>OX384030.1:47289689-52657189 GCA_947534325.1 Agonum fuliginosum | reverse complement strand
GAAGTTTCTTGCGATTCGTAATGATACCTATTAAATTTATATCTTGGAACGTTGATTTTTATTCACCCACTTGACAAATAAAATATCCAGAACATTTCAAGAATGTTAACATCCTGGTTTGTTACTTGTTATATTTGCCCATTTACATTCTATTAATATCCTAGCCCTAGCGATTGCCAATGTCCGCCCTTAGTAACATTATCTATGGAACAACTCAATTTTAGTAATTTGGTAAAAATATCTCAATTATGCATCCCATGTAATTCTCTGAGATGTTTGTATTGAGTATGTAATTTTTGATTGTTCTCAGGATGCGACTAAGGTAATATCACTTAAAGTACAAGAGTAGGATATTTTTAAACATCCCATGGACGATTCATGTCAAGTGGACAGTAACGATTATTGACTTACTAACTAACAATTAGGGTAACACTGTTGTTCAAATGTTATTTAGAGTTACACGTATCAATTTATTAAATAAAATTTTCTCCTTAGAAAATGTAAATGAAGCTAGTTTTTGTTCCAAACTAACATAATTGCTTTTACATTTAAATACATTTTTTAAATAAATTTTGTTAGTTATGTTTATTTAAAAAAAGTGAAATCTGCTACGTTCGCACCGAAGTCTAGTAACAACCGGCCCACTGACGTCATTCCCCCCTATATCACACTCCCGCCTACACAGTAAAAAAATTATTGGAATCGGTGTTAAATTTTTGTGTGTTAATAAAAACTTGTTAAAATAACACAATTTTCCTAGTTAATTTAACAAACCTACAAATTGTGTCAGGAATTTAAGTGTGAAATATTTATTTTAACAACAAAATATGTCAATTTCATATTTACTAAGCACCTAGTTAAAATTCTGATATTATAATATTAAATTAACAAATATTTTAGTTATTTTTGTGGTTAAATATTTTTAACCAAAACAGTTGATCAATTTAACAAACACTGTGTTGACATGAATTTAAAAAGTAGTGAATTTTTGTGTCTGGCATTATTTAAAGTAGATGGTAGATGGCGTTGAGTATACTTGTATACTTCTCCGTTATGTTTACCTCTATGGCTTGTAATAGAATGTAACTTGGTTTTATGATAAACCATGGTACAAAGACAGAGATAACATTTACTTTTGTACTTTTTTAGTATACAAATAAAAGTTATAGAGTATAAAATTCTATATCAGAATCAATAAACAGAATTAATTTTACATGCCCTATAACGGCAGAAATTATATATGAAAATATTAAAAATTAGCTAAAATATCGGGTTAGCCTTGGAAATGAAGCACTTGTCTTGAAACTATTACCACCAATACAACCTAAGAAATTCATTTCTTTCGCTAATTGTATACTTATTCGTAATTGTCCACCATTTTTTCTACTAATTAACTTTATAAATTGAACACTAATAAAAAATTACTGGCAATAAACTCATGAAACAAGAAAAATAATATTCTTTTGACAGATAAATCGTCAATCTTTTGTTTACAATTTTGTTTCATTTCCAAGGCTAACCCGATTTTTGAGCTAATTTTTAATATTTTCATATTTAATTTCTGCCGTTATAGGGTATGTATTTCTGTTTATTGATTCTGATTTAGAATTTTATGCTCTACAACTTTTATTTGAAGCTTTTTTACCTAAAATAATTAGGGAAGCAGGAAATTAAGAAAGTATGATTTTATATGTTAAAGTCCTATGTTCCGGGGTCGCGGTCAACACCCTGTATATACTGTATAAGTATAAGGCTGTATTTATATTATAATACAATAACAATTATTTTTGATCTTTTTTGAAAACACATATTACGTAATGTCGTAAATGTGTGTAATTATTACCTAAAATCAGCTAAAATATATTATTTCGTATAAATTAATACTTTCAGTTGCTTAATAGCAACAAAATAATTAGTTAAATTTAACAAAAACTAGTTTTAAAGTAACGACATTTTTATATAGTTTATATAACAAGAATAATGTTAGTTTAGTTAAACATTGTGTTCCTTGTAACACAATTAATTTATGAGCAAATAACACCAAAAATTGTTAACAACGTTAACATTTAAAGTTACAAAGTTTTTGCAAATTCATTAACAATTTTGCTTCTTGAAGATTAACGTAATTTGTTAAAATAACCCAAAAAAAGGTAGTGGACCTGCTGGAACCATGTTTTTTGTTAAATGTGTGTTAATATTTTTACTGTAACGAATTCGCCGAGCCTTGGCATAAAAATTTTTTGTCTGCGGCGCATTTTTCTTTACTTAATTACTAATAATTCAACATTGATTATATTTTTTTATGAACCAAAAGGAATATTTTTTTTCATAAATGGTACTACTTACACAATATTTACTGTAAAACTTACTTTCTTTTCTGTTTCTCAATGTTCATCAGAGATTTAACGTTGTGATAGTAGATTGTGTCCAATGACATATTAATTCTCTCGGCCATCACATCGAGAAAAGCTTTTCCAAAATATGCCTTCTCCTTTCTTATTGCTCGTAAACATCTGCAAAATGGATAAATATTAGAATTGTAGATACTGTCAGATTGATTTTCAAGAATATTAGAAACTGATACAAGTTTGCGAGCGAGCATATACAATACAGGTTCGCCAGTCAAATGGAAAGATTTGATGTAGGGCTTAGAGCTCGTAGGGAGGTGGTGGGGAGGAAGATCGGCGACTTAACATTATCAGCGTGGTCTACCATTTAGTTTACAATGTATCGTTGGACGGGTGAACAGCGTGGCTACGCAGTTAAAGCGTACTTTCTCAGTGGCGAAAGTTTGGTGCAAACGCGACGCCTGTTCCTTCGAATAAGGCGATTCGAACGTGGATAAACAATCTTGAGCAAAGTGGATCGACGTGTAAAAAAAATACTTCGAGAGGTCATGCTGAACTTCCAGGCCATGGCATCAATGGATGATGCATTCATGAAGTCGGGATAATGTTGAGTCGACGATCTTCCTCCCCACCACCTCCCTACGAGCTCTAAGTTCCACATCAAATCTTTCCATTTGACTGGCGAACCCTGTATTATAAATATTTGTTTACAATATGTAGATTTTTTACAATAGATACAAAGCGGATTCCAAAGCTATGAAATTTATGAATAACTTATAATCAATATTAATTAATTCACATACGTTTCTTATATTATCTGGTTTTAATCTGTATCGTAAGAAAAATATTAGTTTCGTGTCGTAATTCAACTGCACTGGGTTGATGCTTTGAATGTTTGTACATTGGAATCCTCTTTGTATAAAAAGCCAAGTATAAATATGTCTGTTTTACAAACTGTCTTGAAAATTAAAAGAATGAAAACGAAGATATTTGCAGTTAAAATAATATTATCGTAAGTAAGTACCTATAGTGTATTTTAAGAGAGGTAGAGGTACCCATGTTTTCCTATAGTGACTTTTTTGGGAACGTCTTTAACACTAGAATATTTAAAACTAAAAAATTCAATGAAGAGAAAATTCTTAGATTTAATCATAAAACGAGTGAAATTTCATGATTAAAAATACTCAGCCAAAAATAAACATAAAATATTTTATATAAAAAAAATAGAACCGACTTCTAAATTCTAAGGCTGACTAATTAAAGTGCATGATTCCATTGATTAAAATGAGAAATAAGTGATTAAAATATTCAAGACGCTGCGCGTCTGTAACATTTTTCCCTGTATGCTGTAACAACCTATCCCAAGGTTGGGGAAGGTTGTGACACCTGCCAAATTTTGAAAAACAACAATTTTCATCTACTTACAATTACATTAGCCTCCAAATAAATATCATATGTATAGTTCAAAAGCTATACTTTTTAGATCCTAACAATTTAATTTTGATCGTTTTACGCAATATAAAGTTAGGATACATTTTCTACAAAATTTCACAACCAACCCCGGTTTCCTCTAAATGTTAAGGGTCCCGTCTCCGTAACAAAATATTGGTTTTTAAAGATGTAGCTGTTTCTGCTTTACTCATGCTATTGAAGATTTGAAGGAAAAACAGGTATACTAGATGTTTGTGAAAGAATTAATCTAGGTTTATGCCCAGTTAGAACTCTGAAAAATCTATGTAATCCATATTTAAAAAATCTGACGTGGACACCACATGACTTCCTTGTACGCCTATTAAACTTTTCATACTTTTCTTAATAACTAAAATGTAGAATAATATAAAAATATAATAACCGTATTTGATTTATGCGGAAAATACCAAAAAATACCTAGAGTAAAGTGCCCTTTTGGCACGGACGATCGCAACCAGAAATATTAGGTGATCAACTACATAAATTTCATTTTAGTTTTCCGCGGCGTTGCCAAGTTATTCAATTTATAGATGCAACATGAGTCTCAAATACAAAATTTCAACTTTCTACGACATACCGTTTTTGAATAATGCGAAAAATACCAAATAGGGCCCCTTTGGCACGGACGATCGCAACCAAAAATAATGAGGTGATCAACTAGATGCAACATGAGTGTCAAATACAAAATTTCAACTTTCTACGACATACCGTTTTTGAATAATGCGAAAAATACCAAATAGGGCCCCTTTGGCACGGACGATCGCAACCAAAAATAGAAGGTGCACAACTAGATGTTATAACAGTCCTAAATACAAAATTTCAACTTTCTACGTCTCACCGTATTTGAGTTACGTACGTAGGTACGTCCGTCCGTCCGTACGTACAGACGTCACGACGAAACTAGTCATAATGGATTCAGAAAAGGTCAAAACGGATATTTCCGTCAAAATTTGAGAACCGAAATTTTTCGCGATTACAATACTTCCTTTTTACTCCGTACAAGGAAGTAATTAAGGGTCTCGTCTCCGAAACAAAATATTGCGTGTTTAGAGGTGTAGCAGTTTCTGCTTTACTCATTGCATATTAAAAATTTGAAGGAAAAACAGCTACTAGATTTTTGTGAAAGAATTAATCTAGGATTATGCCCAGTTAGAATTTTGAAAAAATCTTTGAAATCCATATACAAAATTAATGAAAAAGTGTGTTTTAAGCAATTTTTTACATGCTTTTTCTTATTATTAAGAGATTTATTAGAAAATATAACTCGGCATAATCCTAGTTGCGCACTCTTCGTCTGTAAATCAATTTATGACATTTAGCTTTACCTATAAAACTTCGTGAGCATTGTAGAAAATGCTAGCTAGAAAATGCTAGAGCGTTTCTATGCATTAACATAGGACAAACGCGGTGTTGAGCTACGTGGAGTCGATACCCTTAATGAAAGTGTGCATAAACTTAGATATTCTTCGTCTGTAAATAAATTTATGAAATTTTTATTTATCTGTAAAACTTCGTAAGCATTTTAAAAATTGCTAGACTTTTTACGTATTTTAGGAGAATGTTTCCATGCGTTACCATACGTCGATATCCTGCTCTATTAGAAAACTCACCTTACGAAAGGTCTGGAAAGATGGTCAAGTCTAGCAGTGCAAGTGGCCTCCAAAACCGCCCTACTAACGCAAGTAGAGGGCACATCGGGCTCAACCCATTTGTTCACCTTCTTAAATGGAGGGAGTTCGGACAACATAAGCAGTCTCCTATTATTTAACGGAACCAAAGGTCTACTATAAACTTTCTTCACGACGTGTTTTTCAGCATCAGGATCATATTTCTTAGTCATTTTGGATTTTATAGGCCGTGAAAGAAGCTCGTCGTGCATTCGTCGCATTTCTAGGCTCGTCATTTTGGATTGGTTTTATGAATATGAGGATGAAATGAAGAAAGAGTTTAGTTACGTTATGAAATGTATGTAATATTTGACGTGTATGAAATGAATGTGATAAAAGAAAGAGTTAAGTTACGTTATGAAATGTATGTAATTTGACGTGTAGGTGAAATGAATGTGATGATATGAGGTGAGGTGATGAATGGTAAAATGGTACTTGAAATTTTGATATTGGGTCTGAATGTGACAGAATGTTTGAATGAAATAAATGATGATTATGAAGTGGCTTGATTTTTATATTTTTTTCTGGAAATTAATGTGCCTAGATCTTTTTACGACAAAAATTTATAAAATAGTATCCAACACATCGATGGTATTAACGTCTGTACTGTACTGTCTTATTGCTACTATATAGACGTCATAAGGAGACTAGTAGATATTGGTCGAATTTTAGACGTCTTATATGCGGTAGTTATTATGTTGTCCAGTCTTAAATTTCCCGCTTACAATAAGAGTTCTATATTTTTCTCAAAATTCATCTTAATAATTATGACATACGCAGGGATCCTATAGTGATCAAAATTCAGTCGTGTATTGGTCATAATTTTATTAAAAAGGACATCATTTGACAGTCGAAAAGGTATTAAATAGACGTCATTTGCATGGAAGAAAATATCATCTTTTAAACATCCAGAATGGAGGACAAGACACGTATGACGTCTTTGTGATTACATTTGGACGTATTTGTGTTGTATGGGTATGTTCTGCAACAAGTGTGGAATGAAGCATATTCAGCTAGAGTGGAAAGTTTGTGAGACGAGCCGTAGGCGAGTTTCACGGTACCACGAGAGCGGAATAGCCATTCCAAACGTGTTGCAGACTATACTTTCTCTACGACTATAAATTTAATTGCATTAAAAAACATAACCTAAAATTATTAAAATAAAAATATAGGTATGTACTTATTTATAAAATAATATTCTACATAAAATTAATAAATCTAAACATATTTTAAAGCTACCCACCAACCAAAAACATTGAATAAAATTAAATTATTATAACTCGCCACATTTTTGTGACGGAATGAATCCATTCCGTAACAAAGTGATACCTAATGTAATCATTCCATAATTGAAAATGATGTCAGAATGATAAAATTCTAAACAGTCGTAGGTATATACGAGTATATAGAAAAGGACTAATACTCTGCGCACACGCTGAATCCTGGAAAAAAATTAATTTTCACACATGGGACCACGGCGTCAAAAATCATTACTAATATATAGGGTTTCACCAAGACCAAGACTCTTGCGTAAAAGTCCAACTTTTTGTCTTGTATTGTACTATAAAGCAAGAAATAAAAAAATGTTTTTTCTTGCTTTATTTATTAATTTATAGAGATCTTTTTACGACAAAAATTTATAAAAAAGGATTAATCCTAGGAAGAAAATAAATATCACTGTTTTGAAGAGTGCGGGCCACGGCGTATAAAATCACGGCGTCGCACATGGGGCATGGGGCCACGGCGTCTAAAGTCATGGCGTATAATTTCTATCCGCATCGCGGTGCCCACGGCGTGTAATTTCACCGTGTCTAAAAGCAAAGCAGTGAGGGCCTTGTTGTCAATATGTCAACTTGTATAAGTATTGCAGCAATGCACGACAATAAAATTTTCTGGATATTAATCCATGCCGAGGAGTGGAAAGAAAATCGCATTATTACTTATTTTAAAAAAATGTCGTTTAGGTATAGATGCGTCTACAGAAATATTTCCGGAAATATATGGTGGGATTCTGTTCAAATCTGTAAGTTTTACAAATTTGTAAATCTTTAAATATTGAACAAAATCACATCAATATTTGTTGACAAATATAAAAATGTTAATATGCTTATAAATTTCATTGCGATTTTGTTTAATATTTACAGTTTTATAGATCTGTAGCAACTACAAATTTGAACAGAATCCGTCCAATATATGGGTCGATTCTGTTCAAATCTGTAAGTGCTACAGAGATATGTAAAATTATAAATATGAAACAAAATCGCAATGAAAGCTATAATCACATGAACATTTTTATACTTGTCAACAAACATTGATGTGATTTTGTTCATTATTTAAAGATTTACAAATCTGGAGCATTTACATATTTGAACAGAATCCACCCAATAGTTTGCTACTATAGACAATATTTCCAGGAACAAATGCGATTTTCTAAAAAATGTCCCCTATAGGTATCGCAATATTATCGTATTGTTACAACGCAATCATAAATACTGGATAACAGAAATAAAATTAGACTGCAAAAGTGCATTTTTACGACGATTTTATTTGTTCACTTGATAAATATTGCGTATACGCAATGCATAGTATACTATGCATAGCAGCGGATGGGCTATACCTATACTATCAACTGGCCCGGGAAAGTAATTTTTGCGGCCCAAGACTTATTTGCATAGGCGTAGCCAGGATTTTTGTTTGGGGGAGAGAGGTGTTAGGATCCACTGATCCACATCACTATGTAGTCCTATTAAAATAATACTGCGGCGCTGATGCGCAGGAAAAAAGAAAAAAAGGCCGCAGGCGAAAACGTGCTTATCTACCAAAAACTCATACTCGAAAATTTTGACCCATCACAATACCTCTCTTATAGAATATGAGGCGAGAGGTAAAAATGACTTTCGAGCTGGGGTGGAAACAGTGGCGGATTTGCTGTCTTGGCCGCCCTAGGTCGTGAAAAACCAGCCGCCCCTTTCTCAGCTCCCATCATTTAGGTACTACATATGAATTTACTTTCTTGTCTACTTTTACATTGTCGATGTACAACAGACTAGTGATGCGTCGAGACGAGACGAGACGAGATTTTTCACTTCTCGTCTCGTCTCGTCTCGAATTAGAAAATTTTGATCTCGTCTCGATTATTTCTCGTCTCGAGTATTGTTATCTCGTCTCGATCTCGATCTCGTCTCGATTTCTCGACCATTTTTACTAAAAAAAATTTTCGCCGATTGACATTAAAAGTGCTATTTTTGACAGCTGACAGTCTGTGAAATGTCATTTTTAGTGCCTAGGTAATTAAATTATTTTTTTCAATACCTCCACCGAAAACGCCACCTTTTTTCTCTATTACTAGAGACGAAATGGAGGTATTTCTGACCGATCAGTACCTTGTCCACCTATAGAAGGAAAAGTACTTTTCCTCCCGATTTATGCGGGATTTCAATTGACTTTTCCTCCCTAGGGAGTAAAAGTACTAACCGGTCGGAAATATTTCACTTTCATCCCTAATAATAAAATATTTAATCTAATAATTTTACATGGTCAATCCCAGTAAAATGATAGATCTATGTTGACAGGTTGACTTGACAATTTAATTGAGTTTGAGTATGACAACAACAACAACAACAAAAAGGCGAATTAGTGGAAAAAAATTAAAAATTGTTGAATAAAGTAAATAATTTTTAAAATTCGAGAAATCTCGACGAAAATGTCTCGACATTGTAATCTCGTCTCGAATTTTTTTTACAAAAATCAGTCTCGTCTCGACGAGACGAGAAATTTCGAGACGAGACGAGACGAAATTCGAGAAATTCTCGTCTCGTCTGCATCACTAACAGACATAATAGGAGTGCATATATACGAGTATAAATACGTCAAAATGTATATTATGAAATAACTAACGTATCGAAATTCATGGTAGTCCGATCTACTGGCGAGTGGCGAGATCGTGAGTTCGTATCTTACTAAAGGATATGAATTGTATTTTATGCCACAATTGGCCGCCCCTAATATCTGGCTGCCCTAGGCCCGGGCCTACTGGGCCTTATGGCAAATCCGCCACTGGGTGGAAAAATTGTTTCGTTGGCGGGCCAAGAAGGCCGTAGCAAAATTTTAAAAATTTAAAGTAACGCGCCGCAAGCGAATTTTTTTAAAGTTCAAGTTCATAAAGAGCGTATTTTTTCCCCTAGCATTACGTGTACATTGATGAAATAAAAATATTGTAACATTGACAAATTTTTAAATATTTAAACTTCAAACATATGTAAGAATACCTAGGTACCTTATTTAATCTCCTTTGTTATAAGCAACAATAAATTAATTTTAGAATACTTAGTTCTTGCAAGAATGCGGAATTCGCGGGCTACATAAAAATTATTTTCTGTGTTAATGTTTGCGCATTTACAGATTCGGTCTTAATTAATTCTGAAGAACTGCATTAAGTACTACAATAAGTATACCTATTTATTATGTCAACATTATCAATTTAAAAGTTAAAACTATTTCAAAATTAAGTTTTTAGGTTTTTAATATTTATTAAATTAACCATCAGTCCTGAAGACTGATCTCTACCGGCCCACGCATCCAGCCAGCCACCGGGAAATTTCCCGGTCCCGGTGGGCCCATCCGGCTCTGGTACTATGTATATGGATTGAACATTGAAAATAATTACAGATTTGTTTATAATTAAATGAATGATAAAGTTCGTGACATTACGCGCAATTTCCGTGGCGGGAGAACAAGGTCCATTGTGCGCAAGATCACCGCTCCACCCATTAGACAAAGATGAAAGTTGTGGGTAGGGCAAAACTTCAATGACGCGCTATCATTGGTTGTAAGATCGGTGATATCATTTATAATCTCCCAACAACCCTCTATAAATCACGCTTCTTTGTTTATTATTACCTCACTCGCAAATTTATTGTTTTGCAAGCAAGAAACAATTGACATACGTCAATTACTTCACAGATTTTTCCTGCATTTCGCAAGAGATATGCGATTGGGAATGTTAATTATTTTATGATAATTTGCATAATAAAAGGCAGTAAAAATAGTTGGCATGTTTTGCTATTGTTTTGCAGGTGAAACGAAAGACGGAGGAAGTTGATGGTCTTTTGTTTTTCAGTGCGCGGTAACGCAATGTATCAGGAGAAAATAATAATGAATTTCCAGAAAGTATTTAATTAGCTGCATTTGGCAACGAAACATTCCACATTTTATCTTTATTCAACGCCCGTAAAGTGCAATATGTCTGCCTTTCTCTTCTTACCGTTTTCTGTCGACAGTTGGCTGCCTGTTTGTTCGGACGAGTCCATTTTTGTACAGTGAAATGTATGGCTTGTCGTTGCACTGTGGAAATTACAAATACTCATAAAATTCAAAAGTTTACGCGTATTTAACATAGTACGTTTAATAGTTATATTATAGTGTACTTAGCATACAGTTTATTAAGTGTTGAATCTGTTATTCGGGCGCTAAACTGCTCTAAACGACGTAAATGTGCTTCGCGGGACGGAAAAGTGTCTCCATTGCAGCACGACAACGAAAAACACGACATAGCATTGTGTACATTTGTTACCGGCATGAAAAGTACAGTGAGAAAGTGCTAAACTAGTGATGCAGTGTCACCAGAGGCCCGAAAATCGCCAAAAACTCTTGTTGGACATATAAACAAGATGACCAATATATTTCTGTACACTACAGCGTGTGTTTACATGTGTTTGTCATTCCTGGAAATGTCATTTTAATAAATTTCTCGTGCATGGTGTTTTGTGACCTTGTTTATCATCGTGGATATAAACAATTTTATCATGGAATTGATGGGTGACCGAGTTTATGCTGCCGAGAGGATCATGAAAAAGCGGATGAGACGAGTAAGAAATCATTTTCTAGCACAGATCCAGCAATACCTATTTGTATTATTAAGCTATGTTTCGACAACATAAACACTGTTTTAGTTTAAAGTACGATATCTGACATACGTAAATGCGGTTGATCGTTTCCACCGTCGACAAAAACTGACTAGTAGATGGAAACGATCAGCCGTATTTACGAATGTCAAACATCTTAGCTAGATTCAGACATACCCAATTATAAGTATAAGTGCTAAATTAATGAACCAGTGCTTCCAGAAAATTCTTATTTCAATTATAAGTTCAAATTTTAAGCACTGGTTTGTTAAATTAGCAACTTATACCTATAACTGGGTAGGTTTGAATCTAGCTTTAAGGTTATGTCTTAAAAGCTTAAAACTAAAACAGTGTTTATTTTAAGAGGTCAAAACGTAGCTTTAACATAAACACTGTTTTAGTTTTATGACATAACCTTAAAATGTTTGACATACGTAAATGCGACTGATTGGTATCCACCTTCAACAAAAACTATGACAATGTTTAAAACAGTAGATGGAAACTCAGCCCCATTTACATAATGTCAAACATTTTAACTCTAAACAGTGTTTATGTTAAGAGATCGAAACGTAGCTTTATAAATCCCGAGCATGCTATTCTGTCTGTACAGCCAAAGTCTTCTTTCAACCAATCAAACCATGTAATCAGTTGAAAACAACTACAAAATAGCAAACCGCGAGAAACTGCTTTCACTGGTTTGATGTCCTTGGCTGTACAAACAGACTGATGTACCCCGTATGTATTTATTTAATAAAACACTGTATCTATGTCACAAAATAATTGTTGTCACTATAAACAATAAACTTTCTACAATACCAAAGTTGCGTGAAATAATTCTAACCTCACTTTTAGGGGAAAGTGGAATACCTCGTCAAATGGAAAGGCTGGAGCCAGAAGCACAGTACCTGGGAACCGGAAGAAAACATTCTCGACGTGCGATTAATCGACATCTACGAGCAGAGCCAAAAGAACGAATCCACCTCCAAACGGGGCCCTAAGCGAAAAGACCGCCACACAGAGCAACTCCCTCAAGCGCAGCAAGTTGAGACTGAAGACGAAGCAGAAGCACCCACGGGGACAGACGCAGAAAGTAATCACGATGATAACACGCAAGAAGGGAACACGCTGCCTCAGCTGGAGCTAGCTGTGACAGCAGACGACGATGATGACTCCCAGACAGGGTCTGTTGAGGATGGCGACAGCTCACAACCGCCTGAATTGCCAGCTGTTGATGTTGATAACTCCAGCAGCGACAGTAGCGAAGATCGCCCGCTTTTAAGCAGAACTGACTTTACGGGTAAGTCATTAAATCCCCGGCTTATTCATTGCGATACAGATTTTCATTTCGATGCAAATTATGATGTAATCTGTATCGAAATGGATTCATTTCTATGGAGAGAAAAAAGTTGGTTTGTGTGTCTGTCTAGATTAAACGCGTTGGAATTTTGGACTGCAATTTTATTTAAGATTTTAAAACAAAAAGTGACTTTTATGTATGTTTTATCATACGTCCACATTTATTAACTATAAAAATTTATTGTGTTTATAGTTGGTACCAATTAACGATATCGAGTTCTTAGAACAATAATTTAAGGAATTCTACGCAAGTGCAGTTACTGTTTTTTTATAAATAAATTTTAATAACTACTTTTAATTTTAATCATTTTCATAACATGTAGTAAAGGAAAGTTTTGGCTAAGGTTTTTTTTCATCAAATTACGATTTATAGTTTGTTTTTTTTACCTAAATATACTTATTTAATAATAGGTTATATCTTCCTGCTGAACTGTTTATTTACGCTTTTGTTATTAAAATAATTCAATGTTATCTCGGGAAAAGAATAAAAGAATTTTTGTAGAAGAATAAAAATGATATTTAAACGATCGTCAATTGTTTTTTCACATGTATTTCAATTATTTTCTTTCAAAATTTGTTCAAAATGATGCTGAATGCAGCATAAAATGAAACCAAATTATAAAACTTATGATCGGAGGAGGTGGTCACAGCAGATTTTTTTTACATCGAGCAGGTTTCATACTGTATATTTGCAGGAACGAAGCGAAAAGCAGAAGTGTTTACAAAAGAATCTGGCAAAGTGGGCATCACGATAACCACCAGCGGTCCAACGAGTCCACCACCTGCAAAAATCCCCCGGATAGCACCAGTGTCATCTCCAACGTTGCCGCTTTTCAGCCCGCGGGTAAACGGCCGGCGGCCATCATCCTCCAGCAGTAAATCAACCGAACAGCCTTTGGAAGAGCCCCCGACGTCCACAGTACCCAGTGCATCACCTCCAGCGGTCTTAACAGCAACCGCGCCAATTGCTCCTTCGGACCCAACCAAACCTGAAGAAAAACCACCCGAAGTCAAGCCACCAAAAGAAGAACTCAACGGCCACGAAGAAGATTCCACTAGGTTAGCGAATGGACATCACCAATGTAATAATAACAATACCGAGGAGGTGAAACAACAAGTGCAAGTGCTCACGAGTCCCGGGTCTGAATACTGGCTGGCCAGAAACCCCGTCGCTGACCAAGTGTTTATAACTGATGTTACGGTTAATCTAAAAACGGTTACTATTCGCGAATGCAAAACTGAAAAGGGTTTTTTTCGAGAACGGGATGGCAAAAAAAGCAGTGATATAGTGTGACGAGTTTACCAGTTGGGTGGGCCAGAATTTGAACTAAAGCCTCATTCACATAAGCATTTGTACTATATTCCACGAGAGCTTTCATTAAAGGCACACACGGCAATGTGGTTTCGTGCATCCTGATTGGTTCTCAAACGTAGGCATAACGCTACGATTGGTTTACGACTAGAGCACGTGCTCGAGAAACCAATCACGACACTTGAAACAACATAAACTTGCATCCCTTAAATGAAAACTCTCGTGAAATTTAGTATAGTGTGAAAGATTACACAGCATTCACATAATGAATAGCTTTAGTAAGTGGCAAACAAAAGTTTGAAGATTTCAAAATTGAAAAGGCGGATTCTCGTATAGTTACGTAAATTTAAACATTTTTGAACGTAAACATAAATGTAAACCTTAAAACTAAATGCTTATGTGAATGAGGCGTAAATAATTTTAAGTACAAACTTTATTTTAAGCTTTTAAACTGTAATGTTGGCTATAAAATAAATTTATTCCGTGTTTTTAATTTATTTTATCTGCTGGCGTGGTATCGCAACAATATTATTATTCGAGTATTATAATGAATCCATTATGGTGCTCAGTTCGCACTTCCGACATTCACTGCACTCTTCGAAAATGTCTACTTACAAACAGTAGAATGGCCGTGGAGGAATGTTAATGGAAAACGCAGCATGAGCGTCAAAGTGAAATGTCATAGTGCATGTTTATTAAAGAAAATGTAAGTAGGTAAATATAGAGAATAGTGTGCAACACTTGTCGAAATGCTCTTATAAGATCACCCTTCGGGTCGCGCATTCGCAAATAAGATGCTTATTTCGACACTTGATACACAATATTTTTGTTCAGTAACAAATTCATTTTATTTTTTGACTGTTTACGCCAGCAGATAAAATTTTATATGCTATTCGGATCGTAAGCAATCATTATGGTACACATCGTGTTATCAAACTCTACTTCGCCTCGTCTATAGTCTACTTTTAAACTAGGAGTAAAAACAAAAGTCAGAACCTTGTGGAATGAATTTCCAACTGACATTAGAATCACAAATAGAAATCAACTAGAATTTTTGTTATATAAAAGTTGACATTTTAAAACTGTCAAGAGCACATAAAGCTATTGTTTTTTTTGTAAACTGTAAATTTTATTTTTGAACAGTTCACAAGAGCTATGCAAAAAATTTGTTTGGACAGTTTAGAAGAAGTGTAGTATTATATTATTTTTTAAGTAACGGAGTACACTGTACATCGCCTTCACACTCATTATTTGTATTATATTTTCTTAAAATTTATTAAATCTCAAATTGACAGTTAGTTTGACATACAGAAATAAGAAATTTTTCGAAATTTTTGTTTTTGTCGTAGAGAAAGTGACCGCATGTATTGCGATTATTTTAATTAAAACAAATCTTGTGAGAATAATTTTTAATAAGGAAATAACTTGACATATTGCAAAAAATAGTGTATGAAACTTGTTCGTAAAGTGTCTTTTTTACACTTGTTATTCTTAGAACACTCGCTTCGCTTGTATCTTGAGCAACATGTGTAAAAAAGACTAACTTTACAAACATGTATCATAAACTACTATTTTAATATTCTTAGTTTAAAGACAGATTATATTATCATAATGATTGATGTTACGATCCTTATAATAGCAATCTTCATAAATAGTTCAAATTCAAATTGCCTTTTCCGTTTTTCGAGTTAATTTCGCGTTATTTTAAGTAACAGGGTAGCTTCTAGTTTGAGGCATTTTACCACGCAGTTTGAGTAGACTGGTGCTATTTTACGTGCTTCTTAATTTTCGATTTTAACAGCTGCGAAAATAGTTGTGATAAGAACTTGAATATTCTAGTTTGGAGCAGCGTACATTTTATTTTAATTTTTAAGTTTTTAGTGTTTATGTTACAAGTAGTGTACGTATTTTACGTACTTATAGCATACAGGGTGATTAAAAATCATTTTGATCATCTTGTATGCAGTATAGTGTGAAATGTTTTACACATTATTCTTCACAACTTATGTGAAGAATTATGTTTAAAAATATTTCTTGTATTTCATTCCAGTATCACCTTGTTTTACTTTAATGGCAAGAAAATCGTACATATTAATTTATATTTTTTATTTATATTTTAATTTAAGGTAGTATAAGACACTATTCTCAAGTGCCTATTTATTTTTACGAATTTTATTTATTATATTTTTGTTTGTACCTTGTAAATAAACAAAATTTTAATCATCAAAAACCAAAAAGTATTCCAATTCTCAAAAATATCAGTGAACTTTTTGTGTAGACTAGAACTATTTTTGATATAACTAGATATTTAAATTCTGCTTTTTACGTAAAATTTGATATTTTTGAGAATTTAGATACTTGTTGATTAAAACAACTTTTGTAAAAACATGTAAATAATTTTTTCTGTAAACTTATAAATACATATTTGTGTTTTTTAGTTTAGTTCCAAAGGAACAAAGAAGCTTACGTTTTACAGATCCAAATATGTGGAAATTGTTTATTGCCTAAAATATTTTACAAAAAATGCTTTAAAATTCACAGAACAATGCATATTTTAGGCAATATACTAATTTAACACTATGTTTTTTAGCAAGACAAAAAATTGGTGAATAATACTGTCAATGCTATGTCTGTAAATATGTACATTTGTCGAATAAATAATACTTTACTCAGATTTCCAAATCATTTATTTTTTATTTACAATGATAAAGCTATCATGACCATTTACAGAGATACAAATAATCTATAATAAAGGTAAGAAAATAATTATTTGCATGCCAAGGGCTGAAAATAGCCTTTTGCAGACTGAGGCTAGGAGTCTATAAAAATACTTTCAAGAAGTATACACAACATTTTTTCTACGATTAATTGAGTTTTACTAGCAATCAACAGAAATTTATATATTATATACCATATATATAAAGAATTTTGATTGATAATTGTAATACTAATATAGATTTTAATATATATGCGGTCTGAAAATATTTCCAAATGATTTATTTTTATATACAATAATATAGCTATCATAGCCCAATTTTACAGAGATACTTCTATTATTTGACTAAGAAAATAATCTACAATAAAGGTATGAAAATAATTATTTGCATGCTAATAGCTGAAAGTTGCCTTTTGTAGACTAGGAGTCTACAAAAATACTTTCAAGAAGTACTAAACATTTTTCTACGTTTAATTGATTTTTACTAGCAATCAACAGAAATTTATATATTATATACTATCATAATATCTACGAAAATTTTACGTCTGAAAATATTTCCAAATGATTTTTTTTTATTTACAATAATATAGCTATCATGGCCCAATTTTACAGAGAGATACTTCTATTATTTGACTAAGAAAATAATCTATAATAAAGGTAAAAAAGTAATTATTTGCGTGCCAAGGACTGAAAGTAGCCCTTTGCAGACTAACACTAGAGTCTACAAAAATACTTTCAAGAAGTATACACAACATTTTTCCAAAAATTAATTGATTTTTACTAACAATGAACAGAGACATTTAGAAAGAATTTTGATTTATAAGTGTAATATTAATATAGATTTTAATAAATAAGCGGTTTGAAAATATTTCCAAATGATTTATTTTTTATTTACAATAATATAGCTATCATGGGCCAATTTTACAGAGATACTTATATTATTTGACTAACAAAATAATCTACAATAATAATTGAAATATTAATATAGATTTTTTAATAAATAAGTGGTCTAAAAATATTTTCAGACTGTCAATATTAGCAACGGTCTGCAAAGAAGCCTTGGTTTGCAATTGTTCATTTTCAAGTAATCGCAAGTCCAAAAAGCCTAATTTTAATAATATTGATCGTAAAAAATATATTACCGGTTAAAATAAACTCATTAGAAATTGTTCAAGATATTAAAACTACTTTGCAAATCAAATAATAAAAATTTCATCTAATATGGCCATTATGACTAAACTAAAATATACAAATATAAAATACAATATATATAAAATGGATGAATTACGTTTACTACAACTAAATCACAATAAATGTTTTTTGTAAGTTAAAAACTGCCATCGTCTTGCTTAAAATGTTTTGATTAATTTTGTACACAATTATTTGTTTATGAAAATGCATTGAATAATTCGTTGAGATTTATTAGTTTATTGCTCTAGAAAAATATTAAATTTGATAATAAATTGGTTAGGTTAAATAAAACCACAATACGATAATTATTTGAATTTAAAATAAAATAATTAATACTATACATGTAGTAACATGATAGAAATTTGACAATTCAGTTGGACAGATAGAAATTTGAAGAGTTATCTCGTTGTGTTAAAAATGTAAAATGCACATCTATACATTAAATTCACGTAAATTAACAAACTACAAAAATCCCTTAATTTATTTCCTTGAAGAACCATAATTTGAAATTCTTGAACGTTAATTTATTTCATGAATTCAGAGATTAAATATGTGTCCTGAAATATATTTTTATTAGATCTGACTCTATATTCATATAAAATTAATTTAATTTATAAACGACTCACTTAATAAATTTAAATTTGTACTAATTTTGTATTTCCATAGCTCTACTTCCTCAAAAAGCGGCGAACAATTTAAAACAAAGTAATGTGATGTCAAAAAGCAAGAATTTAAATATTCTATATAATATATTCTATACCTCTGCACGAAACTTTAGTAGGTTATAATTTAATATACTGATTATAGACAAAAAAAAAAATTTATTCAAAATTCGCAAAAATAATGGTAGGTAGTGACAATTTTAGTGCCATTGGTTTAAAGGCTCATTTAACTGTTAATTTATTATGTAATTAAAAAAATAAGATTATAAATACTCTGTACAAACAGTCCCTTATCTAGTAATAAATAAACAGTTAAAAAACTTTCATACCAGTGGCACTTAAATATTTACTTCCCTTATTTTACGAATTTTGAAAAATTAATCTTTATTTCTATAATCAGTATATCAAACATCCTGTATGTATACAAAATAAAATCCAAAAAGTGACTTAAAAAACGGGATGCAATCAAATTGTATTTGTATCTTAGGTATTCGCAAATGAAATAATTTGCTTTACTTTTCGCCCTAGATGCATAAATCATTTTATTTAAACCAACTGAAATATCAAATCAAAACTGTTTATATTAAAAAATATGTGAATATATATTATATATTAATATTTAAGTTATAAATTTCTACTAAGTTATTGCACATAGCTAAAATATACCAATAATAAAATAAGCATAGTGGTAGGTATATATTCCATTTTCATCAATTTCTTAACAAGTGCGGAGTGCTTGAAATTAAATAATTCAAACAGTTATAGATGGCGCTTCAGACAAGCTATGCAAGCGATTGAATCTTCGACTACGAAGGTGGTCAATGCTGTCGTTCAGCGTGGTGCGTTTAGAAAAGAAATCTACGATTGGCTGAGCGTTTAACACTGATGCAAGGAATTGCTCGACTGTTACGTGCCATTGGGTGCCGTTTCTTGAGTTTGGGTTGCCGTTTTTATCAGCAGGCTAGAACAGAACAATACATAACATTTTCTTGCAGTAACTCGATCATTCTTCACTGGCATAAAATAATAACAATAATCTTTCTATTGATAGTACCTCAATCATAATTTCTGATGATCAATGATTATTCCTTGTTGTTTAGGTGATTAATGGAAAAGCCAATTTATTAAAAATAACACTCTCAACGTTTCGATTCTATTAGGATCATATTCAGGAGCTATAATATGAAATTACAACGTTGTTTAGAATTTAATATAAACAGTTAAATTTTAAGGTACTTACAGTGGAGTCAATTAGATAAAAAAATGTTGTTTTGTTTCTTTAAACATACTTAAATAATTGATTTTAAATAAATAAATAACATTAGGAAACATTCACATATCACAAAAGATCGTCAATACATAAAAAACCTTTAAGAAAAATCATAAACAAACTACGAAGGTTTTGCATGGTCAACATATTTGAAATTGACTCACTGTAAGTACCTTATAATTTAACTGTATATAATACATTCTATAAAACGTTGTAATTTCATATTGTAGTTCTTGAAGATGATCCTAGTAGAATCGAAACGTTGAAGATGTTATTTTAAATAAATTGGCTGAATCCCAGTACTGTCTTTTCTATTAATAATTTCTGATATTTGTTAAGTTAGTAGATACTTATATAACTCTTTTTGAAAAAATAACACATTTTTACTGTCTATGATCTGTGATAGTTGCTAATCGATTTCTTCAATGTAGTACAGCTAAAATATCTGCATAAATAATTAAAATTCTTGAAATGTTTTGTATTAGTACTGGCTCCTATCTTTTTAGACCATCCGTAACAAATAAATGCGTGTCTTTTGCATACAACTGTGTTTCTATTTTCTAAAAATTGTTTCTATTTCTATCTATAATACTACCTAGAACATAAATAAAACTGCAATAATTTAAAATCTAAACCAGCTACTGCAAATTTAAGTGGAAATATCCTAGCCTTATTTATGGTTTTGCATTTTTGGTAATAAACAAAATTTCGATGATTATTTCTTCTACTTTGTCAATAACACAATACTTACGAGTTGTAAAATAAATACACCGCACGTTTTTCACAAACTAGAATAGTTACAAAAAATTAAATTACCTAAAAATGCGTTCACAATTTCTTCAAAATTCAATTGATTTATCTTTTCCCTAAACATAATAACAAATCTTTAGCTAAAATGCAATAAATAATACAGAAATTAACAAACTAATCAGTCTTTTGCACTGAAAATGCGCAGTTTTTATACATAAAAATAAAATGACATACCTCATCTAAAGTTGTAGCACCAGATATTTGCGCTGCAGCTGCAGCTACTAAACTATCTTCAGATTCATCTCGTTCAACGAAGAATTGTTTACCGACATCTCCAAGTTGTAAAAGAAGTGTCCCTATAACAAAAATAACACAATAGATATTAATATTAATTTTGCTGGTAACAAATTCAACAGGATTTATTCCCAATTACAGAAAGGAAGATTCATTTTGGTGCAGTAAGAATCTCAATCCGTGCGACGACCTTTGAAATTCAAAGTGGCTACGGATTCTTTTTGCAACCAGGACTACTTTTAATTGTAAGATGTTTTTACAATTTACACACTGCCGGCCGGGAGACTCGAACCACGGAACTTCGGGTTCATAAGTCATTAAATGCACAGAGCTGTTACGGGCTCAACACGGGACAGACGTGGCCGGCCCCGGAGAATATCGCAGATATGGCAACACTTTGCTAATTTATGTCACAGCAACTGATTATTTGCATTTATCGATTCACTAATGATTCATGATTCTTCATGTTTAATTTCAGTTTGAAACTTTTTATAATATAACTAGAATCGTAGAAATTATGAAGCTTCTGGATTCACAAGTGTTGGCCTTAAATAATAATCTCAGAGAAAAAAATCTCAACTTACCAACTGTGGCGATGGCGTGGTAGGTCTCCTGATCATCAGGTTGCGTTTGGAACATATCATACATAGTCTTCCACAGCATTATAAAGTGTTTCTGATCCATTTTGGGCACACATTTCAAGTTTGTTTTGCTGTCTTTACATTTTATCAAAGTTCGAATGCCGCTTAGACTTCTGATTTCCCAAGATGGTTCCCCAGCTGCAAATGGATTACTTGGAGTACTTGGAGTAAACGACTCCACCGAGGCTGGGGTTGGGGGCGCAGAGATGTGGTTAGCGACCTCTGAGAACCTAAAAGAGGGTGGGAATTATAGCTGGTGATTTACTCTCAATTACAGAACGGTAGATGTTATTATACTGCAATCCAACCACTTCGGCTGTTTCATCTTGGTGCAGTCTGAATCTCAATCCGTGCGACGACCTTTGAAATTCAAAGCGGAAGCGAAGAGATTCTTTTTGCAACCAGGACTACATTTAAGACGATAAGTGGTCAAAAGACAGGTGAATAATTTTTTATAAGTCACTAGTATTAATGGGACATATTGTTCACTGCAAACAATAGTAGAATGAATGTATTATTTAATAGTCGTGGATATATTAATTTTGTAATAAATTATTGTCGCAACAATGTATTGTATGAATTTATTGACTAAATAATTTTTAGAATTATATATAGCCGCAAAGAACTAGTTTAAACCCTAGGTAATTAAAGGAAAATATTAATGATTTTTCATGAAGTAAAAATAAGTGTTTTAATCAGATGATTCAAATCATTGAAATGGTAAGATTTTAGTTACAATTTTACTCGATTTGGCGCAACCGATTTATAAATTTATAAATAACTGTCAAAACTATAAATTAAACTTAATTAAAATATTAAAAATAATTGTGCTCTCTCTATTATTACTTAAAATAATTATCGAATTGCTCCTATTATTTATATTACTTCCGATAAATGTATTTGAAGTTTCGAATTATAAATGTCAGTTTGATGATGATGATGATGTGTGCAATTTATTTTAGCTGTCCATTAGATAAAAATAGAGTGGATTTAGTTTTTTGATGCCATTTACAATTTTTCGTTTACCTGCTGCAGTATTCCATGCTGTCGAAGAAATCGGTAGCTTCGGCTGCAATTTCTGCTCCAGATTCCATTTGAGAAGGCGATTCGAAGTCAGAATCGCATAACAAAGGCGGTAGATGTATCATATACAACATCTTAAGCCGCTGAGTAGGATCTGCACTACAAGTTAGTCCCAATGACGTAACAAATTCGCGGAAGTTCAAGTAACCATCTTGATTTTCATCCATTAACTACAAACAAATATCAAAAACAACTGTAACACAACGGAGTCGAAATTTTCAATTAATTTTACTTCTATTAAAAAATATTAAAGACACAAACTTAATTTTACTAATGATAAAGTTCTAAACAGCAACAGGCAGACTAGTGTGAAGTCAAATATTTGACTAATAAGTGCTGTTCACTAATAGTACACATGGCTTCAACTTTAAATTTAAACTTAATGCTTTACAAAGGTTATACTGAAAGAAAATGATTTGGCTGATACTTTGTTAACAATAAAAATCTTGAATTTTTGAACAAATTACAAATAATGCAGCGATAGTTTGTATTGGAATAAAAATATGTTATGTATTAAGCATGTCAAATGAAATTTATTATTTTCTACAGAATTCAAAGACGCATAAATTGAAATTCTTACTGATATTGATGAAATGAGAAATATATCATATATTTAACTGTAAAAATTATAAATATTAATTTCACTTTTGCACCGTGCTTTGCAGTTCAGTGCAGTTCGATTATTATTTTTGTACGAAAATTTAAATTTCCTACCTCGCCTGGGGCACAAATAATTTAATTAATGAACAGCCTTATAAGTAAACAATCAGATGTTAAGCCACGTCTGAGCCACATGGTAACGCCGTTTTATTTGCGTTTGACGGAAAATACATGTGTTTGTTTAAAGGCTGGTTTATAATGAATGTAAATGGTTACTTATTCTGTAAAGTTGAACTATAGGTATGCATTTCTATGTTACGGTTCATAATGACACGTAGCCTTTGTAACGGCTGCGAAGTTGAGTTTTTTAAAAATTGTGTATGTCAATGTCAAATATTATATTGTGTATAACTCGACTCCGAAATGTGTTAAGTGTCCTCGAGAATTTTTAATCCTCGGCTTTCACCTCGGCCAGAAATTCTCTCGGGCGGTAAACAGACATTTCGCAGCCTAGGTATACAAATAACAATTTTGCAACATTGATACCCGAATATTCATAAAAAAATATATTAACTTACCCTGAAAATTCTCGTGGCTAAAAACTCGGCCTGGCACCCCTTTCCCCAGGGGCTAAGCGCCACAAACGCCAGTCTAAAGAACTCAAAATCGATTCTGTAAGCTTCGTAAGGCAGCAAAGTCGGGTCATATTTCTCAGGAGTGGCCCTTTTCTGGCTGATTTGTTCTTCTCGGACCAGTTGAATAAGGTTCTGCAGGTCTTCCGTGCTGAAGTAGCCATCAGAAGCTATACTGCGCACTGCGTTGCGTTCGATGCCGTCTTCTAGCTGTTGAACCACTCGGAGACGATGTTTGAGTCGCAGGCGTTCGATTTGACGAGTGGTTAAGAATCCGTAGTTTGTGTAGGCTTGGTAGATTAGGGTTTGGACTGATATACTCTAAAATTGAGAAGAAAATGTTACATACCGGGCGTGCACAGAAAGCGGACATCTCCTTTGATTATTAATTGTGGGGTGATAAAGCATGGAACTTGTGCACTATTCTAAAGATTATCAGTTTTGGAAGAGGCGGACTAATCAGTCAAACAAATACGTTCATACGTCATCACACGCACAGAGCTGTGCCTAAACACGCACAGCTACTGCCTCGACAAATAAAGTAAAGTATAGTAAACATTAGTAGTTACATTTTTACTTACTTTTGGTTGATTTTCGATGCTTTTATTTCTCAGGGCCCCCCTGCCTTCATCATTAAAAACGCCTTCTAAATAATTGGCCAACAATTGCATAGCTTCTCCTTCATCTCTACATAATAATATTTTTTCTTGATTCCACTCCAAAATAGCTAGTGCAACTTGGAAAATAACTTTAGCACCGTCATAGAAAAAACAATCTATAACATTCACTGCACTTTCGTAGGGCATAACACTAGAAACAAATTATTTATTACACAATTTATACAAAAATATGTTTATCTACGACGATTAAATAATACATTCATTATGCAGGTAACTTTAGTATGATACACCCCTCCATAAAATACACTATTATATTATGAATTCATAATTCAACACAATTGTATTATGTATTATGTCAATGTCATCCCATCAAAATTCTCACAAACCGTTGACTGAACTATACTTGATTTCTAAACTAAACGGAGCAATCTGAAGTTGGAATGCTAAAACTGATTGTATTTGATTGGCTGATCTAACACCAGTTTTACACCACACAAACTTTGTAATGTAAACAAACGAATGTTCTCCATCTTGTCTCGTCAGCTATTGTCAGTGACTGTACCGAGTTTGCCCGCTGATAGGTTAAATTTAATTTTGCCGCCAAATAAATCTAGTGATATTATTCTCGTATTTACACAATGTAAATACGGCTCAGCGAGACAACTTCAGATTGCTCCGTTTAGTTTAGAAATCAAGTATAGTCGACTGAGAAATAAATAAAGTGAGCGCATCCCAGAAATTTTTCCCCATTCCTAATTATCTACCGCCAGACAAGTAAACTAATTCATCTACTATTATATTACCTCAAGAATATTGTCAGGAACCATGAAAGAGAGATCATCTTGATCATTCCTAGCTGATCCAGCCTGGCATGCAGATTGGGCAAATGTTCGCTAGTGAGGTCGTCCAGGACCCCCTGGTCAACTAAGGCGCCGACAACTCTTGTGTTGTAGTAGTCCGGCAGGAGATTCTCGCATAAGCAAGCCAGTAACCAGAAGGCATCTTCCTCAGAGCAGTAGACCAGGAGGACTGATGCGACAATGTTCATCGCTTGACAATATCCTAAAATAAATATTACAGTTATGATTGATGGTTTTCTGCCTGTACGAATGATTGCGAGTGGGAAGAATAAAATGCGTGTGTGACAAAGATAATGAAAAAGAAGTATATCAGAATCAGGGACTCGAAGCGCACAAGATACAGTTCAGGTTCGGTTCGAGGTTCACTGTTCTATATATGGTTCGGTTTTATTCCAGTTTCGATTTAATAACAATCAATTAACTCAAATATTCGTCATAATTTTAAACTATAATCTCGATTATAATTAACAAAAAAAGCTAAAATCAAACCAAATGAGACTAATCTAAAAAAAACTACTTCTATAAAATATTTAATGCTTAAACGTTTAAACTGTGCCGAACCGGTTCACAACCATCGGTTCGGCTCTGGTTATGGTTTCAGATATGGTTCCGGATTCACTAAAATAGCAGTGGTTCGTTCCGGATTTCGTTTATGTTCCGGTTCGATTCTGGTCCCTAATCAGAATTGGAATGTTCTGCCACGATTAATTGCTGATTAAAAAATGAAAGCAGTTGCATGAATACAATTAGCATTTATAAATTAACTCGAAATTAACAGTTATCGAATATTAATAATTATATTTAATTAAACTATGCATTAAACAATATTTTGTAACTGATTACATGTAGTGTCTATTATAAAATGTAATATTTAAAAAAAAAACGATTAAAAATCGTATTTAAGATGTGGAAATCTCGAAAATTGCAATTTATTTTGGAAAATTTTACTCATTCATATTGTTCTGCAAATACCATTTTTATGAAGTATTATAGAAATTGATTTCCACGACAGTAAAATAGGTATACAAAAACGATACATTTTATCATTAGGGGAATAATATGTATGTATTTCTCGAGGAAGTTTACTTTATAATGTTATTTGTTGTCGTATAGTATCTAATTTAATTTTTTCTCAAGTATAGTAAGTAAAAATAGGTCAATAAAACCGGTTGAATTTCTACCTCATGTTTTACTAGGTAGAAGCAACATGATAGATTTAAGAAATGATTATTAGGAAAAATAAGTACCTAAATCAGCTTACCGATTTGTGGATTTCGCCAGGCATAAGCACACAAAACTCTTCTTAAAACGCAGATTCCTCGTTCAGATTGAAAAGCTGGGTGTTCTGGCAGAGAACGGTGTAAATCTCGTTCAATTTCATCGTTTGCAGTTGATTGTTGTCCTAAAGCCTGATTTACAAGAGTGCGATACAACCCTGGATGAGTTGCCATCTCGTTGGCTGCACCTATAATCAAAATATACAAACGTGAACGTGCGAAATTTGATAATTTGTACACTAACTGAGCTCTTCATTTTAATTATTTTACACTCTAGCTCTTTTAATATTACAAATTTACACCAAATAAATTGCTCACTTTTAGCATAGTTTGTCTCTGAAGTAATTATATAAAATATCACCCAAATTCGCAAAAAATCAATAAAAACAACCAAAAATATTTTTTCACGTACTATAAAACATAAATGAGCTAGTCCGATTGGTCAGAATCTAATTAAATTATATTTAATTGCTGACGTATATTTATTCAAATAAATTAAACATTAAACACACAATAAATGCGCACAAAAAATATATTCCATCCGAAAATGCATCAACTTATAAAAACATTAACTTGTACATGCACAGGAATATATTTCATCCAAAAGTGCAAAACACGACAGTGCAACGACTTTTCTATATTTTCGTGTTTGCACTTTCGGATGAAATATATTTCTGTGCATGTGCAGGCCGACGTTTGTATACGTCGGAGCATTTTCGTGTTTTGCACGGTGTATTTAAAAGCCGATGCCAAACAGAGAGGTAAGTAAAATACTTACCAGAGAAAGCCATCCACACATCTCTTCTTAATCGATCAGGCACCCCTTGTAGTACGAGCTTCGCAATATCCGTGGTCCTGTACATAGAAATACCGCGACCAAATTCGTCAAAATGCAACTCCCACTGTTTTTCTTTTGTATCTTGTTTAGAGGTAACTTCCGGGATATTTGACAACTTGAACAGCGTCATCAAAGCTGGTTGGAGTGACCAATCCGCTGGTGGAGGTGTCGTGGGGTTAGTAAGAAGTGTTAGGCCGTCAAGCCTACAAGAAATAAGATTTTATGGTGACATTTGGATTTTAATGCTTTTCAAATACACTAGCGGTGATAGTAGAACACAAAAAAATAATAGAAATAAATTGATGAAATTCAGCACAGAGGTTGCTTATTATTAATTTTATAAATTTAATGATTAAAATATGAAACTTCTGAGACCTGTCGTTCAAGGTTCAAACATAATAATAGTGCAAACTTGTTCATTAAATATTTCTTGTAAAATGATTCAAATTCAGTTGAAATTTGATTGTTATAAGTCAACATGCCTCGTCGAAGACAACAACGTGAATTTGAACATGTTAGTGATTGTGGGTATGCGGCTCATGTACGTCGCAGTATAAGCACAATATCACGCATATGGAGACAGTGGTACAGACATATTCAGTATAATGGAAAGATTTTGACTTCCTAAATATGTCGCTAGGTTCTTTCCTCATAAGCATGATCTGTTTCTAACACTTACCCAGGTATTTTTGTCCGAGCCATCAAAGTAGAAATCTTTTCCACGACAAAATCTCTGTCATGTACGTTTCCCAAAAGAAAACTAGATTTATTTGTGGGTGTTTTTGTAGTAATATAAATTGCTTTATCAGTAGACTGATTTTCTGCTTTTTCGACTAGAACTACATCTCGAAGCGGAATAATTAAACTTACTTGCTGTTTGACCTAAAGGAAAATTCTTTCAGTAAAAGATTTCATTGCATCGATTAAAGAAAATTTCTAAACAAGTAACAAAAAAATCTATAATATAAACACTAACCCGACTATCGAAGCACAAATAATTCTGTGAAATGAATAGCCTTCCCCATACATGTCTTTTATTATAAGGTGTCCATAAAGTGCAGTCGATGCTTCCATCTAATTTTTCTGAAGCTGGAAGACGAAAAATTAATCTGTAAGCTTCTGATTGCGCTCTGGCATCGAGATCTCGTTTTAGGAACGACGGTTTTTTGGGGACGTTTTTACTAAAAATGCAGTTGAAATGTAAAACATGATTTATGTAAATAATGGAAATAATTACCTGATTTTATTTAATAGGTCTCTGTCTTCTGTGAAGCCGCTTTTTTCGTCAATTAGTCTGAAATTACAAGAATTATAAATAATTTTACATGTGTTGTAGACCATTAAATACAATGGGCACTCTTCTCTGATTTAAAGAAGCTTCTCTAAAAATAACAAACGCTTTTCTCGAGGGGTAAACCACTTCGACATTTAGTGTACAAAGATCGTATGGATTTTATTTAGGATTTTTGTGTGACCTTGTGTGTGATTTTACAGATTTTAAAATATTTTGCAAATTTTGTTAAGATTTTACAAAGATTTTAAGGATATATGATTGGATTTTACTGATTTTACAAAGATTATATGACTTTTAATAATATTTGCAATGTTGGAGGAATTTTACGTGATTTAAAGATTTTTTCAGAATTTTTAGATTTTATTTTCAATTTTAGAGTTATTTAAAATATTTTAGGAACCAAGATATTACAGATTTTACACTGGACTTGATTTTAAAAAGATTGAACACGTTTTATCAAGTTTATACTGATTTTACAAATTGTAGAGATTTTTATGAGATTTTGATTTTAATGATTTTAAAATATTTAAATTTAAGCAAAGTGTACAAAGATTTTACAATTGATTTACCCCTCACTTGTTCCCATGTATAATCAAAGAGATGTTTCAATTTCAGTGGTTATTAGAGAGAGTTCTTTAACTTGAAAACGAGTACCTACTGGATTTAGCCTATTATTAATTATTTAAATACGTCGATAACTAAGTATTTTTTGAGTTAAAAATTTCTTACTGTTTCATAGCAAGGTTGGCAAGCTGCTCCATTAAGGAAAATGTTTCAGATTTTTTTAGAAACATAGAAAACTGGTATTCCTTTTCCCGAGTGGCAATTCTAATAGAATCAGGAAATACAAGGCTGCTAGTTTTATCTAGTTCGGTAATATCAGCCCATCTTATACATATTTTAGATTCCTTGCCCAAAATATAAGCATGAAAACAAACGTAGTTAACCGACAGATACAGCCAACCTTGGCGCGGTAGTTTACTTTTCCAGTAGCTGCAAACAAATATTTTAAATAACGCACGTGACTTGAATTTAAATTTTTTACCTGCATGAATAGTAATTGACCAATTTTTCGTCATGAGGCATGTTAAATAGCCTCTGGAATTTGTGGGACGTATTTTTAAACGATTTTGTGTCTTCATCTGCAAAATAACATATTTTGTAATTTGTTTTATATACTGCCGTGTCATAATGACAACATTATAAGCCTATATTTGAGGACCATAATGTTAACAAATGAGGCGAAGCCGAAATTAATCATCTTCACGGCTAGTACCATAATGATTGACTTTATAAGGATCTTATTACATAAATTGTTATCTGCTGCCGTGTCATAATAACAACATTATAAGTCTCAATTGACCATAATGGCGTCATGTTATCAAATGAGACAATGCTGAAATTATTCATCTTCACAATTGAATTTATGATCCTTATATCGTAAGTAAATTAATATTATTTACTAACGTGTCATAACGACAACATTATAAGCATAAATTTTATCAAACTCGGCTTCACCTCATCTGATAATCTTTACGAATAATACTATAATGATTGACTTAACGCTTAACGAGTCTATAACTTATATACTATTATTATAGTTTTACCTTCAACATCAGGTGTATCCTGCGTAGTAGCCAAAACTGACTGTATTTTACAACAAACGAATTCAGTAATATCTTCTTCATTGTCGAAAGATCGTAAAGTTTCTGTTACATTGTTGAACAACCATTCCCAGTCTTTTTTTATTTCTCCATGCGTCAGGGAACATGCGATTTCTAAAATAAGATTTATTTAATAAAACGTGAAAAATGCTGGAAGATAAAAAGGACAGATTGATACGGTGATTATTGAGGAATGCTGTCAATAAAGTATCAACTGACGATTTAAAACATTGATGTGTGTCATCAATGTTGTTTATGCGATAAGAATTAAAGCGATAAGGTTTTTATTTCTGTACGTACGATGATAAACCTCTGATGACGGAGTTTGATGTAAAATTCTGTACGGTGGAGGTTTGGTGTCGAAAATGCTGTCCAAAGTTCCAACGAGAATGGATGACAATCCCTTGGATTTTCCATGGCCCCTTCGGTGCTGGAGGACAAAGTACTGGGAAGTTTCCACTGTGACCCTAACAAACAACAATGTTTTGTCAGTCAGCTGATCATGACAATTTGATACAAATAAGGTTTTCACACTTACCAGAGCGCGTTGGCTAGTAACACTTCCTGAGGTTTAACCCACATGGTTTTGATGTTATTATGAGCACATTATTATCATTTTATATAGGCTAATAATTTAACTTTAACTGTACACACATGTTACTATCAGCAATGTGATAAATACACTTTACTTTAGTTATCAAGTGTAGAGGGCTTAGTTAGTATAAATGTCAGGAAGCTTTGAATGTTTTTGCCTAGGTGGCAGCACATATCTCATTTTGAGAACTCAATCAAACCTGTAGCGAATATTTCACTTTTAGAGTCGCGCGCCAGAGTTGGGCAAAGTATCACAAAAAAGTACTTCAAGTACAAGTACCAAGTACTTCAAAATTTAGGAAAGTACTCGAAGTACAAGTATTTTTTTTCTTGTGTCTAGTATTAAGTACCAAGTATAAAATTAATGTACTTGGCAAAACAGTACAAATATTTCTTAAATTTCTTGAAAAATTGCAAGTTAAATAGTAATCCATTAAGTACTTGAAGTATCAAGTATAAAGTAGAACCGAGAACATTTTACTTTTGGTTCTATGTATCCATGTACAAAAGTACAAAAGTAAAAGTAAAATGTAAAATACAATTCTAAGTTTTACATTCGCACTGTTTTAATTTCACATATTTGTATATGATATAAATAAAATCGAAAATACAATTTATGTAGGTATCCAAACTTACAAGACATAATACCTCAATCACAGTTACTTAAAATAAATATTTTGAAAAAACAATAATAATTATTCTTCGGCTACAATTTATTCCCAGAGAGCTTTAATTTGATAATACACTTGAAAAAATTGAACAAATTTTTTAGAAATAATTGAAAATTGCATAAATGTCATTTTTTACATTTTTTTACTAAACTTATGGTGGGATTCTGTTCAAATCTGTAGTTGCTACAGATCTATAAAACTGTATATATTAAACAAAATCGCAATGAAATTTATAAGCATATGAACATTTTTATATTTGTCAACAAAATATTGATGTGATTTTGTTCAATATTTAAAGATTTACTTTGTAAAACTTACAGATTTGAACAGAATCCCACCATTATTTCCCCAAGAAAACTCAGTATAATTTGAATAATTTATGTTAAAACAAATGACGATCGTTTAAGTGATATTTTTATTCTTCTACTTCTTTCCCAAGAGCTTTAATTTGATATACCTACCACACTCGATAGTATTTTAATAAAAATAAAAAAGTTCAGTTTATAAAGTTGGTACCACTGGTTGAATAAAGCTCATTAACGAACTTCAGTTTGAAGCTCAAGATCTTAAATATAAATTTTCAGTCCAAAATTCCTACACGTTTTTGAGTTATCCAACATTTAGGCAGACCGACAGACGCACAGACACTGCACATACCGACTTTTTTTAAAAACCATGATTTTTGGGTTCAGTAGGATCCAAATCGTGAATATTCATGAAAATCTCGAACTGTCAAAAAATCACGATTACAATTAATAATTATACCTGGTGTAGCCTCTTTTTCCGACCTATAGGAAATACAATGTTAAAATTTTAATCTTATCATCAACTGATATTTAATATGCAACATTATTTATTGATTTGTAATTATAAACAACATAATACGTTAGTTACTTATAATACGTCAGATACTTATAATTCATTAGTTACGGACTTAATACGTAGATACAACCATTATAACATCAAAACCTTCCTAACTAATTGACAGATAAAATTGTTGATTTGTTTTAACATCGCAGTCGTTGATGATACGATTAAGCTTTGAATATAACGCGAATATATGCGATTTAAAAATCGCATAATATTCTTGTTATATTAATAGCTATAATTTCATATTACTGATATTTTTATTAACCTTAAAAAAATCAAAAAAATCAGTATAAATGTATTGGTATATTATTGTGTCGAAGTAAAATAATTGTGTGACACGGAAACATATACAATAAATTCAACAGTGTCATCGCCTATCTTATTATATTTATTATACTCGCAGCGCTCGTGTCGGAAAACTTGCATTCGTTTCAGAATCACTCATTTAACACACTTGTTACAAAAATTACTAATAAATAAAAACATTTATCCAAAAAAATAAAATAGATAATCCTATATACACTGGAGTATAAATAAACATGACAATAAAATAATCCAATAAAAGGAAAAATGTAAAAGTACAAAATAATCCATGTGCATTATTTCAAAATAAAGTCGGTTTTATTCTCCATATTTATGTGCATGATGTCATTAAACTGCGCTGTTAAGCCGATATTAATAGCGAAAAATATGAGTTGTTTGATAATCACGCATTTGAAAGGCAATATGTGCAATGTGAATATGCCAATGCGAGTTTTTTTCACCGTTCGAGGTAATTTCTATCTACATTGATTGATTTATTGGCGAACTAGACAACTGTTATGCAAACGAATCGCGGATTGCGACAGCAACGCACTTTTACGTGCAGTGGAGTTAATTATTGCTTTTTGTACGTTCACTGTGCTGTTTATAGTTTTATTGTTGCCGTTTAAGAGAATAATCACTTTAAACTTAATTAGAATTTAAAAATATCCTTGCACCTTGCAGATTCATTAAGTTTAAAATATAATAATTGTAAAATATGGAAATGTACTTTGTATTCGTGAAACAATGCAACAAGATCGACGAATTAGGGTTTATTAAATTATTTGTTTGATAAAATGTTTAGATGATGAGTCAGTTGTTTTTCCAGGTTGTTTACATTTCCCAAGATTTGGTGCATTGTTGCGCGTCACTGTATAATTAGAGATAAAGAATTAGTACTTAAGGGTAGGATAAGAATAAAGTAAAGACGAGGTCAGATGGTCAGAAATTACCGAGTGACGCTCAGCTCTGACGTACTCAGGTCCCGAGCTTCGGCTCGCGGACCTACAGCGTATGTTGTGAGATATATCATGTAAGTTTACTTGTATTTTATTTGATTATTTTCACATCACTTTCAGGACATTTTCCTATCGACGCCGGAGGCCCCAATGTCGTTTCGTTCCAAATCACGCCGCCGGACAATACGCTGCTCCTTCTGGTCTTCATTAAGGGGGTTTTATCGCTCAGCGCAGCTAGATCCCAAATCCCCGTTATTTCAGGTACCCGCGCTGACAGCCTATGTTTTATAAGCACATGTTGTCTCTATTTGTCTAATTGCTATGTTTCCCTCCATTCTTGTTTAGAAAATACTCAATTTGATTGTCTAGCGCGCATGCAATTTTTAAATTTATATATATCAAATTACTCGACTACTATTTGAAAATTTTATAGAATATACAAACATTTAAATTTACAATGCAATCATAGTTACGAAGAGTTTTTCTCAGAATTATTATTATTTAATTGTTTATAAATAATAATAATAACAATTAAAAAAATTCGACAACGTAGCTAGTTTTTTACTGCCTTTGTCTTTATACGGTATTTTTTTAGATTTATAGGATTAATAGATTGGAAATAATTTTTTTACTGTGATAAAAGCCCCTTAACCCCAAATCAGGAGGCAGACAAGGGGCTCGCATGCTGCGCAAGTTCCAGTACATCCTCAACCCCCGACAGGTGCACAACCTGGCTACCGGTGGGCCCCTGCAATGTCTCACCATGTTCAAAGATGTCATAAACTTCAAAGTTATTTGTTGCGGTGGCGATTGCACTGTTGGATGGGTGAGTCAGAAAACTTAATCAAATACTTAAATTAACTACACACACATAAAATTGCCCCTATTTCCAAATATGAATCCCTCAAAAACTCACTTATTCTAATATTTAACTTTTACTACCTAAAAGATTGTCGCTAATAGAGGCAGAAAATTAAATTATTAAAATGTGTGGCGTGGAGGGGTCTTACGATTTTGAGTTTTCTAGGAAAAGTCCAAAATCTGATAGCCAAATGAAGATATGAGCTTATTAATATATTCGTGTGTAGTTAGATAATTAAAATGTAAAAAAATTGCGCCTGGCGGTGTTAAGATTTTCACTTTTTACCGAAAAAAATTACAAGTTGACCAATTGACCTATCCTGTCAGAAGGAGTGAGTGCGATAGATACAAAGTAACATTGTGTTGAGTGAGACAGCAAGCTGGTGCGCAATACGCTGTGCGCATGCTTGTGGCTTGTCAACTAAGCGCACTTTCTATTGTCACCGCGTACTTCGCAGCGGTTTTGCCGTCTCACTCATCACATGTTACTTTGTATCTATCGTACTCACTTTCTCTAACCGGATGCTTATTGTCCAAGCATGCGCGCGCAACCGAAGTTCAATAGGATAGGTCAATTATGTCCACGATTTTTTTGACACACCGTACAAGCACGAGCTTGGAAATTTTTTGACATATGGAATTTTTTTTTCTGAGGGGGTGGGAGGGGTGTAATGGTTTTGGCATCACATTGACAAACTTTTTAGAACTAAAAGATTTATCCACTTTCGACAAAATGCAACCGAGTTATGGCACTCTGAATATTTGGCATTTTTGGTGCATTTTCAAGTGGTGCGTTTTTTCTTCTTGAGCTTCTAGGATAATATGCCACCGGTCACGTAAAGCTGAATTCAAATGAGCCGTTACCGCCGTAACGTTCCCGCCGTTCCGTAGCCTGATTGGTTGACACTGAACGTTTTCAACGGTCTGAGCGTTGACGGCGAGAATGAAATATTTCAACTTTTGACGGCTTTGAAGGTCCGTTGTGACCGTCATTTCCATTTGCGCATGCTCCGCGACGGAGCATGCGGAGATTTGTAGTAATACCAACCTAGTAATATTCTTATAATCCTTATCTCCGGGATTTATAGAGACAGGGATGCTTCTGAACTTCGGTAATTAAAATTTTAGGAAAATTATCCATTTTTCTTTCTTATCGTTACTTACACACTGATCACAACAAACAACACAAGTGACATTAGAATATAACATAACCAAACAATTTTGGTTATATTTCATTTTTCATTTCTAGTTGTGTGCAGCTCTGAAAACGTTGACGTCTCATGTGAAATACCAACGTGTTTTGCGGCCGCTACGTCCGGTGTAAACGGTTCATGTGAATCCAGCTTAAGGTACTCAGTTATTTATTATTTTAAGGAAATACGAACATTTTATATATTTAAAAAACACATAAATCAATTAATTTCGCTACTCTTTGATACCGGCCACACGCCTATATTTTTAGCACTAGGAAGTACTCTTCCTCCATTTATTTTTTCACATATTGGAACATACTCCTGCCATTTATTTTAATTTATTCTGCAATCAATTACAAGTCACAGAACAGATTTTACACATGCTGCAATACTTCACTGCTATTTTGACAATGTAGGTGGACTCAATTTCTTGACAAGCAAGTATGTGGGAGGCAACAAAAATATGCGTGTAAATCTTAGTCAGATTTTGAAAAATAATGGTGTCAGTTTATTTGATTACTTTTATTTATAAACGTCTGAATTATTAATAATTGTGTAAATTTGGAGACAATTTGTTTCTCATCAAATGTAGTTATCATTAAAGCTAAGATGATGTTATTTGATTAAGTGTGTATTTAAATTATCTAATTTTCATTAAATCAGGATATTTTTCAAGACGTGTGATTTGAAATATAAATATTTGCAGCTGCTGAGAAAATGATTTTGTAAATATTTATTTATGAAATTTCTGTTAACAGGACTATTTGTTAGTTTTTATTTCTTTATGCAATCTACCTATTTGCAATTATTTTTAGAAATACAATTAATTGTGTCAGTGTAACTTATTACTCACATGGTATATAATTCGTTGCTAACTTTAATTATTTACATACAGGGTGATTCACAACTTCGTACATATATTTTAATGGCTTACTGATCATGGAGCAAAAATATTTTTTTTAATTCGTAAATTTAAGGACAGTATTCGCAAGCAGCATATTTTTGAAACCACTGGATTGTTGATTGTATATAATGAATATCTGATTAACTACGAATGGAATAAATGAATATTGAATTTATGAAATTCTATTTGAGAATAGTGACCTAAAACTGTTTGACTAAAAAACCTGGAAACTAAAATTGCGAATTTTGAAAAAATTCTTTCAGTTCCGTGATAAGTGTAGAGTTGAGCACTATATATGCCATTAAAATATATGCACGAAGTTGTGAATCACCCCGTATAAAATAAATAAAATATTAAAATGCATACACTGCAGTACCCGTGAGTTGACGGCTGGTAACTGCACACACGAATAGTGATTTTTCTCGATTACTCACAATATGTGATGCTGTCTCATCCAAGCTACGTAGTGTAGACCATCAACGGCTGGAGAAGACTGCCGAAGCACAGAAGTCCACCAACTTTTGTAGATGATGTCCAAATTAATCTATAAAAATGAGAAAACATTTAGATTCATATACATTGTATAAAACAACAAATAAATTATTAAACAATAGGTAGCCAACATGCAAAATTATAATTTCTCCAAAATCATACGCTTAGGTAAGCATTCTTAAATCTTAAACTCAATCATTCTATCACAACACATCACACTTACCACATATTCAGTCATTCACTTGATGAAATCATTCCCAGAATTATTCTTCAATCTTACAGTCAATCATTCTACTACAAGACATTGTTTATAACACTCACTGTTAATTGTAGAAGATCTTTACATTGCTGAAGACTTTCAGGAATTTCAGGAACCACGTGTAGACTCCAGAAAGTCACTGAGTTGACCATCACTTGCTGAAGTAACGAGTGCACAGAAAAATGAGCTGAAACGTGCACATGTGACAAAAAGAAATAAAATATGGTCTGCGGAGAACTTCCCTTCAAAAGGTACGAGAATATTTTATTGCTATAAAATAAATCAAGATTCGCACTCAAAATTATCTACACATCTAAATAATTAGCTTATAACTTCATTTGGCTATCGGGTTTTTGGACTTGTACATTTTTTTGGAAAAAGTCAAAATTCTAACACCGTCCTGCGCCAATTTTTTTTAAATTTTAGGAATTAGCATTTAAGAACACAGTTTTAATAGTAAACTGCTTCAAACAGCGTTTTTTCTATGACTAAATCGAAACAAACAACTTAATTAATCCGTTCTGTGCAGCATTATAATCTTGTTGCGTAAACCAGAATTCCACAGACACGAGCTGAGTATGTCTACGTATTGGTGAACAATTCTCTAGGCAAAGATTTATTGATTTTTGAGTTTTAGTTTGCACTAAAATTCATAGAACTTATTCCAAAAGGATAAGGAAAATGTAGATTTTTACTAATTAAAATACGAGGAATCTGATGGTGATGGTGCTATCAGATTTTAAAAATTATTTCAAATTTAACAAAACTATATCCATACCCAAATTGGATGTGGCAGCTTCACATATTGTGAGTCATTGGTGTTCATTATATTTTATTACACCAAATAATGTTTCCTTAATTTTTTTCTTAATTATATTGAAGCACTCTGTATATTTATATTATTATATTTTATGTCTTTCTAGTATGTAATAATTGTTTTTTCAAAATCGGCATGAAAATCTTCATTTCCTGACTAATTTGGGTCTTGAAAGTAAGATTTCCATGACTAGGCATGAAAATAAATAAGTAAAAATGACTAGGCATGAAAATAAAGTTTATATGCCTGCGGTCGGCTGGTCGGCATTGCTAGTTTTCCATATCTCAAAATCCGCCAGAAACTCTTTGTTATTATATTTTATGTCTTTCTGTAGGTACAAACACTTGTCATGACAACGTTTTCTAAAATTTGTCACAGCTCTGATGATTTATGCAAACCTAATTTTTTCTATAATTTTAAGCTTCTATAATTGCCGATTTAAAAAAAATAAAATACATCACGAGTCATAAAAATGTTTTTGCTAGACTCGAAGGCTTTGAAGAAATGCTCGGACGCTGCGCTTCCTCGCATTCTTCAAACAAGCCTCCTCGTTTGCAATGAAACATTTTCATGACTTGTAATGTAATATACTATTATTTATGTCATGGATACGAGATAAATTCGTTATATAGGATGTATTTTTTAAAACAACCAATCCGTTTTTCGGGCTAACTAATTACTTTAGAGAAAAATGAGATACATACGCTTATACAGTTAGTATAGGTGGACATAATTGTATGGGGGGTAAAATAAAAATATAAGAAGGGAGCGGCGGGGGTATGAAAATTATATTTTCTTTAAATGGGAAGGGGTACTTTTCTTTACAGAAATGGATAGCCCTAATTGACCTATCCCGTTGAACTTCGGTTGCGCGCGCATGCTTGGACATTGGGCATCCGGTTAGAAGAAGTGAGTACGATAGATACAAAGTAACATGTGTTGAGTGAGACGACACAACTGCTGCGCAGTACGCTATGACAATAGAAAGTGAGGTTAGTTGAAGTTTGACATTCTTATTTTAAATTTTTTAAATGTAGGGGAAAAGTTTAATTCAATTTAATGACATAGCGCAATTTAAACTATTTAGTACGCAACAGACATGAAACAAATTAATAAAATCGTAAAAAAAATTGAAATTAAATTTTGACATTTGTACAAATCTGTTAAAATACCTACGCCCGCATCACCAGAATTGGTCTTTTGACGTCACTTTCTTTTGCACAGCGTATACTGCGTACTCACTCAACACAATGTTACTTTGTATCTATCGCACTCACTCCTTCTGACATGATAGGTCAATTATTTCCTTTTCCAACAATATGTCATTTTCTATTATCTAATATTAATAGTTTTCAGCGAAATTCAATACGGTAAAACGGGGTAACTGTGGCACTCGCAACCTACTTTGGTACCTAACTGATTTTTTTTTGTAATTTTTACTTCCTTACGGAGTAATAAGGAAGTATTGTAATCGCGAAAAATTTCGGTTTTCAGATTTTGATGGAAATATCCGTTTTGACTTTTTCTGAATCCATTATGACTAGTTTCGTCGTGACGTCTGTACGTATGTATGTCGCATAACTCAAATTCGGTTAGACGTAGAAAGTTGAAATTTTGTATTTAGGACTGTTATAGCATCTAATTGTGCACCTCCTATTTTTGGTTTCAATCTACAAACCGAAAGTAGTAAATTTAAAAAAAATTTCGATAAATGTTTAATTTAAGACAAATTTTTTTTATTTTGAATGAAAGATTATGTAATTATTACCTACACAATCGGTATTTTATAAATATTTTTGTATCTGGTATCATTTAAGAATAATTAAAGTATATATTTATAATTTAGTATTTCGGTATCTTGTAGTCCATGATCGATTAACATTTGTTACTATGTAAAATTTAAATGATTATGACATGACAGTGACAATAGTAAAATATGCTTTATATCTTCTTCTGCAGTTTAAATAAAATGACTAAAATATATTTGTGAGTATACTAGTATAATAAGTTAAAATAATTTTTTATATTATTCTACATTTTAGTTATTAAGAAAAGTCAAAACAAAGAAGGCGTACAAGGAAGTCATGTGGTGTCCACGTCAGATTTTTTTACTTAGTTTGCATTCTGTGTCCGTTTTTGAAGTTTTAATAATATTTTATTACATTAATTACATTAAGTAGCATTATTAATATTATGTAGGCATAGATAAATTTTCGAGATTCTCGATTTTTCGAACGAGATTTCTCGATCTCGATCTGTTAACTCTCGTCTCATTTCGAAAATTCGAGACGAGAAAAAGGTTGATCTCGTCTCATCGAGACGAGAACGAGAAATTCTCGTTCTCGTCGGCATCACTATCTCTGACCGGCCCCCGGGCCAACGAATCATTTTTCAAGAAGAATTTACAATTCAGAAGCATGAAAGAAAATCCTTAAAGAATCTATGTGTGAACAGGGATTTATCATCACATTTTTTTATTTATTTGAGGCTATAATGCCCTGATCACACATGGATTCTTTGAAGATTCTTTCATGCTTCTGAATCCTGAGAAAAAGAATCATGGCGATAATCGCCTGTCAAATAACGGCGCCGCTAAATTGAATCTTCAATGAGTCTTGGAAAAGACGAATATATAATTCATTGATATCTTTAATAGTATTTTGTGCACCTAGGGAGGGAAGCGTGCTATTACTCCCGCGGGCGAAGCGGCGGTCCGAGCGAGGGCGCCGGCTTCGCTCAAGGGTGTAATAGCTATTACTCCCGCGGGCGAAGCGGCGACCCGAGCCGAAGGCGAGCCGCAGACGAGTCCGAGCGAGGGCGCCGGCTTCGCCCAAGGGAGTAATTGCTATTACTCCCGCGGGCCAAGCGGCGGCCCGAGCGAGGGCGCCGGCTTCGCCCAAGGGAGGAATAGCCTTCCCTCCCGTGGGACACACAATATTTTACGTCACGAGGGCCTCGAAATCACCTTTCTTGCAAGCGGGAGAAAACACTGTTTTCCTCCCGTACGGGAGGAAAGCAAGTACGGTCCTCCCGAGTGGGAGGGAAAACTCGCTTCCCTCCCTCCATTAGCAAGAGGAAAACACTGCTTTCCTCCCCCGAGTGACGTAAAATAATTGAATTCCTTTTTTCCAGGATGAAGCATGAAAGAATCCTCAAAGAATCCCTGTGTGAACAGGGCTTTATCACAATTTTTTAAACTAAATATTTGTAGATTTCGTCTCGTCATACATTTCCTCTAATTTGTGTTATATAGATAAATAAAATTCCCTAAATCACGTGGTGTTGAACGTCCCACAGTGTAGTGCCTACTTTGCGGCGTTGGTATTTTAATGAGCCGTTTCAATTAGTGGTAAAGTGTGTGTAGAGCGCGTGAGACAGGACCGGCTTGCTTTAAATTTATCACATACCTAACCAGACGTACGACCAGTGAGTTGTGATCATAGGCATCCGAAAATAAATAAAAAGTCATTTAAAATTGGAGTTTATTTTGATTTATTATTGCTAAACTTAGATATCTATAATAATAGCTATTAATATAACAAGAATATTATGCGATTTATAATACCGAGGATGTTGCTAAGCGACGAGGTGAAACCGAGTCTCTTTGAACATCCAAGGGGACTTAAATCGCATATATTCGCGTTATATTCAAAGCTTAATCGTATCATCAAAGAAAGTGATGTTAAATAAATCAATAATTTTATCTGTCAATTAGTTGACAGTTCGCATATTATGGAAGGTTTTGATGTTATTATGTTTGTATCTAACGTCTTAAGTCCGTAACTAATGAATTATAAGTATCTAACCTATTATAAGTAACTAACGTATTATGTTGTTTATAATTATCAATAAATGTTGAATGTTAAAAGGTAATAACAGTTGATACGATTAAGAAATTTAATTATAAATTTCTAAGCTCACAGACCTTTCAAAAGTAGTAAATCTACTATCTCAATAGTTAAAAGGCGTAATTTTATTTAAAAATTTAAATTATATTCACGGACTCGAACCGCACAAAATATCGGTTCAGGTTCGGTTAGCCATACCTACTCATTATAAAGCCACTCCAATACGTAACTCTTCACCCTTTTACCAACAAATAGCAAGCAAGTCCTATTTGTACTTAGTTGATTTTTGTTTACATTTTGATGAGTATTTTATATTTCGCTGCAATATTTATTGTGATAAACATTGCAGATCCAACTTTCAACAAACGGACCCATTTCTGACAGTAATATAAAAGGTTATGTCGTCAAGTTAACAGATTATTGAAATGATTATGAACCACACACTTCTCATTCACATCATACGTCTTACATAATACAGAACAAATAACCGATTACATCCATTATAAACCAGCCCTTATGTGAATGAAGCTGTAAGCACATAGATCTTAAATCTTTCACAATCAAAGTAAAAGAATCTGATGTGGCCAGCGCACGAGCGCACGACCTCTCGCCTAATTCTGCTTATTCTACCAATCTAATAAATAGTTTTACTTACATTTTAATAGTTTCATGTTCATGTAATATGTTAACGATAATGTAAGCCAAGATGCAAGTAAAATATGTCTACTGTATTGTCACTGTCATAATAATTCAAATTTTGTGTAGCAACAAATTTCATATGGACAACAAGATACTGGAATTTCAAAAAAGTAGAATATTATACTCGTAGTTGCACTTTATTTTATTGATAAATACTACCCATCAATGGCCGCCATTCTGGATTTTTTCTTGCGTAATATTTTAAAAAAAATTTTCATATGATACCAAACACGACATGTTTCTGACAACTTTGTGTTTCAAAATCTTTTTTATTTCATATGATATCTATAGTAGATGAAATTTATAAAAATTTCACTTAAATTTACATATACCTACTTACAATAATATATTCATGTATATGTTACGCATATACATAGATACATTTGATGGATATCATATCGACGTACATAGTTGTGACATTTACATATTCAGAGCATATACATACAAGGTTCATAGTGATAAATTGGGATATCCACTGTATATGCAATATTATTCTATGTATATTTATAAAACATGTAATGTATCTGTTTGTGTTATATGGGACATACCTACCACAGACATCATCGTGAAAATAGTAAATTCGTATTCTAGAGACCCTGAAACGTGTTTATCCACCAAAAACTCATACTCGAAAATTTTGTCCCATTACAATACCTACCTCTCTTATAGAATATGAGGCGAGAGGTAAAAACTGTGAAATGTATGACCGTCACGTCCAAATTGCAAAACGTCCAAATTTAATTTAAATTGTAATAATTTCTACGGCACTGATCTAAACTTTATCTTCACTACTTACACTATATTCTCACTAACTAATAGCGTACTAAAAACTAGTGTAGTGCCTAGTAATAATTACATGTGTTAATAACTTGATCAGTACGTGATAATTTCACTTTTTATTGGCGTAAAAAAGCCATATTTAATTATGTTGCACGTCGAATTACACCATTACACGTTACACTACGGAACAAAATAAAATTTTAACCGGTCATTTATTGATCTTGCATTGATTAACTGCTTCCTGTATCACCTAGGAACATGGAAGATAAAGAGAAGAAACGAAGATACATGTTATGGATGAAGATAAATAATTATGAGTAGAAAATTAAATAATACAGTGTGTCTCTGTACTTCGGGAAAAAAATTAAAGGGTATATACTATAAGACATACTGATCATGGTACAAAAATAATTTTTTTTAAATTCGCATTAGAACCAGTGGAGTAGCCAGGATTTTGCCAAGGAAGCAGCGGTGTACATTAAATAATACCCGAAAATTTTGATATTTGGTATTTAACATTTGTATATAAATTGGAAGAGCTCATTAGATTTTGGTACAAATCTTCACCGGAAATGATATTTTTTGAAGATTGTAAAGGATAATAATTGTCAAAAATTTATATAAATTTCGATAAATATAGGTAGTATTTATTTTTAATAAGAATAAGAGGAAAAGTTAATTGCAACTTATATGTTATAAAAAAATTGTGTTTATCTGGTAGCATTAAAGAATTGTAGTAAATTTTAAAAAATAATTTATCGGATAAAACGTTGAAATCTTGTAATCCATGATCGGTTGATTTTTGTTTCTGTGTAAAAATATTGACAGGTGAGACGGGTGACACGTTGGCATACTAACGCCATATAAGTCAAAGTCATAAGTAAGATATTAAATGTAGTCAGTGGCGCACCCAGAATTTCATCTTGGTAGGGGGGGAGGGGGGGTAAGATTTTTTTTTTTAAACCTGTAGTACGGCACAAGAAAGAAATGCGCTTTAAATTGAAACTTTCATTTTTTAAAGATAAACAGTTGCACGTTTTACTCTCTTTCTTGGGCACACACATTGTTTTTTCGGCAGCTCTCTTTAAATAATTTCATAAGAACGCATTCTTATTAAAATATCCCAATAATCGTACACATGCGTTATACGGAGTGTGTATTATTGTATATTTGAACTATTTGAATTTAAGATAGGTAATCATAAAAACAGAAAAAAGGCGATTATTTTTAGTCTTCAGTGAACTTAAATAATCTTACATAGGTAATGTTTAAAATGTTTGATGAAAAAATTTGAAAAAGTCCGGGGGGGGGGGCTCAAGCCCCACGAGCCCCCTCCTTGAGTGCACCCCTGAATATATTAATTGAACGGAGGATGTCTTCAACACAGAAGATTTTTCCTGTGAATGAATCTTTTGATTCAGGTGATGCAAATTTCTGTGTTTGAATATTTTAGATTTTTATTTGTATATTTTAAATGGGCATCGAATTACACGTAGATAATACATTTATGTTTAAGTCTAGATATGGCGGAAGGTTGTGTGCCACATCTGATTTTTTGATTAGTGAATTGCAATATCAGCCAACGCGCTTTGGGCGACTTTTGTTTTAGTGGGTACGCCACTGCAGGAGTCTCCAATCTTCTTAAGGGGAGTTTAACCCCAGAAACCCTTGCTGGACTACGCCACTGACACACCTTGTGACAGTGCGACATCATGTGTGAAGTGCGATGTTGCCTGATGGCTCGGAGCGGCCGGTCAATCTAATTTTGTAGGTACTTAGGCGGTTATGCTGTTATACAACACACGATGTGAACAACACATGTCCATCGGAAAGATTTACGTGACGGGCGAGCGTTGGCGACATGAGGAACAGCTGACGACGTCGGTAGAGGAGAGGATGGGCGAGAGAAGCGTAAAATATGAGCTTGACAAATATAATAAAGAAGTATTTTCCTTCCAAAAATCTTCAAATCTGATGTGACTATGACTATGTAGGATTTTCCTTTTGGGTTATATTATAATACAGGTGTCTCAAAAAAATGTACTCACACTTCGAATGACGAGAAAATAGTTATTTGTGTATCAAGGCTGTAAAAGTGATCTTTTTTGGCCGAAGGCCGAGGCCAGCAATTCAGGTGAGGCTAAAAACACTTTTAAGCCAAGGTGCACACAAATTTTTTTAGGTGGCTATCAAAAAATATATAATTTAATGTCAAAAAAAGTTTCTTAGTATCATAAATAATTTTATTTATATAATTTAGGCTAACTAAGATGTAGGTAATTACTTCTAAATATATTTACCAATTAAAATTAAATAAATTTGTTATTTAGCGGCCGTAAAGTAAATGCGGCCGTAAAGTAGTTATTTTGACACATGTCAAAAAATGTGACACTTTACGGCTGTCAAAGGATACGTAAAACAACTATTTATGCAATAGACACCTAAAAATATTATTTCTTCAAAATCGGCATGAAAATCTTCATTTCCTGACTAATTTGAGTCTTGAAAGTAAGATTTCCATGACTAGGCATGAAAATAAATAAGTAAAAATGACTAGTAATGAAAATAAAATTTTCATGCCTAGTCATTTTCACTTTCCACTGTCTGTAGGTACAAACACTTGTTATGACAACGTTTTCTAAAATTTGTAACAGCTCTGATGATTTATGCAAACCTAATTTTTTCTCTAATTTTAAGCTTCTATAATTGCCGATTTAAAAAAAATAAAATACATCACGCGTCATAAAAATGTTTTTGCTAGACTCGGAACAAGCCTCCTCGTTTGCAATGAAACATTTTCATGACTTGTAATGTAATATACTATTATGCATAAACTGAAATGAAATACATTCGAATACAGAAGACAAATGTAATTGAAGAATTATGTTCGTAAATGTTCAAATTAATGACCATTATTGTTCAGACAACGCTGATAACGCGCACTAAGAGATTTGCAAACATCACGAAAGTTAAAGTGTGAGTACATTTTTTGAGACACCTGTATAGATTAAAATGCTATACCTATCTGTTAAACAGAGCTGAGTAGATTTATGAAATTAAAAGTTTATTACATAATTTAATTATAATTAAAGTCCATACTAAGTACAAATATTACAATGTCCATGTAGAAGGTTATGTGTTGGTCATATCAGATTATTTTTTTCGAACAACCCCATTATAGTAAACAGGTACTCAACTAATATAGGTATATGTTGTAGTTGTATTGATAAGTTTTGTAGGTACTGATTTCTTTAAAAAAATCTGCTCTGTAGCCACCACAGTACTACCCCGGTTATAAGTTTTAATAAACTTGCTTTCGTAAAGGCTTTAATTTTATGCTTTATTCAGCAAAATTTAAATGGGTAAATTTATCTTTTTCCCCGAACTATTTAAGTTGATACCAACTTCGGCATAAAAGATAAGATAAAAACGGTATTTTACTATGTCATAATCATTTAAATTTTACGTAGTAACAAATGTTAAACGATCATGGACTACAAGATACCGAAACACTAAATTATAAGTATTATACTTTAATTATTCTTAAATGATAGCAGATACAAAAAAATATATAAAATACCGATTGTAAATAATAACACATAATCTTTCATCTAAAATAAAAAAAATTGTCTTAAATTAATTATTTATCGAAATATTTTAAAAAGTACTACTTTCGGTATATGAATTGGTACCAGGCCCCTACAACTCTCATTGCCGGTCAGATAAAAATGTGTCTGCTGAGTGTGTCGAGCATGTGGACTTGAGGGGCGGGAGGAAATACTTAAGATGGCGGAGTTGTAGGTCCTAGTTGTCAGGTGGTTGTCAGTGAAAAAGCGTGTACTATACGTCATATTAAGCATTATATTATATTTTTACGGCTCTGATTCTATCTAGCTCCAAGTACTTACGGATTCAGTATTAATTATAACTGAATGAATTAAATTTTTGACCAATATGTTATTTTTTTACTACTTTAAAATGTATTTTGTACGTCTGACATGTACGGTCAAATTCAATATATACATTGTGTAGTTAAATTTTGCAAATTTTGTATAGGTATCCATTTAACTATGTTTTAAAACAGGACTTACTGATGTAACTGCCTCTATAGAGGCTATAGCGGCGTTTTTGTGAACTACGACCATCTCAGCAGACGAATTGCGACTGTGAGTTAGGTTACCTACTATGTCTTGTACCGTGATTGGTACCAAAATTTACTGGGCTCTTAAGATTCGTATTAAAATCTTAAATATAAAATTTGATTGTTAAATGTTTGTAACTTTTTGAGTTATAGAAAACGAAAAAAATGTTACACACACATACATACACACATACACACACATACATACACTCATACACACATACACACACATACATACATACATCATCTCGAAAATACTTTTTTCGTCAACCAGACGTATTTGATGCAATTGTGTCATTGTTTTTTTTTAAAAAAAGGAGGCCATTTGGGGATTGTTTATGATCACCATAGCAATTGTACAAAAAGTAAATCTATGCGTCCTAATACAAAAAAAACATAGTTGTTGTCATGGTTAGTATGTTTACATTTTAATTGTTGCGTAATATGAGGATATATCAATTTAAATGAAATTATGAAATTACATCTATTTAAGCGGCTACCGAAAAAATATTATGTTTTATTCATACAAAAAATATTATTTTGGGACTCGTAAGATCGCCGAACTCCGCTGCGCGTCGTCCGGCAACCGTCTTACTCGTCCCAAAATCATGCATTTTTTTAATTAATGAAACAAATAACTATATTCGTATTCTATGAATCCTAAAACGTGCTTATCTCTTAAACTCGAAAATTTTGACCCATCACAATACCTCTCTTATAGAATATGAGGCGGGAGGTAAAAAGTATAATGTAAAACAGGCTTTACGTAAACATAGGTCGGGGAAGTAATAAATGGTAAGTCAAGGTAAATATTGAAATAAAGAGATCAGCACAATATCATCATCAACTGCAAGTAGAGCGCCTCTTGTCTGCTATCAGTTGTCGTGCACAAAATTAACGCTTGCCTATCCGGCATGAAGCGTGGTCGCACTATCCTAGCGGGAGATATATGTGTCATTCTGTTGAAAGCGTGTGTAAATCAAACGCGTCATTTAGATAATTGCATATGAGTGTCAAAGTGAGCTGCGTGGCCAGACATGGGAAACCGCCACGCAATGCTCATACATCACTAACCGTCAGATAAAAGCGCAGCTGCTGGAGATTGACAGAGAGGAGAGGAAGTTGGAGTTATAAGGCTGGTTTGCAATCACTGTAACTGGTTACTTCTTCTGTGTCTGTTTACTTCAGCTATAGGTTACGGTTCATAATGACACTAGATATAATTCCCTGTTCACACATGGACACACAGAAGACACACACACGCAACAGTAAAAATTACTGTGTGTGTTGCTTGTGTAATAGAGGCGCCGCTATTTTGTGGCTTCTATGTAAATAAAGAAAATAGTATATTAAAGAACAAGTTTTATAAGACATAATTTTTTCGCACGTGTTCAAATTTAGTAAAACGAGCCCTCGGGCGAGTTTACTAAAGAACAAGTGCGAAAAAAGTCTTATAAAATGAGTTCTTTATACTAATTTTTCTATTTGGTGTCTTTTTATTATGAAAATTTAAATTATACTGCCACAATATACAGAAGTCGATTTAGGGAAATTTATGTGTGTAACAAAATGGGAAAAGACGGATTTGAAGTTGATTTGAGCAAGGTTCTCCTTAAAAACGATGGTAAACGTTTTGGTTGGTGATATTAATATTGCCATTTATTTAACTGTCACTTTAACTGCAAAAGTATATATTACTGAACTATTCTAGGTGATAAGTACAGATATTATAGAAACTATTGAACTTATATGTTTTAAATTTCTAGATTCATTAATTTTATTGAATAAAAAGTAATTAATTAAGCAAAACATATTTAGAGGTTATACTGAAATATACTCCCCCTATGGGGTCGTGACTGCAAACTCGTTCTCGTGCGATGTAGGCATCACATCCACTCTTGTTGTACAATATACTATTTTATACTCATAACCTGGGAAATGACAAATTAAGCACGCAATTGACAATCGAAAATGTCAATTTCCCAGTCTAGTCAACCGGGAAAAATGCAAAGAACACTGGCATTCTTGAGCATTCTACAATAAAATCATCTTCAAAATAACAAAATTTATTTTAATAGATGTTACTTCCCACGATTTTCATGTATTAAAACCCACAAATACCATCGATATATAATCATTTGAAATAAATATGTGCGCGTTGCGCATAATCCATCGGTAGTAATGAGTAGAAAAAATAACATCGTAACCTCAAATTTAGGATATGTTCCAAAATTAAACCACATGTACCATGGTAATTTTTTTCAGGATGTCAGTACTAATTTGAAACGCGGTAACTGAAAACGGCGGTAAATTTTCGCAAATATTCGTTACCACGATCACCGTGCTAGAGAGCACGATATTTGTGGTAAATTTGTATTTGTGTATCGCGATCTCACAGTTTTAACTTAAAAACGTTGGTTTGTTTTACTGTTGAATGGCTGATTTTTCTCTGTTGGAAATGATTATATACAAACGGATTTATCTATTCGAAAAATTTGTGAAATTGTATGTAAACATGTATAATTTGTGTAATATCATATTATGCTTTTATTTAAAGATGAAAAAGTATATTTTTGTGACTTTTGTGCTTCCATTTCAATAAATACTCTAACCTAAATGTCAAAATTTTACCGAAGCGTTTCACAAGTTTCTGAGAGAAACGTCACATTCAGTTACCAAAGAATTACCGTAGCATAATACCACGGTAAACATGGTTTAATTTTGGAACATACCCTTAATGATGAAAATTACTATTTCGTACTAAACAATTGTACAAATCAACAAATTGTTTAGCAACTGGTGACTGGCGTGACACGTGAACCACTTAAATTTTAAGTGTCACTTAAATGAAAAATATCGAATCGAATTAATGACAGCAATGATATTTCTACGTTTGACACTTTTATTTTGATTCGATATTGTTCATTTAAGAAAAACTTAAAATTTCAGTGGAAGCGGTGCAACTGGCCATAAGGCGCCTTTTCAAGACTAATAGTCCAATTACATAAGGTTTTATTTTTGCATTTAATAGTGTGAAGCTGGAAATTTGCGCACATTTCCGAAAATATCATAAAAATGAACATGTGAAGTTAAATACTTCTAAAAAAAATTTCACCTGCGGCGCATTTTTTCTTGCATTTCTTATAATTATTTAAATCTTGTTATTTTGTTTCAAAAATATGTAGGTATGTAAATACCTATAAATAATAAATGAATAAATGGTAAATAATATCGTGTGCCGTGCTAAATTATTTTCTATGCGCTGTGCGTGTTATAAATCCACCTTAAGAGGTGTTGGATAAAACGTTATACTTCACACGTGAGCAAAAAGGAATGACCCACTCGAGAAAATTATCCCACTCAGCTTTTGGCCTCGTGAGTTAAGATTTCCCTCGTGAGTGATTCCGTACTTTGCCCATTTGTAAAGTAAAAACTATTATTAGACAAACGTGTACGTTTTTGTAAGCGATGCAATCATAATGTAGGACAAAGACAGGAGATATATAATATAATACTTATCTTTTGTTAGTTCGATAGATAATGACGTGCGTTCTATCAGAAATAAAATGAACTATAGTGAAGATTTTTCTTAAAATACAGCTAAAGCTTCTTATTTAAGTACAAAAACTATAAACTATAGTTGATTCTACGTAAGTTTGTGATTGCGCAATAATAGACGAATGATTTAGTACGACAAACGTAAATGTATAGGTTTCTAAAAAGCAAATAATGGACCCACAATTCCTATTTCTGCAAGTAGGGAGGTAAATATTTTTAAATAAACTTGAGGTTATGTCACAAATTATACCTGTGTAAACGATATAATGTTGCGCAATCACAAACTTACGTGGAATCAACTATATCTTCGAAGATTTGTCTTAAATTGAGGACGTTTAAATGTACGCTATTTGTTGTCCACATTAAAACCTACAATATTTTTTCTTATAAAAGTGTCTACCAGGAGAAATTATGGTCAAGAATAAATAGTATTTCATATCCAAACGGCGGCTTATTAAATACTGATTAATAATTAAGCAGCTTCAACATCTCGTGTATAAAAATCACAAACATGTTTTTCTGAATAAACTTAATCAAGTTAAAATTAAAAGTCTCTCCGTGACACTTGTCAAGATTTACGAGAATGAAGACATAAATAACACAAAACTATATTATAAATTCTTCAAAAAACATCAGTTGGCCAAACAAAAAACGATCAAAAATAGGGCAAAAAACCGAGAGGCGGCTAAATATAGCCGCACGACACTCAGCAAATTCGTTGTTTAATTAAAAATTTCTGAATTATGTCTCCTGGACGTATAAACATTGCATTTTATTGGCGAGGAGCGTTCATCGGCGTTGGCTGCCGCTGTTGTGTTAAATACGTGGATTGGTTTATTGCAATTACTTCCAGAATGTATTGGTATGTAAAGTAGTGACACCGCTTCACTGCTCACCGAGAAATAAGAAGACTTTAGTTTATCAGAACCGGACCTCATTTAATTCAGAGTAGTCTATTTAGAGCTGGGCGCGTGAGTAACTCACGAAATTGAAAACTGAATCACGCCCGTCATTTTACGTTTGACTCGCGATCACTCACGCTCACGAATTTGTTTTTATAGTCACGCACGACGGGTCACGTTAAAATATTTCTATGAAATTTTACAATGACAATTCCACTCCTGTATAAAGTAAGCCATAAACAAAACACAATTTTATCGCTTTGGCAGCGGATAAAAAGGAAGGTAACTTTTTGCAAGTGATAAAACCTTATTTACCTTTTTGTTAGCAACCAAACAATAAACAAAACACTAAAATGTCATTTGCTTCATATTTCTAATACCGTGAGTTTTATTTAACCTGAAACATGGGATCTTTCATATCCATGGTTACGAATTTGACAGCAATGTATTAGAGCGATTCATTTAAAATAGAACATAGGCTGTCATTTCAAGTAAATATTACCTATCAATAATTAGGGTTGTGTTGTTGAAAATAAGGTATACAATTATTGAAGAAAAGGTGCAAATGATACGTTGGTATAATGCAGATGTTAGCCTCAGACAAGTACCTCTGATTTATTTCGTGTACCTATTTGAGAATTTGTTATAAATTGTATTCTGAAAAATATATCTATTAAATGTTTATATTTCTTGCAACTTTTTTCATATCTAAAATGATTAGAAATACATACATATTTCATTTGCTATGTTCTAATTTAAATGAAACGCTCCAATACATTGCTGTCAAATTCGTAACCATGGATATGAAAGATCCCATGTTTCACGTTAAATAAAACTCACGGTATTTGTCAGTGAAATGATTAGATTTTGGGAATATTTGTATGAAGAAGAACCAAAGGAGTCGTTAAATTATCTCGTTGAATTACACATCAGCATTTTATTTCCTCTGAATAAATTTATGTTTGACATCTCAACCTTGTTACCTGACAGCAATTTGACTCGAAAAAAACAATTTTCTTTCCAAATTGCTAGGCAAGGTTGCAATACAAACAGAAATTTATTCGGCGAAATAAAAGGCTCATGTGTAATTACAGTTGATAATTATTACACTCCTATATAAAATAAGCCATGAAAACAATCTTGTTTTACGTTATTACAGAGGATAAAAAAATCGAGCGTCTGTCGCTTTGGCAATTTGGTCAAATGACGATTTGGTTAAATAACGTTTTGGTTGAACAGCGTTTTATTATAACAGATTAGTAAAATACCAGTTTGGTCAAATAACAGTTCGGCAAAATGCCCGTGTAAGAAAAACTTCGTTTGGTGAAATGACAGGTTATAAGAATAAAAATTCGGTCAAATGACTGTTTGACTGTAAAACAGTTTGGGCAAATAAGTGGATCCCGTGTCCGAGTCTGCTAGATTCGAACGGCATCCGCTTATTTAGTCAAAAAAATATAGTAGTAGTATTTAATGGCCGTTTTACACTACGCTAAATATTGAACAAGAAATTGCACAACAAATTGAACAATATCTTGCGCAATAAATTGCTTTTGTTTTTAATGAATTCTGCATCTGCTTTATACTGAGACAATTTTATATACCTACCTACAATATTTAGTTTATGATTCTGCGCAGTTCGTATATAATAATAATTTGACAATTTTTTCAGACAATTTACGAAGCAATGCAATATTTCACACAATTTGCTGTATGATACTACACAATTTCGATTGTTTTAAAAATTGAACAATATCTTGTTCAAGATTTAGTGTAATGTAAAACGGTTTTTAGACATACAGTTGGTAAGATTACGATTTGAGTAAAATGCGTTTGCAAGATTACGGTTATGAATAACTGCGATTTGACAAAAATACGTTTTGGATAAATTTCGTGTTGGATTATTCCAGTTAGGTATAGTTGCGTTTTGGCTAAATTACGGTTTACCTGAAAACAATTTGACAGTATAATATTAGTCGAAGTTGCGGTTTGGTCAAATTACGGAATCTGAAATTACAGTTTGTCTAGAATACAGTTTGACTAAATTACGGGTTGGTGTATTTCTGTATTTATTATTTGAACAAATTACAGTTTGACTAAAATACTGTTTGGCTAATTATTTTTGGTCAAACTACACTTTGACGAAACTATATTTGTCCAAATTTGAACCTGAGTTGTTGTAGTAGGACCACAGTCGATCACATACAATCTATCTATCCTTTTCCTTATTGTAACGTTGGATGAACAAATCAGAATATAAAATTCTTCATTTGAAATATTTGGAATCTCAATTCAATATCCCTCACTCTTGTAAGAAGAATAAGTTAGTGAGGCCGGCGGGTCTAGCGGCAGCCTCCGAGTCGGAGTGGAACGTGAAAAGCTATAAATATGTCAGAAATGTCTGTATGCGAGTGTCTGTCTTGCAGCCCTGTTGTTCGTATCTGAAATGAGGCAATTTGTATGATCGGGCCGTGTACAGGTGGCGCGGCACTCGGGCGGCGGTGATTGATCACAGTGCCCCCAACCCCCCAGTAAGGGGGGCAAAGGTGTAATTGTTTTTTCTCACTACTAGCTTAAAACACACCTTTGTTGACATTTGTTTTGTCTCCTGTACCTCTTGCTTAGTAAGTAACGGTCACTATTTATAAAAATCTGCTGTGGCCAGAACACGACCTCTCGCCTAATTCTGCTTATTCGACGAATCTAATAAATTGTTTTACTAACATTTTCATAATTTCATGTTCATGTAATATGTAAACGATAATGTAAACCAAGATGCAAGCAAAAGATGAAAGATATGTCAACTGTACTGTCACTGTCATAATAGTTCAAATTTTGTATCATGGAAAAAAAAAGTAGAATATTAGTTGTACTTTATTTTGTTGTTAAATACTACCAGATTCAGCAAATTGTATTTAACATGAACTGTGCCCATAGATAATTATATTTTATTTTATTTTTAATTGCAAAAATTGCCATAAATAAAAAATTTACCAATTTATTTAAGAAAAGCTATAGCAAGTTTCAAAAAGTACTACTTCCAGTTTACAGCTTTCTACCAAAATCTTATCTGGTGTTAAGATACTTATTAAAACCTTAAACATGAAATTTGGTTATTAAAAGTTTGATACTTTTTAAGTTATCGTGGACGAAAAATCGTCACATACGTCCATACGTCCATACATACGCACACACACACAGACATCATCGTGAAAATAGTAAATTCGTATTGTAGAAACTCTGAAACGTGCTTATCCACCAAAAATTCATACTCGAAAATTTTGACTCATTACAATACCTCTCTTATAATAGAATATGAGGCGAGAGGTAAAAACATAAGCTTCCAACCTTATTTTCACAAATAATGTATACACATGCCGTCCTTTTTCATTTAATACTGGAGGAGTACACGGAGTACAATGTAAATTACTTTCATTCGTCAAAATTATAAAATTACAAATTTTCCAAATAAGAAATGAAACGTCAAATCTGTCAAAGAATAGTTATTTACTTTGCAAATGGGCAAGGCAAAGTAAGGAATTGAGTGAGATAATTTTCTCGAGTGGGTCATTCCTTTTTGCCCACGTGTGAAGTATAACGTTTTATCCAACATCTCTTAAGGCTCGGGTATAGCTACTATAAAAGTGTCGTTCGTACTTTACTAATAACTTAATTTAGGTGCACTTTAGGGAAAAAATGTATTTACAAAAAATGTCTATAATTTTATGCTTAACATCGTATTGATTCAAAAATTTCAAAATTCTCAAAAAAACAAATTTCAAAATTTGATTTTTTTTAATTAGAAATTGGGAATAGTTTTTTAAAAAATATTGACAATCCGATGTTAACATACTAATGTAGATTATGTGTAATTTTTTTGAAAAAGATATTTCAATCGTAGCATGAGTTATTAGTAAAGTACGATTTTTGATGTTTTTCTAGACTTTCCATTATTCAAAACAAGTGCGAAAAGTCAGAAAAGACAATACATATATTTAGTATACTGTAACCAAAATTTGGTTCATAAAGCACTCGAAATGCACGAGTAATTAATTTAATAAGGAACTACTAACGCTAACTATACTAGCACCTTAATAACTGCTTAAATATTTGACGTGATTTTAGCCCTCGGCTATCAAGCACTATAGTGCTCGGGCTTAAAATCACGTCTCAAGTCATAAAAGCTTCCTTACACCCTTAATACATAAATCACTATTATACCTACCTTATTTGGAATTTGCACATTATATTTTCAAGTTTCCATTATGCTCATTTATTGTGATACCATACCTACATCCATATCATGCCCTTTTACCCAACTTATAGTATATTTCGTAACTAAACCACGGCGACCATGGTTACGGTTACCCGTTCCGTATTCTAATCAAGAAACAGCATTCAGGATTTGGTTAGATTAAGGAACGCGGTTCCTGAAAATTTTGGTTACTTTTCGTGACCATGATAACCAACGATAAACGTCGGTTGTTGTGGTTAATTTGTAAATATTGGGTTTGTGCATGGTTTCATATTAATCGTGGTAAGAGCTATGTTTGTTATGTTTCTTTTCATCGCTTCTACATTTTATTAATAAAGTTGCGATGTCGAAATTAGTGATAGTGACTTTAGCACACAATTGAAGTAAATAAAGTAAAATAAACAACTGATTTGTTCTGAAAAGCGTATGAATATTTTTTGTTTTGATTGTGCTACGACTCAAATTTCAAACTGTGAATTTGTTCAAATTTCAGGAATACGAATTACACCAAACTTCGATCTGAAAAGTCAGGTAGTCAAAAATAAAATGTCAAACACAAGCAAACTGTAAATAAATAAATACATTTCCTACATTGCCATCGTAACCAGATATGAGGTTTAACTTGTTCCGAATCATGAGCACTTTTTCAGGAACCATAACTAACCACAGATTTCCCAATACCAAAACCGCGGTTATTCGCTAATGAGTTACGGAATATAATATTAGGTGTGGCGTGCGTGCGGTTACCAGCCGTACTTGTACAATATATTATAATAACGATTACATTTCTTTTCTCGTATTTTATAATAATTTGCATGGATGGTATTTTTGCTGCATTCTCCGATGGTTCGCCGGTCTTCTCGGGTGAAATATGCCTCATTACCGCGGATCGCATCCAAGGAATTCATGTGACGATCGCCCTGCTTTGAATACGCTGCGCGATGCGCCGCATCGTACACTACCAATGCAACAACGCTACCCATTACCAGACACTTTACGTTTCGGTATTTACATGTCGCACAAACAACCCGAAACAACCATCGACATCGCACTAAAAGACAACTCACGAAGGATGCCTTTACGTCGAAAGAATCGACAACGATGAATGATGGATGTTTAAAAATATCGTATTCTTGTACTTTAAGAGATATTACGTAAGTCTATCCTGGCCACATCCTGAGTATGATAAAAATTTACGTACTCAATATAAACATCTCAGAGAATTATATGGGATGCATAATTGGGATATTATTACCAAATTACTAACATTGGGATGTTACATAGATAATATTACTAAGGGCGGACATTAGCAATCGCTAGGATATTAATAGGATGTTAATAGGCAAATATAGCAAGTAACAAGCCGGGATGTTCACATTTTTGAAATGTTCTGGGGATTTTATTTTGTCAAGTGGGATGCTTGATAGCAAAAGAAACTATTGTCGATCAATAGTATAGTCCAACTCTAACGATAGTAGTATCGAAAGTTTTTTAGGTAGATACAATGGTAGATCATTAAGAGGAATGCTCACCCCTACAAAACAAAGTAAAAATATGTTCTCGTTGGGGACATGAAATTGACTCTAATTTGGGACCGATTTGTTTGCTTTTTTTAAATTTAAAGATAAAAGATGTCTCTATGTCTGTCTAGTGCCATTTTTTTTTAAATTTTAAATTTGTACATGTTTGTTTAAGTTCCAAAGTTAGTAAAATTTGAAGAACTTTGAAGATAAAATATTTAAAAACTAAAGTGAAAATTAAAAAAGTGACAATAAGCGAACATAGCCTGGACTATATAAAAAAATTGTTTATTTCAAATTAGTGCCAATTTCATGTCCCCAACGAAACCCCTTTTGTAGTAGAAAGTGGTTATGGTTAAATAAGGTTCATTTAGCGAATCAACCGATGTCGTATCAATTGTTTGTGACGGCATCTTTGATTCGTTAAATGTACTTCAAAACCAATGGGTATTCTTTTTAACCTTGGATCCCATGACAGTAATATCGACAATTTGTTGCCAATATCGTCAACATTTGTCACGACTAGGGATTGCAAACCGGTATACCTACCGGTAAATATCGTAAAATGTCTTCGAAAAAAAATACCGGTAAGATTTTCAAACACGTTTTGTCGTAATATTTTCGAGTTGAAGGTAAATTATGGAACATAGCCGCTTAGATATATCTAAGTGTCTATATAGTATGAGCTGATACAGCCAGAGACACCTAGATATATTATACACATTCTCACCGATAGAAAAGATCATGTTGGCAAACCTAATTATTCTTTAACCGTGAGCAAGTCCTTCATTGCTTCAAAATAACAAAATAAATCTTCTCTCAGCGATCTTCGACTACAATGTCGATGGTCCTCGGCATCTCGGTTTCTCGCTGTTTTATCGGCCGCTTGATTAAAAGTTTCGCTAGGCTCTCGGACCGAAGACACAGGCACCGGAGAACACAGAGATCTGAGGTCCGCAGTCCACAGAACAGATGAACGCGATGGGATACTGATAGGAAGAAACTGTGGACGCGGCGGTTTTCTTTCTTTTTTATTCCGGCCACCTTGATTTGCTGCTACCATGATTTGGGGGAGATTCGCAGTTGTTCAACTAATTAGCGATTAGGAGATAGAAAACTTACTTTACATGGAAAAATTAGCAAATCATTCGAAAAAGATATTTAAAAAATCTGATGTGGCCAGCACACCACACATCCTTCCGCCTTATCTTAGTGGGTAACTGGGTAACAATATGTTTATTTATCAACTGTAATTACACAAGAGCTTTTTATTTCGCTGGATAAATTTCTGTTTTATTGAAACCTTTTTGCCTAGCTATTTGAAAAGAAAAATTGTTTAATAAAATCACGACATCGTAGGTGGAGTGATTATATTTTAAAACAATTTTTCGAGTCAAATTGCTGTCAGGTGACAAGGTTGAAATGTCAAACAGAAATTTATTCAGAGGAAAATAATGTAATGTAATTCAACGAGATAATTTAACGACTCCTTTGGTTCTTCTTTACAAATATTCCCAAAATCGTATCATTTCACTGACAAATATTAGAAATATGAAGCAAATGACATTTTATTGTTTTGATTATTGTTTGGTTGCTAAGAAAAAGGTAAATAAGGTTTTATCACTTGCAAAAACTTTTTATCCGCTGTCAAAGCGATAAAATAGTGTTTTGTTTATGGCTTACTTTATACAGGAGTGTAATTATCAACTGTGATTACACAAGAGCTTTTTATTTCGCCGAATAAATTTTTGTTTGTATTGAAACCTTGTTGCCTAGCTATTTGAAAAGAAAAATTGTTTAATAAAATCACGACACCGAAGGAGGAGTAATTTTATTTTAAATTAATTTTTCGAGTCAAATTGCTGTCAGGTAACGAGGTTGAGATGTCAAACAGAAATTTATTCTGAGAAAATAAAATGCTCGAGTGTAATTAAACGAGATAATTTAACGACTCCTTTGGTTCTTCTTCACAAATATACCCAAAATATAATCATTTCACTGACAAATATTAGAAATATGAAGCAAATTTCGTGTTTTGTTTATTGTTTGGTTGCTAAGAAAAAGGTAAATAAGATTTTATCACTTGAAAAAAGTTGTGTTTTGTTTATGGCTTACTTTATACAGGAGTGGAATTATCGCTTTAATTATTCTTCTTCCTTACGCAAGACATCCCTTTAGGAAATTATTGTCTATCTGTCCGCTTGTCTGTCCTTATTCATCTAATTGTGAAAGACAGAGCACAACACGTTGCTGTTGGCCGGTATATATTGATTGATTGATTTATGACGCTCCGTGATCTATTTGACAAATTAATTGCTTTGTATAGCGTCGGGAAATGGATGCAATATGGCAGCCAGAGTGGGGTGAATCATACTGTCGTTAGTGATTGTCGTCGCTCAACAGAATGTCCGACATACGGATAATTTTGCAGTAGTAATTCAGGAGTAATTGTCTATTAATCTATTAGAGATACAACATTTTTAATGGTACATTATTAAAGATGCTCTCGCAATTTTTATTTTAAACTTTAGATTAAAAAAATGATATTTTAGTCTTTAGTGGTATCCTTTAATTTTGCGAATTTTTCAAAAATTCTTTCTTTTCCACGCTCAGCATGTCATATATAATAATATTATATAGAAAAGAGAGTTCACGTTGATATTTTATTGTATTATTTTTGTGTGTAATTATCATATTACAGTACAGGCTGGCGCGATTAAGACGATCTATCCTTAATAACTTGGGAATGGGTTGTGACATGCATACCCAATTTGCGCTTTATGTTTTAACATCTAGGGGAGCATATTTTACTATTATTTTTTTATCACTCATCTCATCCGCACCACTCTCAATTTTAAAATCTTAAATTGCAATATACCCTTTGTGGCATATATCAAATGATAGCTCTTGAAAAATGCTACACAGTCATGTCAATAAAATTGATATTTGAATAAACCGTTTTAAAGTTAGCAACAATAGTTTATAATATTTTTATGTTTTATTAAATGCATGGAGTGCTATGAAAATGACAAAAATGTGAAACAAATAATAATAGTAACTGATAACTGTCATAAACAAACTATAATAGTTATTTATGTGTGTAAGGAGGCAGCCGAGGGCTAAAAACACGTCAAAGGCCATAAAAGCAAGTTACGCCCGTGGTACATACACAACTTTATGCACGGTCGAAGATTTTATATTAAATAAATTTATCTACAACAATAGAATAATGTATTCATTATATACGTGAAAGTAGTATAATAAACCCCTCCATAAGGACACATTATGAAATAATGAATTCATTATTTCACACTGTTAAATAATGAGTACTTTATTCTCTCGAACTGTCAAACTGCCATCACATCTGTTTTAATATTAGTGTGTTACATCAAGTTATCATTTTATGACGTTGTAAGCAGAAACAGTAAAAATAATAAAAATTTGTAAAACGCTGTATATGACTAGACCATAATAGTTCTAAATTACTCGGATAAATTGTCATCACACCAAAGTTTGAGGTTAAGTTAATATCAATACAAATTTGTAGTAAGAAAATGTTGTTTTATTTAAAAAGTTGTAGATAAAACGTCGTATTTGACTCGAAAATAATGGCTATAATTAACTCGGATGATTTATACACTCGCCTTCGGCTCGTGAACAAACTTTCATCCTCATTAATTATAGCCTACATTATTTACTCGTTAAATAATATACTATTATTACTTTTAACTGTAAAATTCATAAATTCTTGAACTGTTGCTAAGATACCAAAAACATTCTGAAAATAAACATAAATCCAAATGTCAAAGTTGTCATTATTGAATTAAATAAGATAATTTATGTTAAATGTAAGTAAAAATGATGGTATTTAACTTTAAAAATGTATTACTAATTACAGAAAATGATTATTTATAGAATTATATTAGTAGTTTACATGAGAATAATTGAAAATTTTAACTATTTTCATTATGATGATTTGACGTTTCATTATGGCGCACTGCGCTATAAACAGTCCCACGGGCTATAAAATGACGTTTATGTCACAGAAATTCGTGTATAATTGACAAATTATGATACGACCGTGCATAAAACAAATTATTAGATAGGTATCATTGTTCTTTTTTTGTTTTCTTGTCATTTTCGTAGCATTTTCATAGCGCCTTGTTCTTATACTTTTTCGTTAGTATAAGTCATGTGCTGGCCACATAATACCACAAATATTTAAGTTATGCCTTAATTCGTACAACAGTGTATGAATAAAAAGTAATATTTGAATCGGCCAATCGCCACGTTAACTTAACTCATCCCTCCTCCCGCATTATGCATCCTTCCCTCGCTGTATGACGTCACACGGGGCGGGGGAGGGTATAAAAACAGCGCCTCGACGCGGTCGCGGACGCCGGTTCCTCCGTCGTTCTGATGGCGCGTATATCATCACCCGTGACACACTGAAACAATAACTCAGTCGCGTTTCTACGCCGTGGTCCTCATGCGGCCCTCACAGTCTACGACCAAAATAGACAACCAACTCCCCCCCTGCACGAGGCAGTGGCGGAGAGGATGATGGCAAAAAAGGGCGAAAAATAAAAACACGATAGTTTTGTTAATTACCAAAATAATATCGCTCAAATACGTCAATTTTCACGGAGATTTCTACCTCAAATTTATTAAAATTGTTTTTACCTCCGCCTCATATTCTATAAGGGAGGTATTGTGATGATGTGAGTTTTTGGTGGATAAGCACGTTTTAGGATCCCTAGAGTAAGAATTTAACATTTTCGAGATGATGTCTGTGTGTGTATGTGTGCGTTCCTTCGTAGGTAATGTTACACTTTTTAGTTCACGATAACTCAAATAATATAAAACATTAAAATTTCAAATTTTGCATTTAAGGATTTAATACGATTCTTAATAGCCCAATATAATTTTGCTTTCAATCTACAAACCGGAAGTAGTACTTTTTTTAAATATTTCGATAAATAATTAATTTAAGATATATTTTTTTATTTTAAATCAAAGATTATGTGATTATTACCTGCAATCGGTATTTCATAAATTTTTCTGTATCTGGTATCATTTAAGAATAATTAAAGTACTTATAATTTAGAATTTCGGTATCATCGTTTAACATTTTTTGTTACTACGTAAACTTTTAATGATTATGACATGACAGTGACAGTGACAACAGTAAAATATCGTTTATATCTCCTTCTGCAGTTTAAATAAAATGACTAAAATATAATTGTGAGTAGTAGTAGTAGGTAGTACCTACCTATATATTAATATATTTGTATAATAAGTAAAAATAATAACGTATGGCGGAAGGTCTTGTGCTGGCCACATCAGATTTTTTATTAATTGTTGTTAGAAATACAGTCGATCACGTTACGCTTTTTTATTTATGACTTTAGTTATTATTAATACTGGAGGGGTTTGTAGAAAAATTTTCAGAGGGTGAAGGACAGTGAATTGAACTAATATCAATAGTAAAAAAAATTTGATGTGGCCAGCACAAGATCTCCCGCCATACTCTACATTTTTACTACTATATAAATATATAGGTACTTACAAATATATTTTAGTTATTTTGTCAACTGTAGAACTGTAGAAGAAGACATGTGTCACTATTGGCACTGTCACTCAGTCACTGTCATAATCAATTAAATTTTTCGTAGTAACAAATGTTCAACAATCATGGATAACAAACTACTGAAGTTTCATACTCTAAATGTATATTATCATGGATAGACATTTCAAAGTGCAGCTACCCTCATCAACTGACGAATATTCTGGATTATAAAGAATACAACACAGGAAATTATATAAACCCATAAAACTGCATTTTACAATATTCAAGAGCAAGAGCAGCAGATGTTCACTTAATCATATTTTTGATCGTATGATCGACACCACCCTTTACTCTAGAGGTTGAGGGGTTGTTATCGTAGTATACCACATAGTGGGATATCTTACACACCCTCATCGTTAAAAACATAAATAATACACCCCTTGGCATTTGCTGCATTTGTGCGTTTCTAGTTTTACCCCCATATTCGTTATAATATTCGATGAGTAGTTCAGAGACAAAGACTAATAAAAAGATGCCTTATTTGCATGCAGATCTGGTCTAGACAACTAATATATTATAGATAAATCAATTATTTAATCAAATAAAGACTAATTTTGTGTAAAAAATAATAAGTTTGACAACAAAATGTTTCGTATTTATACCCTTATGTTAAAATTAGAAATGGATCGAATCTTCGACCATATATTGGTATAGACAGATAACACTTAATGACTCAATGCTGTAGTATACAATACAATGTTGTGAAGGCAAGAAGTACGGCAGCGGGGAAAGTAGTACCTAAATAGTAATAGTCTATTTAGGTACTCTATGTTGTAACAGTAAATAGGCAAACTGCAACACTTCAAGGTGTATGCCGGTCATACTCCTCTTCACACTGCTACGCTAGTTCTTTGCTTCACAACAAAGGCTTGCGTTGTTTGTCTATTCCTTTATATGTTCGAAAGAACGAATAGTAAATGTGCCGAATACCGAATAACGAATAATAATAAGACCTGGCATCAGTCTTTACGCTGTTTAACGTGTTGCTTTACATCGGTTGACGATTTTTCTAAAAACAATTTGAAAAAGTTTTAATAATTATAATATCATTGGTTTGGAAATGATATATTTATCGTTTTAAATTTATAAAATTGTAAGTAACTTTTATTTGAGTTGTTTATAATACTTGCGTTGCGTTATTTGTAAAAATTTATTTTATATGCCTCCGGTCGGCATAATCCGGTATGGATTTTAGGCGGCGCGGAATTAGGCCGCGTGGGTTTTAGGCCGCGTGGTTTTAGGCCGCCCGGCGTGCACTCAAATAAACAAACAAAATTTAATTATTTTTAATGAAACAATAATTACTCCACCCAGTGGCAGTGCAACGAAAATTTTTTGACTGGGAAACATGAAAATTAATTTTGCGATTTACCGGAAGTTATGAAACACCCTATATAAAGAGGCTCGTAAAATGGTCACAATAAAAACTTTGTCTCATTTTCGGTTTCACTAGAAATGGGTGCAACTTTTAATCTAGCATAGGGAATCGGTAATGTCATATTTTTTTAGAATGTACATAAAATAAGGTTTTGGGGCTGAAGTACACGTGGAAAAAATTGGTCCGCTTTTTTTGCTAAGCGCACGAACTGTTTACATTGTGATAGTAAGGTTAAACTGAAAGTATAATTACCTAACTGAATTCGAAGTTGAGTTGTCAGAACCACGATTATAAAAAAATAAAGTAAAATGCAAAATATAGTTCATAATAATAATAAAAAATCTACTAGGTAACGGAAAAATTTTAGCAGCAAAAAAGTAGTAGTTCTGTAAAATCAGATTTGCCTGCCAACAAAAAACCGAACAAAATTAATTATCAGCGTTCTATAGACTACCGTTCGCGATTAGAAAACTTTAAAAATATTCATTTCATCATTCAAAACAAATCCAACTTCATTTGCATACATTCAGAAAAAGTATAAAACGCATAAAATACCTTTCACAATGCCCCACGAGTTACGTACAATAAAAAAAACCTTACAACAGTTAATACTAAAAATGTAAACCAGATAATAGCACTTCTCCACAAAGGCCGTAGTTTAATCTACAGAGTTTGCCAGTTCCGTTGCGAGAAACAAAACACTATCAAAACACACCCCACCCCACATTCACGATGATTTACAAGTGAAACATATCGCGAAACAAACGCCGAACGCGATCTTGCAATCTACATAGTGATAGCTTATCACACAACGCGAAGAATTTGATTGAGATTTTTGATTTTGTGGCGGGAGCAAGACTTTGATTTATTTTGAGATATCACAATGGAAATTCGGTTTTGGCGGATTTTGAATTATTAGATTGGGGAAATAAATTACTACACTTCATTCCAGTAAACAATAGAGTATATGACACACTGATTTTAGTTATACATTTACACATTTCGGATTACTTTGTTGGTGGAAAACACACCATAGGGGAGATTTTCATGGATTTAAAACGATGTCAGTTTGTACTCTGTTAATTAAAGAAAGAAGTGACATCAAATTGACGTAATATTATCTTTGTTTTGACGTCTATGTATAGGATCTTTCAATAGGAGTGATAATTTTTTAAATAAAGATTTCTCAGTTCCTGATATATATTTTTTTTACTTCTAGGTGTCAAATTATTTAGTATAGTGTGCAGTTTTATGATGCAACGTTTGACGCCTCTAGACCGGTTGGAAATAATAAAAAATATTACCAAAGTTCGAGCTCAGTTGTGGGTGCTCAACTTTTATTCACCCCAGATTTGGGTCGCCGGCACCGTTACTCTGCGCAGGCTATAAGACGCAATGTGATAAAGTTTGAGTTAACATTACTAAGACAATAAGCCACCAAGAAGACAACGAAATGTTCGAAGTGAGGAGAATATCACAGTTGTAGCGGCCAGTGTTGCAGATGAGCCAAATTCGGCCAAATTGAAGCGATCTTGTGATCAGTGTCAACAAAAACGTGGTGGACATTTGAACGATATCTTGTTCCGAATATAACTGCATTGTCCAAGCTTCCAAATAAAGCAAAAACTAAATTGATATGTCAAACCGTTGACGTTTTATTTAAAATTAAAATCCTGTCACTCTTAATGAAAGACCCTATATAATATTAACCCGAATAACGTCAAAAATCCTCCTGCCATACTTTAGTCTTTTTACTATACAAATAATAATTTACGGAGCAACAAAATATCGAAAAAATAAATATATTGATAAAATTCCAGTTATTATATTAAAATGCAAGGATTTCCAGGGGTAATATCATAAGAGATGATAATTTTTTAAGAATTGTTTTGTTGTTTCCACGGCAACTTATTTCTAACAATTTCACGATACAAAACATCATCTGACAATTTATTTCCCGAAACCTAGTTTTGTGTAGTGAAATTGCAATAAGTTGCCGTGGAATAGACAAAAATTATTTCAAAAAATTATTATCTCGAATGGTATTTAGGAAGAATATTTTTCTTGTTAAAAACACTACCAAAATGACGCATTTTTCAAAACATTTTTGACGTTTAATTTAACAAATTAATTTATTGTAACTAACGTAACTAAATAAAATCTAATCTACATAATATGTAGTCAGATACATCATTTTACATTTTCAATTATATTGGTTGCATTACGTCATTCCACGTCATCATTACGCAATATGATTGGTTAAACCATGTGTCAAAAAATATTCAAGAAAATCGAGGACCATTTTTTAATTTTTTAATAAGGCTTTTTGCAAGTATTCCAGAAATTCCAGGTCGGTAGACACCCTATCAAGGTAAAAATCCTTCAAATGCAATTTCGGATGTGAATAACACTCTTTTTATGTATGAAAATAAATTAAAATGTAATTTTTACTAATAGTTCTTTTTATGTATGAAAATAAATTAAAATGTAATCTTGATTGTAACATTAAGATATTATTATAAATTCTAGCGAAGAAATATTTTGTGGGGGGAGAGGAGCTTATTGTGTGGGGGCCCCGATGCTTTTACTATTATTCCAAAGTTCAAATCACAAAACACAACCTTATAAAAGCATGCTACCCTACCTCCATCATCTTCCATTCTCGTCATAATGAAGTTTCCAGGTTGGGATCAACATTTAGCCATCGTCTCCGCTATAGTGAGATGGGTGCCCGCGACGTGAGACGCATGTCGCCTGTAATCAATACAAATAGTCGTCGTTAGCATAATTCGGCCGTAATGTGTGCACGTTAACGTGGCGTCAATGTCACTGCTACTGCTGTGCCGTGGAAGATGAGAATGCGAGTCTAGACGCAAAGGGAGGTAGCAATGAACCGATAGATTGCCGACGAATTAGAATAAATAACAACTAGATTCTACTGATTAACCCTTTCATGAAAAAAGTTGTTTCTACAATCGATATACAGGCTGATTCTTAATCTTCCCGCATTTGATTCGTAAATAACTATTTTGGCACTTAGTGCCTTAAAGAACAAATGAACGTTACTTTAAGGCACTCGTGCCTAAAAGTATGTTATTTCTAAACCATATTGACGATGTAAATATCAACTTTATTCATCGTAACTTACTTATTTCAAAACGCAATAATGCCCATTGTATGAATCAGAAACTTTTTATTTTATTTTATAATGTAGATACATATCTAAAGTTTTGTTTCACCCAGTTTTCAAAATCATATCAGGTAGGTGACGCCCCCCATTGTCTATACACTGAATAAGCCGATTTCTGGCGTTTGTCATAACCATGGCAGCGGGTATGTTGGCAATTGCGGCCCGGATGTTGGCCTTCAGGTCTTCTAGAGTCCTTGGACGGTTGACGTAAACGCGGGATTTCAAAAAAACCCACAAAAAATCACAACGAGTCAAATCGGGCGAGCGGGCTGGCCTCTTATTCAGATGAGGTACGACTCAACTCCGTGCTCCAACGCATGATGGCGACTGACCGGATGGGGATCAAAACTTTAAAAGTGCACCTGTCGAATGAGATCACTCTCTGCCCACTACGATCCCTACAGCATGAATGGCACGCATTTTAAAAAACCAAGTTATGATGAATCACCCCAGGAGTGGCCAGTCCGCTCGCCCGATTTGGCTCCTTGTGATTTTTTGTGGTGTTTTTTGAAATCCCGCGTTTACGTGAACCGTCCAAGGACCCTAGAAGACCTGAAGGCCAACATCCGGGCCACAATTGCCAACGTACCCGCTGCCATGATGGAAAAGTTTATGACAAACGCCAGAAATTGGCTTATTTAGTGTATACACAATGGGGGCGTCATCTACCTGATATGATTTTGAAAACTGGGTGAAACAATACTTTAGATAATGTACCCACATTATAAAATAAAAATAAAAAGTTTCTGATTCATAAAATGGGTATTATTGCGTTTTGAAATAAGTAAGTTACGATGAATCACCCTGTATAAAGTTGATATTTACATTGTCACTATGGTTTCGAAATAACATACGTTTAGGCACGAGTGCCTTAAAGTAATGTTCATTTGTTCTTTAAGGAACTGAGTGCCAAAATAGTTATTTACGAATCAAATGCGGCAAGATTTTTATCCCAAATGCGAGCAAAGCGAGGGATTCATTTACACGAATGCTGGGAGTGTGTCTTTCCGCAAGAAGGTTGTACAATGTTTTTTGTAACGAATAAAACTATAATCAAATTCATTCAAGTTACGAATATACAATAAGTTTTATAAAAAGTGGTACACTTGTCACACCAGTCACCCAGTTGCTAAGAAATTTGTTGATTTGTACAATTGTTTACTACGAAATAGTAATTTTCGTTTTCATTGTAGTTGTAGTTTAATTATTAAATTTGAGGTTATCATGTTTATTTTTCTACTAATTTTCAAATTTATACGGGCAAATTTTCTGATATTTTTTCACAAATTATTGTGCCTATACTATTAGGTATTTTAAAATAAATATACACTCCTGTCAATTTGAAACAATATCAAAAGATTTGTAGAAAAAGGTCGTATTATTCATTTATTATAAAAAATTTGTCGATATGAATATGAATACTAAGCAAGATCCATAACCATAATTAATTTTTATCCATTTTACCCTTGTTTGTCTCACCTTGTAAAGAAATTCAGTCAATTCAATAATAATATGCACTTGTACAATGATATTAATATCTTTTAAAAAGGTAAGAACATTAATAATTATATTGTTTTTTTCATTATAATTCTATGCTAAAATAATTAAGAGACTACATGCTATTATCTTCCTGTTGTGGTGTAAAACCTCTCCTGATAAAGACGAATGTCCTCTCCTCAATTATTATCCTTCCCCTTACTTAGCCACTCAGGTGTAGAAATGTAATTGCATAGTAAATAATATTCTCAGCAAGGACTTTACTTAATTTATATTCGTCGAGAGTCCAGACTGCAGGAATACAGGACTGTGTACGTGTTAACTGAGAAAATTGAGTGTGAATTTTGTATGTCGAGTGTCCAGTGCGATGTCCTGCTTGCGTTGATGGCAGGAGTTATGGTGCTTGTTTCAGAGAAGACGAGAAAATGAATGCGACGTTTCAGCGCTGAGCTAATGGGGAAATTGCTAATTAAACAGCATTATTTAACACTAACAATTCACTATATTTCCACCTTTTTATCTTTAAATACACTATACAGGGTGTTCATTTTAATCGGCGCACCATTGTTATCTTGAGAAGTATAATAGCTACGAAGTTGGTTAAATTAACAAATAATTTATATTTTATAGGACTACTTTATTGAACGAAACAAGGTTTTTTTAGACCAGTGATTCTCAAAATACGGGGTGCAACTTTCTCATTCAAAATGAGGAACTATTTTTGTTGTTTATTCGATTTAGTATATTTTTGAAATTCATAAACCCTTGCATAACAAAAACCATGAGAAAAACCCTGGCAGTTACAATTAAAAAAAAAAAGTTTTTTATTGAAACTTCATGTTATTTGAAAGAGATTGAGACTACTGATAAGTCTTAATTGTTCTTTATAAAGCTGTAATTAATTTTTAAAGTTTGTGTGACGTAGATGTATAGGTAGCTGAAAATCTTCTCAGACAATGGGGCTGGAATTAAAATGTACTCCAGTAAAATCAACTGTTTCTAAATGTTACAAAATATACAATTTGGTAGTTTCTTTATTACTGTAAGTAAGAATACACGTGAAAACGCATTTCTGTGACGTAGATGTATCGAGACGTAAAATCTCAAATATTTAAAGAACTATTAACTTTTTGAAAACTTTTTTCATGGTAATAACTCATTTTTGAGGTCCGCTTTCAAAATAATTGACTGAATTGCTAATTTGCTACTATGGTAAAATATCCTATTATACTATAATGATGAGACCAAATAAGGTCGAAACACGTGTCTGTAGTTACCGCCACCCTACTGATTATTTGGTAGTTCGAACCAAGAATTCATATACTCAGAAAGAATCTCGAAGAATCCTTTTCAGAAACAATAATTAATATGAAAGAAAATATTCAGTTGTTTTCTTCCATAGCACTCTTGTAACAATCAGATTTAAATAAAATTACCATAATTCTCAATAGCGTTTTCCTCATGATTTTGTTATGCAAGGGTATGAAACTAATATAGATATAGTTGAATTAAAAAAAAACTGAATCGAATAAGCAAATAAAAAATAGGTCCCCATTTTAAATGTGAACGTTGCATCCTGCATTTGAGAACCACTGATTTAAAAAAATTCTTGTTTCGTTCATTAAGAGGCCCGTCTATCTCCTAAAACTGTGTATATAAACTTTTGTCTCCGAGATGAAAAATATTCTGGCAGCTTCCAGTAACTGCACAATTTTTATTTCTGCATGTCTCAAATTAAGTAAATATCGTCGATTTGAATACTTATTACAGAGATTACAACAAATTAAGTGTTTTAGGTATGAAAAATGTACTTTTAGAAAAATTCGCACTCAGGGGGCTAAATTAGTGTGGAAATTATTTTTCACACTCAGTTTTGTCGAACGCGAACGAAAATAGTTCGACAAAATATTTTCAATACGTGTTATACACACTATTTTTTCTACTCCTGCAAAACAAGGAAGTAAAAAATACAAAAATAACCTTTAATTTTTTGACATTTACTGTTAATTTTTTAAATTTTTGTGAAATATCAATGTTCTTGCGAAAACAATGGACATTCAAAAAAAGCAAAATTGGTGTTGCAAAGTGTCCAAAAGTATGCGACAAAGTACTTTGTCGCATACTTAGGTACATTGCAACACACTTGCGGCAAACAGTTGCTTTCAACATTAAAAACAATGACATGAAGTATATACATGAATCTGACAATGTTCGAAAAATCATGACCACCACCGGGAATTAAACCCGAGATCTTTATCTTGCCGGGATAACACTCTGACCACTGAGCTATGTTGGTCCTGTTCAATTGTAGAGACATGAACTTTCAGAAGCAGGAGTAGAAAAAATGATTTTCATCATCCTACATTTTTCAGGGAGGATGCAGAAATGTCCGAAAACGAATTTGAAGAAAAAGTGTAAAAAAACTCTAATTTTATTTTATTTACTCTAATTTTTTAACTATCCTTAAGGTTATCGACTAAAAATAGTCGATAAAGTAGCACTCTAACATCAGCTATGGAAAAAATGGAAATATTTGTCCCTTCATTTCAGCATCACGTGTCTCGCGGTAATAATTTCTCATGTAATATGGATTCATTGTATCCTATTCCCTGGGGCGGCCGGCACTACTTTACGGTTTATATCAATGCTAATTACACAGATGGTGATAAATTAGAGTTATTTTGACGCATAGTCCTGCCGAGGTTTCCTTGTGCTGTGTCCAGCCAGCGAGAGCCGAGAGGTGTCTTCAGAGACGTAGCTGGCTGTGCATTCTGTACACAGATAGAGTGTTGTGTAATGTATGTATGTACTGGGAAGATAATAATAATGTTTAACTTCTTAATTGAAGTAGATGCACTGCTGTTAGAGGTTTACTTGCTATCATGCTGTTGGAAGGATATAGATAATCGTATAAATAAGAATTTATTTTTAAAATTTGTCAGGCTACTACAAAATAGTTTCAAACTGATATTGGTTATAAAATTGGATATAAAATAAGTTCATTGTTTTACCTAAATATTTTGTTATTTAAAAGAAAAATGTTCTAATTAAAGATAAAACTCGCCGAATGAAATTTATTGTAGGTATTACCTACTGCAAAAAATCTTTAATATAATTTAAAATTCCGAATTCTGCAAAACATCAAATTTGTTGGTTTCCGAAAAAAACAAAATCTCAGAACTCACACAAAAATCTAATGTGGCCAGCACAAGACCTCCCGCCATACCTACTTTATTCTTTTTACTTATTATACAAATATACAGAGTGGCGCTTGGAAACGGATTGTGATAGGCCTACCCGGTTTGCGCTATATATTATGTTTTAACATCTAGGAGACACATTTTACTATTTTTTTTAATTCCTCATCTCACCCCAACCAGTCTCAATTTTAAAATCTTAAATGGCAATAATATACCTTTTGTGACATATCAAATGATAGCTCTTGAAAAATGCAACACAGTCTTGTCAATAAAATTGATATTAGAATAAACCGTTTTAAAGTTAGCAACAATAGTTTGTAATATTTTTATGATTTATTAAAATGCATGAAGTGCTATGAAAATGACAAGAAAACAAAAAAAGAACAATGATGTCTAATAATTTGTTTTATTTTTTAGTTTTATTAAAAAATGCATGGAGTGCCGTTAAGAGGCCCGTTTTCGATTTTATCGAATTCCAAGTATACTCTTGATTTTACTTTTTTTTCTATTCCATGCTTTTCCTCACTGCTATGGCTACCTAAAACCAACCTGAAACTCGTACTTTGTCGCATCCTAGCTATGCAATTTTATTTTAAAAATGCACATCTGTAGATCCATTCTTTCTTTATTAAATCTTTGTTAAAATAAAATTTTACCAATCTTGTATTAGCCACAGAAAACTCGCTACGTTCGTACATTTTATGCTGTATTTTAGGAGGTAGACGAGCCTTTTAAGTACAAAACTTTACAAGTTTCTTGTCAAATGGTCATCGTGAAATAGATTATGTTACACCCTGAACCATTTTTTGACTCGATTTTGTAAATTTTCATTTGTCCCGATAAGTAGCCAGAACGTCGACTGTATGAATAAATAACAAAATCTACAACATTTGGGACTGGTGTACATCATTATGAATAGGAATCAAAAAGTACAGGAAAGAAAATCTGATGTGGGCAACACATGACCTCTCGCCATACTCGACTATTTTTATTTTCTAATATAAGTATATATTATATAGTACTTACTCACAAATATACCATTGTAGAAGAGAATTCGGGAATTGTAGTTTTTATAATATTATTTATGTTTATCATAACCATTTATTATGATGTAAATAATAAATGACATTTCATATTTTCAATTTGTCAAAATGTCAAAAATTTATTTGACATTAACGCTCAAATATTTTATTTTTTGTTTTCATTGATAGGCAGATAAATCAAAACTGTAACTTTGTAGAATTTTAACTTCTTGTAATTGGAGAATGGTGCTAGATAGAAACTACATTTTGAATACAAATTGTAGATATCATCATTTAATATACATTGTTATTAAAAAAATCCTATTAATCTATAAATTTTGAGGATATTCCAGAAAAACTCTTCAGATCTTCAAGAAACTACCACTTCCAGTTGCACGATCAACACCAAAATTTAATCAGATCTAATCTAGGGTGTCAGAATATTGTATTCAAAATATTAAATTTTCTTATTCAGTGGTGTTGGAGTAACATCCACACACACGCACACAGTCATCATCGCGAAACTATCAAAATCGTGTTCTACAGCGACCTCAAAACGTGCTTATCCATTGAAAACTCACTCATCAAAATTATAGCATGATTACAATTAATAGGTACCTCTCTTACAGGACTGAGTGGCGAGAGGTAAAAAATAAAAAAATACTTCAACTAGATGTGCCTTCCTTTGGATATAATCCTCATTCGCAATTCGGCCATATTGTTCACCTCTCGTAGCCTCACATGTCCATACTCGTGTGTAACCGCGGAACAATGGAAGGACGAAGACAGGTGCTACATCAAGTCGCAGTGTCGCGGATCTCGAATAAATCCCAGAGCGCTGGCAAAACGCAGGCTCCACCTTCCTCTGTCAACTCACACTGGGCACTGGACAGGGCGGGAGCCAACTGCACGTGCAGAATGCGAGATGTCACTGGGATGTCACAGATGCAAAGAGAAATAGTGGAGTGGTTGTAAATAGTTATTTACATTATAAATGCGGTAGGTTTTATTTTACAACGCGATTTTGAACGTTCTGTAGTGAATTTTGGAGCTCCGCAAGGCAGCGTAACTTCAGCTATACTTTTTACCTCTCGCCTCATATTCTATAATAGAGGTATTGTATGGGTCAAAGTTTTCGACTATGAGTTTTTGGTGGATAAGCACGTTTCAGGGTGTCTAGAATACGAATTTACTATTTTCATGATGATGTCTGTGTGTGTATAGACTTATGGACGTATGGACTGACGGTTTTTCGTCCACGATAATTTAAAAAGTATCAAACCTTTAATAACCAAATTTCATATTTAAGGTTTTAATAAAGATCTTCACACCGGATAACATTTTGGTAGAAATCCGCAAACCGGAAGTAGTACTTTTTTAAGCTTGATACAGTTTTCCTTAAATATATTGGTAGGTACATTATTTATTTATGACAATTTTTGCAATTAAAAATAAAAGAAAATAAAATTATCTATGGGTACAGTTAATTATTAATACAATTTGCTGAATCTGGTAGTATTTAACAATAAAATAAAGTACAATAAATAATCTATCTTGTTGTCCATGATATGCAATTTGTTTCTACATAAAATTTGAATTATTCTGACAGTGACAGTACAGTTGACATATTTTGCTTGCATCTTGGTTTACATTATCGTTTACATCTTACATGAATATGAAACTATTAAAATGTAAGTAAAACTATTTTAGTCTCGAGATTAGTAGAATAAGCAGAATTAGGCGAGAGGTCGTGTACTGGCCACAGCAGATTTTTTTCTTTTGTCGGTGCTTTTTCATTGCAACGAGACCACATGGCCCAAACAATTTCCTTAATGTATAAAAAACAATCAACATAATTCGAACTCATTATACTTATATAAATAAGCTATAATCAAATTAATTAACATAGTTAATAAACGCTTAAAAAACCAGCTGGACGCCAGTCGCGAATATAGAAACGACCTTCCCAAATGTCAACGAACATTCTTGTCATTTGATTGTGATGTATTTTCTAGACTTGGACTTTCCAACAACAAATTGTACACTGAAAACTGGTTAGAGATTGCCAATAAACCATTAATCAAATTGAATTCCGAACGGTGGACATTGAAGTTATGACTAATTTGAAGTTAAGAATTTGTCAAATAGCCAAATACCCCAAAATATTTTTTGCCGTGCGGTAACTCTAGTTCGAAACCAGTCAAGTACCTGCATATTTTAGTTCAACTGCACAAAAATCTTCCTTGTGGTGTTCCCTTTTCCTAGGTTTGGATCAATAGCATATTGTGTAACTAACTAGTAACGAAAGTGGCGTTTTCCGATGAGTGCAAAGTTGGCAATACGAGCGAAGCGAGGGCTACCACCCCACGAGTAGGGAGAACATTTTTGTCCCGAGATGCACACAATATTTTACCCAATACCTGCACCGAAAAGCAATTAGAAGTTGAAGAAAGGTATAAAACAGAAGATAATAACATTGCAATTTGTATAATAATTCCATAAAGCAGGAGGAAAAGTACTTTTCTTCTCTAGGGAGGAAAAGTACGGACTGGTCAGAAATACCTCACATTCGTCCCTATATGTTTAAGTAGTCTTTAAATTTTGGGTCGTGGGAATTCATAGTTTATTAATGAATTTAAGTTGGTTTTTCAAAGAACATATTGAACCAATGGACCTTTAGAGTGCTAAATTATTAGCTATAATTACAAGATAAAAAAGATATTTATATAAGAAATACGTAAAATAGAGTTTTAGAGGACGAATTTACGGACGAGACGCAAGCCGAGTCTTAAAAATTAGGTGAGTCCTCTAAAACTCAGTTTGTGTACGTGTTAAATACAAAAAAATTTAGTATATGGGCGTTTTTCCATATAGTGTCATTTTTCGTTAAAAAAGTGATTTTGTCACGGTAACGTTCTGGGCTGTCGCGGGAGCCCGCTTCACTCACGGGCAATTATTTTTGCAGTTTTTGTAATGCTTTAATGCAGGAATAAAATCATCAAAATGAAAATGATGTGCTCCTAATATTGTGCGACGTAGCTACGTCGGAACTTTGACCAAAATCACTTTTTTTAAACGAAAAATGACACTATTATGGAAAAACGCCCATATGCTCTCCAGTTTTGTAAGTGATCGAAATAAGTCTAATATTATAACTTCAAAATAAAATTTTGAAAAACGTAGGCGATGAATCAATGAAAATCATATTGAAAATAATTTTATAAAATGTAAATAATAGCACATGGCCTAGGTTACGTTATTTTAAGGACTGGATTCTCTTAAATATTATTTTGCGGACTCAAAACAGTTCGCAAAGTAACGATATTAGAGAGCTTGAAATAAAATAATTATTTATGTAACAAGTACGCAAAATAGATTTTAGAGGACGAATCTATTTACGGACGAGGCGCAAGCCGAGGTGAATCCTCTAAAACCCAGTTAGTGTACGTGTTAAATACAAAAATTTTAGGATATGTACTCCAAATTTGTTTAGTAACTATTCAAAATTATTCAAAAATATAACTTTAAAATAAAATTTTGGAAAACGTAGACGATGAAACAATGAAAATAATCCTACAAAATTTATATCTCAGCTCATTGCCTAGGAATTTAAAGGAATGGACCAAGGGGTAAAATATTATTTTGCGGACTCATAACAGTTAGAGTTTGGAGAGCTTGTTCTAAAATAGTTATTTGTATACAAGGCCAGAAACTGACCTTTTGCAACAGTGAGTATTTTTGACACGGCGAGCCACAGGCGAGGCTTGCAAATTACGAGCACTAGCATAACAGTTTCTGGACGTGTAATACACAATATTTTATGTGCCCATTTCATTACAAAAATATAAAATGAATTTAATTAATTTGTATTTTATTATACATAACCTTGTGCACTGAATACTTGCATTTGAGTTTAAAATATATTTATTTCAGTTTCTATTAACGATTTACGTCTAAAATTTGTCAAAATCTTGTTAATTCTTGTATAAAAAATATTCAATGCATAAAATTGACATCTGCTTGACAACTGTAGTAATGTCAAGATGCCAACCTATAATTTCCGGTTGTTTGCCGGCCTAGGCTGGCAACAAAGAGTTTCTGGCGGATTTTGAGATATGGAAAACTAGCGATGCCGACCGGAGGCATATAAAATAAGTTATTTAATTTAACTTATTAATTATTGACGTTTCAGTACGCCAAAAATATTTCCTTATTCCGATTTTGTTTTACAATATTTAATTTAATAACTTCCTTCTTCTTACTGAAAGTGTTCTCATATGTTAACTGCAAGTAAAAGTAATGTTCTTATAAACTCCTTGCGGTGTATAGTCGTAGATAGCAGCACCCACGTAAGATAGTCGACGACACAATGGTTGATTTACGAGTATGATTGTTTTATGTTGTCGGTAAATTGTTATTGAAACAGGAACCTGTTCCTTACTAGCGTACCACTAACACACCACTAACATTAGCACTGCTAACGGCTGCTGGGCTGCTGAGCTGCTGTACTTGTAGTATAAGTCTATAAGTTGCTGGATTTTGTACGGGAGAATTCTTCCCAGCCCGATTCGCCCAAGAATGATTTAATTCGTGAACATTTTTGACAAGTCAGTTATAATTTCTTTGTCAATTTTATGGCAAATTAATAATCATTATTGTCATTACACATGAGATGAATGGTCAGTTTTAATAAACAATGGCCAATGAAATGCAAAGTAGCGGCTTTGAAACCAATAAGCGAATGTTATTGTCCATTAAAATTATTCTACTTAATTTATTTGTTTACTAAAACAATAAAATCGACCACAGATGGTAACAAAATGTCTTTAGGATTTTTATAGGTTAAATTCTCGATTTTAAGGTGTTCGTCTACCCCAAAATTGTACAGCGTTACAGATATGTGCGCCTCCCACGTTTACTTTAGTTATAATTGAAATATATGATTCTTTTACATATGAGTGTATTAACAAAGGATGTCTTAATGCCTCTAGTTTTTTATTTTTTGTTTTTGGCCTAGGAATTTGAAGTAAAAAATATTTCAAAATGACGTTTTTTGTCATTATTTGATACGATTTGATATGATTTTTTTCGGTCATTATAAATAAAAAGAAAAATTTAAAAAGCAAGAAGCCTGCAGCTAACCTTCCTTTTTCGAATAATTTTTGTTTTACTTAATTTCTTTAAAAAATACAGAAGTTATTATGGGATTACTGAGCTGGTTTCGGGCAGCCGTAGTAGTGGGGAAGAGAGTGAAACAGAAAAAAAGTAATATCGAGAGTATTTTAGGAATTAGAAAAATAGGTAGACGAGCCCCTTAATCTCTGGATGTTTGATTGCCACATCCAAGTTAGGTATTGAACTCTAATGGTATAAGAACAATGGATCAGTAATACTTAAAGAAATCAGTATATAAGGAGCTCATAAATAATAATTATTTTACTTTTTACTCAGTTGTAAACGTCATTTAATCAATCCCTATAGTCCAAGAGCTAGCAGTCAAATTAGTGTGAAGTGTGGACATTTTATTAGTCGTGAAATTGAAGGGTTTGGGTCTTGCATATCTGCTGAAGAAGAAATGTCCGGTCTGCCAGTCCTAAGTGGCCGGATTCGGCTTCCTCAAGTTAAATAATAATAAATGACATTTTATATTTTCATAGCTGTCAAAAATTTGCTTGTTTTCGGGTTATCAGCACTTATGATTAAATATTTTAATTATTTTCTTTGCATATGTAAGCAGATAAACACTGATAACAAGCATGACATTTATGAAAATTTCAAATGTCATTTATTATTTTTAATTTGGTATATTTAAGATTGGGGGAGTAGAAACGTTCTGGCGATATGTTTTATAAATAAGAAATATCGTTTATTTCCATCTCTACATACGCCAGAACTCTTAACGTATATAATTTACATTTTTGTAACTCAACTTTTTATACTATGAGGAAGCCTAATGTGGCCACTTAGGACTCGCAGACTATGGACATTCCATCTTCAGTAGATATGCAAGGCCCAAGACCTTCAACTTCACGACTAATAAAATGTCCACACTAATTTGACCGCTAGTGAAAATAAATCTTTACAACTTACTAACTTGCAAAATTGACAGCTGACTTGTTAAAATTTAGCAAGTAAGTAGCTAGTCATTATGTTTATAATAAACGGTTCTCGTTGCCACAGTAACACTTCCAAAGTTTCTGAGAAATTATATAAGCAAATTTTTGACAGAGCAGTTGTGTGTGAATGGTGTGAATGATACAGTGTGATCAAAACCAAGTGATAATCAAGTGACCTGGGTAGTGCTCAATTTTTACTCCACGGAAATAAGTATTAGTATCAGCTGTCAATCCATTTACGTGTATTTTTATGTCAAAATGTTATTTGGTTTGTAAGTGTGTTTAGATTAAGTTTACTACCCGAAACGGGGCCTATTGTTACTTATTTCATTATTCATTTAAAAAATATTGTTGAATTTAATTGAATTACTAAAATAAAAAATCTTTATTATCCTAATTCGCACGCCCATGAACTTGGGTATCAAACTTTTCTTCCTTGAAATCATTTAGGAAAATTGCGGGTCACATGACTATCAGATTGTTTTGATCACTCTGTAGAATTTGGTTATAATTGTTAAATTTTTAATTTGATTTACAAATGAGTAACAAGTAAAATGTTGTACAATACACGCAAGGTAACTGTTTTGCTGCATCAAGGAGGTGACAGGCTCGCCTATTCGGCTCGCCGGTTATTTCCTCTTTTCAGCAGTAAAAACTGTTTTACCTCGCTAGTAAAATATACTATTTTTGATTATTATGAGCAAAAGTTGCCTTTTCAAAGTCAAAGTCAAGTCAAAGTACATTTTAGACGTACGTGTAAACGTAGTCAATATATGCTATATTATATTCTTCACACTTACTTAAAACCTGAGTCGATGAAATAGTAACTTTATTAAAAATTATGTTTTAATTTTGTTGAGTTCGTACAATTTTTTGTTGGGAAATGGCATTATTGTTACGTATGTATCCAGTGGCGGATTTGCAGTCTTGGCCGCCCTAGGTCGTGTAGTACCAGCCGCCCCTTTCTCAGCTCCCATCATTTAGGTACTACATTTATGAATTTACTTTCTTGTCAACTTTTATACATTGTCGGTGTACAACAGACATAATAGGAGTGCATCTGATTGTTATTCCATATAAATACGTCAAAATGTATATGAAATAACAGTTGTTTCATTCGCATTCTCATTGCAGCCCAGTATATACTGACATTGGGCGACCAATTTTTAACAGAATTTGAACAAAAAAAATCTTAAAGAAAATACATTAATAATAATAAAAATTCAAAACACATTTGAGAAAAAACACGAAGCTAAATTTACTTTAATAAATTAACTAGGTATTGCAGCCGCCACGAAACCAAAACTATACGATAGCTGACAGGACTAACGTATCGAATTTCATAGTAGTCCGATCTACTGGCGAGTGGCGAAATCGTGGGTTCGTATCTTACTAAGGATATGAATTGTATTTTATGCCACAATTGGCCGCCCCTAATATCTGGCCGCCCTAGGCCCGGGCCTACTGGGCCTTATGGCAAATCCGCCACTGTATGTATCAGTATCTATGTAAATACTTTATAGGACGATTCGGCGTGGACGAAACAGGACTATATAACTTATACGTGCAGAGGAGAATGGTCGGTAGTAAACACTAAGACATTTTAAGACTATGACAACGACTTAACACACCGACTACTTACTGCTGCACTTTGATGGTAAAGCTACTGGTGTTGATGGAGTTTTGCAATTAAATTGCTAGATAAAAATGCGTTTTATTGAAAGATAGATGAGATATATTACCAATAAAACTTAAAATGCAAAGAAGAACTTTTCGTAAAAATTTAAACATTTATTTATGCAGCTTGCTTTTTCAATATAGATTCATAAATATTTTATGGATGCTAGCACTAAATGTACTTCATTTATAGAATGAGTAAAGAAATGCAGAACAAAATCGACGTCAGATACTAGAATCCTGCAATTACTAGACATTTTACAATTAGTTTGGAAATACTTAATTTAAATTAACTATATGTTATTTGTCCAACTAGAGAGGAAAGCGCTTCTTTTTCCCACTCGAGCTCGAAGTTTGTGTCACGAGCGAAGCGAGAGTGGAAGAGTGGAAAAAGAGCTTTTCTCTCGTGTTAGACACAACATTTTTTTCACGACATATTTATAAACATTCTAAATGTAGAAGAAACACATAACTAGAAGTTATAGGTTATAACTGCCATCTGTCAGAATGACGTTTGAAAACAACGAAATGCAGCCAATATGCCAAATTAAATTAAATTGTAAAATCGTGAAATAGTAGAAAAAGAAAGTATAAAACATTATAATTGTAAAATGAAAGTTTACAAGTTACTGTATACACTAAAAAATCAGAATTTTCAATAAAATAATAAATTTACTTATAATTTTTTAAATATTTCATCGTAAAATAACACTGGTGGTAACATTGCTTACTTTCCTCTCTAGAGAGGGAAAACCTTCTTTCCTCACTATTTCGCGAGAAGAAAATTGTGTTTTCTCCGCATGTCGTAAAAAAAAGTAATTTAGTCCACAGTAAGTAAAACGCTTAAAGAAGATTAAGTTTATCAACTAATAAGATATTGGAAAATTTGATTTTAAATTCATACATTAATTAAGCAATTTCATGTTGCTGTTGTTGCTCAGTGTAAAATGTAAAAAATGCAATTTTCTAGCGCAACTCAGTAAAACTGAGACTTGATTATGGCAGTAGAGTGCAACTCATCTTGCTCATAAATTAATTTGGGAAAATTACTCATAATTCCTGCGTAGAATAGTTATTTACGAACCAAATGCGGGAAGATTTTGATCCCATATGAGCTTCGCTCGTGTTTCATTTACGCGAATGCTGGGATGGGTCTTCCCGCAAGAGGTTTGTACAATGTTTTTTGTAACAAATAAAACTATAATCAAATAATACATTCAAGTTGTAGTTGTAGCCAGATCATTAAATTTGAGGTTACGATGTTTTTTCTACTCACTACTACCGACAGATGATGCGCTGCACACAAGTTTTATTTTTACATAATAGGCGGTATTCGGTGGTCTTCACTAATTATAATTCCTGGTAGTAACACTTTATAAACTAAATTTTATTATTTTAAAGATGATTTTACTCTGAAATGTCTAGAAATGCCAATGTTCTTTGCATTTTTTCCTGATTGACTGCACTGGGAAATTTAATATGTCATTTCCTAGGTGATGAGTACAAAAAAGATTATTCGTAACTTTACCAATAAATTCCGAGCTCTTATTATATTACTTATGAATATTTTATAATGATATATTTCCCTATTTATTCCTGCAACCGAATACTATGTAGTGTTCAATAAAATTATACCAACATTAATAATTTATTCTTCAAGGCTGAGTTTCAAAACAGGTCATAATCTTAATAAACCACTCTAAACACAAATCACTTGTATGTCATATATCAATACCAGAATTCAGTTAAAAATGTCCGTTCGTAAGACGACAATTAATAACGAGCGACGTCAGCTAAGCTACGTTAAAATTTGAAAGAATTTCTCATAATTATTCAAACGCTCAAATATGGTAGACTATCAAGCGACCGGGCATTAAATCACGTTATAAAAATTAATAATAATATTTAATTCGTGACGGGTACAGGATCGTATGTCCATGTGTCGTATAATATTTTACTCCGATAGCTCGTTTCATAAATTATCTATCACTATGCTCTTTCTCTGTCTTGTGCCCGTCAGAAGGAGGCTTTAGTTAAGCACCAGTGGCGCACGTAATAATAATACAATTCAATTACCCCATAATTAATATATAATATCAAATTCTAGAATATTCTTACCAGGAAAATGCATGCACAAGAAAATTCAAATCTAGAACAATTTTAAATAATAGGCTGAGGATTTTAAGGCACCAAAAAAACGTAAAAAAAGGGTAAATAGGCAAAAAAATATTTAAAATAGGCCACATTTTTTTAAATAGGCAATAAAAAGCATTCAATTAATATATTTTATTGACTATTCCACTCATACATTTCTAAAGCAACAAAAATTCATGATTTTACCTAGTTACCTTATTTTATTTTGACATTTTTTCTAGTGACTATTCCACTCATGCATTTCTAAGTTACCTACCTTGTTTTATTTTGGCAAACCCTCACACAAATTTTTTCGCTCCTCTCTAGCCAATAGAGTGCTGTATTTTCGTAACTATGTTAGTTTTAATAAGTGAATTTTTGACTTTTAATAACTTCTTTAGCAACATGTTATGTAATTAGTATCAAAATTGACTTTTTCATTCGTGAAATAGTCATCCGAATATCATTCGTGATTAAATTTTGTCTTGACAAAATTTTCAGATTGTTTTACGAGAGCTTGTTGCCAATTTATTTCGTAGCAATGTCACTCAATAAATTGCTACGCAACAACTCTCGTAACAATCTGAAATTTTTCCAGCAAAATTTAACCACTTATGATATTTTATGAGATAATTTTTTTTCTATGTATCTATTTGATAATGAAACTTTTTAAAAAATTTAAAAACCCAGGAGATTTTGAATATTTACAAAAGTTATCGAATGAAACCAAATTTTGCTCCGGAGGCGAGAAGGCATTCAATTGAACGCCATTGGGTGTACGTTGTCAAACTAATGAATACGTACTTTTTATTTTCCACTTTTCAGTGTAATTTCTCGAAAAGTACGATAAATCGAATTTTTTCCAATTACATCTATCTATCGCGAATCGACATCGAAACTTAATTTTAGGCGTACAATCCGAATCTGCAATAAAAAATGGGAGTTAATTCCTATTTAAGATTTCAAAATATAGCTACACTAGACAATATTTCCGGGAACAAATACGATTTTCATTATATTATATCACTAGATTATAGAAAATTCTCGATTATATGAGACGAATTGCTTGGTAACATCACGAAATAGAATGTCGAATGGTGTTAAAAAGGTAAATAAGGTTTTATCACTTTTTGCAAGTGATAAAACCTTATTTACCGTTTTCTTAGCAAGCAAACAATAAACAAAACACTAAAATGTCATTTGCTTCATATTTGCAATATTTGTCAGTGAAATGATTAGATTTTGGGAATATAAAGGAGTCGTTAAATTATCTCGTTGAATTACACTCTAGCATTTTATTTCCTCCGAATAAATTTCTGTTTTACATCTCAACTTTGTCACCTGATAGCAATTTGACTCGAAAAATTGTTTTAAAATAAAATAACTCCACCGTCGTGATTTTATTAAACAAATTTTCTTTTCAAATTGCTAGGCAACAATGGTTCAATACAAACAGAAATTTATCCGGCGAAATAAAAAGCTCTTGTGTAATTACAGTTGATAATACAATGGTTTGTATAATAGAGGTTGTCATGGTTACTGAAAATAATAAATAGATGAGAGATATTATAGTCATTTAAATTTTGTTCCCTCTGAAAAGTCATCTCCTCCGCCTATGGCCCTCCCCCTCCTCTAATCTCTCTGAACGTTTGATTTTTGTGATATTTATTCTTCACGAATTGATTAAAGCTTGTAAAATGTGATTGGTTAATTTGTAGTTACGGAACTTAAGAGTTGCACACGTCCAGCACTAGTTAAGTTAATGAATCTTTAGTTTTTTCTCTTTTAGCCCATAAATTATGATCGGCGTTTGTTTTAATTTAATTGGGTGCTTGAGTAAATAACTGTACTGCGCACAGGAGGTCCGATAGTTAGTTGAAAGGTTAATGAAAAACTCATAAAGAACATGTTTTTTATAAAGAATTTTTGTAATATTTATAATAGCTACGATGTGAAAATAAATCATAACCAGTACCTACTATCAAAGAAGCTCACTATTATCTCAATATTTTCCACATTAAAGTTGGGTAAAAAATCACGCCTTTTACCTAATTTGGGTGTTGCAGCGTAACATACTGTCAGTCATTGGTATAAATATATATATATATATATATATATATATATATATATATATATATATATATATATATATATATATATATACATATTCATGGACACTTATGGTTTTTAATGGATTTTTGTGCAGTTTAACAGGAATGTGTACCTGAATGGATTTGAACCTGAGTTTTCAGAACCACAGTCGGTCACATAGTGCGATGGGCTATTCGTCCTATAATATTTAAATATAATGCTCTGTTCACACGAAGAAAGTTTTTCCTCAAAAGTAAAACAAGTGTTAGGAGCTGTCATAAAAAAACTATCAATACCGGTCATACGGGGAAACAGTAGGAAAAGCTAATTATTTCTATAAAATATATTAAAGCTACTGATCTTAAATATATTTAATCAAAATAATTAGTAGTATGAACGGTATTGACAGTTTTTTTTAATGACAGCCCCTAACTTTCCTTGTGTAAACGCCGCATAATATTTACGGAAATTTCTCTGTAATCCTAAAGTCTATGGCATACCTACAGTCAGTTTCTTCGTCATACATATATAGTCAAAGTTTTGGTTGTCAAACTTACTAATGGAACGTATTATTTTGACATTTTACAGCTATAGTTGGAATGGAATGTGTGACGTCAGATAAGTAATTGACAAAAGATTAACTGGTAATGAAAAAATTAAACATAATGCCCTGTTCACACGAGGAAAGCTGTTCCTCAAATGATTCTTGAAAGTAAAACAAGTGCTAGGAGCTGTCATAAAAATACTATCAATACCGGCCATACGGGGAAACCGTGGAAAAAGCTAATTATTTCTATAAAATATATTAAAGCTAGTGATCTTATAATATATTGTGCAACTAGGGACGAAAATTGCGTTTTTCCGACGAGTGCGGAGTTGAGCGATGGCTGCCACCACACGAGACGGGAGACAAATTTTGTCCCGAGATGCGCACAAGATATTTTTTTTCAATGCCTGAACTAAAAAGCAGCTAGAAGTTGAAGAAAGAGATGAGGCGGATGATAACATTGAAAAAATGTGTAATAATTCCATAAAAAGAATCTAAATAATCAATTTTGGAGGCCCGCATAAAGAGTGGCATTTCCTCCCTAGGGAGGAAAAAATCAAGTGGACTTCCGCAAAAATCGGGAGGAAAAGTACTTTTCCTCCCTCGGGAGGAAATGCCACACTTTCGTCATTATTAATAGGGACGAAAGGTGGCGTTTTCGGTGCTGGTATTGAAAAAAATATATTTAATAAAAATAATTAGTTTCTCCATATGAATGGTATTGGCAGTTTTTTTATGACAGCCCTTACTTACTTGTTTCACTTTCAGGAAACATATTTTAGGAAAAACTTTCCTTGTGTGAACATTACACTTTTATTACATAAATCTTAATGCCACTGAACTCACGGTTAACAAATCCATGATTATGTTAAACATTAATGATATTCATTTTATAATTTTTAATGGAATGCGTTTTTATACTGAATGTAACAACCTTTTAGTAGTAGGTATTTCATTTTAATTAATAATTTTCTATTTAAAAATTTGTGTACTTATGCGTTGCTATTATTGAATTGAAGATTGTATTGCTTGCACTAACGACATGACATAAATTAAATGACTAGAACAGTTACAGTTCTATGTTCCCAGAGCACAAATCATGGTAAAGCTGTAGAAATCAGGATCACGTAATTTGATTTGTACTAAGATTTGATTTATTTGTCGAAGAGTAAGAAGATGACATGCGGTGACGACGACTGCGACGAGGCGTTCTTACTAATTTAGACGCTGACCGACGCCGGCGAACGCCACAGCCAGTGGCGTAGGATGAAAATAGACAACAGACAAACAAAGATTTTGTGAGTTCTTATATTTTCTCAAGGAATTACCATATCTTTAGTCAACACATTTATATTTATTTTTATTTAAGTGTTTTCTATTTAATATTTCATATTTTTATTTATATTTTTCAAAATATTATCGTAGATCTTTTATACTTTTAAAGTAAACTATCATTTGTTCTGATATGATTGTTGCCCTAAACAAGACCGCAAGAAGGAAATAACGTTTCTTCCTCTTTCTGTCATGTAATACAAGGTACAGAATTAAAATTTAAAAAAAAATATATTATATCACTTGCTTAGATGAAAAAAATCATCTCCTTACTGAAAATAATATGAATTGATAATGCGTTTTGATGAGATGTCATTTAAAAATAAAATTGACAGTAATGGGCCTAATATTGATCCTTGTGTGACTCCATATGTAGGTGTGAAGCATTCAGACTTACAATATACATATTGTGATCTATTTTGAAGATATATGATAAGAAAAACAATTCAGAATCCACAGAATAGTATAGTAAGTTTGATGAACGAGGTGCAATCGAGTGAGGCAACACACAATCAATATATTTACTTTAGATATAACGAGTCATGGACGCTATTTTTTAGACGATCACAAAAAAATATATAACTTTTTAACTGTCGCCACTCAGTCGTGTAAAAGAGGTATTGTAATCCTGCTAAAATTTCGATAGTGAGTTTTCAATGGATAAGCATGTTTTGAGGTCCCTAGAACATGATTTTGATAGTTTCGCGATGATGTATGTGGATGGATGGATGGGTGGATGTTACTCCAAAACGAATGAATTTAAAAAATTTGAAATTTTGCATACAATATTCTGACACCCTAGATTAGATCTGATTAGATTTTGGTGTTGATCGTGCAACCGAAAGTGGTAGTTTCTTGAAGATCTTAAGAGTTTTTCTGGAATATCCTCAAAATTTATAGATTAATAGGAATTTTTTAAATAACAATGTATACTAAATGATACTATCTACAATTTTTATTCAAAACGTAGTTTCTATCTAGCACCATTTTCCAACTACAAGAAGTTAAAGTTCTACAAATTTGTTACAATTTTGATTTATCTGTCTACCAATGAAAACAAAAAATAAAATATTTGAGCGTTAATGTTAAATAAATTTTTGACATTTTGACAAATTGAAAATATGAAATGTCATTTATTATTTACCTATTGGTTATGGTTATGATAAACATTAATAATATTATAAAAACTACAATTCTCGAATTCCCTTCTACAATGGTATATTTGCAAGTAAGTACTACAACATAATATATACTTACCTATAATTAGAAAAATAAAAATAGTAGAGTATGGTGAGAGGCCATGTTTTGGCCACATCAGATTTTTTACTTTTTAATACTCACACAACTTTCAAATTACATTTCTACTGTAATTTCAAACAATCAATAAACAAATTGAAGCAGCTTGAAGCTGGGCTATGTTGATTTGGTCTCATAAGCACGATATTCATATCATGCTAGTTCTTCAGTAGGCTGCTGCCGTGATAAAAGAAAGATTTCATTTTTTAAACAAAAATATCATCATCCGTCATGAAGTGCCGACCACCGAATCTTTTATAAATTTTGTAATCTCTATTAAATTCTGCATAATCTCGCCGCCACTGACCCCCCCCCCCAGTGTCTCCCCTCTACGACGACCGCTAGCGACGCTGGCCGTCGGGACGGCACGACCCGGCTGTAAATCTGTCAGCAGCGTCGGTTGTGTCGCGCGGCCATCCGTCAGCGGCTGTTGGCTCTCGGCCCCGGACTCGTAGACTCCGGACATTCCGGCTACTGCTCCGGGCTCCGGGTGCCGTCTTGTCGCTACTCCACGAGGAGTGAGTTATGTGCGAGGAGGTCTTAGAGGATTGATAGTTGGGGGTAGGGTTAGTATATTTACTTTAAATTATTCATTAATGCGATTATTTAAATTGACTCCTTCGTTGAAAAAAGCGCTATTTATTAATATTAAAAGAAACTGACTGCATCCATATTGTTTAATTATCAAAAAATCTGCTGTGGCCACCACAGTACTTTGCCGACTTTAAGTTTTATTAACTTACTTTGTAAAGGCTTTAATTTTATACTAAGAGCAAAATTTAAATCAAGCTTTATATTTCCCTGAAAGATTTAAGTTGATACCGACTTCGGCAAAATTTGAATAACATGTAAACAAAATCTGATGTGGCCAACATATGACCTCTCGTCATTCTCTACTATTTTACTAATATAAGTGTGTATGAAGGTACTTACTACTTAGTCACAAATATACCATTGTAGAAGAGAATTCGGGAATTGTACTATTTATAAATAATGTTTAAAGTTTGTCATGACCTTATAAATAATAAATGACATTTCATATTTTCAATTTCAATTTATCAAAAGTCAAAAATTTATTTGAACACACAAATATTTTCTTTCTTCTTTTCATTGGTAGGCAGATAATTGAAAATTGAAACAAAGTAGAATTTTTAACTTCTTGTAATTGGAAAATTATGCTAGACAGATACAAATTGTAGATAGTTACATTTAGTATACATTGTTATTAAAAAAATTCCTATTAATTTATAAATTTTGAGGATATTCCAGAAAAACTCTTGTGAAACAAAATAATAGTAACTAATAACTGTGATACACAAACTATAAAACAAATCATTATTAGATATCATTGTTCTTTTTTTTTGTTTTATTGTCTTTTTCATAGCACCTCATGCATTTAATAAAAAATTAAAAAATTGTAATTTATTGTTGCTAACTTTAAAACGGTTTATTCAAATATCAAGCATTACACTTTTTCTTAGTAAATTAAGAAACTTTCTTTTAAAAAATACATTTTATAATCTGCAAGAGTACTATGATCAGACAACACTTTGTCTTGTCTTCTTTTTGTCTCTATCAGAAATATCTATTTTATATTTTTATATATTTTTTAAACTGTAAATGACGATTTCCAAACATGTATAATGTGTCAATGAAATAAAAGATTTATTATTATTATTATTATCAATTTTATTGACATGACTGTGTAGCATTTTTCAAGAGTTATCATTTTATGTCACAAAGGGTATATTGTCATTTATGATTTTAAAATTGAGAGTGGTGGGGGTGAGATGAGTGATTTTAAAAATACAAAAATATTTGTAAAATATGTCCCCCTAGATGTTAAAACATATAGCGCAAACTGGGTATGCCTATCACAATCCGTTCCCAAGTCTTTGCTGATTCATGATGAATTTATAATTTATACATTTAAAATATGACCATATTTTGTATTCTAAATTTTAAATTCACTAATTACAGGTACTGATGTATAAGCTGTAGGTATTATGAATAAATAATGTGTATTAAATCATTGACGTTTAGGTTCAAATATGAACCATTTTCAAAACAAATCTGAAAAAATTATGAACCATAATTTGGTGGCAAACCTGAAGTATAATGATCTTATTTATAAGTGAGATAATAAAATAAATTTCCAATAAGTAAGATTAAAAAATTTAAATGAATAAATAATTATTATATGTATAAAACAGCATTAACATCAACTTTAAATTGATACTTTGTGACAGTTTCTTTTTCAGGTTAGTGTCGCGCACCGCCTTTGATTTTCATTGCCTGCCCTGCTCTCCACCAATGAACAAGTTACAATCCTGACGTCAAGCCTCAGCAAATTCAAAATTCAATAGCTTATAACTTTTTAACAATTTTTTTTTAAACATTCTTCTTTTATATATATTTACGATTTATTAATAAGTATTGATTTTTAATTTTTCGATTATGGTGCACAACCCTATTGAACTCATTCTTACTTGGCATATTCCTTCTTCTGTTCCTGCCAACTTCTTCTTCTGCTTCTTAGCCATCGTGAGATCTGAGATCTATCCATCATGTGGCTTTCACAGCTGGACTGAGTGTTTATGTGTGTGTGATTACATAGAGCTGAGAGCCTTGTGCGCCAGGAGATTTATAATCTGACGCGCCATCTTTGAACGTCGGTGATATACAGACCGTAGACATGAAACACCAACGGTCACTGGTCACTGGTCACTGGTCAATCACTGGGTATTCCACTCATCACTTACTGCCCACGAAATTGACGAGAATTCGTGGAGGAGGAAGGTGAAATAATTGTAATTCTATAAGAGAGGTATTGTGATGGGTCAAAATTTTCGAGTGTGAGTTTTTAGTGGATAAGCACGTTTTAGGAACCATAAAATACGAATAAAGTATTTTAGAGATAATGTTTGTGCGTGTATGTGCGTTAGGTTGTATGTAACATTTTTTCCGGGTTCTATAAGTCAAAAAGTTACAAACATTTAACAGTCAAATGTTATAAATAACGTCTTAATACAAATATGAAGAACCTAGTTATTTTTGGAAGTAATTCCCAAACCGGAAGTAGTACTTTTCTTAAATATTTTGATAAATCATTAATTTATCGTAATATTTTTCATTTCAAATGAAAGATAATTACATACTCTAGTATTCTATGGAATCTAAAACGTGCTTATCCACTAAAAACTCAAACTTGCAAATTTTTACCCATCACAATACCTCCCTTATAGAATATGAGGCGGGAGGTAAAAATGAGCGGTCATTTTTGAAAATGTCCACGCATGCGTGTTGTGTACTAGTTAATTAAGTGCGTGGTCTATAATAACCAATAACATAATATTGTCAAAAATGGGTAATATAGAGACATTAATTTTGAAATATTATAAAAAATTTATAGAATAGTCATTTGTTTAACTAGGCAAAAAAATATTAGATTTGTTACCGCGGCTAGAGTTTCATAGACGAGGCGCAGCCGAGGCTATGAATCTAGCTTAGGCAGCAAATCTGTTTTATGCCATGTTAAACACATTATTTTTTCGGCGATTGTTATTAATTAATATTAATTTAGTGGTTATTTTAAATATATTGGTAGGTATCGCAATAAAATTATGTTTGCTATGTGTATATGTTGACAGTTGCTATGAAAAAACAAAATATGTTAAGTATGTTGATGACTTTTATAAATGTCAAATTTGTTGATTCACCATAGTAACAATTACTTTTGCTGCCTATGCTTTTTTTACTATTTTTGCTGCCTAGACAGCAAAAGTGACATTTTGCTGACTGTCAACTGTCAAAAAACAGCACTTTTAATGTCAATCGTCGAAAAAATATTTTTTTATTTATTGGTTGCGTACTCGGTTGCGTAATACAATTATTAAAATTCAAGATGTTATGTACCTAATAGTTAGGGTATAATATCTCATTTTACTTGCAAAATTGTCAGGCATGTGATTTCAAATAATATATATTTTTTTAAATGACCGATCAGTAACCGGTTATTTATTAGCGCACATTTACCAAAAAATAAATGACTTATTAAAATACGCTTTAATATTTTCTTAAGTAGGTACACCATAAATATTTATGTAATAAATAGTGCATTTTTGAACTAATATTAACGGTTAAAATACCAATTACTTATAAGTCAAATAGATAATACAGGATGGTCCTGAAACCACGCCTGTTAGGTACTCTTCATTACCAGACCCGTTCTGTTAATTTCAGAATGTGCGAAGCTCAATTTGAATATAGTACATTTTCGTCGTAACCGTATTTTGAAATAAAATTAATTAATTTTATTACCGCAAACAACCGCGTTTGGGAAGTAACCGTTTGTTACAATTTCGTCCACTTATTTGGTCATTAATTAATTACGCAACAGAAAAAGAAATAAGACAAAAAAATTTAAAAGCTCATTGAAAACGGTGGAAAAAATCACATTAGGTCGCGTCACTACATGAATTTTCAATCCTGTTGATTACTAACTGTTCCGGTTTCCAAATGCAAAACTATGCGCAAAAGAACAAGCATTATCCATTACCAATACACACCGAGGATGATTCCGTTTATGGGAAAACTACGATGTTTTACAGAAAATTACACAAATATTTTGCTCTTAATTTTATTTGTTCGTTTTATGGACAACCATTCAACAGGATTTGTGTCCCAGGAATAGAATGGTAAATGTTATTATTTATATTTATTATTTATTTCGTTTTGGTTAATATTTATTTGTTTAAGAAAGTTCAAAATCATCAAACTCAATATGAGCATTCACAAAGTGTATAAACTTAAAAGTGAAAAGTGTGAATGCTTGTATTTAGTTACAAGAATTTAAACTTTCGTGATCCTCTACCCATGGCAGGAAATACTCAAAAAACTTGATTCTGTACGCTATTCAATAGCGTTTATTGTTGTTATTACATAAAAATAACAAATAATTTATGTTTGAGGGGAAAAATAATGTTGGCACCCATATTTGTAAAAAAAACTGCAATATTTGTAAAAAACGAACCCGTAAAAACAAAGTTTTTCACTATAAATCCTTTAAACTCGATTGATATTTACTTAAATTTTTGTTTTTGAACCAGATCGGTGCAGTACATTTTGAGATAGCTAGCTGCCATTTTGTTTCAAGATGGCGGACTAACATTTTATTATACATATTTGTGTCCAAAAAATAACAAAAATTATCAAAATTCAAATTAACATAATTTCGATTTTGAATCAAAATTTTAAAATTCTGCATCGACCATTTTGTAGATTGTACTTTTATCTACTAACAATATCTTAGATTATTATATTTAACAAAACAATAAACGCTGTGGAGTGGCGCGCGAAAACCATGTTTTTGACTGATTTTTAGCACAATATAGAATTGTCTTAGACCTATCCATCATAAATATGAGTGCTAAATTAACCAACAAGCGTTCCCACAAAATTCCAATTTCAATTATAAGTGCGAACGTTGAGCGCTGGGTTGGTTAAATTAGCCACTTATGCTTATAATTGGGTAGGTCTGAATCTAGCGTAAATATAAATTCTCAGCTAAAGAAATCAAATATTTTTTGCTATATTTATTTTGTTTTTGCTTAATCCTAACAATTCTCTTTTCAATAATACTATTGCTATATTTTTTCATTATTTTCCTTCGCATTATGACATGACAGTTTAACAGAAGTTTTGTACTGATTTCATCAAAAAAATAAATGGTCCCTCTTACCAAACAATGTCAAAAATCGCGTCAAGTTTCAAATAGAATGCGTCTAAATAATATGAATCCATAGAGAAAATCATTCCCTTATAGTTTGAATTCCACTATTTCCGCATTGGAAATCCAAATCACCTACATAACGAACGTTGCTCATCAAAAATACTCATTTTTCGTTGTGAAACATTCTGAGCACCTGTTCATTTCAAACAGGCCCATAAACTCATAAACTCTGTGTTTTATTCTTCAATAAACACTCTCATCGTTGCATTGTTCCTGTCATCGTCCTGGACATCCTGTCCCGGGATGATAAATACCAGTCCTCTAGTCATGCACAGTGCCGGATCCAGGACTTTTTCCATGTGGACACATAAGCTCATAACTATTATACCGGGCGTTTCCTGAAACAGGCGCACCCCCCAAAAAAATTGTATTTTTAAGTCAATTACATTTATATTATAGGTTTTCAAACTACATTCAAAGGCACATGAAACTACATTATTAATGAATTTTTATAACTTCCTGTTTAGCCGGAAGTGACATCAACTTCCTTATTTTAAATGGAACAGCCCGTATATTGTTTAAGATTTTGAATCTACATAAAATTCTGAATACAACCATGTATAATAAGCTACTTTTTCGTCGTAGATTTCTAAGTAAAATAATAATTAAAATATTAAAGAAACAGGAAGTTATAAAAATTCATTAATACTGTAGTTTAATGCGCCTTTGCATGTAGTTTATAAACCTATAATATAAATGTAATTGACTTAAAAATACAATTTTTTTGGGGGGTGCGCCTGTTTCAGGAAACGCCCGGTATAGTACTGAACTACAATTATTTTCTAAAATTTATTTTCGAGGTGTTTTATTGTATTTAACTGAATCTATGAACTTATTTTTTTTAATGATTTAATAACGAATATTATGCAGCACTGTCTGCCGAATAACCGAATATTCGGCGAATATTCTCCACTCTTTTAAAATAAAGGACTGATGAGGCTGCTTTGAATGCAGAGAAACTTATTTTTTGCTGCATAATTTGCCACTTTTAAATTTTAATACTAATTTTTATTTTTATCAAAATTACAAAATGAAGTTTGACATTATTTTTTTTATAATAATAATTAATAAAAACTCATGAATATACATATATATTTTATCTGTCAATGAAATATGTAAATAAAAGCACTTGCAGGAGACCGTTAAAGACAATCGCAGGTCAGGTATTGTATGTTACATGTGACGTCAAAGTATTCGGTATTCGGTCGAATAGTAAAGTAATATTCGGTGTTCGTCCGAATAAAATGAAAAACCTGCCGAATAGGCAGAATACTGAATTTCAAGAGGTTTAAAATATAAGGGTTTAAAAACCTCTATTATTTCAGTTTTTTTCGGGTTTCCGTTCAAAAATATTAATTATTATTAATAATAAAATGAATAAATATACAAAAAAATTTTCATACATACTAAGTAAATGGTTGTCAATACTTTTATAGTTTAATTAACATACTTACATACTTAAAATACTCAAAAATAAATAAGCAAATTTTTAATATTTCAGTTTTTATTCGTTCTTATTAAAAATATTTTCTAGGTTATCCTTAAATTACTTCTATAATGAGTAAAGATAAGTTTTACAGTAAAAAAGGCTCTGTACAGACATCTTAGTAACATTAATTTTGTGCCGGAAAATGGCATAATTATGATAATTTCAAAAATGAACAGAAACCGATATTGTGGAAATGGGTTACTGGTTACAACTAAACGGAAAACGGTTCGGTTACGATTCCGGTTCGTTGACCTTCAAATTAATATAACGTTCGGAGAAAATAAAGGTTTTTTTCGGGTTTATGGACCAAGTTTGGGTTCAGCTCTAGGTCCCTGCATTCAACATGTACTTGAAGGAGCAAGCGCCCCTTTTCCCTCCCCTAAACCCGCCACTGCATCTGCTATTGCCCAGTACCTCTGTTCAGCATTATTATAACACGTATACGCTCTTAGTGAACTCAAACCGATATGAAATATAATTAAAATTGGCATCGCGAATATCAACAAAAATCTGTTCTCTGTTATCATCGGTTGATGATTATGATTGTCACAGCTGGGTGTCAATTGTCAGGTACAGGGCTACACGGGATAGTCACTGATGGGGTTGTACATTCATTGGTTTATTGGAATCTGATTAGGGAAATTTGGGCGGTTATTTTGGTACGATATTGACGATGGTTAGTTACGTGAATATTACGGGTATGATGTATGAAATGTGTAGTACATTTTTTAAATCCCTAACTAGAAGACTGATGTACACTGCAATATTTGGCGTTAAATTGATTAAATTTATTTTGAATAATTGAAATATTGTTAATTTAAATAATTTAAAGGATATTTTAAAATTTAGATTTAACATTTATTTATCAGATAGAAAATTTTTAATAAAAGCTAAAAATCATTATTTTAGTGACATATGGGAGTAAATTTTATTTATTTGTAAAAAAATATGTCAAAAATTCGAATGTGTAATAGTATATTGTAATACAAGTGTAGAAAGGGCTTGTATGATAGGAGAACTGGCTAACGCCCGTGCTCCAACTGTCATACTAGTTTTTCAATGAACCTTTCGGTAAGTGTGTTACATAATATTTTTTCTACAAAAGTGAGAAATATTCAAAATTAATAAAAAAAATTGGAAATAAAATATTTGCAAAATTAAGAAAAACAAGTCAGATAGGCTTGCTGTCAGAGCTGAAAACAATAACAATATCTAAAAACTGACAGATCAATTTTGTAATTTTGCATTTATGGTGTGATTTATGATAAAAATAATGACATTTCATGCAGAATGTTGTAGTGATATAGAAAGTGACTTTATTTGTACCCCTTCGGACATTTTACGGCAATTGTAAATCTAAACTTTTGTCTCAGAAGTTTAAAATATCCTGAAAGCTTTGACCTTCCAGTAACTGTACAATTTCTAGTTCAGAAAAATGATTTATGTCCGAAATTCGGTGAAAATCGTCCATTTGAACATTTATTACAGAGATTAGAACAAATAAAAAATTTTAAATATGAAAAATGTACTTTTTGAAAAATTCGCACTAAATGTACAAAATGAGTGTTGAAATTATTTTCAACACTCTGTGTTTCAAAAGCATACTTTCACCATCAATTTTAATATCTGAAAACATGTGAATTCGCACTTTCGTAGAAAACGATTCTTTGATTTTAATCAAGACCGCTACTGAGTGTATGAGTTCTTGGTTCGAACTACTAAGTACCTACTCAGCAGGGTGGCAGTAACTACTGACACGTGTTTCGAACTTATTTGGTCTCATCAGTGTAGTAGGTATAACGGATATACGATACTATAATCTTTTTCACTAACAATTAATATGATAGAAAATACGTGCAAATTAGAAACTTGTATTAATTCAAACAAACGAGTCATAGGTGACAAACGAAATTGGCAAAATTTACATTTTTGCGTATACATCTAGTCACCTATGCGTTTTTGTAAGAAAACAAAACATTTCTAAATGGGCCCCCTAATGGAGCAACTTTTGTCTAATTTAACCAACTACGTATATCATGGTTCTCGAGATCCCCATGCCTAAACAGTTTCATAGGACAACCCATATAGTAGGTAAAAAGGAATACGATAAAATAATTTAAAGGAAAATAACTTTCTCTTTAACTCTAAAGTTGCAGCTAATATTTATCTTAATATACCTTTTACCTTATAATTCAGTACTTCTTAATCATAAATTAATGTTATACGACTTATCGATTCGTTAAAAGTATTATTATTATTGTACCTATGTAGTTGTAAGAATATCGTTACTAAAATATTGCGTAACGTATAAATTTGATGTCGTACGGCAAAAAATATACAATTTTTGCACAAATATTATTCATGTACTAGCAATTAATAATATAAATGTTACTTACAGTTTATTCTTCGGGTTTAGGACCAGCAAAGCAGAAAACAGTATTCAGCACCACTTTACGCCATCGTAGTTGTCCATGAGTTCATCTAGAATTACGAGAGTCTATTTCACGCACTTTTTCATTACATTACACTTAAAATAGGTCAGAAATAATTTTAAAACAGTATCAAATATTACAATATAACACAAAAGCATTGAAACTCAGCATGCGAAGTTCGAATCTAAACTAAACTCTGCAGTCAGTTGTTATCTAACGCGTAAAATTTGGAATAAACTTGTTGAGTTGAAATAAAGAATTTAAATGCAATTAAATATAAATATTAAATATCAGAGGTTCCAAAACTTTTTATATAAAATATATTATAATTAGTATTGGGCTTTTAACTACTAAGAGATGGCGCTGATCGCGTCATATGATATTTCGAAAAAAGGTACACTTTTTGCTGGCCTCCATAAGAGTAGCATTGAAGTCATTTGTGTTCAGGGACGGCGTCAGTTCAAAATATTTGGGTAGGCCAGACCCGGGCCAATAGTTTTTTTAGGTGGGCCCGTATAAAATAATAAATTGGTTTAGAAAAGATTGCTTTTATGTATTAATTTAATGAAAAAATCTGATGTGGCCAACATATTGTAATTTATATAAACTTGGTAATCGGATTTAATTTTAATTATGTAGGAAATACAGTAGTTATAATAGTACAATTTCGACAGTAGTATTATTACTGCAGTAGGTAGTACTATTACTGCAGTAGGTGGTACTATTTCTTCAGTAGGTGGTACTACTGCAATACTATTGCAATAGTGGTACTACTGCAATACCATTGCAATAGTGGTACTACTGTAATACTATTGCAATAGTGATACTACTGCAATACTATTGCAATAGTGGTACTACTGCAATAATAGTACTACTTCAATATTATTGCAATAGTGGTACTACTGCAATGCTATTGCAATAATTTTGCAGTAGTACCATTATTGCAATAGTATTGCAGTAGTACCACTATTGCAATAGTATTGCAGTAGTACTATTATTGCAATACTATTGCAATAGTGGTTCTACTGCAATACTATTGCAATAGTGGTACTACTGCAATACTATTGCAATAATAGTATACTTCTGCAATACTATTCCAATAACAGTACTTCTGCAATACTATTGCAATAGTGGCACTGCTGCAATACTATTGCAATAATAGTACTACTGCAAAAATAAATATTGCAATAAATAGTGGTACTACTGCAATAGCATTGCAACAATAGTGGTACTACTGCAATAGCATTGCAATAGTATTGCACTAGTACTATTATTGCAATAGTAGTGCAGTAGTACTATTATTGCAATAGTATTGCAGTAGTACCACTATTACAATAGTATTGCAGTAGTACCACTATTGCAATAGTATTGCAATATTTTGCATTAGTATTATTATTGCAATAGTATTGCAGTAGTACTATTATTGCAATAGTATTGCAGTAGTATCACTAAAAAAATCTGACGTGGCCAACATATTGTAATTTATATAAACTTGGTAATCGGCTTTAATTTTAATTATGTAGGAAATACAGTAGTTAGTAGTGCAATACTATTGCAATAGTATTGCAATATTTTTGCAATAGTACTATTATTGCAATAGTATTGCAATAGTACTATTATTGCAATAGTATTGCAGTAGTACCACTACTGCATTTCTGACAGTTAAAAGAAAGGTTATGTCGTCAAGTGGAATGATTATGAACCACACACTTCTCATTCACATCACACATCAAGAAGTAACCGATTACATCCATTATAAACCAGCCCTATTGTCACTTTTTGACTTTTCTGAAACATCTCATCACTCCTGCATCTTTTGCGGTACTGATTCGAGGGTTTGAGTTTCAGCATCAAACAGGGGTGGTTATCGCCCCCTCCCCACATACCCACAATCGCGAACTGTTCTTTGAAATTTACAGTCGGCGATATTTCATTTTCGTTATTTGGCATCAGGCTGCAGGAGTGAGTCGGGGCATGGCACACTGTTCTGAACGCTCTGAGAACGCTCGTGTGCTCTCTGCTGTTCTCTGTTCTCGTCATTAAGATTTACGACAACGAAGTGCATATTTTTGATAAGCTGTGAAGCTTCCATACTCTATCGGGAAACTGAGAAGGGAAATAAAGCAGAAGGAGTAATTTAATACATTAAATACACAAAGGAGGCCTACCTATGTTTACCTCTGGCCACTCAGATCTAGCCTTGATCCCACGACAGAAATATCGACAATTTATTGCCAATATCGGCAACATTTGTCACAAACTACTATGTTTTAAGCATGGCAATTTGTTTAGCTGCATATATCTAAACTAATGCCAGTAAAAATTACCGAAAGGATTAACTCCCAATTACAGAATGGTAGATGTTATTATAGTGGAATCCAACCACTCGGACCCAGTGGTATTATTCGGTATTATTGTCGGTTGCGCTGGGAATCGAACTGGAGACCGCTAGCATGCTAGGAGGACCCTCTAATTTAATTTGCATTTTTATTGGTCTTTTGACAGATTACAGATGATCAGTAATATAGTTTGTCCGCGTTGTGGTAACCGGTACGTCATCAAATATATTCGTCTGGGTTAAATTTTTTAGGTTTGTTAGTTATCCAAGATGAGCAAGAACTATAAGTAAATATAAACTTTAAATTAAGAATAATTATGTAAAAAAATTAAATAGTAATAATTTGTCATGCTATTATCATATATAATACCATTAGTGACTATGATTGCTTGTTGCGTCGAAAATAATCACGAGTGCGTAGCACGAGTGTTTATTTTCTAAAGTAACAAGCAGGAGTGACCAGACGGCAAAAATTACCAAAAAATCATAGTCACGTATGGTATTCAGCTTGACAATTTCTCGAATTATTTTATTTATTCCAAAAAAGTAATGTATTCTTAAAACAATCATCAACTGACATAATATCTAAGCAACGCTTCGCGGCAATTTTCACTAGTGAAAATTGTCAGTGTAATTTTCACTAGTGAAAATTGTCACTGTAGTTCGTCTGTGATTGGTACAATTCAGCAAAATACTGTGTTTTGATTGGATGAAAAACTATGAGTGGAATTGTCATTATAAATTACCTAAAAAATGAATTCTGGTGACAATGGGTTTGTTTCATATTGAACAACGCGAACCATTGTTTTAGATTCACTGGTATGTTTTGACATTTGCAATTTTTTATTTGAGGTTATTAGTATTTTGAAGTTTACGGTTGTGTTATGCTTTCTGCTGTTTCTGTTCCTTTTACAACGTTGTAAATTGCATATTTATATGTTTTGTTTTAAATAGGTAGTCGATTCCTTGCATTGTTCGTAAGAGTGCTAAAAATATTTTTGTCAAGAAAATTGCACATCTGACGAAAAAAATAGTAAAAAATCAGCCAAATTGATTATTTTTACTAATTTATTACTAAAATACCATTAAGTATTTCAAAAATATAATTTCTAGTACTCTAGAGTCATCTTTCAACTATCTATATATAAAATATGATCAGTGTAGATGTATTAACAAGAGCTCAGTTTGTAATATAGCAATGTTCCTTTTTCACTATATTTTTGGCTCAAGTGTAGCGCCTTAAGGAGCTCGTCTCCGTTACAAAAAAATACGTGTTAAGAGGTGTAGCAGTTTCTGCTTTACTCATTGCATATTAAAAATTTGAAGGAAAAACAAGTACTAGATGTCTGTGAAAGAATTAATCTAGGTTTATGCCTAGTTATAATTCTGAAAAAATCTTTGGAATCCATATAAAAAATTAATTAAAAAGTGTTTTCAGCAATCTTTACATGCTTTATTTTATTATTAAGACATTTATTAGAAAAATGTAACTCGGCATAAACCTAGCTGCATTCTTCGTCTGCATATAAATTTATGAAATTTAGCTTTATCTATAAAACTTCGTGAGCATTTTAGAAATCGCTAGACTGCTTTTACGTATTTTAGCGAGTGTTTCTATGCCATAGGACAATCGCGGTGTTTGCTACGTTGAGTCGATACCCTTAAGGGTGGATCGTCTTAAGCGCGCCAGCCTGCATAATTCACAAACAGTACCACAGCTTACTGCGTTCATCTCACTCGAATTTCCTCTCTGAAATATTTTCCCCCGAGATAATTGCCTCACAATCTTCGTCTGCTCCGTGAGATTGATTCTCGGACTTAGTGTCGGCGTGTGTGAATAAATAACGATTAATTACCGCGCGGGCTTGTGAGGCGGTGGGGTATTTGACGGCGGGCGCGGAGAGATGACCGGTAAGTTATCGGCGGACGCTGGTGATATTTCAACGATACATATAGACTTGTTTGTGGTCAATCTTGTTGTATCACAGCGGGTTGGTCATGACTGGATACCGGCAGTGACCGCCAAACTGTTACACAGGAAACTTCACAGGCCCTTCAGGATTTTGCAAGCAACCCAGCAAACACAATGTGATTTACCAGTTTTTAAATCCTTTATATTAAGAGGAATGCCCACCCCTACAAAATTAAGCAAAAATATGTTCTCGTTGGGCCCATGAAATCGACTTTAATTTTGGTCCGATTTGTTTAGTCTTTTTTTAAATTTAAAGATAAAAGATGTCTCTAGGTCTGTCTAGTGCCATTTTTTTTAATTTAAATTTTTACATGTATTTTTTAAGCTCCAAAGTTAGTAAAATTTTAAGAACTTTGAGGATAAAATATTAAAAAACTAAAGTAAAAATTAAAAAAGTGACACTAAGCGGACATAGCCTAGACTTTAATCTTTCATTTTAAAAAAAATTGTTTAAAAATATTTAAAATTAGTGGTAATTTCATGTGCCCAACGAAACCCCTTTTGTAGTAGAAAATGGCTAAATACGGTTCATTCATCGAATCAACCGATGTCGTCACAATGGGTAACAATGGTTTGTGACGGCATCGGCTTCATTCGTTAAATGGATCTTCAAAACTAATGGGGATTCCTCTTAACTTCACCGTCTTGTCTACGTCAAAAAAACAAAAGTAAAAAATGACCCACTTCCCGGGATCCTATCGAGCTGAAATTTTGCAAATAGACTTTGTCACCTAACAATGCACTTTGGCAAAATTTCAGATTCCCCGCCATCTTGAAACGAAATGGCGGCTAGCTATCTCAAAATGTACTGCACCGATTGCGGTCAAATTTGGTACACAATAGCCAAGGATCTAACTTATGATATAGATATATTAAAATGTCAGTCCGCCATCTTGAAACAAAATGGCGGACAGATATCTCAAAATGTACTGTAAATATTGCGTTCAAATTTGGCACAGTAATAGCTAAGAATCTGTCTTAACACATAGGTATATTAAAATGTTAGTCCGTCATCTTGAAACAAAATGGTAGCTAGCTATCTCAAAATGTACTGCACCGATCTGGTTCAAAAACAAAAATTTAAATAAATATCGATCGAGTCTCAAATAATAATGGATTTATAGTGAAAATCTTTGTTTTTACGGGTTCGTTTTTATTTCGTAAATGATGAATATTACGAAAAAAGCGTTAATAACAAATTGTAGAGCACAACATTAGCTATAAAATGATGTAAATATTTTTTTTATTTAAGTGGTACAGTTTTCCAGAAAATCGTGAAAATATATTTTGAAAAAAACGATAAATTTTGATGAAGTAGTAGTTTATGTCTCATCATACGAAAACAGCTGTAATTTTTTATGAGTAAAAATATTGATTTCCTGTTTGCAGAAACTAATTTCCTGAATACTTGTCTGAGTAAAATTATTTGCAAATTTTCTGACGCACGGGTTTAGTCACAATTTAAGCATTTAAGGATATTCTTACAAAAGTTTATCGTCAATAGCCTAGAGTATTATTTTTGTTGATGGTAAAATTGGAAGCGAATCTCGTTCAAGATGAAAGTAAACGATAATTTCCAGCAATTCTCTGAAGTTTTGGTGCCGCTGGTCTGTTTACGACGAGGCAGCCCAGGTGCCTGGTCCATCACGCTAACACCACATCTACAATTCTACTCTAAGACTCTCAAGTCTTGAAGAAGGCGGCAGAAGTTCATCAACAATTTCATGCCCTCCATAGGATGTCCTTCAGTCTATACAGTCTCTGCCGCCACTGTCATTTCAAACGCTGTCAATTTATAAAGTTTATGTAAACTACAGTCGTCTGTAGACGTAAATATAAATTCTCAACGGGCATGACAATTACGATGAACGAAAGTAAATTAATGTTGGGTTATTAATTGGCTGGTATGAGCCGTAAATTTAAAAACTTGGAGATTATTTGTCGATTATTTTCCTTAGAAAATGTTTTTAAGTAATAACCAAATAATCTGAAGCTATGTTTAGACTTCTTAACATAAACACTGTTAACTGCTTACTTTTCTCTCTAGAGAGGGAAAACTTACTTTCCTCACCCTTTCGCAAGAAGAAAATTGTGTTTTCTTCGCATATCGTGAAAAAAATTATTAAATTACTTTTGAAAATGTCGTTCAAAATTGATAAATATAATGAAGTCAAATTTAATAATTTACCTAAGTCAAACAAACTAAAAACCGTTATCACACTATTCAATGAAAGCACTTAATTGAAATAATAGTGGGTTATGTTAAAAAAATTGCTTTGTCGATTTCTTTTGCTTAGGAAAGAATATCAAAACTCTACACTACACCATCAGATCCTAGCGTAATGCAATAGGACAAAAGATAATTTAGCGTACTTTACGAATCGGAAATACCGTTAAGACACGGAGCAGACTAGCAGACATCATCTTCATAATGTGATGCAAAACTGCCATGATATAAACCAGATGTTATATCCTTCAGCACAGCTTCAGCGCGATCCTTCCCAACTCGATATTCAGCAAATTCAAAGAAAGAAAGAAAGAAATTTGATTCTAAAAATTGAGATACTTAATTGAAAGTTTAACAAAAATACTAGCAGAAATTAGCGAAATATATTTTATGTCTTCCTAGTATGTAATTGTTTAATTATGTCATGGATACGAGGTATGTTATATACTACATTATACCCTAGGGCATTAAGAAATTGCCATGGTAATATTGAGACATCACTAATGTTTTTCTTCTGAAATTAATATATTTTCTGTCTGTTACTAGGATACCAAAAATATTAACAAAATTCGAAACGTCAAAGCGAAATGTCACGCGCGCAATATTTTAAATAAAATAGTAAGACATAAAATATTGTATGCACCACGGGCATCATTGATGTTTATAGCCCTCGGGCGATATACATCATCATGATGCCCTTGATACATAAATAACTATTTTGCAATATATGTCATATAAAAGTTGACATTTTCAAACTGTCAATAGCACGTAAAACTAATGTTTTTTGTAAACTGTTCAGAAATGAATTTTTTTTAACTGCTTAACTGTGCAAATAAATTTTGTTTGCTCAGTTTAGAAGAAGTTTAGTATTATATTATTTTTCAAGTAATGGAGTACACTGTACATCGACTTCACACTCATTTGTATTGCTTATATTTTCTATAAAAATTTATCAAATCTCAAATTGACAGTCAGTTTGACATACATTTTTGTTTTTGTCAGAGAAAGTGGCTGCATGTATTGCGATTATTTTAATCAAAATACAAATCTCGTCAGAATAAATTTTAACAAAGAAATAACTTGTCATATTGCAAAAAATACAGTACCTATGAAACTTGTTCGTATAAAGTGTCTTTTTTACACTTGTTACTCTTATTGATTCTCGGACTTTACCAACAGTTGGCAACTATGACACTAGTTTGACATTTGAACATTATAGTTCCATTGTTATCATCAAGTTATCATTATTATGCCTATGGCACACCGATCGAGGAGCATCAAGGAACTCCTCGATGAAACGATAGAACGCACCCCGTCCTCGACGAAAAATAGGGGCGCCGCTATTTTCATCGAGTTGTTCCTCTATGAAACGAATGTGTCTCATTTCAGATGTATCTTTTGTATCTAATTACGCGCAAAACCTTGATGTATTTGTCAGCGATGAAATATAAATCCATCGCGGACGGGTGCGTTCTGTCGATTCATCGTGGAGTTCCTCGATGCTCCTTGATGCTCCTCGACCGGTGTGCCATAGGCATTATGATCCACCACATCTCCTCAAAATGAACAATTAACCAAATAAGATCTAAAATTTACAATTGACGGAACAGAAATGACGGCAAAGTGGCAATATATTGTCGACGTTTACGAAGAGGACATCGAGGAAGAATATTTCAAAGTGTTTGCTGATGTAATCAGTGACGTAGATATGGTAGGGCAGTTCGGGCAGATGCCAAAGGGTTCAGGGGCCCTGAGAATTTGCAAGTTTAAAAATGGAATTTTAGCATTGAATTAAAAAATTACTTTCTTTGCAAAATTAATAATGTGAACATTTATTCAATAAGGTATTTAAAAATTCGTAGAAATTCTGCCAAAAGAGCTACAAATATGAAACTACGGTAATTTACTAGCAAAACTATGATTTTGCCCAATTTGGGTGTGTCAGTCTTATACTGTGAGTAAACATATAAATTCATATTTTACTATGCGCAGTTCAAAATTTGAACCTGAATTATTGTCAGAACCCAGTCGATCACGTTACGCACTGAGCTATTTTTATGTTCATACCTCTCAAAATACTTATATATTTAAAGTATCAGCCTGGAGTATTAGAAATATTATTGCATGTACGCCCTAGCGAGATTCTTGAACGTACACGTACACGAGCTGTGTGTCTATGTAGTAGTGAACAATAATTCCTTCATAAACTATTTAAACATTCGTAGAAATTCTGTTAAAAGAACTACAAATATGAAACTACGGTTATTTACTAACAAAACTACGAGGAATCCAATGGTGGAATCAAATTTTCGATATTACATTTAGTTCAGTCTGTATATCACTTAGAAAAACTATAAATTGATTTTTACCTTGTATTGTTCATCGCAGGGCCTTGAAATTTCTTCCAGGTTTCAATGAGGTCCTTAGACTCACACTGCACATAGTTTTGTAAATGTATATCGCGAAATAACTACAGATTTTAGTAAATTAAGCACTACGAAATCACCACACGCGTTGATCGTTATATAACTTAAATGTTCATACTGGTTTATGTTTTGCAATTCTTCATAGAAATGGCGAAAGTTTCGATTCATAATTGCATATTAAACTATTTTAAATGATATTCTGCTAAATTCATGTTTCTTATTTATTTAGATAATGTAAATTTGGAAACTAAGTGATTAATTAATGAAAAGAACATGCTATATTAGTGCTTTGTATTTTGGGTTGCAAATATTTCAGGATTTGTTAAAATTATTGGTTGAATATTTTACGCATTGAGAATATCACCTGAATATTATTGGACTCCCGAAATTATTTTGCCCTAGGGCCCCTAGACACCTAGCTACGCCACTGGATGTAATGTATTTCGATATTTAAATTTATATTACACACATTTATTGTAAATACTTAATAATTTTCAACATATTTAATGTGATTACAATAGGGTAGTTTACCACTTTTTTAAAAACTTTTTTATTGAAACTTTATGTTATTTGAAAGCGATTGAGAGTATTGATAAGCCTTAATTGTTCTTAATAAAGCTGTAATTAATTTTTAAAGTTTGTGTGACGTACATACATGTATAGCTGAAAATCTTCTCAAACCATGGGGCTGGAATTAAAATGTACTCATGTAAAATCAACTGTTTCTAAATGTTACAAAATATAAAATACAATTTGGTAGTTTCTTTAGTACTGTAAGTAAGAATACACGTGAAACGCATTTTTGTGACGTAGATGTATCGATACAAAAAATCTCAAATATTTAAAAAACTATTAACTTTTTGAAAACTTTTTTCATGACAATAACTCATTTTTGAGGTCTCCTTTCAATATAATTGACTGGATTGCTAATTTGCTACTATAGTAAAGTACCCTATTTAGGGAAAATAGTTATGGTACAATAAATATATGTAATAATAGTATATTATACAACGGCGCTATTATTCCTGAAATTGAACAGGAGCGAGTAAAGTAAGCGAGGGTTGTGATCATCTGTGGGAATGGAATAATAGCCATTACAGCGAGTTGTATACTGTACTTTATCTATGACTAAATTATTACTTACAAGATTTTAATAAATTAAATACCAATTCGCAAAAAATTGGCATTTCCAAATGTCAATTCTCTATAGTCCGTCCCAAACTTCTTTGCCGTTACCGTCATACCTGTAGTTTGTATGAATCAATTTGAAATTATGGCGGGAAAGTTATATTTTGATATCAAATATTTTAAAACTATATTATGTGAATATTTGGAATAATAATAATAAAGATAGAAAGAGTTAGACAATGTATTCTTTAGTTATTCTTGAAAATAAAATAATGACGTAACGGCAAAGAAGTTTAGGACGAACTTTATCACCATAATTACATTATTAAACATTGCAATGTTTACAAAAAATAATTTGCACGGAGAAATTGATTCAGGCAAAGTAATTTTCTGATTGGCGCAGAGGCGGAAATACTGACTATTATTCCCTGTGGGATTAATATATGGCATTATGTAGCAAACATCACACATTTAATGTTCATGTTATACATTACTCGTAGTTAAAAATTTTAATACCGATATACATTAAATCAGCAATCACTTTGAAATATTGTTGTTGTTAAACGGGCTGCTTACTTTACTCTTTAGTTCCGTATTACAACCGCTAGGAGTAGCGTTCAACTTAGTAACATATTCTTGTCTATGACAGAGTGTCATCTCGTGTCTTATTGTACTTCGTGGAATCCAGTCAAGTTCAGATTACAGTTTAACAGCAAATTGTAAGGGTCGAAAAGCATCTTCACCATTCTTCGCATCAAGAGCGGCGGCGCATTTCACCACTTGAGCACTTGGGTTAATTGGCACCCCCCCCCCTGGTATCTGTTGCCCGTTTACGGCTCTTTAATGCCGTATCCTCATCCTGAGCCGGCAACACCATATTGCCGCATAATTTATAAATTATTAGCAACGACGCCGTCACTACAGCGCTGTTGTTGGTACTAAGTGTGAGTGTTCTGTTCTCTGGGCATACATCAGAGGAATTACCGTCAACGAGACCGGCTTCTTAAAATTATGCCGAGGTGTAAACGCCTCATGGAATATTTAATAATTATTATTGTTCTTTCCCTAATTTGCCAAAGCTAAGTGACAAGTTTCTGACATATGGGAGGGTGAATTATTTATAAGATTGCCGAAATTGCGCAGGCCCTTTCTCCGTAAATAAGGTTTGTGTTAAACCGGGGTATAAAATACATAAAAATAAACTATTATTAGATGCTTTGGAATAGTATATTATTTTTTCTGTTGAGGCAATTAAAATTTCTATAGTATTCAAATCAACATAGCCAAGCTTCAAGCTGCTTCAATTTGTTTATTGATTGTTTGAAATTACAGTAGAAATGCAATTTGAAAGTTGTGTGAGTATTAAAAAGTAAAAAATCTGATGTGGCCAAAACATGACCTCTCGCCATACTCTACTATTTTTATTTTTCTAATATAAGTAGGTACCTATCACGGTACAAGACACTGAAGGTAACCCAACTTGGCTTGCAAAAGTGACTGCTGAACTGGTCCAGTTTCGCGGTACTGAGGGGTAAAGGGAGTACTCAATATGGCAGCCAACATAGGCCATCAAAAACCCGCGAGAATCGCTGATTAACGTGTAAAGTATAATTTCTATATATATTCTGTAATTTATTATAATATATACAATATTCTATAAGTTATTGAAGATTTTAAGTGAAATTGCTAATAAAATGTGGCCTATGCGATATGACACCGCCTAGCGGCGACAGGGCGAACTATAACATAACCTCTTGAGCAGTCATAAAACTAGTGGAAGGGGTATGCAAGTTACCGGGGCCTGGTACCTATGTATATATTATGTTGTAGTACTTAGTCACAAATATACCATTGTAGAAGGGAATTCGAGAATTGTAGTTTTATAATATTATTAATGTTTATCATAACCATATAGGTAAATAATAAATGACATTTCATATTTTCAATTTATCAAAATGTCAAAAATTTATTTGACATTAACGCTCAAATATTTTATTATTTGTTTTCATTGGTAGGCAGATAAATCAAAATTGTAACAAATTTGTAGAATTGTAACTTCTTGTAATTGGAAAATGGTGCTAGATAGAAACTACGTTTTGAATACAAATTGTAGATAGTATCATTTAGTATACATTGTTATTAAAAAAATTTCTATTAATCCATAAATTTGGAGGATATTTCAGAAAAACTCTTCAGATCTTCAAGAAACTACCACTTCCGATTGCACGATCAACACCAAAATCTAATCAGATCTAATCTAGGGTGTCAGAATATTGTATACAAAATTTCAAATTTTTTTATTCAGTGGTGTTGGAGTTATCGTATCTCCAACATCCATCCACACATCCACCCATCCATCCATCCACATACACATAGACATCATCGCGAAACTATCAAAATCGTGTTCTAGGGACCTCAAAACGTGCTTATCCATTGAAAACTCACTGTCGAAATTTTAGCATGATTACAATACCTCTCTTACAGGACTGAGTGGCGAGAGGTAAAAAAAAATCTTGCTTTATGAACTAACTCTTCTCTTCACCACATTATATGTTATAAATTATTCACCCTCTTGTAGCGGCGCCGCTGTCTCCCTAAATAACCCCCCCCAACCCTTCCTTTCTGTTAACTTCTATCCATTAAAAGAAGAACTGTGGACGCCGCTATTTAGTTTTTATTTAATCTGAAAGATTTACAATCGGAAGAAATCCAACGGAATATTTCCCATCCTTTTATCGTGATTAACACTATGTTATTGTCAAAGGCGGAGCGGTCCTGAGACTTCGTCCTTTGTCTTAGGGACGCTACGGACGTCTGATAATTAGAAACTATTGCCAGGAAGGATACGTCCTTGCATGAGCTACGAGGAATAGATGTGAATTGATCGTACATCTTACTGGGCTATTATTAAGGACTCGTCAGGACCCAATAACGTTAGCGTTTAATTTCAGACTGAGGTATTACTAGGGAAATTTCAATTCGGAAATTATAGATGTTATTTATTTCACTATTGGCCTTCGAATGGTTAAATTTGTAATGACTGCTTGGAGTACAATATCTTGTTGAATATCGTACATTTGATAGTCGTTTAAATTATAGTACCTATATTGTGCAACTAGGGACGAAAGAAAATGTATAATAATTCCATTAAATAAATAAAAATAATCTAAATAATTAATTTTGGAATCGCGCATAAAGCGGGAGGAGAAGTACTTTTCCTTCCTATGGAGGAAAAAATCAAGTGAAATCCCGCGCAAAAATACTTTTCCTCCCTAGGGAGAAAGGCTGTCAAAATTGAAACAAATTGAATCCGGATATTATGTGTATCCTGACTCCGGAAACCGAAAAATCCGGTATCCGGATATAACCGGAATTCATACCCAGAATCCGTGATGCGTTATCCGAAGCTGGGATGTTCACATTATTGAACTGCTCTGGAAATTTTATTTTGCCAAGGTATTAACACTAAAGCCACTAAAAATTGCCGAAAGGTGCTTATAATATAGAAGTGTGTTGCAATTTCTATTAAAAATTGACGGCAGCGACAGCAAACTGTTAATAATTTCCTTCGTGGGACGTATTATCCAGGCCACGATTGCAGAAATAGTTATTTGTCCAACTAGAGAGGAAACCACTTCTTTTTCCCACTCGAGGTCGAAATTTGTGTCACGAGTGAAGCGAGTGAGGCAATCGAGCGAGAGTGGAAAAAGGCTTTCCTCTCATGTTAGACAAAACATTTTTTTCACGACATATTTAAAACCATTGTAAATGTAGCAGAAACACTTTAGAAGTTAGGTTATAACTACCATCTGTCAGAATGACGTTTAAAAACAACGAAATGTTTCACTGCGGCCAATGTGCCAAATTAAATTTAAATTGTAAAATCGTGAAGTTGTAGAAAAAGAAAGTATAAAATGTAATAATAGTTTACAGTATATCACTATAAAATCAGAATTTTCAATAAAATAATACATTTACTTACAATTTTTGAAATGTAACACTGCTTACTTTCCTCTCTAGAGACACTTTCCTCACTATTTCGCGAGAAGAAAATTGTGTTTTCTCCGCATGTCGTGAAAAAAAGCATTTTTGCATTAAATTCAATGTACTTATAATATTTTTATTGTATCCACCAGTTAAGTTTCAATTTGATTTATCTTCGCTGCTAAACAATTCTTCCTTATTCTTCTCATGATCTCGATGAAGTCATCATCTTCTTCCTCACCCCGCACCCCTGCGGGCGGTGATACCCGCTACGCTCCGCATGCATCTGCACTTTAACCCCCCTTGCCCCCCGCACCGTAGTGTTGAGGTTGTGTCTTAATTACAGTGTATTTATTATTGAGCTGCAATTATTTATAGTTGGCTGTGATTTACGATGAAACAAAGCGCAGTCGCGTGCGGTCATTGGTTGTTATCAATTGGTAGAGAGTACGAAAGAAAACGAATGCATAGTAAAGATGATACAGGTAGTATACCATAATCTTGTAGCTACATTTTCCGTTTTGAGTTACTTATATGCCTCCTACAATATAAATAGTTTTAAGACGCGAAAACCCTAATTAGTATTACAGAATATTCTTATAATTAATTATAATTTTAAATTTTAAAAGCAGGGACTCGAACCGAACCGGATCAAGAACAAAATTCGGGACTAACCGCATCTGTTTTAGTATCGGAACCGATTTAATAAAAAGGTTGAACACATAACCAGAGCCGACTTATGTTTGTGAACCTGTTCGGAACTGTTTTAAGCATTAACTAAAATTAGAGATGCAATGAATAGTAAATGTGCCGAATATCAAATAACGAATATTATGCAGGATTGTCTGCCGAATAAAGGAATATTCGGCGAATATTCTGCACCCTTTTGGTCCTAAATGATAAACTTACAAAAATTGACGAGGCTGCTTTGAATGCAGAGAAACTTATTTTTTGCTCCGTAATTAGCCGCTTTAAATTTTAATAACGAACAGTTTGCCATTTTTATTTTTATTAAAATTAATAAATCAAATGTTTGACATTATTTTTATTTTTTTAGTAATAATAGTTTAAAAAACTGAAGTATAAACATATTATGTTTATTGTTTGTCAACGAATCTAAATAAAGCACTTACAGGTAATCACAGTTCATGTATTATGTCAGACTATTCGGTATTCGGCCGAATAATGAAAGGCCTGCCGAATAAGCAGAATACCGAATAGTTGCCTAATATTCGTTTTTTAATCCAATTGAACTTTTAAGAAAATTGTAGTAGTTTTCACTTTATTTTTCTTTAATATTTCGTTGGAGGGAATTAAAAATAAAAGGGAGTGTCTATTCGTACGCTACCGGTCCACCGGTGCACCGGTGCACCGGTGACTCGGGTAACATCGGCTACCGGTGCTCATCAGTGGCACTGGCACACCGGTAGCACCGGGGCACCGGTCATCGGCACCGGCGCACCGGTGGCACCGTCGCACGGGCAGCACCGGAGCACCGATCATCAGCACCGGCGTACCGGTAGCACCGGCGTACCGGTAGCACCGGGGAACCGGTCATCGGCACCGGCGCACCGGGGCACCGGTCATCGCCACCGGCGCACCGGTGGCACCGTCGCACGGGCAGCACCGGTCATCAGCACCGGCGTACCGGTGGCACCGGCGCACCGGTAGTACTGGTGGCATCGGCGCACCGGTAATACCGGTAGCACCGACGTACCGATGGCACCGGTAGATAGCACCGATACACCGGTGCTACCATTTTTCAACATCTAATAAATTGCAAAAGTTATAAACAAATAAAGATGAAGAAAAAAAGGTATTTCGTTTTTCGCTAATATTTCAAAAACTATTCATAATTAGGAAATTTAAAAACAAGATTCTTAAAGATGAGGAAATTTCATAAAAAAGTCGGCCGGTGAGGTGTGCGTGTGCGTGTACATCATGTAAAATAATTTTTTTGCAGTATCAAATATCAATTTAAAAATTTGAAAAAATTATGGTGTATTGTCAACACTTCAAAGAATTTAGTCCCGTTGGAAAAAAGTTATTTAGTTAATTTTTCGAAAAGTTATACAATTGTTAATTAACAATATTTTGTCGGACCTTCGTTGTCATTGAAGACAACAAAAAATGTTTGAATAATCGGATTAAAATTTTTAGCTTCTTGGAGTCCTTCTTTTATATATACTTAACAATATCACGTCATGAAAGTTTTTATAATTTCAATATTTTGTTTATTATAATTTTTGCAAGTCAACAAAAAATTAAATATTGAAAAAATCTTATCAAAATTTTTTTCTTAAACTAACGTTAGATTATTACTGTTTTCGCAACTAACAATGACGTTAAATAACGTACCTAAGGATTTTTTTATCTCATTTGTTTACAAATTGTTTATAAACAAATTGACTAATGACTAATTTCATACTAATGAAAATTTTTTTTACCATTTTGTTGTCTTGATAAAATAATGATTTTTAAGAAAAATAAGTTTTCTTAAAAAAATGTTTTTAAAATCGTTTTTTCCATATTTCCATTGTTTAAATAAAGTTAAGAAATTACTTTATCTTTAAAAATCATAATTGGCACTTTTCAATAGAACAACCAAAATATTTTTTTTTGTTGATAATTTCATTGTTTATTAAGTTAACAATTTGTTATAAACAAATTTCAAATCTCATTATATTTTTTTCCTGAAACTAATAAAAATTACAAAATCAACCATCTATTGCAAAGTAACGAAAAAAGTTTATTTTAATTTTATATTGTACTTTAAAAAATTACGTGCTATAAAAGAAGCACTTGATTTTTCAAGAAAACTGCTATAACTTTTAAACTATTCGAGATACGAAAATGAACATTTAAGTCGTTTTTATATAGGATTGATTGGACTTTTAAATGAATTATTAACCAAGTTTGTAACTTTTGTTGATCAGCTATTATATGCATTTGTTTATAAAATTTTGATTTTAGATTTTTTTGACATTTTCAAATCTTCTTATGGCTTAATTAGTTAAAAAATGCAAATACTGTGTTATTTTGTTCAGTGATAAAATATCTTCCAAAAAAGTTTTTGATGATTTTGTTTAAAAGTAAATATCGTAGATTTTCCGATCAAATTTTTTAATTTTACTCGAATTTTTTCAGATTTTCTTCGCTGTGTCTTTAAAATTTTTATAGATTAATAGTTTATACTTACTGTCAAAAACATTGATTCCGCACGCTATTCAATAGCGTTTATTGTTTTGTTAAACATAAAAATAAAAAATAATTTATGTTTGAGGGGAAAAATAATTTTGGCATCCATAATTATTGTAAAAAAAGGCAATATTTGTAAAAAATAAATTTAATATGTTGTCAACAAAGTTTGGATCTACGAAATAACCGATCGAATTTTTTAAATTCGTTTTAAAACAGAAGATATTTGTGTTCAAAAAATAACAAAATTTGTCAAAATTCAAATTAGCGTATTTCGCTTTTAAAGCAAAACTTTCAAATTTTGCATCGACCATTTTGTAGATTGTACTTTTATCTTCAACAATATCTTTAGATTATTATATTTAACAAAACAATAAACTCTGTGGACTGGCGCGCGAAATCCATGTTTTAGGCTGTTTTCTGGCTCGGTAGAGGATCGTCTTAAGGTTTCAATACTATTCTTATTGGAAATTTCCTCCTCTTTAAGAATCTTTTTTTAAAATTATAAATAGTTTTTGAAATATTAGCGAAAAACTAAATAGGTAACTTTTTTCTTCATCTTCATTTGTTTATAACTTTTGCAATTTGTTAGATGCTGAAAAATGGTAACACCGGCGTACCGGTGCGTCGGTGCTACCGGTGCCACCGGTACTACCGGTGCGCTGGTACTACCGGTGCGCCGGTGCCACCGGTACTACCGGTGCCCCGGTGCTACCTGTGCGCCGGTGCTGATGACCGGTGCGCCGGTGCCACCGATGCTACCGGTACCACCGGTGCGCCGGTGCTGATGACGGGTGCGCCGGTGCCACCGATGCTACCGGTACTACCGGTACTACCGGTGCGCCGGTGACACCGATGCTACCGGTACTACCGGTGCGCCGGTGCGCCGGTGCCACCGATGCTACAGGTACCACCGGTGCTACCGGTGCGCCGGTGCCGACGACCGGTGCCACCAGTGCGCATCGGTAGCCGATGTTACCCGAGTCACCGGTGCACCGGTGCACCGGTGGACCGGTAGCGTACGAATAGACACTCCCAAAATAAAAATGCATTGCCGATCTGAAACAGCAACTTGAACTGTGACAGCCTTAAGGTGTGGCAAAAAATAGTCAAAAACATTGATTCCGCACGCTATTCTATAGCGTTTATTGTTTTGTTAAACATATAAATTTCAAATAATTTATGTTTGAGGGGAAGAAATAATTAAAAAAAAGTTTTTATAAAAAGAGAGTTTTCACGCGCCACTGTACAACTTTTATTTATAAGTGAATTAACTTCAAATTTTAATATATTGTCAACAAAGTTTGGATCTGAGAAATAACCGATCGAATTTTATTAATTTGTTTTAAAACAGAAGATATTTGTGTTCAAAAAATAACAAAAATTGCTAAAATTCAAGTTATTGTAGATATTTCGATTTTATAGCAACATTTTAAAATTTTGCATCTTCAACAATATCTTCAGATAGGGTTGTTATGTTTAAAACAATTTGTTTTAAACAAACTGTTTTAAACATGTTTTAAACACGGTCTAATGTTTTAATGCATGTTTTAAACTGTGTTTTAAATCTGGTGTTTAAAAATGATATCGAAATCCATTCACGACGCATAACACAAACAAAACAAATTCAACTACCGACCATCGGTGACTCCTAGCTACGCAGCTAGAGCGATGTAAATCCCCGTCCTCGCACAAAAAGTAGCATTGGCGACATATTTCGATGGAAATAATATTTATTTAAAACAGATATCCTGTTTAAAACATGTTTTAAACATGCTTTTTTGTTGTTTAAAACATGTTTTTTTGTGCAGAGTTAAAAACATGTTTTAAACCAAAAAAACAGTTTTAAACAGTAAAAAACAAATGTTTTGTTTAAAATTGAAAAAAACATGTTTTTTTTCAACCCTATCAGATTATTATATTTAACAAAACAATAAACGCTGAGGAGTGGCGCGTGAAATCATTTTTTCTGGCTGTTTTCTGGCATAGTAGAAGATCATCTTAATAATTATATAATAACAAAGACGATGCGAATAGAAAACCTGGAAACACTGATCTGCATTTTAAATAATAATAATTCTATTGTAATTTCTGCCCTCAATATAAATGCCATGATTGGCAAATCCACCTGTGAGTGAGTGAGTGCGTGTTTGGTAGAAAGAGACGGGGATACAGAGCGAATGAGGAGTGAAACAAATGATTAACGCTCGTCATTACTGCGGGCTCGCAACGCACATATATCAAAAGTGCATTATTTGTATTCAACATTGAAATAGAACCATTGAACCATGTGCCTGGCTGCTCGCTCTCGACTCAACGTTTTTATAAATTATTAATTTATGGCGCGGCCAAGAACTGCAGAATTGCAACCACGCCATGGCGAAATTAGCGCTACCATGGTGCTTTATAAACTGGAGGATATCAACGATATATGGGTGCATTGTTTTGACGACCTGGAAATTGTTATTGTATTGAACGAAATTCAATACTGGTAACGTTTCTTTAAGTTTTATTGGACGGTATATAATATTGTGGTGTTCTGACACTTCATCCTACGTTATATTTCATAAAGTTTATGGTCTTTACCTCTCGCTTCCCTGTAAGGGAGGTATTGGAATCATGCAAAAAATCAGGTTATGAGTTTTAAGTGGATGGCACGAAGTAGGGTCCTTACAATTCATTTTTGATAGTTTCACGATGATGCCTGTATGTATGTGTGATATGTGGTATTTTATATGTGTATACTAATTGGAAGAGATGCTAAAATTTTTGTACAAATATTTTGACCGGACGTGGTACTTTCTTGAAGCATGCTTTGCAGAAGAATAATAGGAAATACTGCGATAGTTACAATTTGTCATACGACATTAGAAAGAACAAATTACAACATCTTTTATATATCTCATACCAATAAAGGAAAAGTATTTTTCAAAAATATGTAATTTTACCTACAACGATTTGTAAATCATAATATTACAATATACAGGGTGTAACCCAACCTGTGTAACAAAGTTTAAAGGTGTACCTATAGTATTGGACGCACTATTATCATGATTCAAAAAAATTTTGTTGATGCAAATTAAAGAATGGGTCCAAGCAAATGAGACATTCTGTAAGTACCTACAAATATGTATTTTTTGTATTTAAATGTGACAACCAGTGGTACCAAAAATGATAATGTTTTGCTAACTACTGTTAAATTTACGAATTTCAACAAAATTATTTTTGATTTATAATCAGTGCGTCCAATGCTGTACAGTATATACCGTTAAATTTGGTTACACAGGAAAAACAATTTAAAACAAAAATGAAAATGTCAATGTGACAGATTAACAGACGTGCCCAGACGTACCTAAACACAATTTCTAAAATGTTTGTAGCACCATTTTTAGAGAAATGTATAAATATTATTAACTGAATTTAGATTATTTAAACCAGAATATCCTTAATTTGATTTGAAGTATATATGCTATGTTTATTTGTAAGTCATGTGTGAAAGGCATTATGAAGATGTTTAAGATCCAGTGCCGCTTTGAATTTCATAGGTCGTCGAACGGATTGAGATTCTGACTGCACCAAGTGGTTGGATTCTACTATAATAACATCTACAATTTTGTAATTGGGAGTAAATCTTGCTGAATGGTTACCAACAAAATTTAAAGTTAATCCAAGGTTTATAAACATCAAATAATGTTCATGGAGCATACAATGCTTTGCCTTATTGGCATTAAATTAACGTAATTAATAATCTGACAGATAATTTATGTTACTTCATTTACATTTCAAATTTTGTTGATATCCAATAAAGGGAGAGGAAATTTAGTAACCACTGGTGGAACAGTAGCTAATACTTTAGGCTCTAGGGCAAGATGTACTACATAATGTACTCATGAGCAAAGTAAAATAATCCATTATATCCAGGGCATAATCAAATTATATTTTAAAATATAATAATTCGTCTTTACTACCCTATTTGATAATAATTTATAAAATATGATCTCCATATAAATATCTTTATTAACGCAATTGCTGTAAGTGCTATAAGTACTGCACATCGAACTTTAAGACTTCATTAAGATCAGCCAGTCTCGCTTGCTCTAGCAACGATCAGGAATTAATGCTTATTAATATCCTAGTATGTCATATTATTTTTCTTGACTCCAGAACTCACCACGGTTAAAAATATAGAGAATAACGACGTTCTGTTTTACACAATGCTGATTCTACACAAAATAAGAATAATCTTGTTGTTTAAGGTTGGTTTATAATGGATGTAACCGCTTACTTATTTTGTATTCTGTAATAGACCGAGAGCTAATGACAGGTGATGGTCTCCGATTTTGGAGGATAGAATATTGACCTTTTGACTACAAAGACAAACGGGTATTAAACCCTTGCACGCTTTCTGGTCATATGGAAAATTGCAATTTTTCCACTTGCACAAAGATTTTGTTTTTCTCTGATTTAATAATGCATGCCCTTTTATCAAAATAAACTAAAACACATTTAAAGTCTTAAAAATTATAGGCATGCGATTTTCAGGATCCCAAAGAATATGATTTTCCGTATTTTCATACAGCATGCCGATGAAAAGAATTAATATTTGTGTCATAAAACACCTATAACCAAATTGGCATGCAGTCCTCATTGGCCCAAGGGTGGAAAAATTTCGGAAAAGTTTTGTGCAAGTGGAAATGCAATTTTATATACAGGGTGAGTCATCGAAATGCCCGTCGTCGATATCTCCCTTGTCGTTAAAAATACAGCATAAATTTATTAACAGAATTTTTCGTCTACTCAAGGAGCATAACTTAAAATTATTTTCACATATACAGGGTGTTGCATAACGACTTGGCAATAATTGTTCGTCTTTTTTTAAATGAAACACCCTATATATTTTTATATATTTTGAATTGTATTTTATTTACCTATACGAAAATATAAGTTTCATTTCAAATTTCCGCGGCGTTGCCAAGTTATTCAATTTTTTCTCTAAAAAAAGCCGAATACACGTATTGTTTTATAAAGGCGTACTGAAGTTATTTTAATAGTAAAAATTAAGAATTTTTTTTTCTGTACAGCTGTAACTATACTCTTTGTTCTGACATAATTTTTTTTAATGTTATTATACAGGGTGTTCAATACTGAGAATCAAATTTACTCAATTTCAAATAGCTATAACTCGTCATTTTCAAATGGAACAGCCTATATTTTATTATTCTGTTGTGTGTATTTTTGCATCTTCTTGTGTTATAAAGGATGTCGTATGCCTAAAAACATTAATTTAATTAATTTCGAAATTAATGGTTTTATGCATAGGACACCCTTTATAACATAAAAAGATGCAAAAATACACACAACAGAATTATAAAATATAGGGTGTTCCATTTGAAAATGACGAGTTATAGCCATTTGAAATTAAGTAAATTTGATTCTCTGTATTGAACATCCTGTATAATAACATTAAAAAAAAGTTATGTCAGAACAAAGAGTATAGTTACCGCTGTACAGAAAACAAAATTCTTAATTTTTACTATTAAGGAGGTTCGATACCGTTTTTGAAAATATTACCATTCATCTGAAAATTTTACAAGTTGAAGATGGATGTATTTATCGTTCACTGTTAAAATTTCAGATCAATCGTCCACACCGTTTTTTAAAAATAAATTTTTAAAAATTTCTGTTTTACATGAGAGTAAATGAGAATACATTTTTAAAGGGCTGTATAATCTATAAAAATAATACCACCAGAAAGAGATTTACAGTAATTACAAATCAGACATTAATAAATCATGAAACTAAAATTCAGTGGATTCTTCCACACCGTTATTGAGTTATTCAAATAAATAAAATTTAAAACGTAACACGTAACTAAAAGAGCGATAACTACGGCAACGTCGCAAATCATAGATTGGCGCGAAATTTAAAATACTGTTGGAAAGGAAGAGTGCGTTTATGTTGAAGCATATTATTTTATAAAGTTTGTAACAAATGATATTATATTAATATTTTCACAACAAATAAAATACACATACACAAGTCATTTTTAGGAAATTGGACACACTTTCGCAATGCGCATACAAACACCGTTACGAAACTATCGAAAATAAGTAGGAAGAACTATTTGAGTAAGAATTATTCGTGTTCATCTACTAAAAACTCTACAAGGGACATGACGGGTCCATGATCACTAAATTTGTTTGCAATTATTTCGTAACTAATTCCAAATGTCGCTAATCTTTTAATCATTCCAGAAGATCTGACTCTTTTTAAAGGCTGTACAGTAGAAATAATAATATCTGTATCTTTTGTGTACGTTTGTCATATACTTGATCAAAGCTTTCCCCATTACTAATTATTTCTGAAACAGAAAGATGAATTTCTACCAATTGTCAGGAAATGTTTTTAAATAATTTTAAAGTGTCTTGGAAATAATGAATGACTGGACGAAAACTATCAATTAAGTTCTCATTTCTTATAGCTTGCATTAATCTTGGAGCGTCAAAAGAACAATTATTATGAGCTATTGCATTTACTACCTGACAACACTTGACAGTTAGGTTAGAATCACTGCAGCCAACAGTCAACGTAAAGCAGCTAAAATACTAGCGCTGTTGCCGTGTTTTCGATTGATTTTTAAAATTATGAATTTTAAAATATAAAATCTTTAGGACTTAAAAATACAATTTAATTGAAAGATAGTAATAAAATATTTATAAACAAATATATTTCGCTATAAGATTTTTTATAATTTCGGTGTTTTTTACAACAAAATTTAGTGGGTAGAAGTTGTCACTCTGCAGAAATACAATAGATTTTTGTTTAGATCCCCTAGATAGATAATCGGTATCGAAACTCCTTAAAATAACTTCAGTACGCCTTTATAAAACAATACGTGTATTCGGCTTTTTTTAGAGAAAAAATTGAATAACTTGGCAACGCCGCGGAAATCTGAAATGAAACTTATATTTTCGTATAGGTAAATAAAATACAATTCAAAATATATAAAAATATATAGGGTGTTTCATTTAAAAAAAGACGAACAATTATTGCCAAATCGTTATGCAACACCCTGTATATGTGAAAATAATTTTAAGTTATGCTCCTTGAGTAGACGAAAAATTCTGTTACTAAATTTATGCTGTATTTTAAACGACAAGGGAGATATCGACGACGGGCATTTCGATGACTCACCCTGTATATGGCCGGAAAGCGTGCATGTGTTTAATACCCGTTTTGCTATGTTGTCATAGGGTCAATATGCATCATCCAAAATGTCAAACTTTGACAACTTATATCATGCACAAAACAAATCGTGGCTTCAAGCGACGTACAGAGCGACAAATATTTATACATTTTCCTTTAGATTTCACAAAAAATCGCAAAAAATCAAGTCGCTACGATGATTTGGTGCGAAGTTATGACAGTTTGAAAAAAATGTCATTTCGGTCATAACTCGGTCAATTTTGGTCAGGAGCCGATGATTCTTTGAATTTTTTATTTGTATCGTGTTTTTTGGCTTTTGTGATTTCGTAAATAAACTTTAAAATGCACAACTTGTCCTAAATTATCGTAAAGTTTATACACTTTTTTTTCAAACTGTCATAACTTCACGCCAAATCATCTTACCGACATTATTTTTTGTGAAATCTAAAGGAAAATGAATGAATTTTGTCGCCCTGTACGTCACGGCACGATTTTTTTGCGCATGGTACAAGTTGTCAAAGTTTGACATTTTTTATCATTCTGAACATTTTATTTTTCGTAGGGGTTTTAATGGGGTTAAAAACCATCATGTCATATCCGACTGCATGGCCCTAAAGAGAAATCTTCAAAGTTTTCGGGAGACAAAGAATTATCGATTTTCGTCAAAACTGAACAAAGTTATAGCGATTTGAAAATTCGCCTTTTTTGTGCTTTTTCAAGTGGAGCGGTTTTTTTTTTTACCGAGTGTATTTGACTATGGAATGAATAAATAATTAAATTGGGTAAAAGGCATGATAGATATACCTATGTATTTTTGTATATGTATGTTGCAGTATATAATATTTGGAAGTAAAGTACTTGTACTTTACTTCAGGATATTAATTTTTTACTTGCAGCTTTTCAAGTACTGTGTAAAGTACTTTTACTTGGTACTTGATACTGCAATATATTAATTTTTTCTTGCAGCTTTCCAAGTACTTTGTAAAGTACCTACTTATACTTGATTTTCCAAGTACATTTTAAAGTACCTACTTGAAACTTGGTCATAGAAACTATAAAGAAAAGTACTTTTACTTCAAGTATTTTCCTTGGCCATAAGGTACTTGGTACTTGTACTTCAAGTACTTTTTGGTGGTACTTTGCCCAGCTCTGTACATAATGTATTTAAGTTACAGCCATTACCATTATACAAGGGTTGAATTCTTTAATTTCTGGACAAACCAGCACTGCCCTTCTCCACTTCACACGCTAGGTCCATCTCTGAGAGGGGCGTAGAAGAGCAAGGGGAACAACATCACTATATGCTCGCTATATGCATAACCGGACGTGGATGGATTTATGCATTAATTACGTAAATAAAACGGTGGATTTATGATCTAGCGTCGGGTGATGAATCAGTGTCTTGTAGACGGATGCTGAGGTCACTTGCACCTGTGTGTGTATGTGTGTGTAAGAGAGAGAGAGCTATGTGTGTGGAGGTAAGGTGTTGCTTGAGTATCTGATTCGAGTATCAAAGGAAGATGGAATGGTAGAATGATGGAATAAATGAGATTAAAATGGTTTTGGATTATATGGGAGATTGTAAAGTTATTTGTATGAACCGAGAGAAAAGTTTAACATTTTCTCCCATGAACGTCTATTAAAAGGAATACTGCACTCCAAATGTTACCACATATTTTTTTCCAGAAATCATTTGTTTTCCTATTAAGGGAAATAGCGTTATTACAAATAAAATTATTTCTATGAAGTGGCAGAGAAGTAGTATTTTCTCCCGTGAACGTTTATTAAATTTATACTGCATTCCAATTGTTTATACATTATTCTTTCCAACAGTGGGAGAAAATTATTTTATTTCTGATTCTCTGTAAACAAAACATTATTGTATATAGTGCTTACTTGTTATATTGTTATGGTTGAGAAGAATACAGTTCAACTAACCTTTTGGCTGTTAAATTAAATCCTCTTATTCAGAATTTAAAATAATATTGAAATCATCTTGGTAATCTCTAATTTATAAATTTGATATTGCACGTCTTTATTGCATCGTACTAGAATGAAATGCATACGCATACCCGAAGAGACGATTTGAACAAACAGAATTTTCTAATGTAACACACATAATATTTGTTGCCTCAAAATTTTTTGTTAGCTATCGCTACGAAAAAAAGGTATGAGAAGGTAGCTAATTTTTTCTGTTACTACAACTAAATGTAAGTTCCTACTATAGCAAATAATTATTGTTCTTGTGACTATGTTATCAGTACATTTGTTCCAATAACTAAAACTTTTTGCTACAACAAATATATTTATTTAGCAAAAGATCATTTGTTTCTACAACTGATACCACTTACTTGCAATGAAGATTTATTAGTTACCAATACAAAATTTCTTTGTTATCTCTGCAATTGCTTTCTAGCAAACCGTTTTTAGTTGCAATTACTTATGCTATTTTTTTCTGTGTATAGGAACGAGCGCAGCGAGTGTATAAAAACGAGTATCTAGAGAGTTTATAAACGAGTCACATACTATACTTTGTTCTACGACCACAAATTAAATATCATAAATTCATAAATATGTCAAATTTCATTTATATTAATTTTAGGTTAAATCATAATGATATTAGCTACAAAATTCTACTTAGGCAAGTGAATTTAATTTTTATATGGGAAAAATATTTACAATGTTTGAAAGAAATAATTAATTTTCCTCAATTTTTCACAAAAATTAAATGTCAAATATAGAGGCTATATAACTTCACTCCGTATTTAGTATGTCAGTTGCTATTCAGCCCGTGAGTAAAAACGGCCAAAGCTACGGCTTGTCGAGGTGTGTTTGAAATGTTATTTAGCGCCATGGAAACCAGTTCGTTAAATGATGTTTTAACACCAGGAGTAGAAAATAGTATATTACCTATTTATCAAGTTTTATAAACGTCATTTTAGTCACGAGTTATATAGGAACGAGCGCAGCGAGTATCTAGGAGTTTATAAACAAGTTACATACTATACTTTTTCTACAACCGCAAATTAAACAACATAAATATGTAAAATTTAATTTTAAATAATTTGAATATTTAGGTTAAATAATAATGATATTATGCATAGCTACAAAATTCTAGGCAAGTTTACTTAACTGTTATATTAAAAGAAAATTGACAATGATTGAAAGAAATCATTAATTTCACTCAGTTAACTCAGCTAACTTCATCCCGTGCTTAATATGTCAGTTGCTATTATGTTCAGCCCGTGACTAAAAACGGCCAAAGCTACGGATTGTCGAGGTGTGTTTAAAATGTTATTTAGCGCCATGGAAACCAGTTCGTTAAATGATGTTTTAACACCAGGAGTAGAAAAAATAAATTATATTGCGTCTGTTTCAGCAGTAGCTACAGTATTGTTTTATTTTCCATTGCTACAATAAGTTCCGAACAAATAATGTCAAAAATATTTAAATAGTTTGCAAATCCTTTTAAGATTATGAATACCCCGATAAAACTAAAACAGTTCTGTGATAACTCATGTAAACTTCACATGAATATCTTCTCAATTTTTCACCTGAGCTCTTCTTATAGTTGCGTAGGTGTTGCTTATCATTCCTACATGATAATTTCATAGCATGCGTGGGTGTGCACCTCACAGTACGACAAGTATTAATTGTGTTTAGATGAAGTGATAGCAGTTGTGTTGCATTTGTCATTAGGCAGCGGTTTATTATTTATGGCGCGAGTCTTTTGTTAGAGACGGACAATGAATGAAGATTCGTGTAGTAGGCTGATGGGATTGTTGTTATTTATTTCTGTTATTTATGGGAAATTTTCGTAGGGGAGTTCGGATTTGAAGGTTTTTTGATTCACGAATGATGAGATCATGTTCGGAGATTATTTATTAGGTTGTTTGGATTGTTTCTTGAATACACAATGGGATAGGCGATAAATATGGGTACATAAATAATTGTCATAAATTATAGCTTGACTGTCTATGTCTATCTTGTAAATAATAAAATAATACAGGGTGTTTCAATTCGAGCTTGACAAACTTTAACAGCTTATTCCTAAGGTTATTTTAAGCAAAAAATGTCATTGAACAGGGCCTATTCCTTCTGGTTAACAAAATACAAGAGGTTGAAGTTTTATAAATAATATATGAATGTTTTTAAATTTTCGTAATCAAGACACTTTTGAAAAGCAAAACGTATCATGGACAAATTAATTTATTTCATCCTGTGTCAAATTCAAATACTTTACGTCAACAGTTTGAGTCCGGGAAAACGCAAATAACGGCCTTTGTCCGGTAAAGTGTTGGTATAGAAATTAATCAACGCAATAACAATTAAACAATCGCCAAATTGCAGTTGTTAATTATGTTTCGAAAATGTTACTAGATTTGGAGCATTAGGTAAATTATTTTGAAATTAATATTACTGTTTCTTTAAAACGGAATTTGACACAGGATGAAATAAAATACATAACGACATTCGTCCGTGAATTCTTTTAACAATACTCGTTTCGAGTTTCAAGACTCGGCTCCTTCGTCGCCTCGTCTTCAAACGTCTCACTCGTACTGTTAAATATGAATTCCCGGACTTGTAACGTTAATTACTATAATAAGCTGTCATTTAGTAACATTTACAAATCGAGATCAAAAATGTATTTTTTATAATTTATACAAATAATACCAGCAATATACAAATTATATGAAGCATTTATACAGCCTCTTCCTCCCCCAAATAAACCGAATGATTATTTTACTATTTGAATCAGTAAAACAAGCGTAATCTTAGCTTTAATATCATGAGCAAGTAAAACAAAAATAATTTTCTATTATTCTGTAAACTAAAGTGAATAATTAAGGCACGTATATGACGGGGTGAGCATGGGAACTGTCAATTACAAGGCATTTGACCTTGGATGATTTTTTTTAATTTCTAGATTCGCCCCTGTCAGTATAAGCATATAATCGCCCTATCTTCCAAATTTTTTACTAGTAGCTTGAGGAACTTAAATGAAATTAATAAGCGCAAACTTTACTGCCATATAAATGTCACTTTGACATTAAATTACGAATTGGTTAAATTGTCATTTTGAGTGTAAATAAGCAATTAATAAGGTAAGTAATAAATATTTATTAATGTTAAATACAAAAGTAAATATTTCAAGTTTCTATTGTAAAAAGAATTCAAAAATAGAGCGGCGGTGTCATTGCAATTTTCTTACCGAACATGCACTCATATTCAGGAAATTTTTATCGTGCATTCTAACAACGTAATTAGCAATAGCAAGACGTTGTTGGAAAGCACTCAAAAAAATTTCCGGATAGAATTAATGCACAAGTGATATTATAAGTGAATATTTTATTTAAAAAATAATGAAAGAGATAATTTCATTTTTGATTAATTATTATTCGCGTTGAATTCCGGTTTTAAATTTTCGTTAATTATTTAATCAGATTCATTACAGAAGTAAGGTAGCAAATGTGTCTCCTTAAAGAAAATAGGGTGAAGTTCTAAATACGAAATGGAGCATGATCAGTAAGTTCTTGAGTGTTGAGCAGACATTTGAAGTAAAATTTATCGCGGGTATTAATATGAAAAACGATCGCTATGTAAACATGTCGCATTGTACACTTTGTTGCATTAAATTTACTTATGAATTTGTCTGCATCCTGTAGTGTGTTTGCTATTCCGATAGTCGTATATTAAGGTAATAAAGTTGAGAGTTAACGAGCATTAAAACTTCGCCATTAGCTATCACCGTATATCGTGCCCCCTCCTCTGAGAAACCTGTCACGACGCCACTGGAACACCCGCACCTACCGAGGAATTTGCACTTTCAGTTGCGGTAATTTTACGTGATTTATACGCCGAGGGACGGCAGGGCTCGTGTCTTACATGGCCCTTATTAAGATACAGCAGGCAGACTAGAAGCTGCTAAATGGTACAAGAGTACCCGTGAGTTGGTGGTTACAAAGCTAAGTATCGAGATCTGAAACTCACAGTTACCTGTAAAGCTGTTACTTCCAAATTAAGTGACTTATAGGATACACAAGCTAAGTATCGAAATCTAAGACTCACAGTTACCTGTAAACTGTTACATCCAAACTAAGCGACTCTTATAGGATGCACAAATCTAAGGTTAGTATCGAGATCTGAAACTCACAGTTACCTGTACCTACAGATGTTACATCCAAATTAAGTGACATAGGATACACAAATCTATGCTATAAGTATCGAGATCTGAGACTCACAGTTACCTGTAAACTGTTACATCCAAATTAAGTGACTTATAGGATACACAAATCTAAGCTAAGTATCGAGATCTGAGACTCACAGTTACCTGTAAACTGTTACATCCAAATTAAGTGACTTATAGGATACACAAATCTATGCTATAAGTATCGAGATCTGACACTCACAGTTATCTGTAAAGCAGATACATCCAAATTAAGAACAGAACAGTGAGTACCCGTGAGTTGATGCTTAGTAAGCACGTGAAAGGTGGGTATAACTATCTATTGAGATCTGAAACTCACAGTTATCTGTAAAGTTGCCACACCCAAATTAACTGACTCTTATAAAACGAATAATTTAAGTTGAAGATAAAAATCTCCCGGATAGTAATAGCGGATCCTACAGAACTGTGAAGACCCATGAATTGACGCGGTTAAAAAATACGTAAACGATGGTTAGGTTAGGTTAGGTATCTGTATCGAAGTTTGAGACTCACAGTTAGCCATACATTTGTCACATAGTCCAGTCAGTGGAGAATTTTGCCTTACAAAAGGTGGGGTAGTAATGATTTTTTTAATAATTAATATGTTGTTTGACTCTGATGAAAAATACAAGTTTTCGACCTTGGGGAGGGTAAGCGCGAGCCGCCATCTTGAATGAAAGGTACAAAAAACACTATTAACATCGTTAAAAATTAAAATAAATATACTTGAGATTGGGGAAATCCTGGCCACAGCAGATGTATATTTTTATAAGGAATATAATGGGAAATAAGTATATCCTAATTTACGCTGTATTCACATAAGCATTTAGTTTTAAGGTTTACATTTATGTTTACGTTTTAGAAAGTTTAAATTAATATATCTAAATACGAGCATTCACAGTGCTTGAAAGTGTGAATGCTTGTATTTAGTTATATGAATTTAAACTTTCTTAAACGTAAACATAAATGCAAATCTTAAAGTTAAATGGTTATGGCACAGTTACTAGAAGATAGGTTGGGACACTTAAGCAGTCAACATGGTCTAAAAATGTACCTTTCTAGTGTGCTTTGAAAGGGTGGAGTGATGCAGTATAGACCTCTATCGTACTAGAATTAATTTGACATATCTAAAATTTAAAATATATTGCACAATATGGTTCTTTATTAATTATTAAAGGTTCTTCTTATCATAATTTAACACAAAATTAAATTTTATCCAACTCTGAAATAAAATAAGTAGGTAAAATAAATTTGACTAAATTTTCTACCTGTCAATCAAATAGATGTCAGAATTCTGTCACTTTTTTAATATATGTAATAGAACCGTTATTATCTCTTACACGACTTGTAATCATATATTTTATACAATTTATAAATATTAAGCTTTGAACAAAATTTGTACATTTGTTGTTATTTAACATCGGGTGTAGTGATGCACTAGTGGCATCTATAGAACTAATTTTAGGAGGAAAAATGTTTACCATTTGTGGTAACTACATGAAGTGTCCCAACCTATCTTCTTAGTAACCGTGCGTTGTTACGTTTGAAATAAATCCGTTATTCCCAATGCTACATGATTTCCATATTAAATCTTCATCTCATGTCGTATATTGTGTCGTCCTAGTGCGTGTCTGTGTCATTATTTACAAATACAACTCGGATGATTTAACGAATTAGCCGAGTGCCGTAAACAAGTCAAAGAGGAAGAATTCCTGAAAGTATGCCAGCTATGTCGCTGTCACATCGCTGCTGCGACCAGCGACTGACTCTAAACTCCACTTGCTGCTAAAAAACAACGCACAATTTACATAAGTCACCGTTTGTCACGAGGACACAGGCAGAGAAGGGGTAGTGCGAATTTGTCCAGAAACGAAAAGTGCACTTTGATAGCGATAAACATGTAACTGCTGTATTCAAGGGCTAGGGGAGACTGGGGGCTAAATGGACAACGCAGTTTTTAATTTTCCCACTTGAAGAAAGTAGCTCATATTAGTCTCGAAAGATACTGATAGGTAGGTAATAATTAATATAACAAGGATATCCACTTGCCCTGTCCAGCTAACATATTTTTTTGTTAAATATAATCGGTAAATTATCATTATACAAAATTTTAGCTTTGCTGGTTTCACTTGAAAAGTTTCACAGCCCCTTAAATCTGCAGGCCACACGATCGTGCCAGCTAACACATGTTTAAGTGGTTAAGGGGCCCGTCTGGTAGTTAAATTTATAGCAAAACAGAGGTGTGCGCGTCCCATGATCATTTGATATTTAGAGGAGTTATCTTTATTTACAACTTATGAACATGTTACTAAAAGATGTTAGAAGGTCTCTCTGTTTTTATTTGCCTGCTTTAACTTATGATTTTGAAAAAAACGACTTTGAAATCAGCCATTTTTCTCTTTTTTTACGATTTTTTTCTGGTGAACAAAAAACAATTTTTAATTTCTGAAAACAGAGAGACATAAATTGAACCTTTGTTAACAAGAATATTTTATTTCATTCGTCTGTGTTATAAATTAAATGAGATATGATGGGACAACGATGCTATGTTTTCGCTGTTGAACTTGTAGCTTCTCTAGTTAGACAGTACATTCTATGCTCAGTTTTCTTTACCCATATTTTTTGTTCGATGGACTGCAAAAAGAAGGGCTTAACGGCACCTGAACCCACCACACTTTGGAAATGACGACTGACGTTCAGGAGATCGGTATTTTCTAAACGCGCCTCTTAAACCAACAAAATATACCACCTACATAAAAGAAAAGTTTTGCTGCAACCAGCCATGAAAATTTGACGCCAGCTTCCGGACTACAATATTCGTGTACGACTTATGTTTGCCAATTGCCAGTAAAAAGTGAGAAATTGAAATTTGAAGTGAAAATTATTTTGTACTGTTTATTTTGGGTTGAATTAACGTGGGACAAAATCGGCCAGTCCTACCGTACACTGCCGACAGCTACGCGCTAACAGACACAGTGAATTATTGCTACGACAACCTAAAAAGATTTTTGGTCAGTTTGAAGACAATAAATCTTTCGCTATCGTCATAGTATTCATAGTATTTTAGACGACTTGACCTTTACAAATGTTCGGAGATTCGAAACAGACGAATGATTAATTTATAACTTGCCAAGAATTTATTTATTAACTTTGACAAACAATTCGCGAGACTGGTATCTATCAGTTTTCACAATGGGCACAAAAAATATAAGTAAGTAGTTATAGCTAGAATATAACTGCGTCAATAATTTATTATATAAATAAAAATTCTAACCTTTAGTGTACTCTGACGATGCATCCAGTAGGTGTCCCAAAAAGTATTTAAATTACTTATGGCACAGCACTTCAAATTTAAAATAGTCTTGATTCATTTTATATTATTTTACGCATTTAAAAGTTCAACTACACGTCATTTCTACATTTAAATACATCAAAATATACACACAAAATTATTAATTTTACCTTATAAACATTGATACATGCACTACAACAATCCACGGTACACTGAACTTGCAAACATCGGTTCCTAGCACAGAGCAAACAAGGTTTTGACAGGTTTAGTTTGCTACTCTGTATATGAGCTGAAAGTATTATTTGATTTTAGTTTTAAATCAGTGATACTCAAACTGTGTTTTATGAATAAGTATTACTGTGTTGATGTTTATAGTATGAATGTGAAATATTATATATAAATATAAAATCAACATTTATTTATTTCAGTCAGATAGGTAGGTGATAAGTAAATCAGAAATAGTTATTTGTCCAGTTAGAGAGGGAAACGCTTCTTTTTTCCACTCCAGATCGATGTTTGTGTCACGAGCGAAGCGAGAGTGGAAAAGAGCTTTCTTCTCGTGTTAGACACGACATTTTTTTCACCAAATACCTATTTAAAAACATTGTAAAATATAGAAGAAACACATAACTAGAAGTTAGGTTATAATTATGCCATCTGTCAGAATGATGTTTAAAAACAATGAAATGTTTCAGTGCAGCCAATATGCCAAATTAAATTGAAGTTATAAAATCGTAAAATTGTAGAAAAAGAAAGTGTAAAACATAATAATTATTGTAAAATAATAGTTTACGCTTTACAGTATATCACTATAAAATCAGAATTTTCAATAAAATAATAAATTTACTTACAATTTTAAAATATTTCATCGTAAAATAACAATGGTGGTAACACTGCTTACTTTCCTCTCTAGAGAGAGGGAAAACTTACTTTCCTCGCCATTTCGCGAAAAGAAAATTGTGTTTTCTCCGCATATCGTAAATTATATATTACTTACTTGTAAATGAAATAGATCAATATAATATGATCTGCTGGGTTCGTTGCTGAAGCTGAAGGTTTCATAAACTGGACATCTGCTGAAATCTTGACACAAAGAAAATTTACATAAATAATTCGTACTTTATAACGAAAATTGAGAAATCTTATTTGATCTAATATTAGGTACCTACATTTAAAAATATCATAATGTGTTTATTTTATTTGAAACACAAAATAATTAAACATTAGCAGTATGATCAATAAGTCAGTACAAAGGAACTTACAATAAAACAATAATAATTAGTACAGAGTAGTCATAAATGATTGACCGTCAGTCTGTTTTTTAATCAAATCTTTTTTCCACAGAATAAATTGCTGATCAGCGCAGATCGCTGATTGCGCAGAAATGCACAGATGGACGTAAAAACCCGCTGACCTACATTTAATTAAACTAAACAAAGAAATCTAACACCTTTCTTGAGTCCCACATTATCAGTTTTGATAGAAACCCTGATTAAACTGAACTTAAAAGAAACCATATGCGTATACCCTTTTCTGGCCTGAAATTTTATATTTCAGATCTTGAGCCAAAAATTGACTTTAAAAATCGTAAATGAGCTTTATTCGACCAGTGGTACCAACATTATAAATTGAACTTTTTTATTTTTGTTAAAATACTATCGAGTATGGTATCAAATTAAAGCTCTCGGGAAAAAATTTATAGTAGGAGTAGAACAATAAAATTGTTATTTATTGTATAAGTGTTTTAGATGACGTTTTATCCACGAAAAAATGTTTAAATGCGAGAACGAAGTTCGAGCGTTTAATTTTTTGAGTGGATAATGCGCAACTAAAACACGAATACAATATAACGTTTTATCCACAATAAAAACTTTTATTCAAAATTAATTCGTTTTACAAAATGTCATTTTATAATTTATCAAATTCTAGATCAAGATTGTAAGAAATAAATGCATTGCTATGATGCTTTGGTATTTGTTGCTATGAACAGTGGAATAAAGTTACTTTATTCCACTAGTAGATAATAAGTCACATTATATAGTTGCAATGAGCACAAATAAATGCTAATTATGAGATGATTGTGGATACATAACATTTAAACGATCGTTAATTGTTTATTTTAATAAATTATTCAAATAGATAAGTTTAGTACAAATGTGAAAAATGATATTTATGAGATTTTCAATTGTATATCTTTTATCACTTAATTATAAAAATATATTACCTACCTGAAAATGTCAATATCTTTCTGTCAAATGTTTTTCAAATTTACTGCTGTTTTCATCTGGTGGCGTTACCATGCACTGGTTGTCTGCAAACGTCATCAGCCCACGAAAATTATTTTTAAATATTTTTTTAGCTAAATGGAGCATTGTATCGTAAAACAAAAAAAAAATACGCGTTTATTTATTTTTTATGCCGAATAGCATATTTAAAAAGTCTAAAATTATTGAAATACCATTATTATCACATTTCTTATGCCGATGTATCAACTTAATTCTTTCGGGGAAAAGGAAAGCTTTATTTAAATTGTAAATGAAGTATAAAAGTAATAAGTACAAAGGATAAGATGATGAGTTCAGTACGGAATCACATCGTAGCAACAGTATTAAAATCAGAACGAAGCGACACGGTCAATAATTTACGATCACTCTTACAACAAAGAGCATGAATACCTAACCATCTTCTTGTCACTCATCTTCATCGAACCCCTCGCTACCAAGCATGCCCTCCTCCTCCAGGCCGGTGATGGCGGCCTCGCAGTAGAGCCTTCCATGGGCCAGGCCTCAGCGGCTACCAGCACCACGTCTTCCTTCACGACCACCAGGGACATGGACAGCAGCTCCTGGTCTCACTCATCTTCATCGAACCCCTCGCTACCAAGCATGCCCTCCTCCTCCAGGCCGGTGATGGCGGCCTCGCAGTAGAAGCCTTCCATGGGTCAGGCCTCAGCGGCTACCAGCACCACGTCTTCCTTCACGACCACCAGGGACATGGACAGCAGCTCCTGGTCTCACTCATCTTCATCGAACCCCTCGCTACCAAGCATGCCCTCGTCCTCCAGGCCGGTGATGGCGGCCTCGCAGTAGAAGCCTTCCATGGGCCAGGCCTCAGCGGCCACCAGCACCACGTCTTCCTTCACGACCACCAGGGACATGGACAGCAGCTCCGGGTCCACGAGGGCTGTGGACGTGGACGCCGTCGCCGAGGTGCTGGGCAGCAGGGCGGCCGGTGTGCTGAAGGAGAGCTTGAAGCGTTTACTGAAACAGGAGAATGGGGTTAGAAATGTTGGACAAATACAGGGTGTCCTATGAAACTGTTTAAGCATGGGGATCTCGAGAACCATAAGAGATACGAAGTTGGTTACATTAGACAAAAGTTGTTCCTTTAGGGGGCCAATTTAGAAATGTTTTTGTTTTGCCACAAAAATGCATAGATATACGGAAAAATGTAAATTTTGCCAATTTCGTGTTTCATCTTTTTTGTTTGAATTAGTACAAATGAATCTAGACGAAAAAAGTGTACCTAATTTAAAACAGGCTTTAGTAAGGATATGTTTTATACTTGGCGGGCAATCCATTATCCAATTCTTTGCTATATAATTATTCATATGTACCTTCAACTTTAAACTTGAAAATTTTGGAAATCGCTAATTTCTTACAATAAAATATTATATTTTAATTTCCTGTATCCGGATTTTTGAGCCGCATCCCATTACGGTCGATTTACAACAGGGGTGGGCCACGAGTGTGACGAATAAAAAATTAAATTCGCCACACCAGAATTTGGAAGTGAAGGGTATTTTTACAGGTATAAAACAAATTAAAACACACATTGTTTGAACAAGTTTATCAAAATACAGGGTGTAACCCAACCTGTGTAACAAAATTTAAGGGTGTTATTCGTGTTTCATACCAAAAATTATTATTATTATTCTCACCCTTCATTGCCACAGTCTTCGATGACCTTTTCATCTTCTTCTTTGTTATAAATTCCGACTAATCTCGAGGCGGCTTCCTTGGCGCTGTTGGCGTCAAAGCGATCCGAGTGAGCGGTGACCAAGTGCACGTGGAACTCCTTGGCGAAGTTGGTGGCGAACTCTTCTTCAGGAGCGCACCAGGTGCAAGTGTAGATCGACTTTCCTGGGTGCTTGTTGGTTTGCAGGATGTGCTTGCGGAGATTCTCCTGAAGAAGAAGGATTTTCTAGTCTAATCTCGTATATGAGTAGAGTAACATTAGGGAAAACTGTTAGTTATAAAATTGTAGAGATCAAAATTCTCTATAAAATAATTCTTATCAATTTTCATGAAAGTGCTACAGTTTTCTAAAATCGTAAAAACATATTTAGAAAATACGAGTATGTATTTATTTTAATCAAGTAGTACGGAAAAATGAACATCATTTTATAACGGACAAAGATATAGACTTCCCGTTTACAGAATTCGATTTCTAGAACAATTTTTATTAGGAACGTTTATTTTTTTAAAAATTGGAGCTTCAATTAAGACACAGTTAAAAGATTTTCTCCTAGAGAAGAAATTTTTTTTGCAATTCCGCCTTTATTTTTAGGGACTAAGGTTCTTAATTTAATACCAAGGGATTATTTCTCATATTTAATCCCGTTGTCAAGTAATTGAATGAATAAATCCCGTTGTCAAGTAAATACGTGCTATTTGGTACACTATGTTCCAAATGTTCTGCCCCAGCCTTAGAAAATCCCCCAGTGATCCGCAACCATTGTAGCACCATTCGTCAAAATATTCGAAATACGGCCTACTTAGGTTGTAGAAAAAGACAGCATGCGAAAGATAGAAGCAGTCCTCGGTGAATCATTGCGGATTACGCCAGGTAGAGGAAAAGTGTAGAACAATAATTGCTTTGAGCTCTGTTTCGGTTTAGAAATACAATTTCCATAGTTTTGTTTTCTTCACTTCGTTACATTTCTAAACAAAAATTGCGTTATTATGAAATGAAAAATTCTTTTAAATAAACAATTTTATTAAAATTTGTATCTTAAAAATGCCACAATACCTTAAAACTAAAAAATTAACTTATTGCCAAATTTTATATTAAATACATAAGATAGTTATTGGTAGGCAAAAGGTAAAATTTAAAAATGAAGGCGATCCTATCCTAAACTGACCGAATAAATTGAAAGTAAAAAAATCTAATTGCAGCATAACATGGATAACATTTTGACGAATGATTTTTGTACGGGGTTGCTTAGTAAGTATATTGAATTAATAAAATTAAATTTAAAAATAGAAATAAAAATACAAAAATATGCAGAATTACCTATAATTGTTAATTATTTTTATGATTAGTAATTTCATTTTCAATATTTTAATTTAGTTTACATTAAATACATAATAACAATAAGTACGATAAAAAGTTACATAGAAAAAAATCCAAGTAATATCATTTTTAGCAATAATTCCCGGGCAAAATTACAAGATTATAAAAAATGATCACCACACGATTTTTTATTTCATAACCCGATACACAGTAAATCTTTGAATGTTTAATCAGTACCTACATTAATTAACACACAATTTGACTTGTGCAGCGTTGAGGTTAATAGTGGCGGCGGCGAATTGTTAAAAATAAACGCTTAATTTTTAAGTGGCTTTTCTTTAGGCAGCGCGCCGGTGTACGCCGGCGTATTCACATCAAAATTTACTTGTATCTAACTTCGTAATATCTACATGTGTAGCAAAGTTAATGGAAAATATCTTATTAGATGCCATCCACATATGATTTTTTTAATATGAACTATTAAAATTCCTATTAACAATGTCGAAATTTTTAGTTAATTTAGAATATTGATGGCGGCGCGCCGTAAAAAATATTGGCGTCGGCGTGAAATATATACCGGCGGCGTGGCGTGGCGGCCCACGGGTCTAACACACATGTTTACCATAATGCCACAATTGAAATTATTTGAATTTATTGTTTTGTGTTTTAAGTAAATTAAAATTTTTACTTGTATAAAAATTTTAAAATTGTTACTCTCATTGTCTTTATTTATAAATTATTTGTTTGGGTTTTGTTCTGTATATTTATATTTATTTATACGACGTTTCGGAAAACGTCGCAAATCGATCATAACATTAGTTGCTTTTATATACCTATTTAAACAAAGACTAATACAAATAATTATATTGTTTATGTAGATATTTTGGAAAACAATGATTGTAAAGTAGTAATTTTCACGGATACATTTTTAACACATAGATGTTTATACGTAAGTGCAATAATTTAGGCAGGAACGGGAAACATGATAGTAACGAATCTTGATAATAATTGTAACTTTTAGGACAATAATTCATAGTTTCTTTAAAAAAAACTTTTAATTTATGCCTAATGCATACAATCTTGCAACACGCATTTCAATAAAACAGTTTGATATGTTTTATTCTCATTTAATTTACTGAAACATTATTACTGTCATTTCATAATAATGCAATTTATGTTTAGAAATGTAATGCAGTGATGAAAACAACTAAGGAAAATATGTTTCTAAACTAAAGCTCAAAGCAAACGTTCTACACTTTTCCTTTACCTGACTTAGTAATGATTCACCGAGAACTGCTTCTATCTTTCGCATGCTGTCTTTTTCTACAACCTAAGAAGGCCGTATTTCGAATATTTTGACGAATGGTGCTACAATGGTTGCGGATCACTGGGGGATTTTCTAAGGCTGGGGCAGAACATTTGGAACATAGTGTACATAGTATCTATGGTAACAATATAAATATTTGTCATAAAGTTTACTGTCAAAATTACAAAATGTGTATTCTTTTAAACTATTTTGAGGATGAAGTGAAAAAATAGCGTAGGTATATACCACATAACTAAAGTACCTTTAATCCCTCAGGTGATTATTTCCCTCACCTTCGGCTTGTGAATTAAACTTCACCCTCAGGATTAAATCATGCACTTTAGTCCTTTATATAATATATCTACTATTTTATACGAGTATATATTAGAATTATTAATCGGGATTTAAGTAAATGTTTGTGTTTGTGAGTTCCATAACTGGGAGATCAGTTACATTTTTTTAACGGTAATGCCTACATTATGTCACACGGTGCTCGATGGAACAAATGAATAATGTAAAAATTGTATGTAATTGTATTTTGATATAATATGGAGATTTGTTTCTGATTTCACAGTGAGTCTTCAATATAATTTTTGACATTTGGTGATTAATTAATGTTAAAATAATAACAGTAAGTAATTAGATAATAAGAATATAGTAACACTTTCAGTTTTTGTCAATATATGAATTAATTATTGATTTAATTAACACAAAAAATTAATTAATTTTTATTCTCAGCTGTCAAAAATAATTTTCAAAAACCTTCAAAGAACGAAGTGAACATTGTAATATACAAATTTTCGTAGGTATGGCATTTTGCTATACCGGTGTGACACCCCTTTGACAGTTTTTCATCGAGCAAAATGGCTTGGGAGCCGGTGTGACATTAGGCATAACTCGAATCATATTTCTTTCGCCTCATATCATACTGAGTGAATGAATGTGAAGGTTTGTAATCCTTGTGAGACGCAGGATGTGATTGGAGTATTGTTTTGAGTGTGTGATATTAGATTAAGTTTTGAATTTGGCTTGATTAGTTGTGAAACTTTGGGTTTAGTTGGAGAATCAAGGTCAAATAAGACTTCAATCAGATGCGCACGCCGCGTCTTTCCGCAGTAATTTAGTTTCTTTGTCGCTAAAGTCGGTTTATCGGTTAAATTCTATTTCATCATACATTTTATCTTCTTTCTAACTAATCTCTATAAAGTCCTCTTCTTGCTTATGTAACGAAAATTTAAATATTGTATTTTATTTTGTCATTTTGCTTTGATAAATTTTGTAAATTTGCTTTAATCAGTTAAATATCTTTATATGCCTCCGGTCGGCATCGCTAGTTTTCCATATCTCAAAATCCGCCAGAAACTCTTTGTTGCCAGCCTAGGCCGGCAAACAACCGGAAGTTATAGGTTGGCATTTGGACATTACTACAGTTGTCAAGCAGATGTCAATTTTATGCGTTGAATATTTTTTATACAAGAATTAACAAGATTTTGACAAATTTTAGACGTAAATCGTTAATAGAAATTGAAATAAATTTTAAGCTCAAATGCAAGTATTCAGTGCACAGTTTTTTAGGTTATGTATAATTATTTTATATTTTTGTAATGAAATCGGCACATAAAATATTGTGTATTACACGTCCAGAAACTGTTATGCTAGTGCTCGTAATTTACAAGCCTCGCCTGTGGCTCGGCGTGTCAAAAATACTCGCTCTTGCAAAAGGTCAGTATCTGGCCTTGTGATACAAATAACTATTTCAGAAACCGGCCCTTAACTTCATAGAAAATAGTGTACGATATTTTAAATAAATAGGTGTATCGGCCAGAAAATATATGACTTGACTTGACTAATCGTTTATTCAATTAAATATAGTATTACATACATATTATAGAGTATAAAGAAATGTTATATGTGCACTTATAGGGCTGTTGAGCCCTCTTGAGCACATGAATATACTATAATAATGTAGAATAAAGCAGAATACTCTTCGACAGAATATTCATTTTTAGAATCAACACCCGAATATTCAAAAGCAGAATACATATAGGCAGAATGTTATTCATTTTCAGAATTATTCAATTCCCGAATATTCATTACGAATAATCTTTTACAGAATGTGACATTCACAGAATAATGATTCTAAAAATGCAATAATATATTCTGGGTCTGAATATTTGGGCATTGAATGATTCTGGAAATTTCGTATTCTGTTTTTGAATATTCGTTTCCAGAATGATTCTGAAAATTAACATTCTGTGGACGAATATTCGAATTTTGAGTATTCGGTTACTGAATGATTCTAGAAATGGCGTATTCTGTTAATGCAAAAAATTTTTCTGAGAATGTGTATTCTGATTTTGAATATTATGTTTTTTAATGATTCTGCCTGTCACATTCTGAAAAATACTATTCTGTTTTTGAGCGTTCCGCTGTTGACGACGTTCCCACGTGGCGTTAGGTATTTGTACATCGCTCGGTTTTATTAAAGCACTCCGCTTTGCGTCGTACTTATACAACCTCGCGTTTTAAAATTAACCCTACCGCACTTAAAATATAAATAACTATAATAAAATTTAGAATAGTGTTTCAGCCACAATTCATTTCCTTCCTCCTCAAAAATTTAGCTACCTCTCCCTAAAAATCCTGCCATATCTTTCGCCGCACTCTTCCGTACCAATCTAATAATTTCCATTGTCGACTCCCACTTCAACTTTTAATAAGGAACGTGCCAAAAAGCCATCGCGTCTCCTCATCTTACAATCGTAACCCGGGCATGCAGATTACCCGCAACGTGTGGTAACGTGTGGTGACGCGGTGAATCATCCGGCGCTACCGGCCGTAAAACCGTTTTATGGGCAGTTAGCGGTGTTTAAAGCCGCGGTTTCGTATTGGTAACGCCGTATCTCAAGACGGGAAGCGCTACTGTCGCGCTGACAACCTCTGATGAATAAGCAAGGATGATTGAAAGGCCGTTAAGAGGAATCATGAGTGGACAGCAGATAGCATGGGTGCTTATGAACCTTAAGGTGTTCGTCTACCCTAAAATTTTACAGCGTTACAGAAGTGAACGCCTCCCACGTTTACTTTAATTATAATTGAAATATATGATGCTTTTACATAAGAGTGTATTAACAAAGGATGTCTTAATGCTTCTATATTTTTATTTTTTTTTCTTTGGCCTAGGAATTTGAAGTAAAAAATATTTAAAATGACGTTTTTTGCGGTTTTTGTCATTATTTGATAATATTTTCCTCGATAACTATAAATGGCAAGAAAAATTTAAAAAACAAGAAGCTTCCTTTTTCGAATAATTTTTTTTTTACTTAATTTCTTTAAAAAATACACAAGTTATTATGGGAATCTGGAGCCATGTTTACAGTAATTTTCAACTTCAAAATGACATTGCATAGCTAGGATGCGGGAAAGTACGAGTTTCGGGCTGGTTTCGGGCAGCCGTAGTAGTGGGTAAGAGAGTGAAATAGAAAAAAAAGTAATATCGAGAGTATTCTAGGAATTCGAAAAAATGGTAGACGGGCCTCTTAAGCCTGTTTTACATTATACTTTTTTCGTCTAGATTCTAGTTCGAGATTCATGCGAGAAATTCCTAGCTATTTCTAATATAAAGCTTGAATTACATTATACTTTTTTCGGCCAGAAAAAAGAACCTTTTTAGATACTTAATTCGGCTAGAATCTACTTTTAAAATTTGTTCATGTACTGACATATTTGTCGACAAATACTGCCAACTGAAAATTTAAAAAAATGTAATTGTCATTGTCAGTTGATGAGATTTTAATACCTGGTAAAGTACTGGTTGCATTTCGTACAATTGTACAAGAGTTTTTGTTATTTCAGGAGTCTATTTATACCTCTTAGGAGCCATTACGGGTCACGACTTTACTTTTACTTTTATTTCTGCTGTCACTCAACTTTATTATTTTTGAGGTTATATACAGAAGGTTGGTAATACAAAATATACATCCACTGCGAAAGTCTAGTATGATAATAAAGTCATAATTTGTAATATTAAAATGCATAAATTAATTCTAATTTTCTCTAATTGTTGTCGCAACAATGTATTGTATGAATTTCGTAATTTCAGATTTTTATTTTGAGTAATATAGTCAGAATCGTGAATTCTGATTCTATAATTTATAAATAAAACAATAAAAACGTAACTTACCAAATTGTTGCAAGTATAAGGACAATGAGGACATTTATAAGGCTTTGCTCCAGTATGCAGCCTTAAATGACGTTTTAAATGCGATCGAACCCTTGCAGAAAAGGCACAAAAAGGACAAACAAACTTCTTTCCTTCATCGCCGTCGTGGATCTTCATATGCCTGAAAAAAAGATAAAGAATTTCAAAGTAATGGAATAGTTATTTACGTATAGAGGGCCGAAAGAAAAAGATTACGCCTGCGGACGAAGTTTGAGGCCCGACGCTTGCGAGGACCTTTATTCGCCCAAGGGTGTAATTTGTCTTTCGGCCAGAGGTACGTACAACGTTTTACGCACAACTGCGTATTTAAATATTGTTGCGAATGGGGGTTCCCAAGCTTAAGGCTTTTAAAGAAATACATATTGTATATCTATTTTCAGTATTATAGAAAAGTGATAATAATTGTTAATTATTATCAAAATGAAAATATAACACTTTTGAAACGTGCATTAAAATGCGCGATGTGTGACGTAGACAACATTGAAACCAAATCGTGAGTACATTTGTTCGTGTAAGATCGTTTTTTGTCGTTTTGACTACGGAATGTACGACGGACCTGTATTGAAATAAGGTAAGATCTACGTATCGTATTTGGCCCTTGTCAGCGCGGTGAACGTATGTTCTTAGGACCGGTGACGTCACACCGTCATGAATTTTTTTCTGGTTTATTAGCAATTTCTTGGCAAAAAGAAAAAATACGGGTGGAAACCCCAATTATTCGTTATTAGTTTTTGAAAACATTTCATGTGTCAATCAATTAATTTTGATTGAACGAATTCCACATTTTACCGCCCATGGGCGCGATTTTTTACTTTACCGCCCAAGGGCGTATAGCATAATGTTTTTGCCATGGTAACTAAATTGTAAACAAACAATTATGATACAATTACTTTATAACCTTATACCCTGACGCCCTGTTATAACAAATTATTTAAGTTTGCGGGAAAAAATAATTTTTGCACCCATATTTGTAAAAAACTGTAATATTTGTTAAAAAGAGGGTTTTCGCGCGCCACTGTACAGCTTTTATTTACAAGTGAATTAACCTCAAATTTTAATATGTTGTCAACAAAGCTTGGATCTGCGAAATAACTGATCGAATTTTTTAAAATCGTTTTAAAATAGAAGATATTTGTGTTTAAAAAATTACATTTGTCAAAATTCAAATTAACATACTTATTTCGATTTTAAAGCAAAATTTTAAAATTCTGCATCGACCATTTTGTAGACTGTACTTTTATCTTTAACAATATCTTTAAATTATTATGTTTAACAAAACCATAAACGCTGTGGAGTGACGCGCAAAATCCATGTTTTAGTTGTTTTCTGACTTCGTCTTAATATGTAATAAAAAGTAGTTAGTCTTGCTGTTATTATTTCCTTTTCTTATTTAAAAATAAATACAGAGCGAAGTCAAACTGATAAATAATCTTTTCAATTACTGGCAAAGTTTATGCGAACTTCCAGAATAACGCCACGAATCTGTGAATCTTAGAAGTTGGTAGATATTGTCTGATATTTATTTGACTATAAATTTGAGAATCAGTAAAAATAAATGTTTCCTTTAAGTTGGACTCATGTTTTCGTGTAAACAACGTGTAGTACCGCCGACTCCCCCGCATTGTAAGAAAGACAAGGATAGAAACTATGGGCATAGACGGAGAATGAGATTGGCAGAAGAAGGACATGAAATAAAAATGTTTTAGAACGATTATTTTTGTATTTGATTTGACACTGCAGAAGAGCAATTTCGATAAATAAGCAAACTAAAATTTAAATCACTTCTCTTCATTTAGATAAAGTAAGAATCTTACTTATACTGTTTATAATTTGTAATCAAAATACCTATGAGTTGTCCTAGTAACAAAAAAAATAATAGCAATAATAATAATAATAATAACAAGCAGAAAAAATAAAATCTGCTGTGGCCAGCACACGACCCCTCGGCTAATTCTGTTTATTCTACTAATCTAATAAATAGTTTTACGTACATTTTAATAGTTTCATGTTCATGTAATATGTAAACTACAATGTAAACCAAGATGCAAGCAAAAGATATCAACTGTAATGTCATTGTCTTAATTTTGTGTAGAAACAATTTTCATATCATGGACATCATGGACAAGATACCTACTGGTCCTTCAAAAAAGTAGAATATTAGTTGCACTTTATTTTATTGTTAAATAGTACCAGATTCAGCAAATTGTATTTAAAATTAACTGTACCCACAGATAATTATATTATCTTTTATTCTTAATTGCAAAAATTGTCATAAATAAATAATGTACCAATATATTTAAGAAAAACTATATCAAGCTTTAAAAAGTACTACTTCCGGTTTGCGAATTTCTACCAAAATCTTATCAGGTGTTAAGATTCTTAAGTTCCTTATTAACACCTTAAACATGAAATTTGGTTATTAAAGGTTTGATACTTTATAAGTTACCGTGGAAGAAAAATAGTCACATAATTCATACATACACACATACACTCATACACACACAGACATTATCGTGAAAATATTAAATCCGTATTCTAGATACCCTGAAACGTGCTTATCTACCAAAAACTCATACTCGAAAATTTGGACCCATTATAATACTTCTCTTATAGAATATGAGGCGAGAGGTAAAAAAGGTCATTCATAAAATAGTTCTTAATTATTAATATATATTGTCCACAGAACAAACAGATACACTGTGAAATATCAAATTATTAATTCAAAAAGACTACGTGCTGTACTACATTTGATTTAGATAAATGGGATGGAAATAAAATATCCAGGAAAAAAGACATTATCTATAATTACAAGTTGTTCACAAGAATGAAAGGTACCTACCTACTGTGTACAAATGATAAATAATTTATACCTAACGATTTGTATGAAATTTCAAATGCAGAACCTTCAATTTTTTTACTATCTGTCAGATTGACATAAGAACGCGAAAAATGATATGTAGGTACATCACAGCGTTGCCAGTATTTCTCCAAATGAAATCTTATAAAATAAACAAGTTTTACGTAATAAAAATTAATAATGTTCTTAATTAATTTATTTAAATCTCATTTTATTAGAAAAAAATGCAAATAGACTGCGTTTGCATTCAATAAAAAATCCTTATATGAAATACATTTCGAGCATAGGAGATAGCATAGCTTAACCCCTCATCACCCGAGTGTACCTCCTTAAAAATTCGAAAATCCCCTTTTGCGATGTTCGCACGCCACTGTCCATCCAGCACTCTCAGTACGGTCACGACACTACGCTACAACATCTCTCTGTTTTGTTACAGAATAAAGCGCTTGGTGCAGTGGTGCAGTTTTATTTTATGTTGATGCTGGGCTAGATAAGTGTATTTAATTACCCGTGTTTCAGTAAAAGCCTACGGTAGATCGAGTTCGCCTGTCAATTAGCTGCACACGCGGCCCGGTGTTTGTCTAATTTATCGTGGTTGCCGCTGTCGCCGCCGCTGAGATGTGGAGCCACAGTCGGCACCCAATCCTTGATGCGATGATGACGATTGGGGATTTAATATATATATATATATATATATATATATATATATATATATATATATATATATAACCTATACAGGATGTAACCCAACCTGTGTAACAATATTTAAGGGTGTATAGTATTGAACGCATTGATCATGAATCAAAAAGAATTTTGTTGAAATTCGCAAATTAAAAAATGTGGCCTGCACACAACCTCCCGCCATATCTAGACTTATAAACATAAATGTATACGTACAATCTAAAATATTCAAACACAGAAATTTGCATCACCTGAATCAAAAGATTCATGCACAGGAAAACTCTCCTGTGTTGAAGCCATCCTCCGTTCAATTACTACATTTAATATCTTACTTATGCACTTATGACTTATATGACGTTAGTATGCCAACGTGTCACCCGTCTCACTTGTCAAAATTTTTTACGCAGAAACTAAAATCAACCGATCATGGATTATAAGATTTTAACGTTTTGTCTAAAAATTTATTTTTTAAATTTTACTACAGTTCTTTAATGCTACCAGATAAAGACAAGACAAGTTGCAAATATCTATTCCCTTTATTCTTATTACAAACAAATACTATATTTATCCAAACTTATAGAAATTTTTGGCAATTAATCTTATCAATCTTCAAAAAATATCCCTGCCGGTGAAGATATTTGTACCAAAATTTAATGAGTTCTTCCAGATTATATCCAAATGTTAAATAGGTACAAAATATCAAAATTTTTGGGTAATTTGTATTTGAGTTATTCGACAGACAGAAAGCCGGTCCCACTACCCAATTTTTCCAATACCTTCCTTTACAGGTACGGTGAAAGGCAAAAATGAGCTTATAAATGATTTAAAAAGTAAAGCCTCATTCACATATGCATTTAGTTTTAAGGTTTACATTAATTTATATTTACGTTTAAGAGAGTTTAAAAACATGTAGCTAAATACAAGCATTCACAGTCACAGTGTTTGAAAGTGGGACGCGTGAATGCTCGTATTTAGTTATATGAATTTAAACTTTCTTAAACGTAAACATAATGTAAACCTTAAAACTAAATGCTTATGTGAATGAGGCTTAGATCTGATTAAATGACACGGTTCAAATCGTTGCAATCCCACATCACGAATGCTGGAATCAACAGCGCATAATGACGACAGTATCTTCCACATCTTCACTGTTTTATTTCTAACTGTTTCGCCATCAAGTGAAGTGTTTAAGTCGAACATACGTTGATTAGTGTTTCAGTAGCGCGTTGATGAATGCGATCAATTGATGCAGATCGCCGATTGTGATTGCATTACGCTTACGTTACGTTCACGGGTATTTATTTACACGTTTAAGTGAAGAGATTTTCCAATTGAAGATTAATTATACCATACACCAGCGTTGCGTAAGAATGTAAGAGAGCAGATAAAATTAGAGCAATTTAGATTGACAGCAAACATTCAAAACTAAGAAAACAATCAGAAAATATGTATCATCATTCGAAAACGACTGTAATTTTTGTATGAATAAAAATATTGATTTCTGGTTTGCAGAATCCAATTTCCTGAATACTTTTCTATGACTAAAATTATTTTAAAATTTTCTGATGCTCCGGATTTAGTCAAAATTTCAGGATATTCTTACAATAGTTTAAATTTTTTCTGATTCTTTCTTAGAAAAAATCTTAAAATTTCGACTAAAACATACAAACATTTAAAACTCATATCATTTTTTGCCAAATTTTATAGAGAACCGTATTCAAAAATCCCGATGTTAATAACTTTATCCAATTAGAAGTCACTGTAAATTGAACACCAAAATGTAAAATAAAAAACAAATATCTGAACATCCTTAAATTGTGACTAAACCCGTGCGTCAGAAAATTTTAAAATAATTTTACTCATAGAAAAGTATTCTAGAAATTGGATTCTGCAAACCGGAAATCAATATTTTTATTCATAAAAAAAATTATAGTCTGTTTTGTATGATGAGACATAAACTACTACTTGATTAAAATTTATCGTTTTTTTCAAAACACATTTTCACGAATTCTCGAAAACTGTACCATTTTCATAAAAAAATATGTAGGTATACCATTTTCATAAAAAAATATGTAGGTATACCATTTTATAGCAAATTTTGTGCTCTACAATTTGTTATAAACTGTTTTTTCGTAATATTCATCATTTACGAGATAAAAATTAAAAACAATCGACGGCGACAATTTTTTCAAAATGGCGGACGAAGCTCCAGTCCAATCGATTGAGACTTTTAGCATATTGTTGAGATAAAGGTACTGGGAAGGTGTACTAATTTTTGCCACTAAAAAATCTAAATTGACTGCGGACTAAAAAGTATTACCTACCGATTTAGTTGGGCCTTGCTCTTAGTTCGATGACTACACTGCAGACAAGCGAAAGGCTTGTCATCAGAATGAGTAGAAACGTGAGTCTTTAGTTCTGCTAAGGACCTGGCGTGGTACACACATCCTGGTTGGACGCAAGGATAGTCCTTTCCTACATGCGTGCAGGAGTGTTGTTGAAGAGTAAATCTGTAACAAAAAGATAAAGAAAATAAGAATTTGTTCCATTTTACTATTGTTTTTGTGTTTTTTGTAGTTTTTTTGTACCCGGGCCTGATGATGAAAGTCTAAACTTTCGAAACCGGTAGACTTTGAATAAAGTTATTTTTATTAAAACGTGAAGAAAGACGTTCCAATATTTTCTTCTCCTTAAATAAGAATTAATAATATAAAAGTACGAAATTATGTTCGGAGTAAGCCAGTCGCAATATGACCCTACATATATGTTTCATTCATAATTCATCAAATTTAACATCATAAGTTACTTAAATTACTTGATAATGACTTGGATAAGTCGAAACGTCGTTTATTTTATTTAAATCACAATATAGTTACACCAATTTTACTAAATATTGATCTTCCAAGTTTTGTTTTCAATTTATTGTTGTGCAATACAAAAAATTGCGACGGAGTAGAACATGATTTTCTACAATTTTTTAGGAATTCTAGAGATTTTTTTTCTTAGTGTTGTCGTTGCCAACCTTTATGTATACCATTTTAATTTTCATTTTATTAAATGTTACGTTTCCATGACGTTTCCCGCATTTAATAGGTTGATAGGTTATGAAAAAAAATATTGTGTAAGAAACTCATGCATCTAATCGCAGATATCAAATACTGACTGCTCAACATTACAACCCTAGTTAATATAGTAGTTCTAATAACACCATCTTACATAAACATCACTTATTCATAATACATTCTTTAAATATCTTACAATTGTTTGCACTATTTGCAGTAACAGTCAGGCTAACAGAGTTGATATCGGTAGGTTGGTACTATTAAATTCTTTCTACTTGGCAATTTATTGGTGAAGAAATTGAAGATCAACTTTATCAATTTATTGTTGATTAAAGTGGATCGTATAAAACAGACATAATACAAAAAATTTCGTCAAATTTTTCTTCGCCAATAAATTGATGAATTTATTGACGCAATAGAACATGTTCCATTTTTCTACAATATTTTACGAAATTCTAGGGATTTTTACCTCTCGCCTTATATCCTATAAGAGAGGTATTGTAATGGGTCAAAATTTTCGAGTATGAGTTTTTGGTGGATAAGCACGTTTCAGGGTCTCTATAATACGAATTTACTATTTTCACGATGATGTCTGTGTGTGTGTATGTGTGTGTGTGTGTGTGTGTTTGTATGAATGTATGGACTGACGATTTTTCGTCCACGATAACTGAAAAAGTATCAAACCTTTAATAACCAAATTTCATATTTAAGGTTTTAATAAGGATCTTAACACCGGATAACATTTTGGTAGAAATCCGAAAACCGGAAGTAGTACTTTTTGAAGCTTGATAAACTTTTCCTTTAATATATTGTTACATTATTTATTTATGACAATTTTTGCAATTAAAAATAAAAGAAAATATAATTATCTATGGGTACAATTACTTATAAATACAATTTGCTGAATCTGGTAGTATTTAACAATAAAATAAAGTACAATTAATATTCTATCTTGTTGTCCATGATATGAAATTTGTTTCTACATAAAATTTGAATGATTATGACAGTGACAGTACAGTTGACATCTTTTGCTTGCATCTTGGTTTACATTATCGTTTACATATTACACGAACATGAAACTATTAAAATGTAAGTAAAACTATTTATTAGATTAGTCTCGAGGTTAGTAGAATAAGCAGAATTAGGCGAGAGGCCGTGTACTGGCCACAGCAGATTTTTTTCTTAGTGTTGTCGTTGCCAACCTTTGTGCATACCATTTTAATTTTATTAAATGTTACGTTTCCATGACGTTTCACACATTTCGTCCAGCTTCATTTCATTTAGAAGCGTTTAGTTAATAGGAGGTTATGAAAGAAAATATCGTTGCCATTGTTGGCAGTAACAGTAAAGTGACAGAACTGATATCGGTAGATTGGTACTATTAAAATTTTTGAAAATATGTTGAGAAAAACTTATGTGTAAAACGAACAAAAGTATTTTTCTATTTAGCAATTTATTGATGAAGAAATTGAAGGTCAACTTGGTCAATTTATTGATGAATAAATTATGGCGTGTAAAATCGGCTATATTCATAAGTTATATCCAGAGTGCAATGAATTAATTGATAAATTTGACATGTCTGGCTTATGAAACCAATTTCGCTTAAAAAGTGTTTGAGTAGGTAAATAATAATAATCTCGAGACCGCAGGTCAAGGGATTTTATCTGAAATTATTATGTACGGTAACACTTTTTTTAAAGCAAAATTTTTTGAATAAGCCAGACATGTCAAATTTATCGATTAAATTCTTTAGCACGAGGGGTACCTGTATGTTAAGATTATTTCATGAATTCATAGTAAAAAAATCTGACGTGGCCATCACACAACCTTCCGCCATATCTAGACTTTAAAGAGTAATGTATACGTACAATCCGGTGCCCATTTAAAATATACAAATAAAAATCTAAAATATTCAAACACAGAAATTTGCATCACCTGAATAAAAAGATTCATTCACAGGAAAACTCTTCTGTGTTGAAGCCATCCTCCGTTCAATTACTACATTTAATATCTTACTTAGGATTTATATAGCGCTAGTATGCCAACATGTCACCCGTCTCACCTGTCAATATTTTTTACGCAGAAACAAAAATCAACCGATCATGGATTACAAGATATCAACGTTTTATTTGATAAATTTATTTTTTAAATTTTACTGCAGTTTTTTAATGCTACCAGATAAAGACAATTTTTTTATAACGTAAGTTGCAAATAACTTTTTCTCTTATTCTTATTACAAATAAATACTATATTTTTCCAAATTTATATACAATTTTGACAATTAACCTTTTCAATCTTCATAAAATATCACTTCCGATGAAGATATTTGTACCAAAATCTAAGGAGCTCTTCCAATTTATATACAAATGTTAAATACCAAATATCAAAATTTTCGGGTAATTCGTATTTGAGTTATGCGACTAACACCCCTTAACCACACACACACACACACACATACACACAGACATCATCGTGAAACTATCAAAAATGAGTTGTAAGGACCCTAATTCGTGCTTATCCACTAAAAATTCACCACCCGATTTTTTGCATGATTCCAATACCTTCCTTTACAGGTAAGCGGAAGGTAAAAAAGCTAGTTTCAATTTAATCGTTATTAAATAGCATTTAACCACTTATTTAAATTAGAAAACAATGAAAAATAAGACAATCTGATTGGTCAAATTTATAATATTATGGTAATTTGCTTCTAGTGGAGAAAATGTCATTATTATATCTTCATTTTGAAAACAGGCAAACAAGGAGTAAACTTATAGTATAACTTTTGTCGATGTATTTCTTTAGGGAGTAAACTCTTAATTTATTTGATTCCAAGTTCAGGTAAAATTCCTCTATTACATTTGTAGTTATTAGTAGGCGCAACTGCCATCCTCCAAAACTATAAGTTATAAATCCTCCGGCCGGGCCGTCCTCATCCAATATTCTTTAATATATCAATAAGCAATAACTCATTTGTAATGTTGGGGTTTCGGCCAATGAATCAGTCACAAGAACAAAAACCCCGCGATGAATGCGTTCCGACAGAACTCAAGAACTCCGAGTAACGTGGGGCGTCACCGGACAACAAATAAATCTGCCACTAGGCGAGGCGAGGCGAAGCTCCAACATGAACATGATGCGGGAATACAGAAACAGAAACTACACACAGAATATATTCCTCAGCTTTATCTGTTTGTTGATACATTCATATCTATCACGCCTTTTCACCCAACTTGGGTGTGATAGTAAAGGGACATTCAGACTTTAGAAATCATAAATCCAATATTGTGCAATGCCTTCGTGCAACAAAACTATCAGTGCGTTCACAGTTCCGAAATCACAACCGTCAAAATTTATGGTGGGATTCTGTGAAAATCTGTTGTTGCTACAGATCTATAAAATTGTAAATATTAAACAAAATCGCAATGATATTATTATTAATCATATGAACATTTTTATATTTGTCAACAAACTTTGATGTGATTTTGTTCAATATTTAAAGATTTACAAATTTGTTAAACTTACAGATTTGCACAGAATCCCACCATTAATTGTGCGTCTGTCAAACCTGTCAAATATTTTTACCTGGAATTTATTAATACTGAGTAAAGTGAGCATGATTCTGTAATAGTAATTGCATTTTTAATAGATGTTAAATTTACCGCAATGTTAGGGTTAATCTAGCTCCTTCAAATGTTGTCTCCGTTGTTTAATTAACAAATATTTACTCTACAATACATTTAGTGTTCAGTTCATTGTTTTCATTTAATGTCAGTTTTAAATAAATATACAATGACATTAATTTATTGAACTGCCAGAAAATGTAACTGACATTGACGTATATTATTTAATTTTTAATTGGTGCTGCTTATTCTACTAATCTAATAAATAGTTTTACTTTCATTTTAATAGTTTCATATTCATGTAATATGTAAACGATAATGTAAACCAAGATGCAAACAAAAGATGTCTACTGTACTGTCACTGAAATAATAGTTCAAATTTTGTGTAGAAACAAATTTCATATGATACGCCGCTGCGCGCAGCTCCTGTAACTGACACGAGGGGGGCGACTGAAAGGGGTGCACTGTACTAAAAATGTTGGGACCTACTCGTACATCGTACTAACCACGTATTTGTTTCACTACCGCTGAGATGCATTGAAGTGGGCTTGCCTCTAGTACAACAATTTGCCACTGGTGCTAAGGACGATTAGGAAAATTACGTTTAGTAAAATTTACGAGTAGGAATAACTGCGAGTAGGAATAATTATGTTTAGGTCAAATTGTGTATAGCAACAACTACGTTTGGAAATACCTGTGGTTTGAAATCTTATTTTTAGAAATACTACGGTTAGGAAAAATGACGTTTAGGACAAATTAAGCGCTCCCCGTAAGTCATCACATGAGAGATCTGTGCTGTGTCTATACCAGTGCAGCCAGGGGTGTATTAGGGCCGGAACGTACCGGAACGGCGTTCCGGTACTTTTTTTCAAAAGAATTTTTTTTAAATTAAAATTAAAATTATATTTTAAATTGGCGTATTTGCAAAATCATTTCACAAAATTTGTTAATTAATAGAGAATTTGCTTTGTCTCTGTTTCCCTTTTAAATAAAATAAGCATCGTGTTTTCTGTGCTCGCTATATTACATACTATACTTGATGTCAGCTTAGAAAATAGCGTTGAGTAAGATAGGACGATGATATCCTTGAATCTGATTGGTCGAGACGAGAGGTGGATTTACATCAGCGAACATTGGAGAGATTCGCGATTTCATTTCCGTTTGACATTTCAAGTTTATATAACCTGAAAATAGTAAAACAACGTGTGTTTCTTTTTTATTTTGACAATTTTTATTCATCTATAGGTAAGTTTAACACTCTTTATGATAGGAATACGTTATGTCTTTGTAGTTCGCGCCAAAGTTTAAACTAATAGAATGTTTGGGTGTAGAACGGACTGCATTCACAGTGCCATCTACTATTTTCTAAGCTGAAATAGAGTATAGATACCATACTACCAAACTATAGGTAAATCTTCCTAAGAGATCTCCATCTGGTGACAGTTATTGGAAGCTGTCAAATAGACATTAAATCATGATTACAAAATTGGAAACTTGGTTTTATTGTTCGTAAAACTTTGCCTATTTTTAGGGTAAAGAATGGAACATTTTTTAAACACCAAAAAGATAATTAAAAAAAAGAAAGATGCGTTCCGGTACTTTTTATTTTACCAATACACCACTGCGTGCAGCTACAGTCTAAATAAATAGTTGAAACTACTTATTTCTAAATGGAACAAGAATATTTAAATAAGTCAGTTTGCTCTCCGCAAATAAAAATCCAAATTCATTCAACATTTCTTCCTTCTCTGTCGGTGACACTCGCATAAATACGGTTTAATTGCCGGACATTAACAATCCTCCACATACATACATCCTGACACACGGACACGCGGGCTTCAGGTAAACAGGTTCTCGGATTATTGCGAATAACTCTGTCATCTTAGAAGCGTGAAATGTAAAACCCGGCGTTGAGGATTGGAAATGGAATCTGAATCTGAAGATTTGCCCGTGAATCTGTCACCTCGAACTGGGGAATTGTAATAAAGTTGATGAGGAATGGTCATCATATACGGAATTTATAGAGGGGTATATTACAGAAGGATTTCACATTGTATCGCAGACTTTTCTGATTCATAATTATTTTTACCTCTCGCCTAGAGAGGTATAGGGATCGTGAAAAAATTCGATGTCGAGATTTTTGTCAATAAGCACGTTTTAGTACCTTTAGAACCTATTTTTACTATTTTCACGATGATGTCTGTGTGTGTGTGTGTGTGTGTGTGTGTGTGTGTGTGTGTGTGTGTGTGTGTGTGTGTGTGTGTGTGTGTGTGTGTGTGTGTGTGTGTGTGTGTGTGTGTGTGTGTGTGTGTGTGTCCGTTTGTCTGTATGTGCGCCTACTATAGTCTTTCGTTCTGATTCATTATCTCAAATTCTATTGAACATAAAATTCTAACATTTTGCATTATACATTTATACATGTTAATGAAGAGCTGATTAGATTTTGGTAAAAATCTGCCAACCGGAAATGGTATTTTCTTGAAGCATTTTAACATTTTTTGCAAAAAATATAGGAAATACTGCGATAGTTACAATTTGTCATGCGACATTTGAAAGAACAAATTACCTCTTACAATATTTATTTAACATCTTTTCTATATCTCTTACCAATAAATGAAAATTATTTTTCAAAAATGTGTAATTTTACCTACCGCGATTTGTAAATTATAATATAGGAAAAAAAATTAAAACAATAATAAAAATGTCAATGTGACAGATGAACAGACGTATACACAGTTTCTGAAATTTTAGTGGCACCATTTGTAAAGAAATGTATAAATATTAATAACTGGGTTTGAAATTTAGTAACTATAGTAGCCGAAATGTAATAAATAGAAAACTGACTCAATTCCAGTAAGTTTTTATCCTTCCATTAAACGTATCCAGTCAAGAAGCATCATCGATTCATTATTAACTGGATATAATGTAATATGGTAATAATAAAATAACAATTGTATCCACAAAGAGCTAATTTGATTTCAATGTCAATCGAAATCGGTACGTTGCTTGAAGAACTATAAAATAAATTACAAAAAGTCGCCTAACAAAAACCAAATTCACATATTACAGTGTCAAGGCGGGAGGTTATGTGCTGGCCACAACAGATTTTTTAGTTTGGTTTATACCATAAGTTGTTGTTCTCTAATTAACACTGACAGGTTTGAAATTTTCATTATCCAGGCCACTTCTAATAGACTGGGAGCTCATGACAGGACTGGTGATGGTCTCCGATTTCATACAGCCTTTTGGAGGACAGAATATTCACCCTATGACAACAAAGAATAGCGGGTATTAAACCCTTGCACGCTTTCCGGTCATATGGAAAATTGCGTTTTTCCACTCGCACAAAAATGTTGTGTTTTTCTCTGATTTAATTATCAAAAGAAACTTAAACACATTTAAAGTCTTAAAAATTATAGGCATTCGCAGGATCCCAAAGGGCTCAAACAGTCACGTGATCTTGTAATAAAAAATATGATTTTCCGCGTTTTCATACAGCATGCCGATGAAAAGAATTAATATTTGTGTCATAAAACACCTATAACCAAATTGGCATGCAGTCCTCCTTGGTCCAAGGGTGGAAAATTTCGGAAAAGTTTTGTGCAAGTGAAAATGCAATTTTCCATATGACCGGAAAAAATCAAGTGCTTGACATCATACTTAATTTTAAAATAGATTAATTATGTTAATTAAAGAAGCAAAATTTAAAAAAAGATAGCATTTATTGCACAATGATATATGACGCGTCGATTTGCCAACCCAACACGATATCACTATGATGATATCCATGCGACTTCGCGAAATTGATCACTCAGCGACATCACTTTATCGATATCACTATTGTGATCAATTTAGCACATCACGGGGATATTATGGTTCTTGGTTCGTTAGGTCTCATGGTTTAAATCCCGTTCATGGTGGCAGTTTAATTCTCGATTTCAGCATTGTTGGGTTGTGAAATTGACGCGTCATATACTCGATCGCATATAATTGTGCTAATAACGCTTTTAAAAACCTGATCTAATTAATAGTTTGTGATGTCCCCACAATGTTGTGACTGTTTACATCTATATAACATAACGACTGAAGTAGGACATTAGCAATCTATGTGATGTTCCTGGGATGTTCAGGGGATCCTAATTCGTATGTTACTTTTGAGACTTACACGTTTATATGACATCTATGTTACGTAATTTTGTTTACTGGGGTGATAATGATAAAGTATTACAAAAATTAAGAAATAAAATATCATTCCAGTGCGATCTCCTTGAGATTAATTGTAACATCGCACAGATGAAACATGTTTACTGGAAAGTCACCAAAGACCATGCAGTTGCTTGGCCCTCTGCTGCACGTCAGGTGCTATGAATTCCTACAAGACAAGGGTCTAGAATTACCTAAATCTCCGAATGAAAGTGCACTTTTCTCATCTACGAACAAATAAATAAACTTTATTTTTTATTTTTGATGGTAACCAACCTACAGGATTAACTCCCAATTACAGGATGGTAAATGTTATTATAGTGGAATCCAACCACTCGGACCCTGTGGTATTATTGTCGGTTGTGCTGGGAATCGAACTGGGGACCGCTAGACTATTTTATAAGGTAATTTGTGTGGCCGTCGCATTATTATTTATAAACGTGTGACATTATTTATTTATTTATTCTTTCGCGGTCTAAAAATCCGTGGTCGTCTTAGCATTCGTAATAATTCCTGAAAGTTTACGAGTTGAAAAGTCATCTACAGGGTCAGTTAACTCCATGTCAATGTTTTTATAATATACATGAAGCAAATTATGAAGCAGGGGAAATAAATTCCAGTGATTAGTGAGTTTGGTCGTACACGCACTGGCGAGGAGACGGAGAGAACTTCAACTCTGGGCCGCTGAATCTCTTCTGAATGTATATTTATGAAGGAGAAACACAGTTAAGCGGTGCGATTTGCAAAAGCTCACCCGACTGACATCTACTTTGCATGATCGCGCAATTTAAGGTGTCATACTGATAGAATATACGATAATTGCGTTCACGATGAATGGGCAAAGTTTCGTTGTCTTGCACAGTGACGGGAGACGCGAGATGGGCACTGCGAGACGGTCAGATTCCCCGGGACCGAACCCCGCAAGGGACGCATGCAGATGAACACATAGCGGAGAATACTTCACTGATTCTGATTCCTAAACGTATAGAACCCACTCTGTTATAATATGGGTTACAATAAAAGAAAGATATTATTTTATTTGCTGTTACAGAGGAATATCAACTATCACTCATTTTTAAAAGTGGAAAGGTGTAAAAGGGTAACTCTACAAAAATTTTACTAACCCAACCTGTGTAACAAAATAGTATAGTTATTGTATAGTATAGTATTGGACGCACTGATCACGAATCAAAAATTTTTTTGTTGAAATTCGCAAATTAAAAAATGGGTCCAAGTCCAAGCAAATGAGACATTCTGTAAGTACCTACAAATTTAATTTTTTCCTGTTTGTAAAATTATTATTACATTAATGTAATTACGCGAATAAATACTGCATAACTATTGTCTAACTTTTTTGTATTTAAATGTCACAACCAGTGGTACCCAAAATGATATTGTTTTGCAAAGTACTGTTAATTTTACGAATTTCATGAAAATTCTTTTTGATTCACCAATTTGTCAATTACAGGACTAGTACATAGCCTTTACATATAAATTATTGTATCATAAACTGTTATTACCTAATATATAACATTTTTTTATAATTATTATAAACTACAAAATAAGTTAGTTACCTACTTATAATTATTCATTATAATCATCATTCCACGTAGCTCAACTCCGGAGTTTGTACTATAGTAACGTATCGAAACATTCGCCTAAAATACGTAAAAAGCAGTCTAGAAATTTTTAAAATACTAACTAATAGATAAAGCAAAATTTCATAAATTTATGTACACACGAAGAATGGAACTAGGTTTATGCCGAATTACTTATTATTATTTTCTAATAAATCTCTTAATCATAAGATAAAGCATGTAAAAAATTGCTTGAAACACACTTTTTCATTAATTTTTTATATGGCTTCCAAAGATTTTTCCAGAATTTTAACTGTGCATAAACCTAGATTAATTCTTTCACAAACATCTATTAGGTGCAATGCAATTAATAAAGCTGCTACACCTCTAAACAGGCAATATTTTGTTACGGAGACGGGACCCTTAATGCCTTAGATATGACCATAATAACATAATATGCAAATTGTCAAGTAATTGACAGATAAAATTGTCGATCGTCGATGATACGATAAGGCTTTGAATATAACGCGAATATTGCGATTTAACCTCTCTAGGATGTTTAAAGAGACTCGGTTTCACCTCGTCGCTTAGCAACATCCTCAATGTTATAAATCGCATAATATTGGTGTTATAGTAGCTATAACTTAACTAGTCCTTTAATGAGCTACTTTCTGCCTTCATGTCAATATAGTCCTATAATTGAACACATACAACATGACTGTATTTGGAAAAAGGTTTATATATTCCTTTCCAAACCAAAAAACAGCAAATTTATAACATCAATTTTAAAAAATATTATCAATAAACAAATAATCCACACAATACGATACGACACTTTGTTTTAAAGAACAATTTTTGGACACAACACATTCGGTTATGCTTTCCATAAATGCACGAGTACAGTATAAATTCTAATATCATGAATCAAAAGCATTATTTTCTGCCCACCGCTCAGAAATTCTTCTGTAAGAAGGCGTATATTTCTCATTTGATTTATAATGAAAGATGGCGAGTAAAAGGCACTCACATAATAAGGTAAAAAGTGCAAAGCCAGTAACATATATCAGTCATATTTATTTATTTGCTGGGTAATAAGTAAACGTGAACAGAACAGACAAAGTGTGTTAACGTTAGCACATTTATGTTCTGATAGCATTTGGTTAGCGTTGTTGTGTACGTCATTATCTGTGGTTACCAGCCCGTGGAGATGCCACTTCTTCCTCGCCCGAAGAGGAAGAAGAGACAGAATTATCAACTGTAATTACACAAGAGCTTTTTATTTCGCTGGATAAATTTCTGTTTGTATTGAAACCTTGTTGCCTAGCAATTTGAAAAGAAAAATTGTTTATTTTAAAACAATTTTTCGAGTTAAATTGCTGCCAGGTGACAAGGTTGAGATGTCGAAAAGAAATTTATTCGGAGGAAATAAAATGTTCGAGTGTAATTCAACGAGATAATTTAACGACTCCTTTGATTCTTTTTCACAAATATTCCCAAACTCGAATCATTTCACTGATAAAAATTAGAAATATGAAGCAAATGACATTTTAGTGTTTTGTTTATTGTTTGATTGCTAAGAAAAAGGTAAATAAGGTTTTATCACTTGCAAAAAGTTACCTTCCTTTTTATCCGCTGTCAAAGCGATAAAATTGTGTTTTGTTTATGGCTTACTTTATACAGGAGTGGAATTATCAATAACAATTTGGACGATGCACTATTTTATTTATTTATTTCATCAAAAACCATTCCACAGAATTAAATTTTTGGCTTCCTGAACTGTAAACATAACAATCACACATCGCTGACGTCTATGGTAGTAGCGATTTTACACATGTTATAACTGTTTCCGCATATGGTTTGTTAATACACACTATACACTGAATTTTTGTTTTTTTATCTACGACAATAGAATAATGTATTCATTACTTTATTCTTCCGAACTGTCAAACGCCATCACATCTTTTTTCTATTAGTATTACATCAAGTTATCATTTTATGTCGTTGTAAGTAATAAAAATTTGTAAAACGTTGTATATGACTAGCCATAATAGTTCTCAATTACTCGGATGAATTGTCGATTGTCATCACACCAAAGTTTGAGGTTAGGTTAATATTATAATTTGTAAATAAGATGATGCTTTATTTAAAAAGTCGTAGATAAAACGTCGTATTTGACTCGCAAATAATGACTTTCATCCTCTTGAATTAGCCTACATTATTTTTTCTCGTTAAATAATATACTATTAATATACCATTAAATAAAAATCTAATGTTGGCAGCACATAATCTCCCGTTTTGACACTGTAATATGTGATTTTGGTTTTAGTTAGGCTTTCTTTCTTGTAATTTTGCAAGAAATTTCATATTTCACAAACTGTTTGAATTTTTTTAAATAGTTTTTAGTTCTTTAATTAGCAAAATAAAAAATTTACTTTATTATTACCTTATTATATTATATCCAGTTAATAATATTTATACATTTCTTTAAAAATGGTGCCACATACATTTCAGAAATTGTCTGTTCATCTGTCACATTGACATTTTCATTTTTGTTATTAAATTTTTTACCTATATTGTGATTTACAAATCGTAATAGGTAAAATTACATATTTTTGAAAAATAGTTTTCCTTTATTGGTAAGAGATATAGAAAAAATGTTAAATTAGTATTATAAGATGTAATTTGTTGTTTCAAATGTTGTATGACAAATTGTAACTATCGCAGAATTTCCAATATTTTTTTGCAAAAAATGTTAGAATGCTACCACTTCCGGTGAAGGTATTTGTACCAAAATTTTAGCATCTCTTCCAATTTGTATACAAATGTGAAATACCAAATATCAAAATTTTTGAGTAATTCGTATTTGAGTTATCCGACCTCCAGAAATCCGACCTTGACCACATATATACACACAATACACATACGCACACCCATACATACAGACATCATCGTGAAACTATCAAAAATGTGTTGTAAGGACCATAATTCGTGTTTATTCACTTAAAATTAAAATTCACTACTCGATTTTTTGCATGTTTCCAATACCTTATTCTTTTACTGGTATGGCGGATTGTAAAAATTGTAAAAAGCACATTACATGCAAGTGAAAAAGTTGTGCACGAGCCTTGGTAAAAAATTTCTTGGGAACAATAACGTAATAATATATTACATAACGTGTACAGTAAATCCTTGGTAACAGTAACGTAATTATATAATATTACATAACACACCTCTTAATAAAAGCATCATAACTATGGTGATTTTAAACAAGCAAAGTAAAAAATTATCCACAAGTGGCTTTGATCAAAATTATACCCACTTGTGGGTGGGTAAATTGTTACTTTGCTTGTTGGAAGTCACCATAGAAACGATGTTTTAGGTTGAAACTTATATTTTTAAAATATGTAAGCAGTTATTAAGAGGTGTTGGATAAAACGTTATACTTCACACGTGGGCAAAAAGGAATTACCCACTCGATAAAATTATCTCACTTAGCCTTCGGCCTCGTGAGTTAAGATTTCCCTCGTGGGTAATTCCTTACTTTGCCCACTTGTAAAGTAAATAACCATTAATGTCTTACTTACACCATATGGTCTTAGATAAAAATAGTAAAATTTGTAAAATACTTGAAGTGTGTATTGTTTTATGAATGAATGTAAGAATTGGTCCTGGTTGAATTGGGAGGGTTCTCGCTGCTGAGCGTGAAGCGTTGATGAGTTACGAGCACATCACGGCGTCATATTTAGCCAGCGAAAGAAGAAAAGAAACTTCCAGAGCCTCCTCTGTCCCTCCTCATTCTTCCGAACCGAAGGTGGTAATTACTATTTATCACTCTCAGGAAAGTATATCGAATCATGCCAATCTATAGCAGGGAGGCAGATCGCAGTCGCGGGCTAGGGCGAATTTTTAAGCCGGAGGAGCGAATTTATTGCATACTTTTAAGCCAGCGCCGCTCGTAAATTTGAAGAGCAGTGGTGTAATGTATCTGCGACCAGTCACTCAGTGATACATGGCTGTCGCGGAGGACTGCGAGCGGGGGTGGGTGGGGCGGGGGGCTGGAGGCGGCGCAGGGTGCTAATGTGTCATCGCAGGAAAGATGTTGAGATTCGCCGCTAGCTTCATTTCAAATGGGAGAGTAACTGCGGCGAAGAACGACGAAAGAAAACCCAAAAAGAAAGATTTTCGACGCGGAAACTAGTGTTGCCGCGAGACGAGACTTGGTGAGACTTAAGACCAGAAAAAGTCTCGACTTCCTAGGTCTCGAGAGCTTTAGTCTCGCCTCGGTCACGAGTCTTGACGAGAGTCTCGAGTTTTTAATATTTCTTAGAAGTATGTGTTAATAAAATATATTACCTGTTATTGCAATAAAGAAGATCACCGCAAAAAAACTAGTAAAGTAAGCATTAGGAAAATGGAATCTTGAGTTTTGAATGAAGCACTAAATAGTTATTTGTATCACAAGGCCAGAAACTGACCTTTTGCAAGAGCGAGTACTTTTGACACGCCGAGCCACAGGCGAGGCTTGCAAATTACGAGCACTAGCATAACAGTTTCTGGACGTGTAATACACAATATTTTATGTGCCGATTGCAATACAAAAATATAAAATAATTATACATAACCTAAAAAATTGTGCACTGAATACTTGCATTTGAGCTTAAAATATATTTATTTCAGTTTCTATTAATGATTTACGCCTAAAATTTGTCAAAATCTTGTTAATTCTTGTATAAAAAATATTCAACGCATAAAATTGACATCTGCTTGACAACTGTAGTAATGTCAAGATGCCAACTTATAACTTCCGGTTGTTTGCCGGCCTAGGTTGGTAACAAAGAGTTTCTGGCGGATTTTGAGATATGGAAAACTAGCGATGCCGACCGGAGGCATATAAAATATATTTTTAATAATAAATATTGAGAATTCAAATATAATTCTCAATACACGGGTAACATTTTAGACAATTTTTTCAAAATGATTATAGGTAGGTACTAGGAGACATGCAAGGATATTTTAACTGCAGTTATTTGTACAAACATAACAGTTTTTTAGGAATAAAATTAGATAAAACCACAGTAGGTACATCCATGGTTACCCTTTGTTGATATAATATAATTATAATTCGAGCCACAAAACATTCTAATAATTTCACAATACAATACATCAACTGAAACAACAGCAACGAGTTATGTAGGAAGACAACAAATTATTAACAAAAAATCATTGAATGAAGAAAACTGATGTGGGACCATCGTCTTCAAGGTCTGGAAATACAATTTTCCTTGCTAGAGACAATTGAATGCAAAATTTGGTCGATTGAGGGCGAACTTTTAAGGGATCCGGTTGAAGACCGGAAGTGTGAATTAAGAATTAAGTTATCTGTGAAATACGTTAAAACAAAAAAATAATCTGTCACATCATGCGTTAAAATGTCAGAATTAGAAATTAAAATTAAATAGTTTTTAAAATGATGAAAATAATACAATCCATAATAATGCTTGTCACAATTTATAATACTAATAAGTATATATCCTTCTTATGTCTATTTGGTATTTGTACTTCAATAGTAGTATTAAATTATTTGTGCACTATTGATCCGATTATGAATATTTGTGTATTATGTATTTTATGTCATGGTTTGGAATTATTTGTACATTTCGAGTACATTCTTAGACCGAAATAAATATTATTATTATTATTAAGTACCTATAGAGTATATTTTTGATGCATACACTTTAATTTAATATTAAAATTGATTTCTTAATAACCGGAACCGGGTCCCTTAAAATTTGCAACAAATGTTCCCCAATGTTTTGTTAGCAACCGGCCTGCATTTCCAGGCCTTGAATAATAACGTAGGCGATGGTGGGACTCAAAAAAAGCGTTAGGTTTCTTTATTTAGTTTAGGTTAAATGTAGATCAGCAGGTTTTTACGTACATGAGCGTTTTTCCATTTAGTGTCATTTTTCGTTAAAAAAGTCACGGTAACGTTCTGGGCTGTCGCGGGAGCCCGCTTCACTCACGGGCAATTTTTACCTCTCGCCTAGAGAGGTATAGGGATCGTGAAAAAATTCGATGTCGAGATTTTTGTCAATAAGCACGTTTTAGCACCTTTAGAACCTATTTTGACTATTTTCACGATGATGTCTGTGTGTGTGTGTGTGTGTGTCTGTATGTGCGCCTACTATAGTCTTTCGTTCTGATTCATTATCTCAAATTCTACTTTACATAAAATTCTAATATTTTGCAATATACATTTATATATGTTAATGAAGAGCTGATAAGATTTTGGTAAAAATCTGCCAACCGGAAGTGGTATTTTCTTGAAGCATTTTAACATTTTTTGCAAAAAATATAGGAAATACTGCGATAGTTACAATTTGTCATTCGACGTTTGAAAGAACAAATTATCTTTTACAATATTTATTTAACATCGTTTCTATATCTCTTACCAATAAAGGAATATTAATTTTCAAAAATTTGTAATTTTACCTACCACGATTTGTAAATCGCAATATATGAAAAAATTAAAAACAAAAATGAATATGTCAATGTGACAGATGAACAGACGTATGCATAGATTCTAAAATGTTTGTGGCACCATTTTAAAAGAAATGTAAATATTATTAACTGAACATAATGTAATAAGGTAATAATAAAGTTAAATTTTTATCTATAAAGAGCTAATTAAGAACTAAGAACTATAAAATTATTTTCAAAAAGTTTGTAAATTTATTGCAAAATTATAATTTAAGAAAGCCTAAAATCAAATTAACATAAATTACAGTGTTAAGGCGAGAGGTCGTGTGCTGGCCACAACAGATTTTTTTTTTAGTTTTTGTAGTGCTTTGATGCAGGAATGAAATCATCAAAATGAAAATTATGTGCTCCTAATATTGTGCGACGTAGCTTTGAACAAAATCACTTTTTTAAAACGAAAAATGACACTATATGGAAAAACGCCCACATCTGTATATTTCTTTGCAGATCAGCGTTTGTGTGGTTATGTCATGTCAACTCACGGGTATAGATACGCAATACATGGTTGTTGGTGAAATGTACCACAGGAGATTAGAGTCGATAAACTAAATTATTATTTTTATACTTGTTCGAAAGGTAGATCAACACTCCCAATAGAGCATTTTACATAAAAATTAGTCCCAGTTAATTTAATTTCTTATCGGCCATCAGTTAAAATTTAGTGTTTCACCCTTCACCAATCATTCCATCCCACTGCTTTGTTCTTAACCGAGTTCTAAAGCCGGAGATACACAAACACATAACACATCCACGGTGTAATTTATAGAGATGAATCGCCCGCCGCTACAGAAGTTATCAATAACTCGAGCGTTAATAACAGCCTATAATGACACGAATGCATGTTTTATGATCCGGACTGATTTCTGATTCTGTTTTTCCCCTCTCAGAAAGACGGAGAGAGGCAGTGTTGATATGCAGGAGAATAGAAACTACTGATAGATTGCCAGCCTCGTGGAAATACTGAAGGCTATGTTATTATGTTGAACGGAAGTCGGTGTTTTGTGTTTTATTCAATGAAACGCTATCAGAGCTTGTATCTGATGAATTTTTATGTAATTGATGGTCAGTTACACCATTTTAAGTAGTTGTTCCTTAAATTAAGTCAACAGAAATTATCAAATTTATGTTGGAAATTAAAGAGTAATAATTATTTTTCCAATTTTTATTATGAATGAATGACTTAATGATGGTAAATATACAATAGAGCCCGGATTTTAAGCATTTGCATATATTGTATTATTGTGCATATTGGTATTTTTTTTACAAATGATTGCATGTCACAAATAAATAGATCTAAATATGATATAATTTTTTTTGAATATTTCAATATATTTTTTACGTACCTATTTCAAATTTTTTTTGTATGTATTATTTATTTATATATTTTACATGTATGTATTATAAATGCCTATTTTGTACCTTTTAACCCAAAATTTCAATTAAAAAAAATGTTATGTACAAAATTTATAATCGCTCACATTTGATACCTACCACCTACAGTAATTTTTACATTTTAAAGGTAGGTAGGTACACAAGTCGTATTCCAGAAGATATACCTATATTGTTTTGTATATTTTATAATGATATTCATGTGCATTGTTGACAAAATGTAGTTTTTGTCTGATTTATAAAAATAAATTATTAGTAAAAATGAATAAAATTATGTTGCATATCTGCATATATTTGTAAAATATTGCATACTTGTTTAATTGTGTGCATATATTGAGCATATTTTAGCCTTATTTCAATGCATATTGCATGCATATTTTAATCATATATTGTCCTGCATATAAACCGCACTCTACCACTAATAGTTATACTTCATAATTTGTTTTATTCATAGTTCATCAAATTGAACAACATCAGTTACTTAAATTGCTTGATAAGTCAATATGTCGTTGTAACTATTATTGTATATTTACTATCATTAAAGCCATTCATTCATTAATACAAATTGGACAAATTTTTACCCTAAAGCCCGTTTTACATTACACTAAATCTTGAACAAGATATTGTTAAATTTTTGAAACAATCTAAATTGTGTAGTATCATACAGCAAATTGTGTGAAATAATGCATTGCTTCGTAAATTGTCTGAAAAAATAGATAAGCGCGACTGTCAAATTATTTTTATATGCGAACTGCGCAAAATCACAAACTAAATATTGTAGATAGGTATATAAAATTGTCTCAGTATAAAACAGAATTCATTAAAAACAAAGCAATTTATTGCTCAAGATATTGTTTAATTTGTTGCGCAATTTCTTGTTCAATATTTAGCGTAGTGTAAAACGGCCATTAATTTCAAACATATTTTGAAACAATTTTTAGCTTACAAAAATGATTTCAGAAATTACCAACGGCGACATAAATGTTGCTGTAGTTTTTATATAATTTAAAAGCGTACTAAAAATTTTTTGGCCCCTTGAAATGTAAACCTAACAATCACATATCATTGACGTCTATTGTAGCTACGATTTACACACATGGCCATGGTTATGATGTTATTAAAAAAAAGTTGCTTTGAGGTTACATTTTCCAAGTCTGTTTTCGCAGTCCTCTGCTTCTAAAGTCTATGGTGCTGATTCTGATCCAGGTCTCGGTTCGATTTTATTTTTATGCAAATGACTTTATTCATAAATTTGTTTTTCTTTTTAGAAGTTTAACACATAATTTTGAAAACAGTTCAAAAGTTAAAACCATTTTAACTTTTTACGGAAAAATAAATTAGTGCTGTTTATAAATTGTACAACAAACAACATCGATCGAGAATTTAACCCAAATTTTCAAAACTTACATTACCCGAACACATTCAAACATTCCTAAATTGTCCGTAAAATACCTACATACATGCACTTGTACCTTAAGGTATTAAATCCATGGGTATGGTCACAGCCCAAAATATGGCTCAAATTAATTTACAACATTCATTACAAGTCGTAGAATTTGGATAAAAATTAAAATTCATAGGTAACTATTGAATTAACGAAGATAATTGACTTCAAAGTTGACACTAAAACGCACTAAAATACATACATTGCGTATATGGAGGTTAGCAGTAGTTTTACTAAACGATTAGAAAATCATAATAACCCAAATGTTTAATATGTCATTTCTTAGGTGATGAGTACAAAAAATTGTAAAAAACAACTTGCATTTAAATCGCACTCGGATGCTTCAAGCCTACCACTTGATCGTTTTAAAAGTATTCCCGGTTAAAAAAATAATCTTACAGTTGCCGCTTCGAATTTCAAATGTCGTCGCACGGATTGAGATTCAGTTTCAAGACGAATTGATCCACTACCATTATATCAATTCTATAAATGGGAGTAATAGTCCGGGAGCTGGCGTCAAATTTGACCGGACCATTTCAACAAAGCTGATTTTTATAATATAATTAGTTCTATAATAACTAATTAAGAATTGCAGTGTAAGCTGGTCCGAAAGCGGGGCTTAAGATTTTTAGAGACTGTGGAACTTGCAAAAAATAAAAGATTTTTAAGTGAACCAGCAAAGCTAAAATTTTGTATAATGATAATTTACCAATTATATTTAACAAAAAAATATGTTAGCTGGACAGGGTAGGTGGAAAATCTTGTTAGCTGTGCAGGTGAACATTGACAGTGATAGTGACAGTGTCAAAATAGTGACACATCGTTTATATCTTCTTCTACTGTTTACATAAAATGAAAACGATGTGTCACTATTTTGACATTGTCACTGTCACTGTCACTGTTCACCTGCACAGCTAACAAGGTTTTTCACTTGCCCTGTCCAGCTAACATATTTTTTTGTTAAATATAATTGGTAAAATTTTAGCTTTGCTGGTTTCACTTGAAAATCTGATATTTTTTAAAAGTTCCACAGCCTCAAAAAAACTTAAGCCCCGCTTTCGGACCAGCTTACACTGCAATTCTTAATTAGTTATTATAGAACTAATTATATTATAAAAATCAGCTTTGCTGCAATCACCCATGAAAATTTGACGCCAGCTCCCGGACTATAAATCCTGTTGAATGTTTACAATACAACAATACAACTATGAGTAGAGTACCCGTGAATTGACAGCTTATAATACAGATGACTCACAATGTGGCTGCCACACCCAAGCTGGTTAAAAGTCGTGATAGGTATGCATTCAGTCTTAAAAAATAATGACTCATCTCATCTCCGTATGCAGGCTCTCCGTCTCCTCTCCTCTCATATTCTCTCCTCTCTCTCGCGACGCACGCTCATTCCGCGATTATTTATATCGAAGGCATCGCGAATATTACCAGCAATGGTAATAACAGACTCGTGGAATTTATTGTAAATGAAACTGTATCTAAAATGTGTATTTATATATACGGCGGAACGCGTTCTGCCCTCTCTCTCGCTCTCATGCACGGCCCCGGAGAATTTTGTTCTTGTCTGTAATAATTGCCGGCTTAGTTGAAATATATGACGCCGATAACGACAAGCTAAATATTACGCGACGACTTTACCCCACTGTTAGTTTTTAGCGGGAATCATTATTTCAGGGGAGAGGGGAACATAAAGACCCCACCCTGATTTCGGGAGTTTTCATTATTTTTAATAAATATTGCACAATTTATTGCCCATATTTTTATGGAGATATATGAGCGTAAGCATATACATTTTCAGTAATCCGGAGTTCAATTTTACTATTGTCTTAAATTTACTGCTTTATATTTTGTGTAAGTGGTTAAATTTTGCTGGAAAAATTTCAGTTTGATACGAGAGTGGTTGCCAGTGACATTGACAAAAAAATCACGAGCTGTCAAGCGAGTGATTTTTTATCCCTGTCACGAAATAAATTGGCTACAAGCTATCGTAAAACAATCTAAAAATTTTGCCAAGACAATATTTAACCACGAATGATAATTCGGATGACTATTTCACGAATAAAAAAGTCAATTTTGACACTAATTAAATAACATGTTGCTAATGAAGTTGTTGAAACGTCAAAAATTTTTCACTTATCAAAACTTACATACCTAGTTACAAAAATACAACAGTCTATTGGCTAGAAAAGTGCGAAAAAATTAGAGTGCAGGTGTTTTGTCAAAATAAAACAAGGTAACTTAGAAATGCATGAGTGGAATAGTCACTAGAAAAAATGATTCTGTAAATACTAGTACTAATTAATTAATTAAATAATCACAAAGGAAAATTTTGTAGGTATAATGAGCAATAATTCTACTCAAATGCTCGACAACTGACAGCAATTCATGACATTTACGATAATTTGTTTCTGTTATGTGAATTTGTTTTACGATTGTCCAATATTAGAGTACCAAAGTTTACGAAGTGCTGTCTTCTTAAAAAAATGAAGTGTACTATCGTATAATGATTTACCGGATTAAAATTACTACTGTAAACATGGAAATGTATACAGTAAGAAATATATAAACATAGAAGTAATTTTAATCAGTTGTGTAGAAATATATAGATAACTTTTTAACAAATTCTGCATTTTCTAACACAAAAAGTTGTAAAGTCCTTCTCGTGCCCACAATATCAATCGTGTGCGCAGCAGGTACTGCAGAGGATACGCTCGCTTTGCTCCTTTAAGGATCAGGAGAACAGCGTCTTTTAGAGTTAGAGTTTAGACTCCTGCATTTTTACTGTTGTAGATGTAGAGCTTTATTACATTTACGAGATACGATATAGACAGAGCTTAAACTAGGTAGTAAGTTCAGTTTAACGTTAAATAAAAATAATGATCAGCAAATAATATAACAATAATGATAAATTAAATTGGTGGTTTGGATTGTGAAACTAACAGACAGGTTTTTCAGTATTGATTGTACAATTTTTTCTATCTAATCAACTTTGAACGTTTTATACTTGCCTTTATAAAATGCAAATTAAGGTTTGTTCTTTTATACACGGTATATTTTCAACACTTCATGCATACAATATTTATAAAGATAAGGATGTTTTCATGGCACAGAAAAGTTTGTACGATGGTGTTGTGTAACATGAAACAAAAGCTAGTTTAATCAGCAGGTTAATGAAGGACATTTTGAAACGGCGCTAAGATTGAAGTGCTGAAGGGTATTAAAATTTAAATTAGTAAATTAATGTTAAATAAATTATTGTTTTGGATAAAAAGCGCAATATTATATAAGCAGATTTTAAGTAATCGGCACCTATCGATATATGTCAGACGTCTTAAATTATTTTATGGTTGTGGTTCCCTTTCATGAGTTTCTGCTATAAAATAAATGTGATCTTTATATATTTTGCTATAGGGTATAGAATTGTAAGTAGGTATCCTAAGTATTAAGGATTTTTTCCAGATAGTTACCTACTCAGCTAAGAACTGGATTTGGAAATCCCAAAATTACACTAGCATATCTAGCTTAAGGTACCTAGTAAATCAATCCAAAATATGACTCAAATTAATATACAACATTCATGAAAAGTCGGAGAATTTGGATAAAAATGTTCAAAGAGAATCGGTTTCACCTCGTCTATTAGCAACATCCTCGGTATTATAAATCGCATAATATTCTTGTTATAGTAATAGCCATAATATAACAATATTTTTAGTATGGATAACGAGAGAAGTTATTTTTCAACTTATAAAACTGTTGGTTAATGTCAAGTATTTCATTACGTATTACTGTTAAGTATTTTTGGGTTTCTCCGAAGGTTTTTCTAATGTATAACAAAACTGTAATGCAAAATATTTATTTTTGAACCTAAACTCGAAAAACCTGAAAAATATAGGTTTTTGAACCCAGTGGCGCGCCAACGAAATTTGCCGCCCGGGTGCAAGGCTTTATTTGCCGCCCCTATGTATGTCGACAATAAAACACAATAATATTTTAAATGTATCTAAATAATCTCATATTTTTAAATCTATTGAAAATTATTATTTGACTGCAATTTTTTTTTTTTAAACTCACATTTTAAATCGTTTCTTGGGGAATGGAAATAACCAATTGTTTGGAAGTCCAGGGACTGAGCGATTCGCCGGGAAAGAACTCAATTTCATGGCATAATCGAGATTCGGGAAAGACCCGTGTTTTATACAGTCCATTTTTTTTAAAAATTTACGAGCAAAATTGGACTTTAGAAATAATTAATTTATTGTAGGTACCTACTCGTTCTAAAATACCTCCTGCATTTTGCATAATTATCTAACATTACGTACATTATTTATTTTCGTCATTTAAACAAAAATATTTTTTTTACAATCCACAATTAATTATTTAATTAACATGATAAATGTTTTTTTATTATTATTATTATTAAACAACGACTGACGAGGCGGCTTTATGCCGCCCGTGAAATTTGCCGCCCGTGTGCGGTGCACTCCCTGCACCCTCGGGTAGGCACGTCACTATACTACTTGAACCTAAACCCAAACCGGAACCGAATTTTTTGTATGAACCGTAACCGAACTTGGACTACAAATAAATTTCGTTCCAGGGGGCATGTGATTATTTATTTTTGGAATAACGAAGTTCAAAAAAGTGATTTTTGGTAGAAGGCGTAAAAAATGTAATTTATGGCAGAGGCGTAAATGTGAAAATTCTTGTGTTGTTTGGTAAGATAATATTTCCATCCATTATCATTTGTTTCGCGCGTATTCTCATTTCCATAGTTTGCAAATTGAGAAAAGGTGTAACAATAAATTCGTTTATCTCGTAATAAAAATATATAAATTACCAAGTCGTGCTTATAGTCGTCGTTCGGTCCATAAGTTCAGGAAATCCTGCGACATATTTATTTATTTATAACGAACGATGTGTACGCTTCCATAATACTCACATAAACCATTTGCACTCACCGTGTGTGCCAAAACTCTAACAAACAGAACAAACACTCAAGTCAACCGTTTATGACAAAAGAAAATTTACGTTTATTGTTCGGACATTTAAAAAGGTAGCGGCCTAGCGGCATTCAGCGGCGGTCCACGCGGGTAAATTACACCAGTGTCGCGCACGGTATTTAAAATATACGCGAATGTGTTCAGCCATAGGGGCGGCAGGGGACAGGCGGCGGAGATGAGCAAGTGATAAGCCACGCCGCCGAGAAGCCTCTCTCATTAAAACTACATTTAGATGTGTATCCCTCTTGCCCCTACAACGGAGCTTCAAATGAACTTCTGTTGTTTAGAGTGAAATGTTACGTTGCACCCTTACGTTCTGTAGTTGCAGATTGGCGTAGATTTGTATAATATTCGCACAAAGTAGGATGAGTCAAACAAAATTATACGGCGATTTCTATGCTTGCGATTGGCTGGCACACCGCCGGATTTACGTCCAGCATGTAGAAGTGTCAAGTTTATGTTTATTGTCAAAATTATTCTACAAGGTGACTGTTATTAGAAAATCGTTATTTTAAGTTAATTTCAGTTGAATTAAATAAATTTTCCGTTGATCGTTTATTAATGAGTATCATTAATGTAAAAATATCATGCATTAATGAACCCTATTAATCAACGATTTTTTTTTGAATACATGAAATATAGTTATATTAGCTAGCCGTAAGTCAAATGGTAAATCGAATAAAACGAAATGAATTTGACAGTTCTAGCTAATAATATTGATTTTCAGCAATAGCAATCCTTACTAACCTAACATATTTGTCATGGAATAAAATTAGATTTGCTCCAAATTAAAAAGGTATGATCAACGGACAAAAATTTGTAACTAACCCATGTGTTAATAGGCGATTAATAATATCAACAATTAACAATGTTTCAATTATTAATCGGACTCATTAACACACTAGATATTTAAATAACTATTAAAAATTGCCTTCAGTTTATTTAAAACATCGAAATGAATATAACAAAAATACATCCTAGTGGATGACCTATAATATAGTTATTGATACATCTAGGACAAAAAGTTAAACATTAAGGTACAAGCAAGTTGTTTACCGAGGCGTATAGACGAAGTTGGAATTACTTGTTACGTGAGTACCTTTAATGACACTTCTTGTCTGAGATAAGTACATACAAAATTTTATTTCATATCCGTTTTTGCGAGTGCTATTTTTTATTTAAGTAGGTAATCATTGTATTCAATAAATGTCAAATATCCTAGGTTACCCAGCTATGGCCTTATTATAAGCCGCAAAGTTTAACTTTAAAGTAAAATTTTGCGACCTAGGCCTTTACAGTTCTATTTAGCGGCCTATAAATACGAAAAATGTAACTTTATGTCACAGTATGAAATAAATGATTTTAATTTTTACTCTTCCTAATTTAAAACAGACTAGACATCAAAATTTGATTCTACTTAAGCAAATGGTAATCCAAACGCCACAAGAAAAATGATTCATCTATAAATTTTGAAAAACTGAAACATAAGAGTACTTTAATAAAACAATTCCCTAGTCATTATTGTGACTGTGGGTTTTAATTAATTTGTTTGTTTATATAACATTAGGTAAGTGTCAATTTAAATTCTAAATTTTGTTGATGTACCATTAGACTAATAAATTCAACGTATATGTTGTGAATGTATTGTTAATAGTTTTTATTAAACTGTGTCATACTAATAATATCAAATTTGTTCAACGATGCGGATCTTATTAAAATAGTTACCTATTTAAAAGTTTCTGCTAATCTAATAATAATACTTTATACTATAGGGTTTTTCAATTGGGACAGATCGATGTTGGCATCCTGTGGCGGCCATGTTGTTTTGGCGACGTCTGTCTAACCTGTTGTTTATTATTTAGTCACTGATGCCAAATCACCCTGACAACTTATACGAATGAGCAGCACGTCCAAATTATAAAACTTTATTATCAAAATGAGTGTTCGTTAGTGCAAAAAAAAAGACGCGGTGGCCCTACAAAGTCGATTTTCCAACGTTTGGTGGCCAAACTCGAGACGACCGGCTCGGTAAACAATCAACCAACACCCGTACGTCAAAGGAACGCCAGATCAGGCAATCAATGGGGGTTTCCAAGCCTACGGCTTTTAAAGAAATACTTAATAATTGTTAATTTTGATAGATTTATTACCTTTTTATCGAAATGAAAATGTAACTCTTTTGAAACGTGCATTAAAATCCGCCATGTGTGACGTAGATAACATTGAAACCAAACCGTGAGTAGATTTGTTTGTGAAAGATCGTTTTTTGTCGTTTTGACTACGGAATGGACGACGGATCTGTGTTGAAATAAGATAAGATCTACGTATCGTATTCGGTCCTTGTCAGCACGTATGTTCTTAGGACCGGTGACGTCACGCCGTCAAACATGGCATCGTTTTTCGGGCCACCTATTTTTTAAATTTTATGAATTTTTTCTGGCTTATTAGCATTTTTTGGCAAAAAGAAAAATTACGGGTCTAATATTTTAACTTATAAAAAAAAAAAAATCGTGGAAACCCCTATTCCTCGACGTTCACAAGAATTTGGCCTTTCGTAGACTTCAACTTGGCGAATTTTACATCGGAACTTGGGTCTGCACCCGTACAAGATTCAACTGGCCCAGAGGCTCAAAGTTAATGACCATAGACTACGCAGTTTGTTCGCTGACTGGGCTTCGGAGCGCTTGGAAGAGGATCTTGTAAAATCATCTTTAGCGACGAGGCGCATTTTTTGATGACTTGACCCCGCTAGGCTTTTTCTTGTGGGGTTTTCTGAAGTCGCATGTCTATGCCAATAAGCCGCAATAGACCGATGCCGTAAAAGTCAACAAAACCCAGGCCGCCGCAAAAATTCAGTCGGATTTATGCGGCAGAGTCATTGAAAATTGGACCACTCAGATCTGTGCCACCGAGAGAATTGAGAAACCGCGGTGGACATTTGAACGATGTTATATTCCACACGTAATGGCATACATGGGCCTTTTAAAAGGATTTTGTTAATACGTCACACACAGCTTGTTTTATTCCATTCCAACGTCGACCCGCCCTTATTGAAAAACCCTACCTATACAACACAAATACGTCGTGAAGACGTCTTTATAATGTCCATGTCTTAAAAACGTCTGATCCAAATGTAATCATTAAGACGTCACATACGTGTCTTATGTCCTCCATTCTGGATGTTTAAAAGATGTTAATTTCTTCCATGCACATGACGTCTATTTAATACCTTTTCGATAGTCAAATGATGTATTTTTTAATAAAACTATGATCAATATACGACTTAATTTTGATCAATATAGGATTCCTGTATGTCATAACCAAGATGAATTTATTATATAATGTAAGCGGGAGATTTAAAACTGAACAACATAATGACAATTTAAAGACTACCGCATAAGACGTCTAAAATTCGACCTATACTAGTCTCCTTATGACGTCTATAAGACAGTAGCAAGATGTACGTCTTTCAGACGTTAATACGATCGATGTGTTGTATGGGTATATACAAAACAATCAAATTATTGTTTTAATTCTAGCTCTAGCTAATGTCAGTAAGTTAGAAGGTAGTGTAATATGCAATGTCCGCCATGATTTGCAAGCTCTGGACCCCGAACCCCGGACCATCCCCTTTATTCCAGGACCTAAGTAGACATTTGGTTAACGTATTATCTCATAATTCCCGAAGCGGGCCTTAAGTACCGAGACATTGGACATTGTAACAGAGGTGGAGTTAGGGAGAAACTTAATTCGCAAATTGCAGAATTTGCCACTTGGAGCATATGCAGGTGACCCATGGCAGAAAACAGTCAATAACATGATTCTGCACGCTATTCTATAACGTTTATTGTTTTGTTAAACATAAAAATAACAATTTATGTTTGGGGGGAAAATAATTTTGGCAGCCATATTTGTAAAAAAAACTACAATATTTGTAAAAAAGAAGGTTATCGCGTGCCACTGTATACAGCTTTTATTTGTGAAATAACTTCAAATTTTAATGTTGTCAACAAAGCTTGGATCTACGAAATATCCGATCGAATGATTAAAATTCGTTTTAAAATAGAAGATATTTGTTTTCAAAAAATAACATAAATTGTAAAAATTCAAATTAACATATTTCGATTTTAAAGCAAAATTTTAAAATTCTGCATCGGTCATTTTGTAGATTGTACTTTTAATTAAACAATATCTTTAGATTATTATATTTAACAAAATAATAAATGCTGTGGAGTGGTGCGCGAAATACATGCTTTTGGCTGTTTTCTGGCGCGGTAGAGGATCGTCTGAATGATACAAATATAGTCCAGGTAATGAAACGTGTGTGATGTTAAATCACGAGGTGAATAGCCGAGTGTTTTTATCACCTAAGTTTCATTACACTAGCTATATCAAACGTGTATCATTCAATATTTTATTTATACGATAGCCTTAATTGCTGCTAAATTAGATTTTTTATTTCATGTTTGACATTCGATAGTGTAAAATTTGTAGCTTGATCAAGTATCATTTTATCCATTGTTTCCTGTTGTTGATAGTAAAGAATTTTCAGTTTCAGAATATTTTCTCTCGTGCACGCTCGTGCACTCGAAAAAATATTCAGGTGCACTTGTGATATAACTATTTATTATATACTACGGCAAAATATTCAAGCAATCAACCAGAAATCAATTCCGAGATAAACAACAAAATTTCTTATCAAACGCTTACACCGTTTTATAATACTCTTCTTCGTGTTACCCTGTTTTCAGGGCCGTATTCAGTGTCCAACACTTTGCAGCTCGCAGGACACAATTACTATAAACATCTCCGCCATCACCCCCCTCCCCTGGCGTTTCAGCCCCGCATCAGACGCTAGTATATCTCTGGAGCTAACCACAATTCTCTAATTACGCCACGGCTCGACGTTTAAATACGAAATATGAGCCATTTGTTAGGGGTAACCTGTGCGAAGCGAAGCTGCTGTGACGTCACTCGGCCTGCCGATTTATACCCCGGAAAAATTTACCAGAGGGGGAAATTTAGTGCGGGGATTATTTATTTTATACTCTCATTAGAACAAACTATTTAAATTTTTTACTGAATAATTGTAAAGTTATAAAATAGTATATGAAGTATCAAGGGCGGTATGTGCAGTTTACCAGTTGAGGATAATATTATCCGAAACGGGTACAAAATGCGCATAACGCCCGTGATGTTTATAATATTTTTTGTACTCATCACCTAGGAAATGACATATTAAGCACGCAATTGACAATCGGGAATGTCAATTTCCCAGTGTAGTCAATCGGGAAAAATGCAAACACTGGCTTTTCTAGACATTTCAGAGTAAAAACATCTTCAAAATAATGAAATATAGTTTATAAAGAGTTACTTCCCGAAATTATAATTAATGAAGACCACCGAAAACCGTCAATATTTACAAATAAAACTTGTGTGCAGTGCTGTCGGAAGTAGTGAGTAGAAAAAGCATCGTAACCTCAAATTTAATGATCAGACTAAAACTACAACTTGAATGAATTTGATTATAGTTTTATTCGTTACAAAAAACATTGTACAAACCTCTTGCGTGAAGACACCATCTCAGCATTTGCGTAAATGAAACCCTCATGTGGAATAAAAATCTTCCCGCATTTGGTTCGTAAATAACTATTTTGCCCGATCGATACAATAAAAGCACGGTGTATTATAAGTGATGTCACTACCATATAAAAACATTACGCAAAGTTGAGGTCTTAAATGGGCTAGTTCACATATTTGACCGCTAGATGTCTCTCCTTACAGAGACCCGGTTCATGACTTCTATATTTTTAATTCGAAATAACTATCAAAATACTTTTCACATATAGCATCCCTTGGAAATTAATTTAAACATTTGGAAACCGTCTTATAATTAGGTACGTAAACTTCCTATTTACACGAGGAGAGCTTGCATTTTGTAATGTCAGTCTGTCAATTTTGTAATTTTGTTTCAATACAAATATTGACTTCCGGTTTTTAGCAATCGATTTCCTACTTATTTTAAATATAAGTTTAAGTGGTTTAAGTCACTTTTGGTCATAAGAATTGAATAAAAGCGAGCATAAGATAAAATATCGATGAACATATTGACCATACGTCCTTCCCATCTTCCACCCTTCCATCCACCCGCCTCTCCGTACACCGCCATCTTTCACGTAGCCATTTGCGAGTGTCCATATGCATATAGATGTAACAAAATTGGTCGTAAAACGGCTCGTTCGTATCTTTATGCATCGTAATTCCGGCGAAGTACGTGTTGAGTTGGCGAGTGATTGTTTAAGTGGCCGCCGCCGCCGCCGCCCCGCCTGGCTGCTGCCGCCTCCACGAGTGTGGAGGTGAATTATTTAAGCTAATGTGGCTAATTTATGTCAATGCGAAAAGCGAAAAGTCGCCCAGGAGGAATAAGATTCCAACGAGGGGAGAGGAAATTTTGAAGAATAAAAATGCAAATAAATAATTACCAATAATAATAATAACCCAAATTGGGTTAAAGGGGAAACCGGTGACCAAAAGCGTTCAAATTGTTGAAAAATCCTAACAAGAATTAAAATCTGATATTTTACACTTCGGTATTAAGTTCCATTTGATTTTATCGTTTAAATGCGCCTTACTTTATTGGTCCAAAATGAAAATTAACACCCCCCCCCCCACCCCACCGCCCCAATTCACCTAAAATGCGAAATTCAAAACACATACTGCCATATTTAAGGTAAAATTAATGTTATTGTTATTTTTGTGTAATATTTTGATCATTTTCACGCAGAGGCGGACTGGGCCGGTGGGATGGTGGGATATGATATTTCCCACTGGGCCGCGATGAATTTGGGCCGACTGCCGACACGCAAACAACCCAAATCTGAGTTTTTCTTTATTAAAATTCACAATTATTTGCAATAGTGTATACAAATAAACATACAAAACTAAGTTTTGTATTCATGATTTGTATTGGCCACTCATTAAATTAGAATCGGCTGTTCGGCTCGGTTTTGTTCTTTACAAGTTTAAGAAAACGCTAGACTAATTATATATTAATAAATTTCCCAATTTTCATTACATTTATTTTTAAATTTGTTATTTATTTTAATTTCTTCTCATAAAAGTAGTTATGCCGGCGAACGAGAAATCTCGTCTTATTCTCGTCTCGTCTCAAAATTACGAGACGAAAACCAATAATTTTCTCGTCTCGGATTGAGAGATGAGAAATGAATTCAATATAACGAGACGAGAAATAGTTCTCGAAAAATCGAGAATTCTCGAAATAAAAACTGAAAAATACATTTTATTATACTTTGTTCGTAGCATTTTATTGTTTTGATATAAATATTTTTTATTTTAAAAATAAGAATTGTGTGGAAATTTAACAGAAATGATCAAGACGAGATTACTTAAATTTCTCATCTTACGGCATCACTACGTGAATGAGGGTAAATTATGTATAATTTTCCCTCTATGGAAAAACTAAACTTTTAATGAAACAGCCATTGACCTTGAACCCAAAAAAAATTTCGTCTGCGGCGCTTTTTTTCTTTTTCTTAAACAACACCTCGGCGCTTTTCTTCAAAAAAAACTTCGGCTGGGCCGGTGAAATTTATTTCCCACTGGGCCGACACGTTACCAGTCCGCCTCTGTTTTCACGTATAATAATCTCACATTTGCATTAATTCTTTCAGGAATTGATTCGGTAAGAAAATAATATTGACACCACCGTTCTATTTTTAAATTATTCTTACAATTGTAACCTGATGGAATATTGACTAATTGTATATTCAATGCTTATTTACACTCAAAATTGAGAATTTAATTTAAATGTCAAATTGACATGTGATTTCCACTTATAAATTTCAGTTACCTACTTTAAATAAAAGTTTATTCACTTGTGAATTTAAATTTTTGTATGCACAACTGTATCAAAATTGTTTGTTTAAACTTGGTTACCATGGCAGAAACATTTGGTTTACGCCCTTGGGCGGTAAAGTAGAAAAACGCGCCCATGTGCGGTAAAGGAATTCGTCCAAGCAAAATTAATTGATTTACATATGAAATGTTTTTTGTTACCATACGCCACCTTGTAATTTTCTAGTAATCATTATTTTTGAATATTTAAATACGCACTTGTGCGTAAAATGTTGTATCTCTTGCCGAAGGAGAGATTACACCCTTGGACGAATAAAGGCCCTTGCAAGCGTCGGGCATAATCACTTTCTTTCGGCCCTCTATACTTAAATAACTATTAAATCACTCAACACATTTTTAAACCACTCTGGCGTTTCAAATTGTCACTATTTGCTCAAAATTAAAAAAAAAAAACAATGACATCACTGACGATTTTTTTTTGTTATGTCAAAATAAATTTATAGTTCATGTTTCAGAAGAAAAACAGCCCTTCGGGCTCGGAGGCTAAACTTTCTTCTCTTGAATAAATATTCATGTATCTCCCTCGGTGTGTAAATATCTATTGTACTTTATACACTGTGATAATAAAGCAATAGCAACATTATTAATTAATTATTATTGTTCATACCTTTACTATCACGAGAGTCACTGATCGCTGACCGTTATGCTGATCTTAAAACCCGCTGATTACAAATTCATTATTAGGCTAAAGAAATATTTTTTGTATACCTTCGAAGATTTGTACTAGTGTAATAAGCTTTTAATTCAAGTTTAGTCCCACGTGGAAAATAGAAATATATAACAAGTTACATTGTATAATTCTTTTTCGAAGGCTGAAAATTGGCACCAAGCGTCAAAGTGAACAGTGAGCATTTTTTTTAAATCAAGTTTCAGATTGTGACAAAAGTCTCCAATAGTTCAAAACTAAGACAAAATACATATGTAATCTCCTAAATTATTTGATGATATTTATAGATCTAAACAAGCAGCTAGTAAACAGATTTAGCATTTGTCTTTGATGTACTATTTATAATCAAATTTATTGTAATTGTGCCAAATTTTGATTGATTTACTCATACAAATAAATCAACTAAATATATTTATATTTATGTTTATTTAATTTAGGATTCCGACACAATAACACATAAAAACGCAAATAGGATCTATAATTTTACGGAGAATTATCTAGTAATTAATAAAAATTAATTGTTTTTGATGTTTAAAATTTACTTCTGTAGTAAAATTTGTTGTAAAAGAACATTGATGACGAATATTTTCAGGTTTAAATCATTTTAACTGTACAAAAACACCGAAAAATCATAGCTTTCCGGCACTCTAAATTGTTTATATTCAAGCTACTATTATTATTTTATTTGTTTCAATTCATAAAAAATAAAAATGTGACTTACTTTTTCAGGAAACTCTTTCCGCAATCTGCACACAAATATTTCTTCTCTCTTTTTTTAACTTCTTTCTTGTCTTCATTTCTTCGAACTTGATTACTTAATTCTTGTCTGTAACAAATTAAAATATTCAGAATTAGGATAAAATGTACTTCTGGAAAAAAGAACAGAAAGAATTTTTGAAACATTAGAAAAAGTAAGGATAACTTATTTAAAGTAAAGTAAACATTTTTAGTACCTCGATTTTATTTGAATTTGTATAGGGATCGTGAAAAAATTCGATGTCGAGATTTTTGTCAATAAGCACGATTTAGTATTCCTAGAACCTATTTTGACTATTTTTACGAGAGTGTCTGTGTGCGTACGTGTATGTGTTTGTACACTTCGAGGTGTGCTTAATTTTTGTACGTTATCTCAAAATCTACTGAACATAAACTATGTAATATTTTGCATTATACAATTGTACATCGTAACGAAGGTCTGATAAGATTTTTGTAACAATCTGCCAACCGGAAGTGGTCTTTTCTTGAAGTACAATAACATTTTTTGCAAAAATCGTTTAAAATTATACGAAAGTTACTATTATTTTTACGTCACATAAAAGAAGAAGTTACGTTCTACAATATTTATTCGATCTTTTGTCTATATCTGCTACCTGCTACCTCTAAAGAAATACGATTTTTCAAAGTTTTGTAAATTTACCTACCACGATTTTGACATCAGAATATAGAAAATAAGTTACAAATAAAAGCTTATTCAAAAATGTAAATCTGACTGCAAAATGGTAATAAGGTAGTAAAGAATCTTTCACATCTCATTATTACTAAATAATAAAACCAGAGAATTATTTGTTTGCTAATTAAACTAAAATTTCTATTTCAGTATTAAGAGACGGGAGGTTATGTGTTGGCCACATCAGATTTTTTTAAATATATAAAACTTAGAGAAGAATAGAGAAATAAACGTTCACCTTAAGACGATCCTCTATCGCACCAGAAAACAGCCAATAACATGGATTTTACGCGCTACTCCACAGCGTTTATTGTTTTGTTAAATATAATAATCTAAAGATATTGTTAAAGATAAAAGTACAATCTACAAAATGCTCGATGCAGAATTTTAAAATTTTGCTTTAAAATCGAAATATGTTAATTTGAATTTTGACAATTTTTGAACACAAATATCATATATTTAAATTTAAAAAATTCAATCGGATATTTCGCAGATCCAAGGTTTATTGACAACATATTAAAATTTGAAGATAATTCACTTATAAATAAAAGCTGTACAGTGGCGCGCGAAACCCCTCTTATTTACAAATATTGCAGTTTTTTTACTAATATGGGTGCCTAAATTATTTTTTACTCTGAAACATAAATGATTTGTTATTTTTATGTCTAACAAAACAATAAACGCTATAGAATAGCGTGCAGAATCAATGTTTTTGACTGTTTTCTGCCATGGGTAGAGGATCACAAAGTTATTTTTTATTTAAAAATTAATCTGTGCACCATCAAAAGTGATGAATTTCACTCTCATCTTTCGTAGTATTTTGAGCTCTCATAATTTAAAGTAATAAACCGTATATAACTTTCTATAAGTTGTCAGTACTGAATATATCTCTTGATATTTGGCCCGGCATGAGGCAATAACACATAACGACGATTATAAATTATGAAAAAGTGGTCCAGATACACTAATGTCAAACCAGATGTTATGAAAACATGAAATATTTCCCGCATTAATTTTTTGGAATCAAAGTCGCTGGCGCCGATATTTCTGAGTGATATAATCTTGATTTGTTTTTAACACTTGACGAAAAACTTGAATTCGGCTGTTCGGACTTGATTTTTATAATCTGTTTTTGAGCGATATTTGCGGAATGTATAATAGTTTAATGACGGTTAGATTTGATTTATGGGACCACTTTTTGGACTGAAATTATTTATTGCGTTAATTTTTGATACGTAAAAATTAAATACGCAAAATTAATATAAGTTGTTATGTAACGTTTCAGATTTTAATAGAGACCATACAGACCAATGAAAAAAATCTGATATGGCCATCACAAGACCTTCTGCTATACTTACTCTATTCTTTTTACTTATACAAATACTCGTATATTAATATATAGGTACTACTACTCACAAATATATTTCAGTTATTTTAATTAAACTGCAGAAGATATAAACGATATTTTACTATTGTCACTCTCATGTCATAATCATTTAAATTTTACGTAATAACAAATGTTAAACGATCTTGAAGTACAAGATACCGAAATACTAAATTATACGTATACATACTTTAATTATTCTTAAATGATACCAGATACAGTAAAATTTAAAAAATATATACCGATTATAAGTAATTATCAGTAATCTCATAATCTTTCATTTAACATAAAAACTTTGTCTTAAATTATTATTATTATTTATTGAAATATTTTCAAAAAGTACTATTCGGGTTTGTAGATTAAAACCAAAATTATATTGGGTTATTAAGATTCGTATAAAAACCTTAGATAAAATTTGTTATTTAAATGTTTGATATTTTTGGAGTTATCGGAACGGACGCACGCACGTACACACACACACACACAGACCGTCATCTCAAAAATGTGTAATTTGTATTCTAGAGACCCTAAAACGTGTTTTTCTACTACTCATACTCGAAAATTTTGACCCGTCACAATACCTCCCTTATAGAATGTGAGGTGGGAGGTAAAAAAGTAGAGTAGTAACAGTAACTATAAATTTGATAACATGCTTCATTTTACTACCTATTTATGTATTCAATTTCTTTTAATTTAATATTACTTTCTATATTTTCAATAAACACTTTCAATTTAAAAACTAACCTAGCAATCTAAAATAATTTAACTTATTTTACTTTTATTTCTCTTACCTTTGAGGGGGATCATCTTCAATTTCTTCTATTTCTTCAATTCGTTTCTTCTGAATTTCTTCATTATGCCTAGCTTTAATATGGTCCATTAAATTACTTTTTCGCGTATACGCTGCTTTACATTTCTCACATTTGTATGGCCGGTCGTTTACGTGTTGCCTTACATGACATCTGTAAGTAAAAATTGTGTAAACGGACCCCACAAACAGAGGCGGACTGGTAACGTGTCGGTCCAGTGGGATATAAATTTCACCGGCCCAGCCGAAATTTTTTTTTAAAGAAAAGTGCCGAAGTGTTGTTTGACGAAGGTCAATGGCTGTTTCATTAAAAGTTTAGTTTTTCCGTAGAGGGAAAATTATACACAATTTACCCTCATTTACGTAGTGATACCGTGAGACGAGAAATTTATGTATTCTCGTCTTGGTCATTTCTCGGCTGTTCAATTATCGTCTCGTCCCAATTTCTCGAATAAAATTTGTTGCTATCTATTTGTAAAGCTAGATGTGACATTAAGAACTTTTTTGTACATTTCTGTTAAATTTGCACACAATTCTTATTTTTAAAATAACAAAGTATAATAAAATGTATTTTGACATTTTCGAAGAGAATAATATCAAATATTTTTCAGTTTTTATTTCGAGATTTCTCGAGAACTATGTCTCGTCTCGTTATATTGAATTCTTTTCTCATCTCTCAATCCAAGACGTGAAAATTATTGGTATTCGTCTCGTAATTTTGAGACGAGAGGAGAATGAGACGAGATTTCTCGTTTCGCCGGCATCACTACTGTTATGAGTAGAAATTATAATAAATAACAAATTTAAAAATAAATGTAATGAAAATTGGGATATTTATGAATATGTAATTAGTCTAGCGTTTTCTTAAACTTGTAAAGAACAAAACCGAGCCGAACAGCCGATTTTAAATTAATGACTAACCAATACAAATCATGAATACGAAACTTAGTTTCGTTTGTTTATTTGTATATAATATTGCAAATAATTGTGAATTTGGGTTGTTTGCGTTATTTATAAAAAATATTATTATCCTTATCGATAATAATCGGCCCTATCGTGTGGGCAGTCGGCCCAAATTCATCGCGGCCCAGTGGGAAATATCCCACCATCCCACCGGCCCAGTCCGCCTCTGCCCACAAAAGTAAAATAATCATAAGAAGACACAGACCGATTAAAAATAATGTGGCATAATAATTTTAAGAGGTACTCGTATTAATGACAATAATAAATACGATAATACGATATTTTGATTATCTGGCGACTGACTCAATGGTGATATTTAAGTTAATTTAAATAATTTCTTCGGAAATTTGTTTAAATATCCCATGTAAAACTAAACAACCATTGTACTTTATGTATACTAGTTCCACGGCATTTTAAACAATAATTTTTATTATTGCTTAATTTTTGTATCTAGTAATAAATAATTTACTCTAAAAAATATGAAGGATTCAAGAAATAATACGTACAAATAATTTTTTGGCCCCCTGAATCGTAAACAAAACAATCACACATCGCTGACATCTACAGGTTGGTGGAGGTGAAATGCGAACATAGGGAACATACATGACAATAATCGAACTTTCATGACAGGTATCTTGATATATTTTGTAGTAGTGTCACAAAACGAAGTAATGTGAATTTGTGTGGCAAAAAGAGTAATCAATAACAGAAATAATAATAAAATCTAAAAGTGCATGTAAACTTTCTCGTTCTGCTCGTACACATACATTATTATGCAAAGAAACTATTTTAATGAAAATAAAAATTTCAATAATATGACAGCTACTTTGACATTGACAGTACTTATTCCACGTATATCAAGATGCCTAGCATGATATCTCCATTGTCATATATTTCCCTATGTTCGCATTTCACCTCCACCAACCTGTATAGTAGTATGGTAAAAAAAGTACGATGTTCTTTTTTTCAAACAAAAAGCTGCTTTGTAATTAATAAAACAGAAATACAAAAACGCTAGCTACCGGAATTTATTGTTCAATAGAGTCTGAATTAAATAAAACAGTCTATTTCCCTCATAAAATTTAAGCCAATCAGAAGTCTGACATATCTGAATGTCGTCCAATCAACGTAGAATTACACGATAATTCTAATAATATCGATAATTCGCAATAGTGCAAATTACCAATAATTTAAATTGATAGGTTTAAAAAAACACAATTAACTATTTGCTTTATTTTTCATGAGAGAAACAGCGTTTGACTAAATTTTAATCGGGAAATAGTCCTTCTAATATCATTCGTGCATGTAATTGTCGATAATTTTCTCAAGTGCACGATTTATCGACAATTTGACATGCACTTGGGATATTATATATGATTTATTTTAAATTTGATATATTCTTTGCTGGCGTCGCCTCGGAAATAATATTAAAATATGCTTTATCTACGACCATTGAATAATACATTCATTATGTAGGTAACTGTAACTCCATAATACACACTATTGTATTATGAGTCCATTATTCAACACAACTGTCATCTGTCATCACACCAAATTATGCGGTTAGGTATATTTTAATGAATAAAAATTTGTAAATAGATGTTTTATACAAAAAGTCGTAGATAAAACGTCGTATTTGACTCGCACTTAATGGCTATAATTTAGTCAGATGCTTCGACCATATATAGGAATAGACAAACAACGCAAGCCTTTGTTGTGAAGCAAAGAACTAGCGTAGCGATGTAAAGAGGATTATGACCTGCAGACACCTTGAAGTGTTGCAGTTTGCCTATTTCCATTCTCTGTTCCATGATAACAAACCAGAAGTCAGCAATGTGCAACACTCTATCGTGTCCTAACCTCCTTTCCCAGCCTATAGCTGCTGCTCACCGCTACCGTACTTCTTGCCTTCACAACATTGTATACTACAGCATTGAGTGTCTATACCCATATATGGTTGAAGGTCAAATGATTATACACTCGCTTCCAGCTCCTGCATATACTTTCATCATCTTGAATTATAGCCTACATTATGTGCTCGTTAAATAATTATAGTATTTAAAACTTAAAATTGATTAAAAATGAATTATAGCAACTATTGTTCTTACCTTAAGGAGCTCTTCCTGAAAATTTTGTCGCAAATAGGACACCGATACATGACCAATTTCTTCCCTTTTCCCTTATTCCCGCCAGTTTTATTTTCAGGATACAGGACTGGAACAGGATCATTATGTAACGCAAGATGAAAAATTAAATCAGCTTCTGAATTAGTTTTGTAAGGACATTTTTCACAATTAAAGAAACTGGAAGAAGAAGTGGATGGAAAGGAACAGGCTTTCGTCCTGATGTGCTGAGTGACATCTTGAGAGAGAGGAAACTTTAAACCACACTGAGGGCAACTGGAAAAAAATGGTATCAATTTTTAGTATCGCATTGCGAGATTAAAATAAAACGCTGATCAGCTCTGATCGCTGAAACGCGCTGATCTGCGAAGAAATGCGCAGATGCACGTAAAAAGAATAAAATCAATCCGAACCGAGTATGTGGGACTCAAGAAGGGTATAAGGTTTCTTTATTTAAAAATGGAGAAAAAATTACTTGGTTGCAGTCAACAATAAAAAAAATATATTCTCAATTTTGATGATTGAGAATATATTAATTTTTTCTCCATTCCTCATTCTACCACCAGTCAAGAAAATTTACTTCATCATTTCTTTATATAGTTCAGTTCAATTAGAGCGTTTACCAAAACCGAGTAGATATGTGTAGAATTTCTACAAAAACTGATAATTTGGGACTCATGAAGGGTGTTAGATTTCTTTATATAGTTAAATGTATATCAATGGGTTTTTACGTCCATTTTTTCGCAGATCAGCGCGTTTCAGAGGTCAGCGCTTATCAGCGTTTTATTATTATCTCAATCTGATTCTTATTGTGAATGGGAGCATCAAAGCCTACTGCTGTTAAAGAAATACTTATTGGATATCAATTTTTAGCATATATAAGTTACCTATAGGAAAGTGAAATAATTGGTAATTTTTATAAATTTATTACTCAAAATGAAAATGTAACTCTTTTGAAGATGATAAATTGTAGCATTATGGACCCCATATCTGTCATAGAAAAAATATTTGATAAAATTTCCTACCTGTACGAATGTTCAGGATGGTCCTTTTGTAGATGCTGCTTCAAAAACATCATGTTCGGAAACTGCACGTAACAATATTCACACACCCTAGTTATATCTTTATTAGTAGCGCCTTTTTCATAATTCCTCGTTATAACTGCATACTTATGTTGCGAAGACTTTCTATGTAACTTAGACTCCAAGTCTGTCTCAAAAACCAACGCGCAAACCGAACAAAAATAAAGATTCTTTTCATGTTTCTTAACCAAATGTCTTTGTAGAGCCTTATACGATTTAAAAACTAACTTGCAATCAGTACAGTGGTATTTACTTTGGTATTTATTAGTAGCAAAGTCTCCAAAAACATGGTTTTCTTTTAAACAATGTTGTCGTAACTCAGAATTAAACCGAAAGATTTTGTCACAAGTTCCACATTTAGTTGGAATGATCTTCTTGATGACAATAGGAACTGATCGATTTATTACTGACACAACTTCTTCATGTGCAGTAGAATGTAAATGTTCTTCCATTAAGTCGTTGTATTTCGTTTGGTATTTGCAGAAACTGCACAAAAAGAACCCCATTGTTGCGTCAACAATTGATAGGTGGTCTTCCGATCGCCAGTGTTGTAAAAATTGTTGTTCGTCGTTGCAGTAAAATCTGCAAGGGCTGCATTGAAACGGAGATTGAAGAACGATCCCTAATATGTTGTCTAGAACCATTTTTTGTGATATTTGTTTGTTATTGTTTCGTCTGCGACAATGGTAGTGCGATATTAAATGTTTGCCTATTAGATGGTTACGCACTTTAGTGTTACAGACCTCACAACGAATGTAATTATTCTTTTTTAGCCTCAAATCTGTTTTACCGTCAATTTCTTTAGTACTTTCAACAATTGGATTGCTCCACAAATTAGGTTTCTTTATTTTTCGTTTGCCTTCCGTTCGTTCTTGTACAGTTTTCTGGCTATAATCATCGAATTCTCGTTCATGTAAGGTTCTTTTATAATGTAACTCAGATTTAAGGTGTCTATCGTAAACTATTTTTGAAGCAAGTCGTCTATTACAAGGTCCGCACCAATATTGAACAGTTCCACTAGACTTTCTCAAAGGTGGTTCTAAGATATCTTCCTGACTAGGCGATTCTAAATTCTTTCCAGGTATCCATTTACCTTTTGTGTGATCTGGAGGAGGAATTTTGTCGTCATCTTCACAGAGCAGCTGAGGAGGAGTAGGCTTCCATTTTCCTCCAGTATGGCTAGGTGGAGGAGAGTTCCATTCGTGAACTACTGGAGAAGGTCGTAACCATTGTATTGGACTTGAAGATGGTTTCCACTTGCCTCCTGTGTGGTTCCGAGGCGGAGCGTTGTGATCTTCATAATCATCTTCATCGTAATCATCACTTGAATCTTCTTCAAGTTCATGATAACTTATTCTAGTCGGTTCATCTTTCTTAATGTTTCCGCTAATATTATCAACAGCTTTTATCAACTTGGTTTGGTTATCTTCATTACCAAGTTCTCGTAGTTGGTGTCCACCAATCCAATCGCTTCCTCTGGTGCTGGTAGCTTGGATGACAGCAGTGGCTTTGCTTCTGGTCAGCACACCGCTGTTGGTCTTGCCACCTGAAGGTACCGGGATCGAAGTCTTCTTGCTGCTGCTTTGTAACTCGAGTAAGGAGAAGAAATCGTCTGCTTTTAAGGAGAAGTCTGGTTCGTCTGGCGGAATTAAAGGGCTTAAGGTACGCGGTTTAGCTGGAGGTTGGGTGGTGCAGTTCGACTTCCGGTGAGTGACGTAAGCGTCTAGACCGTGGATGGTCACGTGACATTTTAGGCAGATGTGGGTATCGTCGTCGTCTTCGGTTATCATCTGGAATTAAAAAAATGGGTTTATGTTCAAGAGTATAAAATATGCTGCAGAAAATTAGTTCACCTCAAATAATTCAATTATCATCAGTTGTTCACTAAATTAAGATCTGTTGATTATATTGTTTACAAATATGTTAATTAGAATTATTTAAGTGTAAATATAACCATTCAATGGATTCAACAGGATTTGTTCCCAAGTATAGAATAGCAAATATTATTATAGTGGAATCCAATCACGTCTACACCGATTCATGTTGATGTAATCAGAATCTAAATCTGTGCGACAATGTTTTTAATTCAATGCGGCAACGAAGAGATTCTCATGCAACCAGGACTTTAAGGCGATCAAGTAGTCAGCTTGAAGCGTTCGAGTGCGGTTTAATTGCAAGGTGGATATTTACAATTTAACGATAATCACACACTACGGGTCGAAAGACTTGAGCCACGGATCTCCGGGTTCATACGTCATCACCAGAGTGCGGTTTATATGCAGGAAAATGTGATTGAAATATGCATGCAATATACTTTGAAATAAGGCCAAAGTATGCCCAATATATGCGCATAATAAAATAAATATGCAATATTTTACAAATGAGATATGCATCTTAATTATATTAATTTTAAATAATAACTTATTTTATAAATCAGCAAAATGAACTAAATTTTGTCTTGTTGAACAAGAATATTACATAAAATAAACAAAACAACGTACAACTTCTGGAATACAAATAAGTGTAAATGATCACATAATTTTTCAGAAGAGCGGCATCGGCATGCATTACTTGAGCCACTGTTTACATATTCCGCAACGTCCAACGTAACATAAAGTATCAGGTATGGTATCTTGGAGCGAATATTAACGATATACCTATCCCCAATATACATTTTATACCACAATTTCAAATTTAAAAAATTGAAATTTTGGTTTAAAAGGTATACAATATGAAGTTATATGCATTTGTAATTAAAATATGCAAAAAAATTAAACCCTATTTTGATCTATTTTTGCATGTAATGCAAATATTTGTAAAGAAAATACGAATATGCACAATAATACAATATATGCAAATGCATATAATCCGTACTCTAGTCTTCACATGCAGAGAGCTAAACTAAACGGAGCAATCTGAAGTTGGAATGCTAAAACTGCTCGTTTTTGATTGGCTGATGGAACACCAGTTTCACACCACACAAACTTTGTAATGTAAACAAACGAATGTTCTCCATCTTGTCTCCTCAGCTGTTGTCAGTTACTGTATCGAGTTTGCCCGCTGATAGGTCAAATTTAATTTTGCCGCCAAAAAAATGTAGTGATATTTTTCTCGTATTTACACAGTGTAAATACGGTTCAGCGAGACAACTTCAGATTGCTCCGTTTAGTTAAGAAATTAACTGTAGTGGAATTCAATCACTCGGGCCCAGTGGTATTATTGTCGATTGCTAGGATCCAACATCTTAAGGCAATGTCTTAAAACTAAAACAGTGATACGTGAAGAGGCCGAAACGTAGCTTTCGAGCGTATTCGTGGATACCTTTTGATGCAACGACGCCATACATTTCGCATCAATTACCCCCCACCCCCTGTTTCCCAAACATCCTTAACACACGAGATCCAGCTATCCAACAATACATTATTGATCGTTCGTCCTTGCAGTCGTCCTCTGCACACGGCTCATAAATCGCGAACTGCAACAATTAGATAAGAATCAACGTTGCAACGGCGCGTCATCCCCAGGAACGTAGAGGATGATGACGTGTAATAGACGGCGTTCACGCACGCGAGCGGTGACGTGGAGGTGCACTAGGTGGAGAAATGAGAGAGAAATCAATGGTAAGAATTGATGATGGAATAGCGTCTAATTGTAATTGAAAAGAAAATTGTCGGAAAGTGGACAAGGTTGAAATAAATACTCGAAGATTATATAAAACGTTTCGATTTATTTGAAATCATTTTCAAGCTGGAAAGATGAGAAACAGTAAGTATTTTTATTCTCTTTCTTTTAATTTTACAAACTTATCAAAATCAAGACCGTCAATATCTTCAGGACATGGTCCGGTATATAATAATAACTGACGTAAACATAATAATGTTGATGTCAAATAATACTGGATAACAGGAAAAATTCTAAATGTTTACAATTGCAAGTTGTTCTTATGAGATCAACTGAACGACTGAAACGGAAACAGTTATTCATTCATTACAAGGTAGGTACGGAGTGACACCTTCTGTTAATTCTATAAACAATAAGAATAAGTGGTAAGAATGTTGCCATAGGAGTGGACCCAAGTAACAATGACTTACCGTAAACCAAAAATAAACGTTGTATTTTAGTAATATATTTGTCATAATATAACGTTATATTTTGATGTCGCACAGACGTAACCCAAGTAACATAGACTGACCGTAAACCAAAAATCGACGTTGTATTTTCGTCATATTTTAACGTTTTATTTTGACGTCGCGCAGACGTAGAATCTATGTTTATGTAGACGTTTACCATAGACGTAATTTTATCATCACGTTTGGACGTCGTAATTAAATCGTAATATAAGTCATAATCTGACGTCGTATTTTGCTGTAGTAAGGATGTAGAATCTATGTTTATATACACTTCTTTTATGGGCGTAATTTTATAAATTGAGTTAATAATGTAAAATTAATTTAAATTCTTGCGTATATGTAGTCACCTATGCATTTTTGTGGGAAAACAAAAAAAGTTCTAAATTGGCCCACTAATGGGGCAACTTTTATCAAATTTATAGTGAGATTCTGTTCAAATCTGTAGTTGCTACAGATCTATAAAACTGTAAATATTAAACAAAGTCGCAATGAAAGTAAGTAGGTATATGAACATTTTTATATTTGTCAACAAATATTGATGTGATTTTGTTCAATATTTAAAGATTTTCAAATTTGTAAAACTTACAGATTTGAACAGAATCTCACCATTAACCAACTTCGTATCTCTTATGGTTCTCGAGATTTCATTTGCCAATTTCGTTTTTCACTTATAACTTATTTGTTTGAATCAGTACAAGTTTCTAATTTGCACTTTCTACAGGCACTTTTAACGAGGAATTCACAACGATCCTCAAATACAGGGGGTATTTGTATTCATGATTACTAATACAACATTTTCTATTGGAACATCAAGTCCAGTTTCATCATCACGAAAATCACTTAACTCAGCAAAATAATCACCTATTTTTGAGGTCTGCATCAAGAATTCTACTAAGTTATTTGCAAAAATAAAATACGATACAATACAAACGAGGGTAATTTTTAATAATAATAACAATAATTGAATTCTATTGTTTCTAACAAGTTGTACATAAGCTTAAGAGGCTCGTCTACCTTTTCTTCGAATTCCTAGAATACTCTCAATATTACCTTTTTTATATTTCACTCTCTTTTCCACTACTACGGCTGCCCGAAACCAGCCGAAACTCGTACTTCCCCGCCTCCTAGCTATGCAATTTTAGTTTGAAGTTGAAAAATACTATAAACATAGCTCCAGACTCCCATAATAACTTCTGTATTTTTTTTTAAATTAAAACAAAAATTATTAAAAGAAAGCTTAGTTAAAAAAGCTTAGAAAAAATAATATCAAATAATTACAAAAACCGTCATTTTAAAAATTTTTACTTCAAATTCCTAGGCCAAAGACAAAAATAAAAACATAGAGGCATTAAGACATCCTTTGTTAATACACTCATATGTAAAAGTATTATTTCAATTATAATTAAAGCAAACGTGGGAGGAGTACACCTCTGTAAAGCTGTAAAATCTTAAGGTAGACGAGCACCTTAAGATGTTACCTGCACATAATAAAAGAAGAGCTGTCTATTTTACACATAATTAGATTCTTAGATCTAACTATTCATTATCAAAACGAAACGTATTTCTCTGATGAATCTCTCATTTCCCATCGTGTTTGAGACATCTCTGTAGTATGCTGACGGACAGAGGACAGACGTTGAGTATTGGGTACAGCGGGTATGAAGGGGGTACAGGGGGTACGGAGGAGACAAGAGACCACGTCGGACTGAGGGTGTCGTCCGAATAACGAGTGCTAGTCGCCGCGATCGATGTCGCTCACCTACGCTGCCGTTGCATCAAGCAAAGTAGGAGAGAATGGACAGTACACAGTACAGTACGATAAGATGAGATGCAAAAGTCACAAATAAGATACAGGTCCATCCGCACAACACACCATCAGAATAGCCTATTAGGATATTAAAGAACAAGTTTAATAAGACATTATTTTTGTCCTTACTAAATTTGGACGCGTGCGAAAAAAGTTTTATAAAAAGAGTTCTTTACACTATTTTTTGTATTTGGTGTCTTTTTACCTCCCGCTTACCTGTAAGGGAGGTTTTGGAATCATGCAAAAAATCGGGTTGTGAATTTTAAGTGGATGAGCACGAATTAGAGTCCTTACAACTCATTTTTTATAGTTTCTCGATAATGTCTGTATGTATGTATGTTTGTATGTGTGTGTATATATGTGTGTGTGTGTATATGTGTGTGTATATGTGTGGTCCGGGCCATTTCTGGAGGTCGGATAACTTAAATACGAATTACTAAAAAAAAATGATATTTTGTATTTTATATTTGTATACGAATTGGAAGTAAATTTAATTTTAATTACGAAGAAATTAATATTTGCGTATGAGTAAAAATACCGAAAAATACCAATAGTGCAAAAAATGATATAAGCATCACGAACTTAAAGGAATTACCGATGTCGCAGACAAAATTGGAGCCTTCTTTTCGCTCAGTGAAAAATTGATACAATGTCATTATTTTTATTACTTTATAAACAATAGATATATGATTATGATATACGGGTATATTTCATATGTAAAACAGTCATATAATCATAAAAATGGCTGATAAAACTTGTATTAACGATAATTAAAACATTTGCTAGGAAGGTATGTATTCTAATTTAAATAATTTTGTTTTATTATTTACGTGGTTATTTCTCCCGACCAGTGCCTTAGAAAATAATATTCCACATTAGAAATTTTAAAAATCCTTCTTTAGAGCTTTACTATTCTTTAGGCGTCAGTATTTTTTACTTTTTTAAATTAAATCAATGATTTTTATTTAAAAAATCACTTTTTTTCAAAATCGGCATGAAAATCTTTATTTCCTGACTAATTTGAGTCTTGAAAGTAAGATTTCCATGACTAGGCATGAAAATAAATAAGTAAAAATGACTAGTCATGAAAATAAAATTTTCATGCCTAGTCATTTTTACTTTCCACTGTCTGTAGGTACAAACACTTGTCATGACAACGTTTTCTAAAATTTGTCACAGCTCTGATGATTTATGCAGACCTAATTTTTTCTATAATTTTAAGCTTCTATAATTGCCGATTTAAAAAAAAAATACATCACGCGTCATAAAAATGTCTTTGCTAGACTCGGAGGCTTTGAAGAAACGCTCGGACGCTGCGCATCCTCGCATTCTTCAAACAAGCCTCCTCGTCTGCAATGAAACATTTTCATATGTCTTGTAATGTAATATACTATATTTAACTCATTTACCACGTAAATAACAAGTATTTTTAATCAAAAGACTGACGTTTATGCCTACTGGAGAATATTGCAGAGAACATAATATAGACACAGCAACGTTGAAAAGCGCGAAAAAAATTTTAACCAGAAAAAAAAAATTATCTATCTAAAATAATAAGTTTTTCACAAGAATGAAAGGCAATGTGTACAAGTGATAAATAATTTATACCTAACGATTTGTATGAAATTTCATGTGCACTATTTTTACTATCTGTCAGATTAACATATAAGAACGCGAAAAATGACATGTGCAGCACAGCGTTGCCGTAGGGTACCTAGTTTACACTGGTATTTAGCCGAATTAATTCTTATAAAATAAACAAGTTTTACATAATAAAAATTTAATATTCTTAATTAATTGATTTAAATCTCATTTAATTAGAAAAAAATGTAAATAGACTGCGTTTCATACAATAAAAAATGTTTATAACTATTTTTTATAAGTTGGAACCCTGATATGAAATACATTGCGAGCATAGGACATGCCCCTAACCCCTCACCATCCGAGTGTACCTCCTTAATGCTAAGTCATATGGTATTTCCAAAATTTAATAATTTGTATAAATAATAATAAGCGAAATTCAGTCATTATTCGTTTTATTGAACTTTATTGTTGATGAAGGATTCTAAAGACAGAAGCTATTATTCGGTCAAAATACTCAAGTTTCTTTCAACTTGCAGATTTTGCGTCGTGGTCGCGAGTACGCGATTGACATTTTATGCTAATGGCCACATTCACAACTTCGTCAATTCTCAACGATGTCTGACAAAACAAACGTGACATTTTCCACTCGTCATCACTATATTTCACGTATTATTTCAGAGAAGTTAAGAAAATAAAAGAAAACATACATTATAAGTAGTCTATAGAGGACTGGTATGCGGCACCTAACTTAAGGTCGCGCTCGAAACTGTTTTCAGATAGTCATTTTTAAATTTCTGCAAATAGAAACAAGCAATAGGCATAAATAATATATCAATAGAATCATTAGAGTTTCTAGTTTGCTTTATGCTAAATAAGAAAACCTGAAAATAAATATAATTTGCAGTAGAAATGAAAGAAGAGAGAGCAAAATTCATCAAATTGCGATTAAGTTTATGCAAAATGAACTATCATTACAGACATAATTTTTAGAATAAGGCAATTAGAAATGCATATACACTACTTTCATTGTATAACATAATTTTCATTGTAGGTTACATCGTTTAACCGAAATTTATTTAAATGATGAACCATGTAAAAGTTTTAAAGTGTCGCTGACGTGGCACTAGTAGTTACAGAAAAAAACATTTAAAAAAAAATCAAATTACGACCTATAATAAGATTTTGACTATTATCGGGTTAAAAACATTACCATTTCAGACTTCGTGTAATAATAATAATAATTCATTTACTGATTCGATATGCCAAAAATTAATTAAACTTATATATATTACTTAATCCTTTCTTAGAATGACCATTTATTACCACTCGCCTTATATTCTATAAGGGGAGGTATTGTGATGGGTCAAAATTTTCGAGTGTTATTTTTAGTGGATAAGCACGTTTCAGGAGCCATAGAATACGAATAAAGTATTTTCGAGATGATATCTGTATGTGCGCGTGTGTATAATGTGTTCGTTAGATCGTATGCAACATTTTTTTCCGGGCTCTATAACTCAAAAATTTACAACCACTTAACAATCAAATTTTATATTTAAGATTTTAATACGAATCTTAAGAATTCAGTTTTTTTAAGCAATCCCCAAACAGGAAGTAGTACTTTGCTTAAATATCTTTATAAAGAATTAATTTTAAATGAAATATTATATTTTTGTCATCTACCTACAACTGGAATTTTAAAATATTTCTGTAGATGGTATTATTTATAAATTAATTTATTATTTATAATTTAGAGTATGAAACTTTAGTATTCAGTATCTTGTAGTCCATGATTGTGAAACATTAGTTACTACGTAAAATTTTATTGACAGTGGAGTGACAGTGACAATACTGACATATCTTCTTCTGTATTCTGCAGTCTAAATGACTAAAATGATGCTAAAATATATATTTGAAAAGTGACAGAATTCTGACATTTATTATTTGATTGGCAGGTATAAAATTTAGTCAAATAAAGTATACTTATTTTATTTCCGAGTTGCATAAAATTAGAATTTGTGCTAAATTATGATAAGAAACTTGAACAATTAATAATGAACCATATTTTACAATATATTTTAAATTTTAAATAATGTTAAATAGATTCTAAAATGTACGATCGAGGTCTATACTGCATCACTCCACCCTCTCCAAGCACACTAGACCACGCTGACAACTCAAGTGTCCCAACATATCTTCTAGTAACCGTGGTAAAAGTACAAATAGAAGTTATGTGCTGGCCACATCAGCCTTTGTTATATTATTTTCAGCATCTTACACATTATATCACCTTTCGACATCTCCGTACGAACATCTGGCGTTGAGTAATCTCAGTGTAAATGATCATTAAATTAGTAGAAGTAGAGAGAGAAGTTATGTGCTGGCCACATCAGACTTTGTTACATTATTTTCAGCATCTTACACATTATATCACCTGTCGTCATCTCCATATGAAAATCTCGCGTTGAGTAATCTCAGTATAAAGGAACTTTAAATTAGTATAATAGGCCGGTCAAAATGGACAATAAATTAACAAAACATGATGTATCGAAGATTTTTTAATATGTTGTTTGGATCCATTAGGGCTATGTATACTCAAGTTTGAAACTCTCAAAAAATTGTGGAAAAATTTTTACTCACGAAAAACCGCGAAATTTTCGGACGTTTCAAATTCTGCTCTATATCTCCTAATCCATGCATTTTTCGTCAAAAGCTACTCTATACGTTTATAAGAGCATATGCAGCTCTGTACGTCCAATAGTTTCCGAGATATGGCCCTTCAAAAATTAGCAATTTTTGCAAAAAAAATTAAAGTAGAGAAATTTTAGCTTTTTTCATTATTTTTGTGTTTAATTAACTGTAACTTCTGAATGAATAAAAATTTTCCCAAGTGCGCGAATGCGCACGAGATAAAACTATCGACAATTACATGCACGAGGGATATTCGAAGGACTATTTCCCGATTAAAATTTATCCAAACGCTGTTTCTCCCATGAAAAATAAAGCAAAATTTAAAAACTTCCTTTGACAACAAGTCAGAATCACATTGCCACGCCGTATCCAAATACGATAATTTTGCACTAGTGCAAATTTTCTATAATTTGCACTAGTGCAAAATTATCGTAACGTTGAAATGTCAGACTTCTGATTGGCTTAAATTTTATGAGGTAAATAGTCTGTAAATAAAATACGTTAAATGCATGGATTAGGAGAAAAAATTTCAGAATCTAAAAAAAAGTCCAAAAATTTCTCGGTTTTTCGTGTGTAAAAAATTTTCCACAACTTTTTAGAGTTGTAAACTTGGGTATACATAGCCCCTAATACATACTAAAAAATCAGAGATACATCATGTTTTGCGAATTTAGCGATTTTTTGTGTCGATTTTGACCGGCCTAGAAGTACAGAGAGAAGTAATGTGGTGGCCACATCAGACTTTGTTTCGTTATTTTCAGCATCGTTCACATGATTTCATGTATCGACACCTCCCTTGAACTTCTACATCCCGTTGAGTGATAAACAAGAAGGGAATCTTGTTGTTTTTCGCTTGTCTAAAGCCATCGCGCTATCTCAGGGGATGATGGATCCATTACTTTGGCGCGTCACACTGTCCGCTGGCCAAGCGGTTAGGCGCTAATTAGCCGCGGTAAGCCCGCGTTAATTGAAGATGATTGAACGGACGTCTCGCCTGGACACCCGAGAGGTGGCGCACTCTGGAGGGATGTGTTTCTTCCAATTCCAGCCGGAAAGATGGATTCGCAAGGATTATGTAAATCATTAATCACTGCTCACTTGTGATTGATCAATCTTAACGGCCACTGAATATTCAAGGGATTTTGTATTTAGGTTCACTGATTTATATATAATCATTCACAAACTTTATGCTGAGCTAACTTTTCGAAACAAATCAGCTTTTTTACTCATCAAAACTTTAAAGTCTCATTCATAATACGAAATAAGTAGTTATAGTCAGTAAGTATAGTTAGTAGTTATAGTTGATCAATTGTAAAAACAATACCTCCGGAGGTGTTGGAATTAAAAGCAAGATCTTGTAATTTGATGACGTCATGTCTAAGTTCAATAAAAACTCAACAGATGGTTACGTGTGCAATTCCAAGACTTGATTTAGAGTAAACTTGGAATTTGATTTACAATCAACCTTCTGGTACGTACTATTTTAATTTTATAATTTAAATTTTTAATATAACATAATTAACTTATAAATAGCACTTAAGCGGCCCGTCTACGTTTTTGCCGAATTCCTAGAATACTCTCGATTTTACTGTTTTTTCTATTCCACTCTTTTCCCTACTACTACAGCTGCCTGAAACTCGTACTATGCTGTATCCTAGCTATGCAATGTCATTTTGAAGTTTAAAAATACTATAAAAGTGTTTATAGTATTATTATTGACTTCAGGATAATGTTTTTATAAACATTTAATACAGAAAGAGTGGATCTACAGATGTGTCTTTTTAAATTTTTAATAGTATATTAAGTATCAAGAACGGTAATTTACTTACCGTTTTGTTTAGCCTAACAACCGGTAAGATCAACATACTGTCTTGGAAACAGGCATGGTAAGTTGATAATAAAGACCAATTGTGCAAAAAAATATTTTCTATGATGAGATATAAGATATAACCGTGTAAAGTTTGCATGGATTTTTTTAACTTTTCGGAATTTTTATAATCACGTACAATTGTACACATCTGTAGATCCATTCTTGCTCTATCAAATCCTTGTTGAAATAAAATTGTATCATTCTTGTACTGGCCACAAAACACTCGCTACGTTAGTACATTTTATAAATGACTTTAACTAACGAATACCGACAAACCTTTCCTCAACATCTTCAACATCCCTCACTCTCCATTCCACTTCGTTCTCTTTATGCAGTCCATGCATGTCACCTCACTGCACCTCATGCCGCCCGCCGCCCCGCCGCTCCTCCACAGCCGCCTCCGGAGCGTCGTGACGGCGGCGGCGGACGCGCGATGTTATGTCTAATCGATGCGGTGTCTGCGCGCTGCTCTTACCACTGGCCCCCATTACGCACCTTAATAGCTTTTCTGTAGCCAGGCGCCATCGGACAGTGGCGTAGCACCGGGTTTACAGGGGGGAGACATTTTACAGAATTTATGCAAGAATATTGAAGCTAGCAAGTTTCTTTATGCTTTGTACATAAATGAATATGACAAATTTTGAAATATCATGACTACCACCGGGAATTGAACACGAGACCTTTATTTTCGCTCTAACCATTGAGCTATGCTGGTCCTGTTCAATTCTCGGTGGTAATCATGATTTTCAAGTGTCGATCACAGAGCAGATTCCAATAATGTAAATCCGTTTATGCGTCACGTCTGGATGATGTTGGATTAATGTTACTAACCACTACTTTGAAACATCATGTGACATGTCATAATTGAGATTTTGAATCTCAATTGTAAGTGAATACTCGTCCTATCGGATGTAAAGTGTAAACTTTAATGTAGAGTGAGCTGTGACCAATGTATTGTACATAAATGAATATGACAAATTTTGAAAAATCATGACTACCACCGGGAATTGAACACGAGATCTTTATCTTGCCGGGATAACGCTCTAACCATTGAGCTATGCTGGTCCTGTTCAATTCTTGTGATTTTTCAAAATTTGTGATATTCCTTTATGTACAATACATTGGTCACAGCTCATCTCTACATTAAAGTTTTCTTTATGCTGATTGGTGCAACAGTCTAAATTTTTTAATAATGTTACTATGGTTTGTATATCTTTTTTAATAGCGCTAGCGCAGCAAAAGCAGCAGTTTTTTTTTGCTAGCACTGTTGACATAATTTGCTAGTAAAACTGTCAAATTTTCACTTGTACACCAATCAACGTAAAGAAATTCGATAGATTTGCTAAGATCATTGAACGCAGCTAATATTCTACTTTCTAGTCAATCCCTTTTAAGACGTCTTTATAATGTCCATGTCTTTAAAACGTCTGATCCAAATGTGATCACAAAGACATCACATACGTGTCTTATGTCCTTCATTCTGGATATTTAAAAGATGTCATTTTCTTCCATGCAAATGACGTCTTTTCGACAGTCAAATAGTGTCCTTTTTAATAAAATTATGACCAATATACGACTTTATTTTGATCTATATAGGATCCCTTTATGTCATAACCAAGATGAATTTTGAGACAAATATAGGACTTCTATATGTCATAACCAAAATGAATTTAAAACTGAACATAATGACGACTTAAAGACTACCGCATAAGACGTCTAAAAGTCGACCAATACTAGTCACCTTATGACGTCTTATAAGAAAGTAGCAAGATGTACGTCTTACAGACACTAATCCGATAGATGTGTTGTATGGGTATGCTTAAGGTGAACTAATTCACATAAGCATTTATTTATAAGGTTTACATTTATGTTTAGGTTTAAGAAAGTTTAAATTCATATAACTAAATACCAGCATTCACACATCCCACTTTCAAGAACTGTGAATGCTCCTATTAAGTTATGGATGTGTTTAGAGATCCGTATACGGATCCGCAGTAACAGAAATTAGAGTTCCGTATACGGATCCGAATTCCGCAATCGGACTTCTTACAATATTTCATTACGGATTCGTATACATATCACAGTGTCAGTAATTAAAGTTCCATAGACGGTAGATGAACTTCTTCATATTTAACTGCGGATCTGTATACGTTTATGTATTATCAAAACTTAAATAAGAATTTAAGAAATAATATTTCACTGTGGAACCATGTTGATCTTAAAAAAAAAAAATGATATATTATAGCTTATTTGATGTACGATAGAACTCAAACAGACAGTTTCGTATAATATAAGTCCGTTCGTTATGAGAATAATCTATGAGAATTTCTTAATTTAAAAATGTTATGCTTAACTTTTTCCACTGTGTGCTATGTGTGCTTAACTTTCAAAGAATCTGTAGTTGTTTGGATGCAGATACACACTTTTTGATAACATTTGTCTACTTTTATTTATTGCTGCTATTTTTAAATTTAACCCTGATGATTTCAAAACGTCGATTTTTAGTCATCTTTTTTATTAAAAAATTATTCATGACTGAATTCTCCTTTTAACCTACATACTAGTAAATATATCTGCCGAACAGAAAATCCAATAACTCTGCTAATTTTAAGTAATATAGATTATCAATCAAATTCATATAACCTTTTTTAATTGTGTCCATTTTCAGGTTAAACTAATGCTTAATCTAAGCATTTCAAACTCAAGTTTCTATTTCTTTCTATGTTCCTCCCCGCATTGAAATCTCTCGCGCCGCCACTGTCCGTTGTATCTGCCGAGTTGGCGTTTAATCCCCCCTCCCGAATCCTTACCCCTCTAAATCCTACCCCTATCCCAGTGTTGCTGTCCCATGTCGCTCTGTACCCCTCTCGCAGAATCGGCCGTGTGTTGTTTTCTGTACTTATGCTCTGTGTATGTGTGCAGCCCTTGAACTGAATGGGAATAAGGAGGGGGGATATTGACACGTGTCAATCTGAAATGTGACCCCGAGAGACGACGAATGGTACAAAAGGACAAATTGGAAAATAAGATGAGGTCAATTCTGAATGATCATTTCAAAAAAATCTGATGTGGCCAGCACAAGACCTCCCGCCATACTTACTTTTTCTATTTCTTTATTGTACAAATATTATAGGTAATACTACTCACAAATATATTTTAGTCATTTTATTTAAACTGCAGAAGAAGATATAAACGATATTTTACTATTGTCACTGTCACTGTCATGTCATAATTATTTAAATTTTACGTAGTAACAAATGTTAAATGATCATGGACTACAAGATACCGAAATACTAAATTGTAAGTATATACTTTAATTATTTTTAAATGGTAGTAGAAACAGAAAAAATTTATAAAATACCGATTGTAGATAATAATCACATAATCTTTTATTTGCAATTCAAAAATTTGTCTTAAGAGGCGCGTTCGGAAAATACCGAACTCCTGAACGTAAGTCGTTATTTCAAACCAAAGTGAGGCGGGTACAGGTGACGTCAAGCCCTTCTTTTTGCAGTCAATCGAACAAAAAATGTAGGTAAAGAAAACTGAGCATAGAATGTACTGAGTACTGGCTAACTAGAGAATCTACAATTTCGATCAATCGTTGTGCCATCATATCTCATTTAATTTATAACACAGAGGAATGAAAAACAATCTTGATTCAATTTTATATTGGATAAGGCATCGAAAAATAAATTTTTAAATTTTAAACAATCTTTTAATTATAAATCTTTAATGGCGACGTTTCGGTCTGGTTTTGACCATTTTCAAGCCAATGAATTATTTATATGAAGCAGAATTACATTGTTAAATTTTGAAAAGTTGAAATAATTAAATTTTATTAAATTAAATTAAAAACCAGACCGAAACGTCGCCATTAAAGATTTATAATTAAAAGATTGTTTAAAATTTAAAAATTTATTTTTCGATGCCTTATCCTATATAAAATTGAATCAACGATTACATTATGGCTCACTATTCAAAACATATATGAAAAACAATCTTCTTATTAACAAAGGTTCAATTTATGACCCTCTCTTTTCAAAAATTTAATATAGCTTTTTGTTCACCAGAAAAAAATCTTAAAAATCGAGAAAAATGGCTGATTTCAAAGTCATTTTTTTCCAAAATCATAAGAGAAGAAAAATGAAAACAGAGAGACTTTATAACATCTTTTGGTGACATGTTCATATGTTGTAAATAAAGGAAAAACCTCTAAATACTGCAGCTAAAGAATATTACAAATTCTTCCTCAAAATAGCATAATCAAATCCACCAAACCTTTTCTCGTCTTTCGCCCCGCCATTTCACCCACGCCATCACCCTTAGCACCTTGGGTGAAGGATATGACAATACCGTCACCTCTTCTTCACCCTTTCTGCACTGAATATGACACGTTCGCAACCCGGCGATTGGAAGATGCCTTCAAGCCTTCAATGCTTCATGGCTGACGTAGTGCGGAATATAGGAGGCCGTGAAAGGATAGAAACTTACTTCCACAATGGTGGAGTGGTAAGATGGTGCAGAAGGGTGAAGGCGGGTGAAGGTTAGGGGTGGATAAGGTCCGAATGAAGCGATAAGAATGTGGTGAATAAGGAATTGTGCTTGTTATTGAGGAATCATGTTTTAAACGTTTTACCCGAAATCGGTAAATTAGTGATTATTTAATTCAATTACGTAACTCGGTTGTTAGTTTATTTTTCACTAAAGCTAGTTTTGTTCAATCTAATTTGTACTTTCAAGTAGACGCCCGCTATGTTTACATGTGTTCAAATTTCATTTCAGTGAATAAAAAATTGATCATAATAATAGCCAAATTGCAATAAGTTTTGCCATGGAATAGACAAAAATACTTTCAAAAAATTTGCTGTGGCCAGCACACGATCTCTCGCCAAATTCTGTTTATATTCTACTAATCTAATAAATAGTTTTACTTACATTTTCATAGTTTCATGTTTATGTAATATGTAAACGATAATGTAAACCAAGATGTAAGCAAAAGATGTCAACTGTACTGTCACTGTCATAATAATTTCATATCATGGACAACAAGATACTGGAATTTCAAAAAAGTAGATTTGAATTGTCCTATAGTTTATAAATGGTACAGAGAATTCATTAATTTTTTTTTTCTGTTATATGTTATATTTAATTATACATATATTATCATAAATGCTTTATTTATGAAAATCGCGTATTTAAACCTGATATATAAAATTTGGTATTCGTTTCCGAAAAAATTGCAACATACGAACGAACACACACACACACACATACATCATCTCAAAAATGTGTAATTCTTTTTCTAGAGACCCTAAAAGTGCTTATCTGCCTAAAACTCACACTCGAAAATTTAGACCCGTCACAATACCTCTCTTATAGAATATGAGGCGAGAGGTAAACATTATTATCTCGAATGTTATTTAGGAAGAATATTTATCTTGTTAAAAAACACTACCAAATTTTGACGTTCAATTTGACAAATTAATTCATTTACTGTATCTAACGTAACTAAATAAAATCTAATCTACATATATGTTGTCAGATTCATTATTTTACATTTTCAATTTTATTGGTTGCATAACATCATCCGACGTCATCATTATGCAATATGATTGGTTAAACCACGTGTCAAAAAATTTTCAGTAATCTTAAGTATTTAGTGAGATGTTCTTCACTTACCTATCAAATAAGTTAACTGAAATGATTTGAAAAATCTAATATTTACGTACATAACAATATGAACATTAACAGTTTTTTAAAAAGTAAAGTCTCCAATTTCAATAAAATTTTATTATGATTATTCGTGTCCAAAACACCATATCCCGTCTTCATAATGTACCCAGTTGTCAGTCCTCCATATTAAAATTTCTTATTAAACCTCAGAATTTATCACCAACCTTATCCAAAACACAAATCCAAAGAATTCAACTCAAAAGAAGTGAGTAAGAATAAATTAAAAAAGTATAAATCAAGCGTGGAGCCCGAAATAGTAATGATAAAAACAAAATGAGTAACCCCAGCTAATGTATTCATAATGTATCAAGATTTTGTGTATACGTAGGTATAATTTCGTCTCTGAATAATAATATATCAGAGTTTTACGACGACAGGGGAATGTCGTTAGCAGTGACGTAAATCAATCTGAGAAATTAACACGGCCCCCCTGCCTGGAGAAGAAGAAGAAGAGGCGCAGGCCGAGAGGAATATCATAGATTGTTGTATGATGGCTGATGGTTGCTGGAGCGAGCGGTGAGCGGGTATTAAGATTTATTTGGCGAAAACGAAGCCCCTTGTGGAAATGAGGATTTATTTCGGGCTGCTATGGACGGCTGATGGTTCATGTTCATGTTGTTTGTGAGCTATGGCGTCCAAAACATCACAAATCTTACTATATTTCATTTTACTTCATTATTTCTATAAGCCCTGAATAATTATTTATAATATTTTTAATCGGATCATCAACTGTTATGAATTACTTTTTAATATGTATCATTTATTGATAATTATAAACAACATAATACATTAGTTACTTATAATACCTTAATACGTTAGATACAACCATAATAACATCAAAACCTTCCATAATATGCAAACTGTAAACTGTCACCTAATTTTATTTTGATGGTAACCAACCTAGGGGATTTAGTCCCAATTACAGGATAGTTGATGTTATTATAGTGGAATCCAACCATTCGGACCCAGTAGTTTTATTGTCGGTTGTACTGGGAATCGAACTGAGGACCCAGACCCCTGACCGCTGAGCTGACAAACTTTTTGATTTGTTTTAACATCGCTGCCGTTGATGATACGATTAAGCTTTGAATATAACGCGAATATATGCGATTAATAGCTATAATCATTGATGGTTTGTTGCGTGCGAAAGTTTTCGAGTGGGAAGAATAGGAGAGCTTGCATGACTAGAAAAATAAATGTGGACGAGGCAAAAGAAGTGATGCCATGAGACAATACGAGACCATTTCCCAGTTGTTGAATTCTCGTCTCAAAGAACTCGAACCTCGTCTCGTCTCAATTTCTCGAAAACATTTTGCTGTAATATATTTAAAATGCTAGAAATAAATTTAGGAATTTTGTGTATGTTTCTATCAAATTTGCACTGAATTCTTGTTTTAGAAATAAAAATATATCAAAATAAAAAATGCTACGAACAGTAATCCAACCTGTGTAACAAAATTTAAGGGTGCATAGTATTGGACGCACTGATCATGAATCATAATGAATTTTGTCGAAATTTGTAAAATTAATTGTAGTTTGCAAAACAATATCATTTTGGGTACCACTGGTTGTCACATTTAAATACAAAAATATTAAATAATAGTTATGCAGTATTTATTAGCGTAATTACATTAATGTAATAATAATTTTACAAACAGAAAAAAATGAAAGTAGGTACTTACAGAATGTTTCATTTGCATTTTTTAATTTACGAATTTCAACAACAAAATTTTTGATTCATGATCAGTGCGTCCAATACTATACACTCTTAAATTTTATTACACACCCTGTATAGATCTGTTTTAGATATAAGTACATTAAATCGTACCTCGTGCGTGCGGTTACCAGCCGTCAACTCACGGGTACTCATGGTTTTTAGAAGAGCTCAGTAGATGAGATTTTTTGCAGTTAAACCTGACTGGATTTAAAATTTAAACTTGATTTTTCAGAACCAATAGTCGTCATATAACTCGACTACTCACTATTTTTCTGTTAAATAATTTGATAATCTATGTTCTATGTCAACGTTTTCGTGTCCTACAGTAAAGTTTCCAATGTAAAAATGTATATTTTAAATTTTTATTTTGAGAAATAATTGGGAGGAAGGTCTTCAGAATTCATTTGAATTTGTTTTATTAAAACATATTTATTAGCTAATGATGAGAACAGTTTGTTCTCAAAACGTTCTAATTAATAAATATATTTTAATAAAATAAATTCAAATGGATTCTGAAAACCTTCCTCCCAATTATTTCTCAAAATATAATTCTTGGATCTTTCCAACTTATTAAGAAATTAAATTTTTATTGTTGCATCTTAAACGTTGTAAATTCAGATATGCAAGATAACAATGAATAACTATATTATTACGAACCGCCCATCATATTATAGCTTCAACAATATTATACACTATATGCAATAAAGACATTAACATTTAATATCAATATATCACATGTCTTCCCTGTAAGAATTTAATTTCTTCCGATGATCTTTTCGATTAAAACCATCTTACATTAATACACAACGTTTTCATTTTCCATCTACTAAGTATACGAACAAGTATTTAATGGCGTATTTCTTCTTCTCTCGTCTATTACAAAGTAATAAAGCAGGAATAATGTGTTTTAATCAGACAAATTACAGTTAATTGCCGGTAACTGATAGAGAATCGAACAATCTCGATCTGAGTTCCGCTGTGTGAGATAAACATCTACATTAATTGCTTCATTACAACTATCAAATCATTTTTATTTATTGTTCCGTTTAAGATAGATAGGCGAACTGAATTAGAGCGAGCACGTAAAGGAAATGATAGTTATTTTTTATTATTTTCAACATTCTTGTCTATTGTCTACTCTAAATTAGAGAAGCTTTTCTAAATGCACCAAAGACAAATGTATGTTTCAATTTATTAATTTAGAAGAAAATTGATACAAAATTTGACTCGTTAGGTGAAACAGTTATGGATTAAGGGATTAAAACCGAACCGGAACAGGAACACGTTACTGCGTCCAATTGCCGCAATGTCAAATTGCCACTGTGCCAAAACACATCCCCACCACTTAAATACTTGTAATAACGTATGTCGAGAAACTACTGCAAATTTATTTCGACACAGAGGCAATTTGACGAGTTTGTGGGGCTTTAGTACGGTTTTGTTAGCTTTGTTAGTGTAGTAAATAGCAAAACCGAGTTTGTGGGGCTCTAGTACGGTTTTGTTAGCTTTGTTTTGTTAGTGTAGTAAATACCAAAACCTATGCCCGGTTGCCAGTAGTCTCTCGACATACGTTATTACAAGTATGTAAGTGGTGGGGATGCGTTTTGGCACAGTGGCAATTTGACATTGCGGCAATTGGACACAGCGGGTATTTGACATTACGGAAATTTGACGCTGTGACATGCACCCACCGGAACTGGAACAAAAACCGGAACGAACCGCAGCTATTTTAGCGAATCGCGAAGCAAACCACTGGTGAAAAATAAACCATAACCGAAATTAAGTGCATGTTATTTAATAAGCCAGTTCAATTCAAGAAGAAAAATATAAAAACCGGAACAAAACCGAACCCTATAAAGCACAGGGAACCGCAAACCGAACCTGAACCGTTATTTTGTACAGTTCGAGTACTTTGGGACTAATGATTGTTGTTTATCAATAATAATGTAAGAGCGAGTAAATTTATCTATCAAATAAAAGTTAAATTTCTCTTATAAGCAATAGGTACATACATAATCTATAAATTTTCTTCAACTGAGTGGCTGCAGTACTAATATGAGAACAAAATTGTAAATTATAAAATCAGTCGTTTTATGGAACGTTTTTAAAATGATTCGGCATATAATATCATTTTATCTACGACTATTGAATAATACAATTCATTATGTAGGTAACTGTAGTAAGATAATCCCCTCCATATGACACTATTGTATAATGAATTCATAATACCACACTATTGTATTATGAGTACATTATTCTACACTATTTTCGCTGCCATCACATCAGAGGTGAGATTAATATTTTAATGAATCGAAATTTGTAAAAAAATATTGTATTTAAAATGTAGACAAAAACGTCGTATTTGACTCATATAATATAATGGCTATAATTAACTCGCCTTCAGCTCGTCCATAAACTTTTATCCTCTTGAATTAAAACCTGTATTACGTGCTCGTTAAATAATATACCATTATTATACAATATGCAAAGATTTTGGTAGAAATTTTAAGCTGAACTAAATAAACAACCCAATACCCTTTTTTGTACGAGTTTTTTTTATCAACTTACCATGCCTGTTTTCAAGACACTATGTTCTTCTTACCGGTTGTTTGGCTAAACAGAACGGTAAGTAAATTAAAACTGAACTGTAAGTAAATTAACAATATTTAATATTAAAAAAAATACATTTTAATGATTTTGCTTACTCCAACACGAACGTTAAGGAATTACGATGGCAGATAAAAATAATTGTAGCCTTCGCTTCGCTCAGTCTCCAAACTAGGTAAACTATGTGCGAACCTTATTTATGTAGAAAACGACGTGATTTTTATGTATGCAATTAAATAGCAGATTGCATTAGTTAAATTATTAATAGAAACCATTCTTTTCTGTCTTCAAAGTAACCTCCAAACAATAAATTATTGCATCGTTCGCATCTCTATTAAAATAATGAAATTAGTTAAACTAGATAATTTAAGCTCTCTCATAAACTTCTGTTTTTCATGCACTCATGTGTTATTTAATTTAAAATTCACACGCTTTAAACCGGTTCTCGGTAACGCCGGTTTCGAAGTATCTCGAATGTTTGAAGCTGGCGTTCGAATACTGGACTGGATAAACTGATGCAAGTAACTCTCCAATAAGCCATATCATTTCTACATGTGTAATAACAAATTATACGCTTTGACATACGTGGCCTTGCGTTGCTAGAGAAGGACGATTGAGCAGTTTGCTGGGCTCTATTTTGTAACTAAAGCGAGAACAATACGAATTCAATATGGCGGAATATGGATCACTGATAATTTCGGAGCAGGCCACGGCGTATAAAATCACGGCGTCGACATATGGGGTCACGGCGTACAATTTTACCGTGTTTAAGAGGCTTCTCTTACAGTAAAAAAAGTATTTAACAAATTACTCTTAACCTATTAAACCTATAAATCTAAAAAAAATACCATATAAAGACAAAGGCAGTAAAAAACTAGCAAATGTCGAATTTTTTAATGTTTTATTATTTTCATTTATAAATAATTAAAAAACATAATTCTGAGACAAACTCTTTGTAACTCTGATTGCATTGTATTAAAATTATTACCTATATAAAATTTTCAAATAGTCGAGTAATTTGTTAAATAAATTTAAAAATTGCATGCGCGCTAGCCAATCAAATTGAGTATTTTCTAAACAAGAACAGAGCGAAACATAGCAATTAGATAAATAGAGACCACATGTGCTCATAGCACATAGGCTGTCAGCGCGGGTACCTGAAATGGCGGGGTTTTGTGAGCTAGCAGCGCTGAGCGATAAAACCCCCTTAAGAGCTGGACGCGTAAGTAACTTTTTGTGCACGATCACGCACGCCCACGAAATTGAAAACGGAATCACGCACATCATTTTATATTTGACTCACGCTCACGAACTTGTTTTTATAGTCACGCCCAATCATGCACGACAGGTCACGTTCGGGTCACGTTAAAATATTACTATGAAATTTTGCAATGATAATTTACTTTAGCTTCGCAAAATCATAAACATATGAACAATATTTTTGAAAATTAATTTGCTATACGACTGTTATAGAAAGTTAATTATGAAATGGTTACATTCTGTCACTTGTTACGAAATGAATTCATTCCGCACTAGTGATGGAATGAAATGTGGAGAGTCCTAATAATTTAACTTTATTCAATGTTTTTGGTTCGTTGGTAGCTTTAAAATACGTTAAGATTTATTAATTTATTAATTTTATGTAGAATATTCTTTTATAAACACATATATTTTTGTTTTAATAGTTTTAGATTATGTTTTTAGTGCAATTTAATTTATATTCGTAAATAAAGTATAGTCTGCAACACGTTTGGAATGGCTATTCCGCTCTCGTGGAACCGTGGAACTCGCCTACGGCTCGTCTCACAAACACTCGAGCAGAATATGCTTCATTCCACACTTGTTGCAGAATATACTATTCTATTATTGGTAAGAGATATAGAAAAGATGTTAAGTAAATATTGTAAGAGGTAACAAATTGTAACTATCGCAGTATTTCAATCCAGAGCTCCACGATTTTGGGTCTTTTGAAATGTAAGATTTACCTTAATTAAATATTAATTGAACAGTGAAGCTGACCACCTGATCGTCTTAAAAAAATGTAGTCGGTCACTTATAATTTGGTGTTTGGACCCTTTTTAATTTCCTTGATATGAATAAGACGTAGCTAAAAAATAGAAACATTGAAGATAGCACAGAGATTCTTTTATGTTTACGGGCTTTGCTGTCCAACAGTCTTATTCTCAGTGTGTGTTAAGGCCACGCCTACATATAAGATACAAGTGTGAAATACTATGTGGGATTGTCTGATAGGATTAATGTTGAGAATAATTAATAACAGATCTGTTTCATAAATACAACTATAAATTAATTGTTTTCGTTTTTATTTATTTTAAACTTTATATCTAATATCGGTTGATAAGTCAAGTGTTTTAGTGTCCATTTCAGATAAAGAAATGCGTTAATGTTAAAATAAATATAAATCATTATTTTGGAGGTGTATTACGATTTTTGAAAACTGTAAGGCTTAAGTTTTTCACAATTTAGATAAATTCACTTATTCAGTTTATCAGATTCTACCTTTTTCATAATTTATTGATGATTCTCGTACAATACATCTAAATACTTTCGGAATTATTACTTTATTATATTTGTTACTTTTGAAACCCGAAGCAAGCTAAAACTAGTTTCTTAAACTAGTAAAAACTTGAAAAAATTAAGGCTATTTGCACAAATTAACCTAACCTCACCTAACAAATGAATTTGAGGAGGGTCAGCTGTCAAAATAGTCTTTTATATTAACTTTAAATGTAACTGTAACATAATAAATGTAAATGTAACATAATACTATTTTATATGCAGTTTTATAGGTATTTTGTATCATAAAACAATTATTTAAATTATATTTTGACAGAAACTGTTCCAAATTTAATCAAAAATATGCAAAAGTGAGGTTGGAATAGTAGGTTGTCACCTGGCTATGACGTCATTCTGGATTTCTCTATTCAAAACTAGGGTTTAGTTATGTTAGGTTAGTTTCTAGTTTTTACTAGTTAAAGCTAGTTTTAACTGACTTCGGGTTTTGACGATAACATATTAATTCTTCGTAGAAATTTAAAGAAATTTTGCAGGAGTTACTGTCCTTTTGAAAATAAACAAATTTTGTAATAGTTAAGATTAACATTATGTGTATCATTAAAAACGTTTCCGACATTTGTTCAAATTCAAATATACATCAAAAGCTAGTCTTAAACTAACCTCAACACTATGTAAGTCTGAGATTACACTATAAATTTTATTAATTTTTTTTTATTATAATATCAAAATTGTTACAGTGTCCTGATGAAGATTTAAAATAAAATCGAAAGCTTAACAAATTTTAAAGAGTCGGTGTACTCTACATTTTTTGGCCAATTTACTTGCAGCTTTTCAAGTACTGTGTAAAGTACTTTTACTTGGTACTTAATACTTCAATATATTAATTTTTACTTGCAACTTTCCAAGTACTTTGTAAAGTACTTGTACTTGATTTTCCAAGTACATTTTTAAAGTACTTGATACTCCGTCGTAGAAACTAATGAAGAAAAGTATTTTTACTTCAAGTACTTTCCTTGGCCATAAGGTACTTGGTACTTGTACTTCAAGTACTTTTTGTGGTACTTTGTCCAACTCTTGGTGAGAATAAATTACCTCTCAAATAGCGGCGCCGTTATTAAATCTCCAATGAGCCTTGGAAAAGAATTATTTCTAATTTATTGATAGCTTCAAAAAAGTTAATTTCTTTATTCCAAGATTCAGAAGAAGAATCCTTAAAAATCCATGTGTGAACAAGTCTTAATGTGGTTTTCTACCCTTAAATTTACACAATCAAAAAAATTAGCTACAGGATATACCGTTTTTATTATATTCTGACTTTTAGGGTAAAAATCCAGTTCAAACATTAGAAATAAAAACTCCCTTATTGTCACCCAGCATCTGCCCCCCCCCCCCTGTTTTTCTCCATCGCCGATCTCCGCGTTATTCACACAGAGAGAGCTTGACAGATTTATAGCAAGTTTTGTGTAGTCTTAATATGACTTATGGACAGGAACAAAATATAATCCCTCTCTGGTAATTTAGTCTGCGTGGCTCGGCTGCTGTTAAAAGACATCGGCTGTGGCAGTGAGTGGCACAAAGGACCTGCCATCGTAAATCAGCCGCGGAGGAACATTGAACATATACATGTCACGCGGATTGATTCACGGCGTAACCGACGACGAGAAGAGAAGAGAAGTTGAGGAGTGGACGTGGACGGCGGGGATTAAGATTTTAGTTAAAGGTTTAAGATGAAATACTGGCGGCGGCCATGATTATTACCCTTTTAATTGTCGCTACATATGTATAATTTCTTTTACTTGTTACTCACTTGTCACTTGTAAACGTCATTTAATCAATCCCTACATTACCTTTATTGAAAATGAATCTTTACAAGTTATTAACTTGTAAATTTGACAGCTAAAGCTAGATTCAGAGCTACCCACTTATAAGTATAAGTGGCTAATTTAACCAATCAGCGCTCAACGTTCTCACTTATAATTGAAATTGGAATTTTGTGGAAGCCCTGATTGGTTAATTTAGCACTTATACTTATAAGTGGGTCGGTCTGAATCTAGCTGACCTTGTTAAAATTTAACAAGTTAGTAGCTAGTCATATGCAGGACTGGGAAAAATATCGATATCATTTTTAAATATCGGATATTAATATTGAAAATAATTTGTATCGATATATCTATCGACTTATAAATATTAATCGATATTTATCGATAATAATCGATATATATCGACAAAAATAGGCAAAAATATCGATACTTATCGATATAAATCGATATTATATCGATATTTATCGACATAAATTGGTAAAAATAAAATATGTCGATAATATCGATTTATCGATGTATAGAAAATTAACGATATCATTTCGATATCGAAAATTTGATTATCGCGCAGCCCTAGTCATATAATGCTCATGCCACAGTAATACTTCCAAGGCTTATGAGAAATGATATAAGACAAATTATGACAGAACAGTTGTGTGTGAATGACAAAATTTGGTTACAATCTTTTAATTTTTATTTTGATTTATAAATGAGTAACAAGTAAAATATTGTACAATACATGCATAGGTAACTGTTTTACCTTGCTAGTAATGTTATAACTATTACTCAACTTGAGTGTGACAGTAAATTTTTTTCGGCACAGAAATTTTTTTATATTTGGACACTAGTAACAAAGAATTATTTCTGTTTCCATTTCTACCCGTTACAACGGGTGGAATTTTACCAGCCGTCGAGGCTGATAAACCGGTAAATATATGTATTAATGACTTGTAGTAAGTACCTATGTATAGGTATATGTAAATATATCACATAATAAATTGAGTATAGAAAGTATATGGTAGATTTGATTTTTATATATTTCTGGAATAATATAGCTATTTATATCAAGAATATTATGCGATTTATAATAACGAGGATGTTGCTAATCGACGAGGTGAAACCGAGTCCCTTTGAAGTTGAGTATAGAATAGGTATCCTATTATAGGGGGTTGAAATCGTATATATTCGCGTTATATTCAAAGCATAACCGTATCATCAACGACAGCAATGTTAAAACAAATCAATAATTTTATCTGTCAATTTTAGTAGACAGTTTGAATATTATGGAAGGTTTTGATTTTATTATGGTTGTATCTAACGTATTAAGTTCGTAACTAAATAATTATAAGTATATAAGGTATTATAAGTAACTAATGCATTATGTTGTTTATAATTATCAATAAATGTTACATATTAACAGGTAATAACAGGTTAATCACTTAATACCATACCTAAGTAGTCATTGTTATTTCGATTATTTTTTTTGGTAGTACGAAAGTTCATTGTGCTTGGATATGAATATACGAGAGCGTAAGCACGAGCAATATTCGCAGCAAACACAAAGTCGGTACTTGAGTGTATAATATTACTACCAGAAAAATAATCTACTTTGAACTTTGACTATGACTAACGAATGGTACCTATACAAGAGATTATTTATTGAATCAGATTCAGTTTTAAATTAAAATTCCGTAAAATGCAGTCTATTTATGCATGATATCAGACACCAAATAATACTTTTGATAAAAAGAGGTCAAATGAATGTTATGTGTTTTTTTGTTTCTTTATAAATTTTAAGATAAAGATGATCCAGAATCTTAAAGAAAACCAAAGATATAGAAATTGTGCAATAAAAATGGAAATAAAGAATAAAATAAAAATGTTCATTTGTTAGTCACCTAAAACTGTTCTATACTTTAACAATATTTATAACAGGTTTAATAAGAGCTAATTTTGAATTTGATTTTTTTTAAAATATTGCTTTATCAACTTTAAGTCAATTGTTTAATAATAAGAATTTAGTCATATAATAATATCATAAGTGGTTAAATTTTGCTGGAGAGTTATTGACTAGCAATTTATTGAGTGACATTGACAAAAAATCACGAGCTGTCAAGCGAGTGATTTTTAATCAATGTCACGAAATAAATTGACAACAAGCTCGCGTAAAACAATCTGAAAATTTTGCCAAGACACAATTTAACCACGAATGATATTCGGATGACTATTTCACGAATAAAAAAGTCAATTTTGACACTAATTAAATAACATGTTGCTAAGGAAGTTGTTGAAACGTCAAAAAAATTTCACTTATCAAAATTAACATAGTTACGAAAATACAGCACGCTATTGGCTAGAAAGGTGCGAAAAAATTGTGTGAGGGTGTTTTGTCCATAGTATTATATTAAGGGACCATTAGGTATTATGCAGGAAAAATTTATTTCAAAAGATTGTTGCTTGGTAACATTTCGAGCTGAAGGTGAGGGATTTTATTATTCAATTTGTCGAGGAATGTTACCTATAAGCAACAATCTTAAGAAAATTTTACCTGCAAAATAATGAGACCAAAATATATTTTACTACTAGTTCATATTTAACATGAACTAATCGAACTTACGCTATATAATTAAATGTTTTCTAATGCCGGGAGTAAGCAAAATTTGACACTGCTGTAGACCGATTAGAATAATTATTATTCGTGGTTTTTCGTGTTTATAAATCAAGACAACCGAAATGGTTGTTTATTTTGACCTCTGAGTGTCAAAATTTTAAATTTTAGTTTCTTTCGTTTTAGAAGTTCATTAGTAATTGGTTCCAAACTAAGATTTTTGACGTAACGGTATATTTTGGCGTTATATTTGATATATTTTTTATTTCATTGCGAGAAATTGTTACAAATAGATTCATTTGACACTTTTAATTTCAATTAAAAACAATACAAAATCATAAAATTGTCATAGCAATGTAACGGGAAAATTGTCACTTGAACAATAAGGCATTTTTACACTTTTTGCCGATATATTATGTACGTCATTGGTCAGAATTTAAAAAATTGAAGTAAATAATTGGTTTACCTAATATGTGGGAAATAGTCAAAACAAAACAAGGTAGGTACTTATAAATAACTATGTAAAATCATGAATTTTTGTTGGTTTAGAAATGTATGAGTGGAATAGTCATTTAGTCAATAGTCTTTATTTAAGGCATTATTATTTATATGTGCTGGGGCTATTATTCATAATTTAAAAGATACACAAGATATTCGTTTTATAGGAAATTTAATGGTTCAAATACCTTTAAATCTAATTTAGCTTTTTCAGCAGGATTTTATTCAAAGGATTTAATTGTGTCTAGAGAAATCCTACAACAACCCGCCCTCACAACAATATTATCCATATTATCATTAACCCTTCCTAGTAGCTTTTTTAACACAACAACACACTACTCACGTTTTAAGCGTACGCATGCCCATGCCCCGCCCAGTTCATCAAGTGGGCCGACCTATCTCGACAGCTAGCGCCATGCGCGGCCGTGAGAGAAAGCTCAGTCTAGCCTCCGACAGGGTCGCAACATTGATACAAACCAGAATTATATTAGACGCATTCTCGTTGTCTAAATAAGTTCATTATTAGAGAAAAATTACGGGGGGACATTGGGGAAGGGGTAGAAAGTAGCCGTGAGGGGAGAGGGAGGTTGCAATAAATACGGTACCCTGAAGAAGTGATAGATTTACATGAAAATATAGTTTGTAAACAGTTTTTTGGAGTGAATAAATAATTTTGTACTGATTTTTAGTTGTTTCTCCTGTCGATTTTCAGTTTCAACAGTTTCTGTTTGACGTTTCGCTGCGTTGTCATTTTTAGGTTATATTTCACTATTCCAACAGTTTTTGTTATTATTCTACTGTTCTGCAAGTGTCTTAATATATAAAAAGTAACTTAACAACTTTACATACCTTCTACAGTAGTTGTAAACCTGTTCCGGTCGGTTTTTCTTGGCTTTATGATCAATTTTCATGTGTCACTTTCATCGAGGTACCGTAGTGAACAAGCGACGCGCACGAGACTACGGTCAGTGGTTCCCAATAAGTGGTACGTGAATGGTGGACGATTTATGGCGTATAAAATGGTTTTATGGTTGTTTTAAACGGGTTTATGGAATTTTAAATGTATAAATATTTGTATTGATATTGGGTACTGTAACGAAACTCGGCTAATATGCTAGTATTGTAATATTAGTTTAAAATATTAATACCTATACATATTTGAACATTTAAAACATTTTAATAAAAATTTTGATAACAAGCTTTATTTCATATTTAAAATTATTAAGGAGGTTGGTGACCCATCCAGTGGCGGATATAAAAATAAAAATATTTTTGATATTGCAAAAACAAAATTCGCTCAAGGCGCGTTAGCTATATCATTGCAATTCGTTCAGATGCGGTGATATATTTTAACAATAATAACTAATTCACAATTCAAAAAATGCTTGGCACGCTTACTTTTCTTTTATATTACGTGTAAATGATTTTGAAAAAGTACACAATATTTTCACGAACTTATTTTTATTGGTTTATAGGAAATATTAATACAAGTTCTATGAATTTTACATCATTTTTATTATATAGTTTAAAGCATGCAAAACAAAGATTTAGTGAATTGTTGTAATAAAGAGTGCGGATATATGCATTTGCATATATTGTATTATTGTGCATATTGGTAATGTTTTTACAAATGTTTGCATTTCATACAAAAATAGATCAAAATATGGTATAAAATTTTTTCATATTTCAATATTTTAAACATTTTTTCAAATTTTGTATATATATTTATTATTATAAATGCATATAACTGCATATTTTGTACCTCTTAACCCAAAATTTCAATTTAAATTTTTTTTTTTATGTGTATAAAATTTATAATCCCTCAAATTTGATACCACCTACAGTAATTTTGACATTTATTTTAAAGGTAGGTAGATACACAAGTCCAGATGTTATACGTTGTTTTGTTTATTTTATATGATATTCTTGTGTATTGTTGACAAATATGTAGTTTTTGTCTGATTTATAAAATAAATTATTAGTAGATATGAATAAAATTATGTTGCATATCTGCACATATTTGTAAAAGATTGCATAGGTATTTGTTTAATATTTTGGCCTTATTTCAATGCATATTGCATGCATATTTTGATCATATTTGCCTGCATATAATCCGCACTCTAGCCATAAGAGTGTAATTTCAACATGACGAAAAATATTTTTTTTTAGAATCTCAATAGTGTAATAAAAAGGCACTGTATAAATTTCAGCCTCTCATCGTAATTTTAATATTAGGGTCAGCAACCTCCTTAATATGTTACCTATTTGCTTATTATTATAATCTTGTTATAATTTACAGACGTAAATAATAAAATCTTTATTAGAACAGTATAATTTTATTGGTAAATATAAATTATAAATACATATTTCAAATAGTGCTAATAAAATAAGTGTTCTTCTGATTCACATTATATAGGTAAATTGTTAATGTAATTTCATTGGATTTAAATAAGTTAAATTTATTCCTTTTATTTTAAATCATGTTTGTTAAGATGTAATGTATTTATTCATAAAAGAATCATGAAGAAAAAAAGATAGAATTATTAGTCATCAACTTTTTTGGTCTGTGTTTTAATGTATAGGTAGGTATTCACAAAAATTTACAACGATTTATACGGATTTTCACAAATTTTGGTATAGGATGATTATTAAAATATAAATCACATTTTAAATCAATTTTGGTTAACACCTTCATTCAAATATTGTAGGTACACCACACGCCATCAGCGAGTGCATTTACCAGCTATCAACTCACTGGAACTCATTTGGTTTTCCCGACATTGTAACAAATATTTTTAGAAAATAATAATTAAGATAAGATCTAATTTAATTTGGTCTTATAGTATGGGATTCTGTATGAAAATCTGAGTTGCTACAAGTCTATAAAATTGTAAATATTAAACAAAATAGCAATGAAATTTATAATCATATATGAACATTTTTATATTTGTCAATAAACATTGATGTGATTATGTTCAATATTTAAAGATTTACAAATTTGTAAAACTTATAGATTTGCACAGAATCCCACCATTAATTAATAAGTATTTCAGATCGGTTAACAATGGGCGACTAAGAATGGAAATCGTATTATTTTCGGCATTGCTTATAAATTAAAGCTGCATTCAAACTTATCGAATTATAATTAAAAATATTTACAGTTATGATACATAAAATACATTTTTTAGCCTCCTGAAATGTAAACAATCACACATCGTTGACGTCTAGTAGTTGCGATTTTACACATGCCATGATTTTCTCACATCGCATGCGGTAAAGTACCTCAAAATTTTAAAGCTTTAAGATGTTATTTTTATATAAAAGTTGCTTTTTAGGTTATAAAAAGAGCCTATACAAAAAAAAGTTTACACAATTTTTATTTAATACAGATTAATATTAAATTTAAAATGTGTTGGCGCCATCTCTTAGCAATTGTTCCAAGGCTAATTGACAGAAGGCAATTTTAGTGCAAATGTCAAACAATCATTTCCCTTAACCTTATAGAAAAAAATATTTTTTATATAGGTAGGTATAGGTACGTCGGCCAAAAAAGTATAATAGGTACATTATGCGCTCGTTAGGTTTTATCAAAGCACTCCGCTTCGCACCGTATTTTAAAATAAAAACTAGCACACGTATCATCAGGGACTCGAACCGAACCCGAACATGAACAAAAACCGTTAAATTTTTTTTCATAAACTCATAACCGGAGTAGTGCCGCTGGTTGTGAACCGGTTCGGAAGTCGGAACGGTATTTTACATTTTTTCGTTACAATGCAAATAAATTTTTAGGAAAAATGTAATTAAGTCTAATTTTCTTTGCAAAAATTGGGACGAATATTTTAAATAATTAATTGTTATTTAATAAATCACCGGTCCGAAAGTGGAAAGTGAATAGTTTTTTTTTAAACCGGTTATAGGTTCAGTCCAACAAGAAATATGCAAACCGGAACAAAACCGAACCTTTATTAACCGTTATTTTGTGCGGTTCGACTCCCTCCGGGACGTAATTAAGGGTGGGCCCTAAGAAGAACATTTTTACAATAGTTTACGGAAGAGATATTAAAATATTTAATAGTGCCTTGCATAATACTATAGGGAAGAGATATAAATTTATACTTTAATTGAGACAAAAGATATCAGATTTAAGACGATCCTCTACTGCGCCAGAAAACAGCCAAAACATATTTCGCGCGCCGCTCCAACTTTATTGTTTTGATAAATATAATCTAAAGATAGGTACTGTTGAAGATAAAAGTACAATCTACAAAATGGTCGATGCAGAATTTTAAAATTATGCTTTAAAATCGAAATAGGTCCCTACCTATGTTAATTTGAATTTTGACAATTTTTTTTATTTTTTGAACACAAATATCATCTATTTTAAAATGTATTTCAAAAATTCGTTCAGTTATTTCGCAGATCCAAGCCTTGTTGACAACATATTAAAATTTGAAGTTAATTCACTTATAAATAAAAGCTGTACAGTGGCGCGCGAAAATCCTCTCTTTTTACAAATTTGAGTGCCAACATTATTTTTTCCCCTCAAAACATAAATTATTTATTATTTTTATGTTTATCAAAACAATAAACGCTATAGTATAGCGTGCGGAATCAATGTTTTGTCCGTTTTCTGCCATGGGTAGAGGATCATCTTAATGGTTAATGCTAGTGCAATTTTTATCTGATGTGCATACATATTTGATATCATTATTCGTAACTGGGTAGGTACTGTTTTTCTACGAAATTAATTTCAGGGGGAACTAAGTCAAATTCCTTCAGCAGTGACAAAAATTTTCAAACAAAAATTTTATTACAAAAAGTGTGCCTCACTTTCATTTTTTACTGGCCCACCTAAAAAAAATCCGCATTACGTCCCTGGAGTCCCTGCATGTACCTAAATGACTAATGTATGTATGGATGGAACACTGTCATAATCATGAAACATAATTGATATTATTCCTGGTGTTGCCGATTCCCGCTAAAACCGCTGTCGCCCGCAACTCGCAACATATTCGCTACCGCTAGGCCCGGCTGCACACGCCGGCGAGTAGGCGTGCCCTGCTGACGCCCCGCCCACCTGTCACGCACACCATGACCGGTTGACGAAGAGCTGACAGCGTTGGTGTCTTGCATCCCGGCGAACAGCGTCGACGAGAGCTCTCTCCGAGAGCGAGGAGCAACAGAGACTAACGCGGCTCTCGCCTCTCGCTCGCTCGTCCGTCCACGGAGTGGTTGGTGATTGCGCCGCGCGCGGAGGGGGGATTGCCAGCAGAGGTCCGACCTCCGACTGTCACTCAGTCAGTCAGTATCGCTCCGCGGAGACTCACCTCCGGAAACACCGCGATTTGTTTGCTTGTTTGACAAAAGACAGTGCAGTGGACAGTGTCCTGTTTGGTACCATTAACAACTGAAGTGAGTGTGAAATGAGTATATAGTGCCAGCGTTCAGCACAGCTCTACGATGCCACGCAGGAAGCAGGACTGCCCAAAGCGCATGAAATGTAAGTACTACTCCTGCTATCGCCATGTGTATTACACGTGGTTCTAAGCGACGCCGCCGCCGCGACGTCGATTGTTTGTTTACGACCTGCCGTTGCGCTTTGCGCGCCGGTTTCAAAATCCAAAGTGAAACTAGTGAAAATGCAGTGACAAGTGTTTGAAATGCGAATCTAGTGATGTTTGTTCCTGCTAACAGGAGGTAGTGGGAGGAAAATTGGCGCCATTCCTGCTGAGTAACAAGTGAAATTTTTCTTGAATGAAACAAGTGCCGTACTATAACACTAAAATCGGTTTACGAAAGTGCATCCAAAATTCCTGCAAAAGAACTTTTATTCCTGATAATGAATTGATAAATTCCTGCTCAAAAATCTTACAAGGTTCTAAGTTTTTGTTTACAAGTGCAAAAATATCAAAATCGTACAAAAGTTTGTTGGTTGACGAAAGTTCAAGAAAAATTCCTGCAAGCGTACTTTTATTCCTGATATTTTATAAAGAATGAATTAATAAATTCCCGCTCAAAAATCTTACAAGATTATAATTTTTTGTTTGCGAGTGCAAGAAACAGTTCTGAAATGAATGAATTAATTCCTGCAATCAAAATCGCACAAGATTCTTATAAGTCTTGTAGCAAAATTATTGTTGGTAGACGAAAGTGCAAAAAAATTCCTGCAAAACGAACTTTTATTCCTGATAATGAATTAATAAATTCCCGCTCAAAAATCTTACAAAATTCTACGAGTGCAAAAAACAGTTATATTATCAAAAATGATTGAATTAATTCCAGCAATCAAAATCGTACAAGATTCTTGTAAGTCTTGTAACGAAATTATTGTTGATAAACGAAAGTGCAAGAAAAATTCGTGCAAACGTACTTTTATTCCTGATAATGAATTAATAAATTCCCGCTCAAAAATCTTACAAAATTCTAAATTTTTGTTTACGAGTGCAGTGCAAAAAACAGTTCTGAAATATTATCAAAAATAAATGAATTAATTCCTGCAATCAAAATCGTACAAGAGTCTTACAAGTCTTGTAGCAAAATTATTGTTGGTCGACGAAAGTGTAAGAAAAATTCCTGCAAACGTACTTTTATTCCTGATATTTTATCAAGAATGAATATAATTCCCGCTCAAAAATCTTTAAAAATCATAATTTTTTGTTTAGAGTGCAAAACACAATTCTGAAATGTTATCAAAAATGAATGAATTAATTCCTGCAATCAAAATCGTTTAAGATTCTTATTAAGTATTGTAGCAAAATTATTGTTGATCGACGAAATTGCAAGACAAATTCTTCTAAACTTACTTTTATTCCTGATATTTTATCCGGAATGTATTAATAAATTCCCGCTCAAAAATATTACAAGATTCTAATTTTTTGTTTACTAGTGCAAAAAACAGTCCTGAAATGTTATCAAAAATAAATGAATTAATTCCTGCAATCAAAATCGTACAAGATTCTTATAAGTCTTGTAGCAAAATTGTTGTTGGTTGACGAAAGTGCAAGAATAATTCCTGCAAACGTACTTAATAAATTCCAAGAGCAACAAGATTTCAATATGTGTTCAATCAACTATTGTGGCAAAATTATTATTAGTTTATGAAAGTGCGAATAACGTGTTTTTATTCCTGATATCTGGAATTAATTAATTAATTCCTGCTGAACTAAGTCTAGCCAGATTCCAATGAGCGCGTAACTATTGTAACAAAATTATTATCGGTTTATTTCACTGCGAAATAATTCCTGCTTACGTATTACGTATTTTTACTTCTGATATTTTATCTCGTACAAGTATAAATTATTAATAACTGCTGATGAGCCTAACAAGATTCTAATAAGTGCCTATTTAGTGCAGAAAAAATATTATTGGTTTAAAACAATGCGAAAATAATTCCTGCAAATACATTTTATTCCTGATATTCCAATTTAGTATTATATAATTGAGTAAAATAAAAACCATAATTGTTTGTAGCCACAAAATAATTGTTTTCTAATCTTACAATTATTATTATTATTTTTTTTTTTTAAATGTTCACAAAAAAACAAAATTATAAAAATCTAAATCTTTTACTATTGCAATATTATATAAAAAATGGTTCAAATATAATTGAACAAGTTGCAGATTTTTTTTAAATATTCATATTTTTAATGTGCAACGTTGTTTTAAAAATTGTTTTTCGCGCGAAATGCAGTGCGTCTTGTTAGGATACAAACTTAAAATTTTATTGTGCGACACAGAAATAATTAAACTGCCTACCTACAAAATTCTTAAGTGGGTAGAAGATTAAATTGTTTTATGAATCAAATATATTATCATAATTTTTTATAAACCTTAATCAAAAAATCTGCTGTGTCCACCACAGTACTTCCCCGATTATAAGTTTTAATAACTTACTTTCGTAACGCCGTTAATTTTATGCTTTATTCTGCAAAATTTAAATAAATTTATCATTTTTCCCCAAACTATTTAAGTTGATACCAACTTCGGCATAATTTAAATACCATAAAAAATCTGATACTTTCACTAAAAACTCACACTCGAAAATTTTAACCCGTCACAATACCTTATAGCCTTATAGAATATAATGCGGAAAGTAAAAACAACTGACCATTGTTTAAATGTTGTTATTGATTCTTCGACTAATATTTTTTTCCAGAAAACTTTAATTTGATAATACACTTGAACAAATTTGAATAATTTTTTGAGAAACAATAATTGATTATCGCATAAATGTCATTTTTTACATTTTTACTAAACTTATCTCCCCGAGAGCTTTAAATGGACACCAAACTCGGTATAATTTGAATAATGTATGATAAAAAAATTGATGATCAGTTAAAGCTTTAATTTGATACCACACACGATAGTATTTTAATAAAAATAAAATAAGATGTTTATAAAGTTGGTACCACTGGTTGAATAAAAAAATTTGAGTAATTTTTTGAGAAACAATTGAAAATCGTATTAATGTCATTTTTTACATTTTTAAAAAAACTTATCTCCCTGAGCGATTCAAATTGACACCAAACTCGGTATAATTTGAATAATTTATAAAAAAAAAAACAATTGACGATCATTTAAATGTTATTTTTGTTTTTCTACTAGAATTATTTTCCCAAGACCTTTAATTTGATACCACACACGATAGTATTTTGATAAAAATAAAAAAGTTTTGTTTATAAAGTTGGTACCACTGGTTGAATAAAGCTCATTAACGAACTTGAAGTCAGATTTTGGCTCAAGATCTTAAATATAAAATTTCAGTCCAAAATTCCAACGCGTTTTTAAGTTATCCAACATCCAGACAGACCGACAGACCGACAGACCGACAGACCGACAGACCGACTTTTTTTAAAATTATGTTATTTGGGTTCAGTAGGGTCTGAAACGTGAAGATTCACCAAAATCTCGAACTGTCAAAAAATCACGATTACAATACTTCCCTCTATTACATAGATCGGGGAAGTAAAAAAAATGAGCTCATAGTAATTTTAACACATAGGTATGCTTAAATAATATGGAAAATCGAAGCTGTAGAATTTTGTGCGATTTTGAAAATTTTCCTAAAATTCTTGCAAGAAATTTTTCAGTTTAAAAAAATATATGTATTTTTAAGAAGTCTTATAATATATTTTTTAAATATTTGTCTAAGAAACAATCGCTTGAACCAGTTGTATTATTATTGTACTCTATTGTTTACCAAAATTGTTATCAGGAAATAAATAAAATTAATAATGACTTATGATATCGTGTACTAATTTTTTATGACTAATTTTAAGTAGGTACAAAATTTTTATCAATTTTCTTACACCGAAGTAATTAAGTTTTTTATTTGGTGTCATAATATCATAAAATTAGAATTATATACTTATTAGTTATTAATAATGTTAAATACTTACTTACAAGTTCAAATATGCCTTCTTAAAAGGCCCGTCTACCGCCCAGCATAAAATGTACTAACGTAGCGAGTACAAGAATGGTAAAATTTTATTTCAACAAGGATTATATACTTAAACGATCAATTAACAGTTGTGCCTGTTTAAAATTTTAATAAAAAAATTGTACATGATTATAAAAATTCATAAAAATTTTGAATTTATTTATGCACGGTTCTCATTACATGTTTATAAAAACATTATCTTGAAGCCAATAATAAACTAACAATTTACTCGCAACGAAAACACTTTTACAGTATTTTTCAACTTCAAATTGACATTGCTTGGTACGATGCGGCAAAGTACGAGTTTCGGGCTGGTTTCAGGCAGCCGTAGTAACGGGGAAAAGAGTGGAATACAAAAATAAGCGCCTGCCTTAAAATATAAAAAACATAATTTTCTAAATTACTGGTAAAATCACAAAAATAGTTTCAGTTTTAAATTTGGCCTCCAAAGGTCTTGGCCCCGTCGAAATTTGCCGACTTGCCGATCGGGCCAGTTCCTGGAGTTAAAAAGTTTTATTTGTGCTCTCGGGATAAATTTTCGCGTCCGAGAAGTTGCGCAACACCTACTACATAAAATGCAAGTGTAGGTATTGTATTCTAGAATTATTAAAATAATACTCAAATATAATTTTGTGCAATAATTTTATCATAAAATATCGAATAAATTTTCAATTAACAAATTTATTTTTGTTCATAGCTATTTAATAAACAAAACAGTTGAAAATTGCGTCGTTGATGCGTACAAATTTGGACGCAAAAGTTGCGTTAAAAGTAGATGGAGAACTCCGTAGTAGACAGAGAAAAATACTTAGAAAATAAAGCGTAAAAAGGAATCTGATAGGCTGCTCTTTTAAAATAAAGTTTGTCAAACACTCGCGAAATTTTCCCGTAAACGTTGAGACAAATTCGCGCGCTTGTGTTATTTTTATTTCGCTTGTTATTACGTAGTACTACTAGTAAAAGTGCCGCAAAATAAAAGGCCTATTTTTAGCAGTGCATTTGCAACATTTTTCGCTGAATATTTGTAGGCAGTTGGCTTTTGGCCGAAAGTTAATTTATCATTTAGCTAAATTTGTGATGATTTTCTGAGCGCTTTAATAGACGAATTTAATAGACTGCATTAAAAGTTACAAAATATAGGGTACAAATATTAAATATTGGAATATTGTGAATAAATTAATATTTTGTATCGTAAACTGTAACATTTTTGTAGGAATAAAATGTAAACTGTATTTCACATGTTATTAGTTTTTTCTGAAATAATATGAGAAGAACTAATTTCAAATCATATTTCGCCTTGTAGAAAAAAATGACAGTTGAACATATTAGTACTTTAGAATTTAGTTATTACTTCCCTAGTTTAAAATAAAAGTAGAGTACCTAAAGTTGTTATTTGATATTTGTTAGTATCAGAAGTGTTTTAAAAATAGTTTTCTGTTATCTTAGAAGGTTTTTTAAGACTATGCAAATCTGATTATTATTTTAAAATTCATGTTAACATGGAATTATATTCGTAACGTATATCACGTAGAATCATATATATGCATTTTATTAAAATTATCTAACTAAAACTTACAGTTAAATAAGTTTTAAACTCAAATTAAAAAATTATGAAACTTGAGATTCAAGTTAAATAGTCTACATATAGACCTGAAGACAGACTGATGTTTGCTTACTTACAAACCCTCTCTAAACCTAAACATATTTAAACAGAAATTAATCTGTGCTAAACATTATATTCTGACTCTAAGTGTGTTTAATTTGTAAAGATTATATTTATTTTATTTGTGTCTTAGATATTTTTTACCAGACAGATGTAGGTATCTTAAAATAGGTACAATAATTATTGTACAAACAGATTTGTATTACTAGTTACTCAGAGCTTAGAAATTTACAAAAAAACTTAAAATAATGAAAAATATTGGAATTTATTTTACCTATCTGAGACAAATCTAAAATCACAACTCATTATAACCAGTGGTAGAGCCGCCTAGCATGCTAGCGGTCCCCAGTTCGATTCCCACCACAATCGACAATAATACCACTGGATCCGAGTGGTTGGATTCCACTGTAATAACATCTATCATTCTGTAATTGGGAGTTAATTCTGTAGATTGGTTACCATCAAAATAACTTTGAAACAATAACATTGAGACAAAAATTAAGATGAAACATTGGTACTTGAATCCATCGCTCTTAAATTGGGTGTTCTAATAAATAATTTCTTATCAAGCAGACTTCAGATATTAGCCGTTTATTTTTTATTTATTAACTTATAAATTTTTAGTTTTCAATTAATTTTAAGAGAACATTTTTATGCCACTGTATTGATAATTAAATTATTTCTAATAATTAATGTCAGTACCTACGTATATTTAGATTTTGAGTGATCATAAAATTTATTTTTAATTGTAACATTGAACTTAAAATTGACCATATCAAAAAACTATATCCTTAATTTATCTAATTTCCGAAAAATTCATTTTTATTCGTAATCAGAATATCAAACTGTACTCTCAAAGTATGTACTCTAAGTTATAATACAAAATTGTGTGGGTACTATTATAATAATTTTATATTTCGGTCTTTAGTTTTAACGTACATTTGAGCTTATAATACATATCTTTCGTGCTTATTACCCGAGCTATTACCCATCTTGTGTTTCGGTACAGATATATATTTACCGTGTGTGAGATTACCAGACGTTAACTCACAGGTACTGATGATTATTAGTGGAAAGTACATCACAGGGGAGATTTTTATGCATTAAAACTAGAAAGCGTACAGTCTTATATCTTATTAAAATAATTCACAATTAATTGAATATGCATTAAAAAGCGACTAACATTTTGGAATATTAGTGCAAAATAATAATACAAACGAAGTACAACTTACATTTAATAACGATTACATTTGCAAAACCAAACAAACTTCGTCCGAATCCTACAACACATCCCCCTTGCCATGCTCCGTCCTCGAGTATATGATTGTATTTTTAATAGCCCCCCAGTGCCTCATACCCCCTCCTCCTGCACTCTCCTCAGACTCTCTCCTCTCCTCTCCTCTCGCTGAGAGAGCTGTCCGTCTCTCGTCACCCGGATCGATCAGCGGTGGCAGCAGCTCAAAGCAATGCACGCCAGGTCAAAAGACGTCTGCAGTGTGCTGTGCCCGGGCAGGACGAAGCAGGAGGGTGGGGGGCAGCAGGATGAGGATGAGACACACAGGAGGGGGCAGTGGACACTGCAGGACAACCGTGCGGGGCAGAGGGGGAAATGCAAATAAGAAAGGTGTTGCGATTAAGAATTCAATGTTGGTTATTGTAAATGAACCATGCAGGGGGGGGCAGCAGGATGAGGATGAGACACAGAGGAAGGGGCAGTGGACAGGACAACAGTGCGGGCCAGAGGGGGGAATGCAAATAAGAATGCTGTTGCGATTAAGAATTGAATGTTGGTTATTGTAAATGAACCCAGCAGGAGGGTGAGGGGCAGCAGGATGAGGATGTGACACCAGAGAGGGGCAGTGGACACTGCAGGACAATAGTGCGTGGCAGAAAGGGGAAATGCAAATAAGAAAGTTGTTGCGTATATTAAGAATTGAAGGTTGGTTTTTGTAAATGAACCTAGCAGAAGGGTGAGGGGCAACAGGATGAGAATTTGACACAGGAGAGGAGGTAGTAGACACTGTAGGACAGCCGCTTGAGGGAGAGGGGAGAAATGTAAATAAGAAAGTTGTTGCGTATTAAGAATTATTGAATGTTGGTTATTGTAAATGAACCTAGCAGGAGGGTGGGGGGCAGCAGGATGAGGATGTGACACCGGAGAGAGGCAATGGACATTGCACGACAATAGCGCCGGGGAGAGAGAAAATGCAAATAAGAAAGTTGTTGCGTATTAAGAATTCGTCGTCAATAACACGAAACGACGTAACTCAAAAAAATCGAAAATTAGATAAGTCACTCATAGGCATAAAATGGAGAGTTTTACAATTCCACGAAGCGTCGTTTGTCAAATTCCTCATAGTTTTCATTATACAGAATAAATTTCACAAAAAGGCGTATCTCAATTATGTCTTAAATTATTGAAATTTTAATGAAAAATGTTATGTAAAAATGTTCATACTGTCAAAAAGTAAATACATGCATCCCTCAATAACGCAAAAAGCTAAAGGCATACTTCATTATTCTTATATTAATGATTATTTAAAGTCTATGAAAATTTTTAAATCGCTCTCCTGCAAAATTAACAAAACTGAGTTACGTCGTTTCGTGATATTGACGACGAATTGATTGTTGGTTTTTGTAATTGAACCTAGCAGGAGGGTGGAGGGCATCAGGATGAGAATTTGACATAGGAGAGGAGGTAGTAGACACTGTAGGACAGCCGTGTGGGGGAGAGGGAAGAAATGTAAATAAGAAAGTTGTTGCGTATTAAGAATTGAATGTTGGTTATTGTAAATGAACCCAGCAGGAGGGTAGGGGGCCAGCAGGATGAGGATGTGACACAGGAGAGGGGGCAGTGGGCTTTGCAGGACAGCCGCATGAGGGAGAGGGGAGAAATGTAAATAAGAAAGTTGTTGCGTATTAAGAATTATTGAATGTTGGTTATTGTAAATGAACCTAGCAGGAGGGTGGGGTGCAGCAGGATGAAAATTTGGAACAAGAGAGGGACAAAGGACACTGCAGGACAGCTGTGTGGGGTAGAGGGGAAATACAAATAAGAAATGTGTTGCGAATTTAAAATGGGGTATTAGCATGATACTGAAAATCAGATTTCTATTACTATAGTACCAATGTTAGGTCGAAAACATATAAAAATATAGATTTTATATAATAATTATTATAATGTTTTTAGTAAATTGAGAAAGAAAGTTTTACGTGACGTGATTACCTACTTTGAACAGGAGGAGGGAAGCATATTAAGAATGTAACCTATGGTTGGTCATTTTAGCTTACCGCACGAGCACTAGTTGTGTCGGTACTATGGCTATTGGTTCCAGCTGTCTCTACATCACTATTAATATTCAATTTTAATTATTTTTTTGGACTTGCTGGTAAAAAATTTGTCAAAAGAAAGTTTTAATCTCTTCTTTAAGAATATTTAATAAATAAAAGTCTAATCTCTGCTACGTATTAAGTTAAGTCGAAAGTCCTAACTGTTTTTCTATGTTTATGTTTAGAAATTCTGAAGGACGCATAATAGGATAGCAAAGCGAATACTTCGTATTAATGGAGTTACACTAACACCGTCTAATTTTGAACGAGGAAGCTAATTTTACTTTTTTGACAATTTGTCAACTTATATATAACTAGACTACTCATCTACTCTACTAGACATGTCATAAACTGAGTGACAACCGTTGAAAAACAAAGTATCACTTTGCTTGTTACTTTTTATTTATCTGCCATAGATAACCGACAGAAACTTATACAACCATTTAAAGAAGGTTAATAAAAATAGATCACTTCAAGTTTCATATTTGTTTCAGAGGGTCCTGTGGTTGCTACTTAAATATTTAGATAAATTTCTGGATTAACCGTAGTAAAACCATTAGATGTAGGTTTTAACTTTTAATAAAAAAGCTGGTTTCGGATTTCATCTTTATTTCGGAGCAATGATGCGCAATTATCATGATTTTTTAGTTATAAAAAGTGATTTTTTTTTGCAATTTCGAACACAAAAATGTTGCTATCTTACCTAGGCATGGGCAAATCAAAAAATGTTTTTATTGGCTCGCGATTTAAAAATTCTAACAGGGTCTTTGCCCTTGCTCTCGTGGTTGCTACTCAAATCTGAACACAATTCTGGAGTATTTATCTGATAAGGCTGGTTTATAACGGATGTAACTGGTGACTTCTTCTGTGTTCTGTTAACATGAGCTATAGGTATTTCTATGGTATGATTCATAATGACACTGGATTTGACGTTTACATTAAGGTTCGCCAACTTTTAAGAAACCTTCCTAGAGGAAAGCGCTATGTTGCAATAAATAATCATGGTTTCATACTCTAAAAAAATGTGGAATTGATTAATGTTTAACTGTAACAATATGATATCCAAAAATTAGTTCAGTATCTAACTTTTAAACTCTTCATGTATTCCCAAACATATTATTTTATAATACAATTTTACTGAAGTCAGCCATACTCAGTATAAAGCCACTCTACATTTCACTCTTCACTCTTTCCCAACAAATAACAAGCAAGTCCTATTTATTTTTTGTTGATCTCTGTTTATATTTTGATGAGTATTTTATATTTCGCTACAATATTAATTGTTATAAACATTTCAGATATAATTATGTAAGTTTTCAACAAACGGATCCATTTCTGACAGTTATAAGAAAGGTTATGTCGTCAAGTTATCAGATTACTGAAATGATTATGAACCACACACTTCTCATTCACATTTCACATCACACATCTTACAGAATACAGAAGAAGTTTACATCCATTATAAACCAGCCCTTCTCTGAAGAAAACAAAACTTTTTGTGAAAAAAAAGTCCAACTTTGGAAGTCCTTAGGGATCCAACAAAACACTTATACAATGTAGGTTAGGTATAGTAACAGAAACAATTAAAGGATTTTTCTTCTTTTATCTCCTGCCAGATTACCACCAAAAATTTCTACAACCATTTGATGTACCTAAATAAATAGCTCACTTCGAGTTTCACCTTCGTTTTGAGAGTCTCTCCTCTCGTCAACATTCCCACGTGGTTATCATTCTCTCTTCGTCCAGTTATCACCACCGCCCCCGCCCCCTTGCCATCCGTCCGCACACTTGCGTGTAATAAATTACAGCCATTTCCTTGCCAAACTTATATTTCACATTTGTGTGACAGCGTTTTGAAAAAAGGCCCGAGCTTAATCAAAGCTGGGCACACACGGTCTCGACGGCCGGGAGGGGAGGGGGGTGGATACAGAAAGCGGTGAGGTAAATAAAGCTGCTGGAGGAGAGGTTTCATTCGCGGAGTAGCTTTGGACAAGATTTCAAAAGCATATGAAAAGATTTAGTTATAGAAAAATTTTAATCTAGAATTTTAGATTCGACATAAATGCAAACTCAGGGAGATCTAAACAATTATTTATTATTACTGGACGACAGTACCCCACCCAAGGGGCGAAAGTACATTCGTCCATTTGCAGACTTTTTTAAAACAAGAATTACTATTAGCTATATAAAAATATAAAATCGTGCCTGATTTTGCCACTTGCCAGAAATGACTTTTTGTATGAATTCAAGTCTTGCCTTCAAGGAAATGTAAATATAAAATTTGCCTCCGGGGTATTCCAGAAAATTTTACCGGTCGTACATGCTTCGAAGTGCGTAAATTGAGGGACGTCACAGTGACATGTGTCAAAAAAATTAAACGTCACATGACGTTTCCCGATATTATGCGCACTTTAAGCTTCTGGCAGACATGATTTCTTATTTGAAAGCCCCTTATTATGTACATCAAGTACCAGACCAGAAGTAGTAAAATAAGTCACTAAGTACCTACATGTTAATACACTTCTTTAAAATAGCGTCCTGTTAGAAATACCCCGGATGCAAATTTTATACTTATTTACATTTTCTTGAAGGCAAGACACAAAAAGTCATGGCAAGTGGTAAAATCAGGTACGATTTTATATATATTACGGCTCTCTAGCTATCTAATTACACATTTAGGTACCATATATACTAAAGTAATTATTAGTATTTTAAAAATTTGAAAAACACTGAACAAATTAAAGATAATTGCATTTAAGTAAAAAGTGGGCGATTGTACCCCTCTTTCCCCTATACTGGTATGACTATGAGGTGAAAATGAAAATAATTTATAATTCAGGTGGTGGGTAGTTGACACCTTCTTAAAAGCAAATTTGTTCTTACAAAATAAGGCCTCAGTGTTCCGTCTCACCGGAAACCCCAACCCCCCCCACCCCCACTTTAACAAAACAAATCCAAAGTCCAAAGTCCACACACACTCCGGTGTATTTGTGTGACGTGCTGGCGCTGACAATAGCCACAAATCACCCCCGCCGACCCGCCGCCTTCGCTCGGGGGCGGAAGACCTCGAGATAGCGCCGCCGCCGCCGCCGGGGTGCTTTATGACGTCTGTTCATCACGTCGTCATAAATTAGAAACCCGAACTCTGAAAATGCGAATGGGGGCAAAAAGCGGGGTTCGAGGGATTTTTTAGCGAGACTAGAATTTGTTTAAATGATTGAAAATGCGTTTTCAGATCAAAACTATGTTCCGTGGAAAAAATGATTGTAATGTAGTGCCATTTCGATGAATTTGGAGTTGATCAACTTACTTTTGACACTTTCTGTCAAGCAGAAAATATGTGAAGAGAACAGTATTTTAATTATTTTGAACTGTAACTAATTCGATATTTAGGATGGTGAGCTTACTTTATTATGCAATCACATCGATCGATGAGACAAAGAAGAAAAATCTAGTGGCCTAAAAATGTTCCCAATATTTAAATTTATTTTTAATGCTCTTTAAACTGTAACTTTTCGAACTGTAATTATATTTTAGGGGATTCTGTCCAAATATGACGTAACCTAGACTATTAGCTGTTATTTACATTTTATAGGATTATTTTCACTGTTTCTCATTGTTTCATCGCCTATACGTTTTTCATATTTTTATGTAAAGTTATCTTTTAGAATAATTTCATATAGTTTAGGTATTAAACAAATTTGGATAGCATACTAATTTTTTTAAAGTTATGATACGCCTTTATAATGACCAATGAGTACAAGATGACGTCAAATTTTTTTTTTATCTTTACAACATAATATAACAAAAAAATAGTGTTGTGCCCTAAGAGATCTTAGTTTAAAAACATATGTACGTATACAAAATTTGATAAAATTTTTCGTAATTTATTTCATTAATTATTCGTCTAATATAATGCACAAGTGTTTTTAGTAGTAAATTTGGGAACTACTACTATGGAGAATGTACCCTACTCGCTAATTATTCATTGACGGAAAGAATTAGCTAAAAAACATGGGTTTAGGCTAAAAGCATATCGGATACAATAATTTCAATTATTCTTATTCAGAAATATTTAGAAAATTTTTAGAATAGAGAAGTTATAAAATCCTACCGTAAATAGCATATTTTTTCAATTAATTTTTAAAGACGATGCAAGTGACATTTCTTGCGCAAATTTTTTACACAAGGTTTGAATACTCACATCAATCTATCAAAAAATTAGACCCTAGATTGAAACCATTCATGAAATATTAATGTTGCGCGAATGTAAAGCTCTGGAGAAAGTATCCCCCCCCCCCTACTGAAATAATAATTGTGCGTCTAATATTGTTTCTAGAACAAATGAAAATAAAAAAATCAATTTATGTCAGCTGAAAAGTGCCACGATAAACAAATATTATTTATTCGTGTCATTATTCCCTAGCATATGGACAATTTATTGAAAGCAAGAAATTTTTCGAACTGCAGAAAAGTATTTTTTTATCTGTAATTTATGAAGTAATTTAGCGCGGCGAGTCGGAGCTAATAAGTCATTTTTATGGCTCTAAATGACATGTTTGAAGATATAGAATCGAACTGAGCCAGGCGAGCGGCAGGTATAAAGTGGGCCAGCTTGAATATCTACAGACGAAAAATAAAACTTAATGAAATCTCAACAAAACAAAACCAGAAACCGAGAAGCAGAATCAAAACCTAGAATTTGGGAACATTACGGAGATGCAATCAGCAAATCATTATTAAGTTCATTATTTTTAAATTAACGCTAAAGTACAAGAAATCTAGAGCTTGACCGGCTGTTATACAGCAAAACTAACTTACACTTTTGTATCGACTCGACTTCCATTTATGTGTGCGGTTACCAGGCGTCATGGTTGTTAGTGGAGAGTCAATACTCCTTAGATAAGATTTTCATGTTTTTGTTGAGTTATTATAAAATACTTGCGGACGATAGTAGTAAGGATGATAAGTTAACTATCTTTCATATCAGATAAATAATTATCTTCGACTTCTATTTATGTGCGGTTACCAGCCGTTACAGTTGTCAGTGGAGAGTACACCACTGGAGAGATGAAAAGTTGCTAATGACAAAGTTTCAACTTTTTTTCATATCAGATAATTGTCTTCAGGTGTAATAAACATTCTTATTCTGATGAACACTCGTCTTCGATTTGTGTGTGCGGTTACTAGCGTTCATGGTTGTTAGTGGAGATTTTAATGTTACCGTAACTTGGGGTGATTTCGGACGCTTTTTAAGGTTTTTTGCAATTCACTTGCTTATTTTTGTTGCAAAAAAATTGAAAAAAATTATTTGGACATTAGCATACTTCTAAAATAAACTTGCGTTGAAAAAGAATATATTTTTTAAGTACCTATATCACACATTTTTTTTTGTTATATAGTGTCCGGATTCACCCCTATGTGTAGGGGTGAACCCGTACACCCATATATTTTTCATCAAAATTCATATTCAATCAAGAGTATGTATGAATTCGGACAAAAAAGTGAAAAAAATATATGTGTGAAGGTAAACTTAACTTTTAATGTTGAAAATTAAACATATTTTCTTCTTTTTATAACTTCCCTTAATATGATCATGTAAAGTGGATTTTGGTAAGCCATAACACTCCGCCGCTTGTCTGAAGGTTTTTTTTTTACATTTAATATCAGAAATAGCTTTTTCTAATATATTCACATTGTAATTCATGAATTTTATGCCAATTTTTCTTTTATATTTCCTACCCATTATGTCCGATTTCGCCCCACCTAAAGCCAATTTTTTTAATTAATATATATTTAATGTTTAAACTAAAAAAATATAATTTTCATTTTAAGCACAAATGTTAACAATAAAGGTCCCAACAAAACTAATGGTAACATGTAATGATAGTGTTATTAACATTTACTATACAACAGTTTCTTTTTATACTTTTTAAAAATGCGCAAAACTTGGAGATTATAAAGATCTTACCTAAATGGCATAAAAAAAGTTAATTTGCAGCGACGCAGTCTACTGTACCTCGGTTAAACTTGAACTCACAAGTTTGAACCGTTACCATTTTTTTTTCGTGACGCGCATTCGTGATTTTGAATGGAATACAAAAAAATTTAGCTCTGTCCGCGTTTACCCCTACTGTCCGAAAGTTACGGTACTAAAAAATAGTTTCTTGAGAGCCAAAAGGGTGCAAGGTTTTACCTTTTTTTCATATCAGATAATTATATCTTCAAGTGTAATAAACATTCTTATTCTGATGAACACTCGTCTTCGATTTATGTGTGCGGTTAGTAGCCCTCAGGGTTGTTAGTGGAGATTTTAATGTTATTAAAAAACAGTTGCTGACGATAGCGGAAAGGGTGCAAGGTTTGAACTTTCTTTCATATCAGATAATTGTCTTGCAGGGTAATAAACATCCCTAATCTGATGAACACTCGACTTCGATTTGTGTAGTGTCCGGGCTGTGCTAGAAATCTCAGTTAATCCGCTCCTGTGCTAACACATGTCCCTCTGTAGCTGACGAGGCTGTAGCTTCTCTTCTCTCTGTCACACGCCCATTATACTTAACCTATCTGGTCTGGAAGAATTATTACGGTCAGGTTTGTGCGCTCGTCTATCTCGCAACTATATATCTAGGAAGTAGACGTTTTCGATGGCGTACTCGTTGATTTACGCCTTCTTTGTTACGCCATTACGACGTGGTGAGCGCGGCAATGCGCTCCATGCCAGGCCTTATCACTAACCCCACCGAGCCAGGAGACGCCCCCCATTTTCACCAGTCGCAATCGCCACCCCCGACTAAATTTACTTACGTTTTCCCGATTTCAACGCAGGAGGATTTTTATCCCTAACTGTTTCCAACAAAACCACAACTAAAACTTGCTTGACTTTGTATGAAATCTTTAACTGTAACAATATGATATCCAAAAATTAGTTCAGTATTTAAAAACATATTATTTTATTCAAATACAATTTTACTGAAGTCAGCCACTTCTTTATATAATTCACTCTTCACTCGTTTCCCAACAAATAGCAAGCAAGTTCTGTTTGTTCTTTTTGATCCTTGTTTACATTTGGATGAGTATTTTATATTTCGCTTCAATATTTATTGTCATAAACATTGTAGATGCAATTTATTCAAACGAAAATATTGTATGCAACACGTAAGGAAACTTAAGATAGGTATGGGAAATTTACAGCACGAGGCGTAGCCGAGTTCTCTTAACACATAAGTAAGGTAACTACCGAAATTCCTTACGTACAGTAGGAGACATTAGTTTTCAACTACAAATACGATTTCTGCTCTAAAAATCGACGCACGTAGCTACAGCAAGAAACAAAAACTGCCTTGGATATGTCCCATTTGGGAAAATATGAATCTCACTTTTAGAGCAGATATCGTATTTGTAGTTGAGAAGTATTCTGAAAACTAATGTACATAAATAGCTAGGTAGTATTTCATTAAAACATTAAAAGTACTTTTTCTTTATATCCATAAGTATCTCAGTACACATGAGTTGATGGTTTCTGATACATATTTATTTTTATTATTTTAAACATTCATTTTTACCTTCCGCTTACCTGTATAGGAAGGTATTGGAATCATGCAAAAAATCGGATAGTGAGTTTTTAGTGGATGAGCACGAATTAGGGTCCTTACAATTCATTTTTGATAGTTTCACGATGATGTCTGTATGTATGTGTGTGTATGTGTGTAGCTATGTGGTCAGGGCCGGATTTCTGTCAGTCGGATAACTCAAATACGAATTACCCAAAAATTTTGATATTTGGTATTTAACATTTGTATATAAATTGGAAGAACTCATTAGATTTTGGTACAAATATCTTCACCGGAAGTGATATTTTTTGAAGATTGAAAAGATTAATTGTCAAAAATTTATATAAATTTGGATAAATATAGTATTTATTTGTAATAAGAATAAGAGGCAAAGTTATTTGCAACTTACGTTATAAAAAAATTGTCTTTATCTGGTAGCATTAAAGAACTGCAGTAAAATTTAAAAAATAAATTTATCAAATAAAACGTTGAAATCTTGTAATCCATGTTCGACTGAATTTTGTTTCTGTGTAAAAAATATTGACAGGTGAGATGGGTGACAAGTTGACATACTAGTGCATAAGTAAGATATTAAATGTAGTAATTGAACGGAGGATGGCTTCAGCACAGAAGAGTTTTCCTGTGAATGAATCTTTTTATTCAAGTGATGCAAATTTCTGTGTTTCAATATTTTAGATTTTTATTTGTATATTTTAAATGGGCACCGGATTGTACGTATACATTTCTGTTTAAAGTCTAGATATGGCGGAAGGTTGTGTGATGGCCACGTCAGATTTTTTAATACTTGACTTCATTGTAAAATGTTTAATACTGTGTTTCCTCTAATGCTTCACTTGTTAGGTAATAATTGTTTTCCCACTTCCAGCCAGAGATTCACTAACTGCATGTCTAGGTAATCTCGTCAGATTAGCGTCCGTTTACCTGTAACAAATATTATAGTTTTGAAGTCAGTGTGCCGCTGCTATTTATACGACAAACTACACAAGTTCATGGCCTTCGTGATGTCCCTGGCTAGCCTTATCGTCCGGTTTATTGTTTTAGTGATGTCTACTTATGTATTTAATGGAGAATAACTTTCCTATAAACACATAGTAAAAAAGAAAGTATAGCCTTTTAATAACGTTGTAAAATTCTCAATAGTCATGAGGAATTTTTAGAAATTTGAGGAAGATTTTTAATTGGTTTTTGTTGATTTATGAGGCTGATTCTGGAATTATTCAATAGTTTTATTTTCTCGGTTTTTTAAAACCTGCTTAAAGGTCGAGGCTACAGTTTGGTTTGAAATAAGGTATGTTCAAATTTGTTTCTTACAATGAGGATCAATAATTAGATCATTGTAACAATAAAAGAATTAGTAGGTCACTTATTTAATTAAAAAATAACACCAGTTTAACATGGTCAACATTCAAATATTTGAGTTATCGGAAAAGTACAATTTTTTATGGTAGCCTTATTCAAAACAATTGTGTTATGCTCAACAAAATAAAGTACCTAGCCTACACTTTCGGCCTCGCTGATTTTACAGAGGGTAATAATCTCACTGCCTGAAGTGAGGACATGTTTTACTATAGTCCGACGTTTTTCGTAATTAATTTCTTTGGATCGCAATTTTTAAAATTAATAAAAGCTGATGGTATGTTTAATAAACTAAAGCCGTTGTACTTGATTATAACATTGTTAAGGTTGACCAAATGACCAATTTAATTACTGTCTGAAGTGGGAAACCTGCAATAATAAACTGCGTTTTATCCGCTTTTTCTTTTTTTACAATTCCTTAAACCTTCACAAAACATAATGATCTCACTGGTTGAAGTAGGAAAATTTAATTACTCTCTAAAGTAGGAAAACCGTCAACAAGTAGCTGCATTTAATTGCAATCAATTTGAACAAAAAAAATTTCATAATTAAATGCAATTTTTTACAGTATCATTGAATTAAATTTGAAAAAATAAGAAAGGGGCACAAGACATGTAGGTACTCTACAATTTAAAAAAAATCATGAATTTTGTTACTTGAAGTGTGCGGCGATAAAAAGGAATTTTGTAAAATCTAATAAGATTGTATTTTTCTGTCTTAATCCATATAATTTACTAATAAAGTAAGGTGCATTTAAACGATAAAATCAAATGGAATTTAATGCCGAAGTGTAAATATAGGTATCAAATATTAATTCTTGTTAGGATTTTTCAAAAAAGTAATTCGAACGCTTTTGGTCACCGGTTTGCCCCTTAAACCCGCACAGTAAGAACAAATTTGCTTAATGTCCAAAGTGGGGAAACAACAAACTCGTCATCACCATTTCCCGTTTAGTTCATTTTTCCATTTACAGCTCCCTACCGGGCTCCCTACCCACCTTCCCTACCTGTTCTCAGTTCTCTATCCCTTGTTTAGCATAACACATATGTGCATTTTATCCTAGCGCCAGATTGAAGGTGGCTGCGGTGGCCGCAATCTCCAGACCGCAATAAAATCAAATGATGGCTCGTCAGAAAGGCAAGCGGTCGACGTGAGGTAAAAGAGTCGGGTTCAAGTCCCACAGGTAATAAACAAACATGGACGGGAAACAGCAGACTGTCAACAAACAGGGGAAACGCGGAAATAGTGGGGAGTAGTTAATAGTTCGGATTGTCGGCATAGGCGAGAAGTATGAAAAAGTCTAGGAATGCCAATAACTACTCGCTTTGTTTAAAAGAGGACCAATACAAATGCAGTTTCATATTAAAAATAAACAATTGTTGTTTGACATCAACATTATTATGTTTGCTTCAGTTTTGATTATACAGGTTGGTGGAGGTGAAATGCGAACATAGGGAAATATATGACAATGGAGTTATCATGCTAGGCATCTTGATATACGTGGAATAAGTACTGTTAATGTCAAAGTATTAGCTGTCATATTATTGACATTTTCATTTTCATTAAAATATTTTGTTTGCATAATAATGTATGTGTACGAGCAGAACGAGAAAGTTTACATGCACTTTTAGATTTTATTATTATTTCTGTTATTGATTACTCTTTTTGCCACACAAATTCACATTACTTCGTTTTGTGACACTACTACAAAATATATCAAGATACCTGGCATGAAAGTTCGATTGTCATGTATGTTCCCTATGTTCGCATTTCACCTCCACCAACCTGTATACGGTATGTTGTCTTAATTTTGAAAATTTTGTAAAATAAAATAGTATTATTATGTTGGTCGACGAAGAACTGTTTCTCATTTTCCAGCTTGATAATTTTAAATAAATCGAAACGACGCGTAATCTTCGAGTAATTATTTCAATCTTGTCCACTTTTCGACAACTTTCTTTTCACCATTACAATTTTGAACGCTATTCCATCATCAATTAAAAATATAAATATTGTATTCAAGAATCAATGCATTTTTCCTGGTTTGTTTTATCAATCCAAGCAACAAATTTGATTTAAAAACAACCCTAAACGTCAATAATTGTATTTATTTCTGTGTAAATGACACTTTACAGGTTTTATGGTAACTAAGTACCTAAATGAGTTATTAAGGGCGCGCTTAAAAGTAAAAAAAAACCGTAACACGAAGTCTGAAATGGCAATGTTTTTAACGCGATAATACTCGTAGTTGATTTAACAAAAATTATTTCAAATTCCTGTGCCAAAGACAAAAAATAAAAATATAGAGGCATTAAGACATCCTTTGTTAATACACTGATATGTAAAAGCATCATATATTTCAATTCTAATTAAAGTAAACGTGGAAGGCGTACACCTCTGTAACGCTGTAAAATTTTAGGGTAAACGTAAGCCTTAAATATAACGATAATAAGCTCGCAATTTCGTTATGGGCCAAGATAACTCTGTTAACTTTTAACCACAATCCTTCTTGCATTCGCCGCTACTGAGACTGTGTATCCCACGCTACAGGGTACTTCAACCACCTCTCAATCACCGATCATTCGATCAATCTCGAAAATCGCCTAGCAATTTCTGCCCGTCGATTATTCCATCTCACCCGGTATAAACAATCGGCCAGACTGTCTTGATTCTCGGCTGCCTTTGATGATTTAAACCGGTTGAAAATTATCTGCGCTTAACTACACTGTAGCATTCGGAATGTGCCATTACTGGCCCATAAAAAGGTTTTATGGCGCCCGCCAACCAACAACAAAATGCTGAGGTAGATCGACCAAGTGGCAGAAGATGATAGAGGATTAAGAATAGCAGTAGATGCTGAGGTTCATTCATAGTTTGATGGCTTTATGGTTTCTTTTAACAGCGGATATGTTCTGTTTGTATTGTTACAACTAAATAAATACGTCATCACTACTTTTGGCCACTTCAAGCAGTGATATCTACCACACACTAAAGAATAATACAATATTGGCTGAAGATGCTGTTTTATGGTGACTTTTAAAAGGTGATTATTGTTCCATTGTTACAACTAAATAGATACATCATCACTGCAACTGGGCAAATTCCCGGTGGACCTGTCCTGTCGAGCCATCAAATTGGGCCGAAATAATAATAATTGTTATATGAATAATGGAAATTAGAAATGCAGTCAGTTTATTTAATTATAGTAAATTTAGACCAATAGTCAACGTTTCGCCACCCTTTGTGGAAAGACTAGTGTATGGAAATTGTTTTCTGTGATGGTAGTACTAGACGTGCTGGATGATTTTTAAACTTTGATGGTTTACTATTTCTACAAAATGTAAGTCTTTGCCGTGAAGATTCCTCAAAAGGTGCGCCAGAAAACAGCCAAAAAATGGATTTCGAGCGCCACTCCAAAGCTTTTATTGTTTTGTTAAATATAATAATCTAAAGATATTGTTGAAGATAAAAGTACAATCTACAAAATGGTCGATGCAGAATTTTAAAATTTTGCTTTTAAATCGAAATATGCTAATTAGAATGTTGACAGTTTTTAATATTTTTAAACACAAATATCTTCTATTTTAAAACGAATTTCAAAAATTCGATCGGTTATTTCGCAGATCCAAGCTTTGTTGACAATATATTCAAATTCGAAGTTATTCACTTATAAATAAGAGCTGTACAGTGGTCTTTTTCTTACAAATATTGCAGTTTTTTTTACAAATATGGGTGCCAAAATTATTTTTTCCTTTCAAACATATATTATTTGTTATTTTTATGTATAACAAAACAATAAACGCTATAGAATAGCGTGCGGAATCAATGTTTTTGACTGTTTTCTACCATCACCTTAAAGATCTTATTTTTATTGAGTAAGGAAATTTATTCAATTATTTTTTTTATTATTCAAAAGATGGTCTCTTCGTACAAAAACTAATGGTAAAACTAAAAAACCTTCCACACTAAAACAATTATGTAAACATAAAATTTTCGATATCCAGTTAATTATGGCCGGTCTGTAATCATCGGTCATAAAACATGGCCGAGCACCTTCAATCACAAATTATCCGAAGAAATAAAAACAATGCACTTCTGACGCAGTGGACGCAACCGCAACCGCCGTTGATGCAAGCTCTCGTTAAATATAAAATCTGACATAATGAGTTGATTGGGCTGTTGGATTTATTTACCAGAGCCCATTATAAGAAAAGGTTAACAGAGAAAGGGGAGATCAATAGCGACTCGTAAAAAAGGGTATATTCTAGCACAAAATAACGTGTTCGACTAGCTCTGTTCGTACTTATTATCCGCAAACCAGAAAGGTCAAATACCAGATCTGTTTTTCTATTGATACAGTTCTCGGATACAGAAGCAACAATTGAAAACAAATTTAAATTAATGGTTTCTTGAAGATGAAGAATGTTTTTGGTTGTACTTTTGTGTTTATTCTTACGAATATACTCGTAGGTAGTGACATGGTGAGCTATAGGGAGTGTTTTGTTCGTTAGGGTGGAAAGAATGGTACGAAATAGGGATATGTTAGACTATTCTAAATGTCATTGACAGTTTAATGAAAAAACTGTTTGCCACAATGTTTTTAAATTCTAAGATTGCAGAAAAAAATTCCCAGGACCATCTACGAAACTACCAGTCTCCATACAGTTACCTAGCAACGAAAATAAACAATATCACATATCCGTTCAACCCTTTCGAGATGTTATCGAACAGGTCATATCAAAAAGTTTCAATTTTTGATTCACCTCTTAGCAGGCGTGTGTTGTCTTTCTATGACATTTGATATTTTTTTTCCTGTCATTAAGTATTACGTGATAAATTTCATGATTCCATTAAAATGAATAAAGTGATTTCTTCACATAAATTAAAGTAGTACTTTTGCTCTATCTACTATAATTCAAAAATTTATATTCTTGTTATTGAAAATCTTGTATCATGTATTCTATGATCATAATAGATAGGTATATTTGTTTCTTCGTAAAATTAAAATTATAACAGTGGCAATTCCACTCCTTTATAAAGTAAGCCATAAACATAACACAATTTTATCGGTTTGACAGCGGATAAAAAGGAAGGTAACTTTTTGCAAGTGATAAAGCCTTATTTACCTTTTTCTTAGCAACCAAATAATTAACAAAACACTAAGTCATTTGCTTCATATTTCTAATATTTCTTAGTGAAATTATTAGATTTTGGGAATATTTGTGAAGAAGAACCAAAGGAGTCGTTAAATTATCTCGTTGAATTACACTCGAGCATTTTATTTCCTCCGAATAAATTTCTGTTTGACTTCTCAACCTCGTCACCTGACAGCAATTTGACTCGAAAAATTTCTAGGCAACAAGGTTTCAACACAAACAAAAATTTATCCAACGAAATAAAAAGCTCTTGTGTCATTACAGTTCACAGTTTACATTAAAATATATTCATAAATAAAATGTTTAATATTATGGTAGGGGGGAAAATAGTGTACATGACTCTCAGGAAAGTGTCTATCGAATGTTCGTGCAAGCCTCGCGCGTAAACATTCTCACTCATACGATATCACTCACTTTCCTTGCTCGTTATGTAATATACTATAGCATCTCTAGTTGACACATATACGATACTTTGTTTCGTTATATAAATTTTACTAGTTTCTCAAATGCTGAATTCAAGGAGCAAATCAAATAATCTTTAATGAATATTATAAAATAAAACTTAATCTCCTAATTTGCCACTAACCAAATTCTGTAAACAAGTTTTTTCATCTCTCAAATCTCGTTTGAAATCAAAGTGGGCGAAGGCTCTCAGTCAAGCAAGATTCCTGAAAGAAAGAAAACCTGACAATAAATCTATCAAGTTTGATTGTCTCATTTATCGGTGTAACGATATACCCTGCTGCATCATTTTACTGAATCATGGATGACATGCAAAAATGCAGTCGTGTTTATCTCTAAACACAGAACAGGTTCTGTAATGAGCGGCACATCAGCTCAGGTGTTGATGTTGAAGAAAGAGATGGTGAGAGTGCCGCACCAACACTGTGTCATCGCGATTAGAAAAAGAGGTTTTACTTTCAAACTAAGGTGAACTTCAAAATAACAACGTTTACGTGAATATTTTGGCAAGAATAACCCTTTCTGACATTAATTGGTAGCGGATAAGGTAAAGCAATATTATTTATTCAGTACCTGCACCGAAAACACCACTTTTCGTTCCTATTATTAGGGACAAAAGTGAGGTCAGTACTTTTCCTCCCGATTTATGCGGGGTTCTAATTAATTTTCTTTATGTATGCAAGATAGCTGCAACCCTTGTGTTACATTGTTGCTTCTTTTCGATTTTCGAGGAAAATACTACCCTCCAATTAATAGTATATTGTGCAACTAGGGACGAAAGTGGCGTTTTCCGACCAGTGCGGAGTACGAACTTTTGTCCCGAGATACACACGACATATTTTTTAATACCTGCATCGAAAAGGAATTAGAAGTTGAAGAAAGGAAGGATCCGGATGATTGTAACATTGGAAAATGTATAAAAATAACATAAAATAAATAAAAATAATCTAAATAATAAATTTTGGAATCCCGCATATAGAGGGAGGACACGTATTTTTCCTCCCTGGGGAGGAAAAAATCAAGTGACTTCCCGGCGTATACAGCGGGAGTAAAAAAGTACTTTTCTTCCCTAGGGTGGGGAAATCAAGTGGATTCCCGCATAAAGCTGGTCAGATATACCTCACTTTCGTCCCTAATAATAGGGACGAATGGTGGAGTTTACGGTGCAGGTATTGAAAAAACTCATTTTCTGAGTATCTTGAAAAGATTCATGTATTTCATACATTGGAATTTCTAAAAATTTTGTTCCAGGTGTTTGGTCCATTTTTGTCATGTAGGTACTTTTTGTATCACTATCTAGGGAAGGAGGGGGGCAATTCCCCCTCCCCAACGACGCCCATGATGACAGGCACATATTTGAAATATCTTAATGTTTAAAATACCGCATAGCAACTTCGCGTCAAAATATTCCTCACACTCGCAAATTTTGGTCGCTGTCACTTTCATTTTACATCTCCATGATCGTGGGTGGCGTCGCCTGCCCTTTTCCCCCGCCGGCGTCGTCTTGTTTATGCTATCGTCGACTCATCACCGCGTCAGCGTCGTAAGCAATTACGCGCGTCATAAAAGTGGAATATACTTATTCAAATAGAGCCGGGCGGCACTTTGCACCGCAACGTTGATCCAATTACAATAAAGCAGCCGCCCCCCTTCCCCACCCACGCTGTCCTGGAGTTAATGTGAGCCTAAACGTCAAAATAAACCAACCGACGTGCTAGTTCGTCCCGGGCGTTTTCGCCCACCGGCCAAAACGTGCTCGAACGTCCCAATATTTTTTAAGTTACCTGGAAAATAAGTTTAAACCGTTATACTCGTTTTTAGTCGCTTTGCTCGAATTTTTTAATAAATAATTGCATTTGTCTACAATCGCTGTACAATATGAACAGTGTTGTTCAATTTTTAGTTAGGACATGTACAAAATTGCCGCACTAGTGCGACAAAAACATAAAAGTTATAGCGTCAAATTGGTCTCAAACTACGATTGTGAACATTTTGTTTGGAAATTTTGTTTTGTTTATAAACGTTGTCATGATGATAACCACGATTTCATTGAATTGTTAAGTACGTCAAATAATAATAATGTTAAAATTAGCTATATTGATGTTATACGATTGTAGACAAAAATATGGTGTGCACCTCGTTGGATAGAGCTTGTTTGTTACCCTTGGCGAGTCGTCAATCTCGGCTTCGCCTCGACTGAACAAATTTCTTGCCGCGTGCAACAAACAATGCTCTATCCGTACTTGATACACAAATAACTATTGTAAAACTCGACTTCAAGTCTTTATTTTGATGGCAACCATTCAACAGGATTAACTTCCAATTACAGACTAGTACCTAGATGTAATTATATTGAAAACAAAACTCTCGAACCCAGTGCCGATTGCTGGCATCGAACTGGGGACCGCTAGCAAGCTAGGTGACCACTATACTGTTGAGCTAACCACTGACCGTATAATTAAAATATAAACAATCTTTATGCCAACTAAACAAATAGAAGCATACAAATATACTACACTAATTTATAATAATTAGCGAAGCAGTGAAATGAAAATTCACCGGTTTCATTGACCGATATTATTTGCGTTGGTGCACAGACTAGATTCCCAAACTAGTTTTTAACATTATAACACAAAATTCAAATAATTGCTGCCGAAATGCACAATGAAAAGATTTGACAGAAAATGAGACAATATAAGGCTAAAAGCGACGAATATTATGTCCTTCTTGAATTTGGGGAGAAAGCGAAAATAGTTTTCTATGGCGAACAAAATAAATACCTACATAATAATCAAAAATTAATTTAATTCCAGACCTAGTCCCATTAGACACAAGTAATGGCACTATTGGGACATTTTTGCCACATATTTTTAAATAAATTTAAAAAAAAGTACATTGTTGTTACAAATGTCCAGCTACCATATCATAAATCTAAAATATTGTAAATATCACATGAAATGAAAAATTCACGAAAAACCAAAAATAGTCTAAATAGCCCCCAGTCTCCCCTACTGCCAAATAAATAAAAGTTGGATGGTTTAAATATCTAAGCTCCTATCTCATTTAAAGCCAAAAGGGTCATTGGAACATCATTTTCATATAGTATGACAGGGCAAAACCGCACGGGTCGAATGCGGACGACACCAATTCGTGAAGGGCCCTTAGTCATAACGCAGGGAAATATGCGCGACATTATGCGGTGGTCTGGTATTTCCAGTGGGATTAAGAACGCATGATAAGCGATTCTATCATTTGGAGTTATTGTTATAGAGAAGTAAAATAGAGGTATTTATAGCGCAATTTAACCTTTAGATAAATTGGACGGGAATAGCAGGAGCCGAGCAGGAACTCTTGACTTTTCAGGAAAAACATATTCTATGAAATTACCATCAGGATCCACTTCAAATGATATTTTTGTATGCAACGCTCGTTTCTCGCATATCAATGCTAAACACAAACGATGAAAATATTATCAAATGGCCAAAATATTAGTTTGATAATCAATTTATTAAAGACCTTATCTACCTACCGTAGAATAGGTATATATAGCAGACAGGAGGATATATGCAACACGAGCTTCATTTTTGTTCTGTCGGTAATGCAGAGTGGCGGAAAAATACTTGTAGTATAGACTGTACTCTGGCAATTCAACCGAAAGAGTATTTCCTGAAATTTCTAATATAAGTAGTAACAGTAAGAATAATTATTGAAATATGTGATGTTTTTAGCATTTTCTAAAACGCACTCAAATTAAATGAACTATTTTTTTAAATTTCACAAATGTTGTAAAAGATATTGCAGTAGTTTAAAGGTTGTTTTATAAGGCTTTAAACTTTTCATTTCATATAACCCGGACATGGGATTTTATAGAATGCATAGAAACTATATATAGCGGCGGGGGGTGCGGATAAAAAATCAAATAAGTTAAGAATTGTCAGCTCTAATAAACCGTTATCTAATAGCATTTAACAGAAATATTAATATATTTTTTAAAGAGTTATTCACTTTTTTGTCAAAACATCGTTTCATAAATACCCACGGTAGTGCATAAAATGTTAAAATGATTATATTTTTCCAGTGTAGCTTAGCTTTAGCCGAGCTTCAGTATAAACACACTTAATTATAATTTTTTGTATTTTTATTTATTTTGCTGGTAACCATTCAACAGGATTTACTTCCAATTAAAGAATGGTATATTATAGTGGAATCCAACCACTTCGACCGATTCGTCTTGGTGCAATCAGAACCTCAATCCGTGCGACGGAGATTCTTTTTACAACCAGGATTACATTAAGACGCTCAAGTGTCAGCTTGAAGCATCCGAGTGCGATTTAATTGCAAGATGTTTTACAATTGTGGCCGAGAAACTTGAACCACGGAACTCCGGGTTCATACGTCATCACACGCAGAGAGCTGTGCCGTGCTTAAACCCGCGCAGCTACTGCCTCAAATAATCAATTCAGTAAATTTTGATCAATTTGCGCCTTAAGCCCTGTTCACACATGGACACACAACGGACACATAGAAGACACACACGCAACAGTAGAAAATACTGTGTGTGTGTTGCTTGTGAAATAGAGGCGCCGCTATTTTGTGACTTCTATGTAAGTAAAGAAAAAATAAATTTTGAAGCCACAAACGTTCCACACGTTCTTCATTGTACTTCTGTTGCCTGTGTCTTCTATGTTCCCATGTGTGAACAGGGCTTTAAGTGTGAAATTCTTACTCTTGTACTGTTAAGCTAAGTTTCCACCTCTTAACATAGTCACTGTTTTAGTCTTTGTTTTTGGTTTTTTGTCTTAGTTTTTCTCAAACCATTTCTAGTTCTTAACATAAACATAGTTTTAGTTTTTGTAAATAAAATATGTTTCACTTAAATTGATAGTACAATTTTATAAAAAAGATTAGAGGTATAGATTGGATTGGAATAGTACCTAATACTAAAAATAATTATTAATTCAACTTGACATTTTGTGGTTATTTCAGTGTTTATTTAATACCAGCAATTCTTATTTTTTTACAAATGCACGAATAACTTTTCTTGTTCTATATGGTCTATATTTTTATGAAACCAACCCTCAAAAATACTAACAAAACTAATGACAGCTGCCAAATAATATGCATCTATCTCTCTCCAACCGAACAACGACGAAAAACTATGTCCAAAGCTTGGAGTTAGCATGCTTTTGTGTTTATGCGCTACGACAAAAACTACGACTAAGACTAAAACAGTAGCTAGAAACGCTCAGCCATATTCTCGTATGTCAAACTCTGAAGGTTATGTTCAAAAACAAAAACTGTAACTATGTTAAGAGATGGAAACGTGTACTTAAATTTTGTACAGTTAAACTGAAATGGGTCACAACTGAGTAGTCAGAATGAATTTGTAACGTTCCAAATGTACAAGTCTAATTCGTCTCCTAATCTTGAAACCAAGTCTGCTGTTATTTGGCAAAAGCTGTAAGCCATCAAGCAATTGTATCTTTGCATCTAGCACTTGACAATATTTTCCTCTTCTCTCTTCTTGATAGACACAACAAAAACAGTGAGTTATTCTCGTCTGGTGTTTGTCGCTTCGCATTAAGATAATTCGGCGCCAAGCTCAGTAAAGCTTGTGGCACGACGTAACCGTAACGTTGTAACGTTCATCGTTCGATGGAGGACGGTGTTAATTACATTAACGGTGACGGTACTATTTATTTATCCCCGGGAATTTCATTAAACTTGACGGTGTTTTTCATAATTTGTGATTGGAAGAATGCACCAGAGTTAAGATGCCCGTCTACTACCTAAAATCCAGCATAAAATGTAAAACGTAGCGAGTGTTTTGTGACCAGTACAAGAATGGTAAAATTGTATTTCAACAAGGATTCAATGGAGAAAGATTGGATCTAGAGATGTGCCTTTTTAAAATTTTGATAAAAAAAATTGTAGGTACATTAATATAAAAATTCCGAAAAATTTTATACAAAATTAACATGATACGAATTAATTTTTAAAATTTTAAAAATTCACATCTGTAGATCTATTCTTTCTCTATTAAATGTTTATAAAAACATTATCCTGAAGTCAATAATAATCTGACAGTTTACTCGCAACGAAAATACTTTTACAGTATTTCAACAACAACTTCAAAATGACATTGCATAGCTAAGATGCGGCAAAGAACGAGTTTCGGGCTGGGTTCGGGCAGCCGTAATAGTGGGGAAACGAGTGAATTAGAAAAAAAGTAATATCGAGAGTATTTTAGGAATTCGGAAAATAGGTAGATACCTATTTATGTTTATGTTTATGAAAGTTCAAATTCATCTAAGACAATACGAGCATTCACAGGCCTTGAAAGTGAAGACAGAGTGAGTGCTCATATTTAGTTACAAAAATTTAAACATTTAGTCCTAATTCATAATGAACTTAAACATAAGAATTACGTAATGCCCATGTCACACCGACGTGGCATGAAGCACGGTGCTCGATGTGGCATTTTGCTTCGTTCAAAGCTGTCAAAAGGGTGTCACACCGGTATAGCAAAATGCCATACGAAAATTTGTATATTGCTATGTTCACTTCGTACTTTGAAGGGTTTTGAAAATTATTTTTGACAGCTGAGAATTAAAATTCATCAATTTTTTGTGTTAATTAAATCAATAATTAGTTCATATATTGACAAAAGCTGAAAGGGTTATATTCTTATTATCAAATTACTTACTGTTACTATTTTGACATCAATTATTCACCAAATGTCAAAAATTATATTGAGGACTCACTGCGAAATCAGCAACAAATTTCCATATGTCAAAATGCTCGACGGAATAGCGGCGATAAAATTTTACGTTATTCATTTGTTCCCATAGAGCACCGTGCTTCGTGCTATGCCGGTGTGACATGGGCATTAGAGAACATTTTTTAAATGTTAAAACACAATTAAATTTTTGAACTATGTGATTTCAAAACTGCATAAATTTTAAATACAGATACGTAAGAAGAACGTAAAGTTGAACTGTATTCAACTTTACGTATCTCTTACGTTCGTTTAAAAAAAGTCTCCTTACGCTTACATCCATTGTGAATTCAGCCTAACACTAAATACTTATGTAGGTAAATGCGGTGTAACTTTATATTTTACTGCTTCTAAAATTAATAATACTTGATTAGCTCTTTTGTTAGGAATAAATTATTTATATATTGGAGCAGAAATGCAAATTTGTTGAACAATCAGCTGTGGGTCTGTCAACTGCCGCTTTTGTTGATTAATACTCGTATATTCTTTGTTTCCAAGAAATTCCTGTAGCATTTCAACACGTCTTCAGTAACCTGTGAATGTGATAAATATAGTTTTTAGAAAGTCTGGTGTCCATTATTAATCATTCATTTGTTTTATCCAACACCCACTTGACCTAGTGTTAATTTATCGCGCTTCTAGTTATGGTGTTTTGCACTACGCGCTCGCTACATGAAGAACAAATGTGTAATGATTTATTTATAATGTCTACGTTTGTGTCCGTGTTTCATATAACTGTTGACTGACTATAAAATCACTAGTTTATGATGGAGGCTGTAAAAACGATCCGTGGAATGATGTGACGATATTACAGGAATATTTAAATTCACAAGAATTTATTACTGATCGTGATCATCAAATTGGAATCTAATATATGATACGCTTGCTGCAAAGCATCAGATTTTCTTACTTATTTTTACAGAAAATCGTGCATCTCAGATAACCAATAGTAACCATGGTAATATAAAGGCTGAATTACATTATACTTTTTTCGTCTAGATTCATGGTAGATTTCTACTATCGGATTCAGAATTATAGTCAGTTGGGTTTAAAGATGAATAACTTGTTAAAAAGTGATCCAAAAAATTTGAACTAAACTTTATAATAAAGTATGCATATTTCTGCGTTATTATATAAAGTTTCAAATTTTTAAATTTATTTGTGTAGAAATAACAACAATTTATAGCAAAAATGAGCTATGATTTCGACACATTTTTAGAAACTATTAATTTCAATGACGTCTACTGTCAACATATATCACCCAAAAAAATTAATATTATAGTATAGGACAGTTATAAGCTTTGTAAAGTTATTTTTTAACATAATTTTATTTAAATGTTTATATTTTGTTTGTGATAATTAAATAAGTGAATATGTAAGATCTTGGTTACTGGTAAGAATTGTTAATCATTTTTATTTTAAAATTATTATTTGAATTTTAATAATTTTTTCTGGAAAAGTGAAATAGCGAGAATCCATAAATTTCAGAAACAAAAATGTATCAAAATTCAAGTAATAATTTTTAAATAAAAATAATAAACAAATATTTTTTATAATTATGTAAGGCATCGTTAACCTGAATTTGCATCATATAAGATTACCAGTAACCAAGATCTGACATGTTCATTTGTTTGATTATTATAAACAAAATATAAACATTAAAAAAAAAACGTTAACAAATAACTCTACAAAGCTTATGGCTACACTATACCAAAATATAATATTTTTTTGATAATGTATATTGACAGTATAGACGTCATTGAATTAACAGTTTCAAAAAGATCATAGCTCAGTTTTAGATTTTAGATTAGAATACGAGCGAAGCAAGTGTTCTACGAAGAACAAGTGTAAAAAAGCCACTTTACGAACAAGTTTCATATACAATTTTTTGCAATATGTCAGGTTATTTCCTTATTAAAAATTATTCTGACGAGATTTGTGTTTTACTTAAAATAATTTCAATACATGCGGTCACTTTTTCTATGACAAAAACAAAAACATCAAAAAATTACCTATCTCTGTATGTCAAACTGACTGTCAATTTGAAATTTAATAAATTTTTAAAGAAAATATATGCAATACAAATGAGTGTGACAGTGCTGTATACTTCGTTACTCGAAAAATAATATAATACTACACTTTTTCTAAACTGTGCAAACAATTTTTTTTGCACAGTTTTTAACTGTTCAAAAAAATTTCATTTTTGAACAATTTATAAAAAACAATAGCTTCACGTGCACTTTACAGTTTTAAAATGCCAACTTTTTATATGACATATTGCAAAAAAGTTTTTCCAGTTATACTTATAATAAAATGAATGTATACAGATCTAATTATGATTAGTTATAAACAGCGAGGTAAACAGCAATGTAAACTAATTTATTTTTATTAAATTATTCCATAATTTTCGCAGTAAATTTTGAATGTTGACTGACAGTTAACCGAATTCAGTAACCATGTTTCGACATTATTAATACTGATATATTTTGGAGTACTTATAAATATCTAATTATGTAAATATTTCATTATGAATTCAGTTAGCCACTACAAAATATCAATATATTACGTATTTCATTGGCATGTTATTGATTGATGTCAATAATTTCATTAATTTTAACCATCATATCTGCAATATTAACATGTTGCTATTCCGATCTTTAACCCTTGACATAATGTTGGAAATTTCACGAAAATATTGACAGATGCAACACTCCTCATAATTAATACAAAATGTAACAACTAGTAGTGTCTCTTCATAAAGCTAGATGCTTTTTAAACTAATACTTTTTACTTATTTATTATTAACATTTCATTAAGTATTTTGTAGATTAACTTTCTTCCACCATTAGAGAATACGATACGTGGTAAGGTTTTTTAAAAACTGAAACACTGTGAGAAAATAGCTATTTATGTAACAAAGAAACGAAATTTGCAACACGAGGCATAGCCGAGTTCTGTAAACACATAAGTATGGTAACTACCAATATTTCTTACGTGTTGCATGCAATATTTTATCTACTTTCGTTCGAATAAACGAATAAGTGCAATTTTCTTTGAAATTATGAAATGTTAATGACACTTATAAATTTTGACGTAAAACAAAAACATCCAAATTAGGTTATCTACAAACGACATTTTTATTCGAGTTTTTCTTAATTTAAACTGCATAAAATATGCGATTGCAAGTTAAAACCATTTTATATTGAAGTTTCTTTACAATGTGGTCTGTTATCTTCCTAATAAATGTAGTTTTTTAGGTATATATTTTATTAAATAAAAAGAATGAAATTAAGACTATTGCGTGAAATAATGAAATTCATAACCTAACGCAAATTAGTGAAATAAGGTGTCTATTACCTAACGAAAGTCGAAAAATTATTTTTTAAATTGTACATAATTTCACTATCCAAATATTATTGTCCGAAGTAGTACATCGTTAAAATTGTAATCATTAATTTATAAATTTAAATTGAGTATCTATACAAATTACAATAGTACCTATACCGTGAGTTTTATTTAACGTGAAACATGGGATCTTTCATATCCATGGTTACGAATTTGACAGCAAGTATTAGAGCGTTTCATTTAAAATAGAACATAACAATTGAAATATATGTATTTCTAATCATTTTAGAAATGAAAAAAGTTGCAAGAAATATAAACATTTAATAGATATTTTTTCAGAATACAATTTATACCTATAGCAAATTCTCAAATACACGAAATAAATCAGATACTTTATACCATTATACCAACGTATCATTTGTACCATCTCTTCAATTGTATACCTTATTTTCAACAACACAACCCTAATTGACAGGTAATATTTACTTGACAATGATAGTTTATGTTCTATTTTAAATGAAACGCTCTAATACATTGCTGTCAAATTCGTAACCATGGATATGAAAGATCCCATGTTTCACGTTAAATAAAACTCACGGTATCTTTTCTTGTCTATTAAGTGACTAAGTAAAGTCAACTTTAAAAATTAGTCCGTAATCTGTTCCTACTTTAGTTACTGAGAGCACAAACCACTGCAAAACTTGCCAAAACAACAATGTGGGGCAATCATTGATGTCTGAAATAACGTTTCCATTTCTCGTAAAATTTATTGTGCATATAATTTGGTTTAAAACTAATCAAAACTCATATATTTAAAATGTAATAGCGCTAATAAATTTGTCAAGACATGGCGCCATTGTACTTCCTTCAAATGTATGTGTCTTAGCCGTAAAATATACGTTGCTAAATTCGTAAAATTTATTATAATTTTATGATATACTACGCTGGATTAAAAATACGTCTAGAGACATAATTTATTTGAATGTTAGCAAGAATCCGCGTTTCTTAAATACCTCCAGTGTCGTTTATTTTAATATGTCATCCGACCAGTTTAGAAAACAATTATTAAAACACGGATAATTTTTGAGTGAGTTAATATCTTTCCATCATCATAAATTAGGGACTCGTGACGGTCTACCGGTAATTTGAGTCTCCAAAAATTTCAATGGAATTTTTTATGTAGGCTCAACATGCCATAAGAGAAGAATTTATTGATTTTTATAAGTATATTTCTACAGATGTCTTAAAATAATTTTTGGTTGTTACGTAAATCAAATATATCATCACTGCTGATGGTTTCTTCAGTTTGTCAACATGTATCTGATTTCATGAGATAATTTCTTATTTTAATATGGAAACTATAAAAAATCAAATGCCAGATTTCTTACTATAAAATACAAATTATTTTAGTTTTTAATACATTTAATTCTATTAATTTAAATCCGTATACAGGCTGTACCATAACTTGAGGTACATAATTGAAATGGCACATAGTATTTAACGTACTGATTCCGAAACAAAAAGATTTTTTTCGAAATTTCTAAACCCAAAAAACAATGAAATTGGAAATGGTTCGGCAAGTTGTTATTCAAACATTCGTTATTAGTTAGTTTACAATGTAATAATTAAATTAAATGTATACCTATCAACCAGTGGCTCAAAACTGTTTCCTTTACAAACCTCAAAAACTAATTTTCGAATTTTGAAAAAATTCTTTTAGTTTTGTGATCAGTATGTTAAGTACTTATGCCATTCTAATATGTACCTCAAGTTGTGGTACACCTGTAGATACCGTATGTGCAGTTACCAGCCTTTAACTCACGGATACACATAGTTGATTGAAGCCATGGCTACTAGAGCTACTAGAGCATACCAATATGGCGGTTTATTTATATTTATTCTGAAAGTTTTATAAATAACAAACATACCACGGAAAGAACAGAATGCAGAAAATGTTATTACTGACTTTATATATTTCAAATAAAACATACTTTATACTACGTTCAAGTAAAATTTGACGACGTAATACAAATAATTTTCATCTGTCAAATTCTGAGAAATGTCAATGTCAAAATAGCCTTACGTAACTGTTATTTTTCCTTTTATTTATTTTATTTATAGGTGTCATTCTGTATAGCACTGTGAAATATTATAGTAAAAATTTGTATCACGGCACTAATATTAAAAAATATTTTATATGCCTCCGGTCGGCATCGCTAGTTTTCCATATCTCAAAATCCGCCAGAAACTCTTTGTTGCCAGCCTAGGCCGGCAAACAACCGGAAGTTATAGGTTGGCATCTTGACATTACTACAGTTGTCAAGCAGATGTCAATTTTATGCGTTGAATATTTTTTATACAAGAATTAACAAGATTTTGACAAATTTTAGACGTAAATCGTTAATAGAAACTGAAATAAATATATTTTAAGCTCAAATGCAAGTATTCAGTGCACAATTTTTTAGGTTATGTATAATTATTTTATATTTTTGTAATGAAATCGGCACATAAAATATTGAGTATTACACGTCCAGAAACTGTTATGCTAGTGCTCGTAATTTGCAAGCCTCGCCTGTGGCTCGGCGTGTCAAAAATACTCGCTCTTTCAAAAGTTCAGTTTCTGGCCTTGTGATACAAATAACTATTAAAAAACTAATACATAACTGCGTTCAAATAGAGCATACCAAATTGGCGGATAGCTTTATTCATTGTTTGTTCCTATGCTCCCTCTATAAACTTCTATCGTCTAAGGTTTTTTCCCTAATTTTCTCGGGTTAAATTGATTTATTCTTGGCCTGTCAACGGCGCATCAGATTGAAAAACTGGTGTTAATGAATGAATTTGCTTGTAGTTAGTTAATGATCCGTTATGAAATTAAAAGTAGAACATTTCCACGGGTAGATAGTAGCAATTATCTCTCGTTATCCGTGTCGTTCGAAGTGAAGTATTAAAGTGGATTTGAATAATTTTTTGAAGCGTATACGGGAAATTTGTGTTCACATCCGCCTGTCGTTAAAAATTCCAGCGCTGTCATTCAACATCACCGGATAGCGGATGTTTCCAGCCTTTTAACTTACCGAAAAATAGTTGCCACTTTGTATGTGTCAAATCCTTCCGATTTTTTACACATTCTATTTTCTTTCAAACAGAGGAGAAAAGAATATATTACCGCTTTATTATCCAGAAGTAGGTATCTATTACGTTCACACATTAATTAAAATTGGCTGCGATCTTTGAACATATTGGTACGAGCAAAAATTGCTTTGATTGATTCTTAGTAACATAACTATACCTTACCAACTGCTTACTACTTTAATTTCGAATAGAAATTAGAATATAGGAAAGTTGCGTAAGGCTCTGTTCACACGAGGATTCTATGAAGATTCTTTCAAGATTCTGAAAATTCTAGTGAGAATTACCTGTTAAGGCTCCGGTATACCTACTATAAAAGTGTCGTTCGTACTTTACTAATAACTTAATTCAGGAGCATGCACTTTAGAGAAAAAATGTATTTACAAAAATGTCTATAATTTTAGGCTTAACATCGGATTGATTCAAAAATTTCAAAATTCTCAAAAAAACTAATTTCAAAATTAGATTTTTTTAAATTAGAAATTGGGAATAGTTTTTGAAAAAATATTGACAATCCGATGTTAAGATACTAATGTAGATTATGTGAATTTTTTCTAGACTTTCCATTATTCAAAACAAGTGCGAAAAGTCAGAAAAGACGATACATACGAGTATAACTATAGTAAAAAATTTTTTGGAGAGGAGTCACGTCATCAATGTTGGTCACTAGATAATGACGTCACGGAACCAGATAATGACGTCACGGAATACTAGATTTACATAGTATACTAAATTTAAAAAATGTAATGTGTGTTGCATTATTGAATTTACATGCGACGCTTATTTAATTGAATTATTAGACGATTAATATTTAAATATCATTGTAAAATTTAATATATTTCCAGTTAAAACTCTATAGCGTTACAGAAAAAATATGAGTGTCATGTAAACGTACAACACAAAACACAATTCTTAATTCAGTAATGCCAATGTGTGGTGAAAAAACAAACTACAATTATTTGAAATAAATTAAAAATGCATTAAAAACATTATGTTCGGCTTTAAAATTATTGTAAATTTAATGAAAATGCACTATTCTTATAGTATGCAAAAAAGTAGTATTTATTTTATTCATTTAACATCACTAGGTCATTATTACAGTTATTTTTTATTTTGTAATGTTTTGATGACGTGACTCCTCTGCAAAAAAATTTCAACTATAGTATACTGTAACAAAAATTTGGTTCATAAAGCACTTGAAATGCACGAGTAATTAATTTAATAAGGAACTACACTACTACTACTACACGCTAAATATACTAGCACCTTAAATTGCGGTGCCGCTAAATTAAATCTTCAATGATAATAAACAAATAGTGGAGGTTCCCATTGTGTAGATTTATTTGTAAATTCATATTTTCTTGTACACTGTACAGTCCACTACACAACAACTTAAATTGCCCCTTCTTTTACGAGAATTCATTTTAAGCATCTAATTCAATAATATATAACTGACAGATTATAATATTTTTACTGTGTTTCTCAAATCTACCACTTACGGCGCTAGTGTACTTAATGCAACATGCCTATTACTATATTCAAAATTTTATTGTGCGGTTTGTTGCAATATGCAAAAAATACTTACAATAGTACCTTATATTCTTGGAAAAACATTTTAAAAATGATTTTCCTTTTCACAGTGCTGCCAATACCAATTCCTTCCGCGAATTAATTTCCGCGATCATTGTTCGTGCACGTCAATAAGTATTAGAAAACTTTTGTTATGAAATGATCTGCCAGGAATAATGATCGAAACGAATGAATCATTTAGCTTCTCTCGAATGGTCAGTTTCCCAGGCTTTTTAAATATTCACCACTTAATACAGGTGCCAGACATCTTTACCTTGCCGACAGATTTATATCACCAGTGGAAACCTAAAAACCCGAACGGAAATATAAATTTAAATATTGTAATTAGTATAAGTAAGCAGAGATATTAATTTGATTTTGGGCGGCGATTGAGATAATTTATTTCAAATGTGATATTAACTCGAGACGTTTATTCGTATTTAAGAGCTAACAGAGCCGACAAGTTTTTGAACAAATAAAAACATTTTTCTCCAATGGTTCACGAAAACAAATTAAGATTAATTCAGACAAAAAAGATTGGTCAGGTTTAGGCAAAAGTATACGAAAATATAATAATTGTTAGTTCGAGTTAGGGCTGCGGTTTATAATGGATGTAATCGGTTACATCTTCTGTATTCTGTAAGATGTGTGATGTGAATAAGAAGTGCGTGGTTCATAATCATTTCAGTAATCTGCAAACTTGACGACATAACCTTTCTTATAACTGTCAGAAATAGATCCGTTTGTTGAAAGGTATATAGTTGGATCTGCAATGTTTATAAGAATAAATATTGTAGCGAAATATAAAATACGCATCATAATGTAAACAAAGATCAACAAAGAACAAATAGGACTTGCTAGCTATTTGTTGGAAAAGAGTGAAAAGTGATGTAGCTACATGTAACAGAGTGGCTTTATACTGACTATGGCTGACTTCAGTAAAATTGTATTTGAATAAAATAATATGTTTGGTAATATCTGAAGAGTTTAAAAGTTAGATACTGAACTAATTTTTAGATATCATATTGTTACAGTTAAACATTAATTTAGTGATGCCGTTGAGACGAGAAATTTCTCGTCTCATTCTCGTCTCGTCTCGAAATTACGAGACGAGAATCAGTAAATTTCTCGTCTCGGATTTTCGGGGCGAGACGAGAATTCATAATTTTGAGACGAGAAATACTCTCGAGAACTCGAGAATTCTCGAAATTTTTACTTAAAAATATCTTTTTTTAATCAGGAATGAAGAAAAATTACTGGGATGCACTCAACAATATTTTATTTCTCAGTCGACTAGTTTCGACGTCACATACGTCATCATCAGGAGCTACATTATTAAAAGAACAATCAAGAATAGTGAATAGTTATTTACGAACCAAATGCGGGAAGATTTTGATCCCACATGAGCAGTTTTTTTAAACACGAGCGAAGCGATGGTTTCATTTACGCGAATGCTGGGATGGTGTCTTCCCGCAAGAGGTTTGTACAATGTTTTTGTAACGAATAAAACTATAATCAAATACATTCAAGTTGTAGTTGTAGTCTGATCATTAAATTTGAGGTTACGATGTTTTTTCTACTCACTACTACCGACAGATAGCGCGCTGCACACAAGTTTTATTTTTAAATATTGGCGGTTTTCGGTGGTCATCACTAATTATAATTCCGAAACGGTGGCTATTGTAACTTATTTAATTATTCATTTAGAAAATATTGTTGAGTTTAATAAAATTACTAAAATAACAAATCTTTATTATCCTAAGTCGCACACCCATGAACTTGGAAATCAAACTTTTCTTCCTAGAAGTCTAGTTTTAATAGCATTTAAGAAAATTGCGAGTCACGTGACTGTCAGTTTGTTTTGATTACTCCGATCAGTCTGTACAAGTATTACACGAATGTGTGACATGGGCATGACGCGAAATCTAATAGTTCTTGCAAAAATCGTTAGGTGGCTCTAATTTTTTGTCGAGAAATTTGAGACGAGACGAGAATCGAGTACCTTGAGACGAGAAATGAACAGCTGAAAAATGACCGAGACGAGAATACTAAAAATTCTCGTCTAGAAAATTTGTGACGAGACGAGAATTGACTATTTCTCGTCTCGTCTCGTCTCACGGCATCACTACATTAATTAACTCCAAATTTTTTAGAGTATGAAACCATGGCTACTTGTTTGGAATATAGCGTCTATGGCCACACTCTTTATATATAGTGCTACTCTAGGAAGTTTTCTTAAAAGTTGACGAATCTTACTGTTACAGTGTAGTTAAACGTCAAATCCAGTGTCATTATGAACCGTAACATAGAAATACCTATAGCTCATGTTAACAGAACACAGAAGAAGTCACCAGTTACATCCGTTATAAACCAGCCTTTATATTCTTTATCAAAGTATAGAAGAGTAGATTAAATGAAACAGAACATTTTATGAATAGGCATCAAAACTGCACCATTCCTATTGATGACAAAGTGTAAAGAGCATTAAAAAGGTGTGAAATTGCGCGCGCAAACTAATCGAACGAAATCAATTTATTGACAAGGTTCATACAACGTAAATATAAAACAAGTGCAGCTCGCAAGACACCCCCTCCCGGCCCTTGGCGGTTTTTGTTCGCCAAACGATATTGATAACGCACTTTATTCAAACCCACAACGAACGCCGAAGCTATGCAATACATTCGTACACTTTGACATGCTGATAATGTTCCAGTTTGGTGTTGCTGTTTTCAAAAGCTTTCAACTGACAACTTCTACAATTAAAAGCTATTCTTCCACTCCAGGATGACGTCCATAGCACAAGTGATAGTTACTGCCAATGAACACGATCGGCATTTGTTGCGCTCGCGGAAAGTTGCTAGACAACGGAAAAAATAAACACTTTACAAGCCCACCTGATAGCGGTGACAGGGAAATTCGCATGGAGAGGAAATATCACTTGCAATTCTTGCAACAACTAATGCAATTTTGGATTATTTTTTATGAAATCGTACAATCCTACCCATGAGTTGACGGCTAGTAATCCTACACACGGTACATATATATTATCTATACCGAAAACTCACAATTTGAGACTGCCACATCGAAGATGGGTAATAGACGTGGAAGATATGTATGTATGTATAAAGTAAATCAAGAATATTCAAACACAGAAAAATGCAACGCCGGAAGACACAATCTCAGAAAATTAAAAGACTCACTCACAGGAAAATTCAGATCTAGAATTTTAGATTCGTCATAAAAATATTAGAAAAACGTAATATAACACAAAAAAATTTAATACAATAATCTCCGGTGAGAGTCTTCCCTATTCCAGGGGCCTTACAAACTATGACCCCTACCATTTGTAGGGGTGCGCCCCCTACCTACCCGGCGATAGCTTTAACCCCTACCATTTGTAGGGGTCGTCCTACCTAGTGACATAGCTATGACCCCTACCATTTGTAGGAGCCGTATAACCGAACCGGTACCGGTTATCCTAACCCGCGTAACCGCTCCGAAACCGAACGCCTAACCCAAACGCGCACCCACCAAATTTGAACGGAACGAAGGAATCTTCCCTGAAAACCGAAATCACGACCCGAAAAAAATCGCGAATGTAAACGGGTAAACTAATTCGACGATATATTCCGATCATTTGATACTACCGTCTATACTCCCTTGACGAGCTGGTTATACTTTCTTCGGTATAACGAGCTCGTTTTAGCAGTGTAGTGGTAGTAGAAGAGCCCGCTAGATCTTGGGGTCCGATGTCTGTTCGACGGTGAAAAAATCGCGGATTGCGGCGACCGAAAATATTTTTTAACAGGACTTGCCTTCCTAACCTTAAACACATTACTTAAGTGTTTAAGCCGAACGAAAAAGACGACAGATTCGCGAAGAAAAAACAAGACATGTGCCTTCCATATAATTCCTGAATAACTTCAACAACAAATTTAATTTGGTGTTTAGTTACTCAAATTATTACAAGTTTCTGTATTTCCAGCGTTTGTGATTTTATATGCCTTTTATTTTTGCAAATAATTATTTACTTTTTAAAAACAATATTGAATGACTGATGTGTATTTTAATTAAATTATTTCATTAAAAATACACTAAATAATATTTACAATTTTGTTAATGATTTGTTAATTTTAATATAGAAACATAAAATCACTGTAAAAATCCCATTTCGCATATCATGAAATATCATTAAATTAAATATAAAACAGTATGATGAATAAATGATGGAAATTTTTATAATAGTTCTAAAATCTAATCTTCATCTTGACCATCTTGGAATCTGAATTGAACTGGATTTTCTTCTTTTGATTCACAGTTACCCTGAAACCTACCACAATTTCCCTATACCCTGAAAAACCTAACTTAAAACCAGCTGAAAGAGAGCTGAAAAAACGGGTTAGGCTGTGAACAAAGTATTAGGCTGAAAGAAACACAATTAGTAAATAATCAATGGCTAACCGCGGAGCTAAGAATACATTTTAGTTGCTGGAAGACAGAACGGCTATGAAAAAGTGGACTTACTACTTAACCCTGAGGCTGCGTTAACTCAGGGTTTATCTTGACCCCTCTGGAATGACAGGAATATTCTGGAAGACAGGAACACCTCGCACAGCAAGCTGGAACCACGTTTCAGTTTTTTAGTCCACAGTTTCATTATTCAAATATCACTAATTTATTCTTAAACACAAACATAAAACAATATTTTAATTATATTGACGCAAAAATTATCAGAGCAATCTTGTATGTACAAAGCACATGGCTTTTGACACTTCAACATAACCACAATTTTAGTTTTAACTTTCTGACTAATCAGTAATCATCCACCTACACTATGAAAATATTTATGAATATCGATACACTAATAGTTAAACTAAATATATCTACTTAGTTTTTATTATTATTTATCGATATTTTCCCCGATGAACTATGATAAATGTAATCATAATCAGAAACAAATTTACCTCATTATTTGTAAAAAATCACCACTGTCCTGATGTATCAATACGCGCAAACGTACTCCTACTTCTGTAAAGGAACTACTTTTTACCTTCCGCTTACCTGTAAAGGAAGGTATTGGAATCATGCAAAAAATCGGGTTGTGAGTTTTAAGTGGATGAGCACGAATTAGAGTTCTTACAACTCATTTTTGATAGTTTCTCGATGATGTCTGTATGTATGTGTGTATGTGTGTGCGTGTGTGTGTGTGTGTGTGTGTGTGTGTGTGTGTGTGTGTGTGTGTGTGTGTGTGTGTGTGTGTGTGTGTATGTGTGTGGTCCGGGCCGATGCCGGATGTCGCATAACTCAAATACGAATTACCCAAAAAATTTGATATTTGGTATTTTACAATTGTATACGAATAGGAAGAGCACATCAGATTTTGGTACAAATATCTTCACCGGAAGTGATATTTTTTGAAGATTGAACAAGATAATTGTCAAAAATTTATATAAATTTTGATAAATATAATATTTATTTGTAATAAGAATAAGAGGCAAAGTTATTTGCAACTTACGTTATAAAAAAATTGTCTTTATCTGTTAGCATTAAAGAACTGCAGTAAAATTTAAAAAATAAATTTATCAGATAAAACGTTGATATCTTGTGATCCATGTTCGGGTGATTTTTGTTTCTGCGTAAAAAAAATTTATTGACAGGTGAGACGGGTGACAAGTTGACATACTAGCGCCATATAAGTCATAAGTAAGATATTAAATGTAGTAATTCAACGGAGGATGGCTTCAACACAGAAGAGTTTGCATTGTGAACGAATCTTTTGATTCAGGTGATGCAAATTTCTATGTTTGAATATTTTAGATTTTTATTTGTATATTTTAGGGACACCGGATTTGTATACGTATACATTTATGTTTATAAGTCTAGATTTGGCGGAAGGTTGTGTGCAGGCCACTTCAGATTTTTGATATTAGTAATAGAATACGCTATGGTATAATTTTGTTGATAAATTATAAAGTGGTATCTATTTTGCCTCTTATAAAAGGTGTGAAAATCACACAAATCTCTGAGATAAAGATATAAATAATTATTATTTTAAATGTTTATATGTATTTCTTGAATAATTTTAATGGTTATAAATATGAATAATGATACTTTCGTGGCTTATAAGTAATTTTTCAGAAAAGAGAAATTTTTTCAATATATTTGGTATAGAAAAAAATCAATTCAGTATACTAATGAGTAATGTTTCATATTACTTAAACTTTAAAAAAAATATTACTCAACTATTTAAGCAATAAGAATTGTAAGAAATTTAATATTACCTATGCATGTATGTCATGTGTCGATCTAACCAACTCATAGGTAGAAATTTCATATTATTTACTGAATGAAACAAGTTTAATTTAATTGTTTATAAAAAATTAATTTTCTAATGTATTTTGTTAGTAGATAATAATTAGTATATTGTACAACAAGAGTGGATATAATGCCTATATCGAACGAGGAAAAGTACTTTTCTAACCTTAGGTAAGAAACGTACTGACCGGTCAGAAATACCCCATTTTCGTCCCTAATAATAGGAACGCAAGGTGGCGTTTCCGGTGCAGGTATTGAAAAAAATGCTTTTTGTTCCATGCCATTAAAATTTGTACCCGAAGCTATTTATGGTTGCTAGGGTTAAACAATTAAACTGGAAAGTGAAACAGAACTATTGTATTGAAGTAAAATTATGGTAATTAGACAAAATCTTGGATATAATCTCAAATAATATTTTTGGTCCCATCACTGTTTTAAAGAAACCGAGTTTAGGTAGTTTATAAAAAATGTCGTACGTGCAGACCTCCCTCAATTATTAACCAAATCATGATTACTTCCATCAAAACTCTTTTTAACTTATTCAGCATCTTTCGTTCTGTGGTGTCCCAAGACGCCTGGTCTGCATAGTAAGCTCCTCATTGGTCCTTTCTACCCCTGGAGACCCCCCTTCACCCCACTTTTCACCCCACCCACAAAACCCTTGACGGACACAAGTCGCCGTGTCACGATTTCGATAAATGTTAATACTCCAATATGCAGTATATCTCCATTCCGGGGTCCGGGACGATTACTGCTTCCGGTGGAGGCTATTTCCCCCCTCTACCGTCCCCCCGGGGCGGAAGAAGGTTCTTCGTTAGCAGGATGTGAGAGGAGCCATCTACTGAGCTCGTTTCGAAGTTTTGTTGACTTGGGTTAATTTAACTCGGGCGGTTACGAACAAGTGTGATTTTTGTGATTAAGTTTTCTAGTTTTCTGAGTTGATTAAAAGGGTGCATGTGAGCGAGCATCTTATTTTATAAGTAGGCAACGAAATTGAAGTATCTTAATTAATTAAAATTAACGCCCATCTTTTTTTGATTAATTTTTTTGTTAATTTTTACATATTTGTATTAAATATGACTGACAAGACATATTTGTCACAATTGCAATTTTCCAACCACTTGTTATTATTAAAGTACATGATCACAATATGAAATCACTGGAAAAATTCTATATAGGTACAGGTGTCCTATGAAACTGATCTCCAGAACTATGAGAGGTACAAAATTAGTTGCCCCTTTAGGGGGCCAATTTAGAAATGTTTTGTTTTTCCACAAAAATGTAATGTAAAAGGTAATTAGGCTTGTGTTATATATCGTTGGAAAGAGAAAATAAATCTCTATTATGACGGGTCATAGCCAACTATATGCTCCATATGAAAATTTGAATTTGGTTTGAATTTCTCGAAATCTGTAGGAGATAACAAAATTTGAGGTCTGCTGTGAATTCCTCATTAAAAACTGGCTACAGAACGTGCAAATTATAAACTTGTACTAATTCAAACAAAAAAGTTGTAGGTAAAAAACGAAATTGGTAAAATTTACATTTTTGCGTATATCTAGTCACCTATGCATTTTTGTGGGAAACAAAAACATTTCGAAGTTGGCCCCTTAAAGGGGCAACTTTTGTCTAATTTAACCAACTTCGTATCTCTTATGGTTCGCGAGATCCCCATACTTAAACAATTTCATAGGACACCTGTATTATAATGCATAAGAAAGTAATTACATTATCTACTCCCTACCAGATATTGGCAACATATCTTTATACTATCATGTGTGGATATTGATGTCATATCCACATCAGATGTGGATATGAAATTCAAGGTCAAATACATCAAAAAATTTATTAATGCGTGCAAATTATGTAAACGCATTTCTATGTTACGATTCATAATGGCACGGAGCCGTAACATAGCAATGCCTTTACAGAACACAGAATAAGTAACAGGTTAGATCTAATATAGAGCAGCCTAAACTAAAAACATCTGGCATATGGCAGCCATCTTTTGAGTCACCCCAATCAGGTCTCGGGTAATAATTCTTAATCTTAATCACACACAAGTCACAAGTCTTTTAGTTTATTTGAGAATGAATCGCGAGAAATACTTCTGAGTTTTGATGTATCTCGTCTGGCTGCTTGCTGACAATATGCCCTGACATGAACGGTTATTTATATCGGAGCGCGTGGGCATATTTTAAATGATTTTATGTACAAAGTCTGCGGCTTGCCAGTCACAGATATCTCCGATCCAGCAGAATGGGAGATATGGACGACGCTTGTTGTTTTTGCTTGATTTGTTGCTTGCTGCAGAGAAGTTTTTTAGGGTTTTTTAGGCTGATTCTGACCGAGCAGAATTTATAGATGGGATGCGATGGCAACTTTAATCGGAAAGGAATTATATAAATAATGAACAAGACTTTCAGTCTTGATGCATTTTACATACATAAAAGTCACGGATATTCAGGTTCGGTTCAATCCGGCACACATTACAGTTTCATTGCACACAATTTTTTTTTTGTGTTCCTACTCTCTACTAACAACCATAAGAATCCGTGAGTTGACGGCTGGTAATAGCACACACGATAATACAGCCGATTTAGATAATTTTGACAGGCGGCACAAATCAAATACATTGAAAAATGGTATATTACTCGTAAAATAGGTATATAACTCAATTACGTAAGAAATCAACAGGTTAATACAGGGTGTACCATAACTTGAGGTACATATTATACTGGTACATAGTATTTAACGTACCTACTGAACCTACTGAACAAAAAGATTTTTATCGAAATTCTTATAAATAAATGTAGTACTTTTGGAGAACATTTTTAGTACAACTGACTACCATTTATTTTGAATAAAAACATAGGTGTACCTATGTGACCGGTTTACATAAAATTAAATTCAAGTATTGTATTATGCAAACATAGTTATTAATTAGTTACAATGTAATACTTAATATTAAAGCTACCTAAATTTATCCAGTGGCCCAAAACTGTTAATTCATTTTCGAATTTTGAAAAAAAAAAATTTGTTCCGTGATCAGTACGTCAAGATCTATGTGCCATTCTAATAAATGTATCTCAAGTTATGGTACACCCTATATAATTGAAAAAAGGGGTGATTATGAATAATGCAATTGAAAATGTGCCCGGATGCCCTCCTCCCCCTAAATCCGCCACTGCGATAATAGTATCTACGACAAAAAGTGAAACATTCAGGTACAAGCTAGTTGTTAAGAGTGTCGTTTACCTAAATGACCAAAACATGCTTCGCACAAGTTTGTGATTTATTTAACAACAAACCACGTAATCATAAAAAAATCGCTTCTACCAGACCATTTTTTCATGTCTGATTTATCGAAGACTATGCATTAATGAAACAAAATGTGTTTATTTAAACAAGATACCAATGGTAATTATTGGGAAACCAAGTACTTATCTTATTTAAATAAACATATTTTGTTTCATTAATGCATAGTCTTCGATAAATCAGACATGAAAAAATGGTCTGGTAGAAGCGATTTTTTTATGATTACGTGGTTTGTTGTTAAATAAATCACAAACTTGTGCGAAGCATGTTTTGGTCATTTAGGTAAACGACACTCTTAACGCCCGAGGCATATAGCCTAGGTCGGAATTTAAATTTTATTTCATACTTTTTTTTTCAAGTATTTTGCTTCATTTAACGAAATATCGTTTACAAGACAGGAATATTTTTATTTTATAAATGAGGGTAGCAATGGCCTTGTTATAAGAAACAACATTTTACAAGGCCTAGGCCATTAAAGTTCCGTTTTGAATATGATTATATTCTGAAAAATGTCACTTTATGTCACAGTACCAAATAAAATATTTCCAATTCCAAACATTTTCAGCTTATTAAACATCTTATAAACATGTTATAAATATATATTACTATTTCAATGGCACGTGCAAAATTCTTAAGATTTGTATATTAAAATACCAAGAGTATCGGTTATTATTTGGATTTCTTTTAGTTGTTTATAAACTAAAGTAGTTAAGATTAAGTCACAAGAAATGTGATCCCATTGTTGTAAAACAGATTTGCAATGTGTATTGTTTTGAATGTTTGTATATGTAAATATCTGCGTTGGTATGTACATACTGCACTTATATGTTTACTAAAACAAGTGAAGTGTCAGTTAGAACGTATTAACCGCATAAACTGTTAATAGGTTGTAGGCAGCACAGGTGAGCTATGGACACGATAACATATCGTAATTATGGCTTATTATCGCCACTGAAGTAAACGGAAAACGGAAGTTATAAACGACTATTCATTTCGTTTTTCTTAAACGTTATCACTTAGTTCTTTTCCTACTTTGGGAAGAACTTGTTTTTAGTTTGATTTGTTATATTTCTAATCCATAAAATGTTTGACTATATTACTATTTTGTATTTGTTATAATGAGACAAAAATCGTTTACTTGAATTAAGTTTGTTTTAAGTCTGATGTGTCATAATCGTAAATATGTTTATATTGACTATAATTAAACAAAGACAAAGTGTTTTATTTTTCAATGTTTAAAAACTTGTAATTTAATAGCTGTTAGTCAATTATTTATCAATAATTGTTTCGTCATTCACATGTTATTTTTACTGAGAAAGATAGTCATAAATCAATCAAGTTGTAATTGAAAACATATTGTTAGGAATGCCATTTTATGAAAATGAATTGCAACAATTATATTACGTCAGACTAATATGGAATTCGTTCTTATGTCAAAATTTTGTTATCGAAATTATTTTACTGTAGGAAATTTGCAAATCTATAGTTTCACTATATTATTATAACAACTTATACAGGGTGTAATTCAACCTATGAAACAAAATTTAAGGGTGTACCTATATTGGACGCACTGATCATGAGTCAAAAATAATTTTGTTGAAATTCGCAAATTAAAAAATGGGTCTAAGCAAATGAAACATTCTGTAAGTACCTACAAATTTTCTTTTTTCCTGTTTGTAAAATTATTATTACATTAATTTAATTACACTAATAAATACTACATAACTATTGTTTCACTTTTTTGTAGTTAAATGTGACAACCAGTTGTTTTACGAATTTCAACAAAATTCTTTTTGGTTCATGATCAGTGCGTCCAATACTATACACCCTTATATTTTGTTACACATGTTAGTAATTTGGTAATAATATCCCAATTATGTGTCCCATGTAATTCTCTGAGATTTTTGTATTGAGTATGTAATTTTTGATCGTACTCAAGATGTGGCTAGGAAAGACTAACGTAATATCACTTAAAGTACAAGAATAAGATATTTTTAAACATCCCATGGACGATTCATGCCAAGTGGGTAGTGGCGCCGATAAATTAAATCTTCAATGGTCTTCGAAAAGAATGCGCATGGAAATTTCTTATTTCCAGGATTCAGAAACATGAAAGAATCGTCAAAGAATCCATATGTGAACAGGCTTTAAATACTGGAACATTCGAAAGCAAAAGCAGCCTGTTTCAATCATCAACCACCTTTTAAGTTGCTGATTCTTCTCTAAATAAATACCCCACAAAAAACCATTCGAACCCGCGATATATCTCATCGTCTCCGCGATTTGTTTATTTAAATTCTTGGTGTCCGGTCGTGTCTCAATGACACACGTCTGCTGGTGTGACATCAATCACCGGGACATCGCGAGGCGTGGTTACAAGAACAACAAGAATCTGCCAACATGCGAGCGATCGAGGAGGCTATGGACTACAAGGCGAACTGGTATCGGGTTCAAAACAACGGGCAAGGATAACAAAGACGTCGACAGTGAGCGATATCAAAGAGGAATTAAATTATGAGGCGGTGGCCGAGTGCATTATGTGTGGTGCTGATGACTCAGGTTCGAATATAGTCAAGTACTATACAAAAATCTCCACTAAAAACTATGAAACCCGAGAATAGATGGCCAATGAAATATGTCGGGAGTGTTCGATATAGTATATCGCAGAGGAGTTACATTATGGGGCAGTAGCCGAGTGCGTTATGTGGCTGATTGTGGGTCGGACAACTCATTTTCAAATCAAATCAAAAATTTCTCCACTAAAAGCCATGAGTATCCGGGAATAGATGGCTAATGAAAGATGTTCGGAGTTAACGATATACATAGAGGAATTAATTTATAAGGTGGTGGCGAATGTATTATGGGGAAGACTGTGGGTTTAACAACTCAGGTTCGAATTCAGTCAGATGTACAAAAATCTTTTGCTACCAAGGTTTGGATTTAATACAGTATCAGACATTATTGTTTTAATCAGCTTTTCGCAGAAAATTTAACACTTACGAAATAATAAGAATACAATGCCTTATCAAACAATGTCTCGTTTATTACTAAGAAATAATAACATAACTTGCACTAACATGCTCCAAATCATTTTCATTTATGCACACTTTACTGTGTTCTGATTGGTCAAAAATGGATTTAGCGGGTATTGAAAATGATTAAGAATGGATTTAGTGGAATTTGAAAGGGAAGCCACTAAAGTAGATTTTAGCATGGATATAGTGGGTTTTGTTACTATTTCAATTTATAAAACGATTGAGAATTGTTGTACGAACATTTTGATATAATTAACTCAATTTTCACCGAAACTGGATTTAGTGGGTTTTGATTTTAGAGGATTGAAGTATAGTGTGAATACTTACAATTTCTTATTAAATTAAAAGCCCACAATTTTGGACATTTTCTTTGATTATTGATTGAGTCGCCAGTAGACAAAACGCTTATATTACTAGACAAAACTGAATCCAATTCAAAAGCTGATAAATATTTTCCAAATGAAAATATTTATAGTACAAGTAGTTGTATCGCAATATATTTACTTAACAAAGTAACAGGAAACCAGTGAGCAACATCGTAGACAGTCCTTGAGCGCTGGTGACGAATTGACGACGAAGTGACGGATTTACGATGTGAAACGTGAATGATTGTGCGCGTATAATATGTGATGTGATGGCATCAGTTTGTCGCTGAAGCGTCTGTTCACAGTATTCCCAGCCTCCCGCGCTCTGTTTGTTTGATTCCACAGTTTCCTGTTCTAAATTTGATCGGCGACGAAAGATTCACGTTGTTATTCCATCACCATGACGACGACAAGAGAAGGTGTTTCATTAAAAATGTGCAACAGATATACGAGAAATGTATAAATAAACATATCATCATGCCTTTCACTCACATCTATTAAATTATGTTCCACTCATATGCAGCCCATTTGCTTTACTTTAAATCGAGCTCTAATTTCACCATTAAATAGACACAACCATCGTTTTGTTTTTTCAAGTAAGCTTGAACCATACTGTGACTAATCGGTATAGATATAGGTATTTTTATTTTACCGCATGTGCGGTTTTCAGTTATTATGGTTGTTAGTGAAGGGCACATACTCCGCAAAAAGAACAACTCATCACTTGAAAATGCACCAAAAATTCCGAATTTTTAGACCGCCATAACTCGGTTGAATTTGGTCGAAATGGATGAATCTTCGCGTTTTGACAAGATAGACGTTTCCTCTTTAATATGACGCTAAGTTCATTTCACCCCCTACCACTCTCCTTAGAAAAAAATGTTCTTGATGTCAAAAATGTCAAACTTTGATAAGTTGTACCGAGTACAAAAAATCGTGGACTCAATACACTGCCAAATTTTCTCTTCGGGGAAAAAATTGAGTACTTCTGATGATTTGGCGCGATGCATTTTTGAAAAAAAAATCATTTTGTGCCTTTTCGGTCTAATTTTGCACAGACAGATACCGATGAATCTTTGAATTGTAACAAGATTGAAGTTTCCGCTTCAATGGTATACCTACAAGTTAATGTGACGCCAAATCCAATTCACCCCTAGGCCTCTAAGAAAAAACAGTGTTTTTGACTCAAAAATGTCAAACTTTGACAACTTGTATGGTGTACCAAAAAATGTTTTCGACCCAATTGATCAACATGGCGATAAAATTTATTTATGTTTCAAAGCTAAAGCAAAAGCTATGATCAAACTCTGCTTGAATTTTGATAAAGTCTAAAAAAGGAGTAACTTTCAATTATAAGGTGTTTGATTTTGAATGACAACGCTAACGGCGCATTTTTACTTTATAATCCGATACATTATCTGTACCATATTTCCAAGCTGTAAACGTGCCTTTTTAAAGGTGAGTCATAGATTTCTTAACACCCTGAAAATTAACGATATTTTGGGCAGGGTGTTTGGGGGCCAAAGCAGTTGTTATCTACGGAGCCAAATGATGCCAGTCCGACCCTGGAAGTATTATAATCAAAAGGGTGATTCACAATCACAATCACATAACGGAAATTCATTTCTTCAATTATTTTAAAAATCCCCCACAAATCATAAACCACCAGTTAAACAACTCCTTAAATTCATTCCTCAATCTATTTAATCGAAGAAGCGGCCATAAATATCCATAATTACCCCACTAATGAACAATATAACCCCAGACACCCCCTCCCCGGGGATGGGGTGGGGGTGATGGCGATCGAACCCGTCAGAAACAACGACTAGAATGATTGACGAGTCTGACACACGCACCGCGCTGCACAAAATAGAAATGAAACAAGGTGATTCATACACCCACACTCACACACGGACAGTGTTCGTGTGTGTGACTGCAACAGCATACGGTAATGTGATCGATAATACGGTTTTAATTTTTCAAATGGATTGCGCGATTGTTAGTTTGGATTTGGTAATAGAGCAGTAGGATTGTAAAGTACACTTGTTTGTTTTGAATGAGTGGATGTGGGCTGGATGCTTAAATAGTTGAGATAGCAAGGCAGAGGTCTTTAACAGTTTCTACGCTATTTAAAAAATCTGCTGTGGTCACCACACAACTGTCTTATACACAACTGTGTGTACTACAGAGTGATCAAAACAATCTGATAGTCACGTGACCCGCAATTTTCCTAAATGACATAAAAATTTGATTTCAAGGAAGAAAAGTTTGATATCCCAAGTTCATGGGCGTGCAAATTAGGATAATAATAATTTTATTTTAGTAGGTATTTAAGTACCCCTGATCGAATATATGCTTCGATAATAAACTTACAGTGTTCGCATGTTAAAACCATTTCGGGTGGTATAAACTTAATATAAACACATTTACAACTTACAAATAAAATGACATTTTGACATGAAAATACATGCCACTGGATTGACAGCTAATGCTAATAATTTTTTCCGTGGAGTAAAAATTGAGCACTACCCAGGTCACTTGATTATCACTTGGTTTTGATCACACTGTAGTATAAATATTGCACTTGACACACGTTTGACATAATAGAATAACTGACGTAATTGACTTAGCTTGTTTGTTTTCAAGCAACTATGATTATTGAAATGTATTTATTAAATAGTATATTATTTAGTTTTTGGTGATTCAATCATTTGTTTGGCAGCAACTACGATTATTGACATGTATTTATTTATTATTTAGTTTTTCTCAAAATTTAAAGCATGCAAAGGATATAAATTCAACGATATTAATTCCTAATATTTTTTAACATTTTATATTTGAAACATTTTTGTGGTTTAGCTTTCAAAAAGTCTTAAAGTCTTTCTAACGACGATTCATAAATACAAGTATTAAACTTGAACTTTTTTCGAACACCTTATCTTAACAGGGCTTTAGGTTTTATTTGTTCCTTAACATTTACCGTTTGTATAGCTACCAAAAATAGTGCAACAGTTTGGACATCCATAACAAAAGAAGAACAACATAGGTATACTCGTATATTTATTTATGTTCAATAGTAAAATTCATTGATTTCAGCTTATAATCGTATAGATACTAGTAAAGTGCAAACTTGAAACATTTCTTTATCGAAAGGTATTGCCCTCCTTAAATTTGATTTAAACTGCAATACCTTAAAAGATCAAGAAATTAAGTATTATGGTGATTCTGAGTTGTGGAAAGGAAGGATCCAATAATATATTTAATTCATGTAGTCTAAGTTTTTAAGAATCCAAATCATTTATTCGTCTAATTTAATGTGTTCATATGGATGTTTCGAGCATAAATAGTCATCATCAGCTTTAATAATCTAGAACAATATATACAATAATCGCAATCTCAAATAACAAAAATTTGAGAGCAAATCAGTTAGTTTCAGTCACGAATTATATTAAGACTGGAGATGACACTGTTGATTTTGTATGTGTCAAATCAAATTGGGTGGGGAAGGGGGCCACAGTAAAATACCTCCATTATCTCTTATAGATAAAGTTTATTTACGTAGTTAATAGTATATTTTATTAAATTTTGACATAATATTAACATGTTTGCGAGTCTGAAACGTCAAAAAAAAATTTAAAACTATCTTAACCACAGGTGAATAAATCTTTATTTAAAACTGATAGTTTAAAACGTCAATATTGAATAAAGAAACTTATTATTATAATATTTAAAACTTAACTTTAGACTATGTAAGCTCGTAAAAATATGTGACATGTTCACAATCGAATGTCATCTCCTGTCTTTATTATATACTTCGTGGTTTTAGCTTAGTTTATTCTTCGACAGTATTTAAAATGAACCTAGGCGACGCAGTGTAATTTCGATCGTAAAATCAGCTCATTTGTCAGCCATCCATCGAACAAGACACGGTGATTCTAATAACTCACGCATTTAAGTGAACATGATGTCTACATAAACTACTCATATTGTACAATCCAGCGGCCATGTTCCCGGTGATTTGTAGAAGCACTGGATGTTTTTACGAGTGTTGGAGACATCACACATTGACGGACTGGAGCTGGGCGGCTGCCGGTTGACATTACTCATCATTTGATGAAGACACATATCTATTACTCATAATAAAGTGTGCCATGTCACCAGCCGGTGACGTCATAGCGCCAGACGAGTAGTGTCAATAACTTCGTGTCCTCGCCGGCAGATACTTGACTGACATATGTCACACCATCAAGATGGAGATGGAGATAGCTTCGCTTTTGTAACTGAATACCTAATATTACAATATTCATGCAGGATGATCTTGTGATTCAGCTACAAAATATAAATTCACCTTTTCTTTATTGTTTACTCTTGCAAAAAATACCTTCAAAGTGAAATATCCGTAATGGTAATGTTTTTAACCCGATAATAGCAGCCGCGGATACAAGGGGGGCAACGGGGTAATAACCCCCGCCCCCCCCCCCCTCAATAAACCTAAAGTTAAATCTTAAAATCGAATACTATTCCAATTTTACTTAGTTAATACTATTTTAACTTACGTGGAGGTAAAAATTAAGTTTTAATTTATTTTTACACATAAAAAAGAGTGTTATTCAAATCCGAAATTTCATATAAATGGCATTTGACCTTGAACTAAAAAAAATTTCACCTGCGGCGCTATTTTACCATTCCATTTTTCTAAATTAAGTGAATTAAGTGAAATTAATGATTTCTTTCAATCATTGTCAATTTTTTTCAATATACCAGTTAAATACACTAAGTAGAAATTTGTAGCTATGTATAATATAACCTAAATGTTTAAATTATTTTAAATTAAATTTTACATATTTATGTTGCTTACTTTGTGGTCGTAGATAAAATATAAGTAGTATGTGACTCGTTTATAAACTCTACTCGTTTTTATACACTCGCTGCGCTCGTTCCTAAAAAAAACTCGTGGCTAAAAGAACATTTATAAAACTTAAGGCCCATACAGGATTTTAAATTATTAAAAGTGAAAAATTTTCAGATAACAGATTTTACCAAAGGCGACTACAATTCACAATGATTATAAACGGATTTTTACTTCCTTGTACGAAGTAAGGAAGTATTGTAATCGCGAAAAATTTCGGTTCTCAGATTTTGACGGAAATATCCGTTTTGACCTTTTCTGAATCCATTATGACTAGTTTCGACGTGACGTCTGTACGTACGTACGTACGGACGGACGGACGTATGTGTGTCGCATAACTCAAATATACGGTTAGACGTAGAAAGTTGAAATTTTGTATTTAGGACTGTTATAGCATCTAGTTGTGCACCTCCTATTTTTGGTTTCAATCTATAAACCGGAAGTAGTACTTTTTAAAAATATTTCGATAAATATTTAATTTAACACAAATTTTTTTATTTTAAATGAAAGATTATGTGATTATTACCCAAAATCGGTATTTTATAAATATTTTTGTATCTGGTATCATTTAGGAATAATTAAAGTATATATTTTTTATTTAGTATTTCTTTATCTTGTAGTCCATGATCGATTAACATTTGTTACTACGTAAAATTTAAATGATTATGACATGACAGTGACAATAGTAAAATATGCTTTATATCTTCTTCTGCAGTTTAAATAAAATGACTAAAATATATTTGTGAGTATACTAGTATAATATGTTAAAAGAATTTTTTATATTATTCTACATTTTAGTTATTAAGAAAAGTATGAACACACAAGGCGTACAAGGAAGTCATGTGGTGTCCACGTCAGATTTTTTATTTCTTGATTATACCTGTGCCATCTATAAAATCTATTTTAATGAAATCATAAATATAATAAATGTACTACTTCTTGAGGTGCAACTACTGTGAAATCAATTTCTTGTATGAAAGCACCCCTCCTGTCCTGCGTCGTGTGTTTGTGTGTCCAGTACGTCGCAGTGTATACCGAGTGAATTATTTATTAATTAATTCCCGCTCGTTGCGCTAATGTAAGCCGATATCAATCATGTGTCGATCTATTTTCCATTCGCTTCGTGGAATCGGTCGCTTGGCCGGCGCACAAAACCTGTCAGTCATAAATCAAAATCCAGCCGAGTCGTGTCACACAAACAACTCTCAAGGTGACTTAGCGCGAGGCGGGCAACTCTGTTGTGAGGCGATCGATGCTAAGAAGATTCATTTTGTTTATATTAATTCCAGATCTTATTGCCAATTACCAAAACTTGTTCCTTGTGCAACAGTTTCCAGTAGATGTACAATTTCAGCGATTCTTACTTTTATTGTAATTTAAAAACAAATTTGAACATGAAGTGTCATCAGAGAGAAATTTTCACGGTTTTACACGGTTTTGTATCTACTCTCGTCACCATTCCAAGTTAGGATACAATTAACTTAAGAGTGTCGGTTACCTAAATGACCAAAACATGCTTCACACAAGTTTGTGATTTATTTAACAACAAACAAATGTAATAATAAAAAATTCGCGATGTACATTCCATTCTTTCATGTCTGATTTATCGAAGACTATGCTTTGTGAAACAAAACGTGTTTATTAAAACAGGATAATTCAAAACTAGTGAATGAACAATAGTCATATCCTAGAATGGAATGTACATCGCGAATTTTTGATTATTACATTTGTTTGTTGCTAAGGTGGTTCGAGCGGTTCAGACTAGTCAAATCATGGTTTAAATGTATCTTTGTATTGTAAAGGCTCATTCCCAGTGCTTATCATAGTCATAGTTTTTGACATAATTTAATGTGCCTGTAAATATATTTTATTTATAATTTATAGATTAAACTTAGCTTAAACCTATTTTTAAGTTATGAAGAAACACTTTTAGTTATATTTACCTTGCTTTAATTTTTCTGTAGCATTATTAATATAATTTTTTGACATAAAAAGATCATAATCTGTTTGACAACAGCATTAAAAAGTGACAGGTATATAAATATATCCCTATCTCATAAAATAATTACTATGATTATAACAAAAATTTGAAGTTTGCATAGTTTTGTGATTGTGTTTATGATAAAGCTTAAAAACTAAAACTAAAACAAGCACTGTGAATGTTTACACGTAATTCGGTATACCAAACTGTGTAAGACTATGACAACTAACAAAAACTATGACTATGATAAGCAGTGGGAATAAGCCTTAACTCTTAAAAATTACAATTATGTTTCAAATATCCGTTAAGAAGAATTATGGCATCATATAGTACCTACTATTTTTAATATTTATTTGTAAATAAAGTAAATAATTTATATGTCAATGAAGAGTTGCTGATTTGACTGTCATACCAACTTTGGAACATAACATATATAAGCAAAACTATTTTATTATAAAGATCATTTAAGCTTTAAAAATATTGCAAACATTATAAATAGATGAATAATCGATGAACACATAAATATACTTGAGCTTTTGTAAATAATATGATCTAATATAAAATTTAAAAAATAAAATTCTACGTCTGACAACTGACAACATAGCATCAAATGTTAGCTGTCATTTTGCTGTACAAAGTGTCAAAATCTTTAAATAAGAACAAAATTTACAATTATACTGGAAGGTTTACTCCAAACTATTATTATTATATTATTTAATAAGAAATAAAATACGAACGCATCCACATTTAACAAATATGGTAACCCTATTGAAAGTGGACGTGTGAATGCTCGTATTTAGTTATATTTGACAAATTTATAAATTAAATATAAAAATTATTATCACTTTCACTTCAATTTTAAGTTTTCCTTAAATGAACAATATCGAATCAAATTCAAATTGCCAAATCAAGAAATAGCATTGCTGTGCAAATGGCCATAACAGACATTCCTTATATTATAATATTAATTTGTCGCCAAATTACCCCTTAAACCCTTTTATAATTCCTTCAATTATGCTTCTCTTTGGTAAAACTGCACATATTGTGACGTAGTCATCATAACCCATTGGAACCTTGTCGTACGTACGTGTATGCTAAGAACGATAAACATATGGTGCTGGGTTATTAACACCATCAATGAGCAGATGGCCTGCGATATTATTTCTGCAATTTGTATTCACCGAACTCTTCACATAGAGTGAAAGAGACAATGTTACATGCATCACTGAGCTAGAAGACACTGAAGAAATTTAAAAGAGAAAATTATGTGATAGCTGTCTTTGCTGTAGTCGTTAAATTTCAGAAGTATAGCCAAAGGAATATAAAGTAAAACAAAAAAATTATATAGTACAAAGTACAACATTTGTAATTTTCGACGGACAACTGTAACACTAAACAATCTGAGTACCTGTGACTTAACAGTTGGTAACCGCACACTTGGGATAATATATGCCAATTACAATAACTCAATATGTGAGTCTGCCACATGCAAGGCTAATTCTATTCAAATAATTAATTTCCAGAACTAGGTAAAACAAGAGTTAGATAATGTAAATGGTCCAAATTTACATTAGATAATAATACTAGTGCCAGAAAACAGCCAAAAACATGGATTTCGTCCGCCACTCCACAGCGTTTATTGTTTTGTTAATATAAAAATATTGTTGAAGAAAAAAGTACAATCTACAAAATGGTCGATGCAGAATTTTAAAATTTTACATTAAAATATCGAAATATGTTAATTTGAATTTTGCCAATTTTTGTTATTTTTTAAATACAAATATCTTCTTTTTAAAACGATTTAAAAAATATTCGATCGGTTATTTCGCAGAAATTTTATGTTAAATCACTTATAAATAAAAGCTGTAGGTACAGTAGCGGTGGAAAACCCTCTTTTTTACAAATATTGCAGTTTTTTTACAAATATGGGTGCCAAAATTATTTTTTCTCCTCAAACATAAATTATTTGTTATTATCATGTTTAACAAAACAATAAACGCTACGAAATAGCATGCGGAATCAATGTTTTTGACTGTTTTCTGTCATGGGTAGAGGATCACCTTTTTTTCACTAGCGGTACAGGCTGGATATCAGATCAGTATCCGGTATTCGGTCGTATAGTAAAAATGTGACCGGATAGCCGGATACCGTATATAAACATGGATTGAACCGATTATCGGTTTTCTAAAAAGCGGTTCAAGTTCCGGTTTTGGTTCAACGAATTTTTAAATAACAAGCAATTAATTTTTAAAAATCGTTAATTTCCAAAAAAAAATTAAAAACTTGACAAAACTATAGAAAATACAACAATGTTCATTATAATTTAATAGCATTTTAACGAAAATACGTTAAGTAAGCTCCGGTTATGGATTTGACATAACCGAGTTCTGTTTGGTTCGTTAATATGGCTGCGGTTCGTTCCGGTTTTCGTTCCTGTCCCGGTTCGGTTCTAGTCTCTAAATACTCTTCTAGTGTGAACTAATATGTAGGTAGTACTTTATAGTTTATATAAGCTTCTTGACCATTTTTCTTTTCTATAATATTTTCGTATTTTTTGTGCTTTTATGTGCGCCGATTTTAATTAATTGCACTATTGAACATATCGTTATTGTTATTGTTATAGAATACATTGTAACTCGTTTATAAAGCGTAAATATTGTGTTGTTGAAGAAAAGTAATGCTCAATCTCACGATTTTCCTGTCGGAATTTGATGTTATTCTTTTGTTAGATTGCTCAGTGAAAACCCATTTACACGCGTCTTTATGATGAAATAATGTCCACAGTTCAAGTCAATAAATTAATTATAATTAATTATAGCCCAGGCACTGACGTCACCAACCAAGGTGTGCCAACTGTCCTCAAATCAAAATTAAACTTAAATTTTCCTAACAACTACTTGTCAAACATAAAATATGCCCCTGCGACCATATAAACCTGTCAATCAACCGTTATTTATTGCTTTACCCAATAAAAAACATTTTGTAAATCGCAGCGCGCGAAGTTTTCTCACAAACAATTGCGCATAAATTACCCCTTCTCTTGTTTTGACGTATTTCTAATTAGTTCTCAGCCGACATGCGTGCCAATTCTGAAATCAGAGGTTGTTGATATAGGCATTCGATTGTTTTCAATGCTTTTTGACACCTGGGTAGATGGCGTTGGCGTAAATCTTCTAGAATCCAATACCAATGCAGGGAATTTTATCCGGAGATTTGTGATTTTCAATCAGGACGTTGAACCGACTGGAATTCTCAGATATTCTCGACGGTTATCTATGCAATTAATAGTGATTTATGTTATGAAATTTATTGCGTGAAATGTAAAGCATATTAATATATAATAATATGCATAAATGAACATAGTTCCATAATTATTTTTTTAAATATAAACGCATATCTATCTCGCTATTTATCCAATTTAAGTGTTGCAACCTCACTTACTGTGCGTTATCTGTATAAATATATGGGGTGTTTTCATACTTATGTAATAGACACCAAGTGAGATACATGAATGTTTATTCAAGAGAAGAAAGTTTAGCCCCCTAGCCCGAAGGGCGAGTAGAATAATTTTTTCGAGCGAATAAACATTCGTATCTCACGTGATTTATACAATATTTTATTTAGTTTTGACGAAATTATTTCAAATATATGAAATATAAATTTATTTTGACATAACGAAAAAAACTACTAATCAAACTAGTCGTCAGTGGCAAGTTGTCATTGTTTTTATACATTTTTCACGAAATAATGTCAGTTTAACGCGTCAGTGATTTAAAAATGTATTAAATTGTTTAAAGTTGTTGCTATGCTTAATAATAGCAGTTTAAAACGTCAAAATTGAATTTATTATTTAAAAAATCTGATGTGGTTAGCACACGACTTCTCGCCTAATTCTGCTTATTCTACTAATCTAATAAATAGTTTCACTTACATTTTAATAGTTTCATGTTCATGTAATATGTAAACGATAATATAAACCAAGATGTAAGCAAAAGATGTTAACTGTGCTGTCACTGTCATAATAATTCAAATTTTTGATGAAACAAATTTCATATAATCATGGACAACAAGATACTGGAATTTCAAAAAAGTAGAATATTAGTTGCACTATATTTTATTGTTAAATACTACCAGATTCAGCAAATTGTATTTAAAATTAACTGTACCCATAGATAATTGTATTTTCTTTTATTTTTAATTGCAAAAATTGTCATAAATAAATAATGTACCAATTTATTTAAGGAAAACTATATCAAGCTTCAAAAGTACTACTTCCGGTTTGCGGATTTCTACCAAAATCTTATCCGGTGTTAAGATCCTTATTAAAACCTTAAATATGAAATTTGGTTATTAAAGGTTTGATACTTTTTCAGTTATCGTGGACGAAAAATCGATAGAAATCCGCAAACCGGAAGTAGTAGTTTTTGAAACTTGATAAAGTTTTTCTTAAATAAATTGGTATCTTGTTGTACATGTTATGAAATTTGTTTCTAATCAAAATTTGAATTATTATGACAGTGACAGCACAGTTAACATCTTTTGTTTGCATCTTGGTTTACATTATCGTTTACATATTACATGAACATGAAACTATTAAATTGTAAGTAAAACTATTTATTAGATTAGTAGAATAAGCAGAATTAGGCGAGAGGTCGTGTGGTGGCCACAGCAGATTTTTTTATAGAATATGAGGCGGAAGGTAAAAATGGACTGCCCCTAATTTTTCGTAATCAACATATTAAACTGCATAATATACCCTTACATTTATGTACACCTCTGGTATAATAAAAATGTATGCTATAGGCTCTGAATATAATTCCACTTATTGTACAGTACATTTTTATATCTTACTTAGATTCATTTTGCAACCATAACACACTGGTCATTCCCAGCAGTGCATTAGTTCCAGATATCACTTAGCAGATAAAATACGATCCTTGTCGCCACTAACCGCTTGTAAACACCACGGTGCGCTACACGGTTACTAGCGGTTATACAGCGGTATGGCGACGCCGGAGACGCGACGTGTCGTCGGCGTCTCACTGGAGTCATAACCTACCCGAGTTACGATCTACAAGATGGGGGGGGGGTCTCCCAAGAGATGGGGGATGGTTGAAGGACACTTGTGAATGGAGGGGGGATAAGTTAAAGATCAGGGTTGGTTACAATATTTATTCTTCTTTTTTATAAGCGATGTTTCGGTTTACGGATCTTCTTCAGGGTTAGTATAAATAATCAAGTGCAGCTAGAGAAAGAATGTCAGCTTATTACTTGCCTCAACGCAACTGAGTCAAGAGAAAAACCGAGCTGGACGACTTGTTTATACACTATTTCAGGGTAGCGAAGCGGTTTTTACCAAAAAAATTGTTGGTAATCTATGTCCGCTCGATAAATATTGTTTACCAATTTAAAATTTCTAATATCGGCCATTTCATATTTCGCGTACTGTAAACCGAATTCAGAACTCTTCTTTTAGCTAATGAAGCTTCTCTAATAACAATGGAAACATCTTTAATTTCTTGTTTATGTACAAATGAGAACATGCGTTTTTGTTGTTATTATTTTTAAGAGTCTTCTTTAACTTGGAAAAGAGTGCTGAAATCAGCCCATTCTACGAAGTTTTGTAAACTGAATGATTAATATTTCTAGCAATTTCTTATCTAATAAATACTACAATCGATTCAGGACTCGAAATGGAACGAAACGGAACAAAACACTGTTCCGATTCGTGAAATTGTTTCGTTTCCTGAAATTGACCAGTTTTTCCGTACCATTTCTGGCTACATATTTTCTTAAATAGTTTAACTTACAATAATTTATCTGTACAAGTAAACAATTTTTTTGAAAAAATAATACTTAAAAAATGTCTAAAAATAACAGTTGCATATTTCTTATAAATGGACTCTGAAGTCATTATGTTAGGCTACGTATATTAAATAAAACAGCACAATTTGTTAAATTAATTTCTCAAGACAACTGACATTTCATTTGAAAAGAAATAAAATGTATTTTTATTGCAAATTGCTATAAGAAGTAAAATGCAAATTTGTTATTATACAGGGTGTCTCTGTACTTCGGGAAAAAAATTAAAGGGTATATACTGTAAGACGTACTGATCACGGAACAAAAAGATGTTTTTTTAAATTCCCAAAATTAAGGATGGTTTACTTGAAATGAACATTGAAGCAGCGTACTTTATTAAAAGAAACTTAATTATTAATTACATAACATTAGACATTTATTTGGCGTTGTGTAAACAATTACTACTTGTATTATTAGTAAATTTAAATAAAATCATTAAAAATAGCTATCAACCAGTGGCTAACAAAATGTTTCCTTTAAATACCATGCAAATTATTTTGCGAATTTTAAAAAAATTCTTTTTGTTCCATGATCAGTACGTCTTATAGTATATACCCTTTAATTTTTTCCCGAAGTACAGAGACACCCTGTATAAAACGTAACAATTTATTTCTGAGATGATTAGTTACTTGAATTGAAATTTCCTTGTGTCAAGTAGCCTTGAAACAACTGCTAAGAGATGTCGCCAGTTAATGTCACATTTAAAATGAATATTATTGATTTATTTCAGACTCTATTGAACAATAATTTGTTTAAAGTAGCGTTTTTGTAGGCTCGTTTTTTAAATTTAAAATTACCTTTTTAAAGAAATAAAATTCGGTGCGTATTCCGCATATTATGCGGAAACAGTTATGACATGTGTAAAATCGTAACTATCATAGACGTCAACGATGTGTTCTTGTTATGTTTACACTTCAGGAGGCCAAAAATGATATTTTTCTTCAACCGTCTTAAAAGTTGGTTCTTTTAATCCTGTTTTTAGTATTAAAAGTTGACGTTTTTGTTATTAATAAAAAAATGTAACTGTTGCTATGTTACACTTTTAATCTTTTAATTCTGTAGAGATATTGAATGTTTTTTTTTGTTAATTTAATCAAACAAACAAAAAAAGAAATTATTAATCTACGCTTCGCCTCCCAAATGTAAAATAATTGCTCATCAAACAAAGTATCACTTTTAATCCTAATAACACAATATATTATATCACTATGTACCTTATGTTAGGAAGAAACAATTTATTTTTAAAATATTATTTGTTTTTTACCTATACCTACATTGAGAAGAAATTCTTTTGTGCTCAATGTTATTTTATTAATAAAAATCATGCAAGTAGTATATTGGGTATTAATTACATCCTGAAAGAAATTGTTTTGTAGAAACTGTATCATCATTTGTTTTTGTTGATTATTGTTTATACGTATACAGCATATGTTCCACGGACTATTTAATCATAAAGAAAACAAATCTTTATTGTCAGTATAGAAACATAAAACATAAATATGCAGTAGCCAGCTGTCATTTAAAACAAACTACGACCATAAAGTATCCATACTCCTTTCCTTTTTATGCCACTTTCTCCGTAAGTCCATCAAGAAATCTGTGCAGATTTTGTAACACAAAAGACACAGATTTATTTGTTTTGAACCGTTGCAGTGTTTTAGTAAATAAATTATATACACCTTTAATATTTATTTTATTGCAGCTAGTTTTATGTCGGTCATAATTTAACTGCAATCAAATGTCAAAATGTTAAATGATTTCTTCTCCACGGCAACTGTGACTGCCTCATTTGAATGCTTGGCTGATGAATAATCGAAGCCGTGAAGGTTAACTCGATCTTGAAAAATTCCACAGCCAGGGAGACAGATGCTACTTTTTTACTTTTTGTTAAATAAAATATCGGAATTTGGTGGTCGCTAGATTATTATCAAGTTGTATTTCACTCTCAACTGGAACTGGAAGTTGTGTGTTGTGTCCACCTGCTTTTTTTGTTTGTTTTGAAAAACTAAAAGTGACTAAGACTAAGACTGCTACTATCAATATCAACACAAATACAAACGAATATACATGTAAAGGCTAAAGATAGTTTTAAAAAAATGTAGTAGTATTGTGTTTATAATAATGAAGTATTAAGCATTTATTATTTTAATACAGCGATTCGAACAGCACAAAATAACGGTTCAGGTTCGGTTCACGGTTCAGAGTGCTTCATAGAGTTCGGTTTTGTTTCGGATTTTATACTTTTTCTTTAAATAAACCGATAACCGGTTCAAGTTCCGGTTTCGGTTCAATGATTCATTAATTTATTTATTAATTAAACAAATTCGTTCCAATTTTGGAATAAAATAGAATAATTTTTAATAAAAACTGTAAAAAATACAACAATTTCCATAAAATATTAATACAATTTTGACGGAAAAACGATAAATTTTAACCAATTACCCATCGGTTCGGCTCCAGTTATGGGTTTGCCAAATTATTTTTTTAAAGTTCGGTTTAGTTCGCGATTCGTTAAAATAGCTGCGGTTCGTTCCGGTTTTCCTTCCTGTTCCGGTTCGGTTTGAGTCCCCGATTTTAAATACTATATTTTATTGAAAATCGAATAACACTAATAACAGCCAATGGAAGAATTAATTTGGAACAATAATAGTAGCCATGAAACCACGGTAACATTAATTTTTTTTCGGAAATTATTTACTTCTAGACATGTGTGACGTAGACAACATTGAAACCAAACCATGAGTAGATTTGTTCGTGTAAGATCGTGTTTTGTCGTTTGGACTACGGAATGGACGACGGATCTGTGTTGAAATAAGGTTAGATCTACGTATCGTATTCGGTCCTTGTCAGCGCGGTGAACGTATGTTCTCAGGGCCGGTGTCGTCACACCATCACACACGACATCTATTTTTTAAATTTTATGAATTTTTTTTTGGCATATTAGCATCTTTTTGGCAAAAAGAAAAAATACGGGTCTAATATTTTAATGTATAGATCAGATTATCATATTTTTAAAAATCGTGGAAACCCCCATTCGGTGACACGTCAAACTACGGTTAGCCATTTCTACAGGTCGGTGAAACTACGGTGCGGTCAAATTAGCGGATCCCTGTTTAAGCAATGATAAAAATGTGACGTCCCAGTGATGTTTGTTGTATAGAGTGATGTCAAAAATGTGATCTGCTTGAGATTAATTGCAACGTAGCACGGATGAAACATGTTTACGGGGTCTAGTCAATTAAAGGTGATAGTTTCAAGTGTAATCAACCCTTCCACCGGCTCTCCAACGTATCAAAATAACAAATCCGTTCTCTCGTAAAGCTATTAACTCGGCAAAGTGGTTCAATTCAGCACAAAATTCAATCGGCTGGCGGGCGGTGGTGCTCTGCTCGTGGTATTTCGGGACAAATGTATTTTTTGTCTTCGCACTGTGGAACTACCTGTTGCCGGCGGCGGCGTCCAGGGGGCGGCGGGGGCGGCAGAGGGAGCGCACAATGTGCACAGTCATCCAACCCAGTTAAATAACGATTTAACAAAAAGAACACGAGAGAGAAGAGTGGATGTTTTACAACGGGATGATTTTTTCACTGAATTATTTTTTGTCCGGCAGGATCATGTAAACAATTTTATTCAAACACCCAACCAGATCGCACTTACTGCTTATAAATTATATAAATGTGTAATACAACCACTCGGATATATAATAATAAACAAATAAGTATATGATCAATAGAACAGGAAAATGAGTTAAATATGTTTATCTACGACTAATCTATAATAATGGTCGGTGTTCCCTCCTCTGCACCAATCAGAAAATTACTTTGCCTGAATCAATTTCTTCGTGCAAATTAATTTTATTTGGAAATGTTGAAATTTTGGGGATTGGTATTCAAATTTTATTAAAATCTTGTACGTAATATAAGTAGTAGTACAGTATACAACTCGCTATAATGGCTATTATTCCCTCAGATTATTAAAACCCTCACTAGCTTTGCTCGCTCTTGTTATAAACTTCATCTTCAGGAATAATAGCACCCATTATAGCGTCGTTGAATAATATACTATTTTCACGTCCATTAAATAATACATTCATTATGTAGGTAACTGTAGTAAGATAAAACCCAACATAAGAAACAGTATTGTATTACGAATTTATAGTTTAACAGTATGGTATTACGAGTCCATTATTCAACACAACTGTCAATAGATCACACAATGTGAGGTTAGATTCATATTTTATGACTAAAATTTGTAAAGAAATGTTTTATTTAAAAATTCGTAGATAGTCGTTGAGAGCCAATCAGGATGCACGAAACCACGTGGCCATGTGTCCATTTAATGAAAAGTCTCGTGGAATTTAATATAGTACCTACAGTATTTTCCACTCGTATTCTTCAGTTTGTAGCTTCCCAGGCAAAGCAACCGTTTGGTATCAGTTCTGTTTTAGTCATAAATACCTTGGCCAATAACGGTAACCAACGTAAACGTTTGGTTACATAAACATATCTATTAAAGGCTTAAGGTGTTCGTCTACCCTAAATTTTACAGCGTTACAGAGGTGTACGCCTCCCACGTTTACTTTAATCACAATTGAAATATATGATGCTTTTACATATGAGTGTATTAACAAAGGATGTCTTAATGCTTCTATATTTTTATTTTTTGTCTGTCCTAGGAATGTGAAGTAAAAAATATTTTAAATGACGTTTTTTTCGGTTTTTAGTCATTACTTGATATAGAATAAATAATATCGAGAGTATTCTAGGAATTCGAAAAAAAGGTAGACGAGCTTCTTAATAAGTAAAGAGAACAGAATATGACGGAAGATCATGTGCTAGCCAAATCCTCCACTGTAACTACTATTACTATGGTTACATGTAATGTGTATTAAACCCTATTTAATTATTATCATTTTATCTTTATACTAACCAGTATTAATTCCGGGTCCATGTCAATAGCCCCCCCAAGTAAATAAATTACTGATTTTATTATATGCATGATTTGTGCTCGTTTTGTGCTGAATTGTGCTGCAATAAAAATATTTTGTGCTCAATCCGTTCACGAGATATTCAAAGTTAAATTATGAGGGGCCAATGACATGCTCAGCCCCCCCAAGTTATAATTTTTAAAATTTTATTTCACAATTGTTTTGTGCTCGTTTTGTGCTGAATTGTGCCGTATAATAAAAATTTTGTGCTCCTTCTAGTAAGTGTAGAAAGTGTATCTTAATAGGAGGGGCCAGTGACATGGTCAGCCCCCCCACCTCAACTTTTTTAAACTTTCTCGTCGCTATTATTTTGTGCTGGTTTTGTGCTGAATTGTGCTGTGTAACAAAAATTTTGTGCTCCTCATATAAGGTTAAAAATGAGCATAGAAATATGGGGGGCCATTGACATGATCAGCCCCCCTCAACTTAATTATTTTTAAATAATTTTTTTACTGTTATATTGTGCTCATTTTGTGCTGAATTGTGCAGCAATAAAAATATTTTGTGCTCAACCCGTATACGAGATATTTAAAGTTAAATTATGAGGAGTCAATGACATGCCTCATTTAAAAAAATTAAGTTCTTGATTGTTTTGTACTGAATTATGCCGTATAACAAAAATTTTGAAAGTGTCTTTTAATTTTTAATGGCCAAGTCAAGTTGACTGTCCCATTTAAATATTTATATAAAATAATTTAACCATATTTTTTGCGCTGCTATAATTTAACTGTAATTCAGAGAATAAAAAGTTTGGAAAGGCTAAGTTGACACTAGCACTAGCCTTTCCTTTAAAAAAAATATATAAAATTTTCTTCATTATTTGGATAGTAGTTCGTATGCGCTCTATTACGCATTAATATAAATTTTTGCGCTTGTATAGGTACGTTTTATTTTATTAATAATCCAATTAGGAAGGGCTAACTTGACTGCAAAATTTCATTTTATTCAAATACATTGCGCTCTGTTGCGCCGCAAATATTATTTTTAGAGCTTCTTTTATTCAACAGTAATCATAGTAATTATTATAGTTTAGAAGATTGACATTAGCCTTATTTATTTATTTATTATTTAATAGATAGTCCTTGCTATGCGCTATTTTCCTTTTTTAAATTGACATTTTGCGCTTGCGTCAAATTTATTATATTCAAATTCTAAATTGGCAGAGCTAATTTGACGACAGAGAAAAGAGAAAATTTTATAATTCTTTTATAATGCGATTATATCTGTATACATTGCGCCCTTATACATCACTAATAATTTTATGCGCCGCCCGTAACAGTAATTCACATAATTTGTTCGAAAAAACCCGCGAAATACGATCAAAACGAATATTGCAAGTTTTTTTTAAATAACGAAGTAAATTTGGTTATCTACGCCAGTGATAGAATAATAATTATATTATTCTTATCATTTGAGTGAAGTAATTTGACATATTACCTCACTAGTGAAGTAATTTGATGTGCTGTTGCAATATTACCTTTCGCATTTACCTACTCTACACCTCTATAATTCGTTGCCAAGGTATAAATAAAAATAAATTTGTTGACAAAATTTGACAACAATGTTTAGATTATGTAAGTATACTGATCTACTTATTTTTGTCTTAAATAAATTTGATTCTTAGAATATTATTAAACTACTTGCCCAAAAAATAGGTACCTGCATAAAACGTTAAAACTTACAAATTAAAAATTTGTTTGTCAATAAAATTAGCTGAATGTCAAATTGCATCTACCCATGGAGGGATATACCCTTTTGCTTTGGTTTTAAATAAAATTATTACTTATAGAAAAATTGTCATTCATCAATAATTATTGTAAAATATATATTTTTTAAAATATCAATTCTGACGTTTTGATTAAAAAAATCATAAATAACTATTATGCTATTGTTGTTGGAGGCTTAGCGTGTATTAAAAGTTAAATAGTTACCCAAAAATTATTTAACTCTTATTTTAACTTTTTAACTTTATTATTGGCTCAAACAATAAAATCGTGTTACTTACTTAGAACTAATAAAAATACGTAATATGTATAATAAATAATTTAAGAAATTTTCAAAAATTATGGTCACGATGATTATGGTATTCATTTAATGTGAAACGATGGACATTACAAAAGAGAATATAAGTTTATTTCACAAGCCGTAGGCGAGTTTCGTTATTATAAAAGACAATCTTGCAGATCATTACCATGTTACCTCATTGAATAAACACGTAAGCAACGTCGTAGATAAAAACAATATGAGCATAATAAATATTATTCTACCCAAGTTGAAAATTGCAATTCACTTATACAAATTTCGAATGTATATAAGATTTACCTGTATCTCGTACAGTAAACTTAAATTCCCATATCCCATCATTTACCTCTCATTGAATAACATACTTTTATTGGATTTCTTATTACGCATTATGACGAAATCATTTTTGAGTTCATAACAAAGTTTTGATAAAAATAAAAGTAAAATAGTTTTTAAGTCAGATTATAAAAAATGGATTATATAATACTTATTAGCAGTTGTTCCTACGTTAAGCCTCCAACAACAATTGTGTAAACAAACTTACCGTTTATCTACTTAATTAAAAAAAAATTACTGCTAAATACGGGTAGCGCCAAAAATTATTAGCGGAGCATAAGAGCGAAATGAATATAGATATAATCACAGTATAAATGAATTATTATAAATAATTACTTTGATTACTTCTGAAAGCGCAAAAAATTATATTAATGCGTAATAGAGCGCATACGAACTACTATCCAAATAATGAAGAAAATTTTATATATATTTTTTAAAGGAAAGGCTAGTGCTAGTGTCAACTTAGCCTTTCCAAACTTTTTATTTTCTGAATTACGGTTAAATTATAGCAGCGCAAAAAATATGTTTAAATTATTTTATATAAATATTTAAATGGGACAGTCAACTTGACTTGGCCATTAAAAATTAAAAGACACTTTCAAAATTTTTGTTATACGGCATAATTCAGTACAAAACAATCAAGAAATTAATTTTTTTAAATGAGGCATGTCATTGACTCCTCATAATTTAACTTTAAATATCTCGTATACGGGTTGAGCACAAAATATTTTTATTGCTGCACAATTCAGCACAAAACGAGCACAATATAACAGTAAAAAAATTATTCAAAAATAATTAAGTTGAGGGGGGCTGATCATGTCAATGGCCCCCCATATTTCTATGCTCATTTTTAACCTTATATGAGGAGCACAAAATTTTTGTTATACAGCACAATTCAGCACAAAACCAGCACAAAATAATAGCGACAAGAAAGTTTTAAAAAGTTGAGGTGGGGGGGCTGACCATGTCACTGGCCCCTCCTATTAAGATACACTTTCTACACTTACTAGAAGGAGCACAAAATTTTTATCATACGGCACAATTCAGCACAAAACGAGCACAAAACAATTGTGAAATAAAATTTTAAAAATTATAACTTGGGGGGGCTGAGCATGTCATTGGCCCCTCATAATTTAACTTTGAATATCTCGTGAACGGATTGAGCACAAAATATTTTTATTGCAGCACAATTCAGCACAAAACGAGCACAACTCATGCATATAATAAAATCAGTAATTTATTTACTTGGGGGGGCTATTGACATGGACCTATTAATTCCTCCTGTTTCTATTGTGAGATTGAACCACGTGGGTCCTCCGCTGTTGTCTCATGACAGACGTGTGATTTATCCGAGGAAGGTTGCACGACAGCACGACACTCGGCATCAGACACGTCGTGGGTGGCAACGCAACGCACGACACCACATTTCAACTTACACTTTTAACATGAATCAGAATCTTATAAGAACCAGAATATCAGATCGCGATGCTTGTCAAAAAGAAAAGCAAGGGGAGGATACTTGTAATTTGAGAATAATTTGTACTTTCTTGACTTATTTATCTAATTATATTTTATTTTGATAGTAACCATTCGATAGAAAACTCACAATGATTATAATGGTTTTGTGAATTATCCAACTCGTTTGGATCTGATTCAATGAATAATCTCTTGAATGCCATTCGTAGTCATAGTTAAGTAGATTATTTTTCTTGTAGTTATATTATACACTCATGTACCTTGTGATTGGATATGAATATTACGAGTGCGCAGCACGAGTAATATTCGCAAGCACAAGGTACATTCGTAATACTAACAGGAAAATAATCGACATAACTACGACTACTTATGGTATTATAAGTGAATATTGAATTACTTTTATTTTTTGTTTGACAATCCAGGTACCAATCCAATCAGGTACAGATTTTAGTTAAATTTAAGGCAATGGCATGCACTTAAATTCATCCTTAAATAAAAAATTAACTCATCTTAAATATTAGTTTTCATTTCAATTTAAATAACAATTAAGTACATATCGGTACAAATAGTTAATAGTCGATTGGTTAAAAGTCAAAATAAATAAACACGAACCAATTATTTATGAGTCATATAATAGTCATATAAAATGTTGATATGGTAGGTATTTATCGGGAATTTATATGTGAAATATGAGTTCATCGAATCTAAAACTGAAGTCACAAAATTGAACACCGCAATAGTCTATTTAACTTTTTGTTTATCTGCAAGAAGTGTGTAGCCTTAAATAAGAACAAAGCCCATAAACAAAGCACCTCAGGTATGTTTATCACCTGTGCGCGCAGTAAGTAACAGCTAAGTAACATTTCAAGCTTGCGAGATTTTTGTGTCAATCGCATCGTTAATCTTGACACAATCGTGTCCGCGTTGATCACGTGGCCACACCCATCCGCCAATGGGAGGTCAGCTGTGTGTGAGATCAGCCAATCAGACGCCAGGAGCTCAAGGTCACGGCTTGACTTAAAGTAAAAATAAACAGCTGGAGATACAAAAACATTCACAGATGAGAGTGAGTGCGCGTCGATGTTCTACTCGATTCGGAAAGTAAACGGGGCTCTGCTTAAACTGTTACTTAACTTGAGAGCGTTTTAGTAGATTGCCTGTTACGGGTATCGACTCCACGTAGCTCAACACCGCGTTTGTCCTATGTTAACGCATAGAAATGCTCGCTAAAAGTACGTAAAAGCAGACTAGCAATTTCTAAAATGTTCACGAAGTTTTATAAATATGGCTAAATTTTATAAATTCATTTACAGACGAAGAATGGAACTAGGTTTATGCTGAGTTACATTTTCAAATAATTATAAGATAGAGCCTGTAAAAAATTGCTTAAAACACACTTTTTCATTAATTTTATATATGGATTAAAAATATTTTTTCAGAATTCTTACTAGGCATAATCCTAGATTTATTCTTTCACAAACATCTAGTACCTGTTTTTACTTAAAATTTTTTAATATTCACGCAATATTTTATTACGGAGACGAGACCCTTAAGTCTACTCTTGCTATTAAAACATCATTTAACGAACTGATTTCTATGGCGCTAAATAACATTTTAAACGCACCTCGACAAACCGTGGTTTTGGCCGTTACTAGTAACAGCTACTGACATATTAAGCACGGGGTGAAGTTGGCTCATATATTTGCAATATGTGCAATTAATGATTTCTTTCAATCATTTTGTAATCTTTGGTGCTTCTTGGAAAGAAGCTATCAATGATTTCGAAATTCTTTTTTTTTAAGACTCATTGAAGATTAAATTTAGCGCAGCGCCGCTATTTGACATGTTTATTTTTCTCAAAATTGTACAAATAAAAATCGACGGTACATGTCAATAAAATGGCACAAATATAAATTATTGCGAATCATAAACTAAACAATTGCGCTAATAAATTAACCTAAACAAAGAGAAATTAACGTCGATATCTCCATACATAAAATTTCTAAAACAATTTCTTTAAAACTCAATCATAAACAACACTGTTATAAATCATCTGCACTGCACTTTTCAAAATATTTACTCTTTGGGTCAGGAAATTCTCGGTACTGCAAAATTACTAACAGTTTTCAATACTTTGGAATTAACACCTGTTTGGCAAGTAGCAAATGTCACCAGCAGCAGCTGAAATGCGCGAAAGGAATGTGAAATTATGCTTATCTCTTTTGCTGTTTATTCGTAATGGTTATGGTGGACATAAAGACAGTTCTAAAAACAATTATAGGCGACTAGATGGCGAAACGAAGTAGCTGATGACAGGCAGATAACTTGATTGACAATAATTTTTTGAAGATGTAATAGAAAAAAAATTATTTACCAATGATAAAGACACTGACTTCAAAATGCCATAATAGCATAAATTCTATTGATTTGCGCAGATTCCAAATAGATTTAATACAAAACCATAAAATTTATTCTATAGTTTATGGTTATATTTGTTTATATTTATTAAACTATTAAGCGTGTTATAAATTTTCATTTTTAATTCCTAAGCAACCGTTAAAAGGCCTATACATTTAACAACGGTCATAAATAAAATCTTTGTTATTATACATTCATCATTTATAATCGATGTTTTACACATACAAATGCGTGCATAATCACAAGACAAAAACATGCTGTTTTAAAGGTTGCTAAGCAACAACAATGAAAATTGTAACTTATTTCCTAGGTAACGAAGTTTTGACACATTACACAGACTACATTATTATTATAACATGAATAAAATTACAATGCTGGTTATCTGGTTAGGTAAAAAATAACTATTGACGTTAAAATCACTCCGATTCGCGTCGTGTGTTCTTTTAAACCCGTTGTACTAAAATCTTGCTTATACACTTGTATTATTTATTATGTACTATTTTACAATTTTGAACTTAAATGGGAAAAAATTCTATGGTCAAACAAGAGAAAACTACAATTTTCCTAAATATTCAATCCAAAAAGATTACAAATTTAAATTAATGCTCTTTACCGTTCCGAATCGGTTCACTCTGCCATCAGTTCGGCAACAATTGTCTGGTTCCAGGTTCTATAACTGCGGTTTGTTTCAGTTTTCGTTTCTGTTCCGGTTCGGACCGAGTTACTGATTACAGAGTTGATTCATATAACTAAATACGATCATTCAAACGGTCCATTTTCAAGCACTGTGAATGCTCGTATTTCGTTAGATGTATTCAAATTTTCTTAAGGTTAAGGGGTTCGTCTACCCATTTTTCGAATTCCTAAATACTCTCGATATTACTTTTTTTCTAATTCACTCTCTTCCCCACTACTACGGCTGCCCAAATCCGGCCCGAAACTCGTACTTTGCCGCATCCTAGCTATGCAATGTCATTTTGAAGTTGAAAAATACTGTAAACATGGCTCCAGTTGACATAATAACTTCTGTATTTTTTAAAGAAATTAAGTAAAATTATTCGAAAAAGGAAGGTTAGCTTCAGGCTTCTTGCTTTTTAAATTTTTCTTTCCATTTATAATTACCGAAAAAAATTATATCAAATCGTATCAAATAATAACAAAAAACGTCATTTTTAAATATTTTTTACTTCATATTCCTAGTCCAAAGACAAAAAATAAAAAACTACAGACATTAAGACATCCTTTGTTAATACACTCATATGTAAAAGCATCATATTATATTTCAATTATAACTAAAGTAAACGTGGGAGGCGTACACCTCTGTAACGCTGTCAAATTTTAGGGTAGACGAACACCTTAACATAAATGTAAACCTTAAAAGCAAATGCTTATGTGAATCAGGTTTAAGGTGCTAGTATAGTTAGCGTGTAGTAGTTCCTTATTAAATTAATTACTCGTGCATTTCGAGTGCTTTATGAACCAAATTTTGGTTACAGTATAGTAAATATATGTGTTGTCTTTTCTGACTTTTCGCACTTGTTTTGAATAATGGAAAGTCTAGAAAAACATCAAAAATCGTACTTTACTAATAACTTATGCTACGATTGAAATATCTTTTTCAAAAAAAATACACATAATCTACATTAGTACCATAACATCGGATTGTCAATATTTTTTCAAAAACTATTCCCAATTTCTAATTAAAAAAAAATATCAAATTTTGAAATTTGTTTTTTTGAGAATTTTGAAATTTTTGAATCAATCCGATGTTAAGCATAAAATTATAGAAATTTTTTGTAAATAAATTTTTTCTCTAAAGTGCACCTGAATCAAGTTATTAGTAAAGTACGAACGACACTTTTATAGTAGCTATACCCGAGCCTCAAAGTTTACTAAATTACTAACAAGCCCGTCAATATCACAATCCGGCATTTTTGTGCTTTTCTAGAATGTCGATACGCAAAATTTGGCGTTTTGCCCTGCTATAAAACCGTCGCGCGATTTTTGTGCCATTGACCGACATAAATATGAGTGTCTGTCTAAAAATACTCTGCGCTCCCCACTCGGGCTTATTTTAGTTGATCCCGATGGAATCATTTACTTGTGGGACATCAATTTCACGCTCCGACACTTGATGTTTGTTTCAAATGCCGAAATGCTTCTGTTGTTGATTGATAGCGCTGGTAGAAATAAATTTGACGCACATATGTGCGACTGTCATACGACATGGACGCACATCGCTCCTTGAATCCTATTATTCATGGCTCAAAATTATTTCGGGAGCGAATAAATTATTCCGTTTAGCTCTTAATCATTGGCACATAATTATTTTTTCGCTGATTAACATTGAAAGTGCAATTTTATTGACAGATGACAGTCTGTGAAGTGTCACTAAAATGTCAAGGCAGTAAAAGTAATTGTTGTTATGGTGAATCAATAAAATTTCTTGAAAATATAAATAACAGTTTTTCAAAGCAATCGATCAACAAACACAAGCTAAGCTAGATTTATAGCCTCTGATATTATTTTTTGCCTAATTAAACAAATAACTATTTTTTTATTTGATCAACTTCGAGTATATTATCCGCGAAAGAAAGGAAAGACAATATTTAAACATTAAATAAATACAGAAGGAAATATTTCATTTAATTTTGGACACACCATTCCCGTTTTTCAAAGTAAATAAAAACTTTCAATTGTAAAATTTAATTAGATATTAGATATACCGGATATACATGTGAACATAGACGATTAGCATTGTATTTCACATTTTTATGCAGATTCCTGCTCCCCATTTCCACGTAGAAATATGGCAAAGGTAGCAATCGAAAGGTCAAATTATTTCACACCAGATGCGACTGATAATTTCGTTCAAAATTACTATTAGATTATTTTAAATTCGATATTTTTAAATATAATTTTACATTTTACTATATACAACAAATTTTTAAATGTGACGGAGATGTCAAATTTATTTTTTCTACTTCTGGTATTAAAACATCATTTAACGAACTGGTTTTTAAATAACATTTTCAACACACCTCGACAAAGTCGTGATTTTGGCCGTTTTTAGTCACGGGCTGAACATAGTAACTGACATATTAAGCACGGGGTGAAGTTGGCTCCTATGTATGACATTTAATTTTTGTGAAAAACTGAGGCAAATTAATGGTTTCTTTCAAATATTGTCAATTTTTTTCCAATGAACAGTAAAATACAAGTGCCTACGTAGAATTTTGTAGCAATTGTATAATATCATTTTGATTTAACCTAAAAATTCGAACTATTTTAAATGAAATTTTACATATTTATGTTGCTTAATTTGTGGTCGTTGAAAAAGTAAAGTATGTGACTCGTTTATAAACTCTCTAGATACTCGTTTTTTAAACTCGTGACTAAAATGACGTTTATAAAACTTGATACATAATATACCTACTATTAATGTCGCGCTCAAAACTGTTTTCAGATAGTCATTTTTATACACTTTATTTACACAAATTTCTACAAATATGAACAAGCAATAGGCATAAATAATATATCAATAGAATTACTAGAGTTTCTAGATTGCCTTATGCTAAATAAGAAAACCTGAAAATAAATATATAATTTGCAGTTAGAAATGAATGAAGAGAGAGAGCAAAATTCATCAAATTGCGATGAATTTTATGCAAAGTGAATTATTATTACAGACATTATTTTTAAAATAAGGCAATTAGGAATGCATATTTTTTTCATTGTGTAACATAAGCAGTTACCTAGTAGTATTAAATTTTAATTTTAATTTCTAAAATATCTAGTTTTTTTTAAAATAAAATGTTTAATACAATTTTTTTAAATCTACAATTTACCAATGCATTGCCTCTTTAAGGCTCAAGTGTTAATTTTATTTAAGTTTCACTCAACGGGTGACCGTCCGCCTAGCATGTTAGCGGTCATGAGTTCGAAGTTCGATCCCAGGAACCAACTAAAATACCTCTAGGTCCAAGTGGTTGGATTCCACTATAATAACATCTACCATTCTGTCATTGGGGTGTGAACCCTGTTGATTGGTTACCATCAAATAAAATAAAATAGTACCTACGTCAGATTTTCAGTGATCGAACGCGCCACTGTGTAAAATAAAGTCTTATATTATCAATTTGTAAATAAGTAGCAACAGTATAATTGTTCCTCTCCAGTTTATTGTCACTTTCCTCTCGTTGATATAGCGTGTTGAAATTTATGCAATATGTATTAAAAATCGCTGCATGTAAAATAGTTAAACAACAAAATATTTATTATTTACGTCGTCGTAAAGTGACAATATTAAATTTACTCCTCGCCCACAACAATCCATTCCTTGTTCGCCGTAAATAAAACCTGTCCCGTTGTAAATACATCTCTATAACCTGTGGAGAATTTAATCACAAGACTGTGTATGATTTCCAGCAATAATTTATTCATATTTATATAATTCCAACTAGAAAATTTATTGTTATTCATTCTTAGAACAATAAATTTACTTAAAACAAAGCTGGTTTTTATGACTCATTTTAGAGTTGATTGATTTAATGTGCCAAAATCACGCCGGAAGTTGTTAACTTCAAAAAATCAAATTAAAGGTTATAAAAAGAAATTATGGAGCATGACTTTGCTGTATGCTTTAATATCTTCCTGCTGCACTTATAATAATGAAGATGATGATCTTCTATGCTTAAAATGATGATTATGAACCCGGAAGAATCCTTAGCAACAATTTTTTTGTTTTGTTTTACGAAGACTTCAGCAAAAATTATTGGCTATTCAAATATCAGGTACTATTAAAGAGCTACGACTTGAGATAAATTACATAAAAGTACTTTATCAGATAATTATTGTTTTTCCAATTTATAAGTTGTTTAATAAGTAAAATTTTTAATCTAGAATTTTATTTTCTAGTGTTGAATGGCTACCCGCCAACTAGTTTTCTAGATTTGCGTCTTCCTGTGTTGGCATCTTCCTGTGTTTGCATTTATACCGAATCAAAAATTCTAGATTTGAATTTTCCTGTAATTAATCTTTTGATGTAGATATTTTATTATGCATACATTTTCTAGATTAGAATTCTCTAGGATGAAAACTCATTAAATTCATAATTAATCATGATTACCGCCGAGATTTGAACAAGACCAGTGTAGCTCAGTGGGTTAGAGCCGAGTTAGAGCGTTACTCCGGCAAAGTACAGGTCCCAGGTTCGAACCCCGGCGGTGGTCATGATTTTCGAACATTGTCTTACAATGTTTATCACTTACTCACACAAATTTACTTCATTAAATTCACTTTAGTCAAATTTTCAGAAACACAGGAAAACTGTTTAAGTAGTTTCTAGCTGCAATTTAATAATAAGTCCTGTTTGTATTTATTTATAAAAGTTCTCTGGTCAAGAAATTGCTACATGAATATTTAGAATTAACCCATAAATTAAAAAAATTAAATGGATTTAGTGTCATTTGCTATCAAGGTTTGGATTTAATACAGTATCAGACATTATTATTTTTATCAAACAATGTCTCGTTTATTACTAAGAAATAATAACATAACTAGCACTAACATTCTCCGAATCATTTTTATTATATGCACACTTCACTGTGTTCTGATTGGTCAAAAGTGGATTTAGCGGGTATTGAAAATGATTAAGAATGGATTTAGTGGCATTTGAAACGTAAGCCACTTTTCCAATTAGATTTTAGCATGGATATAGTTGGTTTTGTTACTACTTCAATTTATAAAACGATAGAGAATTATTGTTGTATGAACATTTTGATATATTTTCACCAAAACTGGATTTAGTGGGTTTTGATTCTAAAGGATTCATTTTAATTTGGTGTTGAACTCATTCCCTTGTTACCTGATGAAAGGGAACGAAAAGTTACTGAAACGTCGTATCGTATAAATAAATAAATATACAGAACTAAATCCAAATATACCAATTTACTAATAATAAGTCCGAAACTGTGCTACGCTTACACACTTCTTCTCCCTCATCGTCTGAGTTTGAAACCCTCGTTGAGTCGAGCTCGGCCAATGTGTCGCGCACTCGATCGTGATTTATGTTCCAGCTGCCGAGAACCGGAGACCGAACCTGAGAACCGAGTATACTTTCCCGCCAGTGGTCAGACGTAAACATGCGCAGGTAGATTTAAACACCGGGTCGAGAATATTTACTTTGTTCACGCGTTAGCGCTGAAGACTGTGTCCAACGCCCGACACGTATTGCTTTGCAGAAGAGAAACAAGATTTACTATTTGCATTTTGATAGAAAGTTCTTTAGAACTTAAAATATTGTCACTGAGCCACAACTACCTTAATTTGGTTTTAAAATATTCAAATTTGACTGACGTACGAGGTACGACAGTAAAACTGTGTTAAGGTTGGTATCTACCAAAATCGATGACGACAGAAATTAATATAATTTTTATAGGACATTTGTGTGATAATAATACAATTTAAAATAAATTATTAGGACAATCGTCAGTTTCTTTTGTGCACTATGGAGCTGTAAAGTTGACCTCTTTTATATGGCAAGCATAGGAAGGTGACTTGAAATCGTACGTTATTAAATTAGTGTATCTAAACCAGACGACAGATTTTAACGAAAAACGAAGACAATATTAACTGAATATAGAAGAAGATTGTATTCAATTTTATTTTTATTTTGATGGTAACCATTCTACAAGATTAACTCCTGTCTATAGTGGCATCCAACCACTCGTACCCAGTGGTATTATTGTCGGTTACGCTGAAAATCGAACTGTAGACCGCTAGCATGCTAGGCGGACCCTCTACCGCTAAGCTAACTACTGGCCGTCAAGGTTACCAAGAAAGTCGTCAGTTTTATATAAATGATATTTAATTTTTAAGTCAATTTATGGAAGTATCAAAAAGGCAACGATATTTCTAGTATTTACCAGACATTTCAAACTTATTTCCTCACTAATACTATAATTTATTCATCGGATGCACATGTGCTCCTTGTATGATTCCAAATTTTCTTCGGTGGATATTTTCCAGGTAGTTCCTAAGAAATTCTATACTCATATTTGTAATTTATAATAGTATTTTCTCATGCTTGTTTCTGTTTTTCTTTACTGTGTTTATTTTATTTTGTGTTTAAAATTTGTGTCATCTATCCTATTATTGGGCTTAAGCCTATTGGGTAGATTTTTTTTGTAATAATAATAATAATAATACATACATGTGCCTCTGTGGTACGAAAATGCCAAATTTGTTTACTTTTTTAACCCTCTCCGAAATGAGCTACACTTCAAGAAGTCTACCGTCCGATGTCGCAAATGGAAATGGATTGGGCATACATTAAGAAAAAAAACTGCAAATATTACAAGCCAAGCTCTTGATTTTAATATGCATGGAAAACGAAGAATACGTATTAACAACCACATGGAAAAGAAGCATGAACAATGAACTAAAGAACTCCAAGCTTACATACATGGACAGAAGCAAAAAGAAAAGCACAAAACATGAAAGGAAGGAAAGAACTCGTAGAAGAATTATTGATCATTTAAAACATAAGCAAATTATATTAGAAAATAATAAGCATTAAGTTAGTGTCAGACCTACCCAAGTGGCTAATTTATAACAAACCAGCGCTCAAAGTTCGCACTTATAGTTGCAATTGGAATTTTGTGGAAGCGCTGGTTGGTTAATTTAGCACTTATACTTATAACTGGGCAGGTCTGAATCTATATTTAAGCTGGATTTAACCAACCAGCGCTCAACGTTCGCACATATATTTGAAATTAGAATTTTGTGGTTGTGGTTGGGTAATTTAGCACTTATACTTATAATTGGGTAGGTCTGAATCTGAATCTATATTTAAGCTGGATTTACCCAACCAGCGCTCAACGTTCGCACATATATTTGAAATTAGAATTTTGTGGAAACGGTGGTTGATTAATTTAGCACTTATATTTATAATTGGATAGGTCTGAATATAGCTTCAGCCTCGAAACACCGCAAAGTGCTCTATGCTCCCAAGTGGAGTAAGGTTCTCATCAACTCAAAATTCGTTTAGCTCGCACTTTATGTCCGAAGTGAGAAGGCAGTAAAGTTATGAAAAGCTGAAGGCGTGATGAATATGTTGTGTAAGAAATGTTTCATAATTTCGCTGTTGATTTTTGTTGTTTATTCTTTCGTTTCTCCCAACTCAAGCAAATCAATTTTACTGATAGCAAATGAAATACAAACCTTAGTAGCTACTAAACACATATTGTATTGACTCTTGTTGTACTTAAATCTTTAGTTTATTGGCTTTACCTTTACTCACGACACAAAATGGAAACTAATAAATGTTTTAACAATCAATTGTTGGGCTATTACCTACATAACACTGCAACGACATTTAAGAAAGAGTTAAGAGTTACTGAAGCTAAAGAACAGAACAAGTGGAAGTGGTACTAAGTTTTACAGCCCAAGACTAATTTATTTGTATTTACGGCTGTTTGTACAACGTATTGCTGTATCAATTATTCATTTATTTCGACGTTTAGTGGGACTGACATACCAAAATGCAATATTCGAATGATTTAACATTTGCAAAACTTTTACAGCCTAAAGGCGTTCTCAAGTACAACTTGCTTTCAAATTGCGTAGATACCACTATGGATTTTGTTACTTATGTTATTAGCCAGCCATCGTATATATAGTATTACAGTACGCGAAATAAGTGATGGTCGTTTTGGAATTTTATATTGGTAAACAATATTAAGAGCAGTATTTACACCCGTTCTATGACTTCAAAAAGTGTTACAGAAATAAAATAATATCTCAGAATCTACATAACATATAAACTTCATTCAAAAACTATAACAAAGTTAAAGAATGTATCTATGTTCGTCTAGTGACTGTTTTTTTGTTTATTTTGTCTTAAATCGAAAAAAAAAAATTGAGAAATCTTTCAAAAAAGTCTATTTTCAACACCAATTTTTAATATAATACAATTAAAAATTCAAAATTTCAACACTAGACGAACCTAGTTTAAACCTTAAACTAACTGTAAATATGTTTTTAAATATAAAAGTATGTAAATTACACGAAAATCTGTACTTAGAACGAAACCTCTGTAACATTGTATTTCAAGCAGAAATGCATGTAAATAGATAGGACTCTTTTTCGCGAGCACAAAGTCTAAATACAACTCTAAATCGGACATTGACAGAAACTGCTAATCCAATACGGTTTTTCTCTTGACTCATATGCGTTCAGGCAAGTAATAAACTAATAAGTTGTCAAACTTTGGGTCAGCCTTGTGTAGAACATAGGCACATTCTTTCTCTCCCTTCCGCGTCGGCCAACTCTGATGCACGGACAATTTCGGCGCATGAGTGTTTCTATTAGTGAACAGCCCTATTTTAATTATTTTGCTTCTATAAAAATAACCAATTTACGATGTATATAGACACAATAAAATCCCCAGAACATTTCAAGAATGTAAATATCCCGCTTTGTAACTTGCTATATTTGCACATTAATATCCTAGCGATTGCTATTGTCCGTCTTTAGTAACATTATGTAACATCCCATTTTTAATTATTTAGTAATAATATACCAATTATGTGTCCCATGTAACGCCTCATTCACATAAGCCTTTAGTTTTAAGGTTTATATTTATGTTTACGTTTACGAAAGTTTAAATTCATATAACGAAATAGAAGCATTCACACATTCCACTTTCAAGGACTGTGAATGCTCGTATCTAGTTTGATAAATTTAAACTTTCTTAAACTTAAACATAAATCTAAACTTTAAGATGTTTATATTGGGTAGTAGGTAATTTTTTATCGTACTCAGGATGTGGCTAGTATAGACATACGTAATGAGCGCTGGGAAAAGCTCAAATATGTCGATTTTCACTGGAAATGTATAAGATTTCAAATTTATTTAACAGCTGTCTATATTTTGTGTCAATGATATCTACATTATCCTTCAGTAGTCCACCAAAATTCGGATGAAGAATTGTCAGCAACGCTGTATTGTCAGTATCTTGTGACATACTCTGTATCTGTGGTCTCTCTCGTCACGACGGGGTATGATTTGATCCTCGAGAGTATTTATCGGCCTCGCCAGAGCGCTTGTCATATAAACTTGTTTCTTTACACGCGGTCACCGGTGTCACTTTATAGAGATACGGAGTGTATTTATTGCAACTATAACGTACAGTTTATGATCTGGTTGTGTCAGTACTCTGAAATGCATCTCTGCAGTTAGCGTGGCTTTTAACGCCAAGGAGAAAAGAAACAACGCCTACGATGCATCGGAGACCTGCTCAGGTGATGTGATATCATATTGCGAAATACCAATGCTTTTATTTTCATTCGAAACGATGATTGATGCCAGTAAACCTTTTTAAATGGTACCGAAATCATTAAATATCTTATGAACTTGACATTTTAAATTGCGAAATTGGAATCATTCTCTCATTTAAGGGGGAAACCGGTGACCAAAAGCGTTCGAATTACATTGTTGAAAAATCCTAACAAGAATTAAAATTTGATATTTTTGCACTTCGGCATTAAATTCCATTTGATTTTATCGTTTAAATGCACCTTACTTTATTAGTTAACTATTTGAATTAAGGCAGAAAAATACAATCTTATTAAATTTTACAAAATTTCTTTTTTTCGTCGCACACTTCAAATGTACCTTCAAGTACCTAACAAAATTAATGATTTTTTTAAATAGCAGAGTAAACATGTATCTAGTGAGCTCCTGTCTTATTTTTTCAAATTTAATTCAATTATATGTAAAAAATTGCATTTAATTAAGAAGAAATTTTTTGCTCGTAGCAAAATTTAAAAAAATATAAAACAGTACTAGTATTTTGTTACGGAGACGAGACCCTTGCTTATATTATATACTTCTGTATTGTACTGCTGTACTGTAAGTACTACTACTCTGTACTAGTATATTTCAAAATAAAATCAAATTTTGTAAATTATTTTTATTATAAGTATAAATCGTAAAATTGGTAACATTGGTAAATTTTTTAAATAAATAACAGAGATTCAAATTCGGCAATAGGGTAGCTAATAGTATTTAAATTTCATTATGGTTTGAAATAATACTACTGCCAACTTAAGGTGCGTCAATATTTATAATATTAATAAAAACCCTATAGCTGACATCCGACCAGAACACGTGAGAATCTAACACATGCGTCATGGAGGCGGCCATGAGTTTTCCAGATTTGAATATTCCGTTACATGAATTTTGTGTCCACTGGATTCTTATGAATTTTTTTTTGTGAATGAGTTTTCTTAGACATGAAGTTTAATAATTTGTATACACCAGTTTACACTGTCGTTTTTTATTGTAGTCTTCGACACTGGACCTGATGATGATAATGGTAATTATCGAAACCGGTAACCCTTTTAAATATAAATAAAGAGTAAAGATCAAGACGTAATTTCAACAATTATCTGAATTTGCTAAAGGAAGTTCCGCTCGTTTATGATTCTAGGTAAGACTTTTTTCTTCTAGTTATAAATATTCTAGTGTTCCCGACAAAAAGCTCCTTGAAGAATCTCGAATTTATAGCTTCGGCCATCTACATCCCAAAGCAATAAAGAAAATTCATGTTGAACATATCCTGATTGAAATCTGTAAAGAGTTGTTATCAGTGCAGAAATAGTGTACGACCTTGCATGGAATGCACGCTACACTATAGTGCAAAGTGTATAGTGTAGAGTGTGAATACTGTGAATAGTCTAATGAATGTTGGCTTGGCGGGTCTCGCAATTCTGTTCTCTGTTCTGGGTTTTTTCCCGGGGTAAAATAACTGGCGATAGCGCTCGCCTGGCATATTTATGTGACAGGCGAGCGGGCATCAACCACTGCCTAGTTCTATAAACTGCACTAACACAATGATAAATGTTTGACCATTGTAGCACAAACTACCCTGGCAAAGAGAGACGTGGCGAACACACAATATCAATCCATAAATCAAAGGGGCCAATAGATAAATCCACCGAAACGGCGAGCTATGCAGCTTGTTGGCGACTGCTACCGCTGCTGTTACCCCTTTTGTACCAGGGGGTGGAAATAAGTGCGACGAGAATGTTCTTCACCCATATTATAAGTTGCAACTATTTCTACCTTACCACGAAGATTCAAGTCTTTAGCAAACAATAAATAAATAACCGTTTGTTTTGGATTCTCCACCTTTTAATACAAAATCCAAGAACCAAGTACTTGAAAAGATGTCATTCCTCAGAGTTGTTGATGACTGGTAACCGCACACACTGAAAGCTCACAATATGTTGGTCTGCCACACTTAAGTTGTATAAAGGCTGGTTTATAATGGATGTAACTGGTGACTTCTTCTGTGTTCTGTTAACATGAGCTATAGGTATTTCTATGTAACGGTTCATATTGACACTGGATTTGACGTTTACCTGTACTGTAACAGTAAGGTTCGCCAACTGATAAGAAAACTTCTTAGAGTATTACTATATTATAAAATGTGTGGCCATAGGCGCTATATTGCAAACAACTCTAAAAATGTGGAATTAATTAATGTTTAACCCTAAAAATATGATATCCAAAAATAGTTCAGTATCTATCTTTTATTTTTTGCAAATACAATTTTACTGAAGTCAGTCATACTTAGTATATAGCCACTCTTTCTCTTTCTTTGTTGATCTTTGTTTACATTTTAATGAGTATTTTATATTTCGCTACAATATTGCAGATCCAACTATGTAACATGCAATAAACGGATCCATTTCTGACAGTTCTAAGAAAGGTTATGTCGTCAAGTTAGCAGATTACTGCAATGATTCGGAAATGATTATGAACCACACACTTCTCATTCCCATTACACATCTTACAGACTACAAAAGAATTAACCGATTACATTTTACCACTTACCTACTAAAGCTTATTTAAGTTCAAATATAAATTTTAACTTTCACACTAAGCGCTTATGTGAATGAGGGTTAAGGCTACTCAAATGGAAAGAATAGCAGATTTTATGAGATGTTACCTCATATTTTATCTGACAGATCATTTTGTGAAGATATGGAAATATCGAAATTTTATCCGAGTGAAAAACAGACTAAAGTAATAGGTATCTCAATCTGCTTGAATTTTAAAATTTTCAATAATTTCTTATATCTCTTTGCCGTTTTTGGAGCTGCCTGTATCGACTCCCCCCACTCCTTCTTTCTCCTCTAGGGGGTGGGGGGCAACAATTTGGCCATTCCTTGTGACAGTTGAAGTCCGATGATTGACTGCCGAGTTACAGTCACGTAACATCGGCTCTCTCTTTCTGCCTTTTGCCTCTCTCTCAGTGATTTCTCTTTGGGCCGTTTGCTGCTTGAATTCGTCTGTGAAATGAACGATGAATCCAGGGGCGGCACGTGCCGTAGGGGCTCATTTGAGGCTGGCATCACGCCAATTATTATCAACAGAGAAAAACATCAAAATCTTACACACTTTAGGACAAAAATAATAAACTATACTCTTAAGCCCTGTTTACGCAGGCTTTTTATTCTTTTGGATCTTAAAAAAAATTTGCCGATGTGAAACTATTAATGTATTTACAAATTCTTCTTTTCCAAGAATCATTACGATTTATTTTAGCGACGCTGCTATTTGACACGAAATTGTCACCATAATTATTTTTCTCAGGATTCAAAAGTGAGAGAATCCTCGAAGAATCCTTGTGTAAGCAGGGTTTTAGGTCCTTAAGCCCTGTTCACACAGACACACAGGCAACAAAAGCAATATGAAGAACGTTTGTGGCTTCAAAATAAATTTTTTCAGCCACAAAATAGCGGCGCCTCTATTTCACAAGCAACACACACAGTATTTCTGACTGTAGCGTATGTGTGTGTGTGTCTTCTGTGTGTTCATGTATGAACAGGGTTTTAGGTAACACTAGTAGGTATTATAATGTAAAATTACCATTTCAGTTATTAATTCCAAATATTGCTGGAAAAGAATATTGAAAAAGAACAGGTTTAAAAGAGCACTATATAGTATTTAATAAAAGGTAAAAGTAAACGGACTTAAGCTGGATTCAGACCTACCAAATTGTAAGTATAAGTTGTTAATTTAACCAACCAGCGCTCAACGTTTGCACTCATAACTGAAATTAGAATTTTGTGGAAGTACTTTTTGGTTAATTTAGCACTTATACTTATAAATGGCTAGGTCTGAATCTAGCTTTAGAAAATACTGTAGGATTTAGCTATTGCATAATATGACAACTTCACCTTCTATAATAAATTTAAAAACTAATAAACATCAATTTATGGACCCTAATGTATAAATGACATCAAACGGTTAATAAATAGCCTAATGATAATTCAATATTTTTTACTGAATATTAACATTTCTGTTGACAGAACATTAAAATACCCGTATGTTCCTTACGAACGTACATACACACATCATTTTGAAATATTACTTGGTCTTTTATGGCAGTTTGACATTTTATCGCAAAAAAATATTGCATTCTTTGCCATTTGAAAATACGCGTTCTTGAATAATTATTGCAATTGCATTCAGTGCTCTTCAGTACAAATTCGAGCCATCATAAACGTTTTAATGATGATGACCTATTAATCTTAATGCTTATTTAATAATTGGTCTCATTTTAAATTAAATACTCATTCAAAATTTATCTACGTAGACAGAAGAATAGATAGAACTTGCTTCAATTTGTTGTCGACTTTAATTGTGATGCGGTTGATGCAGTGAACTCTATACTACGTACCTGGAAGGCAGCCGTAGCGCACTACAAAACAACAGTAGTGCGGCAAAGTAAGAGAGAAACAGACTTATGGCGTATATCATTTGGGGAGTATCTCTATCACTGTCTAACTCATGTAGAACATAGGCAAAATACTTCCGTTTTTTAATACAAACTTGCCTCAGCGGCTCTAACGCGCGCGTCCTTTCAGGTACCTGGTTTTAGAATGTATGTATCAACCTTGTACAGTGAAATACGGAATCTAACGGCATTATCAATAAGATAAAAGTATAATCTACACTATGTTCGAAGCAGAATTTAAAAATTTTGTTTTAAAATCGAAATATGTTAATTTGAATTATGACAACTTTTGATATTTTTTTAACACAAAAAAACGCATTTAAAAAATGCAATTGGTATTTCGCAGATCCAAGCTTTGTTGACAACATATTAAAATTTGAAGTTAATTCACTTCACAAAGTTGTAGGTACAGTGGCAGGTCAAATATGGGTGCTAAAATTATTTTTCCTGTCAAACATAAATTATTTATTATTAATATGTTTAACAAAACAATGAACGCTATAGAATAGCGTGCGGAATCAGTGTTTTTGACTGTTTTCTGTCATGGGCAGAGGACATTAAAGGCACAATATAAGTAGTATATAGACAAAAAAAAATATTTACTTTAAAACACGTTTTCTAAATTCTTTCTGAAATCGTATTAATATTCAAGCGTAAAGCATTGGCAGCCCTGTTGAAAAGGTAGGTAAATTTGCGCTTTCTTTTCACCTCTTGGAATTTGTATGCAGTGTTAAGGCGATCTCTGCGCTACAAATCACGCCACAACACCCTGCGTCTGAAATTGTGCAAAGCGACAGCACCGGGCCGAGGTAGAGCCGCTGCCATTGTTCTATTTGTGTCAGGAAAGTTTTTTCCCTGTCCTGAAATGAATTATTAGTTGAGTAAACTAGCCATATCTCATCCTGTCAGTCATTGTGAGTCACGTAAAGTCGCAACAACCCCCACCCCTCGGCGGAGGGATGCGGGTTCGCAGCCCCTAAGTACAAATGGGCCCATTTACTTCGATCATAAAATTTTATTCATAAAAGTAAAGCCATAATTCATCGCACACGCGCTGTGGAACACAAAAAGTTTGGCCGTTCACACAATTTTACAATTGCCCAAATTGTACGATAATGATTAATTATCTGAAAGGAAATTTACCACTAAATATTGGCAGGTCTCTTTGTGAGGCATATTACAGCAAAAGAAATTTAGAAACAAAAGTATTGTAGAAATAATATTTTTTAAGGATACAGGTTCGTGTACTTCGAATACTTACATTACTTATTATTTAATATTTACTAACCATTTTGCTACAATTTTACAATGTTCTAGTTTAATAGTTATTTATGTTACAAGGACGAAAAATGCAAGTTCTCGTACGACTATGGAAAATTGCCGAACGAGGCAAAGCCGAGTTCGGCAACCTTAGGAGTACGAGAGCTTTTTCGTCCGTGTATCATACACTATTTTTTATTCGATTGTAAGTGAGAACTTAAAATAACTAGAATATTAATATTTTATTATAAATTATTCTAAATTTTTGTTTAGTTTGCTAATTGTAGTTATCTGCGAAACAGACAAATGAAACAAAAAAGAACAAAAAATTATTCGACTGTGTCAGTTTGCTTAAAAAAACGCGTTTGCGTACGAAAAGTACTTCTCGGCCTAAGACGAAAAGTGGGTCACCTAGCAACGGCACAAATATTAATACTCTACCTAAAAGGTTAGCTTTTCGTCCGAATATCTTAACCAAAAAACGTCACTTTTTGACATAATCGAATAAAAAAATATTTTAATAGTAAGTATATCTAACTTAGTAACACTTTACTTTTCTAAAAAATAAGATTTAGGAAACAAAATTTGATGCTACCAACACATCATGGCCTCCTGCTTAATTATAGCCCTCTTTCTATGTTTAATTTCAGCTAAGAAAAAAGCAGATGGCAAAAATTCTTAAATGTGTCCAATTTAGTGAAACTTTGCACTGTTATATCTCACGACACAAATTTAATTTTTAAATCTGCAGACCTATTCTTTGTCAATTAAATGTTTATCAAAACATTATCTTGAAGTCAATAATAAACTGACAGTTTGCTCGGAACGAAAACACTTTTCCGTATTTGCAACTTAAAATGACATTCTATAGCTAGGATGCGGCAAAGTACGAGTTTCGGGATGGTTTCGAGCAGCAGTGGTAGTAGGGAAAAAAGTGAAATTGAGAGTGTTCTAGGACGATGTTAACTGCGTTACTTGTCATTATGTTGCTTGTAGATATAGTTCTATTGAAATGAAAAGTTGGTTGGGCGAAATACGTATTTTGGTCTTAGAGAAAGATGTATAGATGAAATATAGAGAAAACCTCTCTACTCTCTATGTCAGAAACATTAGTCAGGAATTTTCTCATATTGATGCTTGCATCCCTTAGTGAATAATTTGTTTTGATAATTCCACTCCTGTATAAAGTAAGACAGCGGATAAAAAGGAAGGTAACTTTTTGCAAATAATAAAACTTTATTTACCATTTTCTTAGCAACCAAACAATAAACAAAACACTAAAATGTCATTTGCTTCATATTTCTAATATTTGTCGGTGAAATGATTAGATTTTGGAAATATTTGTGCAGAAGAACCAAAGGAGTCGTTAAATTATCTCGTTGAATTACACTTCGAATAAATTTATGTTTGACATCTCAACCATGTTACCTGACAGCAATTTGACTCGAAAAATTGTTTTAAAATAAAATCAGTCCACCTATTATTGTATATTGTTGTATTAAACAATTTTTCTTTTCAAATTGCTAGGCAACAAGGTTTCAATACAAACAGAAATTTATCCGGCGAAATAAAAAGCTCTTGTGTAATTACAATTAATAGTTCAGTGTTCTATTTATTACATGGTTATGGTGAGGAACTCAATATAGCAAGAGGTACCTACTTGGTCAAATTGTGTAATATGTGTAGTACACAAAAATTAGCTCCGCCCGTTAGCGCAGCTAAATCGACTCTTCACTTCAAACTTACCATAATAATTATGTTTTCTTTTCTGTAATAATAATCGTAATAATAACATTATTATTGTATTTCTAATATATGTTTTCTTTTATAGGTAAGTCCAGTTTCTATCCAATTCAAAAACCTAATTTGCATCTAGTTGGTAAGTGTGCAACCCTAACATAAAGACCCTAATACCTCATAGATATTTATACCAGATAATAAGCTAACCCCTTGGATTACCTTCTGATACTTGTACCTCATTCATACTAAATAATAATTTTTTGTACAAGTACAACTTCAAACCAGCCCCTAACTACCTTCGTATTACCACTAACCACCTCTAATGCTAGCCGTCTTTGATACAAGAGAATACAAAGTAAAGATCATGCTATCATGCAAGCTGTTGCATTCTCCTCTTATCTACAATCCGATCTTGTTGTAATGTTGTCGGCCATTATTGCGTTATTTAAACCAGTGTGCCATGGATGCTGAACACTTGAACATCTGGAGGTAATTGTCAAGTGACGCCTTATCGCTAAGAAAGAGAAAAGAAAAACAGGAACGACTGGGAAGAGAATTTTGCAATTATTTGTGATTTAGTCAACCGATGTTTTGGTAATCTTAAATCGGAAAGCAAGAAGGAAAATAAAGTAGGGGGGATGATAACGGTAGTGTCATCTGCTACTGGATTGTTATGCTAAATAAGTGGTTACTTTTATAAACATTGTGCACTGGCTTTTAAGTAGAAACAATTTATTTTTAAAATTGAAAGAAATTTCCAGAATTACAAATAATAATAATAAATAAATACTTATGTAATTGATTTTGTTTATGGTTTTCTCGCGTGGTTTTCCCATAAATGTTTGAGAAAAACTGTTAGAGATTTTAATTTATCGTATTTTAGATCATTGTACCATTTTTTTGTATATTGAGAGAGTATTTAAGAGTATCGAATCCACGTAGCTCAACACCGCGATTGTCCTATGGTAACGCATGGAAACAAATAAGAAGAAGCATATGAAGCAAAATTTCATAAATCTATTTACTGACGAAGAATGGAACGAGGTTTATGCCGAGTTACATTTTTTAATAAATCTTATAATCATAAGATAAAGTATGTAAAATATTGCTTCAAACATACTTTTTCATTAATTTTTTGTATGGATTCCAAAGATTTTTGCAGAATTCTAACTGGTCAAAAACCTAGATTAATTCGTATACAAACCTCTGCCTTTTCAACATCAAATTGGGACGAAACAACTTCAAATTGGAGCTAAACAATTCCATATTGGGAATAAACAATTTTTAATTGGGAATAAACAATTTCAAATTGGGAATAAACAAATTCAAATTTTATATTGTTAAGTCTCAATTTGAAATTGTTTAGTAAGCTGCAACAGCTACACCCCTAAACACGTAATATTTTGTTACGGAGACGAGACCCTTAATCGGATATAAACCAATCCAGGTAAAGTATTGAAAATTTTTTTTGAAAAAGTGGAGGTCCGGATTCAAATCAGGGCTGTCAGAGATTTAAGAATTTTTTTATATTAACTGCTGTTGTTTCACATATAATAATTTTATTTGTTACCTGAAGAAGGGGACACATCGCTCCCGAAACGTCGTAATAAAAATAAATATATAACAGGAGAACAGTACTATATTCAAATGAATACTAACTTAGGTACTCGTATTATTATTATTATTATTTAAGTTTACTTTGAAACAATACTAATTTATTGCAATCAGGAGAAAAAATTGTTTCTTTGAGCACTTATATGAAAAATGGACCATGTTAATCACAAAACAAGGTAACTAAATACAAGAATACTATGAAGTTTTGGAATTATAGGAACTATGTATTTAATGATTGTGTTAATTATTGTGTTTCTACGTAATAAAAATTATTTGCAGCTTAGTACTTTTCAAAATAATATTTTGACTATTCATTTTATCCTATACATAACATTGTCGTTTGTTATTGCTTTTCTGATAAGTGATAAGCATGATTCAAATACGAGTTCATAGATTTTTAAATCTACACTAATCTTATTCGCTTTGAATTCCTCAGCTAGTGTATAGTTTTAATAATTCAAGAAAAGAAAGTAGTATAATTTTAATATCTATATGCAAAACTCGTTTGACTGGCGCCTACTGTATATAAAAATTAATATTTAAAGGAAGCTAAGCATTATGTCATTGTTTAAATTACATTATTTTTAATATGCTGGTGGCGCTGACAATGTCGATCCATCATTGCATCAAGTCGTTGTCATTTCATGTCATTGAATAAAGACAGAAGACAACTATAATTAGCGATGCACTTAGCATGGAATGCTGAAGCTATATTAGGATACTCGAGTGCGTTATGTGTCGACTCAGGTTCGAATCCAGTCGGGAACATGTTTGTTGCACGCAATATTGCTGCAATAGAATCAGAATTCACGATTCTGGCTATATTGCTCAAAATAAAAATCTCAAATTTACCATAAGTAATTACGAAGCATTATTTGATTGAAAAATTCATACAATACATTAGAGAAAATATGAATTAATTGCATTTTAATATTACAAATTATGACCTTATTATTGCATATTTATTAATTTTGTTTTAAATAGTCTTAATGCTTCTACCTATATTTTTATTTTAAATTTAAAATGACGTTTTTGCGGTTTTTTGTCATTATTTGATATTATTTTTTCTGTCACTATAAATAGCAAGAAAAATTTAAAAAGCAAGAAGCTTTTGTTTTACTTAATTTCTTTAAAAATACAGAAATTATTATGGGAATCTGGAGCCATGTTTACAGTATTTTTCAACTTCAAAATTACATTGCATAGCTAGGATGCGGGAAAGTACGAGTTTCGGGCTGGTTTCGGGCAGCCGTAGTAGTGGGGAAGAGAGTGAAATAATATCGAGAGTATTCTAGGAATTCGAAAAAAAGGTAGACGAGCCTCAAGAGTTTTTTGAAAGATTTTGAAGTCCGAAATCTGTGGACTATTTGCATACTCTCCGATCTTATCATCCGCACAGTTTTTTGCGATGTTTTTTTCTCGAGACGACAAAGACAAAGACAGCACTAATTGGCTTCGAATCCAATAAAGAAAGATAGGCGATGGCCTCGAAGACTGAGTGAAGTAATTGACGCTGTTTCAATTTATGTTTCCTGTAACGTGGATGTGGATCTGGATGTGAATGTGATGTGGATGGGTGACACGGTGACAGCGACAGCTTGGCGCGAGGTTGACAACTGACACCAGATACGAGGTTTTGTACCGAGAGATTCAACCCGAAACACAAGAAATTAAATAATTTCAATCCTTTTACCGAAAATGTTTTGTTTTGCCGTTAACAGGATTTACTCGCAATTTGTCATATGAAATGTCGAGGCAGTAGTTGCACGGGTTTCAAGCTGACTGCTTAAGCGTCTTAAGTGTTGTCCTGGTTGCATAACGAATCTCTCCGTTACCGCTTTTAAAGGTCGTCACACGGATTGAGATTCTGACTGCACCAAGATGAATCGATATCCAAAAATTAATTCAGTATCTAACTGTTAAACTCTTCATGTATTAACAAACATTATTTTATTCAAATACAATTTTACTGAAGTCAGCCATACTCAGTAGAAAAACGTAATTATGTAGGTAGTCACGTTTTAAAATTTACATGATAATAATAATTTTTATGTCTTCCTAGTATGTAATTGTTTAATTATGTCATGGATACGAGGTATGTTATATACTACATTATACCCTAGGGCATTAAGAAATTATTGCCATGGTAATATTGAGACATCACTAATGTTTTTCTTTTGAAATTAATATATTTTCTGCCTGTTACTAGGATACCAAAAATATTAACAAAATTCGAAACGTCAAAGCGAAATGTCACGCGCGCAATATTTTAAATAAAATAGTAAGACATAAAATATTGTATGCACCACGGGCATCATTGATGTTTATAGCCCTCGGGCGATTTACAGACCTTCGGGCCAGAGGCCCTTGGGCTTGTAAACATACCGCCCTCGGATGAGCATAAACATCATCATGATGCCCTTGATACATAAATAACTAACATAATCTATCACTACTTTTATTCAACTTGGATGGGACAACCGCATAAATTGTGAGTCATCGATATAGACGTCAACTCACGGGTATTCATGGTTGTTAGTGGAGAGTAGACTACAAGAATGATCAGGTTGGATACGAACCTGAGTCGACAGAGCCAGTCTGTGATTTATACGACTATGTTTATTATAAAATTTGCAAGATAATAATATTGTAGATATATGAATCATTTTTAATCTATTTATATCGTTCCGTTAGCACCCAATGATAATTCTCTGTGAAGTGAGCCATCTCTTGGTTTAAAATCGGAACTTATTTGTCAAAGACAGTAAAAAGCTTGTGACATTATGACAGAAAACTGTTCTATTTTTGTCCGATCAGAGCTGTCAGCAAATCTTCAGCTAAAAACAACTGACAAGTCGTCGCACAAGTGAACAGAACTTTCAAAAACAAGAGAATGAAGTGTGGATGGAGTGTGGTATACAGTGGCGTGCGTCAAAAAAAGGGATGATGAAATACAATAGTAGGATTTTGTTAAATGAGTTGCTGTCCTGAGATGTATTTTGTGTACTTTTATCATATCTAAAATATTAATTTTTCGAAAAATGTCATAAAAAGTTAAGATATGCATGCCAACTATCGACACGCGAAATAATAGTTTCTTGTCTCAGAACGTAAGTATCAAGGGCGGTATGTGCAGTTTACCGGTTGAGGATAATCTTTGACGCCCGAGACAAAGTCGAGGTTTCCAATATTATCCGAAACTGGTACAAAATGCACATAAAGTCCGTAATGCTTATAATATTTTTTGCTCGATCGATACAATAAAAATAAATTTGAAAATAATGTTTATTTTTGGTTATGTAAAAAAATTTCACTTGACTATAACGAAATATTTAAAGTCATTTTTGAGGGAGGCAGTAGCTGCATGTGTTTAGGCACAACGTTCAGTTCTCTGCATGTGATGACGTATGAACCCGGAGTTCCATGGTTCGAATCTCCCGGTCGGCAGCATGTAATTGTCGTTAAATTGTAAAAACATTTTATAATTAAGCTGACCACTTGATCGTCATAAAAATGTAGTTCTGGTTGCAAAAATAATCTCTCCCTTGCTGCTTTTAATTTCAAAGATAGTTGCACGGATTGAGATGCTGATTGCACCATGAATCGGTCGAAGTGGTTAGATTCCACTAAAATAACATCTACCATTATGTCATTCCATTCTATAGGATTTGCTCCCAATTACAGAATGGTAGATTTTTATTATAGTGGAATGCAACCACTTCGACCCATTCTGATATCATATTATTACAGTTAAACATTAATTAATTCTACATTTTTAGAGTATTGAACCATGGCTACTTATTTGAAATATAGCGCCTATGGCCACACTCTTTATATATAGTGATACTTTAGGAAGTTTTCTTAAAAGTTGGCGAACCTTCTGTTACAGTATAAGTAAACGTCAAATCCAGTGTCATTATGAACCGTAACATAGAAATACCTATAGCTCATGTTAACAGAACACAGAAGAAGTCACCAGTTACATCCATTATAAACCAGCCTTCAATCAAAATTTTTTGTTAAATAATTTTTGTTACTCTTGAATTCGTAAATACGGTGCTATGAAGGGAATGGCTGCTGGGCTGCTGTTACATTGTAATACAGTACATAACTTTGTATTTTTTTGAATGAAATTAATATTTAATACATTTATTAATTATGTATTACAATAATGCAGCTACTCGTAGCCCATTACTATTTAAAAAAATTACATTTGATTTTCTCGGATGGCTTAAAATTTTTATTTTATTATTTGGAATTGAGCTCCCTCCCCACCTTCTGGCGCAGTCGTTGTTGTTCAAATATAATATTACGGATTTGGGCTCGATAATGACTTAAGATTATTATAAGACATAATTGATATTACAGATAAACTTTTCGATTACTTCCAGATTTACAGAGCTATAGAAATAAATAAAGCGAAGCGTGCTAGTAAATAGTGGCTAGTTTATCCGCATCATAATTCCTTATCGACTAGTCCATAAATCGAATAAATTTAGCTGGAAAAACATCGATAACAGAAATCAACAATAAACAAACAAAAGAGAAAACAAAAATCCGCGAGCGATTATTCACTTCGTCCGCAAAACAACTCGCTTCGTTGGCATCGGGAATCAATCCGCTCGGCTGCCGATTAATTAGAAATTCACAAATCGCGAAATTCGCACGTCACACATGACGCTGAACAACCGGGCGATTTTTCCGCGCGACGCAGATGACTAATGGAGCTCAGTAATGAGAACAACATTTTTCAATCAATGTCATAAATAAAATATGTCACAGATCACATCAAAACACTACATCTATGTCAAAGCGAAATTAAATTACACTTGTTTATTGTTTTCGGCTAGCGATTGATGTACTGCGCGCTCAATTTGAATAAAAACTTTACAGTCTGGTACATTCAACGACAAAATTCAACATCATTGTAATAGTTATTTATATATCTAGGCTGTAAAGAAGTATTTTTTATTACGAATATGGAAAGTTATTGAGTAATAAAAAATATCATTACAGCCGAGATATATATTATATTTTTTATGAAATCGCAAAATTATATTAATTTGTAACAGTAAAGCACAATGTCAACATAAAACAACGGGTGCATCAACAATATCAGACGTTCTGGCCAATTCTCGTCAGCGTTCGAGTGCACCAGGCAGCGCTCTAATTGGTCGAAAAATGCGGAGCTAAAGTTGTACTTTTCACTACGATTTAGCGGAGCTAAAGTAACTCATAAAATAGCCAATTTTATACGAATTTTATCACATATTTAAAACAAATAATTTAAAAAAGTGGGATTAGACGCACTTGAGGACAACCTTTAGCTATTTAGAAATATATTATTTGTTTAAAAAATCGTAATTTTGTAACCAGTTTTAATAGAAAAACTGAATATCGTTTTTTGTCATTTTGACGGCTTGTATTGAACCATTTGTAATATAATTTTCTGAATCAAATAGTTCATAAAGAGTAGTATTTTTTTATTTAAATTAATCATTTTATCCTTTGTTTATTTATGTGTAACAATCCGCACAGTGAAATCCAGCATTTAGGTATTTAAGTTAAATAGGTTTGAGGCATGAGCAAACCAGGCAAAACAAAATACGAGTCTTCTAAAATTGAGTAAAATGACATGAGTTTTTTAATTCAAAATGCGAGTTATCCTTACTTTCGCAAAATTTAAATAAATAATATGACCGCACTGCCGAAAGTCAGACTGCGCCGTTTTTATTTATACCTATTTATGTTATTCCCGTTTCAGGGAGTATTTTGAATGATTAATTTTCCAGTAAAACAGTGTTGAATGATCTCCCAGTTCATAATAATTCTAATAATGGCAAATTATCATATGATTTAAACGAACCGGTCCACAATATTTGCAGTGAGCAGTCAGAAACATAAAATCAATATTAGCATTGCTCATTTGCAAATTGCGGAGTGGATTTTTTCGTAAACAAGATAAATACACGTCAGTTGTTAATTAACAGTTTTCCCATGACAAATATTAAATTAAAAGATTATTTATATGAATCCGGATAACTTTCAGCGCGCAAAATAGAGCTCGTGATGTCATACTACGTTTAGTCGTATATCAACGGCAGCAAACTTATTAACGGGAGGGATAGTTAGCAGGTTTTTTCCATTTTATTTAACAGTTATTCGTTTTATTCTATTAGTTTTCTTGGATTTTGAATAAGATTTAGTTGATATTTTAATTCTATTTGCAGATTATGTACATCTCTTAAGATTTGATTTCTAAACAAACACATAACCACTGGTTCACAACTGCCTTAACTATATTAATGATCGACTGCATCATATTCATATTACCTGGTTTTGTGTCACTGTTTACAGTATATAAACGGAAATTTCATTGGACAGGTACGATAAAAATGCAAAATTGTACTGCTGTCAATATCATGTCGAAATAAATGTTTATAAAATTTGTTTTACTTTCTTTGAATCTTGTTTCATTTCTCGGATTTTAGCTAATTGCGAAGAACGAAAAAATAGAACCGCACTCTATGATATACAAATTTTTCAAATTTATTAACATATGTAATTATAAAAGAAAATTTTATCTTGGCAGTCGACATAAAGCAAAGTATGCAAGACCTGTATAATCGGACTCGTCTTAATTATCATCCTCGCTCGCTCATCCAAAAAAGTCCTAAATTATGCACTTGTTACATAAATAGCTATTTTCTATTTGGCGTTTACAAAATTAACTTTGTGAAACGCAACTGAATGTCGCTAGAGCTCACTTTGTGACACGCAACATATTTTTATAGAAGGTTGGTATTGCTAGTATCAGATGAGTATCAGATGACATTTATTTCAATTGTTAAATGTCAAACTTCAGAATTGACAAATTTCAGTATAACCTCTAAATATGTTTTGCTTAATAATTAATGACTTTTTATTCAATAAAATTAATGAATCTAGAAATTGAAAACATATAATTTCAATATTTTCTATAATATCTGTACTTATAACCTAGAATAGTTCAGTAATATATACTTTTGCAGTGACAGTGACAGTTAAATAAATGGCAATATTAATATCACCAACCAAAACGTTACACACATAAATTTTCCCTAAATCGACTTATGTATATTGTGCCAGTATAATTTAAATTTTAATAATTAAAAGACACCAAATAGAAAAAATAGTATAAAGAACTCATTTTATAAGACTTTTTTTGCACTTGTTCTTTAGTCAACTCGCCCGAGGGCTCGTTTTACTAAATTTGAACACGTGCGAAAAAATTATGTCTTATAAAACTTGTTCTTTAATATACTATTATATCGCAGAATTATTAAAAAAGGTGATAATCTTCAGCCACTTATCTACCTCTAATATGTGACTAACAAATAATATATTTTTTATAAATTTGATTTGACCAGTTCAAGAATAAAAGCCAGAAATGATGTTTTGTCAAAAATAATTTCTGAATTTTGATTGCTTCAAAAATCTATAAAGGAATAGTCATATGAATGCACAAATGATCATATTAGGTAGCATATTTTGTAGTACATTATTCACAGTTCGCTAATAATGATAAAAATCCATCTATCTTTCTTTCTCTATGCGTACATTCGTGATGGAATCAGCAGAACAATAGTGTGTTGATGTGTACGTCTGTTGATGTTATTGATTTTGTATTTTAATTAGATTATCGTAATGTTATGGATTATATTTTGATACGTGTAGGCATATTTTGCGTTGTGAATCTACACAGACTGTGTAGCATATAAACACAATTTTGTTAACTATATTATCCTTTAAAATTATTACATGATACTACATTATAGGCAATTAGATATTAATATAATTTCGCTATGAAAATACGAACGTATAACAACATAAAATGTTTTTCTCGCATTTTATAAACTAGTGAATACTTTTAACTGCTATTTCAGCCAATAAAATTTCTTGTACTATAATGATTGGGTAGAGTCCGTGCATTTAGAGAAAAAACAAATCAACGCAGTTGTAGAAGTACTACCCAACCTAAAAATGTTGACTGTATTATAACCTATATACGCTACAGAGAGCTGCTATCTGTCATAACATCGTTACACCTCTACTTTCATATGTTGGACTCGCCCGGACGAATTTTGGTCTCTGCGCAAGTTTTTTCTCTGAGCGCACAAACTCTATACATTCTATAGATGACAGCTTTATTCATATATCAACGATAGTAAATCCATGGGTAGTGATAACCCAAAATATGACTCAATAATTATTTTATTATTTATTATTATTTATTTAAAAAATAACTAATCAAAGTACTCGTTAGTGGCAAGTTGTCATTGTTTTATGCATTTTTGACGTAATAATAACAGTTTAAAACGTCAGAGTGATTTAAAAATGTGTTGAGTGATTTAAAAAAAAATTAATTCACTTGTGAATAAACATTTATTTAAAGTTGTTGCTATGGACTTAATAATAGCAGTTTGAAACGTCAAAATTGAATAAAATAAATAAACAACAAGTATACATTGAATTCCACCCTGACCACCTCATCTCTTTCATCATCTGCGCTTGATTCTGGCCGAGAGTGTACTGAAATAATCTATCCATCTGCGGGCCTGACAGTGACAGTTCTGTTGTGGATGATGTGCTCGCTGGGTTCTCCTGGCTGACACATGACGTGCAGAGACGGCGCGACTGACAGCGCGAGCTCTACTTGGCGGTCACTCGCGCGGCTCAGATGACGAGCGGACGAAGGTTTGCAACTCAAGAGTGAGGATGAAAAGTACAATCTTGCGAAAAGGTGTGTTTTCATACACACCAGGTTCTGATTCAGCGTTTTGTGCTAGACCAGTGCCCAGGTTTTAATTACTAATGTAAGGGCTGGTTTATAATGGATGTAATCGGTTACTTCTTCTGTTTTCTGTAAGATGTGTGATGTGAATGAAAACTGTTAAATTGACAGACAGACAAAAGACGGACTGAAGTTTCTAAGGAGACAAGACAAGAGACAGTAGTATGTCAGGGTTCTTGTGATTTTGCCCAGCCCGAAAAAACCCGCCTGAAAAACCCCGAAAAAACCCATGAAAAAACCCATTTTATTTGAAAATTGTATACAGGGTGCCCTATGAACCTGTTTAAGCATGGGGATCTCGAGAAGCATAAGGGATACGAAGTTGGTTAAATTAGACAAAAGTTTCCCCTTCAGGGGACCAATTTAGAAATGTTTTTGTTTTCTCACAAAAATGCATAGGTGACTAGATGTACGCAAAAATGTAAATTTTGCCAATTTCGTTTTTCATATATAACTTTTTTGTTTGAATTAGTACAAGTTTCTAATTTGCACGTTCTAGGCAGTTTTTAACAAGGAATTCACAGCAGTCTTCAATTTTTTTTTATCTCCTACAGATTTTGAGAAATTCAAAATTTCATATGGAGCTCATAGTTGGCTACGACCCGTCTTAATAGAGATTTTTTTCTCTTTTGAACGATATAAAACACAAGTCTATTGAAATTAAAATGAAGGCAGAAATTACACAATAATATTTTTTCAAAAAAACCCACTGGGCTGGGCAAATCATGAAAAACCCCGGGTTTTTCACAACCCTGATGTTTATTGATACGAAAAAAGTAAGAGATGTCAAGTTAATTATTAAGCTATCGGGCATAGTAATGTGCCGTTGCCGGCAATTTTAAATCAAGGTAGCATTAATGGCAATATTGCCAAAAAATGGAAATATATGGCAATTTATGCTTATTAATTAAATAAACACCAGAAAGCTTAAAATGAAACAATAATTCAACTTTCGGCAACATTGTTGGCAATATTGCCCTTTCTAAATATTGCCGATATTGCATTTGCTACTTACAGATGCATAATATTTCTAAATATTGGGCAATATTTCCAAAAATTTGGCAACATAATGTATGGCTCAATGCCACTTTCCGGGAATATTCCCAATATGGCAATATTGCCTATTGGAAATATTGCCGATGGCACATTGCTAATGAACCACTGGCTAGTAGTAGGGCTTGCGCGTGCAGGCTAGAAGACTTTGACTGAATAAAAAAAAATGTCTTAAAACTAGGAACACATTGTTCCTTAAATCTTAGTTATGATTGTAGTTTAATTAGTTTGTTTAGATTCCATATTGTTCAATGAAAGATTCTGTTGGAAATTAATTATTAATTAAGAGCAGGATGCCACAAAAATCAAATCAAGACTTGAAAACTATGGCTTGTATTCTAAGATAGAAAAACTTATCGTCATCGTTTTGCACAGAATGCAGGGGTTCGCATAAACTTGAACTCCTTTTGAATCAAAGGCGAGGGTAAAGTAATTCATGTTAAGTTTGCTATCAAGTATGTTTCCTCGTAGAAATTAATTTAATTCCATCAGGTGTACTAGCAGACACAGTGATGAACTCTGATACTCGCAAGTCGGAAGAACAGCTAAGAACTTGTCCGTCGAGTGGGTTCACTTCTTATACGCTCGACAATCGCAAAGCTATTACTCACGCGCTCAACGCTTCTAGCTGCTGGCAATTCAATCCAACAATCCAGCGTATTGTTTTCGCATTAACCATTATGTCAAATTCATAAAGAGAACTTAATTTTTCTCTTCCCGTTTCTTCGCCGCTAGGGCTACTGCTACCGCCCCCGCACCCCGCAATAAAGAATCAAAGAAACGAACAAAGGATCAGATATTCAAAGGAATTTTTGTTGTAATTGGAATTATTTTGCTCATGAGACGGAGATAGTTACTCTGGATGGAAATGAAACGCTAGTCTGTTCATGTTTTTTCCTGAAAGATTTGTTTTTATTCTAAACAGTAATTACATAAAGCTGGTGCTTTTTCCTTTTGAACATTCTCATTTTGGACAATTACTAGTTTCCATTGAGAGATAGTTTCTGTAGACGGAATGCTAGTCTGTTTTTTTTTCTGGAAAGATTTATTTTTATTCTAAACAGTAATTATATAAAGCGGGTGTTTTTCCATTTGAACATTCTCACTTTGGACAATTACTAGTTTCCATTGAGAGATAGTTTCTGTAGATGGAAATGGAACGCTAGTCTGTTCATGTTTTTTCCGGAAAGATTTATTTTTATTCTAAACAGTAATTATATAAAGCTGGTGGTTTTTCCTTTTGAACATTCTCACTTTGGACAATTACTAGTTTCCACTGAGATATAGTTTCTGTAGATGGAAATGGAACGCTACTCTGTTCATGTTTTTTCTCGAAAGATTTATTTTTATTCTAAACAGTAATTATATAAAACTGGTGCTTTTTCCATTTGAACATTCTCACTTTGGACAATTACTAGTTTCGATTGAGAGATAGTTTCTGTAGATGGAAATGGAACGCCAGTCTGTTCATGTTTTTTCTGGAAAGATTTATTTTTATTCTAAACAGTAATTATATAAAGCTAATGCTTTTTGCTTTTGAACATTCTCACTTTGGACAATTACTAGTTTCCACTGAGAGATAGTTTCTGTAGATGGAAATGAAACGCTAGTATGTTAATTTTTGAAAGATTTCTTTTTTATATAAGCTGGAGCTTTATCCCGTTCGAGCATTCTCACTTCAAACAGTAATGAGTTTCTGCTTTCTTTAGTAAGGCCAATAATGGTATCTTCTGATAGACAGATAGTTACTGTAGATGCAAATGACGTGTTTTAGCCCTCGGCTGACGCTCGGGCTCAAAATCACGTCTCTAAATCTGGCCAGCAACCACCAACCACTGGTCACAACTACAGTTGCAACGAATATTAGGTATTCTGCCTATTCGGCAGGTTTTTCATTATTCGCCTAAACACCGAATATGAGTTTACTATTCGGCCGAATACCGAATAGTTTGACGTCACATGTAACGTACAATACTTGAACTGCTATTGTCTATAACAGTGTTTTATTTAGATATATCATATCATTGACAGAAAAAAAATAGATATTTATTCTTGAGTTTTTATTAATTATCAACTGTAGTTGCACAAGATTTTTTTATTTCGCCGGATAAATTTCTGTTTGTATTGGAACCTTGTTGCCTAGCAATTTGAAAATAAAAATTGTTAATTTAACGACTCCTTTGGTTCTTCTTCACAAATATTCCCAAAATCTAATCATTTCACTGACAAATATTAGAAAAATGAAGCAAATGACATTTTAGTGTTTTGTTTATTGTTTGGTTGCTAAGAAAAAGGTAAATAAGGTTTTATCATTTGCAAAAAGTTCCTTTTTATCCGCTGTCGAAGCGATAAAATTACTAATAATTACTAAATTACAAAGCAGCTTCGTCAGTCCTTGTTATAGTTTATCATTTGGCACCAAAAGGGTGCAGAATATTCGCCGAATAGTCCTGCATAATATTCGGTACATTTACTATTCGTTGCATCTCTAGTCACAACTATCTTCTAATGTTCCGATTAGTGCCTTTCCGTTTCGCGCCTCGTCATTCTCCGTTGAAAGCTTCCCCGCCCCGCTTCCGAGGGCATCGCTGGCTTCTTGGCTGGCGGCGGCGGCGGCGGCAGCGCTCCCTATGCATCACTCACTTGACACTTGGTGCCCCATATATCACCGTGCGCGCCAGACACGGCCGTATTTGCATACAGCAACACACCATGCCCCGAGCACCGACTGTGTTTTTTCTACTTGAGATTTATTACCGGACTAATGTACGAAGAGCGCGTCGAGAAGTGAGACACCCGCTACTGCCCCTCCTTGCCCCCCACCAGTGCTAATTTACCTCCAAGGAGGGGAGGCAGGAAACGTCGAAAATGAAAAGTTGCAACATATGTCGTTTCCCAGAAAACTTCATACCATATGCATGACTATCATAATCTATCATGGCATATCTTTCGCGCCTTTTTGGGTGTGGCAGCCTCATGAATTGTAGGTACATGGAGTGCCCATTCGTACTGATTTTGAGACCCTAAACTTTGAGAAATATATATTTTGTGCTGATTTTTTACATACTGTACTGAATGTACTGATTTTCGGTTTCTTTACTACTAGAACATAGATTCTGTATTGTACTGATTTACAGCAGTGACGGATTTAGGGGGGAGGCACCCCAGCAGGTGCCCCCCTGTGACTAAAACATGGTTTGTTCGTGTTTAAAACAATATGGGAAAGCAGTAATTTTACTTTTAATTACAACATAATTTAAATGTATCTGACTTTCAACTAACAAAAATTTCACCTGCGGCGCATTTGTAATAGCTCCCCTTTCCCCATTAATAACTTATGGATATTTACGTAACTTAGTAATATTGCGCTAAAATAGAATAAAATTAATATTTTATTGAATTTACATATATTTTTATTATCATTTTTCAATGTATAGATTTGTGCCTCCCCTGTCAAAATTTTCTAAATCCGCCACTGATATACAGTGACGTCCGAATATAACGAACGCCAATTTTAAAGATGAGTAAAAACTCTGTAGTACCTTAGTAATATTGTTTATCCTTTTCAAGAAAGAGAAAAATTGTGTACCATTTTGAATTTTTTTATAACTTCATACTTTTCTTCAATAATTAGAAATAACGCTTCAAAGATTTTTCTCCCGGTGCAGAGATCATATTACTTCACACAGTGGCAGCGATATTGGTAATGACTTTTTATTCTCTGACTAAGTGAGAGTTCGTTATAGACGAAATTTTTCAGTGTCCCATAAAGGTTCGTTTGATTAATTTATTGATCATTAATCGAGTAAAAAGTAATTTCACAATGACAGCCATTACCAAACTACACACGGATTTTTATTCAAAAAGGATTACAAAGCTGTGGATCGTTCGTAATCAATTTTCAATAATTAACATACGTCTCTACATACTACCTGCTATTAATCTGTATCGTTGGACGATGCGAAAAAAGAACGTGTTTCATGTCTTGATTCAACTGTACTGGCTTGATGCTTTGTATGATGTACTACGTTTACATGGGCTACGTTCATGTTATGATAACTCATGTTATGATTTTAAGATATAAATCAAATATGTGACAAATATTTATCAAAAAGTGCCAAATACATGTTGTTAAGTGCTCTAGCATATTTTGAAGAAAATAGGCCAAATCAATAAATTATTCCCTTTTCAGTGTACAGCGCTGTAAGTATCATGTATCCTCTTTGAATAAAAATCCGAGTATATTAATTTATAAATTGATGCAAATTTGTCTGTACGATAAAGAAACGCGTATGTTTAGCGAATGAAGTGTAAAGTTATCAAGTGTAGAAAGAAACAACATAGCTTTCTACCTTCGCATAACGCGAGCGCACGTGGAATAATCGCAGAGCATAATCGCGCGTTTCCTCTAAGTCAAGAATATTAATTTTGTTACACAAATACAAATAAATATAATAAAAATACAGGAAGGCAATTGCATTCATTTTATTATTATTATTTATGATCAATAAAACCTGATTTATTCCGTTTGTTTTAATCAAACATGACTCAATTCCCTGTGTTTTTGTTCCACGTATAAAATATTTGACGCAATCGCATGTTGCACTCTCACATCGTCAAATTTACTTAACAATAACCGATAAATCTACCGGTTATTACCGATAAACAACAATGACATACCGCACTTAACTGTTTTATTTTAACCTATTTAAGGATTATCATCTTCGAGGCTATTACTCATTTTTGATTATGATAAATGCCCTGGTCGCGTAAATTATTACTTTTCTACTTTTGTCACTTTATTATTTAAAAGTTTACCCGGTGCATTATTTTAAAACATACGAGTAGATATACCAACTATTTTTATTTTTTAAATTAGTGTACCTACTTGAATGCTATATATTACACAATATTGTTTTTACGTCCCCAAGTAGAAAATTAGATTATATTATGAAGTTTACATTTTGTGATAATACACCCACGAAATAAATGTTTGCTTCCCGGTAATCAAACGCGCCTGTCTCAATTGTGGCATAACGGAATATTTATGCGTTTGATTACCTAGAAGCCACGCATCTCCGTACGTCCGAACGTTCGTACAGACGTCACGACAAAACTAGTCATAATGGATTCAGGAAAACTCAAAACGGATATTTCTGTCAAAATCTGAGAACCGAAATTTTTCGCGATTACAATACTTCCTTTTTACTCCGTACAATGAAGTAAAAACTAGGTATCTCAAAATACTTACAATCAGTTAAGTAACCTTCGAATTAGTAAAACCAAACACATCAATGGAAATCGGCTGTCACAACAAATACAATAATAACAGAAGTCAGCAATGTGCAACACTCCATACAGTTATTCATCTCCTTTCCCCGCCTACAGCTGCTACTCCCCGCTACCGTACTTCTTGCATTCACAACACTGTATAGAGGTAAATTCAGTTAAGGGGCTATACCTCTTGAGTTCAATATTGCTGCAATAGAATAAGAATTCACGATTCTGGCTATATTGCTCAAAATAAAAATCTGAAATTTTACATTATTAATGACAAAGCATTAATGAATTGAAAAATTCAAACTATATATTGTTCCGACAACAATTAGAGATAAAAAGGAATTCAACACTAGAATTTCGTGAGGATCTCATGAATAAACTATAAAAGTTATCATTGAGTTTAAAGACAAAATGAGTAGAACATACATGTAAAAAGTGCGGAAAAACAATAAAACTATAATTTTATCAACAGAATTGCCATAAATTCCATCTAAACTTGTACAATTTTCGCCGATTTTCGCATAATTATTAAAGCCAAACTAATTACATTAATTAAAGATATTGAAAATTCCGCACTTTTAGTATGCTTCCTTAATCTACATACAAAAATTCAACATCATACGTATAACAGTATTAGATTGAGATCATCACAAAAATTACTCGTTTTTCAATGCGTATTATTGCCATGCAATAGGCTCTTAAGGAGAACCCTGCGCGAAGTACGAATTCTCGTCTTAGAGAGAGAGAGAGAGGCATAGATGATAAACAAGAGAAAACTACGCTACTGTCTGTTCTACAGAACACCAGCTTCAATATCTGTTATTCTCATGTTGACTTTCGTAGTGTTTTGCTTCGTGTAACGCTGTAAATTTTGTAATTGATTGTGATTGAGTTAAAATTAAGTGAAGTGCAGCGTAAAATATACTTGCTAGCTCCACTTTTGTAAAACGGACAGTACATGACAAGCTCCGCCTTCTCGCGCAGCTCAGAGTCCTAGATATCTGAATTTTACTCTAGTGCTATCTATCCTATTAATGGTCGAACATTTTAAAATTTCCCTCATTCTAAGATTTCCTCCCCTCCCCCTGAGTGCTTCCCTGCACTGCGTCACTCCTCCTCGGACGTGAGTTTCTGAGGCTCAGCTCAACGTGGCCTGCTATGATGGTGATTGAGCACCGTGATGGATATCTGCCATTAGCTGTGACGTTTTTAAGACCGACAGGCCGGTCTGCAGGTCTGAAGCGTTGGCTAGGGACGCGGTACACACACATGAACATACACAGTTACTCCCACGCGCGGTGGAGAACAGCAGGGCGGTGGCAAGAGGGGAAGTGATATAGATGATCGACATTGACTAAGACAGAGGTTGAAATGGATGGGAGAAATTAAATGGGGTTTATTTTTCAGGGTAGTGCTGGCCCGATGAGTAGCACTGCACGGGCCGGAATTTTGGTGCGAGGCCCGACTTCTTTAGGCCCGGATCAACTCGGCCCGAAATTTAAAAATAAAACAATAGCCCGGCCCGGGCTATATTTATTTCAAAATTATTATAATCGATGTTTGTGGGTTTTAATACATGAAAACCGTGGGAAGTAATATTTATGAAAATAAATTTTGTTATTTTGAAGATTATTTTTTTGCAAAATGCTTAAGAAAGTCAGTGTTCTTTGCATTTAATACACTGATTTCTGATTGTCAATTGCGTGCTTAATATGTCATTTTCTAGGTAATGAGTACAAAAACAAATTATTAGGTATCATTGTTCTTTTTTTGTTTTCTTGTCATTTTCATAGCACTCCATGCATTTAATAAAACATAAACATATTATATTTATTATTTTAATGTATTTCAACATGTTTCAAACGATTCTTTGACGCCACCCTCCTGAGAATGGCCCTGGTAGGGCCGAAACCGGCTGAAACTTTGAGGGTAGTGAATAAAAATAATTGTTTGGATGAATCCCATGAAATTGGTTTCCTTTATTCAACCTTCCAGCCAAGAAAATTCATTCATTATTATATTATAAACTATTGTTGTTGTTGCTAATAATAGGAAGGTAGTAGAAGAAGCAAAACTGAGTGTTTAAATAAATACCATTTAAACACTTAGTTTTGCTTCTTCTACCAGCTTCCTATTATTAAAAATGCAAACTGAATTGGACAAATTCATCATCAATATTGTTGCTAACTTTAGAACGGACTGTGTAGCATTTTTAAAGAGCTATATCATTTTATATGCCACAAAGGGTATATTGCCATTTAAGATTTAAAAATTGAGAGCGGTGGGTGTGAGATGAGTGATTTAAAAAAACAAAAATACTAGTAAAATGTGTTCCCCTAGATGTTAAAACATAGCGCAAACTGGGTATTCGTTCCCAAGTTATTAAGGGTGGATCGTCTTAAGCGCGCCACCCTGTATACCTATGTATGTATGTCATGTCTTGATCATGAATATTATTCCGGTTCGAATTTAATGAAATATTCATTTCAGTTTAATTGTACAAAAATCTATCCCTTGTCCCTTGTATCACTAACGACATGAGTGCACGGGTGCCCGTGAGTTAACGGCTGGTAACCGCACACATGATATAATTAACATCTGTACCGATGACTCACTCAACTTGGATTATATGTAAAGAATATAGAAAAACTCCTACAAATTCCTCGTCTTAATCTTTCAATCCTCCTCTTCGTTCCAAGTCGCCCGAGCCTTGATCTCCCGTCAATCACTGATATCGACGTATAAATCAGTGAGGCTGGTCCCGCCGGTGTCAACAATCAATCCTGTCGCTGACAGCCTCGTCTCTCGCCCCTCCACTAGATTGTCCCAAGACCGCACAAGTCGCGGCTACGTAATTAACCGGGCCGCTAATGAGACGCGAACAACCGGTCAGTCTGCCCGAAATCAGAGATGGTGACGATGATGAGGCGGATTTCATAGAGGAAGCTGGAGAAAGGAGAGAAAACGGTGGTTTGAGAATTATTATTTACAACAAAGTTGCTTTTTCTAGTTGCTAGTTACGTATATATTTTACCGGTTGTAAAAATCTGATGTGGCCAGCACACAACCTTCCGCCATATCTAGACTTGTAAACATAAATGTATACGTACAATCCGGTGCACATTTAAAATCTAAAATACTCAAACACAGAAATTTGCATCACTTGAATCGAAAGATTCATTCACAGGAAAACTCTTCTGTGTTGAAGCCATCCTCCGTTCAATTACTACATTTAATATCGTACTTATGACTTACATGGCGTTAGTATGCCAACTTGTCACCCGTCTCACCTGTCAATATTTTTATGCAGAAATAAAAATCAACCAATCATGGATTACAAGATTTTAACGTTTTATCTGATAAATTTATTTTTTAAATTTGACTACAGTTCTTTAGAGCTATCAGATAAAGACAATTTTTTTATAACGTAAGTTGCAAATAACTTTTCCTCTTATTCTTATCCAAATTTATATAAATTTTTTACAATTAACCATTTCAATCTTCAAAAAATATCACTTCCGGTGAAGACATTTGTACCAAAATCTAATGAGCTCTTCTAATTTATATACAAATGTTAAATATCAAATATCAAAATTTTTGGGTAATTCGTATTTGAGTTTTTCGACCTCCGCCCAGGCCTTGACCACATTCATACACACACACATACAGACATCATCGTGAAACTATCAAAAATGAGTTGTAAGGACCTTAATTCGTGCTCATCCACTAAAAACTCACTACCCGATATTTAGCATGATTCCAATACCTTCCTTTACAGGTATGGCGGAAGGTAATATTCCTACTTTGGACTCATTTATAGTGAATCTTGGTAAAAATCTTTATAAAAAGCCAAACTTTACAATCTGCCTATACGACATAATAATCCTTGTTGCTGAAACCAGTAGCTGTACAGTCTCCCCAATGAACAGTGTACATCTTCTTATTTCTTCTTCTTCTTCTTCTTGGAAAGTCGTCCTGGTTCCATGTCGCTGTTAAACAATGCACGCGCTGTGTGTTTGTTGAGTGATCGATGGACGATAGGGGATCCATCTTTCTGTCAAGGTGTCACGCAGCTCCGTGACGCAGTGACGCTGGACTGGAACACGCACGCCGTCGCCGCGTGACGTCATCGTGAATTGATGGTCCACAACTCCTGAAGAAGCCCAGGTCTCCAAGGACCCGGGGAATTATTGATGCGTGGACGACGACGACTGAGTGATGTGTCAATAAGTCACGAGGAGGAAACATCAAGATTCTGTTAAGACGATAGTTTTACTGTATACTGGCTATATTAAGCCTCATTCACATAAGTATTTAGTTTTAAAGTTTATTTATGTTTACGTTTAACCCTTAAGCCTCATTCACAATACGAAATTAGTAGTTATTGTCAGTGGCTATAATTAGTAATAGTTTTTCTACTGTCGTTCACAATTACATAATTAATGTTGTAGTTAGCCTATTAAAACAAATTAGTTGTGAAATTAATGTCAGAAGTGTCAGTTTGTTCGCTTATTGGAATATTTTATGTTTGGTTTACTTAAAGTTGACTTTTATAAAAATCCTTGTCTATAAATAGCTGAAGAAGTATTTATAAATATGGTGCAAAATTGTAAATACAGCATTCACACTTCCCACTTTCAAGCACTCCCACTTGACAAAATAGAATCCCCAGAACATTTCAAAAATATTAACATCCCTGCTTGTTACTTGCTATATTTACCTATTAACATCCTATGAATATCCTAACGATTGCTAATGTCCGCCCTTAGTAACATCTCAATGTTAGTAATTTTGTAATAATATCCCCATGTAATTCTCTGAGATGTTTTGTATTGAGTTTGTAATTTTTGATCGTACTCAGCATGGGGCTAGGATAGACTTACGTAATATCACTTAAAGTACAAGAATAAGATAGTTTTAAACATCCCATGGACGATTCATGTCAAGTGGGCTGTGAATGCTCAAATTTTGTCAAATGTATTGAAACTTTAATAAACGTAAATAAAACTTAACCTTAAAACTGAAACTAAATTCAAAATAACGAACTATTATTTTTTAATGCATTATCAGGTGATACATAGTTCGGTTCATGCAATAGGTTTTTACACTTTCGGTCAAAGCATTTTCGGGTATTGCATTTTCCGTCAAATTATTTTCGGAATTTGCATCATTCGCTGCACTTTCGGTCTATTCATTTTCGTTTTTAGCAGAATCGGTTGAAAGTTGAAATATTTGCTACATTCAGTATTTGCATTATCGGGTTTTGCATATGCACCTCCTTTTTAAAGGGGTAAAATATAAATGATGTCACCCCCCCATCAACTATTACTTTGAAATGAGTGTCGATCGCTGCTCAAATGTCGGCGACTTAAACTTGTTATTCATGTCCTTAAAAAGCGTTTGGGTGTCGGGGATAAATTCAGTAATGATTGTTGTCAACTAATCTGGCAGTTTGGCAGTTATTAATGGTAGTTTAACACTTCGATAGAGGTAAATATTTCCATTCATCTATCAAGCAGTTAAGCGGGAGCGCGGCTCGTTGAACTGATGGCTTCTGATATCAAGTCGGAGAGAGAATACCGCTGCTTAGTATGAGAGGAGCCCACCTTGAGAGAAGACTAATAGATAAATAGACAAATTGAGCGCTGAAAAGTGGAATAACCGACAATCAAATTATAAATAAGGGAGAGCAATAGCGTTGCAACCAAAGTATCAAAGTTCTGGAAGATGGTGAACATTTTTGTAGTAGGTAATAAAATAAACAGATTTTCAGCTAATAGACCAGGCGAACTAGAAAATTTTTATATGGGCTCGGCGACATAATTCAAAAGGATTTTTTTTCATAGGTATGTCCGATATCTTTCCTAAACTGGCGCATTAAAATGTCTTTTATTAAATTAATATTATAGAAAAATAAGTTTAGAATCGAATACTGAAGTTTCAAATTCGAAATTATTATCCGTTAATAAATTACAGTCGTTTTTGTGTAATATGAGATAAAAATCATGTTTTTATCGAAACGGCTTATGCCTATGATGGCACACTGGTCGAGGAGCATAGAGGACCATCGAGTAACTCCTCGATGAAACGAAAGAACGCACCCGTCCACGATGGATTTCTATTTAATCGGTGACAAATACATCAAAGTTTTGCGCGAAATCAAATACAAAAGATAAGTCTGAAATGAGATACATTCGTTTCATCGAGGAACAACTCGATGAAAATAGCGGCGCCCCTATTTTTCGTCGAGGATGGGGTGCGTTCTATCGTTTCATCGAGGAGTTACTCGATGCTCCTCGACCGGTGTGCCATAGGCCATAGGCATTAGAAAGTATGTAAAATATGTATCTACGATTTTTTCAAAAACTGTATGAATAACGTAAAAACAAAAGGGACTATCTTGAAGGAAATTTTATGTTAAATAATAAATTGATCTTATTTTTGCGCCCCTTGGAAATTTTTTCTGGCCCATGGGGATAGCAAGAATCGTAAAAGAAATCATGCTGAGGTCCTGAAAAAATAAGAAATTCTGTGACTTTTGCAACAATTCAGGTCTTAATTAAGTTATGTCACTATCACTACAATGAGAATAGGTTGGTTAGAGCTCGAAAGTTGTTGTTTAAATTATTTTATGGTTGTGGTTTTCTTTTATAAGTTTTGAAGGTGTAGTGTTGATTCGTACACCTAGCTAGGCATGTTCATGTTACTTTGAGATTTCCAAATCCAGTTTTTAGCTGGATACCTGTAAAAAATCACCCTACTCTATAAAAGAATATATAATGGCCACGTTTCTTTTACATTTATTTCATAGCAGAATCTTATAAAAGGAAACCACAATCATTAAATAATTTAAAAGTCAATTTAAGAGCTCTTGCTAGAGTATACCTGAGCATTAGTAAATTATATTTAAGGAAGTTAAGGTATTACGCTAAAATGACGATAATATTAGAAAAAACATTGCATTTAGTAGATTTTAATATTATAATAATATTATATAACATTAAAAAAATGTTTATGATTTTTAGGAAGTTATTGCACAAGTTGAGTTTAAAATAACACATTGTCATATGCAAAATAGGTTATCAATCACTCATTTATTATGATATATTATCAATAATAAATGATGAAAATGACATGGCTTTAAAACATGTCACAGTCACGATTACAGGTTACAAAATTATGTCTATAAATTTTCAATTTAATTGCTAGTTTTTCTGTAAAAAAATAATAAATACGGAGAATCTTCAACTTGACGCTTGACATCTTGAAAAAGCAGCAACGCTGCAGTAATGAGAGTAGCAGGAAATGTGCAGCTCAAGATTTTCGAAATTATAATTGAAATCTGGGCGAGAAAGTGTCACATATTGTATGTTTCCAAATATTATATAATATTTTTCCCATTGTTATTAACTTTATTTACGTCCAAAGCGAACTTTAACAAACGCCAAACGTCTGACAGCTGCTATTTTTAGCGATACCAACTTACAAATGTAATACAACGTTGCCACTTTTTGCTTACTTCGGAAGCACATAACAATAATTTATTATTGATAGACATAACTATTATTTTTAATTGATTTAATAATTATTATACTGTTTTTCGGTAATGCAAACAGGTAAAGAAATTTCGAATTAAGTATATATATTTTTTACTAGACAACAAAAAGTTGATCTCTTTACGTAAACATATTAATAAATAAATAATACTTCCATAAATAATAATTAAAACAATTTTAGTACGTATTATTATGCAATAATTTTAAAATCTAATTTATTAGTTTAGAAAAAAATGTGAAATAAAAAAACTTATGAATCTGCTTGTACGGCCTGAACCTCTTTAAGGTAGAAAATCCGTCGGTCATAGTCGTACGTGATTTTGGTTAAAAATGAGAAATAAATAATTTAAAATCGTAGATTTGGATGTAAATTACAAATCATGGTATCCATTGATATAAAAAAGATAATTGAAATTAAAGTTTATCCTGAAATGCAGTAGTGTATAACGTCAAAAATATAATTTTTTTTGCGACTGGAACCTTCTACGTGCGACTTCTAAACAATTATTGCGAAGACTCATAATTTTTATTTTTTTAATAAATATCTCAAATATCAAAGAATAACATATTCGTTTTCCACCATGTGTTGCGTTGTTATGATATAATATTTTCTAATTGTTTAGAAAATCTACTGCTAACCTCCATATAGGTAAGTAATGCATTTTATCGCGTTTAATGGTCATTTGCACCGCCTTCACTTAAATTTTAAGTGTCACTTAAATGAACAATATCAAATCTAATCAATGCCAGCATTTTATTTTTACATTTGACAATTTGATTTTCATTCGATATTGTTCTTAAAATTATTTTCGTTATTTCAACGGTTCCCTATAAATTGTAATTTTTATCCAAAGACTTATAATAAATGCTGTATATTAATTTGATTTATATTTACTACCTTAATGGCCATTTGCACCGCTTCCACTTAAATTTTAAGTTTTCCTCAAATGAACAATATCGAATCAAAATCAAATTGTCAAGCGTAGAAATAACATTGCTGTCATGAGTTCGATTCGATATTTTTTATTTAAGTGTGACACTTAAAATTTAAGTGAAAGCGGTGCAATTGGGCACAAAAGTAGTCAAAACACATCTTAAAACTGCAACCAATTTCAAAAGCGACCATATGTTCAGAACCCCCTTCCATTTAACTGCTCCCCCCTCCAGATGACCACTCTTTCAACCCCATCCCCGGCCCCCCATCAATCGTCTCCGAAGACGAACAGCGGACATCAAAACACGACAGTAAACCGCTCCGGACCGATGCGGCGCCGCACGACTGATGACGGGCATTACCCGGGGGTGGGGCGGCGGCGGCGGAGACATATGCACTCCATTTGCCTGCGTGCCGCGTCGCGACGTCGCGAATCTCGCTAATATGTAAGCCATCATTGTCAAGCGCAAAGTGTCCAGCCAGACCGGACATCCTTCAAACCGCTACGGGGGACGTAAGTGAGGCGGGATCATTCACAGCTATCAAAATAAGAATTATAAATCAAATCGTATGAATCAGAAACTTTATATTTTTATTTTTTAATGTAGGTACATATCTAAAGTTTTGTTTCACCCAGTTTTCAAAATCATATCAGGTAGGTGGCGCCCCCCATTGCTATACACTGAATAAGCCGATTTCTGGCGTTTGTCATAATCCTTTCCAGCATGGCAGCGTGTATGTTGGCAATTGCGGCCCGGATGTTGGCCTTCAGGTCTTCTAGGGTCCTTAGACGGTAAACGCGGGCTTTAAAAAAACACAAGAAAAATCACAAGGAGCCAAATCGGGCGAGCGGGCTGGCCACTCCAAATCGCCTCTTATTGAAATGAGGCACACTGGGAAGTGTACGACTCAACTGAAAACACACGCTGCTCCGTGCTCCAACGCATGATGGTGACTGACCGGGTGGGGAACAAAACTTTAAAAGTGCACCTGTCGAATGAGATCACTCTTTCCCCACTACGATCCCTACAGCCTGAATGGCACGCATTTTAAAAAAGCAAGTTATGATAAATCACCCTGATACCTTATGACTTGTGTTCACCGCTTTTAAAATAAAACACATTAAACGCAATGGGCTACTTGCATGACTGTTTTTATTAAATATTTTTAAAGAAGAGATTAAAACTTAGGACGCGTATTTTTTATTTTGACAATATTTTTATCAGCAAGCCCAAAAAAAATCTGATGTGGCCAGCACACGAACTCTCGCCCAATTCTGCTTTTTCTACTAATCTAATAAATAGTTCTACTTATATTTTAATAGTTTCATTATCATGTAATATGTAAACGATAATGTAAACCAAGATGCAAGCAAAAGATGTCAACTGTACTGTCACTGTCATAATAATTCAAATTTTGTGTAGAAACAAATTTCATATGATCATGGACAACAAGATACTGAAATTTCAAAAAAGTAGAATATTGATTGTACTTTATTTTATTGTTAAATACTACCAGATTCAGTAAATTGTATTTCAAAATAACAATACCTACCTATATATAATTATATTTTCTATTATTTTTAATTGTAAAAATTATCATAAATAAATAATGTACCAATTTATTTAAGGAAAACTATATCAAGTTTCAGAAAGTACTACTTCCGGTTTGCGAATTTCTACCGAAATCTTATCCGGTATTAAGATCCTTATTAAAACCTTAAATTTGAAATTTGGTTATTAAAGGTTTAATATTATTAATTATTATTTAATATGTCACCAGTTACATCCATTACGCCCATTTTATATTAAGCAATATTGCAGCTGCAATCGCAACTTTCAACCAGCTGCATCAATATTGCGTGAGTGTAATATAGGAATTGCACGTTCGACAGATTGAATCAATATTGCCCGCAATGGGTTTCATGAAATACAACTTGTTCTAAATTCGTTCAAGCTTGCAAGGAAATTCACAGTTATATCTAGTTATTTTAAATCTGGATGTTACCAACCTGACATAACTGTCAAAAAAGAGTATTCAAAAAGAATAGCTACAAGACACATATAAACTATGATGTTAGTAACACAATATCAAGTTGGTAACACAATATTGGCAAACTTATAAAATAAATTCATATATTTAGCAACTGCATGTTGCTCAGTGTAAAATGCAATTTTCTTGTTCAACTCTGACTTAAAAATTGCAGTTGCCCGTTGCGCTTGCTCAATGTAAAATGGGCTTAACAAACCAGAATTCAGTAGCTCTGACCACAGCTTGCTTACGGAGTTCTCATGTGTATAGTCGTGCAATTCATCTCTTGTCGTGCATCTTAGCACGACACTTGCCACCGGACAGCGTCTAGCGTCAGCAGCTGGCCGCCACATCGACTAGCGTCTGTCGCCAGACCGTCAGTCCACTATGCCTAATTAGCTCAGAACTATAGTTTTCTAATTTATTACCTGGCCGGGGCAATTAGCGCCGTTTTATTGCGATGGATTCGTGAGAAACTCGAGCAATTGTGACGAGAAGAACAAGAATAAGAAGATGGAGATCCGAGGAAGAGGATTGATTTATCAACCGGTTAGATTCACTGCTAATTAGCTACGTGGAGTTATAGATTTTAAATTAGATGACGGCACAGTTACTCAAAACGAAACCTACTCTCTTCACTAGTAAATAAAATAACTACAGGCATTATATTCTATAAGGGGAGGTCGGGGGAGGTATTGTGACGGATCAAAATTTTCGAGTGTGAGATTTTAGGGAATAAACACGTTTTAGAATACATACAATACGAATAAAGTATTTTCGAGATATTGTCTGTGCGTGTGTCAGTCCGTGTCCATAACTTACAATTTTTTTGTTGATGATAACTCAAAAAATATGAAACATTTAACAACAAAATTTTATTTTTAAGTTTTTTAAGAACCCAGTCAATTTTTGATGCAAGTAGTACTTTTATTAATTATCTCGATTCATAATAAATTTATGAAAATGAAATATATTTTAGTCATTTTATTTAAACTGCAGAAGAAGATATAAACGATATTTTACTATTGTCACTGTCATGTCATAATCATTTCAATTTTACGTATAGTAACAAATGTTAAACGATCATGGACTACAAGATACCGAAATGCTAAATTATAAGTATATACTTTAATTATTCTTAAATGATACCAGATACAGAAATATTTATAAAATACCGATTGTAGATAATAATCACATAATTTTTCATTTAAAATAAAAAAAATCGTCTTATATCAATTATTTATCGAAAAAAATTAAAAAAGTACTACTTCCGGTTTGTAGATTGAAACCAAAATCATATTGGGTAATTAGTAATCGTATTAAAACCTTAAATACAATGAAATTTTAATGTTAGATATTTTTTTAGTTATCGTGTACAAAATAATTAACATACGAACACACACACACACACACATCTAGAAAATGTTAAATTTTTACTCTAGGAACTCTAAAACGTGCTTATCCACCAAAAACTCACACTTGAAAATTTTGACCCATCACAATACCTCCCTTATAAAATATGAGGTAAAACAGTTGTTAATTAAAATAAAAAGATTTCTTGCTAAACAATAATAAGCTGTCAAATTTGTGGAAAATGAATATTTTTCTCTGTCAACTGGAAATGAACCCATACATTTAATGAATGCACATGCATTCATCGCCAAATTAAATTGCCAAAAACATTTTGAAAAAGCGTTGTTGGGGTATAAAAAAGCGCTCGGTATTATTTGATTTGTTGTTGTGTATTTTTATGATAAATCAATATGTTCGTTTGGAGTGCAGAATTGCAGGTTAAATTAAGAAGAACTAACACGATTACCGGTATGACGGCCATCATATCACTGGACACGATTTCACAATCATCATTGTAACATTTTTCCGTTACAAATGGAAGGGTGGATTCAGTGGCGGCGGTAGACATTTTATTTTGAGGACCAGAAAATATTTCTGCTGTGCAAATATTTCTTTATACCTACTTTTAAACACAATTTAGAGTTTAAACATATTTTATGAAGGGGTAGGTATGTATATCAAGGATATACAAAATTAACTAGTGAAGAACATAATAATTGAGTACGATTTGTTTTATACAAAAATCAGAGTATGTAATAATTATACTAGTACTTTTCAGATTTAAATTCTTTCCAGTTTTGCTGAATTCCGAATGCCCGTAAATTTTAAATATTCGGCAGACGAAATTTTCCTGTTCCGTAACTAATTTCGGAATCAGCAACTGAACACAGGATTTGGAATTCCAGAAACCGGGTTTTGGTATCTATACCTTATTTCAAAAAGCAGATGGCACTGCGAATGCAGTCCGTTCTACACTCATACTTTTTTTAGTTCAAAATTTGGCGCGAACTTAAAAAGGTATGTTTTGTGAATAAGCTGTCATCTGTATAATAATGTAGTATTTCGATGTAACTATGAAATTTAAAATAATAATAATAGTAATGTTAACGGAAATGAAAATGTTTGCTGGTGTAAATCCACCTGTCACCTCGACCAATTAGATTCAGTATATCATCGCCCTATCTTACCCAACGCTTTTTTTCACGTGAAATGAGAGATAAACTTTAAACTGATTTTCAGTAAAACTATTAAAAATTTAATTTGGAGTAGTAGATTCTTGCAGGTTATTTTCGTGTTGTTATAAAGGCAAATTCATTTTTTTATTACATAGTCAATTAAAGTATATACAGTCAATTACAGTACGCAAAATATAGGGATGCATATTAAGAATGTAATCTGTGGTTGGCCATTTTAGCTTACCGCACAAGCAGGGCGTTCACTAGTTGAGTCGTTGCTATGGCTTACGGCTAGTCGTTGGTTCCAACTTGCTCTACGTCACATAGTAATATTCAATTGTTTTTGTGGCTTGTTAGTAAAATTATTATCAAAATAAAAAATACGTGTTCCAAGTTCTGATCTCGTCATGCAAGTACCTAGCCCATTCTGAATCGGCCTTTTCTACATCACTAAAATATTCAAAATAATTTCAAACATGTTGTCAGTGTATTATAATTGAGTGAATGTACTACATTGCTAAGGACTGAAGGTAAAGACAGAAATAATTTTATGGAGTCATGGGCGAACTCTAAACCAGGCGGGAGTGTGATAGAGGGGGGAATGACGTCAGTGGTCCGGTTATTAGTAGTCTTCGGTTAGAACGAAGCAGATTTCACTTTATTAAAATAAATATAACTAGGTACAAAATTCATTTAAATAATGTATCGCAAATGTTGTGTTTCAGTTTGTAAAAGCAATTATGTAAAGAACAAAAACTAGCTTCATTTAAATTTTCTAAGCAGAAAAAATTATTTAATAAATAGTTACGCGTACGTAAGGTAAACAGGCGATTGGACAAATCAGTTGTATGATGTGTCAAACAGCTGTGGGCTCCAATATGGCGTACGAGTCAGCTAACCGGCCCACTGACGTCATGCGAATGCTGTTCTTGTGGGAGTTACACTCCGCCGTGGCCCGGTGGTTTTTTGTTAGCAGCGCCACTGGACGAATGTGGACAATATAATGAACCCTGATCCGCGGAATAACAACGTATACAAGCGTACTAACACAACAAAGCAGTTATGATGTTTGCAGTTATCTGACAGGTGAAATGTTCCTACGTGGGCTGTGCATTTGACGACTGTGGCATTCCGGATCAATGAATCGGGATTTACACAGCCGGTGCAGCGGGATATTTAATGTACACCAATTCGACAATATAATTTTCTAGGTGAGCGATCAAAACGCATCGCGTGCACTCTGTGTGCACTCACTGAATTCACCTGATTCGGCGCAGTTATAATTTCGTTAATAGTTAATTAAAACACAAATTTCATCGGCTAAATAGCAAACGAGCGCATCAATTCGTCCGGCTAATATTAAATTAGCAACCGTATTATGGAGCGATAAAAAGGCCAGCCGATGCCCGCTTGGTTAAAATATTAGAGGTAAATACAATCAATATGTGCATGCAAACAACAAAGCCGAGTAATTTCACCGCACTAATACGTTACGCTGTACAGCGCAGATCAGTACTAGCTCAATGCACATCCTATACTTTCATATCACAAGCCTATTACTCCATCATCAAAGATATTGCAGATTTAATCATATTTGTACAAACTATAATCTCCTACATTGTTATGAACATTTACCTAAATCGAGATTACATTTATAACTTTAGCAGCGAAATATAATGGTTCGTATATAATAATTATTAGAGCGCGAATTATATGCAGGAAATGGATTGAAATATGCATGCAATATGCATTGAAATATGCCCAATATGCGCAAAATAAAATAAATATGCAATATTTTGCAACAAATTTATTAAATTTTCTTAGTTATTTACTGTACAAGTAGGCGCAAAGTAAGGAATTACCCACGAGTGAAATCATAACTCACGAGGCCGAAGGTTAAGTGAGATTTTCTCGAGTTAATAAGCCTTAACAGGTTGCCTTCACAACACTAAATTTCAGTGATGAACACAAGTACACATTGCCATATGGCAGACCACAAATTTCGTCAAACTTCACCAAATTTCGGAGTGCGAATTCGGAATTCAGACCTACCCAATTATAAGTATAAGTGCTAAATTAAACAACCAGTGTAGAAAAACGTAGATGCCCACAAACGTGAAGTGTAATTTATATTAAGGGATGAAATCCAAGGAAGGTTTTCAAGTAAAAGCGTCTTTCTTCACTTTCTTTATTTATATAATAGGTCGACCGGTTTTGGATATTATAATATCCATCTTCAGGACAAGACTACAAAATAATATAACCATTAGTGTCAACACCAATTGGCTACGTCCAATACAAAAATATAAATACAACACAAATAAAATTATACAAAATAAATAAATATAAATAGTGACGCAACTTATCATTGTTGCTTGGTACTGAATTTATTAAAAAATACGACATGAAAGACTAGTGAGAGTAGTAATAATATACGCTTTTATTTGAAAACCTTCCTTTGATTTCATCCCTTAATATTAACCAACCAGTACTTCCACAAAATTTTAATTTCAATGTGACTCTTAGCGCTAAGCTTAGCACAGGTGGCAACACGGAGCTAGTCTCCGAAGTACCTATTACACGATACTTAAGTAAAAATAAGAAGACGTACGCATAATGTTACTGAGTGTAATGATGACTTCTCTGTTAAGTTTATACAACAATACTACAATAAGTATAATCATGTCATATCATAGTTGGAAAGTCGCAAACTTAAAAAAAGTATTATTTCAAACAGGTGCCAAAATATTGGGACGAAAAACCGAGTTAATAGAAAGGTTACTTGAAATTTTATTTGTATATTATCCTCAAGTCAATAATAATCTGACAATTTACTCGCAAAGAAAACACTTTTACAGTATTTTTCAACTTCAAAATGACACTGCATAGCCAGGATGCGGAAAAGTACGAGTTTCGGGTTGGTTTAAGGCAGCCGTAGAAGTGGTAAAATCGAGAGTATTCTAGGAATTCGGAAAAAAAAAACATAGACGGGTCGCTTAAGGGATCTTCGAAAGTACGTCACAAATTAATTTAGCAATATATTTTTAGGCCGCAGGTTCTGGTACGTTATTTTCTGAACAAATACACCTCTTGAAGTATAATTTGCGAATGTCTGTTTTCGTTAGCTTGTTGATCTCTCAGGTTTCAGCCGGCATCAAAGCATATCTTGACAGCCATCCATAAATAATTTCACGTTGTCTTGTTTTAATGTTGCTTTGTACAGGAAATTTCCATTTATCGGTAGCTTGGGGAAGTGTTGATCAGCGTCGACGAAGACTTGATCTCAGCAGCAAGTAATTGTGTTAGACGGGGATTATCCCGCGTTTGATGTGATTGTTTGCTTGTTGCATCTGACATTCGATTTCAAAGAGGTTGGCAAGGAAATATAGATACACCACACCGTTAGATTCATTATTAAAATGCTCAAAGAGGCCAATGATGGCTCCTGTCTCACAAAGAGTCTGCCCTCAGGAAGACTGTATTTTTCTGCCTGTCATTAATAAATAGAATGCGAACGAGGAGAATGTAGAGTACGAGATCCCACCTTAGACCATAGATACCTTAGACCTCGCACGCAGTCATTTGTTGTAATGCCGACACTTACGTCAGTTATGCCCAGAGTTGGGCAAATTACTCAAAAAAAATTAATTACTAATTACAAGTAGGTACCTAATTTAAAATTTAAATTTGATTATATTTTTCAATTAGGTACTTACTTGCCTTCTTTATATTGTTGTTTTAAAAATATAACAATTTAAGTACCAATTTTCAAAAAAAAACGGCTTTATCAAATAATGTTATAGGTATTTGATAAAACTGTATATTAATATTTATATTAGGATATGAACATATAATATGAAGTGGCAAAAAATGTAAATACTTATTATAACGTATATTTATAAGCTAATTGAACAACTTAAAGAAATAAAACTACTTTTAAAATAAAATAAAATATTTGAATGTAATATAAATATTGATAATAATTGTAAAAAAATTCCTTTTTTCAATTACTTTTATAATTTTTGTTTAGTTACCAATTAAAATTACTTCGTTTTAAAAGTAGTTCACTTACAATTATTTTATGTAGAAAAGTAATTTAGTTAGTAATTTAATTACTAAAGTAATTAATAACGCCCAGCTCTGGTTATGCTTAGAGAAGCGAAGATGGAAAAACAAGCTTGTCGAGATTTTACACAGCACGAAAAAACCCACTTGTTTTTTTCAGATTAAGCCCACCTGAAAAAATGCCGAAAACCCCCTTTTTCTAAAAAATGTAGTTATACTCATAAAAATATAATTATTTCCAAATTAAATATCTATCTATATATCTCATAAATCAACAGAAATAAATGGATGTAATTATTTAAATTTTACCGATTTTTTAATTCAGAACTAAACATAGGTTTTTGATCAATTATTATGAGCTATTTTTAAACTGCACTAAAATATAATTTTAAAAAACCCATAAATGGAATTGGTTTTTTCGAAAAAAAACCCGGGTTTTTGACAACCCTGAAAAAACTCATAGGAAAATAAATTTTTTGGGTCCTACACTATAATCAACAATAAGTATCCATGCTGAGTCCAAGATTCATTGTACATTTAATAGGCGTTACGTATCTAGAGCATACATGGTCTAAGGTCTAAGGATTCAACCCTCCAGCGTGCACTTCAACAAAAGTAGAGGGGGGAAGCACGTCTACACGTGTCAGTGCGATGTACTTTGATCTTCTGCAATTATCGCAAATTAAATGAAACCTGCACACGAATTGGGATTTCTTTTCTATTTCTGGTTTCATTTTATCATGTTTTATATTTTTCATTAGTGGTACTTGCAATAACTAGGTTCTTTATTCCTATGCCACGTGGATCATATTATCACGATTAAGAACTCTATTTCTTTGCCACGTGGACCACAATTATTATCAAGACATTTTACTTGAGCAAGCAATTGCAATTATTTGATTTTAATACTGATTCTTTTACATTTTTATAAGCTGTGTTCCTACCTACATGACATTTTTTCCGTGCACTTTCATTCAATCTAACTCACATTTTTAAATAAGTCACTTTTAACACATACAGGGTGGTTTTGAAGATAATGTCATAAATTTAAGACTATAAGTACCTAGTATGACATTGTGTAGATTACGAAACAGAAAAAAAAATCGAAAAATTAAGATTAGTTTACCTGAAGCATTTTTTGTAGTACTGCACTGGATTCGTTTTCCTATTAAACACAAACAATAGAAATAGATAATCAACATCTTAAATTACATAATACTAGTAAAATAACAAATAAAATTTAATTATTTTTAATGAAAATAATTACTCCACGTAGTGGCACAGTGGCAGTAGCAACGAAAAATTTTTGACTGGGAAATATGGAAATTAATTTTGCGATTTAAAAAAAATTCTTTCTGTTTCGTAATATACATGTCATACTACTTACTCTTAAATACATGACATTAACTTCAAAACCAGCCTGTATTTCATACAACATTTTATCTACGACATTCGTAGTGTATTTGTAAAAACTAAAAATTGATGAATAACATTTCGACAGGTTCGATTATATTTGTTGATTTATTGATGCTAAGCGTTAGCAACGTGTTTAAAAGTATAAATAAAATAATTTTTAATACGTTGCTATGTTACTTTTAACACTGTGAAATAAACTCACACTTTTTACTTGCTAAGCAACCGTTAAAAGGCCCACTTTTAACAACAGTCGTAGATAAAATCTATTTTCGCTCAAGTTTTTGCGATGAAGAATTTCAAATAATATTCATCTTGTAGAATTAATTTTAAATTTAGGTACATTTTTACAGTAATTAATGTTCCAGTTAATCCAAGTCCGTAGTCATGTTAAAATTTTAGAGTGGGCAGCTCGAATTTTAGAGTGAGCAACTTAAATTTTTACTGGATAAGTATGAAAATTTGAAATTTTAATAATAATAAAAATAATAATAATGTTTTTAAATGTAATGGGGTGGGGGCCCTGTATCATTGATACAGTGGATATAGCGGTTCATACGACCCTACATTGACATAAAATTTAATGCAAAAATAGGAACTCTATGGAAAACATAATTCTAGTTCTTTTCTGGAATTTCTAAGAGTGTAAATCTGACTTTTATGTTTACTCCTCTTAGTTAAAAACGGACTAGCTTATATCAATTATTCAAAATAGAATAAAACGTAGATCAAATTTTAATACAGATTATATTTAAAATTGACTGCAGCACTAAATGGAAAAGAGTGTCCTCGTTTTATCAAAATGCTCATGTATCATTTGATGACCGTTGATATGATAATCAAATTAATCCACGGAATCCTAATTAACGAATCAGCATAATCAAATAAGCGACTGTCAACCGGTTAATCGATCAAGTAAAAAAGCAATTAAGTGACAAGTTCACGACACAGACAAAAAACATTTAAAAAAAGAACAGAAAGAAATAAAAAGTCACTTCTGTACTTTGACTTTGATTTACATACGCACAAACTTAAGACATCGCGTGACGAATGTTGATGACAATGATTAGATATTTTAAAGGAAAAGAACAACAAAATGTTTAGAGAAGAGCCAACGAATTTATCAACATTTTTGGAGAGGAGTAGGTAATTTATCTATTACTTTTATAAAAATATCTAATGTACAAATAACGCAAGGAATTTTTGCACGAAGTATAATAAAGACAGGATTGTTGACCATGTCACATTTTTTTACTCCGCGAGCAACTAAATTGGAGGGGGGTGGGGGCCACCATAGTTAGAAGTCAGAAGAATCATATAAACGAAAATTTAATTAAACTTGTATTTTATAATAAGTTTCTTTATTCAATATTGACGTTTCAAACTATTATTTTTAACACTTACATCAATTTTAAATAAATATTTATTCACTTGTGGACTAGATAGTTTTATAATAATTATTTTGGCGTTTCAGACTCGCAAAAATAAATTCATAACATGTTATTATTATGTCAAAATTAAATAAAATATAATATAAACCATGTAAATAAGTTTATAAATAGTATTTTTTTATTTTTAATTAATTGATCGTTATGCATCATTGAACCAAACCTAAAAACCGCTTCTGAAAACCGGTTACCGGTTCATTCCAAGAAAAAAATTAACCAGTATCAGTGTACAGTAAACCGCGAACCGAACCTGAACCATCATTCTGTACAGTTCGAGTTTCTGGTTTAGTAAAATCTAAATCATAAATTGCTTAAATTCATATGAACCAGAAAAGCCGTACGTATATTTTGTCTAAATTAAATCCATCATAAACCAGCCATTAATGTAAAATTGTAAATGTTATTAAATAAATCATTGGATCGAAACCGGAACATGAACCGATATTTCAGGCGATAAACCTTTTTACCAATTTTGCTAGTTTTCCATAAACATTAGCCTCGTACTAAGCCAACAAACTCTTAAAGAACCATTCACACAAGTTTACAAATTCACAATCTCATCCCCTATTCACCTACTCAATCTTTCATTGCCCCCTGGAACATACGTAGCGCATGTCTGCAGTGAATGATGGCACGTGTAAACGAACCTGTACACATAACTCACCACTACAAGTGGCGGTGGCGGCGGCGGTGACGTCAGGGGGTGGCGATGCTCGGCGCCGTCGCCGCTATACACGCGATTAGCTATACCAGGCGCAATTAACGCTGTATTATTTATAGGGAATGGTTTAAATAGATATGTGCATTAAAATTCATACTTTGTTCATTAGAATACAAATATTTAGCATTCAATAAATATAGCTATTTAAAATTAAGCAATATTTTATTTATAGTGTGTTTTAGGACTATTTTTTGTGCATTAAAATATTAAAAAACGTAAGTACATTAAATAAATATTTTTATTTTAAGTAAAAAATACTCGAAAATACTATTATGGAATAATTATTATTAAAGATGCAACGAATAGTAAATGTGCTGAATATCGAATATTATAATAATAATAATAATAATACTTTATTTCCTGAGACGTTAAAAAATGTATGAGCATAAACATATAGATATAAATATACAATAAAAATACGAAGAGTATACAAAAATTTACATTACACAGAATATGCAAAATATTCGTCAGTAGAATAAAAAGGGTTTTTTATTAGCAACATTTTTAAGCTTTTTTAAAAAGAATTAACGGTTGTACATTTTTTTACATCGTTTGGAAGATTATTAAATATACGAAGTCCAAGTATATGAGGAGAATTTCTTGAAGCTTTAAGTCTGCACAAAGGTATACGAAAACAGTTTTTGTTTCTAGTGTCAAAAGAGTGAACCATTTCATTAGTATTAAATTTGTCTTTGTTTTTAAATATGTACAATGACAATTCAAAAATATACAAACACACTACAGTTAATATCTCGTATTTAGTAAAGTAATCTCTACAACTTGCCCTTGCTGGGATGCCTGCAATACAACGTATTATTCTTTTCTTATGCAGGACTATCTGACGAATAACCGAATATTCGGCGAATATTCTGCACCCTTTTGGCGCCAAATGATAAACTATAACTAAAGATTGACGAAGCTGCTTTGAATGCAGAGATACTTATTTCTGTTCCATAATAATTTTAATAACGAATTTTTATCAAAATTACAAAATAAAGTTTTTGACATTATTTTTCTTTTTTAGTGTTGATAATTAATAAAATCTCGAGAATAAACATCTATTTTTTTGTCTCTCAATGATATAGGTATCTAAATAAAGCACTGTTATAGACAATCGCAGTTCAAATATTGTATGTTACGCGACGTCAAACTATTCGGTATTCAGCGGTATGGTAAACTTATATTCGGTGTTCGGCCGAATAATGAAAAATCTGCCGAATAGAAAGAATACCGGATAGGTAGTTGCCTAATATTCGTTGCAACTCTAATTATTATTATTATCATAATTGCAAATATTTAAAAAAAATTACGAATTTATTGCATAAGGTCTGCCAATAATGTTCCACCTTTGGATTACATATCGTAAGTTTACCTTTTAGATAATGTATATTACAGCATAAATCAAAGTGGCTCATTGTATTATGTCCCAATTGTATTTCTTTGCACCCTTCTAACTTTGGTTTCGTTTCAGGTAAGTGTTCCATTGACCTGTCGCTCAGGCTTCAGGGCTTCTACTTCCCAGAACTTTTCATTTTCCGTAAGTACCTGATTTTCACGACCGCGGCATCATGTCGCCTTTCATCGCGTCGCCGCTGACTTTGAAACAAAACATCAAGTGACAAATTGAATGCTGCGTCACAGGTGACTCGATTCTAAGAGGCAAGCGCATGTAATATAAAAGAGTGGAGCGGAAGGATGTGTTGTTGGGGTTATTTCATTTTGGAGATTTCAGGAGACGCGAAGTTTATGAGGGGCATTAGATTCACTACCGGAAAAGAGTTTGAGTTTCTCCGATTTATTGCAGATTTGCACCAGTTTTTATACAAAAATGACAGGATAGGCTCACAGATGCACACTTTACTAATGCCTATGGCACACCGGTCGAGGAGCATCGAGGACCATCGAGTAACTCCTCGATGAAACGAAAGAACGCACCCGTCCACGATTTCTATTTAATCGGTGACAAATACATCAAAGTTTTGCGCGAAATCAAATACAAAAGATAAGTCTGAAATGAGATACATTCGTTTCACTCGATGAAAATAGCTGCGCCCCTATTTTTCGTCGAGGACGGGGTGCGTTTTACCGTTTCATCGAGGAGTTACTCGATGGTCCTCGATGCTCCTCGACCGGTGTGCCATAGGCATAATACAGTAAATCCAGCAATTTTTGTTGAATATGAAAAAAAGATTTTTACCAAGTCTCGGCTGCTCTTCGTTAAGATGTCGAAACGTGTAATGCCAAATATCAGAATTTTATGTTCGGTAGAGTTTGAGATAATCAATGACAATGAAATCAAATTTCGGCGAATCCATCCATCCATACACACAAACACACACTAGCGCGCATACACATAGTCAAAATAGGTTGTAGCAATATAGGGGTAAACTATGGGGTAGGATAAAAAAGGAAGGAAGTTTATTTAAGAAAAAGGGGATGACCAATCGTGGCGTAGTTGGGAAGGGATGAATTAGGGAGCGGCACTAATCATGACATATAAAAACTTTAGAGCACTTTCTTTACTTGGAAATATTTAATAATTAATCACAAAAACTCCGAATATAACACGAATATAAGTAGGTAATAAACTTATGACTTATCGTTTCAACTAAACTTATAATAAGAATTTATATTAAAATATTACTTAAAATAACGCTCAAAAGCGAAATGTCCGTAGCAACGGGCTACATCTTGGACTTATCTCGAGCTCTGCTGTCGAAGAACTGTCGCAGACGCCCAAAAATCAAGGGAACGACTGGCCTAAAGGGTACAGGGGGATGCAGATGCCCTCTGAACTTTTGTATCTAAAAATAACTTAAGATAACAAAAATACAGAGCGTAGCATATGCAAGTCATCTTGCTACAAGGTTCTAAGGGTACCCTATACTTTCCTTTTAGGCGGGAGGTAAAAATCACGTTTCAAACGAAGGGTTAAAACCAAGTACAAAGGATATCGGCTGTCACAACAAACACAATAATAACAGAAGTCAGCAATGTGCAACACTCCACACAGTTATTCGTCTCATCTCAACAGCTGCTGTACTTCTTGCCTTCACAACATTGAGTACTATAACATTAAGTGTAATCTGTCTAACCTATTAATAGTCGAATGCGTTGAAGCTATGATATAAGAACTCGTGAGGTTGTGGGACCGAATCCCAACCCAAAGGTCTTTTGAACAATAAATTCAGGTTTATATTTTTATTTTTACTTCTAAATCGGGTATAGGTACATCATTTCACATACATCAGTATAAATACACAATCTTCCATCATCAACAAACCGCCCCCCCCCCCTGTAGTTTCATCTGTGCTGTCATCATCTCCTAGCGCGTCGCTTCATAAAACCGTGGTAGTTATTTTGTTTGTTCCTCATCTGGTGGCCTCGGTGCAGTCGCAGTGTCTGTGTCTTTATCAGCGCGAGTGTCAGGGTTTTTTCCCGACGTCGAGCGTCGCGGCGGCCGGGGCGACGCCTGTCAGACACGCTGACGCGAGAATGGGAGATGGCGAGCCGTGTAATAATGTCCTGTGACAGTTGTCATTCGGGACACGGGACAAGAGATGAAGGAGTGCGCTTGACAGCTGGAGGAGGGGGTGATGAACTTAAAATTGGGACAAGTCCAGTTGTTTTAGCTCAATAATATAATAGGAGAATGTGTTGTTGTTTCTTCGATAGGAGGACTACGGCGCATCTCATATTACTAATCTATTTTGCCTGTACCCAACTTGAACTTCGGTATGGCAGCTTCTCATAATATGGTGTATCATCGGTATACCTATACAGACTAATTCACAACATAGCTATTTTAATAGCGTAGTAGGTACTCAATTTACTGATTATGGAACAATTTTTTTTTTAATTCATAAGTATAAGGGCAGTTTTTGAAGTTGTGCAGGTTTGGAACCACTAGATCAGAGGTTCCCAAACTTTTCTTTCTCGTAGACCACTTTTAAAATTTTACGGGTTTCGGTGGACCTCCTGCTGCTTCATTTCTACCATATTCCCAAAACTCGTCAAAAAATGTGAAGATTCGATCTAACGATGAAAATTTGCGTTTCAACCCTAAATTCGGAGTGGTAAAAAGAAAAATAGTATATCGAATATGCAAGTTTTTACAACAGTCGCTGACCTTCTTAAAATACACTACTCAAAAAAATGTAGGGAGGTTTAAAAAAAATTAATGCTAAATAGGAAAACAGGCTATTTGATCCATATGCCGGCCTAACTGAAAAAAAATGTTCAAACCCGTGGACCAAAAAAAAAGAAGCAAAACATTTGCAATATTATTTTTTCGCGCTATCTGTTAGGATTGCATGAGAACCGTAGCTCCTAAAAAAATTTAGCCAAAAATTCAGAAAATTAGAATTTTAAAGCTTTAAAATGCTTTTCTTAAAGTCTCAATACGACCATTTTTCACCGAAATACAGCCTGTCAAAAATCACCGAAAAATTTGGAATTTTTTGTTTGCTCCCTTAATTTTTTTGAGAAACCAGATACATTTTCGTAGACCTCACTTACAACTTGTGAACCCCCATTTTTTTTCATGCCAACGTAGACCCTCGTCGAGTCTCCCGTGGACCCCTGGGGGTCCACCTGGACCACTTTGGGAATCACTGCACTAGATGAATGAATATCTGACTAACTATGAATTGAATAAAATAAAAATTTAAATTAAAAATTAAGTAAATGTATAAAGTTCCATATGGAAATACACTCGGCAAAAAACGCACCACTTGACAATGCACCCAAAATTCCGAAATTTTAGACCGCTCGAAAGTGGATAAATCTTCGAGTTACAAAATCAAAAAAATTGCCATACGGTAGTCATAGGAATGTAACGGGAAAACTGTCATTTGAACAAAACTGTCATTTGTACAAATTTTGCCGATATATTGTGTACGTCATTGGTCAGAATTAAAAAAAATTGAAGCAAATGATTGGTTTACTTATTATGTGTAAAATAATCAACACAATCATGGTCGCCGGTGCGCGCTGGAAAACAATCAAGTGTAAGTAGATTTGCACCTACAGCGCCCTTTGGGCTAATGTATGCGCCGCACTCTTTCCCGAGCGCTGATTCGCCGATGGTGACGTCAGAGGATTATTATCCGCGCGCAATTTGATCCGTCTTATAAAGATATATGGCGCGCACGTGATTTATTTAAGTAATAACGCGTTTGACATTCGATATGCAAAGAGTAATTACAACCTCGTTATAAAGCAGCCGAGAAGAGAGTGTGTGAGAGTGAGAGAGGTAAAAAGTCAGTGAGGATTGCTTGGACACGCAATATGCAGGGACGTACTCGTGGAAATTTTAATTAGGAGGCATTATTTATTGCACAATGGGCAAATAAATAAATGTACCTGACAGTTGAGTTGTTTATGTAGATGACTTATTTGTTCTGGACAGTTACTCATTTTAATATAAGCAGAACATAAGGCACAAGGTTTTTTCAAGTTATTAATTGTGCATTTAATTTACTGATCTTAATTTATTGAAATGAAGTTATTTTTGGTAGCGAAAACAACACTATTATAGTTAGATTTTTTTTAGAATTCTGTAATTTAAAGACTGATTTGGTAATTATCTTACTTATAAATATCAAATGTTTAATAAAATTTAAGTTGTATTTTTGATTTAATGTTTAAAAGTGAGAATCGAAATTCAAGTGACAGTAAACGTAAAATTATATTTAAAAACTTATTTTATGAACTATTTTCATTATAGTAGTTTTTATGTCCGAATATAATTAAAAAATTGTATGTAGAATACATTATAAATTATTAACTTGACAGTACGGATTGAGACAGCGTGGTCCAGCGTGTTAACTGGCTTTCGCCGGCTAACGTGCTGTGACGTCAGTCAACGTGAGATCGATGGTTCGAGTCTCCGTCGGGCGACAATGTGTGATTTGTCGTAAAACTAAAAATGCCCAAGGTCTGGCATTCAATCACACTCGGGTGTTACAAGCTATCCACTTGTTCACCTTAAATGTAGTCCTGGTTGCACAAAGAATATCTCCGCTGCCGCTGATGTTGAAACCACAGATCGCCGCACGGATTGAGATTCTGACTGCACTAAGATGAATGGGTGGAGACTGATCCCCTCCGATAAAAGGGTCTAGAAAGCTTCATGAGAAGCGGCGTTACTACCACGGGAGTGTTAAGCCTACGGCTTGAGATGGTCAACTAAATATCATATTACCGAATATACCAGCCGATTTCGGGTTTTGAAAAAATCAAATTCGGTTTGACATTTACGAATAGCAGTTCATGATGCTTATGTCGTAAATTTATTCGGGTTTTGCTTTGTAAACTTTGTTTACGATTAACTAATCCCAGGGCAGAAACGAGTACAGCAATACTTTATTTAAAACTGGAATGATGTGAGGTATAAATTCAAAATTCTTGAGTTTTGTTCAATTTTGATTGCTTGAAATTATCTGCGTACGGGCCTGTCCCGCCGGAGGTGTTGTAGGTGCACATTCAATTACATTCCTGCGTAAAAATAAAGTTCTCTAACACAGCTTCATCGGTGACAGCCAACCAGCACAAACATACGTACAAACAAACAGTGCAACTGCAATTCCATGTACAGGCTTTAGGTATTTCTTATAATTGCAACAACGATAAACGTGTGTTATTCTATGCACTACGGTTCCAATAATAAAACACGAATTGCCAATAAAAGATGATTTAATGCGATTGGTCAATCATAAAGCAGACATGTTTATTTACCGATCAGGCAATTAAAATGGGAAAGTAAGATCTGCATCAGATTAAATTAATTTGAAGGTGAAATTATTGCAATCATTTTTTGCGATACATTCTATTTTAATGCACCAAACGAGACATATCCTGACATATTCTTTTACTTTTACAAGCTTCGATTATTCGGAAAATCGAAAATTACACAACCGAAATTAAAGACAAGACAATTCCAATTACCTATAGGTACTACATTCAGGTACACACATGATCGTCAAACTAGAATTAATAATCTGGTAGCCTATGTACGATTAATTTATAAATGAATACAAAATAAGCAATTTACTTTTAAATAAATATACTTAATTTTGAATCTGTTTTTGTACAAATTGGTGGGGCTGTTCGATATTCTGAATTAAATATCGATATTCGATACAAAATTAATATCGATAATATCGATGTATCGATATATTGATTTATCCATATATCGATATGGAGTAAATATTTAGTATATCACATTTGTATAATAATTGGAAAAGATGCTGAGATTTTGGTACAAATACCTTGATCGGAAGTGGTATTTTCTTGAAGCATTCTAACATTTCTTTCAAAAAATATGTGAAATTCTGCGATAGTTACAATTCGTCGTAAGACATTTGAAAGAACAAATTACATTTTACAATACTTATATAAAAAATTTCTATATTTCTTACCAATAAAAGAAAATTATGTTTCAAAAATATGTAATTTTACCTACCACTATTTGCAAATCACAATATAAGAAAAAAAATCTGACGTGGACACCACATGACTTCCTTGTACGCCTTGTGTGTTCATACTTTTCTTAATAACTAAAATGTAAAATAATATAAAAAATTCTTTTAACTTATTATACTAGTATACTCACAAATATATTTTAGTCATTTTATTTAAACTGCAGAAGAAGATATAAAGCATATTTTACTATTGTCACTGTCATGTCATAATCATTTAAATTTTACATAGTAACAAATGTTAATCGATCATGGACTACAAGATACCGAAATACTAAATTATAAATATATACTTTAATTATTCTTAAATGATACCAGATACAAAAATATTTATAAAATACCGATTGTAGGTTATAATCACATAATCTTTCATTTAAAATAAAAAAATTTGTCTTAAATTAAATATTTATCGAATTTTTTTTTTAATTTACTACTTCCGGTTTGTAGATTGAAACCAAAAGTAGGAGGTGCACAACTAGATGCTATAACAGTCCTAAATACAAAATTTCAACTTTCTACGTCTAACCGAATTTGAGTTATGCGACATACATACGTACGCCCGTACGTACGTACATACGTACAGACGTCACGACGAAACTAGTCATAATGGATTCAGAAAAGGTCAAATCGGATATTTCCATCAAAATCTGAAAACCGAAATTTTTCGCGATTACAATATTTCCTTATTACTCCGTACAAGGAAGTAAAAATGTATAAATATTATTAACTGGACACAATGTAAAAGCTAATTAAAGAAGTAAAAACTATAAAAAAATTGCAAAAAGTTTGTGAAATATGAAATATATTGAATAATTGTAATTTAAGAAAGCCAAACTAAAACCAAATTCACATATTACAATGTCAAGGCGTAAGGTAATGTGCTGGCCACATCGGATTTTTTATTATTAAATAAAACAAGAAAGTCTCAGTGCAATAATGTGCGTTTTTCTGTCGGTCACCCGTTAATCAATCACTCTGCCCGAGTTATGATTGACTTTTCCTCTGTTTCGTCTTGTGCACCTGCAATGGCGATAGTAATCTCGATCACATCGGCAGAAATCAATAGCTCGTGATATGCATCGCTCGGGCCGCGGTCTTTGTCGGTGTTTTATTCCTCCGCGCTCTTAATAACGCGCGCGTATGATTTGTGACTGCTTGGTGATTTGATGCCGGCCTGATTGCTTGTCATAAATTCCATTTGACTCTGTATGACGCAGCACCAACTGACATCGCATAGACGGATGATTGTCTGTCAGCTGAGCTTGAGGAGTTCTGCTCAACTGAACGAGAACAACGAAGGCCCAGCTTTGTTGAGAGAGCAGATGATGGACTCTATTACGAATATCATGATTTGTTTCATAGTTCATACACCTGTTATGTAATTCATTATATTTTGGCAGATTGTATCCTCAATTCAAAAATTTATACTTACTAATTCGATTGTGAAGAATCTATTAAAAATTAAAGTTTGAGCAAAGTCAAGTTATTAGAAAGTATACCACGAGAAGAAGGCAGATTTTTCTGTGTTTAAACTGAAATTTCTTATTAGGTTATCTGTTACATAGGCAAAATCAACAAATTGGTATTTTTGTAACAAGTGTGGAAAATGAGTTAAGGGTGAATTATTACATTATACTTTTTTCGTCTAAATTCTAGTTCGAGATTCATCCGAGAAGTTCCTTGCTATTTCTAGTATAATGTAAATAAGAAATTCCCGCCCGAGTTCCGTTATATTTCCATACTTTTTTCTAGTATAGAAACATACACCTGGCTCATATTTTATATTCGAGATTCGTACTAGCTTTGATTACGCATGCTCGGTTCATTGTGCAGTCAGTTTGACTAACCTTTAAAAATTTTGTTTTGTTTTGTCTATGTTTACGTTTATGTGTTTTCGTTTATTAATTATTTCAAAATAAATAAGTTTTAACCAATTTTTTTAACTTTTCTAACCTTAAGTAGTCAGAATTTAATACTTTCATATTATTTTTAAGTTGCCTAACTTGGACCATTTCAGAAAAATCAAAGATTTCCGATTGAATACGAATCGTTCGAAAATAAAGTGTGAAACTCAATCGAATCTGGGATGGAAATCGAAGTAGAAATCTAGCATGAATCTTGACAATAAAAAATAATTTAATTCAGCCTTTATTTTGAACCGATTGCATGTTCTCCGAGGCATCATGAAGAGTAGGCAACAATAATTGAACAATTTTTTCTAATTTCCCGCACTAGTGCTATAATTGCCACTGATTTCTAGTGTCAGAATAAATAGGCAGTTTTTAATTAATTCTGCAACTTAATACCGCAATTGTCAAAATTCGGACTCTTGGCACTTGGTCCATTTCTGATTAAGATGGTCTAATATTTCATTCAGTTTACTAATAACTTACAATTAAACAATATTAACACATAAATAGCCTTTAAAAAGCATTGAAAGTCAGCCTTGATACCTATTTCTTCCATCAAACTTCGTCGGCTAAACTTCCACCTTGATTTCTCCACGCTTATTCCGCATAATCCACAGGTTCGGGTTACCAATTTGCAGCGCGCAGCGTTGAGTACTCATGAGTTGTTGCTGTTATGGACGCGGGGGGCAAAGGGGGGCAGGTGTTTACCTCCGCTGAACAATGAGTGATTCCTGGCCACTTTCAGGTGTCGCGAGAATGAATCACATTGGCTATGAACGGTCAACGATCAACGGACTACAAATGAAAAGTAAAAATGGAAAACATACCAGAAGTAAAATAGATTTTTAATAATTTGGCTCCTGTAAACTGTTCAGAAAAATGGTTCATGTATCGATGTCTAACTAATGCCAATTATGTTTCTGGTTGGATTCCAGCAACCGATAATAATACCACTGGGCCCGAGTAGCTGGATTCCACTTGACCATTCTGTCATTAAGATTTAATGGGAATGGAATGGTTGGTAATACGTAATCTAGGAAATCGAGAATATTTTGCTCATGCAAGGTTCTTTCGTGTAACATTTTAATTTGCCAACTATTTTTATATTATTTGGTGTTTTTCAAATTGCTTTTTTAGTTTTTTGTTTAAAAGTCATTTTCTCCTGTTTTAGTACAAATAAAATTAATATAAAAGTGGCAGCAACAGATGGGCAGAAATATAAGAAGCAAAACATATTAGGTACCTCATTTCCGAATAGAAGAGAAGCGGAACTTAGTAAACTGCGGGGTGCAAGGACCGCGGCAAGACAATACCCGCCCCACCCCTCCGCGCCAAGCGTATCATCAAGTCATTATTTAACAAATTGCAATGTCATTACAAATAGGAGATGCCAGGTCCAGACCCAGGAAAATAATTAAAATGTAGCTGACTTCGTCGCGAGCACTTTTTGTCATGTTTCTATCAAAACAAACTCATCCATACTTCATAACCTCAAGTCGTCGATAAATTGACTTTAAAATTAAATATCAATTTTATAATTTAAGACAATCTTCAATATTCAATTAATATTGTGTTAGTTTTTCGTTAAAATCTATCATCTGGTACACGATTTCAACATTTAAAGTCACCTTCCTATGCCTGCAATGTAAAAGAGGTCAACTTTACAGCCGCATAATTGCCAAACGAAATTGACGATTGTCGTCAAAATTTATTTTAAGTGTATTATTATCATATAAATGCTCTATAAAAATTTTGTTTATTTTTGTTGTCATCTATTTTGCTAGACAACAACCTTAAACTGAAATGCGTAGCTGACTGCTTACTGGATTCAAACCAGAGGTTAGGTTAGAAAATTAGGTTATCTCTTACATAATGAACAAATAGTTATTTTTGTAACAAGTATTGAAAATGGAGTTATTGTGAAATGAATGCTAGTTTCTCAGACACTTTTAAGCATCATGGCAAGTACTGGCACCGGCGTACTTACATAACAATAATAATTAAATTTTCATATTTTTTGCACTAGGCTAGAATTGGCTATTTCCTGCACATATTGTCAGAATGTCTATTTTCCGCACGATTGCGGAAAAGTTTCTTCAATCCTGCATCTTAATACCGCAATTGCCAACATTCTGGCCCTTAGTTTGTAGTTTCTTTCTGATTTCTGATTAAAATGGTCTAATTTTTCATTCAGATGATCAAGAACTTACAATTAAACAATATTAACACATAGCAGCATTTAAAAACATTTAAAGTCAGTTTTAATATCAACTCTTCCTATTTCTTCCACCGAACTTCGTCGGCTAAACTTCCAGCTTGATTTCTCCACGCTTATTTCGCACAATCCACAGGTTCGGGTTACCAATTTGCAGCGCGCAGCGTTGAGTACTCATGAGTTGTTGCTGTTGTGGTCGCGGGGGGCAAAGGGGGGCAGGTGTTTACCTCCGCTGAACAATGAGTGATTCCTGGCCACTTTGCAGGTGTCGCGAGGATGAATCACACTGGCTATGAACGGTCAACGATCAACGGACAACGGAATGGGAGCAACGGTCAATGTAAATGAAAAGTAAAAATAGTGAAACGTACCAGAAGAAGAATATATTTGTATTTTAATAATTTGGCTCCTATAAACTGATCATGAATCGAGAGTTGATTGCTGCAATAAGGGAGAGGCTGAAATACTTTTTTCGTCTAGATTTCTAGTTCAATTTCCATCCGAGATTCGTTCGAGTTTCATACTTATATCCGAACTATCAATATTCAATCGGATATCTTAGATTTTTTCCGAGCCAAAACTTTTAGAGGTTGGACAAACTGAACATGATTAGGCAAATCTAGTACGAATCTCGAATAGAAAAATAGAGCCAGGTGAATATTTCTACAGAAAAAAAAGTATGGAAATCGAAGGGAACTCGGATGTAACGTGTATCGTTTTAATTTGCCACCTATTTTTTGTATTATTTGGAGTTTTCTAAACTTCTTTACGATTTGAAATATGCGAAACGTTTGCTTTGTACAACAATTTCTTATATGTATTACGGTTTTTCTCTTTCCTGTTTTAATAAGAATAAAGTTAATATAAAGGTGGCAGCAACAGATGGGCAGAAATAAAAGAAGCAAAACATATTAGGTACCTCATTTCCGAATAGAAGAGAAGCGGAACTATGCGAACTGCGGGGTGCAAGGACCGCGGCTAGACAATAATCCCCTCTGCCCCGATAAACGTATCATCAAGTAATTATTTAACAATTTGCAATATCATTACAAATAGAGATGCCAGGTACAGGTCCAGGAAAATGATTAAAATGTAGCCAACTTCGTCTCGGCCACTTTTTGCCATGTTTCTATCAAAACAAACTCAGCCAGTTTATTTTTATGGCGGTACATATGTGACAAAAATATAGTAAAAAAATTAACCCGCCATATTACAATACGTGCCCTTTCTATATCACCTTCACTGTTCATATTTTATATGTGGATAGTTAAAAGTGACTCTAAAGTGCTATGAAACTATATTTTTGAATTACTTAATAGTCTTTTGGTTATAAATTTCGCCTATTTATTACTATTTTGTTTAGCCAGTTGCGAAATTTATGGGCAAAAATATTGTTATAGCACCTTTACGAACAATTTAAGGAATCGACCATTTAAAACAAAATTAATTAATATGCATTAATAAAACCACGATTTGTAATATTGAAATGCAAAAATAAACTCTTAGTTTCTCTAATTGCTGTCACAATTTCGATAAGATAATGCGTCGATATTACTCATGGTAAATTTCAGATTTTTATTTTGAGAAATATAGACAGAATCGTAAATTCTGATTCTATTGCAGCAATATTGCAATCAACAAGTGTAAGGCCTTAATATAACTACAGATAATAATTATGTTGCCTTCAATAACGCTACTGCAGTGGTATCCCTTAATTTTGCGAATTATACACTGGCGGAAAAAAAAAATGAAACACTTTGAAATTCGTGAAATTTCGACCATTTTCAAACCGCTATAACTCGGCGTATTTTCAATCGATTTCGATGAATCTTTGTGGACGAAAAACTTTGAAGTGTCTACTTTAAAGTCATGCCTGCGAATTTTAGCGCAACACCTTCCGCCCCCCTCCAGCACCCCGGTGAAAAATAATAAATTTTAATTTTAAAAATGTCCAACTTTGACGATGTCTATGGACTTTAAAAATTTTTTTTGACTTGATCCATCAAAAGGGCACTAAAATTCACTCAATTCCCTGTGCATTACTCAAAGAACGAAGTTCCTACGATCATTTGGAACAAAGTTATGAATTTTTTTAAAAAAAGGGCATTTTTTGGTTTTTTGCACATAACTCAGCGACTTTTCAACCAAATTAGACGATTCTTTCGGGGAAAAACCAAATTGTGAGTGTACTTTAAGGGGATAATCTCAGATTAGGATGATCTTTTTTCGTACCGTTTAAAACCCGAACAAAAAAACACGTTTTTTCGCAAAAAAACGTCTAACTTTGGCGATGTGTACCGAGTTGGAAAAAAATTTGTCGGCTCGATCCACAGAAAAGGCATTGAAACTTGTTCAATTACCTGTGCTGGGCTCAAAAAACGAAGTTCCTACGACGATTTGGCACAAAGTTATGGCCGTTTGAAAAAAAGTGCATTTTTTAATTTTTTGACTCATAAGTCGGAAGTTTTTCGGCGAAATTGCTTGTTTTTTTCACGAATGAAATTTTCCTTCAAAATTTCTAATTTTTTAGACAATTTGAGTTACACAAAATTTTCAATTTTATTTTTAAATTTTCTCGATATTACAGGTTTGCTTATGCCCATGGCATGAAGCACGGTGCTCGATGTGGCATTTTGCTTCGTACAAAGCTGTCAGAAGGATGTTACACCGGTATAGTAAAATGCCGTACGAAAATTTGTATATTGCTTATTGCTATGTTCACTTCGTACTTTGAAGGTTTTTGAAAATTATTTTTGACAGCTGAGAATTAAAATTCATCAATTCTTTGTGTCAATTAAATCAATAATTAGTTTATAATCCTTTAAGCTTTTGTCAATAAATAAACTAATGATTGATTTAATTAACACAAAGAATTAATGAATTTTAATTCTCAGCTGTCAAAAATAATTTTCAAAAACCTTCAAAGTACGAAGTGAACATAGCAATAAGCAATATACAAATTTTCGTATGGCATTTTGCTATACCGGTGTAACATCCTTTTGACAGCTTTGTACGAAGCAAAATGCCACATCGAGCACCGTGCTTCATGCCATGGGCATAAGCAAACCTGTAATATCGAGAAAATTTAAAAATAAAATTGAAAATTTTGTGTAACTCAAATTGTCTAAAAAATTAGAAATTTTGAAGGAAAATTTCATTCGTGAAAAAAACAAGCAATTTCGCCGAAAAACTTCCGACTTATGAGTCAAAAAATTAAAAAATGCACTTTTTTTCAAACGGCCATAACTTTGTGCCAAATCGTCGTAGGAACTTCGTTTTTTGAGCCCAGCACAGGTAATTGAACAAGTTTCAATGCCTTTTCTGTGGATCGAGCCGACAAATTTTTTTCCAACTCGGTACACATCGCCAAAGTTAGACGTTTTTTTGCAAAAAAACGTGTTTTTTTGTTCGGGTTTTAAAGGGTACGAAAAAAGATCATCCTAATCTGAGATTATCCCCTTAAAGTACACTCACAATTTGGTTTTTCCCCGAAAGAATCGTCTAATTTGGTTGAAAAGTCGCTGAGTTATGTGCAAAAAACAAAAAAATGCCCTTTTTTAAAAAAAATTCATAACTTTGTTCCAAATGATCGTAGGAACTTCGTTCTTTGAGTCCTGCACAGGGAATTGAGTGAATTTTAGTGCCCTTTTGATGGATCAAGTCAAAAAAAAATTTTAAAGTCCATAGACATCGTCAAAGTTGGACATTTTTAAAATTAAAATTTATTATTTTTCACCGGGGTACTGTAGGGGGGCGGAAGGGGTTGCGCTAAAATTCGCAGGCATGACTTTAAAGTAGACACTTCAAAGTTTTTCGTCCACAAAGATTCATCGAAATCGATTGAAAATACGCCGAGTTATAGCGGTTTGAAAATGGTTGAAATTTCACGAATTTCAAAGTGTTTCATTTTTTTTTTCCGCCAGTATATTATTCAAGTTTATTTCTGTTCTGTTGCACGCTTACTTTTTCTTCGAGGATTCTCTAGAATTCTGTCATACTCTCCCACTTGACATAAATCGTCCATGGGATGTTAAAAAGTATCTTGAACTTTAAGGGACATTATGTAAGTCTATCCTAGCCACATTCTGAGTACCATTAAAAATTACATACCTAATATGTACAAATATATCAGAGAATTACATGAAATACATAAGTGAGATATTATTATCAAATTATTAACATTAGGAAGTTACATCGGTAATGTTACTAAGGGCTAGGATATTAATAGGGAGTTAATGGACAAATATAGCAAGTAACAAGCCGGGATGTTCACATTCTTGAAATGTTCTGGGGATTATATTTTGTCAAGTGGGTTGAATTTAAAAAAATAATCCTGGCGTGAACTGGAAATGAAGAACTTGTATTTTATTGATTGTTTAAACAGAACATCAATTTGTTTCCATGATTCAGAAGCATAACAATCCATCGGTGAATATGGTCTAACCAACGTAACTTATTCGTGAAAAATATCCACAGTTTCATAACCTTCAACTTATATGATCTTCACAAAGCGATATTGTTTAAATTCTGCATTGCAATACCCTTAATCACTTCCAAAGAAAAAAAGAACCTCTTACTCTTGATAATTAGCAAGTTCTTTGTCCGTCGCTCGTCTCTCTCCGGCTGTCAGCTCGTCCCAGTGCACATCATGAGTCACGACGTGTGATTGATGGATTGTCCATCATAATGGGTGCTCCGGTTCATCCATCTACCGGCCACACGGCGGGAGAGGAGCGGAGAGCAGGTACAATGGGACCGCAAACACTAACCGACTAATCAACGCATAGAGAGGAGAGAGACGGTCATTTGTTATAGGAGCATATGTTGCAGAAATGTGGGAGAATTTGAGAATGACAAAAATCATTAACTAACTTCAAAGGTACCTTGGACCAAATAGACCGTAGATTTTTTCTTTTTCTTCGGAGAACTCAGTTTGGTCCAGTAAGGGTTCCGAAATACCTTAACATAATATGATATAGTCTCCAACAATTTTGCACCAACTGAAGTCTGATTATTCAAACAGAAAATTTGAGTCAGATATTCGACTAATAGTTTAGTTTGATTATATTTTATTATTTATTTCAGTCTAGTTTTTTTTAAATATTAGATTTTTAGTACTAATAAATTAAATACTCCTAAAAAGTAATTAATTTTGTTGATAGTTGCTATTAGGGTAGTAGGTATCTTAAATGAGAGAGAGCATACATGTTTGTAAGTATGTATGTACCAAGAAAATAAGGTTAATACATTTCTTTCTAAAGGATTTAGTTATAAGAACCTAAAAGAAGAATGGCTAATTCATCACGAGAAAGTTTCTGCCTTTCGTATAGACAGAATTATAAAAAATCTGATGTGGCCAGCACAAGACCTCCCGCCATACCCTACTCTTTTTACTACTGCACAAATAGGTACTTACAAATAATATATTTCAGTCATTTAGTCAACTGTAGACGACTATTGTCACTGTCACTATTATAATCAATTAATTTTTTCGTAGTAACAAATGTTAAACAATCATGAAACAACAAGATACTGAAGTTTCATACTCTAAATTATAAATAATACATTAATTCCTGAAGTACTATGACGGAACAATTTATAAAATGTTAAAAATTGTAGATAATAAACAAAAATATTGCGAAAAATTAATTATTTATCAAAATACTTCAGAAAAGTACTACTTTAATTTGCGAATTTCAACAAAATTCTTTTTGATTCATGATCAGTGCGTCCAATACTATACCCTTAAATTTTGTTACCCAGGCTGGGTTACACCCTGTATATATTATTTAATCGTGATGCAGCAGCTGCAAATCACGGATTTTCATGGTTATTTGTTGAGTAAACTACAGAAAATGTTTGTGTGGTTTTAAACTGAAATGTGAACTTGACATGAATTCAAACCTTAGATATCAGAACAACAGTCGGTCACATAACGCGCTCGGCTATCTGCCCTATAAATGTTTCACAGGCGTAATAAGGTCAAATAAATTTCATTGTAGCTATAAATATCTTGAACAGCTCCTCTTCTTGTCAATCTCCATCATCTTTCGTCATCCGCTTGTTTGTTTACTTCCCTAATTTCTTTCAAATCTGTCAAAACCAAAATTTAGTCATCCTCATCTGCATCAATGGCTTTATACCTGACACCTATCACATGTCAAGAACATCAGAACATCGCATATAACAAGTCATTCATGCGAAGAAGGCCTTGACTGACAGCGCATTGTAAAAGAACTACAAGAGTATCTTCCAAATTAAACTTTCAAGTTATCATCGTCATCGTCATTGAGTGATTATCGCGGATGTAATTGCGGAGAACAGAGAGGCTTTGTGAGTGGTGCGGTTCCACTTGACTAGGAATTTCGGACACTCTCAATTCATCGTTATACATTGGGATTTCTTTGATGCTTTGACGATAAATTCAACAAATTTAAGAGACCCGTCTACCTCCTAAAATCCAGCACAAAACGTACTAACGTAGCGAGTGTTTTGTGGCCTGTACAATAATGGTAAAATTGTATTTCAACAAGGAGTATGTACTTAAAGAATCAATTAACAGTTAACTTCCTAAAATCCAGCATAAAATGTACTAACGTGCCGAGTATTTTGTGGCCAGTACAAGAATGGTAAAATTTTATTTCAACAAGGATTTCATTGATTAAGAATGGATCTACAGATGTGCCTTTTTATACTTTTGATTAAAAAATTGTACATGATTAATTTTCAATATATGTAAATTTTACACAGTTATATCTCATGATGGAAATTAATTTTTTAAATTTTTAAAAGATACATCTGTAGATCCATTCTTTCTCTATTAAATGGTTATAAAAACTTTGTCCTGAAGTCAATAATAATCCGACAGTTTACCCAACGAAAATACCTTTACAATAATTTTTAACTTAAAAATGACATTGCATAGCTAGAATGCGGCAATGTACGAGTTTCGGGCTGGTTTCAAGCAGCCAAAGTAGTGGGGGAAAGAGTGGAATAGAAAAAAAAGTAAAATCGAGAGTATTCTAAGGAATTCGGACTTAACGTAGACGGGCCGCTGAACGTTATGGTTTATGGTTCCATCCTCGAAATGGCAATGGGAAGAATATCCTATCGACGTATCGCTGTCACGGCCATTGAACGCATTCAAGTCATGAGCAGATCTACCTGTCCATGTTCCTATTTCTGTCGCAGTCCCCCTCTGCACAGCAAGACATGCATTTCATAACAATCCTGAGATATAATTAAGATGGAATACCTATCTTCCATCTCACCATGATCTGTTCCTTGCTTTGGACAGACTCGGCTTGCGCAAATGTACAAAAGAATAATTGCTGTCACTCAAGTCTATTTCACCGAGAGTAAATGCGAGAGGACTTCATTGAGGCATTGAATCAGGATGAGAACTGTTCGTGGCTTGATAAATACAAATAGAGATAGTTTTATAAGTTTTTTCGTCATATTATATATCTTTCCTAACTTTAAATGCATCCATACCAAACAGTTTCTATAAATATCGCAATTCCATTATACTATTTTTTGCACAATCGGTCATTTCTCAGCGTTTACTGGCTCTATTTCCAAGGTATACAAATTAAAGGCGCTAAGTAATTTAGAAGGTGGTAATTACTAAACAACAGAAACCAAGGCAACAGCATCAAAACCAACATAACCAAATACCTAACAATATTTTTAAATTTATTTTTAATGTTGATCGTGCAAAAAATATTATAAGCATCACTGACGTTTTGTGTCGGTTTCGGTTAATATTGGACACCTCGGTCTCGGTCTTCAAACATTATCCTTAACCGATAAACGGCACTTACCGCTCTTGATACTTAATATAGTACTATTTTATATCACGGGTGGTAAATGCAGTCTACCGGTTGAGTAATAATATTTATGCAGGTTTATGGTGGGATTCTGTGCAAATCTGTAAATTTTACAAATCTGTAAATCTTTAAATATTGAACAAAATCACATCAATGTTTGTTGACAAATATAAAAATGTTCATATGATTATAAATTTCATTGCGATTTTGTTTAATATTTACAATTTTATACATCTGTAGCAACTACAAATTTTCACAGAATCCCACTATTAGTTTGCATTTTGATGATGTTGCCTCGGTTTTTGTGTAAATTGTAAAATAAACCTACTGCCATGGACACAGAGTTCATAATAGTTATTCACTTTACAAGGGGGCAAACCAAACCAAAACCAAAAACGGATAAAAACACTGAAAAAGACGAACAAACCGAACGACAAAAATACAAAATAAAAACGGCTGTCGTCGACCCTACGCTACAGAACTCACCAACTATATGCAACATAAAAAATAAAAGACACTAATTATGAGGTTAGCAGTGCTGCCAATACATCCACAATAGAAAGTAAAATGTTTCTAAAAATATTTTCGCCCTACATTTCTTATAATTAATTTATTTTTATTTTATCTTTTCAATAACAGCAGATCGAAGTAAGTATATTTTTGTACTGATTTCATCAAAAAAAATTAGTGGCCATTCTAGTATACATATGTCTTATGCAGATCGTCCTTCCCGTCCTTTATATAATTCAGTGCAATACATGGATAAAGTGTAAGATAATTTTTCTACTCCTGGTATTAAAACATCATTTAACAAACTGGTGCTAAATAACATTTTAAACAGGGTTGAAAAAAAACATGTTTTTTTCAATTTTAAACAAAACATTTGTTTTTTACTGTTTAAAACTGTTTTTTTGGTTTAAAACATGTTTTTAACTCTGCACAAAAAAACATGTTTTAAACAACAAAAAAGCATGTTTAAAACATGTTTTAAACAGGATATCTGTTTTAAATAAATATTATTTCCATCGAAATATGTCGCCAATGCTACTTTTTGTGCGAGGACGGGGATTTACATCGCTCTAGCTGCGTAGCTAGGAGTCACCGATGGTCGGTAGTTGAATTTGTTTTGTTTGTGTTATGCGTCGTGAATGGATTTCGATATCATTTTTAAACACACGATTTAAAACATAGTTTAAAACATGCATTAAAACATTAGGCCGTGTTTAAAACATGTTTAAAACAGTTTGTTTAAAACAAATTGTTTTAAACATAACAACCCTGATTTTAAACACATCTCGGCAGGCCGTGGTTTTAGCCGTTTTTATTCACGGGCTGAACATACCAACTGACATAATCAGCATGGTGTGAAATTGGCTCCTATATTTTATATTTAATTTTCGTGAAAAACTGAGTGAAATTAATGATTTATTTTAATCATTGTCATTTTGACCCATATAAAAATTAAATACACTTGCCTAAGTAGAACCTTGTAGCTAATATTATTATGATTTAACCTAAAATTATTATAAATGAAATTTTACATATTTATGAATTTATGGTTGTAGAAAAAGTATAGTATGTGACTCGTTTATAAACTCTCTAGATACTCGTTTTTTATATACTCGCTGCGTTCGGTTATAAAAAACTCGTTACTGAAATGACGTTTATAAAACTTGATACATAATATACTATTATCTGTGAGATAAGTGTTAAACCGAACAAATATTGTGGATAAAGGAATGCAATTAGATGAGTGATTCCTTTTGAGCGCTGAGCGTTCCGCGTTCCTCGTGCATTTGTGTAACATTGGGGGTATAAATTTGCACGTGCGCCGAGGATACACAGAGGGTAGAATAATCTGAATTGGTATTGGAGGCCTTCTCTGGAGGAATAAGTGAGTGTGTGGCGGCTGGAAGTTTTTCGATTTGGAGTAAATGGCGCAATTCGTGTGTCAGTGAAAGAAAACAAAGATCAGGCAAACCGCGATTTCCTCACCAGGAGCGAATACAAAACGACGCGGCGGGGGCGGGGGGCTATAAAGGGCAGGATATATTGGCCGCTCGTGCATTTCACCTCCGCAATAAAGGGGCGGCCATTTGCCTGGTAATTGCATCATTTGGATGCTCACTACACTACACTATCCCCCTTCCCCTCCCTTTCTTCTCGCCAGGTGAGCTCAGCGATATATGCGTCCACTCGTGCAAATATATTTCAATATGTACCGTCTCTAGGACATATACTACTACCCGGAATTCATTATTGTCCGCGCTATGTTGGTACCGCTGTTTTGAATATCCGGAAACAAACAACGAGTGCTGGATATTCGTTTTCCGTTTGTTCATAACCGAACTGCCGCTCGCCGCCCCAACAACCACTGGCAAATTGCAGTAGCAGTGAATATTTCATGGATTGCTTCAGCATTTTAGGGAGAGCTTGATAAACGTCATTTTATTTGCTTCAATTATTACATGGCTATCAATAAATTAGGTATATTTTTAAAGGTTTCAATAGTGATGGAATGGATCGCATATTGACCGAATCACCGGAACCGGAATTCCAACCTCTCTTTAGACCGGATCGCCGGAATTTCGGTCGCTGAGTCGTAAAAATATACTAACATTTCAATAGTTGATTTTAAACAAGACTATAAAATTATATTTTCTCGAGTCGATCGTCTTGTATAAATAATTTCACAAAGGTTGCGGAAATGTTGGAAAACGAATTTGAAGAAAAAATGTATAATTTTTTTAACTTTATCTACCTACTCTAATTTAATTTTAAGATCAGCTAAGTATATGGAAAAAGAATTTAGATATAAACCATGAAATAATGACCAGATAGTTAAAACATTAATTTTAAAATTATTGATATAATTTTGCTTATATAATCAGCAACCCAGTACCTACCCTTCTTGAGTCCCACACACGAACTTTAATAAGACCATGCCACAGAATTTTACTCCGAAACAATCAAATTGGGTGGGGTAAGGGTGTCGCAGTGAAGTTAGTGGTGAGCTGCCAATTTAAAATTTAAATAGTTATTACCTCCATTATTTCTATTATCATAGGTATTTATAAACTTTACTTACGTGGTTTATATTATATTTTATTTAATTTTGACGTAATTATAACATGTTATGAATTTATTTTTGTGAGTCTGAAACGTCAAAATATTTTTAAAACTATCTAGTCCACAAGTGAAATCTTAAAATAGGTGTGAGTGTCAAAAATAATAGTTTGAAACATCAATAGTGAATAACGCAACTTATTATAATAATACAAGTTAAATTAAATTTTCGTTCATATGCTTCTAACTTCAGACTATGTGGCCCTCTCTTCCCTCCAATTTAGTTGCTCGCGAAGTAAAAAAGTGTGACATGGTCGACAATCGAGTGTCATGTCTTGTCTTTATTATACTTCGTGGTCCCACATACTCAGTTTTGGTAGAAACTTTGACTGAACTGATCTAAATAAAGACAGAATTTTATATATAAATGTTTTTACTTCCTTGTTTTAATAATAGCTTCTAAACGTATCATTATATATCAAAGTTTAAATTTGCATATAATATTTAATGGATCGTGCCATCATTAGTTTCAATTTCAATTTGCGCTGTTTTGTACTTTTTTATAGAGAATAAACGAGTACCATATCGTAAATACATAAATCTATCACGACGTTTACTCAACTTGGGTGTGGCAGCCTCACATGCTGTGAATCATCGATGTAGTTACACCATTTTATCAAATGTGCGGTTAACTTATGGGTACCTAATTGTTTTGAAATATTTTTGAACCCTGATTCGTTGGAACAACAATTTTGAAATAATTTCGTTTTTACCTCCCGCTTCATATTATAAGAGAGATATTGTGATGGGACAAAGTTTTTAGTGGATAAGCACGTTTTAGAATCCATAGTATTCGAGTATAGTATATTTCATAACGAGAATAGAAAGTGAGAAATATCGTGTGAGTGTTTTTATTAGACGACCACAAAAAACACATTATTCATAACTTTGTAATATATACACAATATTAAAATGACACTTCTAGATTTCTACTGTCCATATACAAGAAAGAGATTTAGACAGGAATCTTCTATGTTACTAAGTTGAATGCTACTCCTAGCGGTTGTAATACGGAACTAAAGAGTAAAGTATGCAGCCCGTTTAACAACAACAATATTTCAAAGTGTTTGCTGATTTAATGTATTTCGATATTAAAATTTTTATTACATACATTTATTGTACCATAATTATTTTCTTTAAATTGTATTTCACATTAAATATGTTAAAAATTATTTATATTTACAATAAATGTGTGTAATATAAATTTAAATATCGCAATACATTACCTCAGCAAAAACTTTGAAATATTCTTCCTCGTTGTACTCTTCGTTAATATCGACAATGTGTTGCCACTTTGCCGTTATTTCTGCCCCATCAATTGTAAATTTTAATTCGTATTTGATTAATTGTTTCTCATGCATTTGAAGAGATGTGGTGGATCATAATAATGATAACAATGGAACAATAATGTTCAACTGTCAAACTAGTTTCATTGCTGCCAACTGTTGATAAAGTTGATAAAATAGATAATTTTGTTACCATTCATGGCTGCCAACTGTCAGTAGCGCCATCTATTGATTGTAATAAGGTACTATATATTATAAAGGCCGGCGCCTGCAATACAAATTTCCAAAGGTTGCTACTGTCATTTCAAACAATAAATAAACAAAGTAAAAGCTACCTGGCTATGTTAATTTGGTAACATATTCTATTATTTTTTGTAGTGGTCGTCTAAAAAAGTTTTTTTTCTGGGTCTAAAACAGTCGAATCTCGGACGGGCCGAGCTTGAAATTTTTGGCTCGTGCAGTGTTCTAATAGGTAGTGCGATAAAGATAAAATATTGAATATCTGTCATTAATTAAATAAATAATATTGGCCACTTTCATCCCTATCTCCTTCTTCTTTCTCTTCTTTGAAGTCATATTTCTGGGACGTGTTTCTCATACACAGCACAATAGTGCGAAGTTAGGAGAGGAGCGGAGATGAGAAAACGTCTAAACGTCCAAGAGAGAGAAGGAAAACGTGAGTGAGTATGCACTGAAACGTATCACGTTGTTCTCATATAGGCCATTCCATGTTATAGGCTATTTAGAGCATTTTAGTTTAATGCTACACCATCCTGAGATGGGAACGCTGCCATAGAAACACAGTAGTAGCCAAAATGTTTATATGGGGTGAGTATTTGTACAGTAAATCCTAATGTTCATGATGGCTTTTCTGAATTCGAAACATAAACAGAAGCAGATATTCTTTTTTTTACTTCCCCGACCTGTGTAATAGGGAGAAGTATTGTTATCGTGATTTTTTGACATTTCGAGATTTTGATGAATCTTCACGTTTTAGACTCTACTGAACCCAAAAATAATAATTTTAAAAAAGTCGGGCTGTCGGTCTGTCCGTAAGAACGATAACTTGAGAACGCGTTGGAAATTTGGACTGAAATTTTATATTTTTGTTTTAAGTTTACAAAAAAGTTAGTTTTAAGTTCGTTTAAAATTAATATTTTTACTTTAAATAAAAAAAGTACTATAATGGAATGCTTACTTATTATCATAAGAAATAAATACGATTTCAATATATGATGGCTTAAAACATTTTACCCTCTTTCTTAAATCCCACATACTCCAATTTTTGGTAAAACACAAAATTAAACTAAACTAAATGAAAAATCCTTTTACCCTTCTTGTGTCTCACGTACTCCATTTTTGGTAAAAACTCTAATTTAAACTAAATGAAAAAACCATTTTCCCTTCTTGACTCCCACATCCTCTGTTTTTGTTAAAAACTCTTCTTAAACTAAACAAAATAAAGACTCGTTTACACTTCTTGAATACCACATACTCTGTTTTTGGTAAAATCTCTTAAAGCACACTATAAATAAAATATTGCTCAATTTTAAATTCTTTATTTTAAATAGATATATTTATTTAATGCTAAATATTTTTTATTTTAATGCACAAAGTAATAATTTTAATGCACATATCAATTTAAATAATTCCCAGTTAAATTGTAGTCATTACTCTTTAGTGTTGTTACAACATTTATTAATTTAATTTACTATTTTATTTCAATGAGACTCATCAGGATATAATAGGTTAGATTTCTACAGGAATTCAGGAACAAATAAAGCAGTCTGTAAAGTTTTTTGTTGTTCGAAGCACGATTGACATTAATTCGTTAAAAATTAAACTAGTATAGGGTGGGCCAAATACAAGTTTTTTTTGAAAATGCAATAAAATGAACAAAATTAATTTTTTTCCATGTATTATGGCTTCATTAGTAAGAGCAAACATTCCCATTTATTATGGAACACAACTTCGTTCAAGTGGCTGCCTCGGCTGGCTTTGCAGTAGCGCATTCTGTCACCCAATTTTCCAAGACCTGGTTGATTGTTTCGGGCTGTAGCTCACGGATTGCTTGGATGATATTGGCCTGAATCGTTTCTGGATTGTTAGCATAACATCAGTCCTTCATGGTTCCCCACAAAAAGGGCTCAAATCGCAGCTCCGAGGCAGCCAATTGACATCGCCAAGACGGATGATAACATGATTTGGGAATTTGGTGCCGAAAAGATCTATTGTGGCATGGGCTGTGTGGCAACCAGACGTAGTCAAAATCCATGTCTTCAATTTCAGTAAAAATAAGTCGGATACCATGGCTCTGTAAAAATATTCTTTTCCACAAACGCACTGTTTGGGCTACACAGCACTCACTTTGGAAATAAGTTTGCAATATTTCCCAACGTTGCTCAAGCGTAAAGCGACTCATTTCGTACCGCGGAGGTATGATACTTTCTATCAAGATTTCGAGTGGGAAAAAGCTGTCAGTGACAAAATAACCTATGATTTAAAAAGAAACCACTAGTTGGCCCACCCTATACAAGTACCTACAAACAATAAACTGATACAAATTAATGTAGTAAAATTTCAACCGAATATTCGCGTAATATTTACTGCTCCACCTGTTGCCTACAATCAACCTCTTTAAACCCTCTAACGTCTTACAATCCGTAACATCCTTAGCGTCGCAACGTCAAGCGTCGGCGTCTCCCTTTTCCAGCGGCGCGGCGCCGGTAATGAAGAGTGGAAAGGCACATTTCGTCGTCGGCTGGAGCAACATAGAATGCTCTGATATGTTCCAGTGTAGTTCAGAGTGTTCCGAGTGTAAAAGAGCGTGGAGGTAGTAATCGCAACAATAAGACTGAGTGGACGCGATGCTTAACATAAGTTTGTTTGGATTGCGAGGGACAGAAGTCCGAAAAATGTTTGGAAAGTTAATTCTCATTCACATAAGCATTTAAGTGAGGTTTACATTTGTGTTTACTTTTAAGAATTATTAAATTCTTGCAACTATATTTTAAAACTCCAAATTTTTAAGCTTACTTCTTAATAAAGCTATTTTAAGTTCATTATGTGAATGCTATGTTTTCTAAATATAGATATAAAAGATTCTACTCAACTGATGAGAATTTAAATTCTAATTTCATTGAGATTTAATGTGAAACTAATGCCCTGTTCACACGTTGCTACTTTGAAGACGCCTACGTGCTACTGTAGCATGAAAATAAGAAGTTTTTGAAGACGCAAATAATAAAAAATATTTAAATCGAAACAATAACCGCAAAAAATCGCTATCTACACATACAACGATCAACGATGTGAAATTTTCAACAAGTAGTTCTTGATACTTTGATGCTACAAATTAGCAGCGCTGCTATTTGACAAGCGACTCAGATTTTTTCTTGCCACAGTAGCACGAATGTGTCTTCAAAGTAGCAACGTGTGAACAGGGCATAAAATTTTTATTTTACTTAAATAAAAATGTATAGATCATCAAGACAACGTTTATAAACAAAACAAAAATTTTTACAATCGTCGTTTGAGGCCAATTTGAAGCAATAAATTTAATGGTTTTATGTTTTTGTCACATTAGTGCAACAAAACAGTACCTAGGACAATTTTGAATATATCCTAACTAAAAATTCAATAACAATGTTCATATTGCACAACGATTGTAGAAAAAAAATTAACTATTAATTAATTCAGCATTTATTCATGTCCAGGAATTTGTTATTATGAATTCCAACATCGTATTAATTGGCTCGAGTAGAACACTCAGGTCCGATTACTTACGTTATTAGGTTACCTATAAATTTAAAAAAAAAATGACAAGAATAATGCTCGCATGCAGATTCGGTAAAAAAAATCGGAACATCACCTCCATTTTTTTGCTGTACTAATAGAAACATGACTTACTAATAATTGTTACCTTTTCCAAGTAACCTTATTCTTATTTATGTAAATAAATATCAAACTGCCATAATGTAAAAAAATCACTAAATAATTTCTGTTGTATTTATTATTTATGAAACCGCTTCATCATATATATAAATATAGCGATCTATCGAGTCTTACTGTTACACAAGTAAGATTATCTCTATCAAAATCGAATTTACTGTTAAGCACAATTTACTGCATCAAGTGTAAAAGTCTTAGCCATTTATATTCTAATGAAATAAACTGTTGAAAACTTCATTATCGTCTAGTTTAAATCTAACTTGTTTACAAGTAAACTTGCAGTCCACTAACCAACTATCCACTTTTATTTATTTATTACCAGCCTGGTAATTGACTAATTAACAATTTATAGCAATGCATATTCATACCGCGTTGTCACTAACTGAATTTAATTGGCAAAGTAGAGACAAAGCGTTGATATTTTCATTTCTCGTTGTTGACAAGGCCTGATGATTGATTAGAGCCGTGAAGATCGTGAATAAATCTAATTGCGATGGTTTAATTACTGTGAATGCTTTCTAGATTAATAGAGACGCTCATAGTGTTTTAATTTACCGAAGGTTTAGTGTTGTGTTACTGACAACTGGAACTAGTAAGACCTGTATGTTAATTTAAAACATACGTTTATATATTTCAAGTTGACGTACTGCTGCTAAATGGGAGAATTATTTATAATAAGTTACATGATTATTTACTTACGTACAGATAAATGGCATAATTTTAATGAAATCTATATTATTCAGCACTTGAATTAATCTTTGGAATACTCTCATCTAACGTCACAACCTCCCGTCCTGCAATCACTGATCACTTACTGTCTAGATAGGTACCGCATGACCGTCTATAGTGTAAAGTGATCTTAACAGGATCTTAAAGTGCATTATAGGTTGCATCGTCGTAATAACAGCTGGTACATTAAAAATACCTACATTATTTTGTTCGTTTTAATTAAGCAAACATCAAAACTTAAAGTCTAATCACAAATAATTTGTTATTATTTGCTAAACGTCAGGTTAACCAAATTCCGGTTTATGTCAAAGCTATGAACTAAATGCAACCCGCAATATACCTCAAGATTGGACCCCGCATGTCTTCTCTCTCAGACAGTATAAGATCGATGCTTCCGCCATACTTAAATTTAGGAGAGTTCTTATTTTTAACAATTTGATATAAATTCATTGCTTTAAATTTTATGAACTTCTTCAGGACCTTACTGTCAACTATACTTTGTCCCAGAATTCGGAGGAGCACCTAGAAAAGTCCCATTTATACAGGGAAAATAAATTGAAGTATAGTTTGGCGGCAAATTTGAATCACTTACAAATCAATGTAATATTTAAATTACAAATCAAATAAAAACGATTACCTTCCATTTTTATTACTTGTTCCTGGTTTATCCATTGTTAACCTTAACACTTTGTTACTTAATACAATTTACACGCAAATATTCTAACCTATAAAAGAACTGTCACATTTTGTAAACACTGGAGTTAAATTACTGGGTGTAAATATGGCTCAGAAATGAGCAATCTGATTGATTGGAAAAACGCGGCAAATTTAATAAGCTCCTCCGAATTCTGGGACAAAGTATACCAGATTACTAATTCTTTACATCCAAATTTTAACGCCTCTATTCTAGGGTTGACAAATGTTTATACGCAATATAGGGTTATACCAGAGCAGATTTCACGTGTTCCATCTATCGATTTTTATTCGAACTACGTCGAAAAGCATGTATAGTAGTATACAAACAAGTTGCTGTCAAGTTAACAGTTTCAAAATGAAATGTGTGTATGAGCTTTAAACGTAATATGGAAAATAATTAACTCATTATTTGAACTATTAATCTCAGATCACAACACAAAACCACGAAACCACCTCATACAAAGTGACAAACACATGACGGTAACTATGGTAACACAGTTTTGCTTGTAATTTCGACTTATTACAATATATATTACAATATGGAAAATAATTAGCTCATTATTGGAACTATTAAACTCAGATCACAACAAAAAACCACGAAATCACGGTATACGAAGTGACAAATACATTAAGATTGCGAACGGGGACTATGGTAACACGTTTTTGTTTGTACTTTCTACTTCTATCTCTTTCTAGCGCGTGACGTCAAAATTATAACCCTCTATACATTACAGAAGTAAACGTCATCAGGAGGCGGGGTTTAATTGTTCTACCTTTTTCTATTTAAAGGCAACGTATGGTGCAGCACACTTCAGCGATCAAACAAATATCTTAATTTTAACATAACCTCACTTTTATTATATCACAGACCACATGTATTTTGTTTCAGTCCATTTAAAACATCTTTTGCCTTTGGCATGAAAATTTTGATATTTGTTAATAATAAAATATCGTAATTACCCACTGTTTATCCGTTGTCAGTTTTAAAATAGAGAGGTTATCTCGAGACACAAAGTTTACTAAATCATACGTTTCTTTTCAAATTTGAAATACAAATAAAAAATCTATAATTATATATTTCAAAGCAACAACCATTTAAATTGATAACATTAAAACAGTAATTTGGTGTATCATTAGTTGTTACCCTTATAAAATAAAATTCTTATAATACAAATACGCTAAGACAATAGAAATTGCGTACACTATCGACTCGCATTCAAATTTGCCGCGCTAACAAGGACCGCCCACTTCATTCGTCATCCATCCATCCATCCAGTCATGAACACAGACATCATCGCGAGACTGTCAAAATTGGGATCAAGTGACTTTAAAACGTGCGTATCCATTAAAAACTAACTATTGAGTTTTTAGCATATCAATTCTTCCCTTATGACTGGCGGAAGGTAAAAATAAATTAATCATTGTTTGAGTGACTAATCTCGGCTACAATATAAATAATGCATTTGTTCCAAGCAAGTTGTTTTGTTAAACAGTCGTATAACGTTAGACAGTAACCAAGCAACCAAGAAACAGTTGAACGGTTTATTTATCTCTGCAGTTGTTTCGGTAGCGAGCACAAATCAATCTCTTGGATTTGTTTGAAGAACAAGACATGAGAAATGCACCAAACAACCTGGCATCACTCAGTGACAACGGCTCATTTTACTTCGGGTGTTTACCTGCGTCATTATGCAGCTCTTTATTTTAGAATTCAGCTCAGATGAATTTATAAATACTCTCCATGAGTATGCGGACAATTATTATTGTCAGTTTAAAATATCTCAAACTTGTAATGCTCTTTAAGAATTCAAGTAAATAATATAAAGTAAAAGCCGGGAGGCGAACCCGGAACCTTTGGATTGCCGGTCCAACGCAATTCAAAGGTTCCTTGTACGGGCTTTTCCTCACTTCCTTTCAAAGTAAATAATATAGTTCAATGTTTGTACAAAATATATTAACCTCATGATTTTTAGATACATAGGTACATACCAGTGACTACTGGTACCAAAATGATCATTTTATATATTTTATAAGTATTACACTTTAGCGATTTTTTTTTAAAGTTTCTGTTCCACGGTCAATATTATGACATGATTATTTTATAATATCCTTCATTTTTTCCGGAAGTATAAAACACCTTGTACATGAAAAGCCCTGTTCACACTTGAATTCTTTGTGGATTCTTTCATGATTCTGAATCCTGTAAAAAAGAAATTCACTGTTTAGAAACTATCAACGAATTAGAAATTATTTTTTTCAAGACTCATTGAAGAAGATTTTTTCCTCGAATTTTTCAATACCTGCACCGAAAACGCCATCTTTCGTCCCTATTATTAGGGACGAAAGTGAGGAATTTCTGATCGGTCAGTATTTTTCCTCCCTCTTTATGCGGAAATCCACTTGATTTTTTCCTCCCTATGGATGAAAAGTAGGTACTCTTAGGGACCCATTTTACGCGGGATTCCACTAAATTTTTTCCTCCCTAGGGAGAAAAGTACGTTTCCTCCCGCTTTATGCAGGATTCCAAAATTGATTATTATATTATTTTTATATATTTTATGGAATTATTATACATTCTTCCAATGTTATCATTATCCGGTTCATCCCTTTCTTCCAATTATAATTGTTTTCGGTGCGGATATTGAAAAAAATAACGTGTGCATCTCGGGACAAAAGTGTTTTCCCAACTCGTGCGGTGATAGCCCTCGCTAGTTGTACAATATACTATTCTCAGGATTCAGAAGTATGAAAGAATTCGCAAAGAATCCATATTTGAACAGGGCTGAATTAAGACATATTCATCTTCATAATGTCTTAAATAAGTATATTGTTACTCCTTTCGTTATTAAAACAAGGTTAGCAATTGAACAAAAAATTAATGAAGGACAAAAAATCTGTTTGAAATAAATTGAGCAAAAGTTCTGGTTAAATGAGTGCGTCTGTGAATGTGTGGCCACCTCAGAGCGATAATTCGCTACAAAATCTTACTCCACAACATAAATAATGCAAATTATAGTGATAAATGTCCCCGCTAAATTTAATTAATACCATTCGTGCCTCAGCGACTGGCGAGCAATAACCTCACATACCCAGCAATAAAAATGAAAAGGTCTCCGCTCAGCCGACTCTTTCAATAAACTCGTTGCTTAACGTTGCTTCGAATTGGTTTCGACGAATTTCAATCACTGCGAATAATCTTCGACTCCCGTAAACTGCAATTACTGCCGTGCCAAGTATTTTAAATAAACATTACCACGCCGCGCTTTCATATCAACGCAATAAAAGGAAATGCATCGAGGAATCAACCAGTCCGCTGGTGTTCAACGCGAACGCGGAATGTTCAAGTTGATGGCTGACGAGTGATGGAAAGAAATAAAGATATATTGAAATTTTTCATGGTTTACACTTTTATATTCAATACGGTTCATAAATAGCTACCTAAATGGTTATGTTTAGTAAGGGAAAATAGAAATTGTCTTAGCGCCTAGAGTTACTTTAATGGCCTATCAAAATTTGGAAATCTTGTGTCCATCCAGTAACAGAAAATCCGGTTTTTTAAATAATGATAATTTTTTCCAATAATGCATTTTTCCATTGGGACATGTTTCCAATAACATTATATTTAATTTAGGTTAGGTTAGATTGGAATAAATGGATATTGGAAAAAATATCTCGAGGAAATTATGCCATTGGAAAATAGAATTCGAAAATTGGAAAAAAAAATATTGGAAAAAATCACTGAAAATATTGGTTTGGAAAATGTGTCGTCCAATCCATAAATGATTGATCGTGACGTCTTGGAGAAGACCGATTTATTATCAAAACTATGTTCTACAGAAAAAAGTTAGTACTCATTGCTTGTCAAACGAACGTAATGTAGTGCCATTACCATAAATTTGGGAGTTTATCTTATTTTTTGGCATTTATAACAAAGCAGAAAGCAAATGAAGAACACTATTATTAATTAATATTGAAAGGAAACTGTAATTTTTTATTATTATTTTAAGGTTAGGGTGGTGATCACAGTTTAGAATCAAAAGAAAAAATTCAGAATGATGTGACACGGCTAATCATTTACGATCACTTTGTATATACGCAGTGCAGGATGTTACGTGTTGTTTTGTACAGTGTGGATTCGTTACCCTAGCTTAATAGTGCTAATTCGTACGCTCGAACCCTTTAACATGTAGAACTAATCCGTCGCAACGGGGGGTTACCAAGTCCGTGCTAGTTCGTACAGCGTTAAACGCACACAAATACTTGATGTGGTCGGAGATCTACTGACCTTAGATGCTACGGCTACGTTATTATAATTATAGTTTACTTTTTAAATATATTTGTGGAGAACAACTAAAAGCAAAAATGAACTAGTATTTTAGAATATTTTTAAAACTGTCCATTCTCCGGCTTATATCAACAAAAATAATGCAAATAAATTCTTATTTTAATAATTATTGTAGTTGTACAAACTAGCACGGACCGCTGCGACGGATTAAGAGTTCTACAGGCAAAAGGGTCCGGGCGTACGAACTAGCACTATTAAGCTAAGTGATCGAATCCACACACTACACCGTGCAGGAGGGATGCTTGTATTCGATTAACATAATTTTATATTCAAATTAATTTTTATTTCTTATTTTTAGAACAATATTTGCCCAGATTTATAATAGTAATTTATCTGATACTTTATCTATCCAGAAACACAAGACAATTTAATTGATATTCAATCTTGCAGATTTCAACTCTTTGGGATTCTGTAGTTTTTGTAAGTAGTAAATAAAGTGTGGAACGATGCAATGTGATTTGGCGCGGCAGGGGGTGGGGGGAGCTTAACGGGTGGGGGGGAGTCTTAACGGGGGCGGCTCGCCGGCGTTCTCGACCGATAAAGCACACTCATGCAGTCAGTAGTCAGTACAACAAACTCATACTCGTATATCTTTTCTCAATGGGTGTTGCGCGACGTCTGGAGCGCTATACGCGCCTTGCGCTCCTCCTAACAGCCTTCACTCTAAAAGCATGCACACGATATATAGAGGGACATTATGTCAAGGGGAACAGATGTATAAAATAAATATCCCGGCCTGTATGCCTCTGCAGCCATGATTCCGGAATCACATAAATCAGGACAGCTACGCTCATAGGCGTCCACGAGGGAGGTGGACGATTCCTTTTTACCTCCCTCCCGTCTCATCTTCTACAAGGTTATCAAGTACCGATCAAAAGTACCTACTCACGTTTGAGTACTGGTGAATGGTACTCGTGAGTACCGACTTCTGAGTAGGTACTTATCTTTTTCAGTCCGCTAGTATTTCGGTACTCGTTATTTTTTTCAGTTCTCTAGTATTTCGGTACTCGTTAGCTATTTTTGGTATTCGTATTTAATACCTTGAGTAATTTTTTATTTCAAAATTTATTGTTTGCACCTGTTAAATAACTGCAATTAATTGGAGTAAAATGGTATAAAGAACATAGGTATAACAAAATTATTTAAAATAGTAAGTCGTTTTACAAGCTAGTTTGGCTTGAAACCTAATAAATAGATGGCGTAAGTAATTATTCAATATGTTCTGTTTTTGAGTTAATGATCAAGAATTTAAACAATTACCAGTAAACTATAGATTATGAGTACAGGTACTGAGTACCGAAAGTACTCGAGTACCAATTTTCGACTTTTCTTTTTTTAATTTAATGGAATTCAACAGCAAAATATTTTGTCTAATATTGATAGTTTTTATGATCTAGAAAGATCCAATCATAAAAATTGATCTATGATCTGATCTAGATCATATTAACTGTGAAGATCTTGATCTCAATCTAGATCCTTTTTAAAGTGATCTGTCACACCACTGATTATTATACTAACTTACTTTAGTCCTCTTGGCTCCGTTCGGAGCATAAGGCTTCGACAAGACTCTTCCGCTCTTGTCTATATACAATTGCACAAAAAATAATCGTAAAACAAATTAATGTATTATGCAACATTAGGTATTAAATAATTTACTAGTAAGATAAAACATTTAATTTACTTCTCCAACCAGTGTCCCAAAACTATTCGATTCATTAACCGCAATATGAAATTTTTAAATTTGGAAAAAAATCTTTTTGTTCCGTGATCGTACGTTTAGTACTTTATACCGTTAATGTTTGTACCTGAAGTTATGAATCACCCCGTATGTATTGAAATGTATTATTCCAGAAATTCATTTTAAAGGTATCTGGCCTTGAACTAAAAAAGTCGCCTGCAGTGAATTTTTTTACTATTTTTTTTTATAAATTAAATTTTATATACGTATTTCTACAAGGCATATATGTTGTTTGTTTCTGGTACTCAATTTAAAGGTAATTCGCCTTGAACTACAAAAATATCGCCTGTAGAGCGTCTCTATTCTTAAAATTTAATGTATTGCAACTTCCTCTCCTGCTAAAACTCCTGCGGACGCCCATGGCAACGCAGCTTCCCTCTCCGCCCTGCGTGTCCAGTAAGTCACCTCCTGCTTTCACTTTCCATCAAACCTGCGGCGTTTGAAGCAGTGAAGGAAGAAAGGCACAGGTGTCCGGCTTCCAGGCGTAGCCATCGAGCGATGTCAAAAAACTTGTAAAATATCGCTCGTTCGATTTGCAGCGCACAATGGTCTGAACCTGGTGGTGATGGATGGCTGGAGACCAAGATTTAAGCGCGGTTTGCACCTACTATCGTCTTATATTTGCTAAATCTAGCATGAATAGTGTAGTGAAGTATCGAATTTAAGCCTTGCACTGATGAAAATATTGTAAATAGTTAGAGTCGTAATATAAAATTTTATCCGTTGCCAGAAATGACTTTTTGTATTAATTCAAATCTTACCTTAAAGAAATTGTAAATAAAAAAGTTGCATCTGGGGTATTTCAAACAGGGCGCTATTGTAAAGAAGTGTTTTAACATGTACTAAGTGACTTATTTTACTACTTCTGGTACTTGATGTACAAGGCATTCAAAAAAATTATTAAGTACCACGCCAGAAAAAATTACTGGTCGTACATGATTCAAAGTGCTTCGAAGTGCGCAAATTGAGGTTCTTGTTATATTATGCGCATTTGGAATCACTTTAAAGCTTCTGGCATTAATTTTTTTTGTGTCCCTTATTATGTACATCAAGTACCAGAGGTAGTAAAATAAGTCACTTAGTACATGTTAAAACGCGCCCCTTGAAATACCCCGGATGCAAATTTTATTTACATTTTCTTGAAGGCAAGACTTGAATTAATACAAAAAGTCATTTCTGGCAAGGGGTAAAACATTTGCGCTCTCCATATTATTACTTAATTTCATTTACAAATTGCTCGTATTTTGTGTATAACTTATAATAAATGCAATTAAAATCTCGAATTATAAACGTCACTCAATGCAGTCACTTTGACATTGGCGTTTGTCACAACGTTTTTGTGGTGGAGGAAGTACTGTGGTGGCCACAGCAGATTTTTTAAAAACGAGTTCAAATTTCAAGTCTCCTTTGAGTGACGTATGTGATTCACCGGTCATCATGTTTACGACGCACTCCGAATGAGAGTCTTGATGACATAAGCTAATATGAGAAACCAAGTCAAGTGGACAAGTATTCTATTTATTTACCGACTTCCTTTCTCCTTCTACCTAGTTTGTGAGCAAGCAAGTCTCATGACGCGTCGGGACGCACTTCAGAAGTGCTGCACTTCAAGTATGCTAGTTAAACTGCAAATATTGAGTGAAATACGAATACATCTTACGCAAAACAAACACTTAATTGAACTTACATCAAACACTTGCCCACGTATGAACGGACACTTGCTTTAGCACTTGCTGTTGAAAATTCAAGTCAAGTAACTTGCTCACTTGACTTGCTTTTCTACTGGCTACATTGGTTAAGTTACTTGTTCCAGCTACATGCTCCAGTACTTGCCTAGCAAGTCAACTTTCCCAGACACAAGGCAAGTAGGTGTTTACACACTTTGTTTATTTAAACCTATACTTCCTCTTCGCTAGGTAGTACTAGTTCTGTCATTGTCGTAACAGCGTAATCATGCATTTTCGTTCGAAAAGAAAGGTCAACACTTTACACTAACCACTAACCCTATAGTGTTTACATTGGGTAAGTTGACGTGGTTATTAGTGCCGACAGTGAAAATGTGCTTAGTGGGGAAGGCTAGTAGGTAAGTAAATAATTCGGGTAGCTATTCACTTGGCTGTCCTCAAAGTGCTACAAGTACTTGTACCAGTACTTGCCCGTTAGGTTTACATTGGATTAGTAGCTGTCTTACAAGTTACTGGTACAAGCAACTAACCCATTTACTATACCAGTGTATTGTTTTTGGTTTTTTGTCTTAGTTTTACTCAGACCATTTTCAGTTCTTAACATAAGCGTAGTTTTAGTTTTTGTAAATAAAATGTTTGTTCACTAAAATTGAGAGTACAATTTTATTTAAAAATTGCTGTAGTAACTTATAAAAACAAAGATAAATAATACTATTACAAAATTATAAATTCAACTTGACATTTTGAGGTTATGTCAGTGTTTATTTAGTACCAGCAATTCTTCTTTTTTTACAAATGTACGAATAACTTTTCTTGTTCTATTGTCTATATATTTATCAAAACAAACCTCAAGAAATCTAATGACAGCTAGCAAATAATACGCATCTATGTCTCTCCAACCGAACAACGACGAAAAACTATGTCCAAAAGCATGGAGCATGCTTTTGTGTACTACGACAAAGACTAAAACAGTAGCTGGAATCGCTCAGCCATATCCTCATATGTCAAACTCTCAAGGTTATGTTCAAAAACAAAATCTGTGTTAAGAGGTGGAAACGTAGCTTGACAGAACTATCTTGTTTGAACTAGTAACTAGTACCTAACTATATTTTCAGGGGAATAATAATTATAAAGAAAGGAAGAAGATTTAATTTACGTAATAGATCTTCATGGGTGCATTGGCTCCGTTGAACCCGTTAAGTCGCCGCCATTGCTAGAACTAGCTAAGCAAGTAAAGGTTTAACAAATTTGTGTGTAAACACCTACTTGCCTCTTGTCTGGGAAAGTTGACTTATTGTACTGGAACATGTAGTTCGTACAAGTATAGTACAAATACATTTCATCTACCTAATAATCATTAGCGTTTATTAGGAGGTTATTGCAGTCACACAATGGTCAAAACCACAAGCCTGAGATGCGCCAGAGCATACAATACAACCCTGGTAATAAGCTTCGAAAAACTCTTACTCTACCAGTGGAACACTGGGGATAAAATATATATTCGGGTTAATAAATATGGCAAATACTGAACTGTTCGACTATATTTCTTATCTGCGGGCTAATCTTAAACGATTGCGGTTTTGGGCATTGTGTGACTGCAATAAGCATTTTATGATTATTAGGTAGATGTTCTGTACTTGAACTATACTAGCTAAGCAAATAAAGGTTTAACAAATTTGTGTGTAAACACCTACTTGCCTCTTGTCTGGGAAAGTTGACTTGTACTGGAACATGTAGTTCGTACAATTAACTTAACCAATGTAAACTCTGCTTAATCCAACCTTAAGAGTCTTCTGGAAAGCCTAGTAGCGAATATATGTCAAACAGTTAGTTGCAGAGGCCGCTTTAGTTTCGTGATGGTTTTGTGTCGCGTAAAACCGCATTCAAAACTCGCATGATGCTCGCGACAGCGAACCAACGTTTATAATTAACTAAATAGTATTTGCAAGGTGCATAATAAATTATTGTTTACGACAAGCACGGCTAATGCATCCCCGTTGACAGCGGCTGGCCGGGACAGATTATTTAAATGGGGCTGACAGACTACGCGCAGCGCGTACCACCACGCACCATGGTCGTGTACATTATGTTGTGAAGAATCTCTACCTCCAAATTAATTCATGACGTGTGACCGTAAATAACCACCAACGTATGTAATTATCATTTATGTATTGCGATAGGAATAGGAACACCCGATGTTCATCTACACGTATTCAAGAACCAACCGACTGTTTATTTGCGAAAAATTGTTCATTTTTATTTTATATGAACATACAGGCGTAGATTATACAGATTTGCTATAGTAAGTTTGAATTGAAGAGTCTACACAATTTAACCAAGTACCAGTGTAAGTAACGACAACGACAAATAATATAACACTGAACACAGTACAACTATCTGAACAAATTATTCACTAGAGGTAAATTCATTTAAGCAGAACCCTGCGCGAAGTACGAATTCTCGTCTTAGAAAGAGAGGCATAGATGATAAACAAGAGGAAACTACGCTACTGTCTGTTCTACAGAACATCATCTTCAATATCTGTTATTCTCATGTTGACGTCCGTAGTGTTTTGCTTCGTGTAACGCTGTGAATTTTGTAATTGATTGTGATTGAGTTATATTTTAGTTTTCTTTGAAAATTAAGTTAAGTGCAGCGTAGCATATACTCGCTAGCTCCACTTTTGTAAAACGGACAGTACATGACAAGCTCTGCCTTCTCGCGCAACTCAGGGTCCTAGATATTTGAATTTTACTCTAAGGGATGCAAGCTTCAGTATGAGAAAATTCCTGACTAATGTTTCTGAGATAGAGAGTACCGAGGTTTTCTCTTTCTTTCATCTATATACAGACCAAAATTCATAGTTCGCGCAACCGACTCTTCATTTCAATCGAAAGGCATGTGCAGCTTACGTCGCAAGGAGAAATTTGATTTTTGTAAACAAGAGTTTATTTTCAAATTTTTTGACTTATTTTTATAAAAATATTAATGAAAATGGTATTATATCTCATTAAACAGCATAAATCGTAGGTTAGTACTCTGTATTTTGCGTTGTCCTATCATGCTCGCCTATCAAACAGCTGATGTTGTGACGTAGGTGCACATGTCTTATTGTATGCCAAAGGTAGAAAAGAATTACTTTTCTCAGGTCTAGATCAGTTGAGAAACAGTCATTGTACCGAACTGGTAAACTATTAATACCTAATGTTTTTTTTTCTATAACCTATATAAAACGATGACATTTCATACCAGCTGTCATATTTTATCTCCAGGGATAGAAATACTTCTACCCCTTGAGAAATAACAGTTATTGTTTTGTCACTTTTGTCACCAATCAACGTTTGACAATAATATGAACATTAGAACATGTAACGACCTACTATACTAAAATCATTTGAAACATACGTCATGCTTTGTTCATTTTACTTAATTTTTCAAATATTTTAGTGATTATAAAAAAGTATAGTATTATACACGACATAGATAACAGATTTTAGCGCTCGGTGTGAAATATCGATATATCGATAAATATCGATATGAACATCAGGTGCTATCACTTTTCATTTGGTATCAATGTATCGATAACTCGATATTTGTTGATATATGTCCATAATTATCGAAAAATATCGATAATATCGAGTCATCAATACATCGATACCAAACGAAAAGTAATATTGACTGATGTTCATATCGATATAACGATATTTTCCCATCCCTAATTGTAACCCTCCCCTGCGCGTCGGAAAACAAACATCACACCTTGCGCTAAAATCTGCAACTTCTATCTCTTAAGGCAATACTTCACCTTCGCATAGACAGGCGTTCGTATATAGTTTACTAATAACTTTATTCAGGGAAATTTTCGAGAACAAAATTATTTACAAAAATTCTTTAAAATATTGTGCTTAACAGCGGTACATTTTAAAATTTTAAAAATTTTCGAAAAAAATTAAAATTTGATTATTTTTTAAATTTAAAATGAGGGACGTTTCTTGAAAAATAGCGAAGTACCGCTGTTGAGACACTATAGCAGATACATGTGTAATTTTTTTGAAAAAAATATGCCAATCGACAAAAAAGTTATTGGTAAACTACGAATTTTGATGGTTTTCTAGACTTTCCATTATTCTAAACAAGTTCGGAAAATCGAAAAAGACAATACATACAGCTAGTATACTGTTACCAAAATTTGGTTCATAAAGTAATTGAAATGGGCGAGTTATGAATTTAATAAGTAACTACACTACGCTCATTCGAAAGGAGCCTTAAATAATAAATAACTATTTTTGCATTGCATGTTTATCATGTTGGTATAATGCAGGTACTTATGTTATTATCAGCTTTCGTAGTTCGCGGGTATCTCCGTGGCAGTAGGTGAGGGTCCAACTTAATTACAATACATCATAATGTATGACAAATGTGAGTCTGCCGCACTCATTCATTACATAACTGATATTATATTGTGAAGAGTCCGCGTCCGCCAGGCGCATTTTCTGCCGACGCAGCAATAATTGGGACATAACGGTGATATATGGCGACAAGCGGTTATCAAACCAATATGAGCGCCCTTTCCAACGACACTGAATTGCCCATAAATATCGCGTTGCAACTCAATAAAGCTTTACGTGCAGTCATTGCTGATTGCTGCTAGAATGGAGAACCTTTTGCCATTCCAAGCCCTTTGCTATATAACACTACCCAGCTCTAATAAACAAACAGAGAAATGTAGAGGCACGAAATAAAACTAAAGTGTTTATTTTAAACGGTTTTGTATATCGGAGGATTAAATTCAGAAATAGAAAAATATCCTAGCAATTTTTAAATGGAAGTTTACGACGACGCACTTGTTATTGTGTTAGGCATTCGTTCATTTTTATTGCTTGATGAAGCATATTTTGGAAACAATATCCTTGTTGTACGCATCACCTTTATAACTTTCTTTTAAATTATGGAAAATCTAAAAACTATCGTTAATCGCTAGATCTTACTATGCAATTAATAAATAATGAAAATCACATGACACAAATAACAGCCAATGGAAGCATTAATTACAATAACCATGGTTATATAAAATTTAGCGGCAATTTTTTACTAGTAGCTTGAGAAACTGTAATTAATAAGCGGAAACTTTATTGTCAATTTGACATTAAATTAAAAATTGGTTAAATTTTAAATGTAAATTAGCAATTAATACGGTAAATAATACATATTTATTAATGCTAAATACAAATTTAGTAAATATTTTAAGTTTCTATTGTAAGAAGAATTCAAAAATAGACCAGCGGCGATTGCGATTTTCTTACCGAAGCATCCCCAGGAATTTTTTTATCGTGCAATCCAACAACGTACTTAGCTCTCGTGTACCATTCGAGCTAATTACAAAGTTCCCAATACAATCACGCAGCTTACATACATAAAAGTAAAACAATTTTCCTAAAAAGAGTTTGCCTGTAAAACCAAAATATACCCATTCTCAACAGATCTATTCAAGCTGAACAAGCAATCGATCGACAAACATTCGTATCCTGACACACTTCTTTTGCCTCGTCAACATTCATAATCCTTTTCTTACAAGCTCTTATATTCTCCTACCTTGGAATCATTTGCACAAATCATCAATATCATTAATCAATTTATAACGTAATATTGATTTGGATGGTCCGTTTATAAAACCAAAAGGCATTGTATAAAAGTTTCTTCTTTAATGTGAAATGTCCGTAGTTCTGGAATATATTAGTACCATAATATTTTGATTAGGATAGTGCGTTTATAAAACCAAAAGACATAATATGTTCCATTAGAAGTTTTTTCTTCTCTGTGAAATATTAAGATTTCTGTGTTATGTCCGTAGTTCTCGAATATATTTATATCATAATATTCGGATTAGGATGGTGCGTTTATAAAACCAAAAGGCATAATAATGTTGAATTAAAAGTTTCTTTTTATCTGTTAATGTTAAGATTTGTGAGTTATGTCGGTAGCATAATATTATGATTGCGATGGTGCGTTTATAAAACCAAAAGGCATTTTATGTTGAATGAAAAGTTTCTTCTCTGTTAAATGTTAAGGTCTCTGAGTGATGCCCGTAGTTCTCGAGCATTCAGAAGTCATAAATAATGAGCATTTTTAGCTTTGCAGTAACAAATGATGACGTACGAGCATCGCATGAGACAGTTACGGTTGATGTACGTAGACGGATGGTTACGTAAAGTGCGGCTGACACAACACTTGGCGACGTAACTCGTAACTCACGGACTCACGACTGCCTCGACTCACACAATTCAACATTTAAATCATTTCTGTAAAAGAATAGGCGAGTGACAGCCTGTGAGTTATATCAAACAAACATTTCCAACATCCAACCGGTTTTTGTAAAATCACTCGGACGTCTAACACGGGACTTCCTACGGTAGAGTGAAGAGATACGCCATACGTCACGAGTGAAGTGCTTCACACTAAATCCAAATACGAACGCCGTACGACATCGGATAGATATATTCACAAATCGTAAATCGAATACCCAATAGATCTACATGTTTTCAAATATATTTGCTATCAATAACAATACGTGGTCTTCTTTATAAGAACAACAAAATACTTTTTCTACGATCGGTATTAAAAGTAGGCTTCACTTGGTTACTTGATAATGTACAATTGCAAAAGAATGCTTCTTTGTAGACCGTTGCTAATAGTGACGGTCTGAAAATATTTTCAGCCCGCTGCTTATAAAAATCTGTTCCAGTAATCATAAATAATTTATTAGGATTTGGTTCAATTTATATTAATATTACAATTTCCATTCAAAACTCTATCTAAATGTCAAGTTTGTTTATATTTATTTTTGTGTATAGGTTTTCTGCATTCAGAATTTTAACTTTCGTAGGTATGCTGATATAGATAAAAATTTACAAAATTCCTTTTCATTTAAAAAAAAATCAATTAATGGTAATAATCATATTGTGTTTGCTTCTGGCTGAAAGTGTTTTTCGCTGCGCTCGTGCTACAATTTCTAGCCTCAATCTGCAAAAACGCTTCTTTCTGCCCTTGGCATACAAACTCGCATACAAATAACTATTTAATTTTTGTTTATTTTCTTCATTTCAATTTATTAACCGGTAGACAAATGCGAAATTCGCATAATTAATGATAAATTTTAACTTACTAATTGTGCAGGCCATAGATCTGAAGATGGTACAGACATCAAAGATGGACTTACCTAAAAAGAAAAATACAATTAATTAGATATATAAACAATACCAAAAATTTACATAAATAAAATAACACTTCTTTCAGGGTTTCAGATACGGTCTAAAATATTCAAAATCTAAGTTCCAACATCCTATATCGGATGCTGAGGTCATTATTTAAAAAAAGTAATATATATCTTTAGATAGACTACTGTACCTATTCGTTTTGGTATTTTTTGTAAATAAATAAATAAGCATCTCAAAAGATTTCATTATTAATTTATTTATTTATTATAAAAAATATTATAACTTATGTGTCTGAATTTGAATCATGAACTATTACACAATTTCACAGCACAGTGACTTTTACACTTTTTATTCTTTATGTAAATTAGTTTAAAATCTTTGAGATCTGTAATGTGATTGACAGTAATACGCCATATTGGATATTGTTTGTCAAATACTGCGTACGCAAACAATATAGATTTACCCCAGTAAAATCGACGAGTGTCGCATCTGATAACGAAGTATAGGTAATCTGCGATTATAGAGTGGAATCCAGCCATTCGAAACCAGTGTTGTAATAGATAACAATATTTTTTATCTAGATAAAAATAAAGATAACTTACTTTTTATTTAAGTATCTAGATAAGATAATAGATAACCATCGAAAAAATTATATAGATAATAGATAAAATATAAATAATTATTATCTAGATAATTATAAGATAATTTATAGATAATATAAAGAAATATAAAGGATAAGTTATAAAGAAACGGCAGCGTTACAAGCTTGTGTTGTACCTATGTTTGCACAGTTTGATAACATTTGAATTCGATAAAAATTATAATTGAAAAAAGTTTGTTATAATTTTAGTAAAATTATTAACTAAATGATAATTAAAAAATAGATAAAGATGACTTATAATTATATCTAGATAAGATAATAGATAAAAATATATTAGGTAGATTATTTATCTAGATAAAATTATCTAGATAAATTACAAAACTGTTCAAAACCAGTATATTATCGAACTGAAAACCGGTAGTATTCTAAACAGTCGCACAATTAAAATACACAATAATTCGTAGTCCGTCGATAAGTTTTCTAAATACCCATGTAATTCCATGACAGGAATATGTAAATCATCACTTCCTGTCCTTTGGCCGCTACTTAGTGCCTCGATGGCGCCAGCTCCACACACACACTCACAACTAACACTCGCACGTCGTCTTCAGAGTGGCATCTTCAACATCCTCGCGCCGTCAATCGTCATCGCGCTGCTTTGATCCACGGGATGACGCGACGCGACTGATTGATTCATCGCTAGCACGTGGACGGCAGGCGTCTCCGGCACACTAGAATAACCCCGCGGATATTAATACGATTCAATTAATCAGGGCCTAATCACCTCCGACCGGCTAATGTTTATAAATGGCACGGAGCATGACTGACATTAATATTATATTTTTGTGTTTTACAAGAAAAATTGCCGGGAATTATGCGCGGCTAAAAATACGACGTCTTTTCACACGAGACGCAGACGGAGATCGGGACTCGATGACAGGCCCGGCTCGGGAAGATTTTCTCATTGGAGGATCTTTTACCTTCCTTTTTCAAAGGCAAAATCACTTGTTTAAGGCGCTACACTTGTAAATGCAGAAGATTCACAATTTGAACGATTCTGGCTGTATTGGAGCTAATTTTTATCATTTAATAATCCATATTATACGTTGATTAATGCACAGAAATAAAAATTTTCTTTTGAAATTGATAAGATACATTAGTCGGAAGACGGGTGTAGAGAGATATTTTTTAAACAGTTAACCCATTGACTGTAATAATTTATGTAAGACTCGCATTTTTTAGTAAATTTTAGAAATTGTTTAACAAAATACGGCAAGATTTTTTGTAAATTTCACTCTATAGTCATGTAAGCACAACCTATAAGTACATCATTGTAAAATATGAGATCATCAATTTGAAAACCAAAGTCTCAAAATGATTTATTGTAACATGCTTTTTTGCTTTGTATTTGATAGCAAGAGATGTAAGGTGCTTGAAGCTTTTCGGTAAGCACTTTCTGACGGTGCTATGATCTCAAAGTTATTGAATACTTTTAAATCAATTTTTAACAGAAAAATAAAAAATAAATGTTTTTTTTTATTAATAATCAAGATAATAACATTTTTATTGGCGTTATTTAAAAAAACACTGAAATATATCAATATTTTGATGTTAGCAATTAATAATAGTATATTATTTAATAAGGAACTAAAGTGGAACTTTTTGTGGCGAATCTGTAGGCGCTCATCTGGCAACTACAGATGAGCCATAAAAAGTCACTTAGCTCCGCATAAAATATGCTATTTTTTTCTTCAGACGTCGAAACCTTACAATAAAATTGATATTCGTGTAAGAAAATTTATTAAAATAATTCGGATTGAAATAATATAGTCGTCTTTGATTTATTTTGTTTAATAAAAATTTGAATTAAATTTTATTGACAGCTGCAGATAATATTATCTGACGCTCACAGCGGCAGGTAATATTATTGTCTGCCGCTCTCAGAAAAGTAAAACTTTAGTTGTTTCTATGGAGATATGAAATATTATGTTTTTCTGACGTTTAAAGAAAAAAACAATTTTAATAAATTTGAGATCATAGAAATTACCAGTGATAATCGACATATTTTTTGGGCTCTTCAGAGCACCCATAAGCAGCGGAAAACATTTTCACACCGTCTACAAAGAAGCACTAGTCTGCAATTATTATTCATTTCAAGTAAAAGTGAAGTCTAAAAAGATATTTGCTTCTTCAAGTGTCCTAGATCTTTGTAACAACAAATCACGATTTCGTGAGATCTCTGATATTGCGTCCCTATCTAAATCTTGAACCGAAAAATTCCTGTTGACATTTCTTCAGCTGTTGGTGGCTGTCCGTCAACCTAAATCTGTTAGCGATTTGGCAGTAATTACAACGAATGTTTTCGAAACAAAACAATTTTATTCAGTGATGTATTTGTCGGTTCACAGTAGATTAAGGTTGCGAATAAAATATGACGCTCTTCTGGCCAAATGCTTGTCAAGATGACGACGCAGGGACGTCGCGACGACCATTTGCCAGGGATTTTTATTTTATTCAGGTCTGGTATTTAAATCTACTGTAAAGATGCTGTTAACAATGTCATAAATAAATTCACAACAACATCATATTACATGTTTTTACTTCCTTATGCTCAGTATATTGGAATCGAAAATACTTATTCATAGTGAGATTTTTGCGGGAATATTTTGAGGTCCTTCAAATTCGTTTTGACTATTTTCTTTGAAATTTGTGTGCGCGTGAGATATACTGTTATAGATGATAATTTACAAAATTGATTGTGTATTAAAATCGTTTAACTGTAGAAAAAATATTGCGTATACTTCTGGCTGAAAGTATTTTTGCCGACTTCGACTAGTAGCAGCCCTCGCTGTGCTTGTGCTACAATCTCTAGCCTCAGTCTGCAAAAAGCTACTTTTAGCCCTTGATATACAAATAACTATCGTGCAATTCAAGTGTTAGTGTAAAATTGGTTGTACAATAATAGATATATTGAACTCTTATTAACCTATAGCGTTAAACGTTATTATTTATCGCAGTTTTTCAATTTTAAGACGATCCTCTACCGCGCCAGAAAACAGCCAAAACATGGATTTCGCGCGCCACTCCACAGCGTTTACTGTTTTGTAAAGATATTGTTGAAGATAAAAGTACAATCTACAAAATGGCCGATGCAGAATTTTAAAATTTTGCTTTAAAATCGAAATAATGTTAATTTGAATTTTTACAATTTTTGTTATTTTTTGGACACAAATATCAGTTCAAGCTTTGTTGACAACAAATTAAAATTTGAAGTTAATTTACTTATAAATAAAAGCTGTACAGTGGCGCGCGAAAGCCCTCTTTTTTACAAAAATTGTAGTTTTTTTACAAATATGTGTGCCAAAATTATTTTTTCGCCTCAAATATAAATTATTTGTTATTTTTATGTTTAACAAAACATTAAACGCTATATCATGTTTTTGACTGTTTTCTGCCATGGATATCACCTTAACTACTACTGCTACTACTTGTGATCATAGTCCGCTTCATGAGTGAACACCAATCAAAAATCAAACTATTCTTCTTATATTTTTACATTTGCCTTGCACTTTTTTTTTATTAAATATGGCTTTTGACTGAAGCCTGTAAACTTATTTATGTAAAATGTCTGCAAACTGCAACAAAAATTATGGTTGAAAAAAGTCGCGGAAAAAAATTCGTGTCCAATTTCTGACCGAAAGATGGGCGGGTAATTTTGCACAGGGGCGCAATAAGTATGATTTTTAGAAATTGTATTCTCAAGACAGTATATATCAAAATTTCAAACCCTATACCTATATTTTATTTATGTAAATCATTATATTTCTAATTGTAATTTTCTTTTTAGGTAAGTTCATCTTTGATATATTTACCGTACCGTCTTCAGATCTGTGGTCTACAATTCGTAAGTTGAAATTTCCTATAATTAATAATTACCTACACTTATCTTTTAAGCAAAAAATTGTGTGCTGATACGACATTTTGACGATTATTTTATTTACTTATAAACAAGTCAAAGTGTTATTATAGTCTGTTTGAAACTAGTTAAAATAAAAATTTACACTCTTAAATAATCCAGGGAGTTCACCTTAACTGTATAATTAAATTGAAATAAAATTAAAAGAACAGAAGATCGACTTTCTAATAGTAATAACAATCAATTTCCAAATGACATTTTGACAAAAACATAAACTTGACAGCCAAATCCTGAATCTGAATTAGGATGTATTGGAAAACCGTAGGTGCACCAAATCCAATGACAAGCAAAGAAATTACCCTCAATTTTTTTACTCCCCCTAGTATAAAAACAGACTTTAGTACTACAAGATCTTCCATCTTTAATTTCCTCGGTAAATTACCCCGATTCGGCCCTGGCTTCCTAGCGTCCATACTCGCAAGGTCAACAGGCTCGTATCGACTAATTTATTGAAGATATTGCAAACTGGTCGCTCTTGCGATCAAATACCATAGCAGTTCTGATACGCCCCTCTTTCCCCTACGTCTTGGTTTGGTGAACTGTTGTGGCTCTTAGCTTGATGCACACCATGAACCATGGTGCAGCAAACAGCGGCCATCAGACAGGAGGAGGAGGTGATGGTTGATGGACATGGTGTAGGCACCGAGAGTGACGACAGAATAAAAGAAAAAAATCTGATGTGGTCAGCACAGGACCTCTCGCCGTACTCTATAGTCTTTTTAGTATATACAAATAGGTACTCACAATGTTTTAGTCATTTGATGTAAACTGCAGAAGAACGATGTGTTACAATTGGCACTGTCATTGTCAATTAAATTTTACGTAGTAACAAATGTTTAACAATCATGGACAACAATTTCAAACTCAAAATTAAATACAGTGAGTTTATTGTAATGTGAAACATGGGCTTTTTCGTATCCATGGTTACGATTTTGACAGCAATGTATTAGAGTGTTCTTTTGATGAAATGAAACATAGGAAGTCAATTTAACTGTATTATTCTTGAACAATATTATATATTTGGACATCGCAATAGTTTCAAAAGACGCTTTCAACATAAACTTTTAATTTTTCAAAGTATAAATCGTATTTACAGGTAGCAGCAGTGTGGCAGCAATTAACAAATTCAAATTTATTCCCATGTTTCATTTTAAAAAGAACACTCTAATACATTGCTGTCAAATCCATAACCATGGATATAAAAATCCCAGGTTTCACGTTAAAATAAACTCACTTTATAATACTATAATTTCAATTTCTATATAGTACCATATACAAAAAAATTAATTAAATACTAATTGTAGTAGATAAAATAATATAATCTTTTCTTTTAAATACAAATATTATCAGAAATTAATTATGAATCGAAATATTTAAGAAAAGTACTACTTCCGGTTTTTGGATTGCTTCCAAAATTTACTGAGTTCTTAAGATTCATATTAAAACATTAAATATAGAATTTGGTTGTTATCTGTTTGCAACTTTTTGAGTTATCGTTGACGAAAAAATTATAACAGACACATGCACGCACACAGACATTATCTCGAAAATACTTAATTCGTATTCTAGAGATCTTAAAACGTGCTTATTCACCAAAAACGTACACTCAAAAATTTTGACTCGTCACAATACCTAATTCATGTAAAATTAAACTTTCCAAAAAGTGTAACCTTTTCATAAATCAAGTGATGTAATTCTTTGCTATAAGTTTTACAAATATTTCTAAACCTTTGCAGTAACAAAATCACACTAATTTCTATTGGCAGCTGTTAGGTACAAAAATATTTATATGATTTATTGCAGTTGCAGTTAAAGTTACAGATTTGCACTGAATAGTTTTATTAGTCTGTAAAATCTTTCTCGAAGACACTAGTTGCTTCAGATTGTCGCCCGCGTGGCATTTCCAAGTAACTCGGCACTGAACGAACGCGTCTTGCAAATTCACTTTCGTTTTTGTCTTGAATAATATGCGTGCACTTTGTCATATAACACTTAAACAACCAACGTGAACCTGGCCTTATATGGAGTATGGCTGAATGCTGACGAATACTGAATACTAACTTCGCTAAGAAGTCTTTCATATTAGGGTACAAATAGACAGAAGACAAAATAATACTAACATTCAAATTTTATTCTTCACTGTTGGCGTATTACACTTACACTGACTTTAATCAATATCGAATTTTATTAATTAAAAACCCACTCATTATTGGATTTTTGAGGATTCTATCCAGCTTCTGAATTCGGAGAACAATAATCATTGCCTGTCAAATAGCAGAGCTGCTAGATTGAATTTTTAATCTTGGAAAAAAAGATTCATAGCTGCAAACTATATTTTTGCTAAGAAATAAGCCTTGGGTGATGATATTCTTGAATTTGATTGGTGGAGATGAGAGGATTTATTTTTATTTATTTTATTTTATTTTTGATGGTAACCAAACTACAGGATTGACTCTCAATTACAGGGTGGTAGATGTTATTATAGTGGAATCCAACCACTCGGTATTATTGTCGGTTGTGCTGGGAATCGAACTGGGGACCGCTACCATGCTAGGCGGATCCTCTATTTCATAGTTAAATCGAAGTACTACATTATTCTATAGACGACAGCATTATTCACAAAACAAATATTAAAATATCAGAACAACTGCCAGATGGATGAGGGCGACTGATATTCTAATGTTCTTTAACATTAAACGTGTTTTACTTGCTTCTTTGACCGATCTACATTTAAAAAATTTTGTTATGTAGATTTTTTTAAAAAATATTTTACATGTATTCCTTATATTATCTACCTTGTTTCTAATGTAAGTAAGTACGACTCTGTTGTAGTAATTTTGTAGAAAGAAGTTTTGCCATTTTTTACTTGTACTTACATAATGTTGTCCTTCCAACCCTGAAGAAGGCACTAGGATGTGCCGTAACGTCGGTGTATTAGAAATTTTCATTGAGACTGCATTCCTGATTATATCATTTCCTTACATTCCACCATCCAAAAAAACATTTATTCATTTTGTATAATAACTAAAAAAAAATTGTTCAACAAGCGTTAGAGGATATCTTACTGTCCTTTCAGTGGTGGTGATGTGAATTTACAATAAATGAAGTTGAGCATAAGAAAAAGTGCCGCATGCGAAAATTTTTTTTATCAAGATCAAATCCTTAAAAATAAACTTTTCGACATAAATAGCAAAACAGGTTTCCCTCGTTTAAGGTGCGAAATAAATAAAAACTATGCCATTTTATGTATTTTATATTCACTTGATTCGGAAGCATGAAAGAATCCTCAAAGAATGTGCAAACAGGGTTTAAGTATTTTGTTATGGCAATCTATTCATAAAAATTAGGCAGTGGGCAAATTTTACCAGCAAAAGGCCTGGGTTCATATATCTAAGCACAACTGTATCAGAATTGTTTGTTTACAACTTAGTTACCATGGCGGTAAACGCGCCCATGGGCGGTAAAGTAAGGAATTCGTCCAATCAAAATTATTTATTGACACATGAAATGTTTTTGTTACCATACGCCACCTTGTAATTTCCTAGGAATAAGTATTTTTGCTTGTTTTCAAAAACTAATAACGAACAATTCACAAGAATGTTTAAATAGGTACGCAGTTGTACGTAAAACGTTGTACACATCTGGACGAAAGATAGATTACCCTTGGACGAATAAAGGCCCAACGCTTGCGTCAAACTACGTCCGCAGGCGTAATCTTTTCTTTCGGCCCTCTATACGTAAATAACTATTACAGGATCTGAACAAATTTAAAACGATTAATGAATAAAATAAGAATACTAACAAAATGTATTTAAAGAAACATTATGCTTATACTTCAATTATTATCCTCCCTTCGTCATTTTTTATTAATAGTTTTGCAGCTTTTTTTTCTTGGGGCCTTACACAATCCAGGACTCAAGTACGTTGCACTGCGTTTCCATTTGTAACTGACTATAAATTCAGATCGATTATCGATTGATGATTATGTATTTCCGCAGATATCTCATTGTTTTTGAATTTCTTTTATCGTAGAAAACATAACAGGCTATGTCAATCATGTGCAAGTATACAGACATATTGTTTTAATTCCGTTGGAATCATGGAAGTTTCATAAATAAAAATCCATCGAAATAACAGGTTTGCTAATGTCACGAACAGACCATTGCTCATTTACTTTGTTGCATGACAAATAAACACACGACAATGAACCCCGACAAGCAACAAAAACTGCACTTGATTGACATTTGAGAAGTAAATAACATGTTTTTCATTTATTTACGTGGACAGGAACTATTTTAATTTACGTATTTACGATTCACGTTGCAAGCCGTCAACTTCAGATCTGTCGGAATAAACACTGCAAAAGTTTAAAGTTCAACTTGGATAATTAATATTTAGAGGCGAGAACTTATTAAACTCTAACTTAAACGTGATTTTCACGTTTTTTACTATGACGCAAAACGCAAATAAAATGGGTATTTATAATATTTTCTCTTTAATTGAAATGCTTTTCAAATGTCGATAATCTGTTTCTATTTATGAACAGACTTTAAAATAGTAGACGTATTTTTAATTTGTTCTATTAGTAGCTAAACTTTCTTATAAGTACAGAGTCATCATCTGATTATAAATGATTGACCGTATCTCTCGTTCTGATTTGATTTTTGCCGTCTCGATGTGACTGCTTACTGAACTAAGCTCACCATCTTATCCTTAAAAAGCTACCTTTCGTTTTCGACCTCTTAACATAACCACTGTTTTAGTTTTATGACATAACCTCAAGATGTTTGACGTACCTAAATGCGGCTGATCGTTTCCACCTTCGACAAAAACTGTGACAATGTTTAAAAACGATCAAATTTGTCGTAAACGTAAAGGTACTACAATATTCCTTTGACAGCAAATGAAGTCTTATTTAATTTCCCGGAAGATAGTTTTGATTCTTATCTTAAGTCAAGTGATGGACTATTTGTACAAAGTGATCATAAATAATTGACTGTACGCCTTGTTCTGAATTGATCTTAAAATGTCAAAAAATTATAGTTTAATTTCAAAATTTCTTAATCCTTCATTTACTTTCTGCTTTGTGCATCAAATTTGTTTAAATAGTATTACATAACGTTTGCTTGACAGCAAATGAATACTAATATAATTTCGCGGAAGACACAACAACAAATTTTTTAAGGTCAATTATTTACTCTGTAAAATAGCCGAGTCGAATCTAGTCAGATAAATTTTCCAGTTTTGTTGCTCAAAAATCTCCATTGTAGTGTATATCCAGTAATCGTTGAGAACCGTATAACTTGACAGCTTATAACCTCACAAACGGTAAAATATACCGATGACTTGCAGTCATCACAGGCGTGATAGATCTTATTTAAGTGTCTTATTAAAAGAATCTGCTTCAGTTTTAATTCATCTAAAGTCGATGATATAAAACATCACTTAAAATCTGACATATTCTAATCTCCCTGACCTTTTGCTCGCAATATTTCAATGTCCACATCCCCTAAATATTTAATAACATCAATTCATTATCTGTCAGTCGATCACTGGGATCAGATATCATGATTGAATGAAAAAATTCGTCACACACTGTAGGAGAGAAATGACGCTTGAATATCATAAGGTCTCCTGAGACAAGAACCAATACGGGATTTATACTTTTTCTAAGTATAGGCCACTTAGTTTTTGGCGCCCCTTCATTTCAACAACTATTTGTTTACAGCTTATGTTTATACTTTGAACAATGCAGTGGTGGATCTAGGTGATGTTCCCAAGGGGGTATTTTTGGAAAATGTAATGGCACTTTTTTCAGTTCAGGGTCAATGCAACATGAATGGGGTGAAAGTAATTTTTTACTAATCATTAGTTTGCTTAGAGGTTATACTGAAATTTGTACGTTCTCAGATTATCGTTTGACATTAATTGAAGTAAAAAAATATCTTCTGATACTACCAATTTCAACCTTCTAAAAAAAATTGTTACATATCTTACAAGGAATGTTCTACCTCCAGCATAATAAATGTACTAACGTAGCAAGTGTTTTGTGGCCAGTACAAGAATGGTATCATTGTATTTCAAGAAGAATTTAATAGAGAAAGAATGTATCTACAGAAGTGCATTTTTAAAATTTTTAATAAAATATTGTTTATGATGATAAAAATGCCGAAAAATTCAAAAAAGTTTCGAATTTATGCAAACTTCACACGGTTATATCTCATGAGAGAAATTAATGTTCAAAATTCTAAAAAGGTCCATCTGTAGATCCATTCTAGGATAATGTTTATAAAAACATTATCCTGAAGTCAATAATAATATGACAGTTTACTCGCAACAAAAACACTTTTACAGTATTTTTATCTTCAAAATTACTGCATAGCTGATGCGGCAAAGTACGAGTTTCGGGCTGGTTTCAGGCAACCGTAGTAGTGGGGAAAAGAGTGGAATAGACAAAAAAGGAAAATCGAGAGTATACTAGGAATTCGAAAAAAACGTAGACGGAAGTGTCATCTCTGTTCACATAAGGATTCTTTATGGATTATTTCATGCTTCTGAATCCTGAGAAAAAGAATCATGGTGACAATTGCCTATCAATTTCTAATTCATTGATAACTTCAAATCCATGTTTGTAAACCGGGCTTTATGTAAATTCACAATTCTAGTTGGTTTTCTCCCTTAACCAGAACTAAATCATGAACTACACCGTAACAAAAATAGACCAGTCAAAAAAGTTTCCAGTGTATATTTAATAATAGGCGTCACTCATTTAGACAGACTCTGTCCAGCAAAAAAGCGCTGTCATATATCCGTTCTCATCTGAGTCTGATTGACACGAGTAACCTTCCCGAGCGCTAAACACTTCGCTCTGCTAATTAAAATTCATTCTCGATGTCCACCTTAAGGGGCCAGTATACTTAGCGTGTAATAGTAGTAGTATTAAATTAATTACTCGTGAGTTTCGAGTGCTTTATGAACTAAATTTTGATTATAATATAGCTATAGTATCGTCTTTTCTGATTTTCTGCACTTGTTTTGAATAATGAAAAGTCTAGAAACCCATCAAAAATCGTAGCTTACCAATAATTCTTGTGTAGATTGGAATATCTTTTTTTTAAAAATTCTGTACTATCTTAACATCGAACTGTCAATATTTTTTGAAAAAACTCCCACATTTTTAATAAAAAAATCTGATGTGGCCAGCACAAGACCTCCCGCCATACTCTATATACCTACTCTTTTTACTCTATAGGTACCTACTCACAAATATATACTGCAGAAGACGATATAAACGATGTGTCCTTATTGAATTATATTAAATTAAATTAGACGTAGTAACAAATGTTAAACAATCATGGATTACAAGATACTAAATAGGTACTGAAGTTTCATGCTCTAAATTTTAACAATAATTTAAATAAAAATATAAACCTTCATTTAAAATAGAAAATATTGATATAAATTAATTATTTATCGAAATATTTAAGCAAAGGGCTACATCCGGTTAGGAAATTGCGTAAAAAAATAACTGGGTTCTTAAAATTGGTATTAAAATCTTAAGTAAGTATACAATTTGATTATGCACTAAAAACTCACACTCGAAAATTTTGACCCATCACAATACCTTCCCATATGAGGCGAAGGTAAAAATAATTTTAGATTTTCCTTTTTTTAAATTTTAAAATATTAAAAACAGTTCTATGTTAAGAATGAAATTATAGACATTTTTTCTCTAAGGTGTATACCTACCTAAATCAAGTTATTAGTAAACTACGAACTCCTGTCTGTGTGAAGGTATACTGCCGCCTTAATTAAAATTCATTCTCGCTTTCCACCTTAAGCTGCGGATAGCGGAATTCGAGAAATTGTTATCATAATTAACGAGAAATGAAAGTAAGCAATGACATCGTGACAGACGTGGACCGTTGATATATTTATTACTTTGTTTATGCAACGTTTCTGCTGGACAGTAAATCAAAGCTTTCTAAAAACTCTAACGTACTAAGTAGTATTTGTGGGTGATTTTTAGTTGTTCTTTTGTCGTTTTTTAAGGAGAAAGATAATTAATGTGCTAATTTTATGCGTGGGTAGTTTCTATTGATGTCTGACTTGAGATTTATTGCAAATATTGGGCATATGGAATTGAAAAGTAATTGATTAATTTGACTTGGTTAATTTTGAAAAATTACTAGAAACAGCTGCTATGTTTGATTACTAATTTTATGTTCTACAAATATCGACAATCTCAATAGGCTACTTGCATGATTTTTTTGTTAAATATTTTTGAAGAAGAAAGAAAGGATAATAAAAACATAAGACCCATGTATTATTTATTTTCAAAATTTTTGTTATTAATAAGCACAAAAATAATTTATGAAAATAGAATAATATGTGACGTAGAATGCTGTCATATCTCCTATAGAAAATAATAACGTCACATATTTTTTTGTCAATTTAGTATAGAAGAAAAAAAAAATTACTGATGTTTAATATTTGTGGTCGTGCGAAAAATAGTGTACGAGTACATGACTCTCTGGAAAGTGTCTTTCGAGTGTTCGTGAGATTTCCGACCTCATCAACATTCTCACTTAAACATTCATCATTATGTTATATATTATAGTATGTTTTTAAAGTAGGTGCAATAGAATCTAAAATTTGTAGGTTATGTTAACTTTTTGACCCTATAATAATAATACTTTTTGCCGGACGGAATTATTTTGGCCCCTCACTAGAATAAAATCCCTTTCGGACAAATCCGCACGAACTAAATCACCTCACACTCCCACTTTCCCCCCGGGGGAAGCAGGGAAGGGGAGCATGGCAAGATCCTGAATTAAAATTCCACCGGTCGTGTCTGGCGTGTGATGGAAACGCGAACAAAGCTGTCAGTCGCCTTGTCACTTAAAACAAAGATGGCAGATGAGACAGTGACGGATCGGGTAACACGAACCGTCAAGCGGTGGCGGCGGAAGAAGTTTTTATCTGCTTTTATTACACCGGAGAAAAAGTTGTTGATCATATTCTGATTAGCATTTCGGTGGGTTTTGTCGCGAGAATGATTATTGATGATAATTGGTTATTATAGGAATATTTGTATTTAACTTATTTATTAAGTTGTTCATATTGCAGTAACCAAAATAATCTGATGTGGCCAGCACATACTTACTCTATTATTTTAACTTATACAAATATATTAATATATAGTAGGTACTACTACTCATAATATGTTTTAATCATTTTACTTAAGGAGGTACACTCGACATTTGAAATAATGAGAGAGTTTAATGAAACTTTGCAAAATTAATCAAAACAATGTAAAAATGTTACCTGAATTTTTTCATAATTCTTCACCACGTCGATTATCCAAAAATAAATTTTAAAAAACTACATTTTACATGGCCTCTTATGGGACTACTTTTAAATCAACGTAAAAAGCATTTAAGGAAGTGACAGAAAATTCCAATTGCTTTTTTAAACCGTACATTATTATCTCATAGACCGGATAAAAATAATACAAGCATCATTTACCACGTAATTTACAAGAATTCTTAATCGAAAGACTGACGTTTATGCCTACTGGAGAATATTGGCGAGAACATAATATAGACGCGGCAACGTTGAAAAGCGCGAAATTTGAATTTAACCAGAAAAAAAAACATTATATACCTATAATCACAAGTTTGTCACAAGAATGAAAGGTAATATGCACAAATGATAAATAAATTCATACCCAACGATTTAAATGAAATTTTAAGTGCAGAATTCTCTTCACCTTCCATTTTTACTATCTGTCAAATTGACATAAGAACGTGAAAAATGACATGTACAGCACAGCGTTGCCGTAGTTTACACTGGTATTTAGCCGAATGAAATCTTATAAAATAAACAATTTTTACATAACAAAAATAAATAATATTCTTAATTAAGTTATTTAAATCTCATTTTATTAGAAAAAATTCAAATAGACTGCGTTTACATACAATAAGAAAAATTTAATTTTATTTTATATAAGTTGGAACCCTGATAAGAAATACATTGCGAGTATAGGAGATGCCCCTAACCCTAACCCCCCACCGCTCGAGTGTACCTCCTTAAGGGGTTCGTCTATACCTATTTTATACTCCTCTCGATATTACTTTTTTTTCTAATCACTCTCTTCCCCACTACTACGGGTGCACGAACCGAGCTCGAAACTCGTACTTTGGCCGCATCCTAGCTATGCAATGTCATTTGGAAGTTTAAAAATACTGTAAACATCATGGTATAAAGAAACTAAGGTATGTTCGTCCGGTGACCGAAAATGCGTTCGCTTCGCGCATGACGTCACGCGGCAGACAGAAGCCAGAACCAGTAGTGCCGTGGTATAGGAAATAGTACCTAAACTGCGTTTGATTACAATAATTTTGAATTTGTATGATACTGTGCACAATAACCAATAATTATTTATATAATATATAACTGTAATATAAATATTTAACTGTATATTCGCTCTAAATTTAGTAATTTCACAGATATCTGTGGTAATATGCTCACAGAAACTTAATTTTTTAAACTCAATACATTTAGCAAGACTGAAATACATAATATAAAACTAAAAATACACGTTCCAAATTATTTAAATCGTGTAAACTAATGAATACTACGAAACTGAAAATATAAAATATGGATATTAAATTATTAACAAACTAATATTGGCAAACATGAATTAAGTTTTAAATAAATTACTGTTTAGTTTATAATTACAACTTTTTATAGTAGGTACAATATAAAACGTATCTGAATAAACAATAAACCAACGTACGTATAAAAAAATAACAAATTTAAATACAAATTAAAGTATAAAAAAATAACACGTCACTTGTAAATGAAACATGAATTTAGCAAAAAATACTAATATATAACATAAATTTAATAATATTAAAATACATAATTATGTTATTAGAAGAAAAATTTTTTGCTGATTTATTCTTACACGTACAAAACATGATAATACTTCTGTAGGTACTTCAAACATTTTAATTATTGAAGTATCAGTATTAAACTTGTCTCCATGAAATCTTTATTTTATCTTCTCTGCCACACGCTATAATCCAAAGTTTACATATTTTTGGATCTTTTGGGAACCTGTGATATGTAACTCGATTTTTTTACTATAATTTGTACATCTATATACTGCACAGCACGACATTGTAAATATTTAAGTATACAATTTGAAGAAATTCGAAATAACCATACAGATAACTAAGTTTAACAACAATCCGTAATGCTTCTGCCGGCTTCTGTCTGCCGCGTGACGTCACAGCGAGAACACGCTGGTGGGGAGACATGCGCATGCACATACCTTAGTTTCTTTATACCATGTGTAAACATGGCTCCAGTATTCTCATAATAACTTCTGTATTTTTAAAGATATTAAGTAAAACAAAAGGAAGGTTAGCTGCAGGATTCTTGCTTTTTAAATTTTTCTTCCTATTTATAATGCCCGAAAAAAATCATATCAAATCGTATCAAATAATGACAAAAACGTCACTTTTAAAAATTTTTTACTTCATAATCATGGGCCAAAGACAAAAATTAAAAGCTAGAGGTATTAAGACATCCTTTGTTAATACACTCATAATGTTAAAGCATCATATATTTCAATTAAAAATAACTAAAGTAAACGTGGGAGGCGTACACCTCTGTAACGCTGTCAAATTTTAGAGTAACTGCAGAAGAAGTTATACACGATATTTTACTATTGTCACTGTCATGTCATAATCATTTTACTTTTACGTAGTAACAAAATGTTAAACGATCATGGACAAGATACCGAAATACTAAATTATAGGTATATACCTTAATTATTCTTAAATGATACCACATACAGATTGTAGATAATAACCACAAAATCTTTCATTTAAAATTTTGACCCGTCACAATACACAATACTTCTATAGACTCTGAGGCGAGAGATAAAAACAGTAGGTATGTAGTATTTTGATTAATAAATAATTCAATTGCTAACCACGGCTCTAAGAATACATTTTAATACATGTGCTGGAAGACAACACGGCTTAGAAAAAGGAAATCTACTTTTAATCCTGAGGCTGCGATAATTCGGAGTTGATTCTCAAACTCTCTGGAATGGCTGGAACAGCAAACCAAGATCCATAGTTCAGTTCACTTCAGTACATTTAAAATCACTTCACTGGCGTATATACAATATTAACGGCACAAATTATTCAACTATTCAACATATTTTGTGTTTTAAACATTTTGAGAGTTGATTCAAACGTCAAACTAAATGCACATAACCCAATTTTTATGTTATTTCTAATTCTGGTTAATAAATAAGCAAATAACAATATTAAAATTGTATATTTTTCAATATGAATCTAGAAACAAGTGAAAACTAATTTGCACCATTTTTTAAATAAAATAAAGTTTTCATCACTACGAACAAGACTTCTGTAACTTACATACCCCTTCCACTGATCTTTGTCTGCTCAAGAGATCACAGTTCGAGTTTTTACCGCTAAGCTGTCTCAGGTCGAATAGGCTACATTTTATTATAAATTAAATAGCAGAATTACTCAATATTCTCATAATTGATAAAATAAAATTATGAAAAAAATATAATGCAGAATTAAGACATATTTAAGTAAGTGTGTTTCTTTGATTTTTTAATAGTTTAATCTATACATTAAAATATTAGACCCGTACGTAGATCTTATCTTACTTCAATACAGGTCCGTCGTTCATTCCGTAGTCAAAACGACAAAAAACGATCTTACACGAACAAATCTACTCACGGTTTGGTTTCAATATTGTCTCGTCACACATGGCGCATTTTAATGCACGTTTCAAAAGAGTTACATTTTCATTTCGATAACAAGGTAATAAATCTATCCAAATTTACAATTATTATCACTTTAGGTACTATAATTTATATACCTATGCTGAAAATTGAAATCCAATAAGTATTTCTTTAAAAACCTATCTCGGCAACCATATTCACCCCTCAGTACCAACAAATTTAACCAGTCCACCATTCATCTTTTTAAGCTTGTTTAGGTTACCTTTTGTATTCTTGTACCGTACTATGAACCTAATATTATGTCCAAAACATTGGTAAAAATTTAAAAAAAATGAGATATGGTAGCATTCAACGTCACATCACATATTATTCAATTTTCATAAATTATTTTTGGGCTTGTTGATAAAAATTTTGGGAAAATATAAAATACGGGTCCCAAGTTTTTATCTCATCTTCAAAAATATTTAATAATAAATTCCGATTTTTTTATGGTAACCATTCTACAGGATTAACTAATGGTAGATGTTATTATAGTGGAATTCAACCACTCGGATTGTCGGTTGCGCTGGGAATCGAACTGGGGACCGTTAGCATGCTTAAATTATTTTATGAATCTTCAGATATTAATGTTGCCAAAAATATATTTTTTACCTTTTAAAAGTGGTAAATAGAAATGAAAACATTTTTAAATCGCTCTGTTTAAAACACCTTAAATTCTTGACGATAAACATTTTGGTGAAGTAAGTAAAATATAATGTGGGAAATAGTTTACTAGTAGTGAATAGTCGACACACAACTTTACTAGTACAAAATAATCAAGTCTACTGATTTTGATTGGCTGTGAAATTAAACAATCTCCATTTTTATTGGTCTTTTTGACAGATGATGTGAATAATCAGTAAAATTTATTGATAATAGTGAGCAAACGACCCCATTATCTCGATCTAATTCCGTGTCGCTTCCTCATGCCATCTTCCATATGTCGCGGACGTATGAAGACGTCTCTTGTCCATTCGCCTTGTCCAGGCTGCTGGTGACGGCGTCACAACGGGAAAGAGACAGGTTATTTATACAGACGGCGGCGTCGCGGTGAAGGCACGCCATCCTCACAGACAGATGAATACATCGCCCATGTCAAGATGCAAGCGTCACAAAGAGGAGGAGAAAAGGCTGCAATGTTTTTATAAAGTTGTACAATAATGAGCTGAACCATCGAAATAAAGAAGATCATTGAATTCAATATTGACCTTACTACTGCTACCTTTTAGGTACGATTTCTCAACAATTATCATATATATTTAGTAAATATCGCAAATATCAAAGAATATCATAATTCGTTTTTCTGCGCATTTCCAACATTCACTACACTCTTGGAAAATGTCATCTTACACACAAGAACGGCCGTGCGGGAATGTAAATAAAAAACGCAGCATGAGCGTATCGTAATGATTTAAACATTCATGTTTCCTATCTGTTGTTGATTATTATTCGTCAAAAATAAATAATGTTAATGTGTCAAAGTGAAATGTCATATAATGCATGTGAATTAATGAAAATGTAAGTAAATATAAAGTTAAAGACCTTCGAGTTATGCCGCAAATGAAACTCTCGCTTTTTTCGACACTTGATACACAATATACTATTTCTAAACATGTGTTAGGTTATGTCATGATATAATATTTTCTAATCGTTTAGTAAAACTACTGCAAACCTCAATAATACGCAATGCATTTAAGGGTATCGACTCCACGTAGCTCAACACCGCGTTTGTCCTATGTAAATGCATAGAAACGCTCGCTAAAAGTACGGAAAAGCAATTTCTAAAATGCTCACGAAGATTTATAGATAAAGATAAATTTCATAAATTTATTTACAAACGAAGAATGCAACTATGTTTATGCCGAGTTACATTTTCTAATAAAGCTCTTAATAATAAGATAAAGCATGTAAAACACACTTTTTCATTAATTTTTAATATAGATTTCAAGATTTTTTCAGAATTCTAACTTGGCATAAATTAATTCTTTAACAAACATCTAGTACCTGGATTTCCCTTCAAATTTATAATATGCAATGAGTAAAGCAGAAACTGCTATACACCTCTAAACACGTAATATATTTTGTTACGGAGACGATTTTCTACCATATAAGATATGTAGCTTGTACCAGTGGAAATATCGGGAAACATCTTCTCATTAATAATATTCTCATCATATACGTCTGTGTCTCGTACTGGACATATTTATTGAAATGCCTATGTTAATGGCAACGTTAGCATAAAGTAATGAATTTTTCCATAAGTGGATATAAATACGGTTTAACCTCTTCTCTGCCCATAAACTTGTGCAGTAAACATAGACGCGTTGTCAGATTTATTTGCGCGTGAGACTTTATGACGTATGTGTACCTTAGCATAACATCACGTTGAGAGAACGTTCGAACGTTGGATGCCGTTTGACTAACTATAAAATAAACGAGAACGAGGAAATCTATCGAAGGCGAGAAAAATTCAAATAGGAGGCGTAGCACATTATCGGAGATACTTATAATAAATTTTATATCGGATGCATTACATTTACCACATATCACACTGAACTTACACTTTAGACGAAACCCATATTCGGATCTGAATGTTCATATTGCATATTAATTATTTAATTGATCAGAATTAAATTAACTTGTTTATTAAAATGTATCAAAAACTAATTTTGTGGCCGGAGCGGTAAAGGAGAGAACGAATGTGCCTATGTTCTACATTCTACACAGAGCTGAGTCAAAGTTCGCCAACTTATTACTTGCCTTAACCCAACTTAGCCAAGAGAAAACCGACCTAGACTTCTTTAAACCGCGTTCACAGCTCGAAATTTAATGTAATTCATATCAATGAAATTTGAAGAAATTAATTTGACTGTTCACAGTTCGAAATTTGTGTGTTGGCTGTTTGTCTTGTCTGTCAGTACAATATGTCAGTTTGTATTTGTTGATGAAAACAAAAGAAGATTAAAAAATAATAGAACGAACCCTTTTACTAGAGAAATTTGGGGTTTGGATACTTTTCTTCGAATTGAAATTCGAGTGCACCATTTCAGTTTGATGAACGCAAGTGCACATTGCCATATGACAAGCTTCACAAATTTCACCAAATTTGGAACTGTGAACGCGGCTTTACATTATTTCAAGGTATCGAAGCGGTTTCTGGCAAAAAAGTGCTGATAGTCTATGTCCGCTCAATAAATATTGTTTACCAATTTAAAATTCTTAAGGGCGGTCATCTCTTGTTTTGCGCACGGTAACAACCACATTCCGGTACCCGATAACTTGTAGTTTCCAAGTTAATTGTATCCCAACATAAAATGGTGACGAAAGTAAATACCGATGCATCAGAGCCAGCTTGTTCTGTTTCACTTAAATTTGCAATCAATACAAGTAAGAGAAAATTGCCAGAGTTTAGACTATTCAAAACTCATATTGATGCCAAAAGAAGACAAAATTTTTGCAGGTACCTTGACTTACCAACGAGACTCCCTCACAATCGAACGAATCCGAACATCCAAAGCCACCTTCCTCCAGCACCCACTAGAATATTTTACCCGGTATAACTTACCCCCCTCCCCCCGCGTCTAACGTATCTTCTCTCTCTTCTACATCTCACAAACAACGTTAATATAAGGCGACGTGTCTACTTTATGAGCGACACATGCAAATATGAGCGCGTTCTCACTGAAACATGACGCGACCGAGAACGACCGGCTGACGAGGACGGAAGAAGAAGAACAAAGAGGAGGAATAATCGAACGCACGCACGAGTAATGAATATTTATTCTGGAGTAATTTTTGACTAATAAATTTATTTGGTTTTCGACGTTATGGGCTAAGAGATGAGGAGTTATATTTTGATTGTGAACGACGGCAGATCTTGTATTACTGGGGTAATTGATTTATTACTCAAGTTAATAAAAGGTTCCGAAAACGGTCGGAACGCCTCACTTTGGGGAGTAAGATCGTTAAGCTAAAGGCACTGAAATTAAAATCTTTTAGAATTTATAAAAAAGAAAATTTATCTTTTGGTAGGTTCGTTTCATTTGTTTGTTGCTAGTAAACTTCATCAGGGATCCCAATTTGCTCAGTAAGATCAGAACTTCATTGAAAAGATACTAAATCAGTTCTATGAGAGCAAAATTAATACAGACAAATTAAATTGTAGCAAGTTGTTGAACTTATTTAAAAGGAGATAAGTTAGATCCAAATAAAAAAATTTGATGATTATGTCGTTAATGTCATCTGCCAATTTTTTGCGCAGAAACAAATATAAACTGATCATAGATTCGACACACATACAGACATCATCGCGAAATTATCAAAAAGAAATTGTAATAAGAACTCTAATTAGTGCTCATCCATTAAATGCTCACTACCCGATTTTAGCATGATTCCAATACTTCCCTTACCCCACTTGACATGAATCGTCCATGGGATGTTTAAAAATATCTTATTCTTGTACTTTCAGTGATTTTACTAAGTCTATGCTAGCAACATCCTGAGTACGATCAAAAATTACATACTGAATACAAACATCTCAGAGAATTACATGGGATATACAATTGGGATATTATTACCAAATTATTAACATTAGGATATTACATAGATAATGAAATCGCTAGGAAATTAGTAGAATGTAACTGGACAATAATAGCAAGTAACAAGCCGGGGTATTCACATTTTTGAAACGTTCTGGGGATTTTGTTTCGTCAAGTGGACAGGACAAAAAATTTATAGGCTGAAAAGAGCAACAGATTTAAAGGTTGATGGTTGAACAAAAATACAACGACTTGTTTATAACATCATTTACAGTATAAATCAAAGTTCCATCAACAATCACATTTTTCCTCCATGAAATCAGCACTAAGTCCAACCTTGGCTCCTTCCGGGTACCTCACCTCACCAAGTAACCATAGCAACCAGTATGAACAAGTGTCTATCTAGCACCTCCTCGTACAGGACCATAAATCAACGGTTGAAATAATTAATTTGATGTGCGTCGGTTTGACAGTCTTCACGATTATTTTCAAGTGCAACCGGATCCCGACAGGCATTTGTCTTGGCGGCGGCTCACGCTTGGCAGATCGAGTGACCGTTGGGTGCGGCGGCGGCGGCGGTGGAGGCGGTGGTGGGTGGCGTTTGCGTAAAGATTCAGAATATCGTGTTTGACAAATTACCGTAAGTGGGAGAATTGATGGAGTATGTGAATGATCATCAGGAGATAGACTTATACAATGATCGTTAATATTTTTATATTTATTACTATAGGAAATTCCACACTCTAGGTTAATACTATGAATCTGCAAGATAGAACGAGCAAACTAGATGCCTAAAAAATATAATTGGGAACGGTACACAAAACGTCCAGAATAATATTGCCTATCCTCCTATGCTGAACCTAGAATGTGGAATTACCTTTAGTAGTTGTTGTTCCTTCATAAATAAATATTTGTAGTATAATTGCACATCTCCTACTTGAAATAACCCCGATTCGATCATGCTATGTGAAATTGTCTGATTGCATTACGGTATATTTGAAATTGAGGTTTGAGACTGAACAAGTCCAGCTCCTGCTATAAAATATATATAGATTTTAATGTTTTTTGTCTAGGATGCATGATCCACTTTTAGATCCTTTACATTATATGTCTGTACTGTATTGGCATAGAACTCAACTTTTGGGAAGAACCCGGTTTAGGGTTATTTAGAAAATATGAACCACACACTTCTCTTCACATCCCACATCTTACAGAATACAGAAGAAGTTAGGTACCGATTACATCCATTATAAACCAGCCCTTACTAGTCACAGTTTGGAATAAAAGAGGCTGTACTAGTAAAAGTAAACCACAAGACAGAAGTGTAAACTATTAACCCGATTAGTGTCAGAAATCAGTGCGATCCATTTCTGACAGTTATAAGAAAGGTTATGTCGTCAAGTTAGCAGATTACTGAAGCACACACTTCTCATTCACATCACAGATATTACAGAATAAGTAACCGATTACATCCATTTTAAACCAGCCCTTACTAGTCACAGTTTGGAATAAAAGAGGCTGTAGCGCTTCACTAGTAAAAGTAAACCACAAGAGAGATGTGTAAAATATTAACCCGATCAGTGTCAGAAATCAGTGCGACGGCGTCTAATTACTCGCGAGTAACTCCTGTCGTAAAACTAAGAATCTCCTTCAGAGTTGACTGTGACAAGCGACTGTTCATTCGGTGACAATGTGTGCTAATTCCGCCGTAGACTCGCGTCTCGCGTCCCAGAATGCAATCACAGAGATCAGAGGTGGCTGAGGAACCACAAGGAGGAATTCCCACGACGTATACTCTGACTGACATGTGATGCGAGCGAGTAGGTGTAATGGAATTAATAAATGGGACAGGAGGAATTGTTAATTGTTTTCAGGGACTGGCGGTGGAGCGTTTGGTTTAATATAATCGGGATCAAGAATTGTTTAAGCTGGTACGAAATATTGGAAAATACATAAATTGAACCTAACTTGGGTATTGTGAGTCTTCAGTAGGATATTTTACCACGTATGCGGTTACTAGTTAACTCGGGGTACTTATGGTTGTTGATAAAATGAAATAAATTCGAACCTAAGTTGTCAGAACAACAGTCAGTTAGTTTTCCGCTCGATGGTTCTCACTAGTGGTGGCAAAACTGTCGATAGTACTATAGGTCGATAGTTGCGATTTAACGAAAGTACTATCGATAGTTATCGATAGTTCCCTGAAGAAAAGTTTATCGATAGTAAAACGATAGTTTATCGATATTTTAAAGGATTTTTTATTTACTTATAAATAAGATAGTTTATGAACTCGACTCATACTTTTTATTGTTTTTAATATTACGTGTCAATGATGTCAATAATGGTTTGATAATAGCTATCGATAAACAAAAACTATGGGATGAGAAACAACTATCGTTTAACTCAAACTATCTTTTTACTATCGATAGTATTGCCACTTTGGGAATATTCAATATTCGTGGAAAGTTGTAGAGAGTCTTATTGTTGCCAAATTTTGGGTACATTAAAAATGGAAATATTGTCAACAATATTCCCAGCAATATTACCAAAAGTTGAAATATTGATTCATTTTAAGTTTTCGAGTGGGTTTTTCTTACTTATCGGTGATCCTTAAACTTAAGAAAAAATTTACAAAACTGATGTTATTTAATTAATTTACTGTAATTACTGTTATTACCTTTTAATATGCAACATTTATTGATAATTATAAACAACATAATACAATAGTTACTTATAATACATTAGATACTTATAATTCATTAGTTATGAGCATAATACGTCAGATACAAACATAATAACATCAAAATCTTCCATAATATGAAAACTGCCAACTAATTAACAGATAAAATTGTTGATTTGTTTTAACATTGCTGTCGTTGATGATACGATTAAGCTTTGAATATAACGCGAATATAGGCGCTTAGCAACATCCTCGGTATTATAAATCGCATAGTATTCTTGTTATAATATTTTTTGGCAATATTGCCATCAATGTTGTCTTGATTTAAAATTGCCGGCAACGGCACATTGCTAATCTCAATAATAGAAAATGAGGTTTTTGGTTGCGGAATTCTAACAACACTCGCTTTATAAAGTAATGTTAAGAATAATTGAAACCCTGTAAGTTCGCTCCCTCCAGTGGGCGCCGTCACTGGGCGGGCCCGCGGTATAGATTTCCCCTAAATCAAGTGGCGCCGGTCCTGCACCACCTCCGACAATAAGCAGAACGCGATGGCGCGCTGCCAGCCTCGCTCGCTGGTGTGAAATGAAACTCTCAACTGTTTCGTATTTTTATTATCACTCGCTTCTTTATTATACGAAATTTGCATTGTTTTTTTATGACTTTGCGCTCTCGGGGAGTTGGTAGCACTAGTGCAGCGACGGTGAAGGACTGGCTGGAATTGGCGAATGGAGTGACGCCTGGTGCAAGATGCAGATGCAATCGTCTCGCTGCAATTTTGTCAAATGCGAAACGGAAAGAATAAGTATAAGTTTAGTTTTTGCTACGTGATGGGTTGATTATACGTGTGTTGAATACAGGATCTTCTACCTTGGGCAGACATTCAATCAACATCAATCTACATAAAATTCGTTAATCATAAGCCAACGGTGTCACAAAAAAAGGGAGGTCCTATTCCGTTCCAACCTCGAATTCGACTGGTTAGACGTAGATTCCGTAAAAGTCCGTTTTTAAACTATGAAGAAGTAGAAACAAAATAATATTGATAATCGAAGACTACACAATTAAAATTAATAATCATAAAAACAGTAGTTGAAGAGTTGATTTTATTAAATACTAGCTGAAGTGGGTACATTAAAATCTGACTGGTCAAAAGCAAAATTTCATAAGGATCGGACAAATGGTCTAAATTATAAATATTTAACCCTCACTTCTAATTCTAGGATCGGCGGACTTAAGCACATAAGTCAAAAAATCAATTTTTTAGTTATGAGTTGCAATTTGCAATAAGTCTCTTTTTCATCAACTCACAACCAGACTAAAGCACATAAGTCAACTTCGTCTGTAGACTGACGAAACGGACAACCTCATTTATTTTATATACTTTACGTGTACTACAGCACATCATTTTACTTATGTTTGGTTTCTGAACATTTCAAACAGTTGACTTATGTTATTAGTAACATAACACATGTGTTCCTTGAAACATAAGTCAATGTGGAATTGTTCTGGTACACATAACATAAGTCACCATAAAGCCATAGCGGTATTTTTTTCATATTTCTTTTCTATTTTGCTAAATGAGGTCTAATTTAACATGTACTTATATAAATAGAAAAAATATAAATTACTTAGTGTCTAATAAGTTTTTCCTACAAATTAAACATTTTCGACTTATAGATCCGCCGACCTCTAGGGTCCTATCGAATTAAACCATACCAGAAATTTTGACTCTGGCCAAAATTTCATGAATATTGGAAAAATGATCTAGATCTTGATGTTTAACCCCACTCCTTTATAGTCGAAATGAATTTAAACATAATATGATTTTTAATTTTTTTCCATCCCTAATGGTCCGATCGAAGTGAAACACATCTTAAAGTCTGAGGCGGGTCAAAAGAGACCTGCATGCAAAATTTATGAGGATAGGATAAACGGTCTAGATGTAGATACAAAACAAACACACAGACAGACAGACAGACAGACATGATACAAATATTCAGCTTTTTTATTAGATTATTTGCAATAAATAAAGAAGCTTTTACATCCTTGTTGGGTAAAAGGTATTTTAAATTTTATCTACTGCAAATTCAATACTGTAGTATTTTTTGTAAATATTGTAACTCTTCATTTGATGTTCTCGTGAAATTGCAGTTGCCGTTCGGCTATCAATTTTAGCTACTGTGTCCTGTGTAAAACTGTAAATTGCTTATAATGATTATTTCAAAATAAAATTAAAATAGCAGTGATAAAAGCACGTCAAATTAAAAGTTATTTTGAAACTAATGCTTTTAAAATATAACAAATATAAATATGTCAGTTTAATCATATGCATGTGAAATTTCGAGGGACAGTTTTACAATTTTATGTTAATTTTAGTTTGATTTGTTTCATTAAATTAAAACTACTTTCAAATAAAATAGCGAGCACATTTTAAATTAGTTTTAATAGGAATTAATTGGAAAATTATTTTAGTTTAAAATACATACTCATTCGCATACGAGTATATTGCGATTTAAATTTTCGAAACAAATTTTGAAGTACGGTTCTGTAGGAATTTCATACCCATCATTCAAAGCTTCATTAACGTTATTAGCGAGACGAAGTGGATCTGGCAACAGTGGACGTGAATTTTTAGTAAACACATGTGATTTATACACTTGTACATATATCCCAATTTTGTCCTACTCTATTTCACGGCATTTTTTGCGTTTCAATAAAAACGGAATAATTTGTTGATCGAAAAAATATCATAAAATATTAGGAAGAAGAAATACTTAAAGCGTGATATACAGGGTGTTTCTTAACTTCTATACATGCGTTAAAGATATAAGTTGTTTACGAATCAAAAAGATTGGAAATTCAAAAATTAAGGATAGTTTACCTGCAGCATTTTTTGTAGTACTGCAATGGATTTGTTTTCCTATTAAATACAAATAAAAGAAGTAGGTAATCAACATCATAAATTACATAATACTAGTAAAATAAACGAACAAAATTTAATTATTTTTAATGAAACAATAATTATTCCACCCAGGGGCAGTGGCATCGAAAAAATGTTGTCTGGGAGACATGAAAATTAATTTTGCGATTTTTACAGACCACATTGTAATTGTAAATAAACTTCAATATAAAATGGTGTTGACTTGCAATCGCATATGTTATGCAATTTATATTAAGAAAAATTCAAATGAAAATGTCATTTGTAGATAACCTAATTTGTATGTTTTATGTCAAAATTTATATGTGTCATTAAATATCAAAATTTCTTAAAAAGATTGCAGTTATTAGAACGAAAGTAGAAATGTAAAAAAGCAGAGTATCAACATAAAGCAAATGTTACAATAACAACAGAATAAGACAAACAGACGGGCAGTAACCACTAACCAAGTTTAAATAATGTAACGTTGCTAAATGTTCTAAGAAATAAGTCTGGACAGGTTGGAGCATGTCGGTAATGCTGCGCCTACGTTAAATTTCTCCGTTTATTATCGCTTCTAGATTTTACAACAATAACGTTATAACTCTAAAAAGGTATGAAAATAAGGTCTAGAAAGGGGTATAGTACAAAATTCTACTATATGTTCAACGAAAACGAAATTTGTGATGCTCAAGTTAGGATCATTGGACTCTTCAATTCATTTTGATTAAAAAATACAGAGACATCACTATGAAAAACAATTTTTTTAAACACGTCTCCTAATATTTACAATTTTTGAGTTGTGTCAATCTTTTCGCAAATGAGCGATAAGGACGCTTCGAGCATAAATTATGTCCATAATCAGTTAAAAAATATAATAAGTACACCATGTAATAGTTATTTACGAACCAAATGCGGGAAGATTTTGATCCCACATGAGCGGTCTTTTGAAACACGAGCGAAGTTGTTGTTGTAGTCTGATCATTAAATTTGAGGTTACGACTCACTACTGCTCACTACTACCGACAGATGATGCGCTGCACACAAGTTTTATTTTTAAATATTGACGGTATTCGGTGGTCTTCACTAATTATAATTCCAGGAAGTAACACTTTATAAACTAAATTTTATTATTTTTAAGATGATTTTACTCTGAAATGTCTAGAAAAGCCAGTGTTCTTTGCATTTTTCCTGATTGACTACACTGGGAAATTGACATTTTCGATTGTCAATTGCGTGTTTAATATGTCATTTCCTAGGTGATGAGTACAAAAAATAATGTAACATAATAATACAGGAATAGATCTAGAGTTTATATCATACCTTGGTGATATAAATGGGTGTATAAACTATAGCAATGCAACGTGCGATCACCAAAAAGCTGACATAATATTTTGTTTTGGTTTTGTTGAAAGTAACTTGTCGCTCATGTAATGATTAGTCAGGTCATCGTCCATCTGCCAGCCTTCGATCTCATCCTTTTCGACAATCCTCGGCACATCTACGATTTATTTCATCTGCCATGTGACACTTTTACTGTAAAAGTTGTTATTGATAGCCGGCGAGAGAGGAAAGTTAGAAACAATCACGTCCACGTCCCACTCGTCAGGGGTGGCTAGGGCATACATCTTCCGCCCTCCACGTCGTCATAACTCGTCGCCGACGACTAATAATAAAGAGCTCGCGCGGCTGCAGGACACTATTTCACTCACACTAGCGGCGGACGACGCTAATGTACAGACATATTTCATGCTTTTTATTGTGCTGCAATGATCAAATTCTCCCTCACACAAAGCTACCTAAATTATTACCAGAAGTTCTAAACACACGACATTGAGACGAGGTACGGCCGAGAGGGAGGAAAGATGATGGAGGAACGAGATATTGACGTAATGGAGAAAACAAAACCAAAACTTTGCTCCTTCAAACCTAAAATTGTTCAGGAGGTTGGTGACCATTAGGGATGGGAAAATATCGATATATCCATTCCATATGAACAACAGTCAATATTACTTTCCGTTTGGTATCGATCTATCGGTAACGCGGTATTATCGATATTTTCCAATAATTATCGACATATCAACAAATATCGAGTTATCGATACCAAACGAAAACTGATAGCAACTGATATCGATATATCGATATTTTTCCCATCCCTAGTGACCATATATTAAAATGATGATCAGAGGCTTTATTCTAAAAAAATGTTCGGTTTTTGGGTAATTGAATGTTGAAATTACGCTCGTTTTACATGGTCTCTTGTGGTAATTCACTAAATTTTTTAACAATAAACGGACCATTGTACTCAATGCTTAATAGTTCCACGGAACTATAAACCATAATTTGTATTATTGTTCAAAAACTTTTTGTATTTAAAAACGATCAGAGTCCAGAAATGTTAGTTTTGAGTAACACGTAATTGAAAGTTTGTAAAGTTATCTATGTACAAGAATGAATCAATTTTATTTAAAAACAACGACACCGATCGTTTTTATTTAAAAACAAACCACATCAATAGAAAGCTCTGTCCAAAATCTAGAAGATAGTTATTTGTTACATTTTCAAAAATTGGTCAATTTTTCCCTGTTGGCTTCATGTGTAAACAGGGTTTCAGAATGTAAAACATTTACTTTGATAATTCCAATCTTTCTATAGATACCTTTTGTGTAAGGCTGGAAATAATACAATTCAATAATATTTTTAATCGATTTAATTTCGTGACTAGAAATGCATCGAACTGGAATTCCACCGGTTTTATTGACATGAATCTTACACCGGTTTCTGATTTTTTAATACTAAAGAAAATAAGAATAGATTAGATTAAATGTTCAATAATTAATCTTTCTTGGATATAATGCTCGTATATGTTTTTAAAGTGGAATCGGCCCACTCTCACTTACTATCTAGTCTGATGTATCGCTTCGTAATATTTGTTTTTCATATTCCGAAATAATTCAAATCAACCTCCTTCAATCCTATTTTATTCGTCACGATCCCGCCATATTGGCCTCCTCCCCCTCTCCTCTCGCCCCTCCTGTTCGTGTCTTGTCTCCGACCTGTCCACATAAATCTGTCAAGCGACAGCGGGAGCAACTCTAGAACGACGCTCTGAGTGCGAGTGTGAGCTGATCCAAGGCGGCTATGCGAGAGCGAGAGGTCGTGTTGAGGCACTCGCAAGAGGCAGAGGCCCAGGCCTACTGCCTACTGGTTCACCGCGTCACGGGAGATAAAAGGAGAATGCTGTACACAGAGACCAAGAGTGGGACATGCTGATGGATTTCATGGGGTTTACATGGTTTAGATGGCACAGAAACCAGAATTTATAAATTTTCTCCCTATTTTCTGAATTCTTCATTTTCTTTTGATTCCACTCTTTTTCCCACTGAGCTGACTGAAACCAGCCCGAAAGTCGTACTTTGTCGTTTTAAAGTTGAAAAATACTGCAATAGTGTTTTTGTTCCAAGCCACCTGTCTGTTTATTATTGACTTCAAGATAAGGTTTCTACAAACAGGGATGTGCCTTTTTAATGATTTAAAAATAAATTTTTATCATGAATCATGAGATATAACCAATGATTTCATGGGGTTTACATGGTTTAGGTTTACAGAAACCTGAATTTATAAATTTTCTCCCTATTTTCTGAATTCTTCATTTTCTTTTGATTCCACTCTTTTCCCCACTATCATGGCTGACTGAAACCAGCCCGAAAGTCGTACTTTGTCGTTTTAAAGTTGAAAAATACTGCAATAGTGTTTTTGTTCCAAGCCACCTGTCTGTTTATTATTGACTTCAAGATAAGGTTTCTACAAACAGGGATGTGCCTTTTTAATGATTTAAAAATAAATTTTGATCATGAATCGTGAGATATAACCAATGATTTCATGGAGTTTACATGGTTTAGATGGTACAGAAACCAGATTTTATAAATTTTCTCCCTATTTTCTGAATTCTTCATTTTCTTTTGATTCCACTCTTTTCCCAAGTATCACGGCTGATTGAAACCAGCCCGAAAGTCGTACTTTGCCGCATCCGATGCTATGTCGTTTTAAAGTTGAAAAATACTGCAGTAGTGTTTTTGTTCCAAGCCACCTGTTAAGTCTGTTTATTATTGACTTCAAGATATGGTTTCTACAAACAGGGATGTGCCTTTTAAAAAAAATAATTTGCGTTATGAATCATGCTATATAACCAATGACCTATTATAATTTAGACACCGCATAGTCGCATGTGTTGTGAAGCAGTCATTTCCTGAGGTGGGGTAAGGGAAAAGGGCAAAGTGTCTGTCACATGAAATAATTCTAACCTACAACAAAATTCACTTTAAGATGCAGATTTATAAAAATATGTACACATTTTTGTGTAAAATTGTGTAGGGGTGATTGTTGTATTATTTTATATTTTATAAATGATTTTACATTTAAATAACAGTTATAAGGAGAAATCAAAGACATTTTTTATCTTGTGTACCTACTATACTAATTTGGGAAGAGCACTGTTTATTTTAAATGTTAACCTTAAATTATATTTGGTTCAAATAATACAGATTTATGGTAGAATAATATTTTGTATAGCTCGCACGGCTTGCACCCATTGATTTCGTCTACCTTGATTCTTTGGAAATCTGAAATTGCAGTTTAGTTTTGATCTAGTACTATTATTTCTACTGAAAAACTTAAACATTAAATGACATATTTTCTTTTTTTGAAGCCGAAAACTCTTGACATTAACCATGATAATGTTTTAAGTTCGACTAAATACAGAATTTTAACTATACTATCATATAAACTACTGAAAAATATTTGGCATACAAAACAGAATTGAAGAACTGTTTCAAAAAACATAAAACAATACTAAAACCTAACCTTCGAAACGGTTGTCACATAACGTAAACAGAAACACGACAGCATTACAGTAAACTAGGCATCACGCATAATCAACGCGGTCTACGTCCCGTTCCCCGGCGTTTCTGCTTCTAAACAAGCTCTACATCTGCAATGCCATGCGGCGTCTAAATCGTAATAGGTCATTGGATATAACCGTGTAAAGTTTGCATTTATCTTGCTAAAAAATTATTTGAAAAAGGCCCAACTTTAAGTATATAATCCTTTTTGAAAATGTTACCATTTTTGTACTACTACATTTTAGTACATTTTGTGCTAGGTAGACAAACCCCTTATCATGATCTGGTACTGACTATACTTGTAGGTACTATAAATTCAAAGACTTAATTTAATTAAAATATGCCTAACGTAAATAGTCATTTTTAAATTATAGGAATTTCGATTTTGCCAATTGAGATTCTTCAGTCTCTAGCTATAAAGTCGTATTCGCACATGGATTCTTTGAGAATTCTTCCATGCTTCTGAATTTTGAGAAAAATAATCATGGTGAGAGTGACGCCGCTAAATTGAATCTTCAATGCGTCTTGGAAAAGAAGAATTTATAATTCATTGATCAGTGAATTATTTTTCAGAATGAAGAAGCATGAAAGAATTAAATGAACTTTGACTTATTTGTATCAATAAGAATATGCAGTCTCTTGCTCTTTTTGGACTTTGAAATCTAATGTATAAACGAAACTCAGATTTACACCTTTTTCGATAATTTTTAATTAGGTTTAGTGTGTTAAATAATCTAAACTGTAATTCATGTTATTTTATTTTACTGAAATTATATCAGATACCGAATATCAAATAATATTTATTTTGTAGAATGAATTTTAACCTTGCTATATTTCTATATGGTAATAATATATTGTTGTAATAGGTATTCATATTTCGATACAAATTTTGGACATAAAACTACAAATTATGATCTATCTAGTTTAACGTATAGTTTTACGGTTTTACACATTTCAAATTTAACACTTCGTTAATCGGATGGCCTTTTTTGGAAAAGCTGTTAAAATAAGTAAATACCACTATTGTTAAACGCGTTTGAATTATTGATGTTCGTTAAGAGTTCTTGCAGAAAGATTCGTTAAATGTCATAAATAAATCAATATGTGTGTTGTACGTCTCGTCTTCTCCCTATTTATAAGGGTAGCAGCTGTACTCCTGTTTGAGCAAATGTCCTAAGATGACATATTTATGACCGTATTATACGGTGACTAACCAAATTGTCATAACTTATACATACTACAAGCAAAAAACCTCGCATGGTTGGAATTACATGCTATTCACCCATATGCAATTTTTCAAAAAGAAGACCTTGCACTTTTGTATTAGGCAGTTTATTTTATCATTAAATTTGTCAGATTTAATTAACTGCAATAGCTATCAAAAAGTAAAGAAACTTAGGTTCGAGTTATAATTCTGTAATTTGAATCTTCAATCCTGTTGAATGTAGCACTCTTTTTTAAGTCTGTTGAGTTTAAATAATATTGCTGGTCGAAAAAGTACCTCATTAAATCAGTACATTCAGTTCTTATAATTTTTTTCGCAGATTGACATTAAAAGTGCTATTTTAGTACCAACTGACAGTGAAGTGTCATTTTTAGTGCCTAAGCAATACATAGTATATTACATAATGAACGAGGCAAGTGATTCAATATTCGATATACACTTTCTGCTAATTGTGTACAATTTTTATCACGACCATAAATATTAAACATTTTATTCATGAATGTATTTTGATGTCAACTATTACTGTCATAAGTTTAGTTTTACAGAAAAAGAATAGTTATTTACGTTACAAGTGGGCAAAGTAAGGAATATCCCACGAGGTAAATCTTAACTCACGAGTCCGAAGGCTGAGTGAGATAATTTTCTCGAGTGGGTCATTCTTTTTGCCGACGTGTGAAGTATAGCTTTTATCCAACACCTCTTAATAACTTTAAATATTTTAAAAATATATAATATAATAAAAGTTCCAACCTAAAACATCGTTGACTTCCAACAAGCAAAGTAACAATTTACCCACAAGTGGGTATAATTTTTATCAAATCCACTAGTGGGCAATTTTTTACTTTGCTTGTTCAAAATCTTCGTAGTTATGAAGAGGTGTTGGATAAACGAATATACTACATTTTCCAATATACGATTCTATTTAAATTTTTAAATTATAACAGATGCAGCAAAGGTACTACTTTAATTTATGTGGATAAATCATTTTAAATGATACACACGTCTACAAAAAGGTGAAACCAAAACTGTTCGATAACATATCTAACGGATGTCATATTGTTTATTTTCGTAGGTAACTGTATGGAAACTGTTAGTTTCGTATCTGGACGTGGGAAAATGATTTTTAATGCCTAGGCAATAAAAGTAATTGTTGCTATGGTGAATCAATAAATTTTCACGAAATTATAAATGGCATAGCATCCGTTCAACAAACGCTCATAGTAACATAATTTGATGGCTATACCTGTCAAAATAATATTAATTAATAACAATCAGCAATAAATACAGATTTACTGCCTAAGCTAGATTCATAGCTTCTAGCCGTGGCGGTAAATCTGATATTTTGTTGCCTAGTTAAACAAGTAACTATTTATTGTCTGTTTCATACCTACATAGATTTTTAGAAAACAATTAAATTCCATAGGGTTCATGATATTACATATCACACTTTTTTACCCAACTTGGATATATGTGGAATACCTGTCTCGGCTGTCACAGTCTGAGACCTACCACTGCATGTCCCATTTCTTCTTGGTGTATAATTACTTCCGTCTTGCTCATACATCTTGGCGGGGAGAGGGTTAAATAGTAAGTCCGCGAGCCGTCGCGACGCTCACGACTTGTGCCGACGACAGTTTATCACATTAAACGCGCCGAAGCACACGTAGCACATAACAACAACAATCTGTGCCCGACACACCAATAATTACACATTACACCGCAACAACTACCAAGATGCACAAGCCACCGCGCAGACTTGCAACTTGACAAGAGGTGGCTGCGTAGGTGGCAGCCATTTGCGCCCTGTGGCGATTCGGACTAAGGCCCTAATCGACTGATTTCGTCCCATATACCTTTTGAGGATCAGGATTTTCTGTTGTCTACGTCGCAAGTTCTGAATTTGGACCAGAAAACAAATCAAGTACTTGGGAAATAATATTCAGTTGAAGAAATATTATACTAATTTGTGTGAGGGATCTCTAAAGAGTTATACATATAATGCTTTCTAAATCCGTAACTTCAGTAGTGTGTAACACACTCGACAAGAGAAAAACGTACTACTTGAAAATGCACCAAAATATCCGAATTTTTAGACCGTCATAACTCGGTTGAAATTAGTCGAAAATGGATTAATCTTTAAGTTCTGACAAATGGCCATTCACTAGTTTTGAATTATCTTGTTTTAAAAAACACATTTTTTCACAAAGCATATAGTCTTCGATAAATCAGACATGAAAGAATGGAATGTACATCGCGAATTTTTGATTATTACATTTGTTTGTTGTTAAATAAATCACAAACTTGTGTGAAGCATATTTTGGTCATTTAGGTAAACAACACTCTTAAGGTCATTCAAGTTAATCTGACGCCAAGTTCATGTCACCTCTGCCACTCCCCTGAGAAAAAAATGTTTTTGAATCTTAGCAAAGCATAGTTGTAGATAATGTATAAAATAAAAATGTTAGTGAAAAATTTAAGGATCCCGCCTCCGTAACAAAATATTGCATTGCGTGTTTAGAGGTGCAGCAGTATCTGTTTAGCTCATTGTATATTAAAAATTTTAAGGAAAAACAGGTACTGGATGTTTGTGAAAGAATAAATATAGATTTATGCCCTGTTAGAATTCTAATAAAAAATTAATGAAAAAGTGTATTTTATTAAAAAATGTAACTCGGCATAAACCTAGTTCCATTCTTCGTCTGTTGTCTGTATAAATTTATGAAATTTTGCTTTATCTGTAAAACATTTTAAAAATTGTTAGACTGTTTTATGTATTTTAGACGAAAGTTTCCATACGTTACCATAGCTACGTGGAGAATATCGAAGGATGCATCTATTGTATTTGTTAATTGAATTAATTTTTTCTCATCGTCTAGAAATAATTCCAACAAATTTCCACTTCTCCGTTTTAAATTCACGATTCTTTTATTTGTGCCTCACAACGAAATAACAAAACAGCATCACACATGCTAATGAGAACCATAAAAACAAAAAGCAAGCATCGTTGCCTGCTCAGCAGGTAAAGCTTTTACCTGGAACAAGGCGCCTGCTTCCCCTCCCACCGCTCCCCTCCCCCACAAGAGCCGGGATCGTTAACGAAACGCTTACAATTAAGATAAAACACTCGGCAATAAATAAACACGATTACTTCCACTTAAATGGAATTAGACAAAGCGGCTCAATAATGAAGAGAAGGACACGGAAGGCCAAGGGGGGGGGGGGTATAAGAGTTAGTCTCAAATGGTCTCGTTTTGGACAATATTTGATCGCAAAAATAAAAATAACAGTCAAACGATCGTCAATTTCTTTTTTTAATATTTAAGTTATACCGAGTTTGGTGTCAATTTGAAGCTCTCGGGGAGATAAATTTAGTAAACATGTAAAAAGTGGCATTTATGCGAATTTCAATTGTTTCTTCAAAAATTATTCATATTTTTTCAAGTGTATTATCTATAGGAAAATAAAATCTAGTCGAAGAATCAAAAACAATTTTTTAATGATGGTTAGTTGTTAATTCACATGTTATTCAAATTATGCCGAAGTTGGTATCAACTTAAATAGTTCGGGAAAAAAGATAAAATTTAAATTTTTCTGATTAAAGCATAAAATTAAAGCCTTTACGAAAGCAAGATATTAAAACTTATAGTCGAGGAAGTACTGTGATGACCACAGCAGATTTTTCTGATTTAATAATAATAAGAATACACTTTACACCCTAAATAAGTAAATGCATACAAAAAACAATAGATTCATACAGAATAATACAACATTCTTATTCAAAAATACAAAATAAGTCACAAAATAGGAGATTTACTTACAGTTTTTAAAGGTGGTAAATAAAACATTTTACATGAGCGTGAAGTAGTTCTTCGGAAGTAAAATGAAATTTTATTTAATAATCTTATCTTTTAACAAATTATTTTGTTTGAGCAAATCGGAACTATTACGGTAGCCGTCAAATCGAACAAACTTCGTCTAATGCGAACAGAAACAAAATTGACTGTGTAATTTGTTGGTAAGTACCCGTCCTCTTGATGAATAAGTAACAACCCTCAGTAATTCAATTCTCATTTGAGTGACAGAATCGTCTCTCGTGCATGTGGTTCAGCAATAAAGACGAATAAAAAATCACATGGCTACTAGGACGTCCCTTTGCTTCGCGCACTGTACTGTCCATTCTCTTCTATTGTTTGGCATTTGTCGTTTTCATCTTCCGAAACGACGGGACTTAATTACATTCGTGTGCAGCGGACGCCATTACAGAAAATATTCTCGTAAATATCTACCGCCGTTTCACTGACGTAACTGGACGCATGGGATGGCAATAACCGACGACGACGCGAACGTAGTGAGGACGCTTCGGTACCGGATCGTTTAGGCCAAAGGACTACTTCATAATGACACTGTTTTTGTTCTGAAGAGAGTGCTTAGACTGCGATGTAATCTAAATAAATAAACAGAATCATACAATCCCTTGTAGGTATAATTACTTCTTTTGACATTCTGACTAGTTCATTTCGGATAAATTGACAGGAGTTTGAAACAGTAAATTCTGTTTTTTCGTGCACATTTTTTGTTAAATGGAACTTAAGTGTGGTTGCTTCACAACTTCACATACTGTGAGTCATCAAGAGTTATTTTTTATTGGTTATCAGCCGTCAATTCACGAGCTCATAAATATTCATGGTTGCTACTCTAAGTGCAAAGTCTAACACAAGGAAGATTTTGTGCAGTTAATCTATACCGTGTGTCCCAGCGAAAGTGTGGCATAGGAATTTAACATGTGAAAACAGTTTTTTATAAACAAAAACTGTCTAACAACTATGATACCATATTGCACAGGACAATACTACATCCATTCCTACATCTTATTTAATACACATTACTTCAGTTTCATAATGTAATTTCAAGAAATTAATGAAAATAATTTGGAAATTTTAACCTTTAGTTTTTATTGCTACATTCGTACAATTACAGCTGTCAATTCATAACCATGTGGATATATCACCCGTGTGAAGTTGGCACCCCATATTGGAATTTCAAAACGAAAACTATTGCATAATTTTGAACAAGTTATGCCCAGTTTTGCCCAATAGTCATTTTGTTTTGCCCAGCCACCGTTAACCCGTGAGTCAATAATCGAATTTCTATGGTGTGGCACCCCCATAATGCACTTCGAAAAAATGACATATGCCAAAGTTTTGCCCAAGTTATACCCAGTTTTGCCTAGTAGTTTTGACATAAACTAATTTATGCTAACAAAACCCTTCTTGAGTCCAACAGAACTTCGTTTTTTTGACATAAACTAATCTATGGTAACAAAACCCTTCTTGAGTGCAACAGAACTCCGTTTTCTTGACATAAACTAATTTATGCTTACAAACAGATGGGGGTGCCACACCATAGAAATTCGATTATTGACTCATGGGTTAACGGTGGCTGGGCAAAACGAAATGACTATTGGGCAAAACGAAATGACTATTGGGCAAAACTGGCCATAACTTGGACAAAATTATGCAATAGTTTTCGTTTTGAAATTCCAACATGGGGGTGCCAATTTCACCCGGCAGGATATATCACCGGTCAACGGAATCAAAGGTTGTCGTGGTATTATAGTTGAAAACTAACATTATTTTCTCATTTTAATGTTTATGTTAAGAATGTCGTTTACCTAAATGACCAAAATATGCTTCACACAACTTTGTGATTTATTTAACAACAAACAAAAATGTAATAATAAAAAATTCGCGATGTACATTCCTTTCTTTCATGTCTGATTTATGAAGACTATGCTTTGTGAAACAAAATGTGTTTATTAAAACAAGATAATTCAAAACTAGTGAATGACCAATGGTTTTTGATTATTACATTTGTTTGTTGTTAAATAAATCACAAACTTTCGTGAAGCATGTTTTGGCCATTTAGTTAAACGACATTCTTTTACTCTATAAATAATGATGAAATATGCTATAAGAACAGTAAAATTTGTGATAATCTGCCCTAATTTTCATATGGCACTACTTGATACCAGGTAAAAATAAAATGAAATCCATCTTGTCAATGTGTCTACTACGCATTAGAGTAAACTCTCCTCTCTTTCCACTGTTTGGAATGCGTCTTTGGGACAGTTAAGTTCACAATAAACCCTGTAAATCTCATATAAAATTCGTCCGTCCGGTTGTTTTCAATAAACGTCCATTATAAAGAGCGCGCGGACAAATTGTCAGCTGAGAACGCTTGGTGGAGCTTAGGGCAGAACCGCCGAGCCGAGTCTTGCGGCCACTGAATATGCAATGAACTAACTCGTGTAATACATCTGCCGGGATAGACGGCTGTCGTCCAGACGCCCAAATCGCAGCCGGGATATTGCGGCGCGTTTCAATGGCAGACTGAAGAATTCACTTCTGATGCCAGGGAAGCAGTCTTTCAGAGCTTTATTCATGCCTATGAGTTAGAAATTTTAGATGAATCTAATTTACTAACCTGAAAAATCTGATGTGGCCAGCACACAACCTTCCGCCATATCTAGACATATAAACATAAATGTATACGTACAATCCGGTGCCCATTTAAAATATACAAATAAAAATCTAAAATATTCAAACAAAGAAATTTGCACCACCTGAATCAAAAGATTCATTCACAGGAAAACTTTTCTGTGTTGCTCTTCCAATTTATATACAAATGTTAAATTCCAAATATCACATTTTTTGGGAAATTCGTATTTGACTTACCTATCCGACTTACACCCCGGTCTTGACCACGTACATACACACACATACATAGAGACATCATCGTTATACTATAAACAATGATTTGTAAGGACCCTAATTCGTGCTCATCCACCAAAAACTCACTATCCGATTTTCAGCATGATTCCAATACCTTCCTTTACAGGTAAGCGGAAGGTAAAAATGCTGTGTACCACGATTCGCAAGAAACTTTATAGCGTGGGGTACATAGTCATCATGCGTCTGAACCACGTAGCCTTCGACAGAGGGGTACTTAAACTAAAGTTTCCAGCGAATCGCGTAAATCTACATGACTAGATATTCATAACGTTGCCAAATGTCAAACCACGCCTACGGCGACGAGAATATACTAATATCTAATTTTTATTTCAACCTAAATTTTTCATTATTATGACAGTTAATTAATAAATTTGTTAATTGGTGTCACAATGCTGCTATCTGGAAATACTATTTATATACTTTGAACAATTAATAGTATATTGTACAACAAGAGTGGATGTGATGCCTATATCGCACGAGAACGAGTTTGCAGTCACGACCCCACAGGGGGAGTGTCTGCAAACGTTCGCGTGCGATATAGGCAATCCACTCGAGTTGTACAGCCTATTTTTTCTACGAAATATGGTTTTTGCAATAAAATGCACCCAATGTGATGCCAAAAATTATTTAAAAGTAGGGTTACATCAATTATTTTGTGACATATGACATTTGAATAATTGTTGCCAACGTAAAATCTCTAAATTTTATTTGCTTTTTTAGCAATAAAATAATGCTTTTAAACATAATTAATTATGAAATAACAGTTGATTTAATGTTTTTAGTAATTATTTGTCATAATAAAGACATAATTTGGACGCATTAACAATTTTTTGACGTATTTGACTTTGAATTTCATATCCACACCTGGTGTGGATATGACATCCCTATCCACACATGATAGTATGAAGGTATGTTGCCAATATCCAGTAGGGAGTAGAAAAAAGTGTACTTTGAAAGCGTCCCTTGGAACTATTAGAGCTGCCCAAATATTGTATAAATTGTTTAAGAATAATACAGTTAAATTGATTCTTTTATTTTGCTCTAATATATTGCTGTCAAAGTCAAATAGTTGATGGTTTGGCTAACACGACTATAATAAAAAACACCAAAAAAAGTATCTAATCTGATGATAATATATAGTTTTTCCGCAGTACCAAAAATGTATTGATATTATATTTTCAAATAAACTTTGGAGTAAGATTTTATAATAATAATCACAATGGAATTCTAAAAGTGTTGTTATGTGAATCAGGGCATAGAATGACAATGAAACAGCTTGCAGGATTTTTTGAAATATTTCTCTAAATTGCTAAAATTGTCAAATGTTTCTAAAGCCGTCTTCTGAATAATATATCAATTACTTTGGCATATTGAATGGTAAAAATTAGTTCCAATTTTTAGTAGTTGATGTCCTAGAAATGCGCATGATGTATATTGATTCACTAATGATGCATCATATTAAATTTCATGTTAAATTTCAATTTTCAATTTGCAATAATTGATAAAATATTGAAGCTACTGGAAAGACAAGTATTGCGCCTAAAAGCATGTGTCAGACGAACTGTTTTTTCATTAATCTGTCAAATGTCTGTTTGAATGTAATTTTTGTGATTGGGCATAATTGCAACATCAAATATCAGGAAGTTTGAAATTTAACATATTGAGAGTTTGACGACATAATTGACCCAAACTAGATTATAAATTATTTATTAGACTGACTCATAGACAAAATTGAGAGAACATTTTTATGATGTGCTCAATTCAATTGTACACGGTACAAAAAATAAAATAAATGTATTTCTGACAGTGATGTTTTACTCCTACAATATCTGCTATTTTGAGCGCTGTCCAGGTTCTAAAACCTTCGTACTTAATGTAAATCTGAGTCAATAACTTGCGCATTAAAGTTTCACTAGTATGTTTTATACACCACAGAGCGGGTTAAATAATGAAGCGACGTGTAGTGTGAGCTAGAACCGTTTGCATCGCAAGTAAAAATTTCACGTTGGTATCCTGATAATTCTTCAATATTTTAACTGATATTCGTTGGAAATTAACGCATAGGAAATGAAGATTCTGGCATATGCATCACTAATCTACTATCCGAAATTTGATAGTAACATGCAGCATGGTTGCTACATAGACATAGATCATTGCTTTTAGAAAAAGAAGTAGACAAAAATACAATACCTTCATATGGCAATCTGGTCATTTCATAAAAACAATGTTACAAATATTGAAGTACACGAAAAACTACAGAGTAACGTGAACGTGACAGACTGTGATTCTCACAACTTATGTTCAATTCCAGTCTGGTGCATATTATAGTTTTACTGCACAAAAATCTCCCTACGGATATACATGAGTACCCGGGAGTAGATGACTAGTAAGCGCACACCTCGTAGACAGTTAAACACAATGATGAACTTTTCTTAAAGCACATTGATTATAACAATCGGATATTTCACGAAAACTATTCCAAATGATTCACTTCTACAAAAAACATCGGGAGAAGTTACTAAACTTCTTTTGGAACAGAAACAGAGCCACTTGATGGTAATACTCCCCAAATGCTATACGCCATAAGTCTATTTCTCTCTTAACTTGCCTCACTGCTGCTGTTTTGTAGTGCGCTACGGTACCCTTCCAAGTACGTAGTATAGAGCTCACTGAATTATTTATTATGTTTTTTTTTGTAATCATATTTTTGTATTATGTAACTAACGAAATTTCTTTTTTCAGGTAAGTTCGCCATATTCTGTTCAAGATATCCTGTCAATCTTCAAATTCGTGAGTCACAAATATTTACTAATATTTTACAAAACAAATCTATCGGGCGGATTCTGGTATGTAGGAAAATCAATGTCATTTTTAAATTAAAAAAAAAAGTATTTGAGATGAAAAAATTTAAAAGTACGCTAAGAGTATATGGGAGCACAGTAGATCATATTGATTTGTTAGTTCTCAAGAAAAATTCTTTGCATGTAGGTACGTATCCTTATGGTTATCAACATCAATAATTATTTAAATATAATAAAGTGGAATGACAACTGGACAAATGCAATTTAAAAAAGTTCCAGTTAGTATTTATTGGTCGATCAACCAAATAAAATAGGTCATTGCGACGGCAAATAATTGTAAAACTAGATTCTAGCCGAATTAAATATATAAAAAAAGTTACATTTTTCTATTCTACCTTTTATATAAAATGATGACATTTCATACCTGCGGTCAGTTGCTGAAACGTCTTTTATCATCAGGGATAGAAATACTTATATTTCTTTCCCTTGAGCAATTTACAGTTGTTAGGTCACTTTTGTCACTAATCAACGCTTGACAAATGCTACATTAGACGAAGTAACGACCTACCTATTCTAAAATACATTTGAAAAATACGTCATGCTTTGCTTATTTGAGTAAATTTTTTAATTAATTGAGTGGTTCTAGAAATAAATATTGTATTGTACACCGGATAGATAACATATTGATTGTAGCGCTCCGCTACGCGTCGAGAGACAAACATAATACTCTTTCGTGTTCTTAAGCGGCTCGTTTATGTTTTTTCCGAATTCCTAGAATATTCTCGATTTTACTTTTTTTTTTCTATTCCATATTTCACAAGTACTACAGCAGCCGTAGTAGTGGGGAAGAGTGGGAAATAGAAAAAAAGTAATATCGAGAGAATTTTAGGAATTCGAAAAAAAGGTAGACGAACCTCTTAAGCTTAGAGCATCTATCATTTTATCATTAGTAGGTAATCCTGTTGAATATTATGTTAACAAGGAAGATTGAACAGTCTAATCGAAAGGGGTTCGTAAGTTTAAAGCAATATTAAAATAGTTCAATTATTGGCCAAACTCCCCTCGTAATTAAGTAATTCTCGTTGTCTCCCCATGATGAACTTCCAAGAAATCAAAAACTACATCTAAGACAGAGTCGCTGTCATCTCGTTCTCGTTCTGTCTGTGGGGAGGGGGGCTGTGCGACGTTGTCGGGTGACATGACGTGGCTGCCAGCGACAGATGAAAACTGCCGGGATCTCATCATCGTGCGACAACGACAACGACGGCGGCGTCGGCTACGACAACGACGCTGTTTCGTGAACGCGAGCGGACGTGCGTTTATGCGGACACGACGGAGATGAGTGTACGTGATGACAGAGAGAGACGGGTTGTGGCTTTATTTGCGACTGAGGAAAGACTACCGAATGAATTGTTTTCTTGTATATCACGCCTTTTTACCCAGTCTGGGTGTAGCACATAAAGGGTGAAGAGAAAAAAGGAATATTACAATTAGTTTGTTTTATTTACTCTATTACAAGCTTCAAATTTTACAACGAGGCTTCTACAAGTATATTATAACGTAAGGCATAATACAAAAAGAATCTATTAAAGTGAGGTATTTCTGACCGGTCAGTAGTTTTCCTCCCGGGGAAGGAAAAGTACCTTTCCTCCCGCTTTATGCGCTATTCCAAAATTGATTATTTAGATTATTTTTATTTTTTTATGGAATTATTACACATGTTTCAAGTGCTATCATTAGTGAGAATTTTAAGCTTTTGCCAATTTTTTTATATATTTTATATTTATTTTAAGATAAATTTAATTTTGCCAATTTGGTCTATTTTGTACATTTTTTATATATTTTTGGCCTATTTTTCGCCCTATTTTTGCCTTTAAATAGCATTTTTATCTTATTTTGAATGTAAATAGTGAGATTTAAAAAATTCAATAATTGTAGTGTTAGTATTTTAAACTGATTTTTGAATATTTCTTTTTATCAAAATTCCAAATAATAAATTCATTCTCAAATAGACACATATAAATTTTTTTATCAATAGAATATATAAATTGAATGCTTTATATGGCCTATTTTAAGAAAATTGTGGCCTATTTTAAATATTTTTTGCCTATTTACCCTAGGTACCTTTTTTAGTTTTTTTGTGTCTAAACATCCTTAGCTTAGTTTAGTTATTGTAGTTATCATCATCCGTTTCATCCCTTTCTTCAACTTCTAATTGCTTTTTGGTGCAGGTATTGAAAATATTATCGTGTGCATCTCGGGACAAAAGTGTTCTTCCGAAAAATGCCACTTTCGTCCCTAATTGCACAATGTACTATTGTTTCAATATACATATGAATGGCGAAAGGTAAAAGTCCTCTTAAAACAAGATTGAGAAAATGTTGATTATGTTAGGTGTGCTGTTTATATTTGTAAATATTATTCTTTGATAGATATAATATTGTTAAATGCTGTCAAAATCAGGATCATGTCCAGTCCAGTTAGGCATCATGCAATGACAATCATTTGAATCTGATTAGATATTAGAGTAGTCCTGTCAGTGACAATATGACAATCCGTCTATCAACAGAATAATCGAATAATTACACGACTACAAGTCCAATCAGTTTACATAAAACGGACAATTTGCTGAACTTTGCATCAGTCTTGGTCATCATCTTGGGAGACTAGTGCATGGTGTAAATAAGCAACTGCACGATCAATATGTACGCGACTTGACGCGACGCTGGGAGGGCGGGGGCGGCGGGGGCGGCTGTCCGTGGACATCACCCCTGTCTCCGTCGGTCAAGCGACACTCGTGCCTTTGACAGCCTCGCATCGCTCCGTCTCTCTCGCGCGCATAGACAAGGGTAAGAATGGCTCTGTTTTGTGACAGACGTGTCCTAAACAGGAACTGCCTATTAATGAACTAGTCAACTCTCGTAATAAGAATGTTGGAGCTGGTGGTTTGTTTTCGTATTGATTTTCATTTTCCTTTGATGAATTTGCTTTGAATAGATGCGCGAATAAAATTAATTTGCACGCCATTTTGTGGAGATTGAGATTTTAACCTCCGGCTACTGTCAATACTACACTCCCAGTTAATTACGAAAATATACCCAGGTTCTCGACTCTTCAACTAATATCGATTTGAGATTGATGTTGTAAATACTACACTATATAAGACCACAGTCTCATATTCTCGAGAAAATAGCCACATACAGCAATATTTCAGAGTACCATATTATGGAACTACCTACTTTTCTTTAGATTTATAAAAAAAATTGTTCAATCCAAATATTTTATTACTTATTTACGCCAGCAGGTAAAATTATTATTATTATGGTACACTCGGTTTCGCCTCGTCTGATAATCTTCACGACTAGTACCATAATAATTGACGTTACGATCCGTATAACATAAGTAACTATTTTGGTAGGTACTTATTACTTTAATATTTTAAGTACCTTCTAAGATAAAAACTTGTACTTAAGACTTGCTTTCATTTCATAATCGTAAATAATGGTGTAGTGTTGTTTTGTACAGTGCTTATTCGTACGCCTAGCATAATCGTGCTGATTCGTACGCTTGAACCCTTTTATCTGTATTTTTCCAAGAACTCTTAATCCGTCGCAGCGGGGGGTTTCCATGTCAGTGCTAATTCGTACAATATTTAAATATATTTGTGAAGAACAACTAATAGAAAAAACGAACTGTTTTTAGCATATTTTTAAAAAACTGTGAATTATTCGTCTATATCAATATAAATAATCCAAATAAAATCTAATTTTAATAAGCAGAAACTCTTTCAACACATACGTATTGACATAAAACTATTCATTATTTAATTATTTCTCCGCAGTTTACCAATTAAAGAGGATTAGGGTTTTCGTGGTTTGAGAATTCTTCTGTAATTTTAAAGAATTGAAGAATAATAAGTAATTAATAATTAATTGTACTTTAAAGTATTTTATTTATAATGTGACAATTTTTTAAATTTAATCGGCGTCGGCGTTTCACTAACTAACTATCCCGACATATATGTAATAGGGGGAAGTATTGTAATCGTGATTTTTTGACAGTTCGTTATTATTGATTTTTAGTGCCATATTTATTTTACATTTATTTTACTTTTATTTTATTTTTTATTTATTATTGATCAAGTATTTATGTGCGATATTAACGTTGTACGAATTAGCACTGACCTGGAAACCCCCCGCTGCGACGGATTAAGAGTTCTTGGAAAAATACAGGTAAAAGGGTTCGAGCGTACGAATCAGCACGATTATGCTAGGCGTACGAATAAGCACTGTACAAAACAACACGTAGCCGTAAATAATAATACTGAAATTATGTAAAAGTACACGTAAGTTTTTTCAAAAATTTAAGTAATTTTATCGTTCAACCTGCGACCAAGGCAACAGAACAGAACATTCTTACTGTGAATTAATCTTCCTCAATAAAAAATGGTAATAATAGTAATAATTGGTTAGACACCATGCAATTAATATTAATTTCAAAAATATTTGTACTTGAAAAATACTTATTTTAAGTACTTTTGACAAAAAAACTTATACTTTACTTAAGTACTGTGAAGCTTTACTTTAAAATATACAGCACTGACCATAGGTAGTACTGGTACTTATACTTAAGTATTTTGGTTTTGATACTTTGCTCAGCTCTGTGTAAGACTTAAGACTCAAATTGAATAAAAGGCATGATTAATATGTACCTATGCCTGTATCATTACGAATAATCATGGTTATACTACATGATTATTTTTCTTCTTCAAATGACCATCTTAAGAGAAAACACCTTCACCTGATAAATTTCTTTACTTTTGTCTTCTACCTTTCTTCGAAAAGAAATTCGTCAATAGCGACTAAAAATTACCGACAATATTTCTTTGAAAAATCTGGAATACTTTTGATAAATCTGAGCGATAGATTCTGAAAAATACTGCTGTACAAACATAAGAACATAAGAGTAAGAGTGCCATATTTTATTTACAATAGTGTATCAAAACGAACCAGACGAATTTATCGTTAAAAATTTATAAAATAAGTAGGAAATAAGATTAAGCCGTCATCTTACGGGTACCTACTCATGAGTCGTTAGTGGAGATCCCATCACAATGGAGATACTTGTGCACCTGACTAGGTATGAACCTGAGTCAGTCATATAGTCGTTCAGCTATTCAGCCTGTTGGTATCAGGATGGTAATGAAAGCTTTTTTAATTTGTCAGACATTTAAAGATTATTAAGTAAATTCCTACACTCAGGGACTCGAATGGAAACGCAACAGGAATGAAAACCGGAACGAACCCCAATTTTCGCATTGAAATTATATTTAATTGTTGTATTTCCTTTATTTTCATTAAATCATTGCGAAAGAAATTTAAAACCGGTACAAGAAAGCATTTTTTACATATCAAGCATTAAGCTAGAATCAGATGATCGAACAGCCTTAGTCGGGACAACACTTTTGTCCCGAGATGCACACGATATTTTTTTAATACTTGCACCGAAAAGCAATTTGAAGTTGAAGAAAGAGATGAACCGAATGATAACATTGGAAAAATGTATAATAATTCCATAAAATAAATAAAAATAATCTACATAACAATTTTGGAGTCCCGCATAAAGCGGAAGGAAAGATACTTTTATTCCCTAGGGAGGAAAAAATCAAGTAGATGCCCGCAAAAAGTGCTTTTCCTCCCGTGGAACCGGTGACCGGTGAGAAATTCCTTACTTTCGTCTTTAAAATAGGGACGAAAGGTGGCGTTTTCAGTGCAGGTATTGAAAAAAAATTAATAAAAAAAACTCCTGCATCCCATTATAAGTGGAGAACACTGAGCGCTGGTTGGTTAAAGTAGCCACTGTAATTGAGTAGCTCCGAATCTCGCTTTATAAGATGGTTAAGGGGATAATTCCTAAAATACTCTCGATATTACTTTTTTTTAAATTCACTTTCTTCCCCACTATTACGGCTGCCCGAACCCAGCCCGAAACTCGTACTTTGCCGCATCCTAGCTATGCAATGTCATTTTGAAGTTGAAAAATACTGTAAATATAATAACTGTACTTTTTAAAGAAGTTAAGTAAAACAAAAATTATTCGAAAAAGGAAGCTTAGCTGCATACTTCTTACTGTTTAAATTTTTCTTGCCATTTATAATGACCGAAAAAAATCATATCAAATAATGACAAAAACCGCAAAAACGTCACAAAAAATAAAAAAAATAGAAGCATTAAGACATCCTTTGTTAATCCACTCATAGTAAAAGCATCATATATTTCAATAATAATTAAAGTAAACCTTTGTAACGCTATAAAATTTTAGGGTAGACGAACACCTTCAGTAAATTTGGTAGTATCCGTCCAACATTTCTAGCGTTGTCCGGCTGCAGCGTCACTGGTGGTGGGGGTGGGGTGAAATCTTGATGCAAGGAGCTGCTTGATGTGCAGGTGACGTTCGACGCGTCTCTGTCACTCGTTGTCCTTGTCTAAGCCTCAGCATTGATCTGTCCGCCGTGGACGACGCCGTGGCTGGACACGACAGCACACTTCGACTCATCAACCCCGGGTCGTGTCGGAACTGTCAGTTCCCGGAGACGACAGTCACCCGCGGTAATCAATGAAGGTGGGGGAATATTATACAAGACAAATGTGTGCTCTAGTTTCATAACCATATGCATTGTTCAGCTGAGTTTCAATGCAGTCAACGGCGTCCGCTTATTTAGACAAATATAGTTTCGTCAAAGCGTAGTAAGCCAAACTGTATTAGAGTCAAACTGTAATTTGTTCAAATAATAAATAATAAATACGCCAACCCGTAATTTAGCCAAACTGTATTCTAGACAAACTGAAACCACAAACCACAACTTCGACTAATATTAAGCCGGGGCCAGACATGCGGCATTCGGAGAATCTCGAACGTTCGTGATTTGCCGAACGGTGTTCGCCTTTGTGTTCACACATGACGCATTCGACGATTAACGAGCAAAAATATGGGAAAAGGCCGAATGTTCGTCTAGTTGAATATTCATTTGCAAAAACAACATTTCTACATTTTTTCAAATTCTTGTCAGGGGGCAAAATGGCTTTATTTCTTTCATTTATTTATACAAAATAGAGGACTGTAAGAATTTAACGAGATTATAAACCTTTTTGTAATATCAATCAATCAGATTAACAACAACAATAATAGATAATCGATTGAGGCCGTGTGGAAGTCTAGACCAGTACCTACTAAAAATTATTTATAGTAATAATTTGTATTTATAATAAAATATATTGCTACTACGAATAAGTTCAATAACTTAGTTACTCGCTACTGAGCTGGAACTGAAGTGAGTTATTCGACAGTTCGCTGTTCGCCGAATCCTGAATGTGTGATCGGTTGTCCGAAACCCCTCTAAAAGAAAGTTCGCCCACTTTGATGTGTGCTAGTTTACCGACTTTGGGCGGGAAGAGGCGAACAGTACGCCGAACGATTCGCCAAATCACGAACTCCCCATACACACTGAGCGAAGTTCGGCGAACAGGTGCTCGGGATTCGCCGAATGCCGCATGTCTGGCCCCGGCTTTATATTGTCAAATCTTTTTCAGGTAAACTGTAATTTAGTCAAAATGCAACTATGCCTAACTGGAATAATCCAACACGGAATTTATTCAAAACGTATTTTTGTCAAATCGCAGTTATTCATAACCTTTATCTTGCCAAACGCATTTTACTCAAATCGTAATCTTTCCAACTGTATTCAAGATATACAGTTGGTAAGATTACGATTTGAGTAAAATGCGATTGGCCAAACTTCACTTTGACGAAACTATATTTGTCCAAATTGTGTGCTCCCCAGTCAAAGTTAACTTATTTACTAGAAACTGTAACGGGCCCGTAGTGATCTTTTTCTCTCACACAGGGTAAACAAAAATGCTATGATACGGAGTGTCCACTCCTGTTTTATATTATATTTCGTGCAAGCCACGAAGTTCATGGTAACGCCACCAGTTGAAAACAACAGTAGTAAACGGAGCAATACGCGCGTTTGTTGCCGAGATTTTAACAAATTTGTTTTGCCAAATAATGGTAGATAGAAACAATTTCAAATACAAATTGTAGACAGAGCTGGGCAATACTCGAGTATATTACTCAAAAGTACTGCTCAATGTACACATTTGGTACTATGTACTCTATGTACATTCGAAATATCGATACTTTTACTCGTACTCGAAAGATTATACTCGTACTTAATACTCTTAATGGTACTCTAAGTAAATCCAAAGTACTCCGAGTATTTTTAAGTACTAAGAGTATTTTTAAGTTACTCAGACTACATCACATACTTGTAATTAGCTAAGACTTCAAACTACATTGGTAAGGCCATGAGCCAGGTACGTTGTGACATATTTCAACATTTAAGAATATGGTTGTTAAAACTGTTTTAAGATTTTCTCTAGTAAAAAACATACTTGTACGAGTACAACGATCTAGTTTATATTTTTATAAATTTTGCTTGAATGCGTCTACTAGTTACTTTATTTCATTTTTCATTGGACGTTCTATATTTTTTTGATACTTCGCCCAGCTCTAATTGTTGATAGTGGCATTTAGTACCCTTTGTTATTACAAAATTTTCCATTAATGTATAAACTTTCAATTGTACGATTAAATCCACAATCTAATCAGATCTAATCTAGAGTGGCAGAATGTTATATACAAAATTTAAAAAAAATTATTCAGTAGTATTTGAGAAATTGTACCTCCATCCATCCATTCTCACACACACAGACACACACACACTATTAAAATCGTGTTCTAGGAATCTCAAATCGTGCTTATCTATTGAAAACTCACTATCGAAATTTACAATTGCAGGTGTGAGTTGCGAGAGGTAAACAGCACCTTCGTATGTATGTTCTTTCCATATAAATGTTTCTTGCGCAGCAAAATTTTGTTCACAATTTAGTCTACCCTCAAAATATTCTCATCTCTCTTCCGTTCTCTCGTTCTCTCTTCTCTCTGCGTGTTGATTGTGTCTGTGTAGCGCCTTTAGTGTCACCTGCCAATCTATCTCGCCTCTCATCCGATCAACGTTAGATTTTAAAACGTCGACGTTAATTAATTAATGACCGGCACTACCTATGCCACTCGGCAATAAGCCAATCAGATCTCACGACAGCTTCAATAGCAATGACATCGCGACGTAATACCGGACGCGGAGGCCAGACAAATTTATTGCGACGCTTTTCAAGCTTCAATACTTTTCACGATCCATTACTGATTATGGATAGACACTGGGACTTTACATATCGCACGTCATGACGTCATGAGGTGGAGGTGATTTATTTCGGAGGTACATTATATCGCTACATTTGCTTTTATTGTGTTCATTACATTGAAAGAATTATTTAAAACTAAATAAGTTCAAAGTAGGAACCTACCTTCGATAGAGATACTAGAGTACTAGAGAAGAATGAGAAGAAGATCTGACTCTTTTCGAGTTATTTTCCTTTCCTCATCATTATTTAGTTAAGAAATTTTTCCATTTAGTTCTGGTATGTTTACACTTCTCCATTGAGAATTTTCCCATGCTTTCCAATCGTGGAAAAGGCAAGTCAATGGTTTGCAGCTATCAGTGAATTACAAATTATTCTTCTTTTCCAAGATTAATTGAAGATTCAATTAAGCAGGAGACTCTCATCAGAAACTTATCAGGATAAATTTTCTCAAGATTTAGAAGCATGAAAGAATTATCAAAGAATCCATGTGTGGACGAAGCATTACGAGTATATTCCTACTATAGTCAAAACAAATTTTAGGGTAATGCTGTGCCGTTCTTACACTCAACACGTTGAAATTCTGATTGAAATGACTTTGTTATGGTAATTGTCAAACTGTCATTTGGACATTGATTCTACAAGGTGATTTTTAATTAAAATTCGTTCCTCTAATGTAAAAAACTTTTGATTTTACTCTTTGTATAAGTGACTGAACTCTCGACTAGGGCTGCGAAAAAACATGGATCTGATCGAAAGATCGTTCTATCGATCTATATGATCACAGGTATTCATTATTCGATCAATCGATCAGATCGATTAATTTCTTTGACCGATCGAATTTGAATGATCGCTTACATTTGATGGATCGTTTGGACTTTGATGATCAGAATTATGATCGATAAGATTTGATTGATCGATAATTTTGCTATCACTGAACCATGAATATGTTTACATAAATCCCTAATTTTTGTAATTAACAAAGAAACGTAGGAATACTATTTTACGAGTACACGGCGAATACCTACAAAGATTCATGAATAATATTACCAGTCCTTCAATATTTAGTGCAGATAGATCAAAAATTAGATCGATCTAATAAGTTGAATCCATTTGATCAGACCGATCAGATTGATCAGATCGATTATATCGCTGATTAATTAGATCGAAGATCGATCAAAAATTTTGATGATCGAACAGCCCTACTCTCGACTATAATGTTCAAAGGGTTAAAAAGCATCAACATGCATTTTTCGTTCCTTCAAAATTCATTCCACACTTCTTAAATCAATTAGTTAAAATTCATCGTTCTGATTTAAGGAACTTGTGAATTATTATTAACTATTGATATTGCTCCCCATATAAGTGACTGACCTCTCAACTAAAACGTTAAAAAAAGCACTAACACCTTTTAACATCCTTCAAAATTCATTCCACACTTCTTAAATCAATTAGTTAAAATTCGTCGTTCTGATTTAAGGAACTTGTGAATTATTATTAACTATTGATATTGCTCCCCATATAAGTGGCTGACCTCTCAACTAAAACGTTAAAAAAGCACTAACACCTTTGAACATCCTTCAAAATTCATTCCACATTTCTTAAATCAATACCCCACCCTTTTTCTCCGCCACACTTTCTTTTGTCCACTCTCTTGCTCTCTCCTCTCCAGTTGTCGCGCGTTGACAATCGATTGACGGGTGTCGTTTAGTACGTCGTCCCGTGCAGGCGGCATTGTCTAGTTTGCGGCGGCGGCGGCGGCGCTGGCGGGGGCGGCGGGTATTAATGATGATAGCGGTGGGGGAACCCCCGCGGTGCCGACAAATGACTGTGTGTCAAGAGGTCGGCACGCGTAAGAACGATCGAAGCAGGCTACTGACGATGCTGGAGTGATGATGGCTGATTGATAGGTGAGGATATGTAAATTCGAGGCTTCTGGAGCTACTGTTGAAAGGGGATATATCATTACTTCATACGGACAGCTTAAATATATTTTATTTTGATGGTAACCGTTCGACAGGATTAATCCCAATAACCGAATGGTGGCGATTAGTGGGATCCAACCACTCGGATGGTGGTTTGCTGGGATCGAAATGGTAACTAACTAACAAACCACTGGTCTAAGTGGCCAATCATTAATTTGACTTATCCCAAATAACTTACATTTTATTCTTCTAAAAACCATTTAATTATTGAATAGTTGATGTTGTTATGAAATTCAACAATTTTTTGTTTATTATTAAGATTGCTAATAAACTAAGTCGTCAAATCATGAGTGCTATCACTAGCAAAGTCTAAATATGTTAAATGTTTTTAAGATCGGAAATAAATACCAGTGTAGGTACCTTTGAATTAGCCGTTTTGATTCACAAACGAACCAGAGTACATTTTTTGGGGTTTTCTTTAAATATGATATTTTATATCATTAAAAAAATATATTTAAAAATGTTACATACGAATAAATATAAACATTTTATAATTCTAGTGGAAATAATCACATACCGTTTCCAACCTTAATTTGCTCTTGATTGACGGTTTGATAAATAAATTGACCCTTTAACATGGTTCGACATGCACAACTATTTTAGAATTACCTACATCAATTCTAGAATATTAAACGCTTGAAGTCCTGTTTTCACAAGAATTCTTCGAGGTTTCTTTCGTGCTTCTGATTTAAAAAAAAAAATTGGAAAAGAAGATTCTGTAATTCACCATCAGCTCGGGATTTAGATCATGTCATTTGTCTCGAAATGTTACCAAGCAACAGAATTTTGAAGTAAATTTTTCCAGCAAAATACTGGTCCCTGATATATTACTATTGAAAACATTTTTTTTAAACTAAAGAACACAAATTTTGACTTAGAAACATGTCACTAAGCTGTTTTTTTAAATAAAATATGGTTACGGTCTCAGGGACTCAAAATTGGCAATATAGCGTGGCAGTCAACGTGTTAAGTTTTATTTCGGTGTCAAGCACAAGCTTTCTTGAAACCCTTGAAGAGTAAGCAGTGTGTTGTGTAGCAAATAATTTGAAATTCATGATAAATTTCTTAACAAACATAGCCGTCCACAGTCTCGACCACGCTCACATTAACTGGTGAATGTATGACTAGGTCGGTCCGAACTTTCCGGTGATGTATATTTCCCTTTCAGTGTTCCTCCTCTGTTCGTCCCCTCCCCCTTCTTCTCCAACCGACGAGATAAAGAACGGAAAGAAAAAGAGAATAATGCATAATTCGGTCATAAAATATGTCACGCTCTCTAGAATTGAACGCTATCCTTCAAAGCTGTCGGGCTCGGGCCACACCGCGCGCTGATTTATTGGGCAATAAAGTATTATAATTAAACGCGTTCGTAGCAGAGATGGTGGGGGGAGGGGGTTGGGAGGGGTAGCTGTGGGGCCGATGTCACTCGGCCTGGATCTATAAATCTCTCGGAGCTCATACACGCACCCCTGGAGCCCTAAAGCTGGGCCTCGCGTAGGTATGATGGAGGGAGGATCATCGAAGACATGGCACGAAACTTCAAAATGCTACTTTCTTCTCAATCCAAAACTGAGAACTTTCATTCACTGATAAAACAATAGTTCACTGTTTTTGTTTATTAATTAACAAACATGACATTCAGTATCATAAAATAGTAGTGCATGTTACAATAAATAATTTTGAAATCTATGATGTTCTTAAGCGACCCGTTTCCATTTTGTTCGAATACTCTCGATTTTCCCCACTACTACGGCTGCCAGAAACTAGCCTGAAACTCGTACTTAGTCTCATCCTAGTAATGCAGTGTCATTTTGAAGTTGAAAAATACTGTAAAAGTGTTTTCGTTGCGAGTAAACTGTTAAATTTATTTTTGACTTCAAGATAATGTTTTTATAAAAATTTAATAGAGAAAGAATGGATCTACAGATGATGTAGATGATTTAAAAAATAATCAGGAGATATAAACGTGTAAAGTTTGCATAAATTGGAATTTTTTTATTAAAATATTAAAACGGCACAACTGTTAATTGATCCTTTATGTATATAATTTTTGTTGAAACAAAATTTTAACATTCTTGTACTGGCCATAAAACACTTGCCACGTTAGTACATTTTATCCTGGAATTTAGGTGGTAGATAGGCCTCTTAAAGGTTGTGCGTACACGGCTATAAAATGAATGTTTGTATATATAAAACGGCTTCAAGAATATTTCAGGTGTATAAGAAAAAAAAAACGTTAAGTTCAAAAAGCTGCAATGTTGTAGATAGAAAAACTGAACTCTTCCAATGCCTGATGATAACGTAACTGTTTTAAAACTACATAGCATCTAGATCATAAAATGGTGTAAGACCGATGAAGATTATTTTTGATGTAAAGACGAACAATTTTCTTTGAAGTTATTAAAGTAAAACTACGTTCATTCATTTTATGATTAAATAATTAATATAAATTTCATACCTGTTTGATAAAAACATATTTTTGAGTTCATTATTTTAGAAGCGAGGATGACGGCTTTTATTTCCTGATTCTGCTCCAGATAACTTACCTGTAAGATAACATAAAAATATTAAAATCATGTAATAATGTGAGACAAGTCAGGATATTTTCAGACTTAAAAGGCCCGTCTACCTCCTAAAATCGAGCACAAAACCTACTAGCGTAGCGAGTGTTTTGTGGACAGGACAGAAATGGTAAACAAGGGTTATATATTTAAAAGATCAATTAACAGTTGTGTCTTTTTAAAATTTTAATAAAAAATTGTACTTGATTGAAAAATTTCAAATTTATGCAAATTTTACACAGTTATAACACCTAATAGAAATTTATTTTTTATTTCTCTATTAAATGATTATAAAAACATTACCTTGAAGTCAATAATAAACTAACAGTTTACTCGCGACGAAAACACTTTTGCAATATTATTCAACTTCAAAATGACATTGCATAACTAGGATGTAGTTAAAGTACGAGTTTCGAACTAGTTGTAGGCAGTCGTAGTAGTGAGGAAAAGAGTGGAATAGAAAAATAAGTAAAATCGGGAGTACCTATTCTAGGAATTCGGAAAAAACCTAGACGAGACGCTTAAGGATTAGAAAAAAAAATTGAGATTTTCATCTTGTAATGAAGTCCTGACTAACATATTTGTTAGATAAATAAACACATGCAAAAAGTGATGAGGCAAGACAAAATGAACTTACAAAAAATAAAGATGAGGAGTTTTCAAAGTGCCAGTTCCTTGCTTAAACCTTACAATATCATAAATGCTTATATAATTCTACTTCTTGATAGGATACAGAATAACTTAACTATCGAATAGCTCATATAGCTTAAAGCAAATCAAATAGAGATAAAAAATATATGGTCCATATGATTGAATCTTTTAAGTTACGAATTATAGCCATAAATTTAATATGTTATTGTTTAAAATCATATTCTGGAAATTAAACATTTATTATTAGTTACCATATTCAGTGTACATCAATAATGTATATAACAAGTCAAATGAGTAACCAATGACGAACCGATTTCAAAAATGAGTTCTGGTATATGGATTAGCGATACCTAAGGCAGTAGTGCTTTCCTCAAAGACATCAAATTTACAAAAGCATCCCTTGAAACAACTAACTCTTCCCTCTCCATTCCTTCAACGACATCAAAAGATCAAACCCAAACATCCCTCCGCAATTAATACCATCAACCACCCTTAACTGCTGGTCATCCCCCAATTCATCCCTTCCAAGATCGTCGCTTGTATCAACCCCTATATAATGCCTCCCTAACCGCACCAGCCCTAGTTAGACACCTGACTGCCCGTGACGTTTGCCCATCACTCTCCCCTCCCTCGCCCTTCATCCCTTCCATCCCCACCGAGAGGGGAGTAGGGCTCCGCGTCGCGCTGAGCTCAGTCTGTCTTCAGCCGCCGCTCGTGATAGTCGGTCGGAGAGCTGCGTGAACTCTCGCGGTGGTTATGTTTACTGTGATGAAGTTAGTGATATGTACGCCCGGTGACTGTGTTTTGTTTTGAATTATGACTGTGACTATGCCTCCTAATTCTACCAAGATGGAGAATAAATCTGAAGAGTATTACAACCAGCTGCAAATTAATTTGTTGAACAATTACTGGCAACTTATGACTAGACTTATGACTGCGTCTGTCGACAATGCTGATGCTCCTGAAACTACTGAAAGTAAAGGTAGGAATTTACTCATTTTTGACTGGAAATCTTATTTCAGGAAATAAATTTTGTTTATTTTCTGTTGTACTTATTTCATTGTTAATTGTAATTCTGATATGATTTGTGATTAATAAATAATATCAACTCCTGAAGAGGGTTCGTGTGGCCAAAACCGGTAGAGTGATATAATAAACCAATTACTGACTGCAACCCATCAAGTTTATTTCCTGAAATTATGAATTTTTGTTCGGAATTGCGCGCGCCTTCTGTTTATAAAATTCAAGCACTTGTGGATGATTTGTTGTTACTTGGCAACTTCGTCAAATTGTTATTTTATCTGTTTTTTGTAGAATTATTACGAAAAATTAATTTATGGTATGACCGACCTGAAATTTAGTAGACTGTCAATATTGACAACTGAAAATTGCTCGAAATTGCTGCTGAGCGGCTGAAAACTTTCTATGTATGTCCAATCTAAGCTTGGCAACTCATTAATGCGTTTAGAACGATAATTATTAGACACAGAATATTTTGATCTAAGTACACGGAGGTAGATATTTCTGCTAAAATACCTAGTGTGTATTTTCAGGACTAAGTGTCATACTGCCAATTTTTAGTTAAATGTAATTGTTTATTGGAGAACACAGAAAATCTCGTACAATTCTAAGTAGAATATTAACTGAATTTCATTTTCAATATGGATCACATTACTTGTTAATATTAGAAATAAACTATTTATTTCAATTTAATGATAGTGACATTATTTATCATATTTCATTTAAGCAACTAACCAGAATTCAGTTTATTTTATAGTACCAATTCCAAATGTAAAAACCTTTTATATATTTTCATTATAAGGCGAACTTGAAAGGTTCTGATGTATATAAGTTATTTTGTCTGATGCCGTGTCATAATGACAATATTATAAGCCGCAATTTAAGGACCATTATAGCTTTAATTATAGGCCGAGGACCATAATGAATCCAGTATGGTTTTGATTTTGTTACACTCTGTGAATTGAATGACTGTTTAGACGATGTTTAGAGGTTCGTGGTTCCTGTTAACCCTGTTTAGGGAAATTGCAAAATAATCTTTCAAGACGACTCGAAAAATAATCACGTGAAATGAAATAAAATTAAATCGCAAAATTATTTTAAATTAGATAATTTGAACAGAAAACACAGGGTCTGACCAATTCTCGTCAGCGATCGTGTGATTGGTCGAAAAATGCGGAGCTAAAGTTGTACGATTTATCGGAGCTAAAGTAACTCATCATTGTACGACTTACATCAGTATTTTGTCGTTTTGAAACCGATATGTCACACTTTCGCCGTATTCCAGAACTTTCATAGTTTCTAACACTAAACCGCACAATTCTCTGAAACATATTGACTGTCCAATGACCAGGGACAAATTATGCTAAACGCCATACGGTGAAACTTCTGTTCGACAACGCCGAACTACCGTCGTTCCCACGTCCACGGTCCACGCCGTGTCGTGCTTGTGTCACTGTCGTGCATGCGTGTCGTACTGTCGTGCACACCGACGTCCGTCACCGTGAGTTATGAATCCTGTAATGTGTGTCTGCAGGAACATAAATCTGTCAAGGAACCCTTAGAATTGCGGCGGGGGGAGCGAGGCAGGAGATTGATAGCTATCGAAGGGAGAGGTTTGAATTGTTAGTAGTTTTAGTTTAAAATCTGGTGTGGCCGGCGCAAAACCTTTATTTAGAAAACGAAATTATTTGATTTATAGTTGCTTATCTTTGCCGGATTATCGGAACCGGAATTCCAGCCTCTCTTTAGACCGGATTGCCGGTATTCCGGCCGAAGGATAAAAATAAGAAATAAACCACGGAATAATGACCAAAGGGTTAAGAAATTTAATTTCAAAATGCTGAGATAATTCGAAGCAGTAGCTGCGCAGGTTTAGGATAGAGGTGATAAACTATCGATAGTGATTATCGATATATCGATAGTAAAGATATTATTTAGTACTATCGTAGTATCGATTGTTCAAAAAGCTATCGTAAATAAAAGTGCGTAATTTATTAGTATTCGTTTTTTAAAATTTTATATTTAATTATATCCAGAATACGCAAAATAATCAAAGAAAGCAGCTCATGCGTGCGCAACTCGCTTGATTTCTTATTAAGCTATAGGAAATCCGTCGATCATTATGCGTGCATTTAAGCCGAATCTAAAATTCTAGATTTGCATTTTCCTGGAAACGAATCTTTAGATGTAGGTAGATATTTTATTACACATATATTTTATAGATTTGAATCTTCTTGTGCATGCATTTTCTTGTGTATGAAAATTCTAGAATTGTATTTTCTGGTATGGAACCCATTCGCTAAAGTGGCTACTCGAAAACTAGTTTCCTAGATTTGCATCTTCCTATGTTTGCATTTATGCCGAATCTAAAATTCTAGATTTGAATTTTTCTGTAAATGAATCCTTTGATGAGATATTTTATTTCGCATTTATTTTCTAAGTTTTAATCTTCTTGTGCTTGCAATTTCCTGCGTATGAAAATTCTAGAATTATATTTTCTGATGTTGAATGTCTATTTGGACTTTGGACCTTTTAAGAATACAATACATTGTATATCAATTGAATGAGAAATGCAGAACTTTATATATAAAAATATAAATGTATTTTTTTTACAATAAAAGCTGTCAAAGTGTTAAAAGTGTCATTAAATAGATAATGTCCAAATTAAAATTGCATGATATAATTATTATTCTAGTATCAAGGCTTGATTTCCGGGCCATCCCTAAATACAAGCAGTCAATATATTTTACGTAGAAACAACAGGGACGTAACTAAGGGTGGGCCTGGGTGGTACAGGGCCCACCTTGAAAAGTCTACGAAATTAATTTCAGGAGGAACTAAATCAAATTCCTTCAGCAGTGAAAAAAAAAATTCACCTAGCTTCGCTCAACATACTACTATATTTTTCAAAACAAAAATTTTACTATAAAAATCCTAGTTACGTCCCTGAGAATCAAACATCAACTGATCCTGAATTGCAAGATTTAAGACTCATGTTCACCAACGAAAACACTCTGAAAATCTAGATACCTATTCCCATTCCTCCTTTTGGTAAATTCACATCTCCTATTCCTCAATCTCTGTGATCCAGTCTTGTCATGTTTATTTCTCCGCGTCAGTGTAAACTACCCGGGCTCAACGTAACGTAACGCAGCGTAACTGTAACGTAATGCCGGCGTCTAGCGTCGCGCGAATGGAAGAACGTATGGAACCAGAAGACGCTCGTAAACTTGTCCTGCGTCGTCGCGACGTCGACAGGACTCCGACTTACACATGCAGAGAGGGGAGCGGGTGGTCCAACCGAAAGGAAAGGAGTTTTATTCCTAGATGTTTAAGGATTTCAATTATTGCAGGTGTAAATTTATGTTCTTCTTAAGAGTTAAGCTTGAATTACATTAACCTTTTTTGGCCAGAAAAAAGATACTTGTTTCGTCTAGAATCTAGTTTTAAAATTTGTTGTTGCACTGACATTTTATTTGGGTCATCGACCAATACTGCCAACTGAAACTTTACTTTTACTCTACTGTCACTACACTTCTTTGTTTTTGAGGTTGGTAACACAAAATATACATCCACTTCGCAAGTCTAGTACGAAAACTGGATGGAAAATATGTCCGGAGCTATTCTTTTAAGAGGCTCGTCTACCTTTTTTTCGAATTCCTAGAATACTCTCGATTACTTTTTTTTCTATTTCACTCTCTTCCCCACTACTACGGCTGCCCGAGACCAACCCGAAACTTGACGAGATATATATTATAGTTTTTATGAAATCATAAAATTATTTTAAGTGAACACAAAACAAATGGCAATCACGAGTTGCAACAACAACAATATCCGATGTTCTGACCAATTCTCGTCAGCGATCGAGTACACAGGCAGCGCTCTGATTGGCCGAATAATGCGGTACTAAAGTTGTACTTTTCACTACGGTTTAGCGGAGCTAAAGTAACTTATTATTGTACGATTTCATAAAAAATATAATTTCTGTTCCACGCTCAGGGCTCAGTACCTACTTCATGTGATATGCCAGATACAAATTCAATTTTAATTACATAGTTTATTCTCCACTAACAACCATGAGTATTCGTAAGTTAACGGCTGGTAACCGCACACATGGTATTATATATCTATCGCCATCATTCCACGTTGGGATGTAAATTTTATCGTTGATATTTAGGTTGTACTTGTCTAGTTTTTATTCCAAAATTTTTTTTCAATTAGGGACCATGTTCAAAATTCATCGTGTAAGAGACGAACCAACGGAGATGGCCATTTGCATGCATTTGATGGATGCAACTTGTATTACAGAAAATTTTAAAAACTTCTTAAGTTGTATGCTTAATCAATATTTGTATCTATAGGGTGTTTCAGTAAAAAGTTGAATATTGAATCGCGCTCCAATTTCGTTTGTCAATTGTTGAGTCAGCAATATTTGGTATTTGTGTAATTAAAAAGAAGAACGCTTGTTAATAGTGAAAACAGATTACACAAATGGAGAAATTTTGACTGTGACGATTCGCAACGTACGTGATTATCGCTACCGGGCCATGTTGACAGACTTTTTCATGCAAGAATTAGATGGAATGGACTTAAATGAGATGTAGTTTCAACAGGATTGCGCCACCTGTCACACCGCACGCAAAACAATGACGTTGTTGCAAACACGTCAAATTCGTGAAATCCAGCAGCCCTTACTTCAAAATGTACTGCGAAATTTCGTTAAAAGAGTACATTAATGTCAACAGAGCAACGCTGGCCATTTAACCGATATTTTGTTTCATGTGTAAATGTCATTACTACCTCTCTAAATACAAAATGTAAATAAAACATTACATTAATATGTTTGATTAAGTTTTTAAAATTCAACTTCTTGCTGAGACAACCTATATAACCTAAATTTCATTAAAATTGTTAAATAACTGCATTAAAACAATACAATACGTAATATGAGTCCGTTGGACTCTCTGGTACATCTGAGTTAGTAAAATAAGGGTTAAATAGATAATTTTTTAATCCAGGATTTAAAAGCTTGAAAGAATCCTTGTGTGTAAAAACTATACCGATGAATTCTGCCTCACCTAAATTGGAGTAAAAGGCGCGATAGATACGCATGTATTTTCGTTGGCGCTGGTTCTATTAGTCTCGTAAGAATGTCTCGTTTTGAAAGTGGTCTTCCATGTCAGCATTTAATCACTCTGGTGACATTACCAGCAGGTGCTTCCTTGACGGAAGAGGCTCTACTTGCGGGCAGTTATAAATTCCATTGACACACGTCAGCGCTGTTATTTAGTGGTTCACAGTTCACACAACAACAGCGAGCCAAATATAACCGCCAGGTCCTGTCCTGACTAATGCGTCTAGTGCGTAAAGTGTCATTGATGTAATGCAGTTTTTGACATAAATCTCGACGGAGACACAAACGCAGCAACGCGAGTTGTGAGGCGACGCAGACGCTGATGAAATGACGGACAGGTGCTGCCGACGCTGGCGGCGATGCAGTCAGCTGTCGTCTGTCGCTCCAAACCAGGGACGGACTCCGGGAAATTTCAGATTTTAGAGTATCAATCTTATTTTGGACAATTTATGAGGCCGAAACCCGAGTATTTTTACAGCCCAGGTTCGAATCCATTCTAGTTTAACTGCACAAAAATATCTCATCGATAAACAACCCTGCATGACTATTGTCTGTGAATGGGCGGCTCATCAACCATAATCAATTTATGGAAATTTTGTGTTAAAAATAGTAATTATACATACTATTTATGATTAGTAAAATAAAAATTATTAAAAATTAATTTAGTTCAGAGATAATAAGGTTTAACATTCGTGACGTCATCGGTATTAGCTTGGAAATGAAGCTTTCATTGGCTAAACATTGTTTTCCCGCTGTCCGATATTCATTCATAAGGCAACATAATAGACACAAAGTTTAAACTGTCAGTTTTATAGGTTAGAATTATTTTTTCGTATGTAATAAAATATAATTTAAGTACTGACAAATAGTCAAGCTCCATTGAAACGTCAAAATCAGGGATGTCAAAATGTATTAAAATGTTTGACGATGTAGGTTTTAAAATTAATTTTTATTTTAGTATTGAAGAAAATTATTGAACAAATGTAAGATTTGATATTATATTTACATTTTTAAAAAATATAAAAAGAAATAAATAGGTACAATACAAATTAAAATAAACTGGTTGAATGCCACTACTTAACAGAACCCGTCAAAAAATGAGGAAAAGTTCAGCTAATTTATACTGTCCTACTATTACACACTGGATCCAAATCCAAGTAATCAAAAATAGTATTACCTAACATTGCTGCAAAATTAGATTCTCTTTTGAATGTTCTAAATTCGATCGAATGAAATCCTGGTTTAATTCCGCGAATAATCTGTGTTGAAAACTGGTGAATCACCCATCACTTGGTGTTTACAAGACACTTCATAAACTATTAAACTATACAGTAATAGTTTGTCATAAATTGAACAATATTTACAGTGGATGAAGTCAGCCAGAAGTATGTTATGAATAAGTCTCTGCTTAATCATAAACACGACAGTTTGGAAATTTTCGACAGGTGCAGATATCTTTGTCATGTGACGCATGAATGTTAAAACTATTGTCACACAAATAAGAATACTGTCTGCTAGAAATTCACAAACATTAGACATGCAAAACACAAACTTACTATTGAGTTAGAATGATCAAATTTTTTATTTGAAAGACGGTAATGTGTTTTTACTGATTCAATGGTATGTTATGTACTATACTTTAACGTAAATATTGGAATACAACTAAAAACTATGGATATGGAATTACTTTACTTGATTATGTTTTGTTTCTTTAATTTGCACGTTGCTTTTAGTAGGATTTAAGTAAATAAGAATGAAAATATTAATATTACTAATATGTTATTACTCCTGATCGTAAAGTAAAGTTTTTTCCGAATTCCTATAATACTCTCGATGTTACTTTTTTCATTCTTTCCCCCACTACTACGACTGCCTGAAACCAGCCCGAAACTCGTACTTTGCCGCATCCAAGCTATGCAATGTCGTTTTGAAGTTGAAAAATACTCTAAAATTGTTTTCGTTGCGAATAAACTGTCAGATTATTATTTATTCCAGGATTTTTATAAACATTTAATAGAGAAAGAATGGATCTAGATCTGCCTAATTAATTAAGTTCTATCATGATATATAACCGTGTAAAGTTTGCATAAAGTGGATTTTTTTTGGAATTTTTTAATCTATTAAATCCTTGTTGAAATAAAATTGTATGTATCTAACGAAATTTCTTTTTTTCAGGTAAGTTCGCCAAATTCTATACAAGATGTCCTGTCAATCTACAAATTTGTGAGTGGCAAATATTTATATTTACTAGGTACTTAGGAGTTCTGTACACAATATTACGTGTTTAGAGGTGTAACAGTTTCTGCTTTACTCATTGCATATTAAGAATTTGAAGCAAATACAGGTACTAGATGTTTGTAAAAGAATTTTAATCTAGGTTATAATTCTCAAAAAAAAATCTGGAATCCGTACAAAAAATTAATGAAAAAGTGTGTTTTAAGCAATTTCTTACATGCTAACTCGACATAAACCTTGGTACATTCTTCATCTGTAAATAAATTTATGAAAATTTGCTTTATCTGTAAACTTCGTGAGCATTTTAAAAATTGTTAGACGGTTTTTACGTATTTTAGGCAAATGTTCCCATGTGTTGAGCTTTGAGCTACGTGGAGTCAATACTCTTAACAAAACATAGTTTTTTAAAAGTCAACAGCAATCGGATTTACTTGAAATATTTTCAACTGTACACAAGAACTTTTCATTTCGTCGGATAAATTTCTGTTTGTATTGAAACTTTGTAACCTGTAATTTAACGCGACCCTTTTAGTTATTCTTCAAAAGTAATAATAAATTTATTTAAACTGCACAGTTACAGACAATGGTTTTCTGAAAATCTAATCATTTCGCTGACAAATATTAGAAATATAAAGCAAATGACATTTAAGAGTTGCTAAGAAAAAAGTAAATAAGGTTTTATCACTTGCAAAAAGTTACCTGCCTTTTTATCCGCTGTCAAAGTGATAAAATTGTGTTTTGTTTATGGCTTACTTTATACAGGAGTGGAATTATCGATAAAATATCAAAAAGATGCGAATACAATTCTTTCTTGATGTTGTCGACTTGTTCTTCTCATATTTCAGTCGTTTCTATGTCATAGCCATCTCCTCCATCTCTATTCTCGTAGGAGTGACGTCTAAGAATGCAATGCCCCGTTACACGTTATTGGCTACATAACCTCTAACCTCCATAAATTTAATTGTTCATGTCGAATACGAAATAACTCCCGTTCTTTATTATATTTATGATGCCTTGATTTATTTATTACAACTAACTAACATTCATCCAGCTTATTACAAGTCAAGTCTTTGCCAGCGAATGTCATTTGTCGAATAAATAAGACGCGAAGATGATGGAAAGTACCTACTCGTAGAAACGGTATTGGTGAAGAGTGAAGATTTATTTGTTTATTTTGACACTGTTCGTTGTTAGTTAACCTTTGGGTTAATTATAACCTGCATTTTAATACAAACCACACTTTGAAATACGATAAGCGATGGACCACAAACCACAATAATTTGCTTTTCTCTATACTTGTAAATGTGGACAATATAATACATAAATTGATGATTGATTGCTTGTTTAAATGTTTGAATATTTGTTTTTGAACATGGGGTTTCTCATGGGTTTCAATATTTTTTAATTAGCTGGATATCTAAGTGATTTATGTGATCCATTGTGGTTTTATTTAGATTCAAAACCATTCCGACATACATTTCAGTTCAAAAAACTCCATTATTATGTACTTATCCAAGTTGGGTAAATGACGTGATATGATATGATATCAGAAAGAAATTGGAAAAAATGCCTAATATTTCTATAGTTTATATTTTATTTATTGACGATTGACACATCATTTTGATGCCCAGTTCGTATATTCTGTTTGTTCGGAAAATGCAATTTTTTAACAATATTCCGTACACTTCAATTTTGACCAATTAGAATGCTTTTTGTTTGAAGAATGCGGTTTTTTAGCGATAAAATTTGAAAAAACCACGAGGTATATAGCAATTATATTAATGTGGCAAAATCGGAGACTTTATATTAACTGTACGAGTCAGGCTCATTAAAAAATACAAATAGCGCCGCAGGCGAATTTTTTTCCATTCAAGGGCAAATGCTTTATAATTAAAAGTTACATTTTATGGAGGAATGCGTAATAGTAATTGAAAAGTTTTTTGAAATAGAACTTTTAAAAAGAAACTGTCATGTCTCTTTTAGTTAGAAATCATAATGACAAATGTGCCGCAGGCGAAATTTTATGTTAGTTTAAGGTCAAATACATACATAAATAAATTTCGCAACTGCCTAGAATTTTGGCGGATGAGCACAACTCGTTTTCGAGTGGGCAAGTATCTGAGCTTGAGTTTGTTGGACATAAGTTATGTAAGTAAGAATAGGTACAAGAATTATGGCTGCATTTTATTGAGCGTGATTCCAAATTATTTTAAGTGTGAGTCAAATAGATTAAAATTTTACTTGAGTGTGGAACCCTCACATACCCCTGTGAGTCGTTTATGCCTTCCGTCTATCGCAAAATGCACGTATGTTTCCTCGCCCATAAAATCACCCCTGCTGCTATTGGTTCGTGTCTCGGCACCAAATGTTAGGGGTGGCAGGTTTTATGGCACATAACCGTCCATCATCACGTCATTTTCTCATTTTCAAGGGCGACAAACCGCAGTAATGTCGCATATTTTAACACATAAAAATTCTAATAACCCGCGAAATCACGTGGAAACTTACGGGGATAACTACAGGAATATTCGATCAGGGAGGAGGAAAATCTTGGAATAAATTTAATTCCAGTACAGATTGAACGAAATTTTTCTTGTATTAATAAATTATTTTTTCTACTCCTGGTATCAAAACATATTATCATTTAACGAACTAGTTTCCATGGCACTAAATAACATTTTAAACACACCTCGACAAACCGTGGCTTTGGCCGTTTTTAGTCACGGGCTGAACATAGCAACTGACATATTGAGCATGGGGTGAAGTTGGCTCCTGTATTTGACATTTAATTTTTGTGAAAAACAGAGAAATTAATGATTTCTATGAATAATTGTCAAATTATTGACAGTGAAATACACTTGCCTAAGTAGAATTTTGTAGGTAGCTATGTATAATATCATTACGATTTAACCTAAAATTAATAAAAATTAAATTTGACATGTTAATGAATTTTTATGTTATTTAATTTGTGGTCGTAGAAAAAGTATAGTATATGACTCGTTTATAAACTCTCTATAGATACTCGTTTTTTATACACTCGCTGCGCTCGTTCCTTAAAAACTCGTGACTAAAATGACGTTTATAAAACTTGATACATAAAATACTGTTATCCACGGCTATTCAATAGAACATTCGTTTTACACTTGACAGTTGTTTGAAGTGAGCATTGTGCCCCATTACTCACTAGTGAGTTTTTTTATAATTATTTATTTGGGTCTATGGCTAATTAAACTTTTTATTAGAGATAAAAAAACTTACACAAATTTAAAAAATAAAAGGTTTTTGACAACTGCTGTTAGTGAAAATTTGTCTCGAAATTTGTCTTATAAAATAAATGAATACTTTAGTATAATCGTGGATAAAGTATAGCATTCTACTCGAAAACTCCCATCAAATAATAGGTATAGAATATTTTTTTGTGCTTAGCGCAGTGTCGTATTTATGGGTGGCGAGGTCATGTGCGCAAAAATTTTTGGGCCCTATTTCATTAAGTAAATTTTAAATCTGATACTGACACTGGACTCATTAAATCGGTCCAGAAAAAATGAATAATTAACTAGGTACATCTAGTTTATACTTTATGTACTTTTGTAAAATTATTGTTTAGAATTATTGTAGAAATCGTAAAAAGGTGTAATGAAGTTTTTTTTGTTAAAAATTAAACGTTTTCTTAAAATTGCCTATATTTTTAACAAGAAGAAAAACTGCATTTTACTCTGTTTTCGTGAGTCGAATGAAGCAAACCTGACATAAAACTTCAATTTGTTTCATTGCTATCGCCATTGTTTTTTGTAAAATGGATCTTATTATTTTATTATCTCTCCGTAAGGTCGTTAAAAAGTAGCCAGAGTTTTTATAAATAATGTTGTTGCTCAAATTTCGGGACACCAATGAAAAATAACAAATAAAATTTATCTTTTTAAAATAATGCACATTTTTAGACTGGCTGGAGCCTCTTAATTGCCTGCACACACTTACAAATAAGCCTCCTGTTTAGCGTTCATTGAAATTGACCACTGATATTTTTTGAAAAATGTATTCTTACCAATTTGTAGTCGTAACTCGTAAGTAGGGTTATAATCGAGTTATAATTAATGTCTTTTCGAAACTAATTTAATTATTGGTGGAAGAAAGTGGATGACGCAATGTGGTGTTCATCTCTTTGAATGGGAGTGAGTGTTTCAACAAAGTAAAAATATAAATAATGAGAAATAGTGATTTATGCGCGACAGTCAAACAATGAGCGAGAAGTAGACAAATAAAGAAGGCTTCACATTTATCAATTTATGACTTGGCACGACGAGGGCCTACACAACATGTCTTGGCTTTAATGGATTTATTAATCACATAATTGCTGCTTTGGATGGGCCATCAATAAACGTGTCCACCAACAATACTTTATAACTAATAAATCCCCAAATTGTACTAGAAGTGCAATGACCCACGCTTCTTCACTGCGGGCGAAGAAGCATTTGTCAATCACCCATCACGTTTTATTACATAGTTTTATTTTGTAACACTATCTTTTAAAACCTTGTCCAATCAGATTTGCATCTTATATAGCTAAAGTCTGGTTTACATCATACTTTTTTCGTCTAGATTGTAGTTCGAGATTCATCCGAGAAGTTTCTAGCCATTTCTAGTATAATGTAAATCAGAAATTCCGATCCGAGTTCCGTTCGATTTTCATACTTTTTTCTAGTATAGAAATATACGCCCGGCTCTATTTTTCTATTCGAGATTCATACTAGACTTGTCTACGTAAGCGCAGTTCAATCTGAAGTCAGTTTGACCAACCTTTAAAAGTTTTGATATTTTGTTTTGATTTGTTCACTTTGACGTTTTGCACTTGTACGGTGTTATTCAAGTGTTAATATTTTATCCATTATAAATTCGAACCTCAAATCTTAAGGTTGTCGCTTGTCAGAATAAGTAAGAATATTATTTATTATTTTAAAGTTGCCTGACTTTTGCCATTTCAAAAAAACAAACTAAGAATTCCGATTGTGTCCGAAAAGTTTGGAAATAAAGTATGAAAATCGAACGAATCTCGGATGGAAATCAAACGAGAAATCTAGCATGGATCTAGACGAAAAGAGTATAATGTGAAACAGGCTTAATGGTAGATTTAATTTCAAGTTATATCTAACTTCAGGGTGATTTGAAATTTAAATCTACTCGAAATCTACTTTATGGATTGATCTTGGATAGATCAAATAATATAGGCTTGGTGTCCGCCAATTGTAGACCCCCTGGCATTATTTTAGTTCTGTTTTGAGCTATGCCAGTCAATAGTTAAGTTTTATTATATTATCTAAAGTTTCCTGCTTAAAAAAATATTTCTGGTCATTTAATTGAGACTGAGTCTCCACTCTCCGTTTGTTCTATGTTAATGCATAGAAACGCTCGCTAAAAATACGTAAAAGCTATTTCTAAAATGCTCACGAAGTTAAATAAAGCAAATTTTTTAAATATATCTCTTAATCATAAGTTATATCATGTAAAAAGTAGCTTAAAATGTAGGAGGTACCTACTTTCTCATCAATTTTTTATAAGGGTTAAAAAGATTTTTTTCAGAATTGTAGATTAATTCTTTCACAAACATCTAGTACTTGTACCAAATTAATAATATGCAATGATTAAAGCAGATACTGACATAGGTAGGTATATCTAAACACGTACCTACCGAATATTTTGTTATGAAGACTAGACCCTTGAGGGGGAAGCTGGAGACCTAAAGCGTTCGAATTACATTGTTGAGAAATCCCGAAGAAGTCCTAACTTGAATTAAAATTTGATATTTTTGTTCTTCGGTATTATATTCCATTTGTATGATTTAAATGCATTTGAATTAAGGCGGAAAAATACAATCTTATTAGATTTTACTAAATTCCTTTTTATCGTCGCATACTTCAAGTAACAAAATTAATGATTTTTTCAAATGGTAGAGTAAACATGTCTCTATTGAGCTCCTGTCTTATTTTTTCAAATTTGATTCAATTATGCTGTAAAAAATAGCATTTAATTACGAAGAATTTTTTCGCTCAAATTAATTGTTATTGTTGCTTCTTATCGCTCGTACCAAAATATATAATATACGAGAGTAGCTCAATAGAGTTATGCTTTATCTTTCATTTGAAATAAAAACTGGGTAAATAACTTGAATTTTCCAATTCAAATTAGATAGCTTATTGATAATCTAATGTGCGTTAAAATGATAAAATTATAATTATAACACGGCGGTGTAATATGAAATTTCAGTTCTTGTCAAGATTATTCAACAATGTAATTCAAGTTCATTTAGCCACCGGTTTCCCTCTTAAGAGCCATGCGTATGATTATTTAAATATTAGAATGCATAATCATCTAAATTATGCCTAGTAATACAATAGATGATATATTAATGTTATCTGAAGCACTATAATCATAACCTACATTCTCCACGTACATTATGCTACAGTAGCGACCAACCTGTCAAAATGAATTCCGATTTTTCCGGTTTAAACAATAGTTCCAGCATCAAAAAACCGCTCCACATATGTAATTGTTGCTAGCTTCCCAAGCCTGTATGTAAATCTATGTTAGAACAATTACAAATAACATTCCCGATGTTAGCAATGCCGATCTGAAGCATTCTCCTCGGCATCGTTACAGTATTGTCCAGGTCCATTGCATATGTATCTCTCGGCCACAAATCTGCAGCTTCAGACCGGTGAATAACAATTACCGACTTCGGGTCGCGACCTGAGATCCAATCGCGAAAAATCCGCCATTGTATGCGAATCGCTAGAGCCACGGGATCGTAAGGTATTTCGAAGATTTAAAAGACGACGTTGAAAAGAATGTTTTTATGGAATGGCAGGTGGTGGGTAGTTCTTATCATACATACTAGGGTTACCGGTAATTCGGTAAAATTTGCTCTTAGCACCAGTTTACCGGTAACTTACCCGTATTTTTACTTTCTTATACACAGTCTAGGTATCATGAAAAAATTCGATACCGAGATTTTTTTAGGTTTGTTTTAACCATTTTCTCATTGATGTCTGTGTATGTGGATGGATGGATGGATGGATGGATGTGTGTGTCCGTATGTTCAATAACTCATAATCATGAACGAAAACAGATAAAATTATGAAACTTGGTATTTATAAAGTTTAGGATATTGCGCAAAGCTGATTTTGGTCACATTTCGAAAACCGGAAGAGGAAGTTTTCTTAAAACACAACAATAAAATCAATTTATTTCAAATATGGAAATCGCAATAAAAATGTTCTAAATGTAAAATGTTAACAATAATATATGGAATAATTATCGTTTAATTTTGAGAAAAACTAAATTATATTTTTAATAAATACATTTCAATAATCATAGTTGTTTGAATTTTGAAAACAAACAAGCTTAGTCAGTTATGCAAGTTATTCTCGAGTTATTCTATTATGTCAAACGTGTGTCAAGTGCAATAATTAGACGAGTAGGTACATACAGTTGTGTATAAGAAAGTCGTGTGGTGACCACACCAGATTTTTTTAGGTAAAATAGGTTCTAAGTGTACTATACAACGTGCTTATTTAAAAATTTCAATATCCCTTTCCTTTTGGACGGAAGGCAAGAATAAATAAAAATATATTACAAACATAAACAATAATAAAATTACTTTATAACTTCATAAAATATTAAAAATCAAATTTTGTATCAGCCGTGCAAATTTATATATTATTCATAAATTAATATTGAGATATTAAAATAGTGCTATTAATACACTGAATTGTCACAAATATCAGCACCGCTGCGCTACTTGAAAAATATGGAACTACCGGTAAATAACTACGATTTACCGGTATTTTTTCGAAGAAATTTTACGATAAACCGGTTTACATTTACAATCCCTGATACATACGGGCATATCTAATCACGTCTTTAACCTCAAATCGAACGTGTATTACTCATAGTTGTATCCAGGGGCGATTTTTGTGCAGTGTATTTGATGATATTGAACCTGAGAATCATAGCCGTTCCAAATATTTTCGAAGATTGAAATTATTAAACTGTTATTTTTTATTTGTTTCTTGTATTATCAGCTTTTGTGCTGTAGTAGGTACTCCAACTTCAACAAGTGCCCTAACTCCGAATTTCCCTTTAGAAATTTGCACATTTCTTTCATTACTCATTCCTGATCGCCCTCGCCGTGTGAAAAATCGCAACCACTATCAGATGGTTGAATGACAGGGCAAAGCCACAGACCCCCCTCCCCAGGCATTGACTACGCCGCTGGTTAATGCAGTTCCGGTCCGAGTCCAGCTGTTGATTCATTTTTCATCCCGCGCTGACTTACACATGTTTCTCGATTTCAATACCGATTCAGGGTATCTGATCCTCTGTCACAGAAGTGGTATTTGGTTATCTGACAGGGAAAGTTGATTTTGAAGAGGAAAATAGTTAAAGATACCGCGACGGTTTACGTCGGGAATTTTTTACTTTTTAATCTGCTGATGTTTATTTACCACTTTTATCCGTTTCGAATTAAAGTTAAATTATGTGATAGATGTAATTTTTATAAGTGAAGGATGGAGGGAAAGTACAAGGAATGTCACATTTTTTGTGTATGCCATTTTGTGGGCAAAATTAAACTTGTTACTTATGCTTAAGTACCGGGTTTTAGCTGGGTTGACCTGGCCGCCATTTTGTTTTAAGATGTCTTCTCTTAAGTTAAATCCTTATAGCTATTACTGTACTAAATTTAACCCTCGATTTAACCCATGCAGTACATTTTGATATGCCTATCCGAAATTTTATTTCAAGATGACTGACTAACATTATGTCTAAATTATTGTACCAAAATTGAACCCAATAGATACGTTGCGTTGCGATAGCAAGCCGCCATTTTGTATCAAGATGGCGGACTATGCTTCAAGCCAGTTCCTTAGCTATTACAGTAGCAAATTTGAACGCAATCGTTGCAGTACTTTTGAAATATATATGACTGCCATTTTGTTTCAAGATGGCGGACTGGTATTTTAATATGCCTATGTCTTAGACATAGGTTAGATCCTTAGCTATTACTGTATTAAATTTTAACGCAATAGGTGCAATACATTTTGAGATAGCTAACCGCCATTTTGTTCCAAGATGGCATACTGGCATCGAGATTTCCCTATTATTTCCCTCTCGAGTGCTCAAAAGTATTCACGCAAAATTTGGGAGTAAACGCTCCATACTTACAATCGTGTAAAAAGGTTTTGTTCCATGAATGCCCAAAAGCTTACTTTTCAAAACTGCTTCAGTAATATATAAATTTGAAAACAACGTTGTGATCCCTGATTTTTTTTGTCTTACGTTACAATATGCTTGTAAAATTTGAAGCTTGTAATAGAATTGTTGTAAGAAATAAACTTATTGTGACATTCCTTGTTTTTGCCATCACTCTTCAATTAATATAATATAACAAAAATTGATTCATTAATGATTCATGATTTTTCTGTCGAACTTCAGTGCTATTGTAAAGACAAATATTGCGCCTTAATTTCAACTAGTTTCGCAATTTATAATCCTATAAGCTATCTCTATATCTTCGTCAAATAGGGTCTTAAAAGATTACAAAACAGTAACAATTTATTAAAAATTTATTGCACCAAATAAACACTAAAATCACGTCTGCCGCTATCAACACATCCGAAACTAGGTTTATGACTACGTAACAAACAAGACAGTATAACAGGATACAAATCAAATATTTGCAAGACAAAACACTAACGACAATAAAATTTGACAGTAACATCGTCAAAGCCGCCGCTGGATACACTAGACCAGACGTCCAAACAAACAAACACGTGGTTTATCTTCTCTCTCTCAGAGAGGAGAGGAGAGGGAAACTTCCAGAGACGTCTGAGAGAGGAGATAATCCGGAGAAGAGGTTTATTCCGGGCATTCCCAAAGAGCTAGAATCATTTTCTGATTCCTTGTTTTATAAAACTACATATTGGTGATTCAAAACAACTATAAGGACGTTAAAACTGGAAATTTGACAATAGTGAACTGTCAATTTGGCACTTTAAAAAATTGAAAAAACATTAGGAATTTTACTGTGATAAACAATATCAATCGAGCGGACATATCTGCAATTTTTTGGCAGAAATCGCTTCGTTACCTTGAAATAGTGTACAATGTACAAAGAAGTCGTGCAGCTCGGTTTTTCTTTTGACTTTATGCGTTCAGGCAAGTAATAAGTTGACGCACTTTGACTAAGCTCTGTGTAGAACAGGCACATTCTTTCTCTCCCTTTCCGCTCCGACCAACACTGGCTGCACGAACAGTTATACCGTAACCAGCCATGAACTGATTTCAGTGTCTGAATTTGAAATTGGTAAAGAAGACATGATAACAAAATTAGGTATTATATTATTAACTCAAATTTTCACTTTTGGATGATGGCATTTACCCAAATTGGGTGTGGCAGCTTGACATATTGTCAACAACCATCACCTGATTTTAGTATTTGAATCAAAAATTAGAAAACTGAGGTTGGAAAGAATAAATCCTAGTTATTTGGATTTGGAGTTTATTGTAAAACGTAGTTACAAGGTTTGCGACGTTTCGACCGCAGGATCTTGGTCATTCTAAAGCAGAAAGTGACTCTTGGTGCGTGTACACACTCCAACAATTAGTTTTTAAGAAATATTTTATACAATGTAACTCAACGATTTATTCCAAATTTACCACATGTTACCTTTCTGCTTGAAAATGACCAAGATCCTGGTCGAAACGTCACAAACCTTACAATAAATCCAGTCATCTAAATAACTAGGATTAATTCATATTTCCAACCTCAGAATTCCATTTTCGGCTTATTTAACAATTCAAAACAAAAATTAGAAAGGTCAGTGTTACGGATAAATATGAAGACTGATTCCTGAAATCATTTCCAACTAAATTCCCTCTTTGGGGTAATGGCAACCTCAACCAGGTCCTCAAATCCCTCCCCCTCTTCTTTCGGCAGAGATAAATCACGGCAGAAAGCGTAATGAGGCCCATAAGCAAACAGTTATATTTATTGGCTGTAAAGCCGGTAATAAAATCGTTGTATATTTTCACATTGTTAGGATGCGACATGCCGCCTTCGTCTTCTCCCGCCTCCTCTCGGAGGCGGTTTACGACGGTGGCCGCGCAGGTAGTTCGGTGAGGACTTAAATTACTTCAGGTTGTTTAAAGAGGTGATGAGGAAGAGTTGAATTTAGTTGTGATTGATTAGTTCGAATGAAGTTTTATACTGTAAGTACTTTCATTTATTTATTAAAGTTTGTATTATTTTTTGTATTTTATATCGTTTGGAAACTAAACTATTATTATTATACTTATTATTTTTTAAATAAAAAGAGAAACCACCTTGCCTTAGTCTTGTCTAGTATCTTGTTTAACATTCCGTAAAATGTAAATTATAACAATGCGGATTAAAAAATATCTATCTAACAGCGATAATCTTGGTAAAAAATGTTTATAATATTTTGAAGGAAAATGTCTGGTTGTAGTTGCAATGTATATTTATTAAGCTGTTCTACACTCGTAGAATAAAGAGGGTTACGGTAGTAATTATTTCACACACATCATTTTTTAACCCATTGGAATGCTCGATTTGTTGAAACGGGCATTTTTGACCAATTAGAATGCTCTTATTTATTTGTTCGAAGAAGGTAGTCTTTTTTTAGCGATAATTCACCCTCATTTATATATTATAAATATATTATTTTGATTAGTTTGACATCGAATGTACAGGAAAGAGAACTGTTTGCAAGTGGATAAACTTTTATTTACGTTCGTTATTTTGACAACAGCATTTTTGCGAAAATCATCACAATGAAATTTTTTGTAAAGTTAAAGACTAGATGTGAATAGTAAAACTGGTTTCGGAAGTGTACATTTGCAGTGAGTCCTCTAAAACCCAGTTTGTATACGTGCTACATACAAAATGTTGTTATGCTCTCCAAATTTGTTTTGTAACTATTCGAAATTATTCTAAAATATTACTTTAAAATACAATTTTGAAAAACGTAGACGAGGAAACAATGAAAATCAGTTAAAATAATCCTATAAAATGTAAAAAACAGCTCATTGCCTAGATTACGTTACTTTAAAGGACTGAATCTCTCGAGGAATCCCCAGAAATATTATTTCGCAATGGAACGATTTTAGAGAGCATGCATTAAAAATTACCTATTTTTGTTAATGTAAAACAATTCGCTCAACGTGCGTTAGCTCATATCCTTGCAATTCGTTCAGTTGCGGTGATATATTTTTACAATAATTACCGAGATAATTACTACCTAATTCACTAATCAAAAAATGTTTGGTATGCTTAAATTGTTTAAATAACTTGCAAATTGTTTAGAAAAAGTATACAAATTCTTCACGGACTTATTTTTAAAGGATTATAGGAAATATTAATGCAAGTTCTAACAATCTAACAAAGAGTTTGCCATAAAAGTCCATGTAAAACGAACGTAATTTCAACGTTCAATTACCTACTCAAAAATCGGATAGACGAAAAAAAAAAGCTCAATAATGTAATAAAGGCACTGTATCAATTGCAGCCTCTCATCATCAATTTAATTATGGTCACAACCTCCTTAAGCATTCCTCGCCATCAGTGTCAATAATCCCCGTCAATGTCATCACTATCACCCCCTTTCTCAGGTGCCTGTTCTCCTTCTTTCCTCTGTTTTATTCAACCCCCCTCCCCCTGCCGAGCGCATCGATCTGGTGTAATTATTGCGGGGACGTCAGTGCCAAGTCGCGGCGGTGGCGGCGGCTGTCGTGAGATTGATCGGGACTTCAGTCAACCATCAGTCTTCCTTTAACAAAGTTAACTTGTGACCAGACGAGCCATGAGACCGAAGGCTCCTTGGCGGGAACGTGCCGAGAGGTCGAATTGTCAATAGGTGAATTTTGTTGGACGTGTCTTTCGACCTTGTTTCTTTGATTCATGTCAATGGCGAGATTGAGGATCAAACCCTCTGTTCACACATGAATTCTTTCAGGCTTTTAAATACACTAAAATGAAATTCATTTTTTTGGAGCTATCAATGAATCAGAAATTGCAGATTAAATTTAGCGGGGCCACTATTTGAATTTGACAGAAAATTCTTACCAGAATTACTTATTTTTCTCAAAATTTAGGATCATGAAAGAATCTTCGAAGAATCCTTGTGTAAGTAGGACTTAAGGCTATTCTTTCTTTGATCTAAGCTTTTGTGCATTTCTATTGACTTGTGTCTTTCGACCATATGTATTTGACTCCAGTCAACGGGCGAGATTCTGGCTAAAACCCTCTGTTCACACATGAATTCTTTGAGGATTCTTTCAGGCTTTTAATTACGGTAAAAAGAAATTAATTGTTTTGGAGCTATCATAAATCAGAAATTGCATATTAAATTTAGCGGCGCCACTATTTGACAGAAAATTCTTACCAGGATTGGATTACCTATTTTTCTCGAAATCATAAAAGAATCTCCGAAGAATTCTTGTGTGAATTGGCTTAAGACTATTCTTTCTTTGATGTAAGCCTGATTTGGTTTGGTTTTGATTCAATGATTAATTAAGTAACAATAAATTAATTAAAATATTAGTCCCATTTTTGGACAAAAAGTAAATACATTTCTAAAATCTTACTAAACTGAAGAAAATACAACAATTTTCCATATACAATATTTTTAGCAATTACAAAAAGAATGTTAAATAACGGTTCAGGTTTGGTCCCGGATTCACTAAATAGCAGCGATTCGTTCCTGTTTTCGTTCTTGTTCCGGTTCGGTTCGAGTCCCTGGTAGAGTGATAATTAATGCTTCGTTCTGATTTTTAGGTAGGTATTAAGCTCACTATTTTAACCTCAAAATGTCAGAAAAACACAATTGAAATTCAGAATTATTTATTATTTTTGTAATGACATTAGTTCGAATAGAAATGAGTTCTAACTTTTTTCTGCGAAATATGGTTTTGAGCAGAAAATAGACGGACAATCATTTATGATTTCCCTGTATATTAAATTTAATCTATGTAGGGGCAATTGAACAGAAAGGCGCAAACAACATTTAAAGATGTCTTAACTGTCAGAATCCCAGTCGATCACGTGTCGACTCCAGATTACTGTATGTGTATGGGACTTCACCCCAATGGCCCTCGCATGCAGGTGCATCTCTCCATCTCTCTCGCATCCGCACCCTCTCCGTCTTGTTCAACTGGTCCGGTTAAAAGTGTTGCGCAGTCATCGCAGTCATCGTGTCACTTGTATCGATCAAGCCGTCGATCTGTCGACTGTCGACATCGTCTGCGCGATGAAAGTCGCTGTCAATCACCGTGACAAAGACAGACCGAGACAGGCCACGGGCTAGAGAGAGAGGGAGGGGGTCCTTGGACGTGAGTAACCGCATCCATCAATGGTCATTAAAATGGGAACGAGAGACTGCGGTTGAGTGAGTAACCCGCGATGACGTCATAGAGAATTTAGTGTGATGGGATGGAATAGTTGTGATGACATGTGGTTGCAGTAATTTAATTATTTGTATTTTTACACAGTTGTCACAATGTACAAAACGGTACAAAAGGACACAAAGAGGCAGTAATTGTAGTTTAACCATAGCTCTTTGCATGTGATGAAGTACGAATTCGGGGTTTCGTGGTTAAGTCTCTCGGTCGGTAGTGTGTGATTACCGTTACATTGTAAACAACTCGAATGCTTCAAGCTGACCACTTGATCGTTTTAATACGTAGTCTGACTGCATAGGAATCTCTCCGTTGCCGCTTTGGATTTCAATTAACATGTATCCTGTACAATGTGCATTATTCAGTCGAGGCAGTAACTGCGCGGATTTAAGCACAGTTTTTTGCATGTGATAGCCTAGGAACCCGGAGTTTCGTGGTTAAAGCATAGAAATATCTCCGTTGCCGCTTTGTATTTCAATGGACACGTACCCCGTACAATGTCTACGTGCATTATTCAGTCGAGGCAGTAGCTGTGCGGATTTAAGTTTAGTGGTTCAATAATAGGAATCTATCCGTTGCTGCTTTGAATTTCAATGGTCGTCGCATGGATTGAGATTTGCTGTACCAAGACAAATCAATCGAATTATAATAACATCTACCATTCTATATAAATCGGAGTAAATCCAGCAAAAAATACCTATACAATAATTATGCGCTATAAACGGAAGAAATAAAAAATCTGATATGGCCACCACATGACCTCTAGCTGCTTATTGTACTAATCTAATAAATAGTTTTACTTACATTTTAATATAGTTTCATGTTCATGTAATATATAAACGATAATGTAAACCAAGATGCAAGCAAAATATGTCAACTGTACTGTCACTGTCATATTCGTTCAATTTTGTGTAGAAACAAATTTTATGTCAAGGTACTGGAATTTCAAAAAAGTAGAATATTAATTATTGTACTTTATTTTATTGTTAAATACTAGGTACCAGATTCAGCAAATTGTATTTAAAATTAACTATATACCCATCGATAATTATATTTTCTTTTATTTTTAATTTCAAAAATTGGCATAAACAAATAATGTATCAATTTATTTAAGAAAAACTATATCAAGTTTCAAAAAGTACTACTTCAGGTTTGAGGAATTTCTACCAAAATCTTATCCGATGTTCAGATCCTTATTAAAACCTTAAATATTTTGTTTTAACGGTTTTGATGCTTTTTAAGTTATCGTGGACGAAAAATCGTCAAATAATCCATACGCATACGCACACACACAGACATAATCGTGGAAATAGTAAATTCGTATTCTAGAGAGCCTGAAACGTGCTTATCCACCAAAAACTCATACTCGAAAATTTTGACCCATTACAATACCTCTCATATAGAAGAGGCGAGAGATAAAAATGCAGCGATGCTACTGATACCGGTTGATAATCACGAGTATCTCGTTGATGGATTAAAGTCGTGAAGCCTCAGAATCCTGTCAATCTTTACGAGCAAAGTCTTCAAGTAACATAGCACTGAAACGTAATCGTCGGTTGTTAAGAACATTAGCTAGGTAGATCTTATCCTCCTGGTAGTTCATCTGCGTGCCGTGACGCAGTGATGGCGCTGTGGTTGAATTAACGACGAGAGTTAGAAAAGAGCTTTGTTCTTGATTTTCTCTCAAATATTACTCCAGCTCTTGCATGTATCAGATATTCCCAGCACTAACAAGTCTCTAATTCCCTGTTCTTGACAGTTAGATTGCATTGATTCCGATACAGCAATTGATATGATTCTCACGGATTCTTAATATCCGGCGTCGGGAGCGGCGTCTTCGTTCAGAGGAGCGTCGGAGGAACTTCATTAGTACGTAAGTAGTGTAAGTGGCTGGCGGGTCTATTAGTGACGCTGCCGCAGCGGAAAATAACTAACACCCAGCAATGCTTGAATGGTTGACATCGCCCCAAGGACGAGTGATAATCACCCAGTGCTGCCCTGCATCTTAATAAGCAGGAGTGCTACATCAGCAATCAAACCAAACTAACAGCTACGTTATTTGACAGTATAGATTAGCAATCGTCTTACTTTGTTTCAATGTCGAAGATACTCTTTGTTACCTTCTAAGGATTATAATATATCATTTATTGTCCCACATGACTAAATCCCAATTACCTTGTACAGGTTGGTGGAGGTGAAATGCGAACATATTGAAATATATGACAATGGAGTTATTATGCTTGGCATCTTGATATACGTGGAATAAGTACTGCCAATGTCAAAGTAGCTGTCATATAATTTGAAATTTTTATTTTCATTAAAATATTTTCTTTGCATAATAATGTATGTGTACGAGCAGAACGAGAAAGTTTACATGCACTTTTAGATTTTATTATTATTTCTGTTATTGATTACTCATTTTGCCACATAAATTCATATTACTTCGTTTTGTGACACTACTACAAAATATATCAAGATACCTGGCATGAAAGTTCGATTGTCATGTATGTTCCCTATGTTCGCATTTCACCTCCACCAACCTGTATAATAATAATAATCTACAATTACAATGTGCCATCGGCTATATTTCCAATAGGCAATATTGCCATATTGGAATATTCTCGAAAAGTTGATTTGAGCCTTATATGTTGCCAAATTTTGGGAACATTGAAGCTGCAAGTAGCAAATGCGCCAAACGGCAATATTGCCACTTTGGGAATATTCCCGAAAAGTTGTTTTATATGTTGCCAAATTTTGGGAACATTAAAAATGGAAATATTGCCCAAAATTTAGAAATATTGCCAACAATATTCCCAGCAATATTGCCAAAAGCCAAAAGTTGGAAATATTGTTTCATTTTAAGTTTTCCTTACTTTAATAAAAACTAATCACTGATCTTTAAACTTAAGAATCAATGAAAAATAATAATGTTATTTAATAATAAGAATAAATTAATAAATTTCTATTTTTGGAAATATTGCCATCAATGTTGACAGCAATGTTGACTTGATTTAAAGTTGCCGACAACGGCTATCTACAATATCACAGACAATAGTAATAATAATAACCAATAACATACAAAATTTATAGATTCAAAATAGTTTATAGTGAATATACCTATATATATATATATATATATATATATATATATATATATATATATATATATATATATATATATATATATATATATATATATATATATATATATATATATATATATATATATATATATATATATATATATATATATATATATATATGGCAACAACAACAACATTTAAATAATTTTTATACCGTACGTAAGCAAGGTATATGGAACAAACTCAATAAATCAGCGTTGTTTTTATGTTTGTCGTATAGAAAATCACAGATCAGTCTCTTTGCATGACACAGCAGAATGTTTGACGCAGGTCTACCAGGTACAAAGACCAAAACCAATAACTAAACAAGTTCCATAATGATTAAGAGCTAATTTATACACAGTTGTATCGCTGAATCAATATTAGCATGAAATAAATTTGTACTGATTTATAATTTTGTTGTTACAATTTCGGGTAATTGAACACTAAAATGTAATTTATATTTATGGAGAATTTATAGACAATTGCTGTTTGATTATTGCGGAATTAATCATTTATTACTGGAGCAATTCAAACATGGCCACAAATAATAATAGTGAATTACTCATCTTACTAATGGCAACAAACAAATAAAAATCTGTTTTTTGGCCTCCTAGTGCAAACATAACAATCACGCATCGTTCACGTCTATGGTGGTTGCTATTTTACAACATGGCGATTCGTAAAATTTTAAAAAATTTGCTTTGTAATTATTATTAGAAGTGAAGGAATAAATTAAAACAACTTCCTCGGGATTCAACAACAATTTATTAGAAAACTACCCTCAACAAAAAAAAGTTACAAAGAATTATTCGTAACGTTTTTTTATTTGACGACCATTACTTGGTATTTCGATGTGAGTCACCATTATTTTTAATTGGTTTTAACTATTTATTATTTTAATATAATATCACAAACAATTTTTAACGCCACCCTCCTCAGGACAGGGCCGAAACGTTGAAGGTAGATTCCTAATAAATTGTTGTGGCTGAATCATAAATCCTGAGCAAGTTGTTTTTATTTATTTGTTATCATCTTTTAAGAAAAATATTTTCTTCCCTCATATTAAGGTAGTTAAGTTTTCTATTTGCGCCCTGCGAAAATAAAATATTTTTGACCTCCTGAAGACAACAATCACAAGTCTTTAACGTCTATGGTAATACCGATTTTACTGCATGGCGATTCGGGAGATTTTGGAGGTTATTCAAAAAAGTTGCTTCGAAATAAAAAAGAGTCTATACTATACTACTATACTACTAATAGTCTGAAGTATGTACAACAGATAATTATAAATTTGACATGTGCTGGCGCCATCTCTTAGCAATTGTTCCAAGGCTAATTGACAGAAGGAAATTTTAGTGCAAATGCATCTCACTTAACCTTACAAAAAATTTTAATAAGTAGGTATGTCAAAAAGTGATACATAATGCGTGTATTAGGTTTTATTAAAGCACTCCGCTTCGCGCCTATTGAGCTTATGCTCAGTCTATCAGCGTCCGAAGTAGAAATATGTCAGTATCCAAGGTTTAAATATGAATTTAAATTCTTTAATGCTTTAAAACAATAACTACTCCTAACTTCCTCACTACGATGTTGTATAAGTACGTGTCTCCACGTAAGGTCCTGCTCTATCCTAGTTACGTATGCACCGCCTACTGCATAGTCGGCGACCCGATGTCGCTCCGTCGTTGTCAACTTTAGTTGAACGATGACGTCCCTTAGTCCGAGGGCTCTAGATGTCCGTTAATTGATAATTAGTATGCCGGGGCGCCGTCTCGTGCCAATCATGCGGCGCCTGTTATAGAAACCATTCCTGAGCGCTCGCCAATGACATTGGCTGAATTTATATGCGACATTATTGAAGAGGAAAGAATGGATTATTGTATTATTTAATATACAAATAGTACCTAGTATTGTGCTTGCCAAAATAGGTTACGGGCGGTACCGGATAATCGGTCGGCTTACCACAAACAGCAGGAAGTTTTCTTACCTGGTATGTCAGGGTGGGATTATTTAAAATGCTGCTTTTCTTAACATAAAGTTAAATTTTCTAAACATGCAATTAGTATTGTAATCCAAGGGAAAACAAAAAGAATTAACAGTAAATATAGTTGTCAAACACTATACAGGGATGTTTTTGTACTTATTGGTGAATCTTTAAGGGTATAACACGTTCTACTGATAACGAACAAATTTAATTATCTGTTTCTTTCACAGTAATGAAACCAGTGGCACTCAACATGTTTTCTTTAAGTAAACCACCCGTAATTTTATGATTTTTTGAAAAATTCTTTTTGTTCCGTTATCAGTAGAACGTGTTATACCCTTAAAGTTTGATCCATAAGTACAGAAACACCCTGTATAAAGAGTGCATTATTAAATTTGATATTAGTTTTTTTGTGAACCAGTTAAAGCTCAAAGATTTTTGAAAATGTGGAGACTTTTGTCAGAGGAAAATTATTTCAGTTTTCAAGCCAAGTGTGACAATTTTCTACTGCTTATTTATTCAAACTGTTTCCAGATTACGTATTTCATAAATTATACTTTTTTCGTCTAGATACTAGTTCGAGATTCATCCGAGAAGTTCCTAACCATTTAGTACAATGCAAATCAGAAATTCCCATCCGAGTTCCGTTCGATTTCCATACTTTTTTCTAGTATATAGAAATATAAGTCTGGCTCTATTTTTCTATTCGAGATTCGTACTAGATTTGTCTACGCATGCTCAGTTCACTGTGCAGTCAGTTTGACCATACTCTTTAAAAGTTTTGGCTCGGAAATATTTCCGATTGAAAACTGCCCTTAAATTAACTATTTGGTTTTGAACTATTCTATCGTGAAGGTGTCATGCTTTTCTGGTATTATTATGTTGTCGATGCCCCCGCCTCTTTTCTGCCACCGCCGCCACTGGCTATTGCCGCCGGCTGGCGCTAAGCGTTTGTGAGCAGAATAAATAAGTAGACTTTATGATCTTTTTATCGGCGACAGAAGGAGCTAAGTAAACGTAGGTAACAAAGGAGACCGGTGCAAGATTCTAAAAAGATGCGTTGATTTTTGATGGTTTTGTCGGTCATAGATAAAAATAATAAAAATTGTTAAATTGTAAATGTTGGAATACTTTTGTCTTAGAATTTCACCGGTTTTATTAACGATATTACTAATATTGGATGGAGTGATTCATTACCTGCCTGCTATATTTTAAACTAAGGAAAGTAAGAGCTAAGGCGAAAGTTATGGAGACGGGTACAACATTTGAAGATAAGGTGGTTTTGAAGAATTTTTTTGCTCTATCAACATGTAGATAAATAATTGAATAAATTGTTAAATTGTAAATGTTTGAATAATTTCTTGACATGTTCTACTATAGGGTTGCCAATTCAAACAATGAAATATCCAAGAACCGAGAAAAAATTGCGCCGCAGTAGATTTTTTGAATAATTTCAAATGGACGATTTTCACTTAATTTCAGACATAAATCATATTGCTGAACTAGAAATTGTGCAGTTACTGGAAGGTCATAGCTGTCAGGATATTTTTGACTTCAAAGACAAAAGTTTGCTACAACATTGTGTATGAAATGTCATTATTTTTGTCATAAATCACACCATAAATGCAAAATTACAAAATTGATCTGTCAATTTTTAGATGTTTTAATTATTATTCTCAGCTCTGACAGCAAGCCTACCTAATTTGTTTTTCTTAAATTCGTAAATATTTTACTTCCATTTTTTTTCCTTAATTTTAAATTTTTCCCACTTTCGTAGAAACATATAGCATGTAGGTAACACACTTTCGGAAAGGGTGATTAAAAAACTCGCTAACGATCGTGCTCCAACTGTCATACTAGTTTTTCAATGAAGCCTTTTGCACACTTGTATTACAATAAAAACGTGCGTATAACGTACACGTTAAAATTTTATAATGAAATTCCAGCAGTTTCGGCGACGATTTTACTAGCATTGAGTGGAGCGAGTGTTCAATTTAAAGTGGATTCTGAATCACTCAGCACACTCTTTGATTTCAAACTGGATAGCTGAGTAGGTACGTTATTTGACCGTCCATGGTGGTTCTGATAACCCAGGTTCGAATCCATTCTGGTACACATTACAGTTTAATTTCACAAACATCATCCGTGTGGTGCGGTTTTCACTAACAACCATAAGTGGGTTGAGAGCTGGTAACGCACACACGGTATATTTAATTTTTGCTGGTAACTATCCTACAGGATTAACTCCCAATTACAGAATGGTAGATGTTATTATAGTGGAATCCAACCACTTGGACCCAGTGGTATTATTGTCGGTTGCGCTGGGAATCTAGTAGATTGAAATTATCATTGAAGTTCGATGTAACTCCTAAGGTGTTTTTTTTTGTTTTTTTCGATTACATAATACATGAAGGAGATATGGAAAAAAAATTGCGATATCGGGCTGGAGCTTCTCGAAAAAAATGGTCAAAAACAGGTTTTTTGATGCATTTCGAGGGTATCACTTCACTATTTTCTTAATATCTCCGATTTTAATGGTCGTAGAAAAAAATATGCAAATTACTCGTGAATGAATAAGGTATTAGCTTGATTCGATATAAATGCTTAAAAAAGGATTCCTAACCTAAAAAATGAAAATGATTGAATTGTTAGAATTTTTTACTAAAACTGTAATAAATCACGCAAAAATCATTGGATTTTCATGAAAATTGGTGAAAACTAATCGAACTGGGGAGCTAACCACTGGTCGATGACGATGTTGTATCAATTTTTATATCTTTAAAAATTCTGGCCGCTAAACTAGTGTTGCTGTCACAACTCTCGTGGAATAAATGGCGTGATAAATATGTCAATAGACCAAAATGAAATCTTCTTTTTTCCTGTTGTCAGCTAATGGCCATCCACTCCCCTCGTCCCCCTGCGGTCTTCGTCGTTAATCTAGTAAATTGGCGCGATCAGATCTCCGCATGATTTTTGACCGGCCGGCTACATTAATTAACAACAATCAGATATCACGGTGGCTTGTACAAGACCGGTGCGCGGTTGTGTTCGGTTCTGCGCGGTTCTTGGAATGCTGTTGAGCCGAAGCGATGAGAACTGAGACGCGATTTAGGGTGAATATGCATTCCGCGCTCAAAGACAATGGGATATAAATCAGGGAGGGGGTAATAATACTCCGCAAGCGAGCGATATGGGAATGGCTGATATAAAAACAGGACTGGACTAGAGGTTTACTCGAAGGCTTCTTTCAAGAGACCTGGACGAATTTGATAAATTACGTCGGTTATTTCCCAGATCCAAACTTTGTTGAAACTGTTAAGTTGCAATTATTGCATTTTTTACAAATATGAGTACAATTATATTTCTCCCTCTGCCATAAATTATTTGTTATTATTATTATGTTTAACAATAGTTATTTGTGTATCAAGTACGGATAGAGCATTGTTTGTTGCACGCGGCGAGAAATATGTTCAGTCGAGGCGAAGCCGAGATTGACGACTCGCCAAGGGCAACAAACAAGCTCCATCCAACGAGGTGTACCTACCCAATATTTGGTCTATAATAATTGTATAACGTCAATATATAGCTAATTTGAAAATTATTATTATAATTTGCCGTGCTTATAACAATTCAATAAAATCATGATTGTCTATCATCACCATGACAAGGTTTATAAACAAAACAAAATGCTCACAATCGTAGTTTGAGGCCAATTTGACGCAATAAGTTTAATAGTGCGAAAAACAGTACCTACAATTTTGTATATATCCTAACTAAAAATTGAATAAAGATGTTCATATTGTACAACCTTACTAGTAAAAAATAATCAAGTCTACTGATTTTGATTGACTGTAAAATTCAATATTCTGCATTTTTATTGATCTTTTTTTGACAGATGACAGAATATGTAAATAATCGTTGATATTTTGTTGAATAAAGAATTTGAAGATGCATTACGCACCTATTTCATTCTTTACTTGATTCTTCTAGATTCATAGTAGAAAATTAAACAGAGTATAAAAGTACAGTAAAATACGACATAGTGCAGCCCCATAGCCGTTAATTTTTCTTTATATACACGTTCCGTCGCAATTGCATCTGGCGTAGTAGTTGCATGAGTCAAAATACGGAGCAAGCAAAAAGTAATATTCTCTCTACTGCAAAACACCGCCATATTTCTTTATAGTGCACCATTTGCACAGTTACTAAGCAACGCGCGCGAACAACATACAATAAATATTTGTAAATATTTAACACCGTCAATTCCTGCAAACCGAGCGCCCGCTTTTCTATTGCCTCGCTAGGTGTTGACGGTAACGTGAGGGAACACGGAAGGATGGAAGAAATAAAGGGAAGAAGAAGAGAGCCAGGCAATTTGGTTAATTGGCTCGCGGCATAATGGCGCTAATAAGTTTGTATATAGAGAGGAAACTGCAGTAGAAAGCACAGCTCTGCCGATTCGCTAGATTGCATTTTGCAGCAGAGCCGCATTTCAAATTTTTAAGCAGGAAATATTGCTCTGAAAATTAGGGTTTGGTTGGGAATTACACCGACTGATAAGAAATTCTGAGATATAATGCGTTCTCAAGATGATTCACAACTTCGTGCATATATTTTTATAGCATTATATTTTGTAACTAAAAAATTATTTAACAACAATCCTCAACGTTTCGATTCTACCAGGATTATCTCAGGAAGAGTAGTGTCAAAATTTGAAAATGTGTTCCGTGAAACATAAAAATAACAATAGGAGACAATCACATATCTCAAAAAATCGTCAATACATCTTGTATGATGTTATAATTTTATCTTCCAAGAAATCGTAAAAAGTTTTTATATAATAACTAAATATCTAATATTTTCCTCAATATTTTTCAAATTACTAGACAAAAGCATAATCCCCAGTATGTTTTCCTAGAATCAACTTAATTTAAATTCATCAGTCGCAGAAAATCTTTTGTAGGAAAGTTTAGGAACTCGTTTAGGAAGGAAACGAATAAATCGAAAATACAGACAAATAACCGATAATACCTGATTTAAAAAATCAACGTTGAATTAATTCGGAAGTAAGAATTAACCTTAAAGATGGCTATTGATTTGAATCAGTTGTAGACAAGGTTATTATCACTACCTAAAATATTTGACTGCAGTGTCATATACATTACATAGAGTAAAATTCAAATAGCTAGGACCCTGGACTGCGCGAGAAGGCAGAGCTTGTCATGTACTGTCCGTTTTACAAAAGCGGAGCTAGCGAGTATATGCTGCGCTGCACTTCACTTAATTTTCAAAGAAAACTAAAATATAACTCAATCACATTCAATTATAAAATTCATAGGGTAACACGAAGCAAAACACTACGAATGTCAACATGAGAATAACCGATATTGAAGCTGATGTTCTGTAGAACAGACAGTAGCGTAGTTTCCTCTTGTTTATCATCTATGCTTCTCTCTCTAAGACGAGAATTCGTACTTCGCGCAGGGTTCTAGCTATTTGAATTTTACTCTAACATACATAATCTATCGTCCTTCGTCATGGAGTTATCAATAAAATATATATTTTTTCACGACATACAGAGAAAACACAATTTTCGTCTCGCGAAATAGTGAGGAAAGTAAGTTTTCCCTCTCTAGGGACAAAATTAAGCAGTGTTATTTTACGATGAAATATTTAAAAAAATTGTAAGTAAATTTATTATTTTATTTAAAATTCTGATTTTATGGTGATACATTGGAAACTATTATTTTATAATTATTATGTTTTTTACTTTTCTACAATTTTACAAATTTAATTTAATTTGGCATATTGGTTGCAGCTGCAGTGAAACATTTCATTGTTTTTAACGTCATTCTGACAGATGACTATTGTAACCTTACTTCTAATTATGTGTTTCTTTTACATTCACAATGTTTTAAATATGTCGTGAAAAAATGTTGTGTCTAACACGAGACGAAAACTATTTTTTCACTCTCGCTCCATAACCTCACTAGCTTCGCTCGTCACACAAACTTCGAGTGGGAAATAGAAGCGCTTTCCTCTCTAGTTGAACAAATAACTATTTTAAATTTACTATGCGCTGTTACTCATATTTGTTAATAGAAATAGAAAGTGTACCATAGAAAATATGTTTATGTAGATTATCACCAAAAGTCAACTCACAAATACTCATACAGTGTGCAGATAAGATTTTGTGCACAAATTCCGAACTAAACCTGATTGGGCGAATTACCGTTGGTCATACATAACGCACTGTCTATATCGGATGTATTATTTGTTAGTGATGGTGATGACTCGACCCAGCAAACCATAACAAACCAAGGGCTAGGTCTCCTGAAGTCACCAACTATCCCAGCGCGTGCAGTTACCATGACCACGTGTAAACTGTCCCATAACATGAACAATTTGTTGATAACATCTCTTTGGGGTTTTTTACCATCTTGCTCGTAAACAGCGCTACTGCTATGTGTATGTATGTGTGTGTATGTGGATAGTACTACATGAGGTCGTGTTTTGTTGCTGAGTCACGCGATTCCTAAAGATCTAGATGCGAAAGAAGTTCGTGGAAGAGAACTGGAAGAATCAGAGATGTGATCTAAATGAGGGAAGGTATGTTGTAAATGGGGTAATGAACGGATTTATGCATGTTATATAATCGTGACTTAAACCACAGATCTTGAGGTATTTCAAATGGTGCCGATTTTTCAAAATTTCAATGGGAGCACAAACTTAACTTGGCTCAAGTAAGAATCGATACCATTAGAGAAAAGAGTAATTAAATGTTTTGAGGTTCTTTGTTTTTAACAACCTAAATGATTATGATCCAAATGTTAAAAATCTAATTTAATAACTAAGTACCTACCTATCCACATTTGCAATGAGTGCAGCTTGCAGCATGGAAAATATGTAAGTCGTAGGCTGATTGTTAAATTTTTTACGAAATTCAGGCATTAAGTACAGGAAATACAATGTCACATCATTTTTTAATTACACTCGAGAAGGGTATAAGATTCTGTATTTAGTTCAGTTCAATCAAAGTTTCTACCAAAACCGAGTATGCGATAAGGAACATGTAATAGTAGAACAATTTTGCATATTGATAGATACACTGTAAAAAATAATCGCGATTTTACATACATATTGTAGTAAAAATTATACATAAAAAATCTGTAATTCCTATTTTACAGATATTTCTTTGTAATTTGGCAATGCTATGTGATATTATTAATTAATTGTAATTTTCTTAATGTATTGTGTAAAATTACTACTGTTTTACAAATGACAACAGTAATTTTCCAGTAGTTACGTAATATTAATATCTTACTGTAATTTTCATAATTTATTATTGAAATTTACTACTGTTTTACTAATGCATTACTACAATATATATGTAAAACATAAATACAGACAAATTTAGGAAATATTTACTAATTACGGTAAAAAATACTAAATTTTTGCAGTAAATATTTCTGTAATGTGTTTTGTAGTTTTTCTAGATTATGGGTGTAAAAGTACTAAAATTACATAATATTTCAAATTTTTGTGCTGCAGAAAATATGGAAAATTACAGAAAATATGTATATTTACACAAATGACGTTTGCTATACTTAAGTAAAACTCCGAATTTTATGTGTAATATTACTAAATTAATTATTAATAGTTTTACATAATAGTTCTGGAAAATATTTACATATTCATTGTAAAATTACAAGTACATGTAAAATTACAGTTAATACTTAGGCATTTTAGTTGCCTAAGTTTCGTATGTAAAATTACACACATTTTTTTTACAGTGTAGATAGGTAGGTCCGATTTTGACATATCATGACAAATTTTTAATTAAGAAAAGTATAAACAATACACGCTCGCGTTTTGTTAATAGCGGCACCAATCACATCGTGTGCCCACTACAACACTAGGTATACATGGAGTGGATGTCTGAGTATGCTATATGTGACAATAGGACTGACTATATTTTTGACAACTCGGGTTCAAATTCAGTCAGGTAGTACACATTTTAATAAGGTATTTAAGTTGTTTATCTAGTTCAGTTCAATTACTTTGTATCAAAACCGAGTAAAGTCTTATTTGATTCAGTTCAGAGTTTTTACCAAAAGCCTCGGCATTTGTGTGATAAAATGATATGACACGATATGACATTTATAATAGACTATGTTTTGAGAATGGTATTATAGAAAACTTGGCAATATGGTTAAATCAAAAAGCATGTAAAAGTGTGAACAGCGAACAGGGTAATGAGATGCAGCCCATAGCACTCTTGACTTGCATCGTCTCCAGCTGCAGAGGCCTCTCATTCCATTCTTCCAGGGCGTCAGCATCAACTGCACCGTTGCACAAAACACACGATTCGATAAAATCCCAGAGAAAGGCGGAGTAACGCATCCGACTGACCAATGATTCCGCCGCTTAGCTCGCCATGTAGATACACCGGCTTACTCAAACTAATTACTCTGATTTATGTTGCTATTGTTCATTGTTGCTGCGACGTGCGATGTGGCAACGTGGCATGCTGCTGGACAAGGATGCCGCCCCCAGGATATTCAAAGAATCGCCGGACACGCCTACGGGAGACGGGAGACGTCACAGGGTTGCAAGATTTCATTATTTCCAATCAACTGTATTGTATATGTCGCGGGCTAAATATAAAATAGAACGCCTAGTCTTTTTCTGAATGACTCGGCATAAGAGAACATATCATTTTATTGCACAATATGCCGAGTTTTTTTTGAAATTCGAACTGAACTAAATAACGACCCTTCTTTAATCCCATAGTCCATAGACTCGGTTTTGGTCTTTGATTGCATTGAATTAAATTAAAAATTCTTGGTTTTGTTACAAACTCTGACTGAACTGAACTAAATAAGGAACCTAATATCCTTTTCGAGTAAAATAAAATGATGTGACATTGTGTTTTATAATATGCCTACATACCTAGGATGTTTATAAAAAACCCAATTTTACAATCTGCCTACGACATACACTATACAGTGAAGTCCGGATATAACAAATGCCTATTTTGCAGTCAAATTGTTCGCTATATCCGAGGTTCCCAATAAAGGACCAAGGCACGCGTTTTTAAGCTGTATTCCCATTATAATTTATTTTCAAGGTTTACATTCATGTTCCTGTTCGCACAAGGGTTCTTTGAAGATTCTTTCATGCTTTTGAATTTTGAGAAAAAATATCTTGAAAAAGCGTTTTTTACTAATTCATCCCCACAGTCAAGTAACGTTCAATTTCATTCTCTTTTATATCTGAGAGGTTAGAGTTCGTTATAGCCGGAAATTTTGAGTGCCAAAGACAAAGAATCGGATCGTTTAAAGCGGTTGTTCGTTACAACCGAGTCCGCTATAAAGGGAAAAAGCTGTAATTTGTGTTTCCTGGAGGGTAATCAACAAACGTCACCGATCAACAAAGAAAGTTAATGTTCACATTACGTTAACGATTCCTGTTGCTCTCATCGAATCATTGAAATCATCAAGCTGATGACACAATCATCGTAACAAGATCCAATTTACGTGAACGTAATCAGTGATGACGGTATCACATGCTGCGTTAAATTACGAGCAACGGCGAAGAGAAATCGCTGTTAATCGCTCATAACACTAGAGATAAACAGAGATAACTATTAGAGATTATCATTTTACTGCTAAACCAATGAATAAGTACAATTTCAACAAACTTCTTTGCTAAGTACCTAATCTATAAAGAAAAAAATATCCGGGTACTGAGTTGTGTTGTCATTTGAAAGGTTGGTAACATCCTTGATTTTAAATAACCTCCAATTCGCCAATAGGGCAGTGAAATATCTATTAAATTACCATTGTGGTTTGCTAGCTTATAATATAATAAAAATGCTAACCTTTGGTGTACTCTGACCTCTGACGATGGTGCATCCTGTAGGTGTCCCAGAAATTCTTTAAATTGTTTATGGCACTACACTAAATTTAAAATAGTTTTTATTATTTTAAAACCATTTTACGCATTAAAAAGTTCAATTACATGCAATCTTTAGATATTTATACACTTAAACACATCAAAATATACACACAAAATTATCAATTTTATCTTATGAACAGTGATACATGCACTACAACAATCCGCGGTGTACTGAACCTGCAAATGTTAGTTCCTAATTCAGCGCAAACATTGTTTCGACAGGTTAAATTTATTCCTCCATAAGAATACTGTGCTCAAAATATTTGATATTAGTTTAAAAATCAATGATACCCAAAATGTTTTTATGAACATTGTGTTGATGTTGATAATTCCACAAAACACAATTTTCTCGCTTTGACAGCGGATAAAAAAGAAGGTAACTTTTTGCAAGTGATAAAACCTTATTTACCTTTTTCTTAGCAACCAAACAATAAACAAAACATTAAAATATCATTTGCTTCATATTTCTAATATTTGTCAGTGAAATGATTAGATTTTGGGAATATTTGTGAAGAAGAACCAAAGTAATCGTTGAATTACACTCTTCTGAATAAATTTCTGTTTGACATCTCAACCTTGTCACTCGAAAAATGGTTTTGAAATAAAAACACTCCACCTACGGTGTCGTGATTTTATTAAACAATTTTTCTTTTCAAATTGCTAGGCAACAAGGTTTCAATACAAACAGAAATTTATCCGGCGAAATAAAAAGCTCTTGTGTAATTACAGCTGATAATAAATAAATGCGAAATGTTGTTTTCATTATATGGCCTGTTTTTCTAGATACGCCCTTGTTATAGTTGGGTAAAGATATTTATTTAGTGAGCGTTGATTGATGTATTGAATTTTTTAATTTCCTGGTATTATTTCCGCTTATAAATATCTTTTGTGGAAGGGTGCGTTGGCATTAATAAAAAAATAATAAAACATTTTTCTGTTAGACACGATTCCTCTCGTTTCATTAAAGGTCATTTGTTAAGTAAAAAATTTACACGCCATTTAAAACCGTAATGGCAGCATATTTCAGCAGTCTGCTCCACAACGAATAACGATACAAATTTGATCTGGCTATCTTAAAATAGAATCTAGATGAATGAATTCAAAACATCGCAATCAAAGTTCCCTCGTCGTTCGGGAATCGAAAACTATTTATTCTAATTTATCTTGCATTTCGATCTTGTGCAGGCGGCGGTGGAAGACAATGCACGCCGTCTTTTGTTTTTATCGTGTCGTCGCGAGGAACTTCTTTAATGAAGTTCGCGAGTTTGATTGACAGCTCCCGACAATGAGGTCCATAATCAAGAGTGCGCTGTGCACAAAAATTACAATGATGCTCAGATGTTCAGGTCTTTTCATTCCGCGGCGCTAGTGACATCTAGTTTCAGATATCACAGATGAAAGAAGCGATTCATTCGGGTTCTACTATGGATTTTATATTTTATGTTACTTTTAACGAAAAAGACAGCCAACTTCTTAAATGCCTTGGAATATCATATAAGATTGAAAAAATAAATACCAAGCCATTTCCCAAAAATTTGGTACATACTATCAACATTTACTATAACTTACTAACAACAACAAGCATGAATGTAGGTAATCAAAGTGACAGCTACCAAAATCTTTAATTGTTGAAATTTATTTTTACCTGGCAACGGGTTTGAATGTCTTCTTCTATTGGTCAAGAGCCCTAATACAAGAAGTTTTACTGGTTACATAGCCAGTTAAATATTTATAAAAAAGTCACTAGTGAGTAATGTAATCTCGAATAGAAAAATAGAGCCGGGCGTATATTACTATACTAGAAAAAAGTATGGAAATCGAACGGAACTCGGATGGGAATTTCTGCTTTACATTACACTAGAAATGGCTAAGAATGAATCTCGGATGAATCTCGAACTAGAATCTAGACGAAAAAAAGTATAATGTAAAACAGGCTTATAAGTAATAGCATTAAAATTATGCATGCAGTAGCGATACTACCACACCAAAAAATGTATTTTAAAAATTATAAATTCCTCAAGAAATATTTTTGTAAAATACTTCCCACTAATGTTTTTCTCTTCTTGTTGTTGCAGGGGAAGGTGGCGAAGGAGGTGAAGAAGGCTCCCCCGACAGCAACAAACTCGAAGGCGACGATGAGTCGATGAGCCCCGGCTCTGAAGAAGACCCCACTAGTCCAACTGGTGGGCCCCACGACGATGAGAAGGCGTCCGAAGAGGCTGACGACAGAAAGGAGCTGAACCACGTGCAGGGAATAGAAAGGTAAGAGAAGGATAATGTGATATTAAGGGGGGGAAACCGTACGTTTCCGTCATAAGAAGGACATTTTCGGACACTATATTGCACTTTTAGCTCGTGCTTGTATTAATTTTATACATTAAATAAATGAAAACAGTACAGTTCGTGCAGCCAGACTTGGCCGGTGCAGTAAGGGAGAGAAAGAATGTTTCTGTGCTACACTCGTGTGCCAAAAGAAAAACTGGACGGCTACTATAGGTACACTATTTCAAGGTAGCGAAGCAGTTTCTGCCAAGAAATTCATAACAATCCGCTCGATTGATATTGTATACCAATTTAAATTTATTTAGCTCGGCCATATCTTATTTCGCGCATTGTACTAAAACGGAGGATTTTTTAAATTATCAGTCAATTACGAATGTATGTTTTTCACAAGATCAACATGAATCAAAATTTATAAAAAAATACGATTTGGTATTACAGGCGAATAAATTTTAATAGGTGGTTGTTTAGTAACCTCATAAAGTACAATACTTCCCACTTGTATCGGTAAAATTATGAACCATTTGAATCGTTCAAGTTTTTAAATTCATTGAACTACAATTAACTGTTATTAATGTTTCAGTAGAAAAGATATAATTCATAAGGAACTATGGTCCTTTAAATTAATAAAAATTTGTGTTTTGTTCTTTTTGACAGTTTAATTTTTTTTGTGAGAGTGAGTAAAGTACCTACCGTACTGTGAGCTTCTAGATTGTTTCTGTGTTTTTAGGAATTGACCAATAAGTGCCATTATATTGTTGCCTTGAGTTTTAATTTATGACCTTTTAATGGGACCCTTAGCACAATATTTCTCACGATAGGTGTGCAAGTGAGCTAGTTCCTTTAACCTTCAAATGACTTAGAAACGTCAAACCTGTGTATGAAACAAATGTCAAAATTCACGAATGCGTAATAACAATGTTTCCGAAATTATTATTTCTGTCATAAGCCTCTAGTCTACAATTGAAGCGAATTGAAGTATGTGTTAAAATAACTAACATACAAATTGAATTTCAAGTAACCTTTCTTGGAAATAATACATTTTTTAAGACTGCGACTTTCCAACTTTATAATTATTGTAGTATTGTTGTATAAACTTAACAGAGAAGCCGTAATTACAGTCAGTAGCATTATGTGTACGTCTTCTTATTTTTTTAGTATTTATCGTATAATACGTACTTCGGAGACTAGCTCCGTGCTGCCACCTATGCTAAGCTTTGCGCTAAGAGTCACATTTGTTGTACAAATTTAATAACCAGATTCTTGTCTTAATCTTAGATTAAATCTTTTTCGTACTATTGGCTTTGGTTTCATAGAATACTTCTACTTTTACATAAACTTCTTTTGTTATAAAGGAGTGAATTTATGGTAATTTTGTATTGAAAACCTGATTGTCTAATATAAATAGTTGAATTAAATGATATTATGAATGTAAAAAACTAAATTAAATATTCCATAGTCTGATAGTCTCTCATTTCTCGTAATAAGTTAAGTTCAAAGAAAAATTTATTTTTGTAGTTTATTCTCCATATCACAATTCACAACTACGGTCTTTTAATGTCTGTTAACTGCTATTAACCATTCTAAAACCGTGTTACGTGGCTGACAGGTGTGTTACACTTGTATTTAGCTTGACGGGCTGCTATTACCGTAAATCAACTCAGAACAAACACTACGCGGCCAGATAACGTGCTATTACCTTTTACCAAGTCGTACACATACATAAGCTGCATTCTTTTTACGTTAATAGCTGGCTTAGTTTAGTTGAACTCAAATTGTGCTGAAAATATGCGTTCATTTTAATAGTGCCGTCTAATTTACATTACGAGTATGTCCTTTTGTAACATGAAATTACGTAAAAAAGTTTAGGATAAACCAATATTTTAAAAATGAACTTGCAGATTAAAAATGTAACTGGATTTGTGTCTACTGGTTTATGCACTTCTTAATTATTTAACAATAATGTAAAATACAATAATAGATTGAGCGAAAATATAAGGATATATAGTTATAGCCGAAACGTCGGTTTATATCAATAAACTAATTGAATGACTTCAAAATTTAATTAACCATCAATTAAGTAAACGCGTACGTAGTAGATTGATTAAAATTATTATAATCCGGCGTAATCTTAAATTAGAAATTGTTATAATATGGTATCTACTCGGTATCTACTTAACATTTTTTGATTTTGATGAAATTTCTATTTGTATCACCAATAAGATAATATTTAATGCAAAAGAATTTACAATTATTTCGCAAATATTTATAAAAATATATTTGAAATTTACATGCTTCAATCGCAATTCCAAACATATAAACAAAGCACAGGAGGCACATAGAGCGCGAGAAAAATGTCTGAATTTTCAATAATTTGTTTTGTTTATCTTTTAATAATAAAATTTATGCAAAATATGCCAAAATTAGTTCAACAATAAAAAATCAGCATAATTTGTTGTGTATTATAAGACTTTTTTTGTTCGAGGTCAAAAACAAAGTATACATTTTTATGATGAATTTGAATAATTATTACTGTAAAAAAGTATTTTTAGACCTTTGGCGGGTTTATATCTCCCTTATCCTCCCCGTAAGTACGCCACTGGGGTTAAGTTCCCCATTCTAAACAAAATATGTTGTTTTGAAGATGGGACCGTTATTTCTGAATAATTTTGTGAAATTTTTAAATTTGATTTAACAATATATCTACTCGTATATCTACAAACTATTTACCTAATTTAATAAATTTCAATGTGGATGTCTTCTCTGTGTTACAGAGAGCCAAGCAGCCCCCGCTGTCAATCCCGCGAATCAACAGAATCGTCTCGTTGGCCCCCGTCCGCCCTGAGCCCCGTGGGTGTCGCTCTGCCCCCCACCCTGCCCCCAAGCGCCGCCGCTGCCCTCTTGCCGCCCACGTCAGCCGCCATGGCCGCCTACCTGGCCGCCCAGCACTCCCAGCGTCTCATGATGACTTCTCCGGTGTACTCCAGAGGCGCCGTCTCCCCATTAGTGACATCATCGTCATCTCCACCAGGTATTGCTATGCCTATGCGCATGGCACCGTCTCCAACGTCTGCTCCTATTCCTTCTCCAGCGGCGGTTGACCACGCAGTCTTAGATTTCTCTACGAAGAAGATGGAACTTGAAGGCGATATAATGAACTTGAGTAAGCCTGGCACACCGCCTCCTAGTGGAGAAGGTGGTCTGAATAGCCCACTTGATTTGTCGGTTAGTCGCAAACGTGGTGGGGAGGAACCTGTGGCACAGCCGCCCGTGAGGAAAACGCGGTCAAGTCAGGAATATAAACCTCCGGTGATGCCGCCCTGGCCGTCTCCAGTTTCAGCTTCACATCTACCGTACTTTGCTGCAGCTGTCGCAGCTGCTAGCACGCTGTCCCCTAAAGCAGGACAACCTGATCCATCTGCATTGTGGAACGGAAAGCTCAAATCAGTTGCGCCTTCTCCAAATGACGCCACAAAGGCGCTGGAAAAGATGAGCGAGTTGAGCAAACTTGGCGGTGAAGATCTGTTCAGAAGCATGGCATCAGGAGGCGCGGCTAGTAACTCAGCAAGCAGCAGACACAGCGCATGGCAAAGCCATTGGTTGAATAAAGGCGCGGAACAAGCAAAAGACGTACTAAAGTGTGTTTGGTGTAAGCAAAGCTTTCCTAGTCTAGCTGCCATGACAACGCACATGAAAGAAGCTAAGCATTGTGGTGTAAACGTGCCTGTTCCCCCAATGACTCCAGTAAGCGCTCCCCTTCCTCATCCACCGCCTCAAGCTCCCCCTGCTACTTGTACCACTTCCGGAACCACCTCTTCGCAAAACAAACAGAACGACCTCAATCTACTAATTAAAGAAACCATGCCTCTTCCTCGGAAACTCGTCCGGGGACAAGATGTTTGGTTGGGGAAAGGTGCCGAACAGACCCGACAGATACTAAAGTGTATGTGGTGCGGACAGAGCTTTAGATCTCTAGCAGAAATGACGAGTCACATGCAACAGACTCAACATTATACAAATATCATCTCGCAAGAGCAGATCATCTCCTGGAAATCAACAGATGATCCAAAAAGCGGCAACAGCGGCCCAGGTGGGGGAAGTGGAGCCGCTGGGCCGGGGGCTGGTAGCACCAGCAGTCACGTGAGCGCCGTACTAACCTGCAAAGTCTGCGATCAGGCTTTCAGCTCTTTAAAAGAACTGAGCAACCATATGGTTAAAAATTCTCATTACAAGGAACACATCATGCGGTCCATCACTGAAAGCGGTGGACGCAGACGTCAAACTAGGGAGAAGCGAAAAAAATCACTTCCGGTGCGCAAGTTACTCGAGTTGGAACGTGCTCAACATGAATTTAAAAATGGAGACACTAGTCTTCCAGTCGGGAAGAATCGAGATCCTACTGGAGCTGGGAGGATTACTTGCGAAAAATGTGGAGACAAAATCGAAACGTCGTTGTTTGTTGACCACATTCGTCAATGTGTAGGAGGTGGAAATATAAGCAGCAGTCAAAGAAATTTCCTTAAAAATGCTCTTTTATCCAGTAATATCATCCCTCCTGAGAATCCTTTACTTGCAACCCAAATGAGTCATGACGGAAGAAAAAGCGTAGATGAAAGTCCTTCTCCTGGTCGACACCACCGATCCCCCTCCTCAGCGACTGATCTCACTACCGGGTCCAGCAAAGACTCCGCCACAACAGAGGGCAACAATTCCTCACCTTCTGTTCTCAACGCCATTGAGAAACTCATTGAAAAGAGTTTCGATTCTCGCTCAAGACAACCTTCAGCGGCGTATCCAGGAACACCTGGGGGACCATCCAATGCTCCTATTGGGTCGAGTATACTTAAGCGTCTTGGTATAGACGAGAGCGTTGACTATACCAAACCGTTGGTTGACCCTCAGACAATGAACCTTTTACGCAGCTACCATCATCAAAACCATTTCGGGCGAAGAGAGCGAAGTGGTAGTGAATCGAGCTCAGTATCCGAAAGGGGTAGCAGCAGACTTGATTCGTTGACTCCTGACAGGAAGATGGACCCTCCATCAGGTCACGTGACTTCAACCCCTAGAACGACGCCGGATAAGCGCGTCCATACGCCATCTTCAGATAAAGCTCGTTCGGAAGAAACTCCCGAACGAGAAATCCAAATTAAAAAAGAAATCGACGATGAAGGCCGTGTAGAAAATCACCAAGAAATGAACATCAAACGAGAAGAAGACGATGGTGAAGAAGATGAACGAAGCAGTTATCACTCTAACGGAGGTCTTCTTCCTCCTCGAATGTCGACAGACAGTCGGGCAGAAGATCCCGAAGAAGATCAAGTGAAGCAAAGCGGTAGCAGCGTAGCCAGTCCTATAATGAGTCCCCGTCAACCTACGCCTCATTTAGAACAAGGTGTTCAGAACAGCCCATGTAGGAACAGTACTTGCAGCCCGGCTAGTAGCGACCGGTCTGGCACACCGCGTAGTACCAACGGGGACAAAAAAGCTGGCGGGAGCCTAGGTGCTCTATCTTCAATGTTCGATAGCCTATCAGGGGCCAATGCCTCTTCAGAGGGCAACAGCACCTCTGGGAGGAGAACCAGTAGTCACCCTTTAGCCGCACTTCAGAAACTGTGCGACAAAACCGAGACCCACCACACGAATAGTAACAGAAATTCCGGGCAATCAACCAATGTCAACGCGGCCAGTACAAGCGGTACATCCCCTGCCAGTAGTACCGGTACAACCCCTGGAGCAATTTTAGCTTTCAGTTGGGCTTGCAACGACGCTGTCATGACCAGTGATTCGATAATGAAATGTGCGTTTTGCGATACGCCGTTTATATCAAAAGGAGCCTATAGGCATCATTTATCTAAAATGCATTTCGTTAAAGATGGGGTCATACCAGATCCCGTTGCTCTGAAAGTGCAACAATCAGCAAATAATGCAGGGTCCAACCCTGGAACTCCTTCGAAAGGGGGGCCCAACCCATCGGCGAGTAATTCGGGCCAAGGCGGGGGCAGCAGACCGAGTAGTAAGAGCCCTCCAGCCCAGGGAGGGTACGAAGAGAGCCCTCACTCTAAATTTCTCAAGTATACGGAGCTGGCAAAGCAACTGTCCAGCAAATACGTGTAATCGCTGAGTGTACTTAATGTAAATAAGATTCGAAGTGATCATTCCTTGTGTAACGTGTTTCTTGTGTAAATATACAAGTGTAAATATTACGGTTAGTTTGGAAGTAGACGAGTAGGTGGCGCTGAGAGCGCGCACCGCTCGGTACACTCACGTACAATGTGATGCTACCATATCTTGCTACAGCAAACGATAGTTCTCATAAGAATGTTAGCTAGACTTAGGTGATATATAATATTCAAAGTATTTAAATATAATTTAAAATCTCGATACAAATTCTGGGGTGATTTAAACTATTGTTATACGATACTGGAGCGCTAGTTAGAGCCTCCGCCTGTACATATGTAACTGTAGGATATGCCGCACTGTGGCAGTGTAGTCAGTATTTGCTAGTGTTGGTTAGCACCCTCCCCTCTCCTGATTTCTATCAAGTCCTTCTGGCCTGAAGTTGGCTACTGTTCCCTGTCCCTAATTAAGTCTCGTCTCATCTTTTCCCGCATATAGTCGGATATTCATTGTTTAGTGGATGAAACTTCAATCTGTTGTTAAACATTTAAAAATTGCAGATGATATTAAATGTAGTTCAGTCAATCAATGGTTTCTTCATAATTTCATTACGATTATGTATTTATTGAGTACTGTGTAAAATTATATAAAGAAAAAAACAAAACATTCGTATACGTATATCTCTTAATATCTAATTCTTCCAAAAGAATTTTTAAATTAATATTTATCAGTAATTCATAATATTACTATACCGAATAATACAAAAATGTATACGCTATAGCTCGAATAATAAAAAAAAGCAAAAGCTCTTTTTTGATTTACCAAATCAAATTTTATTTAATATTTCGTTGTAATTAAAATGCAATGAGAAGCTCAAATAAATATGTATGTTATAAACTTAATCTGTGTTTTATTTAAATATATTTTATTTATAAATTTAAAACAATTTCAGAACTCATAATAAACAAAGGTAAGTACCAGATTTTAATAAAACTCAAGCATTCAATTCTCCCAATTGAAAGCTTGAGTATAAAACTAATTTTCTTTATCTGCTGTGGCCACCACAGTACTTCCCCAACTATAAATTTTAATAACTTGCTTTCGTAAAGGCTTTAATTTATGCAAATTTACCTTTTTCCCGAAATATTTCAGTTGAAACCAACTTCGGTATAATTTGAATAACATGTGAAAAACAACTGACTATCGTGAAAAAATTGTTTTTGATTCTTCGACTAGGTTTTTTACCTAGAGACCTTTATTTTGAAAATACACTTTTAAAAAATTTGAATAATTTTTAGAGAAACAATTCGTATAAATATCATTTTTACTAAACTTATCTCTCCGTGATCTTTAAATTGACACCAAAAAAAATTGCCGATCGTTTAAACGTTATTTAAATTTTTCTACTAGAATTCTTTTCCCGAGAGCTTTAATTTGATACCACACACGATAATATTCTAAAAATTAAAAAAAATAAGTTTATAAAGTTGGTACCACTGGTTGAATAAAGCTCATTAACGAACTTGAAATCAGCTTTTGACTCAAGATCTTAAATATAAAATTTTAGTCCAAAATTCCAACGCGTTTTTAAGTTATCCAACATCCAGACAGGCACACAGACCGACTTTTTTTAAAATCATGATTTTTTTCTGTTTGGGTCTAAATCGTGAAGATTCTTTAAAATCTCGAAGTCAAAAAAACACGATTACAATACGTCCCCCTATTACATAGGTCGGGGAAGTAAATAAATAATAATAATAAGATAATAAATAAATACCTAAATTATTAGTTAACCTGAACAAATTTCTAAATTTTATAAACGTACATAAATAATTTATTTATATATTATTAAAAGCTAATTCAATTGGCTTTGGTTAACTACTTCGAACAACCTGAATCCAGATGGCTCTGATTGTACAGCGCAGTCAATCACTCACATTCACACCAAATGAGACATGATAAACTTGTGAGATCTGCATCAACTTGCAAGCGGACTAGATCCAGATTGATTCGATTTCTGTGTATTTACTTCCAGTGATATTTTGCTAGTGTTTGACATTATTTTGTGTGGAAAGTGTGCTGTTGATCCTGAGAACAAGTTATCAACAAAGGTAGGTGAAATTATTTGTTTAATTTGAATAAAATGTTTGCACAAACTTCGATTATACATTATCATGGCCGCCTAAGTTATTATTTATTTGATTGGACCACGCATATATTACCACGACATGCATTTTAACCAACTTTTTACTTCCTTGTACGAAGTAAGGAAGTATTGTAATCGCGAAAAATTTCGGTTCTCAGATTTTGACGGAAATATCCGTTTTGACCTTTTCTGAATCCATTATGACTAGTTTCGACGTGACGTCTGTACGTACGTACGTACGTACGTACGTACGTACGTACGTACGTACGTACGGACGGACGGACGTATGTGTGTCGCATAACTCAAATACGGTTAGACGTAGAGAGTTGAAATTTTGTATTTAGGACTGTTATAGCATCTAGTTGTGCACCTCCTATTTTTGGTTTCAATCTATAAACCGGAAGTAGTACTTTTTAAAAATATTTCGATAAATATTTAATTTAACACAAATTTTTTTATTTTAAATGAAAGATTATGTGATTATTACCTAAAATCGGTATTTTATAAATATTTTTGTATCTGGTATTATTTAGGAATAATTAAAGTATATATGTATAATTTAGTATTTCTTTATCTTGTAGTCCATGATCGATTAACATTTGTTACTACGTAAAATTTAAATGATTATGACATGACAGTGACAATAGTAAAATATGCTTTATATCTTCTTCTGCAGTTTAAATAAAATGACTAAAATATATTTGTGAGTATACTAGTATAATAAGTTAAAATAATTTTTTATATTATTCTACATTTTAGTTATTAAGAAAAGTATGAACACACAAGGCGTACAAGGAAGTCATGTGGTGTCCACGTCAGATTTTTTGGTTATTATGAACAATTTTGTTGCTTAAGTAAATATTTTTTAAAATTAGAAATTAAATTAGACTGTTTAAACGATTTTTAAGTATCACATCATGTCCAGTCAATTTCTTGTGGTTGCTAAATACTAAATTCTGCATTATATATAGAAATCTAGAATTAAACTAAAGGAAATGATTATTAAGAAGAATTATTATTACAAGAATTAATGTAGGTAGTTGATTATTTATAAGAATCAATTAATAGAATTATTATAAATTGATTTATTAATACAATACATTGACAAAAATCATTAAACAATAACCATGTGGTCTTATTCTCGTCGTATATAATATATATATTTTTTGAACGCGTTGTTATATTAAAAATTTAAGTTGAAGCCAGTACTGCGTTCTGCGAAGTTTTCGGTTGTTAGGTACTCGGTTAGGCATAATTTTATTGTTATAATCAAATAAAATACATCGTTAAACGCTCAAGAATAACAATGATAATTAATAGTTTTAATACTTATTAATAAATTGTTTATTACTTAATTACATTTGCAATAAATATTAAATTGTTTTCGAGTTCAAGTGATAATACCGAGAATTTTTGTACGCCAGTTTAGACATTCTAAGAAATTTAAATACCTACTAATTACTACTGTAGTATATGTTCCATGAAATTTAACAATGTGATTGATAATTTTCTTAAAAATAAACAATTAATATTAATATTTGAAACAATAATTCATAATTAAAGGTGTAATTATTATTATAATGAAAAATTCATATTTGCTCCAATAATATTTTCAATTGCAACGAAGCATACATTACATTATGTTTCTGAGAAATTGCGATTGTTAATATTCTTAGAACTATGGTGAAAAATAACTACAGGTACTCCATTATATGAACCATCACTATAGTGAAGTCAAAATTTAATACATGAGGTTCTATAGAGCGAACACCGCGAACACGGCCAATTCCATGATCATGATCATCATGATTTAAATCAAAGTGATTTTTTCAAAAAAATCATTGATTTAAATCATTTTTTGATTTTTAAAAAAAAAATTGTTTTAATTTATTTATATTTCTGGTACAGAACAAAACAAGTGTCTTAATTCACTTTCAATATTTATTTATTAAATGAAATAATATTAAACAAAAAACAAAATCCATTCAATGGAATCATAAGTCGAGCGTATAGTTCCAGAAATTCGTGTTAAAACTTGAAATGTTCAATAATAATCCAAACTACATATTTTTTTAAAGGAATTTTTCATATAAATGGTTAAATAATAATTACTTTAACTATATTTAGAGCTATAATTAAAGAAAATTAAAAAAACATGATTAATTCAAAAAAAATCAATGATTTTTGATTTTTTTTAAATCATGATTTTTGCCGACCCTGCTTGGTACCTTGGTAGATAAACTGGGACTTTTGAAATATTATATTTTGAAATATTTATTAGCTTAGTTCCATTTTCTATTTTTAAGGTAGGCGACAGCAATAATTTTTATCTTGATTATTTATTTGTATTGCGAAAATGTAGAGATATGACTGATATGGCATTACTAAAATGCTTGAGTGCTAAGACAGTGCAAAAACAAATTACTAATTATCTTAATGTATTATAAACATGACTATGCTTCACACATTTTCGTTTAAATGAACATTTCGATTTTATGAATTGCCCAGGTTTTTATTAGTAGTTCATAACCGAACGCTTAGTACATATATATATATATATATATATATATATATATATATATATATATATATATATATATATATATATATATATATATATATATATGGGTAGTACTATACCTACATCTTAATAATTATTATTTTGATGTTTTGAGATTTTGTGCATATTTCAATAGCTTATGTATAGTATACCTATAACAAAATCAGTCTTATTGGATCAATAAACTCATTTTATATGAAACTATAAATACAGGGTGTCTCAAATAGAATGGGTAACCATTGGGATCTCGAAAACTATGGGAGCTACGAAGTCGGTTAAGGGCGCGCTTAAAAGTGAAAAAACCGTAACACGAAGTCTGTAATGGTAATGTTTTTAACCCGATATTTGTCAAAATCTTATTATAGGCCATAATATGATTTTTTTTAAAATGTTATTTTTTCTGTAACTACCTACTAGTGCTACGGCAGTGACACTTTAAAACTTTTACATGGCTCATTTTGCACAAGCTTTCTGCATAAATTTCGGATAAACGATGTAACCTACAATGAAAATTATGTTACACAATGAAAATATATACATTCCTAATTGCCTTATTCTAAAAATTATGTCTGAAATAAGGGTTCATTTTGCATAAAATTCATTGCAATTTTATGAATTTTGCTTTCTTTCATTTCTACTGCAAATTATATTTATTTTCAGGTATTCTTATTTAGCATAAGGTAATCTAGAAACTCTAGTGATTCTATTGATATATTGTTTATGCCTATTGCTTGTTCCTATTTGCAGAAATTTAGGCAAAATTGACAGCTAACTTGTAAAAATTTAACTAGTTATAGTAGCTAGTCATAAATGTTCATAATACGATTCACGTTGCCACAGTAATACTTCCCAGGCTTATGAAAAATCATTTTGACAGAACAATTGTGTGTGAATGACAGAATTTGGTTATAATATTTTTATTTTTATTTACAAATGAGTAACAAGTAAAATGTCGTACAATACACGCAAGGCAACTGTTTACTGCTTCAAGGAGGTGACAGGTCATTTCCTCTTTTGAGCAGTAAAAACTGTTTTACCTCCCTTGTAATGTAATATACTATAAATTGGTGGCCGACGATTGCCATTTGTTTTTATTAAAAAATGTCAGAATCATATTGAGTATGATATCAAATTAAATGTCTTGATGAGGGCTGATCGAGGACTGATTCAAGATTGTTCAAATTGGAGACCGACGATCGTCATTTGCTTATATCATACATTTGTTAAAATCATATTAATTTTGATATTAAATTCAAGGTCTTGATGATGATGACGATAAAATATTTTTACCTGGGTAATCAGCATATTTATTTCATTACACATATTATGTTATTCTCGAGTTATTCTGTTCTAAAATTTTAATGACTTAACTAAAATATATATTGTAGAAGAAAGAAGAATAATTTGAAGTTGTAATTAAATAATTATTATAATTATATTACAATTTATTTCGGTGGAGTCTAAATATGAAAATTGTTACAATTGAGGCGCGAAGTGCCGAATTCTGCCACATATAAGGTCCACGGAGTTTGAGTCCCACGAAGCGGGGCTAATCTCCCTTGTCGTAGCGGGTCCTGCCGCTAGTATTCATCTAAATCTATAGGACGGAACGGGATGGAAATAGAAGGCCATTTTCTTCCTCAAAATGTATGTATTATTATAGATAATCGCATGACACAAATATCAGCTAATGGAGGAATTGATTTCAATAATAGTAGCCATGGTAACATATTTTTTTGGAAATTATTAACTACTAGCCATAGAAACTTAACTAAAATTAATAAGTAGAAATCATATGTCAGGTTGACATTTAAATTGCAATTTTAAATGTATATACACAATCAGAAAGGTTAATTATACACATTAATAATTTATTAATAAACTGAATATTGTCTAAATGTGTATTTAACATTAATTATTAATGTTTAATAACCTGAAATATTGACTATTTGTGTATTTAACATTAATTATTAATGATAAATACACAATTAGTCAATATTTCAGGTTTCTATTGTAAAATAGAGCGGCGATGTCATTACGATTTTTTATCGTGCATTCCAACAAAGTAATTAGCTCGAGGGATGAGTGGTACACGAGAGCTGATTTAGACGTTGTTAGAAAACATTCAAAAATACCTGAAATGAATTAATGCAGTGCAGATTATAAGCAACACCTTGCACATGCAAGTTTTATCATCTGCTTGCCTGTACAGCAGAGCATCTCTCTTTTCAACTTCCCCATCAATTGTCATCTATCTCCTCCCCTTTTCAATTGTAGCTTGTTTGAACAAATGATTGTTGTTTGCGATAATGATTGGCTAGTAAATGATTGTTGTTCTTTTGTTAGCAAGATCTGATGTTTAACTGTTTGTACAATCACAATGAGTGTGTTATATAGCGGAACGAACAACGTGTGAAGTATTGTATTGTTGTTCATTAGAAACGGTGCCTAGACTGTTTACATTAAGATGAGTGATCCAAGATGGAGGATAAAGGATAATTTATCTAGCGTTTACTATGTTTACTAGTTCTAAAATCTAGCAAATGAGGCATAATAATTGGACAGTTCATTTTTTATCTACGACTAATGTATAACATGAACATTAAGTATGTGATGTTTGCTACATAATGTCATAAATTAATTCCGCAGGAAATAATAGTCAGTATTCCCTCCCCTGACCAATCAGAAAATTACTTTACCTGAGTAAATTTTTTCGTGCAAATTATTATTTTTAAACATTGCAATGTTTAATGATGTAACTATAGTGATAAAGTGCAGTATACAACTGGCTATAATGACTATTATGCCCTCAGATGATTAAAACCCTCGCTCGCTTTGCTTAAGCTGGATTTATAACACGCACAGCGCATAGAACATAATTTGGCACAGCATAACATAGGTATTGGTATATGGAAACTAGTACATCCATTTATAAGACGCACAGCGCATAGAAAATAATTTAGCATAGCACTCGAATTGACCAATGTTCATTTTCCTATGCGCTGAGCTATGCAGTTCTGTGCTTCGGGTTTATTCGTTGCATTCGTGACAGTTCGTTTTAGTTAACATCTTACACGCAGGCGCATTCGTTGTTCATTATATTAATAATCTTTGTAAAATAGTCAAAACATAATAACAAAATCAAAAAGTCAAATAATACCAAATCAAATCTAGCATAACCAACAAAACAGCTGTCATAACTTCATAAGACAACACTGCAAGACAAGGACTTCTTCTTTTACTTTGTATAGCAATCTGTGTTTGTGTGCGGCTTATAAAACCCCCGTAACGAAAATGCTATGCGCTGTGCTGTGCTATGTTGTGCTAAATTATTTTCTATGCGCTGTGCGTGTTATAAATCCAGCTTTACTTGTGTTGAAAACTTCATCTTCAGGAATAATAGCATCCAATATAGCGTCGTTGTATAAAATACTATTATCCAACACCACTCTTAATAAAAGCATCATTACTATGGTAAACAAGAAAGGAAAAGCTTGCCCACTAATGGTTTTGATCAAAATTATAGGTATACCCAGTAGTTGTGGATATATTGTTACTTTGCTTGTTGAAAGTCACCGGAAGTCACCATAGTAGCGATGTTTTAGGTTGAAACTTATATTTTTTATAGGTTTTGTAGGACATATTGGATCCAAAAATCTTATATTATGTAGAATTGTAGGAGTTAGCCTTAGGAATCCATACGTAAAGATTGCAGAATGTATTAAATTAACATAGTGGCATTTAATGGACGTTTCGGATGATTAACTCATTCATCATCAGCTAAATTTTTTTGAATATAATATATTATAAGAATATTACAAAAAAAAGTACTTATATAAATCACTCACCATACGTGGTCGTTTAGTTCTTTAGTTCAATAAATTTGATACAATATTTTTCCTGTATAGAATCGAGTGTGGCTTTCGATTCTAGTCAATCAGCCATGATTAGGTAATTACGTGCATTGTTAATATTTGAATAAAACAACACAAACAGCTATGAAACCAGTGGCACTCAACATGTTTCATTTAAGTAAACCACTCTTTTTGCGAGTATTTGAAAAATTCTTTTTGTTCCGTTATCAGTAGAACGTGTTACATATACCCTTAAAGTTTGATCCATAAGTACAGAAACACCCTGTATACGTAGGTATATTATATTAGGTACTTGTGAAGTAGAGAGAGGAGAGTTGTGGCGAGAGGCCACGTGCTGGCCACAATTTTTTTATTCTTATTCTTCTCAACTTTTCTCAAGTCCTTCTTCACCCACCTCCTCAGCCGTTCAACAGGTCCCTGTAAACCACGGCCGCGTTCCGCTAAACCTTCACCTAATACACCGACGCTCGGCGCCGACGTCATAGCGCCGCGATGCCGTGTCGTCGTGTGCTGTTTAGTCAGCGTTAACATAACCCTACTTCCGGTGTGGTGTCGACGGTGACCCACACCCCTGGAACCGGAAGTGAAGTGTAGGGGCGAGGGGGGCAAATGGCGGAAGGACACGCGATGAGGTGGCCTGTTGGCCGTGACCATGAAAAAGGTCAAAATGTGGGGTAAACTAGGAGAAATATTTAGTTCCAAGGTAGTAGTCCGGGATAATTTATCTGGCAGATAGTGCTATTCTTCGAGATTTTGACTTTAAGAGGCCCGTCTACCTCCTAAAATCCAGCATAAAATGTACTAACGTAGCGACTGTTTTGTGGCCAGTACAAGAATGCTAAAATTTTATTTCAACAAGTATTAACAGTTGTGCCTTAAAAATTTCCAATTTATGCAAACTTTATACAGTTATATTTCATGATAAAAATTTATTTTTTTTAAATCAAAAAGGCACATGTGTAGATTCGTTCTTTCTCTATTAAATGTTTATAAAATCATTATTTTGAAGTCAATAATAAACTAACAGTTTACTCGCAACGAAAACACTTTTACAGTATTTTTTCTACGCCTGCTTCTGAAAGTTCATGTTTGTACATTGATTTTAATGTTGAAAGCAGCTGTTTGTCGCAAGTGTGTTGCAAAGTACGTAAGGAGGGTGGTACGGGGTGAAATGAACTTGGCGTCAGATTAACTTGCATGACCTTAAAGAGAACTCGAAGATTCATCCATTTTCGACAAATTCAACCGAGTTATGGCGGTCTAAAAATTCGGAATTTTTGGTGCATTTTCAAGTGGTGCGTTTTTTTGCAGAGTTTATACAGGCTGTTTCACAACTTAGAACAAAAAATTAAAGGGTATATACTGTACGACGTGCTAATCATGAAACAAATTTTTTTTTTTAATTCGCAAAAGTTAAGTGTAGTTTACTTGACGTGTGTACATTTTAAGTAGGTATATATTACTGTTTTGACGGTATATTTGATAATTTGACATTTATTAGTATTACCTACTTTCATTCTAGAAGATTTGAAAAAAATTATTAAATATATCTACCGACCAGTGGCAAACAAATGTTTGCTTGAAATACGATGCAATTTTTTTGCGAATTATAAAAAATTCTTTTTGTTTCATGATCAGCACGTCGTACAGTATAGGTACACCGTTCCTAAGTTGTGGAATAGTCTGTATCGAGCCCTGTATTTAAGATCACTAGCATTAAGGCCCGAATGTAGCTGTCTGCGAGAAAAGGATAGATTTATACAGACTTAGAGTGTCGAACAAAGGCAACAATAGGGAACGGGCTCTCGTAGGGGGATTAAAATTGGTACTACATTTGAACGTATCAACACAAACAAGGGTTCATTTGAAAGATAAAAGTTCAATCTAGATCCGTCTAGTGTTGAAATTTTTGTTGATATACTGAGTAACACTTATGTGAAGTAAGGCAAATTATAACAAGTTTATGGCATTGTAAAATTGAAACAAAAAATAAAACTAAAATTTCAACACTAAGCGGATGCGGAGTTCATCTTTATCTTTAAATGAAAAAAAAAATTAAATCGATCCGACCAAAATTAGTCTCAATTTCAATCCCTATTCAAAAACATGTTTTTGCTGCGCGCAACTTCACTACATTAGGCTTTTAATATATTTTATATGCCTCCGGTCGGCATCGCTAGTTTTCCATATCTCAAAATCCGCCAGAAACTCTTTGTTGCCAGCCTAGACCGGCAAACAACCGGAAGTTATAGGTTGGCATCTTGACATTACTACAGTTGTCAAGCAGATGTCAATTTTATGCGTTGAATATTTTTTATACAAGAATTAACAAGATTTTGACAAATTTTAGACGTAAATCGTTAATAGCAACTGAAATAAATATATTTTAAGCTCAAATGCAAGTATTCAGTGCACAATTTTTTAGGTTATGTATAATAAAATACAAATTAATTAAATTCATTTTATATTTTTGTAATGAAATCGGCACATAAAATATTGTGTATTACACGTCCAGAAACTGTTATGCTAGTGCTCGTAATTTGCAAGCCTCGCCTGTGGCTCGGCGTGTCAGAAATACTCGCTCTTGCAAAAGGTCAGTTTCTGGCCTTGTGATACAAATAACTATTAAAGAAACAATTAGTTTTCCCCACGGTTTCCCCGTATGACTGGTATTGACAGTTTTTTTATGACAGCTCCAGAACTTATTCCTTTTAGTACAGGTACTGTGGCAATATTTGGTATACATAATGTCCCACATATTGTTAGTGATCTTTTAAAAAGAGGGGAATAACTTATACACGTCATCCACTTCTTATTATTCTTATACACCTCTTCTGTATCAACTTCTTCTAAATCTTTCCACTCTTATGGTTCGTGATCTCTGTTTCTTGTACCTACAGAGATAAATTTGTCGGGAGGCATGTGCGCTGTGCTCAGCTCTATGTGGAAGCTACAGAACGTTGCTGGGCGCTGGTCTACCGGTCAGTTATTTAAAATCCGGTGAATGCGCGTGCAACCGTGGAAATACTAAACACTGAACACTGAACATAGCAGCGGTGGACAGTCGCTGGACAAAGATTATCTCGTGAGATACGGAGCGAGCTGAGACAGTTACAGAGACGGAGTCAGGGATAATGATAAAATATAATGAACTCTTATCCGGGCAAGCTATTTTACTAACTCAGACGTACCGGAGAGTCTGGCAGACTCATTATTTATTGTATTGTTTTAATGCAGTTATTTAACATTTTTAATTAAAATTAGGTTATACAATCGAGAAATATAAAAACGCACCACTCGAAAATACACCAAAAATGGCAAATTTTCAAAGTGCGATATCTCGGTTGCATTTTGACGAAATTTGATGAATCTTCGAGTTCTGAAAACGTTGAAGTCTTATCTTTAATGTGATGATGTGACAAAAAATCCAGTCCACCCCCTCCCGCACCCTAAGAAAAAAAATGTATCTGATGTCCAAAAAGGTTCAATTTTGGCAGCCCATACGCAGTGCCAAAAAAATCGTGGACCCTGTTGGCCAAGTTATGGCCAAAGACCTCAAAAACTCACTTTTTTCAAAAATTTATAACTTCGCGCCAAATCATCGTAGGTACTTGAAATTTTGCGGACCTTGACGGAAAAAATCTGATCTTTATTACCCTGTTGGCCAATTGGTCCACGATTTTTTTGGCACTGCGTATGAGCTGCCAAAGTTGGACCTATTTGGACATCAGGTAAATTTTTTTTTCTTAGGGGAGGGAGGGGGTGGAGTTGATTTTTTGTCACATTGGCTATCATCACATTAATTCAACGTTTTCAGAGCTCGAAAATTCATCAAATTTCGTCGAAATGCAACCGAGATATCGCACTTTGAAATTTTGCCATTTTTGGTGCATAAACCCAGATTAATTCTTTCACAAATATTTTGTACCTGTTTTCCTCCAAATTTATAATATGTAATGAATACAGCATAAACTTCTGCATCTCTAAACACCCATTATTTTGTTACGGAGACGGAACCTTTGAAGGGGGCGTGCGGATGTCTTGAAATATGAACTTAACAATCGAAATAAGCTGTCTTTCGGTGACACTTGTATTTCTGCTTGAAACATTTTTCATTAGAAAGAGAAATCAATATTTAGTCAGTTTTCAGAAAGAAACGATTAACATTCCTTTAATATTAATATCGATGTCGGAAACCGTAAACCGGATCCTGGATCCGGATTCTCGACACTAGATTTATAATGATGTATTTAAATTTCTGTTTTAACTTTTAAAAAAGAGTAAAAACCCGGAAACTGGACATCGAATCCGAAAACCGGTTTCCAAATATTGAATTCGGAGACCGGATTTGAAACCGGATCCCGCAGCCCGAATTTTTAATATTAGCTAGCGACCCGTAATATAAAATCGTGCCTGATTTTCCACTTGCCAGAATAGACATTTTGTATTAAATCAAGTCTTGCCTTCAAGGAAATTTAAATACAAAATTTGCATCCGGGGTATTTCAAACAGGGCGCTATTTTAAAGAAGTGTTTTAACATGTACCTACTAAGAGACTTATTATACTACTTCTTGTACTTGATATACATATGGGCATTCAAAGAACTTTAGCACCACACCAGAAAAATTTACCGGTTGTACCTACATGCTTCAAATTGCTTCGAAGTGCGCAAACTGAGGGACGTCATGGTGACACATGTCAAAAAATTAAACGTTTCCTGATATTATGAGGCGAACCCTCGGAAAATCGTTGTACCTCGAACGAACTCTTGTTATTTAAACTTAGTGCGTCTTTTCATTTAATTTTGAACATGCTGTCTTCTACCTCTCACTATATGGTGTAGTGAAATTGTTTTCAATCGTGTGATTACAAATGCCTTTCTGTCAGAAGTGCTTATAGTTTTTTGCTTGAAAAGTAACTATTTTACTAAATTATTTTTGAAAATCATGACCGCCGCCGGGAATTGAACCAGGGACCTTCATCTTGCCGGGATGACACTCTACCATCTGAGTTACATCGGTCCTGCCTTCAATTCTCGCCGGCTGTCATGATTTTCCATACACCATTATTGACTCTTATAGAGTCATTTTTTATTTTAATCACATTGTTTAGGGTTTGGGGTTGATAACCACTACATATTTACCCGTGACGCGTCTAATTTTAGAAACTCACTCCTATCGAATAAAGTATTAAGGTACAAGGGAAATAGAGAAATGGTGAATAATTATTAAATTATTTTTGAAAGCAGGACCGATGTAGCTCAGATGGTGTCATCCCGGCAAGATGAAGGTCCCGGGTTCAATTCCCGGCGGCGGTCATGATTTTCAAAAATAATTTAATAATTATTCACCATTTCTCTATTTCCCTTGTAACTATTTTACCTTTGCTGTCAATACAAGTATACAATTTATTTTGCTAATAAATAGCATCGATAATGTTTTGTACTGATTCACTGATCATTTGGCTATTTATCTCTTTGCTTATTCCTAACTTAATTTTTTCTACTAATATTTTTAAATATTGACATGGTGTTGTACCTCGAACATAGAAAACTCGGACTCGGACATGTTCAAGATTCAAGGTACAACATGTATTATATTGGACACAGGTTCAAGGTTCATAATGAATCTTCATATTATACGAATCCAAATATTATCCTGATCAGATTTTAGAAATAAGAAATGAAGGAGCAGTAGTGAGTGTAGTGCATGAAACAAAAAAATAACAGTTGTAAATGGTCGGAAAAAATTACTCAATGCTTTACTTGTGGCGTGGAAGGACATTGTTCAAAAGATTAACTCTCCTGTGCATAAATATTCCAACAGAGGAAGAATTTATTAGATTTTGATACAAATACTTAACTGAAAGTGGTACCTACTTTGTAAGAGTGAAAAGTTTTTTGGTAAATTAAGGTAAATGTTGTATTTGAAATGTTCTCTTGCTTAGATATTAAATCCTTTAATAATTGAAGTTATTTTATTTCAACCCAAAGCATTCAAGTTATAGGGGCTTGTAAATATCGGTAAATACAATATGTGTCCAAGGTACAACAACCCTTAGTTCATCATCATCATCCTTTTTGTACCTTGAACCTAATTTAACTTTTTTAAAAATGCATATAATATAAAGTTCACAATGCGTCTAAAACCAATTGACTTACAGCAGTTGAGGCGAACTAAATAGTTTGATTCACAAAAAATAAATAGAGAAAATAGGTCCGAGGTACAACAGGTTCCCCTACAACCGGTAAAATTTTCAATTTTTAAATTAATACAAAAAGTCATTTGTGGCAAGTGGTAAAGTTAGGCACGATTTTATATTACGGCTCTCTAGCTATATCCCTGTATTTGATATTCGGTAACCAGGTTAAAAATAATTTTCGAGTAGGTATTTAAAATAAGAAACAGATGAAAAATACTGGTATACGAGTCGTAATAATTATTAACGTACTTTTCCCAGACTTCAGTATAATTCATATTCACCTCGCTTAAAATATTCTAATTACCCTCACCAACCCCACCGGTCATAAATCATTCCCCCCTTCCTCGCCATTTTCCATGTCCATAAAACCCCCATCAAGTTTGATTTACAAAAACCATAAAATTGATTTATATCTGTAAGCATCACAATCGCGTCTACTTCTGATTCACGCGGGTAAGCCCCACCATCTACGCTACTGACATCGAGCCACACATGTAGACCGTCACTTCTTGTCATGTATAGCCAGCGGCGGAGAAGCGGGCGGGAATGGGGCTGAAGGGCTGGGCTGGGTTTGATTGTTGTCGTTCATATATCAAAGTGATTTGTAGCACGGTGGCATTGTTTTTGAGAGAATGAAACGAGAGCTAAGACTGCAACCAAAGGCGTAGGAGATTTTTATTTTTTGTAAACAATTGAATAATAGAATTTAGCAGAATTGACATATTTATTTCGGTGTCGTGTACACTGTACATGCTCCAGACTGTTACTCAAATAAGTAAACATGATTTAACCCTGGGTTTAAAATTTATTTACAAAACCAGTGGTTCAATAGCCTTCTTTCTTAGCGACTAACTTTGCAACCTAATAAATTATACCGATCCAACAAAATTTATTGATGTAATGCATAAAAGAGTTTGTTTTTTTCAAATTGACATAGAAGCATTTTAGAATTATGATATCAGCGGTCATACAATAATGGCTCGTTTTTATTAGGTGTCGCAGGCGTGGTATGAGAAATTGAACCAATGGCATTGTGGTGTTGGAAGAGTGGCGTTGGAAGCGTGGTGTCAGAGGTTCAAAATTTTCAATTTTTGGCACCGGTCGCACCTTGGTTAACACAGAAGAATCACATCTCAAAGGACCCCGCACAAATCTTATGTAATTGGGGTCCCTGTGGATTTTGCTGAAATTGAAGTATGTTATTATTCTCGTTATTCTTTGAACCTTGCTGATCAATAGTTTCCATAGGCGCAAAACTCAAAACTCAGTATTCTAGGAGTTTTGCAGAGGTTTGAAGTAAAGTTGAATAACTTGTTTAAAAATAATCCAAAAAATTTAAATAAAACTTAATACTAAAGTATGCACATTTCTACGTTATTGTATAGAATTTCAAATTTTTAAATGTATATGTGTAGAAATAACAAAAATTTATAGCAAAAATGAGCTATGATTTTGACACATTTTTAGAAACTGTTAACTTTAATGACGCCTACTGTCAATATACATCATGCAAAAAAATTTAAATTTTGGTATAGTATAGATATAAGCTTAGTTATGTTGTTTGCTACTGTAAATTTTTATAAATATTTATATTTTGTTTATAATAATAAAATAAGTGAACATGTAATATCTTTGTTACTGGTAATCTTATAAGATTCAAATTCAGGTTACCGATGCCTTATATAATTATAAAAAAGAATTGTTAATCATTTTTATTTTACATCCGAGTGACTATACTTATTACTCCGATGCACATACGACCTTATGATACTAAGGTGACGAAAATGTAGGTACCTATATCCTCAAAGACAGCATATAAAAAAATTTTAAGGCAAAATCAAACGACTCAATTAGTGTGTACGAAACAACTTAATTTATTCATATTAACTTATCTTATAATCATTTAATATTAATATGTAGCTGAATTGCTGAATTTTTTATACTTTTAAAAGTAATCTTTCACATATTAAAGGAGGTTCCCTAGACATGCAGTGGCGTACTCAGACATTAGCCTTGGGGGCGGATATGAAAATAAAAATATTTTTATTAATGTAAAACAAAATTCGGTCAACGGGTGTTAGTTGATATTGCAATTCGTTCAGTTGCGGTGATATATTTGTACAATAATTTCTAATTCACTAATCAAAAAATGCTTGAAGATTTTTTTTTCAATCGACAATATTGTTACAACTATGTGGTAAACCTTCATCAAATTTTGGGAAATTGATGTCCGTGCTTGCATACGTTTATATACCAAAAATTAAGTAAATAGAACATTTCTAACATCTTTTTTTTAATCAATTAATGGAAATTCATAAGAGCCCATGTAAAATATTAAAATTTAACAATTAATTTCGTTCAAACTACGTGGTCAAAAATTTCCAAAAAATTCAGGTATCATTTTTATGACACAGACAACATAAATTCAAAGTTTGGTTGCATTAGAACATTTTTTAAAATGTCTAGGGAACCTCCTTAATGTGTAATATTACACATTAAAAGAAAATACTGTGGTGGCCACAGCAGATTTTTATAATATATATTATAAAAATCTGCTGTGGCCACCACAGTATTTTCCCGCCTATAAGTTTGTAATAACTTGCTTCCATAAAGGCTTTAATAAATTTTATGCTTCATTCAGCAAAATTTAAACAATTTGTCAAAGTTATAGTTGTTGTTAAAGTGACAATTGTCAATATCAAAGTGACAGCTGTCAATGCCAAAGGGACAGCAGTCATTTAGTGATGTTTAAAATTAGAGTTTTTAATTGTATTTATAGACATAATACGAGCAAAATGTAAATTAAATTAAGTAATAATATTAAAAGCACAAATGATTACAATATTTTCATCAATTCAAGTACTTACTAATTTAAATAAAATTAATTCATGAAGTTGGTACCATAAAATTTCAATGGAAAATTCGTACGCGTTCACAAGTTATCGTGCGTAAGGATAGACAGACAGACAGACTGACAGACCGACCGACTTTTTACCTCTCGCCATTGTCTCGGGTTTCGTCAGCTTAAAATAAATAATGAAATAATAGAAATAACTTTGTTTCTACACATTCATAATTCTTATCGATTCTTACTGAAAATATCGAATTTTAACATGCTGTCTTTGAAGATATACATTTCGATCTTCTTAAACTTCATACCTGCAAAAATTTGTACTCCAATTATACTAAAATATTTCGTACTAATATTGACGCATTTTTAACTCCTACGTATTAAAAACAAATATCCATATTTTTATCCTTATAATAAATTATCGATAAAAATATGTATTCTAATTTTAAATACACGTACCTCTCTAATATCTTTGCATTATTTTATTTCCGTAATTATCTTGATGCTTGCGTCACGTTTCTTGTTATCTTAATATAAAACATAGGTATCAGAGGTAAATATAAATATATTTATCGTAAATATCTTTTTTTTAAAAATCGGTTCAGGTATGGTTCCAGTTCCGGTTTTAGTTACGATTCCGATTCGGTTCGAATCCCTTTATCTACTAAAAATGAATGTATAAAGCCTACTTCAACATGAAGCACAAAATAAAATATAAAATGTCGACCGGTGAAAACTAATTAATCAGAAAAAAATTTTGTTTCAATACCTGCAACGAAAACGCCACCTTTCGTCCCTATTATTAGGGAGGAAACATACTTTTCCTCTCGCTTTATGCGGAAATTCAGTTGATTTTTTCCTTCCTAGGGAGAAAAAGTACTATTTCTTCCGCTTTATGCAGGATTCTAAAATTGTTTATTTAGTTATATTTTTATTTATTTTATGGAATTATTATACATTTTTCTAATGTTATTATCATCCGGTTCATCCTTTTCTTCAACTTTTAATTGCTTTTCGGTGCAGGTATTGAAAAAAATATCGTGTGTATCTCGGGACAAAAGTCGCGACTCGCGCGGTGGCAGCCCTCGCTTCGCTCGTGTTACCAACTCCGCACTCGTCGGAAAAACGCCACTTTCGTTACACAATATACTATTTTTTAATACCTGCAACGAAAACGCCACCTTTCGTCCCTAAACGAAAGTAGTTATTTCTGACCGGTCAGTACTTTTCCTTCCGCTTTATGCAAGACTTCAGTTAATTTTTTCCTCCTTCGGCAGGAAAAGTACGTTTCCTTCCGCTTTATGCGGGAATCAACTTGATTTTTTCTCCCTAGGGAGAAAAAATATTATTCCTCAGGCTTTATGCGGGATTCCAAAATTAATTATTTAGATTATTTTTATTTATTTTAAGGAATTATTATACATTTTTCAAATGTTATCATCATCCGGTTCATCATTTTCTTCAATTTTCAATTGCTTTTCGGTGCAGATATTGAAAAAAATATCGTGTGCATCTCGGGACAAAAGTGTTCTCCCGCTTCGCTCGTGTTGCCAATTCCGCACTCGTCGGAAAAACGCCACTTTCGTCTTTAGTTGCACAATATACTATTATATCTCATACTTGTATTTAAGTTAAAATATAAATGTAAATCTTCTTTTTTGGGAATTTACGAGGGGTCATTGTGGGTCTTGATTGATATTTTATTTTCGGCTACCTGGTTTCTTGTTTATAAAATTGTCGTTCCGATGAACCAATGACATCTGAATCCTCGCTCAAGTTAATACCAGCTGATTAGTGTGTTCATCCTCATCGTGAGGTGCTGTGAGGAAGCATGAGGCACCGAGGCACTGAGGCACTGAGGTCTGCCAGGCAATGAACAAGCAATCAACACGTCGCCTCGCCTCTCACCTGAGACGCTCAGATGCGACGCTAATTTTCTGCTACGGCGCCCGTAATTGGGCGATGAGATGTCAGGATGGTCTGTCTATGATGTTGTCGGGGTTATTTACTATATTAGAAGTATTAGAAATGTGGGAAAAGGTGACGTAGGTACGTTCAGATTTGGTTAGATTCACGATGTAACATGCACGTACATTGAAATTAGCAGATAAAAACTATATTTATCTACGACTAAACATTAACATTAAATGTATGATGTTTGCTACATAATGCCATATATTAATCCCAGAGGGAATAATAGTCAGTATTCCCTCCTCTGCACCAATCAACAAATTATTTTCTTTGAATAAATTTCCCTGTGCAAATTATTTTTTTTAAATATTGCAATGTTTAATGATGTAACTATGGTGATAGAGAATTGACATTTGGAAATGTCAAAATTTTTGCGTATTGGTATTTGTTTTATTAAAATTTTGTACATAATATATAAGTCGTAGATAAAGTACAGTATACAACTCGGTATAATGGCTATTATTTCCTAAGATGATTAAAACTCTTGCTCGCTTTGCTCTTTCATGTTGTAAACTTCATCTTCAGGAATATAACATTCATTGATTCATTATAGCGACGTTGTATAATATACTATTATATAGGCTATTGTTACAATTTCTCTGGCAAAATTTTACTCTACTAACAATAACAACTAGTCAACCATGGGATGGGAAACTAATGCACTTAAAGCTGGTAACCGCGCACGCGCACTCTCAGTAATAATAAAAATATAATACCTAATCTTTATTTATTTAGCACAAAAGCTAATAAGTACAAATCAAGTACTAATATAAATCAACAGATGCAATGAAATAAATACATTAACAAATTTGAGTTTAATGCTCATAGGAAATAATTTACCAAACATAGATACAAAAACTCAAAAGAATTTACACAGATAAATACATTTGCTTAAGTTTATAATTATATACAGGCTGTTTTTATACCTCTGCACGAAACTTTAATAGATTATATAATTTGATATAGGTACTGATTATAGATAAAGAAGATTTTTTCAAAATTCGCAAAAATAAGGGTAGTAAAATATTAGTTCCATTTGTTTGAACGTCCGTTTAACTGTTTATTTATTATGTTATTTATAAAATAAAATTATAAATACTATAAGACTATCTACAAATGGTCACTTGTTATGGACAAATTAATATATACACAGTTAAATGGACTTTCAAACAAGAGACACTAAAATTTTCACTACCCTTATTTTTGCGGTTTTTGAAAATATCTTTTGCATCTATAATCAGTAGGTATATCAAATTATAAAGTTTCGTGCGTAGGTATAGAAACATCCTGTATATGTATTTATAATAACTTAACAAACACAGAGACAGTTTGTTTCGTCAAATTACTAGCCAACCAAGTTTTTGTTAAAAATTAATGTTTATCCGAAAATATAAATACCTCTAGTGTAATTACAATTGAAAACAAAATATATTTCGCGGATAGTTGACTTTTTAAAAATTATTCTTTCTTTTTGATCAAGTCAAAGGCTTATGGGGGTAATTACCCCCTTTACACCCCCGTGTAGACGTGCCTGATAAAAAGCGTGATATGCATGTATAAAAACATGTTGAGTTTACTTCATAGTATCCCCTTTTAGAATTCGATTTTCGTTTTTCTATTAAGTCTATTACATATTTCCCCTTTCCTGCTGTAGTCACAGCCTCTTGGTAGGGCTCGGCATAAACCCCCGGCTTGAAGATTTGTGTTGATTTTTTGTGCTCGGCCGCGCATGTTATCTGTCTGGGGTGCGTTGAGGCAGCCGTGAGCTGTGACCCCTCACCCCCGCCCGCCCTTGTTCCGCCGCCGCTGAACTCTGACCCGCGCTCTGTCACCCTCTTACCAACAAGACTTGTTAACAAGTGAAAAGGAGATAATAACAAGTGTAACGGAGGAGCCTGCGAAGAATCCGTGAACGCATATTTTCAATCATCTACCTTAGATTTTTATGCACTTTGGGATTTATAATGAGACCCTTAGCATAATATTTCTAGTTGCTTTTCACGTTCAAATAACGTCTAACCTGTGAATCTGTAAGACCGGTGACCTGTACATCACACGTGTAATATGGTAATGCGCGAATGCAATAATAAATACCTACAGATTTCATATTTCAAATTCTAAACGACCATAACAAGCAGATCTGAAATAAACTCCATTGGAGAAAATAATATAATATTTCAAAAAAATCTGACGTGGCCACCACAAGACCTCCCGCCATACCTACTTTATTCTTTTTACTTATCACCTATACAAATATATTAATATATAAGTAGGTACTATTACTACTGCTACTACTCACAAATATATTTTAGTCATTTTATTTACACTGCAGAAGAAGATATAAACGATATTTTACTGTTGTCACTGTGACTGTCATGTCATTGTGTCATAATCATTTGATTTAAATTTTACGTAGTAACAAATGATACGATCATGGACTACAAGATACCCAAATACTAAATTATAAGTATTATACTTTAATGTTTAATTATTCTTAAATGATATCAGATACAGAAAAATTTATAAAATACCGATTGTAGGTAATAATCACATAATCTTTCATTTAAAATAAAAATATTTGTCTTAAATTAATTATTTATTGAAATATTTTTAAAAAGTACTACTTCCGGTTTGTAGATTGAAACCAAAATTTAATGGCTTGTTAAGATTCGTGTTAAAACCTTAAATATAAAATTTGGTATTTAAATTTTTTATATTTTTGGAGTTATCGTGTCTGAAAAAATTGTAACATACGAACGAACGCACGCACGCACGCACACACACACACACACACACACACACACACACACACACACACACACACACACACACACACACACACACACACGCACACACACACAGACATCATCTCAAAAATGTGAAATTCGTATTCTAGAGACCCTAAAACGTGCTTATCCACTAAAAAATCACACTCGAAAATTTTGACCCATCACAATACCTCTCTTATAGAATATGAGGCGAGAGGTAAAAACCATATGTTCGTAATCGGTTCGTAACATATTATTTCATGGCCAGAGGGCTCCGTCAAATTTTAAAACTAAATATTATTTTAATTGTATCATCAACTTATTATTACTTTTCAGTATGTAACATTTATTGATAATTATAAACAACATAATTCGTTAGATACCTATTTATTATAATTCGTTAGTTACGGACTTAATACGTTAGATACAACCATAATAACATCAAAATCTTGCATAATATGCAAACTGTCATCTAATTGACAGATAAAATTGTTGATTTGTTTTAACATCGCTGTCGTTGATGATACGATTAAGCTTTGAATATAACGCGAATATATGCGCTTTAAGCCCCCTTGGATGTTCAAAGAGACTCGGTTTCACCTCGTCGCTTAGCAACATCCTCGGTATTATAAATCGTATAATAATCTTGTTATACGAGTATTAATAGCTATAATTTAATTACCTACTAGTCTTATCCATAATGGACTCATCAACCAATTATGTTTAATTTTTTTTCATGAAACTGCATATAGCGATCAGTGAAAATCCGCTTTGAAAATTCTCATTATTAAAGCAGATATTATTTTTTTAAAGTTTAAAATTAATTTGTGACGTCATCTGTATTAAGTAGTGCCACTCAACCAGTTTATTTTAATGCGTATTATCCATTTTATATTTGTTAAAGTGTAAATATGGGTATGTTAAATCTTACAGTTATTCAATAATCTTCAACATGAAAATAAAAATCAATTTTAACCCCTTATTGCATGATTTTTCATTCTTACAGGAAAAAAATTTATTTTGGTACAAAATGGTATTAAAATGATAAAACATAAGATAAAAAAATTATATATTATTTTATAGGAGACGCGCAATGAAATGTTTTTTCCTTGGTCCTCAGTTACAATCCACTTTACGTTCCCAATTGAAAACATAAATATAAACTTTTCATAGTCGTAGATAAAAATAATTTAAAATTTAATATAAATATTATGTTACGTCTCAATAATATTGGATATCTTGCTATGAAGTTGATTTTTTAAAGTAGCGCGACTCAATAAGAAAAGCATGAATATCTCTGGAATAAAGCTCTTACGGACATTTGCTTAAATCGCTCCATTTATGGAAGAACGTCATAAGATTATAAAAATATTTCAAAAATATCATATATTTATGTGGAAAATCGTCATAAGTATTGCTTCTGCACTTTAACGGTAGATGACATTAGTGACGTTTTAGCCACTGATACTAGCGCCCCGCAATATATGCGAAAGAACGTCAGTTCTGTATTTAACACAGAAAGTGTCAATATATAATAAGAAAGTGTCGCAGTTATTTAATGGAAGAACGTCATAATAATAATTGTGTCGTTTTAAGTTTTTCGTGACCTTTTATAAAATTGTAATATTTTATATGAAAGACTGTCATAATTTCAATATGTGACGAATAAATATACTATACGAAATAAACTGTGATTTTTTTTATAGAAAAAAGACACAAGCACCTAAAATTTCCTTCAAACTATCAAATTTTGATTTAGCTCCACATTAACAGTAAATTACAACACTTTATTGCTTCAAAAAACACTACAGATATTTTACTTTATTGCACTTGTTAATAATAATTAACATGTAAAATTAACAAAATCTTTAAACCTACGTATCCAGAAACTGATTTTTGACTTATGACGTACTTCCATAAATGGAGCGAAATGAACTTGTCACTTTACTTTTAAGTGTTTAATCTATAAAATAAGTTAGTCCGTTTAAATCTGGGTCATCCTGTATATTGGGTGTTTCTGGGTTAAGTATCCTAACTTAAAATATGGATGTAGGAACTCGAAACAAGAAAAAATGTTCACAGAGATTTTCTCGCAAACGCTTCGTATCGTATAAGATATATCGTCTTCTGAAGTGACAAGTAAGAATGTGAACAATTTTTGTAAAAATATAGGTAAAATAATAAATTATCAACGTTAACAAATGCAGTTTAATAAGAAATTACAACGTTTGTTTAAAATGTTAGCCTTCAGCCGGAGGCAAACTGTCGATGACAGAACGAATACTGCTCGACATTGCTCCTCTGATATTTCTTCGCGTTGGTATTTCCATTGCAAAATTCGTAAACCATGTCAGCATACTCCACTATTATTTGTAAATGTGCGCGGCGTGATTGCAGTTTACTCGCTCCACAAAAAAATTAAATTTATTGTGTATGAATAAAGAAAGTTCAGTGCTTGATGTGGACATGTTAATCCTACTGTTCATTTATTGCTGTATCAACAAAAATGAAATCTTAAGGTGTACGTCTACCCTAAAATTTTATAGCGTTTCAGAGGTGCACGCCTTCCACGTTTACTTTAATTATAATTGAAATATATTATGCTTTAACATATGAGTAACAAAAGGTGTCTTAATATGCTTCTATATTTTTATTTAGGAATTTGAAGAAAAAAAATAAATTAAAATGACGTTTTTGCGGTATTTTGTCATTGTTTGATATAATTTTTAAGGTCACTATAAATGGCAAGAAAAGTTTTAAAAAACAAGAAGCATGCAGCTAAGCTTCCTTTTTCGAATAATTTTTGTTTTACTTAATTTATTTAAAAATACGGAAGTTATTATGGAAATACTGGAGCTATGTTTACAGTATTTTTCAACTTCAAAATGACATTGCATAGCTAGAATGCGACAAAGTGATAGTTTCGGGCAGCCGTAGTAGTGGGGAAGAGAGTGAAATAGAAAAGAAGTAATATCGAGAGTATTTTAGGAATTCGAAGAAAAGGTAGACGAGTCCCTTAAGTTAAAACTTTGTGACTGATATTCAGGAGATATTTTCAGGAAAAAAAGCGGTTATCCGGTTAATCGGAGTTTTTTCAACTAACCTCGGTTTTTTATAAACCTTGTTTTCGGATAACCGTGGTTTTACGTTTGATCATGATTTCTGAGAGTTTTTCGTTTAATCGCGGTTAGCCGGCTATTCTCGGTTTTGCGATTAATCGATCATCCTTAGTTACTATGCGCGTGCATAGTAGTACTAATTTGATGTTACAGTAGATGTTTTTTTGTTATTGACAGGTTATGACATTTATACAATAAGTTTTGCTAATAGGAAACAGGTTTTGTTGTAAATTTAAATTTCTGTTAACCAAAGTTATTCGGTTAACGACGGTTATCTGTTAATCGTATGGTTTTCGGTTATTCGGCTAAGCGCGGTTATCCGGTTAACCGCGGTTATCCGATGTCTCTGTTTATAAAGGCGGGTTTACATTGGTCGTGTAAATGGGTTAGATATTAGTACTATTAGCTCGCCAGACCGCAACTCATCTAATGTAGCCAACAGAAGCTAGTACCAGTACTAGTACTAGTACAAGTAGTTGGGGTAGTGAAGTAACTAACCTCCCGGGTTAGCTACTCACCTACTAGTCTTCCCCTTCCACATTCATTCTGCACTATCCACTACACTCATCTCTGCACTATACCAATGTAAACAGTCACTAGTGATTAGGGATATACTAGTGTGTTTTGACGTCTCATTTTAAAGATACCTAATTGTTTTATAGTAAAATTCGGTATTTTTACTTTATTAAAATGAAAAAGTGGTCTTAAACTCAGACAATAAAGTTTGTAGAACTATATCGTGATCATGAGTGTTTGTGGGATGTCACTAAATTTTGTTATCTTTACTTTATTTCGTTTAATAATAGATTTTGTAAGAGATGATATACAACCACGAAAAGAATTCATTTTGTCACCTACAGAACAACATTTACTGGTACTAGAACTATAGCTAGTCGTCTACATTGTATTTCTGGTGTAAACACCTTTTAGCCTAGCGCTTAGTTGAGTATACTAGTATAGCCCGCTACTTGTACCAGTAACTGTCTCAGTTACTCCTCCAATGTAAACGCGCCTTAAAGCTCATCACCCCCAAAAAAGTTTATCTTGAACACTTAATATTCGGTTGTCGGATATCCAGGTATCCGGCCGAAGATTAAACCGAATATCCGGTATCCGACCAATACTCTTATAACGCATGTACTCGAATTTATGATACATTCTTTATTTATAAAGAACGTCTTAACGAGTGACAATTTATAAGAAATACAGAGTTTTCGCCGGATAAATAATATTGAATTTTTGTTATTAATGGTTGAAAACTAACTCTACAAAATACAGAATCTTTCGTTCATGGTTTGAAGATGTAATTACCTCACGCACAGTTGCACATTTCTCCTGCAGTCTCTCGTCTTCAATTGAATTCTTTCACTCGAATTATCAAACTTTAATAACCGCTGCATTGTCCTAACTTAGCGAATTACCCACCCTTGGTCTGTGGTTGTTTGCGAGTTATTCGCGAAATATTAACTGTAAACGCGGTGAAAAATGCCGCAGCCGCGACGTTTTTTTGGATAATCATAATTTTATTACGAGGTAATTTAGAGTTTTTGCGCATTGTAAAGTTGTTGTCATTTTGCTGAAGCAGCGGATTTCGAGTGGAGGTAATGCTGTTGTGCTTAACGTCAACGGTTTTTAATTTGCGCAAAGATGAAGAAGAAGATGATGAAACTTGCTGGTGAATTAACAGTTTGTTAGTTTTAATTATACGCATGGAATAGTTGCACAATTAACGAGACATTAAACACGTGGCTTAAAAATATTACAAGAGAAATTCGTTGTTTCTTAGTTAAGTTGTTATACTTGGTTTAGAAAAATTTATAGAATATTATGTGCAGGAATTAATTTTAAGCATAATTTAATATTCAAGAATTTAGCTATTAATACTACTATTTTATAATAATACCCAATCAGCTTTATCTATTGTAATATATTTAAAGAATGTATTATGAATAAGTTTATGTTTATATTAGAATGAGCATTAAACACGTTTTAGGATCTATAGAATACGAATAAAGTATTTTCAAGATGATGTCTGTGCATTTGTGTGTTCACGTTGACGATAATTAAAAAATCTGACGTGGACACCACATGAGTTCCTTGTACGCCTTTTAAACTGTTCATACTTTTCTTAATAACTAAAATGTAGAATAATATAGAAAAATCTCGCGTGGCCACCACAAGACCTCCCGCCATACCTACTTTATTATTTTAACTTATTATACAAATATATTAATATATAAGTACTACTACTACTGCTACTATACTCACAAATATATTTTAGTCATTTTATTTACACTGCAGAAGAAGATATAAAGCAAATTTTACTATTGTCACTGTCATGTCATAATCATTTAAATTTTACGTAGTAACAAATGTTAATCGATCATCGACTACAAGATACCGAAATACTATATTATAAATATATACTTTAATTATTCTTAAATGATACCAGATACAAAAATATTTATAAAATACTGTTTGTAGTTAATAATCACATAATCTTTCATTTAAAATAAAAAAATTTGTCTTAAATTAAATATTTATCGAAATATTTGAAAAAAGTACTACTTCCGGTTTGTAGATTGTAACCAAAAATAAGAGGTGCACAACTAGATGCTATAAAAGTCCTAAATACAAAATTTCAACTTTCTACGTCTAACCGTATTTGAGTTATGCGACACACATACGTACGTACGTCCGTCCGTACGTACAGACGTCACGACGAAACTAGTCATAATGGATTCAGAAAAGGTCAAAACGGATATTTCCGTCAAAATCTGAGAACCAAAATTTTTCGCGATACAATACTTCCTTTACTCCGTACAAGGAAGTAAAAATATCAATCATTTAACAACCAAATTTTATATTTAAAGTTTTAATACGTATCTTAAGAACTCATTTAATTTGGTATCAATTCAAAAACCGGAAGCAGTATTTTGCTTAAATATTTCGATAAATAATTCATTTATCACAAAATTTTCTATTTTAAATTAAAGATTACCTATATCATTTTATCTACAATTAGCATTTTATATATTTTTCTGTACGTGACTATTTAGGAATTAAAATTAATGTTTATATTATTATTTTTTAATGCTCTATTTCAAAAAATCATTAATTTTTAGGCCACAAACGTTCCCCACATTCTTTATTGTGCTTTTGTTGCCTGTGGGTCGCATGTGTGAACAGAGCTTTATGAGGATAAAGTATTAAAAATGTTTAAAACGTGTTTTAAGCAAGTTTTAAACGTTTATTTAAAACGAAATGTTTTAACCGTGCCAAGTCAACCCTGGTACTAAGTAACACTATGTAAATCTTAAGGGGGGGTCACTACCGGCGTAATAATGCTGAAAAGTATGTTTAGTTTTTTCCTTAAAATTGAAGTAAAAATTCACATTTTTATAATAACAAATACATTTTTGAATAGACAGGTTGTCTCCAAATGCGTCTAATGCCACTTTCTTCATTTTGTACCTACTGTATTTTTTATTTTCATGGCTAAACATGGCCAATTTTAGCTATTTTGTGAGATTTTATACGTATTTTATCACGTATTTAAAACAACAAATTTAATAAAAGTGGCATTAGACGCACTTGAGGACAACCGTTAGCTATTTAAAAATATCTCATTTGTTTCAACTATTGAAACTAGTTTTAACGGAAAATCTGAATATTGTTTTTCGCTACTTTGACGGCTTGTATTGAACCATTTGTAATTTAATTCTTTGAATTAAATAGTTCATAAAGAGTAGTATTCATATATTGAAATTATTGTTTATTTATGTGTAACAAGCCGCACAGTAAAATTCAGCATTTAGCTATAGATCCCCGTTAAGTTTGTAGTTGTTCCAATCTTCAATTCCATTCTTGAAATTCGTGAAATCCTGCCCTGTCCTCTGTCCAATCCACGGCAGCCACTTGGTAGTGGATATACCGTATACCAGATCGGTAGCCTGACAAGCCAACCGCCAGCATGCAGCCCATACCGTACGGCGTACGCCTCTCGCGACAGAACAGTTGACAAGTGTATTGTATTCAAATGCGTACCTACCAGCCTCGTGACTTGCTCCGTATCTGCGCGGTTTGTTTATTATCCCCCCATTGTGCGCTTGGCGATATTATTTAGGTGGATTAAAATAAAGATTTAGTGAGGCCGTTTGCCGGTGTTTTATGCCTGCGAAGCAAGAGTCTTTGTTTTTGTGTTGTCACCACGAGAAGATGGCGGTCATCTCAGAGTTGCTACTGAAGTATGTGGAGCGAACAATACTAGGGCTGTATGGCTCAGACAAAACAACAATTGCAAATTTTGTACGGGGCTTCTGATATACACGGTAATATTATACTGCATATATTTATTAGTAACGTGACCGACTGTGATACCTATAGTATATAGCCATGGGCACCGCCAGAATATTTCCCAAGTGGTGGCAAAAATAAGTCATACCTGTAAAGGAAGGTATTGGAATCGTGCTAAAAATCGGGTAGTGAGTTTTTAAGTTTTATTTTTGATAATTTCACGATGATGTCTGTATGTATGTGTGTGGTCAAGGCCGGGGTGTAAATCGGATAAACCAAATATGAATTGGGGAATTGTAGTTTTCATAATATTATTAAAGTTTATCATGACCTTATAAATAATAAATGAAATTTCATATTTTTAATTTCAATTTGTCAAAGAGTCAAAAATTTATTTGACATTTTAACACTTAAATATTTTATTTTTTGTTTTCATTAGTAGGCAGATAAATCAAAATTGTAACAAATTTGTAGAATGTAACACCTTGTAATTGAAAAATGGTGCTATATAGAAACAACGTTTTGAATACAAGTTGTAGATAGTAACATTTAGCATACATTGTTATTACAAATATTCCTATTAATCCATAAATTTTAAGGATCTTCTGGAAAAACTCTTCAGATCTTCAAGAAAGTTCCATTTCCGGTTGCACGATCAACACCAAAATTTAATCGGATCTAATCTAGAGTGTCAGAATATTATGTACAAAATTTCAATTTTTTTTATTCAATGGTATTTGAGTTATCGTACTAACATCCATCCATCTATACACATACACAGACATATCATCATAAAACCATCAAAATCGTGTTCTCGGGGAGCTCAAAACATGCTTAACCATTGAAAACTCACTATCGAAATTTTAGCATGATTACAATACCTCTCTTACAGTACTGAATGGCGAGAGGTAAAAATGTGACATGGTCAACAATCGAGTGTCCTCCTGTCTTTATTACTTTACTAGCGGACCCGGCGCGCGTTGCTACGCCTCCAACTCGAATTTAAAGGAATTCTAAGTTTATACTCGGTTTATACCATACCATACATGGTGGCAATTCTAACTACACCCATGATACCATACCAAATTTGAACCCAATCGGTTACCGCCATTTTGTTTAAAGATGGCGGACTGATATTTTAGTATGCCCATGTCATAAGCTAGATCATAAGTTATAACCATTACAAATTTGACCTCAATCGGTGCAGGGTACCTATTCTAATTCATAGCGACAGTCGCTAGCGAAGTTCAGTTGATAACTTAGTGACGTCATTCCGTTTGTAACTATATCAAGGGTTAGGGATATTTGGTCTCCACTTGATAACGACTGATAGAGATTTTACATTTACTGTGAAATTTGGCAAGAAAAACGGCTAAACCACCATTTTACCTATCACTTATCATAAACGTATTATTTGTTTTAAAATAAGCTATTTTTTTGATTTTCAAAGTAAATTATTTTTTCAAGAAAAATGTCAATTTCTTATTTCTATAATTTGTAAGTTGAATTATTTAATAAATTAATCAAAAATATTAAATACATATAATGAACCCATAATTTATTGGTATTTTATATTTATAAAATAAATATTTTAACCTCAACGAACAAAAATCAACGCAACGCGCAAGTCTACTGTAGCGAGGGTTGATAAGTCGTAGCGACAGTCGCTTGGCTACTACGTCACATATGGTGGGGGGTTATCAAGACAACCCAACTTATCAACGTTGATAAGTGAAATAGAATAGGACCCCAGTACATTTTGAGTTAGCTAGCCACCATTTTGTATCAAGATGGCGGACTGACATTGTAGTCTGCTCATGTTATAAGATAGATCTTAAGCTATTACCAGGCCCCGGTAACTTGCATACCCCTTCCACTAGTTTTATGACTGCTCAAGAGGTTACAGTTCGCCCTGTCGCCGCTAGGCGGTGTCATATCGCATAGGCCACATTTTATTAGGAATTATATAGCAATTTCACTTAAAATCCTCAATAACTTATAGAATATTGTATATATTATAATAAATTACAGAATATACATAGAAATTATACTTTACACGTTAATCAGCGATTCTCGCGGGTTTTTGATGGCCTATGTTGGCTGCCATATTGAGTTACTCCCTTTACCCCTCAGTACCATGAAACTGGACCAGTTCAGCAGTCACTTTTGCAAGCCAAGTTGGGTTACCTTCAGTGTCTTGTACCGTGGCTATTACCATACCAAATTTGAACTCAATCGGTGCAGTAAACTTTGAATTAGATTATTAGATAGCCGCCGGCATTTTTATAAACATTAATGCAATCTGTCATCGTTATAAACATCAAATAAATTTAAAAAAACTATTTCAAAAACATATTGTTAATTGTAATGCTTACAATCCACAACTGTCTGTTTTAAAACAGTGAATTCGAAATTCCTATTCAACAACTAATACCTACATAGTAGTTTAATTATATGTCTGGTAATCTAATCTGTTTGTTATTTTGTTCAATTAAGTGATAAATCGCTGTACATTTTCGTCATAAGAACAAATAATTTTGAATTTTTCAATTTTTCAGCTATTCTTTTGGGTTTTCTCAATTTTTTTTCTTTTTAAAAACTACCCCTGTATTAGAGCGAACAAAACAAAAAATAAATATTCAAATCGGTCAAGTCGTTCTCAAGTTATGGCGTGACCAGAAAAACAGACATTCATTTTTATATACCTATACAGATTATACTTCGTGTTAGTGACTAAGATGTTAAGATTAATTTATAAGAAGTGTTATCAAATTATCAGTGGTCGAAATGTGTCATTTATAATGCTTATATGCTTGCTAAATATAGCAATAAATTTAAAACAAAATACATTCAGAGATTCTCCAATAAAATACCATTCTCCACGGTCCATAAACTAATAAAACCCAATATTAAAACAGAGCCAACAACTCGCATATCCCAACAAATAACAAATTCAATCCCAAATCCATAAAACCCGAAATCACGCTCCGGCTCTGTAATTAAACTAAAAGTTACCGGTGAATGTCTTCCACCCGGTGACCAGCGGTTATTACCGCTCGTACGTCGGTCCACGAAGACTCAACCGCCTTCGAGCAGATAGGAAATCGAGATATTCCGCGCACTCGTGGCATATGCGATCATAAAAGAAATAAATGCTTAACAATGCTGGCATTTACTTTAGATCCGTGTTGATCTGACGATCAAGTATTCGTTCTGAATATTTTATTACTTATAGAGGGGGCAGACGAAAGTTTCAAATATTTAGGTGCGTTGTTATAAACGAATTTTAATGGGCTATGTATACTATTGGCACATGAATTATTTTTGCAGTGGTTCTCAACAGTAGCACATTAATTAATAAATTATAAGTTCTTAATATTCCTTTTTGTACGTCCATTCTTTAATTAATTTATTAAATATGAAATATGCATACAGATACAGATTTATTATGAAATATCGATGAAAATTTCTTGGAAATGAATAGTTTTTTACCTCTCTAATATTTAAGGTTTTAACGAGGGTTTTAATAAAGATCTTAACACCGGATAAGATTTTGGTAGAAATCCGCAAACCGGCAGTAGCACTTTTTAAAGCTTGATATGGATTTCCTTAAATGTATTGGCACATTATTTATTTATGACAATTTTTGCAAAAAAAATAAAAGATAATATAATTATTTATGGGTACAGTTAATTTTAAATACAATTTGGTGAATCTGGTATAGGCGGTTTGCACATGAGTAGTCAGCGCCGCCCTGGGCCTTGGCGGGAAAAAATGCATTAACGTTAGGGTAAACCCTTTGACAGTTCGACAGTAGTTGTAGGTACTGTTTCAATTCAACCAGTTCTGTTCTAAGTTCTAAGGTTCTATAATAAGATGGTATGAGGACGAGAGATGTAAAATTTGGCTTCACAGAGTAAAACGAATTTCGTAAGTAGATACCTACATAACTGTAAATATATTTTATCACGTTTTATAATCTATTTATTAATTGTATTTTGAGAATTGACGAAAAGCGCTGGGAACCAGTGTTCATTTTATTGTATACCTAATACTTTTGCCGAATCTCCCACTAGAGGCGCTCATGCTCGATATGTGCCAAACGCCTGTAGTGCAACTAATATTCTACTTTTTTGAAATTCCAGTACCTTGTTGTCCATGATCATATGAAATTTGTTTCTACAAAAAATTAGAATGATTATGACAGTGACAGTACAGTTGACATCTTTTGCTTGCATCTGGGTTTACATTATCGTTTACATATTACATGAACATGAAACTATTAAAATGTAAGTAAAATTGTTTATTATATAAGTAGAAAAAATCATATTTTTCACGTTAAAATAAACTCACGTACCTATTTGAAATACTAATTCAATTTCTCAGTATATTTGAATGACCAATATCAATTACAATTACTTGGTCAGAATACTTGAAATTACCAAATACGAGTATAGTTAGCTGGTTCTTGTCTCGTTTAGAGATAATTTGGTAAACATAGTATATTGATAAATTAATTATTGTATTGATTTTAAATCATTAATAATTTTGACTCGTTGGGTACATCAATATATGGGTGCGTTATATAAGCGCATTTGGCCTTTATTTTTGCTTATCGACGAAAAGCGCAAAAATTGACGTTATATAAGCGCAGAAATTGGCGTTATATAAGCGCAGAAGGGAACATTTGAAAAGCACAATGGTTTTAGGGATTGTACGACAGTGTTTCTACAATATTTTTTGAATTTTTTAAAATTAGAGAATATTCTTGCCTAACATTTTTCTGTACTTAACCCCATCATACTCGAAGAGTATTTTTAATAAGTTTTTTGGAATTTTTTAAAACTAGAAAATATTCTTGCCTAACATTTTTCTGAACTTAACCCCATCATACTCGAAGAGTATTTTTAATAAGATTTTTTGAATTTTTTAAAAATAGAAAATATTCTTGCCTAACATTTTTCTGAACTTAACCCCACATACTCGAAGAGTATTTTTAACAAGATTTTTTGAATTATTTAAAACTAGAAAATATTCTAGCCTAACATTTTTCTGAACTTAACCCCATCATACTCGAAGACGATCTGGACTAACTTGTTATGGTCAGAAATCTCATTTTCGAAAAATGCGCTTATTGAACGTTACGATCTGCGCTTATTGTACATGAATTTACTGATTATATTTCTGCGCTTTTCATACGTTTTGATGGCCAGAAATGCGCTTTTACAACTCTCCGCAATATTTGACAATGAAATTTTCAGATTGTTTTGTTGTTTATGTTTGAAATATTTTCTGGTTATTTTCGAAAAATGCGCTTATTGAACGTTACGATCTGCGCTTATTGTACATGAATTTACTGATTATATTTCTGCGCTTTTCATACGTTTTGATGGCCAGAAATGCGCTTTTACAACTCTCCGCAATATTTGACAATGAAATTTTCAGATTGTTTTGTTGTTTATGTTTGAAATATTTTCTGGTTATGGATTCGCACTATAAAAAATATATTCGTAGTAATTTATAAGAACGCACGCACATTGAGTTTTTTGTTTGGGAACTGCTGACTTAATTCAACAAGTATACGAGGTTAATGTCAATGAATTTTTCGTATCATGTACGTAATCCATAAATCAATTTTATTGTTTACCTTCGCCGTTTACAAATTGTTCTTCAATAAAATATTGACAAATCTCTTTTGGAATATTAATTGTACATATTCAAAATTTCATGATATTTTCGCAGACATTGGATCATGCATATGTGTTTCGCATTAATTTCGTTATATCATATTTATATTAAATGATATATAAATAATTAGGATAAGTAAAATGACGAAGCAGAGAAGTATGCAGAACTGTTTATTTTTATATTATAAACAAAACAACACCTGTAACTATGTATAAAATAACTAAACATGAAATATAAATACAACAAACAAGATTAAAATATAAATAAAATAAAATTGTTGTCGTGCTGGTAGGTACATATGTTGACATTAATGAAACAATGAAACTATTTATCGTTTTCGTAATCGTAAGCATGAATGCCAAAAATAGCGTTATGGAAAAGTATACATATTTTAACTTTAAATATAACTTATTATCTTGAACATACTTTTCTGGAGAAAAAAATCCCAAATATCCTGCAGTCTGTGTCACAATTCTTTGATTGTCCTTGCGGGACGATTTTTCAATTTGAATTCCAATTTTCAGTATAGATAATATAGTATATAAGAATTGTTGCCACCCCTATTTTAAAAAATCAGAATGCATCTCGAAGGGTAATTGGGTAATTGTCTAAATCTTACACAACATATTTTCGAATCTTTATATTATTTATGTCAGTGTAACACCTTTTGCAATTGATTAGTTGTTTACTTGTCCTGGTGAACTTTGACATTTAAACACGCGACCAGAGGCTGTGTGAGCCGTGACGTCATGAATGTCACCACCAGATGACATGGATGAGATTTATTCTACATTTCAAGCAAGTTAAAAAGGTTACATTACATAAAGTTGAGTTAAAATAATCTGAGAAGATAATTATATTAGATATATTTGTTAGTATTGTTTCTATCGAGACGAGGCGAGACGAAAAATCACCTTGTCTCGTCTCGTCTCAAAGAAAAAAAATCAAGTCTCGTCTCGATTTTTTTTCGTCTCGAACAATTAAGTCTCGTCTCGGCCGAGAATCTCGTCGAGATTTCTCGACTTTTTTAAATACCTATTATATTTATTTTTTATATATAAAAATGTTAATATTTTTGTAACTGACCTATAAATATGTGCTGCAATAATAATAATAATAAATTAAGAAGATGAATTCATAATAAGTATACACAGTAATTTCAATGTCGTTATTACTAAATTTATGGATTAAATTATATTAGCAAAAATATTTAAATTATATTACATTAGCAAAAATAATTTTTAATAATGTCCAGATATACTGGGTGACCCATTTTAATTAATCCACTGGAATATCTCGACAAATATGCGTCGAACAAAAAAATGTTCCGAATAAAAGTTTGATGGTTTAGAGGGGGCCATCTGATCCTGTCACATTTTTTCACCCCCATCCCCCTAGGGGGTGGGGGAGGGGGGCATGTTTGATATCTTAAATTGGAACCCCACATTTTTATTTTGACAACATGTTCTACGCAAAAAAGAAGAAACTTTTGTACGAAACTTTCCACCCTCACCCCCACCCCCCCACCCCTATATTTCGAGTTATCAGCGCGGGAAAGTGAAAAAATTTGAATTTCGAAATGTGTTTTTTCAGAAACCTTGGAACCCAGCCAAAAAAGCTGAAACACGGGTTCAATGAATTTGAGGGGAAAAAATTATCATTATCATTATCATTTTTTTGACCCGGGTCAAGGTAAGTGTCATCCGGGGGTCAACTTAATTTTTTTTAATGGGAACTAATTTTTACCTTGATTCGGGTCAAAAAAATTATATGATAATTCTTTCCCCTCAAATTCATTGAACCCGTGTTTCGGCATTTTTGGCTGGGTTCCACGGTTTCTGAAACACACATTTCGAAATTCAAATTTTTTCACTTTCCCGCGCTGATAACTCGAAATATAGGGTTGGGGGGGGGGGGGGTTAAAATTTCGTACAAAAGTTTCTTCTTTTTTTGCGTAGAACACGTTGCCAAAATAAAAAATCTGACGTGGCCATCACACAACCTTCCGCCATATCTAGACTTTAAACAGAAATGTATACGTACAATCCAGTGCCCATTTAAAATATACAAATAAAAATCTAAAATATTCAAACACAGAAATTAATATCACCTGAATCAAAAGATTCATTCACACGAAAACTCTTTTGTGTGGAAGCAATCCTCCGTTTAGTTACTACATTAATTTAATAGCTTACTTATGACTTATATAGCGCTAGTATGCCAAATTGTCACCCATCTCATCATCTGTCAATATTTTTTATGTAGAAACAAAAATCAATCGAACATGGATTACAAGATTTCAACGTTTTATTTGATAAATTTATTTTTTAAATTTTACTGCAGTTCTTTAATGCTACCAGATAAAGACAATTTTTTTATAACGTAAATTGCAAATAACTTTTCCTCTTATTCTTATTACAAATAAATACTATATTTATCCAAATTTATAGAAATTTTTGACACTTAATCTTTTCAATCTTCAAAAAATATCACTTCCGGTGAAGATATTTGTACCAAAATCTAATGAGCTCTTCCTATTCGTATACAATTGTAAAATACCAAATATAAAATTTTTTGGATAATTCGTATTTGAGTTATGCAACAGACGGCATCGGCCCGGACCACACACATACACACACACACACACACACGCACACACACACACACATACATACAGACATCATCGAGAAACTATCAAAAATGAGTTGTAAGGACCCTAATTCGTGCTCATCCACTAAAAACTCACTACCCGATTTTTTGCATGATTCCAATACCTTCCTTTACAGGTAAGCGGAAGGTAAAAAGTGGGGTTCCCATTTAAGATATCAAACATGCCCCCCTCCCCATCCCCTAGGGGGGTGGGGGTGAAAAAATGTGACAGGATCAGATGGCCCCCTCTAAACCATCAAACTTTTATTCGGAACATTTTTTTGTTCGACGCATATTTGTCGAGATATTCCAGTGGATTAATTAAAATGGGTCACCCTGTATACGCAAGAATGCAAGTATGTCAGCCAAACTAAAGTACCCCATGAAATTATTCACATGAGAAAAACAATGCTATTCACCCAACTTTATAGTTATACACTCATTATTATTATATAAAATGTAATAGGTACCTACGTAAAATTTAACGTTAATCAAAAATCGTTACCAACAGCTATTATTTTGTTTAATTATTTTTAAAAAATCTTGATAAAACATGATTTTAAATAGTTTTTAATAATAATCAATCTTGTCGAGAAATCTCGAGCCAAATGTCGAGAATCGAGATTTTCGAGAATCTCGACATACAAGTCTCGTTTCGAACTTTATGGATGATTTATTAACTCGCCTTCGGCTCGTGAATAAACTTTCATCCTCTTGAATTATAGCCTACATTATTTGCTCGTTAAATAATATACTATTATTGCATTAATAGAATTTAGCATCCGTGTAATAAGATTATTTTTACTTTCATTTCTCCTTATTTTGATATATCTTTTTGTTTGTCCTCTTTATGTGGCATTACAATTAGGGCACGGAATCTGATATACAAGATTCGATTTGCAATTTTTAACAATTTTATCTTTAGTATTGCTAAATAATTTATTTACAGTTTTTACAAGTTTAAATCATATGTTAATGTTTATTTCCCGGGTAAATACTTTTTCTAATAGTTTTGACAAGCCATCTATGTATTGAAAAAAAATTTGTAAAATACCTATATTTATCACGTTATTTATTTATTTTTGTGCTTCCTTTAATTTTCATAATGAACAGATCATTATTTTGCACAGCATTTAAAGCATTAAAAGGTAAATAATTTCATTGAACGTCAATGTTGGTAGAATTTTAATTGCATGTTACTTTTATCATAATTACGTCATGTGTTTGATTGGCAGTTAATTTTCCCGGATTACTTCTGTCCATCACATGTGACTGACGTGCATTATATGCAACACAGTGACGTTCGTCAAATCCGTATGTTGCCGGGAACTTTTAGTCTAGGATTACTTAAGCTGCACTCAGATTGTTCAATTCAGGCACGCTTTTACTTAACAAGGACCGTAAAAGTCAAGTTATGTTAGGTACAAATAATTATACCTCGTACACATTGATAAATACAATGTTATAAGAACTAGTAGATTGGTGTATCAATACGTGCAGTTAATTTGTTTATCCAACACCTCTTAAGGCGCTGCACTAGTGCCAAAAATATACCTAGTGAAAATGTGACCTTGCTATATTACAAACTGAACTCTTGGTAGTACACTTACACTGATCATATTTTATATATATATATATATATATATATATATATATATATATATATATATATATATATATATATATATATAGATAGTTAAAAGATGACTCTAGAGTGCTAAGAAATTATATTTTTGAAATACTTAATGGTATTTTAGTAATAAATTAGTAAAAATAGTCAATTTGGCCGATTTTTTACTATTTTGTTTCGTCAGATATGTAATTTTTTTGACAAAAAATATTTTTTTTAGCACTCTCATGAACAATGCAAGGAATCAACTAGATATTTAAAACAAAATTAATAAATATGCAATTATAACGCCATAATTTGTAATAATAAAATGCATAAATTAATTCTTATTTTCTCTAATTGTTGTCGCAACAATATTTTGTATGAATTTTTTGTTCAAATATTGCTTCGTAATTGCTTATGGTAAATTTCAGATTTTTATTTTGAGCAATATAGCCAGAATCGTGCATTCTGATTCTATTGCAGCAATATTACGTGCAAGAAGTATAGAGTCTTAATAAAAGTTTCATAACTTATGGTGATTTTAAACAAGCAAAGTAAAAGATTGCCCGCTAGTGGCTTTGATCAAAATTATACCCACTTGAGGATAAATTGTTACTTTGCTTGTAGGAATGGAAGCCACCATAGTAATAGTGTTTTAAGTTGGAACCTTTTTTAAAAATATTTAAGCAGTTATTAAGAGGTGTTGGATAAAACGTTATACTTCTAATTTTAGAAGATTGTTCAATATTAATGATTATGGTACTCGCCCGCAGCTCGTGTAGTAAACTTTCTTATTTATAAGTTATTCTTACTGTTAACATTGATAATAATAATTGTGTTTTGGTATTTTTAATAATAATTAAACAACATGCGTGCAGACCAAAATCACAAAATTAAAGCAACGCTACTGCATGCACATTTACCTTTTCATGAAACCTTTCAGCACAATTACCCTCTCTTAATTTAAATCAAGAAAAATAATCCTTCCTTACTCCTTCTCCTTTATCTCTCTCTTATTCCTCTTTAGTCCCATCACCTGTGACAACTTAAACCATAAACCACAAGTCCCCGTCACGTTAAGTCATCACTTAGTCTCCCTGTTTATTAATTCATCAGGGGCGTAAAGCAATGGGTGCTACGAGCACTCAGAGTCACGCCTCGGATGGCACTTGACGGAGTTTTTATTGCCCTTGGTAGGTAAGGTGGCCACTGGAACATCTGAGCTTCCGAGCACGGTAATGAGTGCGTGTGATGGAGGGGAGGTGGTGTGAAATATGGTGGGAGGTAAAGGAATAAGGAAGTTATACTGTGCTGATTTGGGGCGCTTAGATTTGGATTTGGCAATTAGAAAAGATAAAGAAAATAAAAAAGTATATCTTGACTAAATTTGACAAAGGAAAAATAATGGGCACACCACACTGTAGTTTTGCGACGAGTTCCCTGTAGAGCAAAAAAAACTGGATTCAGATAGCCCGAACCACAGCTGGTTACACTACACGCTCGGCTATATACTTCATAAATATTGTAGTTTTCATAACTATTGGGCTTCCAAAATTAGTCTACGCTAACTGGTGGCAAAAAGTTGAACTAAATGTAAGGTACAGTATCCATTGCGTTGTTTGTAAAAATCAGTTTATGCTGTGATTATTGTTAAGAATTTACAGATTTTCACCTATTTGTTAGCTTCTATTTTTAAATTAAGGACAACAGTTAATCAGTTAAAAGTGTGTACAAAGTAAGTATTGCATTTATCAAAGATATAAGAAAAATCGTTAGTATGTTTTACTTATAGGTTATTGATTGCAATTATGGAATTTTCTCCTAAAAAAGCAATTAAAAATAGGAAAATTTGCTGTGTGTATAACTGCAAATCTACTGCAAACAAAATTCGAACCATTCGGTTATCATTTATTTCCCCAAAATATAGAAAAACGTGTTGTTGTACAAAATAAGCAAGGTGAAAATATGATGTGCGACAAATTACTTGCATAGAAAAGAGCTTTAAAGATTTCGGATAAAATAACGTTTAACATGTTTGTGTGCTCGTTAATCAGTACAAAACAAATCCGACATGTACCTTTCGTTTGAATTTTGATGATACTATCAGCGCCATCTCTTGTTAATTTGGAAGCCCAATAAGTTTTTTTATTTATTCTAATTTAATAATAAATTACTTGCATGGTATTTTTCATTATGGGTATTTATGTCACAAGTACGCAAAATAGAGTTTTAGAAGACGAATCTATTTACGGACGAGGCGCAAGCCGAGTCTTTAAATTAGGTGAGTCTCCCTTATCCCCCATAACTACGCCACTGGTTTCAAGGCAACTTGACATAAGGAAATTTTAGTGCAAATGTCAAATGCATCTCACTTATGGCCATTTGCACCGCTTCCACTTAAATTGTAAGTGTCACTTCAATGAAAATGAAAAATATCGAATCTAATTTTAATGACAGAAATGTAAATGCTACATTTGACAATTTTATTTTAATTCGATATTGTTCATTTAAGGAAAACTTAAAAAAGTGGAAGTGGTGCAAACTCATAGAAAATACAATATTTTAAAGAGGTCGGCCAAAAAATAAATACATAATGTGTGCGTTAGGTATTTGTACACAGTGTTAAAAGATAAATCATTATTACCTAGATAATTCATAGATAATACAAAAAAAATATAAATTATATGTTAATGATAAGTATAAGCGGTACCAGCTAGCGAGCGTTGTATGTTTTCAGAGTTTGATTACATTTCAATCCGATTAAAATTACAAATGAAAAAAATTTGTTCTAATTTTACAAAAATTATTATCTAGATGATATTTAAAAAATATGTAGAGAAAGATAATTTGTAATTTTATCTAGATAAGATAATACGAGTAGTAATAGATAAATAAGGAAAAAATATCTAGATAAAATAATAGATGAAAATATATTATCTAGATGATTTATCTAGATAAGTTAAAATACTGTTTGTACATCGCTCGATTTAAAACGCACTTTGCTTAGCGTTGTAAATTAAAACCTACTGCACTATATATTTTGTAGTAGTGTCACAAAACGAAGTAATGTGAATTTGTGTGGCAAAAAGAGTAATCAATAAGAGAAATAATAATAAAATCTAAAAGTGCATGTAAACTTTCTCGTTCTGCTCGTACACATAAATTATTATGCAAAGAAAATATTTTAATGAAAATAAAAATTTCAATAATATGACAGCTACTTTGACATTGACAGTACTTATTCCACGTATATCAAGATGCCTAGCATGATAACTCCATTGTCATATATTTCCCTATGTTCGCATTTCACCTCCACCAACCTGTATAGGATTCCTATAAAAATGTGTCCGCGATGTATTAATCCTGTTGAATTCGTATTGAATGGTACCTACCCAATAATAATTAATGTCCTTTTCGTGTGCAAAATCGCACAGTACGAATTCCTCCCTTCGTCCCTTCGTTGTCACTCTTCGCTTTGAGGATGTTTAACACGAAGTTTTACGAGCAGCAACGTGTTAAATATTAACCGCCCCACCGCCGCCGCCACCACTCGGCGTTTTGTACACCCCTTCTCCGCTCCTCCCTCAGCCGTAGCCGCTTCCACGGCCTGCCTGATAAGTGCTCTGTCACCCTCTTTATACATATTAACGTATCGGACGAAAGCGAGGAGTATATTTGGATTTGTTTGATTTATTTTTTGTGTGATAATTTTTTATGGGTTTCTTTTGCGCTGTGTGAATATATTGTAGGGTTTAGAAATGCTTTTATTTATTTTGGCAGGGGTGGGGTAAATGTGATGAGATTTGGTTTTAGGAAACGGTAAATCATTTAGATTTAATGGCATTTTACTGAGTTATGGAGGCAAGAAATTTACTTTCAGGACTTATTTTACTGTTTGACTAAATTTTGGTAATGCTTTTTTAGATGAACCCTTAAGCTAGATTCAGCAGGTACCCAGATGAGGGCCTTTTCTGCTTAGTAAAAATTTATTACGACGTATATTCATAGTTCTTAATTAAATCGGTCATTTCAAAAAATACATAAGTCAGTATTTTTTTTAAATTGGCGTTTTTGCAAGATTTTTATTGTACATAGGTAAACACACAATGGTAAAAACAACACAACTTACATTGCTCCTAACGTTTTAAATATTTGGTTTAAAAACTGGAGTTAAACGGTTTTCGTTTAATCTTGTGTTAATTTTGTAACTTATCTAGTGTTTGAAATGACTGATTCAATTATAGTTTTACGTGCTTCGAATTTTAAAAGAAGTATATAAACAATAGTAAAAAAATGAAAATCCACTTTAGACTTTATATATTTATAAGTATAAAAAAATAAAGCCAAAATAAACACATGTTTAATGTAATTTTTTTTTTGGAGCCAGTGCAAATATAATTAGCAACTTATATTGTAAATTTGATTAAGAAACCCGTCTACCACATAAAATCCAGCATAAAATGTACCTACTAACGTAGCGAGTGGTTTGTGGCCAGTACAAGAATAGTAAAATTTGATTTAAGCAAGGATTTAATAGAGAAAGAATAGATCTACAGATGTGTCTTTCTAAAATTTTGATTAAAAAATTATACATGATATAAAAATTCTGAAAAATTAAAAAAAGTGCTATTTTATGCAAACTTTACACGGTTATATCTCATGATAGAAATTAATTTTTAAAATTTTAAAAAGACACATCTGTAGATCCAGTATTTCTCTATTAAATGTTTATAAAAACATTCTCCTGAAGTCAATAATAATCTGACAGTTTGCTCGTAACGAAAACACTTTTACAATATTTTTCAACTTCAAAATGACATTGCAAAGCTAGGATGCGGCAAAGTACGAGTTTCGTGCTAGTTTCAGGCAGCCGTAGTAGTGAGGAAAAGAGTGGAATAGAAAAAAGAGTAAAATCGAAAGTATTCTAGGAATTCGGAAAAAAACCGCTTAACGTTATTACAAATTTAGTTTTGGGGCCTTTCCTATTATGTAAAAATAGATAAATATATACTTAAAAATGAAAAAATTAAGTTTGAGGGCCCGAAAGGGGCCCCTTATCTATCGTGGCCCTGAAACTTAAGCTTCAGTAGCGCCACTACATATTTTTGACGCAAAAAATTTCCGATTCAGTATTGATTGATTAAAAAATGTCAAAGATAATGTTTTATTGTTTTTAATTTTCCATTGAAGTAAAAAATTTAATAAAGCTTTGGTTGCTATATCAACAAATAAAAACAACCCGATCTAAAATTGTCTGTTGTCAGCGCAACAGCTCGGGCGCTGTGTGAAAATATGAAAAGTTACTCCGTCTTGAAGAGTTCTCAGCATTCGGCAAATGACTCTGCGACAATCACACACACCCACGCTGTGTTTATCCTTCTCTTGGTGAAACTAAAGAAAAGTGCGACGTATTGCGCCTGCAGACACTTTTGTCAATACAGACATCCACGAGGGCCCTGAGCTATAAAGACCACTCGCGCCGTGTCATCGTGGAATGACGAAACTTTCCTCAATTCCGGTCAGCTCTTAGTTGGCCACTTGGAACAGTCAGCGCCAGGAGTAGAACAATAAAGAACTATTCCGCACAATGAGCGATACACGGCGGCAGATTGGACTGATATGCCGCGACTGATGGCTTCTTTCAACGCGGACATGTCAATTCGGGATAAATATCAAACGCACGCACAGAATGCCAAATAAACCTGGCAGTAACGTTAACTAGATTTATTTTTTAACTGCAAACAAATCCTCAGTAGATTTGAGATCATTTTTAACGTGGTAATTAATGGTATGAATTTATTGGTAAAATTACGAATAGTTGCTCGAGTGTCAAAATTGACATATTTGTCATTTATATCTAGGCCAGTTTTCCGTGACTCAAAGAGTCTCGAGAGACATAGAGATAAATTTGGGTCAAGTGAAGATTAGTTTGACCTTATTGGCTGTTAATGACGTACTGAAAATATGAAATGACATTTCAATTTTAACTGTACACACATAATATTTCGATTACCTACTCGAAAACATTGAACAGTTTCGAATATTTTTTGTATTTTTTTAAACGGACTAACTATATTGAAAAACTTATGTATGGAAATTAAACACTTTTGTAATTTTATATTTTTGACATTTTCATAACGTGGTATGATATCTGCACTTACAATAGTTCAGTAATTATATTCTTTTACAGTGACAGTTAAATAAATGGCAATATTAAAGTCACCAACTAAAACGTTACACACAATATTTCCCCAAATCGACTTGTGTGTATTATGGCAGTATAATTTTAATTTTAATATTAAGAAGACACTAAATAGAAAAAATGGTATAAACATTTTATAAGACTTTTTTTCGCACTTGTCCTTTAGTAAACTCGCCCGAGGGCTCGGTTTACTAAATTTGGACACGTGCGAAAAAATAATGTCTTATAAAACTTGTTCTTTAATATACTATTATAAGTTCAATTTTACAAAATAGACCATGCTTAGCCATGCACACACAAAAAATTAGAGTAAAACTAAAAACTGAAAAAAAAACTTGCATTAGAGAAAACAGGGAGCATCCTTAAACTATTCAAAAATGTCTTAGTTATTTTGAAAATTTCAATTTTTTACTTCAATTTTAAAGGGAAAACTCAACACTTCAATTTTAAAGGGAAAACTCAACATACTTTTAACGACTTTCAGTCAACCATTGCATAAGCTAGATCTAATCTGATTCCTGTAAAAAAAGGATATAACTAGGGATTCTAAAAATTCTATAATATAGTTACATACAAAATATGTAAATGACGAATTTAACAAGTTCAGTTATTTGCCACACAATCGCAAAAAATGTTGTAAACAGTAAACCATCAAGTTTCCTACCCCTTCAAATATTTGTTTCCAAGTTCGCTGATTGTCCTCTTTCGCGCTTTGCTGTCAGCTGTGCATTCGACACTTGAGAGACTAGTGAAAAACTCTGCGACAATTCCAACTTCTGATATTTCCATCAGTTCCACCGCCACGCGGACTATTTCCAACAACTGCCATCAGTCTTACGCCTACGTCACGCGGGGAATAGTCTAATGACAATTTAAGTTTCTTGCTAACGCGGCTTGTTATGCTTTATGTTACGGGCTAATATGGGAATGATTGCGCCAGGAGTGGAGATGAAAAGCACGTCGACGTGAAATGTAAATCATACAGACGGGAATTTTATGTTTCTTGTTTGTTTACCGACGGATTTTTGTATTTATTTCACTGGTTTTTAGCTAACTCGAGAAGAGTGACCATTCTACAGAGGCGGATCAATGGGAAGGGGTAAAGGGGGTAATTCCCCCTCCTAAGATTATATTTTTTACCTCCCGCCTCACATTCTATAAGGGAGGTATTGTGCTGGGTCCAAATTTTCGAGTATGAGTTTTAAGTGGATAAGCACATTGATCCATAGAATACGAATAAAGAATTTTCGAGATGATGTCTATGTGTGTTTTCGGGCTCTATATCTCAAAAATCTGATGTGGCCATCACACAAACTTCCGCCATATATAGACTTTAAACAGAAATGTATACGTACAATTTTTAAAATATACAAATAAAAATCTAAAATATTCAAACACAGAAATTAGTATCACCTGAATCAAAAGATTCATTCACACGAAAACTCTTCTGTGTTGAAGCCATCCTCTGTTCAATTACTACATTTAGTATCTTACTTATGACGCTTATGACTTATATAGCGCTAGTATGCCAACTTGTCACCCGTCTCATCTGTCAATATTTTTTATGCAGAAACAAAAATCAACCGAACATGGATTACAAGATTTCAACGTTTTATTTGATAAATTTATTTTTACCTCTCGCCTCATATTCTATAAGAGAGGTATTGTAATGGGTCAAAATTTTCGAGTATGAGTTTTTGGTGGATAAGCACGTTTCAGGGTCTCTATAATACGAATTTACTATTTTCACGATGATGTCTGTGTGTGTGTATGTGTGTTTGTATGAATGTATGGACTGACGATTTTTCGTCCACGATAACTGAAAAAGTATCAAACCTTTAATAACCAAATTTCATATTTAAGGTTTTAATAAGGATCTTAACACCGGATAACATTTTGGTAGAAATCTGAAAACCGGAAGTAGTACTTTTTGAAGCTTGATAAACTTTTCCTTTAATATATTGTTACATTATTTATTTATGACAATTTTTGCAATTAAAAATAAAAGAAAATATAATTATCTATGGGTACAGTTAATTATAAATACAATTTGCTGAATCTGGTAGTATTTAACAATAAAATAAAGTACAATTAATATTCTATCTTGTTGTCCATGATATGAAATTTGTTTCTACATAAAATTTGAATGATTATGACAGTGACAGTACAGTTGACATCTTTTGCTTGCATCTTGGTTTACATTATCGTTTACATCTTACATGAACATTAAACTATTAAAATGTAAGTAAAACTATTTATAGATTAGTCTCGAGGTTAATAGAATAAGCAGAATTAGGCGAGAGGTCGTGTACTGGCCACAGCAGATTTTTTAAATTTTACTGCAGTTCTTTAATGCAACCAGATAAAGACAATTTTTTTATAACGTAAGTTGCAAATAACTTTGCCTCTTATTCTTTCAATCTTCAAAAAATATCACTTCCGGTGAAGATATTGAGCTCTTCCTATTCGTATACAATTGTGAAATACCAAATATCAAAATTTTTGAGTAATTCGTATTTGAGTTATGCGACATCCGGCATCGGCCCGGACCACACACATACACACACACACACGCACACACACACACACGCACACACACACACACATACATACAGACATCATCGAGAAACTATCAAAAATGAGTTGTAAGGACCCTAATTCGTGCTCATCCACTAAAAACTCACTTACCCGATTTTTTGCATGATTCCAATACCTTCCTTTACAGGTAAGCGGAAGGTAAAAAGTTATAAACATTTAACAACCAAATTTTATATTTAACGTTTTAATACAAATCTTATGAACCCAGTTAGTTTTTGGAATCAATCCCCAAACCAGAAGTAATACTTTTCTTAAAAATTTTGATAAATAATTAATTTATCGCAATATTTTCTATTTCGAATGAAAGATTATAAGTATTATTATTATCTACAATTTTTAGCATTTTATAAATTGTTATGTTATAGTACTTTAGAAATAAAAGTATTATTTATAATTTAGAGTATGAAACTTCATAGTATCTTGTCGTCCATGATTGTTTAACATTTGTTACTACGAAAAATTTAATTGATTCTGTCAGTGACAATGATAATAGTGACACATCATTTATATCTTCTTGTAGTTGATTAAATGACTAAAATATATTTGTAAGTAGGTACCTACAATTATTATATTTGTATAGTAGTAAAAAGAGTAGGGTATGGCGGGAGATCTTGTGCTGGCAACATCAGATTTCAATATTTTTATCATAAATCACACCATAAATGCAAAATTACAAAAATTTACTGTCAGTTTTTAGATAATTAGCTATGACAGCAAGCTTACCTGATTTGTATTTCTTAAATTTGTTAATATTATATTTTCAAATTGTTTAAATTAAATTTAAATATTGCCCACTTTCGTAGAATAAATGGTATGTAACACACTTGTAGAAAGGGTCATTGAAAAACTCGTATGATAGGATATCTCGCTAACGCTCGTGCTCCAACTGTCATTAGTTTGTCAATGAAGCCTATTACTCGTAGATGAACAACTCTGAATTCAGCGGTTAGTGTAAATAAGAAATTGATTTACATTGAATAAAGCTTGTTAAAGTTTACAGAAAGTATTTATTCAGTTTACTGATATGTAAATATTGATATTGACAATGCTAAGAAAATCGTTGATATCTTCGGTAGTCCTAAGACGTTCGTGCCGAGCGCAAAGGGAGTGGATAATAGAATTTGACGCATGATAACAGCAGCGTGTATGTATGCATGTATATGGCTTGCTTGATAAAAAGTGTGTCGGATGGCTTGGTGATATTTCTCAGTGGATGACGTCAGTTCCGGCGCGGTGGCGTCCATGCCAGCCTGAGTCGGGGTGAGAGGTCGATATATGGCCCCCGTCTTTATGCCAACTGACAGCTCGGACCACGTAAATCAATTTTCAATTATACCCACAGTATGTAGGGGGCCCTGGTATTATTATACCTCGCACTCATATTTATAAATCAACGATATAAGAGGAATAGAGAAAGAGAACGTTGCAATTTATGGCTCGTTTCCATAGTCCCGTGCACTCTTCTTCTCTACCTACAAACTGCTACGTATATATGAGCTTAGGTCGACAGTTTCTGCTGCGAGCTCTGGCTCTGCTCTTCTCTCTTCCAGCAGCGAACGGCGCTAATAAATCTCTAAGTCTTTTGAATCATCACCGCGTTGTGCTCCGAGCCGAGCCGAGTTACTCTCTCGCAGTCGCAGCCAGTGATGGACACCCAGACACCCCGACCAGAAATATCTTATTAGAATTTTCCCAGTGATTTATAACGACACACGTTTTATGTTGGTCACACGGTCAAATGCCATGTATAGTCACACGGAAAATTCACAGTCGGAGGACAATTTTCAATTATTCTACACTTTTCAATTTGAAACAATAGTTATTTATACAGGGTGATTCATCGTAACTTTCTTATTTCAAAACGCAATAATGCCCATTTTATGAATCAGAAACTTTTTATTTTTATTTTATAATGTAGGTACATATCTAAAGTTTTGTTTCACCCAGTTTTCAAAATTATATCAGGTAGGTGACGCCCCCCATTGTCTATACACTGAATAACCTGATTTCTGGCGTTTGTCATAACCCTTTCCAGCATGGCAGCGGGTATGTTTGCAATTGCGGCCCGGATGTTGGCCTTCAGGTCTTCTAGGGTCCTTGGACGGTTGACGTAAACGCGGGATTTCAAAAAACCCCACAAAAAATCACAAGATTGACATGAGGCGCCCCGGAAAGTGTACGACTCAACTGAAAACACACGCTGCTCCGTGCCCCAACGCATGATGGCGACTGACCGGGTGGGGAACAAAACTATAAACGGTCACCTGTCGAATGAGATCACTCTCTCCCCACTACGATCCCTAAAGCTTGAATGGCACGCATTTTAAAAAAGCAAGTTATGATGAATCACCCTGCATTTCTAGGCTGTAAAGAAGGATTTTGTATTACGAATGTGGAACACTATTTTTCGTGTCGCCAGACGATAAAAAAGTCACGTGAGTAATAAAATATATCTTTTTGAACTCATACATTGAAATGTGTTGTTTCGCGTCACCTAAGCAACGCTAAAAATGTCAATTTCCCATGTCTCCATGACAGGAAAGTTAGCACGTGACGTCACCCGATAGGGAGAAACAATGACACCTATTTTTAAAAAAGTTATTTAAAATAACATCGTTTAGTTGCGTAGGTAATAATAATAATTATAATAGAAAATGTTGGAATATTAAGAGAAATCTAATTTTAAAATAATAATTTTTTTCTACTCCCTACTGGATATTGGCAACATAATGTTCATACTATCATGTGTGGATAGGGATGTCATATCCATACCAGGTGTGGATATGAAATTCAAGGTCAAATACGTCAAAAAATTATTAATGCGTGCAAATTATGTTTTTATCATGACAAATAATTATTAAAAACAATAAATCAACTGCTATTTAATAATTAATTATGTTTAAAAGCACGATTTTATTGCAAAAAGAACAAATAAAATTTAGAGTTTTTACGTTGGCAACAATGTCATATGTCAAAAAATAATTGATGTAACCCTACTTTTAAATAATTTTTGGCATCATATTGAGTGCATTTTATTGCAAAAACTATATTTCGTTATTTGATCGTAGAAAAAATAGGCTGTACAACTCGAGTGGATTGCCTATATCGCACGCGAACGTTTGCTGACACTCCCCCTATGGGGTCGTGACTGCAAACTCGTTCTCGTGCGATATAGGCATTACATCCACTCTTGTTGTACAAAATACTACGTCGAGTCGCCAAACGAGAAAAATAGCCACGTGAGTAATAAAAAATATCTTTACAGTTGAGATCAAAAATTTTTGATTTGGTATAAATGCAAGGTGTAAATACAGAAAATAGCAAATGCAGGATGATTTAAACAAATAGGAAGGTACAAAATAAGGTCTAATGCACTAAATGAACAATCCGGAACCATTTTTGACTCTCACATACTCAGGGAATGAATCTTTTGTTATGCTTTTGATGGAGGTTTTTCATTACTTATTTATTTTCTAGGCTTTTTTTATTTTCTTATTTGCATAGTCTAAATTTTTACTCTTCTGTCTTAAAACCATTTTCCGTTCAAGTACTACAACATCCCGTACAACATTTAATATCTTACTCAACGATCTTACTTAGACTTTGTCAACGTGTCACCCGTCTCACCTGTCAATATTTTTACGCAGAAAAAAAAATCAACTGATCATGGATTACGAGTACAAGATTTTAAAGTTTTATCTGATAAATTAAATTTTTAAATTTTATTATTGTTCTTTAATGATACCAGACAATGTTTTTTATAACGTTGCAAATAAGTTTTCCTCTTATTATCATTACAAATAAATATACTATATTTATCGAAAATTTAAAAAATTTAACAATTAATCTTTTTACTCTTCAAAAAATATCACTTTTAGTGACGAAATTTGTACCAAAATCTAATAAGCTCTTCCAATTTGTATACAAATGTTAAATTACAAATATCAAAATTTTTGGGCAATTCGTATTTTTTGAGTTATCCGACAGACAGGAATCCGGCCCTGACCACATACATACATACATACATACAGACATCATCGTGAAACTATCAAAAAGGACCCTAATTCGTGCTCATCCACTTAAAACGCACAACCCGATTTTTAGCATGATTCCAATACCTCCCTTACAGGTAAGCCGAAGGTAAAAAAATATATCCCTAGTTACATGGCACTCTGAAATAATGCTACAAATACTTATTCTCATTTGCGTTTTTGTCGAAAATTAAAGCCTGATTCAGAGTTTACATAACATAACATAAAGTATCATAGCATAACATAACGAAAAAATAAATGTGCATATAGACCTATAATGTTTCATAGTTTACTTAAGAACCATAACTTAACATAACATAACTTAACAAAACATAGAATATGGCCAAATTTCATTTAATTACGGTTATGTTGTGTAATCGGTTACGTTCGGGTAAATTCGTGACAATTGACAATTGAAAAACTGCTGTCAAATAATTTATTAATCAAGAAAAATCCCATGTGGTATGTCCAGGCTATAGTTTGTATTGAGCAGCCTTGAGATAAATAACAAAAAATTATACTATTGTATAAAGAATAGACATGTGCCTAACAGACTTACTACAATGTTACTGCTAAACGTTCTTCTGGTCCTATGCCGATGCCGTCAGGAAGTTTTCTTTTTTTAATATGTGGTGATATTTATAATTTATCAAAACCTGAAAGACACATCCCTGTGTATTTAAAGAATTGTGCGGAATCATTTTGTTTTATTTTGATAGAATAATTTTTATAAAACTTTACAGATTTCCGTTTTTTTTCGTCGTTTTAACTTTATTGCTATTAGCGTACATATTACTACGGTAATAAGAGGTATAAAATCGTCCGTATCAATTATTTTATCGAACTTTTCCGATTGTACATAACCAAAATGAAAATGTCAAAATAGATTCGATTCCAAATTCACCGTGTGCGTGCTCTCTTTTTGTTATTTCTATTATTTGGGCAAAATCACAACAACCCTGCTTTATATAGGCCACGAACCATTTTATAGGTATATTAAAATGTTAGTCCGCCATCTTGAAACAAAATGGTGGCTAGTTAACTCAAAATGTACTGCACCGATTGGGTTAAAATTTGTAATGGTTATAACTTATGATCTAACTTATGACATGAGCATACTAAAATATCTGTCCGCCATCTTTAAACAAAATAGCGGTAACCGATTGGGTTCAAATTTGGTATGGTATCATGGGCGTAGTTCGAATTTCCACCATGTATGGTATGGTAACAACGTAGAATTCTTAAAACAAGATTCTTTTAAATTCGAGTTGGAGGCGTAGCCGGGTTCGGTAATAACTAATAAAGATATATCGAGAAAGTAAGACTGTTTTGTAGTGTCCGATACAAACAAAAATAGGCAAATCAAAATAAATAAACTGATTGAAATATGAACAAATGGAATAAAATATCCCATAATGTTTTCTCTCGGTGACCAAAATATGTTCGATCAAGATTATGTAACAATTAAAAGTGCAAATTAAAACAGACACATGTTTCCTAAAACATCATAAATCTGCCTTCACATGTCTTGCTCCAGAAAGCAGAAACACCTTAACCTAGCATTTCTTGTTCGATTTCAATCTCTTAATCTCCTTCGATACATATCACAATATTAAATATCCCAGCTGTAGCAGATCGGCGATAGCGTCCAGTTCAAAGTATCTCATGCTAATCTGAGTGGCACTGTTTCGTTCTGTGTTTGAATATATTTAAATGATCATCGGAACCTTGTTTTAATTATAGCCTTACGTAGCATCAATCATCGCAGCGTATTGCTGACATGGGTTGGAATGGACAATGCGAAATAAATCAATCCAGGGCTGGGCTGGGAGGGGAAAAATGTGAGAATGAGGAGTCGTTTGCAGCTAGCAGCTGACTAAGGGATATTTATGGCTGTCTTGCTGTCTTTGTGGATGTGATAGATGGTTAGGAACATGAGAAAAAGGTATAATCACGGATTTAAATTATTTAACGAAGCTTTAAACTATTCAATATTTAGAAAAAAAATTAATTAATGGCTGATCTTTTTGTGATTGTTAATATTGGTTTGAAAAAGTGTGAGAAACATGTATATTCGGTTACATTACCTACCTAAATTAAGAGCTAAATAATTTAATTAATAGCTAATATTTTTATTAAGGTTCAGGTTCTGGAAAATGGTATAATTAGGTATTATACCACAAGAGCTTCGCAAATAATCGAAAATACTGCCGACTGATGAGACGTATTTCCATAGAAACAACTCAAGACCGGACGTCGAATCAGGAGGCAAAAGTATTTTGTAGGTATTATTTTTGGTGATCGAGTGGTATACGCATTGACTATTTCATGAATAAAACAAATTTAAAAATTTTAAATAACAAAATTTTATTTATTAATTTGGTGAAAAATAAACAAACATTTAATATAGTTTGTTGTGTCATGGTTACGGTGAATATACGCATACTAGGTATGTCAATATTCAAAAATATGCACTGGAATAGTTGTTTATTTAGATTTAGGTTTTTGTGAAAAATAGTGCATTTTAATTGGTTAAAATGTAATGAGGGAAATAGTCAGTAATAGTAATTCAATATTAAAAAAATAAATAATCGTCAATTTTTGTAACTACACAGTTTAAAAAAAGAGCACTTTTTTTACCCTTATTAATGTTTATATAAGACCAAGGCCATATAACGCTCTATGATAAGGGTAAAATAAAAAGGGCACTTAATTCAGTAATATAAATAGGGTAAAACACGAAATAATACTTTTTTGTATAAAAATATAGTAAACTAAAAGAGGTTCTTTAAATTAAACTAATATGGGTAAAATGTAATTCTTTTAATGTAATTCTTTTTAATCAATTATAGGTACTTTGTATTCTTAAAAATGTATAAAATTTGCACTTAATCGAGTAATAAGTTTCTTTATTAAATTACAATTTTGTATTTTTTAAGATTACATTATTATACATGAAAGTTTACTACACAAGAATATCAATATAAGTTGATTATTTAATAACATTACAAAAATATGTACCTTGGGCACTAAATATAAACTTTTGCTTAATAATTTGGCACCGTGTAGTTCAAATGGTTCTCTAACATTTTTTGCAGCATATGAAGTTCAGTGGAAATATTATTATCTTTAACTATTTCAAAGGCGTGCAAATTTTCACAAAAATTATATTTAGTTATATTTAAGACTAAATATCATTCTTCATCAACCAGAAACACAATAACTATTTCACTATCAATATTAGTATGGTTACATACAACGCTGTCTGTATTTAAGTATCTAGGTAGGTCAGTCAGACTAGTTCCAATTCCTTTGCTAGACTAGATCTGATCTGACCAGGGGAAGAATTGGTTTGCTTACTAAAGGAATTGGACCCTTTCATGGTGTACATTGTGCTGTTTTTAGTGTTTCTCACGTAATACATTTAAAGGGGTACCAATCTACACCAAAAGTGTAACATATGCACTAATTTGGGTAGTTTAATACTTATATTAGTATACAATAACCAAAATTATAATTTAAAGGGTAAAATCAAATACTAAAAAGTATAATAAATACTCAAAAATTTGTACTCAATAAAATTCAATAAAATGTTACTCTTTCCCTTTTATAAGAATACATTTTTGAGTAATGTTTCTTTTATAAAGTGTATTATTTTACACTTATAAGAGCAAAAATTAGAACGCTCTTTTAAAAGGGTACCAACAAGCACTCTTATTTTAAACAGTGTATGGTCTTGTATGCGTTGAAAACTGACGAGGGTTGTTATAAAATCCACTTTTTTTTATTTTGACCAGGCCAGTGGTTTTAACTGGTTTGCACCATCAAAAGTGGTGTAAGCCACGGTTACTAGAAAATAGGTTGAGGGTTGGGACACTTCCTATAGTTACCATTATAAACAAATAGTCAGATTTTTTCCTCCTAAAATTTATTCTAGATGTCACTAGTGCATCACTACACCCGATGTAAAATAACAACAAATTTACAAATTTTGTGCAAAATGAAACTTAATATTTATAAATTGTATAAAATGTATGATATAATTCATCTAATAAACAATAATGGTTTTAAAACATATTAGAAAAGTGACAGAATTCTAACATTTATTTGATTGACAGGTAGAAAATCGAATAAATTATACTTATTTTATTTCAGAGTTGGATAAAATTTGATTTTGTGCTAAATTATGATAAGAAGAACCTTTAACAATTAATAAAGAACCATATTTTGCAATACATTTTAAATTTGAGATGTCAAATTGATTCTAAAATGTACGATTGCATCATCACTTTGACAGCTCAAGTATCCCAACCTATCCTCTAGTAAACTCTAGTTTGTTTGCATTTCATAACTTTAATAGCTTTAATATATTTTAAAGAAATAATTAGTTTCCTCCACGGTTTCCCGTATGATCGGCATTGACAGATTTTTATATGACAGCTCCTAGCATTTGTTTTACTTTCAAGAAACTTTTTAGTAAAAACTTTCCTCGTGTGAACAAGGCATTAGAGATAAAACATCTACTTGCAATTTCATGGAATTTAATTTAATTATGTTTGATAGATTTCTTCCAATGTTTCAATCTCTGTGAGGCTTAATTGCCTTGAAAGGTGAAACGTTCCACCGATTCAACATAATGTGCATCGTGGTATTGTGGTATTCTCTTAAGTTAAGTACGAGGTATATACAAGTCGCTAACTCAGCATCAGCACAGTAATAAGTGGATAAGTCACAGCACACTTCATTGCTGAAGAGTGTATGAGATAATTGGATGGTAAAGAGAAACAGTTACTTTGATTGCAGGTGTGAAATGTGCGATGAAAGGTGTGTATGATTATTATGTTCATAGTTTGACGTTTGTGTTTGCATTTATGTATATAGGTAGGTACTTACTTCAACACACAATTTTTCAAGTAATAACAAAAACTTTGGTAGACGGTTAGATTTTTTTATTTTAATTTAATTTTTGTTGGTAACCATTTAACAGGATTACAGAATGGTAGAAGTTATTTTAGTGGAATCCAACCACTTCGACCGATGCATCTTGGTGCAGTCGGATCTTAATCCGTGCGACGACCTTTGAAATTCAAAGCGGCAACGGAGATATTCTTTTTGCAACCAGGACTACATTTAAACCTACCGAGCACTAGTGATTAAAAATCACCAAAATAAAACACATTGCATTATATGAGGTAGCGCGCACAGGCAACTATTTAGGCAGAGCAACTAAAAAATTAATAATTAGTGCATAAAGACATGCTACTTCAATAACATCCATCCTGTACAAGATAAGTTGACAGTTGACAACATACAAGTGCAAGTACAAGACCACGGCAACTATCTAGTCCAGTGATTCCCAAAGTGGTCCAGGTGGACCCCCAGGGATCCACGGGAGACTCGACGGGGGTCTACGTTGGCGTGAACAAAAAATGGGGGTTCACAAGTTGCAAGTGGGGGTCCACGAAAATATATCTGGTTTCGATAGTAAAGTACAAAAATGCTGTCTTGGCTTTACCTATCAATGTAGGCAGATAATACACTACCAATTAAAAAAAAAAATTACAAATTTTTCGGTCATTTTTAACAAGCTGTATTTCGGTGAAAAATGGTCGTATATTGAGACTTTCAAAAAAGATTCTAATTTTCAGATTTTTTGGCAAAATTTTTTTAGGAGCTACGGTTCTCATGCAATCATAACATATAGCGTGAAAAAATAATATTGCAAATTTTTTGCTTCTATTTTTTTGATCCACGAATTTGAAAAAAAAAATTCAGTTAGACCGGAATATGGATCAGTTAGCCTGTTTATTTAGAATTAATTTTCTTTTTTTTAAACCTCCCTTAATGTATCCCTAGTGTATTTTAAGAAGGTCAGCGGCTGTTACTTTTAAATTTTTTTTTGACGAGTATTGGGAATATGGTAGAAATGTAGTAGCAGGGGGTCCACCGAAACCAGTAAAATTTTGAAAATGGTCTACGAGAAAAAAAAGTTTGAGAACCTCTGATCTAGTCGATAGTGCGCGGAGCACACAGCTAGTAGCACTTTTTTAGTTGAGCAACTTTTAAATTGGTCAACTTTAAAATCATGCACGGTAGGTCTTAAGGAGGTTGGTTATGTCTTTGCGGGGTACAGAGCGGGAGGGGAACTCCTATACTTATATATAAGTCGCGTCTGCTATATAACCTACCATATAAAAATTAATTTTGAGATTGAAGAAATATCTTTTCATGGATACAAGGTTATGAATCTTATTTTATTTATAATCTGATACCCCGTTTGTACCTTACACTATTATAAACGTTCTAAATCAATTTATATACCTAACTTAAACAGCTGTTTAGCGTGCGCCATCGCACGTGGACAGTTGGTACTACGTATTTACATTCTGCCACTGACAATTGTGATTGTGAATCAACAATAGTGACACATGTCAAAAAAGATAGTTTTGCAGAAAAGCTATTTGAAGTTTTTTGTGGAAGAAAATATTAAATTCTGTACCTTCTAGCACTGAAAAAAGTCTGGTAATGGCCATGTGAAGAATATTTAAATTTTTTTCTTGGCACTCAACGTGTTAAAGAAACAAGGTTTAATTCTTAAGACTAAATCTAGATTCAAACCTATCCAATTATAAGTATAAGTGACTAATTTAACCAACCAGCGTTCGACGTTCGTACTTATAATAATTGAAATTGAAATTTTGTGGAAGCGCTGGTTGGTTAATTTATCACTTATAATTATAATTGGGTAGGTCTGAATCTAGCTTAAGACTGTAACTACGATTTTAATGTCTTTTAATTTACATTTCTAAAGGTTAAAATAATCGTCTGGTTTCGCTGAAAATATTTCGTTAATCTATTCTTACTTTTGAGTTCATTTGAGTCGGAGACAAGACTTTTCGCGTCAAAATTATCATAAAACTGTCGTCACTTTCAGTATTTCCTCACTTCGGAAACAAATAAGTTGTTTAATTTCGCGGAATATATGCGTCTCCTTTAAAATAAAGATTTAAAGTGCAGTAACAGCCTTTGATTCTATAAGTTTATTACTGTGGATGTCGTGGAAATTATAGGAGTGTTTATTACCTGGTAATATTAATATATTTTACGAGTATTATGTACAAACAGATTTGATCAAACAAATTGCTGAACTAATTTTGTAAATATGACCGGACATCAACTCGTTTTCATTTTGTATGTCACCATTTTAAAAGTGCCATTGTATAGAAGTTAAAACTAGCTCATTATTTAAAGGAATTTTTTACTTAATGAATAATGATAAATAAAATTTGACCTTTTCTTGCTGCTTGATTTGTATTCCAATTTCGGAGTTGTTTAAAACTATAGATTTATATATGAATTTATTTATCTTACTTCGGGCATTGTGATCAATGTCAAATGAAACTTAACAATTCGTAAAACTGAAAAATGTTGTAAAGTGAATATAATTGTTGATGCAGTAGCTGCGCGGGTTTAAGCTCTCTGCATGTGATGACGTAGAAATTCGGAGTTCTGTAGTCGAGTCTCTCGGCCCGCAGTATGTGCAATTAAATTGCACTCGGTCGCTTGAAGGTGAAGAGTGACCACTCGTCTCCGCAACAAAATATTGTGTGTTTAGAGGTGTAGCAGTTTCTATTATAGGTACTCATTGCATATTAAAAATTTGAAAGAAAAACAGGTACCAGATGTTTGCGAAAGAATTAATCTAGGTTTATAGCTAGTTAGAATTCTGAAAAAATCTTTGGTATTCATATAAAAAATTAATGAAAAAGTGTGTTTTAAACAATTTTTTTATGCTTTATCTTATGATAAGAGATTTATTAGAAAATGTAACTCGGCATAAAACTAGTACCATTCTTCGTCTGTAAATAAATTTTGCTTTATTTATAAAACTTCGTGAGCATATTTAAGAAATTGCTAGACTACTTTTACGTATTTTAAGCGAATGTTTCTATGTGTTACTATAGGACAAACGCGGTGTTGAGCTACGTGGAGTCGATACCCATAAAACTAGTCTAGATTACATAAAAACTTTTTCGTTACCGCTTTGGCTTTCAAAGATCGTCGCACGGATTGAGGTATTGACTGCACCAAAACAAACCTATCTAGAAGTTGTTGTATTTTTTTATTGGGAGTAAATCCAGTTCGGTACCACCAAATAAAATAATTAACTTTAATTTGTTGGGTAATCGAAAACTGCTGAATTTGTTTAATTATTGAGGAATTCCATTTTTATTTCTTATCTCTTTGGGATGCTTATAAAGGCGTTTAATCAAAACGATAACATCCACAGTAAATTTCCAACTCTTTTACACAATCATTCACAACCTCTTCTTCCCCACATCTTATTTATTCTTGTCTCTCCGGCCACTCACAAATGACCGGAGCTTGATCAGAGATTTGGTGCGTACACTGGACTGCTACACGTCATATTTATCTGTTCTTACATATGCAGATGGCGGTGTAAATATCACATGCGGGCCATTGTGTGCTGGGTGCGCGGTGGCTGTCGAAGACTGCATTCCGAGCGACACGCTGAGGTGTCCCATCCATAATCAGCCAAGATTTACTAGGGATGTGGACATCTGAGAGTGTGGGATGCGAGCTGAAGTAGTGAGAGAGTTGTTAACTTTGTCTTAACCTTCCTATTATCCCGAACTAAATGTCACACATTTGGTGCTTGGGTCATATTGATCCTAGTGTCGATTCTTGCATCCCAGTTAGTGTTGTGTTTGGTTTTTTGCATTGAATAATACATTTTATCGATATTTGTATCAAACCTCACACCATACACTAGTCTGGATACATTACTCATTGACGAGTTCATAAACGGTACGATTTTATTTTATATTATTGTGACAATGAACTTCGGAAATTCAGATATCATTAAAAATTATTACCTTTTGGAAGTCATTAATACGATTATAAATGCACAAAAAATAGTAATTAAAGCTTCTAGTTCAGCATCGCTCAAACCACGCCGAGCCATGTGTCAACCACTATTTAGACAGTATAAGATTCTTACGGTACACTGTGTATATATCTTAGAATGTTTAATATACGTTAAGAAAAATTTGTCAAAGTTTACAACACATGAGAATTCACATACTCATGATACTAGAAATAAAAAACATCTTAGATTAAACAATTACAGATTGAGTAAATCGCTGAACGGACCAAATTATTTTTGTATTAAATTTTATAATAAACTTTGCGATAGTACAAAAAATTTAGATTTAAAATCATTTAAAAAAACTGTAAAGGAAAAATTATACCTGAAAGCGTATTACTCTTTTGAAGATTATTTAAATGATAAAGAATTTTAATATTATTTTAATTTTGTGTTTTAAACTACTTTGTATTGTGTGCATTGTATTATGTATGAATTTCTATTTCTTATGACCTGGCTTATAATGTATTATGTTCTGAGGCTTAATAAACATTATTATTATTATTATTATTTCACCAAAGTTCACTTGTAATCCAACTCAATATAATGTAAAACATAGTATATTGGGAAACCCCTAAATATATCAAAAAGCAATACAGAAAGTAAGGGGAAGTCCCCAACAACGACACTGGTTCTGTAGGTACACAACTAAAATGTTTATATTTATAAGAATAACAACAATGGGTCGAACTGACCCATTTACCACATATGTTACTCATTAACTTTATTTATAAACAAATGATACGAAATATAAAACACATTAACTATCGAGCACATTTGACGACTACATGTAATATGAAGCAATAGTTTTCAATAGTTCCAAATATCTATTTAGTAATAACATAAAAATGGGTCACTTTGACACATAGATAATAGGAAGGTTAACGAAAATTCAACGCACTGTTACTAAACACCAGGAATAATAATTATTGGAATGGTTCTACGCTTAGTTTTTCGCCCAGCAATATCGGTGAAAATATCTTTAAGGGTATCGTCTCCACGTAGCTCAACACCGCGTTTGTCCTATGTTAATGCATAGAAACGCTCGCTAAAAATCTGGAAAAGCAGTCTAGCAATTTCTACAATGCTCACGAAGTTTTATATATAAAGCTAAATTTCATAAATTTATTTACAGACGAAGAATGCAACTAGGATTATGCCGAGTTACATTTTCTAATAAATCTCTTAATACTAAGAAAAAGCATGTAAAAAATTGCTTAAAACACACTTTTTCATTAATTTTGTATATGGATTTCAAAGATTTTTTCAGAATTCTAACTGGGCATAATCCTAGATTAATTCTTTCACAAAAATCTAGTACCTGTTTTTCCTTCAAATTTATAATATGCAATGAGTAAAGCAGAAACTGCTTCACCTCTAAACATTCAATATTTTGTTACGGAGACGAGACCCTTAAAATCAAGTGTCAAAAGCAGCTTTGATTCTATTTTACACGAGAGCATTTTATAGTTCTTCAGTCATTTTAGATCTAAGATAAATTTTCGCGCGGTTTAAACCAGAACAGAACACTGTATGGAGGTCGTATGAAGTTTTTTGAATGCAGTGAAATTGTATCGTAATTTGTCGTACATAGTACAGTCAATAATATAATGTATTTCCGTTGGAAATATTTCCTCGGAAATGAAAATATTGGAAATTTTCGAAGGTCTTGTGGAAATATTGGGATCAATGGCAATATTCATTTCTAAATAATTAATTAAAGAAATCTTCGGGTGACGGATAAATGGAAAGAAACAATATAATTTATTGCTCAGTCTTTCACCTTTCATTTTTACTTAAATTTTAAATTATTGGCAAGATGGCTTCATAATGGCAATAAAAATTTGTGGCATAATTGTATGTTGGCAGGCAGACGACGTAAAAGAAGAAAATCTTGATGATTCTGATTCTAACGAAGAAGAAATTAATATAATAGAGGAAGTCAGAGTGATAATTCTTTCGTTTTAGAACCACTGCAACACTTTTGAAAACGCAGTTAGGGAATGCAATGTAATAATATTTTTCTTTGTAGTATATTGCTTTATTACACCATTCTACCTGTTTCTAACTGACTAAAAGTTATCTTATGTTTCAATCTAATAACAGATAACTAAATTTCAAATTTTTTGCAAATGGATCAAATAGTTCCGAAGATAGGTGGCCGCCATTTTGTTTTCAAGATGGCGGGCTAAGATTTAAATAGCCTAAAATCTACGGGAGAAAATACTTATTTATTTAAAAAAATCATCTCACTCGGTTCATTAGTTTTCGAGTTCTGCGCGGCCAAACAAACATACATACAAACTTATATCCTCCTCCTTTTTGGAAGTCGGTTAATTAAAGAAAGATTCTTCTTACAAAATAGTGGAATAAAATGTTGTCTGCTCCTCACAAATGAAGTCGTCTCATTCAGATTTGCAAATCGATTTGTGGTGTTAGGTCTTCAGAAGAAGATGCTGTGAATCTGCCTGCCGCTTATAATTCTATTCCTGGAGTTAATTATAGGGGGTCGCACGCCTCCCGAAGATGGATGTCCAGCCAGGCGTGGTTACATCGAATGTACTCTAATAAATATACAATAAACTTACAGCCCAAAATAAAGAAATGAACCGAAAGAAGCCAAGCGAAGAGCGAGATGTTTTAACCATTACCAAATCGGACAGAAACAATTATTTCCCTTTATAGAAATAGTCCAGTGTCAATGTCGATTTCTCACCTAACCTTGTTTTGAGGTATGAGTAATTTTTTTTTAGCGATTTTGGTAGCTTTCGACCTCTCCCTATCCCTACGGGTGCCAATGAACTTGTCACAATACCTCCCATTATAGAATATTATGCGGGAGATAAAAATCTTTTTTTTTAATAACGTCAATAATAATCAAGATAATGACATTTTTATTTATGCAGGGTGATTGTTGTAAGTCCGGAACTAGGAATATTTCGTTTATTTCAAGAGATACAGAAAATGTTTATAAACAAAATTAAACTAGATAAAGGGGCTCGTAAGATGGGCACCGGTAAAACCGGAAATGGATACAACTTTTCATCTAGCATAGGGAATCGGTAATGTCATATTTGTACATAAAATAAGCTCTATAACGGTACCATAATATCATAGTTTTACTCTAACCATTTCAAAATGGCGGCGAATTTTCTTCAAAATATTTACAAATAAAAATCCATTTAGAATAAAACATGGTAAACTATGAAAATCAATTTTTACCTAATTGAAAACAAAATTAATTATTGTGATAGTAAAAATTGATTTTCATAGTTTGCCATGTTTTATTTGTAATAAATTGATTTTTATTAATAAATAGGTATTTTGAAGAAAATTCGACCCCATTTTGAAATGGTTGGAGTAAACCTATGATATTATGGTATCGTTGTAAAGCTTATTTTATGTAAATTCTAAAAAAATATATGACATTACCGATTCACTATGCTAGATTTAAAGTTGTACCCATTTCCGGTTAAATCGGAAATGATACAAAGTTTTTATTGTGCCGGACTTACGACAATCATCCTGTATAATATTTTGATGTTAGCAATTAATAAAAAACAATTTCCAGTAAAAATTGACGTATTTGAAGCTTTCCGGAGCGCTCTTAATTTAGAAGTTGAAGTAATCTATCTAACTTAATACGAAACAAAGATAATAATCCTTGATATTGCCACACAAAAATAGGTACGAAATAAGTCTAGGAACAGAGATTATTAAACCAGTCTGAAATCTTTAATTTTCTGATTTCCCTGGGGTTGAACTGCGCAGTGCCGAATTACTGGCCGTCTCCGTAGTCCATCATCCACGTCTTACAGATGGATTTCCAATCCCGCATTAACTGGAAGTAGCAATTAAAACCAGCGATTAACCGGCGGCCGCGATCTTTTCTCTACAGCGCATCACAAATCACATCCACCTGTGCCATAAATCACTCCACACCTCTGTGTGCCTCTCTCTGCTGCGGTTTCCTCCCTCACCCCCTCAGTCCCTCCCTGCGCGCGTGAACCTGCGACGTTTCGCGATTTGTGCGTGAGAAATGTAAAGCGAACAGAGCGATTTGCATATTGACAAGAAGCTCTGCTTGCGAAGACAATTAAGCGCGTGGACCAAACGCTATCGAACATCGGCTTGTTTATTTGTTACGAGATCTAATAGGGATTAATGCCGAGAAGAATAGGAGGTTAGCTAACGAAGATTTTCAGATGATACTGACCAGACTAGTTTAGGAGGTTCACTGATATACGTAGCGAAATGCTACTCCGTAGTAGTTAGAGAACCTGTTGTACCTCGAACGTACTATCAGTATTCAAACTTAGTGCGTCTTTTCATTTAATTTTGAAATAGCATGTCTTCTTCTAGTGAGATTGTTTCACCCACAAAGTTACAATTGCTTTTCTGTCAGAAATGCTCAAAGATTTTTGCTTGAAAAAGTAACTATTTTACCTTTGCTGTTCAAACAAGTAGGTATACAATTTATTTTGCTAATAAATATCATCGCTAATATTTTTTGCCCATTCACTAATTATTTATTTGGCTATTTAATTCCTTGCTTAGGAACAAACTATTCCTAACCTAATTTTTTCTACTTATATTTTTTTATTCAATTTTGACGTTTTAAACAGCTATTATTAACTCCATAGCAACAACTTTAAATAAATGTTTATTCACAAGTGAATTAATTTTTTTTTAAATCACTCAACACATTTTTAAATCACTCTGACGTTTTAAACTGTTATTATTACTGAGGAAGAGGACTTAATTGGAGTCGCGACGTTGGTGTGTTATTGTATTTTAATAAATTGACTGAATTCTCCAAGAACTTCTCTACTTTTATTGTTATTATTACGTCAAAAATGCATAAAAACAATGACAACTTGCCAAACGACTACTTTGATTAGTTTTTTTTTGTTATGTCAAAATAAATTTATAATTCATATATTTGAAATAATTTCGTCAAAATTGAATAAAATATTGTATAAACCACGTGAGATACGAATGTATATTCACTCGAAGAAATTATCCCACTCGCCCTTCGGGCTCGGGGGCTAAACTTTCTTCTCTTGAATAAACATTCATGTATCTCACTTGGTGTATAAATATCTATTAAATATTGACATGGTGTTGTACCTTGAACATAGCAAACAGGATGTTCCTTGGACATGTTCAAGGTACAACATGTATTACATTGGACAGGTTCAAGGTTTATAATGAATCTTCATATACGAATTCAAATATTATCCTGATCATATTTTAGAAATAAGAAATGAAGGAGCAGTAGTGAGTGTAATGCACGAAATAAAACATAGTTGGAAATGGCCGGAAAATTTTACTCATTGCTCAACTTTTGACGTGAAAGGACATTGTTCAAAAGATTAACTCTCCTGTGCAGAAATATTCCAAAAGAGGAAGAATTGATTAGATTTTGATACTTTCTTAACAGGAAGTGGTTATTTTTAAGAGTGAAAAGTTTTTCCCCAAAATTTTTGGTAAATTTAGGTAAATATTGTATTTGAAATGTTCTCGTACAATAAGTTCCCCTACGTATTTGTTCGTATATTACAATTTTTTTTAAATAACCAAATTCTATATTTATGGTTTTAAGTCCAAACTAAATTTTGGAACAATCCATTAACATAAAGTAGTACTTTACTTGAAGACCAGACACTAATTTTTCTTCAATATCTTGGTGAGAAATGAACTACAATCGGTATTCGGTATGTTATAAATTTTTCTGTATAATATGGCACCATTTATAACTTACATTACAATTTATAATTTTGTCTTTGAAATTTCGATATCCTGTACACCGTGATCGTGAACATTTGTTTATTACGAAAAATTGAAATGATTATGACAGTGATAGATATGACATCAGTGGCAGTTTACATCATTATTTTTGTAAGTACCTACGTATACATATATTATATTTAAATTAGGTATGGTATACATAAATAAGAGGGAGAATAGTTGTGACGAGACGTCATATGCTGGTAACATCAGATTTTACCACAAATTAAGCTTAGATTTTCAATAATAACTTAAGCTTAAACTATTCGACAAACGAATTACCTATAAAGTTAAACTAAATTTTCAAATTAATTTTAATAGAAATAATGAATACCTAAATATACTTTTTGTATGTTTTGACGAATATAAATGGTACAATTTTATTTATTGGGTTAAATGTTCAAAAATAATGTATTTATTGATTAAGAAATAAATTTGAAGCTGTATTTATTAACAGAAATACCGAATGACCCGGGATGGACACAGGTTGGACCGTCTTAAGGACGGAATTAATATTAAAGATATGAACGAATTCAAAAATCCCATAAGAAAAGTTCTTAAAACAAAAGCTCTCATTTTAAAATTAATTTGTAAAATGAATAGTATTTATTCAATAACATTTATTCTAGTAATTGCCTTCGTTAATCTGTCATTAAATAATATTATGTTATTATTATTGTTTTGACAATCGTGCAAAAAATGTAATAAGCTTCATAAAATTAATTTTGCTCGCTTCTGTAACAGTATTTTTAGCATGCGTTTGTCGCACTTAATTAATTTTTCTTCCATAAAAAGCATCATCAGAAAGTCTAAAATAAAAAACTTATTCTTGAAAATTGACGTCACAGTTCCACTCTTCCGAGTCACCCCGCCTCTATTATCTCCAAGTTCGTAAATAACAAATATAGAAATTACGAGCGCTATCTCTTTCAACAGTACCTTGGAGATCTGGCAACGTTGGCAGACGTGAGGTAGAAGGGGTAACTTATGGTTTTTGCCGTTTAGCGCGCCACTCAAAAATCGCTATGATTTGTGCGACAGCACGGCGATATGACAAGGGGGTAAAAGATGAAGAGGAAAGTTTGCAGTTGGAGGCTTCCAAAAAGGACGCTGAAATATAAATGCCCTTTGGACTCCAGAAGGTACCTAGATACAATTTTTTAATGAAATTTACCCAGTAGAAACCAGGAATTTGGAAATATTATTGCTAGGTAGAACAACAACAAAATGGGCGAAACTTATATTTTCATAACATATATTATTATAATGAAACTTCGACTTAGATTTCCCCTTGTATCTATGTTTGTTTCTCTAGATAACCAAAGATGGGACATACCAATTGGTTGATATTGCAGTAATAATTAATATTTACCATCAATAGAACATAAATCTATTATGAACAGTATATCTACTGATTATTAATAATCATCTTTAAATTAATAAAAAATAAATGTATTAACTCATTCAAGGTCTATGAATGTTTTATCATACGTCAACATTTATTAACTACTTATAATAATTTATTGTGTTTGAAGTTGGTGCCAATAAATGATATCGAGTGCACAGAACAATAATTTAAGGTATTCTACGCAGTGCAGTTACTGTAAGTAAATACATTTTTAAAACTACTTTTAATTTTCGTTTAAATTTATTGGATTTAGGCTTCAAAACTTTTTGGATTAAAACCTTATGTTTGGTTACAAATTTTTTATATTTTATAGGCGACGTTTCGGTCTGGTTTCGAACATTTTCAATCCAATTGATATAAGTTAAAGTTCTTAAATGTTACATGACAATTAATAAAAAAAAATTCCCAAACGCAATTTAAAATGTACCATGATGTATGATATAGTTTGTCCGCGGTGTGGTGACCGGTACGTCATTAGTTTCTGAACTAATAATAAACAGGCATTATGTATATCTCTCTTTGTCACCATGCATGCTTGTTCATTCGTTGGTTATCGTTACGTTTGTTTAATATGTTTATCTCTGTCCCACTAGTATACTTAAAAAGAGAACGATTCCGTTACATCAAGAAAAATAACACTGATTATCATTTCAGATTATATTTTGTAGGAAATTTAAGAATATTCACAACGTTGTACAAGGAACTGAAACTACAAATAATAATAATAATAATAACAAAACTATACTCACAGCAGAAAGCATAACACAACCGTAGACTACTAAATAACCTCAAATAGAAAATATTGCAAATGTAAAAACATACCAGTACCAGTTCTTATTGTTAAATATGAAACAAATCCATTACCATCAGAATTCATTTTTAGGTAATTTATAATGATAATAGCATGAAAAATTATTACTATTTAATTTGTTTATTACGCAATTCTTAATTTAAAGTTTATACTTATAGTATAACGTCAATTAATTTTCCCCCACCTAAAAAATGTAACTCAGACGAATATGTTTGATGACGTACCGGTCACCACAACGCGAACAAACCATAGCTGCATTTCTTTCTCTTTACCCAAAAGTCAATAATTATCAGTAAACTGAGATGAATGTGATTGCAATGATTGATTTATAAAGTTCGTTTTCTGCGATCGATTTGCAAAGGTCTAAGTCTGCGGCAGGCGGCGGTTCCTGTCCTGGGAAAGTGCAATTTACAGATAAACTCGGGAGGGGCAATGATTTACGTCTGAAAGCTTGATAAACTCATATTCCCTGCTTGAGTGAGTAATATCTGCATAAAACCTTGAATAGGATTACAAATGTTCATAAATTGTGTGTGCCATAATTCAGTCAAGTCGGGCGGGCGGCGCGGCGGCGGCACGAAGCAGCAAGTGTAGCGGGGGCGGCAAGACGCGCTCGTACCTGCCTCCGACCAACACCACATTGTTGCGAAAAGATTGCGCTGTGTTATACATACATCGTACACACGGCACGTTGGCACGCTTGCTAGAAGCTGCTGCTCTGACAGGGTGCTGTTATCGTACTTGCTAAACGCATCATTTTCTTATTATAGTGTTACTGAGCTAAGTAGTGTATTTGTTTTTTCAATCAACCTAAGTTGTAATTTGCAACAGAGAATGATATTTGTTAAGAGGGAAACCGGTGGTTAAATGCGCTCGAATTACATTGTTGAATAATCTTGACAAGAACTGATATTTCATATATTTTAATGTTTTATCTTTTTAATGCACATTAGCTATTTAATATGAATTGGAAAATCACAATCTTAATATATTTTTCTACAAAAGTGCGAATTCACATGTTTTCAGATATTAAAATTGATGGTGAAAGTAGGCTTTTGAAACATTGAGTGGTGAATAATTTGTCCAACTAGAGAGGAAAGCGCTTCTTTTTCACACTCGAGCTCGAAGTTTGTGTCACGAGCGCAGCGAGTGAGGCAATCGAGCAAGAGTGGAAAAAGAGCTTTCCTTTCGTGTTAGACACAACATTTTTTTCACGACATATTTAAAAACAATGTAAATGTAGAAGAAACACATAACTAGAAGTTAGGTTATAACTGCCATCTGTCAGAATGATGTTTGAAAACAACGAAATGCAGCCAATATGCCAAATTAAATTTAAGTTGTAAAATCGTGAAATAGTAGAAAAAGAAAGTATAAAACATAATAATTGTAAAATAATAGTTTACAGTATATCACTATAAAATCAGAATTTTCAATAAAATAATAAATTTACTTACAATTTTTCAAATATTTCATCGTAAAATAACACTGGTGGTAACACTGCTTACTTTCCTCTCTAGAGAGGGAAAACCTACATTCCTCACTATTTCGCGAGAAGAAAATTGTGTTTTCTCCGCATGTCGTGGAAAAAATAATTTCCACACTCATTTTGTCTACAGAGTGCGAAAGTACATTTTTCATACCTAACACTTTATTTGTTGTAAACTCTGTAATAAGTATTCAAATAGATTTTCACTGAATTTGAGACATAAATAATTTTGCTGAACTAGAAATTGTGCACTTACTGGAAGGTCAAAGCTGTCAGGATATTTTTGACTTCAGAGACAAAAGTTTAAATTAAATTAAATTGTCTGCCGGGATAGATAAACTCACTTTCACTATCACTACTACTTTCCGTACGAATTTTCATTATTTTTATCATATAAATTCAAAATTACAAAAATTTACTTTAGATTCACAATTGCAGTAAAATGTCCGAAGGGGTTTAAATAAACTCACTTCACTATCACTACAACATGTCATTATTTTTATCATAAATCATACAATAAATGAAAAATCACAAAATTGATTTGTCAGTTTTTAGATATTGTTATTGTTTTCAGCTATGACAGCAAGCCTACCTGATTTCTTTTTCTTAAATTTGTTAATATTATATTTCCAAATTTTTTAAATTAATTTTGAATATTTCCCACTTTCGTAGAAAAAATAGTATGTAACACACTTGCGGAAAGGGTCATTGAAAAACTCGTATGATAGGAGAACTCGCTGACGCTCGTGCTGCAATTTTCATACTAGTTTTTCAGTGAAGCCTTTTCCACAGTTGTATTATAATATACTATTACAAAATTTCTTATTTTTAACGTATATATAAATTTATTTACCCAGTTTTTATTTTAAATGAAAGATAACACGTAACTCTATTGAGCTACTGTCGTATATTTTTTTAAAGTTTGCTACGAGCGATAAGGGGCAACAATCAATTTTAACAAAAAATTTCTTCTTAATGAAATGCAATTTTTACAGTATAATTGAATTAAACTGGAAAAAATAAGACAGGGAGTTATTTAAAAAATCATGAGTTTTGTTACTTGACGTGTGCGACAATAAAAAGGATTTTTGTAAAATCTAATAAGATTGTATTTTTCTGCCTTAATTCAAACAGTTAACTAATAAAGTAAGGCGCATTTAAACGATAAAATCGAATGGAATTTAATGCCGAAGTGTAAAAATATCAAATATTAATTCTTGTTAGGATGTAATTCGAACGCTTTTGGTCACCGGTCTCCCCCTGAAGTGTAAAATCACACAGACAAACAGTCACGCTTTCTAGAAGCTGCTTTACTGCAACGATCTCGTTACTGAATCTGTTCGTTAAATAAGGTATAACATCGTTTAACCTTTGAAATATTGCTGATAGATAGAGGTAGGTATAGAAATAATTATTGTATAAAAAGAAGGTAAGGTCAGTTTTTGTAAATTGACAACGATTTCGTTACCCAGATAAACCTGCAACTCAGTTCCTTTTATTGAATATTTATTAAAACTTTATGTAGACATTATTATAAATAATTTTGTCTAATAAATTTATTTTATACATTAACCATTTTTGAGATAATTAACATTAACGTCCTTCTAAAAGGACTCTAGGATTATAAGGGGTAAAGCAAAGCAAAGTAGTGGATTTGATCAAAATTGTGCCCACTTGTGGGTAAATTGTTACTTTGCTTATTGGAAGTCACTATAGTAACGATGTTTTAGTTTGGAACTTAATATTTAAAAAATATTTAAGCAATTATTAAGAGGTGTTGCATAAACCGTTATACTTTCACGTGGGCATACAGGAATGACCCACTCGAGAAAGATATCCCTCGTGGGTAATTCCTTATTTTGATTGTTCACTTGTAAAGTTAGTAACTATTACCTACTCCGATTCACATTCACATGCCAAATAAATTCATGGATGATTTTCTGTAAGAATTTCATTTCTATCTTGAAACCCTCGAAAGTCTCAGCCCACACGGTTCTTTTGCTTGTGATTTTTTCATAGTTCACCCCATGCATCAAAGGTGACAACGATAAAGTATCCATGTTGGTGAGGGTTGGAAATGACGACTCGCCAACTGCGACTCCGGGAAGAAGATGCGACGCTATTAATTTTATCGATAACATTCCGTGTCAAACCCTCGCGCCACGCGAAATTCAAATTTCAAAAATAAGAAGCGCCGGCTGATATATGAGGCATTGTCCACCCACGCACAATGGCCAGGTATTGCATTCCGCCGAGCAATTATTTATTCCTGATAAAACAATGGCACAGCGGAAATATTTCATTAAGGCGTCGCGACGCGGCGCTGACCCCTAACCTCCGAGACCGTCACAGGACCTTCGATAAATACGATACTCGCCGTGAATGCATCGCGCGCCGCTGGAATCTGATGGTGTGTATTTTATGAGCGACTTTAAATATCATAAATTATACATACCGAACCCAAATGATTCTCTTCATTATTGTGTTACACTATAAATAATGCTGCCGGTAAGATAAAGTAAATAAATATTCAAAGTTTGACAGATACTCCATCCTCTTTTCAAAATTATTTGTACACCGAATTTAATATTTTCGGCGGTATTAGCTACATTCAATGTTTCAAATATTTCATTTCTTATAGTTCCTATACAAGTATTTCAGGCACGGTTATAAGAAGATAGGTTAGGATACTTGAGCTGTTAACGTGGTCAAAAAAATCTAGTGTGCTTTGAAAGGGTGGAATGATGCAGTATAGACCTCTATCGTACGTCTTAGATTCAATTTGACATAAATAACATTTAAAATATATTGCAAAATATGTTTCTTTATTAATTGGTAAAGACTCGGGTAAAGGTTCTTCTGATCATAATTTAGCACAAATCAAATTTTATCTAACTCTGAAATAAAATTAGTTAAATTTATTTGAATAAATTTTCTACCTGTCAATCAAATAAATGTCAGAATTCTGTCACTTTTCAAATATATATTTTAGAACCATATTGTTTATTAGATGAATTGTAATAATATATTTTATACAATTTATAAATATTAAGCTTCATTTTGCACAAAATGTACATTTGTTATTATTTTACATCGGGGCTAGTGATACAGTAGTGACATCTATAGATCTAATTTTAGGAGGAAAAAATGTGAGCATTTGTTTATAATGGTAACTATCGTGTCCCAACCTATCTTCTAGTAACCGTGATTTAAGGTGATCTTCTACCCATTGCAGAAAACAGTCAAAAACATTGATTCCGCACACTATTCTATAGCGTTTATAGTTATTATTACATAATATTAACAAATAATTTATATTTGAGAGTAAAATATAATTTTGGCACCCATAATTTTAAAAGAAACTTCAATATTTATAAAAAGAGGGATTTCGCGCGCCACTGCACAGCTTTTATTTATAAGTGAATTAACTTCAAATTTTAATATGTTGTTAACAAAGCTTGGATCCGATCAAATTTTTGAAATTAAAAATAGCAACAATTGTCAAATTTCAAAAGCAAAATTTTAAAATTCTGTATCGACCAATTTGTAGATTGTACTTTTATCTTCAATAATATTTTTAGACTATTATATTTAATAAAACAATAAACATTGTGGAGTGGCGCGCAAAATATATGAAAAAATATGAATGTCATGTAAACAACACAAAACAATTCTTAATTCAGTAATGCCAATATGTGGTGAAAAAGCAAAATGCAATTATTTTAAATATATTATAGATGCGTTAAAAACATTATGTTCTGCTTTCAAATTATTGTAAATTTAATGAAATTCTTACACGAGTAGAATGCAAAAAGTAGCATTTATTTTATTCATTTAACATCACTCCGGTCATTACTACAGTTATTTTTCATTTTGGATTGTTTTGATGACGTGACTCCTCTGCAAATTTTTATAAACTATACATTGTTATTGCAATTATTTCTAACGAGGCTCTTCATACAAAGTTCATTTCATTTCTGATAGAACGCACGTCATCACTCAATTTTCGAATAAATACATTTTTTAGACAAACGTGTTCGTTTTGTAAGCGATGAAAACACAATGTAGGACAGAGACATAGGGGATATAGTTCGAAAGATAATGATATGCGTTCTATCAGAAATACAATGAACTTATAATTTTGATCGAACTTCACATACAGGTAAATTCGTTTGATCTACAATTATAAACAACATAATACTTTAGTTAGGTGTCTAATTAATTTGTTAATACGATAGATACAACCATAATAACATCAATATTTTGTATAATATGCAATTATCAACTAATTGACTAATGGACAGGAGATATAGTACTTATCTTTTATTAGTTTGATAGATAATGACCTGCGTTCTATCAGAAATAAAATAAACTATAATTTTGATTGAAGTTCACTGGTAACTTCTTTTGATCTACAATAATTATAAACAACATAATACGTTAGTTATGTACCTATAATTAATTAGTTACGAACTTAATACGATATATACGTAACCTTAAGCATAATTTGCAATTATCAACTAATTGACAAACTGTTGTTTTGTTTTAATATCGCCGTCGTCGTTGATAAGATAAGGCATTGAATGCTTTGAATATAACGCGAATACTCGTATATGCGTTTTAAGCCCTCTTGGATGTTCAAAGAGACTCGGTTTTACCTCGTCGCTTTGAAACTTTCTCGTTATTAAATTAATAGCTACTAAGCTTCAATAGCACTCTGTCTTAAGGTATGGTCTAGCTATTGCGTTTAGCTGGGGCGATAAAACTTGGCGTCTAAACGCATATTTCGCTTACGTGAATTTTGATATTGGTATATTGCACGTTGCGGTAAGAAATCTAGAAATCGTGTTGTCTGTGGGGCAATCAAGACACCGATTCAGTAATCGCGGAGTATTTGTACTGCAAGGACTACAACATTTGAAAATGTCAAAGGGCTAGATTGAAATTTTCTAAAGCTGAATATGAACTATTCATTGGAAAGCATCTAGTAAAAAATCCAAAGGTGGTTATGGTTAAAAATGTTGTGATTAAAACGTACCGTGTTAAATCAACCTTTGTACGTGTTGTATTTAACCAAATGCTGTGTTTAAATTTAACACTGTAGTTATCAGTGTTACTATTACTAATACATAGTGAGTGGTTAAACTTTACACCAAAAAATAATTTTAACCAATTTAAAAGGTAAATTTCTTTTTCTTGGTGTTAATTTTTACACAGGATCGTGTTGTGTCCACATTTTTGGGTAGAGGGGGTAAATAGAACTCACGTTTAAGCTTGTTCTTTGTTGTTAACGTCTTAGTATGTTTGAAACTAACTTAGAACATAGAGCACACTCTCCAATAAAAAAGTATATAATGAGCGATTCAAGAATAATTATGAATATATTGCACTAAAAAACATGAATTGCACAATGAAAATGGGCATATAAAGACAATGCTGCATGTAGATGTTTGGTAAATAATATTTATTCTCTTAGTATGTATACTATTCAATAAGTACTACATAATTTTGATTCTAGCAAAAAATACCGATTTTGGAACACAGATATACACGGATGGGTACAAATAAAAAAGATTGTAAAAATTAAATAGTCATCGTAGAAGGAAGATTATCCATTAGCCTCTTATTTACGTACAATTTTCAGTCTTTTAGGTAATTAAACTTCACAAAAGTTGCCAATTTTATTGTATTTGTCATGTGGTATATGTATTTAATTAAAATAAATGCAGATTTTTAATTCTCTTCATCAACTTCAGAACGACAGGCTCTATATCTTGACTACCGACGAATGATAGTACCAGTACCAGTACCAGTAGATACTGATCAGTGATATATAGGTAAATTAAAAAATAATATTTGTTATGTTTACATTGTACAAATAAAGTTTAATACAAATTTTTAACCAGGATGCATATTTTGTAACCACTCATATAAAAGCATCATATAATAGTACCTATTAGATATTTAACCACTCAAAATATTAAAAGTACACGTGTTCGTGTTAAATACTTAATCATTGATTGGGTAAAAATACACGAATGCGTGTTCCGCCAACCAAATCTTAACACTAGATTTGGTAAAAAATTTAACCACTCCTCCGAAAAAGTAACACCCACAATCTGGTTAATGTTTAACCAAACAGCGTGAGTAATGTAACCAGTATGAATTTTAGAGTATAATTAATAAAAGTTAATTATCGTGGGTTAAAATTAATCGATGCTGAAATGTAATAATTTCAACTTTTCTCAAAACTTTCTTATTGACTTAAGCATAACATTTCAAAAAATCTACTGTAATTGTCATTTTTCCATAATTTACATATTATACATTATTTATGTCTATAAAAGCCGTTAATTTGATCAATGTAAAAATTGTTTTTACGCTAAAAAAAATAACGTATAATACGTGACGTAGGTACAGTTTGTACACAATTATATCGTTATGACTTTGACTTACTAAGCTTACGATAAACCTTGCACAGCAGGGAGTAACATTACCTGACGGTAGCGGTAGGATTAGAAAAATTTGAAATTCGCAAATTAAAATTGAAATGGATAATATAACACCGAAAAATTGGGCTGGCAGTGTGCGTCATGTAATAAACATAGAAAATGAATATTATATTGATGTTAATAATATAAATAAAAAATTTATTATAAATATTCAGGACTCAAGTGATGACAGTGACTTGTCGTGACAGTGACCAAGATATTTTTGTCTAATAATGAATATATTTTATATTATACAATAAACTAGGTATTATATCATTGTTATATGGATTATTTTGTTATTGTTTAGTTTTTTTTTTTCATGACGTACTGTCAATTCAGTGGATAGTTTTATATTATGTAGGTATTATTTCTTGTTACGTGCAACGATTTTATTATGTATAAATTTTATCATATATGAAATGACACAATGTAAATACAGTCATTATACTCTTTCTCAAATTTTTGTTTTGTTCCTTACAATTTTGTATTGTTTTATATTTATTATCAAATAAAGTTACTGTTACTGTAACCGGAAAAAATTTAGTACGTATAGTTGATTCCACGTAAGTTTGTGATTGCGCAACATTATATCGTTTACACAGGTATAATTTGTGACATAATATCCTCAATTTTATTTAAAAATATTTACCTCCCTACTTGTAGAAATATGAATTGTGGGTCCATTATTTGCTTTTTAGAAACCTATACATTTACGTTTGTCGTACAAAATCATTCGTCTATTATTGCGCAATCACAAACTTACGTGGAATCAACTGTAGGTACCTATACTTTCAACGCCATAAATCAAACTTAAATCCACTTAAATCTTTAACAATAGGACTGCTGTGAGGGCCATAACGATATATGTTCGTACAAACTATATTATACTTGCTCATCCCTGGTGAAAACTCCGGACTGATAAACAGAGACGGCTAGACTATGACGTCACTGCAGGCTTTGATGCTGGCATCCTTGCTAAGTTTCAGTGATAGACCGCGTGCTATTTTCTTTGCAGGTTTTCATGCTGGCTGCAGCGTGAAGCCAATCAGAAGCGTGAAAAGAAGTGTCATGTAGTTGAAAACATATGATAGTGGTGAGCGGTGACAGTGACAGTAGTTGTGTGTTTTGTGAGCGAATCGTGCGAATGAGAAAAACGGTACAAAGGCAAAATACGCTTATCGATGCATACGAGGAGGAGAGATACAAAGGGAATATAATTAATATGTCACGTGACCTGTTTTCCGCCAATCGACATCGAGTTCTCCATAGCTATATGTCTAGCACAGCGATGATAAAAAGCAATGACATTATCACCTTGTTTTGGTCCGTTGCTAAGGGCATTTTTTCTCTATTGACTGTTAATTTAGTAATTCTTGACTACAAAAGGAGTGATAATCGTTGGAGTGATGCTAATAACGATGTAACTCGTTTTGTAAATCAGGGCCGGATTTAAGGTTATGGGGGCCCCGGGGCAATTATTGTGTGGGGGCCCATGTCAATTAAAAATGATAAATAAAATCAAAATTAAATTTGTCGATTTTAGAGACTAATGATGATGATAAAATTTTTTGGAGCTCAAAGTCAAATGCCTTGAAATGAAATTTCGGATGTGAATAACACTCTTTTTATGTGCGAAAATAAATTAAAATGTAATTTTTACTTATAGTTCTCGATTTTAAGATCGTAACATTAAGATATTTTTATAAATTTTAGCGAAGAAATAAAAAAAAATATCAGAACTATGTTTTTAATGTCCAAAATATGTTGTGGTTCTTTTCTGTTCCACTCTTTTCCCCACTACTACGACTGCCTAAAACCAGCCCGAAACTCGTACTTTACCGCATCCTAGCAATGCAATGACATTTTGAAGTTGAAAAATACTGTAAAAGTGTTTTCGTTTCGAGTAAACTGCCAGATTATTATTGACTTCAGGATAATATTTTTATATTCATTTAATACAGAAAGAATGGATCTACAGATGTGCCTTTTTAAATTTAAAAAATTAATTTCTATCATGAGTTATAACTGTGTAAAATTTGAATTAATTGGAAATTTTTTAGAATTTTTCGGAATTTTTATAATCATGTACAATTTTTAATCAAAATTTTAAAAAGGTACATCTGTAGATTCATTCTTTCTCAATTAAATTCTTGCTTAAATAAAATTTTACGATTCTTGTACTGGCCACAAAACACTCGCTACGTTAGTACATTTTATGCTGTATTTTAGGAGGTAGACGGGCCTCTTAATGCTAATTATTTTTTATTTTAATGCACAAATTATTAATTGTAATGCACATATCTATTTAAATAATTCCCATTTAAATCATACCCTTATATTACTTCCAGTATCACATATAAAACGCATGTAAAATTCATTAGAACTTTAACACCTTATTATTTCGAATATAACATTTGCGTACTTGGAACAAACCAATACTCTGGCGACGATTTGATTAAAGAACATTCGACGTAGAGACGTTATTTCAGGGGTTGCATCATATCCAACCCCTTGGTCTTTATAAAGAAGCAATGACGCTACTACTGGTCGTGGTACAGACACAACGATAAGCTGTTAGTTATAGTTGCAGTTATGATTTAAACGATGCCTTAATGGGGCAATAAATATTGCGGTTTCAATACAGCCCGGCGATCACAGCGCCGCCAATACATTAGCGGCCGAGTGTCGTACAACCGGCGTCAGGACGAGAGGATAGGATAGTAAATTGTAAGAGGCATTCAAAGACTCATAATCGTAACTTTAAGGCAGTATTTTCTTACTATAGGTAGTTTCAATTCAATACAAGAGACACAACAGCAATACTATTCCATATTTTAAGTTTCTTATTGTAAAAGCCACATTGTCCTTCTGGTAATGTTCCGGATAACTCATGTGTCAGATAAAAAATGTCAACAAACGATATTTAGTAAAAATTTAGTTGGTTTTTAACCCCCTTAAAACCTCTACGAAAAAAATGTCCAAAATGACAAAAAATGTCAAACTTTGACACATTGTACCATGCGCAAAAAATCGTGGCTTCAAGCGACGTACAGGGAAACAAAATTCATTCATTTCCTTTAGATTTCACTAAAAATCAAGTCTCTAAGATGATTTGGCGCAAAGTTATGACAGTTTGAAAAAGTGTATTTTTGGTCATAAAACTCTGTAAATTTTAGTCAGAAATCGGTCATGTTTTGCGATCTGCAAAGCTTTAAGTTTCCTCTTTAAGGTCACGTAAGTAAATGTTCCGCAAACTTACATTTCACTCCCTAAAGGAGGAAAAATATTTTCAACTACAAAACTTCGAATTTTGTTAACTGTACCATGTGTAAATAGTTATTTGTATCACAAGGCCAGAAACTGACCTTTTGCAAGAGCGAGTATTTTTGACACGCCGAGCCACAAGCGAGGCTTGCAAATTACGAGCACTAGCATAACAGTTTCTGGACGTGTAATACACAATATTTTATGTGCCGATTTCATTACAAAAATATAAAATAAATTTAATTAATTTGTATTTTATTATACATAACCTAAAAAATTGTGCACTGAATACTTGCATTTGAGCTTAAAATATATTTATTTCAGTTTCTATTAACGATTTACGTCTAAAATCTTGTTAATTCTTGTATAAAAAATATTCAACGCATAAAATTGACATCTGCTTGACAACTGTAGTAATGTCAAGATGCCAACCTATAATTTCCGGTTGTTTGCCGGCCTAGGCTGGCAAAAAAGAGTTTCTGGCGGATTTTGAGATATGGAAAACTAGCGATGCCGACCGGAGGCATATAAAAACATTTTAAAACGATTGCTTTATTAATAAAAATGTACTTTCGAGCGTTTTTTTTTGACATTCGGTATTTTACCAATATTACAACACAATATATCACATGTTCGATGTTAACCTTTGTCAGATAGACCGAATATGAAAAATAGTATATTACGTTACTAGCAAGGTAAAACAGTTTTTACTGCTGAAAGGGACAAATGACTGGCGAGCAGAATAGGCGATCCTGTCACCTCCTTGCCGCAGTAAAACAGTTAACATTTTACTTGTTTCTCACAAATGTAAATCAAAATAAGAATTAAAAAATTATAACCAAATTCTATCATGTAGGGATTGATTAAATGACGTTTACAAGTGAGTAACAAGTAAAAACAATATTGGTGTTTTATAATGTGGTACTATGAGGTTTGATCTACAATAGACAACATAATACCTATAATTAATTAGTTACAAACTTAATACGATAGATACAACCATAACATCAATACATTACATAGTAAGCAATTATCAACTAATTGAGAGATAAACTTGTTGATTTGTTTTCATATCGCAGTCGTCGATGATAAGATATCGTACAGCAGGAATGCTTTGAATATATCGCGAATATATGCGTTTCAAGCCCTCTTGGATGTTCAAAGAGATTCCGGTTTATATTAAAATACTACATATTGCCAATACAATACAGCACAGTATATCACATGTTCGATGTTAACCTTAGTCAGATAGACCCAATATGAAAAAACAATATTAATGTTTTATAATGTGCTACTGAGGCCTATTTAATATACTGTCTTCATATTGCCAATAGGCTTATTGCATGATTTTTGTTATAAAATATTTTCGCAGATGAGATAAAAACTTGGGACTTGTAGTTTTTATTTTCACATAATTTTTAGTAATAAGCCCAAAAATAATCAAAATTGAATATTATAAGTGTGAAGTAGATTGCTCTCAAATCCCTTATACATAATAATGACGTCACAAAGAATTTCTTTCTGAAGTTAATAAATTTTTCAAATTTATATTTTTACCACGATTTATAATAAGACTGCAGATGACACTCTGTTGATTTTGTATGCGATTTCATGTCACAATTTTACCCAGAAACAATCAAATTGTGGCGGTGAGAAGGGGGGGGGGGAGTGAAGATAATGAATATCTGACAATTTAATAAATCTTTTATCGTAGGTATTTATGTGGTTTATATTATATTTTATTTAATTTTGACGTAATAGCATATTATAAATTTATTTTTGCGAGTTAAATTAATTTTAAAACTATTTAGTTCAAATCTTTATTTAAAACTGATAGGAATGTCAATATTACATAAAGAACTTATAAAATGTAAGTTTAATTTAATTTTTATTGATACGTTTTTAACTTCATAGAATTTAAGACATGGTCAACAATCGAGTGTCATCTCCTGTCTTTATTATACTTCGTGTTTTTTTACCTATACAGGATGTACCATTACTTGAGGTACATACTGTTATTGCAAGTAATATTTAACAAAAATATTTTTTTCGAAATTCCTATAAATAGGGTAGCTTTCTTCAGGAGAACATTTTTAGTACCACTGAATATTATTTATTTTTATTGTATTATGCAATCATAGTTATTAATTAGTTACAATTTAATATTAAAACTACCTATGCAATCAGTGGCCCAAAACTGTTTCCATCACAAACCTCAAAAATTAATCTTCGAATTTTGAAAAAATTCCAATTCAAATGTAAAATACCAAATATCAAAATTTTTGGACAATTCGTATTTGAGTTATACGACTTCCAGAAATGTGGCCTTGACCACATCCATATACACACATCCATAGGTACAGACATCATCATGAAACTATCAGAAATTAGTTGTAAGAACCCTAATTTGTGCTACTTAAACTTACAGCCCCAATACCTCCCTTACAGGTAAGCGGGAGTTAAAAATAAATGGTCACAATACAAAATGATAAAATAGTTATTTACGAACCAAATGCGGGAAGATTTTTATCCCATATGAGCGGTTTTTTGAAACACGAGCGAAGCGAGGGTTTCATTTACGCGAATGCTGGGATGGTGTCTTGTAATGAATAAAACTATAATGAAATACATTCAAGTTGTAATTGTCGTCTGATTATTAAATTTGAGGTTACAATATTTTTCCTATTCACTACTACCGACAGATGGCGCGCTGCACACAAGTTTTATGTTTAAATATTGGCGGTTTTTGGTGGTCTTGATAATTTTTATTAATTATAATTCCGGGAAGTAACACTTTATAAACTAAATTTTATTGTTTTTAAGATGATTTTACTTTGAAATGTCTAGAAAAGCCAGTGTTCTTTTTCCTGATTGACTACACTGGGAAATTGACATTTCCGATTGTCAATTGCGTGTTTAATATGTCATTTCCTAGGTGATCTAAAAATCTAATTTTTCTATTACAAAAAGTTAACTTTGTGAAACGCAATTGAATGTCGCTAGAGCTCACTTTGTGACACGCAACATATTTTTATACAAGGTTGGTATTGCTAGTGTCAGATCAGTATCAGATGACATTTATTTCAATTGTTAAACGTCAAACTTCAGAATTGACAAATTTCAGTATAACCTCTAAATATGTTTTGCTTAATTAATTACTTTTTATTCAATAAAATTAATGAATCTAGAAATTGAAAACATATAAGTTTAATATTTTCTATAATATCTGTACTTATCACCTAGAATAGTTCAGTAATATATACTTTTGCAGTGACAATTAAATAAATGGCAATATTAATATCACCAACCAAAACGTTACACACATAAATTTCCCTAAATCGACTTGTGTATATTGTGGCAGTATAATTTAAATTTTAATAATAAAAAGACACCAAATAGAAAAAATAGTATATAGAACTCATTTTATAAGACTTTTTTCGCACTTGTTCTTTAGTAAACTCGCCCGAGGGCTCGTTTTACTAAATTTGAACACGTGCGAAAAAATTATGTCTTATAAAACTTGTTCTTTAATATACTATTTCAGTACCATGCAAGTAGACCATTACAGTAACACTTTGTGCTTGAATTTGATGATTCGACGCAACGATGTTCCGCTTGCGTAATGTCTGTGGGTTAGGGGGTTTCCTCCAACCCCATCCCTAGGCGTGGCTCGCGCGTCTTGCGGCGTCCGTCGCCGTCGTAAATAAGCGGGCGCCGCGTCGTCCCCGCTAACAAATGGCGGCCGAGTTCCTAAGGATTAAATTTGATCAGTGTGGACATCAAGATTCATTGCGCCATTACTGCTATGATGTACGATCACTTTTGGACGTCCGCGTCCACATTTCACTCGCATCAGTGTTTATGGCTTGGTGGGGTTTTTCCGTTACTTGATTAAAGCCATCCGTCATCGGCAGAGGTTATCTGTAGTACCGACCGGTACATCGGCGCCGCAATGCAACTAGATCTAATTGTGCGTGAGGCCAATAAACACCCTGCTCTGTATGCTTGTTGCCAGTCAGCGTTCCGAGAATTTTCAAGCTGCATTTCAAATCATTTGTCAAACGACGCTTTTGCTATGGCTTCGCATAAACAAGTTAATAATGATTGGTTCAAGATATGATTTTTTTTAAACTATAGTTAAGAACCAAGTTAAGAATGGGGCTGTAAAAAAGGTGATGATTTCATTGCATAGACAGATGGATCAATTTATGAGTATTTGAGTGAAAATCGCATGACACAAATAACAGCCAATGAAAGAATTGATTCTCATAATAGTAACCATAGTTATGCAAAAATTTAGCGTAAATTTTTTGCTAGTAGCTTGAGGAACTTAACTGAATATAATAATCGGAAACTTTACACTCATATGTATGGTAAGCCGTTTTAACATTTTAACATGTTACACAGGCTTCACACTAATTTTAATAACGTACTTGGCGTAACAAAAAATAAATGTGTTAAAAATATTCGTATCTTATAAAAATTGATGTATTTACAATTTTAACGAATTAAAATTTACACGTATAAAATTCTGAATGATTTAAAATTTGAATGAATTAAATTTTATACGGACTGATTTTATCAGTACGATTCAAAATTTGTAAGTAGGTATTTCAAATATGAATGAATTATAATTTACACGTATTAAATTCTGTATGATTTAAAATGTGAACGTATTTAAAATTTACATGTACCTATAAGAAAATTGTAATGCGTATCTCATAATAAATAGAAAGAGATAGACACTACGTTAGTAGATGGCAAAATATTATTCATCTCTTTCTATTTTCTATGAGATACGCATTGCAATTTGCTTGTACATGTAAATTTTAAATCGTTCAAAATGTAATACTTATAAATTATAATTCATTCACATGTTAAATACTTACAAATTTTAAATCGTACAACATTTTACACGTGTAAAATTTATAAAAAAATAATTTATAAGTATTACAAAATTACAATTGTCAAAATATATAATTTTTAAAATTTCAAATCTGACGTTTAAACAAACATATTCAATTTTTATTAATTTTGAATAGTCGTGGATAAAATTTTGTATATCACATGTGGGCTAAAGCATATTACAGCACTCATGTAATTACACGACTCGGTCTACGACCTCGTCGTGCAATTCTTCACCTTCGACTGCTGTAATAATGCTCTTATCGCACTTGTTAAATAAATAACACAGAAATTGAACTCTTATCCAAAAGTTTTATTTAAATAATTAGATCGTCGAATGATGGATAAGGGAATAAATAAAAGAATCCACTCCTAATAGCAAACGTTTCAAATCATTATTGACTCTTATTCAGTGTAAGAATATGTTTCTGTATTGTAGACCACTGAAGAAGAGTCAATAATGATTCGAAACGTTTCTTTTATTTATTCCCTTATCCATAATCCGACGATTTAATTGTTTAAATATAAATATCTATTATTTGAGTATAATGTTGTCTTTTACCAAGTATGGAATCGCGAATTTAGTTGAAAATATTACGAGAACTCTCGCCTCTGGGTTCATATTTCAGGGAACAAAACATCATTCTCGCTCTGGGCTTGTGACAAAATAGTCATCGTGTATTATTTATAATCCTCATCGCGTTAAAGTTTCATTAGGAGTGATTTAACGAGAAAAACTGCTTTGTTGGGTAAAAAGTCCATGAGAAATGTTGTGTAGGTGTATGCAGGCATATATCACGTGTCGCGTACGAACATACACACATCTCAGCCCGGAGTCTCATCGACGCTGCAAAACACCCAGAGCAACCCTTGAGTGAAACGCCAGAAAATTTATACCGTTTCGTTGGTTACTGTTGTTTCGCATCGCATTAAATCATTGTGTTTTGCGTTTATCTGTCCTCGGCTTCGGCGTCCATCACCGGGGCTCCGCCCCCGGGCCAGGGGCGAGGGGACACAGCACAGCACACAGCGCAGTCATTTTCATAATTCGGCCGTCTGTATTCTCTCTGGCCGCTCCAAGGATCGAACGCGCAGACCAAGAGATGGGAGACGGAGCGGTCCAAGTGACACAAACAAAACAGACGCCCCTCCAGCTCTGTGACTCTGACCCAAGATAACGATTGCCAATGCGTGAGTTTCCCCTACTAACGGATATGCACGGTGCTTAATTAAACAAGCGATCACTTCTTGTACTATAATCGTTATTGTAATGTATCTTAAATTATGTCAAAGGACGACTATTCGCCGATTTTTAAATTTTATACATTTGTAATATCGTCGCTGTCAACTCAAGAGCTGCTATGTTGTTTTTTGTCAGTTTTGTGATATTAGCATCACATAATAGTTTTAGACAGTCTGCAGTATCCTGGTAAAACTGATATGTGGAATTCATATCCAATACAGTATACCAAAAGGTAATGAACTGCATAAAACAATGCATTTATTGTGTCTCCTATTAACTTGATTATTTCCAGTGAGCAGTCTTTGACTTGACAGCGACGATACCTATGTGAACTTGGTTTTAGTGAATCTTTCTTATATTATAATTTAGCAATAAATTTCATATTTCACAAACTTTTTACAATATTTTTTAATAGTTTTTAGTTTTTTATTAGCTAAATATTTTTTTTTACTTTATTATTATCTTAATACATTATGTCCAGTTATTAATATTTATACATTTCTTTAAAAATGGTGCCACAAACATTTCAGAAATTTGTTCATCTGTCACATTGACATTTTCGTTTTTAAGGTCATACTTTTACATTTCAGTTTAAACTTTTTCAATTATCTTTTTACTTCCTTGTACACGGAGTAAAGGAAGTATTGTAATCGCGAAAAATTTCGGTTCTCAGATTTTGACGGAAATATCCGTTTTGACCTTTTCTGAATCCATTATGACTAGTTTCGTCGTGACGTCTGTACGTACGTACGTACGTACGGACGGACGGACGTACGGACGTATGTGTGTCGCATAACTCAAATATGGTTAGACGTAGAAAGTTGAAATTTTGTATTTAGGACTGTTATAGCATCTAGTTGTGTACCTCCTATTTTTGGTTTCAATATACAAACCGGAAGTAGTACTTTTTAAAAATATTTCGGTAAATATTTAATTTAAGACAAATTTTTTTATTTTAAATGAAAGATTATGTGATTATTACCTACAATCGGTATTTTATAAATATATTTGTATTTGGTATCATTTAAGAATAATGAAAGTATATATTTATAATTTAGTATTTCGGTATCTTGTCGTCCATGATCGTATCATTTGTTACTACGTAAAATTTAAATGATTATGACATGACAGTGACAATAGTAAAATATGCTTTATATCTTCTTCTGCAGTTTAAATAAAATGACTAAAATATATTTGTGAGTATAGTAGCAGTAGTACTAGTACTAGTATAATAAGTTAAAAGAATTTTTTATATTATTCTACATTTTAGTTATTAAGAAAAGTATGAACACACAAGGCGTACAAGGAAGTCATGTGGTGTCCACGTCAGATTTTTTATTTCTACTTCTACATACATCTACATCCAAATCTACGATTTTTAATTGAATTGACGGATTTTCTACCTTAAGGATATGCCATGTGAGGTATTACTAATTCTCGTTATTGTTAAATATATTTGATGTGAAAGGACATGCAAAAATATTTTTAAACAAAGTCTACAGTTTTTATAAATATACTAGCGGTCGTTAAAGTGTAACACCCGAAAATAATAGAAATAATTGGATGAAATTTAGCACAAAGGCAGTTTATTATTAGTAGTGTAAATTATTAACAGGTTCACACATAATTAACGCACAAACTCGTCTATTGATTGATTCTGCCAAATAATTATAGGTAATTTAGTTGAAATTTGGTTCTGATGAAGTCAATATACCTCGTCGAATATACACAGCAACGTCAATATGACCAAGTTAGTGAATTTGTAGTGCGTACCGGCATATACTTTCACCACTGTTTACTAAAGCACTGCGGTGCTTAATTAAACCCAGGATCACTTCTTCTGCTAATTCTCCCTTATTGGAAAGTGTCTTTAATATTTAAAAGGACAGACGTATCTATAGTTTAAATCTTCGTGTAAAACTATCTGCAAATTTTAAGATTTTATAGATTTTGATGCGAGTTTTCTCTACTAAAGCACTAAAGAAGTTGTTTATTTCCACCGGAGTTGGGCATTAATTATTTACTATAATTAAATTACTTAATTAAATACAATTTTCCAAAATCTAATTGTAAATTTTAATTTTTAATTACTTACCTACATAGATCATGTAATTTATTAGTAATCATATCATTTAAAAGATAGTAATTTAATTAATATTAAGACTAATTACTAAAAGATAATTAATTAATATTTTTGAGTAATTTGCCCATCTCTGATTTCAACTAAGATTACTTCTTCTGCAAATTTTTCCTTATTGGAAGCCCACTTGACAAAATAAAATCCCCAGAACATTTCAAGAATGTGAACATGGCTTGTTACTTGCTATATTTGCCCATTTACGTCCTAATAATATCTTTGCGATTGCTAATGTCCGCCCTTGGTAACATTATCTATGTTACATCCCCATCCCAATGTTGTAATTTGGTATTAATATCACAATTATGCATCCCATGTAATTCTCTGAGATGTTTGTATTGAGTATGTAATTTTTGATCGTACTCAAGATGTGGCTAGGATAGACTTACGTAACATCACTTAAAGTACAAGAATAAGATATTTTTAAACATCCCATGGACGATTCATGTCAAGTGGGAGGTTACTTGATGTGAAAGGACAGATGATTTATAAACTATCTGCAGAATTTATACATTTTGGTAAAGGAAATTCACTAACGTACTAGATAGACGATAAACTGTTAAGCTGTATTCCATGTAATTGTCCAGAAAATCAATTTACTAAATATAGAACTGGTTATTAAATAGTACAAATAAGAGCCAAATTGAACGTTTGAAGTTATTTTCATGCAGAAATTTAGATTAGATTATTTGATATGATATACACACTAAACCACAACATATATAGAATCTGCAGTGTCAGTCAAAACGGCCAAAATAAATTTTCGTTCTCAGTCGAATTGAAACTGGAATATAATATTAACTACGTATCAAATCAGATAGGTAATTAAACCATCATTATTTGCCACAAAAGAGGGGGCTGTCGACTTTATATATGAAATTGCCTTTGAAATTGAAAAATAATGCAGTACTGGTACCAAGTCCATAGGTGGATTTACATTTATATATTTAATATCTCTGTTCTCTGTGTCTCTGAAATAAGTGCACATGGCTAAATCACAGTCCTGGGTTCAAAATAAGACGATTTGGTTACTACTACTACTGTATTTCAAACGAATTTAAAAAAAAATGTTTTGTGTAAAACATAGTATTTAATTTTTACCTCTCGCCTCATATTCTATAAGAGAGGTATTGTAATGGGTCAAAATTTTCGAGTATGAGTTTTTGATGGATAAGCACGTTTCAGGGTCTCTAGAATACGAATTTACTATTTTCACGATGATGTCTGTGTGTGTGTGTGTGTGTGTTTGTGTGTTTGTGCGTTGGTATGAACCGACGATTTTTCGTCCACGATAACTTAAAAAGTATCAAACCGTTTATAACCAAATTTCATATTAAGGTTTTAATAAGTATCTTAACACCGGATAAGATTTTGGTAGAAATCCGCAAACCGGAAGTAGTACTTTTAGAAGTTTGGAAAAGTTTTCCTTAAATATATTGGTATTGGTACATTATTTATTTATGACAATTTTTGCAATTAAAAATAAAATAAATTGTGATTATCTATGTGTACAGTTAATTATAAATACAAATTGCTGAATCTGAAAGTATTTAACAATAAAATAAAGTACAATTAATATTCTATTTTTTTGAAATTCCAGTAAGTATCTTGTTGTCCATGATATGAAATTTGTTTCTACATAAAATTTGAATGATTATGACAGTGACAGTACAGTTGACATCTTTTCGTTGCATATTGGTTTACATTATCGTTTACATATTACATGAACATGAAACTATTAAAATGTAAGTAAAACTATTTATTAGATTAGTAGAATAAGCAGAATTAGGCGAGAGGTCGTGTGGTGGCCACAGCAGATTTTTTTCTTCGCCTTTGACGATTTTAGAATATGTTTTTGACTATAGAATCTAAGATTTTTCTTTCTCAGAACCTTTGGAGGAAAGTGAACTATTTTCGTCTGAAGATCAAAAAGCACGTGCAAATGTAGGAAGTCTGCACAACAGTGTACCGCTCTTTTGGCGCTCTTTGTACTGTTCGAAATGAAGAAGATTATTATAGAAAATTGTGTATATTTAAAAAAAAATGTATTCAATATCAGTAGAAACGTACAAATAAATATATTATAAAGGAAATATCGTATAATATGTTATTGAAAATTTTTATAAAATAGAAATAAAAAATTTATATTTAAGGGTATCGACTCCACGTGGCTCAACACGCGTTGTACCTATGGTAACGCATGGAAACGTTCACTTAAAATACGTAAAAGCAGTGTAGCAATTTTTAAAATTTTCACGAAGTTTTACAGATAGAATAAAATTTCAAAAATTTATTTACAGACGAAGAATGGAATTAGGTTTATGCTGAGTTACATTTTCTAATCTCTTAATCATTATCATGTAAAAAATTGCTTAAAATACACTTTTGCTTTAATTTTAGATTTTTTTAAATTTTAACTGGGCATAAACCTAGATTAATTTTTTCACATTCATCTAGAACCTGTTTTCCGTTCATGCAATGAGTAAAGCAGAAACTGTTACATTTCTAAACACGCAATATTTTGTACGGAAACGGGACTCTTAAGTGGCACATTCGAGAAAATTTAGAAAAATATTTTTGTCTATCGATTTAGTTGAACAAAGTCGCAATTTTGTCTCATTTTACAAAAATGAGTCATTTTCTGACAGACAAAATAATTTCATAACATGAATTTATTTGTATTTATTTATTGTAGTCTTATATCAGACCCGAAGATGACAATCTAAACCGTCGAAACCGCGGTCGCTAGTTTAAAAAAATCTGATGTGGCCAGCACAAAACTTCCCGCCATACCCTACTCTTTTTACTACTATACAAATATATATTTTAGATATTTAGTCAACTGTAGAACTGTAGAAAAATATATAAAATGATGTATCACTATTGGCACTTTGACACTGTCATATCAATTAAATTTTTCGTAGTAATTGTTAAACAATCATGATTCAGGGATAACAAGATACTGAAGTTTCATACTCTAAATTATAAATAATACTTTAATTCCTAATGTACTATGATAGAACAATTTACAAAATGCTAAAAATTGTAGATAGTAATATATTTTATTTTATTTGAAATAAAAAATATTGCGATAAATTAATTATTTATCAAAATATTTAAGATAAGTACTACTTCCGGTTTGGGGATTGCTTTGAAAAAAAAACTGGCTTCTTAAGATTTGTATTACGGCGTTATATACAAAATTTGGTTGTTAAATGTTTGTAACTTTTTGAGTTATAGAAGCCGGAAAAAATGTTAGATATAACCTAACGTACACACACACACATACATCATTTCGAAAATACTTTATTCGTATTCTATGGATCTTATACTACCCAACAGGAGAGTTTTATTTCATGATACAAAAATTTTATTAGTTTTATTTCATGATACAATAGTGTTGAATTATTAATTCATAATACAATAGTGTGTCTTATATATGAGGTTATCTTACTGAAGTTACATACATAATGAATGTATTATTCGTAGATAAAAATAATTTACAAAATGTAGTATTTACAGTCTTACAAACTAAAGTAAAACATTCTCCGATTTGATTTTGTCGCTTCTTGCCATCAATTTTAAAACCACAATCATCCCATACTCAAGTATTGAGTATTCCATTTCGGCGGCCATCACGGCAGTATCAGTATCAGTAGTAGTATCAGCCACAGTATCTGCATTACTAAAACAGAAGTCGCCGAGGCCAGAGTGCCAGAGATTTAGTGTGATTAAACCCCGTGAGCGCATCTGCAGCAGGAAAGCGTCGCCAAGCGTCGGGAGAATATTCTAACGCGACGCTGTAAAGCGGCGACGGCGTCGCAGGACGAAGGCGTCGGTCATCGTACCATTCATAATGAATGGACCAATGAATCGATGATGTGGTGGTGAATACTTACGAAAGGGATGGAATAAGAGATCTCACTAGAATAAACAGTGTTACATACATTTTCATTTGTTTTGATGGTCTGAATACTGAAACAACTGATTTACCCTTTTTTTTTATTAATGGACCGTTAAGCTCATTAAATGCTTTTTTTAGGTCGAAATTTGAACTTAATACCTTTAAAGCTTTAACTGTAGATAGTTAATATGCTGAAGATTTATGTAAATAAGTATGAAATATGCATGCAATATGCATTGAAATCAGGCCACAATATGCCAAATATATGCGCAAAATATAATAAATATGCAATATTTTACAAATATATGCATATATGCAACTTAATTTTATTTATTTTAACTAATACTTTACTTATATAAATCAGAAAAATAAACTACATTTTGTCATCTTGCACAAGAATATCACATTAATAAAACAACGTATAATTTTCAAGAAAACGACTTCTGTACCTACATAGGTAAATACTAATATAATTTCTCTCTTAACACTCACCACCTTTGAAATATGTGGAAATGAACACATCATTTTTCAAAAAAGCGTCATGTATTTTTTGGGCCAATGTTACATATTCCGCAACGTAACGAAATACTGAGTTAAGTGGTATAAAATTTGAGAAAATATTAACGATATTTCCCGAATAGAAATTTTATACCATATTTCAAATTTAAAAAAATTGATATTTGGTATAAAATATGCAATTATATGCATTTATAATAAGTGTTTTGATATAGGTGTCCATAGGATTAGGAAATAGTTATTTACATTATAAGCGCGGTAGGGTTAATTTTACAACACGAGGTTCTATATTATTATAAGTACGACGCGAAGCGGAGTGCTTTAATAAAAACAAGCATTGTACAAATTCCTATATAACGCACACATTATGATGTATTATATTTTTTGGTCGACATACCTATTTATTTAAAATATCGTATTTTCTGTGAGGTTAAGTGAGATGCATTTAACATTTGCACTAAGTATCATTGAAACAACTGCTCGGAGATGTCGCCAGTAAATGTCACATTTAAAATTATCTGTTTTTTTATTATTTCAGACTCTATTGAACAATAAATTGTGTAAAGTAGCGTCTTCCCTTTTTTTATTTTAAAGTTACCTTTTATTTATTGGCATATTAAAATTAAATTCGGTGCGAATTATGAACTATGCGGAAACTATGGAGGTTTCCACGATTTTTTTGTTTTTTTATATGTTAATCTACTTATACATTAAAATATTAGACCCCTATTTTTTCTTTTTGCCCAAAAGTTGCTAATAAGCTAGAAAAAATCATAATGTTAAAAAAAAGTGTTGCAAAGAACGATGTTGCGTGTGACGGTGTGACGTCACCGGCCCTGAGAACAGACGTTAACTGCGGTGAGAAGAACTAAATACGATACGTACATTTTACCTTATTTCAACACAGGTCCGTCGACCATTCCGTAGTCAAAACGACAAAAAATTATCTTACACGAACAAATCTACTCACGGTTTGGTTTCAATGTTGTCGCATTTTAATGCACGTTTCAAAAGAGTTACATTTTCATTTCGATAAGAAGGTAATAAATCTATTAAAATTAACCATTATTATCACTTTTCCATAACTTACATAATGCTAAAAATTGAAATCCAATAAGTATTTCTTTAAAAGCCGTAGGTTTGGAAACCCTCATTATGACATTATGTAAAATTGTACATGACGTCAACGATGTGTGATTGTTATGTTTACAGTTTAGGAGGCCAAAAATTAAATATTTCTTGTTTCTATTCTACCTATAAAGTATTGACCATTTTTATCATAATGATGTTTATAACTGACCCTACTCTTATACGCTTATGAAGTGTTTTGATAAAATGAAAGTACAGTAGTGTAGAAATGAAACTGCACCTAATTTAAAATAAAATAAAGACAGCATTTCATTTCTAAAAGCGTCACGGGCGCAATAAGGCGAACAATTATCAATAACGCCAGCACATAACACACGAAATGAAAGTCGTACAGGGATTTTCATCAGAATTTTTAATAAAGTCCGAAATGGGATTACGAAAGAAAAGTGTTGTAAAATAAATCTATTTAACAATGGCGTCCGCGAAGTGGTGCAGAGCGGGAGATGTTGAAATGATAAAACTTTCCACGCTTTGCCGAGCTGTTATAGTTTACAATAATATTACTTTTAACGAGGGAATCTTGTGCTTGTGCAAACTTTGCGACGATGTCATCGGCCATACGTGCCCCCCAGCCCCCCACCCCCCGCTCAGACGAGACGCCACTGAACACGCATCGCATGCAGAACAGATACGGCGCTTCTTTACCGCCACAACTTTGTTATGTTTATTTGAATGATTTCGCGCACTCCAGATTGAAATGGAAATTGTTTCGCGGGGTTGGTTTCTTCATAATTAGTTCATGTGTCGTAAACATGTACAAATAACTTGTGTTTATTTTAAAGGCCTATTTTTTTCATCGTTCATGCAAAGAATTTATTTATTATTATTATACACGTTCTTACAAAAGCTCTGGAGAAAAGCCAAAAAGCGAAAACCATTGATTCTTTTGATTCTATCTTAACAGACACATTTTTAATAGGTATTTCTAAATTCTGTTATAGGTTCCTTCAATCAATAGTACTATAGCATAGATTTTTGAATCACTGACAACTGACAAGTTGACCATCAAGTTAACACTACCTTTATTGTACCTAATGAAATTTAGGATTGAACTCAACAATTTTTAGTTGTTAATTCCAAGGATTTTTCTAAATTCAATATTTATGCTAATAATGGCCAGTTGCACCACTTCCACTTAAAATTTAAGTTTCCCTTAAATGAACAATATAGAATCAACATCAAAGTGTCAAACGTAGAAATATCATTGCAGTCATAAGTTCGATTCGATATTTTTTATTTAAATGACACTTAAAATTTAATTGGAAGCGGTGCAAATGGCCATAATTGTTTTAAAATTTCGTATTTAGGGAAAGTCCCAGTTTATCTACTAAGGTACCAGGTTGATCTATACTTTGTCTTAGCACGGTTGAACTGTTCACAAAATAGAAATTTACTATAATTTATTTATAGAATATCATGTTGTGTTAAATTTTGACTGTTCAATATAATGCAGCGTTTCTAAACCTGTAGGGGGCGCGGACTATCTGCAAGGGGGGCCTGGAAAAAATACAAAAAATGATAGAAAAACTTTTTATTGAATCAACAAAAAACAAAAATTATATTCTTAAAACAATAAATATAAAATATATTTTTATTACAAATTACAGTTAGTATGTTTTAATATTAACATTAACGGCATCCTTGAACCTGTTTCACGGAGCAAAGTGTTTCAAAGGATGGTATTATTTTTGAAATCAACACCCTTATTAGTTCTCTTCGGTTCTCTTTCAATATATTGAGCTGGTTTGTTTTTTTGTTTTAATCCATTGCAGAAACCCCCATTTCACAAAGATATGACGTTGCAAATGGTAAAATAATAGTTTTATTAGGTTCTTATCTTGTTATCTTGTAAACTTGAAGCAAAATCGCAAAATAAGCACTTGACGTCCATTTAGCAGCATTCAAATCGCTTCTTTGTTTTAGTTCAAATTTGACCCTAAGTTCGCATTCCTAATGTAAATTGCTTGTGAAAAAAGTAACAGGGAGGGGGAGAGGCAATATAAATTTACAAAGAAAAGGGAGGCGCTAATACAAAAAGGTTGAAAAACACTGCTATAGTGGATAGTTCATATACGTGTTAGCGGCATTGGGTAAAATTATATAAACTTGTAATTCATAATTATTGTTTGTCAATAATTCTACTAGAAATATTCACTATTTTCCGTCCAACCGGTTAAACAATCCTATTTAAGGGGATCGTGAATTGTGTATTAACGTCTTGAGTGGTCCAGTGGGCAAGTGTGGGAGAATAACATTAGTAATCAAGGTAAGGGTACTAATCTATTTCCTTTCAGCCATTATTACCGTTAGCGTACGTGTGCTTTTTATTGTGGTCATTGCGATCTATATTATGTTGTCTTAAGCGAGCTATCACTGTTAGGTACAATGGGCCTCGAAGGCATGAGAGACCATGCGGGTCTCAGATCAAGCGGATCTCTAAAGGTCATGCAGACCTTACGCTTACACTATATCACCCCGTTCGTGGTGAGAGACCATGCGGTTCTCAGAGATCAAGCGGATCTCTAAAGGTCATGCAGACCCCATGCTTATTCTATATCACCCCGTTCGTGGTGAGAGACCATGTGGGTCTCAGAGACCATGCGGATCTCTAAAGGTCATGCAGACCTCATGCTTATACTATATCACCTCGTTCGTGGTGAGAGACCATGCGGGTCTCAGATCAAGCGGATCTCTAAAAAGTCATGCAGACCTCATGCTTATACTATATCACCCCGTTCGTGGTCAGAGACCATGCGGGTCTCAGTGATCAAGGGGATCTCTAAAGGTCATGCGGATCTTACGCTTACACTATATCACTCCGTTCGTGGTGAGAGACCACGCGAGTCTTAGAAATCAAGCGGATCTCTAAAGGTCATGCGGACCTTACGCTTACACTAAGACTATAATTATCACCCCGTTCGTGGTGAGAGACCATGCGGTTCTCAGAGATCAAGCGGATATCTAAAGGTCATGCAGACCTCATGCTTATACTATATCACCCCGTTCATGGTGAGAGATCATGCGGGTCTCAGATCAAGCGGATCTCTAAAAGGTCATGCAGACCTCATGCTTATACTATAGCACCCCGTTCGTGGTCAGAGACCACGCGGGTCTCAAAAATCAATCGGATCTCTAAAGGTTATGCGGACCTTACGCTTACACTAAGACTATATCACCCCGTTCGTGGTGAGAGACCATGCGGATCTCTAAAGGTCATGCAGACTTTACGTTTACATTATATCACCCCGTTCGTGGTGAGAGATCATGCGTGTCTCACAGATCAAGAATAATATAAGTATTGTAATCGTGATTTTTTGACAGTTCGAAATTTTATATTTAAGATCTTGAACAAAAAACTGACTTTATTCAACCAGTACTTTATAAACCGAATTTTTTTTATTAAAATACTATCATGTGTGGTATCAAATTAAAGCTCTCGGGAATTTTTTTTTAGTAAGTATAAAAACAAAAATAACAATTAAACGAACGCCATTTAAAACAAATTATTCATATTACACCTAGTTAGGTGTCAATTTAAAGCTCCCAGGGAGATAAGTTTAGTAAAAATTTAAAAAATACATTAATGCGATTTTTAATTGTTTCTCCAAAGATTATTAAATTTTTTAAAAGTGTATTATCAAATTAAAGCACTCTGGAAAAAATCTAGTCGAAGAATCAAAAACAACATAACGATGGTCAATCACATGTTATTTAAATTATGCCGAAGTTGGTATCAACTTAAATAGTTCGAGAAAAAATATAAATTTATTTAAATTTTGCTGAATAAAACATAAAATGAAAGCAAGATATTAAAACTTATAGTCGTATTGTTATCCAAAGGACCAGAAATTTATTTCTATTTTTATCTATTCTATTAAATGAGCAAGGAATTGTATGTTTTTACGGTCATGCTATCTCGAAAACGGCTCTAACGATTTTCTCGAAAGTTGGTATATAAGAGGTTTTCAACCTCAGGAATCTAACGGACTAACTCAAATTTTCCAGAAAACTCGTTTTCAGCGAGTTTTTCACTGTTCAAAAATACACTAGGTTGCGCCTATACCACGTCTACTCGAATATTTTACTGTAGGTATACACTTTTGAGCGTATCTAATTGCCGCGCTGTGACTCTACCTATGGCCATACCTATTAAATAAAATTTTTGATTTTCACATACATTCTTACCTGATGCGAGGTGGTCAAAAACTCTACGTATGGCCATACCTATTAAATAAAATTTTTGATTCCCACATAAATTCTTACCTGATGTGAGGTGGTTAAGAACGGTACTGCGGCCACACCTATTAAATAAAATTTTAGATTTCCACAAATTCTTACCTGATGTGAGGTGGTCAAGAATGGTACCTATGGCCATACCTATTAAATACAATTTTTGATTCCCACATAAATTCTTACCTAATGAAAGATGGTCAAGAATGGTACCTATGACCATACCTATTAAATAAAATTTTTGATTCCCATATAAATTCTTACCTGATGTGAGGTGGTCAAGAATGGTACCTATGGCCATACCTATTAAATAAAATTTTTGATTCCCACATAAATTCTTACCTGATGTGAGGTGGTCAAGAATGGTACCTATGGCCATACCTGTTAAATAAAATTTTTGATTCCCACGTAAATTCTTACCTGATGTCAGGTGGTCAAGAATGGTTCCTATGGCCATACCTATTAAATAAAATTTTTGATTCCCATATAAATTCTTACCTGATGTGAGGTGGTCAAGAATGGTACCTATGGCCATACCTATTAAATAAAATTTTTGATTCCCACATAAATTCTTACCTGATGTGAGGTGGTCAAGAATGGTACCTATGGCCATACCTGTTAAATAAAATTTTTGATTCCCACGTAAATTCTTACCTGATGTCAGGTGGTCAAGAATGGTTCCTATGGCCATACCTAATGCAGAATAATACCGTACCAGATGTTTACCAAGATGAAGATTTTTTCCTTGAAAATTTGGAAGCCTTTCTTTACATTAAAAAATCTTCAAATTAGTTTTTAATACTTAAAATCATTTACTTCTGTTTGTTATGTTTTACTGCTGGTTTTTCAAAAAATTTATTACCTAATCATATGTTATTTTAAAATTTATTATTTTGTATAATTTATTAAATAATATTTATTGTGTTAAAATTGTTTTAATTTTATTTCAACTAAGTAACCATTCCATTATCCTTTTAAACAAGTAGTCAATTGATTTAAAGACAATTTTATAATTTATTTTCATCCGGAAAAAATACATACATGCAATTTTTAGTCATTTTATAGCATAAGATAAGATATAAAACAAAGTGAGAGTTTGGCTAATGAGACCCAGATCGTAGATCGGCATCCCGATATTCATCATTCATGACTTAAGAACATTTAATTTGGAAATCTAATTTGTAAGGGTTGACAATTTGTTGAAAAGAGTGACCGATCTGCCACAATTTCTATAAAAATATATGAAATAACTAAAGCAACCATATCCCTAACCGTAAAAATATTCCCAACCCAACCATCCCTATAAAAAGCACCTCTACCATCTTCTCCTTCGTCTACGTCACACTTCACTAACCCGGAGGTTTTTTCCTGGCCTATGCACTCTATTCTGACAAGTCCTCCAATTTTTCTCTTCCGTCGCGTGGAAAAACTTCCCGGTTCGCGTGCTCGCCGTAAGGGGGTGGGGGAAGGGGGCGGAGCACCTGTTGCACAGCGTTCCCCAAAAAATAACGAGACGCGAAAAATTCAATGAATTCTAAACGCTCCTGCCAATATGCATTTAGGGAGGAAATTAACACAGTGAATTGCGAGCGAGTGTTGTTTGCGGTCATTTTGAGCTGAATTAGTTATGTTTGGCGGGATTTTGCACGGTTATTTAGCGAATGGGTTGTTTAATAGTGTAGTGTTAGGTTATTACATTGTTATTTTGTTTTGCTATTAAATGATTCAGTCTAAATATAAATAACAGTAATATGGCTTAAATTATAATGTTTGTTTGTTGTTATCCTGAACATGTAAAAGCAAATTAGTGAACTGATTCAATAGACTAATTGATTTTATTTTAAACTTGCATGAGTTTGAGTAAAACCTCATTTCTACCAACTGTTGTAGTGCTTAATGCATATGATTTGTGCGTAAGGCGTAATGCATAATGATTATTTATTAAGGCTCTACACTTGTTGAACGCAATATTGCTGCAATAGAATCAGAATTCACGATTCTGGCTATATTGCTCAAAATAAAATTCTAAAATTTACCATAAGTAAATACAAAGCATTCTTTAATCGAAAAATTCATACAATACATTACTTATTGCAATTAGAGAAAATAAGAATTAATTTATGCATTTTAATATTACAAATTATGGCCTTATTATTACATGTTTATTAATTATGTTTTAAATAGCCGATTCCTTGCAGTGTTCGTGAGAGTGCTAAGAAAATATTTACACATCTGACGAAAAATATAGTAAAAAAACGAACCCGTAAAAACAAAGTTTTTGACTATAAATCCTTTATATATAATGAGACTCGATCGATATTTATTTAAGTTCTTTGTGTACAGATTTTTGTTTCGTTTTTCCCCGCGTAAACACTTTTCCGGTACTAATTTTTAAAGCCCAGTTTATGATGGTGATGGTGTTATATGCCTGTATATTAAATTAGATCTTAAGCTGTTACTGTAGGAACTAAATTTGAACCAGATCGGTGCAGTACGTTTTGAGATAGCTAGCTGCCATTTTGTTTCAAGATGGCAGACTAACATTTTAATATATCTATGTTTCAAGACAGATTCTTATCTATTACTGTACCAAATTTGAACGCAATAGTTACAGTATATTTTGAGATATCTGGCCACCATTTTGTTTCAAGATGGCGGACTGACATAATAATATATCTATATCATAAGTTAGATCCTTGGCTATTACTGTACCAAATTTGACCGCAATCGATTCAGTACATTTTGAGATAGCTTGCCGCCATTTCGTTTCAAGATGGCGAATAATCTGAAATTTTTCGAAAGTGCATTGTTAGGTGACAAAAGTCTATATGCAAAATTTCAGCTCGATAGGATCCCAGGAAAATGTAAACAGGGATGACGACGGTGAAGTTAATATAAAGGATTTAAAAATCGGCCAAATTGACTATTTTTACTAATTATTACTAAAATACCATTAAGTATTTCAAAAATATAATTTCTTGGCACCGTAGAGTCATCTTTTAACTATGTATATATAAAATATGAACAGTGTTCTAACAAGAGCTCAGTTTGTAATATAGTAATGTTCTTTTTTCACTATATTTTTTGCACAAAATGTAGCGGCTTAACAGTGGAGCTCGGTTGAGCTCATTAAACTATTCTTAATAATAAAGACCAGTTTTTACATCAATACATCAATTTCTACTGTTATGTATCAAATAATAACACCACTCAACACCACTATATGGATTTTCGACATTTTTTTACACACTAAGGATTTTTACAAATAAAAAGGCCAAAGTTATAATGAAAATAAAACTTGTATTTCTTAGGCTAAAAGAAAATTTAAAAAATCTTTTTGTTTCATGATCAGCACGTTGTACAGTATATATCCTTTATTTTTTTGTCCTAAGTTGTGGAACACTCTGTATACGTGCGCAATTTGATTCTGAAACAGTTAATTTGTCACTTAAAATCATTATTTATAGAATTATCTTCCATCATGGTAAGGTTATGTTTTATTTGTTACAGATCAACTGTTCTAACCAAGACTCATCAGGACTTCCTTGCAGTATTCCTTTGAAGCTGTCCAGTTTTATCGGTGAGTGCGAAATATGTTTTTTAATGTTTTTCCAATATAGTCTGTAATTCTTATTGTATAAATTGTATCAAACAATTTTAGCGCGATATTTCTTAATTAATTAAGGATCCGCTCGCTGGTAAATTTTATAATTATTTTTATGATACACTAAATCGGAACATTTATATATTTTTCCCAGTTGTACTAGATATGTCCGCTTGCATATCAACCTTAATTTTCCAATATGGCAAATGGCAGGATCATTTTAATATATTTATGCACGGTCATATCATAATTTGACACTTATACACGAATTTCTTTGACGTAAACGTCATTTTATAGCCCACGAACCACTTTATACCGCAGTGCGCCATAAAAAACTTCAAATTAATGCAAACATTTTAGATTTTAAATTTTCCTTCTCGTATAAACTACTAAAAATCCTATAAATAACAATTTTCTATAATAATTAGTTGTATACCATTTTTTATTTAAATAACATCATTTTTACTTACATTTAACATAAATTATCTTGTAAATGTTTAATTCAATAATGAATTTTTTTGGTGTCTTAGACACAGTCAAAGAATTTAGTATTTTTTTGCAAACTTGAACAAGTAATTTATATTAATTAATTTATTGGAAAATCGCATGATACAAATAACAGCCAATGGATGAATTTATTACAATAATAGTAACTATGGTTATATAAAAATTTCCTCGGAAATAGTAGCTTAAGTAACTTAACTGAAATTAATAAGCGGAAATTTTACCGTCATCACTTTGACATTAAATTAAAAATTGGTTAAATTGTAATTTTGAGTATAAATAAGCAATTAATAAGGTAAATAATACATATTTATTAGTGTTCAATACAAATTTAGTAAATATTTCAAGTTACTATTTGTAAAAAGAATTCAAAAATAGAGCGGCGGTGTCATTGCGATTTTCTTACCGATGCATTCGTGCATTATTCTTTCCGGAATTTTTTTATCGTGCATTCCAACAACGTAATTAACTCTCGTGTACCACTCGAGCTAATGAAGAAGTTGTTGGAAAGCACTCAAAAAAATTTCCGGAAAGAATAATGCACATATGTGATATTATAAGTGAAAATATTCAACCCTGCATAAAGTTGGGTATGTACCACGGGCATAACTTGGTTTTATGACTTGTTTTAGCCCTCGGCTGACTCAAATATTTAAGTTTCCCGGCTACATAATGTTAAATGATATACTTTAAAGCTAGATTCAGACCTACCCAATTTATAAGTATAAGTGGATAATTATACCAGCACTCAACGATCGCACTTATAATTGGAATTTTATGGCAGCGCTGGCTGGTTAATTTAGCACTTATACTTATAATTGGATAGTCTGAATCTAGCTTTAGTTTTAATGAGTAACTTAAGTTGAGCCCGAAGCCCATTGCAATGAAAGTTCATTACTCTTACAAGGAACCTAACAAGGAATGAATTTACTATACTTAACTGGGGTGCGTTCCAAAACCTTACCATGGAGCACAGAGTAAAGTATTGGAGTAAGAGTAGGTTACTCCAGGGTAAAAAAAGTATACGCACGAAATAATTTTTAAAATTAAATATCTTCCTTTTCTTTCTTATTCTCTTTCTTCTCCGCGATATATTCAATCAATGTCACTAATCAATCGCGTTTGATTCTCCTACTCTTGACTTTTCTTTCTCTTGACATTGACGGAGTGACGAAGACGTGTTCGACTTGGAACTCTCGATGGTTTGAAGGATGACGGAGTGACGTCATAGCGTCAAGACGGCGTCGGTGACTGATTGATGAGGAATTATACCCGGGAGGAGACGCCTCGACCTAGTTTTTAAACCATACAAATAGGGGAGGAAGGAGGATAGAATTTTTGTTACGATATAAATACAGATATGTGTACTGTGTAAGATGTTTGGTAGATATTGTATATACGATTATACATTACGAACTATATATGTGTAGGATGAAAAAGAACGCATAGTTATTTGACTCAGACAATAATTAAAGACACTTTTCTTCTCATATTTACTTCGCGATTATTTTTCTTGTAGTATTACGAATGTTCCTTGTGTTTGGATATGAAAATTACGAGTGCGCAGCACCAGTAATATTCGCAAGCACACGGTACATGAGTGTATAATACAGGGTGTCATGTGTCATTACTAAGTTGTAACACCCGAAAATGGCAGTTAGAACTCATCGAAACAAACAACTTTCCGAGCAACTTTCCTTAGTAAAATTTTTTGATTTGGTGTCGCACTTCATGGTTATTTGCGTTTTTTTGTTTTTCGAAAAATCGTCATTACTCCCTTATTTTAAGGTTCTCTAAAACTTTTGTATTTAGAATTACTTTCTATTTTATCAAATAACAAAATGGCGGCCGATCAAAAATTTCAAAAACAAGATATTTTGAAAACCACTCGATTGATTTTTGTAAATAAAACATTTATAAAATCCTGAAAGTATCTACTATCACATTTGTCTGAAACATGTGTTGTGATCTGCCCAAAAAAGTTTTTATTGAAATTAAATCACGTTCGTGATACTTATAATATGTTTTGTCCGATCGATACAATTAAAATAAATTTGATAATAATGTTTATTTTTTGTTATGTAGATTTATTTTGCATTTAGATGCTGTTGGTTTCTGTTGTTGTTTAACGCTTACCGCCTTCTTAATTCGTTCTTACCGCCTTTTAAGATTGCTTACCGCCTTCTAATTTGTAAACAAAACCTACTACCATGGAAACAGTGCCAGTAAACGCTAAAAAATAACCGACCAAGCAAAAAATTATTTATTATAGCTCGTTATGTCAGAAAAAAATACGTCAATGAAACAATATTTGAATAAATATAAGTAGTAGAAAAAACATGCGACCGATTCGAGTATTCGAGTTCATCAGACTCATCACTGATTTCTAAACTCGGGATTGACTAAAGCCTGTTTTACATTATACTTTTTTCGTCTAGATTGTAGTTCAAGATTCATCCGAGAAGTTCCGAGCCATTTCTAATATAATGTTCTAATAATTCCTGATTTCCATACTTTTTTCTAGTACCTATAGAAATATACGCCCGACTCTATTTTTCTATTCGAGATTCATACTAGATTTGTCTAGGTAGGTACGCATGCGCAATTCAATCTGGAGTCAGTTTGACCAACCTTTAAAAGTTTTGATATTTTGTTTTGATTTGTTCACTTTATGAGTTTTGCACTTGTACGTGTTATTCAAGTTGTGTTAATTTTCTTTTCATTATAAATTCTAACCTCAAATCTAAAGTTGTCACTAGTCAGAATAAGTAAGAATATTATTTATTATTTTGAAGTTGCCTAACTTGGACCATTTCGGGAAAAAATCGAAGAATTTCGATTGTATACGAATAGTTTGGAAATAAAGTATGAAACTCGAACAAATCTCGGATGGAAATCAAACGAGAAATTTAGCATGAATCTAGGCGAAAAAAGTATAATGTAAAACAGGCTTAATAAGGTACCAGAGTGGGGGTATGTTTTTGTTTGTCATTTAAAGCTGGCGTAATTTTTTTTAGAGCTTTTCGGCTGTAGGGAGGATATCTCCGTTATTCCCCTGTAAGTACGCCATTGGTGGACGAGGCAAAATAAATATTTAGCGAAGATTGATTGCAGGTTTGATGCTTGTGAAATGATATTTGCCGTGTGGAATGAATAAGTGAGTTTAGAGGGTTCGTGCTAACTATATTTAGGGAATTAGCGTGATCTTATGTATGTATGTAAAACACAAGCAAAATCCCCAATTTCTCCAAATACAGCCCTAAAATCTCAACGCAATTGGAATACAAATTATAACATTACATCTAAATCATCAGCGCTAGTCATACGCACTCCTCCTCACATAGAGAGATCCTCCGAGATAATACAACCTGATAACGCACAAAAACCTCTCTCTCTCTCTCACTCCTCTCTCCTCTCCTAGCTATGGCCGCCTATATGCGCCGCGATATATTTGAGATTAATTAAAGCAACATCACATTATCATCGCAAGGATCTACAGCGACGTAATAACTTTATAATTTAGTGCAGTTTACAGGAGAAATGCTCACTGCGAGAAGGGGGGGGGGGTCTGAGTGGGGAGCAGAGTTCTTGTGACTCTAAGTAATGAGGAACTGGAGATGGTAATCGAAGTAGATCAACGTAAATGGAGTTTTGCTTACGAGAGTTTTTGCTTGATTTATTATTGAAAACGTTTAGAGGTTTAAACCAAGAATAACTTTATTGGTGTCAAAAATTTAAATCCTTATAATATTTATTTCAGTGCCCCAGTCCAAATATAGCAGAGACATTTGACATACATGGTGTAGGGGAGAGAGAGGTACATTGATACGATTTTGACATTTTATTTTTTTGTGATGACCACGCGTCTTTTTTTAAAGTTTTTAATAAATAGACATAAACGTCAATCTTTTGTCTTATATTGTTATTATTTAAATTAACAATAATTATAATTTTTAAATTGCCTTAAATTCACTTTTAAAAACCCTCTGTAAGTGTATCAAACTGCCCCCCTTATGGGGCAGTTTGATATAAGCACGAGGCACATTGATACATGGTCTAAAAATGCACAAAACAAGTTATATGAAAAATGAAAATATATACTTTACTATTGTTTAATAAATTACATTATATTATTTCTTAGTAATTAATTTAAATCAATCAATATCAACTGAAAACAATATGATGACGTGGCTCGAGTGGTACTTTTTTAGATGATGGTACTAGAAGCTTCATTACAATATTTTATATCATAATTAAATTTATATCATCTATTTGTGGAGAGACAAATTTGTTTTGTGTTTGTTTTCTAAGAAATTTAACTTCTATGCCCCTGTCCAGCACAATTTCGTCATTACGCCAAACGTAATAAATAATAATATCATCCTAGTGTAAAATTTTACAGATACAAAGTTTTTTTATTTGAATTTTTCATCATAACATAAAATATGGACATTGATACGCTGAATCAATGTGCCCCATGTACAACTGCATCAATGTGCCCCACCGGTCTTTTTTTTATTTATGTCAAGTCATAACTTAAGTTCAAACAATTAACATGTAAATATGAAAACATACACTATTCTAATACTACATTAATCATATCACAAGAGTGTTTGACAAATTAAGTTTTATATCTATTGAGATATCGTGCATTTAAAAACATGAAAAAATTTACGGACAACGCATAAAAAAACACTTACCACGATAACTTCCGATAAACAACTGCAATTGATTTGAATTTTTTATGGGAGGTAGATTTTGTTAGTGCCTTCAAGTGACAAGACGCTCAATTAATAATAATTAATCCAGCGCAAAATTTCAAATCTGTATCAATCTGCCCCGTGTATCAATGTACCTCTCTCTCCCCTACGTCACAGTTTGATATGCTGATCACGAATTAAAATGAATTTTTCAGAAATTGGAAAAATTAAGTTTATAGTTTTTTCGAGTTTTTTACAAGTGAACTCGAATAATTACTATTAAAATAAATAGAATGACATTAATTTATAATATAAATATATAAATGTTTTCTTCCGATATTTTGAAATTCATTTTTGGAATTTCTGATTGTGACCGTGAAAACGTAGGTATAATATGGCAAGAGCACGAAAGTTGACGTTTCAATACCTGCACCGAAAACGCCACTCGTCGGAAAAACGCCACTTTTCCTCCCGCTTTTTGCGGGATTCCAAAATTGATCATCTAGGTTATTTTTACTTATTTTATAGAATTATTAAACATATTACAATGTTATCATCATCCGGTTCATCCCTTTCTTCAACTTCTATTTGCTTTTCGGTGCAGGTATTGAAACAAATATCGTGTGCATCTCGGGACAAATGTGTTCACCCGACTCGAGCGGTGGCAGCTAACTCCGCACTCGTCGGAAAAACGCCACTTTCATTCCTAGTTGCACAATATTCTATTTTCTACGATCTGTGTTAATAGTAGGCTTTTTAGATTTTACTATGTTAGTTGAAAATGCACAATGCAGATCAATGCTTCTTTGAAGACCGTTGCTAATAAGGACGGCATGAAAATATTTTCAGTCCGCTGCTTATAAAAATCTGTTCCAATTTTATCAAGATTGATTATAATTATACGTATATTTTAATTTTAATTCAAAATTCTTTCTAAAGGTCAAGTTCTCGGTCAAGTTTATTTGCATTTATGTTCAAAATTTTAGCTTTCGTAGACATGATGATATACGTAGATGAAGAATTATAACTGTCGATTGCTAATTAAAATTAATTTATCGTTGAAAAAATGTGTATACTTCTGGCTGAAAGTATTTTTGTAGACTTCGACTAGTTGCAGCCCTCGCTGCGCTCGTGCTACAATGTCTAGCCTCAATCCGCAAAAAGCTACTTTCAGCCCTTGGCATACAAATAACTGTTTTATTTACTTAACTAGTTTTGACAGTTTCAAATTTGACCGATAAAAATACGTAGGTACCTTTTCAGTATGTTGTCCAATTTAACCGATCTTATTAATTATCGAAAGGAGTAGGTAAGGTTTTCATTACTGTTATTTTTTTATAGGGCTAGCAAAAGTGTAGATCTTGCATCTTTTGTATTTTAAAACCTTAACAGTGTCTGGTGTGGCGAAATATGGGCGTATACAATACAATCGTTTGTTATTGAAGTTTGAAAACATATTTGCTATTTGCTGCCGATCTCAGCATCTCGGAATTAGAATTCACAAATCAAGTTTAATCTTAAATGTAATGGAATGAGGCTGAGAGGTAGCAGTTCCACACAAATGATAAACTTAACATTGTATCAATACATTAAACTTACTTATCTTACACATTACATCCTCTAGCTTAGTCCCTCTATATAGTACCCGGCGATAGCCATCAGCACCGCACAGATATATGCCAGAGACCTGTGGGTTACTCTTGCCCGCCCATAACTCTGCAAAATCGTCAATTCCCTTAATGTTTCCTAACCTTGTGATCTTGGATCGCTTCTTCTTCTTATCGCGCATTATCACCGCCAACTAGACCGGTATATCATCCAAGTTTATACGTTTGTTTCGCCATGCTTAATGGCTTTCTTCAGCGTGGAGGTGCGCTGGGTGATTCGGATTGCCCATGCCGAACTTCCACTTATGACTTATTGGGTTTGTTACGCAGAGGATGCGAGATAATTGTTATTTACATCTGTTAGCTAATTTCACTATTAAGTTTAGTCTTTCAAACTTCAATCGTGTTTCATTAAGGGTCCCGTCTCCGTAACAAAATATTGCGTGTTTAGAGGTGTAGAAGTTTCTGTTTTACTCATTGCATATTAAAAATTTGAGGGAGAATCAGGTACTAGGTTTGTGAAAGAATTAATCTAGTTGGAATTCAGAAAAATCTTTGGAATCCATATAAAAAATTGTCGAAAAAGCGTGTTTCAAGCAATTTTTTACAAGTTTTATATAATTTACGTCAGCAGATAAAATTTTGTATGTAATACGGATCGTAACCAATTATTATGGTACACGATACTGTTATCAAACTCGGCTTCGCCTCTTCTGATTATCTTCACGACAAGTAGGTACCATAATAATGGGCTACTTGCATGGTACTGAAAATTCGATTTTTATCACTATGAACTTAATGTTCGGTCTAAAACATTGACATAAATACAAATTTTATTTTAAAAAAATTATAGGTTTTTAAGTAAATTGAGAATGAAATATGGCAGTATTCTATGTCATTTAATTTTCATTAATTGTTTTTGGGCTTGATAATAAAAAAAATACGGGTCACAAGTATTTATCTCTTCATAGTTAAGTTTGTATTATCCCAAAGTGAAGTTACAGGAATTAAATGAAAAATCATTTGTAGTCTTTCTAATAATAAACGTAAAGAAATACTAGGTGCTTTTTCATTTAATTTTTATTTCTTCTTCAAAAATATATAATAAAGAAAAATGATGCAAGTAACCTATTGACGTAAAATAAATAACTATTTGGTTATGGTTTAAATTAGTGGTACACTTTATTAACAGTTTCGCAATAATTTTTTTAATTGTACAATAATGTGTTATTTCGGGTCCGCAAAATCATAATGAATAAGCGATTTTTCGACCAAGCTGTCTGCGCACTAGATCGCTGACAAGTATTGCCAAATTAGATATTTCTTATTACTCAAGTGGTTCCTTCTTCCGAGTCTAGATAATAAGCTGGCGGCAAAAAAACACTTGAAATTTGTCAAATTTTGCCAATTTTCAAACCGTCATAACTATGCGTGTTTTTGACCAATTGACCAAATGACGAGTCTTTGACGAAAAGAAAATTAACTTAAAGGTCATGCATGCGATCTTAGGTGTAACCCCTTTCTACCCCCTTAACCACTTCTATGAAAAAAATGTTTTTGTGGCACAGAAAAGTTTTTTCAAATCGATTCTCTATTTGAGCAATAATGTTCAATCAATTACCTGTAATTCCCTGAAAAACTAATGTCTACGAAAGTTATGCGTGTTTGAATTAAAAGTGCATTTGGAGGTTTTTTGGCCCATAACTCGAAACCTTTTCAACGATTTTTTTAGGACAAAAACCGCCAGTTTATAAATAACTATTTTATAAGATTCCATAGTGAATTACCACCAGATTTATAAACCTTCAATGAGTGTTAACTAAATTAACTGTTAATATTTTAAAGCATCTGCTCATCATTGTTTAACTGTAAAGTAATTTTTCATCTGAATAGAACAATAATAAAAACCAGTACGTTCCAACGTAGAGCAATAACTCATCCACCTACACAATATTCCCCACCTTACAATATTCTCATTCCTTGTAGATTTTAATTACAATCCGACAAACAAAACACATCATAGAGCTAAAGTTAACATAAAAAACCAACATTATAAATTGAATAATTTTAAAAAGGAATATCGATAACCCGTCCAGCGCGTCTCAAACTTTTTTCCGTGCGGAACAACGCGTATATATAATTATTAGTTGCCGGCGATAAATAAATAAGATATTTTCCAGTGTAATATATAATGGCTAATACATTACGTGCGCGCTATGTATGGGCGAAGGATGGCTGAAATTTATTATAATGCACAAGTCACTAGATGAGAATTGTTTTAATTAGATACTTTAACGTGAAGAGTGAAGCGTCCTGCATTATTTATAGGTTGGTATTAATTATTTTCAGTCTGGTTTACACTGTATAACAGCGTACGATAGTATCATTTTTTAAATTTGTATTATAAAATGAAACACAAATAAGAATTTCTACTTTATAGTATAGAATAATCTACTGGATATACGAGCCCAGGTTCACATTATTTCGGCCGTTCGTAAAAAAAATCTTTTTTCTTGTACAAAAGTTGAAATAAAATTTAAAATAGAAGTAAAATGTAATGTTTCTTATATTTATTAAAAATTGCAATACATTTTTTCTATTTGGCGTTCACAAAGTTAACTTTGTGAAACGCAACTGAATGTAGCTGGAGCTCACTTTGTGACACGCAACATATTTTTATAGAAGGTTGGTATTGCTAGTATCAAATCAGTATCAGATGACATTTATTTAAATTAAACGTTAAACTTCAGAATTGACATATTTCAGTATAACCTCTAAATATGTTTTGCTTAATTAACTACTTTTTATTCAATAAAATTAATGAATCTAGAAATTGAAAACATATAAATTCAATATTTTCTATAATATCTGTACTTATCACCAAGAATAGTTCAGTAATATTTACTTTTGCAGTGAAAGTGACAGTTAAATAAATGGCAATATTAATATCACCAACCAAAACGTTACACACATAAATTGCCCTAAATCGACTTGTGTATATTGTGGCAGTATAATTTAAATTTTAATAATAAAAAGACACCAAATAGAAAAAATAGTATAAAGAACTCATTTTATAAGACTTTTTTCGCACTTGTTCTTTAGTAAAACCGCCCGAGGGCTCGTTTTACTAAATTTGAACACGTGCGAAAAAATTATGTCTTATAAAACTTGTTTTTTAATATACTATTTTACAATCTCAAATGAAATCAGCAATGGAAACATTATGGAACCGAATAAAAAAAAATCAGAATAATCGTCCTGCAAGGACAATCAAAAAATTGTGAAAGAGACTGCAAAATATTTGAAACTTTTTTTCTCCAGGAAAGTATGTTCAGGACTTGTAGATGCTATGTCACAACGAATTGAAGCAGTTGTAAAGATAAAGGTGGAGTTACACACAGTGGTAAAATCGTTTATAGTAATTGAAGCAAACAACAAAAATGTTTGCCAGCTGTAGAATTTATTATTCAAGTTCTATTTAAAGTTAAATGAAATTGAAGTATAACTTTAATGTAATTTTAAATTAAATAAACTTTAAATATAACTTAAATAATATAGCATATACAGCTGTCAATTTTTTATTGTTTTCTCTAATAATTTTGCCACAGTGTAATTCCACCTTTATTTTACAACTGCTTCAGTTCGTTGTCACATAATATAGTATCTACAAGTCCTAAACAAACATACATTCCTGGAGAAAAAAGACCCAAATATTCTGAAGTCATTTTCACAATTTGTTGATTGTCCTTGCAGGACGATTATTCTAATGTTTTTTGTTCGGTTCAAGGTAATATTTTTATAAACATTTAATAGAGAAAAAATGGATATACAGCCTTTTAAAAATTTAAAAATTAATTTCTATCATGAACCGTGTAAAGTTTGCATAAATTGTATTTCTTAAAATTTTTATAATCCTGTATAATTTTTTAATAAAAATTTTAAAAGGTACATCTATTGATCCATTCTTTCTCTATTGAATCCTTGTTGAAATAAAATTTTATCATTCTTGTACTGACCACAAAACATTAGCTACGTTAGTACATTTTATGGTGGATTTAGGAGGTAGACGGGTCTCTTAAAATATATGCACGAATTTGTGAATCACCTTGTATAATTCAGTCGCTCTGAATACAGATCTAGGGAAGTCAATATTAATTCCAATCCGTTACAAAATTTACTACAATTTTAATTTCCCTCCTCAACGTTCCCCTCCTGCTGCGCCCCTGCGAAACCACAGCACACATGTACATAACGAGCATAATCACCCGGCCTTATAAACAAAATTGCCGGCAAAAATGAACCATAGTTAAACGCTGGTCGCCGTGTGCAAATTAGACTAACTGACTAGCGTTAAACGAAAGCGCAGTGTGCGCTGAAGCCATGAAGTTGTCCCATGACTTCCAATTTCAAAAACGACTAACGGGGTGCGGTAATTACAACGTTCGGATGTACAGTAAGGGATGAAATTGCAGAGGTTTAATATCAGAGTTTTAGATTTGAAAGGGCTGACCGCTGACCAGATGTTGTTTTTATTTTAAGTTATTAGGGATCCTATTAAGAATATTGTCATTTGGGTTATTATGTGTAAATGGTCCTCAATGGTTTGAGATTATTAAAAGGTTTATATATATTTGGAGGGTTGGCAGTTGTTTTCTGTAATTTCCTAATATTACATCGTCTAAATTTTCCTGTATTCATTACTGTGCTTGATTTAAAAACTAGGAAGAGCAATCTGAAGTTGGAAAATGGCCGCATTGAAACAATTTTTTTGTTCAAAGTCAAATAACTTTAATTTTTCAGAAATAAATTAACAGCACGTTTTTGCCTCTTTTATGTGAAGAAAAAATTAATAATGAACTACGCATTAGTACTATTAGGTAATATATTCAGAAAAATCATGATTCTTTTCGAAACATTTTGCAAATTGTACATTTTTTAATTATGAATTTGAATAATAATACTTAAAAAACTAGTTTTTTTAGAGCATTATAGGGGTCCATAACTTAATTATGGCATTGCAATTTTCTAATTCATTAAGATCAATACAGTGTTGAACTGGCATAAATTGTTCCGTAAGGAACAATAATTGTAATTGGGTCCCTAAACTCCCTTCCTAAAATATAATAATAATAGACGGTAAAAGTTATCGTTTTTGATTGGTTGACGTCACACCAATTTTACACCAAACAAACATTGTAGAGTACAAACGAGCAGGGAAATGATACATTACAGCCGAGCGCTGTGTTAGATGACTGAAGTGCTCAGTATCGAGGTAAGCTAAGCACGAGGCTGGAATATGCTTTCCCACGATGTTTGTGTATATACTATTTTACTCAAAATCCAATCGATTAATAATTTTATTAATATTTTTGACAGTTTTCATCATTATTTGTTCAATTTGATTAGAGCCTACATGAAAATAGAAGTCTATGACAGAGTTGCTAAGTAACTTGAGAATTTTTTTATTGATTTTGTCAATTTTATTGACACTAGTCGGAAAAATATTTCCAACTAGCTGGGAAGTGAAGTAAACAATGACTCGCTTCCCAACTGTCTAAAAGGAATTGATTGTGAATGAAGAGTGAACTATATTACTTAAAAAGTGTGGACTCGGGGCCCTAGCCTGTAGCCAGGGGGACAGAGTGGGCATTGCCCACTCTGGAAAAAAAGGTAGGACATTCTAATAAAATCGAAGTTATGGACCAAAGTTAATAAATTTTACATTAATTCTACTTCTGTGAAACAATTTATTATTGAACATGAAATTGGTGAAAAACAATTGCAACTTCACATCCTTTAAAAAAATACCTTTCCATTATAAAGCATTTGACCTTGCGTGAAAAAAATTCTTTTTTTTTCTTCTTTTGCACTTTCTTCAACTTTTATATACTACAAATTAATTTGGGTTGCCCACTGCAAATTTTTATATGTGTTGTTAGTTATAAACATTCATGATGGTAAATACTTATGATGAAAATGTTCATAACGGGGTCCTCAGATGATTGTATATAATTTATCTCAGTGAGTAATGGATATTACACACGAATGGAAATGTAATAGTTATAGGTATTAGACTTTTCCACAACTACATTTAAAATAAAATCAGTTGCATTCCAATAATTAAATTTTAATATGTCTTACGAAAGATTAAATCTAATTTTTTTCAAAGATCTCATAAAAATATTGCTGTCAATATTTGTATTTTTATAGAGATAAAACACAATTATTAAGTAGATAGAAACGGTCACTGATAAATAAATTTCAAACGATTATTTCCAGAAATGTGAAATAAATTATTTAACAACAAAAGGTATGCTTGAATAATATCGAATATTGTCTTTGGCAGCAAAAAATCTAGTTTTGATTTATCAAAAAACAAGATTATTGTCGCTAGCTCGCCAGTGTGCAGCAATTATTTCGGCGCCCCCTAGAAACTAAAATTTTAATATTTTTAAAGCATTTTCTTTTATTATTGAAAACAGATACCTACGTAAGTACCTACTACTGAAATATTAATGAAAAATGCGCCGCAGACGAAATTTTTTTTTGTTGAAGGTCAAATAATTTTAAATTAAATTCTTAGAGATAAACTAACATCAAGTTTTTGCCTCTTTTATGTGAAGAAAAAATTAAAATTGAACAAATTTACGCATTACTATTAGGTAATATATTTAGAAAAACCATACCTAGATTTTTTAGACACATTTTTCAAATTATACATTTTTTCTTATGAATTTGAATAATGTTTCTTAAAAAACTAATTTTTCTTTTAGCATTATAGGGGTGTTCGTGGTTAAGAACTTAATTATGGCAATGCAATTTTCTAATTCATTAAGATCCGAGTTAAGATCAATACAGTGTTGAATTGGCATAATTTGGCTCCGTAGGGAAAAATAATTGTTATTTGGCTCCTAAATTACCCTCTTAAAATATAATAATAATAAACGGTGAATGTTGAAGAAAATTATACTAAAATGTGCCGCAGGCGAAAATTTGTCCATTCAAGGTCAAATGTCTTATAATTGAAAATTACTCTCTGTACACTCCCTTGCTGTGTCATCTTATGTTTTCTCTTATAAACAGAAAAAGTGAATAATTAATTATTATTGTATAAAAGAGCTACATTAAATTTATCGCCCTCTTGAAGATGCCGCCCGCGCGCGTGTACCCCTTGCCACTCTGATTTCCCGACAGTCAATCATATTTAAAATGATTCATATCTGTGTAAAATGTTGTCACACCCTGTGTAACACACTGTCCAGCATTTGAGTCTGGAAGTCCAGCTCTGCATATGGCGCCCCTTGGACAATACACTCCCGGTGGGGGTAGGGGGTGTAATTTCTAAAAATATTAATTAGCGTAAATGGTAATACTGCAACACGAGTCGCTAACTGCGTTAGCGCAATAACGTAATTCCTAACATCAAGTATTTCACCCGCACACACGAACACACACACTCGCGTAACGCAGAGAGGGTTGTTTACACCCTGTAGCGTAATGCGGTATTTTTGTAACTCGTGCAATAAATGATTTTTTGTTTTTGAGTGGGGAAACGTGTTCGCTCTCAGATAATTTGGAAATATTGAAAGGAAAAAACGATTCGCTGGAATGACTCCAATAAAACGAGACATTATTAAACGGGATCATTTTCCTTTACCACCGAACATTAGCCCCGTATTTATCTCCCTGTGTTTAGCCCCAATTAAGAGACGGTGATTTTTTTCCTGAAGCGAACAATGCGCTTTTATCGAGAATTATGATGTACATGCGAGACATTATTCGAATTAACAGCAATCATTATTGTCGTTCTTAATTACAAACCTTCAATATACTGTTATGTGAGGATAACATTAATGATTTAGACTAATTTAAAAGATTCTTTAATACATTTGTCTGGCAAAAAATTTGAAATACTTTCAATGATTTGGTGGATTTTAAATGAAACATATTTAAGAAAATTACGTTACGCGTTATGCGAGATATATCTTTTAATATAGGATAGAAAAGATATAATTTGAATTTAGTCAATTCAACGTCATATCTTTTAATCAATAAAAAAAATTTGTTTACGCCCTTGCAATAAAGCCACATTTTCATTTCTATCGTAATCACAATCATATATAGGGTGTTTCTATACCACTGCACGCAACTTTTATAGGTTATATAATTTGATATACCTACTAATTACAGATATTTTTTTTGAAAATTCGCAAAAATAAGGGTAGTGAAAATATAAGTGCCATTGGTTTGAACGTCCATTTAACTGCTTATTTATTATGTTATTTATAAAATAAAATAATAAATAGTATCAGACTATCTACAAATAGTCACTTCTTATGTAATAATTAATATACAGGTTGGTGGAGGTGAAATGCGAACAAAGGGAAATATATGACAATGGAGTTATCATGCTAGGCATCTTGATATACGTGGAATAAGTACTGTCAATGTCAAAGTAGCTGCCATATTATTGAAATTTGTATTTTATTTAAAATATTTTCTTTGCATAGGTAATAATGTATGTGTACGAGCCGAACGAGAAAGTTTACATGCACTTTTAGATTTTAATATTATTTCTGTTATTGATTACTCTTTTTGCCACACAAATTCATATTACTTCGTTTTGTGACGCTACTACAAAATATATCAAGATACCTGGCATGAAAGTTCGATTGTCATGTATGTTCCCTATGTTCGCATTTCACCTCCACCAACCTGTATAATATTTTATCATCTTTTTTCCTAGTAGAATTACTATGGCTTTGATTATTTATTTGAAAATCTTTAAAAAATTTCTTTAAAGTATAATAAACAATGCAGGATATAAAGTCATGGTAGAGTTAAGATTTTTGTTTTACCAAGAGAATTGAATGAGAATTGAATGTACACTAGCAAAATACAAATATCTACCGCTTTTTGGGACATTTTACCTTACCTTGGGACGCATGTACCTTTGGGCAACATCCATTGCAGCCACATCTAGCGTTAAATATACTAATTTCAAGCAGAATTTGGGAACACTGTTGAAAATAAAGTGATACACGTTGTTTGAAGACTCTTGCAGTTATTGTTCAGTTACTGAAGGTGAATGTTTTTTTTTCGGTGGGAAAAGTTTTTTTTGATCGTATATTTGATACCTTTTATTGTCTGATAGTCAAGTTAGTACATTATTACTTCTTCGAAAACTTCTTACATTGATATTTAAAATTTAAGTTAAGTTGGGACATGTTCCAATGCACAGGTACATGCGAGGACATGTAAACTTTAAATTTAATTTTCAAAGATAATGGAAATTATAATTGCGTATATTATTTATCGTTAAATTAAAATTTTAAGTATCGCGCTACGGTTTTTTGTTTGTTATGCGTTAAAACGTCAAAAGCAATCAATAAAATTCGATATATAGACATTAAATCGTATAAAATGGGATCATTTTATTACATAAAACAAATTTATAAATACATTTGTTTAAAATTACTAAATAAGTTAAAAAATTTGTTTCTGTTAATTAAATTCTTTATTTTTTCCTGAGGTATATTTTATTTGTACCGAAGTACAACCAGCTCTGTTCGAAGGTACAATACCACATTGTACCTCGAGACAGTTTGCCATTTTTATTTCTTATATAATATTTTACTATTGTTCTTTCAAATATCACAATAAAAATAATAGTTATTAACAAAAGTTGGTTGTTCTTTAAGGTACAATTATTTTCTTAAAAATTCATCACAAAAAAATAGAACAAAAATGTAATTTTTGTCCCGAGGTAGAACGCCTTCCCCTACATTAGAATAATCCTTGATTCAGGCCACAGTCATACAAATTAATTAAAAGTTTTTTGATAATATTTACGCCAATTTCAATCAGTTTGCATGAAAATCTGGCAGTCACGCCATTAACACCAAACCGTAAGTTCAGATATCCAAAATGAGAAGAAATAAGTGTCCGTCTCCTCCGGCCATCAATACCACCTAACGTCTAAGTCTGTCCGTTGACCGGCGCCCAATGAGGGGATTGGCACCCGGCGTTAAATCACAATCACAGGGGATGAAGAGTTATTCAGGGCGTTGATGTGCGCGGATTAGCGCCCTCACCCCCGTTGACGGCGCAAATTGAGATGGAAATGGCTGCCAAGGTCCATCTGCCGCCGATGGCCCGCCAGGGAATCGCATTCCTTAACTCACATTTAATATAGACGTCACCGTGTATTACTTTGATATGGGTAAGGGCGGGTGACCACGTGACCCGCTGGAATGATGACGTCTTGCTTGGCTAATGAGTATTAATTGCGCGGAAGGGTGAAGGTGATGTATTGCCATTAACAAAAAATTATAAAGAAATGTTAAGAGGAGATAATTCCACTCGAAAAATAGACTATTTTTCTGAAACAAATCCTGATTGCATGGTACAACATATAGTATTAATTTTTTTACTATTATATGCATAAGAGATGAAAATAGTCCGCTAACTCCAAATTATTCATTTTTCATTGTTGGCAAAATGTTTAATTGCATTAAAAAATACACCAATTTTTGACAATAAATTAAGTATATAAAAAACCTAAATATTGATATATTACTGAGATAGCGGACTGTACACAACCTTTATTTAGAAGTATACAAAATTTCAAGCTTGTAAGTTTGTTTTTGCTGCTGTATTTTGTTCCAGAAAATGATCACTTTTGAGCAAATTTTGCCTATTTTACGGCGTAACTCATGATAGTGTCACAAAAGGGCGGGGTTTTAACTTGTGTTTATCTCTGACGTAAATTTCTGACCGTTTTGGTAGGAGGGGGGTGGGTAAACTGAATTTGTCAAAATGAAAATTCGGGATTCATGTTAGGAATAATATCCTCTTAAGGTGGATTTATAACACGCACAGCGCATAGAAAATAATTTAGCGCAACATAGCATATAAGTTGGTCATACGGAAATTAGTGCATCCATTTATAAAGCCTCATTTCCACCGACTGTTGTAATGCTTAAGAACTATGTTTAATGCATAAGTACTAAGAGCAACACATAAGAACAAAACTTTGCAAACTCCAAACATAAGGCGAAGCTAGGTTCACATAGCTTATGTCATGTTATGTCAATATGTTGAGCACACGGTAAACTAATGAAGTGGTTCAAATAGGTTATGTCACATTCATTATTTCTTTTGACATAACATAACAGTTGATTTGAACTTAACTTTCACTGCTAAGTCTATGTCTATATCTGTCAAAATTACATATTTATTATTAATATAGATAAAAATTTACCAATAAGTTCAGAACAAAGCTTGTATGATAAAATAAAAGCACATTATGAAGATATTAAAATAATAAAACCAATAAAATGTAAGTACAATTTAAAATATATCATTCCCAATTTTATTAAAATGTTTCTCGTAAATTTACTAATACAAACTTATCTACACAAAATGTCTATGTCAATAGAAATAACAATGACATGACATGACATAAGCTATGTGAACATAGCTTTATGCACAAGCATAATTATTAAATATGGACATGAATAGGTACTTTACTTACGAAATTAACAGTTCTTCCATTCCTAAATATCTCAAAAATACCGGCAATGATTAAATTACAAAATTCGACAACAAATGTCATCTCTGTCGGTATAGTTCTTAAACAAGATAGGTGGAAATGGCCCTCTAATAAATAATCATTATGCATTACACCTTACGCACAAATCATTATGCATTAAGCACTAAAACAATCGGTGGAAATGAGGCTTGAAGCCTCATTTTAAAATATATATTTAATATCTGTTTTCTGCAGTTTAAAAATGCGCGATTCAGCAGGAGAAATGCTCGAAGAAATTATTCCATAGCATAATGTAGCGTTTTTGCAGTACGAATATCAGTTAATGACTTCAATCTTTTTATTGTAACATAAGGGCGCTAAACTACTACAAATAGCATCATCCACTTGACTCTTGACTGTTCCAGATCATATTTTCTTGAATGGCAAGACCCAATATTTTAGTGGTGCAAACTTGTGGCAACAGTGGAACTAGTACGCTCTCATTGCGTTTACAATTTGAAAATTTTACAATGGTCGATAAAAATGATCTGGAAACGGTTTTAAGCGCGACCTTAAGGTGGTTGGCTTCTAACCGATAAAATGGTGAAAAGTATGTTTAGTTTTCCCATTAAAATTGAAGTAAGAATTGAAATTTTCGAATTAACTAAGATATTTTTGAAAAGTTTAAGGATGCTTGCTCTTTGCTCTAATGCCAGTTTTTTTAGTTTTTTCTTCAATTTTTTTATGTGCGTGGCTAAACATGTCCAATTTTGTGAACATTTCATGTGTATTTTAATACAAAATCCTACATAAAAATTCAAAAAAGTGGCATTAGAGCAAAAAGAGGGCAACTTCAAGCTTTTCAAAAACGTCTTATTTTTTTAAAAAATCTTATTTTTTAAACTAATTTTATGGGGAAAACTGCATGTTGTTTTTCGCTATTTTGACGGCTGGTGTTGATCCATTTTAAATTTAATTTTCTGGAATACAAAATTCGAAACGTGTTCAATTTATTTATTCAGATATATAATTTAAATCTTTGTTTATTAAACTTATAATTTGACTGCGCAACCGCCTTAATATGAAGTTAATAGGCAAATATAACAAGCAACAAGCAGGATGTTCACATTCTTGAAATATTTCGTTCGATTTTATTTTGTCAAGTGGGTAGTACCTAATTTGATATCATAAAAATAGTCTTGCAATGCAGACATGTAAACTATTTATTTTGAATGTACCCATTTAGCCCACACATTCACCCCCGCCCCCCTTCCCCCTCTCCCCAACTTATTCTTTGCTCTTTAATCCACGTAACGGCAAAGCGGTGGCGGTGATTACTTTAATTGGCTCAATCTCAAGTGTTCAGCGTTACTCCGAGTAGCTCCAGCTCCGCGCTACACCAGCCACTCCACCGCACCCCGCGCCGCTGTGAGGGAGGAGATTGATGATCGCTAATGTTTAACTTGATAGTTGGTGTATAATCCAAACCATAATGTTGTAGAATGTATTCATTACTTCACGTTAAACCCTCGAGATATTTGTTACTGGCTGGATTGAGGCGGCGTACAAGGAGCAAGCTAATGTGGATTAGGGAAAAGTTGCAATGGCAGAAATGCAGATGTACGTTGGTTGGGGTAATTTACATCAATGTCTCATTAGATATTGTGGGGTATTTAAGAACTGTAATAAGCAGGTACAATTTAGTAATGACCGTTACCGCTATCAGTCTCCCAAAGTAGGTTTTTTCGTTATAATTGGTAGTATATTACATTACTAGCAAGGTAATAATATATTGCGTCATAAGGGAAGATTTAGGCATATTACATCCCGAAGATTTCTGATGCACGAGCGAGCGAATGGAGCGAGGGCAACAAAAGCTGAGGGATGTAATATGCTGTTACATTCCCGTAGGGTACAAGATATTTTTTCTACGATCACTACGGAAAATTTCACTTTTCCCATGCTTTACATAGCCCGAAAGTTATTCATTTCTCACAGTCGTGGGATAAAGTGTGATAAATTATTTCTCACACAAGTTGCCAACTGTAATATAATGTTAATTTTTATATATGTATTTTTAGATTTATAAATTACAAAATATTATTTGCTAATTACTTAAATGTTTATATAATATAATATAATCTCAATATTTCATACGAATATTATAAATAAACTATAATAATATTTCAAAATATTGAAATCTAATTTTCGCTTTTACATTTTAGAATTTAACTGTTGGCAATATTGTTCTTTTAAAAAAAATGAATTATTTATCTTACCAAAGAGTGTGGTCGTAGATAAAGTATAGTGTGCCACTCGTGCAGAAACACCTATTGCCCACTTCTGTGATTCCAGCCTTCGACTTCGTCTCGTGCTGGAACTCTCACACCTCATGGGCAATAGGTGCTTTTCTGCACTAGTTGCACAATATACTATTTCCGCATCCATGAGAAGCACGTATTATCTAAAAGGAGTTAATTTTATAATGAAGAATACAATCCTATAAAAATGTGTCGCTTTCCTGTTCACAAGTCAGAATCAGAATCTAAAACCATGGTACCTTAAAAATATTAACAAAAATTCTGACGGTAGGTAATACATTTTTTTATAAATATTTTGGTAACTTACAGTATGGATAAAAAAATAAAAATGCTTCTTTTGTAATGTTGATTTGTTCATTAAATTCAAGAATTACACAATAATAATTGTGTGTACGTAGTGTGTAAATATCTTTTTGACACATAACCTCAAATTGTCAAATTTCAAGTAACTAATTTTCGTGTTAAATAATTTTTATAATAAATTTATTTGTAGTTATATTCGTATTTACTTCAACTTAATACTATAATAACACATATTAATCACTTATATTAATATAGAATTTTCTGAATTGTCAAAAAGTCAAATTATTTTGATTCTAATTCTATTGGTAGATGTCGCTTCGTACGCATGAACGGTAAAAACCCGGCAATTTTCATTACGCCCCGCGTTTCATAGTTACCCGCAATTGTTACCCTCAAATAAGGTAAACAATCTGTCAATTACATCCATGGATACAGAAAAACAGTTTTTACTGCTGAAAGGAGGAAATGATCGGCGAGCCAATTAGGCGAGCCTGTCACCTCCTCGGTCTCCTCCTTGAAGTAGTAAAATAGTTACCTTGCGAGTGTTGTACAACATTTTACTTGTTACTCATTTGTAAATAAAAATTAAATTTTTTAAAAGGACACATCTGTAGATCCATTCTTTTTCTATTAAATGTTTATATAAACATTACCTTGAAGTCAATAATAAACTAACAGTTTACTCGTAACGAAAAGACTTTTACAATATTTTTCAACATCAAAATGACATTGCATTGCTAGGATGCGGTAATGTACGAGTTTCGGGCTGCTTTTAGGCTATCGTAGTAATGGGAAAAAACTGGAATAAAAAAATAGAATCGAGAGTATTCTAGGAATTTGGAAAAAACGTAGACGGGCCGCATAAGATTATTATTTAGGCTTACTACGAAAATATACCTAACGAACGCAGAATTATACCTCAAACAACAATTCCTTAGTCTGTTTAACTACACAACTTCCCCTATAAATCCAACTTACTCCTCATCAAATAACCACCATTTAACCCCTTCCCACTTTCCCTCCCTCGTTTATGTCACATTTCCTCCTTGAGGGTAGAGGATTCATTCCCGCTCGGCTTACCGGTCAAATCCTTAGTCAAACAACAAACACCACCGCACGTACACACGCACGGAACACGCCGTGGTTCAGACTCCTCGCGATCTCCTGTCGCCCGCGTGAGGGACATTAAAGGCTAACGTCGGAATATATTACGAGGGAGTTACATAAATTAGACCTGAGGAACAGCGGTTGTAAAGAGGATCCAGGACGCGTGTCATGTAAGGATCGGTGTGTGGAGTGATTCATTGGGTTGTGTTTGTATTAGGAGAAAACAGTCTTATCAACTGGTAATATTCTACTTGATAAAATAAAATCCCCAGATCATTTCAAGAATGAGAACATCCCGGCTACTACTCGTAACTTGCTATATTTGCCTGTATATACAGGTTGGGACAAATGAGATCTACTAAATGTTAAACACTAATAACTCTTGTAATAATCTCTTATTTTGATTAATTTTTTTAATACAATGAATATACGAGTATTTTATGGAAATTATATATGAAATATGACATCAGACAAATGTAAACCTATTCTCGATACAGAGATCGGCTCTTTTTAACGCGTTTTCCATTACACCACGTAATGTTTCTGGTTGACGACTCAGTATTTCGTCTCGAATATTCTGCTTCAGCTGTCTAATAGTCTCTGGTTTATTAACATACACGTTGTCTTTTAAATTTCCCCATAAAAAAGTCGGGCGCTATTAAATCTAGCGAGCGATGTGGCCAAGGGAAATCTGATTTTTTTTTAAACAGACGTTCGTCAAAATTTCACTTTTTTTGCCATAACACCGCACCAAACAATACATTTGGATGGATTTGCAACTGATGCTGGTGTATTTCCCTTGGATTTTCAGAGCCCCAAAATCTACAGTTTTGTTTGTTGACATGACCATTTAAATGAAAATGCGCTTCATCCGACATCAAAACATTATTTAGAAAATCAATTTGTGTGGCTAATAAATTTCCAAGAATTCGATTATAACCTACAAAAAGAAAAATATAATTAAATAAAAAAATACAAAAGTTATTTAAGTTTAACATTGGTAGGTCTTATTTGGCCCACCCGATATGTTAATTAAAGAAGTAGTAAATTGTCGGATAGTGGACTAAGGTTGCTTAAATGATGAATTGAAAAATACTGCAACGTTTCGATATATTTGATATCATCTTCAGGCTACAATATTACAAGAAACAAGGTATTATTACACACATCTTTACAATAAAATATCTTAACTACATACCGTTGTTATTTTCATAATACAATTTGGTTACATATTTTGTAAACAGTTAACTATGTTGTAATTATAATTGGTAATGAACTAAGTAAAGTAATAATGCGATTTTCTTTCCGAATACACCTCGGCATGGATTAATATCCAGAAAATTTTATTTATTGTCGTGCATTGGCAGCAATGCACTCAAGGCGGAACTTCAAGGGTCTAGAAATAGTGGTATCATTTATTCGGAATTCTGGGCTTATTTTTAAAGATATTTTAAATTTTTTTGAAGTACTGTAAAGATAAAGCATGGTTCTAAACCCGTCTTAAAGTTTTAATAAAAATATCAATTGTTTATATATATGTACAGTTTGTTGAAAATGGCCTATTTTCAACCATCAAATTTGAATATTTGTATTATTTTGTTCGATTTATAAATTTACGACTGCTTTAGAGCAATTCCTTAACTTTGTAAAAATTATTAAAACTTATTACTAAAATTAGCCAATATTTCGTAATACCGAATAAATGGCATATATTTTGACGAAAATATGCATCTGTTGTTCAATACAAGACATACTTTCCTTCTACTCCGATTACCCAGGCTAAGAAATTTTTTTAGTGAACTGCACGTCGCTGCGTAGAACATTATGGTATAGGTTTCGAATGCGGAAAAATTTGATGTTCCGCCATAATTGAATTTTTTGAAAAAGAAGTATTTCAAATTCACAGAAACAGTGAATTTATTTTTTTGAAGATAGTTGAAAGAATCCTCAAAGAATTCTTGTGTGGACAGGACAAAGAAAATTTACACTAATTTCCATTCTCTACGTACGGAATTTATTGATGTACCTATGTACGCAATTTTTATGTCACAATAGAATCATATCCATGTTTAATTTTTTTACAATTCAAAATTTTATTAGACTTCATCTGGTTCAATTAATTTTATGCCTGTTCTGCAAAATTAATAGAAGTATTCTTATATTCCGGCAGTAAGTGTATTCCTATTTATAGATTCAATCCAATAGAATTTCCTGTTTTTCATCAAAGTTCCGACAGCATCCCCAATATTCCCAGGTCTCAAAATGAAATTTTTTTTTCAAACGGAACGCTAAGTTAATTCTTTAAACATCATAATTTTTTTTCTAAAAACAGTATTTCTTGTAGATGCACTAGATTGTTTAATCTTTGATTATTAATTGTGGGGAGATAAGGCATGGAACTTGTGCACAATGCTAAAGATGTATGATTGAAAATCGCTTGTGTTCAGCTGTTGGAAAAGGTGGTCCAATTTGTCAATCAAAGCTATTTTCGGTTATACATCTTTGTCATGAACGTTCTTCATAAACTGCATGTGGCATATCACCCCGCTATTAATAATAGACAAAGAGTTCAACAAATAATAATGTGTAAGTCAAATAATTTTCTTATAAAGTTGTTACCAGAAATTGAATTCTTCTTCATTTTACGCGACGGAAAAACAAAATTGGTCATTTCGAGCTCTGAGAAGTATTCTCGTGAATTTCGAAGTATTTCTGCAGGAATTCTTGAAATTCCGTAGTAGAGACTCGAACTAAACCGGCATAGAAACACAAAATGAACAGGTACAGTGTCTGGCTTAACGTATAATATCATTTTAATAGGTACACTATAACCTCTTCGGAAAATTTCATAGATTTGTAGTGTTTCTTAATTATATGATAATTTAGAATGTACCTACTTACCCTAAGAAACTATTGAGGTTGATTTAAGGTGTGGTATCAGACCTACGGTATCGTTTACGATATCAAAAAATTGAGTAGGTAGCGATTTGAACAAATAATTATAAAAAAATATATTGCTGAAAATGTACAGATGATACTGACCATAGTCTAAAATTTTAATGTTTGCAAAAAAATCATTTTTTACCTTTTGTCATTCAGTACTGTAAAAGAGGTATTAATTGTAATCATGCTCAAATTTCGATAGTGAGTTTTCAATGGATAACCACGTTTTGAGGTCCCTAGAACACGATTTTGATAGTCGCGATAATGTCTGTGTGTGTGTATGTGGATGGATGGAGGTACGATAACTCAAATACCACCGAATTAAAAAAATTGAAATTTTGTACAAAATATTCTGACATTAGATTAAATCTGATTAGATTTTGGTTTTGATCGTGCAACCGGAAGTGGTACTTTCTTGAAGTCCTGACGAGTTTTTCTGGAATATCCTCAGCATTTGTAGACTAATAGGAATTTTTTTAATAACAATGTATACTAAATGTTACTATCTACAATTTGTATGGCACCATTTTTACTTCCTTGTACGGAGTAATAAGGAAGTATTGTAATCGCGAAAAATTTCGGTTTTCAGATTTTGATGGAAATATCCGTTTTGACATTTTCTGAATCCATTATGACTAGTTTCGTCGTGACGTCTGTACGTACGTGCGTACGTGCGTACGTACGTGCGTACGTACGTACGGACGTATGTGTGTCGCATAACTCAAATACGGTTAGACGTAGAAAGTTGAAATTTTGTATTTAGGACTGTTATAGCATCTAGTTGTGCACCTCCTATTTTTGGTTTCAATCTATAAACCGGAAGTAGTACTTTTTAAAAATATTTCGATAAATATTTAATTTAACACAAATTTTTTTATTTTAAATGAAAGATTATGTGATTATTACCTAAAATCGGTATTTTATAAATATTTTTGTATCTGGTATCATTTAGGAATAATTAAAGTATATATTTTTAATTTAGTATTTCTTTATCTTGTAGTCCATGATCGATTAACATTTGTTACTACGTAAAATTTAAATGATTATGACATGACAGTGACAATAGTAAAATATGCTTTATATCTTCTTCTGCAGTTTAAATAAAATGACTAAAATATATTTGTGAGTATACTAGTATAATAAGTTAAAAGAATTTTTTATATTATTCTACATTTTAGTTATTAAGAAAAGTATGAACACACAAGGCGTACAAGGAAGTCATGTGGTGTCCACGTCAGATTTTTTATAAGAAGTTACAAATTGTTCAAATTTGTTACAATTTTGCTTTACCCGCGTAAAAAAATAAAATATTTGAGTGTTATATTAATTTTTGACTTTTTGACAAATTGAAATTGAAAATATCAAATGTCATTTATTATTAATAAGATCATGATAAACTTTATAAAAACTACTATTCCCGAATTCCCTTCTACAATGGTATATTTGTGAGTAAGTACCTTCATACACCGTATAAACGGTATTGACAGATTTTATATGACAGCTCCTAGCACTTGTTTTACTTTCAAGAAACTTTTTAGTAAAAAATTAGAGTCAGTCAGTTTATAAATCAGTCGAAGTATAATGTAAACATGATAAAGTGATGACATTATTATTTAGTTATTTTTATCAATAACGTCATTGATGACGTGCACGTCTTTCTTCGTAAAATCATCTATACGTATATTATATTTATATTAAGTACATAGAAATAAGAAAAGGAAAGTTGTCGCGATAGGTCATGTGCTGGCCACTTTAGATTTTTTATTGTTATAATATGAAAATACTTCCCATCTAGTTCACAGGCATACGTGACAACGCGAATGGCTTCATTATGAATACGTCTCGATTGTAAACAAAAATCGTATTCTTAGCAACCTCTGGCATCCGCCTTTTTACTACGCGAATGGTTATTTTTGACAACACTGTAATTATGAGTGAAGCTAATTTCAGAGTTGATTTTGACAGAAATAATTTTAAATGAACAGTGACATAAGAACCACGCGAGTTGTATTATTTAACTTCCTTGTTTTGCAGGAGTAGAAAAAATAATGTGTATAATACGTATTGAAAAAAAATAACTTGATAAGTATTCTTTAAAAGCTACTTTAGTAGCTTGTAGCTTGGCTACATTTTAGTGAAGTGGATAAGCTATTCAGTAGCTTAAGCTACTTTTTTGCAAACTAACGAGTAGCTTAGCTAAGCTACTTTTTCCAATTAGCTTGCCCAGCTCTGATGATACCTGGGGTCCGAAGAGAATAAAACAAATCATAGAAGTTCCAGTTCCTCTCTGCTTATTTGATCATTCCACTTTCACTATCATCTACTCCAGCAAATCCAGTTCTCCGGCGCTCAGTCGGGGGCGGCAAGAGCCACGCCGCCGCCGCCGCCAGAGCCGCTTTGATGGATTATTGCGCAAACAGTGATTCACGGGCGCATCGCGACCTGTTGCTGGAGACTGCTAGACACACCGACACACAGCCATGTGAGTGTGTGTGTGGGGATGTCGGGATACGGGACGCGTGCACGTGGCGGGAGCATGCGGTAGTTTATATTTAATAGTTTTGTTACTATTTACTATACGCCGAAATTAATCTTAGATATACTGGGTTTATTAAAAACGGTATACGAAGAAAAGGTTTCCAGCAATACGTTCCCGGCAAAATGATCCCAGCAAAACACGAATGTTTCCACGTAAATGGTCCCTCACAATTGGTCCCCTGCAAAACGTCCCCAAACATGAATGTCGCCACGTAAAAGGTTCCCTCGTAATTGGTCCCCGGCAAAATGATCCCAATGAAATGTCCCCAAACACGAATGTCCCCACGTAAATGGTTCCCTCACAACTGGTATCCGGCAAAACGTCCCCAAACACGAATGTCCTCACGCAAAAGGTCTCCTCGCAATTGGTCCCCGGCAAAACGTCCTTAGTAAAACATCCTCTGCAAAATAATCCCAGTAAAACGTCCCCAAATATGAATGTCACCGGTCCCCTCTCAATTGGTCCCCGGCAAAACGTCCCCAAACACGAATAACCTCACGTAAAAGGTATCCTCGCAATTGGTCCCCGGCAAAACGTCCCCAAACACGAATGACCTCACTCGGACCTCACGTAAAAGGTATCCTGGCAATTGGTCCCCGGCAAAACGTCCCCAGCAAAACATTCCCGGCAAAATGTCCTAACGGAAATGGTCCCCATGCAAAAATGTCTCCATATAAAAGGTCCCCAGCAAAATGTCTCCATGGGATTTATTGTTACAGTTTCGTAAAGCACATATTTTTGGTATCCTTCAAATTCATCGCAAAGAAAGTTAATATCAATAAGAGGAACCTGGAGTTGGCTTATTTATATTTTTTGGAACAACCCTAAATTTCTTGAAAATTAATCGGAAAATTCATCGCAACCGTGTGTATGTGGGACTCATAAAATATATTATAAAGTTCAATCAGAGTTTTTACCAAAATCGAATAGGTCTGTGGGACCCAAGAAGGGTATAAGGTCTTTATTTTTAGTTTAGTCAAATTAGAGTTTTTACAAAAACCGAGTATATGGGACTCAAGAAGGGTAGGTTCTTTATTTAATTCAGTTCAATCAGAGTTTCAATCAAAATCGGGTAGATATGTGGGACTCCGGGTGTTAGGTTCTTTATCCTTTATACCACCAACACCGAGTATGTGGGATTCAAGAAAAGTATAAGGTTCTTTATTTAGTTCAGTTAAATCAGACGAGTTTGAACAAAATTGAATAAAATAGTATGTTTGTAATACAGAAGAGTTAAAAAGTAACTGAACTAATTTTTGGATACCATATTGTTACAGTTAAACATTAATTAATTACACATTTTTTAAGAGTATGCAACCATGGCTACTTGTTTGCAATATAGCGCCTATGACCACACTCTTTATACAGGATGTTTCATAACTTCAGGTACATACGTTAAGGGTACATGTTGTTTGATATGCTGATTACGAATCAAAACGAATTTTTCTTAAAATCGCAAAATTAATTTCTATGTTTCCCAGTCAAAAATTTTTCGTAACCACTGCCACTGGGTGGAGTAATTATTGTTTCATTAAAAATAATTAAATTTCGTTTGTTATTTTACTAGTATTATGTAATTTAAGATGTTCATTACCTACTTCTATTGTTGTATTTAATAGGAAAACGAAGCCAGTGCAGTACTACAATGACTGTTTCAGGTAAACAAGCCTTAACTTTTCGAATTTAAAAAAATTTATTTTAGATTCGTAATCAGCATATCAAACAACAAACAACATATTATACCATTAACTTATGTACTCGAAGTTATGAATATACAGGATATAGTGATACTCTAGGAAGTTTTTCTTAAAAGTTGTCGAACCTTACTGCTGCAGTATATGGAAACATTATAAACCGTAACATAGAAATACCTATATGTCAAGTTAACAGAACACAAAAGAAGTCACCAGTTACACCCATTATAAACTAGCCTTCATTTATGAACTTAATACGTTAGATACAACCATAATAACATCAAAACCTTGCATAATATGCAAATTGTCAACTAATAGACAGATAAAATTGTTGATTTGTTTTAACATCGCTGTCGTTGATGATACGATTAAACTTTGAATATAACGCGAATATATGCTATTTTAACCCTCTCGGCTGTTCCAAGAGACTCGGTTTTACCTCGTCGCTTAGCAACATCCTCGATATTATAAATTGCATAATATTCTTGTTTTATTAATAGCTACAACACAACATGGTAGTAATAATTTTATTTGTTTAACTTTCAAATAATTAATAATTTAACACTAATTATTATCGCCAGCATTGTAGTAAAACTTTACTATTTTAGTAAACAATTAAAAATCTCCATTAGCTCCACTCCATCTCACCTGATCGCATTCAATTTCCCCATAAACAAACTTTGAAAATTGAAAATACTAAACTCGTCTGGCGCTGTATATTTCCTGCATGGTGGTGGGGGTACAGCGGATAAAGCACTTGAGAGTCTGGAGTTTGCGGCGTTAAAAGCTCATTACATCCCCCCCCCCCCTTGCGTCTTGCTTCCTGTCGCAGGAACACGACTATGTACCACGTGAAATAGAGGTTATGTTCAAGCTGGACAGTGTAATGTATGGTGTTTAAATATTAATGATGCATTGAAGAGGGAAATTGGGGGATATTGGAAAGTTGAAAAGAAAAAGGGATGATGATGAGAATTATGTTTTAAATTCAGTCATACATAAAATGAACTATTACTTAAGTAATAGGTACTGTACGTAATATTAATAATTTAAACTATAATATAGGTCTATATTTACCTCTTTAGAAGAAAAAAATTACAAAATATTGGAACGGTTGAGTATACAAGATATTAAATATGAGCGTAAAAATTTTTGCCTATCCCCCAGCCTTAAGGCAAAACTTTGAAATGTTGCAATTTTTTCGGAAACGATAACTAAAAAAATATCAAACATTAACATTTCAAATCTTATATTTCAGGTTTTAAAATACGAATCTTAATAAGTCATTAAATTTTGGTTTTAAATTCCAAACCGGAAGTAGTACTTTTAAAAAATATTTCGATAAATTATTTATTTATTTTAAATGAAAGATTATGTGATTATTACCTACAATCGGTATTTTATATATTTTTTTGTATCTGGTATCACTTAAGAATAATTAAAGTAGGTATATACCTACTTATAATTTAGTATTTTGGTATCTTGTAGTCCATGATCATTTAACATTTGTTACTACGTAAAATTTTAATGATTATGACATGACAGTGACAATAGTAAAATATCGTTTATATCTTCTTCTGCAGTTTAAATAAAATGACTAAAATATATTTTGTTAGTAGAATCGTAGTAGTAGTACTAGTAGTAGTAACTATATATTTGTATAATAAGTAATAAGAATAAAGTAATAGGTGGCAGTACGATCAGAAATAAAACTTTAACATAAATAGTGTTCTGGATCACACATTATAATCATATCAAGAATAAAGTAAGTATGGCGGAAGGTCTTGTGCTGGCCACATCAGATTTTTTCGTAAATTCCCGAAGTCTAATCAGAGGTAGACGTAAGAAATTGATATTACTGGATTTGCTTAGGTGACGGGAAACAAAACATTTCAATAAGAGTACAAAAACATATCTCGTACACAGCAACCGCAATATTTCTTATATTTGATTTTCCAACCTCGTCCTCGGTCCACCTCTTCACATCCTGAAGAGCTTCATATTCCAAGCTCCTTGAACTTCAATCCGATATCCGATCATCTCGTGCGTCCAGGCTAGGCACACAATGGCACTACTTCCACGTTTCATAAATTGTCAGGTCCACGCGTAGTCTGACGGCGCTAAGTGCCGACTTCGAATCCAATCTCATCTGAGTTGGCCTTGGAGCTGCTGCAGACTCCTGCAAGGACCTGGAGTGTCCACAACGGTGGTATAAGTGAGAAAAGGATAATTTTCTAGCTGCTGCACATGGGCAGAAATTGATAGAATGGGAACGGAATGAAGTTTTAAATGTAGAACTGGCATACGGCAGTATGGAACTTGCTATGTTACTTTAATTATAGGTGATACTTTTATAGTCCGTTTATAACAATGACCCATTATAATTTAGACACCGCATTTGTTGTGAAGCAGACGCTTCCTGAGGTGGGGTAAGGGGATTGAGATCTAGCTCGCAGTGCGGGTTGCGTGTACTACAATAATTATTCTAAAGTGTCTGTCAGATGAAATAATTCTAACCTACAACAAAATTCACTTTGAGATACAAGTTTATAAAAATATGTACGCATTTTTGTGTTAAATTGTGCAGGAATGAATGTTGTATTATTTTATATTTTATAAATGATTTTACATTTAAATGGTGTAGGTACTATACTATTTTGGCAAGAGCACAGTTTGTTTAATTAATTTAATAATAAATGACATTTTATTTTTTCATAACTATCAAAAATTTGCTTGTATTAGGGTTATCAGCACTTGTGATTAAATATTTTTATTATTTTTGATAATGTCATTTATTATTTATGATATAGTATATTTAAGATTGGAGGAGTAGAAAAGTTCTGGCAATATGTTTTATAAATAAGAAATATCGTTTATTTCCATCTCTACATACGCCAGAACTCTTAATTTATACAGGGTGAGTCATCGAAATGCCCGTCGTCGATATCTCCCTTGTCGTTAAAAATTTGTTAAAAATACAGCATAATTTTTTTAACAGAATTTTTCGTCTACTCAAGGAGCATAACTTAAAATTATTTTCACATATACAGGGTGTTGCATAACGACTTGGCAATAATTGTTCGTCTTTTTTTAAATGAAACATCCTATATATTTTGAATTGTATTTTATTTACCTATACGAACATATAAATTTCATTTTAGTTTTCCGCGGCGTTGCCAAGTTATTCAATTTTTTCTCTAAAAAAAGCCGAATACACGTATTGTTTTATAAAGGCGTACTGAAGTTATTTTAATAGTAAAAATTATGAATTTTTTTTCTGTACAACTGTAACTATACTCTTTGTTCTGACATAACTTTTTTTAAATGTTATTATACAGGGTGTTCAGTATAGAGAATCAAATTTACACAATTTCAAATGGCTATAACTCGTCATTTTCAAATGGACAACCTATATTTTATTATTCTGTTGTGTGTATTTTTGCATCTTCTTATGTTATAAAAGGTGTCCTATGCCTAAAAACATTAATTTCGAAATTAATTAAATTAATGTTTTTAGGCATAGGACACCTTTTATAACATAAGAAGATGCAAAAATACACACAACAGAATAATAAAATATAGGGTGTTCCATTTGAAAATGACGAGTTATAGCCATTTGAAATTGTGTAAATTTGATTCTCTGTACTGAACAACCTGTATAATAACATTTAAAAAAAGTTATGTCAGAACAAAGAGTATAGTTACAGTGGTACAGATAAAAAAATTCATAATTTTTACTATTAAAATAACTTCAGTACGCCTTTATAAAACAATACGTGTATTCGGCTTTTTTTAGAGAAAAAATTGAATAACTTTGGCAACGCCGCGGAAAACTAAAATAAAACTTATATGTTCGTATAGGTAAATAAAATACAATTCAAAATATATAAAAATATATAGGGTGTTTCATTTAAAAAACGACGAACAATTATTGCCAAGTCGTTATGCAACACCCTGTATATGTGAAAATAATTTTAAGTTATGCTCTTTGAGTAGACGAAAAATTCTGTTAATAAATTTATGCTGTATTTTTAACGACAAGGGAGATATCGACCACGGGCATATCGAGGACTCACCCTGTATAGTTAATATTTTTGTAACACAACTTTTTATATTTGAGGAAGCCTAATACAGCCACTTAGAACTGGCAGACCGGACATTCCATCTTCAGTAGATATGCAAGGCCCAAGCTCTTCAATTACACGATTAATAAAATGTCCACACTAATTTGACCGCTAGCTCTCCGTCTATTATTCTATACAATAATTGTATCGAAAACCGTGGACACCAGGATACGAATTCACAATTTTATTGTATTTCGTACAATAATCGTATAGTTTACAATATTGTGTATATAATGCCTGTTTTACACGATCCAATTTATTCACCAATAAATTGATAAAGTTGACCTTCAATTCCTTCATCAATAAATTGCCAAGTAGAAAAATATTTTTGTTCGTTTTACACTCATCAAGTTTTTTTCAATATATTTTGAAACTTTTAATAGTACCAACCTACCGATATCAGTTCGCTCACTTTACTGGCCAACTGTGCCAACAATATTTTTCTTCCATAACCTATTAAGGAGGTTGGGGACGCCTGCAGTGGCGTACCCAGACATTAGCCTTAGAAGGAGGATATGAAAATAAAAATATTTTTGATAATGTAAAACAAAATTCGCTCAACGCCGCAACGCACGTTGGCTGATGTCATTGCAATTTATTCAGTTGCTGTGATATTTATTTTTACAATAATTACTAATTCCCTAATCAAAAATGCTTGACATGCTTACATTTTTTTTAAATAACCTGCAAATGGTTTAGAAAAAGTACGCAAAATCTTTAAGAACTTATTTTTAAAGGTTTATAGGAAATATTAATACAAGTTCTATGAATTTTTCATCATTTTATCATATAGTTTAAACAAAAATTTAGTGAATTGCCATAAGAGTTCATGTAAAACGAGCGTAATTTCAACATTTAATTACTCAAAAACCGGATAGACGAAAATTTAAAAAAAAAAAATAGAATCTTAATAGTGAAATGAAGGCACTGTATAAATTTCAGCCTCTCATCATCATTTTAATATACGGTCACCAACCTCCTTAACTAAACGCTTCGAAACGAAATGAAACTGCATGAAATGCGGGAAACGTCCATGGAAACGTAACATTTAATAAAATTAAAATGGTATACACAAAGATTGGCAACGACAATACTAAGATAAAAATTCCTAGAATTCCCTAAAATATTGTGGAAAACGAAAAATAGAACACGTCAATAAATTCATCAATTTATTGTTGAAGAAAAAATTGACGAAATTTTTTGTATTAGTACACACAACAATAAATTGAAAACAAAATTTGGTCAATTTATTGAGAAATAAATTGGATCGTGTAAAACCAGAATCAAGCTGAATAGCACTGGTTCCAAGTGGCCGATCCACTATTTCGTAGATGGGATGCAAACTCTGTTGAATAGTTTACCATAAATACAAAAAATGACTGATAATCCTCTATCCGCGTATTGCATTGTTCAATTTCCACTCCTCTACCTTAACTTCCGCCTCAGTTAGCTGCGTCTTCATCAGCTCCGGTGTAATTACTCGGTCTTCGCTAAGCGTTTAGTATAGGGCACGTATGTTTGCTCGCAATTAGCACAGAACTATAGCCAAGTAGATCAAGTAGACTACTCGCTGCTGACGGTATTGTTATTTCGCTAACGCGTTAATTGCTGAGTGCGCGCGGAGTTCTGATTGATTTGGTAAAGCTATAGAAAGATGAACTAATAACTGAGGAGAAGGAAAGAAAAGAAAAGTGGTGACGCAGTCGTGTCCAATAAGGAACTGGTAGAAGATAGATGATTCAGTAATTTTTAATTTGTTAGTAAATAAATAAACAAAGGAATACAAAATCATTTGCCTGTCAAAGAAATGATAACGAAGCGTAAGAAAATCGAAATTCTCTTCTTTTAATGGCGTTACATTTAAAATTTTTCTTAATAGGTAGTGCAAGAATTTAATTTTTTTTCTGGTTGAACCATACCTATATTAACGAGAAGAAAGCTAAATATTTGCTGCTTCTAGACATGAGTTTTTTTTTTATCCGGCACAAATTTTAAGGAGGTTGGTGACCATAATAATTAAAATGGCGATGAGAGGCTGAAATTTATACAGTGCCTTTATTACACCTCTGAAAAATGACCGAAAGTATAAAAAATCTGGAAGTATACAACGGAATAAAATTGACTGTGATCAAGAAAAATTTATTGGAGATGTTATAAAGAACTAAAAATTTTGTTGATAAATGATGACAAATGATAAATTTCTGAATTTGACCAAACTAAAGAAAATACCTACAACAATTTTCATAAAGATATTGATAGAATTTTAACGAAAATCGCATTTGTTCCTGAAAATATTGTCTAGTAGTAAAATTGACATATTGGCAGCAATGCACTCCAAAAAATTTTCGGATAATAATCCTTGTACTTGGGATATTACAAGTGAAATTTTTTTAAATTTTAATGAATGTTAAATGGTTCGAATAATTTCGAACCCGTTCAGAACTATTGGTTTGGTTTCGGTTATGGGTTTGCCAAAATATTTTACAAAAATAGTTGCGGTTAGTTAAATTTTTGTTTGTCCCTCGGAAAATTTTCAGGCGGAGCCCATGCCACTTGCCAGTGTTACTTTGAAAAACACAGTTCAACTAATCTTGGCCTATGTGTTATAGCAGCACTATCATTTATCGGAAAAGCAATCACATTTGGACCACTTTGGCTTTAAAGTTTTATCCATGACCATTACATTACATGACTTAACTCAAAACAGCAATTTTTTCAATTGGGCCATTTTTGCACCGACCGACTCAAATTAGGATAACCTGGAGACTTATTCTATATCGTTGGCGACTGTAATAAGCGACTTTATGACGTCGTAGTTGGCGACTGTATACTTATTCCATCTGTTGGTATAGTCAAAAAGTTCAGTTTTGACATCATAGGTAGCTACAAGGCAGTTGCGAAGTAGTACTGTCAGTCACGTAGTGTTTGAAATTGAGTGTTTTTTCTTTGGAAAATTAAAAAAAGGTAGAGTAATACATTTGTTATACATAATACCTATATAATAATAAGGTTAGTACAATATTATCTAAATAAATTTCGCATTCTTTTAAATAAATTGTTATTAAATATATAATTTAAGAGACATCGACATCGACATCCTACCCTCAATCTCACCCTCACGCTCACGTGCACTCATAATGATTACAAAATTACAAACGGATTGCAAAACAAAATTCAAAAATCGACAATTTTTTGAGAAATTAGTATAAAAAAGCTGACATAAATAATGAGTACCAACGCAAAATACTTTTTATACCAAAAATTAGTTTCCCAAGATTTTGACTCAAAATTTGAATTGATTGACTTAGCGACTGAGACAGCAGGCCAAGAATTAGAATAGGTTGCCTGAGCAATAGTGTCCCATACAAATCTGAGCATCTTGCATAAATAAAACAACAAAACAAAAGTAAAAATCTGCGCGTTCTTCTGCGATGATTCAAGCTCGAAGAATTGAACTCCGTCTCTGTGGCAATATCAAGATATAATAGACACTTTAGACATAAACAAAGTGTGGGCATTAACAGCTATACACATGCACAATATACGATAGGCAGGTGTGATTGCCTGTGTGAGAGCTGCCTTCGATTTCGAATCGCCGAGGCAAGAATCGAACAAAAATCGAAGCGTTATTAATTGAAAGGGGTGGAGAGCCCCGGGAAGGGGGGCAGGGGGTAGATATCTCTCGTGCACACTCACAGACAAATGTATTACGTGCACCTCCCATCACTCGGCCGGCATAAATCTTACCGCGTCAAAACGAGAACGCCCAATCGCAACGGACATAAATTACTTATAGTACAATTTATTTACAAACTTTAGACACCGCATAATACCCGCCGCGGCGGCGGTGGTGGACGTTGCGTTACGTTGTGTTACGTTACGTTCGTCCTGTGAAATGTATGGCTTAAGGACGACGGAGGCGACCCATTAGTGACAGCGGAATTCGCAACCTGCTGATTTGGCACGGAATCACTCCATACGTAATATAACAAGTGATATGATTATAGTCAATAGTAATATACAGAGTGTTTCTGTACTTATGGATCAAACTTTAAGGGTATGTAACACGTTCTACTGATAACGGAACAAAAAGAATTTTTTTAAAATTCGCAAAATTAAGGGTGGTTTACTTAAAAATTATTTTATAAATTACCTACATATAGTTTTATAAAATTACAGTTTCGAAAGTGTGATTCAAGACAATAAAATTAACAGGGATGATTTGAGTTCAGTTAAACTGAATTGTGTGCAGTGTTGTAACTTATCTAGATAATACATGCAGATAATATATTTCTATCTATTATCTTATCTAGATATTTTTTTCCTATTTATCTATTATCTTATCTAGATAAAAATACAAATTACCTTTATCTATTTTTAAAATATCATCTAGATAATAATTCTAGATAAATTATAACCGACGTTTTTAATTTTTAATTTTAATCGAAATCAAATGTATTCAAACTGCGTAAGCACAAGCTTGCAACAAAGACGGGTAACTTCAACATTCAATTTTTTTTTGAATGTTGAAGTTACCCTTCTTTTAATTGTGCTTTTAACGTATTACTTTATTTATTTTTTTAATGTTAACTTTTTAAAATTTGTATTTAATGATATCTTGCAAATATATAAGTGTAGAATTGTTATTTTTTATGTGTATGTAACCGTCTCATAGCCCTGAAGAAGAAGAAACGTCGGCAATTGAGTAATAAATAAAATTATAAGACTGATTCCCGAACATTTTTTGTCAACCATTCCTAAACAACAGTCGATCATCGTTTCATCATCATTTTTATTATAATCTATATTTCCCATTTTTATTGCACCATTTCTATCTCTAGATTTTCTTCAAAGGTCTAGAACATATTTCACTTGAAATACACTATTTTATTTGTAAAGAAACAAAAAACACATAAAACACATTTGACATTACGTCTAAATTTTATAAAAATATTTATTTTCTGAAATCATGGATAACTGCATTTTTTGCCATTTTAATTTTAAACTGGATCTGATTCAATGAATAATCTCTTGAATACCATTCGTTCTCATAGTTAAGTACATTATTTTTCTTGTAGTTATATTATACACTCATGTACCTTGTGCTTGCGAATATTACTCGTGCTGTGCACTGGTAATATTCATATCCAAGCACAAGGAACATTCGTAATACTACCAGAAAAATAATCGTCATACGAGTAACTACGACTACTTACGGTATTACAAGTGATAATTCCACTCCTGTATAAAATAAGCCATAAACAAAACACAATTTTATCGCTTTGACAGCGGATAAAAAGGAAGGTAAGTGATAAAATCTTATCTTTTTCTTAGCAACCAAATAATAAACAAAACACTAAAATATCATTTGCTTCATATTTATAATATTAGTCAGAGAAATAATTAGATTTTGGGTATATTTGTGAAGAGAACCAAAGCAGTCGTTAAATTATCTCGTTGAATTACACTCGAGCATTTTATTTCCTCCGAATAAATTTCTGTTTGACATCTTAACCTTGTCACCTGGCAGCAATTTGACTCGAAAAATTGTTTTAAAATAAAATCACTCCACCTACGGTGTCGTGATTTTAGTAAACAATTTTTCTTTTCAAAGTGCTAGGCAACAAGGTTTCAATACAAACAGAAATTTATCCGGCGAAATAAAAAAACTCTTGTGGAATTACAGTTGAAAATATAATTTAAAGTCATTATTTTGATTCGTTCATAAACTACAGCTGATCAAATCACTCCACCTTCGGTGTCGTGATTTTATTAAACAATTTTTCTTTTCAAATTGCTAGGCAACAAGGTTTCAATACAAACAGAAATTTGTCCGGCGAAATAAAAAGCTCTTGTGTTGATATGATCCAAATACACTTGATTGTGATTGGTCTGTTTTCGGGTGTCGAATTGGCCATGGCTTGTTTCAGTTGTCACATTTGAAATGTATAGCAAACTGTTCGAGAGTGCCGTGGAAATACACCTGCGAATCGGCGGCGAGCAACCATCCGCCTGGCCGCCAAGAATTTTGATTAAATTCAGTGAAATTAACGAGTAAAATTTCTAATCAGTAATTAAATGGTACGGGAATGACAGATGGGAGGGCAGACGCGAGACGCCAGTATTTTATGTCGCTCACAGTCTATAATTAGCGTGCAATAAATTAGAATGTCTGATAAAGGCGAGTAGAGTTAGACGCGCGAGGCGAGTGATTCACAGAGGGTCAGTACGCAATGGAATATAACTCAGCGGCGGGAGTTTGACAGACCAACTTATAGCGCTGCTCCAAGTACATACCAAACATTCTCCTGACACCATTGTGGCGTACAAATCAATCCAAGACCCAGCAGATTCTCTACAGTTCAATACCACAAATACTTTTTTCTACGAAAGTGCCAATTCACACTTGAGATATTAAAATTGATGGTGAAAGTAGGCTTTTGAAAATTTCAGTGTTGAGAATAATTTCCATACTCATTTTGTGCATCGAGTGCGAATTTTTCAAAAAGTTCATTTTTCATACCTAAAACTCTTTCCGTAATAAGCAGGGACCTGGAACGATAATTAGGTAGGTATTTGTAGTTCAGGTTTGATTACGGTTCAAACAAAACAAATCGGTTCGGGTTTGGGTTTAGGTTTAAAAACCTCTATTACTTCAAATTTTTTACCGCACTTTATTTGTTTACTTGACAAAAAAATAATGTTTTATTGTAATAAGAAACTATAAATAATAAAATTATAACTAAACATAAATTTCTTCATACCTACTAAGTAAATGGTTATCAATACTTTTGGTTTACTTAACATTAATAAATATTTTTAACTCAAAAATTACTCGGCACATTTTTAATATTGCAGTCGTTAGCCAAGCCTCATACCGAAAATTTTATTTGCTGTTATTAAAAAATATTTTCAAGGTTTCCTTTAAATTGCTCCTATAATGAGTAAGGAAATATTTTACAGTAAAAAGGCTCTGTACAGACACCTGAGTAACAGTAATCTTGTGCTGGAAAATGGCATGACAGTGATAATTTTAAAATGAACAGAAACCGATATTGTGGAAATGGGTTACCGGATACAACTAAACGGTTCGGTCACGATTCCGGTTAGTTGACCTTCAGATATAACGTTTCGGTTTAGGTTCAGGTTCGAAGAAAATAAAGGTTTTTTTCGGGATTATAGTTCAGGTTCGGGTCCAATTTATTGAAGACATAACGAATGCTATCACCTTGATTAACCGTAGACCGAGGTATATTGGGGGAGAATTTATAATGAATAAGTCTAAATTGTTTGGTTATATTTTTTCAATAGCTGTCAAAAACGTTTTAAATTCTGTTGACCTTTCTCAATTTCGTCTGCACTGGAATTTCCCACCGAATACAACCAGGTTCATTCATTTTGTCTTATTTTTTACAAACTGCAATTTTTGATTAAGAAACTGACAATTGGAAATTAATAAACAAAAACAGTTGACATTATGTACCACGTGATAAATGAATTACATATTCAGTATAATTTTCTACAGTTTCCTCATTTATTGACTAGTTCCTTACACCATCCAGACACGTACTTCCTCTACACCGACTTGCACTAGTGTACACCTCTTACACCTCGTGCACTTCATGTGCACGTCACAATACACTACACTCCGGTGTACAGTGTCTCAGTGTCGCACATCGGCCTGTCACAGTTGCTGCCGCTGTATCAGTTTCTTGTCTTCTGTCTTGTCTCGCTAGACGGGGAATTTCAAAGGTACTTGTCAACTTGGCTCACTTCTAACGTTACCAGAGCCGAGTAACTGAGATAATGTGACGCCCGGAATAAGGAATGTCAAAGATGATTCACACGTATTGTTAATGATTTTTCAAAGGAGAAACGGCAAACGCGGAATCCTTTGTTAAAAGTCAATTATTTGTTTACCTATTTAAACCGGCGTTTCTGAGATTACTACTACGATCTTGCGGGGTTAAGACGATTCTCTACCTCGCCAGAAAACAGCCGAAAACATGGATTTCGCACTCTACTCCACAGCGTTTATTGTTATGTTAAATATAATAATCTAAAGATATTGTTGAAGATATAAGTACAATCTACAAAATGCTCGATGCAGAATTTTAAAATTTTGCTTTAAAGTCGTAATATGTTAATTTGAATTTTGACAATTTTTGTTATTTTTGAACACAGATATCTTCTATTTTGAGATGAATTTAAAAATTTCGATTGGTTATTTCGCAGAACCAAGCTTTGTTGACAAGATATTAAAATTCGAAGTTAATTTACTTGTAAATAAAAGCTGTACAGTGGCGCGCGAAAACCCTCCTTTTTTACAAATATTGTAAAGTATTGTAATCGCGAAAAATTTTGGTTATCAGATTTTGATGGAAATATCCGTTTTTACCTTTTCTGAATCCATTATGACTAGTTTCGTCGTGACGTCTGTACGTACGTACGGACGGACGTACGTATGAGTGTTACATAACTCAAATACGGTTAGACGTAGAAAGTTGAAATTTTGTATTTAGGACTGTTATAGCATCTAGTTGTGCACCTCCTATTTTATATTATTACCTACAATCGGTATTTTATAAATATTTTTGTATCTGGCATCATTTATGATCGATTAACATTTGTTACTACGTAAAATTTAAATGATTATGACATGACAGTGACAATAGTAAAATATGCTTTATATCTTCTTCTGCAGTTTAAATAAAATGACTAAAATATATTTGTGAGTATAGTAGTAGTAGTACTTATATATTAATATATTTGTATAATACGTTAAAATAATAAAGTAGGTATGGCGGGAGGTCTTGTGGTGGCCACGTCAGATTTTTTTATATCATTCTACATTTTAGTTATTAAGAAAAGTATGAACAGTTTAATAGGCGTACAAGGAAATCATGTGGTGTTCACGTCAGATTTTTTACAAATATAGGTGCCAATTTTTCCCCCCTTTTAAACATAAATTATTTGTTATATTTATGTTTAACAAAACAATAAACGTTATAGAATAGCGTGCGGAATCAATGTTTTTGACTGTTTTCTGTCATGATTCTGATATTAATGTAAGTTTTCCGAGACGAGTTTTGGAATTTGCATTGAGTCTCAGAATCACGTTTTCTGCACGTGACAAGCAAGATTTTTTCTGCAATCGTCTTTAAAAGCATTAGGTATATTATTAGAAAAATCATGTTTTTGACAGTTTATAACTGCTTGGATGGCTAATGCATGGTTTTCCTTTAGTTTTAAGCATCATGCCGGTTGCTTACATAACAAAAATTATTATTGAAATAAACAAAAATTAGACGACCACTACAGAAAATAACCATAACTACGTTATAAACTACTACGGAAACAAACAAATAACACATACTAGCATGTATAATTATTATTATTACGCACACTTACAACCGAGCTTACAACGTAACACTTCGAGTTAAACTATTTGAGTACAGATGATGATAACGTGATAAGGGTAAAAAAACTAAATATAATAAATGAACTTAAATTGTATTAGAGTAATAAATCGAAATTTTGGCACATTTCGTAATATTATTTACACACAAATTTTCATTTTTAATTTAATAGTCCTTTATTTACTATTATTTGTGTATTCTGTAGTATTTTAGACATTACAGTTACACGCAGTTGGTATCGAGGTATAACCTAACTTTTAAACGTCAGTGCTTCAACTTCAGCTGTTTTACATTCACCTTCGGTAACTGAACAATAACTGCAAGAGTCTTGAAACAACGTGGATCACTTCATTTTCAACAGTGATGCCAAATTGTACTTGAAATTAGTATATTTAACGCTAAATGTGGCTGCAATTGATGTTGTCCAAAGGTACAACACTCTCCCCTACCATATTAGCCGATTTTCCTGATAAGTATATGCATAATTTTTGTTATTTATCACATTTCTCCACTACATCTCCTGAAAGTACCTTTTCGAAGCTAAAGATAATTATGAAATAGTATATTACATAACGCGCATCGAAAGTGTATGATACCGTGCGAGTGAAATTGAGGAATGAGGCGCATGATGCCGAGTGGTTCAATTTCACGAGCACTGTTATCTCACTTTTGAGCGAGTTATGTACACTATTTTTCAGACGACCACATAATATTTAAAATTAGTCTATTAAAAATAAAACATGGCAAACTAAAAAAATCAATTTACCTCTAGGTACATTAAATGACAGGAAATTTTTCTTTTGTTTTCAAATAGGTAAAAATGGATGTACATAGTTTGCCATGTTTCATTTTTAATAGATTTTTATTAGTAAATATTTTGACGAAAATTCTCCGTCAATTTTAAATGGCTGGCGTAAAATTATTATATTATGGTATCTTTGTAAATCTTATTTTATGTACATTCTAAAGACATATGACATTACCGATTCCCTATATGCTAGATTCAAAGTTGTACCCATTTCCGGTGGAAGTGGAAAGGAAACAAAGGACCATCTTACGAGCACTTTTGTTTAGTTTAACTTTGCTTATAATCAATTTCTGTATCTCTCGAAATAAACGGACTTACAACAGTCACCGTGTATATGGTGCACACTTTTTACTTCCTCGTACGGAGTAAAAAGGAAATATTGTAATCGCGAAAAGTTTAGGTTCTCAGATTTTGACGGAAATATCCGTTTTGACCTTTTCTGAATCTAGTTTCGTCGTGACGTCTGTACGTACGGATGGACGTACGGATGTATGTATGTCGCATAACTCAAATACGGTTAAACGTAGAAAGTATGTATTTGGGACCCATGTTGCATCTAGTTGATCACCTCATATTTTTGGTTGCGTTCGTCCGTGCCAAAAGGGCACTTTTCTCTACATACTTAGGTATTTTTTGATATTTTCCGCATAAATCAAATACAGTTATTATGTTTTTATATTATTCTATATTTTATTTATTAAGAAAAGTATGAACAGTTTAATAGGCGTACAAGGAAGTCATGTGGTGTCCACGTCAGATTTGAGTTTTTGTTAGCTAGAACGCACACTTTTTCACACTTTGTACGTCGTAGTTAAAGTAATGTGCATCGTTGGGCACTGGCCACTACTGGCCACTAGATCATGCATCAAGCATCATAGTTCAGTCGTCATCCCTAGCGCCAGTGTTTATGCCCCACCATCAGCTGTTAGAAACAATCGTCACATATGTTCCCGTCGTGTCGCTCGTAAACGTACCTCACGGGGGTGGATGTCACTCTCCTCTCCTCTCGCAGCCTCTCTCGAGCGGCACAAGTACAAGAGCTAGCAGTGAAGCTATCTTGTTTCACGCAGTAAAAAGCGCATGTTTACTGCGGCTGTTACACGCAAGCGACACTGACGCTGTTAATTATGCCAGGAGGAGAGATGCGCCAGGGACGGACCGGGGATTTTATTAGGGCGAGACGAAACTCCAAGGTGGGAAGACTTCAAAGCTTTATTGCGCACTAGCTGTACCCGGCCATGCGTTGCTGTGGCTCATCTGATTAAATGGAAAAGAAAGAAAAAAGAAAACACACGTTTCTAATATCTTTAATTTAACAAAGGCCCGCTAAGAGATTTCTGTAATTAACTGTTTTTACCTCTTGCCTCATATTCTATAAGAGAGGTATTGTAATGGGTGAATAAGCACGTTTCATGAATTTACTATTTTCACGATTTTGGTAGAAATCCGCAAACCGTACTTTTTGAAGCTTGATATACTTAGTTTTCCTTAAACAAATTGGTACATTATTTATTTATGATAATTTTTGCAGTTAAAAATAAAAGAAGAATATTATCTATGGGTACAGTTAATTTTAAATACAATCTGATAGTATTTAATAATAAAATAAAGTGCAACTAATATTCAACTTTTTAAAAATTCCAGTACATTGTTGTCCATGATCATATGAAATTTGTTTCTACACAAAATTTAAATTATTATGACAGTGGCAATCTAGTTGACACCTTTTGCTTGCATCTTGGTTTACATTATCGTTTATATATTACATGAACATGAAACTATTACAATGTAAGTTAAACTATTTATTAGATTAGTAGAATAAGCAGAATTAGGCGAGAGGTCATGTGCTGGCCACATCAGATTTTTTTACTATTTAGGCATTTAGTGCTGATTATCTATGCGGGACGAATTTCCCTGTCCCACGAAGAGGTTTCTGTAATTAATTGTTTGTTTTTTTTACTATTGAGCCACGTAGTGCCGAATATTCTAAAATTGAGCACTGCGTACTTGAAGCGAATTTCCCTGTCCTGCGAAGAGGCTTCTGTAATCACGGTGTCGACACATAGGGTCACGGCGTATAATTTCTATTCTCACTACATTATGGCTGATTTATGATGGATTTAATTTATAAATTTAGATTAAAAATTTACGATTATCTTTTCTTGGGTTATAGTGGATTATAAATATTAAATTCGTTCAATCATCTTCTTATATTTTGTCACCTGGGTTGACATAAATGAAATGACAGATAATTTATTATCTTTTATCCTGTAACATAATAATTTATTACATTTTTGTCTTTATGATATTTGTCTATATTTTTCTACATATAATATTAATTTTATATCTATATTTCTGAAATACATTTTAACAACCTCAAGTGTCGCAGTGAACGTATCAACTGTCTCTCTTCTTCTCATTATAATCACTTCAAAATAATGTGATACGATTGGACGCATGTACAAATTTAGATTTAGAAAATAAAATATGGTCATATTTTAAATGTAAATTATAAGTCTAAATTCCTCATGAACCAGCAAAGGCAGATACGTATAATGTCATCATAAACCAGCTATTAGAGTCCACGGCGTATAATTTCACCGTGTCTAAAAGAAGTAAGGGCCACGCTGACTAAACTCACGATGTCGACACATGGCGCCACGGCGTTTAAAATCATGTCGTATAATTTCTATCCCCACCACAGGGTCCACAGCGTATGATTTCACCGTGTCTAAAAGCAGTGAAGTATTGAATACTTGTCATATTTCTTTATTACAAATTTTAATCGTTCTTGGAAAATGGCGAGCGGTCATTTTTCTGGCCCCTTATGAATTTCCTAGTGCGCCCCTGTGCTCGCGTCGCCCAGACAGCGTGACTGACTGCCACCGCCGCCGCCACCGCCTCCATTTTCAAACGGCGAACTTTGTTTTGAAATATGAATGCTCAATTCGATGTGACATTCTTTTCCTACGTCCAACGAGAACTTGTTCATAAATCGTTTGTTATGGCAAAGGGGAATTCGATTAATTCTTCATGCCGTGAATTCACAATGTTTCTCTCTTCGAAGCGTCGGGGCGCAGACGCCCAGCGCCGCTTTGCAAGGAACCACAATAATCGTAAAACACGCTAAATATTTTTTCGGGAAGTATTTATATTGAAGTGTTTCTCGTAAAGAAAAACGGGCTGCAATATTTAAAAATTGTGGATATTATAAACATTCCAGGGCACACGCTCAATACCCCGAGAAACTTGAACATTATTTTCTCTCGGAATTGCTTGGGAGATAAAACACATTTATTTCCATAAAATGTACCCAATCATCGATTTCACTAATTTTAATATAAGATATAGCTACAGGATACGAAGACTGATAAGGATAAGCTAAGAAGCAACTCAAAAAAAAAATTTTGGGGAAATTGTTAATTTCATTTTTTAATTATACCTACGTTTAATTTGTGCAATCACAATTTTTAAGTACATAAAATAGGTACTCTGGACTTACAATATTTCCATGTTTATTTCAGACACAAATAATATAAGTTATGTTATCAGTTGTTGGTACAGTGAGATCAGTACTCACTGCATCAGTTAACTTTTCTGTCCGTGCAGCCAGAGTTGACCGGAGCGATAAGGCAGAGAAAAATTTGCCTTTGTTCTACACAGAGCTGAGTCAAAGAATACCAACTTATTACTTGCCTAAACACAACTGAATCAAGAGACAAATCGAGCTGGACGACTTCTTTATACACTATTTCAAGGTAACGAAGCAGTTTCCGCCAAAAAATTGAAAATTTTCCTCGTGTGAACAGGGCATTAGAAAAACCGCGGGTAAAACTTTTCTCGAGCAAACAGGGCATAAAAGTTACTTGAAAGTAAAACTAGAGCTAGGAGTCGTAAAAAAAACTGTGAACACCGTTCATACGGGGAAACTATTTATTTCTAAAAGATATATTTATTATCACTAGCTTGAATATATTTTATAGAAATTATTCGTTTCCCGTATAAACCGTATTTACAGTTTTTTTTAAATGACAGCTCCTAGCAATTGTTTTACTTTCAAGAATCTTTTAATAAAACATTTTTCTCGTGTGAACTGGACACAAAATTTAACAATTCCATTGCCTTTTTTACTTCCTCGACCTATGTAATAGGCAGAAGTATTGTAATCGTGATTTTTTGATAATTCAAGGTTTTGATGAATCTTCACGATTTAGAACCTACTGAACCCAAATCACATTATTTTAAAAAAAGTAGGTCTGTGTTGTGTGCCTGCGTCGGTCTGTCTGGATGTTGGATAACTTAAAAACTGACATCAAGTTCGTTAATGAGCTTTATTCAATGAGCTTTATTCAACCAGTAGTACCAACTTTATAAACTGAACTTTTTTTATTCTTCTTAAAATACTATCGTGTATCAAATTAAAGCTCTCGGAAAAAGAATTCTAGTAAATTATTAAATTTAACCGAGTTTCGAGTCAATTTAAAGCTGTCGGGGGATAAGTTTAGTAAAAATGTGTAAAATGACATTTATGCGGTTTTTAATTGTTTGTCCAAAAACTATTCAAAGTTTTTCAAATGATTTATCAAATTAAAGCTCTTTGGGGAAAAATTCTAATCGAACAATAAAAAAATCTGACGTGGACACCACATGACTTCCTTGTACGCCTTGTGTGTTCATACTTTTCTTAATAACTAAAATGTAGAATAATATAAAAAATTCTTTTAACTTATTATACTAGTGTACTCACAAATATATTTTAGTCATTTTATTTAAACTGCAGAAGAAGATATAAAGCATATTTTACTATTGTCACTGTCATGTCATAATCATTTAAATTTTACGTAGTAACAAATGTTAATCGGTCATGGACTACAAGATACCGAAATACTAAATTATAAATATATACTTTAATTATTCCTAAATGATACCAGATACAAAAATATTTATAAAATACCGATTGTAGGTAATAATCACATAATCTTTCATTTAAAATTAAAAAATTTGTTTTAAATTAAATATTTATCGAAATATTTGAAAAAAGTTCTACTTCCGGTTTGTAGATTGAAATAAAAAATAAGAGGTGCACAACTAGATGCTATAACAGTCCTAAATACAAAATTTCAACTTTCTACGTCTAACCGTATTTGAGTTATGCGACACACATACGTCCGTACATACACACGTACGCACGTACGCACGCACGTACGTACAGACGTCACGACGAAACTAGTCATAATGGATTCAGAAAAGGTCAAAACGGATATTTCCATCAAAATCTGAAAACCGAAATTTTTCGCGATTACAATACTTTCTTATTACTCCGTACAAGGAAGTAAAAACAACATTTATACGATGGTCAATAATAATGATTGTTTTTTCACATGTAATTCAAATGTTGCCGAAGTTGGTATCAACTTAAATACTCGTATATCGGGAAAAAAGATAAATTTATTTAAATTTTGCTGAATGAAGCATATAATTTAAGCCTTTACGAAAGCAAATTATTAAAACTTATAGTCGAGGAAGTATTTTTTTAAATAAAATTACAGTATTTCTACAAGATTTTGTGTCGCAGTCCAGCAAGTATCTGCTCTAGTTCATCATCGATTCAAACAAAACATATTTGATTCTCTGTCTGGGATGAATTATGATGAGCAGTTATCTCCTGCGATCGATTCTTAATTACGATTTCTTAATAACAGTCGTCATCCAGTTGGCGTTCACTTTGATGTGCCAATCAGGCGGTCACTCGTGCGTCACGTCTGTACAGGTCCAGGAAGGGGTGACAGGGGGGGCAGGTCTTATTGTTTATTGTTCTCGTAAATAGGATATCGATCAGCGTTGTCCGCGACTCTGCGGTTCACCTTTCAGCTAACGTGACTCGACAAGTTATCCACTGGACGGAGATACCTGACGAGTTTGAACTTGAAGGAACTTAATTTGGTTAATCTATGGGATACTGAGGTGTGAAGACTGGGAACGATGCTTATCACAGGGCACTGAGATGATTAGAAATTATTAAGATTAACTGTTGCTGTGTTGGTATTGTTTAAAAGCGTTGCTCGTAATAATTCGATTAAGTCTTACTTATTATCATCGATCGATGCTGGTTTGTCCTTTTGAAAAGAAATCTAAACTACTTAACATTCCTTCCTCGATAATTTTTCATCGTTGGATTTCCAACTTTATCATAACTTTAACATCCGCTATTTTTTAATTGACTTTAATTGCTTCCTGACAATAGACGAGATTCTTCTATGCAAGTATAACAGTGAACACAATTCTAGGACATTAAATATTGAAACAAATGAGCAACCCAAAAAAAAACCTGATGTGGCCAGCATATGACCTCTCGCCAAATTCTGCTCCTTCTACTACTCTAATAAATTATTATTTACAGTATGCGAAATAAGAGATGGCCAGGCTGAGGAATTTGATATTGGTAAATAATATTAATCGAGCGGAAATATATAACCAACATATATCTTGGTACAAACCGATTCGCTACCTTGAAAATAGTGTATAAAGAAATCGTCCAGTTCGGTTTTTATTTTGGCCCAGTTGCGTTCATGCAAGTAATACGATGACGATCTTGGATTAAACTCTGTGTAGAACATAGGCACATTCTTTCTCTACCTTACCGCTCTGACCAACTCTGGCTGCACGGACAGTAAATATTTTCATGCAAACATGTAAACCAATATGCAGAAGATGTCTACTGTCACTGTCATACGATAATTAAATCTCGTATCATGATCATAGACTAATTAGATACTAGAATTTCAAAAACTAGGACATTAATTTAGACCGGGAGCTCGACAGGTGATGGTCTCCGATTTCATACAGCATGCCTTTTTAGGATATAGAATATTAACCCTACTTCAACAAAGAAAAGCGGGTATTAGACCCTTGAACACTTTTCGGTAATATAGAAAATTTCATTTATCCACTTGCACAATTTTTTTGTGTTTTTCTCTGATTTAATAATGCGTGCCCTTTTATCAAAAGGAACTTAAATACATTTAAAGTCTTAAAAATTATAGGCATGCGATTCGCAGGATCCCAAAGGGCTTAAACGGTCACGTGATCTTGTAATAAAAAATATGATTTTTCGCGTTTTCATACAGCATGCCGACGAAAAGAATTAATATTTGTGTCATAAACCACCTATAACCAAATTGACATGCAGTCCTTGTTGACCCATGGGTGGAAAATTTCGGAAAAGTTTTGTGCAAGTGGAAATGCAATTTTCTATATGACCGGAAAGCGTACAAGGATTAAATACCCGTTTTTCTATATTGTGATAGGGTCAATATGCTATCCTCCAAAAGGCATGCTGTATGAAATCGGAGACCATCACCTGTCATGAGCTGCCGGTCTATATGCTATGATTTTTAAATGGTACCAGATATACAGCAAAATGAATTAGAAATTATCTGTGGATAATATATATTTTCTTTCACTTAATTTTGCAAAAATTGTCATTTATCGAGTTCTTTGAAAAACCATATTGACCTTCCATTATAGTACCAGTTACCATTTTGTCATTCGGAGTTAATTCTGTTGAGTGATAATCGTCAACATAATATCTTTATGTATTTTTATTTTTTTAAAGTTATTATTTACCCCTGAGTTTGCACATTCTGTTAATAGGACCGAATACTTATACAAACAGGATTCCAAAGCTATGAAAATCTGTTTCAATTTTAAAAAATTCACATACGTCTCTATGTATTATCTGGTTTTAGCCTTAATCTTTTAACGATGTGAAAAAAGAATGTCTTATTTCAACTTCACTGGCTTCATGCTTGAATGTTCGTTTTTTGGAATCAACCAATCATTTTTGAATAAAAATCCGAGTATACAGGGTGTTCATTTGAAGTGGCGCACCATTGCTATCTCGAGAAGTATAAGAGCTACGAAGTTGGTTAAATTAGCAAACAATTTCTATTTTATATGACTACTTTAATGAACGAAAGAATATTTTTTTAGACCAGTGGTTCTCAAACTACGGGGTGCAACTTTCTTATTTCAAATGGGGAGCTATTTTTTATTCGCTTATTCGATTCAGTATTTTTTTCTGAATTCAACGAGATATAAGTTTCATACCCTGGCATAACAAAAACATGAGAAAAACGCTATTGAAAATTGTGACAATTTAATTAAAATCTGAGTGTTACAAGAGTGCTATGGAAGAAAACAATTGAATATTTGTTTCATATTAATTGTTATTTGATAATGAAAAAGATTATTTGATTTTAATCAAGAGATCAGGACCGCTACTGAGTGTATGAGTTCAAGGTACTAACTACTCAGTAGGGTATAAGGTGGCGGTAACTACGGACACGTGTTTCGACCTTATTTGGTCTGATCAGTGTAGTATACTAGAATCTTTTTCACTAACAATGAATATGAAACAAAATATTCAATTGTTTTCTTCCATAACACTAACTATCAATCAGATTTTAATTAAATTATCATAATTTTCAATTTCGTTTTTCATATGTTTTTGTTATGCAAGGGTATAAAACTAATATCTCGTAGAAAAAAATACTGAATAGAATAATCAAATAAAAAAAAATAGATCCCCATTTGAAATAAGAAAGTTGCACCCTGTAGTTTGAGAACCACTGGTCTAAAATTTTTTTTCTTTCGTTCATTAAAGTAGTCATATAAAATAGAAATTGTTTGATAATTTAACCAACTTCGTAGCTCTTATAGTTCTCGAGTTAGCAATGGTGCGCCACTTAAAATGAACACTCTGTATATTATGAATATTATGCCACTGTGTTATGAAACAAATCTCATACAAATCACACTAATTTATAATAATGTCTTCTACTTTTCTTGAATATTTGTAAGTTTGTCGCACATTTAGCACCCTCCAGGACTCCAGGTGACGCTGTTAACTAGACATAGATAAACTAATAAACATTAGTAAGATGACGAGCGACGTGTCGCCTGAAACTGCCGTATAACTCAAACTGTCAGGGCCGGACTTGCATGTCCACTGCCCACGCTGTACATATTAACATTGATTTATTGAAACAAGACTCTGGTGATCAGGTGATCTCAAAAATTATAACATAAAACATACAGAAGATATTATTTTAAAAATTGGAAAAATATACTCGAGGAAAGGAAAATGCACCACTTGAGAATGCACCAAAAATGGCAAATATGCAGAGTGCAATAACTCGGTTGCATTTTATCGAAATTGGATAAATCTTTGAGTTCTAAAAAGTTTGAAGTTTTCGCTTTAATGTGATGCAAGTCAATGTGACGCCAAATGCATTTCACCCCCTCGGTATTTTATAAATTTTGTTGTATCTGGTATCATTTAAGAATAATTAAAGTATATATTTATATAATATAGTATTTCGGTATCGTGTAGTCCCTGATCGTTTAACATTTGTTACTACATAAAATTTAAATGATTATGACATGACAGTCACTGTGACAATAGTAAAATATCGTTTATATCTTCTACTGCAGTTTAAAAATGACTAATATATATTTGTGATTAGAAGTAGTAGTAGTACCTATATATTAATATATCTGTATAAGTAAAAAGAATAAAGTAATTATGGAGAGAGGTCTTGAGCTGGCCACATCAGATTTTTTACAAACAAATAGCAAGCAAGTCCTATTTGTTCTTTGTTGATCTTTGTTTACATTTTGTTCAATATTTTATTTAGCTACAATATTTATTGTTATAAACATTGCAGGATCCAACTATGTAACTTTCAACAAACGAATTCATTTCTGACAGTTATTGGATAGGTTATGTCGTCAAGTTAGCAGATTATTGAAATGATTATGAACCACACACTTCTCATTCGCACCACACATCTTACAGAATTCAGAAGAAGTAACCGATTACATCTATTATAAATCAGCCCTTAGACTAAACATCTAATGGCCAGTTGCACCGCTTCCACTTAAATTTTAAGTTTTCCTTAAATGAACAATATCGAATCAAAATTAAATTGTCAAACGTAGAAATAACATTGCTGTCATGAGTTCGATTCGATATTTTTTATTTAAGTGACATTTAAAAGTGGAAGCGGTGCAAATGGTTATAAGTAACTTAGCAGTTAACATTAACCAACAAAGAATCATAGCTAGTTTATATTATGCATATTATCTTGTTGCGACCATATATGATCTACATGCTTATTCAGTAGCATTACCATACCCCAGTCGCGGTTCGCTCGGGTCACCCGCATTGTTCTGCACCTGATTTACTCTTTTCACATCCACGTATCCGCTCCATCTCGCGTAGTGTCCACTAGCACGAGTATACGTCCCAGCCGGACCGTCCATCTTACGGTGCCGGGTTCTTATCAGGGCTGGCCAGCCTCCTCCGCCCTTAATTACGCGAGCGCGCAGCGCAGTGTCGTCGAGAGATTAGCATCGCCGCCATCGCGCAGATTATGCCGCCCTAGTGATATTTACGACCTTCAAGTTGGCGACCCTGCACCAAGAAGAGCTAGAGGTTTTTACAGGGGGGGGGGGGGGGGGTCCCGGAGTTTCATTATCGAGTATGTGGCGTTGTGCTAAGTCAGCCTCAACGTGTCACGGGATATTTACACAGGGATGCGTTGTTGGGCAGAGATTTTTAGCGGACTTTTCATTTTTTGTAGGAATTGTAGTTGAATTGTTTTAAATGGGCGCAGATTTATGCAACCCTATTTTTACCTCCCGCTACATATTCTATAAGGGAGATATTTGTGATTGGTCAATGTGGGTTTTAGGATACATGGAATACGAATAAAGTATTTTCAAAATGATGTCTGTTAGGTCGTATGTAACATTTTTTTTCGGACTAACTCAAATAACCCAGTTATTTTTGGGAGCGATCCCCAAACCGGTAGTACTTTTCTTAAATATTTTGATAAATAATTAATTTATCGCAATATTTTTTATTTCAAATGAAAGATTAAATTATTATATAATCTAAATTTTTTTAGCATTTTATAAATTGTTTTGTCATAGTACTTCAGAGTATCCATGATAGTTTAACATTTGTTACTACGAAAAATTTAGCTGATTATAGTGTGCCAATAGTGACACATCATTTATATCTTCTTCTAGAATTGACTAAATGACTAAAATATATTTGTAAATACCTATATATTTGTAGTAGTATAGTATCTCTGATAGTAATAAAAAGTGTAAGATATGGTGGGAGGTCTTGTGCTGGCCACATCAGATTTTTTGAGGATTCTTTCATGATTCTAAATAATTCACTGTTTGAATCATACCCTATAAAATCGTGACAGTGAAAAACAGTAACTATACGTAGGAATATACGTATATCTGAAAATGCGATTTCTAAAAAATTATAAAAATAAATTTGCTTCACCAGTAAAACTGTTAGTTGTATAGTAGTAAAATATATTTACTGTATAAATAAATATTATTTAATCATAGTCACAATGTTTAAAATATTATTCAACTAGTAAATTTAATTCACTCAATGTCAGAACAATCCCTAATGTTGGTAATATTATTACTTTGACAAATAAATTTATTCTCTCAAATCTCTCTAACTGTTCATTTTATTAACTAATTATATAATATTACTCTACTCTCTCATGTACCTAAGTAGATTCTATTTCGGTTCAAGTTTTCCCAACGACAAAACCTTGGGCTGAAATGACACGAATAATAAATGTCTCATGACGTATACTACTCCAGTGGTCCGGAAATGTCTACTTCAAGTAAACTACCTTTAACTTTGCGAATTTAAAAAAAAAATTGTTTCATGATCAGCCCGTCGTACAGTATATACCCTTTTTTGTCCTAAGTTGTGGAACACTCTGTATTACTGCTCCAATGTACGATTGAACTCCCGTCACTAGGGAAGACGTTTAACGTTAAGAACGATTGTTCAAATTTCAGTTGCCATTTTTCTCTCAACCCTAAGTCAAAGATTCTTCTTGAATGTTCTTGTCGTTTAACAAATAATAACATAATTTTCTCGTGTGAACTGGGCATTAAAGTTTCTTTTCATTCTCATGCATTAAATAATTATTTTTGTAGGTACCTATATCGAATTTATTTTTTTTGTTACAGGTAAGTCCAGTTTGTATCCGATTCAACAAACCTGATTTTCCGCTCTATATAATTGGTAAGCATTCATTACAACAGTATATCCATTTCATTTCTTAAGAATATTTATATATTTAATTGATTAGGTATTTTAAAGTTTAAACTGTAGCTTCAATCTGAAAATCCTAAAGGATCTATTTGTTCTTATTCTTGACAGTATTTATATAGGTATTCTTGAACTATATCTGTCAAATACTTTTTTAATTTAAGACAGTTTTTCACTACTCCCTATCATTCCCCACCCCCATTCGCGATTTTATCTCCCAACAAATAAAGAGCATCTGCTCCACTATACCCCACCCCCTGTTACAAAACAGTAAAAATGCCCCGATATCGCCTGTTCCACGTCCACTTCCACATCCACTGACCTCCAGCTCCTGGAAAATGATATTACATATTATAATGATTTATAAGTGGACATAAAGCTGGTAGCACACAACGGCGCGTGCTAATGACTCGAGGAAGGGGATTGGACTGTGGTTGGTCCGCTGGACGATAACTGTTCAGATGTCGTCCTGTAGAGCCTGGACAATCTGATATTAACAATAATAGGTGCGGGAATGGTCGCGATATGAACGATGCAGAGAAAAGTTTTTATTTGGATATCTGAGAATATCTACTCGAGTTAACAAGAGGTCTGATTAAAAAATCTGAAGTGGCCTGCACACAACCTTCCGCCATATCTAGACTTATAAACATAAATGTGTACGTATACAATCCGCTGTCCCTTTAAAATGTACAAATAAAAATCTAAAATATTCAAGCACAGAAATTTGCATCACCTGAATCGAAAGATTCGTTCACAGGCAAACTCTTCTGTGTTGAAGCCATCCTCCGTTCAATTACTACATCAAATATCTTACTTATGACTTATATGGCGCTAGTATGTCAACTTGTCACCCGTCAATATTTTTTACGCAGAAACAAAAATCAACCGAACATGGATTACAAGATTTCAACGTTTTATCTGATAAATTTATTTTTTAAATTTTACTGCAGTTCTTAAATGCTACCAGATAAAAACAATTTTTTATAACGTAAGTTGCAAATAACTTTGCCTCTTATTCTTATTACAAATAAATACTATATTTACCCAAATTTATATAAATTTTTGACAAGTCATTTTTTCAATCTACAAAAAATATCACTTCCGGTGAAGATATTTGTACCAAAATCTAATGAGCTCTTCCTATTCGTATACAATTATAAAATATCAAATTTTTTGGGTAATTCGTATTTGAGTTATGCGACATACGGCTTCGGCCCGGACCACACACATACACACACACACATACATACAGACATCATCGAGAAACTATCAAAAATGAGTTGTAAGGACCCTAATTCGTGCTCATCCACTTAAAACTCACAACCCGATTTTTTGCACGATTCCAATACCTTCCTTTACAGTTAAGCGGAAGGTAAAAAGGACTGTGTGATTGTCTGTTGTTCTGACAACAGTCTAATACCTTACAATTGAATGCACATAAATGTGTACTGTAGTGAATTTTTCATTAATAACCGTGAGTACTGTCCATGCAGCCAGAGTTGGCCGGGGCGGAAAGAATGAGTCTATATCCTATACAGAGCTGAGACAAAGTTACTTGCCTGAAGGCAACTGAGTCAAGACAAAAACCGAGCTGGACGACTTCTTTATACACTATTTCAAGATAGCGAAGCTGTTTGTTAGCAAATTTGCTGATAAACTATATCCGTTTGATTAACCAATTAAAGCCCGACTTTTTTTCTTTAAAATATTTTAATTTTTTGAATAATAGTAATAATTTAGCTTATTTATTGCAATTTCGGTAGTTTTTTGATTTAAACAAATTATATACTATGTTTTTTAAACGTATGATATTATCATACAGGGAAATAAGTACAGTTGCTGAAAAAAAGTTAATTTAATTCTGAAAATGATTTAACAAATATAATAATTTTTGTTACAATAATATAATTTGAAACAGGAATCTGCGGATCTTAACACTTAGTGCATTGGAATTTGGTCCATTTTCCACAAAATGTGCAACGTCTTAAGCCCGTCTGACACGATACAAAGTTTTGTACAAAATTTAATATTAAATTTTGATACGAAATATTATGATAAAACTTGTTACGAAAATTTAAATTTCTCTTTGACACGGTATTAAATTTTTGTACAGAATTTTTATTCATAAGCATGCGCATACAAAACAATTTCGTAGAAATGACAGTATTCGAACCTGAAAATAATTTATTCTATGAACTAAGCGTGGTTAAGGATTTTTGTTTATGTAAAAATGAATAGTGTTAGAAGAAGGCGTTCATTACTTGCAATAGCTAATATTCAAAAAATTGCCATTAAAAAGGGAAATTCAAAGAAGAGTAAAATATTCTCACGAAAATGGTTGCTTAGAAGAACTGAAGGACGGGGAATACTAAATATGTTGAACGAAGAACTAAGAATCGAAGATTCTTTAGTATATCGAAATTTTCTAAGGCTTACTTACAGTTTGATATTTCGTACAAGAAATTAGAACCTGTCCTAAATATTTCGTACAAAAACTTAATATAAAGAGACTTTGTACAAAATTAAAACTTAATATAAAGAGACTTTGTACAAAATTTCATACAAAGTCCGTCTGACACGATCCATTATATTTCGTATAAAAATTTAATATTAAATTTTGGACAAAACTTTGTATCGTGTCGGACGGGCTTTATAGGTACTGTATTTATCGGTATTTATCAATTATATGGTCTGTTTGATTTCGGTTTGATTATATCGTATTTTGTGCAAATATATCTTTACTATATTTTGTTTTGGTGCTCCATAATAATCTAAACGTTTTATCATATACGATCTAATTATTTATTGTTCCTCTCTTTTTGAGTCTTGCAGGACATTTTTCCAGATATATTTAAGTAGCGCTCGTCCAGTTCTATCTTACAGACATTTATAAATAATTATAGTGTATTGAAGAAGTTATCTAATTACCAGTACCTACTATCTTTTGATAAATAATTTAGGACTAATATTTCAGTAATCCTTGTGTCAATTGAAATCCTTTTTGTTTTCTTATATCCCATAAGTGACCATTGTATGAAAAATCATACTTTAAATTCAAAGGACGAATAAGATATTATTTTAATAACAAAAGCATAAATAAACAGTTCAGCAGGAAGATATAACCTATTATTAACTATATTTAGACAAGAAAACTATAAATCTTTCCTTTACCACAGGTTGTTAAAACTGAGAAGACGCATTTTATGAAAATGATTAAAATTGAAAGTAGTTATTAAAATTTATTTACAAAGAGTAACTGCACTTCGTAGAACACCTTAAATTATTGTTCCATGTACTCGATATCGTTTATTGGCACCAACTTCAAACACAATAAATTTTTATAGTTAATAAATGTTGACGTATTATTGTTTACCAATTTAAAACTACTAAGCTCGACCATCTCTTATAAAGTGAGGCTCAAAGATGGATAAAAATTTATGATGAGAAATATATATTTACGTTCAATAATAATGTTTTTTGCACAAACAAGTACAAATGGATAAGATTCAGGCCGATTCAGGCAATGCTGGTTTTCAGCAAATACCTGCTTTCAATCAAGTACAATGACTTTTATACCGCCTCATACGGTTTATTTTGCAGTTACATTAAGGAGGCTGGGGACTCCTGCATTGGCGTACCCTAGCCTTGGCGGCGGATATGAAAATAAAAATACTTTTAATAATAAGACAAAATTCGCTCAACTCGCGTTGGCTGATATGGTGATATGATTGCAATTCGTTCAGTTGCGGTGATATATTTTTACAATAATTACTAATTCACTAATGAAAAAATGCTTGGCATGCTTACATTTTTTTAAATAAGTTGCAAATGGTTTAGATAAAGTACACAAAATCTTCACTAATTTATTTTTAAAGGTTTATAGGAAATATTAATACAAGTTCTATAAATTTTTCATCACAATATCACATAATTCAAAACATGCAAAACAAAAATTTAGTGAATTGGCATAAGAATCCATGTAAAACGAGCGTAATTTCAACATTCAATTACTCAAAAACGGGATAGACAGAAAGTAAATCTCATAATCTCAATAGTGTAATAAAGGCACTGTATAAATCTCAGCCTCTCATCATCATTTTGATATATGGCCACAACCTCCTTAATTATTGATTGCTTAGAAATAAATGGTTTTGGTCTTATTTTCTAAGCAAAAGGCAAATAATAGTGACGTTTTCTTCCGCATTTTCGTCCGCAGTTAAGAAAAGTCTTCCTGATGATGCTGTATTCGTCACATACTGAGTTATATAATTGTTTAAAATTGCTGATACATTTTTGAAGATTCAAACCTAAATCAAGTTCGAATTAAAATTCTACGTTGTCGTTAACATTTTACTCAAATATAAAATCGTGAGAAACTATTTGAAATTCATCACACGTCATCACCAATTAGAAAATGCTTTAGATACCTATCTTTACTTCATTAACTGTGCTTTCTAGTGATATTTAGAATACCTAGGTATGTACTCAATTTTGTTTGACTTTGTTTCTCACCATTTTTGTGTTTCAAAATTTAAAAATCATTCCTGTTACCGGACTTTTGCTGATCGGCTAATCATAATAACGGTTATTTTTGTAACGTAGCTGACATAGTAGAAGCTAAAGGATACACTTATAAGCTGGATTAAACATACATTATACTGGATGGCGCGCTTAAGACGATCCACCCTTCATAACTTAGAAGAGGATTGTGGTAGGCATACTCGTTTTGCGTTATATGTTTTAACATCTAGGGAGTCACATTATACTAATATTTTTGTTTTTATTAAATCACTCATCTCACGCCCACCACTCTCAATTTTTAAATCTTAAATGGCAATATACCCTTTGTGGCATATATCAAATGATAGCTTTTGAAAAATGCTACACAGTCATGTCAATAAAATTGATATCTGAATAAACCGTTTTAAAGTTAGCAACAATAGTTGTTTATAATATTTCAAAGTTTTATTATAAAATGCATGCACTGCTATGGAAATGACAAAAATGTGAAACAATAATAATAGTAACTGATAACACTGTCATACACAAACTATAATAGTTATTTGTGTATTAAGAGCATAAAGTGACTCTTTGTTACTCGCGCACGGTAATTGTAGCGCGAGCCGAAGGCGAGAGCTGCAATAGTGCAAGAGGAACAAAGACACTTTATGCTCGTAATACACACATAATTTTATCTACGACTAAAATTATTTGTTATAATAATAATAGTATTCAGTTAGTTCTATATACGTTTAATCAATTGATGTTTTATTCGTAACCATAACGATACCATTAATATCGAAATAAATAAATAAAAAAGTTTGTTTGATTCTGTCATTTTCTTTTATTTTATGTAATCAAAAAGTACTTTATTGCGCGTTGTCATAGGAGACACGCAATAAAATGTTTTTTTGCTTGGTCCTCAGTAACAATCAACTTTACGTTGACAATTGAAAGCATAAATATAAACTTTTCATAGTAGTCGTAGATAAAACAAATTATTGTATCATTATTCCTTTTTTTTTCTTGTCATTTTCATAGCACTCCATGCATTTAATAAAACATAATGAAATTTATTTTTTCTAGGATTCATAATTATGAAGAATCCTCAAAGAAATTTTGTGTAAACGGGACTTAATATTCCTGTCTAATCACTTATTTAAGGAGGTTTGGTACGCCTGCAGTGGCGTACCCTGGCATTAGTCTTCGGGACAGATATAAAAATAAAAATATTTCTGATAATGTAAAACAAAATTCGCTCAACGCGCGTTGGCCGATATCATTGCAATTCATTCAGTTGCGGTGATATATTTTTACAATAATTACTAATTCACTAATCAAAAAATGCTTAGCATGCTTACATTTTTTTTAAATAACTTGCAAATGGTTTAGAAAAAGTACACAAAATCTTCACGAACTTATTAGAAGTTTATAGGTAATATTAATACATGTTCTATTAATTTTTTATCATGTTATCACATACTTTAAAGCATGCAAAACAAAAATTTAGTTAATTGCCATAAGAGTCCATGTAAAATGAGCGTAATGTCAACATTCAATTCCTCAAAAACCGAGTTTCAAATAAATTTTTTGTAGAACGTCAATAGTGTAATAAAGGCACTGTATATTTCAGCCTCTCATCATCATTTTAATATGTGGTCAGCAACCTCCTTAGGCATCTTCTTCTAATAAAAACTAAATTAAAACCCTCTGCTTGTCCAGCGTGGATAAATGCACGGTGGACTGTCGGCAGACGCTGATGAAGGGGGGCGAGGCGTCACGTGACACTGACTGACCGGCCGCTCGCCCGCTACCGAGACAGACAAATTAACACGTGACTCCTGCAAGACTACAAGAAAGACTACATTCAACATTGATGGTCGTGCAGGACCTACTGGGCGACAAATTGTAGCAATACAAGTGGATAGAAGAATGACTATGAGATGTCTTTTACTATTTAGGTACCTACCTAATGTTAAAACGTAATTAATAGTTATTTAACAAACTAGTGTGTTAATGAGGGCGATTAATAATTGAGACTTTTTAACGCGTGAGAGAAGCGAACGCGTTAATTGTTGAGATTATTAATCGCCTATTAACACATGAGTTAGTTACAATATTTTTCCGTTGGTCATATATTTTTAATTTGAAAAAATTTCAATTTTATTCCTTAACAAATTAGGTCCGCTTTAAATGTTCACCACAATTGGATCGACAACAATGGACAACTCAACAATAACAATCAACTGTTTTCAGGGAGAAACGGGTGCAGTCAGTTCACTAAATATTGATTAGCAGTACTAAATCCCAAGTTTTTTTCGTTTTTAGTATGATGTTATTATTTTTATATTCATTTTAAAGCAATTCTACGTAAATATTATTTACCTAGAAGTGTGAAAATCATTTCTTTTAATTCTGTTTTGTATTTTGGTAAAACTTAGAGCTGGTCAATATAATACAATATTACGTGTATCGAACGCATCCAATAAATCGTTCATTAATAAAAAATCTGACGTGGCCGTTACAATACCTCTCGCCTTGACATTGAAGTATTATTATTTAACCTCGTATTTAACCAAATATTAAGCTTTAATTAGGTAATAAATTATATATTTCACAAATCTAATCAGCTCATTTAATATATAATTTTATTTTATAAATACCATATTTACATAATACCGACATAATACTATGTCCAGTTAATATCTATACTATATCCAACATTTCAAAATTCTACACCACACTCTACACATGCCCTACACCACAGAGAAACCTCCTTGCCACAGACATCTGTTTATCTGTCACATTGACAATTTTATTTTTGTTTTAAATTTTATTTCTATTTCGGGATTCACAAATCATGGTAGGTAAAATTATATATTTAAAAAAATTATATTTCTTTACTGGTTAAAGATATAGAAACAAGTAAGATTAAATATTGTACAATGTAATTTCTTCTTTCATGTGTGGTATGGCAAATTGTAACAATCGCATTATTTTATACAATTTTTGCAAAAAATGTTATAGTGCTACAAGAAAAGTACCATTTCCGGTTGGTGGATTTTTACCAAAATCTTTTCAGCTCTTCATTAACATATATAAATGTATAATGCAAAATATTAGAATTTTATGTTCAGTAGAATTTGAGATAATGAACCGGGACGAAAGGCTATAGTAGGCGTACATACAGACTTTCATACACACACACAGACACACACACAGACACACACACAGACATCATCGTGAAAATAGTCAAAATAGGTTCTAAAGGTGCTAAAACGTGCTAATTGACAAAAATCTCGACATCGAATTTTTTCACGATCCCTATACCTCTCTAGGCGAGAGGTAAAAATCATGCATTTATAGGGGTCATAAATGTATGATTTTTTTACATTAATGATACTCATTAATAAACGATCAACGGAAAACGTTTTTTAATAAATTGAGAATGCCGTCAAAGAAAACTTTGACAGTTACAGGAAAAAACGAATAATTTGTCCTATATTGGGTTACCATATTTGTTTATCTCGAAAAGAGGACGCGAGGTATATAACACCACGGGCAAAAAAAAATTAGAAAGGGGCGTGGCGAGCAATTTTAACAGAATTTGAATAAACAAAAGTCTTAAAAATACTACAATCATAATAATAATAATCCAAATTGAAATCTGATGTAGCCAGCACACGACCTCTCGCCTAATTCTGCTTATTCTACTAATCTACTAAATAGTTTTACATTTTAATAGTTTCATGTACATGTAATATGTGAACGATAATGTAAAGCAAGATGCAAGCAAAAGATGTCAAATGTACTGACATTGTCATAATAATTTTGTGTAGAAACCAATTTCATATGATCTTGGGACAACAAGATACTGGAATTTCAAAAAAAGTAGAATATTAATTGTACTTTATTTAATCTCATGACAGAAATTTATTTAAAATTTGTTTAAAAAAGGCACTATAGATTCATTCTTTCTTAATTAAATGTTCGAAACGCATTATCTTGAAGTCAATAATAAACTTACAGTTTACTCGCAACGAAAACACTTTTATAGTATTTTTCAACTTCAAAATGACATTGAATAGCTAGGATGCGGCAAAGTACGTGTTTCGGACTGGTTTCGGGGAGCCGTAGTAGTGGGGAAGGGAGTGAAATAGAAGAAAAATAGACGGGCCCCTTAACGAAATATTTAAACGAAACACTCTTTTTTCGCATTTTCACTAATCTCTAGAGGTCCTAACCTGCTAAATGCTGACATAATGACTGAAGAAAGACGTTTAGGCTCATACTCGCGCTTAGAAATGCATTGATAGAAATGTTTGTTTTTGTTCGTGACCGTCATTTTCAAAATAACAAATGCATCATTTTTAAAATGACAGAAAGTTTACGGTCACGTCATTAAATTAAAATGACCTGACGGTCATTTTAATGACCGTGACTGACCACTGTCATTTGTTCTATCACTAAATATGACAAGAAACCTTCTACGACTTTTTCATCATTCATGATAAATACCGCGATGTATTTGATAATAGTCAGTGCTAACAGTTGATAATCCACAACACCATTCTACAATTGGGATACAAAGTCCTGTTGAATAGCTCTCCGCAAGAAACAAACTAAAAATGTATTCCTCCTCCTATTTATAAATTCGCGACCTCTTGACGAGAACCATCCTCAAAACAACACACTCCGTCTCTTTTCTTTTCCACCTTGCACTATCTACAAGACAAAGACAGCGTCGAAGATCGCTGCCTGTCCATCACGGGTCGGCTGACTGACTAATGGTGTCAATATTTATACGGAGCGGCGCGCACAACATGCACGACATGTTGATGGCACGCGCGCTGTCTATTTGTCTAACATCGCGTTGATGAGCGCCATCTGCGCTGCACGATTGAGGGGGGGAGGTGGTTATTGATGTAGGAGAGATGGTTTGAGATTTCTGAAAAAGTTGTTGGAGTTTGGTTCGATATTTTGATGATTTAGTAAAAATATCTGATGTGGCAAACACATGACCTTTCTCCATATTCTACTCTTTTTACTAAAGTCCTGTTCACACAAGGATTATTTGTAGATCCTTCCTTGTTTTAAAGCTATAAATGAATTTTCGTCAGGATTTTTTTTATTCAGAGACATGAAAGAATCCTCAAAGAATCCTTGTGTGAACATCTACTCTAAATAGTTATTTATGACAAGGGCTGAAAGAAGCCTTTTGCAGATTAAAACTAGAGAGCACGAATGTAGCAGAATATTTTTTCTACCATTTGTCCATTTTTGTTAGCAACCAAAAAGAAATTGTACCTATTTTTCATCTAATCATCATACGAGAACTATAATTTTGAATACAGAAAAATAATGCAACACACATAAATGTAAGCAAATTTCACAATTAGAAAACATATTAATTGAAATAAGTTTTAACAAATCTTAATAAATCATTTATGATTACTGGTACAGATTTTTTACCATATTGAGTTGTGTAAACTTACCCAAGTATCACAATGACTTAAAATCGACGTCATATGACGTACTAATACTAATTCTAATACTAATACTAAGTATCCTATGTAATTAATTACATTTTTATTCCGTGATCCATGCAAAACGGTCTTAAGTGTAAGAATGTGTACATAGGATACTGCTGAATATATGCTGCCCTATATAAAGTTATCAAAACCTTTCTATTTTGTGGTAAATTCAGGAAGAAAGACAAAAAAATATAGTAAAAGATACAAATATTCTGATAATTTTATTCAAACATTAATTGCAGTATTATAATACGAGTATTATAACATTGTTGTTATCAATTATATGTATGACATTTAAGGCCCATCTATTGCTATCAAATGCAAAGCAAAAAAGCATGTTACAATAAATCTTTTTGTGACTTTGGTTTTGAAATCGATGACCTCATATTTTACAATAATGGGATGTACTTATAGGTTGTGCTTACATGGCTATAGAATGAACATTACAAAAAAACCTTGCCGTATTATTTTAAATAATTTCTAAAAATTACTAAAAATGCGAGTTTTACATAAATTATTACAGTCAATGGTTTAACTGTTTAAAAATCTCTCTATACCCGTCTTCCGACCAATGTATATTATCTATTTCAAAAGAAAATTTATATTTTTGTACATAAATCAACGTATAATATGGATTATTAAATGATGAAAATTAGCGCCAAGTTTTGTTAATTGATGTCACAGGTCACAGCAATTAATAATTTGCATTTATTGATTCACTAATGAGTCATGATTCTTCATGTTTAATTTCAATTTGAATTTTTTTATAATACAGCCAGAATCGTTCAAATTGTTAATCTTCTGGATTTGCAAGTGTAGCGCCTTAAGAAAATTTTGTTTCACTCCCGAATTTTAAATTTTATCTCCCGGTAAAATTTCTCTGGAATAACACTGCCCGGCGCTATAGCCCTTTAGCCCTGTGGTTAGAGTGAGCCTGTTCTAACAAATTGTGAGTAAAATCAATTTATCTCAAGATGATAAAAATGTGACATAAGATAAAGATAGTTATTGAATTAAACCGATGAATGGTCCGCAAGCCTACTTCCAATACCAATCGTAGAATACGATCAGTGTTGTAATAGATAACAATATTTTTTATCTAGATAAAGATAAAGATAACTTACTTTTTATTTATCTAGATAATATAATAAATAACCATCTAGATAGTAGATAAAATATAAAATAATAATTATAATAATAATATAAATAATTATTAGATAATTTATAGACAATATCTAAAAAATATATAAGGTACATGTTATAAAGTATAAGCGGTACCTACCAGCTAGCGAGCCGGCAGCGTTGCAAGCTTGTGCGTTGTGTGCTTGCACAGTTTGTTTACATTTTGAATTTGATAAAAATTACAAATGAAAAAAAATTGGTCATAATTTTACTAAAATTGTTATCTAGATTATAATTATTAAAAAATAGATAAAGATAATTCGTAATTTTATCTAGATAAGATAATAGACAAATAAGAAAAATATTATCTAGATAAGATAATAGATAAAAATATATTATCTAGATGATTTATCTGTATAAAATTATCTAGATAAGTTACAACACTGAATACGATCAGTAAACTTAACCCTTTACCGCTTAGTGTGCCATATATGGCACATTCCTGTTTAATTTTTTTAAATATAAAACTGAATCAAGACGTTACTTCATAAATGGTCATATATGACACATACACAGCAATGGATCTTGAGTTTTTCTTCTCTTATAATATCAAATTTAGTACGACTGGACCCCGTAGTAACCTGTAGATACTCGTGCGTTAGTTATTTGTAACAAGACGTTAGTTCTCGGTCGAATATTGGAAGTAAATAAACATTATTCCTTGAAGAAAAAATTATGTAGTGGTTGAATATTGTATGGAGAAGACATTGGGGTAAGATATGATTATATATAACACTTATAGAAACACCAAATCCTAGGTAGGTACACCATGCATTCATGAAGAAGATATTCATCTGATGGGGTAGACCATTTACCCGAATGGAGTGAAAACAATAGATCCAGGTGCAAATTTCCAGGCTGCGAAGGAAAAACTTTTACATTTGGTTGTAATTGCAAAATTTGTCTCGAATTTAATAAGGAGAAGAATTTTTTCATGAGATTTCATACGGAATAATTGTTCGTAGTTTCATAATGTTTCATATATGGCACAACCCCTTTTTTCACAAAAATAAAATTTGTTTATGCAAAAATATTTTTTTAAATAATCTTCCTGGTAATAACAACAAATTCCTAATGTCCATGGATTATTTCAGCCAAAAATAAAAATTCATGCAGTAAAGGGTTAAAATGCATTCGTAATAATCATAGCAAAACTTCCAGCAACTACTCCCAGAATCCTTCGCGTTAAATAAAACATCCTCATCCTCATGTCCTCCATCACAAGTTGGAAAGTTCAGCTATGATGGCCCGGTCGAATTCAATTTACCCGTGTGCTCTTTAATTACACCCCCACTCCCCCTCTTTGGGATTGTTGTTGATGCGTCTCTTCACACATAACTCACCGGAATTGCTGTGTGGTCAAGGCGGCGGGGAGGGGTGGGGGTAGAGAGGACGTGTCTCGAATCGCGCCAAGTGACCCGCAGGTACGGGGAAGGGGGAGCAACGGCTGCAATGTGCTTGGGATTAATCACCCCCTACCTGGTACATGAGGTCCTTAAGGCCGGATAACGAACACATTTTTTGGGATTGGATGGTCATTTAGCTTCGGAAGAGTGGACATGGTGGGAGGATTCGGATTCAGACGGGTGAAGTTATTTGCGGGAGACTTAACTATTTCTGACAATTGTGGTACATCGTTCAATTTACGGAAGAAAATAATACCTCGTTTTTAACTCGTAATATGTACCGGATGTACGTTTTTTCCGAATTCCTAGAATATACTCTCGATTTTACTTGTTTTTCTATTCCACTCTTTTTCCCTCTACGACTGCTTAAAACTAGCCCGAAATTCGTATTTTACCGCATCCTAGCAATGCCATGTCATTTTGAAGTTGAAAAATACTATAAAAGTGTTTTCGTTGCGAGTAAATTGTGAGTTTATTATTATATCACAGCAACTCAACACATGGTTGGAAAACGAATATGTTTATGTTTTTCGTTGATATTTGAGATATTTATGTGTCACCGCAATAATTGTTGAGAAATCGCACGTAATAGGATCCAGCCTCAAGAAAAATTATATTTGTAAATATTAATTTAAATTATTATTTTTATTTCAATGGATACTTATGATTTGTAATAATTTATAACCAAATCTACGATTTTTAATGATTTATTTCTCATTATTTGACTGCTTTGGCCTCACCTCACACCGAAATCACGCACGCTTATAAACGACGGATTTTCTACCTTATTTAAAAAAAATTGTAGCATAAAAATCTCGTTAAGATAATGCGCCGTAGGCGAAATTTGTTTTTAGTTCAAGGTCAAATACGTTAAAAATTTAAGATTTAATTTTTCAGTCATAAAACAAAATTTACCTGCCATTACTTCCCTTTTTATCCACGCCTGGCACAACTGTAGTGTATAAGGTTTCTAATTTAATATTTTTAAATTATTTAAAGCTTAATGAACTATAAAATGTATTGATAAATAATAAAATATTCAAACTGTGAACATTGAAAAACTAATAACCATCTATAATTAAATAAACAACAAAATACATAAAAAATTAAATATCTACCTATATATTGCTTACGAATGTATAGTTATATTTGTTTCCAAACCATAATAATACTTAGAATTAATTGTTTCAAGTTAGTTTTTTTGGTGTTATGATAGTTTTAAATTTTTATTTTATTTTTTTTTACTTTGGGGGGAGGGGGGCTGTAGTTCTTTATATGAATCTTTTTTTTTCAATTGAAATGTATTTGATCTTGACAAAAAATTTTGACTGCGGCGCATTTTTCTTCCCAATTACTAATAATTCAACATTTCCAAAATTTCAGCCCCCCTCCCACAAAAATTTCCTGGGTGCGCTAGTGATCTAGTGTATTCGAACTAATTGAAAATTTTTCCTGATGAACACAAAAGTTAACATTGTTTGCAACAAAATAACAAATTCAGATATCAGAGCAATTCTAGCTGTGCGGAACCTAATTTGCCGGTAATGTATCGTTTATTTAGTTTGAAACTTCATTATTAACTGGTCAGTTTTTATCAAAGAATCACGAGATTATTAAAACTAAAGTTATAGACACAGAAGACTTTAACAAAAAACCGATCCCCTCGTTTGTGTTCCGAACTGTAAATTTAATTTAGTTTTAATTTTGCCCGCGGCAGTAGCATCGCAACTGCGAGTTGAGTTCTCTCTTGAACGTTTTCGACACGTTCGGGATGGTGGAGTCCTCTTTCATTTTGCCTTATTCGTCCTGATTCTTCTTCGCCAGGAACTCATACCTACTAATTATTATAGGATCGACAATTTTGACCCATCACAATACCTTTCTTATAGAATATTTTCGATCACGATAACTCCAAAAATATCAAACATTTAAATACCAAATTTTGTATTTAAGGTTTCAATACGATTCTTAAAAGCCCAATATAATTTTGGTTTCAATCTACAAACCGGAAGTAGTACTTTTTAAAAATATTTCAATCAATAATTATTAATTTAAGACAATTTTTTATTTTAAATGAAAGATTATGTGATTATTATCTACAATCGGTATTTTATAAATTTTTCTGTATTTGGTATCATTTAAGAATATCGTAATTAAAGTATATACTTATTATTTAGTATTTCGGTATCTTGTAGTCCATAACCGTTTAACATTTCTTACTACGTAAAATTTAAATGATTATGACATGGCAGTGACAATGTCAATAGTAAAATATGGTTTATATCTTTTTCTGCAGTTTAAATAATAATGTGAGTAGTAGTACCTAAATATTAATATTAATATACAGGCTGTTTCTGTATTTATGTATTAAACTTTAAGAGTATAATGTAACACGTTCTACTGATAACGAAACAAAAAGAATTTTTCAAAAATTCGCAAAATTAAGGGTGGTTTACTTAAAACAAACATGTTGAGTGTCACTGGTTTAATAATGAACAAATTTAATTAATTTTGTTAGAAACCAGTTGCACTCAACATGTTTTCTTTAAGTAAACCACCTTTAATTTTACGAATTTTTGAAAAAAAAAAGTTTGATCCATAGGTACAGAAATACCCTGTATTTGTATAATAAGTAAAAAGAATAAAGTAAGTATGGCGGGAGGTCTTGTGCTGGTCATATCAGATTTCCACCATATTGTTCTCTGCTTTTATACAATTGGGTAACCCACTAAAATTTGGATTTTGACTCCTTTGTAGAATCATACAATGCGTTACAATATACGCCGAACCTGCTGTTACCGTTTGCAAAAATTTTCAACGAACGACTGGATCACAAATTTGCGTGTGCATGCAAGTTCTAAATTTGCTCCGTTCGTGTGTACAAAAATTCTCTAGTTTAAGGATAATCTGATAAGTCTTAAATTAATCTACATAATTTTTTGTTCGAACAAATATGGAAAGATGAACAGGACAGCACCCGTCGGGGCAAGTATCCACACTCGTCAAACACCGTAAATAAAAACGCCGGGAGCGTGAAATATGATTACTTAAATTCGTATGGAAACGTAATATTTTGGCCGTCACCGCGATATGTGACTTTGATCGGAGGCTTCTGGGATTTCACGTCAATATTCCAACGGTAGTTTATTACCATAACGGGGAATAAATAAATAAATAAATAACTCACTAACTTGCGAGTTATTTCAGGGAGGAAATTATTATTGATAAGGTCTAGTCAACATTCTTAATACATTTATCCTCGCATTTATCGATACATTAAGGTGTTCGTCTACCCTAAAATTTTATAGAGTTACAGAGGTGTACGCCTCCCACGTTTACTTTAGTTATAATTAAAATATATGATGCTCTTACATGTAAGTGTATTAAAAAATCTGAAGTGGCCTGCACAAAACCTTCCGCCAAATCTAGACTTATAAACATAAATGTATACGTATACAATCCGGTGTTCCTAAAATATACAAATAAAAATCTAAAATATTCAAACATAGAAATTTGTATCACCTGAATCAAAAAATTGGTTTACAGGCAAACTCTTCTGTGTTGAAGCCATCCTCCGTTGAATTACTACATTTGATGTTTAATATCTTACTTATGACTTATATGGCGCTAGTATGTCAACTTGTCACCCGTCTCACCTGTCAATATTTTTTACGCAGAAACAAAAATCAACCGAACATGGATCACAAGATTTCAACGTTTTTAAAAAAATTTACTGCAGTTCTTTAATGCTACCAGATAAAGACAATTTTTGGCTAAAGTGTAGAATAGGTGCAAGGCTTTTTATTATACTTGCTTTTCTTAGTTTTCGAAATTATTTGACATAAATACAATATTACATTTGTTTTAGATTAATATAAATTTCAATAGTGTTTGCCATGTTAAAAACATGAATACAAAAAAAATGAGTTTGTTTATAACAACCATTATTTCATTGTTGTATACCAAGTTGTATACGATGTCTGCTGTAAACATTATTTCGTTGTATAAGCTTTGTGAGGACAAGTCTGCTCTTTTGCACCAGTTGCAGGAGTGGAAGTTGATTCCACGAACTAGACGGTGTCGTAAATGTGGGGGCAGCCTGACGTTGACCGAGGATTCTTCTCGTATAGACGGCTGGATTTGGAGATGTCAGAACAGGACCTCCCAACGGAAGCAAAAGGTAAAGACTTGTGTGTATGCGGTATCATTTAGAGCGGGTACTTTTTTTGAACGTTCTAAATTGCCCATATTTACAATTCTTAAATACCAAAACCGAGTTTGTGGGGCTCTATTACGGTTTTGTTAGCTTTGTTTTAGTGTAGTAAATACCAAAACCGAGTTTGTGGGGCTCTATTACGGTTTTGTTAGCTTTGTTAGTGTAGTAAATACCAAAACCGAGTTTGTGGGGCTCTATTACGGTTTTGTTAGCTTTGTTAGTGTAGTAAATACCAAAAACGAGTTTGTGGGGCTTTATTTTTAGCCATTTTGACACTTTCAGGTTAACATACAAAAACGTCATTTTATTCAATTTTTTTGCAATTTTGACACATTGAGGTTAACAAAAAAAATTTCATTTTCTTCAAAAAACATATTAAAAACACTCTTCCGCGGCCTGATTTTGCTTGTTTAGGTCATATTTAGGCAAAAAAACGCATTTTCTCTTAAACACCTATTCTACATTCCAGCCAAATTTTTTTATAACGTAAGTTGCAAATAACTTTGCCTCTTATTCTTATTACAAATAAATATTATATTTATCAAAATTTATATACATTTTTGACAATTATCTTGTTCAATCTTCAAAAAATATCACTTGAGGTGAAGATATTTGTACCAAAATCTGATGTGCTCTTCCTATTCGTATACAATTGTAAAATACCAAATATCAAATTTTTTGGGTAATTCGTATTTGAGTTATGCGACATCCGGCATCGGCCCGGACCACACACATACACACACACACACACACACGCACACACATACACACATACATACAGACATCATCGAGAAACTATCAAAAATGAGTTGTAAGGACCCTAATTCGTGTTCATCCACTTAAAACTCACAACCCGATTTTTTGCATGATTCCAATACCTTCCTTTACAGGTAAGCGGAAGGTAAAAAGGATGTCTAAATACCTCGAGTTTTTTGACTTTGACCTAGAAATTTGATGTAAAAAATATTTAAAAATGACGTTATTTTGTCATTATTTGATACGATTTGATATGATTTTTTTCCGGTCATTATAAATGGAAAGAAAAATTTAAAAAGTAAGAAACCTGCAGCTAACCTTCCTTTTTTCAACAATTTTTAATTTCTTTTAAAAATGCAGATGTTATTATGGGAATACTAGAGCCATGAGCCATGTTTATTGTATTTTTCAACTTCAAAATGACATTGCATAGCTAGGATGCGGCAAAGTACGGGTTTCGGGCTGGGTTCGGGAAGCCGTAGTAGTGGGGAAGAGAGTGAATTAGAGAAAAAGTAATATCGAGATCGAGAGTATTTTAGGAATTCGAAAAATAGGTAAACGAGCCCCTTAAGGACCCACCTGTCAATTATAATGTTTTCCCACGACCATTTACGAAACTAACAGTTTCCATACAGTTACGTAGCTACGAAAATAAATAATATCACACATCTATTCAACAAATTTAAATAGAATTTATATTCTTGTTATTGAAATCTTGTATCATGTATTCCATGATGGTGGTATTTTTTTTTCGTAAAATTAAAACTATAACAGTGACAGTTGACATTCAAAATATATTTATAAATAAAATGTTTAATATTTATGGTCGTGGGCAAAATACTGTACCTATCTACATGACTATATCAGGAAAGTGTTCATCAAATGTTCGTGCGTCAATATTGTCACTTACTTGTTAACTTACACTTACACATAACTTTAAAATGACATTTCTACTGTCGAATTTGAAACAATCAATAAACAAAGCAAAGCTGCCTGGATATGTTTTGGTCGTAATTATGGTAGGATTATATCGGGCTAGCACGATATTAATATCATGCCAGTCCTTGATATTTCCTACTTTCTTAAGTAGGCTACAGCCGCGATATCTATTATTTTCTGTAGTGGCAAGCCACGTATTTCGGGATTTTAATTCTTTGAATACGATCTAATACTACCTGTCGTGTCATAAAAATTATTAATCGTTTGGTAAGAAATGTCACCAATTCCTTGTTTCCTGTGTAATCGTCCTGAATTAAACATGTCCTCCATCCTTACTTCTTCTTCTATGTTTGAATGTATCGAACTTGACTTCTTCACATCGCCGTCTACTCTAGGGTATTTGGCATTTTATAGTTGTACGTGCGTCTAGTGAGAAAGTCTGCGAACCAAAGTCTGTCCTGTGTTGCGTGAACTGCCTCATCGTATGCAGTGAATTCAAAACAAGGTCCTACCACTTCTTCACACTGAATAAGAAAGTTAAGGGTTGCGATGGTAAAGAGCTAGAAGATGCATTAGTTACGGGTTCTGTTTATGGGAGTTTGATGGGAAAGTCTGGAATTGGAAATGAATAAGGAATAGTGAAGAATGAATATGTATTTACGAAGTTTTCAACGATTGTCCTGTAGAAACATCCGTTAAGTTTTACTTGTTTATTTCAGTTTTATTATTCATATTACTTCAAATTTTTGATACTTTAATATGTTTTCTACTTTCGTTAGGTAATAGACACTTTATTTTATTAATTTTCGTTAGGTTATGAACTTTTTATTTCACGCAATGGTCTTTATTTCACTATATTTATTTAATAAAAAATAATAAAACTACTTCATCAATAAAATGTTAGACCACATTGTAAAGAACCCTCAATATAAAATGGCTATGATTTCAATCTCAAAATTTTCTTTAAAATGTTTACTAATAAAAATGCATTAAAAATTAAACATGACAAACTATGAAAATCAATTTTTACTATCACAACATTAATTTGTTTTTTGTTTTCAAGTAGGTAAAGGCTTGGTCACATAGCTTATGTCATGTCATGTCTGTGTCATGTCATTATGTTGAGTACATGGAAACCTTATGGAGTGTGTCGTATAGATTGTCACATTCATTATTTCTTTTGACATAACATAACAGTTGATTTGAACTCAACTTTCACTGCTATGTCTATGTCTATATCTGTCAAAATTACATACCTATTTATTATTAATATGGATAAAAACTTACCAATAAGTTAAGAACAAAGGTTGTATGATAAAATAAAAGCAGATTATGAAGATAATAAAATAATAAAAGCAATAAAAAGTAAGTTTAATTTAAAATATACCATTCCCAATTTTATTAAAATGTTTCTTGTAAATTTACTAATACAAATTTATCTTATTTTCCATTAGTAAATACCTGCGAATCCAAATTAATTTTCTCCGTTGTGATACTTTACACAAAATGTCTATGTCAATAGAAATAACATAATATAATGACATCATGACATAAGCTATGTGACCAAGCCTTAAAACTTGATTTTCATAGTTTGCTATTATTTATTTTAATGGATTTTTATTAGTAAAAATTTTGTAATGGCTGGAGTAAAACTATAATATTATGGTATGGTTGTAAAAACCTTATTTTATGTACATTTTTAAAAAATATATGACACTACCGATTCCCTATACTAGATTAGCAGTTGTGTCGTTGTGTCCATTTCCGGTGAAACCAGAAGTGACACAAAGTTTTTATTGTGACCATCTTACGAGTTCCTTTGTCTAGTTTAACTTTGCTTATAAACATTTGCTGTATCTCTTGAAATAACGAAAAACTAAATATTTCTAGTGCTGGACTTACAACAATCACCCTGTATATTTTTTCCAAATATAATTCAGGCAATGATCCTATGATTAATCATAGGTGGTAGCATGCTTCAGAAAATTGAACCGTGCTGCGCACTCGACCAACTCATGCTTTCACCGATGATAATCATTACGTGTTATATTAGGTACCCCCGAATATAATATATCCTTAACGTATGTATGTAGGTACTCGAAGTTATGATACACCCTGTATAATTTTTAAGCACGCTAAACTATCAATGTTATTATTTGTCGTCCATGAAGTTTAGCTACATTTATTTTCTGCATAAATTTGAAGTAAAATCAGAAATACAGCAATAAAATTGTCATGTTGTTTTGAAACATACAAATGACGAACTTCTTTAATTTTATTTCGACGTTAAGAAGAATAAATCATAAGTAAAATTGCTTACCAGTGGCGTATCGAAGTATTAGTATTATTTTTAATTATCTTCAACCAACATAAATAATCATTATGTTTTGCTAAAATTAAGTTTTCAACAGCAAAAATTATTGTTGTGAAAATCTAAATAACACAATAAACAAATTGAATATAAATTAATATTGTATTGCTCTTTTATCTGCCCATATTCCACGGCACTGGTTTTTTCACTCGTCACCAAGTGATAAACAAATATCCAGGCGATACCATGCCACATAACTAAGCCCATAAAAAATCCAAAACTGCAATAAAAACACTATTTGGATGAAAATTGAATGTCGTTATCTTGGAATCAAGATAGCGTGGCTATAATTTGAATACGAGCCCGCTTTTCTGATCGTAGAGGGCTGAGACTCAGACGAGAGACTAATCTCTAGGATCATTTATGTGTGATGTATTGGTGCAGTTTGATATAATGATGTGAAACTTTGAGAGAAATAACTATAAATACTGATTTATGAAAAAATAGAATCGTATATTATACACATTTTTGCGGAATTCGATAATATCTGGAAAAAATTTCGACTATGAAGTCACAAAAACACAAATAGTCCGTAAGTCCGGCGGTAAGGACGAATTTAATAATCATCTATGCATTTTGTGATTTAAGTGTGACATCGACTTCTGGTCTTCAACATTCAATCACTTGAATAATTTTTTGTTATATACATTATTCTAAACATTTTGGGGTTACTAGTTTAGTCACAGTTTAAACATAATCTCTTAGGGAACGTAGTAAAATTTTAGTGTATTTTTGTGTTTATTGAAATGTCATTTCTGAACGAATTAAAATATTGGCTTGCGGATTCCTCAATTAGATTCTTCAAAAAATTCTCTATTAGGTACTTTATATGAAAAACTTTTTAAAGTTTTAGTTATTGATATTTAGAGATGTGTTTCTAGAGAAAAATAAAAAAATTGCTTTGTTTTTATTTATTGTGTTTGATCAGCTGTAGTTTATGAACGAATCAAAATAATAAATAATGACTTTAAATTATATTTTCCACTGTAATTACACAAAAGTGTTTTATTTCGCCGGATAAATTTCTGTTTATATTGAAACCTTGTTGTCTAGCAATTTGAAAAGAAATATTGTTTTATAAAATCACGACAGAGTGATTTTATTTTAAAACAATTTTTCGAGTCAAATTGCTGTCAGGTGACAAGGTTGAGATGTCAAACAGAAATTTATTCGGGGGACATAAATTGCTCGATTGTAATTCAACAAGATAATTTAACGACTCCTTTGGTTCTTCTTCACAAATAATATTCCCAAAATCTAATCATTTCACTGACAAATAGAAAGAGATTTTATAGGATTAAATACAAAATAGTTTTAGAATTGACAGATGTCAACTGGTACTTGTCAAGTTAAAGAATATTGGTATTGGTGAAACGCTACCGCAGATACGTTGTTATAAATCAAACAATTTTTCGTTGCATTGCGTTGCGTTACCTACTTCATTGCATCATGCGTTACCCATTGCGTTGCGTTTGTTATAAATACCACTTAATCCATTTCGTTAACATGAATGCAGAGCTTACTAATTTATTTTAATAAAATTTTAATTTCGACATACAAATACAAATAAAGATACTTCCTTTACTTATTTCCCTGGTGCCTTCTTGCTTCCATCAGCAGTTCAGTTCGTCTGAAAACCCAAGCCATCAATTCCGAATGGCATCGAATGGTTATGTTAACACGTCACAGAATAATTCAATGCGTCTGGAGCGTCTCAGGCGTCGGGAGATCCGCTCTGAAGCGTCGCGACGCCTGAAGACGTGGTTGTGGTGCAGAGGAAGACGCGATGTCTTGTATTTTTAATTCGGAGGACATTTGAAAGGAATAGGAAGGCATGTTGATGGGTGGTCACCTCACCACAGACGCAGAGGTTCAGAGGTTGTGCGAAGAAATTCAATACCTACATTAAAAGTGCGTAAAAGCGAATATCCGCATTTAAAGAATATTTTTGCACAATTGGTCTTTTTTATCAACTTACCATGCCTGTTTCCAAGACAGTATGTTGATCTTACCGGTTGCTAGGCTAAACAAAACGGTAAGCAAATTTAATATTAATTACTCGATTAATTACGAAGAAATTAATATTTGCGTATGGATGAAAAACACCAGTAGTGCAAAAAATGATATAAGCATCACGAACGTTAAGGAATTATCGATGATCCATTGGTAAACTGTCCTTACCGGTCTTGATACTTAATATACTATTTTATACGAAAGAGATAATTCACATGTTTTGAGATATTAAAATTTTGATGGTGAAAGTATGCTTCTGAAACATTGAGTATTGAAAATAATTTCCACACTCATTTTGTTCCCTGAGTGCGAATTTTTCAAGAAGTACATTTTTCATACCTAAAACACTTTATTTGTTGTAATCTGTAATAAGTATTCAAATATACAATTTTTACCCAATTTGAGAAATAAAAAATTGGGCTGTACTGGAAGCACAAAGCTGTCAGGATATGTTTGACTTCAGAGACAAAAGTAATTGCCGTAAAATGTCCGATGGGTACAAAAAAACTCACTTTCACTATCACTACTATTTTTTGCATGAAATTTCATTATTTTTATCATAAATCACACCATAAATGCAACATTACAAAAATTTACTGTCAGTTTTTAGATATTGTTATTATTTTCATCTACCTGTTTTTGTTTTTCCTAAAATTATTAATATTATATTTCCGAAGCAGTTTCGTCAGTCCTTGTTATAGTTTATCCGAGAGTTTATCATTTGGTGTCAAAAGGGTGCAGAATATTCGCCGAATATTTGGTTATTCGGCAGACAGTCCTGCATAATATTCGTTATTCGGCACATTTACTATTCGTTGCATCTCTAATTTATAATACATATTTTTAATTTTATCATTTGAATTTAAATAAGGCATGGGCTAACGCCACACAGCGTGAAGCTAGCTTGAACCTAGCGTGAACCGTTTTTTTGACATAAACTAATCTATGCTAACAAAACCCTACTTGAGTCCAACAGAAATCCGTTTTTTTGACATAAACTAATCTATGCTAACAAAACCCTTCTTGAGTCCTACAGAAATCGTTCACGCTAGGTTCACGCTGTGTGGCGTTAGACACTCCCTTTAAATAATTTATTTTCTGCCTTTTATGGAACTTCGCGGAACACTGAACAAAATTATTGTTTTCAGTGTTCATTTGGTCTTGGAAAAGGTTCATTTAAATACGATTCATACAAGAAGGCGTAATAATAATGCATTAATTCCCGATATATCATCGCATTATTTTTATGAATAACAAAACAAGTAGTAATAACCCCAGTGCCCAGTTGATATATTTATTAACACATTTACTTGTTACATTCTTACTCACATACACACATCTCAAATTTATTCGTTTCTGATCAACATTCAAGGCTTTGCATTCCACAGTAAATTCATTACCAGCCGCTAAGTGGTCAACATGGCCCCGTTCTCCCCTACCGCCGCCGATGCCTTCTCCGCACTCTTGACTCCGTCGAACGTCGATGTTGCGCTTTTTTATTTTTTAATCAAAATGAAAAATATCAGACATCGGACTTGTTTCGGAATAATATTTCAGAGATTTTATTGTTTTGACTGGTACATAAACTATATTATTAGATTGTGTAGCGCGTATAAAGTCACTAATTTATTGAGTCACAATTTATGAAGCGCTGCATGCATAATCCAATGCGTATAGTGCAGATGTCAATGACGTTGAACATCCTGGATCGACGAAGACATTTTATTCTCGCAAAAATACAAAAAATATACCGACAGATTATTTATACAGGTGGGGCAGTGAAACAGGCGATTTTAAAATGACTATAAAAAACCAACAAGTCATTTTTTTACAAATTTATTTATACCACCTCTAAGTACGTAAAAAGCATTAAAGAAAAGTGTTTTTCATTATTTAAGTTTTATAAAACCCTGCGCGAAGTACGAATTCTCGTCTTAAAAAGAGAGGCATATAGATGATAAACAATAAGAGGAAACTACGCTACTGTCTGTTCTACAGAACATCAGCTTCAATATCTGTTATTCTCATGTTGACATTCGTAGTGTTTTGCTACGTGTAACGCTGTGAATTTTGTAATAGATTGTGATTGAGCTATATTTTAGTTTTCTTTGAAAATTAAGTGAAGTGCAGCGTAGTATTATATACTAGCTAGTTTCACTTTTGTAAAACGGACAGTACATGACAAGCTCCGCCTTCTCGCGTAGCTCAGGGTCCTAGATATCTGAATTTTACTCTAGTGGAATCCAACCACTTGGATCCAGCAGTAGTATTTTGTCAGTTGCTGAGCCATTTTATAATGTGCAATATAAATATTTTTTCAGCGATTAACATAAAAGTGCTATTTTATTGACAGCTGTCTGAAGTATCACTTTTAGTAGTGCCTAGGCATTAAAATTATTTTATTTGTTACTCACTAGTAAACGTCATTTAATCAATCCCTACATTAAGTACCTTTCAAAATAAATCTTTACAAGTTACTAACTTGTAAAATTGACAACTAACTTGTAAAAATTTAACAAGTTAGTAACTAGTCATAATATGTTCTTAATAAACGGTTTACGTTGCCACAGTAATGCTTCCAAGGATAATGAGATATCATTTAAAACAATTTTTGACAGAAGAGTGTTGTGTGTGAATGACAGAATTTGGTTATATTTTTTGAATTTTTCTTTGATTTACAAATGAGTAACAAGTAAAATGTTGTACAATACACGCAAGGTAACTGTTTTACTGCTCCAAGAAGGTGACAGACTCGCTTAATTGACTCGACGATCATTTCGTCCTTTCAGCAGTAAACACTGTTTTACCTTGATAGTAATGTAATATGAATGAAATTGTTGCTATGGCGAAAAAATAAAATTTCATGAAAATATAAATAGGTAACAAATTTGTTTTTACAAAGCAATCGCTCAACAAACGCATAGCAACAGTTCAACAAATGCGCATAATAGTAACATAGTTTCATGGCGATACCTTTCAAAATAATTACTAAATTAACATTTTAATAATAATGTGTTTAACATGGCTAAAAATACAAATTTACTAAATGTCAATTATAAGAGTTTACTCGATACGAAAGTATTTTTCAACTTGACATTGGGACATTGCATAAGGGTATCCTAGTAGTAAGGGAAGGAGTAGAATAGAAAGTAATGTGAAATCTATAATATTCTAAGAATTCAGAAAACCACTATTTTGCCCACTACTACGGCTGCCTGAAACCATCCCGAAACTCGTACTTTACCGCATCCTAGCAATGACGAAAGTGAGGTATTTCTGACCGGTCAGTACCTTTCCTATCTAGAGAGGAAAAGTACTCTTCCTCCTGCTTTATGTGGGATTCCAATTGACTTTTCCTTCCTAGGGAGGAAAAGTACTAACCGGTCAAAAACATCTCACTTTCATCCCTAATAATAAAAATATAATCTAATAATTTTACAAGGGCAATGCCAGTAAAATGATAGATCTAAGTCGACAGGTTGACTTGACAATTTAGTTGAGTTTGACTATGTGAACTACAATAAATAATTTTAAAAATTCGAGAAATCTCGACGAAAATATCGAGACCCGAGAATTTTGCGAGTGAACTGTTAGTTTATAACTGACTCTCGACCTTTTTTTTAAATTTCGAGACGAGACGAGATTCGAGAAAGTCTCGTCTCGTCTGCATCCCTAGTAACTACCACTAAACTAATTGAAGCATCAGTTTCGGTTTGATTTTCCTCGATCCACTTCTGCAACGTCAGTGGTCCGCTTCGCCTTGTCCAGCACATATCCGCGCGTTGCCAAGGCCGCCGTCGCGGCCGCCGCCGCCGACTTGCTGGACGTGGACATCCCTCCATCACCCACTTAGCGCGCGACATAAGGCCCTGCTGCGACCATAACACTAAATCTGCTTTTTAATGCTAAAGCGTACAGTCGTCTCGACTTGGACTTGCCAGCCAGCATGGTTGCTGCTGAGATGAAGAACTTACGGACTGGAAAGAGTAGTGATTTGAAAGTTGGGGGAAATGAAAATGTGTAATAGAAATTATTTGAAATATTGTGTGAAATACTTGTTTTATATTTGGTGGTCAGCTTATTTTTTATTATTGAAGTGGTTTGTTTCAATGTTTATTAAATTTGTAACTTCTGTAGATATTCTGTCTGCGATATGATAATAGGTATTTACTTTACTAGTGGACAAAGTTTTATATTTGGTGGTCAGCTTATTTTTTATTATTGAAGTGTGGTTTGTTTCAATGTTTATTAAATTTATAACTTCTGTAGATATTCTGTCTGCGATCTGATAATAGGTATTTACTTTACCAGTGTGCAAAGTAAAGAATTACCAACGAGAGAAATTTTAGCTCGCGAGGCCGAAGACAGTAAGATGACTTTCTCGAGTGGGTCATTACTCTTTATCCATGTGTGAAGTATAACGTTTTATCCACTCTTCTTAATAAACGAAATTTTTAAATTATTATGTATTTACCTGAAACATCATTACCGAGTTACTATGGTAATTGTAGACAAGCAAGTAACAAACGAATAATTTTTTTTCACACAATACATCAGTGATTGGTTTTGAAAGCAATGTATTTTATTTTTTATTTATTTATTTACAATAGTTGACTCCTGCCAATGGGCGAGATTTAGCCTAAGCTGTTTTTCCATCTATCCCTCTCGTGCAAGCCGGTACCGCTTATACTTTGTACCTAACATGAAATTTATATTTTTTTGTATTATCTATACATTATCTAATAATTATCTAGATAATAATTATTTTTTTTATTTTATCTATTATCTAGATAATTTCTTCAATGGTTATCTATTATCTTATTTATATAAATAAAAAGTAAGTTATCTTTATCTAGATAAAAAATATTGACTTTGGTAAAATAAATAATCTTAGAAATAAAATCACAGATATTTTTATATTTTAATTTTATGAACTATTTCATCTAAACTGATTTATGTTAGTAGTTCGTAACTTTTTTATTGAGTGAAAAACAGCTATTTTCGATAAACAACTATTAAAGTAAATCAGTTAGAAACTTCAAATAGCAACCTACGATTTAGGTAACGTGCGTTCTTATAAGTAGAGTAATCTAGTAAACTGTTGCAAAATAATTAAAACATTAAAAAGTTATTCTTTAGATCTACAATATCAATTTAAGCGGCCCGTCTACGTATTTACCGAATTCCTAGAATACTTTCGATTTTCCTTTTTTTTCTATTCCACTCTTTTCCTCACTACTACGACTGCCTGCAATGTCATTTTGAAGTTGAAAAATACTGTAAAGGGTTTTCGTTTCCAGTAAACTGTCAGATTATTATAATATTGTTTTTATAAAAATTTAATAGAGAAAGATTGGATCTACAGATGTGCCTTCTTAAAATTAATTTCCATCATGAGATATAACCTTATAAAGTTTGCATAAAATAGGAAATTTTTGTATTCATGTACAATTTTTTAATGAAAATTTTAAAAAGGCACATCTGTAGATCCATTCTTTTTCTATGAAATACTTGTAGGAATGAAATTTTACCATTTTTGTACTGGCCACAAAACACTCGCTACGTTAATATATTTTATGCTGGATTTTAGGTGGTAGACGGGCCTCTTAAAATTGTCAGATTGTCGCTGTCCTTCTCTGGCCGTCCACCTCTAAATACTAACGCAATTACAATTCATCTCGCATTTTATCTCAGCCGTAAAGCGACTAAGTCCAGCGCTACAACAAGCTGTAACATCGTATAAAATTCTACCCTCTTTGTAAGTACCTTTTAGCGCGTGTTAAGTAATCATGGCCGTCACGTCAGCACAGTTCCTGTTGTAGTCCTTTAGTAGCAATGTCCTGCAAGTCAGGTGCTTTTTGCCTTTGTAGACTTCAGAGTGCCTAAACATACATTGATGTGTGGGGAAGTTTCTCATCCTTCTCGTTTTGGAGAGAATGAATGGAGAGCGAGAGAGGAGCATGTTGTGGTAGAATTTATGAATTTCTTTGAATGCTTTTTCCGTGGATCGTTTATTAATGAGTATTATTAATGTAAAAAATCATACATTAATGACCTCTATAATAGACGAATCCATAACAAATGAATTTGTCAGGAGACAGCTGTAAAAAAATGGTTTTTAAATGTAACTGTCAACATAATACTATTTTATATGCAGTTTTATAGGTATTTTGTATCATGAAACTAAGTTGTTCCCTGGCTATGACGTCTCTGAATTTCTCTATTGCATTATTTTTTTGAATGCGTTCAACAGATGTACCTAATATAGAATATAATATTAGCTAGCGCTAATGATTTTGACATTTTTAACTATAAATAATATCTACCTACGTAGCATTGATGATCAGTAATGTTGTAACATATTTGTCATATAATAACATGAAATTTTCTCAAAATTAAAAAAGTATGATCAACGGAAAAATATTGTAACTAACTCATATGTTAATAGGCGATTTATAATCTCGACAATTAAATAATGTCTCAAATATTAATCGCCCTAATTAACACACTAGATAGTTAAATAACTATATCAAAACAGTTTTTATAATAACGAATCGGTTTGAATAGCCAAATTTAAGATGACATGACGATTAAGGTGGGTTTATGCTCACAAAATTTAAGAATTAGAATAGCGATAAAGTTATGTTCATATTTCTGACAGACGTGTCAAACTAAAAACAAAAGTTTTAGTGACATAACCGGAAGTAACCTGAAATTATAACGATTTTTCGGGTATGTACACATTACTTATACAGGTTGGTGGAGGTAAAATGCGAACATAGGGAAATATATGACAATGGAGTTATCATGCTAGGCATCTTGATATACGTGGAATAAGTACTGTCAATGTCAAAGTAGCTGTCATATTATTGAAATTTTTATTTTCATTAAAATATTTTCTTTGCATAATAATGTATGTGTACGAGCAGAACGAGAAAGTTTACATTCAGTTTTAGATTTTATTATTATTTCTGTTATTGATTACTCTTTTGCCACACAAATTCACATTACTTCGTTTTGTGACACTACTACAAAATATATCAAGATACCTGGCATGAAAGTTCGATTGTCATGTGTGTTTCCTATGTTCGCATTTCACCTCCACCAACCTGTATAAAGAACACAAATGCCAATTATCTAAGTCGTAGCAGCATCAGATTAACAAATATAATCACTTACCCAAAATATAATGACTACAATTTAACTGGGAATTATTATTTAAATAGATACTCGTCGTATGCATTAAAATTAATACTGTGTGCATTAAAATAAAAAAAATATTTAGCATTAAACAAACATATCTATTTTAAAAAAAGAATTTAAAATTGAGCAATTTTTTATTTATATTTTCATAAATTTATTATGAATCGACATAAAAGTGCTACTTCCGGTTTGTGGATTGCATCCAAAATTTACTAGGTTCTTAAGATTCGCATTAAAACCATAAATATAAGATTTGGTTGTTAAATGTTTGATATTTTATGAGTTATCGTCAACGAAAAATTTTTCGAGTGTGAGTTTTTGGTAGATAAGCACGTTTAAGGGTCCCTAGAGTAAGAATTTAACGTTCGTTTGTTACGCCATGTGTTACTACTTTTTCGGACACGATAACTCAAAAAATATCAAATATTTAACAACCAAATTTTACATTTCAGGTTTTAATATGAATCTTAAGAACCCATTAAATTTTGGAACCAATCCACAAACCGGAAGTAGTACTTTGCTTAAATATTTCGATAAATAATTAATTTAAGGCAATTTTTATTTTATATGAAAGATTATGTGATTATTATCTACAATCAGTATTTTATAAATTTTTCTGCATCATTTATGAATACTTAATTAAAGTATAGGTATATAAATACTTACAATTAAGTATTTCGGTATCTTGTAGTCCATGATCGTTTTACATTTAATTGTTACTAACTACGTAAAATTTAATTGATATGACATGACGCAGTCACAGTAACAACAGTAAAATATCGTTTATTTTCTTCTGCAGTTTAAATAATGACTAAAATATATTAGCAAGTAGTAGCACCTATATAATATATTTGTATACATAAGTAAAGGAATAGAGTAAGTATGGAGGGAGGTCTTGTGCTGGCCACATCAGATTTTTTTATTTACTGGTTAATTATAAACAAATTCCATATTTATGTAGCAATTTCTTGACCAGAGCACCTTTACAAATAAATAAAAACAGGACAGCTAGAAATTATTTAAACAGTTTTCCTGTGTTTCTGAAAATTTGACTGAAGTGGATTTAATGCGTTTTGATTCTAGAGGATTCAAATAATAATAATACAACGAAAATCCGAAAATGAGAAATGAATTTCAATTTCTCGCCGTCAATTCCACGTCCTCCAGTGTAGTGGCATGTCCGTGGCAATGTTAAAACTTAGTTAATTAGATAACAAAACCAGTTGAGCAGTTATGCCAACAAACGGAAGGTGAAGACACCACCGGTGTCCCGCGCTGCACTATTCGCCTCGCCGCGGAGAGGAGATTGGAGCAAAGATCTCATTAAGTGAGATGACAGATGAAGATCAAACCCGCGGCGTGGGCGGGGGAGGGGGAACAGTGAGATGAACGATGTCTGGTGGCAGCGGCAGTGAATTACTGAGCTGTCATTGAACCAACGCCTGATCAACTCATTGTCTAACGAGCAGCACCAAGAAAATGAGATATGAATGAACAAAATCACCAAAAATGAAAACGATGTCAGTTTTTCCCTGATTTTTCATCAGGCGAGAACAAGCATCTGATGTTCTCGGGCAGCGGTACCAAACCTACCCTCACAAAAGGATTTTTAGCTGCATACATACATTTTCGATCGATGTTTTTACCTTTTACCATTTTATTTACTTAATCGTATCATCAACTGTTATTACATTTTTCCATGCAACATTTATTGATAATTATAAACAAAATAATACGTTAGTTACTTATAATACGTTAGATACCTTCTATAAATTGTTGGTTCGTTTTAACATCGCTGTCTTTGATGATACGATTAAGCTTTGAATATAACGCGAATATATGCGATTTAAGCCCCCTTGGATGTTCAAAGAGACTCGGTTTCACCTCGTCGCTTAGCAACATCCTCGGTATTATAAATCGCATAATATTCTTGTTATATTAATAGCTATAAGTTACTATATAGCAAGGTATGGATACTAAAATCTATTTAATTGAATAGTTGTATAAGTAAACATAATAGAGTAAGTATGGCGGGAGGTCTTGTCCTGGCCACATCAGATTTTTTTCCTAAAGCATAAACTTTTTAGAATTTTATGTAAAACAAAGAAACTGAAATTACTAAGCTCTCCTTGGATTTTATATGAAAATGGAACCAAAATTAGATACTTTTATATAAAATTTTAATTTCGGTTTTGAAAGAAAATAGTCACTTATAATATTACGTGTGCATTGATTCTTTCCGGAAAGTTTTTTGAGTGCTTTCCAACAATGTCTTAATTAGCTCGAGTGGTACACGAGAGCTAATTACGTTGTTGGAATGCAGGATAAAAATTTCCTGGACATGAATTAATGCACGGGTGCATATTCGGTAAGAAAATCGCAATGACACCGCAGCTCTATTTTTGAATTATTTTTACAATAGAAACTTAAAATTTGTTTCTAACATTAATCCCCACTACTACGGCTGCCCGAAATTATCACTTTGTCGCATTCTAGCTATGCAATGTCATTTTGAAGTTGAAAAATACTGTAAACATGGTTCAGTAGTCCTATAATAACTTCTATATTTTTTAAAGAAATTAAGTAAAACAATAATTATTCGAAAAAGGAAGGTTAGTTGCAGGCTTCTTGCTTTTAAAATTTTTCTTTTCATTTATAATGACCGAAAAAAATAATATCAAATAATGACAAAAAACGTCATTTTTAAATATTGTTTACTTCAAATTCCTAGTATAGGTCAAATGCAAAAAATAAAAAACTAGAGGCATTAAGACATCCTTTGTCAATACACTCATATTTAAAAGCATCATATATTTCAATTATAACTAAAGAAAACGTGGGAGGCGTACACCTCTGTAACGCTGTAATATTTTGGGGTAGACGAACACCTTAATATTGTTCACGAATTTAAATTTCCTAAGGTCAGCCATCTCTAATTTCGAGTACTGTACATCCAATATTTTCCAAAATTTGTAGAAATCCTCTGGCTGCCTTGAGAAACTTTTGACAACTCCTTGGTGGATGTTTTCGTAACGAACGCGGCGCTGGGAGATAATAGAGGAGAACTCACCCCCACCCTCTCTCTTGTATACTTCATACACACGCATACAACACAACAGATGCGCTTTTGATAAGCAATCGATTGCGGTCTAATGCATGCACTTCCGATACAAAACCTTGTTAAAACATTGACAAAGGGAAATAATTATATTATTTGTATGTCTTGGTTTACTTTAATGTTTATTAATTGTTGTTGAAACAAAGCAGGTTTTCTTAAGGTAACAGTATACCTTGTATCTTCATACACAGATGCGCTTGTGATAAGACATCAATTGCGGTCTAATGCACTACCGATACAAAACCTTGTTACAACCGCGACAAAGGGAAATAATTTTATTATTTGTACGGCATGGTTTAATTTATATTTATTAATTGCTGTTGAAACAAAGCAGGTGTCTTAAGGCGGAAGCATACCTTTACACAGATAGGCGTTCGTATTTTACTAATATCTTGATTTAGGTACAATTAAGACTGCGTTCAAATTGTCTGTTTCAAGCGTACAAGTTTTGGAAATTACTGCACTTAGAGAGCTACGGTTTTTAAATTTGTATTTAGTATTAAAATATCTTTGTCACTATACCGGGTGGTTTTGAACGGTTTTGAAGTTAATGTCATAAATTTAAGGGTAAGTAGTATGACATTGCGAAAGATATTTCGTTGCCACTACCACTGGGTGGAGTAATTATTGTTTCATTAAAAATAATTAAATTTAGTTTATTTATTTTACTAGTATTATGTAATTTAATATGTTGATTACCTACTTTTACTGTTTGTGTTTAATAGTAAAACGAATCTAGTGCAGTACTACAAAAAATGCAGGTAAACTACCCTTATTTTTCGAATTAAAAAAAATTCTTTCTGTTTCGTAATCTACACATGTCATAATACTTACCCTTAAATTTATGACATTAACTTCAAAACCACTCTGTATGTAATATTTTTAATATTGTATATTTTTGAAATAATAATAATAATTAAATTTCACGGGCATTACAAAAACAAAGGTCCTCTTGACAAAGAGCTTGTATAGTTGTATATAAATATGATTTTGAAAACAGTAAATATGCAATAGTTTTTAAAAGTTGGAACGAATAAAAAAATATGAATATATTATTAGTTAATAAACATTTTTTTTAAATGTTACATATAGTAACATACATATTTTAATACCTACTTAATACAAATTTGAAAACCGTATCTCTCCAAGTGCAATAGTTTTTCAAGGTTACAAGATTTATTTCAGACACAGACACTGAGAAAAAATGCAAAATTTTTTATAATGGCATTTCTTAACATCGAACCGTTTTAATTAATAAAAATTCTTTTACAAAATCTAAAACTTTATTATTATTTTATTTAATCCTTGTGTGAACGGGTGATAAGCTGGACATTAGTGAGCGACGTAATACAAATGTACCACAATACGTTTCAGCGGTCAGCACTGATCAGCGTTTTATTCTTACCCTTAAAATACAACTATTATAGTTGGTACCTACACGTTTCGCAGAATTTTAGAAGATAAAATATTCTTTTTTCACGACATGCGAAGAGAACATAATTTTCTTCTCGCAAAATAGTGAGGAAAGGAAGTTTACCACTAGTGTTATTTTCCGATGAAATATTTTAATTTTTTTTACTTTATTGAAAATTATGTGTTTATAGTGATGTACCTACTGTAAACTATTATTTTACAATTATTATGTTTTAAAGGTAGTTTCTTTTTCTATAATTCCACAATTTTACAAATTTAATTTAATTTGGCATATTGGCTGCAGTGAAACCGAGAGTGAAACATTTCATTGTTTTTAAACGTCAGTCTGGCAGATGGCAATTATAACCTAACTTCTAGTTATGTGTTTCTTCTACATTTACAATATGTCGTGAAAAAATGTTATGTCTAACTCTCGCTCGATTACTTCACTCGCTTCGCTCGTGGCACAAACTTCGAGCTCGAGTGGGAAAAAGAAGCGCTTTCCTCTCTAGTATTTAAATAAGGTTAATACTGAAAGATATAAATAAATCTCTATCCGAAACCCAATAACTAGTTTCCCACCCCCACCTGATCATCTGCTTATCGACATCTAGGTAGGCGTTCCTCTTCCACATCTCCGCAACATCTCATGTCACATATAAATCTCCGGGTGGACAAACGTGTCCGTGGAGATTGTCTTTCGGGCTGGCTCAGCGGTTCCGCCCTCGGAGACGAGCTGCGAGTGCGAGTGTCCGCTGAGTTACTGCACCCAGCCCCACCCGATAAGGCGTTTAATTAAAATGCTGTCGAGCACAGGATTGATGTAAGAAAGCGCCAGCCAGAGCAAGCAAGTGAGCTCTGGAACCTCGAGTGTTTTGTTTAGGTGATGAGGAGAGTACACGCCGATGAGATAAATAAGAGGGGCACAAAGAAGGCTGCGGAATACAGCGGGTTTGTTTTCTTGGTCGCTGGACGGGGTGGATTCCATGGAAGCAAGGGAAGTGCTGCTTCCCTTGTCTTTTATATTTTTTAAAACGTTTCAATATTAAAATAAATATTAATTTATATACGATATTTTCCTTTAAAACAGTAACTTTTTTTTATACAGGCTGTAACAGAAATAAGTGCTTTAAATTTAACCAGTAATGTAACTCGTTAAGAGGAACATTGTTCCGTAAAAAAATAGATATCGCATTTTTAAAAACCATTTTTTCAAAGTCGGCATGAAAATCTTTATTTCCTGACTAATTTGAGTCTTGAAAGTAAGATTTCCATGACTAGGCATGAAAATAAATAAGTAAAAATGACTAGGCATTTTTACTTTCCACTGTCTGTAGGTACAAACACTTGTCATGACAACGTTTTCTAAAATTTGTCACAGCTCTGATGATTTATGCAAATCTAATTTTTTCTATAATTTTAAGCTTCTATAATTCGTGAGGGATCAGATGCTAGGCAATTTTTGTCACCGACGCTCAGACTATTAGGCTGAATTCACAATGGACGTAAGCATAAGCGTAAAGAGACTTTTTTAAACGAATATAAAGCCTGTTTTACATTACACTAAATCTTGAACAAGATATTGTTCAATTTTTGAAGCAATCTAAATTGTGTAGTGTCATACAGAAAATTGTGTGAAATATCGCATTGCTTCGTAAATTGTCTGGAAAAATAGATAGGCGCGGCTGTCAAACTATTATTATATGCGAACTGCGCAGAATCACAAACTAAATATTGTAGGTAGGTATATAAAATTGCCTCATTATTCATTAACAACAAAGCAATTTATTGCTCAAGATATTGTTCAATTTATTGCGCAATTTCTTGTTCAATATTTAGCGTAGTGTAAAACAGCTATAACAGATACGTAAGTTGCACTGCATTCAACTTTACGTATTTCTTACGTGCACATGCACACGTATCAGAATCGAAAACATATACGAGTATACTCGTAGTTCAAATATGTAATTGTAATTTAACATTTAAAAAATGTTCTTTTACGTGATTCGTATGTTTACGTTCATTGTGAATTAGGACAATTTTTTGTATCCTCCTCAGCGGTTTCTTTAACCCGCAAAAGAGTTATTAAATGAACCAATTGTTAAAATGCCTGTAAAAAGTTAAATCAAGTAGGGAATATTTTATTCTCTGTTTCGGAACTAGCACGTTAACTGCCACCATGAAAAAAAAGTTTGGGTCCCTAGGGCCATTTAAATTTTTCTACAGATAAAGGGCCTTCTTAAATCAGAAAACCCGAATATGATTTCAGAATTGATTTTTTTGAAATATTTCAGGGAATTTTGAAATATTTCAGTAATGCACAACATATGTACCTACCTCACGGCCTGAACTGATGGATGCATCTTTTCATTCGTGCGGTAAGAATAGGTTTGGGTCTGCTAGGCCAAGAAGAATTGAACTATGTTTGCAGATATGCTGTGTGAGGTAGTAACGCTAGCCCACGGAGCATAATGTGTAGAGACCGAAATCGTAAACATTTTACTTACTTACTTACTTAATTCTGCGCCTTTGTACCTTTCGGTGTAAGGCATTTTACATTTTACTTACGATTAATATTAAAAGCATCAAGAGAAATTTGTGAAATGTCCATGAATTGTGTAAAATGTGAAAATTTGGCATTAAGTTTTTTATGCTTATTTTGCTTTTTTCCGATTTTTGTGCTTATTTTAAAAGTTCAAGCTTATTTTCAGCTATTGTACTTATTTTAAGCCTATTTTTAGGTTTTGTGTTTATTTTGAGCTATTGTTAGCGATTATTTTTTTAGTTTTCGCAAAAACTTTCATGCGTTTTTTAGTATTTTTACATTTTTTTGTTTTTTCTTTTAATGCTTTTTTGAATACATTTTCGTGCTTTTTTTCGTATTTTTAATGCACTTTTGGATACATTTTCGTGCTTTTTAAGCATTTTTTTTCGTAGTTTTCATGCTTTTTTATCCGGTCTCTAATAATGTGTAGTCAAACACTGAGGCACAAACGGTGTGTCTCAACCAAGGTCGCAATGCATTCGGAGACATATTAGTGAGGCATTATGTCGTACCTCATGGCAGTTAACGTGCTAACCAGTTCTAATTTTGAAGCTGGTAAGAGCTTAGTTTTGCTCCCGGACTATAAGCGTTGGTGGTACTCTGTATATCGAATGCCTTGTATTCTTCTGTCCAATCCCACTTGGTTTGTATCCCTATGACGCAGTGTGCTACGGCATCTCCACAGTCTGGAGCGGGCTGTACATCACACGACTGGCGCCTGATGGGAGGCACCAATCACTTCGCCCGCGATTTGTCTTTCATCTCGCGCGATTTATAGCCGACTCCAGCGCCGCAGTCCTAGTATAGGCTAGATGTTGCTCTAATGCTGAAATTGTAGCGATGGAGACTGGATCTGTTTATTAGTTCATGAAAGAATAGAGGAATCATAGTCGCGTATATTTAAAATTGTTATTTTATTTTTTGCACTTTCGGGAGTAAAACTTTTCTTAGTTTTTAAGGTACTTTATTTGATTATTTTGCATATTTAATCCCGTTGCCATATAGGGTTGCTAACTCTGAATTTTCCCAAAAGTGCGGATCCTAAAATTGCGAAAAGAAAAAAAATTGAATAGTTTCAATGTAAATTTAAAATAATATAAAGGTCTTTATAATGAAGCAAATTTGACAAATTGTTAAAAATTTATATTAACGAATTAATATTTGTTATACACAGGCTATGCGTATTCTTGCTACGCCAGTTGGCTTAAACAACTGGACGGTGATTGACGTTGACTCACAGTCGCTACCCAGCAAACACAATGTGATTTAAATATACAAGTTCCGTACCTACCAGCTATAGTACTTATATTTAGTACATGCATTAGATATATTTGAAATATCTTAATAGTATATAGCAGAGGGTATATCTCATATATGAAGTAAGTATACATGCAGAATTATATGTACCTTCAACTGTGTATCTTAAAGTAGATTCGATGTAGATAGTATATAAAGTAAAGTACATAACAAAGAGTATATTGTGTGGTACATATTAAGTAACTAATAACTAATAATACACTGAGGTAATAAGACACAGTACCAATGTATGCAAACAGATATATACTCGTAGCAATGAGAACATCCTTAAAATGTCGTTAGTATGTATTTATACTATACAGTAAAACAAAGTAGTTTGTCCGCCGACAAATAGATGAATTTAAACAATTTATACATAGGTAAGGTATATTTTTATATCGCGCAAAATTCGATCATAAACTTTCATTATGAGAAAGTGTTGGTAGGTAGGTATGTATTTTTAATTAACTATATCAATCCTCCTATGTACTATCTACCAAACAGTATTAACTTGAAATCTACATAAATTTTATTTAATACTTTTTATACTTGTTTTATGCTATGTAAGTAGGAAGGAAAAGTCAATTGTAATCCCACATAAAGCGGGAGGAAAAGTATTTTTCCTCTCTAGGTAGGAAAGGTAGGTACTGACCGGTCAGAAACACCTCACTTTCGTCCACGATCGGTGGCGTTTTCGGTGGAGATATTGAAAAAAATAATTTAATTACCTAGGCACTAAAAGTGGGAACACGCCACTGCGTCAAATTGCCGTAATGTCAAATACCCGCTGTGTCCAATTGCCGCAATGTCAAATTGCCACTGTGCCAAAACGCATCCCCACCACTTACATACTTATAATAACGTATGTCGAGAGACTACTGCAAATTTATTTCGACACAGAGCTTTGTTAGTGTAGTAAATACCAAAACCGAGTTTGTGGGGCTCCAGTACGGTTTTGTTAGCTTTGTTAGTGTAGTAAATACCAAAACCTATGCCCGATTGCCAGTATGTCTAAATATTGTTGTTGTGTCTGATTTCCACTGGGTCAAATTGCCTCTGTGTCGAAATAAATTTGCAGTAGTCTCTCGACATACGTAATTACAAGTATGTAAGTGGTGGGGATGCGTTTTGGCACAGTGGCAATTTGACATTGCGGCAATTGGACACAGCGGGTATTTGACATTACGGCAATTTGACGCAGTGACATGCACCACTAAAAGTGACATTTCACAAACTGTTAACTGTCAAAAATAGCAAAAATAGCGAAAAATAGAGATCAAATTTTCGAAATGCGAGACGAGACGAGACGACGAGTGAGAAATCTCGTCTCGACGCATCACTAATACGAACCTAACAATAAACTGAAAAATCTCCACCCCCCCCCCCCCCCCACCATCTACATTTCTCCTTTCTGAGCGGCGTCTTGGCGCTGTCGTGTCGCGCGGACGGCGTACAGACGTGGGACGTATCGATCGGCAGCGAACACCTGTCAGTCATTCAATCAATGTGCACGACGTCGCCGCCGCTCTCTCCACCACCCCCGCCCCCCGGCGCCCCCGTGGTATCGATTTGTCTGGCGTGATGGACAAGAGAGGGATGAGGAGAAGCGGAGGTCTTGTGGCATTGTTTTAAAACTAAGAATTAGGAAGGAATTTATACAGGCTGTTTCTATACCTCTGCACGAAACTTTAATAGGTTATATATTTTGATACATTGATAATAGAGAAAAAGATATTTTTTTTTTAAATTAGTAAAATTAAGGGCAGTGAAAATTTGTGTGCCTCTGGTTAGAAAGTCCATTTAACTATTTATTTTATTATTATTATAGAAGGGACTATTTGTAGACAGTATTTATGATCTTATTTTATTAATTTCATAATGAATTTACAGTTAAATGGGCCTTTAAACCATTGACTGCCCTTAATTTTTGCGAATCTTGAAAAAAAATCCTTTTCTCTATTATCAATATATCAAATTATATAACCTATTAAAGTTTCGTGTAGAGGTATAGAAACACCCTGTATAGCGGAGAAGTCTTGAGAAGGCAGGATGTATAATTGTCGTTGCTGGAGCGAATGTAATGATATAGGTACATAATATAATAAATTAAATTAATTCAAATAACTGATTCGTTTTTAGACTCTACCAAACAAATGGCTTTTTATTAAATTTTTGATTCTTCACAATGGCGAAAGTAGGTACTGTTATATACACTGAGAAATAGGATTTTTGCTAGAAACGAACTTGTTTCTAAAAAATCCGAATTTTTTTCTTTGAATAGGTAGTTCATTGTTTAAGGAAACAAATATGTGCTAAACCTATTTTACTTAAACGGTTAAGTTATTCGTAATTAATAATGCTGAATTTCTTGCGAATAAATTTTATCTAAAGCAGTGCATTCGTTTAATAGAAATAATTCTTCTTCTCAGTGTATTCAAACAAATTTAAAGCTCACTGAAAGAAAGAAAATACTTACTTTATCTGCATTGAATTATAATTTCGTTATTTATTTATTAGGGAGAAAAGCAACAGTCAATAGTGAACAATTACAGGTTCTCACAAATTAATTACTAAGTAATACAGTACAAGAAGGAAAAAAATATGAAAAGCATCAAGATAATAACACAAATAACAATTTAACAAGAATGCAAATACAATTCCATAATTGAAACTATACTTAAAATATATATAATATATAAAATATAACAACATTTAATCTTATAAATTTTAATGATATACCTAGCTATTACATTTTAATACATGCCTACGTGACATGTTAATTAAAAGTGTTAAGTGCAGCTTTCTACAATTATAATACAGAGATGAAATAAGTATACGTGATCAAATTTTGTATTAATGGTGTACATTATTCTGTTAATAGGAGAATTGTTATTATTTGTTTTACTAAATGGAATATGAAACAAGTTATGTGATTTTATAGGAAATATTTATTTCAAAGTGCTGAGTGATGTTTATTGAGTAAGTGAGGTTATTAAAAATTTTATAAAGAAAAATCTGATGTGGCCAGTACACAACCTTCCGCCATATCTAGACTTATAAACATAAATGTATACGTACAATCCGGTGTCCCTTTAAATTATACAAATAAAAATCTAAAATGTGCAAACAATGAAATTTGCATCACCTGAATAAAAAGATTCATTCACAGTGAAACTCTTCTGTGTTGAAGCCATCCTTCGTTCAATTACTACATTTAATATCTTACTTATGACTTATATAACGCAACAACCCGTCTCACCTGTCAATATATTTACGCAGGAACAAAAATTAACCCACCATGGATTACAAGATATCAACGTTTTATTTGATGAATTTATTTTTTAAATTTTACTGCAGTTCTTTAATGCTACCAGATAAAGACAATTTTTTTATAACGTAAGTTGCAAATATCTTTTCCTCTTATTCTTATTACAAATAAATACTATATTTATCCAAATTTATATACAATTTTGACAATAACCTATCAAAAAATATCACTTCCGATGAAGATATTTACACTAATATCTAATGAGCTCTTCCAATTTATATACAAATGTTAAATACCAAATATGAAAATTTTTGGGTAATTTGTATTTGAGTTATCCGACTTACACCCCGGCCTTGACCACATATACACACACATACACATACATACAGACACATCATCGTGAAACTATCAAAAATGAATTGTAAGGACCCTAATTTGTGCTCATCCACTAAAAACTCACTACCCGATTTTTTTCATGATTACAATACCTTCTTTTTCAGGTATGCGGAAGGTAAAAATTATATCAGTACCTACAGGTTCTTCTATTTTCAAGAGAAGTAATGTTAAAATAATGAAGTCTCATTTTGTAGTCTGTGATTTCAATCTTAAATTTGTAACATAATACATTAATGAACTTCTTCTGGACACTTTCAATGAGTTGAGTATTCTTTTTATAGAATCCAACTTTGAGCGAACTAATGAATAATAAGCAAATTAAAGATCTTGGTCTATTAAAGTATTTGCAGTTTCTTAAAACAAATCTTAAGGTTCTATGTGACTGCTGTTTTACACATAATTCAACATGAATATTAAGTAGCAATATAAAATCAAATAATAAGGCTGCAAAGAAATATTTTGTAATGTGTATTCAAGTATCATTACTGTTATAATGTGATACCTTTTAAATGCAAAAACCTTTGATCGTTTTAGCTAAATGGTGGTTGCAGTTTACAGTAAAGATGAAAGAAGTGAAAATTAATTAACACTATATTTCATTCAACTTCATTTAATTTATATCAACTGGTTTCGTAACCTTCAACAAGCAGAACTCTTTTATTTTGCGATCTTTTCCTGGCTGATAAACCTTTTGAAACAGCTTCAGTCTTCATCTTTAAATGACTTTAAATACCTATATGTGTATAACTCTGTGCTTTTCTTGCCAGAAGTTGGGTAATAGTATATTACATTACAAGTAATGAAAATGTTTCATTGCAGACGAGGAGGCTTGTTTGAAGAATGCGAGGATGCGCAGCGTCCGAGCGTTTCTTCAAAGGCTCCGAGTCTAGCAAAGACATTTTTATGACGCGTGATGTATTTTATTTTTTTTAAATCGGCAATTATAGAAGCTTAAAATTATAGAAAAAATTAGGTTTGCATAAATCATCAGAGCTGTGACAAATTTTAGAAAACGTTGTCATGAGAAGTGTTTGTACCTACAGACAGTGGAAAGTAAAAATGACTAGGCATGAAAATTTTATTTGCCTAGTCATTTTTATTTATTTATTTTCATGCCTAGTCATGGAAATCTTACTTTCAAGACTCAAATTAGTCAGGAAATGAAGATTTTCAGCCGATTTTGAAAAAATGTATCATTATCTATGTAGGTAGAAATTTGCAAGAAACTGTATTTACGGTTTATTCTGAATCTTTCATGTAAGTAATGGATATCAGAAATTAAGATCTAAGTATTTGTTTTCTTTGAATTTTTTTGTACTACTTTTTTATTAATATAGTATCTAATCAAAGGCGTGGCCAGGGGGGTTTGGGAGTTACCCCCCTTCCCAGCGAACTTGTATATTTATATTTTAGTTACCTATACGTACCTACTTATCTTAATGTTAAAATAAAATATTTATTTCATCATTTATTTTAATCTTTATAAGTGAGAGAGGGTAATAATTTCTTCTGTATGAATAACTTAACTTTTAATTATACATTATAAAAATTTCGTCTGCGGCTCTTATTTTCCTTTCTCCCTACGAAATTTAGGCATTATTTATTTAGAAAAACAGAAACTACATAACGACACCCATGCCTAGGGCCTTATAAATCATTAATCCGGCCCTTATAGTCTGAATCTTCCCGGGATACGGTACTTGCTAGAACCGTTTAAACTCTGCTAAAATATTCAGTTGAAATCTTTACAAGCTATGTTCAATACAGAAAAATGAAATAAGTATGTTTTGATTGGCCAGGTAACAGGGAAGATGGTGATTGTTTTCCTCCAAATATAACACGTTAACTTTAGATTTATCCACATATACAAATACCTGATTAAAAGCAAAGCTCTTGCCCTCGCTATGCATTTCTCCTGCACGAACCGTGACCGGTTCCTGTTTCCTGCATGCACCTACCACCCCTGCGACGTCGTCATAGCAACGTCGTGTTGGAGACTGACCGTTCCTCAAGCCGTTGGCATGGCGACCTGACCCGTTTGACGTGACAGGTATATATACATTCGTACGATGTCGACGCAGACGACGTCAAGTCGTCAGCGTACAATGACGACGGCAGAAGGGTGGGGGCGAGGCAGGAGTGTGTAAGTTGGTAAGGGATGTGGGAGAATTGGGATGTGAGAAGTTTGCAACTTTTTGATTTTATTTCCTTTCTGCATTTATAATTTTTTGGCCTCATCAGTCGATTAAAGAAAATAACAAATAAGGTCAAATTATAAAAACATATCGTTTAGTTATGCCACGAGACGAGAATTAGTGTACTCTCGTCTCGTTTCGAATTTTCGAGACGACATTGAAACAACTTTCGTCTCGACACGACATTGAAACAACTTTCGTCTCGACACGGTTACTCTTGGCCTCGTCTCGAAAATTTAATGAACTCAGCACTATGGAGACCATTTCCGGTTGACAAATTTTTACCAAAATCTTCCAAGCTTTCGATAAGATGTATAAATGTATATAATGCAAAATATTAGATTTTTCTGTTCAGTAAAATTTGAGATGATGACCGACCATATCATCCAACCAAACACATACACCAGTGGCGGATTTAGAAAATTTTTACAAGGAGGCACAAATCTAATACAGTGAAAAATGGTATATCAAAATAGGTAGGTATTTATGTAAATTGATTAAAAATGTTAGCTATATTCTATCGTAATCGGTATGACTTAATTACGTAAGTATCAAAAAGTAAATAAATAACGTAATTGAAAATGCATCGTAGGCATCAGTTAGCTTTATTATTATGTATTTATTGTAAAATGTCTACTGACAAGGGGGCACGTGCCCAGGTGCCTTCCACCTAAATCCGCCACTAATATACTAGTACACATAGAAAGACATCCTCTTGAAAATATTTGGAATAATAGATTCTAAGGTGAGAGGTAAAACGTACCTTCTAGATGGAATTGCCATGATTCTTCCAGGTCATTTGAATTTATTAACTAGTTATTTGTTAGTAAATATTTTGAAGAAAATTTGCCGCCCTTTTGAAATGGTTTGAGTAAAACTATGATATTATCGTATCGTTGTAAAGCTTACTTTATGTACATTCTAAAAAGTTGTAGCCTTTTCCGGTTAAAGTTTTTATTGTGATCACCTTACGAGCCCCTTTATCTATAGTTTAACTTCGCTTATAAACATTTTCTGTATTTCTTGAAATTAACGAAATATTCCTAGTGTCGGACTTACGAAAATCATCCTGTATAATGATAAAAGTAACTGGAAGTGTAAAAGAAATAACATTATCAATAATAATTATTAAAATGTTTGTCCAGTAATAAAACAGTTTAACGTTATACTAGTGTTGACTTCTAGTGTTGACAAATGAAAATTAGTGTCGATTATTAAAATACAATAATAGGCTGCAAAGCTATTTTCAATAAGTAAGGGCTACCGCGCATTAGTGATTTTAAAGTTGACCAATTTAAAAGTTGCTCAACTAAAAAAGTGCTACTAGCACACTATCGACTAGATAGTTGCCGTGGTCTTGTACTTGCACTTGTAAGTTGTCAACTTATCTTGTACAAGATGGACGTTATTGAAGTAGTATGTCTTTGTGCACTAATAATTATTAATTTTTTAGTTGATCTGATTAAATAGTTGCCTGTGAGCGCTACCTCTAAGATTAAGAAATTTAAATGAATTATTGTTTTGAAGAATTGTATTAGAATTTCGGGACTTGAACCTCACGGGTTTGTATCCCTAGGGTGACTTGATGGCACACACACACACAGTATTAATTGTTTACTTATACTTTGCCACGGCGGTTTTTACTTTACTACCATGTGTGTTGCCAGTCAACCCGGCGCAAGCTCTTGTTACAGCCTCTAGCCGGTGCCCGATAGCTAGAGGTTGCCAAGTTAATTAGATCCCAACTTGGAATGGTAACGGGAGTAGGTACCGATCCAAATCAGGCCGTGAAAATTTCCTAACCTGACCGGGATTCGAACCCACGACCTCTGTAACCAGAGCCTAGCATTCTACAACTGTGCTATCCCGCCGTGAAAATGAATACAGCATTAACATCAACTTTAAATTGATACTTTGACATTTGTGACAGTTTCTTTTTAAGGTTAATGCCGCGCACCGCCTCTGATTTTCATTATCTGCCGGAAGATGCAAACCAGAAAATAGTTTATCTCTTCACTTCAACACAACGGGATAAATTAGCTTGAACTGAACTAAATGAACAACCCAATACCATACAAGTACTTGAGTTTGATTATAAGTTGTCTAGATTTGCATCTTCCTGTGTTTGCACCTTCCTATATTTGCATTTATGCTGAATCTATAATTCTAGATTTGAATTTTCCTGTAAATGATTTTATTATGTATTTTATTTTCTAGATTTGAATCTTCTTGTACCGTGTATGAAAATCCTAGAATTTAATTTTCTGGTGTTGAACCCATTCCCGTGTAAATCAGTCCGTCTGACGTATGTATGTGTGTGTTGGCCATATCGCGGTGTTTATTTGATCTCCGGTGGATTTGTTTTCGTACGGTTGATATGAATCTGTCAGCGGGCGCGTAAATCGAGGGTGGTGGCAGCGACGGCGGCGGTTGTAAGTCTGTCGACGCCTACTGCGTGCAGGAGTGCGTCCTGTCAGAGCGTCGGAGTGATAGGGTCACTGACGTTGCGCGGAAAAGTTACAGGAATTTATAATTGTTTTTATGCGCGCAGCAGGAGCAGGGAAGATAAGATGTATTTTAATCAGGGACTCGAACCGCACAAAACAACGGATCAGATTCGGATTTTAGTGTTCGGTTTTTGTTTCGGATTTAGAAATACTATTTTATATGAACCGGTTACCAGTTTTCAAAAAAGTAACAGTTAATTAAAAACGCTTGTTCTAGTTAAGGAGGTACAACCGACAATTCAAATAATGATAGAGTTTAATGAAACTTTGCAAAATTAATGAAACCATTGTAAGAATGTTATCTACACCACGTAGATTATCCAATAATAAATATTGAAAAACTACACTTTACATGGCCCGATATGGGACTACCATTAATCAACGTAATAGCATTTAACGAAATGATAGAAATTTCCAATTGCTTTTTTAAAATGTACATTATTATCTCAAAGACCGGATAAAAGTAATACAATCATCATTTACCATAATTAACAAGAATTCTTAATCGAAAGACCTATGCCTACTGGAGAATATTGGCGAGAACATAATATAGACACGGCAACGTTGAAAAGCGCATTTGAATCTTAACTAAAAAAACATTATCTACCTATAAATACAAGTTTTCAGAAGAATGAAAGGTAATGTATGTACAAATGATGAATAATTTATACATAACGATTTGTATGAAATTTCAAATGCAGAATTCACTTCAGCTTCCATATTTACTATTGACAGAAGAACGCGAAAAATGACATGTACATCACTGCGTTGCCGTAGTTTACACTGGTATTTGGCCGAATGAAATCTTATAATATAAACAAGTTTTCCACAATAAAAATTATTATTGATTTATCTCATTTTATTAGAAATAAAAATGTAAATAGACTGCGTTTTAGTTTACATACTATAAAAATGTTAATTATTATATTTTATATATTATATGAAATACATTGCAAGCATAGGAGATATTCCTAACCCCTCACCACCCGAGTGTACCTTATTAAAAATGTCATATTTAAAGAATATCTCTGGATAGAAACGGTCGAAGCGAATGAAATTTGAAATGTATCTAGAAAACAGTGTCAACAACTGATTTTTTCATGTTTCACTAAAAGTTTATGAATTTGTTACAACGCTCGAATCACTTTAAAAAAATCTGATGTGGCCAGCACATGACCTCTTGCCTAATTCTGCTTATTCTACTAATCTAATAAATAGTTTTACTTACATTTTAATAGTTTCATGTTCATGTAATATGTAAACGATAATGTAAACCAAGATGTAAGCAAAGATGTCAACTGTACTGCCATTGTCATAATCATTCAAATTTTGTGTAGAAACAAATTTCATATGATCATGGACAACAAGATACTGGAATTTCAAAAAAGTATAATACTAATTGTACTTTATTTTATTGTTCAATATTACCAGATTTAACAAATCGTATTTAAAATTAACTGTACCCATAGATATTTATATTTTCTTTTCTTTTTAATTGCAAAAATTGTCATAAATAAATAATATACCAAATTATTTAAGGAAAACTATATCATATTTCTACCTAAATCTTATCCGGTGTTAATATTCTTATTAAAACCTTAAATATGAAATTTGGTTAATAATGGTTTGATACTTATTAAGTTATCGTGAACGAAAAATCGTCACATAATCCATACGCATACTCACACACAGACATCATCGTTAAAATAGTAAATTCGTATTCTAGAGACGTGCTTATCCACCAAAAACTCATACTCGAAAATTTTGGCCCATTACAAAACCTTATAGAATATGAGGCGAGTTGGTATCAGCATAGGTATCTACACTGATCAGTAATATTTACTTAAATAAATACTGTGTTGCTCTCATGTATAAATTTGTGTTATTAAAGTTTCGTATTACCGCTCCATATTCAGAGCATCTATACATTACTTAAACTAAAACCCATCCTCTGCTGCATAGAGCTCTCAACCAGTTAACCAGCACATACGTATGTAAATCTAAAGAAATAAATTCCTCCGCATCTCATTACTGTCAAGCAACAGAACAATTCCAATCCCTCATCCTCCTACAATGCATTTCAAGTTCAACATCAACGTTCAGTGTTCACCCGATGCCAATAATTTATAAACACAAAACCCCCATGCCTCACATAATACTAAATAAATATCCAAGAACAATAGGCCGAGCGCACGAGCTAAAAAGTCCAAAAATCTTGATCAAATACTTATACGAAAAACCCATGGGATATTTATGGGTTACGGGGGCTGTATTTTACCTGCACTGCGGTCCTCAATCGATGGAGAATCGGATAGACGACTTTTTAACTTGAAAAATACAAATCAAGAGTATTAGATTCGGCGTAATTGCAAACGCAGAAAGATTTAAACATAGGTGCAAAATTAGGTTGAACTGAACTGAACGCAAACCCATGACCATTCCTCAGTTTTGACAATAAATTTTCTAGATTTGCATCTCCCTGTGTTTGCATTTATGCCGAATCTAAAATTATTCTAGATTTGAATTTTTCTGTGAATGAATCTTTTAATGCAATTTTATAGATTTTCATCTTCTGGTGTTTCATTTTCCTATGTATTTGAATAGTCTAGATTTTTACTCTCTGTTCAATCACTATACAGCATAAAAATGTAATATTTTACTTATAGTAAGGTATATGTCGTTGTCGTTAGTGTCAACGTGTCACCTGTCAATATTTTTTAGGCAGAAACAAAAATTACCCAATTATGGATAACAACATTTGCGTTTTATTTGAAATTTTACTACAGTACTTTTAATGGTACCAGATGAAGACAATTTTTTACACTAGAGGAAAAAACTGCACCTCTTGAAAATGTCCCAAATTGGCAAATATTCACAGTGCATTTTGTCGGAATTGAATAAATCTTTGAGTTCTAAAAAGTTTGAAGTTTTCTCTTCAATGTGCTGCCAAATCCATTCCACGCCTTTCCAGGCCGGTAAGATAAAAAATGTTCCTGATGTCAAAAATCGTGTACATAATTGACCAACACAGCGAGAAAGTTCATTAATTTAGAGTTTAATTTAAAGTTCCGAAAAAATTCGAGTAGGCACCTACTTACGATTAGTGATGCCGTGAGACGAGACGAGACGAGAAATAGTCAATTCTCGTCTCATCGCAAATTTTGGAGACGAGAATTTTTATTATTCTCGTCTCGGTCATTTTTCAGTTGTTCATTTCTCGTCTCAAGGAACTCGATTCTCGTCTCGTCTCAAATTTCTCGACAAAAAATTAGAGCCACCTAACGATTTTTGCAAGAACTATTAGATTTCGCGTCATGTCCATGTCACACATGTAATACTTGTACAGAGTGATCGGGAGTGATCAAAACAAACTGACAGTCACGTGACCCGCAATTTTCTTAAATGCTATTAAAACTAGACTTTTAGGAAGAAAAGTTTGATTTCCAAGTTCATGGGTGCGACTTAGGATAATAAAGATTTTTTATTTTAGTAATTTTATTAAACTCAACAATATTTTCTAAATGAATAATTAAATAAGTTACAATAGCCACCATTTCGGAATTATAATTAGTGATGACCACCGCAAACCGCCAATATTTAAAAATAAAACTTGTGTGCAGCGCGCCATCTGTCGGTAGTAGTGAGTAGAAAAAACATCGTAACCTCAAATTTAATGACTGCAACTATAATTTGAATGTATTTGATTATAGTTTTATTCGTTGTACATTGTACAAACCACTTGCGGGAAGACACCATCCCAGCATTCACGTAAATGAAACCCTCGCTTCGCTCGTGTTTCAAAAAACCGCTCATGTAGAATCAAAATCTGCCCGCATTTGGTTCGTAAATAACTATTCACTATTCTTGATTGTTCTTGTAATAATGTAGCTCCTGATGATGACGCATGTGACGTCGAAACTAGTCGACTGAGAAATAAAATATTATTGAGTGCATCCCAGTAATTTTTCTTCATTCCTGATTAAAAAAAGATATTTTTAAGTAAAAATTTCGAGAATTCTCGAGTTCTCGAGAGTATTTCTCGTCTCAAAATTATGAATTCTCGTCTCGCTCCGAAAATCCGAGACGAGAAATTTACTGATTCTCGTCTCGTAATTTCGAGACGAGATGAGAATGAGACGAGAAATTTCTCGTCTCGGCGGCATCACTACTTACGATGATTTTTCGATGTTGCATTTTTCGCCTTTTTGGCCATAACTAGTTTTGCACCAAAATCGATTAATCGAGTTCTGAGGTGGTGGAATTGATGTGGCATCACATTAACTTGCATCATAATAAAAAGTAAACTTTGTAGAACTCAAAGATTTATCCAATTTCGACAAAATGCAACCGAGTTCCTGACACTCTGAATATTTGCAATTTTTGGTGCATTTTTAAGTGCTGCGTTTTTTTTCCTCGAGTGTAACATAAGTTGCAAAAAACTTTTCCTCTTATTCTTATACAAATAAATAGTATATTATCCAAATTTAGCGAAATTTTTTACAATTAATCATTTCACTCTTCAAAAAATATTACTTCCAGTCAAGATATTTCTATTAAATCTAAAGAGGTCTTCCAATTTGTCTACAAATAAAATACCAAATATAATTTTTTTGGGTAATTCGTATTTGAGTTATCCGACCTCCAGAAATCCGGACTTGACCACATCTATACACAAACACACACATACATACGTGAAACTATCAAAAATGAGTTGTAAGGACCCTAATTATTCTTGCCCATCCACTTTTAGTATGATTCCAATACCTCTCTTACAGTTATGCGAGAGATAAAAGACCTTCAAAATTTAACATGAATCAACTAAAATGAGATTTTTTAATAAATGACACTAAATTAAAATTCTAAAACATTAAAACATGAACTTGAACCATATTTTCAGGGTATAAAAATATACTTACATACATACCTGTCACGTTTGCCCAACTTATTATAAAAAATATTGTTGTAAAATTTTATTATTAATAGGGGTTAAACAAGGATATGTCACCACTTATATTTATAGGTTAAAGAACATTTTATTAATCATGCACTAAAATTAAAAACAATATAAATATGTATTGTGTTATAAAATCTATTTAATGTAAAATAAATAGTTTAAAATTGCAAACTGTATACCTCTGTAATAGCAAGGCCAAGGAAACAAATAATTGTCAGCGAATAAAATTCCTGTTGTTGCAAGACAAATCATAATGAATCGCAGTTTGTCATCAGTCTCGTGTTTTCTATTGCGTTGTACGGTAGTGTAGTGTAGTTCTCTAGTTTTGTATTACTTTTAAATGTAAATATATGTGGAAAATACTGTATTATAATGTGATATATTTAGTGTAGCATGTGTGTAACAGTGTTGTAAACATGTGGACATTTTCGTTGGGCGAAAGAAACCTCCGACCTGCTGCAATGGTATGTTTTTGTAAATTTACCTACCTGAAATTTATATACTAGATTGAATAATATTACCTATTGTTATAAGTATAACAATAGTTATGCAAAGTAGGGAAGCACATCGCTAGGTATATATACCCTCATATAATATAATTATTATCTATTTGTTAATATCATGCGAATTGAATATCAATGGCATATTCTTACAATTATAGTGTACCTAATATTAAAGGTTATGATAGGATGGTACAGTTAAAATGAAACTTAAATCTTGGGCTGGTTTATAATGGACGTAATCGGTTACTTCTTCTGTATTCTGTAAGATGTGTGATGTAAATGAGAAGTGTGTGGTTCACAATAATTTCAGTAATCTGCTAACTTGGCGACATAACCTTTCTTATAACTGTCAGAAATGGATCCGTTTGTTGAAAGTTACATAGTTGGATCTGCAATGTTTATAAAAATAAATATTGTAGCGAAATATACAATACTCATCAAAATGTAAACAAAGGTCAACAAAGAACAAATAGGACTTGCTTGCTATTTTTGTTGGGAAAGAGTGAAGTATGTAACAGAGTGCCTTTATACTTAGTAGACTGACTTCATTAAAATTGTATTTGAATAAATAATATGTTTGGTAATTCATGAAGAGTTTAAAAGTTAGATATAACTGTAGGTACTGATTTTTGGGTATAAAACCTTTTTGATCTATACAGGTTGGTGGAGGTGAAATGCGAACATAGGGAACATACATGACAATCGAACTTTCATGCCAGGTATCTTGATATATTTTGTAGTAGTGTCACAAAACGAAGTAATGTGAATTTGTGTGGCAAAAAGAGTAATCAATAACAGAAATAATAATAAAATCTAAAAGTGCATGTAAATTTTCTCGTTCTGCTCGTACACATACATTATTATGCAAAGAAAATATTTTAATGAAAATAAAAATTTCAATAATATGACAGCTACTTTGACATTGACAGTACTTATTCCACGTATATCAAGATGCCTAGCATTATAACTCCATTGTCATATATTTCCCTATGTTCGCATTTCACCTCCACCAACCTGTATATTAATCCTGCATTCTTGTAAATAAAAATAAATGTTATTTTAGAACAAGTAGTAAGTAATCCACGCCAGTGATATAATAGTCATATTATTTTCATCATTTGAATGAGGTAATTAGATATATTACCTCACTAGTGATGTGCTTTTGTCTATTACTTCTCGCATTTACTCTACTTCACACGTTCGTAGCCATGGATACTATTAATAAAAAATAAGATTTTTGTCAATATTTAACAGCAGTTTTGAGGTTATTAAAAAAATTGTTTAAAAATAAAACTGACATTATGTCATGCTTTCAAACGAATTGTATGTACCTACCCTGTTGCTTTGATTTTAAATCAAAATTATAGAAACTGACAACTATCAATAAATTGTCAAAATATATAATTTTTAAAATTTTAAATCTGACGTTTAAACAAAAATATCAATTTGTAATAATTTTGCGCAGTCGTGAATAAAATTTTGTATATCACATGTGGGTTAAAGAATATTACAGCATTCTTGTGATTACATTCAACTGCTGTAATAATGCTTTTATCCCACTTGTAATATAAATAACTATTATATTGATCAAATACACTGCTGTATTTATTTCATTACCAAAGAACTCTATTACCTTAGGTACATTTACCTTTTACAAAATAAGTCTTTACTTCAAAGGCCAATCTTTACATACATAATGTAATAAGCGTACCCAAATTTTAAAAACTTAAAAATAAAGCTAAATATTTACAATTTCGGTGAAGTTTTTCATTAGATTTTTGACATAATATGCAATCCATTGCTTATCCAGAAGAACCAAATAATGCATCCTTTCCTTTAACTATGTGCCACTTCCCAATCAGCTAAACATTTTTCCAACCACTGGACCTCCATTCTTCTCCGTCCTTACAATTCGCGAATTGGACACCAGTTGACGTGTGTCACGTTGTAAGAATTGATGGCACGTGGTTTAAGTTACGAGCGCTCGAACATTCGAAGTAGTGTGATACAATCAAGAATACTGTCGCGAATCCGCGGTCTTAAACCTGCGCGCGTGTGTGTGTGTGCGTGATGTGTGAGTGTGTGTTTGTGTGGTTAGGATACTGTGGCGTAAGTGGCCGAATTTGGGACGAGTGTCTTTATAATGGAGAGGTTTAGCGGAGGAGATTGGGTATAAGGCGTTGCAAAATGTTTAGCAGGAATAAATTGAACGAGGAAAGTTTTCAATAATCAGTTTCTTGAAAGTAAGTAAAACAAGTGCTAGAACCTGTCAAACTGTCAATACCGTTCATACAGGGAATGTAATTATTTTTATTCAATTTTGACGTTTTAAACTGCTATTATTAACTCCATAGCAACAACTTTAAATAAATGTTTATTCACAAGTGAATTAATTTTTTTTTAAATCACTCAACACATTTTTAAATCACTCTGACGTTTTAAACTGTTATTATTACGTCAAAAATGCATGAAAACAATGGGAACTTGCCACTAACGACTACTTTGATTAATTTTTTTGTTATGTCAAAATAAATTTATAATTCATATATTTGAAATAATTTCGTCAAAATTAAATAAAATACCTATTGTATAAACCACATGAGATACGAATGTTTATTCACTCGAAGAAATTATCCCACTCGCCCTTCGGGCTCGGGGGCTAAACTTTCTTCTCTTGAATAAACATGCATGTATCTCACTTGGTGTATAAATATCTATTATCTACGATTAATGTACTTAAAACATGAACATTAATGGGGTCGTTTTCCGGATTTTTTTAAAATAATTTTTACCAAATATTGAAAATAAGAACATAATTTTACTGTTAGTAAAATTAAAATTCTTGAAAATTCAATGATACACAAGTATTTAAGCTTTGAAATAGGCGTTTTTTCGAACGCATTAACATAGCGGCTGCAGGTGTGACGTCAAACATTTCGCAAGGCCACGCCGTTTTGTTCAGCGTTATGCCTCGTTTTCATGTATCCGGAATCCGCAGATTTCTTGCGGAATAAAATGGCCGCCACGAATTCCATCTCCATATTCAACATAAATAAACATATATTTGAAGTTATAACAACTGACAGTTTAAACGTCAAAACTTGCGGAGTTCCGCAGAAAGTTAAAAATAATTTAACTACTGACGGAATTCGTGGCGGCCATTTTATTCCGCAAGAAATCTGCGGATTCCGCATACATGAAAACGAGGCATTAGACGGAGACTTCACCGAAATGTTTGTCGTCAGGAGTTTGAGGTGTTTTAAACTGAGCGACATAAAAAAATATGTTTTCACTTATATTTAGCACTTTTAAAAGGTGAAAATATATTTTTATTCGATTATGTCAAAAAGTGACGTTTTTTGGTTAAGATATTCGGACGAAAAGCTAACCTTTTAGGTAGAGTATTAATATTTGTGCCGTTGCTAGGTGACCCACTTTTCGTCTTAGGCCGAGAAGTACTTTTCGTACGCAAACGCGTTTTTTTAAGCAAACTGACACAGTCGAATAATTTTTTGTTCTTTTTTTGTTTCATTTGTCTGTTTCGCAGATAACTACAATTAGCAAACTAAACAAAAATTTAGAATAATTTATAATAAAATATTAATATTCTAGTTATTTTAAGTTCTCACTTACAATCGAATAAAAAATAGTGTATGATACACGGACGAAAAAGCTCTCGTACTCCTAAAGTTGCCGAACTCGGCTTTGCCTCGTTCGGCAATTTTCCATAGTCGTACGAGAACTTGCATTTTTTGTCCTTGTAACACATCTTATATACTAAAAGGCTTAATTAATATTTTCGTCTGCCTAACAACGGGTTTGTGTCGGGCCAACGTTTTGGACGGATTATCCGATTTTAATGATTTTTTCACTAGACGATATCGGTCATCGAGACGCACATTTTTATGTATCATTCAATTGTTTTTGATTTTCTTTTGTTACATAAATAACTATTTTGGGAATATTAATACCTGAAAATTAATTTAAAAATTAAAAAAAAAATTGGTAAAAGACCCCATTGTGTGATGTTTGCTACATAATGCAATATATTAATCCCTCAGGTCAGTCAGGGCATAATGTCAGGGAATAATAGTCATTATTTCCTCCTCTGCACCAATCAGAAAATTAATTTTTGGCTTCCTGAACTGTGAACATAAAAATCACACATCGTTGACGTCTATGGTAGTTAGAAATAGAGATAAATAAAACAGATTAATTTCAAATTTAGCATTTACTGGCGCCATCTCAAAGCAGAAAAGGAAATTTTAGTGCAAATGTCAAATGTCAAACTTCATAGAAAATACGATATTTTAGATAAAAAGATATAGTCCAAGAGCTAGCGGTCAAATTAGTGTCTACATGTTATTAGTCGTGAAATTGAAACGTTTGGGCCTTGCATATCTGCTGAAGATGGAATGTCCGGTCATTATTTTTTATTTGGTGTATTTAAGATTGGAGTAGAAACGTTCTGCCAATGTTTTATAAATAAAAATATAGTTTATATCCACCTTTGCATACGCCAGAACTCTTAATTTAGGTATATAATTTACATTTTTCATCGTTTTATACTTGAGGAAGCCTAATCCGGCCATTTAGGACTGGCAGACCGAACATTCCATCTCCAGTAGATATGCAGGGCCCAAGCCCTGCAATTTCACGACTAATAAAATGTCCACACAAATTTGACCGCTAGCTTTTCATCTAATATGTCGGCCAAAAAATATAATACATAATGTGTGCGTTAGGTATTTGTACATCGCTCGGTTTTATTAAAGCATTCCGCTTCGCGTCGTACTTTAATGTAGAACCTCGCGTTGTAAAAAAAACTTACGGCATTTATAATGTATATATATATATATATATATATATATATATATATATATATATATATATATATATATATATAACTATTGCCTGAATCAATTTTTCTGTGCAAATTAATTTTAACATTGCAAGGTTTAATGATGTAACTATGGTGATAGAGAGATTTGGAAATTTAAAAAAATATGCATGTTGGTATTTATTTTATTAAAATCTTACGTACGTTATATAAATTAGTTGTAGAGAAAGTACAGTAGACTATTGGCTATAATGGAAATTATTCCCTGCGATGATTAAAACCCTCGCTCGCTTTGCTCGCTCTACGCTTCATCTTCGAGAATAATTGCATCCGTTATATTATAATTTAAGATCACTAGCTTTAATATATTTTAACGAAATAAGTAGTTTCCCGCACGGTTTCCCGTGTGACTGGTATTGACAGTATTTTATTGACAGTTCCTAGCAATTGCCTTTTACTTTCAAGAAACTCTTTAGTAAAAACTTTCCTCGTGTGAACAGGGCATTAGGTATTATGAAAACTGCGAAGCTAATTTCCTCTATCACGCCTTTTGTCCACCTTGTGGAGTGTGCATCGAACCCCGGAAAATGAAAATCAGAAAATCAAAACACAGGAAAATGCACCATCAAGAAGATGTAATTCTAGATAATTTATGAGTAGGTAATAAAATAACTGCATCGAAAGATTCATTCACAGAAAAAAATTCAAATTTAGAATTTTAGATTCGGCATAAATGTAAACACAGGAGGATGCAAATCTAAACTGGTTGAAGTAAAAATAAAACTCGAACCGAACCGGAACAGGAACGAAAACCGAAACGAATGCAAGGTCATAATTTAACATTTATACATTTCATTAGCGCATATTATAGAAAATTAATTTTTGACGTTATCTGTATTAAGTAGTGGCACTCAACCAGTTTATTTTACTGTGTATTGTATTTACTCCTTTTTACCTTCCGCTTACCTGTAAAGGAAGGTATTGGAATCATGCAAAAAATCGAGTTGTGAGTTTTAAGTGGATGAGCACGAATTAGGGTACTTACAACTCATTTTTGATAGTTTCTCGATGATGTCTGTATGTATGTGTGTGTGTGTGTGTGTGTGTGTGTGTGTGTGTGTGTGTGTGTGTGTGTGTGTGTGTGTGTGTGTGTGTGTGTGTGTGTGTGTGTGTGTGTGTGTGTGTGTGTGTGTATGTGTGTGGTCCGGGCCGATGCCGGATGTCGCATAACTCAAATATGAATTACCCAAAAATTTTGATATTTGGTATTTTACAATTGTATACGAATAGGAAGAACTCATTAGATTTTGGTACAAATATCTTACCCGGAAGTGATATTTTTTGAAGATTGAAAAAGATAATTGTCAAAAATTTATATAAATTTGGATAAATATAGTATTTATTTGCAATAAGGATAAGAAGCAAAGTTATTTGCAACTCACGTTATAAAAAAATTGTCTTTATCTGGTAGCATTAAAGAACTGCAGTAAAATTTAAAAAATAAATTTATCTAATAAAACGTTAAAATCTTGTAATCCATGTTCGGTTGATTTTTGTTTCTGCGTAAAAAATATTGACAGGTGAGACGGGTGACAAGTTGACATACTAGCGCCATATAAGTCATAAGTCAGATATTAAATGTAGTAATTGAACGGAGGATGGTTTCAACGCAGAAGAGTTTTCGTGTGAATGAATCTTTTGATTCAGGTAATACTAATTTCTGTGTTTGAATATTTTTGATTTTTATTTTTATATTTTAAATGTTCAACGGATTGTACGTATACATTTCTGTTTAAAGTGTAGATATGGCGGAAGGTTGTGTGATGGCCACGTCAGATTTTTATATTTGTTAAAAGTGTTTTATGATTAATATGAAAATAAAAATTAATTTTAAAACCAATAGTTAAACATTTTCATACATTATGACATTCCTGATTTTGACTATTCAATGGCGCTGGCGAGCTTGAGTTGTTGGACTTTGTTTTAATTTTTTGTCCTAAGTTGTAATACTCGTATTATAATACAATATTTTTATTTTGCTAATCATAATTATTTAGTTTAATAAAAAACAATTACTGGAATTCAGTCAACTTTATTAGTTTTATTTCAACCTCAACCGGTTTTGCACCCAGTAATTGTTTTTTATTAAATTAAAGGCCACAGTCAAGAAAATTACTTTTTTTATAATTATTTAGTATGTAATTACTATTTTTAATACAAAATTGCCATAATTTGATTATGGTTGATGATCTCATTGGTCTAGAAATCTAGCATGAATCCAAACGAAAAAAGTACAATGTAATTCCATCTATTCCTGCTGAAATGATCGGCAACGCAGTGTACCTCCACGCATCTTGTTTAAATTAAGCGTGTGTTAGTGTCCACATGTCACTCGCCAGCGCTGAATTCTCAGCTCTCTTGTGACTCTTGTGACTTCGTTGCTCGTTTCTTCTGATCAAAATTAAACATCCAACACGCCATTGTTCCCGCGTCTCTCATTCCGACACGAGGACGTGTCGTGTGTCGTGTCCACGAGTACAAATTCGCACGACAGCTCGTCGCATTGTGACGAAAAAGAGGAGTTGGAGGCGCAATTTGTTTCTAATCATTTCTGCAGGATTTTCAGTAGCGAGGAGTATGGAAAATATTTGCAGATCACAGGGGAAAATGATCAGAGTCTCCAAATTATAAAAATGTAGCTGACCACATATCTTACAGATTATAGAACTTTCTATTGATGTGATTAGTTTTTACATTGTAACGATCGTAGACGTTGTTTGTTGTTTCAATTGAGTTTTACTCAAAACTTTGATTGAAATGGAATGTGCTACTTGCATGATTTTTGTAATGAAATATTATTAAGGAGGTACACTCGACACTTGAAATAATGAGAGAGTTTAACGAAACTTTGCAAAATTAACCTAAATATTGTAAAAATGTTACCAGAATTTTTTTATTATTTTTCACCACGTATCTCTTTATTTTTAAGGACAAAGGTTCTTAATTTGGTCCCAAGGGATTATTTTTCATCTTTAATCCCGTTGTCAAGGAATTGAATTAATTAATCCCATTGTCAAGTAAATACGTGCTATTTGTTACAGAGTAGGTATCTATGGTAACGATATAAATATTTGTCATAAAGTTTACTGTCAAAATTGCAAAAAAGTATTCTTTTAAACTATTTTGCATTTGTTTGAGGATGAAATGTAAAAAATAGTGTACCTATATAGCACAGGACTAAAGTACCTTTAATCCCTCAGGTGATTATTTCCCTCGCCTTCGGTTCGTAAAATAAACTTCACTCTCAGGATTAAATCATGCACTTTAGTCCTTTAATATATAATATACTATTATAGATTGATAGAAATTTTCATAACTCATAACTTTTTATAATCTAACTAGACTTACCTCCCCGAAAGTTTTAAGCTGCTTTAAGTTAATAATAATAATTATTGACAATCGTTCAATAGTATATTATAATATTAAAGGAAGCAACTTAAAACTGTCTGGGAGATAAATCTAGTTAAATTATAAAAAGCTATGAGCTCTGAAAATTTCTATCAATCTATAATAGTATATTGTATATTAAAGGGCTAAAGTGCATGATTTAATCCTGAGGGTAAAGTTTATTTCACGACCCGAAGGTGAGGGAAATAATCACCTGAGGGATTAAAGATACTTTAGTCCTGTGGTATATACGCTATTTTTTGCACTTCATCCTCAAACGAAAGAAAAATAGTTTAAAAGAATACACATTTTGCAATTTTGACAGTAAACTTTGTGACAAATATTTATATCGTTACCATAGATACTCTGTAACAAATAGCACGTATTTACTTAACAACGGCATTAATTAATTCAATTCCTTGACAACGGGATTAAATATGAAAAATAATCCCTTGGGATAAAAAAAGACTAAAGAAGAGTTTTAGTCCCGAAAGAGCAAATATATTTTTTATTCTTCAATGAGAATTCTTTACTTACAATTTATTTTACTATAGTTTATCTACTTCTTGCTTGAATTCAAAGCCTTTAATGTTTCCATGCTTCTCCTCTTCTAAGTAATATTCCACTCCCACGTTTTGAGGGCTGGAGATCAGAAGATCACATCACCAGTTGACGGGTCATGATTGAATATAATAATGAGAATGAGAATGAAACAAAGTACAGTAACGCTGTGGAAATGATGTTTAGCACGTTACAAACCTCCGTATAAACGTTACATCCTTCAGAGGCTCGAGCAGGAGAGATCTCGGTTTGTAGTTCTGGAGTTCTGATTTGCGCCTTGTGGCAGTGGCGGGTGATTAGACATCCAGAAGAGATGAAAACTGAAAAATTATCATAGGTTTATTAAGTTTTAATCTTAAGGCCCATCTCTTGCTATCAAATGTAAAGAAAAAAAGCATGTTACAATAAATCATTTTGTGACTTTGGTTTTGAAATCGATGACCTCATATTTTACAATGATGTACTTATAGGTTGTGCTTACATGGCTATATTATAATGAAATTTACGAAAAACCTTGCCGTATTTCTAAAAATTACTAAAACTGCGAGTTTTACATAATTTATTACAGTCAACGGGTCACTGTTAAAAAAATATATCAAAATAAATTTTTTATTTTTGTGCTTTAAATCAACGTATAATATGGATGATTAAATGATAGCAATTAATAATTTGCATTTATTGATTCACTAATGAGTCATGATTCTTTATGTTAAATTTCAATTTGAAATTATTTATAATACAGCCAAAATCGTTCAAATTGTTAATTTTCTGGATCTACAAGTGTGGCGCCTTAATAAAATATTAAGAAGAAATTATTGAGGGTTTCATTAAAAAATCACTAACATAAATTAAATTAAAATTGTAGTCTTTGGTATTGTTCCAGGTAACATATTTTTTTTTAACAAGCGATTCGTGTTTTTTTACTGATTTATTAAATAACATTTTATTTAAGCGGCCCGTCTAGGTTTTTTTTCTTCTATTCCACTTCCTTCTCCACTACTGCAGCTGCGTGACACCGAAACTCGTATTTTGTCGCATCCTAGCTAAGCAATGTCATTTTAAAGTTGAAAAATACTGTAAAAATGTTTTCGTTGCGAGTAATCTGTCACTATATTATTAACTTATTAGTATATTCTGCAACAAACGTGGAATGAAGCATATATTCAGCAAAGTTTGTAACATGAGCCGTAGGCGAGTTTCACGGTTCCACGAGAGCGAAATAGCCATTCCAAACTTTTTCTACTACTATAAATTTAATTGCATTAAAAAACGTAACCTTAAACTATTAAAATAAAAATATATGTAATTATAAAATAATATTATACATACAATTAATAAATGTATCATTGGTCATGTTAGGATACATTATTCGGAAACATGTTTTCCGCATTATATTCGCATCAGCATCATTTTCTAATATTTGTTTTTGTTTGCAGAACGACTATGAGGTACAGCCGAAGGATCTTCTTTGCACAAGTTTAACTGGTAAGTGATTTTAATTTAATTTACTCCCAATTGTAAACTAATAAGCAAACAATAATAGGTATATTATGCAACTAGGGACGAAAGTGGCGTTGGCAACATGAGCGAAGCAAATCGGGAAAACATTTTTGTCCCTAAATGCAAACGATTTATTTTTCAATAGTACCTATACCGAAAAGCCACCTTAAATCCCCTATCAGCCATCTTGCATATAGCCTCACTTACAACATAAAAAGTGATATATTTGATTGTGCCTTGTATATACTTTGAAAAATATCTAACTATGGTTTAACAGATGATGAGGAAAATTTTGATAATTGATGACGAGGATGATCATCGGGTATTGAAAAAATAAATAAAATCAAAATAATTAATTGGAAACACGCATAAAGCGGGAGAAAAAGTACTTTTCATCCTTAGGGAAGAAAAAATCAGTTGGAATTCCGCATAAGGCGGGAGGAAAGATACGTTTCCTCCGTAGGGAGGAAAAGTACTGATCAGTCAAAATTACTGTACCCTAATTAGGAATGAAAGTTGGCGTTTTCGATACATAGGAGGTATTAACAAAAGAAATTTTTTTGCACAATTGGTCTTTTTTATCAATTACCATGCCTGTTTCCAAGACAGTATGTTGATCTTACCGGTTGCTAGGATAAACAAAACGGTAAGTAACTTACTTACCGTTCACTGAACGGTAAATAAATTAACAGAGCGGTAAGTAATTTACTTATCGTTCTAGAACGGTAAGTAAATGTAATATTAATTATGTACGAAGAAATAATATTTGCATATGAACAAAAAGACTAATAGTGCAAAAAATGATATAAGCATCACGAACATTAAGAAATTACCGATGTCAGACAAACATTTTCTTCCATCGGTAAACTGTCCTTACCGTTCTTGATATTTAAGGTGATCCTCTACCCATGGTATAAAACAGTCAAAAACATTGATTCCGCACGCTATTCCATAGCGTTTATAGTTTTGTTAAACATGAAAATAACAAATAAAATTTATGTTTGAGGGGAAAAAATTATTTTGGCACCCATATTTGTAAAAAAACTACAATATTTGTAAAAAAGAGGATTTTCGCGCGCCACTGTACAGCTTTTATTTATAAGTGAATTAACTTCAAATTTTAATATGTTGTCAACAAAGCTTGGATCTGCGAAATAACCGATCGAATTCTTTAAATTCATTTTAAAATAGAAGATATTTGTGTTCAAAAAATAACAAAAATTGTCAAAATTCAAATTAACATATTTCGATATTAAAGCAAAATTTTGAAATTCTGCATCTACCATTTTGTAGATTGTACTTTTATCTTCAACAATATCTTTAGATTATTATATTGAACACAACAATAAACGCTGTGGAGTGGCTCGCGAAATCGATGTTTTTGGCTGTTTTCTAGCGCGGTAGAGGATCGTCTTAATATACTATTATTTTAAAGAATCGCTTCTCATCTTATTTGCGTTGCGTTCCTTTTATTACCTAACACGTTGTACAATAATTTCGTGCGATGTTTCTCGTTTCACTTTCGCGAATGTGCAGTCCACGTTTTCTCATGTCAGTGGGTTTGTCCGACACCTGCTCGTCGCTGCTGACAAATACGACAGAATTATTAACCTCTGGACTCGGTTGTGAACCAGGAGATCTTCTCTCTCGCATCATCTACACCGAGAAGACTTTATATTTCGTGTAGTGTGTTTACATCGTGATTGTGATAGTGATATGATGATGATGGCTTGAGGATTGGACTTGCAAGAGGAATCTAGTGCCCTCTGTACACACAAGGATTCTTGCTTCTGAATCCTGGAAAAACAGAAATTCACAATGAAAATTTAAGGAAGAAACCGGTGAATTAATATTTGATGTTTTTACACTTCGGCATTAAATTCCATTCGATTTTATCGTTTAAATGCGCCTTACTTTATTTGTTAACTATTTGAATTAAGGCAAAAAATACAATCTTATTAGATTTTACAAAATTCATTTTTATCATCGCACAAGTAAAGTAACAAAACTCATGATTTTTAAATAGTAGAGTAAACATGTCTCTATTGAGCTCCTGTCATATTTTTTCAAATTTAATTCAATTATGTCGTAAAAAATGCATGTAAGTACATCAATAGTTATTTGTATAACAAGTTTTTAAAATATAGTTTTGTCGATCGCTACCGAAAATTGCAGCCCGAGCGAAGGGAGAGTTGCAATCGTTTAAGATCGACAAAATATTTTCAATACGTGTTATACACACTATTTTTTCTACTCCTGCAAAACAAGGAAGTTAAAAAATACGAAAAGAACCATTATTTTTTTCACATTTACTGTAAAATTTTAATTTTTTTGTGAAATATCAATGTTGTTGCGAAAACAATGAAAAAAGCAAAACTGTGTTGCAAAGTGCCCAAAAAAATTTTTTCTTAAGAATTGTTGTCAATTTTCGCGAACCGATTTTTTTTCAGACAATACCTACCTTCATTTTTTATATCACGGAATCCGAATCTGCAATAAAAACTGGCGGTTGCCATTTAAAATAACGAAGTGACTCCCTCCTTCTCCCAAGAGGGTGAGGGGGAGAACTTTCATTTGGTGTCATTCGATAGAACTTTCAAAAATATTTTGGAAGTATTTTTTTGTTTCTCAATCCGTTTTGTTTTTCGCGTGATATTCGGGGGAGTACACGTGGTCTCAAGCACACGGTATATATCAGTTTTTTGCGTTTCCTGAGAAATTAACAAAGTGGTACTCTGCCTTTTAGGGGACGATATGTAGATTTCTCGAATAAGTTAACAAAGAGTGGGTCACTCAAATCTATATACTAACTAGCCATATTTATATACACGTAAATTTACCTATTTTTCCAGCACATCATTCACGATTCTCTTGGTAAATATTTTGACAAACATCTGCAACCAATCTCAATCCCGTCTGACTTGTGATAATTCTCTGAATATTTTATACCATTTAATATTTCAAACAAACCGTTAACGTACGAATGTTTAGCATATGTAAGAGTTACGCACGGAACAACGCGATCAACTTGACATCCATGGAACCGATGAAAATTTTATACGGAGCGTGATGGACATGAACAATCTGACGAGAACACGAAAAAAAGACTGAGAATTTACACCTTGTGGCAGTTACTGGCTGTAGGCTATACTTGTTTAGTTTATTCCACTATGGTTTTAACCTCTGGTTTAAATCGTTTTAAACCGTCCTGGTTTTTATGTGATTTCGACCGGTGGATTTTATTAACCGACCATTCATTTTAAAACGCATTGCAATTACTAAAAATTTTATATTTTTAAAGACAGAAAACTTCAACTAAAGATTTTAGTTTTATTTAATGTTCATCAAATGTTTTAAACAAAGTATTTAAATAAACAATAATACGAGTATCGAATCGAGTATTTATTTGATAGCAGGTACATTTTCTATTCAATCCCAAATTCTAGGCAACACAAAAACAATCTACAACCGCTTCTTTTCTACAATAACAATAATAATTTTCGTGATGATTTTATAAACCCTACATTTGTCCGTATCTTAAAGAAAAAACTTTTTAAAGAAATTTAAAAACCCAGGAGATTTTGAATTTTTTTAAAGTTATCGAATGATACCAAACTTTGCTCCGTGGGCGAGAGGGTTTTCAATTTAGCACCCATTGGGTGTCCTTTGTCAAATTAATGAATACGTACTTTTTATTTCTCACTTTTCACTGTAATTTCTCGAGAAGTACGAGAACAGCGCCATCTATCGCAAATCGAAAAAAAGTTTCATACAAAACCTACGTCATTTTAGCCGTACAATTCAAATCTGCAATGAAAATGGAGGTTCTTATTTAAGATCCCATCCCAAGGGAGTGGATTTAGGGGATCGACTTTGGTGTCATTGATTGAATGGTCCCCTCAAAAATATTTGACACGTCTTTTTTAGATTTTTTATCCGATACGTAGTTTTCGAGATATTCTCAAACGCACTTTAAAATGGACCAGCCTGTATAAGCAAACGTGTGTTTTTTAATAAATTAAAAAATTTGATGGTTTAGACCAGTCAAAACCACTGATCTATTTTTGTATGAAATGCAAACATTTGTAAAAAAAAATGCCAATATGCACAATAAAACAATATATGCAAATGCACATATAATCCGCACTCTACTTATAACCATTTAATTCTTTTTTACGTGTAATAGAACGCTGATCAGCTTAATTCATGCTGAGTATTTTCCTGAAACAAATTTTGTATTATTTTTTTTCGTTTTTAATATTTAACTTTTTGTTTGGAATACATTCCTTTTTGTCTTTTGTTTGTTTTCTTTGTAATTTTACACCTAATATTTATAAGTAAATAACAAAATACATCTGATTGATGTGGCAAATGAAGTAGGTACAGCTAATGTGTGACATTTAAAGTGTTTTAAAATTTAAAAAACTCCATAATGAGCCAAATGAAAACATCGTGAGTAAATTGAACACTGCGTTGACCAGTAATCACCCCATGTTTGTGCCAAAACCTCGTGCAGCTAATCAACAAAATATGTTCCACGAGTAAGTATTAATTGCGTTTAATGTTCTCCCCCTCTGCCCCACCCCTTGCAGCCCCACTCCGCTGTAATCCCGCACACTGGACGCACGACCGAGAGCAACGGAGTTCTAAATCCATTATGGCCTATGAATTATGCGCCAATAACTAATAAATATATCCAGAGATGTGCACTAGTGTAATTACAAGCACAGGCTGCTGCGATCCTACCCTGGCCGGGGGGTGGGGGGTGCCGGGAATTTCAGAAAATAACACGGGAGATGATAAAGGACGAGGGGTTGGAATTTACTGCGGCGTTGTTTATTGAAAATTTTAAATCATTTTGATGAGATATACATACATAATAAAATAATGCAAAATAATATATTTACAAAATTCGACTAGTTGTAGCTTCTAGCTGTTTTTAATCTTAGTTTTCAATCCTTAGTAGCAGGGTGGCGGTGGGATATTTCCCACTGGGCCGCGATGAATTTGGGCCGGTTGCCGACACGATGGGCCAATTATCGATAACGATAATATTTTTTCCCTTGACTATATACGAAACTGACAGTTTCCTAGCTACGAAAATAAACAACACATCCGTTCAACCCGTTCGATATGATATTGAACAGGTCTTATCGCCACAGTTTTGTCCTGTCATTGAGTATTTCGTGCTAAATTGCATTTTTCCATTAAAATGGACAAACACGACATTAAAAGTTATTTACCCACATAAATTAAAGTAGTTAGTAGTAGTAGGTACCTAGTACCTACCTTCTTTTGCTAACCCGGTCTTAAGAGAGGCCGAAATTCCGGTTCCGGTGATCCGGTGAAAAGGCGGTTCCATCACTAAAATAGAGCACCCACAATATCAAATTAAGGGTTGTATCTTTAAATCTTCAACCCTTTTGAAAGATCATGTGTGTGTCCGTTCGTGTGTCCGTATGTAACAATTTTTCGTTGACGATGATTAAAATAATATCAAACATTTAACTACAAAACTTCATATTTAAGGCTTTAATACGAATCTTAAAGATTCATTAAATTTTGTTACCAATTCACAAACCGGAAGTAGTACTTTGCATAAATATTTCGATAAATAATTAAATTATCACAGTGTTTTATATTTTAAATGAAAGATTATATTATTTTGTCTACAATTTGCATTCTATAAATTTTTCTGTATCTGGTACTATTTAGAAATTAAATTATTGGTTATAGTTATTTACAGTAAAACTAGTAGGGAGAGGGGGGCACATTGGTACAATTCGGACACTTTTTTTTTTTCGGCGATGTATTTATTTTTCTTATATCTTTATATGTAATCAATTCTTTAGACCTTTGGTTTCATTATGTAAAAATGTAGCATTTTAAGAATCATTATTTATTAAGATATATTCATTTTAAAAAAAAGTTCAGAATCGTACCAATTTGCCTCCTAGGGGAAAGTACAATTGTACATGCATGTGCCACATTGGTACATACGGGTACAATAGTAGGTACATGACGTAAAGTACATTATAAATAAGAACATTCTATATACAGAAATAAAGAAAAATACTTTTATTAAATGAAAAACAGATTCTTACAAGTACTGGTAACAATAAAAAGGTAGTAAATAATGTTAAACGACATTTTACAGTATTGTATAATAGTTAAGTTTGATTGGAAACTTAAAAGACGACATTAGACGCGCTTTACCTACTATAATTATTGGTTTTGGTAATCTAAGGACAATGTCACCTAAGTCAATATCGCTTATATCGGGAACACCGAGAAATGTGAAAGTTTCGTTTGATTTGACGGTGTACCAATGTACCTCACCCAGTGGTGTACCAATGTGCCCCATAACCTCATTTTAAAGAAAAAAAATCATCAAGATTTTTAGGTTAAAAAATTTTAACATTACAAACTACAAAATAATAACTAATCCATATAGTAATGACGGTATCTTATAACCAAGTAGAAAATTCCATTGCAAGAAAAGATAGAAGCTTACAAAAATTATGAATGAAACTTACTTTTGATCGATGAAAACAGGTTTTTGTTCACAAATCACTGAGTTTGGGTTTGACGCAGTTGTCACATGAACTGATGATTAAATACCTTGCTGACAACTATTAGAAATTTTTTCAACTTTTTTTTGATCATAGTACCGCGAAAATTTAAAAAGTACCAATGTGCCCCCCTCTCCCCTATTCAGTATATTATAGTATCGATCAAAATGTGGATTAAAATTTGTTCATATTTGCATATATCAATTTTTTTTATATTTTTATTCTAAATTCATATAACTGCATATTTTATACCATTTAAATCAAATTTTTTTAATTTTAAAATTGTGGTATAAAGTTTATATTCGGGATATATCGTTCATATTTCCTCAAATTTGATACCACCTAACTAGTGATGGGTCGTTCATGAACGAGTCGTTCAAAATGAACGACTCATTTTAGTGTGCCGTGAACGAACGACTCTTTAGTTCGTTCAGCACGGCACACCAGTTCACACTAGCACCGTGCTAGCTCCGCTCCCCGCTCCGTTTGCTGAACGCAGAAAGACGAACGAGTGCGAGTGGAATGAACGAAACATACAGACAGCGCACGGTACATAACATAATTCAGAGCACTATTGGCTTGACTGAGTGCAGTGTATTCTGAGAAGAATGCATACGTTTCTGTTGTACGGCCAACAATGAAAATAATCAACAATATGGGAAGTGGGAACAATGTAGGACTGGACAACAACAACAACAACAAACGTTTTGTTAAATATGTTGAACATTCTTCAAAATGTTGCCAGACAGTACTCCTTTTGCTGAATTTTTATTTTGTTTATTTTCCATTGTCAATATACATATACAACAACAATAAGCAACACAACTAACAACTAAAATGCTCAGGTTCAGGTTCATACAGTTTGGCACATGTGCACATGCCACATCGCTGCGCATCGCATATGCACACAAGGCGAGCGCACAGTGCTGTGAGCATGAGCAGAGCAGCTCAGCTGAGCAGCACACTAGCACGGTGTCATTTGAAACGCACAGTGCTCTTTTACAGAGTCGTTCGAATGAACGACTCAGTGTGAACGACTCACTTTACTGAGCGGAGCGAAATGAACTGACTCACTAAAAATGAACGAAAGACCCATCACTACACCTAACTCAATACTTTATGTTATGTTACGAATAATGTGAACAGTGGCTCAAGTAATCACTAATGGCCATTTGCACCGGTTCCACTTATATTTTAAGTGTCACTTATATGTACAATATGGAATCAAAATCAAATTGTCAAACGTAAAACTAACATTGCTGTCATAAGTTCGATTCGATATTTTTGCAAATAGCCATTAATCGTATATCGGAAGATGTACGTTGTTTTGTTTATTTTCATGCAATATTCTTGACAAAATTTAGTTCATTTTTCCGATTTTTTAAATAAATTCTTAGTTAAAATGAATAAAATTAAGTTGCATATATTTGTAAAATTATATTATTATATTTTGCGCATATATTGAGCATATTTTGGCCATATTTCAATGCATATTCCAGGCATATTTCAATCACATTTGCCTGCATATAATCCGCATTCTAATTATGACAGTCACAGTAAAATATCTTCTTTTGCAGTTTACATAAAATGACTAAAATGTATTTGTGAGTACCTATAGTGCAGTAAAAAGAGTAGGTAGAGTATGGCGCGAGGTCTTGTGCTAGCCACATCAGATTATGGATATCATCTACATTTCCAAACGCATGTAAACGAGTAAACGTTACACTTCGGACATCTGTAAAGGCTTCATTAAAACAAAGTACATCAAAACTCTTCCACAGCTTCATTACGAACATAACAGAACAAAATCTCCTCCTGTACATCAATCAGAAAACCAGTGTTAATTAAATTAAACAAATTCACTTGAACCCTTACAATTTTAATCCACATACTAATGTTCTTCACTCTCCGACATCACGGCTTGTCAGGCCGCCATATTTCTACATTTCATTTCGCAAATTAAACGCGTGTATCGTCATATTATCTTGTCACAGTGACGCGTGACGCTCTGACAAAAATGCCCGATTATTTCGTTATTTCGTTCACTGCGGTTGGAGATTCAGCGCGCCAGTGTCATTGCAAATTTATATGTAAAGAGTTTTTATCCGTTTCAATTTTACAATTTAGGTTATAAAACTATTTTGGTATTTGTCATATCTGCATGATAGACAATATTTTTTAGGGATGGAAGGAGAGGGAGGGTGGATTAAAATGTTTTGTGTTCAATTTTGATTGAATTTTTGTACGTTTTGTCAGATACATCTGCTTGTCATTTTATTTTTATTTTAAAATAGTGATGTATTGAATAATTTAATTTTTTTAGATTTTAGTTATATTCAAAAATAATTATTAATAAACAATAGAACTAACAAAAAGCTACGAAGCTGTAGAAAAATTTCTATATTTGTCGCAGAAATCGAAATACATTTTTTTTTACTTATGAGACTTTCTACGATTTTCTGGTTTTTTAATATGTTAATCTATACATTAAAATATTAGACCCGTATTTTTTCTTTTTGCCAAAAAGTTGCCAATAAGCCAGAAAAAAATTCATAAAGTTAAAAAAATAGGTACCGCGCAAACGATGCTGTGTGACGGTGTGACGTCACCGGCCCTGAGAACATACGTTCACTGCATTGACAAGGACCGAATACGATACGTAGATCTTACCTTATTTGAACACAGGTCCGTCGTCCATTCCGTAGTCAAAACGACAAAAAACGATCTTACACGAACAAATCTACTCACGGTTTGGTTTCAATGTTGTCTACGTCACACATGGCGCATTTTAATGCACTTTTCAAAAGAGTTAACATTTTCACTTCGATAAAAAGGTAGGTATAAATCTATCAAAGTTCACAATAATATTATCACTTTCCTATAACTTATACTATATGCAGAAAATTGTTATCCAATAACCCAATAAGTATGTCTTTAAAAGCCGTTGGCTTGGAAACCCCCCATTATGTATTAAATTTTATAGGCTAATTATGTGTACAAAATTACATTTCTTATGTAAATTTACTATATTTCACCTAGGTTATTTGGATTCCAGTAGCAATTGTAGTAATTTTACAGAAATTTTTTACAGTGAAGTGATACGAGATAAAAATACCAATGGGTCTGAAATCTCAATAATCTCATTCTATTATAGAAATGTAATAATAATAATAATAATATTTTATTTAGTTAGCATTTAGCTAGAAAATATTACAGAAAATAATATAATACAAGTTTAAGAAATTTACAAAAAATTGTTGACCAATTTGTACTTAAAGTTAAATAAAATGAAATTCTGTTGCAAACAATTTATTCCAGCAACAGTAATTTAATAAAATTAGTACGTCTTAGCATGACAATAAATTAGCGAATGAATGGGAAAGAAAGAATTTTATATATAAATGTTTTTTAAAAGGCAGCTACAGATAGCAGTAATCAATTTATCCAAATTAAAATTGCATATAATTTTACTATGATTCGGATCATACAACAAATCCGGCCGGAACCGAAATTCCGGCCAAGTGGAACCATAGTATCAAGACCGAATTTTCGTTCCATCACTAGTTAGACAGAAGTACTCTATTTCCACTCAGTTCATCTAGTTTAAACTAGCGATTCTAATTTGCTAATATAGGTTCTTGATTATTTACTATTTATGAATGCCAGTGCAACAATTTAATTACAAATTAAAATTATTACTTTAGACGGTTAGGGTGCATATCACACTCTGACAATAATTATAAATATATCCAAAATCCCTTTATCCATAGCCCACAAGTGGCAAGTAACGTCATAAATTAATTTATTATCTTTGAAAATAACCGAATAATTTTCCAGTAAATTAGGGTGACTTTAAACCATCACCCCTCTGTTATAAAAATATCAGGACCATCAACGGAAAATCCGTTTAACTGACTCATACACTCATCACACAAAATACATTCAACACTCACACACACCCCCTCTGTACTCAATAACCAATGTGAATGTGATATGGCCACATACGAGAATGGACACTGCATCAATGTCATACATATTTACGGATACAGGGTGGGCGAAAAATGCGCGAGCCAATAAAGAATAATGGAAAATGATGTTCTGTCATTTTACTCCAATAAAACTTTAAGTGCAGGGATAAATTACACGCTGGCACGCCTTTTACCCAACTTGGGTGTGGCAGCTTCACATATTTTTATTTATTTCTTCTAATCCAGGGAATGGGGTTGTTCCCAAAAAAATTTTTGATGATTTTATTGCATTGACAAAATATATGGGTCAATTTATGGGTATTGAAATGAAAATGATTTAAAATAATAAATTTGTTAATAAAATATCACGGGTCTATTGCTGTGACATATTTGATTCATATGCATACAACATAACATTTACATTTTGGCGTTTGTGGGTCGGCACGCCAATGAGCCTGAGATGTTTTTTTGCGTTTCGTCCCGGGCATGCTTACTTGGACTCGTCAGTAAGGCTGTAAGTCATGCCCTGCCTTAGACGCGATGGAGAGTTGCGGCGGCGGGAATCGAACCCGGGACCGTACGGTGGAAGTCAGAAGCGCTGACCGTTAGACCACTGTAGCTGCTGTTCAGCTAGTGGTGCGTACGTGGTCTGAGTTGGAGCGACCGCTACAGTACTCCCCCACCAGTGACAACGATGATGGTTGTGATGCTGGTGGTGTCTAGAGGGACGAAGGGTGTAGGATGCGTGTGGAAAGTGAGTAATTATATTTATTAAATGAAACAAATATAGAAAATATATTTATTAACACACAAATTAAATTAAGATAGAAAATAATAATAATATTTATTGAGAGATGGTTAACACAAATAATTAAATGAATATAATAAAGCTTGATGGACGTCGCGCGCGAGGTGACAAGTCGAAGGGCGTTGGATGAACTAATGCAGATTATGGCTTGGGTTGAGAAGCGACTCTATCCGCGAGAACTCAAGTGTTTCCTAGAAAAGTGTACATGTAGTTCACACGTGTGGTTCTCGGAATAGAGCTGATATCGCTAGGCTGAAGGACTTGAGGGTGAAATATATTGTGAAGGTTTGAAGTGGATGTTAATGAAATATTACAGGAGTATTGGATAAATGGAACTGCAAAAGTTAACGCCAATGAGCCTGAGATGTTTTTGCGTTTCGTCCCGGGCATGCTTACTTGGACTCGTCAGTAAGGCTGTAAGCCATGCCCTGCCTTAGACGCGATGGAGAGTTGCGGCGGCGGGAATCGAACCCGGGACCGTACGGTGGTAGTCAGAAGCGCTGACCGTTAGACCACTGTAGCTGTTGAGCTAGTGGCGCGCACGCGGTCCGAGTAGGAGCGACCGCCACAGTACTCCCCCACCAGTGACAACGATGATGGTTGTGATGCTGGTGGTGTCTAGAGGGACGAAGGGTGTAGGATGCGTGTAGATCACGTCGGGGTCACCACTTTGGCGTTTGTGGGTCGGCACGCCAATGAGCCTGAGATGTTTTTGCGTTTCGTCCCGGGCATGCTTACTTGGACTCGTCAGTAAGGCTGTAAGCCATGCCCTGCCTTAGACGCGATGGAGAGTTGCGGCGGCGGGAATCGAACCCGGGACCGTACGGTGGTAGTCAGAAGCGCTGACCGTTAGACCACTGTAGCTGTTGAGCTAGTGGCGCGCACGCGGTCCGAGTAGGAGCGACCGCCACAACATAAACACTCTCACGTTACCCATTTCAAGCATAGACAACCCACAATAGGTATAGGTACATACGTAAAACGTCAAAAACTTCACGTGATTTGTGAACATAACCTACAAATTTTGAAATAATAAAACAAGAAAGTTATGTGGTATATACATATAAATATGTAACTTATTGATATAAATACCAATAGTTATTCTTAATAAGTGGTAATAATTCAATATTTCATAAAATACCGTGAACAAACATAGTTCAAAGTTTGTCCGCTAGGTTTGTAAATCTATGGGTAAGTCGTCGGGACTCATTCGTATAGGTCACTCAAAATAGATTTGAAATTTTAAATCGTTTTTAAGAAATCATTTCTTTTGAATGGATCATATAATATATACCTACTTATCAAGTTCGACGTATTCTTTCAAGAAAAAAATAAATCAAAAATTGTGAAATTGTCTAAACGTCATATCTGTCCTTTGATTTATTTTATTTAATTTAAGGCGCATCTCTTGCTATCAAATTAAAAGCAAGAAGCATGTGACAATAAAATATTTTGTGACTTTGGTTTTAAAATCTATGATCTCATATTTTACAATGATGTACTTAAAGGTTGTAGTTACACGGCTATAGAATGAAATTTACAAAAAGCTCCAAGTTTTGTTAATGTAACACTAATTTATAATTTGCATTTTTCGATTCAGTAATGCCTCATTCATATTAGCATTATGTTTTAAGGTTTAGATTTATGTTTACGTTTAAGAAAGTTTGAATACATCGGACTAAATATGAGCATTCACAGTGCTTGAAAGTGGAACGTATGAATGCTCATATTTAGTTATATGAATTAAAACTTTTTTAAACGTAAGCATAAATGTAAACATTAAAACTAAATGCTTATGTAAATAAGGAATATTGATTCATAATTCTTCATGTAAAATTTCAGTTTAAATTTTTAATAATACAGCCAGAATCATTTAAATTGCGAAGCTTCTTGATTCACAAGTGTGGCGTCTTATGATTGTTGTTCCATCTAATAATTTTGTATCCCAACTTGAACTTGGAATAGTGACAAGGGTGGATAGATACGAGAAAGAATAAAACGCTGATCAGCTCTGACCGCTTGAACACGCTGATCTTCGAAGAAATGCACAGAAGCACGTAAAAAAGAATAAAATCAATCCAAATCTATAGACCGGAGCTCATGACAGGTGATGGTCTCCGATTTCATACAACGTGCCTTTTGGAGGATAGAATATTGACCATTGACAAAGAAAAGCGGGTATTAAACCGTTGCACGCTTTCCGGTCATATGGAATACTGCATTTTTCCACTTGCACAAAATTTTTGTGTTTTTCTCTGATTTAATTATGCATGCCATTTTATCAAAAGAAACTTAAACACATTTTAGGTCTTAAAAATTATAAGAATGCGATTCGCAGGATCCCAAAGGGCTCAAAGGGTCTCGTGATCTTTTAATTTAAAAAATTCAGAGAAGTTTTGTGCAAGTGGAAATGCAATTTTCCATATGACCGGAAAGCGTGCAAGGGTTTAATACCCGTTTTTCTATGTTGTCATAGGGTCAATTAGATTTTATACAAAAACTGACACAAGGATGTTAGGTTACTTTATATACTTTTTGCACTTCCGGAACTTAAACTCTTCTTTAGTCTTTATTTTTATGGACTAAGGTTCTTAATTTGATCCCAAGGGATTATTTTTCATATTTAATCCCGTTGTCAAGAAATTGAATTAATTATTCCCGTTGTCAGGTAAATACGTGCTATTTGTTACAGAGTATCTATGGTAACAATATAAATATTTGTCATAAAATTTATTGTCAAAATTGCAAAATGTGTATTCTTTTAAACTATTTTGCATTCATTTGAGGATGAAGTGCAAAAAATAGCGTATATACCACAGGACTAAAGTATCTTTAATCCCTCAATATATTAGTTAAATAGTAGTAGATCAGCTGGTTTTTAAGTCTATCTGTGCATTTCTTCGTAGATCAGCGTGTTTCGGCGGTCAGCGCTGTTTTATAATAATAATAATAATAATAATAATAATTTATTTCCTCGAGGTCCATAAGGACGTATGGAAGTATACACAAAGTTACAATTTAAAGAGTTTACAACACATTGGTACTAGTAGTAGTAGTTACAAAAGAAACAACAGTTACAAAATTTACAAAAATTTACAAAAATTACAATTACAAATAATACCCCAAAGATATAAATTTCTTGAATAAATTATGTTAACCATGTACTTCATTTAACAAAAAATACATTGAACCTTCCCTGTATGTGGTGGCATTCTCGTTGATTACCCCATCAAAGCTACTAACTCCCCAAATAAAAAATCGGTTCTTTAACCGTGCCATCAAATGTAATATCGCTGAAAAACGAGCTGATGACACAATTTATAGCTACATTCGCGTCAGTTTAGCTCGAGTTTAGTGTCCACATTACCCCGCTCGCCCCTACAGCAAACACACTGGGTAGAAATGCAAATCTGAGTTTATCATTGACCGGATTAAAACAAATCGCGGTAGGGGAAAGCGGGGAAAACTGTGCATCACTCATAATATGGCGACTGGCGACTGCATCAACGTGGCGTGCGGTGTGCGGGTTACCGCGGATCACCCCTGTCAACCGGGAATATATGCTCCGGGACACGCAGGAACGGACCTAGGGATATTTTAATTTTTGCAGGAAATACACATTTGTTTAAACTTACAGATTATGTACAGACAGAAAATGCTGTTATTTATTAACGGATAAAAATATCGAGTCTCGGTTGCTTGAAATAAATTCTCTGAACATTTCTTTATAAGTACACAATTTTGAAAAAATTGTTAATGTCCTCAGTTAAGCCAAAATTAAAAGATTTCGTCCGAAAGAAAGTTGATAAATTTTAGATTTAGATCTGGATGGATATAAATATTGACTTGCGGTTGTTTTTATTAAATTCTACGAACATTTCTCTATACGATGCATTGTACAGGATGGGTTTGAAGATAATGTCATAAATTTAAGGGTAAGTAGTATGACATGTGTAGATTATGAAAGAGAAAGAATTTTTTTATTGCAAAATTAATTTCCATGTTTCCCCAGTCAAAATTTTTTCGTTGCCTCTGCCATTGTGTGGAGAAATTTTAGTTTTATTTAAAATAATTAAATTTGGTTTGTTTATTTTATCAGTATTATGTAATTTATGATGTTGATGATCTACTTCTATTGTTTGTGTTTAATAGGAAAATGAATCTTGTGCGAATTTTAAAAAAATTATTTCTGTTTCGAAATCTACACTTGTCATACTACTTACCCTTTAATTTATGATATTAACTTCAAACCCACCCTGTATTGTATAAAGTTGACATTGACGTACGCAGTATAAGCCGCGAAGTAAAACATTTGTGTACATTATATTTCAAAATTTATCTATTTTTCCTCGGAGAAAAGTCTTAAAATTTTGATTAAACTAAGGCCCTCATAAGTTTTAAAAATAGGTAATGTATCTTATAAACATAAAATGTTCGTAGAATATAATGAAAGCAACCGCAAGTCAATATTTTTATCCGTTCAGAAGTTACAGTTCATTAAACACAAAAATACGAAAAAAGCAAAAAATCTGCCAACTTTCTCTCGGAAGAAATATTTATATTTTGGCTTAACTAAGACCCTTAACAATTTTTTTAAAAAAATGTATCTATCAGAGAAATGTTTGGAGAATTTTTATCCGTTAATCCACGGATGGATCAATGGGAGCTTTTAGTATGATCAGGGCTCTTCTCCCACAACTCTGGCAAAATTTAAAAAATCTATATTTCTCTTATTGCCTGCACTAATAGACAATGTATAAAAATTTGTTTTAATTTATATTGATATTTTAATTTTGAATTTTTTTTTTCAAGTTTGTTAATATTTATATGTTGCATTGTTTTTCTGCACTCAAAATTTTAGCTTTCGTATATACAGGGTGAGTCATCGAAATGCCCGTCGTCGATATCTCCCTTGTCGTTAAAAATATAGCATAAATTTATTAACAGAATTTTTCGTCTACTCAAGGAGCATAACTTAAAATTATTTTCACATATACAGGGTGTTGCATAACGGCTTGGCAATAATTGTTCGTCTTTTTTTAAATATAAGACCCTATATATTTTTATATATTTTAAATTGTATTTTATTTACCTATACGAAAATATAAGATTCATTTTAGTTTTCCGCGGCGTTGCCAAGTTATTCAATTTTTTCTCTAAAATAAGCCGAATACACGTATTGTTTTATAAAGGCGTACTGAAGTTATTTTAATAGTAAAAATTTTGAATTTTTTTTTCTGTACAGCTGTAACTATACTCTTAGTTCTGACATAACTTTTTTAAAAAGTTATTATACAGGATGTTCAATACAGAGAATTAAATTTACTCAATTTCAAATGGCTATAACTCGTGATTTTCAAATGGAACAACCTATATTTTATTATTCTGTTGTGTGTATTTTTGCATCTTCTTATGTTATAAAGAGTGTCCTATGCCTAAAAATATTTATTTAATTAATTTCGAAATTAATGTTTTTAGGCATACGGCACCCTTTATAACATAAGAAGATGCAAAAATACACACAACAGAATAATAAAATATAGGGTGTTCCATTTGAAAATCACGAGTTATAGCCATTTGAAATTGAGTAAATTTGATTCTCTGTATTGAACACCCTGTATAATATCATTTTAAAAATGTTATGTCAGAACAAAGAGTATAGTTACAGCTATACAGAAAAAAAAATTCATAATTTTTACTATTAAAATAACCTCAGTACGCCTTTATAAAACAATACGTGTATTCGGCTTTTTTTAGAGAAAAAATTTAATAACTTGGCAACGCCGCGGAAAACTAAAATGAATCTTATATTTTCGTATAGGTAAATAAAATACAATTCAAAATATATAAAAATATATAGGGTGTTTCATTTAAAAAAAGACGAACAATTATTGCCAAGTCGTTATGCAACACCCTGTATATGTGAAAATAATTTTAAGTTATGCTCCTTGAGTAGACGAAAAATTCTGTTAATAAATTTATGCTGTATTTTTAACGAAAAGGGAGATATCGATGACGGGCATTTCGATGACTCACCCTGTATAATTATAGATAAAAATTAATTTCTGTTCTTTGCTAATAAAAATCAAATTACCGTACAACCACAGAAAAAATGTTGTGTATAGCTACGTAGAGCCCTTGGCACACAAAAAATAACTAAAGTAAATTAATGTTTGTCTGATGCTGAGTTTCAATATGAGTCTTAATATTCGAAAAGGGACGCGCGCGATATATTCTGTACACTAACATTAAAAATGATGAAAACATTGGAAAAACTAGGAATTATTTGTATAATTATTATTAGTTCAGTTCAATCTAATTTGTGTATTTGTATCACCTTGTGTCTACATCTTCTATTTATCAGATGTCCGCCAGCATTCAACGCTTTTATTTCGATTCGGTGAAACTACGGTTTGGCTAAATCTCGTTCGGGCTTACTTCAAAACTACGGGTCGGTCAAACTACGGTTAGCTATTTCTACATGTCGGTGAAACTACGGGTTGACATATTATTTTTCGGTGAAACTACGGTTCGGTCAAATTAGCAGACCCCCAAAAAATAACTTATTATTAAGAACGTGGAATACTGAGCTCATCCCTTCGCCAGGTTCAATAAAAAAATCTGACGTGGACACCACATGACTTCCTTGTACGCCTTGTGTGTTCATACTTTTCTTAATAACTAAAATGTAAAATAATATTAAAAATTCTTTTAACTTATTATACTAGTATACTCACAAATATATTTTAGTCATTTTATTTAAACTGCAGAAGAAGATATAAAGCATATTTTACTATTGTCACTGTCATGTCATAATCATTTAAATTTTACGTAGTAACAAATGTTAATCGATCATGGACTACAAGATACCGAAATACTAAATTATAAATATATGCTTTAATTATTCCTAAATGATACCAGATACAAAAATATTTATAAAATACCGATTGTAGGTAATAATCACATATAATCTTTCATTTAAAATTAAAAAAATTGTCTTAAATTAAATATTTATCGAAATATTTGAAAAAAGTACTACTTCCGGTTTGTAGATTGAAACAAAAAATAGGAGGTGCACAACTAGATGCTATAACAGTCCTAAATACAAAATTTCAACTTTCTACGTCTAACCGTATTTGAGTTATGCGACACACATACGTCCGTCCGTCCGTACGTACGTACGTACGTACAGACGTCACGTCGAAACTAGTCATAATGGATTCAGAAAAGGTCAAAACGGATATTTCCGTCAAAATCTGAGAACCGAAATTTTTCGCGATTACAATACTTCCTTACTTCGTACAAGGAAGTAAAAACAAAATAAATTGTAAAACAATCACGATTTACCTATAGTGTTGGTATGAATCTGCATCGTATCGGTAATAAGGGTGAGGTAGATTTTTTGTGAGCTGTATCCGGGTAACAATTTTGAAATCCGCCTCATTCATTCTCTGGCCTCTGCCGTCGAGCAAACCAATGCTATTTTAACCCTATTGAATGTGATCCCACCCCAGAACCGCAGTCATTCCACGCTGTCCGGCTCAACATTACACTCGTAAACTAGATGTTTATTCCCGCAAAAACCGCAGCGGCTCGCAAATCGACAGCCGGCCGCACCATCGCCACACACATCATGGGGGGGGGGGTCCGCCAGCCGCCCCCGACAGAGATCAATCTGTCAGAGTCAATGGGAGAGATAATGGACCAATAGTTTTAGATTTTTGGGTGCGAAATAATATCGGAAAATTAGACAATTCGAGAAATAATGTAAATGTATAGGTATGCAGTTTTTTAAAATAGGGATCATAGTTTAGCTGACGCGCTTGTTATATTTTTTGATTAATAAACTCCTCGCAATTAAGGTGGACTTATAACACGCACAGAGCACAGAAAATAATTTAGCACAGCACAAAACTTATTTATTTACCATTTATTCAATTATTATTTATGTCAAGGTCTCTTGTCAAGGTTGTTTTTTGGTCAAACACTGTTTTGAATTATTTTGTTGTAATTTTAAAGAAATATTTGCAAATTAGTTCTATATGTCACTAGTGCATCACCACACCAGATGCTAATGACAAACATATGAACAAATTTTGTGCAAAATGATGCTTAATTTTATAAATTACTAGCGAACCCGGCTCGCGTTGCTACGCCTCCAACTCGGATTTAAAGGAATCTCGTTATAAGAATTATAAGTTATTACCATACCATACATGGTGGAAATTCTAACTACGCCCATGATACCATATCAAATTTGAACCCAATCGGTTACCGCCATTTTGTTTAAAGATGGCGGACTGATATTTTAGTATGCTCATGTCATAAGTTAGATTATAAGTTATAACCATTACAAATTTGAACCCAATCGGTGCAGTACATTTTGAGTTAGCTAGCCACCATTTTGTTTCAAGATGGCGGACTAACATTTTAATATACCTATGTTTCAAGACAGATTCTTAGCTATTACTGTACCAAATTTGAATTTATTATATTAGTATAGATATAAAATATATGATTTCAATTCACTTAATAAACAATAATGATTCTAAAACATACATGATTTAAAAGTGACAGATTTGTGACATTATTTGATTGACATGTATAAAATTTAGTCAAATAAATTAAACTCATTTTATTTCAAAGTTGGATATAATAATTTGACTATGTGCTAAAATCAACAAGAACCTTTAACAATTAATAGAGAACCATATTTTGCAATATATTTCAAATTTTAGATATGTCAAAGTGATTCTAAAATGTACAATAGAGATCTATACTGCATCACTCCACCCTTTCAAAGCACGCTAGGAAGGGGCTTTTTCTGACCACACTGACAGCTCCAGTGTCCCAACCTATCTTTTAGTAGCCGTGGTTTGAACCGATATCGAGAATGTAATAAAATTGTAGAATTTTTAAATTCTCGTTTTAATTTAACTCTTGATTAACACCAAAATCTAATCTGATCTATTCTGGTGTGTCAGAATGTTGTATACAAAATTTCAATTTATGTATTCATTTGTTATCGTAGGTACCTCTAACATTCATTCAACTTCACAATATTATATCGTAAAATTATCAAAATCTTTTATGTGCTTATCCGTATCCATTGAAAACTCACTAACGAATGATAGGATGATTAAAGCTATGATTGGCGAAAGGTAAAACTAATAATTTCTTAAACAATTCCTCATTCTTGCATTACGAGTCCCCTCCCCATATTTCACCCCCGGGTAATGTGTCGGGCAGCCGTCGGCCTTCGTTCATGCATCGCCATATTTTAAAACAAAAAGCGTCTGATAAATTCAGTTATCGGACAATACGTTGTGAAATTTGCGTGCGTGTGAAAAACTTCCAACCTATTTATTTCAACTTGCCTGCAATATATTCCGAAGACGAAGTTGGCGGAGATTTACGACTGGGGTCTGACGGCCGCCTCCACCGCCCCCGCGCCTTTATGCATCATGAGCGCGACGAGTTGAGCACGAATCACTAATGCTCGACTTATGCTACATGCCGGACCGGGCAGTGAGCTTGGTTGTAAGCGAGAGAGGTATTGAATTGAGGAGTTTTGTAACTTTATCTTACACACATACATAAAATCACGCCATTTCCCTAAAATTGAGTTGGCACGAACCCCTTAAGAGGACATAATTCCACTCGAAATATAGACTATTTTTCTGGAACAAATCTTGACTGCATGGTACAACATAATAGTACTATTTTTTTACTATTATGTGCATAAGAAATAAAATAGTCCGCTATTTCCAAATTATTAATATTTCAATGCTGGCAAACTGTTTAATTGCATTAAAAAATACATCAATTTTTGACAATAAATTAAGTGTATAAAAAACCTAAATATTGTATTGATATATTATTGAGATAGCAAATACAAAATTTCAAGCTTGTAAGTTAGTTTTTGCGGCTGTATTTTGTTCCAGAAAATGATCACTTTTGCACACAAATCTTGCCTATTTTACGGCGTAACTCATGATAGTGTCACAGAAGGATGGGGTTTCAACTTGTGTTTTTCTCTGACGTAAATAATGTTAGGAATAATACCCTCTTAAGGTGTACGTCTACCCTAAAATTTTACAGCGTTACAGAGGTGTACGCCTCCCACTTTTACTTTAATTATAATTGAAATATATGATGCTTTTACAAATGAGTGTATTAACAAAGGATGTATTAATGCATCTATATTTTTATTTTGTCTTAGGAATTTGAAGTGAAAAAAATTAAAAATTTTTATGGAAATATTGAAGCCATGTTTACAGTAGTTTTCAATTTCAAAATGACATTGCATAGCTAGGATGCGGGAAAGCACGAGTTTCGAGATGGTTTCGGGCAGCCGTAGTAGTGGGAAAAAATAGAAAGAAAGGTAATATTGAGAGTATTCTAGGAATTCGAAAAGAAGGTAGACGAACCCCTTAAACATAAACATCTTAATATGAATCTTTACAAACATTCAATATTTACCCATATCGATCTAGGCCGCCTAACATCTCATCCATGCAATCAATACATACATGAATAAAAACTAAAGATGCAACGAATAGTATGTGCCGAATACCGAACAACGAATATTATGCAGGATTGTCTGCCGAATAACCGAATATTCGGCTAATATTCTACACCCCTTATATTCTGACGAAGCTGCTTTGAATGCAAATAAACTTATTTTTTGCTCCATAATTTACCGCTTTTAAATTTTAATAACGAATAATTTTTATCAAAATAACAAAATGAAGTCTTTGACTTTACTTTTCTTTTCTTAGTAATAATAATTAATAAAAACTCAATAATAAACATCTATATTTTGCCTGTCAATGAAATATCTAAATAAAGCACTGTTATAGACAAATCGTAGTTCAAGTATTGTATGTTACACTTGACGTGAAACTATTCGGTATTCGGCCGAATAGTAAACTAATATTCGACATAAAACCTTTTTATACCTATTTTGAACCAAGGTACATTTTGTACCCATAGAAAAATAAATAAAATTTCGACATTATAATAGGTTATTACTGTGTTTTGTTAAGTAATTATTAAGGGATATATACTTAACATCCATCATCAACAATAACCTTACCTACTTACATCTTCTGGATCGACATATTTATATACAGGGTGTTTCTATAACTTTAACTGTGTACGAAACTTTAATAGGTTATATCGAGGTTATATAATTTGGTATTACTGATTACAGAAAAAAAGATTTTTTTTCAAAAGTCGTAGAATAAGGGTAGTGAAAATAATAGTGCCACTTGTTTTAACGTCCATTTAACTGTATTTTTATTTCGTTATTTGTAAAATAAAATAATAAATACTATCAGACTGTATATACACTAATAATAGTTACTTCTTTAATGCTACATGCCGGACCTAGCAGTGAGGTTGGTTGAAAACTATATCCTTCTGCGTTATTTGAAATACTTTATGAATCTGTTTCTATGCGCGCTATTTTTGTATTATCTTATACAAGGTGATTCATAACTTTAGGTAAAAATTTGAATGGTATATAATACTCAACGTACAGATCACGGATCAAAAAGAATTTTTCCAAAATTCGCAAAATTAAGGGGTAGTTTTCTCAAAGAGTACATTTGGAATACCACTGGATATGCGGATTCCTTTTATAATGTATAAGCAATGTTAATTCATTATGCAATTGCATAATAGCTATTTATGTAACAAGTGCATAATTTTTGACTTCCAATTAAGTTAAAATAAATATTGTTTAAATATTCAGTGTCCGTTCTTACATTCACATTATGTTTTCTTTATAAATGTATGCCATTTCAAAAAAACATCTCTTGTAGGTACAAATTTGTTTTGTTTTAATATTTTAACATTTTGAAAATCAAATTCATTTCAATTTCTATATTTATCTTTTTATCAGTTTTTCGTTGTTTAGTAGTTCCTACTCGATCCTACTCTAATAGTTGTTCTCTCATTCTGTCTTTTCCGTAACGTTTGGTTTGTCCAATGTACACACGGTCGCAATATTTGTAGGGCACTTGATAAATAACATTTGATTTGTGGTAAAGGAAATTCTTATTTAAATTTGAGAATAGATTTGAAATGGTTTTGTGATGTTTGTAAGCTAATTTAATTAAATCTTTATTATTTGTTCAAGTTTTATGGATTCTATTAGATAAATTAGATAAATAGAATCCAAATAACTTTAACAAATAATAACTATTCAATTAAATTAGCTAACAAACAACACAAAACCATTTCAAATCTTTTCTCAAAATTAAAACAAGATTTTCCTTTAAATGTCTTCGATCATTTACTGTCTAGATACCACATGACCGTCTATAGCATTGCTGTAAAGTGATCGCAACATATAAGAGTAAGAAAGCATGAGAGGTTGGATCTTGAAGTGTTGCATTCTAATGATAAATATTAATCCATTTCGATACAGATTACATGATAATCTGTATCGAAATGATAATACCTGTCGAAATGAAAATCAGTATAGAAATAAATGCCATTCTAGTACAGACAATGCACATTTAGGGTATGTTCCAAAATTAAACTGCATGTACCATGGTATTTTTTTTCAGGATGTCAGTACTAATTTGAAACGCGGTAAATGAAAACGGCGGTAAATTTTCGCACATATTCGTTACCACGATCACCGTGCTAGAGAGCACGATATTTGTGGTTTTGTATTTGTGTATCGCGATCTCACAGTTTTAACTTAAAAACGTTGGTTTGTTTTGTTTTTGACGGTAGTACACGTTGGTTTATTTTGATGATGGCAGATTTTTCTCTGTTGGACATGATTAGACAAACGGATTTATCTATTCGAAATATTTGCGAAATTGTATGTTAACATGTATTATTTGTGTAATATTATATTATACTTTTGTTTAAAGATGAAAAAGTATATTTTTGTGACTTGCGTACTTCCATTTCAATAATACTGTAACTAAATGTCAAAATTTTACCGAAACGGGGTACGTTCCGATTCCATGGATAATTATGCGGATATATCTTGTCTAGAGAATGCCGTCACATACAAGAATGTCTTTTGATTCTGAACGACATTTTTGAATAACGTTCCTTTGACAGTACGCATGCTCTTTTAGCCCGCTGTCACTTTTGTTAATTTGAAATTATGACAATTATTATCTGTGAACTATGGCGTTATTTCCAGCAATGAATTAGGATAATGAAATATTAGATGCTTTTAGAACATTTTAAAGAACGCCGCCTGAAAATAATGCTAGAATAAAGAACTAAGTACTTAGAAGAAGTTATTCCAAATTATACTGAAAGACAAACACATGTCATAATTTCTATATTATTCATTTTTACTAAAAGAGAATGATCATTATATTATTATGTTGAAAAAATCTGACGTGACCATCACACAACCTTCCGCCATATCTAGACTTTAAACAGAAATGTATACGTATAATCCGGTGCCCATTTAAAATATACAAATAAAAATCTAAAATAGTCAAACACAGAAATTTGCATCACCTGAATCAAAAGATTCATTCACACGAAAACTCTTCTGTGTTGAAGCAATCCTCCGTTCAGTTACTACATTTAATAGCTTACTTAGGACTTATATAGCGCTAGTATGCCAACTTGTCACCCGTCTCACCTGTCAATATTTTTTATTCAGAAACAAAAATCAACCGAACATGGATTACAAGATTTCAACGTTTTATTTGATAAATTTATTTTTTAAATTTTACTGCAGTTCTTTAATGCTACCAGATGAAGACAATTTTTTTATAACGTAAATTGCAAATAACTTTTCCTCTTATTCTTATTACAAATAAATACTATATTTATCCAAATTTATAGAAATTTTTGACACTTAATCTTTTCAATCTTCAAAAAATATCACTTCCGGTGAAGATATTTGTACCAAAATCTAATAAGCTCTTCCTATTCGTATACAATTGTAAAATACCAAATATCAAAATTTTTGGGTAATTCGTATTTGAGTTATGTGACATCCGGCATCGGCCCGGATCACACACATACACACACACACACACACACGCACACACATACACACATACATACAGACATCATCGGGAAACTATCAAAAATGAGTTGTAAGGATCCTAATTCGTGCTCATCCACTAAAAACTCACTACCCGATTTTTTGCATGATTCCAATACCTTCCTTTACAGGTAAGCGGAAGGTAAAAACACTATAAAATACTGCCACGCGAAAAAGTTTTCAAACAAAGATTGACAACTGAACTAGGCATGTCAGACAACTTTTAACTACCTCTTGGAGGTAGGTAAGATTTCGTTGTCCGGACGTTCGCCTGGTAATGATCAACAGAATTTATAGTTATCTTGATAAATCGTCACTTTATTCTGAACGGTTTTAGGCAAAATACCTTGTCTGGACACTGTCCGGCTACTGAATCAGAACGTACCCCAGAAGTTACTGAGATAACTGTCACATTCAGTTACCAAAGAATTACCGTACATAACACCACGGTAAACTTAGTTTAATTTTGGAAATACTAATATATAGATTAAAGCATGGGAGTAGAAAAAATAAATTACTTAACACTGCCAATATTTACTTTGGAATATCAGTAAAAGAGTGCAATAAGGCATTGTCCTAACTTCATTATATATTTCCAAAATTATAACAACAGACCTCAGTGTTGTTAATTCTCAGTCCATCTCTTCCCCTGCATGTCCACTTCTCCTATGCACTTCCCCTCTGTGTGCCGCGCTCGGCGGGGTCGGGTGGGGAGAGACGTCTAGCGTCGCTTGTACAGCGTCGCGACGACACAAGACGAGCCGAGTGACAGGAGCGACAGCGGGCACCTAGCAAGGCGACAGCGACAGCCCACTGCTAATCGATACCTCATGCAGCTGTAGCTGTCCGCAGTGACGTCATGACACCGCCAGGAGGGGGCGGGGGATGGGCAGAAGAATTGTCAAAGGTGGCTGGGGGTGGCAATTGAGATAACCCTTAGTAGGCAGATTCCTGCTTTTATATTTGCAGATACTGTGCATAAAGAAGCGACCCGTCTCGATTTTATTTTTTCTTCCCCACTACTGCAGCTGCCCGAAACTCATACTTTGTCGTCTGCTAGCTATGCAATGTCTTTTTGAGGTTCAAGAATACTCTAAAAGTGTTTTCGTTGGGGTTTAATTATTGACTTCAAGATAGTGCACTGTACGGGCCGGAATTTTGTCGACCCCCCAGGGTCCGATTATTTTTAAGCCCGGTCCTGTCCGGCCCAACCAATTTTTAAGCCCGAATTACAATGTTTAAAATATAATATTTTTTACCGTTTTCTTTGTTAAAGTTACATAGGTGGATTTACAATGTTTATAACAATAAATATTATAGCGAAATATAAAATACTCATCAAAATGTAAACAAGGATCGACAAAGAACAAATAGGACTTGCTTGCTATTTGTTGGGAAAGAGTGAAGTAGGTATGTAATAGAGTGGCTTTATACTGAGTATAGCTGACTTCAGAAAAATAGTATTTGAATAAAATAATATGTTTGGTAATACATGAAGAATTTTAAAGTTAGGTACTGGACTAATTTTTGGATATCATTATTGTAACAGTTAAACATTAATTAATTCCACATTTTTTAGAATATGAAACCATGGCTACCTGTTTGCAATTAGCGCCTATGGCCACACTCTTTTTATAGTGATACTCTAGGAAATTTTCTTTAAAGTTGGCGAATCTTACTGTTGCAGTAAGGTAAACGTCAAATCCAATGTCATTATAAACCGTAACATAAAAATACCTATAGCTCATGTTAACAGAACACAGAAAAAGTCACCAGCTACATCCATTATTAACCAGCTTTTACTGTAGCAACGTGAACCGTTTATTATGAACATGTAACTAAGCGACTAACTTGTTAAATTTTAACAAGATAGTTAGTAACTTGTAAAGATCCATTTCCAAAGGTAATGTAGGGATTGATTAAATGACGTGTACAAGTGAGTAACAAGTAATAGTTATTTATATTACAAGTGGGATAAGAGCATTATTACAGCAGTCGAATGTGAAGAATTGCACGACGAGGTCGTAGACTGAGTCGTGTAATCACATGAGTGCTGTAATATGCTTCGTCCTTATTGGTAAAGAATTGAGTGAGTTATCGCGATAACTCACTCAATTCTTCACCAATAAGGGCGAAATTTTCAGCTCTGAAAAGGAAATTGATAGGGCTTTGTGACAATCGAGTCGAACAACCCCCTTAAGATAGGATTTTGTGGAGCTACAAGCCTTCAAACTTTGAGATTTTTCATAGCTCAGACAAGACATCACATAAAGCGATTTTTCAGGAGGTCGGGGAGAGCGAATCTCTTCGGGATTTTTGGAGAACGTAGAGGAGGAATGTATCTCCAGAAGGAATTTCCAGATTTTGGTTAACACGTCCCTGAAAGAAATGCCCCTCATTTTAAAAACAGGCATTTTCTTGGTTCGGCCAAGTGACTCGATTTTTTTTTTTAGCAGTGTATATTGGAAGAAAGTATTATATGCGCATAATAATGTAGAAGTTCCGTGAAAGAACGTGCTTTGTGACACATAACACCTTCATCCATTGAAGTTCGAGAAGAAAATGCTTTGTAAATGTTTAAGGTTCACATTGCAATGAAGGTTTCATGTGCAATTAATTTCCTATAATGCTATAATTAACTAAAGAAACAATTTTATAGCAAAATACTTTAATATCTTTTATATTTGAGTTATGAACTACTAGAAAAACATGGTTCGTATTTGCAATCAATAAAAGATGCTAAATAAAATACTTGACTTTTCTCAAAACTATGTATTTGCCACGGTCAGCTTGCACAACAGTAAATAAATAATTTAAAAATTTATTTCTCGCACTAGTGCTAGGATTGGCTATATTCTGCACTCATTTTTTATGTCAGAATGTCTATTTTTCTTATTATCATTTTTTAATCGGAATTATACTGGATGACTCACAACTTCGTGCATATATTTTAATGGTATGTAATGTAGTACTCAACGTACTGACCATGGTACAAAAAGAATTTTACAAAAATTCATTAATTTAAGGGTAGTTTTCGCAAGAAGTACATTTTTGTAACCACTGGATTGTTGATTGTGAATGGGATAAAAGTAAATTTTAATTTATTGTGCAATGACAAGAATAATAACTTTATTGCCAACAGTGACCCAAAATTGATTGATTAAAAAACCTGCAAACTAAATTACCGAATTTTGAAAAAAAAAGTTCCGTAATAAGTGAGTTTAGGGTTACAGACGTCCTCTTTTTCCCGGATATGTCCTCTTTTTTAGAGTAGATTTCCGGGTCCGGTATCTTTTTTCATTTTTAATACAATTGTCTTCTTTTTAGAATTTCAGATACTTTACATTGATAATTTTTCGGTATTTGCCGTACTACGAAAAAGGAAATTATTTAATTAAGGATACCTGGCGGATGAAAAATACATTAAAATATTTCACTATTTTAATTTTACTTATTATAAGTAGTGGCAAAGTGGTGGTGTCAATTTCACACTTATTTTTGTTTACCTCACTTGCTCGATGTGGCATTTTGCTCGAAGAAAATCTGTCAAAGGGGTGTCACACCGGTATAACCAAATACGAAAATTTGTATATTATACTATGTTCACTTCGTACTTTATTATTAATAATTTTTAACAGCTGAGAATAAAAATTCATCAATTATTTGTGTTAATCAATAATTAATTCATATATTGACAAAAGCTTAAAGTGTTATATTCTTATTATCTAATTACTTACTGTTATTATTTTAATATCAATTGTTCACCAAATGTCAAAAATTATATTGAGGACTCACTGTGAAATCAGCAACAAATGTCAAAATGCTTGATGGAATGGTGGCGATACAATGTTTACGTTATTCATTTGTTCCATTGAGCACCGTGCTTCATGCTACGCCGGTGTGACATAGGCATAAGTGAGTTGAGCACTATATCCCATTAGAATACAGGTGTTTCTGTACTTATGGATTAAGGGTATATGTAACATGTTCTACTGATAACGGAACAAAAAGAATTTTTCTAATATTCGCAAAATTAAGGGTAGTTTACTTACAGGAATCATGTTGAGAGCCACTGGTTTCATAGCTGTTTGTGTTGTTTTATTCAAATATTGTCAATACACGTAATTATCTAATCCAACGCTGATATTGTGTAATGAATAAAACAACACAGACAGCTATGAAACCAGTGGCACTCAACATGTTTCCTTTAAGTAAACCACCCTTAATTTTCCGAATTTTTGAAAAATTCTTTTTGTTCCGTTATCAGTAGAATGTGCTACATATACCCTTAATGTTTGATCCATAAGTACAGAAACACCCTGTATATGCACGAAGTTGTGCACCACTATGTCAACGCGACAATAGAAATTTGTAGAAGTCATGTTTGTCACCAATACTATAAGAATCTTCATTATCTTATTTCATTTGAAGCAATCTCGCATCTCATTTACATTCTTAGTTGTCAATTCCTTTTCGATGATTCTTCCATCTTCCATCATCTCAACCCTATCTCCTCTGCGCTGCTACCTCGTGCTTGTGCTTCTGGTTCGCATATTTATTATTCTGAATTTCATTTAGGTCAACATTTCAATTTTAATTTAAACTCGCGGCAGACAAGCGAAACCATCAAACTTGTTAATTACCTGTTTGCTAACATTCCCTTGTGTATTTTCTGTAGTGTAATTTCCAGAATTGTCGGTATCAGACGTGGGGTGGGTGCGTATCAGTAATTTCCGAGTCTTTCTGCCCCCGGCGACGGGGTGGAGAGGATAAATTGGTAGTTTTTGAAGTTTTGACATGTGGGGAAAAATTTTACGTCAGGTTAAGGCATGTCAGATTTGATTGTTTTTAAAAGAGTTTCGCATATTAAAGCCTCATTCACGTAAGCATTTAGTTTTAAGGTTTATATTTATGTTTACGTTTAGGAAAGTTTAAATTCATATAATTAAACACGAGCATTCACACTGCCCACTTTCAAACACTGTGAATGCTCATATTTAGTTACTTGTATTCAAACTTTCATAAACGTAAACTTAAATATAATCTTAAAACTAAAAGATTATGTGAATGCAGCTTTATACTTATTATTTATAACTGAATAAAATAAATTAAAATCTGATGTGGCCAGCACATAACCTCCCGCCTTGACACTGTAATAAGTTAGTTGTTAGGCTACTTTTTGCAAAAAATGTAGTTCTTCAAGCAAAGTAAAGATTCCGATTGGCATTAAAATCAAATAAGCTTTGTTGATAAAATTTTTACTTTATTATTATCTTATTACATTATGTCCACTTAATAATGAATCGATGATGCTTCCTGATTTGATACGTTTAATGGAAAGATGGTGGTTGGTAAAATTACATATTTTTAAAATATAATTTTATCTTATTGGTAAGAGATATAGAAAATATGTTAAATAAATATTGTAAGAGGTAATTTTTGTTCTTTCAAATGTAGCATGGCAAATTGTAACTAACGCAGTATTTCAAACCTCAGAACTGACAAATTTCAGTATAACCTATAAATTAAATGGTAGAATCTCTATAAACTAATCAATTCATCACACTATGATGGAGGTTGGTAAAATAATGAGAAATTTATACAGTGCCTTTATTACACTATTGAGATTCTAAAATATTTTTTTTAACTTTTCGTCTATCCGGTTCTTGAGTAATTGAATGTTGAAATTACGCTCGTTGTACATGGACTCTTATGGCAATTCACTAAATATTTTTGCATGCTTTAACATTAACATATATGATTAAATTCATAGAACTTGTGTTAATATGTCCTACAAACCTGTAAAAATAAGTTCGTGAAGATTTTGTGTACTTTTTCTAAACCTTTTTCAAGTTATTAAAAAAAATTTAAGCATGCCAAGCACCAACTTTTTGATTAGTGAATTTGTAATAATTATTGTAAAAATATATCACCACATCTGAAAGAATTGCAATGATATCAGCCAACGCGCGTTGAGCGAATTTTGTTTTACATTATCAAAAATATTTTTATTTTCATATCCGTCTTCAAGGCTGTCTTGATACGCCACTGCATGGGTCACCAATCTCCTTAAACTATAGTGGTGGTTTTGAAATTAATGACATAAATTTAAGGGTAAGTAGTAGGAAATGTGTAGATTACAAAACTGAAAGAATTTTATTTTTTAAATTGAAAAATTAATTTCCATGTTTCCCAGCCAAAAATTTTTCGTTGACATTGCCACTGGGTGGAGTAGTTATTGTTTCATTAAAAAATAAAAATAACTGAATTTTGTTAGTTTATTTTACTAGTGTTATATTTTGTTTAATAGGAAAACGAATCCAGTGCATTGCTACAAAAAAAGCTGCAGGTAAACTACCCTTAATTTTTCGAATTAAAAATTTTTGTTTTGTTTCGTAATCTCCGAGTAATCTCCATATGTCATATAGACCGGGAGCTCATGACAGGTGATAGTCTCCGATTTCATACAGCATGCCTTTTGGAGGATAGAATATTGACCCTATTACAACAAAGAAAAGCGGGTATTAAACCCTTGCACGCTTTCCGGTTATATGGAAAATTGCATTTTTCCATTTTTTTTCCTCTGATTTAATAATGCATGCCCTTTTCTCAAAAGAAACTTAAACACATTTAAAGTCTTAAAAATTATAGGCATGCGATTCGCAGGATCCCAAAGGGCTAGAAAATTAATATTTGTGTCATAAAACACCTATAACCAAATTGGCATGCTGTCCTCGTTGACCCAAGGGTGGAAAATTTCGGAAAAGTTTTGTGCAAGTGGAAATTTTCCATATGATCGGAAAGCGTGTAAGGGTTTAATACTCGTTTTTCTATGTTGTCATAGGGTCAATATGCTATCCTCCAAAAGGCATGCTGTAAGAAATCGGAGACCATCACCTGTCATGAGCTCCCGGTCTAATACAACCCTTAAATTTATGACATTAACTTCAAAACCAGCCTAAACTAAACACAACTAAATAACAGCACTCGAATACAACATACATTTAAAACTACTAAATATCTACTAAATCTAAATCTCCAAACTACAACACAATTCACCTAGTATAATCGATGAACCCATCATAGCCACCACGCATCATCCCAACCTGATCATCGCAGCACGGGATCAGAAACATCATCAGACAGACATGACGTGTTAATAGATACCGTTCTGTCAGAGACGTCAGCGCGTGGCAGGCATCAGGCGAGGCGTCGGTGGCGTCACGACGCCGATAACCGAGCGTGACGGATGGACGCATCGAGCGAAGTGGCGGCCGACTATGTTGCGTAGTGGGAGATAGATAATGGAGAGGTTTGGGAATTCTTTGTGGAATTTTAACTTTCAAACTCATTTTATTTTATACTACAAGTTTATGTACGAGTATTGTTTGTGAGATCAAAGAAGTATCATTAGAACTGTCATATTTTTAGCACAGATTTAATACAAGTTATGACAATTTGTAGATTATTGTTATTATAAACATGAAATGGAGTAATATAGTTATTTGTTTCATTCATACAAAAAAATGAACCCGTAAAAACAAAGTTTTTGACTATAAATCCTTTATTTATGAGACTCTATACACCAAATTTCAGATTGATTGGATATGGGGAAATGGGTTTGGGGTATGGCGGGAGGTCTTGTGCTGGCCACAACAGATTTTTTCTTGTGCCAAAGTGCATTGTTAGGTAACAAAAGTCTATTTCCAAAATTTCAGCTCGATAGGATCCCGGGAAGTGGGTCATTTTTGACCGTTTTTTTTGCCGTACGTACGTACGTAAGACGGTGAAGTTAATATAAAGGATTTAAAAATGCATGATTTTGGACGAGTAAGACGGTTGCCGGACGACGCGCATCGGAGTTCGGCGATCTTACGAGTCTCAAACAAGCATTTTTTGTATGAATGAAACATAATATTTTTTTCGCCAGTCGCTCAAATAGATGTAATTTCATTTAAATTGACATATCCTCATATTACGCAACAATTAAAATGTAACCATTTTTACCATGACAACAATCATTTTTTGTATTAGGACGCATAGATTTACTTTTTGTACAATTGCTATATGTGCGCATTAAAATGCGCCATGTGTGACGCAACCGGCACTGAGACCAAACTGTGAGTAGATTTGTTCGTGTAAGTTCGTTTTTGTCGTTTTGACTACGGAATGGACGACGGACCTGTGTTGAAATAAGGTAAGACCTATGTATCGTATTCGGTCTTTGTCAGCGCGGTGAACGTATGTTCTCAGTGACGTTGACGTCATATCGTCACACACGGCATCGTTTTTCGCGGCACCTATTTTTGTTAATTTTTTTTCTGGCTTATTAGCAACTTTTTGGCAAAAAGAAAAATACGGTTCTAATATTTTAATGCATAGATTAACATATTAAAAATAAAATAAATTGTGGAAACCCCCTATTTATCTGATTTTTAGGAGTTACCGAGGGTCTTGCATATAATTTGACACTTAAATATTTTTTTGTTATTAATTTTAACTGTATTTGATCGAAGTACTGTCCATGCAGCCAGAGTTGACCTGTTCTACACAGAGCTGAGTTGAAGTTCGCCAACTTATTACTTGCCTGAATGCAACTGAGTCAAGAGAAAAGCCGAGCTGGACGACTTCTTTATACAGTATTTCAAGGTAGCGAAGTGGTTTCTGCTAAAAAGTTGCTGATAATCTATGTCCACTCGATTAATATTGTTTACCAAATTAAAATTCCGAATCATGCATTGTTTTCAACTTTCTAGTTTTGTCATGATCACAAAATTGAAATTTAATTCAATCATTAAATCACATGTGGAACAAATAACGTCGAATGAAAGGTTAGCGAAGCGAATATGTGCGGGTGAGATAGTTGGTGATTGCTTGTCCGATGAGTAAATGGATTGATGCGAATGATGGTTTACGTCACTCGGGGGAGGAAAGTAGTGTTTTCCTCTTGCTAATGGAGGGAGGGAAGCGAGGACCGTACTTGCTTTCCTCCCGCGCGGGAGGAAAACACTGTTTTCTTCCCGGTACTGGCGGGAGGAAAACACTGTTTTTCTCCCGCTTGCAAGAAAGGTGATTTCGAGGCCCTCGTGACGTAAAATATTGTGTGTCCCACGGGAGGGAAGGCTATTCCTCCCTTGGGCGAAGCCGGCGCCCTCGCTCGGGCTGCCGCTTGGCCCGCGGGAGTAATAGCTATTACACCCTTGAGCGAAGCCGGCGCCCTCGCTCGGACCGCCGCTTCGCCCGCGGGAGTAATAGCACGCTTCCCTCCCTAGGTGCATAAAATACTATTGTTGCGTGTGCGAAAGTTTCCGAGTGGGAAGAATAGAAGAGTTGCTTGAATAGAATTATGAATGTGGACAAGGCAAAAGAAGTGTGACAGCACATAAATGTTTGGTGAAGATTGATTGCTGGTTAATGCTTGTGAATTGATATATTTTATGTGTGGAATGAATAATAATAATTATTATTTTATTTTCTAAGTAAAAATGTACAAGGATATATTGGCTTGCATGAGTGTGTTTCGTGCTAACTGTCTTTAGGGAAATAACGTGATTTTATGTTTGTACGTATCACGAAGGAAAGAGACTGGAGATGACACTCGATTGTTGACCATGTCACATTTTTTTACTACGCGAGCAACTAAATTGGAGGGGGGAGAGGGGCCACTACCCACTTGACATGAATCGTCCATGGGATGTTTAAAAATATCTTATTCTTGTACTTTAAGTGATGTTACGTAAGTCTATCCTAGCTACATCCTGAGTATATACGATCAAAAATTACATCTCAGAGAATTACATGGGATGCATAATTGTGATATTATTACCAAATTACAAAAACATTGGGATGTAACATAGATAATGTTACCAAGGGCGGACATTAGCAATCGCAAAGATATTATTAGGATGTTAATGGGCAAATATAGCAAGTAACAAGCCGGGATGTTCACATTCTTGAAATGTTCTGGGGATTTTATTTTGTCAAGTGGGTATAGTCAGAATCAGAATTAATGAATTAAATTTAACTTGTATTTTATAAGTTTTTTTATTCAATATTGACGTTTCAAACTATTATTTTTAACACTTACATCAATTTTAAATAAAGATTTATTCACTTATGGACTAGATAGTTACAAAATGATTTTGACGTTTCAAACTCGCAGAAATAAATTCATAACATATTATTACGTCAAAATTAAATTAAATGTAATATAAACCACGTAAATAAAGTTTGTAAATACCTATGATAACAGAGACTATACTTCGTGGTAAAATACCTACGGTTTTAACTTCTGGATTCCTGACTATCCTGCCCCCACTCTTCTCTCATATGCACCCCCTCTCACTGCTGCCGGGGGGGGGGGGGGGGTTGTATACCGACGCTAGCTACGCCAGGGCGTCGGTGTTACTCCCGTGAAATGAGAGGCTTCATATGCTTGCAAACGGCGTCGTTAATTCTTGTTTCTGTGAGATTAACTGAAAATTAGATGGCGCGAAGTTTGTCTGAAAAGAAACGGATCGCTGGAATACCATTGTGAACGTTGAGCGCTGTAGGCAGAGGTGGACTAGGGGGAGATTGGAAAGAGTTGCATTGATATAATTGATTCCTAATAAACTTATGGGCACATGCAAATTTGGTCAAAAATATATTTTAATTCTAGTTTATTCTTTCGTCTTTGTCTAAGCTTTAAGCATATAATTCATGGATTTCGATATAATAGAATAATAAAAAATAATCTTAGTCTTTTATTTTTTACTGTCTGTAAGAGAAATGGTTCGCTCGAGGATTAGGATTACTTAGGGTTATTCATCGTAACTTACTTATTTCAAAACGCAATAATGCCCATTTTATGAATCACAAACTTTTTATTTTTATTTTATAATGCAGGTACATATCTAAAGTTTCACCCAGTTTTCAAAAATATCAGGTAGGTGACGCCCCCCATTGTCTATACACTGAATAAGCCGATTTCTGGAGTTTGGCAATTGCGGCCCGGATATTGGTCTTCAGGTCTTCTAGGGTCCTTGGACGGTTTACGTAAACGCGGGATTTCAAAAAACCCCACAAAAAAATCACAAGGAGCCAAATCGGGCGAGAGGGTTGGCCACTCCTTCGAAAGTCACGCTGGGTTGCGATCACAGAACATCCATTGGAAAAGTACGACTCAACTGAAAACACACGCTGCTCCGTGCTCCAACGCATGATGGCGACTGACCGGGTGGGGGAACAAAACTTTAAAAGTGCACCTGTCGAATGAGATCACTCTTTCCCCACTACGATCCCTACAGCCTGAATGGCACGCATTTTATAAAACAAGTTATGATGAATCACCCTGTATTTTGGCCGATATACCTATTTATTAAAATTATATATTTTATATAATGCCCTGTCCACACGAGGAAAGTTTTCACTAAAAAGTTTCTTGCAAGTAAAAAAAAGTGTTAGGATCTGTCATAGAATAAAACTATCAATACCGTTAATACGGGGAATGTAGTTATTTTGATTAAATATTTAAGATCACTAGCCTTAATATATTTTAACTCGTATTTTAAAGAAATAATTAGTTTTCCTCTCGATTTTTGTATTACAGCTCCTAACACTTGTTTTACTTTCAAGAAACTTTTTAGTAAAAACTTTTCTCGTGTGAATAGGGCATAAAGTTAAGTGAGAAGAATTTTTTTAATTTCTCAGAAATACGGGCAACTTATTTTTAAAGAAAAGTGAACATTTTTAGTATACCACAAGTAGATAATTTGACACTTTTGAACTAAAAAGTGGCGCCAGCAAATGTTAAATTGAAAATCAATCTGTTTTATTTATTCAGACTCTATTGAAAAGACCACTAGCGTTTTGAAGGCAAAGAAATTTTTTTAAATCTCTTAAAGCTAAAAATTTCTAATTTCTTTACCGAACTAACATAGTACAATAAAATAATGGAATGTGTAGAATCTCCTATAGACGTCAACGTTATGTTTACACCTAAGGAATATACTCGGTTTGATCAGTTGTGTTATCAAAGGTCGTGATGCCACAAAGGTTAAATTTTATCTTTACTTCCTAATATCATTTGAATATAATCATAATTGAATTGCCAATTTTTTCACATGTTTCTATCGGAGTAAAGGTTAGGATTTTCACTAATTAATCATAGCTTCTAATGAAATCAGGAGTTTATAATTAGTTGTTCTGCATTAGATTTGTAAATATTTAATTTTGTTAAAATATATTATAAAATGTCCTCGTCAAAAAATGAATAGCTGCAAGGCAACAAATCTTGTTTTTTAGTTGATTTATTTTACTATTTTTATTTAAAATAATTTATAATTCTGTTGGGAGTCACATATCATTCGTACAAATACAAATAAATCAACAACAAAAATATGTCATTTTGTAACGCAAAATGATGATATAGATTCCAATTTATTTATTCGCAGCTATTTTTAGTTCAGATATAATTGAAAAGACGATGAGCGCAAAACCGGTCATATAACACAGCAAAAAATTAAATAAAACTGACGTTTCATATTACTATACGTAGGTGCCTTCAGCGTATTTCTTTCATGTGAACGCATAGGAGAATAAATCAAGTTTATCTAATACCTATTGTCATTTTGTTAAAAAAGTTATAAATAATAATTTTCTAATCAGTTCATTTAGAATAAAACAATTTAATTATTATTTTATTTTTGTAGTTCTGATAGTGTTAAAAGGGTTATTAATCCTGACAAATGTGGACCTGGAATATCCCCTATTTGAAAGCATACATTTAAAATTTAAATTGTGGTACACATGATTTTACTGCATATACGTGCAGTAAAGTAACTCGAATTTTCACAAAATTTTTATCAACAAGCCCAAAAATAAAAAATGAAAATTGAATAATAATAAAAGCTGCCATCTCCTGTACAAAATAATGACGTCACAGCAAAAAAACATATATTTTTTTAAATATAATTTGTATTTTTATGTTTTTGATCTAACATTAGTTTTATAGTGATAAAAAACTAGCCCATTGATAGAAGACAATTTTAGTGCAAATATCAAATGCATCTCATTAACCTTATAGAAAATTGATATTATTATTAAATATGTATGTCGGCCACAAAATATGAAACTAATGCTTGCTCGGTTTTATTTAAGCACTCCGCTTCGCGTCGAAGTTTAATATAGTAGAACCTCGCGTTGTAAAATAAAACCTACCACACTTATAATGTAAATAAATATTACAAAATTGTTAGGTACTATGATCTATAAATACAATAAATTGAATCTCTGATATTTTTGTCGTTTAAGGGTCCCGTCTACCTCCTAAAATCCAGCATACAATTTACTAACGTAGCGAGTGTTTTGTGGCCAGTACAAGAATGGTAAGATTTCATTCCAACAAGGATTATATACTTAAAGGATCAATAAACAGTTGCTTTTTTAAAATATAAAAATTGTATTTATTTATAAAAATTCTGAGATATTCATAAAATTTTCCAATTTATGTAAACTTTACACGGTTATATCTCATGATAAAAATTTATTTTTTACATTTTAAAAAGGCACATCATAATAAACTGACAGTTTACTCGGAACGAAAACACTTTCACAGTATTTTTCAACTTCAAAATGACATTGCATAGGTACGAAGTTCAGACTGGTTTCGGGCAGCTGTAGTAGTGGAGAAGGGAGTGGAATAGTAGAAAAGTAAAATCGAGAGTATTTAAGTGAAACCCACCACTTAATTTCTCCCTTGTTACGGGCCTGTCTCTGCCACCTTTCCACAGGTCCCTCATCCAGGGTGTATCAGGGCATCTCCTCGCTTTGTTTCTTGTTATGTCCTTGCCGCACTGCCGCGACTCTGAATGCATAAAAGAAGAGTTAAGAAAAATAATTATTTCAGGATGACGATGCGCGCGCGGCCCTTTTCCTGCTGTAGCTGTGTTTAGACAGAGGGGCACAGGGCAGGGAGGGGAAACGTCCCTTGAGGAGGATGTCCGCAAGAGGTGAACCTTTCGTACCTTTGACGGAATGTGCGCTTTTGTTTTTATTAGTGAGGGGACTTTATTTTGGAATACATTGCAATAAACTTGTTATCTAATTAAATGAAAATAATTTGGATAAAGACGGATCATTTTAATGATTAAGATATTTATTTTTCCTTCCAGCTGGAAGCATCAACAAATTTAAAGTGAATTTAAATTTTAATTGTTGGTCATATCTATAATACAATAAATTAATTATTGTTGTCACAGCAATGCTGCTATCTGGAAATAAAATGTAGGTATACTTAGAATACATCGACTAAAACGTCCATTGGTACTATTACAGCTGCTCAAATATCTTATATTGTATTGTATTAGAATTTCGGGATTTGAACCTCACGGGTTTGTATACCTAGGGTGACTTGATGGCACACACACAGTATTAATTGTTTACTTATACTTTGCCACGGCGTTTTTTACTTTACTACAATGTGTGTTGCCAGTCAACCCGGCGCAAGCCCTTGTTACAGCCTTTAGCCGGTGCCCGATACCTAGAGGTTGCCAAGTTAATTAGATCCCAACTTGGAATGGTAACGGGAGTAGGTACCGATCCAAATCACGCCGTGAAAATTTCGTGACCTGACCGGGATTCGAACCCACGACCTCTGTAACCAGAGCCTAGCATTCTAGCACTTTGCTATCCCGCCGTTTTAAAATATCTTATATTGTTCAATAATAATTCAGTAAATTGATTCCTTATGTTTCATTTTATAAAGAACGTTCTTAGAGGTGGGCAGGGGTCGTGAAATTTTCGGGTCACGTCGTGTCACGGCGTGGTCCGGATGAGCGTGAGTGATTTTGAAAATTTGGATCGTGAAGGGCGTGATCGAGCGTGAGCGAAATTTTTTCGGACGTGAGTAAAAATCACAAGTCACGACATAATACATAATTTGCAAAATATCAACACAACACAAATGATAATTACGAGTTATTGCTACTTATACTCCTTAGCGCTCCAGTACACAGGCAGCGCACAGATATTTGTCGAAAAAAATTGGAGCAAATGTTCATATACCGGGAGTTTCCTGAAACAGGCGCACCCCCCCCCCAAAAATTGTATTTTTAAGTCAATTACATTTACATTATAGGTTTATAAACTACATTCAAAGGCGCATTAAACTACAAAAATAATGAATTTGTATTACTTCCTGTTTAGCCGGAAGTGACACCAACTTCCTTATTTTAAATGGAATACCCCGTATATGTTTTAAGATTTTGATTCTACATTCTGACAGGCGAGTGCGATTATCTGTACAACCAGTTAAATTAATTTTTTAACCATGATTTAGTAAATTGAATTATTTTACAACAAAATTAAATGATTTTTGTGACACTCGAGTTGTTTTTACTTATTTTAACCAGATTTAATTTTTTTACGCAATTATCCATAAAGCCCTGTTCGCACGGCGATCTTTGGAGATTCTACACTCTACAGAGAGTCAAAATCCAAGCAAAGAAGAAATTTTTTTCTTTCTAGTGAGAATTATTTTTTAAATTGCGGTGTCGCTAAATTGAATCTTCAATGAGTCTTGGAAACGAATAATTTATAATTTATTGATTGCTTCAAAGCCACGTAATTATCACTAGAAGGAAAAAAACTTCTTCTTTGCCAGGATTTTGACTCTCCGTAGATCCAAAGATCGCCATGCGAACAGGGCTTAAAACTATTTAATAGAATGCTTTTAGTAAATATTGGATTCATAGAACAATACCGATAGGGTTGTTTCACAATTCTTTATTTATGTTTTTCTTGAAATCATAACATTTTCTTTTAATCTACTAAACAAATTATTTATCTGGGTCATATGCTAATTCAGACAAAACTGATTAATAATTTAGCTTAACTGGTAATATTGTAGTCGCATTGATTGTCTCGTATGCAAGAGTCCTTAGCTAAAAACGTTATTATTTTTTGATCATGGACAATTTTTATTTCTTTTTTATCTGAACCATATTATACTAAAATGTAAAACTTATCCAAATCCAACTGCTTTTTATTCTTTTACTTTACTTTATAATCTAACATATCATATCTTAAGATAAAGAACTTTATAATATATTATATCATATCTTACGATCACATATCAAAAACTATTTTTGTGTTTATATTTCCTAGTAAGTTTCCTAGTTCTTTCAATTTTATATCCTCTTTGCGGCTTTTGAGGCCGCGTTTGATGTTATTGAAGTTGTGGACATAGGTATGTATTCCTTTCATGTTTACTTTTTATCACATCTTGCACTACAAGTGTATAAGCATTGGCGCCCGCAGGGAGGTCGAATGGGTCGACGGACCCCACTTTTATGTTTTTTTTTCTGTTTCTGTTTATTATTTTAGTGTTTTTAATCATTATTGGTCACCACTTACCCTTTTTGAGGGTGTAAAGGGGGTTACAAAATTTATCAATTTATAATATTAGGTCTTATAGTCAGCTAGAACCTCTGCTTAACTAAATTCCTAGATCCTAGACTCGAATTGTTTCTAAAAAATGTCCTAACTGACTTAGAGTATAACCCCAGGACCTTTATTCTGTAACTTAACAACTCTTACTGTTGCTGCAGTGATGACGTCAGTAGCAACAGTTAATAGTCACACTTACAGAATCGATATTGTAAAATAATTAGATCCGAAGTTACTTCCAGAAAATATTTTATAGATTTGCTAACTTCATTTATATCCAAAATTGCAATAAATGAGCCATATTATGCCAATAATTTGTAAAAAAATCTCAAGTAATATGAATCACACATAACCTTTATAAAAGAATGATTTGAACGAAAGTAAGATGTCAAAAATCGCTTGCAGCAACTGTCGCTTCAATATGACATATCAGATGTTCAGTATTTTGCCGCCAGAGAGCAATAGCGAATTTAATCACATGTAGAGTTGCTAATAGTTACAGAATAGAGACCCAGTACTGTTACATTATATTTAAAGCGGCACAAGGCCAAGAAGAGTAATGAAGAGTGAAACTGCACGTTTTGCATATTTGAAAAATTAAATTTTCGATTTAGAAGTTTCTGACCTTGACCAAAAAAAATATAATTGGAAATTTATTAAATATAAAAAATTCGTCCCAGCTTCTAGAAATTACAGCGCGCGCCCATGTATCTTGCAGCTTGTGAGAAACACAAGGTCATGAGTTATGACCTTTCTTACTTCGTGGAGCACGCACCATTTTAACATTTAACACTACTTCTTTCTCTTGTAAGAGTTATGTTTATGTTAATCGGTATTGTATTACTCATCAAGAACCTGAAATGAAAGCATGTGTAAGGAAGAATTTTATAAAATGTTCTTTTCATTACATTGCCAATAATCAATTAAATCGTTAGGTACGTTTAACTGCATTTACGCGTAATGTCTAGATTTAGTGATAACCTGAACTAAAATGTCTTCTATTTTAAAACGAATTTTAAAAATTCGATCGCTTATTTTGCAGATCCATGCCCTGTTGACAACATATTAAAATTTGAAGTTAACTCATTTATAAATAAGAGGTACAGTAGCGGATGAAAACCCTCTTTTTTTACAAAAATTGCAGTTTTTTTTACAAATATGAGTGCCAAAATTATTTTTCCTCTTCTCCTCAAACATAATAGACCGGGAGCTCGTGACAGGTGATGGTCTCCGATTTCATACAGTATGCCTTTTGGAGGATAGCACATTGACCCTTGACAACATAGAAACACGGGTATTAAACCCTTGCACGCTTTCCGGTCATATGGAAAATTGCATTTCCACTTGCACAAAACTTTTCCGAAAATTTCCACCCTTGGGCCACCGAGGACTGCATGCCAATTTGGTTATAGGTGTTTTATGACACAAATATTAATTCTTTTCTTCGGCATGCTATATGAAAACGCAGAAAATCATATTTTTTTATTACAAGATCACGTGACCGTTTGGGCCCTTTTTTAAAGACTTTAAATGTGTTTAAGTTTCTTTTTTTAAAAAAAAGCATGCATTATTAAATCAGAAAAAAACACAAAATTTATGGGTACCTGAAAAAATGCAATTTCAATTAACACTATAATAATAATAAATAAATCTATTTCAATAAGAAAATTTTTTAAATGAGTTTCAAAATTGGTGACGGATTTAATGTCTTTCAAATGTTGATGTAATTTATTATAAAAAACAACCATAATAATTGGGGTTGTTTTTTTATTTATTTAATTTAATCTTTGGTGTATATAAGTTTAATTTTCCCCGAGTGTCGTGATCATGAACATCACTCTTGGTAGCTAAATTGTCTTTATTGGTTCTAATGCTCAAAATTATATTGAAAATGTACAAACTAGGCAAAGTTAACAATTTTTCGGTTTTAAAAGTCTCCTTGCAGGACGATCTTTTATTAAGTATGACATGACATGATTTCATATAAATAAGTATGCATATGAATAACATTATGCCCATGTCACACCGGCATGGCAAGAAGCAAGTTGCTCGATGGAACAAATGAATAACGTAAAATGTTATCGCCGCTATTCCATCGAGTATTTTGACATATGGAAATTTGTTGCTGCTTTCACAGGGAGTCCTTAATATAATTTTTGACATTTGGTGAATAATTGATGTCAAAATAATAACAATAAGTAATTAAATAATAAGAATATAACACTTTAAGCTTTTGTCAATATATGAACTAATTGATGAATTTTAATTCTCAGCCGTCAAAAATAATTTTCAAAATGAACATAGCAATATACAAATTTTCGTATGGCATTTTTCTATACCGGTGTGACACCCTTTTGACAGCTTTGAACGAAGCAAAATGCCGCATCGAGCACCGTGCTTCATGCCACGCCGGTGTGACAAGGGCATTATGATTCTCGCACTTTTCAAAAACATACTTAAATATAAAGTGCATAATACGATAATCGATACGAAATCAATAAATCAGTATGTAAATGTGCGCACCTTTGGTGAAAGTATCACTCCCACCCTATTGTATCCTTTGGAGAAAGAGCAGGCATGTCAACAACGCAGGAGAGTTCGGTAGAATTTTATCACCACATCGTCCGAAGTAACGGAGGCGTGCGAGAGCGAGACAACACTACCCGGGGATGGGGGTGGGGCGGCTGCTCGGCGGCGGCGTCCGATAAGCCGTTATTCCGTCGTCCCGGCCCCGCTACACAAAGGCCTAATTAGCCATAAACTCCCTGATTTATAACGGCACAGAAAATGCAAATATGAAATATGAAAATGAAGATGGGTGTAATAAAAGTGATATACGAGGCTCCGCAGAGCCATTTGTGAAGGCGCCATGAGTCACTCGTCAGTTTTATGTGCGAACGTCCATCATTCTTCTGACAGGCTTCATTGCCAAGCGCCGGCCCCGTCGAGCCGGAGTTACACAACGGCGCCGTTAAGTACGAAGCAAATTCACACGTTGAGAATTATAACAAAAAAACATCTACGTTGCTACCATATCACCTTATTTATACTTTATACTAAATATACAATATAAGTTACATTCACATAAGTATTTAGTTTTAAGGTTTACATTTATGTTTACGTTTAAGAATGTTTTAAAACATTTAACTAAATATGTGCATTTACAGTGCTTGAAAGTAGGAAGTGTGAATGCTTGTATTTAGTTATATAAATTTAAACTTTCTTAAACGCAAACATAAATGTAAAACTTAAAACTAAATGCTTATGTGAATGAGGCTTAGTCTTTTTAAATTTACTTGACAACTATATGACTTCGTAACCAATAATCATTTCACATTTTATAAATAGGTAAAATCATGTCATAAACTCAAAACCTTAAAGGTGGATTTATAACACGCACAGCGCATAGAAAATAATATAGCACAACATAGCATATGAATTGGTCATATGTAAATTAGTGCATCCATTTATAAATTATAAGACGCACAGCGCATAGAAAATAATTTACCACAGCACATGAATTATTTTTTTACCATTTATTCATTTATTATTTATGTCGAAGTCTCTTGTCAAGGTTATTTTTTGGGCAAACACGGATTTGAATTATTTTGTTGTCCATTATTTTGTGCAAAGGTAGAAAGGCTCGGAATTAAGTAAGTAAGTAAGTAAGCAAGTGCATTTCTTACTGTGCACAGTAAAAGAAATACACAAAGCCTCCAAATCAAATTTAGAAACAGCTGTCATAACCCGTCAACAATCTGTGTTTCTGTGCGATTTATAAAACCCCCGTGACGAAAATTCTGTGCACTGTGCTGTATTATGCTGTGCTAAATTAGTTTCTGTGCGCTATGCGCAGTTATAAATACCAGCTTAAGGCTTGGTCACATAGCTCATGTCATGTCATGTCTGTGTCATGTCATTATGTTGAGTAAATGGAAACCTTATGGAATATTATATCATATAGATTATGTCGCATTCATTATATCTTTTGACATAATAAAACAGTTGATTTAAGCTCAACTGTCAGTGTAATGTCAATGTCTACATCTGAAAAAATTATATTTTTATTATTAATATGGATAAATACTTACCAATAAGTTAAAAACACTTGTATGAAAATATGTAAACGGATTATAAAGATAAATAAATATAAAAACAACACCATTCTCAATCTTATTATGTTTCTTCTAAATTTACTAAGATAAACTGCTCTTATTTTCCATTGGAAAATGCGTGAAAATCCAGATTAATTTTTTTCGTTGTGACACTCTACAGAAAATGCCTATGTCGATAGAAATAACATAATATAATAACATAATACAGACATGACATAACATACGCTATGTGACCAAGCTTTACATGCAAAGTTTCAAGTAATGTTTTTACATGACAGATAAAATTGTTGACTTGTTTTAACATTGCTTTCGTCGATAATATGAGAAACCTTTGAATCTTTCCGAATATATGATGTAATTTAAGCCCTTTGGGACGTTTATATATTATATATAGAGACTCGGTTTCACCTTGTCACTTTAGCAACATGTTTTGTTAGCAACCGGCTTGCATTTCCAGGCCTTGACCTTGAATAATAACGTAGGCGTTGGTTCACTGATACAGAGTGATCAGTGATCATAAATGATTGAGCGTGCCACATCAGTCTGATTATATTTTTTTTATTAATCTATGTTCACCATCCTAACATTAAAATGTCAAAAAATGACTTTTTTTCAATATTAATTAATAATAGCGTTCTTCACTTGCTTTCTGTCTTGCCATAAATGCCAAAAAACATGATAAACTCACACATATATCGTAATATTATTACATAACGTTCGTTTGACAGAAAATGAGTACTAACTTTTTTCCGCGGTACTTTTCCAAGTCACATGACGGTCAATCATTTATGATCACTTTAATAAGAGAGGTACAAAATGCACTGAACTCCCGTGATGCTTATAATATGTTGCACGATCGATACAATAAAAACAAGTTTCAAAATAATGTTAAATATTATTTGTTATGTTGGTTTTATTGATGTTGCCTTGGTTTCTGTTGTTGTTTAGTTCTTATCGCTTTTTAATTTGTAAACAAAACCTACTGCCTTGGAAACAGAGCCTGAAGGGGAGAGCGGCGCACAGTGGAAAACTGCAATAACTTTGATTAAATTCATTATTTTGTAACGGTTCGTATTTCAAACATTCAAACCCTAAAGCGCGTCTACGCTAAATAGACCGCTCTCATTTAGGCTGAATTACATACTTTTTTCGTCTAGATTCTAATTCGAGACTCATCCGAGAAGTTCCTAGCCATTTCTAGTAAATCAGAAATTCCCATCAGAGTTCCATTCGATTTCCATACTGTTTGGTAGTATAGAAATATACGTCTGGCTCTATTTTTCTATTCGAGATTCATCCTAGATTTGTCTACTTACTCGTGCTCAGTTCAGTGTGCAGCCAGTTTGGTCAACCTTTACAAGATTTCCGATTGAATATGAATAGGAAATAAAGTATACAGCTCCCTGCATGTGATGACGTATGAACCCGGAGTCTCCCGGCCGGCAGTGTGTGATTGTCAACTGTAATTACACAAGAGCTTTTTATTTCACTGAATAAATTTCTGTTTGTATTGTTGCCTGGCAATTTGAAAAGAAAAATTATTGTTTAATAAAATCACGAGTCAAATTGCTGTCAGGTGACAAGGTTAAGATGTTAAACAGAATTTTTTTAAATAAAAATCTTTTGTTGCTTTGAAAAATCGGATTTGAGATTCTGACTGTGTAATATCCCAACTTGGGTGTAAATGCTGCCACTACTATTTAAGTCTATACAGAGAGATCACACTGCAGTCAGATTTGTAACACTCAAATTGGGGTTACATTAATGAGTTAGGGAGGGGTGAGGGGGGGGGTGCAAGACCAAAACATAGATGTCATATTAGAACAATGCTTTCCACATGGCGGGTCTAGGAACGATGCCCGCAGCGGATAAACATTTATTTTCTAGTAAAAAATGTGTTCTCTATAGTTAAAAATCATAGGTTTAGGTCAGAGGTTCCCAAACTTTTTTTTCTCGTAGATCACTTTCAAAATTTTACTGGGTTCGGTGGACCCCCTGATGCTACATTTCTACCATATTCCCAAAACTCGTCAAAAAATATTTAGTAACAGTCGCTAACCTTCTTAAAATACATTACCTACTCAAAAAAATTAAGGAAGGTTTAAAAAAAGGAAATTAATGCTAAATAAACAGGCTATCTGATCTATATACCGGCCTAACTGAAATTTTTTTTTCAAATCCATGGACCAAAAAAAAATTTGCAATATTATTTTTTCGCGCTATCTGTTAGGATTGCATAAGAACCGTAGCTCCTAAAAAATTTTAGCCAAAAAATCTGAAAATTAGAATCTTAAAGCTTCAAAATGCTTTTGTTATAGTCTCAATACGACTATTTTTCACCGAAATATAGCTATCAAAAATAACCGAAAAAATTATTTTGCTCCCTTCATTTTTTGAGTAGTGTATTATCTGCCTACGTTGATAGGTAAATCCAAGCCATCATTTTTATTCTTTACTATGGAAACCAGATAAATTTTCGTGGACCCCCACTTGCAACTTGTGAACCCCCATTTTTTTATCACGTCAACGTAGACCCCCATCGAGTCTCCCGTGGACCTCTGGGGGTCCACATGGACCACTTTGGGAATCACTGGTTTAGGTAAATAAGAACTATATCCTATAATAGGCATCCTCTAATCATATAATAAACAAAGTTGCTAAAGCAAAATTATAATAATAAACAATCGTTTTTTAAATATTATGCGAATAATAAAACAATAACAACAACAAAATTGTATAAGAAATATACGTACATAACGAAAATCAGTACCTATCACTAATTATAGCATTATTTTATTATTTTACTGTCAATGGTATACCTACAAGACATTTAAATGTATAAACTAATAGAATTATTTCAATTTTTATTATACTTACAATGATACACCTCTACTGTCAAAAATCATCAAATTATGTATTCAAAATGTAAGAATTATAATCGAAGCACACCCTAAAGCACGCAAGATATCACAAGTAGTACAAGGCAGTTCGTTCATGAGCGTAGCTGCGCGTATGCGACATCAGTTATATGGCGTTCACATTTGCACTAGGAACTCTTCTATACGGTACCCATACGATAGACATCATACTTTGCATTTGATTCGACTAATTAGTATGTATGAGATTAATACATACCTATGTGCCTACCATTTTTATAAAGTTGTTAGCTCTCGCCTCATATTCTATAAATTTTAGTCAAAAATTTATAGTATGAGTTTTTGGTGGATAAGCACGTTTCAGGGTCTCTAGAATACAAATTTAATATTTTCACGATGATGTCTGTGTGTGTATGGACGTATGGACTGGCGATTTTTCGTCCACGATAACTTAAAAAGTATCAAACCTTTAATAACCAAATATTTAACGTTTTGATAAGGATTTTAACACCGGATAAGATTTTAGTAGAAATCCGCAAGCTGGAAGTAGTACCTTTTGAAGCTTGATTACATGAAACTATTAAAATGTAAGTAAAACTATTTATAAGATTAGTAGAATAAGCAGAATTAGGCGAGAGGTAGTGTGCTGGCCACATCAGATTTTTTTAAAATGAATTTTAACTGCCCCTTTTTGCCTCCCGTGCGGGCAGCTATGATTGGGCAAAAACGATTACAGCAATACTGGGGCAACAGAATAAAGTATAGTAGCTATTTGAAATTGAAGGAAGATTTGTTTAATTCTGCATGTCAGTCAAGTATTGATCTTTAGCCGTCTGCATGATCTCCATTCTCGTTCAACGTTCACATTATCTGGGGATCGGGTTATGCACCCTACCAGCAAAGTACAATTTAAATTTATTGCTACTTTATTCCTCGCCTTCATTTTATAATTGGTAACTGACATTGATATAAATTTAGGGACCGTGACTGAAACTGCGCCGTATCTCAAATCTGCCTGTATATCATAGTTTTAATGTTCGCAGATTCCCTCTTCTTAGCGCGTGGAGTTCCGCTGTTTGTCTATAAATTCCCGGACCCCTGACGTCAGGGGGGGGGGGCGAAGGCCTATACACGCACCGCCTTTATTGCTTTTATAGTTAAAAAGAGAAGGGATGTATCAGCGCTCGACGCTCGAAGTGAGGAGTGTATGGAGATGAACAATAATTGTGTAGATTTGCATGAATAAATGAACAACTGAAAGCTCAACTGTCGACTGAAAGAGTAAAGACAATACGTACGCCAATGCTAGGGAATGAATTCTATTTTAAATGATTACTTTTATGTATTGTTCCTGAAGTTTTGGATTTGGAATAAGATTAGATAATGTACATACAGTAGAATCGGGGAGACAGCCGAGGTACGGCATCATTTGGTGAAAAACTTTATAATATTAAAGTAACTGAAACGAAAACAAAAATTGTACCAAATGTACACAAAAATTAATAATGAGTTGCTTAAATATGCCTACGTGTTATATTATCATTAAATCAATATAAATTAGTTTATATATGTATTTAAATTGCCGTATATGAATCCATCAATTTTAATTTGTTTTCTTCGAGTGGTAACACTGAATTATAGTACGTTTATATGCTTGATTTACTGTGTCAGTTTCTGATTTTCTTTTGGCTTCTTTTTACCAGTTTGGATTATATCTTTTTTCTTAAATCTGTCTTTTTCAAAACAACATTTCGTGATTGTTGCAACATGCACATCATATTACATTATGATTCAAAGAACTAATGTAAACATGTTCACAGCTGACGTCACATAATTTAGTTACATTTTTTGATGACATACCTCGGCTGTCTTCCCGATTCTACTGTATGTACTTTATTAAAAAAAAATTATATTATTTTTATCAAAATTCCGAAATAAAGTTTTTGATATTATTTTTCTTTTTTTTTAGTAATACTATTTAAGACTCAAGAATATACATCTATTTGTTTGTCTGTCAATGTGTCAATGAGATATCTAAATAAAATACTGTTATAGACAATCGCAGTTCAAATATTGTATGTTATTTGTGATGTCAAACTATTCGGTATTCGGCGGAATAGTAAACTAATATTCGGTGTTCGGGCGAATAATGAAAAACATGCCGAATAGGCAGAATGCCGAATAGTTGCCTATTATCCGTTGTAACTCTAATAAATACAATACTTTAAAAATTGATAAATATTCTTCTAACACACCTTAAATAATTATAAAAAATTGGATTCTTACTATAATATTTTGTTTAGAACACTAAATTGTATAAAAAAGATTGATTTTTTGTAATGTTAAGAGAATTGAAAGTTGAATACAATTTTTAAATATTGTACCGATTGTACGTAAACGTACTTTTATAAGTGCTTATGACAAAAAAATTATTGACATTAATAAAAGTGTCATCTTTAATGCTGTTTTGACGAGGATTTAGAGGAAGGGAAATGGTCTGTCAATATTTTTTATAAGGAAGAATTATTGTTTATTTTAACCTGCACAAATACCAGACCTCATAATTTATATAAATTATATTTTTTACCCCATCTTCGCACGATTGCAGATGCCTGATCCGGCCACTTAAGAATAGTAGACTGGAAATTCCTTCTTTAGCAAGTATGCAAGGACCCAGTCCTTCAACTTCACGACTAATAAAATGTCCACATTAATTTGACCGCTAGCTCTCTGTCTACAAGTAGGTATAGTTAGTAGTTATAGTTAATCAGTTTGTATTGACTACTGTCGTTCACAATTACAAAATAATGATGTACTTACTACTTAGTCTAGTAAAAAAAACTAGTTTCGAAATTAGCGTCAGAAGTGTCAGTTTGTTTGCTTATAGGTATATTATTTTAGGTTTGGTTTACTTAAAGTTGCGTTTCATAATAATACTTTTTTATAAATGACTGAAGAAGCATTTATAAATATGGTGCAAAATTGTAAATGTCTGTATTTAAAAAATATTAATGTCATCTAGACGTCAAACGTCAAAATTTATTTTCGTTCTAGATTATGATTATGCTCATACAGAAAATCATTTACTACTAACTACAGGTTTGGAGTTTGCAAATCCGTGCGTAACGTGGAGCTAATTTCGTTATTGTGAACGCTACAAGTGAATTGCATTATGTCAAATCACTAACTTTAACAATACCAATACCATACTACAGGCTGGGCCAAATAAGATCTACTAATGTTAAACACGGATAACTCTGGTAATAATAATTTATTTTGATAAATTTTTTTTATACAATGAATATATTTTATGGAAGTTATGTATGAAATATGACATCAGCCAAATGTAAACCATTATTCTCGATACAGAGATCGGCTCTTTTTAACGTGTTTTCCATTATACCACGTAATGTTTCTGGTTGAAAGCTCAGTATTTCGTCTCGAATATTCTGCTTCAGCTGTCTAATAGTCTCTGGTTTATTAACATACACTTTTTCTATTAAATATCCCCATAAAAAAGTTAAAGTTAAATCTGGCGAGCGAGGTGGCCAAGGGAAATCTGAATTTTTTTAAATCAGACGTTCGCCAAAAATTTCACTTTATTGGTCATAACACCGCACCAAACATTATTTAGAAAATCAATTTGTGTGGCTAATAAATTTCCAATAATTCAGTTATAACCTACAAAAAGAAAAAATAATTAAGTAAATCAAAAATACAAAAGTTATTTGTGTTTAACATTGGTAGGTCTTATTTGGCCCACCCGTTATAACTACTAATTTCGTATTATGAATGTGGTTTTACCGATATCGGTTGGGGGTGGAAGGGGGAGCCGGTGGCCACAGGTCATTTTGGGGGTTGGGGATTGGGTTGGGTATTTTTATTTTGTTAAGTGGGGTCTAGGTTGTTGCTAAGATACAAACAAAATTAATTTAGCGTCAAACTTGTCAATATTAAATTTGACGTTGTTAACTGTCAAGTTTATTTTTAACAGTTCTTAAGAAAATGCGGAAAATTGTACCCACAATACTTCATTCGTATGGTTTATACTCGCTACGTTCGTTACCCAAACAGTCATAATTTATATTATTCAGTTCAACATCACTTTTCTAAACTTGTTATGTAATATACCTACAATTTCTTTACTTGACGAAAAAATAAACTTAATCTAGATATATTCTAGAAGACTTGATAGGGCTCTGTAGGAAATTATACAAATTTCGCTAAATTTCTTTATTAATCACTCAATGATATACTATTAATAATACTAGAGCCTTATGTTATTATAATAACAAGATTTCAGTGACCACAATTTGTGCGCATCAAATTTGACGGAAGCTCTTGTGCGGGGGGCGGTGGGGGGATGGTTATATTTCCATTAAAAAGTTGCGCATCGCGAACGCGATGGTAGCGAACTGCTAACCTAAGAGTCGCCAGCGTTGAAAAGTTGGTAATTTACGACATTTTTAGATAATAAAATATAAAACCCCGATGATCGGTATCACATTTCCATTTGACTATAAGTTATCGCAGTTTTTTGTAGCGTAGCGTGGCGTATTTTCAATAGTGAATCCCGGAGAATCAATGAGCCATAATGAAGACCATAAATAAAGAGTAAATGGCGAGCGGCGGACAGGCGAGGATTTTATGAACATCCCAGGAAACAATATGACAACACGTAAATTACGAAATTAGACAGAGAGGAAAGAGTTATTTTGAAATGTGTACGCGCGTATTGATTCCAAACGATTGAAATGCCGCCCGCTGCATCAGGGGTGTACAAAGTACAAACTTCAAACAACAATAACAAACTATACAAGCCCTTGCCAAACTTTTATTCATTTTTAAATTATTATTTAAGGGCGCGCTTAAAAGTGAAAAAACCGTAACACGAAGTCTGTAATGGTAATGTTTTAACGCGATAATAATAGTCAAAATCTTATACGTCATAATTTGATTTTAATAAATCTGATGGGGCCAGCACATAACCTCCCGCCTTGGGAATTTAATATATAATATATAAGTTTGTTAACAGTCTTAAATTGTAATAATGTAGTAAAGTACCATGAACCTACTTACCTAAAATTTATGGATCAATAGGAATTTTTTTACTATATCAATGTATACTAAATGTTACTATCTACAATTTGTATTCAACACGTTGTTTCTATCTAGCACCATTTTCCAATTAAGTACAAGAAGTTAAAATTCTACAAATTTATTAGAATTTTGATTGAAAACAAAAAATAAAATATTGGAGCGTTAATGTCAAATAAATTATTGGCATTTTGATAAATTGAAAATATGAAATGTCATTTATTATTTTTATATGGTTATGATAAACATTAATAATATTATAAAAACTAGGTACAATGCCCGAATTCCCTTGCACAATGGTATATTTTGTAAGTACTACATAATATATACTTAAATTAGAAAATATAAAAATAGTAGAGTATGGCGAGAGGTCATGTGTTGACCACAGCAGATTTTCTTTTCTGTAACTACTAATGCCACGTCAGCGCCACTTTGAAACTTTTACATGGCTTATTTTGCACATGTTTTCTGCATAAATTTCGGATAAACGATATAACCTACAATGAAAACTATGTTTCACAATGAAAATATATAAATTCCTAATTGCCTTATTCTAAAAATTATATCTGTAATAATTGTTCATTTTGCATAAAATTCATTGCAATTTGATGAATTTTGCTCCCTCTTCTTTCATTTCTACCGCAAATTATGTTTATTTTCTGGTATTCTTATTTAGTATAAGGGAATCTAGAAACTACTGATTCTATTCATATATTATTTATGCCTATGGCTTGTTCCTATTTGCAGAAATTTATGCACATAAAGTGCATAAAAATGACTGTCTGAAAACGGTTTCGAGCGCGACCTTAAGGTTGGTTTCAAGTAGGGTTGCCAACTCTAAAGTCCAAGAGCGTACATAGGTATAGGTACATCAAAAGATCCAGCAATTGCGAATAGGAAATGCGCCGCAGGCGTTTTTTGAAAAATTTAAAGATCAAACGTGTCTCTATGCAAAATTAGATTATCTTTACAATAAAGTAGGGGAGAGTCGGACAAAACCGGGTAGTATGATGAAACCGGCTACTGACTAATTTGTCTAAATGGTTGTAGCAATTTATCCGAGAACTTTAAAATCAACATATGTAAACAGCCACGAGTTGTAGGTAATGAATTCATCATTATTCTTTAATTGACAGGTCCGGTGGAAAAATTTATATTTTTAGTTTATTGAACTTTATTTTTAAGGTAAGTTTCAATGCAAATATTTTCGCCTGCAGTGGCTGTCATGACATGGATGAAATTTTTACTTGAGACTTCTGTACATAACTGTGTCCTTGTTTTGTGTATTTTCGTTGCCTTTTAATATGTAAAGGTACTAATGATTTTCTTGATTATTGTACGGCTATCCGGTTTTATCCTACTGCTTGATAAAATCTGATATTTTGCCATTTTCACTTCCCCGACCTATGTAATAGGGGAAGTATTAATAATTATTGTAATCGAGATTTTTTTACTTTTCGAGATTTTGATCTTCACGTTTTAGACCCTACTGAACCCAAAAACTTAATTTTTAAAAAGTCGGATTGTCTGGTGGTCTGTCCGTAAGCACGATAATTTTTTTGGACTGAATTTTTTATACCATTTGAGATTTTTACAAAAAAAGTTAGTTTTCAACTTTATAAATTACTACTACTATTCTAGTAGAAGAATCTAAATCAACATAACGATTTAAATTTTGCTGAATAAATCATAAAATTAAAGCCTTTACTAAAGCAAAATATTAAAACTTATAGTCGGTGAAGTACTGTGGTGGCCACAGTAGATTTTTAAATAAATATTTTGTTTTGATTAACTGTAAGGTTTTTATTAAAAATTATCAATGGTATCAATTATGTGAATTTCTGAATAAAAACATAACAGTCACAGTCCGACAATATCCAACGGAGATAACTACATTGGCGATTCAATTTAGCGGCGCCGGTATTTGACAGGCAATTGTCATCAGGATAATTTTTATCAAAATTAATAAGCATGAAAGAATCTTGAAAGAATCCTTGTGTGAAAGAAACATTCAAAATTTTGGTTATTATTTTGTTATCGAACAAACTAAAGTCAAGATTCTATGATAGATTTTTTTTAAAGTTTACATCAATCTCTTAGTTGATACTACGATACGAGTACATATCAGCATAATCACGTTGTTTGTTGCAATTTCAAATGAATCAAATAAAAAAATTTAAAACAATAATAAATGCGGACGAGGCAAAGAAAGATAATAGAACCGTTTTATCGGCTCTTCTACAGTTTTAATTTTGGATAAATATATCTACTAGTTAATTACAAAATGTTGCATAGATAAACAAGGTAGTAGCTCCGCGGGTTTAAGCACAGCTCTCTGCTTAATGTGATGAAGTACGAATCCGGAGTTCCGTCGTTCAAGTCTCTCGGTCAGTAGTGTTTGATTGTCGTTAAATTGTAAAACATCTTGCAAATAAATCGCAATTGGATGCTTCAAGCTGACCACTACTTGATCGTCTTAAATGTAGTTCCGGTTGCAAAATAATCTATCCGTTGCTGCACGAATTGAGATTCTGACTTCTTCAAGACGAATCGGTCGAAGTGGTTGCCTGATTACCAGAAAAAATAAAAATAGATATTCTGGGGTCTATTCTGTAACGTACGAGCTTGGAGCTAGCCGGTAACACCTTTATAGCAAAATGCCGTACTAAAATTTGTATATTACTATGTTCACTTCGTACTTTGAAAGTTTTTGAAAATTATTTTTGAAAGCTGAGAATTTAAATTAATCAATTCCTTATGTTAATTAAATCAATAATTAGTTCTTATATTGACAAAAGCTTAAAGTATTATATTCTTATTATCGAATTACTTACTTATTTATATATTTACACACTCAACAGGACAAAGTCCCAATTAAAGAGCGGCATAGGTAGGTATACATAAGAGTAATACATAAATAGAAAATATAAAAAACTGTTGCATGAGTTATGCGAGAAATAATATGAACAAATAATGGTAATAAACTTATAAACTAGACTAAGGTTTATTACCATTATTATTTTAACATCAATTATTCACCAAATGTTAAAAATTATATTGAAGACTCACTGTGAAATCAGCAACAAATTTCCATATTATGTCAAAATGCTCCATGGAATAGCGGCAATTGAATTTTTACCGGGGATCATGCCATGTCGGTAACAAGTAAAAAAATCTGACGTGGACACCACATGACTTCCTTGTACGCCTATTAAACTGTTCATACTTTTCTTAATAACTAAAATGTAGAATAATATAAAAAAATCGGACGTGGCCACCACAAGACCTCCCGCCATACCTACTTTATTCTTTTAACTTATTATACAAATATATTAATATTAATATAAGTACTACTACTACTGCTACTATTCGGCTACTATACTCACAAATATATTTTAGTCATTTTATTTAAACTGCAGAAGAAGATATAAAGCATATTTTACTATTGTCACTGTCATGTCATAATCATTTAAATTTTACGTAGTAACGGTAGTAACAAATGTTAATTGATCATGGACTACAAGATACCGAAATACTAAATTATAAATATATACTTTAATTATTTTTAAATGATACCAGACACAAAAATATTTGTAAAATACCGATTGTAGATAATAATCACATAATCTTACATTTAAAATAAAAAAATTATCTTAAATTAAATATTTATCGAAATATTTGAAAAAAGTACTACTTCCGGTTTGTAGATTGAAACCAAAAATAGGAGGTGCACAACTAGATGCTATAACAGTCCTAAATACAAAATTTCAACTTTCTACGTCTAACCGTATTTGAGTTTTGCGATACACATACGTCCGTACGTACGTACATACGTATAGACGTCACGACCAAACTAGTCATAATGGATTCAGAAAAGGTCAAAACGGATATTTCCGTCAAAATCTGAGAACCGAATTTTTTCGCGATTACAATACTTCCTTTACTCCGTACAAGGAAGTAAAAATTACATAGTCTCCTGATACTGTCTGAAACACACAAAACTGTTTTGAAAGTAATTTTTCGTTTGTTTTCTTTCGGATGAAAGTGAATGATTCGCCTCAAACCGCAGTAAGAGTGTGCACCCCTGAGTCTCGCGCTGTTAAATTATTCCCGTCTCATAATTAGGACACATATAATTCAGACTCAATCATTTTTGGCATGCAACGTCCGCGGACGCACGAACATTAAACAGAATTATGACTAGTAATTACGGTTTGTGAGTAATGTCATTCATTACCGAACACAATAAATAATAAACACATTATAATGCATGCGAGCACTGTATTCTTGATTAACAAAAACGATATATTTCTATTATGTCCGGCGGTGGCTTCGCTTCGGTTGTTGTTTGTTGTGCCAGGCGGGATTTGTTGTCAATAGCTTCAAAGCGCCGCGCCGCGCCATTTCAATGTTTTGATGGACGCTAGCGTCAGGACGCCCAAACGTGGACGTGTGACAAACATCAACTCAGGAATGCGTCAATTACATGAGCGACAAGTGAATCATATTGGTATACCTTTTCAACTTCAAATTGGGACGAAACAACTTCAAATTGTGACTATACAATTTCATATTGGGAATAAACAATTTCAAATTGGGAATAAACAAATTCAAATTTTATATTGTTAAGTCTCAATTTGAAATTATTTAGTCCTAATTTAAAACTGTTTATTCTCAATTTGAAATTGTTTATTCCCAATTTGAAGTTGTTTTGTCCCAATTGGAAGTTGAAAAGTGTTAATCAGGAGGAATAAAAACATGATGCTAGAGGATTTATTTTACATGTTCGCCCACTAATTTGCATGTCATTATGAATTTTTAATGACACTTGTGTCCTTATGAATTCTTAATGCCACGCATTTTTGTAGGAGAAATAAAAATAGAAATTCGATCAAATTTTAAGTGTTTTATTATAAATAAAAATAACTATTAATAAATTAATAAATGTATGGTTTATAAACATTCAAGAAAAAGTAACTGGCTATACCTATTATTTATTAATATTACAATTACCGTAGAGTGGGGTTACTTTGCTTCACATAGGTAACTTTGCTAAGGATGTGGGAAAATTATTAATTTAATTTTTTTTCTGAATAGGTAGTACCTACGCGCAGTAGTCTTACCTTATACCTTACTCCTATTAGCTATTCTACTTTGTATGTGACGCGGGGGAGGTTTGTCACATCGCATGTAGGTTGTAGATGTAACTCATATATTTGTAGTACATTTTGATAAACTAAGGTCTGTGGAGCCATTATTATAAATTCTAGAACTTTGTAGTATTTTTTTTTTGAAAAAACCAATCATTTTTATTCCTCCAAGTAATTTTTTTAATTTATATATAATATTTATATTTTTTTATACGAATTTTTAAATAAAGTGATAGACATTCCACTCACGATGTTTTTGTAAATAAACTTAAACTTTTGTTTCTTTTTATGCTAACGAATGTTGCCATTTAATTTTATATTATTTTAAAATCATAATTTACATCTGTTACATGTAAGAAAACCTTTTATATCATTGTACCACTTTTTATATATCAAATTAAAGAGCGCATCATCCTTGAGCAAAGTAAACCATCAGTTTTGCGATATGTTCTTGCATATAGATTTTATTTATTTTTATTTTACCCCAACGCGGGCCGACTTTGCATAGATGTTTAAAAAATAAAAATAAATATTTCTCTTTACAATAGTTTTATAATACATAGTGCAATCGATAGCTTAAATATAATTGTACCACATACATTTTTTACCAATTTTTAGGTCTAGCAGTTACGAAATTTAATTAAAATAACCGCCAAATCTAAGCAAAGTATCCACACTGTACGGTATCAACAAAAATTCTTTATAAATAATATCAAGTTTGTTAATATTTATGTTTGTTGTATTTTTTCTACATTCAAATTTTTGATTTTGTATTGCATTGTGCGGTGTTGTGTATACTTCTGACTTAAAGTAATGTCTCATGTAGATTGAGGCTTGAGATTGTAGCACGAGCACAGCAAAATAAATACAACTCATATAAGTTTAATAATCGTATAAAATACTATTTCTACAAAAGCAAACATAACTTCTTTTCACCATCTTCGCTCCCTACATCTCTAGTTTATTTGTCTATAATTGACACTTGTTTCATCTTACAACATTTACATTACTCGCGCAACATTAAAACTGACTTATGCGTTGCTTTTCTGGTGTCCATCGGTCCATGCACATCTAGGAGCCCCCCAGGGTTGGCTGAAGGGGGAGAGTAAGGACACTAAGACATATTTACAGCCTTCTTCCTTCCGGAATCGCTACGTTGTCTGCTGGACTCAGACTGTGGACTTAGAAGTCTGAATAGAGATGTGTGTTTTGATGCTGGAATTCAGATCGTTATGGACTCAGGGGTGGATTAGAAAAATAGTAGTTGGTGGAGATGGATCTAAATAAGTTATTTTTTGAATTAAATATTTTATCATTGATAATTACAAGCCTTATAAAAAGCAAGCTATGGAAGCATCATAATTACAGCGGAGTAAAAGTGACTTTTTACAAATGGATAAAATTATATTTACCTTTGTCATGACATCACATTAAAATAAAGGGTGTCCTGTCAAACTGTTTAAGCATGGAGATCTCGAGTACCATAAGAGATACCTACGAAGTTGCCCCTTTAGGGGAACAATTTAGAAATGTTTTTGTTTTTCCACAAAAATGCTTAGGTGACTCGATATACGGAAAAATGTAAATTTTGCCAATTTCGTTTTTCACCTATAACTTTTTTGTTTGAATTAGTACAAGTTTATAATTTGCACGTTCTAGAATCAGTTTTAAATGAATTCACAGCAGTCTTCAATTTTTTTAAATTTCCTACAGCTTTCGAGAAATTTAAGTCTTAATAGAGATTTTTTTTCTCTTTTCAACGATATAAAACACAAGTGTATTGAAATTAAAATGAATTGTTGTTATTACCGCATTTAAAAATCTTTTTTAGTTTCCAACATGAGCGTTCAAAATTTAGTTTCAAAATCGAAAAAATAGTTATTCACTTGCCATTGGGTGAAAATGATTATATTTTTAAAAATAGCGGACTACACTAATTAAATTACGAGGAATCCTATGAGTTATAAATTATAAATTATAAGTCCGTCCCAAACTTCTTTGCCGTTACGTCATTATTTTATTTTCAAGAATAACTAAAGAATACATTGTCTTACTCTTTCTATCTTATTACAGTCATATATTTAGTTGAAACACGTATGTCATTCGAAATTTGCGAAGTATTGATACTGTTACGTGAAGTTTTGTTCTTTGTTTTTATTATGAAGTAGAAAAAGAAAGAAATAGAAAACGTATAATAATTATATTGTTGATATACCAGCAATTATAACTTATTATTTGAGTAGGCTGTTTTTCATGTTGTTTTATGAAATACATTGTATTGTATATTTTGAAACTGTCAAACAAATCAAAACTATTTTCACTGTGATTAAATAATTTAACATAGGTATATCGTTGTTTTATGCATACATTAGCTGTTTGCATATAGATATTTATAATATTATTTATAAATATGCCCGACAAACGTAATAATAAACAAACAATTCAGATTGTCTTGAATTTGTACCAATATTTTACTGCTGAAAAAGAAAAAGGAGAATTACTTACTCCCGTGTCAGCTGTTCTAGAGGTATTTATTTATTATTAAATTTATATACTTATTCCAAATATTCACATAATATAGTTTAAAAATATTTGATATCAAAATATAACTTTCTCGCCATAATTTCAAATTGATTCATACGAACTACAGGTATGACGTCACGGCAAAGAAGTTTTGGGACGGACTATATAGTTATTTTATCGATATTCGTAGTCATCCTTAATAAAAACAATTTAATAAAATATTATTATGTAATTTATGCCTTTATTTTTATGTCAATATAGTACCTACTTCTTGTGTTTTATATTGTTGAAAAGAGAAAAAAATCTCCATTAAGACGCGTCTTAGCCAACTATGAGTTCCATTTTAAAATTTTAATTTGGTTTTAATTTCTCGAAATCTGTACCTACAAACTTGACCAGTTTAGCAGTCATCTTTTTAAAGTAAGTTAGGTTACCTTCTGTATTTTTGTACCGTGCCCATTTCTAAAACTGACAATAGTTATATTGATATTTTTAACAAATTTGAAGAATGTTTCAGGAAATGGTTCAAAATCTAGTTGTTCCAAAACACCCAGAAATTTTACTGCTGATGATTGTTAAATAAAATATTGCAAGTCATAAATTAACAATAAAATAAATTGTACGGTAACCGTAATAATATATTAAAATGATGCTTGAAGGCTGTTTTGCAAACATGATCACCTCGACCAAAATGATTGATACTTTTTAATAATCTAAACCTGTCAGCATCACTTACTATTTACATGTTGATGAATTATTTGTTGTTATTACATTCACACATGAGGCTGTAAGTCTAACACTCTAAATACATTGTATTAAAACAGGACGGCGTTGACAGGTGATGTACCGCAATTCAAAACGTCAAACGCAACATACACAGCACCAATAGACGCAGAAATTAATTATTATTGTTGCTGGGAATCTATAAGCGTCATACTCTATCTACTGGGTCGCGCGGTGTGACCTGCTGTCGACATGCTGTATTAAATTGTTATATTTTTATGTTGTATTATTGAAATTATGATAGTACCATTGTTTGATTTGGGTGCTATTAATATTACGCAGTGGTTTCGACCACGGACTGCGTACTTCTACTTAATTTTCAAAGACTGTACATCGTACAGATATGCATTTTTTCTTCTCCCTCTACTGGATATTGGCAACATATCTTCATACTATCATGTGTAGATTGAGATGTCATATCCACACCAGGTGTCAAAAAATTGTTAATGCGTGCAAATTATGTTTTTATTATGACAAATAATTACTAAAAACATTAAATCAACTGTTATTTAATAATTAATTATGTTTAAAAGCATCATTTTATTGCTAAAAAAGCAAATAAAATTTAGAGATTTTACGTTGGCAACAACGTTCAAATGTCAAATGTCACAAAATAATTGATGTAACCCTACTTTTAAAGAATTTTTGGCATCACATTAAGTGCATTTTATTGCAAAAACCATATTTCGTAGAAAAAATAGGCTGTACAACTCGTGTGGATTGCCTATATCGCACGCGAACGTTTGCAGACACTCCCCCTGTGGGGTCGTGACTGCAAACTCGTTCTCGTGCGATTGAGGCATCACATCCACTCTTGTTGTACAATATACTATTTTCTACTCCCTACTAGATATTGGCAACATATCTTCATACTATAATGTGCGGATAGGGATGTCATATCTATACCAGGTGTGGATATGAAATTCAATGTCAAATACGTCAAGAAATTATTAATGCGTGCAAATTTTGTTTTTATTATGACAAATAATTATGATAAAACATTAAATCAACTGTTATTTAATAATTAATTAATGTTTAAAAGAATGATTTTATTGCAAAAAGAGCAAATATTTAGAGATTTTACATTGGCAATAATTATTCAAATGTCATAATGTCAAAAAATTATTGATGTACCTAACCCTACTTTTAAATAATTTTTGGCATCATATTGAGTGCATTTTATTGCAAAAACTATATTTCGTTATTTGATCGTAGAAAAAATAGGCTGTACAACTCGAGTGGATTGCCTATATCGCACGCGAACGTTTGTAGACACTCCTCATATGGGGTCGTGACTGCAAACTCGTTCTCGTGCGATATAGGCATCACATCCACTCTTGTTGTACAATATACTATTTGTACCCATAACCTAGGAAATGATATATTAAGCATGCAATTGGCAATCTGAAATGTCAATTTCCCTGTGTAGTTAATCGGGAAAATGCAAAGAACACTGGCATCTTGAGCATTCTACAATAAAATCATCTTTAAAATAATAAAATTTATTTTAATGGATATTACTTTCCACGATTTTCATGTATTAAAACCCACAAACACCATCTATATACACTCGGCAAAAAAAACGCACCACTTGACAATGCACCCAAAATTCCGAAATTAAAGACCGCCATAACTCTGTTGAATTTGGTCGAGAATGGATGAATCTTCGTTCTAACAAGTTTGAAGTTTAAGGTCATGTAAGTTAATCTGACGCAAAGTTAATTTCACCCTGTCATTCCCCTGAGAAAAAACTGTTTTTGATGTCAAAAAATGTCAAACTTTGACAACTTGTACCAGGTGCAAAAATACATGAATTCCGTCCACTACCAAGGCGATAATGTTCATTCATTTTCCTGTCGGGGGAAAAAAATTGAGTACTTCCGATGATTTGGCGCGAAGTAGGTTTTGAGCAATTTCTTTGAAAAAACTTTGTTAAGTATTTATATTTTCATGAAATTTTATTGATTCACCATAGCAACAATTACTTTTACTGCCTTGGCATTACAAATAATTTTATTACCAAGGCACTGTCAGCTGTCATAAAATAGCACTTTTAATTTTAATTGGCGAAAATCAAATTTGTTATTTATTTTTTCAAAATTTATTATAGTTTCTCCATAGCAACAATTACATTTTTCTTCAACCGTCTTAAAAGTTGGTTCTTTTAATACTGTTTTTAGTATTAAAAGTTGACGTTTTTGTTATTAATAAAAAAATGTAACTGTTGCTAGGTTACACTTTTAATCCTAGGCTTAAAAGTACTTTTAATCCTAAGCTTAAAAGTAGATTCTGTATTTCTGTATTCTGTAGATATTGAATGTTTTTTGTTGTTAATTTAATCAAACCAAAAAAAAAAAAATATTAATCTGATTTCAAAACATCTTTATTTTAGTACTTAGGTTTAATATTAATTTACAAATTTATTACTTATTCACAGTGATATTAAAAGTACAGCTTGAGCAACTTTGATAAAAATTGAACAAGCCACAAGTTGCAACAGTATTAACATTTTTGGTAGTCTTGCTAACAATATCCGTTAATGGTACATGGTACTAGAATCTTGGGAGCGTAATATTTCTTGAGCTTGATCATCACGCACTTCTTCATTTTTTCTACTGGTATTATCATCATGAATGGAGGATATTATTCTTTTACTAGTGCTAGGTTCATCGAACCGTAATATTTTTTTAGCTGTCTACCATGTATGTTTACCAGTAAAGCTGATTTGACATCTTCAATAACATCAATCTTTAAACGTACCAATTCATCGCAACGGCATGCACCCGAAATTTCCAGTATTACAACAATCATTCATAATATTTAGATAGTTATATTCTCATTCCTCATATTTAAACACTTACTTTAATCATCAGGTATGTATTATCAGGAGCATAATTCAAGAAAAACTCTTGATTTATTTTAGTTTGACAGAACAATAAAATTTGTAAACAAAACAAAAGGTTAAGCAAAGCTACCTTCTTAGTTTCAATCATATTTCAACAAAATATTTCAATAATTTAATATGTAATTTTCTTGGTTGAAGAAAAAATAGTATGTGTTATTTGGATTAAAAGTGTTTGTTTGATTCGCAATTTTTGCATCCGCTCGGCTTCGCTACGCTCCGCCTCGCAAATGTAAAATAATTGCTCATCAAACAAAGTATCACTTTTAATCCTAATAACACAATATACTATTATTGCCTAAACATTAAAAAAGGTACTAAATGTGATATTTCACAGACTGTCAGCTGTAAAAATAGCACTTTTAATGTCAATCAAAAATGTAAAAAGTCGAGAAATTGAAACGAGAAATAATCGAAACGAGATCAAAATATTCACATTCGAGACGAGACGAGATTTTTCACTTCTCGACGCATCACTACTATATCCACTACTCATAACCAATTATTGCGTTTGTTGTTATTAAATAACTGAAAATTTTATTGACTACGCATCAGAAACTTTAACTGTTTTATAGAATTTGAGAGCATAATTTAAATAAATGAACTTATTTTAAAATGCACATCTTAGAAATTGTATAATGCATAACAGATTTATTATAAAAATGATTTGTTTTATGAAGAATGTAATAAGCCACTGTGTGTGAGTAAATGAATAAAGGAACTGCACAGGAAGGGAACACGCCACTGCGCCAAATTGCCGTAATGTCAAATACCCGCTGTATCCAATTGCCGCAATGTCAAATTGCCACTGTGCCAAAACGCATCCCCACCACTTACATACTTGTAATAACGTATGTCGAGAGACTACTGCAAATTTATTTCGACACAGAGGCAATTTGACCCAGTGGCAATTTGACTCAGCGGCAATCCAACACAACAGCAATATTTAAACATACTGGTAATCGGGCATAGCGACCAAAACCGAGTTTGTGGGACTCTAGTACGGTTTTGTTAGCTTTGTTAGTGTAGTAAATACCAAAACCGAGTTTGTGGGGCTCTAGTACGGTTTTGTTAGCTTTGTTAGTGTATGTCAAAATGCTCCTGTTATGTCCAATTGTCGCTATGCCCGATTGTATGTCTAAATATTGCTGTTGTGTTGGATTGCCGCTGAGTCAAATTGCCACTGGGTCAAATTGCCACTGGGTCAAATTGCCTCTGTGTCGAAATAAATTTGCAGTAGTCTCTCGACATACGTTATTACAAGTATATAAGTGGTGGGGATGCGTTTTGGCACAGTGGCAATTTGACATTGCGGCAATTGGACACAGCGGGTATTTGACATAACGGCAATTTGGCGCAGTGACATGCACCCCACAGGAATATAGTCAATTTATTTAACTTATTTATTTAGTCCAAAGGCCAACGTTTCGGCACCTTTTGTGACATTATCCAGGCATACTACGGATATACATAAAATCACATCAATCACACAATTTGTAAAAATTGTACAATATAAATACTTACAGACTTAAATTTTATAGAAATAGTAAACCATTAAAAATATGTTGGATATTGTCAAGTATAATATAAATTGAGTACTTCTAGTACATACTTCCATCTCAAAAAACGGTTAATGGAGTGAAAATAAAAAACAAGTTAATACTAGTTATCATCAACAGTTATTTAAACAGTTTGCTGATTTGACAATAGATGCCATTAATATCTTCCTCAGCAGTCCTAAGAGTGACGTTGTTTATTTTATGTCCAGCACAGTAGCCATGTAATGGACAATATTGAAAATTTAAAATAATCTTAAGAATTTGAATTTAAGACAAAATTGTGAAATAAATATAGATTTGCCAAAGATTTGCTTATCGCGTTAGTTCTTGTCTGATCTATAGACCAAAATAAACGGATATACAGAGAGGGTTTGAAGTTAATGTCATAAATTTAAGGGTAAGTAAGTAGTATGACATGTGTAGATTACGAACAGAAATAATTTTTTTTTAAATCGAAAAATAATTTCCATGTTTCCCAGTCAAAAATTTTTCGTTGCCACTGCCACTGGGTGGAGTTATTAAGTTATTGTTTCATTAAAAATAATTAAATTTTGTTTGTTTATTTTACTAGTATTATGTAATTTAAAGTTTTGATTGCCTAGTTCTATTGTTTGTGTTTAATAGGAAACCGAATCCAGTGCAGTACTACAAAAATGCTCCAGGTAAACTACCCTTAATTTTTCGAATTTAAACAAAATTATTTCTGTTTCGTAATCTACACAAGTCATACTGCTTACCCTTAAATTTATGACATAACTTCAAAACCACCCTGTAGAACAAAAATATAGCCTTTCTGGTTAATCGCTTAAAAATTAGTTCCATATCTATATAACTATTTCGTCATATCACAGAAAGTTTCAAACTTATAAATATGTCAAAAATGCCAAACATATTTCTTAACTCGTATGACATTAATAAACTCGTCCTATAACTTTTAATACAAAGAAAAAAAATAGCAAACATTAAAACGCTATTTCCCAGATTTGAGAAAAGTGGACTTAGAACAAACATAAAACAACCCGACGTAGTGACAAAAATTCAAGAATTCAAAAAAACAAATATACTACATATATTTAGTACAAATTGTATTATGCATAAAAGTAATATGTTGTATGTGGGTAAAGTAAGGAATTTCCCACGAGGGAAATCTTAACTCACGAGGATGATAATTTTCTCGAATGGGTCATTCCTTTTTGCCCACGTGAGAAGTATAACGTTTTATCCAACAACTCTTAATAACTGCTTAAATATTTAATACAACGACGCTATAATGGATGGTATTGTTCATGAAGATGAAGTTTACAACACGGGCGAGGGTTTTAATCATCTGAGGGAATAATAGCCATCATAGCGAGTTGTATACTGTACTTTATCTACGACTAAATAATTACTTACAAGATTTTAATATAATAAATACCAATAAGCAAAAATTTTGACATTTTCAAATGTCAATTCTCTATTACCATAGGTACAACAGTAAACATTGCAATGTTTTTTAAAAATAATGTGCACGGAGAAATAGATTCAGGCAAAGTAATTTTCTGATTGGTGCAGAGGAGGGAATACTGACTATTATTTCCTGGTATTATTTTTATTATTTATATATTATGTAGCAAACATTACACAAGTATTGTTAATGTGATACATTAGTCGTAGATAAAAAATATTAAGTTCCAACCTAAAACATCGTTACTATGTTGACTACCCATAAGTGGGTATAATTTTGATCATAGCTACTAGTAGGCAATCTTTTACTTTGCTTGTTTAAAATAACCATAGTTATGATGCTTTTATTAAGAGGTGTGGATACGAATCTTAATCTTCTGTTTAGAGAGTGTTCATTGACCAATATTCTATAAATAATAATAATAACAAATCAAGCTCTGTTCGAAGATTTAAACATACATTATGAGTTGGTGGTGCGTTAGTTTGTTACAGACTGTAACAAATAAATAGCAAAAAAACCGTAGACATAAGGATCCAATAGCCAAACTTAAAACCATAACATACTCAAACATTGGAGCTAATAAAACCAATTGTCTAACTAAAGCAATACCATCAACTCCATAACGACACAAATCCATTCCATCTTACCCCTCCCCCTTCTTGTGACGTCGCTAAGTCAGAATGATGTCCCTCGCTCGCAGACTGAACGGTTATTGGGTAATGTCGTAGAAATTAGTTACAGAAAATTCGAACTTACGAAATAATAATTAAGATTCTGTGCTGGGTGAAACCATTCCAAGCAATAAAGCAATTATGAGACGAATGGATAGCAGATAGAACAGGAGTGGATTGAGGAAAAGAGGGGAAATCTTGGGAGGAGAGAAAGTGGAGTGACTTGTAAATTTTGTTTTACATATTCGTACAAGTTTTGACAATAATTATTGTATGCATAAATTAATTATAGTATTTGACATTCAAGAAGTCTGAAAAAGGTCATCGTGAAACTGTACCAAGTAAGATTTAACAGGGTTGTTTAAACAATTTGTTTTAAAAAAAATGTTTTAAACATGTTTTGAACACGGCCTAATATTTTAATACATGTTTTAAACTGTGTTTTAAATCAGGTGTTTAAAACTGTTTTTAAAATGTTTGAAACAATAATCAAAAAATCTGTTTTTTTTTACTTTTAATAAATTTATTCATTAAAACCATTCGCTGGTAGGTACTTATACATTTTAAAAAAGTATCTAAAATATCTTTGAGATTTTTACCTCTCACCTAATAGGTATTCTATATAATGGGTCAAAATTTTCGATTATGAGTTTTTGGTGGATAAGCACGTTTGAGAGTCCCTAGAATACGAATTTACTATTTTCACGATGATGTCTGTGTGCGTATGTCTGGATGTATGGACGTATGGATGTATTGACGTATGGACTGACGATTTTTCGTCCACGATAACTAAAAAAGTATCAAACCTTTAATAATCAAATTTCATATTTAAGATTATAATAAGGATCTTAACATCGGATAAGATTTTGGTAGAAATTCGTAAACCGGAAGTAGTACTTTTTAAGCTTGATATAGTTTTCCTTAAATAAATTAGTACATTATTTATTTATGACAATTTTTGCAATTAAAAAAAAGCAAATATAATTATCTATGGGTACAGCTGAATCTGGTAGCATTTAACAATAAAATAAAGTACAACTAATATTCTACTCTTTTGAAATACCAGTATCTTGTTGTCCATGATCATATGAAATTTGTTTCTACACAAAATTTGAACTATTATGACAGTGACAGTACAGATGACATATTTTGCTTTCATCTTAGTTTACATTATAGTTTACATTACGTGAACAACTATGAACATGTAAGTAAAACTATTTATTAGGTTAGTAGAATAAGCAGAAATAGGCGAGAGGTCATGTGCTGGCCACATCAGATTTTTTTCTTCATATATTATTCTGTTATTGGGTTGTATTTGATTACCCTAATGAATAATGAACTAAATAAATAAATAAACTAATAATTATTTGAAAGACACTTTATTGATGTCAATCTCATGTACTCATGCATATTTTTCCCTGATTCGCTGTGTGCGATTCAATAACGAATATCCGTTGACCGTTGTCGCTTTTTGTTGCCAACTGAACGAAACGAAATAATAATGAAACGGCCGGAGCCGCAGTCGCCCCGGACTTTTTATTTAACTATTGCATATTTCCTGATGACGGATGTACAAATTTATGAATTCGTGTTATGGTCATACGAGTTTAAAATATAATGGAGGTGATAGCAATAACGTAACGAGTGCTGGTGTTTTATGTGTAATGCGGTGATAATGGCAGTTATTAACCAATTGTTTATTGCTGATTTTTTGTCGAGTGGTTTTTTGTGACCCGCATGAAGACTGGCCAGTATTTTATACACTGATGACGAAGCGGCGATTCGGTGGGGTTTAATTAATGAGAAGTTATTTAGTCATGCTACAAATATACTTTTTTATTTATCTCTTTGTGTGTTTGAATGGATTTGCTACCAATAAGTTAAAAATAAAAAGTGCTGGAAAATTATTTAATAATATATTTATTTATTTAGCAATTAATTAATTAATTTGCAATGATCAATGAACTATGATAGTTATTTGTTTAACTAGGCAAAAAATATTAGATTTGCTGCCGCGGCTAGAGTTTCATAGACGAGGCGCAGCCGAGGCTATGAATCTAGCTTAGGCAGCAAATCTGTTTTTTTGCCATGTTAAACACATAATTTTTTCGGCGATTGTTATTAATTAATATTAATTTAGTGATTATATTAAATATATTGATAGGTATCGCAATCAAATTATGTTGCTATGTGTATATGTTGACAGTTGCTATGAAAAAACAAAATAGGTTAGGTATGTTGATGAATTTTATAAATGTCAAATTTGTTGATTCACCATAGTAACAATTACTTTTGCTGCCTAGGCTTTTTTTACTATTTTTGCTGCATAGGCAGCAAAAGTGACACTTTGCTGACTGTCAACTGTCAAAAAAACAGCACTTTTAATGTCAATCGCCGAAAAAATATATTTGTGTTTTCAAGTAAATGTTACATAAAAAGAAAACAAAGCATAATATTATTGGTTCTCTAAATAGTATTCTCTTATTTTTTTCTTAAAATTTTAACAAACGTTGCATTTTTTAATTGAACTAGGAACATTGTTATATAGTTCAAGACCTTTACAAAACATTGATTTTGAAATACTGATGCTTTGTTATCTGTTAATAATGAAATTTACATTTTGCCATGTGGAATAACCATTTCTTCCATTAACACAGCTTATATTGTTACCTTCCGCCTCATATTCTATAAGGGAGGTATTGTGATGGGTCAAAATTTTCGAGCGTGAGTTTTTAGTGGATAAGGACGTTTTAGGATCCATAGAATACGAATAAAGTATTTTCGAGATGATGTCTGTGTGTGTGTGTGTGCAATCGCCGAACCGGAAGTAGTACTTTTCTTAAATATTTTGATAAATAATTAATTTACCGCAATATTTTTTATATCAAATTAAAGATTACCTATATATTATTATATACAATTTTTAGCATTTTGTAAATTATTTTGTCATAGTAGGTACAGTACTTTAAGAATTAAGTAATTTAGCGTATGAAACTTCAGTTGTGATCCATGAATCATGATTGTTTAACAATTACTACGAATTTTTTTTATTGATAATGACAGTATCAGAGTGACAGTGCCAATAGTGATACATCATTTATATCTTCTTCTACAGTTCCACGGTTGACTAAATGACTAAAATATTTTTAAGTATACTTATATATTTGTATAGTAGTAAAAAGAATAGGGTATGGCGGGAGATTTTATGCTGGCCACATCAGATTTTTTAAAAGTAAGTTGGTAGTTCGTTATGGACAATCTTGTAAACAAAGATTAAAACATTAATTTCCACAAATTTGTTTATCTCAAGTCATTGCAAGGTATTCAACATATAAGTAATTCTTGTGAATCTAGTATTACACTTGAGGATAACTCTCATTGTCTCATTGCTCTGTTTTAGAGTTTCTGTAGCTTGTCAATGTCGTTCATACTGCACATAAACAAAATTGTACTACAGTACGAAAAATGAGGAAGCACAATAATTGTGTTATAATCAACAAAACTACTCCACATAGATAAATGTTTAGTAATTCTACTTAAGTAGTTCATTTTTTAGCAATTTTTTTTACATAATACTGTACGTGAACATCAAATTTGAGTTTACTATCAATAATTACTCCTAGATACTTATTATGTGGAACATTCTCTAAAATATATAAATAATATTATTTTATTTAACTTGAGTGCAGCAGAAATAAAATGTAAGTAAAATCAAACCTGATAAACTCTAAGTACCTGCACTTAAGAACAATAACATTCCTTGAATTTTATTTGATGACGTTTATAAATAAAGTTATAAAAAGAGCAATGAATTAAACTAATATTTGACATTTATTAACATAATGTATTTGCTGTTGTTACAGTGCCGTGTTACGACATCTCTCGGGACGCCTTTATTGAGGCCCCATTTTAAAATAGCGAAAATAAATAATAACTTAAGGTAGTTTCCATTTTCTTTTACCTATAATATTTAAAATAATAGAATAATACAGAAAATATGAAATAACATAATTTAAAAATTGGTAGGTACCTAAAATAAAAATTTACTTTTATTTAATCTATACATCCCTAGTTCCACGCTTTCATATTTCATATTTTCATATTTCTATAAATGACTATATTTTGTTTATTGTAAATATATAAAAATAATATTTTTTATAATACAATCTTTAAAAATTAGAGAAATAAATGTACTCACTTCTAATATCACATTCGCATTAATTCTTTCCGGAATTTTTTTTAGTGCTTTCCAACAACGTCTTAATTAGCTTAAATGGTACACGAAACCTAATTACGTTGTTGGAATGCACGATACAAAATTTCCTGGACATGAATTAATGCTCGAGTGCATATTCGGTAAGAAAATCGCAATGACACGGCCGCTCTATTTTTGAATTGTTTTTACAATAGAAACTTGAAATATTTACTTTTGTATTTAACATTAAGAAATATGTATTATTTACCTAATTAATTGCATTCATAATTGCACTCATAATGCAATTTAACCAGTTTTTAATTTAATGTCTAACGGACATTAATTTTAATTAATTTCAGTTAAGAGCCTATTGCATGGCAATAATACTCATTGAAAAACGAGTAATTTTTGTGAGGATCTCAATCTAATACTGTTATACTAAAAGCGCGGAATCTTCAAAATCTTTAATCAATGTAATTAGTTTGGCTTTAATAATTATGCGAAATTCGGCGAAAATTGTACAAGTTTAGATATAATTTATGGCAACTCTGTTGATAAAATTATAGTTTTATTGTTTTTCCGCCCTTTTTACATCTATGTTCTACTCATTTAATCTTTAAACTCAATGATAACTTTTATAGTTCATTCATGAGATCCTCACGAAATTCTAGTGTTTAATTTCTTTTTATCTCTAATTGTTGTCGGAACAATATATAGTTTGAATTTTTCAATTCAACAATGCTTTGTCGTTACTAATGTAAAATTTCAGATTTTTATTTTGAGCAATATAGCCAGAATCGTGAATTCTGATTCTTATTGCACTCAAGAAGCATAGCCCCTTAAGTGCTTCAACCTTCAAGATATCTTTATATCACCATGGTTACTATGATTGTAATTCTTCCAATGGCTGTTATTTGTGTCATGCTATTTTCTACAAAATAATTTAAATTTTTACATTATTTATAATATTTTTACTTATTTTCAAAAAATATATTATACATATATTGCAATTTTGGGTGCCGTACCTTTTACTGCATATATTATAATTATCAGCTCTACTCATGGTTGTTAATAAAGAATATACAAGAGGGCAGATTATTGTGCAGTTAACTTGGGTTATGTACCTTAATGAAACCGAACCTGAGTTGTCAAAATCACAGTCAATAAAATAACGCACTTGACACCGCCAAATATTGTTATTAATCCTGATTTTAAAATTATTTTCTAAATATTTCTGTAATGACAAGTTGACCTTTCATCTTTATTAATAATTCATCGACATAATTTTCCAACAATCCCTTAATTCCAAACATTTCCATCTTAAACTAACACAAATATTTTCTCGTTGTGTTAATACCCATGTCTTGCGATTCCACGATTCTGATGTCGGGAATTGTACCATCGATGCCACAGAAAGTGAGAAGTCACGGACTGGAACTTGTGCATATTCATGGCTGATTTATTGCTTTGCATTAGCGACTTAGCGAGAGGGAAATTTTGCACGAAAATTGAAGAAGACGGAGAAAATAGAAAAATGGGTAGGAATTAGCTAGTAGTCCAAGCAAATTAGACTTTTTAGTAGAAATAATAGGGGTAGGTACAATAACCCAAAAAGTTCCCGCCCAACACGTAGGTGTAACATACCCTTTTTTGGGTTTAAATGTAATTTTTCTCAGTTTTCTCATGGGTTTTTCTCTATATAGGTATCTCAAAAAGTATGTGTTTTAGCAAAACTTTTTCTTACGTAATTATAGAGATTAAAATTCTCTATAGAAAAGATCTTTAACGATTTTAATGTGAGTGGCACAGTTTTCGAGAAAATCATGAAAATGTATGTCGAACATTCCAATCATTAAAAACCAAGTCGAATTTTTTTTGTTTCTACATAAATATTTTTATTTCAAAAACAAAAATTGTGTGCAAATTTTACAAAAATGTACCTACAAAAAATTCCTAAATTCACTTCTTGTTTTTCAAATAGATTGCAACAAATTTTTTTCGAGAAATTGAGACGAGACGAGTATTGAGTTCTTTGAGACGAGAATTGAACAGCCGGGAAATGACCGAGACGAGAATACTTAAAATTCTCGTCACGAAAATTTGAGACGAGAGGAGAATTGACTATGTCTCGTCTCGTCTTACGGCATTATGGTTTTTTATTCTTAGAGTTTAACTCCATTTAATTCCCAATTTTACCATTTCTCTTTTTATATGCGGTTAGTAAACATGCGGTTAAATATAACATGAAGTTAACATGGAGTTACTGTCGCGAACGTTTTTCCACATAAATAGAAGGCTCATGTTAACTAACTCCAAGTTTATGGATATTTCTCATTAGGTTGGTATGGTTTTTTCATAATCAGTTGTATTTTATACAGATGGCAACATTGAATGTTGACAGATGATTGATTCAAACCTCACTATTTTTCATTGTATATGTAATTTCAAGTAGGAACAATAAACTTATTTATTCTTATTGCGTAAGTATTGTACACCGAGAATAAATATGTACGTAGGGAAGTAATAATAAACAATAAATATAACTTATTTTTATAGTAGCATGACTGAAAAGCAAAAAACTGGAAAAAGAAGGATTTGAAATTTTTCTTCGGAGGAAGAATATATTCTATGTAACAAAAAACTATTGTTGATTCCCTTAGTTATCTGTTACATGTCGAATAACATCTTCAACCTCTTCAATGATGTTTTCAACAGTTCTTGTTGATAGACGAAACCTTTAAAAAAATTCTTTTCCACTATACTTTTCAAAATTATTAGGCGTTACTCGTAATATTCTTAGTGCCCTTATAGGCACCTCTTCGTCACCGCTATATGCATTTATGTTATACGGATTCATTTTGGCTGTCAATTTTTTAGATTAGGTTAGGTTAGGAAACCCGAAGTTAAAATCTTAACCGGTATTTATTCCACATGTTAAAATAACATGTACTTTAGCTTGATGTTAAGGATAACACCAGTTGGAAAAACGATTTTTGTAGCTAACATGAAGTTAACTCCATGTTATATTTTAACATGGAGTTGGTTAAATTGGGCCTTAGTAGTATTTTTTTTTAAATATTTTTATTTTAAATATCTTGCCTGTAAGATTAAAATTATACATCTGCATGTTTTATAGGTTCATTAAAAATAATCCCACTGTCTCAAGTAACCCAACATTGATGGTAAAAAAATACAATAATAATATATTTGTAAGGTTATTATTGCAGAACAATATATCTTAAACCGGACATTACCTTAAATTTTTTTCTAAAACGAATAGTTTTAAAGTTATTGAGGAAAATGTTCTAAAATCGTCTGAAGTATCCGCAGACGACGGTAATAATTATTGACTACAGCACAGGCAAGGCAAATTATTCCCATACCTTTAAACCATACCTTTCACACTGTACATTTCTCCCGCATCTTCTCCCATTTAGCCACTCCTGTCTCCTCCGACGCCTTCTTGTCGTCGCGATGTCACGTTGACGTCGTTGAACGTTGAGTCGTCGACGCGTTGACAGGATGACATTCCGTCAGCACGCCTCAGAACTGGGACAAGGACTTGAATACCTCGAGGGAGAGCAAGGAATGGAGATGTACATTGGGGGTGGAAGGGAATTTGTTGGAGATTTGTATTTTAGAAGGGGGAGGGTGATTGTGAGGTAATGGATGTCTTGATGATATCCCAGTAAACAAAATTCAATCTCTACAATGTCGCAGAGATGTTAATATCACACAGGCGATGTTCATTTGAATGTCCCAAGAACATCTCAGAGCACTTGTAGCGATTGCTATAATGTCCGCCCCTTGTTATTTTGTTTTGTAATGTCGCCGAGGTAATCTTTAAAAATGTCTCAGCGATCTTAAATAGACGTTATATTTTACATCCGTTAAAATATATTAATAAGGCCAATTAAAGAAGCAAAATTAAAAACGATAGCACTCATTGCACAATAATTATACACGACACGTCGATTTGTCAACCCAACAATGCTGTAATCGAGGATAAAGTGTCACCATGCGCGGGATTCGAACCATGAGACCTAACAATACCATACGCTAGAACGATAACTACTAGACCACGCTATACAGCTACGTTTATAGCTTCGTACAGGAAAGTAGAAATAATTGTTGTTATAATAATTATAAAACAATACTAAATTAAAATATATTATTTTTTTGTTGTTGATTTGTTGGTCCGTACTCCAAAATTACTTTGCTATAGTACCTACTTATTTATGGAAAGTACTTACTATATACTCGTATTTACAAGTTTTATCACATTTTGACAACAATTTAAGTATTTCTGCTTTTTATTCATCTCCCTTACCAGTCACGAGTTCAACTTATCATAATTAATTATGTTGTCTACAGTGATCTTTTAACAATATCACTTGATCTTCTCATCACTTATAATAAAAGCTAAAGAGTGTAAGGCGTTTTTTGCAAATATTACATGTGTTTTACAAATATTCTTTTCCCCTATAACCATAAATTATTTTTTATTAATATTATATGTAATAAAACAATAAACACTGTAGAATGGCGTGTGAATTTCATGTCCTTGGCCGGCAATACTCTATAAAAGTTCTTTGACAAATACCTTTTATGAGAAATTTGATAGTGTATTAGCTCCTCTTTTAGAAAAGTTGAGCTAACTTTAACTTTTATTAAATAAGAGCTTATATAACAGATCTTTGTCAAAGATCTTTTATAGTGTAATGTCGGCACTAGACTATTTTCTGGTATGAGTGGTATCAAAGGATCGTCTTAAGCCTGGTTTTAAAGTTAATAATTTTAGTATAAATCATGTTACATAAATATACTGGCGAAAAATAATGATAAGTATTATATAGGTAATGGATAACTGCAGGTACCATGCATAATATATAAAGCGGACCTTCTAGGTTTTTTCCGAATTCCTAGAATATTCTCGCTTTTACTTTTTTTTCTATTTCACTCTTTTCCCCGCTACTACGGCTGCCTGAAACTAGTCCGAAACTCGTACTTTGCCGCATCCTAACTATGCAATCTCATTTTGAAGTTGAAAAATACTGTAAAAGTGTAAAACTGTCACATATTATTATTGACTTCAGAATAATGTTTTTATAAACATTTCATGAGAAAGAATGGGTCTTCAGATGTGCCTTGCGGTATTTTTGTAATTATGTACAATTTTTTAATCAAAATTTTAAAAAGTCCCATCTGTAGATCCATTCTGTCTCTATTAAATTCTTGTTGAAGTAAAAAAATTCCATTATTGTGTTGGCCACGAAACACTCGCTACGTTAGTACATTTTATGCTGGACTTTAGAATGTAGACGGGCCTCTTAACTCGCAACCATTAAACGGTAAACTTAAGTAAAGACTTACTTCCACTAATCACCTCCACAGGTTTACCTCTGATGTTTAGCATCTACATCCATTCTAAGCCAAGACCAAGACGAGTATATTTGTCTAATTCCCGTCAAACCCTCGGCTCCGTAACCCGAATTCGGAATTCTCTTCCCCCTTTCTGCCATAAGACAGTGTATTCGACCAACTCTAAGCCACCCCCTCCCCCGCAGAAGCTTAAATTATTTGTACATAATTTCCCATTCGCATTCGCAACAAACACAAATATACTAAGTATAATCTGCGCAAAGTTAGAGCCGAGAGCAATGCGTGAAATTTATAATATCCGACTAAATTTGTAGTTTTAGTTAGCGGGATTCGCGCTAATCGTTTAAACGCGAGTTTCTTATATGGGGGGGGGGGTCTTATGTGGGCAGGATGTGCAGGATAACGTGTGTGGAGGAATTCAGACGGTTCTGTTTTGAACTTAACGTTTCTACTGTCTTTTCCCGTGGATACACTTTTTGTTCATAGGTCAAAATGGACCCGGAGTGTCTAGTAAAAGTAATATATTTATTTATCTACGACAAGAGAATCATGTATTCATTTAACACTATTAAATAATGAGTACTTTATTCTTCCGAATCCGAACTGTCAAACTGCCATCACACCTGTTTTACTATTTCAGATTGTTACAAAAGTTGTTGTTGCCTAGCAATTTATGTAGTGACATTGACAAAAAATTACGAGCTGTCAAGCTAGTGATTTTTATTCAATGTCATGAAATAAATTAGAAACAAGCTCGCGTAAAACAATCTGAAAATTTTGCCAAGACAAAATTTAATCACGAATGATATTCGGAAGACTATTTCAAGAATAAAAAAGTCAAGTTTGACACTAATTAAATAACATGTTGTTAAGGAAGTTGTTGAAACATCAAAAAATTTCACTTATCAAAACTAGCATAGTTACGAATATAAAGCAGTCTATTGGCTAGAAGGGTGTGACAAAAATTTGTTGAGAGTGTTTTGTCAAACTAAAACAAGGTAACTAGGTAAAATCATGAATTTTTGTTGGTTTAGAAATATATGAGTGGAATAGTCTACAGGTTGGTGGAGGTAAAATGCGAACATAGGGAAATATATGACAAAGGAGTTATCATGCTAGGCATCTTGATATACGTGGAATAAGTACTGTCAATGTCAAAGTAGCTGTCATATTATTGAAATTTTTATTTTCATTAAAATATTTTCTTTGCATAATAATGTATGTGTACGAGCAGAACGAGAATGTTTACATGCACTTTTAGATTTTATTATTATTTCTGTTATTGATTACTCTTTTTGCAACACAAATTCACATTACTTCGTTTTGTGACACTACTACAAAATATATCAAGATACCTGGCATGAAAGTTCGGTTGTTATGTATGTTCCCTATGTTCGCATTTCACCTCCACCAACCTGTATAGAATAAAAATATCATATACGAGTCCAACCCCAAATATTTTCGTACCTCTTGAAAAATATATGATCCAATATCTTATGTTAGCGGTTTTATGGTTTATTTTATGGTTTTAAGTAAAAAAAACCTTTATTGACCAAATCATGTACAAGACTAACTATTCCAATAATAAATTCCCTGATTATATAAACACAAATTAACGTAATGACAATCCATTAGCGTATCCTGGGGGTGTTACGCTAACATTTGGTCATCCTGTAGAATTGCGTCTCTGCAATTTAATTAATCTGAAACAAACAAACATAATGATTAAAGTGTAATCGGTTACCATAGCAATGTCAGTATCATTGCTTTCGTGTTTAGCAACGTCAGTATCATTGCTTCCGTGTTTATCAATTTAGGATTCTATGAGATCAATAAGATCATCTGCTGTTTCAATTTTATTATCCGAATCACTACCGCTGCTATCAGATACATCGGGACATATATGGCTTTAACTTATCGGATGAAACTGCGTTCTCGTACTTTGAGTTCTCGGAATATCACTAATTACGTATCTTCGTTTTCTAGCACTTTTGTGATTTGCTAGGGGCCTTTGTATCTGGGAAGGGGTAACATTGCAACACTCGAAAATTCTAACGCTGCTTCATGCATACGTTGCTTTCTCTAATCACTGCTTTTGTTCAGACACAGCCTCATTCATACACCGATTTCTTCAAACACCGCTTTATTCATCATCCTAATGTAGCACAGAAACAAACCTAAAATAGTTGTCACAGTAATTTATTGGAAATTACTTTTATGCACTATCAATGTTAAAAACATAGCAGACAACAAATGGCATGAATTTTAAATTATAAACTTTTTTTAAATAATATTTCCTATTCAGTATTATGATTTTAGGTTTGTTTCTGTGCTACATTAGGAGGACGGAGTTTAGGACGATGAATAAAGCGGTGTTAGAAGAAATCGGTGTATGAATGAGGCTGTGTCTGAACAAAGTAGTGATTGGAGAAAGTAACGTATGCATGAAGCAGTGCAAGAATAAAGCAGCGTTAGAATTTTCGAGTGCTGCATGCATTCCCTCTGGGAAGTAACTTTTTACTTGCGCTATCATTCGTACCCATTAACTTATTAAAGTAAACCGAATTACCCAACTTATATTGTTTTGCGTCAACACGATTTTCAGTAACTACTCGTATACTTAAGGGTTAGAGCCGTGCCAGGCGCTAGTCAATCATTCAATGACAATGATAAAGAAAGAATTAGACATTACTGAAATAAATCTCATAATTGAATAAAAACGAACCCGTAAAAACAAAGTTTGTCACTATTAATCCTTTATTTATGACTCGATAGATATTTATTTAAATTTTTGTTTTTGAACCAGACCGGTGCAGTACATTTTGAGATTGCTAGCTGCCATTTTGTTTCACGATGGCGGACTAACATTTTAATATACCTATCTATGTTTCAAGACAGATTCTTAGCTATTACTGTACCAAATTTGAACGCAATAGTTACAGTACATTTTGAGATATCTGTCCGCCATTTTGTTTCAAGATGGCGGACTGACATTTTAATATATCTATATCATAAGTTAGATCCTTGGCTATTACTGTACCAAATTTGACCGCAATCGGTGCAGTACATTTTGAGATAGCTAGCCGCCATTTCGTTTCAAGATGACGGATAATCAGAAATTTTGCCAAAGTACATTGTTAGGTGACAAAAGTCTATTTATTAATTTATTTAATTTTTGACTTTTTTTGCCGTACGTACACACGACGACAAGACGATGAAGTTAATATAAAGGATTTAATGGCATACAAATTTTGAATATAAGTTAATATTTAAACTAAAATAAGTATTTCGTTAGATTTTTTGCTCGTGTAACTTGATAAAGGTTGAACGACTCGACCGTCTACGACTCCATACATTCACGATGTAAACAGTGGCTAACCGTAATGTTTTTGGTTTTTCAATTTTCACTGTTAATCGTAACGTTACATTAGTACATTTTATTTAATTATAGAATTTAGATAAAATATTATACCTAATAATTTTACGCGCAGCAAATACTTTATTGCATGAACTTTAATTCGGGCGTTTTCCGATCAGCACAGCCGAAGAGAATCAGTGCTCACTTGAAATCTGACATGGTACGTCTAATCTGAGGCTGCCGCTTACGAATTAAGTTGCTTTTTTGCAGTTTTTACTTGATTACTCTATTAAATGCCCCGTAAGGCGGGTTAACAAAAATAAAATCGAATTCCTTATTTAATTCTCGACCTGTATCATACATTTTCTTAGTTTTCCCGACATGAATACCTTTACTATTTCGAAATAAACAAGCCCGCGAATGCTAACCCATATATTACTTATATTATTATAATGCATTTTCATTCAAAAAATAATACCATAAGGGTATAATTTTATCTGTTTAATTACTATTACTGTCATTTTAAACAGTTTTAATGGACATTTCATTACTTTCATTTGACGACTATACTACCTTAAACCTTAATCCAAAAGTACCTACTTGAATACAGTTATAGAGAATAAAATTTTCTACAACTTCTATATTTTATAAATTTTTCTCAGGTCAATTGTTTACAAGTTATGACAGAGGAAGAAAGCGGTGCGCTTTTTACAAATAAAATCAAGACTTTAGTTTTATTCGTGATACACAAAAAACGGTTGTAACTTTCCAACGGATAAAAGTATCGCCGTCCGGTTTCAAGCAGTTGATTCCACAGGTTTTTGTCTATCTAAAACATAATTTTTATAATGTTCGAGGCCCTAGTTTAGCCGCAATCCTAACATAGATTTTTTTAAATTTTGTGTTCAATCAACTATAATTTCTGAACAAATAATAATATTGACTTCCGGTTTGCAGCATTGAATTTCTCGGACTTTTCTCTATAAGAAACATTGTGTCAAAAACTTTTAAAAGTAGAATGTTTAACATTACTGAACTAATCCTTCCTCTGACTATCACTCATTTTCTTCAGATTTTCATGATGGGGACATCACTCCCTCATCACCATTTGAATCACTATCACTGTAACTTTGCCTTCGTTTCGAAGATTGTTCATTTGATTCATCACGATCCATTATGTAATAGTTGCACTTTAAATTCGTGAAACAAATAAGAACACGTAACAGCACTGCGGGTAAATCTCACTTCTGAAATTGTTAGCGATTTTATGGTTAAGGTAACTAAAAAACAGCACTCTGCTCAAAGAAACGCTTATTGGCCATATCGTATACATTTATTTTATTTATGTACTAACTATTGTAATAATAAATTCCCTTATATATAAAATTCATTAGCGTAACCTGGGAGTTAACAATTAGCACACTGTCGCTAAATTCAAGTTAATTTTTACTCTACATATTAATAGACTTGAACTTAAATATATTTTTTTTGTAATTTCCCACTATAAGGATATCAACGCAGAACAAGCGCTAAATGTTTTCGTACTTTTTAGTAAATATATTTTTTCTAAAATTAGTATCGGGTTGAATAACCCTTTACTTCAATCACTGTTTTCATGCTTGTTTGCATTGTGTTTTATTAAATTTATTTTAATTTAATTTTTATTGTTGTTTGCATTATGTATAAAATAAATAAATAAAAAGTATTAAATTTACGTTTAACGTTTAATATAGTTTAACAATATATAACGTAAATATTTACAGAAATATAGCGATAATAACATCGTTAAAATTTTGTTATTTGTTGATGGTACGAATTTATTTGAGGTTGGGCTCGTATACTTAATAAATATTATATACCGTTATATGCTAAAATATATTTCGGTACTTCAGAGCAAGACTATGCTTGTTTTTTTATTACAGAAAAACAGGCATAGGAATGAAAACTTAAATCCTCTTTAGGCTCTGAGATACCGACCTAAATTTAAATTTAAATGCTCAATGAAGAGGCAGGTTTTTTAAGTTTAAATGTACTGTACCTTATATTAAATGTTAATATATACCTTTTCATTAAATGCAATGTTTTTTACCTTCCGCTTACCTGTAAAGGAAGGTATTGGAATCATGCAAAATATCGGGTAGTGAGTTTTTAGTGGATGAGCACGAATTAGGGTCCTTACAACTCATTTTTGATAGTTTCACGATGATGTCTGTGTGTATGTGTGTGTGTGTGTATGTGTGTGTGTGTGTGTGTGGTCAAGGCCGGGTGTTAGGCGCATAACTCAAATACGAATTAGGTGCCCGAAAATTTTGATATTTGGTATTTAACATTTGTATATCAATAATTGGAAGAGCTCATTAGATTTTGGTACAAATATCTTCATCGGAAGTGATATTTTTTGAAGATTGAAAAGGTTAATTGTCAAAATTGTATATGAATTTGGAAAAATATAGTATTTATTTGTAATAATAATAAGAGAAAAAGTTATTTGCAACTTACGTTATAACAAAATTGTCTTTATCTGGTAGCATTAAAGAACTGCAGTAAAATTTAAAAAATAAATTTATCAAATAAAACGTTGATATCTTGTAATCCATGATCGGTTGATTTTTGTTTCTGCGTAAAAAATATTGACAGGTGAGACGGGTGACAAGTTGGCATACTAGCGCTATATAAGTCGTAAGTAATATATTAAATGTAGTAATTAAACGGAGGATGGGTTCAACACAGCAGAGTTTTCCTGTGAATGAATCTTTTTATTCAGGTGATGCAAATTTGTGTTTGAATATTTTAGATTTTTATTTGTATATTTTAAATGGGCACCGGATTGTACGTATACATTTCTGTTTAAAGTCTAGATATGGCGGAAGGTTGTGTGATGGCCACGTCAGATTTTTTTTCTTCAAATTTAGTGTTTCGTTTTTCTACAATATACAAAGTAATATTATGTTTAAAATAAGTTGATAGCTGATTTATAACAAGAAAATTATAATGATTAATTTAGCTTAGCGCTGAACACGTCTAAGTCTGAAAATGCACTGCGTGTGTTGACATTGACATTCCATGTATACATGGGCGAAGTTAGAATATTTTTCCAGGGGAGGCAGACCGTTTATGAAATAGGTAAATAAAAATTAATAGGTAAATAAAAATTAAGCCGCGGGCATAGTTATAAATTCGGAAAAAATTCGCCCCAGGCGAAAAATTTAGGTTAATTAAGTTTTCCAACATAAACCATAACCTAAACCTACATTTTCGTGAATCTACCTACATAGTTTGTGCGCAGTTGGTACTGCTGGCGGTAAAACTAAAGGTGGGTTAATACTAAAAAATTTAAGAATAAGAATAGTTTTAAAGTTAAAACAGTTATGCTGGAGAAATTCTTAATCCTTATTCCTTATTCTTACTGCAGCATAAACCCACTCATACGTTAACTGTTTCAACTTTATGACTATTCTTATTCTTAAATTTTGTAAGCATAAACCAATTTGACAAAATTTTAACCATTTGTGGGAATTTTTTGTCCGATTCTTCGTATTGTTTTATAATTTTTATTATATATTTATGTTACTCAAATATGTTTAATATACACTGCTCAAAAAAAAATCGAGCCACTTGGTCGAACCAAGAAAATGCCTGTTTTTAAAATGTGGGGCATTTCTTTCAGGGACGTGTTAACCAAAATCTGGAAATTATGTGATGTCATGTCTGAGCAATTAAAAATCTCAAAGTTTGAAGGCTTGTAGCTCCAAAAAATCCTATCTTAAGGGGGTTGTTCGACTCGATGTCACAAAGCCCTATCAATTTTCTTTTCAGAGCTGAAAATCCTTATTGGTGAAGAATTGAGTGAGTTATCGCGTTGGAGCAGTGTATTCAGGAACAATTTTGCAACTTTTGTTATGCTAAAAATTGTACAGTAAGCTGACGTCACAGTTGTAACTTCATGGTCGCAATTCATGGCATGGCGCATGCGTCTCAAATGTCAAAACAACCCGTAACCGTAAAAGCATGTTTGTTCTGTTGATTAAAGCAGGTTTTATTTTATATTTGTAATCATTTAAATATTTTTTTTTATGCCTAAAGAATCTTAGGTGTAAACAAGTTGTAAACTTAATGAATGTCAGAACAGAATGTCGTATTTATTCTCGTTTACTTCCGTATGCTTTCGTGTGGCTTCGAACAAGAACCGTCCATACACTTCAGGATTTTGAATCTTATTGTGACAGCTACAACTATGACGACACGACCTTTGGCGTTTTTTCTCTGTATTTAATATCATTTATCCCAATCTACTTACAAATTATTTTTGTGAGCCTATTACAGACTCAATTGTAAATGAAGAATAAATATAATCATATTACTGTCATTTTAAGACAGTGGGTATAAATTGGTAACGTGTAAAGCCGCGTTCACAGTTCGAAATTTGGTTTAATTCGTATCGCTGAAATTTGAAGAAATTAATTTGACCGTTCACAGCTCGAAATTTGTGTGTTGGCTGTTTGTTTTGTCAGTGTCAGCACAGAGTGTCAGAAGAAGATTTTATATAATATAATTACCAAAATTCTATGTTTACACGATAAAATAAATATATTTTTCTCAATTAATAGAATGAACCCTAAATTTGCTAGAGAAATTTGGAGCTTGGATACTTTTCTACGAATTGAAATTCGGCTGCACCGAATTTCAGTTTAATGAACGCAAGTACACATTGCCATATGGCAAGCTTCACAAATTTCACCGAATTACGAGCTCTGGGCGCAGCTTAAAGCCTCATTCACATAAGCATTTAGTTTTAAGGTTCACATTATGTTTACGTTTAGGAATGTTTAAATTCATGTAACTATATACGAGCATCCGCACTTTTCACTTTGTAGCACTAAAGTTTGAAACCTCCAAACTTTAAGTTTATGTTGACACTTGATACACTCCCCACTTTGCTGTTAGGTAACGACAACGACAGAAATAGGAACGGAAATTAATTCAATATTGTAAATTTAAGAATATACTTATTTTTTGTAGTACTGATATAAATTTTATTTATAATAAATAAATTCGAAATAAATAAAAATTATTATCACATCGCGGGAGCCGCCTAGCAGGGGACCCCGAAGTGTTGCGTCCATTTGCAACTGCCCAGTTACGCCACTGATTATTATTATAAATTTTATATAGTTATTATACTTGCGTATAATTTATTACTAACTTTATTAGTAATAATTATGTTTCAGATAATTTAATTATAAATTAATTTTTATTTGCATTTTTTTTCAAGGAATAAAATACGAGGACGGATATAAATTTTAAATTTATGATTCTCAAAACAAATGTTCTAAATAATAAAGTTTATAATCTTAGGGTCGTAAACCGTAAGGTAGGCATATTAAATATACAATTCTGCCGGTGGTCTATTCAGTTAAATCAGTTTTCGTAGTTGGTCAAAATGTTTTGTAAAGAGTTAATTTTTTTGACTATCATTACAGTTTCATTAAAGGTAGGTTATAACATTATATTTTAATTATTTACACTTATTTTACTATGGAGTTTACATTTCTATGGAATTAAATTGTTTGAAAAACTCTGAACAATTTGTACATGTACATACGAGAAAATGTAATTTAATTACCATTTAAAAACATTGTTATAATTTATTTTAAATCTTTCTAAGATGGAATATACAATGTTATTTTACAAAATTAAAACTCAATCAAAGCAAACGTTTCTTTTAAAACCCAGAACGATGTCTTTTAATTATATTACAATTGAAACTTGACCACAATCTGAAATTTCAATATAATATTTTATATTTACTTACTGGTTTAGTTGTATCACTGGACTAAAATATTAATATTTCATGATTCTCTGAAAAAAATATTTTCTTTAAAATTATTTTAATTGAGTTGAACAATTGAACTGACAATAATTCTTTCTATGAGCATACTGCATTTTTTACATATTTTTGTTTGCTTACAACTTAATTTTCTTATGTTTCTTTCCTTCTAAGTATATATCTGGATTAAAAGATTACTCCTTAGTGATTGAATATTGTATTTGAAAGTAATATTCGTTAAAATATTTTTTAAGGATTAAATATAATTAATTAATAGTTAATATATGAACTTACAAAAATAATAAGTATCTATTAAAACTAATTTGCAGTTATTTAAGGTTACTTTTTTTAAACTACAAAGATTTAAAAGATTTATTCACAGAAAAATAATCAACCCGATTAATCTGAAGTCAAATTTGACTAAAATATTGTTTAATCTGTGATTTACTGAAATTTTCAATCATCTGTTTTGAGAGGAAAAACGAAAAACGCAATCGGAAAGAAAAACAAATTTGTAGTCTTTTGACAAATTTCTACTTTAAAATAAATAAAATAGGTACCTACCTACCTAATGAAATTTTGCATGCTGCAAATATGATTTTATGATATAATATTATAGGTTTATTCTGTTTCATAAATTTTTATCAGAAAATATCATACGCATGTAAAGTACCGATTTCTGAGGGAAATAATTCCTTGATAACGAATAAAGAGTTTCTATAAGTTGACATTTTTTATTGCTTTAAAATTTTATTGATAGAAAAACATGTTAATACATGCAAAATGTATTTCTTGAAACTATAGGATTAGTCCACACCGCAGGGCACAGCTCCAAAAAATATATTCAATATCGTTTATGCAAAAATAAATTCAACACCAGAAGATGCAAATCTAGAAAACTCATAAGCAATAATATACCTGCTTCAAAGGATTCACTGGAAAGTTATAGTCAAAACCAAGTATGTGAACTCAAGAATGGTGGTTATTAGGTTGTTCATTTAGTTCAGTTCAAATTAAGGAGGTTGGTGACCATAATTAAAATGATGATGAGAGGCTGAAATTTATACAGTGCCTTTATTGCACTATTGAGATTCTAAAAAAAATATTTTGGTCTAACCGGGTTTTGAGTAATTGAATGCTGAAATTACGCTCGTTTTACATGGACTCCTATGTAAAGTAACCATTCGTACTGATTTTGTCAGTACATTTTCTTCTTATATACTTCTTATAATTATTTTAGTTCTTATTTTCTCTTTATAATAATAGTAGATACACAAAGAATATAAAGGTATTGTTTTTTTTCAATATATCACTTCAATGATACATAAGTTTTGTACTGATTTTATCAAAGAATAAATGGTCACTCTACTCTTATGGAAATTCACTAAATCTTTGTTTTGCATGTTTTAAACTGTATGACAAAATGATAAAAAATTCAAAGAACTAGTATTAATATTTCCTATAAATTTTTAAAAATAAGTTCGTGAAGATTTTGCATTTGCAAGTTATTTAACAAAATGAAAGCATTTTTTGATGAATGAATTAAGGCCGTCCTGAACTACGGCAACATCATAGTCATTACTTTAGATAACTTGGAGTCAAAATGGCGACCGCGCGTTGATTTTAGTGAACGATGGAATTTAATCACATTTTTACAATAATTGTTTATCATTGTTTTTATTTTAGGCACATTTTAAAGAAAGTATAAAAGCAATAGAAGTGTTGTGTGAGAGTTTGTTATAGTAAATATAGTATCAAATACAGCTACAGCCAAGAAGGCGACACCGGAAGATTCACCAGGGTAAGAGATACCGTTTTAAAGTAAAATACCGTACCGTTTCTATTTCCGTTCAAAGCCCCTCAGGCTGTCAGTTTCGATAAAGTTGACTTTGAGACTTGGCGGCCCCTTCTGCGACGATCCTCGAGTCTTCGGACTGGAGAGGGCATCCTCGACTCGTGAGAGTGGAGAGAATCATGAAAGGGGATCACAAGTCGCAACGTTGGCTACGTCATCTTAACTCCGGCGGTTCCATAGTTGAGAACAATCACCGTCGGCTTCGCGACATAGAAATAGTCTCCGACGACATCCTCGAGCCTTCAGGCTAGTTCACGACGCAATTAGAGCACCCGGTCATCCCTCCCGTATCTCTTACTACCACCCTCGAGTCTGGGGACTGGAGAGCACCAGGTCATACCGTCATCAGTCACCCGGTGTGACGCTTCGGATAGCAAATCCGACACCACCACCGTCATCAGAGTTGTCATCCGGCCAACATACTTAAGCGTCGCCATTATGATGCCCAGGCGTCGGTTTTTAGTTATCACTGGGAATCGATCCCAGACCATGTCAGAAGTTCCTGGAGACCATCGACGTCGCGACGCCTGGCGACGTTTTCGAGATAAAGCGGGTTTTGATTTTCACTACTCGGGAATCGATCCCGACGACTCTTTTCAGGTGTCAGCACCGGTCACCATCGCGGCGCCCAGCGTCGTTCTAAAGTAGGTCGTCGGATCGTGCCGAGATTGTCAGCACCCAAATTATGGTCCCCGGCCGACCGACGCCTCGACGTCGTTTTTCCAGAAACCACCGGATTGAAGAGAGGGCGACCCTGAGTGGTGCTCTACACCGTATCAGCTCCATCGCAACACCGGAACTCGTGATGGCCATAAATACCAGACTCCACCAGCTTCACACTAGCGTGGCTGAATTACGGCCGCGAACCCGTCCTTCTGATCCACCAGCGGGAAACAAAATACCGGAAGTGTTGGAATATCGTCTCCAGAATTCCGGCAACTGGAAACCATTATAACATCGGATAAGGTGGGCTATAAAATCATGGGTCGAGGTCACCCACTATCGGTGGGTACTCAAGATTTTGCGGCTAAACTCGCGCCGCGATAAAAAACTTACCCCGAATGTGTATGACCTGCAAAGCACTCGAGGCCAAAGACTCCGTCGCATTCATATTAAAGAACTCAAACCTATTCCTGACCAGGTTTATGATGACGCCACCCAAGACGACGGAAGCACCGTGGATCCGCCGCCGCACTCGACCTAGACGGGTGGGAGTAAGAGCAAGGAGACGGGAGAGTAATCTCCCACCCATGGTGCAGTTGTCAGGAGGCAGCACACCAGCCCCACTGACGCTTCACCAACAAGGACCAAGTTGGCAACTCATCAACACGGCCACGACGCTCTTCGAGCCGCCAATGCGCCTACCGTCACTGCCAATCAACCCGCAATACCCACCTCGACAATGGGAACCAAAGGATGGAGATGAAGCCCTCCGCCAAGCCCTAATCGACCGCCTCGGTCCGTATTGGGCACCAGGTCCGGAGTTCGACATTATTGCATCTCCAATATCGTCGGACGAGGAAGAGGCGTCGTCAATACCGTCGGACGAGGAAGAGTCGTCCCCAATATCGTCGGACGAAGAAGATTCGTCCTCAATACCATCGGACGAGGAAGAGGCGTCCCCAATATCGTCAGACGAAGCAGAGTCTTCCCCAATAACGTCGGACGAAGAAGAGGCGTCCTCAATACCGTCGGACGAAGAAGAGAATATGGAACCCACGGTTAGGGCAGAGGAGACAGGCGCCTCGCCAGAAACCCCACCGGCCACCGACGTCAGGATGGAGTGGGTGAACGCTCGTCGAGAGTTAGAGGAGATATTGTTAGGCCTCTCACCGGATTCCGACGAGAATAGTTTTCCACCAGTTGCCATCGTTGCGCCCGAGGTTAGGTTCCCGAAAACAGCCCTATTTCCAGCGACGGAGTCCTTTCTAGCTGCGGCAAGGCCCCGGTATACGTACTTCCAGCTGCGACCGTACGAAATTATATGGGAGGTGCAAGCGCTGCTGGCGGCAGGCAACCCGGTAGCTGGACGGGTCGCCGATCTGCTCCAACATCTCCGGCCGAAGAAGATTCCAAGGACCCGAAGGTGCCGGTACCAGCTGTACAACAGCAGATGGGTCACCATTCCAGGGCAACCCAAGACCTACGACGCCTGAAGGAGCCATCACATCCGGACAAGATTCCCTCCCCCCGCCCATAGTGCAATGACAGTGAGAGTAATGCTAAAACTATTTTAGTTCGTAAGTTTTGTGTCAATTTTTTGGGACAAATAGTTTAAGATTTATTTATTTTATTAAAGTTTGTTAATATTTCAAGTTTTTTCCCTTTTTTATATGTATGTACCGGAAAGATGTGACGAAACTAAGATTCAGCATTGAGATTTTACGATGTGACGTCAGCGATACCGCCAAATCATAAAATGTTCCCAATTTTGTTGTATTTAGAATTAGATCAAAGATGATAATTAGTTAATAAGTCCAGTTGTAATGATCTGATTTTAAAAAATTATACTTTTCTGGCTGTTTACATAATGTGAACCTAAGACCAAATATTAACTTAACGAATAAAGGTCCAATTTTAGGTGACTCAAAGATTGACGAGAGAGATAAAGATAGTATTGGATCACGTAAAGATTACTTTGACCTTATTGGCTGCTAATGACTGAAAATATGAAATAACATTTCCATTTGAAACTTTACACATATATTTCGATTATTAAAAAACAAGTTCTATAATATAGGGCATTACCTGTTTAGTTAATATTTAATCTTAGGTGTGAACCTCGTAGGGCCACAAACCTAATTGTGTTTTATGTTGTGGCAGTGTCATTAGACGTCAGCGATACCACCAAGTCATAAAATGCTCCCATTTTTGTTGTATTTAGAATTAGATCAAAGATGTTAATTAGCTAATAAGTCCAGTTGTAATGATCTGATTGAAATAAAGGTATACTATCCTGGCTGTTTACATTAAGGGTTTGCAAGTGGTGATAGTGTGAACCTCGTAGGGCCACTTGCAACCCTTCAACCTAATTGTGTTTTGTGTTCCTATACTGGTAAATGGTAGCGAGCACTAAGGACTCGTTCTAGTCCGTTTAATTAGCAATTTAGTGTATAAATCAGCGCTTTCGTGGCAGAAGACAGTGTGGTTTTTCCTTGAGAACAGAGAGTACCGCGAACCAGCTAGAGCCAAGAAGACGACACCGAAAGATTCACCAAGGTAAGAGCTACCGTTTTAAAGTAAAATATCGTACCGTTTCCATAGCCCCTCAGACTTTCAGTTTCGATAAAGTTGACTTGGTGATCCCTTTTGAGAACGATCCTCCAGTCGTCGGACTTTACCCGAATAGAACATATAAAACAATAATCTGTGATCACCTTTTATTTCTGTCTCCTGGACAAAAACCGACTCAGTTATCCGGAACCGTTTGGCGCCCGAGAAATCTCCTTTAAACAATTGTGCCCAACCCGAAAATTCGTCACAAAATATTCTAAATTTACTCAAATCCATTAGAAAATAATATAAAAATGGTCAACAGTTTTGTCAATCAACATGTTAAGCGGTATCATTTCTACCAACCTTGCTCAATCTGTTTGCGATGTTGCCGTACTTCGATGGCATATAAATAAATTTTTAAAGTCGCTCAGTTGAAATAGATATAATAAAAAATTTAAGAAATATATACAATAATTACATTGAATAATATGTGATGTGACGTAGAATACTGTCATATCTCCTATACAAAATAATCACGTCACAATATTTTTTTTTCTAAATTTACTTATATATATATATATATATATATAGTGGCTTAACACTCCCGTGGGAGTAGCGCCGCTTCTCACGAAGCTTTCTAGATCCTTTTATCGGAGGGGATCAGTCTCCATATTCTCCATATTCTCTTGCTCTATTTATCCATTCATCTTGGTGCAGTCAGAATCTCAATCCGTGCGGCGAACTGTGGTTTCAACCACAGCGGCAGCGGAGATATTCTTTGTGCAACCAGGACTACATTTAAGGTGAACAAGTGGATAGCTTGTAACACCCGAGTGTGATTGAATGCCAGACCTTGGGCATTTTTTTAGTTTTACGACAAATCACACATTGTCGCCCGACGGAGACTCGAACCATCGATCTCACGTTGCCTGACGTCACAGCACGTTAGCCGGCGAAAGCCAGTTAACACACTGGACCACGCTGTCAGGTTATTTACTTAAAAATACATATTAATTTTACCTTCAGCCATATCTGTAAAGGAAGGTATTGGAATCATGCTATAAATCGGGTAGTGAGATTTTAGTGGCACGAATTAGGGTCCTTACATCTCGTTTCTGATATATGTGTGTGTCTGGGTTAGTACGACGTCAAAAATATAATTTTTCTTCAGACTGGAACCTGTTACGTGCGATTTCTCAACAATTATTGCGGTGCCTCGTCATTTTCTTTTTAATAAATATCTAAAATATAAAAAAATAAACATTCGTTTTCCAAACATATGTTGGGTTGTTATGATATAATATTTTCTAATCGTTTAGTAAAACTACAGCTAACCACCACATACGCAATTCATTTAAGCGCGTTTTAGTGTCAATTATCTTGGTTATTTCAACGTTCACCTATGAATTTTAATTTTTATCCAAATTCTACGACTTGTAATGAATGTTGTATATTAATTTGAGTCATATTTTGGGTTGTGACCACCCATGAATTTACTACCGTTCCAACAAGAAACATTGTTGTATAAAACATTTCAATGATTGCCAAATCAACTGAAATTAAAAATGGCACAACCTTCCTGCTCAAAACGGTTCTCCTCAAAATATCCCCCTCCCCCTACTCACATGTGTGAGCGTGCGAAAAGGGCTCGGTTCTGCTGGGGATGGGGCTAAGTTATTCAGGTGGAATCAAGTTAGAACGTGATCCGAGAGAGTAGCAAAGTGGGAAGCGCAGATTATTTGTGCGCTACGCCGCGCGCTCTCGCTACGCACTTTGAAAGCGAATGTTGTTTAAATGCGTGTAAGGCGTGACTTAAGGTGTTTTCTACCCTTGTAATAATTTGTACATGAGGGTGGGAAAGGGTGGAGGATGTTTGAATAATTGGAAGCGTCGTATAAGTGGAACATTACTAATGGAAAATTGCACCGCTTTATTCGCTTTAATTTTAAGTTTTCCTTGAACATTGACAAATGTAAAATACATTGTTGTAATGATTGTTATTTAATATTTTTTTAAACGATACTTAAAATTTAATGGGATAGCAATGCAACTAGACTAATTACCGGGAACGAATATTTCGAAAAATTTCCCAGGATATTTCCCGGGAAATTTTTTGGCGAATTTTCACTTATAATATCACATGTGCATTAATTCTTTCCGGATATTTTTTGAGTGCTTTCCAACAACGTCTTAATTAGCTCTCGTGTACCACTCGAGCTAATTACGTTGTTGGAATGCACGATAAAAATTTTCCTGGATATGAATGCAAAGCTATCTCTAATGGTTCGTCTCTTACACGATTAATTTTAAACATGACCTGTAATGGACAATTTTTTTTTAAATAAAAAAAAGTATACACAACTAAATACCCTTGAGTTCCAAACAATTTTAGTTCCATAGACTCACTGGTCCGTCTGCGTTACAAAGTTTGACATTGTTTATTTATTAATAATTAACAAGAAATAATAGAATATTATACAACGACGCTATAATAGATGCTATTATTCCTGAAGATGAAGTTTATAACAAGAGCGAGCAAAGCGAGCGACGGTTTTAATCATCTGAGAGGGAATAATAGCATCCATTATAGCGTCGTACTTTGTCTTCGACTAGATCGATATTACGTACAAGATTTTAATAAAATAAATACCAATCCGTAAAAATTTTGACATTTCCAAATGTCAATTCTCTATCACCATAGTTACATCATTAAACATTGCAATGTTTAAAAAAAATTAGCACACAGAAATTGATTCAGGCAAAGTAATTTTTGATTGGTGCAGAGAAGGGAATACTGATTATTATTCCCTGGTATTATTCCTTGTGGGATTCATACATGGCATTATGTAGCAAACATCACACATTTAATGTTCATGTTATACATTTGTCGTAGATAAAAATGTTTATTTATCATCAAATACCTACAACATAACACATAAATAAGAGAATTCTGAAAGTGGCATCAATAGTTATTTGTCCAACTAGAGAGGAAAGCGCGTCTTTTTCCCACTCGAGCTCGAAGTTTGTATCACGAGCGAAGCGAGTGAGGCAATCGAGCAAGAGTGGAAAAAGAACTTTCCTCTCGTGTTAGACACAACATTTTTTTCACGACATAGGTATTTAAAAACATTGTAAATGTAGAAGAAACACTAAAACACATAACTAGAAGTTAGATTATAACTGCCATCTGTCAGAATGACGTTTGAAAACAACGAAATGTAGCCAATATGTCAAATTAAATTTAAGTAAAAATAGTAGAAAAAGAAAGTATAAAACATAATAATTGTAAAATAATAGTTTACAGTATATCACTATAAAATCAGAATTTTCAATAAAATAATAAATTTACTTACACTTTTTAAAATATTTCATCGTAAAATAACACTGGTGGTAACACTGCTTACTTTCCTCTCTAGAGAGGGAAAACCTACTTTCCTCACTATTTCGCGAGAAGAAAATTATGTTTATTCACAATCGGTTGGTAATATGTGCGTTTCCAACCTTCTAAACAGTTGGGAAGCGAGTCATTGTTTACTTTACTTCCCAGCTAGCCGGAAAAAACTTCCCGGCTAGCGGGGAAGTGAGCGTTGAAGTATCAAAACAAATTATAATAAAACTGTCATAAAATATTAATAAAATGAATATTTAAAACGGGCATATCAATAACCAATTGGATTGTGAATAAAATAGTATACATACCTCGCGGGAAGGCTCATTCCAGCCTCGCGTTCATAGATGACTTCGGTGCAAGCACCTCAGTCATCTAATGAAACGCTCGGCTGTAATGAACCATTTCCCCGCTCGGTATGTAATATACTATTTCTCCGCATGTCGTGAAAAAATATAATTACCGGATTATGAGTATAATAGCTAGTCCGTTGGACTCACCTTGCCCGGATAAGGATTAAGACAGTGGAAATAAGGCAAACATAGATTTTTACAATTTTGATCTCTTAACTTGTAAAATAAAACCGTTATTATTATTTATGCTGTTAAAATAATATTTATATTTTACTATCAATATCAATACTTAGTTTATATAATAGAAGTAGTTATGCCACTAGAACTCGTTAAAACGTGATCACGTCTCGAGATTCTCGAAATTTCGAGACGAGAGTAGCAATATTCTCGTTTTGATTTTTCGCGACGAGACAAGAGTAGCATCATCAAGACGAGATGAAAATATAATTCGAGATCTCGATAAATCTCGATTATTAACGTAATGTAAGATGTACTTGAAGCATCCAATGTAATATCAGGAATTAATCGGAATATGGACTCAGGAGTGAGGACAAAAAACATTTCAAAAACAAAAGTTTTGGCTTTAATTAAGTTATCTTCAAAAACATTGTAACAATTTGTTTATATAAATTACAGATTTACTTTTCAATTTGAAGTAACACATAAAGCGGTTTTTCTACCGGAAGTTATAGAAATCTTCCAGCATTATCCTTAAACGCTGCCTCTCCTGCTGTCAGCATCCTATTGGACACTGACACGTCATCACCCCCACCCCTGTCTACTCTACACATTCACACACAGCAGCGCCATACAATGACATCATTGTTTCGTGTTAATTTGTCATATTATAAAGCTTTGTTCTCTCTTGACACGTCACGGAGTTGTATGGTATTGTCCGGTCCTGCGGCGAGTCCTGCTGACGTGCAGACAGGAGACGCGACAAGGATAACGCGGGATGTAAGGCCGGCAGGATTAATTAGAATAAATAGGGAAGTAAAGATAAGATTTGTGTGCTATTTAAATGCTAAGCTCAAATGCAATCATTTTAAATTCAAGAATGTCACTTAAAAATGAACACTAATATAATTAATTAATGTGCAATGCTATAATAGTTATTTGTTCTTTTAATACAAAAATGCATGATTTTGGGACGAGTCAGACGGTTACGAGTCTCAAACAAGCATTTTTTAAATGCATGAAACATAATGTTTGCTATGTAGACAGACAGTTATACACGAATTTCTTTGACATAAACGTCATTTTATAGTCCACGAATCAATTTATAGCGCAATGCGCCATAAAGAAAAGTCAAATTAAAACAAACAAGTTTAGATTTCCAATTTTCGTCATATATAAACAAATTCCTAATAATCCTATAAATAATCGTTTTCAGTAATTAGTTGTTCAATTTTTTATTTAAATAACATCATTTTTACTTACATTTAACATAAATTGTCTTGTAAATGTTTAATTCAATAATGAAAACTTTGACATTTTTATTTTTATATTAATTTGAAGTAACCCAAGTGAAGATTGCAGCGTCGGGCGGTTACCAAGCAACGTGCTTTCGGAAAGTAACAAAATTATTTTGCAATTATCAATAGCCTTGGGTTCTTACAGTTGAAAACTTTCCTTGTGTGAACAGGGCATAAGATATTACATCGTACATTTAATTTTTGAAGTACTTATAAATATATAAATCTGCAGTGTTTAAAGTGAACCACTCTTCGTTGACAGCGCTCACTCGTTCATTTGCTGACGATTTTCCGTTTATTTAAAAGCGCTAGGCTGGCGTTTTGATAATTCTAGCGTTGTGTGAGCGATAAATCAAGGTGTTCTGCTCACACTTGATGCATGGTTATTGGTTTGTCATATCTTAATTGAACGAGCCATAAATTGACCACCAATCAAAGAGCAGCGCGTAAAGCCGTCATGTGTGGACCGAAGAGCAGTCACTGTTGACTAGTGTTTGTTGTCATGACGACCAAATAAAAACATGCACTGGAGTTTATCATTGTTGATTTGGTTCGTCTGTCGATGAGAAGTGGTTTATGATGAGGAAATATTACTGCTGGAATTATGCGGTGAAAAAAGAGCCATTTTATGTCGTTTCAATTCATGCCTATATTGTAGACAAAACATTTATTCGACCACGATACAGAGTCAAAAATATGATAAATTTATTTCTTAACAAATTCTTGATAATATATATTTTATTTAAGGTAGTAAATCCATGGGTAGTAACAATCCAAAATATGAGTCAAATTAATATAAGTAAGCATTAATAGTCGTAGAATTTGGATAAAAATAAAAATTTATAGGTAATCGTTGAAATAACGAAGATAATAATTGAATTTAAATTTACTTTAAAATTATGAGATCCTATCCTGATCGCCAACTTTCCTATGAAAACCTACTACATATTTTCAATTTTAAATAATTGGCATTCAGAAGACATTATAACACAATTATTATACATGTTTTTAAATTGGTTCATCATACTATTGATGATCCTCTATGTTTAAGTTCATTGAATTTCTATGCTCCTCTAATTAATACCCGTTCGTCCTTCATTTTCTATATCCCAACTGCTCGAACCAATATTTATATTTGTATTCACCAATTATTAGAATGTGTCAACTGAGTAATCGTTATGTTGATAAAATTGATATATGTATATTTTTTTTTCTTTGAAAGATATTTGTAAAAACTATATGCTTTGGATTTATCTTTATACTAATTTTGTTTATTGTACTTTTGTACTTTTTTACTTATTTTGTTATGTTTTATGTATGTTTTTCCTACCCTTGCATTGGGCTTTGCCTTTTGGGTAGCTGTATTGAATAAATAAATAAATAAATAAATTTGACACTAAAACGCGCAAAAATGCATTACGTATATGGAGGTTAACATTAGATTACAAACGATTAGAAAATACATCAAATATACAACCCAACATATGTTTGGAAAACTAATATGTTATTCTTTGATATTTGAGATATTTATAAAAAAAAATCTGCTGTGGCCAGCACACGACCTCTCGCCTAATTCTGCTTATTCTACTAATCTCGAGACTAGTGATGCGTCGAGACGAGACGAGACGAGATTTTTCACTTCTCGTCTCGTCTCGTCTCGAATGTGAAAAATTTAATCTCGTCTCGATTATTTCTCGTCTCGATTATTGTAATCTCGTCTCGATCTCGAATCTCGTCTCGATTTCTCGACTTTTTTACAAAAAATTAATTACTCCGTTTTATTAATATTTTTATTTATAATAATTGTATTTTTTTCTTAAATAGATGAGTATACACTGCATGAGCTGCGAGGTGCGGGCGTTACTCGAAATTATTCAAATGAATACATAATAGAATAAAAATTTGTAAAGAAATGTTCTATTTACAAAGTCGTAGATAAAAGCTCGTATTTGACTCGCTTATAATGGCTATAATTCACTCAGATGATTATATACTCGTATTCAGTTCGTGCATAAACTTTCATCGTCCTGAATTATAGTGTACCTACTACTGTACATTATTTGTTCGTTAAATGTAATTATATTATCACCAATAAGACAATTAAATGTAATAATAAGCCAATGCCAGTTAAATTATAGATCTATGTTGACAGGTTGACTTGACAGTTTAGCTGAGTACCTACTGAGTTTGGTTTGACTTTGACGTTTGACAACAAATAAAAATGTTCCTAAAAACTCATAATTGACTTTGTAAACGGAAAATAGGCGAATTAGTGGAAGTTTATTAAAAATTTCGGTATCAAACGGATTGTTGAATAAATTAAATAATTTTTAAAATTCGAGAAATATCGATGAGAATGTCGAGATTCGAGAATCTCGAAATTGTAATCTCGTCTCGAACTTTAAAAAAAAATCAGTCTCGTCTCGACGAGACGAGAAATTTCGAGACGAGACGAGACGAGATTCGAGAAAGTCTCGTCTCATCTGCTTCACTACTCGAGACTAATCTAATAAATAGTTTTACTTACATTTTAATAGTTTCATGTTCATGGAAGATGTAAACCAAGATGCAAGCAAAAGATGTCAACTGTACTGTCACTGTCATAATAATTCAAATTTTATGTAGAAACAAATTTCATATCATGGACAACAAGATACTGGAATTTCAAAAAAATAGAATATTAATTGTACTTTATTTTATGTTAAATTCTTCCAGATTCAGCAATTTGTATTTATAATTAACTGTACACAAAGATAATTACAATTTATTTTATTTTTAATTTCAAAAATTGTCATAAATAAATAATGTACCAATATATTTAAGAAAATCTTTTTCAAACTTCAAAAAGTACTACTTCCGGTTTACGAATTTCTACCAAATTCTTATCCGGTGTTAAGATCCTTATTAAAACCTTAAATATGAAATTTGGTTATTAAAGGTTTGATACTTTTTAAGTTATCGTGGACGAAAAATCGTCACATAATTCATACATACATACGTCCATACATACACACACACACACAGACATCATCGTGAAAATATTAAATTCTTATTCTAGAGACCCTGAAACGTTCTTATCTACCAAAAACTCATACTCGAAAATTTTGACCCATTACAATACCTCTCTTATAGAATATGAGGCGAGAGGTAAAAATGATGAGTTACCGCAATAATTGTTGAGAAATCGCATGTAAAAGGTTCTACTCCCAAGAAAAACTATATAAGATACTTAATAAAATAAAATAAATCATTCTACGAAAAAGAATGACAATAGCAATGAAAAAAATTTAAAGTCAAAGTTTGCTTTATTCGACTCACGAAAACAGTTTTTCTTCCTGTTAAAAATATAGATCATTTTAAGAAAACGTTTAATATTTAACAAAAAATAATTCGTCTGTGGCGCTTTACACTTTTTTACGATTTCTACAATTCGAAACAATAATTCTACAAAAGTAGGTACTATAATCTAAAAGTAGCCAGTTAATTATTCATTTAATGTTTTATATTTATATATTTGATTCCATATTCATAATCAAAATCAACATACAGTGTTCACAGTTTGGGTATCACTGATTTACCAAACTAAAATCAAATAATATTTTGAACACAATATTCTTGTAAAGGAATAAACAAAACCTGTCGAAACATTGTTTGCGCTGAACTAAGACCCGATGTTAACAAGTTCAGTGTACCGTGGATTGTTGTAGTGCATGTATCAATGTTTGTAAGATAAAATTAATAATTTTGTGTATATATTTTGGTGTATAAATGTAGAAATGTTTATAAATTGCTTGAAATTGAACTTTTTATGAATAAAATGTTATAAAATTAATAATGGCTATTTTAAATTGAAAGTGTTGTGCTATAGACAATTTAAAGACTTTCTGGAACATCTATACAGGGTGCACCATCGTCAGAGTATAACGAAGGTTAGCATTTTTATTTATACTATAAAAACTTAAACTAGCAGGACCCATTGGGCTGAATTACTTCAAACTATTAAACATTAAACTTTTAGAATGGCAAAAGAGATTTATTCTTAAGTAAAAATAAGTTACAAAATTTATTTTGGAATATAGTCTCAAGGAGAGGTCATGTCCTCTTTGATAAAATTGCCAAATATTATTTAGTTCCAATTTGTCTACTAAAACTTAATCAAAATCTAAGATTTGTTGATGCTTTCAGCAATAGAAAATTATTTTTTTTTGGGGTTGACATACTTTGTTAAAGAAAATCAGTACAACCAATTTAATAAAATGAATTTCGTTTGTAATAATGACAATCACAGACATCGATTTAAATATTTATTAAATAGCAATCAATAAATTTAAAATATTTGTTCCAGTTTTGCATTAAAAGTTTCTAAAATGAAACATAATTTGATTTAAGCGGGCCCGTCTACGTTTTTTCCAAATTCGTAGAATACTCTAGATTTTTTTTTATTCTTTTGCCCACTACTACGACTGCTTGAAACCAGCCCGTAACTCGTCCTTTGCCGCATCTTAGCAATGTCATTTTAAAGTTGAAAAATACTGTAATAGTTATTTATGTATCAAGTACCGAAAGTGCATATTTTCAGTACAAGCATGGATAATTGCAGCCCGAGGCAACGCCGAGGTCTGCAATCATGCGAGTGCTGAAAACGCACTTTCTGTACAAGATGCATACAATTTTTTTTAAATTGTGTTACTCAAGAAAATTTACATATTATGCAGTTTTTAAATGACATAATTTAAATAAAATCAATCTATCGTTTCTAAGGGGACGACAATTGAAAATGTTTATTGACAACGAAAAATAGTATATTACATTACAAGTCATGAAAATGTTTCATTACAGACAAGGAGGCGTTTGAAGAATGCGAGGATGCGCAGCGTCCGAGCATTTCTTCAAAGCCTCCGAGTCAAGCAAAGACATTTTTATGACGCGTGATGTATTCTATTTTTTTTAAATCGGCAATTAAGCTTAAAATTATAAAAAAATTAGGTTTGCATAAATCATCAGAGCTGTGACAAATCATCAGAGCTGTCACAAATTTTAGAAAAAGTTGTCATGACAAGTAAACAAAGTTGAAAGTAAAAATGACTAGGCATGAAAATAAAATTTTCATGCCTAGTCATGAAAATCTTACTTTCATGCCGCAAATTAGTCTGGAAATGACGATTTTCATGCCGATTTTGAAAAAAATAATTTTTTATGACAGGCGCTTTATGTAATAGTGTAAAAATTGTTATTTAACTAATGGTGGGTTTATGCAGCAACTACATTAGAAAATTAAATTAAACCACTAAACTAGAAAATTAAATTATCAATGCAGTGTTTATACTCAAAACTAAACTAAAGAATAAACCAATAGGAATGCACATTTGCGCGTGCGTATAGTACAATCACACCAACCAGCACGCTTCAAACGTCAAATTCGAGGTTATGTTGACATTGCGCATGTGTAAACATTATAAAATTAAGAAATTAAACTAAGAAGTTGAAAGTATCTAACTTTTTAGTTTAGTGACGATAGTTTAGTTTGTTAGTTTAGTTGCATAAACGATTATATAAAAAACAATGATGTCTACTTCCTTAGTTTAATTTCATAATGTAATTTCTTAATTTAATTGTCTGCATAAACCCACCATAAGAATTTTATTGATAAAATTATGGACGAAAGCAGTGATGGAAGTGATTTTGAAGATCAAGGTATTCCACCTAAAATTACAGAGACTGCTAACGCAGCAACTTTAAATTTACTGCCTTCAAAATTATTAATTAATTGAAAAAAATTATATTCGTTGCGAGTAAACTGTCAGATTATTATTGACTTCAGGATACTGTTTTTATAAACATTTAATAGAGAAAGAATGGATATACAGATGTGCCTTTCTTAAATTTTTAAAGTGATGAGTGGACGAACTTCAACAACTTGTAGGTACACTTTTAAGAGGGAAATGTTACGGCAGGGGCGACTCTCTCCTGTTTATCGTTTAGCGCAAAAAATGTGCGGAATAATCGTCCAATATTCGGTTATTCGGCATACGGTCCGGCCTAATAATTAGTTATGCGATTAAATGACAGTGGTCAGTCACGGTCATTTTGAGAATGACCATCAGGTCATTTTAGTTTAATGACGTGACAATTTTCTATCATTTTGAAAATGGCGCGTATCATTTTGAAAATAAAGTACCTATGACATTTTGAAAATGACGCATTTTTAATTGTGACGGTCACAAACAAAAACTAACCTTTTCTACCAATGCACTTCTATGTATAAGCGTGAGTTTAAACATGAACATCTTTTTTCAGTCATTATGTCAGCATTCAGTAGAGTTATAAGTGAAAATTCAAAAGTAGAATGTTTCATTTGAATATTTCGTTGAACGAAACACTAATAGTGCTAAAATATGTATATAATTAATAACATATTAATGTTGTATTTATTCATTATAATATTATAAATCATAAATGACCAAAATGACTTAAAATGACCGATGAATTACTTTTAATTTTAAAATGAGCGTCATTTTACATCACTACTAATAATCGGTATTCGGTTGATTTACTATTCGTTGCATCTCTAATTTTAGCTAAAAAACGAAAAATTTAATACTGCTTTGTCTGAATTGAATTCCAACCATCATCGGTTCGATTCCGGTTATGGGTTTAAAAATAGTTATTTGCATTATAAGTGCGATAGGGTTAATTTTACAACGCGAGGTTCTCTATTAATAAAGTACGACGCGAAGCGGAGTACCTAAGTACTTTTATAAAACCGAGCGTTGTACAAATACCTAACGCACACATTATGTATTATATTTTTTTGTCGACATACCTATTTATTTAAAATATCGTATTTTCTATGAGGTGAGAATGCATTTGACATTTGCACTAAAATTTCTTTCTGTCAAGTATAGTCTTGAAACAACAGCTCTGAGATGTCGCCAGTAAATGTCACATTCAAAATTAATCTGTTTTATTTATTTCAGACTCCATTAAACAATAAATTGGGTAAAGTAGCGCTTTTGTAGGCGCTCTTTTTTATTTTAAAGTTACCTTTTTATGTGATGGCATAATTAACGAATTAAAATTGAGTGCTTATTAACGAACCATATGCGGAAGCAGTTATGACATGAGTAAAATCGTAACTACCATAGACGTCAACGATGTTTGATTGTTATGTTTACAGTTGAGGAGGCCAAGAAATATTTTTTGCACTTCCTGGACTGAAACTCTTCTGTAGTTTTTACCTCTCGCCACTCATATCTGTAAGAGAGGTATTGTAATCATGCTAAAATTTCGATAGTGAGTTTTCAATGGATAAGCACGTTTTGAGGTCCCTAGAACACGATTTTGATAATTTCGCGATGATGTCAGTCTGTGTGTGTGTCTGTCTGTGTGTGTGTGTCAGGATGGATGTTGGAGGTACGATAACTTAAATACCACTGAATAAAAAAATTAGAAATTTTGTATACAAAATTCTGACACCCTAGATTAGATCTGATTAGATTTTGGTGTAGATCGTGCAACCGGAAGTGGTAGTTTCTTGAAGATCTGAAGAGTTTTTCTGGAATATTCTCAAAATTTATGAATTAATAGGAATTTTTTAAATAACATTGTATACTAAATATTACTATCTACAATATGTATTCAAAACGTTGTTTCTATCTAGCACCATTTTCCAATTACAAGAAGTTAAAAATTCTACAAATTTGTTACAATTTTGATTTATCTGCCTACCTATGGAAACAAAAAATAAAATATTTGAGTGTTAATGTCATATGAATTTTTGACTTTTTGGCAAATTGAAATGGAAAATATGAAATGTCATTTAGTATTTAATTCCCTTCTAGTACAATGGTATATTTGTGAGTAAGTACTTTCATACACACTTAGTAAAATAGTAGAGTATATGGCGAGAGGTCATGCGTTGGCCACATCGGATTTTTATTTTTAGTTACTAAGATTCTTAATTTTATCCCAAGGGATTATTTTTCATATTTAATCCCGTTGTCAAGCAATTGAATTAATTAATCCCGTTGTCAAGTAAATACGTTGGTAACAATATAAATATTTGTCATAAAGTTTACTGTAAAAAAATGTGTATTCTTTTAAACTATTTTGTATTCGTTTGAGAATGAAGTGCAAAAAATAGCGTATATACCATAGGACTAAAGTAGGTACCTGTAATCCCTCAGGTGATTATTTCCCTCACCTTCGGCTCGTGAAATAAACTCCACCCTCAGGATTAAATCATGCACTTTAGTCCTTTAATATACAATATACTATTTCAACAGTTCAGGTTTGATTCCGGATGTATTAAAATAGCTGCGCTTTATGCCTATCCCTATTTTTAACAAGTCAGTACCTACAACCAAATTGTTAAAATGTATTTGCTATGTAGTACTAGAATTAAATATCAAAAACTTCGCAATCATTCGCGTAACACAACTCCTGCAGTTGGACTCCGGGTTATCCTGCTTTCCTGCTACCTTCCTGCCAGTTGCCCACGTCATCCCGGAGTGTTTCCGACTTCTGCCAGCAGTATTTCCAGCCCTGTGCTGCCATCTCTCGGCGTCTCTTGGCACTGCTCACCCCATCCTCTTCGCAAGTGTTTTTCTACGCAATTTTAACGCTCGACTTCTACGACACGCTCATTTCCATCGCGGTGTGCTGTGTCCACATCTCACGCTTAGCGGGCGGTAATGTGAGTTTATGATATTAAGAAGGTAATAAGCAGGTTTAATAAAAACCAGGGGGGGTCATGTAACGGGAATTGGGTTTGTTCTGTGTTTATTTTATTTGCAGTGTTATTGTTGGTAAAATTTGTAGAATGGGGTGTGGGATTTTGAATATTTTTAACGGAATGAGAATGGAGTGTGCTAGATAAGTACGATGTACTGCACTTGGCTACTTCAGTAATATCAGGATTTTAACAAGCTATTTTTTTAAACTAATACAATCATAACTAGAGTGCGAATTATATGCAGGCAAATATCATCAAATTGTGCATGCAATATGCATTGAAATAAGATCAAAATATGCTCAATATATGCACAAAATTAAACAAATATGCAATATTTTACAAATATATGCAGATATGCAACATAATTTTATTCATGTTTACGAATAATTTATTTTTATAAATCAGAAAAATACTACATTTTGTCAACAATGCACAAGAATATCATATAAAATAAACAAAACAACGTATTACTTCTGGAATACGACTTGTTTACCTACCTACCTTTAAAATAAACGTAAAAATCTGACGTGGCCATCACACAACTTCCGCCATATGTAGACTTTAAACAGAAATGTATACATACAATCCGGTGCCCATTTAAAATATACAAATAAAAATCTAAAATATTCAAACACAGAAATTTGCATCACCTGAATAAAAAGATTCATTCACAGGAAAACTCTGCTGTGTTGAAGCCATCCTCCGTTCAATTACTACATTTAATATCTTACTTAGGACTTATATAGCGCTAGTATGCCAACTTGTCACCCGTCTCACCTGTCAATATTTTTTACGCAGAAACAAAAATCAACCGATCATGGATTACAAGATATCAACGTTTTATTTGATAAATTTATTTTTTAAATTTTACTGCAGTTCTAATGCTACCAGATAAAGACAATTTTTGTTATAACATAAGTTGCAAATAACTTTTCCTCTTATTCTTATTACAAATAAATACTATATTTTTCCAAATTTATATACAATTTTGACAATTAACCTTTTCAATCTTCAAAAAATATCACTTCCGATGAAGATATTTGTACCAAAATCTAAGGAGCTCTTCCAATTTATATACAAATGTTAAATACCAAATATCAAAATTTTCGGGTAATTCGTATTTGAGTTATGCGACTAACACCCCTTGACCACACACACACATACACACAGACATCATCGTGAAACTATCAAAAATGAATTGTAAGGACCCTAATTCGTGCTCATCCACTAAAAATTCACCACCCGATTTTTTGCATGATTCCAATACCTTCCTTTACAGGTAAGCGGAAGGTAAAAATTACTGTGGTGGTATCAAATTTGAGCGATGATAAATTTTATACATATAAAAAAAAATTGAAAATCGAAATTTTGGGTTAAAAGGTACAAAATATGCATTTATAATAAATATATGTAAAAAATATTGAAATATGCAAAACATGAAAAAAAATTATACCTATCTTATTTTAATCTATTTTTGTATGAAAATCAAACATTTGTAAAAAAAATACCAATATGCTCAATGATACAATATATGCAAATGCATATAATCCGCACTCTACAAATCACAATCGTAAAATATGTAAAGATGTCATCTACAAAATAATGAGTTAACATTCACGGACAATAGGTTTACATTTGGTTGTGTTCTATACTCGGACATATGAACGCCAATCAACAAAAACTGTTGATGTAGTATGATTAAAACTGTGGTTTCCTGAAAACGCCGCATGTTGGACGCTGCGTCGTTCAAAGCGTAATAACAAACGGGAATCAAATGCACGCCAATGATACATGCTAATAATGTCAGGGTGGTGGTTAATTCGTATTTAGCCTTTCACCGTTTGCAGAACTCTGAGTATATTGTGAAAATAATCAACAATATCTATTGGTGCATGATTAACCCTTATTCGGGCAAGATGAGTCCATTTTAACATATTTACCTATTATACTCATTTAAATTGTAATTTCTTGACTGTTTAGGTAAATGGAATGAAAAAGTAACAGAGTTCTCAGTCTTCAAAGTTAAATTTATTTATTAACAGATGATAATCATCACCGACTCATTATTCGGTAATATACCGGATGTCCTAAAAAAATGGTACGCACGAAATAACTTTTTTATTATTAAAGCAATCGCAATAAAATTTTATGTGGGAAAACTAGGCATAAGAAGACATCAAAATATATATTATTTATAAAAATATCACTTCTGGTGAAACTGGAAATGACATCACCTTTCTTATTTAAATTTAACACCGTATATATTTTTACATATTTTAATTCTACATATAATTCTGAATCCAATGATGTACACAAGTTTAGTTTTCATGCAAAATATTTCACAAAAATAAACTATCAAAGGTTTGGTTTAAGTATTATTTAGGGCCGGTTGTTCAATCTCAGCTTAAACTATGTTTATGCCAAAACCATGGTTACCAAGTTTTTCTGTTGTATTGTTGCATCTCATTGGTTAACTGTTTTATTTTAACGCTGGAGATTGGCTGGGAAAACTCGGTTTAACTAAGCTTGAGTTTATGTTTAAGCTAACACTAAACTCGAATTGTACAACCGGGCCTAAATGAAATAACAAATAAAAGATAACAAATTAAAAAATTATAGAAGCAGGTCAAAGTGGCTACCGTGACCACCATTTTTGTTTACACACATTCTAGACCTTTAAATAATTGTTAACAATTCTTATCGCATGTCAATTTTTTTACAAACCTCAAATTTTGCAACCTTTCTTGGCTTTCTTTATTTCGTCTTCTTCTTGACATATTTTTCATGAAATCTAGGCTTATGATACATCATCGTACGTACAATTCAAATATGTAAAATATACATAAGGTGTTCTATTTGAAATAAACAAGTTGATGTCATTTGCGGTTTATCTGGAAGTGATATTTTTGTATATAATATTTCTTTTGGTGTGCCTTATTTACTCATATAAAATTTCATAACGATTGCTTTATTAATAAAAAAGTTATTTCGTACGTACCATTTTTTGGGACACCCCGGAATATTTGATACGGCTTTTAGAATTCACTTATTTATGTGTTATATTGTATTTGATAATCATTTTTTTATTTCTTGTTAATTATTTATAAATAAACAATTTCAAAATTTGTAACGCAGACGGGACCAGTGAGTCTATCGGACTCATATTGTGTCTAAGGCCTACATACGTGTACTTAACTATTACTTGAGTCTGTATACTTGTCTAGTTTTTATTCCAAAACAAAATTTTCAATTAGAGCCATTGTTCAAAATTTCTTCGTGTAAGAGACGGACCATCCAAGATGGCCATTTGCATGCATTTGATGGATGTAACTTGTGACTTGTGTTACAGAAAACTTTTTAAACTTCTTAAGTTAAATATGTACATTGTACAATATACTAAAATGTCTGCTTAATATAACAATATTTGTATAACCTAAATTTAATTAAAAATGTTAAGTAACTGCATTAATACAATACAATAAATAAAATGAGTCTGTTGGACTTTCCACGTCTGAGTTAGTAAAATAGCTTGCCCGGATAAGGGTTAAAACTGTAGTTTCCTGAAAACGCCGCATGTTGGACGACACGTATTTCAAAGCGTAATAACAAACGCGAATCAAATGAGCGCCTATGACACTGTCGCCACACCTTCGTAACATGCTAATAATGTCAGAGGTGGTCTTTAATAATTCGTATTTTTCCTTTCACAGTTTGCAGAAATCTGAGTTTATTTTGAAAATAATTAACAAAATCTATTGTTGCAAGATTAAAACTATGTGGTTTCCTGAAAACGCCGCATGTTGGATGCTTGGATATAACAAACGTGAATCAAATGAACGCCAATGTTGCTGTCGTCACACTTACGTACGAGTAACATGCTATTGATGTCAGGGGTGGTTTTTAATTAGTATTTTCTCTTGCACAGTTTGCAGAACTCTGAGTTTATTTTGAAAATAATTTACTAAATCCATTGGTGCGTGATTTAAACTGTAGTTTCCTGAAAACAATAACAAACGCGAATCAAATGAACGGCTATGACACTATCGCCACACCTACGTTACATGGTAATAATGTGAGGGGGTGGTCTTTAATTAGTATTGTGCCTGTCACAGTTTGCAGAGCTCTGAGTTTATTTTGAAAATAATCAACTAAATCTATTGGTGCGTGATTAAAACTGCAGTTTCCTGAAAACGCCGCATGTTGGACGAAACGTAGTTCAAAGCGAAATAACAAACGCGAATCAAATGAACGTCAATGATGCTGCTGCCACACCTACGTTACATGCTAATAATGTCAGGGGCCGTGGTTAATTAGTTTTTAGCCTTTCACAGTTTGCAGATCTTTGAGTTTATTTTGAATATATTACAAAGGTAATTAATACCTCCCAGCAAACAAACATAGTAAACAATAGTGCATCGACGTACTGTGCATAGTCCTATGCAATGTTCTAATAATATTACATACGTACTATATGTTGCGTTACAATGAGGAGCAACCATGCAAAACGGGATAAGTAAATCTATTTTACAAATATTGGAGTTAATCGCAAAAATTTTCTCTAGTCCGGCGGTTATAGGACAAAACGATGCATTTTGTGATTAAAGTGTGAAAATTGACATGTCAATTAAACTATTCTTTTTCATATAAGAAGTGGTGCCAAGGTGTTAAGTACCAGATACGTATTTTTTGTTAATAATTTATATTTGGTAATAACTATAAAAAAATATAAAACTAAAATAAAAATAAACTAATATGGATATTTACTAACTTACTTAATCCTGCGCTTTTCTACCTTTCGGTGTAACGATATTTATGTACCATAATTACCGTCTAAAAAGAAATATTCAGTGTTATACACTGCTCAAAACAAAAATCGAGCCACTTGGCCGAACCAAGAAAATGCCTGTTTTTTAAATGAGGGGCATTTCTTTCAGGGACGTGTTAACCAAAATCTGGAAATTCCGTCTCTATACATTCCTCCTCTACGTTCTCCAAAAATCCCGAAGAGATTCCCCCGACCCCCAGAAAAATCGCTTTATGTGATGTCATGTTTGAGCAATGAAAAATCTCAAAGTTTGAAGGCTTGTAGCTCCAAAAAATCATATCTTAAGGGGGTTGTTCGACTCGATTGTCACAAAGCCCTATCAATTTCCTTTTCAGAGCTGAAAATTTCGTCCTTATTGATGAAGAATTGAGTGAGTTATCTCGATGCAACATGAGTTTCAAAAACAAAATTTAATCTTTCTACGACATACTGTTTTTTATTTTAAAATACCAAAAATAGGAGGTGCACAACTAGATGTTATAACAATCCTAATATAAATACAAAATTTCAACTTTCTACGTCTAACCGAATTTGAGTTATGAGACACACATACGTACGTATGAACGTCCGTACAGCCGTACGTCGGATATATCCGTCAAAATCTGAGAACCGAAATTTTTCGCGATTACAATACTTCCTTTTTACTCCGTACAAGGAAATAAAAAGAATAGAATAAGTATGGCGGGAGGTCTTGTGCTGGCCACATCAGATTTTTCTGGTGTTATGTTGCTTTCTATTTCCAGATTATTTCTGATTCGTTCATTCATTAAATTAAATATTAATTGTCCATCTATTTATTAGCTAAGTTTTGGTCATTTGCTATATCTTCTTAATCTATAGCATAAATACACCCTCCTGCTTTAGTTTGCCTAGCCTAACGGGTTGTAAGTTACAATTTGAATGCATGTCCGGCAGTTTGGCTGCGGTCAGAACGTAATTTTCCTTGGACACCAGGGCTCCAGGTAAACTCCTCTGGGACTGTTACTCAAAGCGCGTTAGCTACGACGATGGTGACGGTCGTATTGAAGTTGCAGAATAAGGTTTTAGTTAATTTATGGATGATTTTATAATCGTTAAATTTGTGGAAATGGTATCTATTAAAAAGAAATTGTTGAAAGTGTGTGAATTGGAAATAGAAGTGGATTAATAGTATATTATAGTTTGTCCGCGTTGTGGTGACCGGTACGTCATCAAACATATTCGTCTGGGTTAAATTTTTTAGGTGGGGGAAAATTAATTGACGTCATACAGGTTCTCAAACAGCCATTCATGATGAACAAGAACTATAAGTAAATATAAACTTTAAATTAAGAATTATGTAATAAAAAAATTAAATAGGTAGTAATAATTTTTCATGGTATTATCATTTCATTATAAATTACCTAAAAATGAATTCTGATGGCAATGAGTTTGTTTCATATTTAACAACGAAAAACATTATTTTAGATTCAATTGTATGTTTTGACATTTGCAATTTTCTATTTGAGGTTATTAGTAGGTATTTAGTAGTTTACGGTTGTGTTATGCTTTTTTCTGTGAGTATAGTTTTATTATTATTGTTTGTAGGTTCTTTTCCTTGTACAACGTTGTGAATATTCTAAAATTTCCTACAAAATATAATCTGAAATGATAATCAGTGTTTGGCATTTCTCTTGACGTAACTGAATCATTCTCTTTTTAAGTACTAGTGGAAAAGAGATAAACATTTTCTTTTATATCTTTAAATCTAAGTAGTGAATCGTAATGATATTTTGCATGGATGGTTTTACAAGTATAGGGCATAATATTTTAAGATACTCATGAAACTGTCATATCTCCTTCATAACTTTTATCGGTGTTTACTGACTGATGATAGGCTGCAGAGTAAAACATGTCTAACTAAAACGACAATAACTCCTAAACGAGCTAGTAAATGTAAAAAAAAATTTACATGCACGTTTATAATGATGAAATAAACAATATATTATATTTATATTATAATTATCAAATGTCGCAAATAAGACTAACCTCAATATATCATGTGCAACTAAATCGTTGATAACTCCTGAACGAGCTAGTAAGTGTGCATAAAAATTTGCATGCACGTTTATAAAGATGTAATGAACAATATATTAAATTTTTACATCATTCTCATATCTCGCAGATAGGACCAGTACCTCCTTAACCAACGAATGAACAAGCATGCATGTGACAAAGAGAAATATACATAATGCCTGTTTATTATTAGTTCAGAAACTAATGACGTACCGGTCACCACATCGCGGACAGACAATAGTTCCGAAACAGAGAAAATATTTTTTAACGGTATGGTTCTGAGTTCACTAAAATAGCTGTGCCGGTTTTAGTTCCTGTTTCTAATCGATAATCGATAATTCAGATTAAGTTGAGATGTAAGCCACCGAACTTAAATAAGTCAATTACCGAACCTGAATTGTGAATTACCCCCTTTTCTTACCACGTCAATCACATCCTACCCATCATCAGTAAAGCGCTTCAACAAGCGCTTCTACAACTCCGGTGACTTGCTGTAGGTACACGCGGCTACACATTGTAGTACACAATGACCGACAATACAATTATACGTGATGGCACCTCGACGCCGACGCCGCGCGTCGCTAAAGATAACCCCTGTGACGTCACAGTGGCGAGATGTGAAAAGCGAGATCGGCAGCTAGAGGGCGGAGAAGAAAGGGGTGACAGTGGAGGTGTTGGAGGAGAGTACAGGGAGAGAGAGAAGTTTTAACAGTTGGAAAGTATGGCATTGTGCTTTTTACCTCTCGCTCAGGGAGGTATAGGGTTCGTGAAAAAAATCGACGTCTAGATTTTTTTCACAGCACGTTTTAGTATCTTTAGATCCTATTATGACTTTTTTCACGAGGATGTCTGTCTGTGTAGGTATGTATGGAAGTCTGTATGTGCGCCTATATGCGCTTTCGTTCTGATTCATTATCTCAAATTCTACTGAACATAATATTTTGTGATGAAACGATGATCGACTGTTGTTAGGAATGGTTGACATAAAATGGTCGGGAATCAGTCTTATATAATTTTTTATTGGAGTAAAAAATAAAAAATTATATAAGACTGATTCCCGACCATTTTTTGTCAACCATAATATTTTGTATTATACATTTGTAGATCTGAAGAGCTGAAAAGATTTTGGTAAAAATCGGCCAATCGGAAATGGTATTTCCTTGAAGCATTCTAACATTTTTTGCAAAAAATATAGGAAATACTGCGATAGTTACAATTTGTCATGCGACATTTGAAAGATCAAATTACGTCTTACAATATTTATTTAACATCTTTTCTATATATCTCTTGTCAATGAAGGTAAATTATTTTTCAAAAATATGTAATTTTACCTACCACGATTGTCAATGTGAGAGATGAACAGACGGATATACACAGTTTCTGAAATTTTTGTGGCACTATTTTTAAAGAAATGTATAAATATATTATTTACTGGGTTTGTAACTAGTACCTATAAGCCGAACTAAAAAACTGTCTAAATTCCAGTAAGTTTTTATCCTTCCATTAAAAAAGCATTAAACGTATCCATTTAAGAAGCATTATCGATTCATAATTAACTGGATATAATGTAATAAGGTAATAATATCTACACGGAGCTTATTTGATTTCACTGCCAATCGGTATCGGTACTTTGCTTCAAGAACTATTACAAAAAGTAGCCTAACAAATTCCAAATTATATATTACAGTGTCAAGGCGGGAGGTTTTGTGCTGGCCACATCAGATTTTATAAAATATATCTGAAGAAGAGATAAAAACTTAGGATACGTATTTTTTATTTTGACAAAAATTTGTTACTATATTGTTTTCGTCCTAACATTAGGTAGATACATAGTACCTTATTTGCCTGTTCCTCTACCTTCTGAAACTTCTTCTCCTGCTGTACCTTCCACGTCCATCGCAGCTTAAAGAGATAACCAGTCTGTATCCTGCATCTCACTGCATGAAGCAGAGCTCTGTACTTTGTTCAGAGTGCAGGACTGCACTCCTGCTACGTTATGTCTACGTTATGGCCACGGTACGTTACGGAACGTTATGTCGTCTACTAGCAGGATACAAGCTTCAGTTAGTGTCCTGCTGGAGGGGTGGAGTGAGGGAGGGGGAGGGGTAAAGGTTGCGAAGGGGATAGTTGGCGTTGAAATATTGGACACGGAACGGTTTATAAACAATTGTTGGTGATATAATTTCAATACAATAATGGCCATTTGCACCGCCTCCACTTAATTTTTAGTGTCACTTAAATGAGAAAAACATAGAATCGTATTAATGATAGCAATGTTATTTTTACGTTTGACAATGTGATTTTGATTCGATATTGTTCATTTAAGGAAAACTTAAAATTTAAGTGGAAACAATGCAACTGGCCATTAAAATTATTAATATAACTAAAATATTATGCGGTTTATAATATGGAGGATGTTGTTAAGCGACAAGGTGAAACCGAGTCGCTTTAAACATCCGAGAGGGCTTAAATCGTTTATACAGGCTGGGCCAAATGAGACCTACTAATGATAAACACTAATAACTCTTGTAAAAATCGCTTATTTTGATTAATTTTTTTTATACAATGAATATATTTTATGGAAATTATGTATGAAATATGACATCAGACAAATGTAAACCATTATTCTCGATACAGAGATCGGCACCTTTTAACGCGTTTTCCATTACACCACGTGATGTTTCTGGTTGAAGGCTCAGTATTTCGTGTCGAATATTCTGCTTCAGCTGTCTAATAGTCTCTGGTTTATTAACATACACTTTGTCTTTTAAATATCCCCATAAAAAAAGTCGGGCGCTATTAAATCTAGCGAGCGAGGTGGCCAAGGGAAATCTGATTTTTTAAAAATCAGACGTTCGCCAAAAATTTCAATTTTTGGCCATAACACCGCACCAAACAATACATCTACAGTTTTGTTTGTTGACATGACCATTTAAATGAAAATGCGCTTCATCCGACATAAAAACATTATTTAGAAAATCAATTTGTGTGGCTAATAAATTTCCAAGAATTCAGTTATAACCTACAAAAAGAAAAAAATAATTAAATCAAAAAATACAAAAGTTATTTAAGTTTAACATTGGTAGGTCTTATTTGGCCCACCCGATATTTCCGTTATATTCTGGGGTTATTCTGAAAATTCACAGATTAAACATTTGATTTAACGTTTTTATGCATTTATGTAACGGAGATATCAATAAATAAATACAATTTTCACAGATATAATGCTTTTTATTACCTATTTTTGTTAGTTTTTGAAATTATTTGACAGCCGACGCAAGCGCCATGCTACGTTGTACTCATGCGCTGAATTTAGAATTTTAAACCAGCGCTGCCAAAATATTTTCATTTTAATGCACACAACTGAACAATGCAAAATTTTCATTGTTCAGTACGAATTCACGATATTTGTAACATCGAATATGATGGGGTTATGGTCAGATAAATGTTAGGCAAGAATATGTACTAATTTTATTGTTATTTACTCAATTTTTAGCAATTTATAAACTATAGGATAATAATTTAAATCTACTTTTTTGAAATTTCAGTATCTTGTCCTTATGAAATTTGTTTCTACACAAAATCTGAATTACCTACTATTAAATTGACAGTACAGTTGACATCTTTTGCTTGTATCTTGGTTTACATTATCGTTTACATATGACATGAACATGAAACTATTAAAATGTAAGTAAAACTATTTATTAGATTAGTAAAATAAGCAGAATTAGGCGAGATGTCGTGTTCTGGCCACAGCAGATTTTTTACTGAAGTTTTGTAGATACAGAATGATCAAAACAAACTGACCCGCAATTTTCCTAAATGATATTAAAACTAGACTTCTAGGAAGAAAAGTTTGATTTCCAAGTTCATGGGTGTGCGACTTAGGATAATAAAGATTTTTTATTTTAGTAATTCTATTAAATTCAACTATTGAACAATATTTTCTAAATGAATTATATAAATAAGTTACAATTGCCACCGTTTCGGGTAGAAAACTTAATCTAAACACACTTACAAACCAAATAACATTTTGACATAAAAATACACGTCAATGGATTGACAGCTGATGCTAATACTTATTTCCGTGGAGTAAAAATTGAGAACTACCCAGGTCACGTGACTATCAGTTTGTTTTGATCACTCTGTATATATATAAATATTTCGTGCGATCTCTATTTTATTTCTGTAGTCTTATTTATATTCAAATATTATTTCTAGTAAATGTTACCTACGTCATTACCTTGTTTCGGTATCACTGAAGTGGAAAATTGACATTTAGTTTCATTCTAATTAAACTGAATAAATAATAATTAATTTCATATTCTTCCTGTTTATGATAGTTCTATGAACGGATTTGAAGACAGATTTTTCATTAATAAGCAATTTATTTACGTATCGTGCCTATTTATAAAAATATACTACGATTAAATTTAAACTTCTAGGGTTATTTACATGCCTTTGATTGGCTGGAGCACCGTTGTTTTTACACTCAACACGTCGAAATGTCAAATTAAGGTAGTTGACTTTAGAGATGGGCACGTGTCGTGAAATTTTCGGGACCGTCGAGTTACAGCGTAAGCGTGAGCGATATTAAAAATTTGGATCGTGAACGGCCGTGAGCATGAGTGGCATACAGGGTGTTCTTTTTAAGTGGCGCACCATTGCGAACACGAGAAGTATAAGAGCTACGAAGTTGGTTAAATTGGCAAACAATTTCTATTTTATATGACTACTTTAATGAACGAAACAAGAATTTTTTAGACTCAAACTACGGGGTGCAACTTTCTTATTTCAAATGGGAACCTATTTTTTATTTGCTTATTCGATTCAGTATTTTTTTCTAAATTCAACGAGATATTTATTAGTTTCATATCCTTGCATAACAAAAATATAAGAAAAACGCAATTGAGAATTATGATAATTTAATTTATATTTGATTGTTACAAGAGGGCTATAGAAGAAAACAAATGAATATTTTGTCTTATATTAATTGTTTTTGATATGCAAGGGTATAAAACTAATATCTCATTGAATTCAGAGAAAAATACTGAATCGAATAATCAAATAAATAAATAGGGCCCCACCTAAAATAAGAAAGTTGCACCCCGTAGTTTGAGAACCACTGGTCTAAAAAAATTTGTTTCGTTCATTACAGTAGTCATATAAAATAGAAATTGTTTGTTAATTTAACCAACTTCATAGCTCTTATACTTCTCGAGATAGCAATGGTGCGCCACTTAAAATGAACACCCCTATATAATGTATCGTGTGTGAAAGGTAAATTTTTTCGGGCGTGAGTGAAAGTCACAAGTCACCACATAATACATAATTTGCAAAATACCAACACTAAACAAATGATAATTACGGATTATTGGTACTTATACTCTTTAGCGCTCCAGTACACCATGCAGCGCACAGATTGGAGCAAAAGTTATTCGCCTATTTACGTTTTATGCCCATTCTGTTAAAATTTTTGCCAAATAAGTATCTGACTTTGTTGTATTAAAATTATATTTTCTTTCATCACAAAATGCTTTGAACTGTTTCCACACGCAAGCTTTAGATTTTTTAGTATTTGCAGGAGTGTTTCTTTCAATACTATTTTCAATATTTTCTGATGAAAACGTTCCAAAACGACTCATTTTGCTTTTGCGTAAACATCAAATAATGTTCAAACAAACTTTGTTTTTCTACGAAAGTGCGAATTCACATGTTTTCAGACATTAAAATTGATGGTGAAAGTAAGTAGGTTTTTTAAATATTGAGTGGTGAAAATAATTTCAATACTCATTTTGTACATTGAGTGCGAATTTTTCAAAAAATACATTTTTCATATCTAAAACACTTTATTTGTTCTAATCTCTGAATAAATGTTCAAATGGACTGAACTAGAAATTGTGCAGTTACTGGAAGGTCAAACCTTTCAGGATATTTTTCACTTCAGAGACAAAAGTTTAGATTTACAATTGCCGTAAAATGTCCGAAGGGGTACAAATAAACTCACTTTCAATATCACTACTACATTCTGCATGAAATTGAATTATTTTTATCATAAATCACACCATAAATGCAAAATTACAAAATTGATCTGTCAGTTTTTAAATATTGTTATTGTTGTCAGCTCTGACAGCAAGCCTACCTGATTTGTTTTTCTTAAATTTGAAAATATTTTATTTCCAATTTTTAAAATTAATTTTGACTATTTCCCACTTTCATAGAAAAAATAGTATGTATAACACACTTGCGGAAAGAGTTATTGAAAAACTCGTATGATAGGAGAACTCGCTAACGCTCGTGCTCCAACTGTCATACTAGTTTTTCAATGAAGCCCTTTCCAACACTTGTATTACAATATACCTACTATTGTGTATTACAAATCCTTAGCTATATAAATAAATAACAGCCCTATTTTTTGCCGCGGATTAATATATAATTTTTACACGTTTGTCAGAATTTAGAATAAGGCGTAAAATTAAAAGTTGATCAATTTCGCATACTTCTTAGTTTAAAAACAGACTATGAATATTCTATCTAATTATCTATAGCTTGAATCTTGAAAACAAAGACATGATGTATTCAACCATTGAGTCCTTTATTCTCTGTTATGTAAAACAAGACATGCTTTACATCTCCATACTGATTTGTCACGTGAGCCGCTGCTAATTACAATCCTAGACAGGACATCTGTACACTCATTAAACCCTATCCCTCCCCCCACCCCACATATCCCGGTTGACGACTTACTGACCATCGCCTCGTCTCTTCACTCTAACATACACGCTGTGACCATAGACGGAGATTTTTAATTTTTTTTAGGGGGCTTCAAATTTTTGATATTTGGTATTTTAATCAAACGGTACTTACTGGAACATTACTATTGTAATATCTTTTTCGGACGACCACTATGGAAAATAGCCATAACTATGTTATAAACTACTGTGGAAATAAACAAATAAGACATTATTCTCTAAGGCACACTTATAACGTATCACTTCGAGTTACACTATTGGAGAACAGATGGCGCTACTTGTAAAAACAAAATATAATAAATGTGAATAATTTGTATTAAAGCAATAAATCGAAATTTTGGCACATTTTGTAACATATTTTACACACAAATTTATATATTTCCTCATGATAGGAATTTATTTTTAATATTTTAAAATGGTACAGCTGTAGACCCATTCTTTATCTATTAAATGTTTATAAAGGCATTATCTTAAAGTCTATAATAAATTGACAGTTTACTCGGAATGAAAACACTTTTATATGCCTCCGGTCGGCATCGCTAGTTTTCCATATCTCAAAATCCGCCAGAAACTCTTTGTTGCCAGCCTAGGCCGGCAAACAAACGGAAGTTATAGGTTGGCATCTTGACATTACTACAGTTGTCAAGCAGATGTCAATTTTATGCGTTGAATATTTTTTATACAAGAATTAACAAGATTTTGTCAAATTTTAGACGTAAATCGTTAATAGAAACTGAAATAAATATATTTTAAGCTCAAATGCAAGTATTCAGTGCACAATTTTTTAGGTTATGTATAATAAAATACAAATTAATTAAATTCATTTTATATTTTTGTAATGAAATCGGCACATAAAATATTGTGTATTACACGTCCAGAAACTGTTATGCTAGTGCTCGTAATTTGCAAGCCTCGCCTGTGACTCGGCGTGTCAAAAATACTCGCTCTTGCAAAAGGTCAGTTTCTGGCCTTGTGATACAAATAACTATTACTTAAAACTTAAAATGACAGCATAGCTAGGATGCGGCAATGTACTAGTTTCGGACTGGTTTCGGGCAGTCGTAGTAATAGGGAAGGGAGAGGAATAGAAAAAAATTTAGAATATTCTAGGAATTTGGAAAAAAGATAGACCATCTTAACAGGTTATTAAAAAAAGATGCTTTGTAAAAAAAAGAGACCTTACAATAAAATCTGATATAAATAAAACAGATAATTTGCGATTTACTAGCGCCATCAAAGCAGTTGTTTCAAAACTAATTGACAGGGGTGGCAATTTTAGTGCACCTCACTCAACCTTATAAAATAATATATTATACAACAAGAGTGGATGTATGTATGAAGATATGTTGCCAATATTCAGTAGGGAGTAGAAAACTCACCGGTACTATGGGTTGATAGTGCAGAGTACATCACAGAGGGGATTTTTTATCCATTTTAAACTAAAAAAAATGCAGAAAACTTTTAAACTCTTGAATATAATTTTACTTTTTTAGAGATAGTAATCCTCTCAGAATCCCCCTTCTCGCCGTCTATGCCTAACGCCCCACAGGTTTAATTAGGAAACAGTCACATGACGGCCATTGTCCGTCCATCGCATCGTAGTGTCTGTGGAAAGACGTCGCGCGCTTGTTTCAAGTCTGACAAAGGACGAGCGACAGAAGACAGGACGTAGGATGTGTACACTAGCCCTTTATAATCCGCATTGTGAGGATATTAATAACAAAATTATGACAAACGGAAACAACCGACAATAACTTTAGTAATTAGATCACAGTAGAGAAAGGAATCTGATGAAGGATTCATTATGTTTTAAGGAAATATTGCGTTAGTCAAGAGTTAATATTTCGAAATCAAGACGGCGCTAATTTCTACATGTCTTTTCGTAACCAAAAATTTCGTGTATAACAATTTATCTTCGACCATTGATACGATAGACAGATGCTGTACTATTTACTATACAGTGTTGCGAAGGCAAGAAGTACGGTAGCGGGAGTAGCAACTCTTTGCGAGAAAAGGAGATGAATAACTGTGTGGAGTGTTGCACATTGCTGACTTCTGTTATTATTGTGTTTGTTGTGACATCCATTGACGTGCTTGGTTTTATTAATTCGAAGGTTACTTAACTGATTGTTAGTATTTTGAGATAGTTTTTAAAAATTTGTATAGTTGTGAGTAAATAACTTTAAATACGCAAACAGCAACGCTCCATACAGTGATATACCTCTTCTCCCCGCTACGCAACAAAGACATGCGTCGTTTGTTCATACCTACCTATCTACGGTCGAAGCAATATATGCTTTATTTATTACATACTAGCTGTAGCGCGAATTTAAAGAAAATTCGTTATATAATAATAGCTATTACCACTCAGACCCAGTGGTGTTATTGTTGCTAGCATGCCCTCTACCGCTGAGCTACCCAATATGGCGGACTGTCTAAATAATAGCTCAGAAACCTTCGCGGGCGTATATACAACAACTCATCAAAGTTTCATCACAATCCGATGAATGGTATAGGAAGGCATAGAGGACAAACATTCATTTATCATTTAAAATAAATAAATAGTATATTGTGCAACTAGTGCAGAAAAGCACCTATTGCCCACGAGGTGTGAGAGTTCCAGCACAAGTGGGCAATAGGTGTTTCTGCACGAGTGGCACACTATACTTTTTCTACGACCACACTCTTTGGTAAGATAAATAATTAATTTTTTTTTAAAGAACAATCTTGCCAACAGTTAAATTCTAAAATGGAAAAGCGAAAATTAGATTTCAATATTTTGAAATATTATTATAGTTTATTTATAATATTCGTATGAAATATTGTGATTATATTATATTATATAAACATTTAAGTAATTAGCAAATAATATTTTGTAATTTATAAACCTAAAAATACATTTATAAAAATTAACATTATATTACAGTTGGCAACTTGTGTGAGAAATAATTTCCCACACTTTATCCCACGACTGTGAGAAATGAATAACTTTCGGGCTATGTAAAGCATGGGAAAAGTGCAATTTTCCGTAGTGGTCGTAGAAAAACTATATTAAACATTTTAAATATATAACATGATTGCACTTTGATCAATTCATATTATCAGCACAAAGCTTTTAACTTATGTGTGCAGTTTGGTCCAATGGTTATCGGTTTCAGCTTTCGGTTATTAGCATCTATGTATGTATCAACCATTATATAATGTATATTTTGAAGAACAATTTCATATATTATGAATATATTTACGACATACATAAGATATACTGTTGCACATACATTGTAGCTATTCGAACATGAAAGTCAGTTTTATGTACACAATGTTAATTACGCAAATATACATTAGAATGTTCTTTCTGAAATGTAATATAATATGAAATGAATCTCAAATGAATATGATTGTGTTTACTGGAACATTATAAAAACACCTCATCGCACTAAACTGCGTATTACTCCACTCTCAATAACTTCTCTTCCTACAATATCTCTCCGCTGTCCAGCGCGTTATTGGACACTAATGCCAGGTCCTGCAGGAGTCGTAGACAACCTGCGGCGTCGGTGGCGCCGCGACGGCCCCAGGGACCTGCAGCTAAGTCCAGCTTGTATTAGAAACGTCTCCGTTGAGTTTACTACGTCCTGGTGGCGACTAGGGTTAACTGCTGGCCACTGAGGAGGTGTATGTTCTTCAGAGAGTAGTGACGGAGTTTATTGCAGCTTGGTGATCGTGTGTTACAGCAAGTGACGGAGAAAGAAGTCATAGTTTAAACTTATACCGTGAGTTTATTTTAACATGAAACATGGGATTTTTCATATCCATGGTTACGAATTTGACAGCAATGTATTAGAGCGTTTTTTACTTCCTTGTACGGAGTAATAAGGAAGTATTGTAATCGCGAAAAATTTCGGTTTTCAGATTTTGATGGAAATATCCGTTTTGACCTTTTCTGAATCCATTATGACTAGTTTCGTCGTGACGTCTGTACGTACGTACGGACGTATGTATGTCGCATAACTCAAATACGGTTAGACGTAGAAAGTTGAAATTTTGTATTTAGGACTGTTATAGCATCTAGTTGTGCACCTCCTATTTTTGGTTTTAATCTACAAACCGGAATTAGTACTGTTTTCAAATATTTCGATAAATATTTAATTTAAGACAATCGGTATTTTATAAATATTTTTGTATCTGGTATCATTTAAGTATATATTTATAATATAGTATTTCGGTATCTTGTAGTCCATGATCGATTAACATTGTTACTACGTAAAATTTAAATGATTATGACATGACAGTGACAATAGTAAAATATGCTTTATATCTTCTTCTGCAGTTTAAATAAAATGAGTAAAATATATTTGTGAGTATAGTAGCAGTAGTAGTAGTACTTATATATTAATATATTTGTATAATAAGTTAAAAGAATAAAGTAGGTATGGCGGGAGGTCTTGTGGTGGCCACGTCAGATTTTTTATATTATTCTACATTTTAGTTATTATAAGAGAAGTGTGAACAGTTTAATAGTCGTACAAGGAAGTCATGTGGTGTCCACGTCAGATTTTTTAAATAGAACATAGGGAATCAATTTAACTGTATTATTCTTGACCAATATAAAATATTTGGGCAGCTGTAATAGTTCCAAGAAACGCTTTCAACATAAACTTTTAATTGTTTGAACTATACCTACATCGTATTTCCAGGTAGCAACATTTGAATTTGTTAATTGGAGTCAAACTGATGCTATCTGGAAATACGATGTAGGTATAGTTTAAACAATTAAAAGTTTATGTTGAAAGCGTCTCTTGGAACTATTACAGCTGCCAAATATGTTATATTGGACAAGAATAATACAGTTAAATTGATTCCCTATGTAAAAAGAACGCTCTAATACATTGCTGTCAAAGTCGTAACCATGGATATGATATACCCATGTTTCACGTTAAAATAAACTCACTGTGTATCTACGTTAATTATTAGAAATCGTTGTAGTTTTTACACGTACTACTTGGATGTAAAAGACTTATACTTTTTTCGGCTAGAGAATTGTGCAAAATTATTATCTGAAAAAAATAAAATGTTAATATTTGTAAAAAAAAAAAAATCACTTGTTCTATGGCACTTAGCGTTTTTCGCGAGAACTAACAAATCAATTTGTTCGAATGAGCTCTCATATTGTGTAGTTTTTTATTCTGAACAACTCTTGTATTTATAACTTTCGTTTAAAACGAACATGTCACTAACTACAGCAAAATTAAAAAAATAGCTTTGTTATTCCTATATACCAGATTTCAAACAGACACCCGGTATATTTACTGTGCCGTGTGCAGAGCGTAACAATCGGATGGCAAGACTGGCAAAATGCCAGGGCCCTATGTTTACTATTTTCGATCACATAACGCACTCGGCTACATTCGCTCAATTTCATATAACACTTTTGGCGCAATCGGTAGGATAACCTTGTCTTCCCCATAAACTTATTTCAAAATATAAAACAACCCCCCCCCCCCCCCCCCTTGTAAGAATTCTATAAAAACCCGTGTTTTCGCGTCTCCGTCCTCAATCAGCTTATTATATCCTCTGTTCCTCGCCATTGTCGACACACTGTGTCTCTCGACATACGTGAGCGCGTGAGCCAGTCGGTTAATGTGGTTAAGAAGTTGTTAAACGTCCGACGTAGCCGTGAAATTACAAACTCGTGGTTTATGAACGAAAGGCGCCGTTGTGTTTTGCCTAGGGGAGAACAGGGAAGAACGGGGCACGTACCAGGGATTATGAATGTTTTTTTATTGTTTGGGTTTAATAAAATTGGGGGATACAGGACATGTCTGGGGTTAATTTTGGCGGAGATGTCAGAGAACTTATTGTGTAATTGAATTTTCTTTCTGTGTAGTGATGTCCTTATTATTTGTACTATGCCATATTTTAATAAAGTTGTTTCGTTATTCTGTAAATCTACTTTTAAAAAAATCACAAGACCTCTCGCCATACCTTACCTACTCTTTTTACTACTATACAAATATATAGGTACTTACAAATATATTTTAGACATTTAGTGTACTGTAGAAGAAGATTATAAATGATGTGTCACTATATTGGCACTATCGCTCTGTCGCTGTCATAACCAATTGTTAAACAATCATGGTTTATAGACAACACGATACTGAAGTTTCATACCTACTCTAAATTAATAATAATTCCTAAAGTACTTTGACAGAGCAATTTACAAAATGCTAAAAATTGTAGATAATAATATACAGAGTGTTGCACAATTTAGGACAGAAAATTAAAGAAAAAGTATATAGATACTGTACGACGTTTTGATCATGAAACAAAAATAATTTTTTTAAATTCGCAAAGTTAAGGGTAGTTTACTTGACGTGTGCATATTTTAAATATCACTGTTTTGATGGTATATTTGATCATTTGACATTTTGAGAATTACTTTCATTGTAGAAGACTTGAAAAAAATTATTACAAATAACTTTTTTGCGAATTTTCATGATCAGCACGTCGTACAGGTATACAGTATATACTCTTTAATTTTTTGTCCTAAGTTGTGGAACATCTGTATAATCTTTCATTCGAAATAAAAAATATTGCGATAAATTAATTATTAATCAATATATTTAAGAAAAGTACTGCTTCCGATTTTTGGATTGCTTCCAAAAAATAACTGGGTTCTTAAGATTTGTATTACGTCGTTATACATATACAAAATTTGGTTTGTAAGATATTTAAAGAATGTATTATAAATAAGTGATGTTTATGAAGATGTTGTTGTTAGAACTACTATATTGACTGGGGTTGTAGTGTTGAGTAGTCAGTATATCTATCTATAAAGTACGTTCGTGTATTTGGTGTTATCTGCGATCAATGTGGCTGAGTTTCTTACAGGTTGTTAAATTTTGAGTTATAAAACCTGGAAAAATGTAACATACAAACTAACAGTTTACCTCGGATTGTCGTTGTGCATGTGCAGTGCATGTATCAATATTGATAAGATAAAATAAATCATTTTGTGTACATATTTTGATGTATTTAAATGTATAAATTGTGGGCAATTGAACTTTTTAATACGTAAAATGATGTAAAAATAATAACGACTATTTAAAATTTAAAGTGTACTTAGTGTCATAAGCAATTTAAAGACTTTCTGGAACATCAATGATGATGCACCATCGTCAGAGTACACCAAAGGTTAGCAATTTTATTTATGTTATAAAATATTGACACACCTTATAAGCTAGCAGGATCCATTGGCCAGAATCACTTCAAACCACGTGGAAATTTGAAGGTTAATTAACAATTTTATTGCCGAATTTAAAGCATTATTATTTTTAATAATTATAGGTGTTGCCAATTTTTAGACTAGCAAAAATGTATTATTCTAAGATAAACATAAATTACCTACAAAATTTAGTTTTCATTTTGGAATAAAGTCTCAAGAGGCATGCTCCATAGCCTTAAAGAAAAAATGCTAAATAATTAGTTTTTGAAATTGTTCCGAACCGGCTCACATTCATCGATTCGGCTCCGGATCAACCAAAATATATTTATGCCTGCTGAAGTGTAAATATAATAATTTCACATCGTTGGCGTCTACGGTAGTTGCGATTTAACACATGCCATGACATTTCTGAATATTGTTCGGCAATAAGCATCGAATGATATTGCTTTAATAGTCCATTAAAAAGTAAGCTTAAATTATGAAGATAGCCTCAATCTTCCTATTATCCCGAAGTAAATGTCACACATTTGGTCATATTGACCCAGACCAAAAATTATTCGCTTTTTGAAGTCATTAATGTCAAAAGTAATTCCATTTTCTACAAATGTATCCATAATTTTAATTGTATAAATGATGAAATTAAAAAATCTAAGTCACTAGCAGTTTTCAAAAATAGAGTTAAGAATTTATTGTTAAGCAATCAATAATTATTTTTTTTCTATTTCTATTTTTGTTACTCACTTTATATTGTATACTATTATTTTTATTGTTGTTCATATTTTGTGTAAACTAGCTTAAAGCTAAATAAACGAATTTATTATAATAGTTGCGTATGTAATTTTATTATTATAAATTAAATAAATAGTGTGATACAATACCGAATGCGATTATAAATACACAAAAAAGAATAAATAAAGCTTCTAGTTCAGCATCGCTCAAACCACGCCGAGCCATGTTTATTTCACCAAAGTTCACTTGTAATTGAATCCAACTGAATATAATGTAATACGTAGTATATTGGGAAACCCCTAAATATATCAAAAAGCAATACAGAAAGTAAGGGGAAGTCCCCAACAACGACGCTGGTTCTGTAGGTACACAATTATAATGTTTATATTTATAAGAATAACAACAATGGGTCGAACTGACCCATTTACCACATAAGTATGTTACTCATTAACTTTATTTATAAACAAATGTAATGAATGATACGAAATATAAAACACATTAACTATCGAGCACATTTGACGACTACATGTAATATGAAGCCATAATTTTCAATAGTTCCAAATATCTACTTATTAATAACATAAAAATGAGTCTGTTTGACCCATAGATAATAGGAAAGTTAAAAACGCTACTTTACACAATAGAAAATAAAACAGATTAATTTTAAATGGGACATTTACTGGCGACATCTCAGAACAATTATTTCAAAGCTACTTGACAAAAGGAAATTTTGGTGTAAATTTCAAATGCACCTCACTGAACCTCACAGAATATACGATATTTTAAATAAAATGGTATGTCGGCCAAAAAATATATTACATAGTGTGTGCGTTAAGTATTTGAACATCGCTCGTTTTTATTACAGTACTCCGCCTTGCATCGTAATTTAATATAGAACCTCGCGTTGTAAAATAAAACCTACCGCAATTAGGGTGGATTTATGCTCAAAAAATTAAGAATAAGGAATACGAATAAGAATAATTTTAATTTAACCGAAGTGAAACGTGATTATATTTATTAATCTGATGTTGTTGCGACTTTTTTATATGAAGAAATAAGAAATGTATCCATATCCTCAAAATCGATAAGATTTAAGACTACTTTAGGTTATGCCATGCGAAAATTTTTGACATGTCTGTCAGAAATAAGGAATAAGGCGTAAAATTTTTGTGCATAAACTCACCTTATGTAAATAACTAGTAACGGTGCAGGTTTGGTTTCGGGCTGACCAAAATAGCTGCGGTCCGTTCCGGTTCGATTTGAGTCCCAGGAAATATATTCTAATATGTTTGTTTTTCGTGTAAACTTATATAAAATGAGAATAATGGTTGCTATTGATTGATGTATGTACTGTAATTCTTTCGTGGCATATAATATTTGTCATTGTCTTGATCTCGGCATCTTTCCGTCTTTCTCACCACAATTGGGTGTAATTTCATAATGATATATGTATTCCATTACATAAATCTTTATAACTAATTTATTTCTCGGCAGACGGACATAATTCTTAACGACATAGCAAAGTATTATTATGCGAATAAATACTGAAATGTCAGAACTAAATGCTGTGTGGGATCACCTTGTGTAATGAGCCCATTCCGTGCCGACGTTCATATCCGCTTCCCCACCGTTGGGGGGTGCCCCCCACGGAAGCGCTTGTTTCTCAGGTGCGCGCGCCGGGATTATTTGACTCTGTCTCGTTTGTATTCTGATAAAAAATCTTATGTGGACAGCATTATATTCTGCTATATTATTTTACAAAAGTATTGTTTTTAAAAATTATTATTTATTTAACCATAATCATTAACTGTTATTACTTTTTAGTATGCAACATTTATTGATAATTATAAACAACATACCTAATCCATTAGTTACTTATAATACCTTAGATACTTATAATTCATTAGTTATAAAGAAAAATATTAATTGGGTTTAACTATTTTTGCAATTTAAATATAATTATAATTCATTTAAACATTCAACATTATATCAAGAAAAAATCTGCTGTGGCCAGCACACGACCTCTCGCCTAATAATGCTTATTCTACTAATCTAATAAATAGTTTTACTTACATTTTAATAGTTTCATGTTCAAGTAATATGTAAACGATAATGTAAACCAAGATGCAAGCAAAAGATGTCAACTGTACTGTCAAATTTCATATCGTGGACAACAAGATACTATGAAATTTCAAAACGTAGAATCTTAGTTGTACTTTTATTTTATTGTTAAATACTCGTACTACCAGATTCCGCAAATTGTATTTAAAATTAACTGTACCCATAATTATATTATCTTTTATTTTTAATTGAAAAAATTGTCATAAGTAATATAATAAGAGCCATAAATTTATCGGTAAAATTTACGAATAGTTGTTGCGTAGAAATAGAAACGGACAAACGAGTGTCAAAATTGACATATTCGCTGTCGTGATTTAAGAGTCAATTTTGACCCGAGTTGTCGTTTCTACGCAGGAATTATGAGTAAATTTTACCAATTAAATTTATGACTCGAATTATATTTGCTTGATTATTTCACGAACGAATATCTTCTCTGTATATTATTTTGGTTTTGACGTTTGCAACATTAAAAACATTTAATAAACAAAATGTGACCATGGTTACCCTACTGTGATTTTATCAAATTTTATCGCTGAAAAACTGCCCTCTTCGAAAAAGTTATGCATTCTTATTGGCCAGAAATGACGTGTGTAAAATAATCATATATAATAGCACTCGTGCTACGCACTCGTGCAATTTTCAATCAAGCGTAATAACCATTCGTGATACAGCAACAAAAATTGTCGACATAACTTGGAACACGAATGGTATTCGGAGGACAATTCACCGAATAAAAATGTATTCTTTCTTTATGAAAATGATTTATAAATAGCTTCACTTCCATTACAACAGTTATAACAATAGGATTTTGATTAATAAAGATATATTCAATTGTTTAAAATTGTCGATTGGATCACTAGTGAAAATTGTCGAAAAATTATGTCGCTGCGAGCACTAGTGATAAATTGTCGAAAAAATTCGTTTCAATTGGTGGAAAATTTATAAATCCTCAAAATTGATTGGTCCATTTTTGACAGATGACACATGAGTTGAATTGTCATAAATAAATAATGTACAAATATATTTAAGGAAAACTTTATCAAACTTCAAAAAGTACTACTTCCGGTTAGCAAATTTCTACCAAAATCTTATCCGGTATTAAGATCCTTATTAAAACCTTTATGAAATTTGGTTATTAAACGTTCGATATTTTTTAAGTTATCGTGGACGAAAAATCGTCAGTCCATACGTCCATACAAACACACACACAGACATCATCGTGAAAATATTAAATTCGTATTATCCACCAAAAACTGATACTCCAAAATTTTGACCCATTACAATACCTATCTTATAGAATATGAGGCGAGAGGTAAAAAACGTTTGTTTCATTTAATATTTTATCCTTTAACTTAAACAAAAATTACTGGGCTCGAATACCTAGAATTTGACACTGTAAATCGAGTCAAATGCACTCTAAAATTTACTTTATCTTATGTTTGAAAACCTGGTTACGATATTTTAAAAACTTTTCATGTAAAATTAAGCTGCAAGGTGAGCAGATAAAAACTTTCCTAACGAAAATATTTTGATAGGTCGAAAAAATTCAAACCAACTCCATCATAATTACACTATTTAGCAATTCAATTAATATTCATGCATGTTTATAAGCTGGTTAAATATTTGTCTTAAAAATTGGCAAGTTTAATTTTATCAGACTGCACAGAAGAGTAATAAAAAAGGGGCAAAAACTTCGTGAATCGTTAACGTAGCCGCGCTGCATAGGGTGGAACTTCTTAATTCGCGGCCGATAATTCTCCTTATTAGCGGGTATCTACCGTCCCAGGGCCGGACTGTAAATTTCCAGGAGGAAACAGCAGAGATGCAGTTTATGCAAATAATCTAGATGAGATTTTTCCCTTTTTGTTTGAGGCGGTTTACCGCGGCGGCAAAGGATAGCTGGATCCACCAACATTTCCTTATTAAATACCCGGACCTAATAAGGACGACGAGTTTTGTACAATCTGTTTCGTCCAGAGAATGACTTACAATAATTGTTGATCACTTTTGTTGTTCAATAGATTTGTGTGAGAGCTTTATACACAAATTGATCTATTTTAAAATAATTTTCTTGTTCAGTTTCTAAAGTTCAGAAACTTTAATATATTCTAAATCGTTTTGTACAATCCCTTTCGTCCAGAGTATGACTTACAATACTGCCGTCCTAAATTAAAAGGCAGTATCTCCAATTTTTTACGATTTGGAATTACTGCTCTTACAGTGTTTTAAATGACCCTATCTGCAACCTAGCTATACGCTGATTTATTAACATTAACACATATGTTTGTAAAAATAATCGTATACGTAAAATTTTAACTGGTAGTTGATGGCCCAGCAACAAGAAACAAAAAGTTGATTTTCAAAAAAATATGAATATTGGAGATACTGCTCTTTAATCAGGGACGGCAGAATAATTGTCGATCACTTTAGTGTTCAATGGATTTGTATGAGAACTTTATAAACCAATTGATCTATTACCTTATTGTAATCATGCTAAAATTTCTATAGAGAGTTTTCAATGGATAAGCATGTTTTGAGGTCCCTAGAACACGATTTTGATAGTTTCATGATGATGTCTGTGTGTGTGCGTGTGTGTGGATGGGTGGATGGATGGATGTTGGAGGTACGATAACTCAAATAATACTGAATAAAAAAATGGAAATTTTGTAGGTACATAATATTCTGACACCGTAGATTAGATCTGATCTGATTTTGGTGTTGATCGTTCAACCGGAAGTGATAGTTTCTTGTAGATCTGAAGAGTTCTCCTGGAATATCCTCAAAATTTATGGAATAATAGGAATTTTTTAATAACAATGTATACTACTTAAATGTAACTATCAACAATTTTTATTCAAAACGTTGTATCTATCTAGCACCATTTTCCAATTACAAGAAGTTCAAAATTCTACTTTGTTACAATTTTTAATTATCTGCCTACCATTGAAAACAAAAAATAAAATATTTTTGAGTGTTAATAGCAAATAAATTTTTGACTTTTTGACAAATTGAAATTAAAACTTTAATAATATTATTTATAAAAACTACAATTCCCGAATTCCCTTCTACAATGATACATTTGTGAGTAAGTACCTTCATACACACTTATATTAGTAAAATAGTAGAGTATGGCGGGAGGTGATGTGTTGGCCACATCATATTTTTTAAATAATTTTCATGTTCAGTTTCTATGGTTTAGAAACTTTCATATCTTTAAAATCAATATAACTTATATGCGCCTCGATCTTTCCATTATTTTCAGATAATTACATCTACCTTTAGGTAATCCTTGTTCTACCCCCTCCTCTTTTTCTTTCCCCTTCTTCCTTCACTCATTTGATGTATGTGACAAATGACGGTAGATTTACAGTGAAGGAAACAAAGGAATGAGCTTGTGATTAATTTCCATCACATTATCAGTTCTATGTCTATGGCTTTGTCTGTCTGTGTCGGTGTGTACCTCTGTACGTCTGTTACACGCCAACAAATGGGAATTTTAAATACTTTATCAAGAAGAAAAATTATACAGAGACCTGAAGGTTTAATATCGGTGCTTGATCCTTGATCCGGTGTCACAGAGCAAGTCATTTGTCAGGATTACGTAGTTTCTTAATATTATCGATTTTAAGAACAGTAGAAACATTTATTCCTGTGACAAGTATTTCAAATTTGTACCATTTCTACTTAAAAATTACTTACTTACTCATTTCGAAACTAAGACGCTATAAGTGCATGTAGTTAACCAAATTTATTCTATAAGTTATGATACATTCAGTTAGGTATGTTTGGTGAAAAAATCTGACGTGGACACCACATGACTGCCTTGTATGCCTATTAAACTGTTCATACTTTTCTTAATAACTAAAATGTAGAATAATATAAAAAAATCTAACGTGGCCACTACAAGACCTCCCGCCATACCTACTTTATTCTTTAATTATTCTTAAATGATACCAGATACAAAAAATACCGATTGTAGGTAATAATCACATAATCTTTCATTTAAAATAAAAAAAATTGTCTTAAATTAAATATATATCGAAATATTTGAAAAAAGTACCTACTACTTCCGGACGAAACTAGTTATATGGATTCAGAAAAGGTCAAAACGGATATTTCCATCAAAATCTGAAAACAGAAATTTTTCGCGATTACAATACTTCCTTTTTACTCTGTACAAGGAAGTAATAAAAAACGAGACTCTTGAAATTCGTGATATTTTGCTAATTTTTAATCGTAAGCCTTCCGCCCCCCTTAGCACTCTGATAAAACAAAATGTTTTTAGTGGAAAAAACTTCCAACTTTGAGGATCTGCACCGGTGCTGGAAAAAATTTGTCAATTCGATTAACCATCAGAACTAGTTATTTGTCCAACTAGAGAGGAAAGCGCTTCTTTTTCCCACTCGAGCTCGAAGTTTGTGTCACGAGCGAAGCGAGTGAGGCAATCGAGCAAGAGTGGAAAAAGAGCTTGCCTCTCGTGTTAGACACAACATTTTTTTCACGACATATTTAAAAACAATGTAAATGTAGAAGAAACACATAACTAGAAGTTAGGTTATAACTGCTATCTGTCAGAATGACGTTTGAAAACAACGAAATGCAGCCAATATGTCAAATTAAATTTAAGTTGTAAAATTGTTAAATAGTAGAAAAAGAAAGTATAAAACATAATAATTGTAAAATAATAGTTTACAGTATATCACTATAAAATCAGAATTTTCAATAAAATAATAAATTTACTTACAATTTTTAAAATATTTCATCGTAAAATAACACTGGTGGTAACACTGCTTACTTTCCTCTCTAGAGAGGGAAAACCTACTTTCCTCACTATTTCGCGAGAAGAAAATTGTGTTTCCTCCGCATGTCGTGAAAAAAATTAATTTCCTGTCAGGATGTAAAGAACAAAGTTCCTACACTGTATTGACTCAAAGTTATGGGTGTTTGAAGTAAAAATGTGTATTTTGGGGGTTTTGATTCATAAGTAGAGATGAGAATTTAGTGATTTTTTTTCTACATGACTACTATTTTTATGTGTCGTAGTACAAAATACGGTTTGAAGAAAATGCTTTCATTCCAATCCAATATATGATTTTACCTATTTTACCTAAAATCGTGGTATTTCAATTTATTTTTTAATTTCACATTTTTACAGAACATATATTTGTATATTTCAGGCAACTTTGATCTTGCAATTATTTTCTTCGCGCACAGTTAACAACATCTAGTGACGCAGAGCGGTCATATTCTCTTGTTAACAGACAAGTTACACAATGTTATGGTAGAAAATATTGAAAAAATGTTAGTTTGTTATAGTTACAAAAATAAATTGGACTGAATTTTTTGAATTGTTAGTGGTGCGAAAATCTATGAGAACCGTAAGTAATTTTATTTATTTATAGGTACTAATTTCAACCAAAAGTTTAATAGATCTGTTATATATATATATATATATATATATATATATATATATATATATATATATATATATATATATATATATATATATATATATATATATATATATATATATTAATTTTATTTTAATTTTAATATTTAATCAAATTATTTAAAATTTATAACGTATAAAATACTTTTTAGGGACCCTATTTTGGATATTTTGAACCTAAAACAAGAATTTTATTATCCTTTTTAGGAACCTATTTTCGCAAATTTTAAATCCTTAAACTCTCATCTCTACTCACAACTCGGCAACTTTTTGTCGAAATTTTTCCTACTTTTATACTATTTTGTCAATGATTGCTAAATATTGTATCTAATAAATTACTGTAATTTTTTTCTTGTATTCCAAAACGTTTGTTTATTGAAGAGATGTAATAATTATTTTACTTCCTATCACTATTCATCATCCGTTGAACTTTCTGCATTTATCAAAATTACTGGATACGACCATTAACTTCAAAATCCATTTCAATATACTCGTATTGAAGTTTCTTTACAATGTGGTATTTAACTTTTTAAATATATTATTATTATTATTAACAGTTCTGTAAATGTGTTTAAATCATTAGCACTTGTTTTTTCGTATGTTAGATGTAACAAGAAACTATATACGTGTAAAATTTTCTAAATATTTTATAAAGATTTTTGCTTACTTTGATCATCTACCTCTAAATTTAAAAAATGTTCAACCATTCAACCCTTTATATAGAATCAACTCCCAGTGGTCCAATTTCATTAACCCTTAATTTACATCTTAAACTTAAACTTCTTGTTATAACTCACCAATCGCTGAGGACTGAGTAACCACAGCGCGAAAGATAAAAAACCAAAAACTCGGAATTTCCAAAGCTAATATTTGTCTCTTCGCGAGACATGAATATTAACCAAGGCTTGCTTGACTAAGATCTCCAGTAATAAAGGGTGGAAGAGGAACAACAGCGTTGATATTAAAATAAAACTAAATTATCTTAGCTTACAAGACGGAGAAATGGCAAAGTGGCAACGGTGGGAAATGTGTACAAGCAATTACCGTTTTGCGAATGTGATGCTTGATGGGGACGGGGCTTTAGAATTAGGGGGCAACACTATGTTGGATGAGAAGTATAAGAAGAGTTTTCTATAATTAATTTTGTTGCTAATTTGATATTTTAAAATCGTCAGTCTAATACACTCGACAAAAGAAAAAATCTGACGTGACCATCACACAACCTTCCGCCATAATCTAGACTTTAAACAGAAATGTATACGTACAATCCGGAGCCCATTTAAAATATACAAATACAAATATAAAATATTCAAACACAGAAATTTGCATCACCTGAATAAAAAGATTCATTCACAGGAAAACTCTGCTGTGTTGAAGCCATCCTCCGTTCAATTACTACATTTAATATCTTACTTACGACTTATATAGCGCTAGTATGCCAACTTGTCACCCGTCTCACCTGTCAATATTTTTTACTCAGAAACAAAAATCAACCGATCATGGATTACAAGATATCAACGTTTTATTTGATAAATTAATTTTTTTAATTTTACTGCAGTTCTTTAAAGTTACCAGATAAAGACAATTTTTTTATAACGTAAGTTGCAAATAACTTTTCCTCTTATTGTTATTACAAATAAATACTATATTTTCCAAATTTATATACAATTTTGACAATTAACCTTTTTAATCTTCAAAAAATATCACTTCCGATGAAGATATTTGTAACAAAATCTAAGGAGCTCTTCCAATTTATATACAAATGTTAAATACCAAATATCAAAATTTTCGGGTAATTCATATTTGAGTTATGCGACTAACACATATTTGACCACACACACACATACACACAGACATCATCGTGAAACTATCAAAAATGAGTTGTTGTTTCGTGCTCATCCACTAAAATTTTTTTGCATGATTCCAATACCTTCCTTTACAGGTAAGCGGAAGGTAAAAACGCACCACTTCAAAATGCAACCAAAAAACCGCCATGACTCGGTTGAATTTGATCAAAAATGGATGAATCTTCAAGTTCTGACAAGTTTGAAGTTTTCTCTTTAAGGTCATGCAAGTTAATCTGACGCCAAGTTCATTTTCTGCCACTCCCATGAGAAAAAAAATGCTTTTGATGTCAAAAAATGTTAAAATTTGACAACTTGTATCAGGTGCAAAAAAATGTATACAAATGTCTACAAAATGTATACAACTTTACCTAATTGAAGTGCTTTTATTTTTAATTTAATTTAATTTTTAATTCAAGCAGTTATGAAAAACTCGAGATATAAATACATTTTATCGCCATGTTGCCCAATTAGGTACACCATACATGTTATCAAAGTGTGACATTTTTGAGTAAAACACATTAGTTTTTAGGGGGGTGCCTGGGGATGAATTGAATTTGGCGTCACATTAATTTGCATACCATTGAAGAGGAAACTTCAATCTTGTCAAAATTCAAACAATCATCGATTTGTGCAAAATTAGCCGAGTTTATAACCGAAAGGCACAAAATGCATTTTTTTTCAAAAATTTATAACTTTGCGTCAATTTTTCTGCCCGAAAGGAAAATGAATGTACTTTATCGCCTTAGTAGTGGATTAATTCCACGTTTTTTTTGCACCCGGTGCAAGTTGCCAAAGTTTGACATTTTTTTAAGGAGAGTGGCAGGAGATGAAATGAACTTGGCGTCTGATTAACTTGCATGACCTTAAAGAGGAAACTTTAATCTTGACAGATCTCGAAGATTCATCAATTTTCGATCAAATTAAACCGAGTTATTGCGGTCTAAAAATTCGAAATTCTTCGAATTTTATTCAGTGGTAACTGTAACAGCAAGATTGCTTGCTAAATAACACAACTTGACTAAGCCAAGGTTCATTGATACAATAATAATTATAATTTTATTACTAGTGATACTTGTAATAATAATTCGTAATTATTAATCTAACTCTTTGTTTCAGATACGGTCCAGAGTCCAAACGGTAGCAGACAGCTTTAGGTAAGTTATTTCATAATTTTAATAAGATAGTCAAATTAGAGACGCGTGAGTAACTTTTTGTGCACGTCACGCACGCTCACGAAATTTAAAACTGAATCACGCACGTCATTTTACGTTTGACTCGTGTTCACGAATTTGTAAAATTATTATTACATTTATGTAATTACGCTTAAATACTACATAACTATTGTTTAACTTATTTTGTATTTAAATGTGACAATTCAGAATGATATTGGTTTGCAAACTACTGTTAATTTTACGAATTTCAACAATTTTTTTTAAATTCATGATGTCCAATACTATACACCCTTAAATTTTGTTACACGGGTTGGGTTACAGCCTGTAAATACATCATATTATTTTTTCTTGGCTGAAATGAGGTATAGATAGAAAAATCTTCAATTAATAAAATGCGATGGTTCGTGCTGCAGATAATCATTAACTTCTCTACTTTAATGCATAAAACTAATTCCACTTGCGTTTCTGCGTGACTTCATCATATCAAACCCTCTTATTTTAATTTGCATCCGTCTTGTCCAGTGTGCACACAAAGCCGCGCGTTTGTGTTCGCGGTGCCTGTGTCCCGTCCATCCACCCTGTGTGCGGCTTCTCACAAGGAGTGACGTTAACTTCAGAGCGCTTTGTATGTCCAGCTCTTAACTGACCAGTTCGTGCGCTGCGAGCGCTGACTATGAAGCTGCTGATGTTGAAAAGGAAAAGCAGCCGCGAGCAAAGCAAAGATAAGAGGGAGGGGTAATTAAGTCTTAAGGAATTGTGGTGGTGTTGGGTGAGATGAAAATATACATGTATCACGTGGTACATGTTTGGCTACTTTGATTGGCTGAAATATCGTAGAGGCTTACTTTTATCACCGCATGTTACTTTTTGTTTTTGCCTCCCGCCTCATATTCTATAAGGGAGGTATTGTGATAGGTCAAAATTTGCGAGTGTGAATTTTAGGTGGATAAGCACGTTTTAGGGTTCCTAGAGTAAGAATTTAATATTTTTAAAAATATTTCGATGAATAATTAATTTAAGACAATAGTAAAATACCGTTTATATCTTCTTCTGCAGTTTAAATAAAATGACTAAAATATATTTGTTAGTAGTAGTAGTAGTAGTACCTATATATTAATATAGCTATTTGTATAATAAATAAAAAATCTGACGTGGGCACCACATGACTTCCTTGTACGCCTTGTGTGTTCATACTTTTCTTAATAACTAAAATGTAGAATAATATAAAAAATTCTTTTAACTTATTATACTAGTATACTCACAAATATATTTTAGTCATTTTATTTAAACTGCAGAAGAAGATATAAACGATATTTTACTATTGTCACTGCTACTGTCACTGTCATGTCATAATCATTTAAATTTTACGTGTAGTAACAAATGTTAATCGATCATGGACTACAAGATACCGAAATACTAAATTATAAGTATATACTTTAATTATTCTTAAATGATAGAAGATACAGAAAAAATTATAAAATACCGATTGTAGATAATAATAACATAATCTTTCATTTAAAATAAAAAAAATTGTCTTAAATTAAATATTTATCGAAATTTTTTTAAAATTTACTACTTCCGGTTTGTAGATTGAAACCAAAAGTAGGAGGTGCACAACTAGATGCTATAACAGTCCTAAATACAAAATTTCAACTTTCTACGTCTAACCGTATTTGAGTTATGCGACACACATACGTCCGTACGTACGCACGTACGCACGTACGCACGTACGCACGTACGTACAGACGTCACGACGAAACTAGTCATAATGGATTCAGAAAAGGTCAAAACGGATATTTCCATCAAAATCTGAAAACCGAAATTTTTCGCGATTACAATACTTCCTTATTACTCCGTACAAGGAAGTAAAAAGAATAAAATATGTATGGCGGGATGTTTTATGATAGCCACATCAGATTTTTTTGTTTCCTTCTGGAAATTGCTCATCAAATATTGTTGTTTCGCTGTTGTCAAAAATAAGACTTAAATCCGTCAACGTTTTTTTTTCGAATTCCTAGAATACTCCCGATTTTACTTTCTTTCTATTCTACTTTCTTCCCCACTACTGCAGCTATCTGAAAACAGTCCGAAACTCGTACTTTTCCACCTCCTAGCTATGCAATGTCATTTTGAAGTTTTGGCTTTAAAGCCACATTCACAACACGAAATTTGTAGTTATAGTTTGTTGGTATAGTTAACATTAGTGATTTGACATATGCATTTCACTTGTAGCGTTCAGAATAACGAAATTAGCTCCATGTTGCGCTGCGCTAATTACAGTTAGCGCAGGGATTTGCAAACTCCAAATCTGTAGTTAGTAGTTAATGATTTTCTGTATAAACTGCATGTCAATCAGAATCTAAAACTAGAATTAATTTTGACGTTTGACGTCTAAGATGACATTAATATTCGAAATCACTTTGTCATAGAGACATTTACAATTTTGTATCATATTTAAGTATAAATGATTCTTCAGCCATTTATATAAAAGGGTTATTATGAAAGGCAACTTTAAGTAAACCAAACATAAAATATTCTTATAAACGAACAAACTGACATTTCCCACGCTAATTTCGAAACTAGTTTGTTTTACTATACCGTGAGTTTATTTTAACGTAAAACATGGGATTTTTCATATCCATGGTTACGAATTTGACAGCAATGTATTAGAGCGTTCTTTTTAAAATAGAACATAGGGAATCAATTTAACTGTATTATTCTTGGCCAATATAACATATTTGGGCAGCTGTAATAGTTCCAAGAGACGCTTTCAACATAAACTTTTAATTGTTTAAACTATACTTACACTATACCTACATCGTATTTCCAGGTAGAAACATTTGAATTTGTTCATTGGAGTCAAACTAATGCTACCTAGAAATACGATGTAGGTATAGTTTAAACAATAAAAAGTTTATGTTGAAAGCGTCTCTTGGAACTATTACAGCTGCCAAATATGTTATATTGGTCAAGAATAATACAGTTAAATTTATTCCCTATGTTCTATTTTAAAAATAACGCTCTAATACATTGCTGTCAAATTCGTAACCATGGATATGAAAAATCCTATGTTTCACGTTAAAATAAAGTCACGGTATAGGCTAACTACAACATTAATTTTGTAATATTGTAAACGACAGTAGTCAAAACTAATAGTCCGGGAGCTGGCGTAAAATTTGCATTGGTGATTGCAGCAAATCTTTTCTTATATGTAGGTAGTATATTTTGTTGATTTAACCACTTAAACATGTGTTAGCTGGCACGACTGTGTGGCCTGCATATTTCAGGGGCTGCGAAACTTGCAAAAATAACACATTTTCAAGTGAAACTAGCAAAGTTAAAATTTTGTATAATAATTATATTTAACAAAAAAATATGTTAGCTGGACAGGGCAGGTGGATAACCTTGTTAGCTGTCCAGGTGAACAGTGACAGTGACAGTGTCAAAATAGTGACACATCGTTTATATCTTATTCTACAGTTTACATAAAATGAAAACGATGTGTCACTATTTTGATACTGTCACTGTCACTGTTCACCTGGACAGTTAACAAGGTTATCCACCTGCTCCGTCCAGCTAACATATTTTTTTTGTTAAATATAATTGGTAAATTATCATTATGCAAAATTTTAGCTTTGCTGGTTTCACTTGAAAATCTTCAATTTTTTGCAAGTTCCACAGCCTCTTAATATCTCGAGCCACACTTTCGGACCAGCTAACACTGCAATTCTTAATTAGTTATTATAGAACTAATTATATTACAAAAACCAGCTTTGCTGAAATGGTCCGGTCAAATTTGACGCTAGCTCCCGGACTATAACCGATTAACTATAACTACTAACTGTAACTACTAATTTCGTATTGTGAATGATCATATTTGGAACGACTTCAGAGTAATGGCATCGATGGCATTACTCAATTGTAGGTAGAGTGTGATCTAGCGTAGTTTTGGAACGTAGCCGAGTAATATTTATTTGGAACAAATATGACTGCCAGATTCGTATGTCATCACTCTCAATTATTATAGGCACTCGAATCAGATATCCTGCTTTTAATTTTACTACAATCCATGTAATTACCTCCCCCCTCTCTTAATTACCAGCTCGCATCCTCGTCTGTGAACCCCCCACCCCCCTTTATATACCCAATGTGATTGTGCAAGTCCGTCTTTGACGGAAGCCAGTGCAAGTGGCTCGGACACAGACGCACAAGAAGAGAGATGCGCACAAAGGCCTCCCGACGCTGAGTCCGACGACGTCTCAGCCACTGATGAAAGGAAATTAATTAGGATAGAAGTGATGTTCGTTTAGCTAGGAAATGGCGTTGGTGGGGGTAAACGGGGGGATTAGATGGAGGGGGTTTAAAATAGAAAATCCCAATGACACCGCTGGTCTATTTTTGATTTTTTACCTCTCGCCTAGAGAGGTATAGGGATCGTGAAAAAATTCGATGTCGAGATTTTTGTCAATAAGCACGTTTTAGCACCTTTAGAACCTATTTTGACTATTTTCACGATGATGTCTGTGTGTGTGTGTGTGTGTGTGTGTGTGTGTGTGTGTGTGTGTGTGTGTGTGTGTGTGTGTGTGTGTGTGTGTGTGTGTGTGTGTGTGTGTGTGTGTGTGTGTGTGTGTGTGTGTGTGTGTGTGTGTGTGTGTGTGTGTGTGTGTGTGTGTGTGTGTGTGTGTGTGTGTGTGTGTGTGTGTGTGTGTGTGTGTGTGTGTGTGTGTGTGTGTGTGTGTGTGTGTGTGTGTGTGTGTGTGTGTGTGTGTGTGTGTGTGTGTGTGTGTGTGTGTGTGTGTGTGTGTGTGTGTGTGTGTGTGTGTGTGTGTGTGTGTGTGTGTGTGTGTGTGTGTGTGTGTGTGTGTGTGTGTGTGTGTGTGTGTGTGTGTGTGTGTGTGTGTGTGTGTGTGTGTGTGTGTGTGTGTGTGTGTGTGTGTGTGTGTGTGTGTGTGTGTGTGTGTGTGTGTGTGTGTGTGTGTGTGTGTGTGTGTGTGTGTGTGTGTGTGTGTGTGTGTGTGTGTGTGTGTGTGTGTGTGTGTGTGTGTGTGTGTGTGTGTGTGTGTGTGTGTGTGTGTGTGTGTGTGTGTGTGTGTGTGTGTGTGTGTGTGTGTGTGTGTGTGTGTGTGTGTGTGTGTGTGTGTGTGTGTGTGTGTGTGTGTGTGTGTGTGTGTGTGTGTGTGTGTGTGTGTGTGTGTGTGTGTGTGTGTGTGTGTGTGTGTGTGTGTGTGTGTGTGTGTCTGTGTGTGTGTATGTATGGAAGTCTGTATGTGCGCCTACTATAGTCTTTCGTTCTGATTCATTATCTCAAATTCTACTGAACATAAAATTCTAATATTTTGCAATATACATTTATATATGTTAGTGAAGAGCTGATAAGAATTTGGTAAAAATCTGCCAACCGGAAATGGTATTTTCTTGAAGCATTTTAACATTTTTTGCAAAAAATATAGGAAATACTGCGATAGTTACAATTTGTCATTCGACCTTTGAAAGAACAAATTATCTTTTACAATATTTATTTAACATCGTTTCTATATCTCTTACCAATAAAGGAAAATTAATTTTCAAAAATTTGTAATTTTACCTACCACGATTTGTAAATCATAATATAGGAAAAAAAAATAAAAACAAAAATGAAATGTCAATGTGATAGATGAACAGACGTATGCACAGTTTCTGAAATTTTTGTGACACCATTTTTAAATATATTATTAACTGGGTTGAAACTTAGAACCTATAGGAGCCCAAATATAATAAATGAAAAACTGACTGAATTCCATTAAGTTTTCATCCTTCCATTAAACTTATTCAGTCAAGAAGTATCATCGATTCATTATGATTATTATAACTGCGGATATAAGGTAATAATAAAATAAAAAATTTATCTACAAAGAGCTAATTTGATTTCAATGCCAATAGGAATCGGTACTTTGCTTGAAGAACTACGAGTATATCAAAAATTACAAAAAGTAGCCTAACCAAATCCAAATTCACATATTACAGTGTCAAGGCGGGAGGTCTAGTGATGGCCACGTCAGATTTTTTACAATAGATACCTACTTGAAATATTTATTGAATTTGTATATAAATTGCTGTTTGTCAAGAATCAGACTTAAAATGTGTCAGGATAGAGATAGTAGGGTAAATCAGCCAAATTGAGAAAAGTAAACAGAATTTAATATACGATTTTCACAGCTATTGAAAAAATATAACCAAATATTTTGGATTCATTCATTATAATATTCTCACTAATAGTCCGGGAGTCAGCGACCGTTTTAGTTAGTCATTTCATAAAAGCTGAAAATTTTTCGTACGCTTCATTTGGTATCACTAACAAGTGAATGGACCTCCAGCTCGCGCACTTCCGGGGGGTGTAGCTGCGGCAGTCTCCCAAACACGTCAAATAATCATACATAAAAACTAATACCATAAAAGCTGATAATTTGTTAACATGTTCATTATGTAGTAAATAAACGAAAAAACTTATCCAGCTTTCGTTAGAGTGGGGGATTATACCCCAACTTTTGACATAAACAAGTCAAAAATAGGCGCTAAGTGAACTGATACTAGAAAAGTTGAAATTTGGTACAGTTATAGTTAACTTAATAAGTTAAACGAAAAAAATGTCCAGCTTCATATTTAGTGGGGGAAAAGTGTCCAGCTGATGCATTTAAAGATATGCAGCGCATCGCCAACTGCGCGGGTACGTTGCATCTTTGACTGCATCAGCTGGGCATTTTTCCCTCACTAAATATGAAGCTGGGTAATTTTTTCGTTTAACTTGTTAAGTTAGCTATAACTGTACCAAATTTCAGCTCTTATGGTATGAGATATCTATACTTTTTTCATTACTAAACACAGCGCGCCAATGCTGTTATTGAATCTCACAAGTTTTTGAATGTAAAGAGTTTTAGTAAATATTTCCACAATTAAGTATGAAATATGCTTGGACCCAGCATCGAATACGTGCAGATGAACAACTGCGAATTTTTGTATAGGTAACCATGGTTATTATTATTGTAATCAATAATCATTGGCTGTTATTTGTGTCTTGCGATTTTCAGAAAAATACTTTAAAACGGTATTCCAAATTTATCTTATCTAGGTTTAAGTGCTGCTTTCATTTTAGGCATAAAATTAATATAATCATGAGCTAAAATTACAATATTGTGTTCGAAAAGGTTCAAAACTTATTTGCTGCAATTTATATACGTTTACGTTAAATATTATAAAATAGTAATCGTTGTTTCTTCTTATGACAAAAATAAGAGGTCCGTCTACATTCAAAATTCCAGCATAAAATGTACTAACGTAGCGAGTGTTTTGTGGTCAGTAGAAGACTGATAAAATTTCATTCCAACAAGTATTATATACTTAAAGGATGTATTAACAGTTTTTTACTTCCTTGTACGAAGTAATAAGGAAGTATTGTAATCGCGAAAAATTTCGGTTTTCAGATTTTGATGGAAATATCCGTTTTGACCTTTTCTGAATCCATTATGACTAGTTTCGTCGTGACGTCTGTACGTACGTACGTACGGACGTATGTATGTCGCATAACTCAAATACGGTTAGACGTAGAAAGTTGAAATTTTGTATTTAGGACTGTTATAGCATCTAGTTGTGCACCTCCTATTTTTGGTTTCAATCTATAAACCGGAAGTAGTACTTTTTTCAAATATTTCGATAAATATTTAATTTAAGACAATTTTTTTATTTTAAATGAAAGATTATGTGATTATTACCTACAAACGGTATTTTATAAATATTTTTGTATCTGGTATCATTTAAGAATAATTAAAGTATATATTTATAATTTAGTATTTCGGTATCTTGTAGTCCATGATCGATTAACATTTGTTACTACGTAAAATTTAAATGATTGATATAACAGTGACAGTGGCAGTGACAATAGTAAAATATCGTTTATATCTTCTTCTGCAGTTTATTAAAATGACTAAAATATATTTGTGAGTATAGTAGCAGTAGTACTTATATATTAATATATTTGTATTATATAATTCTACATTTTAGTTATTAAGAAAGGTATGAACAGTTTAATAGGCGTACAAGGAAGTCATGTGGTGTCCACGTCAGATTTTTATTTTTCAAATTTTAAAACATAAAACTAATTTCGATTTGTAAATAAGGCTTTACCATTCCAAGTTGGGATCTAATTAACTTGGCAACCTCTAGCTATCGGGCACCGGCTAAAGGCTGTAACAAGGGCTTGCGCCGGGTTGACTGGCAACACACATGGTAGTAAAGTGTACGAGAAAGTGGCAAAAATGATTTTTCTTTAAATGTATTTAAAGCATTATCTTGAAGTCAATAATAAACAGTTTACTCGCAACGAAAACACTTTTACAGTATGTTTCATCTCCAAAATGACATTGCATAGCTAGGATACGGCAAAGTACGATTTTCCGGCTGGTTACGGGCAGCTGCAGTAGTGGGGAAGGGAGTAGAATAGAAGAAAAAGTTAAATCGAGAGTATTCTAGGAATTCGTAAAAAACGTAAACGGGCCGCTTAATAATTCAATTTTCTAGATAAGGTGGAAGGTTGTTTGCTGGCAACATCACATTTTTTTTAAATATAACGTGTGTTTTCAATGAATATTCATTTGATATGGAAACAAATTTTTCATAGTGAAAAAAATCAAAAACAGAACATAAAAATTAACAGAATCCAAATATTCGTGTTGTCTTCTTTGATTTCAAAGATATTTTAAATTGATAAACCAAACCTTCAATACCAAAATCCACAAAGAAAAACTCAATTGATTAGCCACCTGATATCATAAACGTTAATCCGCCTTCAATGTTTAAAAATCTTTGTGAAGCGGTTTGAAGTGTAAAAAATCCAACGATTATTCCTCTGCTACGGCTGAAGTTCCTGTCAGTGTTCACTTCATTAGACTTGCTACATAGTTGATTTCCTTGTTCCGACTACGGCGGTGAAAGCTTTCATACGCAGCTTTTTAACATTTTCACTTCAAAGAACAGAAGCTGTTTACAGACACGAGTTATAATTTTCGTTATATGACGGCAAGCGTTTATGTTTGTAAAATGCGCAAATATATAGAAGCTGACTATTCTGCCGTGATATGGTAAAGGGCAGTAATTAACACTTTTAACACCGTGGTTTTTACGTAAAGATAAATTGTAAGCTAACATTATATTGAAATTCTGTTATGGACAGTTTGTGATGCATTTATTTAGCTCATTTTGTTCCGCTTTTCACAGCAGAGTTGTATGACAGAGTGCACTGAACGTATTTGTATTATACACTGCAATTAAATGAAAACCGCCCGCCGTGAAAACTTGAAAAAAACGTGAAATTTCAAACCGCTGTAACTTGGAGACATTTCATCCAAATCACTTGAAATTTCGAGTCCATGGAAGTTGTAAGTGTTTTCTTACGCATTAAATTTTGTGTGAAAAAACGTCACATTCGAGGAGTTCGGGAGGAGTTCTATGGGGATAAGTAGCCCTAAAAAAAATTTACAATTACCTTATCAGAACGCCTAAGCACACGAAAATCCGATAATTTGCAACAAAGTTGAAGCCTTTAAAAAAATCTGATGTGGCCAGCATAAGACGTCCCACCATACTCACTTTATTCTTTTCACTTATTATACAAATATATATTAATAAATGTATAGGTACTACTACTATTCACAAAAAATATATTTTAGTCATTTTACTCGTATTTAAACTGATGAAGTGTCACTGTCGTGTCATAATTATTTAAATTTTACTTAGTAACGAAAATGAACTGACTACAAGATACTTACCGAAATACTAAATTAGAAGTATTATATTTTAATTATTCTTAAATGATGCTAGATACACAAAAATTTATAAAATTTTAAAAATCAAAATTTATAAAATTGATTATAGATAATAATCACATAATCTTTAATTTAAAATAATTATTTATCGAAATATTGGGATCCACTTATTTGCCCAAACTGTTTTACAGTCAAACGATCATTTGACCAAACTTTTATTCTTATAACCTGTTATTTCACCAAACGAAGTTTATCTTACACGGGTATTTGGCCGAACTGTTATTTGACCAAACTGGTATTTTACCGAACTGTTATTTAACCAAACGCTGTTAAACCAAAACGTTATTTGACCAAATCGTCATTAGACCAAATCGCCATTTCACCAAATCGTCATTTGACCAAATTGCCAAAGCGACAGACGCTAGTGACATCTTTAGTACACTAGAAGATCCACTTATTTACCCAAACTGTTTTACAGTCAAACGGTCATTTGACTAAATTTTTATTCTTATAACCTGTTATTTCACCAAACGAAGTTCATCTTACACGGGGTTATAAGAATAAAAATTCGGTCAAATGACCGTTTGACTGTAAAACAGTTTGGGCAAATAAGTGGATCTCCTAGTGTACTAAAGATGTCACTAGCGTCTGTCGCTTTGGCAATTTGGTCAAATGACGATTTGGTGAAATGGCGATTTGGTCTAATGACGATTTGGTCAAATAACGTTTTGGTTTAACAGCGTTTGGTTAAATAACAGATTGGTAAAATACCAGTTTGGTCAAATAACAGTTCGGCCAAATACCCGTATAAGATAAATTTCGTTTGGTGAAATAACAGGTTATAAGAATAAAAGTTTGGTCAAATGACCGTTTGACTGAAAAACAGTTTGGGCAAATAAAGCGCTCCCGAAATGTTTAAGCAAAGTACTACTTCCGGTTTGTGTATTGATACAAAATTTAATGGGTTCTTAAAATTAGAAAAGACGGTATCCCGAGTTTAACAAGTCGGGAATTCAATATAAAAAATATTTACCCTGACCCTAACGGCATAGTACGTTGTACTAGAAAACCACACAATATCTCCTTTCGAAGGACTTGCGACCTCTGTGGTTAAATTTTTTCATTACATTTGTGTCGATATTTCTGTTAAAAATTTTGAGTAAATATTTGCAAGAGTCTCAAAAATGCAAATTTTTTAGTTATGTCAGTCTTCTCGCAAATGTGCAATGTGGACTGTCAGTAGAAACAAAAGAACTTATTCATCATGTCAATTGGCGAAGAATACTATTCTGACAATTAAATATTAGATACTAAGAAAAGATTGTGTAACAAATTATTTGATCCGAATTCTGGCGAGGCGTCAACTAATTTGTTTTAAATTAAATTCATCTAAAACAAATTGCCCGCGCGTTCCCATCAACCACCTTTTCACTCTCTCTTCAGTCTTAGAGCAGCGCTCATCGCATTGTGCGGCAATTGCTGTAATTAATGCTTCAGGTAGAGCCCCTTAACACCCCCCCCCCCCATTCGCCGTCGTCGTTGATTGAATGCCGCGCGTCACAGGATAGATTGCGGGTTTTTTGTCCTGACAACTTTGGCCGCTTAGTTTATTCATTTTCTCGTGATGGCAACAATGAGCCGCGGTGAAACAATGATGAGAGCGATGTGGCAACCCTGTACGAGATGTAGATTAAGAAAGAGAAATGATTTGCCCTCGTTAGCGTAATTGAGGAGAGTGACAAGTGACATGGGTGCCAAATTGTCTTGCGGCAGAGGAGAACTCGAAACCGCGGGGTATTGTTTTACACAAAACGTGATGGAATTTCGGGAATTGAACGCTTTATTTTTAATGACGAAATGGCCTGGCTAAAATATTTGGCACATGAAAGGTATATTTTTATCCGTTCGTAGTAAGTTACAACAGTTTTTGTATATTATAAAACAAATTAATGGTGCATAATTTATATAGTATTTATTTTTAAATCACCTGAAAAAAAAAACCACATGATTAGACAAGAGTGCGTTTTAAAAAGTTATTTTAAAAATAATATTTTTTATATGAAGCTACTCCTTAGTTCGTGTTATTAGTTAAATTGGTGATCTTAAGGTGAACACCTTTAGATCACCAATTGGTAAAATTTTAGGGTAGACGGACGTCTACCCTAAAATTTTACAGCGTTACAGAGGTGTACGTACGCCTCCCACGTTTACTTTAGTTATAATTGAAATATATGATGCTTTTACATATGAGTGTATTAACAAAGGATGTCTTAATGCCTCTAGTTTTTAATTTTTTGTCTGTGGCCTAGGAATTTGAAGTAAAAAATATTTAAAATTGACGTTTTTTGTCATTATTTGATACGATTTAAAAAGCAAGAAAAATACAGAAGTTATTATGGAAATACTGGAACCATGTTTACAGTATTTTTCAACTTCAAAATGATATTGCATAGCTAGGATGTGGCAAAGTACGAGAGGCTGGGTTCGGGCAGCCGTAGTAGTGGGGAAGAGAGCCAATTAGAAAAAAAGTAATATCGATAGTATTTTAGGAATTAGTAGACGAGCCCCTTAACACAAAACTAAAAATAAAAACATTGATAGCAGGTGCCACGTAATTGGTATCTTTTTACAATTTTCTAATAAATGAGAAAAGGAGAAAAATTTCTGGGATGCAGTCACTAATAAATTTATTTCTCAGTCGACTAGTTTCGACGTCACATACGTCATCATCAGGAGATGAGAACTACTTAAGTAGTTTTCGTTGAAGGTGTGACAACGTTTTTTAAGATTAATTTTTATTGACAATTTTTGAAATATTCCAATTTTCAAAATATAAAAACTTTTAGACATTAATTCCTAATGTTTTACTTTATACAGTAAATGTTTTTTTCATATTTTTTACACAAATTTAAATTTCTCATCTCCTGATGATGACGTATGTGACGTCGAAACTAGTCGACTGAGAAATAAATTTATTAGTGACTGCATCCCAGAAATTTTTCTCCTTTTCTCATTAACTACCACCAGTCAAGTAAATTACAACATCCATTTCTAATAAATTTTTACCATCAAAATCGTATTTTTTACCATAAAGCTACTAATTTCTAATTTATTGATAGCTTCAAACCAGTGAATTTTTTTTCAGGATTCAGAAGCATAAAAGAATCCTCAATGATTTTATATGGCAACAGGACATATTTCTCAATTTGAAATTATTTTTTAATAATATTTAACAGTCAAAATGTTGCCTCAAATAACTTCAAAGCACAAACCGTGTACCCAATTTCCATCCAATTTCATTTTAATTTTTGATGTGCCTCATAACACTTTTTCCTCTGTTTTACACCCCCAATAACACTTCATGATTTTTCCAAATTCACTCATCGCATCACCTACCAATCACAACATTTAATCACCACCCCCCTCCCTTTCCAGTACGTGTTAATACAACCCCCATCTAATCAAAATTATAATGATAAAGTGATGGACGTTGACATCATTATCATTGTTGTGCGATGACGCGGTGAAACGTGGAGTCATTGTGGCATTGTAATTGTGGCTTCCATCAACGGGAGTTATGATAGTGTACTGTGGATGATAGTTAATTTATAGGACGTGGGTTATTGTTTTTGTCGACGTGAGGCGATAATGAACTAAGTCATGGTTTAGTCTCTAGTAAACCTAACTTTAATTTAGCAAAATTAGAGCGATGCAAAAATTGGTATTTTAATCATACTTATCATTAGAGCGTGGAATTATAAGCGCCTATAAAATGCTCTAAAAAGCGCTTATAAAGCATCTAAAATGAAGACAAAATCACGAAAAAGCGAAATTAATTAAAAAACGCAAAAACCTAACGCTATAAAAGGTCCAGGAAAAATATAATAGGTATCTTATTTATAAATTTTATTTACATCTTCCAAATAAAAAATAATTTATCAATCAGACTTAATCATTGGGTTTATAACAATATACGTTAATATAAAATTATTTAGGTACTGTTCTCATACATCTGAAAAAATTCCTAAACCTTCCAGGACTTACAGGATAGAACGAGGAAAATTAAAAAAAAACATAATTATGAAAAGTAAACAATAATCTTAAAATAAGCTGTAATAAGTGAAAATAAGCTTAAAAAATCAAAATAAGCAAAATAAAAGTGGTGTCAAACGTAAACATTTTTTGTGAAACGTTGAGATCTCAAAGAAATTTTGTTCTGCTTACATTACCGCCAATAAGCAAAAAGCTTAAAATTCACGCTCTACTTATCATTACCAAAATATTTTATTCACGTTATATATATATATATATATATATATATATATATATATATATATATATATATATATATATATATAATAATTTATTGTGTAATAGAAGTTTGGAAAATGCTTCATTTGAAAAACTAGTACGAAAGAACAAAAAGAATCTGAAGTCAAAAATATTCAGATAGCTTTGACCTTCCAGTAAATGCACAATTTGTAAATTCAGTGAAAATCGTCATTTAGTGCACAAAATGAGTGTGAAATTTTTTTTCTGCAACTCAATGTTTTAAAAGTCGCACTTTCGTAGACATTTTTGTACCGTGTCTCTTTTTAATGTTTAAAAAGAATTTTTAAATGTGGGAGATCTTTTTCTTAAAACAAAAGTTTGGAAATCACTGTTTATTTTACAAAATACTATAATAACTGTATAATTTATACTTTTTACTCATATATTAAAATTAAAGTTGAATAAAATATGACTAATTTATAATGCTATTGGAATTACATCCTACCGGATATTATTAATAATAAAATAATGATGTTAACAGATAATTTCCGGAAGTCAATTGATATATCTGCATATAACAGCTAAATAAATATTCAATAATCAATTCAATGGACATTGTTTGTCTTTTCATTACAAAGCACAACCTTATAAATTATTATATTTTATTATATCAATATATTATAAGTGAAATCTTTTACATTCTATTTCTATTTGAATTTGCGATAGAATTTTGACAGATAGATTCTTGTGGTTGTGATTCTTTTGATTGCTATGTGCAGTTGTCAAGAGCGGTTTACTCAAAAAATAAAATTCAAATGTAAGGTATGTCAATAATGCCCTGTTCACACGTTGCTACTTTGAAGACGCATACGTGCTACTGTAGCATGAAAAGAAATTCAAATCGAAACAATTACCGCAAAACATCACTATCTACACACACAACGATCAACGATGTGAAATTATCAACGAGTAGTTCTTGATACTTTGATGCTACAAATTAGCAGCGCTGCTATTTGACAAGCGACTCAGATTTTTTCTTGCTACAGTAGCACGAATGTGTCTTCAAAGTAGCAACGTGTGAACAGGGCATAACAGGTAATTGTCAATTCTGACATCATTCTTTGTCAGTGCTGTGCGTTACTTGTTGCTTTGTCGTTTATAAATTAAAATGACTATTTTTCTGTATATATTATTCAGTTTTGTGGACTTTGAAATCGCTCCCCAATTTACTGTCATACTTCTTTTATCTACGTTCGGTATTTAAAATAGGCATTTTGTACTGCATTTGGTTACTTGAAAATGAAAATTTGCAGCCAAATGCGTTTTTGAAGACCGTTGCTAATAGTGACGGTCTGAAAATATTTATCAGACCGCTGCATATCAAAATTTGTTCCAGTAATAATGAATAATTTATTGAGAATAGGTTAAAAGTAAACAGTTCGGACAAAGAAAGTACGTATACAGTAGGTATTGTTGTTGCACGCGGCGAGAAACTTGTTTAATCGAGGCGTAGCCGAGATTGACGACTTGCCAAGGGCAACAAACAAGCTCTATCCAACGAGGTGCACACAATATTTTGTCTACAATCGTTATACAATATGAACATTGATATTCAATTTTTACTTAGGATATGTACAAAATTGTCGCACCGAACGACAAAGTACTGTTTTGGCCTCAAACTACGATTGTGAATATTTTGTTTGAATTTTTTTTGTTTTGTTTATAAACGTTGTCATGATGATGATCGATAACCACGATTTCATTGAATTGTTATAAGCCCGGCAAATAATAATAATTTTAAAATTAGCTACATTGACGTTATACGATTGTAGACAAAATATTGTGTGCACCTCGTTGGATAGAGCTTGTTTGTTGCCCTTGACGAGTCGTTAATCTCGGCTTCGCCTCGACTGAACAAATTTCTCGCCGCTTGCAAGAAACAATGCTTTATTCGTTCTTGATACACAAATAACTATTGTCTATAATCGTATAACATCAATATAGCTAATTTTTAAATTATTATGATTTCCGTGCTTATAGCAATTCAACTAAATCGTGGTATATCGATCATCATCATGACAACGTTAATAAACAAAACAAAAATATTCTCAAACAAATTGTTTATAATCGTAGTTTGAGGCCAATTTAACGCAATAAATTTAATAGTTTCATGTTTTTGTCGCACTAGTGCAACAAAATACTACTTTGTCGACAATTTTATACATAATCCCTAACCTAAAATTGTACAACGATTGTAGACAAATAACTATTTTTATTTTAATTTGAGTATAATGTGGCACTGTTCCACTTTTGCGCGATATATTACCTGATTTAATTGAAGAAACAAATTAACGTATTGTACACATTTAAGAGTATTACTTTCCATCTAATTCCGTTTAGTATTTACCCCTCGTCTGGCAACCATCATCTTATTCTTATTCCCGTGTTTTGAATCGCTTGTATATTTTTCCAAACATTCATTGGAGTCTCATAGCCTGCTTAACTGGCATCTGGCGTCTCATTGCCATCCTAACGTTAATTAAGAACAACGAAACATCGTCTTGTTACGTTTAATTTTTCCCTTGTTCACATATTTACCCCGTGAGGGGCAGGGGTACAAAACAATTACATGCCAATTTTACGCATCGGCTTATCAGGAGCTAGGGGCGGGATAAGAGGGGAAGGGCAAGGGGCGCTAATTATCAGACGTCGCTGGAACGGAAGTGATGTCATTTACATTGGAATTGTCCAGAACTCAAACTTGACGCGAGATTTCAGTCTGGCCCATATCGACCTTTATATTTCTGGAATCTGGATAATTTTGTATCCAAATATCTGGATGCTTAAAGTGTTTTTTATTTCGGTAAAAAACTTAAAGGTACCTACCTAAGTATATAATATTCCCACTTGACATGAATCGTCCCTAGGATGTTAAAATAGTTGTTTTGAAAATATAGTTTTTGTACTCATAACATTGGATATGACAATTGCCACACGTTACTGACAAACGGAAACTTCAATTTCCCATTGTTCATAGACGGGAAAAATTAGCAAAAACACTGGCCTTTCTGGACAATGTGAAGTAAAATCATCTTGGAAATAATCTAATTTATTCTTTTAAAAGTTACTTCCCGCTATATTAAATACACAAAAATCATCAATAACCGCCAATATTTAAATATAAAATGTGTGATCAGTCGGTAGTAGTGAGTACAAAAAGCATCGTAACCTCAAATTTAATGACAAGACTACAACTACAACTTGAATGTATTTGATTATAGTTTTATTCGTTACAAAAAACATTGTACAACACTCTTGCGGGAAGACCCGTCCCAGCATTCGGGTTAATGAAGCCCTCGCTTCGCTCGTGCTTCAAAAAGCCGCTCATGTGGGACAATAATCTTCCCGCATTTGTATCGTAAATAACTATTTGTCGATCGCTAACGAAAATTGCAGTCCGAGCGAAGGTAGGGTTGCAATCGTTTAACTTCGACAAAATATTTTCAATACGTGTTACAATTTTTCTACTCCTGCAAAACAAGGAAGTTAAAAAATACAAAAATAATAATTAATTTTTTGACATTTATTCTCAAATTTTTAAATTTTTGTGAAATATTAATGTTGTTGCGAAAACAATGGACATTCAAAAAAAGCAAAACTGTGTTACAAACTGCCCAAAAGTACTTTGTCGCACACTTACTTTGCAACACACTTGCAACAAACAGCTGCTTTCAACAATAAAAACAATGTAGACACATGAACTTTCAGAAGCTGGCGTAGAAAAAATATTCTTGTAGGTACTTTAAGTAACATTACGTATGTCTAACCTAGCTAGCCACATCTGAGAACGATCAAAAATTATATACTCAATACAAACATCTTTTAGTATTACATGGGATACATAAATAAATTCCGAATTATTGATATTAGGATGTTAAATAGATAATGTTGCTAAGGGCGGATATTAGTAATCACTAAGATATTAATAGGATATTAATGGGCAAAAATAGCAAGTAACAAAACGGGATGTTCAAATTCTTGACATTTTCTGGGGAGTTTATTTTAATTTAAATTAAATAATTTAATCGAATAATTGATAATCTTAGAATCGATAATAAAAAAGTCGAAACTCAAAGAATCGACAATCGAAAAATCGATCATCATATCATCAGAGTCGATAATCGAAGAATCTATAATTCGATTATTTAAAATAGAAACTCGTTTGATCAATTAATGGATTATCGAATATTTTTCCCAACTCTACCGATAACATTGTGGTTGCCAAGATAATGGTATCCCAACTTGGAATGGTGACAAGGGTAGCCTACCGATTCAAGCCAAGATGTGAACATTTCCATCTTGACCCGGATTTGAACCCGCGATATCTGTAATCAAAGCCAAAGCACTACCACTGTGCTATCTATCAAAACCTAAATACTGGATGTTTTCGGAATTTTAAATTATGTTTAAAGTATGTTCGCAATTCGAAATCCAGATGTGGAAATCTGATATTCAGTACGAATCCAAAACCTGAATATCTATTTTTTCCGGAATTTAAAATGTGAATGTATTTGAAATCCAGTAGTATCTAGTTTCCGAAATCTGAAAACTTGACAGATATTTATGGAATTTAATAGTAGGCAAGATCATTAATCCGGTGTCTGAATATCTGAATGACGTGAGGGATATTTCACGTTTTGCTAAATCGGCATACTTGGCATCTATCTTGACAAGCTATTCCTTTCAATAAGATCAGTTGTGGCACGATGGTTATGTGCAGATTTATCGAATAAATGATCTTGAGGTCGATTCTAACACAGGTATTGACAAAATCAAAGACATTCTTAGATTGCTATTATTTTTATATATGTTACCGTTTGAAACCGAAGGCAGTTAAAACTAGTTTTAACTAGTAAAAACTCGACAAAATTAAGACTATTTGTACAAATTACCCTAACCTATCCTTACCTAACTTCGCGTATTAACTATTAAAAACTAGGGTTTGGTTAGGAACCGAATCGGAACATAAACCGAAACTGGAGTGAACTGGCTTATTTTTATGAACCTAAACCGAAACTTGAACCTTTTTCTAAAATAAAAAAGAACAAGAACTTTAACCGGAACACAAATACTGAACCGGTTCAGTAAACCGGTTCGAAAAACCGGTTTTTTAATATGTTTCCTTCTTGTTACTTAGTTTAAGTTTCTAGTTTTCAAGTTGCCTAGTACTTTGTTTTGTTTGTGTTTGCATTTTGCAATAATAACTTATAATATTGCATTTAAAAAAAAATTAAAATATAAATTTAAATATCAACTGTTGAACCCAAATTGAACCGGTTCGCGAACCGGACAAAAATAAAAATTTCGAACCGGAACACAAAACCGAACCAAATTGTTTTATTGAACCACGAACCGAACTCGAACCGTTATTTTCAACGGTTCAGGTCCCTGGTTTAAACTGATTTCTGGTTTTGACGGTAACATATACCCATAACCCAATGCAAACTTTGATACTTATGTCATCGTTTCAAACTAAGATTTTCTTTCTGGTTAAATCGGCACCGCTCAAAACGGGTGCTGTTCTCTATGGGCACCCCGTGCTTGGGCATGCTAATGTCGAATGTTGAATGTTCGCTGTTGATGGCACAGTTCTGTAGAGGGTTTTACCCTAAGACGCTTGTTGTCTACAGCATCACATCCGCATATATTCTAATGTAACGGCTGATGTTATTTTATTTCGCGTTTCGTTTTCGGCTAATGAATTGTTTTGAATGTTTGAATGGAGAAGAAACGTGAGACGCATAAAGATGCTAATTTCGTATTTTTCTTTAATTCCTTTAAGGAGAGGAAAATAAATTGGTGTTTATTTAAAACGCCCCAACATAAAAGAGAATGATGGCAATGAAAATGATCGTGATAGTACATTTCCAACGAAACACTATTTTAATAGGGTAGTTTACCATTTTTTTTAAATGTTTTTTATTGAAACTTCATGTTATTTGGAAGCGATTGAGAGTACTGATAAGCCTTAATTGTTCTTAATAAAGCTGTAATTAATTTTTAAAGTTTGTGTGACGTAGATGTATAGCTGAAAATCTTCTCAAACCATGAGGCTGGAATTAAAATGTAAAATAAACTGTTTCTAAATGTTACAAAATATATATATATATATATTTGGTAGTTTCTTTATTCCTGTAAATAAGAATACATGTGAAACGCGTTATTGTGACGTAGATGTATCGATACGTAAAATCTCAAATATTTAAAGAACTATTAACTTTTTGAAAACTTTTTTCATGGTAATAACTCATTTTTGAGGTCTCCTTTCAATATAATTGACTGGATTGTTTATTTGCTACCCTATTGTAATTATTCAATAGTTTCCTTATTCCAGTTCAAAATTATATTATAAATAAAATTATATTGTTTTATTCTTCTATTCTACTATACTGATCTAATTTTGTCATTAATGACCATTTGCACCGCTTCCATTTTAAGTGTCACTTTAATGAAAAATATCGAATCGAACTCATGACAGCAATGTTATTTCTACGTTTGGCAATTTGATTTTGATTCGAGATTGTTAATTTAAGGGGAATATAAAGTCAAATACTTTTACCGATTCCAGACGGACCTGTCATTTCTGGACATCAAACCATGTTCTCTATCTTTTTCTTCGTATGTTTAAAATGTATCTTTTCTCTCTACCGCACAATGCAAATAGACGCCTAAGTTTTCAATATACGAAAGAACCAAAATTGCACGAAATTATTTGGATAGCTGTAACCACAGCATTGCCCAATTATTACCGCTATCTCTTTTATATTTACTTTATAGTCCAGTAACCTTGTCATGGTTATAATGGGCCTAAGTTGCATCAAGTGGTGGTAGTAGGTTTCTATTTTTTTTCTTGTATAGGATGTTACTGAGATACAAAATCCAAGTTTTCGACCTCGGCAACCCTCCGGAACACTTTTGAATATCTCAAAAACTGCTAAATTTTTGCACTTTTTTCGGTTTCTTACCATTTTGACTATGAAGGAGCACGATTTCGACAAAAACTACTCTATACATTTTTAAACTAGATTAAATTGTCTACAATCTAAGACCAGAATGGGCTCGGTAGTCCTAATAGTTTCCGAGATACAGCTTTTCAAAGTTTGGCAAAATATACAGATTTGAAACACCAACCGTTTCTCTCTACAAAAATTTTACTATATTCTCTCGCGGAAAAACTTTAAATTTCAGCTCAAGGAAGACCACTGAAAATTTTTGACAGAATGTATCTTATAGAAAAAAGTACGAGGAATACAGTGCTGCAAACCGGAAGTCAATATCATTATTCGTTCAGATATTATAGTTAATTAAACACAATAAACAAAAGAATAAACAAAAATTTTACTATATTCTCTCGGGGAAAAACTTTAAATTTCAGCTCAACCAAGACCACTGGAATTTTTTGGCACAATGTATCTTATAGAAAAAAGTCCGAGGAATTCAATCCTGCAAACCGGAAATTTCTATCATTATTCGTTCAGATAATATAGTTGATTAAAAACAATGAACAAAAGAGTAAACATAAATTTTACTAAATTCTCTCGCGGAAAAACTTTAAATTTCAGCTCAAGGAAGACCACTGAAAATTTTTGACAGAATGTATCTTATAGAAAAAAGTACGAGGAATTCAGTGCTTCAAACCGGAAGTCAATATCATTATTCGTTCAGATATTATAGTTAGTTTTTCCCCGAGAGAATATAGTACAAATTTTGTTTATTCTTTTGTATATTGTGTTTAATTAACTATAATATCTGAACGAATAATGATATTGACTTCCGGTTTGCAGCACTGAATTCCTCATACTTTTTTCTATAAGATACATTCTGTCAAAAAATTTCAGTGGCCTTGGTTAAGCTGAAATTTAAATTTTTTCCCCGAGAGAATATAGTAAAAATTTTGTTTATTCTTTTGTTTATTGTGTTTAATTAACTATAATATCTGAACGAATAATGATATTGACTTCCGGTTTGCAGCACTGAATTCCTCGTACTTTTTTCTATAAGTTACATTCTGTCAAAAATTTTCAATGGTCTTCCTTGACCTGAAATTTAAAGTTCTTCCGCGAGAGAATATAGTAAAATTTTTGAAGAAGAGAAACGGTTGGTGTTTTAAATCTGTATATTAACTTTGAAAAGCTGTATCTCGGAAACTATTAGGGCTACCGAGCCCATTCTGGTTTTAGATTGTAGACAATTTAATTTAGTTTAAAAATGTATAGAATGGTTTTTGTCGAAATCGTGCTCCTTCATAGTCAAAATGGTAAGAATCCGAAAAAAGTGCAAAAATTTAGCAGTTTTTGAGATATTCAAAAGTGTTCCGGAGGGTTGCCGAGGTCGAAAACTTGGATTTTGCATCTCAGTCACATCCTATATAAGAAAAAAAATAGAAACCTACTACCACCACTTGATGCAACTTACGATGTACCTACTAGGTTACTGGACTATTATACCTGGGTTGACAAAATACATGTGCAAGGATCAGCATACATTTATTCTTATTTGATTTTTCAACATATAATGCATATTGTTGTAATAATCATTTACTCTAGAATTAAAATTTATTGAACTACCTAATCGAATTCTTTTATTGTGGTTGTAAATCTTTTGAGTAAACCATTAGCACATTATAATACTATTTTAAATAAAAACATTAATTTAGCTGTATATAGTGCACAACTTGGAATAATTTATGTACGAAATTCTTTGATGTGATCTGCAAAATTTTAGCAATAAAAAACAATAGGTATAAAAAGCAAAGTATATTATTATACAAAACATAGTAGGTAATGAATTAGTAATATAATCCTAAATATAAAAAATTAATCAATTAATGTGTGATTTTGATTGTAACAAAAATTTATTCCCTTGATGGATTTCGTATGGGCATTTTTCTTTTATACCCAGAGTCGATTATTTCCGGTAACAAACAGCGCATGTAAAATATTTCTAGATAATTCACCATCAGTGACCTCTAATAATTATGGACGGGAAAGCCGTATACTTTCAACACATAAGGGGCTGGCTCCTGCGAACTGTCATGGGACAATCGATTGAGACTTTTAGTATGTTGTTGATAAAGGTACTGGAAAGGTGTATACCAAAATCCAGCTTTCTACTAATTTTTTTCACTAAAAGACAAAATATGATCTAATTTGACTAGATTATATCCCAGAAAACAAAGGTTTGTTTTTTAATATTATTAATATAGGAACTTTTCAAACTATATTTTTTAAAAGACAATAAAACTTGGTTGTTAGTAAATCCTAAATCAAATACTTTTATTTTTCTTTCTTATTTCTCCTATGCATTTTAGCGTACTGCGCCACATGCATGAATTTTTTTTTTTGGGTCATCAAAAGAAACAGTTTACAAAAATATCTAATATAAATTGTATATAAATAGGTAGGTATATGAAGAGTTTCTTGTTATGTTCATTAATTAAAATGTTGAACAATCGGAAATAATTTTTACAGTTCATTTTCAAATGAAACACAAAGTTATAAATCAAAAAAACAATTATTTGCGGCAGATAAAAATTATGGAAATCCAATTGAGATTATACCTGACATAACAGACGAAATGTTAGAAGACAAAAAAGAATTTTTAAATTCTTTAATTGTAACAAAAACAGAAATATTAAATTTAGAACACTATATTTTAAGACAAAGTTCTAACAAAATAAGAGGCACGATCATGTAGATTAACCGCATCAAATTTTTGTAAAATTTGTAAACTAAAGAAAACTACTTCATTTGAAAAACAATTATATCCATTTACTGGTTCGGTAGCAACAATGTACAGTCATTTAATTTTTTATTGTATTTATAGTGAATAAATTAATTTCAAATAACAAATAAAACGTGATAATGCGTTCTGGGATAGTATGGTGAAGCTTCTATATTTTTAATTCGAAATAACTGTCAAAATACTTTTCACACGCAGCACCCCGTGGAGATTAATTTCAATCATTTGTAAATCTTCTTACAATTAAGCGCGTAACACTTTCTGTTTACACGAGGAGATCTTGTAATTTGTACTGTCAATCTGTCAATTTTGTAATTTAGTTTCAATTGTTTATCAAGGGTTAGTATTACTTGTCTCATTTTTCCCGGCACTGGCACCATCGACCAACCAGAAGGTTTCTTTAAATTAAATAAAAATTTATAAAACTTTAAAGTCGGGGAAATACTGTGGTGGCCACAGCAGATTTTTAAATTTATTTTCTCTATATCTAAGCAGTTAAAAAATCTGAAAAAATTAGTACTTTTTCATCAAGAAATTTTCATTCAATTCTTTGTATTTTTGATATGCCGAGTGAATATCCTTAAAATTGAAGTGGAAACGGTGCAAATGGTTATTAAATTATAAATATTAATATTTAATAAATCTTAACGAAATCCTGGATTTGTGAATAGTGTTTATGAATTTATACTAACATAAAATCCACATCCTTCAATTTTCGCCCCATAATAAGCCCTAGCAACAACCCACTTCCTTGTTAGCACCACGCATCCTCATTATCTTTTTTAGTTGCAACTCTGCAGCAACTGCTACGAAGGCTTGATGAAATATCGACAGAGCTTCGGGATTAACATTCATTACAGACAAATCTGCACAGGCGAAGAAAAGTCCGCAAGACAACACTGACATGCCATCACTATTAATAAGGATTTGCTTAGCGGAGATGAGCACTGCGGTGAAATTTGGGAGCGATTGGGCGATTCGTTTTCATGTAGCGGAATAACTGATATGTATGTTATTATCATTTCGGGATTTGAACCTCATTTGGGTTATATCCCTATAGTGACTTGATGGCACACACACAGTATTAATTTTTTACTTTATATACTTTGCCACGGAGTTTTTTTTTTTTACTTTACTACTATGTGTGTTGCCACCCAGTCGACCCGGCGCAAGCCCTTGTTACAGCATCTAGCCGGTGCCCGATAGCTAGAGCTTGCCAAGTTAATTAGATCCCAACTTGGAATGGTAACGGGAGTAGGTACCGATCAGGCCCACGACCTCTGTAACCAGAGCCTAGTATCCTAACCACTATGCTATCCCGCCGTAATATCTGATATTAAGGGGGTACACTCGGGTGGTGAGGGGTTAGGGACATCTCCTCTGCTCGCAATGTATTTCATATCAGGGTTCTTCTAAAAACATAATAATAAACATTTTTTATTATAAGTAAAAAGTAAACGCAGTCTATTTGCATTTTTTTTTTATAATTTGAGATTTAAATCAATTAATTATAGCTATTAATATAACAAGAATATTATGCGATTTATAATACCGCCCAAGGATGTTACTAAGCGACGAGGTGAAACCGAGTCTCTTTGAACATCCAAGGGGTCTTAAATCGCATATATTCGCGTTATATTCAAAGCTTAAGAGGAACGGTTACTGCACTACCAAAATTTATCGGTCCGGGTCGGTTATTATCAAAAGAGTCAATTTCTTAGAATTTTAATAAGTGTAGGTACCCAATACGACTCTAGCTTGGAGGTGGACCTAAATTGAAATTCGAATATTTAATCGAATATTTACACTGCCTGACCTTATTTTTGTTTCAAAAAGGGGTTTAGTTTTCACAGTAAAATTTAGTCTAAATATTTAAAAAAATTAACAATTTTTTTTTAATTTGTAGAAGAAAGTTGGTTCTGTGACATTTCTGTATTGAAATATTAAAATTCAAAACATAATACACTTTAAAATGAATTACAAAATTGCCAATGTTTATAACGCCTATAATAACAAATCAAGCAAAAATTTAAAATTGTAATACACAAATGCCATACAAACAACCTTCCTCTACAAATTAAAAAAATAAATATTTTAAAATGTTAATATTTAGATTAGATATGATGGTGAAAACGAAACCTTCCTCATAATCGTATCATCAACGACATCGATGTTAAAACAAATCTACAATTTATGGAAGGTTTTGATGTTATTATGGTTGTATCTAACGTAACTAATGAATTATAAGTATCTAACGTATTATGTTGTATATAATTATAAATAAATGTTGCATATTAAAAGGTAATAACAGTTGATACGATTAATAATATTCGATTAATAATATTATAGAGTAAGAAGGTACTACATAATATGCTTTATATTAAAAAAATTAATATAGTAGAGTATGGCGAGAGGTATTGTGTTGGCCACATCAGATTTTTTATTTATGTCGAATCAAAAATTCTGGATTTGAATTTTCCTGTGAATGAATATTGTGATTCAAGTGATACAGATTTCTGTGTTTGAATATTCTAGATTTTTATTTTCAAGTGTTAAATGGGCACTGAATTGTACGAATACATTTTTGTTTATAAAGTCCTCTCTAATATAGGCACACCTCTCTGTCAATCGCCACTTTCCTGATCTCTCATCTTCCTGCTATCTTCACTCTGGTCCACGCATCCGCAGCAGTGACATCGCAGGCAGCCATGTATTATAATTAATTTAAGCAAACATGCGCTGCATAGCCGTTAAGGGCTATGGGGTATGGGCGCGTGTTTATTTATGTGCCGAGGTGGCGTTTAGGTCCACCTGCTGCAGTGTCGTCCATCATGCAGGGCCGGACTACCAGCGGAGCGGAGACCCGGCCAAGAAGAGCAATACAGATATAATTGCATGGTGTGCGGGATGTGTGGGGAGGGATTGTGCGAGGTGGTTTGGTCCAGGGGTTTTGTACCAGAGTTGAATTGATTGGCATTAAACGACTGTGCAGGGGTACGTTCAGAAACAAATTTACTTGTGGAGTGTTTATTCCAAGAGTGTTTGTCCTACATTGTGCGTAGAGTGCGCTCTATAGAATAGTATTTCTGAACGATTGTCATCCAACTTTTTTAACATAAAAAGGAAATAAATATGTTTTACAAGGAATGAATTAATTAAATTCGTTAATAAATAATACTAAACGTGGAGTATACACTACCCAGTGAAGAACAGTGACAAAAATTACAAACGATTTGACGTTTGTGAATCACAGGAATACCTTATATTTTGTAGGAACTATGAAACGTGAAGATACAAATACAATTAATATGTATTGAGAACATTTCCTATTCAAAATTAAAATTACGTCAAAAATGCCCCTTTAAAAATTATAATAACCATTTTTACTTCCTTGTACGAAGTAAGGAAGTATTGTAATCGCGAAAAATTTCGGTTCTCAGATTTTGACGGAAATATCCGTTTTGACCTTTTCTGAATCCATTATGACTAGTTTCGACGTGACGTCTGTACGTACGTACGTACGTACGTACGGACGGACGTATGTGTGTCGCATAACTAAAATACGGTTAGACGTAGAAAGTTGAAATTTTGTATTTAGGACTGTTATAGCATCTAGTTGTGCACCTCCTATTTTTGGTTTCAGTCTACAAACCGGAAGTAGTACTTTTTAAAAATATTTCGATAAATATTTAATTTTAGACAATTTTTTTTATTTTAAATGAAAGATTATGTGATTATTACCTACAATCGGTATTTTATAAATATTTTTGTATCTGCTATCATTTAAAAATAATTAAAGTATATAGGTATTTATAATTTATAGTATTTCGGTATCTTGTAGTCCATGATCGATTAACATTTGTTACTACGTAAAATTTAAATGATTATGACATGACAGTGACAATAGTAAAATATGCTTTATATCTTCTTCTGCAGTTTAAATCAAATGACTAAAATATATTTGTGAGTATACTAGTATAATAAGTTAAAAGAATTTTTAATATTATTTTACATTTTAGTTATTAAGAAAAGTATGAACACACAAGGCGTACAAGGAAGTCATGTGGTGTCCACGTCAGATTTTTTTCAATTAAAACATCATCTATTGAGAGCCTAATGTAGTGAAGTTGCACGCAACAAAAACATGCTTTTGAATGGGGAATGAAATTGAGACTAATTTTGGTCGGATCGATTTAATTTTTTTTTTTCATTTAAAGATAAAGATGAACTCCTCATCCGCTTAGTGTTGAAATTTTAGTTTTATTTTTTGTTTCAATTTTACAAAGCCATAAACTTGTCATAACTTGCCTAACTTCACATAACTGTTACTCAGTATATCAACAAAAATTGCAAATTTCAACACTAGACGGATCTAGATTGAACTTTTATCTTTCAAATGAACCCTTGTTTGTGATGATACGTTCAAAAGTACCAATTTTAATCCCTTTACGAGAGCGCGTGCCCAATTGCTGCCTTTGTTAGGCACACTAAAGCTGTATAAATCTATTCTTTTCTCGCAGACAGCTACATTTGGGCCTTAATAACCTATGTAGTCAAAAATCAACTTAGCGAGCAATGTAATGCCAAACGCGCAACACAAACGTCAATGTCAGAATAATAGATTGTCAAAATCATTTATACGTAGGTACTAATAATTTGACGTTTAAAACGTTACGCATTTGTTCATCTCCTGTTTTTAATTCCATGGCTGTTACTATTAATTCGCTATTCCGTGTATTTTCAAATTTGATTTCTGCAGTTATAAAGCAACCAAAATAAATTTTGTTTACTGATCCGGATGTAGAATTTTATGCTCAACAACATTTATTTGAAATATTTTTGTCTAAAATAATTAGGGAAGCAATGCGAACGGAAAAACTGATTTACCATGTTAAACGCCTATGTTTCACTTTTCAATATACACCCGGTATATATAATGGCCGCGGGAAATATAGTGTATATAATTCGCCGGATAGTGTCTATCGTATGCTCGTGTGAGATTTCCAAACCGACAAGCCTCGTGCGTCAATATTCTCACTCACATAATATCATTCTCTTTCTATGCTAATTAGGTAATACTTGTATGTATTTTACTCGTCACAAAACCTGCGTTTCAAGAAAGGGTTAAATAACATCGCGGAAAATACCCCCCGGACGAATCCTGGTGGTACATCTCCCCGGATTACCATTCCTGGCTCCGGTCAAGAAGAGCCGAGTAGCGATACAGATATAATTACGCACGGCGGTGCGATATGGCTGTTATTGTCGTACGTTTGTGTTTTTATTGCCTCGGCAGTGGAAGGGTGTGTTTAATTATAGGCGTAATGTGGACGGGTAGGGGTGTAAATACAAGAATAACACTGAGTTATTGTTAAGAGCGAATGCTTAAGTGCTGCAGAGGTGGCGTAAATCAAAGAAAGCAAACAGGAGCTGTAATTTGAAGTATTGTAAATCATGTTAAATAGGCACATTTAAACAGATGCTTGAAACAATTCAGTATAGAAAAATTATCCTTAGTTTAATCTCCACCAAAGAACGGTTTCTAAATTTCTGATAGAGAATATAATTGCTTCAATAACACAGAAACATGGCGTAAAATATGTCAGAGGAGGAATCGGCGTATGTTTTCATTGTTGTCATGCAACCGTAAAACATTTTAGAAAAAGAGAGATGAGAGAGAGATAAAATGTGTGGCTTGTCAAATCTGCTGATATTTAAGGAGGAACTGGTCGTACAGTTTGAGACAAAAATTATCTGCATTATAAATAAATATTTTCTGACCTGAGATAAGACACTTATGACTATTTATAACGATTTATTATCCGGAGAGTTGTAAAAACGCATTTCTGGTCATCAAAACGTTTGAAAAGCGCAGAAATATAATCAGTAAATTTATGTTCAATAAGCGCAGATCGTAACGTTCGATAAGCTCATTTTTCGAAAATGAGATTTCTGACCATAACAAGTTAGTCCAGATCGTCTTCGAGTATGATGGGGTTAAGTTAAGAAAAATGTTAGGCAAGAATATTTTCTAGTTTTAAATAATTCAAAAAATCTTGTTCAAAATACTCTTCGAGTATGATGGGGTTAAGTTCAGAAAAATGTAAGGCAAGAATATTTTCTAGTTTTAAAAAATTCCAAAAATATTGTAGAAAAACTGTCGTACAATCCCTAAAACCATTGTGCTTTTCAAATGTTCCCTTCTGCGCATATATAACTTCAATTTCTGCGCTTTTCAAATATTATTTTATGCGCTTTTCGTACGTCGATAAGCAAAAGCTAATAAAGGCCAAATGCGCTTATATAACGCACCTATAACAAATGACAAAATTCCAAATCGAGCAGATTTTTTGAAAGATTGTTGGTAGAACTGATCGACACTCAAACTTACTAGAATGATTATGTTGTATTACACAGCTATTTATCTCGTAAATACTCTATAAATATGTTGCTAACAATAATTTGTCATACAAATTTTATAATTTTTCTATTTTAAAAGATAAAAACGCAACAACAGTAACAATGATCACATTGAGAGTTTCAACAGCCTACTTGTGATGTCATAAGTTAATTTGCGTCCCCAATATTTCAATATTATAATCTAGAATACGACTCATGCGACGTTGCCACATTTAATACAGAAGCAATAAACTAGATGTCTTAGAAGCATTAGAAATACAGAAAGCCATTAAGTGCAATAAACTATTAATGAATGAACAACTAGATCTTAACAATTCACCGCTCCTCAAAATTCTTTAATCATTGTTATCATTTCGTAAAATTACTTGTCCTTTCGTAGAAATTACCTGGCCCCACTATTACACTTTGTTCTTTGCAGTGGCGTACCCAGACATCAGTCTTGGGGGGGGGATATGAAAATAAAAATGTTTTGTACAATAATTAAATCGCATATCTTGCAGTCCTTTCGGTGGTGACCATGTTTATTTACAATTATAAATTATATTATAAGAAAAAGCGCCGCAGGCGAAAATGTTATGTTTTATAAGGTCAAATAATTTAAAAATGAATTTTAAGATATACATAACAGCACGGTTTTTCGCTCTTCTACGTGCAAAATAAAGAAAAACATTTTTATGATGAATTTGTATAATAATAACAGAAAAAAAAGATTTTTATTAGAGCTTGGGGGGGGGGGGATATATCCCCTTTATCCCCTCCCGTAAATACGCCACTGGTTCTTTGTAGGTATACAGTTAGTTTATATATTCATGTATTTTATCTTGTAATGCTATTGTAGTATATTCTGAAGATGGTATAACAACCGAAATATATATTAATAAAAACAACCATTTAATTTTGGACATAACCGACAACGAGTGCCAATGTAATTTTCTCTAAATTTAATCAAGTAATAAACAAACGGCGTATATATTTATCTTTGTCGTACTTGCATTGTCTAATGGTAGGAACACGTTCGTCTTTCAAAAATTCATATTGTTTCCAGTAAGTTACGACATGCATAGCAAAGCGTTACTCCTTCCACTCAACACTGTTATTGTAACGTAGTTCAGTTATTATTGCTGAATATGACACTATGGGCGGAGCTTAAATCTTACTTCATACTGTTTCACGATGACCTTTTTCAGACTTCTTTCATCTCAAATACTATACTCATTGTCATTGTTGTTAATGGAGAATACACCATAGGACAGAGTATTGTGCAGTTAAACTTTAATGAATACCTGATTGCAGTCGAACCTAAGTTCTCAGAACAATAGTCGATCACGTAAGCACTCAAGTATCGTAGAAAAATGCTTTAAGAGGAATCCCCAGTGGTTTGTAAAACATGGTTTCGTATTATACTGATAATTAGTTACCTATATTAACATTCTTAATTTTTTTCTGAAATATAGCAAGTTTAATGCTTACTGGGTCTTTGTGTTGTTTTGAATATATTTTTAAAATTCTTATTAATTAAATAATAACATCCAAAATAAGGCATATTTTACGATATTTTAACTAAATGTAGATATTTTATTAAGGCTTAAATTAAAATTTTAAAACAAGAGAAAGTAAGTATGAACCTTATACTTCAATGTAGTGCAAGTATTTTTTATGAAATTTGCACGTAACTGCAAAATTTAGTATAAAACAAAACCCCTTTTTCGGTACAAATTGGCTAAATATGGTTCATTCCTCGAATCAACCGATGTCGTCACAATGGATAACAATGGTTTGTGACGGCATCGCTTCATTCGTTAAATGGACCTTCAAGGCTAGTGGGGATTCGTCTTAAGCAATTTGTTTGTTAAAAACAATACGTCGGTATTTTTAATGTACCCACTACAATCATGTCTATTTCTTTTCCCTCTTCTCTTGATATAAGTACCGTATTTTTCTACAATATTTAGTAATTACCGATTCTAATGAATAGGTATACAATATAAATATAAAACAATATACTCGTAGACGTATTTTATTTCTCTTTAAACAAATGTGTTTGGTTTTCTATATTATTTCATCCCTGCATAGCATAAAAATCAAACGAACGTACCTACCTGTTTATTAATAAACAAAACAAAAGAACGCAGCTTCGTCAAGCGTCACTCATCAAGGATACGTCTCAATTGGTAGTAAAGATGGCAACTTTATTAGAATGTGTTGTTTGTTTATAGTGATGTTTTTATCTGTTTCATGAGTTTAACACTAGTTTGATACGCGTTAAAGTAAGTGTAATGTATTGTAGTAACTTTGTACATGTGTTAAGTTAGGTTTCGCGGTTAAACGGAATATATTGTTTTTACGTCGTGTGTTCTTGTGATGGACTGTCAGAAAATTTTCTACGACGGTTCGTGGGAATGGATCGGATGGGACGATAGCTGCTAGGAGGTAATTTAAATATTAAATAATACTACTAATACCCATTTTAATTAAGAAAAAAGCAGATTTCACTGCGAACGCAGTCCATTTTACACCCACACGCGAACTTAAAGAAGGTATTTTTACCTCTCGCCTCATATTCTATAAGAGAGGTATTAATTGTGAGGGGTCTAAATTTTCGAGTATGAGTGTTTGGCAGATAAGCACGTTTTAGTGTCTCTATAATACGAGTTGCACATTTTTACCTTCCGCTTACCTGTAAAGGAAGGTATTGGAATCATGCAAAAAATCGGGTAGTGAGTTTTTAGTGGATGAGCACGAATTAGGTTCCTTACAACTCATTTTTGATAGTTTCCCGATGATGTCTGTATGTATGTGTGTGTGTGTGTGTGTGTGTGTGTGTGTGTGTGTGTGTGTGTGTGTGTGTGTGCGTGTGTGTGTATGTGTGTGGTCCGGGCCGATGCCGGATGTTGCATAACTCAAATACGAATTATCCAAAAATTTTGATATTTGGTATTTTACAATTGTATACGAATAGGAAGAGCTCATTAGATTTTGGTACAAATATCTTCACCGGAAGTGATACTTTTTGAAGATTGAAAAAATTAAGTGTCAAAAATTTCTATAAATTTGGACAAATATAGTATTTATTTGTAATAAGAATAAGAGGAAAAGTTATTTGCAATTTACGTTATAAAACATTATCTTTATCTGGTAGCATTAAAGAACTGCAGTAAAATTTAAAAAATAAATTTATCAAATAAAACGTTGAAATCTTGTAATCCATGTTCGGTTGATTTTTGTTTCTGCATAAAAAATATTGACAGATGAGACGGGTGACAACTGACAAGTTGGCATACTAGCGCTATAAGTCATAAGTAAGCTATTAAATGTAGTAACTGAACGGAGGATTGCTTCAACACAGAAGAGTTTTCGTGTGAATGAATCTTTTGATTCAGGTGATACTAATTTCTGTGTTTGAATATTTTAGATTTTTATTTGTATATTTTAAATGGACACCGGATTGTACGTATACATTTCTGTTTAAAGTCTAGATATGGCGGAAGGTTGTGTGATGGCCACGTCAGATTTTTGAAATTGTCTGTGTGTGTGTTCGTTCGTTCGTGTGTTCGTTCATTTGTATGTTACAATTTTTTTCGGAAACGATAACTCCAAAAATATCAAACATTTAAATACCAAATTTTATATCTAAGGTTTAAATACGTTTTTCAATAGACGAATTCATAAACCGGAAGTAAGACTTATCAATATGATTTTTCTTAAATTACCTATCTCGATTAATAAAGCATTTATGATATAATATTTCATTAAATATAATAGAAAATTGTTTTAAATAATTTTCTGTACCATTTAACTATAGGACAATTTGAATCTACTTTTTAGAAATTCCAGTAGGTAGGTACTTATCTTGTCCATGATATAAAATTTGTTTCTACCCAAAATTTGAATTATTATGACAGTGACAGTACCTACAGTTGACATCTTTTGCTTGCATCTTGGTTTACATTATCGTTTATATATTACATGAACATGAAACTATAAAAATGTAGTAAAACCTTATATCAGATTAGTAGAATAAGTAGAATTAAGCGAGAGGTCGTGTGCTGGCCACAGCAGATTTTTTGCGAATAAAGCTGTCATTTATAAAATAATGTAGTAGGTGTGAATTTTCGCGTCGTACTTTAATTTATAGAACCTCGCGTTGTTCAATAAAATCTACCGCACAAAAATAACTATTATTTAAATAGGCAGTGAATCCGTTTTTTTGCCATGTAATACCTACACATTATTTTTAGCTGTTATGCATTAATATTAGTTTAATGATTATTTTCAATATTTTGACAGGTTTCACCATGAAATTATTTTACTATTGTGCGTTTATTGTGCGATTGCTTTGAAAAACAAATTTGCTATTATTTTCATTATATTTTATTGATTGACCATAGCAACAATAGTTTTATGCCTTCAGTATATACTTCATTATGCCCTCAGGGCATTAAGAAATTACCATGGTAATATTGACACATCACAAATGATTTTCTTCTGAAATTAATTTTTCTTGTCAGTTGCGAGGATATCAAAAATATTAACAAAATCTAAATCGTCATAGCGAAATGTCACGCGCGGAATATTTTAACTAAAATAGTAAGACATAAAATAATATTGTATGCACCACGGGCATCATTGATGTTTATAGCCCTCGGGCGATTTTCAGACCCTCGGGCCAGAGGCCCTTGAGCTTGTAAACATGTCGCCCTCGAAAGCTCGGATGAGCATAAATATCATCATAATGCCCTTGATACATAAATAACTATTACTGCCTAGGCCCTAGGTATTAAAATATTTTTTTTCCTTGGCACTAAAAGTGACACTTCACAGACTGTCAGCTGTCAATAAAATAGCACTTTTAACGAGACTTTTAATGTCAATCAGCGAAAAAAATATTTTTGGATCAGCTAATAGGAAATTTTTGAGAATTCCTAATAAACCCATGTTTCAAACTGGCGCTCAGTAATTTTCAGAATGAAAATATTTTTATATTTAAATATTGAATACATTTTTCAAATTTATTCCCTTTATTTGTTTCGAAGGTTTTGTTTTACATTTATATTATATTTTATTGCATTCATAAAATTTGGCATCCGTCTATTGTCAATATTTGCTTTTAGGTATTCTACAGAAAAAATGTTAAGAAACGCACAAAATGATTGTGTGTTCGTTAGTCAAGTGAGCACGTATCATATCTAGCTCGAACTACTGAACGAAGATCTACGGACATGGACAAACGCTTGAATTTCTTACATGCGAGGATGCAGAATTTGAATGTGCGTTTAACGCTGTTTACGTTATTTTGCACCGGAATAACTTATGTCTAACGCGTGTTGCTTAATATACGAATGCAACATTTACATAAATTTAGAAAATTTTATTGTTTGAAAGGAAAATATCATATCATACACTGGAGGAAAAATAAATGAAACACTTGAAATTCGTGAAATTTCGACCATTTTCAAACCGCCATAACTCGGCGTATTTTCAAACGATTTCGATTAATCTTTGCGGGCGAAAAACTTAGAAGTGTCTATACTTTAAATTCATGCATGCGAATTTAAGCGCAACCCCTGTAATATGTTGTTTATTAAAACACTACATATTATTTAATAACTTTAATATCAAAATAAAGTAATACAAAATACTGCATGTGATAACATAAGTTTTACATGTGACAACTGTCAAATCTCAACTGGTGTTGCCAACCGTGTTTAACCAAACCTTCCTAATTCCTTAAACATAATAATACAAAACATCTCTACAACCCCTTCCGCCCCTCTTTAGCACCCCTGTGAAAAAAAATGTTTTTAATGGAAAAATTGTCCAACTTTGACGATGTGTACGGAGTTTTTTTTACCCGATCCACAAAAAGGGTACTAAAATTTGTTCAATTCCCTGTGCAGGGCTCAAAGAACGAAGTTCCTACGATGATTTGGCACAACGTTATGGGTGTTTGAAAAAAATGTGCATCGACTTATGAGTCAAAAACCACTTAGTGAGAACTAAGAGTCGCTTTCGCAAAGTTTGGTTTTTCGTTTTTAAAAAATCTTAGTTAAGACTAATATAAAATGATTTTATATTTTTTCATTTAGGTACATTCAACGTCTCCTGTAGTATTTTGTTCTCCCCGGTTTTTACCTTGATAATGATCATTTAAATGATCGAAACCGGTCGGTAAATTTGATTTCATTAAAGAACAGTGTGATCAAGACATAAGGATATTTTATTTATCCATTCCTTTCACTCCTTAAACTAATATTTATTTGAATATTGCTTCCATGGCCGCCACGCCACTGAATGGTGAACTCCTCAATGTTAATGAATATGCCAAAGTAACAGCAATGTCGTATATAAATGTAATAATGAAGAAATTCAGTTATCTTGTTGGGCATGAATATTACACACGGGTCGCGGGCTGTGCTGGCGATGTACGACATGTCGGGCTTAGTTTTTAGCCTCGGCCTTAATTTCCAGTACCCCGGGATATTTTAATAATATCGCCTGGAGCAGAATAACAATTGGAATCGGTCAGCTCCTCTGGCGGCCGGAGGCGGCAGTTAATCCTCGGAGGCGGGAAGAATGGGGGATTTGCAATGCAGAGGATTCCGGAACGTCACAAATCACTTTTACTGGCCAGGGCCGCTGCTGCTTAATGCCGCAAATGTCTCAGATCCTATATTACACCAGCGCTGGACTTGTGGACTTCTGGCGATTTAATAAGCGAAGGGTTGCAAGAGTACACCACTATAAAAACATTTATTATACATTCTCTCATGTTGCTTTTACGAGTTATGGACTTTCTGCTGCTAATATATTTGCACATTTTTACTTCTCGCCTCATATTCTACCGGATGTCTACTTGAAATCTGTTATAGAGTATAGAAAATTATAGAGGGAGCAGCATACTGTTATTTTTCGGATGAAAGATTGAAGCCGCGAGACGGAGGGGGGCGGGGGTGTGCTATCAGAGCAATATGGCGGATATGTTTATACTAATTTTGAAAGATTTATAAATAGTAAATATGCCACGGAAATAACAGAATACAGAAAATGTTATAACTGATATTATATTTTAAATAAGACATACTTTAAACTACGTTCAAATTAGTTCAAATTAACTATGACGTAATACAATTCCATCTATCAACTTCTGAGAAAAAAATGTCAATGTCAAAATAACCTTACTTAGGTAACTGTTATTAGTGTTACCACGAGACGAGCCGAGATAAACACATGTCTCGTCTCGTCTCGAAATACCGAGACAAAACCTTGTTGTGACGAGACGAGATAGTCTCTGTCTCGTCTTGTCTCATTCTATTTATATATTTTTTATTTATCTATTTCCTTTACTCCTAAATTAATACTATCACACTCGGGTGGACCTGCAGTTGAAATTATAATATTATGATACTATGGACACATCAATTGTAAACATTAATGCTCATTAGGGTACCTAACTTAACTAATAAACAAAGTAAGCCTGGCGCAGATAAATCCTAATTATTGTTTTAAACATAATTTTTGTAGAATTAATAACAAAGAAAATAACTCCTATACGGCCATCCGTAGCAATAAAAATAAAAATGTGTAGGTATAGCTCATCTTTGAAAATATTTAAATTTAGAAAGGAAAAATGATTTACAGATAAATAAACTGGTTTTTACCTCTCGCCCCATATTCTATAAGAGGCATTGTAATGGGTCAAAATTTATGAGTTTTTGGTGGATAAGCACGTTTCAGGGTCTCTAGAATACGAATTTACTATTTTCACTATGTCTGTGTGTGCTTATGGTTTAGGTTTTAATAAGGATCTTAGCACCGGATAAGATTTTGGTAGAAATCCGAAAACAGGAAGTAGTACTTTTTGAAGCTTGATTGTAGTTTTCCTTAAAAAAATTGGTACATTATTTATTTATGACAATTTGTGCAATTAAAATTTAAAAAATATTTAACTATCTATTGGTACAGTTAATTTTAAATACAATTTGCGGAATCTGGTACTATTTAACAATAAAATAAAGTACAATAATTAATATTCTACTTTTTTAAAATTCTAGTATCTTATCCATGATCATTATGAAATTTGTTTCTACACAAAATTTGAATGATTATGACAGTGACAGTACAGTTAACATCTTTTACTTGCATCTTGGTTTACATTATCGTTTACATATTACATGCACATGAAACCATTACAATGTAAGTAAAACTATTTATTAGATTATTCGAATAAGCAGAAATTAGGCGAGAGGTGGTGTGCTGGCCACATTAGATTTTTTGAAATAACAACAGAATACAGGTAGTTGAATTTTGATTTCAAAATGAATCTCACAGATTTTAGTTGAATTATATTTAAGCTTAAAATAAAAACATTACCGTTGATTTATATGTCCCCGATTTAACTACACCAAAGAAATAAACACCAGTCTGCCACAATACGTGTCCAACTGCTCTAATACCTGCTAATATATTTCCGCTGCTTTTCAGTTTTCACGAGAAGTTTCACTTTGCATTTATGCTCCCACCACCGCATTTATTCACCATATATTCGCCTTTCTCTTCGAGTATATCATTTTTACATCTGACCATACGGAGACCGTATCGTAGGTATAGCCCTTAAGCCCTAGAACGTTAAAGGGCTACAGTGGTTTGCATCTTGCTAAGGGTTAATTCTATTGTCTGTGACTTAGTAAACGGCCACGTGACCTTATTTAGGGGTGGGAGATCACATACTAGGGCGTAATTCGGAATGAGGGTAGTAAAAATAAAAATAATGCTGGAATGTTCAATATTTTATACTATAATGAATTTATAATTTCAAATAAATTATTACAAAAAGTTCCAGTCGCAATTTTATTTATTGAAACAACCTAATTTGGATGTGGCAGCTGCACATAATCAGAGCCTCGAATAAAAGTAACAGGCCTGTCATTTTTTATGAATGATACATTTTATATCTGACTCGTAAATTATCTAGACTCTAGAGTAAAATCTGGAAGATAAAACAATCTGTATCTAGTACAAATATTAGTAAAACTACAAACCTATTTGGATGTGACAGCTTCACAGATCACTGTGAGTGTGAGCTTTTATAGTAGGTACCGAATAAGAAATTATGAACCAGGCCTGTCATTTTTACTTCCTTGTACGAAGTAATCAGGAAGTATTGTAATCGCGAAAAATTTCGGTTCTCAGATTTTTACGGAAATATCCGTTTTGACCTTTTTTGAATCCATTATGACTAGTTTCGTCGTGACGTCTGTACGTACGTACGGACGTACGTACGGACGGACGTATGTGTGTCGCATAACTCAAATACGGTTAGACGTAGAAAGTTGAAATTTTGTATTTAGGACTGTTATAGCATCTAGTTGTGCACCTCCTATTTTTTGTTTCAATCTACAAACCGGAAGTAGTACTTTTTTCAAATATTTCGATAAATATTTAATTTAAGACAATTTTTTTTATTTTAAATGAAATATTAGGTATGTGATTATTACCTACAATCGGTATTTTATAAATATTTTTGTATCTGGTATCATTTAAGAATAATTAAAGTATATATTTATAATTTAGTATTTCGGTATCTTGTAGTCCATTATCGATTAACATTTGTTACTACGTAAAATTTAAATGATTATGACATGACAGTGACAATAGTAAAATATGCTTTATATCTTCTTCTGCAGTTTAAATAAAATGACTAAAATATATTTGTGAGTATAGTAGCAGTAGTAGTAGTACTTATATTAATATTAATAATATATTTGTATAATAAGGTAAAAGAATAAAGTCAATTTTTTTTATATTATTCTACATTTTAGTTATTTAGAAAAGTATGAACAGTTTAATAGGCGTACAAGGAAGTCATGTGGTGTCCACGTCAGATTTTTTGATATAATATGAGTACTTTCTATCTGACTCTAAATTTAACTATTTAATAATTTATTTGTTATAAATTATTTTGTATCGGATTCTGAAATTATCTGAGATTTAATCTGGAAGATAGAACAGCTTATCTTAATATTGTGGATGGTTAGGTTAGAGTACAAAATATAACATAAATTTAGCACGAACGCATTTTAACCAAAGTTATTTTGGGTTATAAAGATTCGAATTAAAACCTTATAAAATTTGGAATTTTAATGTTTGATATTTTTTGAGTTATCGTTTCCAAAAAAACACACGGCTTAACTAACGAACGAACGCACGCGCGCTAACACACATACATCATCTCGAAAATGTTAAATTCTTACTCTAGGGACTCTAAAACGTGCCTATTTATCAAAAACTCACACACGAAAATTTTGACCTATCACAATACCTGCTTTATAGAATATAAAGCAAGAGGTAAAAATTCTTGAATATAAACAGTCATTATGTCAGGAGTTTATTTTTGTCTAAGAGACAAAACAGTATGATAATTTAAAAAAATATTTCGACCGTGACAGGACTCGAACCTGCAATCTTCGGATCCGAAGTCCGACGCCTTATCCATTAGGCCACACGGTCATTGTTATGTAATATGGTTTGCATCTGTATTCAAACTGGATTATATATCTTAAACTTGAAAAGTGTGAATAATAATAATTTATAACAAATTTTAAAGAAATTTATATTTTGATTTAATATGAGCACGATTGTATATTGAAAATGGTCGAAATTTCACGAATTTCAAGTGTTTAATATTTTTCCACTAGTACCTATATATAAACTAATATTTATTTCAATATTGAAAATTTAAAAAAATATATAAAACACAAGGCAAGCAAGAGAAGCACTGCTTCTATACATTTGCATATATTGTATTTTTGTATTATTGTGATTGTGCATATTGGTATTTTTTTACAACTGTTTGCATTTCATACAAACATAGATCAAAATATGCAAATATGGTATAATTTTTTTGGATATTTCAATATTTTTTACATATTTTCAAATTTTGTGCAAATTTTAAATTTATTATAAATGCGTATAACTGCAAATTTTGTACCTTTTAACCAAAAATTTAATTTAAAAGAAATTTATTTTATTATTATTTATTTATTTTATAGGTAGGTAGGTACAGAAGTTATACGTTATTCTATTAATCTTTTATAGAAGTTGTTGTATTTTCTATAATTTGGTTAAATTTTATTTGATTTTAGAAATTTATTATATTTAAAGTTTTAATCCAAAACTGCGGAATAAATATTTTAATTACATAATTCATTGCTATACTTAATGAATTTTTAAACCGTTTTATAGAAAACTGGTTGCCGGTTTATTTTGATAAGAAATATAAATACCGGAAATATTGACGACGCAAATTAACTTGACATCACAAGTAGACTGGTAAAACTATAAATGTCACACACGGTTAAAGAATAATTAGGTTTACCGACTGGCCACGTTTTTCATTGACAGCTCCGGTCAGAAGTTGTAATTAGTTCATACACTCAAAAAAGTGCTTTGATTTCAAACATGCAGGTAAAATCCAGTGAATTTGCTTTTAAAAATGCTCTAACAACAAGCAATTTCAAATTAAAAGTAGTACTGCTTTCGGTATAAATTATGGTACTTATTTGAAATGAATGCAAATTGCTTTTATTACCAAGGCTAAATTTTTCTTTTGAATTGAAATCCAAAGGTCCAAAATTGCAGGTTTTTTATTTAAGGCTCTACTCTTATTGCACGCAATATTGCTGCAATAGAATCAGAATTCACGATTCTGATTACGCGGTACGTTGAAATGACTTCTAAAATCGCGTCGCGTTTGCACCAAACTTTCGCCACTGAGAATGTACGCTTTAACTGCGTGGTCACGCTGTTCACCCGTCCAACGATACATTTTAAACTAAATGGTAGACCACGCTGATAATAAGCCCCACATAAAATCTTTCCATTTGACTGGCGAACCCTGTATTACCCCCGAATATATCACGTTTTGGACTATATTAAGTCCACAGGCCTGGCAGATGCAAACAAGATTAAGTCACAACGTTTATAATAGTCTATTTCAGACTTTGCGTTCAGTTTTCTACTAGGTTTTCTAGTTTATGACCGATTTTTATTTACTTGGTAAACAAAATGAACTAAAATGTGCTCCGTTTTTACTATAACAGAACTTAACATGATTTGCTCCTACGTTATTTGGACTTAACATACTTGCTTTGGATTCATAATTTTATTTTTTTAAGGTTCTATCAAACAAACGACGTTAAATTAACCGGACTCTATGGATGAAAAACAAGTGATAAATTTAAAAAAATAAATAAAAATACCATACAAGCTTGCGATATTTATGCCACGAGATATCCAAAGAAACCACGTTCATATTTAATCTATCACTTGTTTTTCATCCATAGATTACTGCACATTAATATTAAAAATTAGAAATTATTTAAATTTCAACTGAATTTTTCTCAATATTTTTATTATGTAAGGATATAAAACGAATACATGGTTGAATTCAGAAAACAATACTCTATCGGATAGGCCTAAAAAATATGTATATTCCCATTTGAAAAAATATAACTTTGTGTTTTAACTTGAGAACCACTGGTTTAAAAAATTATTTTATTCTTTAATCAGATGTCCCCCTTGGTCTCCTACAACTTTGCTATTTAACATTTTTTTGTAACTATAATAATAAAGATAATATAGGCGTTGGTTGGTTTCGCTGTTACACCCTGTATATTTAGGTAGTGTCCCAATATGTCTAAATGCAAATTATTAAAAAAAATAATTATTGCGTTATTACAGGAGAACAGAAATACCAAAAATAAAAACTTAAATCTCTAATTATTTATTTATAAAAACGATCTCCCTCGTAGAAAACGGAGAATTTTCAAACACGTTTTGTCATAATATTTTCGATCTAAAGGTAAATTATGGAACATGGCCGCCTAGATATATCTAAAGTACATTTTTAGTTACTATTTATAGTATGAAAGTGTATTTTTACATTTAAATCAGTGTCTATAATATGACCTGACAAGTCAGAGATATCTAGATCCATTACACATTCTGACCACTAGAAAAGATCATGTTAGCAAACCTAATTATTCTTTAACCGTGATAACAACTTATCTTTGAAATAATAATAAAATAATACACAATAGTTCATTGTTTTTTCAGTAAAAATGTCGTCTTTCCATATCGGTAAAACAGTCCAATACCTTCCATGCAACAATAACGCTGCCACAATATCACAAAAAACGAAAAATCCCCAATGTGCGACAAGCCGTTAACATAAATCGGAATCTGGGTATATTTATACAGCAAATCACGCCAATAAACATGTATGTGTACAATCATTCTGTTACTATATGCGGAGATAATTTTTACGAAACGATTTAATCCAGTCCAAATTACATAAACTATATCTGCTGCCGCCCCCGGTGTTGGCGGCAGTTTTGCATATACAGGGTGGACAAAAATACAAAAAAATTTAAAACAAGTCTATCTTTTACGGCATTTCAACTATATATATTACTAACCTATACAAATATTTTTATGTAGGTAATGGTGGGTTTATGCAGACAACTAAATTAAGAAATTACATTATGAAATTAAACTAAGGAAGTAGAATATCAATGTTTCCTATATAATCGTTTATGCAACTAAACTAACAAACTAAACTATCATCACTAAACTAAGAAGTTAGATATTTTCAACTTCTTAGTATAATTTCTTAATTTTATAATGTTTGTACATGCGCAATACCAACATAACCTCGAATTTGACGTTTGAAGCGTGTTGATTGGTGTGATTGGTATTATACACGTACGTGCAAATGTGCATTCCTATTGGTTTATGCATTCGTTTAATTTTGAGCATAAACACTGCATTTATAATTTAATTTTCTAGGTTAGTGGCCTAATTTAATTTTATAATGCAGTAAAAATGTATAAATCCTGATAATGTAATATAATATAAAAATACCATTCTGTAATTCATAGTAAATCCTGTAGAATGTTACCATCAAACATAGAATATAATAGAAGTACCTAGTTATCACCATAGTTACATAATTAAACATTGCAATGTTTTTTAAAAATAATGTGCACGGAGAAATTGATTTAGGGAAAGCAATTTTCTGATTGGTGCTGAGGAGGAAATACTGACTATTATTCCCTGTGGGATTAATATATGGCATTATGTAGCAAACATCACACATTTAATGTTCATGTTATACATTAGTCGTAGATAAAATAAGTTATTCTTGTAACAAATAAATTACAGTTCAAAAATTATTAAGTACATCTCTAATAATTCTGGCTGTTAATTTTTGATGCAATTTTTTGCATTTTCGAATATTCTGTATTTATACCTAATATGTTTCGAAACAGCAGTTTATTTTTATAGAATTATTTCTTATCAGAATTCTTATGAAACCATTGAAAAACATTGTAGGTATTTTTAAATAAAATTAATACCGATTTATTAATTTGACTATTCTTTAATTTTAATGTTAGATAGTCATACCTATCCAACTTATCTGTTACGAGTATGTTTCTTGCTTATTCAAATATTGTTTTAATTATTTACAAATATTCGACGCGTACATGATTTTATTATAATAATTTTACTGGATTTTCGATCAACCTGTACATTGGCAGTGGCGTGCATGTGAATGGAAGAGAAGGGTAGCGGAGTATGTAGTGAACACAGCACGCGTTATCTATATTCACGCATATAAATATCGTATTTACCGGTACCCGGTTAACGTCGTTGGTACTTACACAGAGGCGTCCAAAAGCCACGTGAAATAGGGTTATGGTTAATTATTATTATTATTTTTAAATTGTAAAAGAATTAAAATAATATACCCACTAGATGAATATGATGTAGTAAAGGATTTATAAGGTTTTATAAAGAACGATGATTACAGTTAACTTTCAAATTACCTTTCAACCCTTAGTTTTGGATCATTTTCAGACAATATACTCATAAGGTAAAAATTATTTTTATCTACGACTAATGTATAACATGAACATTAAAAGTATGATGTTTGCTACATATAATGCCATATAGTCAGTATTCCCTCCTCTGCCCCAATCAGATTATTACTTTGGTTGAATCAATTTCTGAGTGCAAATTATTTTTAGAAATCATTACAATATTTATAGCCATTTGCACCGCTTCCACTTATATTTAAAGTGTCACTTAAACGAAAAATATCGAATCGAACTCATGACAGCAATGTTATTTCTACGTTTGACAATTTGGTTTTGATTCAATATTGTTCATTTAAGGAAAACTTAAAATTTAAGTGGAAGCGGTGCAAATGGCCATAAATTATTTTATTAAATTCTTGTACGTAATAAATTAGTCGTAGATAAAGTAAAGTATACAACTCGCTATAATGGCTATGAATTATTCCTCCGGATGATTACAACCTTAGCTCGCTGTCATTGTCTAGGATCTAGATAACAAAATGTCTATCCGGACTAACGCTACTAAAATGGTATTTGATTGCAGTCAGTCACTTGAAAATTAAAACCTTTGTAGCTCAATTAGTAAGTAGTATGAAGTGTATGATCGTGGTTCGTGGAAACTGAGTGGAATGAAGGTAGACGATTCGAGCGTCGAGCCCCACTAGAGATTTTTTTTCTTGTTAATTTAATTTGATTCAATTTAAAATAATAAATAAGTTAACAAGCTTAAATACAATTACATTTTTTCCTTGTGAAAATTAATTTTTTATTGTCATTTTATGAACTCAAGCAAAGTAAGAGGAATTTCAGTAATTTCAGAGCATAGGATCCAAGTAAGACAACAGAAACTGTTAGCAGCCCGGTGTCTACGTTTTTTCCGGATTCCTAGAATACTCCCGATTTTCCTTTTTTTTCTTTCTTTTCTCCACTACTACGGCTGCCTGAAACCAGCCCTAAACTCGTACTTTGCTGCATCCTAGCTATGCAGTGTCATTTTCGTTGCAAATAAACTGTCAGATTATTATTGATTTCAGGATAATGTTTCTATAAACATTTAATATAGAAAGAATGGATCTACAGATGTTCTTTTTTTTATTTTAAAATTAATTCCTATCATGAGATATACCTACCCTTGTAAAGTTTGCATAAAATGGAAATTTTTTAAATGTTTCGAAATTTGTATGATCATGTAAAAATTTTTAATTAAAATTTTAAAAAGGTACATCTGTAGATCCATTCTTTCTCTATTATATCCGTGTTGAAATAAAATTTTACCATTCTTGCACTGGCTACAAAACACTCTCTACGTTAGTACATTTTATGCTGGATTTTAAAAGGCAGACGTGCCTCTTAAGGAATTAGCAGGATAAGATGATATCCATGAATCTAATTGGCCTAGATTAGAGGTAGATTTACATCAACGAACATTGGACAGACTTACGTTTTTATTTCCGTTTGCTCTTTCAAGTGTTCATAACCTGAAAATAGTAAAACCACGTATGTTTTTTTATTCTATAGATGACAGCTTACATTCACATATGTTTACCAGACGTCCTTTTTTCCGGACATGTCATTTATTTTAGGATAGATGTTCGGGCCCGGTATCTTTTTTTCATTTTCAATCCAATTGTCCTCTTAATAATTTCTGTGTATTTTTGCCTTTCTCGGGTACGCCACTGCGTTCTTGCACCCCCCCCCCCCCCCCCCATACCAGTGTAATATCCATGATTTAGCGTGCGATCGGTCGTGTGGTGCGGCATGAAAATTCACCCGAATACTGATAATACGCTCGTCTAATAATTTCACGCTAATGCCAATTATTGCACTTGTTACTGTGATATTAATGGTCTTGTGGTCTGAACGCTACAGGATGGGAGAGCCTGGATGGACGAGTTGGACGAATGGGACACTGGTTTGTCCAGGGAACTCGTAACATTGCAAGGGAAAGGTCAAACGCAATTTACATTACAATTTTTATTAATTCAATTTCTACTAGTTTAAGAGACATCGTGCCTATTTCAAGAGCTTTAGAGATTCATCAAATCAAATACCTAGCTTGATGTTTTTGTTAATGACTTGACGTGAAAATCAAACTTTTTAAATATTCATTAATTTATTTATTTATTACTTATTATTATATTATGTTTTTTTTTCAGATTCATCTCAGGGAAATCTGTAAAACCCATTGGTAAGTAATTTTAATATTCACTTATTAATTACACTATGCGTAGTCAAAATTATTTCGAATATTTTTCTTGTATTATTACGAATGTTCCTTGTGCTGGTACGAATGTCACGAGTGCGCAGCACGAGTGATATTCGCTTCCACAAGGAACATGAGTAATAATACCACAAAAATATTCAACATTACTTTGATTACAAATGGACTATTCATTGCATCATATCCAGTTTTTAAATTAAAATAACTGAAAAAAACAACAACAAAACTTTAAAAAATTTGCTTAATTTTTAACGTTATTGTCAAAGTGTTTTATGAGTTTTAAAGCTAAATTATATAGAATTTAAAGTGGAAAAGTGCTGAAAATTTATGAAAAAATCAGAAACAGAAATTGTGAATTAAATGGTGATAATAATATAATAAGAATTTTCATTTGTTTACAATATCAATTTGGAGTACCTTCGGGTGCAATATCCGATTCTATTCACTACACATGCAAGTGTATTGCTATTTATTTTTTAATTGTTATGTATAGGTAATTAATAATCCTGCATTTTTATTGGTTTACTTTTACAGATGACAGATGAAATGAATAATCTATTATTATTTATTAATATTTTCAAACAAAAGACACTTAATTATTTACAAAAGTTTCGTCATAATCAGCTCAGTCGTTTTTGACAAATTCGCGGACATTATTTGCTCAGTGTAAAATTTGTGATTTATCCATTTGATCAATTTTTCTTGTATAACTTCCACTTAAACCGGAAGCGATATACCTAAACTTTTTATTTTTAAATGCAACATATATGATTTTTTTATATATTCGGATTGCATTTTTATTCTCTTTTCCAATACCAAATTTGATAGTATTGTTGTTATTCGTTTGTTTAAAATATATATTTTCTTTTGTGTGATTTCTATAATTTTATTCATATTGTACATTATCACCAGCATTGTTTATCATGCACAACGAAAATAACTGAATGTCATAGCTTACTGATAATGGACAATATAAATAAAATTATAGAAATCAAGCAAAAGAAATTTGTTTTTAAACAAACGAATAACAACAATACTACCAAATTTGGTATTGCCGAAAAGAGAATAAAAAATGCAATCTGAATATATAAAAAAATCATATATGTTGCATTTAAAAATAAAAAGTTCATATCGCTTCAGGTTTAACCGGAAGTTAAATTATGACATGGATAAACCACAAATTTTGCACTGAGCAAACAATGTCCTGTAAGAAAATTTGTGAATAAATATTAAGCGAGAAAAATGGGTGTGTCCATTTTTTCAGACACACTGTATTTAATACATTGGTATATACAAAGAATTTCAGTGTTCAGTTTCACATTTATACCATGTTCTAGGTAATTTAAAACGTCACAAATTATCTTAAAAACTGCAAATAAAAGTCTATAGAACATTAAAATTACTTAGCAAGTTATTTTGAATCCAACATTTTCACTGTCGTCTAAAAGGTGAATTATGCCAAGTAAATTAAACAATGGTTATTATTGAAAAATTTGAATGATCTGCTAATAATAATATAAATAATAAAAATCTTGTCCTATCAAATTCTTCCCTTTGTTCATCTCCCAATGACAAATTTCTTCATTGCAACTTTTCCGCCGACTGTACCAGGAGTTGGCGCCATCTGTTCCCAATCACTTCCGCTGTTGTCCACTGTTATTTCCGGGATGAAATATCGAGTCCGGCCCTGATGTTCGTAATTATCTTTTGGTCGCATAACTTCACATGTTTAAAAACATTCGGTAGTAACGTAGCAACGGCATCAATATTGTATCGGATGCAAAGCGTTGTTTTTAATAATTACGGTCCTGCACGTGTGCGGGCCATAAAATTGGCCAACCGGGCGGGCTGAGGGGTGGAAAAGGGGTGGTTTATGGCCTAGCAGGGTGGTTTTTTATACTGATTTGATTATTTTCTCGTTTGTTATGTTATTGTTGTGTTCTTGTCAATTGTTACTAGTACACTAGTAGCGAATGCTGGAATTAATGTTTAATGAAAGTAATGGGTTATTTTATGTACTACGTTTTTATGGTGTTTTGCTAATTGAATTACCATACTTTTAGGGAAAGTTGATAATGGAAAAATATCATAAAAAATAAATATAGAGGCAGACATACTCGTACAATGATTATGAATTATTTTTATGGAGGGAAAGTATTTTTTTAATTGCCCATAACTTAAAACAAGCAAATTATACGATATTTTTTAATTTTTTGATCATTTCTCATAATTTTTGGAACTCGCACTAAATAGGCATATACTCATTTTAAGTGCAAATCGTATTTATGTTAAATAGAAGTGGTATAAATTGTATGGTAAAGTCTGTTCGCGATGTGGTGACCGGTACGTCATTAGTTTCTGAACTAATAATAAACAGGCATTATGTATATATCTCTTTGTCAGAAACTATAAAAAATAATAATAAAACTATACTCACAGCAGAAAGCATAACACTACTGTAAAGTCACCAGTTACATCCATTATACAGCCATTAACAGCCTTCAAGGGCATTGGGCAAGGCCTGTGGTATGGTTGAGCAGTTGAGCACTATATGACATTAAAATATATGCACGAATCAACATGTATAAAGCTAGATTCAGACCTACCCAATTGTAAGTATAAGTGCTAAATTAACCAACCAGCGCTTCCACAAAGTTCCAATTTTGATTATAAGTGCGAACCTTGAGCGCTGGTTGGTTAAATTAGCCACTTATACTTATAATTGGGTAGGTCTGAATCTAGCTTTAGAAACAATTAAATTGTAGAAACTGATTTGAATTTGGACTATTCTGTCTACTAAGGATGTTTATCGCTAGTAAATCGTGAGTGATATATCAATCACCAAACTTTAAACCAAAGTTTAAGCCATCCCCGTTCAAATTCCGCATTTAAAACGTTTAAAATTCTTTCGGACATAAATCTCAGCAACCTCGAGTACTTATATCAAAGTTTTTCAATAATTGACGTTAAGCAAACCTGGGCTAAAGTCTCGTGCATTCTCATATATTCATACATTCCATACACAGCGAAGAATAATCCAAAGATTTATCGCCAAAGTCTTGCTTAGTGTCCAGCGGACCCGCGTAATTTATCACAACTTTCATCGAGTCACAAAAATATTTAACCTCCTCAAAGTAAACACGCGGCAGATTTACGACCGGCAAATGCTACAGATTTTCCATTACGCCGAGCGGGAGCGCAGTAGCGCCGATGTGGGCTGTAAATAAGAGGGTGAAGTTGATGGAACTCGAAGAGTGCTAAGTTTGGAAGATGGACTGGAATGACCGCTGGTATTTTTGGCTGGAGATTCGTATGCTTCGATCACGACGGATATATTTTTAGTCAGGGGCGTACCTTATTTTTATTATTATGGGTTAGTGAGTTATCTGTTTGCTTATTTTTCGTTGAGGCAGAAGCTGCGCCAGTTTAAGGTGGCAAGTCGTCACAGTCTATGATGGCAGATACAGTCATGGGGTTGTTCTAAAAAAGATATGTTGATGATTTTATTATTATTAATAATAATAATAATTATTAATTTTTTATTAATATCTTTTATATTTGACTTATAATTGAAGTAATGTTTAATATAAAAATATAAATACCTAATGGAATAGGTGTGGCACAAAATAACAAATTTTTTATTATTTGCAGAACTTAAAATATGAATATAAAATTATAGAAATTAAAAATATTAAATAAAATCTTAACTAGAAAATAGGCTGTCAAGCGAAGAATGTATAATAAGTTAATAATTTTTATTTGTTGAGAAATTCAAGCTAGAGGGCCAAAGGACGAGTTTTTGGTTAATTATGCCCTGTTCATGCAAAGATTCTCTGAAGATTCTTTCATGCTTCTGAATCTTGTAAAAAATAAATTAGAAATTTTCCTTTTCCAAAACTCATAGAATTTTCCAATTTACTAGCGTCGCAATTTGACAGGCAATTCTCACTATTCTCAAAATTTAGAAGCATGAAAGAATCTTCAGAGAATCCTTCCGTGAACAAGGCCTTAAATAATTTAATCGAGCCGAGTCGAGTTTTGTGGTACCTATACATGAGTTACTGCAATTAGTCTTAATTGTAGGGAAGGTCTGACTTGAAAAGTATACCATCCGTGAAATTCTTTAAAAAATACTATTTAAAAAAAAAGTAAAAATGGCTTATGGATCCGCGATATATTCCATAAGCCATTTTTACTTTCTTTAAATTTTTTTGCGTGGTTCAAAATTTTTCTTGTTATATTTTATCAGCACTATCAAATTGATTGCTTTAATTTCACTGAAAATAAATAGGTTTTTTAGTTGAATTCCAATACCTTCATTGCAGCTTATATTGATATTTTTGCATAAAATATATCAATATGAATGAAAGCAAATATTTTTATAAGAAATTAATAATAAATGATCAATTTATGTATATTGACATGTAATTTTGCCATTCTGTAAATTTTGACAATCGTAATATCGGAAGAAAATAGGTGCGAAATTAGTAATAAATCGTAAAATAACATCTGTATAGTCCAACTATACAGATAAGTGCACAGAGTTGCAGTTATCGTAAAATTGTAAGTTGCTTAGTAACGATTGAATCGTAGACTACAGTTTTATGATTTTACGATATAATCGTAAAATTGCTTAGAATCGCTCCATTAAGTTGCATGTACACTGATAAATATGTAACTTATTGATATAAATACCAATGGTAAATAAAATAGTGATAATAATTCAATAATTCAAAGAAATAACGTAAACAAACATAGTTGAAAGTTTGTCCGCTAGGTTTGTAAGTCTATGGGTACGGGTAAGTCATCGGGAATCATTAGGAATGCTTCGTAAAATACGAAACATACAACCAATCAGGGTGTGTATGATTTAAATCACATGATTTAAATCGTTGATTTAAATCGCGATTAAAATCACATGATTTTTTAAATTAAAATCAATGATTTAAATCAAAATTTCCAAAATTTCATCTCATTTTATAAAATAGCTTAATAAAATGTCAAAAATTATTATAATTAATTTTTTTGTGTCATTACCTATCATCACTGTTAAATTGTTCATATTAAAATTATAAATTTGTGTTGCATTTTTTAAAATTTTACAGTAGGTACCTAATATTTATTTTACAAATAACATATTTGACAACAACTTATTATTGTATTGTTGAAAGAAAAGTTGAACACTCATAATAATAATTATATTACCTAGGTACCTATATTGTCGCTTCCAAAACGTCGCATAAATAAATGAAAAATATACAATTCAGAACTAAACCCAATATGAAAAATATCTGCTATGTTCTACAGAACATCAATCTATACTATTCCGTTTTCATATAACATTAAATAATTAATAGGTAAACGAAGAGAATAATAATAATAATTGTAATATTTAAAAAAAAATTGAATGCTTTTACTGTTATAGTACATGAAAAATTCAGAAAAATACAAGCATTTTGATATGCGACTCGAAAAATAATTTGATTAAAATCAAAAAATCTGATTTTTTGATTTTTTTCCAAAAAAATCGATTTTTTTCACACCCTGCAATCAATACACGAAGACTGGTGTATAAGATACGTCACTCAAAGAAGATTTGAAATTTGGAGTCGTTTTTGCAAAATCATACCTCTTTAACTAATCACTTATGGAGCATAAAATATACACATACTTATCAAGTTCGACGTATTCTTTGAAGAAAAAAATAAATATAAAATTGTGAAACAACCTCATTGTTCACTATTATGAGATGACAGCAAATGTTAAAGGCTTTAACCGCACAAATAAAAAAATGAGTGTTACACGTAGAAAGTAGTTTTGAGCGATTAAACTTTATTCACGTGTAATATTAAATCGTAACCTTGATCAATTTTGATTCATCTTGATATTGTAGTTTTCGTGGTCAATTCTTATCATAATTTGACTGGGAATAGAAATAAATTCGTCTTTTTAGTCATGTTTTCATTATTTATTTAATGTATAAAATTGAAACAAAACCAATGGTCATTCACTAGTTTTGAATTATCTTGTTTTAATAAACACATTTTGTTTCACAAACATACGAGTAGTCTTCGATAAATCAGACATGACAGAATGGAATGTACATCGCGAAGTTTTGATTATTACATTTGTTTGTTGTTTAATAAATCACAAAGTGTGAAGCATATTTTGGTCATTTAGGTAAACGACACTCTTAAGTAGCAAACATCACACATTTAATGTTAATGTTGTACATTAGTCGTAGATAAAGTATATTAATGTTACCTAACGAAAGTAGAAAAAAATCTTTACTGCATTTAATTTTCTTTGGAAAATTGTTGGAATTTAAATTGAAACCCTACTAGATTTAAATAATCCACATCACCAAATATCAGGGTTGGCAAAAATCGTGATTTAAAAAAATAATCTAAAATCATTGATTTTTTTTATTTTTAAATTTTTTCTTTAACTATAGCACTAAATATAAGTAGTTAAAGTAATTATTATTTAACCATTTATATGAAAAATTCCTTTAAAAAATAAGTATGTATTGAACATTTCAAGTTTTCATGAATTTCTTAAACTATACGCTCAATGGCTCGACTTATGATTCCATTGAATGGATTTTGTTTTTTGTTTAATATTATTTCATTTAATAAATACATATTGAAATTGAATTAAAACACTTGTTTTGTTCTGTACCAGGAATATAATTAAATTAATACAAATTTTTTTTAAATCAAAAAATTATTTTTTGCACTTCCGGGACTAAAACTCTTCTTTAGTCTTTATTTTTAGAGACTAAGGTTCTTAATTTGATCCCAAGGGATTATTTTTCATATTTAATCCCGTTGTGAAGAAATTGAATTAATTATTCCCGTTGTCAAGTAAATACGTGCTATTTGTTACAGAGTATCTATGGTAACAATATAAATATTTGTCATAAAATTTACTGTCAAAATTGCAAAATGTGTATTCTTTTAAACTATTTTGCATTCATTTGGATGAAGTGCAAAAAATAGCGTATATACCACTGGACTAAAGTATCTTTAATCCCTCAGGTGATTATTCCCTCATCTTCGGCTCGTGAAATAAACTTCACCCTCAGGATTAAATCATGCACTTTAGTCCCTCAATATATAATATACTATAAATCAATGATTTAAAAAATCACTTCGATTTAAATCATGATTTAAATCAAATGGTTTAAATCAGGCCAACCCTGCCAAATATTGCAACAAAATCAACTTTCTTCACAAAATTTCAATTCTTCGCCATCCTTGCACCCACCCAAATGTGTACCTACCCCGCCCCTGTCAAACCCATTTCATATTTCATACAGTGGCCATACCTCCTCATGTATCCACGCTGAAAACTTCTCGTAACTCGGGCAAAGTTGCTACATATGTCGAAAGCGAATGAATCATTAATACGCGGCCCATCGCCGGACGCTGGGCGTCGCAAGATGGCGTCGACGTCGCGACGGCGACGGCGATGGTGGCCAGTGATGGATGTCCAAGAAGAGATGGTTATGGCCGAGTTATGACTTAGTTTGTGAAGGATTGGATGGTGAAGTTGAGAGGTGAGATGAGAAATGGGTGAATGAAGAGTGTGGTATGGTTGTTGAGTGCAGTTTTGTGACAGATCACTTTACAAAGGATCTAGATCGAGATCAAGATCTTCTGATAGGATCTACGTCAGATCATGGAACAATTTTTTTGATTGGATCATTTTTTTAGATCAGATAAGGAATTACAGGATCTTTTTCTTATAAATCACATAAAACATTAGTAAATATATTAGTCAAAATATTTAACTGTTATAATACATTTCGTAAATATTACATTGTGTATGTTACAATTTTTGCTGACGCGATAACTAAAAAAATATTAAACATTAAAATTCCAAATTACTTGACAGTATTAAAACTACGTTGGGCTCCAAGATGACGGATAGATCTGCTGTCCTTTTTACTTCCTTGTGCAGAGTAAAAAGGAAGTATTGTAATCGCGAAAAATTTCAGTTTTCAGATTTTGACGGAAATATCCGTTTTGACCTTTTCTGAATCCATTATGACTAGTTTCGTCGTGACGTCTGTACGTACGGACGGATGGACGTATGTATGTCGCATAACTCAAATACGGTGAGACGTAGAAAGTTGAAATTTTGTATTTAGGACAGTTATAGCATCTAGTTGTGCACCTCCTATTTTTTGTTTCAATCTACAAACCGGAAGTAGTACTTTTTTCAAATATTTCGATAAATATTTAATTTAAGATAAATTTTTTTATTTTAAATGAAAGATTATGTGATTATTACCTACAATCGGTATTTTATACATATTTTTGTATCTGGTATCATTTAAGAATAATTAAAGTATATATTTATAATTTAGTATTTCGGTATCTTGTAGTCCATGATCGATTAACATTTGTTACTACGTAAAATTTAAATGATTATGACATGACCAACATGACAGTGACAATAGTAAAATATGCTTTATATCTTCTTCTGCAGTTTAAATAAAATGATTAAAATATATTTGTGAGTATAGTAGCAGTAGTAGTAGTACTTATATATTAATATATTGGTATAATAAGTTAAAAGAATAATGTCAGATTTTTTAATATGATTCTACATTTTAATTATTAAGAAAAGTATGGACAGTTTAATAGGCATAAAAGGAAGTCATGTGGTGTCCACGTCAGATTTTTATATAGTACTATACCCTTGCTATGACGTCATTCTGGATATCTCTATTATAATTGACTGGATTTCTAATTTCCTGTTATGTAGAGAACCGTACAGGCAAAAAATGGAAGCTTGTTTCTTTAAACAAGCGCTGCTGCGATTTAATCAAAACATCCAAACATTCATTAAACAATTCATCCTTAATCCTTCCTCCACATACCTCCCACCCTTCGCCCTCTATGATCCTTGTAATGAGCCCATCAAACACGTGTACACGCGTCGGACAAGAAGGGACAGCATTACAGGTCCGTAACGAGCAGGGTTGACCATCAGACACAGCACGCGGGACAATTACGCGACGGGTGGTGGGGGTGGATATTAAGATGCCCGGGATATTAAGCGAGGCGTCATATTAGGAATCAGAGGGTTAGATAACGGGGGTTGGAAGGTTTAGGCTAATCGAGGGATGATGATAATAAAAGTAGTAGTGTGCTTATGTTGTTTATGTAAAAACATGCATTATAATCATGCTTTTTACATATTTGATTTATTATGATTTAAAATGCAACAGCAGGAAAAATACAAAATCAATTCAGGTTAATTTTAAGCTTGTATTATTTAATTAAAAACAAACAAAAGATAACAAATTAAAAATTATAGAAGATGTTCAAACTTCAAAGTGACCACCATTTTATTTTATACACATTCTAGACCGTTGCCTATTGTTAATAATTATTTTCACCTATCGCATATCAATTGTTTTTACAAATATCAAATTTTATATCTAACCTTTCTTTATTTCGACTTTTTCTTAAGATATTTTGCATGAAATTTAGATTTGTGATACATCTTTGGATTCAGAACCGTACGTAGAAATTAAATATGTAAAAATAATAGTAGGTATATGAGGTTCCATTTGGAATAAAAAAGTTGATGTCACTTCCGGTTTTACCAGAAGTGAAATTTTTGTAAATAATAATATACTATTTTAATGTCTCCTTATACCTAATTTACTCATATAAAATTTCATAACGTTTGTTTTATTAATAAAAAAGTTATTTCGAGCATACCATTTTTTGGGACACTCGGTATAAGATTCATTTTAAAATGATATGAAAAATGGGTAATAACAATAATGATCACAAGAACATGTTAAACTTTGGCTTAAGCGATACCGCTTAAGTAATTTTACATTTGGGTGACACTTTAAACTGAAAACCAATACTGTGCAACAGCTAAACCATAAACTAAAACTTAAGTCGTAAAATAGTTATTTGTTTCATTAATACAAAAAATGCATGATTTTGGGACGAGTAAAACGGTTGCCGGACGACGCGCAGCGGAGTTCAGCGATCTTACGAGTCTCAAACAAGCATTTTTTGTGTGAATGAAACATAATATTTTTTTCGCTAGCCTCTTGTAGATGTAATTTCATTTAAATTGACATATCCTCATATTACGCAACAAATAAAATTAAAATGTATAACCATGACAACAACAATGTTTTTTTTTGTATTAGGAAGAATAGATTACTTTTCGGTACAATTGCTATGGTGATCATAAACAATCCCCAAATGGCCTCCTTTTTTTTACAAAAAAAACAATGACAATTGCATCAAATATGTAGTAGGTAACTGTGCAACTGGGCCTTAATAACATGAAAAGTGTATTATAGTTATTAATATAACAAGAATATTATGCGATTTATAATACCGAGGATGTTTCTAAGTGACTAGGTGAAATCGAGTCTCTTTGAACATCCAAGAAGACTTAAATCGCATATACATGTTAAAACAAATCAATAATGTTATATGTCAATTAGTTGACAGTTTGCATGTTATGGATGGTTTTGATGATATTACGGTTGTATCTAACGTATTAAGTTCGTAACTAATGAATTATAAGTATCTAACGTATTATAAGTAGCTAACGTATTATGTTGTTTATAATTATCAATAAATGTTGTATATTAAAGAGTAATAACAGTTGATGATATGATTAATTTTATTATTATGCTCTGTATAATCTTCTTATGTTTTATTGTATTGTATTTGTATTTAATTCAAGTCGACGTAAATTAAAATAATTATGGTTATTTTTAAATACGAAAATTGGTTATTTAGTTCTTCATTAAATTTTAAGGTTTTGTTGTACACATAGGTACAGATATAGATTGAAAGTGATTTTTATTATGTTTACTACTTTTTTATTATATTAATTTTTTATGATAATGAGGGTACATTGCAGCAATGAAAGTAAACCTATGACTCGTGAATATTTCTGATCATTGTTTATTTACATTAGTAAATTTCTTTTATTTTTATTTCAGTATCTTCCCTAAAATTCCACATTCCCCCTCCCACCTCTCTATTAATTCCCTCTAAAACTTCCCAACTTCGGTAAGTTTTTCTAATCCAGGCCCTGATTACAAATTAATCGCCGGGCCGGAGCGAGCGACGCTCGTACTATTCAATTTACAAAGCCGGTGACCACTTCATGGTAGTTTGACGACATCGTCAAAATTTCATAGTTCACTAAAACTCTGAGAGTCAGCGGCAACGTCAGTCCGAGCCCTAATTACATCGGAAAACTTGTAACAACCACCAAGGTTCTAGGTTAGGAAAATGTCCTGTCATATCCTGACTATTAAAGCAGGGGTTGATGATGCTTGGTGGTTAGATGAGAAGACGAAATTTTAGATTTGCGACTTAGTAGTGAATAATTTGTGACTTTTTATTCGGATCTACAAAGGAGTAATCATTACAGTCACTTAGTTGATCAAAAAACATTAAAATTTCCGTTAATTTTAACTTATATTTTAAGTGTCACTTAAATGAAAAATATCGAATAGAACTCATGACAGCAATGTTATTTCTACGTTCGACAATTTGCTTTTGATTCGATATTGTTTATTTAAGGAAAACTTAAAATTTAGGTAGAATCGCACAACTGGCCATTAGTGAATTATACCAAAATTTGAAAAATTCTGAAATTTTATAAATATTATTAAATTAAAACATACCTAATTTTTAAAATAATGCACGCTCAGGTAATAATATAAGTAATGCATTCTATATATTATTTTAAAGTGTAAAGGCTGGTTTATAGATGTAACTTTTGACTTCGTCTGTGTTCTGTTAACATGAGCTATGTTACGATGACACTGGATTTGACGTTTACCTAACTGTAACAGTAAGGTTCCCCAACTTTTAAGAAAACTTCCTAGAGTATTACTATCACTATACCGTGAGTTTATTTTAACGTCAAACATGGTATTTTTCATATCCATGGTTACGAATTTGATAGCAATGTATTAGAGCGTTCTTTTTAAAATCGGACATAGGGAATCAATTTAACTGTATTATTCTTGACCAATATAACATATTTGGGCAGCTGTAATAGTTTCAAGAGACGCTTTCAACATAAACTTTTAATTGTTTAAACTATACCTACATCGTATTTCCAGGTAGCATTAGTTTGACTCCAATTAACAAATTCAAATGTTGCTACCTGGATATACGATGTAGGTATAGTTTAAACAATTAAAAGTTTATGTTGAAGGCGTCTCTTGCAACTATTACAGCTGCCCAAATATGTTATATTAGTCAAGAATAATACAGTTAAATTGATTCCCTATGTTCGATTTTAAAAAGAACGCTCTAATACATTGCTGTCAAATTCGTAACTATGGATATGAAAAGTCCTATGTTTCATGTTAAAATAAATTCACGGTATAAAGAGTGTGGCCATTGCAAACAAATTGCCATGGTTACATACTCTAAAAAATGTGAAATTAATTAATGTTTATTTGTAATTATTAGTTCAGTATCTAACTGGTCATCTCTTCATGTATTACCGAACATATTATTTTATTCAAATACAATTTTACTACGTCAGCCATACTCAATATAAAGCCACTCTATGACATACTTCACTCTTTCCCAACAAATAGCAAGCAAGTAGGTACTATTTGTTCTTTGTTGATCTTTGTTTACATTTTGATGAGTCTCTTATATTTCGCTACAATAAAGGGTGTAACTCAACCTGTGTAACAAAATTTAAGTTTTGGTCGCACTGATCCTGAATCAAAAAGAATTCTGTTGAAATTCGCAAATTAAAAAATGGGTCCAGCAAATGAGACATTCTGTAAGTACCCACAAATTTCATTTTTTCCTGTTTGTAAAATTATTATTACATTAATGTAATTACGCTAATAGCTGTCCACATAATAGCACATTATACAACGACTCTATAATGGATGCTATTATTCTTGAAGCTGAAGTTTACAACACGAGTGAGCAAAGCGGGCAAGGATTTTAGTCATCTGAGGGAATAATAGCCATTATACAGGGTGTCTCTGTACTTCGGGAAAAAAATTAAAGGGTATATACTATAAGACGTACCTACTGATCATGGAACAAAAAGAATTTTTTTAAAATTCGCAAAATAATTTGCATGGTATTTAAAGGAAACATTTTGTTAGACACTGGTTGATAGCTATTTTAAATGATTTTATTTAAATCTACTAATAATACAAGTATTAATTGTTTACACAACGCCAAATAAATGTCTGATGTTGTGTAATTAAAAATTATGTTTCATTTAATAAAGTACGCTGTTTCATTTCAAGTAAACCACTCTTAATTTTGCGAATTAAAAAAAAATTCTTTTTGTTCCATGATCAGTACGTCTTACAGTATATACCCTTTTAATTTTTTCTCGAAGTACAGACACACCCTGTATATAGCGGGTTGTATACTATGTACTTTATCTACGACTAAATAATTACTTACAAAATTTTAATAAAATAAATACCAATACGCAAAAATTCCATCAATTCTCTATCACCATAGTTACATTATTAAACATTGCAATGTTTAAAAAAAATAATTTGCACGGAGAAATTGATTCAATCAAAGTAATTTTCTGATTGGTGCATGACTATTATTCCTTGTGGGATTAATATAAATGTTGTTATGTAGGAAACATCACACATTTAATGTTCATGTTATACATTAGTCGCAGATAAAGGTTATTCTTATTATTATTATTTAAAATTATTTAATGTAAACCAGTATTTAATTTAATATTTGTCTGTTAACTTCATTTAATGAACTGATCCAAAACGAACAAAAAAGAACATAGCTACATACAAAGTAATATAAAACCAAAACAATTCTTCACCTCCGCCTCCACTTTCCATACACCCCCACCCCGCCGCCATTCCGCACACATTGTCCCTAATCTCCCGCCAATTCCGGCACTTCCGGCCACGGTTCCGGTCAGTCCTAGGCTAGTCCGGTGTTACGTATGAGCGCTGTCGGCGTGATAGCCCTGTAATGACAACTAATGACAGTTTGCGGCCGAGCGCAATCGAAACGGCGCGCATGTTTGATCCGAGCGGCGCGGCGGCGGTAACGCGACACTGTCGTATTTTACCACCCCCGGAAGCAGTACGGGTCGTGTGGTTGGGTGATAGGGTTGCCAAGGTGGGTGAGGATATGGATGATAATTTGTAAAGGAGTCGAGATTGACTGGTCGTCGGATAAATTAAATACTGGGTAATGGGGTTTAGACTTTAATCAAATTCGGTGATTTCAACACTATTAGGTCAAAGATTAGTGTAAAGTCTTTCTTGAATTATAAATTATATAACTAAATATAGTTACATATTTATTGAAATAAATAAAGGAGTTTTAGTGCATTTGAAACGATTCAAATTCTGACGTCATAATCCGATGCCCGTCTAGGTTTTTTCCGAATTCCTAGAATACTCTCAATTTTACTTTTTTTCTATTCCACTCTTTTCCCCACTACTACGACTGCCTTAAATCATCCCGAAACTCGTACTTTGCCGCATCCTAGCTATGTAATGTCATTTTTAAGTTATATACTGTAAAAGTGTATTCGTTGCGAGTAAACTGTTAGATTATTATTGACTTCAGGATAATGATTTTATAAAAAATTAATAGAGAAAGAATGGATCTACAGATGTGCCTTTTTAAAATTTTAAAAATTAATTTCTATCATGAGATATAACCGTGTTTTTAATCATGTACAATTTTTAATCAAAATTTTAAAAAGGCACATCTATAGATCCATTCTATCTTTATTAAATCCTTGTTCAAATAAAATTTTAAACTCTCTTTAACTATATATCACTCTCACTTCAACATGTCTTGTGAAATCGTATGTGATAGCATTCGTTAGGGCTGGTTTATAATGGATGTAATCCGTTACTTTTTCTGTATTTTGTAAGATGTGTGATGTTAATGTGAAGTGTGTGGTTCATAATCATTTCAGTAATCTGCTAACTTGACGACATAACCTTTCTTATAACTGTCAGAAATGAACCCGTTTGTTGAAAGTTACATAGTTGGATCTACAATGTTTATAACAATAAATATTGTAGCGAAATATAAAATACACATCAAAATGTAAACAAAGATCAACAAAGAACAAATAGGACTTGCTTGCTATTTGTTGGGAAAGAGTGAAGTATGTAATAGAGTGGCTTTATACAGAGTATGGCTGACTTCAGTAAAATTGTATTTGAATAAAATAATATGTTTGGTTACATGAAGAGTTTAAAAGTTTAATACTGAACTATTTTTTAAATATCATATTGTTACAGTGAAACATCAATTAATTCCACATTTTTAAGAGTATGGAACCATGACTACTTGTTTGCAATATAGCGCATATGGCCATACTCTTTACATATCGTGATACTCTAGAAAGTTTTCTTAAAGTTGGCTAACCTTACTGTTACAGTATAGGTAAACATCAAATCCAGTGTGATTATGAACCGTAACATAGAAATACCTATAGCTCATGTTAACAGAACACAGAAGAAGTCACCAGTTACATCCATTATAAACCAGTCTTTAGCTTCATAAAATTGAACTCGTGCTATCACCGATGATAATCATAGCACTTGTTATACAGGCTGATTCATCATAACTTGCTTTTTTAAAATGCGTGCCATTAAGGCTGTAGTCATCGTAGTGGGAAGAAAGTGATATCATTCGACAGGTGCACTTTTAAAGTTTTGTTTCCCACCCAGTCAGTCGCCATCATGCGTTGGAGCACGGAGCAGCGTGTGTTTTAAGTTGAGTCGTACTTTTCCAATGGATGTTCTGTGATCGCAACCCAGCGTGACTTTCGAAGGAGTGGCCAGCCCGCTCGCCCGATTTGGCTCCTTGTGATTTTGTTTTCTAGGTTTTTTTGAAATCTGACGTTTACGTCAACCGTCCAAGGACCCTAGAAGATCTGAAGACCAACATCCGGGCCGCTATTGCCAACATACTCGCTGCCATGGTTATGACTAACGCCAGAAATCGGCTTATTCAGTATATAGCCAATGGGGGGCGTCACCTACCTGATATGATTTTGAAAACTGAGTGAAACAAAACTTTAGATATGTACCTACATTATAAAATTAAAATAAAAAGTTTCTGATTCATAAAATGGGCGTTATTACGTTTTGAAATAAGTAAGTTACGATGAATCACCCTGTATTACCCCCCGATAACGATAGATCGCTGAATTATGCTCTGTTTGTTTCTTGTTGTAGGATAGCAAGTATTAAACATACAAAAAATATACCAGGATTCAGAGACATTCACGTTTTTCAAACTGTAGTCGCCTGTTTTATTTTATAAATTTGCTTCCATTTCCCCAGCCCTCCAACATTTCCGTCTGTTTCGCGCATTTCTCTAGAAAAATTAAAGATTCCCATTGCGGATTGGCGGATTTGATTGCCAGTGCAGCCTCGCGAAGGTGTAGTGGATGTGTAGAAGCATGAGTGATCGTTGAGCCGAATGAAAGGCGAACGATGATTTCTCACGGGAGCGCTAAAAACGCAATGCCGCGGAATTAGACGAAACATGTACAATTGTCTGAAGTGTGAAATGCTACGAAATCCTACTATGTGACGCCTGACAAACAACACAACTTTTAGGAGATATCTTAATCGAATTTTATACATTGTGAACAAATTTAGATTAAGGTGCCCAGCAAACACTGTTACATTCATGTATGTAATAAACATACGAGCCCAGTCTCATTGAAGTTGGCCCAGACGTAAAAAGTCGTTTTTTGTTGTACAAAAGTTGAAATAAAAATCAAAATACAACTATAATGTACTCGAAACTTTATGAAACTAAATAAAAAATTTGAAAAATTGTCCTATAGGTACAAGGACAATCAAAGAATTGTGACATACTGTAGAATATTTAGGATTTTTTTCTCCAGAAAAGTATGTAGGTATAGGACAACGAATTGAAACAGTTTTAAAATTAAGGCGAGAATATAGCTGTATTATGAGAAAGAGGTAAAACAGTGCTCTACGGTTTGTATAATATTGAATCTAATACTAACGTAAGATCATTGAAATTTTTTTACGACAATATTTAATATTCATTCTACAGTGCTACTACTTTTACATGTTTAATTTAGGGCATTTTAAATACAAAATCTATTAAAATTCATGCGTCGCACTGTAGGTAACATGTTATACATTAAATAAATAACGCGTTTGATTATTTATTTTGTCTTATAAATACAATATCATACAAATACGATGCCACTTTTAGAGCGCGTTCGCTATTGCTGCCTTTGTTCGACACACTAAATCTGTATATATCTCTCCTTTTTCTCGACGAAATCGTGGACAGCTACATTCCGGCCTTAAGGTGGAGTTACACAGGGGTAAAATCGTTCATAGTAATTAATGCAAACAATAAAAATATTTGCCAAATTACTTAAAATATATTAAAGACATATTATTTAACCCTGACAGACTCATATTTTTTATTGTTTGGTTTTAATTCAATTATTTAACATTTTTAATAAAATTAGGTTACAGATACAAATATTGTTATGTTAAGCATACATTTTTGTATATAATACGTACATATTTAACTTTAAAAGTTTTAAAAAATTTACTCCCGCATTTGTCAGAGGCGGATTTACAATAAAAAATAAATTCATATTGTCAACAGTAACACAATATTATTAAAAAACAGTTTGGGTATCACTGATTTATTCAACTAAAATCAAATAATATTTTGAGCACAATATTGTTATAGATTAATAAACCTGTCTGAACCTTAATTGCGCTGAACTAGGAACTTATGTTTGCAAGTTCAGTATTCCGTGGATTGTCGTAATGCATGTACCTATCAATGTTTATAAAGTAAAATTAAAATCTTTGTGTATATATTTTGATATATTTAAATGCATAAAATGATATAAAATTAATAACGACTATTTTAAATTTAAAGTGTAGTGCCATAAACAATTTAAAGACTTTCTGGGACACCTACAGGATGCACCAGTGTCAGAGGTCAGAGTACACCAAAGGTTAGCATTTTTATTTATATTATAAGCTAGCAGGATCCATTGGGCAGAATCATTTTTCAAACCATATGGAAATTTAAAGGCTAATATGAACTGCCCTATTGCCGAATTTGAAACTCTATATTTATTTAAATAATCATGAGTGTTGCCAAATGCCAACTTATAGAATAGCAAAAAAATTATGCTTAAATGAAAATAAATTACAAAATTTAGTTTTTATTTTGGAATATAGTATTGGGGCCAATGCCCTTCCCCTTAGATCCACTTCTGGAATTTACAACCATCAAAATGCATGCAAATGGCCATCTCTGCTGGTTCGTTTTGATCATGGTTCCTAATGAAAACAATTTTTTTTAATAAAAACTAAACAAGAAGTATAGGTAGGTACTCACCTAAATAACAACGATAAAATTTACGTCAATTAAGTACACGTTTGTAGGTCTTAAACGAGGTCTTAAACATAATAATATATAATTTCGTATAGTTACTAAACAATTTTGATAGGCATATACAAAAATGTGTTTGTATTTGGCGTTCACAAAGTTAACTTTGTGAAACGCAACTGAATGTCGCTAGAGCTCACTTTGTGACACGCAACATATTTTTATAGAAGGTTGGTATTGCTAGTATCAGATGACATTTATTTCAATTGTTAAACGTCAAACTTCAGAATTGACAAATTTCAGTATAAACTCTAAATATGTTTTGCTTAATTAATTACTTTTTATTCAATAAAATTAATGAATCTAGAAATTGAAAACATATAAGTTCAATATTTTCTATAATATGTATTTATCACCCAGAATAGTTCAGTAATATATACTTTTGCAGTGACAGTGACAGTTAAATAAATGGCAATATTAATATCACCAACCAAAACGCTACACACATAAATTTCCCTAAATCGACTTGTGTATATTGTGGCAGTATAATTTAAATTTTAATAATAAAAAAACACCAAATAGAAAAAATAGTATAAAGAACTCATTTTATAAGACTTTTTTCGCACTTGGGCTCGTTTTACTAAATTTAAACACATGCGAAAAAATTATGTCTTATAAAACTTATTCTTTAATATACTATTGTATGTATAACACGAATACAACCTTAGCTTGCGCCTCATCCGTAAATCTCTCCTCTAAAATTCTTATTTTCCGCTCTTGTTACATAAGTAACTAGTTTTCGATTGTTCGCTTTATTGCACTATTACTGCTACTCAGATGAATCGTGAAGCTTGTTGCAATTTTATCATTTCTTGCACAAACCCCATAAACACTGCGCTATCATTAACCCCTCAGCATCTTACAGACTTCATCCTCTGTGTAGTGTACACAATGTTTTCTTGTAGAATTTCCCCTGACATGAATAAAAGTCTCGACTTGTAATACGAAATTGAACGAGAGAATATGTGCGATTCTGACGCCACTGTACAGAGAATGCAGTAGCTAAGCCACCATCAAAGAAAAAATACAAGAACATGGGAAGAGTAAATTATAGGAAAAACTAAGAAGGGATTAGTCAGAAAAACAAAAGCCTCATTTCCACCGACTGTTTTAGTGCGTAAGTCCTAATGTACAATGATTATTTATTAGATGACCATTTTCACCTATTTTGTTAAATGATTAATTCGACAGAGGTGACATTTGTTGTCGAAGTTTTGTAGTTTAATCCAGTGTTTCTTGTCCTTGTATTTTTTTATTGAACCTCGTCCACCCAGCAATTTTGCATTTATTTCATAAGAATGCGAACCTAGGGGAGAAATTTGTATTAAAACAAGGACACGATTTGAATGCTGCGCTAAATGGACGTCAAGTGCTTATATTGTGATTTTGCTTTAAATTTATAAGATAACAAGATAAAAACTTAATAAAACTTTTATTTTAATATTGCACTAAGATTACTAAGAAATAAGTAAGAACTATACAGAAGTGCACCTTTGTTAGGTGTAAATGAGATTTAAATCAATTCATTAAGAATATTATTATTTTTTATTTTGTAAAACTTGTTTATATTACAAGATTTAATTCGGCCAAATACCAACTACGGCAACGCTGTGCTGTATACCGGGAGTTTTTTTTATTAGTAAACATAGGGCATGTCATTACCATAGTTACAGTGTTACAGAATGACAGCAATGTATTGGAGCGTCTTGTTTTATCAGTAAACATAGGGATAATTACATACTAAAATAAATATGAAATATAAATTAAAGAAATGATAAATTATTTATTTATATTTTCTACACTTAAGAACTAGGTAGATACATTAAACTAATGAGAATTTTTTAAACAAATTAAATGCTCATTCATTTCTAAACAATATCCTAAACGATTATAAAAATTATTTATAGCATTTGCTGGGGAGTAATATTTTGGGAAGCAGCACTAATTCGATATTTAATTGTTCAGCATTCATTCTGTCACCATTGTACACATTATTTTTTAAGTGTCTACCTAGTTCTTAAGTGTAGAAAACATAAATAAATAATTTGTCATTTCTTTAATTTATATTTCATATTTATTTTCGTATGTTAATTATCCCTATGTTTACTGATAAAAAAACGCTTTAATGCATTGCTGTCATTCCCGTAACACTGTAACTATGGTAATGACATGCCCTATGTTTACTTAAAAAACTATCTGTATATCATTTTTCGCGTTGTTATGTCTATCTGTAACAGATAGTAAAAGTGGAAGGTGAAGAGAATTCTGCACTTGAAATTTCATACAAATCGTTTGGTATAAATTATATATCATTTGTACACATCACTCTTCTTTCTTGTGAAAAACTTGTGATTATAGATAATGGTTTTTTTCAGTTAAAATTCAAAATTAGCTTTGTTCAACGTTGTCGTGTCTATGTTATGTTCTCGCCAATATTTTCCAGAAAGCATAAACGTCAGTCTTTCGATTAAGAATTCTTGTTAATTATACATGGTAAATGATGCTTTGTATTACTTTTATTTTGAGACAATATCGTACGTTTTAAAAAGGCAATTGGAATTTTCTATCATTTTGTTAAATGCCTTTTACGTTTATTTAAAAGTAGGGTCATAAGAGACCATGTAAAATGTAGTTTTTTAATATTTATTTTTGTATAATTTACGGGGTGAAAAAATCTGAAAAAATTCAAGTAACATTCTTACAATGTTTTGATTAATTTAGCAAAGTTTCATTAAACTCTCTCATTATTTCAAATGTCGAGTGTACCTCCTTAACAGTATCATAACTATTGTGATTTTAAATAAGCAAAGTAAAAGATTGCCCACTAGTGACTTTTATCAAAATTATATCCACTTGTGGATAAATTGTTACTTTGCTTGTTGGAAGTCACCATAGTAACAATGTTTTAGGTTGGAACTTAATATTTTTTAAATATTTAAGCAGTTATTAAGAGGTATTGGATAAAACGTTATACTTCACACGTGGGCAAATAAGAATGACCTACTCGAGAAAATTATCTCATTCAGCCTTCGGTCTCTTGAGTTAAAATTTCCCTCGTAGGTAATTCCTTACTTTGCCCACTTGTAAAGTATATATTACTATTACTCTAATTTTATTAACTTGGTGACAATATTTAGCTACTTAAAATCAATTAGAATTAAAGTGCTGTAAGTTTTCTCTTTATCTCGATATAATAATTAAGCTCACTTTTAAATCTTACGTAATATTTATAATGGCACGTAATGACCAATAGAATTTGTATGAAAAACTCATAGAACAGACTTTAAAATCTGAAAATAGCGCTATGCAATGGTAAATATCTAGCTGGCATTTTGAGAATGGGCCATAAAGTAAATAAACATAATTTATTTGTATATTTAGTGCTGTTAAATCTTGCGATTTTCCTTGTAAGGAACAAGCATCCATATCAGTTTTATTTCTCAGAAATAATCTCTCTGGAAAAAAGTCTGAACAACATGAAATGCGAGTGTAACATCATTGTGTGCATGCAAATATCAAGCAAGCGGGGCATGGGCGACCCGTGGCCGGGGGCCGTGTATAAAAGACGAGATTTATCCGGGAAGACGCCAGCGGCGGCGGTGTGGGGCGGCCGTAAGACGCAGTTAACAGGTAGCGGCCCAGGGGAATAAATAACGGGTGCCCAGTAGCTCACAAGCGCGTTCCTTTTATAATTTAATACCCGAGTATTTTGCCCCAGCAAACAAAAATGTAAATTAGAAAAAATGCATAAATAACAAGCTCCTTTCCTGTTTCCTTGGCATGTTAACATTATTCATAAATATGAGAGCATTAAGAAGTAAGCATGGACGTAAATTTCATCTTGTGTATACGCTACCGACGCACATCGCTACATGCGCATGCGCTACACGGCAATGAGAATCAGACCGAACATCCTCGTATTTGACAAACGGGAATTACCAGGATTTACTCGTTCACGAGATTATTACTATTTATTCCTGTTCCGTTATCATTCAACATTTAGCTCTTATTATTTTTACAAGATATGAACTGTCTTTTCTTCTTATCATGGAAACCATTATTAAGAGGACAATTAGATATATTTTCTCGCTCCAGATTCGCCTTGTTTAGACTTAACTAGTTTTACTCAAATCATTTGCATGCCCGTAATCTTACATTAAAAAATATGTATTGTGGAAACTTAAATATTTTCGTCAGGAAATTAAAATACGGTTGCTCGAAAATTATTGTAGGTATATAAAACACGTTCATATTATTGTTAGAGATTTTTGTACACTTTAAACACTCACCTACGGCTGGAATGCATAAGTAAGCTCATTTAACTTAAAATAAATTATTTTATCTTCAACAATATCTTTAGACTAGGTATTATATTTTTAACAAAACAATAAACGCTGTGGAGTGGCACGCGAAATTCATGTTTTTGACTGTTTTCTAGCGCGGTAGAGGATCAATTTAGAGTATTACGATTATGCTAAGATTACGCTTGGATTTAACTGAGTCAAATAAAAAAAATAATCATTATAATTATTATTATTTCCTACTTTAAATTTGGATGTTAAATCGAAAGTAGTAGATTATAATTTATTGTTTACTTATAAGATCTTATTATAATAGTAAAATAATATTATATTATATTAAAGGACTAATTATTTAATTCTGAGGATGAAGTTTATTTCACCTCCGGCTCGTGAAATAATCACCTGGGGGATTAAAGGTCCTTATTAGTCCTGTGGTATATACGCTATTTTTTTCACAAATTAAGAACCTTAGTTCCTAAAAATAAAGACTAGGTAAAGAAGAGTTTTAGTCCCGGAAGTGCAAAAAGGTTTTTTAAGGTAGGTACCTACTATGTGTGATACTTATTTTTTGAGAACTACAGCAGTTATTATTATTACTAGTTTGAAAAATATGCATACTATTTTATGCAAAAATCTAATTTATACCGAATATCTTGCAGTAAAAGACATTAAATTAATCCAAATTATTCAAGTCATTAGAAAGTTTAAAATCTATCCCATCATTACCCCTTGTGACTAAACCTCCTCCGGCAATAATATTTTGATGTTAAGACGCCAGCATCTCCATGGCTTCCACCTACATCCTGGTTAATCCTTCGGTTGCCCCACGGAGCGTAGAAACAGACTTAACAAGTAGCAACACTAATACCTGTGTTACGCTACAGGCGACTGCAGCGCCACGGCAACCGCGCAGACTAATGTATAGTTCAGTAAAGAAATGACAAGTCACAACTGCCAAGTGCGGAAATGTTGAGAACGGTAAGCGCTTAATCCTCGCACTTAGCGGCTCCGTGGCCGCCTCAGACCTGCAGGTGGAAGAGGTGAATGCAAAGCTCAGGAGGTGGATGGAGGACTGTTGTAATGGGTATTTTTAGTTGGGACTTTATCCTACTTACGATTGTTGTATATATTTGGAAGTAGGGTGATTTTACTACAACTAGGATAACAGGACAACAATACAAAATTTATTCCATTATTCTAGCATTATACTTACTTTTCTACCTTTGGATACATTCTGCGGTAGCTTATAGGTGTGTTAAATAAATAATTGTATCAAAAATGTTTTGCTAAATAGTAAAATATTTTATCTACGACCATAATGTGTAAGTAAGTCATTAAAAACAAAACATTTTATTCAATCTCAAATAAAATCAGCAATCGAAACTTTATGGAACCGAATTAAAAAAAATAGAAAAATCATCCTGCAACGACAATAAAAAAATCTAATGTGGCCAATACAAGACATCCCGCCATACCCTACTCTCTTACAAATATAATTATAGGTACCTACTTACAAATTAGTCATTTTATCATCTAGAAGAAGATATAAATGATGTGTCACTATTGTCACTGTCACAGTCATAATTAAATTTTTCGTAGTAACAATTGTTAAACAATCCATGGACAACAAGATAGGTACTGAAGTTCCATACTCTAAATTATAAATAATACTTTAATTCTTAAAGTACTATGAAGGAAAATTTATAAAATGCTAAAAATTGTAGATAATATTAATATAGTCTTTCATTTGAAATAAAAAATATTGCGATACATTTATTATTTATCAACATATTTAACCCGGCATCCGACAGGTGAAACTTTGTCACGAGTTCCGACAGTTGGGGTGCGAGAAACCCCAGTCCACTTTGAAGCGATGCTGTTCTACCATTGTCAACTTGTAGACTGACGTTTATGCAATAATGTACAGATTAACCGTTTTGTGAAAGCTACTGAGGCGCTACAGTTGTTTGGAGCGAAATTTGAATGTTTTTCATTAATTTTTCGGGCGCTGGGGTTTGTCACACCCCACGTGCTAGATGCCGGGTTAAGAAAAGTACTACTTGCGGTTTGGGGATTGATTTAAAAAAATAACTGGGTTCTTAAGATCTGTATTAAAACTTTGTTTAAATATAAGATTTGGTTATTAATGTTTGTAACTTTTTGAGTTATAGAGCCCGGAAAAAATATTACACACACAGACATCATTTTGAAAATACTTTATTCATATTCTATGGATCCTAATACGTGCTTATCCACTAAAAACTTATACTCGAAAATTGGAACTTTTGTTCCTCGAATGTGTAACTTGAAATATATTAAAGGTACCTATATTTTAAGTTAAATAAACTGTAAATATATCTTAGATAGTTAAGTATAGGTTACAGCTGACAAATTCTACCTATATTTTTCAAGTGCTTCAATTCGTTGTGACAAAGTATCTACAAGTCCTAAACATACTTTCCTGGAAAAAAAGTCCCAATATTCTGCAGTCTTTTTCACAATTTTTTTCTTGTCCTTGCAGGAGGATTTTTACAATTTTATTTTTATGCTTATTAATTAATATTAATTGAGTGATTATTTTAAATATATTGATAGGTATCGCAATCAAATTATGTTGCTATGCGTATGTTGACAGTTGCTATGAAAAAACTAAATAGGTTACTTATGTTGATGAATTTTATAAATGTCAAATTTGTTGATTCACCATAGTAACAATGACTTTTGCTGCCTAGGCTTTTTTTACTATTTTTGCTGCCTAGGCAGCAAAAGTGACATTTTGTTGATTGTCAGCTGTCAAAAAACAGCACTTTTAATGTCAATCGCCGAAGAATGAATTTTTTTTTACGAACGAGTGAACTCATGTGAGTTTGGGCTCATACCGTGTGTCCCAGCGAAAGTGTGGCATAGGCGTTTAACATGTGAAAACAGTTTTCTGTAAATAAAAACTGTCCGGCTAAAAACTGTGATACCATATTGCACAGGACAATACTACATCCATTCCTACATCTTACTTATTACACATTACTTCAGTTTCATAATGTAATTTCAAGAAATTACTGAAAATAATTTCAAAATTGTAACCTTTAGTTTTTATTGCTACATTCGTACAATGACATATGTCAATTCGTAGTCATTTGGTTATGTCACGGTATATCGGTCATATTGTGTTGGTAAATAAATATAAGTCCATAATTTCCCTCTTTACGTACATCTAAAAATGTAAACCACTGTACTAATCTCCCACCCTCTGCTAGATGCTGTAATGGGTCTACCCTCGCATGCATCCTCCACCCCCCCCCCCCCCTTAAGACACCCCGTCCACCGTACATGGCGCGTTTACACTTGTCTGATTTAGTACCGGTATATCTTACGCCGCAAAGGACATTTGGGTTGAGGTGGACCTGAACAGCGACGCAAGGATAATGAAGGACTGGACGCTTGCTACTAATGAGGAAATAAATGGAAAGTTTGTGATTGATTGCGAGACCCGCTGTTTAACTAGAGTTATTGTCATTGTAATTGTGTAAATTATTAAAGAATTACTGTGTGAGCAACTTTCTACCACTATTACAATAAAAGTTTTAAGGTGGCAGCACGGTTAAATAATAATTAGGTTTGCCAATATGATCTTTTATAGCGGTCAGAATGTGTAATGGATCTAGATATCTTTGGCTGTATCAGATATACTATATTGACACTGATTTAAATGTAAAAATACACTTTGTAGCTATTAATATAACAAGAACATTATGCGATTTATAATTATGTTTCTAAGCAACGAGGTGAAAACGAGTCTCTTTGAACAACCAAGGGGGACTAAATCACATATATTCGTTTTATATTCAAAGCTTACCTAATCATATCTTCAACGATGATAAAACAAACCAACAATTTTATCTTTCAATTAGTTGACAGTTTGCATATTATGGACGGTTTTGACGTTATTATGGTTGTATCTAACGTTTATAACTAATGAATTAAGTATCTATATAATATCGATTTATATCGATATAAGTACCTAACTAATGTATTATGTTTATAATAATTATCAATAAATGTTGCATGTTGCAATAAATGTAATAACAGTTGATGATATTATAATTAATACTATAAATAGCAACTAAAATTGTAATTTAGATATATCTAAGAGACTATGTTCCATAATATTAACGTTTAGATCTAAAATATAAAATATAAACGTGTTTGAAAATCCTCCATTTTCTATGAAATCGTCGTTATAAATAAATAATTTCACAATATATGAACACAGTACATCTATTCATCTTCATTATTCAGTTTATAAAACATGTCGATTTTTACTCATTTCTCGTAAAATTAAAATAACCTATATCTACATTGACAGTTTTACTGAAACACTTTTCATTATTTCACAGCAATATGTACTTGTTACTTTTTAATGTACCTACTAATAAGCTTACGTGTTCTTTATATTTTACATATAGAGGCTGTAACACAACCTGTGTAACAAAATTTAAGGGTGTATAGTATTGGACGCACTGATCATGAATCAAAAAGAATGTTGTTGAAATTCGTAAAATTAACAGTGGTTTGCAAAACAATATTATTTTGGGTACCACTGGTTATCATATTTAAATACAAAAAAGTTAAACAATAGTTATGCAGTATTTATTATCGTAATTATATTTATGTAATAATAATTTTACAAACAGAAAAAAAGGAAATTTGTAGGTAGGTACTTACAGAATGTCTCATTTGCTTGGACCCATTTATTAATTTGCGAATTTCATAAAAATTCTTTTTGATTCATGATCACCAGTGTGTCCAATACTATACACCCTCAAATTTTGTTACACAGGTCGGGTTACACCCTGTATAACATATATAATATATTTCTATGTAACGCACAAATTATTAAATTTCAAAAATATTATTACAGCAAGGGACAGAATGAATTTGTATCGGTACACCGGTAGTAACCAGCAGAGACACCTAGGATCACCTATGAACTTATAACTTCTGAACTTCTGTCAATGAAAAACGTGGCCAGTCGGTAAACCTAATTATTTTTTAACCGTGGGTGGCAGTATATCTTCATATACTTACAGACGTTCGTAGTTTATTAATAACTTGATTTGGGTACAAGAAAAAAATTTATTTATAAAATAAAAACATCGAATTGTTTTTTTAAATTTTCGCAAAAATAAGGAGAATCTAAAATTTTATTTTTGTGTTTAAAATGTGCAATGTAGACAGTTCGATGTTATAAGATAGTAGATTAGATAATAATGTGTATTTGTTTTGAAAAAGATATTCCAATCGACAAAAGAGTTAGGTATTGGTAAACTACTATTTTTATGGTTTTCTAGACTTCCCATTATTCAAAACAAGTGCGGAAAATCAGAAAAAAACGATACATATACTCTATTCTTGCGATAAAACCTATAAATTAAACTTATTTTAGATTTTTAATTATTATTTTATCAACTTAAATATTTCAAATAAAAACTTCGCACGCGCAATCCTAAGGTTAAGTGCAAGTTTGTGATATTTTTGTTCTGAATGCCTTCATTTGGAAAATTGGTATTTCTAAATTATTCAAAACAAGTGCGGAAAATCAGAAAAAAACGATACATATACTCGTAGCTAGTATACCGACTGTAACCAAAATTTGATACAAAGCACTCGAAATGCACGAGTAATTAATTTAGTACTTATTGTACTACACGCTAAGTATGCTGGTCCCTTAAGTTATTTGTAGAATATCTTCTGCAGTTTGTTTTTAAACTTGTAGGAGTAAAATGTAAAAATATTCTTCTAGGGTGAATAATTATTATGCTTATGCTTGACTATTGGCTAGAGTACCCCATCGTCGTAACCGCAATATTAATCGAAAATTTAACTGTAATGGAAACGTTTATAAGTTTCATATGTTCACTGGACACTGTCAAAATGTCATTTGAAATTTAATTGAGCAAGGTAATTGTTATTAGATATTGGTTCTATTTAGCTGAATTTCAAATTAAAATTTACCGAAAATTATAGTGATTTACTTTCACTTTTCCTGTATGATTATACAGTTTATAATTATATTGGTACTAGTAAATATATAGAATTAGGGTAAAAGGCATCTAATAAATATGAAATTATTGGAGGAAAACCTTGTTTACCTCCCGTTTACCTGCTGTAAGGGAGGTATTGGAGTCATGCTAAAAATCGGGTTATGAGTTTGTAGTGGATGAGCACGAATTATGGTTCTTGCAACTCATTTTTTATAGTTTCACGATGATGTCTGTATGTATGTATGTGTGTGTATATGTGGCCAAGGCCGGATAACTCAAATACGAATTACCCAAAAATTTTAATATTTGGTATTTTACATTGTATATACAAATTGGAAGAGCTCATTAGATTTTGGTACAAATATCTTCACCGGAAGTGATATTTTTTAAAGAGTGAAAATATTAATTGTCAAAAATTTCTATAAATTTGGATAAATATAGTATTTATTTATATTGAGAAACTTCTTTGCAACTTACGTTATAAAAATGTTTTCTTTAACTGTTGTAAAATTTAAAAATTAAATTTATCAGATAAAACATTAAAATCTTATACCTAATCCATGATCGGTTGATTTTTGTTTCTGCGTAAAAAATATTGACAGGTGAGGTGACAGGTGACAAGTTGACATACTAGCGCCATATAAGTCATAAGTAAGATATTAAATGTTGTAGTAATTGAACGGAGGATGGCTTCAGTAAAAATCTAGACTATTCGAACAGAAAAATAAAATACTAGAAGATGCAAATCTAAAAAATTAATCAGTAAAGAAAATTCTGCATCAAAAGCAAATCAAAAGATTCATTTCCTATTAAGTAATAACAAGTAACAGAATGAATCTGTACAACTAGTCACCAGCAGAGACACCTAGAAACACCTATATGAACTAATTACAACTTCTGACAGGGGTTGTCAATGAAAAACGTGCCCAGTCGGTAAACCTAATTATTCTTTAACCGTGGTTAATACCATCTGTCAAAAAATATTCAGTAATAAATATACAAATTTAATTTGATGCAGACTTTCGGCTAAACAAGAAACATTGACAAGACAAGACAAATCCACCGCCCTGTACAAATTAAATTCAACCTTCCCTGATCCTAATCCTCCGGCCGTCAGTTACCAACGCAATAGAACAAATTACATTACCACCTAATCATCACCGTACCCATACTTTCATACCTTCATCAAATAATTCACCAGTGCTGACCACTACAGACTACAGACAGACCGCCAGCGTGTCTTGCGGCTCGCTTTGAATAATTCAGTGGGACTTTTGTCTCTGATGAGGAACCGCACACACCCCTCTGCTGCACCCCTCTGGGGTTCTCTTCTTGCCGCTGATGATCAAAGATATCCACGGAGCGCTACTTGTGTGATTGTTGCTAATAACTTCTGGTAATTTGCTATGCCGTGGGTAACGGGATTTATTATTCATTTTGAGTGATGTGAAATCCGCGGTGATATTTCTAAGGGAATGCAAATGCAGGAATGACAATTAGAACTCGGGGGTTAATTGTTTATGAGGAACGTGTGTTGTGTGATTACTAGAGTCCGGATTTTAGGCAAAAAACTTATTGCTTATTTAAAAAGGCATTTATATTTGAATTTGATATTGTTTCACAAGTTGTCAAATTGGAACATATTGCATTTTATGCCTATTTAACTGTTTTCTTGCCTATTATTGGCCTATTCTTGCGATAAAACCTATAATTTAAACTTATTTTAGATTTTTAATTATTATTTTGTCAACTTAAATATTTTAAATAAAAACTGCGCACGCGCAGTCCTAAGGTTAGGTGCAAGTTTGTGATATTTTTGTTCTGAATGCCTTAATTTGGAAAATTGGTATTTCTAAATTATTTTAAAAAATGACATAAACATGGAATATGCATTTATACAACTGATGGTAGTGTTGTATTCTGCAAATATTGTGATCAAACGGTCAAATTTAAATGTCTCAAACTTCACAGTTTAACAGTGTGTTTATCTGCTATTATTTGCAATATTTTTCTTCTGCTAGTGTTTATTTTGCTTATTAAAATATTAGTAAATATAAATAGCCTATATAATTTAAATACAATGATTTTGAAATTTTTTAAACACTTAGGTAATGAACTACAATAAACCGTATTAAATTTAAATGCCTAATTTTACTTATAAATGCCTATTTTAATTTATGATAGCCTATTTCGGCCTATTTTGACCATTTGACCTATTTTGACCATTTATTTTGATGGTATAGTCCATTAACCTTGTCATGGTTATCGGAGGCCTAAGTTGCACCAAGTGGGGGTAGATAGTTTCGATTTTTTTTCTTGTATGATGTATGGGATATGCCTCAGATGCAAAATCCAAGTTTTCGACATTGACAGACCTACGGATCTTTGTCAAAAATCCAATAAACAGCAAATTTTTGACCTTTTTTCAGTTTATGACAATTTTGACCTCTACAGTTGTAGAGAATAACATTTTTTTATTTTAGAAATTTTTCTCAGGTCATTTGTTTACAAGTTATAAATATTCTACAGTCTGTGTCACAATTATTTGATTGTCCTTGCATAGAACGATTTTTCAAATTAATTTTTTTTATTCGGTTCCATAAAGTTTTGACTGTTATAAAAATATAGGGTACGGAACATTATACTTGTATTTTGATTTTTATTTATAGTTTTCCTACTCGAACTCGAAGTTTGTGTCACGAGCGCAGCGAGGCAATCACGACATATTTAAAAAAATTGTAAATGTAGAAGAAATGTTAACTGCCATCTGTCAGAATGACGTTTAAAAACAACGAAATGTTTCACTACAGCTAATATGTTAAATTAAGTTTAAGTTGTAAAATCGTGAAATTGTAGAAAAAGTAAGTATAAAACATAATACCTAATTGTAAAATAATAGTTTACAGTATATCACTATAAAATCAGAATTTATAATAAAATAATAAAGTAACTTACAATTTTTAACATATTTCATCGTAAAACACTGCTTACTTTGCTCTCTAGAGAGGGAAAACTTACTTTCATCACTATTTTGCGAGAAATGCATGTCGTAAAAAACGACTTTTTACGTCTGGGCCAACTTCAATGAGACGGGGCTCGTAATTGTGAACTTTATTAAGCCAATGAGTGTGAGTACCTAAGTCAATTTTAGCTTTGACAGTTTTTGAGTATAAATCGTATTTATAAATTTATTAATTCAGTGGAAAACGTGGGAACAACCAGGTGCGTGAACTTGGCATAACAAGTGCAAGTGCAAATTCTAAAACTTGGCAGATAATTTGCACCCAATTCGCACCAATTTGCACCCTAATAATTATTACTTTATCTTATTTTGTTTAAGAGTTATTAACAATTAAATTATTTTTATGCCAACTTCACACCAGCACAATAAGTAATGCATAATTTAAAAAAATATATGCCAAAAATTTGCACCCAATTTGCACCAATTTGCACCCACATAAAAATTTATTTATTACTTATAACAAAAAAGTTATAAACAAATACATATTTTTTTGCCAGCAATACAAGTATGACCAAATTGAAAAAATTTTTTACGAAAAATTAGCACCCTAACACGTCAAAATTGCACCCTAAAAATAATTTGCTATATATAATTATTTCATGCCGAAATTAATAATTAATTTAAAAAACTACTACTTACGCGCTATATCAAACATAGAACAAAACTGATTATACCGAAGTTCAACTTGAGAGGTAATTTTATGGGTGCAAATTATAAAATGCGCAAATTCTTATTCTTAGACATGTAAATAAATTTGCACCCCATAAACAATAACAAAATTGTAGTCGGTTGTCAAGTGGTAAATAATTATTTGTGAAACAACTCCAGAAAATCGTATGTGTGTACGAATAAAGTTCAAATTGATAGGTAATTTTATGGGTGCAAATTATGAAATTTGTAAATTCTTATTCTTCGACATGTAAACAAATTTGCACCCTATAAACAATAACAAAATTGCAATCGGTTGTCAGGTGGTAAATAATTATTTGTGAAACAATTCCAGAAAATCGTATGTGTGTACGAATAAAGTTTAAATTGATAGGTAATTTTATGGGTGCAAATTATAAAATTTGTATATTCTTAATCTTCGACATGTAAACAAATTTGCACCCTATAAACAATAACAAAATTGCAATTGGTTGTCAGGTGGTAAATAATTATTTGTGAAACAACTCCAGAAAATCGTATGTATTTACCAATAAAGTTCAAATTGATAGGTAATTTTATGGGTGCAAATTATAAAATTTGTATATTCTTAATCTTCGACATGTAAACAAATTTGCACCCTATAAACAATAACAAAATTGCAATTGGTTGTCAGGTGGTAAATAATTTATTTATGAAACAACTCCAGAAAATCGTATGTATGTACCAATAAAGTTCAAATTGATAGGTAATTTTATGGGTGCAAATTATAAAATTTGTATATTCTCAATCTTCGACATGTAAACAAATTTGCACCCTATAAACAATAACAAAATTGCAATTGGTTGTCAGGTGGTAAATAATTATTTGTGAAACAACTCCAGAAAATCGTATGTATTTACCAATAAAGTTCAAATTGATAGGTAATTTTATGGGTGCAAATTATAAAATTTGTATATTCTTAATCTTCGACATGTAAACAAATTTGCACCCTATAAACAATAACAAAATTGCAATTGGTTGTCAGGTGGTAAATAATTATTTGTGAAACAACTCCAGAAAATCGTATGTTTTTACCAATAAAGTTCAAATTGATAGGTAATTTTATGGGTGCAAATTATAAAATTTGTATATTCTTAATCTTCGACATGTAAACAAATTTGCACCCTATAAACAATAACAAAATTGCAATTGGTTGTCAGGTGGTAAATAATTATTTGTGAAACAACTCCAGAAAATCGTATGTATTTACCAATAAAGTTCAAATTGATAGGTAATTTTATGGGTGCAAATTATAAAATTTGTATATTCTTAATCTTCGACATGTAAACAAATTTGCACCCTATAAACAATAACAAAATTGCAATTGGTTGTCAGGTGGTAAATAATTTATTTATGAAACAACTCCAGAAAATCGTATGTATGTACCAATAAAGTTCAAATTGATAGGTAATTTTATGGGTGCAAATTATAAAATTTGTATATTCTCAATCTTCGACATGTAAACAAATTTGCACCCTATAAACAATAACAAAATTGCAATTGGTTGTCAGGTGGTAAATAATTATTTGTGAAACAACTCCAGAAAATCGTATGTATTTACCAATAAAGTTCAAATTGATAGGTAATTTTATGGGTGCAAATTATAAAATTTGTATATTCTTAATCTTCGACATGTAAACAAATTTGCACCCTATAAACAATAACAAAATTGCAATTGGTTGTCAGGTGGTAAATAATTATTTGTGAAACAACTCCAGAAAATCGTATGTTTTTACCAATAAAGTTCAAATTGATAGGTAATTTTATGGGTGCAAATTATAAAATTTGTATATTCTTAATCTTCGACATGTAAACAAATTTGCACCCTATAAACAATAACAAAATTGCAATTGGTTGTCAGGTGGTAAATAATTATTTGTGAAACAACTCCAGAAAATCGTATGTATTTACCAATAAAGTTCAAATTGATAGGTAATTTTATGGGTGCAAATTATAAAATTTGTATATTCTTAATCTTCGACATGTAAACAAATTTGCACCCTATAAACAATAACAAAATTGCAATTGGTTGTCAGGTGGTAAATAATTTATTTATGAAACAACTCCAGAAAATCGTATGTATGTACCAATAAAGTTCAAATTGATAGGTAATTTTATGGGTGCAAATTATAAAATTTGTATATTCTCAATCTTCGACATGTAAACAAATTTGCACCCTATAAACAATAACAAAATTGCAATTGGTTGTCAGGTGGTAAATAATTATTTGTGAAACAACTCCAGAAAATCGTATGTATTTACCAATAAAGTTCAAATTGATAGGTAATTTTATGGGTGCAAATTATAAAATTTGTATATTCTTAATCTTCGACATGTAAACAAATTTGCACCCTATAAACAATAACAAAATTGCAATTGGTTGTCAGGTGGTAAATAATTATTTGTGAAACAACTCCAGAAAATCGTATGTTTTTACCAATAAAGTTCAAATTGATAGGTAATTTTATGGGTGCAAATTATAAAATTTGTATATTCTTAATCTTCGACATGTAAACAAATTTGCACCCTATAAACAATAACAAAATTGCAATTGGTTGTCAGGTGGTAAATAATTATTTGTGAAACAACTCCAGAAAATCGTATGTATTTACCAATAAAGTTCAAATTGATAGGTAATTTTATGGGTGCAAATTATAAAATTTGTATATTCTTAATCTTCGACATGTAAACAAATTTGCACCCTATAAACAATAACAAAATTGCAATTGGTTGTCAGGTGGTAAATAATTATTTGTGAAACAACTCCAGAAAATCGTATGTATTTACCAATAAAGTTCAAATTGATAGGTAATTTTATGGGTGCAAATTATAAAATTTGTATATTCTTAATCTTCGACATGTAAACAAATTTGCACCCTATAAACAATAACAAAATTGCAATTGGTTGTCAGGTGGTAAATAATTTATTTATGAAACAACTCTAGAAAATCGTATGTATGTACCAATAAAGTTCAAATTGATAGGTAATTTTATGGGTGCAAATTATAAAATTTGTATATTCTTAATCTTCGACATGTAAACAAATTTGCACCCTATAAACAGTAACAAAATTGCAATCGATTGTCATAATAATTTGTGAAACAACTCGTATGATTGCAAGAATAACGATCAAATTGATAAGGAATTTTATGGGTGCAAATTATGAAATCTGCAATATTTTATTCCTAGACATGTAAACAAATTTGCACCCTATAAAAAATTAAAAAATTGCAATCTGTTGTCAGATAGTAAATAATTATATGTGAAACATGATTGTGTTGGGTTAACTGTTGTAATCAATTAATTTTTTGTGTTGATGACAAGAATATCTTGTTTGTTGTCAACAAATAAAATAAACTGTGTTACCATTCAAAGTAAGTATATCAGTTGATTACAAAAATACAAAATATTATAAAATATTGGAATGATCAGGAAAAACAATTAATAATAATCGTTTATTTTTAATTAACTTTTTGACTTTATTACGAGACTCTTTTTTCCTAGAGCTTTAATTTGATACCATACTCCATAGAATTTTAATTATTTTTGTAAATAACGAATGTTTATTTATTCACAATAATTTTGTTATTTTAAGGGTGACAATTTGTATACATTATGTATAAGAATAATAATATGCACCCAAAACATTACCTAGCAATTTGTATTTTATTTTATTTTTACACACATACGATTTTCTGGAGATGATCCACAAATAATTTATTATTTACCACCTGACAACCGATTGCAATTTTGTTATTGTTTATAGGGTGCAAATTTGTTTACATGTCGCAGAATAAGAATTTACAAATTTCATAATTTGCACCCATAAAATTACCTATCAATTTGAACTTTATTCGTACACACATACGATTATCTGGAATTGTTTCACAAATAATTATTTACCACCTGACAACCGATTGCAATTTTGTTATTGTTTATAGGGTGCAAATTTGTTTACATGTCGAAGAATAAGAATTTACAAATTTCATAATTTGCACCCATAAAATTATCTATCAATTTGAACTTTATTCGTACACACATACGATTTTCTGGAATTGTTTCACAAATAATTATTTACCACCTGACAACCGATTGCAATTTTGTTATTGTTTATAGGGTGCAAATTTGTTTACATGTCGAAGAATAAGAATTTACAAATTTCATAATTTGCACCCATAAAATTACCTATCAATTTGAACTTTATTGGTAAATACATACGATTTTCTGGAGTTGTTTCACAAATAATTATTTACCACCTGACAACCAATTGCAATTTTGTTATTGTTTATAGGGTGCAAATTTGTTTACATGTCGAAGATTAAGAATATACAAATTTTATAATTTGCACCCATAAAATTACCTATCAATTTGAACTTTATTCGTACACACATACGATTTTCTGGAATTGTTTCACAAATAATTATTTACCACCTGACAACCGATTGCAATTTTGTTATTGTTTATAGGGTGCAAATTTGTTTACATGTCGAAGAATAAGAATTTACAAATTTCATAATTTGCACCCATAAAATTACCTATCAATTTGAACTTTATTCGTACACACATACGATTTTCTGGAGTTGTTTCACAAATAATTATTTACCACTTGACAACCGACTACAATTTTGTTATTGTTTATGGGGTGCAAATTTATTTACATGTCTAAGAATAAGAATTTGCGCATTTTATAATTTGCACCCATAAAATTACCTCTCAAGTTGAACTTCGGTATAATCAGTTTTGTTCTATGTTTGATATAGCGCGTAAGTAGTAGTTTTTTAAATTAATTATTAATTTCGGCATGAAATAATTATATATAGCAAATTATTTTTAGGGTGCAATTTTGACGTGTTAGGGTGCTAATTTTTCGTAAAAAATTTTTTCAATTTGGTCATACTTGTATTGCTGGCAAAAAAATATGTATTTGTTTATAACTTTTTTGTTATAAGTAATAAATAAATTTTTATGTGGGTGCAAATTGGTGCAAATTGGGTGCAAATTTTTGGCATATATTTTTTTAAATTATGCATTACTTATTGTGCTGGTGTGAAGTTGGCATAAAAATAATTTAATTGTTAATAACTCTTAAACAAAATAAGATAAAGTAATAATTATTAGGGTGCAAATTGGTGCGAATTGGGTGCAAATTATCTGCCAAGTTTTAGAATTTGCACTTGCACTTGTTATGCCAAGTTCACGCACCTGGAACAACCATGTGTTTATTTGGTTCGGGAACAGCACATTCGAATTTTTGTTATTATATTGTAATTAAACCCTCATTATTTCTAAAGTTTATATTATTGATTTACACTGATTGACTTATGAACAGTCTTAAAATGATGTATATTGTTTGTCGGTTGTAAAATTGAAAATATGAATATTTTCATAATGCACTACTTTCCTTCCGTGATATTAAATATGATTTGGTTTGTCGCATTGCGTCGCGTTAATTAATGATGATTCATTGTGATAAAGAGAGACAGATTGATAATTGGTTAATAGAAAATTGTGTCGGCGAGTCTAGTCCTATCAACAATAACCAAAATTATAGAAATCATTCAATCAAAATTTAGATTAGCTATTTATATTTGATAACGGACATTATTATATAATTTGTGAAAGCAAATTGGAAATTGCAATTTGCATGCAAATTATATCTTGAACACAAATTTATTTCACATTTCAAACACAGTTGTTGTTCAAAGTTACCTGTGTGCAATGCGAGTCATTAATAATGATATCATATGTTCGTTATTATAACTCGTTTCTGTAATCTGCAGTATAGTTCTTCCAAATGAATGATGCATGTCCATTTTCATTTGTAACAATAAACAATCAGAAAAGGATACAGCTTTGTTTATAATAGGTGGTTTATATTATCTCAACAAATTTAATTTTTCAAAAAAATATACATTTAAAAAAATAGACTCAGTTGTTCAGAACTCATATGTCCAGTTAATAATATTTATACATTTCTTTTAAAATGATGCCACAAATATTTCAATTTCAGAAATTGTGTATACGTCTGTTCATCACATTTTCATTTTTTTCCTATATTGTGATTTACAATCGTAATAAATATTGTAAGATAATTTGTTCTTTCAAATATTGTATGACAAATTATAACTATCACAGAATTTCCTATATTTTTTTGCAAAATATGTTAGAATGCTTCAACAAAATACCACTTCCGGTCAAGGTATTTGTACCAAAATCTCTTTCAATTAGTATACAAATGTAAAATCCCAAATATCAAAATTTTTGGATAATTCGTATTTGCGTTATCCGACATCCAAAAAGGAGGACCCTAATTCGTGCTTATCCACTTAAAACTCACTATACCCGATTTTTTGCATGATTCCAATACCTCGCTTACAGGTAAGCGGGAGGTAAAAACAAATTTTCAATATTTTGATGTTAGCAATTAATACAAAACAGTTATAATAAATTTGAGGTCATAGAAATTACCAGTGAAAATCGACGTATTTGAAGCACTCCGAAGCGTTTTTCGCAAGGAGTATACATTCGATTAAAAATTGCATAATGAATATCTGACTAACTATGAATGGAATAAAATTAAACTTAAATTATTTGTGCAATTTCAAATTCTGCATAAATCTTCCGTAATCACTAAGTCGAGTAAGTAACCCACTTGACAAGAATCGTCCATGGGATGTTTAAAAATATCTTATTCTTGTCCTTTAAGTGATATTATGTAAGTCTATCCTAGCCACATCCTGAGTACGATCAAAAATTACATACTCAATACAAACATCTCAGAGAATTACGTGGGATACATAATTGGGATATTATTACCAAATTACTAACATTGGAATGTTACATAGAAAATGTTACTAAGGGCGGACATTAGCAATCGCTGGGATATTTATAGGATGTTAATAGGCAAATATAGCAAGTAACAAGCCGGGATGTTCACATTCTTGAAATGTTCTGGGGATTTTATTTTGTCAAGTGGGAATATGCACAGAGAAAAATCACATTTAAAATTTTAATACAATATTGTTTTTAAAATTTTATAGACTAAATTATTACAATTGTTGTATAGTTAAATACAATATTTATCAATTTTTATGTCGTTGCTTTAAAAACTACAACATTATATAAATTTTGTAAACAATTTGTGTCTGCCCCGGTGCAGAAATAGACAATTGTTTTATAATTTTCTAGAATTTTTTCTCTGTGTGCCATTAAAATGTGCCTACAAAATTGATCACTCTGTATATCTATTAAAGATTTTCAATTAATCAAAATAAAAGCAGAGGTATTATATCGTATTGAACTAGAAGTGGACCGAATAATCTAAAATAGAAAAAACATCAACACTCTTCTCAACTTTCTTGTTTCCCCATTCACACATCTTCGCTTCCCCTCCTTAAGACGGTCCATAGCCAGTGCTTTAAATATTCATCCACCGCACTTGCGACCTCAAATTATCTGTCCGTTGCTGCTTCCCCCCTCTGCCCCCACCCAACCCCCCTGGCGAAAAGCTCACGACGTTACACAGAAATACGGCACATAATTACGTTGTCGGCTTCAATTTGTTTGCCGCTTTGTTGCTGCTTTTAACATGATTTCTATACAGCGGTGTAAACATTTTTACACCTTATTTACAGGGGGGGATTAAAACAAAAGGGTTAAATGGGCGGAAAACGTCTTAGTGTGTCTTTTTGATGTCAGGGTAAATGGTTTTAAAAGTTGTTTGAATAATAAAGTGCTTTAATTTGTAATAAAATGAAAGAAGTTTTGGATAATAGCTATGTATGTAATAAATGCATAATTTAGGACTTCCGAATTCGAAGTTTATAGCAGAGCGAGCGCAGCGAGCGAGGCTGATAATTAAGGCGATAATTAAAGTCCTATTATGCACGTGTAGCAAACAAGTTTTGAAAATTTAGTTTTGTCGAAAGAGACCGAAAATTGCAACCCGACCGAAGTTTAAATTCGAAAATATATTTTCTATACGTGTTATACACACTATTTTAAGTAAAAAAGTATGAAAATAACCATTAATTTTTTGACATTTACTGTCAAATTTTTAAATATTTGTGTAATATCAATGTTGATGCGAAAACAATGGACATCAAAAAAAGCAAATCTGTGTTGCAAGTGCCCAAAACAAAGTAATTTGTCGCACACTTAAGTATTTTGCAACACATTTGCGACAAACAGCTGCTTTTAACATTAAATATAATGTAGAAAGAAAAAGCTTTATGTTCGACTTCCAAGATCAGAATTTCTATTAAAATATGTTCATATATTTGTGATATTTGCATCTCATAGTGTGCGGTGTTGTTGTTTTGTGTAATAATATTTTGATAATAATTTTCAAATTGAAATGAAACAAGATTCAAAGAAAGTAAAATAAATTATATATTTTATTTAGTTATTTTGACATGATATTGACAGAAAATTGAAGAAAAAATTCACATTTTTAGAAAAACAAATACATTTTTGAATAGATAAAGGTTTTCTTCAAATGCGTCTAATGCCCATTTTTCATTTTTGTAATCTATTTTTTTATATTCATGACAAAACATGGCCAATTTTAGCTATTTCGTGAGTTTTTATACGTATTTTATCACATATTTAAAACAAAAAATTTAAAAAAGTGGCATTAGACGCACTTGAGTACAACCTGTAGGTATTAAAAAATATCTTATTTGTTTATAAAATCTTAATATTGAAACCAGTTTTAATGAAAAAACTGAATACCGTTTTCCGCTATTTTGACGGCTTGTATTGAAACATTTGTAATTTATTTTTCTAAATTAAATAGTTCATAAAGAGTTGTATTTATTTATTTAAATTCATAATTTTATCCTTTGTTTATTTATGTGTAAAAAGTCGCACAGTAAAATCCAGCATTTAGGTATTGGCCTCCCTTAAGAAATTTCAATAGCAAAGTGAATAGTATAGTTTGTTAGTAGCAGTAAATTTTTATTCTTAGATGCTATGAGTGGTTGTTGGTTAATTCCTTTAGATGAAGAGAGTTCTAAATTGTGCTCTTTTCGAACACCGTTTGGGTGATTCTTTTGCTTTTAATGCAATTTCAATAATAAAAATGTCAGTTTGTGTGTTTCAATATTTTTCTCAAACAAATAATCAATAAACAACTTTGTAACAATAACAATAGGAAAAATGCAATATTACTATGAATAAAAATGTCATTCTAGGCAATATAAAAACTGATTAATGAAGTCGTACATAAAATATTGTATGTAACTGGTACATAATCGGACTTTATTGACTCGCCTAATTTATTATAGCCTCTTTCGTTGCACTCACTCTGCCATAAACAACGGCTCTAGATTATGCACTTGTTACATAAATATCTATTATTTGCTCTGTGGTATTAATAATCATTCTTTTGTTTCAGATCCAGATATATTCCTCATTTCTTCAGACCGGTAAGTCTTTTTTGTTATGTATTGCACTGTAGACTACAAATAGCTTAGCACTGTATATCAATGTAGCCAACACTAACGAACCCTAGTTACTAACAAACAAACATCCCTATAAACTTAAACTTGCATCGTCTAATACATCGACGATTTCGATTGGTTGTCCGGTGACTCGTGATAGCACATTGAGGCGTTCGACGTTGTATAAGAAGACGCTATTGCGATGTGTTTTATATGAGGGTTTTTAAAGTTCTGCAGGAGAGAAGAAAGCGTCAGTCTAGGGAACTTCGGAGATTGTTGGCAAACTTGTAAATTTTTCGGAACTAAAAGAATAAATTTTGGGAGGAATGAATCTTGATTGGGTATCTTTATTCGAGGAGTAAGAAAAGGGTTATTTAGAGTAACAGTAACCTAGATTTGTTTTGAAATTTGTTTGTTCTCTGGAAGAAAATACTTTAAATGTTTTTAAAATTTAAATATTTTATTTAATTGTATGGCATGGCCAGTTTAAAAAGTAAATTGAAACAGTAACTTAACAGGACTTATTTAAAATGTAATGTTAAATTGACAATGACAATTTAAAATTTGAGGTGTACTCAACTACTTATGGCAGAAATAGAGTTTATTTTGGAAAGTACGCTTTTGACTGAAATCTAAGAAAATAAATAAGATAGTAACACTGCTTCAAATACACGTTTGATTTTACTTCAAGTTCATTTACGTACATTAACTCAGTATGAAACAATTCAGTATGAACAACTTCTGTAACAATATCTTGTAAAATCAAATTATAAAGCACTGTTATGTAAATTCACAATTTAAAATATTTTTTGACTGATGATGGGGTACATGGACCCCGAAACGTCCCAATAAAAATTGTTTACATGTGAATGAACAATTTTTCAATAAATAAGATCCTTACGCCAACCTTTCCATTTACTAAAATAAATAAGATAAATTTTTTATCCAAAATAGAATTGGATTCATTCTTTATTACTTACTTACTTTACTTATTTTATTCTCATATTTATGTTATTATCAGTGGTGAAAGTAGGTCCGTACGGTAGCTGCGTGAAGCTGGCATGACCCAAATATGCACAATTAAAATGAAAGCTTCTATAAAACTGTGCACAAACTGTGCAGCACAATAGACACCTTGTTCTTAATTGTGCACCTCTGCTTAATCATTTAATTTACACTTTAAATGGGTCATGCTAAATTCACGCGAGCATGACCCTAGTATGCACAATTAAAATGGCAGACGCGAAATAACTGTGCACTAACTGTGCAGCACTATAGAACTCTTGTTTTCAATTGTGCACCGATCCTTAACCATTTTTTTAACACTTTAAATGGGTCATGCCAAATTCACGCGAGCATGACCCAAATATGCACAAATAAAATGAAAGCTTCTATAAAACTGTGCACAAACTGTGCAACACGAAAATCATGTTCTTTTTATTTGTGCACCTAATTTGCACCGAGACTCATCACTAAACCGGCAAACTGCACGCAGTTTTCAAAACAATATACTTGTTCGTCAAAACGCTCGGTGAACTTTTTACTTCCCCGGCCTATAAATGATATTTGTAAAAGTTTTATTTATTTAAAAATTTTGTTCAAATTGTGCTGAATGAAGCATAAAATAAAAATTTAAACCTTTTCTAAACCAAATTATAATAAAAAATATTTAAAAGTTAGCTTCTGTACCCTGTCAATATGGAACAAATTATACTATGTTTTTTATTCAAAAATAATTTGAAACACTTATAGTTAGTTTAAAATCACAATAAAATCTGTTATAAGTATTATAACCAATAAACATTAGTCACAAAACTTTGTCTTATTTCGTTTAAATGTTGTATTTGATGTTTGACTAAAATTCTTTCCTGGTTGGAGAAACAATAATTATTATCAACCGCATTACCGCATAGATGTAATATTTTACATTTCTATTAAACTTATCTTTCCGAAAGCTTTAAATTGATACCAAACTCGGAATGATTTGAATAATTGATTTAAAAATCTGATGTGGCCAACACAAGACCGCTCGCCATACCGTACGCTTTTAACTACTAGTATAAATATAGTTGTACTCACTCACCTCCCACTTAAATATTTCTAAAAAAGAATATTAGTCTAGTTTGCGCTCGTATTGCGCTTTATTGCTTCATCAATAATTTTTTTGCGCTGCTCTAATTTTGCCATAATTTAGAGAATAAGTTAGGCAAGGCTATGTTGACGCTAGCCCTAACTTTTAATTAATTTAATTTAGCAGTAATTGACATAATTTCTTTGAAAAAGCGCGCGAAAGGCTTTTTAAAACGCATACCTACTTTATTTAGAAGTAAACGGCAAATTTGATTATGTTGTCATTGTTGTCCGAAGCTAGGCGTACATTTAAAGTTTAATAATGTGACTTGCAGATAAAGGCTAAACCTGTAGAACGAGTGAAGCCAGAAATATAAAGATACACAGCATGTTTTTACGATTAATTGATTTTTCAGAATCAGATCAACAAAATTTTTTGTAATTTTTCAACTGTATATCATAAATTTTTAATGTAGAAAAACATTACAATATACCTATACATAAAAAAGTAAATAAACTTGACATTCGGAAAGAATTTTGTTTGAAAAGTGGTAATATTTATATAAGTACTTAAATTAAAATAATTTAAATAAATTATTTATGATTACTGGAATAGAATTTTATAAGCAGCGGTCTGAAAGAATTATTTTCAGACTGTCACTATTAGCAACGGTCTACAAAGAAGTATTGGTTTGCAATTATTCATTTTCAAGTATCCGCCAAGTGAAGTGAAGTTATTTATATTTTATTTAAACTTTATTTACCTTTTATTTAAAATATGATGTATTCTATTTTTAATAATTTCTAATTTAAAAATTAATTAATATTTATTAAAACTTTGTAAGTGGCTCAAAAATTATATCGTAAAAATAGTTTGTACGTAATATTATTCTAATAAAATTATTATTTTACGGAAGTAAAAAAAAATCAGAAACATAGAGGAACTTAATTAGTGCAAAAAGAATTTATTAGGTAGGTACCTAAATATCCGAAACTGAAAGGCAGGCTATTGATTTGCCTTATAAGATTGTTCTAATTATTACCTACAATAGTCGCGTGCGGCTCGTATATCATACCTTTCATTGAATAACATACATTTATAATAACATACAATAAGTAAAATTAAAAGCATATCTTATTAATTACGATCTGAATTTTTGATATAAGGTTTAAATAAATGATACATAACTTTTGAGAAACATTATGTAAATTAAATTTCATGCCATGCCTTTGACTCTGACAAAAACTGAGAAAAAATACCGTACCTAACACCTAACTAAATTTATCTTGTACCCAATAATTTAAATTTTGCAATAAGTAGGTTTTCGTTTTAAACGCATTTCGCGCGCTTTTTCAAACAAATTATGGCAACTACTGCTAAATTACAGTAGCGAAAAAAACATTTTTTACGGAGCATAAGAGCGCAATGTATATAGATTTAATTACAATATAAGAGAACTATAAAATTTTTCTTTTTTTCTGTTGTCAAATTAGCCCTGTCAATTTAGAATTTAAATAAAATAAATTTGAGACAAGTGCAAAATTAAATTTTAATAGAGCAAAATAGCGCAAATAAAGCACTATATATCTATTTAATAATAAAAACTGTAAAATAACTCAAAGGGAGGGCTACGTCAATTTGGCCCTTCCTAACTAACTACTCGTACTTTGATTACTGCTGAATTATAGCAGCGCAAAAATATATTTCCGGAGCAAAAGAGCGCAATGTACATAGAATGAAAAAATCCGATGTGGCCAACACATGATCTGTCGCCATACTCTACTATTTTACTTAGTGTGTATGAAGGTACTTGCTCACAAGTCACAAATAATATACCATTGTAGAAGGGCATTCGGGAATTGTAGTTTTTATAATATTATTAAACTTCATTATGACCTTATAAAAAATAAATGTCATTTCATACTTTCCATTTCAAATTGTCAAAAAGTCAAAAATTTATTTGGCATTAACGCTCAAATATTTTATTTTTTGTTTTCATTGGTAGGCAGATAAATCAAAATTGTAACACATTTGTAGAATTTTAACTTCTTGTAATTGGAAAATGGTGCTAGATAGAAACTACGTTTTGAATACAAATTGTAGATAGTATCATTTAGTATCCATTGTTATTAAAAAAAATTCCTATATTAATGCATACATTTTGAGGGTATTCCAGAAAAACGCTTCAGATCTTCAAGAAACTACCACTTCTGGTTGCACGACCAACACCAAAATCTAATCAGATCTATTCTAGGGTGTCAGAATATTATGTACAAAATTTCAAATTTTTTATTCAGTAGTATTTGGGTTATCGTACCTCCAACATTCATCCACACACACAGACATTATCGCGAAATTATCAAAATCGTGTTCTAGGACCTCAAAACGTGCTTATCCGTTGAAAACTCCCTATCGAAATTTTAGCATGATTACAATACCTCTCTTACAGATATGAGTGGCGAGAGGTAAAAATATGACACAATCTTACTTTTTTTCGCTGTCAAGTTGGCCTTACCTACTTTGCTTATTAATAAAATAAAAAATGTGCAAGCGCAAAAATTTATATTAATGGCGCAATAGAGCGCAAACGAACGAGTATCGAAATAATTATGAAAATTTTAAAATTTACAAAAAGGTAGGGCTAGTGTCAACATAGCCCTGCCTAACATATTCTCTAAATTATGGCAAAATTAGAGCAGCACAAAAAAAATTATTGATGGAGCAATAAAACGTAATACGAGCTAAAAAAAAACTCACACTAAAAACTCACACTCGAAAATTTTGACCAATCACAATACCTCCCTTACAGAATATGAGGCGGGAGGTAAAAAAAATGGACGATCGTTTAAACGTTATTTTTTATTCTTCTACTAGAATTCATTTTTTGGGAAATTAATAAAATTGGTACTATTGGTTGTGTAAAACTCATTAACGAACTTGAAGTAAGTTTTTGGCTCAAGATCTTAAATATAAAATTTCAAACAAAATCTGGAACTATCATAAAATCACGATCACAATACTTCCCACTATTATATAGGCCGGGGAAGTAAAAAGTGCACCTAGCGTTTTGACGAACAAGTATATTGTTTTGAAAACTGCGTGCAGTCTGCCGGTTTAGTGATGAGTCTCGGTGCAAATTAGGTGCACAAATAAAAAGAACATGATTTTCGTGTTGCACAGTTTGTGCACAGTTTTATAGAAGCTTTCATTTTATTTGTGCATATTTGGGTCATGCTCGCGTGAATTTGACATGACCCATTTAAAATGTATAAAAATGGTTAAGGATCGGTGCACAATTAAAAACAAGAGTTCTATAGTGCTGCACAGTTAGTGCACAGTTATTTCGCGTCTGCCATTTTAATTGTGCATACTTGGGTCATGCTCGCGTGAATTTAGCATGACCCATTTAAAGTGTAAATTAAATGGTTAAGCAGAGGTGCACAATTAAAAACAAGGTGTCTATTGTGCTGCACAGTTTGTGCACAGTTTTATAGAAGCTTTCATTTTAATTGTGCATATTTGGGTCATGCCAGCTTCACGCAGCTCCGTACGGTTTGGTACGCCGAACCATTAAAAAAAGATAGAGACAGTACGAAGTAGGTACCGTTTATAAATTTTCACGAATAATTTTATCAATTATCAAAGATTTATGTATTATTTAATGAAAAACAAACAAACAATAACAAAATAAAAAAAATTATAGAAAATGTTCAAACTGACCACCATTTTTGTTTACACACATTCTAGAAGACCTATGCCTATTGTTAATTAATATTTTTGTAAGTTATATATTTGTCTCCTTGTGCATTATTTACTCGTATAAAATTTCAGATCTATTGCATTATTAATAAACAAGTTATTTCGAGCATACCATTTGTTGGGACACTCTGTATAGCTAAATCGGTAAAATTGACAAACGCAGTCTATGAAATTAACCCACAATGTCAACCATCGCACAATTAGTTTAGTTATTGGTCACTTTGGCGCTGCCGTCTGCAACGCACGGCGCCTAGTATCGCTATGGTATTTTAATATTTGCTGTAATTTTCGATAAAAAGTATAATTCAAAAACACTATAACCGCTTTTAGACACATCAACTGAAATAGCCTTCAATTCCTATCATCCTCACATACAAATACAAATCCCCTGTGACCCCCCCCCCCCCCCCCCTTTGTTTTACCGTCGTCCATTTGTTATTGGTTTTGTGCGATCCTTGCGCCCGTGCGATATTTAGAATAAAATAAAGATCAGGGCTTGGAGACATCGGGCGCGTCGTTAAGTTGAGACAATACGAGCGTCGCGGGCGCCGAGGCGCGGTCACGCCGCGTCCATCAACAACAATAACCACGTGGCGGGAAGGGGGGAGTGGTCAATGTAGAGGTGGCTTCAATGAAAGCGTAAGTTACGAGCAAGTGGGCAAAGGGGAATTGTGTCGTGCGGATTTGGAACGCGATAAGAATCATCGCTGTAAAAATGTAATCATGTCATTTCTTTGTTTCATGATACACTAAACGGCTATAACTTTCTAACGAATAAAATTATCGACTTCCGGTTTCAAGCACAGACTTTTTTCTATCCACAATATTATATTCGTTTTGAGTTTTATTCACGAATGTGTTTTTCAGTTAGTATATTTTTGTCTGCCAAATGCACGAATTTGTTTAAAACATAGCATGAATGTACCACATTCGTTGGTTTGGCATAAAATTATCTCGAGTCAATTAACTTGCCGTGATGCTAATACATGAATCGTGCACGAATATGATGTAGATTCACGCTTTTGGCATATTTTTATTTTCATCGTTTGTGTTAGTTTCGATACTTTGGCCTAACACTCGATGTAAATGTTTACTGATTGAATATTAAAACGCATTTATCTCAAAACTACAAAAATGCACATTCATAAGTTTGGCATATATGTATTAGGTATTATATTTCAGTTGCCAGCATTTGAATTCGCGGACTTTTTCTGGGGATGTCTTTTTTTCTTAAAACTTTGTTGCAAATTTTCAGATTTTCGTTTGCTTAGGCATTCTGAAAGGGTTTTGTCGAAATTTTTTTAGGCTGTAAACATATTTTTGTCGATTTATAGCTACTTATCCCCGTAGAAATCCTCAAATGATTTATTACTTTGCACCAAATAATCGAAAGTACTAAATTTTTTTTTTCGACAGGAAAATGAATGAACTTTATCGCCTTAGTAGTGGATGGAATTCACGTATTTTTTTGTTTGTTTGTCAAAGTTTGACATTTTTTGACATCAAAAACATTTTTTTTTCAGGGGAGTGGCAGAGGGTGAAATTAACTTAGCGTCAGATTAACTTCCATGACCTTAAAGAGGAAACTTCAAACTTGTTAGAATTTGAAGATTCATCCATTTTCGACCAAATTCAACCGAGTTATGGCGGTCTAAAAATTCGAAATTTTTGGTGCATTAGCAAGTGGGGCGTATTTTCTTTTGTTGAGTGTACAAATAACTATTAAATTGGGTTTTATCACAAGAATAGGCTGAAAATGTCTCATTTTAGGCAAAATAGGTAAAATAAACGATGCTTCAAAGTGTATGAAAACAAGTGAATCAAATTTATATTGAATTCAAATTAAGATGTCTTTTAAAATAAGCAATAGGTTTTTGCCTAAAATTCAGACTCTAGTGATTACACATCAAAACTACATCTAATAGTATTTTGTGCACCATGGGAGGGAAGCTATTACTCTCGCGGGCAAAGCGGCGGTCCGAGCGAGGGCGCCGGCTTCGCCCAAGGGATTAATAGTCTTCCCTCCCGTGGGACACACAATATTTTACGTCACGAGGGTCTCGAAATCACCTTTCTTGCAAGCGGGAGGAACGCACTTGCTTTCCTCCCGCGCGGGAGGGAAAACTCGCTTTCCTCCCTTCATTAGCAAGAGGAAAACACTGCTTTCCTCCCCCGAGTGACGTAAATCACATTGCGTATTGTTACATGATCACTCTAGTTCCTCATCGAACAAAGATGTTCTTGTGGCCAAATCAGCACACCGCAAAACATCCCTTATCCCAGCGGTCAGCTCTACCACCTTGACAATCGAACTGTACCGGTACTGGCCGTAAGTTGGGATTGAGAGTAGTGCGGTATATCAGCGCCGGAGCGATATTGGACGAGTTACTCTGGCAAATAACTTTGTCCCCCGGTCGCCGGTCCATCGGGATCACGAGCCACAGATAGCGTAGTATATGTGCCGTGTTCACGTGGACACCGGCCGCGACGTTGCCGTTTAAGCCGAGTCGTAAAGTACAAGACACGGAGCGCCGTAGATGCGCTGGACGCTGGACTTAATAGCAGATGAGGAAGAAATGGATTGAGGGATAGATTCCAGGGCGATTGCTGGACTATCTAGTAGGGAATTTATTATGCAAAATCTTGATTTGATTTAAGGCGGCCCGCTCCTAGTATGTACCCTTAATGTCTATGTCACACCGGTATGGCATGAAGCACGGTGCACGATGAAAAATTGTGTATAGCATTTTGCTGTATGAAAATCTGTTGCTAATTTGGCAGTGAAATGTTGAAGAAATGGTTGAAATTGTGTCAACGATTATTCCTGGTGCTTCACGCCATACTGTTGTGACCTAAAAATAAGAATTTTGATAACAAATAATACGTTTTAAAAATTGTGAGAATCCTTCTCTAATGCCAATTTATATATGCCTAGATAAACATTACCTATTTTTGCAATTTTTCTCAATATCATCCAAAATTAGAAACCAAAATAAAAAATGACATTGGGAGAACGCACTTCTTTAGTTTGAACTAATCTACAGTAGGTACTACAGTCTATTAAATTTTACGAAAAACTAAGTTTGCACGTATAATATCACATGTGCATTAATTCTTTCCGGAAATTTTTTTGGGTGCTTTTCAACAACGTCTTAATTAGGTCGAGTGGTACACGAGAGCTAATTACGTTATTGGAATGCATGGTAAAAATTTTCCTGGACATAAATTAATGCACGAGTGCTTATTCGGTAACAAAATCGCAATGACACCGCCGCATTATTTTTAATTCTTCTTACAAAATAAACTAATTTAACATTAATAAATATGTACTACCCTATTAATTGTTTATTTACACTCAAAATTACAATTGAATCAATTTTTAATTTAACGTCAAACTGACATAATGACAGTAAAGTTTCCGCTTATTAAGTACAGTTGCTTAAGCTACTAGTAAACAATTTCCGCTGAAATTTTTATATAGGTAACCATGGTTACTATTATTGTAATAAATTCTTCCATTGGCTGTTATTTGTGTCATGCGATTTTCAAATTAATTTTAATAGGGATACTGAATATCGTTTTTCTTTGTTTTGTCGCTTAGAAATAAATCAATTTCATTTATTGGGTTAAAACGTTGAGAAAAATTTATTTATTTATTAAGATACCTATATAATTTGAGTGTCTGTTTATTTATGACTAAATGCTTATTTTCTAATGTCACCAAATGTAGGTACCTATCTATATGCTTACTAGAAATCATACGCGCAGACTACGTGGGGCTTCGGGACTCGAACCCCCATAGGAAAATATTCGAACTTATAACACATGCAAATTTTATTTATTTCTGCACATACGAAGGTAAAATCTACCTAATCAATCAATTTCATATTCAGAAATTTAACCATCGATAATTTAATTAATTTTGTTATCTTTTCTGTACGTCTACTAAACTATGTCTTCGTCATATTATATTCCATAAAAATTCGTGTCACGGCAAAAACTCGGTGTACGTCAGATAACACAACGGTCTTAAATATAAGACAATACGACTCTATTGGGTTGACAGTGGTCTCTTCATAGCAATATTTGTCTCTCCTGAATCAGAAAGAAAAGAAAGGGACCTGAACATTCCATAATATTTTACTACAATTTTTATGAGATGGGAGATATGCTATCTTGGGTTGTGATGGTAACACGTTCGTCATAAAATATTCGACATTGTTTTATCGAAATTAGGGCATCACATAAGTATGTGTATTCTTTTAAGAAACAATTTTAAAATTTATGTAGCATTGACAATGTCTTCATATTTCTATTTTCAATGTGCAATTCATGTTTTTTAGATCAATACATTCCTAATTATTCTTGGATCACTCATTATATAATTTTTTATTGGCGAGTGTGCTCTATGTTCTAAGTTAGCTTCAAAAATACTAAGATGTTAACAACAAAGAACAAGCTTAAACATAAGTTTTATTTACCCTCTCTGCCTAAAAATATGGACACAACACGCATCCTGTGTAAAAATTAACAAAAAAAAAGAAATTTAGCTTTTAAATTGGTTATAGTAGTGTTAAATTTTAACACAGCATTTGGTTAAATAGTACACGTACACCCAGTGCCGATGATTCGTGGAAAACTAGATTTTGACAAGTTGCGATTTTAGTTGGCAACACTTCTGGCGCGCCGCATGTGTCAAACTAAAACCATGACAATCGCCGATGAATCGTGGAATACTTGATTCTAGAAAGTTCCCGGCGCGCTCTGTGAGTATTGCCTACTTAAATCGGAACTTTCTAGAATCTAGTATTCCACGATTCATTGGCGATTGTCATGGTTTTAGTTTGACACATGCGGCGCGTCAGAAGTGTTGCCAACTTAAAACGAAACTTGTCACCATCTAGTTTTCCACGATTCATCGGTGCTGAGTGTACAGTGGTTGGTTTAACACGGGACGTTTTATCTACAACATTATTAACCACAACCACCTTTGGATTTTTTACTGTGTACCAAAAATGTACCTACTCCTTGGCGAAAATGGCCATTTAGGATCGAATACTATTATGCCATTAAAATATTTTTTCTATTCCCTACGGTATTGGCAACATAAATATTCATACCAACATGTGTGGATAGGGATGATATATCCATACCAGGTGCTGATATGAAATTCAAGATCAAATATGTCAAAAAATTATTAATGCGTGCAAATTATGTTTTTTATCATGACAAATAATTATTAAAAACATTAAATCAACTGTTATTTAATAATTAATTATGTTTAAAAACGTTATTTTATTATAAAAAGAGTTTTTACGTTGGCAACAATTATTCAACTGTCATATGTCAAACAATAATTGATGTAACCCTACTTTTAAATAATTTCTGGCATCATATTGAGTGCATTTTATTGCAAAAACTATATTTCGTAATTTGATCGTAGAAAAAATAGGCTGTAAAACTCGAGTGGATTGCCTACATCGCACGCGAACGTTTGCAGACACTCCCCCTATATACACTAGTGGCAAAAATGACACTTTCAAAATTCTTCATACATATTATGTTGCATTCGTTCGTTAACTTATGCTTTTTGATTAAATTTTGTATTTTAATCAGAATATAACCTATAAAAATGCTTGCTGTTTAATTTTATACAACAATTTTACGAAAGTTTCAGGAAAATTTCAGTAAAACAAAAATATTTTTTTTAAAGAAGAATTTAACAATTACATTTGAAAACATGTTAAATATCGAGTAGAAACTTTAAACCTACATAGATTAAAATAAAAATATAAAAAAAATTGACTTAGTAATACCATTTTTTGCAAAGATTACAAGAAAACCCGAAATTTTACTCTAAAAGTGTCCAGAATTATTGCCACTAGTGTAGGCATCACGTCCACTCTTGTTGTACAATATACTAATATGCACGAAGTTGTGAATCAGCCTGTATGAAAAGAAACAGGAATATGCGGAGGATATAATTCCTGGTTGGGTCAAACATCACGACAGCAGGTGTTCACGTTAGAGATCCCGCATCTCCATTATTCCCTTCGGTCTCGCGGATTTCTATAGCCGCATATCTACTCGTAGGAAAGTAAGCTTAACATTATATTCATATTGGGGAGCAGAACGAGCCAGGAAATAAAAATATTTCAATACTACGCTCTGTTTTAATCCTCTAAAGTACTCATCTGTTACGGGGTTCCTAAGCCGGCGGTTTTCAAGTGATTCATGCAGCACAGTTTACCCCGCGGTCCGCGGTTAATTTCTTTTTATTGCGGCCGTTGCAGGGTAAGAAATGTGAACACGTGTGTTATTGTACCGCGGACTCGATCGTTTCAAATAGGGGCGCGGTGTATCATTGTTACGAACGTTGCCAGTGATTCTCAAATTCTATACTTACTAAGTTTTATAGGAATGGGTTCACTTCTTTCGTATCATTCGTTTGCAAGCATGCCAAAATTTATTTTGACGCGTCTCCGATTATAAAGCGGTATTTATAGCAAACGCAATGCAATGGGTAACGTAAGACGCAATGCAGTAGGTAACGCAACGCAATGCAACGAACAATTGTTTGATTTATAACAACGTATCTGCGGTAGCGTTTCATCAATACCAATATTCATTAACTTGACAAGTACCAGTTGACATCTGTCAATTATAAAACTATTTTGTATTTAATCCTATAAAATCTCTTTCTATTTTATATGAGTAATTAATTAATTTCAGATATGTTTATTTTTCCACAAATTTAAAAATGTCTTAATTTTGATTGGCCAGAGGCAAGAAGCTCACGCAAGGCAACGCAAGGAGTTGGAAGTTGACTACTCTTGCATTGCATTGCGTTGCGTTGCTGTTCACCTTGCGTTGTTATCTTCGAGCATATACTGACTAGAGGCCGCGTTACGGCGTTTGTTGTGATCGGAAGATATGCGGCGGGGGAGATTTGCGGGGTCGGAAGCCGTGATGTATTGAGGGATGCGTAATTTCTTAGTATTATTCCACAAAGTAAAATAATACTCACAAAACCTCATAAAGCTTTTCACAAAGTAAACGCAGAACTTAAGGTTAAAGAAAATGACATGTGTGACAAGAAGTAACAAAGAATAACAGCAAAACGCTGCCCGCAATACACCATGACTTCCAGCCCCGCAAGTCCCCCCTACTGCATATCTTCCGATCACAACAAGCAACGCATTGGTATAGGGAATTACTTCTCTAGTCAGTATATGCTCGAAGGTTGTTATAAATCATCCCTAGCAAATGTACACATTCATCTTTTTACCTTACCTACTGCGTTGCGTTACCCATTGCATTGCGTTTGTTATAAATAGCCCTTTAGTGTTTATACCTTAGACCATATAATGTTCTAGACACGTAACGCCTATTAAAATGTACAGTGGGTCTTGAAGCCAGCACTTATGTCAGCGGAGTTGTGTGAAGTGAGATAGAGACCTTAAAGTTGCTGCAGTGCAATTTGCATACTTTGCACTTTTAATTCTTGGATTCTTTCATTCTTATTGTCATCTGTTACAATTTTGTATATTTAGAAGTTATCTTGTGCAATTTGATTGTGTTTTATTGAATACTAACAATGATGTGAATCACGAACTGTCACCTATCAAATCAAATGCAACCCGTATACTTCAACTTTGGTGAAAATGCAACTCGCATTACACCAACTGTGGGCTAACTGACATTAGTGTCGGCTTCACAACAAACGACTGTATAGCAATTCAGAGTTGAACTAGGGGGTAGTATGAAAAATAAGGAAGTTTTATTGGGGGAAAGGGATAAACTAGTCGTGGTCGAATTAGGAAGGGATGATTTGGGACACAAAATACCATTTAAAGACGAATAAAAAACATATTTATAACTAAAATATACTTAAATTTACGCTCAAAGCGTAATTGCTTAACGCGGAAGCTAAGATATTTAAAATTAAAATAAAAAATTATTACGATCCCATTGCTTTTATTTCGTTCGAGAATTCTTGGATTGTAACTTGAATGGGTAAAGTTGCTGTATGTTGAATTAATTGCAATTGAGGTGAAACATATTTTTGTAACTATATGACCCGCCTCCCCGGCTATTATAATTTTTATACGTTAAACATTGTAAAATATTGTTATTTCCCCTGTATGAAAAAATTTAATTTTGAATGAAACAGCCTTTGACGTTGAACTCAAAAAAATTTCGTCTACGGCGCTTTTTTTCTTTTTTCCTTCACTATTTATATAGAACTACACCAATATTTAATTTTGTAAGTACTATTGTACTCATTTTATATGTGTTGTATTAGCATTATGCTATTTAATAAATCTATTATTATTACTAATTCAAGCCCTCACTCCCAAACAAAAATCATGGCTTCGCCTCTGTCTTGTACTGATTTCAGCAAATAAATGGTCATTCTAAGATACAGATAACATTTTTCAAAAAATAATTTCATTCTTCAAGTCTAATGCATTTTAAACTGGACTTGAACAAATGAAATGTGTTTATGCGACAGTAATGGCCATTTGCACCGCCTCTACTTAAATTTTAACTGTCACTTAAATGAAAAATATCGAATCGAATTAATGAAAGCAATGTTATATATACGTTTCACAATTCAATTTGATTTTGATTCGATATTGTTGATTTAAGGAAAACTAAAAATTTAAGTGGAAGCGGTGCAACTAGATATAAAAGATGCTTTTTTAAAGTCAAGACCTCCTCATTTTTAATATTAATAATTTCTGAGATAATTTCATTTCAATTGGTTCAAATGATCTGAATCTAAGTATATGTATCAAAATATATGAACTAATTTTGCCAGAACTAAATGTAGGTACGTAGGTACGTATGTACCACGAATTCTTAATTTACATTATATCTGTCTTATTCACTATGAACGAGATCATTAATAAAATTTATTATGGAAAAAGAAATTAAAATTAACCTCAAATGATCTTTAAAATGGAATAACAGAGTCCTTCGCTTTTTTCAGGATCTACGTTAAAACGAATATCAAATTTTGAGTTAGTTAATTATAACTATTTGGTATTTAAATATACATTTAGTTATTCAATTGTATAATAAATGTAACTATTTCTTGTCCTGTGTTTAAATTGAAGGAAACAGTAGTAAGAAAGCAGTAATGAAGTCACAGATGTAAAAGTTTTAGCATTACTGCATGCATTGTCGTAATGCCTTTGCCGATACGTGATTCTTTTAATTCTTGCGTTAATTCTCGTGTGTTTATTGCGCCCTCCAGACTCTATTTTATTTTTATTTTTTCTCCCCGGGCATCGGTGATCGTTATTAGCAGCAGAATACTCAGTGTTTAAATATATTTATGGAGCAGGACGCATTAATTCGATTTACTTGAATTTACAGATATGAACATGGAGCTTATCCTCTTCCTGTTATTTATCGCATATTAAATTTTACTGGAAACTTTTATTCACTGGATTTAATCCCAGATAACTACGCTACCGTACATCCATCATTTATCGTCTCTTTTCCCCGTTTAATATGGAGAATAAATATTTATATATTGGAGACATCTTTCCCCCAACACTAAGCTACGCCAAATTATTGCCATTCCCAATGAATACATTTTCAGAATGCGGCGTTCATTTTAATTTACGGAGTTGATTTAAACAAATCTTTAACGACTATAATATGAAGTAAAACTAATACTTTTTTAAATGAGCAGAAATTTGTAGAACGGAGGTGAATTCTAAACGGGCTAAATTATTTTATTTTATTCTATGACATAAACTGACATTTTTCGGACGATTTATCATACAAAAAGTGAAACTTTAAAATTCTAGGTATTTATTTGGAAATAAATACCTGAGCAGCTTCAATTAAAATATCTTCTGGTATGTACTTTTCGTCCATTATTATGAAAAAGTATAACCGCAGTACCACAAAAATGTAAAATGACAGTTTATTTTTTCATTATTTATAAACAAATACTTGTCCTTATAGAAATTGTTATTTAGCCTACTTGTATCATATTCCTACGAATTTTTAAAATTTTCTATTAATAAATACTATAATTTAACAACTTTAGTAACCAGTATGAATTAAAATTGTGTATGTACTTTGAACGAAAAGTGACTTTAAAGTCCTCGCTAGTAATTACGATCTCGGCGCACGCCTCGGCCGTAAACAACTTGCTATAGTACCTTCAAGTTTCACTATTCGTTCTAGATACATAAATAACTATTATATAGTTGAATTAACTGACAAGATTAATCTTAAATCTACAATAACCTATAACCGACCTATAACGTAACAAATGTATTGTAAATGTAACTGTAAAGCTACGTTTCTACATCTTACCTAATATAGTCACAGTTTTTTATTAATTTATATTGACAGTAATGTTGGTAAAAATAATTTCTAATAATATGTAATGTAGAAATAATTGAAATATTATATCTCCTAAATAAATTTTTCATAAATGGACAGTTTCAGGTTGACAAGAACATGTTTATGATAAAAAAATTTAAATTTGCAAGCTTTGTGATTATGTGCAACGACAAAAATTATGACAATGTTTAAAAGTAGATGGAATGAACAGCAGCTTTTACGTATGTCAACATCTTAAGGTTGTATCTTAAAACAAAAATATGCTATAAGTTTTAATAACATGCTTTCATAATAGCTATTAATATAACAAGAATATTATGCGATTTATAATACCGAGGATGTTGCTAAGAGACGAGGTGAAACCGAGTCTCTTTGAACATCCAAGGGGGCTTAAGGTGGTTGCAGCGATACTTTTAAGTCAATTGACAGTCTTCATGAAAAATTGAAAAATGAACTTAAATACATATAATACTGCCGTAGAAAAATATTTCAAGGGTTGGAAGAATACCGTAACAGATTTTTTTCCAATTAAATGAAATATATGTTATTAAATAAAACCTAAAACATTAAATTAAAGTGGAACAAAGTCATTCATTTGACTCCAATACCAACTTTCCGCATAAAAAATTTTATTTAGAAAATGCATTATATATTATATAAGTAGACACAGAACTGTGTTCATATAGGTTATTTATTATAATTTTATATTTTAGAATATGGTTTTTAGAGAAATATTAATTTTATGAACAGTTTCTATCATGCGTAGTTAGATGATAATCGTGGCAACGCAGCACTGTGTTTTCAACGTAGATTTGACATTTGACGTTTAGGTTAAGTTATCTTTTTTGTAACATGTCGAATATGAATGAGCGTTATTTGTACTATTTGATTATTTATCATTATTAATTAAGATTAAGTATTAAATTTAATAGTATCTACAAAATAGCAGTTTGTTTAGATTATTTTGCTTCAAGTTCAAAGTATCTAAGTTAGTACAGGGAGATTTTTGCAAGTTCAACGTTGCCAAGTTTTTCTAGAAATATACAAGAACTCAAGTTTGTCGTATGTTCAATAATTTTTTACGCAATAACCAAGTGGTTAAAAATTGCAATTTTTTTATTTGATTTTTGAATCGTTTAATCTACCTTAGAAAATGTTTTTCATACAACCTACATGGAGGAAACAATATGTATTTTCAGAAATTAAGATGTTTTTGCTGGGTCAACATATCCTAGCAGTGTAAAAGTCAAGAACTTTGATATCAATTATCTCGGAATCTACATGGTCAATCAGCTTGAAATTTTTAAGATAAATATATTAGTACCTTTGTTATATATTCTGAAAATTTCGTTAATTTTACATGGACACGGAGACACGCTGAAACCACCTTAAATCGCATATATTCGCGTTATATTCAAAGCTTAATCGTATCATCAAAGATAGCGATGTTAAAACAAATCAAGAATTTTATTTGTCAATTAGTTGACAGTTCGCATAATTATTATGGAAGGTTTTGATGTTATTATGGTTGTATCTAACGTATTAAGTCCGTAACTAATGAATTATAAGTATCTAACGTATTATAAATAACTAACGTATTATGTTGTTTATAATTATCAAAAAATGTTGCATGTTATAAGGTAATAACAGTTGATGATACGATTAAGGCTTTAACTTTATGCTGCATTCAGCAAAATTTGAACACATAGCGTAGGCGGTGAGTGACAAGCGTCAATGTCAAAGTGACAGTTGTCAATGTCAAAGTAACAGCAATCATTGAGATATTGTGTTTCAAAAATAACAAAAATTGTTAAAATTCAAAACATATTTCGATTTTAAAGCAAAATTTTAAAAGTCTGCGTCGACCATTTTGTAGATTGTTATTTTATCTTCAACAATATCTTTTAGATTATTATATTGAACAAAACAATAAACGCTGTGGAGTGGCACGCGAAATCCATGTTTTCTGGCGCGGTAAAGGATCGTCTTAACGAATATTTATGACGACATCGGTTGATTTGAGGAATAAGGGCGTTTTGTTTTATAATAAATTTTGCAATTCCGTGAAAATTCCATAAATAATTCTTAACACTACATTGAACTGGAAGGTTCACATTTACTTTCTATTGTTTTAAAGTTTAAATTTAAGCCTGAATAAAATATCTACATTGAGTTAAAATATCGTAAATATATGCTATATTTTAGATATTATTATTTCATTTATAACATTTTTAAAAAAATTCAAAACAATAGTAATAGTAATCTTGTTTTATTTCCGAAAAAATTTAAGATGATTAATATAGGTAACTAATTTATCGGTATAATACGAAACCATGTTTTATGAACCACTGGAGATGCCTCTTAAGAGGTCGACACGTAGCTTTACACTTGTCTGTTAAAAATTCAACGCGCAGAAAAAGCTCCTGTAAAGTCAGTGATGTACAAGGGCAAATCAAATTTTTAATTAGTCTTGTAAAAGTTCTCCTCAGCCGTCAAACTGATCATCGCGCAACACTTCGTAAAAGTGTAAAAATCCTTGTTGAAAGACATTAATTATCTTCAAGCACTGACAGTTATTATTTTGAAACATCAGAAAAAGAAGATTAGTGATTGAAGGCGATAATAAGTTGTAACATTTGAAGAAGTGGAAAGTTTTGCGAACTTGAAGTTGTTCAACGCGACGCCCAAAGTGATGAGAGGGACGTTGTGCCATCCGCTACTTGATTAAGTATCGACTGACTTTAAAAACTTCGCAAAATCAGATCAAATTTGTATTTAATAATGTGGCAGATAAAATAGTCGTTGTATATCATTACAAGCCAAAAATTAAATGCGATTTATGCAGTTTTCTGCAAGATAAGGGCTGGTTTATAATGGATGTAATCTGTTACTTCTTCTGTATTCTGTAATATGTGTGATGTGAATGAGAAGTGTGTGGTTCATAATCACTTCATTAATTGCTAACTTTACGACATAACCTATCTTATAACTGTCAGAAATGAATCCGTTTGTCGAAAGTTACATAGTTGGATCTGCAATGTTTATAACAATAAATATTGTAACGAAATATAAAATACTCATCAAAATGTAAACAAAGATCAACAAAGAACAAATAGGACTTGCTTGCTATTTGTTGGGAAATAGTGAAGAGTGAAGTATGTAACAGAGTGGCTTTATACGGAGTATGGCTGACTTCAGTAAAATTGTATTTGAATAAAATAATATGTTTGGTAATACATGAAGAGTTTAAAAGTCAGATACTGAACTAATTTTTGGATATCATATTGTTACAATTAAACATTAAAAAATTCCACATTTTTTAGAGTATTTTAAGTATGGTTACTTGTTTGAAATATAGCGCCTATGGCCATACCTACTCTTTTTATATAGTGATACCCTAGGAAGTTTTCTTAAAAGTTGGCGAACCTTACTGTTACAGTGTAGGTAAACGTCAAATCCAGTGTGATTATGAACCGTAACATAGAAATACCTATTAGCTCATGTTAAAAGAAGACAGAAGAAGTCACCAGTTACATCCATTATAAACCAGCCTTAAAACACCGAAAATAAATTTCAGATAATGTCTTTCTATACGACTGTTACAGAATGTTACCATTCTTACATAATTTTCAATTATGGAATGACTTCATTTATCACTTGTTATTGTCATTAGGTAGTTATTTAAGTGAAGTAGTTTAAATGTTTATATTTAGTATTTCTTAAATTTTCTGTAGAATTTACATTATCCTTATTTAGAAGGGAAATAATAATAGATATTAATGATACAAGTTTGATATAGCTAAGGTAATGAAACGTGTGTGATGTTAAATCACGAACTAAAGAGCCGAGTGTTTTTATCACCCAAGTTTCATTACTCTTGCTATATCAAACGTGTATCATTCAATATTTTCTCTACGGCGTCCTTTATTGCTGCTGAATTAGATTTTTTAAATTGATTTTTAACATTCGAAAGACGTTTAGTGTAAAACTCACAGCTTGATCAAGTATCATTTTATTCATTGTTATTGTTATGGCAACTATTTGTTTGTTTGCTGTTAATGACAGTAAAATTTTTCAGTTGACATTTAATTTTTTTACAAGTTTCAGTGTCAAAATTCTAGTTTCTTTCATTTCACAAGTTCTTTATTAATTGGTTCCAAAGTAAAATTTTTGACGTAAGTAACTGTATTTTTTGGCATTATATTTGATATTTTTTATATTTTATCGTAAGAAGTTGTCGCAAAAAGATTCATTTGACAAATTCAATTAAAATTTATTGAAAACAATACAAAATTTAAAAAAAGTCATAACTACATGGTAGTCATAGGAATGTAACAGGAAAATTGACATTTGAACGATCCCTAGGACATTTTTACATTGTTTGCCGTTACTTATATGCACGTCATTGGTCAGAATTTATAAATTGAAGCAAATGATTGGTTTACTTAATATGTGGGAAATAGTCAATAGTAATATATCAAGGGACCTTTATTTTGCTGGAAAAAATTATTTCAAAAGATTGTTGCTTTGTAACATTTCGAGACAAATGACATGATCAAAATCCCGAGCTGAAGGCGAAGGATTTTATCATTGAATTTGTCGAGAAATGTTACCTATAAGCAACAATCTTAAGAAATAATTTTACCTGCAAAATAACGAGACCCGAGATATATTTTGTTAGACTAATTCCCAAATAAACAGACATAAAATATGTACTAATAAATTTACGTTGGAGTGTCCTAATATTTTTTTTATTAAATGTTTTCTAATGCCGGAGTAAGCAAAATTTGACACTGCTGCAGACCGATTAAAATAATTATTCGTGTTTTTAAATCAAGACTAATTTTTTGTGGCGAAACGGTTGTTTATTTTGACATTTAATTTTTTTACTAGGTAACCTTTGAGCGCCTTTGAGTGTCATAATTTTAAATTTTTGATTCTTTCATTTCACAAGTTCATTAATAATTGGTTCCAAAGTAAGGTTTTTGATGTAACTATGTTTTTTGGCGTTATATTTGATATATTTTTTTATTTCATCGTAAGAAGTTGTCATAAAAAGTTTCATTTGATACTTTTAATTTCAATTAAAAACAATACAAAATCAATAAAATTGTCGTACATGGTAGTCATAGCAATGTAACGTGTAAATTGTTACTTGAACAATCCCTAGGGCATTTTTACAAATTTTGCCGATATATTTTGTACGTCATTGGTCAGAATCTAAAAAATTGAAGCAAATGATCGGTTTAATTAATATGTGGAAAATAGTCACTTGAACAAACCCTAGGGCATTTTTACAATTTTGCCGATATATTTTGTAGGTACGTCATTGGTCAGAATTTAAAAAATTGAAGCAAATGATTGCTTTAATTAATATGTGGGAAATAGTCAAATAAAAACTCTTTGGGAAAAATTATGCCGAAGTTGGCTTCAACTTAAATATTTCGGGAAAAAGATAAATTTATTTGAATTTTGTTGAAACAAGCAAAAAATTAAAGCCATTACGAAAACAAGTTAAAACTTACAGTCAGGGAAGTACTGCAGTGGCCACAGCAGATTTTTTTATTACGCAAATTGTAAAAGGATGCATCGAAGTTGCCTCAGTCCTCTAGGGAACAATAATAATATACTACTGCAAGCATTAACTACCACTATGCTGTATACATATTCTTATTCTTACTGCCCAGCGTCCGGGCTAATAATCTCCCGTGAGCGTCTGCAGCAATTATTTACCCCCCCCCCCCCCTGTAGTGAAATATACCTCACGGCGATGTCGCCATTGTCGCCATATTCCGTTCAGGGGCTATAAATATGTGATGGTGTCGTAATATCACATGTGCCAGCTGGCCTAAATTGGTACGAATGGGCCGACGAGAGCATTAGATACCTAACGAGTCTTGCGAAGAGGCGAACGCGGGATGTAACTCTATCCCCAGATGGTCAGCGCTGTACTTGTGCTGTGTGTTATGGTGTTTACCACCTATTTATGAATGTTGTATATTAGAGAGTGGTTTATGGGCTGAGGTAATGGATGCGTCTGCGAATCAGAGGAAATGAGAAAAGGAGAAGTAGTTTTCCTATTCAAATTTTTTGTTTTACTGAGGCATTTTACTCGAAATGATACAACGGTAAACAATTATGTAATTTTAGATTTAAAAATCTTTGAGTTCGTAGGTTGAGTATAGGTTTGTTCCAAGTTCGTAAATGATCCGAGATAATAAGGAATTAAAAGTTCTTATGAATTTTTCTTTTAGCCTGTAAATGTATACATGATTATGAAATATTTAGAACAATCAGAACTACATAAAAATGTAAATATAATTATTGTAATTTGCTTTCATTTATCATAAAAATTAAATGCAACAATGGACGATATGGTTATATCGTAATTAAGAAACCAAATCAACATGGCCAGGCAGATTTTTCTTTGTTTATTGATTGTCTGAAATCTGAAATGACAGCAGATATGCAAGTCCTAACCCTTCAATTTCATAACTAATAAAATAACTGCACTAATTTGACCGCTAGCTCTCCGTCTATTAATTTCTGCAATGCAAATTTTCAAAACTTTACCATGCCGTTCCAAAAGCGATATTTTATGAAACTGATTATTCAGGTATATTATTTAAAGGTTGTTGGAAACCATTAAGTATCTACATAAAACTTATTTAAATTATTGACTTTTTGAAATATAGATTTCGTTCTAATTTGGGAGAACATGAGATGTTAGCTTTAAAAGCCTCTTCCTGGATCTGAACAATTATCCCTGCTTTACTATATTTTAATCTCTCACCACTCAGACCTGTCAGATCAAGGTGTCAGATAGTGACCAGTTTTTTAAAAGAAATCAGTACAAAATTTATGTTTTATTGACATGTCATAATGTGAAGTGAAATAATGAACAAAATATAGCAATACCTTCATATTTTTTGAGTACCTATCTAGTAGGTATTATTGAAAAGAGAAAATAAGAACTAAAATAATAATTATTAGAAGTATAAGAAGAAAATGTGTCACAGATGAAAATTGTTTTAAAAACATTTCTTATAATTGTACATTTATAATAAATTTAAATAATAATAATGATAATTGAAACAAGATTTTCTTACAGCTTTAGGGGATCCATAATGAAAATCATTTCTTTAGTACAGTACCTACCTATGTAAGAAATCAGTACAAAATATTTTCAAATTGTTTATCAGTACAAGGATCTGAAAAAATCAGTACGAATGGCCACTCTACTGTAAGAGAGATATTGTATTCATGGTTAAATTTCGATAGTAAGATTTCAATGGGTAACCACATTTCAAGGTCCCTAGAACATGATTATGTGTGTATGGATGGCTGGATGGATAGATAAACGCGATAAAAGGATGTTGAAGGTACTACACGATAACTCAAATACTAGTTGAAATTTTGTATATTAAATAGTGATTTTTTAAAAAGAATAATCAATAATATAAAACGTAGTATCATAGTTTGTTATATACAAAATATGTTAATTATGTCTGGTTGCTATCTGCATTTCCGCATTTTTTTTGAATGTCAAAACATTGTGATAACTATAATCTCCACTCTAGCCAAATATGATAAACAAATAGGAAATGACTTTTGATTCTTGTACGCCTGTAGATTTGTAATTTATCATGTAATTCTCATTATTTTGCGAAACAAATTTCCCATGCCTTATCGTTTAATAATCTCAAAAATATTAACCATAAGAATCAGTACCCGTGAATGTGTGAATAATTGTTGCCGTAATGGAACCTTTAGTGCAATATTTCTCACGATAGGTGCGCTAGTGAGCTAGTTCCTTTTAACCTTCAAATGACTTAGAAACGTCAAACCTGTGTATGAAACAAATGTCAAAATGCGCGAATGCGTAATAACAATGTTTCCGAAATTATTATTTCTGTAATTCTGTCATAAATCTCTAGTCTACAATTGAATTATGTGTTAAAATAATACAAATTAAATTTCAAGTAACCTTTCTATTAACTCGGTTTTTCGTCCCGATGTTTTGGCATCTCTTTGAAATAATACATTTTTTAAGTTTGCGTTTTTCCAGCTTTGATGTGACGTGAGTATAATTGTAGTATTGTTGTATAAACTTAACAGAGAAGTCATATTTACACCCAGTAACATAATACGTACGTATCTTCGAGCATATACTGACTAGAGAAGTAATTCCCTATACCAATGCATTGCTTGTTGTGATCGGAAGATATGCTGTAGGTGGGACTTGCGGGGCTGGAAGTCATGGTGTATTGCGGGCAGCGTTTTGCTGTTATTCTTTGTTACTTCTTGTCACACATGTCATTTTATTTAACCTTAAGTTCTGCGTTTACTTTGTGAAAAGCTTTATGAGGTTTTGTGAGTATTATTTTACTTTGTGGAATAATACTAAGAAATTACGCATCCCTCAATACATCACGGCTTCCGACCCCGCAAATCTCCCCCGCCGCATATCTTCCGATCACAACAAACGCCGTAACGCGGTCTCTAGTCAGTATATGCTCGAAGGTACGTATTCTTATTTGTACGTAAGTATGTATTGTGTAATACGTACTTCGGAGACTTAGAGTGCCTATAAGACAGAGTGATGACCATAGTGGTCTTTCTTTTGATTGACGGATGATAAAGTCCGCCATATTTGTTCCAATGTCAAACTGTTCAATGTTTGATTTAATTACACACAGAGTATATTTATTACTACCTCAATTATTTGTTTTTGTTATTTTAATTCGGTTTATAATTTACTATTTTATCGTTGTTTCAATCTTCATTTAGAACAGTATCAGGGTTAATTTGAATGTTTCCAAATGTCAGAATGACAGTTGTCACTTACTACTTATGACGTCATGATTTGAATAGCCAATCCAGTAATCTGCATTTGGAACAAATATGGCGGCCAGATCCGTATGTCATCACTCTATGTTAATCTTTGCGTTAAAGGTCTCATTACAACCAATAAATGAAATAAAAATGCACGATGCATATTTATATTCCAATTATTTTTCAATATTACTTCATCATTCGATAAAAAATACGGTTCTGACATGTTCCTCATTTTATTGACAAATTAAAGCCTATATTTTATACTAAACATATGAAGGTCTCGATGACGTAGGTCACTTGTAGGTCACATCAAAAGCTCAGCTTCGAGCGACCCTTGAACCGCTGCCAATTGTGTTACGAATTCGAAATACGCCAATTGAAAAATGATTATTTATTGGCCGTGGACACGCTATAAATACGGGAAGAATTATGTACTTGCGGCCCACCCTTTTGGCTTATTATAAGGAAACTATAAATATTGGTTAAGAATTAGGTTAGTTTAGATCTTACAGCTTAATATTTTGTTTTCTACGTTTCTTATGTATGACTAAAATGTTTTGGGTACTAGTCCTGTGGACTGATTTCCAAATATTTTAATGTAGTACTACTTATAATAAATTAGAATAAAGATATGAATAATATTCATTTTTGCACTTCCGGGACTAAAACTCTTCTTTAGTCTTTATTTTTAGGGACTAAGGTTCTTAATTTGATCCCGAGGGATTATTTTCCATATTTAATCCCGTTGTCAAGGAATTAAATTAATTAATCCCGTTGTCAAGTAAATACGTGCTATTTGTTACAGAGTATCTTGTATCAGAGTATTTGTCATAAAGTTTACTGTCAAAATTACAAAATATGTATTCTTTTAAACTATTTTGTATTAATTTGAGGATGAAGTGCAATACATAGCGTATATACCACAGGACTAAAGTACCTTTAACCCTCAGGTGATTACTTCCCTCACCTTCGGCTCGTGAAATAAACTTCAGCCTCAGGATTAAATCATGCACTTTAGTCCTTTAATATATAATATACTATTTATTAATGGCTAGTTTTTAGATGTATCAACAAAATTTTAATTTGTATTATTTATTTTATAAACATATAGGTAATTTAAATCTATGAGTCCGGTTTTCCTAAATTTACCATATTAATATAACACCTGTAAAATAGTTAACTGAAATTAGAAAAAACATGGAATTGTGTAACATCTTCAAATATTTTTTTTAAATTTTAGTGATGAATACGTAATATCTTTCAAAAAATGTGCAACCACGTATTTAAAAAATTTCTGTAACCGGATTTTTAATAAATTTTATATTTATGTTTAGGTACGTATAACTAAGTTCAAATTCATCTAACTAAACACGATCTTAGAGTATAGAAGAATATAGAGGTAGCACATTCAGATTTTTTGGGGTGGGATTGAAACCATGAGACGGAAGGAGGGTGTGCTGCTACAGCATACCAATATAGCGGATATATTTATATTTATTCTGAAAGTTTTATAAATATGAAACATACCACGAAAAGAACAGAATGCAGAAAATTTTATTACTGACCTTATTTTTCAAATACAAAAACACACTTTATACTACGTTCAAATAATATTTGACGACGTTTGACAAATAATTTTCATCTGTCAAATTCTGAGAAATGTCAGTTAAAATAACCTTACTGAACTGTTATTTTCCCTTTTATTTTTTTATAGGTGTCATTCTGTATAGCACGACGAAATATTATCGTAAAAATTTGTATATTAAAAAAAACTTCGAAAACTAATACATACCTACATTCAAATGTGCAAAGTTATCCAAAGTTGCTTCATTGTTTTGTATCCTCTAAGGTATTTAGTAAGTATGTATTTATTGAAACATGCAACAGTAGTCGATACATCGATACGTAAGTCTTAAACTCTTCTCACATACTGCGGACGTATTTACATGTTTTCGCCGCGTCGTTGATAAATATCTCTCACGATCCAAGTACATAAACGTGATTTACGGCGCACAATATTGCGAAATGTAAGAAACAAGAAATCATGTTTAATATTGACGCCACTTATCAGGCGCCAGAGAAACGGCAGCGGCAGTTGAACCGTTGAACGCCGCCTCGGCCCAACTTGCGCAGATTTCCCTCGTCCATCAACCGGGAAATCATCTGGCTGTCGAGGAACTAGACGCCGAGGTTTACTCCCGCAGGGTTTGTCCAGAGGAAAATCCGCCTGAATTTCATTCGGGTACTCGAACCGCACAATTGTTATTTTTCTACTCCCTAATGGATATTGGCAACATATCTTTATACTATCATGTGTCGATAGAGATGTCATATCCACACCAGGTGTGGATATGGAATTCAATGTCATATACGTCAAAAAATTATTAATGCGTGCAAATTATGTTTTATTATGACAAATAATTACTAAAAACATTTGATCAACTGTTATTTAATAATTAATTATGTTTAAAAGCATTATTTTATTGCTTTTTTACGTTGGCAACAATTATTCAAATGTCATATGTCAAAAATAATGGATGTAACCCCACTTTTAAATAATTTTTGGCATCATATTCAGTGCATTTTATTGCAAAAACTTTAATTCGTTGTTTGATCGTAAAAAATAGGCTGTACAACTCGAGTGGATTGCCTATACCTCACGCGAACGTTTGCAGACCTCCCCCTATGGGGTCGTGACTGCAAACTCGTTCTCGTGCGATATAGGCATCACATCCACTCTTATTGTACAATATACTCTTGTCTATCTAGTACGTAGTACGGATTGAGCATTGTTTGTTGCACGCGGCGAGAAAGTTGTTCAGTCTAGGCGAAGCCGAGATTTCCGACTCCCCAAGGTCAACAAACAAGCTCTATCCAACTAGGTCCACACAATATTTTGTCTACAATCGTATAACGTCAATGTAGCTAATTTTAAAGTTATTATTTTTTAATTATCATAATATAATGAAATCGTGGTTATGGATCATTATCATGACAACGTTTATAAACAAAACTAAATTTTATTAAACAAAATGTTTTAGTTTGAGGCCAATTTGACGCAATAAATTAAATAGTTTTATGTTTTAAGTACAAAACAGTACTTTGTCGCACAAGTGCGACAATTGTGTTTCATCAAGACGAGAAATCTTGTCTTGACTATCATCCTGAATTTTAAGTCAAGAAATAAAAAGTTTCTTGCTTTGGCCATTTCTTGAGGGACTAGTTCTTGTCTTGAATCAAGATTTCTTGAAATTTTTTGAATTTGTACCTTTTCTATAACAGCAACATTAGCGTTTACAGAAAAACTAATAAAAAGACAAACACTTAATCAGCGATGAGTTTTCATTGTCTAACTATCTGCATGCGCCAAATGAAATGTAAGGTGACAATAAATGTATACAATTTGTAATACAATAAATACGTTTTGTAGAATAAAAAATGCAAAGTGTAATTGCTTGCTATAAACATTTAATTTTATTCAAAAATGTTTAATTTTGACTATTCCACTCATACATTTCTACGCCAACAAAAATTCAAGATTGTACCAGTTACCTTATTTTATTTTGACAAAACACACTCACACTACTTTTTTCGCACCTCTCTAGCCAATAAACTGCTGTATTTTCGTAACTATGTTAGTTTTGATAACTGAAATTTTTTGACGTTTTAATAACTTCCTTAGCAAGATGTTATTTAATTAGTGTCAAAATTGACTTGTTCATTCGTGAAGTAGTCACCCGAATATTATTTGTGGTTACATTTTCAGATTGTTTTACAAGACTGTTTTGTCAATTTATTTCGTAACATTGATTAAAAATCACTAGCTTGACAGCTCGACAGGCAACAACTCTCGTAACAATCTGGAATTTTTCCAGCAAAATTTAACCACTTACGATATTACCTACATATGACTATAAAAAACATTACGGTTAATTTTGAACAATTTTGAAAAAATAAAAGTTTTCAAGAAATCTGGAATCTCTTGTCAAGAAATCTTGATCTTAACACTCATGTTCTTGTCTTGAAATAAAAATTTTGCCTTGATCTTGTCTTGTCTTAGAATCAAGAAATGTCAAGATCAAGGTATTTTTTTTTTGTATTTCTGTGAAACACTAGCGGTGGTGCTATCAACGGTAGTTGTGGAAACTACGATGCAATTGAGTGACAAATATTTTCACAAGACTGACTATCTGAATAGGTCTATCTGTGCTTTAACTCATTCGTATCAGGGCCGTAGCCAGTTTGTTTTTAGGAAGGGACAAATATTTTATAGAAAGGGCAGCATTGATATTGTTCGAGGAAAGAAAACATTATTTTCACTCAAGGTTAAATGCTTTATAATTGAAAGTTACATTTTTTTCAAGGGATGATGGGAAGCTGCATGTTTTTCACCTACTTCATGTGCAAAAATAAATAATGCGCTACTTGTATGATCTTTTTATTAAATACTTTTGAAGCAGAAATAAAAACTTGAGACTCGTATTTTTATTTTTACAAAAAATTTATTAACAAGCCCAAAAATAATTAATGAAAAATTATTAATATATGGTGTGACGTACAAAGCTGCCATTATGTCACTGTCACTGTCATAATCAATTAATTTTTTCGTAGTAACAAATGTTAAACCATGAACAAGACACTGAAATTTCATAGGTACTCTAAATTATAAATAATACTTTAATTCCTAAAGTACTAGGTACCATAATCTTACACTTGAAATAAAAAATAATGCGATAAATTAATTATTTATCAAAATATTTCAGAAAAGTACTACTTCCGGTTTGGGGATTGCTTCAAAAAAATAACTGGGTTCTTAAGATTTGTATTAAAACGTTATATATGTAATATATTGTAACTTTTTGAGTTATAGAGCCCGGAAAAAATATTATATATAATCTAAAACACATAGACACCCATACGCGCACACGCAGACATAATTTCGAAAAAACTTTATTCGTATTCTATGGATCCTAAAACGTGCTTATCCACTAAAAACTCACACTCGAAAATTTTGACCCATCACAACTAACACCTCTCTTATAGAATATGAGGCGGGAGGTAAAAAGATAGCAATACCATTATATTTTTTGAGTACCTAACTAGTATTATTGAAAATAGAAAATAAGAACTAAAATAATAATTATTAGAAGTAAGTATAAGAAAAAAATGTGTCGCAGGTGAAAAATGCATGAATAGCAAAAATGGAACAAAATGATGAAATTTACGTTTCCGGACAATTCATCCCGGTGAAATCTGAGCCGTGACGTCTCCGCGCCGTAGTGATGTTATATACGATCGCGCATGAACTATGGTCGACATACAACCCAGTTCTTAATGACACTGTCAAACCTTTGCTTGATTTGTGACGCCGGTTCTTCGATTAAAGACATCAGTTTCAGCCCAGCGAAAAATATGACCGCCAACCGCGTTCGCATTCTTCTTCTCCTGCTGCCTGGCGATAAAGCCTTCGCTGCCTCAGCCCACGTCATCCAAAATGGCCGCCATACTGCACAACTTCGAGTAATTGTCTCCCGTTATATTTTTGAGAATTACGTTCGGTCGTTAAATTTATTTATTAACAGTTTGCTACGGGGATTTATCGCGGATTTGAGGAGGCTGCGAAATCCCAGAGATGAATGTGGAATAGACATAATGATAGCATTGTGCTCACTAAACTTTCTTTTTATAATTTCTCTTGAATCAGTTAATTTTTACGACAGCATGATAATGATAACGAGTTATTTGATTAACGTAATAATGTTTTACATACAGGATGTTTCTATACCTCTGCACGCAACTTTACAGAAAAAAAAGATTTTTTCAAAATTCGCAAAAATAAGGGTACCTAGTGTAGTAGTACATTGGTTTGAACATCCATTTAATTGCTTATTTATTATGTTATTTATAAAATAAAATAATAAATAGTATCAGACTATCTACAAATTATGTAATAATAATTATTACATAATTTGTAGATAGTCTGATACTATTTATAATATATAATAAATAAGCAGGTTAAATGGACGTTCACTACCCTTATTTTTGCGAATTTTTAAAAAATATATTTTTTTTGTTATATATCAAATTATATAACCTATTTAAAGTTGCGTGCAGAGGTATAGAAACAGCCTGTATATGATCAATGTACCTACTGATTAAGTTTGAATCAAGCAAAAATGTTATTTGAATATGGAATCATGTATTGCAATGACGAATTAAAATTATATTTTATATCAATGTAGTATATTAATTATTAAACAATGTATTTTTACGATGACACATTTTACAGAATAGGGATCTCCACCATAGCAGCAAATTAGAAATCCAGTCAATTATATTGAAAGGAGATCTGAAAAAATTGTTATTACGATTACATCAAAATATTGAAATATATCAGTTTCTTTTAAATAACGTCAATAAAGATGTGATTATCTTGATTATTTTTGACGTTATTAAAAAAATGTATACCTACATTTTTTTATTTTGCTGTTAACAATTTATTAATAAAAAAAATTCAACAAATTTGAAATAATAGCACCGTCAGAAAGTGTTTACCGAAAGGTTTCAAATACATTGATTTTCACTGGATATTTCTGATGGTGATATCTCAAATTTATTGAATTTTTGTTTATTAATTGTTAACGTCGAAATAAAAAATGTATCAGTTTTTTTAAATTACGTAAATAATAATCAAGATAATAACATTTTTATTGACGTTATTAAAAAAATAAAACTGATAAATTTTTATGTTAGCAATTAATAAAAAACAATTTTAATGAATTTGAAATCATAGAAATTTCCTGTGAATATCGACGAATTTTTTTATGATAACAATAATGTACATTAGTCGGAAGACGGCTATAGAGAGATTTTTTGAACAGGTGATTAATTGTCTGTAAAAAATATGTTAAATTCGCCTTTTCAATAATATTTAGAAATTATACAACACAAGGTGAGTCTGCCACACCCTAGATATGTATGTATCTATTTAACAAAATACCGCAAGATGTTTTGTAAATTTCATTTTATAACTGTGCTTTAAATTTTCTAGTAAGAGATGCGCCTTACGAAATATGCAAGTGTTTGTGCGTGCGATGAAAACAATAATTTAAAATCCGAATCATTTTTTCTTTATCCTTTAAACTCTTTGCGAAAAATTACTTTCATCCTCCAATGCAAAAGTATTATTTCGCAATCTAGAAACCAAAATAATTGTTTTTAGCAACATGCATCAAAAACTCATTTTTATTTAGTGTCCTTATTTCCCAATACATTATTAGCATTAAAAGTAAATTTCATAGTATCTAGAAATTAGTATAAGTACATAGTGTTTGCGTAAAATTGAAGTTAATTTGCAAGAAATTAATAAGCATGTGTAGTTAATAATAAATAGAAGATCAAATTTAGTGCAAATAACAGCGAGAAAATAGCTTATAACAGTTAGAAAAGTAAGTGTTTTATTTATTCAATTATCTGTAGGTTACTCCTGGATCTCCCCCGAAACCCTCCCAATAAAATGGACACCCCTGACCATGAAGGCTCTGAACCAGATAAAATCATCGAACAAATTGATTTAATACTTGCAGCGTTGGACAACGTGAAAAAATTGACAGAAAATGCGCCTAAAACTCAAAGAAATAATATTGAGCTACCGATAAAACCGAACTTATTTGAACCCGGACCGAGTACATCAAAAGACAACTTCAGATCCACAGAAACTACTAATATGTTACCAGACCAGATAAATTGCGTACAAATTAAAATAATATCATCGGAAGTAGAATCCGGACAAATTGCTCAAAATAATTGTGAACAAATAGGGCGACAGTATAGTACAATAGATGTTTCACCAACTAATACTCATTTGACAGTAACTCAATCAGATGGAACAACTAAAAGATACCGTCTAATACTCGATGAAACTGCGGCCGAACCAAAAACTAAACAAAACGATAACAATAATCCTCGTTCAGAAGTTGATATATCTCGTTCTACTACATCAATAGATTGTGTTTACCAGCAAACATCCAGAAAGAGAAAACGGAATGATCCTAAAACTAAGACAAAATTTCCGAAAATCGCTTTAAGAGATCGGCCAGAACAACATAGACGTAGAAGAAAAATACCTGCAGTAGTTGATGACCGAAGGATTATACGCCGACTAAAATTATATCCTTCATATCAAAGAATTATGCCGGTAACTACTACAGTTATCTCTGAGACTCCTTCAAAATATTGTTCTAAGCGTCGACTTATGTATACACTTCTTCACCGATTTAATTCACTTATCAATTGTTTAGAAAATAATTTTAATCTGAAGTCCGTGGTTATTACTAGTAACTGGCACAACCCTCGTGAAAAATTTCAGATCTATGGTACACCAGATTTACGACGCATTATCGAAAGGAATCACAAGCACCATATTATCAGACAATGCCGCAAATATCAACTGTCTGACATATTCTTAGACAACGAAACCATACTACCACCTTTGAGTAAAGATGGCAAGCTAGTCTCATTGAACCAACTAAGATTTCATGACCTGCGGAACATGATCCCGTATATGATACGAGCTGTAAATAATAACCATCCTCCAGATTGGAGTAACTCGGAGAAACGGCAAGATTGGTGGCCGATAGACATTCCTTGGGATAATATTAGAGTAGACAGAAGAACACCAGAAGAAAAGAAGAGAATAAGCTGGACTAATTGTATGAGAAGGATTGTGTACAATTGTTACATGCATCATGGTTGTTCTAACTTACTAAATTTTCATCTTGATGATATGCACCGATTTGTACAGTTTAGGAACACTGTTTCTATAGATCTACACGAAACTCTATTAAATGATATACCAAATAACTCACAAGTATCAATCATTGATCAAGAAAATGATGAAAAAATTATCGTTACTCTAACTCCAAATCTTGATGAATTTACGGATGTGGGTAGTATACATTACGAAAATGGTATAGGACCTCTAGTTCCTGAAGATTTTAAAACAATCGAAACTGATTCCGAAATTATTTTTGATAGTGTAGAGTTTCCATTGTTGGCAGCGTCAAATAGTCTAATAGAATCAAACCAGTGTGACCAACATTCTCAAATCACAGATGATTTTACAAATATGGAAGTAGTACAACAAACTACAACTTTTCAGAATGTGGATCAATCTCCAATTATACATGAAATTGCTAATTTTGATTATACTGCGACAAATTATCAATCTGATTCTTCCGTTTTGGTGGCGACGGAAACTGACAATCACAATATCGGTCAACCTTCAATAATTCCATCCAACTTCCAGTCAGATGCCTCAAATATAGTAGTCTCTGAAGACAAGCAATTTGTTATTAAATTAACTTCAAGTACAGACGAGATTCCAAAATTTGAAGTGGTTCGAGATGAAAATGGTACAAAAGTATTAGTATCTACTTTTTTACATGCACATTTACTTCCGGAAAATAGTTCCACCGAAAATAATTTTTTGACACAGTCTAACAGTACACCTAGAACTGTTTTGACTAATATAAATACGACAACTGACAATAAAATTGAGACAAATATTGGAGACACTAATTATGAAGATATTTCGGATGCCTCTACAAGTCCATTCAATATTGAATCTAATAATTTTGACCCACAAAATTTCTGTTTAGATGATACTCAATCTGAAAATACAGATAGTAATTCAAAATCTACTAATGTTAATAAAATAACTGAATTTTCTGTTGCGGACAATAATGTTACATTCATTTCAAGTGACAATCAGCTAAATTTAAACTTAGAATCAAAAAATTCGGATCCTTATAATCAAGGTTTTGTAGAAACTTCTGATACTTCAAATTTGAATGAAGAATATAAAATGACTGATTCAGATGAAGAATACATAAACAATTTCTATCAAATTGATGATTTATCAGAATCAGAAAATGAATCGTTTATTACTGTAAACAGTGTAGAAGATAATGATGAACAAAATTATAATGAAGATACTGGCAATATGGGTCGTCCAACAGAAAATAAATTTATAAGAGTATCCGACACTCTACCAAATCCTATACCAAGTACTAGTTCTGCACCTGACTATCCTCCAAGTAATCAATCATCACCTTTATCCCAAAATCCTCGTCATTATCGTTTTCCATTACAATACCCGTTTGACGATGACGATTCTGATGTGCCATCTTTAAATGAGAAAATTGTTCCAGAACCTGTACCAGATCGCAATCACTATGAAGTTGGCAACAATTTTGACGATGGATATCACGCTCGTAATGCTCCACCACCAGAAATTTTTTTCGGTCACAGAGACATTAATAATAATACCGGTCGTGTAGATATGAACTTCGTCAGACCAGCGTATCGTACACCAATATTTCGATCTCTTGGTTTAGATGTCTTGCAAGCAATGTGTGCACAATATTCCAGCATGAGCAGTTCATATGACGACACTGACAATGACGACGAATCTTCTGACAATGTCTCTCAAGCGCCAAGAGAGATTTGTGCACCAGAAGATAATTTAAACCATTTGGATAGTCATGATGATAAAGAATCAGCAAAAAGCGATGCTTTAAATGCAGAGGAGTCTACTGAAAATGACGATTCAGAGAGAAAAGAGAATATGGATGTATCATTTCTTAATGAAATTACTGTTACGACATCTACTCCGACGCCATCTGACAAACAGGAAGAAACTATTTCATTAGACATTTCTTCCAATGACAATTCTTCAAATTACTATCTAGTATCTGAACATGATACCAGTTTTTCGTCTGTGACAGTTTATCACGATGTGCATGATACTAGTAATAGTTCTGAAGAAACTGTTAAGTTAGGTTCGGTTGAAAAGGTAAACAATACAAACGAATTAAATAATCAAGAAAATAGATCTACACCAAACGTTGAAGTTGAATATATTGTTTTGGCGGAAGGGACAGAACAATCTATAAATAATGATGCTGCCATCAATAATAGCATTATTTATAACAACATAATTCAATTTGATCACCAGAATGCAAACAATTCTGAAGTAATTATTGAAGAAGTTTCGTCTTACCAGGCAGATCTAAATGAAAGAACAGATGAAAATGATGTGATTGTACAAATGAGAAAAGCTTTTAATGATACTATAGAAACAAAACTTAAATTAACAAATAATGAGCCATCTAGTAGTTGCCAGTTGCAAAAGAAAACTGAAATTCCTTTAGAAAATTTAGATTCTACTTCGCCAAATGTAAAAGGCAAGAAGAAACCAGTTAATGAACGTAGTGTTCTCAAAAAGAACGTCCATTTATTAAAACAGAAAATGAATGTACCTAATGCAGGTAGCAATAATATTACTACTGTATGCAACACACCCAAAAAGGGTAGACCGAAAAGAACAACTAATAAACCAAACACTCCTTATGTCTACTACGGGCCTTCAACCTCTTCATTCGTGAATTTTACACCACCAGAAGAATTAGAAAAGACAGAGGAAACTGAACCATGCAGTGTTGAAGCACAGCAATCAGAAATATCTGAAATAACGCGCGTTGTCCGTTCTATGGCCAGACCAATGAGACCTAAAAGAATATATCAAGGAAAAAATAGACCGATAATACTAGGTCGCCGTCCTAACTTGCAACCGGAATCACCTTCCAGAATTAAACCCAAACACAAAAAAGTGGCCCAACCTAAAATGCACCCTTTTCTACAGAAACTTCAAGAGTCCAGGAAGACTATCAGCAAATTTCGTAACTCGCAAGGGTTAATATTCACTCCTACAGGAATATATAGTTGCGTTTATCCAACCGAAAATAAAGAAAAATCTGACGAAGAAGACCCTTCTCGTAATACAATTTCTGTCAATGTTAGTTTTAACAATTCGCTGACATATTTCGGTGATGTAAAAATGTCTGAACGGTTCGAACGAGCAACAATTCGTCCAGAACTAAATGATGACACAATAGAAGTGTTCAGTTCGTATATCCAGAATAAATTAAAGGCTCTACAAGCTCGTCAAAATCGTCCAGGAGTTGTGAAAACAAGAAAACCGAGAACCAAAAAGTACAAATCTATTTTGAAGCCCAGTAACGGGCGGAAAGTAACTAAACGTGTCAGTTTCGACAAAAATGTTATGGTGTTAACCATGCCAAGTAGTGTGTGTCTACATGAACCGATATTTGATCAGGAAGAAGCATCCACTTCAAGAGCTAGTGATGCTGTATCTAATTTTGATGTAGTTCCAATATCATCGCCTGGTTCTCTCATCATCGATACGGATAGTGATTAAGATTAAATAGTTACCTGCCAAAGATAATTATATCGTTCATTTTTCTGAACTGATTTATTATATAGAACTATAAGTACAAATTTTGTAAAAACGAGATGAGATAAAACTGTCTCAAATACTCAACACAGAACTGATTTACTGAATATCTGTTAAAGTTACACAGTACAAAAAATTGTTGATTTGTGTAATAGTCATTTATTAAAAACTCACTTTATAGTAACAATCAAGTAATTTATAATATCGTTTCTACTTATGCATTAGTTTTAAGTTTCTACAGTATAGGGGGAAAACAGTCTGACTGTAATATAGCCATATAAAATGATTAATTATTCATATATAAGATAATTCTAGTCTGCATCCTTCATTAAATTAGTTATAATATTTCTCAACTACTATCGTAAGTTGTCAGTTAATTTGTACTTTTAAGTGTCATTCGTCGTTGTTTTTCAATTCATTTTTAACAAAATATTTTGTTTATTCAGTAAAAGTAATGTGATTTCTGAACAGTACAAATTTTGTACAATAACATATTTTATTGCAATTGTAACGTTTTAATAATTATTGTCGTACTATTTTTAAATAATTGTATAACTAACAATTTACTACATCTGGCATTATCATATTTACAGTATTCGTACATTTTGCTATATTTAAAATTATTTTCTTGTCCAAATTTTGGTAACAATTTTATTTAATTCTTCTATTGTAACCTAATATTTGTATTTGTAATATATTATTGTCATGCATGCATATAAAATGATTTTCATTACTATTGTATTATCAAAATTTGAATGTATTTTTAAAATAAATATTTTTAATATACAAATTAGCAATGAAGTTTAAAATACCTACCTCAAAATATGAAACAAAAATTAGAATAGGTATATTTTTATTTCAATGGAAGGTTTGTATGACATCAGTATCTACTCTCGTCAGCATTCCAAGTTGGGATACAATTAACTAGGCAACCATTGCTATCGGGTACCGGCTGGTGGTTGTAACAAAAGCTTGCACGAGAGAGAGATGCAAGAACATCCTTAACTAAATCTTGTCTATTGACAGCCACTTTAGTAAATAAAATATTGTACAAAATTTATTCATTGATAATAACAAAAAGCACATTGTTCGTTTTGTATAACCAACTTAAATTATGATATCGAGATAATCTTTTAAATAAATTTAAATAACAACACCTCCAGTGGCCTACGGCATATTTTTACTTATCTTTAATTTCATAAACGGTCCGCTCCTCTGAGAAAATATTATTACTACACCCATGATACCTCACCAAATTTGAACCCAATCGGTGCAGTACATTTTGAGTTAGCTTGCCGCCATTATGTTTAAAGATGGCGGACTGACATTTTAGTATGCTCATGTCATACGTTGGATCATAAGCTATTACCATAACAAATTTGAACCCAATCGGTGCAATATATGTTAAGTTAGCTACACGCCATTTTGTTTCAAGAAGGCGGATTGACAATGTACTAAGGGGCCGTTCACATAATACGTCACGCACTTGGGGAGAGAGGGTCCAAGATTTGTGACGAAATGTGGCATGGTGGCAGGGGGGAGCTCATCATGATGTGACGTCACAGAAATTTTACTTATGAATTTTCAAGTTATATGAAAATAAAACAATTTTCATTCACATGTTTTTTCTGGTGTATTGGCGGATAATTTAAACTGCGTTGATCAGTTGTGACAACTTACGAATTAGTATAATACAAACATGTCTTAAGGAACACTTTACAGTGATGCTGTCAAATGTTTGCTGCAACGGAGTTAGGGACTTAAATTATCAAAGAATAAGTAATTAACTTTTTGTAACAAATTGTAACATCGTGTTGGAAAAAGGCGTAACGATCTCATATCTATCATATTATAAGATTGTAAAGCATTTGTGATTAAATAAACTGATATAATTAATACCTATACCTACTTATGTATTTACTTATATATATATATATATTTTTACTTCTTTCAAAATTTAAAGTTATATTTTTGTGACGTCACATGGGTGAGGGGGTTACCGATTTGTGACGTAGTTTGACAAGGAGCGAGGAGGGAGGGTCCAAAATGGCCAAAAATCGTGTGACGTATTATGCGAATGGCAAACTTTGGTGTGATGACAATTGACAATTCATCCGAGTAATTTAGAACTATTATGGGCGAGTCAAGTTATGAATCACCCTGTATAGGTAGGTAGGTACTACATTATAGAAAAGCATCTTTTTTGTTTTTGTACAAAGAAACTTATATTTTATTAAAATTAGATGTAGCACCTTGTCTAAAAAAATTAAATATTTATTCACATATCAGATTAATAAGTAGGAAAAACAAACATTATGTTCATAACCATATAATAATAAGAGATTAACAAATTCCACACTAATCAGAGAAACAGAGAAACAGTGAAACAGTAACAACTTCTTCGAAATCTTGAAATAAAATCCCAACAAAACAACGTAAATACAAATCAACAAAGATAAGAACACAAAACAAAGATTAAAATTTCAAGCATCGTACTCTGTGCAGTCCCTGCAAACTTCCCACCTAAAACAAAAAATCTAATCGCTCAGAACTGGTTCATCTGTCGGAAGCCACTGCTAGGGGAGACTGCTGGCAATTGTAACATATTACATATAGTTCCTAATTTCGATTTGAAATTTTACATGCACAATAAGTGATTATTTGTACTTTATATTTCCATTATGAAATTTATATATCTTTATTTATTTTTACATGAAACATGTAAATATGGATGGGAACACATTGTACAATAATTGACACCCTTAAGGTATCAATTGTAACAGGATTGGTGTTAATTGTAATAATAATAAAATAATATTACTTTAAATAAATTAACAGAAATAAATAATAAATACCTCCTATAATTAAAACATAATTTTCTTAAGTGTCATTTCAATTTAAATAATAAATAATATATTTTTTTTATTATTCACGTGGTTATTTTCCTCGGCCAGTGCCTTGAAAAATAATATTCAACATTGGTAATAAAAAATCTTTCTTCAAGGATATAAATATATAAACTATTCTCTAAGTGTTAGTTTTGTAATTTTTTTGAATCAATTAATCATTTTTATTTAAAAAGTCACTTATTTAAATCATGGTCAACCCTGGTTTATACATCATTTCATTTATTTTTATGCTTACCTACTCATTCTTATAGTACTATTGAAATAAAAAGTTGTTTGGGCAAAATACGAATTTCGGCCTTAGAGAAAGATGTATAGACGAAAGAAAGAGAAAACTTCTCTATTCTCTATCTCAGAAACATCAGTCAGGAATTCTCTCATACTGATGCTTGTTAGTGAATAATTTGTTTTGATAGTTGTACTGTGTTCTGTTTGCCGTTGTCGTTACTTATACAGTACTTATATTGTTATGGTGTGAAATGCAATATAGCAAGTGGTACTAAGTCAAATTGTGTAATATGTGTAGTACACAAAAATTAGCTCCGCCCGTTCGCGTAGCTGAACCGACTCTTCACATCAAAATACTTATAGCAACATTACAACTTATAACCGATACCTCATTCTTTGTTATAAATACACCTATCTCTATTTACCAATAAAATCTTCTTCAGTCTTATTTTCAAATTTAACCTCATTGCAGTAATTTAGTGTTTATTAAAGATGTAAATTGAGATACTATTTTTACTTAAATCGAAATAATAATTTCACAACATACCCTCTTGACAAAATAAAATCCTTAGAACATTTCAAGAATGTGAACAACCCGGCTTGTTACTTGCTATTTTTGCCCATTTACATCCTATTAATATCCTAGCGATTGCTAATGTCCGTCGTTAGTAACATTATCTCATCGAACATCCCAATGTTCGTAATTTTGTAATAATATCCCAATTATGCATCACATGTAATTCTCTGAGATGTTTGTATTGAGTATGTAATTTTTGATCGTACCAAAGATGTGGCTAGGATAGACTTATGTAATATCACTTAAAATACAAGAATAGGATATTTTTAAACATCCCATTAATGTCAAGTGGGTAATACCGTCATGTTGTCCAAACTTATGTCTGCATTGTAGGGACCAATATTGATTAAAGAAATATGAAAAGTATCAAATTTTATCATAAGATGTAACTACAATCTGGAATGTAACATTTGACACCGGTCTCCCCTACAAGCAAGATCCACAAGTTCACTGGTAATTCCCCGGCTATCAACTGTTTATATATAAACGCGCGCTTGAAATAAAATTCAAACTACGTTCAGTTTTCGCGCTATCGAGATCCAACACGCAAAATGTTTTGGTCCAAATCGGGATGGGTCGAATTGTTAGGGGTGTTACTATGTGTAGGGTTGGGGGAGAGTGCTACAAGGATTAATTTTCCGGGGTGCGATCGGGCAGGGTGGAAATGTATTAAAGTGCAAGCCAGTCCTATTAAATATGAGATTGAGTATGTTTGCCAAACTACTGACGGAATTGTAAGTATACTATTTAAATAAATTAAAAATAAGCGATTGTACGGTTTTTAAGAGAAAAGATTCTTCTAAAATACGACGTTTCTTAATAAGTAATTTAATAAGAGCTATAAATTTATTGGTAAAATTACGAATAGTATTGTTGCACAAACGAGTGTCAAAATTGACATATTTAAATCACGACAGCAGAAATTATGAGTAATTTTACCAAATTAATTTATAGCTCGAATTATATTTGCTTGACTATTCCACTCATACATTTCTAATCCAACAAAAATTCATGATTTTACCTAGTTACCTTGTTTTATTTTGACAATACACCGTCACACAAATTTTTTCGCACCTTTCTAGCCAATAGAGTGCTGTATTTTCATAACTATATAGGTTTTGATAAGTGAAAATTTTTTGACGTTTCAGCAACTTCCTGAGCAACATGTTATTTAATTAGTGTCAAAATTGACTTTTTTGATCGTGAAATAGTCATCCGAATGTCATTCGTGGTTAAATTTTGTTTGGCAAAATTTTCAGATTGTTTTACGCGAGCTTGTTGCTATAGGCAACAACTCTCGTAACAATGACTATTTCACGGATGTCAAAATAATAAAGTTTAAGGGTCAACATTTTTACTTCCTTGTACGAAGTAAGGAAGTATTGTAATCGCGAAAAATTTCGGTTCTCAGATTTTGACGGAAATATCCGTTTTGACCTTTTCTGAATCCATTATGACTAGTTTCGTCGTGACGTCTGTACGTACGTGCGTACGTGCGTACGTGCGTACGTGCGTACGGACGTATGTGTGTCGCATAACTCAAATACGGTTAGACGTAGAAAGCTGAAATTTTGTATTTAGGACTGTTATAGCATCTAGTTGTGCACCTCCTATTTTTGGTTTCAATCTACAAACCGGAAGTAGTAAATTTAAAAAAAAAATTGATAAATAATTAATTTTAGGCAATTTTTTTTATTTTAAATGAAAGATTATGTGATTATTATCTACAATCGGTATTTTATAAATTTTTCTGTATCTTCTATCATTTAAGAATAATTAAAGTATATACCTACTTATAATTTAATATTTCGGTATCTTGTAGTCCATGATCGATTAACATTTGTTACTAGGTAAAATTTAAATGATTATGACATGACAGTGACAGTAGCAGTGACAATAGTAAAATATCGTTTATATCTTCTTCTGCAGTTTAAATAAAATGACTAAAATATATTTGTGAGTATACTAGTATAATAAGTTAAAGAATTTTTTATATTATTCTACATTTTAGTTATTAAGAAAATTATGAACAAACAAGGCGTACAAGGAAGTCATGTGGTGTCCACGTCAGATTTTTTATAACAACAAAGGGTAACCATGGACATACTTCTAATGGTTTTATCAAATTTTATCGATAACTTGTAATATCCCAAGTGCATGGGTTATTATTAGAATTTTTTTCGAGTGCATTGCTGTCAATATGCAAATTTCAGGAGTGGAAGATATTAATCCATGCCGAGGGGTATTCGGAAAGAAAATCGCATTACTTAGATACTTTTAAAAAATGACGTTTATAAATGTTTACAGAAATATACAAATGCGATTTTCCTTAAAAAAACTGCCTTCTCCGAAAAAATAAAGCATTCTAATTGGTCAAAAATGACGTGTGAAATAATCAAATATAAACATTGCTCAACACAAAAATTTAAATCACAAAATAAAAAAACAGATAGTTTTTTATGCAACTATAAATAATCAATCAGTCTAAACATCTTGATTCTAAAAGCCTTTGGTTTGTAAACCTAGTAGTAAATATAGCTGAACTTTTAATTAAGATAGGTACTTGAAACGGACTTAAAGCGACTTTACTTGCTTTCAATTAAAATAAACAATGAAAGCAACTCTTAGCTCACTGAACGCATGCCCAAAAAACTTTAGTAGTTATTTAATCCCATTATTATAAGTTGTAAATTTTGTTTTGCGTATTTAATTTTTCTCCTACATATAAAAAACTATTATATACCTACCTATTTTATTTTATTTTGTTTATAATTTAAATTGCCCTAAAATTTAAAATAGCGCATTGTAAAACAGCGTACCTAATCAGTAATCAATAAACAAAATGTTACAGCAAATTTATTGTGATCTAAAATTTAACTTTTAATAATAGGAACTTACCTAATTATATGTAATTAATTTAAAATTTATATTACTCTAAAACTTTACTGAAATTGTTTGAGTTTTATTGAATTTGTGAAACATGAAATTTTTATTTATTAATTTTTGACTTAAGAATTGTTAAGTAGTACGTTATAATTTGCAAATTAATTTTATTTTGAAATAAATTTATTTTTGTGAAAATACAGGCAAATCTAAATATTGGTATAATCATAATTATATCAAATTATCTACACACAATATATTTAACACAAAAATTATATATTTATAGCCCATCCACCACTGTAATTTAATCTCTAATTATACCGTAATTACAATTTGGCAACGATATATTTCGCTGTTGATAAAATTATAAATGTCCCAATAAATTTATAATTTCCGGTTATATTAATATTAATTGTAAACAATTTAAGAATGTAATGTAATTCGTATGAGTAATAATTAAGATTAAATTTTTGTAATATAAATTGAAATTACAAAGATTTTCTAGGGAACAAATAGTTTTTATTCTTTATTATCATTTTATGTTATTTATAATAATAATTCAATGCGAGTTATAGATAATTATTATTAAAAAATACTGCTGCTTAAATGAAAGCATAATTTATTAAGACAAAAAATGTTTATGAAATATTTAAAAATTTAAATAAAAGTTGTCATAAGTGTCGCTAATTTATTAGTAAATTTATTCCTATATTTTCGATCTTTTGTACTGGAGTCTGATAGCTTTTCATCTATTAAGGCCCATCTTTTGCTATCAAATGCAAAGCAAAAAAGCATGTGACAATAAATCATTTTGTAACTTTGGTTTTGAAATCGGTGACCTCATATTTTACAATGATGTACTTACAGGTTCTGCTTACATGGCTATAGAATGAAATTTACATAAAACCTTGCCGTATTTTGTTAAATAATTTCTAAAAATTACTAAAAATGCGAGTTTTACATAAATATTATTACGGCCAATGGGTTAACTGTTTAAAAAAAATATCTCTATACCCGTCTTCCGACTAATGTACTTACTCGTATATATTATTGATTTCAAAAGAAAATTTGTATTTTTGTGCATTAATCAACGTATAATATGGATTATTAAATGATAAAAATTAGCTCCACGTTTTGCTAATTGATGTCACAGCAATTAATAATTTGCATTTATTGATTTACTAATGAGTCATGATTCTTCATGTTTTTCAATTTGAAATTTTTATAATACAACCAGTAATCGTTCAAATTGTGAATCTTCTGGATTTACAAGTGTAGCGCCTTAATTTCGATTCCGCAGCCATAAGTACATAAAAAATCGTTTGTGGTGGTCTTTTTCCTAACAACCATGAGTGCCCGTGAGCTGACGACTGGTAGTCGCACATACATTCTCTGTACAGCTTTGACCTTCCAGTAACTGCACAATTTCTAGTTCAGCAAAATTATTTAAGTATGTCTCAAATTAAGTGAAAATCGTCCATTTAAATATTTATTACATAGATTACAAATAAGTGTTTTAGGTATGAAAAATTCGCACCCAGTGCGCAAAATAAGTTTGGAAATTATTTTCACCACTCAATGTTTCAAAAGGCTAATTTCACCATCAATTTTCATATCTGAAAACATAAATGAATTCACACTTTCGTAGAAAAAGATATTTTTTGTACCATGCTCCATGGTCAGTAAAAAAATATTTGCACGAAATTGTAGATCATCCTGTATAAATAATTTTGTTTGATTTACCAAATATTTTTTAAATAGTTCAAAAGTTTAATTAATAAATAATACAAATAAGCACACATAATATTGCAGAACATATTACAAAGTTAACAAAAATGTAATTAAGACAACTTTAACAGCTTTGGTGTACTTTTCATTATAAGCCAGTAACCGTATAAATCTAAAAAACAAAAAAAAATATGCAAATATATTTCTCAGTTCTTAAAGACAACTGAGATAGTGCAGACGTGCTAAGTACAGTGTTAATAAGCAACGAAGGTCAAGGTTAAAGGTAATACTTATTTCCTGCCGACATTAAAATTCCTACTATTAATCCTAATCCCAAACTCAAACGTACAGTAAAACACCATTACTGTACGTAAAACCTGAATTCTCCCCAATAAACCACCTATTCCCTAAATAATTCAATGAATAATAATTAATAACAAAACAGATTCACAAACCATATCTCTGGCGACATCTACTAGTATACTTAGATACTATAATGCCGATAAAACAAGAAATATAAACATGGAAACTATAAATACAATAACAAACAACAACCCAAACCAACAAAATACAGGTAACAACTATGCCAACATAGTTAAACAAAACATAAACAATAACCTATATCCAAAGAAAGATCAAGCAATTGTAATAACAGCTGTAAATGAAATTCCACTGAAATCATACATAAAGGAAATCGGACAAATAGTTAAACCACAAAATGTAATTTTTGCTTCTAGGATTGCCCAAAATCGAATATGCATATACCTTTCAGCCAAAGAATTAGTGGATAACCTTATTACAAAATACAAGTCAATTAAAATAGACAATAAAACCCTTGAAATCAGACGACTCATTACCCCCACTAAACGAATAATTATCTCTAATGTGTGCCCATCAATCCCACATGAAACTATAGAAGATAAACTACGAGAAAATAATTTAAAACTTGTATCCCCTATCTCGTTTCTCAGAGTAGGAATGCTAGACAGCGAATACTCCCACGTCCTTAGCTTCCGTCGACAGACATTTATTGCAGAAAAAGAAGACACTATAATACCAGAAACACTACTAATAGTACATGATAACACCGAGTATAGAATATACATATCCGATGATACTCCATCATGCTATAGATGTAAACAAAAAGGGCACACGGCAACCCAGTGTCAAACTCCTGATCATAACCCGACACCAAGAATAACTCAAAATCAACCAATACAAAACAACAGTCAATCACTTTCGTCAGCAACATCGGCGCAACAACAAACCATAGGCAGTCTTTCACAACCACTGCCAACCACAACCACAAATCAACAAAAAAATACACAAAATCAAACAAAATCTCTATCACAACCAGAACTAAAGTCCACAACAACAAACCTATCACAAAATTTCTATCCATTCGCGCAAAGTCAACTACAGTCGCAACCGAAACAAACAACACAACAAAATAATCTAAATGAACAATCAACCAGTACAGAAAATATCAATACAAATATAACCGAACAAACTAAATCTACTAGCTCAAAACGCCCTGCAAACAACGAGGATCCCAACAAACAACAGCAACACACCAAAACACTCGAAACCAGACAACCTAAAAAACCAAGATCAATTAGTCCCTCCTATAACTTTTCAACCGAAGAGTTAATAGACGTATTGGAAAATGAAATAAACACTAATTCCGAGAAGTACCCATTAAACTACGAACGTTTTAAAGATTTCATCGAAAATGCAACAAATAGCGCAGATCCACTCACAATATCAAAAAATTACACACAAGAGACAACAAACCTACTCACTATGTTAAATACCCTGTACCCTTTATTAAAAAAAAAGATAATAAAAAACAGATTCACCAGAATTCATAATAAAATTAAAACTCTACTAGGCGATGAAGAAGACGACGGAGAAGGACAAAGCTAAAATAAAATCAAAATTAATTTAATAATGAACATTATACAGTGGAACATAAATGGTTTCCAAGCACACCTCCCAGAACTACAAGCAATAATATCAAACACAACAGCACAGATTATATGCCTACAAGAAACGCGCTTTCACCCCCATCACAAAGCCACACTGAAACGGTATACAATATATAGAAAGGATAGAATAAACACAAATAATGCAAGCGGCGGAGTAGCAATACTAACAAGCAACACGAAACACGTCGAAGAAATCAACTTGAACACAAACCTAGAAGCAATAGCTATCAAAATCTTCTCGCCAAAACAACTCACAATATGCTCCATTTACTTACCACCTAACCAAGATGTAAATCAAACAGAATTAGAAAACATAATAGCACAACTGCCAACACCTTTTCTAATAATGGGAGACCTTAACGCGCACAACCATATTTGGGGAAGTGAGAACACGAATAAAAGAGGAAAAATAATAGAAGACATACTTAGCTTAAACGACAAATTAATCTTACTGAATGATGGAACAAAGACTCATTTCTGCGCCAACTCAGGCAACTTTACAGCTATAGACTTAACAATTAGCGATTCAACGACAGCTCAAGATCTCACCTGGACAGTATTACCACTGTCATACGCAGGAAATCACTTCCCAATTAAAATAACTATCAACAATGCAGACAACAGCAATATACAACAACAACATTCAGTAAGAAAATGGTCAACAAAAAAAGCGGATTGGCAGCTATTTACAGAACTCTCTGACATAATCATGACAAAGGAAACAGACGATATTAACGAACAAGTAGAAATAATTACACAATCAATAACCACAGCGGCTGACTCTGCTCTAAGAAAAATCAAGATAAATGAACACAAAAAACAAGTACCATGGTGGAACACTGAGTGCAAAAACGCCATCAAAGAGAATAAAAAAGCACTATACCAATATAGAAAAAACAATACGTTAGAAAACCTAATAAAGCTTAAGCAAACTAAAGCCCTCTGTAGAAAAACTATCCTGCAAAGTAAAAAACTATCATGGCAAGAATACACATCTAAAATTACTACAAACACACCATCGACCGAAGTGTGGAATAAAATAAGAAGTATTAATGGAAGAAGAACATACACAAATACAGACACATTAATACAAAACGACAAAACTATAACAACACCTACAGAAATCGTAAATGCACTAGCAGAACAATTTTATACCAATTCAAGCAACACACAATACACTCCTGAATTTTTAATACATAAACAAAATACTGAAAAGAAGAAAATCCAGATTGACCAAAACAATGAATGCGAAATCAACGACCCAATAACAAAGACAGAATTGGATACCATCATAGAAGAGCTAAAGCAGTCCACAAGCCCAGGGCCAGATGGAATAACATATGAAATGATAAAACACCTATCAAATAACACAAAAGATTACCTTCTCCAAATATACAACAATATTTGGACGAAAAACAAATACCCAAATAAATGGAGAGAAGTCACAACTATTCCTCTACTGAAACCAAATAAACAAAAAACAAGTACCACAAACTACAGACCCATATCACTATCGAACTGTCTCAGTAAAGTACTACAAAAAATAATTAATAAACGACTGGTATGGTACCTCGAGAAACACAAAATCTTAAATGAGACACAAAGTGGATTCAGGAATGGTCGCTCAACAATAGACCAACTAATAACGCTACAAACTGAAATACATAAAGCGAACAAAAACAAACAACACACTGCAGCCATTTTCTTTGATATATCAAAGGCATATGACACTGTTTGGAGGTACTACATTCTGCAATCTTTAAAAGAATATAATCTGGACGGTAATATACTACACTACATAAAAAATTTTATGAATGACCGAAAATTCAGAGTGCTCTATAACGGTATACTCTCCGAAGAAAAAACACAAGATAACGGAACACCACAGGGAGAAATACTTAGTGTTACTTTATTTCTAATAGCCATGAACAATATAACCACATACATACCGCAACACATAAACGTATCACTGTTCGCCGACGATGTGGCAGTATACTACAAAAACAAAAACACAAATATACTAAAACAAGAATTACAAAACACCACTAATCAATTACAAGTATGGACCAAAAGCACTGGGCTACAATTTTCAGAAGAAAAAACCAAAATGATGTTTTTCACCAAACTCACTAGACCTGTTATCAAACCAAACATAAAACTTAATAACAGAAAAATTGAATACGTCACAAACATAAAATTTTTAGGAATGATACTAGACTCCAGATTAACATGGAAAAAACATCTCCAACATGTAAAACAGGAATGCTACAAAACACTCAACATCATTAAATGTCTTTGTCACAATAAATGGGGCTCACATAGAAACACTCTACTGCAACTATATTTGTCATTAATTCAATCAAAAATCGACTATGGCGCTATTGTATACCAAACAACAAGCAACAATATTTTAAAAATCTTAGAACCAGTACAGAATACAGCCATTCGATTAGCAATAGGAGCCTATAGAACGAGTCCAGCAAAGAGTATGCTTTGTGAATCTGGCATTATCCCCTTGGAAATCCGCAGAAACCAACTAACACTAACATACATCTTAAAACTAGCAAAGAACCCTAACAATCCCACATATAAGCACCTATTCAAAGAACACCAAAACCAAACAATCCTGTTATCACATACCCCTCTCCAACAAAAAATTAAATTAACCCTTAGTAACCTTCATATTAACCTACCTGACCTAGAAACTAGTTATGAAGATATGATTCCACCATGGAGAAAAGTGACACCACACTATATAATGTCACTTACTAAATATAAAAAGTCTGATACACCATCCACAGTAATAAAAGAAAAATACCACCAAATCTGCACACAACTTGGAAACGCCCAAAAAATATACACTGATGGATCCAAATCATCAGCAGGGACAGGGGGAGCCATAATTACAACATCAAAGAAAATTAAAATACATTTACCTACTGAAATAAGCTCGAACACGGCAGAAGCATATAGTATATATGGTGCACTTAAAGAGATCAAGAACAACAATAACCGGCAAGAAGAATACGTCATTTTTACTGACTCACTAAGTGTCATCCAGGAGACAACAAATATTTACAATAAACGACCCGTGATACAAAAAATCCAGGAATTAATACACAACATCAGTAAACATAATAAAATATCGTTAATGTGGATACCATCGCATATAGGTATAAGCGAAAACGAAGAAGCAGACAAGACAGCGAAAGAAGCTCTCCAGGAAGAGATAACCCAAATCCCTATACCGCCACAAGATATCATACAAATCTGCAAAACCAAAACAAAGAATCAATGGAACGAAATTTGGATGAGCACAACCGGAAACAAATTAAGAAACATAAAATTAAACACAGACAAATGGCCAAACCTAACAAACCGAATAGACCAAATCAAAATCACAAGACTTAGAATAGGGCATACAATTCTAACACACAAGTACATATTACAAAAATTACACCCAGAGCTGTGTGATACATGTAACGAACAAGTCAGTGTAGAACACATTCTAATACAATGCCCCAAATACGTACAACAGCGAACACAATTCAAAATCCCAACATCCATGAAAGAAGCCCTAGGAACCGACATCAACAACCTGAACAACACAATCCAATTTTGTAAAGCCATAGATATATACACACATATATAAAATTAGACTGTAATTCATAAATAACAAAATGTAATCATATACAAATCTATTGTACCGGGTACTAATAACCATAGTTGTTGAAGTACTCTTCCTTTTCAAATAAAAAAAAAAAAAAAAAAAAAAAAAAAAAAAAATATGCACACATTTAATTAATAATTTAATCATTTTAGATATTCTCTCTCTGGAATTTCAACGCTCCCGCCGAAATAAAATTCCTAAAAGTGGTCAACTGTACCGCAGTCGAGGTCGACCTAACCTGCACTGGGGTTGGCCGTCAAGTTGAACGCCTCCATCTCAAAAACATCGGCGTTTTAAACTTTACCAACATTATATACAAAGACATGGCGCAAATGCCTGAACGCGTCGTGTTAGAAGACATCCGGGATGTGCCGTCGATCCCTGAAAAGACCTTCAAACAAATGAAGTACCCCTTAGCCAGCACCCATAGATGTGCCGTCAACACACAACCACTACAAGAAATTAATTTCAGGAATGTCAACATTGGGACGATTGACACTTACGGGTTTTATAATTTATCTGAAGTTAAAGAGTTTAGATTGGATAATGTTAAAGTTAAAACTATGGAGCCGATGGCTTTGTATGTAGAAATGTCCAAAGAAAAAATATTTGATGTCTACAATAGCTCATTTGGTCGAGTATACTATAAAGCGTTTAACTTAAAAAGTCCGAAAGTGAAATTCGAACAAACCGATTTTAACGATATTTCTCCAAACGCAATTGATTCTACGTCATTCAATTTTGACTTTATCAACAATACTATTCAAACAGTGCGTTCTTTCGGGTTTGTATTACTATCTCAAGATGTTACCTTCAATTTGAACCATTTTCAAAATCTAAAAACTAGTGCTCTGCAAGGTATAGGTCCCGGACTTCTCGAAAATGCTTTCATGAGCTTTGGTCAACTTCAGTTCAACTATACTTTCAGTCAAAATACTGTCGAACACGCTGATATCGCAGGTTTAAACCCGGATTATCTGGCTTATAAAAATGTAAGAAGTTATATTAATGTAACTGGTAATCAACTACCTTGCAATTGTCAACAATTGGGTTGGATTACTCTTAGATCAGGCTTGGGAGAAGAATTCTCAAACATGATGACTTTTAACTCAATGTATTTGGATGTTAACAACAACAATACTTGTTTGCATACGGCTTGTCATCTGCCCGTTACTGTTATGGTAGGAATGAACATCAAATTTGGGCTGTGTGCATCAGCCCAACCTATAACTAATTTGTGTCAGAAATATAAGCCAAATCAAAGTGATTTAGGTTTTGGTGCTGGTGCAAAAATCGTTTTGAATAAATGGAAGAAATATTTTTCTACTCCAAATGAAAAGGAAGAAATATATGTTGATGACATAGAAGCGTTTGAAAACTTGTTTGCTTTGGCCCAGAAAAACGAAGGTAAACCTGATTTTGTTAACCATGGAGACCCAAAAGAATCTTATTTTAAAATAGAGAAATCTGGTTTAATGGGCGTAGACCCTATTGATATAATCAAAGAAGTAGTAGACCCTAATCAGCCCTTAGAAGTAGCAGAACCTAGCAACAATGATGAGTCTACTACCCACCCCGATATTTACTTTGATGATGAACTTACGAAGAATAATGCCACAATGTACAAATACCATCTTGATATAAGAAATAGTTCGAATGCTACAAATACTGTTGCAAATAGTACTGCAAATAGTGAGGCAGAAGGATCAAATAATCATGGGTCATATTACGCAACAAGTGATGATACTGCAGGTTTTAATAGTTTGAAAAAGGAATATGAATCAAACCAAAAAGATTTTCTTAAGAATTCGTTTGAACAATGGCAAGCACAGAGAAAGAAGCGTATGGTTTATTTTAAGGTCTATGGAAATTTGGTTACTTTAGGGTAGGTAAAATATAATTATGTAATAATGTTATCCAACGACTCTTAATAAAAGCATCATAACTATAGTTGATTTCTTAACTAAACGGAGCAATCTGAAGTTGTCTCACTGAGCCGTATTTACACTGTGTAAATACCAGAAAAATATCACTAGATTTTTTGGCGGCAAAATTAAATTTGACTTATCAGCGGGCAAACTCGATACAATCACTGACAACAGCTGGCGAGACAAGATGGAGAACATTCGTTTGTTTACATTACAAAGTTTGTGTGGTGTAAAACTGGTGTTACACCAGCCAATCAAAAACTATCAGTTTTAGCATTCCAACTTCAGATTGCTCCGTTTAGTTAAGAAATCAACTATTGGTTGATTTTAAACAAGAAAAGTAAAAGATTGCTTTGATCAAAATTATACCTAAAAGTAGTTGTGGGTATTGTTACTGTGCTTGTAATATGGGACTAAAATGTATCTTTAATCATAAGACTGAAATTTGTTCAATAAAACGAAGTCTCGAAATTAAATAACAATTTATTTCATCCATTTGACATGCTGTTGAAACTAACAAATTTTATAATTATTATTTCTTTAGATGATGATCTCTAAAATTGTTACTTTGCGAACTGTTTTTAGTTCGCAAATTAATATTTTAGGGAATCCAGTCTTTTAATAGATATTTATACACCAAGTGAGATACATGAATGTTTATTCAAGAGAAGAAAGTTTAGATAATTTCTTCGAGTGAATATCCATTCGTATCTCACGTGGTTTATACAATATTTTATTCAGTTTTGACGATATGATTACAAATATATAAATAATTATAAATTTATTTTGACACAACAACAAAAACTAATCAAATTAGTCGATAGTTGCAAATTGTTATTGTTTTATGCATTTTTGACGAAATAATGACAGTTTAAAACGTCAAAATGACCTGTTATTTACATTTTATTGAATTATTTTCACTGATTTTCATCGCCAACTTTTTTCAAAATTTTATTTAACTCATATTTTAGAATAATTTCAAATATTTACTAAACAAATTTGGAGAGCACATCACATACTAAAATTTTTGTATGTAACACGTACACAAACTGAGTTTTAGAGGACTCACCTAATTTAAAGACTCGGCTTGCGCCTCTAAAACTCTATTTTACGTACTTGTTACATAAATAACTATTAATTGAAGCATTATTAAAAGTTTTAAAAATATTTTTTCTTACTAGCACAACATTGATTGCAAATTGTTTCTCAAAGAATGTGATAAAGAAAAAGATAGTTTTAACGAAACAATTTTGTGTTCTTGTTCGTCAACTTTCCAATAAATTGGATTTTATTTTTATATTTTATGGGGTAAAAATTAGAAGAAAAAATATTAATTTAGAACCGATACATAGCATATTGAAGTGATAAATGACCAAAATGTTAATTGTACTTGTGCCACTGTTTTATGGTAGGTTTATACAGCAACTAAATTAAAAAATTATTACATTATGATATTCAATTAAGAAAGTAGACATCACTGTTTCCTATATAATTTATTCAACAAAATGAATAAACTAAACTTTCGTCAATAGTTAACTATTCAATTTCTTAATTTAATATTGTAGTTTTATAGTTTAGTTGCTGCTTAAACCCACCAATAAAGTATTTTGTCGAAAGTATTATTGTTATATAATATTAATTATCTTTTAATTATGTTTAATTATGTTCCTGATAAAATAGGTTACATTTTAATTAAAATATTTTAAAATAAACAAACAAAATATGCCTATATGTATGTATATGTACTTAGTTGTATGATTATTGATTTGTATGTAATATAGTTTGCAGTTTCATTAATATTAAAATATTTTCATTTTAAATTATTTTGACGTTTGTTTGATATAAAAATAAATTAATTTATGTTGTGTATAAAAATTATAATATTGAATCAATCAAATATAATTAAATATGTCAGTAGAATGCATTTGATTAATTAGTCTGGACAATATATTCACAAATATGTTTTTCATACAAAATAAAATTTGTTTTGTGAAGTGCGCAGCGGTAATCCTTGTTTACAAAATTATTTTAATTCGGAAATTAAATATTGTGCAGTAGGGTCATTTTTGGTTCGTTTTAATTCGAAATAAACACAAAGCGGTATTTTATTTAATGTAATTTAGTTTCGTTTATTCAATTTATTCTGCTTTTATTTGAGAGTATATTTTTTGTGTTATATTTTGGTTAACCACATGTAACAATGACAAGTATGTACTCATGACAATAATTATATATATTTTATGAGTCACAGGTGAGTGTAGATACGCCATAATTTAAATATGTAAGTAATAAATTGTCCTATTAGCTCGAGTAACGAGTAAAGTATGATAGCCTTAAGAGGCCTGTCTACCTCCTATTATCGAGCATAAAATGTACAATGTACTAACGTAGCGAATGTTTTGTGGCCAGTACAAGAATGGTAAAATTTTATTCTAACAAGGATTATATAATTAAAGAATGAATTAACAGTTGTGCCTATTTAAAATTTTAATAAAAAAATTGTCCATGATTATAAAAATTCCGAAAAATTTATAAAAATTGCTAATTTATGCAAATTTTATACTGGTATATCTCACGATAGAAATTTATTACACATCTGTAGATCCATTCTTTCTCTATTAAATATTTAGTATTTTTCAACTTCAAAATGACATTGCATAGCTAGAATGCGGCAAAGTACGAGTTTCGGGCAGCTGCAGTAGTGGGGAAGGGATTGGAATGGGACCAGAAGAAAAAGTAAAATGGAGAGTATTCTACGAATTAGGAAACTAGACGGGCCGCTTAAGGTGGTTGCATTAGTCAAATTATGGGTATCAGTGAATGGTCTGTATTACTTTAATAAACATAGTATTAAATTAAACAATTTGATTATATCTATATACTTATAACAGCTCGCTACATACTAGAAAATTAAATTTAAAATGGTTCCACACCAGTCGTCAAAATGACGAAAAACCATTTGCAGATTTCCCCATAAAATTGGGTTAAATAATAATATTTTTAAAACAACGTTTTCGAATAGGTTGAAGTTGCCACTTTTTTAACTTTTTATGTTAGTATAGTATTGTATTAAAATACACATAAAATATTTACAAAACAGGCCATGTTTAGCCATGTTCATAAAAAATCTAAGAAACTTTAAAAGCTGGCATTATAGCAAACAGGGAGCATCCTTAATCTATTCAGAAATATCTTAGTTATTTCGAAAATTTCAATTTGTGCTTCAATTTTAGGAGGAAAATTAAACATACTTTTCACCATTTTAACGACTAGTATTATAGTCCACTACCACTACCTTAAAATAGCTTTAGTAAGTGGTAAATATAAACCTAAAGTTTGAAATCTTTAAACTTCAGTTATTGACAGTGGAAAGTGCGAATGCTCGTGTCGTTACACAAATGTTAAGTTAACCTTAAAACTAAATACTAAATGCTTATATGAATAAGGCTTAACCCTTATCCAGGCAAGCTATTTTACTAACTCAGACGTATACCGGAGAATCTGACAGACTCGTATTATTTACTGTTTTGTTTCATTGCAGTTATTGAACATTTTTAATAAAATTTAGGTTATAGCTACAAATATTGTTATGTTAAGCATATATTTTTGTATATAATACATACATATTTAACTTAAAAAGTTTATTTCCGAATTTACCAGAGGCGGATTTAGCATGTAAAAAATAAAGTCATATTGTCAATAGCAACACAATATTAATTAAAAAAAACAGTTTTGGTATCACTGATTTATTCAACTAAAATCAAATAATATTTTGAGCACAATATTCTGTTAGAGGAATAAACCTGTCACAACCTTAATTGCGATGAACTAGGAACCGATGTTTGCAAGTTCAGTATATCGTGGATTGTCGTAGTGCATGTATCAATGTTTATAAGATAAAATTAAAAAATTTGGTGTATATATTTTGATATATTTAAATGTAGAAATTGCGTGTAATTGAACTTTTGAATGCGGAAAATGATATAAAATAATTAATAACGACTATTTTCTATTTTAAATTGAAAGTGTAGTGCCATAAACAATTTAAATACTTTCTGGGACACCTACAGGATGCACCAGCGTCAGAGGTCAGAGTACACCAAAGGTTAGTATTTTTATTTATATTATAAGTTAGCAGGATCCATTGTGCAGAATCACTTTTCAAACCATATCTAAATTTTAAGGCTAATGAATAATGAACTGCCCTATTGTCGAATTTGAGACTCTATATTTATTTAAATAATCATGAGTGTTGCCAACTTGTAGAAAGGCAAAAAAGATTTATTCTTAAATAAAAATAAATTACAAAATTTGATTTTTATTATCTTGAATCCACTCCTGGAATTTTCATCCATCAAATGCATGCAAATGGTCAAGGTCATCTCTGCTGGTTCATCTCTTACACGATGAATTTTGATCATGGTTCCTTATAGAAAAAAAATTTTCAAATAAAAACTAGACAAGTATACACACCTAAATATCAACGATAAAATTTACGTCAGTTTACACGTCTGTTGGCCTTAAACACAATATGAGTCCAACAGACTCTCCGATACAAATTTTGAAATTGTTTAATTCTAATTTTAAAAGCGGCATCGAATATAATATATTACCGGATTATGATTATAATAGCTAAATATGTTAAAATGAGTCCGTTGGACTCACTTGCCCGGATAAGGGTTAAGATAATTGCGGTCCTGATTTTGGTCTCCAAAAAATTTAATTGGGTCCAAATGCTTCAATGTTACATAAATTTCATAAAGAGATGAAAAAACTTGTTGAATGGTTCCTTGTAAAATAAGATTTAAGAATCAGAACAATCGTATGAATTCAATTTATTCAAGTTGTTCTACTTGGATTAAACTTTATAAAAAGCGTTGACTATTTTCTAAAATAATTAAGAAAATGAGTGGAGCAAAATAAAAAGTAAGAAGTGTGCGAGTAAGCAGTTTACTTCCCCGAACTATACCAATATTATTCCTGGTTTCTGCGTTTCTGGCGCAGTCGCGCGTATTTTTCGTTCCAGCGGGGTGTAAAGGCGTAGTTTTTCTTACCGCATACCGCGATTATCACCCGACAAAATTCCTCTCATTCATCACCGTCTTTATTCATCCAATTACGCGGCGAGGTGGCGGTGTTACTCAGCAATTCTGCGATGATATTTTAAAGGATGGAAGAAAATAGCGGCGCGCGATTAGGCTCAGGCTCAGTGGCTCACACCTAAAGCTGTTTGATTTGTAGCTGCAGTTAATTGAAATCCTGAGGCAATTACAACGTTGCCAAGTATGATGGCCTGAGGGCTGCGCTGTTGCCGTATCGCGCTCTCTTTCTCGCAGTAAAGCCTGATTTACGTTTTTCCGGAGACAGATTTTAATGTTATTTCGAGTCACAAATTGTTTAAATAGCGTCATGATTCAAGACTCAGAGACGTTTACGGGAACTCATTAGTATATATACCGGAGTGAGAGCGGGAGAGACTACCGAGAGAGGGTGCAGGAGAGGAGCGGGTCTTTATCGTATTTGCACCTCCTGTGACGGGATGGGGACCAGGATCTAAGAAGGGTTTAATTAGAATTGAAATCAAATGCGAAAGGTTCAACCGAAGATCGCATTCATATATTTTATGCATTGTTTATTCATTAAGGGTTCAATTCATTGATATAAGCTCAGGTTTCAAATATCATTATCCCACCCGAAATCGAGAACATTTCATTAAACAAGGTTTCTGACTAAATTTCTAATTTTATGGTTGTAGTTTGTGTGATTGCTGATATCATCAGGTCTAAAATGACATACTTACCACTTTTTAAAATTACAATTGCAATTTTATATATCAAAGTAAATAAGTCATTATTAAACCATTTGTACAAGAATATAAATCTAATGTCGAAGCAACAAAACAATATCAAAACACTGCTAATTTTTTAATTATTAAAAATATACCTGCCAAGTATACTTGGATAAAATGACGTTATCTGTTTTAGTTATTCGTGGGTAAAGTATTATAATTGCATAATATCACACGTACATTGTTTTCTAGATATCGCACTAACACATTCTAAAAGAAACGAGCTGTCAAGCGAGTGATTTTTAATCAATGTCACGAAATAAATTGGCAACAAGCTCGCATAAATCAATCTCAAAATATCACCAAGACAAAATTTAACTTCGAATGATATTCGGATGACTATTTCACGAATAAAACAGTGAATTTTGACAATAATTAAATAACACGTTGCTAAGGAAGTTGTTGAAACGTCAACAAATTTTCACATATCAAAACTAACATAGTTACGAAAATAAAGCTAGAAAAGTGGAATAGTCAGTAGAAAACACGTTGAAACAGTTTTCAACAACAAAAATCTGCTGTGGCCAGCACAAGATCTCTCGCCTAATTCTGCTTATTCTACTAATCTAATAAATAGTTTTACTTACATTTTAATAGTTTCATCTTCATGTAATATGTAAACGATAATGTAAACCAAGATGCAAAGAAAAGGATGTCAACTGTTCTGTCACTGTCATAATAATTCAAATTTTGTGTAGAAACAAATATCTTATCATGGATACTAACAAGATACTGGAATTTCAAAAAAGTAGAATATTATTTGAACTTTATGTTATTGTTAAATACTACCAGATTCAACAAATTGTATTTCAAAATAACTGTACCTACCCATAATAATAATTATATTATCTTTATTTTTAATTGCAAACACTGTCATAAATAAATTAAATAATGTACCAATATATTTAAGGAAAACTATATCAAAGCTTCAAAAAGTACTACTTCCGGTTTGCGGATTTCTATCAAAATCTTATTCGGTGTTAAGATCCTTATTAAAACCTTAAATATGAAATTTGGTTATAAACGGTTTGATATTTATCGTGGATGAAAAATAGTCCTGAAAATAGTAAATTCGTATTCTAGAGACCCTGAAACGTATTTATCCACCAAAAACTCGAAAATTTTGACCCATTACAATACCTCTCTTATAGAATATGAGGCGAGAGATAAAAAAACGAACCCGTAAAAACAAAGTTTTTCACTAAATCCTTTCTATATGAGACTCGATCGATATTTATTAAAAATTTTGTTTTTGAACCAGATCGATGCAGTACATTTTGAGATAGCTAGCTGCCATTTTGTTTCAAGATGGCGGACTAACATTTTAATATACCTATGTTTCAAGACAGATTCTTAGCTATTACTGTACCAAATTTGAACGCAATAGTTCCAGTATATTTTGAGATATCTGTCCGCCATTTTGTTTCAAGATGGCGGACTGACATTTTAATATATCTACCTATATCATAAGCTAGATCCTTGGCTATTACTGTACCAAATTTGACCGCAATTGGTGCAGTAAATTTTGAGATAGCTAGCCGCCATTTCGTTTCAAGATGGCGATTAATCTGAAATTTTGCCAAAATGCATTGTTAGGTGACAAAAGTCTATTCTATTCAGCTCGATAGGATCCCAGGAAGTGGGTCATTTTTTACTTTTGTTTTTTTGCCGTCCGTAGAGATGACGGACTGTGAAGTTATAGTCCGTCAGCCCGCTGCCAAAAAGTGTAATGATAGTATAACGTATGCTCTCTAGGGTTTTGGCAGTTATATGTATATATATATATATATATATATATATATATATATATATATATATATATATATATATATATATATATGATGATCAATGAACAAGCAAAATTAGCGGGTAAGCGTGGAACTTGCACTGGACAAGTTGATTGTTTATTGTTAAAAAAAATCACATTTTGCGATGATAGTATAACGTATGCCATTGATTTATTTAATGAAATATGCATCTAATTATGCAAGTTTGTCGAACGGCATACGAATCGATTGGAACATAAATGATTTAATCCGATAAAAAGTTGAGCAAATTTTCTAACAATTACTATGACAGTATAACGTATGCCATTGTGGTTTTAGTTGGCTATGCTATCACCTATAATTATGTAAATTTTCGAACGGCATACAAATCCGGTGGGTCAAACATACTTAATACATAAATAAATAATAAATACATATGGAAATTTGTTGCTGATTTCACAATGAGTCCTCAATATAATTTTTAACATTTGGTGAATAATTCATGTTAAAATAATAACAGTAGGTAAATTAGATAATAAGAATATAACACTTTAATTATTGATTTAAATAACACAAAGAATTGATGAATTTTATTTCTCAGCTGTCAAAAATTATTTTCAAAATCCTTCAAAGTACGAAGTGAACATAGTAATATACAAATGACGTATTTCTTAACACTTTTAGGGCGCATTTTGACCCTTAGGACCCACGCTGCACGTATGCCGATCGTATTCCGATGGATGTTTTTTAATAAAACATCGTTTGGTATGCTTGGCATACGTTATACTATCATCGCAAAATATGATTTTTTGTAGCAATAAACTAACAACTTGTCTAGTGCAAGTTCCACGCTCACCCGCTAATTTTGCTTGTTCATTGATCATTATATACATAACTGCCAAAACCCTAGAGAGCATACGTTATACTATCATTACACTTTTTGGCAGCGGGCTGACGGACTATTAATATAAAGGATTTAAAAACAGTTTTTTTATTTAAAATAAAAAAAAATATATGTTTTTTGTCAACCCTGCTTAAACGTAGTAGATATTACCGGGTATTTGAAGCTATTTCGCGTTAAAATTCATCTTCTCTAAAATCGTCTCGAACATCGGCATAAGTTTTCCACATTCGTAGCCACCTGCAATAAATACCCGATTGTCGCCCTCTCTCCTTAGCGTTTACCGTTTCGAGTTGAAATTACATTAACTTTATCAGCACACCGCGTGGTATGATTTACGAGTATATTCACCGATGGCCCTGTGTGATAGGCTGATATATGTGTACTCCCGGCCCTGTACCATTCTTACCGACCCATTCAAACTTTTATTTTGGGAAATAAATAATATTCCGGAGAATCAATCATGCCCCGAGCGGTAGATATTTTACACCGAGTTTGAGATTTTTAAATTTATTGGAGGTATGTTGCGATTTGTGGGGGGAGGAGGGGTTATCATTGATGAATAATGATCAACGTAACACGTGTAAGTAAGGAGATCAGAATACACATTTTTGAGTTGTGCCACCCTAGATCTAATACAAGGAAATTATGATGTGGCCATCACATGACGTCCCGTCATAAACGTTTTGTTCAATTATGCAGAATTTTGTGTAATTGCTTGCGTTTATAAACACTTAATTTTATTCCAAAATATAATTTTGAAAATAAAATCATTACAGTTTTTACCTCCCGCCTCATATTCTATAAGGGAGGTATTGTGATGGATCAAAATTTTCGAGTGTGAGTTTTTGGTGGATAAGCACATTTTAGGATGAATACAATACGAATAAAGTATTTTGGAGATGATTTTTGTGGGTATGTGTGTGTGTGTGTGTGCGCGCGCGTGTGTGTGTCCGTTAGGTGGTATGTAACTTTTTTTCCGGGCTCTATAACTCAAAAATTTAACATTTTACAACCAAATTTTATATATAACATTTTAATACAAATCTTAAGAACCTAGTTATTTTTTGGAAGCAATCCCCAAACCGGAAATAGTACTTTTCTTAAATATTTTGATAAATAATTAATTTATTGCAATATTTTTTTATTTCAAATGAAATATTTTATTATTATTATCTTCAATTTTTAGCATTTTATAAATTTATTGTTCTGTTATAGTACCTTAGGAATTAAAGTATTATTTAAAATTTAGAGTTTGAAACTTCAGTATCTTGTAGTTTATGATTGTTTAACATTGATACTACGAAAAATTTAATTGATTATGACAGTGACAAAATGACAGTGCATATACATACGATATATCTTCTTCTACAGTTGACTAAATGACTAATGGTGGGATTCTGTGCAAATCTGTAAGTTTTACAAATTTGTTGATATGATTATAAATTTCATTGCATTTTGTAATATTTAGAATTTTATAGATCTGTACCAACAACAGATTTTCACAGATTCCCCATTATAAAATATACGAGTAGTAAAAAATATAGTAGTTAAAAGTGTAGGGTATGGCGGGAGGTCTTGTGCTGGCGACATCAGATTGTTTTGATTAAATTATCAAGAAAACTTGATTTTGACACTAATGTTCTTGTCTTGTCTTGAAGTAAAAATGTACAATATAGTCCTGATCCTGTCTTGACTTGGCGTCAAGAACTGTCAACATCAAGATTTCTGTTGATTTTTGTGAAACACTAATAATATTTGGCAATAAATCTAGCAAAATAAATGAATTTCTTATTCCCTCAACCGCGTTTGTGAATTCCTTGGTTAGCGTCTCATCCCGGTATTAATTACCCTTTGCCAAAATCACAATTCGCCAATCCTCGCCTCGTTCAAATCCAAAACAAAAGCCGCTTCGAACTCCATTTGATTTAAGATTTAACGTCTTTGCATAATTATTCAGGGAAGGAAAACTAAGTTAACAATCGACCGCTCGCTTTATCCTTCGCTTTGTTGCCCGGCCATTCGTCATGAGGTCTGTGTGTACACAGCATTGACTCGCTGCAAATGAGCCAGAACAAATCATATTTAATTGCCAGGCGACGCGACCGACGAAATCGAGATACCAAAGTCTTATTCATTTTACTGGTAAATCAAATTTATGATCCAACTTATTATATTCGTCTAAACGGGCAGTGAGAATGGGAACTTACCCTTTATGAGGAGCACTTGATAGGGAAAGGGTAGATGCTAACTTTAACTAATGCCTGTGTCACACCAGTATTGCATGAACTTAGACCATATAAGGTTGAAAAAATTACTTACATATCCAAAGTTTACTTTGAGAGTAATTGGATGTGTATGTTTCATGCTTATGTATGTACGAAGATTGTCAACTGAATGTTTGTTAACGAATGTATCTGATACATGCATTTTTTAAAGATCTTAATAACCCTGAAGAAGGTTTAAGTCGAGTTTAAGTGTAAACCGAAACGTCGGTTATGTAAGAAGAAGAATATACCGTGAGTTTATTTTAACGTGAAACATGGGATTTTTCATATCCATGGTTACGAATTTGACAGCTATGTATTAGAGTGTTCTTTTTAAATAAAATAGAACATAGGGAATCAATTTAACTGTATTATTCTTGACCAATATAACATATTTGGCAGCTGTAATAGTTCCAAGAGACGCTTTCAACATAAACTTTTAATTGTTTAAACTATACCTAAGTATATCGTATTTACAGGTAGCATCAGTTTGACTCCAATTAACAAATTCAAATGTTGCTACCTGGAAATACAACGTAGGTATAGTTTAAACAATTAAAAGTTTATGTTGAAAGCGTCTCTTGGAACTATTACAGCTGCCCAAATATGTTATATTGGTCAAGAATAATACAGTTAAATTGATTCCCTATGTTCTATTTTAAAAAGAACGCTCTAATACATTGCTGTCACGGTATGTTGTATGACTAATATTTCAAGTAATTTTTCAACCTTACATTATCACCACAGTCGATTACACTGTCACTTTATTAGATCATATAGCTTGCGTACTAGATGAAAGGTACTTTCAACCGTTAGAACTTAGAACTATAGATGGAATATTTTGGAATCAAAGTCACTTGTACCAATCAACGTCGCTGAATTAATAAATTTTGTTTTGATTTGACGTATGTCAATTTGACATTCCAGACATTTATTGGTTATTAGTTTCGCCACTTTGAGTTTGGTTCCAAGGACAGTTATCTTTGTCTATTTCTATTTTTCTCAATCGTATTGATTGACAACGTTTGCATGTTATTTTGTTATTTATATACAGTTTCTTTCATCTAGTACGTACATGACTAATTCCCAAATTACACTAGAATTCAACCACTCGGTCCCATTAATATTATCATAGGTTGCTGCGAACTTTTACTTAAAAATTAATTTAGCAGACTTAGAAACAAACATGACTTTAGCTTGACAACTGACAAATTAACAAAACATTAAATCAATAGTAAGTGTAGGTATAGGTACTAGGTAAAAACATAGTAGAAGCATTTATTTTGCAATCAAAACAGTACTCTTTGTAAAATGAAGAGTGTTTTGGTTGAAGTTTTTGCTTAACGAACCAATATTATAGATCTTTTATAGTTTTATATCTACATAAGTAGTAGGTTCCTTTATTCTTGCATTTAAGGGCGCTTAAAAGTGAAAAAACCGTAACAAATCTGTAATGGTAATATTTTTAACCCGATACAGTCAAAATCATATAGGTCATAATGTAATCTTTAAAAAATATGTTATTTTTTTCTGTAACTAGGTACTAGTGCCACGTCAGCGACACTTTAAAACTTTTACATGGCTCATTTTGCATATTATGCTTTCTACATAAATTTCGGATAAACGAATTATATTTATTTTCAGGTATTCTTGTTTCACATAAGGCAATCTAGAAACTCTAATGATTCTATTGATATATTATTTATGCCTATTGCTTGTTCCTATTTGCAGAAATTTATACAGATAAAGTGCATAAAAATGACTATTACAAAACGGTTTCAAGCGCGACCTTAAAACATGTTCGTCTACTCCACTGACTGTATAATAACCTTAAACATCTCTCTACAACAATAACTTGTTTGAAAGTCTCTTGTAGACTCTGTACGCCCATTACACCTTATCCGGAACCTAGACACACATCGTCTTTACGTCTTCTCGTAAGATTGTTGCAATTTAATTTCCGCGCAGTCGCCTAGAATGTTAGAATGGCAGTTGAATAGTACAATCGTACGATTCGTTCCCAATTTATAAATTGCATATCCATTTTCCATCGCATCGCGTGGAAAAACCCAAGTATCGTCTTTTAATTTAACGGTCGCTCGTCCTTTACCGCCACCAACACCCAGACAATTCAACCGATATTTGATGCTGCTTGTCCTACATGCTGGAGTGAAGAGGGCATTAGTGGGACAGGGACGGACTTGGAGTTTTTAAAGTGAGTGAAAAAATAACTTCATCCAACGACTCGAACCGCACAAAATTAGTACTGCACCAAGACAAGATATTTTGTCTTGACGATCAATTCTTGTCTTGTCTTAATTTCAAGTCAAGAAAAAATTGCTTCTTGGCTTGGCCATTTCTTGAGAGACTATTTCTTGTCTGAATTAAGATTTTTTGAAATTTCTTGAATTTTTACCTTTTCTACAAAAGCAACATTGTTTACAAAACAATTAATAAAAAGAACAAATCCCTAATCAGCGATTAATGTATTTTGACTTAAGTGGCCAATAGCAATATTTAAAGGATCAACTAACCGCTGACTAAAGCACGGATTTTTAGGCACTTAATAAGCATTCCTATAAGCCGTAAATTCCTTTTGAATAGGCAGTATCTTAGGCAACCTAAATATAAATAGGTGATAAAAAAACTAATATTTTTTCTAATAATAATACCTACTCGTACCTATTTTCTAGGAAAGTTAAACATTTAAAAAAATATATATAGGGTGTCCCAATAAGAATGCAGAATTTAAATTGCGCGCCATTTTCGTACCCTTCAGTTGGTGACGCCTGCAATTGCTCAGTTGTCATCTAAAGACATTGCGGTTAGTGATAATGAATCGCTTTTTTTTTCTTTCTTCGAGAATGCGGCAGGTAATGCAGTGACGGTGAATGGCGTACATTATCGGAACATGATAAGTAATTTTTTTTGCCCCAATTGGAGGGGATGGATCTCGAAAATATGTGGTTCGGTGCCACCTGTCATAATGCGCGGGAAACACGTGAATTATTCCAGGAGAAATTTCCGGGTCGTGTCATTTCACGCCATGGAGATCAGAATTGGCCACCAAGATCGTGCGACATGACGCCGTATGACTTTTTTCAGTGGGTTACGTGAAGTCACGTGTTTACGCGAACAAAACGAGAACGATTCCTGAGTTACAGAACGAAATTGAGCGCGTCATTGCGGAAATAGAGCCAGAAATGTGCGAAAATGTAATTAAAATTTTTGAAAAAAGAAAAAGAGTTTGTCAACAAAATATTGGCGGACATTTGTCCGATATTGTATTCCACACATAACTGCATTATATACTAATTAGTTTAAAATAAATTTTTCAAGTTACTAATGTGTTTTATTCAAAAATTAAATTGTGCGTTCTTATTGGGACATCCTATACAAACAGTGAAACAAACGAAAAATAAAAAAATGTGCACTTTTTATTAACTATTAATAATGACATTAATTAAATTGTGTATAAAATTCACAAAATATTTTCAATAATTATTAGTCAATAGAATTTTCGGAAAGATAATTTCTTTGGTCGGGCAAAACTTGCTTTTAAGCCGAAAAACTTGTTTTCAGTTGATTGGACACAGTTGATTGCGGTTTGGCGAACTATGAAAGTTAAAATAGGCATCTAAAATAGGTTAAAAACGTAAAATAGGCACCAAAACTACAAAAATAGGCACGTAGGCCACGATTTTTTTTTGACGTAAAAATACATCCTATGTGTAAAAAACTAAAAGTATATTAAAGTTCAGAAATAGGCCATTGCCTAAAAATCCGGGCTTTACTGATGACTCACAGTATATATGCGATAGCCACACTTAAGTTGGATTAGAAATCGTGATAGATTATATAATGTATCTGAATCGATTGCATATTTAAAATCTTAAATTAATTACAAATAAATATACCAGCACACCATCCCTCATTATACCTTTTAAATAGCTGCTCCCCTCTTAAATTCCCTCCCCGGCCCTTGTCTCCCCCTGCCCCTTAGTGTTTGTTTGAAACGTCACAATGACGACGTCGGAAATAGTTCCCTCGGACGAAAGCAATATACATAAAGTTTTATCGTCTACCACTTTGTACAGAATGTATTCTGGCACAATAATCATCACTTGTCGTGTGTTCCACCGTCCCGGATTACTCGGTGAATGCGGCCATCGAATATACACAAATAGCCGCGCGAAGAGTTCTACCCCAGGAATTCATGGCGGTATAAATATCGCGCTTTGAATTCGCGCAAAGTGCACTACTTGAGAGGAGACGCTAGTGTTGGTGTTCGACGATAGTTTTTACTGCCGAGCACTTTGGGATATTTGTTCTGGAATTTAATTGTATTGTAAATCGGGCTGGGTTATTATTGTAAATACTAACTTACTATTACATAAGTTAGAAAGTATTTTAGAAATAGTGGTGACACTTAGGCTAGGCGCGCTCTTGCGATTTTCTGTCGCACGACTATACCGAGTGTCTCAAAAAATGGTACGCACGAAATAACTTATTAATAAAGCAATCGCAATAAAATTTTATTTGGGTAAAATAGCCATACGGAGACATGAAAATATCACTTCCGGTTAAACCGGAAATGACATCAACTTTCTTATTTCAAATGGACCATCCTATATATTTGTACATACCGTGAGATTTATTTAACGTGAAACATAGGATCTTTCATATCCATGGTTACGATTTTGACAGCAATGTATTAGAGCGTTTCATTTAAAATAGAACATAGCAAATGAAATATGTATGTATTTTTAATCATTTTAGATGTGAAAAAAGTTGCAAGAAATATAAACATTTAATAGATATTTTCTCAGAATACAATTTATAACAAATTCTCAAATACACGAAATAAATCAGATAGGTACTTGTCTGAGGCTAACATCTGCATTAGGTATACCAACGTATATCATTTGCACCTTTTCTTTAATTGTATACCTTATTTTCAACAACACAACCCTAATTGAGAGGTAATATTTACTTGATAATGACAGCCTATGTTCTATTTTAAATGAATCGCTCTAATATATTGCTGTCAAATACAACATAACATAAATAAGAGAATTCTAAAAGCGGCATAAAATATATAATACCGGATTTTGAATATAATAGCTAAATAAGTTATGAAGAGTCCGTTAAAAATTCCAAAAAATTACAATTTTCTTTTAATTTTAATTATTATATGTCATAATGTTATAGTTAAACATTAATTAATTCCACATTTTTTTAGAGTATGAAACCATGGCAACTTGTTTGCAATATAAGCGCCTATGGCCACACTCTTTATAGTGATACTCTAGGAAGTTTTCTTTAAATTTGGCGAACCTTACTGTTATAGTGTAGGTAAACGTCAAATCCAGTATCATTATGAACCGTAACATAGAAATACCTATAACAGAACACAGTCACCAGCCAAGAGAAAAACCGAGCTGGACAACTTCTACAGTATTTCAAAGTATATGGCAAAAAATTGATAATCTATGTCCGCTCGATTAATATTGTATACCAATTTAATAGTTATTTACTTTACAAGTGGGCAAAGTAAGGAATTACCCACGAGGGAAAAGTTATTATCTCACTCAGCTTTCAGCCTCGTGAGATAATTTTCTCGAGTGGGTCATTCCTTTTTGCACACGTGTGAAGTATAACGTTTTATCCAACACCTCTTAATAACTGCTTAAATATTTTAAAAATATTAAGTTTCAACTTAAAACATCGTTTCTATGGTGACTTCCGACAAGCAAAGTAACAATTTCCAACACCTCTTAATAAAAGCATCATAACTATGGTGATTTTTAACAAGCAAAGTAAAAAATTACCCACAAGTGGCTTTGACCAAAATTATAACCACTTCTGGTGTGGGTAATTTTTTACTTTGCTTGTTTAAAATCCCATAGTTATGATGCTTTTATTAAGAGGTGTTGGATAATAGTTATTTACGAACCAAATGCTGAAAGATTTTGATCCCACATAAGCGATCTTTTGAAACACGAGCGAAGCGAGGGTTTCATTTACGCGAATGCTGGGATGGTGTCTTCCCGCAAGAGGTTTGTACAATGTTTTTTGTAACGAATAAAACTATAATCAAATACATTCAAGTTGTAGTTGTTGTAGTCTGATCATTAAATTTGAAGTTACGATGTTTTTTCTACTCACTACTGTTCACTACTACCGACAAAGGTGGTGCGCTGCACACAAGTTTTATATTTAAATATTGGCGGTATTCGGTGGTCTTCACTAATTATAATTCCAGGAAGTATCACTTTATAAACTAAATTTTATTATTTTTAAGATGATTTTACTCTGAAATGTCTGGAAAAGCCAAGCCAGTGTTCTTTGCATTTTTCCTGATTGACTACACTGGGAAATTGACATTTCCGATTGTCAATTACGTGTTTAATATGTCATTTCCTAGGTGATGAGTACAAAAAATACTTAACCAGTCACCTCTTATTTCACGTCTCTACTGTGGTGGCCACAGCAGATTTTCTCCCTCGCCATTCTGTCAGGTATCCCCATCTCGCCTCCTAGATGTCTCTCGTCCTGGTGAACGACGTTGGCGTCACGCGCAGCCTAGAAATCGCCTTGATTTGCCATTCACGCGCTTCATGCTCGCCACGCGCATCACGTACACCTTGAAGCGCGAGAGGTTCTGATAACTTCCTGCAGGGGGGGGGGGGGGAATCGTTAGCAGAATGAAGACAATACACGGGATAGTGTTTATGAGATGACGGTGGGTTTATAGGAGGTGATATTGGTTGTGTTATAAATAAAATGAGCTTGCCTATTTGACGTTATTACTTTGTGATTTGGGAAGGATTGTACTAGTAAAAGATTTTAATAGATGTACGATTTTCAAAACTATTAGCTTATGCATGTAGGGTATCGTCTTACTGTAGCTAATTTCAGGTCTTCATTTCTAAATAACATGCTTAATTTGATAGAAATCTTTTTTTTGTTACTGTACCTTGCAACAGTAATGTTCTTCTGTTTCCATAATTTTTTAGTGATAATTCCACTCCTGTATAAAGTAAGCCATAAACAAAACACAATTTTATCGCTTTGACAGCGGATAAAAAGGAAAGTAACTTTTTGCCAGTGATAAAACCTTAGCAACCAAACAATAAACAAAACACTAAAATGTCATTTGCTACATATTTCTAATATTTATCAGTGAAATGATTAGTTTTTGGAAATATTGGCGAAGAAGAACCAAAAGAGTCGTTAAATTATCTCGTTGAATTACACTCGAGCATTTTATTTCCTTCGAATAAATTTCAGTTTGACATCTCAACCTTGTTTCCTAACAGCAATTTGATTCGAAAAATTGTTTTAAAATAAAATTAAATTAAATTAAACAATTTTTCTTTTCAAATTGCTAGGCAACAAGGTTTCAATGCAAACAGAAATTTATCCGGCGAAATAAGAAGCTCTTGTGTCATAGTACTTTAGGAATTAAAGTATTATTTATAATTTAGAGTATGAAACTTCAGTATCTTGTTATTCATGAACCATGATTGTTTAACAATTACTACGAAAAATTTAATTGATAATAACAGCCTTACAGTGACAGTATGAAGTATGAAACTTCAGTATCTTGTTATCCATGAACCATGATTGTTTAACTATTATTACAAAAAATTTAATTGATAATGACAGTGCCAATAGTGATCTGATACATCATTTATATCTTCTCTACAGTTCTACAGTTGACTAAATGACTAAAATATATTTGTAAGTACCTATATTTGTATAGTAGTAAAAAGAGTAGTAGTATAGTAGATTTTTTCAAGGAGTGTTCTAAATTTGGATTATTATTATTATGATTGTATTTTTTTGTTCAAATTCTGTTAAAATTTGACCCTTTCTAAAAAAAAATTCGTCTGCGACGCTTTAAACCTCGCTTCGCTCGGCGTCCTTTTTTCAACATAAACAACTATGGTAACGCTACTTTAAGCATTAGCAACACAACACAAATTCTCCGACTCATTCTTGTTCATGTCCGCACGCATTGTCTATCACAGTGCGTATGTATGTCAGCCAGAGTTCTGGCTACAGTGATATTACAACGTACAAGGCGACACGCAGCTACGAAACGACGAATCCTGTCATCGTCCTTTACCATTACCGGCCCGAGGTCCTGCGTCCTGGAACGGCGTGCGGTGTAAACTTCGCACGCGACCTGCTAGGATTAGGAGGTGGACCGAGAGGAAACCAGGGCGGGAGTCAGGGAGAATGGGGACATAAAATTAATAGAAATATAAATAGAATCTGCTACGGTCTATGCTGGGTTTTTGTTTGTAAGAAGATAATAAAAATGTCTGCAGGATTGAACATGTTTTACGCATTTTCGATTTTTAAAACAGTACATTGCTGGTTTGATTGTTAAGAAAACAATAAACTGGTATATTATAGATTAAAAATAACCCACTTGACATGAATCGTCCATGGGATGTTTAAAAATATATTATTCTTGTACTTCAAGTGATGTTACCTAAGTCTATCCTAGCCACATCCTGAGTACGATCAAAAATTACATACTCAATACAAACATCTCAGAGAATTACATGGGATGCATAATTGTGATATTATTACCAAATTACAACATTGGGATGTAAAATAGATAATGTTACCAAGGGCGGACATTAGCAATCGCAAAGATATTGTTAGGATGATAATGGGCAAATATAGCAAGTAACAAGCCGGGATGTTTACATTCTTGAAATGTTCTGGGGATTTTATTTTGTCAAGTGGGAAGGTTTGTATAGTACCTACGACAGGTAATATATGTTTCTCGTGAAAAAAATTAGATTTTTGTTTTTCATTTAGTAGTTTGAATACACTTAAAATGTGGTTATTTGCAAAATTTGTGTCTAAAAATGCATAGTTTCCAAATATCGTGTAGGGCCTCTATTTTGTAACTTTCGGAGGTAATATAAGTAGTGCTATGACTATCATCGGTGATAGCATGAGTCGATGAAAATTACCGAGTTCAATTTTCTAATGACTTAACGAATGCTATCACCTATGATTAATCATAGCTCGAGTTATTTGGGAAGCATGTATAATGATAATGATATAATGAATGAGTCCAAAAAGTTTGGATATATTTTTTCAATAGCTGTCAAAAACGTTTTTAATTCTGTTTACCTTTCTCAGTTTCGTCTTCCCTGGCATTTCCCCCACCGAATACAACCAGATTCATTCATTTTAAGTCTTATTTTTGACAAACAACAATATTTGATTCAGAAACTGACAGTAGGAAATTAAGAAATGAAAATAGTTGACATTTAACAGTTGTAGAGCAAGATGGAATCAATGATTGGCCGTAAGTCATAGCAACGACTCAACTAGCACAAGCGGCGCGCTTGTGTGTAAAACCAAAACGGCCAACCACAGGTTACATTGTTAATATGCTTCCCTCCTCCTGTTCAAGATAATGACGTCACAGAAAATTTTCTTTCTCAATTTACTAAAAAAACTTATAATTTATATTTTTACATTATGTGTTCGATCTAACATTAGGTACATAGTAATATCATTTTCACTACCATGCAAGTAGCCCTTTGGTGTTTGTAAAGTCTTCGACAAAGTGGTTGGGATTTTCTTATTTTATACGAATTTAATTTGTTCTCGCTTTACAAAATACAGTCCCAGTTCGGTTTTTCTATTGGCTCAATTGCGTTCAGGCAAGTAATAAGTTGGCGAACTATATCTGTAGAACATAAGGCACAAGCTTATCTTACTATTCCAGTCAACTTTCGATTCACGTACAGTATCGGACCCTTCTTAAAGAGTGCAATATAAAATACTGTATTAAATAGATTTTGAAGTCGTAAAGCCCTGTTCACACATGGACACACAGAAGACACACACAGACAACAAAAGAAAAATGAATAACATGTGGAACGTTTGTAGCCTCAAAATTGATTTTTTCTTTACTTATCCACAAAATAGCGGCGCTTCTATTTCACAAGCAACATACTTTTTACTGTTGCGTGTGTGTGTGTCTTCTATGTGTTCAGACATAGACAGCAAAAATTGAATCTATAAATCAGGGCAACAAACCGATTTTTCTAACCATAGAAAAATGCTTCTGAAACCTTCCTGACTCCGCTCCTGGCCAATCCATCGCCCCTCACTCACTTCCATCCCGCGTTATCCTGGCCATCCTGTGCTATCCTGTCACAGTTCACGGTTACGTTAATTAAAACAGTATCTTACTGACTATTTACCCGCTGCAGACTACCGACAACGACTAGGAGTCAGCAACTCCGCTACAACGTATAGTATATGGCGTTACCTATGTTCCCCTAACTACAGACACGTCCTAGAGATGTCGTACGTTATCCTAGCGTGGAGGTGGTGTCCTGCAGGATACACGGGAGAGGGGAACAACACGGGAGAGGGCTGGCGGAGTGCAGAGGAAGGGTTATTCCCTCAATGAAATCGTTTTAAGTAATGTTTCACAATAATCAAAAAATAATCTTGATTTTGACATTTCATGTATAGATAAGACGTTTTTATTTGAAAACAATACCAGAATAACATTCAATGTTAGGATTAATATCTAGATTTTTTGACAAGAAATACAATATTTTTCTTAACCCTGCAGTACTGGTTCACGTTCTTAAAAGCAGTGAATTTAGAACTAGGGTTTCACTACTTGACTTGATTTTCTAACTACTTGATTTGAGTTCAAATCAAGTATAAATTCCAAAGTCAAGTCAAGTTGTAAAATAAAAAATAACTTAAATTTCAAGTTGTAAGTCTCAAGTACTTGATACATGAAAATGAAGCAGCTAAACTTCAAGAGGAAGAAAAATTACGTCATTCTTTAAAACTTGTATTGCATAATATATAAATGATTAGGTATCAATACATAACAAATGGGTATGGCAATATAATTACATATCATTCACAAAACCTAATTAAAATCTAACAATTTTTTACAAACAAAATCTGCTGTGGCCAGTACACGACCTCTCGCCTAATTCTGCTTATTCTACTAATCTAATAAATAATTTTACTTACATTTTAATAGTTTCATGTTCATGTAATATGTAAACGATAATGTAAACCAAGATGCAAGCAAAAGATGTCAACTGTAATGTCACTGTCATTATAATTCAAATTTTGAGTAAAAACAAATTTCATATCATGGACAACAAGATATTGGTACTTAGTTGCACTTTATTTTATTGCTAAATACTACCAGATTCAGAAAATTGTATTTAAAATTAACTGTACCCATAGATAATTATATTATCTTTTATTTTTAATTGCAAAAATTGTCATAAATAAATAATGTACCAATTTATTTAAGAAAAACTATATCAAGTTCCAAAAAGTACTACTTCCGGTTTGCGGATTTCTACCAAAATCTTATCCGGTGTAAAGATCCTTATTAAAACCTTTAATATGAAGTTTGGTTATTAAAGGCTTGATACTTTTTAAGTTATCGTGGACGAAAAATCGTCACATAATTCATACGTCCATACTCCATACGTCCATACATCCATACGCGCACACACACACACACACACACACACACACACACACACACACACACACACACACACACACACACACACACACACACACACACACACACACACACACACACACACACACACACACACACACACACACACACACACACACACACACACACACACACACACACACACACACACACACACACACACACACACACACACACACACACACACACACACACACACACACACACACACACACACACACACACACACACACACACACACACACACACACACACACACACACACACACACACACACACACACACACACACACACACACACACACACACACACACACACACACACACACACACACACACACACACACACACACACACACACACACACACACACACACACACACACACACACACACACACACACACACACACACACACACACACACACACACACACACACACACACACACACACACACACACACACACACACACACACACACACACACACACACACACACACACACACACACACACACACACACACACACACACACACACACACACACACACACACACACACACACACACACACACACACACACACACACACACACACACACACACACACACACACACACACACACACACACACACACACACACACACACACACACACACACACACACACACACACACACACACACACACACACACACACACACACACACACACACACACACACACACACACACACACACACACAGACATTATCATGAAAATATTAAATTCGTACACTGTAAAAAATCGGTGTAAAATTACCATGATAATTAAGTATATATTACAATGATTGTCAAGTTTTCGTCCAGAATTCTGTAAAAATACAGTATTTAACAAAATTGGCGTAAAATTACAATAATTAAATATGTTTCTTGTACTATTACATATATATTGCAAAATTACATTTCTCCTTGTGTAATATTACAATTGCTTATACCTATTCTGTGTTCTTACATTCAAGATGTGTAATATGTCTAACCTTTTTGTAATCATACTAAGTTAAATGTAATTTTTCCATAAATAATATGGAATATTACTACAACTTTGTGGAACTACATAATATTAATGTAACAATATTACTAAAATAATGTAATAATATATATCTTATTGATTATTACAGTAATTTAAAAATGAATGTGATTTTTTCTATTAAACTACGGAATTTTACTAGCAATGTGTAAAACTAATCATGCATAGCTTTTATATTTACCTTGTAATATTACTAGTAATGTGTAATATCACTAGTAATGTGTAACATTACTTAATTAATTTATTATGTCAGTAATTTGAATTTGAATGTGATTTTACCTATGAAACTGTGACATATTACCAGGAGTAGGGAAAACTAAGCATGTATAGTCGTGTATAGTTTTCATATTGGCCCAGTAATATTACTAGTAATAATATTACTGTAGCAATTTTATGGAGAATAAGATTTTTATTATTAATCTACAGAATATTACTAGTAATGTGTAAAATTAAGCATGTCTAGTTTCACTATTGGCCAAGTAATATTACTAGTAATGTGTCATGTTGCTAGCTATGTGTAATATTACATCCGTAATTTATAATTATACAGTAATTTTTTAGAGAATGTTATTTAACCCATTACACTACGGAATATTACTTGCAGTGTGTTTAACTATCAGCACTCATAGTGTCCATATTGGCTACTAGTTATGTGTAATATTACACATCAGTTATTTATTATTACAGTAATTTTATAAAGAGGATTGAAGAAAAATTCTGACTGATAATAGAATTAAAATATAATGAAATAAATGCTTCTTTGCTAATTATTGTTAGGTATTATAAATTTTAAAATCTCATTTTCATTTGAAATAATAAGTTTTGTCAATACAACGGCTTTGTTATTAAAATTAAAAATTTGTATGCCTGAGAATACATCGTCTTGAATTTGGAATTATATCTAACAAAGATATTTTATTGCAAAAGTTTAATTTAACTCATATTTATATTGTAGATAAGATTTTTGTATCTAGCAGAAGTTCGATTGCTAAAATCACAAGTGAATTTTAAAAAAATGTATCATTTTTTCCTTGTAATTCATTTGTTATAGCTTTATAAATTTTAATTTTAAATGTTCCCGCTTTTTCAATCTCTGTATTATTACAGCCATTTTATAGTGAATGTGATTTTACTTATTCACCTATGGAATCTTACAAGCAGTATGTAAAACTAAGCATGCGCAGATCTAATATTCAGTGAAAGTGCTAGTCTGCTCATGACAAATTTCGTCGTAGTAGAAGAGTAGAACTGGACGTGAATTACTTTTATTTTGTTGATTTTATTGTTTTGATGTGCTGAAAACGAGCTTTAACGTGTTTTCAATAATTTGGCGTTATATAAGTGTTAAACAGTTCTGCCATAGGTAAGTTCATTAATAATTTTTAATCTAAGAAAATAATTATGCGCATGTTACATTTTGGTATTTATTATTTATGGTGTGTCAGAGACTTTAACTTAATAAAACTGATAATACTACGTAAGAATATTACTGGCAGTGTGTAAAACTATGCATGCACAGTTTCCATATTACGCCATTAATATTTAATATTACATCTGTAAGTTATTTTTATTACAGTTGTTTTTAAATAATGTGATTTTACCTATTAAACTATGGAATATTACTAAAAGTGTTGAAACTTAGCATGCATAGTTTCCGTATTGGCCCTGTAACTTTACTAGTAATGAGTAATATAACAATTGTAATTTATTATTACACCTATTTTAAAGCGAATGTGATTTTACCAAAATAATTATAAGAAATATTACTAGCACTTTGTAAAACTGATCATGCGCACTTGCGCACACATCATATTCAAGGTTAATTTCCAGAAATGTTTTTAGATAAAGATGACGACGGAATAATTATTGGAGATGGAATTCATACAGTGGTGTCAAAAATGCAAGATAGAAATAACTACTTGAACAGACCGCATAAGAAAAGAAGTCTATTGAAAGAACTTGAAATCCCCAAAAAGAAAATGAAAGCAATGAACAACAAACGAGCTGGATGTTCACATTGGCAGCCAGAGGCAGATACAACTGAATTAGAATTAGAAGAACAGCGAAAACAATTAGTCACATGTAAATGGGATGATAGCGAAGAATTAAAATCCCTCTTAAATAGCTCATATCCATTACAACGGCAGTTTTTAAACAATTCAACACCGCCAACAATAGAAAGTATAAAAAATGAGTGGCCCTTATTACTTAATTTTGACGTTATAAAATGGCATTATCATAAATTGATGGATCACCCCATTGAACATTTAACTTCTGGTCTTCTGAGGAAAGCGGAAAAAATTATTAAATTCGAAAATTTAAAAAAAATAACAATATTAATATTGATGATATGTCTGAAGATGAGATACTTATGGAATCACTAAAATCAATTGCTAATTATTTCAAAGAAAATATTAATGTTTTTTTAGTAAATTTTGAGGTGATATATTATTTTTCTTTTTTACGCAAATTGAATAGTTACCAATGTTTATTTTGTTTTAGGAGGGAACTCTTAAAGAAGAAATGAAATGCAAATTTCTTGCGCCATCTATATTACACGTACAAGGTTTGTTTCAATCTTTAGAAACGTACAATGTTATTCATGTTTATGTGTTACTTTATTAGTTTCGTTTAATCATTATTGTTGAAATACCTACAATCTGTTTTATAACTTCAGGCACATCCGTTCAAAGTACCTTTATTATATTATAATGTTGATTACGGATCAATAACAATTATAATAACAATTTAAATATTATTTTGAATCCGTAATCAACATATTAAATGAATATACCTTTCACTTATGCGCTTGAAGTTGAAAAACACTTTGTTATTTGATTTAGTTATTTTCATACACTACTCGAACTTTAAAACAATAACGCACTCGGCTATGGTCAATTTTATAACTTATGCATTTGTGCGTCTGACAACTTTGGTTACAAAAAATATTGTATCAGAAATTTTGTAAAACAATTGTTCTTTTATTAGGTATCGAAAACGTATATTATGTAAGCATCGAAGGAAGAGTTATAGATGGAGACCAAATGAATTTCACGAATTCGCTGCAAATCGCATTTGCAACATATTTTATATTTAATATGAAATATACTAAAGAATTTTGTTGCACTCTGGAATTTTTACAGAGATATGTGTTGAAGATTCATCCTGACGCAGGATCAAAAGGCAAGAAAGGTTCTTTTAACAAAGTATTATCGTACATGAACAAGTTACAAAAATTTGTTTTGCCATAACAAGCAAAATAGTAATTTTTATACAGAATTTTTGTTTTGTTTTTAATTTGAAGTATTTATTTTGCAATAAGATGCAAAATAATTTTTGTGCAGAATTTTTGTTTTGTTAAACTTTTAAATATATATATATATATATATATATATATATATATATATATATATATATATATATATATATATATATAAGAAATAGGAATATTTTTTTATGATAAAAGAGTTATTTACATATCAAAGTAAAAAAAACTGTGATTAATATAATATATGGTCTAATTCTATATTTCAGGTTGGATAAATTCGTTTTGATTTAGAATATCAATTTCTTTTTGTAACCATCTGAATTAGAATTGATCCGAACGTACAGTCTGTCCGCGTTGTGATGTATGCTTGTTAAATGTTATGTATGTCTAAACAGCTTAACTCAGATACTCATATTTGATGACGCACCGGTCACCACAACGCGAACAAACTATAGTACGTACACTGCTCATTAGTATTCTACAAAATAGAGTTTATGTCTGATTTTTCTACATGTTATCATATCATAAGTATACTATTTATATTCTTATTTTTTTATTTCAAATAAATATAATCACAAAATAAGCATTTATACATTTTTATTATCTAATACTATTCGATTGCGATTCTTTCTTTCAGTGAAACAAAATCCTAACTCCATCCTTTTATTTCTGTAAATTTACATGTCTATCCTGTAAATATCTACATTAAAAAGTGGAGGTTTTACAAATATGATCTGGTAAAAATTACATATTTAATTTGTAAATTTACATAATTGCCTTGTAAATAATTACATATAAAAATGAAAGATTTACACTTTCCTTGTAAATAATCACATTTAAATATAAAGATTTTACAAAACTGATCTTGTAATAATTACATATTTAAACTGTACATTCACATACTTACCACTATCGAATATAAAGATTTTACAAATATGATGTAGTAAATATAACATATTTGATCTGTAAATGTACAAACTTACCTAGTAAAAATCACATTTTGATGTGAAAATTTTAAAAGTACATAATAGTTCAAATTACATATTCATACTACATATTTACAAACTTATCTTGTGAAAACTTACATTTGCTTATACATTCTTTACAAGTGTAAGTGTAAGTTTTACATACACATGCAATAATTTACAAGTTAGTCTTGCATTATATCACATTTTTATTATGTAAATATTTACATTTTTAATGAAATCTTTTCCAAAATATCAAGTGCAAAATTCCAAGTGTATGTAATATTACATCCGTTCAGTAATTTTACAAAACAATAAAAATATTTGTAAAAATACATTCTCTGTAATATTTACTATGATTATCATTGGTAACAAAGTTGCCAATGATAATCATTGTAAAATTACATAAATATTTTTTACAGTGTATTCTAGATACTCTGAAACGTGCTTATCTACTAAAAACTCATACTCGAAATCTACTAAAAACTCATACTCGAAAATTTTGACCCATTACAAATACCTCTCTTATAGAATATGAGGCGAGAGGTAAAAATCCTATGCTAGAAAATTATAAAAATACAGCGTTTCTTTTTAATTAATAATTCGACTGAATTGTGCATTTTTTAACAAAATTGTTCGTTATCAAGTAATATTAAATAGCTGTAAATTACTTGATATCAAGTCAAGTAGTAGCGATAAAAAATCAAGTAAAGTCAAGCAATGAATTTTTAAAAAGCTTGATTTTCAAGTCAATTAATTCACAAAAACGTCAAACTACTTGATTTGATGAATCTCTATTTAGAACGTACTTGGGTACTTATTTGTCACTGTCAGACTGTCACCTACTAAATATAAAAATAAATAACATAATATAGCAATAATATGGCTTTGGACTGGACTGCAAAAATAAGTGCATATACTGGTTGGTGGAGGTGAAATGCGAACATAGGGAACATACATGACAATCGAACTTTCATGCCAGGTATCTTGATATATTTTGTAGTAGTGTCACAAAACGAAGTAATGTGAATTTGTGTGGCAAAAAGAGTAATCAATAACAGAAATAATAATAAAATCTAAAAGTGCATGTAAACTTTCTCGTTCTGCTCGTACACATACATTATTATGCAAAGAAAATATTTTAATGAAAATAAAAATTTCAATAATATGACAGCTACATTGACATTGACAATACTTATTCCACATATATCAAAATGCCTAGCATGATAACTCCATTGTCATATATTTCCCTATGTTCGCATTTCACCTCCACCAACCTGTATATCATTAGCTATTTGTTTATCAAGAGATATATGAATTACTACAATATGCACTTGATAGCTCTTAAAATTTCATGTATACTGGGTGATATTTTTTTCATTATTAATACATAACCCAAATTTCAAGCACAAAAATATTTTAAAAAACTACTTAAATCAAGACCCGTTGGCTCCTACGACTACGTATATTGATGCTTCGAGACGAGACGAGACGAGATTTTTCACTGCTCGTGTTATCTCATCTCGAATATAAAAAATTTGATCTCGTCTTGATTTTTTTCTCGTCTCGATCATAGTTATCTCGTCTCGATTTCTCGACTATTTTTACAAAAAAATTCCGCCGATTGACATTAGAAGTACTATTTTTTGACAATTGGCAGTCTGTGAAATGTCACTTTTAGTTTCTAGGCATTTAAATTATTTTTTTCAATACCTGCACCGAAATCGCCACCTTTCACCCCTATTACCAGGAACGATTGTAAGGAGAGGAAAAGTACAGACCGGTCAGAAATACTTGACTTGCGAATACGTTCATGCCAGTAAAATGATAGATCTATGTTGACAGATAGACTTGACAATTTAGCTGAGTTTGACTATGACAACAAATAAAAAGGCCTTCTCCTTGGCTGAAAACTTTAGATTCGGCCAAAGAAGATCACTTTTACAGCCTTGATACACTACTACTTTCATAAATTATTAATCTTTCCAGTTTGTGTTTATATTTTTGCAAAAATTTTATGGGTTTTGAGTTGAGCTAATGAACATTTTGCTATCAAAACTTAAATTCAATATAATTTATTTATAAGATAAAGTGTTATTGATTATTAATAACAATAACTCCAATTTCAAATTCAAATAAATGACACCCTTAATAATTATTAACTTGGTTTAACTAGTAGATGTAAAAAACTGCGCATTCTGAATGTATATTTTTCATTAACAAATTTATAATATATGAACAGAACGCATATATTAATATTATAAAACTTTTTGTATATTATTCACCTGTCATCATGTCATACACGAAGACGAGCTGATAATAATAATAAATGTATTTATTTCAAAATAATGACAAATTTTATATTTATGAACGTATTCGTAATGTGCATATGCGTGTATAGAGAATGCATATGAAATTAATAATAATGAAGCAAATAACATATTTAAAATGTAGGGTAGCCAGGCGTATGGAATACGTACGTATGTTCGTTTGTGTGAATATTTAATGCAACGAGATCCTGACGGGCGTCATCCATGTTGACGTGTTTCAACTATTTTTGTTTTCGTGTTTGTTTTATTTGAACTGCACTAATTTCAATTTAATTTTTTACAGTAGACAGCCATGTAAAATAACAAAATGATTATTAATTTGTATAGACAAATTAAAATCAAACAATACCACGTTTGACATGCAGAAATAAATAATTATGTATGATAAATAAAAGGAATTTTGTGAACAGGCGCAAATTGTTTGTTTATAATTCATGAAAAACTCCGAACAAATTATTTTGTAATATTTCAATAAATGCACTATTTGATGGGCGTACAGTTATTGATTGAGTAGGTACTGCAAATTATCGCATGAGGTAATTTAGGTATTTTACTCCAGTCAATTTACGGGGGTGGGAGGGGGTTGTATAACTTCAGGCCACCACCAGATTTGGTCTAGTATAGGTTTTTTGGGTCGCTGAATCCAAATTTCGGAAAATCGCCCGTGGGAAATGCGCGCTTTACCCTTAAATTAGCAAAGAACACTCCTGAAATGCGCGCTAATATTATGGCTTAATTAAGGCTTACAGTGAGAATATAGCAAAAACACCCCCTTTCACGGGTGTTTTTTTGCTAATTTAAGGACCAAATCTGGTTGTGGCCAGGAATTATACAACGAAACCCGTAAATTGACTGGAGTATTTCTATATTTTCTCCACGAGCACACGTTTCCGCACTTTAAAAAAACTGCGAACCTACCTGTTTCAAACTAACTATACTGTAAACATAGCAATAACACACATCTTGACGTCTATGGCAGTTGCGATTTTACACATGCCATGATTTTACGCATGGCAGTTCGAATATTGTTTTATGTTTTAGAGGCTATTAAGAAAATAATTGCTTTGTAATAATAAAGAGATCTTATAAAAACGCTCACAATTTATTTTGTAAAAGAATGAAGTAAATGATACAGATACGATTTTAATTTGAAATTTGCTGGCGCAGTTGTGCCAAAGGCAAATTGTCAGATGGCAATTTTAGTGCAAATGTCAAAAAAAGCATCTCATGTAACTTTTTAGAAAATATATATTTTAAATGAAGATATGTCGACCAAAAAATATAATACATAATGCGTGCGTTAGGTATTTGTACATCGCTGTTTTATTAAAGCACTCCGCTTCGCGTCGTTAGAATCTTGCTTTAGAAAATAAAACCTATCACATTTAAAATATGAATAACTCTCGGAATAACTATTTCATACCATTTTTTATTATTATTACGCTAAAGGTTGTTTGAGACGCTTTAATTTTTAAAAAATGGATTAGAAATCGGTTGGAAAGTAGTATGACATGTGTGTAGATTACGAAACAAAAAGAATTTATTTAAAAATCGCAAAATTAATTTCCATGTTCCCCAGTCAAAAATTAAAATAATTACATTTTGTTGTTTATTTTACTAGTATTATGTAATTTAAGATGTTGATACTTCTGTATGCTGCAGGTAAACTACCCTGTTTTTTTCGGATTTAAAAAAATTCTTTCTGTTTCGTAATCTACACTTGTCATACTACTGACCCTTAAATTTATGACATTAACTTCAAAATCACCCTGTATAATAATAATATTTAATGTAAATTGTAGAAAAATATATCGTCGTTGTTCGGAATATAGTATGCTCTATCGCTTGGTAAATACTCCTATATGTACTTTTCTGAATCGTAAGATTTCAAAATATATATTTTAAAATCTTCTATGTGTTTTTAAATAGTACAAAGCTTCGAAAAAAATAGTTTGTTTTTTTGTCTACTGCCAAACTTAATGTTTCACATAGGAGGTTTTTTCCGAACAACGACGATATGAACGATGTATCACAATTGTCACTGTCACTGTCAATTAAATTTTACGTATAGTAACAAAGAATGTTTACCAATCATGGACTACAAGATACTGAATACTGAAGATTCATACTAAATAGTAGGTAGGTTAGGTAACATGTACAGATTTTAGTGGAAAATTTTTAGTAGATGACTAAAAATATAATCTTTCAATTAAAATAAATAATATTGTGATAAATTAAATACTTAATAAAATATTTAAGTAAAGTACTACTTCCGGTTCAAGGAGTGCTTCCAAAAAATAACTGGGTTCTTGATTCATATTAAAACCTTAGATATAAAATTTGGTTGTGAAATGTTAGATATTTTTTGAGTTATCTTCAACGAAGAAACGTGCTTATCCACTAAAATCTCACACTCGAAAATTTTGAGCCGTCACAATACCTCCCTTATAGAATATCAGGCGAGAGGTAAAAAATACTTTGCAAACATTTCATTATCATTATCTTCCACAACCAATACTAGCAATCCAACTCCAATTACCCCTTCTTCGGCATCATAACTAAACGCCGCGTGCACGAGACACCTATAAACAATGACACGCGTGCCATACGCCACGCCACGCCACGCCACGCTCCTACGCTACGTGTGTAACGTGGCAGCGATCGTGCGGCGAGCGAATAAATTCGATAACATTTGCGAATAAGCACTTGTGACTCCTAGCCCGGCAGATATAGTAGGCCGTGATACGGCGGGTGATAATGATGCTGGAACAGAAGCTGGGAAATGCTGGCGTCATGACGCGTGGGGTTAATTAGGGAATTAAAATCGTAAATATTACATGTGTAATATTAATAGGCTAATTCTAAACAGTTTCAATGAATTGTTCTAATTTTGTGGTGTATGGGGTTCACCCTAGCTGTTTGTATAGAATCAGAAAGCAGTGTATTATTTTCCTTTGCGGGGTGACGTACAGCTACTAATTAAATGACCATAAAAAGGTAAATCAAGTCGTAATACAGGGTGGGGCAGTGAAACGGGCGATTTTAAAATGACTATAAAAAACCAACAAGTTATTTTTTTATAAATTTATTTATACAACTTTAAAGTACCTACGTAAAAACATTAAAGAAAAGTGTTTTTCATTATTTAAGTTTTATAAATTACCTATATTTCCAAGATGATGCCCTTCTCTACGCAAGCATTCGTCAAGGCGTTTCTGAAAATTCACCATGACATCCCGTAACATTTGCTGAGGTATTCTTGCTACCTCTTGTCGAATATTTTCCTTGAGTTGATCCAGTATTGCCGTTCGTTGATCGTAGACTTTGCTCTTGAGATAGCCCCACAAAAAATAATCGCAAGCCGTGAGATCAGGCGAACGAGGGGACCATGGAATCGCTTTTATAAATTATATCTTGCTGATATAATTTAGAAAACTTAAATAATGAAAAACACTTTTATTTAATTCTTGTTTACGTACTTTAAGGTTGTATAAATGAATTTGTAAAAAAATAACTAGTTGGTTTTTTATAGTCATTTTAAAATCGCCCGTTTCACTGCCCCACCCTGTATAAAATCGTGCCTGATTTTAACACATGCCATAAATGCCTTGCCGGGATATTTTAAACAGTGTTTTAACATGTACTAAGTGACTTATTTCACACTTCTGGAACTTGATGTAGTACATAATAAGGGGCAACCAAAGAAATTATTAAGCACCGTGCCAGAAAAATTTACCGGTCGTACATGTCTGCCAGAAGCTTTAAAGTGATTCTAAGTGCACATATTATAATATCGGGAAATGTCATGATGTGCTATTTAATTATTTTGCGCACTTCGAAGAACTTTGAATTTTTTATGGCATGATCCATAATAATTTCTTTGAATGCTTCTTATTATGTACCTACATCAAATAAAATAACAGAAATAGTAAAATAAGTCAGTTTGTACATGTTATAACACTTCTTTAAAATAGCGCCCTGTTTGAAATACCCCGAATACAAATTTTATATACAGGTTGGTGGAGGTGAAATGCGAACATAGGGAACATACATGACAATCGAACTTTCATGCCAGGTATCTTGATATATTTTGTAGTAGTGTCACAAAACGAAGTAATGTTAATTTGTGTGGCAAAAAGAGTAATCAATAACAGAAATAATAATAAAATCTAAAAGTGCATATAAACTTTCTCGTTCTGCTCGTACACATACATTATTATGCAAGGGAAATATTTTAATGAAAATATAAATTTCAATAATATGACAGGTACTTTGACATTGACAGTACTTATTCCACGTATATCAAGATGCCTAGCATGATAACTCCATTGTCATATATTTCCCTATGTTCGCATTTCACCTCCACCAACCTGTATACATTTTCTTGAAGACAAGAAGTAAAGGGTAAAATCAGGCACGATTTTGTATAACGCCTATCTATAGCTATAAACAAATTTTCATCGCATATACGAGTATGTCTCAGTAATGTTAACATCACAGACATCACAAAATGATTTATATCTCTACAACCGCCCTGCCACTTTTTCAATGCAAAATTATAAGTTTTACAATAACTTATCCGACCTCCAGAAATGGCTCTGAGCACACACATACACACACGTACATACAGACATCATCGTGAAACTATCAAAAATGAGTTGTAAGGACCCTAATGTTTGCTTATCCACTAAAAACTCACTACCCAATGCATGATTCCAATGCCTTCCTTTACAGGTATGGCGGAACATAAAAATTGAACTGTATCGCAGATTTGTACAATAATCCGCCACTCGACCTTAATATCGATAACTATGAGTTCAAGTTAATATTAACCGCAATTTATGTTATAATATAACCGCGCTAAAAATATATCCATAGTTATTAGGCCATTACCAAAAGTTTCCCTAACTTCGCTAATTCCAATCAGGTCATTAAAAACCGCAGACCGCATAGACTCATGAGCATTAAAGGAACGCACGCGCGCGAATCACTTGAGCACTGAATCACATTTACGAGGCCCGTAATGGTTTTATTTCACCAACAACAGCCCTAATAGTTGATACGACTCCGCCGCCATATTTCTCCGCGAGCGTCTTGGAAACTTTGTCAAATACCGGTCGAACTATTTGCGGAACAATTATTGAAAGCCGCGCGCCGCAAAAGGCGGGAGAATGATAATTGTTATACTTTAGTGCATACACGCTATAAATACCATTATTACCAACGGTTACTCGGCAAATAATGTGACAATAGTAACTAGCAAGCCCGTTAAAACAGTTTACAGTTTGTGTTAGCGGATGTTCTAGGGGTAACGGGGGGGTTTTGGGTCAGCACATGCAAGAGAACAATTGTACTAAGATTTGATTTGTTGTACTGAATAATTAGAATTTGTACAGTGCGTTCACGATAAAGCGATACAATTGCTCAACTGAAATATACTCGTACAAATAAATTTTTAGCTAGAGTTGCAATGTTCAGTATTTACTAGGGATTGCAAACCGGTAAACCGGTATACCGGTTAATCGGTAAATATCGTAAAATTCCTTCGAAAAAAATACCGGTAAATCGTACTTATTTACCGGTAATTCGATATTTTTTAAAGTAGTGCTGCGAGTCCGATTTTTGTGATAATTCGCTATATACCTAACACTATTTTAATATATGTGCTCTCAATTTTAATTTTAATAAAATAAATAGGGGATGACATCTGCGATAAAAAATATTTACACGAACAATAAGATTTAATTATATGTAGTATTTTATAAGGTTATAAAGTGACATTTTTCGGACTATTTATAAGTTTAGTTTAACAGCCAAGGCCATCCCAGCAAACACAGTTAGATAACTATGATGTGGCATACATAAAACACGTACACCATTCATGTCTACTGCCATATGGCATGCAACATATATGGAGCTTGCATGCGCTTTCCTATGTCAGCCATTCTCACCATGTATGCCACATGGGAGTTACGTTTGAAAGACAACCGTACTGCTATATGGCCACGGCAGGTTACCGCCATATGGCATATAGAAATGGCAGATACATTTCTGTATTACGTACTATATAAAATGTAGCAAAATTATTTTATTTATATTAAAAAAACACATGTTTAAGCAACATTTTATAACTAAAAGTTGAATCCATCGAGAATCCATAGAACCGGAGAGAGATACAAATTTGATATTTGCTGGATCGTGTTGGATTTGAACCATGGACCTGGACCTTCGGGACGATGTTCCTATACGCTTCAAACCGCTCGGCTAATCTGACATATCGTATAGTTTATATGAAATATCAATTTAAAGTGTACAGTATAGTAGTGTAAATAATACTTAATAATTTAAAACTAATACTTTTAATAATATTGTGAATAATATGATTTTAACAAGCCCAGAGTGCTGCAACAAAATCCATAGCACAAGAAGTATACATTTCAAAAAGACAAATGCTTATGCGAACAAAACCTTCTATTTAAATACATTCTTTTTTGTTGTATTGGCTAATGGCTATGGATGTGAAGGTATTTTGATATTTCATAGAATCGAATTACTTAGTTGTTTGTTGGTGTCAAACTCATACATATTTTGGATGTGTATATAATAATCTAGTTTCATATTCACAGCTACTGAATTAAAGTTGATTACATTTTCAATAAACTAGTTATCTCTTAAAATGTGATTCATACCTAAAAAAAAATAATAATGAACAATTAGGCGGAGTAATATATCATTTTATAACGAATCTGAATACACAAATATTAACATAAGTACTACAATCCATTTAAAGAAATCTACATTTCACAGCTTGCATAATATTAATGGTTAATTTAGTGCATCCAGTAAAACAAATAAACTAAAATCGAATGCTTTAAGTACAAAATACGCAGACATGCCAAGCTCCTGTCAACATGAAAGTGGCAAAGTGAGGTTATCTCTTGATTGATAAAATAGATTTCTTAAGCCTAGTTCACACGAGGAAAGTTTTTCTTAATATGTTTCTTTTTTCTATTTATTATATTAAAGATCACTACCTTTAATATATTTTATAGAAATAATTAGTTTCTATAAAATATAACCGGTATTAACAGTTTCTTTTATAATGCTCCTAGCACTTGTTTTACTTGCATGAAGCTTTTTACGTAAATATTTCCTAGTGTGAACAGACCATTTGAGCTTATTTTATTTAAATACAAATTATTATTTTAAAATTTTGTAAAATGGTATATTTTCTCAGGTGTCAGTTGTTATTTGTGGCCGTAAACAACTTGCTTTTACCTTAATGTTTCATTTTTTGTCCTAGATACATAAGTACATAAACATTAATATTGTTTATGTTTGGAGTATAATTTTATTTATTATTACCGTCAGTTCAAAAGAGAGTTAGGTATAATAGGGATCGTGAAAAAATTAAACGTCGAGATTTTTGTCAATAAACACGTTTTAGTACCGTTTGAACCTATTTTATATACCGGTAAATTACCGGTAAACCGGTATTGAAAGAAAATTTTACCGAATTACCGGTAATTGAAAAAATCGGTAAATTTGCAAACCCTAGTATTTACCATGCTCTAATTATGCACTGCAAAGTTTTCGAGTTGTTGTATCTACTTTTTTGGTTGAATACAATTATTTACATACATATCTTTCATGCCTATTACCCATCTTGGGTGTAGCAGGCTCACAGTTTTCGGTATTGATATTAAAGACCACAGGGGAAAAATGATCCCCAATTTATGAAAATGTAACTAAAGGTAGTTTGAAGTGAAGAGTCTGTTCAGCTGCACGAACAGGCGGAGCTAATTTGGAGTACTACACATATTACACAATTTGCCCTAGTACCGCATGCTATAATGCATTTCACACCATAACTATATATACATAGTGTCTATTTAACTCGGGCCACTATAGGTAATTCCTAAACTAGAACAGATACGACTTCGATTAAATTAAACAAAAGTTGCCTTATCAGTAGGCCATTCTTCACCAATAAGGACAAAATTTTCAGCTCTGAAAAGGAAATTGATAGGGCTTTGTGACAATCGAGTCGAACAACCCCCTTAAGATAGGATTTTTTGGAGCTACAAGCCTTCAAACTTTGAGATTTTTCATTGCTCAGACATGACATCACTTAAAGCGATTTTTCAGGGGGTCGGGGGGAGCGAATCTCTTCTGGATTTTTGGAGAACGTAGAGGAAGAATGTATCTCCAGAGGGAATTTCCAGATTTTTTTGAGCAGTGTATATAGTTTTGTCGAACATTTTTAATACGTGTTATACACACTATTTTTTCTCCTCCTGCAAAACAAGGAAGTTAAAAAATACAAAAAAAACCATTCATTTTTGACATTTACTGTAAAAAAAATTAATTTTTGTGAAATATCAATGGACATTCAAGAAAGAGCAAAACTGTGTTACAAATACTTGTATGTCTTAAATACAGTTGGGAAGATTACGATTTGAGTAAATGCGTTTCGCAAGATTACGGTTATGCATAACTGCGATTTAACATAAATGCGTTTTGGTTAAATTCCGTGTTGAATTATGCCAGTTAGGTATAGTTGCGTTTTGGCTAAATTACGGTTTACCTGAAAACGATTTGACAATATAATATTAGTCGAAGTTGCGGTTTGATCAAATTACGGAATGTGATATTAGTTTGTCTAGAATACAGTTTGGCTAAATTACGGGTTAGCATACTTACGGTTTGACAAAATTCCAGTAGCACAAATTACAGTTTGACTAAAGGTGGATTTATGCAGCCAAACTAAAACTAACATAAAAATTAACATTAGCACTTGCACTAACATTAACATTAAAATTAAGAGGAGGCATTTATGCAGGCTTACATTACGCCTGCGCAATTGAAGCATTCTTAGTTTGACACATGTGATCAGTAGGTTAACCTATTTGTTTTCATTCGTAAGAGTTGCTGTCGATTCATAATTTTAAGAAATCTTGATAGTGGTTGATACTAAACAATAACAATCGCTAACAAGCAAGCAAACTAACCAAACAAACAGATGCGCGAAAAATAAGAATTCTACAAATTAAGAAAGTTGGAAGTTGGTCATCTTTCTAGTTTAGTTTTAATGTTAGTTTAATGTTAGTTGAATGCGTAAATCAGTTCGTACACTTGTGTATATTTAACTCCTTAGTTTTAATGTTAGTTTTAATCTTAATTTTAATTTGGGCTGCATAAATCCACCTTCAAATACAGTTTGGCTTAATTATTTTTGGTCAAACTACACTTTGACAAAACATTATTTGACTAAATAAGCGAACTCTGTAAATATCATAACTGCCCACGGATTATATCCGTCTTTATGGAAAATGAAAATGGATTTGATTGAATGAATGAATATTAAAAACGGAAAACCAGACCCCATGATAATATTTAATTACGGAGTATAATGTATAAATGAGACACAGATATTTATATGACACATCGTCGTTAACCTCCCCAATTAGGCGACCATCAATTCCTGCAACAGCCGCGTTGTATAGCAGCGCCATACGTTCCCCATCATACAGACATACATACACTACGTTGTGCTGTTCGCATGGCACTCTGCGTTCTACAGTTCCGCTGCACCCTAATTACTGCGATTCGCTAAATCACGCTGATATTGCTAGCGCCTCGCGAGCGTTTATAATCGCCCTCTGTCCAAAAACCAATTATTTTGACAATTTTCGACCGTGTGTGGCAAGAGTTATGGCCAAGAAACGAGCGATTAGGTGAGTCTGCCAAGAGGGCTGCATCAGAATATTACAAAAGATGTCAAGGATATGTATAAAATAATTACTTAAGAGGGAAACCGGTGGTTAAATGCGCTCGAATTACAGTGTTGAATAATCTTGACAAGAACTGAAATTTCATATATTTGCACGACGTCGTTAGTTCTATCAAATTTTATCTTTTTAATGCACATTAGATTATCAATTAGCTATTTAATATGAATTGGAAAATCACAATCTTAATATATTTTACAAAAGTCCTTTTTTTGAGGTATACTTAAAGTTATTTACTCAGTTTTTATTTTAAATGAAAGATAAAACGTAACTCTATTGAGGAATGGAGAAAAAATTACTGGGATGCAGTCCTCATTCTACCACCAGTCAAGTAAATTACTTCATCAAGTAACTGTCGTATATTTTTTAAAACCGAGTGTCGCATCTGTTTACGAAGTATATAGGTAATCTGTGATTTTACCATGGCGGATCGGCCAAAAAGAAATGTTCTTGCTTATAGAGGTTATTATAATCCACAATCAGGGTGTACATAATTTAAATCACATGATTTAAATCGTTGATTTAAATCGCGATTAAAATCACATGATTGTTTTAATTAAAATCAATGATTTAAATCAAAACTTTTAAATTTTTTCTCATTTTATAAAATAGCTTAATAAAATGTTAAAAATTATTATAATTAATTTTTTTGTTTCATTACCTATCACTGTTATATTCTTCATATTAAAATTATAATTTTTTATCAATTTTATAGTAGGTACCTAAATATTTCTTTTCAAATAATATATTTGACAAGAACTTCCTATGTTAAAAGAAAAATTGAACAATATTTTACAATAATAATATTTCCTACCTATATTGTCGTTTCCAAAACGTCACATAAATAAATGTATCTACTATTTACACTATTCCGTTTTCTTATTAAATAATTAATAAGTAAACAATACAAATAGAATTTTGGAATTTGATTTAATAGTTGAAAAATTCAGAAAAATACAAGCATTTTGATATGCGACTCGAAAAATAATTTGATTTAAATCAAAATAATCTGATTTTTATTAAAGAAAATCTGATATTTTTTTCACACCCTGTCCACAATACAAAATTAGTAATTATAGTCAGTTGGTATAGTTAACGTTAGTGATTTAACATATGCATTTCACTTGTAGCGTTCACAATAACGAAATTAGCTCCATGTTGCGCTGCGCTAATTACAGTTAGGGCAGGGATTTGTAAACTCCAAACCTGTAGTTAGTAGTTATTGATTTTCTGTATGAAAAACCAATCAGAATCTAGCACAAGAATTAATTTTGACGTTTGACGTCTAAGAAGACATTAATATTTTAAAATTCGGGATCATTTTTGTCATAGAGCCATTTACAATTTTGCACCATATTTATAAAAGCTTCTTAGTCATTTATAGACAAGAATTTTTATAAAAGGCAATTTTAAGTAAACCAAACATAAAATAATACCAATAAGCGAACAATTTGACACTTCTGATTTCTGACGCAAATTTCAAAACTAGTTTGTTTTACTAGGCTAACTACAACATTAATTTTGTAATTATTGTGAACGACAGTAGTCAACTAACTGATCAACTATAACTACTTAGTATACCTACCTACTGACTAACTACTAATTTCGTATTGTGAATGAGGCTTTACAGATAATAAAACAGATATTTTTAATGCCTGAAGTCAGAAGACATCATCATTGATAACGATAAGTAAAATTCATAGAGCAATTTTTATTAACTAAAGCTGCGTTCACATAGAGCTTAGTGCCGTTGCCTTGTTAGAGCGATGTTGCATTGGTAAGGACAGCGTTCATATAAAAACTTAGTGACGTTGTTGTAGGTAATACAGTATTCTGTTGTGTTGCATATAAATTGAAATTTCTGTCCTAAAAATATTTTAAGATTTAATTTAATAAAAATGTCAGAACAAGAAATAATTATTACCTGTAAATTTAAACTTGAATTCAAGAATTTTAATTTCGTTTTTTATATTTTCTCAGTACAATGAGCATTTTTTGTTCCAAATTGTTGTATATTGTACCAACAATTCAGCAAATTAACGGTCTATAAATACTCATATTTGTCTATAAAAATAGGTAAATTCGAAGTCAATGACAATTCCAATGACAATTTGTCATAATTCAAATTTTTTCGCCACCTTTTAAATTCCACATTAAATTTTGATCGGTGCGGTGCTTGTGCGTTGTAAATGTTTGGAGTTTACAAACTCAAGTCATTGTGAACGCATCCATTGATTTTTGTTTGTCAAATCCTGTGCAACTGCAAGACCGCTGCACCACCGTTACAATAAGTCTTATGTAAACGATACTTAATTCTTTGATGTTTTCACTGTGTTGTCTGGTAGATATTAGTTGTTAACTTGTAGTTTCTCAGACACAGTAAGTAAAACTAGAAATAACGTAGAAACATTGTGGGTGTAATTCCTCTCGTATCGTCAGCTGCACTTTGTCATCATATATCATGAGCGAGGACGGACCGGACGGCGTTTCGTCTAACCGTCTTCATGTAACCGTGAAACTTACTTTCCAACTTCCGTGTGGAAACGAAAACTTAAATTATTGCCGCTAAAATACTGCCTCACTACAAGTGAATTATGTCGGCTACTGGACTAGTGTATTTGACTCATTGCAGATTTTCCTCATAATACAGAAATAGAAATACTATTCCACATTTGATGCACATGTACATAATTTAAAAGGTATTTGAAGGACTAATATAATTTTATTTATTTATTACTGGACAAATTGTAATAACTTTTAGAACCATACATACGTAATCAAAATTTAATATGTACCTATCTATAAAAGAATAGTAGAGAATATTAGTTCTTGTGGAAAAAAATTCTTTCAGTTTCGCGAGAGTGAGTTGCGCATTTTGAGCCATTTAAATATATACACGAAGTTGTGAATCAGCCTGTATAATGATGTAGGTAGTTCGTTTTTTCCTAGGGCATAAAGAAATTATTATAGTAATCTTCACAGACCCACCCATAATCTTTTTGACACAAATTATGGAAAACGCTATGAACGAGTCTGAATGTGCATCAACTATGGTGGAGGCCACTTGACCGATATATTAAACGTTTAAGTGAAGATCGTCAGCAAACAGAACTAATTATTTATATTTACAAAGTTACTGTCTTAGAAAATCGAGTGATGACTTTTGCTCCAACTTGCATTTTATATTATTACAATATTTTTCATTGATATTGTTTGAATGATTCTATTACACGTTTTAATATAACACGCACAATAATAATGATTTGTACAAAGCTTCGACCATATATAGGAATAGACAAACAACGCAAGCCTTTGTTGTGAAGCAAAGAACTAGCGTAGCGGTGTGAAGAGGAGTATGACCTGCAGACACCTTGAAGTGTTGCAGTTTGCCTATTTTCATTCTTTGTTGCATGATAACAAACCAGAAGTTAGCAATGTGCAACACTCTAACGTGTCCTCACTTCCTTTCCCCGCCTATAGCAGCTGCACCCCGCTACGGAACTTCTTGCCTTCACAACATTGTATACTACAGCATTCAGTGTTATCTGTCTATACCTGTATATGGTCGAAGGTATATATAAAACATAATAATTGTAAAATAATAGTTTACAGTAGGTATGCCACTATAAAATCAGAAATTTCAATAAAATAATAAATTTACAATTTTTTAAATATTCATCGTACAATAACACTGGTGATAACACTGCTTGCTTTCCTCTCTAGAGACGGAAAACTTACTTTCCTCACTATTTCGCGAGAATAAAATTGTATTTTCTCCGCATGTCGTGAAAAATACTGGTTATTATGAAAAAAGCATAGTAAATACAAAGAGGAATAATAAGAAGAAAGTGTTCATGTCACCGCCGGCCTCGTGCCGTTCAGGCGCGTTTCAGGCATTTGGCAGACGCAGCGTCGATGGTGTAACAGTAAGAACCCTCAGCGGGCTGAATTGATGAAAGGACTTGGAATTAATTCAACAATTAGCAAACAAAAACGCCTTCACCGCCGCCGCGACGAGTAACGTTTTACCGATGTTCATCTTGGCAGTTATTGCCTTTAATTTGCAACTCCTTCCGAGAAGGTGAACGCGGAATGTTAATTAAAGCCCTTTTCGCCTCTCGATCTGGCGTCTCGCGCGTCTAATTAGTCCGATCAGGGCGGCTGGGGGGGGGGGGGGGGGGTAAGGCGTCGCGGATCACTCACGGTGAGACGCCCACAGACAGATCGCACCGATCTATTGATTTTAACGTGAATTTATACGAGTTGACTTCAACTTCTAGACCCTGAAACCCTCACGCATTTTGCACTGTCACGGCAGAAGTAAGTGATGAGCTGAAGTTATCGAATTAGAATTGTTACAAATTTACACAATGATTCATTTAATAAATTTTTGTATAATTATCATTCTCTGTTTCGGAACTAGAATGACTTCTTACCAGTTCTAATTTTGATGCTTGTAAGAACTTCGTTACCTAGGATTTTTGGTGAAATTTTGTTATCAGAGACTGGTAACACTGCATTAAATAAACAAAATATCTAGGAAACGGGCAACGAACAATATGAAAAAATTCATTTTTGACGTTTATTTTATTGATTTGAATCAAATGAAACTTACAAACTGAATTAATATTAATGTTTCATACAAAGATAATCTTTTTTATTACAGCCGGTCCCAAAATTAATATAGTTTTTGATGAAATTAATCCAAACTTCATTAGTTTGCTATTCATCTTAGACCAGTCGCTTGAGTTTTAATATTGTCATAAATTAATATAATATTAGTAAATTAATTCCTTCTGCATACACGAGAATAACCCATTATTAGCAGAACCTAAAATATTGTTGTAAAATTATAATTTAAATGTAATTGAGAAATTACTTAGCATAGGCACTTTTATTCTCTGTCGGGTGCTTCATTTATAAATTTTTCTATCTGACATTTTCATTTATTTTATTAACATAGAACAAATTCAAATACGAGCCCGGTTTCGTTTCACTTGGCTCACTTACAAAATTCTCAATTATTATCATTTATTCCAGAGAAATCTAAAATAATTATAATATGGATATTTTAAATTTTTTATAAAACATTTTAGAATATTTCAACTGAAGATAATAAATTACCCAAAAAAACGAAAAACATGCACAAACAGGGGAACTTCAATGTGAAACAAATAGGCAGTATTTGAAAAGTTAGTATTAGGGTAACATCACCTTTTTTCTAATAACGGTCTTTTCTGAGACGTATTGTATTTAATTAACTTCATGAATGGTAAAATGGTGCTACTATGTATATAATCGAGTATATAATATATGCCTAATTATTTAGCTTAAAAAACATAATGTATCCCATTGTTTTGGATTAATTTCGAAGGAAATTGAAATTTCAGTAGGTGGGCCAACTGAAACGAGACCGGGCTCGTATTACACAAAGCACCTAGGAAACAAACAAAACTCATCAATTGTCGAGCACAAATTATTGTCACCAATCTAACTATTTTATTTAAAAAATCCCTAATGGAAACTGTCAAATAAATAAATAATTCAAATTAAATAATACCTAAACAGAGAAAATAGACCTAGAGACATCTTTTATCTTTAAATTAAAAAAAGAGCAAACAAATCGGACCAAAATTAAAGTCATGTCCCAACGAGAACATATTTTTGCTTTATTTTGTAGGGATGGGCATTCCTCTTAATACCTCCACACGTCCTCATTTCAGCACCTTTCTCCTCAGTGATTCCCCACCTGTTTCCCCTACAGCCGCAGTGTAACAGAGCTCGCAGAACAGACATACAGACAACTCTGTTCTGATAACAGAGCCATCACAGGCGCAACTTGGCTGTCATCTTATGGTTATCTACCTTCCATTTCTACGGAACGTGCGACACACAGTGGCTATAACTTCTAACTGCAGAGGGGTGGGGGGTGCTGGATAAAGGGTTGCGGAGAAGGGAGAAAGGGTAATTTGATGTCGGTGATAAGAGGATAAATAATATAGAGAAGTTATGTTTGAAGTTGGAGCAAAATTATAACTTGTAAATAAATACAATATTACTGATCTAAGTGATTTGAAATACGCGTAGATAACAGATGGTTAAAGAGATGTAGTCAGGGTGGGGGAATACGTTATTAGCATATCAATAGTATATTGTGCAATTAGGGACGAAAGTGGCGTTTTCGGGAGAACACTTTTTTCCGAGATGCACACGATATATTTTTCAATACCTGCACCGAAAAGCAATTAGAAGTTGAAGTAGAGAGGAAACAATAAAGTGAATTCCTGCATAAAACGGGAGGAAAAGTACTTTTCTTTTCTAGGGAGGAAAAAATCAAGCAGATTCCCGCATATAGCGGGAGTACAAGCACTTTTCTTCTCTAGGGAGGAAAAGTACGAACTGATCAGAAATATCTCACTTTCGTCCCTATTATTAGAAACGAAAGGTGGCGTTTTCGGTGCAGGTATTGAAAAAAAACTGTATTATGTACCCTTAACGGATGTACTCGAAGTAATGATACATTCTGTATAAATTAAAAATTAAATTGGGCCGAGTGTATCTATTTCAAGTAATTTAGAACAAATATCGTCGTCAATATCATAAAACGACGTAACTCAGTTTTGTTAATTTTGCAGGAGAGCGATTTAAAGATTTTCATAGATTTTAAATAAGCATTCATATAAAAATAATGAAGTATGCCTTTAGCTTTTTCGTTATTGAGGGATGCATGTATTTTCTTTCTGACAGTTTGAACATTTTTACATAACATTTTTCATTAAAATTTCAATAATTTAGGCCATAATTGAGATATGCCTTTTTGTGAAATTTATTCTGTACAATGAAAACTATGAGGAATTTGACATACGACGCTTCGTGGAATTGTAAAACTCTCCATTTTATACCTATGAGTGACTTATCTCAATTTTCGATTGTTTTGAGTTACGTCGTTTCGTGTTATTGACGACGATATGTAGCACACTAAGAAAAGAGTCATTGAGTAAATTAGGCATAGGTAAGGCAAAATATATATTATTTACAAAAAATATCACTTCCGGTTAAACCAGAAATGACATCGACTTTCTTATTTCAAATAGAACATCCTATATATTTTTTTGCACAATTGATCTTTTTTATCAACTTACCATGCCTGTTTCTAATACAGTATGTTGATCTAACTGGTTGCTAGGCTAAACAAAACGGTAAGTAATTTATTTACCGTTCACTGAACGGTAAGTAAATTTAAACTGAACTAGAAGTAAATTAACAGAACGGTAAGTAATTTACTTACCGTTCTAATTTTAATTTAATTTTAATTAAATTACGAAGAAATTAATATTTGCGTATATATGGATAAAAAGACCAATAAATGATATAAGCATCACGAACGTTAATGAATTACCAAACCTGTCTCCAAACATTGTCTTCAATCGGTAAACTGTCCTTACCGTTCTTAATACTTAATATACTGTTACATATTTGAATTCTTCGTACGATTCTGAATCCAATGATGTATCACAAGGCCAGAGTCCAGATTTCAAGCAAAATATGTCAAAATAATTGTTTTACTGCTTCAAGGAGGTGCATGATAGGCTACCTTAATCGGCTCGCAGGTCATTCCTTCCTTTCAGCAGTAAAAACTGTTTTACCTTGCTAGTAATGTAATTTATTGTACTTTGTACTTAGAAATTGTAACTGATGAGAGCAGTAAGATGATTTTATTTATGTACTTATGTAACATTGTATAAATAAATTACAGCTGATGGAGAGGGTCATAGACCTCGAAACGTCCAATAAATAATGTTTAGACAGAAATATGTAAATTGTCATATGTAAATAGTCAAATTATTCCTCTACCGGGTCCAAAATAAGCCAAACATTTCTTTACAAAATTCTACTACTGGATCATCAAATTTTACAAAATATCAACTGTATATTAACACTTTTATTAAAATTCAAGCTAAAATTCTGAAACCCCTTTCAATTATCAATAAAACGTCTCAGCACCTCTTCGCTTATCTCAAATTGCGTTTAAGAGCTGTTACAGGGCAATAAAACCTCAATCCCGTATCCTTCGGTTTCAGTTTCAGTACAACAGCGCACTCGCTATCCTGCAGCAGGACACCAGGCACATAAATGTGTCTGGTGACTGATCAATGCCCGTAATTCGTTTACAGCGTCGTCGGCTGACGCTCAGTGATAAATAAAGTGCCAGTGATTCTATTTCACTTAGGAATGTCCAAGAGGGATGAGGCCCGAAGTGAGAGACTGAAAATTAAGCGGAGTGCATTGAAGGAGTATTTGTTGTACATGCATGGGAAAGAATGTTGTGTTTAAGAGGCCCGTCTACTACCTAAAATCTAGCGTAAAATGTACTAACGTAGCGAGTGCTTTGTGGCTAGTGATGCTGACAAGACGAGAATTTCTCTAATCACGTCTCGTCTCGAATTTCTCGTCTCGTCGACGAGACTGTTTTTTGTAAAAAAAAGTTCGAGACGCGATTACAATATCGAGATTCTTGAGTTTAGCATTTTCATCGAAATTTCTCGAATTTTAAAAATTATTTACTTTATTCAACAATTTTTAAATTTCCAAATTTTTTTCTACCAATTCGTCTATTTGTTTTTGTCATAGTCAATCTCAACTTAATTGTCAAGTTAACCTGTCAACATAGATCTATATTATTTTACTGGCATTGACCATGTAAAATTATTAGATTAATTTTTTATTATTAGGGATGAAAGTCAGATATTTCCGACCGGCTAGTACTTTTACTTCCTAGGGAGGAAAATTCAATTGGAATCCCACATAAAGCAGAAGGAAAAGTACTTTTCCTCTCTAGGTGGGAAAGGAAGGTACTGACCAGTCAGAAATACCTCACTTTCGTCCCTAGTAATAGAGACAAAAGGTGGCGTTTTCGGTGGAGGTATTGAAACAAATAATTTAATTACCTGGGCACTAAAAGTGACATTCCACAGACTGTCAGCTGTCAAAAATAGCACTTTTAATGTCAATCAGCGAAAACGTTGTAAAAGGAACAGAAACTACAAATACGAGTAATAATAATAATAAAACTATACTCACAGCAGAAAGCACAACGCAACCATAATACCATAAACTACTAAATACTAATAACCTCAAATAGAAATTTGCAAATGTCAGTGAATCTAAAATAATGGTTCTCGTTGTTAAATAAATGGAACAAACCCATTGCCATCAGAATTTATTTTTTAGGTAATTTATAATGATACATAGCATGAAAAATAATTACTAATTTGTTTTTTTATTACATAGGTAATTCTTAATTAAAAGTTTATATTTACTTATAGTTCTTGTTCATCATGAATGACTAGTTGTGAACCTGTATGACGTCAATTAATTTTCTGTGTGAAGGTATAGGTACTACCGCCTTAATATGTTTTATCTACATATACCTAACTGATTGTGTAGATACAACGTGTATAGATCTATAGATATTATGTTATGTTATATCGTTACTTTATTTAATTATTAGACGACCACTATGGAAAATAGCCAACTATGTTATTAAATATAATAAATGAATACAAATTTTATTAGCGCAATAAATCGAAATTTTGCCAAATTTTTCTCATATTTTACAAACAAATTTTAATTTTTTTCATTTAATTTATTTTATATTAAGTATTTCTGTATTCTTTAGTATTTTTGACATTACATTTTTTATATTTAAACAATTGGTATCGAGGCATGGCATAACCTAACTTTTAAACGTCAGTGCTTCAACTTCAGCTGTTGTATATATTTAGTTAATTGAACTTTTGTGGTCATAACTCGCTCAAAAGTGAGATAACAGTGCTCGTAAAATTGAACCACTCGGCGCTATGCGCCTCATTCCTCAATTTCACTCGCTCGTTATCTTACAGTTTCGATGCTCGTTATGTAATATACTACTATCTACTGTTACATATTTTCTTTTTACTTATGTAGGGTCTTTTGTTCTGTTGACTAATGTTTCAATAAATAAATATCGCATTTATAAAGTCACATTAATTAAGTGCATTTAGCTGTAAAATAATAGAAATCAAATCCATTTAATTTCCCAATTAAAGCATCCCCTTCCCTTCCCTCTTTACAGATGACATAGGACAGCCATCAGTCAGCAGGTCAGTGCCTGTGGCAACCTGACACAGCCTGGTGACAGTGACTGGTGACGTCGGTGACGGTGAGGGAGGGCGGAGGGAGGTAATTAATCTTAACCGTGAACCGTGGCGAGGTTTGAGGTTAATTAATGCTTTTTACCTGCCGCAAGCGACAAGCCTTCAGCAGCGAGGCGGTGAGAGTGATACTGATGAGGGATGATTTCTACTTGAGGGGTTGTTGTAATTGTTTAGAGAATGATGACTGATGAGGAGGTTATTGAATATTAAGAGGGTGATTAAATGTGGTCTGGTACAGTGACAGAAAAATGGGATAAAGGTATACAGGATGTCCAAGTTAACGTGCTGTAGCAAAAGTGGCTTGAAATAGGGGGTAGGATGAAAAAGGAAGGAAGTTTACTTAAGGGAAAGGGATAACCAGTCGTGGTCGAATTCGGAAGGGATGAATTAGGGAGCGGCACTAATCATGACATACAAAAAACTATAACACACTTTACTTAAAAATATTTGACTTTTAATAAACACAAAATCGTTTAAAGAACACAATTAATATAAACTAATATCTTATCGTTTCCAATAACTCAAATATGAATATAAAACTAAAATATACTTAGATTTACGCTCAAAAGCGTAAATAGCGTAGAACGAGCTACATCTCGGGTCTTATCTGTACCCCGGCCAACGAAGAACTGACTGCAGACGCCCAAAAATCAAGGGAACGTCTGGCCTAAAGGGGTGGAGGGATGCAGATGACCTTTGAACTATTGTTTCTAAAAATAACAATAATTCAAAGCATAACAGATGCTAAGGCCATCTTGTTACAGTGCTCACCATTGGGATCTCGAGAACCATGAGAGATACGAAGTTGGTTAAATTAGACAAAAGTTGGCCCTTTAGGGGGTCAATTTAGAAATGTTTTTGTTTTCCCACAAAAATGCATAGGTGACTAGATATACGCAAAAATGTAAATTTTGACAATTTCATTTTTCACCTATAACTTTTTTGTTTGAATTAGTACAAGTTTCTAATTTGCACGTTCTATAAGCAGTTTTTAACGAGGAATTCACAGCAGTCCTCAAAAAAATTGATCTAGTTTAGTTAGCATAATTTGATACTTTTTATAAAAATCAATATTCGTGGTCCACCTTAATAAAAACAGTTAAAAAATAAGGATTCTGTAATTTCTGCCTTTATTTTAATTTCAATGTACTTGTGTTTTACATAATTGAAAAGAGAAAAATCTCTAATAAGACTGGTCATAGCAAACTACGAGATACATATGAAAATTTGAATTTGGTTTGAATATCTTGAAATCCGTAAGAGATAAATTTTTTTGAGAACTGCTGTGAATTCCTCATTAAAATCTGCCTATAGATCGTACTAATTAGAAACTTGTACTAATTCAAACAAAAAAGTTATAGGTGAAAAATGAAATTGTCAAAATTTACATTTTTGCGTATATCTAGTCACCTATACATTTTTGTGTTAAAACAAAAACATTTCTAAATTGGTCCCCAAGAGGGGCAACTTTTATCTAATTTAACCAACTTCGTATCTCTTACCGTTCTCGAGATCCCAATGGTGAGCATGTAAACTTGGATACCTGGAAATACCTATGCTTTAAAACTCTTGTATTAGAATATCGATATAATGCAGCCAGTAAATTAAAAATAATCTTTTTTAGAAGAAGAAATTGGTTTCTTGAGCACACGATAATAAAACGATCATATTTTGTGAACGGTTTGATATTAGATGCTGTCCCATTTTGGATTTGAACTGATTAAAAGACTTGTGAATGATTGTATTTTTTATGTAGTCAAAACATTGGTGATATTATAAAAATGTATTCTTTGTTGAATTTTGATCATTTATTAATTTGGAATGTTTTCTGCTTCATCTGTTGCAGAGATTCGAACAACTCCGGTTCAATCCCATGCAGAGGTACATTGGCAGCATCTTAGGAAACCCAGTAGGGCCAGATTTTGAAGGTTTCTACCGATACAAAATAGGTAATATTATAAAATGTAATTTTTTATGAATCTTTTATTTATTTGACATTTTTACATTATTTGTTGCAGTAATTCGAACAGCCCAGGTCCATTGTGAGCATTCTGAGGGTCCCAGTTCAGTCACAACTTGAAGGTTTCTACTGGGAAGATATAGGTAAATTTATGAAATGTAAATTTTCATGAATCGCTTATTTATTTGTATTACTTGTTGCAGAATAACTTCAACACTCTAGCAGAGGCCCACTACATACAAGAACCAAAGTCTAAGGGGCTCGACAAGTCCAGTTTTTTTTTATCACAATAACTAAGGTAAAATAGTTTTTATTTTGTTTATGCAAATACACATCTAATTATATTTTCCTGCACTTTTCAGACTCGCTGTTTCCGGCCGTGACGTCTTCACTTCCGGTTCTTGGATTCGCACTTCCTGTGGTACCACCACCGCTGAGACCTGAGGCCCCACAAAGTCACTATTAAGAGAACTAAGGTAAAATTGTTTTATTTCTGTTTATACGAATTCATATCTAATTATATTTTTCTTGTATTTTTCAGACTCTTGTTATGTATCTTGGCCTTCAGAATGACCGTTGAAGAGGGCCCAATACTTCTCGACATGGACATTTTAAAAAAGAGATTAAACTGTAAATCAAATATAAGTGTTTCAATATTATTTACTTATAATGTTATAATTCAACACTTTAAAAGTTTTTTAAAATTATTAGTACCTATTTATTTAGTATACATTTTTGTTTTATAAACTTGACAATTATTAATTCTAAATTAGCTTATATCAATTTTCAAACAAAAATGGCATTATTTTAAAAACAGAACTTAATATTTTTCTATTTCATTTACAGATTCTTATTCGAACGAAAAATCCTTGGACTTTACGTGGCTTCAGCATTCGTCATTTAGTATTTAAGGTAGTTTCGTTAATAAAATTATGAATTAAAGACACCAAATAGTCAAGAAAGTGCCTTAGATAAACAACAAAGATACAATGCACAATGGTGCACAGTTTCAGTTTCATAACTTATAAACAAATAACAATTTTTTAAAGTAGTAACACTTGCATTTTTTAAAGATTATTTGCAAACAAATTAAAATGGCAATATTATTTGAAATCAGAGTTAGTCACCTATATATTTGCATTGTTCTTCACATTTCACACTATTGCTTTAATTAATTTAATAAACAATTAATTTAAAAGATTTTTGACTAAAATAAATGAAATTTTAATATTAAATTTTCCAGTTAGATTATACTTTCATATCTATCACGCCATTTATCCTGTTTGGGTGTGGAAGCCTCACATATAGTGAGTTATTGGTTATTATACCGTGTGTGCGGTTACCAGCCGTATGATTTAAAAGTTTCTAATACATACAATGAAACAATGCATAATGGTGCATACTTGTTATCTGTATATAATTTTTATTGATTGAATTTTAAATAAATTTTAATAGTACCTATAATTTTTTATCATAAAGAAACATAAATTTAAACATTTTTGTAATAAATATACAAATTTCAGTTGCGAACATATTTGCATAACAATTAGGGAGATATTTAGTTTTGACCAAAAAAAGTACTAAGAGGTTAACCTTAGTTTTTTTTTTTCGATTTTGGATCTAAACTTTGAGAGCTCATATCTCGAAAACTTAAAGACTTATCAAAGCGGGATTTGCGGCATATATTAATTATTTATTTGTGTGTTCAGGTATTCGATCCGTGGAAGCGGTTATCTTCTTAGGAGGAGACCTTACTTACCATTCTTCAATTCACCACTGGCCTCCAATGAAGAAATGTCTGCTATTTATTGTATTTATTGATAGATCTATGTTTTCATATCATAAAAATTAAATAATCGAGATGATTTAGCTGTATATATTATTAATAAAAACAAATGAGCAATACTTACATCATTGCACTAATTTTAGTTCTTAAACAACCCTTTGTACACTTCCTAAACCCTTACAGGACTTCTACGGTGAGAGTACACGGCCTTAAACCTAGGATACGAAATAATAAACAGTAAGTATAAATTTTATGATTTATTTAATGAAATACTTCAATACAATACACAATCTTATAAATAAATTAACTTAATTAAACATTTTTAACATAAACACCCTTATTTAGGTTTATATAAGCTCCAAACGAGATAGGTGCTGCCATCTGTTGGTGGCAGTTATTTAAATGTACAATATATCTTAAACTAAGGGTTGAATGACTAAATGGGGTACATATTTGGATTCAGCGGGTTCGAATTAGGGGGTAGAGTATAAATTACCCCCTTGAAATGTTTATTTAGCATTAAAACATATTAGGGGTAAAATCAGTCCAAAATCGGTCCAAACGTCACAAGAGTTTTTGCCGAGTGGTCCAGAAAATGAAGCAAAGTTGCAACTACGCTAGGAAAATATTAAACTGCAAATAAGTCGAAAACTAAGGGTTGCATGACAAAATGAGGCGCATATTTGGATTAAGCGGGTCCTAATTGAGGGGTTAGACTACCCTTCTTTAGCCTACTACCCTTACTTTACGAGTTATAAGCATTTTAAAATTTTCCTAGCGTAGTTGTAATTTTACTAGTAAAATCGTCAAAAAAATTGACACTACGCTAGGAAAATTTTAAATTGCTTATAACTCGGAAACTAAGGGTTGCAGGACAAAATGGAGTGCATATTTGGATTCAGCGGGTCCTAATTGAGGGATTAGACTACCCATCTTTATCCTGCTACCCTTAGTTTACGAGATATAAGCATTTTAAAATTTTCCTAGTGTAGTTGTAATTTTGCTTCAAAAATCGATGTAATATCATTAAATAAATTGGCACTACGCTAGGAAAATTTTAAATTGCTTACAACTCGGAAACTAAGGGTTGCACGGCAAAATGGGGTGCATATTTGGATTGAGCAGGTCCTAATTAGGGGTTTATGATACAAACCACCCTTAAAATCAAGGTAATTTTGGTCGGTTTTGGTGAAATTTTGATGACTTTAAATAATTATTATCTCGTAAACTAAAGGTCTAAGGGCAAAAAGTTAAATACAAAAGGTGCGTAACTTTTCATTCTCTATATGCCTGTCTATAAATAAGGCTGTTTTGGTCGATTTTTAAGTATTTTTTTGGTCTCCCACCATTCATGTTCTCCTGATACAAACTTGGTGATTTTTGTTCGATTCAAATTTGCAGTTGAGTGAGGGTGAAAATTTAAAAACGCGATTACGTAAAAACTAAGGGTTGGGGAGTGATTTACGGGTCATATTCGTACTCTACGCGTTGAAATACACCAGTATGCATATTGCCACCCCTAAAAGTTAATTAGCACCGGAGGTATGCAACCCTTATTTGTATCTCCGGTACTAAGGGTCGTATCGAAAAAATCTACATTGCAGTCAATAGGGGATGAAAAACGGAGCATCTTATACATTTAACTTTTTCCTCTACAACCCTTAGATTAAGAGTTAATGACTATGTTTAGACGACTTATTCACCACTTTGATTGCTCGTATCCCTTAAACTAAGGGTCGTAGAGGAAAAAGTTAAATATAAAAGATGCTCAGATTTTTATTCCCTATCGATTTCAATGCAGATTTTTTCGATACGACCCTTAGTACCGCAGATACAAATAAGGGTTGAATATCCCCGGTGCTAATAAACTTTTAGGGGTGGCACTATTCATACTGGTGCATTTCAACGCGTAGAGTACGAATATGACCCGTAAATCACTTTCCAACCCTTAATTTTTACGTAATAGCGTTTTTAAATTTTCACCCTCACTCGATTGCAAATTTGAATCGAACAAAAATCACCAAGTTTGTATCAGGATAACATGAATGGTGGGAGATCAAAAAAATAATTAAAAATTGGTCAAAACGGCCTTATCTATATACAGGCAGATAGAGAATGAAAAGTTACGCATCCTTTGTATTTAACTTTTTGCCCTTAGCCCTTTAGTTTACGAGATAATAATTATTTAAAGTCAGCAAAATTTCACTAAAATCGACTAAAATTACGTTGATTTCAAGAGTGGTTTGTACCATATACACCTAATTAAGACCTGCTGAATCCAAAAATGTGCCCCATTTTGCCATACAACCCTTATTTTACGAGATATAAGCATTTTAAAATTTTCCTAGCGTAGTTGAAATTTTGCTGCAAAATTGCACAACAAGCATGATTTTCTGGCCTACTGAATAAAAACTAATGGACGCCATTGCCAAGAGATGGCAGCACTAATCTCGTTGACCGATTTCACCCCTACGTATTTAATTTTTACCCTATATAACGGGACGTAGGACAGTAATAGGTTATAAATATACTAAATAGTTAATTAATTTAAAAATAATTTATTTTCTCACAGAATTTACATTTAATTTGAAAAATTCATACAACAAAACTAATTTTAATAAAAACTTAAGGAAACACGGGAAAATAAATAAATACTTTTCATTTTTATTCATTTTAAATAATATATAAAGTACAATAAATACATAAGATAATTATACAATACTTTGACACAGAAACATACATTCTACATGCATAAATATTACGTTATTTCCCAAGTTGGGTTGGCACGAACCCTGCCACACATTAAAACTCAACCAACAAGCAATCGTTATCACACATAACTATTCTAACACACTTCTTTTGCCTCGTCTACTTTCATTCTCCTTTTCATACAAGCTCTTTATTCTTTCCACTCGGAATCATTTGCAATCATCAGTCATTTCAATCCACTTGTTCACAAGACGTCAGAGTCATTTATTCAACATTATCAACCATTAAACAAGGAGTAAACAACATACAGAGTGTCTCTAAAATGAGTGTACATGGCTTAACCACAGCTTCCTGGCCCCAAAATAAGACGATTTAACCAAACTTACCTATATCCAAAAGTGTACCGTTAAGCCGGAATTCTGCTTCAAAGTTCTTGCAAAAATAACGAATTTTGCTTATAACTAAAAATTGCTTAGGCAGATTTAGATTTTGTATGACATGAAACATGGCTATAAGTCATCTTTTGAAATGATATTTGTTATTTTTAATGCACTGCTAGTGCGTAAAACTGTAGTGCTAGTCCCTTAATTAGGCTGTAACTTTTTATTGGTCAGGCTGAGAACTTTCAAAAAAAATTTTTAGAAAGAGACTTTCATAAGTAAACTTTAATTTCTTCGTTCAATTTTTAATATCTCTTACGGTTTAGACAGAAAAAAATCAAATCCGTGTGCTTGCACTGTGTATTTCTCAAAACTACAATTTTATCTAGCGTTTTTTTTTTACTGAGGAACGTTGAAAAGTAAAGTTTACAGTCAGCCCAACACTGAAAATGAACTTTTAGCAAGAATTCAAAATGTTCCTCTATCAATAAAGAATAATGTACAATGTTGCAAAGAGCACAATACAATTTTTTGCGAAGAATTGACCTTTGCATTCACATTGTGGTCACATTGAGCATTTATTGTAATTTTAACAATAAACTTATTTATTATTGTTTGTTAGACTACTAGATAAAATTGTCTTTTTGAGAAATACACGATGCAAGCACACGGATTAGATTTTTTTCTGTCTAAACCGTAAGAGATATTAAAAATTGAACGAAGAAATTAAAGTTTACTTATGAAAGTCTCTTTCTAAAATTTTTTTTTGAAAGTTCTCAGCCTGACCATTAAAAAGTTACAGCCTAATTAAGGGACTAGCACTACAGTTTAACGCACTAGCATTGCATTAAAAATAACAAATATCATTTCAAAAGATGACTTATAGCCATGTTTCATATCATACAAAATTTCATCTAAATCTGCCTAAGCAATTTTTAGTTATAAGCAAAATTCGTTATTTTTGCAAGAACTTTTAAGCAGAATTCCGGCTTAACGGTACACTTTTGGATATAGGTAAGTTTGGTTAAATCGTCTTATTTTGGGCCCAGGAAGCTGTGGTTAAGCCATGTACACTCATTTTAGAGACACCTGTATATTTATACTAATAATATTTCCTATTTGAATTGCTTACTTATTGTACTATTAAAGTAATAGTACAGTTAAATCACGAGTGGTTCACTCCTTGCAAACTATTATTTAAGTTCAAATTAATTGTTGAGATATCACATGACCACCGGGAGTCGAACCCAGGACTGTGTCATCTGTATTCATTTAATTCCAATCTCAACATTATTATCAAGGATAGAAGATTCAAATAATGGTTATTGATCAGAAGCTACAAATGATTCAAGCCAAGGAAAGTCCATCGAAGGTTGCTGTAGCTGATGTTCGTGCAGAGAATTCTTCCAAATCCCCCGTAGGCTGCTTGAAGTGTTCTAAGTCCACTTGTTCAGGTTCCTCCATGCATATCAAATGCCCAAATACCTAGGAACCACAAATAAATTAATTATATTTGCCAGATACATTTTATTTATTCTTAAATTAAAAATATTAATAACCGCACATACTGTATAATATATCTATATCGACAGTTCACAATAAATGAGGCTGCCACACTCAATTTGAGTAAAAAGCGTTATAAAGTTAGAATACACTCAAATATCTACAGTCAAAAACATCTATAATGCCAAAAAATCTAAATAATATCTCAAGTTATGATTTGAACATTTCCGGGCAAAACCCTACTACGCGAGATGTGAATGAAAGCCCGGCTCTCGATGTTATGAATGCCGGCGACTAATGCATCACTCGCCGGCCAAGCGACAGCACAGCAGCGGGGGTTTGTAAGTTCGCACAAAACCAGTAGGAATGAAGCTAAATTCATTAATCATTAGTAACGTAATATTTCCAGCACGTGGCGCCTCTTGGCAGCTACTTTTGTACTGATACACGACAGAGAGTGTTTGTTTAAAATGAGTAAAAAATTAATGCGTATTTATGTATTGTTTCGAAAAGTATGCTTGCTAATATAATTATTTTATATCTAGTTTGAAACAAATAAAATAAACTAGAATAGTAATTTGTTTCATTATTATTTTTCTTGTAAATAACTGCACATCCTGTATAGTATAATATTGATCTATGAAAATGACTCACAATATGTGAGGCTGCTACACCCAGTATGGTCGAAATGGCATGATATAGATAAATGTACTTTTTATATTTTAACATTTATTTAGTAATAAAAACATTAATGCCATATGTTGACGGCTGATAATTGAACACATTTATCTATATCGATGACTCACAATGTGTGAGACTGCCACATCCAATAAGGATAAAAGAGCTTCATAGAAATATGTATTTATATTTGAACTTTTCGAAACCGATACCAAAATTATTAATTAGTAATAAAAATAACAATGCTTCATAAATAATAAAATGCATACACTGCAGTACCCGTGAGTTGACGGCTGGTAACTGCACACACGGTTAGGATGTAACACTCACCAGTAATAATAGTTGAAGGTCTATATATCGCTGAAGATATCCAGGTGTTTCAGGAACGTGGTGTAGACTCCAGTTGACCGTCAACGGCTGAAGACGACTGTCGAGGCCCTGAAGTCCGCTACAGTTCGTAGATGATGTCCGAATTCATCTGCAACAATGAGAAAACATTCAGACATTGTATAAAACAACAAATACATTATTAAACAATAGGTAATCAACATGTAAAGCTGTAATTTCTTTAAAATCATTCCCGTAAGCATTCTTCAATCTTAAACTTAATCATTTAATCACAAGACATTACATTACAGTCACTTACTTGCTGAAATCATTCTATGAATCATTCTTCCATTCTACAGTCTACAAGACATTACACTCATTTGGTTTAATCCACACTCAAGTTGAGTAAAAGCATTGAGTTTCAATTGGAATAGACCTAGTAAAAATCAGATACTTACGTGTTCAACTGATGAATTCACTATAACATCGGTTGACTTATACACCAGGTGATTTTCATAGTCTGAAGATAATTCAGCAGCACTAGGAGATGCTGTTTCTTCTCCTGGAGACTGCTGTAGACGATGTCCAACTGTAGAATTTCCTTCATAACATTGTCAAACCAAAGAATCTTCAACAGTTGTACATGACGTACAATCTGTAACAATAATAAACAAACAATTAGATCCATATAAACTGCAGTAAACATCAAAAAATTTAATTATAAAAAAAAATTATAACCTGTGGTGTACTCTTCACAAACATCCATGACTGAGTTATCAGCTGATAACCGCACACACGATATAATGTATATTATGTCTACCAATAACTCATACATGAGATGCTGACACCCAAGGCGGGTAAAAGGCGTGAGATATAATTTTATAACAGCCGTAATATTAATTTTAAAACCTGTTTATAAAATGGCCGTTTAATGATAATTAAAATTAAATTAAATTTAAAGACACTTACAATAAATGAGTGACAGCCTCGTCTTAGGAACTAGAGGATCATGGGCCTTCCAGCCAGAAATAAGAAGTTCTTTGGCCGGAAACAGCGAGCAGTAAGATAAACCGTCGACCAGGAAGCGAACAAGTCTGAAAAATGCAAAACATTACATCAGATGCATTATGAACACTAAATAACACAGTTCAAGTTAAACTGGACTGTGTACATTGGAGATGTGTTTTAAATGTAGTGACATAAAATTTGTTGTAATTTGGATGGGTAATAGAAGCGTTTCGGTTATTTGTAAGCCATGTTCTATTGGCTTCACTAAATAACCCTGCGTAAAGAACAGGATCTTTATGCGGATCGCGAGGCTTTTACATTAAATTCTAATAGTTTTTTTTTGACAAAGTCCTTATACGTTTAAGGGCCAACGAGGGATTTTCGGTACCAGACCACCCCCTCCCTTTGAGATCGGGACAGACGGAAGTTGCATCCTAGTGCCGGAGTATTGCGGGAATTCACAGTTCGTTGAGTGTCAAAGGTCTCTTCTCAGTCAGTGAGTGCTTACCTCGGTAGTACTCATTGACAAGGCGTGGAGGTGTTCACTGTGATCGTGTAACTAAGCGACCATGCGGAGTTCGGCTAGACAACTCTCGAAATTTGTATTTTTTATAAGACAACATCGGTTGTTCTTGGGGTTTAAGTAAGAATCAATCGCGGTTTAATTAAATTCAGATAGGAAATGTCACTAGTATTTGAAACAACATAAATTATTTCGAATGTATATGAACCAACATCCAATCAAACGGCTCTTCTTAGAGCCATTTATTTGATTACATAAAAGAATTATTTTAATATTGATCATAAAAACAATTAAAGAAATAATTATTTCTTATAATGCAATACACAGCTCTTATTAGAGCTACTCATTTTTTTACAGAAATTAATCATTTTCTATTATTCATTTGCAATAGATTGTTACAAATTAAATTTTGTATTTATATGATAGATAATATTTAGAAAATGTTCATATTAAATGCAACGATTTGCGATATTATTAAGTTATTTTTCTAGAGTTTTTTTTAAATTTATTTTCAAATACATACTTATGTTAAGTATGTATTTGAAAATAAATTTAAAAAAAACTCTCGAAAAATCAACGGTAAACCTAATATGTAAAATTAATGCGTTGTGTATTTTAATATCATTTTCTTTCTAGTTTATATTGTATAATCTGAAACGCGAAAAAGAGTTATCCAGCATTTGAAAATTATATTAAAATTGCATATTTTTTTGTGTATATCTCGTGCATGAGTCGATCAAGCCCCGCCCCCTGTGTCAGTGTGCGGTCATCGTTTACAGATCATTCATAGAGGTTTCTAGGCCTCTGATTTGCTGGACGCGGAAAAATACAATCTACACGCCAGTTGTACACGCGGTTAGGACAAAAGTAAAAATTTTTGAATCAAAATCAAATGGATAAGCCGTTCTTGGACTAAGACAGAATGCGTTTGAGATAATAGCTCTTTTTAGAGCTGGTAAATTAATTTATAAAAAGAATTGAACTATTAATACATTTAATTATTAGAAAATTTTTGTTGCTGTCAAACCCAAATTAGGTAGGAACTTTAAGTTTCACAACATAGTAAAAGTCAACAAGTCTCTTATTTAAATGGCATTGGGAAGATTTAAATCAAAAAGGTAAGAGGGCATCGGGAAAATTTAAATTAAAATGGTTAGGAGGCATCGGGAAGATTTGAAATTAAAGGGTAAGCAGGCATTTATACTTCTTTTCATGTCCAACTTTAGTGAAAATCTTATAATATTTTTTCATTAAATTAATAGTGTCAAATTTAGAAATTTAGTTAGTCAAATATAACTATTGGTACATTAATTGCATTATTGAAAAAAATAATAATATTTGCAATTATATAAAATTATCGTAAATAAATAATTGCATTTAACATTCTTGCATAATAACTTGAGAGCTAGCTAGGTAGGTACTTGTAGCACTCACCGAATATTTCGTATACCACAGTAGAAGTCTAGATATTCCAGGAATGTGGTGTAGACTCCAGAAGGTCTCTGAGCTGACCATCAACTGCAGAAGAAGACTGCCAAGGCTCAGAAGTTTATTGAACTCCATAGATGATGTTCAAATTAATCTGTAACATTGAGGAAAAACATTAGATTGTTGTACATTGTATAAAAACAAATAAATTATAATACAATAACTGGCATGCAAAATAGTAATTTGTATAACACGATAACACCTACCATCAATATGAAGATGTTCTAGGTACTTATACGGCTGCAGAAATTATTCAGGAATTTCAGGAACGTATTTAAGAATCTACAAGATCTACACATGTGGCCAAAAATGTCTGAAACAATGCAAAAAATATATCACAAACTCACCGAATATATGCAATTTTGTTCGCATTTGTGAGTACACCGTTATTATTTATATTTATGTAGGTCTAGGAAGGCGTTACGATCGTAAAACAACATCAATTGAGTACATTTGATTTGTGTATAATGTCATTTTATTTTTTGGACGTTTATCTTAAAATATGTGCATTAAAAATATATTAACTGTTTCGGGTTTATAATAAAATCAAGCCAAATGCAATTAAATTTAAAGTATGTGTAAAAATATTGTTCATTAATAGTATTAAAATATTTACTTATTAAATACAGATCTTCATTATGAAACACCCAAGTAAATTTCATGCAAATGAATAGTTTTTTTTTTAATAAAGGCATGGGAATAGTAAAAATAATGTATGCAACTCATGTATTATGGCTATTAATACACTCGTATCGTAAACATACTCGTGTATTAATAGGACAAATACTTACATAGTTTCGTAACAATTTTGAGCTGAAGGTCTACATAGAAACCTCCATCAGTCCCGTAGATTGGTAAAACCCTCAAAATGCATTCTACGTAATATCCCAGCGAATTGACGGCAGATTTAGGTAAATTCTGCACAAAACACTAAAAAACCACAGTAAAAACATTTTTTTTAAAAGGGGACCACCCCCCCATGGCTGCAGGTACTTAGCCTAACCAGCAATCAATGTATACATATATGTTCAATTTTTAGACAATCACAATGCCCATGCTCTTCAGTGGGATTTGAACCCACAAACCTCGCTGGCCGCTCGGACCACAGTGAGTCTAGTCACGCTAATCCGCGCGGCCATCGTGGCCGGCTCACAGTAAAAACATGGAACTACTATTTTTGCAAGCCATTATGCCGGCTACACATTACATGGCAAACTAGGCAAACGTTTGTGATATGTGAAGTTTGCCGAATAGTGTGTACGGTACCACAAATGACAAACTCCTTCCAACGTTTGCATTCGTCTTCGTTCGGATTGAAGTCGGTAAATGAGACCCGAATCAAAGAAATGTTGGCCACATGTCTATACGAAACGCGATCTAACATTTAGTTTTGTCATATGTATGGGATGATTCGGCACGTAATGTGTAGGGAGTACTCGGTAAATGTCATTCGACATGAAAAAATGTACAAATCACCAACGTTTGCCATTGGCCTAGTTTGCCATGTAATGTGTAGCCGGCATTACAATACTGAATACAAATTTAAGCAAGTTATTTCAATTAGATAACAATAATTAAAAATTAATTGCGAAAGAATGTGTTTGTTTGAGCAAGTAAATATTAAATACAGTGTGCTTGAATAAAGATTTTAAAAGTAGAATTCACAAAATAAAAAAATTATTATAAATTATTTATAACAGTTTAAGTCAAATGCATCCTTTTTGTTTTTTTTATTTTAACATTAGCGCTGCTGAACAATTTATGCTATAAAACCCGAAGAATCCGAATCTGAAACGATTGAGTTGATGTCTTTAACCGTTTTTGAAGTATAAGTAGATTTTCAAGTACTCAGCAAAAATAATAAATTCCACGTTTTATTGATGCCAATAATTTTCGATTATTTTGAAAGATAGTTGCTTACTGGAGCTGCTGAAGGTTTTATGCAAAAATCATGAAAAATCCGAATCTGAAAAGTTTGAGTCAAAATCTTTAACCATTCTTGAGAAATCTGAAGATTTTTAAAAACACAGCAGTTGTGTTAAAAGTTATGTTTACAAAAAAGGATCCAACAGCTTATTGTTGGAGAGTTCCATCGAAAATATAGGTATGCACATGGTGCAGAAAATATCTGAAACAATACAAAAATTCACATATTGGCAAAAGAAAACAATTCACATAATACACTGCTAAAAAAAAATCGAGCCACTTGGCCGAACCAAGAAAATGCCTGTTTTTAAAATGTGGGGCATTTCTTTCAGGGACGTGTTAACCAAAATCTGGAAATTCCTTCTGGAGATACATTCCTCCTCTACGTTCTCCAAAAATCCCGAAGAGATTCGCTCAGCCCGACTCCCTGAAAAATCGCTTTATGTGATGTCATGTTTGAGCAATGAAAAATCTCAAACTTTGAAGGCTTGTAGCTCCAAAAAATCCTATCTTAAGGGGGTTGTTCGACTCGATTGTCACAAAGCCCTATCAATATCCTTTTCAGAGCTGAAAATTTCGTCCTTATTGGTGAAGAATTCAGTGAGTTATCGCGTTTGATGATAGACAACAGATTTTATGATAGTAAAAATATCTGTTTATTAACAAAAATAAATAATTTAATAAGGTATTGTAATTCAATTATATTATTTATAGTAAATTTACAAAATGGCCTCCATTTTCTTGAATACATACTAAAGCTCTTCATATAATTTCTGGTTTTTATCATTTATTTCATAGCTAACTAAGAATTATTCGATTTGATTCTGTATAATATTTTAATTATTATTTTACTTAGAAATCTACAACGAAAAAGTAGCTTATTATACATGGCTGTATTCAGAATTTTATGAAGAATCAAAATCTTAAAAAATATACGGGGTGTTCCATTTAAAATAAAGAAGTTGATGTCACTTCCGGCGAAACAGGAAGTAATAAAAATTCATTATTTATGTAGTTTAATGCGCCTTTGAATGTAGTTTATAAACCTATAATATAAATGTAATTGACTTAAAATACAATTTTTTGGGGGGTGCGCCTGTTTCAGGAAACGCCCGGTATATAAAAATATAATGAGCTACAATTAAAATACGATAATGCTGTTAGTTTTATATTGTAGTATTTGAAATATTGAATTTTACTATCGGGGGTAATATAACTACAACTATGCACTATGAATTATGAACTATATGATTATCATCGGTGATAGCATGTGTTAGTTGATAAAAATTGACCGAGTGCGCAGCACAATTTCAATTTTCTGAAGACCTAACGAATGCTATCATCTATGATTAATTATTGCCAGAGCTATATTTGAGGAGAATATATAATTAAATGAGTTCAAATATTGGGTTATGTTTCATCAAAACCTGTCAAAACCGTTTTAAACTCTATTTACCTTTCTCAATTTGGCGTTTTCTTCTCTATTATTTCTATCTGGATACATTTTAAGTCTTATTTTTGACAAACAAAAATTTATGATTTAGAAATTGACAGTTCTTAACTGATAAATAAAGACGGTGATAAAAATATCATCGATTTGATAGCCCCTTCCCTTACTACCCTATTTCAACCAATCATATTAGTTAATTATGTACCACGTGATACATGAATTATATCTTCAATTTTATATTGCATATTAAAAAGAGTTCTTAGATAATTGCGTAATTTCTTGGAGGTTCTAAGTCAACGTAGAGACCCCCATCAATCTTGTAGATGTCGGTAAAGCCCTCACGATGCATTTCACTTAATATCTTAGCAAATTGACTATAGATTTCGGTAGATTCTGCACAAAACGTTAACAAAATCACAGAAAGAACATCGATCCATTCTGTTCGCACGTCATTACAATACTAAAAACGAATTTAAACGAGTCTTTCAATTAGATAACAATTATTAAAATTTAATGCGAAAAGAATGTGTTTGAATAAATAAATAAAAGATATACCGTGTGTTCAAGAAAGATTTTAACTGTAGAATGATACATAAATTATAGATTCTAGTGCAGAATATTATTATCTACCGCTTTTAGACTAAAGGCATACATTAATTTAAATAAAATGATTATTATTTATTACATACATTATATCAGGTAACCAAAAAAACAAACCAGTGTAACAGGCAGCAGAACAGTATTTATTTATTTATTTGGTTTTTGTAAAATTCAAGTTTCTAAATTATTTCTAACATTTATGATTTTTTATTGCTCTTTCGGATTTTCACTTTGAAATTATTTTATATTTTTATTACTGTAAAACTTGAGGAATTTTGCAGTTTCTTGGTCTTTTGGAAAGCCTTAGTTTTGGAAATATAACACGTGCGACTGCAAGACATTTTATTACTTATTTCTGAAAAAGGTTTTTCTAAATTGTTTTATTACTTGCTGGAATGTGTAACGGTTTATTTTAGAAGTTAGTTTTTAGTAACATTTTTCTACTGTCCTTGCAAGGTTCCTGTTATATCTCGAAAACCAATCAAAGTTGACGATTTTTAAGAAACCACCCCTTATGGGCTTTGGGGGTGGGTGCATTTGCTAGAAGAGGGGATCTAGAAACTGACAATATTCCTCAAGATCAAAAAGTAAGGAGAGTCGATTTTTATCCGCCAAGGCGATAAGTAGTCTTAACAGTCAACATGTGAAATTTAATAGTTTTGTTTTTTGTAAATAGTTTAGTTTAAGTTGTTAATTTAAAGTGTTTTAGTTTAAAATGTGAAAGTCAAGTAAGTTCCACTACTATTTTGTATTTGTTCCAATTGTTTATAGTTAGTACACTGTTCCGGTCATATGTTTTTATGTAATTTGCAATTTAATTTCCTTTTTACAATTCGTTTTTGTGTACCTGATATTAATGTTAATTTTGGTCAATTTTTATACTTATTATTTTATAAATTCCTCTCCGTACCTCAAAGTTTGAATAAAGTAACTAACATCAGATTTTCAACTGTTACACCAGTAGTAATTATTTTTTATTATATTATTAAAAATCTGACGTGGACACCACATGACTTCCTTGTACGCCTATTAAACTGTTCATACTTTTCTTAATAACTAAAATGTAGAATAACATAAAAAATCTGACGTGGCCACCACAAGACCTCCCGCCATACCTACTTTATTCTTTTAACTTATTATACAAATATATTAATATATAAGTACTAGCTACTACTACTGCTACTATACTCACAAATATATTTTAGTCATTTTATTTAAACTGCAGAAGAAGATATATTGTCACTGTCATGTCATAATCATTTAAATTTTACGTAGTAACAAATGTTAATCGATCATGGACTACAAGATACCAAAATACTAAATTATAAATATATACTTTAATTATTCTTAAATGATACCAGATACAAAAATATTTATAAAATATCTATTGTAGGTAATAATCACATAATCTTTCATTTAAAATAAAAAAATTTGTCTTAAATTAAATATTTATCGAAATATTTGAAAAAAGTACTACTTCCGGTTTGTAGATTGAAACCAAAAATAGGAGGTGCACAACTAGATGCTATAACAGTCCTAAATACAAAATTTAAACTTTCTACGTCTACCCGTATTTGAGTTATGCGACATACATACGTCCGTCCGTCCGTACTTACGTACGTCCATCCGTCCGTACGTACAGACGTCACGACGAAACTAGTCATAATGGATTCAGAAAAGGTCAAAACGGATATTTCCATCAAAATCTGAAAACCGAATTTTTTCGCGATTACAATACTTCCTTTTTACTCTGTACAAGGAAGTAAAAATTCTCTTGTCAAATAGCGACGCCGCTAAATTGAATCTTCAATGGGTCTTGGCAAAGAAGAAGAATTTATAATTCATTGATAGCTCATAGATCAGTGAATTCCTTTTTTCCAGGATTCAGAAGCAAAAAGAAAGAATTCTTAAAGAATCCATGTATGGCCGGCCTTTTTAACATTTTTTTAAAGCCAAATATTTGTAGATCTCGTCTCATCCTAAATTTCTCTCTCTCATAGAATATAAAGCGAGAGGTAATAATTATATATAATTTAAATGATAAATAAATGCACTTCTTATAAATTAAAAAATATAACTGATTCTCATAACATTTTTAAAATTAAGTTATATAAAAAATTCAAATTCGATAACTATTTAATCCGATTGTTCTTCCAATACAGCCTTAAAGATAATATAATAAAGAACATATATATTTTATAAAAATGATTATTGATTGCAAGATTTATTTCTTTTTTTACTCATTATACGTCGCTAGCGTTGATTACACTAGTTTATATCGCAGATTATTTTTTTTTAATGTGAGGGAAAACTATTAGATCAGCCTACACTCAACCTACTCAGTGCCGGATTAACCCATGGGCATTGTGGGCAACTGCCCAGGGCCCCGACGTTCAGGGGCCCCGGAAGAACAAAACTAATTTTAATATAACAATAAAATTATTTCAATTAGTTTTAACTTCTTCCCAATTTATGAAATCAATAGTATTTTTTCATGGATTAATAGACGAAACGATACAGTTTAAATTGTGCAAAAAACTAGGAATTATTAAAAATTTTTGATAAAAACCTCTTGAATCAGTATTTTAATAAATAGAAGCCAGAACATGTTTTGATAAGTACGAGTAATATTTTCGATGTCCCGATATTGGTAAGAGTTATTTTTATTATGACGATTTATTATGTACCCAAGGGCGGCGATTTAACGGGTTTAACGGGGCTCATGTACCTATGCAAGTCTATTTAATGGGTGCACTACACCCATGCAAATTAAATCTGAAAACAGATTTATATTGAATATAATGAAAAATTACTAAGGCATATAAAATCATATAATAATTTTTTTATTTTGTTTTATTTTAAGTCATGACACAAAATTTTATGCGATTCCTCGAGACTCGATCTTAGAGATGTAAATGGTGTTTTTCATGTCAAAAAATTAAATTTTAAGATACCTATACTTAACCTTAAACTAAATACAATTTTCGCCTGCGGCGCATTTATTTCATTTTTTATAATTATCCTCTCTAAATATATCACAGGGATTTGCCCTTAAGTCACGCAAAAAAATTAAATCGCCGCCCCTATTTAGTAGGTACTTTTTATTTTGTTACCAAATATATATTATGTTATTTATATATTTTTTTATTTTACATTTTATTTATGTTTCAATAACAAAAATAAATCCTGCAAAAAAAACAATAATCTAAACTAGGAGAGGCGGGGCCCCAAAATCATTACTGCCCAGGGCCCCATAAATCATTAATCCGGCTCTGAACCTACTCCTTTACACTAGAAAATCATTAGATGGTCGAGAATAAGTCAAAGCCCATAACGACTGCATCTATAGAATATGTAACATTTTAATTGAAAAGCAATAACAGATTTAAAATTCAGCATCTATCTCTTCAATCTGGATAGCATTTTTACATTTCAAGCTGAACGATTTAAATTTAAAGTATTGTCTATTGTCTACGGAAGAAGCCGTCTGCTATCCCCAACGATTACTAATTAGAGCCATGGCAATTTTCCAAATTAATATGTAAAACATGTTGCAATGGATACGATTCCGTTCTCCCGTTTTCCCGTTTCCGTTTTCCATTTTCCGTTTCACGGTTCAAACGAACGAAACATGCACGGCAATTATATTTAACTGTTATATTAAAGATTTTATTAATATATGGCCGTAATATGTGCACCGCTTTGATTTAAATTAAATCACTACGCAGCGAATGTGCGGAATATCTGTCCTTAATGGCTGAAGGACCAACAAAACAGGGACTTTATTAATTTATTTTAGTTGGTATTGGCTGCATTGCCACAGGAACGAATATTGGTATAATATATTTCAACTTCATTTGCCATACTTGGACATTAGATTACAAGAGGGGAGATAACATTATAGCTATTAATATAACAAGAATATTATGCGATTTATAATACCGAGGATGTTGCTAAGCGACGAGGTGAAACCGAGTCTCTTTGAACATCCAAGTGGGCTTAAATCGCATTATTCGCGTTATATCCAAAGCTTAATCGTATCATCAATGACAGCGATGTTAAAACAGATCAACAATTTTATCTGTCAATTAGTTGACAGTTTGCATATTATAGAAGGTTTTAATGTTATTATGGTTGTATCTAACGTATTAAGTTCATAACTAATTAATTATAAGTATCTAACGTATTATAAGCAGTGTTGTAACTTATCTAGATAATTTTAAGATAAATCATCTAGATAATATATTTTTATCTATTATCTTACCTAGATACTTTTTTCCTATTTATCTATTATCTTATCTAGATAAAATTACAAATCATCTTTATCTATTTTTAACTATAATCTAGATAATAATTTTAGTAAAATTATAACCATTTTTTTCAATAATTGTAATTTTTATCGAATTCGAATGTACCTAATCAAACTGTGCAAGCATAACAACGCACAAGCTTGCAGATAATAATTATTTATCTTTTATCTATTATCTAGATAATTTTTTCAATGGTTATCTATTATCTTATCTGGATAAATAAAAACAAAACGTAAGTTATCTTTATCTATAGATCAAAATATTGTTATCTATTACAGCACTAATTATAAGTAACTAATGTATTATGTTGTTTATAATTATCAATAAATGTTGCGTATTAAAAGATAATAACAGTTGATGATACTATTAAGTTTATTTATCTACGACGGTGCGCTAATAGCTGATTCGCACACTAATTTACGTGTTATTATGAATTATTATTATATGAATCCATATAGGAGAGACGTCATATCAGATAAATTCTATCCACCACGTTCACAAAATAAGCTATCTCTTTCTTACACATTTGACTCGTATAAATCTATACGCATATCGTATGTCATAAAAATTTATACGAGTTTGCTTGTTTTTTATGACGTCACTCCTATATGGATTTGAAACGGCTATATCTATTATATAACCATTACGATAATTTTTGACAAACAGAAAGAAATGTTAAGTGACATATTGATTAATTGATTTAAATGCAAATAAGCATAAGCATAAACAGCACCTACAGGACATGGTCATGGAAACCTGCTATTTAAATTAAAAATAGTACAAGGCAAAAGGAGATCTGTCATCAAAAAATGACAAATGACACAATTTGTTGTAGTATTTTTTCTCCTAATTCGCGCCTTGTTTTTAACGAAATCAATAATCGATTTAAGTTAATCTTTCCAGGTCTGATTATTTAAAATCAGATCAAATAATTTATATTCATATTAGCATAATTATTATTGTTCTATTCATCAAAATCAGTAGCAGTATAATATTTCAGTTAATATTAACCATAGTTCAACTACAATAGAAAAATCCAGAATGACGTCATAGCCAGGGGGCAACCTACTATTTTTAATTCAATTTAGAACAGTTTCTGTCAAAACGTTATTTAAATAATATTTTCATGATACAAACTACCTAAACAACTGCATATAAAATTGTATTAGTATATTGACACATTCATTTGTTACGGATTCGTCTGTTAAAAATGAACTAAAAATAGTTCTACAATTATTCTATTTTGAGGATATGAAATTGAAAATGAAATGTTTGTCTCGTACGAGCAATTTGTAATTTAAAAAAGTTTATGAAAGTCATGCGCATCTTTCTGATGCTTTTTTCCAGACGACGACTAATTATTTTAAAATTACTAATTGTAATTACAAAACAGAAACACTAGGCGCAATTATTTTCAAATCTTTCAAACATCTACAGTGCAAATATTAAAGTGTCATCAAAGTTTTGCAGGACTCATTTTTATTTTACACTTCAAAATACGAAAGACATTTCAAACAGAATATTAATCAAATTTTAAAATTCTGTATACTTAATACTTACTTACTCTAATATACCTAGCATAAAAAGGTAGTATACGGTAACATTTTCATCCTATAGGCCAGGAGTATTTCTTATACTTTTATAAATTTCTTCTCAGTTCTTATAGAAAGAAAATTGATATAATTTTTTGAAATATCCATGAGTGCCCGTGAATTTATGGCTGATAACCGCACACACGGTTTAATATACACAGGGTGATTCACAACTTCGTTCATATATCGTCCACTAAATGGCAGAATATCGTAAGTACCACTTAGTCAATTTCTCAGGAAACGCAAAAATCTGATATACATATCACATGGACCATGGTGATCTTACCTTGGGATTTTGGATTATTTACTTGAAATATAGTGTAGGAGAGAGCGGGGCAGGTTCGGACATGGGGTACGTTCGGACAATTCAATTTTAGTGGCTCATATTCATTGTAGAGGGCAGTAACTCTAACCAGAAGTATCTCACAACATTCTGAACAGTTAGGCGTAATAGTGGCTTCGTGCAAGCAAGTAACGTGCTTTATTTGGTTCAAAAAATGTGTTTTCCTATTCACGTCAGTAATTTTTATGTCGGCTACCTTAAGCTATAAGTCGTTATGTTTGTGTTATTGTTCGATTATTTTCGCATGCCAGTAAAAATACTGTGTAACCTATAATTTCTTCTAGTGTAGATTGTAAACCATAACCACAAAAAAAAATTATTGGTGTTTGTTACCAAAGATGTCAATAGGGGTACCTACATTCGGACAGTAGTATGGGGGCACTTTCGGACTGGAATAGTGACAGTGAATAGATGATGATGATGATGAATATGAAGTAAAATTTCTAAGGAAGAAAGAGACCTACGGATTCTGTTTCCCTGATATGGATGATATAGCTACCGTTCTAAAGGTTGATGTTGTTTCTAAGCTACCTATACCAAGAAATATCAAAGCAACATCACGTCTCTCGTCATTTATTAAATTTGATCTTAACTTCAAAAATTTTAATGTACAGTAATACTTTTTTGAGCTTTTGTTGCCAATAAAATATTTTATTTGCACTTAATAGAGGTTATTTATGTATATGTTACTCTAAGTCCGAAACTGCCCCTTACCTTGTCCGAATGTACCCCATATAGGAGCACAATCGGACAAAAAAATAATATATCTTTTTTTGTCATAAGTTGATTATTTTAAGAAATTATTAAATTTTTGCTATAAATTTTGAATACAAACCCTACTAGGAAATTTAAGTACCTGAAAAAAATATTTTTAAAAATCATCTGTTGAAAATGTAATGATTTGAAGTTAAGTGTCCGAACCTGCCCCGCTCTCCGCTACTTTACTTGATTTGTAGAAAAAAATTAATACAAAATAAATAATTTGGCACTAAAATGGCACTTAAGATATTAAACAGGATATATCGATAAAAAAACTTGAAGGGAAAAACATGTAAAGATATATTAAATTTAAAACTTACTGCAAAAAGCGAGATACCTAAATATTTTTATCAATGAGCCTATCTATAAATTTTCACATTTTTTGAGGACACTATAGAAAAAAAAGTGTACCTACCGGTAATAAAATATATCTACTTTCAACTCTGCGTATATCTATACCAAACACTTACAATTTGTTGGTTAAAAGGGCATAATAGATAAGTACCTACCTATAATGTTGGTAAGTATGTATAAATTCAAATGAGTCCTTACAAAGTTTATAAAAGCATTTCGCAAACATAATTATCTACAATTTGTCTCTTTTCTAAACATCGTTTGACATTTTCTAAATATCCAGACTTACCCGCAGTCCACTTAAAATTTCTCAATAAATTTCCTTCCTAATTCAATCGCATTGACCACACAGCACATTATGCTGACATTTTCGTGTTGAACTAAAAACTACTCCCCACCCCCCTGCATTGCACCCTCCTGAAACCGACAACGCGATGAAGGAAATCTTATTACCAACCGCTGACCATTAGTATCGCCAAGAAATGAACGAAATTATTATGTAAAATGTAAAAGCTTTAGAAAGGGTTGGAGATGGGGTTGTCTTTTTATATTTGCGATGATGAGGAGGACGCGAAATTAAATAGGTGCGGTTGTGAAATTTCTGAAATATAATTTTATTTGCTTTAAACAAGAAATACCTAGTAATTAAATAAGGTATTTCGTAATAATATATCTACGCGCAGCGTAGATATACATGGTGGTCCATTTTAAATTGCGTTAGAGAATGTCTCGAAAACTACGCATAGGATCAAAAATCTAAAAATCTGATGTGGCCAGCACACAACCATATCTAGACTTATAAACATAATGTATACAAACGTACAATCCGGTGTCCATTTAAAATATATAAATAAAAATCTAAAATATTCAAACACAGAAATTAGTATCACCTGAATCAAAAGATTCATTCACAAGAAATCTCTTATGTGTTGAAGCCATCCTCCGTTCAATTACCTACTACATTTAATATCTTACTTATGACTTATATGGCGTTAGTGCCAACGTGTCACCCGTCTCACCTGTCAATATTTTTTACGCAAAAATGGTTCAGAAATCGAATGCTTAATACCGGAATTCGATATCTTTATCCGATAACATATTACAGCCATTTCCCTGCGATATGACAAAAAACGACTTTATAAATAATTTGAAAATTTGCAATAGTAATTTACATTATATGTGCGGTAGGTTCAATTTTACAACACGAGGTTCTATATTAAAGTACGACGCGAAGCAGAGTGCTTTAATAAAACCGAAAGTTGTAAAATTACCTACCGCACGCATAATGTACTTATTCTATTTTTTGGCCATCATACTAACTATTTATTAAAAATATGTAATTTATATAAAATTTCAAGTTGTAAATATTGAATTTTAAAATCAAGCCGCGTTGAAAAACAATATTGAAAACAATGAAATGTCAATATAATTAAAAACGTGCATTTGAATCAGCAAATGTCACATTTAAAATGAAACTTTTTCACTTATTTCAGACTCTATTAAGGCGGAACTTCAAGGGTCTAGAAATAGTGGTATCATTTATTCGGAATTCTGGGCTTATTTTTAAAGATATTTTAAATTTTTTTAAGTACTGTAAAGATAAAGGATGGTTCTAAACCCGTCTTAAAGTTTTAATAAAAATATCAATTGTTTATATATATATATATATATATATGTACAGTTTGTTGAAAATGGCCTATTTTCAACCATCAAATTTGAATATTTGTATTATTTTGTTCGATTTATAAATTTACGACTGCTTTAGAACAATTCCTTAACTTTGTAATAGTATTTTGTGCACCTAGGGAGGGAAGCGTGCTATTACTCCCGCGGGCGAAGCGGCGGTCCGAGCGAGGGCGCCGGCTTCGCCCAAGGGAGGAATAGCCTTCCCTCCCGTGGGACACACAATATTTTACGTCACGAGGGCCTCGAAATCACCTTTCTTGCAAGCGGGAGAAAACAGTGTTTTCCTCCCGTTCGGGAGGAAAGCAAGTACGGTCCTCCCGAGCGGGAGGGAAAACTCGCTTCCCTCCCTCCATTAGCAAGAGGAAAACACCTCTTTCCTCCCCCGAGTGACGTAAAAATTATTAAAGAAATTTTGTATATGGTATAGGTTTCGAATGCGGAAAAATTTGATGTTCCGCCTTAAATAATTTGCTAGGTAAACGAGCGTTTTTAAAGGTTTTCTTTTTTATTACAAAGCAATTTATTTAATAACGACTTAATAACGTTAACGATGTGTTATTATTATGTTTACACGTCATGAGGCCAAAAAATTAATTTCCTCGATTTTCTAGCAATCAGTGCCATTTACAAAAAATGTATATAACCCTATCTTGTAGAGAATCTTGTGCTCTACATTGCAGTTTAACAGTTTTCTTCGTAATGTAAACCATTTGCAAGATAAACGCAAAAACTACAAACGGGGACAATTTTTCAAAACAACAGCTGACGTGGACACTTCCGGTGATGCCTCCACCCCTTAGAATACTCTATAAGGTGTGTTAAATCAGAAGAAAAAATTGCTTTTAAAGACTTGTTTATCAATCTTCCTTACTAAACACCCCCGGCCCTTGTCTAATATCCTCTCTTATAACACCATCACCAATACGACGACATATTAATCCCCTCTATTAACACAACATCGACGTATTCCTGCAACCTCAGCCTGAGCCGTGACGTCATGACACGGTGACATCGCCAGTATCCTGCCCTGTCACCAGGCACGACACGCAGGCAAATGCCGGCAAATAGGGATGTAAGACACGTAGAAAGAGCCAATGAGGGATGATACGGCACGCGTGATTGGCTGATAAGTTAAGCTGAGGTTTCAAGGATTTGATTTTAAGCGCCGTGATGGAAAGGAGGATTAGCGGACGTTGGTCGGTTTTGGTAATGCTATACTTACATACAAAATAACTTCAATTATTAAATGATTTAATATCTACTCACGAGAACATTTAAAATACAATATTTACCTTATTTTACAAAAAAATTTGAAAAAATACTTTTCACTCTTACAAAGTACCACTTCCGGTTAAGATATTTGTAACAAAATCTAATAAATTCTTCCTCTTTTGGGATATTTCTGCACAGGAGAGTTAATCTTTTGAACAAAAAATGTCCTTCCACGCCACAAGTCAAGCATATATAATATAATATAACTATAATATCTGAACTAATAATGATAGAGACTTCCGGTTTACAGTATTGAATTCCTCGGACTTTTTTCTATAAGATACATTGTGTCAAAAAATTTCAGTGGCCTTGGTTGAGCTGAAATTTAAAGTTTTTCCCCGAGAGAACATAGTAAAAAATTTTGTTTATTCTTTTGTTTATTGTGTTTAATTAACTATAATATCTGAACGAATAATGATATTGACTTCCGGTTTGCAGCACTGAATTCCTCGTACTTTTTTCTATAAATTGTCTTCCTTGAGCTGAAATTTAAAGTTCTTCCGCGAGAGAATATAGTAAAATTTTTGTTGAAGAGAAACGGTTGGAGTTTCAAATTTGTATATTTTGCCAAACTTTGAAAAGCTTTATCTCGGAAACTATTAGGGCTACGGAGCTCATTCTGGTCTCAGATTGTAGACAATTTAATCTAGTTTAAAAATTTATATAATGCTTATCGAAATCGTGCTCCTTCATAGTCAAAATGGTAAGAAACCGAAAAAAGTGCAATAATTTAGCAGTTTTTGAGATATTCAAAAGTGTTCCGGAGGGTTGCCGAGGTCGAAAACTTGGATTTTGCATCTCAGTCACATCCTATACAAGAAAAAAAAAAAAAACTACTACCACCACTTGATGCAACTTACGATGTACTAGGTTACTGGACTATACCAGGAGTAGAAAAATTTTCATTAAAATTTTGATTTTTATTTTAAGCCAAAATTGTTTTGCAAACAAATAAATATATGAAGTTGGTGTTGCGTAAACGCAACAACGGCCGTAAATAGGTCAATGTGTCAATTACTCCCAGTGTTTATTGTAAACTGTCATGCACGTAGTATGCACTAAGCCAATAACCTACATTCTTAATCCCTACCCCACTTACCCTCTTCTAACTCCACTAATTCGATTCCACCGGTCTGTTGTCACTTGCCATACAGCATCGTCTGCAACGTCACATGAGGACACGTGACACCGTCGCCGGCAAACACAATCACCCCCACCCCCTCTAGTCCCACCCACGCCGTGAATATGCGACCCGTGCACCGCACCTGTCACGTCACATCTAAAACAATGTTATTAGATAATTCCCCGCTCTTCCCCGCCCGCTAGTGGGGGTGGTAGTGGCGGGTGGTGACCTAGGATGAAGTAAAGTGTTGTCTTCAGGTGATGGGAATTGAGAATGATGGTGTGTTGGAGCAAGTGACTATTAGGGTTGAGTATAGGTTAAGGGTTGTGTCTCTCGATCGTATATAATTAGGGCAATGAAGTATAACTTCAGCATATTTCAGTCAAGGGCGGATGGGCTACTATCAACTGGCCCGGAAATGTAATTTTTGAGACAAAAGAATTATTTGCATAGACGTAACCAGGGTTTTTGTTTGGAGCAAGGGGAATTGTGATTTGGATCAGTGGTGTAGCTGTGTAAGAAAAAAAAAGATCATTTTTTTACGTGTATTCTACATCTATTTACTTCACTAATGTCAGAGTCGTGATGACATGAGACGCCGGCTGTAAGAATTAAAGCATCAACCGATATGGCTATTTTTTGCGCCACCTAGTATAAATCTCTTGTACTGAACAATTAATGGCAATCGCAATAGACAAAATTAAAGGATATATACTGAACGACGTGCTGGTTATGAAACAAAAAAAATTTTTTTTAATTTAAAAAATTGCATCGTATTTTAAGCAAATATTTTTTTGCCATTAGTCGGTAATTATTTTTAATAATTTTATTTTCAAATCTTCTACAATGAAAGTAATTGGTTACATAATATCTACTACTAATAAATATAAAATTATCAAATATACCATCAAAACAGTGATACTTAAAATGTATACACGTCAAGTAAACTTTTGTATCATGATCAGCACGTCGTACTACTGCCCTGCTAAGACAAATGGTCGTATCTGCAAAAATTCGTTTTTTGCGTTTTTAGTGGGAAATGACGTATATACATGTCTTCTATCTCTATGCTTAGACATGTAGACCTATCTGCAGTGCATATATGATTTATTTGTTTAAATCTGTTGTCCTATCTGCAAAATATGTCAGTTTCCTAAATTTATATGACGTATCTGACAAAACCTAAGCTGAAATGTCGTATCTGTACAGTTACTACAATTATGCCTAGTATGCCTCTTTAAAAAAAGTATTTTTCCTAATTTCAAATGTCGTATCTGATAAGTACTTAACTAAATTGTCGTAAATGTATGCCAGATATTATCCAAATACTAAATCCAAAAGTCGTAACTGACAAAATTTAAATTAACAAATAAACAGAAAGAGTAACAAAATTTTGAACTATAAGCTAAGTTTTAATTATTTAATAGATAAATATTCCAAAAAACTTGGTTTCCAAAACACGACACACAAAGATGGCATATAATATTTTACTAAATGTTATATATCTCAAAACTACAATTTTGCAGATACGACCATTTGTCTTAGCAGGGCAACAGTATATACCCTTTAATTTTTTGTCCTAAGTTGTGAAACACCCTCTATAGACATAAATAGAAATGATCTTTATCTATTTTTTAAATATTATCTAGATGGATAATATTAGTAAAATAATTAGGTACCCATTTTTCAAGTTGTGGAACATGCTGTATAAGATAATAGATAAATAAGATAATAGATAAAACAATATTATCTATCTAGATGATTTATGATTTATTTAGATAAAATTATCTAGATAAGTTACAACACTGATTATTGTGCATATTATTTGCATTTCATACAAAAAAGATTAAAATTTGGCATAAAATTTATGCATATTTATTAAAAATGCATATATCTACATATTTTATACCTTTTAACCCAAAATTTCATTTTTTAAAATTTGAAATATGGTAAAAATTTTATATTCACTCAAATTTGATACCATCACCTACAGTAATTTATGTTACGTTGCGGAATATGTAAACAGTAACACAAGTAAAGTATGCCGTTCTCTTGAAAAATTATTTGTTCATTTACACTTATTTTAAAGGTATGTATACTGTATACACTAGTCGTATTCCAGAAGTTATACGTTATTTTGTTTATTTCATATAATATTCTAGTGCATTGTTGATAAAATTATTATTATTTTGAGATTTACATAAATAAATAATTATTAAAAATGAATAAAATTAAATTGCATATCTGCATATATTTGTAAAATATTGCATATTTGTTTTATTTTATGCATATATTGGGCATATTTTGGCCTTATTCCAATGCATATTTCATCACCGCACTCTAGTAACAACTATAAGATACCAACCGATCTGCACATTTCATTTCTCATCGACAATTTTATTTCTCAGATTAGTCGAACCCAAGAAAAATGTCTGTAATGTGCACCCACTAGCAGAGATAAATAACCCTTGCAGTGTGGCCAGCCCGTCCCTGCATTTATCAGTTTGATACCACAGTTTATTATATCACCGCGCAAATTTGAAAATATGAGTACAATTTCATTTACGAGGAGATATAGGAAGCAATCACGCTAGACACCAAATCAACGCTTGTTCTCATTAGCAGCGGCGGCGGTTTGAGTAAGGCGAGGGCCGCGGGGCAGATATTTATGTCGGCGTTTTTCACACACCGAAGGTAATTTTTATAGCGGCGAGCCAATTCGGGCTGGCGCAAATTGGCTATTGGCAAGTAAGATCAAAATCAAAATTGTAACATTTTTACAAGATTTGTGAATATTTAGATACCTATGTGTATATGAGGAAAGGTGAAGAAGCTATAAGAAACGGGTTGCTACGATTGCCCACCACTGAATCTATCATTCATTTAAAAATAAATACACTTAAGATTAAGGGGAGCAACTAAATAATCTCAATTAGTAACCCCCAGTTTTTATTGCAGATTCGGGTTTTGCGCTACAAAATATGAAAGTTTTGTTTCAAACTTTTATCGTTTAGGGTTCAAACTATTTATGCCTCTCCCCCTCACCAGCCTTATACAGGTGGTTGAAGAAATAAACAATTTCGAATTAACCTTGGATTTTTAAAATGATATTTATACATTAATCAATTCATAGTAATAGATTAATTCAATTCAATAATTTACGATATTTAAATTTAAATGCGCTACCATTCAAATTTCTTACGTACATGTTAATTGTTTCCCAATATCGTGCTTCAAGAAAACGAACTCAAAAAAAAAGTTTTAGACAAAACCTTCATATTTTGTAGCGGAGAACCCGAAGCTGCAATAAAATCTGAGGGTTATTATTTAAGATTATTAAGTTGTCCCCCATCCCACTCCAGGGCTGAGGGGAGTAATTTACATTTGGTACCGTTCAATAGAACTTTTAAAAAATATCTCACACGTATATTTCGGTCTCTCAATCCGTTTTGTATTTCGCAAGATATTTGGGGGCACGGGTGATCTGATACACCCGTATTATAAGCTGTGAACATAAGTCATAAGACATAAGACTTATTTAAAATTTTATATATTTCTTATTTTCATAGCTAAGTCTTATAAGATGACTCGTGTACCTGTACAAAGCTTAAAAATAGCTTCAATTATGAAAGCAGTCCTTAAAACTAATGCTTTAATTAAATTCACATTATTTATAAATATCCATTCTAGTTGACATTTTGATAAAATTTCACAAACATACTGATTTTTATCCAGTCTTTCTAATTGGCTGAGACTTCCTTATGCTTGTGTAAAATATATGCATATTCCTGTGTTTATGTCTTATGTTATTTTTAATTTACGGTGTTATGAATATTTCATAAGAATATATTTGTTAGATTTTAGATTTTTATTTTTATTTTCATAGCTGTGAATGAACCTTTAATTCTTTCAACAGTATAGTAAGTAATATTTTTAGCTAATGTTTTATATAAAAAAAATTTATAGATCGAGAAAAAAATTCTCCACTCTAATGTGGATTAAATCTAAAAAACTAAATAATAACTAATAACTAAAAACTTTATTAAAAACCTATGCATGGAAACGGATTTTATCTTCAATCTCTCTGATTAGCTGAGACTTCTTATACTTGTATAAATTTTTTGACATTTGCATATCCCTGTATATTGTAGGCTGTTTTGAATATTGTCATAAGAACTTTTCTGTTATGTAAACTGAACATAATATCACAATAATTACATAAAATAATATTAAAAATGTAGATGTTTGCTTGCATTCATTTATTTATCCGCCACGCAAGTGATTAACAACGTTAACTCTTAATTTTATATCAGTCTTCCTTGTTCGAGCTAGGTCTGGCCGAACCGTCTCAGTCATTTTTATTAGCCCGTATCTTCTACTTCCATTCCGAAGGGACTAATTCTCAGTCAAGCAATTAAAAGGGCGTATTTTAAAGAAAACGCAGTTTCCATAAATTGTTATCACCCTTGGGATGTCTGCCGCCCCCGTGTCGATATTGGCGAGTAAACTACGCCGCCCTCGCCACCCCACCCCCTGCAGGAATTAAAAGCGCGGGAAACTTAGCAGGAAGTTGTCCCGCTGCACACATAACTTCACATTTTTGCGAAGGATAATTGCGGACGTCCTGAAAACTAAATCATCTGGTTTTCTCTTCATTTACTTTGCGCTCTACGCTTGACTTTACGCTCATACGCGGGCGTGTAATTGCATGAAATTATAAAATAAGGGATGCAGACCTGAATGTATAAATAACATTTTATGTAGGTAATTATATTCTTCTACGATCGGTATTAAAAGTATGCTGTTTGGACCAAGATTATAAAAAGGAAGGTTTGCTCATTCGAAACATTCAGTATTTTAGTGGTGGGGACGTGACGTCATGTTTAGACACAAGTCGCGCTTGATATTCAATTTACAACATAGATCGATGTATTTTATTTGCACTTCACTTATTTTTTAACGTCCGTAGTTGTTAGTAGCATTCAAATAATAAATAAAATAACTCTCGTCTTTGAAACGATGTCTAAAAGTGACGTAATGCCCATGTCACACCGGCGTGGCACGAAGCACGGTGCTCGATAGAAAAAAATGAATAACGTAAAAATTTATCGCCGCTATTCCATCGAGCATTTTGACATAGGGAAATTTGTTGCTGATTTCACATAGTGAGTCGTCAATATAATTTTTGACATTTGGTGAATAATGGATGTCAAAATAGTAACAGTAAGTAATTAGATAATAAGAATATAACACTTTAAGCTTTTGTCAATATATGAACTAATTATTGATTTAATTAAAACAAAAAATTGATGAATTTTAATTCTCAGCTGTCAAAAATAATTTTCAAAAACCTTCAAAGTACGAAGTGAAGATAGCAATATACCGGTGTGACACCCTTTTGACAGCTTTGAACGAAGCAAAATGCCACATCGAGCACCGTGCTTCGTGCCACGCCGGTGTGACATGGGCATAATTTAGCTCCCCCCACTTTGTTTACATTGCGCATATGGGAACGAGCAAACCTTCCTTTTTATAATCTTGGTTTGGACTTCATTTGGTTATTTGAAAATGAAAAATAAATTACTAATAGTGACGGTCTGAAAATAATTTCAACACGCTGCTCATAAAAATCTCTTCGAGGGGTCATAAATAATGTATTAAGATTTAGTGAAATTTATATTAATATTACAATTTTCACTTATAAAAATATCACATGTGCATTAATTCTTTCCGGAATTTTTTTTTTTGAGTGCTTTCCAACAACATCTTAATTAGCTCGAGTGGTACACGAGAACTAATTACGTTGTTGGAATGCACGATAAAAAATTTCTTGGACATGAATGAATGCACAAGTGCATATTCGGTAAGAAAATCGCAATGAAACCGCCGCTCTATTTTTGAATTCTTTTTACAATAGAAACTTGAAATATTTACTAAATTTGTATTTAACATTAATAAACATGTTTTATTTATCTTATTAATTGCTTATTTATACTCAAAATAACAATTAAACCAATTCTTAATTTAATGTCAAAGTGACAGCTTATTATTTTCAGTTAAGTTACTCAAGCTACTAATAAAAAATTTCAGACAAAATTTTTATATAACCATGGTTACTATTATTGTAATCAATTCATCCATTGGCTGTTAATTGTGTCATGCGTTTTTGAATCAAATTTTTTTCTTCATTGCTTACAGTTATGTTTGTTATATTGTCTTTCCATACAGTGGCACGTACCCCCCCTGGGATTAGAACATGCTTTGTTTGTTTATAAAAACAATACAGTAAAACATATTGCTAAACTAAAAAAAAATTGCCTGCGGGACATTTTTCAAAAATTTCATTGCAAGTTTTTAAATATTTAAACTTCGAACATGTAATAATACCTGGGTACCTATATTATTTAATCTCCTTTGTTGGTTATGACCAACAATAAATTTAAAAATATTAATTTTAATTCGCGGCCCACACAAAAAAATTTTTGTTGTTGCAATGTTGCATTTACAAATCCGTTCTTAATTAATACTGAAGAACTGCATTAGAATAACTGCAATACTTATTTATTATGTCAACATTATCAATTTAAAAATTTAACTTATTTGAAAATTAAGATTTAAGGTTTTTAATATTTATAAAATTTAATAAATTGACCAGCAGTCTTCAGTCAATTGTTCTATGTTACGGTTCATAATGACACCGGCTTTTTTGACGTTTACATATTCCGTAACAGTAAGGTTCGTCAACTTTTAAGAAAACTGCCTAGAGTATGACTATATTAAGAGTGTGACCATAGGCGCTAAACTGAAAACAAGTAGCCATGGTTTCATACTATAAAAAAATGTGTAATTAATTAATGTTTAACTGTAACAATATGATATCCAAAAATTAGTTCAGTACCTATCTAACTTTTAAACTCTTCATGTATTACCGAACATATTATTTTATTCAAATACAATTTTATTGATGTCAGTCATACTCAGTATAAAGCCACTCTATTACATACTTCACTCTTTACTCTTTCCCAACAAATAGCAAGCAAGTCCTATTTGTTCTTTGATGATCTTTGTATATATTTTGATGAGTATTTTATATTTCGCTATAATATTTATTGTTGTAAACATTGCAGATCCAACTATGTAACTTTCAACAAACGAATCCATTTCTGATAGTTATAAGAAAGGTTATGTCGTCAAGTTAACAGATTACTGAAATGATTATGAACCACATACTTCTCATTCACATCACACATCTCATCATCATTTGAGACTTTAAAAACAAGTTAAAGAAAAATTATTATATTTTACTTACTTCTGAATTCTCTGCAAATACAGCAAACTGCAAACAGCAACTATTCAAATTGCCCATGAAGTTATCACAGGAAGAATACGTCACTCACTATTTTGTATTACACTTATATTTAAAAAATCTAATATATTATTAAAAACAAAGAAAATATTTAAAAATTGTACTGAGAAACGCACACATTGATGGTTCAAAATCTACTAACTAACTGGCCGGTTGTTGAACGCGTAGCAGAATAGTTTGGTATAGACTTGTTCATTATTATATTTTAAATGCAGAAAGCACTCAATTAAAAAATTTCTTATTGTAGTAAATCAGTGGTTTTAAAACTTTTTCTTTGTGAAATAAGTAGGTAAAAAATTAGAACAAAATGTCGTTAATTATTTAACAAATAATACTTTACACCAAAGGAACAAGAAATATTTGTGTTTAAAATTTTATAAATATTGCTCATTTGTAGTTATAGCCATGGAATTTAAATAAAACTACAAATTAGTATTAATATTTATGACAAATGAGTAATATAATAAAATCTTAAACACGAATATTTCGGTAAATAAACGTGTAAAATAAAATATGATTACTGATTTAGATGCAGAATTTAATTTCCTAAAACTTTTATTAAAAGTATTTTTGTCTAAAATTAACTGGTCACTATTGAGCAAGGGAAAACTGATTTCCCATGCTAAACGCCTATGGCACGCATTTTGATTTACACCCAATATATTAATATTAAAACTGTCAAATAATCAAATCCTTTTTCAAAATAGCTTTTTCTCAAACTTCCAAACATGTATTCCTCCGGTCAACCCAAAAATCTCCCACACAATCTTAAATCCATCACCCTCTCCCTTCTTTTCTAAACATTACACCGTACAGCAAATCACGGATAACATATACAGATATTGCCCTCGTTAAACCAATAAGTTATAGTGGGCGAGACTGTAGCCTGTAGTCCGTGCCCATAGCTTCCCCATAGCTTCCATAGCTTCCATAGCTACACCATAGTCGTACCCGGTGCTGGTCCCATATCGCGCAACTTATACATCGTCCTAAATCTTACACAGCAAATCTGCAAACGGGGAGGGGTAAGATTGGAGAGATTTCGGGGTGGTCGAGTTGGGGCAGAGAGATTTAAGGAGTGTGGTTAGTTTGGGTTGGGATGTAACGAAGCTATTTGTAAAGTTGTAAAGGTTGGTTTATAATGGATGTAATCGTTTACTTCTTCTGTATTCTGTAAGATCTGTGATGTGAATGAGCAGTGTGTGGTTCATAATCATTTCAGTAATCTGCTAACTTGACGACATAACCTTTCTTACATCTGTCAGAAATAGATCCGTTTGTTGAAAGTTAGTTGGATCTGCAATATTTATAACAATAAATATTGTAGCAAAATATATAATACTCATCATAATGTAAACAAAGAACAAATAGGACTTGCTTGCTATTTGTTGGGAAAAAGTGAAAAGTGAAGTATGTAACAGAGTAGCTTTATACTGAGGTATGGCTGATTTCAGTAAACTATATTTGAATAAAATAATACATGAAGAGTTTAAAAGTTAGATACTGAACTAATTTTTGGATATCATATTGTTACAGTTAAACATTCATTAATTCCACATTTTTATAGAGTAGCTACTTGTTTGAAATAAAGCGCCTATGGCCATACTCTTTACATATAGTGATACTCTAGGAAGTTTTCTTAAAAGTTGGCGAACCTTACTGTTACAGTATAGGTAAACGTCAAATCCAGTGTGATTATGAACCGTAACATAGAAATACCTATAGCTCATGTTAACAGAACACAGAAGAAGTCAACAGTTACATCCATTATAAACCAGCCTTTAGTTTTTACCTTCCGCTTACCTGCAAGGGAGGTATTGGAATCATGCTAAAAACCGAGTAGTGGATGAGCACGAATTAGAGTCATTACAACTCATTTTTGGTAGTTTTACGATGATGTCTGTATGTTTGTGTGCGTGTGTGTATAAATGTGGTCAAGGCCGGGGTGAAGGTCGGACAACACAAATACGAATTACACAAAAATTTTGATATTTGGTATTTTACATCTGAATACAAATTGGAAGAGCTCATTATATTATTGAAAAGGTTAATTGTCAAAAATTTATATAAATTTGGATAAACATAGTATTTATTTGTAATAAGAATAAGAGGAAAAGTTATTTGCAACTTATAAAAAAATGTCTTTATCTGGTAGCATTAAAGAACTGTTGTAAAATTTAAAAAATAAATTTATCAAATAAAACGTTGAAATCTTGTAATCCATCATCGGTTGATTTTTGTTTCTGCGGAAAAAATATTGACATGTGAGACGGGTGACACGTTGGCATTAATGTCATATAAGTCGTAAGTAAGATATTAAATGTAGTAATTGAACGGAGGATAGCTTCAACACAGAAGAGATTTCCTGAGAATGTATTTTTTGATTCAGGTAATGCAAATTTCTGTGTTTGAATATTTTATATTTTTATTTGTATATTTTAAATGGGCACTGGATTGTACGTATACACACTTATGTTTATAAGTCAAGATATGGCGGGAAGTTGTGTGCTGCCCACATCAGATTTTTTAATTTGCGAATTTCAACAAAAAATTTGATTCATGATCCAATACTATACCCTTAAATTTTGTTACACAGGTTGGGTTACACCTGTATAAAACTGAAAAAAATAAAAAGATAAGTTAAAAAATCATTTAAAAATTACCTAGATGATTATCTAGGATAATTTTATTTTTTAAATGATTTTTTATCTTATCTTTTTAATTTTTCAATTTCAATCCAACACTGTTTACATCGAAACGTAAACAAAGAAGGGTTGAATTGGTGCGGGCAGTTTCGGCTCATCCTCATCTCTCCACGTTTATAGTAGCGATCTCTGCTCGATCTCCCTTGAACCATCCAAGCATGCAATAAACTTCGGATTTAAGCGAACCGCATGACTTGGAGGTAAACGCGAGCGATGTGGCAACCGCGCACATTTTCATTATTTATGACGTCATAGTGAGCAAGAGGTCGGCGCTATTTCAAACCAAGTTTTAGTTAGTGCTAATAATTACCCGCACAAGAGCACACAGTAGCAGAAGGGGGGGTGGGGAGGTATTAGAGCCACATGATATAATTCACACACAACTGTCTTTGGATATTGTTGCGAGCGAATCTTGCGATTGTTCCAGCAATGCAGCAGCCGTCTTGGAATCTTAGAACGAAGGGGTGAGATAAGACCAAGTTGTAATGGGTCAAATATTTGGATATAGATTCAAGATTTCTTGATTTATTGAGGAGTGGAATACTTGAAATGGAAACAATTGTGTTCAACTACGATCTAATACTAAGAATTATTACAAGAATAAGAACATCCCCTTTGGATCTTATTCCTGCAAATGCAGGAATTTGATAAAGAAGACTGTATAATTTTTTCGAAAGGGTTTTCTTACATTTGACCTAAGTAGTAATAACTTCAATCTAATACAAACATCGATACAATCATGGATCACTCTTAAAACTCACAAATGAACATATCAAAAAAATACGCAGATAAAAATATAGCTATTAATTTAAAAAAGTATGTATGTAAGTCAAAATTGACTTTTTCATTCGTGAAATAGTCATCCGAATATCATTCGTGATTAAATTTTGTCCTGGCAAAATTTTCAGATTGTTTTACGAGAGCTTGTTGCCAATTTATTTCGTGACATTGATCAAAAATCACTCTCTTGACAATTCGTGATTTTTTTTGTCAAAGTCACTCAATTAATTACTAGACAACAACTCTCGTAACAATCTAATATTTTTCCAGGAAATATTACTTATGATATTATATATGACTATATACAATTATATCTGTCAAACATAGATCTGCTGGATAAAAAAAATACAAATCAGATATTCTTTGCGCTTACTAGTGCGCATTTTCTATCAATAAAAATAAAACATGTTTTCTATACGACTGTTATAGAATGTTATCATTCTTACATCATTTTCAATAATGGAATGGTTACATTCTGTCACTTGTTACGGAATGGATTCATTCCGTCACTAGTGATGGAATGAAATGTGGCGAGTTATAATAATTTAACTTTATTCAATGTTTTTGGTTGATGGGTAGCTTTAAAATACATTTAGATTTATTAATTTATTGATTTTATGTAAAATATTATTTTATAAATACATTTATTTTAATTTTAATAGTTTTAGGTTATGTTTTTAATGCAATTAAATTTAAAGTCGTAGAGAAAGTATAGTCTGCAACACATGTGGAATGGTTTTCCAATGCTCTCGTGGAACCGTGATACTCGCCTACGGCTCGTCTCACAAACTTTCCACTCGAGCTGAATAAGCATCATTCCACACTTGTGGCAGAATATACTATTAATTTTATAGACAGAAAAGTAACCATGACAAAAATTTGTGTATGCGACGGTCTGTCAAATTCTATACATATTTATGTACAGAATTCTGTCCAGAATTATTATAGATCGTGACAAACGGGCTTTAGTACACATTGTAGAAAATAATAAAATAAATATTGAAATAAAAACTTAATATTGTAAACAGAGCTTGTCGACCATTCGAACTGACCATTAAGTCACCCACAACTAAAACGTTATAACATCAAGTTCAAAATCTCCATCCCCTATTTCCAAACTTCAATCCTTCCATATCCTTCACAGGTGCAGGACATCCTTATAATCCCGGCGACCACTACCCCCCCCCCCCCCCCCAACGATATAGCCCAGGTCGTTCTATCAATCAGCCGCTACGAGCTCATTACATGTAATTGATGGGCGGCATGCGCCTTCGGTAATTGCGAGCGGGATTACTGAATGCGGTTATTACTATAGTTTAACACGTCGGTTACCAGCGGTTACTGGACGATGCGCAGCATGGGGGGGGGGGGGGTTAGGACAAGGGCCAAGTAAGGTTGTAAAATTACCGAAGGCTGTTTAATTAAATGGCTGCTGGACGTAGGATGGAGAGTGTCATATCCTGTTAGGAACTTTGATGAACAGAAGGATGAAAGCTAAATGGTCGGAAGGTACTAAGAGCCTTTGACTTATATGAGTTTTTTGCGTATGTGCGTACTTCGTTTTATTGGGAACTAGGAATGAAAGCTTAATTGTAGCACGAGTGCAGTGGAGGCTGCAACTAGTCGAAGTCTGCAAAAATAGTTTCAGTCAGAAATATACACAATATTTTTTTTATACGACCGCTATATAATGTTATCATTCTTACATCATTTTCAATTATGGAATGGTTACATTCTATCACTTGTTACAGAATGGATTTATTCTGTCACTAGTGATGAAGTGAAATGTGGCGAGTTATAATCATCTAACTTTATTCAATGTTTTTGGTTGGTTAGTAGCTTTAAAATACATTAAGATTTATTCACTTATGAATTTTATGTACAATATTATTTTATAAATACATATATTATTATTTTAATAGTTTTAGGTTATGTTTTTAATGTAATTATAGTCGTAGAGAAAGAATAGTCTGCAACACGTTGCTCTCGTGCAATCGTGAAACTCGCCTACGACTCGTCTCACAAACTTTCCACTCGAGCTGAATATGCTTCATTCCACATTTGATATATTCAAGATCAATTAATTAATATTTCTGGAATTTTGTAAATTTTCATTTTATGCATTTGCATAATATATTGTATTATTGTGTATATTCGTATTTTCTTTACAAATGTTTGCATTTCATACAAAAATAGATCAGAATATGGTTTCAAAGGGTTTTTAATTTTTTTACATATATATTTTTATTATAAACGCATATAACTGCATATTTTATAGCATTTAAACCAAAATGTTAACAGTGGCTGAAAAATGATGTGATCATTTGCACTTATTCGTATTCCAGAAGTTGTACGTTGTTTTGTTTATTTTATGTAATATTCTTGTGCAAGGTATGCCTATATTTAACACTGTGACGACACGAGGGCAACCCCTGTATTAAGAAAATACTACCAATAATACTAATTAGTAACGTGCATCACAGTTCATCTCTTTTGGGTTTCAATGTAAGTGAATAAGCCAAGTTATCAAAGAACCTGAAATTTATTTCTACCTTCTAAATTATTACCTTATAAAATGAAAATGTAAGCAACCAGGACCATTTATTTTTCTCCTAGAACAGGAAACAAATTCGCAAATGAACATTTTAATTTGATCCAGCTCTAAGTTTCGTTAATGATATCACACTCACACAGATACTTTCGACAGATAAGGCATTTCTAAATGTGACAAATAGTAAAAAAAAATCTAATACGGTTTTCATAAACACCTCAAATATATTCCCGTTCTCGTCTGACCAGTGTCCAGTAATGAAAATTCCTGCATAGTGCATATCTTCCTGCACCCCCCCCCCCCCCCATTCTCTTCCAGAGCAGACTTTATTTTGTCTGTGTTTCTCAATATTTTTATCGCTCTATCTTTCATTTCCCGCGCTCGCTATCTCGCTCATCTCATTCCGCAGTCGGCGTTAAGTGCGGCGTACATCGCGCGGTTATTGGGACCCAGGGTGAGATAAAGGCCCCCCACCCCCCGCCGCTCACCCCACCCCCGCGAGATACACAAGATACCGGTCGTAGCTCATAGACGCTGCCGCTCATCGCAGCAGGAGAAAAACAGGGGGAGGTGATTCTCTGAGTGACTCTGGGATTGATTTTAAGGGGGGTGGTGGAGGAATCATGTGTAAGGGATTGAAAAATCAGATATAGAACCTTGGAAAGTTATTTACATTATAATTAAAGTTGAAAAATTACTCGAAATATCAGTCATACAACATTTATATTCTTCTTCTTACTTAAACCTTCTTCAAGGTCTACAAACATACATAAATCATTACAAAGACATTCATAAAAATCTGGTGTGGCCAGCACAAAACCTCTCGCCATATCTAGACTTATAAACATAAATGTATACGTACAATCCGGTGCCCATTTAAAATATACAAATAAAAATCTAAAATATTCAAACACAAAATCAAAAAATTCATTCACAGGAAAACTCTTCTGCGTTGAAGCCATCCTCCGTTCAGTTACTACATTTAATATCTTACTTATGACTTACCTATATGGCGTTAGTATGCCAACGTGTCACCCGTCTCACCTGTCAATATTTTTTACGCAAAAACAAAAATCTACCGATCATTGATTACAAGATTTCAAGGTTTTATTTGATAAATTTATTTTATAAATTCTGTTTTAGTTCTAGACAATTTTTTTATAACCTAAGTTGAAGTTGCAAATAACTTTTCCTCTTATTCTTATTACAAATAAATACTATCCAAATTTTTGACAATTAATCTTTTGAATCTTCAAAAAATATCACTTCAGGTGAAGATATTTGTACCAAAATCGAATGAACTCTTCCAATTTATATAAAAATATTAAATACCAGTTATCAAAATTATTGGGTAATTCGCGTTTGAGTTATATCCGATAGACAGAAATCCGGTCCTGACCACATACATACAGATTTCATCGTGAAATTATCAAAAATGAGTTGTAATTCGTGCTCATCCACTAAAAACTCACAACCCGATTTTTTGCATGATTCCAATACCTGCCTTAAAGGTAAGTGGAAGGTACAAAAATTCGTTAACAAACATTCAATTGGTAGACTTCGTACATACATAAGCATAAAACATACACATCCAATTACTCTCAAAATTTACAAGTTAATTTCAATTCTAGTGAACTCCATTAAACCAATTCATTTAGAATTTCAAAGAAATACTTGCCCTCATTTCGTTTACATTTATATAAATAAACTAAACATCCCTCTCACTTGAATTATCCTCCTCGCCCTTCGCAGGACCGTCAAAGTCCAGCGAACATTTCCCTACAGACATAAAATCACAGCATCAGCTTACGCGCTCCCAACACGGTGTTTATGTGCGGGCCCAATCATAAGAAAGGTTAAGGGTTGTCCGCGGGGTTGAAGTGCACGAACACGATGTGAACACACTGGTCATGGGATATTAACAAGGATGCCGAAACACGCTACAGCGGTAAAAGACATCAGGCACAGGGCGAAGAGGCAACAGAAGAGCCAATGGTGCTCTCTACGGTTAATTGTTGTGTATGTATGTAGAGTTGTGGAGATGGGGTGGGGGAAAGAAGGTGTGTATTATGATCAATGTTGTAATAGACAGTGTTGTAACTTATCTAGTTAATTTTATCTAGACAAATCATCTAGATAATATATTTTACCTATTATCTTATATATTTTTTTGCACTTCCGGGACTAAAACTCTTCTTTAGTCTTTATTTTTAGGGACTAAGGTTCTTAATTTGATCCCAAGGGATTATTTTTCATATTTAATCCCGTTGTAAAGAAATTGAATTAATTATTCCCGTTGTCAAGTAAATACGTGCTATTTGTTACAGAGTATCTATGGTAACAATATAAATATTTGTCATAAATTTATTGCAAAATGTGTATTCTTTTAAACTATTTTGCATTCATTTGAGGATGAAGTGCAAAAAATAGCGTATATACCACAGGACTAAAGTATCTTTAATCCCTCAGGTGATTATTTCCCTCACCTTCGGCTCGTGAAATAAACTTCACCCTCAGGATTAAATCATGCACTTTAGTCCCTCAATATATAATATACTATTTCTTATTCATCTTCTTATCTAGATAAAATTTCAAATTATCTTTATCTACCTATTTTTTAAATATCATCTAGACAATAATTTTAGTAAAATTATAACAAATTTTTTACCTCCCGCTTACCTGTAAGGTAGGTATTGGAATCATGCAAAAAATCGGGTTGTGAGTTTTAAGTGGATGAACCCGAATTAGGGTCCTTACAACTCATTTTTGATAGTTTCTCGATGATGTATGTAGTATGTATGTCTTCAATTATCTAATATCTAGATAATTTTTTAATGGTTATCTATCTTTATCTAGATAAAAAATATTGTTATCTATTATAACACACATCTTTGGCCTACCTAAAAAAATCCTAGTTACGTTCCAGGGTAGAACCTTCTAGTCATAAGGATACTTTATCTAGAAGTTTTTTTTTCTTATAACTCGAAATGACTTTACTTGCATAAAGCTGTTTTTTGCCAATTTTTAATAAATATTTTGTTTGGACTAACTCTAAGGTTTAATTTAAAATGGTAGGCGAAGCTGATGTAATGTCGCAATATGTTAAAATTAAAGGTAAGTATGTTTATTTCCGTAACACAGCATTATTTTTTGCCTGCTAGCCGGTTTTGCCCGACTCTCCCCTATATTACAACCTTTAAGGTCTTCTCTAGTCCAGTGTACAAAACCTCCGCGTACAAACCTGCACATAGCATGTAATTACCCCCTTCCACATGTACCTCATTGGTGGCTTGTTCTGGGTATTTGTCTAGTCACGTCATTCTAGCCTCTGTGTTGTATCGGACCAGCGCGGCGGACGGCGTCATATCGTCGGCGATGTGTTAATACCGACGCCGCAGTCGTAAACACAAGACGCGGGGGCAGCAGATGTCGCCGCCGCCCGACCGCCGACGCCAGTGGCTCTCAAACAACGTAGGACTAAAGCCTGTTTTACATTATGCTTTTTTCGGCTAGAAACTTTAACAAGTTTCATACTAGATCTTAGAATTCAAAATATGATAATGTAAAACACGAAAATCTCCATCCCTTTCATACTATACCCTGGACGCCGAACAGATGAAGTAATAAAATAAGTGGGTAGAGCCCAAACTGCGCAGTACGATCTGCTCAGAAGCCTGCGTTACAAGCTACAAATTTCAAAATGCTGAAGAATTGAAACAATTTATTTAAAATAAATATAATTTTAAAAGAAATAGAAAGATAAATTTAAACATGATTTATCTATTTATTCATATTATAACTTCATGATATATAATTTCAAAATAATTATGAAGTTAAAATAAAACATTATATATTTATTTCTACGATATAATTTAAAAGAAATTTAAAGCAGAAATGAAAGATTTGACGTATTTATGCGATTTATGCATTCATACGGTATGACATGTAATTTAAAACAAAAACCAACAACACGAACCCAAAAAAACGTTTTGGCGGCTACACGGTTATAGTAGTTTCCGTTATTACCGATATCAGCTGTCGAGTTCGCCGTTCAGTGTAAAACTGGCCTACCAATAGCAATACAGTATTTCAATTTCGCACACATTTGTGGGAGGAGTATCTACTCCATCTGTTCGGCGTCCAGGGTATAGAAACGTCTTTTTCCGACTTGACAAAATAGCTCCGGTCCTATTTCAAATTTCATACTAGACCTGCGCAGTAAACGCGCATTTTTCATTGCCGACCTGCTGTACATACATGAACGTCAACAATCAACAACCAGGAGCGATTTAAGGTTCTTGACTTCTTCGTGTTTCACATATATTTCATAATGTTTAATGTTATTTTGCGATTTACATTTTCCATTCAAATTTCTAATTAATAATAAAACGACAATATTACGGTTTAAAATGTTGGTGTTGGTAACATTGATTACCGGTTGATCAAGAAACTAGTACAAAATTTGGATGTAATTCTCGACAAAAAAAAGTCAAAAACGATTATAATATCTAGTTCTAGTTTCTAGCCGAAAAAGTATAATGTAAAACAGGCTTAAGGACTGTGACGCAAACCGCGGAGATTGTTACCTCCCGCCTTATATTCTATACGGGAAGGTGTTGTGACGAGTCAAAATTTTCGAGTGTGGGTTTTTAGTGGATAAGCAAGTTTTAGGATAGAATACGAATAGTATTTTCGATATGGTGTCTGTGTGTATGTGCGTTAGGTTGTATGTAACAATTTTTTCAGGTTCTATAACTCAAAAAGTTACAAACATTCAATAACCTGGTATATATATATAACGTCTTAATACAAGTTCTTAAGAACCCAGTGATTTTTTTGAAGCAATCCCCAAACCGGAAAAATTTTGATAAATAATTAATTTATCGCAATATTTTTTATTTCAAATGCAAGATTATAATAATTATAATAAACTATAATTACACAAGAACTTTTTATTTCGCTGGATAAATTTATGTTTGTATTGAAACCTTGTTCCCTATCAATTTTAAAAGAAAAATTGTTTAATTTATTTTATTTTAAAACACTTTTTCGAGTAAAATTGCTGTCAGGTGACAAGGTTAAGATGTCAAACAGAAATTTATTCGGAGGAAATAAAATGCTCGAGCGTAATAATTCAACGAGATAATTTAACGACTCCTTTGGTTCTTCTTCACAAATATTCCCAAAATATAATCATTTCACTGGCAAATATTAGAAATATGAAGCAAATGACATTTTAGTGTTTTGTTTATTTTTTGGTTGCTAAGAAAAAGGTAAATAAGGTTTTATCACTTGCAAAAAGTTACCTTCCTTTTTATCCGCTGTCAAAGCGATAAAATTGTGTTTTGTTTATGGCTTACTTTATACAGGAGTGCAATTATCTACAATTTTTAGCATTTCATAAATTGTTCTGCCATAGTACTTAAGAAATTAAAGTAGTATTATTTATAATTTAGAGCATGAAACTTTTTGTCCTTGAACCAAATTTTCGAGTCTGAGTTTTTGGTGGATAAGCATGTTTTAGGGTCTCTAGAGGAAGAATTTAAGATTTTCTAGATGATGTCTGTGTGTGGGTGTGTTTGCAAGCGAGTGCGGACGCAAGTGTATGTGTGCGTTCGTTACGCCGTGTGTTACAATTTTTTCGGAAACGATAACTAAAACAACATCAAACATTAAAATTCGAAATTTTATATTTAAGGTTTAAATACGAATCTCAATAACCCAATCTAATTTTAGTTTCAATCTACAAAGAAGTAGTAATTTTTTAAATACTCGTATTTTGACAAATAATTTAATTTAATCAATTTTTTATTTTAAATGAAATATCTACAATCGGTATTTTATAATTTTTTCAGTATCTGGTATCATTTAGGAATAATTAAAGTATATACTTATAATTAAGTATTTTGGTATCTTGTAAGTCCTTGATCGTTTTTTGTTACTACGATTATGACATGAAAGTGACAGTGACAATAGTAAAATATCGTTTATCCCACACCTCTTAATAAAAGTATTAGAACTGGTGATTTTAAACAAGCAACGTAAGAGATTGTCCACTAGTGGTTTTGATCAAAATTATACCCACTTGTGGGTAAATAAATTGTTACTTTGCTTGTTGGAAGTCACCATAACGATGTTGTTTCAGGTTGGAACTTAATATTTTTTAAATATTTATGGCCATTTGCACCGCTTCCACTTAAATTATAAGTGTCACTTAAATGAAAAATATCGAATCGAACTCATGACAGCCATGTTATTTCTACGTTTGGCAATAGGATTTTGATTCGATATTGTTCATTTAAGTGACACTTATAATTTAAGTGGAAGCGGTGCAAATGGCCATTAAGCAGTTATTAAGAGATGTTGGATAAAACATTATTCTTCACACCCTTATTTTGCCCACTTGTAAAGTAAATAACTATTATATCTTCCTGTGTAGTTTAAATGAAATGACTAAAATATATTTGTGAGTAGTAGTACCTAATTAAAAAATCTGACGTGGCCGTTACAATACCTCTCGCCTTGACATTGAAGTATTATTATTTAACCTCGTATTTAACCAAATATTAAGCTTTAATTTAAATAAAATACAACAACACCGTATAACATTTGATATAATAATATAAAATAATCATACATTATATTATTTCTGTTTATCTGTCACATTGACAATTTTTATTTTTGTTTTAAATTTTATTTCTATTTCGGGATTCACAAATCGTGGTAGGTAAAATTATATATTTAAAAAAAATATATTTCTTTATTGGTTAAAGATATAGAAACAAGTAAGATTAAATATTGTACAATGTAATTTCTTCTTTCATGTGTGGTATGTCAAATTGTAACAATCGCATTATTTTATACAATTTTTGCAAAAAATGTTATAGTGCTGCAAGAAAAGTACCATTTCCGGTTGGTGGATTTTTACCAAAATCTTTTCAGCTCTTCATTAACATATATAAATGTATAATGCAAAATATTAGAATTTTATGTTCAGTAGAATTTGAGATAATGAACCGGGACGAAAGGCTATAGTAGGCGTACATACAGACTTTCATACACACACACGCACACACACACAGACATCATCGTGAAAATAGTCAAAATAGGTTCTAAAGGTGCTAAAACGTGCTAATTGACAAAAATCTCGACATCGAATTTTTTCACGATCCCTATACCTCTCTAGGCGAGAGGTAAAAATTGTACATAAATAAAAATTCCGAAAAATTAAAAAAAAAATCATATTTTATACAAAATTTGCACGGTTATATCTCATGATAGAAATTAATTTTTTAAAATTTTAAAAAGGAACATCTGTAGATGTTTCTCTATTAAATGTGTATACCTGAAGTTAATATTAATCTGACAGTTTACTCGTAACGAAAACACGTTTACAGTATTTTTCAACTTCAAAATGACATAGTATAGCTAGGATGCGACAAAGTACGAGTTTCGGGCTGGTTTCAGGCAGCCGTAGTAGTGGGGAAAAGAGTAGAATAGAAATAAAAGTAAAATCGAGAGTATTCTGGGAATTCGGAAAAAAACCTTGACGGGCCACTTACTGTTAGTAAGTTGACATTTTCGAAGAATGTATAGTGACTGTCGGAAGCGCGATTTTCGGTGGTGACGTAGACAAATACTCTATTGCAATATTCAATTAAGTGACATTTTTATGATCTTCAAACTCTGTACTTCCTCCTAGCGATGCGTCGAGACGAGATTTTTCATGTCTCGTCTCGTCTCGAATGTGAAAAATTTAATTTAGTCTCGATTATTGTTATCTCGGCGCGATCTCGATCTCGTCTCGATTTTTCGACTATTTTTACAAAAAAGCCGATTGACATTAAAAGTGTTATTTTTTGACAGATGATAATCTGTGAAATGTCACTTTTAGTGCCTAGACACTTTTTTTTCAATATCTGCACCGAAAACGCTACCTTTCGTCCCTATTACTAGAGACGAAAGTACTTTTCCTCCCGCTTTATGCGGATTCCAATTAACTTTTCCTCCCTAAGGAGGAAAATTAGATATTGACCGGTCTCTAATAATTGGGCTGCGCCACGTCTATGAAACTTCAGCCGCAGCAGTAATTCTGTCATATTTTTACCTAGTTAAACAATTAACTATTGGTTTCATTGACACGTTTATTAATAATTATTGCATTATTTTCAATAATTAATAATTTTACTACATAAGCTGAGGAGTGCGGGATATATTCGTAATTATTGGTAAATTTTTATATTACTTAAGTCATATAAGTTCTAAACCTAGTTAAAATTTATAATTATGCTATGAAATCTAAACATAATATAAAATAAATAATAATTTACGGATTTTTACGGATTGATGTAATAAATTATATCATCACTTATAAAAAATTTAACCTAATAATTTTACATGGTCAATGCCAGTAAAATGATAGATCTATTACAGGTTGACTTGACAATTTTGCTGACTATGACAAACAAATAAAAGTACCCCTAAAAATTTTGATATAACAAATTGTTGAATAAAGTAAATAATTTTAAAAGTTCGAGAAATCTCGACGAAAATGTGATGTGATCTCGTCTCGAACTTTAAAAAAAAATCAGTCTCATCTCGACGAGACGAGATTCGAGAAATTCTCGTCTCGTCTGCTACTACTTCTTCCTACACCGCCTCCTTCCCTCCTCCGCCGCCCTTTAACCCGCCACCTTACAAACATTTGACAACCACTGCCGCCGTCGTTACAAGCCAGATTACAAGTTGAGCGTCAACGATGAGTCTCGTAAAAGCAGACCGGTGCCACTTTATTTCTCCACTGAGCTGGTGTTGGTGAACACCCCCCACCCCCCTTCCGGTGTCAAGGGACACTAGCGTGTCCAGCGAGCCCTGCACGGGGTTTTTATGGCAGCGACGGAATTAACAGATATTGCGGAGCGAATCCTCGACTAATTATTTGTGTCTGTATATCATTGTAAGGAGTTGATTGCAATGGAAGGATGGAGGATGGAAGCAGGTTTTATGGCTTGTTTTACACGAGTGGTGATGCTGTTTGTTACTTTATTATAAATTTTGTTAGGTGGATGGTGTTTATTGCTTAGAGGCAGCGTTGTGTGACCTTTGATCTTGTTTTTATCGTTTTATCTTTTAAGATCTAACCTTATTGATCTATTACAAATCAGGTTTCGTTTCTATGCTAAAGCAAGTAAAAATTATCTCGTTGTTTGAAGGAAGAAATCATTTATATTTTTAATCGTACCATCAACTGTTATTACCCTTTCATATGCAACATTTATATTATAAACATCATAATACGTTAGATACTTGATTAATTAGTTACGATCTTACACAGAAAAAAATACGGAGTTAGATCTAACTCTTTTTTAACTACTTAGGTAGTTCCCTCGCGACCATCCGTTTTCGGAGTTAAAATAAGTAGTTACTTTCACGGAGTTAGATTTTGACGAATATAGGAGAGAAATATGTAGTCAAGAACATACATACGGAGTTAAATAAATGATGCTATTAACTACAAGACATTATGCAATTTACTCATATAAAATTGATATTATCTCATTTTATGTATTAGATTAACTACTTAAAAAGATATAGTTAACTAAGATTTTTTTGCGAAATGCATACCTTTGATAGTTAAAGACATACAAAAAAAGAGATATTTAACCATGTTTTGGCAGTTAAATACCTCTGGGTATGGATGGTAACCCTCCTTTCAAATTTTTACACAGAGCCGTAATAAAAATATCTAGTCATAAAATTCAGGACCGTAATAAAAAAGGTGAATAAGAAAATATTTCATGTATCATTATATTAATTTAAAAAAATATATTAACAATCTTTTAGAATACAAAAGTATTTTTAAAGCCAGGCTACATCTATTAGGAATTAACATTATAACATTACCATATAATTATATAATACCGCACAAAACAATGCTAACTTATTGGCAATTACAATATACCTAGTAATCCGATATGGCTTCCTTATTTGGACCCACGGCAATAAGAAATGGTTGGATAGTTTTCCTGCTGTTGAAAGCTTCTTCAAGACGACTAGCTATCTATTTAAATGAAATATATTTAATTCAAAATACATCAGATGATATGATAACAAATGTACTTACTGAATGATGAACAAATAGCTTATCGACAGCAGAAGACTTTGACCTTTTTTTGGCTCCACCACGGTCCCTGGCTGCTGCCTGCTGGGGGAAGCAAATGAAGCAAATCTATCAACAATTATTTGTATGTATGTCCCAATCTTCCATAATAATTAAAACAATATAATTAGAACAAACATTAGAAAAATTTCTGGTAAATTACCTGAAATAAAAATTAAATTAACATTGAAAAAAAGGACCTAAACATCCGATAAAATATAATATATAAATTTACTTACAAGGCCTGGAGTATATCTTTGAAATATGGATATAATTCAATAATGCTGGTTAAACTTTTTCTGTGGTTCACGGTAGATTGTATGTGAACAAATATATCTTTTAGTTGAATTTTTACACATGCATTTTTTAAAAAGTTAATAGATTCTTGAAAATATGCTTCGCTTGATTCTTCATCCAGTTCGTCAATAGATTCATTAGTTGGCGTTTTTTTGGTTCTTGATCCTATTGTAGATGAAGATGTTCTATTAATTGTTCTTGCTCGGGTTTCTAGAAAACCAGTGCTGCTTACGGGATCGTAAAATAACTCCTACAATAAGTTTAATAAATTAAAATATTTATATTTTTTCGTTTAAACTAGTTAAACTAGTCAAAACATGAAAAAACTTAATACTTACGTATTCTTTTCCTCCCGACTCTTAACAATCAAATAAGTTTACTGTAGCTTTTGCATAATTTAGTTTAACATCTTTCTTAGGATATTTTCCATATTTTTTCCGTCATTTACAACACAAAATTAAACACGTGGAACCACCACTAGAGTCTAGACGCAAAAGACCAAGAGTTTAGCGGGGAGCAAACTTCAGAGCCGCCAAACGCTAAAAAACTAGTTAAAACTGGATAATTTTAACTACTAATATATGAATTATAATAAGTTAACAAATATAAAGTGGAATTTTTCACTTGTGTATTTCTCCGTTAAGAGTAAATATCGTCTGTAAGTTGAAGTTAACTACTGTTATAAAAGAACTTTGAATTTTAACTACATAAAGTGTATTTTACATACCTCATATGTTATTACTCATTTATTGTAGATGTAAATTACACAAAAACGTATGTTTTTAAGAAATTAAGATTTAATTTCCACATTTTACTTAGCTAACAAAATTTGTTCTACATGCGGAGGTAAAAAAGTGCAAAACTTCTCCTTATCGTTGTTAGAATTGCGTAACTACATGAAAAAATGATGATTTCTTCCTAAAAATAATACAGTTAAATACAAATGTAGTCAAAATTAACTACTCTTATGTGAAAACTTTCTCTAGAATCATTCCCTCCGAAATTTTTCTTTCAGTGTACGTCAGATACAACTATAATAACATCAAAACCTTCCATAATTATGTAAATTGTCAACAAATTGACAGATAAAATTGTTGATTTGTTTTAACATCGCTGTCGTTGATGATACGATTAAGCTTTGAATATAACGCAAATATATGCGATTTAAGCCCTCTTGGATGTTCAAAGAAACTCGGTTTCATCTCGTCACTTAGTAACATATACGATATTATAAATCTCATAATATTCTTGTTATATTAATAACTATAATCGTAGCATCAACTGTTATTACCTTTTAATAAGCAACATTTATTGATAAGTAATTATAAACAACATAATACATATTAGTTACCTACTTCTAATACCTTAGATACTTATAATTCATTAGTTACGAACTTAATACGTTAGATACAACCATAATAACATCAAAACCTTCCATAATATGCAAACTGTCAACTAATTGACAGATAAAATTGTTGATTTGTTTTAACATCGCTGTCGTTGATTATACGATTAAGCTTTGAATATAACGCGAATATATGCGATTTAAGCCCCCTTATATGTTCAAAGGAACTCGGTTTCACCTCGTCGCTTAGCAACATCCTCGGTATTATAAATCGCATAATATTCGTGTTATATTAACAGCTATAATGTAATTCAAAATATTTTTATTATAATAACTTAGGTACTGTTTTATGAATAAGGAAGACCCAGTCATAAAAATAGTAGCTATGAAAATTAATTAATTTTTAAATTAATTTATTACTATTAGGTAATTGCAAAATTCCTTTCCTTTCCTACATTAAATCTAGAATGTGTAACCATGTATAAGGGTAGTTTATTTTGTTTCTGTCTACTATTTTTATTATAAACCAAAACAATATACAAATGTAAAATATAAAATATCAAAATTTTTGGGTAATTCGTATTTGAGTTATCCGACCTCCAGAAATCCGGCCTTGACGAATGAATTGTAAGAACCCTATTTCGTGCTCATCCACTAAAAACTCACTAGCCGATTTTTACCATGATTCCAATACCTTCCTTTACAGGTATGGCGGAAGGTAAAAAGCAGTTGAATTTACTTGATTTAATTTTGACGCCAGTCCCTCTGTTTGAGAATATTTTCGTCTATACAACTACGTCACAAAAACTTTAGCTTTATTAAAAATAATTAAGACTTAAAAATACTTCTATTTGCGTTCAAACAACATCAAGTTTCATAATAGTATATTAAAAACCAAGTTTTATAAGACATAATTTTTTCGCACGTGTTCAAATTTAGTAAAACGAGCCCTCGGGCGAGTTTACTAAAGGACAAGTGCGAAAAAAAGTTTTATAAAATGAGTTCTTTATACTATTTTTTCTATTTGGTGTCTTTTTATTATTAAAATTTAAATTATACTGCCACAATATACACAAGTCGGTTTAGGGAAATTTATGTATGCAACGTTTTGGTTGGTGATATTAATATTGTCATTTATTTATCTGTCACTGTCACTGCAAAAGTATATAATTACTGAACTATTCTAGGTGATAAGTATAGATATTATAGAAAATATTGAACTTATATGTTTTCTATTTCTGGGGTCATTAATTTTATTGAATAAAAAGTAATTAATTAAGCAAAACACATTTAGAGGTTATACTGAAATTTGTCAATTCTGAAGTTTGACGTTTAACAATTGAAATAAATGTCATCTGATACTGATCTGATACTAGCAATACCAACCTTCTATAAAAATATGTTGCGTGTCACAAAGTGAGCTCTAGCAACATTCAGTTGCGTTTTACAAAGTTAACTTTGTGAACGCCAAATAGAAAAAATAATTTTTTTTTAAATAGTGGAGGTCCCCATTAGAACAGACTTCTAATTCTAATCTATGTTTATGTGAAATGTTCATCGTACAATCTAAGCTTCATACACCACAAATAATTTCACCCCCTGCAGCTTGAACAGTGAACACTGAACACATAACGCAACACACGCTCAGATTTCCAAACTTGCGACTTTGGAATCTGAAATCCGCAGTTAATTACAAAATAAATAACAATATTTGACTTTGCATTTATCTGCGCCTCCACTAATCACAGCAGCGCGCACCACATAACCTCACATAACCTAAAAGATAAGACGTGGCACATGGTCCGTGCTTTGCTCTATCTAATAACTCGACAATTGTGCTAGCAATATTAAACCTTCCGTAAATACTGTAAATCAAGATCGGCCCGGATTTGGAGGACGTTATGGGGATGTTGGTGTGTGGTTGGTAGCCCTGCGCCGTGACGCCCACGCCACCAGGGAGTGAGATAAAGCGGCGTCTGTGTAATTATAAGCTTTTAAAGCATTACCTTTATATGACATGTTTTATAAAATACGGTGCAGATAACTTCAATCAATGCGGAGGACGAAAATGCTAAAATGTAAAACGGACCAAAGGGTTGTGGCTAAGCAAAGCAGATTTAATGAAGGGTTTGCTGTGTGTAATTTTCAGAAATATTTACTACTAGCATTGTTGTAAAAGTAGTACAATATTAGCCTCCATCATAACAACAAATTAGAACACCTCAAAATAGTATTAAAAAACAAGTTTGATAAGAAATTATTTTATCGCACGCGTCCAATTTTAGTACGAACCTGAGGGCGAGTTTACTCTTGGACAAGTGCGAAAAAAGTCTTAAAATGAGTTAAATTTAAATAAAAGAATTAAACTGCCAAGTCGATTTAGAGATATTACTTAATGTGTGTAAGTGTAACGTTCTGGTTAATATTGCCATTTAAGTAACTGTCACTGTCACTGTAAAAGTATATACTGAACTATCCTAGGTGATAAGTGAAGACATTGAAAATATTAAACATTATATGATTGCCTTTACTATTCGCAAATGTACTGTAACAAAGAATAGACGTGTCTAATTTAACTTAAACGTAAATATATCTACAAGACAGCAAAAAGAGATTGTGACACAATGCTTAAGGTGGATTTATAACTGCGCACAGCGCACAGAACATAATTTAGCACAACACAGCACAGCACAACGCACAGCATTTTCTTCACGGGGGTTTTATAAATTACACAGAAACACAGATTTATTGACGGGTTATCACAGCTGTTTTGGCATTTACTTTGGAGGCTTTGTGTATTTTTATTGTGTTTTACAAATATTTTTTTAAAATAATGGACAACAAAATAATATAAAACCGTGTTTGACCAAAAAATAACCTTGACAGGAGACTTTGACATAAATAATAAATGAATAAATAGAAAATAAATAATTCGTGTGCTGTGATAAATTATTTTCTATGCGCTGTGCGTCTTATAAATGGATGCACTAATTTCCATATGACCAATTCATATGCTATGCTGTGCTAAATATTTTCTATGCGCTGTGCGTGTTATAAATCCACCTTTACTGATATATTTATCGATAAAGTTGTGGTTTATACTAAAATCGAAACTCTTTTTAACACGCAAATTTCGATTCTCACGGATCAGATCACTGATCTACGTAGCTAACTAGGCCGATGGCGAAGGATAAAATTATCTTTGTGAACTAATAAATATACACACTCGGCAAAACAAAAAACGCACCACTAATTCCTAAGTTTTAGACCGCCATAACTCGGTAAAATTTGGTCGAAAATTGATGAATCTTCTAGTTCTGACAAGTTTGTAGTTTCCTCTTTAAGGTCATAGAAGTTAATCTGACGCCAAGTTCATTTCACGCACTGCCACCCACCTTGATGTCAAAAAATGTCAAACTTAACTTGAAGCTCGATTATGGTTGTCGTTATAACTTGATGAACGATTTATTTATGAAAATTTTGCAATTAAATATAAAAGAAAATATAATTGACATTTTGGTTTACAAGAAACTATTGAATTTGATGTTTAAGGTCGCGCTCGAAACCGTTTTCAGATAGTTATTTTCGAGTTATTTTTATGCACTTTATCTGCCTAAATTTTTGCAAACAGAAACAAGTAATAGGCATAAATAATATATCAATAGAATCGTTAGAGTTTCTAGATTGCCTAATGAAAATTTATATAATTTGCAATAGGAGTGAAAGAAGAGAGCAAAATTCATGAAAGTACAATGAATTTTATACAAAATGAACTATTATTACAGACATAATTTTTAGAATAAGGCAATTAGGAATGTATATATTTTCATTGTGTAACATAATTTTCATTGTAGGATATATAGTTTATCCGAATGCAGGAAGCATGTGCAAAATAAGCCATAAAATTTTTTTAAAGTGTCACTGACGTGGCACTAGTAGTTACAGAAAAAAATATAAAAAAATTAAATCAAATTATGACCCTTAATATAATTTTGACTATTATCGGGTTAAACAATTACCTTTACAGACTTCTTGTTAAGTTTTTTCAATTTTAAGCGCGCCCTTAAGATATTATTTATTAGATAAATAGGCAGAACAGAATTAGGCGAGAGGTCATGTGCTGGCCACAACAAATTCTTTTAATTAGTACTTATAAGCAAACTTTTTTCCGTTAAGTACTTACGTTTAAATATTTCGATAGCAGGAATTTTAGCAGGAGAGTGTCATAAATCCTTTCAGACCTCTCACCATTCCATCATGAAATAATCTAACGCTTAATGTTTAGCTCATATCTCATCGCCGGTTATGTTTATACATCGGTACTTGTCGACTGGATCACTGGTTGTTTAAAAAGCGAAAACCGCTGCATTTCGCGCCTCGCCATACATTTTGATATACTCCGCGCGCTCATCGTCTCGCGGCTATAATTCACGCCAATTCCAAACGCCATTCACTTTATTTATGTCGCGTGATTCATCATACACTTTGATTAGTTTATGGCTTTTATGGAGCGGAATGTGCGACGCTGGTTATAGGGGGGGGGGGGCGAATGGACGCTCGCTGACGCTGCATGATTGTATCAGGGATGTGTCAGGGTGGGGGTAATCGGGATAATCGCTAGAATTAAGTATTAGTTTTGTTTTGCAAGGTTTTATTAAGAGGATGTTCTATAGTTGAAATTTGTTTGCAGAGGAGTCATGTCATCAAAACATTACAAAATGGAAAATAACTGTAACTTTTTTGCATACTATAATAATAATGCATTTTCATTACATTTACAATAATTTTAAAGCCGAACATAATGTTTTTAATGCATTTTAAATTTATTTCAAATAATTGTAGTTTGTATTTTCACCACACATTGGCATTACTGAATTAAGAATTGTGTTTTGTGTAGTACTTTTACATGACATTCAAATTTTTCTGTAACGCTATAGAGTTCTAACTGGAAATATATTAAATTTTACAATGATATTTAAATATTAATTGTCTAATAATTCAATTAAATTGATCGCAATAATAAGCATCGCATGTAAATTCAATATACAATATACAAATTACATATAAAAAAAATTAAATTAGTGTACTATGTAAATCTAGTATTCCGTGACGTCATTATCTGGTTCCGTGACGTCATTATCTAGTGACCAACATTGATGACGTGACTCCTCTCCAAAAAAAAATTTACTATAACACTAATTGGATAATGCTGAAAATAGTGAAAATGTAACGAAACGGCACGACAAAATCCGTGTGTTAGTCTTTATTGCACTGCTCCGTAAAGGGTTGTTTGATCAATTATTATCGCTAAAAATCTGATGTGGTCAGCACATGTCCTCTCGCCTAATTCTCCTTATTCTACTAATCTAATAAATAGTTTGTAAACCAAGATGATGCAAGCAAAAGATGTCAACTGTACTGTCACTGTCAACATATTTCATATGATCATATGGACAACAAGATACTGGAATTTCAAAAAGTAAAATATTTTATTTTATTGTTAAATACTACCAGATTCAGCAAATTGTATTTAAAATTATCTGTACCCATAGATAATTATATTTTTAATTGCAAAAATTGTCATAAATAAGTAATGCACCAAATCATCGTAAAAATTGTTAATTATTTTGCAACTTCCTATATGTTTAAATCTTCTTGCATTTATACCAAATCTAAAATTCTTTATTTGAATTTTCCTGTGAATGAATCTTTTAAATAAGGCGATGCAGATTTCTGTGTTTGAATATTTTAGATTTTTATTTGTATATGTTAAATGGGCACTGGATTGTACGTAGGTGTACATTTATAAGTAAATTTCTACATACGGCGGGAGGTTGTGTGTTGGCTACATCAAATTTTTCAAATTAAGAAAAAGGTAAGTAGGTATAGATAAAATAATATTATAGCTGCTTTTCCATGGCAAATCAACAAATAATTAATGTTGGTAAAAGAGAGACAATAAACTACTTGTGATATTAATAAACAAAAAATTATTTTCTTCTCAAATAAACAGAACTTTTAAAAGCTATTTTAATACCGACCAAATAGATTTGTAAACGCAACTGGGACTGGGATGATTATTATATTTGCACACACTATGCTGAAAAACCATAGTCATATGCTACCTACATTTATAATTTTTATTTTGAATTCACAGTAAAAATAAAACTATCGCAATTTTAAAAATAATGAGTATTTAAAATTCAAGCTACAGATTTTCCTGCAGTTTCGTCGTTTATATTATAATTAAACAACCGATGACCAAATTAATCCTAATCCTTACTACTACAATGACCCCTCAAATAGAAGTTTGTCAATCACCCTACAACCCTCTTCACGTAGAACCCTCTTGCCATAAACCTTCATTTCCAAAATCCATATGCAAATCAAAGCCATAACCTCCTCCCTGTCCCTCCCTTAACCTAACCTAACTATCCAATCCGCCGCCCTTCATACACATGTAGAACATTATTTTTATTGCAACGACTTGGCTACACTAGCAGACCATTGGCGCTCTAATTAGACGTTATTGTACATCGCTGTCAAGTAAATATGTTTTAACGCGCGTCCGCACATCAACTTAATGCTTTTATCCGCCGTGGCGGCGCCACAGTCGCGACTATTACGTATTAACGCCCAGGAATAAAAGCCAATCATCTTGGCGGGAAATTAGAATGCATGGTATAGGTTAGGGATGTGTAATTGGTTGAGAATGATGTTGATGGGATGGATTCCGATGGCAGTTTTATTGCCGCTGTGATTGGAATTAATATTTTGAGGGTGGATATTAATTGGTGATGAGTAGAGCATTATATTTTACGAGGCTTCCGGATGCTGATTGTAATAGGTAATTCTGAAAATAATAAAATTGCAAGTTAAAAACTAATTGCAAATAAAGCTGCTTAACATTTGGTGATTTGGTTGTGGAATTACCTACAGTAGAAGTTGCAGATTCAAGTGATATTTTCAGGAGATGTAATATGTAATAAGCAAAATTTCTGGGTTAACTAAATATTCATTGACTTTCATTTCTGATCACGTGTACGAAATTGACCAATGAATACAACATTTAACTGACAGCAACGCATGGGACATAATCACTTATGTCAAATATGCTGCTAGGTTAAAATTATTTATGTTCATTTTTACTTCCTTGTACAGAGTAAAAAGGAAGTATTGTAATCGCGAAAAATTTCGGTTTTCAGATTTTGATGGAAATATCCGTTTTGACCTTTTCTGAATCCATTATGACTAGTTTCGTCGTGACGTCTATACGTACGTACGTACGGACGGTTAGACGTAGAAAGTTGAAATTTTTCATTTAGGACAGTTATAGCATCTAGTTCTGCACCTCCATTTTTGGTTCCAATCTACAAACCGGAAGTAGTACTTTTTTCAAATATTTCGATAAATATTTAATTTAAGACATTTTTTTATTTTAAATGAAAGATTATGTGATTATTACCTACAATCGGTATTTTATAAATATTTTTATATCTGGTATCATTTAAGAATAATTAAAGTATATATTTATAATTTAGTATTTCGGTATCTTGTAGTCTATGATCGATTAACATTTGTTACTACGTAAAATTTAAATGATTACGACATGACAGTGACAATAGTAAAATATGCTTTATATCTTCTTCTGCAGTTTAATTAAAATGACTAAAATATATTTGTGAGTATATAGTAGCAGTAACTACTACTGCTACTATATACTCTACTTACAGGTATATTACTATATTTGTATAATAAGTTAAAAGAATAAAGTAGGTATGGCGGGAGGTCTTGTGGTGGCCACGTCAGATTTTTTATTATTAAGAAAAGTATGAACAGTTTAAGGAAGGCGTACAAGGAAGTCATGTAGTGTCCACGTCAGATTTTTATGTTAATAATAATAATTGAATAAAAATGTCATTTGCACGTTTTGGTAATGAAAATGATACTTTAATTAATAAAATTTTCTGTCCGAATAACCCTCAAAACATGAAAGAATTAAATTTAATATGTAAGTAATTATTTATTAGATTAGCAGAATGAGCAGAATTAGGCGAGAGGTCGTGTGCTGGCCACATCAGATTTTTTCTAATTAAATACTTATTAAATTAATTTGTTACTTTAAAAAAGTAGCAGGTACAATTTGTTTAGTTTAATTTGATGGTGACTAAAAGGATATAGTCCCAATTATAAAATGGTAGATGTTATTATTATTATTAGTGGAATTCAACCACTCGAGCCCAATGGTATTATTGTCGGTTACTGGGATCGAACTGGAGGCCGCTTGCATGCTTGGCGGACGATGCGGTCGTCTTCGAAACGTTGTAATTATAAATAAAGCACAAAACTAAACTAAAGCTAATTAAATTAGGTAGTCACAATGAAATCGAACCAATCAGAGAAGACTTGATATGACGTCACTGCAAGCATGTTATTATCACAATGTAATTTCGTATTCTCTTCACTGCCACATAATACGCAAATAAATAATGCATTATCGTTAATCAATAACATGAAATGCACGGTGATATGAACTTCAAGATTCAATAAGGATGTCATCTAACGATGGTTCCTACTGACGTCACACTATTTCTATCTCTATTCTGTAATGCATTGAATTGAGACTACCTAGTTATGTCACATGCCTTGAACTAAACCCAAGTAAATAATTAACACGTTAGTTCCGGGCAAAAATATAGACCGGAAGCTCATGACAGGTGATGGCCTCCGATTTCATACAGCATGCCTTTTGGAGGTTAGAATATTGACCCTATGACTACAAAGAAAAGCGGGTATTAAACCCTTGCACGCTTGCCGGTCATATGGAAATTTGCATTTTTTCACATAGTGAAATTTTAGTATTTTTGTGTTTTTTGAGCTGTCATTTATGAACGAATTAAAATATTGACTTGCGGTTTCCTGCATTAAATTCTTCAAAAAATTCTATATAAGACACATTATGTTGAAAACTTTTTAATGCCTTAGTTAAACCAATACTTAAAGAGTACCTATTTTCTGGAGAAAATATGAAACCTTTATTATTAGGGAGTGTCTATTCGTACGCTACCGGTCCACCGGTGTACCGGTGCACCGGTGACTCGGGTAACATCGGCTACCGATGCGCACTTGTGGCACCGGTCGTCGGCACCGGCGCCCCGATAGCACCGGTGGTACCGGTAGCATCGGTGGCACCGGCGCACCGGTGGTACCGGTAGCATCGGTAGTACCGGTAGCATCGGTGGCACCGGCGCTCCGGTGGTACCGGTAGCATCGGTGGCACCGGCGCACCGGTCATCAGCACCGGTGGTACCGGTAGCATCGGTGGCACCGGCGCACAGGTAGCACCGGTCATAGGCACCGGTAGTAGCGGTGGCACCGGCGCACCGGTAGTACCGGTGGTACCGACGTACCGGTGGCACCGGTAGCACCGGTACGCCGGTGTTACTATTTTTCAGCATCTAACAAATTGCAAAAGTTATAAACAAATGAAGATGAAGAAAAAAGTTACCTATTTAGTTTTTCGCTAATATTTCAAAAACTATTTATAATTAAGAAATTAAAAAAAAGATTCTTAAAGAGGAGGAGATTTCCAATAAGAATAGTATTGAAACCTTAAGACGATCCTCTACCGCGCCAGAAAACAGCCTAAAACATGGATTTCGCGCCAGTCCACAGCGTTTATGGTTTTGTTAAATATAATAATCTAAAGATATTGTTGAAGATAAAAGTACAATCTACAAAATGGTCGATGCAAAATTTGAAAGTTTTGCTTTAAAAGCTGAATATACTAATTTGAATTTTGACAATTTTTGTTATTTTTTGAACACAAATATCTTCTGTTTTAAAACGAATTTAAAAAATTCGATCGGTTATTTCGTAGATCCAAACTTTGTTGACAACATATTAAAATTTATTTTTTACAAATATTGCAGTTTTACAATAATTATGGATGCCAAAATTATTTTTCCCCTCAAACATAAATTATTTTTTATTTTTATGTTTAACAAAACAATAAACGCTATTGAATAGCGTGCGGAATCAATGTTTTTGACAGTAAGTATAAACTATTAATCTATAAAAATTTTAAAGACACAGCGAAGAAAATTTGAAAAAATTCGAGTAAAATTAAAAAATTTGATCGGAAAATCTACGATATTTACTTTTAAACAATATCATCAAAAACTTTTTGGTTGTTCTATTGAAAAGTGCCAATTATGATTTTTAAAGATAAAGTAATTTCTTAACTTAATTCTTAAAAATAATTATTTTATCAAGACAACAAAATGGTAAAAAAAAAATTTCATTAGTATGAAATTAGTCATTAGTCAATTTGTTTATAAACAATTTGTAAACAAATGAGATAAAAAAATCCTTAGGTACGTTATTTAACGTCATTGTTAGTTGCGAAAACAGTAATAATCTAACGTTAGTTTAAGAAAAAAATTTTGATAAGATTTTTTCAATATTTAATTTTTTGTTGATTTGCAAAAATTATAATAAACAAAATATTGAAATTTTAAATACTTTCATGACGTGATATTGTTAAGTATATATAAAAGAAGGGCTCCAAGAAGCTAAAAATTTTAATCCGATTATTTAAACATTTTTTGTTGTCTTCAATGACAACGAAGGTCCGACAAAATATTGTTAATTAACAATTGTATAACTTTTCGAAAAATTAACTAAATAACTTTTTTCCAACGGGACTAAATTCTTTGAAGTGTTGACAATACACCATAATTTTTTCAAATTTTTAAATTGATATTTGATAATGAAAGTAGAGTGCTGGGAGTTAGGACTTTTTTATTGGAAATTTCCTCATCTTTAAGAATCTTGTTTTTAAATTTCTTAATTATGAATAGTTTTTGAAATATTAGCGAAAAACGAAATACCTTTTTTTCTTCATCTTTATTTGTTTATAACTTTTGCAATTTGTTAGATGTTGAAAAATGGTAGCACCGGTGTATCGGTGCTATCTACCGGTGCTACCGGTGCCACCGGTATTACCGGTGCGCCGATGCCACCAGTACTACCGGTGCGCCGGTGCCACCGGTACGCCGGTGCAACCGGTGCGCCGGTGCTGATGACCGGTGCTGCCCGTGCGACGGTGCCACCGGTGCGCCGGTGCCGATGACCGGTGCCTCGGTGCTACCGGTACGCCGGTGCTGATGATCGGTGCTGCCCGTACGACGGTGCGCCGGTGCCGATGACCGGTTCCCCGGTGCTACCGGTGCCACCGGTGCTGATGATCGGTGCTCCGGTGCTGCCCGTGCGACGGTGCCACCGGTGCGCCGGTTCCGATGACCGGTGCCCCGGTGCTACCGGTGTGCCAGTGCCACTGTTGAGCACCGGTAGCCGATGATACCCGAGTCACCGGTGTACCGGTGCACCGGTGGACCGGTAGCGTACGAATAGACACTCCCTTATTATTAATTTTATTTGTAGTTTCTGAACGGATCAAAATATTGAGTTGGAACTTCCAGCATTCGGTAGCTTTTCTATTAAATGCTGGAAATTTCAAGTCGATATTTTGATCCGTTCAGAAACTACAAATGATCAAACACAAAAATAAAATTAATACTAAAATTTGAATATTTTCGAAAATAAAAGCTGTTTTTATTTAAAAAGAAATTGGTCAAATATATTTTCACGATTTTCGCGAGAACTGTATTACTTACAGAAAAAATCTGACGTGGACACCACATGACTTCCTTGTACGCCTTGTTTGTTCATACTTTTCTTAATAACTAAAATGTAGAATAATATAAAAAATTCTTTTAACTTATTATACTAGTATACTCACAAATATATTTTAGTCATTTTATTTAAACTGCAGAAGAAGATATAAAGCATATTTTACTATTGTCACTGTCATGTCATAATCATTTAAATTTTACGTAGTAACAAATGTTAATCGATCATGGACTACAAGATACCGAAATACTAAATTATACATATATACTTTAATTATTTTTAAATGATAGCAGATACAAAAATATTTATAAAATACCGATTGTAGGTAATAATCACATAATCTTTCATTTAAAATAAAAAAAATTGTCTTAAATTAAATATTTTACGAAATATTTTAAAAAAGTACTACTTCCGGTTTGTAGACTGAGACCAAAAATAGGAGGTGCACAACTAGATGCTATAACAGTCCTAAATACAAAATTTCAACTTTCTACGTCTAACCGTATTTGAGTTATGCGACACACATACGTCCGTCCGTACGTACAGACGTCACGTCGAAACTAGTCATAATGGATTCAGAAAAGGTCAAAACGGATATTTCCGTCAAAATCTGAGAACCGAAATTTTTCGCGATTACAATACTTCCTTACTTCGTACAAGGAAGTAAAAATGGACATACCATTTTATAGCAAATTGTATGCTCTACAATTTCCTGTATAACAATTTTTTCGTAATATTAACCATACCAGATAAATAAAGAAAACTAAAAATAGCGGACATTTTTTCAAAATGGCGGCCGTTTCTGGTACTTAACACCTTAGCACCACTTCTTATATGAAAAAGAATAGTTTAAGTGACTGTGCCAATTTTCACACTTTAATCACAAAATGCATAGTTTTGTCCTATAACCGCCGGACTACTCCAAAATAATTATTAATACTCTATAGTCTTCAAATTTTGAATTCTACATTATTAAAAAAAATCTGACGTGGCCATCACACAACCTTCCGCCATATCTAGACTTTAAACAGAAATATATACGTACAATCCGATGCCATTTAAAATATACAAATAAAAATCTAAAATATTCAAACACAGAAATTAGTATCACCTGAATCAAAAGATTCTTTCACACGAAAACTCTTCTGTGTTGAAGCAATCCTCCGTTAGTTACTACATTTAATAGCTTACTTATGACTTATATAGCGCTAGCATGCCAACTTGTCACCCGTCTCACCTGTCAATATTTTATAATTTATAATTTATTTTTTTAATTTTACTACAGTTCTTTAATGCTACCAGATAAAGACAATTTTTTTATAACGTAAATTGCAAATAATTTTTCCTCTTATTCTTATTACAAATAAATACTATATTTATCCAAATTTATAGAAATTTTTGACACTTTTCAATCTTCAAAAAATATCACTTCCGGTGAAGATATATGTACCAAAATCTAATGAGCTCTCCCTATTCGTATACAATTGTAAAATACCAAATATCAAAATTTTTGGGTAATTCGTATTTAAGTTATCCGACAGACGGCATCGGCCCGGACCACACACATACACACACACACATACACACATACACACATACATACAGACATCATCGAGAAACTATCAAAAATGAGTTGTAAGGACCCTAATTCGCGCTCATCCACTAAAAACTCACTCCGATTTTTTGCATGATTCCAATACTTACCTTCCTTTACAGGTAAGCGGAAGGTAAAAAGTGTCTTGACTGACGTCATGCGCAAAGCGATACGGATTTTAAACTCGGTATTGTCTGACCTTACCTATATCGTTCGGCCATGATGTAATGTACTATACTACAACACCTTTCGTAAGACAAAATTCTCCACTGACTGAACTAATGTGGCGAAGGTAAAAATACCCAGAAATCAAACCAATTCACACTCATTTCTCCCACCACCCACCGAATTCGTTAGCCCATTTCTCACTATCCCTATTCCCCGGGGTCCCTGGCATATGTGACTAGCGCCACCACCGGCGGCACACAGCGACCAGGACTAGCCATGCCTGTGGCACTGGACCGATATGCTACAATTGTCAGTCAATCAATCAGGTTTTATTGGGCGATCGTATCGGCGTGATGTAGGTGTGTATGTCGCTTGTGGCGGCTAGTGGGGTTAATAACAGTATGGTAGTATGGATACATGGACAGTGTTGTGGAATGGATTGTGATGTACAGTGGGGTAGGGTTTAGAGCTGGGCGCGTGAGTAACTTTTTGTGCACGCTCACGAAATTGAAAACGGAATCACGCCCAATCACCACGTCATTTTATGTTTGACTCACGATCACTCACGCTCACGCAAATTTTTTCGCACCCTTCTAACCAATAGACTGCTTTATTTTCGTAAGTATGTTAGTTTTGATAAATGAATTTTTTTTACGTTTCAACAACTTCCTTAGCAACATGTTATTTAATTAGTAAGTGTCAAAATTGATTTTTTACTCGTGAAATAGTCATCCGAATATCATTCGTAGTTAAATTTTGTCTTGGCAAAACTTTCAGATGTCACTCAATAAATTGCTAGGCAACAACTCTCCGCAAAATCGCGAATAGATGAACTACTTTTGCTCCAATTTTTTTGGCAAATCTTTGCGCTGAAATATTGAAATATATGATGCTTTTACATATAAGTGTATTGACAAAGGATGTTTTAATGCCTCTAGTTTTTATATATTTTTTCTCTGGCCTAGGAATTTGAAGTAAAAAATATTTAAAAATGACGTTTTTTGTCATTATTTGATACGATTTTTTTCTGTCCTTATAAATGGAAAGAAAAATCTAAAATGCAAGAAGCCTGCAGCTAATCTTCCTTTTTCGAATAATTTTTTTAAAATTTAATTTCTTTAAAAAATACAGAAGTTATTATGGGAATACCGGGCATACTGAGCCATGTTTACAGTATTTTTCAACTTCAAAATGACATTGCATAGCTAGGATGCGACAAAGAACGAGTTTCGGGCTGGTTTCGGGCAGCCGTAGTAGTGGGGAAGAGAGTGAAATACAAAAAAAGTAATATCGAGAGTATTTTAGGAATTAGACACAAAGGTAGACTCTTAATGCGTGCAAGAAATCTTCAACCTATTTTTATAATATTAATGACTTCGCTAAAAATTTATAGTACATATTTCATTAGATGATAATTCTATTTACTATATGATTTTATGACACAAGTCCTGTTTCAAAATAATGAAGCTAGGAAAAAATATCGGATTAAACTAATATCATATCAAAAATGAATGATTTCTTTGTGTATATTTTAGTAAAAAGCCACTTAAAATTCAGTATAATATCCTCTGCTTGCTTGCGCTCTTATTATGAGTGTATTTTTCGCTTTTGCGTCGAGTTTTCTCTTCCATCCAACAAATTACAATCAACGAATTGAATCGTAATTTCCTCGGCCATAATTTCCTTGCATCTTCCAGTCTTCGAGCTCAGTGTCTCCAGTGTTGCGATGAATCTCCGGCCTGAAGTCTGGAGCCTAACTCACTGCTCTCCGAAAAAACATCCATAAAAGTCATCGGGCGGAATGAACGACAATAAACTATACAAATAAATCACGGCTGCAGCCATTTTCTTCTGATTCTCGTGCGCGATTATCACAACGATCCAGGCCCGTACTCACCATAAAACGCCTCCTTCAATGAGGCCCCATTTTCTTATTATTTTATTAATATCAAAAAATTACACACACGCCATTTTGAACCAAACAGAATACTTTGTTTGATCGAGGATACAATTTTTACATTACGTCTAGTTAATAATGAATCGATGATGCTTCTTGACTGAATACGTTTAATGGAATGATAGCAAAATTCTGAAATTCACTCAGTTTTTTATTTATTAAATTTTGGCTCCTAGGTAGGTACTAGTTTCAAACCCAGTTTATAATTTCTTTAAAAATAGTGTCACAAAAATTTCAGAAACTTTGTATACGTTTGTTAATCTGTCACATTGAAATTTTAATTTAAAAAAATATTTTTTTTTCCTATATTATGATTTACAAATCGTGGTAAATAAAATTACATATTTTTGAAAAATAATTTACCTTTATTGGTAAGAAATATAGAAATATTGTAATAGGCAATTTGTTCTTTTATTGTACATGGGTAAACAAACATTAATGGTAAAAACAACACAACTTACATTGTTCCTAACGTTTTAAATATTAGTTTAAAAATTGGAATTATTGCAAAAACAATATGCTAATTGTGATATTATACGGTTTTTATTTAATCTTGTGAAATATTAACATTGTGACTTATGTTGTTTTTGAAATGACCGATTCAACTATAGTCCAGTCAACGAAAAGGTATAGAGGGAAATGCTTGGAACACAATTTTTGACTTCGTAACTTTGTTTGGACTAGTTAGGAGGTGAACATATCAAAAGTCCCCGCCCGTAGCCCTTAAGCCGAGGTGTGGCGGATGGTTTAAAAGTATTATTTTTCGGTTTTTTGCTTATATCTCGGAAGTTATGCGTCCTACCGACATGGTCACTCTATACAATGAAAGCTGATTAAATTTGCAACAATTTAAGCACAACCGCAGCTCTGTACGTCCTTTAGTTTCCGAGATATGACACTTCACTTCAACTTTCATTTTTTTGAAAAAATTGCTAATTTTAAAAAAAAATGATACTTTCAAACCCTCCGCCACACCTCGGCTTAAGAGCTACGGGCGGGGACTTTTGATATGTTCACCTCCTACAAACAAAGTTACGAAGTCAAAAATTGTGTTCCAAGCATTTCCCTCTATACCTTTTTTTGAGCATTCGTTGCCTTGACTACTATCGTAGTATTTCCTATATTTTTTGTAAAAAATGTTTGAAAGTTTCAATAAAATACCATTTCTGGTTAGTAGATTTTTATCAAAATCTTTGCAGCTCTTCATTAAGATGTACAAATGTATAATGTAAAATATTAGAATTTTATGTTTAGTATAGAATTTGAGATAATGAATCAGAACGAAAACACATACATACATACATACACAGACATCCTCGTGAAAATAGTCAAAATAGGTTCTAAAAGTACTGAAACGTGTTTATTGACAAAAATCTCGACATAGATTTTTTCACGATCCCTATACCTTCCTTTTAGGCGGGAAGTAAAAAATCTGACGTGGACACCACATGACTTCCTTGTACGCCTTGTGTGTTAATACTTTTCTTAATAACTAAAATGTAAAATAATATTAAAAATTCTTTTAACTTATTATACTAGTATACTCACAAATATATTTTAGTCATTTGATTTAAACTGCAGAAGAAGATATAAAGCATATTTTACTATTGTCACTGTCATGTCATAATCATTTAAATTTTACGTAGTAACAAATGTTAATCGATCATGGACTACAAGATACCGAAATACTATAAATTATAAATATATACTTTAATTATTTTTAAATGATAGCAGATACAAAAATATTTATAAAATACCGATTGTAGGTAATAATCACATAATCTTTCATTTAAAATAAAAAAAATTGTCTAAAATTAAATATTTATCGAAATATTTTTAAAAAGTACTGCTTCCGGTTTGTAGACTGAAACCAAAAATAGGAGGTGCACAACTAGATGCTATAACAGTCCTAAATACAAAATTTCAACTTTCTACGTCTAACCGTATTTGAGTTATGCGACACACATACGTCCGTACGTACGTACGTACGTACGTACGTACGTACGTACGTACGTACGTACGTACAGACGTCACGTCGAAACTAGTCATAATGGATTCAGAAAAGGTCAAAACGGATATTTCCGTCAAAATCTGAGAACCGAAATTTTTCGCGATTACAATACTTCCTTACTTCGTACAAGGAAGTAAAAATAACATTTTCCTACAACAAGTTTCAAATTATTGACTTTGGAAATTTACAGTAAGGGCCCTAAATAATATGTAAATACGGTCCTGCACCGAACTATGCGGTGTCTCTTTCTAACCAAACCTCACACTCATCTCTTTTCTTTGTTGGTAGTTTTGATTCGCGCGCGACCTAATACGCATGGATCGGAATTCTGGTGACAGTTTTTTTGCGATTTTATTCTGCTCAGGATTGTAGGACCATTTAAAGCAATTGATTTATAAAGGACGTATTTTTTGCGTGTGGAGGCTTTGTTTCTGTGTTACGACGCGAGTGAAGAAGAGAGTTTATTTTGGAAATGATTTTTTAGTTTAAATGAAGCGTTTGTGACTTCCGTATATTTGTCACGAGTTATGAGACAACGGCTGAATGGCTGAAGCTGAAACTGAAAGCGAGAATTGTTTATGAGAGCGACGAAACTACAAGAGGTCGCGCTTAATGTCCTGATTTTGGATAAATAAGCAAACTTGTAGTCTATACAAGAACATAAAACAAAAAGCCATTCATATGAACTACGAGTATATGCATGTCAGAATATTCTTCTTGTATTTATGAAAGTAACTTGTAGATTTTCATGTTTACGTCTTCCGAAAAATTGCGTACAACATACGACAACGCCGCATATTTATAGAGTATTTACGATATAAATAGCTGTATAATATAACATAATCATCCTAGTAAGTTTGAGTGCCGAGCAGTTTCACCAATCATCTTTCAAAAATTCTGCTCGACTTGGAATTCTACGTTGCCACTTATACCACTGCAAAATTAACATTTTATTTTTATTGTGTGTAAAAATAATAACTTTCATCAATATTTCAGTACATTCATAATAATATGATCTTTACTACAATCATATGACTTATTTAAAATAGATAAGTTTTTTTTGTTGTGAAGTTCTTTTCAGGGAAAATGATATTTATCAATTTTCTGTCACTAATAATAAATTGTTATAATTATAAATGGTTTATAATACAGTGAGTGTTAAGCTACGTTTCCACCTCTTAACATAGTCACTGTTTTAGTCTTTGTTTTTGGTTTTTTGTCTTAGTTTTTACTCAGACCATTTCCAGCTCTTAACATAAGCATAGATATAATTTTTGTAAATAAAATATTTGTTCACTTAAAATGATAGTACAATTATATAAAAAATCTGACGTGGACACCACATGACTTCCTTGTACGCCTTGTATGTTCATAATTTTCTTAATAACTAAAATGTAGAATAATATAAAAAATTCTTTAACTTATTATACTAGTATATACTCACAAATATATTTTAGTCATTTTATTTAAACTGCAGAAGAAGATATAAACGATATTTTACTATTGTCACTGCTACTGTCACTGTCATGTCATAATCATTTAAATTTTACCTAGTAACAAATGTTAATCGATCATGGACTACAAGATACCGAAATATTAAATTATAAGTAGGTATATACTTTAATTATTCTTAAATGATAGAAGATACAGAAAAATTTATAAAATACCGATTGTAGATAATAATCACATAATCTTTCATTTAAAATAAAAAAAATTGCCTAAAATTAATTATTTATCAATTTTTTTTTTAAATTTACTACTTCCGGTTTGTAGATTGAAACCAAAAATAGGAGGTGCACAACTAGATGCTATAACAGTCCTAAATACAAAATTTCAGCTTTCTACGTCTAACCGTATTTGAGTTATGCGACACACATACGTCCGTACGCACGTACGCACGTACGCACGTACGCACGTACGTACAGACGTCACGACGAAACTAGTCATAATGGATTCAGAAAAGGTCAAAACGGATATTTCCGTCAAAATCTGAGAACCGAAATTTTTCGCGATTACAATACTTCCTTACTTCGTACAAGGAAGTAAAAAGATTAATAATTTTATAATAATGATTACAAATAATAATTACTTACTACTATAATTACAATATAATTAAAATTATTTGTAAAAATACTGTACAAAAAATTATGAAGTTATTGTATTGAACAAACAAGAATTTAATAAATACGAGTACAAAAATTTAAATTGCAACATTATTTTTTAAATTAATTACATATATTAGGATTGCTGTAGTACCTATCTATTTACAAAAACAAAGAAAAATAATATTTAAAAAATATAAATTCAACTTGACATTTTGAGATTATTTCAGTGTTTATTTAATAGCAGCAATTCTTTTTTTACAAATGCATGAATAACTTTCCTTGTCCTATATGGTCCTATATTTTTAAGAAAACAACCCTCAAAAAATCTGACGTGGACACCACATGACTTCCTTGTACGCCTTGTGTGTTCATACTTTTCTTAATAACTAAAATGTAGAATAATATAAAAAATTCTTTTAACTTATTATACTAGTATACTCACAAATATATTTTAGTCATTTTATTTAAACTGCAGAAGAAGATATAAAGCATATTTTACTATTGTCACTGTCATGTCATAATCATTTAAATTTTACGTAGTAACAAATGTTAATCGATCAAGACAAGATACCGAAATACTAAATTATAAATATATACTTTAATTATTCCTAAATGATACCAGATACAAAAATATTTATAAAATACCGATTGTAGGTAATAATCACATAATCTTTCATTTAAAATTAAAAAATTTGTCTTAAATTAAATATTTATCGAAATATTTGAAAAAAGTACTAGGTACTTCCGGTTTGTAGATTGAAACCAAAAATAGGAGGTACACAACTAGATGCTATAACAGTCCTAAATACAAAATTTCAACTTTCTACGTATAACCGTATTTGAGTTATGCGACACACATACGTCCGTACGTACATACGTACATACGTACGTACATACGTACAGACGTCACGACGAAACTAGTCATAATGGATTCAGAAAAGGTCAAAACGGATATTTCCATCAAAATCTGAAAACCGAAATTTTTCGCGATTACAATACTTCCTTATTACTCCGTACAAGGAAGTAAAAACCAAACAAAACTAATGACAACTACTAAATATTATGCATCTATCTCTCTCCAACGACGAAAAACTATGTCCAAAGCTTGGAGTTTGCATGCTTTTGTGTTTATCTGCTACGACAAAAACTACGACTAAGAAAGACTAAAACAGTAGCTGGAATCGGTCAGTCATATTCTCGTATGTCAAAAACAAAAACTGTGAGAGGTAATAGGTACATCAACAAATCTCTTGTTTAAGTTACAGAAATATGTGCGTTTCTGGTAACTACTGTACGACCAGTTCCTCCTTAAACATAAGGGTTGACCATTACAGTTACAAGTTGTTTTATTTCTCGATTCTCGTGCCTTCAATCTTTAACTTTACAAATAGTTCGACAAAAGTACAAGAAAATCATACTCCAGATTCGCTGGAGCAAAAGAACGACGCAAAACTTGCAAAGAAAAACAACACCTCAAGTCCTCAACGTGAAATATTCAGCGTTCTGCTACAAAATCTCACCAGCATCTCATCAAAGAAACAAACCTCAAACTCAAACCCACAATGAGTTCTAATTAATACAGCAAACACCGACACAGCGACACGCATCAAATATTCAGCGATCGCCGAAACAACAGCAACTTTCAAAATTGCCAAAGTTTTTGCTGCCCGTTGAAATATTAACACCCGAGTTACAAATAGTCTCAGGATAGAGTGGTCCCTGTTCATAATTCAAGTGCCGCAATAACTTTTTTTACCGCTCTCGGGCGTGAATTATACATTGTACATGATGTACAGATAGCAGATGCATTCACAATTCACTTTTTCTGCGTGGGGCTCGACATGCCCCGGTTTCGCCGCTTGTGGAACTGATGTGAGGTTGGTGATCTATGATGCAGGTTGTTGGAGAAAGATGTATGGCAGGGTTTATTCATTGTATTACGCGCCTCTTCCTCTAGATCAATTATGTAGTACCCCTATTATGTACCGATGTCGTCACAATTTTAAAGGTATAGTTAAAATTTTTACCGGTTGTGTCGCTGTGTACCTGTAGACTGTGGTTTAAGTACCGCTGTTCGCGCGCAAAACTCCATTCTTCTATTTTGTGCCGACGAAGTCACAGTGTCGTGTTCTAGTGACAGTTTCTCTCTAGTGTTTTTAATACCGAATAATGGGAAAACGGAGCAAAAGAAGACGTTCAAGGAAAGATGACGAAAACGGTTAGAAGATGAATTATTCAAGCGAGATGAACAGGATAATCATTACAACCGTAAGTCAGGATATGTTGACTAATAATTTAAAATATTCCAGCTCAAGTTTACATCACAACAATCCGAAAACAAGTGTCTTGGTTCAATCAATTCGCCTTGAAAATGCTGAACTTATTTCAAGCATGTTTTTCGCCCGAAAAGTCCCGTGACAGTTCAACTATCGGGGACATGGATATAAACTGTATTAGCTAAGAAGGGTTTTGGTTCAACCAACTCACCTTAAAGAGTAATACGAATTTAAATCCTGGTGCACAAATTCATAAAAATCTGCCATAACAGTCCAACTGTTATTGCAATAAATGTTGATAAATATAAAGTTGCTAGCTGGTAACTAATTCCAAGTTTCCTTACAACAGAAATTGGCAGTAGATGCCGTTATAGAAGTGGATCTTCCATGACATATAGTTCGGATGAACGTGAACCAAGTTATTTCATGCATATTTTTCGCCCGAAAAGTCCCGGACTGTTCAACTGTCGAGGACATGAATATAAACTGTATTAGCTAAGAAGGGTTTTGGTTCAACCAACTCACCTTAAAGAGCAATACGAATTTAAATCCTGGTGCACAAATTCATAAAAATCTGCCATAACAGTCCAACTGTTATTGCAATAAATGTTGATAAATATAAAGTTGCTAACTGGTAACTAATTCCAAGTTTCCTTACAACAGGAATTGGCAGTAGATGCCGTTATAGAAGTGGGTCTTCCATGAAATATAGTTCGGATGAACGTGAACCAAGTTATTTCATGCATATTTTTCGCCCGAAAAGTCCCGGACTGTTCAACTGTCGAGGACATGGATATTAGCTGTATTAGCTAAGAAGGGTTTTGGTTCAACCAACTCACCTTAAAGAGCAATACGAATTCAAATCCTGGTGCACAAGTTCATAAAAATTTGCCATAACAGTCCAACTGTTATTGTAATAAATGTTGATAAACATAAAGTTGCTAGCTGGTAACTAATTCCAAAGTTCCTTACAACAAGAATTAGCAGTAGGAGCCGTTCTAGAAGAGGGCCTTCCATGACATATAGTTCGGATGAACGTGAACCAAGTTTAGAAAGGTCAAACTTCTCGAGAGAAGTTTCATCAGCTCTCGATAAAGATGAAAAGTCCAACTTTTCGTCGGATGTGGAAGCTGAATTGGATGTAGAGGTTTTGGAAGTAATTGGCGAACGTTTTTTGCCGGGTAGAGTGTTGGCAACAGCCATACATAAAGATGTGGCGATCAGGTGGGAAGAACTATATTAAAAGGACTCCCATCTGAAGAAAGGAAAATACTTGTTAATCAAGTTTCCTCCACCAAAGAACTGCGTTGCAATAGATCCTCCAAAATTAAATTTGGAAGTAAAGGCAGCCTTGGAAAACACAGTTTTAAAAATAGATGAGCGAATTGTCGAAAAAGAAACAAAGATTTCCGCGGCTTTGGCTGGTATATTCAAATGATTGACTCTTACCTTAAAAGGACATTCGCCAGAAAGATTAGTCCATCTAGAATGTCTCAGCGGTGTTGCCAAATGGCTTGCTGATCTTCAGCATGATGAGACAATGGTTCGCAGAAGTCTTATCATAAAAAATGTAAAAGCTTCTTTTATAGATACTCTAAAAGATACGGTACATGATGATTACCTTTTTGGAAAAGATTTGGCTGAAAAATTGAACGCGGCTAAAGCGTTACAACAATCCACAAACGAATTAAAAGTACATAAGCGGGCAAAAACAATAGTGGCCAAAGACATTTCCTCGAAATCACAATTCGTCCCAGAGGCAACAACAAGCGAGGGGGGGGGAAAGGAATAATTATTAGAAGTAAGTGATGTTGCTGGGAGACTTGCAAAGTTTAGATGCAAGTGGCTATAATTAAATTCAGACTCGACTATGCTGAGCGGGCTCAATGATTACAACATACCCTTTACATCCAATGTAAAGCAACCCTTGCCCCCAAAAGAACCTGTTTTGGACAGATTCGGAAAGGGTGTTGATTCGTGAACAGGTTAATCTCTTGCTAGATAAATGCGTTTTTCAGAAGTATCAACCTAGTTTCTGATTCCTATTCCTAAGTCAAATGGGTCACACAGGTTGATTTTAAACTTAAAGAGCTCAATAATTTTATTAAAACCCAGCATTTTAAGTTGGAAGACGGGAAAACTGTAATGAGGATTCTGTCGTTATATTGCTTTATGGCATCTATTGAATTAAAAGATGCTTACTACCTGATTCGAATAGAAAAATCGGATAGAAAATATTTGAGATTTAAGTTTGAAGATAACCTTTTTGAGTTTACTTGTTTACCGTTTGGCCTTTGCACATGCACAGGCCCCTATACCTTTACTAAAATTATGAAACCAGTGGTATCACATCTTAGAGAAATAGGACATTTATCGGACATGCTGTTACTAGCTGATACATACGAAAAATGTATGCAAAATTGAACTGCAACATAATACATTTTTAGAATCACAGCTAAAAATGTAAATATCTGGGATTTTGGTATAATTCTTGAGAAATGACTATTTATTTATTTTATTTAAGTTTAAGTTATTCTACAGGCTCAATAAGCCCAATTACTGAATAACTATACATACATATTACATTGTTATATAAAACATACGCTTAAAATAATTTACAATGATTTTAATTCTTTTTTTTGAATATTGACAAACAGTTTGCAAAATCTAATTTATCACCATTGCTATTAAAATTACTGCACATAGAGAAAATCGGAGAATTTAAATGAAAATTGGTCTTCGAGAATGGACAGTAAAATATAGTGGAATTTCTAGTATTGCAGGGCCGTACAAAGAAATTTGTTTGAGACAATAGTTCAGGAGCATCAATTATGCTATTAATTAATTTGAACAAAAATAAAAGTTCTTGCTTAACACGACGAGTTTCTAATGGATCAAGATTGAACTCCAAAAGCAAAGAGTTGTAGTTAATTTCAGGCCATGTATTGTGTATGCGATTATAAAACTGTTTACAAAATCTTTTCTGAACATTTTCAATTGACAATATCAGATAACTATAATATGGATTCCACACAACACTACAATATTCTAGTTTAGAGCGAACTAGCAACTCATACAGATACTTCAAACAAATTTTGTTGCTAAGATCATATGCTACCCCAGAATAAAGCCTAAAATTTTGCAGGCAGGAAGGAAAGAAGCTTAAAGTCAGCGATCAGATTGATAAAATATTTGTTCAGCCTAATACTAATCTTTTGATTTCTTTGGGCAGAAAACGTCATCCGATCTGGGGAAGAATTACCCTGGTTGCTGTAATGCTATCAGGAAAGCATTCAAACTGAGAAACGTTCCTGGCGAACTACAACTATCATGTTATCCTCGTTGTCAAACTCCTCAATTAAACAATACGTTTGTTGCTTAAGAAAGTAGTGGATTTGTTGTCAACAGAATAGTGTGAATCCTTACAATGGAACAATTTCAGAAATTATAATAATTTTGACAAAAGAGTTCCAAAACAATGCCTCCCATGGAACATTTAATAGTTGTAGATCCGCCATAGCTCTCTTACGAGGATCAGAGATTGGTGAGGATGCTCAACTGTAAAGTTTCTTTAAGGGAGTCAGTAGACTTCGGCCCAACATACCGAAATATGATTTTACATGGGATCCAAAAATAGTCTTAGACACTGTACGTTTTTGGGGAACAAATGTAGATATGTCCTTGGAAAGGTTGTCACTCAAATTGATTACCTTAATCGCACTAATTACCGGACAACGGATGCAAACCCTAGAATCGATTAATATTGAAAATATTCAAAACAGAAGATCTGCTTGAAATTAAAATCCCTGATACAATAAATAAATAATTTCACATAAAAAGCCTTTAAAGCAGTTTCCAGTCAGCCATTGAGCCGCTGGATTAAAAACACACTAAAGATAAGTGGTGTGGATACAAACATCTTCAGTGCATATAGCACTCGTCACGCCGTTACGTCAACAGCATTTAAACGTGGCGTTAACATAGACGCTATTAGGAAAGCTGCAGGATGGACCGAAAGATCGGAAACCTTTTGCAAGATTCTACAATCTTGCCATTTTACCAGCAAAAGATGTTTTGGCATTTTCTATTTTGGGTAATAATTAAGTTAAGAGCCCTATTAATATAACATGATTTTCATAATATTTTTACTTTCGTAATTTTAGATTAATACAGATGAACATTCACAAAAAATTTTCTCTGCCGTAACAAACTTTGAACATCTACATAATTGATCTAGAGGAAGAGGCGCGTAATACAATTAAATGATTAAACGAACTTACCTGTAAGTGAAGTTCTATCATAATTGTATGAAGCGCCTCTTCCGAATAGATCAGTCCCACCCTTTTGTATTCCCATCTCTATTATATTAGATCCCAATAGGTTACGGCAGTACTTTAAAAAATGAAGTTTTGCGCGCGAACAGCGGTACTTAAACCACAGTCTACAGGTACACAGCGACACAACCGGTAAAAATTTTAACTATACCTTTAAAATTGTGACGACATCGGTACATAATAGGGGTACTACATAATTGATCTATTCGGAAGAGGCGCTTCATACAATTATGATAGAACTTCACTTACAGGTAAGTTCGTTTAATCATTTAATTATTCTAAGCTTTTTTCCCACTGCAAATATTATCACATAATCAAAAATTTGTTTCAATTTGTTTGCCATGCTATGTTAAAAAACATAGTGTAAATAAAAGCGCCGCAGGCGAATTTTTCTTTTGTCAGTATCAAATGAATAGTACTTACATAGTACCACGGTTAAATAATAATTAGGTTTACCGACTGGCCACATTTTTTATTGACAACCCGGGTCAGAAGTTGTAATTAGTTCATAGATGTTTCCATTGGCGTATCCAAGGGGGAGGCGATGGGGGCGATCTTTGCTTGACAAACAGATAAATTTCCCAATTTTCATTTCATTTATTTTTGAAATTTGTTCTTTATTTTGATTTCTACTCGTGAAAGAGGGAAAAATATATGAAATTTTCCCTCCATGAAACAGCCGTCGACCTTGAACTCAAAAAAATGTACCTATTTATTTTATTTTATTCTCAAAAAGGTATATTGCGTGGAAAATAAGCAAAAATATGGACACAAAAAATTATTATAATACAAGGTATAACAATAATTTCATTTTTTTTTCAATTTGTAATTGTAATTGTTTAATTATTTAAAAATATGAAATTTCCCCTCCAAGAAAAAACTTTTAATGAACAGCCGTTGATCTTGAACTAAAAAAAATTCTCCTGCGGCGCTATTTTTACTTTCTTGTACGGAGTAGGTAATAAGGAAGTATTGTAACCGCGAAAAATTTCGGTTTTCAGATTTTGATGGAAATATCCGTTTTGACTTTTTCTGAATCCATTATGACTAGTTTAGTCGTGACGTCTGTACGTACGGACGGACGTACGGACGGACGTATGTGTGTCGCATAACTCAAATACGGTTAGACGTAGAAAGTTGAAATTTTGTATTTAGGACTGTTATAGCATCTGTGCACCTCCTATTTTTGGTTTCAATCTACAAACCGGAAATAGTACTTTTTTCAAATATTTCTATAAATATACGCCGAATTTAGGGTTAATGTGGACACACCGGACAAAAGCACCAATTTTTTTTTAGGAACAGGTAAGGTACTTAGCTTTTCATTTTTGACAGGAACCACCTCCTCCGTCGGCCATCTTGGATTTTATAGCGGCCATTTTGAAATAAAGGTATATTATCAATATCTCGGCTTCTAAGTCACTTAGGACCACAAAATTGGGGTCAAGGAATACAACTACACAATTTTTGAATGTATCAGACTATTTATTTATGCATTAACTGATTATATGTAAAAATTATGACATAATAATTAAATTTTGGATTATTAGAGGCCTTTAAAAAAAACAGTACAATGTATCTTACATAAAAATGTCTAAGTAATCCAATGCCGCAAACCGGAAGTCGATATCTTGATCCGTTCAAGAATTAAAGTTGATTAAACACAAGAAACTTTTAAAATTCTAAAATTTTAATTTTTTCTCTCTGAGAAATTAATTAAATAGTACTGTTTTTTAAAGGCCTCTTATTTCGGTATCTTGTAGTCCATGATCGATTAACATTTGTTACTACGTAAAATTTAAATGATTATGACATGACAGTGACAATGATAATAGTAAAATATTGTTTATATCTTCTTCTGCAGTTTAAATAAAATGACTAAAATATATTTGTGAGTATAGTAGCAGTAGTAGTACTACTTATATATTTATATATTTGTATAATAAACTAAAAGAATAAAGTATGTATGGCGGGAGGTCTACATTCTACATTTTAGTTATTAAGAAAACTATGAACAGTTTAATAGGCGTACAAGGAAGTCATGTGGTGTCCACGTCAGATTTTTTTGTCTGCGCTATGAAGAGGTGCATAAACAAGTCTTTATGCTCAAACCTCTCAAACAATCATTGCGCCATTAAACATTTATCACAATTTATAGCCCATTCCCTCACATTAAAATTAAATTTCTCTGCGTGGCTCCTTTCCCCTCAACACAATAGATTCCCCCTCTCCGAGCAGAGAAAATCGCTTACAAAATCCAGTACAAAACACTCGTGACATCCATCCAAACATCCACCGCACACATACACACACAGAGAGACGAGACAAACCTTCGCTTTAGCTTCATTCCATTCCGTTCCATTCCTTTCTACTTCCGTATCTCTATCTAGGATTCGGGAGACACCGCATCCATAAATTGCGGGGTTTAATTAGCCCCCTGCCTCCTCGGCCACGTGAGTACGCCACTGAGCCGGGTCCAGTGGCGTAGGCAGAGAAAGGATTCTGCGATGATCTGCCCAAATGATATACAATAGTTAAAATATAGTTTTGTTTCACTTTGACAGTCCTTTCTCTTTTATTATTAGTAGGTAGCCGATTTGGTTCAGCAACTAATTTATTTTATTTTAAAAAAAAGATATATGACCGGGAAATAAGTGCAATAATAACAATAATTTTAACTCTTTCTTTCAATTTGATATTGATATAAAAGTCACAAAATATAATGTTCAATGGTAATATATCAAGGGATCATTATTTTGCTGGTAAAATTTATTTCAAAAGATTGTTGCTTGGTAATAGTGATGGGTCGTTCATGAACGAGTCGTTCAAAATGAACGACTCATTTTAGTGTGCCGTGAACGAACGACTCTTTAGTTCGTTCAGTACGGCACACCAGTTCACACTAGCACCGTGCTAGCTCCGCTCACCGCTCCGCTCACTGAACGCAGAAAGACGAACGAGTGCGAGTGGAATGAACGAAACGAACGAAACATACAGACAGCGCACGGTACATAACATATTTCAGAGCACTATTGGCTTGACTGAGTGCAGTGTATTCTGAGAAGAATGCATGCGTTTCTGTTGTACGGCCAACAATGAAAATAATCAACAATATGGGAAGTGGGAACAATGTAGGACTGGACAACAACAACAAACGTTTTGTTAAATAATTTGTTGAACATTCTTCAAAATGTTGCCAGACAGTACTCCTTTTGCTGAATTTTTATTTTGTTTATTTTCCATTGTCAATATACATATACAACAACAATAAGCAACACAACTAACAACTAAAATGCTCAGGTTCAGGTTCATACAGTTTGGCACATGTGCACATGCCACATCGCTGCGCATCGCATATGCACACAAGGCGAGCGCACAGTGCTGTGAGCATGAGCAGAGCAGCTCAGCTGAGCAGCACACTAGCACGGTGTCATTTGAAACGCACAGTGCTCTTTTACAGAGTCGTTCGAATGAACGACTCAGTGTGAACGACTCACTTTACTGAGCGGAGCGAAATGAACTGACTCACTAAAAATGAACGAAAGACCCATCACTACTTGGTAACATTTCGAGACAAATGACATGATCAAAATCCCGAGCTGAAGGCGAGGGATTTTATCATTCAATTTGTCGAGGAATGTTACCTATAAGCAACAATCTTAAGAAATAATTTTACCTGCAAAATAATGAGATCCGAGATATATTTTATTAGACTATTTCCCAAATAAACAGACATAAAATATGAACTAATAAATTTACGGTGGACTTTCCTAATATTTTTATTATTAAATGTTTTCTAAAATAAGCAAAATTTGACACTGCTGCAGACCGATTAGAATAATTATTCGTGGTTTTTCGTGTTTTTAAATAAAGACTAATTTTTTGTGCCTAAATTGTTGTTTATTTTGACATTTAATTTTTTTACTAACCTTTCAGTGTCAAAATTTTAAATTTTAGTTTCTTTTGTTTCAAGTTCATTAATAATTGGTTCGAAACTAAGGTTTTTGACGTAACTGTATTTTTTAGCGTTATATTTGATATATTTTTATTTCATCGTAAGAAGTTGTCGCGACAATGTTCATTTGACACTTTTAATTTCAATTAAAAACAATACAAAATCAATAAAATTGTCATACATGGCCATGTAACGGGTAAATTGTCACTTGAACAATCCCTAGGGCATTTTTTCAATTTTTGCCGATATATTTTGTACGTCATTGGTCAGAATTTTAAAAAATGAAGCAAATGATTGGTTTAATTAATATGTGGGAAATAGTCAATAAAATGTAAGTAAATAAAGTATCAATTGCGAAAATGCTCTTATTTATGTTCATGATTTCAATTTTCCTTAGGGTCATAGCGCAATTGATATTATTTTCAGCACTTCTTAAACAATAATAATTATTATCTTTAACTTTAAATATCCCTAGAGCACAAATAGGGGTGTTTAATTCCAGTTCATATTATAATATCAATTAAAAACGAATTTAAAAATCTCATTGGGATAAACAATATCATTAAAAAAAATAATCTTATCTTCAACCTGTTGCCCATTAATTTAATATTTTAAACAGAAGAATATCACAGAGACCCATCAATATAAGATAAATATAGGTAGTACCTAATACTTCCCTATTGTACAAAAATTTTGACCTATTATGAATTTTTATCTAAGGTATATGATAGTATTTAAAATAAACAGATAATATTTTTGAATTTTAATTTTTCAGGTACAACAGGAATCAAAAGAGTTTAAATATAAATATTTAAGAATAAATTTTGACCTAAGTTATCGTTTCTACGCAGTAATTATGAGTAATTTTACCAAATTAATTTATGGTGCGAATGATATTTTTTGATTATTTCACGAATGTCAAAATGTCAATATTTTTAATATCAACAAAGGGTAAGCATGGATATATCTCCAGTGGTTTGATCAAATTTTGTCGCTAAAAAATTGGCTTCTCCGAAAAAATTAAACATTTTGACAGTTATTTCGAATTAAAAATATAGAAATCATGAACCGCTAAGGAGAGACATCTAGCGGACAAATAACTGAAATAATCCACTTAAGACGTCAACTTCGCACAATGTTTTTATATGGTGATGACATCACCATGGTTAAAACTAAAGCGCGCTGTCACACGGAAAAGTAATGAGAAAAACGTACAGTATTACTTGTCTGAAAAATTTAATTTTCGATTTAGTATTTGGCCTTGGATAAAAAAATTTATCCTGTGACGCTATTTCTTTAAAAATTTTGTTAAATATTTATAAAATTCCCAGAAATCCCCTCTCTCCAAACTGCGCGACTGATACAGAACAGTGTTATAATTTGCCTATTTTTACCTCCCGCCTCATATTCTATAAGGGAGGTATTGTGATGGGTCGAAATTTTCGAGAGTGAGTTTTTGGTGGATAAGCAAGTTTTAGGATCCCTAGAGTAAGAATTTAACATTTTCGAGATGATGTCTCTGTGTGTGTGTTTTCACGATAACTCAAAAAATATCAAATATTAAAATTTTTTATTTAAGGTTTTAATAAGAATCTAAATAAAGCTATTAAATTTTGGTTTCAATTTACAAACCAGAAGTAGTACTTTTTTTAATTTTCGACAATTTTTTAAATTTTAAATGAAAGATTATGTGATTATTACCTACAATTGGTATTTTATAAATTTTTCTGTATCTGGTATTATTTAAAAATAATTAAAGTATATAGGTACTTGTAGTCCATGATCGTGTAACATTTGTTCCTACGTAATATTTAAATGATTATGACATTACAGTGACAATAGTAAAATATCGTTTATATCTTCTTCTGCAGTTTAAATAAAATGACTAAAATATATTTGTGAGTAGTAGTAGTAGTACCTATATATTAATATATTTGTATAATAAGTAAAATGAATAATGTAAGTATGACGGGAGGTCTTGTGCTGGCCACATCAGATTTTTTGTAGTTTCTGAGGATACCCCATGGTAGTGAGCTGTCCACTATAAAGGTGTATCTCTGTATATTAGATACACAAGCCTCCCCCTGGCGGTAAAAAATACTTGTGTATGCCAGTATGCCCCCTAAGCTAATATTCTCCCCTCCGCCACTGCTTGCCGACGCCGTTCCAGCATCGCAGCGTCGCAGGGTCCCCCAGCTGTCACGGCGGGTGATCTGACGGTTTTATGACAATTTATTGGCGGCAGCAAGCGAAGGATCCGAGTCGGTTGTGGGGCGGCGGGTGGCGGGGGCGGCAAGCGGTGGTAATGCCGCCTTGACTGACGGACAACTATGCATTCAAATGGCTTGCTTTACCCGGGAAACCCTGGCTGTGGAGGTGTGCTTGCGAACTCTACTTTGCTGGAGACCGTAGGGGAAGTAGCAGCGGGAGTGTGAGAGGCAGGCATGTATCTGTGCCGTGAACTCAATTATGCTTAGAGCAATATGAATATATTTTTTAATATACAGGTGTCCCAGATTTAAACTTATTTCATTGGTTATATACCTAAAAGTAAGGTGACAAGTTCATTTGAGCAAATGTGCTTTATTCAAGAGATATTCATATTTTTATTATTGAGTAGCGCTACTTTAAAAATACGCTTATTAAGAAAAACATGAATATCTCTGTAATAAAGCTCTTACGGACATTTGCTCAAATGAACTTGTCGCCTTACGTTTGAAAATGTGTCAGGATCAGGGTTGGCACGTTTAAAACATTTCGTTTTAAACAAATGTTTAAAACTTGTTTAAAACAAAGCAAGTTTTTAAAACACGTTTTAAACATGTTTAAAACACGTTTTATTTGAAAACATATATTTGAAACACGTTTTAAACATTTTTAATACTTTATCTACGTAACAAAACAAAGTTCATATTGCTAATAATAGTGTACCTATAACATATACTGTTTCTCACTATTGTTGTCACCCATAGCCATAATAATAAGTATTTATCGCTATAGTGCGTAATGATGCATATTTCAGAACGCCTTGCTGATTAAAACATTGTTTTTTTTGTGTTTAAAACATGCTTTTTTAAATCAGTAAAAAACACGTTTTAAACAAAAAAAAACAAGTTTTAAACAAAAAAAAACATGTTTTTGCCAACCCTGGTCAGGATAGAGATAATAGGGAAGAACACGCCAAATTGAGAAAGGTAAATAGAATTTAAAACGTTTTTGAAAAAATATAACCAAATATTTTGGACTCATTCATTACATATTCTCCCCAAATATAACTCGGGCAGAAAATTTTCATCGACCAACTCATGCTATCACCCATGATTAATCATAGCCCGAGTTATATTACCCCCGATAATGTGTTTTGAAATAAAAATTATCGCTAACTAACACATGATGACTCGTAATATGTGAGGCTGCCACATCCAAGATGAGTAAAAAGCATTATTGGAAAATTAAAATAAATTCTATTATTTCCCTGTGGATTATTATTAACTTACGGCTAAACGAAGATGCTTTAAAATTATATTAAAATAATGTATGTAATCAATAGAGGAATCTAAAGCCGAAACCCGGAAGTCGATATTTTTATTCGTTAAAAATACCACTAAAAAAACTTTTGTGTTTGAGTTTGATACATTTCGCGACCGCGTTGCTGGGAGCGCTGATTTTCACCGAATCGCAGTGTCGTCGAACCGTACTTTCACCGAATCGCAATTTTCCGAACCGCAGATTCACCGAATCGCAGTCTAGCCGAAACGCAGAGTCACCGAATCGCAGTTTAGTCGAAACGCAGTTCCACCGAATCGCAGTTTAGCCGAAACGCAGTTCCATCGAATCGCAGTTTAGCCGAAACGCAGTCTCGCCGAATTAGCCTCGATGCGAGGCAAACATTATTCATTTAGAATTTTTCAGTATAGTTTCAGAAGAGTATTATTTATTAAAAACTGAATCAACTGTTGATTCTTGGTAGTAACTTTGCTTGGTCTACAAATTTTCAAATAATTTTGTATGGTGTATGTTTCAAATTATGACGACAAGTTGCTAAATTTTTGGGTAACTAAATGTTTAATTTTTCAAGATTTTGATAATTAACCCTGAGGAAGGTAGATTTGCTACCGAAACGTCGGTGATGATTTTTATCTGTTAATAAATAAATTTAACTTTGAAGACTGAGAACTCTGTTACTCTTTCATTCCATTTACCTAAACAATCAAGAAATTACAATTTAAAAAAAAATATAAAATTTATTGCGATAAATTGGCCTCAAACTACGATAGTAAACATTTTGTTTGAAATTTTTTTGTTTTGTTTATACACGATGTTAGGTAGTGATGGGTCTTTCGTTCATTTTTAGTGAGTCAGTTCATTTCGCTCCGCTCAGTAAAGTGAGTCGTTCACACTGAGTCGTTCATTCGAACGACTCTGTAAAAGAGCACTGTGCGTTTCAAATGACACCGTGCTAGTGTGCTGCTCAGCTGAGCTGCTCTGCTCATGCTCACAGCACTGTGCGCTCGCCTTGTGTGCATATGCGATGCGCAGCGATGTGGCATGTGCACATGTGCCAAACTGTATGAACCTGAACCTGAGCATTTTAGTTGTTAGTTGTGTTGCTTATTGTTGTTGTATATGTATATTGACAATGGAAAATAAACAAAATAAAAATTCAGCAAAAGGAGTACTGTCTGGCAACATTTTGAAGAATGTTCAACAAATTATTTAACAAAACGTTTGTTGTTGTTGTCCAGTCCTACATTGTTCCCACTTCCCATATTGTTGATTATTTTCATTGTTGGCCGTACAACAGAAACGCATGCATTCTTCTCAGAATACACTGCACTCAGTCAAGCCAATAGTGCTCTGAAATATGTTATGTACCGTGCGCTGTCTGTATGTTTCGTTCGTTTCGTTCATTCCACTCGCACTCGTTCGTCTTTCTGCGTTCAGTGAGCGGAGCGGTGAGCGGAGCTAGCACGGTGCTAGTGTGAACTGGTGTGCCGTACTGAACGAACTAAAGAGTCGTTCGTTCACGGCACACTAAAATGAGTCGTTCATTTTGAACGACTCGTTCATGAACGACCCATCACTAATGTTAGGTATATGATGATGATCGATAACCCCGAATTAATTGAATTGTTTGTTATAAGCACGGCAAATAATAATTTTAAAACACATTGTGTATGACTCGTCTGTCCTCGAGAATTTTACTTTCGCCTCGGCCAAAAATTATCTCGGACTCTAAACAGACATTTCACAAATAACTATTTCAAGAGATTTATTTTAATAAATTTCAGGATCAAAAGATAACGCATTTGCACCCTCCCACCTTCTGACATCACCTAACCCCACCAGTAGCACGTTCGCCGCCTATGGACTTTATATCTGGTATGAAATGAAAGTTTACTGTACACGGCGCTATTATCAACGCCGGGGTGATGGTCCTGCCTCGCTGCCTCGGCCCGTCTAACCGACCATTCTCTGCCGTGATGGACAAGATTATGTCGTGATCAGAATACACTGGAGTCAGCCAGTGGTGGGGAGAAAGGGGTTATGTGTGATGGGGTGGGTGCATGTCACTGCGTCAAATTGCCGTAATGTCAAATACCCGCTGTGTCCAATTGCCGCAATGTCAAATTGCCACTGTGCCAAAACGCATCCCCACCACTTACATACTTGTAATAACGTATGTCGACAGACTACTGCAATATTTGGACATACTGGCAATCGGACATAGGTTTTGGTATTTACTACACTAACAAAGCTAACAAAACCGTACTAGAGCCCCACAAACTCGGTTTTGGTATTTACTACACTAACAAAGCTCTGTGTCGAAATAAATTTGCAGGAGTCTCTCGACATACGTTATTACAAGTATGTAAGTGGTGGGGATACGTTTTGGCACAGTGGCAATTTGACATTGCGCCAATTGGACGCAGCGGGTATTTGACATTACGGAAATTTGACGCAGTGGCGTGTTCCCGATGGGGTTATTAAAGTGGGTGGGGTGTTTTGATTTGATTTAATTTGGCTGCATGTCAAACTCAGGTTATATTGTTATATCAAAATGTATGTAAAGTTTGTCCGCGTTGTGATGGCCGGTACGTCATCAAACATATTCGTCTGGGTTAAATTTTTTAGGTGGGGAAAATTAATTGACGTTATACAGGTTCTCAACCAGTCATTCATGATGAACTAGAACTAAGTAAAAATAAACTTTAAATTATGAATTAAGTAATAGAAAATTAAATAGTAATAATTTTTCATGCTATTATCATTATAGATTACCTAAAAATGAATTCTGATGGCAATGGGCCTGTTTCATATTTAACAACGAGAACCATTGATTCATAAAATTTTAATTGATAAAATTCTAATATTTTGCATTATACATTTGTACATCTTAATGAAGAGCTGAAAAGATTTGGGTAAAAATCTGCCAAACCGAAATGGTATTTTCTTTAAGCATTCTAAAAATTTTTGCAAAAAATATAGCAAATACTGCGATAGTTACAATTTGTCATACGACATTTGAAAGAACAAAAAATTATCTCTTACAATATTTATTTAACATCTTATCTTACCAATAAAGGAAAATTATTTTTTAAAAATATGTAATTTTACCTACCACGATTTGTAAATCATATTATGGGAAAAAAATTTAAAAACAAAAATGAAAATGTCAATGTGACGGATGAACAGACGTATACACAGTTTTTGACATTATTGTGGCACTATTTTTAAAGAAATGTAAATGTATATGTATTATTAATTGGGTTTGAAACTAGTAGTAGGTACCTAGGAGCCGAAATTTAATAAATAAACAACTGACCGAATTCCAGTATATTTGTATCCTTCCATTAAACGTATCCAGTCAAGAAGCATAAGTGATTCATAATTAACTATACATAATGTTATAAGGTAATAATAAAGTAAAAATTGTATCAACAAAAACCTAATTTGATTTTAATGTCAATCGGAATCGGTATTTTGCTTGAAGAACTATAAAAAATTTGCAAAAAAATAGCCTAACAAAAACCAAATTCACATATTACAGTATCAAGGCGAGAGGTTATGTGCTGGCCACATCAGATTTTTGATCAAACTCAAAACAAAATAAAGACACCTTTTACCCTTCTTGAATCTCACATAGGTACTCTGCTATTGGTAAATACTCTTGAAGCACACTATAAATAAAATATTAAATTCTCTATTTGAAATAGATATAGGTATTTATTTAATACTAAATATTTTTTATTTGAATGCACAAAGTATTAATTTTTATGCACATATCTATTTAAATAATTCCCAGTTAAATTGTATATTTTGTTTGTCTTTACAACTTTCATCTCAAATCTATAAATAAGTATTAACTAAAAAATTATATTGTTTTTCCTAACAGATTTCAAGTAGACACCAGGTATGTATTTTTATTTAATATTCAGAGATATAATGACAACAGATTTTTAATTCTTGCTCTGCAGGAATAAAACTACTTCCACCTTCTAAAACAAAAGTAGTAAAGACATTTTTATTTAACATTTGACTGCAACATTACATCCGCTTACACCTAAACTGGTCCATATTTCCACCCTCTTCTTGAGTGTTACAAATGTAACGCCGTCAAAAAGAAGCTTACGCCCCGCTTTCCAAGTGTTACGCATGTTTAGCGCCAACTCTCTTCCGTTTCGTCCGTTTTTCCGCATCAAAATATTTTCCCCACATGTGTTATGTGTTTATACTGCTTTGCTTACTCATGTCATATGTGTTTGTGTGTACGCATGCGTCTTATTTTCGCAAGGGGTGACTGTGGAGAGAGAAAATGCGGCAGTGAAAGGAAAAGAAAGCAGGAGAAAAAGAGAAAGAGATTCGTAAACGGAGAGAAAATCATGACAATTTTACGGTTGTACTACAAGACGTGCGAATTGAAAAAGTAATGTTATTGTATAATCTTCAGTTTTAATGACATCAGTATTATTTGCTGTCAAAAAATTTGATACCAAAATATCCTTGTTTTGACAATAAATTTCTTGCTGTCTCTAAGATTATTTTATTTCTTTGACTATGTGTCACGGCGGTACATATTTGACTAATTTGATTGGCTGAAATAGGGTACTAAGAGAATATCAAATCGATGATATTTTTATCACTACATGTTACATGTTATTTTCGGTATGTGGCTTGGCTAACGACTGCAATATTAAAAATGTGCCTATTTATTTTTGAGTTAAAATTATTATTACCGTGTGTCCCAGCGAAAGTGTGGCATAGGCGTTTAACATGTGAAAACAGTTTTTTGTAAATAAAAACTGTCCGGCTGACAACTATGATACCATATTGCACAGGACAATACTACATCCATTCATACATCTTATTTAATACACATTACTTCAGTTTTTAAATTTTAACCTTTAGTTTTTATTGCTACATTCGTACAATGACACAGCTGTCAATTTGTAGCTGTATGGTTATGTCAGCGGCCTACGGAACCAAAGGTCGTACGTTCGATTCCGACCTGGGGAAAATGTATTTTTTAAATATTTTTTCTGCTTGTTTTGTATGTTAAGGTAAAATCTTATTTGCAGTTGATTATAACATTATAATGTTGATTGCAATAAAATGTGGGAGAATTGAATGAAGAATTGAATTAGATTCTTAATTTTTTTAAAATTGGTATTATTTTAATTGTTTTATTAAACGAGTATTTTACCTTGTTGTAATCAACAACTCAGTATTGCTAGCGATTAAACAGATACTTCTTCATTCAATTCTCCAACAGTTTATTGCAATCAATATTACAATGTTATAATCAACTGCAAATAAGATTTTACCTTAACATACAAAACAAGCAGAAAAATTATTTTAAAAAAATACATCTTCCCCAGGTCGGAATAGAACGTACGACCTTTGGAACCGTAGGCCGCTGACATAACCATACAGCTACGAATTGACAGCTGTCATTGTACGAATGTAGCAATAAAAAGTAAAGGTTAAAATTTTCAAATTATTTTCAGTAATTTCTTGAAATTACATTATGAAACTGAAGTAATGTGTATTAAATAAGATGTAGGAATGGATGTAGTATTGTCCTGTGCAATATGGTATCATAGTTTTTAGCCGGACAGTTTTTATTTACAAAAAACTGTTTTCACATGTTAAACGCCTATGCCACACTTTCGCTGGGACACACGGTATGTATGAAGAAATTTATGTTAATTTATTAATTTTTTTTTATTTTTAGTCCTTTTTGTAATAAAACATTAATTTTTTGTCAAGTAAACAAGTAGTGCGTTACTTTCATAATTATTATTTTTAAACCGAAACCAGAAAATATCTGAAATAATACAGGTTTTTAAACCCATATATTTTAAACCTCTTGAACCTAAACCCAAACTAGAACCGATCTTTTTTGCTTGACCCGGAACCGAACCTGAACTACTAATAAACATCGCTTCAGGTTCCTGCTTCCATTATCTCTATTATCACAGGTATTTATAATAGTTATTTATGTATTAAGGGTGTAAGAAAGCTTTTATGTCTTGAGACGTAATTTTGGCCCGGGGCGTCAGCCGAGGGCTAAAAACACGTCAATTCAATAGCCATAAGAGCAGTTACGCCCGTGGTACGTACCCAACTGTATGCACGGTTCAATATTTTCTTATAATTTAATTAATATAATTTACGTGCCCAAATTACTAAAAATTACTAAACTTTTTGACTGTTGCTAAGATACCAAAAAATAACAAAAATCTGAATGTCACAGTTGTCATTATTTAATTAAACATTTACAAGATAATTTATGTTAAATGTAAGTAAAAATGATGTTATTTAAATAAAAAAATGGTACAACTAATTATAGAAAATGGTTATTTATAGAATTACTAGTAGTTTATAAGTGGAAAATTGCAAATCTAAACTGTTTGCATTAATTTGACGTTTTTTATGGCGCACTGCGCTATAAAGTGGTTCATGGGCTACTAAGTGACGTTTACGTCAAAGAAATTCGTGTATAAGTGTCAAATTATGATATGACCGTTCATAAACTTTATGTGGTTTATATTATATTTAATTTAATTTTGACATAATAATAACATGTTATGAATTTATTTTTGCGAGTCTGAAACGTCAAAATAATTTTAAAACGTCAATATTGAATAAATAAACTTATTATAAAATACAAGTTTAATTTTTTTCATTCATATGCTTCTAACTTCAGACTATGTGGCCCCCTCCCTTAGCCAATTTAGTTAAAAAGTAAAAAAGTGTGACAAGTCATCAATCGAGTGACATCTCCTGTATTTATTATACTTATACGGACCAATGTACCACTGTACGAGGTCGAAAACGAAGAAAAAAATCCGACGTGGCCACCACAAGACCTCCCGCCAGACCTACTTTATTCATTTTACTTTATTACCAATACAAATATATTAATATATAAGTACTATTACTACTGTTACTACTCACAAATACATTTTAGTCATTTTATTTACACTGCAGAAGAAGATATAAACGATATTTTACTATTGTCACTGTGACTGTCATGTCATAATCATTTAAATTTTACGTAGTAACAATAAATGATACGATCATGGACTACAAGATACCGAAATACTAAATTATAAGTATTATACTTTCATTATTCTTAAATGATATCAGATACAGAAAAATTTATAAAATACCGATTGTAGGTAATAATCACATAATCTTTCATTTAAAATAAAAATATTTGTCTTAAATTAATTATTTATTGAAATATTTTTAAAAAGTACTATTTCCGGTTTGTAGATTGAAACCAAAATTATATTGGGCTTTTAAGAATCGTATTGAAACCTTAAATACAAAATTTGGTATTTAAATGTTTGATATTTTTGAAGTTATCGTGTCCGTAAAAATTGTAACATACGAATGAACGCACGCACGCACGCACACACACACGCACACACACACAGAAATCATTTCAAAAATGTGTAATTCGTATTCTAGAGACCCTAAAACGTGCTTATCTGCCAAAAACTCATACTCGAAAATTTTGACCCGTCACAATACCTCTCTTATAGAATATGAGGCGAGAGGTAAAAATATTTCATATCAAAATCTGCAAAACAAAGTGTACTGTACCTTCAGATTCGGGTAAATATGCTTAAAAATTTGTAACCATTGTCATAGCAGTTACGTTAGCCTTTGTCACGAATTCCACCAAAATTTGCATCGTCTATTTATTTATTTACCTCTCCCCTTTACTCCCCCTCTCCTGCTGCATTTGCATTTTTCCTGCATCTCGTGCACCTCGCCTCTAAATGAACAGCAGAGCATCGAGCAGCCACCGCGTCTCGAGATAGGATAAACAGCACATCGGCCGCGCAAAGTCCCAAACGAATCGTCGCGGATTTGCATAGAAATGGCGCGCGGCGTCGCCTGAGCTGATGGAGCCATGTCACTAGGTGGCCGTGAATCAGCGGAATGTTCTTATGTTCTGCTACAGAGTGGGGGGGGGTTCTACAACCAGGCGAGATAAGATCCGTGCAGCGAGACTGCAGGAGAAAAGTCTGCGCGCTGCAGTGTTGCTTCATTATCTTAATTAGATACTCTATGAATTTAAATTTGATGCTGCATGCAAAAACTTATTAATTTTGGGTGGATCTTGTTAACAGCTCATCGGAAGTCATGTGCAAAAACGAAAATTGTAGCAGGGCAGAATATTTTGTGATGCACATTTATATATTGAGATATTGCGGAGAAAACTTTTGTTTTTACATGAATATGACGAAAATGGAATGGTCCAATTATAGTTATTTACGGGCGAGCCCCGTAAGCCTGCTTTTCATTAAACTTTTTTCGTCTAGATTGTAGTTCGAGATTCATCCGAGAAGTTTCTAGCCATTTCTAGTTTTGTAAACCAGAAATTCCGATCCGATTTCCGTTCGATTTCCATACTTTTTTCTAGTATAGAAATATACGCCCGGCTCTATTTTTCTAACCGAGATTCATAATAGATTTGTCTACGCATGCGCAGTTCAATCTTTAAAAGTTTTGATATTTTGTTTTGATTTGTTTACGTTTACGTATATGAGTTTTGCACTTGTACGTGTTATTCAATTTGTGTTAACATTTTTTCCATTATAAATTCTAACCTCAAATCTTAAATTGTCACTTGTCAGAATAAGTAAGAATATTATTTATTATTTAGGTAAATAAAATAAATGTGAAACAATAATAATAGTAACTGGATAACTGCCATACACAAATTATAAAACATATTAGGTATCATTGTTCTTTTTTTTCATTTTCATAGCACTCCATGCATTTAACAAAACATAAAAATATTATAAATTATTATTGTTATTGCTAACTTTAGAACGGTTTATTCAAATAACAATATATTGACATGACTGTGTAGTATTATTCAAGCATTTGATATGCCACAAAGGTTATATTGCTATTTAAGATTTTAAAATTGAGAGTGGTGGGGTACGCGTACCACGGGTTGAGAATCTCTGATCTAGATGATAATTTGAAAATAGATATAAATAGTTTCAATTTTTATCTAGATATGATAATAGATAAATAAGTAAAAATTCTATCTAAGATAAGATAACAGATAAAACTGTATTATCTAGCGATTTATCTAAATAAAATTATCTAGATAAGTAGCAATACTGTTTATAAATTGTCTAATAAATAGTCTTGAATCATGGACTCGTAATACAATAGTGTTGCGTTATGAATTTATAATAGTATGTGTCTCATGGAGGGCTTTATATCTTAAGCCCGTTTTACATTACACTAAATCTTGAACAAGATATGTTGTTCAGTTTTTGAAACAATCTAAATTGTGCGTAGTATCATACAGCAAATTGTGTGAAATATTGCATTGCTTCGTAAATTGTCTGAAAAAATGGATAAGCGTGGCTGTCAATTTATTATTATATGCGAACTGCGCTGAATCACAAACTAAATATTGTACGTAGGTATATAAAATTATCTCAGTGGTTTATTATTATTCAATTTGTTGCGCAATTTCTTGTTCAATATTTAGCGCAGTGTAAAACAGCCACAGTTCCCTACATAATGAACGTATTATCCAATAGTCGTAGTCTCGTAGTCAATAGTATATTACAGTACAAGTGAAGAAACTAAGAATTTCGCTCACGCAGCGAGCGAATACGTTTCTTCACAAGTGCTGTATAGCGTTTTGTTCAATCCTACGAGAAGAATATTATTCAAACATTAAAACTTGCATGAAATTTGAAGTAACAAAGGCGGCGGATTGCGTTGTTATGTTTCATGTAAATAAAAACAGTCGCAATTGTCAAAAAAAATAAATATAGTTCATATATGTCACTGTCTTGAAAATCATTTATAAATTAGAACTGTGAAAATATGGCATAAAAAAATGATGTCATTACTTAAAAAGACATAATTTAAAGAGGCTTATGCTGCTACGTTTAATCTAAAAAATCGAAAGAAAGGTATTTAAATAAGATAGAAAAATTCCGTCAGCGGATGCAGTCAAAAAAACGTAAAAGTTGTGACAGAGGGAGTTATTTAAATGGATTGATTGAGAAGTATGCGCCCTCTTCATTATGGTAACACATTTCAATAAAAGATTTGAAGAAGTTTGTAAATTAAGTTCTTGATGAGGTATTTTTGCTTTTTTCAGTTTTCATTTAGTCTAAAGTCGCCCTGTTTTCAATAAATATATATTTTAATGTAATAAATGTTATGAAATATATTGTACATTATTTCTAATATCGTAATGGAAGGGCGAGTGGGCGAATGTAATTACACCACTACTTTTGCCCACCCGTTACCATAGGATTAACTGGAATGAACAAAACAAACAGTTTCAAGCATTGTATCCAAGATAGAAATAACATATTTCAATAGTAGGATTGAACAAAATTATTAAGAAAACCCCAAAATTAAAAAACTTAGAGTGCTGCTACAATTAATCACAATAAAACTTAAACACAGCAACATCTACCCGCCATTAACCCTCCGCAGTCGCCGCCACCACTGTCCACGTCTACATCTCGGCCATCAGCATCGTCAAGCGGATATGAGGCCATTTCCAGCGGGCTCTTCATTTAGAAAACATTGTTCCAGGCATTAGCCACACAGCCACCGCCGCCAGATCATCACCATTCTTCACCCGAACACTGCAACCTTTAACCTTAACACCCGCCATTGTTCTGCATCACATCGGCAAGATGATGATGGGTTCATTAGATGCAGTGGGTGATATTGATCAGTGGATGTGGTTATCGTGTGCACCGAAAGAAGGTGGCAGAATCTGAATATTAGTTTTAGTTAGCTCCGGAAATCTCATTTGTCTCCCACACATGTACCGTTGACACCGTAAAAACGTTTGCCGTTAACGCCGTTCTGTGATTTGATTCGTTGACAATCATCGACGCAGTTTCACAGCTGTCATTTAGTTGGTTGTCAACGAATCAAATCATAGAACGGCGTCAACGGCCGCGACGTTTGCCGGTGCCAACGGTACATGTAAACTTAGCTTAACAATATCACATGTGCATTAATTCTTTCCGGAAATTTTTTTGAGTGCTTTCCAACAAAGTCTTATTAGCTCGAGTGGTACACGAGAGCTAATTATGTTGTTAGAATGCACGATAAAAAAATTCCTAGACATGAATTAATGCATATAAAAGTTATTATCTCGAATGGTATTTAGGAAGAATATTTTTCTTGTTAAAAACACTACCAAAACGACTCATTTTGCAAAACATTTTTGACGTTTAATTTGACAAATTTATTTATTTATTGTAACTAACGTGCTAAAAAAAGGTAAATAAGGTTTTATGAGTTGCAAAAAGTTACCTTCCTTTTTATCCGTTGTCAAAGCGATAAAATTGTTTATGGCTTTCTTTATACAAGAGAGGAATTGTCATATATAATACCATTAGTGACTATGATTTTTCCGGCAATCTTTACCATCTGGTCACGACTGCTTGTTGCGTCGAAAATAAACACGAGTGCGTAGCACGAGTGATTATTTTCTAAAGCAACAAGCAGTCGTGACCAGACGGCAAAAATTGCCGGCAAAATCATAGTCACGTATGGTATTCGGCTTGACAATTTCTCGAATTATTTTATTTATGCCAAAAAAAGTAATGTACTTTTAAAACAATCATCAACTGACATAGTGAAAATTCACTAGTGAAAATTGTCAATGTAATTTTCACTAGTGAAAATTGTCACTGTAGTATTTCCACGCCACTTAAAATCTACACCGCCTAATTTTACCCCCACCACTATGTCCACACCGTATAAATCGTTCTGTGTTGTATTTCTCACGAGTTTATATGGCGTGGACATAGTGGTTAGACGTAGTGGATTTTAAGTGGCGTGAAATTAGGCGGCGCGAGATTAGGCGGCGTGGTATTAGGCGTCGTGGAATTAGGCGTTATGGCATTGTGGTATTAGGCGGCATGGACATTAAGCGTTGTGGAATTAGACGTAGTGGTTGCTTATAAATATTGTATTATTGTATTTGTTTTTTGTTGACTCAATAAAAAGTTTTTCTATCAATTTTTGTATTTTTTCCATGCCCACCTCTCAAATAGTCCGCGCCCCTCGAGAGGGGGCGGCGCCCGACAGGTTGAGAAACGCTGGTGTAAGGTACAAAAAGGTATCAGATTGTAAATAAGATAAATGTCATGTCCTTTTATCTCATATCTTTAATCTAAAAATTTATTTTTATACGATTGGCTATGTATAAGTATAGGAGTTCCCCTCTTGTCCCGTTCCCCGCAAAGACGTAACCAACCTCCTTAAAATAAATGTAATGTATTTTTGAGAACAGAGAGAAGACTCAGACACAAGTAAATTTAAATAGCCAGGTAGGTAATCATAATAAAACCATAATTCCACCGCACAATATTAAAACCTTTAATAAACCTCCCCTATTTCCTAACAATTTAACTCCCACCTTGTCTAGCCGCTAATATCGTTCACATACGTTGCAGTTATTTCTGCAGACCGTCCCGGGCTCATTCTGTTGGTGTTGATGTGCATTAAATGTTAAAACCCAGAGAGAAAAGAAACGCCGGGAAAGTAAACGTGGAAACTACACTGAACGTAAACGGAGAGTTGCATTGTGCAATTAAAACAAATGTGGGCGGTTGCTATGCGATAGAATAAACAGGATGAAGGGGGGGGGGGGGGGGGGGTTTAGAGATAAAATAAAAGTGCTGGAAATTTAAATTTTAGGTTAGCGGCTAAGAAATTAGAATTGTAGGAAATCACACAGAGATGGAACGAGCACGAAACCTTTTCAAAATTTATTTTAAAAAATATGGTTCATTCTGATAGCCTAAAATTCAAGATGGCCCTTGCGACTTTTCATAAAGCTTAACATCTATTAAGGCTGAATTACCTTATACTTTTTTCGTCTAGATTCTAGTTCGAGATTCATCCGAGAAGTTCCTAGCCATTTCTAGAATTATAGAGTGCGGATTATATTTTATGCATTTGTATTACATTGTATTATTGTGCATATTGGTATTGTTTTATAAATGTTTGCATTTCATACAAAAATAGATCAAAATATGGTAGGTATAAATTTTTGCATATTTTGCGTATTTCGATTTATTTTAAAATTGTTTACATATATTTATTATAAATCCATATAACTGCATATTTTGTACCTTTTAACCCAAAATTTCATTGTTTTCTAAAATTTGAAATGTATTAAATTTATAATCGCTCAAATTTTTACATTTATTTTAAAAGTAGGTAGGTCCACAAGTCGTATTCCAGAATTATACGTTATTTTGTTTATTTTATATGATATTCTTGTGTATTGTTGACAAAATGTAGTTTTTTTCTGATTTATAAAAATAAATTATTAGTAAAAATGAACAAGATTATGTGGCATATCTGCATAGTAATGTAAAATATTGCATATTTGTTCAATTTTGTGCATATATTGAGCATATTTAAGCCGTTCGATTTCCATACCTTTCAGATAGAGTATTTCTTTCCTTAAAGTACAAAGAAATATAAATACAAAAACGAGGTTAAACACATCAATGTCGAATTTATAAAAATTCAACTAATATAATAAGAAACTAACCTACAATATGAACGGTGAATAAATACATGATAGTCAAAATCGAAGATAACGACGATAGATTGAAGAAATTATGTCAAACTATTTAAACTATTCTAATAATAATACTATGGGTATGCACTTACCGATATTTCTTGGTCTTAAAGTTGAAATTGTTGTGTTGTAGATCAATCTTAATTTTGCATTCCTGCAAATTACGTTGAACGTTAGCTGCAGTTTATTCATCGTATTTAGGAATCAGAAATAGGTACACCATAAGTTGTAAAACACACTACACAACATAAGAAATTAATAATTTTAAATAAGTAAAACATTACGAAACAGGAGAAACACGTTCAAATTGTTTGAAATAGCATCAAAATATGAATTAAACGTATTTATATCACAAGCAACACTGTATAACTAAGCATTTATTGTTTATTCCTACTGTTAGCCGGTAACTTGTTGACTTTAGTGAGCGTGTTTATACGGATTGATTTGGCTCGATTCATAATATATCCTACGTCATTTATCAGTGCTTCTAAACATTTTTACATAATAGAAATGTTGTTTTAATCTGAATAGAATTATTTCTTGGTTTATAATACAGAATATATAATTCACATGCCACGTGACACATATTTGACTAATTTGATTAGCTAAAATAGGGCAGTAAGAGGCTATCAAATCGATGATATTTTTATCACCGCTGTTACATGTCAACTGTTTCTGTCAATTAATTTCCTACTGTCAGTTTCATATTTAAATATTGCTGTTTGTCAAAAATAAGACTTAAATTGAATGAACCTGATTGTATTCGGTGGGGTAATACCAGTGAAGACAAAATTGAGAAAGTGAAACAGAATTTAAAACGTTCTTGACAGCTATTGAAAAAATATAACCAAACATTTTGGTTTCATTCATTATATATTCTCCCCAAATATAACTCGGGCTATGATTAATCATAGGTGATAGCATTCGTTATGTCTTCAGAAAATTGAACTCGTGCTGCGCACTCGGTCAATTTTCATCGACTAACTCATGCTATCACCGATGATAATCATAGCACATGTTATATTACCCCCGAATATATAATTCATGTGTCACGTGACACATATTTGACTAATTTGATTGGCTAAAATAGGGCAGTAAGAGGCTATCAAATCGATGATATTTTTATCACCGCTGTTACATGTCAACTGTTTCTGTCAATTAATTTCCTACTGTCAGTTCCATATTTAAATATTGCTGTTTGTCAAAAATAAGACTTAAATTGAATGAACCTGATTGTATTCGGTGGGAAAATGTCAGTGAAGACAAAATTGAGAAAGGTAAACAGAATTTAAAACGTTTTTGATAGCTATTGAAAAAATATAACCAAGCATTTTGGACTCATTCATTATATATTCTCCCCAAATATAACTCGGGCTATGATTAATCATAGGTGATAGCATTCGTTAGTCTCGTGCTGCGCACTCGGTCAATTTTCATCGACTAACACATGCTATCACCGATGATAATCATAGAACTAGTTATATTACCCCCGAATGTATAATTGTAAGTTCAAAAAGTTATTTGTAGATCGAAAAAAAATATTATAGGAGTAGGTATTATAGCAAATTTGTTTTATTGGCGTAAGAAAATACGAATCTAACAAAGAGATACCTATGAAAGTACTTTTAACAGTCTAAATTAAAAATAAACATACGATATAAACCAGCTATTTGAGCGAACCGCGAACCAAACCGTACCGTTATAAAATAATTTGGAGATCCCAAAACGGAGGTGAACCGATGGTTGTGGATCGGTTCGGAACGGTTAAAAGCATTAATTAAAAATGCTATTCAATTTTTATGAAATTTGTTGTATTTTCTATAGTTAAGTCAAGGTTGAATTTTTTTTAAATTGAATATATTTTAGTACAAAATTGGAACGAATTTTAAAATTAATTGCTTGATATTTAATAAATCATTGAACCGAAACCGGAACTTGAATCGCTTTTTATAAAACCGATAACCGGTTCAATCCAAGAAAAAATATGAATACCGGAACAAAACCGAACCCTATAAAGCACAGTGAACCGCGAACCGAACCAGAACCGTTATTTTGTGCGGTTTCTGAATAAACACAGGTTTAAGTTAGTGAGAGTGGAAATAAATAGTTAAATCTATATCTATGAAATTATCAAATCGTATCAAATAAAATGAATTATAAACGTGAATTAAATTTTAAAAAATGTTTTAAGATGAAGGAAAGTGACAATAGTGACACATCGTTTATATCTTCTTATGCAGATTTCATAAAATGACTAAAATAAAATTGTGAGTAAAAAGAGTGGGTAGAGTATGGCGGGAGGTCTTGTGCTAGCCACGTCAGATATTTTACAATTTAAATTTACGACAATCACACACTGGCGACCGAGAGACTTGAACCACGGAACTCCGTGTTCGTACGTCATCACGTAGGCTGTGGCTAAACCCGCGCAGCTACTTATCCGAACAATGATCTATCCGGTTTCCCGTTTCCGGATTAACCGGATTAAAAACGGAATTCCAGCTCGTACTCTAAAATCCGGATATCCAGATCCATTGACAGCCCTACATAGATACTTTATTTCCACTACCTTCCCCAACTTTCGTCACCTTCCCCTCCATTCTTCTAGCATTCACCCTGTTGCATAGCCCACTAACCCACTTTCTTCCCCCTCCTTTGGCGTGTCGGCGGTGTGGCGGGGTGTGGGGGTGGGGGAGGCGACAGGGGCACCACGCTCGGGCCGACACCCCCCTCTGCCTCCCCGGCACCCCTCTCCCACGACGCAACAGGTGGGTCGTAAAGTAGATATTCGCATATCACTTGCCACTTGCCAGGGATGTTGGCATGCGGAGATGGATTGGTGATAGCAGGGCGAGAGGGTTGCAGGATGGACAGCAGCAGGAATTGTGCAGAAGAGAGGGTGGTATTACTTTTTGTAGTTGTAGGTAAAGTTTGTCCGCGTTGTGGCGACCGGTACGTCATTAGTTTCTGAACTAATAATAAACAGGCATACGTATATCTCTCTTTGTCACATGCATGCTTGTTAATGTTACGTCTGTCTAATATGTTTATCTCTTTTCCATTAGAGAAGAGAAATAATGTCAAACACTGATTATCATTTCAGGTTATGTTTTGTAGGAAATTTTAGAAAATTCACAACGTTGTACAAGGACCAGAAACTGCAAATTATAATAATAATAAAACGATACCCACAGCAGAAAGCAAAACATAACCGTAAACTACAAAATACTAATAACCTCAAATAGAAAATTGCAAATGTCAAAATATACCCAGTTAATCTAAAACAATGATTCTCGCTGTTAAATATTAAACAAACCCATTGTCATCAGAATTAATTTTGTGGATAATTTATAATAGCATGAAAAATTATTATTATTTAATTTTTACCTCTCGCCTCATATTCTATAAGAGAGGTATTGTAGGGAACATGCCACAGTGTCGACAAGTCATAGTTCCGACAAGCCACAGCATCTAAAAGTTATAGCGTATAAATGTCATAGCATCGACAATTACCCCCACTCCTGAGTTCATAGCGTTCAACTGTTAAACAGTCATAGCGTATAAATGTCATAGTGCCGACACTTACCCCCACTCCTGAGTTCATAGCGTATAACAGTTTTAAAAGTCATAGCGTATAAATGTCATAGAATCGAGTAAATGCCACACCACGGAGTTCTGTTGGACTCAATTAGAGTTTTGTTAGTATTGATTAGTTTATTTTTAAAAAAAACGGAGTTCTGTTGGACTCAATTAGGGATTTGTTAGTATTGATTAGTTTATTTAAAAAAAAACTGAGTTCTGTTGGACTCAATTAGGGTTTTGTTAGTAGTGATTAGTTTATTTTAAAAAAACGGAGTTCTGTTGGACTCAATTAGGGTTTTGTTAGTATTGATTAGTTTATTTTAAAAAAACGGAGATCTGTTGTACTCAATTATGGTTTTGTTAGTATTGATTAGTTTGGGTACAAATGTGCAAATCGAAGTGTGAAAATTGGTATATGGGTAGCTGGACATTGTGGTGGGGGAACTTTTATACGCTGTGGTTTTTCGGACGTGTGGTTATTAGGCGGTATGGTTTTTATACGCTATGACTTTTAAAACTGTTATACGCTATGAACTCAGGAGTGGGGGTAAGTGTCGGCACTGTGACATTTATACGCTATGACTGTTTAACAGTTAAACGCTATGAACTCAGGAGTGGGGGTAATTGTCGATGCTATGACATTTATACGCTATGACTTTTAGATGCTGTGGCTTGTCGGAACTATGACTTGTCGACACTCTGATATGTACTCGTATTGTAATGGGTCAAAATTTTCGAGTATATGCACGTTTCAAGGTCTCTAGAATACGAGTTTAATATTTTCACGATGATGTCTGTATAAGATTCTAAATTTGATATCTAAGGTTTTCATATACGAATCTTAATAAACCAATATAATTTTGGTTTCAATCTACAAATCGGATGTACCTAGTACTTTTTTTAATATTTCGATAAATAATTAATTTAAGACAATTTTTTATTTTAAATGAAAGTTTATGTGATTTATGTGCTCTTACAATCGGTATTTTACAAATTTTTCTGTATCTGGTATGATTTAAGAATAATTAAAGTATAATACATATAATTTAGTATTTCGTTATTTTGTAGTCGATGATCGCTTAAATATTTGTTACTACGTAAAATTTAAATGATTATGACATGGCAGTGACAATGAAAATAGTAAAATATCGTTTTTTCTAATCCTCTTGGTATTAAAACATCATTTAACGAACTGGTTTCTATGGAGCTAAATAACATTTTAAACACACCTCGACAAGCCGTGGCTTTGGCCGTTTTTAGTAACGGGTTGAACATAGCAACTGACATATTAAGCACGGGCTGAAGTTAGCTCTTATATTTGACATTTAATTTTTGTGAAAAACTGAGGGAAATCAATTATTTATTTCAATCATTGTAAATGTTTTGTCAATTTGTTGCTATGTATAATAACATTAGGATTTTACCTAAAATAAATATAAATGAAATGTGACATATTAATTTATGTTGTTTAATTTGTGATCGTAGAATAAGTATAGTATGTGATTCGTTTATAAAACTTGATACATAATATACTATTTTATCTTCTTCTGTAGTTTAAATAAAATGACTAAAATTATATTTTCAGACGACCACTACGGAAACTTGCCATAACAATGTTATAAACTACAATGGAAACAAACAAATAACACAAACTAACATGTTAGTCTAACGCACACTTATAACGTAACGCTTCGAGTTACACTATATGACAACAGATGGCGTTACGAGTAAAAATCAATTCAAATAAATGGAAAAAAAGTATATTAATGCAATAAATTGACATTTTGACACAGTCTGTAATATTATATAGACACAAATTTTCATTTTTCAATTTAATAATAATTATTTATTGGCTAATTGTGTATTCTTTAGTATTTTTGACATTTCAGATTATAGTTGCACAGTTGGTATCGAGGCATAACCTAACTTTTAAACGTCAGTGCTTCAACTTCAACAGTTGTATATAATTTAGTTCATTGAACATTTTTTTAAATATTTTGTGGTCGTCTGAAAAATAGTGTACATAACTCGCTCAAAAGTGAGATAACAGTGCTCGTGAAATTGAACCACTCGGCGCTATGCGCCTCATTCCTCAATTTCACTCGCTTGTTATCTTACACTTTCGATGCTCGTTATGTAATATACTATTTCAGACGACCACTACGGAAACTTGCCATAACAATGTTATAAACTACAATGGAAACAAACAAATAACACAAACTAACATGTTAGTCTAACGCACACTTATAACGTAACGCTTCGAGTTACACTATATGACAACAGATGGCGTTACGAGTAAAAATCAATTCAAATAAATGGAAAAAAAGTATATTAATGCAATAAATTGACATTTTGACACAGTCTGTAATATTATATAGACACAAATTTTCATTTTTCAATTTAATAATAATTATTTATTGGCTAATTGTGTATTCTTTAGTATTTTTGACATTTCAGATTATAGTTGCACAGTTGGTATCGAGGCATAACCTAACTTTTAAACGTCAGTGCTTCAACTTCAACAGTTGTATATAATTTAGTTCATTGAACATTTTTTTAAATATTTTGTGGTCGTCTGAAAAATAGTGTACATAACTCGCTCAAAAGTGAGATAACAGTGCTCGTGAAATTGAACCACTCGGCGCTATGCGCCTCATTCCTCAATTTCACTCGCTTGTTATCTTACACTTTCGATGCTCGTTATGTAATATACTATTGTGACTATAGTAGTATTAGCACCTACACTATATAATATATTTGTATAGTAAAAAGAATAGAGTAAGTATGGCTGGAGGTCTTGTGCTGGCCACATCAGATTTTTAAAAGTTTTTTTATGCAATTCAAATAAGATCTTAGTTGAAATTTAAAAGAAATAATTCAAGTCTGGCTGTTAATGTTTAACGAACCATCAAATGTTCAACAGTTCCCTTGACGCTTCGAGTTCATCCTTTAAATTTGAATCTAAATGTAACATTCCAATTCCATTTCAACCCTTATTCATATCCTTATTAGAAATTATAACTCAGGTAGTTGAGCGTATAAAACAGATCTTAATGACACTCATATTATTGGTGGTAGCAGAGTGTGTAACCGAACGTTATAACCGTTTCCACGGCGGTTAAAAGTTACAGGTATCACCACAGTCCCCGCTCCAAACGCGTCCCAAGATAATAAAGCCGTATAATTAACCTCATATTATCGCAATTAAATTAAGCCGTGAATTACGGTAATGACTTCGCAACTCCAATTTTCAAATGAGTAACTTTTCTTGATTTTCCTGTTATTAAGAAGGCGCGTGGAGAGATATGGCAACGGGGGCAATTCGTCCGTTAGAAAGCGTCCACAGTCAATTTTATATAAAACTGTTCGTTTATTCCTCAAACTTACTGTAGAGAGGATAGTCAAATTTTAGTGTCCTACGTAGGATCGAGAGCGAAAGATATAATTTCCATAACAACATCAAGGATAACAAATTTTTTTATTGTTGGTAACAACATGGTAATGCGCATAGGTACATTTTTTTCTACTCCCTACTGGATATTGGCAACATCTTCATACTATCATGTGTGGAAAGGGATGTCATATCCATACCAGGTGTGGATATGAAATTAAAGGTCAAATACGTCAAATAAATTATTAATGCGTGCAAATTATGTTTTTATATGACAAATAATTAGTAAAAACTTTAAATCAACTGTTATTTAATAATTAATTATGTTTAAATGCATGATTTTATTGCAAAAGGAGCAAATAAAATTTAGAGTTTTTACGTTGGCAACAATTATTTAAATGTCATTTATGTCAAAAAATAATTGATGTAACCCTACTTTTAAATAATTTGTGGCATCATATTGAGCGCATTTTGTTGCAAAAATTATATTTCGTTATTTGATCGTAGAAAAAATAGGCTGTACAACTCGAGTGGATTGCCTATATTGCACGCGAACGTTTGCAGGCACTCCCCCTATGGGGTCGTGACTGCAAACTCGTTCTCGTGCGATATAGGCATCACATCCACTCTTGTTGTACAATATACTGTTTTCCATAACCTATATAAAATGACGACATTTCATACCTACTCAGTTGCTGAAACGTCATACGTCATCTCCAGGGATGGAAATTCTTCTACTCTTTGAGAAAAAAATAACAGTTATTGTTTTGTCATTAGAACAAGTATCGACCTACTATTCTAAAATGAAAAATACGTCATGATTTGCTCATTTTTTAAATTTTTTTAAATGTTTTAGTGGTTATAGAAAAAAATATTGTATTATATACGGGATAGATAACAGATTTTAGCGCTCGGTGTGCTTGTAACGCATCCGCTGCGCGTTGGGAGACAAATATCACACCTTGCGCTAAATCGCTTGCATTTAGTCGAAATGGGATGACTCTTTGAGTTGTAAAAAGTTTGAAGTTTTCTCTTTAATTTGATGCAAGTCAATGTGATGCCAAGTCAATTCCACCCCCTCCCACGCCCCTAAAAAATCCCTGATATCAAAAAATGTCCAACTTTGACAGCTCGTACGGTGTGCTAAAAAAATTGTGGACACAATTAACCAACAGAGCGAGAAACTTCTTTCATTTTCCTGTAAATTCCTGATTTCGAGTACCTGCGATAATTTGGCGCGAAGTTATGAATTTTTCAAAAAAAGTTGCATTTTGAAAAGTTATGTAAGCACAGATAAATGTCAGCTAATAATATTTTAATTTTTTTGAACACTCTATTTTTATTGGAACTTGTTTTTTCACGCAGAATCGGAATCTGCAATAAAGAAAGAGGTTCCCATTTGAAAGTTTTGGTTTGCATTTTTTTTAAATTACTTGACACATTTTACCGGGAGATTAGAATGACTTAGCATTACGAAGTTAACGTTACTAAATAAACAATAACCAACAATGAGAGCTTCAATTTCAATATACCTATCCTGTTGAAATTCGGTTGCGCGCGCATGCTTGGGCATTGGGCATCCGGTTAGATGGAACGAGTACGATAGATACAAAGTAACATTGTGTTGAGTGTGACAGCAAATTGGGGCGAAGTACGCTGTGTGTCAATGGAAAGTGTGGTTAATTTAAATTTGACATTTCTTATTTTTAATTTGAAAATATAGGGGAAAAGTTTAAGATATAGCGCAATTTGTACAATTTAATACGCAACAGGAATGAAACAAATTAACAAAATTGTAAGAAAATTTTAAATTAAATTTTGATATTTGTATAAATCTGGCAAAATACACGCGCATCACCACGATTGGTCTATTGACGTCACTTCATTTTGCCACAAGCATGCGCACAGCGTACTGTGCACCGTGCACCAGCTTGCTGTCTCACTCAACTCATGTTACTTTGTATCTATCCTACTCACTTCTTCTGACATGACAGGCCTATTTGTTAGAAGTATGTTCAGTGCGCTTAATAATGTAACTATTGGCTTCATTTTTACGTCGTTATATTTTGCGGATAAAATCCCCCGGTACAATTTCTCGTTGGTTAATGCTAAGGGACGTTCGCTTTGCCGCCACGGACCCATCACAGGATAGTTTTCTAATTTATGGAATTTGTAGCAACGGTGGAATAGAACAGACAGTACATTAGGACTGTTACTGTTGTATATTACACGTTATCTGCTCTGCTGCTGCTCCTAGAGTTCACAGACAGAACTAACCGCCATCATTGTACACTAGCTTTCTAATTACATATTTTTAAATTATGTTAATTCTATAACTTATTGTGCGAAGAAGATAACATAATAAATAGTCAATCTACAGTAAATGTCAAACAAAAGTTTCAAGTGGTGAGGGTGAGACAATCACACATTTTGTCAATGCTCAGACATCGTCTACGTTATTATTTAAGACCTGGAAATGCAGGCCGTTGCTAACAAAACATTGGGGAACATTTTTTTTGCAAATTTTAATATTAAATTATATATTATATGTATCAAAAATATACGCTATATTATTATTGATTGTATTATTTTCATCATTTTAAAAAATATTATATTTTAATTTTTAATTCTGACATTTTAATGCATGATGTGACAGATTATTTTTTCTACTCCCTAATGGATATTGGTAACATATCTTCATACTATCATGTGTGTATATAGATTTCATATCCACACCAGGTGTGGATATGAAATTCAAGGTCATATACGTCAAAAAATTATTAATGCGTGCAAATTATGTTTTTATTATGATAAATAATTACTAAAAATATTAAATCAACTGTTATTTAATAATTAATTATGTTTAAAAGCATGATTTTATTGCTACAAAAGCAAATAAAATTTAGAGTTTTTACGTTTGGCAACAATTATTCAAATATCATTATGTCAAAAAATAATGGATGTAACCCTACTTTTAAATAATTTTTGGCTTCATGTGCATTATATTGCAAAAACTATATTTCGTTGTTTGATCGTAGAAAAAATAGGTTGTACAACTCAAGTGGATTGCCAATATCGCACGCGAACGTTTGCAGACACTCCCCCTATGGGGTCGTGACTGCAAACTCGTTCTCGTGCGATATAGGCATCACATCCACCTTGTTATACAAAATACTATTCTGTTTTAACGTATTTCACAGAAAACATAATTCTTAATTCACACTTCTGGTCTTCAACCGGGTCCCTTAAAAGCGCCCTCAATCGACCAAATTTTGCATTCAATTGTCCCTAGCAACGAAAATTGTATTTCCAGGCCTTGAATAATAACGTAGGCGATGGCTCAGGTCACACGAGGAAAACAAAAAAATCTAATGTGGCCAGCACGACACCTACCACCATACTTTCTTTATTCTTTTTACTTACTATTATAATATGTAGGTAGTAGGTAGGTACTACTACTACTACTCACTAATATATTTTAGTCATTTTATTTAAACTTCAGAAGAAGATATAAACGATATAATCATTTAAATTTTACATAGTAACAAATGTTAAACTATTATGGACTACAAGATATCGAAATACTAAATTATTATAAGTACAGGGTTCACCAGTCAAATGGAAATATTTGATGTGGGGCTTAGAGCTCGTTGGGAGGTGGTGGGGAAGAAAATAACCGACTCAACATTATTAGCGTAGTCTACCATTTACTTTATAATAGATAGTTGGACGGGTGAACAGCGTGGCTACACAGTTAAAGCGCACTGTCTCAGTGGCGAGAGTTTGGTGCAAACGCGGCGAGATTTTAGACGTCATTTCAATCAGCCTGTTCCATCGAATAGGGCGATTCGAACGTGGATAAACAATCTTGAGCAAAGTGGATCGACGTGTAAAAAAAGGTGGAAGTGCAAAAACGGTTCGAACCCCCTGAAAATATCGCAGCTATTCAACAGGCGATGTTGAAATCTTTTAATCCATGATCGGTTGATTTTTGTTTTTGCGTAAAAAATATTAACAGGTGAGACGGGTGACACGTTGGCACTAACCATAAGTCATAACAAAGATATTAAATGTAGTAATTGAACGGAGGATGGCTTCAACACATGCAGAAGAGTTTTCCTGTGAATGAATCTTTTGATTCAGGTGATGTAAATTTCTGTGTTTGAATATTTTAGATTTTTATTTGTATTATTTGAAATGGGCACCGGATTGTACGTATACATTTATGTTTATAAGTCTAGGTTATGTGCTGGCCACATCAGATTTTTTCTCACGTGAAATGAGGTATGGAAAAAATTTCCGCTAAATTTTTGTATAACCATGGTTACTATTATTGTAATAAATTCTTCCTCGAAATCCCTGAGTCCCCATCTGCACAGTTTGCTCAAAAGAGAAACATTTAACCAGACTAGGGTCAGAATGGCAGAAAAAATGTCGCTCGTCAATGTAAACTGCAGTAATCTGGCCGTTGGAGATTCCGTAGTCACATCGGAGTAAATCGGCGCTGGTAACGACGCCGCCACGAGCGCCACCGTCGCCGCCGCCATCTTATTTACTGGCGTCGCTTTGCTTTTTTCCACGGGAATAACGAGAGAGAGGATTAAGAATTCTTTCTGCTAGACAAGTTATAGGCACTTCCTTCCCGTGTCTTGGAATTAATTGGCCATTCAGAGCCCCATCCATTAAGAACACTGGGGGGGGGGGGGGTACACTTCCTTCGGGAACCTTTCCGCCAAGCGTTATTCACTTGTTTATCGGATATACGAAAGTAGAGAAGCCAGTGAGATTGTGAAGTTTGAATGTTTGTTTATTGAATAGGTTATGGTAATACGATGTAATTATTTTATCTTATGGGGCGAAAAACGGGTTCATCGGTTCGGTGTGGCTTTTTCTGATGTACAAATTTTATATTTAGAAATATTCTAGGTAGGAGACTATAAAAACAATTGCTAAGCAAACATCTCATAATCGGAAAAACGGGAAAAACTATATTACAGCAGATTTTAAATTAAACTAAGAAAGTATTTTTATGTTGTATTACATGGTTTCTTGCTAATAACACTTACCCATAAATTATCTAAAGATAATAATATAAATCTCAGAAATTATTCTACATCTCTAACATCTTTAAGCATAATATTTAAATTTTAGTAACTCAAGTGAGCTTGTAGGAATTAAGAAAAGTAAATAAATGATGGTAATCTTACTTCATGTATATTTTTGTTAGCCTCCATATATTATACAAATTTTCAATTAAAAAAAACTATCATTGGAAAGAACAGATTGGATAAAATGCAGTGGCGTAGTTACGGTGGGATATATTCCCTCCCCCCAAAGCTCTAAGAAATACTTTTTTTCAGTAATTGTTATTCAAATTCATCCCAAAAATGTACAAATTATAAATAGTGAATATAAAATAGGTAAACCCATAGTTTTTGTTTATTTCGCACCATAAGTGAGGGAAAACCGTGCTGTTATTTATTTCTAAAAATTCATTTTTTAGGTACCTATTTGACATTAAACAAAAAAAATTTCACCTGTGGCCTGTTCTATTATGATACACTTCATTATTATTGTAAATAACTGAAAAAACAGCAAGATATCCGCAAACGCTTGTTGAGAATTTTTTTTATACAACCCCCCTTCCCCCCCCCTTAAAGCCGATGTATGGCTGCGCCACTGATAAAATGTATTGGAAAATATTCAATATTTTTAATATCAACAACTTCATTACTATATTACGCGAGATATAATGCATTCTTCAGATACTTATAATAAAAAATCTGACGTGGACACCACATGACTTCCTTGTACGCCTTGTGTGTTCATACTTTTCTTAATAACTAAAATGTAGAATAATATAAAAAATTCTTTTAACTTATTATACTAGTATACTCACAAATATATTTTAGTCATTTTATTTAAACTGCAGAAGAAGATATAAAGCATATTTTACTATTGTCACTGTCATGTCATAATCATTTAAATTTTACGTAGTAACAAATGTTAATCGATCATGGACTACAAGATAAAGAAATACTAAATTATACATATATACTTTAATTATTCCCAAATAATACCAGATACAAAAATATTTATAAAATACCGATTTTAGGTAATAATCACATAATCTTTCATTTAAAATAAAAAAATTTGTGTTAAATTAAATATTTATCGAAATATTTTTAAAAAGTACTACTTCCGGTTTATAGATTGAAACCAAAAATAGGAGGTGCACAACTAGATGCTATAACAGTCCTAAATACAAAATTTCAACTTTCTACGTCCAACCGTATTTGAGTTATGCGACACACATACGTCCGTCCGTCCGTCCGTACGTACGTACAGACGTCATGTCGAAACTAGTCATAATGGATTCAGAAAAGGTCAAAACGGATATTTCCGTCAAAATCTGAGAACCGAAATTTTTCGCGATTACAATACTTCCTTACTTCGTACAAGGAAGTAAAAAGTAGTCCCAAATTTGCAACCAATAGAAACAAAGCTAAGAGCGTATTGTTACATCTAAAAGAAAAATAATTTGGTATGGTGGTGTAGTTTTTGATTATAATAATTGTATTTCTAATCATCGGTAAAATATCGTAAGGTTATATTTAAAACTAAGTAAAAATGTGTAATTTAGCTATCAGTGTATCGATATTCATAAATATTTTCAGTACGGGAGCCGATGATTATTTGTAAAGTCATACTGAAAAGTTGCTTGCGAAAGCGTCGTTGGCAATGTGCTTTATGCTTTATATATTGTAAGTCACTTTTAATAAGTTATATTTCAAAATGATTAATTTCTTACAATAAGTTAGTGATATTTTAATAGTGAAGTGAACTGTGTACTAATTCGAACTGAACTGAATTAATCTGATCTGATATCTGTGGTTCCTGATTTGCTGTTCAATCCAGGTTGTTACTGCCTTCCAGAGTGTTCCTGACGTTCTCAAGGGTTCAAGAATAAACCCTGAGTTAACGCAGCCTCAGGATTAATAGTAGGTGCAATTTTCTTAGCTGTTGTGTCTTCCAGCACATGTACTAAAATGTATTCTTAACTCAACCAGTGCTGTATTACGCAATAAGCACGAAAGGCACGTGCCTAGGGGACCCCGACTTTGAAGAACCCGCGTTGGCAAAGAAAAATATTTTTATACTTACTTTAAAATTTTATTTTTTATTAAAAATGAATTCCGCGAATACATTTTATAATAATCTGAAAAGTAAAAATTTGTTGTGTAGGCAACGAATTTACCGCGTAAAGCGCAAACATCATCCATGTAAGATGTAAGGTTCGGTTGACAACATTTTTTTTCAACAGCGGAGTTCACTCTATACACTATTACAAGCCGCTTGTTAGAGCTTGTAATAAATTTATAGTTGCCATCGTTTTCGCATTATATTTTATCTGTGTAGCATAGATTTAGAAGTAAAATGATCATTTTCAAAAAAAGAACGTCTATGTATGTATGTATGTATGTATGTAGCTTAATATTGTACCTATTTAACATGAATTTGCTTCAAAAATTGACTAGGTATCCGGACTTAATAAATAAATTTACCGCTGCGAAAGTACGAAAAGTGCAAATATAAAATTAGAAAATTGAATTGAGATTTTGATAAATTCTTAATATTTACCTATTTTTATTTTTGTTATAAATATTTTCTATAGATTATATTTATACGAGTAGGTTAGATATTTTTTACCCAGTGACCTCTAATAATTATGGACGGGAAAGCCATATACTTTCAACACATAAGGGGCTGGCTCCTGCGAACTGTCATGGGAGAGAGTTCTTCATTATCTTTTTTAACATGCCATCTCTTTCTAATGTAACAACTGTAGCATACTCTGAAATTTGGCAATAGGGTAGTTTACAGTAGCAAATTAGCAATCCAGTCAATTATATTGAAAGGAGACCCCAGTAATAAGTTATTGCCATAAAAAAAGTTTTCAAAAAGTTAATAGTTCTTTAAATATTTGAGATTTTACGTATCGTACATCTACGTCACAGTACCTAATGCATTCTCTCTCAAGCTCTCAAGCTCTCTTTCTCACACATCTATCCTATTCTGAATTATTGCAACGTGTATGCCGTCTATCTTTGTTCAACGTAGTGTTTCTTTATCTATGAACTGTCATGTAAAGTAATGTACTTTAAAAATTAATCACAAGAAATTAAATTTATTTATAACGATTTCTGCCAAATAAAGTTACACGTTAGGGACTTAGCTTCGTTGAGTCTTCGATATTAGCCGTAAAATATAAATACAAACCATAGGGACAGACAAACGATATAATTGTCAAAATATTTAACCAATTTGACATTTTATAATATATTTCGTAGATATCGTAGATCCGTTATCATTCCAATCAATGTCATTAATTGAAGTAACAAAAATTAAATTAAATTCTTTGATAATTCCAATGTACCTTGCCCGAATTTTGTAGTAAAATATGTGCAGTTTAGCGCGCTAGCATAAATTCATAGTTTTTTGCTAAATCTGTAATGAAAATTGATAAGCTTTGCCCGAATACTCCCATTGCAAGATATGTTGAATGACATAGGTCTGCGAATCATATAAGTGGTACTAAAACTCAGGATCAAATTTTTGAAGGCAAATTTATAAATTATATATCTAAATAATATATTTTCACGTGTATTCTTACATACAGTAATAAAGAAACTACCAAATTGTATTTTATATTTTGTAACATTTAAAAACAGTTGATTTTACATAAGTACATTTTAATTCCAGCCCCATTGTTTGAGAAGATTTTCAGTTGTACATTACGTCACACAAAATTTAAAAATTAATTACAGCTTTATTAAGAACAATTAAGGCTTATCAGTACTCTCAATCGCTTTCAAATAACATGAAGTTTCAATATAAAATTTAAAAAAAATTGGTAAACTACCCTATTGCAATACTTTCGTTGGTTAGAAAGGACAACCTCTCTGCATTGTTTCGGTTGCGGGTTGCATACGATTTTTATGGAGCCACGGGCAGATGTTTTCTTTCCGGTACATAATTAATAGAGGTCACTGTTTTTACCTATGCATAATCACACTTATTTATTTTATGCTATATTTTATGAAACAATAATAATAGTAACTGATAACTGTCATACACAAACTATAATGGCCATTTGCATCGCCTCCGCTTAAATTTTAAGTGTCACTTAAATGAAAAATTGAATTAATGACAGCAATGTTATATCTACGTTTGACAATTTGATTTTGATTCGATCTTGTTCATTTAAGGAATACTTAAAATTTAAGTGGAAGCGGTGCAACTGGCTATAAAACAATTTATTAGGTTATCATTGTTCTTTTTTGTTTTCTTGTCATTTTCATAGCACTCCATGCATTTAATGAAAAATAAAAATATAAACTATTGTTGCTAACTTTAAAATGGTTTATTCAAATATCATTTTTATTGACATGACTGTGTAGCATTTTTCAAGAGCTATCGTTTGATATGCCACAAAGGGTATATTGTCATTTCAGATTTTAAAATTGAGAGTGTTGGGTGTGACATGAGTGATTTAAAAAACAAAAATATTAGTAACATGTGTCCCCCTAGATGTTAAAACATCACAATCCGTTTCCATGTTATTAAAGGTGGATCGTCTTAAACGCGCCACCCTATATAGGAGGTTGAATGGGGAACTTTCAATTATAAGGCATTTGACCTTGAATGAAAAAAAATTCGCCTGCGGCGCATTTTCTTACAAGCACGAACACCATTTGGATTTTTTGTATTTGAGCCCCCTCTCCGTCCCTCCGGGTAGATTTGAATTAAAAGAAAAATAATTAAAAATTGAAGCGCCAAAGGAATAGTTCGAGTTCAATTTAGGTTCTAAGATTGTCAAGATGAATTAGATTTTAGAATTATTGTAAAGATTTCCATCGTATAAACGAGCCCAAACTCACATGAATTCGCCCGGTTAAAAAACTCGTTTTTGCCCAAAGTTTAAATAAAAGTAAAAAATACAAGTAAAATGTAATGTGTCTTATATTTAATGAAAATTGCAAAACATTTTATACTTAATGGAACCGAAAAAAAATTAGAAAAATCGTCCTGCAAGCAGTGTTGTAATAGATAACAATATTTTTTATCTAGATAAAGATAAAGATATCTTACTTTTTATTTATCTAGATAAGATAATAGATAATCATCGAAGAAATTATCTAGATAATAGATAAAAGATAAATCATTATTATCTAGATAATTATTAGATAATTCATAGATAATACAAAAAATATAAATGACATGTTCTAAAGTATAAGCGGTACCTGCTAGCGAGTCGGCAGCCTTACAAGCTTGTACGTTGGATGCTTGCACAGTTTGATTACATTAGAATTCGATTAAAATTAATAAATGAAAAAAAATGGTTCTAATTTTGCAAAAATTATTATCTAGATGATTTTTAAAAATAGATAAAGATAATTTGTAATTTTATCTAGATAAGATAATAGATAAATAAGAAAAAAATTATCTAGATAAGATAATAGATAAACATATATTATCTAGATGATTTATCTAGATAAAATTATCTAGATAAGTTACAACACTGCCTGCAAGGACAATCTAAAAATTGTGAAAAGACTACAGAATATTTGGGACTTTTTTCTAGGATAGTATGTTTAGGACTTGTAGGTACTATGTCACAACGAATTGAAGCAGTTGGAAAATAATGGCGGAGTTACAATTGTGGCCAATTCGTTTTATAGTTATTAGAGAAAACAGTAAAAAAAATCTGTATATTATACTTTATTATGTTATATTTAAATTTAACTTTAATATATTGAGCTGTGTACACTATTTTTCCCAGAACCATAAATATTAAACATTTTATTCATGAATGTATTTTGATGTCTACTGTCATAATTTTAATTTTACGAAAAAACAAAATATAGGTACCATGATCATGGAACACATGATACAAGATTTTCAATAACTAACAAGAATATAAATTCTATTTAAATTTTTAAATTATACTGTTACTACTACTTTAATTTATGTGGATAAATCACTTTTAATGTCGTGGTTGTCTATCTTGTGGCCATATAATTATCAATTACATTACATACATAATTATCAATAATTTGCACTAGTGCAAAATTATCGTGTAATTTTACACTGAAAAAAAAACTTGTTACTCGTAGATAAAACGAATTATCTATAGAGGTGAATTAATCCACGAAGCTAAAATATTCATTGAAATAGTAAAATTATTTTGCGATTTACGAATTTCGATTTGTATATAAAATAATTTGTATTTCTAATAAAGTATTATTTCAGCTAGTTAATATTTTCTACTGATAATTAAGTAAATAATTTTTTTATCTGGCGTAATAGTAATAATATTCTTTATTATAAACTTATACGTTTATTGGACGACATTCAGAAATGTCAGACTTAAATTTTATGAGGGAAATAGTCCACACAACTTACTGTATGATACTACACAATTTAGATTGTTTCAAAAATTGAACAATATCTTGTTCAAGATTTATTGTAATGTAAAACGAGCTTTTCAAAAGATTTTCGATCAAAAATTATTAATATTATACGAAATGGAGGGTCCAGTAAACTAACCCTTACTTGCCCGGATTGCAATCAAACAATACCATATATTAATTACAACATTACCCATGCAAATATCTTTTATTAACCCCCCCACCCCCTGGTTCTATCTTGAACGGACCGACGAGAGCGGAGAGTTGAGCGCCGTGCGTGAAACGCTGTAAATTACGCGACTGAGACACTATCGCGTTATATCGAGAGCATTCGTCTAATTTACGAGCAGTAATTAAAGGGTTTGCGCGACCGACGCTCGTCCCGCCGTCCCGACGCTGCCCCCACTGGGCCGGGAGGGGGGGGGGGGAATTTTGATCGAGGAAATCAAACCAGTCAAGAAGTGGATGCGGAGGAAATAGGGGTGGTGTAATTCGACCAGGGATAGTTTTAGTTTGCGACCAGTAGTGGTCGGTTTTAGTAAGCATTTTGTCGATATAGTAGCTGCGCAGCAAATAGGAACAAGCAATATAAATAATATATTAATAGAATCATTAGAGTTTCTAGATTGCCTGAAAATAAGTATAATATGCAGTAGAACTGAAAGAAGAGAGAGCAAAATTCATCAAATTGCAATGAATTTTATGCAAAATGAAAGATTATTACAGGCATAATTTTTAGAATAAGACAATTAGGAATGTATATATTTTTATGGTATAACATAATAGTCCGGGAGCTGGCGTCAAATTTCATGGGTGATTGCAGCAAAGCTGATTTTTGCAATATAATTAGTTCTATAATAACTAATTAAGAATTACAGTGTAAGCTGGCACGACCGTGTGGCCTGCAGATTTAAGGGCCTGCGAAACTTTCAAAAAATATCAGATTTTCAAGTGAAACCAGCAAAGCTCAAATTTTGTATAATGATACTTTACCAATTATATTTAACAAAAAAATATGTTAGCTGGACAGGGCAAGTGGAAAACCTTGTTAGCTGTGCAGGTGAACAGTGACAGTGACAGTGACAATGTCAAAATAGTGACACATCGTACTGTAAACAGTAGAAGAAGATATAAACGATGTGTCACTATTTTGACATTGTCACTGTCACTGTCAATGTTCACCTGCACAGCTAACAAGGTTTTCCACCTGCCCTGTCCAGCTAACATATTTTTTTGTTAAATATAATTGGTAAATTATCATTATACAAAATTTTAGCTTTGCTGGTTCACTTAAAAAACTTTTATTTTTTGCAAGTTCCACAGCCTCTTAAAATCTTGAGCCCCGCTTTCGGACCAGCTTACATTGCAATTCTTAATTAGTTATTATAGAACTAATTATATTATAAAAATCAGCTTTGTTGAAATGGTCCGGTCAAATTTGACGCCAGCTCCCGGACTATAACTTTCATTGTTGGTGAAAAGTTGTTATATTTATTATTCTGATGTTGGTATACACGTTTATAATTTTGACATATTGAGTTATTGAGTAGGTATTGACATTTAATAATATCTGTTATTTGCAAGTATGGATGAGCTACTATCTAATTTGATAGTTGGTTCAGTTACATCCACAGTTGTGGAATGTGTTCGGTGTCATCCTGGTATATTTACAAAATTGTTCGTTGTCAAATTCTGTATTTCGCATGTCTTTCAAAAGCGTTACGTATGCACCTTCTATATTCCTTTTGCGATTCATTGGTCGCACAGCGAAACTTCTCACTCTTCTCTTCGCTTTTTCTTTTAAACACAAAGCATTAACCGCACTTGATAAAACAAGATATCCAGCAACACACAAAATAATATTCTGTTTCTCCATGTTGATAATTACAAAGTAGCAATGAAAAATATATTTTGAGGTTATATTAAGTTTGACTTTGACGTTTGAAATGTTTGTCACGCATGCGCATTTAACAAATAGAACTAAGAATAAGGCGTAAAGTTAAAAGTTAACTAACTTTTGCTTACTCCCAATTCTTAAACCTTAAACCTTATTCTTATTCCAGTAGCATAAACCGTCCCATATGTTTATAACCGTTTTAACTTTACGACTATTCTTATTCTTAAATTTTGTGAGCATAAACCCACCTTTACTTTTGCTTACTCCCAATTCTTAAACCTTATTCTTATTCCAGTAGCATAAACCGTCCCATATGTTTATAACCGTTTTAACTTTACGACTATTCTTATTCTTAGTTCTTATTCTTAAATTTTGTGAGCATAAACCCACCTTAAATGTAAATTATGGAACATAATGATTTAGATATATCTAAATTTCAATTTTAGTTACTATTTATAATATTAAAGTGTATGTTTACATTTAAATCAGTGTCAATTATAGTATCCCTGATACAGCTAGAGATATCTAGATCATGCTAGATCCCCTTACACTCTGACCGCTAGAAATGATCATGTTGGCAACCTAATTATTCTTTAACCGTGATGTCTGTACCTCTACTTTTTTGCAATCATTTTTAAAACACCCTGTATAAGTAGTCGACATGGCTGGGGCCGAATTGTAAATTCCTCCCCTCCCGCCCTTCACCCTAATTTTGATCGGTGGAGGAAATCAAACCGAGTTTCAAACACAAGTCAAGAAAATTACCCTATCCGACTAGCACTTTTATGAGCCGTATTAAATTTATTGCAAATAAGTTTAGATAACGAAAGTTGGCGCTGGAAGTTGTGTATTTAGGCGGCTGTGCGAGATGAATGGCATCTATAACGGCGGAGTAACATAACCTGCAAAGAGAAGATATCGAATGTTTCGTGCTTATCACTGTAAATGAATTTAGCGGCGCAATTAAATGACGCAACTTGGAGACGCGGACTTGATTTGTGAGAAACATTATACACAAATCATTCCAAGGGTTGTGCAGATACCGCTGCTACTGCTACGGGTAGACATGAGGATTCAAAATGGCGGAAAATATGGCGCAAATTGTATTGCATAACTTTAATCCAATGGTAACATTGATTGCTGAAAAAGTTATTACAACTGTCAGTTGACGATGACAACTGAAACTGAAAGTTTGTCTTTGAACGGCTTGGTTGTATATACAGAGAATACAGAGAGATTATAAATTAAATTAAACATTGGCAGTTTTTTCAATATATGATGAACTAAATAATATTAAGTGATAGGTAGTTTCTTTCTGGTTGATGTAACATGCAAAATAACTGAATTTTAAAATTCTTTGACCAAAAAAAAAACATATAGTATAATATGTCGCACATTCATATTATTTTGAAATACAATAATGTGAATATTTCTAATATCTTGAATTGCTCAAGGATGCCAGTATGGCATCAATCGGATTTTAAATACATTATATAAGCTGCAAAAATCGCTAAAAAATTAATCATACCTCAAAACACACTTTTGTCGTTTGGCACCCGGACTATTAAACATAATTTTATACCCAATTTTTAAAAAACTTTCTTTCTTATTTCATTTCAATGATTTAAGTAGGTACCGAATTTCATTACAAAAGAAACAAAAATACTACCAGATTCAGAAAATTGTATTTAAAATTGTCTATACATATAGATAATTATTTTTTCTTTTATTTTTAATTGCAAAAATTGTTAAAAATAAATAATGTAGGTACCAATTTATTTAAGGAAAACTATATCAAACTTCAATACTACTACTTCCGGTTTGCGGATTCCTACCAAAATCTTATCCGATGTTGGGATCGTTATTAAAATTATAAATATGAAATTTGGTTATTAAATGTATGATACTTTTTAAGTTTAAAGTGACATTTATGATAAATGAAACATTGTAGCAAAAATGTTAAACTTACCCATTCGGTACAATATATAGTCCAAAATTTATTTAAAACAATACAAATTCACAAATTACATTAATAAAATCATAACAAAACTCTCATTCTATTTCATATACTTATTGACAAAACTCGAGTTTTCCTTTTCAATATAATCATTAACTTTCACTTGCAGTTCTTCAATGTGCTTATTTTTCATATCAATTAAACTTTGCAAATGTTCTACCTAAAACGCAATATAAATTATTAATTATTATATTTATCAAAAAATGAAACACAAACTTTCAAACATACTTTTTGATTTAAAATTCTTATTGCCTCATTCTTTAAGTCAAGTTCAAATTGCACCTTCTCTAATTCCTGAATGGGTACCATTGTTTCGTGCAGATAATCTAAAAAGAATGATATAAAATATCTCAATTATTATTTTGTGGGTAAAAATAATAATTAGGAACCGACGTACTACAATTTTATTTATTAAAGACAATATATCATAAAATTTGGCTTATGATAACAGTACAATGATATAAAAATATAATTTTAACAACGAATTTTTTATGATAAATCCATGAATCAAAAAAATTTTGCAAAGAAACACGCTTTTTCTTTTTTTACATATTCATCAATTTTTGCTTCTAACTCTTGAATGTGTTTATCTTTAGTCTCCATTAGTTCTTGTAAACTGTTCACCTGCACAAAAACAAATTATAAATACCAATAATTATATCAAATTAGCGTAGATTCATGAAAAGAGTAGTTAACTCTAACATAATTTTTGTTTATTCACAAACTGAGGAAACTTCAATTTGTGTCTTTTTACTTTTTATTTACAGTTAGAAATATTCGTGTTAAAGCTATTCTTTTTCGTGAATCTTGTGGTAAAATTAAAGCAATACTTTTTGATTTAAAATCTGTATGGCTTCGTTCTTTATATCCAATTCAAGGGCCTGTTTTTCTAATAATTCTAATGGAACCATGTTCTCTTGCATTATTTCTGCAAAAACAAATAATACATTTTTGTTTGAAACTCTAATATTTTTCTTATTACCATTTTTAATTTTTTAAATGTCCATTTAGTAAATCTCACTGCTTAAATAATATTGCCTGGTATGTTTTTATTGTTTTCATGCAGAGTTTTCAAATAAAATAATGTTTTAAATATCATTATAAATTTCTAATATTATATTTATTAGTGATTCTCTTTGTATTAAAATTATACAAAATGTACGTTTTTTAAAAAAATTTATGGTTGTAATAGGTTGATCAAAAGATTTTGTAACAAGAATATGGTATCAAAATGAAAGCTTCAGAAAGGAAAATTATATAAAATTGTTAAAAATTATCTTCGTTATTATTTTATGGTTACCTATAGATAATAGTATATTACTTTACTAGTGGGAGAAGTAAAATACTTCTGTCACAAGTGTCAATCAGGACACGAGTTACAGGAGCATTTTACTTCTCCCACTTGTGAAGTACGCTATTTTTCCTCACAGTGAGGAAAATTTAATTTACTGACCAGAAAAAAAAGAGTGCCATGATTCGCTCAGGTAAGGCTCTGTTCACACGAGGGTTCTTTGAAGATTTTTCAAGATTCTGAATCGAAAAAAATTAATTCAAGGTTTTGAAGCAATCAATAAATTATAAATTCTTTTTTCCAAAATTTATTTGGGAAAAATCTTCAAAGAATCCTTGTGTGAACAGGGCCTAAGAGGCACCTAGTTCATCATGCAGCAACACATGAACCACGTAGCCCTCTTCAGAGGGGTGTACTTCACAAAACCTTACTGACTGGCTATCAAGGATGAATGTCTACGCGGAAACTTTAAAAAGTAGAGTACGTCGACACGTAGACAATGTGTAGAGTAAGAAATAGACGTAGATAATGTAGACAATGTAGAAAATGATATAAAATGTCAAAATTAGTTAACCTTCAATAATTTTTACCTTCTGCCATACCTGTAAAGGAAGGTATTGGAATTATGCTAAAAATCGGATAGTGAGTTTTTGGTTGATGAGCACGAATTAGGGTCCTTACAACTCATTTTTCATAGTTTCACGATGATGTCTGTATGTATGTGGTCAAGGCCGGGGTGTAAGTCGGATAACTCAAATGCGAATTACCCAAACAAATTTATATTTGGTATTTAAGATTTGTATATAAATTGGAAGAGCTCATTAGATTTTGGTACAAATATCTTCACCGGAAGTGAAAAGGTTAATTGTCAAAAATTCATATAAATTTGGATAAATATAGTTTTTATTTGTAATAAGAATAAGAGGAAAAGTTACTTGCAACTTACGTTATAAAAAATTGTTTTTATATGGTAGCATTAAAGAACTGTAGTAAAATTTAAAAAAATAATGTGTCAGATAAAACGTTAAAATCTTGTAATCCATGATCGGTTGATTTTTGTTTCTACGTAAAAAATATTGACAGGTGAGACGGATGACAAGTTGGCATACTAGCGCTATATAAGTCATAAGTAAGATATTAAATGTAGTAATTGAACGGAGGACGACTTCAACACAGCAGAGTTTTCCTGTGAACGAATATTTTGATTCAGGTGATGCAAATTTCTGTGTTTGAATATTTCAGATTTTTATTTGTATATTTTAAAGGGACACCGGATTGTATACGTATACATTTATGTTTATAAGTCTAGATATGGCGGAATGTTGTGTGCAGGCCACTTCAGATTTTTTTTATGGCAACCATTCTACAGGAATAACTCCCAATTACAGAATGGTAGATGTTATTATAGTGGAATCCAACCACTCGGACCCAGTGGTATTAATGTAGGTTGCGCTGGGAATCGAACTAAAGGACCGCTAGCATGCTAAGCGGACCCTCTATCGCTGAGCTAACCACTGGCCAAAATGCCATAAATTGTCGGTTTATTTTTATATTTTATCACTGTACTAATAATATTTATAAAAAGAAACGGAATTATAATAGTCCGGCGGCTTAGTGAAATTATTATGCACTTCGAGCCAAAAGCAATTTCAATTTTTGTTCTCATTTAAGACACCTTACAAAGTATTTTAAGGGGTGCAGGTACCACCGGAAATGTCCGCGTCAGCCGCCATTTTGAAAAAATGGTCGCCATTTTTAGTTTATTGCGTTTATCTTGCAAACTGTTTACATTACGAAGAAAACTGTTGAATTGAAAAATGTAGAGCATATAATTCTCGAAAAGATAGAGGTGTATATAGATTTTTTCGTAAATGGCACTGTTTGCTAGAAAATCGAAAAAATATATTTTGCACATTTTCAAACTATTTATAAAGTCGTTTTTTTGTCACATCACAGGAAAATGGCTTTAATATTTTATCGGATAAAGAAAGCTACTTCCGGTTTTAAGCATTCGATTTCTATAACAACCATAATTTTCAAAATTTTGGGGGCTCTGGTGTAGCCACAATTTAATTATATTCTATTTCTGTGTTTTTTATTTTTGTGTTTTAAACCGGATAATAATACCAACTTTCGGTTTTCAGCATTCGATTTGTCGAACTTTTTTCTTTTATGCCCTGTTCACACGTTGCTACTTTGAAGACACATTCGTGCTACTGTAGCAAGAAAAAATCTGAGTCGCTTGTCAAATAGCAGCGCTGCTAATTTGTAGCATCAAAGTATCAAGAACTACTCGTTGATAATTTCACATCGTTGATCGTTGTGTGTGTAGATAGCGATTTTTTGCGGTAATTGTTTCGATTTCAATTTCTTTTCATGCTACAGTAGCACGTATGCGTCTTCAAAGTAGCAACGTGTGAACAGGGCATTAGATGTATTATTTCAAAGTTTAAGAAGGCCTTTGTTGAGCCGAAATTACTTTTGGCTCGAAGTGAGCATAATTCATATTATATAATACGGAATTTTTGATTCAACAAAATTAAAAAATATATTGATATTTAAATGTCTACATTGTCTACATACTCTACACTACAATTTTTAATTTTAAGTGATGTAGACTGTCATTGTCTACGTGTAAACAATGATGTATACTATGTAGTGGCTACTGGGTATGTTATGCTATTCGCTCAAAACTTCAGTTTAGGTGAATCCTAGGAATTAATTCCGTCCAAATGATAATAATTGAAATCAATGCTTACTTTCTCCATCAGTGAGATTCTCTTGACTTCCATTTTTGCTGCCAGTTAGCTTATCTTCTTCCTTTTCGAATTCCTCAACCTTTTCCTTTATCTTGAAGAGAAGATCTTCGATTGCTCCGGGCGTAGCTTTAGCTAACTTGATCATCTCTGGCTGGGTTAACTGGATCTCTAGTTTGCATAGAACTTTGCGGTTTATCGTGTACCAGTTGTCGATCTTTTTAGCGACAGAATTTTTAGCTGCGTAATTGTGGAGCTCTACCCATCGCGGGAAGTGCTGCTTGAGGATTTCGGCGAGAGGAACTAGAAAAAAAAATTATGAAGTTTAAGGTTCGTTCATAGCTATGAAAATAAAACATAATAGTTATTTATTATACAAGACGATAAAGAGATCATTTATCGAAAAGTGAAATATCTTTCACGAGTCGATAAAAACTCTTTATCGTTGTGTACAATGTATTATTTTATTTTGTACTTAATGTTAAATAAAAATCTAAAAACCTTCCGCCATATCTAGACTTTAAACAGAAATGTATACGTACAATTTTTAAAATATACAAATAAAAATCTAAAATATTCAAACACAGAAATTAGTATCACCTGAATCAAAAGATTCATTCACACGAAAACTCTTCTGTGTTGAAGCCATCCTCTGTTCAATTACTACATTTAATATCTTACTTATGACGCTTATGACTTATATAGCGCTAGTATGCCAACTTGTCACCCGTCTCATCTGTCAATATTTTTTATGCAGAAACAAAAATCAACCGAACATGGATTACAAGATTTCAACGTTTTATTTGATAAATTTATTTTTTAAATTTTACTGCAGTTCTTTAATGCAACCAGATAAAGACAATTTTTTTATAACGTAAGTTGCAAATAACTTTGCCTCTTATTCTTATTACAAATAAATACTATATTTATCTAAATTTATATAAATTTTTGACAATTATCGTTTTCAATCTTCAAAAAATATCACTTCCGGTGAAGATATTGGTACCAAAATCTAATGAGCTCTTCCTATTCGTATACAATTGTGAAATACCAAATATCAAAATTTTTGGGTAATTCGTATTTGAGTTATGCGACATCCGGCATCGGCCTGGACCACACACATACACACACACACACACACACACACACACACACACACACACACACACACGCACACACACACACATACACACACACGCACACACACACACATACATACATACAGACATCATCGAGAAACTATCAAAAATGAGTTGTAAGGACCCTAATTCGTGCTCATCCACTAAAAACTCACTACCCGATTTTTTGCATGATTCCAATACCTTCCTTTACAGGTAAGCGGAAGGTAAAAATTAATAATTTATTTATGTGCTAAAATGTCAACTCTCAAAGATGTTTTCAAATATCATAGTAGGTAGATCTACCTTTTCATTATGTTTTGTAATGTATTTTAAATAAAGTCTAGATAAATAAGTCCTTTATCTACATTATTTGATGTTAAAGTGATTCCTTATCTACAAAAAATGAACGCATATTGTATAGCCTACTTTTAAAAAGTACAAAATAAATATAATAAGTAAATCTATGAGATGACTTGTTCACATCGGCAATATTTCCAATCGGCAATATTGCCACATTGGGCATACTCCCGAAAAGTTGGTTAGGGCCTTATAAGTTGCCATATTTTGCTAAGATTAAAAATGGAAATATTGCCCAAAATTTATAAATATTGTCGGCAATATTCCCAGCAATGTTGCCATTGCGCATAATCTATTCAAAAAAAAAATGCGTAAACCCGCGCAGATACTCTCTCGTTATATTTTGTACTTGTTACTCAGTAGTAAACGTCACATAATTTATAATTACATTACCTTTGAAAATGAATCTTTACAAGTTATTAACCTTCGCAATTTAAAGCTGACTTGTTCAAATTTAACAAGTTAGTTCATAATAAACGGTTCACGTTGCCACAGTAATACTTCCAAGGCTTATGAGAAATCATATAAGACAATTTATGACAGAACAGTTGTGTGTGAATCACAAAATTTGGTTATAGATTTTTAATTTTTATTATGATTTATAAACGAGTAACAAGTAAAATGTTGTACAATACATGCAAGGTAACTGTTGGACTGCTTCAAGGAGGTGACAGGCTCGCCTAATCGGTTCGCCAGTCATTTCTTCCTTTCAACAGTAGAAACTGTTTTACCTTTCTTGTAATGAAGTATACTACTATTGATATATTGCACCGTTTAAATTATTTGATGTAAATTTAGATTTACAAGAAGTCTTTTTGAAATCGTATTAAATGGCAATGTTGAATATTTTTTACAGCTTTATTTCATAATATTTTAAAGTTCAGACCTATAGATATAGATAATGCACAAATATACAATAATTGTTTTCTAACTTGTGTTCCATCAAATGTAATTAGAAAACAAGTATAATTAGGCTTAAATAGACTATAATAATAAAGCAATTAAGGACAGGCGATACCCTAAAAAATTTATAAAGGGCAGTATTTTAGAAAAAACGTTTAGTTTTTAGTACCTAGTATTTACCTAGTATTTACCATTCAGAACAATGCCAGGAAGCAAGTATGAAGAAATTTTAATAAATTTTGAGTATAATTAATTTAAAATAAAACTAAATGTTGTAGAAATGCATATCCTTAATGTATCTATAATATTTGGATCTGTGAGCTTTCTAAACACAAATCAGATAACAGACATACTAACTATTTATTTTTTAACTTTAAATATTTTTTAAATAACCCTCTTACCAGCGTCAGAAAAGTCACGGTTTAAATTTTTCTTCGTTCTAGAAATAACATGACTATCAACCCAATTAAATAAGTCTTGTAAATTTTGTTCTCCTTCCATCTTATTAGCTCCTAAATTGGATATTTTTCTTTGAAGATTACAAGATTATTATTTAAAAGATAAGTATAAAGTGACGTAAAATTTGACAATCATATGTTTAACAAATTGGAAAAATTATAGGTAGGTACACTTGATTCTTATTATTTATCGAATTTTTCACTGCAAACAAAAACAAATTATTTAATAGTTTATTATTCTTTTCGTAAAGCCTCATTCACATAAGCATTTAGTTTTAAGGTTTACATTTATGTTTACGTTTAAGAAAGTTTAAATTCATATAACTAAATACGAGCATTCACACTTCCCACTTTCAAGCACTGTGAATGCTCAAATTTAGATAGATGTATTCAAACTATCTTAAACGTAAACATAAATCTAAACCTTAAAACTAAATGATTATGTGAATGAGGCTTAAGACTTTTTATTTTATTGCGTTAAACTACTGTCCGCCATATTGAATTAAAATGGTGATCAATTCAATAAAACTAATAGCGCTAAAATTATTTTCTTGTGTATTTGTTTGTTATAATCTCAGATAAAAACGCTTTGTCCAAATTTCATTAAATTTGTAATGTAATTCTATTTTTATCTTATTAAAAGAATAGACTAAATATTTTTATATCCTGACAAAGAGAAAAAGCTTGTGATTTGTTTTAAATATTTTACAGGAACTCGAATCGCTCAAAATATCGTTTCAGATTCTATTCACGGTTAACTGCGTATATCTAGTCACCTATACATTTTTGTGGGAAAATAAAAACATTTCTAAATTGGCTCCCAAGAGAGGCAACTTTTGTCTAATTTAACCAACTTCGTATCTCTTACCGTTCTCGAGATCCCAATGGTGAGCATGTTAACTTGGACAACCTGTATAGGTTTACATTGATGTTTACGTTTAAGAATGTTTAAATTCGTGTAACTACACTCTAGGAAAATAAAAACGCACCACTTGAAAATGCACCAAAAATGACACAATTTCAAAGTGCGATATCTCGGCTGAATTTGACGAAATTGGATGAATCTTCAAGTTCTGAAAACGTTGAAGTCTTATCTTTAATGTGATGATAGCCAATGTGACAAAATACCACTCCACCACCTCCCACCCCCTAAGAAAAACAACTGTACCAGATGTCCAAAAAGGTCCAACTTTGGCAACTCATGCGCAGTGCCAAAAAAATCGTGGACCTTATTGGCCAACAGAGTAATAAAGATCAGACTTTTTCTTCAAGGTCCGCAAAATTTCAAGTACCTACGATGATTTGGCGCGAAGTTATGAATTTTTGAAAAAAAAAGGCCTTTTTCAAGGTTTTTGTCCATAACTTGGCGAATTTTGCACGAAAATCAATAAATTTTGGATTTCCGAGAACGTTGAAGGTTTCTCTATTCGGCCCTGTACATTAATCTGCCACCAAACCCGATCCACCCCCTGACACCCCCGGATAAAAAAACATGTTTTTGACTTAAAAATGTTCAATTGTAGCAACTTGTAGAGTGAGTAAAAAAAATCGAGGACCTTATTGCCCAACAGGACAATAAAGTTCAATCTTTTTCCTTCAATTTTCTCAAAATTTCAAGTACGTGCGATAATTTGGCACCAAATTCGTTTATTTCTTAAAACATCTAAAAAATAAAGGTGTTTAAAGAAATAAAAATCTTAGAGTCACTTTTAGATAATTGTTAATAAAATTCAGAAACCTCAAAAAGGCACTTTTTTTCAAAAATTTATAACTTCGCGCCAAATCATCGTAGGCCCTTGAAAGGAAAAAGTCTGGTCTTTAATACCCTGTTGGCCAATAAGCATCCGCACTTTTCACTTTCTAGCACTAAAGTTTGTATCCCCCAAACTTTGAGGGAGGTCACTACCGGTGTAATAATGGTGAACAATATATGTTTTCCTTAAAATTGAAGTAAAAATTCACATTTTCAAAATAACGAATAAATTTTTGAATAGATAAAGGTTGACTTCAAATGAATCTAATGGCACTTTTTTCATTTTTGTTCTCTATATTTTTATATTCATGGCTAAACATGGCAAATTGTAGCTATTTTGTGAGTTTTTTATACGAATTTTATCACGTATTTAAAACAAAAATTTTAAAAAAACGGCATTAGACGCACATGACGACAACCTTTAGATAAATAACTTATTTGTTTAAAAAATGTCCATATTGACACCAGTTTTAATGTAAAAACTAAATATTGTTTGTCGCCAACCGGACGTATTTGATGCAATTGTGTCATTGTTTTTTTGTAAAAAAAAGGAGGCCATTTGGGGATTGTTTATGATCACCATAACAATTGTACAAAAAGTATAACTATTCTTCCTAATACAATAAAACATTGTTGTTGTCATGGTTAGTATGTTTACATTTTATTTGTTGCGTAATATGAGAATATGTCAATTTAAATGAAATTATGAAATTACATCTATTCAAGCGGCTAGCGAAAAAATATTATGTTTCATTTATACAAAAAAATGCTATTTTGGGACTCGTAAGATCGCCGAACTCCGCTGCGCGTCGTCCGGCAACCGTCTTCCTCGTCCCAAAATCATGCATTTTTTGTATTAATGAAACATATAACTATTTTCGTCATTTTGACGGTTTGTATTGAACCATTTGTAATTATCTTAATTCAATAGTTTATAAAGAGTAGTATTTATATTTAAATTAATAATTTTATTCTTTGTTTATTTATGTGTATTTAGGTATCAACTAAGTTCGATTCTCGATTCTATTTGTTATGCAGAAAACATCCATGCCTCTTGGTGTATATACTGCCATCTATTGCCAGTAATATGATACTGCATATTATATCTCCAAATTTTGATTTTGCAAGAGACAACCAAGTATGTTTCTGATTTGTTTTGATTTTGCAGATTTATTATGGACCAGTAAGCAATAATAATTATTATAAATAAACATTAAAATAAAGTTTTTCTACAAAAAACACATAATAAGACACAATAATTAATCTCTTAGTTTGGAATTTATCCTTTTAATCTCCAAATATAATTTTGCAATACACAACCAACCATCAAAATAACTAAATTTTTTGGTTAAATCATATTTGTTTCGATTTTATAGACCAATTATTATTCATTATAATTAAATAAACATTGCAATAAAATATATCCACAAAAACAGAATAATTAGTCTACCTAGGTTTTAATATTTTTCTTTTTAATCTCCAAACATAATTTTGAAATACACAACCAACCGACAAAAATACTGGATTTTTTAGATAAGGTATATTTTATTTTTAATGTTTACTTAACTAAAATAGTGTATGAGAGTATGAGCCTATTTGAACCCAAATGTTAATATATAAATATTGGGAAATGACTAATAATTTAAATATATTGAATTTACACAAAAACGCCATTATGTCAGAACTTGCATATTATTGTTGGTTGATTGGTTTCTGCATAACACCGTCCAGTTTGTTTACCACAAACTTATTTTATTAAGTTCATTATGTGGATGCTGTGTTTCTTAAACTTAAATATAAATGTAAACCTTCAAACTAAATGATTATGTACATGAGGCTTTGGTATCTTTGTTTGGACGAAATTAGTTTTTGTTAAATTACTTAAAATCACTTGTAATGGATAAGTTTTGGAACTCACTTACTTACTCATTTAATAGTGGCAATCTGCAGTATTTTAGCTGGTATTTATAAATTCTCTATAAAAAGCAAATAACATGCAAAAATATTTATTGTCTAAAAATAACATTACAGTACAAAATACAAAAATCTGTAGTAAAAGTAACAATTACCTATGTTTATCAACACGTTTCATAATCTTCATAATAGTTTTGTCATTACTTATAGGTCTACTTTTAAATAACATTAGAATACAAAATACAAAAATCTGTAGTAAAAGTAACAATTACCAATGTTTATCAACACGTTTCATAATATTCATAATGGTTTTGTCATTACTTATAGGTCTACTTTTAACAGGAAACTTCTTAAAGTAAATATAATTCATATAAACTTCAACATTAACAATTTCTTCATACAGATCTTTAGTGGGCTGTTCTAGAATTCTTGCGCACTCTTTTAAAAGCCACTGGAAATTTTTTGGAAGAGTAGCTTCGAATTCTTTAAACTTTTCTTTGGACATACGTGATACCTCTCTAATATTTGAACAATACTCCATTCTGGGAACATAGTGATATTTATATTTTGAGGATGTATTCAAACGTTTAACCTCTTCGTTGGTTATTTCTTGACTTTGGTTTAATTTTCTTTTTTGTTTTTCTTCGAGATCAATTCTAACTTGATTTAATAAACTCGGCTTATATTCGTTTGTTAGTTCGGTTTTGTTCCATGTAGATACATGCCATTTCCCTTTTTTAACTGGCGTAATTTTCTCAGGGTCTAATGCCCTAGGATCGTCTTTTTTACAAAATTTACCGCCGGAAGTGCGACTTACCGCTTGCTTGATATGCTGCACCCGTGTGTCTTCCGGTACAGATAATACTTCAGGTTTATCTTTTTTTATAACTTCTAAAGTTGCTCCCGATTCTCTGTTTTTTATATGTTTGTCTAATAATGTAACTGTCAATTGATCTAACGCTAGTTGTTCTGCTTTTTGTTCTGCAAAATCGTTGTTCCATTTTTGTTCCCAATGTTCCCAAGTGTTTTGGAAAAATTCTCCAATAGAAGGATAAATTCTTTGAAGTTTGTGATTTGGATGAGCGTTGCTGAATATTATTGAACATTTTTTTGCTTTGATTTGTTTTAAATATTTGTTTGGGTTGATTAGATATTCGATTGTATGTTTTGAAGCATCTTTTATTACGTTTTCGTTTAAAGTTTGATCTAAGACTTTAAAGTTTGGTATAGTTTGTAATTTATCTAAATATGAACGAAAAGGAGTAACGCTATATTCAAATTCTATTAAATCATTGTTTTCATTATCCTGTAAAAGTTCTATGTCTGCCAAAAATTTTTTTGCAACATTAGCTCCCAAATGATCAACTTCGTCTAAATTCTTTCTGCTGCAAAAGAATTTAACATACAAATCCATCGGACAATCTTTATTAGGGTGCAATAAATGCCAAGTAGGAAAATGTACATGTTTCAAAACAATTTTCCGATATTCAATATAATTAAACCAATCCGAAAAGTTAAATAACTCCGGTTCATTTTCGCCGTTTTTAAGGTTTTTCTTGTTAACTTTGTGCGCGAATTTCGATAGTTCATACTCTGTGACGTCATCAAAACTGAAGAATACTTTAAGCACGTACATGATGAAACCCATCGCTCTGCCCTCGTAATTTGGAATGTGCTGTAGATGAGGTTCTAAGTGTTTTAAATGTTGTTGAAATGGGCGAGTTTTGTTTATGTAGTCACCAGCAATGTTGTAGATTTGGTCTGGAAATAAAAAATAACATTTTTGTTAGTAATTGGTCCGTATAAATAAAATTGTGACTATTTATTTGTGACTTCGTTCACACATGGATTCTTTAAGGATTCTTTCATGCTTCTAAATTTTGAAAACATGAGAATTGCCTCTCAAATAGTAAATAAATTGAATCTCCGACGAGTTTTGGAAAGAATAATTTCCAATTTATTGATAACTTCAAAACAGTGAACTCCCAGGATTCAGAAGAAAGAATTCTCAAAGAATCCGTGTGTGAACAGGGCTATAGGCATTTGTTTTATAGTTACAGTCAATCATCTTGGCAAAATAGTAAGATCATTATTAATTTGTAGAATATTTTGTGTTCCTAGTAGGTATGTACTTTTATTGTTTATTTATACCATGGATACGAGGTACGTTATATACTACATTATGCCCTAGGACATTAAGAAATTACCATGGTAATATTGACACAATTTTTAAAAATATACGACAGTAGCTCAATAGTGTTATTTTTATTTTTCATTTAAAATAAAAACTGGGTAAATAATTGTATACAGCGAAAAACAGGAATTTGGAAAATATATTAAAACTGTAATTATCCTATTCAAATTAAATAATTGATAATCTGCATTAAAAAGATAAAATTAAATAGAACTTATGAAGTTGTGCAAATATATGAAATTTTAGTTCTTATCGAGATTATTCAAATCCGAGCGCATTTAACTACCGGTTTTATCTATTAATAACAAGCCATAGAATGAAATAAGTACAAATTTTCACGCTGAATTACAATAAAAAAATTTCGTCTAGATTTATGCCAGATTTCTAGTTCAATTTTAATCCGAGATTCGTTCGAGTTTCATACTTCATTTCCGAACTATTCATATTCAATCGAAAATCATCGATTTTTTCCGAGCCAAAACTTTTAAAGATTGGTCAAATTGACTGCACACTGAACTGAGCATGCTTAAACAAATCTAGTACGAATCTCGAATAAAAAAATAGAGCCAGGCGTATACTTCTATACTAGAAAAAAATATGGAAATCGAATGGAAATTTCTATTTACATTATAGGTACTAGAAATGGCTATGAACTTCTAGGATGAATCTCGAACTAGAATCTAGACGAAAAAGTATAATGTAATTCAGTCTTTATGCACAATGTTTACTGAAAAAAATTACCTGGTAAATTTAGCTCTGTGCAATACCTCCTACAAAGTTTTAAAATATTGGGGCTAAAATCACACGGCCTCAGATCCAAATAATGATACAACCGATACGTAAAACTTCTCACAAACTCATAACTCGGCATTTCTTGCTTGCCTCGCGAATAGACCTTGTGGTCCACCAAATTATCATTCACCGCTTCGAAGAAGTGTTTATAGTTCAAAAAACTAAGGTGCCCCTCTCGGCAGTACCTCAGCATATCGCTTATTTGCATACTTTGTTGCGTAAGCAAAGACGCCAAGTAAATCACCGCGTATAGTTTATTCCTAGTGAGTACTTCTGGCCCTCTCATGAAGCCATCGCGCACCAAGTGTTTGAGGTTCTTGTGACAGGGCATCTCGCTGTTTATGTCCGCCATGTGCAGGTCGAGGTGCTTTTGGGTCATTTTGCGCAGGAGTTCTTTTCTTGAACGCTTGTTGAGGACTATGTGACCCGCTGTTGAGGATTCGTCTTCGCTGCTTAGTCCGCTGAGGGTTTGGTTCGCCAGGCTTTGAGTCTCTGATTTTATTGTTTGGGATAATGTGTCGTATTCCGCTTTTTCCATCATTTTCTGTAATTATTTATAAGAATATTAATTGTTACTAAGCTCACACATAGATTCTTTCATGCTTCAAAATCTTGGAAAAATTCACTGTTTTGAAACTTTCAATTAATTAGAAATTCTAAGATTTAATTTAACAGCGCCACTATTCTTACCAGGATTATTTTTTAAAATTCACAAGTATGAAAGAATCCAAATTATTATTAATTATTTTGTGAACAGGGCTTTAGGTATCGTCGATTATTCACACTTTTAGAAATATTCGGTTTCGACCGAAGCAGTGACGTTATTCGATTATTCGGGCGGACGAAACGGAAAAATTAAATTTCGGTTATTTTTATTTATATTTCCGTTTTTATTTTAAGTGTCATAATTACAACATTGTTCTATAGATTCTACTTCTAATACAAACGAAGAATGTTAAATTCAAAATTCAAATTAATCAGAATTTTATGTTTCTTAATTAAATTGCATAAATATCGCCATATTATCATCAGATTAAAGACGACATCTTCATAATGTCAACGTGACGTCGAATAAAGACACATTTATATTGTTACTTATGAATGAATAGACTCGAATATTTGATTATTTTTATTTTATTTCCTTTTTTATGTGCAAATATATATATATATATATATATATATATATATATATATATATATATATATATATATATATATATATATATATATATATATATATATATATATATATATATATATATATACGAAAAACCAATTAAAAATAAAATTATTTATTATATATATATATATATATATATATATATATATATATATATATATATATATATATATATATATATATATATACGAAAAACCAATTAAAAATAAAATTATTTATTATTAAAACACAATTTTCATTTATCATTCTACTTTTTTTACAAAGAATTTTAAAAAAATTACAGTTAAAGTGCTACTTAAAATAGCCGATAAAGTTGCACATTTATCATCAGTTATTGTAAAAAAATAGAAATTAATACAAGACGAAAAAATACATTTTTTAATTATTGAAAACTACTACCAAGTTTGAGTATAGATAATTTGGAGGTAAGTAAATTACTAATACGGGAACTGTTTTCCAATTTAATAGGCGATCTTTCACTCTTTTAAATTTCCCGCGCTTTTCATACTAATCTGACGTCAGGTGTTCATCCGCTCGCGCTTGTTTCACTAACCTCAAATTTCTAACAAATATAATATTTGCGTCGTAGGACCGATGGCTGAAAAATTGAAGTATTGCTTAGTTCCTTGTTGTAAAAACACGGATATAAAAACTCCATGTAAAATTTTTATACGAGTTCCAACCAAAGAAACAATTAGAGAACAATGGTACAAAGCGATCAAACCAAAATACGAAAAGAGAGGCAACAAAGTTTATGTTTGCGAAGATCATTTCAATGTAAGTAAATATATTAACAAAACTTTAAGAAATTTACACAAAATTTTTGCAGCTTGAAACTGATGTAAGAAACTGGATGGAATATAAGTTAATGGGCGATAGGTTGCTAAAACTTAAACCAGGAGTAATACCCCATTTAAATTTGTTGTCAAATGATGTGGACAGCAACGTATCTCAAGAACCAATTACAACAAGACAACTCAGATTTAAATATAAATCAGAGCCAAAATTCAATCAAGTAAATTGTGAAACTTCGGAACCTGAACAAGAAGTTAAAGACGAAGAGGATCAAGATGACCCTTTCGAAAATGTAGCTACAGTTGTTCGAGTTGAAATTGACACTTTAGTGAACAAAGATGGAGAAAAAGCGACAAACAATAAAGAAACACAAACGCAAAAAATGAATTTTACAATAGGAACACAAACGGAGTTCTCGTATACTTGTAACTGTCCAAAATCGAAACAACCACGAAAGCAAATATTGAACGCGCGACGGTGTTTTGTTTAATTATTTATTTTGTAAGGCATGTAAAGGATATTAAAATATAAGGTTTAAGTTATACATACCCTGTGTTTGCTTCTCATAGAAAATTTCATCCTGTTGTCCATATCTTTTGTTGACATACTACTAACTTTGCTACTTTCATGTCGTTTTCTCTTGTACTTTCTTTGGAAAACTATTTCTGCGTCTCTAGAATTGATTATTTTAGTACAACACTACTGTAGAAGTACAGTAATATTACCGTTTCTTGTACAAAGCCCCTAATTTGGCAGTGCTGTTTTCATTTTCATTAATAACTTCAAGTTTTGTAAGGTATTTCAACCACAAGCGATACGTGACTGTTTTGAAATTATCATCCAATCCAAGACTTTGTAATTCTTCGACGAGGCCCCGTAGAATATAATTGTAAATTTCCCATGATGTGAGCTTGTTTTTGTTGCTTTCGCTTGGCTCTTTTCGTAGAGTAATCTTTTTCTCCAAAACGTGCACATTATCTATTTGCTCAAAAACATGTTCTCGAATGTCCTGACTTTGTGTTTGGCATTCTGTGCAGTAATAGAAACCTCCTTCTGTTGTAAAATCAGTCCCTCCACAATTGTCACACGTTATATTGTTATCATTTTCCATTTTTGCATGGAATATTTTATTTATTGTATTTTATAACCTGCAAATTATCACGCATGTGCAAACCGTGCAAACATGTGTTCGACTTCGACAGATCGATAATGCAGAGCAGAAGTTTGACGTTTGATGCTTTTGTGTCGATAATACAGAGCGGTTAATAATTTGACAGACACATGTTTTCTGCATTTAATTTAGGATATTTTCGTGTTTTTACACGTGTAATTAATGTACTGATTTTGGTTGATTATATAAATAAATATGTTTTATATTTGATTTATTGTTGTATAATAATTTTTGACTTGATAGAATGCATATTATACAAAAGTGACAGATTGGTTGCATACTTCCAGTAAATCAATTAATTTTTATTCTGGTTTTTATTTATTTGTCAGTAATAAATATAAACTATATCATCAGATTTTAATATTGTTGTGCCAATAGTACAGTAAACAATATTCTACAAAGAGTTATGTTTTTCCTTTTGAAAAACAAATTTTGCACCAGCCAGCTTTGACAGAAGTTGCACAATTCAGTCCCTCCACAATTATTGTCAAACGTTATATTGTTATCATTTTCCAATTTTGGTTAATATTTTTTTGTTTATTGTATTTTATATCCTACAAATTAATCACGCGTGTGCCAGTGTTCGACATATCGATAATGCAGAGCAGCAGAGCAGAAGTTTGACGTTACGTGTCGGTAACACAGAGTGGTTGTAATTTGACAGTAACATGTTTTCTGCACTTAATTTAGGATATTTTCGTGTTTTTACACGTTTAATTGATGAATTATGTACGGATTATGGTTGATTATATAAATAAATGTGTTTTTATTTGATTTATTGCTGTACAATCATTTTTAACTTGATGGAATGCATGTCAATACATGAACGACAGCTTGGCTGCATGCTTCCAGTAAATGAATTAATTTTTATTTTGGCTTTTTACTTATTATGTCAATAATAATACTGAAACTAAACCACATCATCAGGTTTTAGTATTGTTGTGGCAATAGTACAGTAAACAATATTCTACAATGGCTTCTGATTTACCTATTGAAAAAAAAAATTTGCACCAGCCTGCTTTGACCGAAGTTGCTCAAGGTAATTTTACAATAAATAAAAAATATATTTAAATAAAACGTAATATTTTTAGTGATAAGTAAAGGTCTTTCCACAAATTTTGCTCATGTAGAAGCCACTGTTGTTCAATGTCCCGATTTAACTCAACAGCCTTTTACTTTAGCAAGTGCTGGTAAGTTCTTAATTACTATTTTGTGACACAAAGGAACTTATATATTATTAAATTAATTTTAGGACTAAGTGGTAAACCTACGTTAGTGGATTTAGGGGGGCCACCTTATCTACTGCCTCTTGTGCAAAGAGACAAAATTTATGATGTTAGAGATGTTGCTAAAATTGTTGGGCTTGAAAATAATGCTTTAATATGTGGTGCTGGAGCTGGACCTTGGCCTTATATTGGCGTAAACTGTGAGGTAGGTTTTGTTCATTAACTATATTGTTAAAAATTTGGATTATAACAAGATAAAATCATGTGATTGAATAATATTTACATGAAATTAACTGCCACTCCTACAAAATTTTATTTGACAATTTTAGATATTTACTTCAGTATGTAAATTTATTACTTAATCATTTACTTTTTTTAATTTTGAAATAAATTTTTGACCAATTCCGGGTAGTACGGCAATTGCACTTAATTTATTATTTTTAAACCTTCCATTTAATTCTGAATTTTAAATGAAACAATGTAAACAAATTAAAAATTTAAATATTTTAAAAGTACCAATTCCTAGATTTAAAGAAATTTCCAGAACTTACAATAATAGTACTATCTAATAAATGATTTATTTGGATAGTTTTGTACCTTTTATTTTTAAATAAAAAATATTTAAAAAAACGTTCTCAAAATATATTATAATAATGCAGAACTATGCCCAAAATAAATAATTTATTAGAATAATATTTCTTTAACACCGGTATAATTTATACAAACGACAAATCTGTAATGCTGCCACACCGTAGTTAAGTTTTTACTAGTATTTTTCGTTTATTTTCAAAGTATATTTTTAGCTTTTACCATATAAAGTTTATTTAGGTAATTTATTTTATAATATAGCATGTAGCACTATTTGTATTCCTTAAAAAAATAATTCGAAATATTGTTGCTACTACAATTATAAAACTTAACGCATAATTGCATCTAATACATTTTGTAATTAAATATATTAATTGTAATAAATTTTGAATAGATTACTCAAAATTTAATTAACGATTCATATTGAACATGAAATTGTTTTCAAATTGTCTCAGATAATTTCTTCACGGTTCACTTATTAATTTAACTAATTAATAAACGTCAAAAATTGCTTTGATAACAACGCACATAACTTACCGATAACGACTAGTACCAACATGTTTGTTGTAGTATTTTTATCTTTAAATTTGTTCGAGGTCACTTGATAAGATATTTAAAACCTGTAAACATAAATTTTATGTACAATTTTAAAACCGAATTATTTTTGTAGGGTATTTATAATTTAACAATTAAAAATGGCAAAGTTGATAACCAAACGAGGATTTCAAAAGTGGACAGAAAATCTGGAGGCAGCATTCAAGAAATTTTGCCTCATACCGAGACAAGATGCTGCTTGCTTGCAAATTTTTTGTGTTCTGAAGGACAAACTGGCCAGGTAAGATTTAAAATGACTTACATAGGTACATATTTATTTGCCCAACTTGGATGTCTCAGCTTCACATATTGTGAATCATCAAAGTTTGAAGGTTTCTAAGTTTAGTGCTAGAAAGTGAAAAGAACGAATTTAAACATTCTTTAACGTAAACATAAATGTAAACCGTAAAACTAAATGCTTATGCGAATGCATATTATAAAGCATAAAACTTGTTCTGTTATGTACCTATCAATTTTATTTTGAAATAAACAATTACAATTTCAGGTAATCAAAGTACATTGTAAAGTACGAACCGGCGAAGACAATTTTATTTCAAGTATCAGAAATGCTTTGGCAAATTTCTATGGGGACAAAATTGTTGGTGAGTATATACATGACACAGAATTAACGCATTATAAGCATAAATAATAAAATTCTATAATGAGCCTGGATTTTGCAAGAAATATTGAGATATAAGATATATTTCTATCTCACTTGTTGAGACACCAATACTAGAATTCTGTCAAACTGACGTTTCTTATTCGAAATTTCAGATATATTTATCTACAGTAATTTAGACTTTAGAAGAAATTTGAAAATTTTGTAAGTAAAGCTAGATTCAGGACCTACCCAATTCAAATTGGAATTTTGTATAAGCGCTGGTTGATTAATTTAGCACTTATACTACTTATAATGTTGATGTTAAAGGAAAAATATAAGAAATCCAATTTTAAATTAAATTATTATTAACACAAAATTTTGGAGTTTGTAATGTATTTCATCCATTTCATCCTACTTTTTTCACAAAGTAGATTCAGAAATGTGTGAAAACTAATTTGAAGAAAAAATGTAAAAAATTATAGTATATTATATATTGAGGGACTAAAGTGCATGATTTAATCCTGAGGGTGAAAGTTTATTTCACGAGCCGAAGGTGAGGGAAATAATTACCTGAGGGATTAAAGATACTTTAGTCCTGTGGTATATACGCTATTTTTTGCACTTCATCCTCAAACGAATGCAAAATAGTTTAAAAGAATACACATTTTGCAATTTTGACAGTAAATTTTATGACAAATATTTATATTGTTACCATAGATACTCTGTAACAAATAGCACGTATTTACTTGACAACGGGAATAATTAATTCAATTCCTTGACAACGGGATTAAATATGAAAAATAATCCCTTGGGATCAAATTAAGAACCTAAGTCCCTAAAAATAAAGACTAAAGAAGAGTTTTAGTCCCGGAAGTGCAAAAAAGTAATTTATCTACCCTTGCTGTTAAAATTTACTTTATCTACTCAAATTTTATTTTATCTTCCCTTGGGGTTAAAGTGTTACTTCATATAGACTTAAAATAGTCAATAAAGTAACACTTCATCAACAATAGAAAAAATATATAGGTACCTTCTGTCTCTCTTTTACTGTAATAGTTTTAAACAATGCGGAGGTAGGTAAGGCGAATTATAGAATTTTATTATTTATATGACTAATGGTGGGATTCTGTGCAAATCTGTAAGTTTTATAAATTTGCAAATCTCTAAATATTGAACAAAATCATCAATATTTGTTGACAAATATAAAAATGTTCATATGCTTATAAATTTCATTGCGATTTTGTTTAATATTTACAGTTTTATAAATCTGTAGCAACCACAGTTTTCACAGAATATCCTACTATAATACTGGGATTCTATGAAAATCTGTAGTTGCTACAGATCTATAAAATTGTAAATTTTAAACAAAATTGCAATGAAATTTATAATCATAAGGACCATTTTATATTTGCCAACAAACTTTTGTTCAATATTTAAAGATTTACAAATTTGTAAAACTTACTTATACTTATAGATACGTCTTCATAATGTTAAATTTTTTATTAAATATTTTTATTTTTAGGACTTGGAGGAACATTTTTATTGAAAGAAGGCAAAGCCAAACAACACGTAATGCCTGATTTTGCAACAAGTCCAGTAACAACTGATGCAGAAGTTGACCAATGGCTTAAATATTATAATATGTCAGCGCCTTTAGTTGCCGTAGGAACGTTGGTTTCGGGCGACTATGTAAGTATTTTATAATTTTGATTGTTCTGTACGTTCTATACCAATATTGCAAATTATATGAAAATTGGTCGGACCGTTTTAAAATAATTCGACGCTATTTTGTTTAAAACCGTCGTAATAAAGATAATGTTTAGCCTGTAATCTAAACTGGATACAGATAGAAAAAATCAAGTGACGAAATAAGCATCTTACTTGCGACTGTTTCATTTGCGGCAAATCTGCAAGAAACATGAGCATGTGAGAGCATTTTGACAAGTGTTGCACACTGTACTTTTTCTATAACTCTATATTTATTTACAATTTCATTCATTCACATTCACTATATGACATTTCACTTTGACACATTGACATTATTTAGTTTTGATATCATCAGATAGGAAATATGCATGTTTAAGCCATTTCGATACGCTCATGCTGCGTTTTCGGTTAACATTCCCACACGGCTGTTCTACTGTTTGTAAGATGACAATTTCGAAGAGTGCACTGAGTGTCAGAAGTGCGAATTTCGGTGATAGGCGTAGAAAAGCAAATTTAATTAATCTTTTTTTATTATTAGGGTTTGGATTTAAGAGTGCAACACTTTCACAGCTTCAGCCACCACGGTGAAGCTGGTCACTACCACTACGACACCACCCCAGAAACAGTTGAATATCTTGGGTATTTCGTCCTTGCTGAATCTATTTATCGAGTAGATAGACCTGCTGAAAGTCATCAAGTTGGCCGAGACTAAAATCATTCAAATATGAGAAGTTATATCATCTGTCTTTAAAGTTCAAGCTGAGCCACATAGTTTATGTCATGAAGTGGAACATATACAGGGTATTTCACAACGTCGTGCATATATTTTAAAAGCATAATAGTACACAAACTTGCTGATCATGGAGCAAAAGAAATTTTTTTTAAATTCGTAAACTAATGGGCAGATTTTGCAAGAAGAACATTCTTAAAACCACTGGTTATTTGATTAATTATGAATGGAAAATAAAATTTTAATTAATTGTACTATGGCAAGAACAGTAAATTTATGAAATTCCATTTGAAAACTGTAACTCAAAATTTTGATTAAAAAATCTAGAAACTAAAATTGCGAATTTTGAAAAAATGCTTTCAGTTCCATGATAATTGAGTTGAGTACTATATGCCATTAATATATGTGCACGAAGTTGTGAATCACCTTGTATATTTCTAGTGGAACCGGTCAAACAGTCTATGTTTCAAGAATGTAACCTCGTTTAATACAAACATACAATTTCTAGCTTCATAACATAGCATAGACATATCATAATTAATGTGGCCCGCTAATTATAGTCAAAGAAAATGTTATAATTTCATTAATCCGACAAAAATAATTGTCGAGAACCTGTTATGTATCGCAATGTACAAAATGCGATGTAAATTAGTCATTTATTAGTTTCATGCTACCTACAAATATGTTCTTGTAAGGTGTAGGAATTTGTACGATTTTATAAAATAAAGTCTTGTTGTTGTTATGCTGTATAGATTTGTTGGGCTGTTGTAGCACATCTTCGGCGACGTTTTCTTGGGGGAAGAAGTAAAGTTAAACAGCAATTTTCTTGGTACCAGGTTTTCCAATTCTGGACATGAGTTTGGAGGCGCATCATGAACCACGAGGAGTAGGTGAAGTCGATGGCTGCTATGCCTGAAAGAAATATACTAGGTGTTTAGTAATACACGGATTAATAATCTTATGGCGTTTATTTTTTCACAAAATACGGAAAAAAAATTTGTGTTGTAGTCTTGTGATTTTGCACGCATTTGCGTGTTTTAAACATCGATTATGATGAATGTGTTATTCTTTAAGTATTAATTTTAGTTTTAATTTGTTCGCACTTACCTACAATGGCGCAAAACATGATAAAATGTGCACTGGTAGCATTATGATTCATCTGCTCTAGATTTTTAGCAGCCATTTCTCCAACTAACATAAGAATATACGTAGTTGCTACAGCACTTGGGCTATATAGACAAAGTGATATCAAATCTTCCAGTAGAGCTATTCTGTGTTCACCAGGAGTTGACATCCAAATTGGAATCGATTTCAGTATGCCGTACCTTTAAATAGAACAGAAATAATGACAATATAAGCTCAAAGTATTCATGGGTTTGACGATTGGCAAAAATAACTATTTTTATTCTTACTTTGGTTCTCGCAAAATTTCATAATGATGCAAACATAATTCACAATGGCTTGTGGAAGATTCTCGCAGCCATCTTTCTAGACAAGATAAATGGGCTAAAGCCACAGATCCTTTGCATCTGCAAGGACCAATTAGTTCTTCTAAACTGTCGGTTCCGTGGCAAATACGGCACATGTTTACCCATCCTGACGAACTAAGTGGTAACTAGAATAGTCAATTATGATACTTAAAATATGAATGTAGGACCTTAAAACAAGAACAAAATTTCATTGGAGATTTTCTCGCAAACTCTTCGTTTAGGAGATATTGGATTCTGAAGTTACAAATAGGAATTCGAACAATTTTGTAAAAATAAAGAAATAATAATAAATAAATATTTCTAAAAAAACAATAAGAATTTACAAAATTTGTAAAAAAATGTTAACCTCCAGCTCGTAGGCAATCTGTCGATGACAGAAAGAGTAACTGCTCGATATTGGTCCTGTGTTATTTCTTCACGTTGATGCTTTTCAAAATTCGTAAACGATCACCATGTCAGCATACTCACTATTTTTGTTAATGTACGTTGCATGATAGCAGTTTACCTACTTCACAAACTTTAAACGAACTAAATTTATTTTGTATGAATAAAAGGAGTTTTCAATTAATGATGTAGTATCAAAAATAATAAAAATCATATGTTAAAACTTCGCTGGAACCTGTGACGGACCTAGGATAGGAGATAGTTTTAGTATAAAAAGCGAAAAACACAAGAGATCCCCTATTGCCTCCCTTGTATTCGCGCTTGGCTGAAACATTTATAGCTACTTAGCTGCACATTGATATCTGACGCATGAGTGAATTTCAATAAAATTAAAACATGACAACGTAAACAAAATTTTATCTCATATGTAACTTTAAAAGCTAATATCTCCTGAACGAAGCGGTTGCGAGATAATCTCCAAAAGTAAATTTTTCCTTGTTTTAAGGTCCTACATTCATATTTTAATTTAGGATACTTAATAACCCTGAAACACCCTGTAGAATCTACCCATTTGACTTAACAAAAAATGCACGGCTGCCATTCGGATCTGGGTGGAATTGAAAATGGCATATCCATTAAAAAAGAAAAGTAAATGAAGGAATTCTGCAGACGAATTTAAAATTAGCAACCCGAAATTTGACTCATGTGACCAAAATTTTCTTTTTTATCTCATGATATTATAATGAAATGCAAATCAAAAGATGCCATTCGAACGATAAGTATATCGTCTAAACAACGATCCGTAGTAATTATACTGTGAACTGAAAGTAATATATTAAGTTTGGAATATGTATCAACAATGTATTTTTGCGTAGAGCTGATTATTACAACAAGTCGTAGAAAAATAATATTTAAACGCATATTGTAATACATAATATTCTCACTACGATGAACCTCTTAACATAGGTATACAAGCGTGTGGTTAGTGGTTTGGTTATAGTTTCGAAGTTTGGTTCCTAGGTCTCATGGTCCGAGTTCCACCACGTTGGCAGTTTATCCTCAAATTCAGCATTGTTAGGTTGTTAAATAATTACATAATTGCGATATAAATGCGATTTATTTTTTAGGTTTGCTTCTATAATTGACCTAAATAACCGATTTTAAGAAATATAAAATAATAAGGCATGTGCAGCTTACGTCACAATCTCAAACAACAATAGTTTAATAGGCAAGCATGACAGGGAGGTGCAATTTGATTTTTGTAAACAAGAGTTTATTTTCAAATTTTTGGATTATTTATATGAAAATATTAAACAAAATGGTATTATAACTCATTTAACAGCATAAATCGTAGGTCAGTACTTTGTATTTTGCACTTTTCTATCATGCTTTGCCTATCAAACAGCTGATGTTTTGTGACGTAGGTGCACATGCCTTATATAACTTTTGAAGATGTTTATAAGATTTAAAAAATGATAACTTTCGGATAACATAAAAAGCGACAAACGAAATTGCAAAGATATTATATTAAATATTTCTTTTTGTAGTAGAACAGCGATATCTCATATAAGATAACGTGATCTAAAAGCTATCTTTAGGATTTACTTTTAACTGCTACAAAATATGTTTTTAGCATAACAAGACGTTTTAATATAAAATAAATAAATAATTTGTTTTAAGGAAAATGTTAGTGAAACAAACTAATTAAGGTACCACCAACGTCACCACTAAATACCAACTTTAAAAAAAACATATCTCGCTTAATAAGCGAAATTTTCACATCGCATTTTCACTAAGCGTCATAGTTTCTTATGTACCTAGTTTTGTAAAAAAATAAAAAATACAGTGGAGGAGCCGATTTCATAAAGGACCAATCAATTTTCGTATAAGGGCCACATAAAGGCGGGAGGAATATTATGTTTCCATTATTACATAATAAGGATACCTATTTGCTTTTACTGAATTATTAATTTATGAAATACTTACGGTTGTGTTACAGACGTTAACGTAGATTTTGTCATATTCAGTACTCAGGTTTCCTTCATGAGCAATGCTACATATAGCCATTAATGAATTTGTGGTTACGAATTGTGGCATTAGATATACCGAAGGGCTTTCGTCATTTGATTGCTTTTCTGGAAAACTTTTGAACGACAAATCTACAAAAAATAAATAGAGTAAAGTCTCCCCCCACGAATCAAATCATAGAATGGCGTCAACGGCAAACGTTTTTACGGTGTCAACGGTACATGTAAACTTAGCTTAATAGAATATACTTATCTGAATATATATATATATATATATATATATATATATATATATATATATATATATATATATATATACCCAAGTAACATTTTAAGACCTTGACGTATATATGATGTCTGGTAACGTAGTTATATGGTCGTAATATGACTGTCACAAAATAACCAGAATACAACGTCTACAGACGAGACGTAGAAGTCATAATATGACTGTCATAAAATAACCCGAATACAATGTCTGCAGACGACATGTACAAGTCATAATATGACTATCACAAAGTGAGTTGTATAGGACGTTTGCAGACGTGATTATAATGTGACAATATGATTGTCAAAAAATATCTGTTTAAAACGTCTATGGACGTAATTTACAAGTCATAATGTTACAATCACATGAGTAAAATTTAGAAAAAAATATTTATCAATACCTTTTATTTATAATTATTGACAACTTGCAAATAATCTACGAATTCGCAAAAAATGAAAATTGTAGTGCTGTTTGTTTAAAAATACATTGTACAAGTACAAATGTTTCATAGAAACACCCAGTACCTAGGTACTCCGTGACTACGTAGACGCCACTAGAATACAGGAGGCAATAATAGCAGACGATGCCATGATCGTTTGTGTCTTTAAAACCCATCTCTTAGTCTTTTGCATTACTTGTAATGTGCCCTATAACAACTTACCTCCATAACAATCAACCCCGGTGTCCTCTACATATTTTAAAAGAGTTGAAAAGATTTAGATAGAAAAACGTATGTAATCCGGAAGTTCATAAACTTGGAGAGAAAAGATTTTCTTGTCAAAATAATAACGTTTAGAAAAATGAATAATTTTATTTATAATGTATTTAAAATTTTTAGTTTTAAATCTATTTACTTTATATTCATATTTCATATCACCAAATAGCGGTTAGCGTCGTTGGAATACCCGGGAACACGTCTCCTTAGGATCCGAGTTCAAATCCAGCACGATCCAGTTAATATCAAATTTACATTTGTATCTTTCTCCAGTTCTATGGATTATAATCTCGATTCTTATAAAGAAAAAGAAAAAAAAATAAGGAAACCAATACTGCAAAATTGAATATTATTTTTGAAATAACATCGTCACTGACATCTAAATACAGTCATAAAAGTCCGACTGCAGACGTACAAATATTACGTCAAATAGCTGAGCGCTACGACGCATTATAGATGTCTTGTGACCATACTTCAGACGTCATACTAACGCAAAAAAGTACGTCTGCGGACGTATTTTTTTGGTAATAATGTTGCTTGGGTATTTAGCCAAATTAAAATATAATAAACTATCCTAAATTATTTTCTTAAATTAAAATATTGCGTGACCCGTGTAAGCGTGAGCGATTTTGAAACTTTGGATCGTGAACGGGCGTAAGTGTGAGTGACATAATGTATCGTGAGTGATCGGATATAAGCGAAATTTTTTCGGGCCTGAGTAAAAATCACAAGTGACCAGATATTACATAATTTGCAAAATATCAACACGAAGCAAATGATAATTCAAATATGTAAAAATATATAGATGTTCCGTTCGTAATAAGAAAGTAGATGTTTTTCGGTTTAACCGGAGGTGATATTTTTGATGTCTCCTTATGGCAATTTTACCCATATAATATTTTATTGCGATTGCTTTATTAATAAAAATGTTATTTCGGGCGTACCATTTTTTTGGGACACTCGATATGTAATAATAAACCCCAAGTTGTTTGCTTCTATCATTAATAGCGCAATTGTACTATGTATATTTCATAAACACTCACCAGTTTCAAATTTTAATAATTTACACTACTAACAATAAACTAGCTTTGTCAATTATTTCTATGACTTTTTGGTGTTGCACTTTCAACGACCGCTAGAATAAAAATCTTACCGTCCATTTCAAAGACACTAGTACTCGACTCTTCCATAGGCACAGTCCTGACCATCGCGACATTATCATTAACGATGAACTTTGTCTCTTCTTCACTTTCCTTCTTCACTTGGTGATCGTTCTCAACCAGGATACAGATCTTACTCTTGCTGGCGTTCTCCGACACATCCTGTAGATGTTGAGCCTTAACGTTCAGCGAACTTGCGATGGACTCTGTCAGAATGAGCGACACGAACTTGGGACGACCTTTACCTATGAGATAAGTAAGGGGTGTGAATACGTTGCTGGAGGTTTTGGAGATCGTTGTGGAAGTTTTTGATGAGAGTTTGGACCAGGACATAATGACGATGAGTGACGTGAGTTACATGGAATTTTGTGACAGATGCCAATGACAGGGATCTTGGATTATTATAATTTTTATTTAAAATTATGGTATAAAGACGTTGTCATTAGGTGGCGTGTTATTGACTTGAACATAGCTATAACTATAACTATAACTATAGCTATAACTCATACTCGAAAATTTTGGCCCATCACAATACCTCTCTTATAGAATATAAGGCGAGAGGTAAAAATAATAATAAATAAACAATTATTTCATAGTTAAAAAATCTTTATTCATAATACTTGCTGAGTATACTTGAGCTACACCTTATAAATACTACATAATTATTTGTACAACTATAAATAAAGAAAAAAATATTTTCTTAAACTAATATACGTATCAATTATCAATATCAATACACTTGTATTAAGTACAAGTTTACAAAATACGTAGAATCTGTGACTAGGTTTTAGAAACCTTAAATAATATAAATAATACGAAGACATTATATGCACATACCTTAAAAGACAAGTAAGTAAGTACCTGATAGAGTAAAAAGTGAGATTTTATCATGTCTTGACGACAAGAATTATTACCTTTATTCCATTTATGACTGAATGCAGTTCAGTTAATTCATATAATGCATAGATCTTACTGATTTTTTTAAATTTTAAGTTCTGTGATGATAACAAAAATACAGTTAACTATTTTAAAATGCAATTAGTTTAATTTGAAGTAATCTATTTGGCAAATGAAATATGAAACATATTAAATTAAATACTGTTTTACTTTAATAATAATTGTAGGTATCTCTAATAATTTATTTTTATCTGTCACTCTTCAGTTTCAGTCGTTAAATTATTAAATTATTGAAACAACTTGATTTTTTCAAATATGATTTACTTTAATATGAATAAATCAGTAAGTTAAGTAATGTACTGATGAATTAAAGAACTTATTCAAATTTCGATTCTGTGACTATAAAATGAAATTACAGTTTTTTTTTATCGTTTTCAAATAATAATAATTATTTCAGTAGTACCTATTATAATTGATTGTTGTTTAAAATTGATTTCAAACTAAATTTTATGAAGAATATGATAAAATCTCACTGAATAAAAAAGTGATTTGCCATTTTGTTTCACTTCGTTGCATCTATCCTAAATAGATTTTGAGCAAATTCCAGAACAACCTATGCTACAATTTGCAACTCAGTAAAACCTAGCTACTTATTATTACACTCAATTTCTTCAAAAATTGCAATGTAAAAATTTCCCCCAATAGACCATATTAATTTTTCAATACGCATGCTCAGAAATCACCAATCACAAAGCAGGGAGTACTACCGAAATGGAACTAATGTTTCCTTATGGTAAAAAGTATATATATTTAATAACGAAGTATCGAATTCTGCCCCTTATTATGTGAAAATAATTATGAAAATTTGAATTTTTTTTAGCGGGATCCCGACAACTCGAGTGACAGATAACTTAAAAGTGTATTTTTCTGTTGATGTAGTGTCATATAATTATACTCAATATACTTAGTTACAAATATTGTGGGCAAATGCCCTGTTCACACGTTGCTACTTTGAAGACACATTCGTGCTACTGTAGCAAGAAAAAATCTGAGTCGCTTGTCAAATAGCAGCGCTGCTAATTTGTAGCATCAAAGTATCAAGAACTACTCGTTGATAATTTCACATCGTTGATCGTTGTGTGTAGATAGCGATTTTTTGCGGTAATTGTTTCGATTTGAATTTCTTTTCATACTACAGTAGCACGTATGCGTCTTCAAAGTAGCAACGTGTGAACAGGGCATTTTAGAATTTAAAAATTTTCTACACTGAAGGGGTTGATCATTGCCAACTTATTTACAAAAATAAGAAACAGTTGGCATCCTGGCACGTTTTTTGTTATTTCACAAATCAGTCGGTAGAGGCGCTATAATAATTAATATGGTCTATAGTACAAGGAAGAAATACAAGTATAGTCTGTTTCATTCAAGATGACACAATGAAACGTTGCTGATTGAATAGCAAGATCGTGCTAGCTAAAACTGACTATAGTTTATCATATCGTAATAAGTAACTAACTTAAATCACTAAATTAAAATTGTTATAAAAATAAAACAGAAGGACAATAGCCGGTTTGCACTATATAAGGTAGATATAGTCCAGTGGCAGCAAATAAGAGTATTTCGAGAAGGGGCCCATTAAAAAATAAAAATAAAATCTAAGACAAAATGCTACGTACATTGTTATTGTTAAATAAACAGTTTTGGGTATGGCAACTTTACAGATCACTGTAGCACTGTAGGTAAGTCTTTATACCTATTCACATAAATGTCACTTTGTCGTGTCCATAGAAAAGTTAAATTGACTGTTAAGTTAAGTTTTCCCGATTATAAAGTTACAGATTAGAATATTATCGTCTAAACGTAATTTTAAATGATAAATCAACTTGTAGAATTTTCCGAATGATGTTTTGAGAAATTAAATTACATATCTAATAAGTAAAAATTCATATTTTCAAAATAACGAAAACATTTTTGAATATACGAGTAGATGCATTTAATGTTACTTTTTTAGTTTTTGTTCTTTATTTTTTGTTAACGTCAAAACCCGAAGTCAGTTAAAACTTGTTTTAACTAGTAAAAACTGGAAACTAACCTAACCTAACTAAACCCCAGTTTTGAATAGTCTATTCTATACGCAAAGTTAGGTTAGGTTAGGTTAATTTTTACAAATAACTGGCTTCGGGTTTAAACGACAACATTTACAAGGTATCGACATCGATTCACCTTAACGTTTTTTGAACCAAATTTTCAAACAGTTGTAAATGGCACCTCTTTATTATTTAAATTGCAATTTAGCAATAATGACTCCAACTATAACAATCTATTGCTTCTCGGCTGGACGAACGCAAATTTCTCGCGAAATAAGTAGACATTTCATTTCTAATTATCCCATCGTAAAGCAGATTTTTAGTATCCATTTGATTTTTCTGCAACTCCTGCAATACTATTGAGTTCACGACATACACACATACACACAACATCGGCACACATGTCGTGTGTTTCGAAATTCAAGGACGACCGGTGTGTTGAGATTTCTTCATCGTGTAAGTTGAACTTTTCAGTGAAAACTTGGAAAATTAGCGGAGAATTATGTCAATAAGTGGAAATTTAGAATTTGGAAATTGTTTTGTTAACCTCGATCGATGAGATATTGGTAAATTGTTGTTTACATTATTATAGTTACTTGTATACAGGATTGTCAAGAATATTGTAATTACAATTAGTTACAAAAATATTGAAAATATATGTTGGACTTCTGTGCAAATTTATTAAAGATGGAAAACTTAACATAAATTAGTATATAAATATTCAAACATTTATCAAGAAAGATTACCTATTAAATTTATAGTCAAATATTACTGCCATCACATTCATGGTTTTCATTAAATTTTTTTATATATTCCGACTTTATAGTACCAGTAAGGTCAATACCTTTTTAACATTTTAACCAAATTAAGGGTTAACAGAATTTCTGGTAAGCGTAAAATTAAGAATTAGGTACGTATTAATCTAAACTCTAAAGGGAAGCATTCACAACTAAAATTAAGAGCCAGAATACTCCAACTTAATTAGCAATAATAACAAAAAAGTTACAAAAATTTAAAATAGTTCGTTGTTAATGTTGAATTCGGTATTCAAAAATATCATTCAAAACATTTTAGAAATTGTTGTCGTTCGAAATTTATAATAATTTATATGTTCGCACCAAAATATAAAAAAAATGGTTGACCTCGAGTGGTATTTAGGAAGATTATTTAACTATAGTAAATCAACAGTTCCGAGCCAGGTTATGTTTATAGGAAGAGCCAAATATTTTGTAGAATGGGCAACATTGATCTTGTACATATTTAAAGAGAGTCGGGCGGTTGAAGAAAGAAAATGCGACGCATGCAATTATTTTTATATTAAAACGTCAAACAAAATATTGTGATGTTAGCGGGGTTCTGATTGGTCTATAATCGATGACGTGTAAGCTCTGTATTGGTTACAATCTTTAATAATGTAGGTATGCATCAAGCTTTAGGCAGTGGTGTATTGGTAAAATAAAAAGTACCGGAACGCATGGTCATAGCTGGAGGGAGAGAGGGTCACTACAAAAATCTTTCTTTTTTCTAATTATCTTTAATCTATTGAGAAAAAAATATTGTTTTTTTGGTGTTTAAAAAAGATTTAATGTCTATTTGACAGTTTCCAATAACTGTCACCAGATGGATAACTTTTAGGAAGAGTTACCTATAGTTTGGTATGTAGTATAGCGAACACAGAACACATGATATTTATTTGATTTAAAAGGAAGAAAGAAACAAAGCAAGATAAAATTCTCTATTATATAACATATTTTTTGAAATGTTTTTGCAAATTCGCTAATTTAAAATATAATTTTCAATTGAAATTTAAAAAAATCCATTCTGAAAAAAGTACCGGAACGCCGTTCCGGCACGTTCCGGCCCCAATACACCACTGGCTTTAGGCTTGGTTTATTCTTGGTTTATTCTGCATTCTGTAAAGATGAACTATAGGCGTTGCTATGTTACGGTTCATAATGACCTTATAATGACATGGAGCCATAACCTTGAAATCCTTTGTTCAACTTTACAAAATACTTTATACATCCATTATAAATCAGCCTTCAGTGTTTTAATAAAATAACTATGCTCCATTTACAGTAAGATTTGCAGATTAATTTAGTTTGTAAGTAGCAATTAAAAACGTTGATTAACAAAAAAATGAGAGCAAAAATTTTATATCTATCTATTTGCATTTGTAGGTTTTTTATTTAAATCTTCCTTGACGACAAACTTTTGCACTTTCCCAATTTAGGTTATCTCTATCCGCCATTTTTAAAGATCGGAGCTGCGTTTTTTGTTCGCGCTTGACTCAACTCGAGCCTGCTTTTGTAGATCTAGTCACTCCTGGATTCGAAAGTAATTCAAGTTGTCCTTGCATTCAACAACTTTTCCTCTTTGAACTGAATTCAGCTGTTTAAAATGTTTCAACCGTTTCATAGCGCACTGCGCAAATATCACAACTTTCTTGATTTAGCGAGAAAATAATTTTGCAAGACTATATTTTTTAGTGATCTGATATGCTGCCAGCTCTATAATTCAGTCAATTTGTCAAACGATTTGAGGTATGTTAGAAAATAAAACTGCATCCATAGCTAATTAATTATGAATTAGAATTAGCAATTAGTGGAAATACTCAACATCTTAATTTTGTAGCTGTGAACGCTACATTTTAGTTTCATAAGCCAAAGTACACGTAAATATAGAATGAGGTAGTAGTACTAACTAGATTGATATTTTTTATCTTTTGAAGAGGTTGCTTTCGCTGCCACTGGACTAAGCCAACATATAAAATAAAAATAAAATGTATTTACAAATAATGGTTTGTGATAATAAGAGCCACGACTGAAGCATTTCTGTTATTAATATTAAATATATAAATATAAATCACTTAAAAAATATTTACTTGCTGAATTTGCTCCCTATAAGTAGCAGTACTTTTTACCAGATATTTTGTTATTACTATTTAATACTTGAATACTTAAATAATTTAATGGGCTGAGACAAAAAATACAGTTATACTACAAAATGCACCAGAATGCAGTATAGTTCGTATTTTATTATTTTGAGTACTAAATTAATTAGCACGTGTTCCAAGGGAAAAGGGGTTGTTACATATTAATAATTTATTATTTGTTTTTTAACAGAAATGTATCAAAACTTGAATATATTTTTGTAGATAGTTCAAAATATTTTCAATACGCCCCTTTATTTTGTGTGTTTTAAAATGAAAATATTTAATAATTGTATAATAATAATAAATCATATTTTCAGAGGTAGAAAATGGTATTGGAATTTAAAATGTGCTTAAAATAATAATATGAATAACAAAAATGCTTCATTTTTATTTCTTAAACACAAACCAAAACAGACATTTCGTCTCTGAACTTAAAAATATTTAGATTTGGTCGCTTTAGTCTTTTTTGATTGATTTATTATTATTGTAACTATCTTCATTCTTTACATTGCCATTTGGCATACCGTTTGCTGCACCATTGGCCATACCATTGGCAATACCATTTGGTACACCATTGGCAGCACCATTTGATATACCATTTAATACACCATTTGCCATACCATTAGCAGTACCATTAACCATACCATTACCGATATGTGTTGTAGTACCATTTCCAATTTTTCTTTGTACAACACCATTTGAAATGCTACCATTTGGTACACTACCATTTGATACACTTCCATTGGACACGCTATCATTTGTTTTGCCATTTGGAATGATAGCATTTGGAACGCTACCATTGGTGATGGCTTTAACTTCTTTGGAATCTGTGACTGCAGCAGCAGATTTGATTTGTTTCTTGTAAGTTTGCAAGTAGAAGTTGCCGAAGAGAACGAAGAATACGACGGAATGGAAGACCAAGAAAGCGGCGATGATCTTAGGGTAGCCGCAGTCGTTGAAGAGTGCTGACCAGGAGTGGAAGAACACGAGGGTGAACTGGAGCTGAAAAAAATTCAAATTTGTTACAAACATTTTAGTAAAGAATTCCTCTGTGGCAGCTTGCATATTTATATTGGAAAAGGCAGAAATTGTTACAAACTGTATAATTATTTTATTTATTGTAACAATTTCTGCATTTTCCAATTGTTACAAACATTTTGTAAAAAATAAAATTTAAGTCGTTATAATCTGTTCACAAAATTAAAATCCATTGTAGTCCAAGCAAAGCGTGATTTAACCGTGCATTTTGGGTAGGCAGCGATTTTATTTTTTTATATCGTAGGGGGGTCAGCCGTGATTGTAAAACCGAGTTTTCGGGACGGGAGGTGTTGTCATTTGGCCGCCATCTTGAAATTAAGGGTGTAATTTATTTTTAAATTTATCTCCGTAACCGTGAGGCTGACAAAAATTTTGTACAGAGCATTTTTGTAGCTTATACAATTATCTATAACTTTTGTTATTAACTTTTTCGCATAAGATCAATAATGAAAAAATTATGAGCAAAAAAAGACGAAAAATAGAAAAATACCGTCGAGGTAGAGTTTGGTGTCTATTTAAAGCGCTCGGGGAGACAAGTTTAGTAAAAATATAAACAATGACATTTATGCGATTTTCAATATTGTTTCTCAAAAAATTATTCAATTTTTTTCTTATTCAACCAGTGGTACCAACTTTATAAACATATCTTAGGTATTTATTTTTATTAAAATACTATCGTGTGTGGTATCAAATTAAAGCTCTCGGAAAAATAATTCTAGTAGAAAAATAAAATTTCATTTAACCGATCATCAATTTTTTTATTATACATTATTCAAATTATATCTAGTTTGGTATCAATTTAAAGCTCTCGGGGAGATAAGTTTAGTAAAAATTGTAAAAAATTACATTTATGCGATATTCGATCGTTTCTCAAAAAATTATTCCAATTTTTTCAAGTGTATTTTTTTGTTTCTACGTAAATTTAAATTGATTATGATAGTGACAGTCGTTTATATCACACTTCGTTTATATCTTCTTTTACAGTTTACATAAAATTAAAAATATATATTTGTGAGTACCTACTCATAGTATATTAAAAACTAAAAAGAGTGGGCATAGTATGGCGGGAGGTCTTGTGCTGGCCACATCAGATTTTTTCACATGTTATTTAAATTTTGTCGAAGTTGGTATCAACTTAAATAGTTTGGGAGAAAATATAAATTTATTTAAATTTTGCTGAATAAAAAATAAAATTAAACTGTGGTGGACACAGCAGATTTTTTATTATTGATCTTATGCGAAAAAGTTATTAACAAAAGTTATAGATAATTGTATAAGCTATAAAAATGCTATCTACAAATTTTTGTCAGCCTCACGGTTACGAAGATAAATTAAAAAATAAATTACTCCCTTAATTTCGAGATGGCGGCCGAATGACAACACCCCCCGTCCCGAAAACTCGGTTTTACAATGACGGCAGACCCCCCTATGATACAAAAAAATAAAATCGCTGCCTACCCAAAATGCACGGTTACCCCCTTTTTTAGCACGCTTTGCTTGGACTATTGCTGAAATTCAGTCATTGTATGGAAATTGAATCTAATCAAATTTCATTTGAATTTGATTCCCCAAATTTAGTTTATTTTAATGTAATAGTATTTTGTGCACCTAGGGAGGGAAGCGTGCTATTACTCCCGCGGGCAAAGCGGCGGTCCGAGCGAGGGCGCCGGCTTCGCCCAAGGGAGTAATGGCTATTAGTCCCGCGGGCAAAGCGGCGGCCCGAGCGAGGGCGCCGGCTTCGCCCAAGGGAGGAATAGCCTTCCCTTCCGTGGGACACAATATTTTACGTCACGAGGGCCTCGAAATCACCTTTCTTGCAAGCGGGAGGAAAACACTGTTTTCCGCCAGTAGCGGGAAGAAAACAGTGTTTTCCTCCCGCTCGGGAGGACCGTACTTGCAAATTTGTTATTCTGGCAATTATTGGTATTGGAAAATATTGTTCTGGTTCGAAAGTACTTATTATGATTATATTATAATATATTATAGTGTTGAGGAATATTGGAGTTTCTTGCATCTCCTGTATCTATTTGATAATTATTTATCTATTCGATTAAAACAATTTTCCTCGGTGTTGAATTCAGTATTCATGTGTTTTCGGCCAATAACCCTATGACTAAATTAAAGAAAAATTAACAATATTGTAATTATATAAAAGCTTTATCTAATTTTGTTTTCCAATTCAATAAATAAATTTATTCAAATCAGATTACTTTATTTAGATGATATTAGATTTGAAATTTGACACAGTTTAATAATAGTATATTGTATAACTAGGGACGAAAGTGGCGTTTTTCCGACGAGTGCGGAGTTGGCATTCACAATTTCGTGCATATATTTCAGTGACATAGTACTCATACTAAGCTTACTGATCACGGAACTAAAAGAATTCTTTCTAAGTTCGCAATTTTAGTTCCCAGATTTTTAAACAAACCGATTTGGGTCACTGTTTCCGTATGGAATTTCATAAAATTAATATTGCTATTACATTTTATTCCTTCATAGTCAGTCAGATATTCATTATGTAATCAACAATCCAGTTGTTTCATAAATGTGATTCTTGCGAAAACTGCCCTTAAAATAACGAACTTTTAAAAAGTTGAGTACTATATGCACGAAGTTGTGAATCACCCTGTATTTGTTGCTTGAGATCTGTTAACTTAAATCATATCATATCAATTCTCATCAGGGATGAAAGTAGATTTATTTCAACATGTAACGCAGACTTCGTTGAATGATAAATTTTTTGGTTTAAGGTGATCCTCTACCCATGGCAGTAAACAGTCAAAAACATTGATTTCGCACGCTATTCTATAGCGTTTATTGTTTTGTTAAACATAATAATAACAAGTAATTTATGTTTGAGGGGAAAAATAATTTAGAGACCCATATTTGTAAAAAAAATTGCAATATTTAAAAAAAGGAGGTTTTCGCGCGCCACTGTACAGCTTTTATTTATAAGTGTATTAACTTCAAATTGTAATATGTTGTTAACAAAGCTTGGATCTGCGAAACAACCGATCAAATTTTTTAAATTCGGTTTAAAATAGAAGATATTTGTGTTAAAAAATAACAAAAATTGTCAAAATTCAAATTAACATATTTCGATTTTAAAGCAAAATTTTAAAATTCAGCATCGACCATTTTGTAGATTGTTGTTTTATCTTCTACAATATCTTTAGATTATTATATTTAACAAAACAATAAACGCTGTGGAGTGGTGCGCGAAATCCATGTTTTTGGCTGTTTTCTGGCGCGGTAGAGGATCGTCTTAAGCGGCAAGACAAAAGGGCATGAGATAATTAGGAATTACTAATTAAATTGTTAATTGTATTTATTTCCAATATTTCGCAAACAATTTTGTTTCTTCCTCAGTGAAAAATAATATAACATTTTAAATTTTGACAAAATTTCTTGAATTTTCAATTTTGCAAGTTCCATAACTAAAATAGATCAAACCAAACTTAATGAGTACCTAATTCCTAATTGTAGAGTACGTCACTGGTACACAGTCTGTAATTAGTATTAATTAATCTAAGTTTATCGGGTAAAAGAAGAGTTTTTGGGCTCTCGCTCTCTAGTCGTAGATAAAATTGTGTCTATTACGAGCGTAAAGTGTATTTGTTCCTCTTACACTATTGCAGCTCTCGCCTTTGACTCGCGCTGTAATTATCGTGCGCGGGTAAGAAAGAGTCACTTTACGCGCTTAATACATAAATAACAATTATCGGCATGGTATTTTAAATGTTGACAAAATTTCTTGAATTTTCAATTTTGCAAGTTCCATACGTAATCAGTAATTTCTAATTATCTCATGCCCTTTTGTCTTGCCGCTTAATCCATTAAAAATTTATCATTCGTAGATTTATTTGTTTATCGGCACGGTATTTTTTTTAAATGTGATTTTTTGATAATTTTGATACTGAAGAGTATCCCTTGTGAAGATTAAATGTATAGAAAGGTTGTAAATGATATTACTCAGACGTCTTGATCTTCACTCTTTTATTAAATCAAATGAAATTTGATTAAGGGCAACCGGTTTCGACCCTTTAAAGAGTCATCATCAGGTCCGGTGTCGAAGACTACAAATAATACAATAAAATAGGTTATAATCGTTAAATTGTTAACTTGTTACAATAATTTTCAAAATGTATCACATTCATAAAAGTAAAAAAAACGAAAACATGTTCTTTAACGTGTTTAATGTTTTCGCTTTTTATAAAAGTAAAAAATCTGCTGTGTCCGCCACAGTACTTCCCCGATTATAAGTTTTAATAACTTACTTTCGTAACGCCGTTAATTTTATGCTTTATTCTGCAAAATTTAAATAAATTTATCATTTTTCCCCAAACTATTTAAGTTGATACCAACTTCGGCATAATTTAAATACCATAAAAAATTTGATACTTATTCACTAAAAACTCACACTCGAAAATTTTAACCCGTCATAATATCTTATAGCCTTATAGAATATAATGCGGAAAGTAAAAACAACTGACCATTGTTTAAATGTTGTTATTGATTCTTCGACTAATATTTTTTTCCAGAAAACTTTAATTTGATAATACACTTGAACAAATTTGATTAATTTTTTGAGAAACAATAATTGATTATCGCATAAATGTCATTTTTTACATTGTTATTAAACTTATCTCCTCGAGAGCTTTAAATTGACACCAAACTCGGTATAATTTGAATAATGTATGATAAAAAAATTGACGATCAGTTAAAGCTTTAATTTGATACCACACACGATAGTATTTTAATAAAAATAAAATAAGATATGTTTATAAAGTTGGTACCACTGGTTGAATAAAAAAATTTGAGTAATTTTTTGAGAAACAATTGAAAATCGTATTAATGTCATTTTTTACATTTTTTAAAAACTTATCTCCCTGAGCGATTCAAATTGACACCAAACTCGGTATAATTTGAATAATTTATAAATAAAACAATTGACGATCATTTAAATGTTATTTTTGTTTTTCTACTAGAATTATTTTCCCAAGACCTTTAATTTGATACCACACACGATAGTATTTTGATAAAAATAAAAAAGTTTTGTTTATAAAGTTGGTACCACTGGTTGAATAAAGCTCATTAACGAACTTGAAGTCAGATTTTGGCTCAAGATCTTAAATATAAAATTTCAGTCCAAAATTCCAACGCGTTTTTAAGTTATCCAACATCCAGACAGACTAACAGACCGACAGACCGACAGACCGACTTTTTTTAAAATTATGTTTTTTGGGTTCAGTAGGGTCTGAAACGTGAAGATTCACCAAAATCTCGAACTGTCAAAAAATCACGATTACAATACTTCCCTCTATTACATAGATCGGGGAAGTAAAAATTGAATAATTTTTTGAGAAACAATTGAAAATCACATAAATGTCATTTTTACTATAGTTGTCTCTCCGAGCGCTTTAAATTGACACCAAACTTGGTATAATTTGAATAATTTATAAAAAAAAATTGACGATCGGTTAAATGTTATTTTTATTTTTCTACTAGAATTATTTTCCCGAAAGCTTTAATTTGATACCACACACGATAGTATTTTAATAAAAATAAAAAAAAAGTTATGTTTATAAAATTGGTACCACTGGTTGAATAAAAAAAATTGAATAATTTTTTGAGAAACAATTGAAAATCACATAAATATAATTTTTTACATTTTTACTAAACTTATCTCCCCGAGCGCTTTAAATTGACACCAAACTCCGTATAATTTGAATAATTTATTTTTAAAAAAAATTGACGATCGTTTATATGTTATTTTTGTTTTGGTACTAAAATTCTTTTCTCGAGAGCTTTAATTTGATACCACACACGATAGTATTTTGATAAAAATAAAAAAAGTTATGTTTATAAAGTTGGTACCACTGATTGAATAAAGCTCATTAACGAACTTGAAGTCAGAATTTGGGTCAAGATCTTAAATATAAAATTTCAGTCCAAAATTCCAACGCGTTTTTAAGTTATGCAACATCCAGACAGACTAACAGACTAACAGACTAACAGACTAACAGACCGACAGACCGACAGACCGACTTTTTTTAAAATTATGTTTTTTGGGTTCAGTAGGGTCTAAAACGTGAAGATTCACCAAAATCTCGAACTGTCAAAAAATCACGATTACAATACTTCCCTCTATTACATAGATCGGGGAAGTAAAAAAGCGAAAACATTAAACACGTTAAAGAACATGTTTTCGTTTTTTTTTACTTTTATGAATGTGATACATTTTGAAAATTATTGTAACAAGTTAACAATTTAACGATTATAACCTATTTTATTGTATTGTTTGTAGTCTTCGACACCGGACCTGATGATGACTCTTTAAAGGGTTGAAACTGGTTGTCCTTAATCAACTTTAATTTGATTTAATAAAAGAGTGAAGATCAAGACGTCAGAGTAATATCATTTACAACCTTTCTATAATTTTGATGTTATTTTTTCGTTGTTTTACTTACAAGTTGGATGTGGGTGAGGTGTTTCTTCCACCACAGATACTTCTGGTATTCGGGACCCATGGCGGACATCATGTAGTAGAAATACATAATCACATGCACGACATTGTTGATCAGATTGGAGAATGTTCCATGACCACCTATAAATAACACACAAATCAATCATAAGGATGACATACAGTGACGTACGCCTATTTGCCTATTTACGTGGTTCGCTATATCCGAGGTTCGCAATAAAAGGCGCGAGTTTTATTTTTTTTATTAAGACGGGTATCAGCAGTACGACATATTGATCCATATTATATGAAATTTGTTATTTGGTGAGAGATCTCACTATGCTCTGTACCATTTTAATTTTTTTTAAATAATTTTGTACTTTTCTTCAACTGCTAGGAACTAGGGCTGCGAAAAAACATCGAGCTGATCGATCGATCAATCATTTAATCAATCAATCGATCGGATCGATTATTTTTTTCATCGATCGGATTTGAATGATCAATAAGATTTGATTGATCTATAATTTTTGTATAACTGAACCATGAATATGTTTACATATAAAGTTTCTTATCTTTGTAATTAACATAAAAATGTAAGAATATTATTTTATCTACGAGTAATACCTAAAAAAAATCATATTAAGGCCGAAATGTAGCTGTCTACGATTTCGTCGAGAAAAAGGGGAGATATAATATATAATACAGATTTAGTGTCGAACAAAGGCAGCAATAGCGCTCTATAAGTGGCATCGAATTTGTATTATAAGACAAAAGAAATAATCAAACGTATTATTTATATACTGTATAACATGTTACCTACAGTGCGACGCATGAATTTTAATACATTTTGTATTTAAAATGCCCTAAATTAAAAGTCGTATTTTTCTCTTTATTCGACATTTTTTTTAAACAATACTATGAAAAAATTGGGTAAAATCGATGCGTCGCACTGTAGAATGAATATTAAATATTATCGTAAAAAAATTTCAATGATCTTACGTTAGTATTAGATATTTAATATTTTACAAACCGTAGAGCACTGTTTTTCCTCTTTCTTATACAGCTACATTCCCGCCTTAGCATTAGCAATCCTTCAATATTTAGTACAAGTAGATCAATAACTAGATCGATCTAATCGATCGAATCAATTTATTCGAAATAATTGACCAGTTTGATCAGATCGTTTTAAATAGATGATCAATTAGATCGATTACAAATGATCGATTTAATCGATCAAAAATGATCGATTTAATCGATCAAATCAGACGATCGAAGATAGATCCAAATTTTTTATGATCAAACAGCCCTATTAGGGAAAAAGAAACGGTTCGTTCGAGCGGCTATTCGTTATAACCGAGTCTGTTATAAAGAAAAAAAAATCATAGCCGGGAGTTCGCTGTAAACGTGTTCGTTATAACTTATAAGTGAACACTACTGTATTTCATGAATGCAGTAAATCTAATTCAGCTAATAATTATTATTAATGAATGTGTCGATTACCATGCGAGTCAAAGTCGCTTTCTATATGACGAGGATATAAAAACAGTGGACGTTCTATATGGATTGATTTGCGCGTATCTAGAATTGCGTTAGTTATTGCGCACTGATAATAAATTACAATAATTTACAAGATTTTTCAAACGCAGCAAAGAATATTGCTTAAGAGACTGTTTAGTAGATTAAAATAGAAAATTTGTGATTTATGAGTCAATTCGTTGATTAAAACTAAAAGATAAGGTATACAATATAATGCATTTAAACATAAGGAGCTATTTAAACTAACCCGTTTATCATGTTCCATATTTCTGAACAGAATTTTTATGTTGAGATTTATAGACAGAATTATGTGTACACAAATTTATCACGAAGCATAATTTAAAACATCATTCTGGTTTGGATATGTTAGCATTCCAATAATATCGTCACCTGCTTTCGGGTCTACGACATTGTATTTCATCACACAATAAACAACCAAACAAAACTACATTTTTCCTTCCTTGTACGGAGTAAAAAGGAAGTATTGTAATCGCGAAAAATTTCAGTTCTCAGATTTTTACGGAAATATCCGTTTTGCCCTTTTCCATTATGACTAGTTTCGTCGTGACGTCTGTACGTACGTACGTACGAACGTATGTATGTCGCATAACTCAAAAACGGTTAGACGTAGAAAGTTGAAATTTTGTATTTAGGACTGTTATAGCATCTAGTTGTGCACCTCCTATTTTTTGTTTCAATCTATAAACCGGAAGTAGTACTTTTTTCAAATATTTCGCTAAATATTTAATTTAAGACAAATTTTTATTTTAAATGAAAGATTATGTGATTATTACCTACAATCGGTATTTTATAAATATTTTTGTATCTGGTATTATTTAAGAATAATTAAAGTATATATTTATAATTTAGTATTTCGGTATCTTGTAGTCCATGATCGATTAACATTTTTTGTTACTACGTAAAATTTAAATGATTATGACATGATAGTGACAATAGTAAACTATGCTTTATATCTTCTTCTGCAGTTCAAATAAAATGACTAAAATATATTTGTGAGTATAGTAGCAGTAGTAGTAGTAGTAGGTACTTATATATTAATATATTTGTATAATAAGTTAAAAGAATAAAGTAGGTATGGCGGGAGGTCTTGTGGTGGCCACGTCAGATTTTTATATTATTCTACATTTTAGTTATTAACAAAAGTATGAACAGTTTAATAGGAGTACAAGGAAGTCATGTGGTGCCCACGTCAGATTTTTTTAAATGATAAAACACAATTAAACCTGCTATCTGTCAAACATAGATTTGCTGGATCAAAAAAACGAAATACAAATTAGATATTCTCTGCGCTTACTAGTGCGCATATTCTGATTATGACAAAAATTTATGTATGGGACATCTATAAAATTCTGTCCAGAATTATAGATCGTGACAAACGGGCTTAAAAACCGACAATAAATTATGTACCTACCTACATTTCTAAAAGGGCAGGTCACAAAGAATAGTCTATGTCAAATGTCGCTGCTATGTTGACATAGAACTAGCACACAGGCACTTGGCATATACTATATGAGTGGTTCCACTAGAAATGTACGTCTATTTTATGACGTAAAATGACATTCGGTTCTTACACTTGATCACATGAAAATATGAATTGTAATAAGAAGCAAATGGAGGTTTCCACGAATTTTTTTTTTTATATGTTGATACACCCCGTATTTTTTCTTTTTACCAAAAAGTTGCTAATAAGCCAGAAAAAAATTCATAAAGTTTAAAAAATAGGTGCCGCGAAAAACGATGCCGTGTGTGACGGTGACGTCACCAGCCCTGAGAACATACGTTCACCACACTGACGAGGACCGAATACGAGAGATTCTGAATCCTGGAAAAGAAGATATTTCTTTCTAGTGAGAATTATCTGTTAAATTGCGGTGTCGCTAAATTGAATCTTCAATGAGTCTTGGAAAAGAAGAATTTATAATTAATTGATTGCTTGAAAGCCACGTAATTATCATTAGAAAGAAAAAACTTCTTCTTTTCCAGGATTCTGAATCTCGGTAGAATCTTCAAAGAATCTCCGTGCGAACAGGGCTTAAAATGACATAACATAGCTATGATGTGGCAAAGTACGAGTTTCGGGCTGCTTGCAGGCAGCCAGTGGCAGTGGAAAAAAATCTGGTGTGGTAACCACACAACTTTCTTGTACACAACTGTGTTTACTCGTATAAATATTGCACTTGACACACGTTTGACATAATAGAATAACTGGAATAACTGACGTAATTGGCGTAGCTTGTTTGTTTTCAAGCAACTATGATTATTGAAATTATTAAATATATTATTTAGTTTTTGGTGATTCAATCATTTGTTTGACAGCAACTATAGGCGGTTTGCACATATCGAGCATGAGCGCCTCTAGTGGGAGATTCGGCAAAAGTAATAGGTATACAACACGTTTGAATGTTTAATTAAATAAAATGAGCACTGGTTCCCAGCGCTTTTCGTCAATTCTCAAAATACAATTAATAAATAGATTATAAAACGTGATAAAATATATTTACAGTTATGTAGGTATCTACTTACGAAATTCGTTTTACTCTGTGAATCCAAATTTTACATCTCTCGTCCTCATACCATCTTATTATAGAACCTTAGAACTTAGAACAGAACTGGTTGAATTGAAACAGTACCTACAACTACTGTCGAACTGTCAAAGGGTTTACCCTAATATTAATGCATTTTTTCTCGCCAGGGCCCAGGGCGGCGCTGACTACTCATGTGCAAACCGTCTATATTAATTCCATATATTATTTTTAACATATTATATTTGAAACATTTTTTGTGACTACTTCCATATTTGAAATAGAAATAAATTGAATTTATTGTTATGTTTTAAGAAAACTTCCTCTTCCGGTTTTCGAAATGTGACCAAAATCTTTATCATTCATGAGTTATTGAACATATGGACATACACACATTCATCCATCCACACACACAGACATCATTGAGAAAATGGTCAAAACAGATTCAGTGAACCTCAAAACATGTATTTCTCCGAAAATCCCGACATCGATTTTTTTCATGATACCTAGACTTACTTATACTGTGTATAAGAAAGTAAAAAGGGGATAATAAAAAACTGAAACCGAGAGTGTTCTAGGAATTCGGCAAACAGGTAGACGGGTTAAATAGCATACCTGCGATGAATTTGACCAGCACCCAAGTTTCAATAGGAGTCAAGCTGTGATGGTACAAGTGCAGGAACGTCACTTGAGAGTCTTTCTTCCGCAGGATGAAGAAGACGGTGTCCGCGAACTCAGTCAACTTGGAGATGTAGTACCACCAGCAGAGATTCAACATCTACACGCAAAAATCATTTCAATTATCTATGTTTTTCTTGTATAAAAATATGCAGAAAATATTCTTACTCATGTGTTTATAATTCGTCATGAAGCTTGAATGATATTTAAGTGAAAAAATGCAGTTAATTGGTGATAAGAATGTGGAGTAATAAAATAAAAATGTTTACTTACTCGAACTGCTTCTTGACTGTGCGAATAATCAACTGGTTGACATTTGTAGCTGTAGTCAGATAGCCAGCCGCTCATTAGATGCTGAAATGAGAGCACGGTTTATATTAATTTATTTCTACAAGGGATTGTTCCCTCTAAAACTATAGCTAGAACAATAGTATATTGTAATACAAGTGTGGAAAGGGCTTCATTGAAAAACTAGTATGACAGTTGGAGCACGAGCGCTAGCGAGTTCTCCTATCATACGAGTTTTTCACGTAAGTGCGAAATATTCAAAATTAATAAAAAAATTGGAAATAAAATATTTTCAAATTTAAGAAAAACAAATGAGGTAGGCTTGCTGTCAGAGCTGAAAACAATATCTAAAAATTGACAGATCAATTTTGTAATTTTGCATTTATGGTGTGATTTATGATAAATATAATGACATTTCATGCAGAATGTTGTAGTGATAGTGAAAGTGAGTTTATTTGTACTCCTTCCTACATTTTACGGCAATTGTGAATCTAAACTTTTGTCTCTGAAGTCAAAAATATCCTGAAAGCTTTGTCCTTCCAGTAACTATAATTTCTAGTTCAGCAAAATGATGTGTGTCTCAAATTAAGTGAAAATCGTCCATTTGACTTTTATTACAGACATTAGAACAAATAAAATGTTTTAAAATAAAATTCGCACTCAATGTAAAAAATGAGTGTAGAAATTATTTTCAAAAGCCTACTTTCACCATCAATTTTAATATCTGAAAACATGTGAATTAGCATTTTCTTAGAAAAAATATTATACACAGAGTTCCATATAAGAACATTGGTTTTTATTATCATAATATATTGTTGCAAGTGGAATTAAATTTTTATTAAATGGTTTTCCACCCCTTTCTCAGCATTATCTTTTTTGTTTTAACCTACAAGTTTTAATTTAGTGCACCCTTAGTGCAACCTTTGAGTAAAGGTTGATTAATAAAATTATTTGTTTCCCACAGAACTTTATTTAAATTGTTTAGAGTAACTCAGTTTAAAGTGCATACTGTTTTAATTAAATTTTATTTGACTACTTATTGTAAAAAATTTGTATTTCTTGTAGTCTTCGACACCGGACCTGATGATGATAATATAAATTATCGAAACCGGTCGTCTAGTTGTATTGTATTGTATTGTATTAGAATTTCGGAATTTGAACCTTTGTTTGTATCCCTAGGGTGACTTGATGGCACATACACAGTATTAATTGTTTACTTATACTTTGCCACGGCGTTTTTACTTTACTACCATGTGTGTTGCCAGTCAACCTGGCGCAAGCCCTTGTTATAGCCTTTAGCCGGTGCCCGATAGCTAGAGGTTGCCAAGTTAATTAGATCCCAACTTGGAATGGTAACGGGAGTAGGTACCGATCCAAATCAGGCCGTGAAAATTTCCTGACCTGACCGGGATTCGAACCCACGACCTCTGTAACCAGAGCCTCGCCAGAGCCTAGCATTCTACCACTATGCTATCCCGCCGTCTAGTTAAATACATCAAAGGGTGAAGAGCAAGACGTTATATTTTCATTTAATTCCACTTCCAAATTTCCAATCTTAACAAAAGGAACCATCTCAATTATAATACATTTTATCAACGACTAGTGTTGGGTAAATTCCCGGAATTTATTTTTGGGGAATATTCTTCATAAATGTTCCCGACTACGGAAAATTGAGGGAACTTTCATTTTATTACAATCCCAGAGATCGTGATGGTTTTGTTTATAAAATTTGTACTATAATAAATGGCTACAAATCTATATTTTTAATCAGAAATGGAGACATTTGTAACGTGATACTTGTGGTTACGCATTTATACATACGATGTTAATATTTTTTTGGGCTTGAATAAAATGATTATGCACATTATAATTGTTTCTACCCATATTTATATTCACAACCTTCTAAAATGGGAACAAAATTATATCTGACAACTTGACACGACACAGATTAGAAATAAGTGGGTTTCATTTTTTAACTTAGTCCCTCCTGAAATTAATTTCGTAGAAAAACAGTACCTACCCAGTTAAGAATATGATATCAAATATGTAGGTATGCATAGATAAAGATAACAATTAGCAGCAATAAATCTATATCTATCCGCTATTCATATTCATAAACATTTCTTTTGCCTCAATTAAGTATAAATCTATATCCCTTCCCTAGTATTATGTAAGGATTTATTCAATATTTTAAATATAGGTATCTCTTCCGTAAACTAATGTAAAAATATTGTAAATTTTTTGGGTGGGCCAAGACTTTGCAGGGTGGGCCCTAGACCACCCAGGCCCACCCTTAGTTACGTCCCTGGTTAGAAAACACGCTTCAAATTATTGTCACAGTTTGCCAGTATCAACAAAACAATTATAGCTATTAATATAAAAGAATATTATGCGATTTATAATACCGAGGATGTTGTTAAAGTGAAGAGGTGAAACCGAGTCTCTTTGAACATCCAAGGGGGCTTAAATTGCAATATTCGCGTTATATTCAAAGCTTAATCGTATCATCAACGACAGCGATGTTAAAACAAATCAACAATTTTATCTGTCAATTAGTTGACAGTTCGTATATTATGGAAGGTTTTGATGTTATTATGGTTGTATCTAACGTATTAAGTCCGTAACTAATGAATTATAAGTATCTAACGTATTATAAGTAACTAACGTATTATGTTGTTGATAATTATCAATAAATGTTGCATATAAAAAGGTAATAACAGTTGATGATACTATTATATAGTAAATTTCCTATTTTCGGGAATTTGTTCCAGGTCAGGGCATATTTCATTATAAATTTCCATGTGGAATATTCCCGTGTCCCATCACTATCCACAACTGTTGAATAATACATGCATTACACAATTGTTTTCAGTGTGCAATGTGCCCATTACTTTACTTATTTATTTGGCTCTACGACCAATAATACTTCTTGTATTCTGGCTTTTGACCAATAGAACTTTTTGTATTAAAGCATATTTAAATATTATAATAGTTTGGTTTAAAAAAATTAACAGCTGGCTGTGAGTTCACATTTATCTAATAAAATGAATGAATTATTTAGTATAGTCGTAGATAAAGTATTCTACTCGAAATTTAAATGATTACGACAGTGACAGTAACAATAGTGACAAATTGTTTATATATTCTTAATATAAAGTTACTGAAATATATTTGTTTTTCTAAAAAGAGTTGAATATGGCAGAAGGTTTTGTGCTGTCCTCAACAGAGTTTTTCTAGACCTAAGCGGATATACGACACGAGTACTGTCGATTTCATTGTAAAATAATTATTCTTTCGTCTAATTTATTAATGTACACATTTTTAAGAAAAACAAACATTATTATTTTAGTCGAAGGGCAATTCTATCTAATTTAACCGACCTTGTATCTCTTACGGTATTCGAAGTGTCAAAACTAAACAAATAATGTGTATTTGTTCAATTGTAGTTCAAGAAAACAAAACAGAAATCTCTCATAAACAAATAATTACCTACAAGTCCAATTAGGTACTCTGTTAACATTCACAAATATTTAACCATAAAACATGTCATGGTACAAGCGTTTATGGTAAATAAATCTGAACTCTACACACAGGGACGGTTTTAGGGGGGCAAATGGTCAGATTTTGGTCAGATATTCCAGTTTAGCTGCACAAAAATCTGCCATGTGGAGCACTCTCCTTTCACAACCATGAGTACCCGTGAATTAACGGCTGGTAACCGCACACACGGTTTAAATATTTATGCCGACGAGTCACATTCAAGTTATGCCCATGTCACACCGGCGTGGCATGAAGCACGGTGCTCGATGTGGCATTTTGCTTCGTGCAACGCTGTCAAAAGGGTGTCATACCGGTATAGCAAAATGCCATAGGAAAATTTGTATATTGCTATGTTCACTTCGTACTTTGAAGGTTTTTGAAAATTATTTTTGACAGCTGAGAATTAAAATTCATCAATTCTTTGTGTTAATTAAATCAATAATTAGTTCATATATTGACAAAAGCTTAAAGGGTTATATTCTTATTATCTGATTTTATATGTATTTTTTTTAAATTCATAAATTGTATTATTTTTTAATCCTTACTTTTTAACTTGACTTGCTGTAAACATTTTTTGTAACACAGCCAAATATTAATAAATAAACAAATAAATAACTTACTGTTACTATTTTGACATCAATTATTATTCATCAAATGTCAAAAATTATATTGACGACTCAATGTGAAATCAGCAATAAATTTCCATATGTCAAAATGCTCGGTGGAATAGCGGCGATAAAATTTTTACTATGCCCATGTCACACGGGCATGGCACGAAGCATACGGTGCTCGATGTGACAAATGAATAACGTAAAAATTTTATCGCCGCTATTCCATCGAGCATTTTGACATATGGAAATTTGTTGCTGATTTCACAGTGAGTCCTCAATATAATTTTTGATATTTGGTGAATAATTGATGTCAAAATAGTAACAGTAAGTAATTAGTTAATAAGAATATAACCCTTTAAGCTTTTGTCCATACATGAACTAATTATTGATTTAAAATTATCCTTATATCATTATTGTATTCGATTTGTGGATCTGATGATGACTGCAGGTCAGTCGAAACGTAAAGCCGCGTTCATAATCGAAATTTGGTGTAATTTCGCATAACTGAAATTTGAAGAAATTAATTTGGCTGTTCACAGTTCTAATTTGTGTGTTGGCGGTTTCTCTTGTCAGTGTCAACACAAAGTGTCAGTTTGTTTTTGTTTATGGAAACGTGATAAAGAAAAATGAAAACAAAAGAAGATTTTGTAGATATAATAATTGCCAAATTTCCATGTTTGAACGATAAAATAATAGTTATTTGTTTAACTAGGCAAAAAAATATTAGATTTGCTGCCGCGGCTAGAGTTTCTAGCTTAGGCAGCAAAACTGTTTTTTTGCCATGTTAAACACATTATTTTTTGTTTATTGTTATTAATTAATATTAATTTAGTGATTATTTTAAATATATTGATAGGTATCGCAAACAAATTATGTTGCTATGTGTATAAATGTTGACAGTTGCTATGAAAAAACAAAATAGGTTAGGTACCTATGTTAATGAATTTTATAAATGTCAAATTTGTAACAATACAACCATAGTAACAATTACTTTTGCTGCCTAGGCTTTTTTACTAATTTTGCTGCCTAGGCAGCAAAAGTGACACTTTGCTGACTGTCAACTGTCAAAAAAACAACACTTTTATTGTCAATCTCCGAAAAATATATTTTTTCTCAATTAATAGAACGAACCCTAAATTTACTAGAGATTTGTGGTTTGGATACTTTTCTACGAGTTGTAATTCGAGTGCACCAAATTTCAATTTGATGAACGCAAGTACACAATTGCCATATGACAAGCTTCACAAATTTCATCGAATTTCACCAAATTTCGAATGTGAGCGTGGCTTAAGAGGAATCGTCACCCCTACAAAATTAAGCAAAAATATGTTCTCATTGGGCACATGAAATTGACTTTAATTTTGGTCCGATTTGTATGCTCTTTTTTTTAGATATTTAAAGATAAAAGATGTCTCTAGGTCTGTCTAGTGCCATTTTTTTTAATTTAAATTTTTACATGTATTTTTTAAGCTCCAAAGTTAGTAAAATTTTAAGAACTTTTAAGATAAAATATTAAAAAACTGAAATAAAAATTAAAAAAGTGACACTAAGCGGACATAGCCTAGACTTTAATCTTTCATTTAAAAAAAAATTATTTAAAAATATTTAAAATTAGTGGTAATTTCATGTGCCCAACGAAACCTCTTTTGTAGTAGAAAGTGGCTAAATACGGTTCATTCTTCGAATCAACCGATATCGTCACAATGGGTAACAATGGTTTGTGACGGCATCGCTTCATTCGTTAAATGGATCTTCAAAACTAGTGGGGATTCCTCTTAATGCTAAATAAATCTTAATCTGTAATTTTCTTTTGACTGAATCACCGAAAAGTTGTTCTATAGTTATTACTGTTCCAGTCGATCACCTCTCATCACGCAATAATATTTCGACTATTATGGGATTTAAAACATTACCATTACAGACTTCGTGTTACGGTTTTTACCTCCCGTCTCATATTCTATAAGAAAGGTATTGTGATGGGTCAAAATTTCTGAGTGTGAGTTTTTAGTGGATAAGCACGTTTTAGGGTCCCTAGAGTAAGAATTTGACATTTTCGAGTGTGTGTGTGTGGGTGTGTGCGTTCGTTCGTGTGTTACAATTTTTCGGATGCGATTACTAAAAAAATATTAAACATTAAAATTCCAAATTTTATATTTAAGGTTTTAATACGAATCTTAATAACCCAATATAATTTTGGTTTCAATCTACAAACCGGAAGTAGTACTTTTTTAAAATATCTCGATAAATAATTAATGTAATTTTTTAAATTCTAAATGAAAGATTATATGAATATAATCTACAATCGGTATTTTTTAATTTTTTCTGTATCTGGTATCATTTAAGAATAATTAAAGTATATACTTATAATTTAGTATTTCGGTATCTTGTAGTCCATGATGTCTATCATTTGTTACTACGTAAAATTTAAATGATTATGACATGACAGTGACAGTTACAATATTAAAATATCGTTTACATCTTCTTCTGCAGTGTAAATAAAATAAGTACAATATATTTGTGAGTAGTAGTAGTAGTAGTAGTACCTATATATTAATATATTTGTATAATAAGTAAAAAGAATAAAGTAAGTACAGCGGGTGGTCTGCTGACCACATCAGATTTTTTCACTTAATGATTAATTTTTATGTCATGAATGTTATGTTAATCCGCCTCTGTTTATATAAAGCAAAACAGAAAGCAATTGTATAACTCTGCTCGAACCGGTAATTTCATATCAGTTTCACTTTCGTTCAAGGTCGCGTGCGATTTCAAGGTCGTAGAAATTCAATTTCAAGTTTGTTTTGGACTTTAGAAAGTGATTACGTCACACGACTCACGATCTCTGCTCGTACACTTGAACTACAGATGTGGTGTTACCGTTTCTTTATGATGTTAGACCTGGACCCGAAACCCATATACGAAATATGAGTTGAGCAATGAATTGGCCAATGGTTTGAATATTTAAATCGCTGGTATTTTAATTATTATTTTATAATTTCACGCATATAAGCCTTGAATGAAATGAAAAGTTATTAATTGTGAAATCTTTTCAAATTAGTGTAACTCTGATTGTAAATCTGATATCAAGCAATAGTATAATGGAATAACAACAAAGAAATATTAATGAAATTGAAAGTTTTTATTTATATTGTATATTTATCTATTTCACACTTTTTACTCGGCTTTAGGTTATAATATAACAACTGTACATACTGTTAAACTCCTGTAATCAATCATAAGCATTTTTTATGATAGCTTTTATTAAAACTGGCATTAACGACGAATTTTAGTATTTTGTGATCAAAACTAGAATCTACCTACTAGCCAGCCATGTATTTTGTCATATTATTATCCCTTATAGGTACATGTGTTACCTTTATAATTAAATAATCATAAGTTATATCCCGAGTGCAATGAATTTAATCGATAAATTTGACATGTCTGGCTTATGAAATAAATTTTGCTTAAAAGTGTTTGAGTACATAATAATTTGAAAAAAACCCGAGACCGCACTTTTTTTAAAGCAAAATTTTTTGAATAAGCCAGACGTCAAATTTATCGATTCAATTCTTTAGCACGAGGGGTATATGTTAAGATTATTTCATGAATTCATAGTTTTATGTGTACTTACAGTATTAATAGGAAGATTTTTTGCAATCATACGTTGATTCTGACATCTATCTGACATCTGACAAATTTTGTTGTTATACGTAACCATTGTAGCAATAGCAAATCGTTTGTTATTTTTATACTTCTGTCAGATAAACGTCAAAAACTAATAAGTAAAATCTGCTTGAAATGAATAATTTGGCATGTTTAAAGATATAGAATATTGGAAAACAAAAAAATCATGTAAGTATCTTGCTAAATATGCCTTCAAAAAGCTCAAAATTTGTTAAAAAAGCTAGCTGCAATTTAATCGCGATTAAATAGCATGATGCTATTTAATTACTTATTTAAATTGGAAAACAATGAAAAATAAGACAATCTGATTGGTCAAATTTATGATGAGTGAAATAATCACTTGTAATACCATAAGTAGTCATTATTATGTAGATTATTCACATCATCTGTTTTTTATTTTATCAAAATATTTGTTTTCTGAAATCATGGATAACTGCATTTTTTGCCATTTTAATTTAAAACTTATAAATTTATAATACCATTAGTGACTATGATTTTGCCGGCAATTTTTGCAGTCTGTTCACGACTGTTTGTTGCGTCGAAAATAAACACGACAACACGAGTGCGTAGCACGAGTGTATATTTTCTAAAGCAACAAACAGGAGTGATCAGACGGCAAAAATTACCAAAAAATCATAGTCACGTATGGTATCGGCTTGACAATTTCTCGAATTATTTTATTTATTCCAAAAAAAGTTATGTATTTTTAAAACAATCATCAACTGGCATAATATCTAAGCAACGCTTCGCGGCAATTTTCACTAGTGAAAATTGTCACTGTAGTTCGTCTGTGATTGGTACAGTTCAGCAAAATACTGTGTTTTGATTGGATGAAAAACTATGAGTGGAATTGTCTCTTGAATACCATTCGTAGTCATAGTTAAGTAGATTATTTTTCTGGTAGTATATTATACACTCATGTACCTACCTTGTGCAAATCCAAGCACAAGGAACATTCGTAATACTACCAGAAAAATAATCGACATAACTGCGACTACTTATGGTATTATAAATGATTATTCACATCATCTGTCATCTGTCAAAAAAGACCAATAAATATGCAGAATATTGAATTTCACAGCCAATCAAAATGAGTAGATTATTTTGTACTAATAAGGTATATAGTGTGTCGACTATTCACTACTAGTACTTTTAGGTGACTATTTAACAAATGAAATTTTTTATTATAATCTTTTCCCGTTTTCATTGCACCATTTCGATCTCTGGATTTTCTTCTCTCTCTCGCAAAGAGTAAACAGAAATGCCACGAATCTTCAGTATTGCTGATACGTAGTTTCCACTCCTGTGTTTATATTATACTTAATGAAATATGCATGCATGGTCCAGTGTGTTAGCTGGCTAGGCCGGCTAACGTGCTGTGACGTCAGTCAATGTGAGATCGATGGTTCGAGTCTCCGTCGGGCGACAATGTGTGATTTGTCGTAAAAATAAAAAAATGCCCAAGGTCTGGCATTCAATCACACTCGGGTGTTACAAGCTATCCACTTGTTCACCTTAAATGTAGTCCTGGTTGCACAAAGAATATCTCCGCTGCCGCTGTGGTTGAGACCACAGATCGTCGCACGGATTGAGATTCTGACTGCACCAAGATGAATGGGTAAATAGAGCAAGAGAATGTGGAGACTGATCCCCTCCGATAAAAGGATCTAGAAAGCTTCGTGAGAAGCGGCGCTACTCCCACGGGAGTGTTAAGCCACTATATATATACAGGGTGTCTGTTTATAAATGAACCAGCATTTATCTCGCTTATTTGTTGATTTAGCATTTTTTGTCAAATACATGATTTATAGAGTATCATGTGTAGTAAATGATAGCGGATGTGAATCTTTGGTATCACTTCCGGTTTTTGCGGAAGTGATAGCAACTTTCAAATTTCAAATGGGACATTGTAAATTTTTTAAGGAATTTGAAAAGTACATTAAATTTGCTTTACGATGGTATAAAAAAGTCATATGTTGTATTATTAAAATAATAAATTACGGGCACTTAAATTATGCACCTATGAACGCTGAAATAAGTATGCATTGCCACGAAACAAAAACAATAGTTGAAAACAGTTACCTGTCAACAATCAATATAAATTTAGTTATCTCCCTTTGCTTTCAGCTATTGTTTTTGTTTCGCGGTAAGGCCTACTTATTTCAGCGTTCATAGGTGTATAATTTAAGTGCCCGTAATTTAATATTTTAATAATACAACATATGACTTTTTTATACCACCGTAAAGAAAATTTAATGTACTTTTCAAATTCGTAAAAAAATTACAAATGTTCCATTTGAAATTTGAAAGTTACTATAACTTCCTCAAAAACCGGAAGTGATACCAAAGATGCACATCCGCTATCATTTACTACACATGATACTGTATAAATCATGTATTTGACAAAAAACGCTAAATCAACAAATAAGCGAGATAAATGCTGGTTCATTTAAAAACAGACACCCTGTATATATGCATATAATAACATAACTCTAATCTTTTCTTACCTCCCACAGCATGATGCTGCTGAACACCACCTGGAAGGCGTTGTAGGCGATGAGGATCCTGCGTAGCTTGAACGGCTTCCGGTTGGCCATGATGCGCGGCCCCAGGATCACCACGAGGTACAGGTACGTGAGCACCATCATCAGCGTGGGGATCGGGCTCGACATCAGCGGCCATTCGTGCACGCGAGGGTCTGCAAACATGCAGATCAGTCAATAAACAGACACCGACTTGTTTAACCATTCTTCAATATTTTTTAATGAATCTTCAGGTATTAATGGTATTAAAATGGTATATTACTTCGACTATTTCCCACAAATTAATTAAACCAATCCAGTCATTTGCTTCAATTTTTTTAAATTCTTACCAATGACATACAAAATATATCGGCAAAAATTGTAAAAATGCCCTAGGGATTGTTCAAGTGACAATTTTCCCGTTACATTGCTATGACTACCACACAGAAAGAAAAAAGTAGAAAAATTATTTAAAATTTAGACAAAATATCGAATATAATTCATTAAAAATTAGCTACCTAATTAAATAGCAAATGCAGATATTTTAAATTTGTTAATTTTACTACTGTTAATAATAGTTGAATTATAGAATGCTATAGATATCACCACTACATGTATTAGATGTTTTAACTTCATATAAGTAGATAAATCATCTATTGCGATTACATTTGGTTGCTATTTTAATAGTCAATTTAACTAAAGATTTTAGAAAATATTACAAATTAAATTTGATCATTTGTCTATTACCTGTAGATTTATATTCAAATTTTATTAGATAATTTTTCTATTTATATTTAGCAAAATATTCTACATAATAATAGCTGATTTATTTAATAAATTTAGATAATATTAAACAAAAGGATTAGTTGAATTATCTACGTAGTATGGAATTTGATTTAGATGATTATATAAATAAAACAGGAAGATTTCAAATAATATTTTAATGTCAAAAATAATAAAATAAAAATAATACATAACAATATTATAAGAAGGTTACAAATGCTTACAAATATGTTAAACAAAAATACACAAAACTTAAACTTTTTACACTGGCTGCAATATTTTTCAGCTAATTTTCCTCGATGATTTAGCCCATTCAGGTATGTGTTCTAGAACAAAACAGAGTCAATAATAATTATAATATAATAATTGTATAATATCAATATACCTCGCTTTCATTGAAGAAATATTTTTTATTTGTTCAACTGCTTCATTATATTCTTTGTTATTTACTTTGATATTTTTGTCAATCCAAAAATCTGCAATAATGGTTGTAATAAAATTTCTATCACTGTTAGACAGTGATTTGCTTATCTTGTATTTATCAAGTATGGATTTCCCTATGACATTTTTTTTAGCAGAGTTAACAAATCCTAGAATATGAAATAAATTCAAAACATAACATAATACGATGAAACTGACATATTATTTAAAAAATTACCAATTTTTAATTAGTATCATTATTGTTTTCTACTTCGGCCGTACTAATTGGAGTTGGGGCTGTAGCAGTTGCAGGCAATCCATTGAGCCAACTATCCAATGAATTTGGTGTGTTTGTTGGGAGTGTAATATCCCTAAAATTTAAACACATAATTATTGGTAGTCATTCCGAAATACATTGTACCATATTTATAATTACATTTAATTCTTTCCACGAAAATAGTCTTTTACGAAATTTGATTGTTATGCCAAATCTCTCTATTGGTATTAAATTGTCGATATCCGACAATCTTTAAAAACTTCAATATCAATAACTTTTTCTAAAAATAATAAATAACTAAGCTACTTCCATAAGAACAGAATATGTAGGTAGATACTTACGTTGAAATTCAGGAATCAGTTCTTCTAAACTCCATTCTCTTAATAAAGTGGATACTACTTCTGAACTATCGAGTATGGGTAAATCATCCAAATTTAAAAAAATCATTTTTATTTATATTCACGCACCTTAGTAAAACAAATAAAAATCCAATGTAAAAGCCACCGTTCTGCTCTGCTACTGCTACACACTACACGCTACACAGATGCAATGAAAATGAAGTGTTTTCTCACTAACAAGTATGAACTGGCAGGCCGAACATCTAAATATTTAGCTGAATTATCAAATGTAATTGTTTGATACTTCAAAATGCATAGTTGATTCATATAATTCACATTAGAATTTATAATCACACGGAAAACTATATAAAATAACTACTAAATAGACAAATCAACTATAATGTTTCTTTAGATAAAATGTCTAAATATTATAGCAAGTTTAACTATCTCATTAAATATAGTATTTAATTCAACTAAATGCGTTGTTGATTCGTCTACTCTACATTAGATCTATAAAACATATAGGAAAATAGATTAAACCACCATTAAATTGACAAATTAACTAATGTTTTCATAGGAAAAGTATATAATAGTTTCTCAAAATGATCTATTATAATTATATATTATTTATAGCATCTAAACTTGTAGTTAATTTAATAAAATATTTCGTTAACACAACTAATAATATTATATCTAATTGAAAATAGCTACATTATCAAATGACAAAACGCAGAGTATCTAATTCTTTTTATAAAATGACTAAATATTTAGGAAATTCATAGAAAAATTAAGTCTTCTATTTATGATTAGATATTATTTCAAATGTATTTTTCTCAGTGAATGTATGACAATTTTATTGATTTTGTATTGTTTTTAATTCAAATTAAATGTGTTAAATGAATCTTTTTGTGACAACTTCTTACGATGAAATTAAAAATATATCAAATAAAACGCCAAAAAATACAATTACGTCAAAAACCTTAATTTGGGACCAATTACTGATGAACTTGTGAAACGAAAGAATAAAAAATTAAAAATTTTGACACTCAGAGGTTAGTAAAAAAATAAATGTCAAGATGTCAACATAAACAACCGTTTCTGCACAAAAAATAGTCTTGATTTAAAAACACGAAAAACTTCGAACAATTATTCTAATCGGTCTGCAGCAGTGTCAAATTTTGCTTACTCCGGCATTAGAAAACATTTAATAAATAAAAATATTAGGACACTCCAACGTAAGTTGATTAATTCTTATTTTATGTCTGTTTATTTGGGAAATAGTCTAACAAAATAGATCTCGGTCTCATTATTTTGCAGGTAAAATTATTTCTTAAGATTGTTGCTTATAACTATAAGTAACAGTCCTCGACAAATTATCTGCGTTCAATGAAGCTAGCAAGTTTCTTTATGCTGATTGGTGCAACAGTAGTTTGTTTATCTTTTTTAATAGCGCTAGCGCAGCAAATGCAGCAGTTTTTTTTGCTAGCACTATTAACATAATTTGCTAGTAAAACTGTCAAATTTTCAGTTGTACGCCAATTAACGTAAAGAAAATTTGATAGATTTGCTAAGTTCATTGAAAGCAGCTATTGAATTATAAAATCCCTCGCCTTCAGCTGGGGATTTTGTCATGTAATTTGTCTCGAAATGTTACCGAGCAACAATCTTTTGAAATAATTTTTTTCAGCAAAATAATGGTCCCTTGATATATTACTATTAATCATTTACTGTCTAGATACCGCATGACCATCCATAGCATTGTTGTAAAGTGATCGCAACTTCTCAACATAGAAGAGTGAGAGGGCATGAGAGATCGGATCTTAAATTGTATTACGGGATGCATTCTGATGATAAAAATGCGTATGTAACGTCGTAATAACAGATGGTAGACTAAAAACATTATTTTGTTCGTTTGCATTATAGTGAAACATCAAAACTTAAAGTCTAATCTCAAAATAATTTGGTATTTACTGAGCGTCAGACAACACTGACATTGCAGGTTAACCAAATTTCGATTTGTTAAGCTGTCAAAGCGTCTCCATGGTTACGAACTAAACGCAACCCGCAGTACGCTTTAAGATCCTACCCCGCATGTCTTTTCTCTCAGATAATATATTACGATCACAAACAAAAAATGCCACTGCGGTATCTAGACAGACATGATAAGCAGGCGCAATTTTTAATTCATCCAAGGTCAAATGCCCCGTAATTGAAAGTTTCCCTGCTTACCTCTTCATATATGTGCCTGAGTTATTCACTTTAGTATACAGAATAGAAAATTATTTTTGTCTACAATCGTTGTACAATATGAACATTATTATTCAATTTTTAGTTAGGATATGTACAAAATTGTCGCGCTAGTGGAACAAAAACATAAAACTATAAAATTTATTGTGTCAAAATGGTTTCAAACTACGATTGTGAATATTTTGATAGACAATTTTTTGTTTTGTTTGTAAACGTTTGTCGATAACCACGATTTCATTTCACGGCAAATAATGATAATTTTAAAATTAGCTACATTGACATTATAGGATTGTAGACAAAATATTGTGTGCACCTCGTTGGATAGAGCTTGTTTGTTGTTCATGATTTACAGATTCAATTTAGAGCATAACGCTAAAGGTAAGTTTATGCTCAAAAATTTAAGAATAAGAAGTAAGAATAAGCGTAGTGTTTAGAATAATTTTAAGCATAACGATAGAGGCGTTTATGCTGCCAGTTTTAAGGAATAAGAGTAAGAATAAAAGTAGTTATATTATATTTTTAGGTTGGTGAAAAGTTGTTATATTTATTATTCTGATGTTGGTATACACGTTTATAATTAATATAATTAAATTATAATTAATAAAAAAACACAAATCACTAACCGCACTTGATAAAACAAGATATACAACAACACACAAAATAATATTCTGGTTCTCCATGTTGACAATTACAAAGTAGCAATGAAAAATATATTTTGAGGTTATATTACGTTTGACTTTGACGTTTGAAATGTTTGTCACGCATGCGCATTTAACAAATAGAACTAAGAATAAGGCGTAAAGTTAAAAGTTAACTAACTTTTGCTTACTCCCAATTCTTAAACCTTAAACCTTATTCTTATTCCAGTAGCATAAACCGTCCCATATGTTTATAACCGTTTTTAACTTTACGACTATTCTTATTCTTAGTTCTTATTCTTAAATTTTGTGAGCATAAACCCACCTTAAACCGTCCCATATGTTTATAACCGTTTTAACTTTACGACTATTCTTATTCTTAAATTTTGTGAGTATAAACCCACCTGAAGACTTCGCTTTGTTTTTGCTGAGTCAAATAGAAAAAATAATAATTCAGAATTATTTCGGGGGTGAGGGGGAGGACTGTGCCCCCTCTAAATCCGCCACTGGTTATAGGAAAATAAATTAATTGTATTTACGTAAAATGAAAAACAAATAATTATTATTATCAAAATTACAGTAATAGAGGTAGTGTTAATTAAAAGATAAAATTGCAGTGACATTAGAAAAATAAAATTACGTTTTAAAACCGCTTTAGTTTGACGTGAGCTAGTGAGCACAACATGTCAACAACAGTTGTTGTCCACTTAATACATGCTATGTAATTTAAACAAGAGTATTTACAAGTATTAATTTTAAATTCAGATAACACTTTACATTTTGTTAACAAGAACTGATAAAATAACAATTTCTTGCAATCCTAAAGTTTCACTACATTAATTACTTTTTATTTCCGATTTCTTTTATTTCTACCAAAAACAAGATTCATGGTTTATAGGTTGAAATAAATTTTTAGAACTTATTATTTATTCTAGTTCAGTTCTATAAATTTTATTCATTAATTACGATGTGCTTTGCTTTCTTCTTCCAGATAACAAAATAAATCAGCAAAAAATTTAGCAAAAAATAACACAATTTTAAGATATTGTTGTAAAGTCATATATCCCTTATATTATTGTAATATGTACTAACAATATTTTATAATTATTTACTTATTAATTTTCTTACTAATCACAGTATTGTATTTTATTCTGAGTATCGTGAATAACAGGATATTGCATTCTGCTTACCCTTCTTAAATTCATTCAATTCTCGCTAAGATGATAAATGACATCCTGTTATTCAGATATTAAAAGTGCATAGTATTCAAAATATAAATTCCTTCTAGAATGTTCCATGAACAAACGGCTTCTGGTCACGTCTTGTTTTCGTCTTTAAAATAGCTAAATAAGCACTTTGTGACAGAGCTGGTCGTTCCTGAGACAAACGAGAAGTCAGTCGTATAACATCTTTCAAACTAATAAGTCGATCTACATCTCTCAGACTTACAAGTCGCTTTTAATATTTTCTTCGTTACAAGTCATAAGTCGTTAAACTTGTCTTTCTTCGTTACAAGTCATAAGTCGTTAAACTTGTCTTAACTAAATATATTCGACTCTCCTGTATGTAATATATGTACCATAGTAGTTAAGATTAATAAACCCGGGTTACCGCATATCAGAGTTTCACTTAAATATCACAAAGAACTCCGCATTACATAATTTACAGATATTTCGTCGCCTCCTGACAATTCCGCTCGGCCAAGGTAAGGTGATCGAATGTAAATTACAACATAAATTTTGGCGTCAGGTGTTGCGGTTCAACTGTGCGTATAAATTTGGTGTCAAAGTGTCGTGATATAACACACCTAAACTTGGTGTCGGTTCAAACTTTACATCACCGCCAGCTGAAGTGAATCTTACAGATACTACTCATCTGTAAGATAAGTGAACTCGTGAACTCAAAGTATTCGCGGACAGTCGCGCTGCGTTATACTTCAAAAACCCGAACTCTAACTACGTACCAGATTAACTACAGTCGCAAGTTAATCTTGATTATTACATCAGGATAAAAATCCATCAATCTTCAACCATCAATCTTCGACCATCGATCTTTTGACCATCATTTCAATCTTCAAGAATCTTCAAGAATCTTCAAGTTCCTGTATTCCCAGAACGAGTTTCAACGTTTGTTCCTGAACTTCAAGTCCCAGGACATCTTTAATCCAATCTTAAAAATTTCCCCAAGTGCCAGTGCAGTGAAACGTTAAATCAAAGTGAAATATTATGTAAGTACTTCATTTTTTATGTCAATCTTACAAGCCTTTGGTTCAGATTTTGAGGAGTTAGTAAATCTTAATAATATTGAAAATCATAACATGGCTTTTTCGATTGACACTGCCCTAAAAATGATACCCGAATTTGACGGGAATAGGGATAAATTACATCGATTCATTACTTGTTGTGATATAGTTAATACCACTTGCACAACTAATATTCATACTGCACAATTCCTTAATTGCATTAAATGTAAATTAACGGGTCAAGCCTATAATGTTATTAAATATCGTGATTTCCTAAATTGGGACGATTTAAAACAAGAATTAAGAAATCAATACTTAGAAAAACGCACTATTGCGCAATTACAACGTGAATTATTATCTTGTAAACAACTACCTACAGAAAACATTAGATCTTTTTCAAATCGAATTGAGCGATTAACTTCTGATTTAACAGATGCTTGTATTGCTAGTGAAGGCCAAGATGCCACACAAACTATTCAAAATCTTAATAGCAAATCATGTTTAAAATCTTTTGTAGAAGGTTTATTAGAACCTGTAAAAATAATAATAAAAGCAAGTAGATTTGAAAATTTCAATAATGCTGTCACTGCAGCTTTAGAAGAAGAAAGAATTTTAAATCAAGATAAGAAAACAGAACAGAAAGATAAGAAATTAATTAGATGCTTTAAATGCAATAAGCTAGGTCATTCTGCCAATAAATGTTTTTCTAAAATAACTCAGAATTCTAATAATACTACTGAATCTCTTCCAAATTTCCCAAAGAAAGAAGGAAATTTAAACGTAAATAGAGTAGAAATCATATGTGCATACTGCAAAAAGCCTGGTCATCATATAAATAATTGTTTCAAAAGAAACAAGCCTCAAGGCAGTAATCATGATTATAGGAATTTTAATCCTAATTTTAAAAATCAACCAAACTCTTATCAAAGTAATCAACGTTCTAAATTTAACAATTCAAATAGAACAAGTAATTTTTCAAATAATACACATGTTCCAAAAAACGAGTCCAGCCCTGGCGTAAGCAGCGGTATTGCGTCAGCGAATCAAATCTCCAAGTAGATAACCGCAAACATAATAACTCATATGATAATTCAAATAATTCCTATAAAATTAATAATCCTACTCGACGAATTTTTACTTATAATATATCGCTAATTGAATCTGATAAACCAGATAGCGTTCATGTTGACTTATTATCTACGAAAATCAATATTACTAATTTTCTGGTTGATAGTGGAGCAGATATCTGCGCAATTAAATTAAGTAGTTTAAAAGGCGAACAACTTATTGATACGAATAAGAAAGCTATTTTAAAAGGTATTATAGATGGTCAAACCTCAACAATAGGTACTACTTTAATTTGTTTTAATCTTGGTGGTCAAATGCTGAAGCATTTCTTTCATGTCGTTCCCGATTCTTTCCCCATTAAAAATGATGGTATTCTTGGGAAAGACTTTCTTTCTAAATATAAAGTTAATATTGATTACGGGAATCGTTTATTTAATTTTTATTACAAGTGTAATCTTGTTTCTTGGAATCTTACGCCAACTCTTATGAATAATAATTATTCAGTCTTATCACCTCGTAGTGAATCTTTTATTAAAATTTATACGTCTTATAATACCGAGTGTATTTGTTTATCGAAAGAAATCGATAACGGCGTCTTTGTTGGCAATTGTATTACAAAACCAATTAATGGTTATTGTCTTATTAATATTATTAACAGTACAGAAGAGACTGTTACTATAGATCATTCAAATATAATTTTTGATAATCTTAATGATTATAATATTTTAAATATTGAAACTTCGCAAACATATAAACGAATTGATCGTATAATTTCACAATTGCGATTAGATCATTTAAATTCAGAAGAAAATGAATCCATTTCTGAAATTTGTAAAAACTTTAATGATATTTTCTACGTAAAAGAATTTGATACGTTAACTCATACTGATTCAATTACTCATAAAATTCCAGTTAATTCAAATACTGAACCTATTTTTGTTAAACCCTATAGACTTCCAGAAAGTCAAAAACAGGAAGTTAATAATCAGATCAATCAAATGTTAAATGAAAATATTATTCAAAACAGTAAAAGTCCTTGGAATGCACCTCTGTTGGTTGTTCCTAAAAAGTTAGATGCATCTGGAAAACAAAAATGGCGCGTAGTCGTTGACTTTAGAAAACTTAATGATGTAACTATTAATGATCCTTTTCCATTACCTAATATTACTGAAATTTTAGATCAATTAGGTTGCTCAAAATTCTTTACCACTCTTGATTTAACTAGTGGATTTCATCAAATACTTATGAACCCAGAAGATAAACAAAAAACTGCTTTCAGTACCGGACTAGGTCATTTTGAATTCAATCGTATGCCATTTGGGCTTAAAGGTTCACCTGCCACGTTTCAACGTTTAATGAATTATGTTTTAACTGGATTACAAGGAATTAAATGCCTTGTATATCTCGATGATATTGTTATTTATGCTAAAGATTTAGCAGATCATAATAAAAAATTAATTGAAGTATTTGAAAGACTTCGCGAACATAACTTAAAATTGCAGCCAGATAAATGTGAATTTCTGCGAAAGGAAATTATGTATTTAGGTCATATTGTTTCTGAAGAAGGTATTAAACCAGATCCGCAAAAAGTTAGTGTAGTACAAAATTTTAAAATTCCTGAATGTCTAAAGGAATTAAGATCATTTTTAGGATTAATTGGTTACTATCGTAAGTTTATACCGAACTTTTCCAAAATTGCTAAACCTTTGACCTCTTTAACACAAAAGGGTAAAGATTATACATGGTCAGCCCTTTGTGAAGAATCTTTTAACAAATTGAAGCAAGCCATATTGTCTCCACCTATCTTACAATTTCCTGATTTTAATAAAAAATTTATCTTGACGTCCGATGCAAGTCAATTTGCGATGGGTTCGGTCCTGTCCCAAGGAGAGATATCAAATTCTCTGCCGATTGCTTACGCAAGCAAATGCTTTAATAAAAGCGAATTAAATTATTCCACTATAGAAAAGGAATTTCTTGCCATTGTATGGGCTTTAAAAATTTTTAGACCTTACCTTTATGGAAGGAAATTTACTATCGTTACTGATCATAAACCCCTTGTAGGAATTAAAAATGTATCTGATATCGGATCCAAATTAATTCGTTGGAGATTAAAATTAGACGAATATGATTATGAAATAATTCATCGATCAGGAAAATCTATTTCTCATGCAGACGCTTTAAGTCGCATACAATTTATTTCTGCCATTACTGATGATTATGAAGCCTCCTATCATCAATATTTAAATGATATTGAAACAAAATTAATTTTTAATCCTAATGTTATCGAAATTGAAGATGACTTATTTAATGCACCCAGTGATTATAATTTAGCTCATTGTGTAAGTACCGATCTTTATATGAATGCAGGTATAGCTAAACAATTTAAAGAAAATTTTAATAATGTAGAAAACTTGAAGGAACAAAATCCTGAACTTTATAAAATTTTATATTTGAAAGAAAACTCGAGATTTATTTTATATTTAATAACAAAAGAACATCATTATGATAAACCAGATGACAAGGATATTTTTTATACTTTATTAAATTTAAAAGCCTTTTGTTTACAAAATGAAATAACAAAACTTGCAATTCCTAAAATAGGTTGCGGGTTAGATTTACTTAAATGGGAAAATATTAGAACAATGATAAGATATATCTTTAAAGATACAAATATTTTAATTTCCGTATATGTACTTGAAAATTTTAATAAATTAAGTAAAGAAGAAATTGATAAAATAATATTTGAATATCATAATACACCCCTTGGAGGACATCAAGGAGTAAATCGTACCTTTAATCGAATTAAAATGAAATATACTTGGCCTAACATGTATAAAGATATTAAAAGATATATAAAAACTTGTAAACAATGTCAATGTAACAAATCAGGAAAGAAAACTAAAGTACCAATGGTTATTACTACAACCTCTAGAAAACCTTTTGAAAAAGTATTTCTCGATATAGTTGGTCCATTGCCAACATCCTTAAATGGAAATAAATATATACTTACATTTCAAGATGATCTTACCAAATTCTCGCATGCTATTCCAATTCCAAATCAAGAAGCCACTACTATTGCAGAAAATCTAGTAACTCATATAATTTGTCAGCATGGTACGCCTGATAAAATCTTAACTGATCAAGGATCAAATTTCTTAAGTTCAATATTTAAAGATGTATGCAAATTACTTAAAATAACTAAGTTACAAACTACTGCTTATCATCCAGAATCTAATGGTCAAATTGAAAGAAGTCATAAAACTTTAAATGAATACCTTCGATCTTATGTTGATAAATCTCAAACTGATTGGGATACTTGGATACCTTTTTCTATGTTTTGTTATAATACTACCCCTCATACATCTACCCAATATACTCCTTTTGAATTATTATATGGTTACAAAGCTGAATTACCGTCTTCCTTACGAAAGGAACCTGAAAAATTATATAATTATGATGATTACTCGAAGGAATTAAAGGCTAGATTGCAATATTCACATAAAATTGCTTATGATCGTTTAGTGGATAAGAAGCAGAAGAGTAAAGAACAATTTGATAGAAATTCTAATCCTATTAATTTTAAAATTGGCGATCTAGTGTTATTAAGAAACGAAGCACAGCCTAAAGGCAAATCTAAAAAATTATTATCTTCTTTTAATGGTCCTTATGAAATCTTGGAAATAGATGGAGTAAATTCCACTATATTATGTAATAATAAACGTATTAAGGTTCATAACAACAGGTTACGACCTTATAATAAATAAATCAATGATGATATAATATGATAATTTCAACCGACAAGTTCCTCTTTTGTTTAATTTAATTTGGGGAGTAGGTGTTTTACTTTATACCCCATTCGATTGTCCTTCCAAATTAAGTAAACCCTACTTAGCCCGAGGAACTTCCTTGGAGTCAAATTACTCTTTCACATCCTGGAGATGTTAAACTCTGTTAATTTTATTAACGTTTTTAAACTTGACGATTATAAATCGTTTGTGTATTCATACACATCCCCGCTTGGGTATAATTCCGGGCGCTCTTTTTTTTATAAATCCTGCTTAATTGACTAGGTGACTTATGGGCGTTCTATTTTTCTGCCTTATTGAAAACCTTATCGGTGTGACACGTTTGTTTAACGGTCAAACTTAAATTTTGCCTGTCCAATTATAATACATGAGACACATTGTATAAAATTGTGTCCTCCTTTAGAAACCCCCATCCATTCTCTCTTTTGCCACTCGTTTCTTTTGTGCAACTTGCTGCATACGTTGCAAAATTTTGCCTAATTATAATTATATATAAATTTATTAAGTAATAATAATCTCAAAATGTTTTAATTCCACACCTGTTGGGTCACGAAATCAAATATTTTGTTCGCACCCACTTCTTTTGGGCAACTTGCTCCATGGTAGCAGGTTTTGCCGAATTATGGCACCTCTCTTGGGTCTAAGTGCCATACTATTTATCTTAATCTGTCATTTTTATACTATATTTTTGGATAATACATTCTTTGGTACGCCTTGCTATTGATATTGCAGGTGTTACAGACGTTATGTGTCTATTAAAAATTTTACGACGTGAAAATGTATTCATTAAAAATTCTTTTAATTGAAAATTTCATTTTATGAAAATATACATTCAGCAATGGATAATTGTAATATAATATATTCAGAGACAGATGACTATTGCTGAATTACATAAATTATATAATACTTTTAAAAATAAATCTACTGAAGCCAAACATTCCTCTGTTTTACAATTCCTAAATGAATTCGATAATATTTATAAAAATTTAGAATCATCTAACCGAATCTTAACACCCCTGTTTCATCAACATTTTATTACTAAACGCGGACTATTTGATGCCGTAGGAAAATTATCCAAAACTTTATTTGGAACTCTAGATGATGACGACGCTCAAAATTATGATAAGAAAATATCAAGGTTAGAAGATAACGATAAAGATACGTTAAACTTGATTCATGAACAAACAATTATCATGAAGTCTCTTGTTACCAAATCAAACTCTTCATTTATCAAATTAGGAAACTCTATTACAAATATTAATTCAAAATTTGAACAACTATCCTCATATATGAAAAATATAGGATTAGTTCTTAATAATTCTCAAAGAAGAGAACACTTATTCGCAAAATTAAACGAATTAATTGCTCTTATTACTATCACGATAGATCAATTTTCATTAACTCAATTGAAATTGACCGAAATTGTTTTTAATGCACAACAAGGAATCCTACATCCTATGTTGTTAGACCCAGTCATGTTAATAAAGGAATTGAATAATGTGCAAAGTCAATTAAACGACGGAATCACTTTTCCAGTCCCTCTTACAATTGAAAATATTCATCATTATTACAAACTAATTAATATAATTATCTATTCTTATAATAATAGATTGAGTTTTGTTCTGAATATACCATTAGTATCTCATGTAATTTATGATGTAATTAAACTAAATAGCCTACCAATCAGGTATGAAAATAACCAATATATATTTATTTACCCAAAATCGGATTATTTGATAATCGATGAAATCAGAGAACATTATTTCTTCTCTTCTAAATTCTATATTTCTCAATGTAAAATGATTTTGATAAAAACAAATTTCTATATTTGTAAACAGAACTTACCTATCACTCTTATCAACGAAGAGTCAGAATGCGAAGCAAAGATTCTGAGAAATAATAAAACTATTCCAGAAAGTTGTAATAAGAAACTTATCATTTTACAAAAGGGAATCTTCGTCAAACTAATTGAACATAATAGTTGGTTATTTACATTACCTAACACTGAATTATTGTATGTAGTATGTAAGAATAATATCAGAACACAAGTCAATCTTATAAATACTGGAAAACTGACTCTTAAATTTGGATGTGCGGCATACACAGATAATGCTATCTTGCACACCCAAAATATTAATAAATCTTTTGTAAATGCTGTAAATGATTTTACACCACATCTACCAATTACTAAAGGTCTAAACCTCACCTTTTCCAATAAATTTAAATTCTTAAAATCACCTCTTAATAATACTGTAGTTCTACATCATGATCAAGGTCATGTATTTGACGATATTAGTTCAGACTTAAATAAATTGCAAGATAAGGAAAATGAATTAAATGATCATTTAGATAGGAATTCTAATATTTGGAAATTCACCTTATCTACTTCAAGTTTACTTTTTGTTTTTATATTAGTTCTATTAATAACTATATTTTATAAAAGACATCTTGATTCTAAGGTGCCTGAAAATTCAGTTACTTATCGAAATTCTTCTACGATAAATTTAAATACTACTCAAGATGACTCTCAAGTTGAAGTTGTCGAGCCTGTTGATCAAAATGTTCCTTGTCCTAATCCTACTATCAGAACTACAATTGGTAGACAGCCACGCTACCAATTTCATTCTTAGAGGGGAGGTGTTGTAAAGTCATATATCCCTTATATTATTGTAATATGTACTAACAATATTTTATAATTATTTACTTATTAATTTTCTTACTAATCACAGTATTGTATTTTATTCTGAGTATCGTGAATAACAGGATATTGCATTCTGCTTACCCTTCTTAAATTCATTCAATTCTCGCTAAGATGATAAATGACATCCTGTTATTCAGATATTAAAAGTGCATAGTATTCAAAATATAAATTCCTTCTAGAATGTTCCATGAACAAACGGCTTCTGGTCACGTCTTGTTTTCGTCTTTAAAATAGCTAAATAAGCACTTTGTGACAGAGCTGGTCGTTCCTGAGACAAACGAGAAGTCAGTCGTATAACATCTTTCAAACTAATAAGTCGATCTACATCTCTCAGACTTACAAGTCGCTTTTAATATTTTCTTCGTTACAAGTCATAAGTCGTTAAACTTGTCTTTCTTCGTTACAAGTCATAAGTCGTTAAACTTGTCTTAACTAAATATATTCGACTCTCCTGTATGTAATATATGTACCATAGTAGTTAAGATTAATAAACCCGGGTTACCGCATATCAGAGTTTCACTTAAATATCACAAAGAACTCCGCATTACATAATTTACAGATATTTCGTCGCCTCCTGACAATTCCGCTCGGCCAAGGTAAGGTGATCGAATGTAAATTACAACAATATTATGCAAATAATATAGTCGGTAGTTATTAAGTAAATTCTCCTTATATTAGACAATTATATAATTTTACGTTTGTATTGAAAAAATATATGAAAAAAATTATGAAAAATTAGGTATAGTTGAAATTTTTTTGCAGAGGAACATGTCATCAAAACTTTACAAAATGAAAAATAACTGTAGTAATGACCGAGTGATGTTAAATGAATAAAGTAAATACTACTTTTTTGCATACTATAAGAATAGCGCATTTTCATTAAATTTACAATAATTTTAAAGTCGAACATAATGTTTTTAATGCATTTTTAATTTATTTAAAATAATTGTAGTTTGTTTTTTCACCACATATTGGCATTACTGAATTTAGAATTGTGTTTTGTGTTGTACGTTTACATGGCATTCATATTTTTTCTGTAACGCTATAGAGCTGTAACTGGAAATATATTAAATTTTACAATGATATTTAAATATTAATCGTCTAATAATTCAATTAAATTGATCGCAAAACTTAGCCTCGCATGTAAATTCAATAATACAACACACATTACATTTTTAAAAATTAAATTAGTATACTATGTAAATCTAGTATTCTGTGACGTCATTATCTAGTTCCGTGACGTCATTATCTAGTGACCAACATTGATGACGTGACTCCTCTCCAAAAATTTTTTTACTATAGGTATGTATTATACTCTTGAAGACCAAAACTACATAATAGACTTGATTTATGAAATAATTAATTACTGATTTATCATAAAAGCAGATCGAAATAACAATAAATTACTATATTTTTTAATAATAGATAGTAGGGACCTATAATTTCCCTTTCACTACTAAAACATTATAATTGCAATAGAAAGACAATCACTTGTAATAATTAATTTGTTATTTCACTAATCTCAGATTTGGAAAATAAAATACTTATGTGCATAGATTTTTATTCTTTCTCTTGTTCGATCTTTAAAGAAAATAGATAAAAGTTTATTACTTAATAAATAAAATTTATGTTATAAATGAATGTACCTATTGCTTATTATGTAATTTTATACTTAAAATGTTTCTGTACTTACCACTTATTCTGTCAACGACCGTTGTGTATCTGTCGATTGCCATTTTCACTAGGCCCGCCATTTTTCTGCAAAAAAAATAAGTGTTTAACATATTTTTACTATTAAGAAAACTTGTAATTTGTTTCAAGTGACGGTAGCATTAATTGCATTAATGGTGAGGAAAAACATTAATGCGTTTTTAATTTTTTCTGATCATGTACTATTAAGTTATTGCTTAAATATACGTTACAGTTAATGCAGAAAATATGTAGTTTAAAGTCAAACGTGTATAAGTATGTTAAAAATGAGTAGAAAAAGATTCTTAAATAGACCTAAACTGAGACAGATACTATTCTGAAAGATAATACCGAACAATAATATTATGCGATTTATAATATCGACCCACTAGACAAGAATCGTCCAAGGGATGTTTAAAAATATCTTATTCTTGTCCTTTTAGTGATACTACGTAAGTCTATCCTAGCCACATCCTGAGTACGTTCAAAAATTACATAGTCAATACAAACATCTCAGAGAATTACATGGGATGCATAATTGGGATATTATTACTAAATTACTAACATTGGGATGATAGATAATGTTATTAAGGGCGGACATTAGCAATCGCTAGGATATTAATAGGATGTTAATAGGCAAATATAGCAAGTAACAAGTCGGGATGTACACATTCTTGAAATGTTATAGGGATTTTATTTTGTCAAGTGGGGAGGATGTTGCTAAGCAACGAGGTGAAACCGAGTCTCTTTAAACATCAGAGAGGGGTTAAATCGCATAATATGCGAATATATTATATTCAAAGCTTTATCGTATCATCGACGACGGGATGTTAAATCAAATGAACAATTTAACTTGTCATGTAATAGTATATTAATAGTATATGTGCAGTTTACCGGTTGAGGATAATGTTTTGAGACCGAGACGTACCGGTACCGATACCAAATGCACATAACGTCCGTGATGCTTATAATATATTTTGCCCGATCGGTACAATAAAAATAAATTTGAAAATAATGTTTATTTTTGGTTATGTAGGTTCAGTTTGCATTTTGATGCTGTTGCCTTGGTTTCTGTTGTTGTTTAACGCTTACCGCCTTCTTTATGAGTTCTTACCGCCTTCTAAGATTGCTTACTGCCTTTTAATTTGTAAACAAAACCCACTACTTTGGAAACAGAGCCAGTAACCGCTAAAAAAAGGTCGATCATGCAAAATAATTATTTACGTGGTAAGTGTAGTAAATTAATCTTTAATCTCACTTCTATGAGTCTTGTAATGTATTACAAGTCTAAACCATGTAATAACTAATTTACTTAGTTACCATAATGCCTGTAAAGTGTTATTTACACAGTAGATGGAAATGATGTTATTATGGTTGTATCTATCTAACGTAGGTACTATTATCAAACTCGGCTTCGCCTCGTCTGATAATCTTCACGACTAGTACTACAGTAATTGATGTAACAAAACTATTATAATTATAATACATTATTATTATTATAATACATGTTTCATATTAAAAGGTAACAGATGATACGATAAAATTATTAAGATATTTTATAAGCTGTCTAAATTTGAATGCGTACATACATAATCATGACAAATTTTACTTTTTTAAAATTTTAAAATGTAGATCCATTCTTTTTCTATTAAATTTTTATAAAACATTATCCTAAAGTCAATAATAATCTGACAGTTTACTCGCAACGAAAACACTTTTATAGTATTTTTCAACTTGACATAGCATAGCTAGGATGCGGGAAAGTACGAGTTTCGGGCTGGTTTCAGGCAGTCGTAGTAGTGGAGAAAAGAGTGGAATAGAAAAAAAAATCGAGAGTATTCTAGGAATTCGGAAAAAACCTAGACGGGTCGCTTAAATATTTTGAATAAGTATATGACAACCAGAAACTTTTAAAACATGCTTCTTATCAATGAGTATTATTGTTTCGTTTTTTAATGCAATTATACCTATTTTAAATGATCTAATGTAGTTTTTCTCAATATCGACTATTTGCAAATCAAGGTGATGATGGATTAAGTAAAGTCGAAATAAAAAGAAACCTTGGAAACTGTTTGTTTTTAATTATTTAAGTTGGATTTGTGGACTGAACCCACGTGTTTAAAATAAATACTAGTAAAATGTTTTTGAATTAATGAATGTGAATGACGATACAAATATTCTTTATAAACATTAATGGATTAATAGTCATTTCAGGCTAGAAGTTAATTTCAAGGTTTAGATTAGAAATACTTTTATTTTTCAGTATTTAGTTACATAATATTACATAAAATATATCCTCTGAATTATAACAGGGTGTCTACTTCAGGATAAAAAATTGAAGGGTACATAATTTGATGTACTGATTACAACGCAAAAAGAATTTTTCCGAAATTCACAAAAAGAATTGCCACTGGCCTGATAAGTTACAGTAATGAATAAAAATTATTAAACATTAAAATTGAATGAAGTGAATAACTTTAATTACATAAAATAAATTTCAAAGTTTACTAATTTTTATTCATTATCTACTGTAACGTATCAGTCCAGTGGCACGGAAATTGTTCGTTCCAAGTAAAGTGCAGTTATTTTTGTGAATTTTGTAAAAAATATTTTTGCGTTGTAACCTACATCAAATAATAATACCCTTAAATTTTTTGTTAGAAAAAAGGCTTTTAATTCCTTTTTTAATATTAATTAATTTAAATTAGGACCTTTCAAAAAGGGTAAATTAAATCCTAAAGAGCTTAAGCCCTTTCGAAAAACTGAACTGGAATTGTAAATGAATTTGAAACGAATAAATTAATTATTGTTTAAATCATTAAAATGAGCGTAATTCATTTGAAAAACGCTAAATACCACGACAGAACATGCTCTGTTATTCTTAAGAATGACGATATAGATGAATAATTACAAAATTCTGTTAATCAAAATAAATTACTAGTACAAAAAATGTTGTGTATACTTCATGCTGAAAATATTTTTGCAGACTTCGTCTAGTTGCAGCCCACGCTGCGCTCGTACTACAATCTCTAGCCTCAGTCTGCAAAAAGCTTCTTTCAGCCCTTAGCAAACAAATCAAATAACTTTTTTGGTATCTTTTATGCCCATGTCATACCGGTATGGCATGAAGCATATTAAAATCTGTTGTAAATTTTACAGTGAAATTTTTTAAACAATAAAAAAATTTCATCACGCACCGTGCTTCATGCCATACCGGTGTGACATGGGCATAATCAGCAATATTATAAATCTTCAAATATGTCTAAAGCACGAAGTATAATAATAATGACAGGAGTGGACACTAGGGCGGATGAAGTGTGGCCTTTCTGTTTACCTTTTAGAGTGAGACAAAAAATACGGGCCTGCTTGGAGCACGCATTCTACGCATTGTATGACGATAAACAACGGTAATGATGGTAACGCACGGGCTCAGTAGTGATCTTTCTCACTGGCACAGGGTAAACAAAAATGCCACAAATCTACAGTATCGCTAAGATACGGAGTGTCCACTCCTATGTTTACATACTTTGTGGTCTGAGGTAATGCTATGACAGATATAAGAATTTATTTTTTATTATATTGTATGTCTGACGAGGCAGACAAATAAGGAGAGGTGCCTAGGTAGTCTGTTTTGTAGTTTACAATTATCGGAAAGTAGATCACTCGATCAACGACCAGCACAAATTCTTGGTCCAGCGAGTTGCCCAGTCAGCTGCAGTAACACGACAAGTGCAATGTGCAACACACATACATGCACATATGCACAATCTCGGAGATAAAGTTACGCGCAGTTTCAGCTCATCGACATACTTTACGTGAAAGTTATGTAAGAGCTGACATAAATTCAAATTCACTTAGATTTGTTTACAACCGTTTTTATCCATCTTGCCATATATGGTCAATTGATATTTTGGGTTATATTTATAAGAATCTTCAAAATGTAGAAATAATTAATTATGCAAATCTAGAGATATCAAAAATGGCCTTTGGAAGTAAATTGCCTTTAATTTTACGATTTTATCATATTACCTTGTTTTATGACAGTGACATAAACGGGTACTTTATTGGACTAGTACAATAAAAATGCGAAATTGTACTGCTGTCAATATCATGTCAAAATAAATGTTATAATTTCATACATTTATTAAGGGTATCGACTCCACGTAGCTCAACACCGCGCATGGAAACATTCGCTTAAAATACGTCAAAGCAGCTAGTAATTTTTAAAATTCTCATGAAGTTTTACGGATAAAACTTCAAAAATTTATTTACAGACGAAGAATGCCGAGTTACATTATCTAATAAATATCTTAATCATAAGATAAAGCATGGAAAAATTGCTTAAATTACACATTTTCATTAATTTTTTATATGGAATCTACAGATTTTTTCAGAATTCTAACTGGGCATAAACCAAGACTGATTCTTTCACAAACATCTAGTACCTGTTTTTCCTTCAAATTTTTAATTTGCAATGAGTAAAGTATACACCTCTAAACTCGCAACATTTTGTTGTGGAAACGGAACCCTTAAATTAAATATATAATTTCTTTTACTTTCTTCTAATTTTGTTCCATTTCTTGGATTATCTCAAAATTGAGCTAATTTTTATCACAAATTTGACAATTTGAAAATTAACATAATATTGTTAAACAAAACAACAACATCGCACACTATGAGATGCAAATTTTTCAAATATATTAACATATTGTAAAAGTAAATCTCATCTTGGCAGTCGAACATAAAACTTTGCATGCAACTCGTGCATAATCGGACTTTATAGAATCGCCTTAATTATCAGCCTCGCTCGCTGCGCTCGCTCTGCATAAAGTCCTAAATTATGCAATTGTTACATAAATAGATATTATTATCCTTAATCAATTATCATGGTACTGCTCTAAAAAGGGAAATCGGTGGTTAAAAGCGCTCGAATTACATTGTTGAATAATCTTGACAAGAACTGAAATTTCATATATTTGCACAATGTCTTAAATTTTATATTTTTAATGCACATTAGATTATCAATTAGCTATTTAATATAATAATAATAATAATAATACTTTTATTAGGCAAAGTTCAGCTTACAGCTGCTCTTCATATGCATTTCAAAATTACAATCTCAATATATTTTACAAAATTTCTTTTTTGACTTACCTATACTTAAAGTTATTTACCCAGTTTTTATTTTAAATGAAAGATAAAATTGAGCTACTGTCGTAAATTTTTTTAAATGTTGCTACGAGCGATAAGGAACAGCAAACAATTTAAACAAAAAATTTCTCCGTAATTAAATGCAATATTTTACAGTATAATTGAATTAAATTTGAAAAAATAAGACAGGAGATCAATAGAGACATGTTTACTCTACTATTTAAAAAATCATTAATTTTGTTTCTTGACGTGTGCGACGATAAAAATTAATTTTGTAAAATCTAATAAGATTGTATTTTTCTGCCTTAATTCAAATAAAGTAATGTGCATAAACCATAAAATCAAATGGAATTTAATTCCGAAGAGCAAAAATATCAAATTTTTATTCTTTTTAGGATATTTCAACAATGTAATTCGATCGCATTTGGTCACCGGTTTCCCCCTTAACGTAATGTACTCAGTTATGACACACTCTGTATGTATTACTTAAATTAAGTGTTTTATTTTACATAATATTGTTTTTTAATTTGCTAATAGCATAATTATAACTTGTTTATGTTTATATTTTTTGTACATTTTTTATACGAAAATATTCAAATTATTTTAATATCCGCAGAATCGTCAATGCCAAGTATGTTATTACGTTTTAAATTAACATTCAGATTTTGTATCTTTCTTTAGCGAAAAAACTAGACTAAGTTTGGGAATCCCATGCAAATAGAAGCAGAAAACAATGATTTTTTTTTCATTTTATATTTTATCTATCTTTTTAGCTTTTGATTGTGGGAATATTACAATTACTTAATAATTGCTTGAACGGCTATAGAGGTTTCCATTATTTAGAATTATTTTCAATTATTTCAGAGTACCATGGTACAAGTTGATGTTTTTTTTTTGGTTTTTTTAATACTTTTATATCTGTATTTAGTTACACATTTAATAATAAATTATGCAAAATTATTACCTTAAAAAAATGTTAATATTTGTAAAAAAAATACAATACTAGTTTCATGGCACTATGAAATAATGCTTTTTTCTCGAGAACTTACAAACCAATATGATCGAATCTCATAATGTGTAGTTTTTGATTGTGAACAACTTTTGTATTAACAACTTTCATTTAAAACGAATAGGCCACTAAATACAGCAAAATTAAAAAAATAGCATTGTTTTTTCAGATTTCAAAAGACACCCGGTATAATAATGTCTGTATATTCAATCACTACGATTGTAATTGTAGGTAGGTACATATGTTTTTGAGTTACAACATAATCGTATCGTAATAGGTTCATTTCAATAGTTCTTTATGTGTGCATAAATAGATCTTTAGAAACTAACTTTTAATTATATTAAAGTGCAGTGCATTTTTTTAATAAGGTCAAAAAGCAGTTAATGTTTTAATTTTAGTTTAACCGAGGATATTAAGTTATACAGTTCATTGTTTATATTGTTGTTCTTATATTTGTTTTAAATTTGTGTTTATATTTTTAAATTGTTTTGAAGGTAAGTAATTTTCTTTTAATGAAAATGTGTTCCGTAAAATGGGACTAATTTAGACAATTTTGACATATTTCTGCAAATAACTTTTATACCGTAAGGGCTATGAATAAAACAAAAATTTCACATGAAGCTTTTTGATTAGCTGATTGGTTTCTAACCCAAAAATATGATAATTACCTAACCTACTCATTTGAATGGTTAAGACACTAGTATGTGTTTGTGCTTATGTGGTACACTTTGATACTCATGAGTAGAGTGCGGATTATATGTAGGCAAATATGATCAAAATATGCATGCAATATGCATCGAAATAAAGCCAAAATATGCTTCATATATGCACAAAATTAAACAAATATGCAATATTTTACAAATATATGCATGCATAGTTTAGTTTAGTTTAGTATATATGCATGTATATGCATACATATGCATGTATATGCATGCATATGCAGATATGCAACGTGATTTTATTCATTTTCACTAATAATTTATTTTTATAAATCAGAAAAATACTACATTTTGTCAACAATGCACAAGCATTATGATATAAAATATACAAAACAACGTATAACTTCTGGAATATGACTTGTGTGCCTACCTACCTTTAAAATAAATGTAAAAACTACTGTAGGTGGTATCAAATTTAAGCTATTATAAATTTTATACATATAAAATTTAAAAAAATGAAATTTTAAGTTAAAAGGTACAAAATATGCAGTTATATGCATTTTTAATAAATATATGTAAAAAATATTGAAATATGCAAAATATGCAAAAATTATACCTACTATATTTTGATCTATTTTTGTATGAAATGCAAACATTTGTAAAAAATACTAATGCACAATAATACGCAAATGTATATAATCCGCACTCTACTCATGAGTAATTTCTACCATTCTCATATTGTTTATTTAATATCGTAATTATTTATTAATACGTTACGGTCACGATTACCTATGCAATTTGATATTAACTCGCCTAACCTAAATAACCTAATCATACATGCGCCCGTTTGAATATAATTTCTCTTGCATTAAGTTATTGTTTAATTTTAATTCATATTTCTGCAATGCTCTATTAGAAATTAGACTAAACATAAACATTGGTCTCCCTGAACTCTCGCATTTTGAATGTTGCAATTGACACCTGGCGAAGTTTTTCGTTCTACTTACAACGTACAATTTTAGTGAACGGTCGGGAATTTGATGCAAATTATGGAAATCGGTGCAATTGCAAATTTATCTAATTTATACATCGTTTGACCATTTAGCGCAATGTTGTGAAAGATTTGTAATATTATTTGTATGCTGTATGCACTATGTAAATAGGTACCTAAGAGTTTCTAAGATTATTGATGCACTCGTACCAGATATTGTAAATCTGTAAATTATCACTTTATGATGCTATAGGTATTTTTTTAAAATCTGCTGTAGCCAGCACACGACCTCTCGCCTAATTCTGCGTATTCTACTAATCTAATAAATAGTTTTACTTACATTTTAATAGTTTCATGTTCATGAAATATGTAAACGATAATGTAAACCAAGATGCAAGCAAAAGCTATCAACTGTACTGTCACTGTCATAATCATTCAAATTCTATGTAGAAACAAATTTCATATAATGGACAACAAGATACTGGAATTTCAAAAAAATATAATATTAATTGTACTTTATTTTATAGTTAAATACTACCAGATGCAGCAAATTGTATTTATAATTAACTGTACCCATATATAATTATATTTCCTTTTATTTTTAATTGCAAAAATTGTCATAAATAAATAATGTACCAATATATTTAGGAAAACTTTATCAAGCTTCTAAAAGTACTACTTCCGGTTTGCGGATTTCTACCAAAATCTTATCCGGTGTAAAGATACTTATTAAAACCTTAAATATGAAATTGGGTTATAAACGGTTTGATACTTTGTAAGTTATCGTGGACGAAAAATCGTCAGTCCATACATTCATACGTCCATACAAACACACACACACACACACAGACATCATCGTGAAAATAGTAAATTCGTATTGTAGACACTCTGAAACGTACTTATCCACCAAAAACTCATACTTGAAAATTTTGAATATTATTTATTATTGAAAATTATAGAATATGAGGCGAGAGGTAAAAATTGAATCAGTACTGATTTTACTGCAAAAAATTGTATCATAAAAATTTATTACTTTCAGGCCAAGCATATTTTTTATGTTGTATGCAAATACAGATTCTCTATTTATGGTTTAAAAATATTTTTATATATATTAATGAAACTGTGCAAGAAATAGCTTTGAAATACAAAATATCAATCTTATATTTAATTTACATTTTCATTCATATTTCTATTTCTAATTTAGTACTACTAACTATTTTCCTTAACCTTGAAAATTTACTACAATTAATCATGAAGTTCATTAGTATTCCAAGTCTAAGGATACTATTAATATGTTATAGCATCAATGATCAATGCTATTATTTTATAGACCTAATTAAATTATAAAACTGTCAATTAATATAACTACTATACTTATTAATCAATTACTGATAGTTAAATAATACGTTATTAATCTTATAATTTCACAGCTACTATAAATACTCGTATAATAGCAATTAATATAACAAGAATATTATGCGATTTATAATACCGAGGATGGTGCTAAGCGACCAGGTAAAACCGAGTCTCTTTGAACATCCAATGGGGCTTAAATCGCATATATTCGCGTTATATTCAAAGCTTAATCGTATCTATTTATAATCGTAACGCTTATTTGACACTCCCGTTGTACGCAACAATAACTTTGTAATTTTACCTATAAATTCAATATAATAATAATTATTTTTTATGCCAGACGATAAAATTATATTTTATCGACGAAAGAATAGTGTTATTCACAAGCGACGAAGGAGCAAATAAATTATTTTTCTCGAACCGGTAATGTAATTTTATCGTCGTGTATAAAATTCTACTTTTTTCTATGGCTGATATTAAAGAAAAAATATAAGAAACCAGATTTTAGTTAAATTATTATCAAAACGCAATTTCGGAGTTTGTTTGTAATGTTTTTTATCATCCTACTATTTTTCACAGAGGATGCAAAAATGTGTTACGATGAATTTGAAAAAAAAAATTAAAAATCTCTAATTTTACTTTATCTACTCAAAGTTTACTTTATCTACTAAAAGTTTACTTTATCTACTTAAATTTTACTTTATCTACTCACATTTTACTTTATCTATTATAATTTTACTTTATCTATCCTTGCAGTGTTACTTTATCGACTTAAAATAGTCGATAAAGTAGCACTGTAACATCAGCTATGGAAAGAAACAATTTTTACCTCTCGCCCAGAGAGGTATAGGGATCGTGAAAAAATTCGATGTCGAGATTTTTGTCAATAAGCACGTTTTAGTACCTTTAGAACCTATTTTAACTATTTTCACGATGATGTCTGTGTGTGTGTGTGTCCGTTTGTCTGTATGTGCGCCTACTATAGTCTTTCGTTCTGATTCATTATCTCAAATTCTATTGAACATAAAATTCTAACATTTTGCATTATACATTTATACATGTTAATGAAGAGCTGATTAGATTTTGGTAAAAATCTGCCAACCGGAAATGGTATTTTCTTGAAGCATTTTAACATTTTTTGCAAAAAATATTGGAAATACTGCGATAGTTACAATTTGTCATGCGACATTTGAAAGAACAAATTACCTCTTACAATATTTATTTAACGTCTTTTCTATATCTCTTACCAATAAATGAAAATTATTTTTCAAAAATGTGTAATTTTACCTACCACGATTTGTAAATTATAATATAGGAAAAAAAATTAAAACAAAAATGAAAATGTCAATGTGACAGATGAACAGACGTATACACAGTTTCTGAAATTTTAGTGGCACCATTTGTAAAGAAATGTATAAATATTAATAACTGGGTTTGAAATTTAGTAACTATAGTAGCCGAAATTTAATAAATAGAAAACTGACTCAATTCCAGTAAGTTTTTATCCTTCCATTAAACGTATCCAGTCAAGAAGCATCATCGATTCATTATTAACTGGATATAATGTAATATGGTAATAATAAAATAAAAATTTTATCCACAAAGAGCTAATTTGATTTCAATGTCAATCGAAATCGGTACGTTGCTTGAAGAACTATAAAATAAATTACAAAAAGTAGCCTAACAAAAACCAAATTCACATATTACAGTGTCAAGGCGGGAGGTTATGTGCTGGCCACAACAGATTTTTTATTACTGAAATTCTGAAATTTATATAGGTACTAGTAGATGTAGGTACCGACCGTACCTAACAAAGCTCGTTTTAAGTTATAACTTTTTTTTCAATAATCATATACTATAGGATTTAATAAGTTGAAAATTAAGATGATTAGTTCTCATTAAATTATTTACGAGTATATTCAGGAGAATAAAATATATCAGAACAGACAATTTTTAAATTATTATAATAAGATAAAATTGACATAAATACAGCAATTTTTGCTCATATTATTTATTTGTTTATTTTTTAATCTTGTGTTAATTATTTTGACGTCAGTTTACAAAAACAGTGCCCCTAATTATATATTTATCCAATCAACGAATCAACACGATTCAATTCTTATAAAAACTTAATAAAATACAGTCCATCTTAAAGCAAACCAAATATTCACACCTTTTTTTTTAAATTTCCTAAACGTTTTTATGCCGAGTCGTTGACTATATTATGTCTAGCTCTGTATAGATAATGATTTTCTTATAAGGACATTTTTGTTTATACTATAGACAAAGTTTTTTTTTGTAGAGTTTTAATAGTTATTTGATTATTGACCTTGACTTTTCGTTTGTCATTAAGTGCAAACTGCAAAAAGTTACTAAACACGTGTAGTCAATAATAAACAATAACAAAAGGAGATTTGAAAAGTAATTGTACAAAAGAATAATTGGTGTTTGGAAAAAATACCAGAACAAATTGTTTTTAAGGATTTTACGAATTGTTTACAGATTTATTGTTTTTATAAGTCTAACAAGATATTAAGCGTACGTTTTTATTTTTTGGATTTCTGTAAAAATATAGGTACTAACATTTTTGATTTTTAAGCTCAAATATTTTCCAATTATAAAACATAGGTAGGTAGGTACCACTGAAACATATAAAAACTTTTTGTCAAATAACTTTTTCATTGGTGCATTTAAAATCAGAAGTATTCCTGAAAATAAAAGTGATATACAGGGTGTTTCATAATTTCAGGTACACACGTTAAGGGTATATATTGTTTGATATGCTGATTACGAATAAAAAAGAATTTTTCTTAAAATCGTAAAATTAATTTCCATGTTTCCCAGTCAAAAATTTTTCGTAGAAACTGCCCGTGAGTGGAGTAATTATTGTTTCATTAAAAATAATTAAATTTCGTTTGTTATTTTACTTGTATTATGTAATTTAAGATGTTCATTACCTACTTCTATTGTTTGTATTTAATAGAAAAACGAATCCAGTGCAGTACTACAAAAAATGTTTTAGGCAAACAACCATTAATTTTTTGAATTTAAAAAAAAGTCTTTTAGATTCGTAATCAGCATATCAAACAACATAATATACCATTAAAGTATGTACTAGAAGTTATGAAACACCCTGTATAACTTTTTAAATTTGTAATATAACCGGTGGGGTTCTAGGCAGTAATGATTTTAGGGCTCCCCTCTCCTAGTTTAGAATATTGTTTTTTTTTCAGGAATTATTTTTGTTATTAAAACATAAATAAAATGAAAAATAAAGTAAATATATAAAATAAAATAATATACATTTGGTAACAAAATAAAAGGTACTTACTAAGTATATAGGGCCAACTTATATTTTTTTGCGTGGCTTAAGGGCAAATCCGTGTGATATTTGAATTATAAAAAATGAAAGAAATGCGCCGGAGGCAAAATTTTTGTTTGCTTTATGGTTAAGTAAGTATACCTTAAAATTTAATTTTTTGAGATGAAAAACACCATTTACATCTCTATTAGGGGGTTAAGTTTCGAGAAATTTTGAGTCATGGCTTAAAAACATGCAATATAAAATAATTATAAGTTTTTCATGCCTTAATAATTTTTCATTATATTGAATATAATTCTGTTTTAATATATTTTTTAAATATTGTTTTTATATTTGTATTTGTAATATAATTGTATGGGTGGAGTGTACCCGTTAAATAGACTTTCATGCGGGTACATTGGTTCCCTTAAAAACCCGTTGGGTACATTCTTCAAATAAAAATATCTCTCACCAATATCGCGACATCGAAAATATTACATATCAAAACATTTTCTGGCTTTTATTTATTAAATACTGATCAAAGGTTTTTATCAAAAAATAACAACTCAGGTTCGAATCCAGTCAGATCAGATTTTAGTTTAACTGCACAAGAATCTTCATTTTGGTTTATTCTCCACTGACAACCATGAGTATAAGTGAGTACCGCACACACGGTATATGTAAACACACTCACAGTGTAAAGGCTGTCACATAGAGCACTACAAGGCCCGGCCCGGCCCGGACGGGCCACGGGCTACCCGGCCCGTGGCCCGGGCCCGGGCTTTATTTCTTTTAAGTATAGTGGGCTTCGGGCCTAGCCGGGCCTACCATATCACGGGCTTGGGCCTAACCGGGCTTACTATTTATTGTACTATAACGGGCTTGGGCCGAGCCGGGCCTGTTATGCTCCGGGTTTGGGCCGAGCCGGGCCTGTTATGCTCCGGGCTTGGGCCGAGCCGGGCCTGTTATGCTCCGGGCTTGGGCCGAGCCGGGCCTATTATGGTACGGGCTTGGGCCGAGCCGGGCCTGTTATGGTACGGGCTTGGGCCGAGCCGGGCTTGTTATACTACGGGCTTGACCCGAACCGGGCCCGATATGCAACGGGCTTGAACCGAGCTGGGTCTTTTATGCTGCGAGCATAGGCCGAGCCGAGTTTTTTAAATTAAAATCTTATTTCTAAGTTATATATTACAATAATTTCCTACAGTTACTAAAAAAATTTATGTAACACGATAACACGTACACAAACTAAATTTTAGAGGTTTAGTTAGACCGAGCCAAGTCGGGCCGGGCCGGGCCGGGCTTCAAAAAATCATGGGCTGACAGGGCTGAGCCGAGCCGGGCCGGGCCGAGCTTCAAAAAATCATGGGCCGGGCAGGGCCGGGCTTCGAAAAACCATGGGCCGGACAGGGCCGGGCTTCGAAAAACCATGGGCCGGACAGGGCCGGGCCTTAAATAATCTCGGGCCGGGTAGGGCCGGGCTTTGTTTTTATTTTAAAATATCGGGCCGGGCCGAGCCGGGCCAAATAGCAGGTGGGCTTCGGGATGTCCGGGCTTTGGTAAAATTTGAAATTGTCGGGCCGGGTTGGGCCGGGCCTAATAATAGTCGGGCTTCGGGCGGGCCGGGCTCCAAAATTACGGCCCGTGCAGTGCTCTACTGTCACACTCAATTTGGATAAATAATGACAAAACAAAAAAAAACAAATGATTTAATTTTTCTACCTTTTGTCGGAGATTATTTCTGGTGTAACCGGTAAACAAAAAATTAAAAAACAGTGCTTAGCATAAGACAATAAATAATTTCATCACGCACCGTACCTACTTCTTGCCATACTGGGGTGAGACAAAACAATACTTTAAAATAATATCTTATGCTTATTATTATTGCTGCTCATTTATACAAATTGCTTTGATACTTTTTAAGTACTTCAACAAAAAATCAAAATGAATGCTGCAATTCTGTGAAAATTTGTAGTTTCTACAGATGTATAAAATCACATCAATGTTTGTTGACATGTACAAAAATGTTCATATGATTATAGGTTTCATTGCGATTTTGTTTTAATATAAACAAAATCGCAATGAAACCTATAATCATATGAACATTTTTGTACATGTCAACAAACATTGATGTGATTTTGTTCAATATTTACAGTTTACAAATCTGTAAAACTTAAAGATCTGGACAGAATCCCTGCATTAGTTTTTGCATAATATTAGAGGAACCAGATGTTTTACAAAATTCTTTATTATTTTTTATATTAACCTTATTTACAAATTTCAAATTCAAGGTTGTGTTATAACATCATAATCGTTATGTGTAAAATTTGACAAATAAAAAATGCAAATTTTCAAGTTTTCATTCTATGTTCTTGAATTTTAAATTCATTTCATAACACGAACTTGCTTGAAGTTTTTGTGTTCTGCTGTAGTATTGAAATCTCCCAGTCATATTAAGTGAAATCTCAAGAATTTAGGCTATTTCTCATGAACAATAATTACTTTTTTGTTAGTTAAAAGTAATTTAAATTAAATAATAAAAAATCTGATGTGGCCAGCACAAGACCTCTCGCGATACTCTACACTTTTTACAATTAATAATATAGTCACTTTTGTTACTGTCACTGTCATAATCAATTAAATTTTACGAAGTAACAACAAAATGCTGAAGTTTCAATCTGTAAATTATAAATGATAATTTAATTCCTAAATAGTATCATATACAGAAAAATTTATAAAATATTAATAATTGCAGGTAAAATAATATAAACGTTTATTTAAAAAAAAATATTATTAAAAATTAATGATGAATCGAAATATTCCGGTTTGTGGATTGCATCCAAAATTTACTGGGTTCATGATTCGTATTACAACCTTAAATATAAAATTTGGTTGGTTAATGTTTGATATTTTTTCAGTTATCTTCAACGAAAAATTGTAACATACGGCCTAACGAACAGACATACAGACATCATCTCGAAAATAATTAATTCGTATTCTAGAGATCCTAAAACGTGCTTATTCACCAAAAACTCACATTTAGACCCGTCACAAAGGTACCCCTCTTACGATAATTATTGTTGCAAAATATAAAATTGCGTTCTACGATTAGTTAAAAATTTCTATCTTTTGAATTTTTTAAATATGTAATTAATAATAAGTAATTATAGTGGGCTATTTCGTTGAAACACTGCTAGTGCTGGTAAAATAATTTGTTATAGTTCATTTTCTAACTGTATTTTATAGTGAGTTATGTTTAGTTTTTAAGTTTCAGACTCGCTAAAAAAATTTCTAGCTATAGAGAATTTTACTTTTTATGTTGTCTGCTATAGGTAATTAATCAATTTCATTGGATTATACTGGTTCGGAGAACTAACAGTAAAAAATTGTTATGAGCAAAAAATTTCATTGCACAAATTTAATAATTCAAGATTGACGATATTTTTAAGTTTTTTTCTGTACCGGATATTCATATATCAAAGAATTTAGTAACTCTATTAGATTTATTTAAATATAAACCTCGTTTCACAACTAAATATTTTACCGGACAACGGCAGCAATATAACCTGTCGACCATGACCAAAAATAAAACAAAATCCTAACTATCGCAATATTTTTCATAGTTTTTCTCCTATTTCGTTTAATAGAATTTGAAATTGAAATTAAGAGTATTGCAATGATGTTTATAATAGTCATTGCTTTCTCTTAGATGGATTGATGAGTCATTAAGTAATAGTAGATTCACTTTTGTTTGTTTGCTTTTGCGATTAACGGGAAATTGCATAAATTTGTGCATATTTTAATATATTTATATATTATATCATTACATTGTCGTATAATTAATATGACTTTTAAATACTCCTATAAAAAGCAGATAGTGCCGTTTTTAAGTCTTATAGGCAGTCTCACTTGGCAAAATAAAATCCCCCAGAACATGTCAAGAATGTAAACATTCCGCTTTGTTACTTATTATTTTTGGCATTAATATTCTAGCGATTGCTATATTTTTAGACGAGATTTTTCACTCGTCTCGTCTCGTCTCGAATATGAAAATGTTTATCTCGTTTCGATCTCGTCTCGATTTCTCACCTTTTTTAAAAATATTTTTCGCCGATTGACATTAAAAGTGCTGACAGTTTGAAATATCACATTTAGTGCCGTTTTTAATGTAAAGTAATTATTGCTATGGAGAATCAATAATAAATTTTGAAAATGTAAATAACAAATTTTTTCTATAACCTATATAAAATGATGACATTTTATACCTGCTGTCAGTTGCTGAAACATCATACTTCATCTCCAGGGATAGAAATAATTCTACATCTTGAGAAAATAACAGTTTTTGTTTTGTCACTTTGGTCACCAATCAACGGTTGACAAATTCTATATAACATTAGAACAAGTAACGACCTACTATTCTAAAATTTATTTGAAAAATACGTCATCATTTGCTAATTTTTCTTAATTTTTTAAATATTTTAGTGGTTATAGAAAACAATATTGTATTATACACGAGATAGATAACAGATTTTAGCGCTCGATGTGATTGTATTTGTAAGCTTCCCCTGCGCGTTGGGAGACAAACATATCACACCTTGCGCTAAAATCTGTTACTTCTATCCCTTATACCGGGTGTAGAATTTTTTTCTGACCTATAGGAAATACAATGTTAAAATTTTAATTTCGCTCTAAGTTTTTACCTATTGGTTTTAGAGTAAAAATGTAAATACAGATTTTAGAGTAAAAATTAAACAAAACAAAAATATTTATTCCGTCACTCTGACAGTTATTGACAGATTTGAAATAGTTGTTCTAATTGATTTATTGGACCATAAGAAGGATTCATTAATCAAAAAAATAAATTAATAATTATTTTATTTTCCTTCTTTTCTTCCTAAGGTACATTTTATCGTAATTAATTGAAGTGTTTATTTTTTTGATCTGACTACTTCATTTTATTTTTCATGGCACTCTGTAAACAGCTCAAATTTATCAAATTTAATTTACGTTTATCTCGTGACAGGAACGTTTTATATCAATAAATAAGGGCTCGTTGGATGCAGTTTTTTATTCTAAACATCTTTTTTATTTACAGTTTGGCTCTAAAAGCAATAGGTAAAAACTTAGAGCAAAATTAAAATTTTAACATTGTATTTCCTATAGGTCAGAAAAAATTCTACGCCCGGTATAATAAATAACTATTGTTTTTCGCCAATTGACATTAAAAGTGCTATTTTATTGACAGCTGACAGTCTGTGAAGTGTCACTTTTAGTGCCTTGGCAATAAAATTATTTGTAATGTCTAGGCATTAAAAGTAATTGTTGCTATGGTGAATAAATAAAATTTCATGAAAATACATATCAATATCTAACAAATATGTTTTTTCAATGAAATGGCTCAACAAACGCATAGTAACATAATTTGATTCATTTGATCATTAAATTATTATTAATTAATAAGAATCACCGAAAAAATTTAGAATTTACTGTCTAAGCTGCGCCTCGTCTATGAATCTAGGCAGTAAAATATTACCTAGTTAAACAAATAACTATTAGTTTTATTGGCACGTTTATGAATAATAATTGTATTATTCGACTTTACAGAATACAGAATAGGTAACCGGTTACATCCATTAAAGCAGCCAATGTTGTAGACTGAAATTCAACTGCATTATTAAAATAATGATATTTACCGGCATTGTTATCATCAAAAAGTTACAATTTTAAATGAGGCTTTATTCTAGAATATTGTGTTACCTCTTTCTTCATAAAATTGGACAAATGTTACAAATAGTAGTTCTCTAGTAAAATATCAGTAATTAAATGTAAAAGTAGCTGTTAATGAACGAGCTCGATACGATAAACGTTAAACAATATCTTGTAAATTGTTATTTCATCACATGCTAAATATCGCTAACTACCAGTCTTGTGTTCAAGAGAAACACTTTACTATCACTTGCTGTCATAACAAAAAAGTAAGAGTTGTTAACAATAAGGTAACTCACGAACAGAACATTATTGGAGTATGAAGCAGGGGGTATAAAAACGAACCCGTAAAAACAAATTTCATTATAAATCCTTTATATATGTGACTCGACCGATATTTATTTAATTTTTTTGTGCACAGATTTTTGTTTCGTTTTTCACCGCGTAAACACTTTTCCGGTACTAATTTTTACAGTCCAGTTTTTGATGGTGGACTGACATTGTTATATGCCTATATATTAAATTAGATCTTTAGCTGTTACTGTACTAAATTTGAACCAGATCGGTGCAATACATTTTGAGATAGCTAGCTGCTATTTTGTTTCAAGATGACGGACTAAAATTTTAATATACCTATGTTTTAAGGCAGATTCTTAGCTATTACTGTACCAAATTTGAACGCAATAGTTACAGGTACATTTTGAGATATCTGGCGAACTGACATTTTAATATATCTATGTCATAAGTTAGATCCTTGGCTATTACTGTACCAAATTTGACCGCAATCGGTGCAGTACATTTGAGATAGCTATCCACCATTTCGTTTCAAGATGGCGGAGAATCTGAAATTTTGCCAAAGTGCATTGTTAGGTGACAAAAGTATATTTCCAAAATTTCAGCTCGATAGGATCCCGGGAAGTGGGTCATTTTTGACTTTTGATTTTTTGCTGTACGTACGCATGACGGTGAAGTTAAGAGCATTCTGTACAGGAAGAATGTACACGGTAAAGCATTTTACACTTATACACCTCATCGACACATGGTTGCACATTTTAACAAAAACAAATTTTTATATGGTAGATAAGAGATAAAACTTCGTTCTATTAGAAAAAAATATTTTTTTTCAGCACGTTCAACGGTCGAAATTACTTACTTTCAACCGCTTGCAGGCGTTCAGAAGCACCTACAGATTTTCTTTATATTTCGCAGAACATGATATTTCAAACTTGAATCATGTAGTTTAAAGTTTAATCTACTTTGGGGTAGTGTTATTTTTTAGAAAAAACTTTCTGATTTCGAGAAAATTAGAGGTAAAAAAATGTGAATTTTAGTAGTTTTCTTTATTTTATAAACTAAAACTTCGGTACAAAACAGAAAAAATGGCACTAATAAGTTTTATCCCTTATCTACCATATAAAAATTTGTTTTTGTTAAAATGTGCAACCATGTGCTGATGAGGTGTATGCGTGTAAAGTGCTTTTTACGTGTATTTTATTCCTGGTACAGAATGTTCTTAATATAAAGGATTTAATTAAATTACATATTTATGAATTTACCTATGTTGTGTAATTTGTGGTTGTAAAAAAAGTATAATATGTGATTCGTTAATAAACTCTATAGAGCTAGATACTCGTTTTTTATACACTCGTTGCGCTCGTTCCTATAAAACTCATGACTAAAATGACGTTTATGTACGACTGCATTATAAAGTACTGTTTATAACATAATTTTGCAGCTATAAAGCAGCTCTTTATAATACTAGTAAAATAAAGTTTCTTTATTTTACTAGTAAAATAAAATAATAGAAATAATAAAATAATAATAGAAAAGGCACACTTCGCTAGAGATTAAATTTTAATTTGTCATTTGTCAAATGTGTCATTTTGTAAATGTCATTATAGATAATAGAAAATCTTGCGTATAGGGCAGTCAAACATAAAATCTTGTATGCCACACGTATATAATAGATAGGGTTTTATTGACTCGCCCATTTATGTGCCTCGCTTCGCTGCGCTCGCTCGTCCCCTAAACTGTCTCGCCAATAAAACCCTATATTATATACTTGTTACATAAATAGCTATTATAAAACTTGTTATATAATACTATTAAACTTTGTTTGAAGATAACCTAATAACTTGAATGTTGAATTGGCAGCCTGGTAGGCACGGTTTTGGTTATTTTACAAATCAGTTAGACAAATCAGCTATAATAATTAATATGGTATATTGGAATAAGTATACATATATCAGTAAGCAAGGTGTAACTAAAATGGTACATATTCTATACGTAAATGCTATGGTGTTATAAACTTGTAGCATCATTAATTTATTATTATATTATTTTTATTGCATAATATATTTTTACGCCTAGTATTTTGCCAATATATAATAATTATTATCATTTTTTTCTAGTCAAACCACTTAATTATTAATATAAAATATCTGGGTTGCTGATATGTATAAAGTTTGCAATAATTGGACTCTTTTAATTTAAAATAAAGTAAAAGCATATCGCGCATTTTCTTTCAACAATATAATTATATTTAATTAATAACTGAAAAAACAACACATTTCATTACAAGTTTATTAATGTCTAAAATTATATTTAATTATTAGTTACAGTAATTCACAATAAATTCTCTATAGTTAAGAAAGTGCAACTCTTGAGAATGATTCTTTTGACCTTTTATATGAAAATGATTTAATGTGGGTTAACATAATTAAACTAAATTACTTAATATGCAATTCTTGCATCTATATTATCATGAAATCATGATCATGGATTGTGTCATAATGCGGTTTGTTCTTTAAATTTGGAATTTTAAGGTTATCCGCCTAAAACTGAAGGTTAGGAAGTAAAAATATAACATAGACAAACAAACAAAAAATGACATCATTTTGTAGCAGGAATCTAGTGTAGCAAGATGACTCTCATCTGCTAGGCTCTGAATTTTTGTTATCTTAAGTTATTTTTAGATACAACGGTTCAGAGGTCATTTTCATCCCTCCGTACCCCTAAGCCAGATGTCTCCTTGACTTTTGGGCGCCTGAGCACACTTCTTGTAGAGAATCGGGGTAAAGTGGTGCTACGATATTGTAGCCCTTGTGTGCGTTTACGCAATGTTGCGTAATTTTAAGTATTTTTAAATAAGTTTTTAGTATTATTCTTTACATTAGTGTTTATTCGATATGTGTGTGTTTATAAAAGTTAAATATTTAAGTAAAGTGTGTTTTAAAGATTTTGAATGCCATGATTAATTCCGCTCCCTAATTCATCACTTCCCAACTACGCCACGACTGGTTTATCCTTTTTTTCCTTTAAATAAAATTCCTTTCCTTTTTCATCCTACCCCCTATTTTCACCCTATACTAGCCTAGAAATAATAAAATTTAAAATAAGATCTTTTATGTTACTTCGAATTTTTAAAATAGGTTTCCTTGTTTTTCATATAAATAGTACAGACAAAGAGAAATAAAGAAAGTGAATAGTGCAAGTTTAATTTTGACGTTTTAAACTGCTATTATTAACTCCATAGCAACAACTTTAAACAATTGTTTATTCACAAGTGAATTATTATTTTTTAAATCACTCTACACATTTTTTAATCACTCTGACGTTTTAAACTGACATTATTTCGTCAAAAATGTATAAAAATGATGACAACTTGCAACTGACGACTACTTTGATTCGTTTTTTTTGTCATGTCAAATTAAAATTATAATTCATATATTTGAAATAATTTCGTCAAAATTGAATAAAATATTGTATAAACCACGTGAGATACATATTATAAACATACACACGAATTATAGAGGACATAAATGGTACATAACATTACGTTATTTATGTTGTTAATGATGATGAATGCAGTATAATAAAACGTAGAATTATGCATACTTGTGTATGCAGTTTTATTTAATTTTTTATTTATTTTTAAACAAGTTGTTTAACTTTAATTCAACTTAATAATATAATACTGAATTAGGTAATAGTTACCTAATTAAAAAAAAGAAACATTATGTTCAGGGGATCTATTCTGTAACTTACGAGTAATGAGCTGTGTTTGTTAATAAGGTTAAATTACTATTTATACATTTTTTGTCTTCTAGATTCATGCTAGATTTTTAGTTCAATATCCATCCGAGATTCGTTATTTGATGTTTTCCGGGAAAAAACTTTTAAAGGTTGGTTAAACTTATTGCACACTAAACTGAGCATGCGTAGACAAATCTAGTACGAATCTCGAATAGATAAATAGAGCCAGGCGTGTATTTCTATACTAGAAAAAAGTATGGAAATCGAACGGAACTCGGATGGGAATTTCTGATTTACATTTCTAGAAATGGCTAGGAACTTCTCGGATGAATCTATAACTAGAATCTAGACGAAAAAAATTTAATTCAACCTTTACACGAAACATAGCACAGTGAGACATATCGGGTTTTTATCGCAGAGCCATCCCTAGTGATGTTTCCATGTTGAAGAGCTTAGTTCTATCAAATCTGTTTTGACATTTGTATGGTTATATTAATTTCATAGTTTTACTTTAGCTTTGTCAGTGTTTTGGTTTTATTATTTTGACTCGTTCTTTGTTTTTAGTATTTTTAATTAAGTTTATTCAAGTGTAGTTTTTTTGTTTCAAATTATGTTTTCCTTCAAAATACATGTAAAGGAATCACAAAATTATAATTATTAATGTAAATATGTATTAATTTAAAAGATTACAGAAATGGGCTAGCCCAGATGGCCCAGATATATAGATACGCATAATTATTGTAAAAAAATAAATACTTTTATCTACAACAATAGAATAATGTATTCATTATATACGTGAAAGTAGTATAATAAACCCCTCCATAAGGACACATTATGAAATAATGAATTCATTATTTCACACTGTTAAATAATGAGTACTTTATTCTTTCGAACTGTCAAACTGCCATCACATCTGTTTTAATATTAGTGTTACATCAAGTTATCATTTTATGACGTTGTAAGCAGAAACAGTAAAAATATATAAAAAATTTGTAAAACGCTGTATATGACTAGCCCATAATAGTTCTAAATTACTCGGATAAATTGTCATCACACCAAAGTTTGAGGTTAGGTTAATATCAATACAAATTTGTAGTAAGAAAATGTTGTTTTATTTAAAAAGTTGTAGATAAAACGTCGTATTTGACTCGAAAATAATGGCTATAATTAACTCGGATGATTTATACACTCGCCTTCGGCTCGTGAACAAACTTTCATCCTCATTAATTATAGCCTACATTATTTACTCGTTAAATAATATACTATTATATAGTTTATGAGTTTAGTTTTTACGGGCAAGTATTATATTGTTTGTATTTTTTTGTTTACTTGTAGTTTTATGTCTAATTTATCTGATTTTGTGTATTTATCCGCGACATATTCCGACAGACACAGCCACAGCCACGTCATCGATAATGTTTCTAGTCTTCAAAAAATGCAAGTGCCAGAAACTGTCATCAAAATCTTTCAACGTTGTTCATACAAGGAAACAAATTATTTGAAAGCTATTAATCTTAAATTTATTCTTATCTCGTCCCGGCTCATGCGGAAATACTATAGCAAACAAAGCATTAAGAATGAAAATAAAATTAATTGATACATTTTATTGCACTTTGTAAAAAATTAAAACCGGGCAACGTACCAGACGACCAAGGTTTTCCAGCCTTCAACCTGAAACTTCTAAATTAGTCTGACTTCCGTTCATGGCCACGTCCGGTATTTCCTGTTTATATATCCGACTTCAATGATTAACCAGATCTCAAAGCTGTCTTCATTGTAAACCGAAATCAACAAAGAACTTAAGGTGATCCACTACCATGCCCAGAAAACAGTAAAAATATTGATTGCTCACGTATTCTACAGCGTTTATTGTTTTGTTTTACAAAATAAAGGGGAAAATATAATTTCGCTACCTATATTTGTAAAAATCTGATGTGGACACCACATGACTTCCTTGTACACCTATTAATCTGTTAATACTTTTCTTAATAACTAAAATATAGAATAATATAAAAATATAATAACCGTATTTGATTTATGCGATAAATACCAAAAAATACCTAGTGTAAAATGCCCTTTTGGCACGGACGATCGCAACCAAAAATATTAGGTGATCAACTACATAGATGCAACATGAGTTTCAAATACAAAATTTCAACTTTCTACGACATACCGTTTTTGAATAATGCGAAAAATACCAGTGCCCCTTTGGCACGGACGATCGCAACCAAAAATAGGAGGTGCACAACTAGATATAACAGTCCTAAATACAAAATTTCAACTTTCTACGTCTAACCGTATTTGAATTATGCGACACACATACGTCCGTACGTCCGTACGTACAGTCATCACGACAAAATAAAACAAAACAAACGGATAGACAGACAGTCAAAGCTTGGATCTGCGAAATAACTGATGGAATTTATAAAATTCTGCTTCTACCATTTTGTAGATTGTACTTTTATATTTAAGAATATCTGTATACCTTAATATTATGTTTTCAAAATAAGAAACTCTGTATAGAGTGGCGCGTGGCGCGCGCGAAATCCATGTTTTTGGTTGTTTTCTGGCATGGTAGAGGATCGTCTTAAAGTTCAATAACTGTTTACAATCTTCAGATTATTTCGACTGAAAATCGGTGTCTAGGCCGTAATAAATTACGTTTTTAAAATTTAAAACAACCATGTCAATGTCTTGTATTCTCTTTCCAATTTCTCTCAATTAATAAAAAAAGTCAAAAGTCAATTTTTAATTGATGTGTTTCAGAAAGGCACCGAATTGCAAAATAGTGGACACTTGTCAAGTTTATTAAAGATTGGTAGTTCAAGGTTAAAGCAATTTGAATACCAAGATATTAGGCATTATGGCATAATTTTATGATCAGATGAAATCGGCTTGTTAATATAGTAGTTGTGCACTGATAAATTATTTATTAATGTATTATACATATCTCATGTTTTTAATTTTTTATATAACACGTCAAAAGCATCATAAATGGTGATTTTAAACAAGCAAAGTAAAAGATTGCCGACTAGTGGCTTTGATCAAAATTATACCCACTTGTGGGTAAATTTTTACTTTGCTTGTTGGAAGTCACCATAGTAACGATGTTTTAGGTTGGAACTTAAGTAGTAGTAATTAGAGGTGTTGGATAAAACGTTGTACTTCACACGTGGGCAAAAAAGAATGACCCACTAGAGAAATTTATTTCACTCAGCTTTCGGCCTCGTAAGTCATGATTTTCCTCGTGGGTAATTCCTTACTTTGCCCACCTGTAAAGTAATTATATGTACTTACTCAAGTCAAATTTGTATATAAATAATAGATTTTTTTATATATTTCTAGTGTGTTATTCATATATTTGGAACCTTAACTTTTTAAATTTATTTTAACAGTTAATTGTGAGATTACAATAGAGTAATTTACAATTATACGAAAAAGAACAAATTTATATAAAAAATTATAATGACAGCGTAAATAATAACACTTACTAGTCGACAAGGTTTCGGTAACATGGATGAAATAACTATTTTCATATACCATTTACTTGTTATTCCCATATTTGGTCATAAAAATACTCTGACACGTCAAACTTAAAAAAAAATTGCTTAAATATTTTAATACATGTGTTTATTATTAGGAGTAGTGGGAAGATTAACACAAAAAAAGAAAAAAATTAAAATCGACGCTAAACCATTTAAAAATTATACTTTTCTCATCTGTTCTTTAAAAAATGTTATTTATCATAAAAATATTTTGCTTTGTTTAAAAGTCGTTGATTTAAATTAAATCAAATGATCTAAACAAAGGGTTGTTTTATCATTCATAACCCGATAATTAAAAAACTGTAGGTACGTGTTGTAACTTTAATCATGTTTTTGAAAAAAAGTTTTAATTTGTCGACTAGTGTAATTATTATGTATTGACATTTGTTTTGTTTTGTGAAGTTGTTTTTCAGCACCTCTTCTCTTGCTTGCTAACGGTGAAAATTATTATTGACCAAGATAAATAAAGCAAACATAAATATAAACATAAGCTTCCCAGTTATTTACGCAAGAAATTATGTATGAGACTCATACACATGCTGCTTTTTATTACTTTCCGCCAAAAAGGCAGGTATAGGGATCGTGAAAAAATCTTTCGCTTTGATTGTCATTCCATTATCTCAAATTCTACTGAACATAACATTCTAAAATTTTGCATTATACATGTATACATCTAAACGAAGAGCTTCCAAGATTTTGGTGAAAATCTACAAACCAGAAGTGGTATTTTCTTGAAGCACTCTAATAATAATTTCTTTCTGTTTCTCATATAACTGCACACTATTCACAACTAAAAGATTGTTTAATTTCGTAAACAAAGCATCTAAATTAAAGTCGGTGAGGCAAAGGAGGGTTGTTCTAGTCGAACGGTAATCTAGGTCACTATTACTAGAGTTATATAACATTCCTCAGTGTTACTAGTTGCACTGATCGCGGCTAAATACCTACTTAGATTTTAGTCACTTTCCTTCAGTAATAAATGTACCGCGACCCACCTTATACTAAAATTATTTAATCATAGTAAGGCAAACAATAGACTATGATTTATTTATTAAATTTGACTGCGAATAAGATAAGGTCGCGCTCGAAACCGTTTTCATATAGTCATTTTATTTGCATTTTCTTCAAATAAAATAATATATCAAAGAATAATTAAAATTTCTAGATTGCCTTATGCTAAATAAGAATACCTGAAAATTAATATAATTTGCAATAGAAATGAAAGAAGAGGGGGCAAAATTCATCAAATTGCAATGCATTTTATGCAAAATGAACTATTATTACAGACATAATTTTTAGAACAAGGCAATTGGGAATAAATATATTTTCATTGTGTAATATTATTTTCTTTGTAGTTGTAGGTTACATCGTTTATCCGAAATTTATGCAGAAAGCATGTGCAAAATGAGCCATGTAAAAGTTTTAAAGTGTCGCTGACGTGACACTAGTAGTTTCAGAAAAAAAAACATTAAAAAATCAAATTATGACGTATAATAATATTTTGACTATTATCGGGATAAAACTTTACCATTAAAGACTTCGTGTTACGGTTTTTTCACTTTTAAGCGCGCCCTTAAGGACGTTCAAGCGCTACGCTAGAGTCAAATGAGTGCTAAATTTGTATGAATTTTATTGGGGCCTCGAGAATAATTTTAAAGTATACCAATAATTTTTTTGTTATCTATCTGATAATTTTTTTAGTAATTTATTTGAAAATATCAGTAAAAAATATAAGTTAGTAGTTTATTTGACTCCATTTTAATTGCTTGTAAAATTTGGCAACACCACCGTCTTTCTCTGCTGTCAACTTGAACATATTTCAAAGTGAATACACATATGTACCTACATGTTTGTCATATATGATATTTGTTTTGTTTACAAAATCATTTTATATGTCAATTATGAGTAATAAAGATAATTATTATAATATCAGAAACGATCATCAATAGGATTATTTACGTATCAAGTGTATGTATACTACGCGCTGTTGCCAGTTCTAAATATGGCGACAAATCTGTCAGAATAATTTTTATCATATTGATTTCAATAATTAATATTTAATTTTAACGTTCGTCAACACTATGTTTTTTGTGCAATTATATAAACTACATATTTCAAAGAATATTTTTAAACAATATTTATTGTAGTATCTACTCTTATAATATTTTTATTCTAGTTTTAAATATTGAAAATGCTGTTTTTCCGTAAAGCTTTATGTTAAAAATGGGATTTTTAATCGTCATTTACTTTCTGAAATGATCGATGAAGGCTTTAAAATTTTTGAGGGAAGATAACTATGCAATTGAACTTATCAATTCTTAAAACTTTAAATTTTTATCTACTATTAAGTCTGACGCTAGAACGTCCTTAACTAGAGTTCGAAAGATATTTTATTCACTGAGTATTTGATTGTTTTATTCAATTTTAAACAATTTAATTGGAACATAACAAATATTTTATAAAGTGCGAGTATAATCCATATTTTACTGATAAAATATGAGATAAAATATTTTTTTGACAAAAAATATAATGTATATTGTAAAAATAGCTGTATTAGCCATTGTACAGGCTGTAATTTTAATAAATAACTAATTTCTTGATTATTTGATTCCTGTGTTGACAGCAGAAAGAAATCATCCAAAAATTAGTTATTTATTAAAATTACAGTCTGTATAATGGTAAATACAGGTATTTTTACTATCTACATTATATTTTTGTCAATAAATTGAAAAATTGCAGTGGACAAAGTGCCTATCATTGATCTGACGTTTATGTGACAGATCAAATATTAATTATTTTATATTAAAAATATCGAATTTTCCTCGAGAAATATTCTACCAATATACCACTCGTGCATGGCAAATACATCAGAATATTTTCTCTCGTTTACATTCGTGCACTCGAAAAAATATTCAGGTATTTTTCATGCGCTTATGATATACCTATTGAGTACTTTTGATCGGCTCCACTCTGTAAGGTAGGATGTTTAAAATTACTAAACTAACTTAGTAGAGCAAGTTTTCGGGTCAAAATTTATAATATTTATTTTACTCAAAAATAGGTTTCATCATGACGTTTTAATTATCACACATTTAATATTTATTAATTTTTTATTTAAATTACTAAATAGAAGAATAGAACACTAAAAACATGTCTTAATGTCCTGCACAAATGAAATAAAAGTTTAACCATGAAAACAGTCATAAACAATATTACTCAACCTATTATAAAATTATAACAAATCCAAGTGAAAACTCCGGGTCTGTGAATAACTTGGACGAGTGCTACGTCTCGAACGCAGTTCACGGCTCGGATATATATAAAGAGGAAGGTCAAGTTTTGTAACTTGACGAACGAATTCGTTGGACTCAAATTGCCAAATACGAAACACTGACCACTGGTTTGACTGTGGCCTTCAGACGAGCTTGCAAAACGTAATAATTAAACTATGAGACACCAAGCAAGATTTAGATGGAAGCTAAAGAATTTGGAGCAATGCAGGTGATATCAGCAACAAAATACAGTAGGCGCTCGGTTATGAACTAATAAAAACCAGGACAATACGTAAATTCGAATTGTTCATTTAATCAAAAATGTATTTTAAATACACCATTTAATATTATTCGATGCATACTTGGGGGTAATATAACAAGTGCTATTATCATCGGTTAGTCTTCAGAAAATTGAACTCGTGCTGCGCACTCGGTCATTTTTCATCTACCAACTCATGCTGTCACCTAAGATCAGATAATTTTATCTACATAAATCATCTAGATAATATATTATCTATCTTATCTAGATATTTTTTTCTTATTTATTTATTATCTTATCTAGATAATGTTACAAATTATCTTTATCTAATTTTTAATTATCATCTAGATAATAATTTTAGTAAAATTATAATCACCTTTTTAACTCTCGCCACTCATATCTGTAAGAGAGGTATTGTAATCATGCTAAAATTTCGATAGTGAATTTTCAATGGATAAGCACGTTTTGAGGTCCCTAGAACACGATTTTGATAATTTCGCGATGATGTCTGTGTGTGTGTGTCTGTGTGTCAGGATGGATGTTGGAGGTACGATAACTCAAACACCACTGAATAAAAAAATTTGAAATTTGGTATTCAATATTCTGACACCCTAGATTAGATCTGATTAGATTTTGGTGTTGATCGTGCAACCGGAAGTGGTAGTTTCTTGAAGATCTGAAGAGTTTTTCTGGAATATTTTCAAAATTTATGAATTAATAGGAATTTTTTTAATAATATTGTATACTAAATGTTACTATCTACAATATGTATTCAAAACGTTGTTTCTATCTAGCACCATTTTCCAATTACAAGAAGTTAAAAATTCTACAAATTTGTTACAATTTTGATTTATCTGCCTACCTATGGAAACAAAAAATAAAATATTTGAGTGTTAATGTCACATGAATTTTTGACTTTTTGGCAAATTGAAATGGAAAATATGAAATGTCATTTAGTATTTATAAGGTCATAATAAACTTTAATAATATTATAAAAACTACAATTCCCGAATTCCCTTCTAGTACAATGGTATATTTGTGAGTAAGTACTACATATACAGAGTGAGTCATCGAAATGCCCGTCGTCGATATCTCCCTTGTCGTTAAAAATACAGCAAAAATTTATTAACAGAATTTTTCGTCTAGTCAAGGAGCATAACTTAAAATTATTTTCACATATACAGGGTGTTGCATAACGACTTGGCAATAATTGTTCGTCTTTTTTTAAATGAAACACCCTATATATTTTTATATATTTTGAATTGTATTTTATTTACCTATACGAAAATATAAGTTTCATTTTAGTTTTCCCGGCGTTGCCAAGTTATTCAATTTTTTCTCTAAAAAAAGCCGAATACACGTATTGTTTTATAAAGGCGTACTGAAGTTATTTTAATAGTAAAAATTAAGAATTTTTTTTTTCTGTACAGCTGTAACTATACTCTTTGTTCTGACATAACTTTTTTTAAATGTTATTATACAGGGTGTTCAATACAGAGAATCAAATTTACTCAATTTCAAATGGCTATAACTCGTATTTTTCAAATGGAACACCCTATATTTTATTATTCTGTTGTGTGTATTTTTGCATCTTCTTATGTTATAAATGGTGTCCTATGCCTTAAAACATTAATTTAATTAATTTCGAAATTAATGATTTTAGGCATAGGACATCCTTTATAACATAAGAAGATGCAAAAATACACACAACAGAATAATAAAATATAGAGTGTTCCATTTGAAAATGACGAGTTATAGCCATTTGAAATTGAGTAAATTTGATTTTCTGTATTGAACACCCTGTATAATAACATTAAAAAAAAGTTATGTCAGAACAAAGAGTATAGTTACAGCTGCACAGAAAAAAAAATTCATAATTTTTACTATTAAAATAACTTCAGTACGCCTTTATAAAACAATACGTGTATTCGGCTTTTTTTAGAGAAAAAATTGAATAACTTGGCAACGCCGCGGCAAACTAAAATGAAACTTATATTTTCGTATAGGTAAATAAAATACAATTCAAAATATATAAAAATATATAGAGTGTTTCATTTAAAAAAAGACGAACAATTATTGCCAAGTCGTTATGCAACACCCTGTATATGTGAAAATAATTTTAAGTTATGCTCCTTGAGTAGACGAAAAATTCTGTTAATAAATTTATGCTGTATTTTTAACGACAAGGGAGATATCGACGACGGGCATTTCGATGACTCACCCTGTATATACTTATATTAGAAAAATAAAAATAGTAGAGTATGTCGACAGGTTATGTGTTGGCACATCGGATTTTTTCATTTGTAATTTTAATCGAATTCACATGTAATCAAACAGTGACAACTCACATGCTTGGTACCGCTTATACTTTATAACATGTTTTTTATATTTTTGTATATTATCTATAAATTATCTAATAATTATCTAGATAAAAATTATTTATCTTTTATCTAGATAATTTTTTCAATGGTTATCTATTATCTTATCTAGATACATAAAAAGTAAGTTATCTGTAACTTTAACTAGATAAAAAATCTGTTATCTATTACAACACTGCCTATGATTAATTATAGCCCGAGTTATATTTGGGTAAAATATATAATGAAAATCTAACATGTTTGTTTATATTTTTTCAATAGCTGTCAAATACTTTTTAAATTCTGTTTACCATTCTCAACTTGGCGTGTTCTTCCCTAACAACTCTATCCTGACACATTTTAAGTCTGATTTTTGACAGTTTGTAACTAATAAGCAAAAATAGTTGACATGTAACAGCGGTGATAAAAATATTTTCGATTTGATAGCCTCTTACTGCCCTATTTCAGCCAATCAAATTAGCCAAATATATACTACGTATGATACATAAATTTTATATTAATGTTTATAATACATTAAGGTAATTAGTTTTTTTTGCACCTTCTTACCACTCAAGTATTTTAGTAATGCCATATCGGCCATATCTCTACATTTTCAAAATACAAGTATACCTATAATCAAGAACAAAAATATTAGGTAAGTACTTTCGCATAGGCTTCAAAATAGAAAATGGAGCTCAAAAGCTAATAAATATTTCAAAACTTCGTATTTAGGGGAAGTCACAGTTTATTTACAAATTTGCGTGCGCAAAATGAACTCTTCCGCACGATTCTACTTTGCGCACGCATTTCCACATAGTTAAAAATTGAAACATTTTCCGCACACAAAACATCCACCCAAAAGTTTACTTTTTGTGCAGGTGAAGGTGCAAAAAATATCGTGTGCAAAGGAAACTATCGTTCGGCTACGTTGCAGCCCTCGCCGCAATTACCTACATTGCGCAGTAGATACACAATATAATATTGTAACACCCTTACGAACCAAATTACTTAAGCTCGTTTTACATTACACTAAATCTTGAACCAGATCTTGTTCAATTTTTGAAACAATCTAAATTGTGTGAAATATTGCATTGCTTCGTAAATTGTCTGAAAAAATAGATAAGCGCGGCTGTCAAATTATTATTATATGCGAACTGCGCATAATCACTAACTAAATATTATAGGCAGGTATTTAAAATTGTCTGAGTATAAAACAGAATTCATTAAAAACAAAGCAATTTATTGCTCAAGATATTGTTCAATTTGTTGCGCAATTTCTTGTTCAATATTTAGCGTAGTGTAAAACGGCCATAAGGCTGTTTTTGATAATGATAACGTAACGGATATTATTTATTGTCATTTTGACATTTTGACTAATGAATTGACTGCTAATGCTAAAACTTATTTCTGCAGAATAAAAATTGAGAGCTATGACTATCAGTTGGTATTGATCACTCTGTATAATTCGAGCCATAAATAATTTGTGTAGAAACGACAACTCGGGTCATTGACTCTAAAATGTCAATTTTGACACTCGTTTGTCTGTTACTACGCAACAACTAGTTTTTTTTTTATCTACGACAAAATATTTAATTCATTGTAACATTACAATAAACATAATGATAAAATTATTTAGTAATTATACAAATTAATTTCCTAATTCATGTTTTATTTATGCTGTATACCGCCTCTTTTTGCGTTGATTCTATTATTAAATTTTTATCTCTCGTTTATCTCTCTTTTCCATTAAGTGAAAATTCGCGAACAATTAATGAGAATATTTTTTTGTAATAAATTATTTTTGACACATGTAACAACATATTATTTATTATTTATCTTAACTGCTATGTTGACATTGTACAAAGTATGATGCCAGGAAAAAAAACGAAAAAATACTTAGGTATTTGCGCATTAAATTATCAAAGGATAATTAATTATTGAACATTATTTAATTTAGATAAAAGTGAGTAATTACACTAACGTTTTAGTTGTTAATCAAAATGCGACATAATTATTATTAGAAAATCAGTTGTTAGTTCCACATAATTGTTTTGATACATTGTATATTGTATTCGCTATAATAAATAATACCACGGTGCTATTACACTTGTAGACTATAAACAAATGAAGAATGTAGTACCTCAAAAGGCGAATTTATTTCTATTTCCATTTAAATTATGATAAGAATTGTACTAAAAAAGTACTTATAATGTTTTTCACAAGATCAAGATGAATAATTTTTTTTCAAAAATACAATCAAATATTACACGTGAATAAAATAGTATATTGTACAACAAGAGTGGATGTGATGCCTATATCGCACGAGAACGAGTTTGCAGTCACGACTCCATAAGGGGACTGTCTGCAAACGTTCGCGTGCGATATAGGCATAGACAATCCACTCGAGTTGTACAGCCTATTTTTTCTACGATCAAATAACGAAATATAGTTTTTGCAATAAATGCACTCAATATGATGCCAAAAATTATTTAAAAGTAGGATTACATCAATTATTTTTTGACATATGACATTTGAATAATTGTTGCCAACTTAAAAGCTATTAATTTTATTTGATCTTTTTGCAATAAGATCATGCTTTTAAACATAATTATTTATTAAATAACAGTAACATAATTATTTGTCATAAGTAATATAATAAGAGCCATAATCGGTAAAATTTACGAATAGTTGTTGCGTAAAAACGGACAAACGAGTGTCAAAATTGACATATTTAAATCACGACAGCGAAGCTGGAGTGATTTAAGAGTCAATTTTGACCCGAGTTGTCGTTTCTACGCAGGAATTATGAGTAAATTTTACCAATTAAATTTATGACTCGAATTATATTTGCTTGATTATTTCACGAACGATAATTATTATTTTATTTTTGACGTTTGCAAAATTAAAAACATTTAATAAACAAAATGTAACCATGGTTACCCTACTGTGGTTTTATCAAATTTTATCGCTGAAAAACTGCCCTCTTCGAAAAAGTTATGCATTCTTATTGGTCAGAAATGACGTGTTTAAAATAATCATAATAAAAACATAATTAGCACGCATTAATATTTTTTTTACGTATTTGACCTTGAATTTCATATCTACACCTGGTATGGATATGACATTCCTATCCACACATGATAGTATGAACATATATATGTTGCCAATATCCAGTAGAGAGTAGAAAAACTATTTTTTCAATACCTGCACCAAAAACGTCACTTTTCGTCCCTATTGTTAGAGGCGAAAGTGAGGTATTTCTGACTGGTCAGTACTTTACCTCTCTAGGGAAAAACCTACTTTTGCTTCCGCTTTATGCGGGAAACCACTTGATTTTTTCCTCCCTATGGAAGAAAAGTACCTATCCTTCCGCTTTACGCGGAAATACAGTTCATTTTTTCCTCCCTAGAGAGGAAAAGTACTTTATATCGGCAGTTGATTCAACATTGGAATGTCACAAAATCAGATATTATTTACCTATTTATATAATGGGAATCAAAAACAATTATGTCGAATTTGGATTCCTCGCAATATCAATTTCTGTATGTCTAGTAAAACTGGTAGTGTCTACTCAATCTAACACCTATTGCAGAATTGACCTTAGTGCAGATTTAGCGTTTACATGCGAGATTAAGACACATGTGTCTGTGTGTATGTGGATAAAGGAGCAATGAGCTACTTTCCCGTCTCGATGTTTACAGATGTCATTTAGATTTACTTAATACAAGTTAACATAGTTGCTTATTTTCACTATCACTGGATAAGTGCAAGTGGAATTTTATTATCATATAATGTAGCACAGATTTAACATTCTTCAAGAAGCAAGAGTTTATGAGAGTCTATTGCAAACTAATTAAAATTATTTATTATTGTGGTAGATATTAGGTTGTTAAGGCCGTTGCATAGTCAAATTATGGGTTTTGCTGAACTGTCTGTATTAACTGTAATTCAAGAATATTTGTGAAATTATGAAAACGCCATAACTGTCAACAAGTGCCATAAATGGTTCTTGGAACTTTAACTTCTACGAGTAACCATCTGTTTTTATTCCTTACAAAAAAAGAATTATAATCCAGATATCGCTCCCTCATACTATTACGTATTTCGGTTTCTTCAACAGCATTTGACTGGACAGGAGTTCGAAGACGAAGATATTTAGTTTTGAGGTTTACATTTATGTTTACATTTAAGAAAGTTTAAATACATATAACTATATACGAGCATTCACACGTCCCACTTTTAAGCACTGTGACTGTGAATGCTCGTATGTAGTTAGATGTATTCAAACTTTCTTAAACATAAATGCAAACCTAAAACTAAATGCTTATGTGAATGGGACTTTACTCGTTATATTAGTGCTCAATGAAAATAATTTCATAGTTAATAAAATTTAATTAGTCTTCGAGTTGTATAGTTTTTCTTATTCAATAAAAATAATTGATTTGGTATTTGACCGCCCATTACTATAGACACCTACTAACTGTCTGTTGAATTTTTGTTTGGCCAAATGCCGATGCTATTATAAAAAACTGGTCTTTTAATTTGTAATTGGGATGCAAATTTTAGATAATAAAAACCATGAGAAGTTTCGGCGTTTCCACAGTAATTTGCCAAATAATTAATTTTCTTTTTCTTCTTGTTTTGATTTTTTAATAGACTGTGACTGATCGGATTACAACAATGCATTAAGGGAGTCCTTATTGTTTATTTTTAATGCATTTGTATTTGATGCGGCAGTCCTTTCCACAGACAGGCGTTCGTAGTTTACTAATAACTTAATTTAGATACAATTTAGAGAAAAAGTTTTTTGAAAAAAAGAAAGTCAAGAACTTTATTAATTATTTATTTAAAATGAGGGGTGTTTAAAAAAAATAGCGACAGTGCGATGTTAAGATAGTACAGCAGATAATGTGCAATTAAAAAAAATATATATTGCAATCAACAAAAGAGTTATTGGTAAACTACGATTTTTAATCTTTCATTTATTCAAAACAAGTGCGGGAAATCGAAATAGGCAATTAATATAAATAGCTAGTACACTTTTACCAAAATTTGGTTCATAAAGCTATCGAAATGGACGAGTAATTAAAATACACGCTAAGTATACTGGCCCCTTAAAGACTGTTATTTCGTCTCGATGGAATAAATATTGTTATTATTTTATTTATTTATCACTTCTAAAGAGTTGCATACTCTCGCTCTCATTTATTTAGAATATTCTCACTTCACTTTTGATAATTTTTGTGTATAAAAACTAGATCAAATTGCTCAACATGCACGCAGCAAGGTTAGCATTCACACTGTAAAGCAAATGATATAATTATAAATTACAAATGTAGTAATCGTGATCTTTTTTACACTAAATTTAACTTAATATTGAATTAGTCGCAAGATTTTCCACGTAATGATCGTTATAATGAGACATCATCACAGTATAACAAACGCGTGTAGAACAAGTGAAAACTAAAACAAAAAGTTGCTTATGTTTGTTTACTCTTGAACTCTATGCTGTTTTTTTATGTTGTTGCAAAAGTTTTAATTAAAAATATATAATTACTGCTCATTTAATAACAAGTTTTTACTGGGTAAATAGTGTTACATGGATTCGTAAATTTATATAATTTTTTTTTGACAATAGTCACATAGGTATAAACATATATACTTATACTTTTTATACGACGTTCGGAAAAGATGTGTTTCCTTTACATCATAGTCGTTTACCAAAAACAACAAAACACAAATAAATAATTAATTAATATTAATATTGTGTTTTGAAATTTTTTTAATCTGCAGGGTGTTTCTATACCTCTGCACGAAACTTTAATAGATTATATAATTTGATATACTGATTATAGATAAAAAAAATTTGTTTTCAAAAATCGCAAAAATAAGGGTAGTGAAAATTTTTAGTCTCTTGTTTGAAAGTCTATTTAACTGTGTATTTATTAATTATTACATAACAAGTGAATATTTGTAGATACTCTTATAGTACCTATTTATAATTTTATTTTATAAATAACATAATAATTCAACGGACATTGAAACTAATGGAACTACCCTTATTTTTGCGAATTTTTATCTATAAATCAGTATATCAAATTATATAATCTATTAAAGTTTCGTGCAGAGGTATAAAACACCCTGTATAAAGTCATATCATAACTATTATTAATATATGAAATAATAAAAGATATAAGAAATTTTAAGTTTCAGGATATTAATTCATTTTTTATAATATTAAAATGTTTCTTTTTTTTCAAGTTTAAAATGAGTTTATTTATTTAAAATGTATTAATAAAACTAAGCATTAGTATACATTATAAATTAAAATTTCATATATTATAATCTTAATGATTAACATGAATATTTAAATGGTATTCTACGCATTAAACATAATTCTAATTCTCAAACACCACAATAAATTTTGTATCTAATGGAAAATTTAAAAAATTTGGTGGCTTATGAATTTAGATTTTTTTTTGTGAAAGATACAGGTGTACGAAACAGGATAAGGATAAATTAGAATAAGTTATGTTAAAAAGAATTTATAGTGTTGTATAACTGGAATTTCGCGTAATTTTGGCAATTCTATGAATCATAATATAGTTTTTCTTTTTACTAATTCACACGAGTTTAAATGTTAAGTCATTAAATAAATATTTGAGGTTCGATGAGAGCTTTAAAAGGATAATAAAATTAGATCCTTTGCATTTAGTTTAGATAGGTTGAAATATTTAGCAGTAATTTGTAAATTTCAACATTTGCTATTTCTAAAGTATAGTGAGTTTCAATAAAATATCATTTTGATTGTTTATGTGTGATAAATATATAATATTGAATTGTAAATTATGTTTGTAATTTAAATACCAAATTTCTATTATTATTTTATTGTCTTGTATTTTGCATTAGCATTTTTGCTACTAATAAACTTATTATTATTATTATTAAAATTTGATCCTGATTTTAATATATTTTGGTCCAAGGTTCAAGGTATAGAAATAAATTTTCTAATTTAAATATTGGGCACTAAACTCAAATGTCAAAACAAAATATTCATTAAGGGACAAAAAATTTACTGCAATACTGCGTCATATATAAATCAGGTTCTATGATGATCATCGATTAATAATTTAAATATTATAAATTATTTTATAATCTTAAAAACCACTTGAAGTATATTTGAGCAATAGATATTTCATAAATTTAGATGTCTAACCTTAATTTTTATAAACAAAATAATGGGTACCTCCTTTTGACTATTAGTTATTAAGAAAAATTAACGTTTCAGCTAACTGTACCTATGTAATAAATTCATCAAGACTATTGAAAATATTTTATTAAACTGCTTATGAAACAATTTGTGTTGACTCTAGGATTTTAATGAATAACAATTTATTTGTTACTTGTTGTCATGTATAGAATAAAATAAATCGAGCTGTTTTTAAAATTAAACGGAACGTAGCATGGGGCTACTTTGATTTCGTGGGGTTACTTTGGATTTTATTAGGGAAAGTTATTTTGCTTACTGATTGTGATACTATGGGGCTCAAAAGTAACTTTTTTCTTTATTATGTCTACTTCAGATTCGTATATAAAAAGGAGGAATATTATATCAAAGTTCAATGAAAACATTATAATTTTCAATGTAAGAGTAAATACAATAAAATACTTTTGTGAAAATCTAACTCATTTCTTCCTGTTTTTTATTTTACTGCAAGACTAATATTGGTTTAAAAGTTATGAACAAAAGTAAAATAGTTTTCAAAGTATCCCAATATTACGTACTAATAAATAAATTAGTATTAATCAATGTATAAATTATGATAAGTTTTAATTTACTTGTTGTTTTGTTACAGATACCAAGATTGATTCTAAGCCATTATCTTAAGGTAAGTTTTATATATTTTATTACAATTTAAAAGCTAAATATATTTTGAATTCTCTTCTTTATTCTCTTGTCAATTTCGAAGGACTCCAAGTAATCCTTTTAATGAAATAAACAACAAGGTTAGATTTTTCACATTTACAGTCGTATTCTTTTATGTATTTTCGAACATTTTTTACAGTTCGTATAATTGATTTTTCGTTTACTTTATGAGTAATACGTTTTTGTGCTTCTTTAAGATAAAATATTTACACTTCAGCACTTATAATATTCGCAAAAAATAAATTTACTTCTGGTCTTGACCAAAGTCCACTGTTCGGCGCCTGTTAAATAAATAGTCAATAAAAAATATTTAACTGCTTATATTGATATATTGCGTACACATTACAAATACTACTAATAATTATTTCTTTGTTCGTATTTTTGTACATAGAAACGTTTATTCCAGAGATTTTATTTGAAATAGTTAATAATACAAAATAATACTTTAAGCGATCTTTCCAGTGGCGGTGCGTGACTCCTAAGTTAGGTGAGACAAAAAGAAAAATGTGCCGCAGGCGACAATTTTTTTGGGTTGGTAGTCAAACGCTTTAAACTCCTTTGGACAATTTTTATCAAAATTCCAATGAAACGTTCTAAAATCAATTTTTTACGCATAAAATCATTGAAATAACTTTGTCAAGATAAAACGCTATGATAATAAAAATAGCAGATAATATCTTTTTATTTTGTTTTTGTTACGCACAGGAAATATGTTTATAGTATAGGTACTTAGTAGTATACGTCCAAAAAAAGTCCATTCATATTTAAATAAAGTAGGTAGGTAGGTAAATTTTTATAAAAGAAAAATAAAGACTATTAAGAAAAATATAAAAATATACCTTGTACATTAATTATAATTTAATATTACTTATTACTTTGCAATCGGCGTTCTCTCTACTTCTCGACAACAAAACTTAAGCGTGAGGTTAACAAATTTTATCTTCACATTATTATTATGACTCTTATTCTGTTCAAATAATATTAAATATTTATAATAAGAATATAATTGAAATAATTTTATTTATTAGTTCATAATTAATTAATTAATTAAATGTTTTTATAGGTAAGTTTATCGTTATTATTATAATGCATATACCTATCTCCTATTTGTGAAATGATTCGATTTTGAAATTAAGGTTTGAAATATTTTTCATTATATTTTGCAAAAAAATTACATTTTCTACAATAAAAATGTAATAATTTGAACTAGCTAACTTATTATATTTGTTCAATTATAATCCCTATTTTGTAAACTGATTTTAGCCGTTTGAAATATTTTGTGCCAAAAACAAATGTTTAACCAAAAGCGTTTAACTTTGTTTACAATGTGTTTTCATAATTGGTAGGTAATAGAAAGAATTTTTTTTAATTCGCAAAATTAAGGAATACCACTTAAGTAGCGAATTTGGTTGGAGGCAAAACAATTTAAATAAATAATTATCAACATCATAGATATTATTAGACGTTGTGTAAAGAATTACTTATAATATTGTAGTAGAAAAACTATCTAAGCGGTCTATCTACGTTTTTTACTCTAGATTTTACTTTTTTTTCTATTTCACTTTTTTCCTCAACACTACAGCTGCCTGAAACTAGCCTGAAACTCGTACTTTACCGCATCCTAGCAATGCAATGTTACTTTGAAGTTGAAAAATACTGAAAGTAAAAGTGTTTTCGGTGCGAGTAACCTGTTAGTTTATTTTTGACTTCAAGATAATGTTTTTATAAAATAAAATAGATAAAGAATGGGTCTACAGATGTGCTTTTTAAAATTTTAAAAATAAATTTGTATCAAGAGATATAACCGTGTAAAGTTTGCAAAAATTGGAAATTTTTATGAATTTTTAAGTATAAATTTTACTAGCCAAAAACACTCGCTATAAGTTAGTACATTTTATGCTGGATTTAAGGAGATAGACGGGCTTCTTAAATAATTTACCGTTATTTTTGCGAATATTAAAAATAACCTTTTTCTCGCCCATTGACTTTAAAAGTGCTGACATTCAATGTGAAATGATATTATTAGTGCCTAGGCAATAAAGTAATTTTAATGCATAGGCAGTAGTAATTGTTGCTATGGTGAATCAATAAAATTTAATGAAAATATAGATAACAAATTTGTTTATCAAAGCAATCGCTTAACAAACTCATAGCAACCGTTCAACAAACATTATTTAATGGCAAAATATTGAAAATATTGAAAATAAAAACTAAACTTATATTATTAATTAATAACAATCAGCGAAAAAATAATATGTTTAACATTGCAAAAATACAGATTTACTGTCTAAGCTAGATTCATAGTCTCGGCTGCGCCTCGTCTATGAAACTCTAGCCGCGGCAGTAAATCTATTATTCTTTGCCTATTTAAACAAATAACTATTTTCCCACTCTCAGTAGGTAATGTAATTTATAATATAAACCCTTCAATTTTATTCCATAAGTATCATAACATGTTATATTTTGATCCGTTTATTTAAAAAAAATAGTTAAAGATTTAAAACAAATGATAATTAGGCTTACCTGTAAGATGAGTATTGCAGACCCAAAAAAATAAAACAGTCGTCTCAAAAAATCACAGTAAATCAAACAAAAAGTCAAATCAAAACGAACTAATCACAAAAGCACTCTATCCACAAGTCACAAAATTAAAAATCAAGTCACTGGTTACTAGTCTTCAGTTGTCGACTGCCCAAAACCTACTGTCTTCTCAGTCAGCTGTCAGTCTGTTATAAACAGTCCGGAAACAATTGCCCAAACAGTGAGACAAATGCCTATCGTCCAATGGCGGCCCGGCTACTATGGATGTGTGGACTAATGCACCTCATTTAGTGAATTTTGAAAGCGCAAGTTATTTGCTGAATGAAGTATTGCAACTCGAGCGTGGGGATACGATTGAGACACGGACAAAAGCTAGGAGATTCAGTCTTATGGCAGACGGAATAAGGAGGAAGGTTGGAAAGTGATCAAGGGTTTACCGGTGCAGGAATACTGCAGGATCATTTTCAAGAAAATTTGTACTTTTCCTACCTGCAATAATATATTATATTGAGCAAATGAAAATTATATCTTCTACAGAGTATATCTAATGGTAAAAAATCTTTAAAAACTTAAAAAATCTGACGTGGCCACCACAAGACGTCCCGCCATACCTACTTTATTCTTTTTACTTATTACCTCGCTTATTACCTATACAAATATATTAATATATTACTACTGCTACTACTCACAAATATACTTTAGTCATTTTATTTACACTGCACTGCATAAACGATATTTTACTATTGTCACTGTCACTGTCATGTCATAATCATTTAAATTTTACGTAGTAACAAATGATACGATCATGGACTACAAGATACCGAAATACTAAATTATAAGTATTATACTTTAATTATTCATAAATTATATCAGATACAGAAAAATTTATAAAATACCGATTGTAGGTAATAATAACATAATCTTTCATTTAAAATAAAAATATTTGTCTGAAATTAATTATTTATTGAAATATTTTTAAAAAGTCCTACTTCCGGTTTGTAGATTGAAACCAAAATTATATTGGGCTTTTAAGAATCTTATTGAAACCTTAAGTACAAAATTTGGTATTTAAATGTTTGATATTTTTGGAGTTATCGTGTCCGAAAAAATTGTAACATACGAACGCACACACACACAGACATCATCTCAAAAATGTGTAATTCGTATTCTAGAGACCCTAAAACGTGCTTATCTGCCAAAAACTCATACTCGAAAATTTTGACCCATCACAATACCTCTCTTATAGAATATGAGGCGAGAGGTAAAAAGTATACTAGAATCAAATACAGTGAGTTTATTTTAACGTGAAACATGATTACGAATTTGACAGCAATGTATTAGAGCGTTCTTTTTAAAATGAAACATAAGAAATCAATTTGAATTTGTTAATTGGTGTCACACTGTATGGTATCATATTAAAGCTCTCGAGCAAAGGATTCTAGTAGAATAAAAAATTATTATACTCAAAGAAATAGATTTTGGCAGAATTTTTGTGTGACCCATTTTGGGGTAATTTAAGTCAAAGTTGAATATTTTGTTACGTATGAAAGATTAATAGCAAACAGAAATTTGTTATAAGTATTTCCTTCAAATATAGAACACAAGAGATTTATAAATAATTAATATTGTTTCTTTAATAAATTGTCAATAAATAATTTATTATTAATATTGTAAGATCTGCAAAATAGATGTACATAAATCATATACCTAAGTAGCCTGATATGGAATAACAAATACAATATTGTATGTATTATATTCTTTAACTTAAAATTGAAAGTAGTACATTTATGATAAGTATACAATATTTATTGCTTCATGGTTTTGTTACAAGTACTGAATTTATTATTAAGCTAATAACAATCTGTCAATATATAGTTAAAAACATAATAAGTCAATCCACAAAATCAGTGTAAAATTCGTGTAATAAAATATGACATTTATATAGGTGTATATTTTCACTTTCATTGCTGTAAAATGTAAATAAAGATAAAATTAACAGTGGTTAAAAGAAAAACATAAAATATACATTTTAATAACTATATTATTACACTTCAGGCAGATAATTTAAGCCTGTTTCACACAAGGATTTTTTGAGGATTTTTTCATGCCGCCGGATTTTGAGAAAAATAATTCTGGTCCTGGTGAGATTTGCCTGTCAAATAGCGTCGCCGGTAAATGAAATTTGCAATGAGTCTTGGAAAACATAAATTTCTAATTGATCGATAGCTTCAAAAGCATAAAAAAGCCTCAAAGCATCCATGTATGAACATTGTTTTATATTGATTGTAAATTGTAAAGTGTAATAATGACTAAATTCAGCAATACCTATTCACTACTAAGCAAATAAAGATTTATCTTATAAACTATCTTTTTAATATTTTTTTTGGTGTATTTTATTTATAATTACTTACGATATTTTGAGAGCGATTCATTTGTAATCTGAAAAAGGCAGCACATTGCGCCCAAAACGTCGTAATAATAAGTTATAAAATACAAGAATAAACTTAAAATATTACAAAAATGGGCTTTTAAAAGTTATTTAGTTTCCTATTTATAAACAAGTAAATATGTAAGATTATTCACATCATTTGTCATCTGTCAAAAAAAAACCAATAAAAATGCAGAATATTGAATTTCACAGTCATCAAAATCAGTAGACTTGATTATTTTGTACTAGTAAAGTTGTATGTCGACTATTCACTAGTAGTACTTTTAGGTGACTATTTAACAAATGAACATTTTTATTATGACCTATATTTCCCATTTTTATTGCACCATTTCTATCTCTGGGTTTTCTGTAAAGGTCTAGAACATTTTTCACCTGAAATTCACTATTTTATGTGTAAAGAAACACACAAAAACACATATACACAATTGACGTTACGTCTGATTTTTTATCAAAATATTTGCTTTCTGACAACATGCAAAACTGCATTTTTTGGCATTTTAGTTTAAAACAGGATCTGATTCAATGAATAATCTCTTTAATACTATTCGTAGTCATAGTTAGTTAAGTATATTATTTTTCTGGTAGTATATTATACTCTCATGTACTTTGCGAATATTACTCGTACTGCGCACTCGTAATATTAATATCCAAACACAAGGAAAAATCGTAATACTATCAGAAATATAATTGACATAACTATGATTACGAGTACTTATGGTATTATAAGTGAAAATAAAACATTTTTCATAAGTGAGAATATGATCTCATTATTACTTGTGTTTCTGTTTACATTACATGCATTTTTGAGAAAACTGCGTAGAATTCATCATATTATTATACTATTTTTGTAATTTAAACAGATAAATTTACTTTATTTAATTGTATTGTAATTAACTCAAATAAAAACAAATTAAAATGTTTGTTCTGACCGTGCGTTGAAGTCTCCGTGTTTAAAATGTTTCAAACGTAATGAAATAAAGATATAAAGTAGAATTCTTTTAATTATTAGGTACCTTGTATTTAAACATCTTTATAAAGTGACATTTAACACATTTCTTTATAAATTATAAATAAGTAAAATAGGTACTGAAAAAAGATTGATGTAGTCTACTTGACAAAATAATATCCCTAGAACATTTCAAGAATGTGAACAACGCTTGCTACTTGATATATTGCCTATTGACATCCTATTTACATCCTAGCGATTGCTTCCGCCCTTAGCAACATTATCTATGTAACATTCCAATGTAGTAATTTGATAATAATATCCCAATTATGTGTTCCATGTAATTCTCTGCGATGTTTGTATTGAGAATGTAATTTTTGATCATACTCAGGATGTGGCTAGAATGTAATATCAACTTAAAGTACAAGAATATGATATTTTTAGACATCCCATGGACGATTATATACATACATACAAAAAGACATCATCGAGAAACTATCAAAAATGAGTTGTAAGGACCCTAATTCGTGCTCATCCACTTAAAACTCATTACCCGACTTTTTGCATGATTCCAATACCTCCCTTACAGGTAAGCGGGAGGTAAAAAGGATTCAAAAATAGAGCGACGGTGTCATTGCGATTTTCTTACCGAATATGCACTCGTACATTAATTCATGTCCAGGAAATTTTTCATCGTGCATTCCAACAACGTCTTAATTAGCTCGAGTGGTACACGAAAATAATTAATGCACATGCGATATTATAAGTGAAAATTTGAGCTGTGTAGAAAAATATTGTGTGCATCTCGTTGGATAGAGCTTGTTTGTTGCCCTTGGCGACTCTTCGCGTGCAAAAAACAATGCTCCATCTGAACTTGATACACAAAGAACAATTTTATAACTGCCCAACCTAACCATTGGAAAAGAATTTATGTTTCTAAACTCAGAATAAAATTTAGGTATGAGTTTTAAATATTATACCTGTTATTTGACCATGAGAAACGTTCATAAAAAAGCGCTTTATTAGTTATATATGTATTAAGGGTGTAAGGAAGCTTTTATGGCGTGAGACGTGATTTTGAGCCCGAGCGTCAGCCGAGGGCTAAAAAAAACGTCAAGAGTCATAAAGCAAGTTACGCCCGTGGTACATACCCAACTTTATGCGCGGTTGAATATTTTCTAATTAGTTAATTAATTTAATTTGTTCTAATTGTACAAACTAGGTAGGAAAAATTAATAAATTCTTGGACTGTTGCTAAGATACCAAAAAAATTCAGAAAATAAACAAAAATCGAAATGTCAAAGTTGTCATTATTGAATTAAATATTTACAAGATAATTTATGTTGAATGTAGGTAAAAATGATGTTTATTAAATAAAAAATTGTACAACTAATTACAGAAAATGGTTATTTATAGGATTATTAGTTCTTTATACAGGTTGGTGGAGGTGAAATGCGAACATAGGGAAATATATGACAATGGAGTTATCATGCTAGACATCTTGATATACGTGGAATAAGTACTGTCAATGTCAAAGTACCTGTCCTATTATTGAAATTTTTATTTTCTTTAAAATAATTTCTTTGCATAAAAATGTATGTGTACGAGCAGAACAAGAAAGTATACATGCACTTTTAGATTTTATTATTATTTCTGTTATTGATTACTCTTTTTGCCACACAAATTCATATTACTTCGTTTTGTGACACTACTACAAAATATATCAAGATACCTGGCATGAAAGTTCGATTGTCATGTATGTTCCCTATGTTCGCATTTCACCTCCACCAACCTGTATAAGGAAAATTGAAAATATAAACTTTTTGCATTAATTTGACGGTTTTTTAAATGACGCACTGCGCTATAATGTGATCCGTGGACTATAAAGTGACGTTTATGTAAAAGAAATTCGTGTATTTTTCATTTTTCTCAATGCAGAGATAATCTAGATTTGAATATCTCAATTGATGAACATCAAATCAAAAGATCTAATTGTGGTAACTTTCTTGGTTATAAATTCAATGAAAATTTAACTGGAAAACAACATGCGGATGAACTAGCATCTAAACTTGGCCCAATATGCTACCAGTTTTGGCATTTAGGCAGCTTTCTTACTAAACAACAACTTATTATATTTTATTATGCTCAAGTAGAATCCAGACTAAGATACGCTATTTGCTTATGGAGTGCTTCATCCTCTGCAAATAATGTATTCATCATCCAAAAACGAATTATTCGAACTATAGCAGGTGTTTCTCGCTTTGACTCCTGTAGACAACTGTTCAAGGAATTCAAAATTCTCACACTGACATCGCTCTATACTATTCTCGAACTTTGAATGTATGTTTTCAATAACAAAAATAATTTTCAATTAAACTCCTGCATACACTCTTTCAACACCAGACAAAAGCAGATGTTTCATATACCAAATATAAAGCACAACAATTTAAAATATCTACCTAATATTCAAGGCTTAAATATTTTTAATAAATTACCGACTTCTTTAAAAGAAGAGAGTAATAAAAATAAATTCAAAAACTCACTAAGGTTATTTATTCTGAATAAGAGTTACTATACTTTAGATGAATTTTCTGTAGACTCAATATTGAATTTACTCTAAATTATATGTACCCAACTCTGACATATTCTATACTTGTATTTTACTAGTCGATGGAATAAATACTTTATTATTATTATTATTATAACTGTCAAATTATAATATGACCGAGTATAAATATTATTTTTACTTCATTTTCAATTGGAAATTTTGCAACTCAAATATCTTAACAGCAATTTCATTCATATAGCTCAAGTTTCTAGAAATTTCTACACTTGAGCGGTTCACCTTCGAACCCGATTTACCTTGGGAAGGTGGTTCACATGTCCACCGAACTCTTCTTATTAGTTTTAAGTTCGTTCTTCTTTGTTCCTTCCGAATAAATCATTTTTCAAATAATTACATTAAATTTCCTTCAAAAGTAAATTTCAGAATTTCCAGCTGTTAGAGTTTTTGTTTTGCGCTTTTTGTAACTGTGTTTTTGCGTTGAGTTTAAAAGTTCGATCATGGTGCGAGAAACTCTAATACTGGTTCTTGTTTGCGAATAACCTCAAACTTTTAATTATATAATTTGGTTTTTGTAGCTCAATGAGTTAAACTGTTAGGTAGATTTTTTGTTACTCAGTGTAATACTACGCATTAGTAATTATTTTGGACATGAAACAAAATGTACTTGCTTTTAATAATAAGAAGAAGAATAATTAATTGTACCTAATATAATAATAAAGTGTCACGTTATTCTTATTTTTTGTATCATTACAACAGTAATAATATTTCTATTCTAACCATGCGTTGAAGTCTTTTTATTTAAACTGATTTAACATAATAAAATGAAGATGTAAAGTAGAATTTCACTTATCTACGCTTACTAATAAAGTGTCAGTTAACTAACTACTAGATAAATAAATTTTTAAATTGTTGATCTAAAGGTATCTACACTGGCGGAAAAAAAAAATGAAACACTTTGAAATTCGTGAAATTTCGACCATTTTCAAAACGCTATAACTCGGCGTATTTTCAATCGATTTCGATGAATCTTTGTGAACGAAAAACATTGAAGTGTCTACTTTAAAGTCATGCCTGCGAATTTTAGCGCAACCCCTTCCGCCCCCCTCCAGCACCCCGGTGAAAAATAATAAATTTTAATTTTAAAAATGTCCAACTTTGACGATGTCTATGGACTTTAAAAATTTTTTTTGACTTGATCCATCAAAAGGGCACTAAAATTCACTCAATTCCCTGTGCAGGACTCAAAGAACGAAGTTCCTACGATCATTTGGAACAAAGTTATGAATTTTTTTAAAAAAAGGGCATTTTTTGGTTTTTTGCACATAACTCAGCGACTTTTCAACCAAATTAGACGATTCTTTCGGGGAAAAACCAAATTGTGGGTGTACTTTAAGGGGATAATCTCAGATTAGGATGATCTTTTTTCGTACCCTTTAAAACCCGAACAAAAAAACACGTTTTTTTCGCAAAAAAACGTCTAACTTTGGCGATGTGTACCGAGTTGTAAAAAAATTTGTCGGTTCGATCCACAGAAAAGGCATTGAAACTTGTTCAATTACCTGTGCTGGGCTCAAAAAACGAAGTTCCTAAGACGATTTGGCACAAAGTTATGGCCGTTTGAAAAAAAGTGCATTTTTTTATTTTTTGACTCATAAGTCGGAAGTTTTTCGGCGAAATTGTTTGTTTTTTTCACGAATGAAATTTTCCTTCAAAATTTCTAATTTTTTCGACAATTTGAGTTACACAAAATTTTCAATTTTATTTTTAAATTTTCTCGATATTACAGGTTTGTTTATGCCCATGGCATGAAGCACGGTGCTCGATGTGGCATTTTGCTTCGTATAAAGCTGTCAAAAGGATGTTACACCGGTATAGCAAAATGCCATACGAAAATTTGTATATTGCTTATTGCTATGTTCACTTCGTACTTTGAAGGTTTTTGAAAATTATTTTTGACAGCTGAGAATTAAAATTCATCAATTCTTTGTGTTAATTAAATCAATAATTAGTTTATTAAAGGGTTATATTCTTATTATAATTACTACTAATTATTGATTTAATTAACACAAAGATTTGATGAATTTTAATTCTCAGCTGTCAAAAATAATTTTCAAAAACCTTCAAAGTACGAAGTGAACATAGCAATAAGCAATATACAAATTTTCGTATGGCATTTTGCTATACCGGTGTAACATCCTTTTGACAGCTTTATACGAAGCAAAATGCCACATCGAGCACCGTGCTTCATGCCATGGGCATAAGCAAACCTGTAATATCGAGAAAATTTAAAAATAAAATTGAAAATTTTGTGTAACTCAAATTGTCGAAAAAATTAGAAATTTTGAAGGAAAATTTCATTCGTGAAAAAAACAAACAATTTCGCCGAAAAACTTCCGACTTATGAGTCAAAAAATAAAAAAATGCACTTTTTTTCAAACGGCCATAACTTTGTGCCAAATCGTCTTAGGAACTTCGTTTTTTGAGCCCAGCACAGGTAATTGAACAAGTTTCAATGCCTTTTCTGTGGATCGAACCGACAAATTTTTTTACAACTCGGTACACATCGCCAAAGTTAGACGTTTTTTTGCGAAAAAACGTGTTTTTTTGTTCGGGTTTTAAAGGGTACGAAAAAAGATCATCCTAATCTGAGATTATCCCCTTAAAGTACACCCACAATTTGGTTTTTCCCCGAAAGAATCGTCTAATTTGGTTGAAAAGTCGCTGAGTTATGTGCAAAAAACCAAAAAATGCCCTTTTTTTAAAAAAATTCATAACTTTGTTCCAAATGATCGTAGGAACTTCGTTCTTTGAGTCCTGCACAGGGAATTGAGTGAATTTTAGTGCCCTTTTGATGGATCAAGTCAAAAAAATTTAGTAAAGTCCATAGACATCGTCAAAGTTGGACATTTTTAAAATTAAAATTTATTATTTTTCACCGGGGTGCTGGAGAGGGGCGGAAGGGGTTGCGCTAAAATTCGCAGGCATGACTTTAAAGTAGACACTTCAAAGTTTTTCGTCCACAAAGATTCATCGAAATCGATTGAAAATACGCCGAGTTATAGTGGTTTGAAAATGGTCGAAATTTCACGAATTTCAAAGTGTTTCATTTTTTTTTTCCGCCAGTATATAAAAAGCTTTAATGAAATGTAAAAAATAGTTTTGCACAATCGGTCATATTTTTAGCATTTATTTGTTTTGTTTACTGTTGTTTACAAATTATATACAAAAAAATCTGTTGTGGCCAGCACACGACCTCTCGCTTTAACACTGTAATTTATGTGAATTTGGTTTTAGTTAGGCTTTTTTAAATTATAATTTTGCAATAAATTTACAAACTTTTTGAAAATAATTTTATAGTTCTTAGTTCTTAATAGATGAAAATTTAACTTTATTATTACCTTATTACATTATGTTCAGTTAATAATATTTACATTTCTTTTAAAATGGTGCCACAAACATTTCAGAAATTGTGCATACGTCTTTTCATCTGTCACATTGACATATTCATTTTTGTTTTTAATTTTTTCCTATATTGTGATTTACAAATCGTGGTAGGTAAAATTATATATCTTTGTAAAATAATTTTCCTTTATTCGTAAGAGATATAGACAAGATGTTAAATAAATATTGTAAGATATAATTTGTTCTTTGAAATGCCGTATGACAAATTGTAGCTATCGCAGAATTTTCTATATTTTTTTTGCAAAAAATGGTAAAATGCTTCAAGAAAATACCATTTCCGGTTGGCAGATTTTTACCAAAATCTAATCAGCTCTTCATTAACATATACAAATGTATATTGCAAAATATTAGAATTTTATGTTCAGTAGAATTTGAGATAATGAATCAGAACGAAAGACTATAGTAGGCGCACATACAGACTTCCATACATACACACAGACACACACACACACACACAGACAGCATCGTGAAAATAGTCAAAATAGGTTCTAAAGGTGCTAAAACGTGCTTATTGACAAAAATCTCGACATCGAATTTTTTCACGATCCCTATACCTCTCTAGGCGAGAGGTAAAAATCTTCAGAGGGCGGTAAAAAACTCTTAAACAACAACAGAAACCATGACAACAGCATCAAAATGCAAACAAAACTTATACGTAACAAATATTTTTCATTATTTTTAATTGATTTTGATTGTATCGATCGTGCAAAAAATGTTAAAAGCATCACTGACGTCAAGTTCATTTTGTTTGTCGTTATGACCCCATTTGTGGGCCCCAAAAATGTTCACACTTTTTGTGCACTTAGTTACCAAATACAAGGAGATCACAAAATGTAAACAAAAGAATCTGGTATATAAGAAAAATAGGCCCCATTTGTAGACCCTAAAAATTTTGACACTTTGTGCACTTAAGTTGCTAAATACAAGGAGTTGAAATGTAAAAAGACTAATCTCGTATATCGTAACGTTTCCGCATTAGAAAAATATACCCAATTTGTGGACCCCAAGTTTGTCAAATAGAACATAATATGAAATTGTAATAGCAAATACGTATGTGTGTAAAATTTGAAGTAAATCGGATAGGTAGAAGTAAGACAAATATTGATTTTAAGATTTGTACCTAACAAACAGACAGACATACAGACAGATAACAGATAAGGAAGCGAGTGGTAAAAAGACATTTTACGTACAAGTTCATACCCTATTTTTTGCAATATGTCAAGCTATATCCTTAATAAAAATAAGAGACATTTATTCTGACGAGATTTGTGTTTTAAATAAAATAATCGTAATACATTCGATCACTTTTTTAATGACAAAAACAAAAATATCTAAAAATTTCCTATCTCTGAATGTCAAACTAACTGTCTATTTGAGATTTAATAATTTAAAAAAATATATCAGTAATACGAGTGTGAAGGCGATGTACAGTGCACTCTGTTACTTGAAGAAAAATATAATACCTACCTACACTTCTTCTAAACTGTGAAAATATAAAAATTATTTTTCTTTTTGAAATTTTTTGAACAGTTTACAAAAAGTAATTCGGTTAACGGCGGTTATCGGTTAATCGCGGTTTTTCGGTTAACCGCGATTACTCGGTTAACCGCGTAAGTTCGGTTAATCGCGGTTATCCGGTTTACCGCTGTTTGTCGAGACGGTTAACCTGTTTGCATTTGTAACGATTTCTGACCCATAGAAATGTGTCTATAAAGATTTAAACCTAAATTTAGCAGTAGGTGGAATTTTAATTTAAATACGGAACAAGTCTATAAAACTCCAGAAATAGCCTTATGCATCTTTTTGCATCCGTATTCTAAAAAACTTGAATGTGAATATTCACTTGTAATAAATTATCGATCTTAACTTCTTGATATACAAGTGCTAAAACTCTGAGGTCAACGAATCCTGGGCCTGGTCTTTGGATGCCGGATCCACGAGAGGAGCAAAAAAACGAGAAATGTGCAGGTCTCTGACGTCAAACCGCCAGACTGGTCCTTTGAGGTTGGGAATCCCATGAGATGATGCTACAAGTGTAATAAGATTTGCAGAAACAAAAAACTGAACTGTTTTAGAATATTTTTATTTTTGGTTGGATAACATAATTTTTATTATAGAATCATTTTTTTTTCTTTCTTGTAACCTACCTATACAGGCAGGGTGTTTCCATGGAGCGCCGCCAGAAAATTTTCCAAGGGAGGGCAAAATTAAGTTACAACTTTTAATTTTTATTTTATTTTTATTTTTAAAAAATCACCAACAGTTATGGTCAGTATTTTAAGTATTATTGTCAAAAGTAGAAAATGAAATAATCTTGCTGTCATCAGAGCTGGGCATTTACTTAAGTATTTAGGTACTTAAGTATCAATTATAATAACAACTACCTAGTACTTAATACTTGTACTTAAGTATAAATATGTTTTGGTACCTTTTTTGTTTTGAAACTCGTACTTTCCCGCATCCTAGCTATGCAATGTCATTTTGAAGTTGAAAAATACTGTAAACATGACTCCAGATTCCCATAATAACTTATGTATTTTCGTAAAAGGAAGCTTCTTGTTTTTTAAATTGTTCTTGTCATTTATAGTGACCGAAAAAAATAATATCAAATAATGGCAAAAAACCGCAAAAAACGTCATTTTAAAATTTTGTTTACTTCAAATTCCTACGCCAAAGACAAAAAATAAAAATATAGAAGCATTAAGATATCCTTTGTTAATACACTCATATGTAAAAGCATCATATATTTCAATTATAATTAAAGTAAACGTGGGAGTCGTACACCTCTGTAACGCTGTAAAATTTTAGGATAGACGAACACCTTTTGTTAAAGCTTTTTGAATTTTGCTACATAAAGTGTCATTTTAAATTCCACAGGAAATAATTCGAAGAAAGGGAATAATAGTCATGATTGCCTCTTTTGCACCAAACAGAACATTATTAAGCTTGAATTAAATTCAGTCTTTTTACCGTCGCGCCAAGCTTCGCGCGTCGACGTTCGATTTGAGAAAATAAATTTTGTTTTCTAAAAGTTTCTGTGCTTCTGTTATCCGACAATTATTCATTTTTGCACAACATGAAGTAAATGAAAAACATGTAACTTTCAACTATAAGCAGGGACTCGAACCGCGCAAAATAGCGGTTTAGGTTCGGTTCGCGGTTCACTGTGTTTAAAAGGGTTCAGTTTTGTTCCGGTTTTTATATTTCCTCTTGAAATGAAACCGGTTTTCAATAAAGCGGTTCAAATTCCGGTTTCGGTTCAATGATTTATTAAATAACAAGCAATCAATTTTAAAAATCGTTCCAGTTTTGGATTTAAAATATACAAAATTTCTTAAAAAATTAAAAACTTGATTCAACAATTTTCATTAAAAATTTTATAAAATCTTGACGAAAAATCATTAAATTTTAATTAATGCTTTAAACCGTTTCGACCCGGTTCACAAGCATCGGTTCGGTTCCGGTTATTGGTTTGCTTAATTATTATTTTTTTATTAGCTGCGGTTCGTTTCGGTTTTCATTCCTGTTCCGATTCGGTTCGAATCCCTGATTATAAGGCATTTGACATTTGAAAAAAAATTTCGCTTGCGGCGCATTTTCTTTCCTCGAATAACAATAATGTTGCTCTCTCTACAAATTGTTTGGCCCTTTCTAGAAACATAACCTGATCGTTTGATATCACTGACTTACAAAACTAATTTTAAAATATTTAAAAAAATAATAAAAAATTATTTTAATAGTTTGTTAGGTAGCAGTAACTTTTATATTCTCTGATTATAATCAAACGATAAAACAAGTTCGCACTAGCGAACAATAAAACAAATGTAAACAAAATTGCACAATCCTATAACTTGGTCAGTACAAAAATATTTACATAAAATGGAAAAGTGTTTGTTTTGAAATAAAGAAAATCGTCATCTAGTGGCCGGCTAATAGGCTCACCGGTCGCCATTTGCCTGTGACGAAACCGAATCTGCGCCGGAATGCAAGCGACACGAATCGAGATTAGCGAGTTACAAAATCCTCTCTTTACGAGTGTCGCGGCCTCAAACACCGAGATACAAGGGTTACCTCATTAGCTTTGATCTTAATTAGAACGGAGATCGCGAAATTGTTGTCATTAGATGGCATTTCATCTATGAAAATATAATTAAAAGCGCAATGAAAATTTTAAATTCTCAAAACAGAATAGTATTTTTCAGAATATATAATTCATGTGTCACGTGACACATATTTAACTAATTTGATTGGCTAAAATAGGGCAGTAAGAGGCTATCAAATCGATGATATTTTTATCACCGCTGTTACATGTCAACTGTTTTTGTCAATTAATTTCCTACTGTCAGTTTCATATTTAAATATTGCTGTTTGTCAAAAATAAGACTTAAATTGAATTAACCTGATTGTATTTGGTGGGGTAATACCAGTGAAGACAAAATTGAGAAAGTGAAACAGAATTTAAAACGTTCTTGACAGCTATTGAAAAAATATAACCAAACATTTTGGTTTAATTCATTATATATTCTCCCCAAATATAACTCGGTCTATGATTAATCATAGGTGATAGCATTCGTTATGTATTCAGAAAATTGAACTCGTGCTGCGCACTCGGTCATTTTTCATCGACTAACTCATGCTATCACCGATGATAATCATAGAACTTGTTATATTACCCCCGAATATATAATTCATGTATCACGTGGTACATATTTGACTAATTTGATTGGCTAAAATAGGGCAGTAAGAGGCTATCAAATCGAAGATATTTTTTTAATCACCGTTGTTACATGTCAACTGTTTTGTTTATTAGTCAGTAGTCACTGTCAGTTTCTCAATCTGAAATTGGTGTTTGGTAAAAACCTGACTTAAAATGTGTCAGGATAAAGATAATAGGAAAAAATAGGCCAAATTAAGAAAGGTAAATAGAATTTAAATCGTTTTTGACAGGTATCAAAAATACATAACCAAACATTTTGGACTCATTCATTATATATTCTCCCCAAATATAACTTGGGCTATGATTAATCATAGGTGATAGCATGAGTTGGTCGATGAAAATTGACCGAGTGCGATGATAATCATAGCACTTGTTATATTACCCCCGAATGTGCCATAGGCAGAATCATTCAAAAACTGAATATTCAAAATCAGAATACACATTCTCAGAAAAATATTTTCAATTACCGAATATTCATTAAGCGAATAATTTATATTTTTTTCGTTAATATTCCGTATTTCGATTATGGTGGAGTAGCCTATTACCAAGAAATGAGTTTTCATTTGTCGCATGTTTACGATGTGATACAAATTGCACTTTTGAATTTGTTAATGGGTATGGTTAATTTAATTTTGAATTTGCATAAGTCAATATAGTTCGACGTTTTATTATCTTTCAGTCAAATATTTAAAGATCAAGACGAAACTTTGAACTAATCTTTCTCAAGGAAAACTACAATGAGGAAAAAGTTGCTTCCTTAATTAACGTGTTTCTTAATGGTTAAACTACATTTTTATAATCAATTGTAATCCTTGATCGATTCGATTTAATAAATAAACTAAAGTAATTCACTTATTACCTGAACCGAACCTATACTTGAAGAAAGGAAAGCAAAGTTCTCGAAACGTTGTATAAAAAAATATAAACATACAGAACTAAACCCAAATAATATTATATTATACAACGACGCTATAATGGATGCTATTATTCCTGAAGATGAAGCTTACAACACGAGCGAGCAAAGCGAGCGAGGGTTCTAATCATCTGATGGAATAATAGCCATTATTACGACTAAATTAATACTTACAAGATTTTAATAAAATAAATACCAATTAGCAAAAATTTTGACATTTTCAAATATCAATTCTCTATCACCATAGTTACATCATTAAGCATTGCAATGTTTTTAAAAAATGATTTGCACGAAGAAATTGATTCAGGCAAAGTAATTTTCTGATTGGTGCAGAGGAGAGAATACTGATTATTCTTCCCTGGCATTATTTCCTGCGGGATTAATATATGACATTATGTAGAATACATCACACATTAGTCATAGATAAAATAATTTATCCAACACCTCTTATCTTAATAAAAGCATCACAACTATGGTGATTTTAAACAAGCAAAGTAAAAAATTACCCACAAGTGGCTTTGATAAAAATTATACCCACTTGTGGCTAAATTGTTACTTTGCTTGCTGCAAGTCACCATAGAAACCATGTTTTAGGTTGAAACTTAATATTTTTAAAATATTTAAGCAGTTATTAAGAGGTGTTGGATAAAACGTTATACTTCATACGTGGGAAAAAAGGAATGACCCACTCGAGAAAATTATCTCATTCAGCCTTCGGCCTCGTGAGTTAAGATTTCCCTCGTGGGTAATTCCTTACTTTGCCCACTTGTAAAGTAAATAACTATTATTTAAAATAATACATTTTGACCCTCAATTAACGTAAGTTCACCGTTGATTTGGATTGATAAAATTGATGTAATAATTATTACAAAATAATGTTTATGGTTTATGTAACGTTATAGTCCAATAATTTTCGCATAAATTCAAATTTTGCAAATGCAAGGTATTTATTTCTCCACAGGGTCGTAAACATTAAAACCAACTTAAATATTCCGCGCAATATCAAATTTCTCTGCTGCGAATTGCAATTGCATTTAAAAATAGAGTCTACAAAATATTAAACTACTTTTTAATGAGGTCCAATTGTTTAGTTTTAATAAAATAATTGTAACAATATATCATTAACATCATTGCAGAAGATGCCATTATATTTTGGTCATAAAATATTGCAAATGAACTAAGTCGGTACAAAAGTTTTAAAATAGTTGTATAACAAGTATTTGCTAAATTTCAGCACACTTGTTTTTAGATTCGCAACTGTTTAACTAATGATGTACATAAAAATTAATGAAGATTTAAATTTGGGGAACCGTTAGGACACATGTCATTTGGGTAGAAATTGAAATGTATAATTATTTCATTGCAGTGTTTTGTTTTACACAATTATTATAAATAAGCAAGGTAAAAGAATTACAGACAATATGAAAGTGTTTTAATTACAATATCTGTCGATTCACTACATATTAGGCTAGAATCATTTGAAACTTTTAGGATCTATTCTGTCACTTTAGGTATGCTGTATTGTGAGTGCATGTCTCTTGCGGAAGTAAATTAAATTATCATGGTGTTAAATCGTGGTTTTGTCGAATATCCACCCTTACTGATGTTTTCATGTCTAAGAGATTAGTTCTATCAGATTTGCTTTGACATTTGTGCTAATTGCGAAGAACGAAGAACAAACAGTTATTTGTCCAACTAGAGAGGAAAGCGCATCTTTTTCCCACTCGAGCTTGAAGTTTGTTTCACGAGCGAAGCGAGAGTGGAAAAAAAGCTTTCCTCTCGAGTTAGACAAAACATTTTTTTCACGACATACTTAAAACATTGTAAATGTAGAAGAAACACATAACTAGAAGTTAGGTTATAACTGCCATATGTCAGAATGATGTTTAAAACAATGAAATATGCTAATTGTCAAATTAAATTTAAGTTGTAAAATCGTGAAATTTTAGAAGGAGAAAGTATAAAACATAATAATTGTAAAATAATAGTAGGTATATCACTATTAAATCAGAATTTGAAATAAAATAATAAATTAACTTAAATTTTTAAAATATTTCATCGTAAAATAACACTGTTGGTAACACTGTTTACTTTCCTCTCTAGAGAGGGAAAACCTACTTTCCTCACTATTTCACGAGAAGAAAATTGTATTTTCTCCGCATGTCGTGAAAAAACATTTTTTTGTACAATTTGAAAATGATCAAATAATTATAAATTATCTGCGACGGTGCGGTAATAGCTGATTCGCCCACTAATTTGCGTGTCATTATGAATTTGTAATGGCACTTGTGTCTTTATGAATTCATAATGACACGCATTTTTGTAGGAAAAATAAAAATTCGATCAATTTTTAAGTTTTTTATTATAAATAACTATTCAATACACACATAAATTTATGTTTTATAAACATTCGAGACAAAGTTTTTGCAATTAGATATGTTTAAACCAGAAGATATGCTGAATTTTTTGAGACAAAGTTTGACAAAACTGAAAATTCTTTACTATCAACAACAGCAAACAAACAAATAGTTGCCATAACAAAGAATAAAATGATACTTGGTCAAAGTATGAATTTTACACTAAATGTTTTTCGAATGTCAAACATCAAATAAAAAATCTAATTTAGCAACAATTAAAGCCGTCGTAGATAAAATACTGAATGACACACGTTTGATAAGCTAGTGTAATGAAACTTGGGTGATAAAAACACTCGGCTGATCGCCTCGTGATTTAATATGGGTGCCTACTAAAATCTAAAAAACTCAGAGCTAGAAAATTCAAGTACAAGAAAATTCTTGCCCGGAATCATAAAACAAACGAAAATTCAGAAACAAGAAAATGCTTATTACATAAAAAATGCATTGATAGAAAATTCAAATTTGGAATCTGATTGATGCAGAAAACGTACTTATGTAAAGGAATATTCAAAACTGGAAAAAATATGGCTGCGGAAAAAATCGGATTCTGGCTAATATATAAACTAACTAATATGCTAACAAAACCCTTTTTGAGTCCAACAGAACTCCGTTTTTTTGACATAAACTAATCTATGCTAACAAAACCCTTCTTGAGTCCAACAGAACTCGTTTTTTAACGGCCACAACGCGTTGTTCAGTTGTCAGTTTCTGTGTTTATTTGATTCCAGATATGTCTTTTCTATTAATGTTTTTTTTGTGAATGAAATTTCCTTAGCTTGTGATTTCGTGATTTTTATGATTCCTGCCAAGAATATTCTCTTCTTAAATTTTCTAGTTTATAATATTCCAGTGTTGAAGACGTACCCTTTAATATCACACACGTTTCATTACCTGGACTATATCCACTTGTATCATTCATATCTATATTATCATTTAAAAAGTACTTTAATATTTACGATTATGAAATGAAAATAGTCTCATGTAGGTAATAGTATATTATTTAACGAGTAAATAATGTAGGCTATAATTAATGAGGATGAAAGTTTGTTCACGAGCCGAAGGCGAGTGTATAAATCATCCGAGTTAATTATAGCCATTATTTTCGAGTCAAATACGACGTTTTATCTACAACTTTTTAAATAATGCAACATTTTCTTACTACAAAGTTGTATTGATATTAACCTAACCTCAAACTTTGGTGTGATGACAATTTATCCGAATAATTTCGAACTATTATGGGCTAGTCATATACAGCGTTTTACAAATTATTATTATTTTTACTGTTTCTGCTTACAACGTCATAAAATGATAACTTGATGTAACACTAATATTAAAACAGATGTGATGGCAGTTTGACAGTTCGAGAGAATAAAGTACTCATTATTTAACAGTGTGAAATAATGAATTAATTATTTCATAATGTGTCCTTATGGAGGGGTTTATTATACTACTTACACGTATATAATGAATACATTATTCTATTGTTGTAGATAAAAGTTTTTATTGTAGTACTTAAAATTTGAAAGTAATAAGTGCCAAAAAATATTTATACTTAAGTACAAGTATTAAGTACTATTTGTAATTAAAAATTGATACTTAAATACCTTAATACTTAAGTCATGCCCAGCTCTGCCTACCAATGCAAAAATTGTAAAGAAAAAATATTTCGTGATTAATTTCCATTTACTTTGACTTTGGAATTGAGATTTTGAATGAATTAAGTTAAAAACATTTTAAAAATAATTATCGTCAGCGAATTTAATGTATTTACGTATTAAAACTAAAATACCAAATTTTTATATTTCAAAGAACTGCTGCTTCCAAACACGTACGCCATTTCCATTTTCCAATTTTCATTTTCCACTAAGTATTACAACAAATTCTTAGTAAAAATTAAATGCGGCAACGAAACTCCACACCAGTGACGTCCGTTGACATTGACTGGAAAATGCACTGCAGTTTTAATTTAAACATGGAAAATGCATACGATTACAAGCGATGGGAGGACATGCTGATACTTCAGTATAATTACTGTTTACGGCTTAGATCCAAAAGTGATTTGACATTGGCGGATTGTAGAGCAGTGGCGGCGCCAGGATTTTTTTAAAATAAAGAAGGGCCACAAGGAAATAGTTTTAAGAGACTATTCACCACATATTAAGTAAACCAATCATTTGTTTCAATTATATAAATTCTGACCAATGACGAACTATCGGAAAAAATTGTAAAAGTCTCCTAGGGATTGTTCGAGTGAAAATCGCACGACACAAATAACAGCCAATGGATGATATTGATTACAATAATAGTAACCATGGTTATATTAAAATTTAGCGGAAAATTTTACAAGTAGCTTGAGGAACTTAACTGAAATTAATAAGCGGAAACTTTACTGTCATATGTCAGTTTGACATTAAATTAAAAATTGGTTAAATTGTCATTTACGGTGTAAATAAGCAATTAATAAGGTAAATAATACACATTTATTAATGTTAAATACAAATTTAGTAAATATTTCAAGTTTCTATTGTAAAAAGAATTCAAAAATAGAGCGGCGGAGTCATTGCGATTTTCTTACCGAATATGCACTCGTGCATTAATTCATATATAGGAATTTTTTAGTGCTTATTTAGTGATAATTTTATTGATTTTGTATTGTTTTTAATTGAAATTAAAGTGTCAAATGAATCTTTTTGTGACAATTTCTTACGATGAAATAAAAAATATCAAATATAACGCCAAAAAATACAGTTACGTCAAAAATTTTAGTTTGGAACCAATTGCTAATGAAAGAAACTAAAATTTAAAATTTTGACATTCAGAGGATAGTAAAAAAATTAAATGTCAAAATAAACAACCGTTTTGGTACAAAAATTAGTCTTGATTTAAAAACACGAAAAACTACAATTACCTAATTATTATTCTAATCGGTCTGCAGCCGTGTCAAATTTTGCTTATTCCGGTATTTGAAAACATTTAATAATAAAATATCAGGACATTCCAGCGTAAATTCGATTAGTTCATATTTTGTGTCTGTTTATTTGGAAAATAGTCTAATAAAATATGTCTCGGTCTTATTATTTTGCAGGTAAAATTATTTCTTAAGATTGTTGCTTATAGGTAATATTCCTCGACTAATTGAATGATAAAATCCCTCGCCTTGAGCTCTGTATTTTGATCATTGTCATTTGTCTCGAAATGTTACCAAGCAACAATTTTTTGAAATAAATTTTTTCAGCAAAATAATGGTCCCTTGATATATTACTATTGACTATAGTTATTTGTTTATCAAGGCTGTAAAAGTGATCTTTTTCGGTCGAATCTGAAATTTGCAGCCGAGGCGTAGGCCGAGGCCAGCAATTCAGGTGAGGCTAAAAAACACTTTTAAGCCGAGGTGCACACAACATTTTTTAGGTAGCTATCACAAAAAATTATAAAATTTTGTGTTAAAAAATTCGTATCATAAATAATTTTTTATAATATTTTAGGCTAGTTAAGTACTACTTCTAAATATATTAACAGTAATTAACTTTTGTTATTTAAAGAAACGAGCAAAACAATAGCGACCGGGAAGTAAAAGCGGCCGTAAAGTAGTCATTTTGACGGATGTCAAAAAAGTGACACTTTACGGCTGTCAAAGGATACGTAAAACAACTATTTATGCAATGGCCATCTAAAAAAAATATTTTTATATTTTATTTCATAGTAAATTTAACGAATAGTAAAAAAGTACTAGACTAGCTTGAAATATGATGAAATTCAAACAATCGAAGTACACTGTCTCTCGGTGACACTAATACTTATTTCTGCTTAAAACATTTTTCATCAGAAAGTGATATCAATAGTCGGTCAGTTTTCAAAAGGTGCTATTAAAATTCTTTCAATTTTAGAAATATCAAACATTTTTTAGTTTTCTAAAACGACTGACTTAAATTAGTATTTTCATTTAATATTTAAAAAATATAGATTATAAACTAGGACATAACATATACCTTTTTATATTATTTTTTATATAATCATTATATTTGTAGGTATTGTGAGAAAAAACATTTTGTTTTATTTATATTAATTATTTTTTAAGGCGGAACACTTGTGACAAAAATATAATGCTATACCTATATACGTACACTGTTCATATTTTATATTTAATTATAATTATAGCTAAAAGATGATTCTAGAGTGCTATGAAACTATATTTTTGAAATACTTAATAGTCTTTTGGTACTAAATTAGTAAAAACTGTCTATTTTGCCCACTTTTTACTATTTTTTTAACCAGTTATGTAATTTTTTTGACAAAAAATATTTTCATAGCACCCTTTACGTTAAATGCACGGCATCGACTATAAACTAAATAATATGCATTAATAAAGCCACGATTTGTAATATTAAACAGCACAAATTAATTCTTATTTTCTCTAATTGTTGTCGCAACAATATATTTTATGAATTTTTCAATTAAACAATGCATTGGGGGTTCTAAATGTTCCGGGCTTTGGGCGTATATTTTACTTAATACGCCACTGGACACTGATACAGTGAACAGAATGAACGGTCATTGATCAAATGGAAACAAACGTGATGCGATTTACTACTTTGTTATTATAATTACAAACGTATAATGAGCTGAAAAAATATGGTTAAGAAAAAAAATGTTCTTTGATTCGGTTTAAACACTTCCTGAATACGTATTTTGTTTTCAACAAAATTGTAAGAATTTATTTCAAGGATAATTGGATTAAGTTAGTGTTCTTTTTATCGACAATATTTTGAAAATTTCATGAATTTGTCTTTATTGTTTATTATACAGTGAATTTATTTTAACGTGAAACATGTGATTTATCATTTCCGTGGTTACGAACTTGACAGCAATGTATTAGAGCGTTCTTTTTAAAATGAAACATAAGAAATAAATTTAACTGAATTATTCTTGAACAATATAATATATTTAGGCTTCTGGAATAGTTCCAAGTTCCAAGGAACGTTTTCAACTTAAACTTTTAATTGTTTCAAATATGTATTCGCTGGGTGCGAAGTGTAGGGTGGGGGTAACTGATCACAGCTCTTGATGCGGACTAACTTAGCAATAATGTTGGCTATCTGTCAAATGTCAAATCTGTCCCTGTGTGTTTATTCGATTTACATATAAAATTAAATGGATCATGACAGTTTTTCTGATGTTAATTGCTGCCTACTAACTTGTAGAAACAGTAAAATTTAAGTTTTACAGAAAGTTGGTTGCGAAACGCGAAAGAATATCTCCAATTCCGCTTTGGCTTTCAAAATTCAAAGACCGTCGCACGAATTGAGGTTCTGGCTGCACCAAGATGAATCAGTTACGAAACGAGTAAGTACTACTACGGTACTCGAGGCGTTGAGGCTTAGGCTCTTTAAGGGCTGTTACGTCGATAATGATGAAAAAGATCACATAATATAACTACATTATTTATTCAAAAATTATAGACTACATTGAAAAGAAACTTAAATATCAAATGGATTTGGTTTGCAATCGCACATTTTATGCAGTTTAAATTTTTTTTAACTCGAATAAAACCGTCGTTTGTAGATAACCTTATTTGTCATGCAAATGTCAAAATTTCATATTTTCAAAAAATTTCACTTATTCAAAACGAAAGAAGAAAAATATTGTATGTAACACCTAAGGAATCTCGATAGTTACCATCATTATGTGTTCACAGCACTATGCTATACTTTCGTTTTCTTACTTGTCACAAATACATATTTTGTAAAATATATAAATTTTTCTGTATTCTAACGAGAAAAAAGTTTCTTCTGTTCACTATCTTCAAAATCAAATTTAATAATAGCAAAGTAAGGTACAATTATTGGATTTTTAATACAATTCCCCCAAGACTATCCTGTGACACAACATTGACAGAGTCAACAAAATTGTAAACGCTAGGTGACATTGTCGTCGTGCACCTATCGAATAGGTATATATATTGAATTTCCAAGTTGCAACAGTGATTACACCGCCATCTATCGCAAATCAAAAAAAAGTTTCAAACAAAACCTACCTAATTTTAGCTGAACAATCCTAATGTGCAATAAAAAATGGGGGTTCCTATTTAAGTTACCCCCGTCTCACCCTCCGAGGGTGTGGTAAGGGGATCGACTTTGGATGTCATTGGATGGTTCCCTCGAAAATATTTGACACGTCTTTTTTAGATTTTTGATCCGATGCGTAGTTTTCAAGATAATGCTCAAACGCAATTTAAAATGGACCACCATGTCTCAAAATATTTTTCTCATCTGTACGCTATCGACTGTTACCAAACTAATAAATGTTCACTTATTCTAAAAAGGTAAATAAAATGTCAAGAATTTAACCTAATTTACATGATAAAATGCATAGCTCCTTAAAATACAACCACAATCAATTTGTAAAGTTTCAAAAATTTCATAATCCCAATTTTCTTCATTCCTTTGTTCAAATTTCATTACCATCTGTGAAATGCCTCCTAACTAGTAAGACAAGATTCTCCAGTTCTTCGAACATTGGTCAGTGGTCAGTCGCTTGTGTACACGCAACTTTAGATTCATTGCCAAAAGTGAAAGAACTTTTTACACACCTTGACTCACTTCGGATCTTTCGATGAAACTCACTAAAATCGTAACAAATGAGGTATTAGACGCCTAATGATATAATTAAATAAGTGCCAAATTTGTGTGAAACATATTTTGCAAACTAGGCTTTTTGACATTATGGAGATTAAAAAGTTCTAGTTTGGATTAAAAATTTAACCTTGCAATATTCAAAATTGCATAGTTATTTTCTTTTAAGATTTCGAATGAGTGAATTTTTGTCCAGTCGCAAAAAATACAAAGTTGCGACCTTTGCAAAAATTTTAAAAAATACAAGGATGTAAATAAAAGATGACAAAAAGTTGCACAATAAATTTTTAATGTTAAACAATATGGACATATACCATACTCTGGAAACAAACAATGCAACAATGCATATAAGAGATGCATATGCATAATAGATCAGTTTTTTGCTGCAAAATATTTAACAAATTATTTTTTCTATTTGGCGTTCACAAAGTTAACCTTCGTAAGGCCGGATGAATTTTGTACTTACTCCGACCACATGGGGTAATTTTGTACCCCAGCGTAGATGTTAAAATAGTAGCATTTAACTAACAAATTTTTACGTAAGCATGTATTATGAAAGAAATAGTAACAGATATTGTGTCAAACTATTATTTATTTCAAAAAAATCACATCAAAAATTTAAAACAAAGTTAACCTTCGTAAGGCCGGGTGAATTTTGTACTTACTCCGACCACATGGGGTAATTTTGTACCCCAGCGTAGATGTTAAAATAATAGCATTTAACTAACAAATTTTTACGTAAGCATGTATTATGAAAGAAATAGTAACAGATATTGTGTCAAACTATTATTTATTTCAAAAAAATCACATCAAAAATTTAAAACAAAGTTAACCTTCGTAAGGCCGGGTGAATTTTGTACTTACTCCGACCACATGGGGTAATTTTGTACCCCAGCGTAAATTTTGAAATAATAGCATTTAACTAACAAAACTTCACCTTAGATTTTATTACATGTAACCACGCATGCAACTGAGGCATAATACTTACAGATCGAGACAAGAATTATCATGTTTAGGTCTACAAATCAGACACCTGTAATTGTTACACTAAGAACCGAGTGGGGTAATTTTTCACCCCAGTCAATATTATGTCATATTGTTGGACTTTATATAATATTTAAAAAAAAAAACTTAATGCATTAAATACGTAGAAGTATCTTCTTGGCATTCCTAGAAGCATAATATTCCAAATCTCGGAATAGAAAAGTTATTTCCAAGAAATTATCACTGGGGTACAAAAATACCCCGCCCGGCCATACGAAGGTTAACTGGAACGCAACTGAATGTCGCCAAGATTCACTTTGCGACACGCAACATATTTTTTTAGAGGGTTGGTATTGACAGTGTCAGATGACATTTACTTCAATTGTCAAACGTTAAACTTCAGAACTGACAAATTTCTCCTCTAAATCTGTTTTGTTTAATTAATTAATTTGTATTCATTAAAATTAATGAATCTAGTAATAGAAAACATATAAGTTCAATTTTCTTTAATGTCTACACTTATCATCTAGTATAGTTCATTAATTATAAACTTTTAAAGTGGCAGTGACAGTTAATAATTGGCAATAATAATGTCACCAACAAAAACGTTACACACATAAATTTCCCATAATTGATTTGTGTATATTGTGGCAGTTTAATTTAAATATTAATATTAAAAAGATACCAAATAGAAAAAATAGTATGAAGAACTCATTTTATAAGACTTTGTTTGCACTTGTCCTTTAGTAAACTCGCCTGGGGACTCGTTTTACTAAATTTGGACGCGTGTGAAAAAATCACGTCTTAGAAACCTTATTATTATTATGCAGGCTGTAGCATAACTTCTAATACATAAATAATTTAGGGTAGCTATATTTTTAAAAAAATCCAAAAATAAATTTCAAAATATTTTTGAGAGAACGTTGTTCATGGCTTCTGGATTTATAATTATTTTTTCCCACGACCATATAAGAAATAAACAGTTTCCATACTGTTGATTTAATGCATTTGACATTTTAATTTCAATTAAAAACAATACAAAATCAATAAAATTGTCATACATGGTAGTCATAGCAATGTAACGGGAACATTATCTCTTATAATATCACATATGCATTAATTCTTTACGTAATTAGACGTTGTTGTAAAGCACTAAAAAAATTCCTATATAATATGAATTAATGCACGAGTGCATATTCGGTAAGAAAATCGCAATGACACCGCCGCTCTATTTTTGAATTCATTTTACAATAGAAACTTGAAATATTTATTGAATTTGTATTTGACATTAATAAATAAGTATTATTTATAGCTTATTAATTGCTTCTTTACACTCAAAGGGACAATTTAATCAATTTTTAATTTAATGTCAAAGTGACATAATGACTGTAAAGTTTCCGCTTATTAATTTCAGTTAAGTTCCTCAAGCTACTAGTAAAAAATTTCCACAAAATTTTTATATAACCATGGTTACTAGTTACTATTATTGTAATCAATTCTTCCATTGGCTGCTATATTTGTGTCCTGCGATTTTCTAAATTATCTACTTTTAATCCTAAATAAGTGTCATTCTCTTTAATTGTAATTAAGGCAATCCAGTGAAATAGATCGGGTAAATAAAATATACTATTAATTTTTAGAATTTCTGACAGCAACACTATTTTATTCTTCTTGCCATTTCAACTTATTCTTCAAAAAGAAAACAATAAGAATTGTGAACTTGAGGAACTAAATAAAAATTTAAGAACACGAAGGTTTAAGCTTTCCAATTGATCAATACTATTAAGAAATACGTAGAAATAAGTGCGTAATTATTTATAATGGTAACAATATTAAAAATTATCATGTCCTTTTCATATTGAGTTGTTCAATATTCTAGTGTTTAACGTTTAACGTAACTTGATATTTGCTAAAATATTTGAACAGTAGCTTATCTACTTGAACTAGATTAAATTACATTTGTAAAAAATTCAACATTCAAGGTTCTATCACGAAATACTTCACCGAAAAACCAGAGATGTTTTTCTTGTTTACAAAATATCCAACTTGCATAATGTTTTTTCTTGTTTCTCTTTAAATTGGATTTATTCACGTCATGTATATAAAAACTCGCGAAATTTTACTAGGAAAAAGAGTTGCAAACTCTTTATAATTGGAATCTTTTATTTTATTATATAGGAGAAAAAATTATTTAATGAATTTGTGAACTATTTGTGTGGGTATTAAATTAATATAATTATGAGGGAACCATTTGCAAGTAATCAATTTAATTAAGGGGCCGGTATACTTTGCGTGTAATTATTATTTATTACTCGTCCATTTCGATTGCTTTATCAACCAAATTTTGGCACCAGTACATAGCTCTGTATGTATTGCCTTGTTGCACTTCTTTTAAATAATGAAAAATCGGGAAAACCATAAAAAATCGTAATTCCTCCAAGAACTCTTTTGTCGATTGAAATATATATTTTTTCAAAAGAATTACACATTATCTGCAGTAGGTACAATCTTAACAACGAATTGTAGCTATATTTTCAAAACATGTCTTATTTTAAATAAAAAAATCTGCTGTGGCCACCACAGTACTTCCCAGACTAAGTTTTAATAACTTGCTTAATAATTTTCTTGAGAAACAATAATTGAACATTGTAATGTAATTTTTTTACATTTTTACTAAACTTAACACCCCGAGAGCTTTAAATTGACACCAAATTTGATATAATTGGAATAATTTATAAAAAATTGACGATCGTTTAAATGTTATTTTTATTTTTCTACTAAAATTTATTTCCCAAGAGCTTTAATTTGTACCACACACGATAGTATTTTGATAAAAATAAAAAAGGTATGTTTATAAAGTTGGTACCACTGGTTGAATAAAGATCATTAACGAACTTGAAGTCAGTTTTTGGCTCAAGATCTTAAATATAAAATTTCACTCCAAAATTCCAACGTGTTTTAAGTTATCCAGCATCCAGACAGACTGACAGACCGACAGACAGACTTTTTTTAATTATGTTTTTTTTGATTCAGTAAGGTATAGAACGTCAACATTCACCAAAATCACGAACTGTCAAAAAATCACGATTACAATACTTCCCTCTATTACATAGGTCGGGAAGTAAAAATTAAATACTTCAGATTTGATATCTTGTAATCCATGATCGGTTGATTTTTGTTTCTGCGTAAAAAATATTGACAGGTGAAACGGGTGACAAGTTGACATACTAGCGCTATATAAGTCGTAAGTAAGATAATAAATGTAGTAATTGAACGGAGTATGGCTTCAGCACAGCAGAGTTTTCCTGTGAATTAATCTTTTTATTCAGGTGATGCAAATTTCTGTGTTTGAATATTTTAGATTTTTATTTGTATATTTTAAATGGGCACCGGATTGTACGTATACATTTGTGTTTATAAGTCTAGATATGGCGGAAGGTTGTGTGATGGCCACGTCAGATTTTTTCATTCGATGTTATGCATAAAATTACCTATATAAATTTTTTGTAAATACATTTTTTGTCCAAATTTTAATCTATACGATAAATAAAGTAGTAAACCACGAACGCCGCCTTTATTTCATATGTTTGTATATTTTTTCTATAATTATATTAGGTGTCTTGTTAATTTATTTAGATTTTGAGTACCCGTAAGTAGGTACTACAAGACTACTTCGATGACTGTGGTTCCAAAAATTTTATCCCCTCATAAAACATGTAGCTCGCATGATTTCCTAGTACAATACCTAGTCTATTTGCATTATTTGTTTTTGCTCCTTTAATTAGCATAGTATTATCTTCATTATCAATTATTATGTGCATTTTTAATTATATTGTACATAATTATATGGTCAGCTTTATTTTAAGTAATAATTTTTTTCTTCCTTACTATATTACAAATGCAAGAGGAATTATTCTCATCTATTTATTTTAATTATCAATTGTGTTAATATATTAATGATGTATCTTTGCAATTATTACAATATTTATGTATAGATTACATTTACTATTTATGCTATGTATTTTGAACTGTTGTTTACAAGGAGGATTTGAAAATCAGCACTGCTGAAATCCTACCTTTTTGTCAAAATATTTTGATAAATAAATTGATTTTAATTTTTATTGTTGATGGCTGGTAACTGTACACGCGGTATAATATGGATCAATACCATTGCATTGCATTACAGTACAATATGTGAGGCCTGCACACTTAAATTGGATATAAGGCGTGATAGAAAAGAATAATAAACAATTATTATAGGTACGTAATAGTATAATATAGAACGACGCTATAATGGATGCTATTATTCCTGAAGATTAAGTTTATAACACGAGCGAGCAAAGCGAGCGAGAGTTTTAATCATCTGAGGATATAGTAGCCATTATAGCGAGTTGTATACTGTAGTACCTACTACTCAATGAAAAAAAAACGCAACACTTGAAAATGCACAAAAATGGCAAATATTCAGAGTGCCATAACTCGGTTTTCTCTTTAATGACGCAAGTCAATTTGATGCAAAATCGATTCCACCCCCTCCCGCACTCCTAAGAAAAAATGTCCCTGATGTCCAAAAATGTCCAAATTTGACAACTCGTGGTGTGCAAAAAAATTGTGGACACAATAATTATCAACCAACAGAGCGAGAAAATTCATTTTCCTGTAAATTCCTGAAAATTTCGAGTACTTGCGATGATTTGGTGCGAAGTTATGAATTTTTCAAAAAATTGCATTTTGCGCCTTATGGCCATAACTTGACTCTTTTCGTACCAAAATCATGGAATCTTTGGATTCTGAAAAGTTTGAAATTTTCTCTTTACGGTCCTGTAAGTTAATGTGCCACCAAATTCACTATACCCCCTGCCACCCCGAGCTAAAAAATGTATTTTGACTTTAAAATGTTCAAATCAACGACTCGTACCGCATGCAAGAAAAATCGTGGATTCAATCGGCCAACGGGGCAATAAAGTTCAATCATTTTCCTACAAGTTTCAAAAAAATTCGAATACTTGCGATGATTTGGCGAGAAGTTACGCATTTTTCAAAAAAGTACGGGATTTATATAATGACATCATGTAGCAAAAATCACACATTTAATTTCATTTTAAACATTTTTTATTATTTATCAAAAGTTTTGTAAATGCTTATCAATTATGCTCATAGCTAAAAACTTAATTTAGATAAAATCAATTTTAATCTGTAATACAATCATTACTCAAAGCAATTTTTTTATTGCTTGACTAATTTAAATAAATAATTTCACAACCATAAAAACTTATATTATTCTTTGTGTTAACAAATTTTTTAACATTTCGCACATATTTGTTGCGCATTTCAATTTCATTTACCTTGAAATATTATTCGTCGCACACTCAAAATATTGTTGTAACTATTTATAATTAAACTGTTAAAATTGTTTATCACTTTTAAGTTTATTTTTAACCTGTTGAAGTGCTTTGTGGCAAGCTTGTAGTATCTATGACAACATTAGTTAAACATGATTGTTGTTAAGTTATTTGCATAAATGAACGTTTGTGTATTGTTAAATTGTTGCTGTAAATATTCTTAGCTTTGTTTGTGGTTTTAATAATGGAATTATCTTTCAATTTATGTATGCAAATATAAATTATTTAGTTGTTGTTTATCAATCTTAAAGCTAATGGAATTTTTAGATTATTGATAATTATGTAACAAATTAAAGCTAAGATTTCTCATTACATTGATTGCAAATCTTACAGAACCGCATATTACTATTATATAGCCTGATAATCTTACTAATCAGAAAACGCAATAATTTTAACTATAGATTAATTTACCCATTGAACTTACAGAGTTAAGCCTTTTTTGCACGACCCAATTCATTCATCAATTCATCAAGTTGACCTTCAATTTCTTCATCAATAAATTGCCAAGTAGAAAAATATTTTTGTTTGTTTTACAAAAACCAAATTTTTCTCAATATATTATTAAAATTTTCATGTACCAACCTACCGATATAAGCTATTAAAAATATTCAATTTGGTCAATTTTTTTGGCCAGCTGTGTAGGTAGTTTTTTTTTCAAAAATCGTTTTATACCACCCTTAGGAACAATACAAGGAATCTAATATTTAAACAAACCTAACTAATATGCATTAATAAAGCCACGATTTGTAGTATTAAAAAGCAAAAATTATTGTTGTTGCAACAATATATTTTTGTATGAATTTTTAAATTAAACAATGATTTGTCATTGTTAAAAATTTTATATGGTTAGTTAATAGATGACTTTAAAATACTTCATAGTATTTTGGTATTAAATTAGTACACACAGTGTATTTGCTTAATTGTGTACTATTTTTTAACTAGTTGTGTAATTTTTTTGACAAAATAGTTATTTATGTTACAAGGACGAAAAATGCAAGTTCTCGTACGACTATGGAAAATTGCCGAACTCGGCTTTGCCTAGTTCAGCAACCTTAGGAGTACGAGAGCTTTTTCGTCCGTGTAACATACACTATTTTTTATTCGATTGTAAGTGAGAACTTAAAATAACTAGAATATTAATATTTTATTATAAATTATTCTAAATTTTTGTTTAGTTTGCTAATTGTAGTTATCTGCGAAACAGACAAATGACACAAAAAAGAACAAAAAATTATTCGACTGTGTCACTTTGCTTAAAAAAACGCGTTTGCGTACGAAAAGTACTTCTCGGCCTAAGACGAAAAGTGGGTCACCTAGCAACGGCACAAATATTAATACTCTACCTAAAAGGTTAGCTTTTCGTCCGAATATCTTAACCAAAAAACGTCACTTTTTGACATAATCGAATAAAAAAATCTTTTCACTGCACTCTTACGACCAATTCAAGGAACGAACTATTTAAAACAAAACTAATTAATATGCATTCATAAAGCCACGATTTGTAGTATTATTTTTTAAATTATTACTGATTTTCTCTAATTGTTGTTTGCTTTTATTTTGAGTAATATAGTCAGAATTGTAATTTTTTTGATTCTATTGCAGCAATATTGCAGTCAACAAGTGTGGCGCCTTAAATAAAATTGAAATGGTAAAGACAAAGGTTGTCACCGACAAAACTAAGAAAAAAAATCCCCAAAATTACCTAGAAAATTATAGAAAAATAGAACACATTCTATTTCGTCAATAAATTGATGAAATTTTTCATATTACAGGCAACAAAAAACTTGGTCAACTTATTGATCAATAAATTGAATACAGGCATTACACAGCATAAATCTTTCTTATTAAAAATACAATCCAAATGTAAAATCATAGTATTGCGTGTTGATTTCTAACAATAAATATGTTCTCACATAATAAAGACATTAAAACATAAAATAATGTGCGTGTACGTATCATATAAATTTATTTTTCAATTAAACTTGATACTTGACAATGAAAATTAACAACAATAAGAAAAAAATCTTTATTGACATTGATCTTAAAATTTCAATCTTCTTAATAACTTAGATGTCCTTCTAGGAAAATGATTAGCTGTGTTTAAAGAATTCGAATTAAATCATCACAACAACAAAATTTTAATTTGGAACCAATTTTTTTTAAGGAGTCGGCTACCACCACAAAATACTCTAACGTAGCGACTGTTTTGTGGGTTGTGGCCAGTACAAGAATGGTACAATTTTATTTCAACAAGGATTATGTACTTAAAGGATCAATAAACAATAGGGTAGTTTACCAATTTTTTTAAATTTTTTTATTGCAACTTCATGTTATTTGAAAGCGATTAATTGTTCTTAATAAAGCTGTAATTAATTTTTAAAATTTGTGTGACGTAGATGTATAGCTGGAAATCTTCTCAAACAATGGGGCTGGAATTAAAATGTACTCATGTAAAATCAACTGTTTCTAAATGTTACAAAATATAAAATACAATTAGGTAGTTTCTTTAATACTGTAATTAAGAATCCATACGTAAAATCTCAAATATTTAAAAAACTATTAACATTTTGAAAACTTTTTTCCTGGCAATAACTCATTTTTGAGATCTCCTTTCAATATAATTGACTGGATATCTAATTTGCTACTATGGTGTCTTAAATTAAATTTTAAGAAGGAGCATCTGTAAATTCTTTGTGTATTAATTGTATATATAAATACATTATCTTGAAGTCAATAATAAACTACTCGAAAACACTTATGTAGTAGTATTTTTCAACTTTGAAATGACATGGCAAAGCTAGAATGCGGCAAAGTACGAGTTTCGGGCTAGTTTCGGTTAGCCGTGGTAGTGGAAAAAAGAGTGGATTATAATTATTAAATGTCAAGAGTGTTCTCGAAAAAAGGGAGATGTCTCGTCTCCCTGTGCCAGTAAATGGAGGTTTTCAAGCCTACGGGTTTTAAAGAAATACTTATTGGATATCAATTTTCAGCATATATAAGTTAATGGGAAAGTGATAATAATTGTTAACTTTGATAGATTTATTACCTTTTTTTCGAAATGAAAATGTAACTCTTTTGAAACGTGCTTTAAAATGTGCCATGTGTGACGTAGACAACATTGGAACCAAACTGTGAGTAGATTTGTTCGTGTAAGATCGTTTTTTGTTATTTTGACTATGGAATGGACGACGGACCTGTGTTGAAATAAGGTAAGACCTACGTATCGTATTCGGTCCTTGTCAGCGCGGTGAACGTATGTTCTCAGGGTCGGTGACGTCACATAGTCACACACGGTATCGTTTTTCGCGGCACCTATTTTTTTAAACTTTATAAAAAAAAATTCTGGCTCATTAGAAAATTTTGACAAAAAAATACAGGTCTAATATTTTAATGTATAGATCAACATATAAAAACAACCCATTCAAGCTACATTTATTCAAAGGGTATTAAAAAAATTTCTAGTTATAACTAACTTGTTAATTTATTGAATGACACACCAAGACCAAACTTTACGTACTGGGTATGTAATACACATGTACAAACATTGATTCAAATTGTTTCTCAAATATTTGAAATTTTGGTGCGTCATCTTTCCCAGACTTACTCTACTATAATATGCCGTTCAAATAATTATATGCCACGAAGTTTTGGGTGTGAACAACACGTTTATAATTTTAAAATGCAGCAATTCACGGGCACTTATGGTTGTCAGTGGAGAGTGATTTTTGCGCAGTTTAACTACAATTTATACCTTACTAAATTCGAACCTGAGTCGGTAGAACCACAGTCGGTCACGTTACACACTCAGCAAAGACAATAATTTCTATGATTGATTGCACAATGAGTAGGTAGGACATTTTTTCCGGAATCTTTCCATTATTCAATTATAATACTCGAAGTCGTAGTGCACGAGTACTAGTAGGTAAGTAATTTGTTCTTTACATGTTTTAAACGAAAATTATCTAATAATTATTTGTGTTTAACGTAATTTACGGAAAATTTGTTTAATAGTTAATGGATTATAAATTATAATACGTAAGTAATTTGTACAAAGTACGTACATCACTTTAAATTATATTTTAAGTAAATAATTTCATTTTATCTGCGTAAGTGAATGAAAATAGAAAAATTTAGAAGTGGTTCTCACAACTCATCAGTTCACGGTTCGAATTCAGTCAGGTAACTCATATTTCAGATAAACTACACAAATAGTTTCTCTTTGGTGTACTCTTGACTACCAACCATAAGTTTAATAAATATATTAATATTGCTATCCCGAAAAGTTTAAGAGCTACGAAATTGGTGTTTCCAAACAATTTCTATTTTATTTTTTATAGGACTATACTGAACGAAACAAGAATTTTTTAGATCAGTGGTTCTCAAAATGGGGACCTATTTTTACCTTCCGCTTACCTGTAAAGGAAGGTATTTTTGAATCATGCAAAAAATCGGGTAGTGAGTTTTTAGTGGATGAGCACGAATTAGGGTCCTTACAACTCATTTTTGATAGTTTCACGATGATGTCTGTGTGTATGTGTGTGAGTGTGTGTGTGTGTGTGTGTGTGTGTGTGTGTGTGTGTGTGTGTGTGTGTGTGTGTGTGTGTGTGTGTGTGTGTGTGTGTGTGTGTGTGTGTGTGTGTGTGTGTGTGTGTGTGTGTGTGTGTGTGTGTGTGTGTGTGTGTGTGTGTGTGTGTGTGTGTGTGTGTGTGTGTGTGTGTGTGTGTGTGTGTGTGTGTGTGTGTGTGTGTGTGTGTGTGTGTGTGTGTGTGTGTGTGTGTGTGTGTGTGTGTGTGTGTGTGTGTGTGTGTGTGTGTGTGTGTGGTCAAGGCCGGGTGTTAGTCGCATAACTCAAATACGAATTATCCGAAAATTTTGATATTTGGTATTTAACATTTATATATAAATTGGAAGAGCCCCTTAGATTTTGGTACAAATATCTTCATCGGAAGTGATATTTTTTGAAGATTGAAAAGGTTAATTGTGAAAATTGTATATAAATTTGGATAAATATAGTATTTATTTGTAATAAGAATAAGAGGAAAAATTAATTGCAACTTATGTTATAAAAAAATTGTCTTTATCTGGTAGCATTAAAGAACTGCAGTAAAATTTAAAAAATAAATTTATCAAATTAAACGTTGAAATCTTGTAATCCATGTTCGATTGATTTTTGTTTCTGCATAAAAAATATTGACAGATAAGACGGGTGACAAGTTGGCAGACTAGCGCTATATAAGTCATAACGTCATAAGTATAAGATATTAAAAAATGTAGTAATTGAACGGAGGATGTCTTCAACACAGAAGAGTTTTCGTGTGAATGAATCTTTTGATTCAGGTGATACTAATTTCTGTGTTTAAATATTTTAGATTTTTATTTGTATATTTTAAATGGGCACCGGATTGTACGTATACATTTCTGTTTAAAGTCTAGATATGGCGGAAGGTTGTGTGATGGCCACGTCAGATTTTTTTATTTGCTTATATACATATTCGGTACGAAATCAACTCCAAGAAGTTAGAGATTGCTGATCTTCTCGAAACTCCGTAAAGTACCTGTGAGCTGCAGGGTCGTATCCTGTATTTGGGGAGGGGGTTTAATTGGAGCAAAATTTGAAATTATAAAATGTAGGTATAAAAATAAGCTTTATTTTTATAAATAAATAATTTGATTAATTCATGTGAATAAAAATCTTTGGCACAAAAAAAAACTATTTCCATATTTACATTTTACAAAATCAAGTTTTATGCCCATGTCATACCTGTTTAGTAACATAGTCTATTACTGTTAAAAATGTGAAAATATTAATTTTAAATTGATAGTTTGCCAGTAAATAAAACCTTGAATGTTCAATTTGACATTTAACATATTTGGTGTAAAAGCGACACAAGAATTATAGAAATCACTCTGCAATTAAGTTTTTAATCCTTCTAGTTTAAATACCTACACACTACAATGAAATGACCTAGCTTTATCTTCATCGACCTTAACTTAAAACATAGTAAATATTTTTAAATGTTTATTTCATTGGATTTATTTATTAAAAACAGCAACAATATAATTAATTATAAAAACAAGTGATACCGTAGTTTTACTTTACATAAAATTTCACTATCCATGTCGTTAAGCCATGTGTTTACTTAACTGAAAACATATCATTACAAAAAATCCATTTCATGATGTGCGCTTTAGTTTTCACGGGAATAATCCTGAAACATGTTATTAAAACTTTGATATTTTTTGTTGTTTTTAAGTCTATCATTTCCATGTTTTGGTAATTCAACGAACCTGTAAGTAGGTAATAATAATTATTATTGTTTGTCTTCTGGGAAAAAATCATCAAGATAATTAATAAAAGCCATTAGATTTGATTTGTTTAGTAATTAATTTGAAAAACTGCAATTTTGGTTATTTTGCTCAACACACGTGTACCCGTGTTATAATAAATTAAAGATAAAATTAATTATTTTAAAATAATGACGTATTTTATTTCAATTTCTCATGATTAGGCTGAAACTTGTATACAAATGCATATTTTGTTTGCTTACGTACTACAATAATTAGTTTGATATATCTTTGCGAATCATGCATAATTTCGCCTTTGTCATTAATTTGGTAGTGCATAAAAAAGCATAATTTACGATTTCGTGCTTTTTATATGCATATTTTCTGTTTGTACATATTTTCCGCATATATATTTTTTTTAATTACGTAAATCTACGTTAAAAAATTAAAAAGTGTGTAAAAATTCCTTTATAGGTTCCAAATTATACTATATTAATATACAGGTTGGTGGAGGTGAAATGCGAACATAGGGAACATATACATGACAATCGAACTTTCATGCCAGGTATCTTGATATATTTCGTAGTAGTGTCACAAAGCGAAGTAATGTGAATTTGTGTGGCAAAAAGAGTAATCAATAACAGAAATAATAATAAAATCTAAAAGTGCATGTAAACTTTCTCGTTCTGCTCGTACACATACATTATTATGCAAAGAAAATAATTTTAATGAAAATAAAAATTTCAATAATAAGACAGCTACTTTGACATTGACAGTACTTATTCCACGTACCTATATCAAGATGCCTAGCATGATAAACTCCATTGTCATATATTTCCCTATGTTCGCATTTCACCTCCACCAACCTGTAGACAGTAATATAGGTACTCGTTATTTTCCTTCTTCTTTCTTTCTTTGCTATATTTTTTATGAATTTAAAATTATTTATGTTCTTAGCTTATTTTGTCCCTTTGTTTATAAAATTTATAAATATAGTATATTACATTACAAGTCATGAAAATGTTTCATTGCAGACGGGGAGGCGTTTGAAGAATGCGAGGATGCGCAGCGTCCGAGCATTTCTTCAAAGCCTCCGAGTCAAGCAAAAGACATTTTTATGACGCGTGATGTATTCTATTTTTTTTTAAATCGGCAATTAAGCTTAAAATTATTAAAAAAATTAGGTTTGCATAAATCATCAGAGCTGTGACAAATCATCAGAGCTGTCACAAATTTTAGAAAAAGTTGTCATGACAAGTAAACAAAGTTGAAAGTAAAAATGACTAGGCATGAAAATAAAATTTTCATGCCTAGTCATGAAAATCTTACTTTCATGCCGCAAATTAGTCTGGAAATGACGATTTTCATGCCGATTTTGAAAAAAAATATTTTTGTACGTCATTTCATTTTTGTCGGAAAAAATAGCTTTTTCGTGCAAAAAATGATATTTTGTGTATAAAACGAGAATTTAAATGCATATTGTCGAAAAATGTACCTTCATTTTTTGCGCGTATTTTCCCATTTTTAAGTGCATAAAAGTGTCATCTCTACTCATGATAAATAGTTTTGTATTTACTTATTATGTCATAATTTATGTGATTATTTTATTTTTACATATTAATTAATGAATCTAAGTAATGATGAATATATTAGAAACAAATTTTAACTATACTGAATTAAGAAATTAGTTGAAAATTAGAGGCAGGAGGCAGATTATTTTAAAGTTCATTTTAGTTAATATTTCTTCAAGTGCCAAAAAGAGTACATTACCTATAATATGTATAAATTAAGTGGCTGTTTAATTGATTTTGGTGAATATTTTTGACATATTATGGTATTATTAACCAATCAAAATGCAAAATGATGACGTATAGTGTAGCCAATAGAAATAAAGATGTTAAGTGATGTAACTGACAATATGCATAATATATTAGGTTTTATTCAGTTATACGTTAGTTACAATAAATTAATTAATTAATTAAACATCAAAAATATGTTGCAAAATGAGTACCTACCTAGTTTTGGTACTATTTATTCAAAACTGATTTTTAATTTTCCTCAACTACGTTTCGTGAAATTTTCAGATAGTGTTTTGTGTTACGAGAAAACAACTTATTTTTCTTATTTCATTTGACGTTATGATTCTTGGTTTACATTTTAACCTCTTTCAGAGAAAGTAAGTTCTAACTACAAAAAGTCATGTTTATGACTTATATTTCAAGATATTGTTTACCCCTTTTACTCAATGAACACTACTTCAAGGATCTTCAATTGTATTTTATTTACTCCTTTGGAAGCAATGTGCAAAACTTATAGTTTTACCTCAGCAACCAGCTATGTCGTTATGTGTAGATACAGTCAGTATTATACAGTTTTTGGTCATAAAACTACAGTGTTCGACTTTATTTCAATTATTATGACAATGTTAACATTTATGCAACTGTGGCTGCGTTATTTTCATGTCAAAAGTTATCGTGTTAAACATAATATTTTATTGGATGGCCAGTCAGCACCAGAAAATAAAAGTTTATAATATTATTAATATTCATACACAGGAAAATGCATGCACAAGAAAATACAAATCTAGAAAATTTATACGTAGGTAATAAAATTTCATTCACAGGAAAATGCAAATCTGGAATTTTAGATTCGGCATAAATAGGAAGATACATACACACGAAGATGCAAATCTAGAAAACTAGTTCTTTGTTTCTTCAATACAATGGGGATACTAGGTTGAACTTGAACTTCATACGTTGTTTTGTTTATTTTATATGATATTCTTGTGCATTGTTGACAAAATGTAGTTTTTTTATTTATAAAAATAAATTATTAGTAAAAATGAATCAAATTATGTTAAAATATTGCATATTTGTTAAATTTTCTGCATATATTGAGCATGTTTTAGTCTTATTTCAATGCATATTGCATGCATATTTTAATCATATTTGTCTGCAATCCGCACTTTAGTTATGATGCTTTTATTCAGGCGTGGATAAATAAATAATTGATTTTGTGATATTCAATTATTTCAAACAAAAATGAACCTTATTGACTTATATTTTTCGAGTCTCACATCGAAAATTCTAAATTAAACCGATCTAAACGGCGTCAAACCGCGTCTTATATCAAGCAGTTGAGTGCGGACTTTTGTAGTGAATAGACGATTTTGTGTTTTATCTGTGATCTATTAGCTGTTTTACATACAATTTACCAGATTCATTTCATATTTATTGTGTGTATTAATTTGTTTTTTTGTTTGTGACTTATAGGTAGTGTGAGAACTAACCAATCCATAGACGTACTTTTTCTCTATGGAACCTTGGTTGAAGAAATTCTGAATTAACGCAGCCTCCGAGTTAATAGTAAGTGCCCTGTTTTATCTATGGCGCATGAAGGATATTGTTTACATTTAATTTTATATTATACATTTATTTCGTATACCTACGAATTCTAGAATAGTACTTTCGATTTTACTTATTTTTTCTATTCCACTTTTCCCCCCACTACTACAGTTGCCTGAAACTAGTTCAAAAATACTGTAAAAGTGTCTTTGTTGCGAGGAAACTGTTAGGTTATTATTGACATCAACATAATGTTTTTACAAACATTTAATAGAAAAAGAATGGATTTACAGATGAGCCTATTTAAAATTTTAAAAATAAATTTTCATCCTGAGATATAATCGTGTAAATTTTGACTAAATTGGACATTGGACCATTTTTGTCATGGCCGCAAAACACTCGCTACGTTAGTACCTACATGTTATGCTGGAAACTGGATTTTAGGAGGTAGACGGACTTCTTCAAATCTGACGTTTAAACAAAAATATCAATTTTTATTAATTTTGAGCAGTCGTGGATAGAATTTTGTATATCACATGTGTGGGCTAAAGCATATTACAGCATTCATGTTATTACACGACTCAGAATACGACCTCGTCGTGTAATTCTTCACATTCGACTGCTATAATAATGCACTTATCGCACTTGTAATATAAATAACTGTTACACAATTAAAAGATTGCACCCTAAATTAACAAGAAATGTTAGAAGTTTGTTAAATTTTCTAAATTGAAATTCGAGTACCTTATAGGTACAGTGTTTTGAACACAAGTATATTTTTTAAATTTTATTTTATTTTATTTATTTTAATTGCCTTTTGACATCACAAATTTCACCGAATTTAATCAAATTTCGGGCTATGTCGGTTTAAGCTAGATTCAGACCTACCCAATTATAAGTTAGTGTAAGTGGCTTTATCAATCATCGTTCAACGTTTGCACTTATAATTGAAATTGGAATTTTATGGAAGAGCTGGTTGGTTGATTTAGCACTTATACTTATAATTGGGTAGGTCTGAATCTAGCTTAAGTCTGTTGAAATGAAAAGTCTAAAATCATATTATAATATAGAAACGTTAATGAATGAGTATTTTAAAATTATAATTTACTAAATTTTGAGATAATTTAATATTTTAGACTTGTTGTATTAATAAATTATTTTATTTAATTTTGACGTTTTAAACTGCTATTATTAACTCCATAGCAACTGTTACGTTAACTTTTCTAAAATTGTTAGTTTGTAAGACTATTTCCCACATATTAATTAAACCAATCATTTGCTTCAATTTTTTAAATTCTGACCAATGACGTACAAAATATATCGGCAAAAATTGAAAAAATTCCCTAGGGATTGTTCAAGTGACAATTTACCCGTTAACATGGCCATGTATGACAATTTTATTGATTTAGTATTGTTTTTAATTGAAATTTAAAGTGTCAAATGAACCTTTTTGCGACAACTTCTTACGATGAAATAAAAATATATCAAATATAACGCCAAAAAATACAGTTACGTCAAAAACCTTAGTTTGGAAGCAATTATTAATGAACTTGCGAAACGAAAGAAACTAAAATTTATAATTTTGACACTCAAAGGTTAGTACAAAAATTAAATGTCAAAATAAACAACCGTTTCGGCACAAAAATTAGTCTTTGTTTAAAAACACGAAAAACCACGAATAATTATTCTAATCGGTCTGCATATAGTCCAGTCAGGAGAGTCAAAAATTAACTGAAACCCAAGACTAATACATAACCAAATGAAATTTGGCATGTGAGTAGTTAAGAACATACAGAAACAGAAAAAAAATTCGCTCCACCTCGGTATGCTCCGCTTCCCACAAAAATTTTCAGTTGAAACTCAAAATTTTCTTGTAACGCATTTTTCTCGAAAACTATCGAAAATTTTGGAAAACTGTTTTGACAGGATGAAAGCTGAGGAAATTTGCTATCAAAATGATCTTTGAAATTTTTTTATAAGTAGCACCGTGTAGGCACCAGCCGTTTAATATTCGAATAACTTGAGAACTTTCTGTATAGTAGGCGCTACATTGCGAATGACGTAATAAATTCGCCGCTACAGAATGAATGTGGTATAACTTCGTTAAAGAACATCATTTTGTAAAGATAAAAATTGCATTTTATTCGTCGAGGCTTCCACTTTCAATTGCACTAATAACATTTGAATTTCCGACCCCGTTTATACAGAGAAACTTGCTTTTTAAAGAATCATAACTCAGTATTAAAGAATTCTCAATATTTTCAATATCTATGAATGAAATTGTAAACTCGTTGAGGATTATCTTCACCAAATCATCCCAATCAGATGCAAATATTTGGAGGGTTGTGTGTTGTACGTCCGAAAAGAAAACTGGTTTTCGCTACCTTCTTTATTTATAGGTTATGATCTTTTTTTAGGAAAACATCTGTTACATGTACGTAGTAGTACAATTGATGAAACAAATTACAGAATCTTGTTGATTAGGATTTGTACTTAACGATAAGCTCATTAAAAATCTATTTACGGGGCCAAAAAGTTGTCTATTTTCAAAAATGCTCGTGCCCGCGATAAATAAAGAAATCTATGAGATAGCAAAAACCAGTTTTTTTTCGGACGTACAACACACAACCCTCCAAATAGTTGCATGTGATTGGGGATGATTTAATGAAGATAATCCTCTACGAGTTTACAATTTCATTCATAGATATTGAAAATATTGAGAATTCTTTGAACGTGTTCTAATACTGAGTTATGATTTTTTTTAAAGCAAGTTTCTCGGTATAAACGGGCTCGGAAATTCAAATGTTATTAGTGCAATTGAAAGTGGAAGCCTCGACGAATAAAATGCAATTTTTATCTTTACAAAATGATGTTCTTTAACGAAGTTATACCACATTCATTCTGTAGCGGCGAATTTATTACGTCATTCGCAATGTAGCGCCTACTATACAGAAAATTATCAAGTCATTCGAATATTAAATGGCTGGTGCCTACACGGTGCTATTTATGAAAAATTTTCAAAGACCATTTTGATAGCAAATTTCCTCAGCTTTCATCCTGTCAAAACAGTTTTCCAAAATCTTTGATAGTTTTCGAGGAAAATGCGTTACAAGAAAATTTTGAGTTTCAACTGAAAATTTTTGTGGGAAGCGGAGCATACCGAGGTGGAGCGAATTTTTGTTTTGTTTCTGTATGTTCTTAACTACTCACATGCCAAATTTCATTTGGTTATGTATTAGTCTTCAGTCAAAACCTCTCCTGACTGGACTAATAGCAGTGTCAAATTTTGCTTACTCCGGCATTAAAAAACATTTAATAATAAAAATATTAGGACAGTCCAACGTAAATTTATTAGTTCATATTTTATGTCTGTTTATTTGGGAAATAGTCTAACAAAATATATCTCGGGTCTCAATATTTTGCAGGTAAAATTATTTCTTAAGATTGTTGCTTATAGGTAACATTCCTCGACAAATTGAATGATAAAATCCCTCGCCTTCAGCTCGGGATTTTGATCATGTCATTTGTCTCGAAATGTTACCAAGCAACAATCTTTTGAAATAAATTTTACCAGCAAAATAATGATCCCTTGATATATTACTATTGAAAATTCATTTTCACGCATTTTCATTTATTCATTCATATTATTCATGCCATTGATGCCTTCTCTATGTTGTCGAAGAAGTTCGTAGTGCGCGAGTGACAATAGTTTAATTAAATAATTAAATTTGTGAGAAACAAGTAAAAACAGTAGTGTGTGCGAGAGTGTGTAGGTCGTCACGTTTAACGTACTGATAAAGTCTGTGGTTTTGTCGCCATAGTGCGGATTCTACACAATTAGTATACGGGCATATTTAAATATTATTCATCGCTTCGAGTATTGAGTTTATAAACATTAAGTGCCGTTGTGCCGTTTTCCCGGTCTCGAGTCTTGGACTGAGCCAGTATATCTAGTGATTGCGTAATCGTATCGTTCGCCACCATCTTCACCGCAGCTTCCACCAGGTTCCACGCTGTCTGTGTGGGAACCCTCTCCACCACGCATTCATCAGTTTCATCAGTTTTCATCGCCAACCGCACAGCCGAAGGAGTATACCAACGTCATCACCAGGACCGCACTTGCCCGCAAGTACTCACACCATGTTGCCCCTTTTATTTTGCGCGTGACCACATTTACGTCATCATCATATCATCATCATCAATATTTTGTATCATTTAGTCCAGGCATTTTAGATAATGTTTTGGCAAATAGGGGAAAAAATGATAGACAGCTGAATTTTGGTATATACGCTCATAATGGCTTCTAGTTTAACATACTAAAAGTCCTAAACGATATCGCGTGTGCTTCCATTGCTACGACCTTGTAAAGACCTTGAGGATGAGATTTTTGCATATAACTCACGAACGGTGACACCAATTAAAAACTTTTTTTTACGAAAATGTTGGTAATTTAATGTACTACAAAAAGGCCCTTACCAATTTTATCGTCAGTTTATTTATTTCCCTCAAAATCGGGAAAAGGCTAATCACCGTTTTGGAATCGTTGAGAGCCCGTGAATTAGACTTCCGATTTCAGAAAAATAGCTGCCATTTATGAATGGAATATACTATCGACTTCCGGTTTGCGGCATTCAATTCCTTGCATATTTTTCTATTAGACGTATATATTTTTTAACTTCATCAGGCTTTGGTTTAGCCGGAATTTTAAGTTATTTTAATTTTAGTATATTACTAATTTTTTCATTTATTATCTTTAATCGAGTGTTATTTCTGAACGAATAAAAATACTGACTTCCGGTTTTCGGCATTAGATTCCTTGAACATTTCTCTACATTATACATTATACTAAAAATGTTGAAACATCTTCGTTTAGCCGAAATCTAATGATATTCTTTAAGAGAACACATGGATATTATGGAATTTTTTTAAATTTTTTGTGTTTAAACAAGTGTAATTTCTGAACGAATGAAAATATCAACTTCCGGTTTTCAGCATTCGATTCCTTGAACATTTCTCTATTAAATACATTATACCAAAAATGTTGAAACATCTTCGTTTAGCCGAAATCTAATGATTTTCTTTAAGAGAGCACAGGAAAATTATAGAAATATTTTTTATTTGTCATGTTTGAACAAGTGTAATTTCTGAACGAATAATAATACAGACTTCCGGTTTTCAGCATTAGATTCTTTGAACATTTCTCTATTAAACACATTATACTAAAAATGTTGAAACATCTTCGTTTAGCCGAAATATAATGATATTCCGTAAGAAAGCACAGGGAAGTTAGAAATATTTTATTCAATATAAAAAGTATAAATTTATTGAATAATAGTATATTATTTAACGAGCAAATAATGTAGGCTATAATTCAAGAGGATGAAAGTTTCTTCACGAGCCGAAGGCGAGTTAATAAATCATCCGAGTGAATTATAGCCATTATTATATATAGTCAAATACGATGTTATATCTACGACTTTTTAAATAAAGCAACATTTCTTATTTACAAATTTGTATTCATATTTACCTAACCTCAAACTTTGGTGTGAAGACAATTGACAATTCATCCGAGTAATTTAGAACTATTATGGGCTAGTCATACACAGCGTTTTACAAATTATTACTATTTATTTAATTATTTTTACTGTTTCTGCTTACAACGTCATAAAACGATAACTTAATGTAGTACTAATAATAATTGTAAAACAGGTATACTATAATGTGTTTAATAGAGAAATGTTCATAGAATCTAATGCTGAAAACCGGAAGTCTGTATGTTTATTCGTTCAGAAATTACACTTGTTCAAACATGACAAATAAAAAATATTTCTATAATTTTCCTGTGTTCTCTTAAAGAAAATCATTAGATTTCGGCTAAACGAAAATGTTTCAACATTTTTGGACTAATGTATTTAATAGAGAAATGTTCAAGGAATCGAATGCTGAAAACCGGAAGTTGATATTTTTATTCGTTCAGAAATTACACTTGTTTAAACACAAAAAATTTAAAAAAATTCCATAATATCCATGTGTTCTCTTAAAGAATATCATTAGATTTCGGCTAAACGAAGATGTTTCAACATTTTTAGTATAATGTATAATGTAGAGAAATGTTCAAGGAATCTAATGCCGAAAACCGGAAGTCAGTATTTTTATTCGTTCAGAAATAACACTCGATTAAACATAATAAATGAAAAAATTAGTAATATACTAAAATTAAAATAACTTAAAATTCCGGCTAAACCAAAGCCTGATGAAGTTAAAAAATATATACGTCTAATAGAAAAATATGCAAGGAATTGAATGCCGCAAACCGGAAGTCGATAGTATATTCCATTCATAAATGGCAGCTATTTTTCTGAAATCGGAAGTCTAATTCACGGGCTCTCAACGATTCCAAAACGGTGATTAGCCTTTTCCCGATTTTGAGGGAAATAAATAAACTGACGATAAAATTGGTAAGGGCCTTTTTGTAGTACATTAAATTACCAACATTTTCGTAAAAAAAGTTTTTAATTGGTGTCACCGTTCGTGAGTTATATGCAAAAATCTCATCCTCAAGGTCTTTACAAGGTCGTAGCAATGGAAGCACACGCGATATCGTTTAGGACTTTTAGTATGTTAAACTAGAAGCCATTATGAGCGTATATACCAAAATTCAGCTGTCTATCATTTTTTCCCCTATTTTTTTTATAATGCCTGGACTAATTTGGGTATTTAATATAATAGTAACGTTTTTCAACAGTCTGCATTTTAATTTAAATATAAATTCCTCTGAGCCGTTTCAGGCCGACATACAAGCGCGCCTCTGTTCACGCGTTGTTCTTTTGGCAGAGTGGCGCCCAAAGATATGTGTCAATTTAATTATTTTTGTTCATATTATATACCCCGCGTCAAAAAAGGGCCCACCTGAAATTGTGAAAAAATTTCAAACCGCTATAACTCAGCGAGTTTTCGATGGATTTCGATGAACTTTGGATTCCAAGAAAGTTCAAAGTGTCTATTTTAAGGGCATCCATTCATTTTTTGTTATAACCCCCTCTGCACCCCTGCAACCCCCCTATGAAAAAAAGTGTTTTCAGGGGAAATTTTTTTGACCCGATCTGCCTACATGACAATACAATTCAATCAATTCTCTGTAAATTTTTCCAAAAACTAAGTTCCTACGATGATTGGATAAAATGTTATGCGAGTTTGAAAATTAAGTTGCATTTTCAGGTTTTTTAGTCATTACTCGGCATTTGTTGATCAATTCAGATGTACTCTTGAGAAAAAGAAAGATCTAAGTATCTAGTTCAAGACGATGCATGCAATTGAATTTTATTGTTATGTAGACAGATCGGGTCAAAAAAAAATTCTAGTGAGCACATCATCAAAGTTGAAAATTTTTTCCCCTGAAAACACTTTTTTTTCATAGGGGGGTTGCAGGGGTGCAAAAGGGGTTATAACAAAAATTGAATGGATGCTCTTAAAGTAGACACTTTGAACTTCCTTGGAGTTAAAAGTTCATTGAAATCCATCGAAAACTCGCAGAGTTATAGCGGTTTGAAATTTGTTGATTTTTCTCAATTTCAGGTGGGCCCTTTTTTTTGACGCGGAGTGTATTATTATATATCTCACTTACTCCGGCCCTGCCTCCCTGAGCCTAGCCGAGAGCCCGCACATTGCGCTAACACCGCTACTACGTAGCACGCACAACTTTAAATAAATGTTTATTCAGAAGTGATTTTTTTTTTAAATCACTCAACACATTTTTAAATCAGTCTGACGTTTTAAACTGTTATTATTACGTCAAAAATGCATAAAAACAATGACAACTTGCCACTAACGACTACTTTGATAAGTTTTTTTTGTTACGTCAAAATAAATTCATAATTCATATATTTGAAATAATTTCGTCAAAATTGAATAAAATATTTTATAAACCACGAGATACGAATGTTTATTCACTCGAAGAAATTATCCCACTCGCCGTTTTAAATTTAATTTTAGTAAAAATTTACCAACCGGATATGGTCTCCCATAGTGCTGAGTGCTGACGTAATTAAATTTTCGAGACTCTCGAGTCGAAGTCGAGATTCTCGCCTCGAGATCGAGACGAGATCGAGACGAGATCGAGACGAGATCGAGACGAGATCGAGACGAGATCGAGACGAGATCGAGAGTAACCTTGTCGAGACGAGAGTTGTTTCAATCAATTTTCGAGACGAGACGAGAGTACACTAATGGGGGTTTTCAAGCCTACGGCTTTTAAAGAAATAGTTATTGGATATCAATTTTCAGCATGTATAAGTTATAGGAAAGTGATAATAATTGTTAATTTTGATAGATTTATTACCTCTTTATCGAAATGAAAATGTAAGTCTTTTGAATCGTTCATTGAAATGCGCCATGTGTGACGTAGCCAACATCGCTAGCAAACCAGGAGTTGGTTCGTGTAAGTTCGTTTTTTGTCGTTTGGACGACGGACCACCAGTTGATTTTTCAATTTTTGACACGTTCACCAACGTTCACGGGTTCACGTTGTCGAGTTTGGTTAGGTTCAAACACGATTACTTACAGTTTATTGAAGAATTTTTGTGTTGGTTTTAATCGAAATGAAACGGCATGAAACAGTTTGGTTATGTTTTTCTGTTCAAGTTGACAAGTTGTTGACTGTGTAAGGTAAGACCTACGTATCGGTCCTTGTCAGCGCGTTGAACGTATGTTCTAGATGTTGGTGACGTCACACTGTTACACGCGGCATCGATTTTCGCGGCACTTATTTTTTTAAACTTTACGAATTTTTTTCTGGCTTATTAGCAACTTTTAAGCGAAAAGAAAAAATACGGGTCTTATATTTTAATGTATAGATTAACATATAAAAAAACCAAAAAATCGTGAAAACCCCCATTCTCGTCTCGTCTCGTCTCGCGGCATCACTAAATTTGACAGCAATGTATTAGAGCGATTCATTTAAAATAGAACATAGGCTGTCATTATCAAGTAAATATTACCTGTCAATTAGGGTTGTGTTGTTGAAAATAAGGTATACAATTGAAGAAAAAGATGCAAGTGATACGTTGTTATAATGCAGATGTTAGCCTCAGACAAGTATCTATTTGATTTATTTCGTGTATTTGAGAATTTGTTATAAATTTTATTCTGAAAAAATATCTATTAAATGTTTATATTTCTTGCAACTTTTTTCATATCTAAAATGATTAGAAATACCTACATATTTAATTTGCTATGTTCTATTTTAAATGAAACGCTCTAATACATTACTGTCAAATTCGTAACCATGGATATGCAAGATCCCATGTTTCACGTTAAATAAAACTCACGGTATAATATTAAACAGTTCTCTCCGCAACATATTTTCCATCCAAGTAAAGTGGTGCCTATAGCAACTGTTTTGCAATTTTTGCATTACAAGCGCTTGAATATGCTCACATATCACATTAAAAGTGTTTGCAACCAGATTAACGTACATGGTAAACTTGAACATTATTTTAGGCGAATAAAATTTCAGTAAAAATTGATGCTATAGCCAATATTTAATTGCTTATACACGTGCCGAAAACTGGACACAAAATTATTAAACAGAAAGTTTTAAACGAATTGGATTTTCCATTTGCATTAATCCATATTCAATAGATTGTCATGTATTTTAGATAGCGACTTTTAGGAATATAACATGTTGTATGAAAGCGGAACATAGTAATTTTGAGCGGAGTATTATTTGTCATCAGTGACATTTCATAAATTTATGGAGAGTTTCTATTTTTTATTTGATATAATTATTGTTTTATGCTTTTATGATTTAATTGAATAATATTGTTCCATTTTCGTGGGACTTGCAACACATTTTAATGTGTTTAAAAATTTATTGATCTTTTTAAGGGTTCCGTCTCCGTAACAAAATATTGCATGTTTAGAAGTGTAGCAGTTTCTGCTTTGCTCATAGCATATTAAAAATTTGAAGGAAAAACAGGTTTCTACTAGATGTTTGTGAAAGAATTAATCTAGGTTTATGCCCAGTTAGAAAAAATCTTTGGAATCCATATAAAAAATTAATGGAAAAGTGTGGTTGAAGCAATTTTTACATGCTTTATCTTATGATTAAGAGATTTATTAGAAAATTTAACTCGGCATAAACCTAGTTCCATTCTTCGTCTGTAAATAAATTTATGAAATTTTGCTTTATTTTCGTAAAACTTCGTGTGCATTTTAAAAATTGCTAGACTGTTATTACGTTTTTAGGCGAATGTTTCCATGCTTTACCATAAAGATACCATAAAGATACATAGCTTATGCTATGCTATGTCAAGAAGTAGAGCATGTATATTTAACTGAGAGTGTTTACATAGTTTATGTCATTGACTTATGTTGGCATAACTGTTACATAACTGTTGCTCATATACTTATTTACTCGATTCGCTTTTGAAGTTGTAATTTTGACATTAAAAGGTAAAAATACATAATTATGTAAAATAATGATGAACTGTGGTGATAACAGTATAATTATACAACGACGCTGTATATTGGATGCTATTATTCCTGAAGATTAAGTTAATTCTCTATCACCATAGTTACATAATAATTAAACATTGCCTTGTTTTTTAAAATAAGTTGCACGGAGAAATTGATTCGGGCAAAGTAATTTTCTGATTGGTGCACAGGACTGACTATTATTCCCTGTGGGATTAATAGTCCAGTAACTTAGTACATCGTAAGTTGCATCAAGTGGTGGTAGTAGGTTTCTATTTTTTTTCTTGTATAGGATGTGACTGAGATGCAAAATCCAAGTTTTCGACCTCGGCAACCCTCTGGAACACTTTTGAATATCTCAAAAACTGCTAAATTTTTGCACTTTTTTAGGATTCTTACCATTTTGACTATGAAGGAGCACGATTTCGACAAAAACCATTCTATACATTTTTAAACTAGATTAAATTGTCTACAATCTAAAAGCAGAATGGGCTCGGTAGCCCTAATAGTTTCCGAGATACAGCTTTTCAAAGTTTGGCAAAATATACAGATTTGAAACACCAACCGTTTCTCTCTACAAAAATTTTACTATATTCTCTCGCGGAAGAACTTTAAATTTCAGCTCAAGAAAGACCATTGAAAATTTTTGACAGAATGTGTCTTATAGAAAAAAGTACGAGGAATACAGTGCTGCAAACCGGAAGTCAATATCATTATTCGTTCAGATATTATAGTTAATTAAACACAATAAACAAAAGAATAAACAAAATTTTTACTATATTCTCTCGGGGAAAAACTTTAAATTTCAGCTCAACCAAGGCCACTGAAATTTTTTGACAGAATGTATCTTATAGAAAAAAGTACGAGGAATTCAGTGCTGCAAACCGGAAGTCAATATCATTATTCGTTCAGATATTATAGTTAATTAAACACAATATACAAAAGAATAAACAAAATTTTTACTATATTCTCTCGGGGAAAAACTAACTATAATATCTGAACGAATAATGATATTGACTTCCGGTTTGAAGCACTGAATTCCTCGTACTTTTTTCTATAAGATACATTCTGTCAAAAAATTTCAGTGGTCTTCCTTAAGCTGAAATTTAAAGTTTTTCCGCGAGATAATTTAGTAAAATTTATGTTTACTCTTTTGTTCATTGTTTTTAATCAACTATATTATCTGAACGAATAATGATATTGACTTCCGGTTTGCAGCATTGAATTCCTCGGACTTTTTTCTATAAGATACATTGTGCCAAAAAATTTCAGTGGTCTTGGTTGAGCTGAAATTTAAAGTTTTTCCCCGAGAGAATATAGTAAAAATTTTGTTTATTCTTTTGTTTATTGTGTTTAATTAACTATAATATCTGAACGAATAATGATATTGACTTCCGGTTTGCAGCACTGTATTCCTCGTACTTTTTTCTATAAGACACATTCTGTCAAAAATTTTCAATGGTCTTTCTTGAGCTGAAATTTAAAGTTCTTCCGCGAGAGAATATAGTAAAATTTTTGTAGAGAGAAACGGTTGGTGTTTCAAATCTGTATATTTTGCCAAACTTTGAAAAGCTGTATCTCGGAAACTATTAGGACTACCGAGCCTATTCTGGTCTTAGATTGTAGACAATTTAATCTAGTTTAAAAATGTATAAAATGGTTTTTGTCGAAATCGTGCTCCTTCATAGTCAAAATGGTAAGAAACCGAAAAAAGTGCAAAAATTTAGCAGTTTTTGAGATATTCAAAAGTGTTCCGGAGGGTTGCCGAGGTCGAAAACTTGGATTTTGTATCTCAGTCACATCCTATATAAGAAAAAAAATAGAAACCTACTACCACCACTTGATGCAACTTAGGCCCATTATAACCATGACAAAGTTACTGGACTATAATATATGTCTTTGTCTAGCAAACATCACACATTTAATGTTCATTTTATACATTAGTCGTAGATAACAATTATTATATAGTAAAATAAAGAAAATATAATCGATTTGTGTAGATAAAAACAAGGAAAACCTATATTATATTCGTCAAATGACTCAATCACATGTGCAATGTAAACAGCATGTAAATTGATTGTTATTTTCAAATATTGGCATATATGCTATAGCATACGCATAGCATGGCATAAGCTATGTGGCCGCGCCTTTAGGCTAAGAGCTACGTGGAGTCGATACCCTTAAGAAGAATTATTTCTAGTGGTTTATAAAACATGGTTTCGTATTATACTGATAATTCCACTCCCGTATAAAGTAAACCATAAACAAAACAAATAGTATCTTCTTTTTGCGAGTGATATAACCTTATTTACCATTTCTTAGCAACAAAACAGTAAAATGTCATTTGTTTCATATTTCTAATACTATTTGTCAGCGAAATGATTAGATATTGGGCATATTTATAAAGAAGAACCAAAAGAGTCATTAAATTATCTCGTTGAATTATTACACTCGAGCATTTCATTTTCTCCGAATAAATTTATGATTGACATCACAACTTTGTCAACTGACAGCAATTTTACTGGAAAAATTTATCTGGCAAAATAAAAAGCTCTTGGGTAATAATTACAGTTGATAATTAGTTACCTATATAAACAATCTTAATTTTTTTTCTGGATTAAGCAAGTTTACTGCTGACTGCTTCTTCCTATTGTTTTGGTTTTTGTTTAATTTATTTTTAATTAATTAACGATTAATTAATAACATCCAAAATCAAAATCTCATATTTTAACTCAATGTAGATATTTTATTTAAGCTTATATTTATATTTCAAAACAATATGAAGTAAATGTGAACCTACGACGGCGTAGAAGGGTCAGGGTAAATATTTTTTTATATTGAATTCACCACTTTTAAACTCGGGGTCCCGACTTTTAAAATCAGGATCCCGACTTTTACACTCGGGATCCCGACTTTTAAACTCGGGATCTAGACTTTTAAACTCGGAATCCCGACTTTTAATCTCGGGATCCTGACTTTTAAACTCGAGATCCCGACTTTTAATCTCGAGATTAAATAGATGAGATCTCGAGTTTAAAAGTCGGGATCCTGAGTTTAAAAGTCGGGATCCGGAGTTTAAAATTCGGAATCCTGAGTTTAAAAGTCGGGAATTCAATATAAAAAATATTTACCCTGACCTTTCTACGCCGTCGTATGAACCTTCTACTTCAAGGTACTGTAAGTATTTTTATGAAATTTGCATGGAATTCTAAAATTTGGTATAAAACACAACCCCCTTTGTAGTAAAATAGTACAAAGTGGCTAAATACAGTACATTTAGCGAACCAACCGATGTCGTCACAATGGGAAACAATAGGTTGTGACGGCATCGCTTGATTCGCTAAATTGACCTACAAAACTTCACATCCTTCCTATGGTTATATTGAACAGCGTTCGCAAAAACAGTCTAGCAATTTTTAAATTATCTAGATTAATTTCAGGGACACGAACTGCACAAAATAACGGTTCAGGCTCGATTCAGTGTGCTTTAAGGTTCGGTTTCGTTTAGAATTTTATATTTCTCTTCTCAAAATGAACAGGTAACCGGTTTAAAAAAAATCGGTTTATGTTCCGGTTTTCGTTCAAAAATTTGTTTAGTAGTAGCAATCAATTATTCAAAAATAATTGTTCTAGTTTTGGAAAATGTAACAAATTTTTAAAATAAAGTAAAATTCGAATATACCAAAAAAAATCTGATGTGGCCAAGATATAACCTCCCGCATGGACATTGTAATATTTGAACTTAGTAAGTAATGAACTTTTATTATATGTAATTATGTAGGTAATAAATGTTATATTTCACAAAAATAGATTATTTTATTTTATAAATACCGTATTTACATAAAACTACTATATTAATATTATACTTATATCTTTTTTAAATATCGTGTCACTAACATTTCAAAAACTACACCACCTCTACACATGCTCTACAACAGACTATTCTCCTTGCCACATACATCTGTTTATCTGTCACAATCTGTCACATTGACAATTTTACTTTTGTTTTCAATTTTATTTTATATTTTGTGATTCACAAATCGTGATAGGTACCTAAAATTCTACATTTTCAAAAATTATATTTCTATATTGGTAAAGATATGAAAAAAATTAAGATTAAATATTTTAAAATGTAATATCTTCTTTCATGTGTCGTATGCCAAATTGTAACAATCGCTCTATTTTATATACGATTTTTGCAAAAAATGTTATAGTGCTTCAAGAAAAGTTCCATTTTTCTTCAAATGTATAATGCAAAATATTAAAATTTGAGATAATGAATCAGAACGAAAGCGATTAAAAACAACAAATTTGTATAAAAAGTTTATAGAAGTTTTAATTGTGGAGAATTTAAAAATGTATAGAAGTTTCTTCATATATTGCAAGTAATTTACAAAATACTTACACAACAATTTTATGGATGTTATAGCTAAATTCTACAATAATACTGACCCAATAAAATACATGAATAACGATGTATCTTAGCTAATTTAACGGTAAATTTTCCTAATTATATTTGAAATCGTCATTGATTGCATATACTTGTTTTGGTTATTTCCATTACCTGACAGAAACAAAATATCTGTTATTATATTTTTTAGGCATAGATAACAAAATGTAATAATATTGTATGCTTGGGTAATTATTGTGGAAAATTACAAATGACAGAGTACAAAATGTTGGCTTATAATTTATGATAAATGTTATCTGTTTGTCAATGCGCCTTCTGTATAACAATTTGCAGAAAAATATTGAAGTTTTCTTATAGTGGGATTCTGTGCAAATCTGTAAGTTTTACAAATTTGTAAATCTTTAAATATTGAACAAAATCACATCAATATTTGTTGACAAATATAAAAATGTTCATATGCTTATAAATTTCATTGCGATTTTGTTTAATATTTACAGTTTTATAGATCTGTAGCAACTACAGATTTTCACAGAATCCTACTATTAGTTTTTAATTTAAAAAAACAGGGAATCGAACCGCACAAAATAACGATTCAGGTTCGGTTACCGGTTCATTGTTTTTTGTAGTGTTCGGTTTTGTTTCGGATTTCATATTTCCTATTTTATATAAACCGGTATCCAGTTTTCATAAAATCGGTTTAAGGTTCGGTTTTGGTTCAAGTAGGTATTTATTAAGTAGCAGTCAATAGGTTAAAAATATTTTTTCCAGTTTTAGATTAAAATGTAATAAATTTTCAAAATCAAACAAAATTTGACTTAACTATAGAGGGTGGAATCAAAAGTTGGGCACATGGTTTTACTCGGGAGTTATTACAGATACAAAAATATACTAAATAACAAAGTTGTATAGGAGACCAGGGGAATATTTGATTATAGAATAAAATATTTTTTTTAAACCGTGGTTCTCAAGTTACAGCACAAAGTTATATGTTTTTCAAATGGGATTATACATATTTTTTATGCCTATTCGACAGTGATTTTTTTTTTCAGAATTCAACAGAGTATTAGTTTTATATCCTTACATAATAAAAATATTGAAGAAAATGCGATTAAAATTTAAATAGTACTTTGTCGCACACTTTTGGGCATTTTGCAACACAGTTTTGCTTTTTCTTGAAAAAATTTGACAGTAAATGTTAACAAATGTTAATTATTGTATTCTTTAACTTCTTTCCTTCCTTGTTTTGCAGGAGTAGAAAAATTAGTGTGTATAACAAGAATTTAAAATATTTTATCGAACTTAAACCATTGCAACCCTCGCTTCGCTCGGGCTGCAATTTTCGTTCGCGTTCGACAAAACTTGTTATACAAATAACTATTTTCAATGGTTCAGGTTTGGTTCCGGGTACACTTAAATAGCAAGCTGCGGTTATCGTTCCACTTCCGGTTTTTTTGAGTCTCTAAAAAATATCTAATATCTCATTTGATGTACTCATGATTTTTATCAAGATTTTTATCTAGGGGAAACATCTATCTCCTTCTACTCATCGATTGGTACAATTCATTTAAAATTAGCCAGTAAGCTAATTGTATATTGGCGTGACTAAAATTTTTTTCTTATCGGAACGAAATTGAAAGTTGCTACTATTATTATTATTATTTTATTTTATTTTATTATGTTTTGAAAAGATTACAATATTAAAAGTTCGTATTCATGTGAATTGCAGTATCATCTTTACTATACAAATTTGTTTAAAAATGTTATATAAAAACGCAATATTCTCAAAAGGCATGGAATACAAAGCAAATATTAGTATTAAAAAAAATTAAAACTTTTGTAAGAATATCCTTAAATTGTGACTAAACTCGTGCGTCAGAAAATTTGAAAATAATTTTACTCATAGAAGAGTAGAAAATTGAATTCTGCAATCCGGATATTCATATCTTTTAGTCGTTTTCGTATGATGTGCTCAGTTCAACAAATTGTTTCTCGCTGAAAAATCAACGTATCAAATTGAAAGCTCGTGTTCCTTATACGAAATTGTGCGATCTATCGAACGCCATTGCAATATTGGAACAATTTTGCGTCAATAGACGCGTGTGCGCGTACAAAGTTGCGAAATTTTTCATCCAAAAAGTTCCCTTTTTATTTAAATTGATTCAGGGAACAGGGGGGAATAATTTTCTAACAGGTTTGAAATGGTATGTAGAGGAAGAGTTAATCTTTCAGGTGGAAAAAGTTTCATGCAGATCTGATTAAAATTGTCAAAGTTGTAGCGGTTTAAAAATTGTCAAATTTTAGTCTCGTCCAGGGTGGCTTCTTATTTTTGGCCGGCAGTGTATATACCTTTAAATGTTTTGCAAAGTATAGACCCACTCTACATAATATATTTATCATTTAATCCTGTCCTAATTTGACTTAGGTATAGCCAGTTTTACATTGTTGTTACTTAAATTTTAGTTGCAGAATTTTATTTATTTATTTTATTTTGATGGTAACCATACAAGTTTTCGCTCTTATAGCTATTAATATAACAAGAACATTGTGCGATTTATAATACCGAGGAGGTTGCTTTGAATCTGATTTTAGCCAGTGACAATTTTTACATTCAAATCAAATTTTTAGACAATCACACCATTCATGCCCTTAGTGGGATTCGAGTGATTCGAACCCACGATCTTTGCTAGCAGATCGGACCACCGTAAATAATTTCGGTACTGTAAGTTATTTAAAGAATGTATTATGAATAAGTCATGTTTATGTAAGATGTTGTTGTTGGAGCTACAATATTAACTGGGGTTGTAATGTTGAGCAGTCAGTATTTGATGTTATCTGCGATCAGGTGCATGAGTATCTTACAGTACCTACGTTAGTCCGGTTGGCTATCCTGGTGTCGCGACGAAGTAGGTAAGTCATTTAACTTTGTTAGTATTTTTAAAAATGTGTTTTGAATTTGGATTATTGTTCTTATGATTGTATTTTCTTCATAGCTATTAATATAACAAGAATATTATGCGATTTATAATACCGAGGATGTTGCTAAGCGACGAGGTGAAATCGAGTCTCTATGAACATGCAAGGGGACTTAAATCGCATATATTCGCGTTATATTCACAGCTTAATCGTATCATCAACGACAGCGATGTTAAAACAAATGAACAGTTTTATCTGTCGACAATTTGCATATTATGGAAGGTTTTGATGTTATTATAATTGTATCGTAACTAATAAATTATAAGTATATAAGGTAGGTATTATAAGTAACTAATGTATTATGTTGTTTATAATTATCAATAAATATTGCATATTAAAAGGTAATAACAGTTGATGATACGATTAAAAAAATAATGCTAGCAATGTGTATACGTTGTTTTTAACAATTTGGTTTTAAGTTGATATGATTAATGTTATGGAAATTTTAACTGATATCTAGCCATTAATACTAAGGTTAATGTCTTTATGTCGCCGTCTCTAAAATCAGGTATCTATATCCGTATCCTCATAATAAATGAACAAACAGTTTAATCCGAAAAATGTTGTTAACAAATATTATGAATCACAATATAAAAAGAACAAAATTGGTTTAAGGCGATAAGCATAGTACAGGCTGGTGCAAAACAACCTCTCTAGTTTCGATAGAGAATTGGGGAGCGAGCAGAGGTCGTAAAAGGATGGGAATGGCGTGTATAGCGGCCGGTATATATGCCGTTTGCGTTACAAAAGTTTAAGTCGTAAACATAATGTGGACGAACGAGCAACGCGCTTTTGCCGTGGAAGCATACATACGCGAAAACGAGTCTGTAATCGCCGCCCAGCGCGCGTTCCGTATTCGATTCTAAATTCCCCGTCGTCAAGCAGTTCCGGATCGAAAATCGATTATGTTGTGGGTGAAAAACTTTCGGGGAACAGGATCTGTTGTCAGGAAGAGAGGTGGACGACCTCGAACTGCTTGAACACCCGACAACAGATCCTGTTTCCCGAAAGATTTTTACCACAACGTAATCGATTTTCGGTCCGGAACTGCTTGACGACGGGGAATTTGGAATCGAATACGGAACGCGCGCTGGGCGGCGATTACAGACTCGTTTCAGCGTATGTATGCTTCCACGGTAAAAACGCGTTCCTCGTTCGTCCACATTATGTTTACGACTGAAACTTTTGTAATGCAAACGGCATATATACCGGCCGCTATACACGCCATTCCCATCTTTTCACGACCTCTGCTCGCTTCACAATTCTCTATTGAAACTAGGGAGGTTGTTGTGCCCCACCCTGTATAAGGAAGGAATAATATAAAAATTATTATCAAAAACGTAAAAATAGGTAGGAGTGAAGGGTTTGGGACACATTTATTTCTAATACAAGTTAAATTTTAAGTTTTCTTATGTGCTTATATTCAGTACTACTCTACCATCTTTCAGTTATAGTCAGTGTGGCAACTAGAGATGGACGCGTGAGTAAAGTTTGATCCACGCTCACGCCCATTCACGTAATTAAAAATAATTTTCACAATCATTCAAAAACGTTATTTCTTTCAATTTTCAAGTTCATATGCCTGTTCACGATTTTAAATATTTTTTCACGCCCATCAGGTCACGGTTTTTAATTTTATTTTTCACTCCCGTTGGGTCACGGTTTTCAATGTTTTTTCTACTTCCTACTGAATATTGGCAACATATATATTAATACTATCATGTGTGGATAGGGATGTCATATCCATACCAAATGTGGATATGAAATTCAAGTTCAAATACGTCAAAAAATTATTAATGCGTGCAAATTATATTTTTATCATGACAAATAATTATTAAAAACATTAAATCAACTATTATTTAATAATTAATTATGTTTAAAACCATGATTTTATTGTAAAAAGAGCAAATAAAATTACGTTGGCAACAATTATTCAAATGTCATAAGTATGTCAAAAATAATTCATGTAACCCTACTTTTAAATAATTTTTGGCATCATATTGAGTGCATTTTATTGCAAAAACTATATTTCGTTATTTGATCGTAAAAAATAGGCTGTACAACTCGAGTGAATTGCCTATATCGCACACGAACGTTTGCAGACACTTCCCCTACCCCTATGGGTGACTGCAAACTCGTTCTCGTGCGATATAGGCATCACATTCACTCTTGTTCTATTTGGTGTTCACAAAGTTAACTTTGTGAAACGCAACTGAATGTCACTAGAGCTCACTTTGTGACACGCAACATATTTTTATAGAAGGTTGGTATTGCTAGTATCAGATCAGTATCAGATGACATTTATTTCAATTGTTAAACGTCAAACTTCATAATTGACAAATTTCAGTATAACCTCTAAATATGTTTTGCTTAATTAATTACTTTTTATTCAATAAAATTAATGAATCTAGAAATTGAAAACATATAAGTTCAATATTTTCTATAATATCTGTACTTATCATCTAGAATAGTTCAGTAATATATACTTTTGCTAAGTGACAGTGATAGTTAAATAAATGGCAATATTAATATCACCAACCAAAACGTTACACACATAAATTTCCCTAAATCGACTTGTGTATATTGTGGCAGTATAATTTAAATTTTAATAATAAAAAGACACCAAATAGAAAAAATAGTATAAAGAACTCATTTTATAAGACTTTTTTCGCACTTGTTCCTTAGTAAACTCGCCCGAGGGCTCGTTTTACTAAATTTGAACTCGTGCGAAAAAATTATGTCTTATAAAACTTGTTCTTTAATATACTATTTCCTACGCTCATTGAGTCACGGTTTTCAGAAAATGGCGTCTGTGCTCCCTTATCTTCTTTCGTGTGGAACAGCATGTATATTTTCAGAAATTATTCTACAGTTTGCAACATACTAGATTTTATAACAAATTAAAATTTTATTACTGTATTTTACGATTATTTTTTATTTTATATTATTACTTATGAATAAAAAAACTGATGTTGTAATGATTATTATCTTGAAATTAAATTTTTTAATTTCCGTGAGTAATTTTTTTTTGCTCACGTCTATTTGCTCCCGGCACAAAAAACAACATTCACGTTCACGTCCACTCACTTCTCAAATTAAAAATTTTGTTCACGTTCATTTTCAATTAAAATTATTTTAACATTGTTTTTCCTATAGGTCAGAAAAAAGTCTACACCCGGTATATGTCACACATTTTACTTGTCGTAGCATAATTATGTTGAATAATTAAGATAAAATAAATAACGACAGCTCGTGAAGTAGTATGCAGAACTATATATTTTTATTCAACACCTCTTAATAAAAGCATCATAACTATGGTGATTTTAAACAAGCAAAGTAAAAGATCGCCCACTAGTGGCTTTGATCAAAATTATACCCACTTGTGGGTAAATTGTTACTTTGCTTGTTGGAAGTCACCATAGAAACGATGTTTAGGTTGAAACTTAATATTTTTTAAATATTTAAGCAGTTATTAAGAGGTGTTGGATAAAACGTTATACTTCACACTTACGCAAAAAGGAATGATCCACTCGATAAAATTATCTCACTCAGCCTTCGGCCTCGTGAGTTAAGATTTCCTTCGTGGGTAATTCCTTACTTTGCCCACTTGTAAAGTAAATAACTATTAAAAATTGTGAACATATCAATAAATACCGTAACTAATGTATAAATAAACAAAATATAAAACAAAAACATAACGCACACATGATTTCAAGAACAAAGAATATAAATACAAACATGATAAACAAAATTTTGTGTCGGTACATGTACCTATTTTATTTTAATAGTTATTTAACAAACTAGTGTGTTAATGAGGGCGATTAATAATTGAGACTTTTTAACGCGTGAGAGAAGCGAACGCGTTAATTGTTGAGATTATTAATCGCCTATTAACACATGAGTTAGTTACAATATTTTTCCGTTGGTCATACCTTTTTAATTTGAAAAGATTTCAATTTTATTCCATAACAAATTAGGACCGCTTTAAATGTTCACCACAATTGAATCGACAACAATGGACAACTCAACAATAAAAATCAACTGATTTCAGGGAGAAGCGGGTGCAGTCAGTTCACTTGATTAGCAGTACTAAATCCTAAGGTTTTTTCGTTTTTAGAATATTGTTATTATTTTTATATTCATTTTAAAGCAATTCTACATAAATATTATTTACCTAGAAGTGTGAAAATCATTTCTTTTAATTCTGTTTTGTATTTTGGTAAAACTTAGAGCTGGTCAATATAATACAATATTACATGTATTGAACGCATCCAATAAATCGTTGATTAATAAAAAATCATGCATTTATAGGGGTCATAAATGTATGATTTTTTTACATTAATGATACTCATTAATAAACGATTAACGGAAAATTAATTTTAATACAACTAGTGACATGTGTCTGTAATTGCTAATGTGTAGTCGTAAACAACAAAGTTTAAATTTACGTCTCAATAAGAAAAATAATGCATTATGTCAAGATTATTTTAACTGACATCACTTTTAAAGTAATCAAAAATACAAAAATAGTATGAGAGAACATTGAATTTTTGTTTTTGGTCTAATTTACAATCTTCTTATTTAAGAATGAAGATTTTTGGTACACAATACGAAAACATAAATACTAAATACCTAAATACGTCTTGTTTCGACCACTACACTGCGGCTAAATGATATTTACTATTGATACTATACATACTCTTAAAATGTGCGTAACCCTTTCCGCCCTTACATAAATTCTAATTCATAGCAAGGGACGCTATTGAAGTTTAGTCGCTATCTACATGACGTCACGACATTTGTAACTATATCAAGAGTTAGGGATATTTGGTTACAGTTGATAACCAATGTTGATAGAAATTTTACATTATATTTTGGTAATTATTTGAAAATTTGGCAAGAAAAATTGCCGAATCTTCATTTTATATCATTTTGTACATGCTGATACGAAAATACATTTTCAATATTTTTCGCCAAAATGTTTTAAGTAGGGCTGGATGTTTAAATCGATATATCGATATATCGAATATTTCGAAGAAAAAATATCGATGTATTGATATATCAATATATCGATATTTGATGTATCGATATATCAATACATCGATATTTTTTCTTCGAAATATCGATTTTTCGTTTTATTTCATTTCGTACATCTGGTACGAAAATACATTTTTAATATTTTTCGCCAAAATGTTTTAAGGAGGTTGGTGACCGTATATTAAAATGATGATGAGAGGCTGAAATTTATACAGTGCCTTCATATCACTATTGAGATTCTAAATATATATTTTTTTAATTTTCGTCTATCCGGTTTTTGAGTAATTAAATGTTGAAATTACGCCCGTTTTACATGGACTCTTATGGCAATTCACTAAATTTTTGTTTAAACTATATGATAAAATGATGAAAAATTAATAGAACTTGTATTAATATTTCCTATAAACCTTTAAAAATAAGTTCTTGAAGATTTTGTGTACTTTTTCTAAACCATTTGCAAGTTATTTAAAAAAATCTGACGTGGACACCACATGACTTCCTTGTACGCCTTGTGTGTTCATACTTTTCTTAATAACTAAAATGTAAAATAATATTAAAAATTCTTTTAACTTATTATACTAGTATACTCACAAATATATTTTAGTCATTTGATTTAAACTGCAGAAGAAGATATAAAGCATATTTTACTATTGTCACTGTCATGTCATAATCATTTAAATTTTACGTAGTAACAAATGTTAATCGATCATGGACTACAAGATACCGAAATACTATAAATTATAAATATATACTTTAATTATTTTTAAATGATAGCAGATACAAAAATATTTATAAAATACCGATTGTAGGTAATAATCACATAATCTTTCATTTAAAATAAAAAAAAATTTCTAAAATTAAATATTTATCGAAATATTTTTAAAAAGTACTACTTCCGGTTTGTAGACTGAAACCAAAAATAGGAGGTGCACAACTAGATGCTATAACAGTCCTAAATACAAAATTTCAACTTTCTACGTCTAACCGTATTTGAGTTATGCGACACACATACGTCCGTCCGTACGTACGTACAGACGTCACGTCGAAACTAGTCATAATGGATTCAGAAAAGGTCAAAACGGATATTTCCGTCAAAATCTGAGAACCGAAATTTTTCGCGATTACAATACTTCCTTACTTCGTACAAGGAAGTAAAAAATGTAAGCATGTCAAGCATTTTTGATTAGGGAATTAGTAATTATTGTAAAAATAAATATCACAGCAACTGAATAAATTGGAATGACATCAGCCAACGTGCGTTGAGGCGTTGAGCGAATTTTGTTTTACATTATCTAAAATATTTTTATTTTCATATCCTCCCTCTAAGGCTAATGTCTGGGTACGCCACTGCAGGCGTCCCCAACCTCCTTAAGTAGGACTGTTCGTTTAAATCGATATATATTGAATAACGATATTTCGAAAAAAATATCGATGTTTAATATATCGATATATCAGTGTTTGATGTATCGATATATCTATGAAAAAAGAAATACAACCCCATATACCAAAACCCGATATCTTAATTCTTTGAAGAATTTAATTTTAATGTTTGTTACACGATTATTACGATTTTTATAACAAATGTTCAAATTGTCGACGTTCTTCGGTCTCGCAATAACCCAAACGCTTTAGTGATCCATTTTTTTTTTTCAATCGTTCAAAACTTATAGATCAACGTTGATACGTGAATTAGAATAGACACCCTTATCCTTTAAAAAATTTGGTAGTAGATTCCAATTGTTGTGACAATCGGGCAAGTAATTTCTGAAATATTCCGCTATTGCATCAATATGGCGAGTAAAACATTTTCATAACCTAAAACCTGCCCTGATTTATGCTGAACAGCATGCAAAAAGTTTCATCTTAATCGGACTATTAGTTTTCTAGATAATCGCGGTCATAGATACATACACGCCGAATAAATAATTCGTCATTAGGGGGCCCCATGTTTCCGGTCGAAATAGCCCGATCTCAAAATTTCCAAACTATTACCAAACTTCTCCAATTAAATAAACTGCATAACTTCTCCCCGCTCTATCAGGCGATTCACTTTCTTCTACCGCCAGCCTTCAAGAGAAAGAAATTTCTCTGTCTAAGTGTGTCAAAACCAAGTTTGAGGTTAACTCGCGCCATCCAATCACCGCGGTGCGTTTCCGTGACGTCACGTGGACTTTCTAGTTACACAACGTGGTGGTTCTATCCGGGGAGCCACGGTAGATCTGGGGGGGACTGGCCCCCCTGGTGGGGATGAGAAGCCGCCAGGAGGTGACTCTGAAGGAAGTGCAGACAGATTGGTGTAGTCGAATTCTTGACGCCCGTTGAAGCGGTTTGGAGAAGAGGTTTTTTGTTTCTTTTGAAACTTTTTGGGCTTTTTTGATATTGATTCTTTAATTTTTGGACAAGAGTTAAAGGATTTAATATTTTGTGTGGTGTTAAGTGGTGGACTTTTGTTTGGTTCTGGAATTTAGAGTATGTAAGTACTTTTTGTTTATATTTTTTTGTATTGTTCATTTTAAATTATGGTTGATGTTTTATAGTGTTGCTATTTTTTAATGAAGCTGTATACATAAGAGAGTAGTTTATTTATGTGATAGAGAATTAAAAATATCAAATTATTATCGTAACAAGAACGAAATAGGTACTTACTAAAAATTTTTTAGAGCATATACTAAATTTTTTTGTATGTATACACACGTAGGTACCTACTGAGTTTTAGAGGACTCACCTAATTTAAAGACTCGGCTGCCGCCTCATCTATAAATAGAGTTTTAGAGAACGAAATCTATTTATGGACGAGGCGCACGCCGAGTCTTTAAATTAGGTGAGTGCTCTAAAACTCAGTTTGTATAAGTAACATAGTTTATGCTCTCCAAATTTGTAACTATTTGAAATAATAGCTATATATTTTTTATTTAAATGACATCATTTTTACTTACATTAACATAAATTATCTTGTAAATGTTTGATTCTATTATGACAATTTTATTTTCTGAATTTTTTTGATATTAGAGCAAGAGTCCAAGAATGTAATATTTTTGGTTATTTGAACTATTTCTGAAAAAATTAATTCAATTGAAAATTTTCGATTGTGCATAAAGTTTATGTGTACGAGTACCTACCACGGACGTAACTTGCATTTGTGGCATTTGACGTGTTTTTAGCCCTCAGTTTACGCTCGGGCTCAAAATCGAACCATCTCACGTTATAAAAACTTTTTTTCGCCCTTAATACATAATAGTTATGTATGTATTAAGGGCGAAAAGAAGCTTTTATGGCGTGAGACGTGATTTTGAGCCCGAGCGTCAGCCGAAGGCTAAAAACACGTCAAGAGCCATAAAAGCAAACTAGGTACGCCCGTGGTACATACCCAACTTTATGCACGGTTGAATATTTTCTATTAAATTAATTCATTTAATTTACTTGTTCAAATTGTTAAAATTAATAAATTCTTTGACTGTTTTCGAATATAAACAAAAATCTAAATGGCAAAGTTGTCATTATTGAATTAAACATTTACAAGATTATTTATGTTGAATGTAAAGTAAAAATGATGTAATTTAAATAACAAATTTTACAACTAATTATAGAAAATGGTTATTTATAGGATTTTTAGTAGTTTATATGAGGAAAATTGAAAATCTAAACTGTTTGCATTAATTTGTCGTTTCTTTATGACGCACTGCGCTATAAAGTGGTTCGTGGGCTATAAAGTGACGTTTATGTCAAAGAAATACATCATGGTACTATCATTTTGATATGGCCGTGCAAAAACAACTATAATTTAATTTATTCATGACTGCAATTAAACTAAAAGGATAAGACTAGCCCTTAATTATAATATCAATGACTGAGTTATATTTATGTCTGCCAATATTTTTGCATGAAATTAATAGCCTGTATCTTAAAATTGAAAATTATAAACTGAAAATTCAAATATTTTTATACTGTTAACGTACTGCGCTATTATAAGGCATATTTGTAATATTGTTACTTGATACTTTATTATTTTCTGCAATAATAATTCGTTCATTATTTATGTTAAGTGTAAAATTTTATTTAAATTTATAACAGAAATATCATCAACATGATCTATAAAAGTAACTGTATTAAAATAGAATTATTAATAAAAAGTTTGCGGAACACAACTGTTTGAGCTTTCAATGGGCATCTGAAATCAAAAACATATCTGGCTAATTTAAATCGATTTAATTTTAATTTAATTCCCTATTCTATGTATCAACAATCTAATTTTAATTGAATTATATCTATTTAAAGACTTGGTGCTTAGATAAGTGACAACAGTGTTCTTTGTCTTAACTTTTAAAGAGAAAAAGGCATAATTATCAAAATTTTAAATTTTAAATAAATGCTTTTAATCTACCCATGGCAACAATTTAGAAAAATTGTCGTTTTATTATTTCCATCCGTCTGTAGCATAACAACCCCTAAATTTGAAAAAAAGCAGATAAGATTAAATTCTTATCACCCTAATAATTAGAAAAATAGTTATTATTACCCGGTGAAATAATTAAAATGTAATTATGATTGTACACTATCTAAAGAAGAAACACATTGACGCAACAAAATTAGAAATGATTTGACAATATTTAAACTCATTAAGGTTTGTTATTTTTATTTTTAATCTATAAAAATATTTTATATCCTGTTTTTATTTACGTTAGATTCAAAACTGCAGAATGCAACACACTTATACAGAAACGTTCAATTTACTACAAAAATATTATACTAAATAGTATGTTATTATTTTAAATATGTTTTTGTTGTAAAACAAAGAAATGATTAAATTTCTCAAAACCTTGCAAAACTACTGATCTGTTACATGATAATCTCTACAAAAACTAGGATATTATGTTGAAATAATTACTTTTAACTTTGTATGCGAATTATTGGTTAGATATCGAAAAAATATTAGTAAAAACTTGTATCCTTGAGAGCTGAAATATAATTATTATTTATATCGTGTTTTGCCAAAATAAAACATAAGAAAAAGGTTGAATATTTTAATTATAATTAATGCAATTAATTTATTAAGATAAGTAACAACTTTGAGTATGATGGTCGTTAATTGAATTGGAATTTGAATATAAAGGTGATTATATTCGATAAAATATTTGTTAAGGGGCCCGTCTACCTAACAAAAAACCTACTAACCTGTAACGAGTGTTTTTTTGCTAGTATCGAAGAATGGTAAAATCTTATTTTAACAAGGATTGTATACTAAAAGGATATATAAACAATTGTAACATTTTAAAAATTATAGTAAATTATAAAAATTCTTACAAATGTATAAAAACTTTTCGTGATTAAATCTCATAAATTATTCATAGAATTGAAGACAACATTGAAATTTTTTGCTATATAACTGAGACATTTTAGAATAGTGGAATGTGTATTTTAATACAATACTGCATAAAACGTTTAAAAAGCAACATTAGAGCAAAAAGAGGGTAACTTGAGGCTATACCAAACCATGTTATTTTATAAACAAAACGATAAAATTATATTTTATAGATGTAAGAAAAATGCAAATTTACAAGCGACAACGCAGCGAATGAATTATTTTTCCCGAGTGGATAATATAATTTTATCGTCGTGTATAAAATTCTATTTTTTCTATAGTTGATGTTAAATTAAAAATAGAAGAAAACCAATATTAAATTACATTATTAACAAAACGCAACTTCGGAGTTTGTTTCTAATGTTTTTCATCTTACTTTTTTCACAAAGGATGCAGAAATGTGTGAAAACGAATTTTAAGAAAAAATAAAAAAATAACTCTAACTGTATCGACTCAAAATAGTAAATTTTCTGGGTTACAAAATACATAACGAGTTTAATTTATTTCTTTGTGTATTACAGACTGTTTTCCGAAACCCATAATTTGACTATACAACCGCATTAATAAATGTGCTTACCTAGATTTCTAAACTGTTATTTTTCACCTTATTTTAGTTTGTCTGCTTATATTATAAACAAAGTTTGTTTAATATTGTTAGCATAAAACAATTTCGTGAATCTAGAAGTAATAGTATTTATTTTACAACGACGCTATAATGGATGCTATTATTCCCGAAGATGAAGCAAAGCGAGCGAGGGTTTTAATCATCGGAGGGAATAATAGCCATTATATCTAGTTGTATATACCTACTGTACTTTACGACTAATTTATTACGTACAAGATTTTAATAAATCATTGCAATGTTTTCTAAAAATATTTTGCACAAATAAATGGATTCAATAAGTAAAGTAATAATTGTCTGATAGAGGAGGGAATACTAACTATTATTCCCTTTGGGATTATACAAAGTGTTTCTATGCCTCTGCACGAAACTTTAATAGATTATATAATTTGATATACTGGTTATAGATAAAAAAAAATTTTCAAAAACCGCAAAAATAAGGGTAGTAAAATTTTTAGTGTCTCTTGTTTGAAAGTACATTTAACTGTGTATTTATTAATTATTACATAACAAGTGACTATTTGTAGATAGCCTTTTAGTATTTATAATTTTATTTTATAAAATATAAATAGGTAACATAATAACTAAACAGTTAAACGGACGTTCAAACAAATGGAACTAATATTTTCACTACCCTTATTTTTGCAAGTTTTGATTTTTTTTATCTATAATCAGTATATCAAATTATATAATCTATTAAAGTTTCGTGCAGAGGTATAGAAACACCCTGTATAGAGAACATCTCACATTTAATGTTTATGATATACATTAGTCGTAGAAAAAGTATAATATTATCCGAGTATAAAACCTTGACAAAGTAAATTTCTGTAAAATCTTATATTCTATAAGTGAAACAATAAATCAAACTTAATTTCTAACGGCGTGACAGTGAAACTCGTTATTTTGTACCGAGAAAATATTCGCATAAGTGAAACAGTCTAAAAGAAACGTTAAAATGACCGTTAATTGCTGAATCTAAGTCTAAATGGGCTAACGTCAGATAACTTTACATCTGACAACACGCAAGAGCAGCTGGTTACTGTTATAAGAAAGAACTTATCATTACACCATTACCTAGAGAAACATAAACGGTATTAAATTTTTTATTAATTATTTGGTGCTGATGTATCAGATGATCTGGTCAATTATGTGTTTGAAAATTTCGGAAAGTTAATTAAATACGTATTCACTTTCTTCACTTCACTTTTATAGTTCTATAAATAGATATTAGGAGGAAGTAGTATGATCGACCACGAGATTTTGAAGAATATGATTCATGTTTTAAAGTGTTGTTGACATTCACAGCAAATATTGTTAATTAATTTTTTTCTATTTAAAAACGTGAAGGTAAATTAAAATTATCTGCCCACAAATAGTTATTTTTATACAACACGATAAAATTATATTTTTTCGACGAAAGAATAATTATTTGTCCAACTAGAGAGGAAAGCGCTTTTTTTCCCACTCGAGGTCGAAGTTTGTGTCACGAGCGAAGCGAGTCAGGCAATCGAGCGAGTGGAAAAGGGCTTTCCTGTCTTGTTAGACACAACATTTTTTTCACGGCATATTTAAAAACATTGTAAATGTGGAAGAAACACATTAGATGTTAGGATATAACTGCCATCTGTCAGAATGATGTTTAAAAACAACGAAATGTTGCTCTGCGGCCAATATGCCAAATTAAATTTAAGTGAAATTGTAGAAAAAGAAAGTATAAAATGTAATAATTGCTAAATAATTGTATACAGTATATCATTATAAAATCAGAATTTTCAATAAAATAATACATTTACTTACAATTTTTTAAATGTTTCATCGTAAAATAACACTGGTGGTAACACTGCTTACTTTCCTCTCTAGAGAGGGAAAACTCATTTTCCTCACTATTTCACGAAAAGAAAATTGTTTGTCCTATGGAAACGCAAGAAAACATTCGCTTAAAATACATAAAAGTAGTCTAGCAATTTTTACAATGCTCACGAAGTTTTACAGATAAATCAAAATTTCAAAAATGTATTTACGGACGAAAAATGAAACTAGGCTTATGCTGAGTTACATTTTCTGATAAATCTTTTAATCATAAGAAAAAGCATGTATAAAATTGGTTTTAATAACACACTTTTTCATTAATTTTTTATATGAATTCCAAAGATTTTTTCTGAACTGGGCATAAACCTAGATTACTTCTTTCGCAAACATCTAGTACCTGTTATTCCTTCATATTTTTATTATGCAATGAGTAAATCAGACACTACAGTATTTTGTTACGGAATTCACAAGCGACATCAACTATGGAAAAAGGAATTTTCTTTTGTAATAATTTCAATTTGTCTACCCTTATACTATGGTATTTGTAAAATTATGTATATAGGTACCACGAAGTATAATATAAACACAGGAGTGGACACTCCGTATCTTAGAAATACTGTAGATTTGTTGAATTTTTGTTTACCCTGTGAAAGAAAGAAAGATCACTACTTTGCCATTACCGTAGTTTATCGTCATAGAATGCATGCTCCGAGCTGTCCGTATTTTCTATCTCTCTCTAAAAGGTAAACATTCGTCCTAGTGTCCTTTCCTATCATATAATTCGTGGAGGTAGATACACAATATTTCTTAGATTGCACGCTTGATCTAAAGCTGCATTTATTATTATAGTGTTGTTTTGGAAATAGTGTTTATTAAAACGATGTCTAATAATATAATAATAAGTAATAAGACATTTCGTAATAAGCATGCATGACATTTGAAGTGCCTCAACTCAAAATTGTTTATTGTGATTTTGTATTAAATGTTAACGTTGAATTACTGCTTTTTAATATACGTCTTATTATGTTAATAATAGATGAGATATTTTGCAACATGACATTTGATGCAAATCAATTGCATTAAAATTGCGCATTGCCATTTTGTATTAAATGTCCTGCTTCTTCTTATTATTAATTTTAGATAAATAATCCTACAACATTTTTCTGTACAACCGAAATTATACCAATTCATTTTGATTTCTCAATTTATTCTTCTCTATTCTTCTTCAATAATAAATGACCCCATGCCATAAATAACATATCCATTCCAATATCCTTCTTGGTCTGTCCTTACTTTAACATCTGACAGAAGCAATTTATTCACGAAATCTGTGTGTAAATCGATTTTTTACCTCTCGCCTAGAGAGGTATAGGGATCGTGAAAAAATTCGATGTCAAGATTTTTGTCAATAAGCACGTTTTAGTACCTTTAGAACCTATTTTGACTATTTTCACGATGATGTCTGTGTGTGTGTGTCCGTTTGTCTGTATGTGCGCCTACTATAGTCTTTCGTTCTGATTCATTATCTCAAATTCTATTGAACATAAAATTCTAACATTTTGCATTATACATTTATATATGTTAATGAAGAGCTGATTAGATTTTGGTAAAAATCTGCCAACCGGAAATGGTATTTTCTTGAAGCATATTAACATTTTTTGCAAAAAATATAGGAAATACTGCGATAGTTACAATTTGTCATGCGACATTTGAAAGAACAAATTACCTCTTACAATATTTATTTAACATCTTTTCTATATCTCTTACCAATAAATGAAAATTATTTTTCAAAAATGTGTAATTTTACCTACCACGATTTGTAAATTATAATATAGGAAAAAAAATTAAAACAAAAATGAAAATGTCAATGTGACAGATGAACATACGTATACACAGTTTCTGAAATTTTGGTGGCACCATTTGTAAAGAAATGTATAAATATTAATAACTGGGTTTGAAATTTAGTAACTATAGTAGCTGAAATTTAATAAATAGAAAACTGACTCAATTCCAGTAAGTTTTTATCCTTCCATTAAACGTATCCAGTCAAGAAGCATCATCGATTCATTATTAACTGGATATAATGTAATATGGTAATAATAAAATACAAATTGTATCCACAAAGAGCTAATTTGATTTCAATGTCAATCGAAATCGGTACGTTGCTTGAAGAACTATAAAATAAATTACAAAAAGTAGCCTAACAAAAACCAAATTCACATATTACAGTGTCAAGGCGGGAGGTTATGTGCTGGCCACAACAGATTTTTTTAGTAATATAGTGCACATAGTACAGCAGTAGATAAGTAGTAGTATTAGTCCTACAGCATTATTTTATGAATTGTAACTCTTTAAAATTTATATTAATCCTAGGATGCATATACCGGGCCTCTCATAATTATATTTATTACGATATACTAGCCCAAACTCAAATGAGTTAGCCTGTTCTTAAAAGAATACAAGTAGAATGTAATGTGTCTTATATTTATTAAAAACTGCAATACATTTTATACAATCTCAAAAAAATTAGCAATCGAAAAATTGTGAAAAAGACTGCAGAATATTTGCGAATTTGGGGGTTCCTATTTAAGATTTCAAAGTTACCACCGCCCCCATTCTCGGGGGTGGGGTTAAAGGGTCGACTTTGGTGTCACTGGATGGCCCTCTAGAAAATATTTGACACGTCTTTTTTAGATTTTTGATCCGATACGTAGTTTTCGAGATATTCCCAAACGCAATTTAAAATGGACCACCGTATTGCCCGTATACAGGGTGGTTTTGAAGTTAATGTCCTAAATATAAGGGTAAATAGTATGACATGTGTAGATTACGAAACAGGAAGAATTTTTTGTATATCGCAAAATTAATTTTTTAGTTTCCCAGTCAAAAATTTTTCGTTGCCACTGCCACTGGGTGGAGTAATAATTATTGTTTCATTAAAAATAATTAAATTTTGTTTGTTTATTTATTTTACTATTATTATGTAATTTAAGATGTTGATTGTCTACTTCTGTCATTCGTGTTTAATAGGAAAACGAAACCAGTGCAGTACCACAAAAATGCTACGAATTTAAAAAAAATTCTTTCTGTTTCGTAATCTACACATGTCATACTACATACTTTTAAATTTATGACAATAACTTCAAAACTACCCTGTATATCATATGTTTTGATATTTATATAAATATCTTGAAATTTTCGAACCCTGTCTTTAATCAAGTATTTATTCGATATTTATTTATCTAATTTTAGAAAAAAAAATCTGACGTGGGCACCACATGACTTCCTTGTACGCCTTGTGTGTTCATACTTTTCTTAATAACTAAAATGTAGAATAATATAAAAAATTCTTTTAAACTATTATACTAGTATACTCACAAATATATTTTAGTCATTTTATTTAAACTGCAGAAGAAGATATAAAGCATATTTTACTATTGTCACTGTCATGTCATAATCATTTAAATTTTACGTAGTAACAAATGTTAAACGATCATGGAGTACAAGATACCGAAATAATAAATTATAAGTATATACTTTAATTATTCTTAAATGATAGAAGATACAGAAAAATTTATAAAATACCGATTGTAGATAATAATCACATAATCTTTCATTTAAAATAAAAAAATTTGTGTTAAATTAAATATTTATCGAAATATTTTTAAAAAGTACTACTTCCGGTTTATAGATTGAAACCAAAAATAGGAGGTGCACAACTAGATGCTATAACAGTCCTAAATACAAAATTTCAACTTTCTACGTCTAACCGTATTTGAGTTATGCGACACACATACGTCCGTGCGTACGTACGTACGCACGTACGTACGCACGCACGTACGTACAGACGTCACGACGAAACTAGTCATAATGGATTCAGAAAAGGTCAAAACGGATATTTCCATCAAAATCTGAAAACCGAAATTTTTCGCGATTACAATACTTCCTTATTACTCCGTACAAGGAAGTAAAAATTGAAAATTTTGATAAATAATATAGAAATTAACTAATTTTTTCTAGTTTTATTTTAAAAAATTTGTGTTTGTCGCAATAGTTATAAGTTTATGTATTCTTAAAAAATTGTAACCAGAAATGGTATTATTCTTCATTCTACGAGATGGAACGGTTAGTTGATCATCTTCACGAACCGGAACAACGTTCCGGTCCGCTCCGGTCCATTTCGAGCCCCGCCTATGACTCACTTGAGGCTGCCACACTCAAATTGAGTAATAGACATGATATATTTTACATACTGGTACGATAGCCACTAACTAACACATAAGTAAAGTATCAACTTTATTATTTTACATTACATTATTATACAATTCCACATTGCCAGTCATTCTCCTTGTAGTGCAATACATCACCGCACAGACTTTGACATTCCTGCACATCTGCACAGTACAATCTACAAAGCACCCTTGGTTATTCGATCGATACGCAGCGCTCTATCGCCGGTGTCCAACGGCGTCTTTCTGAACCTTGTTGACGTTTCGGCGTGCGCGTGCCCTACCCACAAGCATAGGCGTCCGCAAGGGACTAAAGTGGGCACTTACCCTTTTGAAGTTTTGTTGCTAAATAATATAAAATAAAATAGCAAAACAAAATAGACATTTATAAGATAATTTAGCATTATTTCAGAGTACCTACTATATTTTTCTTATACTTTCTTTTCTATTTTTATTTACGCTTTTATACCACTGAAATATAGTAATACTGGAACGTGCACTCCCAATGCTAGCTGTGTACGAAAAGCGAGCCGAGAGAGACAGCTACTCGCAGGTGATTCTATCGTTGTCTTACACTCCACAAACCAATCAGGACTGTACGACAAAGACGCAATCAGCCGCGAGTCGCTGTCTCTGTCGGCTCGGGCACCAATCAGGACTGTACGACAAAGACGCAATCACCTGCGACTCGCTGTCTCTGTCGGCTCGGGCTGGCGTCGCGAGTGCACGTTCCAGTATTATTATATTTCAGTGTTTTATACCCTGTTTGTAATAACGAGAGCATTTTGACAGAGAGATTCTTGTGATTCTATTGGTTGCTACATGCTGTTGTCAAGAGCGGTTTATACAAACACAGTTCAAATGATATGTCAATAATTGTCAATTAATCTGATTTCATTATTTTTAACTGTTGCTCGTTATTTGTTGTTGTTTCATCATTTTTTAATTTTACCTGGCTATTTATTTGTATTTTTCTTTTACGGTTTTGTTAACTATTAAAAAAATAAAATTGTTAATATTTGCACTAAAATTCCTTTTTGTGCTAGCGTTTTTATAATCTTTTTTATTAGAAAGCAACTTTTTTTGACATCCGCTAAAAGCTAAATTTTTTTGTGTTTTTTACCGAACCCCCATGCACTCAAATCATGGCATATGTAAAAACGCAACAACCATAGACGTCAACGATGTGTTATTGTTATGTAAACTTATAAAAAATAGTTATTTGTTTCATTAATACAAAGAATGCATGATTTTGAGACGAGTAAGACGGTTGCCGGACGACGCGCAGCGGAGTTCGGCGATTTTACGTGTTTCAAACAAGCATTTTTTGTATGAATGAAACTTTAAATTTTTTCGCTAGCCGCTTAAATAGATGTAATTTCATTTAAATTGACATATCATATTACGCAACAATTAAAATGTAAACATACTAATTTGTTTTTACCATGACAACAATCATTTTTTGTGTTAGGACTAATATAGATTTACTTTTTGTACAGTTGCTATAGTGATCATAAACAATTCCCAAATGGCCTCCTTTTTTACAAAAAACAATGACACAATTGCATCAAATACGTTCGGTTGGCGAAAAAATATATAAAAAAATATATAATATAATATATATATATACGGCTGAATTAAGATAATTTATTATTTATTGATTATTCAGTAGTTATTGAACATTTTTCTGTTAAATTTTTACTTAGGTACATAATCTTGTAAACTTCAAAAATATCAAATGCCAATGTCACTAACTTTTTACCCCAGAAATTACTAAATTTCCGGGTGACTGCTAATTTATTTGAAAATAACCGGAAATAAACAATGAAATTTTTGTTTGACAGATGTCAATGCCAGATTTTGACATTTTCGATATTTTTGACGTTTACAAGATTATTTGTGTTAAATGTAAAATAGAATAATGTCTAATAATTCTGTAGAAAATGTGTATTTATAAATTATCTCAATTCAGTCGGCATAAAATTATGTGAAAATATTTTTTACAAGTTTCACAGTGTCATACACTCACACGCACCGCGGAAGTCAGCTGACGCGTGGTTTACTTTAACCATACCAGATCTATCGTAAAATATACCAATAAAAAAACACTTCCTAAAATATGATTGCTATAGTGATCATAAACAATTCCCAAATGGCCTCCTTTTTTACAAAAAACAATGACACAATTGCATCAAATACGTTCGGTTGGCGAAAAAATATATAAAAAAATATATAATATAATATATATATATATATATATATACGGCTGAATTAAGATAATTTATTATTTATTGATTATTCAGTAGTTATTGAACATTTTTCTGTTAAATTTTTACTTAGGTACATAATCTTGTAAACTTAAAAAATATCAAATGCCAATGTCACTAACTTTTTACCCCAGAAATTACTAAATTTCCGGGTGACTGCTAATTTATTTGAAAATAACCGGAAATAAACAATGAAATTTTTGTTTGACAGATGTCAATGCCAGATTTTGACATTTTCGATATTTTTGACGTTTACAAGATTATTTGTGTTAAATGTAAAATAGAATAATGTCTAATAATTCTGTAGAAAATGTGTATTTATAAATTATCTCAATTCAGTCGGCATAAAATTATGTGAAAATATTTTTTACAATTTTCACAGTGTCATACACTCACACGCACCGCGGAAGTCAGCTGACGCGTGGTTTACTTTAACCATACCAGATCTATCGTAAAATATACCAATAAAAAAACACTTCCTAAAATGCAACGCTACCTCCCGGACTATTAAGATCCCAAAGCAAATTTGTTCTGCTTACATAACCGCCAATAAGCAAAAATCTTAAAATCTGCGCTTTAATAATCACTGTCTATTATTAAATAGTCTTAATTTTTTTCTCATATTTCGTGTGCCCTCCTTGAAAATAATTCCCGTACGTCCATAGCCACCCCTGCTCCATCGTGTACACCAAGCTCAGTCACACTTGCTGCTGCCCCTGCCTGTAAAGCTCAGCTGTGCGCTCGGCGATCGAAAGCTCGCCAGCGGGTCGAAAGCTGCCTCAAGAGCTTAATCTGGCGCGTGTGAGGCACTGCAACCCTGCACGGCTCTGCAGTCAGGCGTATTGCGGAGATTTGTCGCCCTGTGTGTTGCGGGCTTCAGACAGGGTGCTAGTGAAAGTTATTGTGGCTGTGATTGTGGGTGAAGTGAATGGTTGACGATTGAGGATCGATGGATTGGTTGATTACTAGTTAGGATTGTTTATACAAGTAAGTCAATATTGTATTGTACGAGGATTTGATTTGTGATTGTAGTGCAGTCATGGACTAAAATATTACAGGAGAGGGATCAGCGTGTTTTCATTGTTGTCATGTGTCCGCAAACGCGAAACAATTTATAAAGAGAGATATTATACGAGTGGCTTGTCAAATCTGCTGATATTTAAGCAGTTATTACTATTTTAGTGGTTGGCAAATATAAATTCTGCTTCGATATGGGTAGAAAGTATGAGACTGAGATAATTTTTTGTGGTTAAATTTTGCTGGAAAACTGTTACAAGAGTTGTTTCCCAGCAATTTATTGAGCGACATTGACAACAAAATCACGAGCTGTCAAGCGAGTGATTTTTAATCAATGTCACGAAATAAATTGGCAACAAGCTCTCGTAAAACAATCTGAAAATTTTGCCAAGACAAAATTTAACCACGAATGATATTCGGATGACTATTTCACGAATAAAAAAATCAATTTTGACACTAATTAAATAACATGTTGCTAAGGAAATTGTTGAAACGTCAAAAAATTTCACTTATCAAAACTAACATAGTTACGAAAATAAAGCAGTCTATTGGCTAGAAGAAATTTGTTTGAGGGTGTTTTGTCAAAATAAAACAAGGTAACTAGGTAAAATTATGAATTAATAATATCATAAGAGCGTAGTAACTGACAAACGAGTGTCAAAATTGACATATAAATCACGACAGCGAAGCTGGAGTGATTTAAGAGTCAATTTTGACCCACGTTGTCGTTTCTACGCAGGAATTTTACCAAATTGTCACGAAATAAATTGGCCATTAAATAACATGTTGCTAAGGAAATTGTTGAAATGTCAAAAAATTTCACTTATCAAAACTAACATAGTTACGAAAATAAAGCAGTCTATTGGCTAGAAGAAATTTGTTTGAGGGTGTTTTGTCAAAATAAAACAAGGTAACTAGGTAAAATTATGAATTAATAATATCATAAGAGCGTAGTAACTGACAAACGAGTGTCAAAATTGACATATAAATCACGACAGCGAAGCTGGAGTGATTTAAGAGTCAATTTTGACCCACGTTGTCGTTTCTACGCAGGAATTTTACCAAATTGTCACGAAATAAATTGGCCATTAAATAACATGTTGCTAAGGAAATTGTTGAAATGTCAAAAAATTTCACTTATCAAAACTAACATAGTTACGAAAATAAAGCAGTCTATTGGCTAGAAGAAATTTGTTTGAGGGTGTTTTGTCAAAATAAAACAAGGTAACTAGGTAAAATTATGAATTAATAATATCATAAGAGCGTAGTAACTGACAAACGAGTGTCAAAATTGACATATAAATCACGACAGCGAAGCTGGAGTGATTTAAGAGTCAATTTTGACCCACGTTGTCGTTTCTACGCAGGAATTTTACCAAATTAATTTATGGCTTGAATGATATTTGCTTGAATATTCACATCTGTAATCTGTCAAAAATAATATTGAATTTCACAGTCTTTAAAAATCAGTAGACTTTGATTATTTTGTACGAGTAAGGTTATATGTCGACTATTCAGTAGTACTATTACTTTTAGGTGACTATTTAACAAATTAATCGTATCATCAACTGTTATTACCTTATAACATGCAACATTTTTTGATAATTATAAACAACATAATACGTTAGTTACTTATAATGTTATATTACGTTAGATACTTATAATTCATTACGGACTTAATACGTTAGATACAACCATAATAACATCAAAACCTTCCATAATATGCGAACTGTCAACTAATTGACAAATAAAATTCTTAGTTTGTTTTAACATCGCTATCTTTGAAGATACGATTAAGCTTTGTATATAACGCGAATATATGCGATATAAGCCCCCTTGGATGTTCAAAGAGACTCGGTTTCACCTCGTCTCTTAGCAACATCCTCGGTTTTATAAATCCCTGGTTCTTCGAAGTTCTAGAACATTTTTTACTTGAAATTCACTATTTTATTTATACAGAAACACACAAAAACACAATTGGCGTTGACATCTAATTTTTTTATCAAAATATTTGCTTTCTGACATCATGCAAAACTGCTTTTTTTGGCATTTTAGTTTAAAATTGGATCTGATTCAATGAATAATCTCTGAATACTATTCGTAGTCATAGTTAAGTAAATTATTTTTCTGGTAGTAATATTATACACTCATGTACCTTAATATTACGAGTGCGCAGTACGAGTAATATATCCAAGCACAAGGAACATTCGTAATACTACCAGAAAAATAATCGACATAACTACGACTACTTCTGGTATTAAGTGATTATTTTATTAAAAATGCCATTTAACTGTCAAAATTTGCAAAATCAACAATGGGTAACCATGGATACCCTATTGTGATTTTATCAAATTTTACGCTGAAACACTGCCTTCTTCGAAAAAGTGAAGCATTCTTATTGGTCAAAAATAACGTCTAAAATCAGAGAAAACATTCCAAATTTCGTAATGTTGTTATTATTATTAACTTATGATTTTAATTATGTAAATATTTTATTTATGAGAATAGTACGGCGAGTAGAATTATGCGAGGGGTTATGCTAGCCACATCGGATAATTTTATTTTGACAGATTTGGCAGAATATAGCGCGACCCCCCTATAACCACACTGTAATATTAATCATTTAAAATTTAAAATATAATAAAATTTGTATTTCGCGCTTTTAAATGGTAAATCCTAGACCACTCCAGCTATCTCTCTCACACCTGACAGTTTTATAGAAACGAACGGTATGTATGTGTATAACATCGATTCAGCTCCTGTAATATTTTACTCCATAAGAGCAATCAAATCTGACGTTTCAGCTTGATTTGCATAAAAAGATATGTCAATAATATAGTTCTGTATCAAGGGCGCATGGTGATGTTTATGCTCATCCGAGGGCGACATGTTTACAAGCCCAAGGGCTTCTGGCCAGGGGGTCTGTAAATAGCCCGAAAGCTGTAAACATCAATGATGCCCGTGATACATACAATATTTTGACTTGCTTGTTTAAAATATTCCGCGCGTGACATTTCGCTTTAATGTTTCAAATTTTGTTAATATTTCAGAAAAAAAATATTTGTGACGTGTCAATATTACCATGGTAATTTCTTAATGCCCTAGGGCATAATATAGTATTTAACGTACCTCATATCCATGATATAAATAAACAATTACATACCAGCAAGACAAAATATATTTATTGATTGAACATCCGGTTTTTTTAAATATTTTTTTTTGCCTTCTGACGTGTAAACGTAACAATAACATATCGTTGACGTCTGTGGTAATTGCGTTTTTACACATGCCATGTTCTTTCTTCATGGCGGCTCGGTAAAAAAACACGAAATTTTTAGTTTTAGAGGTTATTAAAAAAATTACTTTGTAATAAAAAAGATATGCAACAAAAACGCTTGTTTACATAATATATTGTTCATTAGAGTCTGAAATAAATAAAACATATAAATTTTAAATTTGGCATTTCCTGGCGCCATCTCTTAGTGGTTTTGCATTAAAATTACTCTTCGTGGAACAACTGTTAAGAGATCAAATTTAAAATTAATCTGTTTTATTTATTTCAGACTCTATAGAACAATAAATTGTGTAAACTAGCGTTTTTGTAGGCTCTCTTCTTTTACAAATCAACTTTTTTTAACAAACCTCTTGTCGCAGGTTTCTTGTATTACACATGACTGCGATCAGAATATTTACTAGAAATAATTCGAAAGAAAAATGTTCCGAATATACCGTTAACTAATTAATAAAATAATTTTATGCACGGTCATATCATAATTTGACAGTTATACACGAATTTCTTTGACATAAACGTCACTTTATAGCCCACGTCAAATTTGCAAAAAGTTTATATTTTCAATTTTCCTTATATAAACACTAATAATCCTATAAATAACCATTTTCTGTAATTAGTTGTACAATTTTTTATTTAAATAACATCATTTTTACTTACATTTAACATAAATTATCTTGTAAATATTTAATTCAATATGACAACTTTGATATTTAGATTTTTGTTTATTTTTGAATTTTTTTTGGTATCTTAACAACAGTCCAAGAATTTAATAATTTTTGGGAATTTCAACAATTTGAACAATGAAATTAAATTAATTAATTTATTAGAAAATATTGAACCGTGCATAAAGTTGAGTATGTACCACGGGCGTATAGGTACTTACTTTTATAGCTCTTGACGTGTTTTTAGCCCTCGACTGACGCATCGGCTCAATATCACGTCCACGCCATAAAAGCTTCCTTACACCCTTAATACATAAATAAATATTATTAAAAAAGTTTGATATTTTTGGCAAAACTTATTATATACGTTAGGTACTCATAAAGTGGTAATAAACTATGTTTAGTACTCATGTTTAAATCACACCAATTCTTTTGCACAAATAGGTACCTAGTTTATTAATTATTTATTGGGTACCTATATTGTTGTTAGAATTAAAAACTTTGACATAATTATTCTACAAATAAATTATAAACATACGTCGCAAATTGGTTTTCAACTAAGTATTGAATACATATTTAAAAAGTATACTATCATAACGAATAATAGTTAAACTACAATTAACAAGTAACCTCGCAAATAAAATATTATTGATAAGATATTTACCTACAGTTAAATAGACTGACTAACTATGTATTTAAAAATATTAGATATCTTACAATGTCACAATAATTATGCCACAACTATTTAAAACAACTTATTAATTTTTTTCTTACTGGCGATAAAAAGCAAATCATTATTAAAAATAAATGTAATAATTAATTATTTAACCCTGACACAAGTAATTACTGTGCACCTATCAATCAATAATGACTATCATTAAAACAATCACTGATAAGAAATATAACATTAATTGCTATTTAACTTCAACATAAAATAACAATTAAATTTGTCACATTTTACTTTACACATGTTAAGATTTTCACGGCTTTTATCCATTTATAATTTTAATTACAAACTGCTTTATTTTTAAGTAATAAATTACACAAGCCGACATTAATTTTCTTGTTTTTTACTAATTTGGGGGTGCTGATCACGAATATGATATCAATTTTTATCAATCACATAAGGAATTTTATTAAATTAATATTTACATGTTAAAAATATCGCTCAAAAACTTACTACCGATATTTTTTACAATTTACTAATCACGATTTTATATTTTTAATAAACATTTGGAAAATTATGAAGCTACAATTATTTTGAAGTAGATATTAAATTATAGACAAAGCATACTCTAATTTTTTGGGTGTGGGATTGAAGCCATGAGACGGAAGGGGGTTTCTAGAGCATACCAATATGGCGGATATATTTATATTTATTCTGAAAGTTTTATAAATAGTAGGAAAACATACCACAGAAAGAACAGAATGCAGAAAATGTTATTACTGACCTTATAGTTCAAGTAAAATATACGTACTAATTTGACCACGTAATACAAAAAATAATTTTCATTTGTCAAATTCTGAGAAATGTCAATGTCAAAATAACCTTATTTAACTGTTATTTTTCCTTTTATTTATTTATAGATGACATTATGTACTGCACGGCGAAACATTATAGTAAAAATTTGTATCACGACACTAATATTTAAAAAATTCTTTGAAAACTAATACATACTGCGTTAAAATTTGCAAATGGCGGATAGCTTTATCCAAAGTTGCTTCATTGTTTTGTTCCTATGCTCCCTCTATAAAGTTCTATCCTCTAAACACTTTGCAAAAAGTGGCAAAACTGCAAATATTTATTTATTTATTCATACATTTCAAGAGACACCAACAAAAGTGTATAGAAAATAGTCAAAAAACAGTATACAAAAATTACAATAATACCACACACATTTTAAAATTTTAAGTATTTAAAAATTCATTGATATTATAAAAACTTTTTTCAATAAGAAACTCCTTAAGTGCTTTTTTAAAACTAGCAGGAGTACTTTTAATTTTGACAGAATCTGGTAATTTGTTAAAAATATCAAGCCCCATTCTGCTCGGAGAGTGTTTAATGATGTTTAATTTAGAAACAGGGATTATGAAGTCATCTTTTTGTCTAGTATCATAGCCATGTACATCACTGTTTAGCTTGAAGTTTATTTTTCTACTATAAATGTACCAGGCCATTTCTAAGATGTACAGTCCAGTGACAGTAAGAATTTTTAAATTAATAAATAAATCTTTAAATAAGCGATACGCAGCTATTAGAACTTTAAGTTCTGAACAAGTGAGTGCAAGAATTAAAGTTTTTATTTAAAAAATGTCTTTGTGAGTGGGTTTACACTGCTTAAACAATGACAGAACATCACCGATTTTGTGAAAAAAGCGTACCATGCTTATACTTTTTCTGCAAAAACCTGAAGTGATAGTCAAAAAATTAGTTACCTACGCCATTGAATACAGAGCGGTAATTTTATATAAAAATAGGTATCAAATGTTAAACAACATTCAAAAATATTTAATTTGTAGGCCTGTGTTATTATTGTTATATTATTTGTAATATTGTTATGTTCAGTAAACTGCACATAATTTCTAATTTATTAGATAATGTCATCTTTATGAATTGTTGAATAAAAGATGTCACAACTTGACAAATAGGCAATTGTTAGGTAATTTAACAATTCAATTGTTCATTTTATGGTTGAATTATTTAATATGACAGGATAATTTATTACATGCACATTAGTTACATAAATATGGCAAATTGATCCTCGCAAATTTATTACTTATATGTATTGAAGTAACACATCAATTTTATTTTGCTTGTAGTATTTTAATAGACGACATTTAATTTTTAATACAAAAAAATATAATCTTTATTCTGTAACTTAACAACTGTTACTGTTTCTGCAGTGATGACGTCAGTAGCAACAGTTACTAGTCACACTTATAGAATCGATATTTTTATTTAAAATATTTTATACATTTGCTTACTTCATTCATAAACAGCAAATATTTCCAAAATTGCAAATAAATGAGCCATATTATGCCAATAATTTGTAAAAATTCTCAGGTAATATGAATCACACACAACCTTTATAAAAAATTATTTAAACGAAAGTTAATTGTCAAAAATCGCTTGCAGCAACTGTCACTTCGATGCAGCAACACTTCTGAACTGTTGCTGCAAATATGACGTCATATAAGATGTTCAGTATTTTGCCGCCAGAGAGCAATAGCGAAAATAATAACATATAGAGTTGCTAAAAATTACAGAATAGAGTAGAAAAATAACTATTTCCAATTTTGTACAATAAGCGATGATACATATTTCCTCAAACCATCTGCTCACATTCGTAAGCCATTACAGAGCGCTCTGATTTTCTAACACGACTACAGTATACATATTCACTTTCATTTACAGTGAAAGACCCAAAGAAGAATTTCATTCCGTGACTTAGTTCCGGTATATTGGTTCAGAACTTCGCGTGTGAGTGAGCAAGCGGACGAAGCGTAGTGCACGAATAGAGACTTGTGGATGGTGGCATGGGCCAAGTTATACGCAAAAGAACCTGTTTTAAACGTTACATCACCTCGAGGATTGTTGTTGATCACTGGTTCCGTATTATGAAATTATATTTGTGGCCTGTACTGGACTTCCCTAACTTAAATTGTTAAAATGTTGTTCAACTTTGTACTTTGATATAAAGCAACAGAATACTGCCGTGGTAAGTCCTTCGCGGATATATGTTTTACAGTCGATGACGGCAGATACATCAATTGTTCACTATATAAAAATACAGCAAATTGTTAATAATAATAGCTCGTGGAAAGTAATTTTGAGTAATTTTCTAGAGTCATTTAACAACTAGATAAAGCCTCATTCCGCGTTTAATAGGAAGATATAAATTAATTTGGTAAAATTTCTCATAATTCCAGCGTCGAAACGACAACTCGGGTCAAAATTAAATCTAAACATGTCAATTTCGACTCTCGTTTGTCCGTTACTACGCCACAACTATTCGTAATTTTACCAATAAATTTATAGCTCGAAATATATTAATCCCGAACGTTTGTGATTTGCCGAACGGTGTTCGCCTTTGTGTTCACACATGCGGCATTCGGCGATTAACGAGCAAAAATATGGGAGAAGGCCGAACGTTCGCCTAGTTGCACATTCAGTTACAAAAATTTCTATATTTTTTTCTAATTCTTAGGGGACAAAATGGCTTTATTTCTTTCATTTATTTATACAAAATAGAGGACTATAAGAACTTAACGAGATTATAAACCTTTTGTAATATCAAACACACAAATTACCAACAACAATAACAGATGTGTGGGAATCTAGACCAGTACTTTTAAAATTTGTAATAATAATTTGTATTTATAATAAGAAACATTACTACTACGAATAAGTTTAATAACTTAGTTACTCGCTACTGAGCAGGAACTGAAATAAGTGATTTGTTGTTTGCCGAATCCTGAATGGAAGATCGGTAGTTCGAACGGGAACACGCCACTGCGCCAAATTGCCGTAATATCAAATACCCGCTGTGTCCAATTGCCGCAATGTCAAATTGCCACTGTGCCAAAACGCATCCCCATCACTTACATACTTGTAATAACGATGTCGAGAGACTACTGCAAATTTATTTCGACACAGAGGCGATTTGACCCAGTGGCAATTTGACTCAGCGGCAATCCAACACAACAGCAATATTTAGACATACTGACAATCGGGCATAGTACGGTTTTGTTAGCTTTGTTAGTGTAGTAAATACCAAAACCGAGTTTGTGGGGCTCTAGTACGGTTTTGTTAGTGTATGTCAAAATGCTCCTGTTATGTCCAATTGTCGCTATGCCCGATTGCCAGTATGTCTAAATATTGCTGTTGTGTTGGATTGCCGCTGAGTCAAATTGCCTCTGTGTCTAAATAAATTTGCAGTAGTCTCTCGACATACGTTATTATAAGTATGTAAGTGGTGGGGATGCGTTTTGGCACAGTGGCAATTTGGCATTGCGGCAATTGGACACAGCGGGTATTTGACATTACGGCAATTTGGCGCAGTGACATGCACCCGTTCGAACCCCGTCTAGAAGAACGTTCACCCACTTTGATGTGTGCTAGTTTACCGACTCTGGGCGGGATAAGGCGAACAGTTTGTTCGCCGAACGATTCGCCAAATCACGAACTCCCCATGAGCAAAGTTCGGCGAACAAGTGTTCGAAATTCGCCGAATGCCGCATGTCTGGCCCCGGCTTTACTTATGAAAAAACATGATCTGATATCTTCTTGCTACAGACTGGTTATTCGTTATTCCATCAAAATACAGAATGTTTCAGACCGAGTGGAAAAAAACTGTAACAGCTTATTCGTGAGGCCATTTTAAGCAAAAAATGTCATTGAACATAGGTCCAATACCTTCTGGTTCACAAAATACAAGAGGTTGAAGTTTTATGAATAACACGAATTTTTAAAATTTTTGTAATCAAGACACTTTTGAAAAGCAAATCGTTTTATAGAAAAATTAATTAGATTCACTGCTGCCATTTAGTGACATTTGCAATTCGAGATTAAAAATGCATTTTTTATTAGTTATAGAAATAATACGAGTAATATATAAATTATATTAAGCATTCAAATTTAATATTATTACTTTACTTATAAATGCATTTGTAATCTCGAATTGTAGACGTCACTAAATGACAACTGTCAAACTAATTCATTTTTCTATAAAACTATTTGATTTTCAAAAGTGTCTTGTTTACAAAAATTCGCGTTATTTATATAACTTATATTAAGCATTCAAATTTAATATTATTACTTTAACTTATAAATGCATTTGTAATCTCGAATTGTAGACGTCACTAAATGACAACTGTCAAACTAATTCATTTTTCTATAAAACTATTTGCTTTTCAAAAGTGTCTTGTTTACAAAAATTCGCGTTATTTATATAACTTCAACCTCTTGTATTTTGTTAACCAGATGTAATAGTAGAATAACATTTTTTGCTTAAAATGACCTGAGGAATAAGCTGTTAAAGATTAAACACTCGACCTGAAACACCCTGTATAAGAATAAAATATCCGTTATTTTTTTTGAATCTATAAATCCACAATTCAACAAAAAGAATAGTTAAAAATCTCTCAATATTTTTATATTTATAGCAGCTAGATATTTCTAGAGCACTCGAACTCAATTTAAAATATTTATTTAGATCAAAATTCCACGCAATAATTTTTCCCATTGCTAATTACTTGCTTCCAATTAACCAGCGCATAATTAGAATCATAACAAACTAAACCTGCCGAGATATTACACTCACGTTGCTAATAAAACTAATTAAACAAGAAATCAGAACTAAAATCTCCGTCTGGTTTACGTAGCAAGTGGCATTAATAAGGCGAATTCAGAAATAAACGAAGAAATGCGACTGTGCACCGTTAGAAGTGAAGAAAAAAACAAGTGAGATATACAACATCCAGGGCAAAATGTTTTTCCCTTAAACCGGAATCCTAAGAAGGCTATGATTATGTGAAATGTGGACTAGATAGAGATAAGTCAATTATGCGTAATTAGGAAAAATGTCATGTGTGACACATTATTCATATAAATGTCGGTAGTATATCATTAGTGCTGTTTTATTTTGTTCTAATGCCTTTATCCGTCTAGGAGCTAAAATTATAATTCTCGACTATGTTACGAATAAATTATTTATCAGATAAAAGACTCATTTGAATATTAGATTTTTTACATCCTTATTCAATTTTGATTTTGACTATGACAGCTTCAAAGATTACTGTGCTGATTTTGGATTTATTTGTCGTAAGTGTAAAATATTAAAAATCGAATAGAAACGGTCAAATATTTTACAGAAAGGGCAACATTGGTCTTGTACATATTCAAAGAGAGCCAAGTGGTGGAATAATTTTTTTTCCTTTCAAGGTTAAATGCCTTATAATTGAGTTACAGTTTTTTCAACGGATGAGAAGCTGCATATTTTTCATCTACTTCATAGGACAAAAATGAAAAATTGTCGGATAACAGAAGAACAGGAAAACAATTTTGACGTGACAGTGTAATGAAAAAACCACGGTAATACTTCATCAGAATAATTAGATACTTACCTATATTGATTTGAGATGAAAGTTGTAAATATAAAATTTATTCAAAATATAATTCGAGACCTCAGTCGAAATTTTGCTTTGTTAGTTTTCGAGAAATACACAAATGCAAGTAGCCATTTATAGCATTAGGTATATAACATTATTTCAGAATCCCATGAACTAGGATTGTTTTTTTACACTTGTCTTTTTGTTTTTAGTTAAATTTTTAATTATTATTATGCAAAATTACTAACTTAAAAAAATAAATTGGTAAGATTTGCAACAACAAAAAATACGTAGTTCCATGGTACTCAGAAAAAATGCTATAAATGGCTCATTTCTGTTGCGTTTTTCTCGAAAACCAACAAAGCAATACGATGGACTGTGCTTGTGTAGTTTTTGATATTGAACCAGTTTTGAAGTTAAAACTTTCATCTCAAATCAATAGGTAGGTAAGTAACTACATCAAAATTTAAAAAATTACATTGTTTTTTCTGATATCATATTTCAAGTAGACAACCCATACTCATTAATATACCATTTTAAAAGGAAATTATTGTAGTTTTTCAATAATATTATACCTTATAAACTATTTATTTTCGTTGTCCCACTAGGATCACTTTAAAATATTGTAATATGATTGGAGGTACAAAGTCATAAATTATTTTGATTATCCGTGGAGCCATAACTCTGGCGTGACTACTTACTAAGAAAATGGAATGCAGAAATTCTTGTATAGTTTCAGCTTTTCAAATATCACAATTTACATATAATTGTAGTATTTAATATGTCTTATTTATTTATGAGAATTTAGTTATCAGTTTGGTTCCAAAAAGGCTAGCATAAAATGTAGATAGCAAATCGGAAGGCAAGAAACGTAATTAAGGCGAAAGTGTATTGAAGTATATTATGCTATTATGACTATAGATTCTAACGACTAAAACAAGAAAACGAATTGCAAATTACTCTGTAAAGGAAATACAGTGTTGACAAAAAAACGAAATTAAACTATAGGAAGCACAGCATCCATCCTTCTTAATCTTTTACTGTTTCTCTGCTCTAAACTATAGTTTACAATTTGCAATGTCATTATGACTGACAGTTATTGAACTTGTGTTTGTTTTCTGAAAATAATGAAATACGTGAGAAAGTGCATTGAACAGGTTATTAAATGATACAATAATACATAGTTTATTACAGATAAAATTGAATTTTAGTTGTCTATAAAGTCGAACTATAAAATGCATTCATCCGTAATTATAATTAAAACTATAAGAGCTAAAAGAGAGATTAAATAACACTTTGCGTGATTATTTTCAAGACAGAAATATGAAAATTTAAACGATGTATACCACGAGATTCTAAGTGAACAATCAATGGTCGGTTTTAGTGGACAATGAATTCCAATAAATTTATATCAAAGAAAAGCAACATGAACTTTTTAACTTCTCAGTGATGGGAGATCGAACGAGCAATTATATCGGTTGAGTGTTCGGACGAAATACAGTGGTGCGTTTGATCACCGACAAGCTGACGTTTATTCTGTAGTTATGGGTTCGATATATCTAAATTCTGGAGCCCCAATACAAGTCGTCAAAATGGCAAAAACATTATAAATTTAGTTTCAATATTAACAATTTGAAATAGCTAAGGTTGTCTCCAAGTGTTGTTTAAAATAGCTAAAATAGGCCATGTTTAACCACGTATATAAAAAAATAGACAACATAAATGAAAAAGTGGCATTAGACGCATTTAAAGACAACCTTTATCTATTCAAAAATGTATTAGTTAATCTCGAGTTAAGGGGCTATACTTCTGGAGTGCAATAAGGATCAGAATTCACGATTCTGGCTATATTGCTCAAAATAAACATCTGAAATTTTACATTAGTAACAACAAAGCATTGTTGAATTGAAAAATTCAAACTATATATTGTTCCGACAACAATTAGAGATAAAAAGAAATTAAACACTAGAATTTCGTGAAGATCTCATGAATGAACTATAAAAGTTATCATTGAGCTTAAAGATAAAATGAGTAGAACATAGATGTAAAAAGGGCGGAAAAACAATAAAACTATAATTTTACCAACATAATTGCCATAAATTATATCTAAACTTGTACAATTTTCGCCGAATTTCGCATAATTATTAAAGCCAAACTAATTACATTAATTAAAGATTTTGAAGATTCCGCACTTTTAGTATTCTTCTTTAATCTACATACAAAAATTCAACATCATACGTATAACAGTATTAGATTGAGATCCTCACAAAAATTACTCGTTTTTCAATGCGTATTATTGCCATGCAATAGGCTCTCTGAAAACTTTCAGTAAAAAACTACACATACATTACTCCATTTTAACGTCAGTAAATCCGTTGCTTACCAAAACCGGCAGGTTCAAAAAGTGACTACTTTGTAAAAGGTCTTAATGTTCATTTAGTTCTCGAGCTGTCAATTTCTATTTAATTATTGTTGCAGAACAAATATTTTCCTATTAATAGCTTTGGTAACTGACAATGTGCCAAAATTTGCATAAATTTCTTGATACACGTGTAAAGTTGAAATAATAACGTGGATATCAATCTACTAAAAGCGGAGTTCACTAACTTTGGAGAAAAAAACTTTCGCGTATAATAAAAAAAACCAGTTTCTGTATTCCATATTAGTATTAGAAATTTTACTGTCAAATTTTTAAAATATGGTAAGAAATATGACTGATCTTGTAGGTAGATTCCCACTAGCTCTATTCAGCCCTGGATTTTTTTGTTTATCGTTTCGAAATATATTTTACTGTAAAAATGTAAAGAGAGTACTAAAAAACAATTAAATGAATTTTAAACCATTCCAGAAAATAAAGCACCAAAACGGTACATTTTAAAAAGAAATACCGGCTTCAAATAATGTTAGAATTCTGTGAAAAACTGTAACTGTTACGTATCTACTATCTACAGATTTATAAAATATACCTACTTATACAAAATCTATTACGCCTTTTCCCAACTTGGGTGTGGCAGCCTCACATGAATAATCGTTATAGAATAGAATATTCTGCAACAAGTGTGGAATGAAGCATATTCAGCTCGAGTGGAAAGTTTGTGAGACGAGCCGTAGGCGAGTTTCACCGCTTCACGAGAGCGGAATAGCCATTCCAAACGTGTTGCAGACTATACTTTCTCTACGACTATTTTAATTGCATTAAAAAACATAACCTAAAACTATTAAAATAAAAATATATGTATTTATAAAATAATATTCTACATACCAACCACCAACCAAAAAACATTGAATAAAGTTAAATTATTATAACTCGCCACATTTCATTCCATCACAAGTGACGGAATGAATCCATTAACAAGTGATAGAATGTAACCATTCCATAATAAATTGAAAATGGTGTAAGAATGGAAACATTCTATATAATAGTCGTATAGAAACATGTTTATGGGTACCATACGTCCACTATTCATGTTTGTCAGTGGAGAGAAGAGTATGCACAACAGGGAAGATTTTTTGTGCAGTTAAATTGAATTGAACACCTAACTGGATTCGAACCCGATTATCTAGTGAGAACCATAATAGGCCACGTTATGCAATCAAATATCCGTCTTATTATAAGTAAATATTAATACTAAACAAACGACCATTAATTTTGGTACATTGATGTGACTTTGTTCATTATTTAAAGATTTATGAATCCGTAAAACTTATAAATAGTAATTAAAATTATTTGTGGATACAATTTTTAACAATACAAAGAGTCCCACAAATTTTTCTTATTAAAAATGTTAGCTATAAGGTGGCAAATCACTGTACATTTTCGCCATAAGAAGATACAACGACCATATACGAAACTAACAATTTCCATACAGTTACCTTGCTACGAAAATAAACAATATCCCGACATCCATTCAACCCATTCGATTATGATATCGAACAGGTCTTATCACCGTAGTTTAAAATTTTGTTTCACCTTTTAATAAGCGTGTGTTGTCTTTCTGTCATTTGATTAAGTATTTCATGATAAATTAAAATGGACAAACACGACATTAAAAGTGATTTATTCACATAAATTAAAGAAGTAGATACTTGTGCTGTATGTGGTATAATTTTCAATAGAAATATATCAAGGGACCATTATTTTGCTGGAAAAATTTATTTGAAAAGATTGTTGCTTGGTAACATTTCGAGACAAATGACATAATCATTCAATTTGTCGAGGAATGTTACCTATAAGCAACAATCTTGAGAAATAATTTTACCTGCAAAATAATGAGACCTAGTTATATTTTATTAGACTATTTCTCAAATAAACAGACACAAAATATGAACTAATCGCACTGGAGTGTCCTAATATTTTAATAATAAATGTTTTCTAATGCCGAAGCAAAATTACTGCTGCAGACCGATTGGAATAAATTATTATTAGTGATTTTTAAATTAATTTACTATTTTACTATTTTTTTGTGCCGAAACGGTTGTTTATTTTGACATTTCATTTTTTTACTAACCTCTGAGTATCAAAATTTTAAATTTTAGTTTCTTTCGTTTCACAAGTTCGTTAGTAATTGGTTCCAAAGGTTTTTGCGTATAACTGTATTTTATAGCGTTATATTTGAAATTTTTTAATTCTTCGCAAGAAGTTGTCACAAAAAGATTTATTTGACACTTTTAATTTCAATTAAAAACAATACAAAATCAATAAAATTGTTATACATGATAGTCATAGCAATATAACGGGAAAATTGTCACTTGAACAATTCCTAGGGTATTTTTTCAATTTTTACCTATAGTACGTCATTGGTCAGAATTTAAAAAATTAAAGTAAGTGTTTGGTTTACTTAATATGTGGGAAATAGTCAAATTTAAAAAAAATTATATTCTTGTTATTGAAAATATTGTGTCATGTATTCCATGATCGCATAGTATATTTTTTTGTTTTTTCGTAAAATTAAAATTATAACAGTGATAGTTGAAAATAATATACATTCATGAATAAAATGTTTAATATTTATGGTCGTGGGAAAAATAATGTATTACAATTCGCTACAAAGTATCTATCAGTATCTTGTTGGCCATGAATAATAATTGTTTAACAATATTGTTACTACGAAAAGTTTAATTGATTATGATAGTGAACGAGTGACAGTGACACATCATCATCATCATCTTCTTCTACATTTTTGCAGTTGACTAAATGACTAAAATATATTTTTTGTAAGTACCTACCTGTATCTTGATTTGTATAGTATAAAAAAGAGTAGAGTATGGCAGGAGGTCTTGTGCTGGCCACATCAGATTTTTTATTTAAGGGTTAATTATAAACAAATTCTATATTTATGTAGCAATTTCTTGACCAGAGCACTAAATAAATAAAAGCAGAACTTATTATTAAATTGCATGTAGAAATTAGTTAAACAGTTTTCCTGTGTTTCTGAAAATTTAACTAAAGTGGCTCTACAGTTGCTGCAATAAAATCAGAATTCACGATTCTGGCTATATTGCTCAAAATAAAAATCTGAAATTTACCTTCAGTAATTACGAAGCATTATTTGATCGAAAAATTCATACAATACCTACATTGTTGCGACAACAATTAGATAAAATAAGAATTAATTTATGCATTTTAATATTACAAATTATGGCCTTAATATTGCATATTTATGAATTTTGTTTTAAATATTCGATTCCTTGCATTGTTCGTAAGAGTGTTAAGAAAATATTTTTTTCCAAGAAAATTACATATCTGACGAAAAAAATGTAAAAATCGGCCAAATTGACTATTTTTACTAATTAATTACTAAAATTCCAATTAGTATTTCAAAGATATAATTTCTTAGCACTCTAGAGTCTAGTCTAGAGTGTACTAACTAGAGCTCAGTTTGTAATATAGCAAGGTCCCTGTTTCATTATATTTTTGGCACAAGTGTAGCATCGTAATGGGTTTTGTATCCTAGAGGAATCAATTCATCATCGATTGTGAATCATAATTATATATCCGCGTACGATTTTGCTACCTTGTGAATTTTAGGCATACTAATAGCTAGCTATTAAGCTATATTAGTAGTAATAAATCTATCAAAAAATCACTGCTAAATTCGCTCATATTTTCTAATTTTTAATTCTATTAATTATCGTTACGTCGCATCCAAAGTTCAACCCGATACTTTACCACAGCGGAACGGAAAGCCGTGACGTAACAAATCTTGAATTTACCGACGCTATCGGGAGAAATTCTTCGGAAGGTCGGCCATCGAGAACACGGGCACGTGTACTTGTTAGAAAAGATATAAAGTTTTAAATGAAGTCTAATCTCGAATTGCTCGCTTGCTAAAAATTAAAGAAGCAGAGTTTAAAACACATTCGATATTTGTGTGGTGTTTAATTTGCCAGATTTGGAAACTTAATTTGGGTTTGGTTTGGACACTGCTATTTAAGAATTACGAGTCATTAATTAATTTTCTTGGGAAACCTATTATTTATTATACATATTAATGTATAATAAAATATTTTTTCACTTTTATAACCAGTTATTTTAGGCAATTAATATTTTTTGTATGTTTATATTCTTCTTTCTTTTTTATATGATTATGTTTCAGCTTGAGTAATTGGTAGTATAAATAAATATTTTACCAAGTGTGAGGTTATTAACCTTTAAATCAATGGTACTCATGGTTGTTAGTGAAGATTTTTTTGCCTCGATCCACCAAAAGGACATTAAAATTTGTTCAATTCCCTGTGCAGGACTCAAAGAACGAAGTTCCTACGATGATTTGGCACAATAGTTGGTTGTGTGCATTTTTGCCTTTTTTCCTCATCATCAGAAAAACTTCGTGTTTTGCGAAATTTTGAAAGAAAATTTCATTCGTGAAAAAAAAAATTTCCTCGAAAAACCACAAAATGCACTTTTTTTTCAGCCCATAACTTTGTGCCAAATCGTCGTAGGAACTTCGTTTTTTGAGTCCTGCACAGGTAATTGAACAAATTTCAATGCCTTTTTGGTGGATCGAGTCGACAATTTTTTTCCAACTCGGTAAACAACGCCAAAGTTGGACGATTTTTTAGCCCAAAAATGTGTTTTTTTGTTCGGGTGTTGAAGGCTACGAAAAGAAATCATCCTAATCTGAGTTTACCCCTTTAAAGTAGAGCCACAATGGGTTTTTCCCGAAAAAATCGACTAATTTGGTTGAAACGTCGCTGAGTTATGTGCGAAAAACCTAAAAATGCACTTTTTTTTCGAACACCCATAACTTTGTACCAAATCATCGTAGGAATTTCGTTTTTTGAGTCCTGCACAGGGAATTGAACAAATTTTAGTGCCCTTTTGGTGAATCGAGTCAACTCCGTACACATCGTCAAAGTTGGACATTTTTCCATTAAAAATATTTTTTCACAGGGCTGCTAGAGGGCGGCGGAAGGGGTTGCGCTTAAGTTTGCATGCATGACTTTAAAGTAGACACCGCAAAGATTCATCGAAATCGATTGAAAATACGCCGAGTTCTGGCGGTTTGAAAATGGTCGATATTTCACGTATTTCAAGTGTTTAATTTTTTTCCACCGTGTATATAATTTAATAAATTGACTGCATTCCTGCGTATTTCCATTATTCATCTACTCACTGACAGTCACTTATTGAACTTTTTTTAATAACTATTATGCATTACAATATGCCATATTATTAAACATTAAATTTCAAATCTTTCTATATTTTTGACTGTCATCGGGAAATGATTCAATCTAGCACTGCGCGTAAGTGTGCACATTGCATCTATCGAATTGTACTCATATGCGGATCTAATTTAAAATTTTAGGTTACACCTTATGCAACAATAATTTGCCCAAATTAAAAAGATCAATTATTCCTGATGTGTTCAAACCTGATATAAAATTATCAATTTTCAAATGGGGATTAATTTTGGTTGAGATCAGTGGCGGGATTTTTAATTATATTTTCTAACTAAAAAAGGGACACGCCAGTTTTCTTTTTCAAAAGTTTCATTTCAAGATTCTTTTCATAGACAGAAAAAAAAATACACATGAAAGAGGGAGAAGTTTCACATCCCTCAATAAAATGTAACTTTTAATTATAATTTACTCCAAAAGTTGATATAAATACTCTAAACTGTTGAGTAATGAATATAAATTTTATTATATTTAAATTTGGCGCGCTTTGTCAAGTGGCGTTGATATGTTTTGTTTTAATAATGTTTCTTTATATAAATAAAAACAATGACAGTTGAATAAGAAATATAAATGTAATAACTTACTCTAAAATAAATGTGTGTTTATTTATAAAATATAAAGGGCGTCTTCATTTAAAACTAAAATAACTGAACATAAACAAATTACTGAAAGCTCGTATGCGATCTTGGGTTTCCGCTGGTCGCTTAGCAACAACCTCGATATTATAAATCGCATAATATTCTTGTTATATTAATAGCTAAAGCGCAAATAATAATAACTTCATCAGAACGATTGCCTGAATATGGAAGACACCTGATTACGTATAATAAGAATAACATAGATGATACAGAATTGTGTAAATCATAAAGGCATAAATATTACTATAAAATAAACACACCAATTTCAATCTCCAACAACGCGTAAAAAAGTAAAAAAGAAATTCGCTCATTTGATGCGATTTTAAATGCGCCCATTTCTTTCTTGTATTTCATCACACGACTTAAATATCTATTCATACATAAAAAACAGAGACAATTACACCAGAAATTACAGCGATTGGAATCTTGAAAACGGAATAGAAATGAAAATTCTCCTGTGTCTAATGACCGCTGACAGTGACAGTCTCGAATCAAGTTTCGACATCAGAGGACGGTTTTGCAACGTAGAATGGACATTGTAAATTGTAAATAAATAACTGGGATTGTTATTTCGCTATTTGTCAATATGAAGGATTATGACAGTTGACGAAATTGTAAAAATTGTATTGTGAAATGTTTGCAACATTGTGGCGAAAAGTATACTAAATCTGTAAATTTTATGTGATTTGTAATAACTAATTAGATATACTACCATCAGATAGTAATTTCACTACAGACTACAGGCGATGTTTTATAGTTTATACTTAAAGTATTATCTAACATTATTAATAATGTTAGTATCACTTTAAAATAAGATAGTTAATATAAAACTTGTAGTACCTACAATGAACTAAAGTTAAATAACAAGTTAGTAAATGAGTATTGATGGATAATAAAGTTGACTTTTAACCCTGTTTAGTGTCCAAGCGTCCAAGGAATGATCTTATAACAACATTATTAACCTCAACTGTCAAAAAATAACATTCATAGCTTTACGAGTAAATAAATAAATAAATAAGACAGCAGGTGGACACTCGATTGTTAACCATGTCACATTTTTTTACACCGCGAGCAACTAAATTGGAGAGGGGGAGGAGGTCACAATACATACATTTTTTAAAGCTAACGTCAATTTTAAATAATGATTTATTCACTTGTGGACTAAATATTTCTTAAATTATTTTGACGTTTCTGACTCGCAAAAATTAATTCATAACAAATTATTATTATGTCAAATATAAACCACGTAATTTAAGTGTAAAAATACCTACGATAATACAGGTAATAGAGGTAATATCTATATAAATTTTAAACTGACATCTTGCCCCCTTTCCCCCCACAATTTGATTATTTCTGGGTAAACAGTGAACCCAATACCGTAATGGACTGGAAAGCAACCATGTTTTCATGTCATTTGAAATTTTTATGCAGCCAGCACAACTGGGGGAGTGTAAACATAGGGTCAAGTATTTAAAAAATATATTTTTCATCAAACGTGATTTATAGATACAGATTTGTCAGTATACGTAAAAAAAATTACTGTCGACGCCACTGAAGATTCTTGGTTAGTTGCTATGCTAGAGAGAGTCAACAATTAAAATTAAACAAGAATAAGGATTCCCACGATGACATTCTCGTGACCAGCCCCTTACATTTTTGAAACGTTTCCAATCGATTATGTATTAGAGGTCACTGTGGGTAAAGTTGTGTGACATGAAAACGCATACAAAATCAACAGTGTCATCACCTGTCTTATTACTTCGTGATATTCAGTTACTACATTTCATAACATGTGAACTTCAACTTGTGGGTTAAAACTCACTGACATTCGGCAGTACATGATGTCATACTTTCTGCTAACTCACTCTTGCTTCAGATCAGTCACAAGTGTAAGTTCGTTTGCTCCAGGGCATAACGAAAGTGTGTAATGTGTTTTATAGGCACCTGACACGGCTTTCATTTATTAAATTCTACGTGTTGACTCATTTTAAATATTTAAATGCTTTCAATTAGAGAATAAATTGAATCGATATTTTGGAACAGTTTTAGGTAATTATTTAGGAACTACTTAATAATTTCCGCCACTAAATTGAACAGAGAAATTTTGCTGACTAGGTTCGTTTAGAGTAGATAATCACTTATTATACCACGAGTAGTCTAAGTTATATCGAATATTTTTCTTCTATTATAAATAGACCAAGAACTAGCGGTCAAATTAGTGTGGACATTTTATTAGTCGTGAAATTGAAGGGCTGGGTCCTTGCATACTTGCTAAAGAAGGAATGTCCAGTCAGCGTGAGAAGATGGGGCTAAATAAAGTAGAATTTATATAAATTATGAGGTCTGTTATTTGTACAGGTTAAAATAATAGTTATTTATTTCATTAATACAAAAAATGCCTGATTTTGGGACGAGTAAGACGGTTACCGGACGACGCGCAGCGGAGTTCGGCGATCTTACGAGTCTCAAACAAGCATTTTTTGTATGAATGAAACATAATATTTTTTCGCTAGCCGCTTGTAGATGTAATTTCATTTAAATTGACATATCCTCATATTACGCAACAATTAAAATTCAAATGTATAACCATGACAACAAAAATGTTTTTTTGTATTAGGAAGAATAGATTACTTTTCGGTACAATTGCTATGGTGATCATAAACAATCCCCAAATGGCCTCCTTTTTTTACAAAAAACAATGACACAATTGCATCAAATACCTCCGGTTGGCGAAAAACAATATTTCTTATTTATATGAAATATTGGCAGACCGTTTCCCCTCCACCACATCCTCGCCAGAACAACATTAAGTTATACATTACAGATAACACTTTATAAATGTCAAATATTTGTTAGCATGGTTAGGTATTTATACATAGCTCGATTATATTCAAACCCTCCGCTTCGCGTCGTATTATATTTATATGTATTATGTAAAATACATACCTAGATTTTCTAAACCAATATTTATTATAATTCAACATACTGAAACTTCTAATTTATTTTACATTTGAAGAAATTATTTACAACTTAGCAGAATTCATAGAATTGTCAAGATAGCAATAAATTACAATGATATGTTTACAGAATCATAACGTTTTATTACTCGTAATTTTATCTGAAATGAGTATGAAATAATACTTAATTAGAAACACATTTATGTTAAGACATTAAATTTACTTTAGGTCATTGCAGAATTTGAAATAAAACAATCATTAACGTGCAAATTCGTTTCTAAGAGTGTGTTACAATAAAAGTTTTATTGTTTTTTGTTGTTTGTTAATGTGTGTATTTAATTTTGCTAACGAGGGCCGCTCCTTTAAAACTGTCCACGAAATTCATATTTCGTCAACACTATTATTATTATTTTTACTAATAATTGTTTAGAATCAGATTTAAAACCTGAGCATGCGAACAATAATTATGGGTATACTTTCTTTCGTATTTGACTCTTCATTTTCATTTTAAACTAGTACTTAAACCAGTTATAAGATGTATACTTATTTACATTAAAGATAATTTTATTGCTCAATTATATATTTTTTAAATAATTAGACATCTATATTGGAATTTCATATGGCATTAATAAAATTTTAAATTACTTAGCAGTCGAAAATTTGACAATTTTCTTAAACTTAAAGTATTTCAAGTTTCATATTATGATATCAACAACTATAGTGTAATATAATTTAGATCCAAATAGTTGATTTTAAATAAATTCTAAAGAGGTACATACCTACATAACAAAATTTAAATGTCTGACACTATGCAGAAAGTACAAAATAAAATTGTATTTTCTCTTAAGCCGGTGTTGTTTCTTGCACGCGGCGAGAAATTTGTTTAGTCGAGGCGAAGCCGAGATTGACGACTCGCCAAGGGCAACAAACAAGCTCTATCCAACGAGGTGCACACAACATCATGACAACGTTTGTAAACAAAACAAAAAAATTTCAAACAAAATGTTTACTATCGTAGTTTGAGTCCAATTTGTTCCAATAGTTTTATGTGCGATAAAACAGTACTTTGTCGCACTAGTGCGACAATTTTGTACTTATCCTAACTAAAAATGGAATAACAATGTTCATATTGTACAACGATTGTAGACAAATATTATATTTCTATATTTTTGTTTGTTATATTCATATGAAGAAATTTTGTTCCAAGAATTAGGTACCTCCCTACTATATTTTAACTTTTTAAGATATATAATCTAATTTAGAAAATTAATTTATTCATAATTGACAACCATCATTTCTTTAAAATCAAACACTAGTATTAGCCATTCCAACTTTTTTATTTAACTGCCAAGCAATCTAAACCGGAACGAAAAAGCTAAAAATAAAAAAAAACACCATGAATTCGTAACAACGAATGTTACTCTATCCGCGGCCGATGACCAGGGGCTATCGAGATCCGAAGAACAGAACTTTCTCCTAAACTTGTACCGTGGAATATCGAATAATTTAATGTTCTGATGTCGGGAATTTGTAGAGTAGCTAAGAGTGCCCCAGGCTAGTGTTTGTAAAAGCTGATCTTATAAAAAGTGAAAAAGAAATGGAACAGTCAATGAAATCGAAAGATATTCAGGCAGATGGGTTCTTTGAATGTTGAGGAGTTTACGTGTCGGTAGACGAACTTTACTTTAAGCTGCAATTAAATATTATCGAATACGAATACCAGTCTTCGATGTCTTTTTGGTGCAGCATAATCACAACAAACTAATAACCTTTTTCCTGATAATTCCACTCATACATTTCTAAACACAAAAAACCTCATGGTTTCCTATAGTTACCTTGGTTTATTTTGACAAAACACCCTCACAAATTTTATACCACTCTTCTAGCCAATAGACTGCTGTATTTCTGTAACTATGTAAGTTTTGATAAATGAAAATTTTTTGACGTTTCAATAACTTTCTTAGCAACATGTTATTTAATTAGAGTCAAAATTGACTTTTTTATTCGTGAAATAGTCATCCGAATATCATTCGTGGTTAAATTTGATCTTGGCAAAATTTTCAGATCGCTTTACCAGAGCTTGTTGGCAATTTATTTCGTGACATGATTAAAAATCGTGATTTTTTTGTCAATGTCAAATTGCTAGGCAACAACTCTCGTTACAATCTGAAATTTTTCCAGCAAAATTTAACCACTTATGATATTAAAATTATATGATTATTCAACCTACGCCAATCAATTAGATTGCATCTCATATTTGATCAAAAAAGGAGAGTTTTTCAGCAATTATTCCAGAAAGAGTTTTGGGTTTCGTTTGTTGTTAGTAATGATTTTAAGGGTTCGATAAATGAAAATAGTTGTCTGTATAAATACACAATTAAATTTAAATAATTTCAAATGCAGAATTTTATAATCAGACAATTTTTTTCTACTGTCGGTATTAATAGTAGGCTTTTAAACTTTACTTTGTTACTTGAAAATGAAAGATCGTTGCAAATAGTGACGAATAGTGACCGCTGCTCATAAAAATCTGTTCCAGAAATCAAAAATAATTTATTAAGAATTTGATAAATACTATAATATTTCAATTTTGAATCAAAACTCTTTCTAAATGTCAATTTTTTTACATTCATGTTTCTTGTATTGTTTTGCTATAATGAAAATCAATTAATCGTAGAAAAAATGTTGTACTTCTGGCTGAAAGTATTATTGCAGACTTCGACTAGTTGCAGTCCTCGCTGCGCTCGTGCTATATACATCTCTCAATCAGCAAAAATCTAATTTCAGCCCTTGGCATACAAGTAATTATTGTATAATATTTTATAATAATTGCAGATTATTATTGTTAAGGAAAAACAAATTTAATGCAATTACAACATTTTATAATTATATTAATTTATTCATAGGTATGTGCATACTTACCTACTTACCTGTTTGAAAATAAATTGAAAATATTTTTAACATGTAATATAAATATTTATAAACCCAATTTTTTTATAATAAAGAAGTTAAATGAAAGTGAATTTCATAAATACGTTATTTTTAGGTTAATTGATTGCTTAATAAAGTACGGGTGTATTATTTTTAGAATAAAGAATATGAATTATTTACATGTGTTTCGAATATTTTATTGCTTCTATGACCAAGTAATAATAGTAGAAATTTAATTTAATAAAAATGCAATTAGCAATTAACGTTAAAAAAACAATTAACACTTCAAAAACTTATATTTATCATTTCTTATTTCACTTATTAAATACATATTAATTACATGTATTTATCATTTTAAATGATTCACTTAACAAAACTTAACTTTCTTTCCTTTACATACGTCTAATTAAAAATCGATCTACGCGAATTTGATCACCAATAAAGGAATAAAATAAATCCATGTCTATCACGCTAACCGGAATTATTATGGCATTATTTATAAGGCAGTAAATAAAATTCATTTGGTTGAGATCCAGTTATTTTTATTCTTTCATTATTTATAAAGGTTTGAGTTTATTGACATAAATGGCCATTTACACCGCTTCCATTTAAATTTTAAGTATCACTTTAATGAAAAACATCGAATCGAAGTCATGAAGTGTGTACGTACTCAAAAAGTCAAACTACCTGACTCTTTGAGTGTGTACACACTCCAAATAAAAACTTAGTTTTAATAACAATTTTGACTATGTATCTTTACAACTCAATTTTTAACCAGAACTTTGATTAAAACGTCGCAACAAATTTAACTTCGATATACAATAAAGCCAGTAATCCAAATAACAAGAAAATATTTTTATTTTCCAACCTCTAAATTCCTTTCTCGGTTTATTAAACATCTTTAAAAACTGTTTAAAAAACGAAATTCATTATTAATGTGTAGTTATTACGACTTGAGTCCTTTACTTTTTGTGCATAAGCAGAAATTTTGGTATTTTACTAAAGAAAGAATAATCAAAATACAGTAGAGCTACAAAAAAATTTTTCTACGATCGATATAAAAAATAGGTTGCATTTTGGGCTTCACTTGCGGTTACTTAAAAATGCAAAATAGACGATATTCGTGATAACGTCAGCAATTTGGAAGTATTCTTACAAAGACTGAATTGTGTATATGAAAATAAAGTTTAAATACGTAATTAAGAATAAAAGATTTCTCTGGTGCAAAATTTAAGTACAGAACTGTGAACGTGTTTAGGGTTTAAAATGGTATAAATATCCACATTTTCTTTTTCTTCTGATCTTTGTGCTTAATCCTAAAATCACTGTTACATTTACGGGATGCACAATACATAATTTGAAAACTGACGCTATGCGCGTTTATATTATGTACCAAAACCAAACATAATTTTTTGTTAGAATAGTTCATCAAATAACTATTATTATTCTAATTGAATATCGTCTATTGCAGATTAATGCTTCTTTGTAGACCGTTGCTAATAGTGACGGTCTGAAAATATTTTCAGACCGCTGCTTATTATATTTTTTCAAGTAATCATAAATAATTTATTAACGTTTTATTCAGCTTATATCAATATTACAATTTGCAGCCGGCCACGATGGCCGCGCGGTCTAACGTGACTAGACTCACTGTGGACCGAGCGGGCAGCGAGGTTGTGGGTTCAAATCCCACTGAAGAGCATGGGCGTTGTGATTGTCTAAACATTGATTTATATAATTTGTATAATCTCATTTCACAAATGTTACTGGCTGATAGGCAAAGTACCTAAAGCCATAGGGGTTTCCCCTTTTAAAAATAAAAAATAAAAATATTACAATTTTCAATCAAAATTCTTTCTAAATGTCAAGTTTGTTTACATTTACGTTAATTGTATTATTTTTTTACATTCATAACTTTAGATAATAATAGTAAAATAATAATTAATCTTAGCAAAAATGTTGTTTATACTTCTGCCTGAAAGTATTCTTGCAAACTTTAACAAGTTGCAGCCCTCGCTACGCTCGTGCTACAATTTCTAGCCCCATACAATAGTTATTTACATTATAATTGCGTTAGGGATATTTTTACAACGCGGGGTTCTATATTAAAGTACAACGCGAAGCGGAGTGCTTTAATAATATCGAGCGTTGTACAAATACCTAACGCACACATAATGTATTATATTTTTTGGCCGACATACCTATTTATATAAAATATTGTATTTTCTATGAGGTTAAGTGAGATGCATTTAACATTTGACATTTGCACTAAAATTTCCTTTGATATATTCAGTTTAAAATTAATCTGTTTTATTTAATTTAGACTCTACTGAACAATAAATTGTGTAAAGTGGCGTTTTGTAGGCACTCTTTTTTATTTTAAAGTTACATTTGTATTTAATGGCATATTTAAAAAAAATTTCGGTGCGTATTAACGAACCATGTGCGGAAACAGTTATGACATGTGTAAAATCATAACTACCAGACGTCAACGATGTGTGATTGTTATGTTTACAGTTCAGGAGGCCAAAAAATAACAATTACACTACGTACGATTTACCAGCAGTGAACTTACGGGTACACATTGCTAATAATTATAGAATAATACAGAGGTATACAGATGTATATCATTTGATGTTTTCACGAATACATACTCTGTGATGTCAACTATATAAATTGCCGATGGCGTTATATCACATTTACATGGAAGAAACTTTTTCCGCAGTGTGCGTGGACTAAACCATTTCCTGTTCTTAATATTTGAATTTTCAGTGAAAGTGTTTGATCACCAACGCGACTGTTGCTAAATATTACTATAAGGTACTAAGAATGAAAAAGTCGAAATGTGCACGCTATTGTACGTTTCACTGGAAATTTGCAAATATTGGAATAAATCATGATGACGGACAGTTGACATAATGTTACTGTGTCAAACTTTTATGAGTGGGCAGAATTTGAGCAAATTTTTGTTTACTTTCTTTTTATTGTGAATTATTAGTTTGATGGGAGTGTGAACCCATTTTCGATAAATGGTGGATTTTAAGAACCGTTTTGCTACCTGAAGGTGAATTTAGAGCTGTCAGTAACAGTCAGCATATTCTACTTATGCTTTTTAATACGAAAATCGACATTTCGATGACACTTTCTTTAGTAGCCAGGGGCGAATGGGCCTGGCGAGATACCGCGCAGGAAATTTCACGGAGGCCTAATGGATGGAGACCGGTAGCCAGTAGTAGTCTGTTAAATTTTATAAATATTAAAAACTTAATTTCTAAACTACAGGGTGGGGAAGGAAGGACTTCCACATTTCCGAGGTTAATTCTAAAAAAATCTGATGTGGCCAGCACAAGACCTCCCGCCATATCCTTCTTTTTTTACTACTATACAAATATATAGGTATTTTCAAGTATATTTTAGCCATTTAGTCACTGTCATAATCAATTAAATTTTTGGTAGTAACAAATGTTAAACAATCATGGTTCATGGACAACAAGATAGTTTCAAAATTATACATAATAATTTAATTCCTAACGTACTATGACAGAACAATAAATTTATAAAATGCTAAAACTTGTAGACAATTATAATATAACCTTTCATTTGAATTTAAAAATATTGGCACGTTTAAAATTATTTCGTTTTAAACAAACTTTTAAAACTTGTTTAAAACAAAGCAAATGTTTAAAACACGTTTAAAACATTTTTAATATTTTTTCTCCGTAATTAAATAAACAAAGTTCATATAGCTAATAAATAGTGTATATTATATAATATTTATCACTAGATGTCACCCATAGCCATAACCTGATAATAAATAATAAGTATAGGTAGGGGAATTATCAGCATATTTATCGCCATAGTGCGTAATGATGCATATTTCAGAACTCCTTGCTGATTAAAACACTGTTTTTTTTGTTTAAAACATGTTTTTTAATCAATAATAAACAAGTTTTATACAAATAAAACAGTTTTAAACAAAACAAAACAGTTTTTTGTTTAAAATAAAAACAACATGTATTTTGCCAACCCTGCGCTTGATTCGAACTCATAATCAATGTAATCAGAGTAAGCACTCTATCACTGTGCTATTTCGCCGCTTTTGTTATGACACGTTAGATGAATGACAACATTGGAATCTAGAAAACAACAAAAAATTCAATTAAAACTGCACATAATTTATATAATTGCTGCGGGCGAAGAAATACAAAGTTACAGCTGTGAATAATTGATTATAGTAGTAATTAATAACCTGAAAACAAAATTAATCATCCTCTCTTTCAACAAGTATAACAAATAGAAAACTAACAATTACATAAACTCACTTAATCAAATAAACAAATGAACAAGTACCAATTCAGATTACAACACATCACCTCTTCAAATTAAAACGAAAATCTCTTCAGTGTTTGTACATTGCGACAAAATAGACAAGTGTACTTATTTAGATTGAACACATTACTTATCTGCAGTAACAGTTCCACATCATGTTAACAATAAGTAGAAGGCACTTGTCAACTCTTCTGCTATTTACTCAAGTTGGCTTTGGTAACAAAGTAGTCACGTTGTCAGGTGGTTCACTTTCATCCGCGGAAAGCAGATAACGCGAGAGACAGTCGAGATCGAGGTGCAGGGTCGTATCAAGGAGTGGACAGGCTATCGTAAAAATATGCATTTATCACCTGTCAATATTTTTAGCAGAAACAAACGGTATCAGTCGCTTTACTGGATTTTAATCTGATTATTTTACACACGTCATTTCTGGCCAATAAGAATGCATAACTTTTTCGAAGAGGGCAGTTTTTCAGCGATAAAATTTGATAAAACCACAGTAGGGTAACCATGGTTACATTTTGTTTATTAAATGTTTTTAATGTTGCAAAAATTTGTATAATTATCGTTCGTGAAATAATCAAGCAAATATAATTCGAGTCATAAATTTAATTGGTAAAATTTACTCATAATTCCTGCGTAGAAACGACAATATGGGTCAAAATTGACTCTTAAATCACTCCAGCTTCGCTGTCGTGATTTAAATATGTCAATTTTGACACTCGTTTGTAAATTTTACCGATAAATTTATGGCTCTTATTATATTATTTATGATAAATTTAATTTTTACCTCCCGCCTCATATTCTATAAGGGAGGTATTGTGATGGGCCAAATTTTCAAGTGTGAGTTTTTGGTGACTATGCACGTTGTGTGTTTGTGTGTATGCGTTCGTTTAATTAAAGTATATACTTATAATTTATTTCGGTGTCTTGTAGTTCATGATCGTTTAACATAAAATTTAAATGATTAGGACATGACAGTGGCAGTAGTAAAATATCGTTTATATCTTCTTCTGCAGTTTAAATAAAATGACTAAAATATATTTGTGAGTAGTAGTAGTAGTAGTAGTACCTACCTATATATTAATATATTTTATAATAAGTATGAAGAATAAAGTAAGTAAGTATGGCGGGAGGTCTTGTGCTGGCCGCATCAGATTTTTTTAAATACATTTTTTAATACTTATAACGAACCCGTTTATAGCGAACTTCCGGTTAGAACGAACTGTCCTGCAAAACAAAAAATGATATGAAAATGATAATAGTACGGTACTGATTTTCAGACCCTTGTACTGATAAACAATTTTAAAATATTTTTGTACTGATTTCTTACATACTGTACTAAATGTACTGATTTCCTTTTATGGGCCCCGTAAAGATTTAATAAAATCTAGTTTTTGAATCATAAGGTTGGCCGCGCACTAGCGATTTTTAAGTTGACCAATTTAAAAGTTGCTCAACTAAAAAGTGGTATTAGCTTTGAGCTCCGCGCACTATCGACTTGCCGTGGTCTTGTACTTGTACTATTAAAGTTGTCAACTTATCTTGTACAGGATGGATGTTACTGAAGTAGCATGTCTTTGTGTACTAATTATTAATTTTTAGTTGCTCTGATTAAACAGTTGCCTGTGCTACCGCTACCTCATTATAATTCAATGTGTTTTATTTTGGTGATTTTTAAGTTGCCGCAACAAAATCGCTAGTGCGCAGGCTTAAATGTACAATTATAAGACATGTTCCTAAAAAAATGTTCGTCTGTGTCTTCCTCTTTTGGAGTATTCCTCCATATTTCTTTCCATGCTTTTCTATCTTCCGTTATTTTCTTTGATTCCTGCCACTTAACGTCTCTTCGTCCTATTGCTGCTCTGATTTCTTCATTCCATGTTTTTATTGGTCTTCCTCTTTTTTTCTTGTCCGTTGATCTTGCGTCGTAGACCTGCTTTGTCGTTCTTTCACCTGGCATTCTGTGTACATGTCCTCTCCATCTTAGTTGGCTTTCTTCTATTATGTCTCTAATTGGTCTAATTTACAAATTATTCACCAAAATAATAAATGGTTAGTCTAGTCATACTACGAGGGTTGCCTGTTATATTTTTGGATTGAGCAACCCTTGTGCTGCAATCTGACGTCTCTATCGTAAAGATTGACAATGGTACGGTATTGAGACATGTCCGGTTTTTCCGAAAAAAAACAGACGACTATTTGCTTCGATGTGTTTCGAGCACGAACGACTTTTGTAGGGTTTGACTGTCGACTGCTGTTTACATGTTTTTATCACCGCGATCGTAGTTTTTGAGCATTTTTTGCAACAAATTGACACAAGCCTGTTTTGAGCGATTGTCAAATTACGCGAACTAATAATTTATACGGCCAATTGTTCATGCAATATTGGTGCCACTAATGTCAAAGGAAACCTCAATCTCACGATAAGCAGTGTTGTAATAGATAACAATATTTTGTATCTAGATAAAGATAAAGATAACTTACTTTATATTTATCTAGATAAGATAATAGATAACCATTGAAAAAATTATCTTGATAATAGATCAAAGATAAATCATTATTATCTAGATAATTATTAGATAATTTATAGATAATATAAAATAATATAAAGGACATGTTATAAAGTAAAATGCGGTACCAGCTAGAAAGCCGACAGCGTTCCAAGATTGTGCGTTGTATCTTGTATGTGTGCACAGTTTGATTACATTTGAATTCGATAAAAATTACAATTGAAAAAAGTTGGTTATAATTTTACTGATAATTAAAAAATAGATAAAGATAATTTGTAATTTTATCTAGATAAGATAATAGATAAATAAGAAAAAAATTATCTAGATAAGATAATATATAAAAATATATTATCTAGATGATTTATCTAGATAAAATTATCTAGATAAGTTACAACACTGAAGCTGGATTTATAACACGCATAGCGCATAGAAAATAATTTAGCACAGCATAGCATATGAATTGGTCATATGGATATTAGTACATCCATTTATAAGACGCATAGCGCATAGAAAATAATTTAGCATAGCACACGAATTGACCAATGTTCATTTTCCTATGCGCTGTGCTGTGCAGTTCTGTGCTTCGGGTTTATTTGTTGCATTCGTGACAGTTCGTTTTAGTTAACTTCTTACACGCACGCGCATTCGTTGTTCATTATATTAATAATTTTTGTAAAATAGTCAAAACATAATAACAAAATCACAAAGTCAAATAATACCGAATCAAATCTAGCATAACCAACAAAACAGCTGTCATAACGTCATAAGACAACACTGTAAGACAAGGACTTCTTCTTTTACTTCGTATAGCAATCTGTGTTTGCGTGCGGCTTATAAAACCCCCGTAACGAAAATGCTATGCGCTGTGCTGTGCTATGCTATGCTAAATTATTTTCTATGCGCTATGCGTGTTATAAATCCAGCTTGACGATAAGTCACATGACGATCTTGCAGTATCAGTTCACGCACAGCATCCGATTTTGGACGACATTCACGAAATTCGCCATTGAGCGAATTACGGCCACCATTGAATTCGGTAAACCGTCGATAAAGTTCATTTCGTCATAATAACATACGACGAAAATGTATTGAACTAACTTCACATGAAATAGACGAAGAGCTAGCGGTCAAATTAGTGTGGACATTTTATTAGTCGTGAAATTGTAGGGCTTGGGCCTTGCATATCTATTGAAGATGGAATGTCCAGTCTGCCAGTCCTAAGTGACCGGATTACGCTTCCTCAAGTATAAAAAGTTGAGTTACAATAATGTAAATTATATAAATTAAGAATTCTGGCATATGTTGAGGTGGAAATAAATGATATTTCTTATTTATAAAACATATCGCCAGAACGTTTCTACTCCTCCAATCTTAAATACTTATACTAAAAAAATAAATGACATTTGAAATTTTAATAAATGTCAAAAATTTGCTAGTCATCAGTGTTTATCTGCTTACCTATGCGAAAATAATAATAAAAATATTCAATCATAAGTGCTGATAACCCGAAAACAGCAAATTTTTGACAGTTATGAAAATATAAAACGATTTTACTTGAGGAAACCTAATCCGGCCACTTAGGACTGGCAGACTGGACATTCCATCTTCAGTAGATTTGAATCTTATGAGATTATCAGTAACAAAGATATTACATGTTCACTTATTTTATTATTATAAACAAAATATACTTAAATATTTAAAAAAAATTACAGTAGCAAATAACTTACTTAAGCTTGTAACTATACTATACCAAAATTTGAATTTTTTTGCATGATGTATATTGACAGTAGACGTCATTAAAGTTAACAGTTTCTAAAATGTGTCAAAATCATATCTCATTTTTGCTATAAATTTTTGTTACTTCTACACATAAACATTTAAAAAACTGAAATTCTATACAATAACGTAGAAATGTGCATACTTTAATATAAAGTTTTATTTAAATTTTTTGGATTATTTTTAAACAAGTTATTCAACTTTACATCCGAGTGACCATACTTATTACTCCGATAGTCTGTGTTTGATAGCATTTTTATAGCAAAGAAGAGTAAATAATTACTAATTTTGTCAAATATTAAATATTTTATTCCAGGATTTAAATCAATTTTATCAACTTTAAAAACAAATATTACCAGGAAATTAGAGATATTTAACTGAACAAAATGAAAACATCATTTACACCATATAATAATATGACAGCAATGACACATGTTTGAAGTGTAAAGAACAGAAAAGTGCTTTGACACAAAAAAAAGTTTGTTTCGGCCCTGTGTGGTTGTCGAGATCATAATGTCCACACTACAGACCTACAAACGATGACTACGCGATACAGACTTGTGGAATGTAAACTGGTAAACTGGTTATGATTTTGCAACAACGGAACTTTTTACTATAAAATTTCTACAAAACGGAAATGGTTCTAGGTGTATGATTTATGCTTGCACAACAAATGGAAGTGGTTTAAGTAGATGCTGTGAATTTCAAATATTTGTTTATGTAACTGTTGTTTATATTTTATATACTATTAATCCAGTTTGACTAACATTAATAAGCTATTAATTAAGAGCCTTTTTCTTCGATAGTTAACGTAAATGAACCACAAACTCAAGCTCAATGATTATTTCGATATTAGTAACAAATTGCTCTCCAAATGACGGACACATTTTTAGAGCCAGTGTTTTAATAATTAGTATTCTCAATATAATTAAATTAAATGAACCTAAAAGTAATAATATAATTTTATACCGTGTGTCCGAGCGAAAGTGTGGCATAGGCATTTAACATGTGAAAACAGTTTTTTATAAATAAAAACTGTCCGGCTAACAACTATGATACCATATTGCACAGGACAATACTACATCCATTCCTACATCTTATTTAATACACATTACTTCAGTTTCATGTAATTTTAAGAAACTAATGAAAATAATTAGAAAATTTTAACCTTTAGTTTTTATTGCTACATTCGTACAAATTATAACTGTCAATTCGTAGTCATGTGGATATGTCACCGGCCAACGGAACACCTCCCCCAGGTCGGAATCGAACGTACGACCTTTGCTTCCGTTGGCCGGTGAAATCCAAATGGCTACGAATTGACAGCTGTAATTGTACGAATGTAGCAATAAAAACTTAAGGTTAAAATTTTCTAATTATTTTCATTAATTTCTCGAAATTACATTATGAAACTGAAGTAATGTAAAATAAGATGTAGGAATGGATGTAGTATTGTCCTGTGCAATATGGTATCATAGTTGTTAGCCCGACAGTTTTTATTTATATAAAACTGTTTTCACATGTTAAATGCCTATGCCACATTTTTTCTGGGACACACGGTATAAATAAACGAATTTATTAAATTTCGGTGATGTGGCAATACAAAAATTATTAAAGTCCATGAAATCAGCAACACATGAAATGTATTTAGTGAACAATTTATTTTGCGAATTCTGGAAAAATTTATTTCGATTCGGATCTGCAATTTTTTACTGGAGTCGTGAAACACCTGTATACTCTGGGATAGTGTCACAGTATGTAATGTAATGATCTCACTTTGCCAAGTGAGAGAAATTTAATCACACCCTGAAGTGGGAAGTAAATCTTTAATATATTATACTCATTGTCTTATAGGTACCTAGATAATGTAGAATATGAGACTATTTTTAATCTGTAATGACTAAAGTAATTCAACAAAGTCAACCATCATTCTTCATTTATTATTTTTACAGTAAAACTACGTTTAAATCTCTTAACATAAACACTGTTTTAATTTTAAGACATAACCTTAAGATGTTTGACATACGTAAATTTGCCTGATCGAATCCACTTTCGACAAAAACTATGACAATGTTTAAAAGAGTTAATACATCTGATGCTAGATTTTAGGAGGAAGACGAGCCCCTTAAGAGGTCGAAACGTAGTTTAAGTGTTACTACGAGTATAATATTGAATTAAAAAATTTCTTTTATATAAGAACAATAACCAGAGGGGGACTGGTAACGTTTCGGCCCAATGGGAAATACATTTCTCGGGCTCAGTCGAATTCCTATAAAACAGTGTTGAGGTGTTGTTTTCCAAAAAAGGAGAAATAGAGCCGCAGGCGAAATTTTGTTGTGGTTCAAGGTCAATGGCTGTTTCATTAAAAGTTTAGTTTTTCCATAAAGGGGAAAATTACACTCTTTTACGAGTAAAAATTAAAATAAATGTAATGATAATTGGGAAAATTAGATTTGTAATTAGTCTAGCAAAGAACAAACCGGAGCCGAACAGCCGATTCTAAGGCCCAATTTAACCAACTTCATGTTAAAATATAACATGGAGTTAACTTCATGTTAGCTACAAAAATCGTTTTTCCAACTGGTGTTATCCTTAACATCAAGCTAAAGTACATGTTATTTTAACCTGTGGAATAAATACCGGTTAAAATTTTAACTTCATGTTTCCTAACTTAACCTAATCTAAAAAATTGACACCCAAAATGAATCCGTATAACATAAATGCATATAGCGATGACTAAGAGGTGCCTATAAGGGCACTAAGAATATTACGAGTAACGCCTAATCATTTTGAAAAGTATACCTAGTTGAAAAGTATTTTTTAAAGGTTTCGTCTATCAACAAGAACTGTTGAAAATATGGCTGACCAATACAAACAATGAATATAAAACATAGTTTTGTTTGTTTATTTGTATACAATGTTGTAAATAACTGTAAATTTTAATATAGAAAAACTCAGAATTGAATTTTTTGCGTTATTTATAAAAAGAAATTATTATCGTTATCGTTGATCAGCCCAATATTCCACCGGCCCAGTCCGCCCCTGACAATAACAACACTATACTTGGATTTTTACACAAAGAGAATTCCAATGTAAAAACATTCAAAACATAAAGCCAGTGCTGTTGTTCTAAGACACGAAACACAGGTGAATTATTTAATATTAATTATAAATTCATAAATTCATAGCTTTGGAATCCTCTTTGTATAAAAATCCGAGTATAACAATCAGAAGCTTGCATTTATTAAAAAACAATAAACATTTATGTAGGAATTTTCTTCTCACAGGTGTCAAATAACAGTAAACAGTGCGAAATATCAACCAGTGTTCAAGATTCCCATTAACTGATAATATTCACAATTGCATTATAAATATTTTTTTCCGCGTGCAATTTTCATTTCACTGCAATTGTACTCGCCGTAATCGCGTCTTCGCTTCACATAAGAATGACATGTATATGTAAGTTTGCATGTCTTGCACACGTAAGAATTTGCGGTAATCACAGACTGTGGTCCCAAATGATTACTTGACAATGCTACAATAACACATACGTAAACATATCAACATGCGGTCTAATTATATTTATTTACTGTTCTATGCCAACTTTCTAGAAGTACCTATCGCCCGTTTACGGTCATTTCATAAATGCTAAACCGGAAATTTTAACGTTACGTCGAGTAGATCACTCAGAATATTAATTTATGCGACACGTCACGGCGAACTCTGGTGTGATAGAGGAGGATGACGTCAGTGGGCCGGTTGTTACTAGACTTCGGTTTGAACGCAGCAGATAAAATAAACATTACTATAGTATATTATATATTGAGGGACTAAAGTGCATGATTTAATCCTGAGGGTGAAGTTTATTTCACGAGCCGAAGGTGAGGGAAATAATCACCTGAAGGATTAAAGGTACTTTAGTTCTGTGGTATATATGCTATTTTTTGCACTTCATCCTCAAACGAATACAAAATAGTTTAAAAGAATACACATTTTGTAATTTTGACAATAAATTTTATGACAAATATTTATATTGTTACCATAGATACTCTGTAACAAATAGCACGTATTTACTTGACAACGGGATTAATTAATTCAATTCCTTGACAACGGGATTAAATATGAAAAATAATCCCTTGGGATCAAATTAAGAACCTTAGTCTCTAAAAATAAAGACTAAAGAAGAGTTTTAGTCCCGGAAGTGCAAAAAATTTATTTAAATAATGCCTCTCAAATGTCGTGGTCCAGCTTGTAATAGTTATTTATGTATTAAGTGAATAAAGAAGTTTATATGGCGTGACACGTGATTTTGAACCCGCGCGTCAGCCGAGGGCTAAAAACACGTCGAGCCATAAAAGCAAGTTACGCCCGTGGTACATACCCAACTTTATGCACGGTTGAATGTTTTCTAATAAATTAATTAATATAATTTACTTCTTCAAATTACCAATAATTTTTAATGTCTTTGACTGTTGCTAAGATACCAAAAAAATCCGAAATAAACAAAAATTTAAATGTCAAAGTTGTCATTATTGAATTAAACATTTACAAGATAATTTATGTTAAATGTAAATAAAAATGATGTTACTTAAATAAAAATGGTACAATTAATTATAGAAATGGTTATTTATAGAATTATTAGTAGTTTATTGAAAAACTAAACTGTTTGCATTAATTTGACGTTTTTTATGGCGCACTGCGGTTCGAGTCCCTGATTTTTAATAAATTATAGGAAAGTGTGGCATATTCATTTAACATGTGAAAACCATATTGCACAGGACAATACATCCATTTTTCTTCATCTTATCTTATTTAATATATTTATTTAAAAATTGAGTATAAAAATTTAAAATCTCTATAGTTTATTTCTTAATTAAATGGAGTTGTCTCGCTGAGCTGTAGTTACACTGAGAAAAATATCACTAGATTTTTTTGGCGGCAAAATTAAATTTGCCCTATAGTGGTTTGCGGACTTGGAAATTTTTTGTAAATTCTTAATTTTTGGTTTTTATGTTATTACATGGGCAAACTCGATACAGTCACTGACAACAGCTGACGAGACAAGATGGAGAACATTCGTTTGTTTACATTACAAAGTTTGTGTGGTGTAAAACTGGTGTTACATCAGCCAATCAAAATCAGTTTTAGCATTCAAACTTCAGATTGCTCCGTTTAATTAAGAAATCAACTATAGTACCCAGAGACGGATCTATAAAAAATATATGGGGGAGGCTACAGAATGTAAAAAATAAAAATGTTGATTTTATAATTATTCACATCATTTGTCATCTGTCAAAATAAAAAACCAATTAAAATGCAAAATATTAAATTTCACAGCCAATAAAAATCAATAGACTTGATTATTTTGTACTAAGTAGTAAGGTTTTGTGTCGACTTCACTACTAGTAATTTTAGGTGACTATTTAACAAATGAACATTTTTATTATAATCTTTCTTTTCAATACACAATTTCTATCTCTGGTTTTTCTTTAAGGTTCTAGATCAGTTCTCACTTAGAATACACTATTTTATTTATAAAAAAATACACAAAAACACATAAAATCAATTTGATTACAATTTTTGAAGTAGGTGTATATTTTCTGAAATCATGGATAATTGCAATTTTTGGCAATTTTAATTTAAAACTGGATCTGATTCAATGAATAATCTCTTGAATACCATTCGTAGTCATTATTTTTCTGTTAGTATATTTATTATACACTTATGTACCTTGTATATTTATATACAAGCACAAGGAACATTCGTATACTACCAAAAAAATAATCGACATAACAATGACTAGTTATGGAATGGTGACTATTTTAAATTTAAAGTGTATAGTGCCATTAGCAATTTAAACCCTTTCTGGAACATCTAAATAGGATGCACCATTGATTGTCAGAGTACACCAGACCAAAGGTTAGCATATTTATTTATATTATATAAAAAATTGAATTGATTAAATTAAAAAGGCTAAGTAACTATGTCCTATTTAGATATTTATTTTAAAAATAATGAGTGTTGCCAATTTTTTCACATCAAAATAGTATATTATACATCGAGGGAGAGAAATGCATATTTTTTTCATGAGGTGCAATTTGTAGCCAGAGGGCGAAGCGAAGCGTAGCCCGCGGGATACAAAGCAACGAGGGAAAAATTGCAGTCTCTCCTGAGGGGTATATACTATTTTTTACACGGACCAAATTAATTTACTTTAAAAATATAGTAATAAATTATCAAGTATGTTATTTATTGTTGGTAACATAAATCATACATAGCAACCCACAGAAACAAATAAATAATAATAATAATATAAACTCCCTAGGGAGTGATTATTTCCCTAGGGACTAAATGAATCACTTCTATCATGATTTTTAATAAGAAAAAGATGACGTTTACTCCCGTCCGTGTAAAAAAAGATTTATGAATTATTCTTAAATAAAAGTAATAATTTCTAATCTACAAAATTGATTTATATTTTTGATAGTTTCAAGGTTACTTATAAAACCGATTATTTGTTTACTTCGTATACACGTATACAGGATGTTTTTATACTGTACTATTTTTTGCAAACTTCTTTCAATCTCTTACGTATGCACATTCAAATAACACTTAATAAGATTACGTATAATCCACATGCCATTCCAAACTTTTTCTAGATATCACCAAAGAAGAAAAAAATAATAACTTCTTGGTTTCCAAGTTACTTTTCTTTTCACAGCGCTACTTTTTACAGAATTTTTTTCTTCATTTTATTACATTGTTAGAGAAAGTTTCTATTAATTATTACACCAATTGATTACATATAATTAGGTGTATATACTCGCCTTGAAAATTAAAATTCGAAAAACAAATTCATATCCGCAAAACGCAATCAAGAAGTAAATATTAATTTAGTTGGTGGAACTTTACTTTTAGTTTGCCAATTTCCATTTTGTTATCTTGTATAATTTCACTTTCCATTTTTGTTTATGACACTGCGTATAGAATTGCAGATGGTGAAGATGTTAGACCAAAGGTTAATCTGGGAATAGCCAATGTAATATGTTGCAAAGTTATGTAACAAGGAAATGAATAGTTATACAGAGTAGGATTCATTCTTTTGTTGACTTGTTATAAATAAATCATGGTAGAAGGAAAATTAGCTAGGTTGCGATATGTTTTATTATTTGGAGTGCGTTGTGGTAAAAGCTAAATCAATTATTTTCAGTAAATGAAACATAATGTATTTTCTTTTTATAATTTTGTTAGGTTTAAGCTTGATTCAGACCTACTCAATTATAAGTGTAAGTGGCAACTTTAAGGTATTCGTCTACCCTAAAATTTTACAGCATTACAGAGGTGTATGCTTCCACATTTACTTTAGTTCTAATTGAAATATATGATGCTTTTATATATGAGTGTATTGACAAAGGATGTCTTAATGCCTATATTTTTTATTTTTTGTCTTGGGCCTGGGAATTTGAAGTAAAAAATATTTTTTCAAAATCGGCATGAAAATAGTCATTTCCTGACTAATTTGAGTCTTGAAAGTAAGATTTCCATGACTAGGCATGAAAATAAATAAGTAAAAATGACTAGGCATGAAAATAAAATTTATATGCCTCCGATCGGCATCGCTAGTTTTCCATATCTCAAAATCCGCCAGAAACTCTTTGTTGCCAGCCTAGGCCGGCAAACAACCGGAAGTTATAGGTTGGCATCCTGACATTACTACAGTTGTCAAGCAGATGTCAATTTTATGCGTTGAATATTTTTTATAGAAGAATTAACAAGATTTTGACAAATTTTAGACGTAAATCGTTAATATAGAAACTGAAATAAATATATTTTAAGCTCAAATGCAAGTATTCAGTGCACAATTTTTTAGGTTATGTATAATTATTTTATATTTTTGTAATGAAATCGGCACATAAAATATTGTGTATTACACGTCCAGAAACTGTTATGCTAGTGCTCGTAATTTGCAAGCCTCGCCTGTGGCTCGGCGTGTCAAAAATACTCGCTCTTGCAAAAGGTCAGTTTCTGGCTTTGTGATACAAATAACTATTTCATGCCTAGTCATTTTTACTTTCCACTGTCTGTAGGTACAAACACTTGTCATGACAACGTTTTCTAAATTTTGTCACAGCTCTGATGATTTATGCAAACCTAATTTTTTCTATAATTTTAAGCTTAATTGCCGATTTAAAAAAAATAAAATACATCACGCGTCATAAAAATGTCTTTGCTAGACTCGGAGGCTTTAAAGAAACGCTCGGACGCTGCGCATCCTCGCATTCTTCAAACAATCCTCCTTGTAATGTAATATACTATTAAAAATGACGTTTTTTGTCATTATTTGATATGATGAGAATATGTAAAGAGTGGCTCAAGTAATGCATGCGGCTCTTATCAAAAATGATGTGTTCATTTACACTTATTCGTATTTCAGAAGTTGTACGTTGTTTTGTTTATTTTATGTAATATTCTTGTGCAAGATGACAAAGTCTACTTGATTTTGTTGATTTATAAATAGTGCATATTTATTTGGCCTTATTTCAATGCATATTAAAGACATATTTCAATCACATTTTCCTGTATAATTCCGCACTCTAATCATGAGATATAATCGTGTAAAGTTTGCATAAATTGGAAATTTTTGTGAATTTTTCGGAATTTTTATAATCATGTACAATTTTATTATTAAAATTTTAAAAAGGCACACTTGTTAATTGATACTTTAAGTATATAATCCTTGTAGAAATAAAATTTAACCATTCTTGTACTGCCCACAAAACACTCGCTACGTTAGTACATTTTATTCTGCATTTTAGGAGGTAGCTATTTTAAATTTATTCTGCCAATGTTATGTTTACGTCTAGAAATAGTGGTTTTGTTTATTATTTTTATGATAATTAATTAGTATTTTTAATGAAAACATTATTTTTCATGTAAAGAGTATAGTGACTTAAGGAAGCCATGGCCAAGGTTTGAAGAAAATGTTAAAAAATTTCTGCCTGAGCCGGGAGTCGAACCCGGAACCTTTGGATTGGTAGAGCATTGGACCGGTAATCCAAAGGTTCCGGGTTCGACTCCCGGCTCAGGCAGAAATTTTTCAACATTTCCTTCATTATTTTTCATATTCTGTCAATTTTCAACTATTTTCTTTACAAATAATATTTATTAAAATGCAAACATTAACTGAAATTTTCTCTAATTTATATCGCAACACTGTAGCGGATGACTTCATCGATTAATTAAATAATGCTTTATTATTCATCATGTTGGATTTCAATTTATGACTTTCAACAATTTAACCAGTAGAAATAAAATTCTTATGCTAATACTATTACTAATACTTATTCCGTGAAAAAAGTAAATATTCGAGATTGGTAGTTAATTAAATACAACAACGATGTGCGAAAGTAAAAATGTTTTTGTGGTTTTTGTACGTACATAATATTATAAATAATACATAAGTACATTCATATCCGTTAAAAAAATTATAAAATTAAAGCAGAACAATGCAACTTCATGATCTAACGCGTGAATTTAAATAAATAAATATAACAGTTTCACTTTTACTTCTTGACCTCCGGTGTAAATCGTTTTTATAACAAAAAGTTATTTTAATTCTAAGTAAAAGGTGTGAAGATATGTAAATTTCTAATATCAACACTAGAATTCATTGCCACTTTCTTTCTAAAAATTTACTTGCTAAAAACAAAACTTTTATTTGGTGGATACCATCTGCAGAATAATTGCGAAATATATGAATACTTTTGAAAGTTCACAAAATGGTATTCGACAAATTATGGAATAAATTTTCTGGTGCATTTACTTTAACCTTTATGTCTGAAAAATATTCATAAATTTGAACATACATACAGATCCTTTGTGCGTATTTATATGTGTGTATAACAGTTTACATTATCTTATGAATAAGTAATGTGTGGTTAGTCGTTATCTGCTGCAATTTAACTAAACTGCTTGCCATTAGAATGTGATTTATATAAACTTGTGTTAATTGTAACATTCTTGGAAATGTCATTCTATTATATGGTAATTTAATCATGTAGTAATGTCATTTTTATGATATTTTAATAATCTTATAGATATAAGTATCGGGTGTTTTTAAATAACTATTAGTATTTGAGAAAATAAAACAGATAATATTTATATAGTGTTATCTCTGAAAATTTTATACATTAATTTATTCTTTCCGGAATGTTTTTGAGTGTTTTCCAACAACGTCTTAATAAAACTCTTGTGGTACACGAGAGCTGATTACGTTGTTGGAATGCACGGTAAAAAAATTATGGAAATGAATTAATTCACGAGTGCAGATGTGATAAGAAAATCGTAATGACACAGCCGCTCTACTTTGGAATTCTTTTTACATAATAAACTTGAAATATAGACTAATTGTGTATTTTAAAAAATTAGTACCTAGATTTATTTATTTATTGTGAGCGAAGAAGTTAAGGTAGGAAATTCATTGATCATAGGCGTGCGGCGTGCGTGATTTCGGTATGAGGGAGGCCAATGCAGTCAAATAATGAGAAATAATTTATTAAAAATCTTAGATTTGAATGCAAATATCAAATCATAGGCAGGTATCCAATGAAATAAAAAAGATAAATAATAATGCAGTAGTACGACGTCAAAAATATAATTTTTTTAGACTGGAACCTTTTACGTACGATTTCTCAACAATTATTGCGGTGACACATAGTTTTTATTTTTTTAATAAAAAAAATACCTCAGATATTAAAGAATCATCATAACTTGCTTTTTTAAAATGCGTGCCTCTCAGGCTGTAGGATTCGTAGTGGGGAGAGAGTGATCTCATTCGACAGGTACACTTTTAAAGTTTTGTTCCCAACCCGGTCAGTCGCCATCATGCGTTGGAGCACGGAGCAGCGTGTGCTTTCAGTTGAGTCGTACACTTCCCGGGGCGCCTCATCTCAATAAGAGGCGATTTGGAGTGGCCAGCTCCGCTCACCCGATTTGTCTCCTTGTGATTTTTTTTGTGGGTTTTTTTAAAATCTAAATCAACATCAAATTCAATTATCTTCGTTATTTCAACGGTTACCTATGAATTTTAATGTTTATCCAAATTCTACGACTTTTAATTAATATTAATTTATACTAGTTTCATTATTTACAAAAAATTTGCTTTATAGTTACTCCTAATTCCTAGGATTGTTTCAAATATTCTGTAATAAAATTTTCAAGTTCAAAATTACATCGTACTTGTACAAAATATATCTAAAATATTTGTATAGTTCTAGATAGATTACTTATATGAAGAGCACTTACTGCATTCGGGTCATTGTACATAAAACAATTAATTTTTCTCATAACATGTTCATAAAATACATGTTAACAGGTATCACATTAATTTGACAATGTAATGTTGAGGTGCCAAGAACAATACACAATTATGACAAATAATTATTACAGTTACACCGCAGTCACCAGTTTAGTTTTATAGCTAGAACTAATCTTAAAGACAATAAATAATATGACACATAACTTGTCAGCGATACTAACTTGTAAAAAATAAAATATAAACAACACAATAAAATGATGTGTCTAATTTATGTATTTATCTTCTGTCAGAAGAAATGCTAACAACTTATTGTATTAATTTTAAAAAGTTCAATGCTACCATTGTCAAGTTGTAAATTATTTAATGATGTCTTTCTAATAGCGAAATCGGTTTAGGATTATATACGCAAGTATGAAAATTATATACGTACATATTTGCACAATGTAATTTGCTGTAATTTATGTGCGAAAAGTTCCGTTATAATGCCGAATAATGGAAGATTCTGCGGACTGTGTTCTCCTTTCGTTATTTTCTAATAAACAATCATCACCGCGAGATTGTACTGTGAAGACTTTATAACTTGAACGATGAATGTGAAGTTCAAGGAAAGATACTCAAACTTTTGTCGTTAAAGTCCAGTTGGGAAAATTATGTTTCAGGTAACTTGTTACAATGTAGTATACATAATTGACCCTCTTGTCTCTTAAATTTAAATATTATGGTTGTGGTTTTATATTTTTTAATAGGTAACGTATAAATTTTGATGGAGATATTTTAATTCTAAGACTAGTTAGTTAATTAGTTATATTACTGTAATTTTTTTACTATCAAAAGCGCAAATGTTCTGCCGTGTTTTACTTAACATATTTTTGAATGTCTTATAGTCCTTTACTGTAGATATTCCAATACGATATTTAAAAACATCACATCTCAGCAGGGACCTGAAGCAATATTTATTTGTAGTTCAGGTTCGGTTACGGTTCAAGCAAAAATTATCGGTTCAGGTTTGGTTTTAGGTTCAAGAAGTTTTAAATATAAAGGTTTTAAAACCTCTATTATTTCAGGTATTTTCGGTTCAAAAATAATAATTAACGCACATTACTTGTTTGTTGTTTACTTGACAAAAAATTAATGTTTTATTGTAAAAAGGAACTAAAAATAATAAAATAATAAAGGTTTTTAAACCCTTATATTTTAAACCTCTTGAACCTAAAGCCAAACCTGACCCAATTTTTCTTGTTTGAACCATAACCGAACCTGAACTACAAATAAATATCACTCCGGGTCCCTGGTAAATGCAATTTCACTAAAGCCACATACTCAGTATAAAGTTTTGTTTGTTCTTTGTGGACCTTTGTTTACATTTTGATAAGATTTTATATTTCGCTACAATTATTGTCATAAATATTACCGATCCAACTATGACACTTTCATCAAACAGATCCATTTCCGACAGTTATAAGTTGTTATAAGAAAGGTTATGTCGTTAAGTTAGCAGATTATTGAAATGGTTATAAACCACACAGTTCCCATTCACATCATACATCTTACATAACACAGAACAAGTAACCGATTACATATTACATCCATTATAAACCAGATTAGTTTATTATATATGTAATTGGTTACTTCTGCTGTATTCTGTAATCTGTAAGATGTGTGATGTGACTGAGAAGTGTGTGGTTCATAATCATTTCAGTAATCTGTTAACTTGACGACATAACCTTTTATTTCTTATAACTGTCAGAAATGGATCCGTTTGTTGAAAGTTACTTAGTTGGATCTGCAATTATTATAGTGAAATATAAAATACTCATCAAAATGTAAACAAAGATAAACAAAGAACAAATAGGACTTGCTTGCTATTTGTTGGAAAAGAGTGAAGAGTGAAGTAGGTATGTAGGTAACAGAGTGGTTTTATACTGAGTATGGCTGACTTTAGTAAAATTGTATTTGAATAAAATAATATATTTGGTAATCCATGAAGACTTTAAAAGTTAGATACTGAACTAATTTTTGGATATCATATTGTTACAGTTAAACATTCATTAATTTCACATTTTTTAGAGTATCAAACCATGGCTACTTGTTTGAAATATAGCGCCTATGACCACACCTTTCAATATAGTGATACTCTAGGAAGTTTTCTTAAAAGTTGGCGAACCTTACAGTTACAGTATAGGTAAACGTCAAATCCAGTGTCATTATGAACCATAAAGGTTGGTTTATAATGGATGTAATCGTTTACTTCTTCTGTATTCTGTAAGATCTGTGTTGTAATTGAGCAGTATGTGGTTCATAATCATTTCAGTAATCTGCTAACTTGACGACATAACCTTTCTTATAACTGTCAATGTTTATAACAATAAATATTGTAGCAAAATATATAATACTCATCATAATGTAAACAAAGAACAAATAAGACTTGCTTGCTATTTGTTGGGAAAAAGTGTAAAGTGAAGTATGTAACAGAGTAGCTTTATACTGAAGTATGGCTGATTTCAGTAAACTATATTTGAATAAAATAATATGTTTAGTAATACGAAGAGTTTAAAAGTTAGAAATGTTCATAATAATGAACTAATTTTTGGATATCATATTGTTACAGTTAAACATCAATTAATTCAACATTTTTATAGAGTGACTACTTGTTTGAAATAAAGCGCCTATGGCCATACTCTTTACATATAGTGATAGTCTAGGAAGTTTTCTTAAAAGTTGGCGAACCTTACAGTTACAGTATAGGTAAACGTCAAATCCAGTGTCATTATGAACCATAACACAGAAATACCTATAGCTTATGTTAACAGAACACAGAAGAAGTCACCAGTTATATCCATAATAAACCAGCCTTAACCTCTACCTGCCTCAACATCACTCCTCAACTGTTACTTCTGCTGTGATCTGCAGCAGGTTACGTTCTTCCCAGACAGTTCTTTGACGTTTTGTGGTTTCACGTTTTACTTCTTCGCTTCCTCATCACAGCGTGTCTATGCTTGTGTCCGGTGCCGTTGGTCGGATCATGCGGTGTTAGGATCAGGAATCGGGGTCAGTGGTACTTGCTAGTGGATGTGGTTCATTCAGTAAAATGTATGAGATGGAGATGCATAATGTGGTAGTTAGTTGATTGCAATGCAAGATGGAACATTAGCAGATGAGATAGAGATCATTATGTACAGGGTGAGTCAGCTAAGTGTTCCCTATTTCATTTGTTTGTAAAGTCTCAAGTTTTTGTGTAAAGTCCGCCAAATTTTTGCTGTAAATACAGTAGCCACTTGAGTTTTTGTTCGAAAGTTTTATCATTATTGCTCTATTGCTTCCTAATTGGTGACTGAAATAATGATTAATTAATTAATGATTAGTCAAACGACTATTTGTAGGATTTTAAAGGACCTTAAGTGGCATCCTTATAAGATTCAAATTCTGCAGGCAATTTCTGAAGAGGATAAAGCAAACCGATTGGAATTTGCAGAAGACGAAATTGAACGAATGAATGAAAACCCTGGTCATCTGAATAACATTATGTTTTCTGATGAGGCACATTTTCATCTTGATGGTGGATTTAATAGACACAATCATCGGTATTGGTCAGATGAAAATCCCCACTGGATTGCTGAACAATCCTTGCACTCTCCTAGAACGACTGTTTGGGCTGCAATTGGAGATTTTGGATTAATTGGTCCAATTTTCACATTGAAGTGAACCACTCGTGAAGTTTTTGTCTGATCGATTTGAAATTTCGGCAGTAAAAATTCCTTTAGATAGTTCATGTTTTGCGTCACTTTCTGATAAAAATTGCCTAAGTTATAAAAAATCAAAATAGGGAATAGTTAGCTGACTCATCCTGTATATAGGATGTCCTCTGCCATACACAACGGCTCTTTAATAAAGTCGTAGATTATGCACTTGTTACATAAATATCTATTATAGTACTTATACTGATTCCGTGGTACTAAAATGATGTAAGTACACTACTCTTAATTTTTCAAGTTTCTGAAAAATTCTTTTTAATTCGTAATCAACATTTCAAACTGTATATACAGGCTGTCCAAGTTAACGTGCTCACCATTGGGATCTCGAGAACGGTAAGTTGGTTAAATTAGACAAAAGTTGCCCCTCTTGGGGGCCAATTTAGAAATGTTTTTGTTTTCCCACAAAAATGTATAGATGTAAAAATGTAAATTTTGACAATTTCGTTTTTCACCTATAACTTTTTTGTGTTGTACAAGTTTCTAATTTTAAAGAGGAATTCACAGCAGTCCTCAAAAATTTTTATCTCCTGCGGATTTCGAGAAATTCAAACCAAATTCAAATTTTCATATGTAGCTCATAGTTGGCTATGACCCGTCTTATTAGAGATTTTTTCTCTCTTTTCAACGATGTAAAACACAAGTACATTGAAATTAAAATAAAGGCTGAAATTACAGAATTCTTTATTTTAATTAATTTATTTAAACGTGCAAGTTAGAAACTTGTACTAATTCAAACAAAAAAGTTATAGGTGAAAAACGAAATTGTCAAAATTTACATTTTTGCGTATATCTTGTCACATGTCACCTATGCAATTTTTTGGGAAAACAAAAACATTTCTAAATTGGCCCCCTAAAGGGCCAACTTTTGTCTAATTTAACCAACTTTGTATCTCTCATGTGTGGCTTTTATGTAGACAAGTATTGGTATTAAATATTTATATGATTCTTATAACATAGTTCTCAAGAATTTGATACTTACACATAGATTCTTTGTGGATTCTTTCATCCTTCTGAATCCAGAAAAAAAGAAGAAATTCATTGTTTTGCAGCTATTATCAACGAATTACAAATTCTTCTTTTCCAAGACTCATTCGATACAATTTGACGGTGTCGCTTTTTGACAAGCAATTTCTAACCAGGATTTTTTACCTCTCGCCTAGAGAGGTATAGGGATCGTGAAAAAATTCGATGTCGAGATTTTTGTCAATTAGCACGTTTTAGCATCTTTAGAACCTATTTTGACTATTTTCACGATGATGTCTGTGTGTGTGTGTGTGTGTGTGTATGAAAGTCTGTATGTACGCCTACTATAGCCTTTCGTCCCGGTTCATTATCTCAAATTCTACTGAACATAAAATTCTAATATTTTGCATTATACAATTATATATGTTAATGAAGAGCTGAAAAGATTTTGGTAAAAATCCACCAACCGGAAATGGTACTTTTCTTGTAGCACTATAACATTTTTTGCAAAAATTGTATAAAATAATGCGATTGTTACAATTTGACATACCACACATGAAAGAAGAAATTACATTGTACAATATTTAATCTTACTTGTTTCTATATCTTTAACCAATAAAGAAATATAATTTTTTTAAATATATAATTTTACCTACCACGATTTGTGAATCCCGAAATAGAAATAAAATTTAAAACAAAAATAAAATTGTCAATGTGACAGATAAACAGATGTCTGTGGCAAGGAGGTTTCTCTGTGGTGTAGAATTTTGAAATGTTGGATATAATATAGATATTAACTGGACATAGTATTATGTAAATATGGTATTTATAAAATAAAATAATATATTAAACTAAAAGCTGATTAGATTTGTGAAATATATAATTTATTACCTAATTAAAGCTTAATATTTGGTTAAATACGAGGTTAAATAATAATACTTCAATGTCAAGGCGAGAGGTATTGTAACGGCCACGTCAGATTTTTTTAAATTCAGAAACATGAAATAATCCTTAATGAATCCTTGTGTGAACAGGGCTTTACGGGTTTTAATATAAGGTCTGTAACAGGGTACATTACCATAATAGCAAATTACCAATCCAGTCAATTATATTGAAAGGAGACCTCAAAAATGAGCTATTGCCATGAAAAAAGTTTTCAAAAAGTTAATTGTTCTTTAAATATTTGAGATTTTACGTATCGATACATCTACGTCACAATAATGCGTTTCACGTGTATTTCTTACTTACAGTAATAAAGAAACTACCAAATTGTATTTTATATTTTGTAACATTTAGAAACAGTTGATTTTACATGAGTACATTTTAATTCCAGCCCCATGGTTTGAGAAGATACACATCTATACATCTACGTCACACAAACTTTAAAAATTAATTACAGTTTTATTAAGAACAATTAAGGCTTATCAGTACTCTCAATCGCTTTCAAATAACATGATGTTTCAATAAAAAAACTTTTTAAAAAATGGTAAACTACCCATTGGAACACTACTATAGTAAAAATTTTTTTGGAGAGGAGTCACGTCATCAATGTTGGTCACTAGATAATGACGTCACGGAACCAGTTAATGACGTCACGGAATACTAGATTTACATAGTACACTAATTTAATTTTTTTTATATGTAATGTGTGTGCCATTATTGAATTTACATGCGATGCTTATTTTTGCGATAAATTTAATTTATTGAATTATTAGACAATTAATATTTAAATATCATTGTAAAATTTAATATTTTTCCAGTTAGAACTCTATAGCGTTACAGAAAAATTTGAATGTCATGTAAACGTACAACACAAAACACAATTCTTAATTCAGTAATGCCAATGTGTGGTGAAAAAACAAACTACAATTATTTGAAATAAATTTAAAATGCATTAAAAACATTATGTTCGGCGTTAAAATTATTGTAAATTTAATGAAAATGCGTTATTCTTATAGTATGCAAAAATTAGTATTTATTTTATTCATTTAACATCTACTACAGTTATTTTCCATTTTGTAATGTTTTGATGACATGACTCCTCTGCAAAAAAATTTTAACTATACAATCAATCAGTTTATTAAATATGAACCAAATCAAATAATGTCTAGGAATCTTTTGTAAGATAAAGTGGATTTATAGAAAAAGTAACAAACGTAGCATACGCTTCAATAACCAATAGCCAATTATTTTTTATACATGCTGTACCTGATAGTCTCATCTTATTTTATTTGAAATTTATTGTATTGATGGTATCTTCTTTGTTTAATTCATATATTTTTTATCATTTTATACTTACTTTGTATAAATAAAGAAACGAAGAATAAATAATTTATTCACAAAGGATAATAATAATGTCTGTTTGTCGTCATGACCTAAGTCGTCGTAATGACCTTAATAAAAAAAAATGTTTACATTTTTTTGGTCTAATTTTATTACAACGTATAAAAGAACATAACAAGAAACATATAAACAATATTAACCTTGCTTTTCCAAGGTTTTTTATATGAATAAAGGTGACATTATGCCTATAATTTGGTCTCGCAATAGGTATAAATATACAAACTAAATAACAGTTTATACTATGCAATAATGTATAAACATTGATTAAAGAAACACATAATTAGGCGATTGAAAAAATTTAAAAAAAAACCCATTCACCAACCGACTGATATATTGCAAACTTTAATCATGTTGCATACATACCTACAATTATTTTACGTCTTTCACCAACTCTTGAGTTGTGACAGCCTCACATACTGTGCTAGGCTAGGTTGATTTGTATTGTACCTAACGTGTGTGTGGTTATCAGCATTCAACTACAGATTGTTAGAGCGGAAACTGCAGGGTACACTACACGGGAATTAGAACGTGCAAACTAACTAAAACTTATACAAATTAAAAAATGTTATAGATGAAAAACTAAATTGTCAAAATTAACATTTTCATCGATATCTAGTGATCTATGCATTTAAGGAAAACAACAAGTTCTCATTAAATTGGTCTAATAGTGAGGTAACTTTTGTCTAGTTTAACCGACTTCGTATCTCTTACGGTTCCCGAGATCCCCATGTCGAACAACTTATCTGGGACAGCCTGTATACATACAGGGTGTCAATTAAAAAGCGAGCCATAGGTGTTTAACATGGGAAATCAGTGTTTCCTTGCTCAAAAATGACCAGTTTAGACAAAAATACTTCAAATAAAAGTTTTAGAAAATTAAATTCTTAAAATCAGTAATCACATGTTATTGTACACGTTTATTAACCGAAATATTATTGTTTAAGATTTTATAAATGTTGCTCATTTGTAGTAATAGCCTGGAATTGAAACAAAATTACAAATGAATGCTGTTTTAACTGTCAGAAATATTACAAATGAGCAATATTTATAAAGTGTTAAATAAAATCTGATTACTAATTTAGACGCAGAATTTAATTTACTAAAACTTGTATTTGAAGTATTTTTGTCTAAAATTAACTGGTCACTTTTGTGCAAGGATAAACTGATTTCCCATGTTAAACGCCTATGGCCCGCTATTTGATTTACACTCTGTATATGTGCGCATGTATTTGTTAAACTGGAATGTGCACTTGACTGAATCTGAACCTGAATTGTCAGATCCACACATTGCCAATGCTTAATAAATTCAAATTATTCAAGATTACAAGAACTAGCAATATAAACTCTAACGACACTATAAATTATAAAAATAATATCATAAAACTTAACTACTCTATCAGATGATCTCGTGAAAGAGAAGCAAAAAGGAAAGGCATCCTTCATATCATCTTTCATTTAATAACACGTTGTTAATAACTAGGCTATTAAACGTCGCTTTTTATTTGCCAGAGGAAAAACGAGCCCGTTAAGAGGATTTTCCTTTTTGTTTTACCATTATCTATGTTTATATTATTTAGTTGATTTGCAAATAATTGTATAAGGAAAACAGGTGTGAAACTGGACAATTAGTAGCACAAGTAGACGTTTAGAGCAATTTAAACTTCGGACACTCCAATAATTCCAACTATTACATTTTATATTAATATCGAAACTAGATTTTAATTGAGAAAACTATCAAATTAGCCCGTTTTATTTATTGTCTGTATATAGATTAGGTATTACTAACGATTAATTTACTACCTATTTGAGCCGTAGGTAAGTGTAATCATTTTCCAATAAGTAATTGTATATAATAGGTACTAGTAATCTTAAGTAAAGGAGATATTATAGTACCTACTGACTATTATGTTTGCACAAGAAGTTGTATTGGCCAAAAACCAAAATATCAATGCAAATTAAATAATTTTATCCAACACCTCTTAATAAAAGCATCCTAACTATGGTGATTTTAAACAAGCAAAGTAAAAAATTACCCACAAGTGGCTTTGATCAAAATTATACCCACTTGTGGGTAAATTGTTACTTTGCTTGTTGGAAGTCACCATAGAAACGATGTTTTAGGTTGAAACTTAATATTTTTAAAATATTTAAGCAGTTATTAAGAGGTGTTGGATAAAACGTTATACTTCTCACGTAGGCAAAAAGGAATGACTTACTATAGTAAATAACTATTAAAATACTTACTTTTGTATCATTATTTTTAATATGTAGTTTGTCTAAAGATAATACAAACTTTGTGTATTAAATGATATGATTTAAGTAGTCGTACGTAGACCAATGATAAAACATTATATACTTTTGTTATTATATTTCTCAAGGGGCTTCTCTTACAGTAAAAAAAGTATTTAACAAATTACTCCCAACCTATTAATATAAATCTTTTAAAAAAAATACCATAAAGACAAGGGCAGTAAAAAACTAGCTACAATGTCGAATTTTTTATATTATTATTTTAAACAATTAAAAAATAAAAATTCTGAGAAAATTCTTTGCAACTCTGATTGCATTGTAAATTGAAATGTTTGTATCACATTGTTATATAAAATTTTCGAATAGTAATCTATAAATTTGTTATATAAACGTAAAAAATTCATGGGCGCTAGCCAATCAAAACAAGAACGGAGCGAAACATTGCAATTAGATAAATAGAGACAACATTATACTCAGCACGGGTACCTGAGGATGGCGAGGATTTGGGAGCTAGCAGCGCTGAGCGATAAGTACTGGTGTTACATTTTTGACACTATTATGAAATTAAATCATGGAAATGTGGCATTATATTAAAGCCAGCTTGCAATCAGAATATAACAGATAATTTCAGTAATAATAATATTCAAAAATAAAAAACTCCTGCTCATGCCCAAAGTATCTGCATTTGAAAATTTAGTTTTCCATTTCTATAACAAAAGCGAACAACAGAAATCAATCAGCATATTTCTGTCAGTGTATAAGCTTCGCTCGCAGATTTATTGCTCAGATTTAGAAACACATATTTATTGTCTGTTATATTTACGACTTCGACATAGACAGTTTAATAGATTCCTGCAATCAGCATGCATGTTTGTAAGTTTTTACGCAAATGTTCATAGTATGAGTGAAATCATTCGTTTCAACGTATGAAAACAACAAGGAATACACGCTGATTTATGTTAAAACAATAAATAAATCATTATTTGTCTCCAATGTTTCAATGTCAGTTTCACTTATTCTAAAGAATTTTGACATATTAACATTAAAATGAAATGACAATAATTATTTATCATGTTTTACGTGATAATATTTGCATTTGTTGTAGTAAATTAATTAAGAAATATATATTTTGAAATAAATTTTTTTTCTTAAAATAACTAATCCTTATACAGTCTGATTTCAAAACGCAATAATGCCATTTTATGAATCATAAACTTTTTATTTTTTTTATAATGTTGGCACATAACTAAAGTTTTGTTTCACCCAGTTTTCAAAATCATATCAGGTAGGTGACGCCCTCCATTGTCTATACACTGAATAAGCCGATTTCTGGCATTTGTCATAACCCTTTCCAGCATGGTAGCGGGTATGGTAATTGCCATTGCGACCCGGATGTTAGCCTTCAGGTCTTCTTCAGGACGGTTGACGTAAACGCAGGATTTCAAAAAATCCCACAAAAAAAATCACAAGGAGCCAAATCGGACGAGCGGGCTGGCCACTAGTTGCATACAAAGCTTTATGTACTAGTCCAATTAAGTACCCGTTTATGGACAGTAAACAGTGTCATAAAACAAAGTAATATAATGCAATCGAACATATAAATTAGCTAACCGTATAAACGACGAGATAGCACAGTGGGTTCAAATCCTGATCAGGTGTGGTGTGACATTATCATGACTTATCACCATTCATAGTTGGGATACAATTAAATTGGTAACCAAGCTATCGGATAAATGAAAACAAGTTTTTAACAGTTTTAAGTGTCATCAGTAATGTATAAATTAATGTTGTTCTGGCGAGGATTTGGAGGGATTAAAACGGTCTGCCAATATTTTTTTATAAATAAGAAATATTGTTTATTTGAACCTGTACAAACACCAGACCTCATAATTTATATAAATTCTACTTTTTTAATCTTCTCACGCTCGAATAAGGCCGCACAGGGCTGGCAGACTGAAATTTCACGACTAAGAAAATGTCCACACTAATTTGACCACTAGCTCTTGGTCTATAATTATTTGAATGTCATATTTTTAAATTATGTTTCAGAAGGGTTTATAAATGACATTAATTGACAACTACTAACATTTTTCTGACCTATTTAGTATAATTTAAGAATACGTAAATTATAATGATAAATAATGACTATTTCTTTTGTTCCAGGTATTTTAAATGAAACTAGACTGAGTCCCGCCACCTTGAAAAGATGTCGCTGTACAACAATTCAGTTACCCGCGTCTACGACTTCCTTTTCGTTGAATTAGCGGGTGAGTATTTCACTTCTCTCAGTAAACATGCCCTCTGCCTGTAAACTTTCGCCCTTCCTTGAGCTAAAACGCTTTCATTGTTTTACAAATAAAAATCTTAAATACAGAGTGGAGCAAAACAACCTCCCTAGTTTCAATAGAGAATTGTGAAGCGAGCAGAGGTCGTAAAAGGATGGGAATGGCGTGTATAGCGGCCGTTAGATATACCGTTTGCGTTACAAAAGGTTTCAGTCGTAAACATAATGTGGACGAACGAGCAACGTGCTTTTGCCGTGGAAGCTTACATACGCGAAAACGAGTCTGTAATCGCCGCCCAGCGCGTTTCGTATTCGATTCCAAATTCGAGCAGTTCGAGCTAGTCCACCTCTCTTCCTGACAACAGATCCTGTTTCCTGAAAGTTTTTTTACCCACAACGTAATCGATTTTCGGTCCAAATACCCCGTCGTCAAGCAGTTCCGGACCGAAAATCGATTACGTTGTGGGTAAAAAACTTTCTCGTACTCGTTACGAGAAAACAGCATATCTGATTTTTAGATTTAATTATTTTTGTTCAATACTAAATATTTATTTTACTTTTTGACTAATTTACACCATCAGATAAAATTTTGTTTATGAAATACGGATCGTAACCAATCATTATGGTACATGTCGTATTATCAAACTCGGCTTCACCTCGTCTAATAATCTTCACGACTAATACCATAATAATCGACGTTACGATCCTTATGGCATAATAGTATATTATGCAATGAGGTTATAATGATGGCTATTAATACGTGAGTATGAAATTTATGATACGAGCCATACGAGTGTATAGATAGCCATTATACAAGTTGAATACACTATTTTTTCTACTCCCTTTGCTTTCATTAAAAAACTATTAATTTCCATGAAAACTTGGGTGTTTCGTAATGAAAATCTGTATCGAAATGAATGTCATTCAAGTACAGACAATGTATATTTAATAGGTAAATTATAGCATGAGAGTAGAAAAATTATAGGTTCTAGTTTGGTTCCGGGTGCACAAATAAAATAGGTTCGTTCCGGTTTATGTTCGTGCTCCGGTTCGGTTCGAATCCTTGCCAAACACCCAACGTCGCTTTTAAATAAAGTAAAAATATGTTCTCGCTGGGAATATGAAATTGACTCTAATTTTGGTCCGATTTGTTTGCTCTTTATAAAATTTAAAAATAAAAGATGTCTCTAGGTCTGTCTAGTGCAATTTTTTTTAAGCTCCAAAGTTAGTAAAATATTAAAAAACTAAAATAAAAATTAAAAAAGCGATACTAAGCGGACATAGCCTGGACTATAATCTTTCATTTAAAAAAAAGTTGGTTGTTGACTATTAAGTAACATGTATGTATGTGAGTTTTATCTTCTTTTGACGAAAGTTTTCTGTAAAATAATTTTCTTTATTTTTTAATATCCAATGAAGACTGAATTGCAGTCGAAACGTTGGTGTTTTGTTGGATTTTAATAAATTGACTGCTTATCCAAGAAAAATCAATCTTCCATTATAAAAATGTTTATAAATATTTAAAATTAGTGCCAATTTCAAGTCCCCAACGAAATCCCTTTTGTAGTAGAAAGTAGCTAAATACGGTTCATTCGGTGAATCAACCGATGTCGTCACAACAGGTATCAATGGGACCCTTATAATTCTCACGATAGGTGCGCTAGTGAGCTAGTTCCTTTTAACCTTCAGATGACTTAGAAACGTCAAACCTGGGTATGAAACAAATGTCAAAATGCGCAAATGCGTAATAACAATGTTTCCAAAATTATTACTATATCTGTCATAATCCTCTAGTCTACAATTGAATTATGTGTTAAAATAACTAATATACAAATTAAATTTCAAGTAACCTTTCTATTATCTCGGTTTTTCGTCCCTATGTTTTGGCACCTCTTTAAAATAATACATTTTTTAAGTCTTCGACTTTCCAACTTTGATATGACATTATTATAATTATTGCAGTATTGTTGTATAAACTTAAGGTGATTCGAGCGGTTCAGGCTAGTCAAATCATGGTTTAAATGTAACTTTGTATTGTAACTTTTAAAAATTACAATTATATGTTTCAAACATCCGTTATGCAGGATTATGGTATCATATACTACTATTTTATATAATATTTATTTATAAATAAAGTAAATAATTTATATGTCAATTAAAAGTTGCTGATTTGACTGTCATACCAACTTTGAAACATAAAATATATAAACAAAACGAATCTATTATAAAGATCATTTAAGCTTTAATAATATTGCAAACATTATAAATAGATGAATAATCGATGTACACATAAATATACTGTAGCTTTTGTAAGTAATATATGATCTAATATAAAATTTAAAACATAACATTCTACGTCTGACAACTGACAACATAGCATCAAATGTTAGCTGTCACTTTGCTGTAGAAAGTGTCAAAATCTTTAAATTAGAACAAAATTTACATTTATACTGGACGGTTTACTCCAAATTATTATTATTATATTATTTAATAAGAAATAAAATACAAACGCGTCCACATTAAAACCTAATTTGTCAAAAATTTTCTATTTCAAATTTATCGCAGAGTGCAACGGTGCAAGATCTACATTTCAATCCGTTATTTTTTTGAAATTCGTAAAATAAAATATTTATTTCTGAGTTAACTAGGCGGTCAATTTTGATAATACTTCGCATACGTATTCATATATAACCAAACATTAAATTAAATAGTATTTTAAATAAAGTTTATGGGTTTGAGTCAAGAATTTAATGTAATATATTCAGCAAAGTATCATTTTTCCTATACCCACCATGTTAAAAATGTCATTTTTATTTGTGAATATCTCTGGATAGAGACGGTCAAATCGATTGAAATTTGAAATGTATATGGAAAACAGTGTAAACAACTGATTTTTTCATGTTTCATTAAAAGTTTATGGATTTGTTACAACGCTCGAATCACCTTAACAGAGAAGTCATAATTACACTCAGTAACATTATGCATACGTCTTCTTATTTTTACTTAAGGGATCCGTCTGGTAGTTAATTTTTTTTTAAAACAGAGTGTGCGTGTCCCATGATTATTTGGTATTTAGAGGTTTTTCCTTTATTTACAACATGTGAACATGTCACCAAAAGATGTTAGAAGGTCTCTCTGTTTTCATTTTTCTTCTAATGATTTTGGAAAAAAATTACTTCGAAATCAGCCATTTTTCTCGATTTTTAAGATTTTTTTCTGGTTAACAAAAAGCTATTTTAATTTTCTGAAAACAGAGGGACATAAATTGAACCTTTGTTAACAAGAAGTTATTTTTTCATTCATCTGTGTTATAAATGAAATGAGATATAATGGGACAACGATGCTATGTTTTCGCTGTTGAAATTGTAGATTCTCTAGTTAGCCAGTACATTTTATGCTCAATTTGCTTTACCTACATTTTTTGTTCGATTGACTGCAAAAAGAAGGGCTTGACGTCACCTGAACCCATCTCACTTTGAAATGACGACTTAGGTTCAGGGCCCTGTTTCATAAAACTACAATTACAATTTACAACTGTCATTTTTTTACAATTATGTCAAAAACGTAGTTACAAGTGTTTCATAAACAAATACTACAAACTTGTAAGTACTTAAGTAAAATTGTAATAACTTTTATGAAACACTTGTACTTGTACATAGTGCATTACAAGTACTTGTAATTGTAAAGTTACAGACTTGTTGTTTATGAAACAGGACCCAGGAGTTATAGTCTGTCCGCGTTGTGGTGACCGGTACCGGTACGTCATCAAACATATTCGTATGGGTTAAATATTTTAGGTGGGGGAAAATTAAGTGACGGCATAGAGGTTCTCAACCAGTCACTCATGATGAACAAGAATTAGGTATAAGTAAATTTAAACTTATGTAATAAAAAATTAAATAGTCATAAATTTTATATATGGATATATTTCATATTTAATAACGAGAACCATTGTTTTAGATTGACTGGTATGTTTTGACATTTGCAATTTTCTATTTGAGGTTATTAGTATTTAGTAGTTTGCAGTAGTGTTATGCTTTCTGCTGTGAGTATAGTTTTATTATTATTTTTTGTAGTTTCTGTTTCTTATACAATGTTGTGAATATGCTTAAATTTCCTACAAAACATGAAATGAAAATCAGTGTTTGACATTTCTCTTGACGTAAAGGTATTGTTCTCTTTTTAACTATACTATACTTGATTTCTAAACTAAACGGAGTAATCTGAAGTTGTCTCGCTAAGCCGTATTTACGAGAAAAATATCACTAGATTTTTTTGGCGGCAAAATTTAATTTAACCTATCAGCGTGCAAACTCGGTACAGTCACTGACATCAGCAGACGAGACAAGATGGAGAACATTCGTTTGTTTACATTACAAAGTTTGTGTGGTGTAAAACTAGTGTTACATCAGCCAATCAAAAACGATCAGTTTTAGCATTCCAACTTCAGATTGCTCCGTTTAGTTTAAAAATCAAGTATAGTGGAAAAGAGATAAACATATTAGACAGACGTAACATTAACCAATGATATACATAATGCCTGTTTATTATTAGTTCAGAAACTAATGATGTACCGGTCACCACATCGCGGACAGGCTTTTTTAAGTATGTATCGGGTAATACGTTCTTCGGAGGCTAGCTCCGTGCTGCCACCTATGCTAAGCTTTGCGCTAAGGGTGCCATTGTATGTGACGGCGTCGCTTGATTCATGAAACCAGTGGGTATTCCTCTTAATGTGTTTATTAACTCATCTGTTTTTGTTGTTTCCAGACCCCCGTACAAATGACTGGTTCCTGATCCGCGACCCGATGCCGGGTCTGACGATCATCGGCGCCTACTTGTACTTCGTGCTGAGTTGGGGCCCGCGCTACATGAAGCATCGCAAGCCCGTCGATCTCGGCAATATTCTCATCGTCTACAACTTCCTGCAGGTCCTGGTTAGCAGTTGGCTAGTCTGGGAGGTGAGTGATGAGAATGTAAATGATAGTTGGCTTCAAGTTGTATTTATTTTAATTTAAAATTTACGACGTTTCGGTTACGGATTGTATTATGCAAATATTATAGTTAATAATTAGTTATAACGTATATTTAAATTAAAACTACCTATTCAAACAGTGACCCAAAACATTTCCTTCTAATTAAATTACGTTAAGTACTATATGATATGTCATTCTAATATGTACCTCAAGTTATGATACACCTTGTATATTTTAATGTATACAGAATGTTCCACAACTTAGGACAAAAAATTAAAGGGTATATACTGTACGACGTGCTGATCATGAAACAAATTTTTTTTTTTAATTCGCAAAAAATTGTATCGTATTTCAAGCAAACATTTTTTGCCACTGGTCGGTAGTTATTTTCAATAATTTTTTTCAAATCTTCTACAATAAAAGTAATTGTTTATATAATATTTAATATTAATAAATGTCAAATTATCAAATATACCATCAAAACAATGATACTTAAAATGTACACACGTCAAGTAAACTACCCTTAACTTTGCGAATTTAAAAAAAATTCTTTGTGTTTCTTGATCAACACGTCGTACAGTTTAATTTTTTGTCCTAAGTTGTGGAACAGCTTGTATAAAAATGTAGAAATGTCTATAAATTTCGCGTAATTGAACTTTTTGTGCGTAATATGATATACATATAATAACGACTAAGTATTTTAAAATTAAAGTGTAGTGCCATAAGCAATTTTAAGACTTTCTGGGACACCTATAGGATACACCATCGTCAGAGTACACCAAAGGATAGCATTTTTATTTATATTATACACTATTGACGGATTGACGCACCTTAAGCAATATAGCAGGACCATTAGGCAGAATCACTTCAAACCAATAGAAATTTAAAGAAAAATGAATTGCCATATTGCCAAATTAAGGCTCTGTTATTTACTCAAAAATCATGGGTATTGCCAACTTTTAGAATGACAAAAAATATATATTCATAAATAAAAATAGGTAATAAAGAAAATTTAGTTGCTTTGGAATCACATTTTTTTAAATTTGCGTGTTCCAGTAAGTATTTTGCTTTTCTAGCAATAATTATAAAAATAATCTGACACAATATTACTAGGTATTACTTTTAATCATAATTTAATTCGTGTTAATTACTCCTACAATTAGTACCGTTTAGAAACAATAAAGAACGGAATAAAGCTTGCTAGCGCAGAAAATTGCATATTCACACTCACAGTTGTAACATACCACATTATATAATATCACGTGATATTACCCATTTACAAATAACTCAATTAAAATTAAAAATAATAGTAAAAATTGTTATTCATCGTATTCACAGTTATATAGATTATATTTTATTTTATTCGTAACTTTAACATAATTCCTCATAATCCGTTAGACTAAATGTTCTGTCAACCATATAAATAATTAGTTAATTAATAACTAAAAATACTTCAGTAACATAATTTTATAAATTGTACACAAAAGCGTGTGAAGTTCTAATGTGTGTAAGTGTGTGTTATTTTACGAGAAAAAAAATGTTCGAATTAGATATGCTAATTTATTCGTTACTTCGCGTAACTTTCTTTTAATAAATCTGTGAGTAATGATTAATTATAAAATAAAAGGCGGAATATAATTTAAATTTCAATTAAGGTAATTATGGCGTGTTTACTTCTAGTTTAGATTTTTGGGCATTCATAAATAGACTTTTATATACAGAGTGTACCATAACTTGAGGTACATATGTGGCATAGTATTAAACGTACTGATTCTAGAACAATTATTTTCGAAATTCCTATAAATAAGGATAGTTTACTTCCGGGGAACATTTTTAGTACCACTGAATATAATTTATTTTGAATAAAAAGAGAGTTACGTGGCCGTTTTACTTTTGAAACTAAATTCAATTATAGTTTTATGCAAACATAGTTATTAATTAGTTACAACGTACCTAATATTTCATGTTAGTGAAGATTTTCCTTAGCTGGAAGGTTGATAAATGAACAACAACTTTCTTGGGTATCAGCCACAATATATTTGGGATAAACTACCCTCAACGTTTCGGCCCTACCATGGCCATCCTCAGGAGGGTGGTGTCAACAAATTCTTGTGATACATGTTAAAAATCATTAAAATAATAAATAAGTAATAAATAATTAAAAACAACTTCAAAAAGAGACATACATCGAAATACCAAGCAATAGTCGTCAAAGAAAAAATGTTACAAAATTAAAAACGTTGATGGTAGTTTATCCCAAATATATTGTGACTGATACCCAAGAAAGTTGTTGTTCATTTGTAATATTTCATATTAAAACTACCTATTCAAAAAGTGGCCCAAAACTGTTTCCATCACAAACCTCAAAAATTATTTTTCGAATTTTGAAAAAAATTCTTTTTGTTCCGTGACCAGTACCTACGTCAAGTTCTATGTGCCATTCTAATACGTACCTCAAGTTATACGTACGTCTGACTTTAAATACAATTTTTATTAATTGACACATTCTCAAAATTTGTATAGATTATTCACATCATATGCCGTCTGTCAAAAAAGACCGATACAAATGCAGAATATTGAATTTCACAGCCAATCAAAATCAGTAGACTTGATTATTTTGTACTGGTAAAGGTTGTTTGTCGACTATGCAATATTCACTACTAGTACTTTAAGTGAATTTTAACAAATTAACATTTTTATTATAATCTTTATTTCCATTTTGAAATGCATAATTTATATTTCTGGTTTTTCTTTGATGTTGAAATGTTCACTTGAAAATTTACAATGTTATTTATAGAGAAAATTTAAAAAACACACATTTAAAACTGAATCTGATTCAATGAATAATCTCTTGAATACCATTCATAATTTGAGTAGATGCTGTGTTATATTTATATGAGATGATATTTTAATTATTCGATAAGTTAAGTTGGTATAAAATACTAATAAACTTAATATCTATCTACGTAAATTTACATTTATTTAATACAATAATTTTTATAAATGCAAATATTACTTATAATTACCTACTGTTAAGTAATACCTACCTATATGTAAGTTCATTAAATCAATGTTCCTAGTACTATGTAAGTATAGGAAATGGGAACTTAATAAACAGTGTTATTTTCGAATTATGTGAAAATAATAATTATTAAATTAATGTGTCTAATTATTATAACGGGAACATTTTTTTACTTCACTGTTTTAATTAAAAAATAGTGGCTTATAAAAAATGTTGTCACAAAAATTAAAGCTACAATAAGAAAGCAATAAATTAAATTCTGCATTTTGAAAATTAAAGCAATATTTTACAATATAAATTTGAATCATTGGACAATAGACTGTGTGTTCCTATAAATAACAAATTTGTAAACGAATTATTCTTTTGGAAAATGTATCTAAGACTAAAAAATAATTCGCTATTTAGTATATTGTAATACAAAAGTGTGAAAAGGGACTAGTATGACAGTTGGAGCACGAGCGTTAGCGAGTTCTCCTATCTCCTATCATACGAGTTTTTCAATTACCCTTTCCGCAAGTTTGTTACATACTATTTTTTTTTGTAATTGGGAAATATTGAAAGTTATGAATTTAAAAAGAAATATAACAATAACTTTAAGAATAACAAATCAGGTAGGCTTGCTGTCATAGCTAAAAACAATACCAATACATAAAAACTGACAGTTTATTTTTGTAATTTTGCATTTATGCCGTGATTTGCGATAAAAATAATGAAATATCTTGCAGATAGTACTTAGTAGTGATAGTGAAAGTGAGTTTATTTGTACTCCACCGGACATTTTACGGCAATTGTGAATCTGCAATTTTGTCTCTCGCAGAAGTCAGATAGGTATATTCTGACAACTTTGGCCTTCCAATAGCACAATTTCTAGTTCAGCAATAGTTATTTGTCCAACTAGAGCGGAAAGCGCATCTTTTTCCCACTCGAGCTCGAAGTTTGTGTCACGAGCGAAGCGAGTGAGGCAATCGAGCAAGAGTGGAAAAAGAGTTTTCCTCTCGTGTTAGACACAACATTTTTTTCACGACATATTTAAAAACATTGTAAATGTAGAAGAAACACATAACTAGAAGTTAGGTTATAAATGCCATCTGTCAGAATGACGTTTGAAAACAACGAAATGCAGCCAATATGCCAAAGTAAATTTAAGTTGTAAAATCGTGAAATAGTAGAAAAAGAAAGTATAAAACATAATAATTGTAAAATAATAAATCCGAATTTTCAATAAAATAATAAATTTACTTACAATTTTTAAAATATTTCATCGTAAAATAACACTGGTGGTAACACTGCTTACTTTCCTCTCTAGAGAGGGAAAACCTACTTTCCTCACTATTTCGCGAGAAGAAAATTTTGTTTTCTCCGCATGTCGTGAAAAAAAATATTTGTTTCTCAAATTCTGTGAAAATCAACCATTTGAATACTTATTACAGAGATTACTACAAGTAAAGTGTTTCAGGTATGAAAAATGTATTTTTTTAAATTCGCACTCAGTGCACAAAATTAACATTGAAATTATTTTCAACACTCAATGTTTCAAAAGCCTACTTTCACCATCAATTTTAATATCTGAAAAATAGACGATATTCGTGGTGATGTCAGCGATTGCAGCGTTGTGGCAAGTTTTGGAAGTATTCTTACATAGATTGCATTGTATGAAAATAAAGTTCGAAAATATGCATTTTAATACGAAATTGACAGAAAAAGATGTCCCTGGGGCAAAATTTAAATATATAACTGTGAAACATGTTATAAAATGGTATAAAATTCACATTTTTCTTATGATCTTTGTGCTTAAACCGAAAATCACTGTTACATTTACGGGATGCACAATACATAATTTGAAAACTGTAAGTTTGAAAGCTGGTATTGTATTGTATTAATTCTGCATATTATTTAACGCTATGCGCGTTTATATTATGTATCAAACAGAATTGTTAAAACAGTTCACCAAATAACCGTTGGCGCCAGCATCGATTTCTAGTTGAATATTTTCTATTCGCACTTTCGTAGAAAAAATATGTTTTGAAATTGTTTTTTAAATAAATACACCTTTTAAAGCATACCAATAGGCTCTAATTGTAATTTGCTACATACCTCTTTAATATTAATTGTTGTTTTTGTTGATTTCTAGGGTTTAACAGGAGCATGGCTTTTCCACTACAGCTGGAAATGCGAACCTGTTGACCACTCTTGGTCGCCACATGCACTCAGGGTAAGTAAAGTAAATTTACTATAATTACACACATAGTTAGGGTTTGATTTAACTGGAAATTATTTTAATAGATATATGCAATAAAATAATAGTTATTTACTTTACAAGTGGGCAAAATAAGGAATTACCCACGAGAAAATTATCTCACTTAACCTTCGGCCTCGTGAGTTAAGATTTCCTCGTGGGTAATTCCTTTTTGCCCACGTGTGAAGTATAACGTTTTACCAAACACCTCTTAATAACATCGTCACTATGGTGACTTTCAACAAGCAAAGTAACAATTTACCCACAAGTGGGTATAATTTTGATCAAAGCCACTAGTGGGCAATCTTTTACTTTGCTTGCTTATTTATAGTGTGCTTTAATAGTTATAGTGTGCTTTAATAGTTATTTGTATCACAAGGCCAGAAACTGACCTTTTGCAAGAGCGAGTATTTTTGACACGCCAAGCCACAGGCGAGGCTTGCAAATTACGAGCACTAGCATAACAGTTTCTGGACGTGTAATACACAATATTTTATGTGCCGATTTCATTACAAAAATATAAAATAATTATACATAAATCCTAAAAAATTGTGCACTGAATACTTGCATTTGAGCTTAAAATATATTTATTTCAGTTTCTATTAACAATTTACGTCTAAAATTTGTCAAAATCTTGTTAAGAGGAATCCCCACTAGTTTTGAAGATCCATTTAACGAATGAAGCGATGCCGTCACAAACCATTGTTACCCATTGTGACGACATCGGTTGATTCGATGAATGAACCGTATTTAGCCACTTTCTACTACAAAAGGGGTTTCGTTGGGCACATGAAATTACCACTAATTTTAAATATTTTTAAACAATTTTTTTTTTAAATTAAAGATTAAAGTCTAGGCTATGTCCGCTTAGTGTCACTTTTTTAATTTTTACTTTAGTTTTTTAATATTTTATCTTCAAAGTTCTTCAAATTTTACTAACTTTGGAGCTTAAAAAATACATGTAAAAATTTAAATTAAAAAAAAATGGCACTAGACAGACCTAGATACATCTTTTATCTTTAAATTAAAAAAAAGAGCAAACAAATCGGACCAAAATTAAAGACAATTTCATGGGCCCAACGAGAACATATTTTTGCTTAATTTTGTAGGGGTGGGAATTCCTCTTAATTCTTGTATAAAAAATATTCAACGCATAAAATTGACATCTGCTTGACAACTGTAGTAATGTCAAGATGCCAACCTATAACTTCCGGTTGTTTGCCGGCCTAGGCTGGCAACAAAGAGTTTCTGGCGGATTTTGAGATATGGAAAACTAGCGATGCCGACCGGAGGCATATAAAACAATTTTTATGCATTAAAATATTTAACTTGAAATAAAAAATAGGTACTATAATGGAACAATTTTACCCTCTTTCTTAAATCTCACAGACTTCAATTTTTGGTAAAAACACAAATTTAAACTAAACTAAATGAAAAAAATCTTTACCCTTCTTGAATCCCACATACTCCATTTTTGGTAAACACTCGAAACTAAACTAAATGAAAAAACCCTTTTACCCTTCTTGACTCCCATATCGTCTGTTTTTGTTAAATACTAAACTAAATAACAATAACTTTTAACCTTCTTGAGTCCCATATACTCCATTTTTGATAAAAGCTCTTCTTAAACTAAACAAAATAAAGACACCTTTCACCCTTCTTGAATACCACATACTTTGTTTTTGGTAAAACCTCTTTCTTGAGTCCCATATACTCCATTTTTGATAAAAGCTCTTCTTAAACTATACAAAATAAAGACACCTTTTACCCTTTTTGAATACCACATACTCTGTTTTTGGTAAAACCTCTTAAAGCACATTATATAAATAAAATATAGCTCAATTTTAAATTCTTTATTTTAAATAGATATATTTATTTAATAATTTTAATGCATATATTTATCTATTTAAATAATTCCCAGTTAAATTGTAGTCGTTATAATATACTCATTACAATAAAATCAATGGCATTTCCTTACTTACTTCTTTGCATATACGTTCATTTGCTAATTACTATAATTCTTATTTCTTACGTGGTTACTTACTAGTACTTGGGTAATATTTTAGTTTTTTTTTTTTTTAAAGGGGAAACCCCTATGGCTTTAGGTACCTTGCCTATCAGCCAGTAACATATGTGAAATGAGATTATACAAATTATATATAAATCAATGTTTAGACAATCACAACGCCCATGCTCTTCAGTGGGACTTGAACCCACAACCTCGCTGCCCGCTCGGACCACAGTGAGTCTAGTCACGTTAGTCCGCGCGGCCATCGTGGCCGGCTATTTTAGTTATTAGTAAATCTTGTATAAAAGTATAGAATTTATATAGTTTCAATCAACAGTCACTGAGTCATAGAACAATAGAGAATGTTGCAAGATAATCAATTTATATGAACATATTTATAAAAGTCAATGTCGTATTTTTCATATAAAAACTAGTTGATTCTTTTTGTGAAAGCGTGAGTTATGAATGATTATGCATTGATTTGTAAAATGAATTTAAAAAATATGAAGATAGCACCACTCAGTTTCGAATCCAGTCATAGGTACACATTCCAATTAAACTGCACTAAAATTTCCCCTGTGGTGTACTTTCTGCTTACAACTCTGGGTAACCGTGAGCTGACGCCTGGTATTCGCATAACACACAAACGGTATAATATGTATACAGGCTGGTTTGATTTCCAGTGTCCAGCTGATATTTCGTAAACTAATAACAATTGAAAAAAAAAATTCATGTGAACTTATTCAGTATTATGTATTCTATATTATAGCAAGAAAAAAATGTTTTTCTTAATGCACTTTTCATGTGCAATTTTTTTTTCTTCTTTTTTTACAGCAAACAATACAAAAAATTGCCTCTGTACTTTATTATAGATTATAGATCTAATTTATATTTAAAGTTACTTTAAATATAATATCTTTAATAAATTTTAAGTAAATTAAACTTAGATAATAAAGTATTCAGCTGGCAAATATTTGTATTGTTTGCTCTAATTACTACAAACGACTTTACCCCTGCGTACTCACCTAAATTTTTAGAGCTGTTTCTATCTTTCAATTCGTTGTGGCATAGTATCTACAAGTCCTAGACATATACTTTTTTGGAGAAAAAAAATCTCAAATATTCTACAGCCTGTGTCATAATTCTTTGATTGTCCTTGCATAGGACGATTTTTCAAATATGATTTTTATTCAAACTTTTGTACAACAAAAAACGACTTTTTTTCGTCTTGTCCAACTTCAATGAGACGAGGCTCGTATATCGAATCGATGACAATATTTTCCCAACTTGGGTGCTACAGCCATGTGCATCCTAACCACGTCTTATACTTTACTTTGCCCACTAATAAACGTGTAATTTTTGTTGGTTGTACGTATTAGTATTACTGTTTCGCTTGATAATCCATTAAGCTGCTATTATTAACCGAAAAACTAAGGCAAATTACCATGAAATCGAATGCAGTATTATTATTTATTATGCAAGGAACGTATCTGAACTTTAATAATAAATTTAAGATTCAATTTTCTACTCTGAAGGCCGCGTTACACGGTTCCAGTAACTCGTTCAAGTCGCTAAAATCCAGTACTTACTCAAAGTGAGTGATTTTGAAGAAAGTTTGTGGTTACATTAAATAACTGCAAAGCAGGGATTCGAACCGCACAATATAACGGTTCAGGTTCGGTTGGCGGTTCACTGTGCTTTAAAGGATTCAGTATTGTTCCGGTTTTTATATTTCTTCTTAAAATAAAAAAGCGGCCAAGTTTCTGTTTAATAATTTATTAAAAAACATCAATTAATTTTAAAAAATCGTTCTAGTTTTGGACTAAAAAAATTAAAGATTTGACTAAACCATAGAAAATACAACAATTTTCACTTATTATAGCACATGTGCATTAATTCTTTCCGGAAATTTGTTGAGTGCTTTGTGTAGCTCTCGTGTACCACTCGAGCTAATTATGAAGTTGTTGTAATGCACTCAAAAAATGAATTAATGCCCGAGTGCATATTCTGACACCGCTGCTCTATTTTTGAATTATTTTTATATTAATAGAAACTTGAAATATCTACTTATTTACTTTTATATTTAACATTAATAAATATGTATTATTTACCTTATTAATAGCTTATTTACACTGAAAATGACAATTTAACCAATTTTTAATTTAGTGCCAAACTGACATAATTTGACAGTAAAGTTTGTTCCTCAAGCTACTAGTAAAAATTTTTTATATAACCATGGTTACTATTATTGTAAAAAATTCTTCCATTGGTTGTTATTTATGCGATTTTCATAAAAATTTATTGGCATTTTGACAAAAAAAAGTTAAATTTTAATCAATGCTTTAAATAAACCATTCAGAACCGGTTCCGGTTATGGCTTAACTAAATTATTGTTTAATGGTTCAGTTTGGTTCGCGGTTGGCTAAAACAGTTGCGGTTCGTTCCGGTTTTCGTTCCTGTCCCAATTCGGTTCGAGTCCCTGCTGCAAAGTAAGCAACTTGTTCAAGTAGATCCCTGAAATATTAGTGTTTATTTTAAGAGGGGCGTGTTAAATTTTTGTTACTTACACCAAAAGATGAAAACATGCACTACTAAAAAATCTGTCATACAAGTTTAGTTGCAGGATAGTAGAAGTGCAAGTAAAATGCCACTTATTCCAGTAAATAGAACTGCTTTCTATTCACTTGACTGGAATCATAACTAAAACCAATGATGGAATTTATCTAAAATATCTATCTACAGCAAACTAAAATCCACAGTTACTGGTACTGTGTAACGTCGCCTTTATTTGAGATTATGCATCAACTAAATTATAAAATTAAGAAATTAAACTAAGTTGATTAGCCATAGTGATGCCGTGAGACGAGACGAGACGAGAAATAATCAATTCTCGTCTCGTCTCAAATTTTCGACACGAGAAATTTAAGTATTCTCGTCTCAGTCATTTCCCGGCTATTCAATTCTCATCTCAAAGAACTCGATTCTCGAAAAAAATTTGCTGCCTTCTATTTGAAAAGCTAGAAGTAATTTTGAAACTTTTTTGTACGTTTCTATTAAGTAAATTTGCACTGAATTATTGTTTTCGCAATAAAAATATTTATATCAAAACAAAAAATGCTACGAACAAAGTAAAATAATTTTTTTAAATATTTCCGAAGAGAAAAATATATTCTTTTAAAAGTTTTAGGTTCACGAATTCTTCGAGAACTATTTTTCGTCTCGTAGTATTGAATTCTCGTCTCATCTCGAAAATCCGAGACGAGAAATTTATTGGTTCTCGTCTCGTAATTTCGAAACGACATCACTAATTAGCCAACTATTGACGATAATTAAGTTTGTCAATTTAGTTGCATAAACGATTATATAGGTAGTGTATACTTTTTACCTCTCGCCTCATATTCTATAAGAGAGGTATTGTAATGGGCCAAAATTTTCGAGTATGAGTTTTTGGTGGATAAGCACGTTTCAGGGTCTCTAGAATACGAATTTAATATTTTCCCGATGATGTCTGTGTGTGTGTATGTGTGTGTGTGTGTGCGTGTGTGTGTTTGTATGAATGTATGGACTGACGATTTTTCGTCCACGATAACTGAAAAAGTATCAAACCTTTAATAACCAAATTTCATATTTAAGGTTTTAATAGGGATCTTAACACCGGATAAGATTTTGGTAGAAATCCGTAAACCGGAAGTAGTACTTTTTGGAACTTGATATAGTTTTTCTTAAATAAATTGGTACATTATTTATTTATGACAATTTTTGCAAATAAAAATAAAAGATAATTATCTATGGGTACAGTTAATTTTAAATACAATTTGCTGAATCTGGTAGTATTTAGCAATATTTAAAACCTTAAATATGAAATTTGGTTATTAAAGGTTTGATACTTTTTCAGTTATCGTGGACGAAAAATCGTCAGTCCATACATTCATACAAACACACATACACACACACAGACATCATCGTGAAAATAGTAAATTCGTATTATAGAGACCCTGAAACGTGCTTATCCACCAAAAACTCATACTCAAACATTTTGACCCATTACAATACCTCTCTTATAGAATATGAGGCGAGAGGTAATAAAGTGCAACTAAGTACCAGTATCTTGTTGTCCATGATATGAAATTTGTTTTTACTCAAAATTTGAATTATAATGACAGTGACAGTACAGTTGACATCTTTTGCTTGCATCTTGGTTTACATTATCGTTTACATATTACATGAACATGATAACATGAAACTATTAAAATGTAAGTAAAACTATTTATTAGATTAGTAGAATAAGCAGAATTAGGCGAGAGGTCGTGTACTGGCCACAGCAGATTTTTAAATTCAATTTCATGCCGTAATTTCTTAATTTAGTTGTCTGCATAAATCTACAATTAAAGACAACATAGTTGTTTGTGGTAATATGAATAGGTATGTAAGAACTGAAACTAAAGTTCAACTATTTTATTTGCTATTTTCTGCAGATATTCAGATATCAATTCTAAAAAGCAACATTACGATATAATTGTAACCTCAGTGTCAGTGATTCTATTCGTTTATTTTCATGAAGGCGGTTTTTGTGTCCTAAATCTGCAAAATGCGTGCAGTTTGCTCACAGAGAAATCAACATAAAATAAGTATTATGGAATATTAGTGTAGAATTTTAGTTCATTATAAACTTAAATTGATATCGCATTGAGGCAATTGCTTTTACCATGTTGAAATATTTATAATTTGCTGTAGGTACTTAAAAATAAATGCGATAATTATGCGCTCTTACAGCTATCCGTTATCCACACCGCTCAGGATTATAATTACTCTTCTATTTACAATGTAAATTATCATCTCATAAATAATCTGATATAACTGACTTAGTAATGTTAAAAGTAGATCAGCAACCCTATAGAAAAACAACCAAAACTATCAAATCTTATAATCTGTATAACACTTTACCGTCTAGTCTCACGATTATATTAAAACTTGATCTACATTATGGTCTAATTAGGTTTCTGCAAACTGACCAACCATAATTATTATAGTTGTGGCACAACATTTACTATTTTTCTTTCCAATATACGAACTAAAATCCAACTTAAGGAGGTTGGTGAACATACATTAAAATGATGATGAGAGGCTGAAATTTATACAGTACCTTTATTACAGTATTGGGATTCTAAAAAAAAATTCTAAATTTTTCTCTATCCGGTTTTTGAGTAATTGAATGTTGAAATTACGATCGTTGTACCTGGACTCTTATGGATATTAACTAAATTTTTTTTATGATTGCTTTAAACTATAATAAAAAATCCGATGTGGCCAACACATGACCTCTCGCCATATTCTACTATTTTACTGAGTATGTATGAAGGTACTTACTACAAATATACCTACCATTGTACGAGTAGAAGGGAATTCGGGAATTGTAATTTTTATAATATTATTAAAGTTTATTATGAGCTTATAAATAATAAATAACATTTCATATTTTCCATTTCAATATGTCAAAAAGTCAAAAATTTATATGACATTAACACTCAAATATTTTATTTTTTGTTTTCATAGGTAGGCAGATAAATCAAAATTGTAACAAATTTGTAGAATTTTTAACTTCTTGTAATTGGAAAATGGTGCTAGATAGAAACAACGTTTTGAATACATATTGTAGACAGTAACATTTAGTATACAATGTTATTAAAAAAATTCCTATTAATTCATAAATTTTGAGGAAATTCCAGAAAAACTCTTCAGATCTTCAAGAAACTACCACTTCCGGTAGCACGATCAACACCAAAATCTAATCAGATCTAATCTAGGGTGTCAGGATATTATATACAAAATTTCAATTTTTTTTATTCAGTGGTATTTGAGTTATCGTACCTCCAACATCCATCCTGACACACACACACACAGACACATACACAGACATCATCGCGAAATTATCAAAATCGTGTTCTAGGGACCTCAAAACGTGCTTATCCATTGAAAACTCACTATCGAAATTTTAGCATGATTACAATACCTCTCTTAGCAGATATGAGTGGCGAGAGGTAAAAATGATGAAAAATTCATAGAACTTGTATTAATATTTCCTATAAACCTTTAAAAATATGTTCGTGAAGTTTTTGTGAACTTTTTCTTAACCATTTGCAACTTATTTAAAAAAAATCTGACGTGGACACCACATGACTTCCTTGTATGCCTTGTTTGTTCATACTTTTCTTAATAACTAAAATGTAGAATAATATAAAAATTATTTTAACTTATTATACTAGTATACTCACAAATATATTTTAGTCATTTTATTTAAACTGCGGAAGAAGATATAAAGCATATTTTACTATTGTCACTGTCATGTCATAATCATTTAAATTTTACATAGTCAAGGTGGATTTATAACACGCACAGCGCATAGAAAATAATTTAGCACAACATAGCATATGAATTGGTCATATGGAAATTAGTGCATCCATTTATAAGACGCACAGCGCATAGAAAATAATTTATCACAGCACACGAATTATTTATTTACCATTTATTTATTTATTATTTATGTCAAAGTCTCCTGTCAAGGTTATTTTTTGGTCAAACACGGTTTTATATTATTTTGTTGTCCATTATTTTAAAGAAATATTTGTAAAACACATTAAAAATACACAAAGCCTCCAAATTAAATGTCAAAACAGCTGTGATAACCCGTCAATAAATCTGTGTTTCTGTGTGATTTATAAAAACCCCGTGAAGAAAATGCTGTGCGCTGTGCTGTGCTAAATTATGTTCTGTGCGCTGTGCGCAGTTATAAATCCACCTTAACAAATGTTAATCGATCATGGACTACAAGATACCGAAATACTAAATTATAAATATATACTTTAATTATTCTTAAATGATACCAGATACAAAAATATTTATAAAATACCGATTGTAGGTAATAATCACATAATCTTTCATTTAAAATAAAAAAATTTGTCTTAAATTAAATATTTATCGAATTTTTTTTTAAATTTACTACTTCCGGTTTGTAGATTGAAACCAAAAATAGGAGGTGCACAACTAGATGCTATAACAGTCCTAAATACAAAATTTCAACTTTCTACGTCTAACCGAATTTGAGTTATGCGACATACATACGTACAGACGTACGTACATACATACGTACATACGTACGTATATACGTGCAGACGTCACGACGAAACTAGTCATAATGGATTCAGAAAAGGTCAAAACGGATATTTCCATCAAAATCTGAAAACCGAAATTTTTCGCGATTACAATACTTCCTTATTACTCCGTACAAGGAAGTAAAAATGCAAGCATGCTAAGCATTTTTTTATTAGTAAATTAGTAATTATTGTAAAAATATGTCACCGCAATATCAACCAACGCGCGTTGAGCGAATTTTTGCAGCAATTTATAACTTACATTTATCGATTTACTAATGATTCATAATTCTTCAAGGCACCGATATAAAATATTCACAGTGTAGGTGTTATAGTAAGAGCAAAATTTGTAATATATCGAGTTAACTTTTTACTATATTTTTGTAACAAGTGTAACGCCTTCAAATTAATTTTAAAAATCGTGATACCATCTTTCACTTTATTTTAAAACTTTCAATTAATGCGCTTCAAAAAACGAGTAAAAGTCACAGTCAATCTAATGATTAATCTTTAAATCAAATACTACCAAACCTAAAAGCAAAAGTACAATAACAAAATTTCTAAGAAATAACATTCACAATAATAGTATGTCAACGCTGTTAGCGTTCTAGTATTACAGAAATATGAAATACGATTTACTCTTTCTTTTCATTACAAAACCTGCAATTGCACAAGATAATAATCTCGATGTGCCATGTGCCCGTCACATAAATTATCATTGCAATCTGAGATCACTATCTCTGTCAAGAATCGAGTGATTTTAATTTGTAAAGTGGAACTTGCTACACGGCACAGTTTATTTATTACGGAATTATGCTCTACTAGTCCAGTCGAGATAGACATAAAAATAGCCTTAAATAGAAAAAATTAGGGGAAGCGATTTTTTTTTAAACTTCGGGGGGGATGGTTGGAAGTCTAAATCTCGATTTTCGAACTAATCCCGCTATTGCGTTCGCCGCCATCTTGATTTAAAGTTCAATTTTTTAGTTTTTCTGAAATAACTCGTTAATTTACAACTTTAGAGCAAAAATGGTAGAATCCAATTTAATTTCCCACAAGTTTAATAAACGAGATATTTGAAAAATAAAAAAATACACAACCAGATGTAAAAGACACAAAATTCTCTTCTACATTCTCCATTACAATTATTTTATGTCAATAAACTACATAATAAACGAAATATTTGAGAAATAAAAAAAAATTCACCTCCGATTTGAGTATAAATCCGAAAATATTGATCGTGGAGTAAAAAAAAAATACGAGAACAAAAGTTGAAGGAAATAAAATTCCACCCATTACGATTTTTTTGATAAACTTGATAGTATAACTCTGCAAATATTGATCCTAGCGTAAAAATGATAATGACCAAACTTGTGGGAAATTAAATTTCCAACAACTTTGCATTCTACCATTTTTGCTCTAAAGTTGTAAATTAACGAGTTATTGCAGAAAAACGAAAAAAATTGAACTTTAAATCAAGATGGCGGCGAACGCAATGGCGGGATTAGTTCGAAAATCGAGATTTAGACTTCCAACCATCCCTCCCGAAGTTTAAAAAAAATATATCGCTCCCCCTAATTTTTTCTATTTGAATGTATATCTCGACTGAACTATACCTACTGGTTAATTTTTAATGCTTATGTAGTTCAGGTTTTAATATGACTGCAGTGTCAGACTAACAAATTTTGGCCCACCGGGCTAAGTAAATTTTTATATTTTGCGTTCACAAAGTTAACTTTATAATTAAATTTATAAGAAATACATTAATAATGAATAACGAAGGAATACACCCACAATGCTACCATTCACTCTCTCATAACTAGAGTGCGGATTATATTCATTTGCATATATTCGTATTTTCGTTCCAAATATTTGCATTTCATACAAAAATAGATCAAAACATGGTTGAAATTTTTTGCATAATTTGCATATATCAATATATTTTACATTTTTAAAAGTTTTTTGCATATTTTTATAATGCATATATCTGCATATTTTATACTTTTCATTTACACTTAATCGTAGTCCAGAAGTTGTACGTTGTTTTGTTAATTTTATGTAATATTCTTGTGCAAGGTGATTTGCTGATTTTTAAAATAAAGTCTTAGTTAAAATGATAAAATTAAGTTGCAGCATATCTGCATCCCAAGTAGCATTTGTTGCTGTATTTTGAATATCACAACGTCATGAGAACAGTTTGAATATCTTTTTGGCAATAATTACCATAAATCAAGACCTTTCTAAAACAGTTTGAAAACGTTTTCTTTACGTAAATTTACGGAATTATATTTTGGTTGTGAAAACGTTGTTGTGTCTTATTTTTTAGCCATTTTATAAATTATTTTGACAGAAATTTTACTACAATATTACCAAAAAGCATAAAGCTACAATTAAGTCTTAAACTGGTTATTACCAATAAATTGCCATATTTTGACTGTTTGGTTATTATTTGGATTGTAGTTAGCAATTTAGTTCTCTAATGTCCGTAATATAACTAAGTGAAAAATGGCTAGCAATACTTTTTACAGATAGTAATTATAAGAATATTATTTGCCGAAATATCAAATTAATCGATATAGAAATTTTACATGCCCAATCATATTTATTGCAGAACTTATAAAGATACTTTGAAAAATTATGTGCGCCGGTCCTATTTGCTTTACTTACATGGTTTAATTTATCAATTAAATATATTGTAAAAATATATTTTTAAAAATTTAATACCAGATTGTATATAGATGCTAAAAAAGGATATGAGTAATGTTTAAATACTGATTTAAATAAGAAAATCTCTTTAAAAACCTTTTAATCTTCATTTTGTAGTATTTGTAAAACAATGGATGCCTTCACGTATAAAGGAAAAGATGGCGAAAACGCAGGAAAATTAAACAATTGCGATGACTATTTAAAAGCTAAAATGTGGCTAAAATATAACTATTGTTTTTCCAAATGGCTTTTAGAAACCAACAAGATAAAGGTCTAGTTAATTTTAAATTCTTGTGACCAAATAATAGATTTGTTACATTTCTTCTCATTTTCCAAAGTTTTTTTCGAATTCGTAATGATATAATATCTGCTTAATAACAAAAATATTTTTAAATATTATTTTACATCAATTCAAATACCGATTATTTTTTCAGTATTGTTATTGGTAGATAGATCTGTTTTAAAATTTATTTATTTTAAAAATATTTTTATAAATTAGTAATTAAAATAATGTTTTAAAGTTGACAGTACCTATGTGCTATAAGTTTGTAATCCCACAACTATGCGACAAAGCAGAAAAACAGTAAAGAAAAACACGGTTTGAATTATAAAATGATATAGTAGAATTTCTAACAATTTTTAGCAAAGATGAAACATAATTGACAACATCCACTGAGCAATGGTCATGGTCATACGATGGTTGAAAATTGTCATTATTTTAGCATTTTTGACAAGAAAAAAACTAAACAGTTTTAGTTATTTTAGGGGTGTATTTAGAGATTCAGAAACGCTTTTGTGGCTATGTAGGAATAAAAGAAATAACTAGAAGTCATTTGGATATATTTTAGCCATAGTAACCTATTGCTTGTTGATGATAATTGCCAATGAGTTTTAAACGTTTTCAAAACGTTTTAGTGACAAATGTTTCACACCATAATATAATTAATTTCGAATAACCAATTTATAACTAAAAGCTGGTGATGAAAACGTTTTAATAACTAGAAATAAGATTTTATAACAAACAAGTCAAAAAATGTTACTTGGGATATATTTGTAAAATATTTCATATTAGTTATATTTTGCGCATATTGGGCATATTATGGCCTTATTTCAATCACATAACAGTGTCTCATCTAACTGGACTGAAGTCACCAATTTACACAGAACTTCAAACTGTTCGATATATCTTTCGCAAATGAACAAACACAACCACTGCCATCAAAGCTGAGTACAAATGCCAATAAATTATTCATTTATAAACTGCATTACCGGGCATTACCTAAGCGCTTAATATTAAATTAGTAAAATTAGTAGAAGATAACAATTGTAAACAACAATTCTTATAAAGGAATTAATATTTAAATGTTAAATAAATTTATTTTTAATTGTTAATTGTGCGAGTCCAGTGGTACTAAAAATGGATCCTGTAGGTAAATTGCACTTTAATCTTTCGAATTTCTTGAAAATTATGTTTAATTCGTAATCAGCGCTCGGTCATGCAGTAAATACGTTATTTTAGAGAAATTTCTATGATCTCAAATTTATTATAATTGTTTTTTATTAATTAATTATTGAAAAAATTTCAATTTGCATATATTTTTTATAAATAACGCCAATAAAAATATTATTATCTTGATTATTATTGACGTAATGAAAAAAAATGTCTGACATTTTTTTTAATCAATAACCCAAAATTCAGTGATTATGAAATGTGCTTCTTACGAAAACTGCCCTTAAGTTTACGAATTTAAAAAAAATTATTTTTTGCACTTCCGGGACTAAAACTGTTCTTTAGTCTTTATTTTTAGGGACTAAGGTTCTTAATTTGATCCCAAGGGATTATTTCTCATATTTAATCCCGTTGTCAAGGAATTGAATTAATTAATCCCGTTGTCAAGTAAATACGTGCTATTTGTTACAGAGTATCTATGGTAACAATATAAATATTTGTCATAAAATTTACTGTCAAAATTACAAAATGTGTATTCTTTTAAACTATTTTGCATTCGTTTGAGGATGAAGTGCAAAAAATAGCGTATATACCACAGGACTAAAGTACCTTTAATCCCTCAGGTGATTATTTCCCTCACCTTCGGCTCGTGAAATAAACTTCACCCTCAGGATTAAATCATGCACTTTAGTCCCTCAATATATAATATACTATTTGTTCCATGATCAGTAAGTGGAGACCTGTATGCCATTAAAATATGAGCAGGAATTTGTGAATCATTCTGTATATTTTAAATTTTAACGTAGTAGGTACCAAAAAATCGGTAGGACTATAGTAAATTCCACGAGAGCTTTCATTAAAGGGACAAAAGACACATGGCCAAGGGGTTTCGTGCATTCTAATTGGCTCTCAAACGTATGCATAAGCATAACGCTACGATTGGTTTACGATTAGAGCACGTGCTCGAAAAACCAATCACGACGCTTGAAACAACATAAACTTGTGGCCCTTTAATGAAATATCTCGTGGAATTTAGTATAGTTTGTTTTAATCCACGTTCCTGTCGTCATATAATCCTGACTCTAGAACAGATAGACACAACACTAAACCACTCTTCTTCTAGGTCGCCCGAGGCGTGTACATCTACTTTCTAGCCAAGATGTCCGAACTGTTGGACACCATCTTCTTCGTGCTGCGGAAGAAGGACAGACAGATAACCTTCCTGCACATGTACCACCACACGGTGATGCCCATGATCAGCTGGGGCGCCACCAAGTACTTCCCCGGGGGGCACGGCACCTTCGTCGGAGTCATCAACTCCTTCGTGCACATCATCATGTACACTTACTACATGATGGCTGCCTTCGGACCCAAGTACCAGAGCTTCTTGTGGTGGAAGAAGTATATCACTACTATGCAACTGGTAAGGGATTTTGTTTTAAGCGGCCCGTGTAGGTTTTTTCCGAATTCCTAGTGCCTAGTGCACACGGAGAAACATTTTGACATGTTTCTTGAAAAAAGTTTCCGGAAACTTCAAAGTTTTAACGGCGCCTATAAAAATGAGGCGTTTTCAGGAAACGTTGTGAAGTGCAACTAACTTCTTATTTGTCAAATCGTCAAATGTGACATGTGATCATAAACATATTTATTGTTTTTCAAAAAAAATCTCCATTTTCTGGAAACTTTTTTCAGGAAACTTGTCAAAATGTTTCTCCGTGTGCACTGGGCATAGAATACTCTTGATTTTACTTTTTTTTTCTATTCCACTCTTTTTCCCACTGCTACGGCTGACTGAATCCAGCCCAAAACTCGTACTTTGCCGCATCTTAGCTACATTACAATGTCATTTTGAAGTTGAAAAATACTGTAAAAGTGTTTTCGTTGCGAGTAAAATGTCAGATTATTATTGACTTCAGGATAATGTTTTTATAAACATTTAATGGAGAAAGAATGGATCTACAGATGTGCCATTTTAAAAATTTATTTCTATTATGAGATATAACCGTGTAAAGTTTGCATAAATTGGAAATGTTTTGAATTTTTCGGAACTTTTTCGTTAAAATATAAATATTTCTTTACCAATATCAAAATATCTAAAGCTAAATTGCATTAAAAAATATTCAAAGCAGTATATAACTACTTCCAATGAAAATAATAAGAATGAATAATTCATTATTGTACAATTTTGCGCGTAATTCTTCCCAAAAGTTCAGTGGTTCAACCTACGACATATATGTACGCTTTAAAAAGGGTTATTGGTTTATCATTATGAGAAAGAAAGATTCCTTAAGCAAATGTTTTCAATAAATATTAATTGTATCTTCACAGTTCCTGCAAAATATAACATATTCCTGTGATTTACAAACGTCAAATAAATTGTACTGGGTACTGCATACTGCACTTTTACTATTATTTATTACCAATCCCTTGTAAAACGTATTTATATCAAAATAATAAGATGACGATTTACGAATTTGACACTTGTAGCAAAGTAAATTCAAAATTCGGCCACTTTTGGCGCCAAATAAAATCGATTGACGAGCCATCTTTAGGAAATACACGTTCCCTATACCACGAAGTGGACACTCCGTATCTGAGCTATTATGTAGATTCGTTGCATTTCTGTTTACCCTGTGCGAAAGACAAATATCACTACTGGGCCTGTGCGTTACCATCGTTACCCTTGTTTATCGTCATAGACTGTATGGTCTGAGCTGGCCCATATTTTCTGTCTCTCTTTAAAATGTAAACAGAAATCTACACTTCGCCCGCCCTAGTGTCCACTCCTGTCATATATTATACTTTTCAAGAATTTCGCACTTTGTAAAACCTATTATTTGTCAATCGTAAACCAAATTCACATAACAAAAACAAAATCTGGTAAACATTCAGAACTGCTGTCGGTTTTCGGTTGTTTGAGTAAAATTATCATAAATTTTTTACCTCAAAACTGTAAACTAATATTTCAAATACTAATCCGGGAGCATTTTGTGTGTCTCGTGGCAAGTTAATGAAGAAAAGATACCAGTGGTACCAATTTATTGGTAAAAATATAGCGTACTTTATACACGATTTATTATATAGTTCTTACATAAAATTTGAACAAATTTACTATAAACTTACAACTACAAGATTAGCCGAAAAATGCCAAACGTTTTTTAAAAGAATCAATCTAGATTTACACCATGTTAAAATAGTTTAAAACAAGAATTAGTACTTTATCTTAGGTAAATTTTATTCTTATGTGCTTCTGTCACAAATAAAAGCTTCTATTACATACATATATTTAACGGAAATCTTTTGTAAAATGAGATACTACGATATATTAACTTAATTTGTAGTCATTGTTTATTGTTTTTTAATTCCAGTTTAATTCTTTTTACATTAAATCTTTTATAATATGTTATCTCGATTTAGGAAGTATCATTTTAAAAACATTTGAAACCATTAGCACAGTTCTACAAATTTAATGACATTTTTATGTTTTTAAAAACAAAAACAATGTAGGTACCCACTCATTATGAATGTCTTTTGTTTTAAACATGCGTTTAGTAAAATGTGATTTCATTCAAATAATGTCCAAAAATATGTTTTACCGTAAATTATTTGTAATCGTATAACATACATTATTTTCATGGACCATATATGGATAGTAGGAATGGGACAATATCGATATATCGATAAATATCGATATGAACATCAGTCGATATTACTTTTAGTTTGGTATCGATATTATCGATATTATTCGATAATTATCGATATATATATCAACAAATTTCGAGTTATCGATACATCGATGTCAAACGAAAAGTGATAGCAACTGATGTTCATATCGATATTTATCGATATATCGAAATTTTTCCCATCCCTAATGAATAGTACCATAAAGATCTATTAAAACATGAGCATACATTTTTATTTGTACGTCTCCAAATACGATTTTTTTAAAAATATAATGAACACAAGATTGGACTGAAAAAAATGCCCACTGAAAAAGTTAAACTAAGGGTCTCATATTTGGATAAATTTAGAAGAAATTACAAATATTTGTTGTGGGTTGGTTTTCAAAAACCTAAAAAAATTTGAAGAAATTCATCGACGCAGTATTCAAAAGTAATATTTTTGCCAAGGAAAAGGAGGGACTATGCTTGTTTTGGATAAAAATAAAAAATAGTAAAATATACTAAAATTCCCTAGGACCCAAAAGCAGGCCAGGGCCCATCAAAAATAGAAAAGAAAATTTTTTAAAGAACCAATTACAATATCTCAATTTCGAACTAATTATTTACATTTTTTCAACAGCTTTATAATAAATGTAAGAACTAGAAGATGATGTGCTTCGCAGATGAAATTGTAGAAATAAGTAATGCATTTTCTATAGGCTCTATTATGAGTATAACAAGAAATCCAATGTTTGTGTAATTATTATTATAGGAACTTATGAACAGAAACCGGTACGAACCGCTGCTATTTTAGTGAACCCGAAACCAAACCAGGACCTTTAATAATATGTTGGTAAACCAATTCGGAAGGTTTAAAGCATGAACTAAAATTTAACATTTATCCATCCAAATTCTTTTAAATTATAAGGGAAAATATTGCATTTTATATACAATTGAGTATGGAGAACCTTGTACGGCTTTTTTGAAAACCGGTTACTGGTTCATATAAAACGAAAATATAAAATCCGGAACAAAACCGAACACTATAAATCGAACCTGAACCGTTATTTTGTGCGATTCGACTCTGCTCCAGTGTTGCAACCCCATTACGATATTGATTTAAAGACGACAGAACTTGATCTGATTAAAATGAACTGATAACAAATCTTTTCTAGGCGCAATTCTGCATAGCCTTCATCCACAACGCTCAGCTCCTCTTCCACGACTGCGGCTTTCCTCGATGGTCCCTCTTCTTCACCTTACCAAACGCCATCTTCTTCTACTACCTCTTCTATGACTTCTACAACAAGGCCTACCCCCCAAAAGAAAGAAAAAGCAGAAAGGAAGCTGTAGAAGACACGGAACATACAGAGGAAAACAACAAAACGCTAGAATACGCGGAGCAAAACGGAAAAGCTTTGGAACATAGCGAACTAAACGGCAAAACTATGGAACCAAATGTAATAGAGTGTAAGCAACAGAATGGAACCACTACAGAATGTAGGGAACACAATGGCAATACGCCGGTTACTAATGGGTATAGCAATGGGTATAACAATAATGTAAAAGATAAAACGATAGAGGTAGGGACGGAAGGCAAAAAAGATGCATGAGAAGACGGGTATAGTTAAATGAATGCTCAGTTAGGTTAAGATTGCAAATGGTACTGACAATATTACAGCAAAAATAAATTTTAGACTCATAAAATCATTTATCATTTTGTGGTTGGTCCTACGATTATTAATAGTGGAGAAATAAGCAAATAAGGCACTATGATAAAGATGTATGGTTGAAAACCGTTTGTGATCAGCTGTTGGAAGAGGCGGTGCAATCAGTCAAACAAAAACTTGTTGATATTTTTATTGTTACCTACTGGTTTTGTTGCACTTAGTTTGTCAATTGTCTTCCAACAGCTGATCGCCATTCGCATGAATGTGGCGTAATCTTCCCACTATTAATAATCAAGTGTAGACTCGTAGTCTGTGAAAATCAAATCAGTTATTTGTTTAACTTGATTTACTGTTGATAAATAGACGAGGCGCAGCCGAGGAGGCAGTAAATTTGTAATGTTAAACACATTAGTTTTTCGCTGATTGTTATTAATTAGTAATTATTTAGTAATTATTTTAAATATTTCGACAGGTATCAAATTATGCTGCTATGCGCGTTTGTTGAGCTATTGCTATGACAAGTAGTTATTTGATTAACTAAGCAAATAATAACAGATTTACTGCCCCAGTTAGAGTTTTATAGACGAGGCGCAGCCGATGCTAAGAATCTAGCTTAAAAAGTAAATCTGTATTTTTACAATATAAAACAATTTTGTGATTATTATTAATATTTGAATATTTGAACGGTTGTTATTCGTTTGTTGAGCGATTGCTATGTACTACAAACAAATTTGTTATTTACATTTTCAAATTTTTCACTTCTTCAATTCTTCTTTTGGAGTCTTTAATTTAATTATACTCGTATGCTGGAAAGTAATTTTTAATTATAATTATTACTTTTAGACGCCTCACGTTCTAAACTATTGATTTTGGTTGTACAATAATTTTTATGTTCAATTTTGAATTTTGCTGTCAATATTCTCCGTACCATTTGCGTAACTTTTAAAACAGTTGGTCAATTTTATTACCATTTGATAAACATATTTAAAACCCTAGTATAAGAACTAATTACAACAGTAGTAGTGAAGTTAGTAACCAATACAATTGCAATTACAAATTACAATACCTACGAATGTGAACATTGAGATGTTGTTACAATACCTAAAAACGGGCTCAAACGTGGCCATAGCGTGATAATTACATTTTTCCCGAAGTTAGGGGTAGTTTTGGACACATTTTTGCTTATAAATATATACAACTACGTTTTTAAATAATATTAATGAATATTAAATTGGGTACACTTGCAATTATAATTCAGAAAGGGACTAAGTGACAAATATGAAAAAATGTTGACAAATATTGTGCTATAAAGTTGAAAAATTGTATGTACAAAATGTTGCTTGGTGCCTTTTGATTCACTAAATTTAAATGAATAGTAATAAAATTGTTTATTATGAAACAAGTGTATAAGTAAGCTTTTAAAGCACGTACGAAGGGTTTAAGACGATCCCCTACCGCGCCAGAAAACAGCCAAAAATATGGATTTCGCGCGCCACTCCACAGCGTTTATTGTTTTGTTAAATATAATAGTCTAAAGATATAGTTGAAGATGGAAGTACAATCTACAAAATGGTCGATGCAGAATTTTAAAATTTTGCTTTTAATTCGAAATATGTTGATTTGAATTTTAACAATTTTTGTTCTATTTTAAAATGATTTTAAAAAATTCGATAGGTAATTTCGCAGATCCAAACTTAATAACATTTGAAGTTAATTCACTTAAAAATAAAAGCTGTACAGTGGCGCGCGAAAGCCCTCTTTTTACAAATATTGCAGTTTTCTTACAAATATGGGTGCCAAAATTATGTTTCCCTTTAAAAATAAATGATTTGTTATTTTTATGTTTAACAAAACAATAAACGCTATAGAATAGCGTGCGGAATCAATGTTTTTGACTGTTTTCTGCCATGGGTACGTGCTTCACGTGTGTCATACGCAATTTTTTATTACACCTGTATCCTAATTTTAAAAATAGAGCTGGAAAGCAATATTTTAATTTTGATTCATTTTATAAAGTAGTCTATGAAATGTATCAAAATATCATTACCTACGAGATTGGTTACAATTGTAGATGCTTAGAAGCCTGTAAAACAGCGCGTTTTTGTATTTGCGTCTTCAATTATGATGCATGTGTAATTAACAAAATTGATGCAGAAAAGAAATTTTTCATTATGTAAATAATTTGTGCAGTATTTTTGTTGATATTTGAACAGTATAAAATGATAAATGCATTTTTTTATTTGGGTATTTCTTTCAGAGTATAAAATGAATTAGGTGCAGTGTTTTTAAATGAGCATTGAACTTACATTGAATATTGAATATGTACTTTTTAAACTTTTTCCCTCATATTTTGTGTCCAAAACTCTGCCACCTTTTACTGCCGATAGTACTAAACCATTTTTGTGAAATATGAAATATAAAATGTGCAATTGAAGATAATATCAGTGTAAAATAGAATAAACATATTCAAATCTTTTGTAATAATTATTCTATTCTACACAGATGTAGGTATCATGAAAACATAATCTTTAAGCTTCCATTTTTCTTAGGGTTGTTATTTTAAAAGTTATAATAATGTTTTGTAGATTTTTAATAATTGTTGCTGTTAAAATACGTATATAATTTTGTACATAGAACCAAGGCCCAAATTCTTATCTGGTACATAATATCGCTGTTCAAAATAGTGCTATTTAAAAAAATGTAATAGCTTACCTAAGTATAAATACGAACATCACACATTAAACATTAAACAATACGAAACAGCACTTTTGAGCTACTTCATATACCAGGTAAAAATATGAGCCAATATAATTGAATGGTACCCAACACTGGTTAGAAATTAACAAACAAAATCAAATTATTCGACTAGAATTTTTATTTTAGTAATTTTAAGAAACTTTGGATTTGAAGAAAAATGAGAAACATTTTTCAGGTGCTATCTACAAATTATGTTTACCTTTTAGATAAATCAAAAGTTACTTTCATAATAATTATTATAACAAATACTTGGAGATAATTCACTAAAAATTTTGACGATGTTTAGCTTTTTCACAAAATAATACTTAATAAATGAGTATCAGATTACATTCTACTCTAAAATATTATAGTGTACTTTTGCTACAAACTAAAGCTAGATTCAGACCTACCCAATTATAAGTATAAGTGCTAAATTAACCAACCAGCGCTTCCACAAAGTTCCAATTTCAATTATAAGTGCGAACCTTGGGTGCTGGTTGGATTAGCCACTTAGACTTATAATTGGGTAGGTCTGAATCTAGCTTAACAGCCTTGATAACTGATAAGTTAAGGACTGGTAACTGCGCACACGGTATAATAAATACAGGCTGATTCACAACTTCGTGCAAATATTTTAATGGCATGTAGTGCTCAACTCACTTATCATGGAACTGAAAGAATTTGTTCAAAATTCGCTTATTTAGTTTCCAGGTTTTTTAATCAAAAAGTTTTGAATCACTGGTTTCAAATGGAATTTTATAAATATAATATTCTTGCCATAATGCAGTTAATTAAAAATTAATTTTATCCCTTTCGTCAATCAAAACGTGATGATGTGTTGAGTACTATATTAAAATAAAATATATGCTCGAAGTTGTGAATCACCTGTATATCTATACCGATGACTGCCGCACATAAATTTGGTAAAAGGCGTAGATAGTAGTGACGTCTGGTAACCGCACATACGGAAGGCTTTTTTGTTGTTGAAACCATTCAAGTAATTGATATAATTATTGTAAATGTGATGTTTTTCTTTTTGAATAATTGAATGTAGGTCTTTCACATGTCAGGAAATTTATACACAGCATAACATTAAAAGTTAATTTCTGTGCAGATATAAGCAATTTAAATTTATTTAACCAATAGTGGTTGAAAACATTGTAAACCACTGTTAAGATGCTGCCTGACTATGGTGTTCCATAAAAAATTTGTAAGCAACCATTTGATTATAAAATTATGTAAATAAATGTATCTAGTAGTCTGGAAAAGATAATAAATGGTTTTATTTCATACTGTGATATTTTTCGAATTTATGTAGGGCGCAAAATAGAACTTTAAGGCCTAGGCCGCAAAGTATATAACCTGTAACCCAATGATGTAGCTAGGTGTCTAGGGGCCCTGGGGCAAAATAATTTCGGGGGCCCAAGGCCAGATTCAGGTGATATTCTCAATCAGGAAAATTTTGTATAGGTTTTTGATTTTATAATAATAATAACTTATTTTAAATATGTTAAAATTTCAGATACTGTATTTCAGTATCTTGTTAAAATGGAATATTCAATCAATAATGTTAACAAATCCTGAAATATTTACATACCGAAATACAAAGCACTAATAAAGCATGTTCTTTTCATTCATTAAGTACTTAGTTTCCAAATTTACATTATCTAAATAAATAAGAAACATAAATTTACCAGAATATCATTTAAAACATTTAAATATTCAAATATGAATTGAAACTGGCGCCATCTCTCTGAAGAATGTGCAAAACAAAACAGTAAGAACATCCAGTGATATAACAATCAACGCGTGGTAATTTCGTAGTGCTACATTTATTAAAATCTGTAGTTAATTCACGATATACATTTACAAAACTATGTGTAGTGTGTGTCTAAGAACCTAATTAATCCTGGAAGAAATTCCAAGGCCCTGCGATGAATAATAATAGAAAATTCTACTTTTTAGTACAAAAATTAGTAGCTCTAGCTGCGCATTGCATTTTAAGAAATAATTATTTCTTTAATTGTTTTTATGATTAATAAAAAATAATTATTTTATGTAGTCAAATAGGTGGCTCTTAGAAGAGCCGTTGGTTTGGATGTTGGTTCACATACATTCGAGATATTATGTTATTTCAAATACTAGTGACATATCCTATCTGAATTAAATTAAACCGCGATTGATTTTAACTTGAACCCCAAGAACAACCGATGTTGTCTTATAAAAAATACAAATTTCGAGAGTTGTCTAGCCGAACTCCGGATGGTCGCTTAATTACACGATCACAGTGAACACCTTCTCGAACAACTCATGTACATGCCCATTAAGATTTTCAATAACTTACCTGAGAGAATTAAATCTACAACCAATATTATTTCTTTTTCTCGTGAGGTTAAGATCACCCTGATAAATAATTGTTTTTACTCTATACATGAATTTTTTAATTGCAACACACTATAATGTTTTAGGTTGTATTTTTTTTAATATGTACTTTTCTCTTCTGTATTGTTTTGACGTGCCATGTGTTTTTGTACTGTTTTTGGCAATAAATAAATTCAAATTCAAATCCCATGCAGAGTTACATATTGTTAGCATTCTGGGGGACCAGCAGGGTCAGATTTTGAAGGTTTCTATCGATACAAAATAGGTAATATTATAAAATGTAATTTTTTATGAATCTCTAATTTATTTGATATTTTTACATTATTTGTTGCAGTAATTCGAACAGTCCAGGTCCATTGTTGTGAGCATTCTGAGGGTCCCAGTTGAGCTACAATTTGAAGGTTTCTACTGGGAAGATATAAGTAAATTTATGAAATGTTAATTTTGATGAATTACTTATTTATTTCTATTATTTGTTGCAGAATAACTTGAACACTCTAGCAGAGGCGCATTACATACAAGAAGCAAAGTCTAAAGGGCTCTACATGTCAAGTTTTTAATAAAAATAATAAGGTAAAATAGTTTTATTTTGTTTATGCAAATACACATCCAATGGTATTTTTCCTGTATTTTTCACTCTTGCTTCTTGGCTCAATTCAAATTGCTGCTCGCTGTCGTGAAATCTTCACTTCCGGTTCTTGTACTCGCACTTTCTGTGGTACCACCGCCCTCCTGAGACCTGAGGCCCCACAAAGTCAAGTTTTCTACTAAGAGAACTAAGGTAAAATTATTTTATTTCTGTGAACAACTATGAATTGCAAAAAAAATAATTTGTTTAATGATTTAGATGCAGAATTGTATTCTTTAAAACATGAAGTAGAAATTTTTTCGCTAAAATAATTTGGGGAGCAAGGGCAGGCAAAAAACTGATTTCCCATGTTAATCTCCTATGTACACCTTTACGACAGACACACTGTATACTTGCATCATAATATACTATTTTGATAATTCAATTTTTATTTATTTTACTTTGATATTTGGCATTTTGTTGTTTTTTTATGGTTGTTATTCAGATAATCTTTCGTAAAAGGTTATTTATATGAAGTAGCGCAATGAATCTTTAAGTCTTGTTCACACAAGGATTCTTTCATGATTCTGAATTCACCGTTTGCTATGAATAAATTAGAAATTCTTTTTTCCAAGACTTATTGAAGGTTTAATTTAGCGCCGTTGCTATTTGACAAGCAATTCTAACCAGGATTATGAAAGAATCCATGTAGGAACAGAACTTTGTTTTAATTTAATGATTTATTCGTTGCGAAGTTCAAAATAGACCAACAGATTTAGAACAAATAATTTATTATATTCCAATAAATTGCACCCGAATATTATTCCCAGATCCTGTAAAGTTAATAAACTATTTCTTAAATCAGTATAAGTTATTAATATTCTCCAGAAGTAAAATGGTTTATCAATTTTATAGGTTCAAAATGATACCAATTAGTACCACAACAAAAACATAGACTCCTTTTAGTTTATAGAATAAACATACACAATATATTTTTGGTTATTTGTAATATTTTTGTAAATGGGGAAATAGCGTGCGTTACAAAAATTTAAATGGTTCCCCATTGCATTTTGAGACAATATAGCATAAGGGTATAATTTTTTCATCGTGTTCTTCTAATATACAACCATAGACTAGAGTGAAAATACAATATTAAGCTTATATCGTTAAAATCATATCATATTCTATGCATAATCAAAAGTTGACCATTAATATGTTATTAAAACTGGTAGAAATCTTGTAAAGAAGTAGTCATGATGCATTTTATGTGTGAAACAACCTTACAATCTATTTTCTAGTATTTAATCTTACTAGAAACAGTACCAATCCCAATTAGCCTGAATTACTAAAGTAATGTCACATATTTACAATATACATTGTCAAATATCATGGTTATCATCTTTTGTTGAATAATGCTTGTGAAAACATAATTTTCATAATAAACTAATCAAAATGAGTATTAAATTATATATAAACTCATTGTTGTGTATAGAAATATTGAATTATCACATGGAATGTTATGATTTGTGTTATAGAATAATATTAGTTAGGATTAATTACATTTATATAAAATATAATAATAATTGAATAAATTATTAATACGTGTGATATCTATATACAAAAATTCGTTGAATTATAAACAGTATTTGTCCGTTTCACACCTATTTTATCTTTATAAACAAAATAGATATACTTTTAGTTTAAATTTTAAATTATATGCATTATTAATTTCTTATATAGCTATAGAAATATATTCAACAGTTCCTGAAAGATCTTGGTACTTGGTAAATACATAATTTGTTACTATATATATTTTTTATATTTAACACAATTAGATTCCTTGCATGTTTCTGTTTTAGAAATAATGTTTTTCTAAATTTTTAATTGAATGCACTTTATTTATTAAAAATATCGATTTTTATTTAATATAATTGGATTCCTCAGTCGTAATACTATTAGTAATCACATTTTCAAACATTTCAAGATGACAATTTTTTGTATGTATTCTTGTAGTTTAACTTTTCTTTAACAACTTCCCTCCCACATAACTTCGTCTCGTATTTAAAATTTGCGTATCCGCTTATCAAAAATCAAAACTGCGTTCCTAAATTACATTCTCTAATATTAGGTTATACTCTACACTTCAAAACTAAGCGGCTGTTGAGAAATCCGTCTTTTATCATGTGAAAGCATTGTGAAATACGTTGCAAACGTGAAATTTCCAGTACACAACTATCTAAACTCTACACCGTTTAAAACTTGATAAAAACTTGGGGAACGTAGCCAGAGTAGTTCTTACTTTATTCAAAAGAGAGCAGAAATCACGGTTTGATTTCACGATTTATGAACAAATTATTGATTTTTTTCAACGCCATATTGAGGTTGTGTAATTTTTAATGCAATGTAATGAAACTGACGCCATTGCATGTTCGTAGTTTGTTCTTTGTATTTAAATAACAAGTGACTTAATTTCAAGTGATAAATAAGAAATGTGAGTATCCTAGACATAAAATAATGTTGGTTTGCGACAAAATGATCCACAAGTTGTTGTAAACTTATTAATTTGCTGTTAATTGTTAATCGATTCCATGATCAGTTCATGCCAGCCGAGGTCATCGCTTCAAGTATTAAAATAAGTGATTTATTTACAGGTAAACGCTGTTATATGTAGAAAAGAGACAATTTCAAATTACCTACAAATTCTGGGCCTCTAACATCATCTTTGAAGAAAATGATTATCTTAAACATGAGATTACATAATGAGAATATTTATTTCTACAGTTAAGGTAAGCAGTCTTTCTTTTATTATTTATTTACGCTAATTGCACATTAACATTCGTTCGTGATGTAATAATTTCTGGCAAACGTACATATTGATTTGCGATGCATTTTAAATGTTTGCAGTTGTGTAATAACGAAAATATTATTTATTTTGTTACAGATTAGCAGCCCATTACCATTTCATCATCCTGAAAATCCAGCACGAGGTGGAATGGAATGGAATGTAAGATGTTTCAGATATTACTATTTACATTTTTAACTCAAAATTTCATATTGAACATGATTTATTTCATGTTATTGAATAATTATGTAATTCTACAAACCAATTTGGAACTTAATTAATCTGTTTACTGTTACAAGGTTGAATCAAAATATAATAGTTATTTTAGATTCACTCATAGTTGTTGGTGAAAAATATCCCACAGGTTTAATATTTGTGCAGATATTCCTGTATAAAATAATATTTATTTAGTAATTATCTAATGTAAATAAATGATTTGTGGTTCCTAGGTATTCGAGCATATCATAATATGTAGATGTGAACAAATGAACTGGTAACTTGACAATGACTTTAGAAGTCTTCGAAGGACGTAGAAGAATATTCTGCGCCTTACATCAACGACGAGAGATTTCACTGGACAACAACTTCAACATTCATCTGAGCAGTCTTCGGGCAACATCAACTTCAACAGTCAACTTGGAATCAACATCTTCAGATCTTCAAGCAATCATGTAAGCATTTTTCATCATCATTCCTCTGACATTTCTATATTAAGAACCACACTTTCAATGTATAACAGTCGTAGCTAAATGAGTGATTCTCAAGTCACGGGTACTCTTGCTTTATATTTGGGATTATAGAATAAATATTTTGACATTTATAATTAAAATGACTGTTACAATCTGTTCAGCCGCCATTATTTTTAAATACTTTATGATTTATCTGTTAATAATCGTAGAATAGCCGTGAATATTTGTAGTCAGGGGTAACATTTCCTGGGGAAGCCGATTCTGAGCTCAAAGATTATCCTCCTCCACTGTTGGGGCCCCAATATTACGCTGCTATCTTCCCCTAAAAGTAGTACATATGAGTCATTTCATTCTTATATTATCTATTTTATTATTTATCGTAGAAAGTTCGTGAAAATTTTGTTACTGGCATAAAATTGTCTGAGAGCTGATTTTGTCCTTTAAATATTATGCTGTCTCTACTGGTACCCCTTATTGCAATGGTAGCACGAAAGAGACATGTAATTGTCGTAGAAAATTCGCGAAAATGTGGTTCTTAGTGTAAAATTGCCTGAGGAAATGATTCCGCCTTGAAAATTATCCATCGCTACTATTGCATCCCCTTTATAAAGATGTGTTTTCTCAAGAACACATTAGTCATGATGTTATTTTTTTCTAACTCATTTTTTAAATGTGCGGAGAGCACAGCACAGTGAAGATTTTTTGATATTTAGTGCAGGTTTATATGAATCTAAATGTTTGTTATTGTTTTAGATTAATTTGGACTTCATGTACAAAGTTTGAAGATTCTTTGGTTTGAAATTCTACTGTTGGAGTCTAGTCTCTAGTCTAGGACAAGAAACATCATCTGGTGCTACTAAATGAATCAATCTTCTTCAGCTGGTGTACTTCTAAAAATGTCGCGTTCCCCAGTTCAACACGTAAGTTTTTTATTTTCACTTTGTGTTTTCGATTTGGAACATGCTGCTTTTACTCAGCTGGAGTGTGACAGCCTCACAGATCACTGTGAACATCAGTATAAATACTACAGATCAAAAAGTGACTCAATGCTGTCACTCAATTTAAATGTGGCAGCCTCACTTATGTGAGTAATCGGTTTAGGTATATGTTTAACCGTGTGTGCGGTTGCCAGTCTCACTCACTCATGACTGTTGGGAGTACACTACAGGAGAGATGTTTGTGCAGTTAACTGAAATGTGTACCTGCCTGGATTTGAAACTGAAACATAACACATGGCCCATACGTAAAAAGAAATCGTTTTTTGTCGTACAAAGGTTTAAATAAAAATCAAGATACAAATATAATGTGCTATATCTTCTATTTATTGAAATCAGCAATACATTTATCACAATATCAATTAAAATCAGCAGTCGAAACTTTATGGAACCGAATAAGTTTTTTTTTTAAAAATCGTTCTATGTACTGACAATCAAAGAATTGTGATATAAACTGTAGAATATTTGGAATTTTTTTCTCCAGAAAGGTATGTTTAAGACTTGTAGATACAGACCACAACGAATTAAAACAGTTTAAAAAATTAAGGTGAAGTTAAATAGAGGTAAAGTCGTTTATAATAATTAGAGCAAACAATAAAAAAAATTGCCAGATGTATACTTTATTCTCTAAGTTTATATTTAAAGTTACATGCTCTTAAAATATACCTTTAATATATTTTAAGTAAATTAAACTTTAAATAAACCTAGATAATAAAGTATATAACTAGCATATATTTTTGTTGTTTTCTCTAATTACTATAGACGATTTTACCCCTGTGTAACTCCACCTTAATTTTTAAACTATTTCAATTCATTGTGGCATAGGATCTACAAGTCCTAAACATACTTTTCTGGAGAAAAATCCCAAATATTTTACAGTCTGTGTCACAATTCTTTTCAAATTATTTTTTTATTCGGTTTCATTGTTTCGACTGTTGATTGATTTGAGATTGTGTAAAATGTATTGCAGTTTTACAGTACATTGTACTTGTATTTTGATTTTTATTTAAACTTTTGTACAACAAGAAACGACATTTTTTTACTTCTGGGCCAACTTCAATGAGGCGGAGCTCGTATATAATAATTTATTTTACAAGTCACTGAAATAAGAGAATTATTGGCATTTACTTTGTGAAATAGATGTTTAACTTATTATTCTTATTTAATATGTGTGCGATAAATGTTACTAATATATTTGTGTTTTCTAGGTATTCGAGGATGTCATAGAGGACTTGTATAAGTGTCGTGTTATCTCCTAAGGAAGCAGGAGCAGTTGTAGCAGCCTTCAAAAGACATGGGAGAATATTTTTTCGGTAAGCTTCTTTACTCTTTTTACCTCCCGCCTCATATTCTATAAGGGAGGTATTGTGATGGGTCAAAATTTTCGAGTGTGAGATTTTAAGAGATAAGCACGTTTTAGAATCCATACGACTAAAGTATTTTCGAGATGATGTCTGTGTGTGTGTGTATGTGTGTATGTATGTATGTTTGTATGTATGTTAGGTTGTATGTAACATTCTTTTTCGTTTTTTATAACTCAAAAAGTTACAAGAATTTAACAACCAAATTTTATATTTAAGATTTTAATACGAATCTTAAGAGCCCAGTAAATTTTGGTACCAATTCATAAACCGGAAGTAGTACTTTTTAAAAATATTTTGATAAATAATTAATTTAAGACCAAATTTCTTATTTTATATGACAGATTATGTGATTATTATCTACAATCGATATTTTATAAATTTGTCTGTATCTGCTATAATTTAAGAATAATTAAATTATATACTTATAATTTAGTATTTCGGTATCTTGTAGTCTATGATCGTTTAACATTTTTTACTACGTAAAATTTTAATTATTATGACAGTGGCAGTGTCAATAGTAAAATATCGTTTATATCTTCTTCTGCAGTTTAAATAAAATGACTAAAATATATTTGTGAGTAGTAGTAGTAGTACTTATATATTAATATATTTGTATAATAAGTAAAAAGAATAAAGTAGGTATAGCGGGAGGTCTTGTGATGGCCATGTCAGATTTTTTTACAATTATATATCTGTCGTGCCTTTTACCCGCAAGTTGGGTACGGCAGCCTCACATATGTGAGTCATCGGTATGGATATTATGTTTTACCGTGTGTACTCATGACTGGAGAGTACAATACAGGGCAAATTTTTGTGCAGTAAATTAAAATTGGATCTGAAACTAAACAGTCAGAACCACAGTCGGTCATTAGCACATTCAGATTGCATCAAATTTAAACTATTTTATTCCAATTTCAATATTGAATCTTAAAACATTACATTTATTAATTTATTTATTATTATTATTATTATTATTCAACAGGTTTAGAACCCAATTACAGAATAATATTATAACATTTCAAATGTACATTGACTAATAATGAACAAAATAGAAAAAAAATTGAATACAAATACGGATAATAAACCGAGATTAAATCGAGGAAACAAAGTCAAACAAATATAATAATATTAATTACATACATAATCTATCACGCTTTCACCCAATTAGGGTGCGGCAGCCTCACATATTGTGAGAATCGGTATAGATATATATTTTTATCGTGTGTGCGGTTACCAGCCGTCAACTGTTGGATACTTCCTGTATAAAATAATTCATTTATTATAAATATTTAATATTTTCAGGATAAGCAAACACTGTTGATCAAATGTAAATAAATGATTTGTGGTTCCTAGGTATTTGATGTGAACAAGCCAAGCATCTTCGAAGTCGGCGAGGGATTACACTGAACAACTTCAACATCCATCGTGGGACTTTCTGCAGGCGACATCAACTTCAGCAGCCTTCCAGAGACTTAGTGATAAGTGAATTATCAAAGATAGTTTTGCCAGTCTTTTCCTTTTGCGTGAATCATTCTTTAACTCGAATCTCGAAATAATACTTTACATAAATAATAAAGACTTATGGTGGGATTCTGAGCATTATCTTAAAATTCTATAAACTTATAGATCTATAAGTTATGGAAAATCCGTAACTGACAGTCTTATAGATTTCGCTAAAATGGTATTCTGACTGCATGTCTATAACTTTTGACATCTGTAAATTTTTCTTATAGAATCTTAAAAACAGTATTGCCAATAGTTCCATACTATTATTTTTGTAACATGTAAATATAATGAATTAATTGTTGTACATTGCTTTTCTTGAAGAGAAATAATATTTTAGTATAAAAATGAAGACATTCTTAACAAAATTTGCAGCAAAACATGTAAAATCTTATGAAATAATTTCTTGCAATTTCAATTATATTATTAATTTTGAAGAAGGCCATTGTCACATTGACGCGACAAATGATTATACAAATTTGACACAATGAAATACACATGACACGTGCTGATAAAATTTCAGAATATATTTCGAAAATATGAGGTAAAACATAATATGCTACATAATTAAAGATTTTTTAGCGAAAAATTGAAAATATAGCAAACACAATAATAAATTAATTAATTTTATTTACAGTTAAAGGAAAATAAAAATTATAATTATAGTTTTCAAGCTAATACTACACACTCGAAGACAAATATACCTAGAGAATAAATTAAATGCAGTAGGGGATGGTGCAAGAACCTTGTAAACTACTACTACTGATAGTATTTTATCAGAGATTTTAATTAATCAAACTATGTTTAAAATAATCATTGTCATTTATATTGAATGAATTCAGTAGAACTTTGACTGTATTATTTCCAAGCGATTTCCGATCATGATGACATTTTTATAAACTATGAAGCAAATTTTAAATAAAATATAACACATTCTATACACATATACTTCTCAGCAATAATGTTCTTTTGATAATTGGTTTTAAATTGTAAAATTTGCTAGTTTTGATTCATTTTTCAATATTTCAGACACATGCCAATATTTTCATAACGACTTATGGTGAGTCAGTAGCTGTCTATAAATTTATAGAAATCTATAAGACATTTATAGAAATCTGTATGCTATAGGTTTGCCCAGAATAGCATTTTTTAAGATCGGTCTATAAGTTACTATAGATACGCTTATAGAAGTTATAGAACTGCATAGAATCCCAATATTAATCTTCTATCTTTGATAATAATGTTGAGATTTGAATTACATGACTACAGGCGGCACAGTCTTGGGTTCAATTCCCAATGACCATGTGAATATGATCTCAACAATTAATTTTAACTTAGGTAATAGTTTGCAAGGAGTAAACCACATCGTCTTTACTTTACTAGTACTTTGGTAGTACAGATTAAGGGATCAAGGGAATTTTAATGAAACTAGTGACATTATTATTGATTTTAAAATAATTTTAATTGGGGTGATAGTTTTGCCTTTGGTTGTTTTGTTTGTCATGTTCTTGGGTTTCAAGTTAAAATCAATTGCGGTCAATATTAAACTTAAATAGGAAATGTCACTAGTGAAAATAAATGTGGTATACTCCTTGTTCAATGGTCCTTTTTCAACGAAGAAAATAAATAAAAAGATGCATTTGAAACTGCAAATAAAATTGAAGATGTTAATGTGACAATACAATAAATAAAGAACAAGAAGTGATGAATAAATTCGTTGTTGCCAGATACTTAACATTAATCCCGGCAATCCTGAGCATGAAGGTGGTGATGGACCGTGGAAAGTCTTTCCCTGGCTGTCTATTGCGTACTAAGCACTCATCCGGGGATCGGCAAGAAATCCCACTATATTTGCACAAGAACAACAATCATCGGTTGTTCTTGGGGTTAGAATCACAAAGCGCGCGCGTTAAATGTTAAATATTGGGTGGAGATGGATTAGGGCAATGTCACTAGTATTTCACCTATCATATATTTCAAACTTATAATATAAAATATCAAAGATACTTCAGTATATCCTCGGCAAAGGTTTTTATGAGCAGAAAAATCAGTCATTGCCATTAATAAAATTGATTATTCATTTATAACTTTTATCTTTGAATCAAAATATACAAAACATGAGTTATGTATCTTATATGGGTACAGTTACAAGCCGTCAACTCATGTAATAACATTTGGAAATAAAATTCAATTGTAATGTAAAATGTAACTAATAATTTATTGTATTTCTTACAGGGCAAGTCATTTCATTATTTTATGGTGTAATAAAATTACAAAAACTTGTATTGTATTTGAATATTTCATTTGTAAATGTGTTGATGTTTGAGAGAAATGATTCTGTGAGCGAATGAGTTTGTGAAATAGTTAGTGTGCGTTTGCGTGAACGTTCTGCGAATTAGTGGATTAAAATGATTGAAGGTTAATTAATTTCGAGTGCAAATGATTTTGAGTGAACGAAGCGATTGAAGTGTGCCAACCCATTTTGGGAAATGGCACATTTATGTGTGTTTTAAAGAGAATGTGTGCGGTTGAGATGAGCTTTTGTTTGGACGTCCGGTGAATATGTTGGTTGGAATGACTGATCATGTATTAGAAATGTAAATGATTTGAGTGGAAATAATAAAAGAGCTTGAATGAAAAGGATAATAATTGTGGATGACGGGGAAGAAATGTGTCAGGAAAGGAATGTTTGACTGCTTGTTGAGTTTAAATGTGTGACAAGATATGTGCCACCCCCCAAACTTGGTAAATGGCGTGATATTATTGCATGTAGTATGTATGAAAGTATATATTTCTCTTATGTATTTGTCTTGTATATAAAAAGAAAGAAAAATGAACAGTTTTTATTTATTTTCCTCATGTTTCCTTTTAAAATCAGTAAATATGCAGTATTGTTGCATGAATTATTTAAATAAAATGTAATTTTTTTTAAAATAAATAATTTAGAATAGAAAATTAGCTTTATTATATTTATTAAACAACTCATCGTTGTCCTACGTCCCGTTATATAGCGTTTAATTTAATTTTTTAGGGGTGAAATCACTCAAAACGAGGCATCTCTTGGTGTGACGTCACAGAATATTTTTGAGCAGTGGCCTAGAAAGTGAAGCTGTTAATTAAAAATTTACTATCACAATATTCTTCTAATTATTTGCTAGGAAAATTTTAAAGTGCTTATATCTCGTAAACTAAGGGTAGTATGATAAAGAGGGGTAGTTTAACCCCTCAATTAGGACATGCTGAATCCAAATATGCCCTCAGTTTTGTCGTTCAACCCTTATTTTTCAAGTTATATGCGTTTTAAAATTTTCCTAGCGTAGTTGCAATTTTGTATTTATATATAAATATATCAAAAGGGTAAGTAATTATGTAATTCTGAGGGTAGATTTAGAATCAGAGAGTCCTAATTAGGGGTATTCGATATAAACAATCCATGAAATCAACGTATTTTTAGTCGATTTTGGTGAAATTTTGCTGACATTAAATAATTATTATCTCGTAAACTAAAGGGCTAAGGGCAAAAAGTTAAATACAAAGGGTGCGTAACTTTTCATTCTCTATCTGCCTGTCTATAGATACGGCCGTTTTGGCCGATTTTTAATTATTTTTTTGATCTCCCACCATTCATGTTATCCTGATACAAACTTGGTGATTTTTGTTCGATTCAAATCTGAAGTCGAGTGAGGGTGGAAATTTAAAAACACGATTACGTAAAAACTAAGGGTTGGGGAGTGATTTACGGGTCATATTCGTACTCTACGCGTTAAAATACACCAGTATGCTTATTGCCACCCCTAAAAGTTAATTAGTACCGAAGATATTCAACCCTTATTTGTATCTTCGGTTCTAAGGGTCGTATCGAAAAAATCTACATTGCATTCGATAGGGGATGAAAAACTGAGCATCTTTTACATTTAACTTTTTCCTCTACGACCCTTAGTTTAAGGGTTATGAACAATCAAAGTGGTGAAAAAGTCGTCTAAAAATAGTCATTAACCCTTAAACTAAGGGTCGTAGAGCAAAAAGTTAAATGTAAAAGATGTTCAGTTTTTCATTCCCTATCGACTGCAAAGTACATTTTTTCGATACGACCCTTAGCACCGGAGATACAAATAAGGGTTGAATATCTCTGGTGCTAATTAACTTTTAGGGGTGGCAATATGCATACTGGTGTATTTCAACGCGTAGAGTACGAATATGACCCGTAAATCACTCCCCAACCCTTAGTTTTTACGTAATCGCGTTTTTAAATTTTCACCCTCACTCGACTTCAGATTTGAGTCTAACAAAAATCGCCAATTTGGTATCAGGAGAACATGAATGGTGGGAGATCAAAAAATTAATCAAAAAATTGATGAAAATGTTGCTGTTTTTCGTCGAATTTTTCGCAGTTTGGCAACAAATTTTAATTGGTACTTTTGATCTCCAACAAGTTATGTTCTCCTGATACAAATATTGAGATTTTGAGTTTAAAATTTCAACCAGCCGAAGAAATCATATTTTTGTAACGGGGCGTAGGTGGGACAATTAATAGGTTGGTATATTATTATTATTTAAAGCAAATTTATTATTTTAACAACATTATTTATTTATTTAAAAAGTGTACATATTTTAATACATATCTTTGGGTGTAACTACCCCACAGTTTCATAATTCTAATCCTTTGGTGTGACTGACTCACATATTGTGAATAAAATAAAACCACTTAAGATAAATAATATACAATATCAACATAGGTATGTTTGGGTATAACTACCCCACAGCTTCATAATTCTAATCATACTTACATATTCTAATAAAATAATAACACATAATATAAGTTATAATACAATACAATATTAACATAGGTATATTTGGGTGTAACTACCCCTCAGTTTCATAATTCTTAAATTAAAAATCTCCCATATAAAAATAATTAAATTACGGCCTAACCAGTGACCTCAGAACTTTGAAAATATGTCTCCTAGTACAAAAAAGTGCGATGAATCAAAAAACGTCACTCTCAGAGCGCTATCTCTAACCGTTTAGGAAATAGAGGCCTTAGATGTCAAAAATTAAATTTAAACAGTGCTTTCATTATGAAAATAATTAAATTACGGCTAGACCAGTGGCTCTAAAATTTTAAAAATGTGGTTCCTAACTAAAAAATGTACGAGGAATCCAAAAATGTTGCGCTCAGACCGCTAACTATAACCGTTTAGGAAATAGAGCTCTTAGAAGTCAAAAAATCACATTTAAAAAGTGATGTGTTTACATTAATAATTACATTACGGCTATACCAGCGACTCTACAACGTTGAAAATGTGGGTCCTAACATAAAAAAGTACGAGGAATCCAAAAATGTCACGTTCAGACCGCTATCTTTAACCATTTACGAAATAGAGCCCTTAGAAGTCAAAGAATCACATTTAAAAAGTGATGTGTTTACATTAATAATTAAATTACGGCTAAAGCAGTGACTCTACAACGTTGAAAATGTGGTTCTTAACATAAAAAAGTACGAGAAATCCAAAAATGTCACGCTCAGACCGCTAACTATAACCGTTTAGGAAATAGAGCTCTTAGAAGTCAAAAAATCACATTTAAAAAGTGATGTGTTTACATTAATAATTACATTACGGCTAAAGCAGTGACTCTGAAACGTTGAAAATGTGGTTCCTAATATAAAAAAGTACGAGGAATCAAAAAATGTCATGTTCAGACCGCTAACTATAACCGTTTATGAAATAGAGCCCTTAGAAGACAAAGAATCACATATAAGAAGTGATGTGTTTACATTAATAATTAAAATTACGGCTAAAGCAGTGACTCTGAAACGTTGAAAATGTGGTTCTTAACATAAAAAAGTACGAGGAATCCAAAAAAGTCACGCTCAGACCGCTAACTATAACCGTTTAGGAAATAGAGCTCTTATAAGTCAAAAAATCACATTTAAAAAGTGATGTGTTTACATTAATAATTAAATTAAAAATCTCCATTACAACATGGGATATTTTATTTTAAGTATAACGGCCTTAATATAATCTTAATTCTTATAAACTTGACATTTCCTTACGTAAAATTCGCTCTAATTTCCATATTTTCAACGATCATTGCGCTATCTCTAACTGTTTCCGAGTTATACTTAAATTAAAAATCTCTATTTGAATATCATGAGATATTTTATTTTAAATATAACGGCCTTAATATAATCTTAATTCTAATAAACTTAACATTTCCTTACATAAAATTCGCTCTAATTTCCATATTTTCAACGATCATTGCGCTATCTCTAACCGTTTCAGAGTTATCCTTAAATTAAAAATCTCCATTAACAACATGGGATATTTTATTTTAAGTATAACGGCCTTAATATAATCTTAATTCTTATAAACTTGACATTTCCTTACGTAAAATTCGCTCTAATTTCCATATTTTCAACGATCATTGCGCTATCTCTAACCGTTTCCGAGTTATACTTAAATTAAAAATCTCTATTTGAATATCATGAGATATTTTATTTTAAATATAACGGCCTTAATATAATCTTAATTCTTATAAACTTAACATTTCCTTACATAAAATTCGCTCTAATTTCCATATTTTCAACGATCATTGCGCTATCTCTAACCGTTTCAGAGTTATCCTTAAATTAAAAATCTCCATTAACAACATGGGATATTTTATTTTAAGTATAACGGCCTTAATATAATCTTAATCCTAACGCCAAATGAGTTGACGTCTCACAGTATTGTCCACGGGTGTGAGGGCTGGCGGGTGACCCATCCAGAGAGAGTTCGGTGCTCGTCCTCTACGCGGCTGTGAAGATCGTTGAGTCTTGGCCTTTGAAGATGTATTTCTTGCCTAGAAACACACAAACAAAAGTTAATAGATTCCTCCACGTCTTTTAAACCATCTAGTATCGAAAAACATAAATCAGTTAGTTCTTTCTGTCTTATTTCAATCGCCTGTCACTGTACAGTACACAAAGAAATGGTTCAAGACTAAATCAATAAAATTTACTTACATATTACTGTTTCTGAACTTTAGATTCTTATTTAACCCTTACATGGACCTCAGAGGTTCACCAGAAGGTCTAAATGCTTGAAGAACTCCAGACAATGCCCCAAAATCATTTTGTAGCCTAAAACAAACCACAATGTTATTGTACATGGAACTTCTAACGTAAAAAACAATAATTCTAATTGTTTTGACACTAACACATTATAATATGCACAAAAGAACTTACTAGCGATCTACTAGACTTAGAATTTACTAAAAACAAGAGTTAATAGATTCCTCTACTTATTTTAAACCCGCTATTATCTAAAGATACAAATGAATTCGTTCTTAACTTATTTTAATCGCCAGTCTACTCTACAGAATACAAAGAAATGGTTCAACACTAAATAAATAAAATGTACTTACATATTAATATTTCTGAGGCTATGGATTCTTAATTCAGCCTCAGAAGTTCACCAGAAGGTCGTCAAAGACCTTGACGATGCTTGACGAACTGCAGACAATGCCTCAAAAACATTTTGTAGCCTAAAACAAACCAAAATGTTATTGTACATGAAACTTCTAACGTAAACAACAATAACTCTAACTGTATGGACACTAAAACATTATAATATGCACAAAAGAAACTTACTAGCGAGCTACTAGACTTAGAATTTACTGAAACAGTTATTATAATGCACTAAGAACCAAATCTTCCAAGTTTGTCTTTGTGGTTAGGTCACATTTGACAAGTCAAATATTATGAATTATTTAAATAACATAATTAAAGCTAAAAATTAGTAAACATATGTAAAAAATTACGCTGACTCGATTGCTGTAATCGGTTTTGATCAAAAACCAACAGTTTAGCCATAAATAATTAATTTATAATGGAACACTAGCGCCAATCCGCAAATTTTTTAGCATCGTGATTCTGGTGAACTACTTAGTCGGTAAAACGCTTAACTGTTTTCAAGTCAGTAAAACAGGTAACTATTATTTAGACGGAAGAGTAGTTCACCAGACTTACACCGTGCTCAGTTTTGCGGATTGGCGCTAGTGTCGTATTGGAAATTAATTATTTACGGCTAAACTGTTTATCTTTCGGCAAAAAGAACTACAGCAATCGATTCAGCGTAATTTTTTACATATGTTTACTAATTTTCAACTTTAATTATGTTATTTATATAATTAATAATATTTGTCTTGTCAAATGTGACATAACCACGAAAACAAACTTGGAAGATTTTGTTCTTAGTTTCTAAGGGCTTGTTTCATATATTTCAAGGGTTCTTGGTATTGAAATCGGTTAATTAAGGTCCGCTGATTCCAAATATGGCATCAGAATTATATAATTACTTACCGTTCAGAGAAATTACGAAAATTAAAAACTACCCTGTGTTCAAATTTAATTGATTAAAAATAAGGGTTAATTTATGTAGAAAAGGGTAAATAAACAGATACACTGTTAAATAGCAATATTTATTCATTTGACAGGCTCATAATACATGATTTAAAATTTTTTAAAAATGATACCTCGATTGGAGATTTTAAAATGAATTTTCGATCGCTCAAAAAATTGAAACCTTTATTTTTGCCCTTAGCCCTTTGAGACTTTGGCCATGTATAGAGGGCATTAAAATACACGGGGGATTGACTCACAAGGGGGCCGAAAACTTTCTCAGAATTGCGAAAAAATCAATTCCAAGCGAGTTATGAGGGTTTGAAAATTCTAACAATTTTCCCTTAAAATAAGGGCTTGTTTCATATATTTCAAGGGTTCTTGGTATTGAAAACGGTTAATTAAGGTCCGCTGATTCCAAATATGGCATCAGAATTATATAATTACTTACCGTTCACGAGAAATTACGAAAATTAAAAACTACCCTGTGTACAAATTTAATTGATTAAAAATAAGGGTTAATTTATGTAGAAAAGGGTAAATAAACATAGATACACTGTTAAATGGGGTACATATTTGGATTCAGCGGGTTCGAATTAGGGGGTAGAGTATAAATTACCCCCTTGAAATGTTTATTTAGCATTAAAACATATTAGGGGTCAAATCAGTCCCAAATCAGACCAAAATCGGTCCAAACTTTACAAAAGTTTTTGCCGAGTGATCCAGAAAATGAAGCAAAGTTGCAACTACGCTAGGAAAATATTAAACTGCAAATAACTCGAAAACTAAGGGTTGCACGGTAAAATGGAGCGCATATTTGGATTCAGCGGGTCCTAATTGAGGGGTTAGACTACCTATCTTTAGCCTACTACCCTTACTTTACGAGTTATAAGTATTTTAAAATTTTCCTAGCGTAGTTGTAATTTTACTAGCAAAATCGTCGAAAAAATTGACACTACGCTAGGAAAATTTTAAATTGCTTATAACTCGGAAACTAAGGGTTGCACGGCAAAATGGGGTGCATATTTGGATTCAGCGGGTCCTAATTGAGGGGTTTGACTACCCCTCTTTATCCTACTACCTTTAGTTTACGAGTTATAAGCATTTTCAAATTTTCCTAGCGTAGTTGTAATTTTACTAGCAAAATCGTCAAAAAATTGACACTACGCTAGGAAAATTTTAAATTGCTTATAACTCGGAAACTAAGGGTTGCACGGCCAAATGGGGTGCATATTTGGATTCAGCGGGTCCTAATTTGGTGTATATGATACAAACCACCCTTGAAATAAACGTAATTTTGGTAGTTTCTGGTGAAATTTTGCTGATATTAAATAATTATTATCTCGTAAACTAAAGGGCTAAGGGCCAAAAGTTAAATACAAAGGTTGGGTAACTTTTCATTCTCTATCTGCCTGTCTATAGATAAGGCCTTTTTGGCCGATTTTTAAATTATTTTTTCGATCTCCCACCATTCATGTTATCCTGATATAAACTTGGTGATTGATGCTGCCGCACACATGTCTAGCAAAGCCAAAAAAGTTCTAACGTCAAGTTAAAAGCAAGCTATATAAGATAACAAGCCCCTAACTATACTAATCCCAATTTCAATTTCAAATTCAATTCAAATCAATGCCACACCCAATTGCAAAAGAATAATTCGCGAACCGAAATGTCACTTTAAGTAATTTCACCTACCAAAATTTCCTAATTCTAAATGGTCCTGTACATAATTCATTAAAGAAAGAGATGCATGCTCTCTGCTGTTTCGAAGCTGAAAGTTACTTCAAATTAATTCATTTGTTATTATTCAAAAGTCTACAACATTCAACTTATAAAAAATTAATTCTGCTCAAATTGTCATCATTATGTTCGCAACTTAATGTTAAGTATCTGGCAACAACGAATTTATTCATCACTTCTTGTTCTTTATTTATTGTATTGTCACATTAACATCTTCAATTTTAATTGCAGTTTCAAATGCATCTTTTTATTTATTTTCTTCGTTGAAAAAGGACCATTGAACAAGGAGTATACCACATTTATTTTCACTAGTGACATTTCCTATTTAAGTTTAATATTGACCGCAATTGATTTTAACTTGAAACCCAAGAACATGACAAACAAAACAACCAAAGGCGAAACTATCACCCCAATTAAAATTATTTTAAAATCAATAATAATGTCACTAGTTTCATTAAAATTCCCTTGATCCCTTAATCTGTACTACCAAAGTACTAGTAAAGTAAAGACGATGTGGTTTACTCCTTGCAAACTATTACCTAAGTTAAAATTAATTGTTGAGATCATATTCACATGGTCATTGGGAATTGAACCCAAGACTGTGCCGCCTGTAGTCATTTAATAATTCAAATCTCAACATTATTATCAAAGATAGAAGATTAAGTCTTTATTATTTATGTAAAGTATTATTTCGAGATTCGAGTTAAAGAATGATTCACGCAAAAGGAAAAGACTGGCAAAACTATCTTTGATAATTCACTTATCACTAAGTCTCTGGAAGGCTGCTGAAGTTGATGTCGCCTGCAGAAAGTCCCACGATGGATGTTGAAGTTGTTCAGTGTAATCCCTCGCCGACTTCGAAGATGCTTGGCTTGTTCACATCAAATACCTAGGAACCACAAATCATTTATTTACATTTGATCAACAGTGTTTGCTTATCCTGAAAATATTAAATATTTATAATAAATGAATTATTTTATACAGGAAGTATCCAACAGTTGACGGCTGGTAACCGCACACACGATAAAAATATATATCTATACCGATTCTCACAATATGTGAGGCTGCCGCACCCTAATTGGGTGAAAGCGTGATAGATTATGTATGTAATTAATATTATTATATTTGTTTGACTTTGTTTCCTCGATTTAATCTCGGTTTATTATCCGTATTTGTATTCAATTTTTTTTCTATTTTGTTCATTATTAGTCAATGTACATTTGAAATGTTATAATATTATTCTGTAATTGGGTTCTAAACCTGTTGAATAATAATAATAATAATAATAAATAAATTAATAAATGTAATGTTTTAAGATTCAATATTGAAATTGGAATAAAATAGTTTAAATTTGATGCAATCTGAATGTGCTAATGACCGACTGTGGTTCTGACTGTTTAGTTTCAGATCCAATTTTAATTTACTGCACAAAAATTTGCCCTGTATTGTACTCTCCAGTCATGAGTACACACGGTAAAACATAATATCCATACCGATGACTCACATATGTGAGGCTGCCGTACCCAACTTGCGGGTAAAAGGCACGACAGATATATAATTGTAAAAAAATCTGACATGGCCATCACAAGACCTCCCGCTATACCTACTTTATTCTTTTTACTTATTATACAAATATATTAATATATAAGTACTACTACTACTACTCACAAATATATTTTAGTCATTTTATTTAAACTGCAGAAGAAGATATAAACGATATTTTACTATTGACACTGCCACTGTCATAATAATTAAAATTTTACGTAGTAAAAAATGTTAAACGATCATAGACTACAAGATACCGAAATACTAAATTATAAGTATATAATTTAATTATTCTTAAATTATAGCAGATACAGACAAATTTATAAAATATCGATTGTAGATAATAATCACATAATCTGTCATATAAAATAAGAAATTTGGTCTTAAATTAATTATTTATCAAAATATTTTTAAAAAGTACTACTTCCGGTTTATGAATTGGTACCAAAATTTACTGGGCTCTTAAGATTCGTATTAAAATCTTAAATATAAAATTTGGTTGTTAAATTCTTGTAACTTTTTGAGTTATAAAAAACGAAAAAGAATGTTACATACAACCTAACATACATACAAACATACATACATACACACATACACACACACACAGACATCATCTCGAAAATACTTTAGTCGTATGGATTCTAAAACGTGCTTATCTCTTAAAATCTCACACTCGAAAATTTTGACCCATCACAATACCTCCCTTATAGAATATGAGGCGGGAGGTAAAAAGAGTAAAGAAGCTTACCGAAAAAATATTCTCCCATGTCTTTTGAAGGCTGCTACAACTGCTCCTGCTTCCTTAGGAGATAACACGACACTTATACAAGTCCTCTATGACATCCTCGAATACCTAGAAAACACAAATATATTAGTAACATTTATCGCACACATATTAAATAAGAATAATAAGTTAAACATCTATTTCACAAAGTAAATGCCAATAATTCTCTTATTTCAGTGACTTGTAAAATAAATTATTATATACGAGCTCCGCCTCATTGAAGTTGGCCCAGAAGTAAAAAAATGTCGTTTCTTGTTGTACAAAAGTTTAAATAAAAATCAAAATACAAGTACAATGTACTGTAAAACTGCAATACATTTTACACAATCTCAAATCAATCAACAGTCGAAACAATGAAACCGAATAAAAAAATAATTTGAAAAGAATTGTGACACAGACTGTAAAATATTTGGGATTTTTCTCCAGAAAAGTATGTTTAGGACTTGTAGATCCTATGCCACAATGAATTGAAATAGTTTAAAAATTAAGGTGGAGTTACACAGGGGTAAAATCGTCTATAGTAATTAGAGAAAACAACAAAAATATATGCTAGTTATATACTTTATTATCTAGGTTTATTTAAAGTTTAATTTACTTAAAATATATTAAAGGTATATTTTAAGAGCATGTAACTTTAAATATAAACTTAGAGAATAAAGTATACATCTGGCAATTTTTTTTATTGTTTGCTCTAATTATTATAAACGACTTTACCTCTATTTAACTTCACCTTAATTTTTTAAACTGTTTTAATTCGTTGTGGTCTGTATCTACAAGTCTTAAACATACCTTTCTGGAGAAAAAAATTCCAAATATTCTACAGTTTATATCACAATTCTTTGATTGTCAGTACATAGAACGATTTTTAAAAAAAAAACTTATTCGGTTCCATAAAGTTTCGACTGCTGATTTTAATTGATATTGTGATAAATGTATTGCTGATTTCAATAAATAGAAGATATAGCACATTATATTTGTATCTTGATTTTTATTTAAACCTTTGTACGACAAAAAACGATTTCTTTTTACGTATGGGCCATGTGTTATGTTTCAGTTTCAAATCCAGGCAGGTACACATTTCAGTTAACTGCACAAACATCTCTCCTGTAGTGTACTCCCAACAGTCATGAGTGAGTGAGACTGGCAACCGCACACACGGTTAAACATATACCTAAACCGATTACTCACATAAGTGAGGCTGCCACATTTAAATTGAGTGACAGCATTGAGTCACTTTTTGATCTGTAGTATTTATACTGATGTTCACAGTGATCTGTGAGGCTGTCACACTCCAGCTGAGTAAAAGCAGCATGTTCCAAATCGAAAACACAAAGTGAAAATAAAAAACTTACGTGTTGAACTGGGGAACGCGACATTTTTAGAAGTACACCAGCTGAAGAAGATTGATTCATTTAGTAGCACCAGATGATGTTTCTTGTCCTAGACTAGAGACTAGACTCCAACAGTAGAATTTCAAACCAAAGAATCTTCAAACTTTGTACATGAAGTCCAAATTAATCTAAAACAATAACAAACATTTAGATTCATATAAACCTGCACTAAATATCAAAAAATCTTCACTGTGCTGTGCTCTCCGCACATTTAAAAAATGAGTTAGAAAAAAATAACATCATGACTAATGTGTTCTTGAGAAAACACATCTTTATAAAGGGGATGCAATAGTAGCGATGGATAATTTTCAAGGCGGAATCATTTCCTCAGGCAATTTTACACTAAGAACCACATTTTCGCGAATTTTCTACGACAATTACATGTCTCTTTCGTGCTACCATTGCAATAAGGGGTACCAGTAGAGACAGCATAATATTTAAAGGACAAAATCAGCTCTCAGACAATTTTATGCCAGTAACAAAATTTTCACGAACTTTCTACGATAAATAATAAAATAGATAATATAAGAATGAAATGACTCATATGTACTACTTTTAGGGGAAGATAGCAGCGTAATATTGGGGCCCCAACAGTGGAGGAGGATAATCTTTGAGCTCAGAATCGGCTTCCCCAGGAAATGTTACCCCTGACTACAAATATTCACGGCTATTCTACGATTATTAACAGATAAATCATAAAGTATTTAAAAATAATGGCGGCTGAACAGATTGTAACAGTCATTTTAATTATAAATGTCAAAATATTTATTCTATAATCCCAAATATAAAGCAAGAGTACCCGTGACTTGAGAATCACTCATTTAGCTACGACTGTTATACATTGAAAGTGTGGTTCTTAATATAGAAATGTCAGAGGAATGATGATGAAAAATGCTTACATGATTGCTTGAAGATCTGAAGATGTTGATTCCAAGTTGACTGTTGAAGTTGATGTTGCCCGAAGACTGCTCAGATGAATGTTGAAGTTGTTGTCCAGTGAAATCTCTCGTCGTTGATGTAAGGCGCAGAATATTCTTCTACGTCCTTCGAAGACTTCTAAAGTCATTGTCAAGTTACCAGTTCATTTGTTCACATCTACATATTATGATATGCTCGAATACCTAGGAACCACAAATCATTTATTTACATTAGATAATTACTAAATAAATATTATTTTATACAGGAATATCTGCACAAATATTAAACCTGTGGGATATTTTTCACCAACAACTATGAGTGAATCTAAAATAACTATTATATTTTGATTCAACCTTGTAACAGTAAACAGATTAATTAAGTTCCAAATTGGTTTGTAGAATTACATAATTATTCAATAACATGAAATAAATCATGTTCAATATGAAATTTTGAGTTAAAAATGTAAATAGTAATATCTGAAACATCTTACATTCCATTCCATTCCACCTCGTGCTGGATTTTCAGGATGATGAAATGGTAATGGGCTGCTAATCTGTAACAAAATAAATAATATTTTCGTTATTACACAACTGCAAACATTTAAAATGCATCGCAAATCAATATGTACGTTTGCCAGAAATTATTACATCACGAACGAATGTTAATGTGCAATTAGCGTAAATAAATAATAAAAGAAAGACTGCTTACCTTAACTGTAGAAATAAATATTCTCATTATGTAATCTCATGTTTAAGATAATCATTTTCTTCAAAGATGATGTTAGAGGCCCAGAATTTGTAGGTAATTTGAAATTGTCTCTTTTCTACATATAACAGCGTTTACCTGTAAATAAATCACTTATTTTAATACTTGAAGCGATGACCTCGGCTGGCATGAACTGATCATGGAATCGATTAACAATTAACAGCAAATTAATAAGTTTACAACAACTTGTGGATCATTTTGTCGCAAACCAACATTATTTTATGTCTAGGATACTCACATTTCTTATTTATCACTTGAAATTAAGTCACTTGTTATTTAAATACAAAGAACAAACTACGAACATGCAATGGCGTCAGTTTCATTACATTGCATTAAAAATTACACAACCTCAATATGGCGTTGAAAAAAATCAATAATTTGTTCATAAATCGTGAAATCAAACCGTGATTTCTGCTCTCTTTTGAATAAAGTAAGAACTACTCTGGCTACGTTCCCCAAGTTTTTATCAAGTTTTAAACGGTGTAGAGTTTAGATAGTTGTGTACTGGAAATTTCACGTTTGCAACGTATTTCACATGATAAAAGACGGATTTCTCAACAGCCGCTTAGTTTTGAAGTGTAGAGTATAACCTAATATTAGAGAATGTAATTTAGGAACGCAGTTTTGATTTTTGATAAGCGGATACGCAAATTTTAAATACGAGACGAAGTTATGTGGGAGGGAAGTTGTTAAAGAAAAGTTAAACTACAAGAATACATACAAAAAATTGTCATCTTGAAATGTTTGAAAATGTGATTACTAATAGTATTACGACTGAGGAATCCAATTATATTAAATAAAAATCGATATTTTTAATAAATAAAGTGCATTCAATTAAAAATTTAGAAAAACATTATTTCTAAAACAGAAACATGCAAGGAATCTAATTGTGTTAAATATAAAAAATATATATAGTAACAAATTATGTATTTACCAAGTACCAAGATCTTTCAGGAACTGTTGAATATATTTCTATAGCTATATAAGAAATTAATAATGCATATAATTTAAAATTTAAACTAAAAGTATATCTATTTTGTTTATAAAGATAAAATAGGTGTGAAACGGACAAATACTGTTTATAATTCAACGAATTTTTGTATATAGATATCACACGTATTAATAATTTATTCAATTATTATTATATTTTATATAAATGTAATTAATCCTAACTAATATTATTCTATAACACAAATCATAACATTCCATGTGATAATTCAATATTTCTATACACAACAATGAGTTTATATATAATTTAATACTCATTTTGATTAGTTTATTATGAAAATTATGTTTTCACAAGCATTATTCAACAAAAGATGATAACCATGATATTTGACAATGTATATTGTAAATATGTGACATTACTTTAGTAATTCAGGCTAATTGGGATTGGTACTGTTTCTAGTAAGATTAAATACTAGAAAATAGATTGTAAGGTTGTTTCACACATAAAATGCATCATGACTACTTCTTTACAAGATTTCTACCAGTTTTAATAACATATTAATGGTCAACTTTTGATTATGCATAGAATATGATATGATTTTAACGATATAAGCTTAATATTGTATTTTCACTCTAGTCTATGGTTGTATATTAGAAGAACACGATGAAAAAATTATACCCTTATGCTATATTGTCTCAAAATGCAATGGGGAACCATTTAAATTTTTGTAACGCACGCTATTTCCCCATTTACAAAAATATTACAAATAACCAAAAATATATTGTGTATGTTTATTCTATAAACTAAAAGGAGTCTATGTTTTTGTTGTGGTACTAATTGGTATCATTTTGAACCTATAAAATTGATAAACCATTTTACTTCTGGAGAATATTAATAACTTATACTGATTTAAGAAATAGTTTATTAACTTTACAGGATCTGGGAATAATATTCGGGTGCAATTTATTGGAATATAATAAATTATTTGTTCTAAATCTGTTGGTCTATTTTGAACTTCGCAACGAATAAATCATTAAATTAAAACAAAGTTCTGTTCCTACATGGATTCTTTCATAATCCTGGTTAGAATTGCTTGTCAAATAGCAACGGCGCTAAATTAAACCTTCAATAAGTCTTGGAAAAAAGAATTTCTAATTTATTCATAGCAAACGGTGAATTCAGAATCATGAAAGAATCCTTGTGTGAACAAGACTTAAAGATTCATTGCGCTACTTCATATAAATAACCTTTTACGAAAGATTATCTGAATAACAACCATAAAAAAACAACAAAATGCTAAATATCAAAGTAAAATAAATAAAAATTGAATTATCAAAATAGTATATTATGATGCAAGTATATAAGTCATAAGTAAGCTATTAAATGTAGTAACCGCACGGAGGATTGCTTCAACACAGAAGAGTTTTCGTGTGAATGAATCTTTTGATTCAGGTGATACTAATTTCTGTGTTTGAATATTTTTGATTTTTATTTGTATGTTTAAAGTCTAGATATGGCGGAAGGTTGTGTGATGGCCACTTCAGATTTTTTATTAATATATTTGTCATATTGACGCGGATTTTGAAATAAGTTTATAATTTGTCAAACCATAACTTGAAATGTCATTCTTAACGATTGACGTTAACATAAAACACAGACAAAATAGTTTGAGAGCCACTGTAGAAAGAGATAGAGTGCCCCACGATTTTGGCGTCATGTATTTAAGGGTTGCTGCCAGTCCATTATGGTATATAGGTCACTAGTCCGGAAGCACGATAACTTGAGAACGCGTACAAATTTTCGACTGAAATTCTATATTTAAGCTTTTTGCATAAAAGTTAAGTTCGATTCAGACCTACCCAATTATAAATGTAAGTGGCTTTAGCACTTATAATTGGGTCGGTCTTCTTCTTCTTCTTCTATTCCAAAACTCATTGCAGATTCAATTTAGCGATGTCGCTATTTGACAGGCAATTCTCACCAGGATTATTTTTCTCAAAATAGGGCTTAAAGAGGAGTGATAGATACGTATGTATGTTATATTGTAATAAAATAAAACAACATAGTTAATGTTTACATAAATATTTTATTTAATATAGAGTTGAACTTGTGAACAACATGTCTACACGTGAATCACTCTCATATACAAATATTAATTAATAATTACAATAATTAACTACTGCTCTTTTCTAAGCATTAATTCATAAACAAAAGCTATACAAGATTAGCAGTCTTGAGAACTTGTTTGAACCTCCGCCATTTTCATTTTGTTACAACAATCAACTGACAATCGCTGCTGGTCATCACAGACATTCGAACATCCGAGAACTTATCACTAGAAAAAATATAAAATACAAGTAAATGGTTCAAGTCCTGAGCATGAGCATGAGCACTACAAGGTCTACTATCGCAGGTCGCATGCTTGCTCGACGTTGTTACATATGTTGTATGTTTACGATCGTGTGCATAGCACACGTTCTAACAACGGAATAACAATTTCAAATACTTTTATTTGTGAATTAAGTATTATTAGTCGATAGTACATCTGATCCCAAAAATAATTTACAAATAACTCTAAAATGGCCGAACTGGCGTGCGTTATAATGTGTTTAACCGTATTTAATCGATTGAGGAACACCGTTTACAGTCTTTGAAGTTAGAACATCGTTTTCATATGAGAATACGGTTTCCTTGCCATTTTCCATCACCCTGTAAAGATACAAAATATTATATTAGTATTATACAATACAATACAGTCATTTCTATAAATGGATTGCATAAACCAAAGTTAAAAACGGAATAATATGAAAAAAATAACAGGCCAAACTTGTAGATTGAATTAATTAATTAATTAGTTAATTTTAATTAAGGAGGTTCGATACCGTTTTTGAAAATATTACCATTCATCTGAAAATTTTACAAGTTGAAGATGGATGTATTTATCGTTCACTGTTAAAATTTCAGATCAATCGTCCACACCGTTTTTTAAAAATAAATTTTTAAAAATTTCTGTTTTACATGGGAGTAAATGAGAATACATTTTTAAAGGGCTGTATAATCTATAAAAATAATACCACCAGAAAGAGATTTACAGTAATTATAAATCAGACATTAATAAATCATGAAACTAAAATTCAGTGGATTCTTCCACACCGTTATTGAGTTATTCAAATAAATAAAATTTAAAACGTGACACATAACTAAAAGAGCGATAACTACGGCAACGTCGCAAATCATAGATTGGCGCGAAATTTAAACTACTGTTGGAAAGTAAGAGTGCGTTTATGTTGAAGCATATTATTTTATAAAGTTTGTAACAAATGATATTATATTTATATTTTCACAACAAATAAAATACACATACACAAGTCATTTTTAGGAAATTGGACACACTTTCGCAATGCGCATACAAACACCGTTACGAAACTATCAAAAATAAGTAGGAAGAACTATTTGAGTAAGAATTATTCGTGTTCATCTACTAAAAACTCTACAAGGAACATGACGGGTCCATGATCACTAAATTTGTTTGCAATTATTTCGTAACTAATTCCAAATGTCGCTAATCTTTTAATCATTCCAGAAGATCTGACTCTTTTTAAAGGCTGTACAGTAGAAATAATAATATCTGTATCTTTTGTGTACGTTTGTCATATACTTGATCAAAGCTTTCCCCATTACTAATTATTTCTGAAACAGAAAGATGAATTTCTACCAATTGTCAGGAAATGTTTTTAAATAATTTTAAAGTGTCTTGGAAATAATGAATGACTGGACGAAAACTATCAATTAAGTTCTCATTTCTTATAGCTTGCATTAATCTTGGAGCGTCAAAAGAACAATTATTATGAGCTATTGCATTTACTACCTGACAACACTTGACAGTTAGGTTAGAATCACTGCAGCCAACAGTCAACGTAAAGCAGCTAAAATACTAGCGCTGTTGCCGTGTTTTCGATTGATTTTTAAAATTATGAATTTTAAGATATAAAATCTTTAGGACTTAAAAATACAATTTAATTGAAAGATAGTAATAAAATATTTATAAACAAATATATTTCGCTATAAGATTTTTTATATTTTCGGTGTTTTTACAACAAAAGTTGTCACTCTGCAGAAATACAATAGATTTTTGTTTAGATCCCCTAGATAGATAATCGGTATCGAAACTCCTTAATACAGCATATACAGGGTGTTAATACTAAGTTGTAACACCCGAAAATGCCAGTTAGAACACATCGAAACAAACAACTTTTCTTATTAAAATTTTTTGTTATAGGCGTTTTTTTGTTTTTCGGAAAATCGTCATTACTCCGTTATTTTAAGGCATATTTAAAAAATACAAAAATTTTCAGCATTTGCTTTCGGTTCTCTAAAACATTTGTATTTAGAATTATTTTCTATTTTATCAAATAACAAAATGGCGACCGATCAAAAATTTCAAAACAAGATATTTTGAAAACCACTCGATCGATTTTTGAAAATAAAACATTTATAAAATCCTTAAACTATCTACTATAACATTTATCTGAAACATTTTTTCGATCTGTCCAAAAAAAGTTTTTATTCAAATTGAATTACTATCCTTCGTTATACAGAATGTTCCACAACTTAGGAAAAAAATGAAAGGGTATATACTGTACGACGTGCTGCCCATAAAATAAAAAGATTTTTTTAAATTCGCAAAAAAATTGCATCGTATTTCAAGCAAACATTTTTTTACCACTAGTCGGTAATTATTTTTTTCAAATCTTCTACAATGAAAATAATTGTTTACATAATATCTTAAGCTGGATTCAGAGATTGCGTAGTAAACACAGCATAGCATAGCACAGTGAAAAATAGAAAATGAACATACGGGAATGCATGCATTGTAGTAAATCACAACCACAGCGCAGTCGCGGTAGGTGTGGTTTAACAGAGTACTCACAGCGTACATGTCCGAACATAGTAAAATGTAAGAAACACAGCTTCGAAATAAAATATGGCCAATTTCCATGTTGTGCTGTGCTATGTCTGTATTCTATGAATCAATGCATCCATTCCCGTATGTTCATTTTCTATGTTGCGCTGTGCTATGCTGTGTTCACTACGCAATCTCTGAATCCAGCTTGTTTTTTAAGTTTTACTCTGTTCGGATATGTACGCTGTATTTCGTGAGTACTCGTTGTTAAAGCACACCTACCGCGACTGTGCTGTGCAGAAACGTAATAGATATTAAATTGAACTGTTTATTTAAATATAACGAGTAATTAGAAATGAAATCAGATATTTATTCGTTCTCAAATCTGAATATTTTTACAACAGTCATAATAATAAAATGTCATTACTATAGTAACGTTATGCTTGGTTCTATGTTTCTATGATCTCCTGTGTTGTGTATTCCTATGCTGTGTTTACTACGCAATCTCTGAATTCAGCTTAATACTAATAAATGTGAAATTATCAAATATACCATCAAAACAGTGATACTTAAAATGTACACACGTCAAGTAAACTACCGTTAACTTTACGAATTTTAAAAAAATTCTTTTTGTTTCATGATCAGCGCGTCGTACAGTATAGTATATATCCGGGGTAGTCAATGAAAAACATGGCCAGTTGGTAAACCTGATATTTCTTAACCGTGACTTAAACCAATTATAGAATTTAGTGCTAAAATATTTGTCTGCACCAAGCAAGTACTAAAATCCAGAGCTGGATTTTAGTGACTGGCACCTTGTAACGTCGCCTTTAGAAACAACATCTCTCGCTACTCACTTCTTCGTGGTGATTTTTTTGCCATTAATGAACCTAGTGCTAGTGGAGGTGCGTTTGATGTTGGCATTGCCGTTGGCCCCGTTGAATGACGAGTTGAACGTAGAGAAGGAAGAGAAGCCGTTGTTGCTGCCCGCGTTGAACAGCTCGTCGATGCCTTGCATACCCAGACCGAAACCGAACGGATTAAACAGCTGTGATGCCAGTGTTGTTTGAGATGGGTGCGAGTGGCGATTACCTCGGCGATGATGGTGTGCACGGCCATTCAGGGCTACAAGAAGATAAACACAGTTAGTTATTGGTAACAAAATTATGAACACTGAACACTATTTTATATTGCACATACTATATGAAAATATATGGAACAATATCAATTTAAAGTCAGAATCTCATTCCGTGCGACGAACTTTGAAATTTAAAGGTTGCAACGGAGAGATTCTTCTTGCAATCCGCTTTACATTATGAAGATGGTCAAGTGATCAGCTTGACTGTCTGAGTGCGATTTAATTTTAAGATGTTTTAATCACACACTGGTGGCCGAGAGACTCGAACCACGGAACTGCCTTGACTTTTATGCCATATTTCATATTTAAATAAAATAATACAAGTGTGACAAACAAATTGCTCAATATGAGGATTCGCGAATTAAGTTCATCAAACTCTATTATTGTATCGATCTTTGTATTGAACCTGCGGCCGTACATTATACAGCATACAATATTCAATATAAAAGGAATAATTTTTGAAATAACGAAAGAATTTTGACAGATAGATATTGGTTACTATGTATTGTTGTCAAGATCGGTTTACAAAAAACACAATTCAAATGTTATGTGAATAAATTGTCAATTCTGAATTTAATGCTTTGTAAGTGCTGTGCGTTTAGTTATTTGTTTGTGTATTGTAGTTTTTACCTGACTATTTTCTGAATTATTCTCTAATGCCCTGTTCACACGAGGAAAGTTTATACTAAAAAGTTTCTTGAAAGTAAAACAAGTGATAGGAAATGTCATAAAAAATCTGTACGGGGAATGTTGTTATTTTTATTAAATATATTGATCACTAGCTTTAATATATTTTAAAGAAATAATTAGTTTCCCCCATGATTTCCCCGTATGGCCGGTATTGACAGTTATTTTATGACAGCTCCTAGCATTTGTTTTACTTTTAAGAAACTTTTTAGTAAAAACTTTTCTCGTGTGAACAGGGCATTACGGTTTAGTGGACTGTTATTAAACATCGAAAATGTTTTGGTGTAAAACAGACTCTTAAACCACGCCCCAATTAACTGTCAAAATTCGTTCGTTATTTCAAACAGGGTATAATTTACGAGTAATTAATATTCTGATTTTGCGATAAGACGATTATACATAAAAAATGAACCCGTAAAAACAAAGTTTTTGATTATAAATCCTTTATATATGAGACTCGATCGATATTTATTTATATTTTTGTTTTCATTGTAACTCTTTCTTAGATAGTGTGTTTCAAGAAAGAGTTAAAAAGAGTAGGGTATGGCGGGAGGTCTCATGCTGGCCAAATCAGATTTTTTCTTGTGCCAAAGTAATTGTTTGATCACAACGAGTCTATGTACCAAATTTCAGATTGATTGGATATGGGGAAATGGGTATGGCGGGAGGTCTTGTGCTGGCCACATCAGATTTTTTATTGTGCCAGAGTGCATTGTTATGTGACAAAAGTTTATTTGCAAAATTTCAGCTTGATAGGATCACGGAAAGTAGGCCATTTTTGACTTTTGTTTTTTTGCCGTACGTACGTACGCACGACGATGAAGTTAATATAAAGGATTTATAGTAATTTATTATACAAGACGATAAAGAGATCATTTATCGAAAAGTGAAAGATGTTAGTTCACGACTGACGAAGGAACGAGTGGGCTATCTTTCACGTGTCGATAAAGACTCTTTATCGTCGTGTACAATATATTATTTTATTTTGTACTTAATGTTAATTTGTGTAAAAATATTCTTATTTTACTTAAATTTTATTTTATCTACTCAAATTTTACTTTATCTACTCAAATTTTACTTTATCTACTCAAATTTTACTTTATCTACTCAAATTTTACTTTATCTACTCAAATTTTATTTTATCTACCCTCGATGTTAAAGTAATACTTTATCTACTGAAAATGAACGTATAAAACCAATTTTTAACATTAAGTACAAAATAAAAAATATAAATATAATTTTGTATTTAATAATCAATTATGCTTTCTAAAATAATTACTGAGAAAAGGCAAAACCTAATATTGATCATTAAATTACAATTTGTTTCTAAATAATAAAAATAATAAATTTATTAAAATGATTAGACAGTTTAATTTACAAATAATTGTAAAAAAATACTACACAGATAATTTTATTTTTGTATAAGATAACCAAAGGAAGTAAAGTTATACGATAAACTTCCATAAATAGACAAAAACAGATATTTCTGCAACATGATACAGAAGCAAAATCCCGCCCATAAAATCATCATTACCATACTGAAACATTAATTTTATTACAATGACACTATTTTATTGCTTACACGATCTGTATTACTCGTGGCATTACCCAATGTCAAAGGTTAAATATTGCAGTTTTCCATGCGTCATTCTACCGCAGAAGAATGCAATATAGAATATTTGTTATTGTAGGAAGATTTTAAGAATTGTTTCTTTGGCATAATACAAATACTAAACGAATTATTACAAATAAGTATATTTTTATATTTTTCGGGGAAAAGATAAGAAACAGCAATTTGAAACACTTTTTTTGTCTATAGGTACCTTTTCAACTTCAAATTGGAACTAAACAGGTTTTTAACAATTTCATATTATGACCAAACAATGTCACATTGGGACTAAAAAATTTCAAAATGAGAATTACGAAGAAGTGATTTTTATCTAAATTTTGTAAAATTATTTATTCTCAATTTGAAATTGTTTATTCCCAGTTTGAAGTTGTTAAGTCCCAATTTGAAGTTGAAAAGGTATACTTAGTTAACTTACGGGCTCATCTAAGCTAAACTAATGGGAACTTACAGCGGCGCTAGTGTTCCAGACTCAAGAAGTAAAATTTTACCCCCTTCATGTATTTGTCGTTTATGTCAGATGAATTTTGTGGTAAAAAATTTATAAATTTTTTAAATTGCCATATTGTTGCATCAAAAATTGTAATAATGAAATAGATACGGCAGGAAGCCATAACCAACCAAGTTTGATATTTTAGAAAAAGAAAATCGACAAAGATGATTTTGTATCTACAAGTTATTTGAGATAAATTTAAATATATAATTATAATAACACATATTACTATGTATGTTTACATTATTTGACGTTTAATACTTGACATAATATTGACACAATACTTTGGGACTGGAACACTGTTGCCATCTGTAAGCTCCCATTGAGCAAAAACTAAAAAAAAAAAAATTAAATTATTTATTATTATGTATCTATACTATTGTTTGATAACTAATCTATTCAAAGTTTAGATAAATGAACTAGCGGAAGATGAGAATTGAGTATATTTATGCAAACACAATGGTGACAGGATTTTGCAATGATTGAATGAATTCAGGGGTTCTAGCGGCAAATTTAAAAATTTATTTAGGAATTTAGGACAATTTGAAAGCAAATTTGAAGACAAATTTAGGACTTTCTTAATGTCAAAAAAGATGAAATAATAACTTAAAAATTAAAGCATTTCTTGCGTTTACTTGTTCTTCTAATTCAAAGAAATATTTTCGAACAATTTTTTTGGTGGAATTAAAATATCAAAGAATTGAAACTATTGAAAATGTTTTATTAAAATTTATGATTCTTACGACATTTTGTAAAATTTATGATAATCTTAGAACTTGAGGCGTAATTTATGATTTTTTTAGGAATTAAACTAGGACCCCTGTGAATTTATGAAATGACGTGCTTTTATAGCTAGAATGAAAAGTGCATATAGTATTTAATGAAATATAAATACCTGCACCCTCAACGTCTATGCCAAGTTCTGCAATTAAACAGAAGAAGACAGAGTTAATAATACACTCATTTTATACGTTCTTGTCACAATAAACAACAATTATATTTCAATTTTTAAATATACTTTTATAGCAAAATACATGTTTCGGTTATTTTTAATGTTTGACATTTATCATATTTTCGATTACGAAGAAGTATTTCCATGTTCAGATGAAGTGACTGACAAATTATCTGTCGAAAAATAATTTGTATCAGATTGAAAATTTATCCGTCACTTTAAAGGAATTAGAAATATTTTTATTATCGATATTATGAAGAAATGTTTAAAACAAATTTATATTGACTGAATTTAAAACACAAAACTAAATAGAAAAACGTAATAAAATTGAATTTTTATTTATTATTATTCAAACATTAAATTTTAATAGAATTATATATTATTGAATTGCAGGTATCACTTGAAGATTATTCAACGAGCGTTAAATAAAGCCAATTACTCATAGGGATCAAAAGATCTGTTTGTATTAATTATTTTAATAACAGAACAAATTTAATACAATGGACTTATTATTATTAAGTCGTAGTCTCGTTGTGTTGTAGACAAAAAATTGTCTGGTTCTTTTCTACTTCGAACCTTTTGACATCTTAAATTTTAAGATTTTATGTTTCAAGAAAACTATCAAATTTCCTGTGTTAGTACCGCATCAATACAGTTCATTTCTCATAATATCGGTCATAAATCAAACATTTGTACTGTAGCTTACCTCCGAAGAGGTCGGCGAACGGTGACGCCCCTCCGAAAAACTCTCTGAATACGTCCTCCGGGTCTCTGAAGGTGAATGGGAAGCCGAATGGGATGTCGAAGTCATCATCGTGTCTTCGTGACCGGGAACCGCCATTTGTCATCAAGCCTTCTTTTCCATATTGGTCGTATACTCTACGTTTCTTGTCTGTAAAATTATATTCATGTAGATTTGAAATATCCAAACAATGGGCTCATCAACCATTTCTTTAAAATAAATTTTTTATGAAACTTTATAACAATAATTATATCGATCAGTGAAAATTCGGTTTGAAAATTATCGTTAGTAAGGCAGATATGATTATTTAAAGATCAAAATTAATTTGCGACGTCATCTGTATTAAGTAGTGGCACTCAGAACTGGGCAACTACTTGGAAAAGTAGCTTAGCTACTTCACCAAAAATGTAGTTAAGCTACAAGCTACTTCAGTAGCTTGTAGCTACTCAAGCTACTTTTTATAGCTACTTCCCTTTATTAATTATGCAGCGTCAAAATTGAAATTTCCATTCATTATGAGTTTACGACAAGAGTCTTGTTGTATTTTCATAATTTTGAAACATAAGAAAGAAGTAAAATCATATACATTTATTATTTTATCTGTATGATTAAGAAGTTTTTAATAAATTTTCATAAAATGACTATATTATACTATATTTATTTACATACGAAAAAATAACTCCAACCTACAAACAAAACTGACAGTTTTAAATAAATTTGTATCTATTATGTTGCATTCCTGAATGAATGTCGGACCGCGGGAAAACAATGTTTAGCCAATGAGAAGCTTCATTTCAAAGCTAATACAGATGATGAATTTTATAATTCTTATATCTCTGAACTAAATAATTTTTTAACAATATTTCTTTTACTAATCGTAATTATTCAGTATTTAATTACTATTTTAATACAAATTTGCTATAATTTGATTATGATTGATGAGTCCATTTAGCACTTGAAAAATATCAAAAATCACTTTAAAAAGATAAAAAAGTATCGCTGAACATATTTGTTATGTTTTTTTTATATAAAAATAATGTTTCATTATGTTGCATCAACAAGAAAACTTATAGGTATATTTAAAAATTATTGTAATTTAAGATAAACACCAGAAGTATTGTATAATGAAGTATAACCAAATTTTTATATTGATTCGAATGTCATTTAATTTGAAAATATGTGTAATATAATTTATTATTATTATGGCGAACTGTATTTCTTATCTCCGCGATCCCAATGGTGACCCAATCAATTTGGGAAACCCTGCATATTCTTGTATATTTAGTTAGTCTCATGAACTAAATATATCATATCGAACTAAATATAGTATACCCGTGAAATAAATATTTAAAAAAATAAAATGTGAACACTTCGAAGTTATGGTAAAGGAGATACTGTATCTACACTATTATGTTAAACAAAGAATGTACCATTAAATAAGTTATAAAATAATTTTATTTCATACTGCGATATAAAGTGACACTTTTCGGACTATCTATACGTAGCAAAATAGAATTGTAAAGGCCTAGATCCCAGGCCGCAAAACTTTACTTTAAGGGCCTAGGCCGCAAAATATAACTTTGCGGCTTATAACATGGCCATTGTCGTTCCTAGGTAACCTCATGAATAAAAAATATACCTGTCATTTGACATTAATAATTTATTGAATACAATTATTAAATAAAGCACACTCGAAAAGAAAGAGTATGAAATAAAATTTTGTATGTGTCTCAGACAAAAAGTGTCATTAAGGTACTCACAAAGTAATTCCGACCTCGGCAAAACGCCTCGGCCGTAAACAACTTTATGTATCATTTTTTGTCCTGAATACATAAATAAGTATTATGAGCTTATAACCAGTTAGGAATTTGTTAATTTTATTATAACATTATAAAAATAGTAATGACATTATTTTTAATTAATGAATAAAGATTTGCAGACGCAACCAAAAAAACATAAAACATTATTTTCTTTTAAAAATTATCGTAAAGTTTTATTGGGAACGATTCTGTAGTAGATACTTGAAACAACTATTGCAGTCAATCAAGTAGTGGTTCAGAAATAAAATAACAGAAAAAAATGTTCAATAAAGAAATAAAATTTGCTGACATACATTATTATAAGCTATATAATAAGTTTTTTAGTAATGAAAAATACTCGTAACTCTAAAAAAACAGTCATGTTAACTTTGCAATCACACGAAACAAATCAAAAATTGTAACAAACACAAAATGTTTGTAGTTGTAGAAAGTTAGATAAGGAACAATAAAACTACGGATTAGTAAGTTAAAAAACACAATTTTAGAACAAAGATTGTTTATAACTACGATATCATTTTATGATAACAAAATAAAAATATCACAGTTTGTAGAATAGGAATTTTACATGTGCTAAAATGTTCGTGATACGAGATAATAAGTATACCTAATGAATAATTCGATCGAGATTATTTTTTGTGTGGCAAAAAAATTGTTCTTTAAATACTGGTTAATATACATTAATTAGTTTTTTATAAATGCTCTTTTGGTGTTTATTAAAAAGCAACAAGTAGAGAAATGCTAAACTGTTTCTTCCGTAAAGGATTTAGCAAAGATTATAAATCATGAGCTAGAGCTATTTTGCTTTTTATGATTTTAATTACATACCTGTGCTGTCAATTTTTTATAATTTAATACATGACTGATGAAATTTGAAAATTGATTCGTGAGAAAAGAATTTGTTTGACTGCTAATTATTCTATAATAATACTATATAGTCAAAATTTAAACTTTTCGGACTATAATATTAAAAAGAATAACTGAAATTATACACAATATCATCTTTTCTCGACTAAAAAACATAAATAGATAACAAGAAATTGAAAATAGCAATATGTCATTTAAGTTTTTAACATTTATTTAATTTAAAAATCGAAGATTGAACGTTTCGCACAATGCATGAATGTTTCGTTTACTAATTTTCTTAAAACGTTCCCATTTGAAAACACACATTTATTACAATTAAGCCATAAAATTTGAAAGTATTAATAATGTGGTACGCAACTGACCATAGATTCTAACTGATATGAGACCTACCTCATAATCTTCGCGCATGTACCTATCTATGATATCAGTAATCTAACTCTATCTAGAGTGGTTTAAAGTTTAAACCGTATACAAAATGAACAGGGTTAAATATTCTTCTAAGATTTTAATTCTTGTTCAGCGTTTAATAAACCTTGTATATTAAAGCATGTTGTGCTTTTATGTTATCAACCAACTGTCGTAATTTTTAACGTGATTTTAGTGATGAAAGTTTCATAAATTTCATTGTGAAAATTTCAAAATTTCATGAAATTTTTCGTTTCAAAGTTTCATAGATTTAAAAAAGTATAACATTTTTAGTTGGTATTTATTTGTCAGCTGGGAATTAGACTAAAAATCAATTTAAAATAATTTTAAATAAACAGGTGTCTACCAACTATTAAAAAAGAAATTCAAGGATTTTTCTAGGTAATCCAGGACACTTTCTCAAGAATTCCAGGTGATTTTATATTAAAAAATTAAATATTTAATTAATCAAATAAATTATTAATGTAAATATATATTTTATTTTTACATAAAATTTTTTAACTCTGAATGAACTGGAAAACTGAACTAAATAGATAATTCAGTAACCTTCTTGAGTGTAACAAAATGATGTAACATTGAATTTCATAAAATGCCTTTTCATAAAAAAGGTCTAATTATAATTTAACAATCAGTCCACGACAACTATAATTCAACTACGATTCATTTTATTTCTAATTGTCCAAACTAAAAATAATAATTTACGGAGCAACATAGAAAAGTGACAAAATATCAAAAAAATATATTATATTGATAAAATTCCAGGTATTATAATAAAATTCAAGGATTTTCAAGGAAATCAAGGACCATTTTTTATTCAAGGCTTATTCCAGGTTGGTAGACACCTTGAATAAATCAATTTAGGAATATTAGTTATAAATGATTTATTTATTTGGGATTTAGTTCTATTTTATTTATATTACGTTTCGGGAACTGTATTTTATTTAGACAAAAACAGATTTTAAAATTACTATATTCTTATTCATGTGAAATAATAAATAATTAAAGTTAATAGATTTCTGAAAAATTCATGTTTCGCCAAAATTTCATTTCAAAATTATAAATTTCATGAAATTTTACATCACTACCTGGTTCACTTTGATTCTAACAGAAAGCAACTAAATTTAATACGAATCCTCAAATGAATAAATAATTTTCATTGAATTTTAGTAGATGGCCATTCAACATCAGAAAATAAAATTCTAGAATATTCCATAGTGTACAGGAAAATGCATGCACAAGAAGATTCATATCTAGATAATTTATAAGTAATAAAATAACTGCATTAAAAGAATGAATCTTTTAACAGGAAAATGCAAATAGAATATTAGATTCGGTATTTGTGCAAACATAGGACGATGCAAACACAGCAATATGCAAATCTGGAAAATTAGTTTGTCTCTTCAACACTAAGGAGGATAAACAAATGAACAACTCAATATCATTCTTCCACATACTGACATACTCTATTCTAGATTTGCATCTGTCTTTGTTTGTGTTTGCATTAATGCCAAATCTAAAATACTAGATTTGAATCTTCCTGTGAATGAATCTTTTAATGCAGGTATTTTATTATAGTACTATTGATATGGAGAGTCGGTTGCGCGAGCTACTAATTTTGGACTTAGAGAAAGATGTATAGATGAAAGAAAGAGAAAACTTCTCTATTCTCTATCTCAGAAACATCAGTCAGGAATTTTCTCATACTGATGCTTGCATCCCTTAGTGAATAATTTGTTTTGATAGTTGTACTGTGTTCAGTGTTAGAGTAAAATTCAAATAGCTAGAACCCTGCGCGAAGTACGAATTCTCGTCTTAAAGAGAGAAGCATAGATGATAAACAAGAGGAAACTAGGCTACTGTCTGTTCTACTGAACATCAGCTTCAATATCTGTTATTCTCATGTTGACATTCGTAGTGTTTTGCTTCGTGTAACCCTGTGAATTTTGTAATTGATTGTGATTGAGTTTTATTTTAGTTGTCTTTGAAAATTAAGTGAAGTGCAGCGCAGCATATACTCGCTAGCTCCGCTTTTGTAAATTGCGCAGTCCAGGGTCCTAGCTATTTGAATTTACTCTATGTTTGTCGTTGTCGTTACTTATACAGTTGTTATGGTGTGAAATGCAATATAGCAAGCGGTACTGAAATTAGCTCCGCCCGTTTTCGCAGCTGAACCGACTCTTCACTTCAAACTACCCGTACATATGAATTTTCTTCTGGTGTAGGTACGAACATTCTAGAATTGAATTATCTGGTATTGAACCCATTCCCTTTGTGGTTAGTATAGCACAGCAACATCAACCTCTACAAACTCCCATCAAGATGCATCTGTAAACTCGAACAACACGACGGAGGATATTGTTATAATAAAAGCCAGGGGGAAAGAGAGTATCTACCAAAGAACCGATGGAACGGAGATTCGGTAAACAAACCCCGGAAACTGAAGTTTCTAGATGGTTTAGATGCCGCTGCTGCACGCTCCCGTCTGTTATCATAGATCTTCCTTTTCGTCTCTATATACCAAATACCATAATACCATACTTAGATAGAATACTAACATTGGTTAGTAGTTGTACTAGCTTTATATTTTCTTTTAAATTGTTAGTTTAGTGTGTACATAAAAGTTTAACAATATGTATTTGTAATTTTGATAGCTTTATCAATAAATGCATTTATTAAAGCCTCATTCACAATACGAAATTAGTAGTTACAGTCAGTTGATATAGTTAACGTTAGTGATTTCACATATGAATTTCACTTGTAGCGTTCACAATAACGAAATTAGCTGCACGTAATTACAGTTAGCGCAGGGATTTGCAAACTCCAAATCTATAGTTAGTATGATTTTCTGTATGAACAACGAATCAAAATCTAGAACGAGATTTACTTTTGACGTTTGAGGTTTAAATGACATTATTATTTTTAAATTCGGGATCACCTTTGTCATAGAGACATTTACAATTTTGCATCATATTTATAAATGCTTCTTCAGCCATTTATAGACAAGGATTGTTATGAAAGGCAACTTTAGGTAAACCATACATAAAATAATATACTAATGGCCAGTTGCACCGCTTCCACTTAAATTTTAAGTTTTCCTTAAATGAACAATATCGAATCAAAATCAAATCGTCAAACGTAGAAATAACATTGCAGTCATGAGTTCGATTCGATATGTTTCATGCAAGTGACACTTAAAATTTAAGTGGAAGCGGTGCAAATGACCATTATAAGCGAACAAACTGACACTACTGACTTCTGATGCTAATTTCAAAACTAGTTTGTTTCACTAGACTAACTACAACATTAATTTTGTAATTGTGAACGACAGTAGCCAAAACTAACTAATCATATATAACTACTAACTATACCTACTGACTATAACTACTAATTTCGTATTGTGAATGAGGCTTTATTATTAAATGTCTTTTTATTAATTTGAAGAACCTTTTATTTGATGCCAAACTTCATTAATAATAATTAACTAAGTAAATACAGGTGATTAACAACTTCGAGCATAATTTTAATGGCATATTAATAGTACTCAACTTACTGAAAATGGAACAAAAACATTTTTTTTAATTCGTGAATTTATGGGCAGTTTTCGCAAGAACCGCATTTTAAAACCATTGAATTGTTGATTGTATGATATCTGATCTGATAACTATGAATGGAATAAAATTAAATTTTAATTAACTGTGCAATGGCAATAATAGTAAATTTATGAAATTCCATTTGAAAACAGTAAACCTGGAAATTAAGGGCAGTTTTCGCAAGAACCACATTTTTGAAACCATTGGATTGTTGATTGTTGTAATGATATCTCATTAACTATGAATAGAATGAAATTAAATTTTAATTAATTCTGCAATAACTATAATAGTAAATTCATGAAATAACATTTAATTATTATTATTATTAATTAATAAACCTGGAAATTAAAATTGCGAATTTCAAAAAAAATCTTTCAGTTCTATGATAAGTTAGTTGAGCACTATACTATATACCATTAAAATATAATATGCACGAAATTGTGAATATATGTTTAAAGTTGGCCAGCAGTAGACTCTCAAAATAGAAGTTTTAAAAACGAAAGAATGGGGTTCAAAACATAGTATTTAAATTATGTAATAATTTAAGATTTTCTTTTATAAAAAAGCAGAAACAAATAAATGTAAAGATAACCTAAACTTACCATCAGATAATACTTCATAAGCTTCTGATATTTCTTTAAATCTTTTATTTGCTTCATCTGGGTTGTCTGGATTTTTGTCTGGATGCCATTTTAATGCTAATTTGCGATATCTGAAAGAAACAAGTCGTTAAATTATGGTAGTAATAGTACATAACACAAATTTTGTATTTCTCAGCAAATGAAATAAAATGTTAATCTTATGAAATATTACTTTACCTAAATAAAAATTGTATTAAATTATTATTATTCTTCAAAATATTATATTTATTAACTACGCTGCCATATTTTATGAAATAATAATGACAACATGACAAGCAAATGCTGCCAAACTAAGACTATCTTTGGAACAGCTGATTTTGAAATAATTTTAAAAAATAATTGTAAATTTGTAAAATGTGAGTCTGCCACACGCACACCCAAGACAGGTAATAAGCGTGAAAGACATGTATGTATGTATTTATTATTTATAGCATTATTTCAGAAAGTACTGTAGAAGTAAAACTTGGGATAGGAATGTTTTATTGTTTTTTAAATACTTTTCTTTCTGTGTTTATACACTAAAAAAATTATGCAAACTTATAAACTTAAAAATAAAATGGTAAGACAAGAAGCAAAACCTTTATTTATTTATAAAGGAGGTAGGTATTGTGATGGGTTAAAATTTTCGTGTGTGAGTTTTTAGTGGATAAGCACGTTTTAGAATCCATAGAATACGAATAAAGTATTTTCGAAATGTCTGTAACATTGTTTATAACTCAAAAAGTTACAAACATTTAACAACCAAATTTTATATATAACGTCTTAATACAATTCTTAAGAACCCAGTTATTTTTTTAAAGCAATCCCCAAACCGGAAGTAGTACTTTTCTTAAATATTTTAATAAATAATTAATTTATTGCAATATATTTTATTTCAAATTATTTACAATTTTAGCATTTTATAAATTATTCTGTCATAGTACTTTAGGAATTAAAATATTATTTATAATTTAGAGTATGAAACTTCAGTATCTTGTTGTCCATGAATAATAATTGTGTAACAATTGTTACTGCGAAAAATTTAATTGATTATGACAGTGACAGAGGACAGAGTGACAGGGCAATAGTGACATCTTCATATTGGTAGGTATATCTTTTTCTACATTTCTTCCCTCGTAGGTTTTAGGCTATTAAAATCTTAGCCCACCATCTTGAAAACAAAATGGAGGCCACCTATCTCCGGAACTATTTGATCAATTTAAAATAGAATTATGTCTGTAAAGCCTCATTTCCACCGACTGTTTTAGTGCGTAATGCATAATGATTAGTGCGTAAGGCGTAATGCATAGTGATTATTTATTAGATGGCCATTTCCACCTATTTTGTTTAAGGACTAATTCGACAGAGATGACATTTGTTGTCGAATTTTGTAATTTAATCATTACCGGCATTTTTGAGATATTAAGGAATGGAAGAACTGTTAATTTCGTAAGTAAAGTATTCATTTCCATATATAGAAACAGACAGAAATTGACAACTCGAAACAAATAATAAATATGACACATGTCAATCATTATGCTTGTGCATTGCGCCTTATGTTTGGAGTTTGCAAAATTTTGTTCTTATGCGTTGCTCTTAGTACTTATGCATTAAACATAGTTCTTAAGCATTAAAACAGTCGGTGGAAATGAGGTCTTAATTTCGTAAGTAAATTATTTCTTTCCAAATTTAGAAATAGACAGAAACTGACAACTCGAAATAAATAATAAATATGACACATGTCAATCATTATGCTTGTGCATTACGCCTTATGTTTGGAGTTTGCAAAGTTTTGTTCTTATGCGTTGCTCTTAGTACTTAAGCATTAAACATAGTTCTTAAGCATTAAAACAGTCGGTGGAAATGAGGCCTAATAATATACTTAAATTAATCTACACTGGCGGAAAAAAAAAATGAAACACTTTGAAATTCGTGAAATTTCGACCATTTTCAAACCGCTATAACTCGGCGTATTTTGAATCGATTTCGATGAATCTTTGTGGACGAAAAACTTTGAAGTGTCTACTTTAAAGTCATGCCTGCGAATTTTAGCGCAACCCCTTCCGCCCCCCTCCAGCACCCCGGTGAAAAATAATCAATTTTAATTTTAAAAATGTCCAACTTTGACGATGTCTATGGACTTTAAAATTTTTTTTTGACTTGATCCATCAAAAGGGCACTAAAATTCACTCAATTCCCTGTGCAGGACTCAAAGAACGAAGTTCCTACGATCATTTGGAACAAAGTTATGAATTTTTTTTAAAAAAGGGCATTTTTTGGTTTTTTGCACATAACTCAGCGAATTTTCAACCAAATTAGACGATTCTTTCGGGGAAAAACCAAATTGTGGGTGTACTTTAAGGGGATAATCTCAGATTAGGGTGATCTTTTCTCGTACCCTTTAAAACCCGAACAAAAAAACACGTTTTTTCGCAAAAAAACGTCTAACTTTGGCGATGTGTACCGAGTTGGAAAACAATTTTTCGGCTCGATCCACAGAAAAGGCATTGAAACTTGTTCAATTACCTGTGCTGGGCTCAAAAAACGAAGTTCCTACGACGATTTGGCACAAAGTTATGGCCGTTTGAAAAAAAGTGCATTTATTTATTTTTTGACTCATAAGTCGGAAGTTTTTCGGCGAAATTGTTTGTTTTTTTCACGAATGAAATTTTCCTTCAAAATTTCTAATTTTTTAGACAATTTGAGTTACACAAAATTTTCAATTTTATTTTTAAATTTTCTCGATATTACAGGTTTGCTTATGCCCATGGCATGAAGCACGGTGCTCGATGTGGCATTTTGCTTCGTACAAAGCTGTCGCAAAAGGATGTTTCACCGGTATAGCAAAATGCCATACGAAAATTTGTATATTGCTTATTGCTATGTTCACTTCGTACTTTGAAGGTTTTTGAAAATTATTTTTGACAGCTGAGAATTAAAATTCATCAAATCTTTGTGTTAATTAAATCAATAATTAGTAGTAATTATAATAAGAATATAACCCTTTAATAAACTAATTATTGATTTAATTAACACAAAGAATTGATGAATTTTAATTCTCAGCTGTCAAAAATAATTTTCAAAAACCTTCAAAGTACGAAGTGAACATAGCAATAAGCAATATACAAATTTTCGTATGGCATTTTGCTATACCGGTGAAACATCCTTTTGCGACAGCTTTGTACGAAGCAAAATGCCACATCGAGCACCGTGCTTCATGCCATGGGCATAAGCAAACCTGTAATATCGAGAAAATTTAAAAATAAAATTGAAAATTTTGTGTAACTCAAATTGTCTAAAAAATTAGAAATTTTGAAGGAAAATTTCATTCGTGAAAAAAACAAACAATTTCGCCGAAAAACTTCCGACTTATGAGTCAAAAAATAAATAAATGCACTTTTTTCAAACGGCCATAACTTTGTGCCAAATCGTCGTAGGAACTTCGTTTTTTGAGCCCAGCACAGGTAATTGAACAAGTTTCAATGCCTTTTCTGTGGATCGAGCCGAAAAATTGTTTTCCAACTCGGTACACATCGCCAAAGTTAGACGTTTTTTTGCGAAAAAACGTGTTTTTTGTTCGGGTTTTAAAGGGTACGAAAAAAGATCATCATAATCTGAGATTATCCCCTTAAAGTACACCCACAATTTGGTTTTTTCCCGAAAGAATCGTCTAATTTGGTTGAAAAGTCGCTGAGTTATGTGCAAAAAACCAAAAAATGCCCTTTTTTAAAAAAAATTCATAACTTTGTTCCAAATGATCGTAGGAACTTCGTTCTTTGAGTCCTGCACAGGGAATTGAGTGAATTTTAGTGCCCTTTTGATGGATCAAGTCAAAAAAAATTTTTAAAGTCCATAGACATCGTCAAAGTTGGACATTTTTAAAATTAAAATTTATTATTTTTCACCGGGGTGCTGGAGGGGGGCGGAAGGGGTTGCGCTAAAATTCGCAGGCATGACTTTAAAGTAGACACTTCAAAGTTTTTCGTCCACAAAGATTCATCGAAATCGATTGAAAATACGCCGAGTTATAGCGGTTTGAAAATGGTCGAAATTTCACGAATTTCAAAGTGTTTCATTTTTTTTTTCCGCCAGTATATATCAAAAATGAAAAATCACTAAACAGTGTGAAATAAAAAATGTAGTAGTATTGCAGTATTGGTAAATCTCTGCGCCGATTTCAAATTGATACGTTTATTTAATTATTGCCCAAAATTTTTGTACGGTACATTTGTGTTGTAGCTTTATATACCTGAACACTAAAAAAGAAACTCAATAATATCATCTCATTGCAGGCCTGTGATGTATTTATCTATCTGCAGATCTCAAATTGCAAAACTGCCTCTGCCATTCCCACAATTCAGAAGTGTTGATGATATATTTATAGGATTAATTGCAGAGCATCATTGAGAGACGGCGGAGTTTTTGCTGTTCGCTCCATTTGTTGATTACTGATTGCACAGACGTTGAACTGTAAGTGTTCACATGACATGAAGCGCCTGATTGTTCGCGTGCAATGTTCAGGGACACATTTTTGTGGCTTATGGTGTCATCAACGCGATTTTTAATTAGAACAATTAATAAAAACGAACACGTTCTTCATCAAGGTTTGAAGACAGAGGATTATGTACGACTGTGTTTTTATATTTAGATCTTGGTGACTTGTACAGTGATGCAATTATGAAGACGAAGATTCTTGAGTTTACTTAAGGAGGTTCCCTAGACATTTTAAAAAATGTTCTAATGCAACCAAACTTTGAATTTATGTTGTCTGTGTCATAAAAATGAATCCTGAATTTTTTGGAAATTTTTGACCACGTAGTTTGAACGAAATTAATTGTTAAATTTTAATATTTTACATGGGTTCTTATGGCTTTCCATTAATTGATTAAAAAAAAGATGTTAGAAATGTTCTATTTCCTTAATTTTTGGTATATAAACGTATGCAAACACGGACATCAATTTCCCAAAATTTGAAGAAGGTTGACCACATAGTTGTAACAATATTGTCAATTGAAAAAAAAATCTTCAAACATTTTTTGATTAGTGAATCAGAAATTATTGTAAAAATATATTACCGCAACTGAACGAATTGCAATATCAACTAACACCCGTTGACAGAATTTTGTTTTACATAATAAAAATATTTTTATTTTCATATGCGCCCCCAAGGCTGAAGTCTGAGTACGCCACTGCCAACCTTTCCATCGCCTATTATCTTATTTCATATTGTGTTAATCTATTCCTATTTGGTTATGTTGTTCTGTGTTTAGAATTTATTTATTTGTCTATTTAATTGTGTCATTTTATGTATTAATCGTATCCGTAAATATTAATAAATAAAATTAATTACGACAAATAAGGTATGACTTTTCAATAAAACTCTTGTTTTCCGAAAGTATCTTGATTACAAAAATTAGAAAATTTCGTGTTATTTAAAGAACTTCAACCTCTTGTATTTTGGTAACTAGAAGGAATAGGACCTATGTTCAATGACATTTTTGGCTTAAAATGACCTAAAGATTGTTACACTAGTCCGGAAACACCCTGTATAACAGATTGGTAAAATACCAGTTTGGTCAAATAACAGTTCGGCCAAATACCCGTGTAAGATAAACTTCGTTTGATGAAATAACAGGTTATAAGAATAAAAGTAATGACTGTAAAACAGGGCTCAACTTGGATACGGTGCCTTGCCCAAATTTGATTTTTCCCGCTAGATGGCAGCATAAGTTTTTGTAACACCGTGTTTGGATTATTTTAGCGGTTCTGAAACGATGGTTTTCATATATATTTTTGGTACAAACTCTGATTACAACAAACTCGCTGTTAGGTTAGGTTTAGTTAGGTTAGGTTAAAAACGTCAAAACACGAGTTTGTTGTTTAATCAGAGTTTGTACCAAAAATATATATGAAAACCATCGTTTCAGAACCGCTGGAATAGTCCAAATACGGTGTTACAAACACTTATGCTGCCATCTAGCGGGAAAAAATCAAATTTGGGCAAGGCACCGTATCCCATTTTTACCTAAAACAGTTTGGGCAAATAAGTGGATCCCCAATGATCCCTGATCTACGGTACCGCCCTTATAGAATATGAGGCGGGAGGTAAAAATGTAAATTAATACTTACGCTTTTTTGATGTCGGCGTTGGTAGCATTTCTGGACACTTCCAACGTCCTATAGTAGTCCACCATCCTTTAAGGGCGGCGGGGGTCGGGGAGTCGTTGTCTTGTCACACTAATGTTCCTGCGACGTCACACACGTGCCTGTAAGCAAACAAGTGCTTTGTGAAATTTTCTGAGTCTCAACTGCCACTATACACTAAAGCACTGGCGTACGTACACAAACAGTATTTTACATTGCAGGGGGAAACTTAAAGACGGAATTTTTGACATTGTTTTATTGGAGTAAATAGATGAAGATGTAACTGCTTACTTGATTTTTAATTTTTTAGTTTTATATTTGTTTTTTATAAAGAAATAGATATACAGGGTGTATATACTTCGGAAAAAAACATATTAAGGGTATACCAGGTGTCCCAAAGAAATGGTACGCTCAATATAACTTTTTTATTAATACAGCAATCGTTATGAAATTTTATATGAGTAAATTAGTCATAAGGAGACATCAAAATATATATTATTTACAAAAATATCACTTCTGGTTAAACCGGAAATGATATTAACTTTCTTATTTCAAATAGAACACCTTATATATTTTTACATATTTGAATTCTACGTACGATTCGGAATCCAATTCCAGATTTCCAACAGATTTCATTCAAAATATCCCAAGAAAGAATCAAATCAAATCCAGAAAAGTTATAAAATTTGACATTTCTAAAAATAATTGACATACGATAAGAGAAAATAATTATTAACAATAGGCAAAGGTCTAGAATGTATGTAAACGAAGATAGTAGTCACTTTGAACACCTTCTGTAATCTTTTAATTTGTTATCTTTTGTTCATATTTCATTAAATAATACTTAAACCTTTGATGCTTTGATAGTTTATTTATTATTGTAAGATATTTTGCATGAAATCTATACGTGATACATCATCGGATTTAGAATTATATGTAGAATTGAAATACTTATATAAAAATATATAGGTGTTCTATTTAAAATAAGAAAGTTGATGTCATTTCCGGTTTAATCGGAAGTGATATTTTTGTAAATAATATATATTTATGGCTAGTTTACCCCTGGAATTTTTTTTATTTCGATGGCTTTATTAATAAAAATGCTATTTCGAGCGTACCGTATACACCCGGTATATTATATGACAATGACGTGCTAAGCGTTGAACAAAAAGAATTTTTGAAATTAAGGGATACCTTTTAAGTAGAATTTATTCAAATAACATAATTGAAATGAACATGGTAGTAGTGTAGGTATTTTATTACATGCGACTTAATTTCAGGGCCACAAAATAACAGTTCAGGTTCGGTTCGCGGATCACTGTTCTATATGTAGTTTGGTTTTGTTCCGGTTTTCATTTTTCTTCTTGAGCAGAACCGCGAACCGGTTTTTAAAAAAGTGGATCAAGTTTCGGTTCAATAATTTATTGAATAACAATAAATTCATTAAAATATTAGTCCATGTTTTGGACAAAAATGTTAACAAATTTCTAAAAGGCATGGGCTAACACCACACAGCGTGATCCTAGCGTGAACCGTTTTTTGACATAAACTAATCTATGCTAACAAAACCCTACTTGAGTCCAACAGAAATCCCTTTTTTTGACATAAACTAATCTATGCTAACAAAACATTCTGAAAATATTATACGAGTCTTATAAAATAATGTTAATAATAATTATATTGTTAGTCATTAATTTATACTTATAGGTAGGTACGTCATAATATTTTATCATAATAATTACAAATTACTTGAAAATGCAACTAACGTTTTACGTAAGAAAAAGAAAGTTACCTAGACTTTATTATAAAAATAAAAACAGGTCTTTTCGAACCGCAGCATAAAGTACTGTAAATCTTACGAGCTCCAAATTGTAATAATGATATTGTTTTAATGTTCGATCTTTCAATTATTAAAAATAAATAAATTTATTGATACAGAATGTATCAAATTGAAAAATTAAGGGCAATTGGTAAGGACCATTTTTAGTGCAACTGGATTCGCATAATTAATTAAAAGTAATATTTATTATTACTTATAATTAAATTGTAAATCCACTAATATAAATATGCATAATAATAATAATTGTGATATTGTGATTCCAATTAAATTTTATGAATACTGCATTATACTCGGTGGTTCAGTCGTTTAACATATAATTTAAATAACACAATTTAATAATATTCCTTTTGTTATTCCTTTACCAATCAACATTACAATATAATTCGACAAAATTACAACTCATTACGGGAAATTGATCATAATTCATTCACTAGCATTAGCTTACGTTGTTACGTTTCGTCGTTTCCATATGTTAAGGTTAACCTCTACCCATGACAGAAAACAGTCAAAAACATTGATTCTGCACGCGTTTATTGTTTTGTTAAGAGGAGTCCCCACTAGTTTTGAAGATCCATTTAACGAATGAAGCGATGCCGTCACAAACCATTGTTACCGAATTGTTACCCATTGTGACGACATCGGTTGATTCGATGAATGAACCGTATTTAGCCATTTTCTACTACAAAAGGGGTTTCGTTGGGCACATGAAATTACCACTAATTTTAAATATTTTTAAACAATTTTTTTTTTAAATGAAAGATTAAAGTCTAGGCTATGTCCGCTTAGTGTCACTTTTTTAATTTTTACTTTAGTGTTTTAATATTTTATCTTCAAAGTTCTTAAAATTTTACTAACTTTGGAGCTTAAAAAATACATGTAAAGATTTAAATTTAAAAAAATGGCACTAGACAGACCTAGCGACATCTTTTATCTTTAAATTTAAAAAAAGAGCAAACAAATCGGACCAAAATTAAAGTCAATTTCATGGGCCCAACGAGAACATATTTTTGCTTAATTTTGTAGGGGTGGGCATTCCTCTTAAACACAAAAATAACAAATAATTTATGTTTGAGGAGAATGGCACCCATATTTGTAAAAAAGATGGTTTATGGGTAAGATGGGTATATTTGTAAAAAAGAGGGTTTTTGCGCGCAACTGTACAGCTTTTATTTATAAGTGAATTAACTTGAAATTTTAATATGTTGTCAACAAAGCTTGCATCTGTGAAATACCAGATTAAAATAGAAGATATTTGTCTTAAAAAAATAACAAAAAATGTCAAAATTCAAATGATCATACCTAGTATTTCGATTTTAAAGCAAAATTTTACAATTCTGCATCTTACATTTTGTTGATTGTACTTTTATCTTCATCAACATCTTTAGATTATTGTATTTAACAAAACAATAAACGCTGTGGAGTGGCGCGCGAAATCCATGTTTTTGGCTGTTTTCTGGCGCGGTAGAGGATCGTCTCAAGTCTTGGACTATGTTGTGGATTGTGGTATGTTTTGCTGCTACAGTCGTGATCAAGGCTCGTGCTTACAATCAACTATGCATATTAGTTACTAATTCCAGGCTTTCTATCGATTATGTAACGGAAAATATAGTGACGCGTCGACTTCGACTTAGTAATTTGTAGAAATGTAAAGCCCGAGTAGTCTTATTCACACAAGCATTTAGTTTGAAGAAAAGGTTTAATTAATTATTATATTTGGGTTTAGTTCTGTAATTATTTATTTATGAATACGACGTTTCGAGAACTGAGTTCCCTTCATCAGGTAAAGGTTTCATGTTTAAATTCATGTAACTTTATGAAAATGAAAGGTTAGCGAAACCTAATACTATATTACGCGATTATGTGTATCAAATTTTATACACGGCATTTTAGTAAGGAGTTTTTTTGGCACGAGGTAGTGTATATTAAAGTTGTTGCCTACCGAAACTAGCGACATCGGACGGTAGACTTCATGAAGTGTAGCTTATTTCAGAGACAGTAAAAAAATTAAACAAATTTGGCATTACCGTACCACAGTGGCACATGTATGTATTATAGTATTAGTGAGAAAATAAATTTTACGTTTGAAATTCCTGGCAAATAGAAATATTGCTGCCTTTATGATATTTTATAACCTCAATTATTCGATAAATTGACTTTAAAATTAAATATCTAAACTTCTAAACTAACGATTCCCTTGATAATTTAATACAATCTTCTTCTATTTTCAATTAATATTGTGTTATTATTAAATTTCTTGACTGTTGCTAAGATACCAAAAAAAATCAAAAAATAAACAAAAATCTAAATGTCAAAGTTGTCATTATTGAATTAAACATCTACAAGCTAATTTATGTTAAGTGTAAGTAAAAATTATGTTATTTAAATAAAAAATTGTACAACTAATAACAGAAAATGATTATTTATAGGAATATTGGTAGTTTATGTGAGGAAAATTGAAAATATAAACTGTTTGCATTAATTTGACGTTTCTTTATGGCGCACTGCGCTATAAAGTGGTTCGTGCGGGCTATAAAGTGACGTTTATGTCAAAGAAATACGTGTATAAATGTCAAATTATGATATAACCTTGCATTAACATTAAAATGGCTGATAAAACTTGTATTGTCAATAATTAAAAGCATCATTGTTAGGTAGGTATGCAGGTACTTCAATTTAAATAATAAATATTTTTTATTATTATTCACGGAATTATTTTACTCGGCGAGTACCTTGAAAAATAATATTCCACATTCGTAATAAAAATCTATCTTTACAGCGTAGACATTAACTATTAAGTGTTAGTATTGTTTACTTTTCCAGTCCTGTGGTAAACCCAGAACAGAACCGGTTCGGAACGGTTTAAACCATGTTATAAAAACAATAATTAAAATTTTGCCTGTATAAAGCTTGAATTACATTATACTTTTTTCAGCTAGAAACTTTGACAATTTTCATACTTAATTCTAGAATGCTCACTTGGATAATGTAAATCAAGAAAATTTCGATCCAAGTTTCATACTAGAACCGTCTTTTTATATAACCTCAAAAATAATAAAGTTAGTAACAGCAGAATAACTAAATTGTAGGTACATAAAACTTCATCAGTAATACATTAACCGAGTACGTTGACAACCTCAACTGACAATTACATTTCTTTTTAAATATTCAATGGCAGTATTGGTCGATGAGCTAAATAAAATACTCAATAAAATATGTCAGTGCAAGAACAAATTTTAAAACTAGATTCTAGCCGAATTAAGTATCTAAAAAAAGTTCTTTTTTCTAGCCGAAAAAAGTATAATGTAATTCAAGCTTAACAATTATTTAGCTCCTTCTGAATACAATAACTGACAAGTTCGGAACAAGTTGTTATAAGTAATCGTAACTAACAAACGTTCACGTGTCCATCTTCTGGAGGTTACGTCGATCTTCCGCGTTAAACACTACGTTTTGCACATAATCACATGTAATTATTCCCTGGTAAAACAGTGGGTGACCAGTTACCTTCAAACAGTTCGCACGTAAACGGCTGAATGACATTGTATATCAGTTGTATGGTAATTATTAAATAATTGCTCGACTATAAATTATTGTTTGTACGTAATTTGTCCAACAAGTGACTTTTCCCCGAGGAAGTTGAGTCAGCACACGCGAAAGTTGCAAGAAATGAAACAGAAACGCAACAGGAATTGTTGTTTATTTATATTTTGAAGGTGCAAGTGAAATGACGTCAAGAATTAAATCATTTTTATGCGGTGACATTGAAATTATGAGTGGTTGGCTCTTATGTTTATATTTGTTACAAACAAATGAAAGGTTCCGGGTGCATATATAGGTACATTATCGAGCATACTTTGTTATCTTTGATTTAGCAAATCACACTTTAACGATTACGATTTATATAAAACAATAATCGTACGATTATTTTTAATAATTCTAACAGAACATAGTAAACTGTTTTATTATTTTAGTAACAATATAAATGAAAATATTAGAAAATTGTCTTAAATGTAGGCAGAATGCGGAAGACTTGTACCACTTTTTATTTAAAAATTTCTAAAAAATGTTGTGTGCGTTAATGTCGAATAATAACGATATTGTGTAAGAGCCATATTATCTGCCTACAATTAGAAATTATTGCTATTTCAAATGTTCAATCGTTTCGAATTTATAATTAATTTTAGAAAAAAAATCAAAGGAAACATTATTATTATTAAATAATTGAATTATCGTTAACAACAACAAACTTATGAGTAACTATTAATAAAATAATAAACAAATTCCTTTAATTAAATAAAAGAAAAAATCTTATCTAAAATTTACAGTAATCAACAAGTTATTAATAATAGTAAAATTAAACAATAAATAAATAAATATGAAATTTCCAATGTGCTTTTTCATCAAACCCACGCACGTTTCATGGATATATTACTGGTCAACTGTGTCAAACAGTTACAGGATCAAGTCCCCGCCGTGGTATTTGCTCGGGTATTTGCAATACTTTCTTACCTAATTAGCTCCAAAGTACAAACATTTGTTTAAAAATCACTCTGGTAGTCTCAAAATAGAATAACTAATGAAAACATATACCGAGTGTAACTTTTTTCCTGACAAAAACAATGTTAAAATTTTGTTTTTTTCACTAGAATTTGACTTAGATCATCCTAAACTTAATTAAATTATTAATTAATTAAATATTTATAGAAAAACAGTTGTACCAGTTAAGAATATGATATCAAATTTGTATGCATCAGATAAAGATTGCACGAGAAGTCAGACTAACAAATTAATACATTATATTCAAAAATACAACGTTTTCCAGAATTAAATCTATATCTATCTGCTATTAATATTCATAAATATTCCTTTTGCCGAACTATAAATCGTATAAATCTATATCTCTTTTCTTATAATAATATGTAAAGTATTATTTAATATTTTAAATAGCCATCTCTTCCGTAAAATAATGTAAAAATATTGTAAAATTTTTGAGTGGACCACTGAGTGGGCCAAGACTTTGTCTTTGCCCACCCTTATTTATGTTCCTGTAGATTTAAATGTAGGTATATATTTTACCAATGCAAAACATTTTATTACATATAACATGTTACAAAATATCTCTTATTATAGATTAAAAGTAAATGTAATTCTTGTAATTTAATATAAATATAATTTTATGTAATCAAAACTAATAAATTTTAGCTAATTTTTTACCAGTCAAAAGTAGCTGGTACCGTATATAAAAATTACTGTTTTCTTCGGTTGCATTACCAGGCACTTATATCTGGTAACCAGTTAATTTTCAGTTATTATACCACAAGAGCTTCGAAAATAATCGAAAATACTGCCGACTGATGAGACGTATATTTCCATAGAAACAACTCGAGATCGGAGGTCGAGAAGTGTTTTGCGGAAATACGTCGAACCAGGAGGCAAAAGTATTTTGTATTATTTTTGATGATCGAGTGGTATACGCATTGACTATTTCATGAATAAAACAAATTTAACAATTTTTATTCAATTTTGACGTTTTAAACTGGTATTATTAACTCCATAGCAACAACTTTAAATAAATGTTTATTCACAAGTGAATAATTTTTTTTTTAAATCACTCAACACATTTTTAAATCACGACGTTTTAAACTGTTATTATTACGTCAAAAATGCATAAAAACAATGACAACTTGCTACTAACGACTACTTTGATTAGTTTTTTTTGTTATGTCAAAATAAATTTATAATTCATATATTTGAAATAATTTCGTCGAAATTGAATAAAATATTATATAAACCACGTGAGATTATACCACTCGCCCTTCGGCCTCGGGGGCTAAACTTTCTTCTCTTGAATAAACATTCATGTATCTCACTTGGTGTATAAATATCTATAAATAACACAATTTTATTTATTAGCATAATTTTTAAATTCATTTTAAATATTTTGACATGTGGTGAAAAATAAACAAACATTTATTATTGTTTGTTGTGTCATGGTTACGGTGAATATACGCATACTATGTCAATATTCAAAAATATGCACTGGAATAGTTAGTTAGTTGTTTATATAGATAGTTTTTATGGTTTTTGTGAAAAATAGTGCATTTTAATTGGTTAAAATATAATGAGGGAAATAGTCCTAAAGATATTTTTGGGCCAAATAGGTACTTGTAACGTTACTAAACTTGAATCAAAATAATCACAACCACAATTTCGGAGAAACTGTCAAATAATAAACCCGCCGGAATGAAAACAGCGTTACCAGTAAACGTGTTAAACAATAATCACATGTTTACCTTAGACAAACAGAATATGTTATCTATTTCCGGAATACGTTACAGAGGCACAACACGTCGATTCATTCTTGAGAACTTTGTGTAAATATACAAATGAATCACGTAACCTCAACAACGGACAAATGCAATCGTTGAATGGTGATCACATTAACCTCAAGATGCATATGGCTAATGCTGGTACACATGATAATAAATTAAAGAAGGAACTAAGTAACATTTATGATATTTCCTTTTGGTTTTCTGTATCCTGTACTTTTTACCTCCCGCCTCATATTCTATGTGATGGGTCAAAATTTTCGGGTGAGTTTATTTATTTATTCACATAATATGATTCGCAATCACAACTGTCAGTGTCAGAATGTAAATAATATTACCAACTGTTATTATTTGTCGTGCTTATAACAATTCGATGAAATCGTGGTTATCGATCATCATCAATCATCATGACAACGTTTATAAACAAAACAAAAAATTGTCAAACAAAATGTTCACAATCGCCAATTTGAAGCAATAAATTTCATAGTTTTATGTACTTTGTCGCACTAACTAAAAATTGAATAACAATGTTTATATTGTACGATTGTAGACAAAATTACATTAATAACGTTAATGATAATAAATTTAAAACAAAATATTTTCAATAAGTTATGTGTCTTTAACACATAACCAGCACACGACCTCTCACCGAATTCTGCTTATTCTACTAATCTTATAAATTACATTTTAAAAGTTTCATGCTCATGTAATATGTAAAGGATAATGTAAACCAAGATGCAAGCAAAAGATGTCAACTGTACTGTCACTGTCATAATAATTCAAATTTTGTGTAAAAACAAATTTCATAGGATCATGGACAACAAGATATTGGAATTTAAAAAAAGTAGAACATGAATTGTACTTTATTTTGTTGTTAAATACTACCAGATTCAGCAAATTGTAATAAAAATTAATTGTACACCCATCGATTTCGCTGAATCTTTGCGGGCGAAAAACCTTAAAGTGTCTACTTTAAAGTCATGCATGCGAACTTAAGCGCAACCCCTTCCGCCCCCCCCCCTAGCACCCCTGTGAAAAAATGTTTTTAATGGAAAAAATGTCCAACTTTGACGATGTGTAGGGAGTTGGAATTTTTTTTGACTCGATCCACCAAAAGGGCACTAATATTTGTTCAATTCCCTGTGCAGGACTCAAAGAACGAAATTCCTACGATGATTTGGCACAAAGGGGGCGCTAGAGGGGGGCGGGAAGTGGTTGCGCTTAAGTTCGCATGCATGCCTTTAAAGTAGACACTAGACACTAGTTTTTCGCCCTCAAAGATTCATCGAAATCTATTGAAAATACGCCGAGTTATGGCGGTTTGAAAATGGTCGAAATTTCACGAATTTCATGTGTTTCATTTTTTTCACCAGTGTATATTAACTGGGGTTGTAATGTTGAGTAGTCAGTATATGTGGTGTTGTCGCACGAGTCAATAATAGAGCATTGTAAACATTGGCGCCAGGAGGGGGGTGCAAGGGGGTGCACGTGCACCACCCTGGCTTTTGAAAAAAAAATATTGAGAAAAAATTGGTTCGTTGATAATAAAAAAAAACACTTTTGAAGTAATATTTTTTATTGGAAAAATACATAGCAACAATTGAAATTACTATAATAATTGAGAAATAATCATTCAAATTCTCTAGGAAAGAGGAAAAATCTTTGTGCACCCCCTGAATAAAATCTTGCCGGCGCCCTTGATTGTAAAGTACGTGTATTTGATGTTAGATGTTATCTGCGATCAGACGCATGAGTTACTTACACTTTCTTTTACATTTCTGAACAATCGTAATACATCTTAAAAGGTCTTAAGAGCATTCTGTACAGGAAGAATATACACATAAAAAGCACGTTACACGCATACACCTCATCGACACATGGTTGCACATTTTAACAAAAACTAATTTTTATATGGTAGATAATGGATAAAACTTCGTTCTATTAGTGCCATTTTTTCTGTGTTGTGCCGAAGTTTTAGTTTATCAAATAAAGAAAACTACAAAAATTCACATTTTTTACCTCTAATTTTCTCGAAACCAGAAAGTTTTTTCTAAAAAATAACACTACCCCAACGTAGATTAAACTTTAAACTACATGATTCAATTTTAAAATATCATGTTCTGCGAAATATAAAGAAAAATCTGTAGGTGCTTCTAAACGCCTGCAAGCGGTTGAAAGTAAGTAATTTCGACCGTTGAACGTGCTGAAAAAAAATTTGCACTAATAGAATGAAGTTTTATCCCTTATCTACCATATAAAAATTTGTTTTTGTTAAAATGTGCAACCATGTGTCGATGTGGTGTATGCGTGTAAATTCTTTTTACGCGTACATTCTTGCTGTACAGAATGCTCTAAAAGTAAACATTGAAACTACATAAGAACGGAAACAATTAAAATAATTATGTTGTGTTATTGTATTTTCCTTTTCATCTGACAATAACGTTAGCACAGTGTACGACAATAATTTACGGGCCTTCAAAATTAATTTCAATCTATCTTTGTTCACCTAATTCTTACACTGTGGAGCTCAAACGAAAGTAAAAGCAAGCGTAAAAGTCAGCACATTTCAATTTATATCTCCGTCGAATTCTTCCTTGTGAGTCATAGTTGAAAAGTCTATTTCGAGTGTAGAGTATAAAGGTGCATATTACAAAACACAGCGAATTCCAAAAATACTTCGAATGCAGAGGAGACTCCATGTAAAAATAGTACGAGGATTTCGAAACCGCATTAAAATACCGAAAGTTGAATGTCTTTTACAGAGACCAGACTCGTGGGCTCGCCAACAGCGAAGTTCTTTGCCGGGAGATTTGTATCAGTTAAGTTTGATTCGGGTTCATTCATGTTTTATTTTTACTTGAAGTAAACTCTGCAAGAATTCTTTAAGAACATCCTTATAGTTTAATTTGCTAAGTTTGGGGACAGATTTTTCGTGATAGCAGTTGTTATAGCTATTAATATAACAAGATTATTTCACTCATAAATCTGACCAATCAGATTGTCTTATTTTTCATTGATTTTCAATTTAAATAAGTGATTAAATAGCACCATGCTCTTTAATCGCGATTAAATTGAAGCTAGATTTTTTACCTCTCGCCACTCATATCTGTAAGAGAGGTATTGTAATCATGCTAAAATTTCGATAGTGAGTTTTCAATGGATAAGCACGTTTTGAGGTCCCTAGAACACGATTTTGATAATTTCGCGATGATGTCTGTGTGTGTGTCAGGATGGATGTTGGAGGTACGATAACTCAAATACCACTGAATAAAAAATTTGAAATTTTGTATGTAATATTCTGACACCCTAGATTAGATCTGATTAGATTTTGGTGTTGATCGTGCTACCGGAAGTGGTAGTTTCTTGAAGAACTGAAGAGTTTTTCTAGAATATCCTTAAAATTTATGAATTAATAGGAATTTTTTTAATAACATTCTATACTAAATATTACTATCTACAATATGTATTCAAAACATTGTTTCTATCTAGCACCATTTTCCAATTACAAGAAATTAAAAATTCTACAAATTTGTTACAATTTTGATTTATCTGCCTATTACCTATGAAAACAAAAAATAAAATATTTGAGTGTTAATGTCATATAAATTTGACATTTTGGCAAATTGAAATGGAAAATATGAAATGTCATTTATTATTTATAAGATCATAATAAACTTTAATAATATTATAAAAACTACAATTCCCGAATTCCCTTCTAGTACAATGGTATATTATTATTTGTGAGTAAGTACCTTCATACAAACTCAGTAAAATAGTAGAATATGGCGAGAGGTCATGTGTTGGCCACATCGGATTTTTTACTATGAATTCATGAAATAATCTTAACTATAAATACCCCTCGTGCTAAAGAATTGAATCGATAAATTTGACGTCTGGCTTATTTAAAAAATTTTTCTTTTAAAAAAGTGTTATCGTATATAATAATTTCAGATAAAATCCGCATCGACCTGCGATCTCGGGATTTTTTCAAATTATTATGTACTCAAACACTTTTTAAGCAAAATTTATTTCATAAGCCAGACATATCAAATTTATCGATTAAATTCATTGCACTCGGGATATAACTTATGAATATTATGCCATTTATAATACCGAGGATGTTGCTAAGCGACGAGGTGACACCGAGTCTCTTTGAACATCCAAGGGGGCTTAAATCGCATTCATTTGACACTTTTAACTTCAATCAAAATTTATTGAAAACAATACAAAATGAAAAAAATTGTCATACATGGTAGTCATAGGAATGTAACGGGAAAATTGTCCTTTGAACAATCCCTAGGGCATTTTTACAATGTTTGCCGTTATATTATGTACCAATTATGTACGTCATTGGTCAGAATTTAAAAAATGGAAGGAAATGATTGGTTTACTTAACATGTGGAAAATAGTCATAGATACATACTATATTGTCACTTATCACTTATCAGTACAGATATTTTAAACGTTGTGATTCGCTAATTTTTTAATTCTATTCTCTTTTTAATAAAATTCAAAGTGTTAACATTTCCTCCTTACAAGCACAAGAGATCTGTCAGCCGCCAAACAAAGAAAACTTCCTTAGACGTCATACTCACACTGTATTCAAATTAGAAAGGGCAAATCCTCTGACGTAAACTACATAACAAAGCCGAAAGAACATTTAATACTACTCCTTCCAGTTTCTCAGTTACGTGAGGTCAGTTTAGTCAAATGAATCATACATTCTACCATTACCACAACCATTAACCACAAAATGCATATCGGATACCAGATACCACTAACCACTCTTCGTGCATTAACAAACACAAGAACAGCAAGTGGTAAAACAACTGCATGTTGTTGATTTACGCAACGTTTCACAAGTTGTTTGTGTTGTTGCTAGGGTAACGGCTTCTGACAAAGGTTGAGATTTGGTGATAAGACAATGGAACCGCGCTATGGATTTATAATCGAGAGATTAAAATGAGGAAGGTGATACTATTTTTAAGAATATATAATTCATGTGTCACGTGACACATATTTGACTAATTTGATTGGCTAAAATAGGGCAGTAAGAGGCTATGAAATCGATGATATTTTTATCACCGCTGTTACATGTCAACTGTTTTTGTCAATTAATTTCCTACTGTCAGTTTCATATTTAAATATTGCTGTTTGTCAAAAATAAGACTTAAATTGAATAAATCTGATTGTATTTGGTTGGGGAAATGTCAGTGAAGACGAAATTGAGAAAGGTAAACAGAATTTAAAACGTTTTTGATAGCTATTGAAAAAATATAACCAAACATTTTGGACTCATTCATTATATATTATCCCCAAATATAACTCGGGCTATGATTAATCATAGGTGATAAGCATTCGTTAGTCTTCAGAAAATTGAACTCGTGCTGCGCACTCGGTCAATTTTCATCGACTAACTCATGCTATCACCGATGATAATCATAGCACTAGTTATATTACCCCCGATTATAAGAAAAATTTACAGTTATTGACATGCAGTTAGAATATCATTTTTTTCTACTCCCTACTGGATATTGGCAACATACCTTCATACTATCATGTGTGGATAGGGATGTCATATTCACACCAGGTGTGGATATGAAATTCAAAGTCAAATACGTCAAAAAATTGTTAATACGTGCAAATTATGTTTTTATTATGACAAATAATTACTAAAAACATTAAATCAACTGTTATTTAATAATTAATTATGTTTAAAAGCATTATTTTATTGCTAAAAAAGCAAATAAAATTTAGAGATTTTACGTTGGCAACAATTATTCAAATGTCATATGTCACAAAATAATTGATGTAACCCTACTTTTAAATAATTTTTGGCATCACATTGAGTGCATTTTATTGCAAAAACCATATTTCGTAGAAAAAATAGGCTGTACAACTCGAGTGGATTACCTATATCGCACGCGAACGTTTGCAGACACTCCCCCTGTGGGGTCGTGACTGCAAACTCGTTCTCGTGAGATAGGCATCACATCCACTCTTGTTGTACAATATACTATTTCTACTCCCTACTGGATATTGGCATGTGTGGATAGGGATGTCATATCCATACCAGGTGTGGATATGAAGGACGAATACGCCAAAACAATTATTAATGCATAATTCGTGCAAATTATGCTATTAGCATGACAGATAATTATTAAAAACATTATATTAACTGTTATTTAATAAATTATTATGTTTAAAAGCATTATTTTATTTCAAACAGAGAAAATAAAATTTTAGAGATTTTATTTTATTATTATTATTATTATTTATTTTATATATTATTCAAATGTCATAATGTCAAAAAATAATTGATGTAATCCTACTTTTAAATACTTTTTGGCATCATATTGAGTGCATTTTATTGCAAAAAATATATTTCGTTATTTGATCGTAGAAAAAATAGGCTGTACAACTCGAGTGGATTGCCTATATCGCACGCGAACGTTTGCAGACACTTCCCATATGGGGTCGTAACTGCAAACTCGTTCTCATGTGATATAGGCATCACATCCACTCTTATTGTACAATATACTATTATTGAAATCTATAAGATAATGTCTAGAATCTCAACGTAAAATTGTAATTTCAATATCAACTCTACTGAATGACATTCTACAAATTTTCAATTTAAAGATTTCAATAAGCAATGATTACTTAACAAACGATGATACTAAATAAAATAAACAGGATATGTTTCTATTTTGATTAGCTATTAATATCTATTTATTCGCGAACTCTGATAATGCTTTATCGCCTTAATTTTTTACTTGATTGCAAATTAAGGAAAAATATACACGGAAATACCCACTGCAAAACATTATAATTTTTTTGTGTTGTGTGAATTCGATACATTTTTGCGATAAAAATGTCCAGTTACACTCTTAAAGTTCTTATCAAGTAAATTTATATCTATCATTAACATGTAAACGATAATTTAATACTTTTCCTATCACTTGTCGTATTATGAAGTATGCAGATCCTACAAAATAGTATATTACATAATGAGCGAGGAAAGTGATTAATATCGTGTTAGTGAGAATGTTTACGCACGAAGCTTGCATTCGATAGACACTTTCCTGAGAGTTGTGTACACTATTAATAATATTAAACATTTTATTTATGACTGTACTTTGATTTCAACTATCACTGTCATAATTTTAATGTTTACGAAAAAAACAAATATACCACGATCATGGAATACATGATACAAAAGATTTTCCATTAAAAAAATATAAATTCTGTTTAAATTTTTAAATTATACCAGATACAGCAAAAGTACTACTTTAATTTATGTGGATATGAATCACTTTTTATGTCGTTTTTGTCCATTTCAATGGAATAATGCATTTTATCACGAAATACGAAGTGACAGGAAAAAATTATCAAATATCAGAAACACAACACACGCCTACTAAAAGGTGAAAAAAAAATTAAATTGTGGCGATAAGACTTGTTCGGTAACATATCGAACAGGTTGAACGGATGTGTGCTATTGATTATTTTCGTAGCTAGGTATCTGTATGGAAACTGTTAGTTTCGTATATTGTCGTGGGAAAAATAAATTTGTACCTATATAATTTATTCATGTCACATTAAGACGTACATCTTGCTACTGTCTTATAGACGTCATAAGGAGACTAGTATTGGTCGAATTTTAGACGTCTTATGCGGTAGTCTTTAAATCGTCATTATGTTGTCCAGTTTTAAATCTCCGCTTATAATATACAGGTTGGTGGAGGTGAAATGCGAACATAGGGAACATACATGACAATCGAACTTTCATGCCAGGTATCTTGATATATTTTGTAGTAGTGTCACAAAACGATGTAATGTGAACTTGTCTGGCAAAAAGAGTACCTAATCAATAACAGAAATAATAATAAAATCTAAAAGTGCATGTAAACTTTCTCGTTCTGCTCGTACACATACATTATTATGTAAAGAAAATAAAAATTTCAATAATATGACAGCTACTTTGACATTGACAGTACTTATATTCCACGTATATCAAGATGCCTAGCATGATAACTCCATTGTCATATATTTCCCTATGTTCGCATTTCACCTTCACCAACCTGTATAGGAGTCCTATAAATATTTGTCTCAAAATTCATCTTGGTTATGACATACATGAATCCTATATTGATCAAAATTAAGTCATAATTTTATTAAAAAGGACATCATTTGACTGTCGAAAAGGTATTAAATACTTAAATAGACGTCATTTGCATGGAAACAAATATAATCTTTTAAAATCCAGAATGGAGGACATAAGACACGTATGTGACGTTTTTGTGATTACATTTGGATCAGACGTTTTAAAGACATGAACAATATAAAGACGTCTTAACGACATATTTGTGTTGTATGGGTCAGCTTATAAAATATTTATAGATTGTAATCTTGAGTTAAATATGACAATAAACAGTAGTCGAAATAATATATAATGTGTGCGTTAGGTATTTGTACAACGCTCGGTTTTATTAAAGTCACTCCGCTTTGCGTCGAATTTTAGAATCTCGCCTACCCTATCGCACTTATAATGTAAATAACTTGCCAAATACACCAGGCCAGTAGTGTGGAATTAATGACTTCACAAATTTGAAAAATTTCTCATTCAGTTTATCATTTCCATCAATGCAAGTCATACATCCATTATTGTTTTGCTTCATACAATGCTGTGCTACTTGAAATATCTAATCTCCATACGGAAACAGAATTCAATCTTCTTCCTAGTACTATGTGGGATTCAGACCATCAAACCTAATCCTGATAACCCAAGTGGAAAATTTAACCGACTCTTACGCGGAAAGATAAAGCTCTTAAGTTAGTCATAAGTCCTTGAGAATATACTGACGTGTTTTGTTTTATCAGCAGTGTAACAGTTGAAAGTGAAATTAATGGTCGGATTGTCTAGTGAACCGTTGCAAAAACTTGTTGCTAATTTCATGTTTGCTCTGCAAATCGATACAAAAAGACAGCGAGAGCGATTCATTGATTTGCTTTGATTTGTAAATGAAATGAAGTTGGATAGCTGCTGCTGCGGTATTATGCAATGTTATGGAATGAGTTTTTACTTTTTAATCGTAGACGATCTAGATTTAGAAGTTTTGCAATTGCCGATGAGATTGTTATCTATAAATAAAAAAATTAACAGTACTTAACCCAAATAAATCACTTATTCAGAACGACAACAAATAATTTTAAAATAATAGTATATTGTGCAACTAGGAACGAAAGTGGCGTTTTTCCGACGAGTGCGGAGTTGGCAACACGAGCGAAGCACGAGTCGGGAAAACACATTTGTCCCGAGATGCACACGATATTTTTTCAATACCTGCACCGAAAAGCAATTAGAAGTTGAAGAAAGAGATGAACCGGATGATAACATTGGAAAAATGAAAAATGTATAATAATTCCATAAAATAAATAAGAATAATCAAAATAATCAATTTTAGATTAGTACTTTTCTTCCCTAGGAGGGAAAAAACAAGTAGATTCCCGCATAGAGCGGGAGGAAAACTCCTTTTCTGCCCTCGGAGAGAAAAGTACTGACCGATCAAAAATACCTCACTTTCGTCCCTAATAATAGGGACGAAAGGTGACGTTTTCGGTGCAGGTATTGAAAAAAAAATGTTCCAAACATATTAACCCATTAAAGACCTAGTATGTTTTACCATTTATTAACTAAAAATTTATTGTGTTTGAAGTTTTTGCCAATAAACGATATCCAGTGTTTAGAACAATAAAAAGGTATTCTACATGCACGTGCAGTTACTGTTACTGTTTGTAAATAAATTTTTAAATAACTTTTAATTTTAATCACTTTCATAAAATGCGTCTTCTCAATTTTAACATGTGATAAGAAAAGTTTTGGCTAAGGTTTTATTTTTATCAAAATACGATTTATAGTTTTTTTTTGTTTAAATATAGTCAATAATAGGTTATATCTTCCTGCTTGAATAATTATTTGCGCTTTTGTTATTAAAATAATCTCTTATTCGTCATTTGAGTTTAAAGTATGATTTATCATACAATGGTAACTTGGCATGGAACGACGAGGATTAAATAATTTTGCTAACAATTTATCAGAAGTGGGATAATATTTTAACAATTATATATAAATTTCTTATCGCCCAGGTATGACCCTGAAATCTATACATCGATAAATTTTGCAAAAGTAACTTGCTCATATTTTATTTTTTACTAGCTTAAGGTAGGTAGCGTTGCTCGACGAGAAATAATTTTAATATTCTTTGTAGTAAAACCTCCACACGAAATTTCATGAGGATCGGACAAACGGTCTAAATTCTATATTAAGATTTTTAACTCAATTTTACTCTGGTCGAAAAAGACCTGCATGCAAAATTGCAAGATGATCGGACAAACGCTCTAGATGTAGATACAAAACAGACAAATAGTAATCTTTATAGAGACTAGAATAAATTTATAGTGTGGCCATGGTGTGTCTTCGTTGCTATTGGTTGATTTGAAATCCGCCATTAACAGGCGTCTGTCAACAAGTTGACATGAAAAGTTTTTGTCAGACTTTGTTTCTGGGTGTTTTACTTACTTTTGAAAAGTAATATCTATACATTTATGTATAAAATCATTAATACAAGGTATGTATAACTGTCTATGACAGTATATTTTAATAATAATTAGTAAAATAGTGTCGTAACCTAACTTATTTTTGTATTTATAAGATGCCGTTTTGCTGTGCAATTGACGGCACAAATAGTGCCGCAAAGGGATATAGCATGCAAAATTATTAAAAATTAGGTGTTATAACAATCTAATATATTATGTGTATTATTTCTATGTTTAACCTAGGTATGTGAAGTTAAAGTTTGTGTTTAAACATACGGAAATACGTAATTTTTATTATTAATTAGAAATTCAACCTTTTATTTTACGTCAAAATTAATAAATATGTACATATAATATGCAAGAACAAAAAATCATGTTCAGCGACATTTTTAAATCAGTTATATTCGCACGCAAACCAAACGCCTTTTAATGGCGGCCGCTGTCTCTATGGCCACACTATAAATTTATTCTAGTCTCTATAGTCATCTTTATAACAGTGATTTTATTTTAACGTAAAACATGGGATTTTTTATATCCATGGTTATGACTTTGACAGCAATGTATTGGAGCGTTCTTTTAAAATGAAACAGGGAATCAATTTAACTGTATTATTCTTGAACAATATAAGATATTTGGGCAGCTGCAATAGTTCCAATGGACGTTTTCAACATAAACTTTTAATTGTTCAAAGTATAAATCATATTTCCAGGTAGCAGCAGTGTGACACCAATTAACAAATTCATATTTATTCCCCGTTTCATTTGAAAAAGAACGCTCTAATATATTTCTGTCAAATTCGTAACCATGGATATGATAACCATGTTTCACGTTAAAATAAACTCACTGTATAATAGCTTAATGTCTTCTCTACGATTTATCCAATGATTTAAAATTGACTCTAAATTACATTTTCAAGCATTACATTATCCACACATTTATTAATTCCATAAATATGCACTAAACCACAAACTAAACTAGCTTCAGTAAAACAATATCTTCATGCTTTAGTTTACATACAACGTTAACTCAGGTATTTGTAATTAATACAAGTTTACAACCATGTTTAGGTATCCTTTCATAAGCCGTGGTTTACGGAGAACAATATACGTTACCTAATAATTAATTTGCTTGGTACAATACGCCGCAATACAGTGGGTACTTCAGCTGGTCTATAGCGGCGTAAGCTAAATGGGGCTGAATTGTGGCAGAATGTAATTTGCATCCCTACAGTGATGTTAGTTAGCTTCATTATAAGTTTGAACTGTGCACGGGTATATTGGAATTTCCGAGGAATTTCATTGCTACGTGAATTCAAAATTACGGAAGATAATGGCATAGTTTATAGTTTGACACTAAAATAAAGCATAATTAAATGTAAATGAAACTTGAAAAGAAATATTTGTTAGGAATTAGAATTAGATAAAATTCCTTGTTACTGGATTACTGGTTTATTTGTAAAGTTGTTTTATTAAATTAAGCGACGGTTCGACCAGATCTGGGTACCTATCTTAATTCATAGCGAGGGAATTAACGAGAAAATTATGTAAGTATTTTTGGCATAATAAATAGAAATATTATAAACAAAAATAAATAATATTTTAAAAGTAGAAATGTGAACTTGGGCTGGGAAAAATAATCGATTAATCGAAATTTAATCGATAAACCGATCAAATGATTTTCAATTTTAAATATTCGATTTATCGAGTCTTCGATTATCGATTTATTGATGATCGATTCTTTAAGTTTCGATTTTCCGATTAGTTTATTCAATTATCGATTATTTGATATGATAATTTGGAACTAGGTACTTCCAATTTTTCTAAAACCAATATAATAATAATAATAATCGATTTTCCAGATTTTTTCTGCACACATATATTTCCAAAAACAGGGTTGGCCTGACACGAACCTCTTGAAACAAAAACTCATATTTTTACCTTCCGCTTACCTGTAAAGGAAGGTATTGGAATCATGCAAAAAATCGGGTGGTGAATTTTTAGTGGATGAGCACGAATTAGGGTCCTTACAACTCATTTTTGATAGTTTCACGATGATGTCTGTGTGTATGTGTGTGTGTGTGTGTGTGTGTGTGTGGTCAAGGGGTGTTAGTCGCATAACTCAAATACGAATTACCCGAAAATTTTGATATTTGGTATTTAACATTTGTATATAAATTGGAAGAGCTCCCTAGATTTTGGTACAAATATCTTCATCGGAAATGATATTTTTTGAAGATTGAAAAGGTTAATTGTCAAAATTGTATATAAATTTGGAAAAATATAGTATTTATTTGTAATGAGAATAAGAGGAAAAGTTATTTGCAACTTACGTTATAAAAAAATTGTCTTTATTTGGTAGCATTAAAGAACTGCAGTAAAATTTAAAAAATAAATTTATCAAATAAAACGTTGATATCTTGTAATCCATGATCGGTTGATTTTTGTTTCTGCGTAAAAAATATTGACAGGTGTGAGACGGGTGACAAGTTGGCATACTAGCGCTATATAAGTCCTAAGTAAGATAATAAATGTAGTAATTGAACGGAGGATGGCTTCAACACAGCAGAGTTTTCCTGTGAATGAATCTTTTTATTCAGGTGATGCAAATTTCTGTGTTTGAATATTTGAGATTTTTATTTGTATATTTTAAATGGGCAGCGGATTGTACGTATACATTTATGTTTAAAGTCTAGATATGGCGGAAGGTTGTGTGATGGCCACGTCAGATTTTTAATTTTAGCACTAGGAGTAGGTAACATTCATAATCCTTTTTATACAATTTCTTTCATTCTTCCCACTTGGAATTATTCGCCCCCGCAATAATAATCGATTATCTATAATCAAAAAATCGATTATCGAATATTGATAATCGATTTTTTATTTTCGATCATCGATTAATCGATTATTTGTCATAATCGATTACGAAAAGTCAAAATAGCACAGTCCTTGTGAACCTATCATACAAAAATATTCATTAGGTATATTGGTTGCAGATACAAAAAAGTTATGTAGAATCATGTTGCATTTCTCACAGTAAATTATCGCGTGCTTCAATATTTCTGTGACTATTCACATCATCTGTCATCTGCCAAAAAAAGATCAATAAAATGCAGACTATTGAATTTCACAGCCAATCAAAATCAGTAGAAATGATTATAACAAGTATAGTCAGACCAGACACTTGACAACGGGATTAATTAATTAAATTCCTTGACAACGAGATTAAATATGAAAAAAAAATCCCTTGGGACCTAATTATGACCGCAGTCCCTAAAAATAAAAACTAAAGAAGAGTTTTAGTCACGAAAGTGCAAAAAAAACTTACACACACGGATACAAAACACAAAATATTAGTCATAGCATTACAATATTTTACAACTATTTTTATGAGTCCTTCAAGTAATTATTTTCACAACATCTGTAACATACTGCGCCTTTAATTCTTTCTGTCTCACAAACCACAACTCGCTGCAGTGAAGATCTGTTTTCAATGTCAGTCCATATGGGTTTGTTTATTTTCACATTGCCACTTTCTTTATGTGTTTGTACTTGATCGACAGCAAGGCAGTGACGTTAGGAAGTTAAAAATATCAGCAATACCGCGATCGTTAATTCATTTATACATACATGCAGCATCAGCTACATGTGATGAGAGAGGACGTAGTTTGCCAGTATGCGTAGGAAGATTATAAACGAGGGAATACGAGGAAAACTAGAAAAATTTTCAGAAATTTTGGCGAAATTTTGGGTAAATCATTTTGACCACTAATAATTTTTTGTACCTTCGGGAGTAGCTCTTCTTTAGTCTTTATTTTTAGGGACTAAGGTTCTTAATTTGATCCCAAGAGATTAATTTTCATATTAAACCGGTGACCAAAATTGTTGAAAAATCCTAACAAGAATTAAAATTTTATTTTTAGGGACTAAAGTCTCCCACACATGTACCGTTGACACCGTAAAAACGTTCGCCGTTAACGCCGTTCTGTAATTTGATTCGTTAACAATCAATGACGCAGTTTGACAGCTGTCATTTAGTTGGTTGTCAACGAATCAAATCATAGAACGGCGTCAACGGCCGCGACGTTTGCCGGTGCCAACGGTACATGTAAACTTAGCTTAAGGTTCTTAATTTGATCCCAAGAGATTAATTTTCATATTAAACCGGTGACCAAAATTGTTGAAAAATCCTAACAAGAATTAAAATTTGATATTTTTACACTGCGGCATTAAATTCCATTTGATTTTATCGATTAAATGCACCTTACTTTCTTAGTTAACTATTTGAATTAAGGCAGAAAATACAATCTTATTAGATTTTACAAAATTTCTTTTTATCGCCGCACACGTCAAGTTACAAAACTCATGATTTTTTTAAATAGTAGAAGAAACATGTCTCTATTGTGTTCCTGTCTTATATTTTCAAATTTAATTCAATTATACTGTAAAAAAATTGCATTTAATTACGAAGAAATTTGATCGCTCGTAGCAAAATTTAAAAAAATATACGACATTAGCTCAATAGAGTTACGTTTTATCTTTCATTTAAAATAAAAACTGGGTATATTAAGATTGTAGTTTTCCAATTCATATTAAATAGCTAGTTGATAATATATATGCATTAAAAAGATAAAATTTAATAAAACTAACGACGTTGTGCAAATATATGAAATTTCAGTTCTTGTCAAGATTATTCAACAATATAATTCGAGCGCATTTAACCACCGGTTTCCCTCTTAAGTAGGTATTAAATACGTGCTATTTGCTACTCGATTTGCTATTATAAAGTATCTTATGGCAAAAAATATACCCATTTGTCATAGGTAAAATTTGTAAATGTAAAAATTACAAAATTAATATGCATTCGTATGAGAATGAAGTGCAAAATAATAGAGAATATATCACAGGACTAAAGTACCTATAGGTAATCCCTCAGGTGATGATTTCTCTCACCTTTGGGCTCGTGAAATAAACTTCACCTTCACTCTCAGGATTAAATGCTACACTTTAGTCTCTTAATATAATAATATACTAGTCTGGCCTCCTGAAGTGTAAACATGTAAATCGATCGATCGATCTACATCTATCATTTGTGATTGTGATCGATCTAATTGATCAGATCGAGTTCAACGATATAATCGATCATACATGCCACATGATCGAGCTCAACGATATAATCGATCTGATCAATCTGATCGATAAATTTTTTGTAGCTATTACCCGTAAATAAAATAATATTCTTACATTTTTATGTTAATTACAAAAATTAGAAACTTGTATGTTAACATATTCGTGGTTCAGTGACAGAAAAATTACCGATCATCCAAATCTGATCGATCAAACAATTGTTATCGATCATTCAAATTCAAACGATCAATCAAATCTGATCGATTTTCCAAACCCAATTGATAAAAGAAATTAATCGATCTGATCGATGTTTTTTCGCAGTTCTATGAGCGTGAGCTTTGTAATACGTAATCATTGCGTCAAGTGATAGAATCTAAGCCGAAGCGTGTGTTTTATTAACGCGTTAATTTAAATTTTTACAATTTGTTAAATTTACACGTTTGACCTTGAAAAATTTCAAATAATCGCCTGCGGTGTAATTTCTTTTCTCAACTTTTGGTTCCATCGATGTTTGTACGCTTTTGAGAAAATTCAGAGATGGCAACCCTAGTTGTAAGCCATAAAAAGTATCTTGACTCACCACATACATATTATTCTTTCCAAATCTATAGCCATTCAACCGTCACTTGTAATGTTCTTTGGCCAGCAAGCACCCACCATTCATCTCCAAAACATGACAGAACCTACGTAACTCTTCTATTGACAAATAGCATTTCACATCAATGCATACACTACATAAGTCAGTACAAATTACACTCGAGAGCCAAAGTCGAAGTCGAGAAAACAAAACAATTTCGTGCCAAAGCCAATGCCCACGCATTGCCAACATTTCAAATGCAAAATCCCCAAAATACCTTGAGAGGTGTCAAGAACTTGTGAGAAATGAATCACGAAAGTGTTGCAATCAGACAGTTGCAAGTTGTGAGATTCAATTAGACTTAATAATCGTATATAAAGCCTTGTTCACACATGGACACACATGCGACACACAGGCAACAAAAGCAAAATGAAAAACGTGTGGAACGTTTGTAGCCTCAAAATTGATTTTTTCTTTAATTACATAGAAGCCACAAAATAGCGGCGCCACTATTTCACAAGCAACACACACAGTATTTTTTTACTGTTGCGTGTGTGTGTCTTCTGTGTGTCCATGTGTGAACAGGGCATAATGTATCAAGTTTATAAACTTCATTTTAGTTTATGATTTTCAGGAACGAGCGCAGCGAGTGTATAAAACAGGGTATCTAGAGAGTTTATAAACGAGTCACATACTAGGGCTGCGAAAAAACATCGATTTGATCGAAAGGTCGATCGATCGATCAATATAATCACAGATATTCACTTAATTGATCAATCGATCAGATCGATTAATTTCTTTGATCCATCGAATTTGGATGAGCGCTCAGATTTGATTGATCGTTTGAATTTTGATGATCGATTATATTTGTTTGATCGATAAAATTTGTTTGATTGATCAGATTTGATTGATCTATAATTTTCCTGTCACCGAACTATGAATATGTTTACATATAAGTTCCTAATTTTTGTAATTAACATAAATATGTAAGAATACTATTTTATGTACGACGAATAGGTACCTACAAAAATTCATTAATAATATTACCAGTCCTTCGATATTTAGTACAGGTAGATCAATAATTAAATCGATTTAATAAATTTAATCGATTTGATCAGACGGATCAGATTAGAATTAGATCGATCACAAATGATCGATTTAGATCGATCAATCGATTTAATCGATCAAATCTGACGATCAAAAATTTTGATGATCGAACGGCATCACATAGATACTATACTTTTTCTACGACCATAACACAAATTACACAACATACATTCATATTCATACTATAATATTATACACAAATTTCTATGATCAGTTTTTCACAAAAATAGACTGAAGAAGTGATGACGCTTATTTAGAATTTTTATGCGGATTGCATATACGTTGCCCACACGACGGAAAAAAAAGACAATCAAATTTTTTAGTCTAATTATGTCATTTTGGCAACTGATTAACTGTCAACGTAAGGTCTTAATACAAACTTAAATATTTATATAATTTTGGTATGAAGCAAGATAATAATATGCTAGGTAATCATTAAATTAACATTGTTATCACACACACATACCTACATACAGACATCATCGTGAAAATAGTAAATTCATATTCTAGAGATCTTGAAACCACACTGAGAAAAATAAAGTAGTAATAGGTAATATACCCTTAGTTCAAATAATATTTTTTAAGAATTAATATTACATGGTGAAAGATAATGAAGTATGCTTAATACTAATAAATCTTTATATTTCAATTCTTGTCTTTTAGTAAACGATTAGTTCAAACTGAATTAGTTCACAGTTAATATAATTTGTTTCATTTAATTTTATCGTAAAATTATTTAGTCTAAATTATTTTTATTTGAATTGCAACAATTTAATTATTTATATTGAAATATTAGTTTTTTATTCTTAACATAATTTTACTAACATATAAATACACTAAAATGTTAACTGTTAACAAATCATATTGATAGGTAAAATAGTATATTAACTATGAATAAAATTATGTTTAACAGTAACCAAATTATATTTTAAATGTATTTCACTTTGTTGAATATTAAATAATTATTTAACAAACATATTTTTACGGGGTGAATGGGCGAACTTTATATTGTGATCGAATCATATAGCACGTTGTTGTTTCTTAGTGCAGTGTTAGTGTTACTATTAATATAAAATCAATTATTTATACTGGCTACTCATGAACTTAATTATTTATTTACCAGATGGGGTTTTAGTTCTCTGATATAAAAATTTGAGAGTAAGAAATGTTACTGGTATCTACGTCTGCACTGTTTTCTAGTATAATAAACAAATTTCAGATAACGAAATAAATATAAGTGATCTGCATGGATTAACGGACGACGATTTAAATTAAAAGAAACTAATTCCAAATATTGGGCGACGGAATCAATTTAAAAAACTATTAAAGCAACATTTTTCGAAGGAAAGCTTAAGAATATATATTCATAATATTTATTAAATTAAATAATTGATATCCATAATCAAAACATGTCAAAGTGTATGAACAATACATAAATGATTTATTAATAAACTATGTAAGTATTATTTATTATAATATCGCATTATTTATTATTACCCAGTTATTTCTTCCTTTTAATAAAATTGCTATATTGGATACAACAATACCAATGTATAACTGATACTATAATAATGTTTTCTATAAATGATTGTTTATTATAATTCAGAAAATAGTTACTATTTATAAAAAAATATATGTTATCATTTAAATTTCCTCTATGAACATATAATATTTCTTTATTGAATGTTAACAAATATAATGTTATTATTCAATTAATGTTATGGCATGGATACAATATGTTTATTAAATATAAACAAATTCATGAAAAATGCTTAAACTTACTCTAAGTTAACACTCAATATTCATTTGGTTCGCCATATTCAAAGTAATTATATGTTAACTGTTATAGAACATCATTTAATCTAAATAAACGTTTTTCTCAGTGCAAAAACTCATACTCGAAAATTATGACCACATCTCTATGAGGCTAGAGGTGCAAAGACACTGTCTTTTTCCAATAATAGTACCTATATTATTTAACGAGCACATAATGTAGGCTATAATTTAGTCAAATACGACGTTTTATCTACGACTTTTTAATAAAACATTTCTTTACAAATTTGTATAGATAATAGATATTAATGATACAAGTTTTGATATAGCCAAGGTAATGCAACGTGTGTGATGTTAAATCATGAGGCGATTAGCAGAGTGTTTTTATCACACAAGTAGGTACCATTAAAAAATTCATAATGACACGCAAATTAGTTGGCGAATCAGCTATTACCGCACCGTCGTAGATAAAAATATTAACCTAACGTCACATTTTGGTGTGATGAGATGACCGATGATAGTTGTGTTGAATAATGGGCTCAATACAATAGTGTTGAATTATAAAGTAATAATACAATAGTGTCTCTTATGTAGGGGTTTATCTTACCAAAGATACGCACATAATGAATGTATTATTCACTGGTCGTATATAATAGATATTTATACACCAAATGAGATACATTAATGTTTATTCAAGAGAAGAAGAGTCCGAAGGGCGAGTGGGATAATTTCTTCGAGTGAATAAACATTCGTATCTAACGTGGTTTACACAATATTTTATTCAATTTTGACGAAATTATTTCAAATATATGAATTATAAATTTATTTTGACATAACAAAAAAGAAAATCAAAGTAGTCGTCAGTGGCAAGGGGCTGTGTGTACTTTCGTGGTACACCATTAATAGTGTCGTTTCGTGGCACTTTACCTGACCAGGGTTTTCTACCTGGGCTTTATAATCCTGTCCCAGCGCGGGGTAAACAAGTAAGTGTTCTTTCGTTCCACTTTTGTTCCATATTCTGTATTACTGTGTCGATCTGTCACATCTTTATATTTATTAATTTTAATCAAGTTTACCATAGTATTTTATATTTTTGTTACCTCTTGTCTCATTCTATAAAAGAGGTAACGGTAAACTTGATTAAAATTGATAAATATAAAGATGTGACAGATCGACACAATAATACAGAATGTGGAACGAAAGAACACTTACTTGTTTACCCCCGCTGGGACAGGATTATAAAGCCCAGGTAGAAACCCCTGGACGGGTAAAGTGCCACGAAACAAGACTATTATTGATGTACCACGAATATATACACCACGAAAGTATACGTCACCGTGGCAAGGTGCCATTGTTTTTATGCATTTTAGACGAAATAATGACATTAGGAGTGATTCAAAAATGTGTTGAGTGATTTAAAAAGTTTTAATTTATTTAAAGTTATGGAGCTATGGAGTTAATAATAGCAGTTTAAAACGTCAAAATTGAACAAAATAAATAATAATAACATTCTGATGCTAATCTATATTCAATGTCTGTTATAAACAAAAAAATATGAACAATCAGTAATTCCTCAAAATCTGACTAAAACTACCAAAAATTTATTGCCATTTTTCATTATTAATGATGTTGAAAATGAGTCACGTACTTATTTTCGCAACTTTACAACAAACTGTGGGAAGGCGATCGCTCAACGGGCGTTCTCATAGAAAATCAACTTTTAAAATTCCTATTACTGAAAATGGAATATGCTAATTTAAAAGACTGAGTCAATAACTGGTTTTTATTCCGAGAGTGATTTTTTGCACGCCTACGTTCATCAAGAGATCTTAACGGGAATTATGAATTAATTTGGAAGTTTTATTTTCGATTCTTACATACGTAATGTTAATGACAGCTCGATCAATATTGGCATGACGTATGACGTAAAATTTTATAAAGTCAATGTCGTAAGACTTTTCCCAATTAATTTTTATTTGGGTTTAATGTACCTGTGGCGTAATTAGCAGGTTTTTATTTGAATTTATTAAAAATTATTATGTTAATATTTCCTCTTACTATTTAAATTTATATATTACATAAAATTTTAAAATTATTCATTTATGCCTAGTATTATAAATAAATAATGAGTTATATTAATTTTAATAATAGGCTGTCGCTGTCAAGTATCAATCCCATTATTTTTATTGAATTAGAAAAAACTGAGAAAAGTAGAAACCTAATAAATTATATTTTATATGCCTCCGGTCGGCATCGCTAGTTTTCCATATCTCAAAATCCGCCAGAAACTCTTTGTTGCCAGCCTAGACCGGCAAACAACCGGAAGTTATAGGTTGGCATCATAGTGTAAGATGAAAACATAAAGCTTAACATAATAATTATAACATAATAAATAGAATATAATCAATCAATCAATTTTGCTTATTGTATATCAATTTGCAGTATTGAACGTTTGAATTATTTTGAATTTGAAAGTCATTACACTGTCATTAAAAATGTAAATATCTCTAATATAATATCTCTAATAACTAGTACATATATCATTGTAAATTGAACATATACGCCGAATAGTAGATTTTAATCCATAATTTATTTTAACTAAGGAAGTGTGAAATAGAATTCTCTGTCTAGGATTACATGTGCGTGGAATATGGAAACGTATAAGTGACAATAGATTGAAACGAGATTGAAATAATTAATTTTATTGTTTATCAGTTATCAGTTTAAAAAGAAATAAACAAGATTGCAAAATCCTACGGTCTTGAAGCTGTATTACATTAAACTCATTCAGGGCAATATTATAATGAAACTCAGAGTTATGACGTCTATGCATTTGTAACTTATACCAGGAGTATCTTAGAAATTTTCTTTGAATTGCCTCTATTGCCCTGATTGAATTTGCATACAACGGATTTCATACAAGAAATCAGTATTGAAGTATTCCAATTTAGCACGCACAAAACAATTAAGCGAAACATGGTGACTTTTGAGATCATGTCAAAAATTTAATTTTTATATCCTCGGTGCAATGTCTTGTTTCCACTAATTTAATTAGAGCCATAGGATCAAAATATGTGTGTTTCACCTTCTTGGCCATCTGTCACAACTATACAATTGACATTGACAAGAAAAAATTGCTACCATATATCGCTAGTCGTGTGAAAATAGACATAAACTTGTATTGGTCACTAGAATCGTGGTAAACATAAACTTCCAGTTTGGAGGATTCAAACTTTAGTGCTAGAAAGTGAAAAGTGCGAATGCTCGCGTATTGGTACATGAATTTAAACAGTCTTAACCATAAATATTAAATCTAAATGTTTATGTGAATGAGGCTTAACCTAGTCAAAATAATGCGGGTTTGATACTTGCAACCCAACTTAATTGTCTTTGTTTTATACATCTAGACAGACCGTTTGTCTGATCCTCAAGAAATTTTGCATACAAGTTCCTTTTGACCAGGGTCAGATTTTAAGGTAGGTTTGACTTCGATCGGACCATTAGGGATGGGGTAAAAATTACAAATCACTCTAGCGGACGCAATTTTTAGTATATTGAAATATAATAAAAGCCTTTTTTAAATCGGGTCATAAATTATGTATGTATTCATTCGGACCATTAGGGGAAGGGGTTAAAATCTAGAATCTAGAGCGTTTGTCCGACATTTTGCACACTGGTCTCTGTTGACCAGAATCAGATCGTCAGGTATATTTGAATTCGATTAGACTTGGACCATTATGGGTGAGGGTTAAACAAAACTTTCTTCTATCCGGGCAATGTAGGGTACCCACCTCAGCTAGTACCGCTATACTCTATTTAAAAACCAATCGGACAAATCTGAAGTTGGAATGCTAAAAATGATCATTTTTGATTGGCTGATGTAACACCAATTTTACACCACACAAACTTTGTAATGTAAACAAACGAATGTTATCCATCTTGTCTCGTCAGCTGTTGTCAGTGACTGTATCGAGTTTTAATTTAATTTTGTCGCCAAAAAAAATCTAGTGATATTTTTCTCGTATTTACACAGTGTAAATATGCGAGATAACTTCAAGTTTGTCCGTTTAGTTATTAAATCAAGTATAGTACATTATAATATCCGATTTGATTTTGTTTAGATAAAATTTAATTTTGATCTCAAAAGTAGGTATACGTAAATACACTAATCAATCAATAACAGCGTAAAATCAGCTAAAAAAGTTATACTCTTTAAAATTTAAATACCATCGAACCAACAACCTTAACCATTCGGTTATCTACTCCATTTGCTTCTGTAACCATCGAGTAACGGATCTCCGCTAAATATCAATTTGTATTGTATGTCAGGGTCTCATTGAAATTGGGCCAAACAATAACATAAAAACAAGCAAGCGCAATGTACAGAACACTATTCATATTCGCATTTGAATTAGTTCAGCAATGCGTGCAATGCGGAACTTTGTCCCCTGTCTTCGTGTGATTCTGTTCTGGTTCTGTGAGATTTGGCAGCCGCACCTGAGGTTGGAAATACTCAGTATTTCTGTCGTGTAACCTGGTTATGTCAGGTAACCCGGTTACAGAGGGTGGAAATGGACATAGTTGGCGGAAGCCTGGTCAAGGTGAAAAGATTGCGTGAAAAATGTGATAAAGAACTTACCTAGTTCAAGTTTATTGTGAGTCTGCTGGGTTCCAGTGAGTTTGATTGCGTTGTAACACTGTAACAAAAATAATAATATTACATATCATTCATATACTATTCATAGTTTGGTACCGAAATATTAAGAGTAATGCCCACTAGTCTTGAAGATCCATTTAACGAATGAAGCGATGCCGTCACAAACCATTGTTACCCATTGTGACGACATCGGTTGATTCGAGGAATGAACCGTATTTAGTCACTTTCTACTACAAAAGGTGTTTCGTTGGGCACATGATATTACCACTAATTTTAAATATTTTTAAACAATTTTTTTTTAAATGAAAGATTAAAGTCTAGGTTATGTCCGCTTAGTGTCACTTTTTTAATTTTTACTTTAGTTTTTTACTATTTTATCTTCAAAGTTCTTAAAATTTTACTAAACTTTGGAGCTTAAAAAATACATGTAAAAATTTAAAATAAAAAAATGGCTCTAGACAGACCTAGAGACATCTTTTATCTTTAAATTAAAAAAAAGAGTAAACAAATCGGACCAAAATTAAAGTCAGTTTCATGTGCCCATTTTGCTTAATTTTTTAGGGGTGAGGATTCCTCTTAATAACGTTAATCTATTTTATCAATGAACCAGTATTTTACCTCCAGCGTATAGGGAGGTATAGAGATCGTGTCTGTCATAGAATTTAGGAATTATTATTTATAATTTACAGTATGAAACTTTAGTATCTTGTTTTCCAAGAACCATGATTGTTTAAAGGAGGTACAATCGACATTTGAAATAATGAGAGTTTAATGACACTTTGCAAAATTAATCAAAACATTGTAAGAATATATTAACTGAATTTTTTTTGAATTTTTCACCACGTAGATTATCCAAAATATTAAAAACCTACATTTTACATGGCCTCTTATGGGACTACTTCTAAATCAACGTAAAAAGCATCTAACGAAATTATAGAAAATTCCAATTGCTTTTTTAAAACGTACATTATTATCTCAAAGATCGGATAAAAGTAATACAAGTATCATTTACCACGTAATTAACAAGAATTCTTAATCGAAAATCTGACGCTTATGCCTATAGGCGGTTTGCACATGAGTAGTCAGCGCCGCCCTGGGCCCTGGCGGGAAAAAATGCATTAATATTAGGGTAAACCCTTTGACAGTTCGACAGTAGTTGTAGGTACTGTTTCAATTCAACCAGTTCAGTTCTAAGTTCTAAGGTTCTATAATAAGATGGTATGAGGACGAGAGATGTAAAATTTGGATTCACAGAGTAAAACGAATTTCGTAAGTAGATACCTACATAACTGTAAATATATTTTATCACGTTTTATAATCTATTTATTAATTGTATTTTGAGAATTGACGAAAAGCGCTGGGAACCAGTGCACATTTTATTTAATTAAACATTCAAACGTGTTGTATACCTAATACTTTTGCCGAATCTCCCACTAGAGGCGCTCATGCTCGATATGTGCAAACCGCCTATACCTACTAGAAAATTTTGACAAGAACATAATATAGACACGGCAACGTTGAAAAGCGCGAAATTTGAATTTTAACCAGGAAAAAAACATTATCTATCTAAATCACAAGTTTTTCACAAGACAGGTAATGTGTATAAATGATTTATACCTAACGATTTGTATGAAATTTCAAGTGCAGAATTCTCTTCACCTTCCATTTTTACAATCTGTCAGATTGGCATAAGAACGCTATACATGCATGCCACCAGTCGAAAAATATTTCTTATTTACCCTTAAGACCGATTTATAAATTAACTGGTTTTGGTTACTTATTCTGTAAAGTTAAATTAGGCATTTCTATGTTACGGTTCATACTGACAAGGAGCCGTAGCATAGAAATGCATTCTCGAATCATTTCAAGCCAGCCTTTCATTTGCTAAACCATGAATACAACAATATTCCTGATTTCCAGGTTAATTATTTCTGTAGAAAGATTTCATAATCGTTTAGTTCGAGTTCAGTGACGTCACATAATCACGTTAGCGCCAGTGTCGTGGTCGTATGGCTATGAGATGTGTGTATGTGTGTGTACAGCAGTGACGTTACCGCCACGCTCGCTAGTTATTTTTAGTTTTGGTTTTTATTTCTGGTTTTTTCAAGGTTGATTCTACTGAAGCTGCGTTATATGATGGAGAGAGTTGGAAAAGTTTCTTTACGGAGGGAAAATTGTTTGGAAATATTCGGAATATTTAAAATTTGGACATACATAAATTTGGAATACATCTTTGTTGTCATTGTTGATAGGTTGCATTTGTGCAAGCAGCAAATTATTGACATAAGCACAGACTGGTCACGTAATTCGAAATAATAAGTTAGTAGCGCTATGGTCATAATATTTGTTTTTATTATTCATTATTGAGGAAACCTAATATTTAAGGTAGGAAATCCGTCGATCATAATGTGCGTAATTTAGGTATGAGATGAGGCCAATGCAGTCAAATAATAAGTAATAATTCATTAAAAATCGTACATATGGATGTAAATTACAAATCATAGATATCCTTTAAAAAATGATTGAATTTAAAATTTACACTGTAATGCAGTAGTACGACGTCAAATATATAATATTTTTTGAGACTGGCACCTTTTACGTGCGATTTCTCAATAATTATTGTGGTGATATTAAAGAATAACATACTCGTTTTTCCAACATGTGTTGGGATGTTACGATATAATATTTTCTTATCGTTTAGTAAAACTACTGCTAACCTCCCTATGCAATGTATTTTTGGGCGTTTTAGTGTCAACTTTAAAGTTAATTATCTTCGTTATTTCAATGGTTACCTACGAATTTTAATTTTTATCCAAATTCTACGACTTGTAATGAATTTTTAATATTAATTTAAGTCTTATTTTGGGCTGTGACCACCCATGGATTTACTACAAGCAATCAAAGTACCAAACGTCTTAACATTTCGTAAAAAAAAAGCAAATTAGGATCTACCCGAATTTTGCAATGCAAGAAATTTGTAAAATGTCCAACGGTCAATCTATTTTAAAGAAAGCAGAGTGAAGAGTAACTAAACTACAAACTGTAACATAATTATATCTAAAATTAACTTGTTCTATTTTTATTCTTTCAATGTGTTGTTTTGTTACAACTAAGCATAAAAATAATCCGGTAGGTTAGTTCAGTTAATTGGAAAATTTTCTGTTAGCTACAACAACTGTTGCTGATCTAATCTAAATTATATTTTTTCTGTACACAAAATATTTTTAATGACAAATGTTTTGTAGTAGACATATCATTCTACTATTCAAATATTAGACAATTTTTATGCAAAATATTAAATGTAAATTATTCGTATATTCAAATATTCAAAAGACATATAAATACAGGGTGCATATTTTTAATGGCATACGTAATAGTACTAACTAAACTAATCATAGAAATAAAAGAATTATTATTAAGAGGCCCGTCTACCTCCTAAATTCCAGCATAATATGTACTAACGTTGCAAGTGTTTTGCGGCTAGTACAAGAATGGTAAAATTTAATTTCAACAAGAATTATATACTTAAAGGATCAATTTTAATTTAAAAAAATTGTAAATGATTATAAAAATTCCGAAAAATTCATAAAAATTTTCAATTTATGCAAATTTTACACGGTTATATCATAATCTCAAGAGATAAATTTATTTTTTAAAAAGGCACATCTGTAGATCCATTCTTTCTCTATTAAATGTTTATAAAAACATTATCTTGAGGTCAATAATAAACTAACAGTTTACTCGCAACGAAAAAATTGACATTGTATAGCTAGGATGCGGCAAAATACGAGTTTCGGGCTGATTTCAGGCACTAAAATTGAGAGTATTTTAAGAATTCGAAAAAATGTAGACGGGCCGCTAAATTAGTAAATTTAAGGCAGTTTTAGCAAAAAGCATATTTTTGGAACCACTGGATTGAAGACTGCATAATTTATATAGTCCATACAGCGAATCAACCAATTCCGTCATAATGCCCAACCATTGTTACTTCATTGGTTGATTTGCAGTAGTTAGAGTAAAATTCAAATAGCTAGGACCCTGGACTGCGCGAGAAGGCAGAGCTTGTCATGTACTGTCCGTTTTGCAAAAGCGGAGCTAGCGAGTATATGCTGCGCTGCACTTCACTTAATTTTCAAACAAAACTAAAATATAACTCAATCACAATCAATTACAAAATTCACAGGGTTACACGAAGCAAAACACTACGAATGTCAACATGAGAATAACAGATATTGAAGATGATGTTCTGTAGAACAGACAGTAGCGTAGTTTCCTCTTGTTTATCATGTATCTCTCTCTAAGACGAGAATTCGTACTTCGCGCAGGGTTCTAGGTATTTGAATTTTACTCTATGTGACTATATCTGACTATGCATAGAATTAAAAAATAATAATTAAATGTGCAATGGCAATAGTACATTTATGAAATTTCATAAGAAAGCAGTGATCCAAAACTATTTAATTAAAAAACTGGAAAAAATTGCAGAATTTTCATGATCAGTAAAGCCCTGTTCGCATGACGATTCTTTGAAGATTCTACCAAGATTCTGAAAAAGAAGTTTTCTTCTTTCTAGTGATAATTACATGCGATTTCCAAGCAATCAATAAATTATAAATTCTTCTTTTCCAAGACTCTTCGAAGGTAATTCTCACTAGAAAGAAAAAAACTTCTTCTTTTCCAGGATTCAGAATCTTGGTAGAAACTTCAAAGATTCCTCGTGCGAACAGGGTTTAAGTAAAATACCTATATACTATTGCCATCAAAATACATGCACGAAGTTATGAATCACCCTGTATACTTGTTTTTGTTCCCTTTGTTATATAACATCAACATCAGTTAATTAACAGCAATAAAATCCTATTACAACAAAAAACCGCCAAATAAATGGGCATTTTTTCATGGTGTTAAAGCTTTAGAAAATAAGAATGCAATTATTAAGTTTTTGTTCCTGTTTAACTAACAGTAAATCTATTTAACCTTGTGTGTAATAAATTACCTGGCAAATTACAATTACAATGTTAGATCATAATACGTGCAAAACAATACACCATGGATTTTAACAAGTCATCTTTTAAAAAGTTTCAATAACCAACAAAAGAATAAGTGCAATGTGTAGGTTTCTCGTAAAACGGAATTTCTTTTTACTTCCTTGGTTCCTTGTACGGAGTAGAAAGGAAGTATTGTAATCGAGAAAAATTTCGGTTCTCAGATTTTGACGGAAATATCCGTTTTGACCTTTTCTGAATCCATTATGACTAGTTTCGTCGTGACGTCTGTACGTACGTACGTATGTACGTACGTACGGACGTATGTATGTCGCATAACTCAAATACTGTTAGACGTAGAAAGTTGAAATTTTGTATTTAGGACTGTTATAACATCTAGTTGTGCACCTCCTACCGGAAGTAGTACTTTTTTCAAATATTTCGATAAATATTTAATTTAAGACAAATTTTTTTATTTTAAATGAAAGATTATGTGATTATTACCTACAAACGGTATTTTATAAATATTTTTGTATCTGGTATCATTTAAGAATAATTAAAGTATATATTTATAATTTAGTATTTCGGTATCTTGTAGTCCATGATCGATTAACATTTGTTACTACGTAAAATTTAAATGATTATTACATGACAGTGACAGTGGCAGTGACAATAGTAAAATATCGTTTATATCTTCTTCTGCAGTTTAAATAAAATGACTAAAATATATTTGTGAGTATAGTAGCAGTAGTAGTAGTACTTATATATCTATTAATATATTTGTATAATATAATTCTACATTTTAGTTATTAAGAAAAGTATGAACAGTTTAATAGGCGTACAAGGAAGTCATGTGGTGTCCACGTCAGATTTTTTGTATCTGGGTTACAGCAAGAATAACCCGGTTATTTTGTACGTGATAAGGGTTGCTTATAAATTTAGATTGCCAAGGTTAGCAAGTTTATAAGTTTTTCATTTTCAGAAATACAAATATATTTTTACTTATACGTATTACGTTCGCTGTTCAAACTAAAACAAATTTAATGTCAACAAATACGTAATATTTGCATAATATATAGTTACAGAATATAAACAAAATAAGATAATAATTTTAACAACGACATTTACTACTTTAGAATATTTAATAGTTCAAAAACTTTCCTATTAAAAACAATAGCGAACAACTTTTATTATTAAAAATGACTCCAAAAAGTTATCCTATATTTGCTTGATTGTAGGTATAGTACAAATACATTTCATCTACTTAATAATCATTAGCGTTTAATAGGGGGTTATTGCAGTCACACAATGGTCAAAACCACAAGCCTGAGATGCGCCAGAGCATACAATACAACCCTGGTAATAAGCTTCGAAAAACTCTTACTCTACCAGTGGAACACTGGGAGTAAAATATATACTCGGGTTAATAAATATGGCAAATACTGAACTGTTCGACTATATTCCTTATCTGCGGGCTAATCTTAAACGATTGCGGTTTTGGGCATTGTGTGACTGCAATATACATTTAACGATTTATTAGGTAGATGTTCTATAAAATCGTAGTATACCGAGGTATGCATCTGGTAATAGACGATACTCGTGGTGACGTCAGCGATTGCAGCGTTGTGCCAAGTTTTGGAAGTATTCTTACAAAGATTGAATTGTGTATATGAAAATAAATACGAAATTAATAGAAAAGATGTCCCTTGGGGCAAAATTTAAGTAACTGTGAAACGTGTTTAGGTATTATAAATGGTATAAAATCCTCATTTTTCTTATGATCTTTGTGCTTAAACTCACTGTCATATTTACGGGATGCAGAATAACCTACCTAATTTGAAATTTGTAGTTAAGTTTGTAAGCTGGCATTGTATTGTATTAGGTCTGCATATTATTTAACGCCAGGGTTGTTATGTTTAAAACAATTTGTTTTAAACAAACTGTTTTAAACACGGTCTAATGTTTTAATGCATGTTTTAAACTGTGTTTTAAATCAGGTGTTTAAAACTGTTTTAAACATGTTTAACATCAATACAAAAAAGCTGTTTTTTTCCTACGTTTAATTAAATTTATTAATTAAACCAGTCACTGGTACTTATAGAGTATAAAAAAGTCTCTAAAATATCTTAGAGAATTTTTTTTTCCATAAACATAATGCCCTGTTCACACAAGGAAAGTGTTTACTAAAAAGTTTCTTGAAAGTAAAACAAGTGCTAGGAGCTGTAATAACAAAAACTGCCAATACCGGTCATGGAGAAACCGTAGGGGAATTATTTTTTTATATTTTATTATTATTAGTGATCTTAAATATATTTAATAAAAATAATTACATTCCCCGTATGAACGGAATTGACATTGGCAGTTTTTTCTTATGACAGCTCCTAGCAATTGTTTTACTTTCAAGAAACTTTTTAGTGAAAACTTTCCTCGTGTGAAGAGGTCAGAAAGAATATTAATTACATAATATTAAATAGAACTGCACTTAATGTGCACTTGACTATGCTATGAACTTATTAACTATCCCTTAACGCCTATTGTGAATAAATGATACCGAAATCTATTCATGACGCATGACACAAACATAACAAATTCAACCACCGACCATCGGTGACTCCTAGATACGCAGTTAGAGCTATGTAAATCCCCGCCCTCGCACAAAAAGTAGCATTGGCGACATCTTTCGATGGAAATAATATGTAGCTAAAACAGATACCCTGTTTAAAACATGTTTTAAACATGTTTTGTTGTTGTTTAAAACATGTTTTTTTGTGCAGAGTTAAAAACATGTTTTAAACCAAAAAAACAGTTTTAAACAGTAAAAAACAAATGTTTTGTTTAAAATTGAAAAAAACATGTTTTTTTTCAACCCTGTTTAACGCTATGCGCGTTTAAATTATGTATCAAACAGAAGTTTTTGTTAGAACAGTTCACCAAATAACCGTTGGCGCCAGCATCGATTTCTAGTTGAATATTCAGTTAAGATAAAGTGAATCAGAAATTCAATATTTACAGTTTTTTTTGCAATAGTTTAAGAATTAAATTAAAGACTGTTCAAACTCAAAATATGAGTTTTGGTGAACAGTCTGGTATTACATTAACAAAAGAAGAATTAAATTATGTATTGGAATAAATAAATTTGACTCTTCTTGCATTTGTAACCAAGAAAATAAAATTTAAAATAGATCAACATCAGTTGTCAAGATGGCAAAAAACAATATGAAGTTTTTGTCAAAAAAAATTGTTCAAATAATAAGATTTTTTAAACAAATAACACTTTAGCCATGAACAAAAAATGTCTTAGTTATTTCGGAAAATTTCAGTTTAACTTAACATACTTTTCACCATTTTAACGACTAGACTCTGTTTGAAATAACGAAAGAATAGTTGGTTGCTGTTGTTGTCAAGAGCCGTTTACACAACACAATTCAAATGTTATGTCAATAAATTGTCAATTCTGATTTAATTCTTTGTGAAAAACTAAACATACTTTTCACCATTTTAACGACTAGTATACCTACTCTGTTTGAAATAACGAAAGAATTGTTGGTTGCTATGTGTTGTTGTCAAGAGCGGTTTACACAACACAATTCAAATGTTATGTCAATAAATTGTCAATTCTGATTTAAATCTTTGTAAGTGCTGTTGGTGTTGTATTGTCGGTTTTAAAGTTTTACCTGGCTATTTTCTATATTATTCTCTTACGGTTTTGTAACTATTTTTAAACATCAAAAATTTTGATGTGTAAAACAGACTCTTAAACCACGCCTCAATTAATCGTCAAAATTCTTTCGTTATTTCAGGGTATAGTGAACCACCTTAAGAGGGAAACCGGTGACCAAAAGCGTTCGAATTAAGTTGTTGAAAAATCATATTAAGAATTAAAATTTGATATTTTTGCACTTCGACATTAAATTCCATTTAGACGAATATTGAAGCAGACACCGGTGTCTGCCTTGGCCCGGTGATTAAAACAACGAACAGACACCGGTGTCTGCTAAGGCACTCAAGGTGTTAATAGCTAATTGATAAATCTATGTGCATTAAATAGATTAAATTTAATAGAACTTACGACGTTGTGCAAATATATGAAACTTCTGTTCTTGTCAAGATTATTTAACAATTACTATGTTTACATGCAGTTTTGAAAATGATTTGAGTTTTCAGTCAAAATTATATAAAACTGTTTACATGCAGTTTTCAAAACAAGTGTTAACGAAAGTTTGAAAACAGTTTCGGCGCAAGCGCATTTAGATCATGTAAATGGCAGATGAGTGACAGATCGGAACGAAAAATATAACCTCTTATGTATCGAAAATAGTTATTTACGAAAACACTCAAAAACATAAAGAAGAAAACAACTCAGTTTTAAGTCACAACTGACAATAATTGGTGTTTGAACTTTGTAGGTTAGTAACTACGTTCAAAAAGCGGCAGAAATCTCTGCGAAGTACGCATGCGCAATCTCAAAACTTAATTAGTTTAACTAGTTTTGAATCTAATTTTCAAGTCAAACCCAAGAATTTTGGTTTAGGTTTGGGTTAATTCAAAACAGTTTTGACACTGTTTACATGGAGATTTTTAAACTCAAAACATTTTGGAAACTCAAAACTGCATGTAAACATAGTAAATGTAATTCGAGCGCATTTAACCAGCGGTTTTCCTCTTAAGAGCATTCTGTACAGAATGACATCACATTTCATAAAGTATGTACACGTTACAGCATTTTACATTTATACACCTCATCGACACATGGTTGCACATTTTAATAAAAACAAATTTTTATATGGTAGATAAGGGATAAAACTTCGTTCTATTAGTGCAAATTTTTTTTTGAGCACGTTCAACGGTCGAAATTACTTACTTTCAACCGCTTGCAGGCGTTTAGAAGCACCTGCAGATTTTTCTTTATATTTCGCAGAACATGATATTTTAAACTTGAATCATGTAGTATAAAGTTTAATCTACGTTGGGGTAGTGTTATTTTTTAGAAAAAACTTTATTGTTTCGAGAAAATTAGAGGTAAAAAATGTGAATTTTTGTAGTTTTCTTTATTTTATAAACTAAAACTTCGGTACAAAACAGAAAAAATGACACTAATAAAACGAAGATTTATCCCTTATCTACCATAGGTAAAAAAATTTGTTTTTGTTAAAATGTGTAACCATGTGCCGATGAGGTGTATGAGTGTAAAGTGCTTCAACGTGTACATTCTTCCTGTACAGAATGCTCTTAACTGTGCAACAATGTTGAAGAAAAGCAATACTTAATTGAATTTCTCTAAGCAAAGTGAATGTGCGCAAATGCATTCAATTTGCGATCATAAACATAATAAATCGTTGCTTTTCGCACATCATAAATTATGCCGAATATTGAACTTGCAATCCGTTAGAGGTGAACAATACACGTTACTATATCATTAATCTAATTAATTCAATCATGTTATTAAATATAACACAGAAACTGTACAACCACGTAGTGTAAAATTATTTCTAGTCATTTCTTCATTATTAAAAGAAATTTGTGAAATTTTAAAATTGCCCCGTATTGTTCTAACTTGTTATTTACACAGAATAATTGAATGGGAAAACGTAAACAAAAACAAATGTGCGGTAATTTTCCTAGAAAAAAATCTAGTGCTCGGTTTATGGAAAATTGGAACACTGCAGTTTTTATTATTACAGTTATTTCTGATCATATCAACACTGAATAGAATGTGATGTAAATAGCTACATTATTTTACATATTTTTTCTACCTTCCTAGCGTGAAAACTTTTACTATGTTCGACTAAATTATCGTGGAAAATGTTTGCTTGGATGTTGGTTTGGTTTTATCTTTCAAACAAAGTCATATCATATAATAAATATCCATTTATTTTGCGGTTTTTTGTTGTAATAGGATTTTATTGCTCATGTTAATTTATTAACTAACGTTGAAGTTATATCGAAGGGAACAAAACAAGTATAGTCCGGCGGTTATAGGACAAATTTCGTATTATCAACTATGCATTTTGTGATTAAGACAATCCTCTACCGCACCAGAAAACAGCCAAAAACATGGAATACGCGCGCCACTCTATAGCGTTTTTTGTTTTGTTAAATATAATAATCTAAAGATATTGTAGAAAATAATAGTACAATCTACAAAATGGTCGATGCAGAATTTTAAAATTATGCTTTAAAATCGAAATATGTTATTTTGAATTTTGACAATTTTTGTTATTTTTTTAACACAAATATCTTCTGTTTTAAAACGAATTTTTAAAATTTGATCGGTTATTTCGCAGATCCGAGCTTTGTTGACAACATATTAAAATTTGAAGTTAATTCCCTGATAAATAATAGCTGTACAGTGGCGCGCGAAAACTCTCTTTTTTACAAATATTGTAGTTTTTTTTACAAATATGGGTCCCTAAATTGTTTTTTCCCTTTAAACATAAATTATTTGTTATTTTTATGTTTAACAAAACAATAAACGCTATAGAATAGCGTGCGGAATCAATGTTTTTGACTGTTTACTGCCATGGGTAGAGGATCACCTTAAAGTGTGAAAATTGGCATACACGTCAATTAAACCATTCTCTCCATGTAAAAAGTGTTGCCAAAGTGACTGAAAGTTTTTCAGCGATTATGCCACACTCCACACACGTCATTGTTTTCCTGAAGTAAACTACCCTTTTTATAGGAATATCGAATAAAATCTTTTTGTTCCAGATTCAGTACGTGAAATACTACGCAATTACAATATGTACCTTAAGTTATGGTACACCCTGTATGCATAAATAATATACTATACCTAACCTACATTAGAGTCGTTGTGATCAACAAACTATCAAACACACACGCTACCCGTAGAAATAGGAAATAAATGTTGATGCATTCTTTAACGACAGGAATTTTAATGCAGTCGTGTACTTGGACTGTCACTTGCATAATAATTATGTGTTTTGTATTGTGCTGTTTGCATATAGTGGGAACTGATTGCTAGATTCAATTTGTTAGAGGGACATTCTTTTGTAGAGGAATTAAATAAACATGTCTATCTATACCACTTTATGAAATGCGATGTCATTAGTTTATTTCTTTAATGTAACTATTGTTAGAGGATCTAATTTACTGATGTTCTTGTACAAAATAATAATGAAGTATGAATTATTTTGGTTTCAACTTGTACTCGAACTAGTATAGTACACCTTAAGTTTTAAAGTGAATTATCCACATAATGGCTACTTGCATGACTGTTTTTATAAAATATTTTTTAATAATAGATCAGAACTTGGGACAGTTACATGAATTTAAACTTTCTTAAATGTAAACCTTAAAACTAAATGCTTATGTGAATGAGGCTTTTAGTATTATTAATCTCGGTATGAATGTTTACATGTATGTTTACGTCTCGGTTTACGTTTAAAAAAGTTTGAATACATCTAACTAAATACGAGCATTCACAGTGCTTGAAAATGGGCAGTGTGAATGCTCGTATTTAGTTATATACCTTTAAGAAAGTTTAAATTCATATAACTAAATACGATTTGGATTGATTGATAACCTCTCGCCTAATATTCTATAAGAGAGGTATTTTCTTGGGTATTTTAATGGATAAAAATTTTCGAGTATGAGTTTTTGGCGTTTTTGGTGGATAAGCACGTTTCAGGGTCTCTAGAATACGAATATAATATTTTCACGATGATGTCTGTGTGTGTATGTGTGCGTATTGACGTATGAATTATGTGACGATCTTTTGTCCATGATAACTTAAAAAGTATCAAACCTTTTATAACCAATTTTCATATTTAAGGTTTTAATAAGGATCTTAAGATTTTGGTAGAAATCTGCAAACCGAAGTACTTCTTGAAGCTTGATATAGTTTTCCTTAAATATATTGGTACATTATTTATTTATAACAATTTTTTCAATTAAAAATAAAATATAATATAATAATTATCTGGGTACAGTTAATTTCGAGGTTAATTTTAAATACAATTTGCTGAATCTGGTAGTATTTAACAATAAAATAAAGTGTTAGGTAACTAATATTCTACTTTTTTTGAAATTTCAGAATCTTGTCCATATTTTAGATTCGGCATGATATGAAATTTGTTTCTATACAAAATTTGAATTATTATGGCAGTGACAGTACAGTTGACATCTTTTGTTTGCATCTTGGTTTACATTATCTTTTACATATTACGTGAACATGAAACTATTAAAATGTAAGTAGAACTATTTATTAGTTAGTAGAATAAGCAGAATTAGACGAGGTCGTGTGCTAGCCACAGCAGATTTTTTTACATGCATCTGTGCATTTCGTCGCAGATCAGCGCGTTTCAGCGGTCAGCGCTGATCATCGTTTTATTCTTTCCCGAAGCGATTAAAATTCTTCATTCCATACAACCAGTTTTATCTTGAAATTAAGTATTTTTGTGTAAAATTACAATAGAATACAAACACTATCCCATTTCAGAAGATGCATCTCCCATTCATTTCATTTTCAATATAGCATTACAACAATACCCCATTGCCCATTATCCACCTTAACAATAGTAACGTTACCCCACACAATAGAAAACAAAAACAAAACAGTTTCCTCGTCTCCTTGTTCTTCCACATTGTCTAGGAAGGTATCACTACTGTTTTCCGTTCATCGACACTACGAGCTGACTGCGTCTTCGTCAGTGCGTGCTCGGCGTACGAATTCTGTACAAAGTGTACACACATACATGTATGTGTGTGTATGTAAATAAATACGTGGACGTACAGTGAAGAAACAACTGATTGTGATTGTGGTTTCAAGGACAACTAGATTGTGCATCGCTAGAGAAGAGTTAAATAATGCTTTGAAGTGGTAGTTAGAAATTGAACCTGCTCTCAAGGAATATTATTAAATGTACTGGAGGGAATGGGTTCAATGCCAGAATAGTATGTTCTGCATCAAGTGTGGAATGAAGCATATTCAGCTCGAGTGGAAAGTTTGTGAGACGAGCCGTAGGCGAGTTTCACGGTTCCACGAGAGCGGAATAGCCATTCCACACGTGTTGCAGACTATACTTTCTCTAAGACTTTAAATTTATTTGTATTAAAAAACATAACCTAAAACTATTAAAATTAAAATAAATGTATTTATAAAATAATATTCTACATAAAATTAACAAATTAGTAAATCAAAAAGTATTTTAAAGCTACCAACCATCCAAAAACATTTAATAAAGTTAAATTATTATAACTCGCCCCATTTCATTTCATCACTAGTGACGGAATGAATCCATTCCGTAACACGTGACAGAATGTAACCATTCCATAATTGAAAATGATGTAAGAATGATAACATTCTATAACAGTCGTATAGAAAATAAATTCTAGAATTTTCATAAACAGGGAAATGCAAGCACAAGAAGATTCAAATCTAGAAAATATGTGTAATAAAATATATACATCAAAATATTTTATATTCGGCATAAATACAAACATTGAAGACGCAAATCTAAAAAACTATAGTTTGCGGGTAACCATTCAACACCAGAAAATAAAATTGTAGAATTTTCGGGACCGCTTTATTTGACCAAACTTTTTTATAGTCAAATGGCCATTTGACCGAATTTTTATTCTAATAACCTGTTATTGCACCAAACGAAGTTTATCTTATATGGGTATTTGGCCGAACTGTTATTTGACCAAACTGCTGGTATTTTACCAATCTGTTATTTAATGAAACGCTGTTATACCAAAACGTTATTTGACCAAATCGTCATTTGACCAAATTTTCAAAGCGACAGACAATGGTGACAGTTTTAGGACACTAGATGTTGTATCGTATATAGTATAGTCAATCCGTCATTTGACCAAACTGTTTATTTTAAACTTGTCATTTCACAAACGAAATTTAGGGAAAACGTCATTTTTCCAAATCGTCATTTCATCAAATTGCTTTATAGAGGAAAGTATTAGCTATTTCCAACGGTTTCAAGTATCGTTGGCATTTAAGTTTTATATTTTTTTGCAGACATAGACTTATAAAGGCCACTTTTATTTAAATTGAAGGATTAAAAATAAAATGGCAAATGAAAATATATTTCCTAAAGATGTCACTAGCGTCTGTCGCTTTGGCAATTTGGTCAAATGACGATTTGGTTAAATAACGTTTTGGTTTAACAACGTTTTATTAAATAACAGATAGGTAAAATACCAGTTTGATCAAATAACAGTTCGGCCAAATGCCCGTGTAAGATAAACTTCGTTTGGTGAAATGACAGGTTATAAGAATAAAAATTCGGTCAAATGACTGTAAAACAGTTTGGGCAAATAAGTGGATTCCGAATTTTCATACCAATAAATTTATAGGTCTTCTTATTATATTACTTATGATAATTAAATTATTGATACTAGATGTCAACGTTGCATTTTAACTTCGTTATTGAAGTGGATGTAACTCGGAAACAATTACGATTTCCACTTCAAGTTGAAATTACGCAGGATCTAAATTGGTTATAACTTGCAAAACTTTATAATGAAATGATAGAAGTTGGTTCGAGGTTAACTTTGAACGCCTCAACGCAAGAACAAGTTAAGATTGGTTTAAAAAAACGTCATTTTAAAATTATCTCCGCACGAAAAACGGAAAATTAGCTATTTCAATTATTTGCGGCTACTTATTTAGTTTTTTGTGGTTTTGTTCTCATTGACACAGGATGTCGATGTCACATTAGAAAAAGATACGATCTGAATTAAATTAACAAACAGTGTAATGATTTTAATTTTTCTTTGTTTTAAAACTTTGAAATGAAAAAGCTATTGAAACGCAGACTGCCAGGTAGACAGCAAAAAAATTAATATCCTCCTTCCGAGAAATATAATAATTTATAATTATAATTTATACGAACATTAAAGACTACCTACTATATTTAAAACTAAAAGGACTTATGCAAAATTGTATAGATCTCTCATTGTTAAATAAGCAAGCAAGAATATACTCGCGTACGAAGGTCGAAGAGCCGTACAAAATTTTAGTATTAGAATTGTCACTTATAATATCACATTGTGCATTAATTCTTTCCGAAAATTTTTTGAGTGCTTTCCAACAACGTCTTAATTAGCTCTCGTGTACCACTCGAGCTAATTAAGACTTAAGATGTTGTTGGAATGCACGATAAGGAGACAATCATTAGCTATTTAAAAATATATTTTTTGTTTAAAAAATCTTAATATTTTTGAAACAAGTTTTAAAGCAAAAAGTGAATATTGTTTTCCCCATTTTGTCGATTTGAATATTGAACCATTTGCCATTTAATCTTCTGAATGAGTGCATGAGAGTATTATTTATTTAAATAAATAATTTTATCATTTGATTATTTATGTGTAACAGGCCGCACAGCGAAAGCGAAATACAGCATTTAGATATCGACCTAGCTTAAGCGGCTCGTCTACGTTTTTTTCATAATTCCTAGAATACTCTTGATTTTCCTTTTTTTTCTATTCCACTCTTTTCTCCACTATTACGACTGCCTAAAACCAGCCCGAAACTCGTACTTTACCGCATCCTAGCAATGCAATGACATTTTGAAGGTGAAAAATACTGTAAAAGTATTTGCATTGCGAGTAAACTGTCAGATTATTATTGACTTCAGGATAATGTTTTTATAAACATTTAATAGAGAAAGAATGGATCTAGAGATGTGCCTTTTTAAAATTTTAAAAGCTAATTTCTATTATGAGATATAACCGTATAAAGTTTGCATAAATTTCGAATTTTTCGGAATTTTTATAATCATGTACAATTTTTTAATTAAAATTTTAAAAAGGCACATCTGTAGATCCATTTTTTCTATATAAAATTCTTGCTGAAATAAAATTTTACCATTCTTGTACTGGCCACAAAACACTCGCTACGTTAGTACATTTTATGCTGGATTTTAGATAGTAGACGGGCCTCTTAAGCCAAAATTTCCACCACATCTGTTTGTTATTCTTACAATCAACAACAAAATAAAAATTGTCTACATTCTAACGTCAGACATTCAAATATATCTCTCATTGCGTAGGTAATTTTTTTCTGCCAAAAGCTGTACATTCACTCCTGTAAGAATGTTATATTGTTTGGCTGCTGTCACCGCATGTAAACACATTTGTTAGGGGGCAAATTTAGGTTATGTATACTCCGCAGGAGACGTAAATTTACATGAGTTACTCATGCACGAACACTTTAGCTTCGGGCGCAAGAAAAACGGGAAATGAGTAGAAAACTGAGCGAACACGGAAGATCGCGTTCAGATGGTTTCAGTTTCGTTTAATTTTAACGTTGACGATGTGTTAAATGTGCGGTATTTATTATAATTTCATTTTATGTTTCTTCAAGTCGTTTGTGTGAGAGTTGGGTGATGATTAATTTGCTAATTTTGTGCGAGAGGCTGAGTCAAAATATATAAGTATAGTTGAAGAAGTATTTGCTAATTTATAAATGTATGTTTGAATACGAAATTAGAAAACATGACTTAAGCTTGAATTACATTATATCTACTTTTTTATGAAATAGTACAATAATGAGTTACTTTAACTCCGCTAAATCGTAAGTACAACTTTAGCTCCGCATTTTTCGACCAATCAGAGCGTTGCCTATGCATACTCGATCGCTGACTTGAATTGGCCAGACTATTGTTGTTGCAACCCTTTTTTCGTTTCTGCCATGGTAACCAAGTTGTAAACAAACAATTTTGATACAGTTGTGCGTAATAGTTATTTACGAACCAAATGCGAGAAAAATTTTATCCCACATGGGCGGTTTCATTTACGAGAATGCTGGGATGGTGTCTTCCCGCAAGAGGTTTGTACAATGTTTTTTTGTAAGGAATAAAACTATAATCAAATACATTCAAGTTGAAGTTGTACTTAAATTAGATTTGAGGTTACGATGCTTTTTCTACTCACTACTACCGACAGATGGCGCGCTGCTCACAAGTTTTATTTAAAAATACTGGCGGTTTTCGGTGGTCTTGATAATTTTCATTAATTATTATTCCGGGAAGTAACACTTTATAAACTAAATGTAATTATTTTGAATATGGTTTTAATCTGTAATGTCTAGAAAAGCCAGTGTTCTTTGCATTTTTTCCAATTTACTACACTGAGAAATTGACATTTCCGATTAGGTATAGTTTTATTCGTTACAAAAAACATTGTACAAACCTCTTGCGGGAAGACAATATCCCAGAATTCGCTTCGCTCATGTTTCAAAAAACCGCTCATGTGGCATAAAAATTTGGTTCGTAAATAACTATTACCAGGTTATATGGGACTAAAAGTCACGACTAAGGCCTTAGTCCGAATCGCCATTCAAATGAATCTAATTCACATAACATCACATTTATTAATACATCCTAACTACCAACTAAATATCCTAATATTAAATAATGAATCCCCCTTTAAATCGCTAGGTCGCAACTCGTGTCCCCAGAGATAAACGCATATACTTCACCTCAAATGACCTGTGACTCACATCACGCCATCCCTCTCCCACACAGGGTCCCGAATAGGAAATCACAATCACTCGTCTCTTTCCATCTCATGTGAGCAACGTCACAGGCGTCAAGTTGTCTCCCTTCGAGACTAATGCAAGTGGAGAATATTTCCGATGGGCATTAACAGGCTGGGTGAGCTTTAAAAATGCATCGCTGAGTATGTAAAATAAGTTCACGGTAGAATAAATGGTTTAATTACTTTGAGTGCAGATTCATTTAGGAAAAAAGTGTCTGGACGTCTGCTTCTCGGCCTGCGCTTTGGAAGGTAATGGGATTGTTAATTGAATGGAAAATTATGTGTTTAAGGTACTGTACGAGCAATGCACTCTAATTAACATGATGTTTGGTCATCAGATATACTCTTATCAGTACAGAAAATTAGACGAAAAAACATCCAAACTAGAAAATCCAGAAAAACAAAGGTTTTATTCGGTTTTAGTGGTCCAAATTGTTTATTAGGCTTTGCTCTAAATGTGGTAAAAAGTCTCCGCAAAAAGATTTTCGGGTTTGGATTAGGGGGAAGGTGTCAGAACCGTTTGTTTGATCAGTTTTTCGGTAATATCTCAAAAATCATTTTACGTAAAGTAAAAGTGCTCAAATAAATGTTGTAGAGAATAAAAAATTTTACAACTTTTGTAATAAACAAATTTTTCTCCTAATATAGTTTTAAAGTTATAACAGAGGCAAGTGGAGCTCTTTTAAAAGATTAAATTATGCCATAACTTTGTTTCCAAGTTTGTATCATGATTTACAAAAACGGCTGTAACTTTCTAACAGATATAAATTTTGACTTCCGGTTTCAAGCATTCGATTCCCCATACTTTTTTACCCGAAGGGCAAGTGGGATAATTTCTTCAAATGAATAAACGTTCTTAACTCACGTGGTTTATACAATAATAAACGTGTTATTTATAGAAAATTGTCGAAACTATTGAATGTAGAATACCGGAAGTCCATATTTTCCAGCTGTTATAAAAGCAATCGTGTTTGTATAATTTTTATTTTAAAAATCTTTATTTTTAAGGTATAGTTTTCGCGATTTTCTTGAAACCTGTACCACTTACAAGAAAATTGGTTAGAACCTTTTTAGAGAAAATATTATATGCACTATACAATTTTTCCTCTACACGCAGTACAAAATTTGTAATAAAAATTTTAACAAATTAGTCCCAGACGGTCCACCGTCATTTTTTGTTAATTTGACAATTCTTAAATTTGTTAGTTAAAAACTAATTATTTTTGTACATGTTTAACAAAATCAATACGGGAACAATTATTGACACTTATTTTGATGTGATCCTAACAAGACATTTCGTTATTTGTATTGAGAAAAAGAACAATTAACCATTGTTATTCTAACAAATTACTTCGTAATAACAACTTAATTTATTTACTGTAATATCATCCAACTGCAAGGAAATTAGAAATAATTATTTTTTATCATGTAAAGTATGGGTGTAAATTATACAATACGCCTTTAGGATCAATAATACAAATCTACAACAGCTTAAAAAATCTGACGTGGACACCACATGACTTCCTTGTACGCCTTGTGTGTTCATACTTTTCTTAATAACTAAAATGTAGAATAATATAAAAAATTCTTTTAACATATTATACTAGTATACTCACAAATATATTTTAGTCATTTTATTTAAACTGCAGAAGAAGATATAAAGCATATTTTACTATTGTCACTGTCATGTCATAATCATTTAAATTTTACGTAGTAACAAATGTTAATCGATCATGGAATACAAGATCAAGAAATACTAAATAAAAAATATATACTTTAATTATTCCTAAATGATACCAGATACAAAAATATTTATAAAATACCGATTTTAGGTAATAATCACATAATCTTTCATTTAAAATAAAAAAATTTGTGTTAAATTAAATATTTATCGAAATATTTTTAAAAAGTACTACTTCCGGTTTATAGATTGAAACCAAAAATAGGAGGTGCACAACTAGATGCTATAACAGTCCTAAATACAAAATTTCAACTTTCTACGTCTAACCGTATTTGAGTTATGCGACACACATACGTCCGTACGTACAGACGTCACGTCGAAACTAGTCATAATGGATTCAGAAAAGGTCAAAACGGATATTTCCGTCAAAATCTGAGAACCGAAATTTTTCGGTTACAATACTTCCTTACTTCGTACAAGGAAGTAAAAAGCGAAAGTGCAAATAATAAAGCATAGGACATAGGGCATAATATAAGCGATATCTCACGATTTTAGTTGACAGATTTTCTATTCCGCTTCTTTTTAATAGCCATTCAATTATATTTTATTTATTCAATATTACTACAAGTTGACAGTTTAATTTACTCAGTATCGTGACGAGAAACTATTTGCTAAATGAATAATAAATTTATTATTAAAACACTAAAAGTGTTATATTAGTTTCTTTACTTAAAATATCATAATCATAAATTTGTAAACATAATTCATTTGTAGTAGGAATTCTAGTAAATTGACTATCTACACTATCTATAAATAGCAAATAAAATTGATCCAAAATGACGCAAACGAATGAAAGGAAAACTTTATAGAAGGAATTGGAACTCTGTAACAAAATATTGACATTATTGATTACCTGATGGTATCTGATTAATTTTGGGGTTGACATCTGATAGAAGCACCAATGACGTCAAATCACAAAAGGGCGGAACTCGATAATACACTTAGAAAATTCGAAAATTGATTGGTTATTGACAGAACTGTTATATAAACCAACATTATCTTTTAAGTAGAGATGGAATTTTCTTGAACGGATTTCTTTTTTCAGGGGGTCTATATTCTGTAACTTTAGAGCTATAGCTTTACACTCTATATCAGTGTGTGTCATCGACATTTTAAACTTCGTAAATTCTTATTAAATTTTATTTGTTTTTAGCAAAAATGTTGATTACGCGATATTTATATTATATTATTCCTTTATTTTTACAAAAGTGTTCACATTTCTATTTGTAACTTCAGAAGCTAGTATCTCCTAAACGATGAGTTTGCGAGAAAATCTCCAAATAAACATTTTTTCTTGTTTTGAGGTCTTATTTTCATAATTTACGGCGCTACACTTGTGTGTCCTGCCAAAATATAGTGAAAAAGGAGCCTTGCTATATTACAAACTGAACTCTTGTTAGTACACCTACACTGTTCATATTTTATATATTATAGATAGTTAAAGACTCTAGAGTGCTAAGAAATTATATTTTTGAAATACTTAATGGTATTTTAGTAATAAATTAGTAAAAATAGTCAATTTGGCCGATTTTTTACTATTTTTTTCAGATATGTACTTTTTTTGACAAAAAATATTTTCTTAGCACTCTCACGAACAATGCAAGGAATCGACTATTTAAAACAAAATTAATAAATATGCAATAATAAGGCCATAATTTGTAATATTAAAATGCATAAATTAATTCTTATTTTCTCTAATAGTTGTCGCAACAATGTATTGTATGAATTTTTCGATTAATAATGCTTCGTAATTACTTATGGTAAATTTCAGATTTTTATTTTGAGCATTATAGCCAAAATCGTGAATTCTGATTCTATTGCAGCAATATTGCGTTCAACAAGTGTAGAGCCTTAAGTTAAGCTACTTAACCCTTAAACACCCTGTAAAATTTAATTCTTTATTTATAAAATAGCGATAATACAGGATCACCGAAACCTATTATTTGACTACGCAACCGCCTTAATCTAATTATTGATAATTCTTATATTCTATTCCAAAAGCAAAGCCAATTAAAAACTCATTAATACTTTATCAACACCTAACAGTACCTAATCCAATAACCTTAACAAGATCGTAATACTGTTCCTCTTATGACGTCACGAACAAAACAAAAGCCATCAACTCTCGTCCTCACCATATCAGGCACAGGCACATAACAAAAAACCATCGCCTCCGTAGGTGACTAAAATTCGCCAACTCTTTCCTTCTAGAATTGGAGAATTGCACAAGATTGCAGACCTGTCCAGTCCTGTAGCCTTTACCGTTGTGCGATTGTTTATGAGACACTCTGAATGACTTGTGAATTGCGATTTTGTGTTGGAGTGAATCATTTGTGGGTATTTTTAAATATAATTATGAAGTGGACTCAGACAGGACAGAGTTTGTGACTTGACTTTTGGACATTTACCTGTTGTTTGTGTGGATTTAGACGGCGGGGCAATGACTTCGATGAGACAGTTTTCGGTGAATTTTAACTGAATTAGTTGTAGACGTAAATGAAATTCTTGTTAGAAGACAACAGTCAACGTGCTTCAAAGAGATTAGATATTTATAAAATATAAATGGACAATCGCATGACACAAATAACAACCAATGGAAGAATTCATTACAATAATAGTAACCATGGTTATATATTTTTTTTACTATAGTAGCTTGAGTAACTTACTGAAACTTTATTGTCATATATGTCAGTTTGCCATTAAATTAAAAATTTGTTAAATTGTCATTTTGAGTGTAAATAAGGTAAATAATACATTTTTATTAATGTTAAATACAAATTTAGTCAATATTGTAAAAATAATTCAAAAATAGAGCCGCGGTGTCTTTGCGATTTTCTTACCAAACATGCACTCGTGCATTAATTAATGTCCAGGAAATTTTTTATCATGCATTCCAACAACGTAATTAGCTCTCGTGTACCACTCGAGCTAATTAAGACGTTATAGGAAAGCACTCAAAAAAGTTTCCGGAAAGCATTAATGCACATGTGATATCATAAGTGAACATTGTGAAAATATAATTTGATTAGCAATCCTGGTTAGGTAGGTATTTACATTTTAAGTACAAAGGTTTTATTTTAAAACACGAGGAAGAAACAAAAAAAAAGTGTAAAATCTTATCTTTGTCACTTTGTCTATTTAAGTTTTGAGAAATGTTAACAAGCTTCCGTGGTCATTATTCTGCTTAAAATGTGTAATCTCTAAATTGGTAAAATTCTGTTCCTAATGATGTATTTTCTAACAAATACGAGTAAATGATGAAATGTTGGAAAACTTTTGTTGTCAGACGAGAACTTTGAACTTATAGGAAGTCATTAGACGTATTTGCCTTATTCTAGGTCAAACCACCAAACTTATTTACAAATAGACAATTGTTTCCGTACTTCCTATAAATATAAATAAAAATCATTATTTACTAAACATTTGTCATGGTTGGACTGTTCGAACAGTAGAGTAGCATGAGTGTATTGACAAGCCAACCTTTTATGAATCTTATGGTAAATAAACAGTCGCTAACTATGACGTCATAAAGTCGCTTATTACAGTCGCCAACGAATTAGAATAGGTCCCCTGTTACTGTTTGGTGCAAGTTCTTGTTTATTGGGATATTGCACTACTAAGAGATGGCGCTGCTCACCTATGTGAAATTCTGAACAACGGTGCACTTTACTTTGGCTTCCATATAAGCATAACATTGCAATGTGTATTATTTTGTTGTATTTGTCTTCTGTATGGAGTTTTCATTATGTGTATACTACTAATTTTGATAGAATATTGTATGATGTTTTCTATTGTTGTAGTTTTGGTAGTAATTTTGTTTTCGTTTTGCATTTTAAGTACATTATTCAGCAAGTGGTTGTTAGGTTATCGGTTATCTACATAGTTTAGATTTTGCTTAGTGTAGTATTAAATAATAGTTGTAACGTCAATATTAGTTCCACTAACATTTATATTCTTTTTAGTTTATATTTAATGTATTAATTCTATTATCTTTCTAGTTTAGTTGTTTACAAAATACCTACAATGACTCTTATCATATAAAGTATGCAATAAATAGTAAGTTAATTTACATTTACACAACAAATAATCTACAATGAACAAATTTTAAACTCAATATCTTTCGAAATATTTTCAAATATTAAACAAAATCACTTTTAATCACGTCCATACAACAACGTGCAAATGAGTCACAAGTACACCGTTGTTTAAGTACAAAATTTTACCACAAGGTTCGCATTCTTATTGAAATATGCCAATAACAATTTCTGCTTCAGATTCATGAATTCAAGTGAATTATTTCAAAGCAGAAACACAATAAATCACACAAACAAACATCTCCCGACACATTCTTCGATTCATCCTTTTTGATTCCCCCTCATCGATCGTTGTGTATTCTGGTGATTCGTCTTGTGAACGTGCGAGTCAGCAACAAGGGGTACCAATGCCAACCCACCTACCGAAGTAAATAGATTTCGACAGGGCCTTCCACCCCAGCAATCAGCACAACTACGTTATTTCCTTCGCTGCTACGTCACTTCCGAATCAATTCGACATGGGAACAACCGACCGAGCGAGGCAAAGGGCCCGCGCTAAGAATGCTTAGTGGGTGAACGATCAGAATTTATTACGCTTTTAACCGGGGAGAACGGTGTTTGTGTTGCTAAGAAAATGTTTGTATTGGAAAGGTTTTAGGAAGTTTTATCAATAAGTCTTGCCGAGGTGTCACCCACTAGAAAAAATTTTGTACGCATACTTAAGCCTGGTTTATAATGGATGTAATCGGTTACTTCTTCTGTATTCTGTAAGATGTGTGATGTGAATGAGAAGTGTCTGGTTCATAATCATTTCAGTAATCTGCTAACTTGACGACATAACCTTTCTTATATCTGTCAGAAATGGATCCGTTTGTTGAAAGTTACATAATTGGATCTGCAATGTTTATAACAATAAATATTATAGCGAAATATAAAATACTCATCAAAAAGTAAACAAAGAACAAATAGAACTTCCTTGCTGTTTGTTGGGAAAAAGTGAAGAGTGAAGTATGTACCAGAGTGGCTCTATATGGAGTATGGCTGACTTCAGTAAAATTGTATTTGAATAAAATAATATTAGTCCAGTCAAATTAGAGTTTCACCTCGGAATGAGAGATAATAAGCTGGAAACTCGTATACACCTTCATTTTGGCGTTCTAAAAGTTGTCTCAAAAGTCTCTTAAAATCTCGTGTCTGCGTCATAAGTTATTCGAGGTCAAAGGTCACAAAACTCGGTTTTTCGAGATTATCTAGGTTTCTATGGCTCCAATGAAATTAACCTATTATAAAAATTGTAGAGAATAAAATTTCCTACAACTTTGATATTAAAAAAAAAATTATCCGATCAATAGTTCAAAAGTTACGGCCGAAAGAAAAAGGAACACTTTTTAAAAATTTAATTATGGCATTATTTTATGTCATAATCTACAAAAACGACTGTAACTTTTCAACACATTAAAATATAGATTTCCGGTCTGAAGCATTCAATTCTTAAGACTATTTTCAATCTACAGTACAATTTTTAAAATTTTGGAGATTACAAGTTTAGCCAAAATTTAAACAAAAAAAATAATTATTTTTTTGTATTTTCTTAAATTATTGTGTTTAATCAGCTCTAATTTCTGAATAAATCGAGATATCAACTTTCGGTTTTCAGCATTGAATTCCTGAGACTTTTTTCTATAAGGTACATTATTTCAAAAATGGTTTCAAGTACTTTGTTGACCTGAAATTTTAAGTTTTTCTCCGAGAGAATATAGTGAAATTTTAATTTTGTTATAGATTATTGTATTTAATCAGCTCTAATATCTGAACTAATTAAGATATCGACTTCCGGATTCCAGCATTGGATTTCTGGGACGTTTTTCTATAAGAAACAATATTTTTTATATCTTTTAAAGGTATGTGATGACCTAAAATTTAAAGTAATTTATAACAAAACTAAAATTTCACTATATTCTCTCGGAGAAAAACTTAAAATTTCAGGTTACCAAAGTCTTTTTAACCATTTTTGAAATAATATACATTATAGCAAAAAGTCTCAGGAATTCAATGCTGAAAACCGAAAGTTGATATCTTGATTCATTCAGAAATTAGAGCTGATTAAACACAATAATTTAAGAAAATACAAAAAAATAATTATTTTTTTGTTTAAATTTTGGAGGTCCTAGTTTAGCCAAAATTGTATTGTAGATTGAAAATAGTCTTAAGAATTGAATGCTTCAGACCGGCAGTCAATATTTTAATGTGTTGAAAAGTTACAGTCGTTTTTGTAGATTATGACATAAAATAATGCCATAATTAATTTTTTTTAAAGCGTTCCTTTTTCTTTCGGCCGTAACTTTTGAAGTATTGATCGAAGAAATTTTTTTTTAATACCAAAGTTGTAGGAAATTTTATTCTCTACAATTTTTATAATAGATTAACATCATTGGAGCCATAGAAACCTAGATAATCTCGAAAAACCGAGTTTTGTGACCTTTGACCTCGAATAACTTACGACGCAGACACGAGATTTTATGAGACTTTTGAGACAACTTTTAGAACGCAAAAATGAAGGTGTATACGAGTTTCCAGCTTATTATCTCTCATTCCGAGGTTGAGCCCATTTTTTTGCTAAAATGACTGGACTATATGTTTGGTAATACATGAAGAGTTTTAAAGTTAGATTACTGAACTAATTTTTGGATATCATATCGTAACAGTTAAACATTAATTAATTCCACAGTTTTTTAGAGTATTAAATCATGGCTACTTGTTTAAAATATAGCGCCCATGGCCATACTCTTTTTATATAGTGATACTCTAGGAAGTTTTCTTAAAAGATGGCGAACCTTACTGTTATAGTATAGGTAAACGTCAAATCCAGTGTCATTATGAACCGTAACATAGAAATACTTATAGCTCATGTTAACAGAACACAGAAGAAGTCACCAGTTACATCCATTATAAACCAGCCTTTACTGTCTTTTATTATATAGGTATGTAAAATATTTTCTAATAAAGTTTGTCCGCGTTGTGGTGACCGGTACGTCTGGGTTAATTTTTTTTAGGTGAGGAAAATTTAATGACGTCATACATGTTCTCAATCAGTTATTTATGATGAAAAAGAACTATAAGTAAATATAAACTTCAAATAAATAATTAAGTAGTAAACAAATTAAATAGTAATAATTCTTCATGCTATTACAACTGTAATTACACACCGAAGAGGGCTCTGTCCCTACAACGGTGGGGTGCGCCTGCGCACCCATTTACGTTGATTTCATCATCATCATCACTGTAATTACACAAGAGCTTTTTATTTCGCCGGAGAATTTTTTTGTTTATTGAAATGTCATTTCTGAACGAATTAAAAATAATATATTGGCTTGCGGATTCCTCCATTAGATTCTTCAAAAAATTCTCTATAAGGTACTTTATATGGAAATCTTTTTAAAGCTTTAGTTAAATCGATATTTAAAGATGTGTTTCTAGAGAAAAAAAAATTGTTTTCATTTATTGTGTTTGATCAGCTGTAGTTTATGAACGGATCAGAATATTGACATTAAATTATATTTTCAACTGTAATTACACAAGAGCTTTTTATTTCGCCGGATAAATTTATGTTTGTATTGAAACCTTGTTGCTTAGCAATTTGAAAAGAAAAATTGTTTAATATAATCGCGACACCGTAGGTGAAGTGGTTTTATTTTAAAACAATTTTTCGAGTCAAATTGCTGTCGGGTGACAAGGTTGAGATGTCAAACAGAAATTTATTCAGGGAAAATAAAATGCTCGAGTGTAATACAACGAGATAATTTAAAGACTCCTTTGGTTCTTCTTCACAAATATTCCCAAAATCTAATCATTTCACTGACATAATATATTAGAAATATGAAGCAAATGACATTTTAGTGTTTTGTTTATTGTTTAGTTGCTAAGAAAAAGGTAAACAAGGTTTTATCACTTGCAAAAAGTTACCTTCCTCCGAGCCTTCCTCTTTATTCGCTGTCAAAGCGATAAAATTGTGTTTTGTTTATGGCTTTCTTTATACAGGAGTGGAATTATCATTATAAATTACTTAAAAAATTAATTCTGATGCCAATGAGTTTGTTTCATATTTTACTTGTTACTCACTTGTAAACGTCATTTAATCAATCCCTACATTACCTTTGAAAATGAATGTTTACAAGTTACCCCAGTTAAATACTAGCTTGTAAAATTAGCAGCTGACTTGTTAAAATTTAACAAGTTAGTAGCTAGTCAAATGTTCATAATAAATAAATAAATTCCATTACTATTGTCATAATGCAAAATTACATAAATCAACTGTCAGTTTTTATGTATTGGTATTGTTTTCAGCTATGACAGCAAGCCTACCTGATTTGTTTTTCTGAAATTTTTTAGTATGTCACACACTTGCGGAAACAGTCATTGAAAAATTCGTATGATAAGAAAACTCGCTGTCGCTCGTGGTCCAACTGTCATACTAGTTTTTCAATATACAATATACTATTTTAGTACTGAAAAGTATTTTGAAGTAGGTATTGAAAAGTATTTTTAAGTGCTGAAAATTATGTTATTAATGATCATAAAATAATATGAAATTTATTGGAAATTTACGTGTCAATAAGTAAAAACTACTATTGACAAGCAGTATTTCCAAGTAGGTATCGCAACGTGTTTACCGATATTTGCACGTATCGCTTTAAATATTTTCCGAACTCTCGCAATAGTGCTGCTGTTTTTCTGCCTTTAGATATAATTTTTTTTAATTCAAGCGCATTTAACCACCGGATTCCCTCTTAAATCACGACAGCGACGCTGGTGTAATTTAAGAATTAAGTTTAATCCGAGTTGATTCTTCGCAGAAATTATGATTCGAGAGGATTTACAAATGTTTATCCAACTGTTTACCCTTCATTTAAAGCCAGTTTTAAAGTTAACAGGCAATTGATTGATGACTACTTGTTAAAAATTAAAAGTTAAAAGGAAATTACCTATACAAGAAATAATAAAATTATGATTGATAATGACAGATGAAGTACCTCTCAAATGAATAATCACAATTTAAGTTCACGACTTCTTAACACATAAGAAGAAAAAACACTAAATATAAAAAATACGAGGAACGTCTGGGAACATAAATTAAAAATAAAGAGCTTTTAACAAAATTAGTCTGGCGAAAAAACTTTGCATGTTTGTGTCGACTTCATGCGGGAGCAATAAAAATAAAAACCTTGTATCAATTTTAATTAATGAGGTTTTGGATAGCATTTACAGTAATTAAATCGCCAGGAAAGTTAAGAGCAACTTGCACAAACATACCATCATCATGTAGTTATACTTTTTTATACAGCAAAAAATTTACTGTACAAAAATAGGTACAATTATTAAAATATTTCGAAAAAATTGAGAAATAAATAATTTGCTTAGTTCAGTAGGTATGCAATTACAGCGAGTAGAGAAAAATAAAATAAAAATCATTTATTTTCACTCATAATTAAAACAATAAAAGCAAAATAACTGTCTAACAAGCAAAGCAAAAAAGAAATCACTTGAAACTTTCTTTCCTGGAAATAAGTTCTGAACCCTTCGGCGTTAGGAATATTCTAGAACTGAACACCTGCTCCCTCTTTTGTAAGGGTAGAAAACCCGTTTCAACTTGTGCCTTTTCACAAAGGGCAATACTAGGACACCACAATGTCTACAATCTGCAATTATAGCCTTCAGGCACCAGCCGACAGCCCAGCTGCTCTTCTTGGTTCTTAGTTCTTACAGTCGACAACAAAAACAGCAAGAACTTCATTCGCTTACTCTTGCTCTTACCTACTACAGAGGTTATTTTTCACAAGACTGTCACTAATTCAAAGTAAGTCGCTTTAAGCCCGATTCGCACGGAGATTCTTTGAAGATTCTACGGTGATTCAGAATCCTGGAAAAGAAGTTTTTTTCTTTCTAGTGATAATTACGTGGTTTTCAAGCAATCAATAAATTATAAATTCTTCTTTTGCAAGACTCATTGAAGATTCCAACTTAGCGACACCGCAATTCTCACTAGAAGAAGAAAAAACTTCTCTTTCAGAATTCTGAATCTCCGTAGAATCTTCAAAGAAACGCCGTGTGAACAGGGCTTTAGTGACAAAGCACACAAAAACACATATACAGAGTGAGTCAGCTAAGTGTTCCCTATTTCATTTGTTTGTAAAGTCTCAAGTTTTTGTGTAAAGTCCGCCAAATTTTTGCTGTAAATACAGTAGCCACTTGAGTTTTTGTTCGCAAAGTTTTATCATTATTGCTCTATTGCTTCCTAATTGGTGACTGAAATAATGATTAATTAATTAATGATTAGTCAAACGACTATTTGTAGGATTTTAAAGGACCTTAAGTGGCATCCTTATAAGATTCAAATTCTGCAGGCAATTTCTGAAGAGGATAAAGCAAACCGATTGGAATTTGCACAAGACGAAATTGAACGAATGAATGAAAACCCTGGTCATCTGAATAACATCATGTTTTCTGATAAGGCACATTTTCATCTTGATGGTGGATTTAATAGACACAATCATCGGTATTGGTCAGATGAAAATCCCCACTGGATTGCTGAACAATCCTTGCACTCTCCTAGAACGACTGTTTGGGCTGCAATTGGAGATTTTGGATTAATTGGTCCAATTTTCACATTGAAGTGAACCACTCGTGAAGTTTTTGTCTGATCGATTTGAAATTTCGGCAGTAAAAATTCCTTTAGATAGTTCATGTTTTGCAAAAATTTCGTCACTTTCTGATAAAAGTTGCCTAAGTTATAAAAAATCCAAATAGGGAATAGTTAGCTGACTCAGCCTGTATATTTATAATTTATTATATTTATATTTATGAATTTATAAGTAACCTATTGCGTATTTTGCTATTCTTAATCATGAATGGCCCGCAATAATCTATCCCAACAATATTAAAAGGTCTTGTAGCAATAACTACCGCTTGGAAGGTCACCCATTATTGGTGTAGAGACAATTGGACGTGATTTAAAACAGATGATGCATCTTCTGATGATTTTGCGGACTACATCTCGCCCAGATAAAGACGAAAACCATTCTCGCAAACTAAAGAGTCCAGTTTGAGGCCCAGCATGACAAAGCCTTTTATGCTCATTTTCTACTAATAACTCTGTCAATTTGTGATTTTTTCGAATGTATGTATGTATGTATGTATGTATTAGAATTTCGGGATTTGAACCTCACGGGTTTGTATCCCTAGGGTGACTTGATGGCACACACACAGTATTAATTGTTTTACTTATACTTTGCCACGGCGTTTTTTACTTTACTACCATGTGTGTTGCCAGTCAACCCGGCGCAAGCCCTTGTTACAACCTTTAGCCGGTGCCCGATAGCTAGAGGTTGCCAAGTTAATTAGATCCCAACTTGGAATGGTAACGGGAGTAGGTACCGATCCAAATCAGGCCGTGAAAATTTCCTGACCTGACCGGGATTCGAACCCACGACCTCTGTAACCAGAGCCTAGCATTCTACCACTATGCTATCCCGCCGTGTGATTTTTTCGAATGCTTAAACTCAAATTTCAATGCTGAATTAAGCCGTTGCAATCTAAGAAGGGATTCAATCTTACTAGTTTACTACTGTTTTAACAAGTTTGGAATTTTTAAATTAAGCTATGTCCGGAGCAAAACATTCACCACGATGAACTAGTATCACAATCGTTGTCAAAGATTCTTGAATTTCCTCATTATTTAAATGATCAATAATTTTCTGTTTAGCTTTGCAGTTATTAAAACGTTTGCACCAAGCAATTTCGCGACACATTTGATCAAAACTAGAGAATCGGTCAAAAAAATTAAATATCTGATCCTCTGTATGATCAACATGTGTCACTTTAAACTCAATTTTCCCATCTTCTCTTATCGCGTTTGTAATTGATTCGTAATTTATTGAAGGTAAAGAAAGCCAAGCAGGTCCCGAAAACCAAACAGATTTTAAAAGTTCTATTACTGTACATCCCCTAGACACTACACTATTTGTTTGTATTTTTGCAATTCTATTGGCTACAAAGGTTTTCATCTTACAAGGTTACCATGAGAGGAAAATATAGTGGTATCTGTCCAATAATGTATAGAGTCAAAATCAAGTTTAATATTTTCTCTAATTCGATGTACCTACCTATTAATTTAGTTAACAAAACAGCCCCACATAATTCGAATCGTGGTACTGTTATATTTTAATAGGGGCTACTTTTGACTTGCCGCAAAGTATTGTGACGGGTCAAAATTTTCGAGTGAGTTTTTAGTGTTCCATAAAATACGAATAAAGTATTTTCGAGATGATGCTAGTGTGTGCGCGTTAGGTTTTGTAACATTTTTTCCAGGTTCTACAACTAAAAAAGTTACAAATATTTAATATTCAAATTTTATATAAAACGTCTTAATACAAATCTTAAAAACCCAGTTATTTTTTGGAAACAATCCCCAAACCTTAAATATTTTGATAAATAATTTATCACAATATTTTTTATTTCAAATGAAAGATTATATATATTATTATCTACAATTTTTAGCGTTTTGTAAATTGTTCTGTCATAGTAGGTACTTTAGGAATTAAAGTATTATTTATAATTTAGAGTATGAAACTTCAGTATCATGTTGTTCATGAACTATGATTGTTTAACAATTGTTGCTACGAAAAATTTAATTGGTTATGACAGTGACAGAGCCAATAGTGACACATCATTTATATCTTCTTCTACAGTTCTTCAGTTTACTAAATGACTAAAATATTTTTGTAAGTACCTATTTGTATAGTAGTAAAAAGAGTAGGGTATGGCGGAAGAGGTCTTGTGCTGGTTACATTTTTGATTTTTATAAATTTATTACTTGTTCTTCATTATGACCGCCTGCAGGTTATCCATTAAAATTTTTCGATACTTACCCGGGAGGCTTCCGGAAGCATCCTGATTTTCTAACGCTAATTGTTTTGTTGGTCATAAGTTCAATGGGCTACCGTAATGTAGCGCTTGCTTTCGGAGCAAGAGGTCTAGAGGTAGAGATCGAATCCACTCAACTGTTGTATGAATGGTCCACTCAGAGTGGTACGGAATCCACTATAGGTTCCTTGCATGCTTGAGTTTTCTACTCGCTCTACTAAATGCAAGTAAAATCGTCAATTAGTTTTCTATTACATTTTCTACTCTTACTGCTTCAAACTCTACACGGAACGTAACCAAATTGACAGAACATCTTGAAATTTCGGGAGACAAACAACATACTATAGCTACTATACTTGATGTCAGCTTAGAACATAGCGTTGAGTAAGATAGGACGATGATATGCTTGAATCTGATTGGTCGAGACGAGAGGTGGATTTACACCAGCGAACATTGGAGAGATTCGCGATTTCATTTCCGTTTGACATTTCAAGTTTATATAACCTGAAAATAGTAAAACAACGTGTGTTTCACGACGAAAATGCAACAATTTCGTGTGTTTCTTTTTTACTTCCTTGTTATTTTGACAATTTTTATTCATCTATAGGTAAGTTCGCGTCAAAGTTTAAACTAATAGAATGTTTAGGTGTAGAACGGACTGCATTCACAGTGCCACCTACTATGTTCTAAGCTGAAACAGAGTATAGTTTCCTAAACGGCGGGACGGCTCAGGTGGTTAAGAGAGCCGGAATCTGTGGGTCTGGGCACAGAGGTCGTGGGTTCGAATCTCGGTCAGGTCAGGAAATTTTCACGGCCTGATTTGGATCGGTACCTACTCCCGTTACCATTCCAAGTTGGGATCTAAATAACTTGGCAACCTCTAGCTATTAGGCACCGGCTAGAGGCTGTAACAAGGGCTTGGCGCCGGGTCGACTGGCAACACACATGGTAGTAAAGTAAAAAAAACTCCGTGGCAAAGTATATAAAGTAAAAAATTAATACTCAAGTCACGAACCAAAAAGAGGTTTAAATCTCGAAATGATAATACATACTATAGCTACTAGTCTCCTACTAACACCCAACTAACTAAAACTTAAAGCTGGCCTTCTCCCAGGTTGACTATTAATACTTCACATTCACAAAAACAGACGACTATGTTACACGGCTAGTGACCAGAACCAGAACATCAAATGCTTTTGTAGACTGTATCGTCATCGTTTATGTTGCACTTTCTCTATTATATTATGTTTGTATTATTTATTCTTTATTGGAAATTGAAAGTGCTGCAAATTTAATGAATTCAAAGATTCAAACAAGTAATTTATTATGGTGATTAAAGTAGGATATCAAGAACAAAAAGGTTATAAGTGTGTGCCAGAATAATTGATTTACCGCTACTTTCGCCACGTTTACGATTTTACGTGCCGGTTCTTTTGATATTAATGACGATTTTGGAAAAATATTGGAAGACAAACAGGTGTCTCAATTAAGTAGCTCAACATGGAATTCTCGAAAACCATAAGAGATTGGTTGTATTTCAAAAAATAAAAGCTGATACATTAGTAGGTTTCTTTCACTTTAACGACATTTTTATGCACAGGTCACTAACTATACCTCATTTCACATGAGAAAAATACCTTGGGTAAGATAGGGCGATGATATACTGAATCTGATTGGTCGAGATGAGAGATGGATTTACACTAGCAAACTTTTTCATTTCCGTTCACATTACTTATACCTTTTTTTTCTTAAACGTAAATCATCGATCATTTTTAGCATTTACTGGCTTTGTTGCCAAGGTAGTAGGATTTGTCTACAAATTACAAGGCGGTAAGAAATTTAGAAGGCGGTAAGTAGGTACTAAACAACAACAGAAACAAGGCAACAGCATCAAAATGCAAACAAACAAAGTCAACGAACATACCTAAAGCCTGTTTTACATTATACTTTTTTCGTCTAGATTCATACTAGATTTCTCGTTTGATTTCCATCCGAGATTCGTTCGATTTTCATACTTTATTTCCAAACTATTCGTATACAATCGGAATTCTTCGATTTTTTCCGAAGTGGTTCAAGTTAGGCAACTTCAAAATAATACATAATATTCTTACTTATTTTGACAAGTGACAACTTAAGATCTGGAGGTTAGAATTTATAATGGAAAAAAAATTAACACAACTTGAATAATACGTACAAGTCCAAAACTCATAAACGTCAACGTGAACAAATCAAAACAAAATATTAAAACTTTTAAAGGTTGGTCAAACTGACTCCAGATTGAATTGCGCATGCGTAGACAAATCTAGTATGAATCTCAAATAGAAAAATAGAGCCGGGCGTATATTTCTATACTAGAAAAAAGTATAGAAATCGAACGAAACTCGGATGGGAATTTCTGATTTACATTATACTAGAAATGGCTAGGAACTTCTCGGATCAATCTCGAACTAGAATCTAGACGAAAAAAGTATAATGTAAAACAGGCTTAACCCAATATTTAACATTATTTTAAAATTTATCTTTTTGGCCTCCTGAAGTGTAAAAATAACAATCACACTTCGTTGATGTCTATGGTAGTTGCGATTTTTCCGGGATTTTTCACATGCCATGACCTTGCCGCATATTGTACGGTAAAGAGAAAGAGAATCGAATTTTATTGCTTTACTAGGCCATTAAAAATGTAACTTTAAAATAAAAAAGAGCTTATTGTTCAATAGAGTCTGAATTAAATGAAATAGATTAATTTTAAATGTGACATTTACTGGCGACATCTCTGAGTAGTCTTGACACAAGAAAATTTTAGTACAAATGTCAAATGCTTCTCACCTAACCTCATAAAAAATACGATATTTTAAATAAATAGGTATGTCGGCCAAAAAATATAATACATGATGCGTGCGTTAGGTATTTGTGCATCGCTCGATTTTATTAAAGCACTCCGCTTCGCGTCGTACTTTAATATAGAACCTCGCGTTGTAAAATAAAACCTACCGCACTTATAATGTAAATAACTGTTTATTATAACATTGTTTTTATTAATAAAATTAATAGTCAAGACCAACAACTGTACGAAGCCCTATTTCCATGCATAAAACAAAGACAACAACACATCCCATACGTCTGAGCTCGAACTTCACTCCATACTATCTATTTTAGCATCTGCATCTAGCATCTAGTAGTGGACTGCCAACCGAATATCTATTTATTTTTGTATCATACGAATTATTTCACACAAACCTAGCAGCTCGCAGACTATTTAGCGCTGAAAATTTTCACTAATGATGTATCGTACGCATTTTATTTTGTGTTGGAGTTGAAGCGAAGCATTCAAGCACAAATGTGAATGTGCATGTGTGTGTTGTAAGTAATTATGTAAGAGTTTATTGCGCGTGCCAGGTTTACGGCCGAGAATCGTCGCGAACAATTCATTTGTGGGAGTTAAGACATTGGTTTATGTCATCTTGTTTTTCACAGGCAACGGATATTGAGGGGGTGTGGTCGTGTGGTTATTATAAGCGAATGAACACATGTTGATCGATTATGTTAATGGGTAAATATAAATATAATAACACACCTCTGTGGAGGTTTAAGGATCGACTAGGATGTTTATTCAGCCTAAGTGGCTTCTCTCACAATAAAAAAAGTATTTTTCTACTCCTGTTATTAAAACATCATATAACGAACTGGTTTCCATAGCGCTAAATAACATTTTAAACACATCTCGACAAGCCGTGGCTTTGGTCCTTTTTAGTCACGGGCTGAACATAGCAACTCACATATTAAGCACGGGGTGAAGTTGGCTCCTATATTTGACATTTAATTATTGTGAAAAACTGATGGTAATTAATGATTTATTTCAATAATTGTCAAATTTTAACCAGAGAACAGTGAAATACACTTGCCTAAGAAGAATTTTGTAGCTATGTATAATATCATTATGATTTAACCTAAAAATATTATAAATGAAATATTTCATATTTATGAATTTATACTGTGTAATTTGTGGTCGTAGAAAAAGTATAGTATGTGACTCGTTTATAAACTCTCTAGATACTCGTTTTTTATAAACTCGCTGCGCTCGTTCCTAAAAAACTTGTGGCTAAAATCACTAAAATGACGTTTATAAAACTTGATACATAATATACTATTAATAAATTACTCCCAGCTAATTAAACCTATAAATCTAAAAAAATACCACATAAAGACAAAGGCAGTAAAAACTAGCTACAATGTCGAATTTTTAAAATTTATTTTCATTTAGGTATAAACAATTAAAAATTAATAATTCTGAGATAAACTCCTTGTAACTCTGATTGCATTGTAAATTAAAATATTTGTATCACATTATTATATAAAATTTTAAAATAGTATTCGAGTAATTTGTTAAATAAATTGCATGTGCGCTAGCCAATCAAATTGAGTATTTTCTCGAGTATTTTCCGGTATTTTCTAAACAAGAATAGAGCGAAACATAGCAATTAGATAAATTGAGACAACATGTACTCTTAAACAAATAGCTCTCAACGGGGTACCTGAGGAAGGCGGGGATTTGTGAGCTAGCAACGCTGAGCGATAGAACCCCCTTAACAAAACATATTTTTAAGTGACTCAATAGGATCCTCCACCATTTTTCTGAATTTTTAATTATAAACTTCATGTTGTTTAAAATCAATTGGGTAAGTAACTACCGGTACCGGTACCTACTACTCATAAACCTTAATTGTTGTTTTTTTGTAATCACATTTCTCCTCAAAGATCTTTTATAAAAGATATTTGACGAGAAATTTGATAGTGTAGCTGTTCTATTATAAAAGTTGGACTAACTTTTATAAAAGAATAGCTATTACACTGTCACATTTCTCGTCAAACATCTTTTACAATATTTTATAAAAGTTGGCCCAATTTTTATAAAAGAAGAGCTATTACACTATTAAATTTGTCGTCAAATATCTTTTATAAACGACCTTTGTCAAAGAACTTTTATAGTGTAATGACTAGCGAATATAAATTTCAGTTTATATAAATTTTATTAGTAGGTATTATTATAAAAACCAAAAATTGTTTTGTTAGTCTCATGTGAGGTCTCATGTAAATAAAATCCGTAAAATTCTATTTTTTGTATATCTGCAAAACATTTACTTACTATCAATATTAAGTTGTTTACCGTTGCTCGATATTAAAATCTACATATAATTAAATAGATTAATAATTGTATAATTAAATTCATTATCTGATGATAAACATAAAATGTCCCTGTTTTTATCAAATTTATCAGTACAGAATCAAATTCTAATGATTTTTCAAGGAAAAAATAATCAAATCGAACAAACTTATATGAAGGTTACCTTTAAACTAAACCAATAAATCAAATTTAAAAAATAAACAATTTTGTTTATTGATTACGTATTAATGGAGATTAATATCAAGGAAAAAAATTAAATTACAAAATATAAGGATTTATTAAATTAATTCGATAAAGAATCACGTACTACCAACTACCTGCCTACTCGTATAAGTATATTTATTTTTAAAAAAATTAAATTAAATTTATTTCTCAGGGGTTGTGTCCTAACAATTCTTTTTATGAAAATAATTCAATAATATGCACTTTAAATAATTTGATTGTCCAAAGTCCAAAACAGCTAAATAATTGCTGCGAATATTTCCTTGTGACAATATTTCATTACGTCCCTGGATTAGCGCACATCTGTTTCAAAACAAACTCACACATCTATAGTTGATTGGCACACACATGCGCTCCAATCAATTTATGACATTTATAAATTATCAATAATCAAACATATGTTCTAATTAAACAACTTCACCATAAGATGATTACAAATTATACTACAAACGATATTATCATATAAAAAATTACAAATGATTAATTTGCAGTGCAATTCTGCGAGTTATCTTATAAACATATCTGTGTTTGCTATTTGCTTAATTTATCAGAAATAAAATAGTGTTATCAATATAAGATAAGATAACCAGAAAATATAAATCAATAGAGAATCAGAAAAGGATTATTAATTATTATAAGTTACAGATCATTAGTAGGTATAGTACACGCACATAACATCTACCTAATAATCATTCGCGTTTATTAGGGGGTTATTGCAGTCACACAATGGTCAAAACCACAAGCCTGAGATGCGTCAGGGCATACAATACAACCCTACTAATAAGCTTCGAAAAACTCTTACTCTACCAGTGGAACACTATGGGGGTAAAATATATACTCGGGTTAATAAATATGGCTAATACTGAACTGTTCGACTATATTTCGTATCTGCGGGCTAATCTTAAACGATTGCGGTTTTGGGCATTGTGTGACTTCAATAAGCATTTAATTATTATTAGGTAGATGAAACTATACCTATACAAATTGCTATACTTATGACAGGGTTAGCCTGATTTAAATCAAGGGGTTTTGTTAATAAAAATCATTGATTAAATATAAAAAGTCTTAAAAAGTAAAACATACTAACGTACAAAGAATACTTAATTAATATATTTACGCTGTATAAAAAATGAATTTTTTATTACGAATGTGGAATATTATTTTTCAAGGCACTGGCCGAGGAAAATAACCCACATGATTAATAATAAAAATCCTTTATTTAAAAAATTTAAATTAAAATACATACTACCTATACCTAACCTAACAAAGATTTTATTATCAATACAAGTTTTATCAGAGATTTTTATGTTTATATGACTGCTTTACACATGAAAAATCTAAATCTCAATAAAAATAATGACACTATCAATTTTTCACACGAATTTAAAAAAAATCAAATTAATTATGATGATTTTTTTTATTTATTCAAAAAAATCAATGATTTTTTTAAATCATGATTTTGACAACCCTGAAAGACGTAAACTTGAATTACATTATACTTTTTTCGGCTAGAAACTTTGACAATTTTCATACTTAATTCTAGAATGCTCACTTGGATAATGTAAATCAAGAAAATTTCGATCCAAGTTTCATACTAGAACCGTCTTTTTATATAACCTCAAAAATAATAAAGTTAGTGACAGCAGAATAACTAAATTGTAGGTACATAAAACTTCATCACTAATACATTAACCGAGTACGTTGACAACCTCAACTGACAATTACATTTCTTTTTAAATTTTCAATGGTAGTATTGGTCGATGAGCTAAATAAAATATGTCAGTGCAAGAACAAATATTAAAACTAGATTCTAGCCGAATTAAGTATCTAAAAAAAGTTCTTTTTTCTGGCCGAAAAAAGTATAATGTAATTCAAGCTTAATATACCTACAATAAATGCCAAAATGCGTTAATTCATATAGCGTAAATGCATCCAGGGACGAAAGTGGCGTTTTCCAACGATTGCACGAGTCGGGAAAACACTTTTGTCTCGAGATGCACACGATATTCTTTTTCAATCTGCACAGAAATGCAGTTAGAAGTTGAAGAAAGGGATGAACCGGATGATGAGATGATAACATTGTATAAATAATAATTAAAATGTATAATAAATCCATGAAATAAATACAAATAATCAATTTTGGAATCCTGCATAAAGCGGTAGGGAGAGGTAAAGTACTGACCGGTTAGAAATACCTCACATTCGGCCCTAATAATATAGGGACGAAAGGTGGAGTTTTCGTTGCAGGTAGGTATTGAAAAAAAATTACCCGATTATACCTAAATAGTAAATAAAATATCTAATCAAAAGAATACGTTTTGGATCGTAGACGTCGTTCAAATCCGGATGCATACATTTTACAACATGCAACCTTGTTGCAATTGCAAATTGTATCCAATATACAAATATAACTTAATTTACATAATATTTATTAGTCATACTCCGGACAAGATAGTCTTCTAACATTCTCGTATTATGAAACGTAGGTAATTCGTAGAAATTTTGCAACATTATATATTTTTATTTACTGTATAAATGAATAAATGTATTACTAATACATGAGTTCTTGAAATAGTAAGTGTATTTATAACATATTGGTTAAGTTATAAATAATGGGGATTATGACAAGAATAATAATTTTTTTATTGAAACTGCAAATAAAATACTGCAGTTTTAAGTACCTACCCACCACGAGTCATTCACAAATTCAAATTAGGTAGTTTTATTTTGCCACGTTTTCGCATACACCAACATCACGCAGCTTTCACATTAATTACCTAGATTTTTAAGTTGTATTGTCATATATTGTGTAACTTAATTTTAACATAAATCGATAATTTTATGGGACGAATCCACCTTCATCTTCTTTTCTTTTTGAAGCGTAGTTTAATAAATTTGGAGCACTTCAGTGATAATACTGACCTGTGATTAGTTGCATTTGTATAAATGAGGCTTTAACTGGCTTGATTTGCCTACTTTTGTCATAAAGCCCATCCATTGAACAACAAACTTAAACAGTTATTTTTTAGGTTAAAGATAATTTGATTTCAGATTTTAAGTATACAATTTCATATTTTAAAAGAAAAATTCTGCGATTACGAGAAATCGGCATTGGAGTGTAAGGTATTTATTAAAAAATACATAAATAAAAGAATTTATGTAATGTATGTAGAAAATGCATGTTTAGCAAATAGTCAGACATGTAACATAACAAAATGTAACTTTTTAAAAGTAATAAGAATACCGTGATCATCAAATTTCACTTTGCACAACTTAATAAGTAAGTACTCGTATTATAGGTACACATATTTCTCTTTTCTAGAACGATAAGTATTTTTACAAATTAATATATTAGTTCGGTTGGCAGTATTATGTTGAATTTTGCTCATAATTTAAATTTACGGACTAAAATTTCGTTAACAAACTTTTAAATACATGCTAGAAAAAATAAGTTTAAAATTAGACATAAAAATTTATAATTAGAAAATATTTATTCAGTAATAATCGAATCAATTTTAAAACAATATCTAAAAATAAATATAACCTTGTATTTTATTGTTTAGGTATATTAACAATAAAGAACACATGTTATAATATTGTAGTTGTAGATAAGCAACTTCAATAAACAATGACGAATCTAGTTACAGACGAGGCGCAAGCCGAGTTTTTACATTTGGCGAGTCCTCTAAAACTCAGTTTGTTTACATGTTACATATAAAAAATTTAATATATTTATGCAATGATTTTCATTTCATTGTTTCATCGCCTACGTTTTTCAAAATTTTATTTTATTATATTAGAATAATCACTAATCAAATTTGGAGAGCATATATACTAAAAAAAATTGTATGTAACACGTACACACAAACTGAGTTTTAGAGGACTCATCTAATTTAAAGACTCGGCTTACGCCTCGCCCGCAAATAGATTAATCCTCTAAAATTCTATTTTGCGTAGGTACTTGTACATATTATTGATATAATTATTATGATATAATTATTATGATATAATATATTAGATTTTCGTTACCTGGTATGATAATAATTGTTCATCTTTTATTTACATTATATCTGTTATTACTATTATTATTCGCATTTGGGAACGAATTCGCTCAACCAACAACACACTGTAAACGAAGTGTGATTATTTAATGACATAGGTATTTAATGCGTAAGTATAATAAAAATCAAGCAAATTTCTTATTAATAACCTCATGCAGTATTGCTGTTTGTTACTATAACAATTCTTCGAAATTGACCGATAGAGGCGCGAGAGTCGTTTGTGCTACCCGCCTATATTTATAGAGAATCGAAAATTTTGAATCCAAACTCAATATTTCGTGAAGCAAAATATTGCATCATCCGGCATCATCTAATCATTTACTTTACTTATAGTCTGTATTTTAAATAGCATAGCTTTCCATACGACTAATGCAATAATGTAACAATAACACAACAATTATTATGTAAAGTTACTAGTAAATTCTAGTCATTGCATTTAAAAAACATGAACTATGCAACATACGCATCGTATATACTTATTGATTATAATATTTTATTGTTTGGAACACTTCTAGAAACTACGATATGACCACAGAATAGACTCATAAATAATTTACACAACATTATGTAGTAAATAAAAATATTTTAATTCAGCAAATAGTCTATCGACACGGCATAACCTTGAATTAAGTTATACACAACCCGACATTGTTTAACGAAGATAATTTGTTTGACAATATTGATATATTCTTAGTTTTTACGTTGTTTGAAATTGCAAGCATTTCCTGAAATCAACCGTTTAAACGAAATCGAAACTGAAATACGTTAGACTTAATAACGATTTATGATAATACATTACAATTAAAAACAAAACATTGAGCAATCATAGAAAATAAATGATAAAATACTGGTAAATAACGATTTGAGTATAAAAATGCAGGTACCCTACCTTGCACGGGACGAAATTTATAGGTTAACCCAATAAAAAGTACTCCCAAACAGTGTTTTTAAGTTTTTTAAGATTTGAAACAAAACTACACAGAAAAATTTGCACTATTTTCAACTACAACACAAATAACACTAACAATTTAATATAAATGCACAAATTAACCACGCGTACTCTCACTTCGACGTACGCCAGCAAACTGAAGTTGTTAAAATCGAAGAGGGCAGCCTTGTATACGCGCATGCGCGCTAGCTAATCAGAAACCCGAACAATGGATCAAACAAGCTTCGATGCGGGTATATCACTATCTCTCTCGCACTTGCGCAGTGGGATTTAGCCACCTGCTGTTGACAAAGATGGAGCGATTATCAAACGATCAAATGTTTTATAACGAAAGTTATTTAAATTTTGAATGAGAATACCGTGTTTTATCGTCTGTGAATAATTTGTTATCTTGGTTATCGGTTGAAATCATTGTTTTATCGATAATTTCCTAATATAAGCAAGTTAAGAAGTGTTCCATGCGTCATTCGTCATTTGTTTATAAAATTAGAAACTATGTACCTAATCAGAGTAAAAATATTTAATCTTAAATTTTACAAAACATTAAAACGATAAAAGTTAAATTTTAATTTGGCAGTACAAAATAAAATTATTAAGGCGCTACACTTGTGTCAAAAATATAGTGAAAAAGGGACCTTGCTATAAGTATTACAATCTGAGCTCTTGATAGTACACCTATACACTGTTCATATTTTATACATAGATAGTTAAAAGATTGCTCTAGAGTGCTAAGAAATTATTTTTTTTAAATACTTAATGGTATTTTAGTAATAAATTAGTAAAAATTGTCAATTTGGCCGATTTTTTACTAGGTATTTTTTTCGTCAGATACCTATGTAATTTTCTTGACAAAAATATAAAATATTTATTTAGCACTCTCACGAACAATGCAAGGAATCGGCTATTTAAAACAAAATTAATAAATATGCAATAATAGGGCCATAATTTGTAGGTAATTTATTGCATATATTAATTTTTATTTTGAGCAATATAGCCAGAGTCGTGAATTCTGATTCTATTGCAGCAATATTGCGTTCAACAAGTGTAGAGACTTAAGCCTAATGGGCTACTTGCATGACTTTTCTTTATTAAATATTTTTATGGACGAGTTTAAAACTTAGGACACGTATATTTTAATTTGGCAAAAATTTTACAAAAAAAAAATGAAAATTTAATATTAATTGTGACGTTGTAGCTTGTAGAGACGGCTAGAACCAATGACTGGCCGTAAGCCATAGTACCGATACAAACTAGTACCGCTCTTAATATGCTTCCATCCTCCTGTTCAAGATAATGACGTCTTTCTGAATTTACTAAATACCTAACATAAAAAATCATTTTTAAATAAAATCTTTATTTTTACCTCGATTTTTTTTACATATATTTTCGACCTAACATTGTAGGTAAGTAAGTACATAGTAATAGAAATCTAATTTTTAATACCATGCAAGTAGCCCATTGCAATTTTAAAGTTGCAATTAAGCCAAATTGCAAGATCAAAGTTGCGATTAAGCCTAATTGCAAGTTTAAAGTTGCAAATAAGCGTAATTGCAAGTTTAAGGTTGCAATTAAGCCTAATTGCAAGATCATAGTTGCAATTAAGCCTAATTACCAGATCAAAGTAGCAATGAAGCCTAATTGCAAGTTTAAAGTTTCAATTATCCTAACTGTAAGATTAAAGTTGGAATTATAATTTTATTTTGTGTATGCCCTTTCTACGTCGTCGTATAAAAATGAAATAACCTACCTATAATAAACTTTTATATTATTAATAGTAATATTATGTTACCTATCATTGATTTTTGATGAAATTTACTGTATAGGTATTTGCATTTACCACGAAGTACCGAGAACCGTTTTAAACTTTAGAATATGTATTTTATAACTAGAAATTTTTTGGACCATTCATGATGATTAAACAACGGTAACGAAGGTATGGCAATGGTAATACACTGGCCCAGTAGTGATATATATATATATATATATATATATATATATATATATATATATATATATATATATCTCCAACCAGGGTATACAGAAAGCACCCGAATTGGGAACTTCTTCAACACTAGAATATATTGTAACTAGAAAATTCAGTGAAGAAAAAATTCTCACGTTGAAACATAAAACGAGCGAAACTTCAGGCCTAACAAAACTCGTACAAAAAAAAACATAAAAACTTAATAACGGAATATTCAAATCTTGAAAAAGTATGGCTGCCTTCATTACGCATGCGCCAGTTTCGCACATGTTCTGCACGAGTGTCAGCAGTATTGAAACAAAGTTGAAAATCGGTCCAACACGACGACAGACCAACAAGCTGCGCACAGCGGCGTGTTCAATATGTTAGGGTCAGTTCTAGTCTCAGCTCTAGTTTAAAAAGTCTATATATCGATTAGGCAAATATCAATCAAAATCAACAATCCAGTGGTTCTAAAAATGTGCTTCTTGCGAAAACTGCCTTTGAATTTACTAATTTAAAAAAAATTATATCATTATCAGTAAGTTGAGTATGTGCCATTTAAATATATGCACAAAGTTGTGAATCACCTGTATAGTAGCTACCTAATCTACCGCGTATTTGTGATATCCGCGTAAAAAAATTCTCAGAATAATTTCCTAGCTAAATCATTCTCTATTTTTGTAATATTAATTAGACGAACCATTCGAAACATCATCATTAGAGCACGGATTATATGCAAATACAAACTGTAACTAGACAGCATATAATAATAATAATAATAATAATAATAAATTTATTGCCCAACAGAGGTCCAATTACAGGGCAAAATATAATAAAATAATAAATAAGTGGTATACTACATACATAATAAAATCATAATAGAATATTCATAAAAATATTTAAGCATATTAAAAATAACGCAGAAACAAGTATATTAAAAAAATGATATTATAGGAAAATATCCTCAAAAATTTTCTCGGCATTTACACACATGGTGTAGATGGGAGATCGCAAAAGAACATCAGTGTTGGATGCTGGCAGGTTTTTTACTTCCTTGTACGGAATAAAGGAAGTATTGTAATCGCGAAAAATTTTGGTTCTCAGATTTTGACGGAAATATCAGTTTTGATCTTTTCTGAATCCATTATGACTAGTTTCGTCGTGACGTCTGTACGTATGGACGGACGTACGTATGTATGTCGCATAACTCAAATACGGTTAGACGTAGAAAGTTGAAATTTTGTATTTAGGACTTTTATAGCATCTTGTTGTGCAACTCCTATTTTTGGTTTCAATCTACAAACCGGAAGTAGTACTTTTTTCAAATATTTCGATAAATATTTAATTTAAGACAATTTTTTAAATTTTAAATGAAAGATTATGTGATTATTACCTACAATCGGTATTTTATAAATATTTTTGTATCTGGTATCATTTAAGAATAATTAAAGTACATATTTATAATTTAGTATTTCGGTATCTTGTAGTCCATGATCGATTAACATTTGTTACTACGTAAAATTTATGACATGACAGTGACAATAGTGAAATATGCAGTTTAAATAAAATGACTAAAATATATTTGTGAGTATAGTAGCAGTAGTAGTACCATTGAGTAAAGATTCTTATCTTTACTCAATGGTAGTACTTAGTACTTATATATTAATATATTTGTATAATAAGTTAAAAGAATAAAGTAGGTATGGCGAGAGGTCTTGTGGTGGCCACGTCAGATTTTTTTATATTATTCTACATTTTAGTTATTAAGAAAAGTGTGAACAGTTTAATAGGCGTACAAGGAAGTCATGTGGTGTCCACGTCAGATTTTTAATTTTAATACTGTTCCAAGATCTTCACGAATCATGAAAAACTGAGTTATTTGATATACTAGCCTCAATTTTCAATTTGCATATATTTTGCATCTTGCATCTTTTCGCATTTTTTTGCATATAAATATTTACACATTGTGCATATTCGTGCATATCTCTATAAGTACTTTTTTTGTTCAAAACATTTAATTTTCAATTTATGATTTGAAATATGTAGGTACTTACTTAGCAACTGATGTTATTTTTATAATTTTTTTTATGAAAATCATAAACAAAAAATAACGTTGTAGGTATTTTAAATAAAATCAACAAAACTAGTACTGAAATAATTTTTTTCGCTAACCGTTCGTATTTGATGCTATTATGTCATTGTTTTTTGTAAAAAAAAAGAAGGCCATTTAGGGATTGTTACGATCACTATACCAATTGTACAAAAAGTAAAATCACTTCTCGGACTAATACAAAAAATGATTGTTGTCATGGTAAAAACAAATTGGTATGTTTACTTTTTGTATAATTGTTGCGTAATATAAGGATATGTCAACTTTAATGAAATTACATCTATTTAAACGGCTAAAGTATTATGTTTCATTAATTAAAAAATGCTTGTTTGAGACTCGTAAGATTGCCGAACTCCGCTGCGCGTCGTCCGGCAAACCTCTTATTACTCGTCCCAAAATCATGCATGTTTTATTTGAAACAAATTTATAATAATGAGTTCTTTAGATTAGTTTTATTTCTAATTTGAGTTTTCGTCACATCAATAAATTTATTCTACGTTCTCATATTCTAAAGTAATCTAGGTTGAATGTTAAAAATCAGTTTTTGTTACATTTTTTCCATAGTTTACCTAACTTCGACTAAATGTCTTTATTTAATACTTTCAAATTAATTCAAACTTTACGTAATAAGCAAAATGTCAAAATGTCGCGGTTTCTTAATGCATCACTTCCCACAAACCAATTTAAAATAATATGATTTATTTAAGACACCTACATAATTATTTAATACAACATCATTATTTAATTAGTAGTATTTATTGTGACATATCAATTCATTTTTAATTAATAATTTTTAATTTTTATTAACATGTGTAGATATATTTAAAAGTTCTAAAATTCAGCATTAGCCCCATGTCACTCCACACCTAATATGTAATAATGATTCTGTCTGTATGCAATGTATGATGAAAACTTATTCATCATACCTACCAAAAATCTGTCATACTAACAGTCCATGAATTTTTTAGTTGTCATGATATTATCGCAAATGAACGAAATAATGTTTAGAAATTTTGAAAACAGCTATTTATGTAATAAGTAAGAAAATGAAGGTTCTTACCTTACGAATGTGAAGTTTGCAGCACGAGGCGTAGCCGAGTTCTGTAAACGCATAAGTAGTAAGGTAACTAAACTACCGAGATTCCTTACGTGTTGCATACAATATTTTTTCTACTTTCGTTCGAATAAGGGCAAATTTTTTTGAAATGATGAAATTTTGACATTTAATCACACTTACAAATTTTGGCATAAAACAAAAATATCATAATTAGGTTCTACAAACGACATTTTAATCTAGTTCTTTTTAATTTAAACTGTATAAAATATGCGATTTCAATTCAAAACCATTATTTTATATTGAAGTTTCTTTCCAATGTGGTCTATAATTTGTTATTCAATTTTGACGTCAAAATAAATTTATAATTTATATATTTGAAATAATTTCGTCAAAATTGAATAAAATATTGTATAAACCACGCGTGAGATACGAATATTTATTCACTCGAAGAACTTATCCCACTCGCCCTTCGGGCTCGGGGGCTAAACTTTCTTCTCTTGAAATAAGCATTCATGTATCTCACTTGATGTATAAATATCTATTAAATAAATGTGTATACATTATATTAAATAAAAAGGGTGAAATAAAGACCATTGCGTGAAATAATGAAATTCATTACCTAACGCCAGAGATGGGCAAGTATCGAAATCAAAATATTTAAGTATAAGTACCAGTACTACCTATGGCCAGTACTTGATACCAAGTACATTTTCAAGTAAAGCTTCACAGTACTTAAGTAAAGTATAAGTTTTTCTTGTCAAAAGTATTTAAAAATAAGTATTTTTCAAGTAGCAGTATTTTTTAAAATTAATATAATAAATTACATGGTTTGTAACATTTGTAACCTTACATTCGATTATTATCTTTTTTATCGAGGAAGATTAATTCACAGTGAAAATGTCGTATTCTGTCGCTGTGGTCGCAGGTTGAACAGTATAATACTCAAACTATTGAAAAAACTTAAGTACTTTTACATTATTTCAGTATCATTGAAAAACTTAAGTATTTCATAAGTACTTCAGTATTATTTACGATTATGAAATGAAAATAAGTCTTAAGTACAAGTTTTTATTTTAGTACTTAAAATTTTAAAGTAATAAGTATCAAAAAATATTTATACTTAAGTACAAGTATTAAGTACTAGTTGTTATTAAAAATTGATACTTAAGTACCTAAATACTTAAGTAATGCCCAGCTCTGCCTAACGCATATTAGTGAAATACAGTGCCCATAACCTAACGAAAGTAGAAAACATATTATTATGCTATACCTATCTTATATTTATTAGTGTTTTGATTATAAAAATAGGGAAGTGGTGCTAGGGTGACGAAACATCGATATATTTTTGTAAATTGTAAATAAACTTGATTTCAAGTAGGTGGCTATGAATTCGTTTGGTATTTTGTGAACTTGGCAGCAAGAAAAATTCTGAAAGATTTGTACTAGGTATAAAAATGTCTGCTCATTCTGTAGGTCATATAAACATGTGTTAAAGGTTTCAAAATAAATAAAAATAGTGTAAACAAAAGTCTTCATTCCTGATTCATTGTTCTCATAAAAGATTCTCACTTTTGTTCGTTTCCTTCACTCTTGGTTTTACTTACATTTGCATTATATTATAATACAATAACTATAATATGAATATAATTATATTTACATACATATTAAAGATTGATATCACATGAGTCAATCTTTCTAGTGTTAATAACCGAGATCACTAAAGTTTTATTTAAACGGGTATACGTTTTTTCCGAATTCCTAGAATACTCTCGATTTTACTTTTTTTTTCTATTCCACTCTTTTTCCATTATTACGGCTGCCTGATACTAGCCCGAAACTCGTACTTTACCGCATCCTAACAATGCAATTTTGAGGTTAAAAAATTCTGTAAAAGTGTTTTCGTTGCGAATAGTTAGTTTATTATTGACTTTAAGATAATGTTTTTATAAAAATTTAATAGACAAAGAATGGATCTACTGTGCCTTTTTAGAATTTTAAAAATAAACTATCAGGAGATATAACCGTGTAAAGTTTGCATAAATTGGAAATTTTTCTGAACTTTTATAATCGTGTCTAATTTTTTAACTAAAATTTTAAAAAGACACATCTATTAATTGGTCCTTTAAGTATATAATCCTTGTTGAAACAAAATTTTAGCATTCTTGTACTGGCCACAAAACACTCGCTACGTTAGAAAATGCTGGATTCTTCTAATATATTTGATATTTAAAAAAATTTAACACAAACTAGGCTATCGGCTGTCTAACTGTATATTCGATATAAATTCCCTCAGTACCTACAGTGGGCAGTAGGCGCTTGGTTACGTGAATTATTCATTAATCATTAGCATTGTATGAACCATCCACTATAGTGAACACTATTTAACACATGAGGTGAACACGGTCAATTTTGATTACGTGGTCAGTAGAGCTGACACTTTTATGCAAATGCATAATGTTTGCTTACACGTACAACAAGTACAGTTTGATATCTGGGCGAATAGCCTGTTTTATTAATTTGATAGTAAATATAAATATAAATGAATAATAATTTACGATTTCGTGCATATTTGATACTATTATGCATACTATGGCCCAATTTAACCAACTCCATGTTAAAATATAACATGGAGTTAACTTCATGTTAGCTACAAAAATCGTTTTTCCAAGTGGTGTTATCCTTAACATCAAGCTAAAGTAGGTACATGTTATTTTAACCTGTGGAATAAAAACCGGTTAAGATTTTAACTTCATGTTTGCTAACTTAACCTAATCTAAAAAATTGACAGCCACAATGAATCCGTATAACATAAATGCATATAGCGATGACGAAGAGGTGCCTATAAGGGCACTAATAACATTTTGAAAAGTATAGTGGAAAATAATTTTTTAAAGGTTTCGCCTATCAACAAGAACTGTTGAAAACATCATTGAAGAGGTTGAAGATGTTATTCGACATGTAACAGATAAGTCAGGGAATCAACAATAGTTTTTGTTACATAGAATATATTCTTCCTCCGAAGAAAAATTTCCAATCCTTTTTTTCCAGTTTTTACTTCCCCGATCTATGTAATAGAGGGAAGTATTGTAATCGTGATTTTTTGACAGTTCGAGATTTTGGTGAATCTTCACGTTTTAGACCCTACTGAACCCAAAAAACATAATTTTAAAAAAAGTCGGTCTGTCGGTCTGTCGGTCTGTTAGTCTGTTAGTCTGTTAGTCTGTTAGTCTGTTAGTCTGTTAGTCTGTTAGTCTGTCTGGATGTTGCATAACTTAAAAACGCGTTGGAATTTTGGACTGAAATTTTATATTTAAGATCTTGACCCAAATTCTGACTTCAAGTTCGTTAATGAGCTTTTTTCAATCAGTGGTACCAACTTTATAAACATAACTTTTTTTATTTTTATCAAAATACTATCGTGTGTGGTATCAAATTAAAGCTCTCGAGAAAAGAATTTTAGTAGCAAAACAAAAATAACATATAAACGATCGTCAATTTTAAAAAAAAATAAATTATTCAAATTATACCGAGTTTGGTGTCAATTTAAAGCGCTCGGGGAGATAAGTTTAGTAAAAATGTAAAAAATTATATTTATGTGATTTTCAATTGTTTCTCAAAAAATTATTCAATTTTTACCTCTCGCCTCATATTCTATAAGAGAGGTATTGTAATGGGTCAAAATTTTCGAGTATGAGTTTTTGGTGGATAAGCACGTTTTAGGATCTCTAGAATACGAATTTAATATTTTCACGATGATGTCTGTGTGTGTGTGTGTGCGTATGGACGTATGTGATGATTTTTCGTCCACGATAACTGAAAAAGTATCAAACCTTTAATAACCAAATTTCATATTTAAGGTTTTAATAAGTATCTTAAGAACGGATAACATTTTGGTAGAAATCCGCAAACCGGAAGTAGTACTTTTTGAAACTTGATAAAGTTTTCCTTAAATATATTGGTACATTATTTATTTATGACAATTTTTGCAATTAAAAATAAAAGAAAATATAATTATCTATGGGTACAGATAATTAGAAATACAATTTGCTGAATCTGGTAGTATTTAACAATAAAATAAAGTACAATTAATATTATATTTTTTTGAAATTCCAGTATCTTGTTGTCCATGATATGAAATTTGTTTCTACATAAAATTTGAATGATTATGACAGTGACAGTACAGTTGACATCTTTTGCTTGCATCTTGGTTTACATTATCGTTTACATATTACTTACATAAATATGAAACTATTAAAATGTAAGTAAAACTATTTATTAGATTAGTAGAATAAGCAGAGTTAGGCGAGAGGTCGTGTGGTGGCCACAGCAGATTTTTTTTATTCAACCAGTGGTACCAATTTTATAAACATAACTTTTTTTTTATTTTTATTAAAATACTATCGTGTGTGGTATCAAATTAAAGCTTTCGGGAAAATAATTCTAGTAGAAAAATAAAAATAACATTTAACCGATCGTCAATTTTTTTTTTATAAATTATTCGAATTATACCAAGTTTGGTGTCAATTTAAAGCGCTCGGAGAGACAACTTTAGTAAAAATGACATTTATGTGATTTTCAATTGTTTCTCAAAAAATTATTCAATTTTTTTTATTCAACCAGTGGTACCAACTTTATAAACATAACTTATTTTATTTTTATTAAAATACAATCGTACAAAAATAAAAATAACATTTAACCGATCTTCAATTTTTATATTATACATCCTTCAATTTGGTTTGGTGTCAATTTAAAGCTCTAGGGGAGATAATCTTAGTAAAAATGTAAAAAATGACATTTATGCGATATTCAATTTTTTCTCAAACAATTATTCAAATTTCTTCAAGTGTATTATCAAAAGTTCTCTAAAGAAAAAATTTAGTCGGAGAATTAATAACAACATTTAAAACGATGGTCAGTTGTTTTTATCTCCCGCATTATATTCTATAAGGGGAGGTATTGTGAAGAGTTAAAATTTTCGAGTGTGAGTTTTTACTTTTTAGTTTTTAGTGAATAAGTACGTTTTACAATCCATAGAATACGAATAGGTAAAGTATTTTCGAGATGATGCCTGTGCGCGGTTGTGTGTGTTATTACAATATTTTGTGGACGATAACTCAAATAATACCAAACATTTAACAACCAAATTTTATATTTAAGGTTTTAATACAAATCTTAAGAATCCAGTTATTTTTTGTAGTAATCCGCAAACCGGACGTAGTACTTTGCTTAAATATTTCGATAAATAATTAATTTATCACAAAATTTTCTATTTTAAATGATGGATTATATTTTTGTCATCTACAAATCGTATTTAACATTTTTATCTGTACATGATACCTACTATTTAGAAAATAAATTATTGTTAATAATTCAGAGTATGAAACATAAAATTAAAGGCGTTACGAAAGTAAGTTATTAAAACTTATAGTCGGGGAAGTACTGTGCTGGCCACAGCAGATTTTTTGCTTTTCAGTCATGCTACTATAAAAATAAGTTATATTTATTGTTTATTATTACTTCCCTACGTACATATTTATTCTCGGTGTACAATACTTACGCAATAAAAATAAATAACTTTATTGTTCCTACTTGAAATTACATATACAATGAAAAATAGTGAGGTTTTAATCAATCACCTGTCAACATTCAATGTTGCCATCTGTATAAAATACAACTTATTATGAAAAAACCATACCAACCTAATGAGAAATATCCATAAACTTGGAGTTAGTTAACATGAGCCTTCTATTTATGTGGAAAAACGTTCGCGACAGTAACTCCAACATCATGTTATATTTAATCGCATGTTTACTAACCGCATTTTAAAAGGGAAATGGTAAAATTGGGCCGATATGTTTTTATGCTTATTTTCAGCATATTGTAGCCGTTTTTTAAAAATTTGGTGAAAATTTTTGTAATTTGCTATATTAACAAAGAAATACCGGATATTTTAACATGAAAAATATAGATACCTACATATTGTAATTTTTTATAGATACATTTATAGTACTACTTGTATATAGTGATTGTTTAAAAAAAAATATTTCAATCAGACGATATAATATGATTCTCCTTCTCCTTTGTTTTGTTTGTTATATTTTTTATGCTTTATGCTCTTTATTTAATATAATACTAAATGTAGTTCTGTATTTTTTGTATGAAATAAGAAAACAGTAGTAAATACAAATTTTTATAGAAATTTTTTTGTTTAAAAAAAATTAGTTTTTCGTTCACAAAATCATATTTTTTGTACATAAGACGACATTTTTAATGCATATTTTCGAAAAATTTAACAATATATTATGAGCATATTTTTAAGTGCAAAAAAGTGTCAGCTCAGCTCAAAAGTCTTTGCACAAAGTAAAGATCTACTTGATACCTTATTTATTAGTAGATAAACTGGGACTTCCCCTAAATCCGAAGTTTTAAAACATTTACCTATTAGCTTTAGTAGAGCTTCATTTTCTGTTTTTAGGCCTATGCGAAAGTAATATTTTTTATCTTGATTATTTACTTGTATTGCCAAAATGTTGACATATGGCCGATATGGCATTACTAAAATGCATGAGTGCTAAGACAGTGAAAAACAAATAACTAATTTATAATCTTAATCTAGGGTGTTAATACTAAGTTGTAACACCCGAAAATGGCAGTTAGAACTCATCGAAACAAATAACTTTTCTTAGTAATTTTTTTTCATTTGGAGCCCCAGTTCATAGTTATTGGCGTTTTTTTTTGTTTTTCGAAAAATCGTCATTACTCCCTTATTTTAAAGAATATTTAAAAAATATAACATTTTTAGGCATTTGCTTTCGGTTCTCGAAAACATTTGTATTTAGAATTATTTTCTATTTTATCAAATAATAAAATGGCGGCCGATCAAAAATTTCAAAACAAGATATTTTGAAAACCACTCAATCGATTTTTGAAAATAAAACATTTATAAAATCCTTAAACTATCTACTATAATATTTGTCTGAAACATTTTTTTATTCAATTGAATTATTAATTTTCCTGGTTTTTATTTTTATTAGATCTAGATCACATAACCGAGCGCCTACTGTACTAACTGCTCAGTTAAAATGATCTAATATGAAATTCCTTTTCTATTTTAAAATTATAGAATTGTTAACATTTTCTATTATTTTGTTGTGCATAGCATGCATTCTAAAGTAATGATAATTTCACTTCAGTAGGGTATAAAATATTATAACTAAGAAATTGAAATGCTAGTATTATATTGTATAATAATCTTTAAAATTTGAAATTACATATTATTTTGTAATGTATTTTAAATTTTTCTTGCAACATACAAAGTAATTATGATACCAAACGTTTATTGTTCATTATAAAATTCATGTGAACCACAAATTAATTATCATTGACGTAAGGTCGTCCTAGTTTAAAATTTTGAAAGAGAACATTGTTTAGATTTCAAATTTTCATACTATAGATACACATTACACATTATGAAATATTTAGTGTACAAAATAATGTATTCCATATTTTATATTACATAAACAATAAAAGATAATACCTACTTACGAAAGATATATCATCCTGATAGAAGATGCTATCTGTAACAAAAAAAAAAAAAAATTTGTAAAGTTACTTATACGAGTAGTAGAAAATTTGTTAAATTAACAATGCCATAACGCCATAAGGTTGTTTTTAACAATGCTATTGTTGCATACATGTAGAATAATTTACTTCTTGTAGGATTGCGGGAAGATTTTTATGCCACATGAGCGGTTTTTTGAAACACGAGCGAAGCGAGGGTTTCATTTACGCTAATGCTGGGATGGTGTCTTCCCGCAAGAGATTTGTACAATGTTTTTGTAACGAATAAAACTATAATCAAATTCATTCAAGCTACGAATATACAATAAATTTTATAAAAAGTGGTTACTATACGTGTCACGTCAGTCACAAGTTGCTAAGAAATTTGTTGATTTGTACAATTATTTAGTACGAAATAGTAATTTTCGTTTTCATTGTAGTTGTAGTAGTAGCCTGATCATTAAATTTGAGGTTACGATGTTTTTTTATCAGTACTACCGATAGATGGCGCGCAACGCGCACATATTTATTTCAAAATTATTATATCGATGGTGTTTATTGGTTTTAATACAAGAAAATCGTGGGAAGTAACATTTATTTAAAAAATTTGTTATTTTAAAGATAATTTTATTGTAGAATGCACAGGAAAGCCAGTGTTCTTTGCATTTTCCCGATTGACTACACTGGGAAATTGACATTTCCGATTGTCAATTGCGTGCTTAATGTCATTTCCTAGGTTATAAGTACAAAAATATGATATTAATGACCATTTGCACCGCTTCCACTTAAATTTTAAGTGTCACTTAAATGAACAATATCGAATCAAAATCAAATTGTCAAACGTAGAAATAACATTGCTGTCATAAGTTCTATTGGATATTTTTCATTTAAGTGACACTTAAAATTTAAGTGAAAGCGGTGCATATAGCCAAGACTTAGATCGCTCTTAAAATTTTCATTTGAGGCTGGCTCACCCAAATTGAGTACCTAAGGCATGATAATGAGATAATGTAGGTACCTATGTTAATTAAAAAAGAAGCTTGTTTTATAGTTAAAAACATATCTCACTGTTTTGATGTTTAGACCTATACGACTTACATAATTACTAATATGTATTTTTTGATTTATGTTAAAATAAAACCCGAATACTGTAAGATGATGGATACAGTATATTAATATCATTAATAATAATTTATCAACGGTTCGGTTAAGAACTAAGTACTAGCTGACCCGTATTTCTTTATATATACAAACATAAAAATCATGCTATCTCTAAACAGGGTTAGCACAATACCCTAAACACATACATTCATTTCACACATACTTACTTCTTGAAACGTTTTATTACATTTGGATATGATTAATAAAATTCTAGGAACAGTCGGTGAGATCAAAGGCTTCTTTCTTCATTTTAATTACAATATAACTGCTTCTTACTTGCATGATCTAACTTCTATAATAGTTGCCATAAACAAAGACATGCAAAAAATGGAGTTGGTGTAAGTAGGTAAACTGTTAACCAACCTTATTAATATACCAATCTCTTTTCTCTTCACTTTAATTTATAAAGGAACTTTATGCACGGTCATATTATAATTTGACAGTTAAATACAAATTTCTTTGATATAAACGTTACTTTATAGTCCACGCTCCACGGATCTCATTATAGCGCAGTGCGCTATAAAAAACGTCAAATCAATGCAAAAAGTTTATATTTTAAATTTTCCTTATATAAACTAATAATAATCCTATAAATAACCAGTTTCTGTAATTAGTTGTTCACTTTTTACCTCTCGCCTAGAGAGGTATAGGGATCGTGAAAAAATTCGATGTCGAGATTTTTGTCAATAAGCACGTTTTAGCACCTTTAGAACCTATTTTGACTATTTTCACGATGATGTCTGTGTGTGTGTGTGTGTGTCTGTATGTGCGCCTACTATAGTCTTTCGTTCTGATTCATTATCTCAAATTCTACTGAACATAAAAATCTAATATTTTGCAATATACATTTGTATATGTTAATGAAGAGCTGATTAGATTTTGGTAAAAATCTGCCAACCGGAAATGGTATTTTCTTGAAGCATTTTAACATTTTTTGCAAAAAATATAGAAAATTCTGCGATAGCTACAATTTGTCATACGACATTTCAAAGAACAAATTATATCTTACAATATTTATTTAACATCTTGTCTATATCTCTTACCAATAAAGGAAAATTATTTCTCAAAGATATATAATTTTACCTACCACGATTTGTAAATCACAATATAGGAAAAAATTTAAAACAAAAATGAATATGTCAATGTGACAGATGAACAGACGTATGCACAATTTCTAAAATGTTTGTGGCACCATTTTAAAAGAAATGTAAATATTATTAACTGAACATAATGTAATAAGGTAATAATTAAGTTAAATTTTTATCTATAAAGAGCTAATTAAGAACTAGGAACTATAAAATTATTTTCAAAAAGTTTGTAAATTTATTGCAAAATTATAGTTTAAGAAAGCCTAACTAAAACCAAATTCACATAAATTACAGTGTTAAGGCGAGAGGTCGTGTGCTGGCCACAACAGATTTTTTAGTTAAATAACATCATATTTACTTACCTACAGTAAAAATAAATATCATGTAAATATTTAATTCAATAATGTCCAGGAAATTTTTTATCGTACATTCCAACAACGTAATTAGCTCTCGTGTACCACTCGAGCTAATAAAGACGTTGTTGGAAAGCACTCAAAAAATTTCCGGAAAGAATTAATGCACATGTGATATAAGTGAAAATATTTAACCGTGCATAAAGTTGGATATGTACCACGGGCGTAACTTGCTTTTATGGCTCTTAACGTGTTTTTAGTCCTCGGCTGACACTCGGGCTTAAAATAACGTCTCACGCCATAAAAGCTTCCTTACACCCTTAATACATAAATAACTATTAAATAAAATATTACTTTTCAGTTGATAAAATAAAGAACTTTTGTAAAATAACATTATTGGGTTTGACAAAAATAAATGTTTTTTGGTCTACTCTGAAGTGTAGGTAAACATAACAATCACACATTTTACCGCTTATTGTTCGATAAAAAGCCTCGAATTTAATTAGTTTAATAGACCATTAAAAGGTTACTTTGTAATAGAAAAGCATAAAAAAGAGAGTCTACAAAAACGATTTTGCACGATTGTTCCTTTTTATCAACTTACCATGCATGTTTCCAAGACGGTATGTTGTTTTTACCGGTTGCCATACTAAACAGAACGGTAAGTAAATTCAAACTGAACGGTAAGTAAAAAAAAATTTTTTTGTTTCAGCATTACCAATAAATTAATATTTGCGAATTTTCGAATCAATTTTGCTTACTCCAATCGTGCCAAAAATGATAATCACGAACGTTAAGGAATTACCGATATCAGACAAAACTCTGTGAAAGAATTATTATACTCGAAAAATTAAAAACAACATTTAAACGATAGTCAATTATTGTTTTCTCGAAACTCACATGTTAATCACATGATGCCGAGGTTGGTATCAATTTAAATATTTTGGAGAGATAAGTTTTGTTGAAATATAAAAATGTTATTTGCAAAAGTTTCATTTAAAAAAAAAATTGTTTTAATGTTGCTAAATGAAGCATAAAATTAAATGCTTACGATAGTAAGTTATTAAAACTTACAGTACCTACTGTGGTGGCCACAACAGATTTTTTGATCTGTATTTATCTTCGGTAAATTGAAATACTAGATCAATCATTTAAGATAGGTAAGCACTTAGTTTTTTTGGCAAATAGAGGAAAAAATAAACAATTTATAATAAACAATTATAAAGCGAAAACGAAAACCCCACACCCACATTACCAAAACAAAATCCATTAACAAATGAGAAATGACTAACAATATACCATAAGAAACTTGAACAATGCACAAGGTCTCTATAATATCAGTGTCCAAGCAACCAAGAATGATGAATAAATGAATAAAACAGTTGAAGTGCGGAAACAATCACCGACACACGTCATGGTTCACCGGGTTAGGTTAGGTGGTGACCTTGAGAAATTCGCGGGAACGGTTCGCGGTTCGCGCCTTTTTTGTGCGTCCGATGACGTCACAGTCGACCCCGTCTGTCGGTCAAGATGAGGTGATAAATTGACTTGGCGGGAATTTTGAGTTTTTTTGTGCATTGTTTATGAAGACAAGTGAAATTTAATGAATATGAAGTGTTAGTGTTCTAGAAATTTTATATACTGTTTGGTCGATAGTAAGTCAGAAATAATTTATTTCAAGCTTTGTGTCGCGAAGTAATAATAAAAGAAACTAATATTATTTTGATATTCCAGCATAAAAATTAAGATTTCTAATGTTCAAGTTTCGAATTTTAATTTTTGGTTTTCATCTTTAAAGGCTGAAGATGTTTTTAAATTCAAATATTTTTACTTTTATTATTAATATTTAGATAAAAAATACCATCGATCTTATACTTTCTAGTTATAGTCCGGGAGGCAGCGTCAAATTTCACCGGACCATTATACTGAGGCTGGATTTTTTAGTATAGGCTTTCGTGATATTGATGAGAAAAAATTTCTATGTTAGCTGGTCCAGATCCGTGACTTAAGATTTTGAAAGTCTGCGTATCTCGCAAGAAAAAATAGATTTTCGGGGCATTTTACTGAAGTTTAAAATTTGCAAATAGTTAGTTGATGAAATTTTCAACACGAAAAAAAATGTTAGCTGCAAAATATGTGTAATTTAACCTGTTAGCTGCGCGCATGATCATGTATGGGAAATTGAAAAAATCGGACTATTTTACTGAAGCTGAAGCAGTGACCCAATGACATAAATTTGATTAGATTTTTTGCGAAAACGGTAAGTTTTCAAATCCAAATTAATTTTTCTATTTCCTAAAAATTGCAGGGGTCGAGGGAGGTGACAACTCAGTTTTAGGCTCCTTGCATGGCCTTCTAACGATTTATGAAAAAAAAATTGACTTTGTGATTTTTTCCCCAAACGTCGAATTTTTGTTACAGATTGACTGGACTATTCGAACGCGCAGCTAACAGGTTTAATCACACCCGTGCATCAGCTAACAATTATTTTTACAATTTCCATACCATCATATTGCAATACAAATCAATTTCAGCTTCAGTAAAATAGTCCGATTTTTCCAATTTCCCATACATGATCATGCGTGCAACTAACAGGTTAAATCACACATATTTTGCAGCTAACATTTTTTTTCATGGTGAAAATTTCATCAATTAACTATCTGCAAATTTTCAACTTCAGTAAAATGCCCCGAAAATCTATTTTTTCTTGCGAGATACGCAGACTCTCAAAATCTTAAGTCACGGAGTCGCGTCAGCTAACATACGTTTTCTTCATTTTTCTACGGAAAACTAGTTCCTAAGAAACTTGAAATTCTCAGTATAATCACCCATGAAAATTTGACGCTACCTCCCGGACTATTAATTACTGCATATGACATTTTTGTTTGTGATCGCAACATATCCGAGAGAGAATCGGAATCGGATCTTGAGGTGTATTGCGGGTTGGATTTAGTTCATAACCATGGAGACGCTTTGACTCCTTTGACATAAATCGGAATTTGGTTAACCAGGACCTTTATTCTGTAACTTAACAACTACTGTTACTGTTGCTGCAGTGATGACGTCAGTAGCAACAGTTACAAGTCACACAGAATCGCTATTTTAATTTAATTAGATCCAAAATTAGATCCAGATAATACTTTATAGATTTGCTAATTTCATTCATAAACAGGTTTCAGCAATTATTTCCAAAATTGCAAATAAATAAGCCATAATTATGCCAATTATTTGAAAAAATACTCAAGTAATATGAATTACACATAACCTATAAAAAGGAATGATTTAAACGAATGTCGTTTGCAGCAAACTGTCGCTTCGAATCGATGCAGCAACACTTGCAGTAACTGTTGCTGCAAATATGACGTCATATCAGACGTTCAGTACTTTGCCGGCAGAGAGCACTAGCGAATATAATAACATGTAGAGTTGCTAAAAATTACAGAATAGACGCCCTGTAATGTTAGAACTGTCTGACGTGAAGTAAATACCAATTATTTTGTGATACTCGTAAGTCATTAAGATTTGATGTTTGACTAATTAAAATGAACAAAATAATGTATTTTTTACACGGACGGGAGTAAACGTCAACTTTTTCTTATTAAAAATCATGATAGAAGTGATTCATTTAGTCCCTAGGGAAATAATCACTCCATAGGGAGTTTATATTATTATTATTTATTTGTTGCTGTGGGTTGCTATGTATGATTTACGTTACCAACAACAAATAACATACTTGATAATTTATTATTATATTTTTAAAGTAAATTAATTTGGTCCGTGTAAAAAATAGTATATACCCCTCAGGAGAGACTGCAATTTTTCCCTCGTTGCTTTGTAGCCAGAGGGCGAAGCGAAGCACCTCATGAAAAAAACATGCATTTCTCTCCCTCGATGTATAATATACTATTAGTGCACCAGTTGTTATTACGACGTTACATACGAGTTTTTATTATCATAATGCAACCCGTAATACACTTCAAGATCCGACCTCTCATGCCCTCTCACTCTTATATGTTGCGATCACTTTATAACAATGCTATGGACGGTCATGCGGTATCTAGACAGTACATGATCGAAGATAAATGCCAGAATGATACATTCATAGACGTGGCCAGAATATCTGTTTGGGGGTTTGGATCAGTGGTGTAGTCCTATTAAAATAGTACCGGGGCGCTGTTGTGTATAGGGAAAAAGAATCGCTGCAAACTAAATTTTAAGGTCAAGGTCAAAGACTGTTTCATTAAAAGTTAAATTTTTTCATACAGGTAAAATTACGAAATATTTTACACTCTCACGTATAAAAATTAAAATAATAATAAATTTAAATAAATTAATGAAATAACTATCTTATTTTAGCATTTAGATATCAGCTAACCTCCTCCCTAGCTACGCGTATGGATGCATTTAAAAATATTACCAAACAGCATTAAGTCATAACCACGAAGTACATAATATAGACAGGAGTGAAAGCGAGCGCGTTTGAAATGGTACAAAACTAGTACCGCGAGAGAGATAGCAGATAAACCCTGAGTACTGTACAGTGTCTTACGGTGCCGACACAATAATATCAACATAGCCGGCTTTGCTTTGTTTATTAACTGTTTGAAATGACAGTAGAAAGTCATTTGAAAGTTGTGTGTGTATTAAAAAACCAAAAATTATGTGCTATTTTTTGTGGTCGTCTACGATATTTTCAGTTTTGATACTCGTGATGACATTTACTAGTACATTATTTATAAATTTATATAGAAGACGCATTTCAACAACTCTAGATAAAGGTGGCCAGGTCGATGTTATATATACTGACTTCCAAAAGGCATTTGATCAAATAGACTTTTATATTCTAATACAAAAAATGGAAAATTTTGGCTTCAATCGTAACTTAATTTCTTTATTCATTTCATACCTTTTTGACAGAAAACAGTTTGTGAAATATAACGGATTTTCATCAGATCATTTTATACCCACATCAGGAGTCCCTCAGGGCTCTGTGCTGGGCCCTTTTCTATTTGTTATATTTATAAATGATTTGAGCAATTTAATAAAGTGTGATCACCTCCTTTTTCCTGATGATCTGAAGGTGTATTCTACTATCAAAAATGTTGAAAACTGCATTGCACTTCAAAGTCAGCTGGATCAAATAAATGTATGGTGTTCACACCATAATTTAAAACTCAATATAAATAAATGCAAAATAATGTCTTATCATAGAACAAAAAGTTCAGCTCTATTCAATTACAACATTAATAATCAATCACTGGAGCGCACTAATTTAATTAAAGACCTAGGAATATATTTTGATCCAGCACATACATTTGCACCACAAATCAACACAATGGTCAAATCAGCATTTAAAATGCTTGGTTTTATTTTCAGAAATTGTAAACAATTTACCAATACTACAACACTCATCATTTTATACTATTCACTCGTTCGTTCTAAATTAGAGTATGGTTCAATTATATGGTTCCCAATATATGAAAGATATATTGTGGAGATAGAAAAAGTGCAAAAAATATTTCTTAAGTATTTAGCTTACCAACTTGATAACCTGTATCCAGAACGAGGAATAGATTATAACTTACTCTTAAATCGCTTTGATTTTAGTTCGCTAGAACGGCGTCGATGTTGGCACTCTGTTGTGTATCTTGCTAAATTTCTACAAGGTAAGGTGGACTGTTCTACTTTGGTGCATTGTATAAACATATACGTACCCCGTCAGTCTTCAAGACAAACTTTAACTTTTTTGTGTCCAAAAGCTAAAACAAATCTGCAATTGAAGTCTCCAATTAATGTAATGTGCAAGAATGCTAACCTGCATAATGCACATATTGATATTTTTACAACACCACCTGCACAGCTCTTTAATATTCTTTGTAATTTAGATATTTAAGGATTATTACTTTTTTTATGAATGTATTATGTATTATTGCTTTTCTTATTATAATAATTATGTACCTTTTGTTTTTGTTATCAAGTATTACTATTTTGCTTTATGTTTGTTTTTGTCCTGTTATTGGTGTACACACTGTTGGGCAAATAAATATTATTATTATTATTATTATTATTATTATTATTAAAACACAATGTAACCAAATCCCAACAAACATCTGACACCGGTGTGCTTATATGCTATCTCTGTCGCACAACGGGACTAGAATGAGACAAATTAAATTTCAAGCAATCTTTCGATTAACTCGGTTTTGGCATAAGTGCCGAATAGTCCACTTCTCAAATTTTAAGTTGGCAAATTTGGTTATTTATAAAAAGTCACTAAAAGTAACTATTTAAATAAGTGGTTCCAAGAATGTTTTTGTTTGACAGTTAAAGAATGGTAAAAGGTTAAGTTAGGTAAGATCACTACAGATGTAGATTAATAAGAATTTTTACTAAAAACGGAATATGTGAGACTCAAGAAATCTATCAATTTCAAAATACGACATAATTATTACTCATTCAAAAACAAGAAATGTAATAAACAGTTTCACAGTCGCTGGTTAATTTCATTTGTCAAAGTAGTGGAGGAAACTTTTGATAGCAGTGGACTATTCGGCACTTATGCCTCGGTTTTTCGTCCCGATGTTTTGACACCTCATTCAAATAGTACATTTTTTAAGTTTGCGACTTTCCAACTTTGATATAACATGATTATAATTGTAGTATTGTTGTACAAACTTAACAGAGAAGTCATAATTAACTCAGTAACATTATGACTAAGTCTTCTTATTTTTATTTAAGTATGTATCGTGTAATACGTACTTCGGAGACTAGCTTCGTGCTGCCACCTATGCTAAGCTTTGCGCTAAGGTATTCCTGTGATTCAAAAACGTCAAATCGTTTGTAATTTTTGTTACTTTTCTTCACTGGGTAAGTACTGTATACTTCACGTTTAGTATTATTTATTACCGAATTTAATTATTTCATCCCTTGTAAAACATATCTATTTCCTTTTTATTTCAAAATAGTTAATGACAATTTACGAATTTGACAGTTACTCTTGCTTCTTGTCAGCATCGCTCAGAAATACTATTTTTTTCAAAATCGGCATGAAAATCTTCATTTCCTGGCTAATTTGAGTCTTGAAAGTAAGATTTCCATGACTACGCATGAAAATAAATAAGTAAAAATGACTGAAAATTTTCATGCCTAGTCATTTTTACTTTCCACTGTCTGTAGATACAAACACTTGTCATGACAACGTTTTCTAAAATTTGACACAGCTCTGATGATTTATGCAAACCTAATTTTTTCTATAATTTTAAGCTTCTATAATTGCCGATTTAAAAAAAATAAAATACATCACGCGTCATAAAAATGTCTTTGCTAGACTCGGAGGCTTTGAAGAAACGCTCGAACGCTATGCATCCTCGCATTCTTCAAACAAGCCTCCTCGTCTGCAATGAAACATTTTCATGACTTGTAATATAATATACTATTATAGAGCGCACTCTACGCACAATGTAGGACAAACATTAAACACTCTTGGATTAAACACTCTACAAGTAAATTTGTTGCTGAACGTACCCCTGAGATACTAGATCACGCAAAGAAATTTTGTGACATTTTTAACACAATTGTGATTTTATTTTACACAAACACGGTTTATTATTAGGACAGCAGCAACGTGTTGATATAGTTACCATCGTTTTGTGGTAGTTCTTGTATGTTACTTTCTACCACAATATTGCGATTAAATTTTAGATTTAAAATATACATAATAAATTGTGGTATAGAACACAATACACGTATGGAAATAATTACTACATATAATATTTATATATTACCACAAAGATTTGTAAAATCAAAATTATATTTAGTTTTATTTACAAATATCAGAATTTAATAATACTTCTTTTAATGATAATTATTATGATATTATTAATACAATGAATGCAGTGAAAGTAATAAAAATATTTAGTTATTACTTTATAATTTGTAAGGGCACAGTGTTAAAATTAGACATCTTCGTTACTCTTACAAATTTAGCAATGCACTATAAAATAAAAATGTTTTTTTTTTTTCGGCGTCAAGTACCTACTGAATAATAATTTCTTATTTTATAGTGCATTGCTAAATTTGTAAGAGTAACGAAGGTGTCTAATTTTAACACTGTGCTCTTACAAATTATAAAGTACCTAATAACAAAATATTTTTCTTACTTTTACTGCTTTCATTGTATCCATAATACCATAATATGAAATAAAAAATAGGATCATGAGGTTAACATTAAATTAACAACAAGAACAAATGAAGAACACTGCATTATTTACCAAAATATAATCTATTTTATAAAGAAAATTAGGAAAAAAAAACATCTTATACGACTAAGTATGACATACTAAGATACAAAACAATTCATATAGATTATTTCTTAAATCAAATATTTTCAATATGAAGAAACATCCCCTGTAAAAAAAGGAACTATGAATGTACCTAGAATTAGAATATCTTGATATAATACATAATTAACTTACGTTTAGAAAATCGGGACTAGACACTGAAAATCCCATTCAATTAACTTCTTCTTAACATTTTGATCAGCTATTCCTGTATTAATTATTTATCAAATATTTGCGAGTTCTTTATAAATGCCTTCGACACGTATGCACACAACAAACTTTGATACACAAATGAGAAAAATAAAGCTTGCCGGTTCAAACAAACTTGCAGTAAAACTACAAGAAAATAGTTATAAGGTATACAAACCATTGTGGTAATTTCAACTATTCAATTCAGTAAATATTAGAAATTACACTTATTGTGGTAAATTTAACTTGAAGTTTTAGGTTTATATTTACTTGTACTTTTACCACAAATATTGCGCTAAAATACACAATGTTGATATGTTGGTTAATAACACATCTTATTATCTTAAACATCAATATATAAATCACAAAACGATTGTGTTGTTAACATCTAATTTTGTGAAATGTATTGAAAATTTTTAAATTTACTACAGCAAATATATAAAAAAAATAGCATAACCAAATTACAATAACATTGAAGTTAATTGCGCCTGTATATTTTTTTCCGTGTACTCATTCAATAACATAGCGTAAGTATCATCTACCTGATATTTATATATTTTGTTTATTATGCAAACGACAATTTAAACCTAATTACCTAAAACAATTATTATCATTTACGGAAATGTCAAATCGTTTTTATACTTCCGTTACTAATTAGTAAACATAATAGAGCGCTGTTATGATTGCCTCATAATAACCTCACCATTAGATTTCATAACATTCGTACAACAAATAGATTTCATTCAACATTCATCATGTGGATAGATGAGGAGGAAACTAAGCTTCGAAAAATGTCTCTATTCGTTTATCTTTATGTTTAAATTATGAGCAGACATTAAACGGAACGGAACCAGCATTGAGTTATGTAACGTTATTTAAATTTATGATGATTTTAGTTTCGTAGGTGTGTGACTGTACTGTTTCTATTTGTTATTCAACAATCATTAAAATTAAATAAGTAGTTTTGTGATGTCACATCAAGATGTTTATTTCGAGGCAGTAGCTGCGCACATTTAAGCACAGCAAGAGGAAAGTCACTGAATTGAATGAATTAGTTGGAATTAAAGAAATTATTTTGGGAATAGAGGAATTATTTGGAATTGATGGAATTAAATTGAATTGAAGGAATTATTTTATGAATTGGAATTGACCATACAAAATTTTAAAAGTGATTTGCTTCTCGACGCACAGCGCAAAGCTCTCTGTGCAAGTGATGACGTATACCGGGTGTAGCATTTTTTCTGACAGGAAATACAATGTTAAAATTTTAATTTTTACCTATTGCTTTTAGAACCAAACTGTAAATAAAAAAGATGTTCAGAATAAAAAACTGCATACACCGAGCCCTTATTTATTGATATAAAACGTTCCTGCCACGAGATACACGTAAATTAAATTTGATATATTTGAGCTGTTTACATAGTGCCATGAAAAATAAAATGAATTAGAAGTTAGATAAAAAAAATAAACACTTCAATTTATTAATTACGATAAAATGGGAGCACACAATTTGGACAAATATAGTTTTGTCAAAGTGTAGTTTGACCAAAAATAATTAAGCCAAACTGTATTTTAGTCAAACTGTAATTTGTTCAACTGGAATTTTGTCAAACCGTAAATATGCCAACCCGTAATTTGGCCAAACTGTATTCTAGACAAACTGTAATTTCACATTCCGTAATTTGACCAAACCGCAACTTCGACTAATATTATTTTGTCAAATCGTTTTCAGGTAAACCGTAATTTAGCCAAAACGGAACTATACCTAACTGGAATAATTCTACACGGAATTTATCCATTACGATTTGAGTAAAATGCGTTAGGCAAGATTACGGTTATGCATAACTGCGATTTAACAAAAATACGGTTTGAATAAATTCCGTTTTGCATTATTCCAGTTAGGTATAGTTGCATTTTGGCTAAATTACGGTTGACCTGAAAATGATTTGTCAATAAAATATTAGTCGAAGTTGCGGTTTGATCAAATTACAGAATGTGAAATTACAGTTTGTCTAGAATACAGTTTGGCCAAATTACGGGTTGGCATATTTACGGTTTGACAAATTTCTAGTTGAGCAAATTACAGTTTGACTAAAATACAGTTTGGCTTAATTATTTTTGGTCACACTACGTTTTGACAAAACTATATTTGACTAAATAAGCGGACGCCCGATAAAATGTACCTTAGGAAGAAAAGAAGGAAAATAAAATAATTATTAATTTATTTTTTTGATTAGTGAATCCTTTTTATGGTCCAATAAATCAATTAGAACAACCCGCTGAATACGCCTAGGTATGCTCGAATTCTCACTCTTGTCACTTGTGTCCCAAATTCAAGATGGCGGACGAAAATTGCGTCAAAAAATCAGTTATTTGGATTTATCTCAGAAACTGTTTATATTATGTGAAAAACTGTTACATAAGAAAATAAATAATAATAATTAAAAAAAATTCTTTATTGATCTCTAGATACTCTTAGAAAAAAACAAGTACAGGAATTAGTTGCAAATATTAAACAATTTTTGAACGTGTACTTTAAAAATAGAGAATGGTAGGGATTTCAAACAATCAGAGATACTATTATAATAATGTGGTGCTAAATATGAAAATGAACATTTAAATTTTGTTTTTCGATAAGAAGGAACAACATAAAGATTTTTATCTCGCAGGTTGTAGTTACAAATTTTTTAAATAAGTTTTTCACTTAAATATGGTGGTAAATCCGTCATAATTATTTTATGAACCAAGCACAAATAAAGAAAATAATAATATTAGCTTGAATTCTATAACTGGAGATGTGATCGTACTTACGCACACCGTAAATGAAGCGTAAACATGAGTCTTGTAATAAAATAATTCTATGCAAATCTTCATGTGACAGATGCGGTACATAAACACATGCACAGTAATCAAAAAGTGGTAAAATTATGGTTTTCTCTATCCGTATCTTTACGTCAATTGACAATGAATGTCTGAATTGATATGTAGATCATATAATTCTCTATAATGGACGTTTTACACTACGCTAAATATTAAACAAGAAATTGCGCAACAAATTGAACAATCAATATCTTGAGCAATAAATTGCTTTATTTTTAATGAACTCTGTATTATACTGAGACAATTTTATATACCCACAATATTTAGTTTGTGATTCTGCGCAGTTCGCATATAATAATAATTTGACAACCGCGCTTATCTATTTTTTCATACAATTTACGAAGCAATGCGATATTTCACACAATTTTCTGTATGATACTACACAATTTAGATTGTTTCAAAAATTGAACAATATCTTGTTCAAGATTTAGTGTAATGTAAAACGGGTTTAAGATAACCACACAACACATCAATCGTATTAACGTCTGTAAGACGTACATCTTGCAACTATCTTATAGACGTCATAAGGAGACTAGTATTGGTCGAATTTTAGACGTCTTTTGCGGTAGTCTTTAAATCGTCATTATGTTGTCCAATTTTAAATCTCCTACTTACAATATATAGGAGTCCTATATTTGTCTCAAAATTTATCTTGGTTTTGACATACAGGAATCCTATATTGATCAAAATTAAGCCGTATATTGGTCATAATTTTATTAAAAAGGACATCATTTGACTGTCGAAAAGGTATTAAATAGACGTCATTTGCATGGAAGAAAATATCATCTTTTAAATCCAGAATGGAGGACATAAGACACGTATGTGACGTCTTTGTGATTACATTTGGATCAGACGTCTTAGCGACGTATTTGTGTTGTATGGGTAGATTCTTAATGATTTTCATGGAAGTGGCACAGTTATCGAGAAAATCGTGAAAAAGTATTTCGAACAATTCAATAATTAAAAACCAAGTTGACATTAGGTTGGAGGTCACTTTTCCCCTGCCGTTTTCCCCCTGGCTATTAATTTCCCTCATTTTTTTCCTACGACTACTAAAAATTTTAAAAAAAATGATTAATTTTTTTAATCCTGTCAGAAAATGATATTTATTTGAATTCTACCGTACGGTAGAGATGATGGGGTTAAGTTCAGAAAAATGTTAGGCAAGAATATTTTCTAGTTTTAAAAAATTAGGTTAGGTTAGGTTAATGATGATTACAAGGTTGGAGGAAGACAGGGGAAAATTGGGCAGAGGAAAGATGACCTAAGGGAAAAATATCGCAGGGGAAAAATGGGACAGGGGAAAAATTGGGCAGGGAAAAAATGGCAGGGGAAAAATTACCAGGGGAAAAACGGCAGGGGAAAAGTGTACCCCAATCTGAAATTATATCTCCCTACACGAAAACGGCTGTACTTATTAACGGATATAAATATCAACTCTCGGTTTGGTGCAACAAATTCAACGAACATTTCTCTATAAGCTCTACATTTAAAAAAATAATTTTAATTAGTAGTAAAAAGTGTAGAGTGTGGCGAGAGTTCTTGTGCTGGCCACATCAGATTTAAAAAAATTAATTTCACCTCTTTGACAAGTATCCTCCAGTTAATGATAAAGCAAATATTGTACTCTAATAATAATTATTAGTGATACCGATACCCGACCACCCGTACATTGTAATCAATTTTCACTTAATTTCACTACCAAGAGCTCATGTGCTATTAACCGTGGGAAAATCGATTTTTCCTTAATTAGCCACCGATTTACACGTGAAATCGTTCATACCCGCATCATACGATAAAATATACACCGTCAAATGCCAGAGCAACTCATGGTTCTAACGTTCTAACGTTCTTACGCTCATATCGTGAAAACATCAAGTTGTGTAGTTACAGTAAATACTCATATCCTGAAATATCGACATCGACTGTGGTTAAATTATGAGTAATTTTACTTTAAGTGTATATAGTTAGGCGAAGGAAATTGGTGCTTAAAGTAATTTTATGTGTACTATGTTAATAAAGGATTCAGAATTAACTAGATCGTAATGAGAAAGTATAAAGTTTTACTAGTTAAAATATTGATGGTCTGTCATCACACCAAAATGTGAGGTTTGGTTCATATTTTTTGTGTGTGTTTTCTAAAACTAATTACGAATAATTCACAAAAAATTTAAAATACCCAGTTATTCGTAAAACGTTGTACGTACCTCGGACCGAAAGACAGATTACACCCTTGGACGAATAAAGGCCCTCGCAAGCGTCGGGCCTCAAACTTCGTCCGTAGACGTAATCTTTTTCTTTCGGCTCTCTATACGTAAATATATAACTATAATGAATACAAATTTGTAAAGAAATGTTTTTACCTCTCGCCTCATATTCTATAAGAGAGGTATTGCAATGGGTCAATATTTTCGAGTATGAGTTTTAAGTGGATAAGCACGTTTCAGGGTCTCTAGAATACGAATTTACTATTTTCACGTCTGTGTGTGTGCGTATGGACGTGTGGACGTATGGACGTATGGACGTATGAACGTATGAACGTATGAACGTATGAACGTATGAACGTATATATGGAGTGACGATTTTTCGTCCACGATAACTTAAAAAGTATCAAATTTTAATAAACAAATTTCATATTTAAGGTTTTAATATGCATCTTAACACCGGATAAGATTTTGGTAAAAATCCGCAAACCAGAAGTAGTACTTTTTGAAACTTGATATAGTTTTCCTTATATAAATTGGTACATTATTTATTTATGACAATTTTTGCAATTAAAAATAATAGAAAATACCGTGAGTTTATTTTAACGTGAAACATGGGATTTTTCATATCCATGGTTACGAATTTGACAGCAATGTAATAGAGCGTTCTTTTTAAAATAGAACATAGGGAATCAATTTAACTGAAATATATTATATTTAAAATTATATGAAAGTTACAAAATAACAAACAAATAAACAATAAATAAAATAATTTTTCAAAAATCCCTCCATTCACGGCTAAACAATGACCCAATCGATTATAAAACTCTTGAGTAACATTAGTTATTTGGGCAGCTGTAATAGTTCTAGAGACGTTTTGAAAATTTATTATAGTTATTGTTTGCTGTGTTACTTGTTACAATATTAAACAATGTTGAGTAAAATTTTACGTTTGCAATAAAAATGTTAACTTTAAAGTTTTTCCTTGTTGCTCCAAGGCAAGGTGTTCATTTTACTGAAATAAATTTCTTGTCCCTGTTTTAAAAGAAAATCAATGCTAAAAGTAATATACATCGGGCTCCCCACTCTGCCCTACAGGCACAAAGTCTGCCACATAGAGTTTTGTAATCCAACGTAAAACGTAGGGTTCACCAGAGATCCATACAGTTTCATTTTCCACTTGACAAGACTTAATAAAAATTCATGAATGAGAATCCGAGGTGAATCAAGGGTAAAGTGAAAAGTAAATAAATTTTATCGCGAGGGTGAGAACGTTATTATGCTAGTAATCACTTTTTATGAGATGCTAGTCTTGTCGTACCACTTTCTTAAATATGAAAGCCAAGAGGGTCAATATACACAACTAATTATTATAGTCTGTTGTTTTATAGTTGGTAAATAATAATTGTAATTTGTAATCAGGGGTAATACCATAAGAGATGATAATTTTTTGAGAATTATTGTTTTGTCGTTTCCACGGCAACTTATTTCTAACAATTTCACGACACAAAACATCATCTATCAATTTCCCGAAACGAAGTTGAAGGGGAATTGTCAGATGATGTTTTGTGGAGTGAAATTGCAATAAGTTGCCGTGGAATAGACAAAAATTCTCTCAAAAAATTATTATCTCGAATGGTATTTAGGAAGAATAGTTTTCTTGTTAAAAATACTACCAAAACGACTCATTTTGCTAAACATTTTTGACGTTTCATGTGACAAATTAATTAATTTTTTGTTACTGACGTAACAAAATAAAACCTAATCTACAAAATTATGTTGTCAGATACATCATTTTAATTCTATTGGTTGCATTACGTCATCATTACGCAATATGATTGGTTAAACCATCTGTCAAAAAATATTCATATTTAGTTTGACGTTTCAACATTGTGTGGTTCAGTGTAGTTGTCGATACACTCTTTAAGCTAGATTCAGACCTACTCAATTATAAGTGTAAGTGCTAATTTAACCAATCAGAGCTCAACGTTCGCACTTATAATTTAAATAGGAATTTTGTGGAAGCGCTGGTTGGTTAACTTAGCACTTATATTTATAATTGGGTAGGTCTGAATCTAGCTTTAAACATCATTCACATAAGCATTTCGCATTTTTCAGGTTTACATTTATGTTTACGTTTAAGAAAGATTGAATACATCTAACTAAATAAGCCGAAATAAGAGCATTCATATTCATAGTGCTTGCAATTGGGAAGTGTAAATGTTCGTATTTAGTTATATGAATTTAAACTTTCTTAAATGTAAATCTAAACTAAAAAAGTAGGAAGAATCAGGTGGATGGGTCATGTTCAAAGGAAAATGGATATGGACCCAGTAAAAATGATAACTATAGACAAGTACCAAATGGTAAAAGACCAAGGGGAATACCCAAATCAAGATTTTTAGATCAAATAGAAGGAGACGCAAAGAAGTTAAAGATAAAAAGGTGGAAGGAACAAGCAATGAACAGGACAGAATGGAAAAATATTCTAAAACATGTCAAGACTCTTCACGGTTGTAGAACAATAATTGATGATGATGAAACCATTTTGGAAATTTCCGGCAATAGATAGAAAAATTCCCCGGAATAAATAGGGAAATTCCCGGGAATAAGAAAGGAAATTCCCGATAGCGATAATAAACGCAAAAATTTAACCGGAGAGTTGTAAAAGCGCATTTCTGGTCATCAAAACGTATGAAAAGCGCAGAAATATAATCAGTAAATTTATGTACAATAAGCGCAAATCATAACGTTCAATAAGCGCATTTTTCGAAAATGAGATTTCTGACCATAACTAGTTAGTCCAGATCGTCTTCGAGTATGATGGGGTTAAGTTCAGAAAAATGTTAGGCAAGAATATTTTCTAGTTTTAAATAATTCAAAAAATCTTGTTAAAAATACTCTTCGAGTATGATGGGGTTAAGTTCAGAAAAATGTTAGGCAAGAATATTTTCTAGTTTTAAAAAATTCAAAAAATCTTGTTAAAAATACTCTTCGAGTATGATGGGGTTAAGTTCAGAAAAATGTTAGGCAAGAATATTTTCTAGTTTTAAAAAATTCAAAAAATCTTGTTAAAAATACTCTTCGAGTATGATGGGGTTCAGAAAAATGTTAGGCAAAAATATTTTCTAGTTTTAAAAAATTCAAAAAATATTATAGAAAAACTGTCGTACAATCCCTAAAACCATTGTGCTTTTCAAATGTTCCCTTCTGCGTTTATATAACGTCAATTTCTGCGCTTATATAACGTCAATTTCTGCGCTTATATAACGTCAATTTCTGCGCTTTTCGTACGTCGATAAGCAAAAACTGATAAAGGCCAAATGCGCTTATATAACGCACCCAATTTAACGCAGGCGCAGCATTACCGACATGCTCCAACCTGTCCAGACTTATTTCTTAACATTTAGCAATGTTACATTATTTAAACTTTTGGTTAGAGGTTATACTGCCCGTCTGCTTGTCTTTTATTGAAATAAAAATTTTGCTGTGCCTTTGATTTTTATGAGGAAATTTATCGTAAATTTTCCACAGAAATTTCCCTGAAAATTTTCATATATAATACCACTAGTGTTCCAAGTTATGTCGACAATTTTTGTTGCTGTATCACGAATGGTTATTACGCTTGATTGAAAATTGCACGAGTGCGTAGCACGAGTGCTATTTTCTTAAGCGTAATAATCATGAGTGATGCAGCCACAAAAATTGTCTACATAACTTGGAACACGAATGGTATTCGGAGGACAATTCACCGAATAAAAATGTATTCTTTCTTTATGAAAATGATTTATAAATAGCTTCACTTCCATTACAACAGTTATAACAATAGGATTTTGATTAATAAAGATATATTCAATTGTTTAAAATTGTCGATTGGATCACTAGTGAAAATTGTCGAAAAGTTATGTCGCTGCGAGCACTAGTGATAAATTGTCGAAAAAATTCGTTTCAATTGGTGGAAAATTTATAAATCCTCAAAATTGATTGGTCCATTTTTGACAGATGACACATGAGTTGAATTGTCCCAGAAATTCCTCAGAAAATTCGACAAAAAACTTCCCGGGAAATATCCTGCGAAATTTTCCGAAATATTCGTTCCCGGGAATTTGCCCATCACTATATTTGTATTTTAAGGTGAATAAAAGTGTGTTCATTTGAGTTGTTGTTGTTAGGCGATATTTAACCGTAACAATATTGTCCAGTGTGTTATATCTAAACCTCCCCCAGGCCAGCTTTTATCTAAATGCTAAAATAAAACATTTATTTTATTAATTTTTTAAATTTAATTTTTATACGTGAAATAGGGTAAATATTATGTAATTTCCTCTGTATGAAAAGAATCCAAACAAATTTTCGCCAGTGGCGCTTTTTTGTTTTTCTTTATGCAACAGCGCCCCGGTACTATTTTAATAGTACTAAACCACTGATTCAACGCCCCCACCCCTCCAAGCAAAAATCCTGACTACGCCTATGACTTTATTTATTGATTTATCCTTCATTATCCTTCATCCGAGGATCTTTTTATATAATTTTCTTTATAAGTAAGCAAGCATTATTTGCAGATGCTTCTACTTGCTATTGTCATTGGCCAATTAGTAAAGGAACATTTTTATGTCTCGAATAAGTAGGTGTTCCTAAAATTTTTTTTACGTCATTGTATATATTTTTTGTTTGCCGTTTTGGTTGAAGTATTCTTAGAAAGTAAATTAGGTAATGCTAAATTAATTTGAAAACAGTGTGAATGTCAAATAGCTAAATTTATTGCGTATGTACCAAAAGTTTAAAACAAGGTAACGTTTTAATAGACGAAAAATTTAATTATCCTCGTCTCGATCAGTTCTCGACTGTTCAAATCTCCTTTTGTCTCGTGTCAATTTCTCCAAAAATTTTTGTTGTCATGCACATACTTGAAAATTTAGAAGTGAATTTAGGATCCTTTTTACTTCCTTGTACAAAGTAAAAAGGAAGTATTGTAATCGTGAAAAATTTCTGTTTTCAGATTTTGATGGAAATATCCGTTTTGACCTTTTCTGAATCCATTATGACTAGTTTCGTCGTGACGTCTGTACGTACGGACGGACGTACGTATGTATGTCTCATAACTCAAATGCGGTTAGACGTAAAAAGTTGAAATTTTGAATTTAGGACTGTTATAGCAACTAGTGTACCTCCTATTTTTGGTTTCAATCTACAAACCGGAAGTAGTACTTTTTTCAAATATTTTAATAAATATTTAATTTAAGACAATTTTTTTTATTTTAAATGAAATATTATATGATTATTACCTACAATCGGTATTTTATAAATATTTTTGTATCTGGTATCATTTAAGAATAATAATTAACGTATATATTTATAATTTAGTATTTCGGTATCTTGTAGTCCATGATCGATTAACATTTGTTACTACGTAAAATTTAAATGATTATGACATGACAGTGACAATTAATAGTAAAATATGCTTTATATCTTCTTCTGCAGTTTAAATAAAATGACTAAAATATATTTGTGAGTATAGTAGCAGTAGTAGTAGTACTTATATATTAATATATTTGTATAATAGGTTAAAAGAATGAGGCAGGTATGGCGGGAGGTCTTGTGGTGGCCACGGCAGATTTTTTAAATATTATTCTACATTTTAGTTATTAAGAAAAGTATGAACAGTTTAATAGGCGTACAAGGAAGTCATGTGGTGTCCACGTTAGATTTTTTATTTCTGCTAAACTTGCACACAATTCTTGTATAAAGAATAAAATTTTATCAATAAAAAAAATGTTACTAACAAAGACAAATAAAATTTTAACGTCTTATAACTAGAGTACGGAATAAATGCATTTCTATATATTGTATTATTGTGCATAATCGTATTTTTTACAAATGTTTGCATTTCATACAAAAATAGATCAAAATATGGTACCTTTTAATAATTTTTGCATATTATATTTATTATAAATGCATATAACTGCATATTTTAGACCTTTTAACCCAAAATTTCATTTTTTAAAATTTGAAATGTGGTATATAAAATTTATATTCGCCCAAATTTGATACCACCTAGTAATTTATGTTAAGTTGCGGAATATGTAAACAGTGACTCAAGTAATGAATGCCGCTCTTTTGAAAAATGATTTGTTCATTTACATTTATTTTAAAGGTATGTACACAAGTCGCATTTCAGAAGTTATACGTTGTTTTGTTTATTTTATATGATATTATGATATATTATTGAAAAAGAAAATAATTATTAATTTCTTTTTTGATTAGTGGATCCTTCTTATGGTCCAATAAATCAATTAGAACAATAATTTCAAATTTGTCAATTGTCGGAGTAACGGAATAAATATTTTTGTTTTGTTTAATTTTACATGGCAGTCTGAAACTAGCCTAAGTTGTTAATACCTATCAAGTTTATTTCGTGAAAGAAATCGACCTGAACAACAAATTTAAGTTTATTCGATGCAGTTTTTACTTCCTTGTACGAAGTAAGGAAGTATTGTAATCGCGAAAAATTTCGGTTCTCAGATTTTGACGGAAATATCCGTTTTGACCTTTTCTGAATCCATTATGACTAGTTTCGTCGTGCTCGTGACGTCCGTACATACGTGCGTACGTATGTGTGTCGCATAACTCAAATACGGTTAGACGTAGAAAGTTGAAATTTTGTATTTAGGACTGTTATAGCATCTAGTTGTGCACCTCCTATTTTTGGTTTCAATCTACAAACCGGAAGTAGTACTTTTTTCAAATATTTCGATAAATATTTAATTTAAGACAAATTTTTTAATTTTAAATGAAAGATTATGTGATTATTACCTACAATCGGTATTTTATAAATATTTTTGTATCTGGTATCATTTAGGAATAATTAAAGTATATATTTATAATTTAGTATTTCGGTATCTTGTAGTCCATGATCGATTAACATTTGTTACTACGTAAAATTTAAATGATTATGACATGACAGTGACAATAGTAAAATATGCTTTATATCTTCTTCTGCAGTTTAAATAAAATGACTAAAATATATTTGTGAGTATACTAGTATAATAAGTTAAAATAATTTTTTATATTATTCTACATTTTAGTTATTAAGAAAAGTATGAACACACAAGGCGTACAAGGAAGTCATGTGGTGTCCACGTCAGATTTTTTATTCTGAATATCTTTTGTATTTACACTTTTGCTCTAAAATCAATAGGTAAAAAATTTTAACATTGCGTATTTCCTATAGGTCAGAAAAAAGTCTACTCGGTATGTAAACATTTATTGAATAAAGGTTAAAGATTAAGTATAATATTAATATTATTATAAAATGAGACGTAAACAAATTGTGGCGGTACCAACTGAATTACTTATCGTGGATGTAGAAATCACGCAATAGTGCAATAGAATAGAAGTATATCTAGTTTCTCGTTTCTGTTCTTGAATGCGTGTGGTTGACTTCAAACACAAATAGCACCTTTCAACTTGTAATCTGAATCTGTGTATCTCCCCTTCAATCATTTTACCGCGGACCTCTACATTTACGTTACATTACCGCAATACTGGCGTATTACTCACGTAATTATGCAATAAGAGAAAATGCGCGATCGATATGAACATGAACTCGAGCTCCGGACAATACTTGGTTCATTGGTCTTGTGTTACGAGTATGTTTTATTATACTGTTTAGTGTTTACCGTACATTCACTGTGCACTGAACAGTACCGGCTTCTATTATTTATTATTATCATTTGTCTAAATTGATTTGATGTACACATTGCGAGCCCTGGCTCATATTAATTTGGCCGGCTGGCATTTTCAAATGTTTTAGCTTTATACAGGTGATTCATCATAACTTGCTTTTTTAAAATGCGTGCCATTCAGGCTATAGGGATCGTAGTGGGGAGAGAGTGATTTCATTCGATGGGTGCACTTTTTAAGTTTTGTTCCCCACCCGGTCAGTCGCCATCATGCCTTGGAGCACGGAGCAGCATCGATGGCTGTTTTGAGGGAACACTTCTCGGGGCGCCTCATCTGAATAAAGGGCGATTTGGAGTGGCCAGCCCGCTCGCCCGATTTCACTCCTTGTGATTTTTTATGGGGTTTTTTGAAATCCCGCGTTTACGTCAACCGTCCAAGAACCCTAGAAGACCTAAATGTCAACATCCAGGCCGCAATTCCCAACATACCCGCTGCCATGCTGGAAAGGGTTATGACAAACACCAGAAATCGGCTTATTCAGTGTATAGACAATGGGGGGCGTCACCTACCTGATAGGTATGAGTTTGAAAACTGGGTGAAACAAAACTTTAGATATGTACCTACATTATAAAATTAAAATAAAAAGTTTCTGATTCATAAAATGGGCATTATTGCGTTTTGAAATAAGTAAGTTACGATGAATCACCCTGTATAAATGATAAATTTCCTCAAAATTGTTTCTGTTACAATAAAATATCTATAACCTATAGATATTTATAATTAATTATCATAGAGTAAAAGTAATCTAACAAAAAGCGTGAATCAACGGTTATAGATTTACAAATTTAATTAACCTAGGTATTGAAAAAACAAGGATGCGTAGTTCTTAGAAAACTATATTGCTATTTTCGTACATTATTTTAGAAAAATAATATAATTTGTGTTTTTTTACTTATTTATGACAAGTAGTATAACAATGTATAATAAGGCATTTTTTATAAAAATTGAAATATCGTTCCCTAAAAGGCAGAGTAAATTTCTCAGGAAACGCAAAAAACTTATATACATATGCCTTGGTGATTTTCATTGGGATTTTGGATTATTTACTTGTAATATGGTATACTTTACTTGATTTGTAGGAAAAAATTAATATAAAATAAATAATTTAGCATTAAAATAGCGATTATGATATTTTATTTCCTTCAAAATCACCGTCAATCACTGTTCGATCATCAAAATTTTATCAGATTTGATCGATCTCAACGATCTAATCGATATGATCGATCTGATCAATCTGATCTATCAAATCGTTTAAATTGATTTGATCTACCTGTACTGACGGACTGGTATAGTTATTTACGTATTAAGGACTGTTAAGATAGCTATAACGAGCAAGAGAGATGTTTGAATTCCGACGCGAAGCGGAGGGATTTAATACTCTCGCGGTCGTTATAGCTCTTAACAGAACGTCGTACGTACAGTTTATTTTTCTTGTGGTAGGCTTCACGTCATCATTCACATTCGTACGAATCAAATCAACAGTAGTGGGAGAAAATTTGGGCGTCACGTTTCTGTTCGGCCATACTGATGAAGCGATGTTATGTATGTATACCATAACAACCTTGAATGACGAAAATGTTATTATTGATTTTTTATAGGTAGGTATTAACCGTAAATAAAATAGTAGTATTCTTACATTTATTTTTATTACAAAAATTAAGGACTTATATGTTTACATATTTATGGTTCAGTGACAGAAAAATTATCGATCAATCAAATCTGATCGATCAAACAAATTCTATCGACCAAACAAATCTTGCCGATCATCCAAATCTAAACGATCAATCAAATCTAATCGATCATCCAAATGTCAATTCTTTATCACTATAGTTACATCATAACACATTGCAATGTTTTTACCTTCCGCTTACCTGTAAAGGAAGGTATTGGAATCATGCAAAAAATCGGGTTGTGAGTTTTAAGTGGATGAGCACGAATTAGGGTCCTTACAACTCATTTTTGATAGTTTCTCGATGATGTCTGTATGTATGTGTGTGTGTGTGTGCGTGTGTGTGTGTATGTGTGTGGTCCGGGCCGATGCCGTCTGTTGCATAACTCAAATACGAATTACCCAAAAATTTTGATATTTGGTATTTAACATTTGTACATAAATTGGAAGAACCCATTAGATTTTGGTACAAATATCTTCACCGGAAGTGATATTTTTTGAAGATTGAAAAGGAAAATTGTCAAAAATTTATATAAATTTGGATAAATATAGTATTTATTTGTAATAAGAATAAGAAGCAAAGTTATTTGCAACTCACGTTATAAAAAAATTGTCTTTATCTGGTAGCATTAAAGAACTGCAATAAAATTTAAAAAATAAATTTATCAGATAAAACGTTGAAATCTTGTAATCCATGTTCGGTTGACTTTTGTTTCTGCGTAAAAAATATTGACAGGTGAGACGGGTAGCAAGTTGACATACTAGCGTCATATAAGTCATAAGTGAGATATTAAATGTAGTAATTGAACGGAGGATGGCTTCAACACAGAAGAGTTTTCGTGTGAATGAATCTTTTGATTCAGGTGATACTAATTTCTGTGTTTGAATATTTTAGATTTTTATTTGTATATTTTAAATGGGTACCAGATTGTACGTATACATTTCTGTTTAAAGTGTAGATATGGCGGAAGGTTGTGTGATGGCCACGTCAGATTTTTTAAAAATAATGTACACGGAGAAATTGATTCAGACAAAGTAATTTTCTGATTGGTGCAGAGGAGAAAATACTGACTATTATTCCCTGGTATTATTCCCTGTGGGATTAGTATATGGCATTATGTAGCAAACATCACACATTTAATGTTCATGTTATAAATTAGTAGATAGATATAATAATATATATATATATATATATATATATATATATATATATATATATATATATATATATATATATATATATATATATATATAACAATAATAGATAAAAACATTTATTATTTTGTAAATATTTGATAGTGCCAACTCTGTTACTGTTCACTTATTAGTACAAATGCCAGGCCGACTTTTATGCCGTGCAATGCGGAATATAGAAAGCTACAGCTGTGCTGTGTCTAATACTTTATATGTGTAATATTCATAAAGTAAAACAAGGAAAAATTTGTAACGATTAACCTTTGCAGTTTCACGTCAGTTTATATCATTTTTATTGTTTAGTTCACAGATGGAAAACGTAGCTAATCGAAAACGAAATGAACTATTGTACTACCTATTGTAATAGAAGACATAGAATTTATGTTATTGCTCATGTTGATGCTAATACGATGTTCTTTCTGGAGAAATTGTAAAATTTATTTTCCTAAGGGCACATCCAAAAAAGTATAACTATAAACAGTATATATTATTTAATTAAAACAGTCTACATATTATTTCTGCTTTTATTAGTAATATTATGTAGTCCACTAGAATTACAATTTGGTATACGTTTTTTAATAAAATTTTCTAAATTACATTAAACACATTTAAAATACATATTTATCCATTTAGTATACGTATGTATGTAACAGAGAATAAAAGTGCTATATTGTATTAATTCATTCTTTAAATTAGTATTTGTGTCATGCGATTTTATATATAAATGCATGTTTTTTGAGAAAATCTGAAAAAAATTAAAGTAATAATTTTCACAGCACATAATCAGTTCAGAATGAAAGACCTGTACAAAATTATGTAAGTACATAAATATAAAAAAATCTGATGTGACCAGCACAAGACCTCCCGCCATATACCCTATTTTTTTTACTACTATACAAAATACGAATATATTGATAAGTACTTACAAATATATTTTTGTCATTTAGTCAACTGTAGAGGAAGATATAAATGTGTCACTATTGGCCCTATCACTCTGTCACTGTTTTAAGTTGAAATAAAAAATATTGAGATAAGTTAATTATTTATCAAAATATTTAAGAAAAGTACTACTTCCGGTTTGGAGATTGCTTCCAAAAAATAAGTGGGTTCTTAAGATTTGTATTAAAACGTTAAATATAAAATTTGGTTGTTAAATGTTTGTAACTTTTTAAGTTATGAAGACCGAAAAAATGTTACATACAACCTAACGCACACACACACATACACGCATACACATACACATCATCTCGAAAATACTTTATTCATATTCTATGAATCCTAAAACGTGCTTATCCACTAAAAACTCACACTCGAAATTTTTGACCCATCACAATACCTTCCGTACAGAATATGAGGCGGGAGGTAAAAAAATATTATAAATAACAATATTATTATAGTCATAATTTTGAGCCCCCATGTGAAAAATCGTTCCGCGGTCCTTGTTTTCAGCAGCTACATAAATTAACTGATTAAAATTTCTTCTTTCTTCATCAAAACCTAATAGATAAAACAACATTAAACTCATAATCATCATCATTCTAGGATTCTAGTAGCAATCTTCACTCCCAAATAATTCACCTCTATCAAGAAATTGGCTACGTGCCACAGAGGTCTAATCTTAGTCTCTCGGTTCTAAATTTGCTCACCGGCGATGTTCACTCACACACTCACACACACACACACGTGACACGAGTAGCATTTTAAGTTAAAATTACAGCCAGCAAAACAGACTGTCAGAATAAGCAAAAATGCAAACACAGGTTTAATATTTCTTCGTGACTATTTATATGGTTGTTCATTTTCTTCCATAGACATGAGTTGTGAGTTGTGATCCGGGGATTACCCCGGAAATCCGGGGACGTCTGCTACACTAATGAAATGCTGAAGCTAAGTTTACATATATCGTTGGCACCTGAAAAACGTTTGCCATTTGACGCCGTTCTGTAGCGATGCCGTGAGACGAGAATTTTAAGTATTCTCGTCTCGATCATTTCTCGGCTGTTCAATTCTCGCCTCGTCTCAATTTCTCGAACAAATTTTGTTGCTAGTAGTGAATTTAGGATTTTTTAAATACATTTTTGTTAAATTTGCACACTATTTTTGTTTTACAAATAAAAAACAAAATATGCTACGAACAAAAAAAAAATTCGAAAAGAGTAATATCAAATTTTTTTCAAAGTTTTAGTTTTGAGAATTCTCGATTTCTCGAGAACTATTTCTCGTCTCGTAATTTTGAATTCTCGTTTTATCTTGAAAATCCGAGACAAGAAATGTATTGGTTCTCATCTCGTGATTTCGAGACGAGACGAGAATGAGACGAGATATTTCTTTGTTTTCTTTCGTGTCAAAAATCGAAAAATTAACAGGTGATTCGTCGTCCATTCCGAAATCAAAACGACAAAAAACGAAATTACACGAACAAATCTTACTCACAGTTTGGTTTCAATGTCATCTGCGTCACACATGGCTCATTTTAATGCATGTTTCAAAAGAGTTACATTTTAATTTAGATAAAAAGGGTAAAAAGGTAATAAATCTATCAAAATTTACAATTATTATCAGTTTCATATATTTTATTATGCTGAAAATTGATATCCAATAAGTATTTCTTTTCTTTAAATCCGTAGGCTTGGAAACCCCCATTTAGTAAACAGTGCCGCGTGGGGGTTACTCGCCCGAAAAATAAAAATAAATGAACTGTTTCGTAATTAAAATTTTAAAAAGGCACAACTATTAATTGATCCTTTAAGTCTATAATCCTCTTTGAAATACAATTTGACCATTCTTGTACTGGCCACAAAACACTCGCTACGTTAGTACATTTCATGCTGGATTTTAGGAGATAGACGGGTCTCTTAATTTATTTTCTTTTGTGTACGGTTGTATAGTTAGTGTGTCTGCGTGTGTTCAAAAAGATATTTACAACGAAGCATCAAAGAATTTAAGGATTTATTGACCTTCAATAGTTCGGAATTCTAATTTATTTTGGTGGAAGGCCACGCCGGAAGTGAATTTATCTACAGTAAATATTATGTTTTGTCTGAGAGTTTTATTGTGATCTAAGTTCTAGTAGGTCAACACAAGGTTTGTTAATTAATTGGACCAAATTATATGAGTCATTTAATTTGAAGTTTTATTTTAGCAGATTATTTAGAATTCATGTTTGCAATAATTGTTTAATATGAAATATCTACTTAACTTGTGCTATTTTAAATTTTATTATATGTATTTTTGCTTTTTCTAATTCTACTCTCATGCTGTAGTTTAGTTATTTTATCTACCACTAATGTATAACATGAACATTAAATGTATGATGTTTGCCACATAATGCCATATATTTATCCCGCAGGAAATAATACCAGGAAATAATAGTCAGTATTCCCTCCTCTGCACCAATCAGAAAATTACTTTGCCTGAATCAATTTCTCCGTGCACATGATTTTTTAAAAACATTACAATGTTTAATGATGTAACTATGGTGATAGAGAATTGTCATTTGGAAATGTCAAAATTTTTGCGTGTTGGTATTTATTTTATTAAAATCTTCTATGTAATAAATTAGTCGTAGATAAAGTACAGTATACAACTAGCTATAATGGCTATTATTCCCTCAGATTATTAAAACTTCATCTTCAGGAATAATATATCCATTATAGCGTCGTTGTACTATTAATACAGGTGTAACAGCGAAACCAACCAACGCCTATATTTTCTTTATTATTACAGTTACAAAAAAATGTTAAATATCAAAGTTGTAGGAGACCAAGGGGGACATTTGATTAAAGAATAAAATAATTTTTTAAACCAGTGGTTCTCAAGTTACAACACAAAGTTATATTTTTTCAAATGGGAATACATATTTTTTAGGTCTATTCGGTAGAGTATTTTTTTCTGAATTCAACCATGTATTCGTTTTATATCCTTACATAATAAAAATATTGAGAAAAATTCAATTGAAATTCAAATAATTTTTAACTTTTAATATTAATGTGCAGTAATCTATGGATGAAAAACAAGTGATAAATTAAAAAAAAATACATAAAAATACCATACAAGCTTGCGATATTTATGCCACGAGATATCCAAAGAAACCACGTCCATATTTAATTTATCACTTGTTTTTATCCATAGATTACTGCACATTAATATTTAAAAAATTTTCTCAATATTTTTATTATGTAAGGATATAAAACGAATACATGGTTGAATTCAGAAAAAAATACTCTATCGGATAGGCCTAAAAATATGTATATTCCCATTTGAAAAAATATAACTTTGTGTTTTAACTTGAGAACCACTGGATTAAAAAATTATTTTATTCTTTAATCAGATGTCCCCTTTGGTCTCCTACAACTTTACTATTTAACATTTTTTTGTAACTATAATAATAAAGAAAATATAGGCGTTGGTTGGTTTCGCTGTTACATCCTGTATATGTCACATCTTTAATGACACTCATTTCAATACAGATTTTCATTATGATAACGACACGTAAATTTAATGTAAATGAATAAATTTTATAGAACCTATGCAGCTCGTGTGTAATGGCTATTATGGATATAGTTATCATTATAAACTTGTTACATAATATAGTACTACTATTAAATAACAGGTATATTTCGACAACATCTTAAGGAATAGTATACTAGTATATGACAGATAAAGATTGTAAACTTTAAGAGGAAATAATTTCGTAAGGAAATACTTACTGTATTCTGTAGGTAGTAAAGTGTGTAAGAGCGTTCGATTCTTTGATAAAAGATACAAGAGTTAAGTTATGTGAGATCGCAACACATATCGCATATATGTTTTTCAGACGACCACTATGGAAACTTGCCATAACTATGTTATAAACTACAATGGAAACAAACAAATAACACAAACTAACATGTTATTCTAACGCACACTTATAACGTAACGCTTCGAGTTACACTATATGACAACAGATGGCGTTACGAGTAAAAATCAATTCAAATAAATGAAAAAATTAGTATATTAATGCAATAAATTGACATTTTGACACAGTCTGTAAATAGACACAAATTTTCATTTTTCAATTTAATAATTATTTATTGGCTAATTGTGTATTCTTTAGTATTTTTGACATTTCAGATTATAGTTGCACAGTTGGTATCGAGGCATAACCTAACTTTTAAACGTCAGTGCTTCAACTTCAACAGTTGTATATAATTTAGTTCAATGAACATTTTTTTAAATATTTTGTGGTCGTCTGAAAAATAGTGTACATAACTCGCTCAAAAGTGAGATAACAGTGCTCGTGAAATTGAACCACTCGGCGCTATGCGCCTCATTCCTCAATTTCACTCGCTTGTTATCTTACACTTTCGATGCTCGTTATGTAATATACTATTATGTATTTATAGAAATGCAAACTGTGCTTCCCCTTCAAATATTCAAATTCTGCACTTTGGCTTTACATTATATTGATCGCATTTCTTTAAAGATAATAAAAGCATATAACCCGTCGAACAGCAAACATTTTATTTTTACAGGGAACATTTTACTTTAGTTTATTTCAAATAAAAATATAAGCAAATTGCGGATAGTAGCATTGGAAAGTGAAAACATATCTAAGTTTTGGATAAAAGCAAAATGTCCGTACTCTACAACTCAAATTTTGAATACATTTAAAAACAAAAGTAGAAGTAGAGTAGCAATTTTCAATTCATCATTTTGTTCGTCAGAAATAATCCATTTAATTTTCCTCACAGGCCCATTCCTAATTATAATTAGTGAAGTTCGGATATAACGAACGCCTGTTTCTGTAGCAAGATAACTTGCATATGCTACGCTCTGTATTTTTGTTATCTGAAGTTATTTTTAGATTCAATAGTTCAGAGGTCATCTGCATCCCTCCGTACCTCTTTAGGTCAGACGTTCCCTTGATTTTTGGGCGTCTGCATCAGTTCTTCGACAGCCGAGCTCCAGATAAGTCCGAGATGTAGCTCGTTGCTACGGACATTACTCTTTTGAGCGTAATTTTAAGTATATTTTTGTAGAAATTCGTATTATAAGTTTATTACTTTATATTCGTGTTATATTCGGAATTTGTGTGTGTTTATTAAAAGTCAAATATTTTTAAGTAAAGTGTATGTCATGATTAGTGCCGCTCCCTATTTCATCCCTTCCTAATTCGAGCCACGACTGGTTTTCCTTTATCCTTAAATAAAATTCCTTTCTTTTTTTCCTATACCACATAGTTCACCCCTATATTGCTACATTTCTCTCTCATCAAGGTTCACTATATCCGAGGTCCACAATAAAAGACTAGGTGCGAGTTCAATTTTTAATAAGTATCTAAAAGTGAAGTCCCATTAAATTTTGGTATAGCAATCCATTAACTGGAAGTAGTATACTTACGAGTAGAGTGACCATTCGTACTGATTTTGTCAGTACAGTACTGATTTTCAAACCCTTGTACTGAAAACAATTTCAAATATATTTTGTACTGATTTTTTACATACTACTGATTTCCTTTTCTGGACGTCCATAAAGCTGAAAGTAAAACTTGTTTTTCAATTATTATTGTTCAAATTCATCAAAATAATTTGTGAAATGTTTAAAAAAAATTTCAGTGGGGAGTTACTTTTTTCAATCTGTTTTTTCCAGACCGTTTTCTTCAATGTTAATTATTTCCAATAATGCATTTTCCAATTGCACATTTTTTCCAAAAAAATTATTATGGTTACATTGGAATAAATAGATATTAGAAAAATAACTAAAAATATGCCATTAGAAAAAAAAATTCTCGGTAAAAATGTATATTGAAAAAAACATTATTGAAAAAAAATCACTGCAGTTACTATTGCTAATTAATAATATTTCTATATTTCTTTACTCTTTCTCACTATAGTTGATTTCTTAACTAAACGGAGCAATCTGAAGTTGTCTCGCTGAGCAGTATTTACACTGTGTAAATACGAGAAAAATATCACTAGATTTTATTTGGGGCAAAATTAAATTTGACAAAATTAAAATTAAAAGCGGGCAAACTCGATACAGTCACTGACAACAGCTGACGAGACAAAATGGAGAACATTCGTTTGTTTACATTACAAAGCTTGTGTGGTGTCAAACTGGTGTTACACTAGCTAATCAAAAACGATCAGTTTTAGCATTCCAAATTCAGATTGCTCTGTTTAGTTAAGAAATCAACTATAGATGGCACCCATAGCTATAACCTGATAATAAATAATAAGTATAGGTAGGGGAATCCCAGATATTTATCGCCATAATGCGTAATGGTGGATATTTCAGAACTCCTTCCTGATTAAGTACTGCTTTTTGTTTAAAACATGTTTTTAATCATTAAAAACACGTTTTATACAAATAAATAAACACGTTTTTTTGTATAAAATATAAAAAAAACATGTTTTTGCCAACCCTGCTTCTGGCGTTGCATTTTTTTGTGTATGAATATTCTAGATTTGGCTTCTCCTCTTTCCACACCGAAACAAAGCACTAAAATACAAAGCATCCCGTTGCGAGTGTAACCGTTACAAGGCCCACTTAGTTCTACACTTGATCGCCAAATGTTTTGATGAAAAGCGAAACTGCAAGTAGTGAAACATCTGAAGGTCGGCACAGCACACGCGATTCACAACTTCACTCGCTTTCTGCGGTGTCGTGACTGTCAATGAATCTGCAGCAGATCTGCATCAACTCAACGAGAGATTCATTCATTCGTTCATCGAGAATAAGTTCAGACTCAGACGTAAAGCCGCGTATTGACTTGAGCATTTTCACGCGCACAAACATTTGAGCGTGCAAATTTAGGGCTTTCATAAACATTCTTGCTTATGGGCACAAATGGAGGTTTCGAAGCCTACGGCTTTTAATGAAATACTTATTGGATATCAATTTTCAGCATACTTATATAAGTTATAGAAAAGTGAAAATAATTGTTAATTTTGATATATTTATTACCTTTTTATCGAAATGAAAATGTAACTCTTTTGAAACATGCATTAAAATGCGCCATGTGTGACGTAGACAACATTGAAACCAAACCAAGAGCAGATTTATTCGTGTAAGATCGTTTTGACTACGGAATGGACGACGGACCTGTGTTGAAATAAGGTAAGATCTACGTATCGTATTCGGTCCTTGTCAGTGCGGTGAACGTATGTTCTCAGTGCCGGTGACGTCCCACAGTCACACACGGTATTGTTTTTCTTGGCACTTATTTCCTTACATTTTATGAATTTTTTTCTGGCTTATTAGCAACTTTTGGGCAAAAAGAAAAAATACGGGTCTAATATTTTAATCGATTTTAATGTATAGATTAACATATTAAAAAATCTGACGTGGACACCACATGACTTCCTTGTACGCCTTGTGTGTTCATACTTTTCTTAATAACTAAAATGTAAAATAATATTAAAATTCTTTTAACTTATTATACTAGTATACTCACAAATATATTTTAGTCATTTTATTTAAACTGCAGAAGAAGATATAAAGCATATTTTACTATTGTCACTGTCATGTCATAATCATTTAAATTTTACGTAGTAACAAATGTTAATCGATCATGGACTACAAGATACCGAAATACTATAAATTATAAATATATACTTTAATTATTTTTAAATGATAGCAGATACAAAAATATTTATAAAATACCGATTGTAGGTAATAATCACATAATCTTTCATTTAAAATAAAAAAAATTGTCTAAAATTAAATATTTATCGAAATATTTTTTAAAAGTACTACTTCCGGTTTGTAGACTGAAACCAAAAATAGGAGGTGCACAACTAGATGCTATAACAGTCCTAAATACAAAATTTCAACTTTCTACGTCTAACCGTATTTGAGTTATGCGACACACATACGTCCGTCCGTACGTACGTACGTACGTACAGACGTCACGTCGAAACTAGTCATAATGGATTCAGAAAAGGTCAAAACGGATATTTCCGTCAAAATCTGAGAATCGAAATTTTTCGCGATTACAATACTTCCTTACTTCGTACAAGGAAGTAAAAACCAAAAAATCGTGGAAACCCCCATTTGAGATTTCGTCGTTCGTTGAAAAATTGTACAAACGGTAACAGCAGGTTTGGTGTTTAGATTTGCCCCCATATTTACCAATCCCTATTTACTACCGTCCCTTTTTTACCACCGTAATTCGTTTACCAATCAATTTTTTACCAACATTATACTTTTACCAATCCATTTTTTTCCACCGCCCCTTTTTACCACCAACGTATTTACCAACGTATTCTTTTACCGATCCATTTTTACCACCGTCCCTATTTTTACCACCAACATATTTACCAACGTGTTTTTTTACCAATCCATTTTTACCACCGTCTATTTTTAACAAAGCTAACAAAATCGTACTAAAGCCCCATAAACTCGGTTTTGGTATTTACTACACTAACAAAGCTAACAAAACCGTACTACAGCCCCACAAACTCGGTTTTTGTTTTTACTACACTAACAAAGCTAACAAAACCGTACTAGAGCCCCACAAACTCGGTTTTGGTATTTACTACACTAACAAAACCGTATACTATAGCCCCACAAACTATTAATGGTAAAACGGAATAGCGGTAAAAAAGTATGGTGGTAAAAGTTGTAATGGTAAACGGAGTGGTAAGAATGTATTAGTAGTAAAACGAAATAGCGGTAAAAAGTATAGTGGTACAAATGCAAGGGTAAAAGTTGGAGTGGTAAAAATGAGTGGTAAAAAATGGGTTAACGGTAAAACAGGATAGCGGTAAAAAAGAATGGTGGTAAAATTGCTGTGGTAAAAGTTGGAGTGGTAAAAATAGAATGGTAAATATGTAGCACAACGTTGGTGTATATTGTAACGCATTGTATAATTTGAAAATGGAGTCAAACTCCAAATTTTGCTGGGTTACCCAATAGAGTCATTTACTTTTGGTAAAAGTATAGTAAATTCCTATAAAAATCGATAATAGGTAACATAATATAACTCTTAAAAATATAAAAGTTTAAAATAAGGACTTATAAGTATTTTACACTAAAAAATGGCCGATCGTGCAAAAATATACAAAATTACTGGCAATAAACATATTCATTTATTCATTGTTCTATTGCTCTATGGCATAATACACAATGAAAACATTTTTATATAGATTGAAATCTACTAAATTAAATTTTCATGAAACTTGGGTCTTGATCCTAAATTAGCCAAGAGTGAAGGACAATCAATGAACTGTTAAATCTGTCAGTGAATTGGAAGATACGGTCGCTGGGATTAAGCTACAAATGAATGCTTTGCTTTGTAATGAAGATTTGAGAAAGGTCATTTTTCTGAACACATGTTACAGATAAAAAATCTTCTTTGATATTTGTATCAGTTCAAAGACAAATTCAAGGAACAAAGACAAAAACAAACCAGCATTCAATAGCTTTATTTTTATATTACAAGTTGACATATTTATTTTTATCACGTATCACTGAATCAGAAAATGAATAAGGCCACGAACTTTATATATTGAGAGTGAGAGGTTTCGAGTTTTTATCTTAATTACATTTGCATTTAAATATTCAATTATGACTGGATGTGATATCTTTTATCTGGGCAGCCATTGTTCATTATAAAATATACGACATTCAAAATATTTATAATAATGTAGAATATTTTTATCGAGCTCAGAACAGGCTATAATTCAAGAAGATGAAAGTTTATGCACGAGCTGAAAGCGAGTAAATTATAGCCATTATGTGCGAGTCAAATACGACGTTTTATTTACGACTTTTTAAATAAACATTGTTTTACAAACTTTTATTTATTACAATATTATCTTAATCTCACATTTTGATGTGATGACAGTTGTGTAGAAAAATGTTGACAGTTGTATTGAATTATGAATTCATAATATAGGGTCTTTCAATAGGAGTGATAGTTTTTTCAATAAAGATTTCTCGGTTTCTGATATATATTTTATTTACTTCTAGGTGTCAAATTATTTAGTATAGTGTGCAGTTTTATGATGCAGCGTTTGACGCGTCTAGACCGGTTGGAAATAATAAAAAATATTACCAAAGTTCGAGCTCAGTTGTGGGTGCTCAACATTTATTCACCCCAAGAATTGGGTCGCCCTAACCGTTACTCTGCGCAGGCTATAAGAGCTGTATTTACCTTTAGTGCTCGAGAAGAAGAGTCCTATCTATTTACATGTATTTCTGCTTGAAATACACTGTTACAGAGGTTTCGTTCTAAGTACAGATTTTCATGTAATTTACATATTTTTATATCTATAAACATATTTACAGTTAGTTTAAGGTTTAAGCTAGGTTCGTCTAGTGTTGAAATTTTTAATTTTGAATTGTATTATATTAAAAATTGCTGTTGAAAACAGGCTTTTTTGAAAGATTTGTCAAATTATTTTTTCGATTTAAGACAGAATAAATAAAAAACTATCACTAGACGAACATAGATACATTCTTTAACTTTGTAATAGTTTTTGAATGAAGTTTATATGTTATGTAGATTCTGAGATATGATTTTATTTCTGTAACACTTTTGGAAGTTATAGAACGGGTGTAAATACTGCTCATAAGACGCACTGTGATAAAGTTTGAGTGAACATTACTAATACAATAAGGCAACGAAATGTTCGAAGTGAGGAGAAAATCACAGCTGTAGCGGCCAGTGTTGCAAATGAGCCAAATTCTGCCAAATTGGAGCGATCTTGTGATCAGTGTCAACAAAGCCGTGGTGGACATTTGAACGATATCTTGTCGAACATAACTGCATTGTCTAAGCTTCCAAATAAAGCAAAAACTAAATTGATATGTCAAACCGTTGACGTTTTATTTAAAATTAAAATTCTATCACTCTTAATGAAAGACCCTATACAATATACAATAATGTTGAATTATGAATTCATAATACAATAATGTGTCTTATGGAGGAGTTTATCTTAGGTACTGCAGTTACCTACATAATGAACGTATTATTCAATGGTCGTAGATAAAATAGGTAGGTATATTAATTTATATGATAACTTTTTGCACGATCGGTCATTTTTAGCGTTTACTGGTTCTGTTTCCAAGATAGTAGGTTTTGTTTACAAATTAGAAGGCGGTAAGCAATCTTAGAAGGCGGTAAGCACTAAACAACAATGCAGAAGGACGATGTGCTACATTTGGTTTTTAAATTTTTGTAATAATTTACCACAAGATGTTATATTTTGGTATCACATCGTACCTAATGTAAAACAACTTCTGAGCATTGACGATTATTATTAAATAATAACCAAAATAAGCAATAGTTTTAGTACCTTTAAATTATTTTCAAAAACTAAAATCAAATTCACATATAACAGTTCAAGCTGGCCACATCAGAGTTTTTAAAAAACTTGCAATAAAGCAGAAATTAAATGAAGAATATCTACTATTATTAAAATTAGGTAATTTTTGAATATTTTAACGTTAAAATGGTGAGTTTAGTGGATTAGTTCAATACGAAATCACAATCTCATCGAGCCGGCACATCAAATCAGAATTAATTAAAATTAAAACGGTTAATCATTTATGATCAGGCTGTATATTTGAAGATTCTCCTCTAAAATATAATGACAAAATGCGCAGGTGGTGTAAATAATTATTTTTCAATACCTGCATCGAAAACGCCACCGTCCCTATTATTAAGGACAAAAGTGAAGTATTTCGGACCGGTCAGTACTTTTTCGTCCTAGGGAAGAAAAGTACTTTTACTCCCGCTTTATGCGGGATTCTATAAATGATTATTTATATTATTTTTATGGAATTATTATACATTTTCCAATGTTATCATCATCCCTTCTCCAACTTTTAATTGCTTTTCGGTGCAGGTATATTGAAAAAAATATCGTGTGCATCTCGGGACAAAAGTCCCAGTTTTGTCCCTAGTTGCACAATACAGGTTGGTGTAGGTGAAATGCGAACATAGGGAACATACATGACAATCGAACTTTCATGCCAGGTATCTTGATATATTTTGTAGTAGTGTCACAAAACGAAGTAATGTGAATTTGTGTGGCAAAAAGAGTAATCAATAACAGAAATAATAATAAAATCTAAAAGTGCATTTCAACTTTCTCGTTCTGCTCGTACACATACATTATTATGCAAAGAAAATATTTTAATGAAAATAAAAATTTCAAAAATATGACAGGTACTTTGACATTGACAGTACTTATTCCACGTATATCAAGATGCCTAGCATGATAACTCCATTGTCATATATTTCCCTATGTTCGCATTTCACCTCCACCAACCTGTATACTATTTATAGTTAATTCATTAACATTGTCATTAGAAAACCATTGTAACAATAAATTACTCTTATACGTTTTAAAATAACATTATATTGATGTTGCATTGCAGCCAATAATGTCAAGTACTAACATAAATCACATAAATATAAAATTTGCGGAAAATTTCACTGATAAACTTTCCTAACCTCCTTTGTAAAATAAAAATACACAACAAGCAAAACATAAATATTTACATAAAAATAATTCTGACACTGCTAGCTACAGAGGTCAATATTAAATTTCTTTTAAATTCAATAACTTCTGTGTTTTGTTTTCACAATCACAATCTAATCACATTGAACTTTACACATTATTCTCTCATAAAAACTACTCAGCTGGCCGCCCAGCTGCAGAAAAATCACAATTACAGTGTTTGTAGTTTTATTAGAAGGCATAAATCATTTGTTCCATAAAAATGCCACTGTAGGAGAAAATTGTTTAATGAGTTTGTTAATGTGGCCTGTATTACTTATAATATAAAATAACAAAAAGGATTGACTTATTACCTACTATATGGGCGTAGAACATACCGTTTTGTCATTTGTTTAACATAATGAAAATATACAGTGTGTTTGAAATATTAGAAACACCCATTTATCTCGCGAAATATTTAATACACAAATTTTTGTGTACGAGATTATTGCTCACTGCAAAATTTGTGATCTTTCCATGTGATGAATTTGTTTGTACAACTTCCGGTTAAACCGGATTTTTTTTATATATTCGGATTGCATTTTTACCTCCCGCTTACCTGTAAGGGAGGTATTGGAATCATGCAAAAAATCGGATAATGAGTTTTAAGTGGATGAGCACGAATTAGTGTCCTTACAACTCATTTTTGATATTTGGTATTTTACATTTGTAAAAAATTGGAAGAGCTCATTAGATTTTGGTACAAATATCTTCAACGGAAGTGATATTTTTTGAAGATTGAAAAGAATAATTGTCAAAAATTTATATAAATTTCATAAATATACTATTTATTTGTAATAAGAATGAGGGAAAAAGTTATTTAGGTAGGTACAACTTACGTTATAAAAAAATTGTCGTTATCTGGTAGCATTAAAAAATCTGACGTGGACACCACATGACTTCCTTGTACGCCTTGTTTGTTCATACTTTTCTTAATAACTAAAATGTAGAATAATATAAAAAATTCTTTTAACTTATTATACTAGCATACTCACAAATATATTTTAGTCATTTTATTTAAACTGCAGAAGAAGATATAAAGCATATTTTACTATTGTCACTGTCATGTCATAATCATTTAAATTTTACGTAGTAACAAATGTTAATCGATCATGGACTACAAGATACCGAAATATTAAATTATACATATATACTTTAATTATTTTTAAATGATAACAGATACAAAAATATTTATAAAATACCGATTGTAGGTAATAATCACATAATCTTTCATTTAAAATAAAAAAAATTGTCTTAAATTAAATATTTTACGAAATATTTTAAAAAAGTACTACTTCCGGTTTGTAGACTGAGACCAAAAATAGGAGGTGCACAACTAGATGCTATAACAGTCCTAAATACAAAATTTCAACTTTCTACGTCTAACCGTATTTGAGTTATGCGACACACATACGTCCGTACGTACGTACAGACGTCACGTCGAAACTAGTCATAATGGATTCAGAAAAGGTCAAAACGGATATTTCCGTCAAAATCTGAGAACCGAAATTTTTCGCGATTACAATACTTCCTTACTTCGTACAAGGAAGTAAAAACTGTAGTAAAATTTTAAAAATATATTTATGATATAAAACGTTGAGAACTTGTATTCCATGATCGGTTGATTTTTGTTTTTGCGTAAAAATATTGACAGGTGGACGGGTGACACGTTGGCATACTAACGACATATAACATATAAGTCATAACTGGTCATACCTTACTGTTGATAATGCTTGATACAACCAGAGACACCTAGATCTATTACATATTCTGACCGCTGGAAAAGATCATATTGGCAAATCGAATTAATTAAGAAACATGAAAATAAGGAAATTTATCTTTTATGTCAAATCAAATCGTTGTCCATTATATCTATAAGGAAACATTAGAGACAAACAGATACGTTGACTATTAAGTTTTAGAAGATGATGCATAGGTAGTACCATAGACCATGGTAGTACCTAGCAAATTATGATAGATCAAACTAACACGCTGACAGTATGTTAGACAACATCAAACATTCTAGAGTACTTCTACAAATTGCTAAGAATATTGCACATCCTGTAAACGGTATACAGGATGATTCACTTCGTGAATATAATTTAGAAATATAGGTAGAATTTTTTTTAAATTCGTAATTTAAAAGGCAGTTTTCGTAAGAACACATTTTTGAAATTACTGGATTGTTGACTGCTATCTGATTAACAATGAATGGAATACTATTAAATTTGATGGGTAGAATTAATAAAATAATTCAGATTTGTTGGATACCATGGCTCTAGTTTTATTGTTTTATTCAAAATTTGGTCACATTGAGTACCTATGGCATTAAACTAAGAGCAATTTAGCAGATTTTAAAAAAAACTACGTAAACAGTTATGATGCTGCGTAACTTGAAAAAATTTATCATTATTACATTCTGCTAATCATCTCTTCATAATACCATACGCTCACTTCCCTACTTCCATGTTTATATTATTATAATCACATCCAACGAAGCTCCTAGCAAAAAACAAAACAATAGCGGATGTTGCATGAACCTCTGTTCTGTTGTTAGCGGAAAGAGAAACAAAACACTTTCAAACATAAATAATTAATTGAAAAGTGAAACTGGTCAACAAAAACAAATGCTTACAGCTCTAGAAGTCAGCACTCTGTGATATTCCGCTCTTCGTGTTGATGGTTCGAGTCGGAAGATATTAATATTAAAATAGAGTCGTTTACACGCATACGTGGGTGGCTTACAGTTAAGAAACGATATGAATTAATGATTAGTGATTACGTTGAGTAGACAGACACGCCTGCGGACAACGGGGAATTAATATAGCGGAAGTTTAAATGAAGAGGTTTGATAATTGGTTTAAATGATTATTGGAGGATTATTAGGTAATATAGGATGAGATTGGAATGGGAAAGTATTGTAAACGTTATTGTCAAATTGAGTACCTAATTCTTCCTACTTATGAGGAAACAGTGTCCTCCATCATAACAGTAATTCCAGTCAATTATATTGAATGGATTCCTCAAAAATTAATCATTGCGATGAAAATATCTCAAGTGCATAGATTATTATCCGATAATTCCACTCCTGTATAAAGTATGCCATAAACAAAACACAATTTTATTGATTTATCTGCCTACCAATGAAAACAAAACAAAAATATTTGAGCGTTAATGTCAAATAAATTTTTGTTTGACAAATTGAAAATATGAAATGTCATTTATTATTTATATGGTTATGATTTATGAAAAACATTAATAATATTGAAGTTGGATTTTACTTGACTGGAAGTTTTATTAAAAGGATTGCAGTAAATGGGTTGCAGTCAAAAAGATATATTTTTTATACCACTCTACCGGTTTCGGCCCAACATGAGCCCTCCTTAGGAGTTCTGTTTTAATCACAAAAAATACAATTTAATATAGTCACATTTTACAGAAAACTTATTGTCATTAATAATATTATAAAAACTACAATACTCGAATTCCCTTCTACAATGGTATTTGTGAGTAAGTACTAAAAAAGTAAGTATTAAAATAAAAATAGTAGAGCAAGAGCATGGCCAGAGGCCATAATATGTTATTCTGCGAAATTAACTTGTAGGTACTATATCATTTCTATTACTCGTAGCATTGAAAAGCAATATAGAAATATTTCCCTGGCATGAAACCATATGCTCGGCAACAAAAGGGTGCAATTTCTATTATTTTGTCTAAGCACGGCCCTGTATTCTTACACACCTACGTCACAATATTGTGTTCTCTTTTTAACTCTCTATCTCACATAAGTATCTATCCTATTCTGAATGATTTTTATGTGTATGAGGTCTAACTGTCATATAATCTGTCAAGGTAACACAAATCAGTGGACTTATTACTGAAATCTTCTTTACTGAATCCTGGTTTTATTTTCAATACAACCGAAAAGACAAAAACACAAACAACACACAACTTGTGGGTAATTATTACTTTTGTGGGAACTATTCAACAAGATTTTTAGGGTCAATATAATTCAGCTCAGCTGTTTGATAGCATTTATTTAAGTTGAACTAAATCTTAAATTGGTAAAAAACAGTTTCACACGATATACGATACGGCAAACCCACACTGATCAGTGATCATAAAGTGTAATTGAACTTTATATGACTTTACCATCACTACCTACCAAGAGATCTAAAAATGTTCCTAAATTTTATGCACGGTCATATCATAATTTGACAGTTAAACACGAATATCTTCGACATAAACGTCAATTTAAAGTCGATGGATCGATGGATCACTTTATAGCGCAGTGCGTCATAAAGAAACGTCAAATTAAAGCAAACAAGTTTAGATTTCCAATTTTCCCACATACAAACTTTTAATAATCCTATAAATAATCGTTTTCAGTAATTAGATGTACAATTTTTAATTTAATTAACATCTTTTTTACTTAAATTTAACATAAATTATCTTGTAAATGTTTAATTCAATAATGACAACTTTGAAATTTTGATATTTTTGATTTTTGGAATATTTTCGGTATCTTAGCAACAGTCCAAGAATTTAGAAATTTTTGGTAATCTGAACAATTTGAACGAATAAATTAAATTTATTAGAAAATGTTCAACCGTGTATAAAGTTGAGTATGTATACCACGGGCGTAACTTGCTTTTATGGTTTTTGACGTGTTTTTAGCCCTCGGTTGACGCTCGGGCTCAAAATTACGTCTCACGCCATAAAAGCTTCTTTACACCCTTAATACATAAATAATGGGGTACTTGCATGGTACTAAAAATTAGATTTTTAACACTATGCACATAATGTTAGGTCTAAAACATTGGTAAAAATACAAATTTTATTTAAAAAAAATTATATGTTTTTTAGTAAATTGAGATTAAATTTTCTGTGACGTTGTGTGAACAGAAGGTAGGGGAAGCATAGTTAAGAATGTAACCTGTAGATAGCGTGCGAGTCAGTCAACAAATGTTTGAATTTGACATTTGCTTGTCAAAAATACTCATAAAATTTAGTAACAATACATTATTTTATAAATGTAGACTATTTAGTTTATGAAAACACAAATACTTACTTATATTTTACAACATCTAAACATGTTCGAAGTACAAATGTCAAACACATCTGATCTGTCAACTTGCCAAACTCGTTCCCGCTCCAGCCGTAGTTAGGGGCGTTCACTAGTACAGCCGTTGCTATGGCTTAACGGCCATTCATTGGTTGGGTTACTTTTTACGTCACATATTGAATATTTAAATTTAAATAATTTTTTTTGGGCTTGTAAATAAAAATTTTGTCAAAATAAAAAATACGGGTCCCAAGTTTTGATCTCTTCTTCAAATATATTTAATTAAAAAAATACATGCAAGTAGCCCATTATTAAATGTTAAGGATATGCTAATTACGGCCCAAAAAAAAGTTATCAAAAATTTAAAAAACCGTTTCTTAAGAAAAAGTCTTTCGTACCATAGATTGATATTTATTTTTATCTACGACTAATGTACAATATGAACATTAATTGTGTGATGTTTGCTACATAATGCATATACCGTGAGTTTATTTTAACGTGAAACATGGGATTTTTCATATCCATGGTTACGAATTTGACAGAAATGTATTAGAGCGTTCTTTTTAAAATAGAACATAGGGAATCAATATAACTGTATTATTCTTGACCAATATAACATATTTGGGCAGCAGTAATAGTTCCAAAAGACGCTATCAACATAAATTTATAATTGTTTAAACTATACCTAAGTACATCGTATTTCCAGGTAGCATCAGTTTGACTCCAATTAACAAATTGTTGCTACCTGGAAAAATTGCTAAACCACCATTTTACCTATCACCTATCATAAACGTATTATTTGTTTTAAAATAAGCCATTTTTTATTTTGAAAGTAAATTATTTTTTCAAGAAAAATGTCAATTTCTTATTTTTTACAATTTATAATTTGAATTATTTAATAAAGTTAACTAATAGAAAATATTGAATACATAATAATGAACCCATAATTTATTGGTATTTTATGTTTATACAAATTGACGTACAGAAATTGACTTTTAGCTTTCTGTAACAAAAATATTTACAAAAAATAACATAAATGTGCAATACTAAAAACAGAATTGTTGAATCTTCTGTATTACTAAAATTAACATACATATTTATGAAATAAAAATATTTTAACCTCATAACGAACAAAAATCAACTTGATAACGAAGTTAGCAAGCAAGTCTACCGTAGGGAGGGTTGCTAAGTCGTAGCGACAGTCGCTTGGCTACTACGTCACACATGGTGAGGGGTTATCAAGACAGGCCCAGTATACAACTGCTAGCTCGTGTTATAAACTTCATCTTCGGGAATAATAGCATCCATTATAGCGTCGTTGTATAATATACAATTAATATTCTTACTAACGATATTGTAATAAATAAAGTAAATGGGTTAATAAATCTAATTTTATTTAGGTTATAAATCCAGTGGTACAAATAATTGACCTCTTATAGGGTAAACTAATTTAAAGAATTCAGAATTTTTTATTTTCTTAAGTAAGTCTAGATATAATGAAAAAAGTCGATATCAGGATTTTCACGAAAATACATGTTTTGAGGTCATATGAATTCGTTTTGACCATTTTCTCAATTATTGTGGATGGATGGATGGATGTTCAATAACTCATGATGACCACACCAGATTTAAAAAAAATCTGTAATCAACATGTCAAACTGTAATGGACGCACCCGAAGTTACGATATACCCTGTATAATAACTATGATTTACGTTTGTCTCTACGTTCAATCTCCGTAGGAGTAGTAAGGATTAACAGAAGAGCTTTTTCGATTAATCAATGAACAACATCTCCTACTCTGTTCCCTGTCCACTCCACCACATGTGTAACCATATCCGCTGAACTAAGTACCTACGTAATGTATTTTTGTTAGCGCCCACTTGATTGGCGAGTGACAGCCCAGCGAGAGAGGCTTAAGATTCACCATATGTTACAGTTCTTTTTGAAGAGGATGCTCACACAACAAAGGCAGATGCTATGCTCCATATGTGTAAACTCTGTATGTATGTAGGTTTATAAGTGAGGCGAGAAACTTTACCTTACAGTTTATACTACACCTAACCTAACTGTGGACTGTGGACAATGAATACAAAGAACGACCAGACTTGAAACTTCAGACGAATATGATAAATTTAGCTGTTAGCGGGTACTGTTTGCAAATAAGTTATGTCAGTGTTGCCAAAACTTCATAAAAGGATTCATGATTACACTAACGGCTTTAAGGCGCATCTCTTGCTAGAAAAGTCAAAACAAAAATGCATGTTCACTTTGTGCACGGCGGGCGATAATTACAATTTGTCATACGACATTTGAAAGAACAAATTACATCTTACAATATTTATTTAACATTTTTTCTATATCTCTCACCAATAAAGGAATAGTATATTGTACAAAAAGAGTGGATGTGATGCCTATATCGCACGAGAACGAGTTTGCAGTCACGGCCTCATAGGGGGAGTGTCTGCAAACGTTCGCGTGCGATATAGGCGATCCACTCGAGCTGTACAGCCTTTTTCTCTACGACCAAATAACGAAATATAGTTTTTGCAATAAAATGCACTCAATATGATGCCAAAAATTATTTAAAAGTAGGGTTACATCAATTATTTTTTGACATGGGGTATGACATTTGAATAATTGTTGCCAACGTAAAAACTATAAAGTTTATTTGCACTTTTTGCAATAAAATCATGGTTTTAAACATAAATAATTATTAAATAATAATGTATTTAATAATTATTTGTCATAACAAAAACATAATTTGCACACATTAATAATTTTATTGACGTATTTTGACCTTTAATTTCATATCCACACATGGGTTGGATATGACATCCCTATCCACACATGATAGTATGAAGATATGTTGCCAATATCCAGTAGGGAGAAGAAAAAACTATTTTTCAAAAATATGTAACTTTACCTGCTACGATTTGTAACAAACCAATAGCAAAAAATATAAAAACAAAAATGAAAATGTTAATGTGACAGATGAACAGACCAGGTGCGGATCCAGACTTTCGTTTTGGGAAGTGTCAAACTTGAAGAAATCTTGTTAATGGATAGGGGAAAAAATGCGCACAGGCAAATTTTTTTTCATTCAAGGTCAAATGCCTTATAATTAAATGTTACACTTTTTTTAATGGATGTAAAGTTTAATGCTTTTTCCAATTTCATGCGCAAATTTTTTTCTTCAACCCATTCGAAGTAAAATTGGTACCTCAAATTTGTACTTTCATTTATGAAAAACTACATGTTTTACTCTCGTTTAGGTAGTTATAATTTATAAATGTAATTACTTAACCAGATAATAGTGGCAGTTCTCTCGCCCTACCCATTTAAATTCAAGTCAATTCGATATTATTATGAGAGATTTTTTAATTAATAATAATAATAGACATAATTTTATATTTTACGTTTCTTTTCTTTTGTGAGTGAATTTTTTTTTCAATATTCTTGAGGGGGGAGGGTCAAGACCCCCGTAAACCTTCCTCTGGATCCGCGTAACAGACACAATTTCTGAAATGTTTGTGGCACCATTTTTAAAGAAATGTATAAATATTATTAACTGGACAAGTTAATAATATTTATACATTTCTTAATAATAATAAAGTAATTGGTAATAATAAATTAAAATTTTTATTTAGCTAATTAAAGAACTAAAAACAAAAATTGCAAACAGTTTGTGAAATATGAAATTTATTGCAAAATTAAAATTTAAAAAAGCCTAACTAAAACCAAATTCACATATTACAGTGTCAAAGCGGGCCACATCAGATTTTTATGAATATTGTTTTGATGTTGATGAAGATAATATGAAATTAAAATTGTATATATCAAATATAAAATCAACATTTATTTTTTATATTTCTTATTGACAACTGATTTGATTGAAATAAAAATAATCCATATTCGACCTAATAAATCAGTACAGTTACTTTCATACCAAATCATAATTATTGTCAGACTTGAAATGAATGAATCAGTTTTGAATTGAAATACAATAACAGTTTGAGACCCACTGTATTTCTCAGTGTATGTAGGTATAACTCGTCTTGTCTCGGCGGCATCTCTTTCTGTATCTATATCAGGTTCACTCAACTCTGCAAATTATCTGTCTTATGTCGGTCTGTCGTTTTGAACTTCATGTTCATGGGTATAAGTTAAACGGTTTACTCTACTATTCTAGACCAGCTACTAGTGTGTCTAAGTAGAGTACAGAGTACTACTTTTATTACGTGATCTGTGTAACAATAGAAGTTAAGGTGGGCCACTCCTAGCCGTAAATTAGCGAAAATACTGCTCCGTAGTACCCTTAAGGCGCTACACTTGTAAATCCAGAAGATTAACAATTTGAACGATTCTGGCTGTATTATAAAAAAATTTCAAAATGAAATTTAACATGAAGAATCATGACTCATTAGTAAATCAATAAATGCAAATTATTAATTGCTGTGACATTAATTAGCAAAACTTGGAGCTAATTTTCATCATTTAGTAATCCATATTTACGTTGATTAATGCACAAAAATAAAAATTTTCTTTTGAAATCGATAATAGGTACATTAGTCAGAAGACGGGTATAGAGAGATTTTTTTAAACAGTTAACCCATTGACTGTAATAATTTATGTAAAACTCGCATTTTTAGTAAACAAAATACGGTAAGGATTTTGATGAATTCCGTTTTTCACGTAGAATGCGAATCTGCAAAAACAATTTGGGGTTCCCATTTAAAATTCCAAACTTACCCCCGCCCCACCTCTCAGGGTTGGGGTGGGAGGATTGAATTTGATGTCATTGGATGGCCCCCTCGAAAATATTTTAGTCGTGTTTTTTGGATTTTTCATCCGATGCTTCGTTTTCGAGAAATTCCTAAACGCAACTTAAAATGGCCCAGCCTGTATATTCGCAAGCACAAGGTACATGAGTGTATTTGTATAATATACTACAAAAAAATAATTTACTTAACTATGACTACGAATGGTATTCAAGAGATTATTCATTGAATCAAATCCAGTGTTAAATTGAAAAGGCAAAAAATGCAGTTATCCATGATTTCAGAAAACAAATGTTTTGATAAAATTTAGACGTAGGTAATGTCAAATGTATTTTATGTGATTTTTGGTGTTTCTTTACAAATAAAATGGTGAATTTCAAGTGAAAAATGTTCTAGACCTTTGAAGAAAATTCAGAGATAGAAATGGTGCAATAAAAGTGAGAAATATAGATTATAATAAAAATGTTCATTTGTTAAATAGTCACCAAATAGCCAGTTGCACCGCTTCCACTTAAATTTTAAGTATTCCTTTAATGAACAAGATCGAATCAAAATCAAATTGTCAAACGTAGATATAACATTGCTGTCATTAATTCTATTCGATATTTTTCATTTAAGTGACATTTAAAATTTAAGTGGAGGCGGTGCAAATGGCCATAAAAGTACTAGTAGTGAATAGTCGACACACAACCTTACTAGTACAAAATAATCAAGTCTACTCATTTTGATTGGCTGTGAAATTCAATAATCTGCATTTTTATTGGTCTTTTTTTGATGAATGTGACGTTTTTCCGCATACAAAATATTTTACGCGATTTGTGCGGCGGTGGAAAGGGGGCGGAAATGCAGTCGACTTGAGGTTATGCATTTCAAAGACACCACTTTAAGGAGGTACCTACACTCGACATTTGAAATAATGAGATAGTTTAATGAAACTTTGCAAAATTAATCAAAACATTGTAAGAATGTAACCTATTTTTTTTAGAATTTTTCGCCCCGTAGATTATCCAAAAATAAATATTAAAAAACTACATTTTACATGACATGACGAAATGACAGAAAATTTCAACTGCTTTTGTAAAATATACATTATTATCCCAAAGACCGGATAAAAGTAATACAAGTATTTTCGTCAAAATCAAAATATCGGTTTTTATTTTATTTTTGATCAGGGTAAATTTTGAATTCATTTTGAAATGTGAATTAATTTCTTTTCAATTGAATAATTTTAAATTGTTAATTGTAATTATTCCTTTTTTGGTAAATTGTTCCAGCTTTTTTGGGGTTAGACTCTCACAGAATAACCATATTGATATATAGGTACTTAATATCTAGCCTCATTTTATTGAAACGTTAAGTCCGAGGCGTTAATGTACATGTATTCGCAATTATTTGTATTTTTATGACAATAAATAATATAGTAACTTGAAATATGGCACATACCTTTGTAGATCTAGCTCTAGTAAAACAGTCTCCTGAAAATAACAACAAAATTATTAATATTTTATCTTAAAATAACACTGAGAAAAATGTTTATTCAAAATTGAATATTTAAATTAATTCATTTAGAACAAGTAACTAAATATGTGTATCTAGAAAAAAATAATTAAAAACAAATCAATTTTATATTTAAAAATTATTTTTATAGATATTTAACAAATTTTTCTTTAGAACAAATATCTTATATACTTAATAAATATTAAATACTAAAATATCCTTAAATTTAGAACAAATGTATACTTAAATGCTTAATAAAGAGACAGGTCTTTTAATTTTAAATGAACTGTATATTAAATGTTAATATACTTTTCATTTAGTGGAATGCAACTTTTTTCTTTAAATTGAGTGATTAATATTTTTATTAACAAGTAATATTATACTTAAAATAAGTAGATAGTTGATTTATAACAAGAATATTATATTATTTAATTGTATTACGCAGTTTATTGTTAGCGTGGCGGGTGGCGCTGATCACGCCAAGACCTGTATAATGTGTGTGTTGAGTCTTGTAGTGAATTTGATTTTCTGTGCTATCTCGTGTGGTGAAAATGGACCCATGTACAAGATATTTTGAAAGATTGGGGTCTTTGAAACTTGGAAAAAACATTTAAAAGTAAGCTAGTTGTTTTGACATAATTGAATAAAATTTTAAACGAGATTTATCATTATAGATGAAGGAATAGATGAAACTGCTTTTAAACTATTAAAAGAAAACGCCATAAAGGAATTGGTACCACAAATTAGTTTACGGCTAAAATTTTCATCAAAATATAAAAGCTTCTTCTTAAAAGATGAGGTAGGTTAATTTATTATAATATTTAAAATTACAATTTTTATAACACGTAAATTTGAAAAAATACATATAACCTGTTTTAGATTAAGAACACAAACATTGTATTAAAAAAGAAGTTATTTTAAAATTATATTCAAATTTAATATATGTACAGTATATTTAAATTTAGTATACAGTATATTCTAATTTAGTATGCAGTATATTAAAAATTTTTATACAGTATATTAAAATATAATATAAGAATTATTTAAATATAATATACTGTATATTAAAATTTAATATACTGCAGAATTCAATTTAATATACTAGGTAGGTAAATATATAAAATGAACATACAACAATTTTAAATTTTAGTCTCCTTAACATATTGTAGGTATATAGGTTTGATTTTAATGTCTAAGAGAATAATATCATTTACGTTTATAAAATATCTACTTAAAGTGTACAATGTATTTCAAGTTCCTAACAATTTAAATATAATTTAGACTAATGCATCGTTAAATGATGAGACATCTTCCAATTCCACTTTGAGTTTTACTGGGGAAAAAATTGAATTAAAAGAGGAAGCATCAAGGAATGATATATTATTTGATGAGACATCTGTACCGACGCCTGTTCCTACTGAACAAAGACGAGATATAATAATTATTGAACCCTTACCAGGGGATTCCGTTTTAACCATGTGAGTAACTTTTAAGTTTTTTTTATCATATATTAAAAATTAAATTAAAATTTTGTTATATAGGGCTTCGAATATTTTATTGTCATCAACAGTTGACGGTAAAGCCTTATTAAAGAAAAAATCTGAAATACTAAAATATTCTGAGCGACAAAAACTAGTGGCGCTTACAGTAGATCGTTTATTTAATACTGCTGAAAATAACAGGTATACATTGCAAGCATTTCTTAATAAAATACAAATATATAATTATTGAATTTAGAATTTCTACAACGTTGTTTGAACGATTAGCAAATGAAAAACTAGCCCACAATAGAATAAAAGTAGATGAAGAATACACAATAAAAAGTAAGTACCTACTAGTAAAATATTAACCAGAATATCTTAGTTACCTACCTGTTATTATTACAGATGCAGAATTTTATGCTATAAAAATGTTACCACTGTTATTCCCAGCTGTAACGACTACCATTACTGCAAAAAGACAAAGATGTTCCAAATTTGAAGTTCAGGAAACTTTTGTTCTAATTGTTAATGTAAGTATTTTATTTCTTCATGTTTATAAATTTTTATTTTTATATTTATTTTTTACAGAACGCAGCAGAATATCAAATTAAAATAAATCAAAGACGCGAAAAATGCAAACTCTTCAGTTCAACTGTTCAACCATTTATTGCTATTGTAGGAGAAGAAATTGATTCATTCGAAGCTTGTTACGTATCTGTAGACGATATTTTGTATAAAGTTACCACGCCACTAGCAGCACTAGATTGTTGTTTTAAATTAATTTTTGCTCTTAATTGTCAATATCCTTCTGAAGCCAAACAAGTGTGGATGTTTTTGCAGCAAAAAATTTATAACATAGAAACAATGTTTGATATACACTATCCTTCAGTTGAAACATTGGAAAATGATATGAATCAATTTTACATACATCAAGTTTACATACATTCACATTTACCTTTCATTTTCCCTACAATCTTAATAAAAAGTAATACCAAATATTATATAAATTTAACTTGAAGTATGTTCTCATTATATACCTAATAAGTAGAATAGTATTTTTTTTTTCATAATGGAATTATTTTTTATGTTCTAAGTAGATAATTTTACATTTTTGTACTGCAAAATAAGTCTAATTGTTCAATAAAAATGTGTAAAAAATACACTATGATTAAAATTTATTTTCATTACATATTGTACATCTAGCATTAATTATATTATATATATAATATTTGTTTTTAACAATTGGGTTAAAAAATTATATAGGGTTTTAATTTTACATAATACAGAATAAATTTTCGAAATGGGTTTTTCTTTTTTGAACAAAATATTAACGAATTTTGAAAATTTATTCCGCATTATGTAAAATCGAAATCCTATATAATTTTATAAAACCAATTATTAATAACAAATATTTTATGTAATTCAATTTAATTACACCAAAACAATTACATTAGGTAAGTAGTATATTTAACTTTAAAAAACTATTAATTTTACAGTAAGTATACGAGTTACTTAAAATATTAAACTTAGATATTTGTCTTTAATATATTATACATTTAAATTTAAAATATTATTTTGTCATTTTAAGTTGTCAACGTATTTAATTTCATGTTGAATTTTACTTAATTTAAGCAAGTTCTTTATTTAACCTAAATAATTCATATTTTTTAAAATAAAAATATAATATTCTTATATTAAAAATACCGTTTTACAATATTAAGTTAATGAAATATTAGAATTTAATAAACTGTATATTACGTTTAATAGTCTATTATACTTACTTTAAGTAAGTACTTTATTATATATTAGTAACTAATTTATTTAAAAGTAAATATACAATTTATTAAACAATAGAAATTGAAATATTTGGTTGTAGTATACATTTTTAAGTATACTTGTTTTATATTTTTTAATAAACCGGATTCTTGTCACTTTTTTAAATATATTTTCTCTTTAACGTGAATGTATTTACACTTATTTTTAGTATGCATTTTTCTCAGTGAATGTATGTTTTTATTAATACCTCATAGATCTACTGATGTGAAACCAATGATCCAATGTTTATACCGTGAGTTTTATTTAACGTGAAACATGGGCTCTTTCATATCCATGGTTACGAATTTGACAGCAATGTATTCGAGCGATTCATTTAAAATAAAACATAGGCTGTCATTATCAAGTAAATATTACCTGTTAATTAAGGATGTGTTGTTGAAAATAAGGTATACAATAATACAATTGAAGAAAAGGTGCAAATGATACGTTGGTATAATGCAGATGTTAGCCTCAGACAAGTAGAGTCCGTTGCAGCTAAGAAAAGGCTCGCAACGTCATATGCGCAGAAACCAAAACTCGTCCGGTTAGCCATTGCCATAACAACTCATATCGAAACGACCAGTTCAGTGGCGTAGGTAACTACTATAATTAAAATTAAAGATTTTTACAATGTCAAGAAAAAACTTGGTGTACATAGGATGCTAGGTTATAGTCAGACTCGTGAAATAGTAAATAATGTGCGAAAATTAATGAAGGATAAGCAGAAATTTGATTTAAAGTCCCATTGAGAAAATATAGGTAACCTAACCTAAATAAAATACACACGCTACTGAAGCGACGTCACGACTTCGCGCATCCCTGATGACGTAACGGGCCTTTTCTTAGCTGGAACGGACTCTACCTATCTGATTTATTTCGTGTATTTGAGAATTTGTTATAAATTGTATTCTGAAAAAAATATCTATTAAATGTTTATATTTCTTGCAACTTTTTTCATATCTAAAATGATTAGAAATACATACATATTTCATTTGCTATGTTCTATTTTAAATTAAACGCTCTAATACATTGCTGTCAAATTCGTAACCATGGATATGAAAGATCCCATGTGTCACGTTAAATAAAACTCACGGTATATGCACAGAAATTAAACAAACTAATAATAATATTATTAAACACACTATAGTTATTATGATGTATAACCTTTAACACGTTTACGACTGCAAATTAGCGGTTTCTGGCTGTTTTTCCCGGATTTTTTTGCACATCTTTTGGACAAAACACTCCCGAACAATTTCCACTAGTTTTCACGTTGTTTTCTAGAGTTTTTCCGCGGTATTTTAAATATTTGATGCACTAAAATGTCTTTAAACTGAACTCAAAACACTGTAAAATAGAATGACGCTACTATGTCGTAACAGGTTTACTTTGGTTTACATGAATAAATGAGAATTGAAAATAATATTTATCGCGAATTTTATATTATTTTAAAAGTATTTGTTTATATTTTTATTGTTTTTTGAAGAAAAATTGTTTTTTGTTTAAACAATTAAAAATGCAATCATTTATTATATAAAATATTTGTTAGTATAACCATTGATTTATGTTTTATTGTTGTTGTATTTTTATTTATTGCTATTGTAAAACAATAAATTTATTTATTAATAATTATTATTATTTAAACAATTAATTTAATTAGGTACTGTAGTTAATTTGATATATTTCAAAATACGAGTAGATTTCGCAAGATTTATTTAAGAACAATACTTATATACATACTTATTATTCCTTCAATCATTTTAAAAATAAACAATTTACTATTTCATAGTAAAAAAACATAATATATATCTCTCTGTAGTGTATTAGTACAAAAAAGCTGTCAAACGGCGCCACGTACCCTAAATATTATAACCATTTAAACAGCACTAATTTTGTTTCGTCCCTATCGGTTTTGTGCGAATTTGCGTAACCTCGCAAAAATTGTTGAAATCAAAACTGTTGTTTCTGTGAATGATTATGTTGATATTATCTAACTAAAATTAATAATTATTTATATATCTAGGCTGTAATTCGTAATGTTTTATTACGAATGTGGAATATTATTTTGCGGATTAAGGCGGTAATGTAGCTGTTATAAAGAGGTAAAACAGTGCCATACGGTTTGTAAAATATTGAATCTAATATTAACGTAAAAACATTGGAATTTTTTTACGACAATATTTAATATTCATTCTACAGTGTGACACATCGATTTTACCAAATTTTGCCATAGTATTGTTAAAAAAAAGTCGAATAAAGAGAAAAATACTACTTTTACATGTTTAATTTAGAGCACTTAAAAACAAAATGTATTAAAATTCATGCGTCGCACTGTAGGTAAAATGTTATACAATTTATAAATAATGCGTTTGATTATTTCTTTTGTCTTATATATAAATACAATATTTTACAAATACGATGCTACTTTTAGAGCGCGTTCGCTATTGCTGCGCTTGTTCGACACACTAAATCTGTATATATCTCTCCTTTATCTCGACGAAATCGTAGACAGCTACATTCCGGCCTTAATAAGTATAAAGAATGGCTGTGCAAAAACAACCATACAAGGTGGTAGAATAGCCATGGAATATGAATGTTGAGCTACGTCGATACCCTTAATATGCTTCCCTCTTCCTGTTCAAGATATTGACGTCACAGTTCTAAATTTAATAAAAAATCTATAATTGTTTTGTTTTTGAAAAAATACGTTATCGTTTTTGAGTAAATTGTAGAAAAACTTAATTCATGTGCTTGGAAACCTCATTTTAATCTTGCTACTGCATCTGTTGAGCATTAAGCGAACTAAACTAAAACTAAGAAGAAAAGAAATAAATAATATTTAAAAGGAGCCTCAATCTCGTTATTAAATTTAAATAGACATACAAGAAAATTTAGGTGAAAAATACAGATGTTTCAAATATTGAAATGGTAAATTTTTACACAATAATTATAAATTATGTTATTACAACTTGTTATACATACATATAATATAAAATCAACAATCAACATTTATTTTTATACATTTCGATCTACTTGTTCTAGATCCGCCTCTGCCCAAAAGGAGAACAAATTTTAACACGATTTGCATATTGATACTTAATTAAAAGTAAGCAATTAAAAACTTCAAGATTTAGACCAAACACAACATTTTAAAAATGTCAGCTGCACAAACAAAACTTTTTCGTGCCACGCGATACATTAAATTTCACATTATGCATCTGCATAAATATAGGAAGAAAGTCTCATGAATATTAACTTACAAATTTCGCATATATTTCTGTAAAAACCACATGGTTCGTTGAACTCGCATCTACATAAACCCATCTGCAGCATACAAATCGCTTATAAAATCATCAATTACATTATATTTCATCTCTGTGTCTATGACAAGTGACAACAGTTCTATTGTTTCCAGCGTGTAACAAATGAATGTCGAAATGATTGCGTTCGTCACAGGAAGATGACAACGAAACCGATCCTATAATTTCTTGTATTTGTCGCCTACGTTACTACCGGATCCATTGTTTTGTTGTCTTTTGTTTTCAATTTAAATGAGATGGCATCAGAGAACAGTTAGGTGAGATTACATTTTCATCTCTGATATGTTTGTGTGTAAATTAATAATTAGTTATTATATTATCACGCCTTTTACTATGTTTACGAAATGTGTTATTTTATATATTCGAAATAGCTGCTATTTTGGTTTTCACAATAAAAAAATTACCTAATAAATTAAAATTCAGTGACGAATCTAGAAAGGGGCGATTCCTCTTGAGATCTGATAAATTAAACACAATAGTGTACATAATTACAATGTACTTTAATATAGAATCGCAACGAATATTAGGCAACTATTCGGTATTCTGCCTATTCGCCAAGTTTTTCATTATTCGGCCGAACACCGAATACCGAATAATTTGACGTCACATTTTTCTCTTTCAAGCACTGTGAATGTTCGTATTTAGTAAAATGAATTTAAACTTTCGTATACGTGAACATAAACATAGGTAAAACTAAAATGCTTATATGAATGAGGCTTAAATGTATATTTTCTATAAATGAGTAAATTGTAACTTTCAAATACCTAGAGGAAAAAATTAGGGGAAAACTCTATTTTTGGCGAAAAATTTTTGGTTGCATTTGACCCAAAATCAATAATTCTTTGGGTTTTAAAAATATCAAAGTCGCCTCTTTTGAATGATGTAGGTACCTGAAAACCCATCACATGTCCCGTAAACCACCATAGAAAAAAAAGTATTTTTGACTGAAAAAAATGTCCAACTTTAACAACTTGCACGGAGTACAAAAAAATTGTAGACCATATTCAAGGCAAGGACATTAAAGTTCACAAAATTTCCTTTAAAGTTTAAAAAAGAACAAGTTTCTACGATGATTCTATCCAAAGTTATGAGCATTTGAAATTTGAAGTGTCATAAGTCATAAGAATGTCATGTTTAGTTTAGTACTTCTGCACAAAGCTCTTTTGATTGCATTGGTACATTAATTCATTTTTTATTTGACATTTTGTTAAGTTGTTTAGCGAATTTTATTTATCAATGCCACAAGAATGCATAATGATGAATGCATATAGTTAGTTAGTGGTTTAAAACCTAAAAAAGTCCAAAAAGGTCATTTTAATGTGAAAACTTTATAACTTTGCACCATGTCATCGCAATTTTTCGCAATTATGAGGATTTCATAGGAAAATGAGAAAATTATATTGGCAATTACTCAAATTGAGTCAACAATTTTTTAGCGTGGTCCGCAAGTTGTCAGAGTTAGAGACTGAAAACAAAAAGAACGGTGTTTTTCTATGGAGGTTGAGAGGAGGTAAAATGAGTTTGACTGAAGATCGGCTCACGCAGCTGTCAAGTAGAGATTTTAAGCTTTTTAAAACTCTAATCTTCATCGATATTGGTTCATAACCCATCGGAGTTATAACCAAAAACGCTCAAAAAGCACTTTAAATTTAAAACGCTCATAACTTTGGATAGAAACTTGTTCTTTTTTGAACTTTAAAGGAAATTGTGTGAACTTTAATGTACTTGCTTTGAATATGGTCTACAATTTTTTTTGTACTCCGTGCATATTGGACATTTTTATCAGTCAGAAACTTTTTTTACCTTCCGCTTACCTGTAAAGGAAGGTATTGGAATCATGCAAAAAATCGGGTGGTGAATTTTTAGTGGATGAGCACGAATTAGGGTCCTTACAACTCATTTTTGATAGTTTCACGATGATGTCTGTGTGTATGTGTGTGTGTGTGTGTGTGTGTGTGTGTGGTCAAGGGTTGTTAGTCGCATAACTCAAATACGAATTACCCGAAAATTTTGATATTTGGTATTTAACATTTGTATATAAATTGGAAGAGCTCCCTAGATTTTGGTACAAATATCTTCATCGGAAGTGATATTTTTTGAAGATTGAAAAGGTTAATTGTCAAAATTGTATATAAATTTGGAAAAATATAGTATTTATTTGTAATGAGAATAAGAGGAAAAGTTATTTGCAACTTACGTTATAAAAAAATTGTCTTTATCTGGTAGCATTAAAGAACTGCAGTAAAATTTAAAAAATAAATTTATCAAATAAAACGTTGATATCTTGTAATCCATGATCGGTTGATTTTTGTTTCTGCGTAAAAAATATTGACAGGTGAGACGGGTGACAAGTTGGCATACTAGCGCTAAGTCCTAAGTAAGATATTAAATGTAGTAATTGAACGGAGGATGGCTTCAACACAGCAGAGTTTTCCTTCTTTTATTTTTCATTTTTATTCTTTTTATTCAGGTGATGCAAATTTCTGTGTTTGAATATTTGAGATTTTTATTTGTATATTTTAAATGGGCACCGGATTGCACGTATACATTTCTGTTTAAAGTCTAGATATGGCGGAAGGTTGTGTGATGGCCACGTCAGATTTTTTCTATGGTGGTTTACGGAACATGGGATGTATCGAATGTGGCTTTCAAAAGAGGACTTTGATCTTTTTAAAACTCAAAGAATTATTGATTTTGGGTCAAATGCAATCGAGTTATCATGAATTTGACATTTTTCGTCAAAAATCGAATTTTCCTCTAATTTTAGAAGGATTTAAATACATTTTTCATTATAGTAAAACCTATACAGTAAAATGTCCATCTTCTTTAATAAAAATGTAAGAGGCCTCTAGTTTCAATTGTTTCTCCCTGTCTAGACGAATTGTCACTGATCAAATTTTATGCGATGCCGTCTCTGTCATAAGTAATGTATGCTTGCATTATCAACCTTACTTTATTATGCTAAATTAGCGACCAGTACAGTTACAGCGACATGAACAAAATTTACACCATGTCGATAACGTATCACACCACGTATTTAGAATACTTTTCTACTATTTACAAACAAGAGTTCGTGTAGCATTAGTATTTGGCCTAGTTTAGTCACTAGTGCTTAGTGCACATCATGTAAAAATATATACAAGCAACGAACCGTAACTTGTATCATTGCGAGAAGTTAACTGACCTCTACTAATAGGAAGTAGTTACATTGTTAATAATTATTCAGTCAGGCGGTTTTTTGCTATTTTCAATTAAGGAAATTATGTCGATGAGGCTTTATTCATATTTTTATAAAGCTACAAAAATTTTATTCATATTTCCTAATTATTAAGATGATTTTTCATCGAAGCTAACACTCTCAAAAAATCTGATGTGGCCAGCACAAGACCTCCCGCAATACCCAACACTTAACTACCTACTATATTTGATATAAATATATTTTTTTGAGTCATTTTACGTAAACTGTCATAATAAAGTAACAAAATAATGTTAAATAATCATGGACAAGAAGATAATGAAGTTTCAAACTAAAAATTATAAATAATACTATTACTGCAGTAATAGAACTACTGCTGCAGTAGTGTAGTAGTGCTATTACTGCAGTAGTACTATTAGGTACTGCATAGTGCTATTACTGCGGTAGTAGCACTATGACTGTATTATAAGTACTACTGCAGTAATAGTACTATTACGCTCCGATCGTATTCTAACTTCTAACATTAAGGTGACCCTCTACCCATGGCAGAAAACAGTCAAAAACATTGATTCCGCACGCTATTCTATAGCGTTTATTGTTTTGTTAAACATAAAAATAACAAATAATTTATGTTTGAGGAGAAAAAATAATTTTGGCACCTATATTTGTAAAAAAAACTGCAATATTTGTAAAAAAGAGGGGGTTCGCGCGCCACTGTACAGCTTTTATTTATAAGTGAATTAATTTTAATATGTTGTCAAGAGAGTTTGGATCTGCGAAATGAAATAACCGATCGAATTTTTTAAATTCGTTTTAAAATAGAAGATATTTCTGTTCAAAAATAATCAAAATTCAAAGTAACATTCATTCAAATTCAAAGTAAAATTCTGCATCGACCATTTTGTAGATACTTTTATCTTCAACAATATCTTTAGATTATTATATTTAACAAAACTATAAACTTTATAAATTCATGCGTTTTTGGCTGTTTTCTGGTGTGGTAGAGGATTGTCTTAAGGAACATGTGTAAAAAAACTAACTTTACGAAAATGTATCATAAACTACTAAGTTCGCTAAAATATGGGCATTTAATTATTGTTTAAAATTTTGCTTATTCTAAAATTTTATTAATTAAAATATTTTGATATTTAAATGGGTTACCATTTATTTATTTTTTTTAAATTAATCTTTAAAACCATCTATATAATTATCTATTTAGGTAGTAAAATTAATGAGTATTTTAAGACAAAATACAGTATCAATAAAGCATTAAAAATTAGATGATTATCTTTCTTAATACGTGTAATTATAACTTCCTTGCAAAGTACTAATTTAACTATCTGAATATTAATTCGTATTAGAAAAACCTTGCATATTTTTTAGAACGTATGCACGTTTTTATGTTTGACACACTTTTCAGGAAAATTGCAGAAGTTTAAAATTAATTCAAGGCATTTACATTAATTCATTACCCGTTTCAAATAAAAAATATCGTTTTATTTCGCATACACACATACTTAATTATTTCTTCATCAAAAGGAAGAGAATTTAAAAATTAATTTTCATTACAATCAATACAAATTTTAATAAATTTAAACGCATGTTAAAAATGGCGCCCAATAATTTTTCCTAAACGCAATATTTTGTATCCTGATTATTTACTTGTATTGCGAAAATGTAGAGATATGGCCGAATAACTTATTATCTTAATGTATTATAAACATGAACATGCTTCGAATGATATTAAATAGATTAGGTATTTAATAGTTATTTATATATCTAGGCTGTAAAGAAGGATTTTTTATCACGAATATGGAATATAAATAACCACGTGAGTTAAAAAAAAACAATAATGGAAGCTTCTTGACTGAAGGATTATTATACGATTGTGTTTTATTTATCGTATAATAAAAAATATCTTTACAGCCGAGATATATTTTTTATGAAATCACAAAATTATTTTAAAATAACATTAAAGCAAAATGACAACCTAAAACAAATGGTGATCACGGGTTGCAACAACAATAGCTGACGTTCTGGCCAATTTTCGTCAGCAATTAAGTGCACAGGCATAGCTCTCTGATTGGTCGAAAATGTGGAGCTAAAGTTGTACTTATCACTACGATTTAGCGTACGATTTCATAAAATAGTATATTATATATATTAAAGGACTAAAGTGCATGATTTAATCCTGAGGGTGAAGTTTATTTCACGAGCCGAAGGTGAGGGAAATAATCACCTTTACACTTTAGTTCTGTACGCTATTTTTTTCACTTCATCCTCAAACGAATACAAAATAGTTTAAAAGAATACACATTTTGCAATTTTGACAGTAAACTTCATGACAAATATTTATATTGTTACTCTGTAATAAATAGCACGTATTTACGGATTAAATAATTCCTTGACAACGGGAATGAAAAATAATCCCTTGGGATCAAATTAAGAACCTTAGTCCCTAAAAATAAAGACTAAAGAAAAGTTTTAGTCCCGAAAGTGCAAAAATACATTTTGGATTAAATGAACAATTCAATTTTATGAATTGTCCTGGTTTTTATTAGTTCACATAACCGAGCGCCTACTATATTTTGTATGTACCAACATAAACTGACCGTGGGCAGTATTTTAAACTTTAAATATGAGAATTTAATCCTTAGTACCACTCCTGACTTCTGGTTTTTTAGTTACTTTACCTCAATCTTACTGATGTGCTATATTTAACATCTACATCTACGTAACCATTCATTAAAACTTACCAACCACTGAACCTCTGCGGACATTTACTACTTACTTGGTTTTTTCTCTGACACACTTCGAGTGAAAATGCAAGCACAAGTCGTGTGTAACTCCGACTGAGGTTTGTTTAAGCCAAACCGAAGTGAAAAAGTAAAGTAAGTGAAGTGATTTGAGTGAAAATGTCCTGATTTTTATTTGCATTGCACAAATCTTGACATTAAAATCGCATCATTTGAGTTGAAGCGACGCGTGTAATATGTAACGCGAGCACAACAATCTGTTTCTGTTGTTATAGAATGAATTACACACTTTTTACACAATGAAACTTTAGATCTTATCGTTCGTTAGAACTATTTTCTACCTCCCGCCTTATATTCTATAAGGAAGGTATTGTGATGGTTAAAATTTTTTATGATGTCATAGAGAAAGTGACCGCATGTATTGCAATTATTTTAATTAAAACACAAATCTCGTCAGAATAATGTTTAATAAGGAAATAACTTGACTGCAAAAAATAGTGTATGAAACTTGTTCGTAAAGTGTCTTTTTTACACTTGTTACTCTTAGAACACTCGTTTCGCTCGTATTCTAATCTTGAGCAACATATGTGTAAAACGGCTAACTTTAAGAACATGTATATCGATATCTTTCAACAGTCACAATTTTGTTTTACTGTACGAAAATGGGCATCATTTTTGTCGGATAAAAATATAAACTTTTGGATTGCGGTAATCTATTTTCAGGAAATTTTTCTATTTGATACAACATATTCATATTTTTAGGTACCTACTTTAGTTTATTAGCCCAGTAAAATAAGTAAAAGAACTTGCAAAAATTGAGGGCGAAAATTTTATTGTTTTAAAACATATAGGTATTGATATCTTCTTCAAGAATAGCCAACATCTCGAACTCTACCCCTGTGCTTTGCCTCCCACTGCCTCTTTTAGGGGATGAAAATAACATTTTTTAAATTTACCCGTTTCCTTTAAGGGTCTCGTCTCCGTAACAAAATATTGCGTGTTTAGAGGTGTAGCAGTTTCTGCTTTACTCATTTCGAATTAAAAATTTGAAAGAAAAACAGGTACTAGATTTTTGTGAAAGAATTAATCTAGGATTATGCCCAGTTAGAATTCTGAAAAAATCTTTGAAATCAATATACAAAATTAATGAAAAATTGTGTTTTAAAGCAATTTTTACATGCTTTTTGTTATTATTAAGAGATTTATTAGAAAATGTAACTCGGCATAATCCTAGTTACATTCTTCGTTTGTAAATAAATTTATGAAATTTAGCTTTATCTATAAAACTTCGTGAGCATTGTAGAAATTGCTAGACTGCTTTTCCGTATTTTTAGCGAGAGTTTCTATGCATTAACATAGGACTAATGCGGTGTTGAGCTACGTGGAGACGATACCCTTAAGGTTTAATGAAAAAATCAAATGACCAATTTGTAGAGGAAAATTCTCTTTAAGGAGGTTTCCTAGACATGCAGTGTCGTACTCAGATATCAGCCTTTAATTAATAAAAATATTTTTATTATTGTAAAACAAAATTCGGTCAACGGATGTTAGTTGATATTGCAATTCGTTTAGTTGCGGTGATATATTTTTACAATAATTTCTAATTCACTAATAAAAAAATGCTTGAAGATTTTTTTACAACAACAACAATATTGTTACAACTATGTGGTCAACCTTCTTCAAATTTTGGGAAATTGATGTCCGTGCTTGCATACGTTTATATACCAAAAATTAAGTAAATAGAACATTTCTAACATCTTTTTTTTAAATCAATTAATGGAAAGCCATAAGAGCCCATGTAAAATATTAAAATTTAACAATTAATTTCGTTCAAACTACGTGGTCAAAAATTTCCAAAAAATTCAGGTATCATTTTTATGACACAGACAACATAAATTCAAAGTTTGGTTGCATTAGAACATTTTTTAAAATGTCTAGGGAACCTCCTTAAATAGGCTATACGCGATTTTCATGGAAACGCACTGATTTCGAGAAAATCGTGAAAATATATTTTGACAATTTCCGATTATTTAAATAGAGTCGAAATTTTATCTCAACACACAAAAATAGCTGCCATTCATAACGGATTACAATATCGACTTCCGGATTTCAGCATTTATTTTAAAACAATTTGGATCTCCAGTTTATGAACTGTTAAAAAAATTCTATAATATATTTTAATTTTTTTCTAAATTTTGTATTTAACCAACTGTATCTGCTAAACGGATAGAGATATCGACTTCCGGTTTTAAAATTCAATTTTTTAGACATTTTTCTATAAGAAACATTATTTTTATAGTTTTAGAAGCTGCGGGTTAGCTAAATTTGAAAATCTTCTTCGAGAGAAATGTAGAAATTATAGTACTTAATTTTTTCTAAATTAAGTGGTGAGTCTTGATGTATTGGTGGCAGCAGATATTTTATTAAAAATAATACGGGACGAAAAAAAATACAATGCGAAAAACAAAGTGACATTGCCGTTTCTACCGTAAATATATGACAATATCCTAATTTACCAATAGTCATAAGGATATTAATATTTTATTTTGCTATTGCTATACTTGATTTAAAAACTAGGAGGAGCGATTTGAAGTTTCTCGCTGAGCCATATTTATACTGTGTAAATTCGAAAAAAAATATCTTACCAGATTTTTTGCGGCAAAATTAAATTCGATATTTCAGCGTTTTATTTTATATCTATTGTCTGTTAATTAACCACACATATTATTTCAATAATACAAATTAATTTATTTAAAAACAAAGATTCGTTTGTTTACATTACAAAGTTTGTGCGGTGTAAAACTGGTGTTACATCAGCCAATCAAAAACGATCAGTTTTAGCATTCCAACTCCTAGTTTTTAATTCAAGTATAGTACCTAACATAATTAGAATTGTATCAATTATGTTGACAACATTACAGAAAGAAAAATGTGAAAGACTCAATTAAATTAATTCCAAAATTATCCTCATCCAATAAATTACTGTTAAAAATAACATTTATTCATCTTAGCAAACAATTTCAACATCATGTTGGCCATGATCAGTACTGCAATTACGTATTTTCCTAAAAAAAGGAATATTCATAGTAGCAGCGGATGTGCAGTTAAGTATTAGGGGCCATTGCCAAAATTCAAATTTGGCTAAGTATATATTTACTTCGCTACTCTGAATACGACATAAAGTTATGTCACTAACGTGTTGTTGTTGTCATTGTATTAAGATACGCGTTAATGGTAGTACTTGTTATATTGCTGTCCACGAAATTGAATTAGTGCCAAATATTTAAAAGTTAAGAGATAATGTTTAAAATATGTATGTATCTAGTCTTAGACGCGTCTATGAATGTAATGTGTGAAGTAAAGAATTTGTTTTTATTAGGATATATCTAGCAAAAATAGTTATATATTATTATAAGGGATAGAAGTAACAGATTTTAGCGCAGCGGAGAATAGGGGTTTCCACGATTTTTTGTTTTTTTTTTATATTAATCTATACATTAAAATATTAGACTCGTATTTTTTCTTTTTACCAAAAAGTTGCTAATAAGCCAGAAAAAAATTCATAAAATTTAAAAAAATAGGTACCGCGAAAAACGATGCCGTGTGTGACGGTGTGACGTCACCGGCCCTGAGAACATACGTTTACCGCTCTGACAAGGACCGAATACGATACGTAGATCTTACCTTATTTCAACACAGGTCCGTCGTCCATTCCGTAGTCAAAACGACAAAAAACGATCTTACACGAACAATTCTACTCACGCTTTGATTTCAATGTTGTCTACGTCACACATGGCGCATTTTAATGCACGTTTCAAAAGAGATACATTTTCATTTCGATAAAAAGGTAATAAATCTATCAAAATTAACAATTATTATCACTTTCCTGTAACTTATATAATATTCTGAAAATTGATATCCAATAATAAGTATTACTTTAAAAGCCGTAGGCTTAAAAACCGCCATTACAATCACACCGAGCGTAAATAGTATAATTACATAATGACTAACGAGTATCGAAAATGTAAGATAACGTGCAAGTGAAATTGAAGAATGAAGCGCATAGTGCCGTGTGGTTCAATGCCACGAGCACTGTTATCCAACTTTCGAGCGAGTTATGTATACAATTTGTAAGACGACCATATATTTTTTTTAAAGTTCAATTAACGAAATAGGTTATGCCTCGATATCAACTGTGTAACTGTAAACTGTAATATCAAAAATACTAAAGAATACACAAATATTAGAAAATGTATATTTATTAAATTAAAAAATTTAAATTTGTGTGTAAATAATATTACAAAATTTCGATTTATTACGTCAATCCAATTTATTTTCATTTATTATATTTGGTTTTTACTTGTAGCGCCACCTGTTGTCAAATAATTACGTTATAAGTGCACGTTATAATAACATGCTAAAATGTGTTATTCATTTGTTTCCGTAGTAGTTTATAACGTAGTTATGGCTATTTTTCGTAGTGGTCGTCTAAAAAATTATTAAATATTAAATTAAATTTTATAACAAATGTGATTATATTGAAAATATTTTAATTTTTAATGTCATTTCATTTTTGACGAGTTGCTCATGAGACCGTTGAGAAATTAGTATCTGCCACGCCTACGCCACATGAGTAAATTTAAATCTTGGAGATCAATGATGTTCAACTGTTACAAAGTTTTGTTTGTTTTAAATATTAAATGCGTAAATATGACGCTCATATATTTAAATATAAGTTGTGTAAATAAATATACATATGAATTCGTGGATTAAGTGGAACTCGTTCAGCAAGTTCAAGAAAAAGTTAATCATAATTATAACTAGTGCACGTGTTTAGTAAACAACGACAATTTACGTTTAGTTCTTTAAAAATATGATGTATTATGTAATTGCTCATTATTATCTTGTGAGAATATTTGATAATGAATATTGTTGGGTATAATTATTGCAAAATTTTTATAATTACGTACTATTCATATCAAAGGGTAGTATTTAGTTACAATTTCAGAAAGAAGATGAAACTTACAAAAATAACTTTTAGGTGATTTTTAAAAAATCATGTGTCGTTTAATTCAGAAACATCAAAATATACAGGATGTTTCTATACCTCTGCTCGCAACTTTAATACGTTATATAATTTAATATAGTACTGATTACAAAAAAAGATTTTTTTTTAATACGTTATATAATTTGATATAGTACTGATTACAAAAAAAAGATTTTTTTTTAAATTCTCAAAAATAATGGCAGTGAAAATATAAGTTCCATTGGTTTGAACGTCCATTTAACTGCTTATTTATTATGTTATTTATAAAATAGAATTATAAATAGTATCAGACTATATCTACAAATAGTCACTTCTTATGTAATAATTAATAAATAAACATTTAAATGGACGTTCAAACCAATGGAACTTATATTTTAACTAGGTACCCTCATATTTGCGAATTTAAAAAAAATCTTTTTTTCTGTAATCAGTATATCAAATTATATAACCTATTAAAGTTGCGTGCAGAGGTAACACCCTGTATATTTTGATGTCTCATTATGCCTAATTTACTCATATAAAATTTCATAACGATTGCTTTATTAATTATTTTTATGAGACACACGGTATACTCAGTATCCTAAACCATGTTCACATATGGATTCTTTGTGGTTTCTTTCATACTTCTGAACCTTTTAAAAAAGAATGAAAGTGTGAATCTTTTGAAGCTATACAATGAATTGTAAATTCTTTTCCAAGACTTATTGAAGATTCAATTATTTAGCAGCGTCGCTTTGACAGGCAACTCTCACCATGGTTCTTTCAGTCAGGATTTTAAAAAAAAATCCTCAAAGAATCCTTGTGTGGACTGAGCTTTAGTTTTCAATGCATAGAAAACGCAAACATATATAACCACTGAAGAACTAATATCACAGCTGAGCTGAGTAGTCAAGTATTCTTAATTTCCAAATTTAGAATATGGGTTACGGTACTGCCGACTTATTCCATATTAAGAGAGTGAGATTGAGATGGTGAAGTATCACAAACTCTCGTGAGATATGTATCGAATCAAAGAAATAGAAAAGTTGAAACGTTGTTGAAAAGTTTACGTGATGGGTGGTAGAAATCGAGAGATTTGTAACTGTTCTCTTTCGATTTAGAAAATGATTATTTTGAGTTTATGGGAATGAAAAAATGAAAGCAAGAGGTCATTTCTACAGAAAGTCTTGATTGAATTTTGAATTGCATGAAATTAACCCTCGGGCAGTGTTGTAATATTTTTATCTAGATAAAGATAAAGATAACTAACGTTTTATTTATCTAGATAAAATAATAAATAACCAGTGAAAAAATTATCTAGATAGTAGATAAAATATAAATAAATATTATCTAGATATTTATTAGATAATTTAAAAATAAATAGCATTAAAAGTTAAAGTAAACTCGGCAACATCATTAGGGGAACACTTGAAATGAGGTGAAATTTCACCCATTTTTAAATCGTCATAACTCGGTGTATTTTCAGTGGATTTCGATGAACCTTCGAGGGCGAAAAACTTTTGAAGTGTCTACTTTAAAGTCATGCATGCAAACTTTAGCGTCACTTCTTCCGCTCCCCTCCACCACCCCTGTGAAAAAAATGCTTTTAAATCGAAAAAATGCCCAACTTTGACGATGAGTAGGTACGGAGTTGAAAAAAATTTTTCGGCTCGATTCACCAAAAGGGCACTAAAATTTGTTCAATTTCTTGTGCAGGACTCAAAGAACAAAGTTCCTACGTTGATTTTACACAAAGTTATGAGTGTTTGAAAAAAAAGTGATTTTCGAGGTATATCGCGCATAACTCAGCGACTTTGAAGAGAGGGACCTCCTTCACCCCTATATGTGTGTTTTTTTTAAAAATCATATCTAAATTATTGACTGCATTGCTTCATGATGACGCCAGATCAACAATAAGTTTATGCATTGATTACATAATATTATTTATCTACGACTAATGTATAACATGAACATTAAATGTGTGATGTTTGCTATATAATGCCATATATTAATCCCACAGGGAATAATAGTCAGTATTCCCTCCTCTGCACCAATCAGAAAATTACTTTCCCTGAATCAATTTCTCCGTGCAAATTATTTTTTAAAAACATTGCAATGTTTATCGATGTATGGTGATAGAGAATTGACATTTGGAAATGTCAAAAATTTAGCGTATTGGTATTTATTTTATTAAAATCAACTCGCTATAATGGCTATTATACCCTCAGATGATTAAAACCCTCGCTCGCTTTGCTCGCTCGTGTTGTAAACTTTTTCTTCAGGAATAATAGCATCCATTATAGCGTCGTTGTATAATATACTATTAATCAATGGTTTATGTGAATAATAACAAGAATAATTTATTAAACATAACATTCATTTAAACATATGATTTATGTAAAAAATGCAAACACCTTCAAAGTAATTCAGCAGTAGGTTACCTACTGTGAACAAAGGATTCTATTCAGAATGTACAGCATACTTATACGAAATTAAATTATGTTCTTTGTTTATAATTAATTACGCACAACAATTAATCACTTAATATCACTGTTCATGACACATAGATAAAAACCTATATTTAAAAAAATTCACAGACCTATTTTACGAATATGTTAATGAATGATAAATTCAATCACATGACTACAACGTATAGTAATGACTAGTTAATTACCGTCACGTCGCGTACTAATTTAGTCAGAACGGAGGAATGCGTGAATCAAGATGCATTTGTGTCTAATTCAGCTAATTAGCGATTAATTCATTCGATTTACACCTTTTGCGTTTGGATTTCTCACTTCTATAACACATAAAATGTGAAGTTGTAAGTTGGAGGTAAGTCTTGCTGTTGGTTTGACAGATTTAATTAGAAATTTTTATAGTTTGAAGTCATGAAAGTAATTAACACTATGTTAAAGTCGTGAAGATATGCGTGAAGTGAAGTTTCTATAAAAAAGCGTGTGTTTCAAGAAGTATGCCGTTAAGTTTAGTTTAGGTTAATAACACATTTGGAACCGATTACTAAATTATTCAATATCTTACTTATAGTATTTCTAAGAAACATTCAACCAGGGAAGATAACATACCCTGTTCTATATTAATTTCAGTATCTGATAATAGCTTGTACCTCTCCTGACTCGCGTAATGCCTATGTCACACCGGCATAGCATGAAGCACGGTGCTCGATGGAACAAATGAATAAGGTAAAAATTTTATCGCCGCTATTCCATCGAGCATTTTGACATATGCAAAATTTGTTGCTGATTTCACAGTGAGTCCTCAATATAATTTTTGACATTTGGTGAATAATTGATGTCAAAATAATAACAGTAAGTAATTAGATAATAAGAATATAACCCTTTAAGCTTTTGCCAATATATGAACTAATTATTGATTTAATTAACACAAAGAATTGATTAATTTTAATTCTCAGCTGTAAAAAATAATTTTCAAAAACCTTCAAAGTACGAAATAAACATAGCAATATACAAATTTTCGTATGGCATTTTGCTATACCGGTGTGACACCCTTTTGACAGCTTTGAACGAAGCAAAATGCCACATCGAGCACCGTGCTTCATGCCACGCCGGTGTGACATGGGCATAATAAACGATTCACTAGCTTCTGGAATATTTTCCGATCATGTTAAATTGGCTAAAGTCATTCCAGTGTTTAAAAAGGCAACAGACATAAAATTGAGCATTGTAGGCCTATCCCCCTCTTGCCTGCTTTTTCCAAAGTATCGATATATACCGTGAGTTTATTTTAACGTGAAACATGGGATTTTTCATATCCATGGTTAAGAATTTGACAGCGTTCTTTTTAAAATAGAACATAGGGAATCAATTTAACTGAAATATATTATATTTAAATCAGGGTTGGCAAAAAATATGTTTTTTTTATTTTAAACAAAAAAAACTGTTTTTTTTTGTTTAAAACTGTTTTTTTTGTTTAAAACTGTTTTTTTTTGTTTAAAACGTGTTTTTTACTGATTTAAAAAAAACATGTTTTAAATACAAAAAAAACAATGTTTTAATCAGCAAGGAGTTCTGAAATATGCATCATTACGCACTATGGCGATAAATATGCTGGGGATTCCCCTACCTATACTTATTATTATGGTTATGGGTGACAACAATAGTGAGAAACAGTATATGTTATAGGTACACTATTATTAGCAATATGAACTTTGTTTTGTTACGTAGATAAAGTATTAAAAATGTTTAAAACGTGTTTCAAATATATGTTTAAAACGTGTTTCAAATATATGTTTAAAACGTGTTTTAAACATGTTTAAAACGTGTTTTAAAAACTTGCTTTGTTTTAAACAAGTTTTAAACATTTGTTTAAAACGAAATGTTTTAAACGTGCCAACCCTATTAAAATTAAAATTATATGAAAGTTACACAATAACAAACAAATAAACAATAACTATAATAAATTTTCAAAAATCCCTCCATTTACCTACGGCTAAACAATGACACAATCTATTATAAAACTCTTGAGTAACATTAGTTATTTGGGCAGCTGTAATAGTTCCAGAGACGTTTTGAAAATTTATTATAGTTATTGTTTATTTGTTTGTAATTTTGTAACTTTCATATAATTTTAAATATATAATAATATATTTCAGTTAAATTGTTTCCCTATGTTCTATTTTAAAAAGAATGCTCTAATACATTGCTGTCAAATTCATAACCATGGATATGAAAAGTTTTATGTTAAAATAAATTCACGGTATTCTTTCACCGTGCCAATTTAGATTTACTTAAACACGTTGAGTACCAAGAAAATTTGTAAATTTTCGTCATATAATTGTTACTAATAACATCCCTTATAGCTGATTTAAAAAAAATAGAACGAGGCGATAACAAAATCTGGAAAGACAAATCAGATCAAGATGACGATTGGTAACCAAGTGTTGTCTTTCCAAATTTTGTTATCGTCTGACCAATATACTCCCCAGCAAACCATTAGCAAACAATTCACCGATTGGTCAAAATCTAATTATATAATTTATAATAAATTTGTTGTGACGTAGGCATATTACGATCATATTTCGGTTTATTTTAATTCAATAAATAAACTAAACGTAAATTTTAGTGAATCAAATACACATGATGATGGTGATGATGATGATCAAAAAGTATTTTTATATACTATAAGGTATCTTTTAAGATTACACAATATAATTTTATTTTGTACGCAGATGCAATTGTAATTCGTCGTTTTATTGTATTAAAATAAAAATACTTTTCCTACAAAACTCAGAAGATTCAGGTTCGGATCCAAGTCAGGTACACATTACATAGTTTAACTGCATAAAAATCGACCCTGTGGTGTACTGTCCACTAACAACAACCATGAGTGATAACCGCACACACGATAATGATACATTTATACCAAAAACTCATGGCTTTCAGATGACCATATGGACAAGATTCTTATAGATTTTAATGTTCTTTTCTTGAAAACAGTATGTCCAATAATTCTTTATAATGTTATTTTCTTATTTTGAAAAGCATCATACAACATTAAGTAGATTAAGCCTTGTTCACACATGGGTTCTTTGAGGATTCTTTCATGCTTCATATTTGTGAATACTGAAAAAAATCACTGTTTTGAAGCGGTTACAAATACAAATTATTCTTTTTCAAGATTCGCTGAAGATCCAATTTAGCGGCGCCGCTATTTGACAGGTAATTTTCACTATGATTATTTTTCTCAACCATGTGGACTGCAAGATTTTTATAGATTTAAATCAACTAACCTTGAACTTATTAAAATAATTCATCTGCGCCGCATTTTTAAATCACTTTTCATATCAATACCTCCCGTAAGAACATCATCTAGATCCGCCAATGAGTTAAAATGTATTATTATGCACATGTTCATAGCATTTTAACTTATTGCATAATCTGTTGGAGAAATTCATAACATTCAAAAATGATTTTTAGAACTATGAATGGAGCCAGTTCTCATGAACCGGGCAGCAGAAGTATGTTCGAAGATCTCAATCGCCTTCCATTACCATGTATTTACATTTACCAATGTGCTGTTTTCGTTAAAAAAAGACCCGCATATTTTTCTAATTTTAACTCTTTTAAAAGAGATGTTAAGGTCACCCTGGCAAATCAGTGTTTTTACAGTAAGACTGAATATTTTAATTTTAATAATTTGTAATGTACAGTAGAATCGGGGAGACAGCCGAGGTACGTCATCATTTGGTGAAAAACTTTATAATATTAAAGTAACTGAAACGAAAACAAAAATTGTACCAAATGTACACAAAAATGAATAATGAGTTTTATAAATATGCCTACGTGTTATATTATCATTAAATCAATATAAAATAGTTTATATATGTATTTAAATTACCATATATGAATCCATCAATTTTAATTTTTTTTTTTCGAGTGGTAACACAGAATTATAGTACGTTTATATGCTTGATTTACTGTGTGAGTTTCTGATTTTCTTTTGGCTTCTTTTTTACCAGTTTGGTTTATATCATTTTTCTTAAATCTGTCTTTTTCAAAACAACATTACGTGATTGTTGCAACATGAACATGCACATCATATTACATTACGATTCAAAGAACTAATGTAAACATGTTCACAGCTGACGTCACATAATTTAGTTACATTTTTTGATGACGTACCTCGGCTGTCTCCCCGATTCTACTGTACCTCTACATTATTCATGTATGTGTATTTAAGCATTTTTATCTTGATGCTGTTTTCTATTTATGATCTATTTCTATTGACAAAGGCAATGCTATTGTATTTTTATTTTTTATGTCAATAAACATAATTATTATTATTATTATTACATTACTAAATATACTTACTCATTCGATTCTTAGAAGTAAGTATTTAATTAATAATCTAAAACAAATAAGTAGGTTCCTTATCTATAGGAAGTAGATTTCACGGAGTATAGCTCTAAGAAAAACTGTGTTTTCAATAACTAATAGATATTCAAATTTATCATAAATAATGTATACTTATTAGGGTTCCAATTACCATAGATGTCTACTTCAAATCTGTTACATTGGGAAAACAATGCTATATTTTAAATTTTGCTGTAGTTATTTACCTCTGATTTGAGATAAAATTTGTAAATACAGAATTTGTTCAAAATTAAAAACAACGCAATGAGACCACAGTCGTATTAAGCCCTGTTCACACATGCACACATAGAAGACACCCACACGCAACAGTAAGAAATACTGTGTGTGTTGCTTGTGAAATAGAGGCGCCGCTATTTTGTGGCTTCTATGTAAGTAAAGAAAAAATCAATTTTGAGACTACAAACGTTCCACACGTTCTTCTTTTTGCTTTTGTTACCTGTGTGTCGCATGTGTGTGTCTTCTGTGTGTCCATGTGTGAACAGGGCTTCAGCTCTCGAGAAAAGCGCTTTAGTATAAGAAGTAATTAGTAAGAATTATTTAGTATTATTTCAGAATGCCAAAGAGCAAGGAATGTTTTTTTATACTTACATTTCTCTGTGTAGTTACTTAAACTTTCATTAATTATGGAAAATAATAGTTATTTATGTAACAAGTACGCAACATTATGAACGAGGCGTAAGCCGAGTCCTTAAATTAGATGAGTTCTCTAAATCTCAGTTTGTGTACGTGTTACATACAATATTTTTAGTATATGCTCTCCAAATTTATTTAGTAACTGTTCGAAACTATTATATGATACTATAGGGTGGGCCAACTAGTGGTTTCTTTTTAAATCATAGGTTATTTTGACACTGACAGCTTTTTCCCACTCGAAATCTTGATAGAAAGTAAGTATCATACCTCCGCGGTACGAAATGAGTCGCTTTACGCTTGAGCAACGCTGGGAAATATTGCAAACTTATTTCCAAAGTGAGTGCTGTGTAGCCCAAACAGTGCGTTTGTTAAAAAGAAGATTTTTACAGAGCCATGGTATCCGACTTTTTTTTACTGAAATTGAAGACATGGATTTGGACTACCTCTGGTTCATGCAGGATGGCGCGCCATGCCACACAGCCCATGCCACACAGCCCATGCCACAATCGATCTTTTCGGCACCAAATTCCCAAATCATGTTATCATCCGTCTTGGCGATGTCAATTGGCTGTCTCGGACCTGCGATTTGAACCCTTTTTTGTGGGGAACCATGAAGGACCGATGTTATGCTAACAATCAGGCCAATATCATCCAAGCAATCCGTGAGCTACAGCCCGAAACAATCAACCAGGTCTTGGAAAATTGGGTGACAAAATGCGCTACTGCGAAGCCAGCGGAGGCAGCCACTTGAACGAAGTTGTGTTCCATAATAAATGGGAATGTTTGCTCTTACTAATGAAGCCATAATACATGGAAAAATTAATTTTGTCAATTTTATTGCATTTTCAAAAAAAACTTGTATTTGGCCCACCCTATATAACAGTAAAAATGCTATAAATATGGCTATTTTCTTTTGCGTTTATCTCGAGAACAAACAAAGCAATATGATCAACTACTGTGGTCTCATATTGTGTATTTTTTAATTGTTAACTAGTTAACAACTTTCGTATAAAATACAACAAAATTTAAAATCCGGAGCAGGATGGACACTAGGACTATTCAATTACAAATTAGCGCCTCGAGTGCACATGCAGCAGTTCTCTTAGATTTCTTCCTTCTCCGTGGCTTCAGCGTCATAGCTGCATGTTCTTGGCAGTGGAAGACTGAAGACAGACACGAGTGAGGGTCAAAGGTCACGGCTGCTGAGGTTTCTCGCTCTCGCACGAGTTTGTCATGCTCAAGCTCTTGCTGTTTAGATACGTAACATGCACCACTGACTGCAGATATAAATAAACTGAGCAAAGATGCAAACCAAGCGCAAGCTTGGTGACAACTTGACATGCGGTTTATGTATTTATGGAAATAGCAGTGTCAGTGCGTATGGGATTTGGTTTATTATTTAGCAGTCGTTTGAAAAAATGAATGGAAGAATTATTCATTCATAAAAAGCGAGTGTGCTCGATTGTGGTACGTGATTCCTACAACTTTAAGGCTGGTTTATAATGGATCATGTAACTGGTGACTTCTTCTGTGTTCTGTAGTGTTGCCGCGAGAGTCGAGACTAGTCTCGGTCTCGTCTCGTCTTGTCGAGAAAATCGAGACAAGACCATGAGGCAACTCTCGACTACAAATTCGAACCGAGACGAGACCAGTATCAAGTCTCGCCGAGAGTCTCGTCGAGACTCTCGAGTCTCGTCTTATATAATTGATTATAAACTATTTGCTTAAAATTAACAGAAATGTGCTTTTGTGAATATGATAGGATTAAACAATTAATCTCAAAAAAATTTCACTTCTTGTCCGTGACGCATTTTTAGATTCTAATGATGCTGGAATATCAGGACCAGATCATAAATGGAATCTTTCACAAAAAAGTTGTATTTTAAGCGTGATTTTAAGTAATATTCCCAAGATCAACAAACAATAAATGTATACAAACTTACATGTTTAAAAATAAAATCTTTATTTTGATCTACATAAATCAATTAGATATTTAATAAAAATAATACCTATTCCTAAAATTATGTAACAGTTATTAAGAAAATAATAAGTTTAGTAAAGATATAGGTATACGAAACATTTTTATTAATTAACAAAAATTAATTTTAATTATAAAAATTATAAATTTAGGTACCTAACTAGTCAAGTATAGATGAAGTATCTACCGTGGAATAAAATAAACATGTATTAGTTAGAGTTAAATATATCACAAAAGAGTTATTTCGTACAAAATACGTACCTATAATTAATCCCATAAGACTGGACCTAGGCCGCACTAACACTAACAAACTAATACTGACTTGTTTTGCATGTCAAATAAATAAATACCACATAACCCAAGTTGATTCGAGATTTTCGAGACTCTCGACTTCATGTCGAGATTAGTCGAGAAATTTCGAGACGAGACGAGAGTGACTTTTATTAGTTTCGGAAATTCCGAATCGAGACGAGAGTCGGGTGCACTCTCGACTACTCTCGACAAACGGCATCACTAGTGTTCTGTTAACATGAGTTATAGCTTCTATGTTACGGTTTATAATGACACTGGATTTAACGTTTACCTATAGGTACTGTAATAGTAAGATTCGCCAACTTTTAAGAAAACTTCCTAGAGTATCTATACCGGGTGTAGAATATTTTTCTGATCTGTAGGAAATACGTTAAAATTTTAATTTCGCTCTAAGTTTTTACCTATTGCTTTTAGAGCCAAACTGTAAATACAAAAGATGTTCAGAATAAAAAACTGCATCCATTGATATAAAACGTTCCTGTCACGAGATAAACGTAAATTAAATTTGATATATTTGAGCTCTTAAATGAGCTGCTTGCATGATATTGAAACTGAGATTTCTATTAGTATGTACCTACCTAATGTTAGGTCGAAAACATTATGTAAAAATATAAATTTTATTTTTAAAAAATTATAGTTTTTTAGTAAATTGAGAAAGAAAACTTTATGTGACGTCATTATCTTGAACAGGAGGCATATTAAGGTGTACGTCTACCCTAAAATTTTACAACGTTACAGAGGTAGTATACGTTTTCCACGTTTACTGTAATGATAATTGAAATATATGATGCTTTTACATATTAATGTATTAACAAATGATGTCTTAATGCTTCTATATTTTTATTTTTTGTCTTTGGTCTAGGAATTTGAAATAAAAAAAATAGTTGCGGTTTTTTGTCATTATTTGATATGATTTTTTTCGGTCACTATAAATGGCAAGAAAAATTTAAAAAACAAGAAGCCTGCAGCTAAGCTTCCTTTTTCTAATAATTTTTGTTTAACTTAATTTCTTTAAATGTATACAGAATTTATTATGGAAATACTGGAGCCATGCTTACAGTATTTTTCAACTTCAAAATGACATTGCATAGCTAGAATGCGGGAAAGTACGAGTTTCGGGCTGGTTTCGGACAGCCGTAGTAGTGGCGAAGAGAGTAAAATAGAAAAAAGTAATATCGCGAGTATTCTAGGAATTCGAAAAAAGGTAGACAAGCCCCTTAATAATGTATCTGTGATTGACCGTCATGCAAGTCAGAAAACAAAGGAAACTAACAAATAATAATAGTCAAATATTTGGACACTTGCACAATTTTTCTCATTTCTTATGCAAAATATATACATTCCAATTTCCATCAGTAATTTCAATAAAGCAATAAAGTTTGCTTAATCGAAACCAATCTCTGCACGCATAAATATATCTTCAGAGAAATAAACTTCTCTTCCATCCATTCATTATCCTTTCTTTCTTTGGTTTTTCTTATCAGTGTGCGTACCATAAACATTCAAGACCTACATAAGTCCCTCTAACTCCTTCGTAGAGTTATTCTCTCTGTTATTTGAGTACAGATCTGGATTAGCCCATGGGCATCAACATTAAGGATACCAAAAATATCAAACAAAATTTGCAATAGTTACACAACTAACTTTTTCTACAAGAAGGTAGGTACTAAATTTTTTGTTCGTTCTAAGGATTCAAAAATTGTATAATTTTATGTTAAGGGACTAAAATGCATAATTTAATCCTGAGGGTTAAGTTTATTTTACGATCCTAAGGTGAGGAAAATTATCACAAATTCTAACAGGGATTAGAGGTACTTTAGCCCTGTGGTATATTTTCTATTTTTTTTATACATTTTGTATTTTATTGACTATTTACCTCATAAAATTTAAGCCAATCAGAAGACTGACATTTCTGAATGTCGACCAATCAACGTAGAATTACACGATAATTTTGCACTAGTACAAATTATCGATAATTTGCACTAGTGCAAAATTATCTTATTTTGATACGGCGTTGCAAAGTGATTCTGACTTGCTGTCAAAAGAAGTTTTTAAATTTTGCTTTATTTTTCATGAGAGAAAGAGCGTTTGGCAAAATTTTAATCGGGAAATAGTCCTTCGAATATCCCTCGTGCATGTAATTGAGGAAATTATCGACAATTTGACATGCACTTGGGATATTATATATGATAATTACACTCCTGTATGAAGTAAGCCATAAACAAAACGCAATTTTATCGCTTTGACAGCGGATAAAAAGGAAGGTAACTTTTTGCAAGTGATAAAACCTTATTTACCTTTTTCTTAGCAACCAAACAATAAACAAAAACACTAAAATGTCATTTGCTTCATATTTCTAATATTTGTCAGTGAAAGGAGTAAACGTTGGTATTTTTAATAAATTGACTGCTTCTCCAAAAATTTTCCTTTTTATGAAAATTAATCCCTTAATCCCTAAAAATAAAAACTAAAGAAGAGTTTTACTCCCGGAAGTGTAAAATAGTATATTATAATTAAAAGACTAAAGTTCATGATTTAATCCTGAGGGTGAAGTTTATTTCACGAGCCGAAGGTAAGAGAAATAATTACCTGAGGGATTAAATGTACTTTAGTGATATACGCTATATTTTTTGCACCACACTCTCATACGAATGCATATTCTGTAATTTTGACAGTAAATTTTATGGCAAATATTTTTGTTTTTCTCTAACTCTAACAAATACCATACATAACATCATACCAAATATCATGTAAAATTTTTCTTGACAACGGAATTAAGAAATTCAAATCCTTGACAACGGGATTAAATATGAAAAATAATCCTTTGGGGTCAAATTAAGAACCTTAGTCCCTCAAAATAAAGACTAAAGAAGAGTTTTACACCTGGAAATGCAAGAAATATATAAATATTACAACAAAGGAGGTCCCATGCTCATTACTGCCCAGAATAAATGGATCCGACCCTGCATGTGTACAACTTTCTTCTTTCAATCAAGTTGAAGTCATTACGCATCAATAGGCAAAGGTACCGTACTATAAGAGTACTTATACTTGCCTATATATCCTATGACCATATATGCGTTGTAGTAATGAAGCTTGTAATGCTGATATGTGTTAGTATTACTTTTATATTGAGACACGGAGTTTCGGAGATGGTCTGTGTATGGTATAGTAGTAATTACAAACAGGATGTGTGTAAGTATGCTTATGCTGAAGACGCAGGCAGGTGCGTTATCGGAAATAAAGAGATCCTGTTACAGATTGAAATATGATATACGTGAAGTCCGGATATAATGAACGCCTATTTTGCGTTCAGTATGGTTCGCTACATCAGAGGTTCGCATATCGCAATAAAAGATAAAGCGCGAATTTAATTTAGACAGATGACAGATGCCTTGTATCATTTTGAATTTTTTTACCTCCCGCTTACCTGTAAGGGAGGTATTGGAATCATGCAAAAAATCGGGTAGTGAGTTTTAAGTGGATGAGCACGAATTAGGGTATTTACAACTCATTTTTGATAGTTTTACGATGATGTCTGTATGTATGTGTTTGTGTATGTGTGTATGTATATGGTCAAGAATTTTTGGAGGGCGGATAACTCAAATACGAATGAACCAAAAATTTTGATATTTGGTATTTTACATTATTTGTATACCTACTAATTGGAAAGATGCTAAGATTTTGATACAAATACCTTAACCGGAAGTGGTAGTTTTTGAAGATTGAAGAGATTAATTTTCAAAAAGTTCTATAAATTTTGATAAATATAATATTTATTTGTAATAAGAATAAGAGGAAAAGTTACTTGCAATTTACGTTATAAAAAAAATGTCGTTATCTGGCAGCATTAAAAAGCTGTAGTAAAATTTAAAAAATAAAACGTTGAGAAATCTTGTAATCCATGTTCGGTTGATTTTTGTTTCTGCGTAAAAAATATTTCCTGTGAATGAATCTTTTGATTCAGGTGAAGCAAATTTCTGTGTTTGAATATTTCAGATTTGTATTTGTATATTTTAAATGGCTACCGGATAGTACGTACATTTATGTTTATAAGTCTAGATATGGCGGGAGGTTGTGTGCTGGTCACAACAGATTTTTTATAATTTCGTACTTGTCTTCAATTGTAAATGCCTTACACTTCAAAAAATTTTCCCTCGTTTCACGCAGGTTTCACGCAGTGAAATATACTGGCAGCGAGATTAACTTAGTTAATATACCTACTATAATAATTATAATGAGCGAGGAAAGTGAAAGATATCGTGTGAGGGAGAATTTCGTCGTACGGAAATCTCACGAACTTTCGATAGATTTGTAAACACCAAACACCATCCAGAATCAGGACATACATTTGACTTTACTAACCCTAAAATATTATGTTCAATTATTCATAACGATCATATAATTTTTCATGAATTTTTACATATTAACTTCACTTTAAATGATGTTATTAAGGCGCTACACTTTGTTGACTGCAATAGAATCAGAATTTACGATTCTGGGTAACTCAAATTAAAAATCTGAAACATTACATGAGTAATGACGAAGCATTGTTTAATTGAAAATTCATACAATATATTGTTGCGACAACAATTATTAGAGAAAATATTAATTAATTTTTGCTTTTAATATTACAAATCGTGGCTTCATTAATGCATATTAATTAGTTTTGTTTTAAATAGTCGATTGCTTACATTGTTCCTAAGGGTGGTATGAAGTGATTTTTGTAAAAAAAAAAAAAACACACACAACTGGCTAAAAAACTATTGAATATTTCAAAAATATAGCTTCATACCACTCTAGAGTCATCTTTTAACTATGCTTGTACAGGGTATTTCTATACCTCTGCACGCAACTTATATAATTTATATAATTTGATATACCTACTGATTACAGAAAAGAAAGATTTTTTTCAAAATTCGCAAAAATAAGGGTAGATAGTGAAAATGTTTGTGGCACTGGTTTGCAAGTCAATTTGACTGTTTATTTATTAATTATTATATAAGAAGTGGCTATATTTGTTATAAAATATGAACAGTGTAGGTGTTATAGCAGGGGAATAATTTGTAATAATATAGCGAGGTCTATATTTTTGTCAGAAGTGTATCGCCTTAATTTCCAAACTGATAATAAAAATAACTTGAAGTTTGTTGATAACTTCCTAGGGAATTTTAGTAATAACGTAAAAACATTAGTTATGTTCTGGCTCTTTCTAAAATGTCAGTTCTTCACCATCTATCATCATGCGTAAAATGTTATTTGTTCAATAAAATCCACTACTCTTGAAATTATCATGTATGTTAAGATGAATATTTTTTGACAGATGGTTTAACCAATAATATTGCGTAATGATAACGTCAAATGACGTAATACAACCAATAGAATTGAAAATGTAAAATGATGTATCTGACAACATAATTTTGTAGATTAGGTTTTATTTTGATACGTCAGTAACAAAAAATTAATTAATTTGTCACATGAAACGTCAAAAATGTTTAGCAATATGAGTCGTTTTAGTAGTATTTTTAATAAGAAAAATATTCTTCCTAAATACCATTCGAGATAATAATTTTTTGAGAGAATTGTTGTCTATTCCACGGCAACTTATTGCAATTTTACTCCACAAAACATCACGGAAAATTCCCCTCAACTTCGTTTCGGGAAATTGTCAGATTATGTTTTGTGTCGTGAAATTGTTAGAAATAATTTGCCGTGGAAACGACAAAACAATTCTCAAAAAATTATCATCTCTTATGGTATTACCCCTGATAATCTAGGTATGTAATTTTTTATTATTTAATCTGTTCAATTTCTCCACTTTTAAATATATATTATTGTATATATTGTTGATGCGTGATGTTATCACTCAAATAAATATTAACATCTCTACAAACTAAAATATTTTAGACTAAAAAGACCTTTCACATTCCATCATCAGTCAAATTTTTGGGTAATTTAAATCTTATCAATTTCTATACCAATTAAGAATTCGCACCAAAACTGTTAATTGTATTTTTTTAGTTTCTGAACAAAACTTTCCTGAATGAATATGCAAAAACAAAACAATGTGAAAACGTATAACCTTTTATTTTAAAATAAGTTTTTATTGGTAATGCAATCTTCGCGTGACCTACAACATGTAGAAATCTTTTCTTGTATGTAGTCGACAAACGACAAAAAACAGGAAATACTGAAATATTTTGATCTAGTAATAAAAATTGATGAGTGTATCGCGATGTAGGTACCTATACGAAAAAAATTGGTACAGTTTTAACCTGTTTTTGTGTAACATTTAACCCGGTTTCTGATAGCTACGTCTCATACTGTGACATTTAAATAATATGCGAGTAAATATCTCAAATTTTTTATTATCTAATTTGAAATCCGTATTTCAATTTGACTAAGAGGCTCGTCTACCTTTTTTTCGAATTCCTAGAATACTCTCGATATTACTTTTTGTTCTATTTCACTCTCTTCCCCACTACTACGGCTGCCCGAAACCAGCCCGAAACTCGTACTTTCCCGCCTCCTAGCTATGCAATGTCATTTTGAAGTTGAAACATACTGTAAACATGACTCCAGATTCCCATAATAACTTCTGTATTTTTTAAAGAAATTAAGTAAAACAAAAATTATTCGAAAAAGGAAGCTTAGCTGCATGCTTCTTGTTTTATAAAATTTTTCTTGTCATTTATAGTGACCGAAAAAAATAATATCAAATAATGACAAAAAATCGCAAAAAACGTCATTTTAAAATATTTTTTTCTTCAAATTCCTAGGCCAAAGAGAAAAAATAAAAATATAGAAGCATTAAGACATCCTTTCTTAATACACTTATATGTAAAAGCATCATATATTTCAATTATAATTAAAGTAAACCTGGGAGGCGTACACCTCTGTAACGCTGTAAAATTTTAGGGTAGACGAACACCTTAAGAAGGTGATAACTGATAAAAATTCAGGGTTCTGGTGGTCCATGGCCCACCCTGCAAAGTCTTGACCCACCCAGTGGCCCACCCAAAAATTTTATAATATTTTTACATTATTTAACGGAAGAGATACCTATATTTAAAATATTTAATAATTCATAATACTAGGGAACAGATATAAATTTATACTAATGCCTGTTTTACACTACGCTAAATATTGAACAAGAAATTGCGCAACAAATTGAACAATATCTTGAGCAATAAATTGCTTTGTTTTTAATGAATTCTGTTTTATACTGAGACAATTTTATATACCTACTTATAATATTTAGTTTGTTTGTTTTGTATATAATAATAATTTGACAGTCGTGCTTATCTATTTTTTCAGACAATTTACGAAGAAATTCAATATTTCACACAATTTGCTGTATGATACTACACAATTTAGATTGTTTCAAAAATTAAACAAGATCTTGTTCAATACTTAGTGTAATATAAAACGGGCTTTAATTGAGGTAAAATAAATGTCTATGAATATGAATAGCGGATAGATATATTGCTGGTAAATGTAATTAATTTTTGAATAGATATAAATGTATTTGCTTGTCAATCTGAGTGCTCGTGCAATCTTTATCTATGCATATCATACTTTATATCATATTCTTAACTGGGTACTGTTTTTATACGAAATTAGTTTCAGGAAACTAAGTCAAATTTCTAAGGATTCGACTTGCGTCTTGTCCGTAAACAGATTCGGCCTATAAGACTCTATTTTCCGTACTTGTTACATAAATAACTATTATCTGCATCCAAACAACTACAGATTGTTTGAAAGTTAGGCACACATAGCACACAGTGGAAAAGGTAAAGCATAACATTTTTAAATTAAGAAATTATCATAGATTATTTACATAACGAACGGACTTATATTATACGAAACTGTCTTTTTGAGTTCTATCGTGCATCAAATAAACTATAATGAATCAATTATTTTCTAAGACTGACCAACATGGGTTCACAGTGGAACATTATTTCTTAATGGAAGGTGGATGTTGATCGAAATGCAGTTCAAAATTATAATGTTTATTTACAAATCCGACGTTTCGGCACACAACTGTACCATCATCAGGGAAAAGTAAAATTAATGGTGAGTAGAGTTAATATTTAATAACAAACTCTACTCACCAATAATTTTACTTTTCCCTGATGATGGTACAGTTGTGTGCCGAAACGTCGGATTTGTAAATAAACATTATAATTTTGGACTGCATTTCGATCAACATCCACCTTCCATTATCCTACAACAGTCGATAAATTGAATTTTCTCATTATTTCTTAAATTCTTAATTAAGTTTTGATAATACATAAACGTATACGGATCCGCAGTGAAAGATGAAGAAATTCATCTAACGTCTATGGAACTGTAATTACTGACACTGTGATATGTATACGAATTCGTTATGAAATATTGTTAGAAGTCCGTTTGCGGAATTTTAATTTCTGGTACTGCGGATCCGTATACGGATCCGTAGTGCAACGTATTAAAAGTCCGTATACGGAACTCTAATTTCTGTTACTGCGGATCCGTATACGGATCTCTAAACATTTCCAAATGTTAAATCTTAAGCTAAATTCAGAGCTACCCAATTATAAGTATAAGTGGCTAATTTAACCAATAAGCGCTCAACCTTCGCACTTATAATTGAAATTTGAATTTTGTGGAAGCCCTGATTGGTTAATTTAGCACTTATACTTATAAGTGGGTAGGTCTGAATCTAGCTTTACTCTAGAGACCGTAAAACGTGCTTATCCATCAAAAACTTACTCGAAAATTTTGACCCATCACAATACCTCCCTTATAGAATATGAGGCAGGAGGTAAAACTGCAAAATTGTTTTAATTGATGTTTTCTTAATCATTAACAGGTAGGCTAATCTGCCTTTGATCTACATGTAATAATATGCTACAAACAACAAAACAACACCGGTAATTAAAATCTTCATAACAGCAAATCTTATCTGTAGCAGCTAGTGAATCGACAAACATCACATACAATTAGCAATATCCTTTACTTTGGTTTTAGTTTGTTACCTTTACGACGTACAACGTTATAACACTTGCATTAGTTTACGTTAACGAATAACGACATCGTTTACTTAACAAATTAAGACATAAAACAGTCAACAGTTCTCACGCTAGACTCTGGTTGTTACAATTAAAAACCGATTACATGATGTAGATGTAGAGCATACGACAGAGTATTTTATTATTTTATACACGCTGCGGTCTATTGTTTACTTGATGGTCTATTTGTTCCTGTCGAAAAGATGAATGCTCATTAAGGCCGCACGTGCCACTTGTCAGTTAATGATCAAAATGGAGACTTTTTATTCTAATAAAATATTTAATGAGCTACTTGCTAATGACACCAAAAAATTTGTTTATGAGTTCACCATTGTTGAATTTTATCATTTGATGAGATGAGAGACGACGGCCGAAGTTCTTCATGTGTCATGATATAAACCGAATCGGATTGAACCAGCTTATTTTTATAAACCAAAACCGGAACTTGAACCTTTTTCTAAAATAAAAAAGAACAAGAACTTTAACCGCAACACAAATTCTCTGAACCGGTTCAGTAAACCGGTTCGATAAACCGGTTTTTTAATATGTTTCCTTCTTGTTACCTAGTTTAAGTTTTTAGTTTTTGAGGTACCTAGTATTTTACTTTGTTTGTGTTTGTATTTTGCAATAATAATTTATTTTATTTTCTAATGTTAATATAAATGTAAAAAATTATCTTCATTAAAGTTATAATATTGTATTTGTTTGTATCTTTTTAAAATTGAAATATAAATTTAAAAATCAATGAACACAAAACCGAAATTTTATTGAACCACGTACCGAACCCGAACCGTTATTTTTTACGGTTCAGGTCCCTGGTCATGAGCAAATAAAACAGCTTTGAACCCCAGGAAAATATTCAACTTTTGAAAATTGAAGAGTGGTTTTCCAAAATGCACTAAGTCAAAAATGATAAATTCGAGCTATTGAAGTTCTTGTATTCTGCTCACATATTTCGCAAATTATTATCAGGCGAAATGGTACATTGAATCAGATATGTAAATATCATTTAAAAACAAAAAAAATAAACATTGATTATTTCACATAATGCAGATTTAAAAATGTTTGATATTGTATTGTTCTTCCTAAATGGGTTAAGTCTCATGACTTAGGTCGTTTTGGAATATTTATATGCTATATAATGAGCATTTTAATAATCAGTAAAATGGTATTTTTATGTTTTTAATTAATTTATTATTACAAAAAACACTGCAAAATAAACATGAATGTATAACTTTACAATCTTAGCCACAAAAACCGTGGATTGGAAAAGAACCGAAACTGACTTAGTGCCTATATGGAAAAAAATCTGAATTCTAAATACAAAAATCGTATGACTAAGATCGTTTTGGGAACTATAATATATTTATTATTGTAGAGTTTTGAAAACTGCGAACACAATGATACCAACTTTAGCAAAAATGAAAAAAATGACTTAGAGCGTTTTGGAAAATCACTCTTCAATTGCTTTTCGGTGCAGGAGGTATTGAAAAAAACATCGTGTGCATCTCGGGACAAAAGTGTTCTCCCGACTCGGGTGGCAGCCCTCGGTTCACTCGTGTTGCCAACTCCGCACTCGTCGGAAAAACGCCACTTTCGTCCCTAGTTGCACAATACAGGGTGATTGTCGTAAGTACGGCACTAGGATTATTTCATTAATTTCAAGAGATACAGAAAATGTTTATAAGCAAAGTTAAACTATATACAGGGGTTCGTAAGATAGTCACAATAAAAATTATGTATCATTTCCGGTTTCACCGGAATTTTTAATCTAGCATAGGGAAACACAAAGTTTTTATTGTGGCCATCTTACGAGCACCTTTATCTAGTTTAACTTTGCTTATAAACATTTTCTGTATCTCTTGAAATAAACGAAATTTTCTAGTACCGGACTTACGACAATCACCTTGTATACCTACTATTTTTCACGACATGCGGAGAAAACATAATTTTCTTCTCGCGAAATAGTGAGGAAAGTAAGTTGTCCCTCTCTAGAGAGCAGAGTAAATTCTCTTTCTTTTTCCACTAAATTACCGTTTTCGCTTCGCTCGTGAAACAAATTTCGAGCTCAAGTGGGAAAAAGATGCACTTTGCTCTTTTAGTTGGGCACGGATTTTCAAACGTCGATATGAAAGTAAATCAAAAGTAAAATTTATTAAATTTCTGACAAAAAAGTTCCTATGCACAGGCCAAAAAATGAATACCTACATGAAATATGACTTTGACTGAACATATTATATCGATATCGAGTTAGCTAAATACATGGCTGTGTCGAGTTTCACGACCTTACGTTGAAGTTTATGAGCGATAAAACTTGGGAAAATAGTAGGTAAGTGATATCTTTTATGATCTAAAAAATTAGATCCCTAACTACTAATTTAATCTAAAAACATATCCAATCATAAAAATTGATCAGTGATCTGACTCTGATCATATTAGATGTGAAGATCTTGATCTCGATGTAGATCTAGATCCTTTTTAAAATGATCTGTCACAATACAGTTGCGACATTTTTATTTAACCGTCAGTAGGTACTACAAAAAAAATCGGACCGATAATTTAAAATCATTGAGGTAGTATTTACGGATATTACTTAAAGTAGGTATTCAAAATATTAACTTACCGATAATTTTCTTCGTATTGGTTGGCACACCTGCAAAACAAACATCCATTAAATACCACAAAGTCTCAAAGATAAACCATAAAAACAAAGGACAGTTACGTACACGGAAATAAACGCATACATTTACACACTTAGATATACGTGCGTCTGTTAAAAACGGTACCTCTGAATGTGTCACATTCTCACTGTAAAATTTCCACTCAGATTTAAATCTTATCAGGTGCAGCCTATTAGGCTTCTTGCATGATTCTTTTTGTTAAATATTTTTGAACAAAAGATCCAAATTTGAGACCAGTATATTTCATTTTTACAAAAATTTTATTAACAAGTCCTAAAATAATTAATGAAAATTGATTATTTAATACCTAGATGGCAAGCTAGCACTGAACGACAATAAATAAGTGATATATGTCAGGAAATGCGCGAAAGTTTGAATGTTTAGCTGCAGACCAACGATTAGCGATTAAGGGTCTCGTCTCCGTAACAAAATATTGCGTGTTTAGAGGTGTAGCAGTTTCTGCTTTACTCATTGCATATTAAAAATTTGAAGGAAAAACAGGTGTTAGATTTTTGTGAAAGAATTAGTCTAGGATTATGCCCAGTTAGAATTCTGAATCTTTGAAATCCATATACAAAATTAATGAAAAAGTGTGTTTTAAGCAATTTTTTACATGCTTTTTCTTATTATTAAGAGATGTAATAGAAAATGTAAGTCGGCATAATCCTAGTTGCATTCTTCGTCTGTAAATAAATTTATGAAATTTAGCTTTATCTATAAAACTTCGTGAGCATTGTAGAAATTGCTAGACTGCTTTTCCGTATTTTAAGCGAGCGTTTCTATGCATTAACATTAGGACAAACGCGGTGTTGAGCTACGTGGAGTCGATACCCTTAAAGGAGATAAATTTTAGATGTGATCAGAAGAGTGACGAAAGTGCGATATGCGATGTATAACCAAGAAAAATTTATTTTATGCGAATTGTTGTCAGATTCCTTTTCTGCAGAAGTTCAAAGTGCAACAATATTGTTAACAAATAGTATTTTGAGCTTTCCACTAGTTTCATAACTAGTAGCAAAAATATCTAGCGCCAAAATCGGCGCTAACTTTGCTAGCTAGCAAGTGCTAGCAATCCAAAAATTATTTGTGTGACAAATTAACAAATTCAAATTTTTTCCTGTTTCATTTTTAAAAGAACGCTCTAATCGCTAGTTTATGATGGATTTAATTTAAAAATTTATCTTCTCGCCTCGTGAGTTAAGATTTCCCTCGTGGGTAATTCCTTACTTTTCCAACTTGTAAAGTAAATAACTATTATTCTGTTTTTCATTTAATTTAATATCTTTCTCAAAAAATCTATCACACTAATTTCGTAGATAGGTACTTAAAATTAAATTATTTTTGTAAAATATTATTTTGGTAATTACATAATTATGTTAAGTGCTTATACCTAATGATTTAAATAATATTATACAATATTATTTCGTTTCTTTCATATATTTCTATTTGAAACTCTCAAATAATTCATTATATTGTGTTTAAATCTAACTGGGAGAGTATAAAATTTCAAACATGAAACGCTATCGTTAAAAATTAGTAGGTGATACAATCACTAGCACATTTTGTTATCATATGCAACTCGTCATACATCTGGAAAAAGTTGGTCCGCGTTTTTTACCTCTCGCCTCATATTCTATAAGAGAGGTATTGTGATGGGTCAAAATTTTCGAGTATGAGTTTTTGGCAGATAAGTACGTTTTAGGGTCTCTAGAATACGAATTACACATTTTTGAGATGATGTCTGTGTGTGTGTGTGTGTGCGTGTGCGTGTGTGTGTGTGTGTGCGTGCGTGCGTTCGTTCGTTCGTATGTTACAATTTTTTCAGACACGATAACTCCAAAAATATCAAACATTTAAATACCAAATTTTATATTTAAGGTTTTAATACGAATCTAAACAAGCCATGAAATTTTGGTTTCGATCTACGAATCGGAAGTAGTACTTTTGAAAAATATTTCAATAAATAATTAATTTAAGACAAATATTTTTATTTTATATGAAAGATTATGTGATTATTACCTACAATCGGTATTTTATAAATTTTTCTGTATCTGATATCATTTAAGAATAATTAAAGTATAATACTTATAATTTAGTATTTCGGTATCTTGTAGTCCATGATCGTATCATTTGTTACTACGTAAAATTTAAATCAAATGATTATGACACAATGACATGACAGTCACAGTGACAATAGTAAAATATCCTTTATATCTTCTTCTACAGTGTAAATAAAATGACTAAAATATATTTGTGAGTAGTAGCAGTAGTAATAGTACTTATATATTAATATATTTATATAGGTGATAAGTAAAAAGAATAAAGTAGGTATGGCGGGAGGTCTTGTGGTGGCCACGTCAGATTTTTTTCGAATAATTTTTATAAGTTAGAAGCTTTTTGTGTTTCATTTTTTTGTGGTACGAAAACTTTTATTTCAATTTTATTATGATGTTAAAAAAATCATACCTATTATATTTCGTCGTACATTTAAAATTATTATACAATTTATTTTTAACATATTTAAAATATCTATTTTAATAATTTAAAATTTACGTTTATAGACATTCAGACAAAATAAAATGTGGAATTATTTAAAATGTGCTCAAATTAAAATTTACACATATAAAATTTTGTACGATTTAAAATTAACAAGAATTTATTACCTTATTATTACCTTTTAGTTTATATTATTATTGTTTGTTTTTATTTGTTAATTTTAATTTAATTAATTTTAATTTTAAGACAAGTAAAGTTTGTTATGTAGAAAAAGGTGGCAGTAGGATCAAAATAGGGATGTAATTTAAAAATCCTTTATTGGGACGTTTCGGCGCCGAAACGGTCGCCATCATTAGCCTGTAATTTATTGATGTTACAGTTCACATAAAACATAACTGTAACATCAATAAATTACAGGCTGATGATGGCGACCGTTTCGGCGCGGAAACGTCCCAATAAAGGATTTTTTAATTACATCCCTATTTTGATCCTACTGCCACCTTCTTTTACATAATTACATTTCGGATCACTTACTACCATATTAAATAAAGTAAAGTTTGGAAATTGAAAATGGCAGGAGTCAGCGCGCGTTTTTGCTAATTTAACCAGTCCGAATTAAATTTAAAAATAAGTGTTAGTTCAGAATAAAACCATAAGTTAACTGGCGTATAATTTAACTGGAGCATGTTTTCAGAAACCGAAAACAATTTTAACCTTCAAATAAATTTAACGGACAGTTGGCTAACTTGTCAGTTAAATATCATTTCAGAAATCGGCCCTTAAGAGTCCCGTCTCCGTAACAAAATATTGCGTGTTTAGAGGTGTAGCAGTTTCTGCTTTGCTCATTGCATATTAAAAATTTGAAGAAAAAACAGGTACTAGATGTTTTTGAAAGAATTAATCTAGGTTTATGCCAAGTTAGAATTCTGAAAAAATATTTGGAATCCATATAAAAAATTAATGAAAAAGTGTGTTTTAAGCATTTTTTACACGCTTTATCTTATGATTAAGAGATTTATTAGAAAATGTAACTCGGCATAAACCTAGCTCCATTCTCCGTCTGTAAATAAATATTTGAAATTTTGCTTTATCTGTAAAACTTCGTGAGCATTTTAAAAATTGCTAGATTGCTTTTACGTATTTTAAGCGAATGTTTCCATGCGTCACCATAGGACGAGCTACGTGGAGTCGATTCCCTTAAGGTAGAATTTCCTATAAGCGTCAGATGTATGTATCTGACAGATTCGTCTGACGCAAAGACACTGATGTGTATTGTTGTTTTCTTATAAACGTGTTTTGACGCGTTTAGTTGCGGCTAACGAAAGCATCTGCGTCAGTACCGGTCTAAAAGCAGTATAAACGCGGACGCACGTGTATGATTAGGTAATTATGGTAACATTTCACTGCAAACTGTCCGAAAGATTCCACTTTTCTGATGTGGGGAATGAAAAACTGGTGGAGTTTGTCGCAAATCACACGATGCCAGTCACGGTGTATACATTTACCTTTCCGCCTTTTTTTGTACCTTGTACTCATAACAAGGCAAAGTACAAGATCGTCATCCTCTTCTTCTTCCTCAAATAATATGCTCATTGAACAATGATAAATCGTCCATATTTTTAAATACAGTTTTCTCTTCAACCGATGAACTTATTAGATTATTTTCTGTTTAACGTATTTCACAGATAACTTAATTCCTAATTCACACTTCCGGTCGTGGACCGGGTTTCTTAAAAGCGCCCTCAATCGACCAAATTGTCAATTGTCCCTAGCAACGAAAATTGTATTTCCAGGCCTTAAATATGTTCTTCATAAAAAAGGCCCGCAAGTACCTAGTGGTTAGTCCAACTAACACCACCTCCTTTCGTCTTTTTTTATAATTATTAATATTTTAATTTTTGTAGAATACGTGTTATTTTGTCATTAATAAATAGTTTTTTACAATTTACTGGCCGTGGGAAAACAAAATATTAATGCTGAGAATTAAAACAATGACAACAATATATAATTTATAGCAATATTGTATACGAATACTGGTGTCACATAAGTACATAAAATACAGCCATTACAATCGTATTAAATTATTATTGCGCGCGTAAAAATTTATAGTTAAATATTAATTATGTTATTAAACTACTTACTCGTATATGTTTATACTTCTCTTTTTTATTATTTAGGTTTTTTTAAATTTATCATTTATTCACTCACTACAGGGACTTTATATTATAATGTAAAATAAATACTATACTTTTATTATAGTTCAGTTTTTATTACTTCAGAAAATCAGACATTTCAGTATAATAAATGCACACACAATTATAATAAGGTGAACTGAGTAAAATCAAATCTGAGCAAGTTACTGATAAAAAGTAGCTGAAGTAAAGCTATTTCTTGCTAACTTGTCGCTATTTGGTACTTATTTATTATTGTTTATTTATAATAGAATAATATATTTAATTTTCTCAATAAAACCTTATTATATACACACTAAAAAATATTAACACATACCTATCTAACAAAAAACATGGTTCCAGCAATTCCACTACTTTTTATTTGGTTAATTTAATAAATTACGCTTTGGTTAATCTTCAACAAGCAAAATGAATTATCAAAAAACTTTGTTACTTTAACAATGTTAGCATTTTTGTTTAAAAATTTTTTTTGTTATTTGCTAACAAATTAATAAGGATGTACATGATTTAAATCACATGATTTAAATCGTCTAAATCGCTATTTAAAAAATCACATGATTTTTTAAATTAAAATCAATGATTTAAATCAAAATTTCCAAAATTTGCATTTTTTTTCAATTTTACAGTAACTAATATTTATTTTACAAATAAAATAGTTGACAAGAATTTACTATGTTGAAAGAAAAGTATAACACATAATAATAATTATATTACCTACCTATATTGTCGTTTCCAAAACGTTGCATAAATAATTGAAAATATACAATTCAGAACTGAAAACTGAACCCAATAAGAAAAATATCTACTATGTTTTCTACAGAACATCTATACCTACTATTCCGATTTCGTATAACATTAAATAATTAATAAGTAAACAATGCGAATATAATTGTGAAATTTGAGGTAAATAATAATTATAATACTTTTGAAAATTTGAATGCTTATACTGATATAATAGTTGAAAAGTTCAGAAAAATACAAGCATTTTGATATACGACTCGAAAAATAATTTTATTTAACTCAAAAAAATCTGATTTTGATTGTTTACAATGTGTAGCTAAACTAACAATATTTTTGTTATATTGACTACATAAAAATCTCGTTAATTTAACACTAAGGGCCAGTTGCACAGTTACCACTTAAGTAAAAGTTTAGTTAATCCTTAAACTGTCACTTAAACGAAATACTTAAGCCGTACGTGTTGTACAGTTCTCAATAAGAAAATACTTACCTAAGCGAAAAAAGATCAATGTTGGTAAACATGAATATCAGTTTATAACTAATTTGACAGAAAAACAAACAAAATATGACCAACTGTCATAATTCAAATGAATTTGAAAACAGTGTTTTGTGTAATTATTGTATATAAATCTTAAACGTGGACAATTCAGAAAGAAATAAAATAAAAAGCGCTTCGAATTTCATAAAGGATGAAGTATGACGTACCATTTTTACTAAATGTTGTAAGGAAATCTAAACATATTGTAAAGTGAAAAAAATCGAACACGTTATTATGGAAGCACAAAACTACTATTTGAAAAACAGTGCATCATAATTTCAATCACTGAATTCAATAGTGATATCCATATTGGTACTAAGAGCAGTAGGACATATTGTTTAACAAAAAAGTTCGAAAATATAAATAAAACCTGCAAGAGACAATACAAATTGACTTATTATAATATATGTAATTGGATTACAATAAATTAGAAAAGTAACATTTGTCCTGCAATTTTATTCCCATAATAATTAATTATTATAGACTAATCAAATTTTCTAATAAACGTTAAGAAATATTACTACCTGGTGTCTAATTTTTTTCTGATAAATTATAATTATAACTTTCTTTACTTGAATATATGAAATCTATTATAAAATTATTTTCTATTGATTGAAATTATTGTCCCTGTCTTGAATAACGGCGACCGGCGTGGGGCGAACTCTCACGAAAATGTCAATATATAAGATATCTTCATCCTCATCGTGATCAATGTCAATAATATTTCTAAGATTCATTTTAAAAATATATGAAAAATGGATAATAACAATAATAATCACAAAAACATGTTAAACTTTGGCTTAAGTGACACCGCATCTACCGCTTAAGTAATTTGACATTTAAGTGACACTTAAACTGAAAATCAATACTGTGCAACAGCTAAACCATAAACTAAAACTTAAGCCTTAAAAAATACTTAAGTGGTAACTGTGCAACTGGGCCTAATTTTGGTAAATGTAACTAATTATTTTTTACTACTAACCAACTTAAAGTATTAATTTGTATTTAATTTATGTGAATGAGTAAACCAATCATTTGAATAAATTGTCAATTTAAAAATCTCGGGGAGGTAAGGAAAAAAGATAAATTTTTAAATTTTGCTGAATAAAGCCTTACGATTATTAAAACTTATAGTCGGAGAAGTACTGTGGTGGCCACAGCAGATTTTTATAGTAGGTAACATTAATTTACAAGAATGTTGCAGATTAGGTATGCCGTTATATAGCTTTTATTATCTTATTCTATGTATGGTAAACAATAAAAATCAAAGTTAATAACAAGGAACTACCAATATAGCTACATTCTGCTTTCCATTCTCTCACTATCACTACATACATAAATGTATATGCATCAGTCATCAATTCATTAGACGATGTTTATTTTTCTTAGAAAGGCCAATAACCTATACCCATAGAGCGCGCAGATAAGTCACAAAAAACTCGCCCAGGGCTAAATTTTCTAGATTAACCTTCTTTCGCTTCAGATTTTCTTAAATTAATTTCCATCGGCCATGGGTTCAAGTTTATTACCAGTAACTGTACCTCCCATGAAGCTAAGAAAGTTGGATTTAAAAATTGCAAGTAAAATTGCGACCTATTCTTCGCATATAGTATGATGGTTAGTGTTTTGCTGATGAAATGTTTTTGTTTTAGTGATAACTAGATCAAGAATGTGGCTTTATAATTTTTTGTTTTGTTTTTTTTTCTGTTTTTATTGTTTCATTAGTTTGGTGATTCTTTGACACACATTTATAGAAGTTTTTTGTATTTTTAAGATATTTTAGGTAGGTAGTATATGTCAGAAATGAGAACATATTATAAAAACATGCCTTTAACGCGAGCAAATATAATTTTATTTATCACGACAACTTTTTCCTAATAAAAATATTTCTCTGGCTATAATTATTAAAAAACTTCACATACCTTTCAGTCTGAGTAATTTTCTAATCGTAGCAAAATTTCAAATGAGATCTCATAAATTCTCGACACACATATAAACAGCCATAGAACATACTTCTCCAAAACAAGAAATGAAATAATATAATATGTAGTTTTACTGAAATCAGAGCTGTGCACAAGTACAAATAAAAATTACTTAAGTACAAGTACAAGTACTTTCCTAAAAAAATTTAATTATTTATAGAGTGCGGATTATATGCATTTTCATAGGTATATTGTATTATTGTGCTTACTGGTATTTTTTTACAAATATTTGCATTTCATACAAAAATAGATCAAAATATGCATATTTTACATATTTCAATATTTTTTTCATATTTTAAAATTTTTTACATATTATATTTATTATAAATGCATATTTTGTACCTTTTAACCCAAAATTTCATATTTTTAAAAATTTGAAATGCATAAAATTTATAATCGCTCAAATTTGATACCACCTACAGTAATTTTTACATTTATTTTAAAGGTATGTAGGTACTGTATTCCAGAAGTTATACGTTGTTTTGTTTATTTTATATGATATTCTTGTGCATTTTTTTCTGATTTATAAAAATAAATAATTGTTAGTAAAAATTAATAAAATTATGTTGCATGTCTGCACATATTTGTAAAATATTGCATATTTGTTTAATTTTGTGCATATATTGAGCATATTTTGGCCTTATTTCAATGCATTTTGCATGCATATTTTAATCATATTTTCCTGCATATAATCCGCACTCTTAACTATTAAGTACAAGTACTAATAATAATAATTATTATTATTATTATTATTTATTTCCTTAGATCAAAACTGACATGGATAAAGTCAATAGGTACTCAAATGCCAAAAGTACTTAAGTACAAATACAGTACATGTTGCAGAATTTTAATAGTTAAGTACAAATACATTAAAATAATAATACCATATACCTGCACAAAAAATATGCAATTTCAAGCAAATAAAACATAAACAACACATTAAAATTAGATAAATGTTTTATTACAAAAAAAATAAAAAATACATTTCAATTTGTATAACATAAAACGTAAAATGTACTGATATAGTAAGTGAAAAATAAATAATATTACATTAAAAATTTATCAGTTTGATTGTGTAGTTTAGAAAATGGAGAGAATAATTGAAAAATTGACTATTTTTTTCTAAATCTTATTCTTCCGAGCTTATACAAACATTTATATTTTTACAAAAACTGTATTAGGTATAGCATTTGTAGTTTTTATTGTAAAACTTAATTTATTATTGTAACATAATATGCAAAAGTAGATAGGTAATTGTATTTGTACTTGTTATAGAATAAAAAATTACTTTTAAAATGGATTTAAGTACAAGTAGGTACTACAAGTAGGTACTCCACAGAAAATTGTATTTAAGTACCAGTACAAGTACCATAAAATGTATTTAAATACAGTACTTGTCTACTTGTATTTAAATATACATCCTAGCTCTGAAACTGAAATAGGTACGTTCTGAAAATTTTATGTAAATTTACATAAATTACGTACATACTAAAATTAATATGTAAATTATGTGTAGGTATATAATTAACATTAGACATTATTATAGTAATTTTATAATGTCATAGCACTCTGGAGTCATCTTTTAACTATATTATAAAATATGGTCAGTGTATTGATTTAATAAGAAGAGCATAATTTGTAATAACGAGGTAACTTTTTCAGTATATTTTTGTCACAAGTGTACCTACCGCTTTAATAAAAATTTGTAATGGTCAAGAATTTTGTTCACTATTTATGATTAACAAAAATTAATCTGTAAAATTAAAAGATTTGAATTAATCTAGGAATCTTATATGTGTATAAATTACTTAAAATTTAATCAATACATTATTTATTTATTTTCCTGGTCTGATTTTCGTTAATGACTAAAATTTCACATTTATATGGGCAAATAATTTACAGATTAGAACTTCATTTCACGGTTTAAATATGTCTCCGATATCTATAATTTCATACCTATCACATTTCGAATAAACATAATGATATATTTATTTACATTGATGTAAATGATATCTAATAACTAACCAGTTTCTATCTCCGTACTCTACTACTCTACATAAGTAAATGATTAGTCTCCATCGGTTCGGATGTAATGAATTGAAGCTATTACGGGGCAATCAATCTGGTGTACCTATTGATGTCTGGCAGCGTTCAGCAAACCGATGGATTGAAAAGTGGATTTATGCGACATAATTACTGGGATTCTATTAGTTTAATGGCGTAGTTTCTATATTGAGAGCACTTTCTTCTCAAGTGACAACTATACGAGATGTTAACATTTAACGAATTATTTAATGAATCCAAAATAATTGTATTGTAGATTGTGTATAAGTAAGCTTTAAAGCACGTACGACACTTGTTGACTGCAATATTGCTGTAATAGAATCAGAATTTACGATTCTACCCAAAATAAAAATCTGAAATTTTATTATGAGTATGACTAGACCGCGGATTATACAGGTTGGTGGAGGTGAAATGCGAACATAGGGAACATACATGACAATCGAACTTTCATGCCAGGTATCTTGATATATTTTGAAGTAGTGTCACAAAAAGAAGTAATGTGAATTTGTGTGGCAAAAAGAGTAATCAATAACAGAAATAATAATACAATCTAAAAGTGCATGTTAACTTTCTCGTTCTGCTCGTACACATACATTATTATGCAAAAAATATTTTAATGAAAATAAAAATTTGAATAGTATGACAGGTACTTTGACATTGACAGTACTTATTCCACGTATATCAAGATACCTAGCATGATAACTCCATTGTCATATATTTCCCTATGTTCGCATTTCACCTCCACCAACCTGTATATGCAAATGCATATTTGTAATTAATTGAAATACATTGTTTAGTTAACTCGTTCGAAATATGCATAATTTTTTTGTATATTGCATATTTCATATTTTTGTATAGGTATTGCAGATATTTTAAATTTTTCTTAATTTTTTTGTTTCCAGTTACACAATATAATTATTTTTTTTCAAAATATAGCATAATTTGGCTGCATATGATAAAATCTGACTTACCTACGTAATACGAGCTATTTACATCTCTTCGTTCTTCGTTTTGATAATATGTACTACATAAAATAGTAAATAGAGGAACGTAAAATAAGTGCTGTCGAAAAAAAAGAAGTTAAAAATGAAAATCTTAACATATTTTTTGCATATTTTGATATAGTATTAGAAATAAAATCTACAGTTGACAAAACAAGTTTTAGTTACCATTTGGACTTCTTTTTGCGTAGCATAAAAAAAGTTGCATATTATCGTCAGTCTAGTAATGACAAAGCATTGTTTAATTGAAAAAAACATACAATATATTGTTGCGTCAACAATTAGAGAAAATAAGAATTAATTTTTGCATTTTAATACTACAAATCGCCGTGGCTGTAATAATGCGTATTAATTAGTTTTGTTTTAAATAGTCGATTCCTTGCATAAGTCGTAAGAGTGGTTAAAAAAATAGTAAAACAGTGACAAAATTGACTGATTTCCTTTTCTAGACCCCTGAAGCTTTAACAAAAACTTGTTTTGCAATTATTATTATTATTTAAATACATCATAAAAATACCTATATGAAATTTCGCCGACGGCTCATTTTTTTCTTAAATTTCTTATAGTCATAATTATTCTAGTTCTTGTTTTCTCTTTTCAGTAATAGATACTCAATAAAGATATTGTTATTTTTTTAATTATTTTCCACCACATAATGACATGTCAGTAATATTATAGGTAAAACATAAGTTTTTTATTCATTTTATCAAAAATTAAATGGTCCATTTAGATAAAGATATAACACATTTTTACGAAGATTACAGCATTATATTTATCTTATACATTGTATCATTTTACAAATGGAATTAAAATTGTTACACAAAATAACTATGTATAGTACGTTTCAACTTTATTTGCTTTACCTGAAATTTGGGTTACAAGAGGGGAGATAACAGAACAATAGAAAGTAACCGCCCTATTCTGGTTCAACAGAGTTGTATTAAGTGCAATTTAGTAATAACCATTTTTTGTGCTATACGAAACCAATGTCCAGAGGCAGTACCTCTAGGATGGTCATGGAAACCTGCTTACTGAAACAAATGTATAATTAAATTATTTAATATAATCTATATTTCTTATTTTATCACAAATCTTATTATTAAATTTCACTTAAGGAGGTTGGTGACCGTATATTAAAATGATGATGAGAGGCTGAAATTTATACAGTGCCTTCATTTCACTATTGAGATTCTAAAAAAAAATTTTAAAAATTTTCGTCTATCCGGTTTTTGAATAATTAAATGTTGAAATTACGTTTTTTTACATGGACTCTTATGGCAATTTACTAAATTTTTGTTTAAACTATATGATAAAATGATGAAAAATTCATAGAACTTGTATTAATATATCCTATAAACCTTTAAAAATAAGTTCTTGAAGATTTTGTGTACTTTTTCTAAACTATTTGCAAGTTATTTAAAAAAATGTACGCATGTCAAACATTTTTGATTAGGGAATTACTAATTATTGTAAAAATAAATATCACAGCAACTGAATAAATTGCAATGACATCAGCCAACGTGCGTTGAGGCGTTGAGCGAATTTTGTTTTACATTATCAAATATATTTTTATATTCATATCCTCCCTCTAAGGCTAATTTCTGGGTACGCCACTGCAGGCGTCCCCAACCTCCTTAATACATCTCTGTTGCGGCGGCTTCTTCAGAAGTTTATTTTCTATTGTTAGTGTTATCTCCCCTCTTGAAACCCAAAATTCAGGTAAAGCAAATAAAGTTGAAACGTACTATACCTATTTCAATATTCTCCGTATAGGTAGGTGTTTCACCTTCAGCAGTAATAACTTAAAAATGTGAATAATGAAAATCACAAAGCTATATACGGTTGTTCCGGCTTATTGCACATTTAATTTAGATTAAGATAATACTGCCCCATTCGCCATTCTCACAAAATTATATATTACCATCCTATGTATGATTATTGTGTCCAGTTGCTGTGAAACGTAAACTGCATTTTATAAGTTACGAGAACAATTTTGTGATTAGATCGGTGGAAATAAGACGACGATTTTAGCGGACATTGTAATCATAATGTTGTGAATAATATACAACAATATTGTGATGTTTATCTGATAGTTGAGAATAACTGTAACCGAATAATAAATTAAATATTTTTTTAATCGAATTGTCGGCGCTCTTGCTATTTTCAATGGCACGTACTTTATTGCTTAGTATTTTTATTCCAATGTTTCGTACTTTCGTAATAGAAGGGAGTAAATAGAAGTTGATTTCTATGACATCAAATTTCAAAATATTAGGTTGTCAAGTATGAAACCCATTATTTATGATCAATTCTTTTGAAAAAGAATAAATGCCACTCAGGCCACCACGAATATTTGTGAAATTTATAAAAACACCATAACTTCCTACAAGTGACGTGAATAATTAAAAACATTCCGGTCTGGGTATGTAACCTCAGCGACCAGGTTCGTGGCCGGTCTAAAACAAAAATGAACAATTCGGCATTAGAAGTCCTTAAGGGTTCCGCCCCCGTAACAAAATTATGCGTATTTAGAGTTGTAGCAGTTCCTGCATTGCAAATAAAAAATTTGAGGAAAAACAGGTACTAGATGTTTGAGAAAGAATTCATGTACGTTTATGCCGAGTTACAATTCTGAAAAAATCTTTGGAATCCATATAAAAAATAAATGAAAAAGTGCGTTTTAAGCAATTTTGTACATGCTTTAAGAGATTTATTAGAAAATGTAACTCGGCATAAACCTAGTTCTATTCTTCGTCACTAAATAAATTTATGAAATTTTACTTTATCTGTAAAACTTCGTGATATTTTAAAAATTGCTACACTGCTTTTACGTATTTTAAGCGAATAAGATTCCAAATTATGATTTGTTTACAATTCCTATAAATCCCCTACATACTCGTATTTGTTGCTAATGCGCTTGTAAAGGACTTAAATTTACATATTATTATCTTAAGAGTGGTTAAATGTCAAAAAAAAATTCCGATATTCCGATTTCAGAAGAACCTGTCTTTAGCATAGGAAATCGATCTCAGTTCTACTTCTTCGAAATGCTTAAATGTGCTTTTGCACACTGTGCTCAAAATGGTCCTGAAATTTAATAAATTTGATGTTATGCTTTTAAATATAATGTACCTACAGTTTTAATTTATACAAATATTTTAACTAAATATGTTAAATTTTTGTGGGGTGCAAAAAGTATACAAAAGCACAACTCGGCGCCTATGGCGGCTATCAAGGAGTGCTATCATGTGTCAATGCGCCAATATCTCCAGCAAATCGGGAAAGTCTTAAAAGAAGGGATTTGGGTACAACACAAACTTTCGGATCAGAATCGGACACAATAATTAACCATCTGCTTTCAATGCTTACAAAAAAAAATTTTTGGTGTTGAGATGGGAAGTTTTAATTTACCCTCCTTATAGTCCAGATATCACTCCCTCAGACTGTCAGTTATTTTGGACTCTTCAACATTATTTGACTGACTAAGGCCCGGTTGTACAATTCGAGTTTAGTGTCAGCTTAAACATAAACTCAAGCTTAGTTAAACTGAGTTTTCTCAGCCAATCTCCAGCGTTAAAATAAAACCGTTAACCAATGAGATACCACAATACAACAGGAAAACTTTGTAACCATGGTTTTGACATAAACGCAGTTTAAGCTGAGATTGAACAACCGGCCCTAAGACTTTGAAGACAAACGAGCGGTCAAACAGTGCATCGCTCTGAAAACCATAATCGAATACTTCGGACTTGGAATTTTGTGCGAAAGCGATAATTTTCTCAGTAGCATAGATTAGTATTTATTATGAGATTTTAAAGTCATTTGTTCAAACATATTCTGGACAAACAAAACTCGTCAGCACAAAAAAATGTATTCTTTTATTCTCTAAAAATGGTTTAAATGGTGAAAAAAATTTGGTTGAAAAGTAGCTGAGTTATGCGCGAAAAACCTCGAAATGCAAACTCATAACTTTGTGTAAAATCAACGTAGGAACTTCGTTCTTTGAGTCCTGCACAGGAAATTGAACAAATTAGTGCTCTTTTGATGCATCGAGTCGAAAAAAAATTTCAACTCCGTACACATCGTCAAAGTTGCACATTTTTTTCGATTTAAAAGCATTTTTTTCACAGGGGTGCTGGAGGGAGGCGGAAGGGTGACGCTAAAGTTCGCATGTATGACATTAAAGTAGGCATTTCAAAGTTTTTCGTCCTCGAAGATTCATCGTAATCGACTGAAAATACGCCGAGTTATGACGATTTGAAAATGGGTGAAATTTCTCCTCATTTCAAGTGTTTCCCTAATTGTGTTGACGAGTTTATACAACATCTACAGCTTACAGCTTCAGATTCAACTAATAGAAAAGGTGTGCCACAAGCCACACCAATTCCGACAGCACACATAGAACTTCCGTGACCGAATTACAGTTTCTCACGGACACCAAGTGCACAATAACCATGATGTGGCGATTATATTGTCACTACGAACCATCGATTGCTATCTTATAATTAAATGAGTACAATGCATATCATTTCTACTTCTTTACTCTAGCTCTATCTACATCTGCATAGCCAACTAACGAATTCAAATTTCTTGTTTGTAATCTCGTTAGAAATTTGACAGTGAAAAAAGCGTTTAAAAAAACTGGAGGAAATCAGCTAGGTGTTTGATCGGGTCCCACGGCATTGGGAATATTAATAATGCTATTAGTTTTTTGCTATTTCGGCTTTCTTTTTGTATTCGATTAATATTTTGCTTATTTTTTATCTGATTAGAAAAATATTCAGAAGTAAAAACTTAATCATTATCATTATAAGTATAGGGTAATCATTTGTACATATTTTAATTTTTGAATACTGTCCTATTGTACTTGAAAGGTTCATTCAGCACTCGTAAATGTACTTTTTTATACGAAACACGAATATGATGTGTATTTAACCTTTATTAACTAACATAATATTTCGCCTACGGAGCATTTTCCGTTATGATTTCTAACTAAAAGAAGACACACCTGTGAACAGTTTTCTTTTTCAAAAGTTCCATTTTAAGAAACTTTTCATTGAACAGAAACAAAATTATTTTTGCGCATGAAAGAGGGAAACACATGAAGCTTCATTTTCCTCAACTTATATACGGTATTTTACCTTGAATGAAAAAATTTAAAATGGAATAGGTATGTACCGATCCAAATCGGGCCGTGAAAATTTCCTGACCTGACCGAGATTCGAACCCACGACCTCTGTTCGCAGTTCACAGTACTCAACTCTCTGACCACCTGAGCTATCCCGCAGGTTTTAATAATTAAAATTCAAATATTCATGATTATTCACATAATCTGTCATCTGTCAAAAAAGACCAACAAAAATGCAGAATATTGAATTTCACAGACAATCAATATCAGTAGACTTGATTATTTTGTACCAGTAAGGTTGTGTGTCGACTATTCAGTACTATACCCTGATTGAAATAACGTAAGAATTTTGACAGTTAATTAGGGCGTGGCTTAGGAGTTTGGTTTACACCAAAACATTGTCAATATTTAAAAAGAAGCGCCAATAATTCACAAAACCGTAAGAGAATAATATATACAAATAGCAATATAAAATTTAAAAAATAACAACAAATATCGCACAACACTTACAAAGAATTAAATTATAATTGACAATTATTGACATAACATTTGAATTGTGTGCTCTCGACAACAGCACGTAGCAACCAATAGAATAACAAGAATCTATCTGTCAAAATTCTTTCGTTATTTTAAACAAAGTATATACTTTTATGGCCAGTTGCACCGCTTTCACTTCAATTTTAAGTTTTTCTTAAACAAACAATATCGAATCAAAATCACATTGTTAAAGGTACAAATAACATTGCTGTCATGAATTTGATTCGATATTTTTCATTTATGTGACGCTTAAAATTTAAGAGGAAGCGGTACAAATGGCCATTAGGAGACTATTTAACAAATGAACATTTTTATTATAATCTTTATTTCCAGTTTTAATGCACAATTTCTATCTCTAGTTTTTCATTACGGTTCTAGTACAGTTTTCACTTCAATCGACATAACAATGACTACGTATGGTATTAAAAGTGAATATTGTGAACTGAATAGTATAAAATTAAGTTTAAAGTTAATACGAATAGATGCAAATTATGTGCCATTTTAAATTATGGATATGACCCATATTTAAATAACCTTAAAAACTGACGTAATGTGCAATTAAAAGTTCGCGCAGATCTGCAAATAATTCCGAGAAACAATTAAATGATCCTTGAATAAAACGCTGAAAAAATCAGGTTCCATTAATATTCATCCTAAACTAATAATTACAGCTTTAACTTTGTGTTTATTACTAACTTGACCTTCTAACCTTTGAAAATTAATGTCAATGTTACTGTATCGCCAATTTGAAGTTCAAACTCAACTTTCGGCAGCGCTGTTACCATCAATTAACAACTTTCGTTCGTTATGATAGAGATTTCGAGTTTCGAGATTTGACACAGTCGGGCTTTTCTCCAAATTATAGGCGTGTGACCAATGATAAACATGTGTGAATACCGAAAATTAAAGCCGTCATAATATTTTCACTTTGATTGGTGTGTTATTATGTGTTATTACTTTAATCGGATCTGATTCACCGTTTAAATTAATAAATTATTATATGCGGATCGTAATTTGCAAATTGGGTCTAAAAAGAAAATATGTTATTATTTATTTAATTTTTTTCAACAAATTTTAGATAATCAAGGCGCAATTTTATACTAATGTGAGTTGTTGTGAATTAAATAATAGATACTTCCGATTGCGAGAGATAAATAACTACTGTTGATATCATTATAAGCATATTTATAAAGTATACAGTTTTCTTTATTTGTCACGTTAACACTTCTGTTGTATAAATTCATGTTTCAAAATTATTATAAACGAATTTAAGAATATACCTACACATGGCAAGCCGATTGATCAATGTTACAATATTTTTTGTAATATTTAATACACAACCACGTCTAACAAAAAATAAATATATTTATCTACAACAATAGAATAATGTATTCATTATATACGTGAAAGTAGTATAATAAACCCCTCCATAAGGACACATTATGAAATAATGAATTCATTATTTCACACTGTTAAATAATGAGTACTTTATTCTCTCGAACTGTCAAACTGCCATCACATCTGTTACATCAAGTTATCATTTTATGACGTTGTAAGCAGAAACAGTAAAAATAATAAAAATTTGTAAAACGCTGTATATGACTAGCCCATAATAGTTCTAAATTACTCGGATAAATTGTCATCACACCAAAGTTTGAGGTTAGGTTAATATCAATACAAATTTGTAGTAAGAAAATGTTGTTTTATTTAAAAAGTTGTCGATAAAACGTCGTATTTGACTCGAAAATAATGGCTATAATTAACTCGAATGATTGATACACTCGCCTTCGGCTCGTGAACAAACTTTCATCCTCATTAATTATAGCCTACATTATTTACTCGTTAAATAATATACTATAAAAATAATTTAAACTCATACAAATTAAGGAATTCAAATTTTGTTCGATGTAATTTTTGAATAATTTTTATGAGTTACAAGCTTCTTATATTTAATTTTTTGTGGTACGAAAACTTGTATTTCAATTTTATTTCGATGTTCAAAAAATCGTTATGTTTTGTCGTACATTTAAAAATATATACAATTTATACATTTTAAAATGTTGATGTGTTTCAAATTTTTTAATGAATTTAAGCGAAATAAAATGTGAAAGTATTTAAAATGTGCTCGAATTAAAATTATGTACGATTTAAAATGTGAACGAATTTCAAATTAACATGTAATACCAAACTGCTCTTCTCATAGAAAATAGAAAGAGCCATTACATTTTGTATCGTGTCAGACGGGCTTTAAATGATACGCAGTGCAGATACAGAAAATTTTATAAAATACCGATTGTAGATAATAATCACAAAATTTCTCTAAAATTAATAATCATTTATCGAAATATTTAATAAAAGTTTCAAATACTTCCGGTTTGTAGATTAAGATTCGTATTAAATACAAAATTTGGAATTTTTATGTTTGATATTTTTTGAGTAATCGTTTCCGAAAAAATTGTAACACATGGCGTCACGAACGAACGAGCGTACACACACAAACACGCGCACACGCACACACACACAGACGTCATCTCGAAAATGTTAAATTCTTACTCTAGAGACCCTAAAAACGTGCTTATCCACCAAAAACTCACACTCACAAATTGTGATTCGTCCCAATTCTTACCTCTCTTATAGAATATAAGGCCAGAGGTAAAAATAATCCAAAAAATCTGATGTGGCCAGCACATAATCTTCCGCCTTGTCTAGTAAATTGAATTTTTAACAAAAATGTACAATCATCCTTCTTGACAATCACTACAAATGTTTGATTACTTACGTACTTATTCATGTATAAAGTTTAATGTCATCTGTCAATATTTTTTTACGCAGAAACCAATCATTAGTAAAATGTCAAAACCACGAATGTGCAAATTTACCTAAGCGTTTTATCTGATAAATTTAATTTTGAAAAATTATTACAATTCTTTACTGCGATCAGATACAAAAAACTTTTTTAATAAAGTATTACAAAATTTAAAATATACATTTTTTCAAATTTACCGAAATTTTAAAAAAAATAACTCTTCAAAAACTACCACATCCGGTTAATATATTTGTACCAAAATCTAATCAGCTCTTTCAATTTGTATACGATTGTTAAATAGGTACCAAATATCAAAATTTTTGATTCATCCCCTAAGTATTTGAGTTATCCGAGCTACGTAAATGCGTAAATCCACTGGCATAGTACAGCCATACAAAAATTAAATGTAAGAACACTAATTTGTGCTCATCCACTAAAATCTCAATACCCGATTTTTAGTATGATTCCATTCAAATACCTTCCTTTACAGGTATGGCGAAAGGTAAAAATGAAATTTTTTTAGTAAATTGAGAAAGAAATTTTGCTGTGACGTTATAATTTTGTACAGGAGAAGGAGATATGCCAGCATTTTCATTAATAATTTTCCGGCCTGTTGTTAAAAATATTGGGAAAATCTAAAATAGGAGTCCTAAGTTTTTATCTGTTCTTCAAATATATTTAATAAAAAAATCTGACGTGGACACCACATGACTTCCTTGTACGCCTATTAAACTGTTCATACTTTTCTTAATAACTAAAATGTAGAATAATATAAAAAATCGTATCTAATATACTCACTACTATACTCACAAATATATTTTAGTCATTTTATACTGCAGAAGAAGATATAAAGCATATTTTACTATTGTCACTGTCATGTCATTTGTCATAATCATTTAAATTTTACATCATGGACTACAAGATACCGAAATACTAAATTATAAATATATACTTCAATTATTCTTAAATGATACCAGATACAAAAATATTTATAAAATACCGTTTGTAGGTAATAATCACATAATCTTTCATTTAAAATAAAAAAAATTGTCTTAAATTAAATATTTATCGAAATATTTGAAAAAAGTACTACTTCCGGTTTGTAGATTGAAACCAAAAATAGGAGGTGAACAACTAGATGCTATAACAGTCCTAAATACAAAATTTCAACTTTCTACGTCTAACCGTATTTGAGTTATGCGACATACATACGTACGCCCGTCCGTCCGTACGTACGTACGTAGACGTCACGACGAAACTAGTCATAATGGATTCAGAATAGGTCAAAACGGATATTTCCGTCAAAATCTAAGAACCGAAATTTTTCGCGATTACAATACTTCCTTTCTACTCCGTACAAGGAAGTAAAAAACATGCAAGTACCCCATATTCGAATAAATTTATTCGTATACATAATGTGTGTACAAGTATATACATAAATTTATAAGTGCGTTAGATAGGTATATACGACATTCCTGTAGCGAGCATGTTTCTTGAGTTGACAGCAGCTAGGCTATGCTTCTTGCTCTTGAAGGCTGGCTGAGAGTCTTCCTCGTAGACTTCGAGAAACTCCTCGCCACGGCGAAGTCGTCTGGGTAGCTGAGTCGTCTGATTCTTCTAACTTGTCAAATAAGTCAGAGTTGCTCGAGTGCTTTGCTGACTCAAACGACTCTGACGTATTTTGACAAGCAAGATGAGTCAAGCTACTCAAACGACTCAAACCACTCTGCCCTTAGTCGATTGATTTGCCCGCTTTACGTGGCTTGTCGTCGAAGGCAATTTTGCCATGAGAGGAGAAGTATTCCCTTATCCCGCCGCCACCATTTGGACCACCTTCGCCAACGGTCTTTAGAGCTGAGTAGACATTGACGATGGTTAACGGATCTGTATAGGCATAGGCCGACACTAAGTAGAAAAAGTTGTTGATTATTAAATTAACTCCCAATTCAAATCTAGAACATTTAGGCCTGCTTTATAATAGACCATAACCGAAACCGAGACCGTAACCGTAAAGCTGGATTTATAACTGCGCACAACGCACAGAAAATAATTTAGCACAACATAGCACAGCACAGCGCACAACATTTTCGTCACGGGGGTTTTATAAATCGCACAGAAACACAGATTGTTGACGGATAATGACAGCTGTTTGGACATTTGATTTGGAAGCTTTGTGTATTTCTTACTTTGTTTTGCAAATATTTCTTTAAAATAATGGACAACAAAATAATTCAAAACCGTGTTTGACCAAAAAAATAACCTTGACAAGAGACTTTGACATAAATAATAAATGAATAAATGGTAAATAAATCATTAGTGTGCTGTGCTAAATTATTTTCTATGCGCTGTGCGTCTTATAAATGGATGTACTAACTTCTGTATGACCAATTCATATGCTATGTTGTGCTAAATTATTTTCTATGCGCTGTGCGTGTTATAAATCCACCTTAAAAGTTGAAACATGTGCTTCTCAATGCGTAGGGTCACAATGGCCATAGTCCCTACGCCGCTACCGAAAAATTCGTCAAGTCTTAACTTTTACGGTCTGCGGTCTCGGGACAACCAATAGGAAAGCAGCATTTATGACACGTGAATTTTGTTGACAGACAAAATTTAACCTAGCTCCAGAATCGTTGGTTTCGTATCGTATGATTAGTTGATTTCTTAACTAAACGGAGCAATCTGAAGTTGTCTCGCTGAGCCGTATTTGCACTGTGTAAATACGAGAAAAATATCACTAGATTTTTTTGGCGGCAAAATTAAATTTGAACTATCAGCGGGAAAACTCGATCAGTCACTGACAACAGCTGACGAGACAAGATGGAGAACATTCGTTTGTTTACATTACAAAGTTTGTGTGGTGTAAAACTGGTGTTACATCAGCCAATCAAAAACGATCAGTTTTAGCATTCCAACTTCAGATTGCTCCGTTTAGTTAAGAAATCAACTATAGTGTCTATCAACGAGAACAAACTGTTAAAATGTCAATTTCCAACATTCACCTGATATCGTCTTCTTCCATCATGAATACCAATATCGCAATTATAATGTAAATAACGAACTGTCAAGCAAATAATACATACGAAACGTCAAACTGTCTTACCAACTACGACCTATTATGAACCAACGCTGGTAAATTTGCAGACTACGATTCCGGTATCGGTTTCGGTTACGGCTGTTATAAACCAGGCCTAATACGTAATAAAATTCATGCATTAAAAGATTTATTCACCGGAAAATGCAAATCTAGAATTTGTCACATCGAGAACCGTGCTTCATGCCATACCGGTGTGACATAGGTATTATGCCCATGTCGCCCATGTCACACCGGCATGGCACGAAGCACGGTGCTCGATGGAACAAATGAATAACGTAAAAATCGAGCATTTTGACATATAGAAATATATTGCTGATTTCACAGTGAGTCCTCAATATAATTTTTGATATTTGGTGAATAATTGATGTAAAAAAGTAACAGTAAGTAATTAGATAATAAGAATATAACCCTTTAAGCTTTTGTCAATATATGAACTAATTATTGATTTAATTAACACAAAGTATTGATTAGTTTTAATTCTCAGCTGTCAAAAATAATTTTCAAAAATCTTCAAAGTACGAAATGAACATAGCAATATACAAATTTTCGTATGGCATTTTGCTATACCGGTGTGACACCCTTTTGACAGCTTTGAAGAAAGCAAAATGCCACATCGAGCACCGTGCTTCATGCCACGCCGGTGTGACATGGGCATTATCTAGCGGAAATTTAAAAAAATTAAATTGCTTCTAAAAAGTAGGAATTTGTGAAGACTTAAAAAAATTTTCTTTCCGTTTGCGTTTTTGTTTAATTGATAAAAATGTTTATAAATGTTAATTATATTACATTTTCTCCATTGAAAACCATTGCAAACAATTTGATTCCAGAAAAATATAAGCTCCATAATTTAAATAAATGTAAATAATTAAAATATAATAACTTACCATTATACAATGACACCGCGATGATAGTCAAAACAAGAACTTTTGGAAGAAACATTTTGCTCAACTTCTACAATTGATTGAACTGTATAGACCACCAGTAAAATCTTATATTATTTATATACTATTCTTTACGACTCTAAAGCTAAGTTTACATGCACCGTTGTCACCGGCAAACGTTGCGGGCGTTGTTAGCGTTTAGGCCGCCAAAACTATAAATGTGTCTACACTACATGAACCGATACTTTTTATCAGGGTGAATGCCTATGAAAATTTAGAAAATAACCTAAAAAAGTAACTACTTAAATAATGAACATTTGACATAAATTATTATTGCTGAAGTGCAAAAATATGCCTATCTATCTAGCGTAAGAAATATTAGCACCACAACTTTGAACGAATTTTGAATTTTGTTTATATTAGGCGTCTCTATCTTTTGAAATATTGAATTTTTTAAAACATACAGTTTTACGGACGTTTTCATAACAATAATTTTGAAACTAACTTTACTTTATTTTGATACGTGTTTTCAAATGCCGTGAAAACGTGTTTTTAAAACGGGTGTAAAGTTGTTATATATTTTAAGACCACATAGGAAGAACGATCAAAATCACATTTTGATAGTTTCGAGATAATTAAATTTTAAGATTTGAAGACTAGTATATTGGTAATATGGTTTATTAAAAATAACGGGTTATTTTTATAGGTATTGATAATAAAAAATAATAACATTAATGTTCTTGTAAAATAAACTAATTTGTTATAAACAATTAACTAAGATCGGTATTCCGTTGAACAAAGTGGACTTGGATCGTTCTTCCAGTGGACACAATTATTTCAATGCCTGAAAATCGTGACTTAGATCGTTTTTGCACTTCCGGGACTAAAACTCTTCTTTAGTCCTTATTTTTAGGGACTTAGGTTCTTAATTTGATCCCAAGGGAGTATTTTTCATATTTAATCCCGTTGTCAAGGAATTGAATTAATTATTCCTGTTGTCAAGTAAATACGTGCTATTTTTTACATAGTATCTATGATAACAATATAAATATTTGTCATAAAATTTACTGTCAAAATTGCAAAATGTGTATTCTTTTAAACTATTTTGCATTCGTTTGAGGATGTAGTGCAAAAAATAGCGTATATACCACAGGACTAAAGTATCTTTAATCCCTCAGGTGATTATTTCCCTCACCTTCGGCTCTATAAACTTTCACCCTCAGGATTAAATCATGCACTTTAGTCCCTCAATATATAATATACTATTTTACTGCAATTTTCTGAAAGCTATAAGAAAATTTACATATTTTGCTACAAGATGGTACCAATAACTCATTTTTTATTTTTTGGACTTTGATCGTTCTTCCTATGTGGTTATTATACATTTTTCTGCACTGTCCTACACTGTTGCATGTAAAGACAATTTTAAGATATAGTATTGTTTTTTATCTGAATAAATATGTGGCAATTAAAAATTTTCAAATTTTTTAACATTTTTTTCATTAAAAGTCGACAACTTTGAACAGCGAATCTAATAGCGAAACAGAAGATAATCCCATAACAAATGATATTATCCCTACTGTAGGGAAGAATTATGTTGTTGAATTCATAATATGTACCTAGTTCAATAATATAAAAATCTGAAGTGGCCTGCACACAACCTTCCGCCAAATCTAGACTTATAAACATAAATGTATACGTATACAATCCGGTGTCCCTAAAATATACAAATAAAAATCTAAAATATTCAAACATAGAAATTTGCATCACCTGAATCAAAAAATTCGTTCACAGGCAAACTCTTCTGTGTTGAAGCCATCCTCCGTTGAATTACTACATTTAATATCTTACTTATGACTTATATGGCGCTAGTATGTCAACTTGTCACCCGTCTCACCTGTCAATATTTTTTACGCAGAAACAAAAATCAACCGAACATGGATCACAAGATTTCAACGTTTTATCTGATAATTTTATTTTTTAAATTTTACTGCAATTCTTTAATGCTACCAGATAAAGACAATTTCTTTATAACGTAAGTTGCAAATAACTTTGCCTCTTATTCTTATTACAAATAAATATTATATATATATATATATATATATATATATATATATATATATATATATATATATATATATATATATATATATCAAAATTTATATAAATTTTTGACAATTATCTTGTTCAATCTTCAAAAAATATCACTTCCGGTGAAGATATTTGTACCAAAATCTGATGTGCTCTTCCTATTCGTATACAATTGTAAAATACCAAATATCAAATTTTTTGGGTAATTCGTATTTGAGTTATGCGACATCCGGCATCGGCCCGGACCACATACACACACACACACACACACACACACACACACACACACACACACACACACACACACACACACACACACACACACACACACACACACACACGCACACACATACACACATACATACAGACATCATCGAGAAACTATCAAAAATGAGTTGTAAGGACCCTAATTCGTGCTCATCCACTTAAAACTCACAACCCGATTTTTTGCATGATTCCAATACCTTCCTTTACAGGTAAGCGGAAGGTAAAAAGCACTATGTAGGAAAAGTTTTAAAAATAAATGACGAAAATCAAGATTAAGTTACCTTTCTTCGACTTACAAGAAAATAATAGTTTAAATTTATTTGGCCATAATTCCCTGGCCAGGGTATTATTTCCATAAGATATATATGTAATCCTAATTCATCGTTTTCAAAAAAGAATGAATTTAAACAGTGAAGTTTTAATGTATAAAACTGCGAGAACACGTTTCTTTTGAACATATACACATGTTATTTTCTTATTTTTTTATTAGGTACTTATAGATTATAAAATACAATATTTATGTATATAGCTGTAGAATGTTATTATACCTTAAGGCTGCATCCCCATGTATCCGTTTTCACGTATCCGTGATACGTGGTAACCAATCAAAACAGCGAATTGATACAACGGTCCGTTTCAAGAACTCAACGTACGAAAGTTGGTTAATTTTAACTTTTCACGGATACGGACGACTTGACGCATGCGCATAGTGACGTGACAACCACGTGACAACAGACAACGTGATATTTTGTTTACAACTTGACATTTGACAAGTGTAGTACAGAAATTAATAGTTATGAGTAAGAATATTTTCAAATGTGGATATTGTGGGTGGGTTATAAATTCACACTGTGAATCTGTAAAAGAACATGATTGTTTCAAAAAAAGAATAGGCATGATGGATGTGAATTCATTTAAAATTAGTGCCGATGATAACAATATTCTAAAATTTGGTAAGTAAATGAAATACTAATACATGCTAACATTAGCATTGATTGTATACCAACCAATGTAAAAAGTTTGTTAACAACAATGATAAAACTTATTGATTTTAGTGAAACATAACAAGGAACTTAACTGGAATGAAGCCGTGGAAGCGGAGGAAGATCAGTCCTTCGAAGAACTATTAATTTCAGCTGTTTATGCCAGAAGACCGCTATGGGATTTTAAAATAAATGTTAAGGAGCGTAGTCAACAAAAATTAAAAGATCTCTGGCAGGAAATATATTTAACATTAGAAGGTGATAATATAAATATAATAACGAAAAATAGTGTAATAATGGAACACTCTAAAATATATAATTATATAATATTTGTTACAGAAAAAAAACCAGTGGAAATAATCAAAAAGAGATGGCGTCAACTTAGGGATGACTATACAAGAAGCAAAAAAAAACAAAATAAATATGTTCCAAGTGGTTCGGGTGCTGAACAAACACCCAAAAAATCTACATTTAAATATTATGATTTAATGAAGTTTTTGGATGATATAGAATATACACGGTAAGTGTGAAAAAATGTATAGGGATGCTCATAAAGCAATATTTTTCATTTAATTTTATTTTAGATCACATTCCAACGTCCCACCACAGGTTCTGCCTCAAACTGCTGGTGTGCAAGAACCATCATGTAGTACTTTCTTGCCGCAAACAGAAAATTTAGACTTCTTGCCGCTACCAGAAAATGCAGACTTCTTGTCGCAACCAGAAAATGCAGACTTCTTTTCACCGACAGGAAGCACAAGTGCAAGCTCGATGCCATCAGAGACTTATAATAAAAAAAGGAAGCGTATGTATATTCCAATTGTTTTAACGTTAATCTATTTCTAATCCAATAAATTCCCAAGTACCTATATAAATTAATATCAAATGTTTTTCAGGAGAATCGAATACGCCATTACATGAAGCAATTTTGGAAACATTAAAACAGAATCCCCGACAACAGGATGCTGTCGACGGTTTCTGCCTCATGATTGGTGAAGGATTGCGCCGATTACCATATAACAAACGTTCCCGACTACAAATAAAATTTATGCAGTTGTTAGAAGAGACAGAGAATGAAGCCGATTGAATAATTTTTTTATTAATAAAATAAGTACATTTTTACAACTGTGCCATTAAAAATTATTTCTCAATACTTTTTCCCATTGCCACTGTACAGATCCAGGTCCCTTGAAATATTCCGCGAATTGATCTCGAATATTTGATGCATTTCGAGTGTATGCATTACTACCGGTCTTCCCTATATCGACAAGACCCATTGATACTTCGTCTAAACAATCCTCTAATAAATATCGCCTTTCCCCAGCAGCCATTGATAATTCTCGTCTTATTATAAAGTTGTGTAAACAAATAGTAGCTTGAACAATTTTTATAGTTGTAGAGACAGATGCGTTTATGGGTTTTGAATAAATTCTCCATCTTCCTCTAAGAATACCAAAAGCACATTCTACTGTCCTTCTGGCTCTACTCAATCTATAATTAAAAACTTTTTTTGTTTGATTTAAATTACTTCTTCGAGGATATGGTCTCATCATGTAATTTGTTAGAGCAAAAGCTTCATCTCCTACAAAAACATATGGGAAAATAATTTGCGAATTGTTTCCTGGAAGTGTAGATGCATCCGGAATATTTAGTGTATTATTCTCCAATGCTTCTGCAATATTACTTCTTCTAAAAACTCCACCATCACTTTGACGACCAGCTGCTCCAACATCAATAAGAGTGAATAATGAATTTGCATCAACAATTCCAAGCAGATTGAGACTATGGCTATTCTTATAATTGTAGTATGTGGAACCACTTTGTGGGGGAGCCTATAATTAAAGCAAAAGTGAATATCTCTTTATTAAGTTTTGTGTTGTAACTTACTTCTATTACTACATGTTTCCCGTCAATAGCTCCGATGCAATTTGGGAAATTACATTTATTATTAAAATTATTAGATATTTCTTTCCATTTATTTTCATTTGGAACTTCTAATTCAATATTTTTTAAATTGTTCCAAATTGCAGTGCAAGTTTCTGCTATAATTTTTGAAACAGTATTTAAACCTACTCGAAATGCATATGATAAAGACACCATACTGTCACCTGACGCAAGATATCGCAGTGTAATTTCGAGTCTAGTTTTAGGTTCAATAGGTTTTCTAATGAAATGTTGTTTTTCAATATCTACTCGAATTAATTCAAGCAAATCACCAAACATCTGAGGTGGCATTCTCAGATAATTAAAGAACTTTTCTTGGTCATCTGTTCTCATTTCTCTTATCAAGTTATCACTAGCACCCTGAAGAAGCCGCCTCTGTTCGGTAAAAATACTTCGGACCCAACATTTACGTTTAGTACTACGATTATTAACCAACTCTGACTCTTCTAATACTAATGCTAGCATATACAGTTTTTTTATTTTCTCCTTAATTCCTTGTTGTAGGGATAACGATGTTCTGTTTAGTTGACTAGCCAAACTATTTATAATTAATAATAAACCTTTCGAATCCATTATTCATAAAATCACTGAAATAAGGTTAAATGAAAACTGAACTGCCAGCTGTCAGATTCAAGAATTACGGACAACGTATTGCTTTCATGGGGACGGGCAAATTTTTAACGTACGTAAATCACGTATCACGGATACGTGAAAACGGATACATGGGGATGCAAAGAATTGCAATTTGTTTAATTTGTTCTGTAATTTTATTGCCCATATTCATTAAGAAAAAAAACACCTATTTATTATTCTGAAATTCTCCGAAAACATGATGTTTTAATATTGTTTGAAGTTTTTATAATTTCTTTAAGGAAGAGTGTTCAATGTAACTTTTAAAAAATTTAAAAAGAAGGCCATGCTCAAAGTGGGGTAACAACGTCCTCAACTTTGAACCCCACTTTTTTTTTTAAATAATAAATAATTAATTATTTACAACATTTTTAACTTCAATTATTTCTGAGAGTAGTAGTATTTTTTGTTTTATTCTGTGTTTTAATAAACAAGTTATTGACAAGGACTCGAACCGAATCGGAACAGGAACGAAAACCGCAGCTATTTTAGCGAACCGAACCGTTAAAAAATAATTTGGCAAATCCATAACCGGAGCTGAACCGATTATTGTGAACCGGTTCTAAATGGTTTAAAACATTCATTGAAATTAAAAAGTTTTTTCGTCAAAATACTAATAATATTTTTTCTATAGTTTAGTTCGGCTTAGTCATGTTTTTTATTTTTTTGGATATTTATTATATTTTAGTCCATAACTCGGACGAATATTTTAAAATAATTACTTGTTATTTTATAAATTATTGAACCGCATCCGGAACTTAAACCGGTAACCAGTTCATTTCAATAAGAAATATGAAAACCGGAACAAAACCAAATCATGAACCGAACCTGAACCGTTATTTTGTGCGGTTCGAGTCCCTGGTCAAAAGTGTTCAAAATTATTTATTTATTTTATTTTACACTGTCCAACATGCGCACCCAATTATTGAACAGGAAAAAGTATATCAAACAAAAGTGTATGATATAACCAAGTTATAGCTATATGAGCATAAATAATACATATAAAACATAAGTATAATAATATTTAAATTATAATATAATATAATATAAGAGATGAAAAATCAGACGACAGAAATACAATTTAATATTAAAGTAGAATTGAATAATTAGTAATAATACAATAACCAATTTATAGCTAAATGAGTTTAAATTATAGGACTAAAGAGCGAGGAAAGTGATTAATATCGTGTGAGTGAGACTGTTAACGCACGAGCTTGTCAATAGACACTTTCCTGAGAGTTGTGTACACTATATTTCCCACGATCATAAATATTACTTAAACATTTTATTCTTGAATATATTACGATCATCGAATGCATGATACAAGATAACAATAATATCAATTTTATTAAAATATTTAAATTATACCAGATACAGCAAAAGTACTACCTACTTTGATTTATGTGGATAAATCACTTTTAATGTCGTGTTTGTCCATTTTCAATGGAATATTGCAATTCATAACGAAATACTTAATGACAGGAAAAAATTATCAAAGAACACACACCTTACTAAAAGGTGAAACAACAATTTAAACTATGGCGATAAAACCTATTTGATAACATATCGAACGGGTTGAACGGATGTGTGAAATTATTTTCTTTTTGCGTAGCTATTGCTAACTGTATGGAAACTGTTAGTTTCGTATATGGTCATGGGGAAACGATTATAGAAATAGAGTAAAATGTCAAAATATTTTAATCCATCTAAATTTCAAATAATTGCGCATAGTTTTAAATGTGTAAACGGTACATGTAAACTTGGCTTAAGATTATAAACTTAATTATTTTGAATATTTTTATTATAGAATCATAAATTTAAATTTATATTTGTTCTGGTAATGTATTTCCTCGAAAAAAATGCAAATAAAAATTGATTTATAATTAATTTTATTATCTGAAACTCTTTTTATGCTTACAGCTGCAATTAAATCTAATTAAGTTATAAATTATACGAAATTATGACAACTAGTGTAATAATGCACTTTTCACCTGTGTTCAAAATTTTAGACCGGGCCTTCCACCCCCAAATTCAATCAATAATATAATAATTTTAAAAATCACTGGCTCAAAAAAAACTGAAAATTTTGAAAAAATTAATTTTTTGGTATAAGCACAAATGATACCTAAACAAAAAATTGGGCAACTTCATTTTGTATTGAGATTATTAATTGCTTTTGCTATAGATGACAATCTCCCTTGTCCCATTGAATATTTTATCGCCGCGTTTAAACTTTTATAAATATTTACAAAATTACTAATTAAACACCAACACTTGGCGTATATTTTGTGCATACACATCACGGTAACCGGACAGAACAGAACATGAAAAAAACAGAACGTGAAAAAACAGAATTATGAAAGAACAGAACATGAAGAAAGAGAAAAAAACAGAACAGCGAAAGAAGAGAACACTGAAAATACAGAACAGTGAATAAAGAGAACAATTAAATAAAAGAACCTTGATAAATAGAACTCAGAAAAATGAGAAGAACGCGAGAAAAATTAAAACATGAAATTAAATATTTAGTTTAGCTCAGTCAGAGCTTCTACCAAAATCGAACTCAATTAGGGTAAAGTTTCTATATTTTGTTTAGTTTAATCAGAATTTCTACTAAATCTGAGTAGGTACCTATGTGGAATTCAAGATCGGTATTACGTTCTATATTTAGTTTAGTTTAATCGCAGTTTCTACCAAACCGAATATGTGGGACTCAAGCATAGGCGCATAGGGTGCACTCTATAAAAATGAAAATAGCGCCGCAGACTAAAACTTTTTTTGTTCAAGGTCAATCACATTGAAAATAAAAGTTACAATTTTTAAGAAATAGACAGTTGCATTACTATTCATGGCCAGAGGGAGGTATTGGAATAAGCAATAACCTACTATTTATATTCAAATAAGATTCCAAATTATGATTTGTATACAATTCCTATAATTTCCCTATATATTTGTTGCTAATGCGCTTGTGACGGACTTAAATTTCAATATAATTAGTTATCTTAAGAGGGGTTAAAAGTCAAACAAATTTTCCGATATTCCGATTTCAGAAGAACCTGTCCTTAGCATATGAAATCGATCTCAGTTTTACATACATCTTCGAAATGCTTACATGTGCATTTGCACACTGTGCTCAAAATGGTCCTTAAATTTAATAAATTTGATGTTTTGCTTTTAAATATAATGTATAGTTTTAATTTATACAAAATTTTTAAGTAAATATGAACATTTTTGTGTGGGGTGCAAAAATATACAAAAGCAAATTGTAGGGTGCGCTTGCACCCTTGCACCCCACAACTCGGCGCCTATGGACTCAAGAAGGGTTTCTATATTTTGTTCAGTTTAATCAGAGTTTTACCAAAACTGAATTTGTGGATGTGGGATTCAAGAACGGCATTAGGTTCATCTTTTCATTTACATTGAAGTTAATTTTTTTATTTATTTGATCCTATTTTGTTGTTAAAATTATTTATGTACAGCAAAAAGAGAAATTTACACTTTGTTAAAATACTTAGTTTCCAATAATTAATTTCTAGCTATTAATATAACAAGAATATTATGCGATTTATAATACCGAGGATGTTGCTAAGCGATGAGGTGAAACCGAGTCTCTTTGAACATCCAATGGGGCTTAAATCGCATATATTCGGGTTATATTCAAAGTTTAATCGTATCATCAACGACAGCGATGTTACAACAAATCAACAATTTTATCTGTCAATTAGTTGACAGTTCGTATATTATGGAATTATAAGTATCTGACGTATTATAAGTAACTAACGTATTATGTTGTTTATAATTATTATCAATAAATGTTGCATATTAAAAGGTAATAACAGTTGATGACACGATTAAGTACATAATAAACTTTTTATTGAAACAATTTTATGTAATTTACAATTATTGTTATGGTTCTATAAAAAAATTACTAACGATCCGCATTTGGGTATCATGAGCAATAGGTATAACTTACCAAAATTAGCATAGTTACGAAAATAAAGCAGTCTATTGGCTAGAAAGGTGCGAAAAATTTGTGTGAGGGTGTTTTGTCAAAATAAAACAAGGTAACTAGGTAAAATCATGAATTTTTGTTGGTTTAGAAATGTATGAGTGGAATAATCAATCAAAATGTTCAAAATCGTAGTTTGAAGCAATAAATTTAATAGTTTTATCTATAAAGAAATGTCCCTAATGAAAACAGAAAACGCGCTTTTCTTTATAGAATTAAACATTGACAAAAATATGTTGATTACTAATGTTATTAGCTATTGCAACATATAATTTTTATTTCAATAACTTTGTATAGTATATAAGAAGAGAACAAAATAATTACATTTTATTAAAATTTACCAGCTTAGATCAAAATTTTATTTATAACAAATATACCTACTAAGAAAATAATAAAAAATAAAATTTAAATTTTGCTTATCCCCCTGTCTTAAGGTGCACGTCTACCCTAATATTTTACAGCGTTACAGACTACAGAGCTGTGCGCCTTCCACGTTTACTTTAATTATAATTGAAATATATGATGATTTACATATGAGTGTATTTACGAAGGATGTCTTAATGCTTCCATATTTTTATTTTTTGTCTTTGGCCTACGAATTTGAAGTAAAAAAAAATTTCAAATGACGTTTTTTGCGATTTTTTGTCATTATTTGATAAGATTATTTTCGGTCACTATCAATGGCAAGAAACATTTGAAGGTGCTAGTATAGTTAGCGTTAGTAGTTCCTTATTAAATTAATTACTCGTGCATTTCGAGTGCTTTATGAACCAAATTTTGGTTACAGTATACTAAATATATGTATTGTCTTTTCTGACTTTTCGCACTTGTTTTGTAGGATTGAAATATCTTTTTCAAAAAAATTACACATAATCTACATTAGTATCTTAACATCGGATTGTCAATATTTTTTCAAAAACTATTCCCAATTTCTAATTAAAAAAAAATATCAAATTTTGAAATTTGTTTTTTTGAGAATTTTGAAATTTTTGAATCAATCCGATGTTAAGCATAAAATTATAGACATTTTTTGTAAATAAATTTTTTCTCTAAAGTGCACCTGAATTAAGTTATTAGTAAAGTACGAACGACACTTTTATAGTAGCTATACCCGAGCCTTAAATCCACAATCCATTGAAAATGGCATTCCTATAGCTCTAGATATTCCCGCGCTACCCTGCTACCCAAAACCTGATCCCCTTTGGCTACCATTTGGTCGCTCGCCTTCATTAGCGCATAATTGTGTGTTACTGCGGTTATGCCGCAGTCACGCGGTCACCAGTTCACGGTTATACCGTTCTTCTTGATCGTGAAACCGCCATTGTCGACCATTGTATGCATTATCGATTCATTATGCTAATCTGATGGGTTGGGATAACTTGATCTTGATCTAATTCACTTCAGATGAAAATCTCCAATGTTTTTCAACTTTTTCAGCGATAAATGGACCGTCGACGAGGCAGTAACTGTGCAGATTTCAGCACAGCTCTCTGTATGTGATGATTAGGGCTGGTAAAAAGTCGATATGTCAATTTAAATCGACTTTTTTTTTTAAATCTGACAATTTTTAGACTATTTCGACTAAAGGCTATTTTCGACCTTTAGATTTTTCCTACTTTTTGATTAAATATCATTTCAATTTCAACGTTTAGATTACTTCGAGTTTAGTGCTTAGGTTATTTTAACTTCTAAATCGCCAGCTTATAATTTAATATTATTATTTCGATTTTGGTATGTATCAAAACAATTTAGTCTGATATTTATTTAAAAAATTCATTAAATTTGAGGTTATAGCAGCACCGTCCGAAATTTCCAGTGAAAATCGCCGTATTTGAAGCTTTCCGGTACGCACTTTCTGACGGTGCTATGATCTCAGATTTATTGAATTTTTTTTTATTAATTGCTAACATCAAAATACAAATATTTAGCAAATTTTTAATAACGTCAATAATAATAACATTCTTATTGATATTATTAAAAAAAATTGATAAGTATCAATATTTTGATGTTAGCAATTATTAAACCAAAATTATAATAAATTTGAGACGTTTTTGAAGCGGCCCGTGTAGGTTTTTTCCGAATTCCTAGAATACTGTCGATTTTACTTGTTTTTCTATTCCACTTTTTTCCCCACTTACGATTGCCTGAAATTTAGTAGATAAAGTAGATCTACAGATGTGCCTTTTTAAAATTGTACAATATGAACACTATTATTCAATTTTTAGGTAGGATAATGTACAAAATGTTCCCACTAGTGCGACAAAACTGTACTTTGACAAAAACATAAAACTATTAAACTTATTGCGTCAAATTGGCCTCAAACTACGATTGTAAACATTTTGTTTGATTTTTTTTTGTTTTGTTTATATAAACGTTGTCATGATGATGATCGATAACCATTATTTTATTGAATTGTTATAAGCACGGCAAAAATAATAATAAATTAGCTATATACTCCAGTCAAAATACGGGGGAGGGTTGTATTATTACTGGCAACTACCAGATTTGGTCTAGTATATGTTTTTTGGGTCGCTGATCACGAATTTCGGGGTCATTTTGTAAAGAAATGTGCGGAACACCCTTAAATTTGCAAAAACCCCAAAATGGGGTTTTATTTATATATTCGCACTTTGAGTGCCCAGATTTTGCACAAAGGGGTTTTTTGGGTCTCTGATCAAGAATTTCGGGGATTTTTTTATAAAAATTAATATTTCACTTTTAAATTAGCTAAAACTACCCCCAAAAAAGGGTATTTTTGCTATTTTCGCACTTTGAGCGTCCAGATTTAGTCCATATAGGTTTTTTGGGTAGCAACCAAACCCGTATTTTGACTGGAGTAATATTGACGTATACGATTGTAGACAAAATATTGTATGCACTTCGTTGGATAGAGCTTGTTTGTTGCCCTTGGCGAGTCATCAATCTCGGCTACGCCTCGTGCAACAAACAATGCTCTATCTGTACTTGATACACAAATTACTATTTTATCATGAGATTCATTCTTTCTCTATCCTTGTGGAAATAAAATTTTATCATTTTTGTACTGGCCACAAAACATTAGTACATTGTATGTTGGATGTTAGGAGGTATACGGATTTCTTGAGGTAAAACTACAATTACAAAAACAGCATAAGGAAAGCTCAAACCTAACCTAACTGCTGGCTGCTAATTCATTCCTTTGTCTTCTCTAATGTTCCTCTTCACACTTACAAGATAGGAGAAAGCCACTAAGCCATAAGTTATGTTTAATGCTATTGCTTGAACACTTATGGTATTGGATATTGATAATATCTATCCAATTAATCAAAGCAATTTTATTTCTTGCTGATAGCACGTCATGTTGATGCTTATAATCCCATGTCAGGTGAGTTAGAGCCTGTGACATCGATTTATGATTGGAAGAGAAATTCTCTTCCGTATAGTTAAAGAAATAATTCGTAGTATGCAGGGCCGTCTTGAACCAAAGGGTAAAAACCACTTTGGTTTTAAAAGATACCTAAACCGGAGATCGAAAGCACTCTAATAATTGGGCTCTTCCACCATAGATTTAATAAAATTGTGCTAAAAACTTGAAAAACATATCAAATCATAACTGTAAATAAGAAAAAATTGTTTAAAAAGTTATTTAATCATGAGTAGAGTGCGGCTTATATGCATTTGCATATATTGTATTATTATGTGCATATTAGTATTTTTTACAAATAATGTTTGCATTTCATACAAAAATAGATCAAAATATGGTATAATTTACATATATTTATTAAAAATGCATATAACTGCATATTTTGTAGTACCTTTTAACCCCAAATTTAATTTTTTTTTAAATTTTATATGTATAAAATTAATAATCGCTCAAATTTGATACCGCACCTACAGTAGTTTTTACACTTATTTTAAGTCGTATTCCAGAAGTTATACGTTGTTTTGTTTAATTTATATGATATTCTTGTGCATTGTTGACAAAATGTAGTATTTTTCTGATTAATAAAAATAAATTATTAGTAAAAATGAATAAAATTATGTTGCATATCTGCATATGCATGCATATATTTGTTTAAAATTGTGCATAATATTGAGCTTTAAAAATTTATATATCTCTTCATACAACACAGTTTCACGCCGCGTTTTCACAGATCGCCATATTTTAGAATGAAGCTTCATTTAAAAAAAATTTAAAAATATAGTGGAAGAGTCCATTACCTACGTATGGAAGAGTGTTTCACAATGAGACAGTAAATGGTTTTGGTATTCTAGAACTTATGTTTATTAACAAATATAAATTTTATTGTAGGTACGTTAAAATAAAAATTGTCAAAAAAATTGAAATTGTCTCATTGTGGAAAACAATTTTTGATCAATCACTCCACATTACTCGTCGATGACTGCCTAACTTTTCTCTAATTGACTACCTACGTATATTCAAATCACTGAACTATATAAAGTAACGAGCAAGACGATCTCCATAAGACATTTATATTAATAGTGCTTCCACTATAGAGCCGTCCATTTTGGATGTATTGGCAGCACTGCTAACCCCATAATTAGTTCCTTTTATTTTTATGTTGCGTAAAGTTACGATACGTCACGTCGGGTCGTCGATAGTCGTTTTTATTTTGTATTTTTGTCGTTCGGTTTGTTCGTCTTTTTCAGTGTTTTTGTTTTATCCTTTTTTGGTTTAGTATGTTCTATTTTAGTATATTTTATTTAAAATGCCCGCCATTATATCAGCAATACAGGCAACCACTAAAATGAAAGACACTAGATATGGGGTTAGCAGTGCAGCCAATTTATCCAAAATGGAGGTGTCCATGCTAGAAGTACATCTCTGTGGTGATCGTTCTTCCCGTTATCTTATATAGTTCAGTGATTCCAATACAAATTGCAAGATCGCAGTAATTTCCCTGAAACGCAAGGCACGTGTACCAACTGCGCGTGGCCAAGAGTGAATAACAGAATAATGAATAACGTATTCTGATACAAATTGCAAGATCGCAATAATTTCACTGAAACCAATCTGAAACGCAGCAAGGCACGTGTAACAACCGCGCGTGGCCAAGAGTGAATAACAGAATAATGAATTACGTATATTCTGATACAAATTGGAAGATCGCAATAATTTCGCTGAAACGCAAGGCACGTGTAATAAACGCGCGTGGCCAACAGGTGAATAACTACTTTACTCTACAAGCCACAAGATACAACTTAAGGGTATCGACTCCACGTAGCTCAACACCGAGTTTGTCCTATGGTAACGCATGGAAACATTTTTTGTTACTTCGTAAATTTAATTAATTATGACAGCGACGACAGTGACACAGAGATGTTCGCGGGAGTGAATTTTGATTCACGCTTCACGAAATTGAATATATTTTTCACGACCATTCACGAACGTTATTCTTTAAATTTTAACGTTCACGCCCGTTTACGATTTAAATTTTTTTCACTCCCATCGGGTCACGGTTTTTAATTTTTTTTCACGCCCGTTGGGTCATGGTTTTCAATATTTTTCTCACGCCCATGGAGTCACGATTTTCAATATTTCGTTTCCAGAAAATGACGGCTGCCCTTAATTTCTTTCGTGTGGAACAGCATATTTATTTTCAGAAATTATTCTATACAGTTTGCAACATTATTAGATTTTATAACTTTAAATTTTATTTCTGTATTTCACGAATATTTTTTATTTTATATTATTACTTATGAATAAAAAAACTGATTTTGTAATGATTAATTTTTAATTTCTGTGAGTAATTTTTTTTTGCTCACGCCCATCACTTCCCAGCCCAAAAAGCGACGTTCACGTTCACATCCACTCACTTCCCAAATTAAAATTTTTTTTCACGTTCACAATTAGAGTTTCACTACTTGACTTGATTTTCAAGCTAATTGACTTGACTTGAAATCAAGTTCAAGTCAAGTAATCCAATTCGAAAGCCATGTCAAATCAAGTAATAACATTTTAGGTAACTTGAAAATCAAGTATCTAGTAAACTCTAAAGTACTTGATAGGTACTTGAAAATGAAGCAGTACCTAACTGCAAGAAGGAGAAAATTAAATAATTCTTCAAAACTGCATTGCATCAAATTAATTATTCCTATGCAAGAAAATAATAAAAATACAGCGTTGATGTATAGATCCAAAATCGTTCAATTGGCTCGTGGAATACGGTATTTTGTTTTAATTAATAATTCGACTGAATTGCGCATTTTTAAACAAAATTGTTCGTTATCAAGTAATATCAAGTAGCTTGAAATTATTTGATATCAAGTCAAGTAGTAACGACAGAAAATCAAGTCAAGTCAAGGAATGAATTTTTAAAAAGCTTGATTTTCAAGTCAAGTCAAGTAATTCTCAACAAAACCGTCAAGCTACTTGACTTGATGAATCTTTATTCATCCCCATCTCCCCCATCTCTAAGTGACAGTAACAAAAGTGACATATCGTTTATATCTTCTTGTGTAGTTTACATTTTAAAAAATTCCATAAAATGGCTAAAATATTCTTGTGAGTACAACTATATTTATTTTAGTTAAAAGTGTAGGGTATGGCGATAGGTCTTATGCTGACCACATCAGATTTTTTATATCTTCAGTCCAGTTGTTTAGCTTCTCTAAGAAAAGAAAATGAGACGCGAAACCAAATTTAAATATTTGTGAGCAGCAATCGTAGTTCGCAGTTCCCATTCCTGCACTCCGGCCTGCCCTACATCCTGCATCCCGACAGGACTCAGGTGGCCCTGCCCCTGCTATTGATCGCGTGACCTATATCTTCCTGCGGCAATTTCCGTTGTACACTGCAGAGTGCATGCAATGTCACATTGCGCAATGCAAACATCTAGAATGTTCTCTGCTTTACGTCGTCAAATTTTACTGCCGAGCAGAGGATGAGCCTGCAGCGCTAGTTTCATTAATGTTTTATTAGTTTTGTTAGTTTGTATGTGAGTTTAGGCTGGTTTATAATGGATGTAACTGGTGACTTCTTCTGTGTTCTGTTAACATGAGCTATAGGTATTTCTATGTTACGGTTCATAATGACACTGGATACTGTAACAGGAAGGTTCGCCAACTTTTAGGAAAACTTTCTAGAGTATCTCTATATATAAAGAGTGTGGCCATAGGTGCTATATTGCAAACAAGTAACCATGGTTTCTTACTCTAAAAAGATGTGGAATTAATATTTTTTCTACTCCCTATTGGATATTGGCAACATATATCCTCTTAACTATCGTGTGTGGATTCGGATATCATATCCATACCAGGTGTGGATATGAAATTAAAGGTCAAATGCGTCAAAAAATTATTAATGCGTGCAAATTATGTTTTTATTATGAAAATAGTTATTAAAATATTAAATCAACTGTTATTTGCATGACTTTATTGCAAAAAAGCAAATATGTCAATAAATAATTGATGTAATCCTACTAATCCTACTTTTAAATAATTTTTGGCATCATATTTTATTGCAAAAAATATATTTCGTTATTTGATCGTAGAAAAATTGGGCTGTACATCTCGAGTGGATTGCCTATATCGCACGCGAACGTTTGCAGACACTCCCCCTATGGGGTCGTGACTGCAAACTCGTTCTCGTGCGATATAGGCATCACATTCACTCTTGTTGTACAATATACTATAATTGTAACAGTGTGATATCAAACAAACGAACCCGTAAAAACACAGTTTTTCACTATAAATCCTTTATATATGAGTCTCGATCCCTCGATCGATATTTGATTAAATTTTTGTTTTTGAACCAGATCGGTACAGTACATTTTGAGATAGCTAGCTGCCATTTTGTTTCAAGATGACGGACTAACATTTTAATATACCTATGTTTCAAGACAGATTCTTAGCTATTACTGTACCGAACGCAATAGTTATAGTACATTTTGAGATAGCTAGCCGCCATTTCGTTTCAAGATGGCGGACTGACATTTTAATATATCTATATCATAAGTTAGATCCTTGGCTATTACTGTACCAAATTTGACCGCAATCGGTGCAGTACATTTTGAGATAGCTAGTCGCCATTTCGTTTCAAGATGGCGGAGAATCTGAAATTTTGCCAAAGTGCATTGTTAGGTGATAAAAGTCTATTTGCAAAATTTCAGCTCGATCTCGGGAAGTGGATCATTTTTTACTTTAGTTTTTTTGTCGTTTACAAGACGGTGAAGTTAATATAAAAATTTGTTCAGTATCTAACTTTTAAACTCTTCATGTATTACCGAACGTATTATTTTATGCAAATACAATTTTACTGAAGTCTGCCATACTCAATAGTATAAAGCCACTCTATTACATTACTTCCGTTTTACCCAACAAATAGCAAGCAAGTCGCAAGTCCTATTTGTTCGATTCCCAGCGCCGACAATAATACCACTGGGTACGAGTGGTTGAATTCCACTATAATAACATCTACCATTCTGGAATTGGGAGTTAATCCTGTAGGATGGTTTACCAACAAAAAAAAAATTTAAAAAATAATAATAATAATACGAATCTTATCAACCCTTTAAATTTTGGTACCAATCCACAAACCAGAAGTAGTAATTAAATATTTCGATAAATAATTAATTTATCGCAATATTTCCTATTTTAAATGAAATTTATTAATTTATGAGCCTTCAGTATTCAGTATATTATAGTCCATGTTACTACGTAAAATTTTATTGATTGACATTTTACATAAAATGACTAAAATATATTTGTGAGTACCTACAGTATAGTAAAAAGGTCATGTACTGGCCACATCAGATTTTTTAAATTTTACTTCCCTCCCCACTGCTACTGCTGCCCGAAACTCGTACTTTTCCGCATCCTAGCTATGCAATGTAATTTTTAAGTTGAAAAATACTGTAAAAGTGTTTTAGTTGCGAGTAAACTGTCAGTTTATTATTGACTTCAAGATAATGTTTTATCATATACGTATTAAAGTTATATACTAAGAATTCCCTATCTTTCCTACAGTAGAAAGGCGTCCAGGAGAAAGAGAAACTAAACATTATCTACTTGCTCTCTCCTTTATATTTTTAAAGAAATATGCAACCCAGCACTGTGTGGAGCATATTTGCCTACTTTTGTTTTGCAGAGTGGTTCACGAAAATTATGTTTATTTCTGGTATTTAAATCATACAAATCCTCACTTGTAGTTTTAGTTTTATTGCGATAAATAAATTTATCCAACACCTCTTAATAAAAGCATCATAACTATGGTGATTTTAAACAAGCAAAGTAAAAAATTACCCACAAGTAGCTTTGGTCAAAATTATACCCACTTGTGGGTAAATTGTTACTTTGCTTGTTGGAAGTCACCATAGAAACGATGTTTTAGGTTGAAACTTAATATTTTTAAAATATTTAAGCAGTTATTAAGAGGTGTTGAATAAAACGTTATACTTCACACGTGGGCAAAAAGGAATGACCCACTCGAGAAAATTATCTCACTCAGCCTTCGGCTTCGTGAGTTAAGATTTCCCTCGTGAATAATTCCTTATTTTGTCCACTTGTAAAGTAAATAACTATTATTTATAAACGTACTAAATGGGTTATTCTAGTTATTACTGACAGACGTAATCCTGTACAAAGACGTTGCAGGACTTTTAATATTTATTCGTGAATTTTATATAATTATATTATTAATTATGTTTCCAATATATTATTTAAATTGGACACTTATGTTTTCTTCAAAGTTTTTGAAGTTTTATTTCAAAATTTTAATACTCTTGTAAAGCTGGGTTTATGCTCAAAAATTTAAGAATAAGGAATAAGAATAATTTTAAGAATATTTTTAATTTAACCGAAGTGAAACGTGATTGTATTTATTAATCTGATGTTGTTGCGAAATGACAATTGACATTTATGTTTTTTATAATATGTAGAAATGTATACCTACCCGCAAAATCGATAAGATTTCAGGCTACTTTAGGTTATGTCATGCAAAAAAATTTGACATGTTTGTCAGAAATAAGGAATAAGGCGTCAAAATTTTGAGCATAACTCACCTTTAGAATCATCAAGATAGCTTTGATTAAGTTCATCCTAGCACCGCAAGTTAGCACAACTATACAGAGTAAAAAATCTTGTCTTGTCTTGTCTGGAGATAGATAGTTTGTGGTATTAACGAACTATATGCGGAAACAGTTATGACACGTGTAAAATCGCAACTACCGTAGACGTCAACGATATGTGATTGTTATGTTTACAGTTCAGTAGGCCAAAAAGATATATTCTACAAAGTGTGCGGTAATTTTTTATAATTACTTTACAAACAATATAAATAATGATGAACATTTAACGCCAATAAATTTAAATACAATGAATGTTCTTTGTAGACTTTGTACTTGCTGTCACACAGTGACCATTCATAAAGAAATATATGTCCCTAGAGTCGAACATGATCACTTCAACAACAGTTAGCTGGCAACCACTCCTAGAAACAAAAACACATCAATTACACATGAACACGTACCTAATTAACTGCAGGTTCTTCAATTACTTTGTTTATTAGTTTATTTATTTTGTGAAAATAAATGAGAAAACTTGTTCTGATAACACAGATTAATTATTTTTTTGACTTAGTTATGGTTAGTTCTTGCCTCTTGCTATTAATTAAAACTGTTTCCATTTTAACTTTATATAAATAGAAAAAAAGTGTATCGTATTCATATTACCAAATCAATTCATAGGGAGAGCAGTTAATTGATTTATGTATGAAGGAAATGTTATCTCCATATAGCAATATATGCCATGTCGTTCGTCAAAGCAAAATACAGGGTGATTCATCATAATTTGCTTTTTTAAAATGCGTGCCATTCAGGCTGTAGGGATCGTTGTGGGGAGAGAGTGATCTCACTCGACAGGTGCACTTTTAAAGTTTTGTTCCCCACCCGGTCAGTCGCCATCATGCGTTGGAGCACGGAGCAGCGTGTGTTTTCAGTTGAGTCGTACTTTTCCAATGGATTTGGCACCTGTGACTTTTTGTGGGGTTTTTTGAAATCCCGCGTTTACGTCAACCGTCCAAGGATCCTAGTAAACCTGAAGGCCAACATCCGGGCCGAAATTGCCAACATAAAATGGGCATTATTGCGTTTTGAAATAAGTAAGTTACGATGAATCACCCTGTACTTCAAATAATTAGTACCTATATAGATAATTGAATTCTGCCTCTTGAGTTAATAAATAATACTAGGTGGCGCAAAAGTAATCACCCTATCGTGTGATGCTTTCATTTTTGCAGCTGGCGTCTCATGTCATCGCGACTATGATATTAGTGAATTAAACAGATGCAAAATAAACGTAGAAGAACCATGAATTACTATACTACTCAAGAACACGGAATAATTGTGTCAATATCTTTTGCAAATAATCGGTCGGTGGTTTTAGCACAACGGAAATTGGTCGTGTGGCACTAACTGGACAAACACTGAGGCGTTTAGACTGGCTCAACACGGGACAGCAGCATACGTGGCCAGCCCCGAAGCAGTAATTTGGTCGAGAATATCGCTGCTTACTGCAGAGCTGGGCATTGCTTCAAGTAAAATTACTTTAAATAATTGCAGGTATTGTACTTCAAGTAAAGTACTTGAAGTACTTTTTAAATTTGGTACTTGCACTTCTTCAACAAATTATTTGAAACTTGTTGAAATATATTCGTACTTCAAGTACTTTATGAATACTTGAAGTTAAAAATAATTACTCCAAGTAATGATAATACTTGAAGTATTTAAAGTACTTAAATTAAAGTACTTGAACAATTTACTTGGCACTTGCTTAAATATATTTAGTACTTTAAGTACTACAAAAGTACATGAAGTACCTATTTAAAATATTTGAATTAACTTAGTCAGTCATTCGTTGGTTGCTTGTGCCTCCGTAATTCGTATGCTTACTTCTTTTTGATATAAACAATAAATAATTTAAAATTAGGAAGTTAATTTCTGTATCCTGACTATTACGTTGTTACAACATGTGAGGTTGTCTCACCCAAATTGGGTAAAAAGCGTGATAGATAAATAATATGTATTTATGTACTATATGTATGTTGCAGTACCTATATAATATTTGGAAGTAATGTACTTCTACTTGGTACTTGATACTTCATGATATTAAAGCTTCATTTTCATGATGGCGTGGCTGGCGTGGTGTTGAAAAATAAACCAATAGCAGTGCAGCTTTCGCCAAACACCACGCTGCGCTCTGGCGTGGCTGGCGCGGTGTGCGAAGTTCAAAAATTTTAAGTTTTAACGCCGTCCACGCCGCGCAACACATGCGTCTTCTAGATCAGTATTTCTGTTTAACATACACGCATTGCAACCAAATATTGTTTGATTTATAACAACGTATCTGCGGTAGCGTTTCGAAGCGTTTCACCAATACAAATATTATTTATCTTGACTCTTGACAAGTTCCAGTTGACATACTGTCAATTACAAAATTATTTTGTATTAAATCCTATAAAATCTGTATCAATTTTAATTGTGTAATTTAATTAGTTCGTAATATTATATTATATTGAGAATTCTAATTATAAAATCAAATTATGTACCTGGTAGTCGGTATTGGTTGATTGCAACATTGTGATAGCTAAAACGAATTAATAACATATACAAAATTTAAGATATGGTTTTTTATGTATAATATAAATATAATTATAAAATACGTCTTCTTCGACTTAGTGAAGACATTTTCTGTTTTGATTTTGAGTTAACCAAGTACTGAACTGAGCTGTCAACACCGAGAACGCAACGCTTCATACGCCTGCATGAAAACAAAAATTTTAAAACACACACCACGCCTGCCACGCGCGCCACGCCGGCCACGCCACCATGAAAATGAGGCTTAATTTTTTACTTGCAGCTCTTCAAGTACTTTGTAAAGTACTTGTACTTGATTTTCCAAGTACATTTTTAAAGTAACATGATACTTCGTCATAGAAACTATGAAGAAAAGTACTTTTACTTCAAATACTTTCCTTGGCCATAAGGTACTTGGTACTTGTACTTCAAGTACTTTTTGTGGTTCTTTGCCCAGCCCTGGCTTACTGTGACCTGTGACTGGTGCATAAGATAAAATAGATAGATAGATAGATAGATATTTTATTAACCACTTTACAATACAGTTATTGTTTGCAGCAAGTCAAAGGCAGTAGGTACTTACAAATATAGGACTGATAAGTGCTACAGAACCATGATCATTGATCAACGACTTCTTGCTGTAGCAAATTGACGAATGGGGTTGTTAAAAAAAAATGTTCATGATTTTATTGCATAGTAGTTGGAGATCCAAGCATCTGTAGCTCGCTTATTTAAAGACGACCTTTGGTGTCGCTCCTCTAATAATTAATTTTACATATTCTTATAGGAAATTTTCCGACGAATCTAATGGTGTTAATCGCCGTTTTCTATTTTACTGCGTTTATTCAAAATCCACAATTTTCAAAAAAATTACGACTTTCTGTCTACAACACATTTTTTAACTTTAACTTCTTATATCTCTAGTATTTTTTATGATAACTTAAAAATTCTTTTTGCTTTTTATTCATTTAAGTATTTTCATCGTACTGAAGTAAGAAAATTGCAATTTCATGATGAAAAAAATTTAAATCTAAAAACAGACATGCCAAATTTACGATTTTGCAGTGTAATTTTCAGTGACCGTACAGCTATGGTAATCTTAAGAGATAGACCCATACATACTGCGACAAAGTTATAGTACAAGAATCAAAGAAAATTTTGTTCTTCAAAATTTTTTCATAAAATGTACCAGTTCTGAGAAAAACGAATATATAAATAAAACTTCTTTTGTGCTGGCGTTCGCGCGTCCCGCAGTCATGAGTTTAGCCGTTAGCCTGTGCTGTGATGCAGTCAAACGTTTGTATTTTTATATTATTTTAGTTTAGTTTTAAGGAATTTTTCACATAATAATTGTATAAAAAACAATAATTTAATGAATCCTTTTAGATTAGAATTGGTATAATGTAATATAAATTATTAAAATAATTTGAAATGCAGTACACAATTAAATACAAAACTATAATTCTACCCTATTAAATTATTCCACTAAGTATTTAACATTTTCCTTCACACATAGAACGTACAGTATAATATAATTTTATTTTTGATACATTTACACCTACTAGTATATTTAACTTTACATTTAGAGTATAAATTAGATATATTATAAAGCGGTTTTGGACTTTGATTCATATGAATTGGTATAAGTGAATTATTATCTATTTTGTAGGTTTATAATTGGGTTCTAGTACTCACTGGTTCTATATGATACTTTTAAATATTTCAATTTGATAAACTGCTCTTTTTAAATGAAATTTGAATGCGTTTTCTGTTTGTGGAAAATGTGTAAAACGCTTATTTTGTATGTATTTATTTTCCTATATTAAATTTATAACTTACAGTACCTATATTGCAACCAGTTAATACGTACGTTGATAATAGTAAATTTGCAATATCACTTTCAGAAACTGTATGTTTGTTACTGAAATGATGTAGGTAGGTACCTTGTTGAATTGAAATGTATTTTTAATTTTTATACAGCCATATGGACGTTTCCAATTTTGTACAATAATATAAGGCCATAACGAAAACATCTGTGTTTGGGGAAATAATAATTATTGTGCCACAATTAAAATATGATACTACACTAAAATTTGCAGCAGCGAAAATTCTTGTATCAGCTTTTTGAAATCAGGTATTATACATATACATGTTGATGTATTATTATTAACCGAAATACTACCTTCGTCTTGCAACATTCCAGTTGTAACAATAATTATATCATTGTCATAAGCTTTTGCTTACTTAATTATTTATAAATAGTTTTCCATTCAGGTAAAGGTAAAAATTCTTGAATTTCATATACATCGGATGTTTTATTTGAACGCCTAATTATTTCTGAATATTTTATACTAACTTTTCATTGTCATAAATGTCATATCTACGATATCTTCAACTAAAACTAAAATGTTTAGACTCTGTCTACTACTAAGAATATGAACTTAGTTTCTTTGTGAAGCATAATCTAAATGGATTCATTCATTTATTGTAAACCTCAGCTAAAACTAAACCAAAATAATACATAAATATAAATAAATGATTGGAGTGTTTATTTTTCTGCCATCAGCGACAGACAAACGTCTGACTGCAGCACGGACACGGGCAAACGGCCAAACTCATGACTGTGGGCCGCGCGAACGCCTGCACAAAAGAAGTTTCATTTATACATTCGTTTTTCTCAGAACTGGTACATTTTATGAAAAAAATTTCAGGTACAAAATTTTCTTTGATTCTTGTACTACAACTTTGTCGCAGTATGTAATTAATTAAGATTACCATAGCTGTACGCTCACTGAAAATTACACTGCAAAATCGTAAATGTGGCATGTCTGTTTTTAGTTTTTAAATTTTTTCATTACTTTACAAACAATGACATTTCAATTTTCTTACTTCAGCACAATGAAAATACTTAAATGAATAAAAAGCAGAAAGAATTTTTAAGATATCACAAAAAATACTAGAGATATAGGAAGTTAAAGTTAAAAAATGTGTTGTAGACAGAAAGTCGTAATTTTTTTAAAAATTGTGGATTTTGAATAAACGCAGTAAAATAGAAAACGGCGATTAACACCATTAGATTCGTCGGAAAATTTCCTATAAGAATATGTAAAATTAATTTTTAGAAGAGCGACACCAAAGAATAGTGCACGATACAGGGGTCTGGATCTTCTACTATAGATAAAATATATGGGTCTATGAGTATTGGAGTGAAAATTATTTATAAAGTTTGCACTTTTCATTCATAATTTTGTTCATAAAGTATCGCGGGTCTATTGCTTACTTTTATACACACTCAAGTTACCCATTTCAAGCATAGACAAACCACAATAGATACCTATATAATCAAACGTGAAACGTCAAACACTTTACGCGATTTGTGATAATAACCTATAAATTTTTAAATAATAAAACAAGAAAATAAATATGTATCTTATTGATATAAATACAAATAGTAAATAAAATAGTTAGAAGTTTGAGACGTAGATTCGTGTGTTTCGTTAAATTTGGTTTGAATGTAAGTCAATTCAGGATCAGTTTTTGAACAAATACTTAAATCCTTTATTGAATCATTTGGACGTTTAAAAAATATAAACAATTATTTCCATTAAAAAAATTATTATTAATGTAAGTTTTGTGTATGTGTTTAACCATTTTGCATATAATACCGTGAATATTATAACAAATAACACATTTTTCCAACCTTTAATTTTCCTTGAAGCCTTGTTGAATAACTTGAAGTACCTAAAACCAAGAGCACAGCAGGAACCACAATTTTACTTTTAAATAGCACTATTTCATTTTAGAATACCACTATTTTCACTGCAAAACACCACGATTTCACTATAAAACTGGCGATTTCGACTGTTTTGATGCTACTTTTCTCAATCTAAGTTTCTTAATTGAACGGCGAATTGCAAGTCTGCGTGACGTCACTCAGCAACAATCAACCAAACAGCACTAAATTCTGCCAAGTTAAAAAATAAATCGTCCGCTCTCAATTCAGCCATTGGGATATTGCACTACTAAGAGATGGCGCTGTTCACCTATGTGAAATTCTGAATAACGGTGCACTTTACTTTGGCTTTCATAACATTGCAGTTTTGCAGTGTGTAAGTATTATTTTGTTGTTTTTTCTTCTGTATAGAGATTTCATTAAGTATATGCTACTAATTTTGATAGAATATTGTGTGATGTTTTCTATTGTTGTAGTTTTGGTAGTAAATTTGTTTTTATTTTGCAGTTTAAGTACATTATTAAACAAGTGGTTTTTAGGTTATCTACATAGTTTAGATCTTGCTTAGTATAGTATTAAATAATAGTTGTATATAAACGGCAATATTAATTCCACTAGCATTTATGTTTATTTTAATTTATTAATATTAATTCTTTTATTTTTATAGTTTCATTGTGTACAAAATACCTACAATGACTACCTTATCATATAAAGTAAGTATATTATAAATAGTAAGTTAATTTATATTTACACAACCAAATGAACTAAAATGAACAAATTTTAAACTCAATACTTTTCGAAATATTTTTATATCTTAAACAAAATCACTTTTAATCACTTAGTGTCCATACAACAACGTGCAAATCAGTCACAAGTGCACCGTTGTTTAAGTACAAAATTTCACCACTAGGTTCGCATTCTTATTTAAATATCCCAATAGTTCGCCAACCATTATAATTTGGAATAGCATGAATCATGACTCATACTCGGACTCATATGTAACTTGTGACGATCCGAGAAATCACTTGAGTCCTAATTTATTTAGTTGCAAGTTGCAAAATTGCTTATAGTAATTGCAAATTGCTTATAGTAATTGCAAATTGCTTATAATAAAAAGCAAACATTTTATTTAGAAATCTTGTAAGGCGCTCCCTTCCGGGAGCGCCCTGATGCTGTACATCACTTGCATCGTGCCTTGAACCGGCCCTGCATGTAATAGTCCCGCAGGGAATAATACCAGGGAATAATAGTCTGTATTCCCTCCTCTGCACCAATCAGAAAATTACTTTGCCTGAATCAATTTCTCCGTGCACATTATTTTTAAAAAACATTGCAATGTTTAATAATGTAACTATGGTGATAGAGAATTGACATTTGAAAATGTCAAAAATTTTGCGTATTAGTATTTATTTTATTAAAATCTTCTATGTAATAAATTAGTCGTAGATAAAGTACAGTATACAACTAGCTATTGGCTATTATTCCCTCGGATGATTAAAACCCTCGCTCGCTTTGCTTGATCGTGTTATAAACTTCATCTTCAGGAATAATAGCATCCATTATAGCGTCGTTGTATAATATACTATTTATATAATCAAATATTACAGATTAATAAATAATTAATTCTTCACATGAAATGTTTGAAGTGATGAATTGGTTTGTGTATGAGTTTATGGAAAATCCTTGTTTTGGACACAATTTTCCCGAAAACTTTAAGAGATAGAAGAAAAAAGTAAATACACTATTTTATAGAGGATTTAACTGGCTTCATTTTCTTCCCATTAACGCCCAACAATTTTTTTAAGGTAGTTGTGAGAAATTTTGTTTATAAGTTTCATTTGATGTTAGAATCATGGGAAAAATATATATACAAAAAAATTTGAAGCGCCAGTTCTTACAAAAAAGGTGTCATATACATATGTAGGATAATGGGCAAATATGATATATAATTCTAGTTTTCGGGCAAATGTTGTATTTTATTTATACAATAGAAAACTAAATAAACATAAACAATATCATATAACATTAAGTAAAATAAAAAAAATAATAAGTTGACGGCTGGTAACCGCACACGCGGTAAATATAATATCTACATTATACCAAAAACTCACAATATCTGAGTCTGCCATACCCAAGTTGGGTAAAAAGTGTGAAAGATAATAAATGTCTATGTATGATATGTATTATTTTGTAATAGCATGACTGGAGAGTTAAAACATGGAAAGTTACACATAATATTATGTTAATATTTTGTGACAATTTTCTTACTTTACGTTTAAAAACTGCAAAAAAGTAAAAACTTTAATTTTACTGATCAATAAATCAACAAAATAACTAACACGGTTCAAATATACATGCAGACTGCACATCAAGCGCGCAAAAATTACGCAGATAAAATTAGACATCTGCCCAGTGTCCTATGTATATCACACCAACTTTGTTTACATATATTTGTGCTAATGTCTAATTTTTTATAATTTTGATAACGAAGGATAAAAAATATATTTATTCTTAATACAAATCTGCATCAAAAAGTATCGTAAAGTTTATTTTACACTACGAAAAAAACGAGCTTCAAATTATAAATATTATCAAATTACAGCCCTTATTTTTGTGTACGATACAAAAAAAATAATTTCTATTTGGCGATCATAAAGTTAACTTTGTGAAACGCAACTAAATGTCGCCAGAGTTCAATTTGTGACACGTAACATATTTTTTTAGAAGGGTGGTATTGGCAGTATCAGATGACATTTACTTCAATTGTCAAGTGTCAAACCTGAGAACGTACAAATTTCAGTATAACCTCCAAATCTGTTTTGCTTACTTAATTCGTTTTTATTCAATAAAATTAATAAATATTGTAATGGAAAATATGTAAGTTCAATATTTTCTATAATGTCTTCATTTATCAGTTCAGTTCAGTAATTATATACTTTTACAGTGACAGTAACAGTTAAATAAATGTCAATATTAATATCACCATCCAAAATGTTCCACACATAAATTTCCCTAGTAGTCCAGCGCCCGCAGTAAAATATTCACTAAATCTGGGAAAAAAATTGGAAGTGGATGAAATTTGGCATAGGGGTAGTATATTAGTAGGAGAATAGTTTTAAAATGAGTCCCGCCGCGAAAGCAGTGAAAATTCCGAGAAAATTCGAGTCAAAAAAATTTTCCAGACTTTTCCGGCTATATCTCGGAAAATAAGGGAAATTTAGAAAAATCACGACAATTAAAGTAAAGAGCATTAAATTCTGAACAAAAAAGATAGCATGAGTTTTTATTTAAAAAAACCATTTTGCCAATAAATGGCGGAGAAAAAAAAAGTAAATTTTTATTCAGTTTAGCCGAGCAATTATAATGAGAAATTATATGGTTTATGATAAGGAATTGTGAAAAATGATATTTTTACCTCCCGCTTACCTGTAAGGGAGGTATTGGAATCATGCAAAAAATCGGGTAGTGCGTTTTAAGTAGATGAGCACGAATTAGGCCGGTGTGTATGTCGGATAACTCAAATACGAATTATCCAAAAATTTTGATATTTGGTATTTTACATTTGTATATAAATTGGAAGAGCTCATTAGATTTTGGTACAAATATCTTTACCGGAAGTGATATTTCTTGAAGAGTAAAAAGTTTATATGTCAAAAATTTCATTAAATTTTGATAAATATAGTGTTAATGAGAATAAGAGGAAAAGTTATTTGCAACTTACGTTATAAAAAATTTTCTTCATCTTGTAGCATTAAAGAACTGTAGTAAAATTTAAAAATTAAATTTTTAAGGAAAACGTTAAAATCTTGTAATCCATGATCGGTTGATTTTTGTTTCTGCGTAAAAAATATTGACAGGTGACATACTAACGCCATATAAGTCATAAGTAAGATATTAAATGTTTTAGTAATTGAACGACGGATAGTTTAAAAGCATATAAGATTCATTGACCTATATTATTTTGTCACTTTGGTCGACAATCTACGCTTGACAAATTCTATAACATTAGAACAAGTAACGACCTACTATTCTAAAATTTATTTGAAAAATTTGCTCGGAGAGTACAAAAAGAAACAGCTGCCCTTTAAAAACGAGAGATTAGAGAGCTACTCCACTATAAGGAAATGAACGAGGATACATTAATCTTTAATTTTCAACCAACAAACTCTTTCTAAGTGGTCCATTTACAAAATAATATCTAAAAGAAGAAAAAATGCCAAATTTCGCGCTATCTTCATAATTCCCTAGGTGCACAATAGTATTTTGTGCACCTAGGGAGGGAAGCGTGCTATTACTCCCGCGGGCGAAGCGGCGGTCCGAGCGAGGGCGCCGGCTTCGCTCAAGGGTGTAATAGCTATTACTCCCGCGAGCGAAGCGGCGACCCGAGCCGAAGGCGAGCCACAGGCGAGTCCGAGCGAGGGCGCCGGCTTCGCCCAAGGGAGTAATTGCTATTACTCCCGCGGGCCAAGCGGCGGCCCGAGCGAGGGCGCCGGCTTCGGCTAAGGGAGGAATAGCCTTCCCTCCAGTGGGACACACAATATTTTACGTCACGAGGGCCTCGAAATCACCTTTCTTGCAATGTTTTCCTCCCGCCAGTACCGGGAAGAAAACAGTGTTTTCCTCCCGCTCGGGAGGAAAGCAAGTACGGTCCTCCCGAGCGGGAGGGAAAACTCGCTTCCCTCCCTCCATTAGCAAGAGGAAAACACTGCTTTCCTCCCCCGAGTGACGTAAAATACTATTATGCTGTCCTATGTATATGACACTGGGCGGTAATGGGTTTGTAGTAATGTAGGCAAAAAAGTTGATAGTTGAAGTTATTTCGGAAAAAGGAAAAATGTAACCTAAAATCCAAGATGGTGGACGGTTCCCGGGTCCCTACCCTAGAGGACTTTTAGTATGTTAAACAGGAAGTCCTAATAAACATTTTAGGCAAAAGAAAAAAACTTTTGTATTTAATGTTTCTATTCGCACCAATTTTAAGCTTCATTGACTGGACTATTAACCTTTCAACAAATTCGGCAATTCGGCAGTACCTTAACCGCCAATTCGATGCACGATCGATAACTGGTACTAATCAACTTGGAAGTTGAAAGTAACCCGTAGTGAGTAGTGAGCCGTGTTACCGCAGTTACGCCAGGAACGCCCAGTTGGCCGGTAGTGGTAATTACTAATAATTACACTTAGCCTGAGACACGGTAACAGACTTGGAGACTCGACCACTCGAGCTACTGGGTCACTATGTCTATCAAGTGTGTAGTGTGGTGTGTGGTGATGTTAAACATTACGTACAGGTAGAGCTATTTCCGAAACAATCATACAGGCAACTAGTGCATTAGACTAGTTAGTTGTTTGGTATTTGTTAATTGTTAACGGGTTTCAAATAGAGATGCGTCCCGTTCAAAAGATCCGGATCTTAACCATAGTCAAGTGACCTCCCTTCCGCTAGCGATACCAACTCACAAAAAAATTAAAAAAAATTATAGGCTAATTAAATGCCTCATTCCCCAATTTTAGGCTCTTTAATTTTTTTTGCAATAAAAAATTCCGCTAGCGGAAGGAATGCCAGCGGAACTTACGGTAGTAACAACAAAAACTTATTGGAACTTAGTTGATAATTAAAGGCTATTCATAGGCTCCAGAATGGTATATATAAACTTAATATAGGACAATGTCTTAAATCAATATTTAAGATACTTATTGAGGGAAAGTAGCCGAGATTACATGGAGTACCGACAACGAAAAATTGTCAGTGGCACTGAAACAATGGTTTTGGTACAACCGTGTTTTTAGGTTAGCCTGCGGCGCACTTTAAAAAATAACTCGAGGCTGCGCGCTCCGCGCTCTAACTTGCGCTGCGCGCGCCTTTGGGACTACAGTGAGCCGTTAGTCGGGGACAAGGTCCAATTGGGATAGTGAGACGTCAATTGTGGAGCCTATAAATAGCCTCTAATTATCAACTAAGTTCCAGTAAGTTTAAGTTGTTACTACCGTAAGTTCCGCTGGCATTCCTTCCGCTCTAGCGGAACTTTTTATTGCAAAAAAAATTAAAGAGCCTAAAATTGGGGAATGAGGCATTTAATTAGCCTATAATTAGCCTATAATTTTCCATAGGTTTTTAAATTTTTTTGTGAGTTGGTACCGCTAGCGGAATGGAGGTAGTCAAGTGGGACTACCTTGTATGAATTTTTCGGTTTTTTGCAATAACTTCGCTGTATACCAATGAATTGCCTTGAATTTGAACTACATATGTGAAATTTTCATGTTTATTCCAGGAACTGCCTAAATAACAACTTTTAAAAACCTGATGTGGCCAGAACATAACCTCTCACCTAATTCTGTTCATTTTATTAATATGTAAACGATAATGTAAACCAAGATGTAGAATATGTCACTGTCATAATAATTCAAATTTTTTGTAAAAACAAATTTCATATGATCATGGACAACAAGATACTGAAATTTCAACAAATAGAATATTAGTTCAGTTGTACTCTATTTTATAATTAAATACTACCAGATTCAGCAAATTGTATTTCAAATTATCTGTAGCCATGGATAATTTTCTTTTACTTTTAATTGCAAAAATTGTCATAAATGAATAATATACCAATTTATTTGAGGAAAAGTATATCAAGTTACAAAAGTACTACTTCCGGTGTGCAGATTTCTACCAAAATGTTATCCGATGTTAATTAAGTTATCTTGAACGAAAAATCGTCACATACGTCCATACAACATTCATACGTACACACACGGACATCATCGTGAAAATAGTAAATTCGTATTCTGGAGACCCTGAAACGTGTTTATCCACCAAAAACTTATACTCGAAAATTTTGACCCATTACAATACCTCTCTTATAGAATATAAGGCGAGAGGTACAAATGCTGTGGCCACCACAATACTTTCCCGACTTAGGTTTAATAGCTTACTTTCGTAAGAGCTTTAATTTTATGCTACATTTTGCATAATTTCAACAGATATTTAAAAAATCTGATGTGGCCATGCCATATATACTCCCTAAACATTAGAATTGCGAACTCTCGAAATAAGTGGGTTCAGAATTTCAGACTTTTGTATAGAAAAATGGGCTACACCTATACTATACTTGATTTAAAAACTAAGAAGAGCGATTAATTAACCACAAATATTATTTCAATAATACAAATTAATTTATCATATAATTTATTACCAAAAATCCACAGTGAAACGAAACAGTCACTGCCATTGACAACAGCTGACGAGAAAGATGGAGAACACTCGTTTGTTTACTGTATACAAAGTTTGTTTGGTGTAAACCTGGTGTGACATCAACCAATCAAAAACGATCACTTTTAGCACGCCAGCTTCAGATTGCTCTTCCTAGTTTTTAAATCAAGTATAGTACAGGGTGATTCATCATAACTTGCAATTTTAAAATGCGTGCCATTCAGACTGTAGGAATCGAGGTGGGGAGAGAGTGATGTGATTCGACTGGTGCACTTTTAAAGTTTTGTTCCCCACCCGGTCAGTCGCCATCATGTGTTGGAGCACGGAGCAGCATCGATGATTGTTTTGAGGGAACACTTCCCGAGGCGCCTCATCTCAATAAGGGGTGATTTGGAGTGGCCAGTCCACTCGCCCGATTTGTGATTTTTTGCGGGGTTTTTGAAATCCCGCGTTTGCGTCAACCGTCCAAGGACCCTAGTAGACATGAATGTCAACATCCGGGCCGCAATTGCCAACATACCCGCTGCCATGCTTGAAAGTGTTATGACAAACGCCAGAAATAGGCTTATTCAATGGGGAACACGCCACCGCGCGAAATTGCCACTGTGCCAAATAACCGCTATGTCCAATTGCCGCAATGCCAAATTGCCACTGTGCCAAAACGCATCCCCACCACTTACATACTTGTAATAACGTATGTCGAGAGACTACTGCAAATTTATTTCGACACAGAGGCAATTTGGCCCAGTGACAATTTGACTCAGCGGCAATCCAACACAACAGCAATATTTAGACATGCTGGCAATCGGGCATAGCGCCCAAAACCGAGTTTGTGGGGCTCTAGTACGGTTTTGTTAGCTTTGTTAGTGTAGTAAATACCAAAACCGAGTTTGTGGGGCTCTAGTACGGTTTTGTTAGCTTTGTTAGTGTAGTAAATACCAAAACCGAGTTTGTGGGGCTCTAGTACGGTTTTGTTAGCTTCGTTAGTGTATGTCAAAATGCTCCTGCTATGTCCAATTGTCGCTATGCCCGATTGTCAGTATGTCTAAATATAGCTGTTGTGTTGGATTGCCGCTGAGTCAAATTGCCACTGGGCCAAATTGCCTCTGTGTCGAAATAAATTTGCAGTAGTCTCTCGACATACGTTATTACAAGTATGTAAGTGGTGGGGATGCGTTTTGGCACAGTGGCAATTTGACATTGCGGCAATTGGACACAGCGGGAATTTGGCACAGTGGCAATTTGGCGCAGTGACAATTTGGCGCAGTGACATGCACCCATTCAATGTATATACAACGGGGGGCGTCACCTACCTGATATGATTTTGAAAACTGGGTGGAATGTACCTGCATTCATAGAATGGGCATTATTGCGTTTTGAAATAAGTAAATTACGATGAATCACCCTGTACAATAAGAAATAGATAAACTGGTTAAAAATTTAGATAGTATAAAAGTAGGTACAGCCATAGCAAATCTTGAGCTAGACTGAAAAGCATATAATAGCTCATTGAACGTACTCGTATTTATCTACCGTCTAGAATTGAATAGAACGAGATTCCCGGAACAAGCTTGCCATGAACATAGAACATACACCGTAGTAAATATTCATGGTATATTATTAACCGCTGAGTGACCACCCAACTAGCAAACCACTGCCTTCTTCAGGTCCGAATGACACATTTGACCTGCATGATCTCTGCACTCTTTAGTGCTCTCATGCTCTTTACAAATGGCAAAGCAAAAATGCCCCGCAATGTAGAGTTTCTAGTTCAGTGCCGGTGCCAGTGTTGATTATATACGGTACCTCCATATCCATATCTGTAGGTTGGGATTCACAGATTTAGTAACAGTCGGGCTCATGGGCGTCGTTAGGGGGGGCAAGGGGGGGCGCCTTCCCCCCCCCTAGATAATGATACAGAAACTCAAATTTCATACCTATATGACAAAAAAGACCAAACACTTGGAATTTTTTTTTAGAAATTTCAATGTACGAAATACGCGAATCTTTTCAAGAATAATGCTCCTGTACTCAGAAAATGAGTTTAATTGGAGGGTAGTATTTTCCTCGAAAATCTAAATGAAGCAACAACAATGGGCAACATGGGTTATGGGTTGCAGCGAGCTTTGATATGCTTTTATTGCCCGACGTTGGCTAAATTTATTATTTCTTATTAAATATAGGTATAGAGATTTGCAAGAAACGGTATTTAAGGTTTATTCTGAATCTTTAATGTAGGTACTGGATATCAGAAATGTATAGTTCTATATAATCATTGGCGTAGCCAGGAAGGTTTAGGAATTAAACCACCTCTCCCCAGCGAATTAGTATTTATATTTTTTTGCCTACGTACTTATCTAAATGCTAAAATAAGACATTTATTGCATTATTTTTTTAAAATTTATTTTTTATTTTAATTTTTGTAATTGATAGAGGGTAAAATATGATGTAATTTCAAGTGTATGTATAACTTAATTTTTAATGAAGCAGCCTTTGACCTTGAACTCAAAAAAAATTTCGCCTGTGGTGCTTTTTTTTCTTTCTCCCCACCAAATTAATTTTTTAGGACTACATTACTGGTCCCAAAAATAATTTGCCTCCCCCTAGGAAATAACCTGGCGACGCCCATGGTCGGGCTTGTTTTAGAATTTATTGTTGTGAAAGAATTTTATTACCTTTCTTTAAAATAAAAAATTAGGTGGCTATTGCATAAATAGTTGTTTTACGTATCTTTTGACATCTGTCAAAATGAATACGGTCGCTTTTACTTCACGGCCGTATTTACTTTACTGCCGCTATTATTTTGCTCGTATTTAAATAACAAATGTATTACATTTTAATTGGTTAATATACTGGGAGTTTCATGAAACAGACACACCCCCAAAAATTGTATTCTTAAGTCAATTACATTTATATTATAGGTTTATAAACTACATTCAAAATTCCATAATAGTTATTTATGTATTAAGGGTGTAAGGAGGCTTTTATGGCGTGAGACGTGATTTTGAGCCCGAGCGCAGCCGAGGACTAAAAACACGTCAAAGGCCATAAAAGAAAGTTACGCCCGTGGTACATACACAACTTTATGCACGGTCGAAGATTTTATATTAAATAAATTTATTAATTTTAACTGTCCAAATAGTTCAAAGAACCAAAAATTCATAAATTCTTGAACTGTTGCTAAGATACCAAAAACATTCTGAAAATAAACATAAATCCAAATGACAAAATTTATGTTAAATGTAAGTAAAAATGATGGTATTTAACTTTAAAAATGTATTACTAATTACAGAAAATGATTATTTATAGAATTATATTAGTAGTTTACATGAGAATAATTGAAAATTTTAACTGTTTTCATTATGATGATTTGACGTTTCATTATGGCGCACTGCGCTATAAACAGTCCCACGGGCTATAAAATGACATTTATGTCACAGAAATTCGTGTATAATTGACAAATTATGATACGACCGTGCATAAATAATGTTTTTATATGATTTCCTGTTTAGCTCCGAAGTGACATCAACTTCCTTATTTTATATGGAATACCCCGTATATTTTTTAAGATTTTGATTCTACATAAAATTCTGAATGTACTTATAATAAGCTGCTATTTCGTTGTAGATTTCTAAGTAAAATAATAATTAAAATATTACAGAAACAACAACACGAACCACATTATAGCACAGTGCGCCATAAAGAAACGTCAAATGAATGTAAACAGTTTAGATTTTCAATTTTCCTCATATTAAACTACTAACAATCCTTTAAATAACCATTTTCTGTAATTAGATATACAATTTTTTATATAAATAACAATATTTTTACTTTCATTTAACATAAATTATCTTGTAAATATTTAATTCAATAATGACAACTTTGACATTTAGATTCGTGTTTATTTTCGGAATTTTTTTGGTATTTTAACAAAAGTCAAAGAATTTTGTAATTTTTAGTAATTTGAACAAGTAAATTATAGCTATTAATATAACAAAATATTATGCGATTTATAATACAGAGGATGTTGCTAAGCGACGAGGTGAAACCGAGTCTCTTTCAACATCCAAGGGGGCTTAAATCGCATATATTCGCGTTATATTCAAAGCTTAATCGTATCATCAACGACAGCAATGTTAAAACAAATCAACAATTTTTTGTCAATTAGTTGACAGTTTGCATATTATGGAAGATTTTGATGTTATTATGGTTGTATCTAACGTATTAAGAGCAGTATTTACACCCGTTCTATAACTTCAAATAGTGTTACAGAAATAAAATCATATCTCAGAATCTACATAACATATATACTTCATTCAAAAACTATTACAAAGTTAAAGAATGTATCTATGTTCGTCTAGTGATAGTTTTTTATTTATTCTGTCTTAAATCGAAAAAAAAATTTGAGAAATCTTTCAAAAAAGCTTGTTTTCAACAGCAATTTTTAATATAATACAATCCAAATTAAAAATTTCAACACTAGACGAACCTAGTTTAAACCTTAAACTAACTGTAAATATGTTTATAGATATAAAAATATGTAAATTACACGAAAATCTGTACTTAGAACGAAACCTCTGTAACAATGTATTTCAAGCAGAAATGCATGTAAATAGATAGGACTCTTCTTCTCGAGCACTAAAGGTAAATACAGCTCTTAATTTCGTAACTTATGAATTACCTATAAGTATCTAAGGTATTATAAGTAACTAATGTATTATGTTACTTATAATTATCAATAAGTGTTGTATATTAAAAGGTAATAACAGTTGATGATACGATTAAATTATTTAATTTACCTATTAGAAAATATTCAACCGTGCATAAATTTTAGTATGTACCACGGGCGTAACTTGCTTTTATGGGTCTTGACATGTTTGTAGCCCTCGGCTAACGCTCGGGCTCAAAATCACGCCATAAAAGCTTCTTTACACCCTTAATACGTAAATAACTATTAATAATTTCAGTGTGTCGCCAGAGAAAAAAGTTTGAGAACCACAAATGTAAATAATGATTGAATACCGCTGCAAAAGTTAATTATGAATCAATAAATAAATAATCATTAAAAAAGCGCATAATAAAATCACTTTTACTTTTGTCATAAGAAAATACTACTCAAGCAGTTATTGCAAAAACGTTTAATTTGGTGTGATCAACTTTATACTCCCACCTGCAAATTTTAAGGTGAAGGCAGCGGTTTTTAGCGAATTTGCGTTGGTTTTTGAGTAAAAATCTAAAATGGCAACATGTCAGATCGTTTGCATGATTTCTTTACTTTGTGATCTAATTAATGGCGTAATTCAATACCTACTGACATTACAGTTAAGTTTATAGTTTATATGTGTAAGTCTGTTATTTATAAAACTTAACAGGATATATTGTAATGTGGGTATTTATATACCGATAAAAATTTGCGATTCAAATATGTGATTGCTGATTGGAATAAACGACTGGTGACATAGAAGTTATGAATTTTAATTAAGTTTATTATTAACTCAGAAACTATGTCATTTATAAAATGTAATGTAAAAGGAATAATAGGGCTATGCACCAACTTTTTTAAAAACAATTTTAAATACAGGATAAACTATATTGTCCTGTGAAAACATGAGTGAAAAATTCCTATTTATAAAGGTGATATGAGTTTTTAAAGATTTAATATTTGCACTGTGACGTCATCCCTGTAGGTTTTTAATTGGCTGTAGCTCCCAAACGATGGGCCATACAAGGCCAGAAATTTAACAGAAATGATTGATTAAAATATATACAGGGTGTTATAATACTAAGTTGTAACACCCGAAAATGGCAGTTAGAACACATCGAAACAAACAACTTTTCTTAGTAAATTTGGAGCCTCAGTTCATAGTTAATAGGGTTTTTTTTGTTATTCGAAAAATCGTCATTACTCCCTTATTGTAAGTAATATTTAAAAAAACACAAATATTTGCAGCATTTGCTTTCGGTTCTCTAAAACATATGTATTCAGAATTATTTTCTATTTTATCAAATAACAAAATGACGACCGATCCAAAATTTCTAAACAAGATTGAAAACCACTTGACCAATTTTTGAAAATAAACATTTATAAAATCCTTAAATCCTACTATAACATTGGTCTGAAACATTTTTTTCGATCTGTCCAAAAAAAGTTTTAATTCAAATTTAATTACAAGATTATTTTAACAAATTGCAACAATAATTTAAAACAAAGTAGATTTGCTGCCTTTTTACCTTCCGCCATACCTGTAACGGAAGATATTGGAATCATGCTAAAAATCGGGTAGTGAGTTTTTAGGGAATGAGCACGAATAAGGGTCCTTACAACTCATTTTTGATAGTTTCACGATGATGTCTGTATATATTTATTTATTTATTATTATTATTTATACGAATTATCCAAAAATGTTGGTATTTGCTATTTTACATCTGTATACAAATTGGAAGAGCTCATTAGATTTTGGTACAAATATCTTCACCGGAAGTGATATTTTTTGAAGATTGAAAATATTAATTGTCAAAAAATTTTACAAAGGAAAAATATACTCGTAGTAGGTATTTATTTATAATAAGAATAAGAGGAAAAGTTACTTGCAACTTACGTTATAAAAAAATTGTAATTATCTGATAGCATTAAAGAACTGTAGTAAAATTTTAAAAATTAATTTATTACATAAAATATGGAAATCTTGTAATCCATGGTCTTTTGTTTCTGCGTAAAAAATATTGACAGTTGAGACGGGTGACACGTTTGCATACTAACGCCATGTAAGTCATAAGTAAGATATTAAATGTAGTAATTGAACGGAGGATGGCTTCAACACAGCAGAGTTTTCTGTGAATGAATATGTGATTCAGGTGATGCAAATTTCTGTGTTTGAATACTTTAGATTTTTATTTGTATATTTTAAATGGGAACCGGATTGTATGTTTATAAGTCTAGATATGGCGGGAGGTTGTGTGCTGGCCACATCAGATTTTTATGTAAGTAAGTATTTTCTTGTCTCTGAATTTTTGTCTGTTTTATGATTCTAAACAAGAATGTTCTTAACTCCCTATCCTATTTGCTTCTCAAACGTAGATTTAAACATTCACAAAGCTAGTTCTTTATGTTCCTCATCATGAATGAGCATCCGGCATAAACGTGGTTGGCTGGCACCTTGCAGCATTGCAGCAGTGCCTGAAGGGTGGCGTGCACATTCGCGCCGTGCATTTTCATTCTAAGTCGCTAATAGTGTCGTTTCGTGCCACTTTCCTGGCCAGGGTTTTCTACCTGGACTTATAATCCTTTCCCAGCGGGTGGTAAACAAGTAAGTGTTCTTTCGTTCCATTGTCTGTATTATCGTCCGACGACTTAGTTAACATGGTAATATAGTAGGTACACATAACACATATAAAAATGAGTTATGTTATTCATTATGTAGTATACAGGGGCGAAAGGATAAAACGCTGAAACGCGCTGATCTGCGAAAAAATGCACAGTTGCACTTAAAAAAGAATCAAATCAATCCAAACCGAATATGTGGGACTCAAGAAGGGTATAAGGTTTCTATATTTAGTTCAGTTCAATTAGAGTTTTTACCAAAACCGAGTATGTGACAGTGAGACTCAAGAAGGGTATCAGGTTTCTTTATTTTGTTTAGTTCAATCAGAGTTTCTACAAAAATTGATAATTTGGGACTCAAGAAGGGTGTTAGGTTTCTTTATTTAGTTTAGTTTAGTAGATCAGCGGTTTTTCACGTCCATCTGTGCATTTGTTCGCAGATCAGCACGTTTCAGCGGTCAGCGCTGATCAGCGTTTTATTCTTACCCTATTCGCTATGTGCATGAGTACAAGTGGCGCTTCGACTCGGCAAAATGTGGCGTTTTTTGTAGGGTGTGAATACCGCGGGATTATATTCACGTTTGGATACAATAACAAAACAAACGGCTAATGTTTAAGTTATTAAGTCTAAAATTGATTTTGTGGTACATTAACAGATAATTAAACAATCAATTTAAAACAATTATGAAATACACCCTTCTGTTCTTGGTTACATTTTGTTCGGTAAATTCAACATGAGCCTTATAATAAGAACATGATTCATTGGAATCACACATACCATAAGTACCATTTAATCCTAATATTAAATAAAAATCTGACGTGGCCATCACACAACCTTCCGCCATATCTAGACTTTAAACAGAAATGTATACGTACAATCCGGTGCCCATTTAAAATATACAAATAAAAATCTATAATATTCAAACACAGAAATTTGCATCACCTGAATAAAAAGATTCATTCACAGGAAAACTCTGCTGTGTTGAAGCCATCCTCCGTTCAATTACTACATTTAATATCTTACTTAGGACTTATAAATAGCGCTAGTATGCCAACTTGTCACCCGTCTCACCTGTCAATATTTTTTACGCAGAAACAAAAATCAACCGATCATAGATTACAAGATATCAACGTTTTATTTGATAAATTTATTTTTTAAATTTTACTGCAGTTCTTTAATGCTATCAGATAAAGACAATTTTTTTATAACGTAAGTTGCAAATAACTTTTCCTCTTATTCTTATTACAAATAAATACTATATTTTTCCAAATTTATATACAATTTTGACAATTAACCTTTTCAATCTTCAAAAAATATCACTTCCGATGAAGATATTTGTACCAAAATCTAAGGAGCTCTTCCAATTTATATACAAATGTTAAATACCAAATATCAAAATTTTCGGGTAATTCGTATTTGAGTTATGCGACTAACACCCCTTGACCACACACACACACACACACACACATACACACAGACATCATCGTGAAACTATCAAAAATGAGTTGTTAGGACCCTAATTCGTGCTCATCCACTAAAAATTCACCACCCGATTTTTTGCATGATTCCAATACCTTCCTTTACAGGTAAGCGGAAGGTAAAAAGAAAATGCACTGACAGTTTCACACGTAGGAAAAGTACAAAAATAACGTAGTGAAAATATGTCACCTCATCAGATGTCATGTAATTCCTCAAACGTCAGATGAAGTTAGTATTTTACACTTCTTTATAACAATTATTAACGTTGCTTCGCTTTCTCTTCATGATAACAAGTATGCTTGATTAAAATTTAGGATATTATTAACTATACAACACAAAAAACGTATGCAGTAATGTATGTATGACTTTATAGTTAATCATTTGTCCCACAAATTTCTATTCTATTTCTATTCCAGCGTCACTCAATATCAAACTACTAAAATTAACAATTATTTTCTCTTTCCTACAACTTACATATGCTGCAAATTAATATAATATAAGTATTTCTTTAAAAGTCGTAGACTTGGAAACCCCCATTGTAATTTACTTAAATTATACTACGTTTTTACGAAATCGCATAATAATTAAATAAATTTTTATACGAGCCCTCTCAACTATGTCTTCGGACATGTTTTTTGTATTTAGTCTTATTTATTACATACATATTATTTTTTAATAATGTCCGTAACATTAGAGACGGGCTATGCAAGATATTTTGCTATTTTTCTACTACTAGTACCAGATAAATTTATTAGATAAGTTATTTTATAATCAAATTACGAATATCAAGATAATTGACTAATAGCCATTTTTTAGACTCAATTAGTTTTTGATAAATAGACTTAATTGAATAAAAAATAAGTGTCCGAACCTACTTGGGGGGGCTCGTAAGTGTGTCTAAGTGGACCGAAAGAACACTTACGTGTTTCTCCTCCGCTGGGACAGAATTATTATAGCACAGATATACAGGTTGGTGGAGGTGAAATGCGAACATAGGGAAATATATGACAATGGAGTTGTCATGCTAGGCATCTTGATATACGTGGAATAAGTACTGTCAATGTCAAAGTAGCTGTCATATTATTGAAATTTTTATTTTCTTTAAAATATTTAATTTGCATAATGTATGTGTACGAGGTACGAGCCGAACGAGAAAGTTTACATGCACTTTTAGATTTTATTATTATTTCTGTTATTGATTACTCTTTTTGCCACACAAATTCACATTACTTCGTTTTGTGACACTACTACAAAATATATCAAGATACCTGGCATGAAAGTTCGATTGTCATGTATGTTCCCTATGTTAATATTTCACCTCCACCAACCTGTATAACCCTGGCCAGGTAAAGAGGCACGAAACGACAGTATTAGGGACTTGAACGAAAATGCACGGTACGAATGTACACGCAGTCGTCTGAAGAGCAGGTGAGCAAGCAACAGACACAAGACACAGGTGGGCAGACAAGATAAACAGAATGCAGTCGAACGAAGAGCTCTGCTGTGCCAAGGTTAACGGCACTCCAGTGAAATTGAAAGCCTATACCTTAACGCATACCATCAACAAACATCCATACCATAAGATCTTAAAAATAATTACGTACATTATTTTAAAGACAAATAAATAAAATATCGTCGTGGTTTGGAAAAAACCTCCTATGTGAAACATTACGTTTGGTAGTAGACAAAAAAAACTATTTTTTTCGAAGCTTTGTACTGTTTAAAAACACATAGAAGATTTTAAAATATATATTTTGAAATCTTACGATTCAGAAAAGTACATATAGGAGTATTTACCAAGCGATAGAGCATACTATATTTAATATTATTATACATAAAATCGATTTTGCATAAAATGTCACATAGGAGGTTTTTTCCGAACAACGACGATGTCGAGAATACAAGTATGAGTAAACTTGGTACAGACAAGTCTATTGATTCTTAGCCTGAAGGTAGATTCAGAGATTCAGACCTACCCAATTAGGGTGTTGTGCAAAAAGTCCCTAAGTGACATTTTCGCTATTTCGAGATTTTGATTCCATCTAAACTCGTCAACACAGTTAGGGGAACACTTGAAATGAGGTGAAATTTCACCCATTTTCGAATCGTCATCGTATTTCAGTCGTATTTTCAGTCGATTTCGATTAATCTGCGAGAGCGAAAAACTTTGAAGTGTCTACATTAAATTCATGCATGCGAACTTTAGCGTCATTTCTTCCGCCCCCGGCCCCTCCAGCCAAGGGCGGATCCAGATGATTTTCTTAGGGGGGGTAATTTTGAAAAATGGAGTGGTAAAATAGCGCCGCAGGCGAAATTTTTTTTAGATCAAGGTCAAATGCCTTTATATGAAATTTCGGATTTGAATAACACTCTTTTTTATGTGTAAAAATAAATTAAAACTTAATTTTTACTTTCACGTAAGTTAAAATAGTATTAACTTAAGTAGAAATTGGAATAGTATTCGATTTTAAGATCTAACTTTAGGATTCTTGGGTGGGGGGGTAATTACCCCATTCCCCCCCCTTGTATCCGCGCCTGCCTCCAGCACCACTATAAAAAAATTGCTTTTAAATCGAAAAAATGTCCAACTTTGACTATGTGTACGGAGTTGAAAATTTTTTTTCGACTCGATTCACTAAAAGGGCACTATTTGTTCAAAGAACGAAGTTCCTACGTTGATTTTACGCGTCGACATGTACCTACTATCGATTTGAGATGACAGGTTTTGAAAAAAGGGCCCCTAAACGCTTGATATCATATATTATAGTTCGAAAATTTTCGTCAGATTTTGTGTAAAAGTTCCCAAATTTGCTATAATGCCCTAAGTTAAAGTATTTTACGAGAACAATTATGCGTTTAATATGTCCATTTCATATTATTAGTAACAATAATTTATGTTATAATATTATTTGACCAAAAATTTAAAAAATCCAAGCAATGTTTCCCTGACGAATAGAACAAAAAATTAAAATCTGTATAAAATTAGTTTGTTTCCATTGAAAATATTTATGTTACTGTAAAAATATATTGTTGCACTTGAAAAGATAATAAACTAACATTTTTGCAAACAAATTTGTAGTTTACGCTAAAAACTAAAAAGTCTCTAAGTGAAAATTGTTTATATTTTTACTTCCTTGTTTTTAGCAAGTGAACAATATATTAATTTTTTATCAGGTCAATAACTATCCAACCATGTTTCCAAAAATTCAGAACGATTCTATTTCAGTACTCATTTCATTGTTGAAAGTACCTTAATTATATTAAAAGTTCAAATATCTCAAAACATGAAAATGTCGCTTCGGGACTTTTTACACAACACCCTTCTACAGGGTCCGGCATAAAGGACGGATGGTTTTTAAAAAATCATAAAATCGGTAATTTTTACTCAAAAACAAATTTATTTACGGGTTCGGGTTCGCAATGAAATCGCATTTGTGACAGTTAAGTGTGGAAAATCACATCACACATCAGCCATGTGGTGACCGTTTTTAACGATGCATTTCTGGAGGCGTTCTCTCCAACATCGCTTCCTCAACTTGGACGACTTCCACGCGAATTGCCTCCTTCAACTCGTCCAGAGTTCGGGGATTGTGGACGACGGGTATAGAGATTTTTTTAAACAGTTAACTCGTTGACTGTGATAATTTATGTAAAACTCGCATTTTTAGTAATTTTTAGAAATTATTTAACAAAATACGGCAAGATTTTTTGTAAATTTCATTCTATAGCCATGTAAGCACAACATATAAGTACATCATTATAAAATATGAGGTCATCGATTTCAAAACTAAAGTCACAAAATGATTTTATTGTAACAGGCATTTTTGCTTTGCAAACTTCCAAGAACGCCTCCAGCAATGCATCGTCAAAAACCGTCACCACATAACTGATGTGATTTTCCACACTTAATTGTCACAAAAATGCTGTTTCATTGCGAACCCGAATCCGTAAATAAATTTGTTTTTGAGTAAAAATTACCGATTTTATGATTTTTTTTAAAACCACCCGTCCTTTGTGCCGGACTCTGTAAAATAAGTATATGGTTAATTTAACCAACTAGTGCTCAACGTTTATTGAAATTGGAATTTTGTGGAAGCGGTGGTTGGTTAATTTTAGCACTTAAGCCCTGTTCGCACGAGGATTCTATCAAGATTTTGAATCCTGCAAAAGAAGAAGTTTCAAGAATCTTGAAAAAAATTCATGGTTTTAATAGGCAATTCTTCCTAGAAAGAAGAAATCTTCTTTTTCTGGATTCAGAATCTTGGTAGAGTCTTCAAAGAATCCTCGTGCGAACAGGACTTTAGGTATATTTATAATTGGGTAGGTCTGAATCTAGCTTAAACCTACACACACATAAAAAATTAATACTATTTGAACACTACCTATATTGTCTCAGCAGGTCCACACTATTTTTATTGAGATAAAGTTTTCTGTATTTAAAACAGCATCCTTCCAGAGGGTCATTAATTATGACGTTGGTATACCAACGCGTAGGCGGTAACCTACCTTGAAGTCGTACGTTGAGACACCAGAAACTGAGCTGAGTCACACTGACGAGATCTAAAAGATCGAAACAGCTGTCTGTGACTGTGCTCTGTCTGGTGGGTTCTGAGATGAACTGTGAAGTGCGTTACCAATTATTACCTACTATTTTTATTGTTCAAATTTACACTACGTATAGTGTTAAATTTTAGTGTAATGTTAAATAAAATGTTACTGGGTAATTTCAATACCTAGTGTAAACAATAGTGTCAAAATAATATTATATTTAGTGTCAAATAATAGTGTGATTGCACTATTGACCCCAATATAGTATTAGATTAGTGTTTATTTTTTTTATAAAACTACATAAGAAACTATGACGATTAGTGAAAACGCGATTTTAAATTCTGGTATTTAGGGCTGACGTCGGTGGTACCTCCAGTGGCACTCAATCAGTTTATTTAACTAACATTTTCCTTAAAACAAATTATTTATTTATTTCATATTAAAAAGTCGTCTTGTTATGCTAAAAACATATTTTGTAGCAGTTAAAAGAATAACATAAAATCAAACACAAATGTAATAAGCACGAATAATGGAACAATGACAGATGTAGTTACATTCATGTCTTTTTTTGTCATGTTCTCATCGCGCGAAAATTTTTACGGCCAATAACAACGTTCCATATGAAACAAACCATGCCCTATACTATCTACGTCATGGAATCTTATAGTTATTTATGTATCAAGAGCATTATGAAGATGTTTATATGTCCTCCGAGGGCAACGTGCTTAGAAGGCCGAGAGGTTTTATAAGTTGCCCGAGGGCAATAAACATCAAATAATGCTCGTGGTGCATACATTTTATTTTTCACTTTGAATACGTAAATAAATTAAAATATTTGAATATGATTTTGTTCAAATAGAGATGGCATTGCCAGTGTTGTTTGTTTTTTATCTATGACAATAAAGCTGTTTACGCCCTAGGGCGTAATGGTCTCCTTTAGGTATCTCGTATCATAGCAATAAACAATAAATAACAATGAAGTGAAAAATAAAATAATTTATATCTTTTAAATGAAATTATTTATAAACTTTTTTTCTTCACTTATTAGTCATAACAGGAGATGTAATTTATGTTTTCATCGTTAATATTCCTTATTTCGATTATGGTGGAGATGCCTATTATAGTAGTGTTAATTAAACACTAGAAATGAATGACTCCATATCAGTTTGCATTATATAGGGTATAAATAATGATTGATAAGCAAACTACGTTTTAATAATATTTATTTATTAAATACTATGTGTGATCGATTTGGAATGTTAAACATTCATCATCAGGCAACAGCTGCAAAAAAACATGAGAATACATAAATTTGTTTTTTGCACAACCGTGCATAATTATAAATTTTTAGACTGTTTGACGTTTATAATGATACTGTTTTAGCCCTAGGGCCATAAAGTGCACTTTATGGCCTTTATGGCTTTTCACGCCCAGTTAAAATTAAACAATACATATTAGGTACCAATATATTACGTTTTATTAATATTTATGTTATATTACAATTCTCTATTTTAATATCCTCAGTGCTAATTACATTTTGTGTATCAGTCTCCTCCACTCACGTCACTTTATAGCCCACGGATCACATTATAGCGCAGTGTGCTATAATGTGTCCATGAATTTAATAATTTTTGATAATTTGAACAAGTAAATGAAATTAATTAATTTATTAGAAAATATTCAACCGTGCATAAAGTTGGGTATGTACCACGGGCGTAACTTGCTTTTATGGCTCTAGACGTCTTTTTAGCCCTCGGCTGACGCTCGGACTCAAAATCACGTCTCACGCCATAAAAGCTTCCTTGCACCCTTAATACATAAATAACTATTATGCATGTACTTAGTTTAAATATTTTTATTCAGTGCATTGTAAATTTAAACATTCTTATAGTATACAAAAGTAGATATACATTAAATGTATAATATTATACGCTATAATGTGATCCGTGGGCTATAAAGTGACGTGAGTGGAGGAGACTGATACACAAAATGTAATTAGCACTGAGGATATTAAAATAGAGAATTGTAATATAACATAAATATTAATAAAACGTAATATATTGGTACCTAACATGTATTGTTTAATTTTAACTGAGTCTGAAAAGCCTTAGGGCCATAAAGTGCACTTTATGGCCCTAGGGCTAAAACAGTATCATTATAAACGTCAGAGTCTAAAAATGGATAATTATGCCCGGTTGTGCAAAAAACTAATTTATTTATTCTCATGTTTTTTTGCAGCTGTTGCCTGATGATGAATGTTTAACATTCCAAATCGATCACACATAGTATTTAATAAATAAATATTATTAAAACGTAGTTTGCTTATCAACCATTATTTATACCCTATATAATGCAAACTGATATGGAGTCATTCATTTCTAGTGTTTAATTAACACTACTATAATAGGCATCTCCACCATAATCGAAATAAGGAATATTAACGATGAAAACATAAATTACATGTCCAGTTATGACTAATAAGTGAAGAAAAAAACTGCTGTGTCCACCACAGTACTTCCCCGACTTTCGTTACGCCGTTAATTTTATGCTTTATTCAGCAAAATTTAAATAAATTAATCTTTTTTTTAAGTTGATACCAACTTCGGCATAATTTAAATAACATGTACTAAAATCTGATACTTATTCACTAAAAACTCACACTCGAAAATTTTAACCCGTCACAATACCTTATACCCTTATAGAATATAATGCGGGAAGTAAAAACAACTGACCGCATTGTTTAAATGTTGTTATTGATTCTTCGACTAATTTTTTTTCCCAGAGAACTTTAATTTGATAATACACTTGAACAAATTTGAAATTTTTTTTGAGAAACAATAATTGATTATCGCAAAATGTCATTTTGTACATTTTTACTAAACTTATCTCCCCGAGAGCTTTAAATTGACACCAAACTATAATTTGAATAATGTATAATAAAAAAATTGACGATCAGTTACAGGGCCGCCGCGTGCGAGTGTGCAAGGCGTGCCCCGCACAAGGGCGGCTCATCAAGGGGGCGGCATTCTGGGTGAAAATAAAAATTTAATTTTTCTAAAAAAAATTAATTTTAATTTTTGACAATAATTTTCACAATTCATTGTTTCAAAATTAATATTATAATTATTAATTATGATTCTTAATATATTTATATTTCTTCGTTGTCTTCAATTTTACTACATCTTCTTTTATACTACACACGTTATTGTCAATGAGCTATAACAAATTCAACCTAACGCTATACTAACGATCTCTATTATAAGATTCCGCTAAAATAGTTGACGTAGGACCTTGAATAAAAAAATTCGCTAGCGGCGCTATTTTCTACTGCAAGAGTATGTACAATATTAATATTATTGTGACCGGCCGATTACGCGAATGCTCGGTAAAAATTTAAGTTCCAGTCCGCCCGCGGTCACCAAATTTTCTTTATGAAGCATTATGATTTTAATAAAAATAAAGGTATAGTGTTAAAAAAAAACTTTCTCTTAGAACCAGTGGCGGCGGCGGGGCGATGGAACGACCGCCATCCCCTCTGTGTGATAATTTGTTCTATAAAAGTTAAAAATATCGTTTCCTGACAAATTACATATAAATGTATTTCTCAATTTTCATTTTATAATTTTTTTTATTAATTTCTACTCGTGAAAGAGTTTTAAGTTTTTCCCCTCTATGGAAAAATTTTACTTTTAATGAAACAGCCGTTGACCTTGAACTCAAACATTTTTTTCGCCTGCGGCGCTATTTCTTCTTTTTCTTTAAAAAAACACTACCCAAGTAAGTACTATTTTTATTAGGATTTGCCCCCTCCTTTCTAGATCCGTCACTGCTTAAAGCTCAAAACAGAAAAAAAAGCAAAGAACCTCTAAATGGAAATCTTGGACGGCTCATTGAATAGTTGCAATTTCTAATAGGGGGCGGATTTATGAAATATTGCACACGGGCGGCTAATATCCACGCGGCGGCCCTGATCAGTTACATATATATTACTAATTACTAATATATTTTCCCCGAAAGCTTTAATTTGATACCACACACGATAGTATTTTAATAAAAATAAAATAAGTTATGTTTTTAAAGTTGGTACCACTGGTTGAATAAAATAATAATTTTTTGAGAAACAATTGAAAATCGCATTAATGTCATTTTTTTAATTTTTACTAAACATATCTCCCCGAGCGATTTAAATTGACACCAAACTCGGTATAATTTGAATAATTTATTTTAAAAAACAATTGACGATCATTTAAATGTCATTTTTGTTTTTCTACTAGAATTATTTTCCCAAGACCTTTAATTTGATACCACACACGATAGTATTTTGATAAAAATAAAAAAAGTTTTGTTTATAAAGTTGGTACCACTGGTTGAATAAAGCTCATTAACGAACTTGAAGTCAGATTTTGGCTCAAGATCTTAAATATAAAATTTCAGTCTAAAATTCCAACGCGTTTTTAAGTTATCCAACATCCAGACAGACCCACAGACCGACAGACTAACAGACCGACTTTTTTTAAAATTATGTTTTTTGGGTTCAGTAGGGTCTAAAACGTGAAGATTCACCAAAATCTCGAACTGTCAAAAAATCACGATTACAATACTTCCCTCTATTACATAGGTCGGGGAAGTAAAAGTTTATAAATAATTTCATTTCACTGTTTATTGCTATGATACGAGATACCTAAAGGAGACCATTACGCCCTAGGGCGTGAAAAAGCGGGCGTAATGGTAACGCCCGTTCACAAGAATGCACTCATATCATAAACAGCTTTATCGTCATAGATACAAAACAAACAACACTGGCAATGCCATCTCTATTTGAACAAAATCATATTCAAATATTTTAATTTATTTACGTATTCAAAGTAAGGGTTGAATTACATTATACTTTTTTCGGCTAGAAACTTTGACAATTTTCATACTTAATTCTAGAATGCTCACTTGGATAATGTAAATCAAGAAAATTTCGATCCAAGTTTTATACTAGAACTGTCGAATTTTCATATTACCAACCTTCTGTATATAACCTCAAAAATAATAAAGTTGAGTGACAGCAGAATCAAAAGTAAAAGTAAAGTCTTGAACCGTAATGAGGTATAAATGAACTCCTGAAATAACAAAAACTCTTGTACAATTGTATGAAATGCAACCAGTACTTTACCAGGGTATTAAAAACTCAACAACTGACAATGACAATTACATTTTTTTTAAATTTCAGTTGGCAGCAAGAATATGTAATTTAAGCTTTAAAAATAAAATGTATGCACCACGAGCATTATTTGATGTTTATTTCCCTCGGGCAACTTATAAAACCTCGAGCCAGAGGCTCTCGGCCTTCTAAGCACGTTGCCCTCGGAGGGCATATAAACATCTTCATAATGCTCTTGATACATAAATAACTATAAGATTCCATGACGTAGATAGTATAGGGCATGGTTTGTTTCATATGGAACGTTGTTATTGGCCGTAAAAATTTTCGCGCGATGAGAACATGGCAAGAAAAGACATGAATGTAACTAGAGTAAAATTCAAATAGCTAGGACTCTGAGCTGCGCGAGAAGGCAGAGCTTGTCATGTACTGTCCGTTTTACAAAAGCGGTGCTAGCGAGTATATGCTGCGCTGCACTTCACTTAATTTTCAAAGAAAACTAAAATATAACTCAATCACAATCAATTACAAAATTCACAGGGTTACACGAAGCAAAACACTACGAATGTCAACATGAGAATAACAGATATTGAAGCTGATGTTCTGTAGAACAGACAGTAGCGTAGTTTCCTCTTGTTTATCATCTATGCTTCTCTCTCTAAGACGAGAATCACGTCTCATGCCATAAAAGCTTCCTTGCACCCTTAATACATAAATAACTATTATGCATGTACTTAGTTTAAATATTTTTATTCAGTGCATTGTAAATTTAAACATTCTTATAGTATACAAAAGTAGATATACATTAAATGTATAATATTATACACGTATGACGTATGACATAATTTTATAAATCACAGTCTGTTTCACAAAATAATCACGATGATTGCGTATAGTATAAAAATCAGTCTTTGTAGTTTAGTTATTTCTATTTAAAAGCATTTGCACTGCTACAGATTTTCGGACAAGGGATGCATTTTTTGTTGTCTATGCAAATAAAATATTGGGATATAAGTACTGGATACATTTGGTCCTTCTAATTTCTGTTATCGGGACCACTTGCGTCATGGCTCGAGTGCGGATTATATACATTTGCATGTATTGTATTATTGTGCATATTATTCCAGTAACCTTGTCATGGTTATAATGGGCCTAAGTTGCATCAAGTGGAGGTAGTAGGTTTCTATTTTTTTCTTGTAGTGGATATGCCTGAGATGCAAAATCCAAGTTTTCGACCTCGGCAACCCTCCGGAACACTTTTGAATATCTCAAAAACTGCTAAATTTTTGCACTTTTTTCGGTTTCTTATACCATTTTGACTATGAAGGAGCACGACAAAGACCTTTATATGCATTTTTAAACTAGATTAAATTGTCTACAATCTGAGACCAGAATGAGCTCGGTAGCCCTAATAGTTTCCGATATACAGCTTTTCAAAGTTTGGCAAAATCTACAAATTTGAAACTCCAACCGTTTCTCTTCTACAAAAATTTTACAATATTCTCTCGGGGAAAAACTTTAAATGCTCAAGCAAGACCATTGAAAGTTTTTGACAGAATGTATCTTATCGAAAAAAGTACGAGGAATTCAGTGCTGCAAACCGGAAGTCACTATAATTATTCGTTCAAAAATTATAGTTGATTAAACACAATAAACAAAAGAATAAACAAAAATTTAACTATATTCTCTCGGGGAAAAACTTTAAATTTCAGCTCAACCAAGGCCACTAAAAGTTTTTGACACAATGTATCTTATAGAAAATGTCCGAGAAATTTAATACTGCAAACCGGAAGTCACTATCATTATTCGTTCAGATATAGTTGATTAAACACAATAATGAAAACACAATAATTAAAAGAAAAACATTAAATTTCAGCTCAAGCAAGACCATTGAAAATTTTTGACAGAATGTATCTTATAGAAAAAGTACGAGGAATTCAGTGCTGCAAACCGGAAGTCAATATCATTATTCGTTTAGATATTATACCGTGAGTTTTATTTAACGTGAAACATGGGATCTTTCATAACAAAAACAAACAGATGTCATTTGATGGTCTGCAAATTCTTCAAAAGCTTTCACAAATGTTAAAAATAATTTTTTGTACTCATCACCTAGGAAATGAGATATTAAACACGCAATTGACAATCGGAAATGTAAATTTCCCAGTGCAGTCAATCAGGAAAAATGCAAAGAACACTGGCTTTTCTAGACATTTCAGAGTAAAATCATCTTTAAAATAATAAAACTTAGTTTATAAAGTGTTACTTCCGGGAATTGTAATTAGTGAAGATCATCGAAAACCGCCAATATTTAAAAATAAAACTTGTGTGCAGCGCGCCATCTGTCGGTAGTAGTGAGAACAAAAAGCATCGTAATCGTAACCTCAAATTTAACGATCAGACTACAACTACAACTTGAATGTATTTGATTATAGTTTTATTCGTTAAAAAAAACATTGTACAAACCTCTTCCGGGAAGACACCATCCCAGCATTCGCGTAAATGAAACCCTCGCTCCGCTCGTGTTTCAAAAAACCGCTCATGTGGGATCAAAATCTTCCCGCATTTGGTTCGTAAATAACTATAGCAGCAGCATAATTTTTGGTCTTTCCTGACAACTCTGCGCAGTTATCAATTTCTGCTAACGTATCTTCCACAGCTGTTGGTGTAGTTTTGCAGCAATTCTCTGGCAGTAACTGGGAACCATTAGCCTATTTTTCAAAGAAACTTTCAAAAACAGAAACTAATTATTCAGTTTTTGATAGGGATTTATTAGCTGCTTATTTATCAATCAAACATTTTATATTTTGTCGAAGGTAGAGAATTCTTTATTTATACGGACCACAAACCACTTTCAGCTGCTTTATTTGTTAAAACTAAACGCACTCCTCGTCAATACACACATTTAGATTACATTGCTCAATTTACATCTGACATACGTTGACAGACTTAAACCAGCCTACATCGATCCTGTTGGACTTCGTCTTCGGGAAGGGGAGCTCTGTGCCGCCCGCCGCACACTTTATTTATATAATATTTTATATAATATTTTTTTTAGGATCAATTTACTATTTGTAAAATATATGTTTTGTTATTATATGTTTATTATAGTTACGTAAATAAATCTCATAAAAACAACACGCAATATATTTGCTCCAAGTTTATTTTATTTTATATTAATGTTACATAATGTGATCGTAACATCCACAATTACTAAACAAAAGTATGTGCTTAGAATTTTTAATAACTTGTACAAATTTTATGTTCATATTGTATTTTATAATTCTAGATGGGGTTTTGAGCAAATGGTAAATTGTCGAAGTAAATTTGCGTATTTCACACAAATAGACAGCAATACGGAAAACATATTTAGAAGAAGGTATAATAACGGGTACTTTTTGGTCAGATAGTTTAATGTTAAATTAAACTATCTGACTAAAAAGTACCCGTTATTATACCTTCTTCTAATTCTCAGTTATGTAATTCTTTCACGGACTTTATTATGGATCGGTGGCAACCAGATGATGATGGCAAGAATAATATTTATCTGTCGATTGTATGAACAAAATAAACTTAATTTGTTTGTAGATGTTCCAATGGGAACTCAACCGTTACCAAACTTAGCAGAGAAGAATATAGTCTAAGACGATAACGGTTTACCAATCCCAGATTTAGATGCTTCTGTGCATGATCCAGATGATCGAGATAACGTGTTTGATGACGCTGAAGAGATTGTTGAAACTGCCGTTGGTCATGTGGAATTTTGCCGAACTGTAGCTTTTGTTCTAATCCGTGAGCCAGCTGCAAAAACCCTGACCCATTTGACCAAAATTTTCAGTATGCTCTATAGAATCTACCCATTTGGTTAAACCAAAAAGTGCAAGTCTGCCATTTAGATCTGGGTGGAATTGAAAATAACGTCCATTAAAAAAGAAAAGTAAATGATGGAATTCTGACTCATGTGACCAAAATTTGCTTTTTTAACCCATTATACTAGATGGGAATACAAATCAAAAGATACCAGTCTTCCACTCGTACGTGGTCGGGTTGTCCCGGCAGATGAATTTTAAAATTTAAAATTAGCAGCCCGAAATTTGACTCATGTGACCAAAATTTTCTTTTTTTCACATGATACTACAATGAAATGCAAATCAAAAAATGCCAGTCTACCACTCGTACGTGGTCGGGTTGTTCCGGCAGAAGAATTTGAAAATTTAAAATTTTTACGGCTCGAAATTTGACACATGTGACGTCTTTCGATTTGCATTTCAGTATCTAGTATCATGTGATGAAAAAAAATGTTGGTGACAAGTCAAATTTTGGGACGCAAGTTTTAAATTTTTAAATTCGTCTGCCGGAGCAACCCGATCACGTACGAGTGACAGACTCGCATCTTTTGATTTACATTTCATTGTAATATCATGGGATAAAAAAGAAAATTTTGGTCACATGAGTCAAATTTCGGGCTGCTTATTTTAAATTTTAAAATTAGTCTGCCGGGACAACCCGACCACGTACGACTGGCAGACTGGTATCTTTTGATTTGTATTCCCGTCTAGTATAATGTGTTGAAAAACAAAATTTTGGTCACATGAGTCAGAATTCCGTCATTTACTTTTCTTTTTTAATGGACGCCATTTTCAATTCCACCCAGATCTAAATGGCAGACGTACAATTTTTGGTTTAACCAAATGGGTAAGATTCAACAGAACATACTGAAAATTTTGGTCAAATGGGTCAGGGTTTTTGCAGCTGGCTCACGGACTATTCCGGAAATGAGACCTGAACAAGGACCGCTTTCTGATGTACCACTACAATATTCATATAGGTTACAAAATTAAATTTATCACGTAAGTTCCATAATAATGTTTTATATTTTAGATCAGCGCCAGTAATAAGCGATCGTTACATGTTAAGTGGTGTTTGGGCTGGCCCCTCACACTGGAAAATCAAAGCTTTACAACGTCGTACAGCCGCTGTTGGGAATACTGAAAGCGTTAATACTGTCCCACAACAAAATAGACGAGTACCTAAAAAACAACCAGAAACCACAAACTTCCATCAAGAATCTGACATAGAAGAAGAAGCACTTGTTCTTATAAGAAAAAACAAGAAGAAAAAATCTGACGTGGACACCACATGACTTCCTTGTACGGCTATTAAACTGTTCATACTTTTCTTAATAATTAAAATGTAGAATAATATATGACGTGGCCACCACAAGACCTCCCGCCATATACCTACTTTATTCTTTTAACTTATTATAGAAATATATTAATATATAAGTACTACTACTACTGCTACTATACTCAAAAATATATTTTTGTCATTTTATTTAAACTGCAGAAGAAGATATAAAGCATATTTTACTATTGTCACTGTCATGTCATAATCATTTAAATTTTACGTAGTAACGGTAGTAACAAATGTTAATCGATCATGGACTACAAGATATCGAAATACTAAATTATAATATATACTTTAATTATTCTTAAATGATACCAGATACAAAAATATTTATAAAATACCGATTGTAGGTAATAATCACAATCTTTCATTTAAAATAAAAAAAATTGTCTTAAATTAAATATTTATCAAAATATTTTTAAAAAGTACTACTTCCGGTTTGTAGATTGAAACCAAAAATAGGAGGTGCACAACTAGATGCTATAACAGTCTTAAATACAAAATTCCAACTTTCTACGTCTAACCGTATTTGAGTTACATACGTCCGTCCGTACGTACAGACGTAACGACGAAACTAGTCATAATGGATTCAGAAAAGGTCAAAACGGATATTTCCATCAAAATACTTCCTTTTTACTCTGTACAAGGAAGTAAAAACGGGTCCGACGCGGTTCTTTATCTAAAGTCACCTTACCTGAAGATTTACGTATCGCCAGAGAAGACTTATGTAAGTTAAAAAATAATCCAGCAATGTATATTAATATAGAAAATGGTGACAAAGCTGAAACATCAAATGTAAGTCTAAATATTACTGGAAATTATCAATATGACAATCCAGATGATGCAGATTATTGTTCTTAAACCATGTGTATAAATGACAACGCAGATGCAGATGTTGATGAACAAAATGAATTTAATCATAAGTAATATAATAAGAGCCATAAATTTATCGGTAAAATTTACGAATAGTTGTTGCGTAGAAACGGACAAACGAGTGTCAAAATTGACATATTTAAATCACGACAGCGAAGCTGAAGTGATTTAAGAGTCAATTTTGACCCGAGTTGTCGTTTCTACGCAGGAATTATGAGTAAATTTTACCAATTAAATTTATGACTCGAATTATATTTGCTTGATTATTTCACGAACGATAATTATTATTTTATTTTTGACGTTTGCAACATTAAAAACATTTAAATAAACAAAATGTAATCATGGTTACCCTACTGTGGTTTTATCAAATTTTATCGCTGAAAAACTGCCCTCTTCGAAAAAGTTATGCATTCTTATAAATATGGTCAATATGCCTAGCCAGGTGAATAAATTCCATGTTCCTTACGCTACTCAAGCAAAGAGAATGGATATGAGAAAATTAATTAAAATTAAAAAGTTATTTTTAGTTGCAGTTTTATTTGCTTTTAAAACTTCTTGTATTGTATTGACATTGTATATTGTAACTAAAAAGTATAATAAACATTATAGTATTTTTATAAAAACGATGTTGATTCATTAAAATATTTGAACAAAAAAATATAATACTATTACTTAATCAGCAACATTATTGGCCATTTGCACCGCTTCCAGTTAAATTTTAAGTGTCACTTAAATGAACAATATCGAATCAAAATCAAATTGTCAAACGTAGAAACAGACTACCGACACGGCAATTGGATATAATTTTTTTAATCAATTAATGAAAAGCCATAAGAGCCCATGTAAAATATTAAAATTTAACAATTAATTTCGTTCAAACTACGTGATCAAAAATTTCAAAAAAATTCAGGTATCATTTTTATGACACAGACAAAATAAATTCAAAGTTTGGTTTCATTAGAACATTTTTTTAAATGTCTAGGGACATTATTAAAACTTATGAAGGAAATAATAAATCATTGCATTAAGCACAAAATATTTATCAGTTAACATTAACAAAGTAGTACAATAACAATAATATATACTTAGATAAAGCATTGTGTATGGGTACGCGTACATGGTGCAAAAGTTAAGGAGGAAGCGTGTGGACCAAAGATTTGTAACTACCATTTCAGACTGTATCGGTATATAGATAAAAATAATTTATCCTATAGGGCGAAACGACATGAAGTTTTATTAAACGCAGAAGAAGCCTACGGTTAACGGAAATTTGAACAGCAGGGAAAAAAGAATTAAATTTATAGAAAAATTCTTTTCGGTTTGATACACTCATATCTGTTTGTTTATTAATTCTAGCAGCCTTTATTATTCCTAGTAGATGTTCCTTTCTCTTGATCAGTCGGTACATTTTGCTGTTCTCTGCTGATCAACTTCGACTTTCGCGAAAATCATTTTTCTATTATACGCAATGTAACATTTTCATAACCTGCAAAATAAAAATTGTTATTAGTGTATCATGCGTGTTCATATTATTTTGTAACTTGAATTGCGGTACTTGTATAATAGTAATTAAATATTTTACGCATAAGCTAGGTACGACTACAACTTCTATATTACTGGAAAATGTTATTAAATAGGTACCTTGCAATAGAAATCAACATCTTGGGTTTCTAAACGAACAATATTTTCAAACTGCAAGCCTTAGAACTTCATTATTACATTTGTCAGGAGATGTTGCTGATTATTTTTAAAGTGAGATGTTGGTTTCTAGTTCTGTTTTTGACGATTAATAGCTGCTGTCAACCATGTTCTCAGTTGTTCATCATTTTTTGGAATGAATTCACATTTTCGCAGAAGCAAAACAACAATACTACCTACTGAAAATAGTATATTAAAATTAATATTCTTTGATATTATACAATTATCATTATTACTTACCATCTCAATTAATATGCTATTGCAAAAATTTTTACGCAGCGCTCAACAAATGAAGTCGAAATATTGACATTTTAATTTAACAACAACAATAGGTATCTGGCTGCGCGTGCGCATGTAAAATCACGGGAATGCTTACCGTTACCATTGCTAGGTTACGAATTCCCCGATTTACATTTTTTAAATAAATAATATTCATTGTTGTTGTTGTTGATAAGACTGTCATTATCTATTTTTTAAATAAATCTAAGAAGTCTACCGCTCCATCTCATCCCCAGTTTTTCAGAAGTGGGATCAAATGAGTTTCCTCCGAAACTGTTACTGCTGCTAATCTTCCAGAGAAATACCATCTTGCAGACTGAATTGAAATTTCATCTGGGCAATAATGATTTACGTGAGCCACGTAGGAATCTAGTTCTTCTTCACGTTTCTGAAATTGAGTTACATCTTGACCCAAAGCAGTATAACTATGCCAATTGGATATCGTTTAGCAGCAGTAACAGTTTCGAAGGAAACTCATTTGATCCCACTTCTGAAAAACTGGGGATGAGATGGAGCGGTAGACTTATTAGATTTATTTAAAAAATAGATATGACAGTCTTATCAACAACAACAACAATGAATATTATTTATTAAAAAAATGTAAATCGGGGAATTCGTAACCTAGCAATGGTAACGGATGTGACGATTCAGGCTACAGACACGGCAATAGGGCGGCATTTATCAAGTGATTTTACTGCCATCTATACGCGGCACCTGGAACTATAAGCATTTCCGTGATTTTACATGCGCACGCGCAGCCAGATACCTATTGTTATTGTTAATTTAATAAGTCACTATTTCGATTTCAATTGTTGAGTGCTGCATGAAAATTTTTGCAATAAGCATATTAATTGGGATGGTAAGTAATAATGATAATTGTATAATATCAAAGAATATGAATTTTAATACACTATTTTTAGTAGGTACTATTGTTGTTTTGCTTCTGCGAAAATGTGAATACATTCCAAAAAATAATGAACAACTGAGAACATGGTTGACAGCAGCTACTAATCGTCGAAAACAGAACTACAAACCAACTTCTCACTTTAAATATAATCAGAAACATCTCCTGACAAAAAATGTAATAATGAAGTTCTAAGGCGTGCAGTTTGAAAATATTGTTCGTTTAGAAACCCAAGATGTTGGTTTCTATTGCGAGGTACCTATTTAATAACATTTTCCAGTAATATAGAAGTCGTAGTCGTACCTAGCTCATGCGTAAAATATTTAATTTTTATTATACAAGTTACAAAATAATATGAACATGCATGATACGTTAATAGCAATTTTTAATTTGCAGGTTATGAAAATGTTACCTACATTGCATAAAATAGAAAAATGATTTTCGCAAAAGTCGAAGAGTTGATCAGCAGAGAACAGCAAAATGTACCGACTGATCAAGAGAAAGGAACATCTACTAGGAGTAATAAATGCTGCAAGAATTCTCTATAAATTTAATTCTTTTTTCCCTGCTGTTCAAATTTCCGTTAACCGTAGGCGTCTTCTGCGTCTAATGCCTAGTGCACACGGAGAAACTTTTTGACATGTTTCCTGGAAAAAGTTTCCGGAAACTTCAAAGTTTTAACGGCGCCTATAAAAATGAGGCGTTTTCAGGAAACATTATGAAGTGCAACTAACTTCTTATTTGTCAAATCGTCAAATGTGACATGTGATCATAAACATATTTATAGTTTTTCACAGAAAATCTCCATTTCCTGGAAACTTTTTTCAGGAAACTTTGTTAAAAGTTTCCCCGTGTGCACTAGGCATAATAAAACTTCATGTCGTTTCGTCCTGTAGGATAAATTATTATTTTTATCTATATACAGATACAGTCTGAAATGGTAGTTACAAATCTTTCAAATCTTTGGTCTACACGCTTCCTCCTTAACTTTTGCATCATGTACCCATACACAATGCTTTATCTAATTATATATTATTTTTATTGTACTACTATGTTAATATTAACTGATAAATAAATATTTTGTACTTAATGCAATGATTTATTATTTCCTTCATGAATTTTAATAATTTAAATAGGTACATAATTCGCATGAGATTCATATACGCCTGCTATTAGCCTCACTACTTTAATTAGTTCATGGTGCCGCGTATAGATGGCGCCAAAATCGACATGATAAATTCAAAATAGCAGGCTCGTGTCTCTTCTTCATACTGTTTTTGTTCTGTGATAAATAACATTTTAAGATCATCCAAAGATAGTTTGCTGCCAGCAGCCAGCTCCAGGTCTAACACCAGACAAAATATCACTTGCCATGCTTAGTTTATTGTCCTGTCTTCGATTGATTCTGTAAGTAATGTGAACAAATTTAAGTACCTACCTATTATAATAAATAGTAAGTTTCTTGGAAATACAAAATTGTAGTTAATAATGATTGTCTGTATTATCAAGATTTGGAAACGATGGGTAGCCAACAAAAATGCTGGAGGACAAGATAGATTAAATACCGTAATAACTTCAATTTTGTTAAGAAGAACGAAAGTTCAATTATTACAATCCCAGGGTGCGTTACAGAACCAACCGGAAAAGAAATTTGAAGTTATTGAAGTTTCTTTAGATAGTGCAGAAAAAAAAATATACCAAAAAGTATTAGTCTTTTCACGATCATTGATTATACAATTTTTAAGCTAAAGAGCAGAAAAAAATCCAGAATTTACGAATATAAAAGGAGGCGATCTTAATCAAACAACTAGTAGGTATTTTAATTTCACATCCACAGTATAAAATATTTATCAATATTTATTTTGTAGATGATGAAGAGTACAACAAAATGCATAAGAAAATAATGCAAATGCATGGGAATACCGAAGTTAAATCTCATGAAATGTTGTAAGTAATGTGAACAAATATGTTGTCATCCATCTTTTATATCTTCTGTTAGTATAATTATTCTATGAAATATATTGTAATTTTACTTACTATATACATGTTGAAGATGCTGGATCGAGAAGATTGTGCTGCAGAGGGAATCGAAGAAGAAGGCGTTGACATAGAATTATTGGATAAAAACTACACAACTTAAATATTGATGATGAAACTACTGAAAATCCTACACCAGAAGAAGAAAAAGAAAGTTTTGCTGTACAGGCTAACAAAGTTTTAAGTTTTAAGAAAAAGTAATATAAAACTATATTTATATATTATTTTGATTTTAATTTTAGTTACGTGTTACACAAAAAATTATTGAAGAAAGTTATTCCGAATAACGATAAAATTATCATTGTTTCTCAGTGGACCAGCATGTTAAATGCAGGGTTGTTATGTTTAAAACAATTTGTTTTAAACAAACTGTTTTAAACATGTTTTAAACACGGCCTAATGTTTTAATGCATGTTTTAAACTGTGTTTTAAATCAGGTGTTTAAAAATGATATCGAAATCCATTCACGACGCATAACACAAACAAAACAAATTCAACTACCGACCATCGGGGACTCCTAGCTACGCAGCTAGAGCGATGTAAATCCCCGTCCTCGCACAAAAAGTAGCATTGGCGACATATTTCGATGGAAATAATATTTATTTAAAACAGATATCCTGTTTAAAACATGCTTTTTTGTTGTTTAAAACATGTTTTTTGTGCAGAGTTAAAAACATGTTTTAAACCAAAAAAACAGTTTTAAACAGTAAAAAACAAATGTTTTGTTTAAAATTGAAAAAAACAGTTTTTTTTTCAACCCTGGTTAAATGTCATAATGCGTCATTTAAAAGAAGTTAAAATTAGATGTGGCATTTTAGACGGAAAAGTGCCTGTACATAAACGCAATGATATTGTTGTAGACTTTAACAATCCGACCACCAAAACTAAAGTATATTAGTCGACAATAGTATATTTGAAAGCATTCAATACACACTAATTAATTTTTTATTTCAGGTCTCACTTTTATCTTTAACTGCGGGCGGAGTTGGTTTAAATTTAATAGGTGCAAATCATTTGCTTGTAGTGGATTTGCACTGGAATCCTCTATTAGAACCTCAAGCTCAAGATAGAATTTATCGCGTAGGACAGAAAAATCTGTGCACATTGAAATGTGAAATTAAAATACCTACTAGTTGTTTGATTAAGATCGCCTCCTTTCATATTCGTAAATTCTGGATTTTTTTCTGCTCTCTGGCGTAAAAATTGTATACACAATGATCGTGAAAAGACTAATACTTTTTGGTATATTTTTTTTTCTAGTTGAACTTTCGTTCTCCTTAACAAAATTGAAGTTATTACGGTATTTAATCTATCTTGTCCTCCAACCTCCAGCAGGACAATACACTAAGCATGGCAAGTGATATTTTGTCTGGTGTTAGACCTGGAGCTGACAGCAAACTGTCTTTGGATGATCTTAAAATGTTATTTATGGCCATTTGCACCGCTTCCACTTAAATTTAAGTGTCACTTAAATGAAAAATATCCAATCGAACTTATAACAGCAATGTTATTTCTACGTTTGACAATTTGATTTTGATTCGATATTGTTCATTTAACCCATTACCCGCCAATATCCCATTTTTGGGACGTATATTTTATTTAAGATATTTTTGAAGGTATGCACTGAATGAATTATTTTATTACTTTAGTGGAATGTTGTTGGGAAATACATTTTTGTAACCATAATTTCCATAATAAGTACATGTTTTAGGGATATTTAATATAATATATATGTTGGCATTATTGTTCTTCTTACCAAATAAAGTATAACGTTTGTAACATGTCGGTATGGTATTTCTGTTCAAAAATATATAAAAATATTCCATAAATCCTAACAGGTTATGGACCCAGGCCACGAAAAAAGGCAGTAGTAAATTGCTTTTGGCATTAGAAGTGAAATATTTTTTTCATTGTTTCCGCTTTTAGTCCAGGGAATTTACTATAAAAATGCCTCAAACTTCGGACAAACTGCAACAAAAGCTTTCTCGACGGAATTCAATACAGAAAAATATGCTTTTTAACATATCAAAAGTTTCCGGAAATCACCGCACCGGAAACTATTGAAATTTTGAAAAAATGACCGCTATTTCTGGTTTTTTAAGTTTAACTCATCTTTAGCTTATCATTACGAGAAAAACATTTATATGAGGTTATAGAGCACAAAATTCTCTATAAAAATGATGCATGAGATATTTATGTCAGTTAACCTGTTTTCGAAAAAATAATAAAAATGCGTTTGAGAAATTTTCGGTTTTCAGCATATGATTTCTATAACAATTTTCTATAATACCCATTATTTTTATCATTTTTGAGGCTCTCAATTACAAATTGGAAATTTTCATAAAGTAAAATTAGATAAAATTTATACCCTGTTCTAAATAAGAGTATAGTAGATGGCGCTGCGGAGCCAGCCCGTTTTACACACATTAAATAGAAATTTAAACGGAGCGCGGTATTTTTGAAATAGTGTTATGTTCCGCGCGTCACGCGCTACTGACGCTAATCAACGACTCACTTTTTCAACAATACCAGCTGTTACTACTACGGCGTTCGACAGCTAAATGATGAGCGCATATCACAAATTTTTCTCTGATTTAAACTTGGTTTCCGGCTAGACCAATCAGAACGCTCAAATCGTAAGCCCTATCTTGCCCCATACTATATTCTTATTTGGAACAGACCATAGTAATTTTTGTGTTTATTCAGCTGTTATTTCGGGATGGATTCAGATATTAACTTCCGGTTTTCTGTATTCAATTTTTCGAACATTTTTCTATTACATGCTTTTTTTGAAATTCACTCTTGGTTTAGTCTAGGCTTAAACATTTTCTTCAAGAGATAATGTAAATATTTCAATATTTTGAAAATTATTGTTTTTAATTAGCTGTCAATTCTTAACAAATTCATAACACTAAAATAGTGTTAAACTAAATCAAGTGACATTCATAACACTAAATTAACACTATCCTAGGGTACCGATTATATTTCACACTATTTTCAATAACACGGCAAAATTATAAAATGCTTTTGTAAAATTAATATACAAGAATAGAATAATAATTTCCTTAGAACCCTCAAAGTTCACATATTTATCCACAAATCTTTGAGATCCCACGGTATATCGCAATCTCACAAACATGGGGGAGTTTGTCTCGATTTGTCTGAAATCAAGTAGGCCCCGACACCAACACAACTTCACTAAGTGCAATTCAATTCACTAACATTGCATACTACACAAGGTAAACCTGTATGACGTCACCAAATGTCATTTTAGATAGTTACGGTGATCCTCTACCCATGGCAGAAAACAGTAAAAAACATTGATTCCGCACGCTATTCTATAGCGTTTATTGTTTTGTTAAACATAAAAATAAGAAATAATTTATGTTTGAGGGAAATAATAATTTTGGCATCCATATTTGTAAAAAAGCTACAATATTTTTTGTAAAATAGAGGGTTTTAGCGCGCCACTGTACAGCTTTTATTTATAAGTGAATTTTAACTAAATTTTAATATGTTGTCAACAAAGCTTCGATCTGCGAAATAACCGATTTAAATTTTTTAATTCGTTTTAAAATAGAAGATATATGTGTTCAAAAAATAACAAACATTGTTAAAATTCAAATTAACATAATTCGGTTTAAAGCAAAATTTTAAAATTTTGCATCGACCATTTTGTATATCTTCAACAATATCTTATCGGTTTTTCGATTATCGATTAAATTGATGATCGATTTTTCGACTATCGATTCTTTGAGTTTCGATTCTTCGATTATCGATTCTTCGATTAGTTTATTCAATTATCGATTATTAGATATAATAATTTGGTTAACTTGGTACTACCAATTTTTCTAAAACCAATTATAATAATAATAGATTTTTCCAGGTTTCACATCTAATCATTTCCATAAACAGGGTTGGCCTGGCAATATAATATCGCCTCATTCTATAAGAGAGGTATTTTGTAATGGGTCAAAATTTTCGAGTACCTACGAGTTTTTGGTGGATAAGCACGTTTCAGTGTCTACAATACGAATTTACTATTTTACGATGATGTCTCTGGAATGAATTATGTGACGATTTTTCATCCACGATAACTTAAAAAGTATCAAATCTTTAATAACCAAATTTCATATTTATAACAAGGTTTTAATAAGGATCTCAACACCGGATAAGATTTTGGTAGAAATCTGCAAACCGGAAGTAGTACTTGTTGAAACTTGATATAGTGTTCCTTAAATAAATTGGTACATTATTTATTTATGACAGTTTTTGGAATTAAAAATAAAAGAAAATATAATTATCTATGGGTACAGTTAATTTTAAATACAATTTGCTGAATCTGGTAGTATTTAACAATAAAATAAAGTACAATTAATATTCGATTTTTTGAAATTATACAGTATCTTGTTGTTCATGATCATATAAAATTTGTTTCTACACAAAATTTGAATTATTATGACAGTGACAGTACAGTTGACATATTTTGCTTGCATCTTCGCTTACATTATTGTTTACATTACATGAACATGAAACTATTAAAATGTAAAACTATTTATTAGATTATATAATAAGCAGAATTAGGTGAGAGGTCGTGTGCTGGCCACATCAGATTTCTTTTATTTTAACACTACATTCATAATCCTTTTTATACAATTTCTTTCATTCTTCCCACTTGGAATTATTCGCACCCGCAATATTAATTGATTATCGAAAATCGATTATCGATAGTAAAAAAATCGATTATTTCTCAAAATCGATAATCAATTACGAAAAGTCAAAACCGCACAGCCCTAATCGGTGCCGCTATAATTCTCACCAGGATCAAATTTTCTGAAAATTCATAAGCATGAAAGACTCTTTAGTGTGGAGCAGAGCATTCTCCGCCAATTTTCAAACAAAATAGCGCTGAAAAGTGTGGCCCACCTTCATTTTTACTGGCCCACCTAAAAGAAATCCTAGTTACGTCCCTGCATAAACGTAAAAACACATCTACGTCGTTATCACAAGTTTTTATCAATGAAACACAAGTTTTTCTCCACATGAGCAGCTAAGAAAGTCGGTCAACTCGTCAGACCATCAGCAATCATTCTCAATCTTCTTATGAGTTCGGCGTTGTAGACGGGCCACGAGACGTATGTCCGTATGTGCGAGACAGCAGGGCGACATAACGGTAGTGAAAGAAGCGGGGAAAGAGGAAGGAAAGGAAGAAAAAGGGACCCGATACTCCGACGCTTCGAGCAGTGAAAATAAGAGAAAATAATAAGGCATGTGGGTCACAAACGGACGGTATGGATTTGGGTTTTTATTGGAAGGTGGTATAGTCGGGGAAAAATGCTGCTGAAGTTTTATATTTACTCAAATTATCATGTAATTGTATATCAAGGGTTAAGGCCCGAATGTAGCTGTCTACGAGAAAAGGATAAATTCATACAGATTTAGTGTGTCGAACAAAGGCAGCAATAGGGAACGCGCTCTCGTAGAGGGATCAAAATTGATACTAAATATGAACATATCATCACAAAGAAGGGTTCATTTGAAAGATAGTTCAATCTAGATTCGTCTAAGTTGAAATTTGCAATTTTTGTCTTACTGTGTAACAGTTATGTAAAGTTAGCCAAGTTATGACAAGTTTATGGCATTATAAAGTTGAAACAAAAAATAAAACTAATATTTCAACACTTAATGGACGTGGAGCTCATCTTTATCTTTAAATTAAAAAAAAGTTAAGTCGATCCGACCAAAATTAGTCTCAATTTCATTCCCCATTCAAAAGCATGTTTTTGCTGCGCGCAACGTTCCTACATTACGCTCTTAAGACATCATAAAAGTAACCAATTTATGTGAGAACTAGAACCACATAGAACTAAAGGTTGCTCTATTTTTATTAGTTTATGAAATTTCATAGCTGGACACTGGAAACTAAATTACCCATAGTGATATACTGTTTAAACCCATTTCACAATAATGTTGGCGTTTTCTTTACAACTGCATTCGTTTCGTTTCTAACATTTTCACTATTAAACTGCACGCGCGAAAATCCAGGTTTAGAGGTGTCTGCTAATAAATTACGTGTCTGCTAACAAATTACGTGTCTGCTAAAAGTCTAGGTATGTTTTGGCCCTGTGCTGGCTCACGCTGTGTCTGCAAAACGTGTCTGCTTTGTCCTAGAACAGCAAACTTTTATCACAAGGCCAGCGCAGACACCGGTGTCTGTTTTATATATTTTTAAAAAATCAGCTTAGGGTTGTTATTAATAAAAATTGGTAATAGAAAATGCTGTAATTTGGAAGGTATGATAATGGCTCTGTGATGAAAATTTCAAAATTTTCCTTGGCACTCAACGTGTTATGTCGTGAAAAAAAAATGTCTAACACGAGAGGAATGCTCCTTCTCCACTCTCGCTTAATTATTGCCTCACTCGCTTCGCTCGCTTCAAGCGCAAATGGGAAAAAAGCGCTTTCCTCTCTAGTTGGACAAATAATAACTATTTTTCACTTATGCCTATGGCACACCGGCCGAGGAGCATCGAGTAACTCCTCGATGAAACGAAAGAACGCACTCGTCCGCGATGGATTTCTATTTCATTTCTATTTCGGTGACAAATACATCAAAGTTTTGCGCGAAATCAAATACAAAAGATACGTCTGAAATGAGATACACTCGTTTCATCGAGGAACAACTCGATGAAAATAGCGGCGCCCCTATTTTTCGTCGAGGACGAGGTGCGTTCTATCGTTTCATCGAGGAGTTACTCGATACTCCTCGACCGGTGTGCCATAGGCATTAGAAAGGTAGCGCTACAAATCCAGGATTTACGGTCTAAATTAACAATTTATAAATCAATTTTACGCTATAAATAATAAATACAAAATTCAAAAAACTAATTAAACCTTCTTCAAACATCCGGTATTGTTTTTCCCGTTTAAAAACCTTTGTGTACTTATAAATTTTAATTTCCTGTAGTGTACAAAACCTCCGAAACTAACATCAGTAAAAAACGTCGGCCATCCGCTTAGAATATTAATCTAAAATTATAAATTAGTTTTCAAGATGTTCATGGACGCTTAGCTTTCTTATAGACTCATAAGAACCAACTATTAGAGGAATACTTTTGTTTGTTATAATTGATGACTTGTTGATCGTATCTAATCGAATGGACAGATGCTAATATATTTTCCAATCGTGACGAATTTCATTGATTATTGCATACGAATTATAAGTGTGATAGCGAATAATTTATTGAAGATAATTACATTTGAGTTTGACGTTGCTTTGATCGTAAATAATGGATTCGAGATTCTTTATTTAGGATAAAATGTATTGGGATGAAGTAGCATTTGTGCAGGTTCAAGCCCTGTTCGCACGGGGATTTTTGAAGATTCTACAGAGATTCAAAATCCTGGAAAAGAAAGTTTTTTTCTTTCTAGTGAAAATCTGTTAAATTGTGGTGTCGCTAAATTGAATCTTAAATTAGTCTTGAAAAAGAAGAATTTATATAATTTATTGATTGCTTCAAAACCACATAATAGAAAGAAGAAAACTATATAAAGAAGAAAACTTATTCTTTTCCAGGATTCTGAATCTCCGTAGAATCTTCAAAGAATTCCCGTGCGAACAGTACCTTTTCTCGACTTTTCTAACATTCTTAAAACAATTTGTGAGCAATTTTGTACGTATTACCCTTTACAATTTTTGAAAATTTACTTATATTTTCAGTAATTTATTAACATGCATCGTATAACAATAAATTATTAATTTATAAACTAAACATTATCTATCACGCACGTATAATACGTCACGTATTATACGTTATTTTTTACGCGAAAAATACTATTTTTTACATTGATCGAATTTACGACTTTTTAACGTAAATAATGTATAATGTAAATTATATAAAAAAGACAATTACAGTAGAATTTTTGAACCGTTTTGCATAAGTCAAGAAGAAAGTTTTGAGAAAAGTTGAAATTATTATACGTAAGCATCGACTAATCTTATCCCACCATAATTAACTTTTAATAATTATTAATTATAATTACCACTCGCAATGAAGCGTAATTTTAGAAGTTTGACAGCAAAGACTAAAATTTTACATTATTTTTTTAAAGTATACAATATACATACTTACATACATAATTTTAAAAAGGCACATCATCTATATCTGTAGATCCATTCTCTATTAATTGTTTATAAAACATTACCTTGATGTCAATAATAAACTAACAGTTTATTCACAACGAAAACACTTTTTTATTCGATTATGTCAAAAAGTGACGTTTTTTGGTTAAGATATTCGGACGAAAAGCTAACCTTTTAGGTAGAGTATTAATATTTGTGCCGTTGCTAGGTGACCCACTTTTCGTCTTAGGCCGGGAAGTACTTTTCGTACGCAAACGCGTTTTTTTAAGCAAACTGACACAGTCGAATAATTTTTTGTTCTTTTTTGTTTCATTTGTCTGTTTCGCAGATAACTACAATTTGCAAACTAAACAAAAATTTAGATTAATTTATAATAAAATATTAATATTCTAGTTATTTTAAGTTCTCACTTACAATCGAATAAAAAATAGTGTATGATACATGGACGAAAAAGCTCTTGTACTCCTAAGGTTGCCGAACTCGGCTTGCATTTTTCGTCCTTGTAACATAAATAACTATTACTGTACTTCAAAACGACATTGCACTCCTAGGATGCGGTAAAGTACGAGTTTCGGGCTGGTTTTAGGCAGTCGTAGTAGTATAGTGAGGAAAAGAGTGGAATAGAAAAAAAATCGAGAGTATACTAGGAATTCGGATAAACGTAGACGGGCTGCTTAAACGTAAACATACCTTAAAACTTAATGCTTATGTGAATGAGGCTTAAACATTCTTAAACGTAAACATAAATGTAAACCTTAAAGCTAAATGCTTATGTGAATGAGGCTTAAACCCGTGTAAACCACTTAAAGTAAAACGAATCTTTATCTGATTGTATCTATAATTACTTTCTTGTTTATACTATATTAACACCATTAAAATTTCTCTAAGTAATAATTTCCACAATGGCATATCTTTTTATTTATGTTACTTATTATAATCTTCACCGAAGCATGAAATTTATGAGCAAAGTTCTGTTATAAAACGTACGTAAGTGTAAATATAATTGACTGCAAGTATTGAATTATGCTTATTGTATCGAACTATCACCTATCAAATGTAAATTATAGTTGTTGTCATCGTACCGCCAACTAAGAATTTATCTAATGTGCTAATTAGCAAATATGCTAGTTGTATTGCTAGTTAATGTTTTAATAGGTCTATATAACAGTAAACAAAGCGTTTTTCACCTGTCAATAATATACATTATTGTTATAATGTAAAAGTGCAATTTTTTACATTAAGTTTTAATAAAACGTTGTTATAAACAATTTAATAATCTGGCGCTCCATAGTCTAGTAAAACATTGGAATCGGTGGAGAATAATAATTATTGGTACATTTATAAAAACATAATATTCCCTTAACTATGGAAAAATCTGCTGTGGCCACCACAGTACTTACCCGACTATAAGTTTTAATAACTTGGTTTCGTAAAGGCTTTAATTTTATACTTTATTCAACAAAATTTATACTAACATTTTTCTTTTTCCTCGAAAGATTTAAGTTGATACCAACTTCATCGTTATAATTTGAATAACATGTGAAAAAACAATGGATGTTTTTGATTCTTCGACTAGAATTCTTTCACAGAGAACTTTAATTTGATAAATACACATGACAAAATTTAAATAATTTTTGGAGAAACAATTGAAAATTACATAAGTGTCATGTTTTACATTACTACTACTACCAGTGGCGTACCCAGACATCAGTCTTGGGGGGGGATATGAAAATAAAAATGTTTTGTACAATAATTAAAACAAATTTTGCGATATCGGATATCTTGCAGTCCTTTCAGTAGTGACGATGTTTATTTACAATTATAAATTATATTATAAGAAAAAGCGCCGCAGGCGAAAATGTTATGTTTTATAAGGTCAAATACTTTAAAAATGAATTTTCAGATATACATAACACCACGGTTTTTTTCTCTTCTACGTGCAAAATAAAGAAAAACATTTTTATGATGAATTTGTATAATAATAACAGAAAAAAAAGATTTATCTTAGAGCTTGGGGAGGGGGGGGGATAAAGGGGATATATCCCCCGTCCGTAAATACGCCACTGACTACTACTATAATAAACTGATCTGCCCGAGAGCTTTAAATTGACACCAAATTCCGAATAATTCGAATAATTTATTTGAAAAATACAAATTTTATTTTATTATTTATTCTTCCAATTTCTACTAGGCGAGAATGTAGTTGTATATAAAGAGGAAAAACAGTGCTCTACGGTTTGTGAAATATTGAATTTAATACTAACGTAAGAACACGACAATATTTAATATTCATTCTACAGTGCGACGCATCGATTTTACCAAATTTTGCCATAGTATTGTTTAAAAAAATGCCGAATAAAGAGAAAAATACTACATTTACATGTTTAATTTAGGGCATTTTAAATACAAAAGTATTACAATATATAAATAATGCGTTTGATTATTTCTTTTGTCTTATAAATACATTATTACAAATACGATGCCACTTTTAGAGCGCGTTCGCTATTGCTGCCTTTATTCGACACACTAAATCTGTATATATCTCTCCTTTTTCTGGACGAAATCGTACAGCTACATTTCGGCCTTAAGTTTTACGTCAATATTTTATAATATACTTAAATAAAAATGCTAACCTTTGGTATGCATGGTGCATTCTGTAGGTGTCCCGAAGTAAGTCTTTTAATTCCTTAAGGCACTACACTTTAAACTTAAAATAACCGTTGTTAATAATATGTATGGACATTTCTACAGACTTTCCCAAAAGTCCCGGGACGGAGCTATAAATTTTGAATGAGTGAAGAAAAAAGTTGAAAATTTGGGGATCATTAAGAGTCATAAAAATTACATTCTTAGATAGTTTAGAACTTCCATGCAACGTGGAGTTTTTTGTAGGGGATGACCACCTCAACATTATTTTTACCCAAAACCCGATATCTTCATTCTTTCAATAATTTATTTTAATTTAATCTTCAGGTTTTTTGCACGTTTATTACGGTTTTTATAACAAACGTTCAGATTGTCGACGTCGACCTTCTTCGTTGTCGCAACGATCTAAACGCTTTAGTGATCCCCAAATTTTCAATTTTTTTTTCTTTGCTCGTTCAAAACTTATAACACCGTCCCGGAACTTTTGGAAAACCGTGTATTTAAATACATTCAAATACTATATACACAAAATTATTAATTTTATCCATTGACAAATATGACAAACGACAAACCTCGGCAAACTGAACTTGCAAAATATCTGCGCAAACAAGGTTCTGACAGGTTTAGTTTATTCCTCTAAAAGAATATTGTGCTTAAAATATTATTTAATTTTAGTTTAGTAAGTCAGTGATACCCAAACTGTTTTTTATGAATATTGTGTTGATGTTGATAATATGAATATGAAATCACAATATATAAATATAAAATCAATATTTATTTTTTACATTCTGGTCTTCCATTTATAATTTTCTAGATCTCCCTGTAATTCTGAAAACTCAGGTTGGGATCCAGTTAGGTGTATATTTAGTACCCGTGAGTACCTATGACCTATGTAATTTCAAAACCATACTGACGATGTAAATATCAACTTTATATTATCGAATATATAATTCATGTGTCACGTGACACATATTTGACTAATTTGATTGGCTAAAATAGGGCAGTAAGAGGCTATCAAATCGATGATATTTTTATCACCGCTGTTACATGTCAACTGTTTCTGTCAATTAATTTCCTACTGTCAGTTCCATATTTAAATATTGCTGTTTGTCAAAAATAAGACTTAAATTGAATGAACCTGATTGTATTGTATTCGGTGGGAAAATGTCAGTGAAGACAAAACTGACAAAGGTAAACAGAATTTAAAACGTTTTTGATAGCTATTGAAAATATATAACCAAACATTTTGGACTCATTCATTATATATTCTCCCCAAATACAGAGAGTTTTTTTTATAAGTAAACATAGGGCATGTCATTACCATAGTTACAGTGTTACAGAATGACAGCAATGCATTAGAGCGTTTTTTTTATCATTAAACATAGGGATAATAATTAACATACGAAAATAAATATGAAATATAAGTTAAAGAAATGATAAATTATTTATTTATGTTTTCCACACTTAAGAACTAGGGAGATACATTAAACTAATGAGAATTTAAGAACTAGGTAGACACTTAAAAAATAATGTGTACAATGGTGACAGAATGAATGTTGAACAATTAAAAAATCGAATTAGTGCTGCTTCCAAAATATTACTCCCCAGCAAATGCTATAAATTATTTTTATAATCGTTTAGGATATTGTTTAGAAGATAATGGTTCCAATTTTGAGCATTTAATTCGTTTAAAAAAATTCTCATTAGCTTAATGTAGGTATCTACCTAGTTCTTAAGTGTAGAAAATATAAATAAATAATTTATCATTTCTTTAATTTATATTTATTTTAGTATGTAATTATCCCTATGTTTACTGATAAAAAAGACGCTCCAATACATTGCTGTCATTCTGTAACACTGTAACTATGGTAATGACCTGCCCTATGTTTACTAATAAAAAAAACTCCCGGTATAACTCGGGCTATGATTAATCATAGCACTAGTTATATTACCCCTGATTGTACAAAAACAAATCGTATCTAGACGATATACGACCGTTGTTAAAAGTAGGCCTTTTAACGGTTACTTAGCGAATTAAAAATAACAATTTATGATAAACTCAATACTTTTGACACGGTGCTAATCAGGCTACCGACACGGCAATAGGGCGGCATTTATCAAGTGATTTTACTGCCATCTATACGCGGCACCTGGAACTATAAGCATTCCCGTGATTTTACATGCGCACGCGCATGTTATTGTTAATTTAAAATGTCACTATTTCGATTTCATTTGTTGAGTGCTGCATGAAAATTTTTGCAATAAGCATATTAATTGAGATGGTAAGTAATAATTATAATTGTATAATATCAAAGAATATGAATTTTAATATACTATTTTTAGTAGGTTGTATTGTTGTTTTGCTTCTGAGAAAATGTGAATTCATTCCAAAAATTGATGAACAACTGAGAACATGGTTGACAGCAGCTATTAATCATCAAAAACAGAACTAGAAACCAACATCTTACTTTAAACATAATCAGAAACATCTCCTGACAAATGTAATAATGAAGTTCTAAGGCGTGCAGTTTAAAAATTTTAATAATTTAAATGGGTAAATAATTCGCATGAGATTCATAACCGTAGGCTTCTTCTGCGTCTAATAAAACTTCATGTCGTTTCCCCCTATAGGATAAACTATTATTTTTATCTATATACCGATACAGTCTGAAATGGTAGTTACAAATCTTTAAAATCTTTGGTCCACACGCTTCCTCCTTAACTTTTGCACCATGTACGCGTACCCATACACAATGCTTTATCTAATTATTATATGTTATTATACTACTTTGTTAATATTAACTGATATATAAATATTTTGTACTTAATGCAATGATTTATTATTTCCTTCATAAATTTTAATAATTTAAATGGGTAAATAATTCGCATGAGATTCATATACGCCTGCTATGATCCTCTCTACTAGAATTAGTTCATGGTGCCGCGTATAGATGGCGCCAAACTCAACATGATAAATTCAAAATAGCAGGCTCGTGTCGCTTCTTCATACTGTTTTTGTTCTGTGGTGCTAATGGTAGTGTTAAAAGTATTGACCATGTCAAAAATTTTATTTTTAATTTGCTTCAGTCGTTAAAGAGCCTAATTTTAACAACAGCCGTAGATATAATATTATATAAGATACGTGTTAAAAGTGAATTATAACTATTATGTCTAGAATTACATTTTATAAAACTCTAAATTTTACTTTATAGTCTACAATAATTTCTTAGTACGCCTATGGCGTCCACCAAGCGGCAAATTTGGTAACGACGAAATGAACTGTCAACTTGACGTTTAGCAGTTTATAGGTTATGCTAAAAATAATGAATGCTCCAGTGAGGCAAGATATTTTGCGTTTATACAAAGATTTATTACGATATGGACAACAATTAAAATTAACTGACAAAACATATTACTTCAAGCGAATCAAAACGGAATTTACAAAGAATAAAAGCTTGACAGACGTCGCGGATATCAACTACAATTTGAAGGTTAGTAATCACGTTTTCATCTTTTTACACCAAATTTTGTAAATTAACTGATATATTTATTTGCAGAAAGGAATAAGATTACTTGAAAAACAAGCAATCCAATGATGTTAGCCTATTCTCTTTGTACTTTAAGAAATGTGTCCAATCGGTTATCTTCCAATTATTTAATAATTCGATTAAAAAGTGATGTAGATTACTCAAAAGTTCCACAAATTTTGGAAGAAGATCTAGAAGAACAATTTGTTCGTGGTAGTGGACCAGGGGGACAATCAGTTAACAAGACTGCTAATAAAGTTGTTCTTAAGCATACACCAACAGGTATAAAGTATTATTTTTTATAAAATAAATTGTAACTCTTGGTCTATTTTAGGTTTCATTGTTCAGTGCCACGAATCTAGATCTTTAGATCAGAACAGAAAAAGTGCTCGAACTATATTAACAACCAAATTAGATAATTTTATAAATAAGGAAAACAGTGTAGAAAATCAGTTAAAAAGAAAAGAATCTAAGAAGTTGTTAGAAAAGAATAGACGAAGAAATAAACTTCAAGAACTAAAGGAAGAATGGAAACAAAGAGAAAATATTAAATAAATAGATATTGTAATAGTATTTTTAATAAATTGTAGTATGTAGTAGTTTTCCAAGATAAAAATTAATGTTAAACCATGGATTACTTTTTATTTCGTAGCTTATTAAATAGTTTATCATTTTGTCCAGATTAATTTAATTGAATAGATGAAAGGATAATGTATTTGTTAGCTATCAGTTTCTTTTAAAAAGTTCCAGTTAGATCCTAGCAATTGATAAAAACCGCACTAAATTTGAGTGGTTGAATTACACAATAATAAATATTCTATAATAGGGTTATGCACCAATTTATTGTCCTGTGAAAACATGATTTAAATATTCCACTTAATAAAGGAGATATTAATTGTTAAAGTTTTATTATTCCTACTGTGACGTTATCCCTGTAGGTTTTTGATTGGCTGTGACTCTCAAACGATGGACCATACAAGTCAGAAATTTAAAGTAACTCAAAGTGTAGAAGAAATAACATTATCAATATATACCATATTAATTATTATAGCGCCTCTGCCGACTGATTTGTGAAATAACAAACAGCGTGCCACGATGCCAACTATTTTTTTTTATTCTTAAATTAAAAGTTATTTTGTTGTATTTGGTACAATTTTAATAGAATTGATATCCTTTGTTATTGAATACAGACGTAATGTCAAATACCCGCTGTGTCCTATTGCCGCAATGTCAAATTGCCACTGTGCCAAAACGCATCCCCACCACTTACATACTTGTAATAACGTATGTCGAGAGACTACTGCAAATTTATTTCGACACAGAGGCAATTTGACCCAGTGGAAATCAGGCACAACCGCAATATTTAGACATACTGGCAATCGGGCATAGGTTTTGGTATTTACTACACTAACAAAGCTAACAAAACCGTACTAGAGCCCCACAAACTCGGTTTTGGTATTTACTACACTAACAAAGCTAACAAAACCGTACAAACTCGGTTTTGGTACGTCAAATCTACTGTTGTGCCTGATTTCCACTGGGTCAAATTGCCTCTGTGTCGAAATAAATTTGCAGTAGTCTCTCGACATACGTTATTACAAGTATGTAAGTGGTGGGGATGCGTTTTGGCACAGTGGCAATTTGACGCAGTGGCGTGTTGCCGGCCGAGAATGCTTGCGGTATTCCTGATATTTTTTTAGTAATTCTGGAATTTTATGGGATTAATACGGCGTGCGCAAAGTGAATTTTTCAGCACGTCATTTCCGCACGCATTTCTGTATAGTTAAAAAATTGAGCTATATACTGTCACTCAAAGGTTATTTCGTAACCAGTGGCGTACCCAGACATCAGTCTTGGGCGGGGATATGAAAATAAAAATGTATTGTATAATAATTTAAAATTGGTGCATATCTGCTGCCTATCGATGAAAATTTTTTGTTGTTCCCCTTAAAATGAATTTTCAGAGATGAATAACAGCACGGTTTCCCCCCTTCGATGTGCAAAATAAATGAAAAACTACGCGAATTTTCGTAATTATAATAATAGAAAATAGTTTTTGTTAGAACTTGGGGGGAGGATATATTCTCCCGTAAGTACGTCACTACAGGAAAGTGTTTATCGAATGTTCGTGAGATTTACGAACTCGGCAAACCTCGTGCGTCAACATTCTCACTCACACGATATCATTCACTTTCCTCGCTTATTATGTAATATACTATACCGTGTCTGCGATTCCAGTTGTCAAGTTACGGGTACTGATGGTTAGCAAAGAGTACATACAGGGGAGATTTTGGTGCAGGTAAACTGGAATTCAATCGAAGTTAGTCACATAACGCACTCGGATATCCGAAACATTTCTTTAGTTTTTTTACAGGTTTTTTTACTTATTTGTAAATAATTTAATAAATGAAAAATCAGAATTAGTTTGTGGCATTATCTACCGACTTATGCATTTTTCTGCAAAAAGGCTGCCATTGATTTTAAAATTAATCAAGAACTTATTCATATGAACATCATCATGTGATCAGGGACCGCGGAGCCGGTGAGGCAGAAGGAATTTGTCATAATATTGGGAGGGCTCAGCTTCCTCCGTTTGCTCGGACTAATTTTATTGTAAATTTACTTAGAAATAAAACTTAAACAGTATTAACATTTACTTTTGTATCAAGTTGCTAACTGCTAGGCATCAGCAACTTCCGAGGAAAAAATTGTAGTGCCTGGTACTCTTCGTGGAATTAAAACAGGTCTTCGCTCAACGATGAAACAAAATAAACTTAATCAGTTTACTTACTCTTTATACGCAAAGAGCAAGTAATAAGTTTTGATATTAATTTAATTTTAAAGCAATTCTATTAACTAATTCGTCCTACATAATTATATATTTTTTATATGTACATAATTTCAATAGCTCTATACTTTCTATACGACTGTTATAGAATGTCAACATTCTTACGTCATTTTCAATTATGGCATGATTGCATTCTGCCACTTATTACGGAATTGATTCATTCCGTCACAAGTGATGAAAAGAAATGTGGAGTCTTAATAATTCAACTTTATTCAATGTTTTTGGTTGGTGGGTAGCTTTAAAATACGTTTAGATTTATTAATTTAAAGAAAAAAAATTCACAGCATATACGAGTATTTAGGTTCAGAATAAAAGATAGGTGTACAAAATTATATACATAAAAATTTATAAATAATAATATAATATTATAGTCAAAATGTTGAGCCCACTGTGAAAAAATCGTTCCGCGGCCCTTGCATGTGATGATGAAAACAGTATATGGAATTAAAGAAGAGAATTATGGTACAGACAGTTTTATTGAGGAATGTCTAAGTTAACATACCATATTAAAAAATTGCTGCCAGCCACCATTAAAAATCAGTGGACCGTTTTATATTTAAGTTACCTAACAAAACTGAAAACTACATCTTAAAAGCTAGCCACAAACTACAAGACATTTCCTAATTAGTTACACTGTAATTATTCGTTTAAGTTAAAAACCTTCGTGCTTTTTAGCTATTCTCGTTGTTCTGGCGCTCAACAATACAAACATAAATTTATTCATTTGTTTCTATTGTTGAACGCAACTAAAAACCACGAAGATGCAATTAATACTCGAAAACAATAAATAAAAATTATTCATTATAAGTAAAAATAAAATAGATATAAACATGAATGTGATATTTTTGACAGTTTTGTTTATGTTGTAAAAATGATTCACTAGATAACACCAACGATTTGGTGCGAGCGAAGAGCGATCGATGGTTAGCCTGAATGCTTAAGGAGATCTGATGAGCAATGTTAAATCCTAGCTAATCCAAGTTTGTCCATTTACTGTAACAAAATACAAACCCTATTTATTTTATTTCTTAATATAACTATGTGCTATGCAAACTAATCTACATGCATTCTTCTAATAAGCAACAACTCTGAAATTACATTTCATTTTAAAGGACAATACTTCAACGTGCTAGGACCAAGGTAAGAAGTGTTATTATTAAAAAATTAACTTTTTAACCAAAATTGATATTAAAGTTTTGACTAAAACTGGTACACATTAATAGAAATCAATTTGAACTGTTTCTAAAGAAAATTAAGTGAAATTATATATTTCAGAAACTTGAAACACAACTATTATAGGCGATCTCGATTAAGATTTCAGCCCTATAGCGGTGACTTCAGAAGCTGTCAGATAAACATACCTACGAAAATTTGCAATTCTTATACTGTGAAAGACTATGGTAATTTTTGATTAATTTTCTGTAAGGTAATATTGATAAACATAACCATACACGAAGCGTAGTTCTTCAAGATTAATATCTATTTGACAGCTTCCAATAACTGTCACCAGATGGTGTATCTCTTAGGAAGAATAGACCTATCCTGTTGAAATTCGGTTGCGCGCGCATGCTTGGGCAATGGGCTTCCGGTTCCAGGTAGTGAGTACGATAGATACAAAGTAACATGTATAGAGTGAGACGGCAAAACTGCTGCGCAGTACGCTATGACAATAGAAAGTGCGGTTAGTTGAAGTTTGACACGAGTTTGACATTTCTTATTTTAAATTTTGTAAATGTAAGGGAAAAGTTAAATTCAATTTAATGACATTGCGCAATTTAAAAAATTTAGTATGCAACAGGCATGAAATAAATTAATAAAATCGTGTAAAAAATTGAAATTAAATTTTGACATTTGTCCAAATCTGTCAAAATACGCGCGCATCACCAGGATTGGTCAATTGACGTCACTTCCTTTTGCCACAAGCATGCGCACAGCGTACTGCGCACCAGCTTACGTCTCACTCAACACAATGTTACTTTGTATCTATCGCACTCACTCCTTCTGACAGGATAGGTCAATTACCTATTGTTATATCTTCTACTTTGACATATCAAATATAGTTTACCATGTTTGTTTGAATGACACTTTTTTATTATAAATATAAACTAGTTTTCAATTATAGTTCATTAAAACTAGTAAATTTATTATGTAAAATGAGATCCTTAAAAGAATAAACCGATATTCAAACTTCAAATTTTGTACGAGTATACACAGTATAATTAATTACCTTTGCTTATTCAATATAATAAAAGGAACACGCATATCCGGTGGTATTCAAAATGTACTCTTTGAGAAAACTACACTTAATTTTGTGAATTTTGGAAAAATTCTTTTTGTTCCGTGATCGGTACGTTGGGTACTATTCCGTTAAAATTTGTACCTGGAGTTATAAATCACTCTATAATAGTTACAAATAAAACAATAAATTTGTCTTAAAAATGCGAAATTTCTATAAAGGTATACAATTTCGATATAAGTATAGATTGCCAATAAATATTATGTTTTTAAATTTTAAATTAATTGTTGATTAATATATATTTTTCAAGTGGCAGATATTTATACAGCAGACCTAGATTGAACTTTCAATTACTTGTAAACTCATTCGGTTATTAACAAAAATCTATCGATTATGCTAAATAGGTCTGGGTACGTTCTTTGTTTTGTCAAAACAGATATTTATTTGTTTTCTGCCTAAAATAATCTGCGATAACTTCAAATTTACCTGTATATACTTCTCAAGCCACTACATAGTTTACCAGTAGCATACTGGTACAACTTGGTTGCAAATAATTCGAAATAAATTTAATTACAATCTATACCTCATTTCAGTCAAGAAAAGAGCGTTGGATGATATCTGAGATCTGACACCAGCAAATATTTTATTTCCGTTAACATTACTTATACCGTTATACCTATCTTATTTTGAATTTCATAGTTACATTTAAGTATTATATTATTCTATAGTTGGCAGCTTTATTCACAAAAAATACCTTCTTTAAGTTCGCGCCAAATTTTGAACTAATAAAATGTGTGAGTGTAAAACGGACTGTATTCCCAATGCCATCTGTTATTTTCTTAACTTATATGGACTATAGCATCCGATTAAATAACACAACTTGGTTCCTGGCGTATGTTTTAATAGACCCGTTTAGTGGTTACGTTACACTGGTTCCAAACAAAAAATTGGCCGTTCGTTGGTAAGACCGTTGCTATGCAAGAAGTCGATAAAACTGGCTGGTTTGACGTTTGCTGTTTGACAATAATTGCGACTTGAAATTTATTTTGAGATTTAATTGTTTTAAAATGGCATAAAAACACGTAATAAAGTTTAGTTCTGTAGTAAATTATTTTATATATGATTTTTGAGTGTCAAACCAAACAACAAGCAACGAGTGTCTATTTTCTTGTATGGAACCAGGAAGTGATGTCACACTAAATGGGTCTACTTGATTTGGTTTCTACTAAAAAATATTTGCATTAATAATTTGTAGATATTCAATTGTTTGTGTTTTGAATGACTTAAACTAGATGATAGGATAGAGAATGTCTCAAATAAATAAATGAGAATATCGACTGACCGTGATTAGATTGTTACGTGCCCTTGGGGAACCCAGACGCCGGTTGTCCTGGGACAGAGTACTGTGGCCTAAAATTCGCGAAGTTCGCTGCTGCGGCCGCGAAACCTGGCAAGTTACCAGCGTTGAACCCGGGCGGAAACTGGCTCATTACCTGCAAATAAAACAAGTACATTCAATACTACAATAATATTAATAAACAGATATTAATACATCTTGTATTGGTGAGATTTGTACATACATACTACATACAGGAGGTCTATTCTGTTTCATTTTAGCGACTTGATATAGCGAGTGCCGATATGCGACTTGCAGCCCTCTAGCGGAATAGTTTATGTGACGTCATTACATTTCGAGGTCGCTGTGTCCGTAGCGAGATTGGTTCGTGTCGCTATAATGATCATATCGACTATATTGATTTCTAAACTAAACGGAGTAATCTGAAGTTGGAATGCTAAAACTGATCGTTTTTGATTGGCTGATGTAACACCAGTTTTATACCACACAAACTTTGTAATGTAAACAAACGAATGTTCTCCATCTTGCCTCGTCAGCTGTTGTCAGTGACTATACCGCGTTTGCCCGCTGATAGGTTAAATTTAATTTTGCCGCCAAAAAAAATCTAGTGATATTTTTCTAGTATTTATACAGTGTAAATACTGCTCAGCGAGACAACTTCAGATTGCTCCTTTTAGTTTAAAAATCAAGTATAGCTATATTTGCATCTTATGAGTTTTTGATGTTTGTAGAGTTTTGTATTTACAGTAAGTATAACAAACATAATTGTGTTATTTTGGTGTAATGTATTTTGTATACTTTTTAATTGAAATGAATAAACATTATAAGTGAAGTAGATAAACTACGAGGCATGTCCAGAAAGTAAGAATAGTGTCGAGCTCTCGCGTCGTGGGGGTTTTTTTTTTTAGTTGGCAACACTGAGTGGTAGTGGGGCTTTCTCTGAACACAACGGGCACCGGCAAGCTTCGTTACCACCGAAACTTGCCTCGTAGTGTCCGTTTCTGTGAAATATGTCGATAACAAATCCCGCCAAGTGCAAGGTGCGCGCTGTCATAAGGTTCCTTGTCGCGGAAGGAAAAACACCGACTGAAATTGTTTATGGCGAAGGTGTTATGAACCAAACAAACGTGTGTAAGTGTTGTCGTAAGTTTAATGAAGGAAGAACGAATATTCATGACGAGCAAAGGAGAAGACCTTCAATTTTGCACTATTCGTTCTTCCTTCATTAAACTTACGACAACACTTACACACGTTTGTTTGGTTCATAACACCTTCACCATAAACAATTTCAGTCGGCGTTTTTCCTTCCGCGACAAGGAACCTTATGACAGCGCGCACCTTGCACTTGGCGGGATTTGTTATAGACATATTTCACAGAAACGGACACTACGAGGCAAGTTGCGGTGCTAACGAAGGTTTCCGGTGCCCGTTGTGTTCAGAGAAAGCCTCACTTCCAACTCAGTGTAGCCAACTATAGAAACAAAAATCCCACGGCGCGAGAGCTCGACACTATTCTTACTTTCTGGACATACCTCATAATAAAATCAATCAATGTTTTGAAATTTAAGACAATTGCTTTTGCATTTATGCTCAATATCCAGTTGTGGAGATGCTTAAAAATGCATCTCGTATATTAAGAAGGTTGATACAAGATGCTCATCAAGATCCATTTACAATAACTTCGGCAGAATGTTATAAATTTCCGGCAAAGAAGCTTGTATTGACCTTATTGACGTAGTAAGTCAATATTTACATGAGGGACATCGTACACACAGAATTCCTATTCATTTAATAATAAAAAATATATAAATATTGTTTAAATTACGCTATCTGTTGAGATTGAGAACAAGATGCGTTCTCATTAAAGAGAACCAACCCATAAACATAAATTCCCTAAAATATCCCTAATATTGATAAGTTTTAGAATCACATGTCTTGATGTCGCTTGACGTCTTCGCGTATCGACACTTTGCTCTCGCTAAGATACAGAATAGACTGGGCTTTGGAATTTCAAATTTCCCGAGGGCTATAAACATCAATGATGGCCGTGGTGCATACAACATTTTTTCTACTCCCTATCGAATATAGACAACATATTTTCATACTATCATGAGTCATAATCCACACCAGGATGCCTATTCTAATTCACGCATCAACGTTGATAACTGGTTAGTCTTGATCACAAACTATCTATCTCCAGACAAGACAGCTATGGTTATTATTTTTTACTCTGTACAGTAGCGCTAACTTGCGGTGCTAGGATGAACTTAATTAAAGCTATCTTGATTATTTTTATAAGGGTATTAAAATTTTGATATATAAAATTCCAAAAACTTTAAATGAAATACAAGTATCCAATTTAAATAATATATTGAAAACATATTAATGATGTAATTATATAAAATTAAAAATAAATAATAAGTCTTGCAATTTTTTTGAAATTTGAACAGGATTACGTCTGACAGTAACAACTGAAACAACACATATAGCACGTTTATAAATAAAGTTATTGTTCTTCTTACGAATTTTCCCTTCTGCCAAAGTTACAAATCACACAATACAAGTAATCACAATAACGATCATTATTAATAATAACTGTTAAGAGAATCAAACTATACTGTGACACGCGCTGAAACAAAGTAATAATTTTTTTGTCATATTATCTAAACCATTTTGATTGGTTATAATTATTTCGGACGCAAACCGGAAAACACCTAATGCTATCTCTTGATGCTAGATAGAACTAAACACGAATTCAAGGACAAACAATAGAGCTGTCATCCCTCTGGTCTTGATATCCCCACCACACTACCATGTGTGACATAATAACCAAGCGACTGTCGCTGCGACCACGTCTTATCAACCCTCGCTCTCGCTAACTACCGCTTGTCAAGTTGTTCGTTGTGATGAAAACTATTTTGGCGAAAAATATTGAGAAACGTATTTTCTTATCAGCTGTTCGAAATAAAATAAAATGGAGATTCGGAAATTTTTCTTGCCAAATTTTCAAATAACTAACACAATATAATGTAAAATTTCTATCATTGGTTATTAACTGTAACCAAATATCCCTAACTCTTGATATAGTTATAAATGTCATGACGTCATAAAGATAGCACCCTCGCTATGAATTAGAATAGATACCCTGTACGCGGTCAGTACGATGGGGAAAGATCTGCGAAGAAGAGAAGAAGCGAAGAAGAATCTAAAGCAAGTATGTGGGACTCAAGAAGGGTCAAGGTTCCTTAATATAGTTCAGTTCAATTAGAGTTTTTATACCAAAACCGAGTATGCGGGATTAAAGAAGGGTATAAGGTTTTTATTTAATTCAGTTCAGAGTCATTATAGTTTTAAAAGCCTACAGCGAGTTTGTTGTTTGATATAAAAACCATTGTTTCAATGTCACTGGTAACTTGTGAAAACGGCCATGCTGCCATCTATTGGAAATATTTAAAGTCTAGTAGGTAGTACAACAATTTTCCACTAGCAGGAATAATAATCGCGTTTAGTAAAAATTACGAGTAGGAATAACTACGTTTAGGAATAATTTCGGTTTGAAATGTTATTTTTAGGAATAAAACTACGGTTAGGAAGAATTGCGTTTAGAAAAAAATATCGGCCGTCGTATAATGTAGTATGTAACGAACTATTTTTTTAAATATTCAGCGCGTGACATTTCGAACATTTCAAATTTTGTTAACATTTTTGGTAACCTAGCAGAGTACAGGAAATATTTCAGAAGAAAAACATTTGTGATTTGTCAATATTACCATGGTAATTTCTTAATGCCCTAGAGCATAATCTAGTAGGTATATAACGTATCCATGACATAAATAAAAAATTACATACTAGGAAGACATGAAATAATTTATATCTTCTTTTGCCTCCCTTGTTGGTTTAACTAATTTTAATTTAATTAAATGACAACAAAATAACAAATTTAAAAAATATATATTGCAAAAAACAGCAAATCATTAAAAATGTATGAAATATAGTGAAGATAGTTTCAATTTCAACAGTAATTGAAATACGTAGTGGTAAAAGGAGTAGCAAAAGGATTAATTACAACAAAACTAGTTCCAACGTACATCGCACAAGCATTAGCTTTCTGTACAATATTAAAGAGTGGATCTTCTTTCAAAATATATATTTTTGACTCACATAAACAATAATTTATTGTTTAATTGTAACTAACCTGTGGCCCAGTAGCAACAGCAGAACTCTGCGTACTGCCGCTAGAGGAAGAGCTGGTGGCGGCGAGCCGAGATAAGATTGACCTCTCGGACATTTGCAGGCGTTGTGCTACAGGTGGAATCCGCGCTAACGTCGCGGGCAACCGCGAAACATCGGATTTCATATCACTCAATAGTTCTTCGAGTTGGTTCAACACCTAGAAGACAAACAAATGAAAATGCGATTTTATAATCTAAAAGTAAATGTTTTTATTTCATTTTTATTTTGCTGGTAATCATTCAACTGAATTTACTCCCAATTATAGCATGGTAGATGTTATTATAGTGGAATCCATCCACTTCGACCGATTAGTCTTGGTGCAGTCAGAATCTGAATCCTTGCGACGACCTTTGAAATTCAAAGCGACATATTGTTTTTGAAACTAAGACTACATTTAAGACCATCAAGTAGTCAACTTGAAGCATCTGAATGCGATTTAATTGCAAGATGTTTTACAATTTAACGACAATTACTACACACTGCCGGTCGAAAGACTTGAACCATGGAACTTCGGGTTCGTATGTCATTACACACAGAGAGCTGTGCTTAAACCCGCGCAGCTACTGCTTCGGCAATGATGTCACCTACATATTCAGGAGTTTACTTTAACTAAATCTGTTGGAATCATGAAATAAGTGCTTTTCGCCGATAAAAATATTAAAGTTTGCACTATCGAAAAAGGCAAATTAGATTTTTGTCACATTTTGAATGTTGTTGAAGCTGTGAAAATGACAAAATCTTCATCATCAGTACCTGTATTCGACAAACGTCGGTGACAAATTCAAATTACACTGTGACCTCAGTGAAATAAAGATCAAGCAGATTACTTTACACATAAATTATCATACTTGACTCTTTTGCCAGCTTTGATCCATATTTCTCTTTCTCACGCTTATATTCTCTCATAAAATAACTGTAGAACCGTGTATTTGGTGAATTACGGCTATGTTTATACAGCCTACAAAGCAACATTTATTTTTAACCGAATTTTTTTCCATCGTTAACACTACAATAATACGTTTTCAGGTTATGGTATCTGTCAAGCGGCGATCATAATTCGTATTTACGAGAAATGTTGTACAAAGAAAATAATAATTGTACTTTTAAACAAATTTCCACGGTTGATAACACTTATTTATGTCAATAATTTTTACCTCTCGCCTAGAGAGGTATAGGGATCGTGAAAAAATTCGATGTCGAGATTTTTGTCAATAAGCACGTTTTAGCACCTTTAGAACCTATTTTGACTATTTTCACGATGATGTCTGTGTGTGTGTGTGTGTGTGTGTGTGTGTGTGTGTGTGTGTGTGTGCGTGTGTGTGTGTGTGTGTGTGCCTACTATAGTCTTTCGTTCTGATTCATTATCTCAAATTCTACTGTACATAAAATTCTAATATTTTGCAATATACATTTATATATGTTAATGAAGAGCTGATAAGATTTTGGTAAAAATCTGCCAACCGGAAATGGTATTTTCTTGAAGCATTTTAACATTTTTTGCAAAAAATATAGGAAATACTGCGATAGTTACAATTTGTCATTCAACATTTGAAAGAACAAATTATCTTTAACAATATTTATTTAACATCGTTTCTATATCTCTTACCAATAAAGGAAAATTAATTTTCAAAAATTTGTAATTTTACCTACCACGATTTGTAAATCATAATATAGGAACAAAATTTAAAAACAAAAATGAAATGTCAATGTGATAGATGAACAGACGTATACACAGTTTCTGAAATTTTTGTGACACCATTTTTAAATATAAATATATTATTAACTGGGTTTAAAACTTAGAACCTATAGGAGCCGAAATATAATAAATTAAAAAATGACAGAATTCCATTAAGTTTTTATCCTTCCATTAAACGTATTGGCTAGTAACCTAACCAAATTCAAATTCACATATTACAGTGTCAAGGCGGGAGGTCATGTGCTGGCCACAACAGATTTTTTTTATAAAATTCGATTATTGAGAATATTTACGAAAAAAGTAATACGTACAGTGTTTAGCATACGAAAAGAGGTGCACACATTTTTTTATTTTGCTGCTACGAGCGCTGCAATCGGAAAATGTTTAGCTTCGCCCACTTGCACAGTCCATAGGTGCACTTTGTTTTTCTCACCTTGTGTAATACAGCGTTGGCCGGCTTGTTACCAGCAAGCGACTCCTTGCTGAGGTGTTGATGAGACTCCGCGAGACATTCAACCTCGGCGAAACGCGCATTCAGCGACATGGCCGGGTGATTTGGATCTTGGGTTAAGTTGAGGTACGCAGCGCGCCGGAGTTGTTCTTCTATCACGAGAGCTTGCTCAAGAAGCTGGAAAATAGTTATTTTGTTATGTTAAAAGCTAGGCACTTTAATTAAGATAATTATTATGTTACTGAAATGCAGAATTCAATATTGTCGTTATGTCAAATTTACTATACTTGATTTCTAAACTAAACGGAGCAATCTGAAGTTGTCTCGCTGAGCCGTATTTACACTGTATAAATACGAGAAAAATATCAATAGATTTTTTTGGCGGCAAAATTAAATTTAACCTATCAGCGGGCAAACTCGGTACAGTCACTTACAACAGCTGACGAGACAAGATGGAGAACATTCGTTTGTTTAAGGGTATGTTCCAAAATTAAACCACATGTACCATGGTAATTTTTTTCAGGATGTCAGTACTAATTTGAAACGCGGTAACTGAAAACGGCGACAAATTTTCGCATATATTCGTTACCACGATCACCGTGCTAGAGAGCACGATATTTGTGGTAAATTTGTATTTGTGTATCGCGATCTCACAGTTTTAACTTAAAAACGTTGGTTTGTTTTTTGAATGGCTGATTTTTCTTTGTTGGAAATGATTATACTTATACAAACGGATTTATCTATTCGAAAAATTTACGAAATCGTATGTAAACATGTATTATTTGTGTATTATTTGTGTATTATTATATTATGCTTTTATTTAAGGATGAAAAAGTATATTTATGTGACTTTTGTGCTTCCATTTCAATAAATACTCTAACCTAAATGTCAAAATTTTACCGAAGCGTTTCACAAGTTACCGAGAGAAACGTCACATTCAGTTACAAAAGAATTACCGTAACATAATACCACGGTAAACATGGTTGAATTTTGGAACATACCCTAAATGATGGTTTAAATGGTTTAAATTACAAAGTTTGTGTGGTGTGAAACTGGTGTTACATCAGCCAATCAAAAACGATCAGTTTTAGCATTCTAACTTCAGATTGCTCCGTTTAGTTTAGAAATCAAGTATAATTAACTGTCAACAAAAGTTGACATTGACGTATACGCAAATCAGGCCGCGAAGTAAACCATTTATGTACAATAGATTTCGCGAACAGAATTGAATTGTGTCGAATATTTTTGACAGTAATTTCGCAGCAGGTATATAATTAATAGTTATTTATGCATCTAGAACAAAAAGTGAAACATTAAGGTTTTCTTTACGGTCGAGGCGTTCAGCCGAAGTAGGAATTATATGTAAGTAGCTTAATAACAATTCTCGTCTGAAATACATACAAAATTTTATTTCATACTCTTTCTTTTTGGGTGCTGTGCTTCATTTAACGCAATATCATTGTATTAAATAAATGTGAAATGAAGTTTATTTTATAAATGAAGTTACCTAGCAACGACCTTGTTATAAGCCGCAAAATTTTGCGGCCTAAGCCTTTAAAGTTCTATTTTGCGGCCTATAAATAATCCGAAATATCACTGTATGTCACAGTACAAAATAAATAACTATTTAAGCACTACTATGTTTTAAAATAATAAGATATCTTAGTTTATAATGGCAGTCTAGCAAGATTAAAAGTAAAAACATATTTCAGTAAAAATGTATCTTAGAATCAAAAGATTGCTTCTAAATCTTCAAAACAATCATCTGCATTCAAAGAAATTAATTTAGCTCTGATAAAATAAACCAGAAAGACAAAAATGTGTCCAACTAGAGGTGAACAGAGCATAAATAATTAAAATTAACATAAATTTTTATTCCAATTAAATTGTCACAGCTTCACAGATCACAGCAAGTCTGGATAAATAGTTAGTATTACTAAGTTGATCTGCAAAATGACAATTTTAACTTACTCACTACTGTCTGTCTTACCTTGAACCTCCTAGCAAGGAACTTATTTTTGATTTCCAAGAAGTTCCCTTTGCCCACATCCATTTTAAAGGGCTCGTTGATGATCGCAAACCGGATATCACTCTGTATGTCCTGCCATCTGCCATATCCGTGTGTGACAATACCAGCCAGGAGCCAGTAGTCGTGTCTCCGGTGCCAGATCTCGTACTCTCTACCAGGCACTGCGGCTTTCTCTTCATTGAGCCAGAGTGTGTGTAGTTCTGTGAAGCCGCCGTCGGCGATGTTGAACATGAACTTGCGTTTGGGGCCGTCGAGTTTGCCTTCTTCTTCGTCTTTGTCCTTTGGCTGGAACAAATACAACTTTCAAATACAGAGTCTGGGCGCCCGCCGATTATTTTTAAATCGCCAATAGACAATAATTCGAGGTGACGTGTTTAGGTCTTATAAATGGTATAAAATTCAGATTTTTCTCTTAAACCGAAAATCATTGTTACATTTACGGGATGCACAAGACATAATTTGGAAACTGTAAATTTGTAAGCTCGTATATTTTGTTTGTATTAATTCTTCATATAATTTAACGCTATGGCGATTATATTATGTATCTAATTTTTTATTAGAACAGTTCACAAAATAACTGTTGGCGCCATCATCGATTTCTAGTTGAATATCCTCTATTGACAAAAAATACTGAAGGGGGAGTGCAAATTGTAAAAAAATAAACTTATCGAAGTACGCTGTCTGTTGGAAACACTAGTATTTCTGCTTAAAACATTTTTCATTAGAAAGTGATATCAATATTTAGTAAACAAGTAAAAAGCGATTAAAATTCCTTCAATTTTAGAGCTGATGTCAAATTTTAATAGCGGTTTTAAAAAAAAAACAACAATAATGAGAACATTACATTTTTTCTTTTCATATTTTAAAAATATACGTTAAAAACTAGTGCATAACCGAGTGCATGACATATTTTTCATTACATAAATGTTCATATATACTCAGAAAAACACTGTATTATAAGAAAAAAAAATAATGTGGTTTTATTTACACTAATTATTCTTTAATATTAACATTTTGCGTTTTAATATTTTGTTATGTCCAAATTAACATTTTGTCAAATATTACATTATTTGGTAAAGCCGTTTTTCAAAAAACTGTTTTCTTCTACTTTTGGAGCTATTCGTACGCCACTTTAACGAAGTCCATCCTTTCAGTATGATTCAAAACAACGACCTCTCTAGCCGATTTAATCACCATTTGAGCACGCTAATTCACTCAACCATTGAGGCGACTAGTTGATAATTATAAAAATATCAATAATCTTTAAGCCTAAATTTTGAAAAGATGTATTTAATTAGCACTACCAACTTTTTGAATATTAAATTATTATGAAGGAATATACTATCTATCACGTCTTTTATACAACTTGGGTCGGAGTACACCACAGCAGAGAATAATGGCATGAATTTATAAATGTATGCTGTAATTAATGATTTTAGAAGAGAAACAGGTGATTAGTATGCACTTATTACATAAAATATTTTTTAATTTCCTTTAAATGAATGAAATAGATATTTTACTCACTTCCTTTTTGGCATCCTCTTCAGTGGGCACAACAATAACGTCATCATCTTTTTTCTCTTCTTTCTTTACCTTTTCTTCTTCTTTGGATTTCGGCTCAGCCTCTGTTTCCTCTTTTTCTTCTTTTGTTTCTTCAGGTTCTTCTTTAACTTTGGATATTAATTCTTTTTCATTTGTTTCCTCATTTTCTGTTGCTTCTGTTTTTTCTTCTTTTACGACAGGTTTTTCTTCTTCAGTTTCATTGGTTTCAGGTTCTGTTTTAATTGGGGGTGTTGATTCTTTCTCGGTTTCAGGGGTTTCTTTGGACTCTTCCTTCACTTCTTTGTCTTTTTCTTTGTCTTCGTTCTACAAAAGTAAGAGAAAATAAGTATTGAAATTATAATAAATAAATTATTATGTATGAATTCGTACGGACCATTTGGGTTGGGGGTTAAAAATGTAGAACCGTTTGTCCGATCTTCATGAAATTTAGCACACAGGTTTCTTTTGACCAGAATCAGATTGTCAGGCATGTTGAATTAGATTGAACCATTGGGGTGGGGATTAACCAAAACTTGATTTTATCCTGGCAACGCCGGGTAGTCACCTCAACTAGTATTATATAAACTTCACTAACCTCTTTTTCCTTGTCAGGGGCACTCTCTCCAGAAGTTCCACCAGGTGCCGGACTAGCCGCTGCAGATGTCGCTGGCGTAGCGCTCGTGCTCGTCGTCGTACTCTTAGGCGTTTCGCCCTCAGCTGGTTTATCTGCTGCTTTATCTGTAGCTCCAGCGGAACGAATAGGCTCGCAAGGTTTCCGAATCAGTTCCGGCATGCTGTAGTATCCGTTTATATGTTCAAATTCTTGAACCTAAAATCAATTAACATTACATAGTATAAACGTAAACAAGTATAAGCAAATCATCGAGTCAAAAAAAGTACGTCAACAAAATAAGTAACTATAGTCTGTTCCAAATAAGAATATAGTATGGGGCGATTTGAGCGTCCTGATTGGTCTAGCCGGAAATCAAGTTTACATCAGCGAAAAATTTGTGATATGCGCGCACCATTTAGCTGTCGAACGCCGTAGTAAGAAGGGCTGGTATTGTTGAAAAAGTGAGTCGTTGATTAGCGTCAGGAGCGCGTGACGCGCGCAACATAACACTATTTCAAAAATACCGCTCTACGTTTAAATTTCTATTTAATGTGTGTAAAACGGGCTGGCTCCGCAGCGCCAACTACTATACTCTTATTTGGACCAGGGTATAGACATGACGGCATCAACGAAGAGGACATAACAGAGATTCTAGCACTGCTCCATCTCGCAGTTAGTCTTATAAAATTATAAATGTTTCAATATTGTATTCCAGGATTGTTAACTGTACGTTTTTAGGGCGTACATACGCGTTTTCATAATAAAATATTAATGTGTACGCTATATGCACACTTTTAGAGAAATTGTAGTAATGTACGCTTTTCTAGTAATCGGCTATTTGATCTATTGCAACAATAGTATCCAAGATTTTTGAAAAAATTCTATTCTTCATTTTTTTTGATCCATCGATTTGGGAAAATTAATAGTTGGCAACCCTAATCATGGCAGATATAGTTTTATTATGATTGTTACTAAAATGCTGACGTACATAGTCTGAGTCGTGAATTTGCCTATAGCTAGGAATAAGATAAATAAGAAAAGCTGATATAGCTCGTAACTCACACTTACCTTCTTCCTGATCAAGCTCATGACACCGATCCTTGTTAACACGTGCTGCCGGCTCAAGCCTTCTCTAGGAACGCCATCGGCGAAGGTTTCAGCGTTGTCTGCACCAGGTTCACATAAATGCCGCATGAAGAGGCTGACGTACGCTTTGAAGATCTTTTCTGATTTGCCACGAAGATCGCGGACCAGCCACTGGGAGTTAAAAGCGTCTTGGGGAGGCATTCCATACCTGATTACCAAATTAACTATGAGTAAATACAATTGAAGCAAATTAATGAACAAATGATAATATGTTGGTTACCAGTTACCTGATAATGGAAAGACATCATTTTCGAAACGTCGTATAAATAAATAAATATAAAATACAGAAAACCAAATCGTATATAAAAAATTTCCAGCAATAGGTAGAAAAATTTTCGTGTAATCGAATGCTGGAAATTTCAAGTCAATATTCAGCTAATCAAACACAATAAATAAATACAATACTGAAATTTTTCTTATTCCTCGAGGAAAAGCATCTTTAAATATCGATTTGACTAAAACTTTGGACACCGCAAGTCAATATTTTAATTCGTTTGTTTTGGTTTGAAAAGACAACATTACGGTTTTATTTTATTTAAAATGACTAGAAATTTCTTATAAATTTTTTCGTGAAAAAATAGATAGCAAATTTTGTGCTCTACAATTTCTTATATAACCATTTTTCTTGTTATATTGACCATAGGAGATAAATATAAAAAACTAAAATTGGCCCACATTTTCTCAAAATGGCGACCGCCTCTGACACTCAACACTTTGGCTTTTGGCACTACTTTTAATATGAAAGATATTGGTTTAATTTGAATAATTGTATGGCAATTTTCACATTATTCTCAAAACTCATAGGTTTATCCTATAACCGCCGGACTAAAATAAGAATGACTACTTTAATGCCTAAATAATTAAAATCACTTACCGCATGATGGCGTTGAGGAACGCCTTCCGCTGTCTGGCATTGAACCCAAGAACTTCGATGTTACCACCAACGCGAGCCAAAAGGGGAGGAAGAGGACGATCACGATCGTCTTTCCTCTCCATTCGGCGTCGACTTCTTCGACTAAGATCTCCTGCGCCAAAACATGACATATTACTTATTAGCAAGACACAACCGAACTCCAATCGACAGATTGTTTATCAGTTTGCAAAACTTTCACTAAATTAACACTTACCATCAGCCTTCTCATCATATTCGTCGTCTTCTTTGTCTTCGTCTGAGCCAGCCGAGAAGTCCGAGTTGTAATCTGAGAGATTCTCTTGCCATGTAGTGTCTTCTCGCGTATCTGTAGTCATTCCGTCGTTGTAGTTCACTTGTTTGCGTACTCGTTTACCTTTGCCCAACGTTCTGGAAGAAATTCATAAAAATTATAACAATTATGTTGTATTTTACTATGATTTACAGTTAAACCACATAAAGAAATGGTTTTTTAAATAAAATAATATAGTTAATGAAATGTATCTTTTAAATCAAAAGACTGACGTTTTGTTTAGTTCCGGTATTGTAACTAGAAGGACGAATGTGCATTAAAGTAGTATGGTCGTGCCAGGCACTAGTCAATCATATAACTTTTAATGACAATGATAAAAAAAATATGATTAATGTGCAGTTGGACCGCCTACACCTAAACTTTTAAATTAAGCTTATACCTAAGTGTAGCTTTAATTCGTTGCACCGGTCACTAAACTCGGTTTAAAAATACTAAACTTGGCTTAAGATAAGCCTTCAATTTTCTTGATTTAGCGGTGGTTTAACATCAGAATAAATATTTTGTTGTGAATTGGAAGTGAAGTTAAAGTTTAAATTTATTGTATATATAAAAAATTGATTTTGATGAAATTATAAACGACGAAGACGATAATTTAGTTGCGCTAGAGTTAATTGTATATGGGATGACCGTGTGGGATACCACGACGAATAAATAATAGAGCTGACTATTTTATTTCAGAGTTATTTTCTCTTCCCTTGGCTTTTTCTAGTTTTTTTTCTTTATATATTCATATTTCTTTAAAGAATCAGCATAAAATATTTGATTTCTTTTGTAATTATTATAATGTGGGTTCCTAATCATATTTAAGGCCAGTCAGTTACTGTATTACACATTTTTCTATTCCCATGTTTTAATTTACCTATTAAATAACCAAACATAAAAAACGAGTTTTTAAATAAGATAATAGTTGATGAAATGTATCTTTGATTCAAAAGACAGACCTTACAATTACAGAACAATATTCTGCATTCAAAGAATTTTGTTTACCTCCGGAATTATAACTAGAAGGACGAAAGTATTTTAAACTAGTGGTGAAAGAACATAATTAATTTATAAGTAGCCAAAAATATTTAACTTCTTTTTAATTATTGTTAAGTGGGTTTCTAATTATATTTAAAGAAAGCCATTCAGTATCAATTTACTTAAAAATGTGTACATTATTTTTTGTTACTATTGATATTCTGTAACAAATAGCACGTATTTACTTGACAACGGGATTAAATAATTCAATTCATTGACAACGGGATTAAATATAAAAAATAATCCCTTGGGATCAAATTAAGAACCTTAATACCTAAAAATAAAGACTAAAGAAAAGTTTTACTTCCGGAAGTGTAAAAAATAATTAACAAATATAAATATATAATTTGCCTACCTTGCGATATCTTCTTGCTGCTGTTCATAATGATGCCTCAGCAACTTGATCCAATACGCCGGGTCAGTATTCTCCGCTTCTTGTTTAATAATTTCAGTATCAACATCTTCTTCATTGTCGCCTTCTTTAGTGACATAACTCGCGACCTTGAACGAGCTGAGGTACTCGTTGGCCCAGTTTTCTTTCTGTTCGATACCTTCCTTAGACCTGTCAAGAAGTTCTCCGATTGCTCGGTCGTCGTAATGGATGGCCTCATCTTCTTTGCCTTCGTCTTCTTTGAAGAGCTCTTCCGTACCGAACCTAGAGAAATTATGTTAAATTAAAAATTATTAAAACTTTACTTTTGATTTATGTCAAGTTGCATTTATGTATAATGACTTTGTGGATGCTGGAAAGGTAAAAATAAGTAAGATTGAAATCAGATAATAGTTACTTATGTATTAAGGATGTAAAGAAGCTTTTATGGCGTGAGACGTAATTCGTAATAAAAAATCCTTCTTTACTGCAAACATCTATCTTCAAAAATGGATTAATGCAACATACACCGAGAGCATAAGTAATATGATATTTTATATCCTCACCTAAGAATGTCGTCAAGCTCCTGTTTGGTGAAATTCGAACCCTTGCCGCCCATACCGGGCCGCACGACCAAGTGAGTCAACATCATTTTCCGTTTGGCGACTTGTGTGACTCTTTCTTCGACCGAGTTCCTTGTGACGAACCGGTAGATCATGACTTTGTTTGCTTGACCGATACGATGCGCTCGAGAGAAGGCTTGGATATCGTTATGGGGATTCCAATCAGAGTCGTAGATGATGACGGTGTCAGCTGTTGCCAAGTTGATACCTAGACCGCCAGCCCTGAGAAAGAAATATTGATGATTCATTTTTTTTCCTGTTAATTAATTAACTAATTAAATTGAAAGCGATTTATTGATCTGATTTAAGCAGGTTTAAAATGAGCAAGTATTTATTCACTTCACCCTGAATAACTATCGCCCAAACTATTAAAAAAAACTCCAAAATTCAAAGATAATTTTGTAATATTTTACAAGTAAAAGTTATGGAACATTTGTAAAACTTGAATCCTAGAAAAATTATAAAATACAAACCTTGTAGAAAGTAAGAAGGCAAACTGTTGGGCCCCAGGAGCGTTAAACCTATCAATAGCTTCTTGTCTCACTGACCCAGTAATTGCACCATCGATACGTTCATATTTGTATCCTTCGCCCTCTAAGAAATCTTCCAAAATGTCCAACATTTTTGTCATCTGAGAGAAGATTAACACTCTACAAAAAACAAAAATAATATAAAATCTATGGGTATTTTGTTTATTCATTTTAATTTTGCTGGTAACCATTCAAAAGAGGATTTACTCCCAAGTGCAGAATGGTAGATGTTATTATAGTGGAATTCAACCACTTTGACCGATTCATCTTGGTGCAGTCAGAATTTCAACACGTGCGACGACCTTTAAAATTCAAAGCGGCAACGAAGATATTCTTTTTGCAACCAGGACTACATTTAAAAGTTAATTTAACCCATATGAAGTGTATTTTGTACGCCTGATATTTCAAGTCAATGGGGGCTTACAGCGGCGGTAGCGTTCCAGATCCAAGAACTAAAATTTTACCCTATCATGTATTTGACGTATAAATGTCAGATGAATTTTGTGGTAAAAGTTTTACAAAACTTTGAAAATGCCATATTGTTGCATTAAAAATTGTAATATTGAAACAAGTATGGCAGGAAGCCATAAACCGACCAAGTTTTATACTTAAAACTCTTTCATGATGATTAAACGTACCACCTAAATTTTGGCCTTTGTGGGTGGTGGTACAAAAAATAAACCATCGCTTTATAATTTATTTGTGGTTGATGTGCGGTGTGCGGTGGTTTAAAGCCTGATTTATAAACTTGACGTTGTCGTTCAGTTCGCCGTAGACGTTGACGTTCAAAGTTAAATATTAGAAAAACATATGCCTCGTTTATAAACTCCGTTGACGCTCCTGTTCGAAGTTTATAAACGACGCATGTTTTTCTAACATTTAACTTTGAACGTGAACGGCAAACTGCAATGTCAAATTTATAAGTCAGGCTTTATGCCTGAATCATATTATCCCAACTCAAAGCCACGACTTCGTTCAGCTGTATTTTCACTTCTATTTTAGCGTATATCTATGGTATTACTATTTTGAGGTTAAGTTTGAAGCCAGGTGAATTTCCGGACAATTTTTACTGTTCTCAATCAAATTTTGAATATAAAAGTAAGTTATTACGATAGTTTATTTCTAAATGGACATGTGTATTGTATTATTTAATATATGCATCAATATAAATTGCTTCTTTTTCTGTATTACTGTTTACAAATTGTACCACCGCCCAGATTTAAATTCAAGCACGATTTTTTTAGAAAAAATATTATAAAATGTCTCGATTACAATGCAAACATGAATTTTGTCGACAAATTCGACCAAATAAATATACTTACGAAATAAATCGTAAAAGTCACATATGGTGGCATTGGATCTTTTTTTACCTTATCGATGCTTGTGAATGCATTTGTTTTGTATAGAGGTCTTACTTTACCAAAAATATCCATGAAGGATTTTAGGCTGCCATTCTTAGATTGTCTTATAAGTGAACCAAATCAAAAAGTCATCAGGTTTTTCGAGTCCAGAAATCCCGAAAGCGAAAAGGCTGTAAAATGCGGAACACAAACCCATTCAATCTTCTAGAAGACGCTGTGCAATTTGCAGCACGACGAATCGTAGTGCTCCTCATGCAAAGTGGCACTTTGTCTAAGCAAAAATAAAAATTGCTTCGAACTTTTGCACAGTCACTAAAAGTATAAAATGGGCGGAGATATATTTTGTAAACCACCTGTATTCATTAAAAAAATAAATAAATTTTCAAAAAAATGTTTTAGTTACTCATAGATAACATAAAAAACTACCATTATCCTGGAGATGACCGAACAAAACCCTTTAAAAATAATTGCGCCCACTTTAGGTAATTTTATTCGCAAAAGTCTGCTCCTGAAAGAGTTAAGAATAAAAATTCGACAAAGATGATTTTTGTATCTACAAGTTATTTGAGTTAAATTTTAATATATAATTATAATAACACATATTACTACGTATGTTTACATTATTTGACGTTTAATATACACGCGTGATGACACAATGTTTTGGGATTGGAACACTGCTGCCATCTAGAATAGTTTGGCCTGTAAGCTCCCATTAACACTTACTTAAGGTCTTAAAGTCAGGTATGTTTATCTTATTTATAACTCATTATTTATAAAAGAAAATAAATCGTAATATTTATCTGATAAATTTGATCCTCACCTGTGTCCCTGGTCCCGGAGTTTCCTCAACATCTTAGCGAGCAAGACCAGCTTTCCAGCGGCTTTGATAAGCGCCTGCGTCTCGTAGGACCCATTTGGACCTAGTGGAGCTTCTTCAGACGCTGCAGGGAAGAGATACGGGTGATTACAACATTTTTTCAGATCCATCATAATATTGAGCAGTGAAACGGATTGACCACCGCCCTTCGGATTCAAGGCTTCGAAATTACGAGTTAGAATATATTTGTAGTATTTCTTCTGCATTGGGGAGAGCTCCACACGGACGATGAACTCTGATTTCGAGGGCATGTTCTAAGGAGAAAAAATAATCTTCGATAAAGAACGAAGTCAATAATAATCTAGATATATTTTTCTTACCTTGAGTACATCAGCCTTCAATCTTCGCAACATGTGCGGCCCCAACATTTCGTGCAACTTCTTAACCTGATCTTCTTTCGAAATATCAGCGAATTCATTTTGGAAAGCCGATAAATCGTTGAATTTACTGCTGTTTAAGAAATTAAGCAAGTGGAACAATTCTTCTAAGTTATTCTGCAGTGGAGTACCCGTTAATAATAATTTGTACGAGATGTTGTATCCAGCCAGAAGCCTGAAGAACTAAAGAAGAGGTTTTTTCTTAATAATTTTAAACGAAGTGATGGAATATAGTGAAAACTCACTTTAGATTGGTTGCTCTTTAATCTGTGAGCCTCGTCTACAACCAGAACAGCCCAGTCAATAGAGCCCAAGCAGGCAGAATCAATGGAAACCAATTCGTAACTTGTTAATAATACGTTAAATTTAATTTGATTGGTTCTTATTCTAGTTGCTCGACTTCCACCACCTCTAACTGCTCCTTCTTCGAACGATAATTCATTTTCTCTGATCACAGCCCTGCCAAGAAAAAATATTAAGAAGAGGTGATAGTGATAATTTATAAAATAAAAGTAAGAAGTAAACGTTGTTTTTCTTGAAGTTATAAAGTTATTAAGATTCAGAAAAGGTACTTTAACTATAGATAAATTTAAGTATACATTATTTATACATCATAAAACTGACTACTAGTAAAATTTGTGTATTGACTATTTGCAATTTTAACCAGGAATGTACAGCCAAGTTTTATAACTGGAATAAGAAGCAAGTGTGCTAATCATTAAACTACAACTGTCTTATATTTATGGATATTATTTATACATAATTTCACTGAACTGAAAAAAATATGTATCTTAGAATCAAAAGATTGTCTCTAATACTTCAAAACAATCATCTGCATTCAAAAAATTAATATAGCTCTTACGATAATAACCAGCAAGACAAAAATGTGCCAAACTAGTGGTGAACAGAGCATTGTAACCGCGATTGTAACAAATATTTTTTCTACGAAAGTGCGAATTCACATGTTCACATTTGATAGTGAAAGTAGGCTTTGCGAATTTTTTAAAAAGTACATTTTTCATACCTAAAACTCTTAATTTGTTGTAATCTCTCTAATACAATTTTCACTGAATTTGAGACAAATAATTTTACTGAAGAGGCCTGTTTACCTCCTAAAACCCAGTATAAAATGTACTAACGTTGCGAGTGTTTTGTGGCCAGTACAAGAATGGTAAAATTTTATTTCAACAAGGATTTAATAGAGAAAGAATCTACAGACGTGCATTTTTAAAATTTTGATTAAAAAATTGTACATGATTATAAAATTTCCGAAAAATTCAATAAAAAATCCAATTTATGCAAACTTTCCACGGTTATATCTCATGACAAATTAATTTTTAAAATTTGAAAGGCACTTCTGTAGATCCATTCTTTCTCTATTAAAAATGTTTATAAGAACATTATCCTGAAGTCAATAATAATCTGACAGTTTACTCGCAAATAAAACACTTTTACAGTATTTTTCAACTTCAAAATGACGATGCGGCAAAGTACGAGTTTCGGGCTGGTTTCAGGCAGTCGTAGTAGTGGGGGAAATAGTGAAATAGAAAAAAAAGTAAAATCGAAAGTATTCTAGGAATTTGGAAAAAACGTAGAACCTAGAACTAGAAATTGTGCAGTTACTGGAAGGTCAACGCCAATATTTTTTATTTCAGAGACAAAAGTTTAGATTCACAATTGCCGTAAAATGTCCGAAGAGATACAAATAAACTCACTTTCACTATCGCTACAACATTCTGCATTAAAAGTCATTATTTTGATCATAAATCACACCATAAATGCAAAATTACAAAATTGATCTGTACGTTTTAAGATATTGTTATTGCTTTCAGCTTTGACAGCAAATCTACCTGATTCGTTTTTATTAAATTTGTAAATATTGTATTTCCATTATTAATTTTAAATATTTCCCACTTTCGTAGAAAAAATAGTATGTAACACACTTGCGGAAAGAGTATTTGAAAAACTCATATGATAGGAGAACTCGCTAACGCTCGTGCTCCACCTGTCATACTATATAGTTTTTCAATGAAGCCCTTTCCTTGTATTACAATATAGGTACTATTAAAATTAATATTTTTTTGCATTTTAATATCATTATTTTATTTTTGAGTCTATAATTCTTAAATGCCACCGAATTGAGGAAAAGTTTAAAATCAATTTGGTAACAAATAACATTTCCTCTTATTCTTATAAAAAAATAAATCATATATTTACCTAAATTTTGGCAAAAAACTTTTTCAATCTTCAAGTTTATGTACTTCCGGTTTATGTACTTTTACCAAAATCTTTTCAACTCGTCTAAAATGTATACAAATGTCAAATACCAAAAATTGAATTTTTTTAATAATGCATTGTAGTCTATAGTGTCTAGTGTCCTATATTAGTGTTCGAGATATTTAATTAGCTATGTAGTTAGGACATTTAGTTATAGAAGTTTAGTCTTATGTTATTTAGAATAATTGTGATTTTTTGATCGAGTGAGAAAAGGAAAAGCGATAAGTTTTGTTATTGTTTCAGTTGTTATTATGAAAAAAGAAGATTATGTCATGTATTATTAAAAAGTAGAAATAAACGTGAATGTTTGAATATTTATGTGAATTATTATTAAGTAAGAGCCTACAGCATATTTAAGTTATCGTCCATTCCATAATCCACACATTACACATACGCACATACATACATACAGACATCATCGCGAAACTACCATAAATGGGTTGTAAAGACTCTAATTTGTGTTCATTCCCTAAAAACACACTACCCGATTTTAGCCATGATTCCAATACCTTCCTTACAGGTATGTGGCGGAAGGTAAAAAAACCTGAGTTTAAGTCTCGGTAATTATCTTAAATTTTCCTCTCAAATATAAGTAGTATCAGCCTAATCATAAATACTATATACAAATATACTATTTAGAATTTACAGAAGAATTTAATTTGGAACAACTGCTAAAAGCTGGCGCCAGAAAATGTAAATTTTAAAATAAATCAGTTTTATTTATTTCAGACTCTATTTAAATAAATTTGTATGTAAAGAAGAATTTTTGTAGGCTCTCTTTTTATTTTAATAACCTCTAAAAGCTAAAAAAAATCGTTTTTTACCGCATGCGATGTGATAAAATCATGGCATGTGTAAAATCGTAACTACCGATGTGTGATTGTTATGTTTAAACATCAGGAGGCAAAAAACTGTTTATAAGTATTATAATATCTCACTCACCTAGAGTCCTTATCACCAACATACGTAATACAATAAAAGTCCGGCGCCCAAAGCTCAAACTCTCTCTCCCAATTAATAATCGTGGACAGCGGCACCGAGACCAAGAACGGTCCCTTGCAGTGGCCCTCTTTGTACAGCGAGTACAAGAACGTGATGGTCTGGATAGTTTTCCCCAGACCCATCTCATCGGCGAGGATGGTGTCGATTCCCTGGCCCCAGGAATACCGTAACCAGTTCAAACCTTCCAGCTGGTAAGGATGGAGCTGCATGCCGGTCTCGCCTAAGAAGTCGGGTTGTTTGTCGTATTTCTTCTTCAGGTCGGTTGTGGGTTTGTCTGGGGGTGGGGTGTACCGACGGCTTGGAGAAAACACAAAAATATTCAAATAAAATGTTGATACTTGGACAGATTAAATCAGATCAGCTAGTAGTCCAGTAGTTTTGTCATCAGAAAGATAGAGTAGTTATGATGAAGGCCTTATGATAAATCCAAGTATTCGACCTCGACAGACTTCCAATATTTGTCAAAATTTTTAAAAAATCAGCAAAATTTTCGACCTTTTTTCAGTTTTTGACAATTTTGACCACGAAAGACTAATTTTTTGGCAACAGTACCGTTCACAATGATGTATTAAACAAATTTTTCTCCAATCAATTGTTTACAAGTTATGAAAGAGGAAAACAGAGCGCTTTTTAAAAATTAAATCATGCCATTACTTTATTTCATGATACACAAAAACGGCTGCAACTTTGTAACGAATAAAAATAACTACTCCCGGTTTCAAGCATTCAATGGGGGTTTCCAAGCTTCCGGATTTTATATAAATACTTATTGGATATCAATTTTCAGCATATATAAGTTATAGGAAAGTGATAATAATTGTTAATTTTATAGATCTATTTCCTTTTTATCGAAATGAAAAAGTAACTCTTTTGAACCATGCATTTAAAGCGCCATGTGTGACGCACACGACACTGAGTTCAAACCGTGGGTAGATTTGTTCGTATAAGTTCGTTTTTTGTCGTTTTGACTACGGAATGGACGACGGACCTGTGTTGAAATAAGTTAAGATCTACATATCGTATTCAGTCCTTGTCAGCGCGGTGAACGTATATTCTCTATGTCGATGACGTCACACCGTCACACACGGCATTGTATTTCGCGGCACCTATTTTTTAAACTTTTTTTGTTGTTGCTTATTAGCAACTTTTTTGCAAAAAGAATAAATACAGATCTAATATTTTAATGTATAGATTAACGGTGACCGGACAAAACAGAACAATGAAAAAACAGTACATGAAAAAACAGAACATGATAAAACAGAACATGAAAAAAGAGAACATGAAAAAACAGAACAGTGAAAAAACAGATCAATGAAAAAAGAGAACAATGAAAAAACAGAACACTGAAGAAACAGAACAATGAAAAAAGAGAACAGTGAAAAAACAGAACACTGAAAAAACAGAACATTGATAAAACAGAACATGAAAAAACAGAATATGAAAACATAACAATGACAAAACAGAACTCAAGAAGGGTTTTGTTAGCATAGAATAGTTTATGTCAAAAAACGGAGTTCTGTTGGACTCAAGAAGGGTTTTGTTAGCATAGATTAGTTTATGTCAAAAAAACGGAGTTCTGTTGGACTCTAGAAGGGTTTTGTTAGCATAGATTAGTTTATGTCAAAAACGAAGTTCTGTTGGACTCAAGAAGGGTTTTGTTAGCATAGATTAGTTTATGTCAAAAAACGGAGTTCTGTTGGACTCAAGAAGGGTTTTGTTAGCATAGATTAGTTTATGTAAAAAACGGAGTTCTGTTGGACTCAAGAAGGGTTTTGTTAGCATAGATTAGTTTATGTCAAAAAACGGAGTTCTGTTGGATTCAAGAAGGGTTTTGTTAGCATAGATTAGTTTATGTCAAAAAAACGGAGTTCTGTTTGACTTAAGAAGTGTTATGTTAGCATAGATTAGTTTATGTCAAAAAACGGAGTTCTGTTGGACTCAAGAAGGGTTTTGTTAGCATAGATTAGTTTATGTCAAAAACGGAGTTCTGTTGGACTCAAGAAGGGTTTTGTTAGCATAGATTAGTTTATGTCAAAAAAACGGAGTTCTGTTAAACTCAAGAAGGGTTTTGTTAGCATAGATTAGTTTATGTCAAAAAACTGAGTTCTGTTGTACTCAAGAAGGGTTTTGTTAGCATAGATTAGTATATGTGTTGTTTTTTCATGTTCTGTTTTAACAATGTTCTGTTTTTTCAGTGTTCTGTTTTTTCAGTGTTCTGTTTTTTCACTGTTCTGTTTTTTCACTGTTCTGTTTTTTCATTGTTCTGTTTCTTCAGTGTTCTGTTTTTTCATTGTTCTGTTTTTTCATGTTCTGTTTTTTCATGTTCTGTTTTTTCATGTTCTGTTTTTTCGTGTTCTGTTTTTTCATTGTTCTGTTCTTTCATGGAATCAGATTAACATATAAAAAAACCAAAAAATCGTGGAAACCCCCATTCCACAGACTTTTATATCCACATATAAAGTAAAAAAAAGGAAAGTGGCTGACGTCTAGTGGCAAACTGACGAACTAGTCTAGTAAGTGATAACAAGCAAACTTACGGCACTCGCTCCTCATCATCCATCAACTCCCGGGTCTTGGTCTTCTTCCCCTTGCCCTTCTTGCCTTTCTTGCTGGAAGTGGTGCCGTCAGCGTTGCAGGCAGCTCTCAAGTCCAGATAATATTCAATGGCTTGTTTCAGCCCTGGGATATCATCTGAATCCTCTTCCCAAGTGGCTTGGTCGTACGCCAGCTCGCGCCATTTCACCAAGTATAGAGTTCGGCCATCGCGCATGGTGCGGTGGTTGATTATGCGGTGCACAAGGAGCCATTCGGGCTTGACTCCGTATCTGAAAGAAGATCATTTATGTTTATTTTTTTGTCGTCTATTCTATTTTGATGGTAACCAGGTAACAGAATTCAATACCAGAGACAGAATGGTTGAATGTAGATATTATAGTGGAATTCAAACAGAGTTGGGCATGAATAACCCAAATTGAATTTATTTTACTAAAGTATTTTTTCATCAAGGAAATCTTGATGTATTTGTCACCGATGAAATAAAAATCCATCGCGGACGGGTGCGTTCTATCATTTCATCGAGGAGTTCCTCGATGCTCCTTGATGTGTGTACTGTGTACCATAGGCATTACCACGGTTACTAGAAGATAGGTTGGGATCAGTTGGGACACTTCCAATAGTTACCATTATAAACAAATGGTCAGATTTTTTCCTCCTAAAATTAGTTTTATAGACGTCACTAGTGTATCACTACACCCGATATAAAATGTACCAATTTTGTGTAAAATGAAGTTTAATATTTATATGACTACAATTAAACAATAATGGTTCTAAAACATTTGAAAAGTGACAAAATTCCGACATTTATTTTGATGCACAGGTAGAAAATTTAGTCCATAAATTTAAATTATTTTATTTCTGAGTTGGATAAAACTAGATTTTGTGCTAAAATTCTGATAAGAACAACCTTTAACAATAAATAAAGAACCATATTTTGCAATATATTGTAAATTTTAGATATGTCAAATTGATTCGAAAATGTACGATAGAGGTCTATACTGCATCACTCCACCCTCACAAAGCACGCTAGAAAGAAACTTTTTTTGACCATGTACACAGCTCAAGTGTCCCAACCATGTCCCAACCTATCTTCTAGTAACCGTGGACATTACATATTATTATTTTTCTTTTAGATGCCCAAAAGTTCGTAATGTCCAGTGCACGCGGAGAAACTTTTTGACATGTTTCCTGAAAAAAATTTCCGGAAACTTCAAAGTTTTAACGGCGCCTATAAAAACGAGGCATTTTCAGGAAACGTTGTGAAGTGCAACTAACTTCTTATTTGTCAAATCGTCAAATGTGACATGTGATTATAAACATATTTATAGTTGTTCAAAGAAAATCTCCATTTTCTGGAAACTTTTTTCAGAAAACTTGTCAAAATGTTTCTCCGTGTGCACTGGACATTATATGCGAAATAAATCAAAGTGGCTGACCTATTGCGGCCAATTGATGAACCCTAGGAATAAGGAACCTGTCATAGTTATTCATCAATTCTCAGTTCGAGGTGTCAACATTTGGTACAAAGTGTGTATTTTGTAAATAAAACATTCGTTGTGTATATAATACACTGTTATTTATGTCAGTTTTTTGTGAAATAATAACAGGTTCCTTATTCCTAGCGTTCATCAATTGGCCGCAAGAGGTCGGCTGCCGTTGTTACAGCGCCTCTATAGTACGTTTTTTCGCCAATATACCATTGATTGTTTGCATTCTTGTTGTGTCAAATGTCACCATAAAAATTTGAGGTTAACGTGATTTTTAAAATTAATAATTATTTTACCCTTTTAATACATCGCATGATTCTGTAGGAAATAATTAAAGATTAATAAAATAGAACAAAACTAAATAACAAAACACGTTAACCTCAAAATTTTATGTTGACACTGGACACAACAAGAAGGAGAAAATTGACAAGTTGTCAGCAATAAACAATAAATGGTATATAACGAACTTTTGTGAATCTAAAAGAAAACAATAATATGTAAGAAAATATATTCCATATAATTAATACTATATTATACGAATATATTATATGATTTCTGCTACTGCCGTTAAGACACAAATTGATAAGCCCCGCCCCTTATGGCATACGATATTCGTACAGATTTATACAAGTAAAATGTGTAAGAAAAAGATAGCTTATTTTGTGAACGTGGTGGAAAGAATTTATCTGATATGGCGTCACTCCTATATGGATTTAAATTGTCTATATAACATGCTCTCCGACCTTGTAAGCTTAAATCAATATAGTTCGTGCTAGTTTAATTTTTTCTTTATAACATTATTTATGTATTTTTGTGGTTCGCAGTTGTTGTTTTCCAAGTGTTTATTTTGATACAGATATATTCAAACTAAAATTAAACAAGAAAAAATGTTGTAAAATGCTGCATAAATTCAGTATAAAATTCGAAAATAATGTGGTACGCCACTGGTTATAGGTTACGAAAGAGATTCGGTGCCTACGTGATCAAGTTCGCGCATGCATCAATGACGACACGGTTAACAATCGATTCTTCTCTCAGTGCGCGTACTCTACTAAATAATTTGATGATAGCTGTCAAATTCTTTTATTTTTGAACTATGTGCATGTTACCTGGCAACGGATTTTTATGTTTAAATATGCTATTATACAAGAAGTTCTATTGGTCAAAAGCTCTAATACAATAAGTTTTATTGATAAAAAAAAGCTAGTTGAATGTCGGATGTGCGAAGAAAAATTAATAAAAACATCTCCACTTACTTGTAGAACTTCTCCTCCAAATCGTCTTTGTTAGGCCCCCCAGTCTTCAACCTCTTGTACCTGGACTCGATCTCATCCATGCCATCGTCTAGCTTCGGCGGCTCCTCCATGTCGTACTTCCTGGAGTAGTTCCTGAACATCAACGGATGATGCACGTCGAGCTGTAGCTCTGAGATCCACTCGCAGTGCCAGTAGGACTTCTCGTGCCATTTCACGAAGAACATCCTGCGACGCTGAGTGTTCCGAGGAGGTCTCTTGCTGGTGGAAGGCTCCTCCGAAGGTTTGAAAGGTAATTCTATCCATTTCCAGGTTAGGATTTTTGTTACTTTGCCTGGGAGGGGTGGACACTGAAACGAAACGCATCTATTTTAGTGAACCGGACACCAAACCTGGACCATTTAATATTTATTTATATTATAAGTGCGGTAGGATTTATTTTACAACGTATTATATTTTTCGGCCGACATACCTATTTATTTAAAATGTCGCATTTTCTATGAGGTTAAGTGAGATGCATTTGACATTTGCACTAAAACTTCCTTATGTCAAGTTGCCTTGAAATAACTGCTAAGAGATGTCGCCAGTAAATGTGACATTTAAAATTAATCTGTTTTATTTATTTCAGACCATCGCCTATTTTATTATTCAAGGTCTGGAAATCATTAAAATCGTTAGCAGCTGCAGTATTATGTTCCCAGAGATGTTCAAAAGAATCTATCATGTGACAGTGACAGTTGGAACTTTGACGGAAGAAACACGGTTTCAACTGTTAATTCCGCCTAAAACATGAGATAGAAATATATAATTCTATCATTCTATGTTGGCACGCCGCTTCAACACATACAAGATAGGCAACGCAGTATCTACTTTAGGTATATATGATCGAAGGTCAAATCATTATTTAACGAATAATATAAATAAGATAGTTTTTCGCATCCAAATAATCACAAAGTATAACACATACCTATCTTAGGTAGTAAACTGATTTATATTTTTCGCAAAGAAAACTTGCTTATTGCTTCTTGATTATTATATTATTGAATGCCCGACTTATTTATTATTATTGTGTGTACCCTTTTTCCTGGGTAATTGCACAACAAATAATGCCCTAGGACAATATTTTGCATAATAACGCCCAAGGGCATTATTTGTTATAGTTAACGTTATAGTAACGTTGTAGGCGCCACGGGACAATAATGCATACGGTCAACGTACACATACACACCTTGGGCCAAAGGCCCTCGGATAATAACCTCAGGCATTATTGATCCTTTACTTTAATTACTATAATCATCAACAAATAAATAGTTTATAACGAGTAATAAAATAAATAAATAATAAGAGACTCACGCTACATCTAGGACATTTCCAGTCTCCATCAGGAATATCTGTCAGCGGTGGATTAAGACAGAATGTGTGATACGCCGACGGACAAGAATCGCAGCACAGCAGCTCGCCGCCATCTTTACAAACTCGACAGAACTCTTGATGTTCATCGTCGTCTTGTTCAGTTATGCCTTCGCCTTCACAGTGAGGGCATGACCACTTGCCTGGGGGAGAAAAAAAATCGAGTTAAAAACTGCAGTTTTCTTTTACTTGAACAATAAACTCAAAAAATACTATTCAAAAATTAGTATTATGTAATTATGACAAATATAATTCTCACAAAATAAAATTTACTATACATTACCTCATTTAACTGATTTTTACAATTAATATGTGACTTTCAAAATCATTAGTATATAAAAGAATTGTTTATTTATTTTTTACATGAAAGTGTATTAAAAACTTAAAAATTCATTTAATAGTTATTTACGTGGCGAGCGTAGTAAATTAATCTTTACGGGCGAGCTGGAAAGTTTGGAGGGAAAACGACGAAGGAGCGAGACTCATAAATCCAGTGAGCCCAGTAAAGATTATTTATTCACAATCGGTTAGTAATATGTGAATTTATGACTTTTAAAAAGTTGGAAAGTCAATTATTGTTAACTTTCACTTTCCAACCGGCCAGAAATTTTACTTTCCAAACTGCGAAATTTTTAAAAATTGATATTGCAATAAAAGTATCAAAAGATGGAGAATTGAAAAATAATACCTCTTAGTAATTTGACTTCTATAGATTTGAAAACTAAATATTTATAACAAAAAAAACTAACATTTTAAATATAATATCACAAAAATTTTCCACCAAATATTTTTATTATAACTACATTTCCGGGCAGTTGCTAGGATATCAACAGAAGTTCTCAAACAAATTCCAGAGATTCTCAAACGATTTTTTATAAATCAAATTCAATAAGTATAAAAACTGTCAAATCATTCCAAAATAAGGTTAAACTAAAGTTGGCGTACTCACAAATAATATGACAGCTAAATAATGTTAGAATGAGGTAAGAGGCTCCGGTCCGTTGCGCATGCGCTAATTTCTAGTTACAAGATGCATGTTAGCGGTAGTGAAACAATGTTACTCGTTCGTTTTTGCGTTAAAAAAAACAAGATGAATTGCCGTATCAATTTCCAATAAAGCCTACAGCGAGTTTGTTGTTACAAGTTTTATATAAAAACCCGAATATGTTGGATTCAAAAAGGGTATTGGGTTCTTTATTTAGTTCAATTCAATCAGAGTTTCTACTAAAACCGAGTATGTGAGACTCGAGAAGAGTATGGGGATCTTTATTTAGTTCAGTTCAATCAGAGTTTTACCCTACCCAAGTTTTATATCAAAACCATTATTTCAGTGCCACTGGTAACTTGTGAAAAAAATGTCAATTTTAGCTATTTCATTCAAACATTCTCGACATTTTCAGTGTGGGTACGTCAACTTTAGTTTTACCCACCCAAAATAATTTGAGACACAACATACGCACCACCTACTAAACAAAAATATTTTGTCAGAAAAAGAAAACGTCAAATTTTTTATTAAATTTTTATATTAATTTTTTATTGTGTATAAAATAGTATACAAACCGCGGTGGAAAGTTTCATTACAGCCTCGGACTGTACCTAACCTCGACGCTTTGCTCCTTGGTTTAGCTATCTTAACCCTCGGCAGAAATGAAACACTTTCCACCTCGGTATGTAATATATTATTGCAAGCGTGCCGCGTACAAAGTCTTAATTCCACCTTCACAGCGTTTTTTGATATTTTTTTTATAATTTTAAAAAAAGATGCATTACATTTTGTAATCAAAGGTTGTTGGCAGTAAGAAATTTGACCAAAAGAGACCTGTAATGTCCCTCCAATGAACCTGTAATACATTACAGGTCTAACCTCTGTAATTCCCGAAGATGAAGTTTATAACCATCGAAGGGAATGGAATAATAGCCATTATAGCGAGTTGTATACTGTACTTTACCTACAAATAATTTATTACGTACAAGATTTGGACATTTCCAAATATGAATTCTCTATCACCATAGTAACATCATTAAACATTGCAATGTTTTATAAAAATAATTTGCACAGAGAAATTGATTCAGGCAAAGTAATTTTCTGATTGGTGCATAGGATGAAATCCATTCTATTATTATATGGCATTATGTAGGATTACATTTAATGTTCATGTTACAATAATAATTGATGCAACAAGATATTTAGTTTAAGCGATTCTTACGCTTACGCTTATTGTGAATTCGGTTAAGCTCTTAGTATAAAAAACTGTACCAATTATAACAAATAAGTGGGATATAAATGATTTCAGATGAGTTTTCAAGCAAGATTAATGCTATGTATTAAGACAACAAGAGTAAGCCCCATTTTAATATTGTTACAAAACAAATTTTGAGGTTATACAGTTTAGTGAGTTAAACTGATAAAATAATGAATATTGCGGAATGTTGTATGAGATTAATGTATATTATGTTAATTTGCAAGACACAGATTTTGTATAATAAATATAATGATAAATTTTCTTACCTTCTGGGGTTTCTTCGAGTTCAGGTTCAAGACACACCAAATGGTACGCCCGAGGGCAGGTGTCGCATAGAATGATCTCGCCTCCTTGTTGACAAACTTCACAGTAATCTTGATGCTCCTTCAACAAACATAAACCACAAACACAATTATTCTAACCAACGTGTTTGAAACTCAAAAAAAACCTTAAAAAATATAAAAAATAAACAAATTATATACAAAATAAATAAAACAAATTAGACATACTCAACAACTGGTATGGTCAAAAACAAAATAGGGCAGATTGGATTTAACAACTGTTTCTGAGAAACAAAAGACTGTTTCTAAAAATTCGGAACAATCATCTGCATTCTAAGATATTAATTTAGCTCAATAAAATAAACCAGTACGACTACAGAGTCAAACCAGTGGTGAATAGAGCATTGAATTTGATTTAAAAAATTTCTTTATTTAATTTAGATTCGGTAGTCAATGGATTACTGCAATTTGCAATTAGTTATATTTATTTACTTCAAAAGAAAAGATTTACGGGGTTGAAGGAGTCACTTAATCATGAATTTGCAAATTAATGTTATTTTTATCAAAAAAAAACCATGTGGGCATATAATCACATAAGCTGAGGTTTAGACCAACAGTTAATACACCATTTTTCATAATAAATTTAAATATAATCATTATATCGATACTAAATTAAAAGAAGAAAAAAAACTAATAAATTATAAATTAATTAATAAAAAGTGAATGCTATGCATCTTCAACTTAAATATAAATGTAAACCTTCAAGCTGTGAATGTGGAAGAGGCTTTGGTAACTTCAACTTTTAACTAATTAAAAGTAGTTTTTACTAAATTCGGGTTTAGTCCACGGTACCAGATACAAATAATTTAAATAAACTCTTATCAATCAATTTTAACAGCTAAGTAAAAAGGTAAGATATGGTCAAAGTGTTTTTATTAATTTTAAACTTATATGTAGGGATTCGTGTAAGCAATTTGGCGTGATTTGTTAACTCAATCCTACCTCATAACCATCATCGCCCTCAGGAAACTTGCTCGTAGTCTTGATCTTCTTCTTCTTTTTGCTCTTGTTGCCGATCTTTGTCTTGGCTTTACGCCTGACCACGGGCTGTCCGCTAGTTCCTGGAGCAGCTTCGTCTTTTTCAGCACTTGCACCTTCGCCGGCGCCTTCTTCACTAGGCTTGCTGGCTTCTTCGGCTTCTTGGAGCATCTGTTCGAACTCCATGTCGCTGTCGCGGTCGCTTCCAGCAACGCTGCCTTCTGGCTCTTCCTCCTGTAATGGAATTTAACAGTGACACTCAATATCAACGTGTTTTCAAGTTTGTGGAAGACATTGGCAACTTCTGAAGGGGCATTTTTTATTTGAAATATCTCTAGTATTTATTATAATTCCAATCTGGAAGTGGTCGCGTTACGCCGCTACAAGTGCGAGAATTTGTGTTCGATTTGGGCCGTGGCCGAGTGCACATTGTGCGACGTGCGTGGTGGTAATGTATTACGTCGTACAAGCGCTCAAATCAAAATATAACAGTTATCCGGATAAGCTATTTTACTTACTAATACGTACCGGAGAGTCTGACAGACTCATATTATTCATTGTGTTGTTTTATTATTTTTCATAAAATGTAGGTTATAGATACAAATTATATTGTTAAGTTAACTTTTTTTAATATAAAAATAAGGCAATTCAGATAGCGCTACTTTATGCGAAACAAATTCTTTAATTAATTTCAAATTATTATAGTTAATTAACTTTTAAATATATTTATACCAAAATCTCACAATGTGAGTTTGCCACACTCAAGATTGTTAATGGCGTGTTTGGCCAATAAAATTATAATTCTCAAACACTTGCTTGTGGAAGTTATAATAACCGCTTTATTGAGTAAAATTGTATCTTCAAATCAAAAGATTGTTTCTAAAATTTCGAAACAATCATCTGCATTTAAAGAAATTAATTTAGCTCTGTTAATATAAACCAGAGAGACAAAATGTGTCAAACTAGTGGTGAAAAGAGCATACAAATTTAAACTATAAATATAGTTAATAGCGGTAAATAATTATATTTTTATATTATTTAAAATATAACTAAGAATGGTATTTACAAAATTAAGACAAAATAAGAAGCAAAACTTACAGAACTTCCTCGTTTTCGCTTGCCCAATTTGATTTTAAGAGTTGGAACTTTCGATGTAGATTTTTTACTAGTTTTCTTTCCTCTTGAACTTCGTTTCTTTTTATTCTTTTCCCTTTCATCATCGTCTTCCTCTTCATCTTCTTCTTCGAATTCTTCCGCCTAGAAGAAAACAATAATATAATAATTTTAAAATTATACGAAAATATTAAGGAAAAATGTTAAAAATACAGTAATAAGAGTAACAATTAAGTTCACTTAGAAACATAAGTTAAAACTGAAGCAAAGTGCTATAGTTATAATTATACCTTTTTGAATTGACACGATATAAATTATAAGTAAGAGTGAAATGATTAAAATAATTAAATAATATAGTACCTTTGATGTATCTTTCATATTTCTAGATCTGCTGGGTTTGTTGTACTCAGATTCAGGTTGTTGTTGTTGCTGCTGCTGTGGTTGTTCAGTTTCTGCTTGGGTGTGTGGATTAATTTCAGAAAATTCACGCCATTTTGCCGCAACTAACATCATCAATTTTGACATTGGTACCTGTACAAAATGAAATTAATTTCTATCAAATATTTCAACCAACTTTTTCATTTCAGTTACAAACAAAGTACTGCCCGTGAATCGAGAGTTGACTGATGCAGTAAGGGAGAGGTAACTTGAGACTATACGTACACACATCGTGCCTATGATCTGCACAAGCTAAGGCCAGTTCGCCAACTTATTACTCTCCTGAACACAACTGAACCAAGAGAAAACCGAGCTGGACGACTCTATATACACTATTATTTTCAGGACAGCGAAGCGGTTTCGGACAAAAAATTTGTTAATAATGTATTTCCGCCCGATTAATTTTGTATACCAATTTGAAAGTCAAGTCATCTCTTATTTCACGTACTGTATTTGACAGGGCAGTAACGATAACAACAATACTCTATTCTTAACTGAACTGAAGTATAGTATAGCAAATCTTATATTCTGGTATGAACGTGATATTAATATTTATAAGAAAGAATTTGTCTCTCACTTTAGGATTTTCCTTCGCTAACAACGGCCTAACATGTTGTTGGAAAAGCTTATAACTCGTAAGATTTTGGAAATCGGATTCTGTGTACTCGAGTTCCACATCGGTTAGCCCGAAGGTGGAGCAGACCTCCTCGATGGTGGGCATACCAGCGCCTGAAGATGCGCTAGCGGCCTCCTGGGGCGGAGCGGGTGTGTGTTTACCGCTGCTTCGAGACTTGCGGCCCTTCTTCGAAGAGTAGTCCGAATCCGCGGCGGCTGCGTCGTCCTCGCCACCAAAATCGCTCTCCTGGAAAGATTCAATCAAGTCTAAAACATATTATCTTTAGGTCAATATGACCCAAGCTTCTTGTAATATTTACATATATTGGTGTTTAATAATTAATATGTCAAAAATGTACTTCCGTTATAATAATAATCATATTTGGGTCCTTAGTTGATCATATCAACGGCAAGAAAGGATAAACAAGTATTCTGTACACTTTTTAAAATATTAATTTGTTTGGCATACATACAATAGGCATCTCCACCATAATCGAAATAAGGAATATTAATGATAAATCATAAATTACATGTCCAGTTATGACTAATAGTGAAGAAAAAAGTTTTTAAATAATCTCATTTAAAAGATATAAATTATTAAAGATTCCGTAACGAAGATAGTATAGGGCGTGGTTTGTTTCATATGGAACGTTATTATTGTAAAAATTTTCGCGCGATGAGACCATCGAGAAGAAGAGACATGATGCGGCAGAGAATGTAACTACCATCATTCGTGCTTCTTTCATTTGCTTTTGATTTCATTTTATACTTTTAACTGCTACAAAATATGTTATTTAGCATAGCAAGACGACTTTTTAATATAAAATAAATAAATAATTTGTTTTAAAGAAAATGTTAGTGATACAAACTGATTGAGTGCCACTGGAGGTACCATTGACGTCACCATTAAATAACAGGCTTTTAAAAAATCATATCTCGCTTCATAAGCGGAATTTTCACATTGCGTTTTCACTAATCGTCATAGTTTCTTATGTAGTTTTGTAAAAAAAATATTAAAAATACAATGGAGAAGCCTATTATAAACTTTCATCAAACTATCGTTTACTGCACAAAAATCATACACATTATTAGAAATTTTTACTTATAATATCACATGTCCAGGAAGTTTTTTGGAGTGCATTCCAACAACATAATTAGCTCTCGTGTACCACTCGCGCTAATTAAAACATTGCTGAAAAGCACTCAAAAAAATTTCCTGGACACGAGTGCATAATCTGTAAGAAAATCGCAATTTACTCGAAAAATGATAATTTAACCAATTTTCGATTTAATGTCACACTGACACATGACAGAAAAGTTTCCACTTATTAATTATAGTTGTTAAGGTCCACAAGCTACCTCATTTCACGTGAGAAAAAGCGTTGGTATAGTAAAAAATTTACACTAAATGTTTATATAACCATAGTTACCTATTATTATTGTAATCAATTCTTCCATTGTTATTTGTGTCATGCCATTTTCAGGTGAAATTTCATTATAATTTCTATGAAATAAATTTCAAAAAATTATAAATTATATAAATTATAATTGGAAAAAAAATTGATTCATTTTTGAAGAAACAATTGAAATCGTATAACTGTCCTATTTTACAATTATTTGACTAAACTCTCCCAGAGTTCTTTAAATTGACACCAAACTCGGTATAATTTGAATATGAATAATTTATTTAAAAAATGAATTGACGATCGTTTAAATGTTATTTTTATTTTTCTACTAGAATTATTTTCCCGAGAGCTTTAATTTGATGACACAGACGATAGTATTTTAATAAAAATTTAAAATGTTCAGTTTATAAAGTTGGTACTACTGGTTGAATAAAGCTCATTAACGAACTTGAAGTCAGTTTTTGGCGCAAGATCTTAAATATAAGATTTCAGTCCAAAATTCCAACGCGTTTTTAAATCATCCAACATCCAAACAGACCGACAGACCGACTTTTTTTAAATCATTATTTTTGGGTTCAGTATGGTCTAAATCGCGAAGATTCATCAAAATCTCGAACTGTCAAAAATCACGATTACAATACCTCCCCTTATTACATAGGTCGAGGAAGTAAAACGTATCAATTTTTGTCAATACCTATAAGGTGGTTTTGAAGTTATTGTCATAAATTTAAGGGTAAGTAGTATGACATGTGTAGATTACTAAACAGAAAGAATTTTTTTAAATCGCAAAATTAATTTCCATGTTTCCCAGTCAAAAAATTTTCGTTGCCACTGCCACTGGGTGGAGTAATTATTGTTTCATTAAAAATAATTAAATTTTGTTTGTTTATTTTACTAGTATTATGTAATTTAAGATGTTGATACCTACTCCTATTGTTTGTGTTTAATAGGAAAACGAATTCGGTGCAGTACTACAAAAAATGCTGCAGGTAAACTATCCTTAATTTTTCGAATTTTTAAAAATTCTTTCTGTTTCTACACATGTCATACTACTTACCCTTAAATTTATGACATTAACTTCAAAACCACCCGCATGTGCTGCTTTATTATGGTAAATTAGTCAGTCAAAGAGTAATAACAATATATTTCCATAAATATAGGATTTATGGGCAATAAATGATTGCAATCCATGAAACGGATAGCGCAATGTGAATGTGACCGACTATGGTTGACAGTTCAGGTTCGAATCCAGTCAGATATACATATAATTCATATTATTATAATCAACTTGATAAACCAAGAGGATCTTGTTATCCCTCTAGCGGATTTTATTAGAAAGCATCATATAAAGCATGCTCTAGACGATTTATATTTCGCTACTAAGTTATTGTTTTATTTTCTGGGACTATTTGCAATATGAACATAATCCGCGTTTTCACATTGTTAATTTTTTATTAATAATTAAATAAAATATTTTTTATAAGCGCATTTATAAATGCTTTTATTAATAAAACAATATTCGTCTAAAACGGGCTTACATCAGAAATTATATCAATACTAGTCAACAGACAGCGACCCGACATGTCGCTATGAATTAGAATAGGAGGCCTGAGTAGTCCAACTGCACAAAAATCTCCCCTGTAATGTACAATCCACTAACAATCGTGAATACCAATTGAGTTGACGGCTGGTACTCGCGCACACAATACAATACAATACTGTACAGATGACTCACAGTATGTGAGGCTACCACACACAAGTTGAGCAATAGGCATGATAGATATGTATGACAACAATTTAACTGGAAATTATTTATAGAATTTAAAATGTAGCAATATTTTATTTATAGTCTGCTTTAGAGTTTTTACCAAAAAAAATATTTATTTTGTTTAGTTTAAGAAGAGTTTTTATCAAAAATGGAGTATATGGGACTCAAGACGGAGAGAAGGTATTTATATTTAGTTTAGTTTAATAATTTTTTAACAAAAACAGAGGATGTGGGAGTCAAGAAGGGTTTTACCAAAAATGGAATATGTGGGACTCAAGAAGGGTAAACCGGTTTTTTTTATTTAGTTTAGTTTAAATACCAAAAATGGAGTGTGTGGGACTCAAGAAGAGAAACGGGTTTTTTATTTAGTTTAGTTTTTTGTGTTTTTACCAAAAATTAGAGTATGTGGGATTTCAAAAAAAGGGTAAAATGTTTCAAGCCAACATAGACATTTTAAGACACTTTAAAGTTTTAAATAGGAGCCCATTTTTATTATCCACCCCCGGGGTGGAGTTAGGGGGTCGACTTTGGTGTCATGGGATGGCCCCCTCGAAAATATTTGACAGATCTTTTTTAGTTTTTTAATCCGATGCGTAGTTTTCGAGATATTTCCAAACGCAATTTAAAATGGACCACCTGTATACAGGTTGGTGGAGGTGAAATGCGAACATAGGGAACATATACATGACAATCGAAATTTCATGCCAGGTATCTTGATATATTTTGTAGTAGTGTCACAAAACGAAGTAATGTGAATTTGTGTGGCAAAAAGAGTAATCAATAACAGAAAAAATAATAAAATCTAAAAGTTCATGTATACTTTCTCGTTCTGCTCGTACACATACATTATTATGTAAAGAAAATATTTTAACGAAAATAAAAATTTGAATAATATGACAGCTACTTTGACATTGACAGTACTTCTTCCACGTATATCAAGATGCCTATCATGATAACTCCATTGTCATAATATATTTCCCTATGTTCGAATTTCACCTCCACCAACCTGTATATGTGTAGATTATGGAAATAAGAAAAATGGCGTGAATAGCAGAGTACGTTATGTGATTTTGACAACTCAGGTTTCTCTTGTGGTATTCTCACATTTAACAACGATGAGCTCTCGTAAAATTAAGACCAGTAACCGCGCATACGATAAAAAATAAATCTATATCGATTATTCACAGTATGTAAGACTGCAACACCCAAATTGGGTGGAAGATATATTTCTATTGGAAATAAACCATTAATTACTAGATTTACTCGAGATTTGCAAACTAGAACTAACTCATTTATAGTGCATACATTAATAATGTTTTACATAAATATGTAATTTAGATAAGTAATAAGACAATTAATTAAAAAATGTTGTTTACGCTAATCTGTTCAATTAATTTAAAGTAAAGTTATGAAAGCGGTAGCCGAAGTTAAAATTTTTATTAATCAATGTTTCAGATTCGTGCTAAATATAATATTATATACTTGCTCTTAAATCAATAAAAGTTATTTACATTTAAAAGATTTTATGAATTAATTACAATTTATTTTTAATCATAAATAACAAGTATTATATAGAAAAAATTTGAAATTCAAATTTATGGTAATTAAAAATAGGTAATAAAAATAAACAAATAATATTAAATAATTATAAACACAAAAGAATGTTTTTCTTTTGTTATGAGAAAAAATGTAATTTTTTATTTTATAATAAATTAATATCTTTAAAAATATTCAGGAACTGTAAATTTAATTGAATTTATAAAAATATTAATCTTCTATTAAAGTTTTCTCTTGGCTATACTTGAGTTTTTTCTAAAATAAAGTACTAACGGTCGTGAACAAATTACGGTTCATTTTCTGCTGGTTAATTGCACTTAATCGGTCACTCTGATACCGGTTTTAGAGTTATAAAAATGCAAGTGTATATTTAGTTTTATCTTAACATCAAAAGACTACACCTAAAGTTTCTGAATATTATTCTGCAGCAAAGAAGTAGCTACAATAATGTTACAAGCAGTAACATGTATCAAAATAATTGTGATTGGAGAAGTCAATTTTGTTTTACTTCATTATTAAAATCAATAAATTATATTTATAAATATACGTTTACCTCCGGAAACAGGAACTTATGTCGTAGTAAGTTTGTTTTCCATTCGGCAACTATTTTCTTAAAATTAATCAATACTCACATCACCACTTTCATTTTTCCTCTTTTTTTTCTTTTTCTTCACCTTTTTATCTTCACTCCGAGCTTTTCTTTTCTTGCCTTTCTTTTTCTTACGACTATCCTCTGGTTCATAATCGTCATCTTCTTCCTAAAAGAAAATATTTGAATATATTATTTTTATCTTATCAATACATGCCAGCTAATTAAATATTTAAAAACTCGTGTCTGCTAAAAATTTAATCTTAAATATTTATTTTCATAATCTTATTGAATAATATGATAATAAATTCATACCCATTTTGACATATTTCAAAGAAACAAGTATAATAATAACTGACTACTGTAACAATTAAAATATTTTTAAAGTTGCTTTTAAACTTTTGTTTTAACTACACACTTTACGATGTAAAAGGGTTACAATTCAATGAACCATGACTAATAATAACGAAATGTCTACTGATAAAATTAGAGCAGCATTTCCTAAACTTTTGAATGATCTACACCTTTTACAGGAAATTATTATCTAGATTATAACGAATTATAATTTAATTACCCGATACTTTATTTTAAACATGGAGAATCAAGTAGGTATCACATTTAAAAAATTCTTTTATAATAAAGGAAAATAATTAATTTTAATAAAACGTTGGTATCATATTACAATTACCAGAATGTAACCACATAACTATTACTCAGAATAATAATCACAAAATATTTTTAACTGTTAGTAATATTAATCTTAAGTAATCTTTTTTCTGGCATTATTACAATAATTTGTAAATATACTAACCCCTGGTTTTGGAAGTCCATCATCTGATTCCGGTGAATTATCTCCAGTGACTTGATCTCCAACGGCATCCTCTCCAACATCTTCTTCACCTGGTGCAAAACATTCAATATCAACACAAAATTCCGAAGTATTATGATCTACACAAAAAGTTTTACTACCTACTTACTTCATTATACTAACCAGGGACTTGAACCGAACCGGAACAGGAACGAAAATCGGAAAGAACTCCAGCTATTTTAGCGAACCGCGAACCAAACCGAACCGTTAAATAATAATTTGGCAAAATCATAACCGGAGCTGAACCGGTTCGGAACGGTATAAAGCTTTAAGATTGTTTCGTCAAAATGCTACAAAAATTTTATGAAAATTGCAGTACTTTCTATGGTTTTGTAAAGTTTTTCATTTATTTAGAAATTTTCATATTTTATTCCAATACTGGAACGAATTTTTTAAATAATTGTTTAAAATTTAATAAACCATTGAACCTAAACCGGAACTTGAATCGCTTTTTTGAAATCCGATAACCGGTTTATTTCAAGCAGAAATATGAAAACCGGAACAAAACCGAACCCCATAAAGCATAATGAACCGCGAACCGAATCTAAACCGTTATTTTGTGCGGTTCGAATCCCTGATACTCGTATATTACCTACTAAAATTTACGTGAAATTACAAAATCTCTTGAAATTAAAGTATAAATGATTAATTATTGCTATTTTTTATTTTATTGTTGTGATATAGTATTGAAGACACAAAAACAATCATTGTCATGTGTCTAAAACAGAAATATAATACTTTTGTTATCATTTTTACAGGACATAATGACAAATTTTTCATTGATAAGACCGCAGTATAAAAATATGTAGTAATAACTTACATGAAACCTCTAACTTAAAATAATGAAAATTAATCAACAGTACTAAATTATCCAGTGATCCAAATGTCAATTTACGAGGGTGTGTGCAACCCTCAGTTTTACGTAAACATTATAGTTACCTCAAGTACTAATTACTTTCTTGATTTATTTGCTTTAATAAATGTATTGTAATTATTGTAGAATTATGAAATATCTAACATGTCATGTCTAAACTGTTTTAATTCATAAAGTAAGAATTTTACGATCGTAGACAGCCAAGAACCATGTGGTCAACATGTGGTCATTGGTCAGACGTTTCGAACACACTGTTTTGGTGGGAAAATGCAAAATTTCAAAACTGTAAAACAAAAACAATATAAAATTGGCAGAAAAAATCGCGATCTCAGCTGCCAATCTCTTTGTTTGATGGCCTCCATTTTGTTAAGGGTCAAGAATATGCCCGCGCGCTGTCACAAAAATAATGAAAACCTATTTCTCCCCCTTCCACTTACCTAATATTCGGATCGGCATACTCAAATAACTTTTTAAAAATAATAAATAACTGATAAATCACAACAAACATCATTTACACTAGTGGTAAACCAGTAAATCTGGATTTGATATTGGCATATAATTAAAATAATTAAAGGTAATAGATAAATGAGTTTGTAGTCCCGCTACACTGGCTTGCTCTTGCCAACTAGCCAAACAAAACTTACCGGCATAAGACTCGTCCACTTCTTCATCTGAAGCCATGTCTTTTCACACAAAACAATACGAAACTATAGTTGCACACCACTGTTTAGATTTATAAAAACAAATATAAATTTAACGGTTGAAATTAAGGAGAACACCAAATGCCGTCACCTCCTTTCTTCTTTCGCAGACTGGCTTCTCTCTTCTCTCCTCTTCGCATCGCACTTCCCCTGCCCACTGTTGCCAGATCGTGTTTTGTGATTGGATAAATTTGGATACCTTGAAAAAATACAACTTTATTCATTTTTTATTCGAACTTTAAAAAAATTCAAAACAAAAATGCATTTTGTTTAATTCAGTACAATGATTATTGTTACTGCTTTAAACTTTCTACAGTTATTATTATTATTATTTGATTGATCAATGCAATCAAATCGGTTATTAATACATTAATTACTAATAAATTATTAACATAATATTGATTTTCCAAACAAATATATAATCAAGATTTAATTAACATTGCAAATCTATTATAGAATAAGAATAAGGATAATAACACCTTGATTTCAACTATTTTTACTTAATATTTATTTCAGAAATAAAACTTTTTTAGGTTATAATAAAGCCGATTCTTATAATAACCCTGTAAAACGTTGCTTTTGCTTCAAAGATTTGTATAGAATTGTACATTTATGAGTTTATTTGGTTTAGAAAGTCTTAAAAATAAATTATTTCATGTCAATAAAATACTGGCAAAAGTAAACTTTAAAAAATACATATACACATGGCAACATTGCCTCCTGAATTTGCTAAACTTCAATCCCCCACCATACAAGTTCAAGCATGCGTACAAATCGTACTACAGCACGTTTGTAAGACATAACGCATGCGTTACATGTAACTGAGGTTAATTTTTACATTTTCCTTATTATTTTCTTGTAATTTTCCTTATCAAAATATAAAAAATATAACAATATATAAGGTTACAGCTTAATTTACAATTATGTCATTCCGTTTTGGTGGAAATGACGTGCAAAAGTATTAATAAAATAAATAGTAAATTTATAGACAAAACAAATTAGATTTTTCCTTGAGTTTAAATCGTGGTTTAAAATATTGATTGATATTTTCAATAGAAGAGTGCAGAGTTGAAATGAAATGAAACATACTTTTCTTCATACCTGGTCTAACTACTTCATTATACTTTTAAATTTAGTTAAGAATAACTTTGTAGTTTTCTAATTTTTACCAGAAAAGTTGTTTTGTCCGCTTTTTACCTTATTTGGCGAATAAGTAATTTAACCATTGAAAGTCACTTAAATGTGTGTAAGAAAAATAAATTAAATACAAATAATCTTTTAAAAAAATGTAATATAAAACAATATTTATTGTTAATTTACTTGGATTATTAATAACTATTGTTATGGTACCAAACAGAAAGGAAATATATTTAAATAAATAAGTGGAATGTATTTTGCAATAGTATTTATTTGAAGGCACTATTATTTTTGTGTTTTTAACGAAAAGCCAATATTTTGAAAATAACTATAATTTTAAATGCGCGCGAAAACTATGTCCATCTATCACAAAAATTGTAAACTAACCAGATGTCACTGCCTTCAACTGTTTTGACATTAGAGTCTGTGCTGTGGACATTAGTGTCAAAATAAAGGCAAGAAGGACGTTGTTTTGGGGTGAGTGTGTGGAAAAACAAGATTTGTTAAGCAATGATAATTTTATTAGTTAGTTGTTAAGTATAAATAATTAGCCAAAATGAATGTGAAGAACTTGCCCATAGAAATAATCGAACAATTATTAACGTATGACGATATAGATATAAAAGATATATTGAATTTTTCATCAACATGTTCACATTTTCATGATATGGTATGTAACAACAATGCCATTTGGAAGTCTGTTTACGGAAAAAGGTGAGTAATCTTTTAACTCCAACTGAAATAATCTCTAATATTTTGTTTCTTATAAGGTGGCCGCAATTTTTATGTTTGTTCGTACCAAACTCTGTTACAAGTTGGTATAGTGAAGTGAAATACGTGTTTGAGTTAAGTAAAAAATGTCACGAAACATTGTCGGAAATGCCGCCGAAGTTTTACAAACGGTACGAATTATCAAATTCCGATTTGGTGCAATGGAAGGAAATGATGAACGAACACCCCCTTGCCTGCAATTACATCGTCGATGTTTTAATGTCAATCGTCAATGATAGGAGCACCATTCAGGGTATCAACATGGTTCAAATCAAGTAAGTTATACTCTTTAGAGCCTTTTTCATAATTTTATATGAGTAGATCATTGGAAGAATACATATAATACTTATTTTTTAGTATATGCTCTCTAAAATCGTTACTTTGGAACTGTTTTGAGTTCTCAAAATAATATTTTAGGGAATCCAGTCCTTTAAATTAACGTAACCTAGACAATGAGCTGTTATTTACATGTTATAGGATTACTTTCACTGATTTTCATTGTTTCATCGCCTACGTTTTTCAAAATTTTATTTTTTTAGCTATATTTTAGAATAATTTCGGAATATTACTAAACAAAATTGGAGAACATATACTAAATTTTTTTGTATGTAAAACGTATACAAACAAGTTTTATAGGACTCGCCTAATTTAAATCGTAACTAGAGTTTTAGAGGACAAATCTATTTACGGATACCCTAAAATATTATTTTGTCTACAATCTTTGTACAATATGTTACAATTGTTATTCAATTTTTAGTTAGAATATGTACAAAATTGTCTGTTTTGTCGCACTAGTGCGACAAAAACATAAAACTATTAAATTTATTGCGTCAAATTAGCCTCAAACTACGATTGTGAACATTTTGCTTGAAAAATTTTTGTTTTGTTTATAAACGATGTCATGATGATGATCGATAACCACGATTTAATTGAATTGTTATAAGCACGGCAAATAATAATAATTTTAAAATTAGCTATATTGACGTTACGATTCGTAGACAAAATATTGTGTGCACCTCGTTGGATAGAGCTTGTTTGTTGCCCTTGGCGAGTGGTCAATCTCGGCTTCGCCTCGACTGAACAAATTTCTCGCCGCGTGCTCTATCCGTACTTAATAAACAAATAACTATAGTGCACTCAAAACAGTTCGCAAAGTAACGATTTTAAAGAGCATGTAGGTACCAAAATAGTAATTTACGTATTGAGGGCGTAAAGAAGCTTTTATGGCACATGGTACATACGCAACTTTCTGCCCGTTGAACATTAATTAATTAAATTTATTTGTTCAAATAGTTCAAATAACCAAAATTGAACTGTTCGCATATATTTGCTGCTACAATATGACGCACTGCGCTATAAAGTAGTCAAAGTGTCGTTTATGTCAAAAAAATTGTGTATAATTCTCAAATTATGATACGACCATGCATAAAAGTTTATTTCTCAACTAATTTTGTAAATATTTCTTCTAATTTACATAAAGTTCAGTGGAAATGGAATGTGTTTAAACATTGTTTAAACTTATAGGTGGTTAAACCCTCACTGCGAAGGTTACCCATGTAATTAGTGACTCATAAATTCCTTTACACCTTTAAGTACAAAATGTAGTCTTTGAAGAATAGTAATTAATATTTAAAATCAATCAGCAACAATTTGGGCCGATATTACGTCATAAAATATTATTGTTTCATTTTAAAATTGTATTTTGAGCTTTAATATTGATGCCGAATTCTTGCAGTTTGATTTTTATATAGGGTACTGTACATATTTTTTATAAATTTAACTGTAATAGAAATTTTAGCAATATATTTAAATTCCAGAAGGTAGATGATTGTTTAGATTTCTTCGAGGATTTTTTATTATATCATTGTGAAAATTGTATAATTATAATACAGTGTTTTCTAATCAGTTTCGTTTTGAGTAATTATATTTTATTGAAGAAAAAGCTACACCTGTTGACATATTATCCGGCATTATACATAGTGCATTCTTATATTTTAAATTAAATACCTACGTAGTTAATTATGTCTGCAATAATACGTATATAATTGTATTTAAATTTATTTTGGTAATGTCAAAACAAAAGTTTAATTACCTATTATTGAGTTAATAATACGAGTTGTATTGCCAAAATTTAAATATGAATAATTAAATGTTGAAAATTTATTGTTTTGTACATTTATTATTTTGGCTAGAACAACAATTTATTTTACGAATTCAACTTTTAACAATATTTGAATACTATACTAATAGGTACCTACTATACGGAGTGTTTATAAAATGGGAGTTACCACAAGTTAGGAAATAATACTATTAATTTCACGAACTTTTCTATCAATATTTTCAAACATTTTTCCTTTTTAACATGAATTATAAAATAATATATTTTACGTACTTTCTACTTCTTAGTCAGTTGATTTATTTCTATGAAGTTTAAAGAATTTGAATAATTACATTTTCACTATTTTCATAATATTTCGAAGAATGAGGCAATCTTAAGTCTAGATCCCACGACAGAAATATCGACAATTTAGAATTTATTGCCGATATCGGTAACATTTGTCACAAACTACTATATTTTAAGCATGACAATTTGTTTAGCTGCACATATCTAAATTAATCCCAGTAAAAAATTGCCGAATGGTGCTTAGAAGAACATAGAAGTGTGTTGCAATTTCTAACAAAAGTTGCCTGTATCGACAACAAATTGTCGATAATTTCCATCGTGGGGTGCACGCTTTAAAGATTTTCGTTGAATATTATGGGATAGCAGTTAATAAAATCTACTTTCAAAGTTTTAATATGAAGTTTGCACTAATCACTTTTATATACTGTTTAAATTTGCGATTAATTTTATCTTCAGAAATAGTTCTTGTTCTTATATTTTGAAAAGAAAATTTTTGTCCTTTAACTTTGCTCTATTTTCAAATTTTTCGCGGTTGGCCTTTTGGTAATAGTGTAATATCTTCTGGCATGCAGGCGTGGATTTGTCCAAATTAGCTTCCTTATATAAAGTCCATACTAGCCCCAATAGACAATTTGTATGTAAATAATTTATTTTATAAAAAAAAGTAATTTTTCAAAATAAATGTACATACTGCAAAAGATTGGGAATTTAATGAAGAATTTTATTAACTAACTCTTAGTTTAAACAAATATTACAAAATGACAAGAAAACTTCTTCAACATATGATTTAAAAACTTACTTTTGACACACTATTTCACTTCACTGCCAGTCATTCCAATACAAAAGGATGGATCGTAAAGAAATTTCATATGGTCATACCTACTAGTCTTGGCAACGCACCCAATTTTTAGCGAATACTTATTTTCTAAACCGTTGTGGTTTATAAAATATATGAGAGAATAAAACCTAATAAATTTTATGTGTAAGAAAACCTACATTTAATCTCCTGAAAAAGACACATGTGGTGTCGTAATTATTCGAGAATAGAGAAATAAAATATTTGCCTGCATCCCAGTACTTCATACACCAGTCAAGGAAAAGAAATGCATCCTTAATATCAAAATTCGAGGCAGTAGCTGCGCGGAATTAGACACTGCACACAGCTCTCTGCATGTGATGATGTATGAACCCGGAGTTCCGCGGTTCATGTTTCTCGGCCGGCAGTGTGCGATTGTCGTAAAATTGTAAAACATCTTGTAATTAAATCGCACTCGGACGCTTCAAGCTGACCACAATCGTCTTAAAAAAATGTAGTCTTGTTGCATAAGAATATCTCCGTTGCCTCTTTGAATTTCAAAGGTCGTCGCACGGATTGAGATTCTGACTGCACCAAGACTAATCGGTCGAAGTGGTTGGATTCCACTATAATATCATCTACCATACTATATACTCGAATTTTTATACAAAGAGAATTCCAAAGCTGTGCAAAGCTATGAAATTTTAAATAATTCACATACGTCTCTATGTACTATCTGGTTTTAATCTGAATCGTTAAACGATGCAATAAAAAATGTATAAAAATCTTAGTATAATTTGGAGTAAATCCTGTTGAATTGTTACCAGCAAAATAAAATATCATAATGAATTTACAATCTTTTTCAGTACACCAGGAAACCTAACCTACCGCTACTACGCGAACAAAGCCCTCCGTTTCGTTCGTCAGCAGCACCTCACGAAAGAATGGGAATCCTACATGTCGCTTCCCACAGATCATCAAATCCTCGAACGCGGCGCCGTCTTCATAGCTCAGTGGTGCCAACCTACCATCGAAGTCTCCATGACCGACATCAGCAGACAGTTCGACGAGATCGCCAACGGAGTGAAAGATCTCCTACAGCAGATGCATCCCAATCATCCCATCTTCTCCACGCCCCAGGAAGTGCAGAACAGCTGGAGGAAATGCAACCTCAGTAGAAATCAGTGGTGCACGAACGAGTGTAGACAGGTCATGGATACGATGGGCACGGTGCTGTATAAGCATCTTGGGTTTTATGGCAACAATGAGATGTATTATGTTCCTGAGAATTCGTACATCAATGAAGTAAGTCGTATTGATGGATTGTTGCAAATTTGGATCATATCGCGTTTTCAATATAAAATAGAGAATCGTAAGAAAAGAAGTAGTTTTTTTTTCAATGACGGAATCGGTAATGATATTACTTATAGTTTCAGAGTAATTTATAATGGACTCTTCCACCATAGTGAAAATTAATAAAATTGTGCTAAAAACTTGAAAAACATACCTTATCATAACTGCTAATTAGTTATTCCGAAAAACGGATTGGTTTATTTAAAAATACACCCTGTATAATAGTTTACATTACATAAACTCTAAATGCATTTTTAGCTAAATAGTGTTTATTTCTTGTAGAAACGATTCTTATCTCTGTTGCAGGTGTTAGAAAAACGCAGAGGCCTACCAATCACCCTCGCCATCGTCTACGAGAGCGTAGCCCGTCGCTTAGGCGTGCACTGTGAGCCAATCAGCTTTCCTGCCCACTTCTTACTCCGCTGGACGTACGGTCCTTCTGAAGATGATTCCTACTACATCGACGTATACAACAAAGGTCACGTGATGTTGAAAGGCAGCTGTCCACATGCGAAGAATAGCAACAATCCGAAGAAGACGACTTATGCACCCAGCAGCGCTAAGCAGGTATGTCAGGTAATCACTCTTTCAAATGCCGGAGGTGGTAATGGTGGTTTATGAGCTAATATAAACAATATTTTTAATTATGGTCTCTAAAAGCGAACTATTTTAGGGGATCCACTCCTTTAAAATAACGTAACCTTGGCAATGAGCTGTTATTACATTTTATAGGATTATGTTCACTAATTTTCATTATTTCATCGCCTACGTTTTTCAAAATTTTATTTTACAATATTTTCGATTAATTACTAAACAAATTTGGAGAGCATTATACTAAAATTTTTTGTATGTAACACGTACATAAATTGAGTTTTAGAGAACTCACCCAATTTAAAGACTCGGCATAAATATCTATTATCGTATAATGAACTTATAATATAAAACATTTACTAATAATTTAAACAACATAATACTTTAGTTACTTATATAATTATAATTATGCAAATTGTCAAGTAATTGACAGATAAAATTGTTGATTTGTTTTAACATTTAACCCCTCTCGGATATCGCATAATATTCTTGTTATATTAATAGCTATTATTAAATATTGACTGGTTGAAATTTGGATCTTGGAAGACCGAAATAATGGGTACGCCAGTCACAAAAGTTGTAGATTTTTATATTTATTCATAAAGTCGACGTTTCGGCTGCGTTTTAGCCTTCCTCAGGACAAATGAAAAGTTACAAAATCGAGGCAAAACATGGATCAGGCCGTAACATAGTCAAATTTTCGAAACTGAAATGTTTATGACAGTGACAGCAGATATGACATCGGTGACATATAGTTTACATCTTGTTCCTAAATTTTCATAAAATGACTATTTTTGTAAGTACCTACGTACTCTTCATGCAGCCAGAGTTGGCTGAAGCGGAGGGAGAAAAGTTTGTGCCTATGTTCTACACAGCTGAGTCACAATTCGTCAACTTATTACTCGCCTGATTGCCTAAAAGCAACTGAGCCAAGAGAAAAATCGAGCTTGGACGGCTTCTATAAACATTATTTCAAGGTAGTGAAGCAGTTTCTGCCAAAAATTTCATGATAAACTATGTCCGCTCGATTAATATTGTATAATTTATCATTTATATTAAGTAGAAATAAGAGGGAGGAGAGGTCATGTGCAGATTTTTTTTCTACAATATCATTCAATATTGCTGCTAAGGTGCTGAATGACAAGTTTTTTTACATTATCTTTCTTTTTAGGTGATGGCGCGCATGGCCAATAACCTGGAACTTTCAGGACGACAACACGTCCATCCAAATGGACGAATCACTCGGTTACGAAGTGTTTTGGAACTGTTGAGACTTATAAACCCATCTGATCTCACATGTATGCTAAATTTAGCAAAACTTTACATGTTGTATAACATGAATGTTACTGAATTGACTACGTTTTTAATGAATCAGGTAGGAAATTTAATTTATACTTTAAGAATTCCTAATCATTATTTAATAGTTATTTAACTATCGAGTGTGATAATGAGGGCGATCAATAATAGAGACATTTTAAGGCGTGCGAGAAGCGAACGTGTTAATTGTCGTGATTATTAATCGCCTATTAATACATGAGTTAGTTACAATATTTTTCTTTTGTACATTACCTTTTTAATTTGGAGGAAATTATTTTTTGTAACGTTTGATACTGATGAGTACAATGTTATGTGAATATTATTTAGGTAGAACGGTCAAAATTATTTCGATTAATTCTGTATGTATGATTATTTGCCATTAATGATAGTCATTAATAAACGATCAACGGAAAAAATTTATTCCATAATTAAAGGCAGTTTTAAGTTGCAAGTATTTAATGTGCCGTGTTCTATTTTTATTCGTAATCAGGTTTAAACATTATGTAATTTTACTTTTAATAATATCCTATCAAAATCATAGTACACTCATGATATAATTTTTGGGATTCTCTTTTTTATCTATCTAAAAAATTGTATATTCGAAGTTTTATTTGGAGATAAACATATCATACAGCATTATTTTGATGACACTTTTATACTATTGCAGGGCTAAACCACCCTGATATTTCCTGTAAATTCACAATGAACGTAATCGTAAGACGTACGTACTTGTTCGTTTGTGAGAAGTCACTTTAAGCCCTGTTTACACATGGATTCTTTGAAGATTCTTTTGAGTTATGAGAAAAATAATCCTGGTGAGAATAGCGTGTGAAATACAGGCGCCGCTAAATTGAATCTTCAATGAGTCTTGGAAAAGAAGAATTTCTAATTCAATGGTAGCTTCAAAACAGTGAATTTCTTTTTTTCCAGGATACAGGAGCATGACATAATCTTCAAAGAATCCTTGTGTGAATAGGGCATAACGCTTACGTATATTGTGTATTCAGCCTTAGAGTACAAAGATATTAAATTATAACAGGTATTTAAAATCCTGATGTAACGAATAACAAAACAGAAAACACACAAGAACTGAGTGAATGACGTAAACTGCTTTGTCATAGTAACAGAATAATTTACGATAAACTTTTGTAACAGCTGTCACCAAGTATTAAATTTGTATTATACATTTTTTACCCATACTTATTCAAAATTGTATATTATGTAAGAATTGTATAAGTAAGCTTTTAAAGCACAACGGGTTTAAGAGCACGACGCAAAGCGGAGTGATTTTAACGTCGCTTGTACTTTAAAAGCACTTATACACGTGTATCATATGCTATTTTTTATAACACTTGCACCTTAATTTGAAAAATAGAACTGGAACACAGCATTTAAATTTGATTCATTTTATAAAGTGGTAGTCTGTTTGATGTCTCAAAATACCGTTACCTAGGAGATTGCGCTTACAATTTTTATTGTTGTTGCTTAGCAACCTTAAAAACACAGCGTGTGATTTTGCATCCATTTGCGTGTTTTAAACATCGATTATGATGCATATGTAATAAAAAATAATAACCTAGGAACTTGAACCGAACCAACACTGAACAAAAATCAGATCAAACTATTACTATTTAAATGACTCCGGCACTTAATCTGAACAAATAAATTATTAAGAGTTGAATCAGTTTGGAACATTTAAAGCAAAAGTAGAATACATTTTTAGTTAATTGTTTTTAATATATAAATAAAAATACAGTGAGAATAAAGCTGATTTTTGTGAACCAGTTACCGGTTCATTTTATGTAGTAATATTCAAACCAGAACAAATCCGATTTGTAAAAGAAAATTTGAACTAATTTTGTCAATCCGAATCTCTTTTCTTTACATACAGCAGTTTGGGTCATTACATTTTTTGTATATTATTCACCATGTAATTATATTTTTTATGTAAATTTGTGATTAATATTTTGTTGGTGTATTCTAGGAATTCGATATAAGCCGGCGAGCACAGGCCCAACAAATAGTACAAATGCTACAGGATCATGAAGCGCATCACAAAGACGTCAGGAGTAACTTGTACCCACAGGTTTGGTGTAATTTTAGAAAACAAATAGACTGCGAACAAGCCTTTAAACTTAACCAAAAAAGAAACAGAAAATCTCTCTTTGCCAAAATCAAATCTCGCTTATCTTTCAAAAAATTCAAACTAATGACCTGTTTGTGATTGAATGGTGCTTCTACAATTTCATTTTAGATTTTTATAGTTCAAATCGGGTATTTGATTAAGATTTAGATATGGTTTAGCCAAGCTCTATTGATTCGAAACGTGTGATTATAAGAAATTGCGACTTTGCGTGAGCAGATCTCATATATGTGATTTTTAAACAATCAAAATAGATTTAGAAATATTAATAACATAAATAAAATAGCAATGATTTTTGGTGCCGTAACATATTTTTAGATAGGTAATATTCATAAATGCCGTAAAAATAAATTTTATACAATTTTTTAGCGTTTATTTATTCGTTTTAATTGCTTAGACAAAAAAGCAAATCGTACCAAGACCATAGCAAAAAGTAAAATGTAGGAGGGCTGGTTGAAAGTATATTACTGTAAAATTTGAATATAAAATCACTTTTAAAAAAATATCTAGGAATATACCGGGTATCCGAAAAAAATGGTACGTTCGAAATAACTTTTTTTTATTAATAAAGCAATCGCAATAACATTTTATATGGGTAAACTAGCCATAAAGAGACATCAAAATATATATTATTTACAAAAATGTCACCTCCGATTAAACCGCAAATGACATTAACTTTCTTATTTAGAATGAAATACCCTATATATTTTTACATATTTCAATTCTACATATAATTCTAAATCCAATGATGTATCACAAGTCTAGATTATATACAAAATATCTCACGATAATAATTAAACTATCAAAGGTTTAAGTATTATTTAGGGTATGTTCCAAAATTAAACCACATTTTTCAGGATGTCAGTACTAATTTGAAACGCGGTAACTGACAACGGCGGTAAATTTTCGCACATATTCGTTACCACGATCAGCGTGCTATTAAGCACGATATTTGTAGTAAATTTGTATTTGTGTATCACGATCTCACAGTTTTAACTTTAAAAAGTTGGTGTTTTGCTGTTGAATGGCTGATTTTTCTCTGTTGGAAATGATTATATACAAACGGATTTATCTATTCGAAAATTTGTTTAATATTATATTATGCTTTTAATTAAGGATGAAAAAATATATTTTTGTGACTTTTGTGCTTCCATTTCAATAAATATTCTAACCTAAATGTAAAAATTTTACCGAAGCGTTTCACAAGTTACTGAGAGAAACGTCACATTCAGTTACCAAAGAATTACCGTAACATAATACTACGGTAAACATGGTTTAATTTTGGAACATACCCTTAATGAAATATAAACAAAAGACAACAAATTAAAAAATTATAGAAGATGTTCATTCTAGACCTTTGTCTATTGTTAATAATTAGTTTCACCTATCGCATGTCAATAATTGTTTTTACAAATATTCAATTTTGTAACCTTTCATGATTTTCTTTATTTCGACTTTTTCTTGAGATATTTTGCATGAAATCTAGACTTATGATACATTGTTGGATTCAGAATAAAATATGTAGAAATATATGGGATGTTCTATTTCAAATAAAAAAGTTGATGTCATTTCCTGTTTATATATTTTGATGCCTAATTTACACATATAAAATTTCATAACGATTGCTTTATTAATAAAAAAAGTTATTTCGAGCATACCATTTTTTGGGACATCCAATATAATTACGATAAGTTCGTATCTTTAAAAATGATATAAATCTAAATTATAATTGAAACATAGTGCTATGTTATAAGAAACAATTTTTTATTACAATAAATTTGTATTTTATTTTGTTTTCTGATACTTTCAGTAAAGCAGTAAGTAAGTGGAGCATTTTTATTATGTAATTTTGAAATTAAACTGTAAGTTTTTGATATTTGGAGATTAGAATGATAATTTTAGTTTAGTAGAATATCGAGGCTGCACAAATAAAATTAGAACGATCAATCATTTATGATCACCTTGTATTTATGTGTCAATAGAGAGACCGTGTTCAAAAATTCCATCTACAAATTTATGAATTTTGCCTTACCGATAAATAACGAACCGATGTAGGTTTTTCCACAAACTCGAATCAACATCACATGTATTATTTTGCATATAATGTGAAATGTGATATATATTTTATGTTTGTGATATATAAAAGTATTATGATTATTAGGTTCAGGAAAGCTTGGTTAAGCAAATATATTAGAATTTAAGAACTTATATTTATGTTATACAGTAATACCTTTTTTAATACGAATTTTTATTAGTTTATAATTACGTTTAAAAAACAATGTTAATTCATATCAATAAATATGTTTAAATAAGCATCACTAGTGTTAGGTTTATTGGATTTGAATTAATGTTGTGTTATTATTTTTTATATTCTTTATATTTATATCGTATATTTTCATTTATATAATAAAATTACTAAAAAAGTACTGCATATTTTTATTTATTCAATTGCCTTCAAGTTTTCAGGATTCCAGTAAATAAGTGATAAATATGAGCGAGTAAATTTGGTGGCTGTATTTTTATACTTATTTGCTGTGATCATGCGAGCTTGAGTAGGTTATATGTTATAAATTATAACAGGTATTACTGTATTTATTTATAAAACGATCAAGAATTAATTCCAAATAAGAAATTGTTATTATAACTTGTCTAAGCTCCCGTGATCCCTTAAAATATTAGATTAAATGTAATTTATTTTCATGCACAACACACAGAACACCAAACTGACCTTCATGAGCAGGGATGTAAATGTATAAATTACCGAGTTAATAATTAATTACAGTCATTTACCGAATTTTTACTAACGTACATTACCAACAAACTGTCCCATGTGTTTTATTTATTTGAAATTTGATTCGAATTCATTAATTCGTTCTTAAGTAATATTGAAAATATCTTGACTGAATTTGGAATTTGAAAGGGAAAAATAATGGGTATACCAGTCACTGTAGGTATTATTATGCGTATTATTTATTCTAAATAACATTTAGATTGTGACACTATTATGTGAATTTCCTTTGTCCTGAATAAGGTCTCAATTTTAGACCGAAACGTTGAAGTTATAAATAAATACACATAATAGTATAATTATACAGTGACTGGTATACCCATTTTTTTTCCTTCTCGATACTTTCTTAGAAATTTTCGGTAAATTTATAATAATTTTCAGTAATTTATATTTTGTAATTACCCGATAATTTATGTAGTAAAAAATCCTTATTAGGTAAACAGGATGATTCACAACTTCTTGCATATATAGACCATATTAATTATTATGGCGCCTCTGCCGACTGATTTGTGAAATAACAAAAAGCATGTTAGGGTGCGAAATGTTTTTTATTTTTCTAAATAAGTTGGCAATGATCAGCCGATTCAACACTTTTAAGTTATCTGAAACTCGAGCTTATTATTATTTTCACATAAATACTTCGTTATTAAATATAACTTATATTAAAAAACGGCCATGTGATTCTGTCTGCATGAATTACTATTTTACTTTAAAAATTCACTTTTTCCCATAAGGAAACATTAGTTCTATTTCGGTAATACTCACTGCATTGATTAGTGATTTCTAAGCATGCGTATTGAATAATTAATATGGTCTCTTTTAATAGCATACTACAACTTCTGGTCATGGGCAAAATTCGTAAACTTACGAGCAGTTTTTGCAAGAAGCACATTTTGGAAACCACTGGATTGTTGATTGTATAATGAATATCTTATTAAATATGAATGGAATGAAATAAAATTTTAATTAATTGTATTATGGCAAGAACAGTAAATTTATAAAATTCCATTTGGAAACAGTTTTGCGAATTTTGAAAAAATCTTTTAGTACCGTGATAAGTGAGTTGAGCACTATATGCCATTAAAATATATATAAAATATAGTTGTGAATCACTCTGTATTTATAATAGAGGTTCAGGGCTTCAGTTGTTTTTAATTTAAAAAATAATAATAATAGCGAGCAATTAGAAAGTATGAATCGAGTATTAGGATTTTACAAAAACCTATGATTTTAAAGAATTTTGGAATTATTTTAGTTTTTTACTAGATGTTATAATAGATCATTACTATTTATTTAGGCTGTCGTGATTAATCAATTATCTTAAAACGATGTAAATCTAAGTAATTGACCAACCATTTGTATCCGTAAAACTCTTGGTATTTTTTAAAATTCACCCTCGTAAAACATACTCCCTGTTGGAAAAGACAAACTACTGTATATCAGTTAATTGAATTTATTTTATGTTTATTATATCCCGTAGTTTTTCCTCCTCCATTCAACTGTCCAGCCAAGAAAATATTCCTTCATACTTACTGTTCTTTTTCTGCTGTAGGTGGAGGTAGCCCCACGCACTCCCGAGTTAAAATTCGCTGTTGGCATGGTGATGCGACATCTTCGATTAGGCTACACATGTGTAATTTACGACTGGGACCCCGTGTGTCTGGCATCTTCAGACTGGCAGGAACAAATGAACGTGCACATGTTGTCCATGAAAGACCAACAACCATTTTATAATGTGTTGGTTGAGGATGGGTCCCATCGATATGTAGCCCAAGGTAAGATATAATTTGTTTTTATCTCCCTTCCAAAAGGGAGGTGTTGTAGGCAGATTGTAAAATTAGACTTTTTATAAAAAGCCTATGGATGTTGGCATATTATGAAACACAATGTCACATCATTTTATGTAACTCAAGAAGGGTATTAGGTAGGAATGTCGAATTAAACAAAAAATCGATTATTTTTTCTTCAAAATCGCTTTACCGATTAAATCGATTCTTTAAACTCAGGAAGGGTATTTGGTTTTTAAATCCTTTATATTAAGTTCACCGTTCCTATCGAGCTGAAATTTTTCAAATAGACTTTTGTCACCTAACAATGCACTTTGGCAAAATTTCAGATTCCGCCATCTTGAAACAAAATGGCGGCTAGCTATCTCGAAATTTACTGCACCGATTGCGGTCAAATTTGGTACAGTAATAGCTAAGGATCTAACTTATGATATAGATATATTAAAATATCAGTGCGCCATTTTGAAACAAAATGGCGAACAGATATCTCAAAATGTACTGCACCGATCTGGTTCAAATTTAGTACAGTAATAGCTAAGAATCTGTCTTGAAACAGGTATATTAAAATGTTAGTCCGCCATCTTGAAACAAAATGGCAGCTAGCTATCTCAAAATGTATGGCATATAACAATGTCCACCATCAAAAACTGGGCTGTAAAAATTAGTTCCGGAAAAGTGTTTACGCGGTGAAAAATGAAACAAAAATCTGTGCACAAAAAATTTAATTAAAAATCGATCGAGTCTCATGTTTAAATGATTTATAGTCAAAAACTTTGGTTTTACGGGTTAGTTTTTTAATTTAATTCAGTGTCTACCAAAACCGAGTCTGTGGCATTCAAGAAGGGTATTGGGTTTCTACCAAAAGCCTCGGAATAATGTGTAATAAAATGATATGACATTATATGAAGAGTCATTTAGAAAATGACTAGGCGTTTTACAAAAAAGAAACTAGGCGTTTTATAAAACGACTTATGTTAGATCTAGTCTATGACAAAAGTATAGGGATTAGAACCTATTTTTACGAAGATGTCATTTGATTAGTAAACATTAAAATTTTTCGGATTACGTCCAGAAAATTTGAAATTATAAATTTACAAAGAAATTTTTACACAGCATAAAACCTTTGATCTGATTTTTATTTTTCAATCTGTTTGTACTTTTGTTTATTCTATGTTGTCATCTGCATGGAAGCTTTACTGTTTAAAATTTGAAACATTACTTTTAAAAGTAGCACTACTTGGTGCTACGTAAACTTTAAACAAAAATTAGTGTATTATTATATTAAGGGACTAAAGTGCATTATTTAGTCCCGAGGGTAAAGCCGAAGGCGAGGGAAATTATCGCCTGTGGTATATACTTTTTGCACTTCACCCTTATACGAATGCATAGTTTAAAAGAAAACACATTTTGTAATTTTGACATTACCATTTTACCATAGATACTCTGTAGCAAATAGCACGGGTTTAAATAAATCCATACTTTGACAACGAGATCAAATATGAAAATTAATCCCTTGGGATCAAATAAAGAACCTTAGTCCCTAAAAATGAAGAATAAAGATGAGTTTTACTCCCAGAATTACAATTTTTTTATTTCTGTGTAGAAAACATAATGCCAATAGCAGATCCCCGATCTTTACTTCTAAACGAAGACTTAGGAAGCCATTTTTCACATTTTTGCGAAACACACTTCGTTCCAAATGCAGAGAAAGAAAAAGAATATCCAGAAGATGGAAACATACGGCGTATGTATCATGAAAAACTTATGTTCGGATTGATATAAATGTTATTTAGATTGCTTTAAATAAACAACCATTGTTTTTTAATATATTTTATTTATAGGGATGACATTGCTTAAATATTTATTTTTTAAAAGTAAATAATACTGCTTGAGATATTATTTTTATATATTGTGAGATTACATAGGTTTTAAATTATATAATATATTATTACAATTAGTTTAATTCATTTACTACTTGTAGGTAATGTAAATATCTCGGATAATGAATCGAAATCGTTTTGTAAGATATACATTGAATTTTGTCATTGTAAAGGTGATAAACTGCAAGATAATTATTTTACATCCCAGAAGATCTGCAATAATGTATGCAAGATTTATTATAATTAGTGATGGGACCTGGTTATTTTACATTAAACATTATAATAAATTTATACCAAGTCCAAAACCGAGTAGGTATTTAAATTAAAAATTATTTGCAAGAAATCTTTCCTTTGGCGTACTTTACACTAACAACCGTGAGTTACCGAAACCTACAGTTATCTGTTGAGGTTTATACCCAAATTGGGTAGAATAGCGTAATGGTAATAGTTATCTAATTATGTTACTTTCATGTAACATTATATGCACGAATTTACCAAAACAAACTTAAATATAATAAATATTTAAATTTTTTCAGCGCCTATTTTTTCAAAGCAATAGAAAATACGACGCAGTTGTTTGATCATATTCTGTAACATCATGTTTTATATGCCCGTTATTATTTACTTAAAAAAACATTGGTACATGATAATCATGAATTACATTTCGATAATTTAGGTTAAGAAAAACGCATTTTCATGTAAAATATAGAGTACAAAATCAATTTGTTACAGTGTAAATAATATGACTAAAGTTCGTTTAGATGGTGCAATTTTAATTGCAGTTTTATTGGGAAAATTTCGAAAATATTTCGACCGAAAATACATTTTCCGAAAACGCATTGACCGACAGTGCAAAAATAAATTGAGTGTCTTTGGTATAATCTGGCAACTACTGCCTGAAAGAGTCAACTTATTTCATTGCATACGCACATTTGACTTTAATGCACACTTTCAGATAATGCATACTTCGGTTAATGCATTTTCTGTCATTTTCGGAATTTGCATCATTCGGTTTTTGCACTTTCGGTCAATGCATTTTCAGGGAATGAATTTTCGGGTTTTTGCATATGCACCCGTCTACTGGACATTTTTGTATGTAATTTGTATGTTGGTACCAAATTTAAAGTAACCAAATTTAGTGCATTATTGCGCAACAAAACTGCACCATCTGAAACAATCTTTACACACAATTTTACAAAAATTAGCACTGTGTTCCGGAATTGAAATATTCGCATAAATTACATCTACATCAAATTACATGTTTTTATTGAACAAGGTTGGCACGAACACCTTAAACCAAAGAATATATAAGAAATAAATTGATTGAATCTTCCAAAACCGCAATAAATAATTTACCCTCGAAATATCGAGATAGACCTTTAATTTTGGAACACCTGAAAACTCGAATATAAATTTTTAATTGTTAAATATATTAAAATTTACTAAGAGTATTTTAGCAGTGCCCATCACTAGTATTATATTAAATTACAATTAAATTGTATAAAACTGTAGAGTAAGTTGTAACTGATAGCAGAGCTAAGCTTTATCGGAATTGAATAATTTTTATATTTAAAATATGAATAATTTAAAGCTACATATTTTAAATTATAAAAATATGTTTGAAGAAAATGGAATGTGCCAATTTTCATATTTTTTCCAAATCTTTAAGTCATCCCAGCAATAATTGTTTTTAGTGTATGAGTTAATATAGACCCATTAATAGAAATATATTTATTACTAATTAATTGTATTATAGTATGTTACTAATAATATGTTAAAATATTTATTATGAATTATCTAAAAGTTATTTTACTGTGAGATGCTTGTAGAAATATTACAGAAAAAAATTACAGTGAATTGTTTTAAATAATATTTTGAAATGATTCACTGTATTCTACAATAATTATAATTTAAGTATCACATTTGATATTCTGAGTACTTTGGTTCATATATTTACGCCGTACTGTGCCGAATTTAGCTGTCTTTTTTAAGCTAATGAATATTTTCTAATCTCTATAGAAAATGGGAACATCTTTATCTTATGTCTATTTTTTTTTTCATGCGTTTGTCTTTGTTAATTTTAGAAAAGTTTCTTTAGCTTAGAAAAGACTGGAGAGTTCGCCTCACTATTTACTATAAAGCGGTAGCAAAACAAATTTAACGTAATCAATTAACTTTGTGATGTAATAAAACAATTAAGTGCCAAATAGTACTAATAAAACAGTTCAACTTATGTAATTATACTCCAAAAAGTGCTTTTTTAGAAACTAGTATTATGTATTTAATATTATTTCACACTGTGCTATTTTCTAAAAACGCAACATTTTAACTGTCGCTTTTTGTTAATATACAACAAATCGTGTTTTAAAAAGAATACTGTTTAATATTTTTTGATCACATAATATGCTACAGGAATCATTTCTCTACCGCTTTTTTAAAATAGTGAGATTTTATCTCATAAATTCCTTTTGTAACCAATTTGGATCAAAAAGATAGTCAAAAACTCAGAATATCAATTTGTTATCAAAAATAATATATTAATTTTTGTTTATAAAATGAATAAATATTTTCCATACTGTAGTACCACCCCGTACTAAATTTTGTATAAAGCAGAAAGTGTAAATAAAATTACATTTTATCTTTTAATGTTTATATTCGATTATAATAAATAAATTTTCAAATACAAGAGATGAGATGATGTATGAAGATGTGACTTTTATTTTAAAGTCCTGTTTCATACATGGACACATAGAAGACATGCACACTTGCGACACACAGACAACAGAAGCAAAATGAAGAACGTGTGGAACGTTTGTGGCTTCTTTACTTACATAGAAGCTACAAAATAGCGGCGCCTCTATTTCATAAGCAACACACACCGTATTTCTTACTGTTGCGTCTTCTATGTGTCCATGTGTGAACAGGACTCAACAACACATTAACAATTATACTAATGATTGTGCATTTATATATGAATTATGAATATGATTTCAGACTTCATTAAGAATTTTAAAACGCATGATAATCCATGCTTTGACGTAAAGTCATGCAATCCACTTCATCGATTTGTAAAGTGTTTGTTTTTACATTTATATCTTCTTCTAGCTGAACTTGAGTTTTCAGTAAGTATCGCAACGAAGCTTGAGCCTGAAATAAAAATAAGAAATTATTATTTTTATAAATACAACCAAATTTCAAAATTTGAAAATCAATTTGAATAACAAAATGTTATATGAACAGTGACCTCTAATAATTATGGACGGGAAAGCCGTATACTTTTAACACATAAGGGGCTGGCTCCTGCGAACTGTCATGGGAGAGAGTTCTTCCTTGTCTTTTTAACATGCCATCTCTTTCTAATGTAACGCATTGTGCATGCTCTAAAATTTCGCATTGTTGCGGGTTGCATACGATTTTTTTGGAGCCACGGGCAGATGTTTTCTTTCCGGTCCATAATTAATAGAGGTCACTCTGTATATGAAAGTAGATCCGAAAAAGTTTCGTTACAGAACTAGAGCATTTTAAAGATTAAACATATTTCTATGAAGAGTGTTTATAATAATTTAAAAATATTTTTAGATTGTACGCATATAAATGTTAGCTCTTGTACTAAATTAGTCATGTATTTTTAGTAAGGACGTGTCATAAATATGAAGAAATCAAATTAAAATATTTTTGTTTTGTTTAATTTTACATGGCAGTCTGAAACTAGCCTAAATTATTAATTTTTATTTCATGTTTATTTCGTGAAAGAAATCCATTTGATCTTAGAGCGAAATAAAAATTTTAACATTGTATTTCCTTTGGGTCAGAAATAAAGTCTACACTCTACACTCAGTATATCTATCTATACTGATAACAAACATTTATGTGAGGCTGCCACACCCAAGATGGGTAAAAGACGCTACTGATGTATGTGTATACCCAAATAAATAAGTTGTTATTAACATCGATCTTATAGTTATACTGCATGTGGCATTTGTTTGTGATCGCAACATTTAGGCGACAGCGGGGTCGGATCTTGAGGTGTATTGCAGGTTGAATTTAGTTCATAACCATGGAGACGCTTTACCATAAATCGTAATTTGGTTAACCTGTAATGTCAGTGTTTTCTGCTGACGTTTAGTAAATATCATATTATTTTGTTATTATATTTTAAGTTTTGATGTTTGATTAATTAAAACGAACAATATTATGTATGTTTAGTGCACCAGCTGTTATTACGACGTTACATACGCGTTTTTATCATTAGAATGCAATCTCAGGCCCTCTCACTCTTATATGTTGTGATCACTTTACAATAATGCTATGGACGGTGATGCGGTATCTAGACAGTAAATGATCGAAGATTATTAACATTGACTTTGTGACTATTTTACCTCCGCCATCATCTGTTGCAGCGTACAAATAGTTGCATTTAATTCCACAACTTCGTTCTCCAGTTTTACTTCTACAATATCTCGACATAGTTCTAGTCCAGGTCTTTGCGCTCTCAGTCCTAAACGAGTGTGTGCTAAAGCCAAGTAGCCTTCTTTTTCAGCTAGTGCCTTTCCGAGACGAAGTACGTTGCGATTCATTTCATTTACTTGGCGAACTGTCTGCAAAAATAATATTTCATGTAAATGAGGCGAGAAAAATGTGTGAATATACTATATTTGACGTAGATTGAACTCAGGTTCGAATCCAATCAAGACACATTCTAGTTTATGTTTAACAGCACACTAATCTGCCCTATGATGTACTCTCCCTTAATATCCATGAGTTGAAGACTCACACGGTTTCCCAAAAGTCCCGGGACGGAGCTATAAGTTTTGAACGAGTGAAGAAAAATATTGAAAATTTGGGGTTCACTAAAGCGTCTGGGTCATTGCAAGACCGAAGAAGGTCGACAATTTGAACATCTGTTAATATAAATCGTAATAAACGTGCAACAAACATTAAAATTAAATTCGTGGAAGAATTAAGATATCGGGTTTTGGTTTCTTTTTTCATTACTTTCAAAATAAGGTGAAATTCGACAGGGGTTGCTATTTAAAAATGTTTGGGTGGTCATTTTCTAAATAAAAAACTCCACGTTGCATGGAAGTTCTAAATTATCTAAGAATGTAGTTTTTATAATTCTTTAATGATCTCCAAATTTTCAATTTTTTTTCTTCACTCGTTCAAAACTTTTGGAAAACCTGTATAATAATATACTCGAATATACTGAATTAGAATTTTAGTCCAATCCAAAGCAATTATTGATAAATTTAAAACACTATTAGGGAATAATTTCTTTAAAATTCGAGTGTCTCCCAAGTCCCAAATCAATAATTCTAATCATTATACACGATGGAATCGAAAGTTGAGCAGATGGTTTTACTTTATTTATTACAGATACAAAAAATTACTAAATAAAATACAAACCCATCCACATTAAAACCTAATTTGTCAAAAATTTTGTATTTCAAATTTATCGCAGACTGCAACGGTGCAGGATCTACATTTCATTCCGTTATTTTGTTGAAATTCGTAGGTAACATAAAATATTTATTTATGAATTAACTAGGCGGTCAATTTTGATAATACATCGCATACGTATTCATATATAACCACACATTACATTAAATCGTATTTTAAACAAATTTTATGGGTTTGAGTCAAGAATTTTGCAATATATTCAGCAAAGTATCATTTTTCCTATACCCACCATGTTAAAAATTTAATATTTAAATGTGAATATCTCGGGATAGAGACGGTCAAATCGATTGAAATTCGAAATGTACATGCAAAACAGTGTCAACAACTGATTTTTTCATGTTTCATTAAAAGTTTATGGATTTGTTACAACGCTCGAGTCACCTTAAAACTCTCGGGGAGATAATTTTAATAGAAAATGTAAAAAATGACATTTATGCGATTTTCAATTGTTGTTCAAAAAATTATTTAAATTAAAACTCTCTGGGAAAGAATTCTAGTCGAAGAATCAAAAACAACAACTAAACGATGGTCAATTGTTTTTTTTACATATATTATTCATATTATGTCGAAGTTGGTACCAACTTAAATATTTCAGGGAAAATTATCATTTTATTTAAATTTTGTCGAATGAAGTACAAAATTAAAAGCCTTACGAAAGCAAGTTATTAAAGCTTATAGTCCGGAAATATGTGATGCTGCCACACCCAAGTTGGGTAAAAGGCGTGTTATGTCTATGTCTATGTATTGAACTATTGTTGGACAAAAGTTCTAATCATTTCAAGTGAGATTTATAGCAATATGAATAAAGTAAATATTTGTTTTCTCACTTCATAGTGTTGCAATTCTAATTTAGTCTTGACTTCCTTTGTTTCTTCAATCCGCCGACGAAATGCTTCATTTACAATTTCGTACTGGTTCCACAAATCTTCAATTATTTGCTTTAACAATGTATCTACATAAGAACGAAGTTGCAGACCGCTGTTCTTTTCTTTTGCAGCTTTTTCGAAGTTTTCATCGGTGATTATTGCCCACTCTTCAGCAGAAATGTTCCTTTAAGAAAGTTTCATATTATATACTATTAATACACACATACAGGTTGGTGGAGGTGAAATGCGAACATAGGGAAATATATTACAATGGAGTTATCATGCTAGGCATCTTGATATACGTGGAATAAGTACTGTCAATGTCAAAGTACCTGTCATATTATTGTAATTTTTATTTTCATTAAAATATTTTCTTTGCATAATAATGTATGTGTACGAGCAGAACGAGAAAGTTTACATGCACTTTTCGATTTAATTATTATTTCTTTTATTGATAGGTAACTATTTTTGCCACACAAATTCATATTAATTCGTTTTGTGACACTACTACAAAATATATCAAGATACCTGGCATGAAAGTTCGATTGTCATGTATGTTCCCTATGTTCGCATTTCACCTCCACCAACCTGTATAGTCCGTCCCAAACTTCTTTGCCGTTACGTCATACCTGTAGTTCGTATGAATCAATTTGAAATTATGGCGAGAAAGTTATACTTTGATATCAAATATTTTTAAACTATTTTATGTGAATATTTGGAATAATAATAATAAATTTATTTTGCCAATAGATCATGGTACAGATATGTGGCACGTCAAAATACAAAGTTATGTTTAGGTTATAAATATTTACAATAAATCAACATAAGTTAAATGTCATCATTCAAGTATTCATCAACAGAGTAGTAACACCTGTAAATTAAAAAGGATTTTAATTTATTTTTAAACAAAATATCAGATTTTATATTTTTTATACTCATGGGTAAAAGACTAAGACAATGTATTCTTTAGTTATTCTTGAAAATAAAATAATGACGTAACGGCAAAGAAGTTTGGGACGGACTTTACCTACCTACATATAGGTATTACGCATTTTACCCAACTTTGGTGTACCAGGCTCACATATTACTTATGAGTCATATAAGATATTTTTATCTACGACGGTGCGCTAATAGCTGATTCGCCCACTAATTTTCGAGTCATTATGAATTTTTAATGGTACTTGTGTCCTTATGAATTCTTAATGACATGCATTTTTGTAGGAGAAATAAAAATTGAAATTTGATCTAATTTTAAGTTTTTTATTATAAATAGCTATTAATACACACAACATTCAAGTCAAATTTTTACAATTAGATATGTTTTAAACCTCGGTTTAAACCAGAAAATGCTGAATTTTTTGACACAAAATTTGACACAACCGAATTTTTTTACTGTCAACAACAGCAAAGAAACAAATAGTTGCCATAACAATGAATAAAATGATTCTTGATCAAGGTATGAATTTCACATAAATGTTTTACGAATGTCAAATATCAATTTAAAAATCTAATTCTGCAACAATTAAGGCCATCGTAGATAAAATATTGAATGATACACGTTTGATATAGCTAGAGTAATGAAACTTGGGTGATAAAAACACTCGGCTAATCGCCTCATGATTTAACATCACGCACGTTTCATTACAGTGGCTATATCAAACTTGTATCATTAATATCTATTATACCATTGTGTTATGTTTATAAAACATAAATTTATGTGTGTATGAATAGTTACTTATAATAAAAAACTTAAAATATTTATTTCTTCTACAAAAATGCGTGTCATTAAGAATTCATAAGGACACAAGCGCCATTTAAAAATTCATAATGACACGCAAATTAGTGAGCGAATCACGTATTAGCGCACCGTTACCGTTGTAGATAAATTGTATTTATATATAAAAAAATATACTTACGAATTGGCTAAAGAAGTGTGCCCATGATACATACTCAAATTAAGACTAGTCTCATTGATCGTTACATTATGTTTATCAATTTTTAAAACATTTGATTTGTCCTCCAAATCTCGATCCATAAAATAAATAGTAGATCTTAACCTTCGAACTTGTTCATTAGCTTGTTCCAAAACTCTTTTTAAAAGACCTTGCGCACCTTCAATGATTTCTACTTCTTTCAGAAGCTCTTTCTCAACATCATCATGAACTAGATCAATTCCCAAACGCCCTTCTCTTAAAATAATGCATTTTTTGCAGATTCTCAAAGCTTCTGTTTTGATAGAAGTCATGGCATCCATAATTCTTTCCTTATAAACGTCTAGAGCTTCAATTTCAAGGAGTACTTCTTTTCTAATTTTTTCAGTCTCACTTTTTCTGAATTCGATTTCTTTGATTCTTTCGTTAAGGTGGTGATTTGTTTCATTCTTGTTGAGTATAGCTGATTCGGCCGTTTTTTCTCTTAAACGGTCACATTCTACTAGTATTCGATCGGCCAGTTGTTGTTGATCTTGCACAAATCTGCATTTTGTTCGGTTGTTTAAGTACCATTCGTCTAAAGAAAATCTTTGTGGCGGAGGTCCCATTATCATTACATTATCATCTGCTAATTTAGATGATGACATTTTGAGGCTGGTAATTCTTGTGCCTTCTACCAAAACTTGTATAAATAAATGTCAGCGTTTGGTCGATGTTTCTTGTTACCACGCGCTTTGTGTGTAGCTATAGAAACGTATTCACTCTTCTATTTGTTTCTTTCGTTTCGTTGCCAGTAGGCCATTTATCTTTTTACGATCTTAAATTATAATAATTTCTTTTGAGTAGGTAATTTAAAATTAGAAAAAATCTGATGTGGCCTGCACAAGACCTCTCGCCTAAATCTGCTTATTCTACTAATCTTATATAGTTTTATTCAATTTTGACGTTTTAAACTACTATTATTAACTCCATAGCAACAACTTTAAATAAATGTTTATTCACAAGTGAATTAATTTTTTTTTAAATCACTCAACACATTTTTAAATCACTCTGACGTTTTAAACTGTTATTATTAGGTACGTCAAAAATTCATAAAAACAATGACAACTTGCCACTAACGACTACTTTGATTAGTTTTTTTTTGTTATGTCAAAATAAATTTATAATTCATATATTTGAAATAATTTCGTCAAAATTGAATAAAATAATGTATAAACCACGTGAGATACGAATGTTTATTCACTCGAAAAAATTATCCCACTTGCCCTTCGGGCTCGGGGGTAAACTTTCTTCTCTTGAATAAACATGCATGTATCTCACTTGGTGTATAAATATCTATAACTTACCTACATTTTAATAGTTTCATGATCATGTAATATGTAAAAGATAATGTAAACCAAGATGGAAGCAAAAGATATCAACTGTACTGTCACTGTCATAATAATTCAAATTTTGTGTAGAAACAAATTTCATATGATCATGGACATCAAGATACTGGAATTTCAAAAAAGTAGAATATTAATTGCACTCTATTACTTTGTTACATACTACCAGATTCAGCAAATTGTATTTAAAATTAACTGTACCCATAGATAATTATATTTTCTTTTATTTTTAATTGCAAAAATTGTCATATACAGGGTGAGTCATCGAAATGCCCGTGGTCGATATCTCCCTTGTAGTTAAAAATACAGCATAAATTTATTAACAGAATTTTTCGTCTACTCAAGGAGCATAACTTAAAATTATTTTCACATATACAGGATGTTGCATAACGACTTGGCAATAATTGTTCGCCTTTTTTTAAATGAAACACCCTATATATTTTTATATATTTTGAATTGTATTTTATTTATCTATACGAACATATAAATTTCATTTCAGTTTTTCGCGGCGTTGCCAAGTTATTAAATTTTTTCTCTAAAAAAAGCCGAATACACGTATTGTTTTATAAAGGCGTACTGAAGTTATTTTAATAGTAAAAATTATGAATTTTTTTTTCTGTACAACTGTAACTATACTCTTTGTTCTGACATAACTTTTTTTAAATGTTATTATACAGGGTGTTCAATACAGAGAATCAAAATTACTCAATTTCAAATGGCTATAACTCGTCATTTTCAAATGGAACAGCCTATATTTTATTATTCTGTTGTGTGTATTTTTGCATCTTCTTATGTTATAAAATCATTAATTTAATTAATTTCGAAATTAATGTTTTTAGCAGGGTTGGCACGTTTAAAACATTTCGTTTTAAACAAATGTTTAAAACTTGTTTAAAACAAAGCAAGTTTTTAAAGCACGTTTTAAACATGTTTAAAACATGTTTAAAACACGTTTTAAACATATATTTGAAACACGTTTTAAACATTTTTAATACTTTATCTACGTAACAAAACAAAGTTCATATTGCTAATAGTGTACCTATAACATATACTGTTTCTCACTATTGTTGTCACCCATAACCATAATAATAAGTATAGGTAGGGGAATCCCCAGCATATTTATCGCCATAGTGCGTAATGATGCATATTTCAGAACTCCTTGCTGATTAAAACATTGTTTTTTTTGTGTTTAAAACATGTTTTTTTTAAATCAGTAAAAAACACGTTTTAAATAAAAAAAAACAGTTTTAAACAAAAAAAAACAGTTTTTTTTGTTTAAAATAAAAAAAACATGTTTTTTGCCAACCCTGGTTTTTAGGCATAGGACACCTTTTATGACATAAGAATATGCAAAAATACACACAATAGAATAATAAAATATAGGTGTTCCATTTGAAAATGACGAGTTATAGCCATTTGAAATTGAGTAAATTTGATTCTCTTTACTGAACACCCTGTATAATAACATTAAAAAAAAGTTATGTCAGAACAAAGAGTATAGTTACAGTTGTACAGAAAAAAAAATTCATAATTTCTACTATTAAAATAACTTCACTACGCCTTTATAAAACAATACGTGTATTCGGCTTTTTTTAGAGAAAAAATTGAATAACTTGGCAACGCCGCGGAAAACTAAAATAAAATTTATATATTCGTATAGGTAAGTAAAATTCAATTCAAAATATATAAAAATATATAGGGTGTTTTATTTAAAAAACGACGAACAATTATTGCCAAGTCGTTATGCAACACCCTGTATATGTGAAAATAATTTTAAGTTATGCTCCTTGAGTAGACGAAAAATTCTGTTAAAAAAATTATGCTGTATTTTTAACGACAAGGGAGATATCGACGACGGGCATTTCGATGACTCACCCTGTATAATACCATTAGTGACTATATGATTTTGCCGACAATTTTTGCCGTCTGCTCACGACTGCTTGTTGCGTCGAAAATAAACACGAGTGTGTAGCACGAGTGTTTATTTTCTAAAGCAACAAGCAGGAGTGACCAGACGGCAAAAATTACCAAAAAATCATAGTCACGTATGGTATTCGGCTTGACAATTTCTCGAATTATTTTATTTTTTGCCAAAAAAAGTAATCTTATTTTTAAAACAATCATCAACTGACATAATATCTAAGCAACGCTTCGCGGCAATTTTCACTAGTGAATATTGTGAGTGTAATTTTCACTAGTGTAAATTGTCACTATAGTTCGTCTGTGATTGGTACAATTCAGCAAAATAGGTACTGTGTTTTGATTGGATGAAAAACTATGAGTGGAATTGTCATAAATAATATTTCGTTAAAAAATGAAACACAGCACTTGAAAAGAAAGAGTATGAAATAAAATTTTCGACGTATCTTAGACAAAAAAAATCTGATGTGGCCAGCACAAGACCTCCCGCCATACTTACTTTATTCTTTTTACCTTCCGCTTACCTGTAAAGGAAGGTATTGGAATCATGCAAAAAATCGGGTGGTGAATTTTTAGTGGATGAGCACGAATTAGGGTCCTTACAACTCATTTTTGATAGTTTCACGATGATGTCTGTGTGTATGTGTGTGTGTATGTATGTGTGTGTGTGTGTGTGTGTGTGTGGTCAAGGAGTGTTAGTCGCATAACTCAAATACGAATTACCCGAAAATTTTGAAATTTGGTATTTAACATTTGTATATAAATTGGAAGAGCTCCGTAGATTTTGGTACAAATATCTTCATCGGAAGTGATATTTTTTGAAGATTGAAAAGGTTAATTGTCAAAATTGTATATAAATTTGGAAAAATATAGTATTTATTTGTAATAAGAATAAGAGGAAAAGTTATTTGCAGCTTACGTTATAAAAAAATTGTCTTTATCTGGTAGCATTAAAGAACTGCAGTAAAATTTAAAAAATAAATTTATCAAATAAAACGTTTATATCTTGTAATCCATGATCGGTTGATTTTTGTTTCTGCGTAAAAAATATTGACAGGTGAGACGGGTGACAAGTTGACATACTAGCGCTATATAAGTCCTAAGTAAGATATTAAATGTAGTAACTGAACGGAGGATTTCTTCAACACAGAAGAGTTTTCGTGTGAAAGAATTTTTTGATTCAGGTGATAGTAATTTCTGTGTTTGAATATTTTAGATTTTTATTTGTATATTTTAAATGGGCACCGGATTGTACGTATACATTTCTGTTTAAAGTCTAGATATGGCGGAAGGTTGTGTGATGGCCACGTCAGATTTTTATTTATTATACAAATATATTAATATATAGATATACTACTACTCACAAATTTATTTTAGTCATTTTATTTAAACTACACAAGAAGATATAAAACTACAAGATACCGAAATACTAAATTATAAGTATATACTTTAATTATTCTTGAATGATACCAGATACAAAAAATTTATAAAATACCGATTGTAAATAATAATCACAAAATCTTTCATCTAAAATAAAAAAAATTGTCTTAAAAAATTACTTATCGAAATATTTTTAAAAGGTACTACTTCCGGTTTATGAATTGGTACCAAAATTTACTGGGCTCTCAAGATTCGTATTAAAATCTTAAATATACAATTTTAAACTTTTTGAGTAATAGAAAACGAAAAAAATGTTACATACAACCTAACGTACATACATACATACACACACACAGACATCATCTCGAAAATACTTTATTCGTATTCTATGGATCCTAATACGTGCTTATCTCTTGAAATCCCACACTCGAAAATTTTGACCCATCACAAATCACAATACCTACCTACCTCCCTTATAGAATATGAGACGGGAGGTACAAATGTCACATTTAGGTACCTACTAGGGCTACGCGATATTCAAATTTTAATATTGACATTCGATATCGAAATAATATCGATAATTTTCAATATATCGATATTATTGATAATAATCGATATTCATTAATAAATATTGATATACTTATCGATTTATATTTATATCGATATTTTTACCTATTTATGTCGATATTATATCGATTATTATCGACAAATATCGATACAAATTAATTTCAATATCGATAGCCGACATTTGAAAATAATATCGATATATCGTAATCGATATTTTTCCCAGCCTTAGTACCTACTCATAAGTAATTCCGACCTCGGCTCACCGCCTTGGCCGTAAAAAACAACTTGGCTTGCACCTTAATATTTCACTTTTTGGCCTAGATTAGATACATAAACATTAATATTGTTTATGTTTGGAATATAATTTTATTTATTTTTACCATCAGTCCAAAAGAGAGTTAGGTATTAGAGATCGTGAAAAAATTCAATGTCGAGATTTTTGTCAATAAACACGTTTTAGTGACGTTTGAACCTATTTCATATACCGGTAAACTGTTGTGCAGAGCAATTAAATAAACGAACGTTTGTGAACTTGAGAACAATTTATTAGCGTGACTGTTACAACGGTATACATTTTGACAACTACAGAACAGAACTGTCAGGTACCTACATAAAAGAAATAGACTATTTAGGTACATACTCTAAAAAGAAGAAGTATGAGTTACCCTCTGGTGGGTATAATACATATTAAAGTAGTTTGAATAAAGGCGGCAATAATTGTATCTCTAACACCTCTTCTCAATTTTGATCCTGGAATATAATTCAAACTTGTAGACTCAATCCTTTAACACAGTAGTGGTGCTTGGCGGCAGTGAGAGGCTTCGTTAAAACATCTGCGAACATGTCTTCGGTTGGTAAGTATTCAAGCTTCAGAGGATATTCTTGAAGAGCGTGGCGAATGAAAGGAATCTGATGTATATGTGTGACCCGGACAGGTCGAAGTTGTATCCTGTGTACGATGAGACCATGAGACTCTCGTTGTCACGAGAATATGTGATCCTCTTGTCGATGGTTCCTTGCAGGTAGCGCAATATGCGCTTGGAAGCCTACCAGTGACTTTGGTTGTGGCAATTGTTGTACTGCTTAGCATGTTCACCGCGTACGCTATGTCGGAGCGAGTACCAACGGCAACATTACATGAGTGCCCCAATTAGTTCCCTGAATGGTGGGCGTGTAGCTTCGTCATTGGATATCTGGTAATCGAATTTTGTACCTGAAGCGATTGGAGTTCTTACAGGCTTGCAATTTTACATGTTAAAACGGCGCAGGTCATCCCGTATGTATCCGCTTTGACATAAGGTGATTTAGTTGGTCCTTTATCTGCTTCACTTCGATACCTAGACAATGGTTGATGCTGCCCAGATTCTTCACGTCAAATCTGCTTGAGAGTTTCCCTTTAATTTGATTGGTTCTTTTCTCGTCCTCGGAAACAATCACGATGTCATCGACGTAGATGAGCAAGAAAACTGAACTTTTCGCTCTTCTGGCGACGTGAACGCAGGGGTCCGAGTTGGTAGGTTCTAGTCCAATTGATTTTAGGGAATCATTTAGCTTGACATGCCATTGCCGACCAGCTTGCTTGAGATAAATGGTTTTATTAAGTTTGCAAACCTTCATTCCGGTTCTCAGCTTTTGAAGCATGTCCTTGGCTTTTTGAATGGTAGAGTCGTCTGTCATCCGATGGAGGGTTTCTTTCAACTAGTGCGGCTGTTCCATGAGTATCGGCGTGTCGATATCGCTATTCAAGTAAGCCGTCGTGATAATATAGAGTTGAGAGATTTTCAGTTTGAACTTGGCTGCGAGAGCCATGAGCAAACGGAACGATTCGATTCTGACCATTGGAGCAAAAGTATCCATGAAATCGATTCCAGGTCTTTAACTGAAACCTCGTGCAACGTCTCTGGCCTTTCTTCGGAGTAATGATTCGTCGGGATTGTACTTGTTTCTGAGAACTGTTCTGCAGTCGATTACCTTTTCGTCGGTGGGCCTGTTCATCAACTTCCATGTATCGTTGATGATTAAGCTTCAAAGTATATAGCATTGAACCATTCCTCTCTATCTGGTCCCTTTATGGCATCATGAATCGGGATCTCAGACGCGTTTATTGCGAAGTTGACGTCGTTGGACGAGTCATCTCCGTCTGATTCTTCCAGGCTCGTTGATGATGGAACCAGGTTTGATGATTCGTGAACTTTATCCCTAGAAACGGCTTCGACGACGGGGGCGACCTGGTCGTCGTGATTGGTGGTGTTTAATAGCTTGGTAGGACGTCCTCTTCTTCCGGTCCTCATGATTTAGGTCGGCCACCTTTGCATTATGGCCTTGCTGCATGTTCCACTTGATCGGATCGGACGTCTGAGGGAATCCTCGGAATGGTGATCCGAGGTTACTTGCAGATGCACCACCAGGTTCGAATGAAGGTGGAGTGACGGTATCTGACACCCGGGGAAACCCCCGGAACGACAATCCAAGATAACTTGGAGGTATGCCAGATTCAAAGGTAATGTCGGCGGGATCAACGTTAATGAATTCAATTTCAATTTCATCTCTCGAAGATGTCTCTTGTCCGAGCTTTTCTTCGATTAGAGAAAAATCTTCGTACTGATACTCAGGTCCGAATTCGTCTAGAAACTTCGTGTCTCGGGAAACATGGATTTTTCGATTTCTTGGCACCCACACACGATAAGCCTTTGAGCAGTCTGAGTAGCCGACGAAGGTTCCTGGGATTCCTCTTGGGTCGAATTTTCCTTTGTTGGGAGACTTGTCGAGGATGAAAACCTTGGACCCAAATGTACGTAAGTGGGATACGTCTGGCTTTCGTCCGATCCACTTTTCGAATGCTGTTCCGTAGGTCAATCCTTCGGTTGGGGTGCGATTCCTGACGTAATTCGCGGTGTAAATCGCTTCGGCCCAAAAAGATGGAGGCATTCCTGGTGCAAGTAGCATGCAGCGTGCGATGTCGACAAGCGTCCTGTTCTTTCGCTCGGCAACGCCGTTTGGCTGAGGTGTATGCCGCGGCGTTGTCAGACGATGTTGAATACCTGCATCCTTGAGAAATTTTGCTAGTTTCTCGTTGCAGTATTCTTCTTCGTCGTCTGATTGCAAAGATTTTATTTTAAAGCCCGTTTGGTTCTCGGCCATGTTTTTGAATTCCGCAAACATTTCTGCGAATTCACTTTTGTTCCGCAACAGGTATACTTGGCACCATCGACTATAGTCGTCGATGAGTGTTGCAAAATATCGAGCACCGCCGTGCGAGTTGACCTTCATCGGACCAGAGACGTCGGAATGGATCAGTTCCAGATGATGTTTTGATGAGGTTTTCCTCTTAGTAAATGGAGTGCTTGACATTTTTCCGGTAAGGTACGTCTTACACTTGGTCAAGTCGGTCGACTCGTCGAATTTTATTTTATGTTTCATGTCCTTTGAGTTCAGGTGGCCAAGTCGTGCATACCCCGTTTGGATGTCGCTTCTTGATTCAGAGACGTTGCATACTATTTGTTCGACCTCATGTAAATAGAATAGGTCACCTATTCGATTCGCGGTGAATTTGATTTCGCCGTTTGAGTCCTGCACTGTCGCGCGATCTTTTTCGAACGTAACTTTGTGATTAATATCGACGATTTTTGCGACGGAAATAAGGTTTGTTTGGAGTTCGGGTACATATAAAGTGTTCTTTAGTGTAGCAGTACTCTCCGCGGTCGCAATTTGCACGTCACCTATCGCTGTCACTTTTATATCACTGTCGTTTGCGAATTTTAATTTACTTTGCACTTTTTCCGCGCGCGTAAATGCACTTTTGTGCTTGCACAAGTGAGAAGTGTAGCCACTGTCGATGCACCAAAGATTGTCTTGATTGCGCGGGTTTGTTGTCACGCCGCCGCTGATTTGGTTAGCACTCTGTCTTTGCAGTTTCTTTTTGAGACGACAATTTGATTCTATATGTCCCTTTTTGTCAGAAAACAAACACTTCACATTTGGTCTTTGTCTTTGTTTTTCCGTCGATTCGGATGAGACTTTGTTTTTCGCGTAATTGCTGGCGCCATCTTTCGCCTTTTTCGAGAACTTTCTGTCTGATTTCACGAACATACCGGCACTCGCGTTTTCACCACGTTTCTCCACTCGCGAATAATGTTCTTCGATGATTTTCACTTTTAAAATGTCCAAATTAGGCAATTCGTCACGAGATTCCATTGCAAAACGAAAATTGTTGTAGCTTTCGGGTAGACTGTCGAGCAACATCATTGTCAATACATCGGAACTTAGAGTCACGTCCATTTCCTGCAATTTGTCAGCAGCGTCGCAGAATTCTGCGAGAAGCTGTTTTGGATTGGTGCCTTCTTGCATGACGTGTCTTGTGAGACGTCTGAGTAACGATGCTTTGCGAGCAGGTCCTCTTGAGGTATATATGGACTCTAGCTTATTCCAAATTTCGTGCGCAGTTGTCAATCCTTTGATATGTTTGAGTTCAGAGGGATTGATTGCCAGAATTAAGTCAGCTTTTGCCTGGCGATCTGCTTCAAGCCATACTTTGTGCGCGACCTGTCCAGCAGAAAGCGCGTCATCTGTGCTCTGGACTACAGGTGCTTTTTCTTCGCCCGAGATGTGTCCCCATGTTCTATTTTTCGTAAACAGGGCTTCGGCCTGTATTTTCCAGGTGTCGTAGTTCACACGAGATAATAATTCAATTCTTACCGAGTGTGTCGCGGTCGGGTTCGCCATTTTGGATGTAGCGAGTTCCACTTCGCGTTTTTCTCGAGTCACTATTTTTATTAGCCCGTTCTCGATACCGGTGTGATTGTAATCGCGTGTCGCGAGCCCTGGGCCCATAACCTGCTGGGCAGAGCGATTAAGTAAACGAACGTTTGTGAACTTGAGAACAACTTATTAGCGTGACGGTTACAACGGTTTACATTTTGAGAACTACGGAACAGAACTGTCAGGTACAGGTACATAAAATAAGAAGTATGAGTTACCCTCTGGTAGTTTGAATAAAGGCGGCAATAATTGTATCTCTAACAAACCGGTAAGTATTGAAAGATAATCAATTAGCTCTCCACTTAATTCTTCAAGTACAGAAACTGGAAACATGGCGGATTATCTGCTGGTACGCTTCATTTTCTTTATTACAGTACTAGTGCATTACTAAGTTTAGTTTGTAATTTTTATTACAAAATATATGTGTTTTTTAAATTAACATGCCTCGAGAAAGAGGTGGCCATTTTAAAGTTACAAAGTAACGTAAGGTTGGTTTATGCGGGTTTATGCTCAAAAATTTAAGAACAAAAACAAGAATAGCATTAAGAATCATTTTAAACATACCTACCGATAGAGGTGTTTATGAAGTTATCAGGATATGATTAAAAATAATGTCATTAAATTTTTTGGGTGCGTGAGATGGGATTATATTTGTTATTCTGATGTTGAAAGTGACTTTCATAATTGACATTTATGTTTTTTATCACTATTATTATACTTAGTCTTAAATTTTGTGAGCACAAACCCACCTTTTATAATGCCTGTGGCACACCGGCCGAGGAGCATCGAGGACCATCGAGTAACTCCTCGATGAAACGATAGAACGCACCCCGTCCTCGACGAAAAATAGGGGCGCCGCTATTTTCATCGAGTTGTTCCTCGATGAAACGAATGTATCTCATTTCAGACGTATCTTTGGATTTTATTTCGCGCAAAACTTTGATGTATTTGTCACCGATTAAATAGAAATCCATCGCGGACGGGTGCGTTCTTTCGTTTCATCGAGGAGTTACTCGATGGTCCTCGATGCTCCTCGACCGGTGTGCCACAGGCATAATTAGTCGAAATTAAGTGCTGATATGTGCACTTTTATTATTTTCTTTCGTGCGCAAAAAATTCTCCCAGTTTGCAACGAAACCTTGGTCATACGGGCGGGTACTTGTCCAACCAAAACGCATTCGCTTTGATAACGGTAATTGGCGCCATTCTTGACCAGTTAAACCCAGAGAAATTAACAAGATTTGTCGCAAAAGTACCCCCAGTAAGTACGCAGATATAATTGTGCTGTAGATAGCAGATACGAACATTGTCGCTATTCTAAAAACAAAATCATATTTAATTATGTTCTTCATATTATGAGATAAGACATACTCATAATCTTCATATATGTAGGAGCAATCATCAGGTAGCTTAATTGATCCGAAGACAACAAATGGACGACAAAGACTTGTTAAAGTTACATTTGAACTGTACAACAAAGCTGCTAGTCCAAAAATAAGTGACAATAGAAACATCCTCTTGTTGCTACTTCCTATGCAACAATCAAACCTGCGCAATAAAATAATTACACAATCTCTTCATGTATACTATTAAAACTTACCAAACGAAATGTAAATTTCTTTCAGGAACACAAATTTGACAATCATTACAATGATACATCCTCTCTGTAATTTTCTTTCTGCAAAATGTGCATAAATCATCTTCGTCGATTTGCTCTTCTACATCAGGTAGCTGAGTATACGGTTGCTGCTGCCAACTAGCAGTCATTTTAACTTTAAATGCGCAAAAAAAGAACAGGGCGATCATTATTCCAACTTCTATTCCAACATGATGAAGGTCAAGCATAGGGATAACATTATACTCAAATATAATTATTATAACTACAACAGATACGATTCCCCAACTGGGGAATATATTGATTCTTGGGTAGTTTGCACCAAACCAATTGAGAAAAATTGGAACTGCGAATAGGACGAAAACGCTGAGAAATAAATCGAAAGCGGCTAGTAAAATAGCAACAGGAACTAGTATAACAGGGAGTAGAATATATGGGGCAACTTGCATTAAGCCCCCTGGACATGCAATACGAATACGATTTTGAAAGACCACCATCACTGCGTCCTTCTTGTGATGTGGTATACGCTGACCCGATATCACACTAAAAAAATAATTATTGAAATCATAAACTGGAACGAATTTATAAAACTAATTTTTGACTGTAAGCTATTGTAAAATATTTATTTTTATTTCATCTTTTATTAAAATAAGAATAGACTGAAAAAGTAATGGGCACTGAACTATATTCATACTGGAACGCGCACTGCGTCCGCCAGCCCGAACCGAGAGAGAGGGCCGCAAGGGTCATCTCTGTCCTACTCGAGCCAGTGTGCGCATGCGTAGAGCAGTCTGCCGCCAAAACAAATCACTGACGCGCCGTCAAATCACTGACGCGCAACGCATTACGAGAAAGACAGGAATGACCCTTGTGGACTATCTCTCTCGGAACGCGGCGTATCTATGGCAGAGACGTCCAATGCGCGTTCCAGTATGAGTATAAGGCATGTGCACCTACGTCACAACATCAGCTGTTTGATAGGCAAGCATGATAGAAAAGTACGAAATACAAAGTACTGACCTACGACTTATGCTCTTAAATGAATTTATTATACTACCATTTTATAAAATATTTTCATAAAAATAAGTAAAAAAATTTGAAAATAAACTCTTGTTTACAAAAATCAAATTGCACCCTGTCATGGTTGCCTATCAAACTATTGTTGTTTGAGATTATGACGTAAGCTGCACATGCCTTATAGTTCAGTGGTAATGGCGCTTTATTTGGAATTATTTATGCGAGTTGCATATACCAGTGACTTCTTTCTATATATAATACAGAATGGACTGGCATCTCCTATATCTATACAATGTAAGGGGCTGTCTCCAGTTAACTGTCATGGTGGACAGGACATCTCTTTCTAATGCCTACGGCACACCGGTCGAGGAGCATCGAGTAACTCCTCGATGAAACGATAGAACGCACCCCGTCCTTGACGAAAAATAGGGGCGCCGCTATTTTCATCGAGTTGTTCCTCGATGAAACGAATGTATCTTATTTCAGACGTATCTTTGGATTTGATTTCGCGCAAAACTTTGATGTATTTGTCACCGATGAAATAGAAATCCATCGCGGACGGGTGCGTTCTTTCGTTTCATCGAGGAGTTATGCCTCGTTTTCATGTATCCGGAATCCGCAGATTTCTTGCGGAATAAAATGGCCGCCACGAATTCCATCTCCATATTCAACATAAATAAACATATATTTGAAGTTATAACAACTGACAGTTTAAACGTCAAAACTTGCGGAGCTTGCGGAGTTCCGCAGAAAGTTAAAAATAACTTAACTACTGACTGAATTCATGGCGGCCATTTTATTCCGCAAGAAATCTGCGGATTCCGGATTGCGGAATAAAATGGCCGCCACGAATTCCGTCAGTAGTTAAATTATTTTTAACTTTCTGCGGAACTCCGCAAGCTCCGCAAGTTTTGACGTTTAAACTGTCAGTTGTTATAACTTCAAATATATGTTTATTTATGTTGAATATGGAGATGGAATTCGTGGCGGCCATTTTATTCCGCAAGAAATCTGCGGATTCCGGATACATGAAAACGAGGCATTACTCGATGGTCCTCGACCGGTGTGCCATAGGCATAAAAGTGATATGTGCACATCACATCAACTGACTACAGTTAGACACAGCCAAGGGAGCCATGTTTAATTGATGTTTTTGCATTATTTTGGGCTGTCAGTGCCAACAAGAGTACAACAATTTTTGACAAATTCTGTATATAGATGTCACTGGCATATACGTTGCCTACAAGGCGAAAAATGACGATCAAAATTTTTTAGTCTATTAAATTATGTCATTTTGACAAATGATTAAATTTTATTCTTTTTAACATGTTTTTGTTATTCTTAATAACATCGGATTAGATTTAATGATTACCTAACATATTACTATCTTGCTTCATACCAAAATTAGATAGGTAAATATTTAAGTTTGAATTAAAACCTGTTAAGCACCTAAAGTGCCACAATGTAAAGAAAAAAATATTGGTTCGCCAGGCCACTTTCATAAACCAGCAGTTATGGCCAAGCGAGATCACAGTAGTGCAACATTCAAAAATATTTTTAAGACCACTAGGCCACTTACCTTACCCTCCCATACATTTATTTGCAGCACCAATGCGAACTCGCTCGGCCAAATTTCAATTTACTCCTATCGAGGTAGCGAGACCACATTGGTCTCGCGTGGCCAAAATTTTATAAAAATTTGCGAGACGACGTTTATCTCGCATGTTACTTTAGGTGTTAAGTTATCTAAAGATTACTTAAAATTATACAGTAGAAATTCGAAAAAATAAATCTGTGATGCATAAAGAATTAATTTAATAAATTCATGTTCCCTTGCCTGTTTAGAGATTGCTTGTTGGAAACTTCAATATTTTCATCACTTGAATGTTGCTAAAATTCCGATTTATAATTTAACACAAAAAATCATGTTTTTCACACAAATTTTATTACAATCGTTAGATAAACTATTAAAATAAGGTTTTCTAACAAATTTGCGTATTAATTTAATCGGTTTTATTTAAAATTTGTAAAAATTAAATGCAACAATACGCGAACTTGTTTGTTGTCCAAAAACAAAATGAATTAATACAAACGTCCGTCATTGCGGCGCAGATGGCAGCACTTGTTTGGCCGCAGCGCTGAGCATGAAAAGTTTGGATAACCACAAATAATGTCAAAAAGTTTTTAAAGCTTAAACCACAATCAATTTATGTTAAAGAGTATTAAATAATAAAATTAATTAAAGAGTATTAAATAATAAAATACAATGAATACACTGAAAGGTAAAATTCCTAAACACATATTCCAACGACTAATAGCAGAGGCAATAATAATTTTCATAATAATCTTGCAATATTTATTATTAATTTTTGCAGCCGAAATATACACATTAGACTATTTTTAACTTAAATACAAAATTACTGAAAATATAATCTACTAAAAGTTATTTATCTTGGAGTGTTAATATATCTACAATTTTAGGAATTGAGACAGGTCAAAATTTTCGAGTGTGAGTTTTTGGTGGATAAGCACAAAGCACGTTTTAGGATCCCTAGAGTAAGAATTTAACATTCTCTAGATGTCTAGATGATGTCTGTGTGTGTGCGCGCGCGCATTCGTTCGTTCGTGTGTTACAATTTTTTCGGAAACGATAACTCAAACAATATCAAACATTAAAATTCCAAATTGTATATCTAAGATTTTCATACGAATCTTAATAATCCAATAAAATTTTGGTTTAAATCTACAAACCGGAAGCAGTACTTTTTAAAAATATTTCGATAAATAATTAATTTAAGACAAATTTTTTTATTGTTGGGTAAAAGGCGTGATATGTATGTCTATGTATTGAACGATTGTTGAACAAAAGTTCTAATCACTTCAAGTGCCAGATATATTTAGGAGTAAGATTTATTGCAATAGCAATAATATTAAAGTAAATATTTTTTGTTTTCTCACTTCATAGTGTTGCAATTCTAATTTAATCTTGGTTTCCTTTGTTTCTTCAATCCGCTGGCGAAATGCTTCATTTATAATTTCGTACTGGTTCCACAAATCTTCAATTATTTGCTTTAACAATGTATCCACATAAGAATGAAGTTGCAAACTGCTGTTCCTTTCTTTTGCAGCTTTTTCGAAGTTTTCATCGGTGATTGTTTCCCATTCTTCAGCGGTAATGTTTCTTTAACAAAGTCTCATATTAATTTCTATTAATACACACATACCTACATATCTATTTCGCATTTTACCCAACATTGGTGTGCCAGGCTCACATATTATGAGTCATATAAGATATTTTCTATATCATCAAAATACGCAAAATTACATGGCATAAATTCTAGTTTTAAATCTATAATTTGTACTTCAAGTACTTTACATACATACTTCAAGTACCTATTAAAATTACTTGAAGTAAATATTAAATACTAGTATTCAAGAAAAACTTGAATTTACAACAAGTACCAAGTTAATTGTTTAAATACTTCAAGTACCAAGTACAAGTACTGAATTTCAAAATTTTAAGTACATTACTTCAAGTAATTTTCATAAAAAATTGTACTTGAAGTAATGCCTAGCTCTGCTTCTTTTCAAATTTTTTCAGTCTCACGTTTTCTGAATTCGATTTCTTTGATTCCTTCGTTAAGGTGGTGATTTGTTTCATTTTTATTGAGTTTAGCTAATTCGGCGTTTTTCTCTTAAACGATCATATTATTTCAGTATTCGTTCGGCCAGTTGTTGTTGATCTTCCACATATCTGTATTTTGTTCGGGTAAGTATCATTCTTCAAAAGAAAATCTTTGTGATGGAGGTCCTGCTATCATTACATTATTATCTGCAAATTTTTGGCTGTGACCTCTAATACATAATGGTCTGGAAACTCATATGTTTCAACAATGTAAGGGGCTGGTCACGAGAAACGTCCTTGTTTAATTTTAATTCTTGACTCTCTCTAACATAATAATTAAACAAGAAATTTGACTTGCGATCTTCAGTGGCCTCGACAGTAATATTATTAACGTATTACTGACATATCATTACCTATAAATTACGTTTGATGAAAAATATTTTTTTAAATACTTGAAAACCTATTTAAAGAAAAAAAAACATTAATAATTGAAGTTTTGTTCAATCGGTGAACACAGGTGAACATTTCATGTGATTTCATGTAAGTATTTGTCAAATCAAATGTCAAACATGAACGTTCACTAAACAATTTGAGGACCACTTGACTCTCCCCCAGTTGTGCTGGCTGCATAAAAATTTCATGTGACACGAAAATATGGTTGCTTTCCAGTCCATATTATGTAGAGTACCTAAATAGACAACGTCAATCACTAAAATAATTTATAAAATAGTAACCAAAGAGCAACATTAGAAAACAATATGTAACTAAATATTGACATAAAAATATTAAATTCTGTGAGTTAAGTAAGCTGAAAAACAAGTGCAAACACAATTTGGACTACCAATAGAAAATGACCAGTGCTTTGTCCGTACTCTTAGTCTATTTAGGTACTCTAATATTATGTATTGAAGTTACTGGATATAAAAAATAATGTCAGCGTTTGGTCGATTTTTGTTGTTACCACACACTTTATATGCAGCTATATATATACAGTACAGTACAGTGAAATTTTAATATGTTTTTGAGTAATTTAAAATTAGAAAAAATGTTATACTTAATTTGAATAAATTTAGGAATTCTTTATAAACAAAAATTTGGATTATCGCCAACATTTTTGGTATTTCTATTTTTGACATTTTATTTACATTTTTGAACAAAATTAAATAAATAAATTTTGAATTTATTATTTAAGATCGATACTACTATTTATTTTAAAAAGTTAATTAAGTGTCATATTAATAGAAAATAAATTATAGGTATTTTATACTCATTTATTTTTTTAAAATGAATAATCATCAATCAATGCTACTTAAATAAAAGGTTTGCACCCAAAACTTTCATACATTGAATATAAGAAAATATTGCACAGAAAAATTCTTTATTCTGACGTTTTTCGTTTCTTTTTAATAAAAAATATCAAATATCAACATTTTTTGAAAATGCGTGAAATTATAAAAAATGAGTTATGTAAGCACCACAAAATATAATAATAAAAACAGATGACACTCGACTGTTGACCATGTTACATATCTTTACTCCCTGAGCAAATAAATTGAAGAGGAAGGAGGCCACATAGTCTCAAGTTAGATAGTTAGAAGCATATGAATGAAAATTAAATTAAACTTGTATTTTATAATAAGTTTCTTTATTCAATATTGACGTTTGAAACTATTAATTTTAACACTAACATCAATTTTAAATAATAAAAATTTATTCACTTGTGGACTAGATCGTTTTAAAATTATTTTGGCGTTTCAGACTCGCAAAAATAAATTCATAACATGTTATTATGAATATGTCAAAATTAAATAAAATATAAACCACGTAAATAAAGTCTATGAAGACCTCTGATGTCTGATAATGGAGGTAATATCTATTTAAGTTTTAAACTGACAGCTCGCCACTAACATCACCGCAGTCCCCTCTCCTCATCCATTTTGACTATATTTTTCTGTCTTATTATAACTTCGTGATAAGCACTTATTAGTGCTTATCCTCATAAAACTTAGTACCCAATATTAAGCATTTAATCATAAAGTAAAATAACAGTCTTATTTCAATAATATACAAAGTATTTATTCAATTCATTAGTTACAAAAATAAGTAATAACTTTGTAATAACAATAAAAGCTATACTATAATTAGATTCGGCAGGTTTCATAAATACAGGGCATTAATTCGCAAAATCAGCTAAAACTAATTTGAAAATCTCGTCTAAAAATGATTTCGTTTACATTTAAGCGACCAGTTTCTTACACCCTGTATAAAAAGATAATAATAGATAACAACTACGCAACAGGGAAATATGACTGTAACGTTCCTTCGTACATCGTCACATCTTCTGGGCCAAAGAGACAAAATATGATTCTGTCAATAGAATCGGAGTTTTTCTCTAAGAACGTACGCACTTGCCTGCAAGCTACTTGGGCGGCTTTGTCAATGGGGTAGCCGTAAATTCCTGTAGATATACAAGGAAACGCTATGGTACGGAGGTTTGATTGAAGAGCTATATCCAGACAGTTTTTGTAGCAGCCAGTAAGAAGATCTGGTTTCTCTCTTTGTGGACCGACTGTGTGAATTACATCTAAAAGAAAATAATATTATTAGAAAAGTTTTTTTACGGTACTACTTTGGTTGCTGTAATTGTTGTATTATCGATGGTTGTAATATGCTGTGTCAAAATATTGAAAAGTATCACTGTCAACGTGTTAACTGTCTATGATTACTTTAAAATAATGTTATATGACTGGACTCAATTTCAAATTTAGAATCTATGAATTCATTAAATAATCTTGACATTATACCCTTCGGGCTGAAGAATTGAAACGATTAAATTTGACGTGTTGCTTATTTAAAAAAATTTTGTTTTAAAAAAGTGTTATCGTACATAATAATTTCAAATAAAATCCCTCGACTGGAGGACTCTATTTTGCGAACTTGTTACATAAATAACTATTATCGACAAACGAAAAGTGTTAATTCACAAGCGACGAAGGAGCAAGTGAATTATTTTTCTCGAGTTGTATAACTACAGGCATGATTTAAGCTTTCAAGTTAAACTACGTATTATTGTTGCGATTATTTTTTCAACAATAAACTATTGTGCTTGTACTTACGTTCCAAATCACACGCAGTTGGATATAAATAAATTTACTCTCTTACAAAATACATGTTTACGTTTTGTTTATGGTGTGCGTAAGTACGACCACATTTCACAAAATCGAGCCATGTCTGCTATAAAATTGATAGATGATCAAGTAAAAATTGCATACCTCTGTCTCATTCATAAAATCCGTTTATCTGGCTCTGATATGTATTTATATGATAAATTAGTTAATAACGAATATACCTAATTATTCTCTTCGAATCAATGATTTGTATATTGTACTGTCTTTTAACAAAAGCAAATTTAAAAATTCATTTTCGTATTTAGCACCCTATACCCTATATAATGACATTCCGCAATGTTTGAAGTCCCTATCTATAAAATGTTTTAAATATCATGTAAAAAATATGTTCTTGTCTAAATTGTATTCAGAAACTTAACAGTCATTTATAGTAATGTATATTTCTGAGCAACTGAATGATTTTGGTGTATACTTTTGCAATTCTTTATGTAATTATAATTATTGTATTTCATGCAATGTATGGTTAGGTGGAAGAACAGCCTTGGCTGAACCTTGCCTTCGACTACAAGTCAATAAAGATTATTATTATTATAATATAATTTTATCGTCGTGTATAAAATTTTATTTTTTCTATAGCTGATGTTAAAGGAAAAATGTAAGAAATTCAATTTTAAATTAAATTATTATTAAAACAAAATTTCGGAATTTGAATGTTTTTCATCCTACTTTTTTCACAAAGTAGATGCAGAAATGTGTGAAAACAAATTTGAAGAAAAAATGTACAAAATTAAAGTACCTAATTTATCTACCCTTGCTGTTAAAGTTTAACTTTATCTACTATAATTTTATTTTATCTACCCTTGCGGTTAAAGTGTTACTTTATTTCAAAATAGTCGATAAAGTAGCACTTTAACATCAGCAATAGAATGTTTACGATACTTGCAATAAAAAGGAGTACTCATAGTATTTGTATGCACTAAAGATGAACAATAATTAGTTTATTTGTGTGATTAAAATCAATGACGTAAAAATAAGGCTGCGTATGATACTTTAAAGGCATGTATTTACGTATTTGAATGAATAGCCCATTTCCATTTATAATTATTTCAACTGTCGATATGTATAAACATTACTTAATTTATTTACATACACTAGCGGTCGTTGAAAGTGCAACACCAAAAAACGAACCCGTAAAAACACAGTTTTTCACTATAAATCCTTTATATATGAGACTCAATCGATATTTATTTAAATTTTAGTTTTTGAACCAGATTGGTGCAGTACATTTTGATAGCTACCTGCCATTTTGTTTCAAGATGGCGGACTAACATTTTAATATAGTACCTATGTTTCAAGACAGATTCTTAGCTATTACTGTATTTGAACGCAATAGTTACGCACATTTTGAGATATATGTCCGCCATTTTGTTTCAAGATGGCGGACTGACATTTTCATATATCTATATCATAAGTTAGATCCTTGGCTATTACTGTACCAAATTTGACCGCAATCGGTGCTGTACATATTGAGATAACTAGCCGTCATTTTTTGTCAAAATGCATTGTTAGGTGACAAAAGTCTATTTGCAAAATTTCAGCTCGATAGGATTCCAGGAAGTGGGTCATTTTTGACTTTTGTTTTTTTGCCGTACGACGGTGAAGTTAATATAAAGGATTTAAAAATAAAAGGAATAAACGGATGAAATTCAGCGAAAAGGTTGTTTGGTATTAGTAGTGTAAAGTGTAAACGATTAAAATTTCGAACTGCTGAGCACAATCGTTCAGGAAATATAAGTATAGGTTCAAATACAACTTTTCCTTAAACTTACTTATTGAATATTTCTTGTAAAACGTTTCAAATTCAGTTGAAATTTGGTTGTTTTTAAGTCAACATGCCTCGTCGAAAACAACAACGTAAGTTTAACCCATTCAGTGATTTTGAAAGGGGCCGTATTGTGGATACGCGCGAAGGCGGTTTATCACTACGTGATAATCGGCTTGTGTAAGTCGCAGTATAAGCACAATTTCATGCATATGGCGACAGTGGATACAGACAGGTTCAGAGAGATGGCAGCCAGGATCTGAAGCGAGGGAGGACCGTCATCTCCGTTGACTTGCGTTTCCAGATCGCAGTCAAAGTGCAGTGTACGACGTATTCTTCAAGGTTTGGCGGAGTTTGGGCTGCACGCACGCCGTGCACTTTTGCGAGTTACCTGTAAGACAACTCCGGGGTGAAAGAGTAAATGTGGCTGCACTCGTGTGCGTCATACGGCGCCTACACAAGGAATTATGGTGTGGGGAGAAATTTCTTACAATTAAAGATCTCGTTTAATTCGTATTTCCGGTACACTTAATAATGAGCGATACATTACTGCGATGCTAATACCGGAAGTTGCTCCACATATTCAACTCCATCCAGCAGGGCAACGCAAGACCACCATGTCGCGTGAAGAGTACTGACCATTAATCATCACAGAATACTAGTGCTTCCATGGTCTGGTCGTTATCCAGATTTGTTACCTATTGAACATCTGTAAAGTGTCTTAAGAAGAGCAGTACGACGTATCCATCCACCAGTGCAAATTTTGCGAGCACTATATACTACACTTGAAAGGACATGTAATGAAATACCGCAAGATGTTATTCGCAATCTTTTTGAACCATGCCTCAATGTATAGAAGCGGCGATAAGGGCGCGCAAAGGACGAAGTTCCTATTAAATTTCTAGTTTGTTTAGAGCTGTGAAATTTTAATCGTTTACACTACTAATACTAAACAACCTTTGTGCTGAATTTCATCCGTTTATTCCTACTTATTTTTTGTGTTGCACTTTCAACGACCGCTAGTGTACTTTTAAACGACATACCCACAATAATTATCTCTGGGTATTTCCGACCATTTTTCTAGAACTTAGCGATAAACTTCAAAACATAAACATTTTTTTCCTTTTGGCGCGTTTATAACAGCAATAAATCATTTAAAGTTGTAGTTACAGAATTTATTTAAAATTTTTATTGGCAGTAAATATTACGTAAAATTTCTGAATAATTATAGATTTAATTAAAAGTATACAAACTTACATTTAGCAGGTAGTCTATATCCACCGGTCATTTTTGCTTCTCCTGTTTTACACCCGTTTAAAGAACGACACTCCTCTTTTAATTCTGGTCCAGCAGCTCTATGAATAGCGCCGTCAACTCCACCACCGCCCAACAAACTTGAATTTGCCGCATTTACAATAGAATCAACCTTACAATATAGACAATTCCTATTACAACAATATTTATCCATTGATTACAGAATAATAATTTACCTCTAATGTAACAATGTCACCATTAAAAACAGAAATCTTCTTAGCCAAGGTGCTGTCCAAATCGGGATTCACTTCGTATCCTCCGAGAATACCTATTTTATCTGCGATGATAGTTTGTCTGCTTTTAAAATATTCTTCCCATGTTGGTAAATCGTTGAATGTTTTAAAATTAGTACCACATTTGTAAGACGATCTTTTTTCTTCGGGTTTCAGTCCCATATACTTTTCTTTCGATATTTTCCAGTCAGATGACATATTTCTAGTATTTAAAAAGCCGGTAACTACGCAAGGTTTCAGAATAACTGAACGATTCAGAAATTTGAGGTAAACAGCTGACACAGACATCTTCTTTTTCTTACTACTCTATCAATCGGTACATACCGGGTGTTTAAAAATGAGATGAAATTCATTTTTAGTTTCCCGGCCTATATAATAAGGGAAGTATTGTAATCGTTATTATTTGACAGTTCGAGATTTTGATGAATCTTCAAATTGCCAGCTATTATTGCAGCTCTCGTCCTACTGAATTCAAAAAACATAATTTAAAAAAAGTCGGTCGGTCTGCCTGTCCGGAAGCACGATAACTTGAGAACGCGTACGAATTTTCAACTGAAATTTTATATTTAAGCTTTTCACAAAAAAGTTAGTTTTAAGTTCGTTATTGAGCTTTATTCAATCAGTGGTACCAACTTTATGAATTATTATTGTTTTTAATTATAAAGTTTGTTTTTAAACTAGGAAGAGTAAAAACAAAAGTCTAGTGATATTTCTATTATTGTGATTGGTTGGAACACCGCCGGTTTTACACCCAACACATCTATGTGTAAATATCAGATTGTTGTGTTTTGTTTGTTTACTATCAAAATTACATTTTTGAAAATTCAATCTACAAAGTAAATATAATTTAAAATTCGTTCTAATTTGATATCAGAATAAATAAACAACTTGTGAATTTCAGTATAGGTTTTTGAGACTTTCAAATTTGATATTAAACGGAAAAGAAAATTCTAGTGATATTTTGGATTTTGTAGGAGTGATATGAGTCTGACTTTTGATTTTACTCCTAAATGAATTGATAAAAATATTGTAGATATCTGCGCTCTCTCTATTATTTAATTTACATATTGCTCGTATTATGATTATGAGTATAATAAATGCAATTATAAACTTGAATTTTAACGTCACTAAATGACTGCTGTCACTTTGACATTGACAACTGTCACTTTGACACAGCCTACGTTATTTCAAAATTTGTTAAAATGTTGCAGAATGAAGCATAAAATTAAAATCTTTACGAAAACAAGTTATTAAAATGTATTGTCGGGAAAATTTTATTGTGACCACAGCAGATTTTTATCAAACATAATGGACGATAAATATAAAAACGGAGTACTGATTCAACACCAAAAGATACAAATTTAGAAAATTTATAGTCAAAAGATTTTCACAGGAAAATTCTTCAACACAACGGGATATAAAAGTTAGGTTGAACTTATTGAACAACCCAGTTCCCACAGGCTCGATTTGGACAATAACTCTTCTAGATTTGCATCTTCCTGTGTTTGCATTTATGCCAAATCTGAAATTCAGGATTTGAATTTTCCTGTGAATGAATCTTTTGAAGCAGATATTTCATTAGTTATTAATTTTCTAGATTTTATGAATATTCTATATTTTTATTTCTGATGTTGAAGTCATTCCCATAAAAACGATTATACAACAAAATATTTTATTATATTGTAAAATAAACAGCACATATAAAACGCGGAATTACATAAATGCTTGTTTTGGAAATATTATTTGTTTTAAAACTAAAATATTCCTTTTAATTTACTTTCTACTATTTACAAAAAATGTTACGCTAACAAGTCAGTCTACTTGTAAAAAATAAAATAATTCTATTTCCTACACTTTCTTGGAGGTTTCTCTGTAACAGAATAAATAAATTAATAATTAAAAACAACTTAATGTCAGGTCATTACCCTTTTTCGAAGGAGTTTTTTCATATGTTGTATTTAGTGGTGATTCCTCGGACTCGCTATCTTCATCTTTGAATAGGACGGACTTATTTAAATTTGCTATTGATTTCTTCTTGTTACTTTTTAAGATACTCTTCGGGGTTGGTCTTGGTGTGTGTTTGTTCGGAGTGTTCTTGTTCGGAGTTCGAACCACGAAGAAACCACCATTAAATACAGATTCTTCTTCTTTCACTTCGGAGACCGGTGGAGCTAATCCCTGTTTCTTTTTGCGCGCCGCTAAAAAAAGATTCGTTATAAAAGAGCATTTACATATTAATAAGCTGAATTTGATTATACATACATAACATACAAATAGGGCGAACCTTCAACACATTCATTCATTCCACACGTCAAACACATGATTTTTTAAACAAATACAGGCTGATTCTCAACTTCGTATATTTTTAAATGGCATAATAGTACTAAACTTTCTTATAACGGGTCTAAAAAGAACTTAAGTCTATACACTTGTTATGAAATTCAGAGCAAAATAGGATACTACAATATTCAAGATTGTGACTTTGTTTTTGAAATCTATGAACTCATATTTGAAATATCCCTAGGGTGTCACATGACGATTTTCTTGAAATACCTAATAGTCTGCTGGTAATTAATTAGTGAAAACCGGTGAAATCAATAAATTTCGTCAATTTTAAAATATTTTTAAACTTATTGTTTGAAGTTTAAAAAAAAAACTTCTTGTGGCACTCTTCAGAACATAGTAAGGAATCGGTTATATCAAACAAAATTGAGTGCATGCCGGGCGGCCTAAAACCACGTCGCCTAAAACCCACGCGGCCTAATTCCACGGCGCCTAAAATCCATAACGTCTAATTTTACCCCCACCACAATAGAAATTGACTACGATAAACAACGCCGCCTAATACCACAACGTCTAATTCCACAACGCCTAATGTCCATGCCGCCTAATACCACCCCGCCTAATTCCACGCCACCTAAAATCCACAACGTCTAATTTTACTCCCACCACTATGTCCACACCGTATTCACTCGTTCTGTGTTGTATGTCTCACGAGTTTATACGGAGTGGACATAGTGGTGGAGGTAAAATTAGACGTTGTGGATTTTAGGTGGAGTGGAATTAGGCGGCGTGGAATTAGGCGGGGTGAGATTAGGCGGCGTGGGATTAGGCGTTGTGGTATTAGGCGGAATGGACATTAGGCGTTATGGAATTAGGCGTTATGGAATTAGACGTTGTGGTATTAGGCGGCTTGGTTTGTCGTAGTCAACTTCTATTGTGGTGGGGGTAAAATTAGACGTTATGGGTTTTAGGCGGCGTGGAATTAGGCCGCGTGGGTTTTAGGCGGCGTGGTTTTAGGCCGCCCGGAATGCTACGACAAAATTCAATTGTATGCATTAATAAAATAAGAATCTTTAATATTAAAATGCAAACATTAACTCTTATTTTCTCTAACTGTTGTCGCAACAATGTATTGTATGATTTTTTCGATTAAATAATGTTTCGTCATTACTCATGTTTTTCAGATTTTTATTTTAAACAATAAAGCCAGAATTAAATTCTGATGCTACTACCGTGGCAAGCGTAGCGCGTTAAAGAATTTATTTACCTAATATTGCTGCTCGAATTCCTGAAGAAGCTGCAGGTTTTGAAGTTTTTGGTACAGTGCGTTTTTTAACTACTTTAGGTTGTATAGTCGGCTCATTTTCTTCCCAATTATTGTTCTTCAGTGTAGTTAATTTATTGAATCTAATATTTAAGTTATCCACCTTAAAATATTAAAAATATATTAGATAATTAGTTTCATTTTTAGAAAATACCAATAAAAATCTAGTATTACCACTTTTCAAACTTTTATAACTGGTATTACCACTTACCAGTTATAAAAGTGGTAATACCAGTTAGAAAATTGGTATTATCGGTTATAAAGTTAAAGGTCGAAAATAAATAATATTTATAGCTACCTGCATATAAATCATATCCCAGAATCCTTGCAGGTCCTGACAAGTAACCTCTTTTTCTGCTCCAACGCCAGTTTGACATGCAATAATCAATCCTTCAAACTGTTTGAACTTCTTGTTCATCAACAACTGTGCTTGGCCTACCGCTACATCAATCAAATCATTGGCGTCTTCGTTCAGATCTTCTGATTCTTTGTACTCTGTCCAAGTGTGACAGAGATCTTGAAGACGTGAAATTTCGTTATTAAGAACGGTGTGGAAATAAGCGGAACCAGAGTCAGCTGGTGCTTCTTCCGAATAGGATTGTAGTCCTGGAATAGATATTTTTGTAACAAGTGTAGAAAATTAGTGATTCTGAAACGAATGCAAGTTCTCCGAGACGAGCGCAGCGTTTTCGTAATTTGCTTTCAGTTTCAGAATCACAGTTTATATGTAACAACTAGGGCGGCTATGCATAGTTTATCTTTAATTTTTAAGCATCATTGCGGTTGTTCAACAATAATGAAATAATAGTTATTTTCCTCACTGTGAGGAAAAATATCGTACTTCACATGTGGGAGAAGTAAAATGCTGCTCTAACTCGTGTTCTGATTGGCCACTCGCTTTGCTCGTGACCAATCAGACACTCATGACAGAGGCATTTTACTTCTCCCACTAGTAAAGTAATATACTATTATGTAACAAGTATGCAAAATAGAGTTTTAGAGGACGAATCTATTTATGGACGAGGCGCAAGCCTATTGCAGCTCTCGCCTTCAGCTCGCGCTGTAATTACTGTTCACAAGTAACAAAGAGTCACTTTACGCTCTTAATACACACATAACTATTTGAGAACTCAAAACAGTTCGCAAAGTAACGATTTTAAAGAGCACCTACTTAAACAAATATTTAATTTAAAAAATCATGTCAGTAGACCATTGGCGTAAAGAAACTACATGGCATGGTATGTTAAAATCACTGATATGTCAACTTTTGAAGATAAATGTTTACCTCGTAATGAGCGATTCAAATTTTCTTTCCGAATACTGCCTTTTCCTCTGGATGTTGTAACATACGGACTAATATATGTATTTTCTGGGGTTATGTTAGTTAAAATTGTTTTTTTATTCGTTGGTGTGGTTACAGATAGTTTTTCTTCTTTATCGGGAATATCATCAAGTGGTATACTTTTTCTTCGTGATTTTCTTCTGCTTGATGTGCCATCTTTCTTATTCTCTTTATTTTGTTTTGTACTTTTCTTTCTTGTCCGCACGGGTAATGGTGCAGGGGGTGAAGCAACAGGTTTTTGAGACCTTGTAACTCGAAGTAAAACTTTGGATTCTTCTTTCTTCTTAGCAGTTGGCTCTTTACGAAGCTGGGGAGCCTTGAAAACGTGATTTTTCGGGGCAAAAGATGCAACTTCTGGTTTCAATGTTGGGAAGCCAATGTTTTTGGGCGCTCCGACTTTGAATGTTGGCTTTTTTACTGCTTTTTGTTGCTTTATTTTACTCTCACGCTCTATCTTCCAAAGTTTTAGCTTTGTCAGTCTATCTACATGTGGACTAGCGACTTTTCCATTTGCTGGAGAGGGAGACATAATGTCTTTGAGGTTTCTTCCCTCATCCATTTTTTTAACTCTCTGTTCTTTTTGTGTTACTCGATGAGTTTCTGATCTTAATTTACGAAACTCAGTAATATTATTTTTTTTGTGATATTTTTGGAATTTGGATTGAACAGACTCTAAAAAATCCATTTTGTTTTTTCAGTAATATTATCTAAAATAAATCAATTTATACATAATTGTGTTAGTTCTTGGAATGTTTCAAGAGAAATTGTTAATTAATTTACAAATAGATACTACTTTATAAATCACGTTAAAACTTAAAGCAAAACTAACAAAATGATTTTGAAATTAACGATTTGTGTGTGGAGGAAACCTAACCCCAACTTTTAAAAAAATGTTACATGGAAACTAATTGCACTACCTTTTCGTAAAATACATGCATGTTTGAATTGGTACTGGTGAGAGCAATAGTTTATAAATCCTCATTATAATCACTAAATAATAAGAAGTCCTTTAAAAGAAAAGTGTTCAACGTTCCTCTACACACAAAATATATTACAGCTTTTACTAATAGATAACGCAAAATAATTTAAAAGACATTTTCAATGATTAAAATATAATATTGCAGTAAAGAAACAATATCTATTTGATTTACCTTTTGATTTAACTATTTGATGACTGGTTAACTGAAATCACTGAAATATGTACAATAAAATAACGTCAAAATGCAGGAAATCTCAGATATTGATAGCTTGATATTTAAAATCTGTGCTTAATACACAATTAAGTAAATAATCACTTTTGGTTCTCATTAAGAACCCAGAACACTGACAAGCCGTTTAAAACGAAGCTAGTTTGCTGTTTGCTAGTTTGAAAGATGTTTAAAATTTTTGAATGTTTTCTGTCTCATTCTAAATTAGCGCCATCCCTTTCTCTTTCATTATAATCTTTTCTTTTTCTAAAGCTATGTACACACTATGCGAACAATAGCGAACGAACGTTTGCTACCGTACATTCGTTTCTTCGCCCGTTTGTTCACTGTGTTGTCCACACTATTAGAGAATGTTTGTTTTCTCTATCGGTCGTCTACACACTATGCGAATTCCCCTCGTTTGAAAGCATTCGCTCGGTATCGTTCGCATAGTGTGTATATAGCTTTAGAAATACAACTATTCTAAATGTAAATTAAATTAAAATTAAACACTTTTAATAAAAATACCTTAATAAATAATAAATAAAGAATTAATATAATAATTATTATTTCTATAAATTTTATTTTCAATTCATCCGTTAAAACCAGAATTGCCAATCATTTCGAACACCAAGATTGCCAACATTAAATGAAGTGTCAACTTTTACGTCAGTTCAAGATCAAGATATTTTTGTCGAATTTTTATGAAATTGTTTAATAAACCATAAGAATATTATTTTTACGAAAGTGTCTTGTTATATTTCAATAAATATTTTGCTCAATACTGTATAACAATTAAGGTTGTGTCCGGAGTCCGGAGCGATCATATTTTCGAGTAAGATATCATAGTCACAGTCATAGTATTTTAAATTGTATGAATAATTACTATTTAATTAACTATAGCTATTGTATATTATATAATAAAGTACATTTGATATTAATGTTAATGTGTCTTGCAGAATTGAAGTGTGACAGCAGCAATATCCAGAATAATATTAGGTTTTTGTATGAAATGCACTAAAAAAAGAAGATGACATTTTTTAACATGGATTATTTGGGTGAAGCTATTGCTTTAGGAATTGATACACTTATTTTAGGGGTGTGTTTAAAACAGTATTACAAAAACCGAAATGCTGTTCAAATGATACAGGTATGACATTAAAAATATTCATTGAATTCTTTGTCAAATTGCTCATTTTTAGGGTGCACCATTATTAGAAATAAACGATGATTTGCGAGAAATAGTAGTAACTCATCCAGATCGCAAATTATCTTATGTTGCAATTAGAGGAACAGTAAAACCTATAGGTAGTCCAATTGTAAGTACTCATAACCCTAAAATTTCTGGGGTTGTGCAGTTGTTGAGTATAAAAGAACATGTAGTACAGAGAAGTACCGCTGGTTTTTGGGCAAATCAAGAAAGAACTATACAAGAAGTTCACAATGTTATGCCTTTTGTTCTGGAATCAAATGGAATCCAGGTAGAAGTTATAGATCCATTGGCCTCGGATATACTAGGTGAGATAATTGTTTTGTACAATATGACCATTGTTATTCAATTTTTAGTTAGGATGTGTTCAAAATTGTCGCACTAGTATTGTTTTATCGCACTAGTACAATAAAAACATAAAATCATTAAGTTATTATTTTTAATGAGTAATGTTTACTCATTATAGTCAGTTTTTGAACTATAATAGGAAGAGTAAAAACAAAAGTCTAGTGATGTATGTAAATCAAGTATAGTTAAAACAGACTATAGTGACTTTATAGAAATTACTTAACTGGCTATTTGCCCATTCAAACTTCTCGTTTTATGGTTTTTGGCCAATAAAACTTCCTACGCTAGCGTATCCAAACATAATAGTCTGTTGCTACGAAATGTACGTGAAAAACAAAAATAAAAGAGTTCTGACAGCCGTGATTTTAAGTTTACTTTAAAATGAATGAATTATTCAATACAGTCGTGGATTTTTATTATTTGTATTATCTACTTATCTGTGGTTAAATTTTTGCTTGTTATTTCATATATTTGAAGAAATAGTTCTTTAGTATGATTTCAAAATATAAGTTTGAAAATATACAAAACTTTTATTGTAGTTGTAATTTATTGAATGACGCAATATCAGTAAATAGGGGAATCCCTCAAATCGCGTGCAATAATTTAATACGTATGTGTGTGCATGTGCGTTCTATTTTACACACTTTAAATACTTAATTTTACAATTTTATTGTATTTATTTTAAATGCGATTATGTCAAAGTTTATGAATATTAACAATTAGTAAAATCATAGGCACATGCAAAAAACTAGTATTTAGTGAACTCATCTTAAGGTATAGTCCGTTAAATAAGAGATGACTGGGCATAAGAACTTTAAATTGGTCTTCAATATTAATCGAGTGGACATAAATTTATCAGCAATTTTTTGCCAGAAACCGCTTCGCTATCTTGAAACAGTGTATGTAGAAGTCGCTAGCTCGGTTTTTCTCTTGACTCGGTTGCGTGCAGGCACGTAATAAGTTTCCGAATTGTGATTTCGCTTGTGTAGATCATAGACACAAACTACCTCTCTCTTACTTCCAATCAACTCTCGATTCACGAACAGTACTCGATCCGATACGATTATATTCAAAACCGATCGGTGAACCGGCAGTGCTTTGATTGGTCGACAAAAATCGAAGAAAAAGTAGTATTTTTACAATTTTTCGGAGCTAATATTGGGCCCACACTTGGAACATTTTAGTTTGAACTAGCAGTACGCGCAAGTAGAATTCATCAAGCGTGGACCTCTCTTCGTGCCGAACCGAACGCGCCAAATTTTTCCGGAGCTTGTCGGTAAATCGATAATTGTTCGCCGAATCAGTCAGTTGCCGGGGACCGCACCGTTCGTACGTTCGTGTTGATCGTAGCATTTGTTGTATAAACATACACAGCTGTATCGTGTAACTGTGAATGGTTCAAGCATTTTAAAAAACCGGCGAATCTGCTAAACGCAACGAGCTTCTGTTCCGACTAATCTGCTCTGCGCGTTGAATTCGTTCTGTTCATTCGGACTAAAATGTAACATTTTATATATTTCTCCCCCAGACATGGACGTAATCTCCGACACGTTCCAACCATCCATCCCCACAGTGATGGACCACGTCTGGGGCTTCTTCTCAGGCGTGCGGCAACGTGGTGTGCAGACCACGGAGAAGATGTTGCGCAAGGGAGCTGTCATCACCGGCATTGGAGAACTTGTCGCTTCGTCCAATAGTCCAGTAGTTAGAATACAGCCACCTGCAGATGGCTCGCCGTTTTATTTAACCAATATGCAGATCACTAGTCTTGTGAGGCAGTTAAATGATCGGCAGAAGAGTTACAGGTGGGCTGAAATATTGTTTATTTTTCATTGACATACAGGGTCTCTAAGATACGTGGAAATGGTTTGACCACAGATTTCTAAAATTATGACGATTAAACTAAACTTATCTGGCTCCAAGAGTAAACCGGTCTCGTAACAGATCATTTTAAAAAATATCTAAATCGAGATAAAAATCTTCACGTCTAATATAATCTAGATCAGATCATAGATCAATTTTTATGATTGGATCTTTTTAGATTAGATTATGAATTTGGGACCTTTTTTATTTAGATCATAAAAAGGATCAGTAACCATTATTTAACTGTTGAATTACAGCACATTACATTATAAAAGAAAAAATATGTACACAAAGACCATAATTATTTGATCTACATTAAGATCTTAAAAGATAAAATTATCTAAATCAGATCATCACAATAGCTGATATTCTGCTTCAAAGTTAGGTATTGTAAACAAAATTCAATTTGCTTTTAATAAAAGAAATTTGGTATAGCATTAAACATAGATATAAGGTGATAATCGTTATAATTCCTGCACTACTAGTGCATGAAACTGAAATACAAGATTACTAAGCCAAAATAATAAGGCAAATAACTTTAACCAAATGTTTTTAAGAAAGAGACATTCAATAGAAAAATTTTGCATCTCCTTGTTGTTTGTAATATTGGATGTTTAGTAAATATAATTACGCTTGACACGTGTTTGTCATTTGAAATAGATTAGCTGATTAAATTGTTGTATACAACCGCTGTACAAACTGAGTTACCGGCTGCAGCCGTCAACTTATGGGCAATCATTGTTGTTATTGGAGAGTACACTACAAAGCAGATTATTCAGCAAAATACCGGAAAGTGTTTTGCAAATTTCATTCTACAGCCGTGTACGTACAACCTTTAAAAACATTGTAAAATATGAGATCATAAAATTATAAACCGAAGTCAGATACTTTTTTGCTTTGAATTTGATAGCAAGAGATGTGCCTTAATCCTGTTCAATGATTACCATCATAAAAGATAAAAAATATTAAAAATGGTTAAAAACTTTTCAGATTATTCTGCGTCGCTTTCGGCGCTGTAGGTATCATAATCGCGTCACTGATGATCCGCCGATATCTGCGCGACAGAAATCGGAAACTCGAGGAAGAAAAAATCAGGAAAGAGTTGGACAAGACGCGCAAAGACCGTCGCCGTCGAATGCGAGACGTAGATCTTCCTGAAAGTCAACTTTGCGTGGTGTGCACGCAGAATCCACGAGAGATCATCCTATTGCCTTGTGGACACGTGTGTTTGTGCGAGGACTGTACCGATGGCATTAGGGATAGTTGTCCTGTTTGTAGGCGAGCTATTGAGAAAAAATCCGCGGCGTATATATCGTAAAATTCTAGAGGCATTTTAATTAGCGAAATGTCAAATTACAAAATATTGTGTCATTATTTTGTTTTAAATTTAATGTTTTATATTTATTTGGACTTTTTAAATATTTTTCCTGTTAGATATAAAAAAACTGGTATTATTTGCAAGTAATGACATGGTAATTGTGTTGAATTCAAACCTATTCGTTATTTAAGAATGTTATATTACTGCCTTAAATTCAAAATATAATTTTGTTTTTTATTAAATAATGAATACGTTTTGAATTTTTGTCAGGGTACTATCGAAAATGTGTGTGCATTTTACTAAAAATCGATTAATTGTAAACAGATGTATATAGATCAATTTTAAGAACTTATGCCTATTTTGTTTTATTATTTGACTTGTTGCAGTAATATGTTTGCTGTTTAACTTTAGAATAATATCATTTCGTTACCTTCACACAATTATTATTAGAAATAAAATAAAGTATCATCTAATTGTTACTTTTACATAGAAGTTGTTAAAATATATGTTAAAATCGTATTTATTTAATAATATATTACATATACTTGACTTTACCATATTTTTAATCGACTTCAAAATAAGAAATAAATAGTCCTATCATCGATTTCAACGAATGAAAGAAATAAGCATTTATTTTTTATTTTATACACTTAATTTATTTTCAACAGTATGTACAACTTATAATTCTCATCTTAATTTATACACATTAATACCATTGAATAAATACGAGTTTTAACCTTTTAACACTATAAAAGTGTAATATTTCATAGAATATGTTAGTATATTATTCGATGAGAGTTTAACGATGGCCATTACTAACGAGAATGAAAGTTAACTACACAAGCTGAAGACGAGTTAAACTCCAGTATTATAAAATACTATATTTCTTCCACGACTATACTAAATAATTCATTCATTTTATAAAATACATTTTACATTTTTGAAATTCGTGTACGGAAAATAAGTTCTATTGGTCAAAAGTCCTAGGCCCGTGCACAAGAAATTTTATTGATCAAAGAGCCAGTTGTATAACTATAAAATAAGTCGTGGACAAAAAATTTAAACAGGTTTTATATGCAGTATGCAATTTATATTGGTAGGACAGTTTAAAGTTTTTAAAAGTTCAGGAATATTAATTTCTATTGCAGAACTTTTCTCCATAAGAAAGCAAATATCACTTAATACAGCTTTCTCGTCGCTAAAGAAAGGTTTACTATTTTTATCTCCACGAAATTCTAACTTGTATTTAAAAATAACTTTATTCTTCACACTTGTTCCTAAATATCGAACCAAACACCAAAATTTAAATTGCGATACTATACACTTGCTTTGAACTAAAAAAAATTTGTTGTCCCTTTGATCAAGTCGAATTTCTTCACAATTTTTAATCAAATTTGGCTTAAAAAATCCGTTTTCAATCAAGCAATTTCTATGACTTTGAGAAAAATGTGTGCCAATCTTTTGATAAAATCCGGTCCATTTGCACTGGTTGCTTAGTGGACAATCATAAATTTTAAATTGGCAAATATAATCATGATCACCAGATTTCCCAAAAAGTATTCGTTTGTGACATCCTTGATTTTTGCAGGGAAATTCGATAAAAGCAGCGAGCACTTCGTATTCTGTGTTGCGAACAAAGTTTGTTGTATCGGTATAATCAGCACAATTTCCACAAATGCTACCAAGATCAATGTGTTTGAAAATCGGAGCAGTTGACAAGTAACCTTTGCAGTCTACACATTTCAATTTTTCGAAAACTTCATCGGGTAAAAATGGAGGTTTTCTGAAAAAATTAATTATGAATGTGTTTTTTTAATTCTTGAATAAACTACCTTTTTTCTACTGCCTTTGCGGCGATTAATGCCATTTTGGATAATTTTACGATTAATACAATATTTGTTTGATTATCACTGCTCTTATAAATCTTATCATTCATTATCAATTAAGCATATCAAAAGATAAGAAAATTTTACGATTTTTTATATTTTTGTCCATAGCTGTAACACTTCAACCGAAAAGTAATTTTTTTTACATTTTTTCATCAAATTCGTTTTCAAACATTTTTTCATGCTCTGTGAAATAAGTAGGATAATGAAAAACATTACAAACTCTGAAATCTTGAAAAAAAAATTCATGGTTTTGAAGCATTCAATAAATTAGAAATTAGCGGCACCGCAATTTAACAGGTAATTCTCATTAGAATGAAGAAAACTTATTTTCCTGGATTCTTTGAAGATTCTACCAAGATTCTGAATCCTGGAAAAGAAGAAGTTTCAAGATTTTAAATCTTGAAAGAAAAATTCATGGTTTTGAAACAATAATAATTATAAATTCTTCTTTACCAAGACTCCTTGAAGATTCAATCAGCGGCGCCGCAATTTAACATGTAATTCTCACTAGAAAGAAGAAAACTTTTCTTTTTCAGGATTCAGAATCTTGGTAGAATTTTCAAAGAATCCTCGTACGAACAGAGCTTTATGGGAAATAGTGAATTAATAAATTTAATAACGAAGTATCGAATTCTGTCCGTGTTTAATATAAATAATGATCATTAGTATATTATGTGAAAATAACTATGAAAATTTGAATTTTTTTAGCGGGATCCCGAAAGCTCGAGTGACAGATAACTTAAGTGTGTTTTTCTGTGGGTCATATAATTTAAATCCATGTGCTTAGTTACAAATTGTGTTTAAAATTTCAGCACTGAACCGGCTAATCATTGCCAACTTATTTAGAAAAATAAGAAACTGTTGGCATTCCTGGTATCATTTTGTTACATCGCAAGTCAGCCGGCAGAGGCGCTATAATAGATGTGGTCTAGTATCGATTCGAGATTCCAGAAAAATTATTCACTCGTTTTCGTTCCTGATATCGGGATCCGGATCCGGAATTTTCAATTCTAAATATCAAAATAGAGTTTTGAAGTTTGAAGCGTTGGTTAACGACCTCAAAAACAGTAAACATTATCGGTAACGAGAGTGTTTATGCGGTACGATTTGTGTTGTACAGCTTTAACAAAATAGTAAGTATGAAATTATATCAAATATTTTGGTTAGTAAAATTTAACAATAACAAAAACGAATAAAGTTAATATCATTAAGGCAGTGTCTAATTTAATAGAAAAATAAGCTGCTGGCCAGGTATACAGAGTACCAAGATTCACTCAGAAATATAATATATATATATATATATATATATATATATATATATATATATATATATATATATATATATATATATATATATATATATATTTGTAATATCTTCAGAAGGGTACTTTTTCCTAGTGTAATTTTACAAAAACTTACTGACTGGCTATGTACATGTAGATGTAGAGCTACGCGATTTAGTATAAATACCCTCTAAAGGAGGATACGTGATTCAGCTGTGGGGGCATGATGAATTAGATGCTCCTTAGCTATAAGCTAGAATGTTAAGTTTCGAGCGAATCGTTGTACTCTTTACACCCGGCCAGCAACTTTTATACTAGTCAGTAAATTTAATTAGATTCATCCTAAGAGGTACAGTATTGTTCAGAAATAATGCCCAGAAAAATGAAATACGTCTGCGGTCGTTGATGAACAGAGGCAGAAGATATAAAAAAAGATAATTATATTCCCAATTTTCTCGGAAAAGAACATTAGCAACGGTAAACAGAAGCTTAAGATTTTGAAATATTTTGTAAATTAGGATTCACTACCTTCACTACTTTAGATGATACCTCGTCAGAATTCTGCATTAAAATTAGAACTCATTAATTTATATCTATTTAATTATGAAACATATGGTAGTGAAGTTACTCAAATAAAATTAGTAGATCATGAAATTATTCATTAAGATTTATCATAAAAATATAATTAAATGATGCTTCTTATATTTGCATCCAGGAGATGTAATACCTGCACCGAAAAGCATGTTGAAGAAAGGGATGAACCGGATGATGGTAACATTGGAAAAATGTATAATAATTACAGTTGCAACGAATATTAGGCAACTATTCGGTATTCTGCCTATTCGGCAGGTTTTTTATTATTCGGCGGAACACCGAATATTAGTTTACTATTCGACCGAATAGTTAAACGTCACATAACATACAATACACTTGAATTGGGATTGCCTATAAACAGTCTTCTGCAAGTGCTTCATTTAAACAGACAAAAATATATGTTTATTGTAGAGTTTTTAGTAATTATTGTTACTAAAAAAATATTGTCAAGACTATATTTTGTAATTTTGATAAAAATAAAAATCATTAACTATTCGTTATTAAAATTTAAAAGCGGAAAATTATGGAGTAAAAAATAAGTTTCTCTGCATTCGATGTAAGTTTATCTTTTTTTGCGCCAAAAGGGTGCAGAATATTCGCTAAATATTCGGTTATTCGAGAGACAGTCATGCAAATACGTATTCGGTATTCGGCACATTTAATATTCGTTGCATATCTAATAATAATTCCATATTCCATAAAATAAATAAAAATAATCTAAATAAGTAATCACTTTTGGAATCCCGCATAAAGCGGGAGGAAAATAATTTGTCCTCCCTAGGGAGCAAAAAATCGAGTAGATTCTCATTTCCCGCATAAAGCAGGGAGGATATTTACTGACCGGTCAGAAATACCTCATTTTCGTTCCTAATAATAGGGACGAAAGGTGGCGTTTTCGGTGCAGGTATTGAAAAATATAATTTATTGAATTAGATTTGTTAATTAAATCAGATTACAACTTAAACAAAAATATAAACATTTTTATTTCTTACATTGTAGGTTACTGAGTTTAACTCTTTAGTTCAAAAGTCATTTAGATTAAACATCTTTATTACTCCTTTTTACCCATCTTGGGTGTGGCAGCTTCACATACTGTTAGCCATTGCTATACAGTATGTGCGGTTATGAGCAATCAACTCACGGGCACTCAAGATGTTAGTGGAGAGAATGCGACAGGCAGATTTATTATTATTTCTACTTAGTTGTATCTTGTTTCATTAGGATGACTATGGAAGTCCCGCCGGATGTTCTTGAAGAGCTAAGATGTAGTAAATATGAGTTATATTTATCCTGGGGCCCCACATACCTGCAACATGGCGGGGCAGCAGTTTGCAGTCGATGTGTCACTTCCAAAAACCCAGCGACTCGGAACACTCAGAATGAAGCCGTAGCGCGACTAGTGCGTTTGTTCTGCAAGGCGTTCTTTGCTGAAGAAGCACAAGATGTTGTTAACGAAGAAGTTTGTGAGTACCGGCACTACGTGTGTCCAGTGCTCGGCTCTGCGCGCTGTGTCTGGTTAGGTACTAGAGGTGAGATACTGCAGCACTGCCAAGAACAACATCCTGATCGTGTACTGGACAACCCTTGCAGCCTAGTGCATGACATCACTATATCCAGTCTACAAAACTTCCTCGTTTTTGCCTTTCAGTTGTTCTTTCTACTGCACACGAAAGTTTGCGTAACTTCAGGAAAGATATTTCATGTGATGCGGTTCCTTGGCACCTTCGTAAAGGTGCCAGAGTTTAGTTTAGACTCTTGATATTAGTCGTGGTGATGAAAAGTTATCAAGAAAAGGTCAAGTTGTGCGTCAAGGGTGTTTAGCAATACAAGATGACACCAACAGTCTGCTGGATATCTTGAGCAACGGAGACAGTATTTCTTTGATTTTAATTCTTATCATCAAAATATCGCGATATAAATGGCTGGCATGTGAGAATTGCGTTTCCGCCAAGCGAGCTTGTAGTCTTCGTTGCAAACACAGGGATTTTAACAGGAAGTATGCTAAACATAAGATTAATTTTTGTAATAAAAGAAGTAGTTGTAGAATTATGTAAAACATCCATAACTGGTTGCAAATGGAAAATTAAACCTTTAAAAGATTGGGAGCTAGCCATTCTGCATACTGTTGCAGGTCAAATGATTTGCTGATATCTTCTAAGGAATTCCAAACTGTTTAAGTTCTTACTTAGCTCATAATATATATTATTGTCATATATTTTACAATTATTTACTTATATTTATTTTACCAATCACAGTTTTGTATTACGTTTAGATTATTGTGAATAACAAGATATCTTATTGCGCTTGGCCATGTCTGGAGCAATTCTGGCCAAATAGATAGTCACATCCTGTTATTCACAATAAAATTGCTTATTATTTAAGATATATAAATTCCTTTTCGAACGTTCCATTAACTAAAGCGCTTTTAGTAACGTATTGTTTTTGTCTTGAAATTAGTTAAGTAGGTATGCATATTATGCTCCTTCTACGTATTAGAAGACAGTTGACTATTATCATTACCTCTCGCCTCATATTCTATAAGAGAGATATTTGGTGGATAAGCATGTTTCAGTGACTATAGAATACGAATTTACTATTTTCACGATAACTTAAAAAGTATCAAACCTTTAATAACATAATTTTATATTTAAGGTTTTAATAAGAATTTCAACACCAGATAAGATTTTGGTAGAAATCTGCAAACCGGAAGCTTTATATATAGTTTTCCTTAAATAAATCGGTACATAATTTATTAATGACAATTTTTGAAATTAAAAATAAAAGAAAATATAATTATCTATGAGTACAGATAATTTCAAATAGAATTTGCCGAATCTGGTAGTATTTAACAATAAAATAAAAGCAGAATTTGGCGAGAGGTCATGTGCTGGCTACATCATATTTTTTTTTACTAACAAGTCATATTTTTATCTTCTCTTCGTAACTAATCGTAATTCATCAAATGTCGTACTTACAACTTGTCTTATGTATGTCGATGTTGATAACAGATGGACACAATTTATAAGTTTTATTGACACACAATAAGAATAGTCAATAATTAATAAAACTTAATACAGTAATTGATAATACGATAGTTATTAGAATATTACAAAGTTTATTACACAATAACGGACACGTGGCTCTCCACAGATTATAATCATTGTCGTCTTTGTTCCTCATAACGTTGGTGATTGTTTATAAAACATTGTTATTCTTCAGATCACGCAACGCCTACGATCGAATGACCCTTATTGGTTCTAGCAGCGCACATGCTACATGCTTCCTTTTAATATCTGCTGCATGTGCACTTTATGTATCTGATTGTTGATACAGATATACATGATGGATCCCAACTCTATGTACAGGCTGGATCCCCGACATGTATATATATTCGACTCTCCTGTGTGTAATATATGTATTGTTAGTATTTAAGAATAATAAACCCGGGTTACTGCATACCTATATCTGAGTTTGACTTTTGAATTTTACAAAGAATCTACGCAAAGTGTTTATAGACTTGCCAACCTGTATCTCCGTTCGGCCAGTTCGGTAAGTTATTACTACAAAACTCATAGTTAGTACTTGAAGTACACAGTTTAATCAAAACTGAGTAGTTGCACGAATTTAAAGGCACAGTGCACATAACACAACCTTCTACAAAATCTGAAAAAATCTGACGTGGACACCACATGACTTCCTTGTACGCCTTGTGTGTTCATACTTTTCTTAATAACTAAAATGTAAAATAATATTAAAAATTCTTTTAACTTATTATACTAATACTCACAAATATATTTTAGTCATTTGATTTAAACTGCAGAAGAAGATATAAAGCATATTTTACTATTGTCACTGTCATGTCATAATCATTTAAATTTTACGTAGTAACAAATGTTAATCGATCATGGACTACAAGATACCGAAATACTATAAATTATAAATATATACTTTAATTATTTTTAAATGATAGCAGATACAAAAATATTTATATAATACCGATTGTAGGTAATAATCACATAATCTTTCATTTAAAATAAAAAAAATTGTCTAAAATTAAATATTTATCGAAATATTTTTAAAAAGTACTACTTCCGGTTTGTAGACTGAAACCAAAAATAGGAGGTGCACAACTAGATGCTATAACAGTCCTAAATACAAAATTTCAACTTTCTACGTCTAACCGTATTTGAGTTATGCGACACACATACGTCCGTACGTACGTACGTACGTACGTACGTACGTACGTACGTACATACGTACGTACGTACAGACGTCACGTCGAAACTAGTCATAATGGATTCAGAAAAGGTCAAAACGGATATTTCCGTCAAAATCTGAGAACCGAAATTTTTCGCGATTACAATACTTCCTTACTTCGTACAAGGAAGTAAAAACAATCACACCTAATGCGTACGATACAGATTATGATTGGACTGTTGAAGTAACACAAGTAGAGTTTCCCAATTTGTTTCACGAATTTGATGTTGCTGTTAAAAAAGCCCCACTTGAAAAATCGGTAAAAACCCGATTTTTCAAACCGTCGTAACTTGGTTCAATTTCGTTGAAAATGGATGAATCTTTGAGTTCGGATAATTACGAAGTCTTATCTTTAAGGGTATGCAATTCATTTTAAGCCCAAGTCTAATCCACCCCCCGCGACAACACGATGAAAAAAAGTTTTTTATGTAAAATATTGTCCATCTTTGACAACTGGCTACCGTGTGCAAAAAAAATCGGGGGGAAGTTTCACCACAAGAGCGACAAAGTTCAATCATTTTCATCCAAATTTCGATGATTTGGAGCAAAGTTATGAATTTTTTTACAACGGTACAACGGTAGCAGTTGTCAGTTTCACATCAAAAACATTTTTTTTTCATCGTGTTGTTGCGGGAGGGTGGGTTGGACTTGGGGTTAAAATGAATTGCATACCCTTAGAGATAAGACCGGAGTTATTCGAACTCAAAGATTCATGCATTTTCGACCAAATTGAACCAAGTTACGACGGTTTGAAAAATCGGGTTTTTTTAGCGATTTTTCAAGTCGGGCTTTTTTTTGACGCCGAGTTTATTTTAAAAATAAATTTGTAACAAAATATATAACTATTTTATGTGTGTATGTGCGAAACGTTAATAAAATATGAATTGTAACTGGAATTTTCTATTCTAAATACTAAAATAAAATTAATAGTTTTAAGTTTGAAGCATTGACAGTAAACATGGTAAACATTATCGGCAACAAGAGGTTATGTGGCATGATTTTTGTGATCTATATAAAGCTCTAACAAAATAGTAAGTATAAATACTAAATATTTTGATTAGTATAATTTAACAGTAACAAAGACGAATATAGTTAATATCATAGGTACTTCTAATATGTTGACTAGCAAATTCCTTCAAATTATTAATGTATACATATATTACGCCTTTTTACCTATCTTGAGTGTGGCAGCTTCATATATTGTTAGTCATTATTATACCGGGTGTGCGGTTATCAGTAATCAACTCACACTCACGAGCACTCAAGATGTTAGTGGAGAGAATGCTACAGGGGATAATTAATATTATTTCTACTTAGTTCTTTCTTGTTTCATTAGGATGACTAAGTCCCACCGGTTGTTGTTGAAGAGTTAAGATTCTTCAAAGAATCCTCGTGCGAACAGGCCTGATGGGAAAAAATGAATTTTTAATGTAAAATACATAGTAATTCATGCAGACATAATCACATGTCCGTTTTTTAATATGTTATATTGAATAACGAAGTATTGTATTCTGTCCGTGTTTAATATAAAAGATAATTAGTTTATTATGTGAAAAGAACTATGAAAATTTAAATTTTTTAGCAGGATTCCGACAGCTCGAGTAACAGATAACATAAAAGTGTGTTTTTCTGTTGATTTAATGTCATATAATTATTTGTTACAAATATTGTGTTTACAATAAAAAATTAAATTTTATTTACAAAAATAAGAAACTTGGCATCCTTGGTATCATTTTGTTACATCGCAAGACAGACGGCAGAGGCGCTATAATTCATATGTTCTAGTATCGATTCGAGATTCCAGGAAAATTATTCACTCGCTGGTAACGCGATTCGAAATTTTCCATTCTAAATATCAAAATAGAGTTTTGAAGTGTTGGTTAACGACCTCAAAAACAGTAAACATTATCGGTAACGAGGATGTTTATGCGGTACGATTTCTGTGTTCTACAGCTGTAACAAAATAGTAAGTAGGAAATTATATCAAATATTTTGAATAGGATAATTTAATAATGACAATGACGAATAAAGTTTATATATTAGCTAAGCTAGTATTTCATGCACGAACATGTGAACTACGTAGCCTTTTTCAGAGGGGTATTTTATTATAGTCCTTTTTTCTAGTATAATTTTAGAAAATCTTACTGACTGGGTATGTAGAGCAACGCGATTTAGTTTAAATATCCCTCTGAAGAAGGCTACGTGGTTTAGATGTTGGTGCATGATGAATTAGGTGCTCTTAGTAAATATAATTAAATTCATCCTATCATATGTACATTTTTCTAAATTATTAACGTACCTACACATTTTTATTTCATCTTCACCTTCACATACCGTGTGCGGTTATCAGCAATCAACTCACAGGCACTCATTATGTTAGTGGAGAGAACGCTACAGGGGTGATTTATTATTATTTCTACTTCTTTCTTGTTTCTTTAGGATAACTATGGAAATCCCGCCGGATGTTCTTGAAAAGCTAAGATGTAGAAAATGTAAGTTATATCTATCCCGGGGCCCCATATACCTGCAACAAAACGGGGCAGCAGTTTGCGGTCGATGTGTCACTTCCAAAAACCAAGCAACTCGGAACACTCAGTATGAAGCCGTAGCGCGACTAGCGCGTTTTCCCCGCAATAAACCCAGCTGTCCTACAACGGTGCCCTTTGCTGAAAAAGCACAAGACGAAGAAATTTGTAAGTACCGGCAGTACGTGTCTAGTGCTCGGTTGTGCGCACTGTGACTGGCTGGGCCCTACAACACACTACACCTTTTCTAGTTGTAATTCAGATTAGTCCAGTGTAGTTCAGAATCCGTCAATTGTAATTCAGATTAGTCAAGTGTATTTCCGGGACCGTCAATTGAAATTCAGATTATTCAAGTGTATTTCCGGGACCGTCAATTGAAATTCAGATTAGTCAAGTGTAGTTCAGAATCCGTCAATTGTAATTCAGATTAGTCAAGTGTATTTCCGGGACCGTCAATTGAAATTCAGATTAGTCAAGTGTTAATTCAGAACAAAAATAAAATTAAATTCTTTGAACATTATGTGTTTTTTGCTCATCAAAATAGTGAATATATAGGTACCTTAATTAAACAGCAGAATATTTTATCAAAAGCTGAATAATGGGAGAAAAGATTTCCAACCACGGGTGAATATAATATAATGTAGAAATAAGAGTGGAAATATATTAAATAAAAAAGAAGATATATTAGAAAGATGGGCAGAAAATTATGAAGAAAAATTAAATATAAAAGATAATGATGAAGAAGAACACATAAAATAAATGGAGAGGACCAGCAGGAACAAGAAGCACCAACGTTAGAAGAAGTCCAAAGAGCAGAAACTAAATTTAAAACAATAAAGACCCTGGATCTGACAATAGCCCTGCAGAAATGATAAAAGAAGGTGGAGAACCACTACTACAAAATATACATAAACGTTCACATAACCTTATTAGAGAAATATGGACAGGAACAGAAATACCAAAGGAATGGAAAACCGGAATTCTGATCCCACTACATAAAAATGGAGACCCACTAATAATATCGTGAAATAACGCTTGTAAATATAGCATATAAAATACTTTCTTCCTTATTACACGAAAGAATAAAACTTATCAATGTGGTTTTTGCAGTGAAAAATCGACTACTGATCAAATATTTATATTAATGCAGATGTTAGAAAAAACGTGCGAATACAATATGGAAACCCACCATGTATTTATTGATTTCAAAGGTGCTTATGACACGATCCAAAGAGGTGCTTTATACAGGTTGGTGGAGGTAAAATGCGAACATAGGGAACATACATGATAATCGAACTTTCATGCCAGGTATCTTGATATATTTTGTAGTAGTGTCACAAAACGAAGTAATGTGAATTTGTGTGGCAAAAAGAGTACCTAATCAATAACAGAAATAATAATAAAATCTAAAAGTGCATGTAAACTTTCTCGTTCTGCTCGTACACATACATTATTATGCAAAGAAAATAAATAATAATTTCAATAATATGACAGCTACATTGACATTGACAGTACTTATTCCACGTATATCAAGATGCCTAACATGATAACTCCATTGTCATAATTATATTTCCCTATGTTCGCATTTCACCTCCACCAACCTGTATAGAACGTTACAAGAGTTCAAAATTCCACCTCATCTCATAGCGCTAGTAATGTTTGTTAACTTTATCGGATACAAATAATTGTAAAATCTCAATTCAAAACGATTACTTCGTACAATTGAAACCCATGCAGGATTGCGGCTTTCAACGATGCTATTTAATATTATGCTAGAGAAAGCATTAAGAAAAGATAATATAAATCTAAGATGAACAGATGATGTAGACATTATCGCAAGAACAAAAAGGGAAGCAATTAGAGCATGTCTATCACTTCAGAAAGCTGCTAAAGAATTAAGCCTTGAGGTAAATACAAATAAAACAAAGTACATGCGTGCAGGAGTGACCAACAACAAATCCTCACCGTTAATAATATCAGCATTGAGGGGGTTTCAAACTTTGTTTACCTAGGATATTTAGTGACAGCCGAAATCAGAAGAAGAGTGCATGCAGCCAGCAAAACGTATTTCGAAAGCACTTGAAATCAAACCTATTAACTAGAAACACAAAGTGCTAAATATATAAAACATTGATCAGGCCAGTTCTAACGTACGGTTCGGAGACCTGGGTATTAACTCAAAATGACGAAAGAATCCTTGGAACATTTGAAAGGAAGGTGCTTACACATATTATGTAAGAGGACGTGTAAGAACAATGATTATTTCGCAGGAGCTATAACCATGAGATGTATCAATTGTATCAAACACAAGATATAATTACAACAATAAAAGTAGGAAGATTGAGGTGGATAAATTTTGTTTGATTTTGTCTATTTCTTTTATTTTATGCAAGCAATAAAATATATGTATCTACGACTAATGTATAACATTAACATTAAATGTGTGATGTTTACATAATGTCATGTAATAATCCCGCAGGGATTAATAGTCAGTATTCCCTCCTCTACACCAATCAGAAAATTACTTTGCCTGAATCAATTTCTCCGTGCAACTTTTTTTTTTTAACATTGCAATATTTAAAGATGAAACTATGGTGATTTCGTATTGACATTTGGAACATTAAAATCTTGTAAATAATAATTTAGTCGTAGATAAAGTACAGTATACAACTTGCTATAATGGCTATTATTCCCTCAGATGATTAAAATCCTCGCTCGTTTTGCTCGCTCGTGTTGTAAACTTCAGGAATAATAGCATCCATTATAGCGTCGTTGTAAATATACTATTAGTACACGTTGTCATAGGAGACGACTGGTCCTCAACTTTACGTTAACAATTGAAAGCATACTTAAATATAAACTTTTCATAGTAGTCGCAGATTAAGATAGTTATCGAAAGTCGCTCAAAAACGAGTTTATTGAGCTAAAGGTTTAGTTGTTGTAATTTTGTAATAAAATATGGAGCAAACATTTTGTTGTTATTGTTGATATAACAAAAACAAATTTGTAATTTAGTAACCTGTAATATTCTTATTTTATGTAGTATTTTCCTGAATTTTATAATCCTGTTAATATAGAAAATGAATGTTTATTTGAAATGAATGTAATTTACATACAATAATATAAATATAGTAACTATAGTTTGGGATCATTCTCTTGGAGGTTAAGGAGTTTCTCGGAGAGTTCCCAGAGCTGCTTGCCGAGTTGCGGATCATCAGCACCCCTCGGAATGGAATACTGCTGACAGTCGCTAAAGTAGTGGCCGCTGACGTTGGTGAGCCGCTGAGAGACGGCGCAGTGCACAGTGGTCTGCGCCCCCTGCACGGGGCTCTTGAAGAACGCGCGGATCACCAGCTGCAGCGGCAGGCGCAGCGGGGCCCACACGTGGCGGTAGATGTCCGTGCGCACCATGCCCGGGTGCAGGCAGTTCACAGTCACCGCCGAGGACTTGGCCTGGAAGCGACGCGACAACTCCGCTGTCCACACGATGTTCACGAGCTTGGACACGTAGTACTGGTAGACGGGCACGTAGAGCCGCTGGGGGTCAGGGTTGACGCGCTGTGCACTGACATCTACAGGGGCGAGGCAGTGCAAGCCACTCGCCACCACCACGACGCGCGCTCCACCTGTCGTGCGCAACAACAACTCACTCAGCAACAATGTAAGCAAGAACGGGCCGAAGTGGTTGGTGGCCATGGTGGTCTCGAGGCCGTCGTCGGTGGCTCTGGCGCGGGTCTCTGCTGTGCCTGCGTTGTGCACGAGCACGTGCAGCGCGCGTTCACTCTCGAGCACGTGCTGGGCGCATGCGCGGATACTGCGCTGGGAGCACAAGTCCAGCTGCACCACGTGGATGTCTGTGTTGCTCGTGTGCTGGATGAGTTCGTCGCGCACCTTGTGAGCCTTGGCGACGTCTCGGCACGCTAGCAGCACTCGGGCGCCGCGACGCGCCAGCTCGCGCGCCGTCTCCTTGCCGATGCCGCCGCTCGCTCCCGTCACCAGCGCCGTCTTGCCGCGCATGGACACGCTGGACCGGCACACGCCGCACGTCATCACCAGGTACAGTTTGAGGGCTGCTAGTGCTAGTACCAGCCCTGCGCACGCCAGTGCTACACATATGCACGCCACTCCGCCTGCCATGTGCCATGCGCTCCACTCGCTTACCCACATCTGAAAACATCATTCAAATCATATAAAATACAACTGCAATCAACAAAAAAATGTAAATAGCTCTCAGTGCCGAAACAAGGTATTTTTGCGCCTGGGGTAAAATAGTATATTGCGTCATAAGGGAAAATATAGGCATATTACATACCGAAGATTTCTGATGCACGAGCGAGCGAAGGAAGCGAGGGCAGCAAAAGGTGAGGGATGTAATATGCCGTTAGATTCCCGTAGGGCACAAGATATTTTTCCGCATCCATGAGAAGCACGTATTAAATAAAAACAGTTAATTTTGCAATGTAGAATACAATCCTATGAAAGTGTGTCGCTTTCCTGTTCAAAACTCAGAAACCAAAACCATGGCTACATGTACCTTAAAAATAATAACAAAAAATTCTGACAGTAATACATTTAAAAAAAAAAGTTTTGGTCACATACAGTATGATGCATAAAAATACTTCTTTTGTAATGTTGATTTGTTTATTAAATTAATTGGCAACAATAATGTGCTGTTATAAACATCATTCCAAAAGATTACACAATAATAATTGTGTGTACGCACTGTGTAGTGTGTACGTATCTTTTTTGACACATAACCTCAAAAATCAAAGTGTCAAATTTCAAGTGTCTGATTTTCGTTTAAAAATAATTTTTATAATCAATTTATTTTAAACAAATTTGAAATTATATTCGTATTTACTTCAACTTAATACTATAATACCACATTAAGGAGGTTCCCTACACATGCAGTGGCGTACTCAGACTCAGATATCAGCCTTTAATTAATAAAAATATTTTTATTAATGTAAAACAAAATTCGGTCAACGGGTGTTAATTGATATTGCAATTCGTTCAGTTGCGGTGATATATTTTTACAATTATTTCTAATTCACTAATCAAAAAATGCTTGAAGATTTTTTTACAACAACAACAATATTGTTACAACTATGTGGTCAACCTTCTTCAAATTTTGGGAAATTGATGTCCGTGCTTGCATACGTTTATATACCAAAAATTAAGTAAATAGAACATTTCTAACATCTTTTTATTTAATAAATTAATGGAAAGCCATAAGAGCCCATGCAAAATATTAAAATTTAACAATTAATTTCGTTCAAACTACGTGGTCAAAAATTTCCAAAAAATTCAGGTATCATTTTTATGACACAGACAACATAAATTCAAAGTTTGGTTGCATTAGAACATTTTTTAAAATGTCTAGGGAATATAGAAACATTCAAATTATTTTGATTCTAATTCTATCGGTAGATGTCGCGTCGCACGCATGCACTGTAAAAACCCGCCAATTTTCATTACGTCCCGCGTTTCATATTTACCCGCAATTGTTAACCTCAAATATGGTAAACAATCTGTCAATTACATCCATGGATACGGAAAATAAATATTACGCCTCGTAACAAATATGAGCTGCAGGCGAAAATTTATTTGGGTTCAAGGTCAAATGCGTCTAAATTAAAAGCTACCTTTTTCAGGAATAAACAATAATTACACATTTTGCTCACTTTTATCTGCAGTAATAGGTATAGGTACCTACCTACCTATAAAAAGAAGTAGGTATTAAAAAAAAGAAACAGTGACGAATTGGCTTTTATCAGATCGGCCCGAGAATATAAATATTAAACCGGCCTCAAATACGTTATACTTTTCACAGAATTTTTGTTGAAGATCAAGCGCTTTACTAAAAATTATATTGTAACAGGAAGGAATGACTTTATTTTAAAGCGAACCTAGAAACTAAAAAATTGTCATTGCTATCGTTATTTTACTTTTGTGTAAAATTCTATTTATTTTATTTTCTCTTATTAATTTGTGGATTTTCTGCAGCCGTACATCTGCAAGTAACCCCCGTATTGACGTCAATGGTTACATATGTATAAGTAGGTAGCCAGAAATATTTTGAATTTTAGGGGACCACAAGCTATTATTGAAGAGTGCGGCGAGGAAGAAAATGTTACATTTCTTCTGTTTACTGCTTATAGAACAATAACACAATAATACTATTTTCTATAGAGAGAACTGCGAAATAGATACAGTATATAAAGATTAAAAGGTTAACGAATTATTATACAAATACGGCGTTGTAATTTAATCTCTAAAATCTGCAAAACTTATTTAAAAATAAATAATTTAATAAAAGTATTGTAGCTCTCGCTCGCCCCACCCTAGTTCCGACACTCTACAGTCTACACCATGCTTTGGTGTAGAGTTATTTAGAAATTATATTATACATTTTTTAAAAATAAAATAGGTGGAGATCATACAAGCAAAAAGAGATGAAGTATTGCAAAAATTACGTAATTATGTAGCTACAATAATTAATTTAAAATTATTTTAATTAACCCACTTGGTACTTTTAAATATTTGATTCACCTTTGATACTATTACCAGGAAAAACTTGAATGTCATACAATAATTAATTTAGATGATGTGTAAAATTATCTAAATTAAAGTGAAAATTTCAATCCAATCAATTGTTTTTAAGTACTATATATTCTAAGTGTCTTGGTGTCTAAACAACTATCACAAAGTCATGAAATTTATTGAGCATTTCCAGGAATAATGAATACTGAATATCAATAAAAATAGCTACGAAGAATTAATACGTTGTTTTAATAGTTTATGTTTGAATCTAAGAATATGTAGACAAATGTACTCAAAAAGTATATTCGAATTTGATCTGTTTCTATTTTTATTCCTAAAACAGTAATTTTTTAAAGAACTCATATGTATGTAGGACAAAATATAATATGCGATATACCTACTCGTATAAATGTACATGAAAATGAATTTTCTCGGAATTTTTTATTTTTGAGCGGAGAAATTAATTTTGGGTTTAAAACTTGGCGACTCATCTTGTTCAAAGAAGTAAATTAAAGAGACATGTATCAAAATATTTTTTATCTGAACGAAATTTCAATTTCTATATTATTAGGTAAAGATATTTAGTTAATTTATTTTAATATCTTTGACAATTAGTATTAATGGTTTTCAAAGTATAGAAAGATTAGGTACGACAATAATGAATTATATACCTAGGTACTTACAAATAGATTTTAGTCATTTATGGCCATTTGCACCGCTCTCACTTAAATTTTAAGTGTCTTTTAAATAAAAAATATCGAATCGAACTCCAATGTTATTTCTACGTGTGACAATTTGATTTATATTCGATATTGTTTATTTAAGGAAAACTTAAAATTTAAGTGGAAGCGGTGCAACTTGCCATTAGTCAACTGCATGTATATGGTACTGTCGTTCTGTCACTGTCATAATCAAATAAATTTTTCGTAGTAATAAATGTTAAACAACAAGATACTGAAGTTCCTAAAGTACCTACTATGACAGAACAATTTATAAAATGCTAAAAATTGTAGATAATAATATTATAATCTTTCATTTGAATTAAAAAAAATTTGCGAGAAATTAATTATTTATCAAAATATTTAAAAAAAAGTACTACTTCCGGTTTGGGATTGCTTCCAAAAACAACTAAGTTCTTATAAGATTTGTATTAAAACGTTATATAGAAAATTTGGTTGTTAAATTTTGAGTAAAGTATAGAGCCCGGAAAAAATGTTACATACTCATACAACCTAACGGACACACACATATACACACAGATATCATCTGGAAAATACTTCATTCGTATTCTATGGAACTTAAAACGTGCTTATCCACTAAAAACCCACACTCGAAAATTTTGACCCGGCACAATACCTTCCCTTATAGAATATAAATGATGAGTTTTAAAGATGTTACAAATGGTTTACCCCTCGTATTTACCTTAATCAACAGTACACAGCCTACGCCACGAACTTGAAGGAACGAAGTAACTTTTGGCACAGACTTAGCCTTTCAACGCCTTCGACTTCACTGTTGCAACTGCAGCCACGAATGAGACACAGCAATTTGTGAGAGTTGCAAAATGCGCGGCGGACGTTAAACTTGAAACGCTAATCCTCAAGTACAGGTTGTTAAGTCGGTGCAGTGGAACGAGTAGAAAAACGAAGGTGTGTGGCTTGTTCCGTTTTACAGGTTTCACGTCTCATTGAGTCGAATTCTTAGGATTCAAACACAGGAATGATTATATAAACGCAGGGTTTATTGGCTATAAAGCATCGTTGTGACAGATCATTTTAAAAGGAATCTAGACCGAGTGATGTAAAATGACAGTTATTTATCGGTCATTTTAGTTATTTTTGTTTTATAATACTATAACAACATTAATTTGTGATTATATACGGTTGGTGGAGGTGAAATGCGAACATAGGGAAATATATGACAATGGAGTTATCATGCTAGGCATCTTGATATACGTGGAATAAGTACTGTCAATGTCAAAGTAGCTGTCATATTATTGAAATTTGTATTTTCTTTAAAATATTTTCTTTGCATAATAATGTATGCATACGAGCAGAACAAGAAAGTTTACATGCACTTTTAGATTTTATTATTATTTCTGTTATTGATTACTCTTTTTGCCACACAAATTCATATTACTTCGTTTTGTGACACTACTACAAAATATATCAAGATACCTGGCTTGAAAGTTCGATTGTCATGTATGTTCCCTATGTTCGCATTTCACCTCCACCAACCTGTATACACATATTCGTACTAGCACTATTAGTATTTCGTTCAACGAAATATTTAAATGAAATACTCTTCTTTCGCATATTCCCTAATCACTCTACTTTATGCTGTGCTGACATAATGACTGAAAATAGATGTTCAGTGAATATTCACGCTTATACTCACGCTTATACATAGATAGAAATGTTAGTTTTTGATCGTGACTGTCATTTTCACAACGACAAACGTGTCATTTTCAAAATGTCATACGTTATTTTCAAAATGACATGCGTCATTTTCAAAATGAATTAAATTAAAGTGACCGTGACTAACCACTGTCATTTAATCTCTTCAGGTTTAATTATCTAGATTAGACCATAGATCAATTTATTAGGGATTTTTTTAGATAATAAAAAGATCAGTTATTATATTAGACATTGGTTATTTACTTTACAAGTGGGCAAAGTAAGGAATTACCCACGAGGGAAATCTTAACTCACGAGGCCGAAGGCTGAGATAATTTTCTCGAGTGGTTCATTTCTTTTTGCCCACGTGTGAAGTAAAACGTTTTTTCCAACACCTCTTAATAACTGCATAAATAATTTAAAAATATAATATAATAATAAGTTTCAACCTCCAACCTAAAACATATCGTTACTATGGTGACATCCAACAAGCAAAGTAACAATTTACTCACAAGTGGATATAATTTTGATCAAAGCCACTAGTGGGCAATCTTTTACTTTGCTTGTTTAAAATCCTATAGTTATGATGCTTTTATTAAGAAGGGTTGGATAAAAAACTTTTACATCCTAAATGTAAAAATATTTTGCGTTCTGTAGACAGAAAACTTTAATTTCGTCCGTGTGTTGATAGTTGGTATGCAAATCTTCGAAAAATAATATTTTAGGGGATCCAGTCCTTTAATAAGACGTAAGACGTAACCTAGCTATGAGCTGTTATTTACATTTTATAGGATTATTTTCACTGATTTAATTGTTTCATCGCCAACGTTTTTCAAAATTTTATTTTAAAGTTATAGTTTCTAAACAAATTTGAAGAGCTTATACTAATTTTTTTTGTAACACGTACACAAACTGAGTTTTAGAGAGGACGAATCTGTTTGCGTACTTGTTACATAAATAGCTATTTTTGCTTTGGATTTGATAGCAAGATATGCGTCTTGCTTTTTGGAATAATGCAACCCTAACGAAACATGATCTTGAGATGTGTGAGTATTGGAAATGAAGACTGCAGCAAATACAAGGCCAAGGATTGCGGTCACCGGTCACGAGGACAACGAACTGTCTTTAGGTAGTTAATATTCTCATACAAACAACATACGTAAAAGATTTAACAATACCGCAATACTAGCATATACGATATTGTACCGTTTACTGACTAATTGAAAGCAGATTAAACATAACATTTAATTGTTTTATAAAAAACTGTTTATTCGAAAATAGTTATGCATGGACTTAACCCTGCTGTTTTGCTCGCATTTTGTTACACTTATTATGTCCGGGTCACTATATTCCAAGCGTATTTTATTGGCGTAAATATTGGTGTTAAATTAATAATAAATAATAATATTTGGACACTTAGTTGATCATACAAATGGCAAAAGGAAATAAATAATTTTCCTGTAACTCTTAAAAAAATCTGACGTGGACACCACATGACTTCCTTGTACGCCTTGTTTGTTCATAATTTTCTTAATAACTAAAATGTAGAATAATATAAAAAATTCTTTAACTTATTATACTAGTATACTCACAAATATATTTTAGTCATTTTATTTAAACTGCAGAAGAAGATATAAACGATATTTTACTATTGTCACTGCTACTGTCACTGTCATGTCATAATCATTTAAATTTTACCTAGTAACAAATGTTAATCGATCATGGACTACAAGATACCGAAATATTAAATTATAAGTAGGTATATACTTTAATTATTCTTAAATGATAGAAGATACAGAAAAATTTATAAAATACCGATTGTAGATAATAATCACATAATCTTTCATTTAAAATAAAAAAAATTGCCTAAAATTAATTATTTATCAATTTTTTTTTTAAATTTACTACTTCCGGTTTGTAGATTGAAACCAAAAATAGGAGGTGCACAACTAGATGCTATAACAGTCCTAAATACAAAATTTCAGCTTTCTACGTCTAACCGTATTTGAGTTATGCGACACACATACGTCCGTACGCACGTACGCACGTACGCACGTACGCACGTACGTACAGACGTCACGACGAAACTAGTCATAATGGATTCAGAAAAGGTCAAAACGGATATTTCCGTCAAAATCTGAGAACCGAAATTTTTCGCGATTACAATACTTCCTTACTTCGTACAAGGAAGTAAAAATGCACAACAATTCTCAACTTACATCAAATTGTCGTTCGTTGCTCAAAAAGCATACACATTTTTATTCATTTTCAAGCGAAATTTCATACAATTTCTGTAAAAGTCATAACTAATAAAATACTACTATTTGTGATAATAATTCGTTGCTAATTTCTTAAATATTTGCAAAATACCGTATTTTCGGGTCACATTGGTCCGAACGTGACAAGTGTAACATATACAATTTTTTAAAAATTACATTAATTTTTGTCAATATATGTGTACGTACCTTTATTATAGTAAATTAGACAAAGTCAAATAGTTATAGCAATATATTTTAATAAATATAAGATTTATAAGCAATAAAAGACGCGTTCGGGTCAGACCTGAACAGTGCAGCAGGGTTAAACTGAAGCATATACAATTTTTATTAAAATTGGACGCATTAGATTTATTGTAAACGTTATTTTATTAGATGTATTCACCAGAAGGGTTGAAAACCAGTATTTGCTGAATCCCGTTCCTATTGTACTATTTTTGAAGTGCAATAAATATTACTACTACTACTATAATAAGTTATGTTAAGAATCGTAACATCAATCATTGTTGTGAAGATTATTAGACGAGGTGAGGCCGAGTTTGATAACACGACGTGTACCATAATGATTGGTTATGATCCGTGCAGCATACAAAATTTTATCTGATGGCGTAAATTAGTCAAAAAGTAATTTTACTTTACTTTACTTGGTAGTATTGAACAAAAAATTTAAATAAAAAAATCAGGTATGCTATTGTTGAAACTTCCTTATAGTAACGAGTTGTTTGTACTGAGTACCATACTGAATTCATTATAGTCCACGGCCTATAATGAAAGCTATTATGGCCCTCAAAATGAGGATTATAATGTTGTAGTTATGACACGGCATAATTATAACTTATAACGTTTTATATTTTATATTGCTAAGATTTTTCATTTGAAACATTTCTTTTGAACTGATTCCGCATTTGAAATAAAATAAATATATTATTTTCCCCGCAAACTTTCTCTTCCGGAATTATTACTATTAATTACTCTATCTTTTCTCGTCCATGTGTTCATGATAAATAAACAAACATCCTTACACACAAGTATGTTAAGAAAATAACCAAAACAGATCTAGGAGACAGGGAATCTAAAAATAAATAATAACGCCAATAAATATTTCCTGATTTCTAAGAAAGTAGAAACTAAAGGGTACCTACTATCGGTAGTACTATGTATCTTTAATTTTTCATGAAGTCAAATTATATTACGTGTTTTGCTCAACTCCTCAATGGTATAGATATACTTATTATGTTACTGTGTGTGCGGTTACCAGCCGGTTACCAATCTTTTACTCACATCGCAGGGAAGAGTTTTGTTCAGTTAAACTAAAATGTGAACAATCTGGATTAGAACCTAGTCAAAACCATAGTCGGTCACATAACACACTCGGTTATACATCCTATTTGAGGATAATGATTATTGATAGGTAGAATTTAATATATAAAATAATTGTTTGTTGTTTTTACCTCTCGCCTAAAAGGGAGGTATAGGGATCGTGAAAAAAATCGAACACTACTTGTTAAGGTGGATTTATAACACGCACAGCGCATAGAAAATAATTTATCACAGCATAGCATATGAATTGGTCATATGGAAATTAGTGCATCCATTTATAAGACGCACAGCGCATAGAAAATAATTTATCACAGCACACGAATTATTTATTTACCATTTATTCATTTATTATTTATGTCAAAGTCTCCTGTCAAGGTTATTTTTTGGTCAAACACGGTTTTATATTATTTTGTTGTCCATTATTTTAAAGAAATATTTGTAAAACACAATAAAAATAAACAAAACCTCCAAATTAAATGTCAAAACAGCTGTGATAACCCGTCAATAAATCTGTGTTTCTGTGTGATTTATAAAACCCCCGTGAAGAAAATGTTGTGCGCTGTGCTGTGCTGTGTTGTGCTAAATTATGTTATGTGCGCTGCGCGCAGTTATAAATCCACCTTAACCGCTGTAGGTAATATTATTTTGACTATTTTAGTAAATGATATTTATCAAGGAAGACAAACAAATTGTGCTATTTATGTTATATTTTATTACCTAAATTAGAGAATTTAACATTCAAAACAGGAAACAATAATTTCTAAATAATAGAAGACAATATTTTTATGTAATTTAGTGAATTTTGCCGTAGAAATATAAATTTGTTATTGTACAAATCCGAATCACCTGTACCAATCTAACAAATTTTTCAATTATGGAATGGCTAAATTAAATTTTTATTTCACATTTTTTGTGTTCTTTATTAACATTTTAAATACAAGACTACACATAAATAAAACAAAAAATTACATAGGGCTCATGCTAGTGCCTTCAGGAGACATAGAGCTCATGCTAGTTCCTTCAGGTGACATGGAAGTAAAGCTGGTACCCCCATCGGGTACTGAGCTCATACTGGTGCCTCCAGCGGACGACATGGAGGTCATTCCGGTGCCTCCAGCGGACGACATGGAGGTCATTCCGGTGCCCTCAGGGGTCATTGAGGTCATGCCAGTACCGCCGTCAGCAGAAGAGAAGTCAGTGGAGCCTGTAAAAATATTTTGTCAAAATCGTGCAGGAGCAAAGCAAACTGTTCGATCATCAAAATGTTTGATCAATCTTTGATCGGCAGATCTTATCGAATAAATCGATCGATCGATCTAATTGATCAGATCGATCTGAACAATCTAAACGATCTGATAAATCTGATTGATCTGATCAAACTGATCTTAAATATTAAAGTAGGTATTACTTGTAATGTTATTAATGAATTTTTGTAGGTATTAGCGGTAAATAAAATAGTATTCTTACATTTTTATGTTAATTACAAAAATTAGGGGTTTAGTGACAGATAAATTATCGATCATTCAAATCTGATCGATCAAACAAATCTTATGGATCAAACAAATCTTATCGATCATCCAAATCTAAATGATCAATCAAATCTGATCGGCCATCGATCGATCAAAGAAATTAATCGATCTGATCAGCTACATGTTGTTTTGTACAAAGAATAATAATAATTTAAGTAAAGGGCATTATTGATTGATTGATGAATGATGAGTGTGATCCAACGTTTCGACTAAACTACGTTATTAAAGCATCATAAAACCCTGTTCGCATTCCTTCTGTTCCGTAAATTCTAAGAACTGTGATTTTACCCCTCAAATATTTTTTACTATTTCTATCATACCTATGAATTTTGAATAGCAGTGTTCTATGTTCTAGTTCAATTTTAAACATAGGAAAGTTCAATTTACGTGCAACATTGAAATACAATATTATTACCTATAATGTTTTGTTCTTAGTTCTTATATCTTATACTTACCAAATCTTGTATTCTTTTTATAAAATCTTATGCCTTGAAGTATATCTCCGCGTCAATGATTTGATCATTTTGAACGAAATAATAGTATATTACTTTACTAGTGGGAGAAGTAAAATACTTCTGTCACAAGTGTCTGAATCAGGACACGAGTTACAGGAGCATTTTACTTCTCCCACTTGTGAAGTACGCTATTTTTCCTCACAGTGAGGAAATAAATAATTATATGTACAAATGAGGCAAAAAAATAATAAGATTGATACGAGTACAATTATTGAAAAATAAACTTAAGTTGTCAAACTAAATGTCTCAAAACCATACGTCATTTGAGTTTCAAAGCTGACTAGATTTATAATATAAGCAATCAAATAATAATTTAATAATTAAATAATAATTTATTAATAATATTAATAAAAAAATCTGACGTGGCCGTTACAATACCTCTCGCCTTGACATTGAAGTATTATTATTTAACCTCGTATTTAACCAAATATTAAGCTTTAATTTAAATAAAATACAACAACACCGTATAACATTTGATATAATAATATAAAATAATCATACATTATATTATTTTAAAATGCATAATGGACTTATAATAATTATGTAGGTAAATAAATTATTTATTTCACAAATTTAATCAGCTCTTAGTTTAATATATTATTTTATTTTATAAATACCATATTTACATAATACTATGTCCATTTAATATCTATACTATATCCAATATTTCAAAATTCTACACCACACTCTACACATGCCCTACACCACAGAGAAACCTCCTTGCCACAGACATCTGTTTATCTGTCACATTGACAATTTTATTTTTGTTTTAAATTTTATTTCTATTTCGGGATTCACAAATCGTGGTAGGTAAAATTATATATTTAAAAAAATTATATTTCTTTATTTGTTAAAGATATAGAAACAAGTAAGATTAAATATTGTACAATGTAATTTCGTCTTTTATGTGTGGTATGTCAAATTATAACAATCGCATTATTTTATACAATTTTTGCAAAAAATGTTATAGTGCTACAAGAAAAATACCATTTCCGGTTAGTGGATTTTTACCAAAATCTTTTCAGCTCTTCATTAACACATATAAATGTATAATGCAAAATATTAGAATTTTATGTTCAGTAGAATTTGAGATAATGAACCGGGACGAAAGGCTATAGTAGGCGCACATACAGACTTTCATACATACACACAGACACACACACACACACACACAGACATCATCGTGAAAATAGTCAAAATAGGTTCTAAAGGTGCTAAAACGTGCTTATTGACAAAAATCTCGACATCGAATTTTTTCACGATCCCAATACCTCTCTATGCGAGAGGTAAAAATGTTCAAAAATATAGAATTAGATATTGGGTCTAAAAATAACTGCTTTTTAAAAACTAGGTAAATTGTAGGTAGTATCCAATAAAATATAACAAAATCAAAATCTAGATCTTTTCCTCAAACATTATAAGTAAATTTATCTTATAATAAAGTGTAGATGGTGTAGATCTATCTATTCGTAAATACGTATTTTACATAATATACGAGTATGTGTAATTTGTGTCCACCATAATTAAAAAAATTGGTTGTTAGCGAATCAAGTAACAATTTATAAGAAATAGTCCTAGCAGTATCTTCTTGTCGATAATTTCTACTCTTTTGAGAAACATAATAAATAGTGATATGAACCACAAAGATAAAATTCTGATGTGGCCAGCACAAGACTTCCCGCCATACTTATACTCTATTCTTCTACTCACAAATATACTTTAGTCATTCAACTGCAGAAGAAGTTATAAACGATATTTTACGTAGTACATAACAAAAAATGTTAAACCATCATGGACTACAAAGATACTGAAATACTTAATTATAAGTATATACTTTCATTATTATTCTTAAATGATACCAGATACAAAAAAAATTATAAAATGCCGATTGTAGTTAATAATCACATAATCTTTTATTTAACATAAAATGTTTGTGTTAAATTAATTATTTATGAAAATATTTTTCCGGTTTGTAGATTGAAACCAAAATTATATTGGGTTATTAAGATTCGTATTAAAACCTTAAATATAAAATTTGAAATTTTAATGTTTGATATTGTTTGAGTTATCGTTTCCGAAAAAGTTGTAACACACACGCACGCACGCACACACACAGACATCATCTCGAAAATGTTAAATTCTTACTCTAGGGACCCTAAAACGTGCTTATAGATACCAAACACTCACACTCGAAAATTTTGACCCGTCACATTACCTCTCTTATAGAATATGAGTCGAGAGGTAAAAAGTAAAAATATAATAGGAATACAATAATAATTGATAAACATACCAAAGGTGTCAAACTAAATATTGCCATGACCATACATTATTTACAGTTTTCATAGCCAACTGAAAATTTACAGAAATTTTACCTCTCGTCGAGGTATTGTTAATCATGCAAAAAATTTTATAGTGAGTTTTCAATGGACCCCAATGTAATATTAGAGCTGACAAAATTTTGATAAAACAAGAGTAAAGTTGTTGATTATGTCAATTTTGACAGTCGTTTATCATGAATAATTATTTTTGTTTATCATCATTGATATAATATTAAATGTGCCACACCTATAATATTAGCAAAAGATTAGAATACATTTTAAAATTTATCTAGACAAAGATTTTTCTTTTGTTTAGGTAGAGGTACTTAATTCAAGTAGGTATAAAATTAAAGTAACATTTAATTTATTTTTATGGAAACATACCTGACATAGATGTGAATTCAGTAGACATGATAACTTTTAATTTTCACTGCAATTTGACGAATGAAGTAGAAAAAGTAAAATCAGTAATATATCGCGCAGGTGCAGGTGTTACTAGAATCACTTATCTTATCATCAAAAATTATTGTAAACAAATAAATGATAAAATTTTTACACGGAAATATTTTTTCTGGTTTAGTGAAATTTGAAATGCAACGAAATGATTATTTTTATATGCTAGGGACGTACTTTTCAGTTAAAAATATTTTCAACAAATAAAGGAATGACACTTACAGGGTTATTTATGCGCTCAACCTGTAAATCTTTACAAGCTCATAGAAGAGACTACTACTTGTAAATACTTACAGGTTTAAGATGTAAATTATATACATAATTATACAACGACGCTATAATGGATACTATTATAATTATTCCCGAAGATATAACACGAAGTATACATATAACACGAGCGAGCAAAGCGAACAAGAGTTTTACTCATCGGAGGGTATACATACTAGCTATTGTAGCGAGTTGTTCACTATATTTTATCTACGACTAATTCAGACATTTTTAAATATAAATTCTCTATCACCATCACCATAGTTACATCATAAAACATTGCAATGTTTTATAAAATAATAATTTGCACACAGAAATTGATTCAGGCAAAGTAATTTTCTGATTGGAACAGAGGAGGGAATAATTAATTTTATATAATATAATGACATTATATAGTAAAACACCACATTTAATGTTCATGATATACCGTAGATAAATAAAATTTTGTACAGGCTTTGTACTGGATTAAAAAGGTTCGCTCTTTCCAAATAAAAATTGTAAATTACAAATTTTTTGCATATTACTCGTACCTACATAAATAAATTACTGTGTCAAATAGTAAATTACTAATTATTAATCTAAACAATTATTTTAGTATCTTATATCTTATCAGTTCGTGCTAATTTTAATTCCAAGAAAGGTAAATAGAAAAGATAGATTAAATTTATTAGAAACTTTCTCATGTATTTTTGTAAGTAAAGTTCTGCAGGTTATTATAAATAATTAAACTATGTTCTTAATGAAAACAAATGAAAGAAAAATCTACCTATAAATTATTAGCAATTCTTTTAACGTGAAATTATAATGTTGAGCTGAGAATAGAGATGGAAGCATAAGTAATGGAAGTATTCGTGATTTTTTGACAGTTTGACAGTTTTTTGGTTTGGCGAGCCACGCGTCGTGGGAAGGGGTTGGCTCGTGGCTCGTTCCAGCGCGTTCGCGCCGCAAGCCCGTCCCGTCAATTGTCGATAAATTTGGCACGAGTCAAAAAAAGGGTGACCGGACAAAACAGAACAATGAAAAAACAGAACATGAAAAAACAGAACATGAAAAAAAAGAACATGAAAAAACAGAACAGTGAAAAAACAGAACAATGAAAAAAGAGAACAATGAAAAAACAGAACACTGAAGAAACAGAACAATGAAAAAAGAGAACAGTGAAAAAACAGAACACTGAAAAAACAGAACATTGATAAAACAGAACATGAAAAAACAGAACACATAAACTAATCTATGCTAACAAAACCCTTCTTGAGTCCAACAGAACTCAGAACTTTTTTTGACATAAACTAATCAATGCTATTGCTAACAAAACTCTTCTTGAGTTCTGTTTTGTCATTGTTATGTTTTTTCATATTCTGTTTTTTCATGTTCTGTTTTATCAATGTTCTGTTTTTTCAGTGTTCTGTTTATTCACTGTTCTCTTTTTTCATTGTTCTGTTTCTTCAGTGTTCTGTTTTTTCATTGTTCTCTTTTTTCATTGTTCTGTTTTTTCATGTTCTTTTTTTCATGTTCTGTTTTTTCATGTTCTGTTTTTTCATTGTTCTGTTTTGTCCGGTCACCCTTTTTTTGACTCGTGCCAAATTTATCGACAATTGACGGGACGGGCTCGCGGCGCGAACGCGCTGGAACGAGCCACGAGCCAACCCCTTCCCACGACGCGTGGCTCGCCAAAACTGGTAGTGGCGTGTACGACCCTCGCGCCGTGGGAAAGGTCTCGAGACTGTATTGTATATGCAGTGATGTAGTGATTTTTGGAAAGGAATACGACGTCGAAATGCCGCATTTTGAACCAGACTCAGATTTGATAAGGAATTTGAGGCAGGGGTCCAAAGTGGAAAAACTGTGTTGCCACCATTGTTAAAGACCAAGCTGAGTAAGTTACACATGGTGTTTTTGTTTTACTTGTTTTTTGTTTGTAAGTTGTAAGTTAATTGTTAAATGAAATTTAGATTTGTTATTGAAACTATATGTTAACATTAAAATAGATATTCCAGATATTGAATATTTGGATCATCGAAGACAAAACCAAATAAGTTACATGTGGTGTTTTTGTTTTTTTTGTTTATGGTTTACAAAACAATAATTTATTGTCTAGATAAAATTTATAATTATAATAATTAACTATAATTGTTAAATGAAAAAGCATGTTAACAATATGTAATTGGAATTCCAGATATTATATATTTAGTTTATCGAAAGTTGCAGACAAACCTATAAATAAGTGATGCTTTTGTTTTCTTGTTTATGGTTTATAAAATAATTGTCTTGATGAAATTAATAATTATAATAATTAAAATAATAATTATTAAATGAAAATTAGATTCTTTATTGAAAATGCATGTTAACAATTAAGTAGGGGAAAGTGGTGCAAAGTGGAAGCATGGGGTATAGGGTAAAGTGAAAATATTGTTTATGCATTTCTTAGAAAATTATAATCACTGACTATGTCCAAACCAAAACATGCTTAGTGAATAGTGAATAGCACAATTCGAGGGGAACATGCCACAGTGTCGACAAGTCATAGTTCCGACAAGCCACAGCATCTAAAAGTCATAGCGTATAAATGTCATAGCATCGACAATTACCCCCACTCTTGAGTTCATAGCGTTTAACTGTTAAACAGTCATAGCGTATAAATGTCATAGTGCCGACACTTACCCCCACTCCTGAGTTCATAGCGTATAACAGTTTTAAAAGTCATAGCGTATAAATGTCATAAAATCGAATAAATGCCACACCACGGAGTTCTGTTGGACTCAATTAGGGTTTTGTTAGTATTGATTAGTTTATTTAAAAAAAACGGAGTTCTGTTGGACTCAATTAGGGTTTTGTTAGTATTGATTAGTTTATTTTTAAAAAAACGGAGTTCTGCTGGACTCAATTAGGGTTTTGTTAGTATTGATTAGTTTATTTTAAAAAAACGGAGATCTGTTGGACTCAATTAGGGTTTTGTTAGTATTGATTAGTTTGGGTACAAATGTGCAAATCGAAGTGTGAAAATTGGTATATGGGTAGCTGGCCATTGTGGTGGGAGAACTTTTATACGCTGTGGTTTTTCGGACGTGTGGTTATTAGGCGGTATGGTTTTTATACGCTGACTTTTAAAACTGTTATACGCTATGAACTCAAGAGTGGGGGTAAGTGTCGGTACTATGACATTTATACGCTATGACTGTTTAACAGTTAAACGCTATGAACTCAGGAGTGGGGGTAATTGTCGATGCTATGACATTTATACGCTATGACTTTTAGATGCTGTGGCTTGTCGGAACTATGACTTGTCGACACTCTGATATGTACTCAATTCGAGCACAGTTATTTCATTTACTGTTGTAATCGCAGTTTTTAATTTTATATTGGCCATGTAATATTTTGTGATGAGAATTTAATTCAGTACATAAAAACATAAAAAATAAAACACAGTTTGTTAAATGCTTTACTTATAGTATCTTTTCAAAATTTACAAAAGAAAATCTATCTAAGTACAAGCCTCAACAAATTATTAAGCGGGAAATTTAAAATTTACTGCGGGGCAAAGTGAAATTTAATGTTTTTAATTTGCCCCATTAAATAATAAATATCACGTTGTTTATAACTAATTTAATTTTTCTCTGATGTGTATAGATATTTAGTAACAAAAAATTAAGATACACCGCTGGAGCTGTGTGCAGTTGAACACTTAGAATGGCGGCCATAGTTATAATCGTAGTGTATCTATGGCGACCCGGACTTATGATAGAGGAGTTATAGGTAATGCCGGCAAAATTTGTTGTTTCGGACTATATAAACCGTCAAAAGTAAACATCAACATCATTTTATAAGTAAGCTTGTATTATTTATTACACTTGACTATAATACTTTGTAGAGTGAATGCCGGGCGGCCTAAAACCACACCACCTAAAACCCACGCGGCCTTTCCACGCCACCTAAAATCCACAACGTATAATTTTACCCCCACTACAATAGAAGTTGACTACTCCAAACGAGTGCATGCCGGGCGGCCTAAAACCACGCCGCCTAAAACCCACGCGGCCTAATTCCACGCCACCTAAAATCCACAACGTATAATTTTACCCCCACTACAATAGAAGTTGACTACTCCAAACGAGTGCATGCCGGGCGGCCTAAAACCACGCCGCCTAAAATCCATAACGTCTAATTTTACCCCCACCACAATAGAATTTGACTTCGACAAACCACGCTGCCTAATACCACAACGTCTAATTCCACAATGCCTAATGTCCATTCCGCCTAATACCACAACGCCTAATACCATAACGCCTAATACCATAACTCCTAATCCTACTCCACCTAATATCCAATCCGTCTAATACCACTCCGCCTAATTCCACTCCGCCTGATTACACTCTACCTAAAATCCACAACACCCTCCACTATGTCCACGCCGTATAAACTCGTGAGACATACAACACACAGAACGAATGAATACGGCTTGGACATAGTAGTGGGGGTAAAATTAGAAGTTGTGGATTTTAGGTGGAGTGGAATTAGGCGGCGTGGGATTAGGCGGCGTGGTATTAGACGGAATGGATATTAGGTGGCGTGGAATTAGGCGTTATGGTATTAGGCGTTGTGGTATTAGGCGGATGGACATTAGGCGTTGTGGAATTAGACGTTGTGGTATTAGGTGGCGTGGGTTATCGTAGTCAACTTCTATTGTGGTGGGGGTAAAATTAGACATTATGGATTTTAGGCGGCGTGGAATTAGGCCGCGTGGGTTTTAGGCGGCGTGGTTTTAGGCCGCTCGGCATGCACAAATCTCACGCCACCAAATTCAATGCCACCTAAAATCCACAACGTAAAATTAGACGTTGTGGATTTTAGGTGGAGTGGGATTAGACGGAATGGATATTAGGCGGCGTGGTATTAGGCGGCATGGATATTATGTGGAGTGGAATTAGGCGTTATGGTATTAGGCGTTGTGGTATTAGGCGTTGTGGTATTAGGCGGAATGGATATTAGCCGTTATTGTGGTGGGGGTAAAATTAGACGTTCTGGATTTTAGGTGGTGTGGGATTAGGTCTTAGGCCGTGTGGGTTTTAGGCGACGTGGTTTTAGGCTGCCCGGATTGCTTCGCTCTTTACGTTCGAACTGAATTTAACGTACGGAATTTAAATAAGTACCTACTGAAATGCGCGTTTTCTGTTATCCCTATAGGGACATTTCTTTATAGAGCTAATAACAACATAAAAATATGTAGATTACTAATGTTAATAGCTATTGCAACATATAATTTTTATTTCAATAACTTGTAACTAAAGAAGGAGAGAAAAAAAATAATAAAATTTTATTAAAATTACCAGATTAGATCAAAAAAATGCACATGTTTAATATTTTTTAATCGCTTGATGGTTAAAATTAGACTTTGGAATTTGAACTGTTATATAAGTCTATATTTACCCTTTCATAAGAAAATATTAGTAAATAATGGTACGGTTGGGTAAACAATACAAAAGATTAAAAATATGAGTGTGAATTTAAATTTTGTCTATCCCCAGCCTTAATATGCCATTAGTTAACACCAGTAGTAGTAGTAGCTATAGCTAACACTCGAAGACACGTGGACTTTAGACCTATTCAAAAATGAGCCATTATTATATCATCTTTGTTTCCAGATTTTGAACAACTCAACTCCTCCGACACATCTTCAGCCTCCACCTCTACTTCCACCGTCGTTGCAGAACCCGAACAAGCAACTGTGGACTCTTCTATCACGGATGAAACCGCTGCAGACGATAAAGAAAACATCCTCAGGTTCCTTGACCAAAATGTGTCTCTAGAAAACTTGCTGTTGGTTATATGCGTACTGGTGATGATCTATTCTTGGTTCGTGTTATTCGATCAACAAAACAAGTGTTCCGAAAAATGATTACTTTATAGAGCTACAATAAACTAAGAGTACGTACGTCCAGCTAGTTCATCATTGAGGTAAAATCAGCTAACACGTCAAAAATAAATATCAAATCCTTTGTGGACATGAACTTCTGACAATTTTCAGCAACTTTCAAATACAGTTGCAATCATATTGTTGTATTTTCTTAGGCGCCAATTTGAAAACAAGCTGACCAAATAGGTATAGTTGCAGTACAAACAAAATGGGTTGCAACTATATTAGTTATTTTTGACGTGGAAGATACCAATCAGATGATATTTTGTCATGAGATAACGAAAGACATAAGTAAAGAGATACTTTCAATACAACACAAATTATTTTTTATTTAGCCGTTATCTAACTGTAACTTTAACAGAAGATAAAAATAGAGAGTTCAACTTTAGTTTTAAATTATAATATTCTATGTTTTGTATTGTGTTAAACTGTTTGATATTAAAAACTATTAGCAAAGATACTATTTTTCTATTTCTCTTTTCTTTCTCAATAGGTTCAACGAAGTAAGTAGGTACCATATTCCGTAATAAAAATGTAACTTCATTTTATAGTTTATAGAGGTAGGTACACCTCTGTAGGTATTCTTGAAATTGCAAAATTTGTTAAATAATGGAGTATAAATAAAAAAACTAAAGACAACTCTTATTTCTTTTGCTGGCAGTGAAATCTACTTATACAACGTACCTGAAAAGGACGCGCGCGTTAGATTTGCTGAGGTAAGTTTGTATATAAAAACGGAAGTATTTTGCCCATGTTCTACATGAGTTAGACAGTGATAGATATACTCCCCAAATTCTATATACCATAAGTCTGTTTCTCTCTCAACTTGATTAACTGTTGATGTTTTGTAGTGCACTAGAAATAGAAATAGAATAGAAATTTTACATTATATTGTGTTATAGACCGGGAGCTCATGACAGCATGCCTTTGGGAGGATAGTAGGTATATTGACCCTGTGACAATATAGAAAAACGGGTTTTAAACCCTTGCACGCTTTCCGGTCATATGGAACATTGCATTTTCACTTGCACAAATCTTTTCCGAAAATTTCCACCTTTTGGCCCACGAGGACTGCATGCCAATTTGGTTATTTGTATTTTATGACACAAATATTAATTATTTTCATCGGCATGCTGTATGAAAACGCGGAAAATCATATTTTTTATTACAAGATCACGTGCCCGTTTGAGCCCTTTGGGATCCTGCGAATCGCATGCCTATAATTTTTAAGACTATAAATGTATTTAAGTTTCTTTTGATAAAAGGGAATGCAATATTAACTCAGAGAAAAACACAAAACTTTGTGCAAGTGGAAAAATGCAGTTTTCCATATGACCGGAAAGCGTGCAAGGGATTAATACCCGCTTTTCTTTGTTGTCATAGGGTCAATATTGTATCCTCCAAAAGGCATGCTGTATGAAATCGGAGACCATCATCTGTCAGGAGCTTCCGGTCTAATTATTGTTTGAAAATTTGGCAAGAAAAATTGCCGAATCTCCATTTTATTTCATTTCGTAGGTACTACATTTTAAGACGATCAAGTGGTTTGACTTGTTCAAGTGCGATTTAATTGTATAGCCCTATTCACACATGGACACACAGAAGACACACACACATGCGACAAACAGGCAACAACAAAAAAACGTGTGGACCGTTTGTAACCTCAAAATTTATTTTTTCTTTACTTACATAGAAGCCACAAAATAGCGGTGCCTCTATTTGACAAGCAACACACACAGGGCATAAGATGTCTTTACAATTGAATATTAAGGTGAAATCACTCAGTAATTTTATTTTTTGCTGGTAACCATCCTACAGGATTAACTCCCAATTACAGAATGGTAGATGTTATTATAGTAGAATCCAACCACTCGGACCCAGTGGTATTATTGTCGGTTGCGCTGGGAATCGAACTGGGGACCGCTAGCATGCTAGGCAGACCCTCTACCGCTGAGCTAACCACTGGCCGGAAGACTCGAACCACGGAACTCTAGGTTCTTATTCATACGTCATTACAGGCAGAGAGCTGAGCGCTGTGCCTCCCTAACACGCGCACTCTTTCCGGCCAGGTTTTTTTAGTTTCCGGAATAGATGGAAGTCAGAGGGAGTCAAATCAGGTAAATATGGTGAATGCGAAAGGATTTGAAACTTCAATTCCGATAATTTTTGCTGCGCGATTCGATTGTGCTTGAGATATGCGGGTGAATTGTCGTGATAAAACATCGCCTTTTTTGGCCATTTCTGGAGTGTTTTTCCTGAATAGCTGCTTTAAACTTATTCAAAAGTATTGTGTAGTATTGTCCTGTAATCGTTTTTTCCTTTTCAATATAGTAATTTAGCAAAACTCCTTTGGCGGATGCCATCACCTTTTCAGCCGAATGAAGGATCTTTGCCTTCTTCGGAGCGGGTTCCCAACGGCCAGTCAACTGGTGTGATTGAAGTTTTATTTCAGATGTCTAGTGGTGAATCCAGGTCTCATCCATGGTCTCTTTAAATCGGTTGGATTCCTTTTAAATTCTACCAAACTATCGACTGAGGTTCTCGCTTGAATGCGTTTTTTCTCTAAATTCAGCAAATGCGACACGCATCTTGCGAATATTTTTTTCGTCCCTCAAAGGTTATGTAAAATATGAACAACTCGTTTATAAGAGACGCCTATACCTTGCTTAATTTCACGGATTCTTACTCGTCGATCTTCCAGTTTGGTAGCCGTTTTTGGACGTCCTGAACGTGATGCATCAATTGTGTGCGTCCTGCCACGCTTGAATTCAGAAACTCAGAAACTTACGGTGGAAAATGAAGCAGATGAATCCCCAAGAACGACATCAAATCTGGATTTGATGTCAGTTGCGGTTTTCCCCTCCAAATGAAAGAATTTGGTAACCGCTTGAATTTCATTTCTATCCATTTTTCAAAACGCACAAACCTACTCACACTAAAATGGTCATCAAAACCAGACTAAATGACAGATTGATTCAAAAATTTGTGTCAATTATTATGAAAGAATAACATACATAACGACATAAAAATATTTGAAAGAAAGCAAGTCCCAGTTGTCCATTCCGGAAACTTTTCAAGTTCTTCATTTGGTAACAGTAATAATATAAATTATTAACTTTTTCAAAATCAGTGTGATTATTACTTATACTTTGGTTAATAGTTTTCTCAATTCAATAATAATTTAAAAAAGATAAATTATATTTACATCACTGACCTTGTTATTACATTTATCATTTATCAATATGAAAATATAAATGTCTAATCTCAATGCATGGTTACCCTAATTTTAATTATTAAATATGCATGATACAGGTGTCAAAAAAAAAGTTTTCCCACGATAATGGTCGACAAATATATATTGCCACGATGTCACGCCTTTTCTATAATTGTTAGGATGAAATGGTAGATTTGCGTAACATAACAGCATACCAAACATGTAAGTATAGTGTGCATTACTTAAAAATTACGAAGAAGCTATGTCCAGTCCAATAATAATTTGAAAATAGGTGAATAACATACAAAATCATATTCAATGCAATTATGCCATAGTGCCTTCCAAAAGCCCAAAATTCCAATTTTGAATAGAATTTTTTTTACACCTTAGATGTTGGTGTTTATATTTCTTAAGAGCGCTCCGGAGAGCTTCAAATAGGTACGTCGATTTTCAATGAAAATTTCTATGATCTCAAATTTATTATAATTGCTTTTTATTAATTGCTAATATCGAACTATCAGTTTTTTTTAATAACGTCAATAAAATGTTATTATTTTGATTAGTATTAACGACATAAAAACGAACATTTTTTATTTATTTTAATGTTAGCAATTAATTAAAAAAAAACATTTTTGATATGATATCACCGTCAGAAATTTGCAGTCAAAATCGACGTATTTGGAGCGAAATGGTAATTTAAAAAAAAATCTTCTTAATAAGTTATCAATAATTATGAAAATTTATTATATTTCCAAATATAATATCAAATGCATATTATGAAACTTGTTTTACTATGTAGTTAGCACATAAAAATAACAATAAATTTAAAAATCGCCAATTATATTACTAATTGATTGTATCTGTGAAAATACAAAATATCAAATTTATGTAATTTTTTAATTATTACTAATACTTGGCTGCAGTAGAGAGGTTACAGTACCTATGAAATTATATTTTAAAGAAGTTTCAAAATAAAAATAAAATTCCAAAATATTTTATATACATATATTCCATAATTTTTGTAATCATTGTACCTTATTATGAAATAAATATTATAGGTTGGTATTACTCAATTAGAAATTTGTGTATGTGATTTTAAGGCATTTATTACACTTACAGACGAAATAAAAAATGTGAGGTTATATTATAGTTTCACTAAATTTTATAGTTAATAATAATTGAAAATGAAAATGCTAACTTAACAAAAATATAAATTCATTTTTGGAGTGGTTAAAATAATTAGAAAAATTAAAAAAGGCGATTGGACAAATCAGTTGTATGATATAGTATGATGTGTCAAACAGCTGTGGGCTCCAATATGGCGGACGAGTGTAATATTCGTGGTGACGTCATTGATGGCGTCTATGTCTTCCTTGTACCTATATACCACAATATTGTTCAATAAAGTCAGATATAAATAAAACAGATTAATGTTATTTTAATAGTCGTAGATAAACGTAGTAATAATCTAATAGTATTCAAAAATGTAGATATATTCAGTGCTCTATTTGAAAAGTGACAAAATTCTTGTTATACTTACTTCGTTCGAAAAGAAATTTATATATTTATTTGAATACATTTTATGCATAATTTAATTAAATGTTTTCACAAAATTAAAAATCTGCTGTGGCCACCACACGACCTCTCGCCTAATTCTGCTTATTCTACTAATCTAATAAATAGTTTTACTTACATTTTAATAGTTTCATCTTCATGTAATATGTAAACGATAATGTAAACCAATATGCAAGCAAAAGATGTCAACTGTACTGTCACTTTCATAATAATTCAAATTTTATGTAGAAACAAATTTCATATCATGGACAACAAGATAGAATATTAATTGTACTTTATTTTATTGTTAAATACTTCCAGATTCAGCAATTTGTATTTATAATTAACTGTACACATAGATAATCACAATTTCTTTTATTTTTAATTGCAAAAATTGTCATAAATAAATAATGTACCAATATATTTAAGGAAAACTTTTCCAAACTTCTAAAAGTACTACTTCCGGTTTGCAGATTTCTACCAAAATGTTATCCGGTGTTAAGATACTTATCAAAACCTTAAATAAGAAATTTGGTTATAAACGGTTTGATACTTTTTAAGTTATCGTGGACGAAAAATCCTCGGTTCATACAAACACACAAACACACGAACACACAAACACACAAACACACAAACACACAAACACACAAACACACACACACACAGACATCATCGTGAAAATAGTAAATTCGTATTCTAGAGACCCTGAAACGTGCTTATCCACCAAAAACTCATACTCGAAAATTTTGACCCATTACAATACCTCTCTTATAGAATATGAGGCGAGAGGTAAAAATGTGTTATAAGACTAATAATTCTATATAGAATTTACCATTTAACATTAATACAAATTCTAGTCACTCTTGTTTGAAACGTCAATTTACTCATCAATCTCTTAATCTTTACTGGTATTGTAAATACTATAATATTCTTGCAATAATTTGTCACTTACTGACAATCAAAATACTAGTTGCACACAATATATCCTGAATTATAAATAAATATTGATTCAATAAATTCTAACATAAACAACTAAAACACATCAATGTATGCTTACAGTTCTTAATTATTATTGTTATGAATTGCTTGAGTGGTTAAATTACCAAATGATATTTTGTAGGTACACTTAAATATAAAAAGAAAATATAGCAAACAACAATAATTATTATTAATAAAGAGGTAAATTTACAAATCTTTTTAGAGTTTTTATGATTGAGTAATTCTAATTTTTATTGAAATTTTGAAAAGAAGTATTTAATTCATTGATAGCTTTTGAATTCAGTAAATTTTTTTTCCAGGATTCAGAAATTATTAATTATTATGATTATAAAAATGAAAAATAAAATTGAAGTCGGTTGTCCACCTAATGCAATAAGAAGAAAAGAAGTACCACAGAAACATCCTAATATTTTTATAGATATTTTAAAAGATTATTGTTCAACAAGCACCATACATGGTATTGGATATTTAGGAGCAAAGGATAAAAGCATTCCAGAGAAGTAAGTTGGATGTAAAATTTAAAATCTTCTACAATACATATATACATCTATCACGCCTTATACCCAACATGGGTGTGGCAGCCTCACATAATGTGAGCCATCGATAAAGATTTATTATATTATACCGTGCGGTTACCAGCCGTAAACTCACGGGTACAAGGGAGATTTTTATACAGTTGAACTGTAATTTTTATCTGAAGAAGAATTGAATACAGTAATAGTAACCATGGTTATAAAAAAATTTGGCGGAATTTTTTTACTAGTAGCTTGAGGAACTTAACTGTAATTAATAAGCGGAAACTTTACTGTCATATGTCAGTTTGATATTAAATTAAAAATTGGTTAAATTGTCATTTTGAGTGTAACTAAGCAATTAATAAGGTAAATAATACTTATTTATTAATGTTAAACACAAATTTAGTAAATATTTAAATTTTCTATTGGAAAAAGAATTTAAATATAGAGCGGCGGTGTCATTGCGATTTTTTTGCCGAATATGCACTTGTGCATTAATTTATGCCCAGGAAATTTCCGGATAGAATTAATGCACATGTGATATTATAAGTGAAAACATCCTCTGAATCAACTGCTGCTACACATGACTGAATTTAAAAAAAACTTTTTTATTCTTTTTAAAGCCCCCACACGGCAGTAAGCAGTGACAACTGTCTTAATCACTTCTTATTAATTAATGTTGCCGAACATGCATAAAGTAAATGAATTTTCTTTACTTTAATTGTTTTGCACTGAGAAAAATTCATCTCCAGAATTTTTTTTTATCGTGCATTCCAACAATTTAATTAGCTCTCGTGTACCCACTCGAGCTATAGTTGGAAAGCACTAAAAAAAAATTCCGGAAATTATTAATGCACGTGCGATATTATAAGTGAAAATGGTTGTATTTTTTTGTTTCGTCAAATTTTATTTGAATTTAGAAATTTATCGTTATTATGTACAATAACGCCATGTACGAAATAACGTCATTATAAAGGACCAAAACTAAAACTAATATTTTTTATAATTTAACGCTATATGCTATAAATACATTTTTGAACGGCGGGATAGCATAGTGGTAGGCTCTGGTTACAGAGGTCGTGGGTTCGAATCCCGGTCAGGTCAGGAAATTTTCACGGCCTGATTTGGATCGGTACCTACTCCCGTTACCATTCCAAGTTGGGATCTAATTAACTTGGCAACCTCTAGCTATCGGGCACCGGCTAAAGGCTGTAACAAGGGCTTGCGCCTTGTTGACTGGCAACACACATGGTAGTAAAGTAAAAAAAAAACGCCGTGGCAAAGTATAAGTAAACAATTAATACTGTGTGTGTGCCATCAAGTCACCCGTGAGGTTATTTTTGCTGTTCGAGTCCCTCGTACACACTGAGAGCGTTCCCCGTAACGTAAACCACGTACTGTACCAGTGTGTACGGAGTAGCGTAACGTCGTCGCGAACATTTTTCTGGTACGCGACGCGGTACGCAGCGTTCTATCATAGTGTCGGTAAACTGGCGCGCATCAAAGGAAGAACGCCTTGAAGTTACGGGTTAGTTTTTACGGGCTTCACTGCGTATTAAGCCGTGTTGTGGCCGTATCAGATTAAGAAAATACTCGTAGTTGCTGAATAAATTTTATGGAGCCCTAGACGACAACGCGTATCATGATGTTACGCGAGTTTATTACGAGACGGGGTTACGTTACGGTGACAGTCTCAGTGTGTACGAGGCTTTAGAACTACAATAGCTGCACAATAGCCGAGAACGTGAACGAGAACGATAACGATAAAAAACATGAATTCCATACTTTTAAATGTAGGCATGCACAAGTCTCCGAGAACGGAGAGCTTTCCGTCGCCCGAGAACCAGAACGGTAAAGTTCGCCAAGATTCATCTTTTCCGTTCTCGTTGCGATTTGCTATCCAATAGGAAGAAAGTATGACGTCATTCTACAGTTTATCTTCTGTCACTTGTCATATTTTTGTGTGGTTAGGTGGTTTGTTCAAGTTGAGTTTTTATTTTAATTTTATTATTAAATAACAGAACGAAATGTTACCGGACAATTGTACATCTGAAAGCATTTTTTGTTTCCGTTCCCGTTCTCGTTTACTTCCCGTTATTTTTTTCGTTCCAGTGAAATTGTGCAGCCGCCTTATCACCGTAACGTAACCGCGTCTCGTAACGAAGTCGCGTAACATCATGATACGCGTTGTTGTAGTAGCACTCAAAATTCAAAATGAATATCGTCGCGTCGCGTTCTTTCTAGCGCTCCATAAAATTCATTCAGCAACTATTTTCTTAGTAAGGTACGATCAGAAGATGACTTGAAATTATCCCGTAACTTCAACGTGGCCTTCCTTTGATGCGCGCCAATTTACCGACGCTATGATGGAACGTTAAGCCTCGTACACACTGAGAGCGTAACACCGTAACGTAACCGCATCTCGTAACAAATCCGCGTAACATCATGATACGAGTTGTTGTCGCAGCACTCTATATGAACATCGTCGCGTCGCGTTTATCGTAGCGCTCCATAAAATTAATTCAGCAACTATTTTATTAATAAGATACGGCCACAACACGGCTTGATACGCAGTGAAGTTCGCTGCCCGTCCAAACTATCCCGTAACTTCAACACGATCTTCCTTTGATGCGCGCCAGTTTACCGACACTATGATGGATAGCTGCGTATCGCGTCGCGTACCACAAAAATGTTCGCGACGACGTTACTATACTCCGGCCACACTGGTACGGGACGTGGTTACGTTACGGGGAACGCTCTCAGTGTGTACGAGGCTTAACGTTCCATCATAGCGTCGGTAAATTGGCGCGCATCAAAGGAAGGCGTCGCGTACCACAAAAATGTTCAACGTTACGTTACTCCCTACGCACTGGTACGGGACGTGGTAACGTTATTACGGGGAACGCTCTCAGTGTGTACGAGGCTTCTGTTGACCCATATTATCCTCTTACTATTTTTTAGAATATGGTGGGTTTTAATGATCCTAATTAGTATGTCTACTTGCGCATATTTAATCAGTAAAACTTGGATTAAATGGACAACGAACCCAGTGATTCTAAGTTTTGAAAAGGAGCAGATTCCAATTTGGAAGATTCCTTTCCCAGCTGTAACTGTTTGTCCTTTAAATAAAGTTGAACAAACGAGGTACAATTTTACAGAAGCTTTCCGAAGGAGAGACAATTTGTCGGAGGAAGAGTAAGGAATTAAATGTTAAGCATGATTTATAGATTGACGCTCCGTTTACGCAATGCAAACGTTCCCGTTTTGTTCACGTTAGATATTTTTACATAAATTTATAAATTTACGTTCTTTTAAATGACATTATTTAAAAACCTTATATCTCTGAGCTAAATAAATTTATAATAATTTTTCATTTACTAATCATAATTATTTAGTATGTAATTACTATTTTTAATACAAAATTGCCATAATTTGATTATGGTTGATGAGCCCATTTTTACTTTAGGGACACTAAAACGTCCATCAAAATACCTCCCTTATAGAATATGTGGCGTTACCACTCCATCCAGTGGCAGTGGCAACGAAAATTTTTTGTCTAGGAAACATGGAAAATAATTTTGCGGTTTAATTTTTTTTTATTCGTATTCAACATATCCAACAACATAATATTCCCTTAACCTGATGTTATGAAACACCCGTATACTATAGGTAATATATTTTAATTTTTTTCATAGATACAAGGAATTCTGGGATATTGCCCTAATATGCAATCTTGACCAATATTACGAAGAATTTAACAGTACAGTGAATATTACCGATGAAACAGCTGCACAACTTATTCGTCAGGTAAACTATAAAACTATAATAGAACATATAGAAAAATTAAATACTTCTTCTTAAAATTTGCATGAATTTGTTTAGGTCGCGCCAAGTTTGAATAATACTCTTGGTGGAATAAAATGGCAGAATAAAGACCAAGAGGAAACTATTTTTGCGGAGCAAATGACTCAAGATGGTTTATGTTATACTTTCAATTCTTTCGGCCAGAAAGATATGTATACAAATGAATTGTAAGTTTAAATTTAAATTATGTTTTAATATTTATTAACATTTTACTTTTACATTCACTTAACGGGATAGCGTTGAATTTACTATTTAGGTAAATGATTTTTGATTTATCATATAAGGTAAGGAGATGACACTTTTATTATAGGTACTATAATTTTTTCCGTAAAAAAACTATGTGTTCCCGATTAATATGGTATGGTAGTGGGTAATTAAATAAAATAACGGACAAAACAATAACAAAATTTACATTTAATTTTTATGCCTGGATCCCACGACGGAAACAATCGACAAAAATTGTCGATATCGCGACAAAAATTGTCGATATCGACATAAATTGTCGATATACCGGCAAGAAATTGAAACAAACTTCTTTGTCAAAAGCACCTTTTGCAATTTTTTAAGTGGCATTAGTTTAAATATATGCATCAACAAATTGCTAATCAAAAGTTGCTTGGAACATAGAAGTTTGTGACAAAAGTTGCCTATATCGGCAACAAATTGTCCATAATTTCCATCGTGAATTCCAGGGTTTACTGAAAGAGAATCAAATCTAAGTCTTACTCGTATGTCGCCCACAAAAGCGTCAATACACATTTGTGCTTTGGTCTGTGTGTAGTGAGCTGTCACCCTTATTTTATTTATATTTACATTTTAATTAATCTAGTTTCCTTTTATATTTTATATATTGTTTTATTGTTTATTATTATACATAACGACGATATAAATATACACGAATTTTATTATACTCTAAAGAATTTTATATTTTATACAAATAAAAGTGATTTTATATTATACACTTTTATATTGGTGACCCCTGTGCTTTATGATCCTTCACGCCTTCGTCCTTCATCGACAATCAAGCTTCGCCTGACAGATCTACTTCTTCGCTTCTACAACTAGCTATTTTGTGCTCCTTCACACTCAACCTTCCAGTCTACAACTTCATATCATATAACATTCTGGACTGGACTTAAACCGACTCATCTTCAACCTGAACTTCAACTTCTGCAATCTACGCTCCGTCTTCCGTCCGTTTGCTACTCTCCACCTTTAGATTTTATTTTATTTTATTAAGGTATTTTTTAATTTAAATTTCACACAAACAATCACTTACACGTCAACAGTTCACAACACTCTTCCTTCCTTTCATACTTGCAACATTTCCCTAGCACTGACCAGACTCACTTGGGATGCTAGGGACCTTTCATCAAATCTGTCAACCTCTCCCTCTTGAACACAATTTTTATTTCATCAACACATGCCAGTGTCAAACCGCGCAATCAGTAATTGCATCGACACTGGCATATACATACATACATACAACATCTTTATCATTTACCTTACTTGCCACTAATCTGCACCACTTTACAATTTTTTTTTATATTTACTCCCCATGCCTTTTTAGGGGGGGAGTAATGTAGTGAGCTGTTACCCTTATTTTATTTATATTTACATTTTAATTAATCTAGTTTCCTTTTATATTTTATATATTGTTTTATTGTTTATTATTATACATAACGACGATATAAATATACACGAATTTTATTATACTCTAAAGAATTTTATATTTTATACAAATAAAAGTGATTTTATATTATACACTTTTATATGTGTATAATTTTTACAAGTTAGTGATGACGAAAGTTTCAAAATTATTTTCAACATGTACAATCTTACAAGGGGTTATCCTACCATTGTACTATTATAACTTGTACGATTCTCGGAGAAAAAGTCCCTAGCAAAACGTCTTCGGCAAAATGTTCCCAGTAAAACGTGCCCAAACACGAATGTACCCAAGCAAAAGGTCCCTTCGTAATTGGTCCTCGGCAAAACGTTTCCAGCAAAATGATCCCAATAAAATGTTCCCAAACACGAATGTCCCTACGCAAAAGGTCTCCTCGTAACTGATCCCCAGCAAATCGTCTCCAGCAAAACGTCTCCGGCAAAATGTCCCCATGGAAAAGGTCCCCATGCAGTATGTCTCCAGCAAAACGTTTCCAAACAAAAATGTCCCGATACAAAAGTCATTATATGCAATCCATTTCAATTATGTTGTTTTAATACAATAATGCTACTTTAGTGTGATTTAATATTGAACTTAATAAATAACCTAATACTCTTCTTGAGCCCCACATACTCGATTTTGATAGAATCTCATCTTATTTAACTAAACTAAATAAAGAACCTTATACCCTTCTTGAATCCCACATACTCGGTGTTGGTGGTATAAACTCTGACCTGAACTAAATAAAGAACCTTATACCCTTCTCGAGTTCCACATACCTACTCGATTTTGATCAAAACTGAACTAAATAAAGAACTTAATACCCTTCTTGCGTACCACATACTCGGTTTTTGTAGAAACTCTAATTTAACTGAACTAAATAAAGAACCTTATACCCTTCTTGAGTCCCACATACTTGATTTTGGTAGAAACTCTGATTGAACTGAACTAAATAAAGAACCTAATATCCTTTATATGAGTCCCACATATACGGTTTTTTTGCGAATAATTTTCCTGAGATTAATTTTCTTTGCGATGAATTTGCAAGATACCAAAAATATGTCCTTTGCGAAACTGTCAAAATAAATTGTATGGGGACATTTTTCTGGGAACCTTATGTATGGAGACATTTTTGCATTGTCAAAAAAATCGTCACTGCCCTCTCACTATATGGACAAAAGAGAATATTTACGTATTGTTTAAATTCTACTAATTATGTTTTGTTCAAGAAACCACGACATAATGTACATCAGCCACGGTATTCCTGCAGAAGATTGGAATATGGAAGTAGGTTATTCTGAAACGGGGGATAAAGGTCCACGACGAACTGCAAAAGACGGATCTGCAGCCGGATTTACTTTTGCGCTATTTTCCTATACTTATGATACAGATTTTGTATGTGGTGCCCCCATCTCTGGATACAAAGTAAGTAAATAAAAATTATTTCTGATTTCTCGAAGATTCTACTGTTAAAAAATTACAGGAAGATTGATCCATTAGTAATTTTGCTATTTTTGTTTGGAATTATTTCATTTTTACCTGTTTTATTTTGCTAGTAACCATTCAACAGGATTTACTCCCAATTATAGAATGGTAGATGTTATTATAGTGGAATTCAACCACTTCGACCGATTCGTCTTGGTGCAGTCAGAATCTCAATCCGTGCGCGACAACCTTTGAAATTCAAAACGAAAACGGAGAAATTATTTTGAACCAGGACTACATTTAAGACAATCAAATGGTCACCTTAAAGCATTCTAGTGCGATTTAATTGCAAGAGATGTTTTCCTATTTTACGACTATCACACTGCCGGCCGAAAGACTTGAATCACGAAACTCCGGGTTCGTACGGCATCAAATGCAAAGAGATGTGCTTAAACCAAACCCGCGCAACTACTGCCTCGGCATATTTTAAAATTGTTGGAATGATTTATTACTAATTTGATGACTTTCTATAAGAACGATTTAGTTTTACTCAATTCAGTGTTTTTAGGTGATACTGCACAACCCAGCCGAAACACCAAAAACAGCGCAGCAATATTTCTTAGTTCCTTTAAACAGAAAAGTGACTATGATAGTTCGACCAGAATTGACAACAACATCAAAAAACCTTCAGTCAATGTCTGCCGACATAAGAAAGTGCTACTTTGCTGATGAAAGATCCTTGAGGTTCTTCAAAGTTTATACTCAGAACAATTGCAGGCTGGAATGTGATGCTAATGTCACACAACATTATTGTGGATGTGTTCCTTTTTATATGCCACGTAAGTTAAGAGAAAACATTTCAAATGTGTAGCAGAAAGGATTATTTGTGTACCTCGGTAAAAAGTAAAAAGTAATAACTAAATTACCACCAAAAACTCGAAAATTTTGACCTATTACAATACCTCCCTTATAGAATATGAGGCGGGAGGAAAAAATCAAAAATTACCGAAATACCCTATTAATAGCACGGAGTCGAAACCAAGGAAAAGGGACACATTTAGTCTTTTGTGGAATTGAAAAACAGCCAAAATAACTCATTTGATAAAAAGTTAATGTTTTTAGGTGACAATGAAACACTAGTATGTGGATTTTCAAGTATGGACTGTGTACGAGAAATTGAAAGTAAGAAATACTTATATTTTATTCAAAAAATGTAAGATATTACAGAATTAAAAATAATCCATTTTATATTATATAAAAAATAACATTATGTAAGGTTCGTGCCAACTCTCTTTTAGGGAAATGGCGTGATTACATTTTATACGTACTCAGAACGTTTTGACGTACAAGCGCTATTTGTATTGTTTACATTAACTTGAAAAATTCATCTCAGCCAAAAAAGGAATAAAATCGTGAACATTTTCGTGCTACTATTTTTTACAACTTTCGATGTGGATTAACAGTGCATCGATGAACTTAATTCAATTTTTTGGCGATGAAGCCCCATCAAGGACTAGTGTTTATCGGTGGTTAATCGAATTCAATCGTGGTCGTAGTTCGCTCAATGACGAATTTCGTGAAGGTCGTCCAAAATCGGTTGTTATTCCGAAAAACATGATGTACGAGTACGTAAACTGATACTGCAAGATCGTCATGTGACTTATCGTGAGATTGAGGGATCCTTGGACATTATAGTGCGACCAGCATACATTCAATACTGCATGTACATTTGGCCGTAAAACAGAATTGGTCGCGTTGGATCGCTCATAAAAAACCTCAATCGGCGCGGAAAAAGTGCTTCGAAAATTGGTTCACACGTATGCAAAATTATTTGTTTTTGGTCACTAATCTCTAAATATAAAAGGCAACCCTCCTATAAGCACGGATAAGTAAGGTTCTGAAAGTGATAGTAATGTACTGAGACTTCAGACTTCTTGAAATGAAACTAACTACAAAGTTCAATTTGAATGATCTGAGCGGATTCACTATTTCCCCAATAAGCGTGCGAGAAAAGGCGAACGCAAGAACAGTTTGCGCCTATTCTTGTATGCTTCTACTTTGCCCACACATATCCGCATATTTAAGAAATTTTCCACTGCGCACGCAAAAAAAGGTTACTTTTCGTGCAGGGCGTCTATTTTGTATCTAGAATGCGAGAACGAATTCGTATAGAATAAAAAAATCCCACCTACTTTGTAACAGACCTTGCAGTCGCCATGTCTACAAATTCTATACGAAAATGCTATTCGAGTGGTCGTGACCACACGAATACGTATTCTTCTGGAATATATTATGCTTGCAGTACATCGAGAAATTATCAGTGAACCATATTCCGCCATATTGAATTCGTATTCGATCTTGCTTTCTAGTTACAAAATAGAGGCCCTGGTATGACAAAATAGTTATTTACGTTATGAGTCCGGTAGATGAGTTTTTACGATACGAGTAAGATGTTTCCGAACGAGGCGACGAAGGAGCCGAGTTAGGAATTTCGAAACGAGTACCGTGAAAATCCTCTACCGGACGAATGACGTACAACGTTTTATTTCATACCTGTGTTGCATTTTTGGACCAAAGTTTGCACCCATTCTTTATATATCTTTTCTAAATACAATCAGGACTGAAATCAATCTCATAAAGAAGGAAATGCAACACAGTATGAAATAAAATAAATTTTTAATTTTGCAGCAACAATTATAGACCTAGAAATGAAGGAAACTTCCTCAAACATGACAACAGAAGAAAGGGGCAAAATAGAATATGTCCTCCAGATTATGAATAACTGTCTATGTCGGCCAGCATGCACCAGTCTACACTACACGTCCGAAACTTCTTATACAGAAATCCACATGGTCAAGTCATTGATGCAGTCGGGGATCATGGAGGACCAAATATCTGAAGAGTAAGTATACTATTGTATTTTTATAGTAGGTACACGAACGACTTATAGGTAACTGTAATGCCCATGTCACACCTGTAATACATGTATTATGTATGATGAAAATTGTCGTGTATGACGAAAATCTCTCGCCTTCATGTAACACTTTTATGATATAAATAATATGAAAAATTATATAAATTATTTGGAGTAACAAACAGTTTCGTCTGATTCGATATGATGTGTATGACAGAAATAACAGCACTTCTATTTTTCGCCATACACTGGTTTGATCATACATGATACAGTGTAGAGTGTATTACAGGTGTGACATGGGCATAACGGCCATATAGATGATTTGTGGCGGGACAATCCCAATTTTTAACAACTTCAATATCTAGGTTAGGAATCCATGGTAATAAAGGGTATGATTTAACTGGGAATTATTTAAATAGATATTATGTGCATTAAAATTAATACTTTGTGCATTAAAACAAAAAATATTTAGCATTAAATAAATATATCTATATAAAATAAAGAATTTAAAATTGATCAACTTATAGTGTACTTTAAACAATTTTTTGTTCATTAAAATATTAAAAGATATACATAAATAATGTATAACAATAACATTAAATGTATGATGTTTGCTACATAATGCCATAATTAATCTAACAGGGAATAATATAGTCAGTATTCCCTCCTTTGCACCAATCTGGAAATTACTTTCTTCGTGCAAATTAATTTTTGAAAACAGCAATGTTTAATGATGTAACTGGTGATGAAAATTGACATTTGGAAATGTGCAAATTTTTGCGTATTGGTATTTATTTTATTAAAATCTTCTACGTCGTAGATAAACTACCTACAGTATACAACTCGCTATAATGACTATTATTCCCTCAGATGATTAAAACCCTCGCTCGCTTTGCTCGCTCGTGTTGTAAACTTCATCTTCAGGAATAATAGCATCCATTATAGCGTTGTTGTATAATATATTATACATTAAATAAAAAATACTATAATGAAATAATTATTATCATAATGAGTAATAAATAGGTACCGACTTCAATATATGTATAATAATGGCTTGAAACATTTTACCCTCCTTATTCTTCTTTTGGTAAAAACGCAAATTTAAACTAAACTAAATGAAAAAATCCTTTTACCCTTCTTGACTACCACAGTCTCTGTTTTTGTTAAAACGTCTTCTTAAACTAAACTAAATAAAAATACCTTTTACCCTTCATGAGTCCTATATACTCCATTTTTGATAATAACTTCTTAAACTAAACAAAATAAAAACACCTTTTACCCTTCTTGAATCCCACATACTCTTTTTGGTAAAAACTCTTAAAGCACACTATAAATAAAATATTGCTCAATTTAAATTCTTTATTTTAAATAGATATATTTATTTAAAGCTAAATATTTTTTATCTGAATTCACAAAGTATGTATTAATTTTAATACACATCTATTTAAATAATTCCCAGTTAATTGCAGTCTATAATAAATAATAAATAGATTTGTGAAACCTAACTATTATTTATTTTATTCAATTTTGACGTTTTAAACTGCTGTTATTAACTCCATAGCAACAACTTTAAATAAATGTTTATTCACAAGTGAATTAATTTTTTTTTAAATCACTCAACACATTTTTAAATCACTCTGACGTTTTAAACTGTTATTATTACGTCAAAAATGCATAAAAACAATGACAACTTGCCACTAACGACTACTTTGATTAGTTTTTTTTGTTATGTCAAAAAAATTATAATTCATATATTTGAAATAATTTCGTCAAAATTGAATAAAATATTGCATAAACCACGTGAGATACGAATGTTTATTCAAGAGAAGAAGGGCTCGTGGGCTAAACTTTCTTCTCTGGAATAAACATTCATGTATCTCACTTTTGGTGTATAAATATCTAATATATCATGGATTTCTAAGACCTATAAGACAAAAAAAATGTCAACGATTTTAATAATTTTGTTTTTATATTTTATTATTGGGTGAGGCATGAAAGTTATTTTAAAAATTTGACTTATTATTTTTATTATTAATGTTTCCTGTTTTTAATTACGACGTTCTAGGTAGTACTGTATTTCTGTAGAAATAATAAATATTCATCGACAATAAATGGACAAAGTTCAGTTATTTTTATGTTGTATATTTTAAGGTTTATTATGTTTTATACATACCAATTATTAGTTTTAGTACGCTCTGTTTGTTGGTGACACTAGTATTTCTGCTTAAAACATATTTCATCAGAAGTGGTAGGGATGAATATTTAACTAGTTTTCAGAAAAAAGCGATTAAATTCTTTCAATTTTATTGTTATCAAAAATTTTAATAGCAATTTTCTAAAAACGTTATGAACTACTATCGGATTCATAATTATTATAGTCAATTGGCTTTAAATATGAATAACTCGTAAAAAAGTCCAAAAACCACGACTTGTAAATCATAATATATTATAGGAAAAAATTTGAAAACAAAAATAAAAAGTTTATCTACAAATCGGAAATGGTACTTTTCTTGAAGAACTATACAAAATTTTGCAAAACGTATAGCCTAACTAAAACCAAATTCACATATTACAGTGTCAAGACAGGAGGTTTTATGTGCTGACCACATTAGGTGTTTTATCAAGTTATTCATCTTTAAACCCAACTGACTATAATTATGAATCCGATATTAGGGCATGACATATTTTTCGTTACTTAAATATATACTAAGAAAAACTCATCTGTATTATAAAAAAACATGTAATTTTATTTACACTAAATTATTCTTCAATATTAACATTATTTGGTAAAGCCGTTTTTCAGAAAACTGCTACAAAAATAGTTCTATTTTTGGAACTAATTTCAAGCTACTCGTATTCGTACGCCATCTTATGATTTCAAGCTAACATTTTAATAACACTTTGCCTTCATCAGGGTGCCAGCACGGCCGTCTCTATTTATCAGGCCGGGGTGTGTACTATATGAGGGTGCCTACTCAAATCTAAAAAAATCTCAGAGCTAGAAAATTCAAGTACAAGAAAATTCTTGCCCGGAATCATAAAACAAACGAAAATTCAGAGACAAGAAAATGCTTACATAAAAATGCATTCATAGAAAATTCAAATTTGGAATCTGATTGATGCAGAAAACGTATGTAAAGGAATATTCAAAACTGGAAAAAATATGGCTGCTGAAAAAATCGGATTCTGGCTAATATATAAACTAATCTATGCTAACAAAACCCTTCTTGTGTCCAACAGAACTCCGTTTTTTTAGATAAACTAATCTATGCTAACAAAACCCTTCTTGAGTTCAACAGAACTCGTTTTTTAAACGGCCACAACGCGTTGTTCAGCTGACAGGTTTGACCGTCAAGTAAATTTTCTGTGTTTACTTAATTCCAGATATGTCTTTTCTATTAATGTTTTTTTTGTGAATGAATTTTCCTTAGCTTGGGATTTCGTGATTTTTATGATTCCTGTCAAGAATATTCTCTTCTTGAATTTTCTAGTTTATAATATTCCAGTGTTGAAGACGTTCCCCTATATGACAGCAAGGCTAGCGGTCCGATTTTTACAAAACGAACGAAAATGTACATAGTACTTTTTCTATTTATTTTTTAATAACTCAGAAACTACTATGCCGATATCGTAATGAAATTTTTTCCAGTTATTTTCATAACAATGTTCTTAACAAAAATAAATTTTCAATTGGAAATTGTTTATAATAAAATTGTAACAATTATTTGAAAGATGCTATGTTCATAAATGATGTAAATAAAGTAGTATGCTGCTAACTTTTGTATTTGTTAAAATATACGCATATAGTATATGGGTACGAATTATTGAGATTCAAATTTTATTTTGTTAAAAGAATCATAACGATATCTTGATTGTATCGTGAGATATTTAACTTAGAAAGCGCGCAAGACTACTGTTTCTGAGTTCCCGGTACCCGTGTTTAGAGTTTAGCTTCAGCGTTCGATCGTCTATGTCTCATGTTTACCTATATAATTTATTAATAAACTAAATAATATTTCAAATTTAAGGTAAGAATAATTAATAAAACTTATTACTATTCCTATTATAGAAATATTATTTTTGATAACGCAAACACAAACAAAAATGTTCAACAAAGCTAAAATGAAAGTAAGTTTATTGTTCATATAAATAATTCTATTAAATTTTAAATAATATTAGGTATGTGTAATATAAATTTGATGTATGTTTATTTCACTATTATTTACAATTGATTTTGAATTATGTTTCTTCTAATTATGCAGTTAGTTTAGTTTTGAAGTTCTTATCGACTTCCAAGTATTATTGTTGCAATTCATATTATTATATTGTAAGAGTTATTATATTGTGGAGAATAATTTATTTTATACATTTGTCCAATTATACACTTGAAAATTCTTAAAATACAGGTTTTTACTGCATATTTTGCAAATTTCACATACAACGTATAGGACCACTAGCGCTGCTCAGTGCGCTGTTGCCAGTGTGAAGGCTCCGGCGTGATAAATAGAGACGGCCGTGGTGCCAGCCACCAAAATACTGATTTCTATAATATTTTTTTAGTGCAAAAGAATCTCTGGATAACGGAATCCTGACGGCGAGTCAAGTGGACATCTTCTTCAAAGAGTCGCAGTTCTTAGCTCTGAGTCGAAGTGAGCTGTACGGCCAAACCGACTTCCTGGCAAACTGTGGCGGTCTACTGGGACTATTCATGGGAGTCTCCATTTTGTCTTTATTGGAAATAGTCTATTTTTTAACGCTTCGTTTGTGGTTTAAATATAAAAGTAGACGAAAATATAAAATGTAATAAGTAAAAAGTTGTCGTAGTGTAATTTTAGTTAATAAATGTTCCACATTAAGAATTTATCAAAAAGTTTTCATATTATTGTTTTATTAAATTGTTCCTCATTTCACAAGTCAACGTCAACAAATTGTGTCACGTATGCGTCGAAATCATATCATTTGATTGCTTGGGTATGGCGAGGATCCCCAGAATCAATAAATAATTTTTTGCACTTCCGGGACTGAAACTCTTCTTTAGTCTTTATTTTTAGGGATTCAGGTTCTTAATTTGATCCCAAGGGATTATTTTTCATATTTAATCCCGTTGTCAAGTAAATACGTGCTATTGTTTGTTACAGAGTATCTATGGTAGAGTAAAATTCAAATAGCTAAGACTCTGAGCTGCGCGAGAAGGCAGAGCTTGGCATGTACTGTCCGTTTTACAAAAGCGGAGCTAGCGAGTACATGCTACGCTGCACTTCACTTAATTTTCAAAGAAAACAAAAATATAACTCAATCACAATCAATTACAAAATTCACAGCGTTACACGAAGCAAAACACTACGAACGTCAACATGAGAATAACAGATATTGAAGCTGATGTTCTGTAGAACAGACAGTACCGTAGTTTCCTCTTGTTTATCATCTATGCCTCTCTTTCTAAGACGAGAATTCGTACTTCGCGCAGGGTTCTGCTTAAATGAATTTACCTCTAACAATATACATATTTGTCATAAAGTTTACTGCCAAATGTGTATTCTATTTTATATTCGTTTGGATGAAATGCAAAAATAGCGTATATACCACAGGACTAAAGAACCTTTAATCCCTCAGGTGAAATAAACTTCACCCTCAGGTGAAATAAACTTCACCCTCAGGATTAAATCATGCAATTGAGTCCTTTTAATATACTATTTCACTTGGCAATTACGTGAAAAAATCAGTACCTACCTGATTATGACTCAGTATATAATTTTTTAAGTTTTTAGTTAATTAATATTCAACCAGTGGTCCAAAACTGTTTCCTTCACAAACCTAAAAAATTAATTTTCGAATTTTCTTGTTCCATGATCAGTATGTCAAGTTCTAATATGCTATTCTAATATTATGTACCTCAAGTTATAGCCCAGTAAAATAAGGAAAAATACCTACAAAAATTCAGGGCGATAATTTTATTATATTTAGTATATTACATTACAAGTCATGAAAATGTTTCATTGCTTGTTTAAAGAATGCGAGGATGCGCAGCGTCCGAGCGTTTCTTCAAAGCCTCCGAGTCTAGCAAATACATTTTTATGACGCGTGATGTATTTTTTTTTAAATCGGCAATTATAGAAGCTTAAAATTATAAAAAAATTAGGTTTGCATAAATCATCAGAGCTGTGACAAATTTTAGAAAACGTTGTCATGACAAGTGTTTGTACCTACAGACAGTGGAAAGTAAAAATGACTAGGCATTTTTACTTATTTATTTTCATGCCTAGTCATGGAAATCTTACTTTCAAGACTCAAATTAGTCAGGAAATGAAGATTTTCATGCCGATTTTGAAAAAAAGCCTTCTGATTCGTAATCAGCATATCAAACAATATATACCCTTAACGTTTGTACCCGATGTTATGAAACAATCTGTATACATGGTTTAAGAAAAAATTATAAAAATTAACAATATACTATATAATTGTTTGTGAGTTTCATATTTATTTATACATAATTCATACAGGACTTATAATATACTCGAAAATTAGTCTTTCATTATTTACAATTTAATAATTATAATATTCTCAAGCTACAGCAACAGCAATTATACTAATAAACAACAATATGATGACGACCCAATAACCTGAAACAAAACCCATAAAATATAGGATAATAAATATCACCTAAACTTTGTACTTACCACACGTTCTGTCTTTCTTACTGACAAGTTGGACGTTTTGTGTCTCTTCATTTACTCTGATGTCGGTTCTTTGCACGTGTGCGCCTAAATCATCCAAGATCTCGTTGTGCAAGTCCACCTCGTCACTTATAGTTTGTGCAATATTTTTTTGGCGGGATATTATTTTTGATAGTTCTTCTAGACCTCGGTCTTGCTCTGTAATAATATTTGTTTGTTTATTTGGCACGGTTAAATGTAAAACACGATGATCGGCTACTTGCATAGTACTGATATTCTATCACTATGTTAAGTTGAAAATATATATGAAAATATACATTTTATTTTTAAAAAGTTATACCTATGTTTTTAGTAAATTGAGAAAGAAAATTAAGCCGTTGTTAAGGGACTTTCACTAGTTCAGTCGTTGCTATGGTATTACGGCCATTTGTTCGGCGTTATTCAAGCAATTGGAAGCTGAAGAAAGGGATAAACCGGATAATTTTAACATTGGAAAAATGTATAATAATTCCATAAAATAAATAAAACTAATCTAAATACTCAATTTTGGAATCCCGCATAAAGCGGAAAGAAAAGTACTTTTCTTCAAGTGGATTTCCGCATAAAGCGGGAAGAAAAGTACTTTTCAACTTATTTAATGTGAAATACAATTTAGAGAAAATAAATAAGGTACAATAAATGTATGTAATAAAAATTGTAATATCGAAATACATTAAATCAGCAAACACTTTGAATTTTTGTTGTTGTTAAACGGACTGCATACTTTTTTCTTTAGTTCTATATTGTACCCGCTCGGAGTAGCGTTTAACCTAGTATCATAGAAGATTTCTGTCTAAATCTCTTTTTGTTCATGACGTTATTATACGTGACATATTAATATTCTATTTTCATTAATTATTTTTGAGACCGGACCATCGATTTTTAAACAAAACATGAAACGACCCTACGTGACAAGACACGACTCGATCAGTGAGACCCCTGCCTTAAACATTGAAAATCGTACTTAACCAATAACTCTTTGGCGATTATAATAATACTAAAGATGCTACAATTTATCAAACAACATCGAGTCGTATTGGTCACCATCTTGTCCAGTTATTTGCTTATTTGTCATCTTTTTAGACAATCATTACATAAACAACTTCTAGGGTGATTTATATGCCTGTGATTCAGTATAATCAAATAACTTGTAAATTACAGTGCATCTAGCTATTGATTTTTGGTTTTACTTCTCCTAGTTTAAAAACCGACCATAATAGTATAAAAAACCGTCATCTTAACCTTTTTGAATACTGGTTTGCTGTTCTCGAATATCTTCCACCCGCTGTCCCTGGGGCATGCTAATACTAATATCTTCGGTGCCCCAATCCGCAGTCCCTAAGTCGTGGACGCCGAGCAGACGGTTGCGGTCTTGTCCCCGAGAAGCGCCTTCGCCCTCGAACATTCGAGTCATCACCACATTGCGCGACCGGAGTTGCTCTACTTGACGAGACCGTCGCTCGATTTCTTCGTATGTTCTAAAAACACAAGTTAAGTTACAGACTAGTTATAAAATCAGTCCATTTATAAAACACCTAGTCGTTTTATAAATGACTTGGCATAATAATGTCATAGGTATCATACAATATGCTGAAGCTTTTGGTAAAACTCTGAACTGAACTAAATTGTAAAGACTTCCACTACCCGCTTTTACCCTACAGGTAAGCGGGAAGTAAAAAAGTAGTTTTAAGGAGAAGGATTGCTTACATAATTGCGTACAATACTTGTTTTATTTTCGAAGCTGTGAACACACGTTGTGGCAGCACAACACACATGACTATTGCAGTTCCATTTAACCAATACTCATGTAGTATTTCATTAGCATCTACTCCAAAATTCCATAATGTATTTCATCCTCAAGTCCTTCAGTCCAGCGATAAACAGCTCTATTCAGAGAACCACACGTGTGATCTTTTCTAGGAAACATTTGAGTTCTCGTGGATAGAGCCGCTTCTCAACCCAAGCCACAATATGCACTAGTTCATCCGACGCCCTTGCTATGTCCATTTCATATTTGTGTGATAAACATTATTGTTTTATTAATATAAAAATACGTATTTATAATTTTATTAATATTAAGGCTCTACACTTGTTGAACGCAATATTGCTGCAATAGAATCAGAATTCACGATTCTGGTTATATTGCTCAAAATAAAAATCTGAAATTTACGATAAGTAATTACGAAGCATTATTCGAGTGAAAAATTTATACAATACATTGTTGCGACAACAATTAGAGAAAATAAGAATTAATTTATGCATTCTAATATTACAAATTATGGCCTTATTATTGCATAGGTATTTATTAATTTTATTTAAATAATCGATTCCTTGCATTGTTCGTGAGAGTGCTAAGAAAATATTTTTTTGTCAAGAAAATTACATACTTACCTATCTTACGAAAAAAATAGTAAAAAATCTGCCAAATTTACTATTTTTACTAATTTATTAGTAAAATACCATTAGTATTTAAAAAATATAATTTCTTAGCACTCTAGAGTCATCTTTTAACTATCTATATGTAGAATATGAACAGTGTTGTAGGTATACTAACAAGAGCTCAGTTTGTAATATAGCAAGGTCCCGTTTTCACTATATTTATGGCACAAGTGTAGAGCCTTAAGAAGTCTTGTTGATGGCTAGTACCCGCACAAACAATACAATACATAAGTCCGGAAAATGTCATTTTATGTAACAGTATGAAATAAAAATATTGTATTCTTTACATTGTAGAACTTCTCCCCTCTTGATCGAGTTTGATTTTCAATTGTTCCAATTCTGTAGTGAATTGTTTTAATCTGAGACGTATTGAGGCAGATAATCGAACATATTGGTCGCTTGATTTTAACTCTTTATCACGTAATGATAACATTTCCATAATTTCTCCTTGAAGTTTCTCGCATGATGCATATTCAGATAACCTAAAAAATACATTGCATATTTATAAATTTCAGCAGTTGCGTTAGTTAGTACTTTAAAAAATACAACAAGAGTAATTACAGATTAAGAAATACGTACCAAGGGTCGTTCCCAATGTTTACTAAAGCCATTTTTCACACTTGTAATGATTTATTTCTTTAAAATTAAATAGGAATCGTTCTGTTTTAAACTGATTATCAATCCCCTTAAAGGTTATATTTAATTTTAAGTATAATAATTTAACTTGAAGCACAACAACTAAATGTCAAATGATAACCAAAACACATTTGAAGTTAGCAACTAATAATGACAGTGACAGTTGGTGAGTTGACAGCGTTGACAGAGGTGACAGATGGTGCTGTTGGCTACGATAGATATTCCTACCGTTTCATTTAATTGTGAGCATTATGTGAACAGTGTGCGACCGAGTATTCTTTGAAGATTCTATCAAGATTCGGAATCCTGGAAAAGAAGAAGTTTTCTTCTTTCTAGGAGAAATACCTATTAAATTGCGGTGCCGATAAATTGATTCGTCAATGAGTCTTGAAAATGAAGAATTTATAATTTATTGATTGTTAACCATGAATTTTACTTTTCCAGATTCAGAATCTTGAAACTTCTTCTTTTCCAGGATTCAGAATCTTCAAAGAATCCTCGTACGACAGGGACGTAACTAGAATTTTTTTTAGGTGGGCCAAGGGAGTTCTAGTAAAAAATTAAAGTGGGATACACTTTTTATAGTAAAACTTTTGTTTTGAAAATTCACTGCTAAAGGAATTTGACTTAGTTCCAGGGATGGGCATTTACACGTAAAAAAGAGTTTTCTATGTTTATAACGTAAAAAATGCGTAAACTATGTAAAATTTGTAAAGAACGTAAATAATGTCAAATTTTACATATTGGAAAATTTTTGGGTGGGCCCAAGATTTTGCAGGGCGGGCCCTGGCCCACCCTTAGTTACGTCCCTGTCTTACAGGGCTTAGGTCGAACCACAGGTCGAACAGTCTCAAATACGTACTGCTATGCGCATCGCATGACGTGTCTTTGTTCATATTTCGTTGAAGTACAGTGGTACAGTGCATGAGTGCATTGCTGGCTGATTGCGCGTTTGCTTGCATTGAAAATCAACGATAATTCTTATGTAATTTGTTTTAATCTTTTAATTTGGTGTATTTGAACATTTGAAGTACGAATTAAAATATTAAAAATTATAAAATATACTTTTTATAACAAAAACGAGGTTCTTTGCAAAAATACTATAAATCTGAGCCAGTTTATAATAAACTATTTAATCAGAGCAACTAAAAAATTAGTAATTAGTTCAAGACATGCTACTTCAGTAACAACCATCTTGTACAAGATAAGTTGACAACCATATTTTTTTATTCCATAAATACGAAACAATCAACATTAAAAAATATAATTTGTATAAAAAGGAATATTATTTAATAATAAAATAAAATTGTATTTATTTTAAATAAAAATAAAATAATATCACATCCGATATAAATATAGGACATATAAAACATAATAAAATATATATACAGATTTTTATAACTAAATTTATTAAAAAAACGATTTATAATATTTCTTAAATAAGTACCTAATAAAATCTACTTTTCTTTGTTTTCCAGCAGCAAACTTGGTAATAATATTGTCAATATTAATATCCATATACCTATCTATGAATATGTAATAGAGCTAACTCGGTTAGTTTAAATAAATAAGCGAACGAAAAATTCTTGGGGAGGGGGGGGGGGTTTATTACCCAATTACCCCCTTCCCATGAAACCGCCACTGGATAGACGATGTGAATAATCTTGTTTATTTTACATTTATAATTTGACCAGGGATCTATGGGAGAGGTAGAAGGGTAATTACCCATCAGATTTTTTTTTCTAAAAATAGACTGCTAATTAAATCTTCAATTATAACAATTTTTTATTAACAAAAAGAAGCAAAACTTTTTTCAAATTTATTTTTGCTCATATATAAAGATGTTCAGTTAGTTTTGATGTAACACTCCACTGGATTATTTTCCTGTGGAGCAGTTACAACCATGACTAGACGTGAAAAATTGTAACACCGAAATATCTGTATTGGCGACTTAATAATCTGTGCTGCTACCACAATTAAATAATCAATAAAACATGTGATAAAAATTTGTTTGATAGAAATAAATAAATAAAATAATTAATGAATTTTAATTGTTTAAAAACGTAGTACATTTAAAATTTACCTCCAATAAACCAAAGCCGGTATAGGTACTCATTCTTGGTACAATTTGTCTATCTCCACAGTAACGAAATTGTTTTAAATTTGTTTGTTTCGCATATTAATAATATATTAATAATATGAGCTGAGAAACCTTTAAAAAGCGAATTGTTAGATAATGGTCTGCCGGCGGGTACATTAGTGGAATGATAACAAAATCTGGAAAGCCAAATTAAATCAAATCAAAATGATGGTTGGTCAGAATCTAATTAAATTATCTATAATTTATTTGTTGTGACGTAGGCATATTACGATCATATTTCGGTTCATTTTATTTCAATAAATGAACTATAGTAAATTTTTTTTTGGAGAGGAGTCACGTCATCAATGTTGGTCACTAGATAATGACGTCACGGAACCAGATAATGACGCCACGGAATACTAGATTTACATAGTATACTAATTTAAATTTAAAAAATGTAATGTGTGTTGCATTATTGAATTTACATGCGATGCTTATTTTTCGATCAATTTAGTTGAATTATTAGACGATTAATATTTAAATATCATTGTAAAATTTAATATATTTACAGTTAGAACTCTATAGCGTTACAGAAAAAATATGAATGTCATGTAAACGTACAACACAAAACACACTTCTTAATTCAGTAATGCCAATGTGTGGTGAAAAAACAAACTACAATTATTTGAAATAAATTAAAAATGCATTAAAAACATTATGTTCGGCTTTAAAATTATTGTAAATTTAATGAAAATGCACTATTCTTATTATGCAAAAAAGTAGTATTTATTTCAGGGACCTGAACCGAACCGGAACATAAATCGAAACCGGAGTGAACCGGCTTATTTTTATGAACCTAAACCGAAACTTGAACCTTTTTCTAAAATAAAAAAGGACAAGAACTTTAACCGGAACACAAATACTGAACCGGTTCAGTAAACCGGTTCGAAAAACCGGTTTTTTAATATGTTTCCTTTTTGTTACTTAGTTTAAGTGTCTAGTTTTCAAGTTGCCTAGTACTTTGTTTTGTTTGTGTTTGCATTTTGCAATAATAATTTATTTTATTTTCTATTGTTAATATAAATGTAAAAATTTATCTTCATTAAACTTATAATATTGCATTTGAGTGTATTTAAAAAAAATTAAAATATAAATTTAAATATCAACTGTTGAACCCAAATTGAACCGGTTCGCGAAAAGGACAAAAATAAAAATTTTCGTACCGGAACACAAAACCGAACCAAATTTTTTTATTGAACCACGAACCGAACCCGAACCGTTATTTTCAACGGTTCAGGTCCCTGATTTATTTTATTCATAACATCACTACAGTTTATTTTTCTTGTGGTAGGTCATTACTACAGTGATTTTTTATTTTGAAATGTTTTGATGACGTGACTCCTCTGCAAAAAAATTTCAACTATAAACATAAACTTTAAAGATTAAAATACACATGATGACGATGATGATTAAAAAGTAAATTAATATAACAGTATTTTTATATAGGTATCTTTTAAGATCACAATATAATTTGATTATGAACGCAGATGCAATATTTGTAATTCGTATTTTTATTGTATTAAAATAAAAATACTCATCCTAAAGAACCCAGAAGATTCAGGTTCGAATCCAGTCAGGTACACATTATACAGTTTAACTGCACAAAAATCACTCAGAGATGACCATATGAACAAGATTCTTTAGATTTTAATGTTCTTTTCTTGTAAACGACATGTCCAATTCTTTTATTATGTTATTTTCTTATTTTGATAAACATCATACAACATAAATAAATGAAGCCTTGTTCACACATGAATTTTTTGAGGATTCTTTCATTTTTCATATTTGTGAATCCTGGAAAAAAAGAAATTCACTGTTTTTAATGGATTACAAATTATTCTTTTCCAAGATTCGTTGAAGGTTCAGTTTAGCGGCGCCACTATTTGACAGGTAATACGGAAGTTTACCATTAAAAAAAATATTTTTTTTTGAAACTTCATGTTATTTGAAAGCGATTGAGAGTACTTATAAGCCTTAATTGTTCTTAATAGAGCTGTAATTAATTTTTAAAGTTTGTGTGACGTAGATGTATAGCTGAAAATCTTCTCAAACCATGGGGCTGGAATTAAAATGTACTCCATGTAAAATCAACTGTTTCTAAATGTTACAAAATATAAAATACAATTTGGTAGTTTCTTTATTACTATAAGTAAGAATACACGTGAAAACGCATTACTGTGACGTAGGTGTATTGATACGTAAAATCTCAAAATTTGAAGAACTATTAACTTTTTGAAAACTTTTTTCACGGCAATAACTCATTTTTGAGGTCTCCTTTCAATATAATTGACTGGATTGCTAATTTGCTACTACCCTATTCTCATCAGGACTATTTTTCTCAACCATACGGACTGCAAGATTCTTATAGATTTAAATGCATTAACTTATAACTTGAACTTAAAAAAAATTCACCTGCGCCGCATTTTTAAATCACTTTTCATAATATCATCATCTAGATCCGCCCTTGAGTTTGACTCTGTACGTGCAGGAAAACCACAGCATCAGATAAGAATATTTCATGACATTACAGCCACGTGCCGTGTGCATTTCCGCCCTAGAATGCAGGAATGTTGCTTATTATAGGTATATTAGATTCTGTAACTGTAAAACCATGGAGAGGATAAACTGTGGGAAAACTGCATACTGAGTTATAGTGGCTGGACAGATGGAATGTCAAATTGTTAAATTCCAGAATAAGTATTTGATTAAATTTAACATTACAATATTACCTAATATTAGTTATTTGAAATTGATATTTGTAGTAAGCCAAAGTTGAATAGGAATATTTGAAAATAATTTTAATGTTTAATGGATTTATGGCTTATAGTAGTTATTTTGGTACGTAATCAAAAAATACACAATAATATCTTCTTAGTTACTCTTCAAAAAATGGTACTTATTGGATAATTTTAGCTTTACTTACAAAATATTGCAAAATAACCTCTAAAAGGGGTAGTTTTTGCCGATTTAAGGGTGTTCCCCTATTTTCCAGGTAGTGATGCCGTTTGTCGAGAGTAGTCGAGAGTGCACCCGACTATCGTCTCGACTCGGAATTTCCAAAAATAATAAAAAGTCACTCTCGTCTCGTCTCGAAATTTCTCGACTAATCTCGACATAGAGCCGAGAGTCTCGAAAATCTCGAATCAACTTGGGTTGTGTGATATTTGTTTATTTGACATGCCAAACAAGTTAATATTAGTTTGATAGTGTTAGTGCGGCCTCGGTTCAGTCTTATGGGATTACTTACACGTATTTTGTTCGAAGTAACTCTTTTGTGATATATTTAACTCTAACTAATATAATGTTTATTTTATTCAAAGGTAGGTACTACATCTATACTTGACTAGTTGCCTAAATTTATAATTTTTATAATTAAAATTAATTTTTGTTAATTAATAAAAATGTCATTACGTATACCTACCTATATCTTTACTAAAATTATTATTTTGTTAACTGTTAGGAGTAGGTATTATTTTTATTAAATATCTAATTGATTTATGTAGATCAAAATAAAGATATTATGTTTAAACATGTAAGTTTGTAAACATTTATTGTTTGTTGATCATGGGAATATTACTTAAAATTTGATAGTATTTTAATTATTTTTGTTCAAAAGTGTTTCAAATTATTATTTTTTAAATACCTACAACTTTTTTGTGAAAGATCCCATTTAGGATCTGGTCCTGATATTCCAGCATCATTATAGCATCTAAAATTGCGTCACGGACAAGAGGTGAATTTTTTTTGGAGAATATTTGTTTAATCCTATCATATTCACAAAAGCAATATTTCTGTTAATTTTAATTTTAAGTAAATAGTTACTAATCAATTATATAACCAGACTCGAGAGTCTCGACGAGACTCTCGGCGAGACTTGATACTGGTCTCGTCTCGGTTCGAATTTGTAGTCGAGACTTGCCTCATGGTCTCGACTCGATTTTCTCGACGAGACGAAACGAGGCCGACTCTCGCGGCAACACTATTTCCAGGTCATTTGGACCCCGGATTCGGCCCAAAAACCTATAGTAGACCATTTCTCATCCTGGTTAGCGATTTATAAAACCCCCCCCCCCCCCCCCCCCCGTTTGACCACCGACCAAATTTGAACGCAACCGATACAAAACTGAACAGAACGCAACCCATAGTTAAAAATTTCCAACATGTAATGCAGATTTTGGGTTACTAAAAAACGCGTGATATAGAAATACATGTACTTTGCTATATATATTTATTATCTAGCTATAATTGTTTATTAAATATTATATAAATCAGAATTAACTAAGCCTACAGTATATCTATATTTTAATTCTACGTAGGTAGACAATTTTTGACAAATTAAATTATTTCCGCCAAGCAAGTTAATTTATCTAAAAGGTTACCATGGAAACACCTACACCATCACACAGCCGAAATTCGGCTAAAATTATGATTTTGTATTAATTATGAAATAATTATTTTGCAAAATAATGTAGTTTTTGTGAAAGATAAGTAGTGGTATACAATCTATAAACATTACAGTTATTGTTTATATAATTTTAAAATGATTTGAAATACGAAAAATATCAAATTTTATATTTTAACGTATTACACTAAATTTCAATTTTTCTCGAATTCAAGAATAGGTACGCTAATAAATGTTATATTGTATATTTTATTTTATGTTGAACGCTTATCAAAATTATACTTGTAATATCGAAAAAAAAATATGAAAAAATTTTACCTACTTAATCATTTGTTTTTGAAAAACTATTTGATATTTTGCTTTGAAAATTTTCTATACTTTCATCTAATGAATGTTCTATCTACTACTAATTTTTATTTTATTACATTATATTACTAGAATTTATGAAGAAATTATTCTAATAAAGTTAATATTTATAATTATTACTTGTTTTGAAAACAAGATTGTAGGTACGTTTTATATTTAGAAATATCATAAATTATGCAAATATAGATTTTTATCATAAAACAGTTTTTAAGAAAAGCAATGAAAACCGATTTGGTCACACATTTTTTTTCTGAAAATTTTTGATAAGCGTGGAGGAGGCTATAGATGACCATATAATTTACAATAGGTACTTATTTTTTTCACCGGGTTTTATCCCGTTTCCGAGTAAATTAATTAAAATGTTCGTGTTTAAATAATAAATAAATGTTCAACAGTTTTATTTATTTAGTTAACAGAAATATATTGCTATTTATATTTGCATAATTCGTAATTTAGTTTGTTTATTTTTAAGTCGAAAAACTACAATGTAAAATTTCATTTTCAAATTAGGTTGCGTTCAGTTTTCGGTTGCGTTCAAATTCGGTCGTTATTCACCTTAATAATAAGTTGTCTTTTTAATTAAAACAATAGTTTGTACCTAATTATAAAAATTACGGAAAATTCTTAAAAATGTTCAATTTATGCAAAATTTACACAGTTTATCTCATGATAAAATAGTATATTCTGCAACAAGTGTGGAATGAAGCATATTCAGCTCGAGTGGAAAGTTTGTCAAACGAGCTGTAGGCTAGTTTCACGGTTCCATGAGAGCGGAATAGCCATTCCAAAATGTCAAAAAAGCTAGTACCCCCACTTTACCCAAAACAAATTTTTTTAGGTCGATAATTTTGTACTAATTTTGGACATTTTTGAACGATAAAAATCAAATTTTGACCCATAGCATAGATTAGTTTATGTCAAAAAAACGGATTTCTGTTGGACTCAAGAAGGGTTTTGTTAGCATAGATTAATGCATTTCTCTAATATTCAAAACCTGCCTTATTTAAATCTATAAAATGGCGGATCCCAAATGATGCATTTCTCTAAAATTCAAAATCTGCCTTAACTCACTCTTTAAAATGGCGAGCCCCAAATGATGCATTTCTCTAAAATTTATAAAGCCTGCCTTATTTAATTATCTGTGATGGCGAATCTCCGAATAATGCATTTCTCTAATATTCAAATCCTACCTTATTCAATTGACTAGTTTGTCAAAAAACGGAGTTCTGTTGAACTCAAGAAGGGTTTTGTTAGCATAGATTACTTTATGTCAAAAAAACGGAGTTCTGTTGGACTCAAGAAGGGTTTTGTTAGCATAGATTAGTTTATGTCAAAAAAACGGAGTTCTGTTGAACTCAAGAAGGGTTTTGTTAGCATAGATTAGTTTATGTCAAAAAAACGGATTTCTGTTGGACTCAAGAAGGGTTTTGTTAGCATAGATTAGTTTGTCAAAAAAACGGAGTTCTGTTGGACACAAGAAGGGTTTTGTTAGCATAGATTAGTTTATGACAAAAAAACGGAGTTCTGTTGAACTCAAGAAGGGTTTTGTTAGCATAGATTAGTTTAAGTCAAAAAAGACTCAATTTTGGTAAAAATTAAATAACACTGGTTTTGAATTTTAGAGAAATGCATCAATCGGGGATCCGCCATTTTAGTAAATTGAACAATGCAGGATTTGAATATTAGAGAAATGCATCATTCGGAGGTCCGCCATTTTAAAGAATTGAACAAGGCAGGTTTTGAATTTTAGAAAAATGAATCATTTGGGAAGCCGCCATTTTAGAGAATTGAAAAGGCAGGTTTTAAAGATTATAAAAATGCAAAAGGCTGTGTTTGAGCAAGGCAGTGTTCGCAGATTAGGGTTTTGAATACCTAGCCGTATGTGGATAATATTATGGATTTGAATTTTCTAGTAACTTGGGTGGCTATGCACATACAAGGCTGTGCATCCGAAAGGCAGTGTAAAGGAAGGGATGTATTTATATTTTCTAGAGTTGCATGCATTCCCTTGTTCATTAAAGACTTAAATCAATTGAACGTTGAATTTATTTTCAAACTTTCCTAATATTAGTTATTGATATTACTTTTCATACTACTGCCGTAGAAACATTTGAATAGAATTTTTAATTAAAATGTAAAAACAACGTACATACAGAATCACTGTATTTGTATTGTTATCTAAACAACTTTATTGTAACTGCAAAAATAAATAAATAATAAAAAAATTAAACTGTCGCTTCACATTTTATAAATAAAACAGACAAAAAATACACATTTTATTCACTGTGACAATTTAATTTAACATGATTGATACACAATCATTAGTAAATTAGTATTTATTTATTTTGTTTCAATGATTTTTTTTGGAAAAATACAAGGGTATGAAATGAAATATTTTATTTGGACACCAACCAGCATACATTGTGTATTAATTAGTTAAATGAAATGCATTGCTGAATTGTAGAATTAATTTAAATAAATCATAAATTGATACAAGGTAAACAAAGATAAAATCAATAGATTCAATATAGTTAACTGAAAATTTTTGTAATGATATTGGATTTAATTTATAAATGAATGGTGCTTAGCAGGTTGTAACACGTAGGGGAAGTTTTTTAAATTTTAAAGCAATATGTGACGTTAAAAACATGGTAATGTAAAGCCTAATGACCGTTTTACACTACACGCTAAATATTGAACAAGAAATTGAGCAACAGATTGAACAATATCTTGAGCAATAAATTGCTTTGTTTTTAATAAACTCTGTTTTATACTAAGACAATTTTATATAGCTACCTACAATATTTAGTTTGTGATTCTGCGCAGTTCGCATATAATAATAATTTAGATTTAGTGTAATGTAAAACGTGTTTTATTCACAATACGAAATTAGTAATTATAGTCAGTTGGTATATTAACGTTAGTGATTTGACATTATGCATTTCACTTGTAGCATTTACAATAACGAAATTAGCTCCACGTTGCCCTGCGTCAGTGGCGCGCCAACCCGAGGGTGCAATAATAATAATCATCATAAAAACACGTTTATCATGTTAATTAAATAATTGTGGATTGTAAAAAATATTTTTGTTTAAATGACGAAAATAAATAATGTAGGTAATGTTAGATAATTATGGAAAATGCAGGTGGTATTTTAGAACGAGTACCTACAATAAATTAATCATTTCTAAAGTCCAATTTTGCGTGTAAATTTCGGCCAATTCATCATAAAAAATGTAGGTACAATATATTAAGTGTTTCTAAAAAAAATTTCGTCTGCGGCGCATTTGCTTCTTACATTTCTTATAATTATTATAGTTATTGTTTGTCCTTTTTAATAATAGTAGATAAGTACTCAAAAAATATAAAGATATTGCTATATTTTTTCATTTTTCACTACACATAACATGAAAATAATACTACATACTGTATAAAGTATAAGTTAAGAAGATATCAATAATGTGTTCACAGAAAAATATAAAAAAATTCACGAAGGGGGAGTGACTGTTACGTTGCACATAATGACTTTCTTGTTCATAAATAGTGTTGCCGCGAGACGAGACTTGGCGAGACTTAAGGTCAGTCTCGTCTCGGTCTCGAAAAAGTCTCGAATACCTTGGTCTCGTCTCGGTCTCGAGTTGGTCTCGAGTTATTTAGTCTCGTCTCGGTCTCGAGTCTCGACGAGAGTCTCGACATTTTAATTTCTTAGAAGTATGTGTTAATAAAATATATTACCTGTCATTGCATTAAAAAAGACCACCGTAAAAAACTAGTACAGTAAGCATTAGGAAAATGGAAGCTTGAGTTTTGAATGAAACACCAAAATATTATAATTCTCAATATACATGGAACTGGAAATTTTACACGACATACTCACTATCCACTATCCCCGCACGTCTATATTGTACAGCGTATTTATTTTAGACAAAAAAATTTCAAATTTATTATATTAGGAGACAGGCACGAAGATTTTAACTACAGTTATTTGTACAAACATGTTCTTTCAATACATTTAAATATTTTTGATTAATATTCCACATACGTCACTTTTGACCAATTAGAATCCTCTATTTGTTCAAAGAATGTAGTTTTTTAGCGAATATTCCATACACGTCATTTTTAACCAATTTGTTCGTAGAAGGCATTTTTTAAGCAATGAAATTAGAAAAAACCACAGTAGATATGTCCCATGGCTACCCTTTGTTGATATATAAATATAATTCGAGCCATAAATTAATTAGGTAAAATTACTTATAATTCCCAGGAAACACACATATGAATGATACATAACATTTGGAGATATTTTAAGGCACAAAGTAATATTACGTATATTCATAAATTATACATTATCTATCTCTCTTGAATCATATTATACGTATATTATTTTAATTTCGTGTCATACACATAACATTACATATTATATACAGTACGATTGTAATGTTAATTTAAAAATATATAAGTAACATAATTTAGATAGGTATATTTAATATCACACATCTTATTATATCGTATACATAACATTATATTGCATACACAATACTTTTGTAATATTAATTACAAATTATACTGAAATATGTAAGTTCCATAAATATGGTACATATTGTAAACATCACACATTTTATATGTATGGTATACGAAGTTTTAAATATTATTTAAATATTACTTTTGATGTACTGATTATATTAATTTATATGTCTGCAATATTTTTGATGTAACAGTAATAATACCTATAGGTACCTATTATACTACTTTTTGTTACTTCAACATAAACAAACTAATTATGAATCCCAGCAAACACATAGACGAAATAAATGTTTTAGCTTTTAGTCATAGGAGTACTATTTATTAAGAAATAAATGCACTAGCACTATACAATCGAATGTGCAGGAGCATGTGAAGAAAATATTCACCCAATTTAAATAATTGATTTTTAAGCAATATAAACAAAGTAATCTAAGAATGTATTTTTTTTAAAATATTATGGAGTACGTGTTAAGTAAACAAAGTAATATTAATGTTCATACCTCAGCAAAAATTAGCTGTTTTTATTAATAACATACGGCGGGCAAAGCTTAAACAACAATATTATTTTTAAAATTCAAGTTGGATTTTTTTATTATTTTGCATTAATATTTAACATAACGTACTTATACGATTTTAATTTGTATTGATTGTTAAAATTGTCAACATTTTATTAATATTGTTATTATGGCTAAAAATGCGCTTGTTTTTAAATTCCAGTTTAGCTCAGACGTCAACGTGTGGTCATGGTAGTCCAAAGGTCCCGGGTTCAATTCCAGCAGTCATCCAAATTCAAAAATCAACAAATAGTGTAATTGAATCGAATTGAATGAAAGCATGATAGTAAATTGCATTAAAAAGCTACCTTCTGAAATGCATTTTTATACGTTAAGCTTTATAATCAAATTTATTTTAATTTTTAAAATATATTGCAATGGAATATTTCAGTAATATTAATTTATGTACATAACACCCATATTTCAAATTTCTGGCTGATATGTTAAAGTTACATGTCATCAATATGTTATAAACATATTTATGTTATGTATACGATACAATGTTCCAGGGCGGACATTCCGCCTTACATGTAACTTACAAGTATATTACATAACATATTACTTTTGAAACCTAAAGAACGCGTGTTTCATGTTTTAAATGTATATGTTATATTACTGTGTTTGCTGGGATATAATATAATATATAAACGACAAGTCGGGTCAAAATTTACTCTTAAATTTATACAAAGCATTCTAAAATGTCACAATACAAAATATCATGAAATAGCAACGTGTTGCTGTAGAATGACAACAAATTATTAACAAAAAATCATTGCATAAAGCAGTCTTCTTTGTTCAAAATTACGTGTGTGGAGTGTGGAATAATCACTATTCATATGAAATTATAAATTTAGAATACAATTTTTTTTAAATAAATAAATGATCTAACTTTTATTAAAAAATTTCTACTTTTAAATGAATATTACAAATTAATTATTTAAAATGAGACTCGATACTGGTCTCGTCTAGTCTCGAGTCTGTTATCGAGACTTAACTGATGGTCTCGTCTCGACTTTTCGAGACTAGACGAGACGAGACCGAGACTAGTCTCGAGTCTCGCGGCAACACTATTCATAAATACTTTCCTAAAATATAAGAGAAAAATTCTCGGAGTGATTTTTAATTTTTGGAGGAGGTACAGGGTCTTAAATCAAATTTTTCATTGGGGCCTTTAATTTCTCGTTACGCCAGTAATACATAGGGGCGGCAAATAAAGTCTTGCACCCGGGCGGCAGATTTCGTTGGCGCGCCACTGCTCTGCGCTAATTACAGTTAGCGCAGAGGTTTGCAAACTCCAAACCTGTAGTTAGTAGTTAATGTTTTTCTGTATGAACAACCAATAAAAATCTAGAACGATATTTACTTTTGATGTTGGACGTCTAAGATGACATTAATATTTTTAAATTCGGGATCACCTTTATCATAGATATTTACAATTTTGCACCATAATTATTATTATTTATTATGAAAGGCAACTATAAGTAAACTAAACATAAAATATACCTATAAGCGAACAAACTGACACTTCTGAAGCTAATTTCAAAACAAATTTGTTTTACTAGGCTAACTACAATATTAATTTTGTAATTGTGAACGACCGTAGCCAAAATTAACTAATCAACTATAACTACTAACTATACCTACTGACTATAACCACTAATTTCGTACGAGGCTTAACTTTGCATAGTGTTATAGTTCGAATCCATTTATAATACAAATATTATTATTTTTATAATTGCTTACTATTTTTCATAATTTGCATTCCTGTTTACAATTCTGTGACTGAAAAATAATACAAATACACCACGTATTATGTATTATATTTTTGGCAGACATACATTTAAAAATAATAGTACCTATATTACATTACAAGTCATGAAAATGTTTCATTGCAGACGAGGAGGCTTGTTTGAAGAATGCGAGGATGCGCAGCGTCCGAGTGTTTCTTCAAAGCCTCCGACCTCCGAGTCTAGCAAAGACATTTTTATGACGCGTGATGTATTTTATTTTTTTAAATCGGCAATTATAGAAGCTTAAAATTATATAAAAAATTAGGTTTGTATAAATCATCAGAGCTGTGACAAATTTTAGAAAACGTTGTCATGACAAGTGTTTGTACCTACAGACAGTGGAAAGTAAAAATGACTAGGCATGAAAATTTCATTTTCATGTCACTAACTAGGTTTGTATAAATCATCAGAGCTGTGACAAATTTTAGAAAACGTTGTCATGACAAGTGTTTGTACCTACAGACAGTGGAAAGTAAAAATGACTAGGCATGAAAATTTCATTTTCATGCCTAGTCATTTTTACTTATTTATTTGCATGCCTAGTCATGGAAATCTTACTTTCAAGACTCAAATTAGTCAGGAAATGAAGATTTTCATGCCGATTTTGAAAAAATTTACCTTAATTTTTTTTGGTAAAAACCCTTTATAATATCAGCATATTATTATTTATCTTTGTATTATCTAATACAATAAACAATGTTGTTTGCTATTTAACTATTTGTGAAATATTCCACGCACGTAAATTCGGCTTCAAAAGGATGCATTTAGCGAGAATTATTCAATAACATGAATTCTATGAATTCGTTAATAAACAAGCTTAAGCTTCATTACAATAATGGAAAATGTAATTGATATTCTATGTACCGCAAAATGGACATACAGGGTGAGGCAGTGAAACGGGCGATTTTAAAATGACTATAAAAAACCAACAAGTTATTTTTTACAAATTTATTTATACCACCTTAGAGTACGTAAACAAGCATTAAAGAAAAGTGTTTCTCATTATTTAAGTTTTATAAATTATATCTGCAAGATATAATTATTTATAAAAGCGATTCCATGGCCCCCTCGTTCGCTTGATCTCACGGCCTGCGATTATTTTTTGTGGGGCTATTTCAAGAGCAAAGTCTACGATCAACGACCGGCAACACTGGATCAACTCAAGGAAAATATTCATCATCGCCTGTTGAATAGCTGCGATGTTTTCAGGGGGTTCGAACCGTTTTTGCATTTCCACCTTTTTTACACGTCGATCCACTTTGCTCAAGAGTGTATATCCACGTTCGAATCGCCCTATTCGACGGAACAGGCTGATTGCGCGGTACGTTGACATGACGTCTAAAATCGCGCCGCGTTTGCACCAAACTTTCGCCACTGAGATAGTACGCTTTAACTGAGTAGCCACGCTGTTCACCCATCCAACGATCTATTATAAACTAAATGGTAGACCACGCTGATAATGTTGTTCTTTGACCGTGGGTATACATATCAGTAGCGTCTTTCACCCATCTTGGTTGTGGCAGCCTCACATAATTGTTTGTTCTATTTTTTGCGTTCCATTTTTCTTAATTTTAATCTTAAGTGTCCCATAAAGAGGTATAATATGAAAAAAATTATATAAAAGGGCAATTTTTACTTCCTTGTACGGAGTAATAAGGAAGTATTGTAATCGCGAAAAATTTCGGTTTTCAGATTTTGATGGAAATATCCGTTTTGACCTTTTCTGAATCCATTATGACTAGTTTCGTCGTGACGTCTGTACGTACGTACGTATGTATGTACGTACGTACGGACGGACGTACGGACGGACGTACGGACGGACGTACGGACGTATGTGTGTCGCATAACTCAAACACGGTTAGACGTAGAAAGTTGAAATTTTGTATTTAGGACTGTTATAGAATCTAGTTGTGCACCTCCTATTTTTGGTTTCAATCTACAAACCGGAAGTAGTAAATTTTAAAACAATTTCGATAAATATTTAATTTAAGACAATTTTTTTATTTTAGATGAAAGATTATGTGATTATTACCTACAATCGGTATTTTATAAATATTTTTGTATCTGGTATCATTTAAGAATAATTAAAGTATATATTTATAATTTAGTATTTCGGTATCTTGTAGTCCATGATCGATTAACATTTGTTACTACGTAAAATTTAAATGATTATGACATGACAGTGACAATAGTAAAATATCATTTATATCTTCTTCTGCAGTTTAAATAAAATGACTAAAATATATTTGTGAGTATAGTAGCAGTAGTAGTCGTACTTATATATTAATATATTTGTATAATATAATTCTACATTTTAGTTATTAAGAAAAGTATGAACAGTTTAATAGGCGTACAAGGAAGTCATGTGGTGTCCACTTCAGATTTTTAACAAAAATTTGTATCGTTTCATTCCCAAACTACGGGTTATATGGAACACAACAAAATAAAAACTAATTTAACTTTGGTATAATTACCCAAAATATCTTTGCATAAATTATACCAAGAGATAAACTTGAATCATATACAAAAATAAAAATATTATTTTTATAATAAAATAAAGAAGTTGTAAGCAAAAACCTAAAATTATCGTTTCATGTCAAATTTATGGTATAGTTTGAACAACAAATTCTAATACAATTTTTTAAATTAATTTTGCAAAGAAAGTAATTTTTTATTCAATGCTAAAATTTCTTGTATAAACTTGCAAAATCTCGGGCCCCTGAACCTCCGGGTCTCGGGCAACTGCCCGAACTGCGCTACCATATAGCTACGCCACTGTGTAGGGGCAGAATTTGTAATATAGCGAAGTAACTTTTTCAATTATATATTTTTGTTACAAGTGTACCGCCTTAATTGAAATAATTCAACGTAAATTTGTGTATAAAATATGTAAGAAATTTAATATTACCTGTAATAGATTAAAATATTTCAATATGTTATCCTTGGAGAAACGAGGAATTTTAGCAGATATAATGTTTTTATTTAAGACTTTTAATATTATTAGATTCTTCCTCATCATACACTGCGTAATTCAACGGATAACAAGACCCTCTAATTTGTTCTCATTACCTTATTGTAGCACAAACAACTATAAAAATTATCCTAATGATGTATTTATTATAATTGTAAGAAACTATATTTGTTAGTAATTTTCCGTAATCAAAATCATTGCTTAAGTTGGATCTTATAAAGTAAAGTAAAATTATTCTTCTATTCACCTTTTGGCCACGTGCGGTTGTTACCCGTGCCTTGCGTTTAAGGGAAATTATTGCGATCATGCAATTTGTATTAGAGTAATACGGTATTCATTATTCTGTTATTCACCCTTTGGCGATGCGTGGTTGTTACACGTGCCTTGCATTTCAGCAAAATTATTGCGATCTTGCAGTTTGTGTTAGTTTCCAAGCCTCCGGCTTTTAAAGAAATACTTATTGGATATCAATTTTCAGCATATAAAGGATCTTTCATTAAGAGTGATAGGATTCTAATTTTAAATAAAACGTCAACGGTTTGACATATCAATTTAGTTTTTGCTTTATTTGGAAGCTTGGACAATGCAGTTATGTTCGGAACATGATATCGTTCAAATGTCCACCACGGCTTTGTTGACACTGATCACAAGATCGCTAAAATTTGGCTCATCCGCAACACTGGCCGCTACAGCTGTGATATTCTCCTCGCTTCGAACATTTCGTTGTCTTCTTGGTGGCTTATTGTCTTAGTAATGTTAACTCAAACTTTATCACAGTACGTCTTATAGCCTGCGCAGAGTAACGGTGACGCGACCCAATTCTGGGGTGGATAAACGTTGAGCACCCACAACTGAGCTCGAACTTTGGTAATATATTTTTATTATTTCCAACCGGTCTAGAGGCGTCAAACGCTGCATCATGAAACTGCACACTATACAAAATAATTTGACACCTGGAAGTAAATAAAATATATATATATATATATATATATATATATATATATATATATATATATATATATATATATATATATATATATATATATATATATATATCAAAAACCGAGAAATGTTTATTGAAAAAACTATCACTCCTATTTAAAGACCCTATAGTAACGTAAAAATAATTGTTAAATTTGATAGATTTATTACCTTTTATCGAAATGAAAATGTAATTCTTTTGAAACGTGCATTAAAATGCGCCGTGTGACGTAGACAACATTGAAACCAAACCGTGAGTAGATTTATTCGTGTAAGGTCATTTTTTGCCGTTTTGACTACGGAATAGACGACGGACCTGTGTTGAAATAAGGTAAGATCTACGTATTGTAATCGGTCTTTGTCAGCGTGGTGAACGTATATGTTCAGGGCTGGTGACGTTATACCGTCACACACGGCATCGTTTTTCGCGCCTCCTATTTTTTAAAAATTTTATGAATTTTTTTCTGGCTTGTTAGCATCTTTTTGGCAAAAAGAAAAATAGGGGTCTAGTAGATTAATGTATAGATTAACATATAAAAAATCAAAAAATTGTGGAAACCCCTATTAGAGGAAGTCATCGACGAGTAGGTAATGATGAGAAATCGATCAGGGAGTCATCGGCGAGTAATGATTAGTGATTGATCAAAGAAGAGTCAGTATGGAAGAGTAAGTGTCTATCCTGATGATAGCTTTAATTTGATAATTCGTTTCATTCTATAAATTATTTGTATTTTTTGTAATTTTATTCTTTTATTGTTCACAATAATTAACATTATATTTGTTTCATGTTTTATGTTACTTATTAAACATTTCCAGATCGTCCACAATCGGATTACTAAGATTCGAGAATTTCTAGAATCGGAAACATCTGACTTGTTACATAATACTAGCTTTTCACAACATGTTGATTTATTGAATTGTCCAGTTCAGTAATTCAAAACAATGATTGTTAAGAGTAAGAGTAAATAATGATTATGTTATTGTGAAGTTACCGTGAAATAGACATCAATTCTTTCAAAACATTATTATCTCAAATAAATGATATTTTTCTTGTAAGAGAAACAACACTACTAGGTACTACCTTTTAATTATTCTACTTGTATTGGTTACCTTACATAAATCGATACGCAATACGATATTGGTGAACATCGTCTGTTAAACAATATGCATAAGAAGACGGGAACTTCATACAAATATTTTTCTGCTTGGCAGTTGGCAATAATCAAGAAATTGAAACTCAATTTCATCAATTTATTGAGTCGTGTAAAACAGACATTTATACTAATATAATAAAGAGGAAAGATTTGTTTGTTTGTTTGAATTGAATAGGCTCCGAAACTACTGGACCGATTTGAAAATTTTTTTCACCGTTGGGAAGCTACACTATCCCCGGGTGACATAGGCTATATTTTCAAAAAAAAATTTTTCTTCTTATTACGAAAATGTACAGTGATTTGTCACTTAATTGAACAAAATGACAAACAGATTAGATAACCAGGAATTTAATTAAACTACTATGTATTAGTTGTTGAATAGGAATTTAGAATTCAGTGGGTCTAGTTGTTTTGAAACAGACAGTTGTGGATTGTTAGTATTAAGTTTTTTTTTATTTATTTGATGTTTATAACGATGTCAAATTGCATTGTTGTCGGCGGCTATCTAATTCAGTGTTTACTGCACCGATTGGGTTCAAATTTGGTATGGTAATAGCTTAAGATGTAACATATGACATGAGTACAATACAATGGCGGTAACCGATTGGGTTTAAATTTCATTTCTCAGGGGGCGGTTGTTCAAGCGCGTTCAAATTTGGTACAGTAATAGCTAAGAATCTGTCTTGAAACATACGTTATATTAAAATGTAAGTCCGCCATCTTGAAATAAAATGGTGGCTAGAAACTCAAAATGTACTGCACCGATTGGGTTCAAATTTGTAATGGTTATAACTTATGATCTAACTTATAACATAAGCATACTAAAATATCAGTCCGCCATCTTTAAACAAAATGGTGGTAACCGATTGGGTTCAAATTTGGTATGGTATCATGGACGTAGTTAGAATTGTCACCATGTATTGTATGGCAATAACATAGAATTCTTATAACGAGATTCCTTTAAATTCGAGTTGGAGGCGTAGCAACGCGAGCCGGGTTCGCTAGTAATAAATATAGGTAAAGCTTATTTTTTCAATATCAGTACTATTCATTTACAGTATAAATTGTACAGAATTTAATTCTCATTATATTACTCCTTGTGCGAACTGCGCTCTATTTAATCAATATTCAGTTGAGTTACTGAGTAAAAACTACAAATTCTGATTGAATAGCCCTAAATTGCATGGAGTCCTATGTCCTATGCTTGCTGCACTGCACAAATATAAACAATAGGAAATGATTAGGTCGCTTTTGTTTAAAGTGGAGCGCGTATGCGACCAGAACTAAAATGAATTATAATATGATATGAGTAGCTACTGCATTGAGAATACAATAGGGTACTAATAATAATTTTTTTGTTGAAATTTGTATACAATACTTCATAATATAAGATAATAAAAAAAAATTCGCAACGCTCGTGTGTTGTGCAATTTTTTAAAATTTTGTATAAATGGAAACATAACTTATTTATATGTTGATGAAATAAAATTTCAAATTTTTTTTGTTGGATTTCAGACTTTAATTATTTATTTGACTCTTAAAGTGTGCGACCGTACACCTCAATTTTATGTTTCAATTTAAGTAATTTATACTCTTGTAACTTAAATGCTATTACAGGTTTAATACTGTTTAAGTTATCGTGGACGAAAAATGTCAGTCCGTTCGTCCATACATACATACGCAAACACACACACACACACACACACACAGACATCATCGGGAAATATTAAATTGGTATTCTAAAGACCCTGAAACGTGCTTATTCACCAAAAACTCATACTCGAAAATTTTGACCCATTACAATACCTCTCTTATAATAGTCCGGGAGCTGGCGTCAAATTAGACCGGACCATTTCAACAAAGCTGATTTTTATAATATAATTAGTTCTATAATAACTAGTTAAGAATTGCAGTGTAAGCTGGTCCGAAGGCGGGGCTTAAGATTTTTAGAGGCTGTGGAACTTGCAAAAAATAAAAGATTTTTAAGTGAACCAGCAAAGCTAAAATTTTGTATAATGATAATTTACCAATGATATTTAACAAAAAAATATGTTAGCTGGACAGGGCAGGTGGAAAACCTTGTTAGCTGTGCAGGTGAACATTGACAGTGACAGAGTGACAGTGTCAAAATAGTGACACATCGTTTATATCTTCTTCTACTGTTTACGTAAAATGAAAACGATGTGTCACTATTTTGACATTGTCACTGTCACTGTCACTGTTCACCTGCACAGCTAACAAGGTTTTCCACTTGCCCTGTTCAGCTAACATATTTTTTTGTTAAATATAATTGGTAAAGTATCATTATACAAAATTTTAGCTTTGCTGGTTTCACTTGAAAATCTGATATTTTTTGAAAGTTTCGCAGGCCCTTAAATCTGCAGGCCACACGGTCGTGCCAGCTAACACTGCAATTCTTAATTAGTTATTATAGAACTAATTATATTACAAAAATCAGCTTTGCTGCAATCACCCATGAAAATTTGACGCCAGCTCCCGGACTATAAGACTGTTATAGATTATGAGGCGATAGGTAAAAATCGAAGCAAATGTTTGGTTTACTTAATAATGGGATGAGAGGGGCAGCAAATAAAGATTCGCACCAGAGCGGTAATATGTCCTGGCACGGTGCTGGCTTGGTTTATGCATCCTAAGGTTATGTTCTATGACTTCGTAGAATGCGAAGTGCATAGTTCTGCTCCGCATGCGATATTGTGGGTCAAGTGCCCTGTAGAGCAGCGGTTCGCGGTTTGTTTTCGCTTTATGTTCAGCTGCACAAAGGCAATCGCAATAACAGAGATTTAATTAGCTTGTTATTGTTTATACAACAGTGGAGCACGTGGCTTTATGGTGGTTGCATTGTTTTAATCTTTTAATATGTATTTTTGATGCTTGAATTTGTTTGAAGGGCTGGTTATGAAAATTAGATTAAAACTTTACGTACACTCAAAGAAATATTGCTTTAATTTCAAATAAAATGCATGTTAAATCGGGTGAATTTGCTTTTAAAAATGCTTCAACAACAAACAATTTCAAATTAAAAGTATCTAGTACAGATTTCGCTATAAAGTATGGTATTGAAATGAATGAAAATTGCTTTTATTACTAAGGCTAAATTTTACTTTTGAATTGAATTTTAACTGTTAAATAAAAAGCAAATGCATTTCAATCAAATATTAAGTAAAACTTAGGGGAGAGTGTTCCATAATGAGACAAACGATTTTTTTTAAACTGCCGCCTATTTAAATGCGAATTGTATTCATTTACCTACATTAAACATAATGCATAGGTTGTAACACTCTAGTTTGGTGTAAATCTGTTGTAAGATTTTGTACATTTAGGTAAAACCAATAAACAACAAATAAAAGATAGGTGTTCCTAGGTGTCTAATGGCCATTTGTACCGCTTCCACTTAAATTTTAAGTGTCACTTAAATGAACAATATCGAATTAAAATCAAATTGTCAAACGTAGAAATGACATTGCTGTCATAAGTTCGATTGGATATTTTTCATTTAAGTGACATACAGGATGAGTCACCGAAATGCCCGTCTTCGATATCTCCCTTGTCGTTAAAAATACAGCATAAATTTATTAACAGAATTTTTCGTCTACTCAAGGAGCATAACTTAAAATTATTTTCACATATACAGGATGTTGCATAACGACTTGGCAATAATTGTTCATCTTTTTTTAAATGAAACACCCTATATATTTTTATATATTTTGAATTGTATTTTATTTACCTATACGAACATATAAATTTTATTTTAGTATTTCGCGGCGTTGCCAAGTTATTCAATGTTTTCTGTAAAAAAAGCTAAATACACATATTGTTTTATAAAGGCGTACTGAAGTTATTTTAATAGGTAGTAAAAATGATGAATTTTTTTTCTGTTCAACTGTAACTATACTCTTTGTTCTGACATAACTTTTTTTAAATGTTATTATACAGGATGTTCAATACAGAGAATCAAAATTACTCAATTTCAAATGGCTATAACTCGTAATTTTCAAATGGAACACCCTATATTTTATTATTCTGTTGTGTGTATTTTTGCATATTCTTATGTTATAAAAGGTGTCCTATGCCTAAAAACATTAACGACAAGGGAGATATCGACGACGGGCATTTCGATGACTCATCCTGTATATAACATTTTAAGATCATCCAAAGATAGTTTGCTGCCAGGTCCAGGTCTAACACCAGACAAAATATCACTTGCCATGCTTAGTTTATTGTCCTGCAAAGCTTTGATTCTTTCTTCGATTGTTTCTGTAGTCACAATCCTGAAAAAATAATAAATATTCAGTTACTCTCATCGACTGTTGTATGTATTATGTGAAAATTTTTAAGTATTATTACTTAAGTTAAATAAATAGTACCAAATTTAATATACTTATAAATGTGCACAGTTTTTTTCTGTCCTACGCGATAAATTCTATCTTGAGCTTGAGATTCTAATTGAGGATTCCAGTGCAAATCCACTAAAAGCAAATGATTTGCACCTATTAAATTTAAACCAACTCCGCCCGCAGTTAAAGATAAAAGTGAGACCTGAAATAAAAAATTAATTAGTGTGTATTGAATGCTTTCAAATATACTATTGTCGACTAATATACTTTAGTTTTGGTGGTCGGATTGTTAAAGTCTACAACAATATCATTGCGTTTATGTAACAAGCACTTTTCCGTCTAAAATGTCACATCTAATTATAACTTCTTTTAAATGACGTATTATGACATTTAACACGCTGGTCCACTGAGAAACAATGATATAATGATAATTTTATCGTTAATCGGAATAACTTTTTCTTCAATAATTTTTTGTATAACACGCAACTAAAATTAAAATCAAAATAATATATAAAATATATAATAGTTATTTATGATATGTGTTAAAAGTGACATTTTATTTTGTGAGACGGGAAGTTTAGGACACGACGCGAAGCGGAGTGGCGTAACCCTTCGAACAAAATAAAAGCACTTTTTACACGTATATCATACACTATTTTTTCTACAAACATCGTTTTATATTTTAATATAAGAAATAATTTATTTAATTATTTTTGACAGTTCAGTAACAAAAGGTATTTATATAGTAATATAATAAAACACGTAGTCTATGAATTCAATAAAAATTGAGAGTTGTTTATTAAGAGATGAAATTTACTTTTAACGTGCGTTAAAAGTGATTGGCAGTTTACTTTTAACGCACGTTAAAAGTGATTGACAGTTCACTTTTAACACGGCGTCTTATAATATTGCATTTTTAACAGCAGTAGGCCGTGTTAAAAGTTTAATTTTATATTACTTTTTCATTAGTACGATCTTCTGCAAACACTGGATTCGCTGTACTTAAAACTTTGTTAGCCTGTGCAGCAAAACTTTCTTTTTCTTCTTCTGGTGTAGGATTTTCAGTAGTTTCATCATCAATATTTAAGTTGTGTAGTTTATCCAACAATTCTATGTCAACGCCTTCTTCTTCTTCTTCGATTCCCTCTGCAGCACAATCTTAAAAAAAAAAAGTATTAGTCGTTTCACGATCATTGTTTATACAATTTTTACGCCAGAGAGCAGAAAAAAATCCAGAATTCGTAAATTCGGGATATTTTTCTGCTCTCTGGCGTCAAAATTGTATAAACAATGATCGTGAAAAGACTAATACTTTTTGGTATATTTTTTTTTCTGCACTATCTAAAGAAACTTCAATAACTTCAAATTTCTTTTCCGGTAGATTCTGTAACGCACCCTGGGATTGTAATAATTGAACTTTCGTTCTTCTTAACAAAATTGAAGTTATTACGGTATTTAATCTATCTTGTCCTCTAGCATTTTTGTTGGCTACCCATCGTTTCCATATCTTGATAATACAGACAATCATTATTAACTACAATTTTGTATTTCCAAGAAACTTACTATTTATTTAACTTAAGTAATAATACTTACATTTTTTCACATTATACATACAACAGTCGATGAGAGTAACTGAATATTTATTATTTTTTCAGGATTGTGACTATAGAATCAATCGAAGAAAGAATCAAAGCTTTGCAGGACAATAAACTAAGCATGGCAAGTGATATTTTGTCAAGTGTTAGACCTGGAGCTGGCAGCAAACTATCTTTGGATGATATATCCAATCGAACTTATGACAGCAATGTTATTTCTACGTTTGACAATTTGATTTTGATTCGATATTGTTCATTTAAGTGACACTTAAAATTTAAGTGGAAGCGGTGCAAATGGCCATAATTATTGTTCTTGTTCGAATTCATTCTGTCACTTATAATAGTATTTTTGAAATTTAATATTTTGTGCGTTATATAGTGTTATAGAAATGTTATGTAAAATATAAAGAACACATAAGCTTAATATTACATTATAAAGTAACAGATAAATATTGCTGTGAAATAGTGTTTCAAAACAACTGTCAATGTAGATAAATGTTATTTTAATTGTAGGAGAAATGAGTAAAAATCGACATGTTTTATAAACTGAATAATGAAGATGAATAGATGCATTACGAGACTGTGTTCATATATTGTGAAATTATTTATTCATAACGTTTTGTAATAATAGTATTTTCGATCTAAAGCCTGTTTCAGATGGTGTAGCCTGGTAATATCTATTTAAATTTTAAACTGACAGTTCGTCACTAACTACTGCCGCCCCCTCCCAGCGCCCAATTTGATTGCTTCGGAGTAAAATTGTGTGACATTGAAACACATAAAGTCAACAGAGTGTCATCTCCTGTCTATTCTGCCGTCCTATCTGCAAAAATTTTGTTTTAGCTATTATTTTATATAAAAATATTTGTGGAAACATCTATGCGGATTTTTACTATTAAAATTGCTTTATATAAATATAATAACCATGAATAATAAATTCTACGTTTTCTTAGGGCAGCTGGACATTCTATTTTGGTATATATGTAATAATTTATGCAGATTACAAAAATCTCAAAATTTGCAGATAGGACATTCTTCCTAAGGAGGGCAGTATTGTACTTCGTGGTAGGTACTAAAACGAAAAAATCTGCACATTACCTTTCGCCATAATCTACTATTTTTATTTTACTAATGGCCATCGAATATCGAATCGAACTCATGACAGCTACATTTCAGATAAGCCGCCTGCAGTGCAAAATCTGCATGGGTACTATTACTCCATTTTAATTTGTAACAAATCCCTGCATTAGACGCATTTGAACACAACCTGTAGCCTGTAGCAATTTAGCTTATTTGATTAAAAATATTAATATTGAAACCAGTTTTTATGTCAACACTGTATATCGTATTTTGCCTTTTTGGCGGTTTGTATTGAAGCATTTGTAGTTTAATTTTTAAAATTAAATATTTCATAAAGCGTAGTATCTATTTACTAAAATTATTAATTTTATCCTTTGTTCCTTTGTGTCACAAGCCATACAGCGAAATCAAGCATTTAGGTATCGACGCTCCCACCAATGATGCTGAAATTGCAACTGTTATTAAATGTCAAATATTTCAATAGAACCAGATTAAGTGGGTTTCAGTACAATATTAAAATCCAATTACAGGCAATTATTCGTTAGCATACCTACATACAAAATTATCTTTCATGATTTAATTAATTTATCCTAACTAATTTGTGGAAATATTTCAATATATTGTATGGGCGTGCAATTAATTTCAAATTTAGTAGACCTCTTATTAAAACGTAACAATACAACATTGATACTATATTTTTACCTGCAATATAATTAATATTTAGTATACGTATAGGAGGAAAATTAAAAACGGCGCATATGAATTTAATAAAAGTTAAACTCTATTTATTAAAATATTGCGTATCAACATATTAATGTTTTAGCGTCCGTTTAAATTTAAAAGTAATAATTATAACATAGATAACCTGTAATAATTATGTGTACCTATATCTAAATTTTAGTTTTGATTGTTCATTCTATTTTATTCAATATTATATTACTCAACTGAAAATGTAATACCGTGAATTTATTTTAACGTGAAACATGGGATTTTTCATATCCATGGTTACGAATTTGACAGCAATGTATTAGAGCGTTCTTTTTAAAATAGAACATAGGGAATCAATTTAACCAGCGTTTCTCAACCTTTTTGTATTGTTTTTATTGCTACTTGCTTCTTGAGATGTTATAAGCAATTTGCATATTTCATTTTTACGACTGCGAACCTAGAAGCGAAATTTGTACTAAAACGCGCTTATTTTATGATTTTGCTACAATTTAAAAACCTAATAAAACTATTTTTTATAATATTGTATTAAGGTTACTAAGAATCAAGTATGTAGGGGTGCATGTCACTGCACCAAATTGCTACTGTGCCAAATACCCCCTGTGTCCAATTATTGCCGCAATGCTAAATTGCCACTGTGCCAAAACGCATCCCCACCACTTACATACTTGTAATAACGTATGTCGAGAGACTACTGCAAATTTATTTCGACACAGAGGCAATTTGGCCCAGTGCCCAGTGGCAATTTGGCCCAGTGGCAATTTGACTCAGCGGCAATCCAACACAACAGCAATATTTAGACATACTGGCAATCGGGCATCTAGCGGTATGACTACACACTATACGCCTGACAGTAGGGAAATGTAAAAGGCAAGTTTTGTCGAGAACGGTGTTTGCATATTCGTGCGTTGCACAATGTGGTATTAGTAAAAGCAGTGTTTGCATAAGTCTGTTTCCCGCCATTTTATTGAAATATACAAAGCAGGCTTTGTAGATTAGAGAAATGCATAAGTCTGTGTCGCGCCATTTTTTTGAAATGTAAAAGGCAAGTTTTGTCTATTTGAGAAATGCAAAAGTCTATGTTTGCATAAGACGGTATTTGCAGATTAGAGGGTTACATACATTCCCCGTAGGTAAGTGCACCTTTGTTAAATGAATTACAGCGCCATCTCTTAGTAATGCAATATCCTAATTCCGAACGCTCCGGAAAGGTCTGCAAATACAATTAGTAGGTAGCAGGAAATACAACCACAGGGAGAGGGCAGGCAGGACGAAGTTTTTCCTGGAGCTGAATTAATAACATAATAAGTTTTAAAATAAAAGCTGAAAAGTAAAGAAATGCAATTAAGTGTTATAAAAGATGTCTCATTATTCTTGCAAACTGACGATTTGTATGTATTGTTGTAAGAATATTATTTTTGTTTTTTATTGATTCAATAAAAAGATTTTCTATCAATTTGATATACAATCAATTTTAATAAAATAACATTATACATTAAAAATTTACATTTGTCTGCCGTATAATTTCAACGCAAACTATTTTGTATCTTTAAGAGGGTTTTATCGCTCAGCGCTGCTAGCTCACAAATCCCCGTTAGTTTTAGTTTTATGACTGGGTGTACAGTAAATCCTTGGCAACCGTAACTAAGCATTTACTATTTTTGCAAATTGTTTTTAATGGCTTACCTACTTACACATAATATGGTCTAAAGCTTGAATTACATTATACTTTTTTCGGCTAGAAACTTTGACAATTTTCATACTTAATTCTAGAATGCTCACTTGGATAATGTAAATCAAGAAAATTTCGATACAAGTTTCATACTAGAACTGTCCAATTTTCATATTACCAACCTTCTGTATATAACCTCAAAAATAATAAAGTTGAGTGACAGCAGAACCAAAAGTAAAAGTAAAGTCTTGAACCGTAATGAGGTATAAATGAACTCCTGAAATAACAAAAACTCTGTACAATTGTATGAAATGCAACCAGTACTTTACCAGGGTATTAAAAACTCCACAACTGACAATGACAATTACATTTTTTTTAAATTTCAGTTGGCAGCAAGAATAAATTTTAAAACTAGATTCTAGCCGAATTAAGTATCTAAAAAAAAGTTCGTTTTTCTAGCCGAAAAAAGTATAATGTAATTCAAGCTATAGATAAATAATATTATAAATTTATTTAATTTATTAAATACAGAACAAAATTGTAAATATGTGTAAGAGCAATTATTCGACATTTAGGCACGGTTTTTTAATTTGACGTTTACCTTAGTTCAGTAACTATTAATTATATTTAAGGAGTAGTAAATTATTAGTTAAATGTTGTTGTGTTTATCAATACATTTCAAAGTGTTAGTTACGTAATCAGAAATTTTGTATTATATTTCAAATGTTGGTAGTTGTTGTGGCTAAATTACTTGGAACTTAAAAAATTTTGAATGGCCACAATTTGGAAAATAACTTAATATGCGAAGAAAACGGAGTCTTCACCGTTTAATAATATCTATATTTTCTACAGTTCTTGAAGAAAGCCAAATCTCGTAAATATCAAAGAAAATCGCATGACACAAATAACAGCCAATGGATGAATGGATTACAATAATAGTAAGAGTAACCATGGTTATATAAAAATTTTCTCGGAAATTTTTTACCAGTAGCTTGAGTAACTTAACTGAAATTAACAAGTGGAAATTTTTCGTCATCTGTCACTTCGACATTAAATTAAAAATAGGTTAAATTGTCATTTTGAGTGTAAATAAGCAAATAATATGGTAAATAATACATATTTATTAATGTTAAATACAAATTTAGTAAATATTTCAAGTTTCTATTATAAAAAGAATTCAAAAATAGAGCGGCCGTATCATTGCGATTTTCTTACTCGTGCATTCATTCATGTCCAGGAAATTTTTTATCGTGCATTCCAACAACGTAATTAGTTCTCGTGTACCACTCGAGCTAATTAAGACGTTGTTGGAAAGCACTCAAAAAAATTTCCGGAAAGAATGAATGCACATGTGATATTACAAGTGAAAATAACTAATAGAATAGGTAGTAGTTACCGAAATCTACAGATTACCATCAGTTTGTTGGTTAACTATCACTTGTAAAACGGCAAAAATATATAACTATTAGTTAACTGTTAATTTAATTTTAACTATCAATGATAAAACCGGGCCTATGATTTCATCTTGCAATTTACTAACGAAATTAGGCATGTGTCTGGTGAAGACAATTGGGGTGTTGATGCATTGTATAGAATAAATATAAACTCACTCCAGACACAGTTTTATTGATTGTGAAAATATTACAAGGGCACAAAAATTTGATTCGGAACTAATATCTCTCAAAAACAAGAATTCTGTTTCATTGTGTTTTAAAGAAATTACTTTACCTAATTGAAAACTTAAAATTACTTACCATTATTATTGAGAAATGTTTGTGATTTTATTTATCAAACTGTTTTCTCTTTGTTCATAGACCAAATAAATGTAAGCTTTAATCTTTTATTATCTTCTTTATTTATTTTCAATATTAATATGATAATTATATGATTCGCTACAAATATCTGCAAATTTAAATACCTAATAGTATTAGTACCTACAGTAGTTTCACATAAAATGGTTCTTACAATTGGTCTATCCAAAGTACTCGTATTAGCTTCCAAATTTATTATTTTCACAGTTATACGTATTTATATTTATATTTTTGATAAATTATTTTTTCATCTTTTTTTGTTCCTATAGTGACGAACGCCAACTTTAAATTTAATTTTATTTCACCTACATCGCCTTGTCTGCGTCGTCAACAATTATTATATCTACAGACAATCCTCGTCCATACATTCCATTAGAATTTCGGAAACCTCTAGATTTATAAACTACATTCAAAGGCGCATTAAACTACATAAATAATGAATTTCTATTACTTCCTGTTTAGCCAAAAGTGACATTAACTTCCTTATTTTAAATGGAACACCTCGTATATTTTTTAAGATTTTAATTCTACATAAAATTCTGAATACAACCATGTATAATAAGCTACTTTTTCGTTGTAGATTTCTAAATGGCCTCCATTTTCTAGAATACATAGTTAAACTACTCTTCGTATAATTTCTGTTTTTTAAATCATTTATTTCATAGCTAACTATAGGAATGATTCGATTTGTTTCTGTAATATTTTAATTATTATTAATCTACAACGAAAAAGTAGCTGTTTCATAATTTTATGTAGAATCAAAATTTTAAAAAATACAGGAAGTAATAAAAATTCGTTATTTATGTTGTTTAATGCGCCTTTGAATGTAGTTAATAAACCTATAATATAAATGTAATTGACTTAAAAATACAATTTTTTTGGGGGTGCGCCTGTTTCAGGAAACGCCCGGTATATGGAACTTCAGTAGTTATTATTATAATTGTTTGTTCAATCCTAATCCTACTATTGAAATATGTTATTTCTAACTTGGATACAATGCTTGAAACTGTTTGTTTTGTTCATTACAGTTAATCATATGGCAACGGGTGGGCAAAAGTAGTGAGTGTAATTACTTTTGCCCACTCCACGCTTCTTTTACGATATTAGAAATAATCTAAAATATATTTCATAACATTTATTACATTAAAATTTATATTTATTGAAAACAGGGTGACTTTAGACTAAATGAAAACTGAAAAAAGCAAAAATACCTCAACTTCTTCACATCTTTTATTGAAATATGTGTAACCCTAATGAAGAGGGCGCATACTTCTCAATAAATCCATTTAAATAACGCCCTCTGTCACAACTTTAACGTTTTTTGACTGCATCCACTGACGGAATTTTTCTATCTTATTTAAATACCTTTCTTTCTATTAAATTATGTCTTCTTAAACAATGACATCATTTTCTTGTGCCATATTGTGTCACAGTTCTAATTTATAAATGATTTTCAAGACAGTGACATATATATATATATATATATATATATATATATATATATATATATATATATATATATATATATATATATATGTACTATATTTATTTTTGTTGACAATTGCGACTGTTTTTATTTACATGAAACATAACAACGCAAACCGCCGCCTTTGTTACTTCAAATTTCATGCAAGTTTTAATGTTTAAATAATATTCTTCTCGTAGGATTGAACAAAACGCTATACAGCACTTGTGAAGAAACGAATTCGCTCACTATGTGTGCTTTTGCACACTCGGCTGCGCCTCGTGCACAAAACTGCCACATGCGTGAGCGAAATTCTTAGTTTCTTCACTTGTATTGTAATATACTATTATACAATACTGTGACTGAAAAATAATATAACTACACCACGCATTATGTAGGTATTACCTATATTTTTGGCAGACATACATTTAAAAATAAATTAACCTTAAAAAAGTTTTTTGTAAAAATCCTTTATAATATCAGCATATTTTGTATTATCTAATACAATATACAATGTTGTTTGCTATTTCACTAATTGTGAAATATTCCACGCACGTAAATCGGCTTCAAAAGGATGCACTATAGCAAGAATTATTCAATAACATGAATTCTATGAATTCGTTAATAAACAAGCTTCATTACAATAATGGAAAATGTAATTGATATACAATGTACCGCAAAATGGACATGGAACTCCAGGGGTTTTATGGAATTTTTCATTCATAAATTGAATTTTCCGCTTGTATTTGTATGTTAGAAACATTTTTGTGTTTTTAAAAATTCTATGTTGTATATATGTAATAAATGTGTAGGTAGATTGATTTAGGTAAAATATTGCGTTTTGGACAAGCTCTAGCAGATGGGGTCATTTTAGGATTCCTAAAGACAACAATATTATAGTAAATATAGGGGTTAAATATTTTTTGCGTTCCATTTTTCGAAATCCTTATTTCACACTAGATGTATGATTTTGATTTTTTTTTATATTTAGTGTCCCACAAAGATAAATTCGAGGTATGAAAAAATTGTATAAAAAGGCAGTTTTCTTAACAAAAATTGGTATCATTTCATATATACTCAAACTACGGGTTATATCATAATGGAACACAACAAAATAAAAAAAAATTGGACTCATCGTAATAATTACCAAAATTATGATCTTTGTACAAATTATACCAAGAGATAAACTTGAATTAATACAAATTTTTTTATAATAAAATAAAGAGGTTATAATACTTATTATTATTATTATTATTATTATATAAGGAAAAACCTAAAATTATCGTGCCATAATATGTCAATTTTACGTTATAGTTTGAATAACAAATACACTTTTACCCTCGAAAAACTATTTTTACTTTGATTATACAACAAACGATCTTGATTACAAAAATTATTTTGTAGCATTTTTATTAATTTTATAATAATAATAACTCATCCTAAATAAGTTAAAATTTCAGACACAAATCCTGAAATATTTGCAACCCCAAATACAAAGCACTAATAAATCATGTTATTTTCATTCATTAATTACTTAGTTTCCTAATTTACATTATCTAAACAAATAAGGAACATACATTTACCAGAATATCATTTCAAATATTTCAATATTCAAATATGAATCGAAACTGGCGCCATCTCTAAGAAGAATGTGCGAAATGCGAAACATAAACCAGTAATAACAACAGTGATATAATATTTAGCGTGTAGTGATTTCGTAGTGCTTTATTTACTGAAATCTGTAGTTACTTTGCGATATACATTTACATTTTATGTGTAGTATGTGTCTAAGGACTTCATTGAATCCTGGAAGAAATGCCAAGGCCCTGCGACGAATAATACAAGGTAAAAGTCGATTTATATAGTTTTTCTAAGTGATGTACAGGCTGAACTAAATGTAATGTCGAAAATCTGATTGCACCTTTGGATTTCTCGTAGTTTTGTTAGTAAATAACCGAAGTTTCATATTTGTAGCTCTTTTGGCAGAATTTCTACGAATTTTTAAATAGTTTATTGAAGAATAGTTCACCTTATTAATTTTGCAAAGAATAGTATATTATTTAACGAGCATATAATGTAGGTTATATTACACGAAGATGAAAATTAGAACACGAGCCATAGGCGAGTGTTCTAATAATCCGAGTGTAATATAACCATTATATGCGAGTCAAATACTATACTTTATCTACAACTACTTGTAAATGAACTTGGTGTTGTATAATTTTACCTACATCTGCCATCGATTAACAAGCAACAATCACTACGCTTACTACAACTCTGAGAAAATTCTTGCTAGAATAATTTATTTACTTACAAAATTAATGTACAATTACTACAATTTGTGAAATTCATAAAAATATCAAAATTTACTTTTTTAGCAATGATAGAAACACACAAATGAGCAACAAATCTAATGACACCGCTTTTGCTCTGCTTCTCGTATCTCTAGAGATGAACATATTATTTCACTACTTTCAATATTCATAATTTACCTTCTTTACGACAATACGATAGAATACGATACTATTTGTTGCAGTTAAATAGTTTGTTGTATCAATCAAACACACATAACCTTACTTATTATCTGTCATCGACCAACAAACTTCAGACAAATGCTTGCTTTCTATTGGTTGAATCAAGCGTGGAATATGAAATTTCATATTACACGCCGTGTAATATGAGGCACATTTTGTATTTGGAGTTAGATATAAAATGAAGCTATTATTTAATAGTTGTAGATAAAGTAATTTTTAATTCAATACTAAAATCCCTTGTTTAAGCTTGCAAAATCTCGGGGCCCCTGAACATCTGGGGCCTCGGACAACTGCCCGAATTGCCCTACCATAGCTATGCTAGGCCCCCTCCCCCTCTAACTTAATATTAAAACACAATTATTTCATTTGCAATAACTAATTAAAACAACTAAAATCATAAATAGCGTGAAATAAGGAAGATATGAATAATGTAATGGTCGGCAAAATAGTACCTTCCACTAGAATATTTAAAGTGAGTTCTTGCCAAATCGACAGGTGATTAACTAGATGAGCTGTCGGATCAAGGATTTTAAATAATAAGGTGATGATTTGTATAAATATAAATATATTTTAAAATAAGGTAAACGGATTAAATAAAATTAATTAATTTAACAATAATAAGTGCAAATAATATAACTAACACAAATCTAATGTAACAAATACCGATTGATAAAAATGATGGTATGACTTCAAATTATTTTTCAACAGCCTGCCAATATTATCTACATCATCAATTTAGTTAGCAACTGCAGTGGAAAAATTCCATTAAATTGTATATTTCGCAAAACCTGCAGTTGATATTCATATAAACTGCCAACATAACTTCCTTTTGTAACGTTTACTTAAGCAATATACATTTTGGAAAATTTAGCGGATATGACTTAATAATTTTAATGATTTACTGTAATATTGTCAAAATTAATTATTTCGAACGGATTTTTACAATTTTAGAGGCGAGTCCTCCTTCGTTCACATTGAGCAAGCGCAACGGGCAACTGCAATCTTCAAGTCAGAGTTGGACAAGAAAATTGCAGAAGACATTTTTTTCATTTTACACTGAGCAACATCAGCTATTAGAGCGAAGGCTGGTGTAAATTTTTTGTAAGGCCCTTGATAACCCAAAATTTTATTATTATCTTCTAGTTAAAATAGCAAAATTTCAAAATTTTAAATATTTTTTGTGTTTAATCAACTCTACTTTCTGAACGGATAAAGATATTGACTTCTGGTCTGCGGCATTTGATTCCTCAGGTATTTTTATGTAAGATACATTGTACTATTTTTTTTTGAAGACCTCTAATAATCCGAAATTTAATTATTTTCTCTGAGAGAAAATTGTAAAATTTTACAATTTTAAAAGATTCTTGTGTTTAATCAACGTTAATTTCTAAACGGATCAAGATATCGACTTGCGGTTTGCGGCGTTGGATTCCTTATTAAATTTTACGTAAGATACATTATATTAAATTTTTTGTAAGGCCCTTGATAACCCAAAATTTTATTATTATCTTCTAGTTAAAATAGCAAAATTTCAAAATTTTAAATATTCTTTGTGTTTAATCAATTCTAGTTTCTGAACGGATAAAGATATTGACTTCCGGTTTGCGGCATTGGATTCCTCAGGTATTTTTATGTAAGATACATTGTACTATTTTTTTTGATAGGCCTTTGATAAGCCGAAATTTTTATATTGGTGGCCCATGGTCTATATCAGCAACATGCAATAATTATGTATTTCATGTATGTATAAATTTATTAATAAATTTACCAATATTTTGTTACTATATTATGTCAACTTAACCTCTTGGATTTGTTGTATTGTGTATTGTTGGAAAATAAGGATAGAATGGCATTATAACCACTAACGCAGTAACTTTCAAACACAATTTAATCTTTTTGACGTTTATGTTCAGTTGGTAGCATCATAACGAACTAAAAATAACTAGAAATAACTGTGAATTGCCTGCAAGCCTAAGCCAAAATTAGAACATGTTCTATTCCATGCAACCGTTGCCTCAAGATTGCTTCTGCCTGTTAAGCGTGCAATTTCTGTATTACACTCATGCAATATTGAATCAATTTGTCAAAAGTTGCACTTGCATCTGCAATATTGCTCAATGTAAAATGGACTTTATACGCTGTATAAATTACACTCGCAAGTCACAAAGTGCAACAGCTGCAACAGTTATAACATAACCTATAATAATGCAGTCAGATCTTAAACGTCAAACTGAAACTTACAGCTGTGGAAGTGGTACATGTTCAAAACGTTCTATACCTAGGTAGTTTGAAGAGTCGGTTCAGCTGCGCGAACGGACGAAGCAAATTTTTGTGTATTACATTATATTACACAATTTGATATAATACAGCTTGCTATATTGCATTTGGGAGCACACAATTTGGACAAATATAGTTTTGTCAAAGTGTAGTTTGACCAAAAATAATTAAGCCAAATTGTATTTTAGTCAAACTGTAATTTGTTCAACTGGAATTTTGTCAAACCGTAAATATGCCAAGCCGTAATTTGGCCAAAATGTATTCTAGACAAACTGTAATTTCACATTCCGTAATTTGACCAAACCGCTACTTCGATTAATATTATTTTATCAAATCGTTTTCAGGTAAACCGTAATTTAGCCAAAACGCAACTATACCTAACTGCAATAATTCAACACGGAATTTATCCAACACGTATTTTTGTCAAATCGCAGATATGCATAACCGTAATCTTGCCAACCGTATTTTACTCAAATCGTAATCTTCCCAACTCTATATAAAGACATACAGTTGGGAAGATTACGATTTGAGTAAAATGTGTTTGGCAAGATTACGGTTATGCATAACTGCGATTTGACAAAAATACGTTTTGAATAAATTCCGTTTTGGATTATTCCAGTTAATACAGATTCTTGAGATGGCGTACAACAGAAATTAGAACCGTAGGTACGTTTCGCCAAATTCGAGTAATGACTAGTATGTCATTTTACCTTGGTACGTCATTATAGGCACATCTCCCTTACTTCATCACATCAGTATTTAATTTTGATACAGTATCGTTATCAGTAATTAAAATAATTTGGGTGATTAACAGTCACTAATTACTAGAGTGCGGATTATATGCAAGCAAGTATGATTAAAATATGTATGCAATATGCATTGAAATAAGACAACAATATATGCTCAATAATATACGCTCAAAATTAAACAAATATGCAATATTTTACAAATATATGCAGATATGCAATATAATTTTATTAATTTTTACTAATAATTTATCTTTATAAATCAGAATAAAACTAAGTTGTCAAAACGAACAAAAATATCATATAGGTAAAATAAACAAATCAATGTATATCTTCTGGAATACGACTTGCGTATTCAAAATTAGACCTTATGTACCTTTAGAATTTCGTAAAAATGTGTTCAAACAATTTCATTCATTATCCCACCCTGGTGTTAGATTTACACAGCATTTAATTTCTTCCAAATTTGTCTGGCCTAATATAAAAAAATCTGACGTGGACACCACATGACTTCCTTGTACGCCTTGTGTGTTCATACTTTTCTTAATAACTAAAATGTAGAATAATATAAAAAATTCTTTTAACTTATTATACTAGTATACTCACAAATATATTTTAGTCATTTTATTTAAACTGCAGAAGAAGATATAAAGCATATTTTACTATTGTCACTGTCATGTCATAATCATTTAAATTTTACGTAGTAACAAATGTTAATCGATCATGGACTACAAGATACCGAAATACTATAAATTATAAATATATACTTTAATTATTTTTAAATGATAGCAGATACAAAAATATTTATAAAATACCGATTTTAGGTAATAATCACATAATCTTTCATTTAAAATAAAAAAAATTGTCTAAAATTAAATATTTATCGAAATATTTTTAAAAAGTACTACTTCCGGTTTGTAGACTGAAACCAAAAATAGGAGGTGCACAACTAGATGCTATAACAGTCCTAAATACAAAATTTCAACTTTCTACGTCTAACCGTATTTGAGTTATGCGACACACATACGTCCGTACGTACGTACGCACGTACGTACGCACGTACGTACAGACGTCACGACGAAACTAGTCATAATGGATTCAGAAAAGGTCAAAACGGATATTTCCATCAAAATCTGAAAACCGAAATTTTTCGCGATTACAATACTTCCTTATTACTCCGTACAAGGAAGTAAAAAGATATAAAACATTGGGTTACAGGTAGTATTCAATGTCAACGAGCTAAAATAAATAAACATACCGTTTCAACCGGTTTCAACTAATCAAACTTTTGAAATTCCAACTGTAAGATTCGATATGGTACATATAGATTTGGTCACATTACCAGAATCTACAGGTTATACTCATGTTTTAACATGTATCGATCGTTTCACTCGTTGGCCTGAGGTAATTCCTCTTAAAGACACAACTGCAGAAACAGTGGCTAAACGGCTAAAGCTTTTGTAAATGGTTGGATTGCCAGATTTGGTGTTCCATCCACAATAACGACAGACGAGAAAAACAAAAAAATAAATAAATATAAGTTTTCAATTTATATTCATAAATAGACGTGCTGTTATTCAAGTTAAAATTCTTCAGTTACTTTATATTTTTTATTGTTTAATCCTTTAAACCTTCAATTTTTCAATTTTGTATTTTCTGTTATCAACTTTTGTAAATGATTTCTAGAGGGGGAGTAAGTGTGGCATTTATTTGTAGTTTTTTATCTTATCGGCCATGCCACATTTATTTAAAAATCTAGTCTTCATATAATTAATTTATTGTATTGTTTTGGTTGACTAGGAAAACAAAAAAATAAATAAATATAAGTTTTCAATAAAATAAGTATAAGTTTTCAATAAATCTAAAAATTACTGATGGTGGTATCAAATTAGTTCGATTATAAATTTTATAATTTCAAATTTAAAAAAAATTGAAATTTTGGGTTAAAAGGTACAATAATAATATTTTATTTATTTTTGATGGTAACTCGATGGTAACCAACCTACAGGATTTTAACTCCCAATTACAGGATGGTAGATGTTATTATAGTGGAATCCGACCACTCGGATCCAGTGGTATTATTGTCGGTTGTGCTGGGAATCGCACTGGGGACCGCTAGCATGCTAGGCGGACCCCTTACCGCTGAGCTAACCACTGGCAGTTATATGCATTTATAAGTATATGTAAAAAATATTGAAATATGCAAAAAATGTATAGGTAGGTACCATATTTTGATCTATTTTTGTATGAAATGCAAACATTTGTAAAAAAATACCAACATGCACAGTAATACAATATTATGCAAATGCATATAATCCGCACTCTACTGATTACCTATAGATGTAGTGTGATCTTAAATTATTTAAGTTTTTGTTTGATTTAAAAAATTAAAAAATTCAACAAATAATGCGCCCTGCAAACGATTGCGCCCAGGCAGTTGTCTGGTTCGCCTATAGCTTAGGCTAGCCCTGGTCACCATAACGTAATATGATTTACTTATTAATACCATCTGTTAAAAAATATTCGTTCTTATTAATTCATGTTATAATTTCATACATACGGGTGTAGAATTGAAATGTGGCGTATAGGGATTTCAATGTTATTTTTTAAATATTGCTGTATCTCTTTACCTATTCACTTTAGAGGAAAAGCGTAAATACAAGATGTTCAGAATAAAAAACTGCATCGAATAAGCTTAAATTTTTTGTTCAAATCGATTTCTTTCACGAAATAAACATGAAATAAAAATCTGTTGTGGCCAGCACATGACCTCCCGCCTTGACACTGTAATTTTGTGAATTTGGATTTGGTTAGGCTACTTTTTGTAATTTTTGTTATAGTTCTTCAAGCAAAGTACCGATTCCTATTGGCATTGAAATCAAATTAGCTCTTTGTAGATAAAATTTTTATTTTTATTACCTTATATCCAGTGATAATAATAATAATGAATCGATGATACTTCTTGACTGAATACGTTTAATGGAAGGATAAAAAGATAAAAACGTAATGGAATTCAGTCAGTTTTTAATTTATTATATTTCGGCTCCTATAGGTTCTAAGTTTCAAACCATCTTAATAATATATTTATATTTAAAAATGGTGTCACAAAAATTTCAGAAACTGTGTATACGTCTGTTCATCTACCACATTGACATTTCATTTTTGTTTTTAAGTTTTGTTCCTATATTATGATTTACAAATCCTGGTAGGTAAAATTATAAATTTTTGAAAATTAATTTTTCTTTATTGGTAAGAGATAATAGAAACGATGTTAAATAAATATTGTAAAAGATAATTTGTTCTTTCAAATGTCGAATGACAAATTGTAACTATCGCAGTATTTTCTATATTTTTTGCAAAAAATGTTAAAATGCTTCAAGAAAATACCATTTCCGGTTGGCAGATTTTTACCAAAATCTTATCAGCTCTTCATTAACATATATAAATGTATATTGCAAAATATTAGAATTTTATGTACAGTAGAATTTGAGATAATGAATCAGAACGAAAGACTATAGTAGGCGCACATACAGACACACACACACACACACACAGACATCATCGTGAAAATAGTCAAAATAGGTTCTAAAGGTGCTAAAACGTGCTTATTGACAAAAATCTCGACATCGAATTTTTTCACGATCCCTATACCTCTCTAGGCGAGAGGTAAAAATGAACAATTTAGGCTAGTTTCAGACTGCCATGTAAAATTAAACAAAACAAAAATATTTATTCCGTCACTCTGACAGTTGCCAGATTTGAAATAGTTGTTCTAATTGATTTATTGGACCATAAGAAGGATTCACTAATCAAAAAAATAAATTAATAATTATTTTATTTTCCTTCTTTTCTTCCTAATGCCCTGTTCACACGTTGCTACTTTGAAGACGCATACGTGCTACTGTAGCATGAAAAGAAATTCAAATCGAAACAATTACCGCAAAAAATCGCTATCTACACACACAACGATCAACGATGTGAAATTATCAACGAGTAGTTCTTGATACTTTGATGCTACAAATTAGCAGCGCTGCTATTTGACAAGCGACTCAGATTTTTTCTTGCTACAGTAGCACGAATGTGTCTTCAAAGTAGCAACGTGTGAACAGGGCATAAGATATATTTTTTCGTAATTAATTGAAGTGTTTATTTTTTTGATCTGACTAATTCATTTTATTTTTCATGGCACTCTGTAAACAGCTCAAATTTATCAAATTTAATTTACGTTTATCTCGTGACAGGAACGTTTTATATCAATAAATAAGGGCTCGCTGGATGCAGTTTTTTATTCTGAACATCTTTTGTATTTACGATTTTGCTCTAAAGTGAATAGGTAAAGAGATACAGCAATATTTAAAAAATAACATTGAAATCCCTATACGCCACATTTCAATTCTACACCCGGTATATGTATATTAAAATTTTGAAATATAAAGTTAAAAGGTTTTTTATTTTCATACCACAAATAACTAAACTAATTCGTTGTTAAGTATTTATTATTTTATAATTTCAAATATTGTGCATTAAAATATAAAGTTAAAAGGTTTTTTATATTTTCATAAAACAAATAATTGAACATTAAATTTAACTGACTATAATCCTAAATCCAATAGTATTTCGGAAATAAAGCTGTACTACATTTTACAAAAATGCAACATAATCAGCTTATTCGTGCCGTCATGTTTTCACATCCAAAAATTAACAAGAAATAAATCATTGATGTCACATTAATGAGTCCGACAATCAACAAAATTACAATTTGATTAAAACAAATCGTTTGACATAGTCATCATGATTTGTAATAGTTATTTACATACCAAATTCGGAAACGTGAGGTTCCAGGATGAGTGTTTTGGTAGCGCGAGCTTGCGAACGTTTACCATTGAACGGTTTCGGGAACCAAATTTACGAAAGTGATATGTATAATATTTTTTGTACGAAAAGTATAAAACGCCATACAAATAAACAAAGTTATTTTAGGAGTTACTATTTTTAACTGTCAAAGTTGCAGTTAAATATAAACATAATACATAATAATTCGTCTAATACTTAAAAAAAGTATCAATTTATTTTTAGAACTTACCAATTTCATTTGTAATGTAGCAAATCTAAATTCAAAATACTTGTTAATCTTATCTTAGATTATGTTTGTTGGTTATGTTGCGCACGAGTACTTTCAAACTGTTTCCATTTTCTATTATAATTATTACGCAACAGGATGTTTGAGACATTATATTATGTTATTTTAAATATATTGCTTTTTAATATTATATGTTTTAGAAATAGGTGTGTCTTTTCGAAATTTCCCGATCGTGTGATAATACTAATAATACTTTATTTTTCCAAAGACTGAAAGTACAGTAGAACGTCAGATAGAAAGTTACAAACATTATTACAATAAACAATACATTAAGCATTAAAAAATAATCCAGAGTATATAAATTATTACTTAATAAATAGGGTTTTAGTTTATTTTTAAAAGAATAAAAACTAGAGCATTCCTTAATATCTGGTGATCAGTGATTCAAAATACGAAGTCCTATAACGTTGGGAGATTTTCTCGTTATATTTAGTTTGCATTGAGGGATCACAAAATCATTTTTATTTCTAGTGTCAAACTTGTGTTCATGAGTCTTAAATTTATCTTTATTGTTATATACAAAAGTAGCTTGTTCCACAATATAAAGACAAACTACAGTTAAGATGTTGAACTTAATGAAGAAAGGTTTACAGTGGGTTTGCGGCGGTACTCCAGCAATGCACCTAATCACTCGCTTCTGTTGAACGAAAGCAGTTGCGAGTGTTGAAGTCGATCCCCAGAAGCAAATACCATAACGAGATGATCTTTGCTCTGTAAAACCATATGACATACCCGATATTTACAGCGGATTTCAGATGTCTGATCTGAAAACAAACCGAACTAAGTGTAGCAATTTGATTCTGTACATGATCATCTCCATTTAAATTTTATATTGTAAGTCCTAGGAATTTACATTTTGAAACTTTATTGACTTGGAAACTATCAATTTTAATATCAATTTCTAGATTCCTCTTACATTGTAGTGTTTGAAATCTAATAAATTCAGTCTTATTTGAATTATTGCTAAACCAGTACGAAAGCCTATTAAAGTTTTCATTACAGACCGTTTGAATATCCTGTAGAGATTAATATACAAAATAAATAATATTGGAGCAAGGATACTTCCTTGTGGTACCCCAATATCAATATTTGTGAGAGAGGAGTTAACAGTGGAAGGACCAGATTCATCAAGCCACCTAATTGAGACGAACTGCTGACGATCAGCTAGAAAATTTGAAATCCAGTCAAGGAGTATACCTCTGATTCCTAGTGAATTAAGTTTTTGAAGCAGTATTCTATGATTAACGCAGTCAAAAGATTTTGACAAGTCACAGAACACTGCTACAGGATTATTTCCTTGATCAAGGTCAGAAACAATTGTTTCATAAGCATGTTGAATTGCGGTTAAAGTAGAGCAGTTTTCCTGAAACCCAAATTGACTATTGCTTATTACATTATGAGCTCCTAGAAAGTGGTTTAATCGAGTTAAATAAGCATATTCAAAGATTTTAGAGAATGATGGAGCTAGTGCAACAGGTCTGTAGTTATTCATATCTGCTTTATTATTTTTTTGTGAATGGGTATTATTTTATTTATCTTAAGTTTTTGTGGAAAGTGATCAGTTTCAAAAGATAAATTAATGAGATGAGTAAGTGGAGCAGGCACTTGAGATGCATCTTTTGGGAAAAAGATAAAATACGGGTCAAATATTTTAATAGATAGATTAACATATAAAAAACCGAAAAATCGTGGAAATCACATTATTGATTCCAAATACTCAAATATTTAATAAACCTTAATTTTTCTGCTATTTCTATTAACGAGTGTAAATATTCTTCACTACGATTTTCCAGAGCTAAGTGGTTCATTATTTAATGTTTATAAAATAATTAAATAATTAAGGCACAAAGAAAACTAATTTACCCTCTACTCTTGTGAGAATATTAATAACATTTCTGTTTAACGTAATTAACATGATGCTTTTATTGTATCGTTGGTTTTAAGGCGGTTGCATAGTCAAAATATAGGTTTTGCTGAACGGGCTGTATTACTTTAATAAACAAAATATTAAATTATGTATCTGAATAAATAAATAAAAATCTTTTTGCATTTTGTAACTCAGAAAATTAAATTTAAAATGAATCAACAGCAGTCGTCAAAATAGCGAAAAACAATTATGCAGTTTCCCCATAAATTGGTTTAAATATAATATGATTTTTTTTAACAAATAAGACAATTTTCTGAAAGCTTGAAGTTGCCCTCTTTTTGCTCTAATACCACTTTTTTACATTTTTATATAAGATTGTATTAAAACACGCATGAAATATTCACAAAATTGGCCACGTTTAGCCTTGGACATGTAAAAATTGAAGAAAAAACTAAAAAAACTGGCATTAGAGCAAAGACCTATTTCACAAAATTAAAAACAGACTTCAACAATTTATTCCTTAAAAGTTTACAATATCGTAGTTTAAATTGTACTGATAAAGATATAATTTTTTGAACAACAAAGCTAGATTCAGATCTACCCAATTATAAGTATAAGTGACTAATTTAACCAACCAGCGCATTCAGAAAATTCCAATTTCAATTATAAGTGCGAACGTGCAGCGCTGGTTGGTTAAATTAGTCACTTATACTTATAATTGGGTAGGTCTGAATCTAGTTTAATGCACCATAATACCGTTCAACATGGTATGCATATCCTAGAAGATATTGTGGTATATCCAGAGAATACACATTCTACGAGTAGTAGAACGGGTATTCTGGAAGAAATTACTAAAGCCCTGTTCACACATGGACACACAGAGGACACCACATAGAAGACATACACACACAACAGTAAAAAATACTGTGTGTTGCTTGTGAAATAGAGGCGCCGATATTTTGTGGCTTCTATGTAAGTAAGGAAAAAAATCAATTTTGAGACCACAAACTTTTCACACGTTCTTCATTGTGCTTCTGTTGCCTGTGTATGTCATGTGTCTTTATGTGTCCATGAGTGAACTGGGCCTAATGTAGCGATTCAAGAAATACCACAACATCTTCTGGGATATGCAAACCATGTTGAACGATAGTATGGTGAATCATTGCGAGAGGAAGATCTAATTGAATACTAATAAAAATAATCTTTTAAGGAATAAATTGTTAAAATCAGTTTTTAATTTTGTGAAATTTGTGAATTCGGTTTTCATTATTGCGAAATCAAAATTCATTTGTGTGAAATCAGTTTCCATTACTGTGCAATCATTTTCAAAAGTGTGAAATCGCATTTCAAAAGTGTGAAATCATTCTGTAAAAGGTATAGTAGTCAACCACCTTAAGGTCGAAAACTCGTTACTGGTCTTTTTGTGTTGGTTAACCTCAAAGACTGCGTCTTCTGTCGAATCTTCAGCGACGCCATGTTCTTGACGCTGTTTTCTGCAAGACGTCAAAAACAACTTCCGTTTCCTGTTAACGAGTGTGAATATTCTTTTTTGAAATTTGTTCACTATGATTTTGTAGAGCTAAGTAGTTCATTATTTAATTTATATAAAATAATTTATTAATTAAGGCACAAAGAAAACTAATTTACCCTGTTACGCTTGTGAGAACATGTATAACTTAATTAACATGATGCTTTTATTATATCGTTAGTTTTACCGTAGAAAACTCGTTACTGGTCTCTTTATGTTTGTAACCTCAAAGACTGCATCTTGTGTCGAATCTTCAGCGACGCCATGTTCATGGCGCTGTGTTCTGTAAGACGTCAAAAACAACTACAGTTTCCTATTAATTTGAAATTAATTAAAGTGCTGCCAACGGATTTTTAAACGAAATTAACTGCCGACCACGGTGCTGCCAAGTGAAAATGAGAAACGAGAAAAAAAATAAAGATTAAAATGCAGTTCAAAGAAAACTCATTTACAGTTTGTATTTGATCTTAAAGTTTATTTTTAACAAAAAAATTCTGCAGAGCTAGTCTCACTACCATGGAAGTTGTATATAGAGCGTCTCTAAAAATTAGTGGACACGATTTGATCAAAGATTTCTAGGCCTAAAATATTTAAAGACTACTATCGGATTCATAATAATTATACTCAAAATAATCAAAAAAATTGAACTAAACTTAATTCTAAAAGAGTGCTACGCCCCTGAAGGACGATTCGGCGCAAGGGACGGTGAGTCTCAGCTAACTCAGTGAAGATAGGGATGGTTCTGAATTAGGGGTTGGATTTGTTTGGGAGCCAGTGTCCTCAAAAGGCTCAACAGGGCTGAACACCAGACCGGGAAGGGAGGATGCAGCAGGAGTATAATAGTTATTTATATTACAAGTGGGATAAGAGTATTATTACAGCAGTTGAATATGAAGAATTGTGTAATCACATGAGTGTTGTAATATATGCTTTGAATTGTGATATACAAAATTTTATCCACGATTGCTCAAAATTATTAAAAATTGATATTTTTATTTAAACGTCAGATTTGAAATTTTAAAAATTATATATTTTGACAATAATTGATAGTTGTCAGTTTCTATAATTTTGATTTAAAATCAAAGCAACCGGTACATACAATTTGTTTGAAAGCAGGACATCCTGTCAGATTTATTTTCAAACAAATCTTTAATTTGTAAGTTTATACGTGATATTTATTTATTATTCGTTTATAAATTAATTATTATGGGACAGTAATTCAAAATTGATTTATTCCAAGAATATTTAAGGAATAAATACGTAGACAAGTATATTTCATCATATTACTTCACTAGTGAGGTAATATAACTAATTACCTCACTCAAATGATGAAAATAATATGATTATTATATCACTGGCGTGGATAAATAAATAAATAGTTGCGCAGGAGCGCAGGTAGTTTGAACAGTGCAGTAATATTACGTTAATAATTAAGTACAGCGTAGGTCATAATAAAATAGTATAGTGCACGCTTAAGTAAGTAATGCCAAGGCTAGATAGTGGTTTATACCTATGGTTATCTCGAAAAGAGGACGCCGAGCGAAGCTAGCTAGCTAGCTTACTTCAATAAATTAAGTATTGCATCCGCCACGAAGCCACGATAGCCGACCGGACTAACGTAGCGAAGTTATTCATGGTGGTCCGATCTGCTAGCGAGGTCGTGGGTTCGTATCCCACTAAGAGCATGAATGTTGTGATTATCTAAAAATTTAATTTGAACATAAAATTGTTACTGGCTAAAATCGGAATTAAATGCAAATTTTTCAAGTGAGGTAAACAAAAATTAATGTGAAATTGACACCACCACATTACCATTACTTATTATAAGTAGTATTAAAATAGTGAAATATTTTAATGTACTTTTCATTCGCGAGATATCCTTAACTAAATATTTTTTTTTTGTATTACACGGCAAATATCGAAAAATTATCAATGTAAAATATCTTTATTTCTAAAAAGAGGACAATTGTATTAAAATGAAAAAAAATACCGGACCCCAACATCTTCAAAAATCTGATGTGGACACCACATGACTTCCTTGTACGCCTATTAAACTGTTCATACTTCTTAATAACTAAAATGTAGAATAATATTATAATATAATAACCGTATTTTATTTTTGCGGAAAATACCAAAAAATACCTAGAATAAAGTGCCCTTTTGACACGGACGATCGGAACCAAAATATTAGGTGATCAACTATAGTTCATTTGAGAATGACTGACAAGTAATAAATCATTATTTGTAAGAGTAGTATTGGATTTTTGCCAGCAATGCGGCAAATAAAACTTCCAGAAAAATAAGTTGTAACTACACTAGGATGGTCAAAATAAGCCGCACACTTTGTACCTGGAACGAAACTTACTTCTCGAACAATAGAAATGCCCTGATAACCGAGCGATAATCCCCGTCGGACTGTGTCATAGACGTAGATAGTATTTTTCAGAGTGATCTGTTTATACATTTACTAAAAATAAAAGTTTTTAAATACTTAAATATAACTTTCTCACTCATTATTATTAAAATAAATCTTTTCCCTGAAAAACAACTTAGACCTAAAACGATAGTTCTCTACCGAATGTAGTCATTTCGACTATCCCTGTGCAAACAATTATTGGCGCGCCACTGGAATGTCTTTGACAGAATGATTTATTACTGCCAGTCATTCTCAAATATAGTATAGATGCAACATGAGTCTCAAATACAAAATTTCAACTTTCTACGACATACCGTTTTTGAATAATGCGAAAAATACCAAATAGTGCCCCTTTGGCACGGACGATCGCAACCAGAAGGTGCACAATTAGTTGCTATAACAGTCCTAAATACAAAATTTCAACTTTCTATGTCTAACCGTATTTGAGTTATGTGACACACATACATCCGTACGTCGGGGAGGAACGAATGGGTCGACGGACCCTCCTTTCATTTATGCATTTAAGTTTTTTCAAATTTATATTTTAAAAAATCAAATATAATTCAATTTTTTTCTGTTTATTTGTAGGTTATATTGGATACAAAAATTTTATTTTTTATTTAAATTTAAAAGTGGTTATATTGTCATTTTGAGTGGTTGAGATTTCTATTGTACATAGAACTCGAAAATAGGTCGGTGCTGTCAATATGATATTCTTACCGAATCTGCACTCGTTCATTAATTCATTGATTAAGACATTGTTGGAAAGCACTCAAAAAAATTCTGGAAGAAATTAATTCACATGTGAATATTACACAAATTTAAAACGAATAACATTTACTTTTAATCGCGTTAAATCTGGCAGTAGTTATGTTTTAAAATTTTGTATTTTGAACAAATTATTGGAAGGGGGTTAATTTTTAGTTTGAAGGGATAAGCCCCCTAGACCCCCCTTAGTTGCATCCACGGTCAAAGAAGATTAGGTTGAACGACTTATATCCGTTTACACTGAATCTATGCAGTCAGAATAAATACCTTTAGATAGATGTCTCTGTTGTATCATTGCAGGCTAGGTTGTAAATAAGTTATTGATGTGTCAATTCTGACGATTAGTAATGATCTTCTTTTACCTTTTAAAACATTTATGTTGTTCGTTTAAACTCTATATAGACCAGGGGCGGATTGGGACTATCAAACCGGCCCGGTAATTGCAGCGGACGGTTATATGGCCAGTCCGCTCTGTATAGAGCTGTCTCCAGAGATACACCAGCGCCGCTCAACGGAGGGTATGGCGTTGACCAGCAAAATCTTATTAGTTGATAAACCTAATCTTCTTTGACCGTGGATGCATATAACTGAACGGTAAGTAAATTAAAACTGAACGATAAGTTAATTAAACAAAACGGTAAGTAATTTACTTAAGGGGAAAACCGGTGACTAAAAGCGTTCCAATTACATTGTTGAAAAATACTAACAAGAATTAAAATGTGATGTTTTTGCACTTCAGCATTAAATTCCATTTGATTTTATTGTTTAAATGCACCTTACTTTATTAGTTAACTATTTGAATTAAGGCAGATAAATACAATCTTATTAGATTTTACAAAATTCCTTTTTATCGTCGCACACGTCAAGTAACAAAATTCATGAAATTTTTTAAATAGTAGAGTTAACACGTCTCTATTGAGCTCCTGTCAAATTTTTTCAAACTTAATTCAATTATACTGTAAAAAATTGTATTTAATTACGGAGAAATTTTTGTTCAAATTGATTGTTGCTCCTTAACGCTCATAGCAAAATTTTAAAAAATATACGGGAGAAGCTCAATATATTCATTTAAAATAAAAACTGGGTAAAGAACTTTAAGTATACGTCAAAAAAGGAATTTTGTAAAATATATTAAGATTTTGATTTTCCAATTCATATTAAATAGCTAATTGATAATCTAATGTGTATTAAAAAGATAAAATTTAATAGAACTAACGATTTTTCAGTTCTTGTCAAGATTATTCAACAATGTAATTTGAGCGCATTTAATCACCGGTTTCCCTCTTAACGTTCACTGAACGGTAAATTTTGTTTTAGTATTACTAACTATGAAGAAATTAATATTTGCGTACCTTCAAATAAATTTTGCTTACTCCAATCGTGCAAAAATTGATATAAGCATCGCGAATATAAGGAATTCGCTCATTTTCCAAACATTGTCATCCATCGGTAAACTGTTCTTACCGTTCTTGATACTAATATACTTATTGTGTATGTAATTAACGTCCAGGGACGTGACCAGGGGTGGGCCTGGGTGGTCCAGGGCCCAGTCTGTAAAGTCTTGGCCCTCCCAAAAATTTTACAATATTTTTACATTAGTTTACAGAAGAGACACCTAAATTTAAAATATTAAATAATGCCTTACATATACTAGGGAAGATATGTAGATTTATAGGTAATTGAGGCAAAATAATCTTTATGAATATATTTATTTCTGGTTAATGTTGTATTTTTGAATAGAATGTATTAACTTGTCAGTTTGAGTGCTCGTGCAATCTTTATCTATAAATATCATATTCAAACTGAGTACCTACTGTTTTTCTTATGAAATTAATTTCAGGAGGAAATAAGGCAAATTCCTTCAGCAATGAAATTTTTTTCGCCTCTCTTCGCTTGGCATACTCCTATATTTTTCAAAACAAAAATTTTACTACAAAAAGTGTGACTCACTTTAATTTTTTACTGACCCGCCCTAAAAAAATCCTAGTTACGTCCCTGTTAACGCCGTGAAAAATGTGAGAACAAAAGTAAAGTAGGGTAAATATATGTAAAGCATTCTAGTAATTCTTATTACCCTTCCTCTATTCCTTCATTAATGCCGCCTTTCTCTGTTAAGCCCTGTTCGCACGGCGATCTTTGTAGATTCTACGGAGAGTCAAAGTCACGGCAAAGAAGAAGTTTTTTCTTTCTAGTGATAATTACGTGGTTTTGAAGCAATCAATAAATTATAAATTCTTCTTTTCCAAGACTCATTGAAGATTTAACAAATAATTCTCACTAGAAAGAAAAAACTTCTTCTTTGCCGTGACTTTGACTCTCCGTAGAATCTCCAAAGATCGCCGTGCGAATAGGGCTTTATGTCTCTTAGTCCAGTAGCCTAGTCATGGTTATAATAATGGGCCTAAGTTGCATCAAGTGGTGGTAGTAGGTTTCTATTTTTTTTCTTGTATAGGATGTGACTAAGATGCAAAATCCAAGTTTTCGACCTCGGCAACCCTCCGGAACACTTTTGAATATCTCAAAAACTGCTAAATTTTTGCACTTTTTTCGGTTTCTTACCATTTTGACTATGAAGGAGCACGATTTCGACAAAAACCATTCTATACATTTTTAAACTAGATTAAATTGTCTACAATCTAAGACCAGAATGGGCTTAGTAGCCTTAATAGTTTCAGAGATACAGCTTTTCAAAGTTTGGTAAATTTTCCAAACTTGAAAATTTTAAGCTAGTTTGCATGATACACAAAAAACGGCTGTAACTTTCCAACGGATAAAAGTATCGCCGTCCGGTTTCACGCATTCAATTCCACAGATTTGTATCTATTTACGATATAATTTTTATAATTTTCGATACCTTAGTTTAGCCACAATCTTAAAATATATATTTTTTAAATTTTGTGTTCATAACATAATAATAACATAATTTCTGAACGAATAATGATAGTGACTTCCGGTTTGCAGCACTGAATTCCTTGGACTTTTATCTATAAGATACATTCTGTCAAAAATTTTCAATGGTCTTCCTTGAGCTGAAATTTAAAGTTTTTCCGCGAGAGAATATAGTAAACTTTTTGTTTACTCTTTTGTATATTGTTTTAATCAACTATAATATCTGAACGAATAATGATAGAGACTTCCGGTTTACAGTATTGAATTCCTCGGACTTTTTTCTATAAGATACATTGTGTCAAAAAATTTCAGTGGCCTTGGTTGAGCTGAAATTTAAAGTTTTTCCCCGAGAGAATATAGTAAAAATTTTGTTTATTCTTTTGTTTATTGTGTTTAATTAACTATAATATCTGAACGAATAATGATATTGACTTCCGGTTTCCAGCACTGAATTCCTCGTACTTTTTTCTATAAGATACATTCTGTCAAAAATTTTCAATGGTCTTCCTTGAGCTGAAATTTAAAGTTCTTCCGCGAGAGAATATAGTAAAATTTTTGTAGAAGAGAAACGGTTGGTGTTTCAAATCTGTATATTTTGCCAAACTTTGAAAAGCTGTATCTCGGAAACTATTAGGGCTACCGAGCCCATTCTGGTCTTAGATTGTAGACAATTTAATCTAGTTTAAAAATGTACATAATGGTTTTTGTCAAAATCGTGCTCCTTCATAGTCAAAATGGTAAGAATCCGAAAAAAGTGCAAAAATTTAGCAGTTTTTGAGATATTCAAAAGTGTTCCGGAGGGTTGCCGAGGTCGAAAACTTGGATTTTGCATCTCAGTCACATCCTATACAAGAAAAAAAATAGAAACCTACTACCACCACTTGCTGCAACTTACGATGTACTAGGTTACTGGACTATCTCCGACACGGGTTTACTTTCCTCCTCTCGCGACGCGCAACGTCGCGGCGCCTTGCCTCTCTCAATCTGTCTCTCGTGTATATAAACCGTTCCCACGCAGAGTACAGCGTCAATTGAACGCGAGGCAGCGATGCTATTTAATTGTGTGGGTTAAGATTAACTGGACTCAACGACTCAACGTCAAAGGGTAGTTAAGTTTATGTGCACCGACTGTACTCTAAAAATGTTTGGCGTTGATGGCGGTACGTGATTTGATTCGTTAACAACTAATGACGACAACTGTCATTTGTAACGCCCTCTCGCCTAAACGTTTTTATGGTGCTAACGTTGCATGTTAACTTAACTTTAGGGTTCAGAGATTTGAGAAAAGAAGCTCCGTTAATGATCGTTCCTGTAATTGTTGTAAGTATGATTGTTGATTGATGTTGTACTATGTTTGTTTGTTCCTTATATTTATTATGTCCTAATTGTTATTCTATATTTAAGATTTAAGTAATTTCATTATTATGTGTAATTTTAACTTCATTGGCGACATTATTCACTATTCAAAAAAATATCTATCAGATCTAGTCTCGAATAGGCAACTCCACCATAATCGAAATGAAGAATATTAACGATAAAACATAAATTACATATCCAGTTATGACTAATAGAATAGTTAAGAAAGACAGTTTTTAAATAATTTCATTTAAAATATATAAATTATTTAAGATTTCATGACGTAGATAGTTTAGGACATGGTTTGTTTCATTATGGACGTTTGTTATTGGCCGTACAAATTTTCGCGCGATGAGAATATGAGAAGAAGAGACATGATGCAGCAGAGAATGTAACTACCATCCGTCATTATTACATTATTCGTGCATATTCTATTTGTGTTTGATTTTATTTTATACTTTTAACTCTACAAAATATCTTTTTTAATATAGCAAGACGACTTTTTAATATAAAATAAATAAATAATTTATTTTAAGGAAAATGTTGTCAAACAAACTGATTGAGCGCCACTGTAGGTACCACAGACGTCACCCCAAAATACCAGACTTTAAAAAAAATCATATCTCTCTTATAGTTTTGTAAAAAATTAAAAAATACAGTAGAAAAGCCAATTAACCTCAACACTATATAAGTCTGAAGCTATATTATAAATTTTGTAAAACACTATTATAATAACGCAATTTCTAAATCCTAACACTACTGCGAAATTTAGTAGTAGACTACAGACTACATTTACATTTAATAACAATTTTATTTTCTCATTTGTTATAAATAATATCATTCTTGATAGAACAGTGATGTATTACATACCTAATACTACTACTTGTATTTACAATTTTAATAAAATATCATCAAAAATTCACAAGACATTACAAGTTAAAGTTAAAAACTCACCAAAATTTTAATTTCTAAAAAAGGAGCACACAACACGCTCGACGATTTTTAACTGATTCACTCATTTTTGTACTGTTACGGTACCAAAACTAATAATCAAAGTCAATTCTTTGTGCTGTTACACGTATCACGTGTCAGCTGTCATAATACACCACCAAAAGAAGCCGTCCAGCTCGGTTTTTCTCTTGGCTCACTTGCTTTCAGACGAGTAATAAGAACTTTAATTCAACTCTGTGTAGAACGCATATTTTTTCTCTCCCTTAACGCTCCGGCCAACTCTGGCTGCATGATCAGTGCGTAGGTAGGTACTTACGAAAATAGACATTTTATGAAAATTTTGGAAAAAGATGTACCTATACTAGTATACTATATGTCACCGATGTCATATCTGCTGTCACAAATGTTTCGATCATGGATTACAAGATATCGAAGTTTCACACACAAAATTATAAATTGTAATTTAATTTGTAAATGGTGTCAGATCGCCAGATGCAGAAAAATTTATATTAAACCAATTTTACGAGTAGACATAGTAGACAATAACATTTTCTTTATTTAGTATTATAAAAAATTGTCATAAGTCATTGAAGATCAAGATATTGGAGAAAAATAAAATACTACTGTCTGTTAATGGATTGTTTCCAAAATTGAATGGTCTGTTATGGTTCTTATTAAAACCCTAAATATAAAATTTCGTAATTTAATGTTTGATATTTTTTGAGACACTGTCGAAGGAAAAATCTTAACATACGAACAAACGCACGCACGCACACACATCCACACAGACATCATCTCGAAAATTGTAAATTCGTATTCTAGAGACCCTGAAACGGGCTTATCTTCTAAAAACTCATACTCGAAAATGTTGACCCATTACAATACTACCTACTCTCTTATAGCATATGAGGCGAGATGTAAAAATACAACATTTTCCCTAAAAATTTAATTAGGTATTAGGTGTTCCGGTTCGGTTCGAGTCCCTGGGATTAAAATGTTTGATATCCTTGCATAGCTGCCAGAAAATAATTATAGTTATTACCCTTTATTAATTGAATAGAATAGAACTAAAGAAGTATTGTTGAACATGGTTAACCCTTATCCGAGCAAGGTGGGTCTATCGGACCCTTACAATTTTACAATTTTTCTTGTATATATTTCAAAAACAAACGAGAAAACCGAATTATCCCTCAAGGGATTTCTTATCGGTTTATGTTAATTACATGTTTAAAAATAGTTTGTGCTATTTAAAATAAATAATTATAATATTTTTTAACACAAACAGGCAGGTGGGTCCGTCGGACACTATTGTCTTGTGTCTAATATAATGTAATATTGGTAATATAAGACACAAATATAAACAAAAAGGCACAAAATGACAAAGAATTAGGATACATTATTATTCACTTTATCTGATGTTGAAGATAATGGCTATGGAATTGAAACATGTACTGGCTCGCAGTCAGGCTCTGATAATTATGAAAATACAGACATTAGTGACACTCACAACCATAATGAAGTGTTTTCATCTAAAGACGGTACTTCATGATCGACAACTCCATATCCGAAAGGACAAACTCCGGCTTATACTCGTAATATCATAAAATCTTCATTTCAAAAAGTTTGTTTCACCGGTAAAAATTCTGGAAACTTTAGATCCCTTGTTATATATAAATAAAAATATCGCAAATGATATACAAAAATATACGAACTAAGAGGTGATCGGGTTTTTTCGGATAAATAAAATTTTCGGATAAATAAAATACCGATTTTATTGACTTATTATACTACTCAATTTTTACTAAAATAAAACGTATATAGACTACCACGAAGGGTTTTCATGTAAAAACGAAAAATTTAATTTGTATTTTAATTATCAGATGATCAGATGGATTATGATTTATCATTATATATTTTGTTCACATGGAATTAATTCAAATTTATTTATTTATTAATGAAATGCATTAGCAAATACTAATGAATAATATTGCCGGTAAAATAAATAAATAAAGAAATGTAGAAATAAATAATAATAAATTACAGTTTTAAATAAAAAATATTATATACTTTGTTTATAGTAACTCTGTTAGCTTTGTAACAATTTATAATTTAAAATTTACCTACATAAAATGTATATGAAATTATCAGAGCTGGGCATGAATTAATTCAAAATGAAATAAAAAATGATTTCAATTCATTTTTTAATTTTAATTCAAATGAATTAATCTCTTTCAAAAAGAGTGAATTAACTCCTACAGGTTTCAAATATGAATTGGAATTGTGAATTGTTTTTAGGGCTAAATAAAAACGGTAACCAATAAATAAATTAAGGTTTTGCTTTAGGTTTTGATCCTGACATGTTCAAAAATTTCGGTTTCGGTTACGGTTCCCACGTTTTTTCGTTTTTTTTTGGTTAGTGGTTTCGGTTACGGTTTCAGTTTCATCTCTGCTTTTAAGACTACCTATATTTTTTTAAATAAAAACAAAAAGATGCAACTTTTAATATTGCATTCAATTTGTATAAAACAGCGCTTTTGACAAGAGCTTTTATACTTACAAAGCTTTCATTATTAAACAGCGCAGATTAAAATTGTCCCAGTCTTTCAGTTCTTTGTACGAAACATTAAACAACATTGGAAATTACATATTAATTGCACCTGAAAAAAAAATCGAAACTTCAAACGTGCAAATCGCAATAAAAGGCTTTGTTTGTTTGTTTGTTTCACACTCGATGTACCTACGTGTGATCAGATCATGTTACGTTGTGTTGGTTTGATAATTACACTCTTATACAGGTTGGTGGAGGTAAAATACGAACATAGGGAAATATATGACAATGGAGTTATCATGCTAGGCATCTTGATTTACATGGAATAAGTACTGTCAATGTCAAAGTAGCTGTCATATTACTGAAATTTTTATTTTCGTTAAAATATTTTCTTTTCATAATAATGTATGTGTACGAGCAGAACGAGAAAGTTTACATGCACTTTTAGATTTTAATATTATTTCTGTTATTGATTTCTCTTTTTTCCACACAAATTCACATTACTTCGTTTTGTGACACTACTACAAAATATATCAAGATACCTGGCATGAAAGTTCGATTGTCATGAGTATGTTCCCTATGTTCGCATTTCACCTCCACCAACCTGTATAAAATAAGCCATGAAAACAGTCTTTCTTCGTTATTACAGCGGATAAAAAATCTAATAAATTTTTATTTACCTTTGAATGATTGTCATGACAACAGCTCAAAATTTTTAAAAATCGGTATCATGTTGCTTTGAATAACAAAATCAAATTGAAAAGTCAAGAAACTGTCGTTGTTATTTGTGAAATTATCATACCGAATTACCCATACAAACATCGATCGTATTAACGTCTGTAAGACGTACATCTTGCTACTGTCATTTAGACGTCATAAGGAGACTAGTACTGGTCGAATTTTAGACGTCTTATACAGTAGTCTTTAAGTCGTCATCATATTGTCCAGTTTTAAATCTCCCGCTTACAATATATAGGAGTCCTATATTTGTCTCAAAATTCATCTTGGTTATGACATACAGGATTCCTATATTGATCAAAAAGTCGTATATTGGTCATAATTTTATTAAAAAGATCATTTGACTGTCGAAAAGGTATTAAATAGACGTCATTTGCATGGAAGAAAATAACATCTTTTAAACATCCAGAATGGAGGACATAAGACACGTATGTGACGTCTTTGTGATTACATTTGGATCTGACGTTTTAAAGACATGGAAATTATAAAGACGTCTTCACGACGTATTTTTGTTGTATGAGTACACGCGAGGTATTTATTTTATCTGGATAATCATGCATTTTATAAACTCAAACTTCTCATCCTGCGGACTCGAATTTTTATCAGAGACAGTTTGTTTAGTCAAATTACTAGGCAACCAAGTTTAGTTGATTTAGTCTATAGTTGATTTCTTAACTAAACGGAGCAATCTGAAGTTGTCTCACTGAGCCGTATTTACACAGTGTAAATACGAGAAAAATATCACTATATATTTTTTTGGCGGCAAAATTAAGTTTGACCTATCAGCGGGCAAACTCGATACAGTCACTGACAACAGCTGACCAGACAAGATGGAGAACATTCGTTTGTTTACATTACAAAATTTGTGTGCTGTAAAACCTTGTGTTACATCAGCCAATCAAAAACGATCAGTTTTAGCATTCCAACTTCAGATTGCTCCGTTTAGTTAAGAAATCAACTATAGTGTAATTACAATTGACAATGTGCTATCACAGTATTTTTTTGTTTGCATAGGCCACTGTTTTATAAAGTGTACCATATAAAGAAGAGTTATTGGAGTTATTAACAATGTAGGTACACATAGGTAAATGAGATTTGTTGCTTTTGTTTTGATTTTGTATTTTCTTGAAAATAATGTAAATACGATACAAATGAAAAATTAAAGCATCATAATTAAGTAGCAAATAAGCAGATATAGCACAGTGGTTATGTGGATGAATATTCAAAGAAAGAAGTCCAGATAGGTATCGAATCTTAAAAGCCGCTATAATAATAGTTAAATAGTTTGAAAATCAAGTTTGGAGTTTGGATGCCATACGAAAATACCACTGTGATTTGTTGTTTAAAATTAATACCTATTTTAAACTGAATCTCTTAGCTTACTGCCGTGTCTTCTCTCAGCGCAAGGAAAATGGGTCAATAGGTATTTCAGCCTGTTGCGCCATAATAACTGAATAGCGTATTATGTGTCACGCGTAAATATCAAATGATATTTTAATAAATTCTTTAAATACAACTAGACATACACAATGGATTTTCTTTGGGCTTTTTTAGAGTAGTACAAATTACACGAGGATGACATGCAAAGCGTAGGTACAGAAAGAATTTGTATAACACGCAAAATTTTAGAGATACCATAGTAGCGAATTTTATTGAAAGTAACATACTATAGTAATTGAAATGTACTATCAACAATAGACATTTTTATTAGATGTTGCCGGATGTTGTCTAAAGAATTGCTTGTGATATTATTGTAGTAGTAGTAGATTTTAATAAAATAATTAGAATTCTATACTATTATACTTGTAGTATTAAAAATTTCACTTCACCTTAAATAAATTGAGGCAGTCGCTGCTTGGGTTAAAGCACAGCTCTCTGTGTGTGTTGTCAATAAGCTTCAAGTATTATTAATACTAATTCAATCATGCGATATTTGATCAGCATAAGTGTCATTCTAATCTCTACTGAGTTTCCAATTCCATTATAGAGCTATTCCAGAGACCAGAGAGAGGTCAGAATGTGATGTACTGAATACTGCACGTAAACCCTATTGAACTATTAGTAACAATATAATCTGATTATCAGCACATATTGATAAATGGATGAGTATCAACGCTATAATAAATCGGATTGTTTCTGATTCTCAAAACCTTTAAAAAATAATTTGAAGCATCGTCGGATGATGGACAGAAAAAAAAATGATGTGGCCAGCACAAGACCTCCCGCCATAACCTACACTAATATAAATATGTGTATAGGTACTTACAAATAGATTTTAGTCATTTAGTCAACTGTAGAAGATATATGTATATGGCACTATCATTCATAATCAATAAAAATTTTGGTAGCAACCAATATTAAACAATCATTGAAGATATTGAAGTTTCATACTCTAAATTATAAATAATATTTACTTTAATTCCTGAAGTACTATGACAGAACAATTTATAAAATGTTAAAAATTGTAGATAGCAATAAAAAATCTTTCATTTGAAATAAAAAAATTTGCGATAAATTAATTATTTATCAAAATACTTCCGGTTTGGGGATTACTTCAAAAAATAACTGGGTTTTTAAGATTTGTATTAAAGCGTTATATATATTTGGTTTGTTAAATGCTTGTAAATTTTTAAGTTATATGCCCAGAAAAAAGTTACTTACAACTTAGCGGACACACACATACATAAATACAGACATCATCTCGAAAATACTTTATTCGTATTTTATGGATCTAAAAACATGCTTATGAGCAGTATTTACACCCGTTCTATGACTTCAAAAAGTGTTACAGAAATAAAATAATATCTGAAAATCTACATAACATATAAACTTCATTCCAAAACTATGACAAAGTTAAAGAATGTATCTATGTTCGTCTAGTGATAGTTTTTTTGGTTTATTTTGTCTTAAATCGAAAAAAATTTTTTTGAGAAATATTTCAAAAATGCCTGTTTTCAACAGCAATTTTTAATATAATACAATTCAAAATTTCAACACTAAACGAACCTAGATTAAATCTTAAACTAACTGTAAATATGTGTATAAATATAAAAGTATGTAAATTATACGAAAATCTGTACTTAAAACGAAACCTCTGTAACATTGTATTTCTAGCGGAAATACAACATGTAACCAGATTGGACTCTTCTTCGCGAGCACAAAGTGTAAATACAACTTTTATCCACTAAAATCCCACATTCGAAAATTTTGAAAACCCCATTGTGGCTCTATTTTAAGGGGGTAAACTCAGATTAGGATAATCTCTATTCGTACCCTTCAAAATCCGAACAAAAAACAAGTTTTTGTGTCAAAAACGTCCAACGATGTGTACCGAGTTGGGAAAAATTCGTCGACTCGATCCACCAAAAGAGCATTGAAATTTGAACAATTACCTGTGCAGGACTCAAAAAACGAAGTTCCTACGACGATTTGGCACAAAGTTATGGGCGTTTGAAAAAAGTGCATTTTGGGGTTTTTTGACTCATAAGTCGGAAGTTTTTCGACGAAATTGTTTTTTTTTTCACGAATGAAATTTTCATTCAAAATTTCTAATTTTTTAGGCAATTTGAGTTATTCACACGAAATATTCAATTTCATTTTTAAATTTTCTCGATGCACATTTTTTTCAAACACCCATAACTCTGTGCCAAATCATCGTAGGAACTTCGTTCTTTGAGTCCTGCACGGGGAATTGAACAAATTTTAGTGCCCTTTTGGTGGATCAGTACACATCGTCAAAGTTGGACATTTTAAAAATAAAAAACATTTTTTTCACAGGGGTGCTAGAGGGGGGCGGAAGGGGTTGCGCTTAAGTTCGCATGCATGACTTTAAAGTAGACACTTGAAAGCTATTCGGACTCAAAGTTTCATCCCATTTCATTGAAAAACAGCCGAGTTATGACGCCATAAATATATAAATATTACATTTAAAATCACTGAATACTTTGATTTTATAAATGTATAATAATTAAAGATCTTTGGTTATCTAATAGTATTTTGTGCACCTAGGGAGGGAAGCGTGCTATTACTCCCGCGGGCGAAGCGGCGGTCCGAGCGAGGACGCCGGCTTCGCTCAAGGGTGTAATAGCTATTACTCCCGCGGGCGAAGCGGCGACCCGAGCCGAAGGCGAGCCGCAGGCGAGTCCGAGCGAGGGCGCCGGCTTCGCCCAAGGGAGTAATTGCTATTACTCCCGCGGGCCAAGCGGCGGCCCGAGCGAGGGCGCCGGCTTCGGCTAAGGGAGGAATAGCCTTCCCTCCCGTGGGACACACAATATTTTACGTCACGAGGGCCTCGAAATCACCTTTCTTGCAATGTTTTCCTCCCGCCAGTACCTGGAAGAAAACAGTGTTTTCCTCCCGCTCGGGAGGAAAGCAAGTACGGTCCTCCCGAGCGGGAGGGAAAACTCGCTTCCCTCCCTCCATTAGCAAGAGGAAAACACTGCTTTCCTCCCCCGAGTGACGTAAAATAATTTGTTTTGTAGCAAAAATATATGTAAACAAAGTTGGTGTCATATACATAGGACACTGAGCAGATATGTGTAATTTTATCTGCGTAATTTTTGCGCGCTTGATGTGCAGTCTGCATGTATATTTGAACCGTGTTATAGTGCAGGCAACGAATGCTCAAAAAAAGGTATAGAGGGAAATGCGTGGAACACAATTTTTGACTTCGTAACTTTGTTTGGACATATCAAAAGTCCCCGCCCGTAGCCCTTAAGCCGAGGTGTGGCGGAGGTAGTGTTGCCGTCTAGACAAGACAAGACAAGACTTTGCAAATCTTGTCTTGTCTTGAAATTTCAAGACAAGACTTTAGTAAGTCTAAGTCTAGATTAAAAAGTCTTGTTCTTGTCTTGTCTAGATACAAGACTCTAGATAGGTTTTCAAGACTCTTGATTAACCTGCGCATACGCGATATTACGTTTAAATTCTTGGATTACGGACCGCCTTTATCAAGCTATTCAAGCTCGAGTGGCATGAGCTTCGTATTATATACTTATTTTATATTGTAGAAAGATATGTTTATTTTTTTACCGCTATTTTCCTCTGTATTTTGGTGATATGAGCGTATGAGCCTATATCAAAACTGTTTGAGATGTAACGGATTTACGCATACCGGCATACCAATAATGGGCTTTTCTTTTCAAATTTTATGCATTATTATGTTTTTCTTATACCTAAGGTCTATCACTACCTATATCTATAGTTTCTTGGTTTTTGTTCACATAGATTTTGAAAGGATTTTGTTATCTTGTTTTGAAAGGTACCTACTTCATATATTTTATCAAAATTGCAGTATATTTTTTAATAAAACAATTTTCTCGAATTATAGAAATATTGCTAGAATATATTCTGTTGTATCTATTATCATTACATTTATTGATTTATTGAGTAGGTAAGTACAAGTAAACTTTCTTAATTTAAATTGACAGCAATACTTTCAATTTTGGTTGAAACTTATCTTATAATGTATACCTATGGGAGTAAAAAAATTCATATTACCTCCAACTTACTCGTTAATCAAGAGTCTTGAAAATTGTCTAGAATTTTGACAAGAGTCTTGATCTAGAATAACAAAGTCTTGTCTTGTCTTGAAATTTCAAGACAAGACTTTTGCCAGTCTAGTCTTGATAATCTAGACAAGACAAGACAAGAGTCTAGAAAGTCTTGATCTAGACGGCAACACTAGGCGGAGGGTTTGAAAGTCTCATTTTTCGGTTTTTTACTTATAGCTCGGAAGCTATGCGTCCTACTGACCACTCTATACAATGAAAGCTGATTAAATTTGCAACAATTTAAGTCCAACCGCAGCTCTGTACGTCCTTTAGTTTCCGAGATATGACACTTCTAAAATTAGCAATTTTTTGAAAAAAATGAAAGTTGAGAAATTTTAACTTTTTTCGTTATTTTTGTGTTTAAATATCAGTAACTTCTGAATGAATAAAAATATTGTCTTCCGGTTTCTTTTATTAAATTTCACGAACATTTCTCTATAAAATACGTTATTTTAAAAACTTTTTAGGGCGTTCATTACGCCAAAATATCAATTTCTTTTCGACAGAAGTATTAAAATATTTTGTGTTTATTGTGTTTAATGAGCTGTAACTTCTGAACGGATAAAGTTATCGACATCCGGTTTCCTGCATTAAATTCTACGAACATTTCTCCATGAGATGCAGTATTTTTAAATCTTTTTTTGGTATTTATTAAGACAAAATATCAAATGTTTTTCCGAGAGAAAATTGAGAAATTTTTTAATTTTTAATATTTATTGTGTTCAACGGATAAAAAAATGACTTCCGGTTACTTTTATTAAATTCTACGACCATTTCTCTATACGATACATTATTCTAAAAAATTTTAGGTGTTCATTGCGCCAAAATATCAAATGTTTTTATAATAAATAAAAAAATTCTCAATTTTCTCTCGGTCATCATTTGGTGTATTTTCTTAATGAATACCCAAAATAGATACTGCATCTTATGGAGAAATGTTCGTATAATTTAATGCAGCAAACCGGATGTCGATAACTTTATCCGTTCAGAAGTTACAGCTCATTAAACACAATAAATACAAAATATTTGAATACTTCTGTCGAAAAAAAATTGATATTTTGGCGTAATGAACGCCCTAAAAAGTTTTTAAAATAACGTAATTTATAGATAAATGTTCGTGAAATTTAATGAAAGCAACCGGAAGACAATATTTTTATTCATTCAAAAGTTACAAAAAATAACGAAAAAAGTTAAAATTTCTCAACTTTCATTTTTTTCAAAAAATTGCTAATTTTAGAAGTGTCATATCTCGGAAACTAAAGGACGTACAGAGCTGCGGTTGGACTTAAATTATGTCAGTAGGACGCATAGCTTCCGAGCTATAAGTAAAAAACCGAAAAATGAGACTTTCAAACCCTCCGCCACATCTCGGCTTAAGGGCTACGGGCGGGGACTTTTGATATGTTCACCTCCTAACTAGTCCAAACAAAGTTACGAAGTCAAAAATTGTGTTCCAAGCATTTCCCTCTATACCTTTTCGTTGACTGGACTATTAGTTATTTTGTTGATTTATTGATCAGTAAAATTAATTTTTTTTACTTTTTTGTAGTTTTTAAACGTAAAGGTGCCTACACACCGAAAAAATAACAAAAACATGTTTAATAACAAAACATGTTACAAACAAAAATGTTGTTAACAAATTACAGTTTAATTAATGCGGCCGCTAAAAATGTCGGTAGCAGCATGCTACTGACATTGCTGGTTGCATTGTCAGTAACAGACACAAAATATTGACATATTAATTATGTGTAAATTGATGTTCAATCCGAACGAAATATTTTTGAATATAACTTTCCATGTTTTAACTCTCCAGTCATGCTATTTCAAAATAATACATATCATACATAGATACATTATCTTTCACACCTTTTACCCAATTTGGTATGGCAGACTCAGATATTGTGAGTTTTTAGTTTAGATATTATATTTACCGCGTGTGCGGTTACCAGCCGTTAACTTATTATTATTTTTATTTTTTATTATTTTACTTAATTTTGTATGATATTGTTTATGCACATTTGCACGAAAACTAATATTAGATATCATATTTGCCCAGTGTCCTATATGATATGTATATGACACCTGTTTTGTAAGAACTGGCGCATCAAATTTTTTAAATATACTGGCGGGAAAAAAAATGAAACACTTTGAAATTCGTGAAATTTCGACCATTTTCAAACTCGGCGTATTTTCAATCGATTTCGATGAATCTTTGTGGACGAAAAACTTTGAAGTGTCTACTTTAAAGTCATGCCTGCGAATTTTAGCGCAACCCCTTCCGCCCCCCTCCAGCACCCCGGTGAAAAATAATAAATTTTAATTTTAAAAATGTCCAACTTTGACGATGTCTATGGACTTTAAATTTTTTTTTGATCCATCAAAAGGGCACTAAAATTCACTCAATTCCTGTGCAGGACTCAAAGAACGAAGTTCCTACGATCATTTGGAACAAAGTTATGAATAACTCAGCGACTTTTCAACCAAATTAGACGATTCTTTCGGGGAAAAACCAAATTGTGGGTGTACTTTAAGGGGATAATCTCAGATTAGGATGATCTTTTTTCGTACCCTCTAAAACCCGAACAAAAAAACACGTTTGCGGTTTGAAAATGGTCGAAATTTCACGAATTTCAAAGTGTTTCATTTTTTTTCCGCCAGTGTATATATTTCCCATGATTCCCACAAATTAAACTTAGGATAAACAAAATTTCACACAATTACCTTAAAAAAAATTGTTAAAAACACACATGCAGCACATTTTCCTTCTGCAGTGTAACGACAATTTCAAAGAGTAATTTATTCTTTATTTATCCTTTGTTATATCCATCATCCGACGACCCTTTCAAATTATTTTGGTTAAGCAGTGCATAACATAATATGGTGTAATTTCAGAATAGCTTTTGCTCTTACAGATACCAATAGCAACTCGACTTGTAGGTATGTAGGTACACCGCACGCCACAAAATGAAAAATGCAATATGCACTTTGTACACAGTAGTTTTGATTCTTTGTCTGCGTCAAAGTGAATCGTGTATTCCAATTACCAAGTTAATAAATAATTACTTCAAAAAGAGATTACTTATATAACAAAAACAAAAGTTAGGATTGTGTATACTTTTGTGTTTGTGCTTATGCTTACATGACTACATAAGAATACTGCTATAGGCTATAACGATTATGACAAAGACTGTCGGTAAAATCAGTCCAACAAGATTATTAGGCCTATTCTGTAAAAAAAAAATCTGACGTGGCCATCACACAACCTTCCGCCCTATCTAGACTTTAAACAGAATGTATACGTACAATCCGGTGCCCATTTAAAATAATACCTACAAATAAAAATCTAAAATATTCAAACACAGAAATTAGTATCACCTGAATCAAAAGATTCATTCACACGAAAACTCTTCTGTGTTGAAGCAATCCTCCGTTCAGTTACTACATTTAATAGCTTACTTATGACTAGTATGCCAACTTGTCACCCGTCTCATCTGTCAATATTTTTTATGCAGAAACAAAAATCAACCGAACATGGATTACAAGATTTCAACGTTTTATTTAATAAATTTATTTTTTAAATTTTACTGCAGTTCTTTAATGCTACCAGATAAAGACAATTTTTTTATAAGGTAAATTGCAAATAACTTTTCCTCATATTCTTATTACAAATAAATACTATATTTATTCAAAATAGAAATTTTTTACACTTAATCTTTTCAATTTTCAAAAAATATCACTTCCGGTGAAGATATTTGTACCAAAATCTAATGAGCTCTTCCTATTCGTATACAATTGTAAAATACCAAATATCAAAATTTTTGGGTAATTCGTATTTGAGTTATGTGACTAACACCCCTTGACCACATACATATCCACACACATACACACACACACACACACACACACACACACGCACACACACACACACACACACGCACACACACACACACACACACACACACACACACACACACACACACACACATACATACAGACATCATCGGGAAACTATCAAAAATGAGTTGTAAGGACCCTAATTCGTGCTCATCCACTAAAAACTCACTACCCGATTTTTTGCATGATTCCAATACCTTCCTTTACAGGTAAGCGGAAGGTAATAATTTGAACGACATGTTTAATAACGATATCGTTATTACTTGCTTCGCAACTACTTTCGTAGCGACATGTTAAAAAACGTTATTCTGTAATGCCTGTGGCACACCGGCCGAGGAGCATCGAGTAACTCCTCGATGAAACGATAGAACGCACCCTGTCCTCGACGAAAAATAGGGGCGCCGCTATTTTCATCGAGTTGTTCCTCGATGAAACGAATGTATCTCATTTCAGACGTATCTTTGGATTTGATTTCGCGCAAAACTTTGATGTATTTGTCACCGATTAAATAGAAATCCATCGCGGACGGGTGCGTTCTTTCGTTTCATCGAGGAGTTACTCGATGGTCCTCGATGCTCCTCGACCGGTGTGCCACAGGCATAAGAGGTATCGTTATACTTCGTCGTTGAAAATAACGCATAACGACTATGCAAATGTTTTTAAGCTATGTAATGCCTAGTGCACACGGATAAAATTTTTGACATGTTTCCTGGAAAAAGTTTCCGGAAACTTCAAAGTTTTAACGGCGCCTATAAAAATGAGGCGTTTTCAGGAAACATTGTGATGTGCAACTAACTTCTTATTTGTCAAATCGTCAAATGTGACATGTGATCATAAACATATTTATAGTTTTTCAAAGAAAATCTCCATTTTCTGGAAACTTTTTTCAGGAAACTTTGTGAAAAGTTTCCCCGTGTGCACTAGGCATAATATGTACAATTTTAATAAACGATATTCACGTTGGTGAATCTAACCTCAATTTTGTGTCAGTTTTGAAACCACGTGAGTGGAAGTTAACACATAACAAATGAATTTGTAAGGGGGCAGCTGTCAAAATGATCTTTTATATTAACTTTAAAAGTAACTGTCAACATAATATTATTTTATATGCAGTATTTATAGCTATTTTGTAGCATTAAAAATTATTTAAATTACATTTTGACAGAAACTTCCAAATTTAATCAAAAATATGCAAAAGTGAGGTTGGAATAGCAGGTTGCTCCCGGGCACTCCGTGCTATGAGTTCATTCTGGATTTCTCTATTAAAAATGGCAGATAAGAAGAAAAGTGCTGTGAAAAGATCTCACCAATAACATGAATTGTTTATTCAAGAATTACAACACAATATAGAGTTTAGGACGAACAAAAATACACCGGAATTTCCAAATGCGCTTCAAGAAACGTGGAAAAACTTATCTAAAAAGCTAAATTCCATTGCTGGCCCTGCCAGAATAGTGGTAGAATGGATAAAATAAAGATAAAATTTATATTATTAAACTAAATAAATAATAATTGATATTACTTTAATAATTTAGGAACTGCATTTATTCCCTGTGTGGTTATCATGTGCGGCTCAATTTCGGAAAACAAATTTCTACATGCGATTGGGGGTACAGTTTTTCCCGCCTATATTTCCCCAGACTCATTTTTCCCAAGGATCATTTTTGAACTGGAGGTGCCTCTATCGGCTTACCTAACCTAACCGATCGGCAGAAAGAAATTTACAACCTAACATAACCGAAATAATTCGAATTCGGGGGGAAACGGCCCGGGAAAACTGTACACCATCGTTACATGCTGCTTTATTAAGCCTACCTATATAATTTTCTAAAAGTTTTTTCTGGTAAATCAAACGGTTCACTAGCGTCACGTAATCTACGATTTAAAACGCGATTTCGCTGCAGTAAATAAATTTAAGTAATTGAACATATAAAAACAAACAAATAAATTTGTACTTTAACTTACTGTCGTTCATATTCTTCTAAAAAATGTATTCACACAATTTCAAATAATAGTCGTTCAAATTATGTTACCTAACGATAGGTTGTAAGATGTCGTTCAGTAACTACTGATTTGAACTACTTTTGGCTAACATGTCGTTAAATATAACGACTAATTTAGTTACTGAATACCTAAATTAAAAATCTGCTGTGTCCACCACAGTACTTCCCCGATTATAAGTTTTAATAACTTACTTTCGTAACGCCGTTAATTTTATGCTTTATTCTGCAAAATTTAAATAAATTTATCATTTTTCCCCAAACTATTTAAGTTGATACCAACTTCGGCATAATTTAAATACCATAAAAAATCTGATACTTATTCACTAAAAACACACTCGAAAATTTTAACCCGTCACAATACCTTATAGCCTTATAGAATATAATGCGGAAAGTAAAAACAACTGACCATTGTTTAAATGTTGTTATTGATTCTTCGACTAATATTTTTTTCCAGAAAACTTTAATTTGATAATACACTTGAACAAATTTGAATAATTTTTTGAGAAACAATAATTGATTATCGCATAAATGTCATTTTTTACATTTTTACTAAACTTATCTCCCCGAGAGCTTTAAATTGACACCAAACTCGGTATAATTTGAATAATTTATTAAAAAAAAACAATTGACGATCATTTAAATGTTATTTTTGTTTTTCTACTAGAATTATTTTCCCAAGACCTTTAATTTGATACCACACACGATAGTATTTTGATAAAAATAAAAAAGTTTTGTTTATAAAGTTGGTACCACTGGTTGAATAAAGCTCATTAACGAACTTGAAGTCAGATTTTGGCTCAAGATCTTAAATATAAAATTTCAGTCCAAAATTCCAACGCGTTTTTAAGTTATCCAACATCCAGACAGACTAACAGACCGACAGACCGACAGACCGACTTTTTTTAAAATTATGTTTTTTGGGTTCAGTAGGGTCTGAAACGTGAAGATTCACCAAAATCTCGAACTGTCAAAAAATCACGATTACAATACTTCCCTCTATTACATAGATCGGGGAAGTAAAAAAGTAGTTATAATAACGATATTTTCAATAGTAACATGTCGTTCAAAGATAACTACAAGTTACAGAATAGGCCTATTAGTCTGTATATCAAACGATTCGTGGTTATGTCAAGAAACAAAAACAGTGCATATTACCAAGAGCTTCGCTGGATATAATTAACAAATACTTTACCAGGAGATTAAAATTACCCTTACGAATAATATTGACGGAAACTACAATAATTCAATAATGATACTAGCGAAAATGAATGGAAAACACTAAATTGGTTTTCATCTGGTAACTTAAACACATAACCTCGAAATATGATTTTCAGTATAACTAATTCATTTATTAATAAAGATTGTTCCAAAGAAAATACATATTTACCCTGGTAAATTCATCTTCTTATATTTTCATTATTTGATACCTTCATACAAATAATCTTTCATGGTCGTCACTATTTTCTTATTTCTTCTTTTTTACAAAAAGATTGTTGTTGTGTACCGGAAATGTTTAATAAGTAAAACAAATACATATACCTATAACGCGATAGAACAATATATTAAATATAATAATATGTTAAAATGACAGAAGTTACAATTAATTTACAGAACAAAACGAATTAACAAATAGATATAAATGATACAAGTTTGATATAGCCACGGTAATGAAACGTTTGTGATGTTAAATCACGAGGCGATCAGCCGAGTGTTTTTATCACCTAAGTTTCATTACACGAGCTATATCAAACGTGTATCATTCAATATTTTATCTACGACAACCTTAATGGGGGTTTTCACGATTTTTTGTTTTTTTTATATGTTAATCTATACATTAAAATATAAGACCCGTATTTTTTCTTTTCGCTTAAAAGTTGCTAATAAGCCAGAAAAAAATTCATAAAGTTTATAAAAATAAGTGCCGCGAAAATCGATGCCGCGTATAACAGTGTGATGTCACCAACACCTAGAACATACATTCAACGCGCTGACAAGAACCGATACGTAGGTCTTACCTTACACAATCAACATCTTGTCAACTTGAACAGAAAAACATAACCAAACTGTTTCATGCCGTTTCATTTCGATTAAAACCAACACAAAAATTCTTCAATAAACTGTAAGTAATTGTGTTTGAACCTAACCAAACTCGACAACGTGAACCCGTGAACGTGTCAAAAATCGAAAAATCAACAGGTGGTCCGTCGTCCAAACGACAAAAAACGAACTTACACGAACCAGCTCCTGGTTTGATATCAATGTTGGCTACGTCACATATGGCGCATTTCAATGAACGATTCAAAAGACTTACATTTTCATTTCGATAAAGAGGTAATAAATCTATCAAAATTAACAATTATTATCACTTTCCTATAACTTATACATGCTGAAAATTGATATCCAATAAGTATTTCTTTAAAAGCTGTAGGCTTGAAAACCCCCATTGCTGCTGAATTAGATTTTTTATTTGATGTTTGACATTTGAAAAACATTTAAGGCATTTTTTATTCAGCTAACTAAGTTACTTGTGGTGTCATTGCTTGTGGCTAACACAGTGGTTAGTGTGATACGTCATAGTGACGTATGCAGTAACATTTTTGAATGAAATCGCTTCGGTTACATCGTTGGTTACCTCTTGTTTGTCAAATTTAAATCAATGAAGACATTTGTTAATAGTTCGTGATTAACTTTACTTGTTTTGAAAATGGAAGAGATAAAATTTAAAAAAATTAAATTAAATTCATCCATAAGCATAATAGGATCACTGAATGAATGTTTTCTCGACATCATAGTTAAAGGATCAAAATACTAAAAAAATTATAATGATTTTTACTGTGTACATAAATTTGTTTCACATACAATAAATACCAATACTTATCAATATTTAGAACATTAATATCTCCTTGATTAATAATAAGTGTTCAAAACAATCATGACACTGACACAACTGACACTTACAAATTAGAAAAAGATGAACATAGTAACTATACAGCAAACCGTGCTACACACCACGGTCAGATATTTGCTGTAACTACAACTAACCAGGTTACGTCGTGACGTTATTAAATTGTGAATAAAATATGGTTATAATGTAACTATAAGTAACCATAGATGTAACCGGAGAGAATAAAATATGCCTTTAGTTTAAAATTCATAGCTTGATCAAGTATCATTTTATTCATTGTTATAACAACTATTTGTTTATTTGCTGTTGTTGATAGTAAAGAATTTTCAGTTGTGTCAAATTTTGTGTCAAAAAATTCAGCTTCTTCTGGTTTAAACTTATTTAACAGTAAAAACTTTGTCTTGAATGTTTATAAAACATAAATTAATGTATGTATTGATAGTTATTTATAATAAAAAATTAAAATTTGATCGAATTTCCATTTTTATTTCTTCTACAAAAATGGGTGTCATTATGAATTAATAAGGACACAAGTGCCATTAAAAAATTCATAATGCCACGCAAATTAGTGGGCGAATCAGCTGTTAGTGCACCGTCGTAAATAAACAAATTAAGTCTATCGTGACGATATAGATACTCACGAACTTCAAACTTTTCTTTGCTAACTCTAATTATCGATTCTAATTCGATCTTCTTCGTGACTGCTCATGCCCATGATTGACTTCTCACTCATGGCTGCTTAACTAATAGTTAATCAACTATGAATATTCTAATACAAAATTGCAAGATCATAATAATTAAGTTTAGCGCAAACTAGGTTTCGATAGGTTAAGTTAATTCTACTATACAGTCTACAGCAGTATCCCAAACTTTTTGAAACGTGACACACACAATTTAATTCAGCGACACACCAGATTTTTGGAAAATCTATTTGTGTTCGCAAAGTGATACTTTCGTGCAGATACGATAAAAAATATATTTTCATTTGTTGTTTTCAAATAATTATCCTAAATATAGTATAAAATTAAATGTAAAATATGTGATTGATGAATTGACATACTTATTTAACTCTTTATCTCACTTTTGAGAAGCGAACACAAAGATTTTGTTCTAGTCTAGTCCTCTCCTTCCTCCTGTTTTATTTCACTATGCCGGTGAGTTGTAAAAGTGCATTTTGGTCATTAAAACGTTGGAAAAGCGCAGAAATATAATCAGTAATCAGTAAGCGCAGATCGTAACATTGAATAAGCGCATTTTTCGAAAATGAGATTTCTGACCATAACAAGTTAGTCCAGATCCAGATCGTCTTCGAGTATGATGGGGTTAAGTTCAGAAAAATGTTAGGCAAGAATATTTTCTAGTTTAAAAAAATTTCAAAAATCTTGATAAAAATAATCTTCGGGTATGATGGGGTTAAGTTCAGAAAAATGTTAGGCAAGAATATTTTCTAGTTTTAAAATATTCAAAAAATATTGTAGAAAAATTGTCGTACAATTCCTAAAACCATTGTGCTTTTCAAATGTGCACTTCTGCGCTTATGCAACTACAATTTATGCAATTTTCCAATGTTGTTTTATGCGCTTTTCCAATGTGATAAGCGAAAACTGATAAAGGCCAAATGCGCTTATTTAGCTCCCACTATGCATCGAAAAACACAATTCGCAAAAATAATAATTGGAAAACGGTAGGTATTCATATTTCAAAATGTCACAGAAATTTTTTTAGTTATCTTTGATTATTTTTATCAAAAATTGAGAAAGTTTATTACAGTAAATTTAAAAGTAAGAAATCATGACTAGGTTTCAATAAATGAATTATTAAATATATCAATGCTATACAATATTTATTTTCCAAAAAGTGTCTACATCAATAAAATATCTTAATTGAAAAAAATGTTGGTCACATATTTCGCGGCATCGGGACACACACCACACAGTTTGAAAAACACTGCTGTACAGTCACAACTTCGATAGAACTATCGATAGTTTTCTCACCTCTAGTCTCTAGTGCCGTGCCTAAACCCGCTCAGATATTGCTTCTATATTTAAGAGGAATCCCCAGTGGTTCATAAAACATTGTTTCGTATTATACTGATAATTAGTTACCTATATTAACAATCTTATTTTTTTTAAAATAAATAAATAAAGCATGATTAATGCTTACTGATCCTTTCTATTGTTTAGAATTTAAAAAAATTGATATTAACATTGATAATAACATTCAAAATATAGCATATTTTACGATATTTTAACTCAATGTAGATATTTTATTTAGTCTTAAATTAAAATTTTTAAACAACAGAAAGTAAATGTGAACCTTCTATTTCAATGTAGTGTAAGTTTTATTTATGAAATTTGCACGGAACTGCAAAATTTAGTAGGTATAAAGCAAAACCCCTTTTTCGGTACAAAGTAGCTAAATACGGTTCATTCCTCGAATCAACCTATGTTGCCACAATCGACGGCATCGCATCATTCGTTAAATGGACTTTCAAGACTAGTAGGGATTACATTACATTATACTTCTTTCTTCTAAGTTCTGTTCGATTTCCATACTTTTTCAAGTATAGAAATATTAACTTAGGTCTATTTTTATATTCGAGATTCGTACTAGATTTGAACAACCTTTAAAAATTTTGGCTTGAAAAAAATCAAAGATTTCCAATTGACTATAAATAGTTCGGAAATAAAGTATGAAACTCTAATCTCGGATGGAAATTGAACTAGAAATCTAGCATGAATCTAGACGAAAAAATCTGACGTGGCCATCACACAACCTTCCGCCTTATCTAGACTTTAAACAGAAATGTATACGTACAATCCGGTGCCCATTTAAAATATACAAATAAAAATCTAAAATATTCAAACACAGAAATTTGCATCACCTGAATAAAAAGATTCATTCACAGGAAAACTTTGCTGTGTTGAAGCCATCCTCCGTTCAATTACTACATTTAATACCTATCTTACTTAGGACTTATATATATATTTAGCAAAATGAGTCGTTTTGGTAGTATTTTTAACAAGAAAAATATTCTTCCTAAATACCATTCGAGATAATACTTTTTTGAGAGAATTTTTGTCTATTCCACGGCAACTTATTGCAATTTCACTCCACAAAACATCATCTGACAATTCCCCTCAACTTCGTTTCGGGAAATTGATAGATGATGTTTTGTGTCGTGAAATTGTTAGAAATAAGTTGCCGTGGAAACGACAAAACAATTCTCAAAAAATTATCATTTCTTATGGTATTACCCCTGAATATATAATTCATGTGTCACGTGACACATATTTGACTAATTTGATTAGCTAAAATAGGGCAGTAAGAGGCTATCAAATCGATGATATTTTTATCACCGCTGTTACAATGTCAACTGTTTCTGTCAATTAATTTCCTACTGTCAGTTTCATATTTAAATATTGCTGTTTGTCAAAAATAATACTTAAATTGAATGAACCTGATTGTATTCGGTGGGGTAATACCAGTGAAGACAAAATTGAGAAAGTGAAACAGAATTTAAAACGTTCTTGACAGCTATTGAAAAAATATAACCAAACATTTTGGTTTCATTCATTATATATTCTCCCCAAATATAACTCGGGCTATGATTAATCATAGGTGATAGCATTCGTTATGTCTTCAGAAAATTTAACTCGTGCTGCGCACTCGGTAAATTTTCATCGACTAACTCATGCTATCACCGATGATAATCATAGCACTTGTTATATTACCCCCGAAAATTGTCAACATTTTTTGACATAAATCAATTACACTTTCAAATATTATACTACCAACTTAAAGATAAATATTCTTAACTACGAGTTAACAATCAATAACTCAAATTGTTTTGAAAAACGATATTGTTTCTAACCATAAGTTAACTAACAAGTTAGAATTAAGGGGGGCCGATACCTAAATGTTGGAATTCACTGTCCGGCATATGTTACACATGAATAAACAAAGGATAAAAATCTGACGTGGCCATCACACAACCTTCCGCCATATCTAGACTTTAAACAGAAATGTATACGTGCAATCCGGTGCCCATTTAAAATATACAAATAAAAATCTCAATTTTTCAAACACAGAAATTTGCATCACCTGAATAAAAAGATTCATTCACAGGAAAACTCTGCTGTGTTGAAGCCATCCTCCGTTCAATTACTACATTTAATATCTTACTTAGGACTTATTATAGCGCTAGTATGCCAACTTGTCACCCGTCTCACCTGCTGTCAATATTTTTTACGCAGAAACAAAAATCAACCGATCATGGATTACAAGATATCAACGTTTTATTTGATAAATTTATTTTTTAAATTTTACTGCAGTTCTTTAATGCTACCAGATAAAAATTTTTTTATAACGTAAGTTGCAAATAACTTTTCCTCTTATTCGTATTACAAATAAATACTATATTTTTCCAAATTTATATACAATTTTGACAATTAACCTTTTCAATCTTCAAAAAATATCACTCCCGATGAAGATATTTGTACCAAAATCTACGGAGCTCTTCCAATTTATATACAAATGTTAAATACCAAATATCAAAATTTTCGGGTAATTCGTATTTGAGTTATGCGACTAACACCCCTTGACCACACACACACACACACACATACACACACATACACACAGACATCATCGTGAAACTATCAAAAATGAGTTGTAAGGACCCTAATTCGTGCTCATCCACTAAAAATTCACCACCCGATTTTTTGCATGATTCCAATACCTTCCTTTACAGGTAAGCGGAAGGTAAAAAGTATAATGTAATTCATACAACTTTATTTGACTACCTTCTGTCAATTATAATCAAATAACTTGCCATTCAAATATTTTGGCTTCGTACCACTGTAACTTCTATGCCTATTATTCCTACCTTTATTTTTGTTTCAATTTATTCATTATTATCTGCGTTACAACTAAAACAAACTAAAACTATAAACAAACGTCATGCTACATGCGGCGAAGAACAAATGCAGCCAGGTGACATTATGTGAAAGTCTAAATTAATTTTATAATTAATAATTAAATTCCGTGTAGGTTGGAACAACCTTCAACCACACTTCAACAATGAACTACACAAAACGATAACTGTACCAACATGGAAAACATATGCAATACCGCAACACCGTCAAATGTAGAATCTACTTCATTTTGCCTTATTTAGTGTTTACATGCTGCGTATACAGTTTACTAAGTATTAATTAGTTTTCGTCATTATAGAGTTTCAAGTTCATTAAAATTAATGAAAATAAACTTCTATGAAGTGTAAATAACTGTATCATGATAAAAGGGAATAAGGAATCGAAAATAAGACGACACAGTCAAAGGATCAAATTAACAGATTAAGTCTTGAGATAAGAAGATAAAACTAAAACTAATTTTGATTTGCGAATAAACCTTTAGTCGATTTCAGCGTTAACCTGTAGTTAAAGTGTTGAAAACTTTGTTGCACAGGTTCTTAACCAAAGGTTAAACAGACTAATTTTTTGTTAATGTTATAACTAGTGGGTTAGGGTTTAAGTGAATAACTAGAAGTTAACCTACAAATATCGACGATAATGGCGAGATATTTGAAATTTTGACTTATATTGCGCAGATTACCAGGACTAGGACGAATAGATAAATGAGCTAATCATATTTAGGAATTTATTTACTAGATTACATTTAACAAATTAGTTTTAGACTGAACTGAAATATGTTTATAAGGTACACACAAACATTATAACAAAATAATGTTGTACTTGTTCACATTGAATAAGTTCAAATTAAATGCTCATCGCTATTTTTTTTTGTTCTTTTTGCTTTTTGTGAAATAAAATGTCAATCACTTTATACCTATTTTATATTATTCCTTTATAACTTTTTTCTCTCAAGTTGTACCAATTAATTATAAATATTTCCAGAATATCAAATATTATTCCAGATAAATTATTCCAATCATATAAACCCATAAACTCACTTTTTATAGAAATGTCATTTTTATCCCAAATAAAACTGAATTTTATTGACTATTTCCCTCATTATATTTTAACCAATTAAAATGCACTATTTTTCACAAAAACCATAAAAACTATATCTACAGGTTGGTGGAGGTGAAATGCGAACATAGGTAACATACATGACAATCGAACTTTCATGCCAGATATCTTGATATATTTTGTAATAGTAATAGTGTCACAAAACGAAGTAATGTGAATTTGTGTGGCAAAAAGAGTAATCAATAACAGAAATAATAATAAAATCTAAAAGTGCATGTAAACTTTCTCGTTCTGCTCGTACACATACATTATTATGCAAAGAAATTATTTTAATGAAAATAAAAATTTCAATAATATGACAGGTACTTTGACATTGACAGTACTTATTCCACGTATATCAAGATGCGTAGCATGATAATTCCATTGTCATATATTTCCCTATGTTCGCATTTCACTTCCACCAACCTGTATATGTAAACAACTACTCCAGTGCATATTTTTGAATATGGACATAGTATGCGTATATTTACCGTAACCATGAGACCATGATACAACAAACAATAATAAATGTTTGTTTATTTTTCACTAAAAATGTCAAAATATTTAAAATGAATTCATCAGTCGGCAGTATTTTCGATTATATTCGAAGCTCTTGTGGTATAATAACTGAATATTTTTTGACACATGGTTTAACTAATCATATTGCGCAATGATGACGTCGGATGACGTATAGTGGTGTCTCTATTGTTCGAGAATTAAATTCCGTCCCATGTACAAAGCGTGCCGCATATCCTGTAATAACGCAACTTAAGACAAAAAATTAAATGGTATATACTGTACGACGTGGTGATCATGAAACAAAAAGATTTTTTTTTAATTCGAAAAAAAAATTGCATCGTGTTTCAAGCAAACATTTTTTAGCTACTGGTCGGAAGTTATTATTAATATTTTTTTTCAAATATTCTACAATGAAAGTAATTGTTTACATAATATCTAATACTAATAAATGTCTAATATTGTGTAAAACCAGTAGCAAAAAAATGTTTGCTTGAAATACGATGCAATTTTTTTAACAGTATAGTAGACATAAGCAATGTTAATCTTAAGTTGCAAAAGCCTACTTTCAACCCTTGGTAATAATATAAATATCTTTTGTCATCTTCTGCTGCTTTAATTCCAATTCATCACTTCATAAAAGTAGGCAAACTTATTTATTATTACTCTAATAATTACAAAATTGACTTGTTTGCTTTACCTATAATATGTTGGACCTTTATCATAACTATTACCATTAATTTAAATAATATCCAGTCTTCGTTCCACTGAAATTTCTAAATAATTGCCTTTCCTTCTATTCCCACTTTTAGTTTTGTTTTTGCTCGTTATTTCTGCGTTCTTAGAACTAAAACAAACATCGTGGGCGTGCTGCATACGGCGAAGAAGAAATGCAGCCAGGCGACATTCTGAGTCTAAATGCATTTTATATTTAATAATTAAATTCCGCCAACGCTTCAACTTTCAATTGTGAACTGCATCAACATGGAAAACAATACCGTGAAATGTAAAATCTACTTTATTTTGATGTTTAGAGTTTACATACTGCGTAGGTTATACATTTTACTACACATTAATTAGTTTTTCATTAGTTTTATTTTTTTGAAAATAATGTAATATAAATTAAAGCATCATAATTAAAAGGCAAATAAGCAGTTATAGCACAGTGGTTATGTGGGTGATTTTTCAAAGAAATAATTCTAAATATCGAATCTTACAAGACGCTATAATAATAGTTTGAAATCGAGTTTGGAGTTTGGATGCCACACGAAAATACCACTGTGATTTGTGGTTTAAAATTAATATTTTAAACTGCATATCTTAGCTTACTGCCTTGTTTTCTCGCACTATGTATATGGATCGCAAGGAAAATCGGTCAATGAAACCGATAGTAGGTATTTAAGCCTGCTGCGTCAAAATAGCTCAATGTATGTATCATGATGTGCTCTGTTATAGGGGCTATGGCGGATATCCGTAACCCATGCCCCTCTTCAGGTGATGTGTGTAGTGTGGTGTGTGGCCCTAATGTATGTTCTGTGTTTGAAGTTAGTACCCTGAGGTATTGTCAATGCACTCGCTCGACCAACGCCTAGCGTTGATACCACCCAAGTAACACTTCAGCTGTGCAAGTAGTTTGCAGCCGCGGATTGGTGTTATTAAAATTACTGGTGATAATTCTAAGGGTTGCCCGAGTGCGACGTGTGAACTGTATGTGTACCTAAGGCAGGGGAAACCGGAGAACCCGGAGAAAACCTGCCGACTCACCACAACACACTTGGCAGGCCTAGGACGTGAACCCCGGACCCCAGTGGTGTGAAGCTAGCTCAATAGAGTATTATGTGTCACGCGTGAAAATAAATTATTACTGTAATGAATTCAAATTTAATACTAAGTACGTAACTACAGGGTGTTTCTATATTTCTGCACGTAACTTTAATTGGTTATATAATTTGATACACTGATAACAGATTTTTTTTCAAAATTCGCAAAAATAATAGTGAAAATAATAGTTCCAATGGTTTGAACGTTCATTTAACTGTTTATTTATTAATTATTACATAAGAAGTGACTATTTGCAGATAATAAATAAACAGTTAAATGGACGTTCAAGCCAATGGAACTATAATTTTCAAACTCTTATTTTTACTAATTAAAATTTTTTTTCTGTTATCAGTGTATCAAATTATATAACCTATTAAAATTACGTGCAGAGGTATAGAAACATACATATTGTATACAGTACTATGGATTTACTTCGGGAATTTTTTTTAGAGTAGTACAACGACATGCAGAGCGTAGGTACAGAAAGAATTTTAAAAAAATACGCAAAATTTTAGAGATACTATAGTAACAAATTTTATTGAAAGTAACATACTAGAGCTCATGCCAAATAGAAATGGGAATGCCAATCATTCCTCGCGCATCTACTGTCTCACACCAGCAGCGTACAAAGAAATAGCATTGGCCCGTTCAAGTAAGGAGGGTGGAGCAAACGCAAATGCGTCTTCTGCGCATCGAATCTCATTCCCATTTCTATTTGGCATGAGCTCTAGTAATTGATTTTTATTAGATGTTGTTGGACGTTGTCTAAAGAATTGCTTGTGGTATTATTATAGTAGAGTAAAATTCAAATAGCTAGATCCCTGCGCGAAGTACGAATTCTCGTCGTTGAGAGAGAAGAATAGATTATAAACAAGAGGAAACTACGCTACTGTCTGTTCTACAGAACATCAGCTTCAATATTTGTTATTCTCATGTTGACATTCGTAGTGTTTTGCTTCGTGTAACCCTGCGAATTTTGTAATTGAGTGTGATTGAGTTATATTTTAGTTTTCTTTAAAAATTAAGTGAAGTGCAGCGCAGCATATACTCGCTAGCTCCGCTTTTGTAAAACGGACAGTACATGACAAGCTCTGCCTTCTCGCGCAGTCCAGGGTCCTAGCTATTGGAATTTTACTCTAGCAGTAGATTTTAATAATATATTTAGAAATCTATACTATTATACTTGTAGTATTAACAAATTTCACTTTACCTTAAATAAGTTCAGGCTGCTTGGGTTAAAGCACAGCTCTTTGTCTATGTTGTCAATAAGCTTCAAGTATTATTAATTCTCATTTAATTATGCGATATTTGATCAGCATAAGTACCGTTCGAATTTCTACTGAGTTTCCAATTTCATAATAGCTATTCCAGAGACCAGAGAGAGGTCAGAATGTGATATACTGAATACTACACGTAAACCCTATTGAACTATTAGCAACAATATAATGTGATTAAATTACCAATACGTACGATGAAATCATGACATGTTGATAATGGATGAGTTGATATGCTGTAACAATTCGGATTGTTTCTGATTATCAAAACCTTTACAAGTATATAATTTGATAGCATAGTCGGGTGATAGACATAACATAGAAAAAGATAAATCAGTATATTGTGTATCAAGTGTCGAAATAAGTATTTTACTTGCAAGTTTTTATTTGTGACATGACCCGAAGTAGAGTTTTGCAAGAAACATAATAATAATAATAATAATGTTTTATTACTGTCGACACAAGATACAAGTGTATAGTAAAAGTCAAAAAATTCAAGAAAAACATTACAGTTCCATAAACTGTTTTACAGAGTAAAAATTTTTATCTATCAAATAAGCTTTTCGACTCTTTTTAAAATTATTTACATTTTTAGCTGTTATAATTGAAGCAGGAATTTTATTTTAAATTTGTAAGCCAACTGTGTTTCTCAAGATTTAGAGAAAAGGTATCTTTGTTTACGAAAATATAGAGACATATTTCATAAATGTAGATGTTTGCTAAAGTAAGAATCTGTAACTTTTGAAATAAAGTTCTACAAGATTCGTTATGCCGTACACTAGCTATACCTACAACGAACTATTAGCTGGCCATACACGTACGGTTTTACCCGCAGACTTTAACCGCCACGGTGTAAGTCTGCAGACATATCCGTGCGTTAAGGGGCTTTTATCACAGTAAAAAAGTATTTAACAAATTACTCCCAACCTATTAATCCTATAAATCTAAAAAAAATACCATATAAAGATAAAGGCAGTAAAAATCTAGCTACGTTGTCGAATTTTTTAATTTGTTATTATTATTATTTATAAACAATTAAATAACAATAATTCTGAGAAAAACTCTTCGTAAGTTTGATTGCATTGTAAATTTAAATGTTTATATCACATTATTATATAAAATTTTCAAATAGTAGTCGAGTAATTTGTTAAATAAATTTAAAAATTGTATGCGCGCTAGCCAACCAAATTGAGTATTTTCTAAACAAAAATGGAGCGAAACATAGCAATTAGATAAATAGAGACAACATGTGCTCATAAAACATAGGCTGTCAGCGCGGATACCTGAAATAACGAGGATTTGTGATCTAGCAGCGCTGAGCGATAAAACCCCCTTAATGGGAAGCACCGCGCCAGTTTTAAACCGGCACAGATTTGTCCAACGACTTGAACCGCGGTCCAAGAATGTATGGAGCCCACACACTATCACTCCAGGACCGCGCATCAAATCTTTTGCATTTTTAATTCAATATAGACCATATTGCTCTAAGAAAAATAAACCAAAACAGTAGAGCTATCAAATGGATCGTTTTCTTTAACTTTTTTTTTACTATATGTAACGTCATATGACTAAATATAATTTTTTTGTAAGAAGTAATTTTTCACCCAATTACTGCGTATTTAGTTCAATATCTGATGTCTATCAAAATTATCATGCATTATATTTCGTTAATACAACCTACTAGTGAAAACTGCCGGACTGTCTCTAAAACTTTTCGCCGATCTAAAAGTCCACAGTTCTGGCAAAGTCTGCAGGTAAGTCAACAGTTTTTGCCCACTAACGCACGGTTTTACCCGTGGCGGATCTGGACTGTGAGGTTTGCCTGCAGTTTTCTTTACACGTTAGTGGAGAGCATCAATTTTGGTCCGTGGCGGTCCACACCTGCAGACTTGTCTGTGGCGGTTAAAGTCTGCGGGTAAAACCGTACGTGTATGGCCAGCTATTCTCTTTTGGCGGGACAAAAACATTATTGGTAGCAGGAGATGAGCCCCAGAAACAGATTCCATAGCGTAATCTTGATACAACAGAAGCATGGTAAAACATAAGCAGTTGATTAATATTTAAATATTGTTTCAAATGTCTAATTTGGTACACACAGAATTTAACTTAGTGATAATATCCAAGCAATGAGGAGACCAAGTTAAATTTTTATTGAAGGACATTCCAAGAATTTTAGTAGAGTCTTCATTGCTCATCCATTTGCTTCCGAATTGTAAGTCAATATGGTGATCATTGTTATTTTGGCGGATGTGAAAATGTAAATTTTTAGTTTTACTGTCGTTTAAATGAAGACAGTTTTCATGACACCATGAAGATAGATAACTAATATTAAGATTACATTTATCCCGTAAAACATTTTTGTCACTATCTGAAATGACCAATGTTGTATCATCAGCAATGAAGAATGGGCATGTAAGCATGTAAGAGCCTTTTGACAAGTGTTGCACATTATACTTTTTCTACAACTCTATATTTACTTACATTTTACTTATTTATTACTACCCTAATTACAAAATTAACTTGTTTGGTTTACCTATAATAAATACACTGCTTGGCCTGTATCATAACTACTACCATCAATTTAAATGATATCCAGGCTTCGCTACACTGAAACTTTTAAATAATTGCCTGCCTTCTATTCCTACTTTTATTTTTGCTTTTGCTCGTTATTTCTGCGTTGTTACAACTAAAACAAACACCGCGCGTGTGTGCTACACACGGCGAAGAAGAAATGCAGCCAGGCGACATCCTGTGAAAGTCTAAGGGCCGTTTTTTTATTAGCAGTTGCCATGGATATTTCACTGAGTTTTTTGAATTTATATGTTTTTCAATTTGTAGTTACAACTTATTCGCGATTCAAATTAAGAAATTACTATATGCAACCCGCATCGTAATGACGTCACGAGAGGGATAAAATTCTTGTCTGTCGTATTTGTATTGCTATCACAAAGTCACAAGGCTGTATCAAGCGTTCACAGATAGCAAATATAGTTTTTATATCGGTTTTATATTAAAAATAATAGTATTTTACCCATAGTTTTTTTCTAAGTGAGTAAATTAGGTTAGGATCCGTATTGCGTACAGATTTACATCCAAATACACAACAATGAACATTAATCTTACTTATTTTCTTTTTTCCTTCCATATTAATGATTCTATTACTTGAAAACACTTAAATTTATTATCTTAGAGTTCAATAAGCTCACGAAATGTCAGAATCAGCCTATTTTAATCCTTATCGTGACGTCACTTTTTCTAGTTCAAAATTTAGTCGCTTGGTGCTTATCGCTTAGCTTGAATCGCGAATAGTAGGATTCTGTGAAAATCTGTAGTTGCCACAGATCTATAAAACTGTAAATATTAAACAAAATCGCAATGAAATTTATAAGCATATGAACATTTTTATATTTGTCAACAAATATTGATGTGATTTTGTTCAATATTTAAAGATTTACAAATTTGTATAACTTACAGATTTGCACAGAATCCCAGTTATCGTTTCTGAAAAAATTGTAACATACAAACGAACGCACACACACACATCATCTCAAAAATGTGTAATTCGTATTCTAGAGACCCGTCACAATACCTCTCTTATAGAATATGAGGCGAGAGGTAAAAAGATATTGTTTCTAACTATAAGTTATAATATATAAAAAGTATTTATTGCTGACTATAGTAGTTCGTACAAGGTTTTTATAATAATTATGTGTATCTTCATATCTGGGCTAGCCCATTTCTGTAGTTTTTTAAATTAATACATATATTTACATTAATAATTTGTGATTCCTTTACATGTATTTTGTAGGGAAAAACCATTTGAAAAAAAACTACACTTAAAACTATAAAAAAATTGCATCGTATTTCAACTGCCATGTTAGAGTTAAGTAACTTTAAGTTTAACTATACATTGAAAAACCGACCGTATATGAATTTTATAATTAATAATTACATTCCGCCAACGCTTAAACCTACATTTATTATGAACTGCAGCAACATGGAAAACAATACCGCCAAATGTGAAATCTACTTCATTTTGCTGTTTAGAATATTCATGCTGCGTACTGCGTAGGTATACAGTTTACTAAACATTAATTAGTTTTTCACTAGTTTTATTTTTGAGTTTGAAGTTAATTAAAATAAATGTAAATAAAATAAAAGGAAATCAGGAGTCGTAAATGCGACGACACAGTCAAAAAATCTGTTGTGACCAACACACATAACCTCCCGTTTGGATATTGTAATATTTTAACTTAATAATGAACTTTTATTATAATAATTATGTAGGTAATAAATTTTATATTTTACAAATCTAATCAGCTCTTTGTTTAATAGATTATTTTATTTTATAAAACCGTATTTACATAATACTGTCCAATTATAGCTAATTAATATAACAAGAATATTATGCGATTTATAATACCGAATATTTTTTGACAGATGGTTTAACCAATCATATTGCGTAATGATGACGTAATGCAACCAATAGAATTGAAAATGTTAAATGATGTATCTGACAACATAATTTTGTAGATTAGGTTTTATTTTGTTACGTCAGTAACAAAAAATTAATTAATTTGTCACATGAAACGTCAAAAATGTTTAGCAAAATGAGTCGTCTTGGTAGTATTTTTAACAAGAAAAATATTCTTCCTAAATACCATTCGAGATAATAATTTTTTGAGAGAATTTTTGTCTATTCCACGGCAACTTATTGCAATTTCACTCCACAAAACATCATCTGACAATTCCCCTCAACTTCGTTTCGGGAAATTGATAGATGATGTTTTGTGTCGTGAAATTGTTAGAAATAAGTTGCCGTGGAAACGACAAAACAATTCTCAAAAAATTATCATCTCTTATGGTATTACCCCTGAATATATAATTCATGTGTCACGTGACACATATTTGACTAATTTGATTGGCTAAAATAGGGCAGTAAGAGGCTATCAAATCGATGATATTTTTATCACCGCTGTTACAATGTCAACTGTTTCTGTCAATTAATTTCCTACTGTCAGTTTCATATTTAAATATTGCTGTTTGTCAAAAATAATACTTAAATTGAATGAACCTGATTGTATTCGGTGGGGTAATACCAGTGAAGACAAAATTGAGAAAGTGAAACAGAATTTAAAACGTTCTTGACAGCTATTGAAAAAATATAACCAAACATTTTGGTTTCATTCATTATATATTCTCCCCAAATATAACTCGGGCTATGATTAATCATAGGTGCAGTGTTGTATAAAATACTTCAAAAATGGTATTTCAAATACAAAATACAAAATATTACACATAAGTATTTCAAATATTTGACAAAATACAATATATTTTTTTGTATTTCAAATATACCAGTATTTCAAATACTTTCAAAGTATTTCAAATACAAAATACTAAATAATAAATGAAACTGAATAATATGAACATAATAATAATAATTTATTTATAAAAGAAAAAAATACAATTATGTAAATGGTTTATAATAAAATAATGAAATAAGGTTAAAAACACTCTTCCGCGCTCTAATTTTGATTTTTTAGGTCATATTTCAGCTCAAAAAACCATCTTCTAAAAAAACGCATCTTAAGGATGTTACCTATTCGACATTCCGTCCTATCTCATCAAAACAGTTTGCTCAATAATCTTAACACTTGGCTGATCCACCCTGTGGCAGAAACTTGCGTATACTTGAATACTTGTTACTTGTTGTGTTAAGGTGCGCACACATAGTGTATCTTATTCTACCACAAGCCGCAAGCTCCCAGTTTTTGCTGCGATACGATAGAACACGCCGTGTAAACCCAACTTTGGATGCCAACCCTAACACGTAACACGACGCAACACGCAAAAATATTTCAAATATAAATTTATATGAAATACAAAATATATTTCAAATAGAAATTATAGGTATTTCAAATAGAAATTGTATTTCAAATATTCAAAAATAGTATTTTATGCATAAATCAGTATTTTAGTGAATTAAAATAGAAAATACTTTTGAAAAGTATTTCAAGTAAAAATACAAAATACTTTTTTTTCTATTTATTTGAAATAAAACGTTAAAATACTTAATCTATTTGAAATACCTATCTCAAATACAAATATTTCAAATACTATACAACACTGCATAGGTGATAGCATTCGTTATGTCTTCAGAAAATTTAACTCGTGCTGCGCACTCGGTAAATTTTCATCGACTAACTCATGCTATCACCGATGATAATCATAGCACTTGTTATATTACCCCCGAAAATTGTCAACATTTTTTGACATAAATCAATTACACTTTCAAATATTATACTACCAACTTAAAGATAAATATTCTTAACTACGAGTTAACAATCAATAACTCAAATTGTTTTGAAAAACGATATTGTTTCTAACCATAAGTTAACTAACAAGTTAGAATTAAGGGGGGCCGATACCTAAATGTTGGAATTCACTGTCCGGCATATGTTACACATGAATAAACAAAGGATAAAAATATGAATTCAAATAAAGAAATACAACTCCTTATGAACTATTTAATTCAGAAAATTAAATTACAAATGGTTCAATACAAGCCGTCAAAATAGCGGAAAACGATATTCAGTTTCTCCATTAAAACTGGTTTCAATATTAAGATTTTTTTAACAAATAAGATATTTTTAAATTGGTTGTTATTTTTTAATTTTTTTTAATATGTGATAAAATTCGTGTAAAAAACTCATGAATATAAAAAATAGAGTACAAAAATGAAAAATGTGGCATTAGACGCATTTGGACACAACCTTTATCTATTGGAAATAAATATTATTATTTTTATTAAATTAATGTAGGTACACATTAAAAAATAAGAAAACATGTTTATAACATTTTATGTGTAGGTAGGTACCTAATATATAATTTGAAGTAGTGTCCAGCAATATAATTTAGGTATAGATAGATTAGTTGGAATTTGGACAGATGATCATCAAAAAAAGACTATTAAAGATGAGACGTTAACGTTTCGGTTAATATATAACCATCATCAGAATGTTACAGATACTGCAAAAATTATATAATTTGTGACAATCGAATAACAGTATAATTTTTGCAGTACCTGTAACATTGTTCTGATCTGATGATGGTTATACAGGGTTCGCCAGTCAAATGGAAAGATTTGATGTGGGGCTTAGAGCTCGTAGGGAGGTGGTGGGGAGGAAGATAACAGACTCAACATTACCAGCGTGGTCTACCATTTAGTTTATAATAGATCGTTGGACGATTGAACAGCGTGGCTATACAGTTAAAGCGTTCTATCTCAGTGGCGAAAGTTTGGTGCAAACGCGGCGCGATTTTAGACGTCATTTCAACATACCGCGCAATCAGCCTGTTCCGTCGAACGTGGAACGTGGATAAACAATCTTGAGCAAAGTGGATCGACGTGTAAAAAAGGTGGAAGTGCAAAAACGGTTCGAACCCCCTGAAAGCATCTTCAACATCGCCTGTTGAATAGCTGCGATTGCGCGGTACGTTGAAATGTCGCCTAAAATCGCGCCGCGTTTGCACCAAACTTTCGCCACTGAGATAGTACGCTTTAACTGCGTAGCAACGCTGTTCACCCGTCCAACGATCTATTATAAACTAAATGGTAGACCACGCTGATAATGTTGAGTCTGTTATCTTCCTCCCCACCACCTCCCTACGAGTTCTAAGCCCCACATCAAATATTTCCATTTGACTGGCGAACCCTGTATATTAAACCGAAACGTTAACGTCTCATCTTTAATAGTCTTTTTTGACGATCACCTAAGTACCTAATATATTATAAAAATATAATTTCTTAGAATTTGCCACAGGGGGCGATCGCCCCTTGCGCCACCTCCCTGGTCCTTGTGAGAGGGTGGAGTAGAATGATAGAAGAATGAGATATGGATTTTGTTTTGTGTTCATATTTTTATTTATTTATTTCATGTTTTATTTGGTTTCCCTTTGTGCAGTCTGCAAATAAAATATAATTCAAGTGAGTTTATTTTAACGTGAAACATTGAATTTTTCATATCCATGGTTACGATTTTGACAGCAATGTATTAGAGCGTTCTTTTGAAAATGAAACATAGGGAATCAATTTAACAAACTGTATTATTCTTGAACAATATAAGATATTTGGGTAGTTGCTATAGTTCCAAGGGACGCTTTCAACTTTTAATTGTTCAAAGTATAAATCGTATTTCCAGGTAGTAGCAGTGTGACACCAATTAACAAATTCAAATTTATTAATTTGCGTCCGCAATATAACAGTTTTATAATTTAGAATGCGATTCGGGAGACGTCATTTTCTTTTATATCTCTCTTCACTTTAATAGCATCTCTAAGGCGATGCATCAGGTTTGCATAATACTCTAATTGCTAACTGCTAATTGTCGCTTCTTTAGTCTTGCATCCTCCAGTACCAAATACTTCGTTTTTTCAACAACATCTGAAGTGATCACGTCAACAGGGCGCCCTGGACGGGGATCATCATCCAGTGATTCTCGACCATGTTTAAACAATTTTGACCACTCGCAAATAGTTGACTTAGAAGGGCAATCATCCCCGTATACAGCCAACATTTCTTCAAGAATAATTTTTGGAGGTTTTCCTTGTTTTGTAAGGAATTTTATAACAGCCCGGTATTCGATTTTATTCATTTCGATAGATATACAACGCGCGACGACACAAACTGACAGATAATAAAATTAATAATGTTGCAATTGTTTCGTAAATTGCCACACAAGTTACCAAGACATTTGTGATTAAAAAACAGCATAATGAAAAATTGCATCAAAATTCTAAACAGCCCAGTCCGGGAATATAAAAACAACCCCTCGTATCTAGGGTATTACTTCAATTATTATAATGCACTGTTCATACGAGGGAGTTTTTTCCTAAAAAGTTTATTGAAAGTAAAAAGTGCTAGGAGCTGTCATAAAAAAACTGTCAATACGGGGATACCGTTGGGAAAACTAATTATTTCTATAAAATATATTAATGCTATAAGTACTCTATTTAAAACAGGAGGACATACTTGACGTTGGAATGCTAAAACTGATCGTTTTTGATTGACTGATGTAACACCAGTTTTACACCACACAAATTTTGTAATGTAAACGAACGAATGTTCTCCATCTTGCTTCGTCAGCTGTTATATCAGTGACTGTATCGAGTTTGTCCGCTGATAGGTCAAATTTAATTTTGCCGCAAAAAAATCTAGTGATATTTTTCTCGTATTTACACAGTGTAAATATGGCTGAGCGAGACAACTTCAAATATGTCCTAGTTTTTAAATTAAGTATAGTGATATTAAATACATTTAATAAAAATAATGACATGGTATTGACAGTTTTTTTATGACAGCTCCCAACACTTGTTTTACTTTCAAGAAACTTTTTAGTGAAAATTTTTAGGTTAACTAAATATCCAATAAAATTCTTTCATTTCTGATCACGTGTACGATATTGACCAATAAAAACAACATTCAACTGAAAGCAACCCATGGGACATTATCACTTATGTCAAATATGTTGCTAGGTTACAATTATTTATGTTCATTTTTATGTTTATAATAATAATTGAATAAAAATGTCATTTGCACGTTTTGGTAATGAAAATGATACATTAATTAATAAAATTTTCTGTCCGAATAACCCTCGACCATTGATAAATACTTATAATTTTGTGACAGCTACCTCAACCACGTTGCTTTTAGGTTAACAGCCCTCCGCCTGTGGCGTCGAGCGGTTACCAAGCAACGTGCTTTCGGAATGTCACAAAATTATTTCGTAATTATCAATGTCCTTGGGTTATTATAGCTGAAAACATTCCTCGTGTGAACTATTATGATTACCTAAGCGAGCGAGGGTTTTAATCATCTGAAGGAATATTTTCCATTATAACGAGTTGTAAACTGTACTTTACCTATACGACTTATATATTACGTACAAGATTTTTATAAAATAAATACCAATACGCAAAAAATTTTACATTTCCAAATGTCAATTATCTATCATCATAGTTCATCATTAAACATTGCAATGTTTAAAAAAAATTGGTGCAGATAAAGGAATACTGACTATTATTCCCTGTGGGATTAATATATGGCATAATGTAGCAAACATCATACATTTTAATGTTAATGTTATACATTAGTCGTAGATAAATAAATTTGTCTACGACTAATGTATAACATTAACATTAAATGTGTGATGTTTGCTACATAATGCCATGTAATAATCCCGCAGGGAATAATACCAGGGAATAATAGTCAAAATTCCCGCCTCTGCACCAATCAGAAAATTACTTTTCCTGAATCAATTTCTCCGTGCACATTATTTTAAAAAAATCTGACGTGGACACCACATGACTTCCTTGTACGCCTTGTGTGTTCATACTTTTCTTAATAACTAAAATGTAGAATAATATAAAAAATTCTTTTAACTTATTATACTAGTATACTCACAAATATATTTTAGTCATTTTATTTAAACTGCAGAAGAAGATATAAAGCATATTTTACTATTGTCACTGTCATGTCATAATCATTTAAATTTTACGTAGTAACAAATGTTAATCGATCATGGACTACAAGATACCGAAATACTAAATTATAAATATATACTTTAATTATTCTTAAATGATACCAGATACAAAAATATTTATAAAATACCGATTGTAGGTAATAATCACATAATCTTTCATTTAAAATAAAAAAATTTGTGTTAAATTAAATATTTATCGAAATATTTGAAAAAAGTACTACTTCCGGTTTATAAATTGAAACCAAAAATAGGAGGTGCACAACTAGATGCTATAACAGTCCTAAATACAAAATTTCAACTTTCTACGTTTAACCGTATTTGAGTTATGCGACACACATACGTCCGTACGTACATACGTACATACGTACAGACATCACGACGAAACTAGTCATAATGAATTCAGAAAAGGTCAAAACGGATATTTCCATCAAAATCTGAAAACCGAAATTTTTCGCGATTACAATACTTCCTTATTACTCCGTACAAGGAAGTAAAAACATTGCAATGTTTAATGATGTAACTATAGTGATAGAGATAATTGACATTTTTGGAAATGTCAAAATTTTTGTGTATTGGTATTTATTTTATTAAAATCTTGTAAGTAATAATTTAGTCGTAGATAAAGTACAGTATACAACTCGCTATAATGGCTATTATTCCCTCTCATATGATTAAAACCCTCGCTCGCTTTGCTCGCTCGTGTTGTAAACTTCATCTTCAGGAATAATTGCATCCATTATAGCGTCGTTGTATAATATACTATTATGCATGTTTTCGGTAAATTATAGAATTTCAAGTGGAAAATTTGCTGGAAAGTGGGGGACAAATCAGAGACAGAAATTTTGCATTAATTATTGGTGATAATTAGCGTAATAAGAATTTGCATGTATGTATGTAAATTTGAATATCAATTTGAATCACGATTGCAATACTCGATTATGTACCATACGCGTACAAATATGCACTGAGCAATGCAATTTGACAGACGACCACACAAAACATGAATAGTCAATAGAATTACTTACTTCTCTCATGGGATAACATGTGACACTTCTCATGATTTGGTTTCATAAAAAGCTAATTTCTCGTTTAGTCGTGAAAATTACTTTATCTTTAAAAATTCTGATTTAGAAACGAATGAAATGAAACTATGTACTTTATGGTTTATGCTACATCCACTTTAGACAACGGCGTACTGTTATTTATTTTATTTACGACGGTGTGCTAATATCTGATTCATCCACTAATTTGCGTGTCATTACGATTTTGTTTTTGATGGTAACTATCCTACAGGATTAACTCCCAATTACAGAATTGTAGATGTTATTATAGTGGAATCCAACTACTCGGACCCAGTGGTATTATTGTCGGTTGCGCTGGGCATCGAATTATTAATAATTCTTAATGACACTCATTTTTGTAAGAGAGAGAAATCATAGAAATTGGGTCAAATTTTTAGTTTTTTTTATTATAAATAACTATTAATACACACATAAATTTATGTTTTATATACAGGGTGTAACAGCGAAACCATCCCACCGCCTATATTTTCTTTATTATAATAGTTACAAAAAATATTATAAAGCAAAGTTGTAGGAGACGAAGGGGGACATCTGCTTAAAGAATAAAATAATTTTTTAAACCAGTGGTTCTCAAGCTACAACTGAAAGTTATATTTTTTCAAATGGGTATATACATATTTTTTATGCCTATTCGATAGAGTATTTTTTCTGAATTCAACCATGTATTCGTTTTATATCCTTACATAATAAAAATATAGAAAAATTCAATTGAAATTTAAATAATTGTTTATTTTTAATACAAATGTGCAGTAAGCAATGGATGAATGGAAAAAAACTAAAGAACAAAATATAGCTGCTGTCAAGTAATAATAATTGTTGTACTAATTGATGTAAATTGTTATTCTCTGTGTGTTTAAGATTATTTTGTGACAGTATGGCTGATATTTATTCAAATGAAGATTTGTTTAATTTATTTGTAATTTATGTTGAGTGTAATTAAATACCTACCATACAAGCTTAATTTAATTATTTATCACTTATTTTTCATCCATAGCTTACTACACATTAATATTAAAAATTATTTAAATTTCCATTGAATTTTTCTCAATATTTTTATTATGTAAAATAATTTAAAAAATTAAAAAAAAAACCTAAAAATATGTATATTTCCATTTGAAAAAATATAACTGTGTGCTGTAACTTGTGAACCGCTGGTTTAAAAAATATTTTTTTCTTTAAGCAGATATCCCCCTTGGTCTTCTACAACTTTGCTTTATAATATTTTTTGTAACTATAATAATAATGATAATATAGGCGTTGGTTGGTTTCGCTGTTACACCCTGTATACATTCAAGACAAAGTTTTTACAATTACCAGATATTTGCGAAAATTCTGAAAATTCTTTACTATCAACAGCAACAAACAAACAAATAGTTGCCATTAAATGAATATTTCCATAAAAATGAATAAAATTATACTTGATCAAGCAAAGTTTTCCAAATGTCAAACATCAAATAAAAAGCTAATTCAGCAGTAATTATAATTAAAGCCGTCGTAGGTAAAATATTGAATGATACACGTTTGATATAGCTAGTGTATTGAAACTTGGGTGATATAAACACTCGGCTGATCGCCTCGTGATTTAACATCACACACGTTTCATTACCTTGGCTATATCAAACTTGTATCATTAATATCTATAGTCGTATCATCAACTGTTATTACCTTTTAATATGAAACATTTTTATTGATAATTATAAACAACATAATACACGTTATAGTTACTTATAATCAGTGTTGTGACAGATCATTTTATAATGGATCTAGATCAAGATCTTCTCGTTTAATATAATCTAGATCAGATCATAGATCAATTTTTATGATAAGGTCTTTTTTTAGATCAGATCAGAAATTAGTGTTCTTTTTTTCTTCAGATCGTAAAATGATCAATATTAGACAAAATATTTAATTGTTGTATTTCATTACATAAAAAAACCAACCAACGCCTATATTATCATTATTATTATAGTTACAAAAAATATTATAAAGCAAAGTTGTAGAAGACCAAGGGGGATATCTGCTTAAAGAAAAAAATATTTTTTAAACCAGCGGTTCACAAGTTACAGCACACAGTTATATTTTTTCAAATGGAAATATACATATTTTTAGGTTTTTTTTTTAATTTTTTAAATTATTTTACATAATAAAAATATTGAGAAAAATTCAATGGAAATTTAAATAATTTTTAATATTAATGTGTAGTAAGCTATGGATGAAAAATAAGTGATAAATAATTAAATTAAGCTTGTATGGTAGGTATTTAATTACACTCAACATAAATTACAAATAAATTAAACAAATCTTCATTTGAATAAATATCAGCCATACTGTCACAAAATAATCTTAAACACACAGAGAATAACAATTTACATCAATTAGTACAACAATTATTATTACTTGACAGCAGCTATATTTTGTTCTTTAGTTTTTTTCCATTCATCCATTGCTTACTGCACATTTGTATTAAAAATAAACAATTATTTAAATTTCAATTGAATTTTTCTATATTTTTATTATGTAAGGATATAAAACGAATACATGGTTGAATTCAGAAAAAATACTCTATCGAATAGGCATAAAAAATATGTATATACCCATTTGAAAAAATATAACTTTCAGTTGTAGCTTGAGAACCACTGGTTTAAAAAATTATTTTATTCTTTAAGCAGATGTCCCCCTTCGTCTCCTACAACTTTGCTTTATAATATTTTTTGTAACTATTATAATAAAGAAAATATAGGCGGTGGAATGGTTTCGCTGTTACACCCTGTATATAAAACATAAATTTATGTGTGTATTAATAGTTATTTATAATAAAAAAATCTGACGTGGACACCACATGACTTCCTTGTACGCCTTGTTTGTTCATACTTTTCTTAATAACTAAAATGTAGAATAATATAAAAAATTCTTTTAACTTATTATACTAGTATACTCACAAATATATTTTAGTCATTTTATTTAAACTGCATATTCATATTAAAAATATTAAACTCTTAGGCACTCTTTTAAATTTTCAATTTCATTCTTTAACTTGCATATAGTGTAGAAAAAAATCTAAAAATATTATCTTATTTTAAGATCGTAGATCATATTTATTTGATCTAGATCAAAGTCAAGATCCTTAAAAATAAGATGATCTAGATCAGAACAAAGATCACGTAAATTGAGCTAGATCAGTCACAACACTGCTTATAATTCATTAGTTACGAACTTAATACCTAGGTACGTTAGATACAAATATAATTACATCAAAACCTGCCATAATATGCAAATTGTCAAGTAATTGACAAATAAAATTGTTGATTTGTTTTAACATCGCTGTCGTCGATTTAAATATAACGCGAATAATATGCGATTTGATTTAACCTCCCTCGGATGTTTAAAGACACTCGGTTTCACCTCGTCGCTTGGTAACATCCTCGATAAAATAAATCGCATAATATTCTTGTTATATTAACAGCTATATTGTCTCAGTGGGAATTCAATAATAGATATTGAACATCTGCAAACATTCACAATGCTTTTAAAATATTACCATATTTCTACTATCCGTGCCCTATATTTTCAAATTTGCATTTAATTTTACAGGCATCTGTATGTAGTTTGTTTGCAATTACTGCATAAGTTGTACAAAATACTGTAAATCCTCCAACAAACGGAGTGAGAAATTGGAAATATGAAATAGGTCTCAATGTTAAATATTTAGAAGGTTTATAATACTTCGATACAGAGAAAAAAATTAAAAATAGTTTAGGAATGCCTGAAAGTTTTATACAATGAGTTTATTTTAATATGAAACATGTGATTTTTCGTATTCATGATTAAGACTTTGACAGCAATGTATTAGAGCGTTCTTTTGAAAATAAAACATAGGGAATCAATTGAACTGTATTATTCTTCAACAATATAAGATATTTGGGCAGTTGCAATAGTTCCAAGAGTCGCTTTCAACATAATCTTTAATTGTTCAAAGTATAAATTGTATATCGATGTAGCAACAGTGTGACACCATTTAACAAATTCAAATTTATTCCCTATGTTTCATTTTAAAAAGAACGATCTAATAGTCCATGAGCCAATTACTTTTTTGGTACCACCTGGGGTGGCAAATGCTGACTATGATTTTTTTGTTCAGTTTTATGTGTAGACCAAGAATAAATGTGATAGCAATGTCTAAGTAGTAGCTTTATGGCACAAAATAACGATTTTTATAGTAAATAGTGATTTTTCATCATCAAATTATAAAAAGGTACCAATCAAGGTGGCACATGCTATCAATGTTTTTATTTTTCAGTTTTGTGTTCAGATCAAGAAAATATATGATAGCACGGACTATATGGAGTAGCTTTTTGCAAAAAAAAAACAATTTAAAAAAAAAGAAAGAAATTTTAGTATTTTTAAATTTTTGTGTGTTTAATCAACTCTAACTTCTAAACGGATAAAGATATCGACTTCCGGTTTGCAGCGTTGGATTCCTCAGTAAATTTTGCGTAAGATACATTATATTAATTTTTTGTTAAGCTCTTGATAACCCAAAATTTACTTATTATCTTCAAGTGATAATTGCAAAATTTAAGAATTTAAAATATTTTTTGTGTTTAATCAACTCTACTTTCTGAACGGAGAAAGATATCGACTTCCGGTTTGCGGCGTTGGATTCTTCAGTAAATTTTACGTAAGATACATTATATTAAATTTTTGTAGGGCCCTTGATAACTCAAAATTTAATTATTATCTTCAAGTGAAAATTGCAAAATTTAAGAATTTTAATATTTTTCGTGTTTAATCAACTCTATTTTCTGAACGAATAACGATATTGACTTCCGGTCTACGGCGTTGGATTGTTTAGTAAATTTTACGTAAGATACATTATATTGATTTTTTTTGTAAGGCCCTTGAAAACCCAAAATTTAAATATTATCTTCAAGTAAAAATTGCAAAATTTAAGAATTTTAAATATTTTTTTGTGTTTAATCAACACTACTTTCTGAACGGATAAAGATATCGACTTCCGGTTTGCAGAATTGGATTCCTTAGTAAATTTTACGTAAGATACATTATATTAAATTTTTTGTAAGGTCCTTGATAAGCCAAAATTTAATTGTTTTCTTTAAGTGAAAATTGCAAAATTTAAGAATTTTAAATATTTTCTTGTGTTAAATCAACTCTACTTTCTGAACGGGTAAAGATATCGACTTCCGGTTTGCGGATTTGGATTCCTTAGTAAATTTTACGTAGGATACATTATATTAAATTTTTTGTAAGGTCCTTGATAAGCCAAAATTTTATTGTTTTCTTTAAGTGAAAATTGCAAAATTTAAGAATTTTAAATATTTTCTTGTGTTAAATCAACTCTACTTTCTGAACGGGTAAAGATATCGACTTCCGGTTTGCGGATTTGGATTCCTTAGTAAATTTTACGTAGGATACATTATATTAAATTTTTTGTAAGGTCCTTGATAACCCAAAATTTAATGATTATCTTCAAGTGAAAATTGCAAAATTTTAGAATTTTAAATATTTTTTGTGTTTAATCAACTCTACTTTCTGAACGGAGCAAGATATCGACTTCCGGTTTGCAGCGCTGGATTCATCAGTAAATTTTGCGTAAGATACATTATATTATATTTATTGATAGGCCCGTGTCGGGCCCGTGATAACCCAAAATCTAATTATTATCTTCAAGTGAAAATTGTAAAATTTTAGAATTTTAAATATTTTTTGTGTTTAACCATCTCTACTTTCTGAACGGATAAAGATATCGACTTCCGGTTGGCAGCATTGGATTCCTTGGACATTTTTATGTAAGATACATTGTACTATTTTTTTAAAGATCTCTAATAATCCGAAATTTAATTATTTTCTCCGAAAGAAAATTGTAAAATTCTAGAATTTTAAAAGTTTCTTTTGTTTAATTAACTTTTATTTTACTTTTGGGTTATTACGGCCCTAACAAAAAATTTAATATAATGTCTCTTACGCAAAATTTACAGAGGAATCCAACGCTGCAAACCGGAAGTCGATATCTTTACCCGTTCAGAAAGTAGAGTTGATTAAACACAAAAAAATATTTAAAATTCTTAAATTTTGCAATTTTCACTTGAAGAGAATTATTAAATTTTGGGGTATCAAGGACATTATAAAAAATTTAATATAATGTATCTTACGTAAAATTTACTAAGGAATCCAAATCCGCAAACCGGAAGTCGATATCTTTACCCATTCAGAAAGTAGAATTGATTAAACACAAAGAAATTTTTACTAGAAGATAATATTTAAATTTTGGGTTATCAAGGGCCTTACAAAAAAAATCAATAAAATGTATCTTACGTAAAATTTACTAAAGAATCCAACGCCGCAGACCGGAAGTCGATATCGTTATTCATTCAGAAAGTAGAGTTGATTAAACACAAAAAATATTTTAAATTATTAAATTTTGCAATTTTCACGTGATGATAATAATTAAATTTTGGATTATCAAGGGCCTAACAAAAATTTAATACAATGTATCTTACGTAAAATTTACTGAGGAATCCAACGCCGCAAACCAGATGTCGATATCTTTCTCCGTTCAGAAAGTAGAGTTGATTAAACACAAAAAATATTTTAAATTCTTAAATTTTGCAATTATCACTTGAAGATAATAATTAAATTTTGGATTATCAAGGGCTTAACAAAAAATTTAATATAATGTATCTTACGCAAAATTTACTGAGGAATCCAACGCTGCAAACCGGAAGTCGATATCTTTATCCGTTTAGAAATTAGAGTTGATTAAACACCAAAAATTTAAAAATACTAAAATTTCTTTCTTTTTTTTAAATTGTTTTTTTCTGCAAAAAGCTACTCCATAGTCCGTGCTATCATATATTTTCTTGATCTAAACACAAAACTGAAAAATAAAAACATTGATAGCATGTGCCACCTTGATTGGTACCTTTTCATAATTTGATGATGAAAAATCACTATTTACTATAAAAATCGTTATTTTGTGCCATAAAGCTACTACTTAGACATTGCTATCACATTTATTCTTGGTCTACACATAAAACTGAACAAAAAAATCATAGTCAGCATTTGCCACCCCAGGTGGTACCAATTTAGCTCATTTTCGGGTTTGGCTCATGGACTATAATGCATTGCTGTTAAATTCGTAACCTTGGAAATGATAAATCCCATGTTTCACAATAAAATAAACTCACTGTATTTACTGGGAATAATACATTTCTACAAAGACGATTCTTGAAACTTTAAAAATAAAAACATAGACAGACATGTTTCAATAAATAAATAGAAAAGAGAAACGACTGAAATATAAAAGTATTTATCTAACATAAGCTTCTTAGAGCTTAAGGCGACATAGGTGACAAAAATATAGTGTCCTCACTGTTACAAATTGTGTTCTTGCTATTACACCTACACTGTTCATATTTTATACGGATAAAGATAACTAGCTATAATAGTTATTTATGTAACAAGTACGCCCAATTAAGTTTTAAAGGATGAATTTGTTTAAGGTGATGAGGCACAAGTCGAGTCCTTAAATTAGATGAGTTCTCTAAAACTCAGTTTGTGTACGTATGTTACATACAAAATTGATTTGTACTCGTATATTACTCCAGTCAAAATACGGGGGAGGGTTGTATTATTACTGGCAACTACCAGATTTGGTCTTGTATAGGTCTTTTGGGTCGCTGAACACGAATTTCGGGGTCATTTTGTAAAGAAATGTGCGGAACACCCTTAAATTTGCTAAAATTACCCCCAAAATTGGGTATTTTTATATATTCGCACTTTGAGTGCCCAGATTTGGCACATAGGGGTTTTTTGGGTCGCTGATCAAGAATTTCGGGGATTTTTTTTAATAAAAATTAATATTTCACCCTTAAATTAGCACAAAGTGCGAAAATAACAAAGACACCCTTTTTTGGGGGTACTTTTAGGTAATTTCAGGGTGAAATATTAATTTTTATTTAAAAAACCCGAAATTCTTGAACAGCGATCCAAAAAACCTATACGGACTAAATCTGGACGCTCAAAGTGCGAAAATAGCAAAAATACCCTTTTTGTGGCTAGTTTTAGCTAATTTAAGGGTGAAATATTAATTTTTATAAAAAAAATCCCCGAAATTCTTGATCAGCGACCCAAAAAACCCCTTTGTGCGAAATCTGGGCACTCAAAGTGCGATTATATAAAAAAAAACCATTTTGGGGGTAGTTTTTGCAAATTTAAGGGTGTTCCGCACATTTCTTTACAAAATGACCCCGAAATTCGTGTTCAGCGATCCAAAAAACCTATACTTGACCAAATCTGGTATTTGCCAGTAATAATACAACCAAACCCGTATTTTGACTGGAGTATACCTATGCTTACCAAAAATTTGTTTAGTAGCTATACGAAATTATTCTATAATATAACTTTCAAATAAAATTTTGAAAAACATTGGTGATGAAACAATGAAAACCAATGAAAATAATCCTATAAAATGTAAATAACAGCTCACTGCCTAGGTTACGTTATTTTAAAGGACTGGATTCCCTATGAAATATTATTTTGTGAACTCAAAACAGTTTTAAAAGAAACGATTTTAAAGAGAATTATAGTAAAACATTATATTTTAACTTTAACCGTATTAAAAATTAAAATTTTCCATTTTCAATAAAATAGCGACTGAATCTGAGTATTCTATGTGTATAAACCTTCCATTAAAATTAATGTAGGTATTTAAAATAAAAAGTGATTTCAAGCTTTTCATTTGTAATACCAAATCAATATTGCAAATACAGAATATTGAAATTCGTATTATGTTCGCTGTTTGAATTCTTATACCTACATCAAGCTTAAAATATAGAAAAAACTAAGTGCAATGTAATCCTCAGTAGAATAACAAGAATAAGAGAAACGTCTTCCAATGCACAATAGTTGAGCTTATTTTCTCTTGTCTATTTTTCTTTGTATTTGATGTATTATATTTCTTAGAATTTATTTTACAAGTTTATCTAAGATATATTTCATACAAATCCAGCTAGTATAAAAATCTTAAAAAACTGATATAAAATATAATTAAAGCTTGAATTACATTATACTTTTTTCGGCTAGAAACTTTGATAATTTTCATACTTAATTCTAGAATGCTCACTTGGATAATATAATTCAAGAAAATTTCGATCCAAGTTTCATACTAGAACCGTCTTTTTATATAACCTCAAAAATAATAAAGTTAGTCTCAGCAGAATAACTAAAACTTCATCAAAACACATTAACCGAGTACGTTGACAACCTTAACAACTGACAATTACATTTTTTTTAAATTTTCAATGGCACTATTGGTCGATGAGCTAAATATAACATGTCAGTGCTAGAACAAATTTTAAAACTAGATTCTAGCCAAATTAAGTATCTTAAAAAAAAGTTCTTTTTTCTATCCGAAAAAAGTATAATGTAAGTCAAGCTTAAGAAAAAGAAGAACAAGTTGATTTAACTAATTGGCCCTAGGTATTTTATCGATTAGTAACAATATACGAGTATTTAAATATTTTGTTAAAGGAATATGAGCTAGATTAAGAAGTAACAATATTAGGCTTCAAACATTTCAATAATAATACAATGTATGTTAACCTATAAAACATGGTACTGCTGGAACATAATTTTCATCAAGTCCAGCTTCATCATCACTCAAATCACTGGAATAGTCGAAATTATCATCAAATTCTTTTTCGATCTGTATCAGTAAGTGTACTATTGTATTTTAAATAAAAAATTCTAACGGGGGACTCTGTGGTCCGTTTGCTTTTGTTTGTAGTAATTATAATAATAATTGGATTTTACTGCTTGTAACACATTGTACATAAGCTTTGCTTAAGATATTAACTGATACATAAAAATGCAGGACTGTCATTTTTGCATATTACACAAATGACAACAACAAAAACCATCGGTTTTAAAATAAATTAAAGTAAATTAAAAATGCAAAATTCTTAAGTAGATTTTACCACTTTATTACGGACGGTATTTGTAATGGTAATGTTTTACCCCAATAATGCTATAATTATAGTCAAAATCGTATACGTCATAATTTGATTTTTTTAAACTGTATGGCGGGCGTTCTTGTGGTGGCCACGTCAGATTTTTTTATATTATTCTTCCTTTTAGTTATTAAGAAAAGTATGAACAGTTTAATAGGCGTACAAGAAAGTCATGTGATGTCTACGTCAGATTTTTTATTTCTCGTCATCCGGTTGACATTTCAATTTATTATAGAACCATATGAAATCTGCTGGGACATATTTTTCTGCCAACTCCTTTACTTGAACATATTTTGGTCGTTTTAACGGTAAAGTACCAGAGTACAGAAAGAGATACCTCCGGAGCTACCTCCTTTATGCACCGAAAATAAGTTAGTGTTTTCAAATAACACATGATAAAATCGGAACGAAAGCAAGGAGCTATATAATTTTTGCACCATATGATAGAGCATCCTTGCCAGTGGCGTGGCGTGGTGTGGGAAAGAAGGGAAGCACAGTATATTTTTTTAAAAGATTTTATATCAAAAATTTAAAATATATTCTTTTCAAGGATCCATAATCACTATAAATGACATAAGAAATATATTTACTAACATCATCAATGAATAATAAACATTAAACCGCGAATGCGTATCTCCCCCCACAAAGAAACGCACCAACTCTGACTGCTTTCAAAGTTTAAACCGATGCTTCAAACTCTGGCGCACAGTATTTTCTGAATGAAAATATTTTTCATTTAAAATATTGAATAAATTTCCTTTATTAGTTTTATTTTAGATCTATATTATACTTTATTGCATTCATAAAATTTGGCATCCGTGTAAAGCCAATATTTGTTTTTAATTTTACAGAAAATTTTTTAAAGAAACGCACAAAGTAATTGTGCGTCCGTTAATCAAGTGAGCACGTATCATATCTAGCCCGAACTACTGAACGAAGAACTACGGACATGCCAGAGCGCGTGAAATTCTTACATGTGAGGATGCAAAGTTTGAATGTGCTTCTAACGCTGAGTAATGCAGTTTCCGATATTTTACACCGGAATAACTTATGTGTAACTTGTGTTGTTTAAAATACGAATGCAACATTTATATAAATTTAGAAATTTTTTACTGTTTTAAAGGAAAATATTGTATATAAATTAATATTTAGTTTAATATTGAAATATAAAAGACAAGGGAAGCAGTGTTTCCCTTGCTTCCATGGACGCCACGCCACTGATCCTTGCATTAGTAGAAATCAACAATAAAACCAAAATGGACAAAAAGTGGGGATGCCCCCTTTATGCACCGGTGTCTTTAATTAATTCCGTGAAAAATGTGAGAACAAAATTAAGAGGCTTGTCTACTACCTAAAATTCAGCTTAAAATGTACTAACGTAGCGAGTGTTTTATGGCCAGTACAAGAATGGTAAAATTTTATTTCTACAGGGATTTAAAAGAGAAAGAATGGAATTTTTATTAAAAAAGTTGTACATGAATATAAAGATTTAGAGAAATTCAAAAAATTTCCTATTTTATGCAAACTTTAGATGTTTATATCTCATGATACAAATTAATTATTAATATTTTAAAAAGGCACATCTGTAGATTCATTCTTTCTCTATTAAAAGTTTATAAAAAAACATTATCCTGAAGTCAATAATAAACTGACAGTTTACTCGCAACGAAAACACTTTTACAGTATTTTTCAACTTCAAAATGACATTGCATAGCTAGGATGCGGTAAAGTACGAGTTTCGGGCTGGTTTCAGGCAGCCGTAGTAGTGGGGAATAGAGTGGAATGGAAAAAAGTAAAATCGAGAGTATTCTAGGAATTCGGCCGCTTAAAGTAAGTCCGTAATTCTTATTACCCCTTCCTCCATTCCTTCATCATTGCCTCCTTTTCTGTTATGTCTCTCCCGCACGGGTTTACTTCTCTCTTTTACTCTCTCGCGACGCGCATCGTCGCGGCGCCTTGCGTCTCCCTCAGTCGGTCTCTCTCTCGTGATATAAACCGTCTGCACGCAGAGCACAGCGTCAATGCCGTCGCATCAGTTGAACGTGGCACATCGACGCTATTTTGTTGTGACGCACTCGAAGTCAAAGGTTAAAGTTGTGTTTGTGTGTACCGTCTACACTTTGGAACGATTACCGTTGACGCCGTTCCGCGATTTGATTCGTTGAGAACCAACGGCGCGAGCGGATTTAACGGTAATCGTTTCCACTGTATAAGCGGTACATTTAAATATAACTTTAGGATTCAGAGATTTGGGTGTAAAGGAGTTTCGCGAATGATTGTTCCTGTAATTGTTGTAAGTATAGGTGTGGATTGATGTTGTACTGTTTGTTGTGTTCCTGATACTTATATGTCCTAAATGTTATGTAAGATTTGAGATTTGACGAAACACTTTGATTTTGTTGGAATCATACTTAGCTTCTTTTGTAAAAACTAAATCTTTCGTACAGTACGGTGGCAAATCACTGTACATTTTCGTCATAAGAAGAAACATCGATGTATCTTTTATTATATTTAATCAACAAAAATATTGCAAAGTGATTGTATGAAATATACAGGCTGGTTTGGTGTCCAGTGTCCAGCTGATATTTCGTAAGCTAATAAAACAATAAAAAATTTCTGAATTCTGAATTATTCACTTTTTTTTGTTATACTATTTCAAAATAACAAAATAATTAATATTTTATGTGAATAGAACTTGAAAAGTTAGAAGAAGAAGACAAATTTTCACTTTAGAATATATTTTTATTATTATTTTCATATTTTAAGAGTTGTGAATTGATTTTTTGGTGAAAAATTAAATCGAAAAATAAAAAATTTATACGTTCTTGAATTCAGAGAATTATGATCTTTACAAATCTTGAAAAATAAATATATGTTTCCATTAAAAAATAGAAAAAACAATTGCACATCAGAAGTGCATTAAGAAAAAAGTTTTTTTTTCTTGCTATGATATAGAATACATAATACTGAATAAGTTCACATTTTCTCAATTATCTTTAGTTAATAATAAGAAATGATGTTGCCAGCAAAAGACCTTCTGTCATACCCTACAATTTTAACTACTAATATAAATGTACTCACAAGAATATTATAGTCATTTTTTTTTAAACTGCACAAGAAGATATAATCGATGTGTCACTTTTGTTACTGTCACTGTCGTCACTGTCATTATTAATTAAATTTTACGAAGTAACAAAAAATGTTAAACAATCATGGACAACAAGATACTGAAATTTTAAACAGTAAATTATAAATAATACTTTAATTCCTAAATAGTACCATAATACAGAAAAATATATGAAATATAGTAGGTAATTGCAGATAATATAATATAATTTTTCATTAGAAATAAAAAATATTTTTATAAATTTATTATTAATCCAAATAATTTAAAAAGTTCTATTTCCGGTTTGCTGATTGCATCCCAAATTTACTGGGTTCTTAAGATTCATATTAAAACCTTAAATTTAAAATTTGGATGTTTAATTTTTTGAGTTATCGTTTTTTGAGTTATCGTTAACGAAAAAATTATAACACACAAACACACACGTGCACAGACATCATTTAGAAAAAGTTAAATTCGTATTCTAGACACCCGTCACAATACCTCCCCTTAGAATATAAGGCGGGAAGTAAAAATATATGTTTACACTTTTATTTACTAACAATGTCATTTCATTTTATCAACTAGAGGTTGTTTTTCCAAATTAAAATCGTAATTTTAGTATTAACCCCTTAAGGTGATCCTGTACTTATGGCGGAAAACGGTCAAAAACATTGATTTCGCACGCTATTCTATAGGGTTTATTGTTTTGTTAAACATAAAAATAATAAATAATTTATGTTTGAGGCGAAAAACTAATTTTGGCACCCATATTTGTAAAAAAACTGCAATATTTGTGAAAAAGACAGTTTTCGCGTGCCACTGTACAGTTTTTATTTATAAGTGAATTAACTTTAAATTTCAATATGTTGTCAACAAGACATGACCGATCGAATTTTTTAAATTTGCTTTAAAATAGAAGATATTTGTGTTCAAAAAATAACATAAATTGTCAAAATTCAAATGAACATATTTCGATTTTAAAGCAAAATTTTTAAATTCTACATCGACCATTTAGATTGTACTTGAACAATATCTTTAGATAACTATATTTAACAAAACAACAAACGCTGTGGAGTGGCGCGCGAAATCCATGTTTTTGGCTGTTTTCTGCCGCGGTAGAGGTTCGTAGTTTAAAACTACTTATTTTTGTCTTAATTTCGTTTGTTTATTTCCCTTGAATTTTTATGACGTAATTGATGTTGTTTATAATTATCCTTCCGTGAATTTTTTTACATATTCCACAGCGAAAACAGTGTTTTTTTATTCGTGAGTGGTTGTTATATGTCTGCTAGACCGCCTTGCCAGTTAAACACCGTGTTACAGCTAGGGCATGTGAACATCATGATGTATACTACATAACTGTTCGAAATTAATTTTTTCTTATTTATTTATATCCTCGAATTTATATGATAAATTTGGTACACTTGTGCAGTTACACAACATTTTGAAATTCAAGATCATCGATAATTTTCACATGTAGGTTGAAATAATATCCTATCCACTACTTGTTAACGCTTCAAACATTTTCCAATTTTCAATTTAATTTTAAAAAATATGTGGTACTATTTAGCCGTATGCTATGATGTACAAAGCTAGAATAATAATAATAATAATAATAATAATGGAATGAAAATAACAAATAAGGAGTTTTTCTCGATCACGTATGTAGATGACATTGCTGTGTAATTAAAAAATATGCTTACACGAAATTTAAATATACTAGTAATAGGTTCAAAGCAAGTAAAATGCGTAGGAAATTTATTTACTCAATCAAAATCAAAGATAAAGAAATTATCACGGTCTAATATTATTTACAAAATGGACAAACAAAACGATTTTTACAAACTAGGCTACAGGAACGTGAAAGAAACTGCACATCGAGGAGGCGCTGGAAAATGCGCGCTAGTGGATCATGCCATCACCAGCGGCCTCACTATCAACTTCGAGGAAACTAGGATTATCGATACACAAAGGAATCTTCATAAAAGACTAACACTGGAGATGCTCCACATTAACATAGATAAAAACAACATCTATCTAAAAACAGACACTATGTGCATTAGTAAAATCTACAATAATATTTTAAAATATAACAAAAAAATCTGCTGTGTCCAGTACAAAATCTTCCGCCATACTCTACTCTTTTTACTACTATACAAAAAATATATAGGTTAAGTAGTTAAGTTAGTAGTAAATATATTTTAGTCATTTAGTCAACTGCAGAATTGTGTAAGAAGATATAAATGATGTATCACTATTGGCACTGTCACTCTGACACTGTCATTATCAATTAAATTTTTCCTAATAATTATTAAACAATCATGGTTCATGGATAATAACTGAAGTTTCATTACTCTAAATTATTATACCGTGAGTTTTATTTAACGTGAAACATGGGATCTTTCATATCCGTGGTTACGAATTTGACAGCAATGTATTAGAGCGATTCATTTAAAATAGAACATAGGCTGTCATTATCAAGTAAATATTACCTGTCAATTAGGGCTGTGTTGTTGAAAATAAGGTATACAATTGAAGAAAAGGTGCAAATGATACGTTAGTATAATGCAGATGTTAGCCTCAGACAAGTACCTATCTGATTGAATGATGAGAATTTGTTATAAATTGTATTCTGAAAAAATATCTATTAAATGTTTATATTTCTTGCAACTTTTTTCATATCTAAAATGATTAGAAATAAGTACATACCTACTACATATTTCATTTGCTATGTTCTATTTTAAATGAATCGCTCAAATACATTGCTGTCAAATTCGTAACCATGGATATGAAAGATGCTATGTTTCACGTTAAATAAAACTCACGGTATATAATACTTTAATTCGTAAAGTACTATGACAGAATAATTTACAAAATGCTAAAAATTGTAGACAATAATAGGTACCTATATAATCTTTCATTAGAAATAAAAAATATTGCGAAAAATTAATTATTTATCAAAATAGTTTGGGGACTACAGGCGCCGATATTACGACAATCAAAAGACATGGTGGGTGGAAATCGAGTAGGTACTGTAGCCGAAGCATATCTTGAGAACTCTATCCAAAATAAAACAAATACGGCTATTAAAGTTCTAAGCGGAGCTGGAGGTACCAATACCGGAGCAAGTATAGTTGTAAACGCAAATAGAAGATCAGTCACAAATTTAAATTCTACCAACTTAATCAATGAAAATTTGCTTGAAGCATCGGGCATTACTTTAAATCACTGTTGTAATGTTAATATAAATATAAATAAATTGTAAATATTTAAAATCTAGCAGTTGTTATTATTTTCAATAAAAACAAATTTGGCATTAACTTTCGTTCGTGTAAAAAATATATTATTTGGTTTTTATTTGTATCAATATACTATATTTGAATCAATAATATAATATAAACTCCCTAGGGACTAAATGAATAACTTCCATCATTATTTTTAATAAGAAAATGTTGACGTTTACTCCCGGGGAACACGCCACTGCGTCAAATTGCCGTAATGTCAAATACCCGCTGTGTCCAATTGCCGCAATGTCAAATTGCCACTGTGCTAAAATGCATCCCCACCACTTACATACTTGTAACAACGTATGTCGAGAGACTACTGCAAATTTATTTCGACACAGAGGCAATTTGACCCAGTGGAAATCAGGCACCCTACTCCCGTCCGTGTAAAAAAGTAATTCTCCAACCGAAAGTGAAAAATTGATATCACATCATTCTAAGTTTCCCAAATAACCTTATGGAGGCGCGGCACACAGTGGTATTATTTTTGTTGCTAACCGGATCCAAATTTCAGCATCTAACGTCGATTTAGTTGTAGGTATGTTATTAACTTTTCGCGCGCGAGTTATCTCTAAAAATGTGCAATTTTTTTCGAACAGGAAGTTGCATGTTATTAATTTTTCACTCGTTATTTCTGTACGTTTTTTTTACTATCCGAAAGTTTCTCTCTCTTTTCCCCACCGCTCAATCAGTTTTTAATTAAAACATGAAGTTGTATTAATATTTTAATACGTAAAGTAATACATATCCTAACATGTAGACAGCTCACAACATGTATACATTCTGGTTGCATGCTAATTATATATTCAGGGTGTAACTCAACCTGTGTAACGAAAGGGTAGTGTTGGACGCACTGATCATGAATCAAAAATAATTTTGTTGAAATTTACAAAATTAACAGTAGTTTGCAAAACAATATCATTTTGGGTACCACTGATTGTCACATTTAAATACAAAAAAATATGATGTGGCCAGCACACAACCTCCCGCCATATCTAGACTTATAAATATAAATCTATACGTACAATCCGGTGCCCATTTAAGATATACAAATAAAATCTAAAATATTCAAACACAGAAATTAGTATCACCTGAATCAAAAGATACATTCACTGGCAAACTCTTCTGTGTTGAAGCCATCCTCCGTGCAATTACCTACTACATTCAATATATTACTTATATTACGTTAGTGCCAACGTGTCACCCGTCAATATTTTTTACGCAGAAACAAAAATTAACCGATCATGGATTACAAGATTTCAACGTTTATTTGATAAATTTATTTTTACCTCTCGCCTCATATTCTATAAGAGAGGTAGGTATTGTGACGGGTCAAAATTTTTGGCAGATAAGAATTACACATTTTTGAGATGATATCTGTGTGTGTGTGTGTGTGTGCGTACGTGCGTGCGTATGTTACAATTTTTTCGGACACGATAACTCCAAAAATATCAAACTTTTAAATACCAAATTTTGTATTTAAGGTTTGAATACGATTCTTAAAAGTCCAATATAATTTTGGTTTCAATCTACAAACCGGAAGTAGTACCTTTTAAAAATATTTCAATAAATAAATAATTTAAGACAAATATTTTTATTTTAAATGAAAGATTATAGGTATGTGATTATTACCTACAATCGGTATTTTATAAATTTTTCTGCGTCTGATATCATTTAAGAATAATTAAAGTATAATACTTATAATTTAGTATTTCGGTATCTTGTAGTCCATGATCGTATCATTTGTTACTACGTAAAATTTAAATGATTATGACATGACAGTCACAGTGACAATAGTAAAATATCGTTTATATCTTCTTCTGCAGTGTAAATAAAATGACTAAAATATATTTGTGAGTAGGTAGTAGCAGTAGTAGGTAATAGTACTTATATATTAATATATTTGTATAGGTAAGTAAAAAGAATAAAGTAGGTATGGAGGGAGGTCTTGTGGTGGCCACGTCAGATTTTTTAAATTTTACTACAGTTCTTTAATGCTACCAGATAAAGACAATTTTTTTATTACGCAAGTTGCAAATAACTTTTCCTCTTATTTTTATTACAAATAAATACTATATTTATCCAAATTCATAGACATTTTTGACAATTAAGCCTCATTCACATAAACATTTAGTTTTACGGTTTATATTTATGTTTACGTTTAAGAAAGTTTAAATACATTTAACTAAATACGAGCATTCACTTTGAAGCACTGTGAATGCTTATGTGTATAAGGCTTTAACCTTTTCAATCTTCAAAAAATATCACTTCCGGTGAAGCTATTTGTACCAAATTCTAATGAGCTCTTCCAATTTATATACAAATGGTACATACCAAATATCAAAATTTTTGGCTAATTCGTATTCGTAAAAATGAGTTGTAAGGACCCTAATTCGTGCTCATCCACTAAAAACTCACTACCAGATTTTTTGCATGATTCCAATACCTCCCTTACATGTAAAAATTATTTATTTAAATACCTTCTAAAACAAATAATCTTCAGATGCATCCGACAAAACTAAGTTTATCCAATGGTAAATCTGGAAATTTTGTACGAGCTAAAAACTGAGAAAACAAATAAATATCTAGATGTGTACGTAGGCATAGGAACAAACAACTTTTGTTAGATTTTTTAACACAAAGTATCAGAGTATTGTAATTTACAAACTATGTATAATAAGTACAATACAAATTAATATTAAACTGATGCATGTTAAATTAACGTACTCTTCTTTGTTAAGGAGTTTCGATACCGATTATCTATCTAGGGGATCTAAAGAAAAATCTATTCTATTTCTGCAGAGTGACAACTTCTACCCACTAAATTTTGTTGTAAAAAACACCGATAATATAAAAAATCTTATAGCGAAATATATTTGTTTGTAAATATTTTATTACTATCTTTCAATTAAATTGTATTTTTAAGTCCTAAAGATTTTATATTTTAAAATTCATAATTTTAAAAATCAATAGAAAACACGGCAACGGCGTAGCTGCTTTACGTTGGCTGTCAACTGTTGGTGTCAACACAACTGTCAAGTGTTGTCAGAGGTAGTAAATACAATAGCTCATAATTGTTCTTTTGACGCTCCAAGATTAATGCAAGCTATGAGAAATGAGAACTTAATTGATAGATTTCCTGAACGTAGATCTAAAAAGCAACAACTAACTTTAACATCTTTGTCGTCGGAAACATTATCATTACCTATCTACAAAGTATGCTCATAACACTGAATATGATGTTAGAACAATTGGTAGAAATTCATCTTTCTGTTTCAGAAATAATTAGTAATGGGGAAAGCTTTGATCAAGTATATGACAAACTTACACAAAAGATACAGATATTATTATTTCTACTGTACAGCCTTTAAAAAGAGTCAGATCTCTTGGAATGATTAAAAGATTAGCGACATTTGGAATTAGTTACGAAATAATTGCAAACTAGTGATCATGGACCCGTCGTATCCCTTGTAGAGTTTTTAGTAGATGAACACGAATAATCCTTACTCAAATAGTTCTTCCTACTTATTTTCGATAGTTTCGTAACGGTGTTTGTATGCGCATTGCGAAAGTGTGTCCAATTTCCTAAAAATGACTTGTGTATGTGTATTTTCTTTTATTTGTTGTGAAAATATAAATATAATATAATTTGTTACAAACTTTATAAAATAATATGCTTCAACATAAACGCACTCTTACTTTCCAACAGTATTTTAAATTTCGCGCCAATCTATGATTTGCGACGTTGCCGTAGTTATCGCTCTTTTAGTTATGTGAGCATTATTGTCACGTTTTAAATTTTATTTATTTGAATAACTCAATAACGGTGTGGAAGAATCCACTGATTTTTAGTTTCATTGTTTATTAATGTCTGATTTATAATTACTGTAAATCTCTTTCTGGTGGTATTATTTTTATAGATTACACAGCCCTTTAAAAATGTATTCTCATTTACTTCCATGTAAAACAGAAATTTTTAAAAATTTATTTTTAAAAAACGGTGTGGACGATTGATCTGACAGTGAACGATAAATACATCCATCTTCAACTTGTAAAAATTTCAGATGAATGGTAATATTTTCAAAAACAGTATCGAACCTCCTTAAAAATATTTACCGCTAAAATAACTAAAATGATTGCTAATTAAACACCAATTATTAGTGTTTTAATCGTATCATCAACTGTTATTACCTTTTAATATGCAACATTTATTGATAATTATAAACAACATAATACATTAGTTACTTATAATACCGTAGATACTTATAAATCATTAGTTACGAACTTACGTTATATAAAACCATAATAACATTAAAACCTTCCATAATATGTGAACTGTCAACTAATTGAAAGATTAACATCGCTGTCGTTGATGATACGATTAAGTTTTGAATATAACGCGAATATATTCGATTTAAGCCTCCTTGGATGTTCAAAGAGACTCGGTTTCACCTCGTCGTTTAGCAACATCCTCGGTATTATAAGTCGCATAATATTCTTATGTTAATAGCTATAACTTACTGCTTAGTAAATATGAAAATAACATGTTTTGTAACTAAAAACAAAAATATGTGTTAAATGCAGTATCTAACACTTAGTAACTTTTAACAATTTCTGTATTTGTTATTATATTAACTAGAGAAATTGTGTCATTTTCACAAAATTTCATTTACACATAAAAAGTTAACACCGATTATCACAATTTTTACTTCCTTGTACGGAGTAATAAGGAAGTATTGTAATCGCGAAAAATTTCGGTTTTCAGATTTTGATGGAAATATCCGTTTTGACCTTTTCTGAATCCATTATGACTAGTTTCGTCGTGACGTCTGTACGTACGTATGTACGGACGTATGTATGTCGCATAACTCAAATACGGTTAGACGTAGAAAGCTGAAATTTTGTATTTAGGACTGTTATAGCATCTAGTTGTGCACCTCCTATTTTTGGTTTCAATCTACAAACCGGAAGTAGTACTTTTTTCAAATATTTCGATAAATATTCAATTTAAGACACATTTTTTTATTTTAAATGAAAGATTATGTGATTATTACCTACCTACAATCGATATTTTATAAATATTTTTGTATCTGGTATCATTTAAGAATAATTAAAGTATATATTTATAATTTAGTATTTCGGTATCTTGTAGTCCATGATCGATTAACATTTGTTACTACGTAAAATTTAAATGATTATGACATGACAGTGACAATATTAAAATATGCTTTATATCTTCTTCTGGAGTTTAAATAAAATGACTAAAATATATTTCTGAGTATAATAGCAGTAGTAGTAGTACTAGTATAATAAGTTAAAATAATTTTTTATATTATTCTACATTTTAGTTATTAAGAAATGTATGAACACACAAGGCTTACAAGGAAGTCATGTGGTGTCCACGTCAGATTTTTTTACTTTACATTATAGTAAAAAATTACTTTAATTTTTCTGTAAAATCACTAATAGGTAGAGAGCCGTAATTTAAAATCGTGCCCGATTTTATCCCTTGCCAGAAATGACTTTTTGTATGAATTCAAATCTTTTTTTAAACTTTGAATTTATTAGATAATGATTCACTTTGAAGAGATGAAACTAAATTTTGGACTTCCATTGTCTTTATTTACGAATAACACAAAAAATATAAAATAATATTACACAACGTTTCGGTAACTAAGATCTGTTACCGTCATCAGGTGAACTGATAACTGATTCTACTGATACTGCTGATACTACTGATACAGTAGTATCAGTTCACCTGATGACGCTAACAGATCTTAGTTACTGAAACGTTGTGTAATTTTATTTTATTATTCGTAAATAAAGATAATGGAAGTCCAAAATTTAGTTTCATCTCTTCAAAATTCAAGTCTGGCCTTCAAGAAAATGTAAATATAAAATTTGCCTCCGGGGTATTTCAAACAGGGCTCTATTTTAAAGAAGTATTTTAACATGTACTGGCAAGGGGTAAAATCGGGCACGATTTTATATTACGTCTCTCTACTTGTAATATTTTTTACAGTGTGTGTGTAAAAGACAATGCATGAAGACGGGCACACTAAAGAACGTCTTACAGGAAGTGGAGATCCTTACAAGGCTAGGGCATCCCTTCTTGGTCAACTTGTGGTTCAGCTTTCAAGGTAACAACTTTAAAATATGTAGAAAATATGTGCAGTGCTGACACTAAGGGTGAAATAGATTTGAACTTTATATTTAGAAAGAAGATAATCTTCTAAAAATAGTAAATATTTTTCTCGTTTCAAATCGTGGTAGATACTATACTATAGATTCTGGTGTGGTCATCTCACAGCACACTACCTCCCACCACATTTAGAATATGGAATTAAGACGATCCTCTACAAAATTGTCGATGCAGAATTTTATAATTTTGCTTTAAAATCGAAATATGTTAATTTGAATTTTGACAATTTTTGTTATTTTTTTAACATAAATATCTTCTATTTTAAAACGAATTTGAAAAATTCGATCGGTCATTTCGCAGATCCAAGCTTTTTTGCCAGTGCATTAAAATTTGAAGTGATTTCACTTATAAATAAAAGCTGTATAGTTTTTTTACAATACTATACTATGTTTCTTTTTTAAATATGGGAGCCAAAATTATTTTTTTCGATAAATGTCATAAAAAGTTCAGATTTGCATGTCAATTATCAACACGGGAAATGATAGTTTTTATCTACATAACGCAAAAGACGTTTACATGGATGTAAGTATATAAATTTAAAAAAAAATCAATTAACAAATTCATAAAAGTACGCAAACATGATTCCATAAAAGCGAATTTTGATAGTTTATTAACAAATATCATATAAATAATGCAAATCAACTAAAAATTTAAAGTATTATAATTTTATAATGATATATCAAAATTGTTGTTTATAGAACATGTTAACCTTACTTTTTCTATTTGCTATTGAAACAACCTTTCTGCTTCACACTGTAAAATAATTTTATAAAATGATTTCTAAACACATTTTCTCTGATCATCTAAATTATGCGTTCCCGTCTAAACTGTCAAGTCATTATTTATCGAATACAATAAATAATAAATAGCCCAAGTAACCACATAAAATAACATAAATACACATCTTATGTATTAAATTGGTATTTTATGTTTTTCGCAATATATCTTATATTTTAAAAAATAATAGTTATACAGGGTGTTCATTTTAAGTGGCGCACCATTGCTAACTCGAGAACTATAAGAGCTACGAAGTTGGTTAAATTAGCAAACAATTTCTATTTTATATGACTACTTTAATGAACGAAAGAAAAATTTTTTTAGACCAGTGGTTCTCAAACTACGGGGTGCAACTTTCTTATTTCAAATGGGGACCTATTTTTTTATTTGCATATTCTATTCAGTATTTTTTTCTGAATTCAACGAGATATTAGTTTTATACCCTTGCACAACAAAAACATTTGAAAAACGCTATTGAAAATTATGATAATTTAATTAAAATCTGATTGTTAGTTAGTGTTATGGAAGAAAACAATTGAATATTTTGTTTCATATTAATTGTTAGTGAAAAAGATTCTAGTATACTACACTGATCAGACCAAATAAGGTCGAAACACGTGTCCGTAGTTACCGCCACCTTGTACCCTACTGAATACTTAGTACCTTGAACTCATACACTCAGTAGCGGTACTGATCTCTTAATTAAAATCAAAGAATCTTTTTCATTATCAAATAACAATTAATATGAAACAAATATTCAATTGTTTTCTTCCATAGCACTCTTGTAACACTCAGATTTTAATTAAATTATCATAATTTTCAATAGCGTTTTTCTCATGTTTTTGTTATGCCAGGGTATGAAAGTAATATCTCGTTGAATTCAGAAAAAAATACTGAATCGAATTAGCGAATAAAAAAATAGGTCCCCTTTTGAAATAAGAAAGTTGCACCCCGTAGTTTGAGAACCACTGGTCTAAAAATAATTCTTTCGTTCATTAAAGTAGTCATATAAAATAGAAATTGTTTGCTAATTTAACCAACGTACCTCTTATACTTCTCGAGATAGCAATGGTGCGCCACTTAAAATGAACACCCTGTATAATGTGAGATGATCACGTCTTGAATTTCACAGTTATCAGACTAGCTGAATTTTGATGACGTCACATGACCGTTTCCTTATTAATTCTTGTTATCTTCCCTGTAGACCAGCAACTTGCCGCTGGAGCTGTGCGGGGAGATCATCTCGGAGTTCAGGGTCTACAATAGAGTCCTGCGCGGGTCTACTTTTTTAAACCCGCACCCGCTAAAATTAAACCCGCACCCGACCCGCGACCCGACTGTTTTTTTTTTAAATCCAGAATGTTATAAATTTATTATTTTGTATCTTTCCAACCTAAAATTATGCTATTCTAAAATTTCATATACAAGAAGAGGGGGTTGATTAAATGTGCGCCCCGCATCCGACCCGCAAACCGCATTTTTTTTTCTTAAACCCGTATCCGACCCGGAACCCGCAAATTATTTTTTTTCTTAGACCTGCGCCAGACATGCAAAGCCGCGTAATTTTATTTTTTAATACCCGCACCCAACCGGTACCCGTATATTTTATATATTATAATAAACAATGGGTTTGAACCCCCCCCCCCCCTACCCGGAAATTAATTAATGTATCGCATAATGATTTCAATTCACAGAACCCCAGTAATGTTTTTTTATATAAGAATTCACTCCCTCCTTACAGATTATCTGGATTCTAAACTGTGCCGAATTGTCAAAATTATCAATAATCTTCTTCCATGATTTTTTAATAAACAAATTAAACTGACAACATTAGGTAATCCACATCTTTATAACAAATTTATTTCCTTCTAAAGGTTGTCGCATACTTATCCGACACAGTACAGCACGGTACGAGCCATCATAATTCGTTCAAGATTAAATACATTAAAATATATGAAGCTACGCTGACTCCTCCGCAGCATTCTCAGTCTCCGATCACTGCTGTGTTGCGCTGGAGCAGTGAGCGCACTATCTATCCAGCGATGTAGTGTTTTCAACAGTCAACTATTCTTTGATTAAATTCACTAGCTCAGTAAATTTTTCAATACTCATTCGGATATATTGGAAAAAATTATTTTCATCCTTTTGTAGGCCAGGGAATAAATGATGGAATTCTCCATATGTATTTATTTTTAATTTTATTGGATGATCCCACATTTTTCTTTTTTGTTTCTTCTTCTTTCAATAATGCTGAAATAACTATAATCTTTACGTCAGAATTGTAGTCCATCTTAAAACTATTAAATGGAACTAAAATCATAAAATGACAATGATCACCGTATACATCGGCAAACGAGAATTGACGGTCAAGTGTGCTGTGATCAATCCATTGCCGGAATGCGCTGTTTCGTGCCGTGCCGTGCTGTGCCAGATAAGTATGCGAACCTTAACAATAATTAATTATTGCAAGGCACTAATTTATTTTTAACACGCCTAACCCTGACCTGAGCTTCGCTCTCTTCAGCGCGTGATGTGTTGGATGTAGTTGGGGCGGTTGAAACACCTGAAGTAGTTGGATCACTTGATGTAACAATTTAATTTCTTTAGAGAAAAAGTTCTACACAAGTTTCTGATCAGCAATTTTAGGTTGGTAAATTTCACTGGTCCAAATCACAGTTTGGAGCGTCAACCCTCGACTTGGTTCTTCTATTCCAAGAACAGGACGAACTCACAAACAACTGTTATCAGCAGGACCGCAGCCACTGCCTTGGCTCTACCACAAGGGTACGAGACCGGCAACAACATTAAAATCCAGCAAGACCGCAGACACTGCCTCGGCTCTACCACAAGGGTACGAGACCGGCAACAACATTAACAATCAGCAGAAACGTAGTCACTGTCTCGGCTCTACCAAAAAGGTACGAGACCGGCAACAACATTAAAATCCAGCAAGACCGCAGCCACTGCCTCGGCTCTACCACAAGGGTACGAGACCGGCAACAACATTAAAATCCAGCAAGACCGCAGACACTGCCTCGGCTCTACCACAAGGGTACGAGACCGGCAACAACATTAACAATCAGCAGAAACGTAGTCACTGTCTCGGCTCTACCAAAAAGGTACAAGACCGGCAACAACATTAAAATCCAGCAAGACCGCAGCCACTGCCTCGGCTCTACCACAAGGGTACGAGACCGGCAACAACATTAAAATCCAACAAGACCGCAGCCACTCCCTCGGTTCTACCTCAAGGGTACGAGACCGGCAACAACATTAACAATCAGCAGAAACGTAGTCACCGCCTCGGCTCTACCACAAGGGTACGAGACCGGCAACAACATTAAAATCCAGCAAGACCGCAGCCACTCCCTCGGTTCTACCTCAAGGGTACGAGACCGGCAACAACATTAACAATCAGCAGAAACGTAGTCACTGCCTCGGCTCTACCACAAAGGTACGAGAACGGCAACAACATTAAAATCCAGCAAGACCGCAGCCACTGCCTCGGCTCTACCACAAGGGTACGAGACCGGCAACAACATTAACAATCAGCAGAAACGTAGTCACTGCCTCGGCTCTACCACAAAGGTACGAGACCGGCAACAACATTAAAATCCAGCAAGACCGCAGCCACTGCCTCGGCTCTACCACAAGGGTACGAGACCAGCAACAACATTAACAATCAGCAGAAACGTAGTCACTGCCTCGGCTCTACCAAAAAGGTACGAGACCGGCAACAACATTAAAATCCAGCAAGACCGCAGCCACTGCCTCGGCTCTACCACAAGGGTACGAGACCGGCAACAACATTAACAATCAGCAGAAACGTAGTCACTGCCTCGGCTCTACCACAAAGGTACGAGACCGGCAACAACATAAAAATCCAGCAAGACCGCAGCCACTGCCTCGGGTCTACCACAAGGGTACGAGACCGGCAACAACATTAACAATCAGCAGAAACGTAGTCACTGCCTTGGCTCTACCACAAAGGTACGAGACCGGCAACAACATTAAAATCCAGCAAGACCGCAGCCACTGCCTCGGCTCTACCACAAGGGTACGAGACCGGCAACAACATTAACAATCAGCAGAAACGTAGTCACTGCCTCGGCTCTACCACAAGAGTACGAGACCGGCAACAACATTAAAATCCAGCAAGACCGCAACCACTGCCTCGGGTCTACCACAAGGGTACGAGACCGGCAACAACAATAACAATCAGCAGAAACGTAGTCACTGCCTCGGCTCTACCTCAAGGGCTAGAGATCGGCAACAACATTGAAATCCAGCAAGACCGCAGCCACTGTCTCGACTCTACCTCAAGGGTACGAGACTGGCAACAACAATAACAATCAGCAGGATCGTAGTAACTGCCTCGGCTCTACCACAAGGGTACGAGACCGGCAACAACAATAACAATCAGCAGAAACGTAGTAACTGCCTCGGCTCTACCACAAGGGTACGAGACCGGCAACAACAATAACAATCAGCAGGATCGTAGTCACTGCCTCGGTTCTACCTCAAGGGTACGAGACCGGGAACAACAATAACAATCAGCAGAAACGTAATCACTGCCTCGGCTCTACCGCAGGGGTACGAGACCGGCAACAACATTAACACTCAGCAGGACAGCAGCTACTGCCTCGATTCTACTTCAAGGATACAAGACCAGTAACAACATTAAAATCCAGCAAGACCGCAGTCACTGCCTCGGCTCTACCTCAAGGACTAGAGACCGACAACAACAACAACAATCATAAAAACATTTAATCAACTCACCATTTTGATCAAATTCTTAATTTGATGGACCAATTTCAGTTTCAAAGGACCAGTCGGCAGACCAATGTCTCATTTGATCCTTAGCAGCTTTGGTAACAATATTCGTTCCAACCTTCTTTAATTCATACCGTCCATTCTTAAGATAGTTAATTGTTTTAAATGGACCAATAAATTCATAGTCCATTTTGCTAATGTTCATTTTCGATTCGCGATACATAAGAACAAAATCTCCTACAGAAAACTGTTTCCCTGCGTTTATTATTAATTTGAGATGAGTTTGTTGAATCCGTTTGTAGCAAATTTTTCGCACGTTCCCGATCTAATTTTCTATTACGCGTACCAGAAAGAGATATTACGAACTGAAATTATTCCTTCGTCTGAGAAGCTGTTACAGATTTTATTGGGAAAAGTACACAGTATATAAATACAAGAATGTACTTAAATCTGGCAACGGACCTAAACAATTTGTGTGTAATGTGTGAAAAGAGTGCGAAGGTTTTGAGACAGGATTAATGAAGTTTTATAAAAGCCCAGTGCGTGTCTTCTTCACTGCCCACATCGAACAATGACGTACATTACGTAAGTAGTTATTAACAAACATTCTCGCGCTTACGTTTATCGATAGATGATTTAGTAGTATTTATCAATGGTATGTCCGTCCTTACCGCAGAACGAACATTTATTAGTAGTATTGGGGTTGTCATTATCTGCGGATGTTACATTTGAAGGATTTGAGAATTGTCTAAAACCTGAAGATTTTCTTTCGTCTGTACAATTTCCGCGAATGTGACCGAGTATGCCGCAAGTAAAACACTTTGGAAGAGACCGTTCTGTAACATTATTATCGGGATAACGTATTTTTCTAGAATTATCACCTACCCGTCTTTCTTCACGTTTAAGCGGATTAACAAACGTAATTAAATAACTAAGAAATTCGGACACTGTTTGAAAGTTTGTATACAGAATTATGACAAAATAAAACGATTCTAAAGCTGGATTGCGTAGTAAACACAGCATAGCATAGCACAGCGAAACATAGAAAATGAACATACGGGAATGCATGCATTGATTCATAGAATAATAGACATAGCACAACGCAACATGGAAATTGGACATATTTTATTTCGAAGCTTTGTTTCTTACGTTTTACTATGCTCGAACATGTACGCTGTAAGTACTCTTTGTTAAACCACACCTACCGCGGCTGCGCTGTGGTTGTGATTAACCACAGAAACGCAATAGATATTAAATTGAACTGTTTATTTAAATATAACGAGTAAATACAAATGAATTCGTTCTCAAATCTGAATATTTTTACAACTGTCATAATAATAAATTGTCATTACTATAGTACCGCTATGCTATCTCTGAATTGGTTCTATGTTTCTATGTTTTCCTGTGTTGTGTATTCCTATGCTGTGATCTACGTAATCTCTGAATCCAGCTTTACAGCTACAAATAAAAATTACAGCAAAATTCACTAGAATACTCATTTATTTTTTAGTCATAAAATTAATAGTACTAATATTTATAGATTAACTTAACTATGACTTAAAATTCCGCTGTGCAACGCAAATGAAATTTAACCAGTAGTTAAGGTTAACCTATTGTCAACTAACCATCAATTTTAACCCGAACTCGTGCAAATTTACTAGGAATGACGACGGGTACCCGGGTACCCGGAACCGACCCGATAATAATGTACCCGGGTATAAAATTTATTACCCGATTACCCGATATCTACCCGTTACCCGAATTATACCCGATACCCGAAATGTATCCGATACCCGAAATGTACCCGATACCCGAAATGTACCCGTTACTTGTTTATCACCCGAATACCCTAAACCTAAATCTACGCGATACTAGTATACTCGCGCGTATTATGTTTATTGTTTTCTATACACATTTATACACATTGTGTTGTTTTATTTTTGTATTATTTGTGTATTTCTTTATATTCAAAATAAAATATGAAAACGATAACAAAGAATTTTATTTAAAAAGTAAACTTCTAATTTAAGGGAACAGATAATTTACAAATATCAGGCACTGAAAGATAAGAGGTAATTAAAGGGTATCGGATAATTAACGGGTATCGGGTAATTAACGGGAATCGGGTAATTATCGGGTATCGGGTATTTAACGGGTATCGGATATTTAACGGATAACGGGTATTTAACGGGTAACGGGTATTTAACGGGTAACGGGTATTATCCGGGTAGTTGTTTCGGGTACCCGGGTGCCAAAATTTTCGAAATTCGTCATTCCTAAAATTAACCCACACTTCCTAATGATAGGCACATTCAACTGCTGTAATAATGCTCTTACCCCACTTGTAATATAAATAACTATTAATACACTAAATGAAGTCACACTTTCTAACGAGAGACCCACACCCGACCCTCAACCCGCTTGATTATAGTTTGTTATACCCGCACCCGACCGGCAACCCGCAAAAGTATTCTATATCCGGCCCGCAACCGGCCCGCAATGTGGGTAACCCGCGCGCACCTGCGGGTACCCGACCCGATGCAGGACTCTAGTCTAGATGTGGGCACGGGTTGTGAAATTTTCGGGTCACGTAGTGTTCCGCGTGAGCGTGAGTGATTTTGAAAATTAGGATCGTGAACGGGCGTGAGTTACATGTAATCGTGCGTGATCCGGCGTTATCGACATTTTTTGGTCGTGAGTAAAAATCACAAGTCACGACATAATATATACGAGGGATATCCAGAAAGTAAGGTGACAAATGCTCTGAAGGGTGCAGGCTATTTTTTTTCAAAGGTTGACACACCTGCGTGGAGGGGGCTTCGTAACGGTCGAACCAAGCCCTGGACCAATTCAGTCCGTTGAGAAATGTCGTCACAGGAAGAGCTTCCGTCAACCTTCGCAAGGGCCGTTCGCTCCACCTCCTCGGTCATTAATTTCCTTACTTTGTGTCAAGAGTCCACGGCCGAAATCCATCGTCAACTTGTGGAAACCTATGGGCCTGAGGTAATGTCACGTCAGCACGTTTACAAGTGGGTTAGGTTGTATAAAGAAGGTCCCAGTAACACTCATGACGAAGAAACGAGTGAGGCCGTCGGCCGCGGACTCTTGACTCAAAGTGAGGAATCGCAAAAAATTCCCTGCACCCTTCAGAACACTTGTGACCTTACTTTCTGGATATGCCTCGTAATTTATCATAATATCAACACACAAAAAATGATAATTACAGGTTATTGCTACTTATACTCCGTAGCGCTCCAGTAGAGGCCGTCTCAGCTAAGAAAAGACCCGTTACGTCATCAGGGATGCGCGAAGTAGTGACGTCGCACCAGTAGCGTGCGTATTTTATTTAGGTTAGGTTACCTATATTTTTTCAATGGGACTTTTAATCCAATTTCTGTTTTTTCCTTCATAAATTTTCGCACTATTTTATTATTTCACGAGTCTGACTATGAACTACCATTCCCTGTACACTAAGATTATAAAAATCTACTGCACTGAACTGGTCGTTTCGTTATGAGTTGCTATGGCAACTGCTTACTGGACGAGTTTTGGTTTCTGCGCATTATGACGTTGCGGGCCTTTTCTAAGCTGGAACTCACACTACATAAGCAGCGCACAGACTTGTCGAAAAAATTGGAGCAAATGTTGTTAACTATTTACGATTTTGCGGAGATCATAAATATAAATATTTTAACGTGAGCGTAAGTGATCGTGAGTTAAACGTAATATTACGTGCGTGATTGGGCGTGATTCTGTTTTAAATTTCGCGAGCGTGCGTGATCGTGCACAAAAAGTTACTCCCGCGGGAGTAGAAGGAACAAGCCTGCGAACAGGAACTGCAGTTGGCTATGAACGCTGCCGACCCGCTAAGACAAGTCGACTGCACCTGACGACAGCGAGATTCAGCTGCATGTCCAGAGCTGCGAAGAAAGGGATGAACCGGATAATGATAACATTGGAAATGTAATAATTTCATAAGATAAATAAAAATAAATATTGTCCACGAAGTAATAAAGAAGAGAAAGAAAGATTAATTAATTAATTAATTTTCTATGCCTGATGATGACAATTTAAATTGTCGAAACTGGTACTGGTAAAAGAAATAAAAGAAAGTGAAGATTTAGACGAGATTTTTACCCTTATTTATTCCTTCTTGGACAAAATTAATTTCTCGTCTTCGCTGGATTTCCGACTGTATACCGCATAAAGCGGGAGGAAAAGTAATTTTCCTTCTTAGGGAGGAAAAGGACTTACCGGTCAGAAATGCCTCACATTCGTCCCTAATAATACTGACGAAAGGTATTGAAAAAATCATTTTATGTTTCAGAATAGACAACACTACCCTAGTAAAAACGATCCGCGACTGGGTATTAAGGTATGGTCTATCTGTCGAGTTTTTTGGCAGAGCGAGTAAATGATACGATTAGACGCCATGTTTTATCACATATAGGTGGTCTATCCTTTACATTTTAGAGTACGCGATTTCGTACTCTTCTTTATTTGATATACGGTCGGTTTGGTTTCCACCACGGGTTTTTTACTAATAGTAATAACAATAAAGACAGTTTTTTTCATGTGAACTTTTATCATTTTCATAAAAATGGTATTACATTAGTACGGAAATATCAGCTGGACGCACTAGAAACCAAACGACCCGCGTTTAGCCGCGTCGTTTTATCGCTCCATGCACGGACTAAACGACATAGATAGCCCATACCAACCTTATGTTGATACCCGTGTTCTCTACTACTCCAGAATTGAGAACCACCCCGACCCTCCCGAAGATTGCCGGCAGCACCCGAGGGCAGACGAAGCCGAGGGACTAAAGCTCAGCTCGTCTGAGAATTACATCCTTTGCGGCATCTGCACGAAGAAGGATATTGCTACTCCTGATATTGGGGACAGTCTGCAGTAGATGGATTACATTGATTGGATCCCCTCCCCAACGGAGCGTGCAGATGAAGTGAGAGAAAATTCAGTTACTCCTTGTTGAAAAAACGTTACCAGATTTCAAATTTAATATTTTTGCATTTCGGCATTAAATTCTATTTGATTTTATCGTGTAAATGCACCCTACTTCATTAATTTACTGTTTGAATTAAGGTGAAAACATTTAATCTTATTAGATTTTACAAAAAATTTTTTTTAGTGTCGCATACCGTAAAATGGGGCTACTTGGCCATCCCGGGGCTATTTGGTCATCTGCAGTAATATTGTTGTTTTTCATTTTATTTTTCATTTTGTAACAATTTTCTTGCTGTTTGATGTATTATATTATACAGTATATACCATAACTTCAGGTACATATTAGAATGGTACAATTTCTTCAGGTGCTGATCACAACAAAAATATTTTTTTCAAAATTCGAATATTAGTTTTTGGGGTTTGTGAAGGACACAGTTTTGGGCCACTGGTTGATAGGTTTAATATTAAATATTACGTTGTAACTAATTAATAACTAATGTTTGCATAATACAACAACAGAAGTAGCCGACCACATAACTCTCTCTTTATTCAAAATAAATAGTATCCAGTAGCAATAAAAATTTATTAATAGAAGTTTGGAAAAAAATCTTTTTGTTTCGGGATCAGCATGCCATTTCAATATGTACCTCAAGTTGTGGTACAGCCTGTATACTAAGTGTGGTTTAACAGATGATGAATTGTCGAAAATTTTGATCCATGACGAAGAAATTTCTATAATGTGGGTAGATGTTTTTTTAAATTAATAAATTAACCCGTCTCTTGGCACTAATATTTAAAAAAATATCTATTAAGAAATAGCACCGCAGGCAAAATATTTTTTTTTCAAGGTCTAATACATCTATATCGAAAATTAAATTTTTCAGATATGAAAAACTGTACGTTTCACTCCTCATTGCTTCTCCTTCTAGGCGTTAAGCCGATTGAAAGCCGTCGACCCATTCGACCCCCCCACCCCTGCGGGCGCTCGGGAAGATTATCATTATAGCAATTATTATAAGTTGAAGAAAGGAATGAACCAGATGATAATTACATTGGAAATAAAAATAAATATTGTCCACGGAGGAATAAATGAAGCAAATAAAGATTAATTAATTAATTCTCTATGCCTGATGATGACAATCTAAATTGTCGATGCAGGTATTGAAAAAAACATTAGACAACTGCCCTAATAAAAACGATCCGCGACAGGGAATTCAGGTATGGTATAATTTGTAATTTATATCTATTGAGTTTTGTCGCAGCGAGTAAACGATACGATTAGACGCTATGTTTATCGCATTTAGGTAGTCTATCTGTTTTCTTTACATGATATACGCGTTGTTTGGTTTCCACTAATAGTAATAATAATACAGAAACGTCCGAGTGGATGGTCTAGTGGTCAGCGCTTCGGACTGTGGACTGAAATCCTTAGTTCGGGCCGCCACAGATCCACAGATTTATCCACAAAAGACATACGGTGGGCATATGACCATAGATGTTGCGCCCATCGTAAACAAAAATAAAAACAAAACAAAGACAAACAAAAAACAAAAAAAAACAAAAAAAACAAAAAAAAAACAAAAAAAACAAAAAAAACAAAAAAAAACAAAAAAAAAACAAAAAAAACAAAAAATATAAAGTATTATCATGAAAAAATGTTCTCGAATGTTATTACATTAGTATAGGAAATATCAGCTGGACACTAGAAACCAAACCACCCTGTATAGCTGGATGCTTTGCAATTAGTAGTTCATCTTCAGCTTTCGAAAATTTCAATCTTTAGCCCTTTGACATATTGCAGTATGATAGTACGATTACTCCGCGTTTAGTCGCGTCGTTTTATCGCTCTGAGCTTCGACTAAACAACATAGATAGGCCATACCAACCTTATGTTGATACCTGTGTTCCCTACTGCTCTAGAATTCCGACTCTCCCGAAGATTGCCGACAGCACCCGAGGGCAGACGAAGCCGAGGGACTAAAGCTCAGCTCGTCTGAGAATTACATCCTTTGCGGCATCTGCACGAAGAAAGATATTGCTACTCCTGATATTGGGGAAAGTTTGCAGCAGATGGATTACATTCACAGTATCCCTTCCTACACAGAGTGTGATGAAATTCGGTGCTCTTTAGAGTACGCGCAATGCGGGTAACCCACGGGTACCGGGTACCCGACCCGACGCAGGACTCTAGTCTAGATGTACACAGGCAGCGCACAGATTAGTCAAAAAATTGGAGCAAAAGTTGTTCATCTACTTACGATTTTGCGAAGCTAAAATATATTATCATTGTATAATTTCATAGAAATATTTTAACGTGACTCGAACGTAAACCGTCGTGCGTGATCGGTCGTAACTATAAAAACAAATTCGTGAGCGTGAGTGATCGTGAGTTAAACATAAAATGCGTGTTTGGACGTGATTCCGTTTTAAATTTCGTGAGCGTGCCTGATCGTGCACAGAAAGTGCCAGCTCTACTCTAGTCTACAACCGCTACCAAGAGCTACAGCGCCGCAAGCGGAGAAGAAGGAGTAAGTCTGCGAACAGGAACTGCAGCTGGCTATGAACGCTGCCGACCCGCTAGGACAGAACCAGCTGCAGTCGGCTGCATCAGCTGCATGCCCAGAGCTGCCCAGGGTTCAATGCGAGCGTGCAGATAAGGTGAGAGGAAAGTCAGTTACTTGTTGAAAAATCCTAACCAGAATTAAAACTTGATATTTTTGCATTTCGGCATTAAATTCTATTTGATTTTATCGTGTAAATACAGCCTACTTCATTAATTTACTATTTGAATTAAGACGGAAAAATATAATCTTATTAGATCTTACAAAATTAAACTGGGGCTTCTTAGTCACCCCGAGGTCTATTTGGTCACATGCAGTAATATTGATGTTTTTCATTTTACTTTTCATTTTGAAACAATTTTCTTGCCGTTTGATGTATCTATATAAGAATGAAGAATGAAAATAGCATCCGTTGCTCGTAGTTCGTTAATTCGAACATCATATTTGGTGTTAAATCACAATACACAAAAACTTCAAAATAATGTCACCAATAAAAGAAAAGTAGCAAAAATTAAATTTTAAAAATAAACAGCTGATTAAGTACAACTTGTGCGACCCTGAAAACATGTAAAAAGTTACACTTCTATTACAACAGAAATATAAGGTGGGTAGAATTTCTTTTTAAATTAATAAATTAACTCGTCCCTTGGCGCTAAGATTTTGAAACATATTTTTAAAGAAATAGCAGGCGAAATATTATAATACTTGTATATCTAAACTTAAATTTTTCAGATATGAAAAATTGCATGTTTCACTCTTCATTACTTCTCCTACTAGGCGTTAAGACGATTGAAAGGAGGTTTTGACAACTCATTCGCCCCCTCCTTCCTGCAGGGGCCAATGAAGATGATCATCATAGCAATAATTAGAAGTTGAAGAAAGGGATGAACCGGATGATGATAACATTGGAAATGTAATAATTTCATAAGATAAATAAAAATAAATTTTGTCCACGAAGGAATAAATAAGGGAAAGAAATATTAATAAATTCTTTATGCCTTGATGATGACAATCTAAATTGTCGAAACTGGTACTGGTAGCAAGTTAAATAAAAGAGTGAAGACTAAAACGAGTTTCTTTACCTTATTTATTCCGTCTTGGACAATATTAATTTCTAATCTTCGCTGGATTTCCAATTGTATCATAAATAAAAATAATCTAAATAATCAATTGAAATCCCACATACATCGGGAGGAAAAGGACTTGCCGGCCAGAAATGCCACACTTTCGACCCTAACAATGGTGACGTTTTCAATGCAGGTATTGCTAAATATCATTTTCTGTTTCAGAATAGACAACACTACCCTAATAAAAACGATCCGCGACTGGGAATTAAGGTATGGTCTATCTGTAGAGTTTTTTGGCAGCGAGTAAACGATACGATTAGACGCTACATTTTATCGCCTTTAGGTGGTCTATCTTTTACGTTTTAGAGTACGCGATTTAGTACTGTTTTCTTTACATGATATACGGGTGGTTTGATTTCCACTAATAGTAATAACAATGGAGACATTTTTTTCATGTGAACTTTTGATGTGCTTTTTTTAAATAGGAAAATATATTTATTTTTTAAGATTCATAAATATCATATTTTTTGAATTTAAAAATGTATAAATTGTTATTTTTTGATTTAATTTATCACCAAAAACTGATGGGGGTTTTCAAGCTAACGGGTTTTAAAGAAATACTTGTTATAGATATCAATTTTTAGCATATAAGGTAGAGGATAGTGATAATAATTGTTAATTTTGATAGATATAATTAGGTACCTCTTTAAAGAAATGAAAATGTAACTACTAATAATTTTTGGCGTTGATGTATCCTTAAACAATCAAATAAAAATTAAAAAAAACAAAAAAAATGTAACTCTTCTGAAACGTGCAGTAAAATGCGCCTTATGGCATCGTTTTTCGCGGCACCTATTTTTTAAAACTTTATGTTTTTTTGGCTTATTAGCAACTTTTTGGCAAAACGGAAAAATACGGGTATAATATTTAAATGTACATATAGATTATCATATAAAAAAACCAAAAAATCGTGAAAACCCCCATTAAATTAAATTCTGAAAGACAGTAAGGTAGATGCAACAAATAAAGCCCGTGTGGTAATAAGGCCTGCATTCAAATTTTCCGCCTTTTTGAATTTTTTTTATGGTTTGCTGCATTACCACCGTAAGTACACCAGTAATACAATATTATAACATAAAGATAAATTAGGTATAAACTTTGTTTCTCTACGGTTTTAAATTTGAAGTGCTACCTACATTAACAGCTGAAATCAACAATCTGAGTTATTTCTAGTTTCAAGGTTTTTAAGTCTGTTATAAATTTTGTCATATTTTATTACGTTATATTGGAACCATAGTAATCAGATAGGTAATAATTGTGTTTTGTTTAAAGTATATTGAAAATAATTCCAATTTATTCCAATAAAAATGCAGTAATAAAGCCCGCCAATCTACAAAAAAAAATTAAAAAATCCGCTAAATATTTTGTTTTGTAAAAATTTCTGTGCTTCTATGTGATTTTTTAATAAATAATTTTTACACATGAAATGAGTGAACATGCAGCTTCATATCCCTTGAGAAAATGTACTTAACATCAACATTTGCAATTTACATACGGGGAATGAGTATAACATGTGTCGCACATGGATGTATGAACGTTGCTTTGGTTACAGATCATCTGAAGTTGAAGAACATGAGTATGATGCATACAGTAAACAGTGGGCCTTATTACTGCCATACAAGAAATGAAGCCCAAAGTTTAACTTTTTTTAATATTAATTTTCAACAATAATGATTTTTTATTTTGCTAATAGATTACCTTTATTTTGTTGTATAAAGAGTGAAGTTTATTTTTGTGTATTTGTGATTCTTTCAACATTAAAAACAATGCAGAAAATTGAACTTTCAGTTGCATGCGTAGAAAAAATAATTTACTGTCACGTGGGCTTTATTTATCGCAACTAACTTAGTTCGTGAAAATTTGTCTTCTTCTTCTGTTTTTTTAACTTCTATTCACATAAAACGATAAAATTTTCTAGATAAAATATAGAATACATACTACTGAAAAAATGTTCTCGAATGATATTAGTATAATAAATATCAGCTGGACACTTTAAACCAAACCATCCTGTATAGCTGTGTGCTTTGAAATTAGTAGTTCATATTCAGCTTTTTAAAATTTCAATCTATAGCCCTTTGATATATTTAAATATTGTAGTCTTCGCAGTACAACAGTTCGAATACTCTGCGTTTAGCCGCGTCGTTTTATCGCTCTGGGCACAGACTAAACGACATAGATAGGCCATACCAACCTTATGTTGATACCCGTGTTCTCTACTACTCCAGAATTGAGAACTGCTCCGACCCTTCCGAAGATTGCCGACAGCACCCGAGGGCAGACGAAGCCGAGGGACTAAAGCTCAGACAATCTAAATTGTCGAAACTGGTAACTGGTACTGGTAGCAAGTTAGACCTAAAAAATTCAAGAAAAAGATTAATAATTTTTATTGCCGTGTTGCAAAAATGGGTCCACAAAAATTTTCCAACTTTCTAGAGATCGTTAAATTTGGAATTTTTTATTTTTTTAATTGTGGAAACTGGTAGTGGTAGCAAGTTAAATAAAAGAGAGTGAAGACTAAGACGAGTTTCTTTCTCTTATTTATTACTTCTTGGACAATATTAATTTCTAATCTTCGTTGGATTTTCCAACTGTATCATAAATAAAAATAATCTACATAATCAATTGGAATCCTGCATAAAGCAGGAGGAAAAATACTTTTCCTCGTTAGGGAGGAAAAGGACTTACCGGCCAGATATGCCTCACATGCGTCTCTAATAATAGTGACGAAAGGTGGCGTTTTCGATGCAGGTATTGAAAAAAATCAGTTTCTGTTTCAGAATAGCAATAATTAGAAGTTGAAGAAATGGATGAACCGGATGATGGTAACATAGGAAATGTAATAATTTCATAAGATACGGAAAAATAAATAAAATCCACGAAGGAATAAATAAGGAAAAGATAGATTAATTAATTAATTTTTAATGCCTGATGATGACAATCTAAATTGTCGAAACTGATAACTGGTACTGGTAGCAAGTTAAACAAAAGAGAGTGAAAACTAAGACGAGTTTCTTTGCTTTATTTATTCCTTCTTGAACATTGTTAATTTTTAATTTTCGCTGGATTTCCAACTGTATCATAAATAAAAATAATCGAAATAATCAATTGGAATCCCGCATAAAGCGGCAGGAAAAGGCCAGAAATGCCTCACTTTCGTCTCTAATAATAGTGACGAAAGATGACGTTTTCGATGAAGGTATTGAAAAAAATCATTTTCTGTTTCAGAATAGACAACACTACCCTAAGAATAACGATCCTCGACTGGGAATTAAGGTATGGTTTATCTGTCGAGTTTTTTGGCAGCGAGTAAATTATACGATTAGACGCTACGTTTTATCGCCTTTGGGTGGTCTATCTTACGTTTTAGAGTACGCGATTTAGTACTATTTTCTTGTCATGAAATACGGGTGGTTTGGTTTCGACTAATAGTAATAATAATAGAGAAACTTTTTCATATAAACTTATTCAGTATTAGGTGTTCTATATTATAGTACAGAGAACCAACGTCGAAAGATGGACCTAACGCACAAATTGGATACGGAGAAACAAGAAAAACAGTCGAGGAAGGCAGATAAGAATATGGGAAGAAGGAAGAAGACAAAACAACGGAAAGTACATAATCACGCACAACACAGAAACTCGACGAATGGACGAAATTGGAGAACGCCTTTGTCCGTCAGGACACGAATTAGGCTCTTATTATTATTATTATAGTAAGAATTATTTTTTCCGCAAAACACTATTGATCTACAATTTATATTCTTTTTTTTAAATGGAAACATATATTTATTTTTCTGAATTCAAAAACGTATTTTTTTTTTCTTGCTATAATATAGAATACATAATACTGAAAAAGTTTAAATAAAAAAAACGTTCTTATATGTTATTGTTATTAGTATGTGAAACCAAACCACCCTGTATAGTTGGATGCTTTGCAATTAGTAGTTCATCTTCAGCTTTCCAAAATTTCATTCTATAACCCTTTGACATATTGTACATAGGTACTGCAGTACGACAGTACGAATACTCCGCGTTTAGCCGCGTCGTTTTATCGCGCCGGGCTTAGACTAAACGACATAGATAGGCCATACCAACCTTATGTTGACCCCCTCCTCACTACTGCTGCAGAATTGAGAACCATCCCGACCCTCCCGAAGATTGCCGACAGCACCCGAGGGCAGACGAAGCCGAGGGACTAAAGCTCAGCTCGTCTGAGAATTACATCTTTTGCGGCATCTGCACGAAGAAGGATATTGCTACTCCTGATATTGGGGAAAGTCAGCAGCAGATGGATTACATTCACAGGATCCCCTCCTCCACGGAGTGTGATAGTTGATGCTGTTTTTGCTAGAGTAACTAAATGAAATTCGGTGCTCTTTAGAGTACGCGCAGTGCGGATAACCCACGGGTACCGGGTACCCGACCCGACGCAGGACTCTAGTCTAGATGTGGACACGGGTCGTAAAATTTTCGAGTTACATCGTGTCCGCGTGAGTGATTTTGAAAATAAATTAGGATCGTGAACGGGCGTGAGCGTGAGTCACATATAATGTATCGTGCCTGATCGTGCGTGAGCAAAATTTTTTTGGGCTTAAGTAAAAATCACAAATTACGACATAATATATAATTTGCAAAATATCAATACAAAACAAATGTTAATTACGGCTTATTGCTACTTATACTCCGTAGAGATCCAGTGTTCAGGAAGCGTACAGATTTGTCGAAAAATTAGAACAAAAGTTGTTCATCAATTTACGATTTTGCGGAGCTAAAGTAAATTATCGTTTTTAAATTTCGTAGAAATATTTTAACGTGACCCGAACCTAACCCGTCGTGCGTGATTGGGCGTAACTATAAAAACAAATTCGCGAGTGTGAGTGATCGTGAGTTAAATGTAAAATGACGTGCTTGATTGTGCGTGATTTTGTTTTAAATTTCGTGATCGTGCGTGATCGTGCACAGAAAGTTACTCCCTTGCCAGCTCTACTCTAGTCTGCGACCGCTACCAAGAGCTACAGCGCCGCTACCAAGAGCTACAGCGCCGCAAGCGGAGAAGAAGGAGCAAGCTTGCGAACAGGAACTGCAGCTGGCTATGAACGCTGCCGACCCGCTAGAACAGAACCAGCTGCAGTCGGCTGCATCAGCTGCATGCCCAGAGCTACCCAGGGTTCAATGCGAGCGTGCAGATGAGGTGAGAGGAAAGTCAGTTACTCTTTCTTGATTTGATATTTTTGCATCTCAGCATTAAATTCTTTTTGATTTTATCGTGTAAATGCACCCTACTTCATTAATTTACTATTTGAATTAAGACGAAAAAATGTAATCTTACTAGATTTTACAAAAAAAAATTATCGTCGCATACCGTAAAATTTGGCTACTTGGTCACCCCTGGGCTATTTGGTCACCTGCAGTAATATTGATGTTTTTATTTATTTTATTTTTCATTTTGTAACAATTTTCTTGCCGTTTGATGTATCTTTATATTATTTGTATATATTAACTATAAAATGGAATGTTAAAAAAAATTGCGGTCGTTCCTCGTAGTTCGGTAATTCGAAGATCACTTGGAAAGAATATGAGTCAGTTTCCGTTAAAAGTCTACTTTGCCTGGACTCTTACTATTAAAACAAGTTTTTAAAAAATGAATTCTCAACTTTTTCACCCCCATCTCCCTTTAATTAGGTTGAGAACCCCTTAAGGGGTAGGAAATTGACTTTCATTTTGTATAGGGTGACATTTTCGTTAGGACGCATAGCTTTCGAGATATTCACGAAAAACCAAAATATGGGAACTCCAACATCAACCCCATACTCAAATCCTCTAACATCATACAAATTTTGAACGACAAAACACATTTTTTAAGACTTTTTTACTTTTCAAGCTCCGTATCGCGTTGATATTGCTCCTAACGAAAAAAAATTTTTTATAGGTTAATTTACTTTCATTTTGTACACGGTAACTTTTTCGCTAGGAAGCATAGTTTTCGAGATATTCTCGAAATACTGAAAAGAGGGAACTTTACACCCCCCTCCCTCGCAACGCACACACCCACAGCTCAAGACTTTTAGTATGTTGGTCGAGGAGGCTCCCTACCACTTAAAAAAATCGGACTACACGATTTATTTCGAGGAGGGTCCCTACCACTTAAAAAAACCGGACTACACGATTTATTGCGACTGAATTTCCTTTATTGATACGGGCCGAAACCGAGTCTGTAGAATTTAAGTAGGGTGTTGAGTAAAATTTTTGGCATAGTGTGTAATCTAATAAAATGATACGACATCGTTTGCTGAGTCATTTAGAAAATGACTAGACGTTTTATAAAACTGCTGATTTTTTAACTAGCCTGCGATACCATAACATACATATTAGACTGGCACGTAGTACTTCAAGTGTAGATCACGGAACAAAAAGATTTTTTTCAAAATTCTAATATTAGTTTTTGAGGTTTGCGAAGGAAATAGTTTTGGGCCAATGGTTGATAGGTTTAATATTAAATATTACGTTGTAACTAATAACTAATGTTTACATAATACAATAATAGAATTAGCCGGCCACATAACTCTCTCTTTATTCAAAATAAATAGTATCCAGTTGCACTAAAAATTTATCAATACAAATTTCGAAAAAGATCTTTTTGTTTCGGGATCAGTATGCCATTTTGGTATGTACCTCAAGTTGTGGTACAGCCTATATGTTAAGTGTGGTTTAACAGATGATTAATTGTGGAAAATTTTAATAATTCATGACGAAGATGATCATAGACTCCCGTAGAAATTTCTATAAGGTGGTTTTTTTTTTAATCCACAAAGGAATAAATATGGGAAAGAAAGATTGATTAATTAATTTTCTATGCTTGATGATGACAATCTAAATTGTCGAAACTGGTAACAGGTACTGGTAGCAAATTAAATAAAAGAGAAACGAGATTCTTACCCTTATTTATTCCTTCTTGGACAAAATTAATTTCTTGTCTTCACTGTATTTCGACTGTATCACAAATATAAATAATCAATTAGAATCCCGCATAAAGCGGAAGGAAAAATACTTTTCTCCTTAAGGAGGAAAATGACTTACCGACCAGAAATGCCTCACTTGCGTCCATAATAATAGTGACGAAAGGTGGCGTTTTCGATGCAGGTATTGAAAAAATTCATTTTATGTTTCAGAATAGACAACACGACCAAAAACGATCCGCGACTAGGAATTAAGGTATGGTCTATCTGTCGAGTTTTTTGGCAGCGAGTAAATTATACGATTAGACGCCACGTTTTATCGCATTTAGGTGGTCTATCTTTTACGTTTTAGAGTACGCGATTAAGTAATATTTTCTTTACATGATATACGGGTGGTTTGGTTTCCACTAATAGTAATAATAATACAGAAACTTTTTCATGTGAACTTATTCAGTATTAGGTGTTCTATATTATAGTACAGAGAACCAACGTCGAAAGATGGACCTAACGCACAAATTGGATACGGAGAAACAAGAAAAAAAGACGAGGAAGGCAGATAAGAATATGGGAAGATGACAAAACAACGGAAAGTACATAATCACGCACAACACAGAAACTCGACGAATGGACGAAATTGGAGAAGGCCTTTGTCCGCCAGGACACGAATTAGGCTCTTATTATTATTATAGTAAGAAAACAATTTTTTTTTCGCAAAACACTTTTGATGTACAATTTATTTTCTTTTTTTTTTAAAATGGAAACATAATATATTTATTTTTTAAGATTCGTAAATATCATATTTTTATAAATTCAAAAACGTATAATTTTTTCTTGCTATAATATAGAATACATAATACTGAAAAGGTATGAATGAAAAAATGTTCTCGAATGTTATTGTTATTAGTATGGAAAATATATCAGTTGGACATTAGAAACCAAACCACCTTGCATAGTTGGATGCTTTGCAATTAGTAGTTCATCTTCAGCTTTCCAAAATTTCATTCTATAACCCTTTGACATATTGTACATAGGTACTGCAGTACGACAGTACGAATACTCCGCGTTTAGCCGCGTCGTTTTATCGCGCCGGGCTTAGACTAAACGACATAGATAGGCCATACCAACCTTATGTTGACCCCCTCCTCACTACTGCTGCAGAATTGAGAACCATCCCGACCCTCCCGAAGATTGCCGACAGCACCCGAGGGACTAAAGCTCATCTCGTCTGAGAATTACATGCTTTGCGGCATCTGCACGAAGAAGGATATTGCTACTCCTGATATTGGGGAAAGTCTGCAGCAGATGGAGTACATTCACAGGATCCTCTCCCCGACGAGTACTGGGTACCCGACCCGATGCAGGACTCTAGTCCAGAGGTGGACACGGTTGTGAAATTTTCGGGTTACGTCGTTTCCCGCGTGAGCGTGAGTGATTTTGAAATTCGGGATCGTGAACGGGCGTGAGCGTGTCACATGTAATGTATCGTGCATGATCGGGCGTGTGCGAAATTTTTTTGGGCGTGATTAAAACTCATAAGTTTCGACATAATATAATATAATTTTCAAAATATCAACAAAAAACAAATGATAATTACGGGTTATTGCTACTTACTCCGTAGCGCTTCTGTACACAGGCAGCACACAGATTTGTCGAAAAAATTGGAGCAAAAGTTCTTCATCTATATACGATTTTGCGGAGCTAAAGTAAATTATCATTGTAAAACATCATAGATATATTTTAACGTGACCCGAACGTAACCCGTCGTGCGTAATTGGGCGTAACTGTAAAAACAAATTCGTGAGCGTGAGTGACCGTGAGTTAAATGTAAAATGACGTGCTTGATTGTGCGTGATTTTGTTTTAAATTTCGTGAGCGTGCGTGATCGTGCACAGAAAGTTACTCCCGTGCTAGCTCTACTCTAGTCTGCGACCGCTACCAAGAGCTACAGCGCCGCAAGCGGAGAAGAAGGAGCAAGCCTGCGAACAGGAACTGCAGCTGGCTATGAACGCTGCCGACCCGCTAGGACAGAACCAGCTGCAGTCGGCTGCATCTGACGACAGCGAGGTTCAGCTGCATGCCCAGAGCTGCCCAGAGTTCAATGCGAGCGTGCAGATGAGGTGAGAGGAAAGTCAGTTACTCTTTGTTGAAAAATCGTAACCAGAATTAAAATTTGATATTTTTGCATTTCGGCATTAAATTCTATTTGATGTTATCGTGTAAGTACACCCTACTTCTTTTATTAACTACCAATTGTAACAATTTTTTTGCCGTTTGGCGTAAGTATGTTTAACTTTAAAATGGAATGCTAAAGGAAATAGCAGTTGTCCCTCGTTGTTCGTTAATTCGAAAATCACTTGGAAACAGTGGTGGCGCTATACTTTTAAATTTGGGGGAGGGGGTATCAGGAACTAGGGAAAAATACAATATTTTAATATATTTTCAAAATAATTTTTATATTTGCCGAACGCTTTATATTTGTCACCTACTAGAGTTCTCTCTCTGCAACACTCAACTTTTAACAAAAAACTATCGCTCTTTTACAGCATGTATTACGAACTATGAACTTGTGAGCACTTACAAGGCATAACGAATTCGTAGTGGTAGATCGCGCAGATATTTTACAATATTTTATAAGTAGTAATTATTGCGATCGCATTAGTAATGATCTTTGTTGTGTTTTGTGTTACTTTGTAACTTTTGTCAACTTTATCCACAGTTGATGTTAAATTGTTTCTTTATCTACTAAAAATGAACGCATAAAGCCTACTTTCAACATTAAGTACAAAATAAAATAAAAAATGTCGACTGGTGAAAATTATTTAATTAGAAAAAAATTTACGTTAAAAAATAAATGTAAATCTGCTTTTTCTCTTTTACGGGAGACCAGCCATAGATCATTTTGGGGGGCACGGGTCCATCCATCTGAGTGTCTACCAAGACAGGCACGTAGCCAAGGGGGGTAGGCTCGAGGGGCTGAAGCCCTTCCCCTCCACCCAAAATTGTCAGAAAGTTTATTTAAAATCATGTAATTTTATTGAAATGCATTCATATTTGTATAAATTTATTAATATTTATTAAATATTCGTCATAAATATACATTATACACTGACGAAGTTGAATTAATTTTATTATTAAAAAATGGCCCAAAATTATCCAGCCCCCAGCCCCCTCGAAACAAAATTCTGGTTACGGGCCTATAACTAAACCGAGTCTGTTGGGTTGGGATGTTGTGTTTTTTATTTAGTTCAGTATCCAGTAGCATTAATTTATTAATAGGAATTTCGAAAATAATATTTTTGTTTCGGAAGCAGTACGTAAAATATTAGAAGTATGACATATTTCAATATGTACCGCAAGTTGTGGTATACCCAGTATACTAAGTGTGGTTTAACAGATGATGAATTGTGGAAAATTTTGACAATTCATGACGAAGATGTTCATAGGCGCTCGTTGTAATATCTATAAGGCGGGTAGAATTTTTTATAAATTAAGTTAACCCGTCCCTTTTGAAAAATATCTTTAAAGAAATAGCACCGCTATCGAAAATTAAATTTTTCAAATTATGAAAAACTTCATGTTTCATTCCTCATTGTAGGCGTTGAGCCGAGTGAAAGGAGGGTCCGTCGATCTCAGTCCCTACTGGCGCCCATGTAGATGATTATAATAAGAATTAGAAGTTAAAGAAAGGGATGAACCGGAATGATAACATTGGAAATGTAATAATTTCATAAGATAAATAAAAATAATATTGACCACGAAGGAATAAATAAGAGAAAGAAAGATTAATTAAGTCTTTTTTCACTGCGTTACACCATTTTCCTTTCGGTCGTCCTCTTCGTCGCTTATTTAGCTCCTCGTGTTCGAAAACCTTTTTTGCCATACGCGTTTCCGGTAGTCTTTGTTAATGTCCTAGCCACCTTAGTCTCTGTACTCTCACCACTTGCACTATGCCCGCTTCCCCAAACAAGTTCTTCAGTTCATCGTTCGTTCACGCATATAGTACTGCTGGTCTGATCACAGTTTTGTAGTCTAATTTTTAGCTTGTCTGAAATATGTTTTTACTTCAACACTTTATATAGTCCTCCCGCACATCTTGAACCTTTTGTAATTCTTGCTAGTATTTCTTCATTTTCACTGTCATTATTTGTTAGTATTCCGCCTAAGTAAGTAAATAAGTGAATTTTCTTGAAATCATATTTCCTACCTTCGTCTGTTATAATTACTAAGCTCTCAGTGGTTTGTCTTTTACTCACTACCATGTACAGTGTTTTGGTTTCATTTAGTTTTAGCCCAACTTCTCCTGCAGTTTTTATTAAGACACCTATTTTTTCCTTCATTTCGTTCTTTGTTCTTGTGACTTGTGAGTACCCCAATGTCGTCTGCATATGCCAGAATCTGGTGTCTGTTTTGGTATATTGTCCCTTTTGTCTGGATTTTACTTAATTTAATGACCCATTCCAATACTAAGCTGAAAAGTACTGGTCATAAGAGGTACTGGTAGCAAGTTAAATAAAAGAGAGTGAAAATTAAGACGAGTTTCTTTCCCATATTTATTCCTTTAATTTCTTATCTGCGCTGGATTTCCAACTGTATCATAAATAAAAATAATCTAAAATAATCAATTGGAATCCCGCATAAAGCGGGAGGAAAAGGACTTTTCCTTTTTAGGGAGGAAAAAGACTAACCGGTCAGAAGTGCCTCGCTTTAATAATAGTGACGAAAGGTGACGTTTTCGATGCAGGTATTGAAATAAATTATTTTCTGTTTCAGAATAGACAACACTACCCTAATAAAAACGATCCGCTACTGGGAATTAAGGTATGGTCTATCTGTAGAGTTTTTTGGCAGCGAGTAAACGATACGATTAGACGCTACATTTTATCGCACTTAGGTGGTCTATCTTTTACGTTTTAGAGTACGCGATTTAGTACTGTTCTCTTTACATGATATACGGGTGATTTGGTTTCCACTAATAGTAATAACAATAAAGACAATTTTTTTCATGTGAACTTATTCAGTATTATCATGAAAAAATGTTATTACATTAGTATACGAAATATCATCTGGACACTTGAAACCAAACCACCCTGTATAGCTGGATGCTTTGCAATTAGTAGTTCATCTTCAGCTTTCGAACATTTCAATCTATAGCCCTTTGACTTATTGTACATATTGCAGTTTTATAGTACGAATACGAATACTCCGCGTTTAGCCGCGTCGTTTTATCGCTTTGAGCGGTTGAGCCCCGACTAAATTACATAGATAGATCATACCAACCATACGTTAACCCGGTTGACCCCCCTCCACTCTTCTACTACAGAATTGAGAAGCACCGCGACCCTCCCGAAGATTGCCGACAGCACCCGAGGGCAGACGAAGTCGAGGGACTAAAGCTCAGCTCGTCTGAGATTACATCCTTTGCGACATCTGCACGAAGAAGGATATTGCTACTCCTGATATTGGAGAAAGTTTGCAGCAGATGGATTACATTCACGTCCCCCACGGAGTGTGATAGTTGATGCTGGTTTTGCTAGAGTTACTATTTTTATTAATGGCCTATTAAGGCCATAAAGTTCGGTGCTCTTTAGAGTACGCGTACTGAGAGAATTAATGCAGCATTACTAATCACACTTACGAGGGGTTGTTTTTATATTCCTGGACTGGGCTGTTTAGAATGTTGATGCAATTTTTCATTATGCTGTTTTTTAATCACATATGCCTTGGTAACTTGTGTGGCAATTTACAAAACAATTGCAACATTATTAATTTTATTATCTGTCAGTTTGTGTCGTCGCGCGTTGTATATCTATCGAAATGAATAAAATCGAATACCGGGCTGTTATAAAATTCCTTACAAAACAAGGAAAACCTCCAAAAATTATTCTTGAAGAAATGTTGGCTGTATACGGGGATGATTGCCCTTCTAAGTCAACTATTTGCGAGTGGTCAAAATTGTTTAAACATGGTCGAGAATCACTGGATGATGATCCCCGTCCAGGGCGCCCTGTTGACGGGATCACTTCAGATGTTGTTGAAAAAACCAAGTGTTTGGTACTGGAGGATGCAAGACTAAAGAAGCGACAATTAGCAGTTAGCAATTAGAGTATTAAGCAAACATGAAGCATCGCCTTAGAGATGCTATTAAAGTGAAGAGACGCGGAAAACTGACGCAAGGTGTCTTGGTGCTCCACGACAATGCACCAGTGCACAAGTCCAGACTTTCAAAAGCTGCTGTAGCTGATTGTGGCTTCGAAGAAATTGAACATCCGCCTTCTAGTCCAGATCTAGCACCTAGTGGCTATTTTTTGTTCCCAAATCTCAAAAAAAAACACTAAGGGGGACAAAATTTAGGGACAATGACGAACTTATAGCAGCTGTTGAGGGCCATTTTGCGGAAAAACCAAATGCATATTTTTATACTGGATTAAAGATGTTATTGAAACGGTGTTATACCTGTATTCAAAAGCAGGGGAACTATATTGAAATATAATTTTTTGTTGTTGCTCTAGTCTTTTGTTTTCATGCCTAGTCCGGGAATATAAAAACGACCCCTCGTATCTAGCAAACCTGCTTTAAGCAGAAACGCTTTTGCTTAAAACAGAATCATTTTTGTGAAAACCTGAAACATTTTCGTTTTGTGAAGAATCACTTTTCTTGAAATGTTTTTGCTTATTCCACCAATTCAAAGATTGTTTGTTACCTTAAAGTAAGTAATAATTATCTTATCTATTATTGAAAACAAATTTGTGTTATCAATTTAGAACTACACTTATCTTAAAGAATACAACAATACTCTAAACAGAGACGTACATTGAATTTTATAATATGAATATATACTGAAATTATCTTAATTAGTTGAATGATTGATATGATTCCAATACCTGTTTGAGTGAAACCCAAAAATATTATGTCCTTCTGTTTTCAAACAGGAATGCGAGGATGTTGGTGGACTGAGACTGCTATAATTTGTTATTAATAATAATTATTATATTATATTAATATAATATCTCCAAATATTATGTATCATTCATATGTGTGTTTCCTGGGTCGATATATCAGTATATCTTTTTTATGTTAATATCGAATATCGATATCAAAATTTTAAAATCGCCCAGCCCTATAGTTTCTGAAAATATTTTTCTAAATATTTTAGTACTCTGTAGGTACATGACCAATGTCAATTATGTAATAAAAGTGATTATTTTCCACAAATATATCTGATGCTTACATATTTGTTGACTATTATTTAAACCTTTCATTTTTAGATTAGTATGAAGGCTACAGGGTGATTCTATAATACTACTGTAAAAATATTGAACGGCAAATACTACTGAACACGAATCCAGAAGAGTTTTTTCTACGAAAGTGCGAATTCACATGTTATCCGATATCAAAATTTGTGGTGGAAGTAGGCTTTTGAAACACTGAGTGCAGAAAAAAAATTCCGCACTCATTTTGTATGGAAAAGAACGTTCCATTAAATGTCACTTTTGACACTATCGGTAAACCAAAATTTGAAACACTTTTAATTTGATATTGTATTTAGAGTGACCATTTGTCCTGATTTTTGCAGTACTGATTTTCTTGTACTGATAAACCGTTTGAAAGATAATTTGAATTTGTACTGATTTTTTACATACTGTAGTGATTTTCTTTTCGTGACACCTTTAAAGCTTAAAGAAAAATTGTTTTTCATTTATTATTAATAGAGTGCGGGTTACAGAAAAATATTACAAAATGTGCATGCAATATGCATTGAATAAGGCCAAAATATGCCCAATATATGCACAAAATGATACAACTATATATAAAATATTTTACAAATATAATGCAGATATGCAACTTAATTTTATTCATTTTTACTAATAATTTATTTATGTAAATCTCAAAATAAACTAAATTTTAGCAACAATACCATTTAAAATAAACAAAACAACTTAAAACTTCTGGAATACGACTTGTGTACATATCTTTAAAATAAATATAATTGAACAAATCATTTTTCAAAAGAGCGGCATGCATTAGTTGAGTTACTGTTTACATATTCTGCAACGTAACATAAATTACTGTAGGTGGTATCAAATTTGAGCGAATATAAATTTTATATACCTACCACATTTCAAATTAAGAAATTTTAAGTTAAAAGATACAAAATATGCCGTTATATGCATATATGCAAAACTTATTAAAATATGTAAAAAAAATTGATATAGGGAAAATACACAAAAATTACCATTTATTTTGATCTATTTTTGTATGAAATGCAAACATTTGTAAAAAAATATAATAATATGCACAATAATACAATACTTATATGCAAATGCATATAATCCTCAATTAATCCGCAATTATTAAGTAAATATTCACATATACTATTTTTCGCAGACGTGCGGGAAATAGACATTCTGACACTCAAAATAAGTGCGGGAAATAGTCAATTCTAGCACTCTTGCGGAAAATGAAAATGTTTTGTTTAATTATTGTTATAAAAGCAACCGCCAAGATGCTTAAAAATTAAAGATAAAACTACATAGTCGTACAAGTATTTAGGTAACTGTCAAAAACTTTTTAATATTTTGTTTTTGAGGACGATTGCAGAAAAAATCTTGTTTTTAACATTATGCAAAAACCGAGATTTTGAAATTTAATGAAAATTCCGAAACTCGCGCTACACTCGCGTTTCAGAGCACTTACATTCATTTCAGAATCACCCACTTCCCATTCACTTGTTACAAAAATAACTATTACCAAACCTAGCAGTAAATATATCTGAATCTAAAATTTTAGATGTTTATGATGCGTGGCTTTACGAAATTCGAAAATTTTTACACCTGCGAAGGTCAACTTATTGTCTCTATACACATCTAAAAGTGACATCCAGTGACATCAATCCGTGTATGTGAAGTGAAAACAAAGTACTTGAAGGCGAACGGTGTGAGTGAAGAGTTGTGTTAACAGTTTAACAGTGGTCAATGTAAGTTGAACATTTTTATTATTTCGTAGGTAAATTAAAAATTTAAGGCTCTACACTTGTTACTGTAATATAGAATAACAGTACGATTCCTAATGAATGACAATTTGTATTTTTGAAATTACATTACATTCATTGTACACTTCTCAGTAAATATTTCTTACAAGTGATTTTTTTATTTATTCAATTGGCTTTTTGACAAATAAAGCTTATTATTGTGTTTAGGCCTTTTCGGCGTTTCGCCAATAGAACTTCATGTATTGTAGCTTATCCAAACACAAGTGTTTTAAATGTAAAAAATTAAATATTTATATACAGCTCTACTTTCAAATTTACATGTAAAGTGAACAAAATTCAATTCTTATTAGTCGTACATACATGGAATAATAAATTATTTATTCTATAAATATGATCGATGTTTTACATTATTTTGAATAAGGCCATATAACAGTATCAAGAACGGTAAGGACAGTTTACCGCCCAGTCTCCAATTTCGTCTAACATCGGTAATTCCTTAAAGTTCGTGATACTTATATCATTTTTTGCACGATTGGAGTAAGAAAAATTTATTTGAACATACGCTAACATAAATTTCTTCATAATTAATAATGCTGAAACAAAATTTACTTACGTTTTAATTTACTTAGTAAATTACTTACCGTTCTACTTAGCCTACCAATCGGTAAGAACAGCATACTGTCTTGGAAACAGGCATGGTAATTATCAAAATAAAGACAAATCGTACAAAAAAGATATTTTTGGAGAAAAATAAAAAAGGAAGTTAATAATATTGTATTTTGATCTAATTAACTATTGTTTTGTTACTAATTAGTTACTATAAAGCCCTATTCACATAAGCATTTAGTTTGAAGGTTTACAGTTATGTTTACATTTAAGAAAGTTTGAATACATATTACTAAATACGAGCATCACAGTGCTTAAAAGTGGGACGTGTGAATGCTCGTATTTAATTATATAAATTATTTAAACTTTCTTAAACGCGTAAAAATAAATGTAAACCTTAAAAGTAACAGCTTATGTGAATGAGGCTTAAAACTAATGCAATTTTACGAATATTTTTGTAGGAAAATTTATTTTAAATTGAATTTTCAGTTTTCATTCGTACATAAAATGTCAACTATATTTTCTGTAATTAAAAAATCATTAGTATTAAGGTTATATTTTAATTTCCAAAATCAAAATAATTGCATAATGGTCGATATATTTCTGCAAAGAATTTTAAGCATGATATTATTAACTAATTGGGTTTTGTCAGCAATTTTAATGACTGCATTAAAAATATTTATTTATATGCACATATGCATTTAGAAACAATTTAACAAGAAAGTAATTTTCTCTTAACTTATTCTCTCATCTTTGAAATAAACTATTGGCAAATCCATCTAAATTGAAAAAAAATAATAAAACAATTAAGTTTCACAACAGACAAAGAGCAATACATTTTTTATAAACTTACAGTAATAAAAAATTTACTGTTCTGTAAAATGTTTCTTTTATCTTAAATTTTTAAGTGTCTCTTTATTTGACTATAAATCGAAACTGTGTTTTATAAATATTTAAATATATTAATACTATTGCTAGATTAGGTCATAAATGGAACTGGGATTTATACATTTATATATTTGTATATAGGATGTTTCTATACCTCTGCACGAAACTTTAATAGGTTATATAATTTGATACATTGATAATAGAGAAAAGATTTTTTTTCAAAATTCGCAAAAATAAGGGCAGTGGAAATTTGTGTGCCTCTGGTTAGAAAGTCCATTTAACTATTTATTTAATTATTATTATAGAAGGGACTATTTGTATAGAGTAGTTATGATCTTATTTTACTAATTACATAATGAATTAGCAGTTAAATTGGCCTTTAAACCAGTGGCACTAAAATTTTCACTGACCTTATTTTTGCGAATTTTGATAAAAAATCTTTTTCTCTATTATCAATATATCAAATTATATAACCTATTGAAGTTTCGTGCGGAGGTATAGAAACACTCTGTATATATATACAGGGTGAGTCATCGAAATGCCCGTCGTCGATATCTCCCTTGTCGTTAAAAATACAGCATAAATTTATTAACAGGATTTTTCGTCTACTCAAGGAGCATAACTTAAAATTATTTTCACATATACAGGGTGTTGCATAACGACTTGGCAATAATTGTTCGTCGTTTTTTAAATGAAACACCCTATATATTTTTATATATTTTGAATTGTATTTTACTTACCTATACGAACATATAAATTTCATTTTAGTTTTCCGCGGCGTTGCCAAGTTATTCTATTTTTTCTCTAAAAAAAGCCGAATACACGTATTGTTTTATAAAGGCGTACTGAAGTTATTTTAATAGTAAAAATTATGAATTTTTTTTTCTGAACAACTGTAACTATACTCTTTGTTCTGACATAACTTTTTTTAAATGTTATTATACAGGTTGTTCAGTACAGAGAATCAAATTTACTCAATTTCAAATGGCTATAACTCGTCATTTTCAAATGGAACACCCTATATTTTATTATTCTGTTGTGTGTATTTTTGCATCTTTTTATGTTATAAAAGGTGTCCCATGCCTATAAACATTAATTTCGAAATTAATTAAATTAATGTTTTTGGGCATAGGACATCCTTTATAACATAAGAAGATGCAAAAATACACACAACAGAATAATAAAATATAGCGTGTTCCATTTGAAAATGACGAGTTATAGCCATTTGAAATTGAGTAAATTTGATTCTCTGTACTGAACACCCTGTATAATAACATTTAAAAAAAGTTATGTCAGAACAAAGAGTATAGTTACAGTTGTACAGAAAAAAAAATTCATAATTTTTACTATTAAAATAACTTCAGTACGCCTTTATAAAACAGTACGTGTATTCGGCTTTTTTTAGAGAAAAAATTGAATAACTTGGCAACGCCGCGGAAAACTAAAATGAAATTTATATGTTCGTATAGGTAAATAAAATACAATTCAAAATATATAAAAATATATAGGGTGTTTCATTTAAAAAACGACGAACAATTATTGCCAAGTCGTTATGCAACACCCTGTATATGTGAAAATAATTTTAAGTTATGCTCCTTGAGTAGACGAAAAATTCTGTTAAAAAAATTATGCTGTATTTTTAACGACAAGGGAGATATCGACGACGGGCATTTCGATGACTCACCCTGTATATATATATATATATATATATATATATATATATATATATATATATATATATATATATATACAGGGTGTCTGTTTATAAATGAACCAGCATTTATCTCGCTTATTTGTCGATTTAGCGTTTTTTGTCAAATACATGATTTATACAATATCATGTGTAGTAAATGATAGCGGATGTGAATCTTTGGTATCACTTCCGGTTTTTGAGGAAGTGATAGCAACTTTCAAATTTCAAATGGAACATTGTAATTTTTTTACGAATTTGAAAAGTACATTAAATTTGCTTTACGGTGGTATAAAAAAAGTCATATGTTGTATTATTAAAATATTAAATTACGGGCACTTAAATTATGCACCTATAAACGCTGAAATAAGTAAGCCTTGCCGCGAAACAAAAACAATAGTTGAAAGCAGTTACCTGTCAACAATCAATGTAAATTACAATAAAATATCTCTTAAATCTAATTATAATAAAGAAAACGCATATTATGAATAATTAAGAAACAATTAATTTATTAGAATACCTCGAGAGTACCTAACTTTAATTTTATAAAAGATGTTCAAAATGTTGACAGGTAACTGCTTTCAACTATTGTTTTTGTTTCGCGGCAAGGCATACTTATTTCAGCGTTCATAGGTGCATAATTTAACTGCCCTTAATTTAATATTTTAATAATACAACATATGACTTTTTTATACCACCGTAAAGCAAATTTAATGTACTTTTCAAATTCGTAATAAAAAATACAATGTTCCATTTGAAATTTGAAAGTTGCTATGACTTCCTCAAAAACCGGAAGTGATACCAAGGATTCACATCCGCTATCATTTACTACACATGATACTGTATAAATCATGTATTTGACAAAAAACGCTAAATCAACAAATAAGCGAGATAAATGCTGGTTCATTTATAAACAGACACCCTGTATATATATATATATATATATATATATATATATATATATATATATATATATTTATATATATATATATATATATATATATATATATATATATAAGTATTGAGGATTACAGGATTATAGGAGTAGAAAAATATTTGACATGAAAATTATTATATCAACTGGAAATAGGTAATAAGATGTTTTAAAAATTTAATTTTCTATTTTATTATTAGAAGACGGGCAGTTATGTCTCGGCCACATCATATTTTTTCTTTTTATTTAGCCGATCGCATTAATTTGATTGTTTTTGTGGTATAATATCAATTGATATCTCTTTGCATCATGAAAACATGATGTAAGATGATGTAAAGTTAAGAATAGGTTTTGTAGAATTTAAATAAACAAAAAACCCAGACTGTTTGCGAATAAACACTACAAAACTATAAATAAAACTAAACATTATTTCTTACCAGTCATTGTTAAATGACAAATATTCATATTTCTTAATAAGAGCTAAATAAATACATTAAATTCTCTGTTGGTTTAAAAGTTTTCAATGTAAAACTTTATTTACATTAACAATTTACGCTGTTTATAATTGATTACAATGAATAAAAGCTGTACATTCAGGCCCAGATACGGCCACCGAGCAAATGGCCGGTGGGCCAAGTGGTAAAATCGGGGCGAACTAGTAAAATTATTGTAATACATAATGGCAGTTTATGTATTTAGCATTAAATTTCAAATCTTGAAACCTTTCTATATTTTTTGACTGTATATCATTGGCAAATGATTTAAGTGCTGTGCAAGTACGCACATACCTACATCCCATCGAAGTGCAGTCATCGTCTTCATAAGGAAGGCGTTTCGAATTGAATTTTGTTTTGTTTTTTTTCGTCACTCCTATATGGATTGGTATAGTCTTTACTACATTACATAGTAATTCTTAAAACAATTCATCAGTGAATTGAAATTTTCCTCGCTATACTCTATTATTTTACTAATAGGTAACAGAAGAGTATGAAGGTATACCTACTTACTTACAAATATACCATTGTAGAAGGGAATTCGGGAATTGTAGTTTTTATAATAATTTCAATTTTTTTATTCAGTGGTACTTGAGTTATCGTACCTCCAACATCCATCCATCCATCCACACACATACACACACGCAGACATCATCGCGAAGCTATCAAACTAGTATTCTACGGACCTCAAAACGTGCTTATCAATAGGATCGTTTACTACGGATTTTTTAAAAATAATTTTTACCAAATATTGAAAATAAGAACATAATTTTACTATTAGTAAAATTAAAATTCTTGAAAATTCAATAATACGCAAGTATTTAAGCTTTGAAATAGGCGTTTTTTCGAACGCATTAACATAGCGGCTGCAGGTGTGACGTCAAACATTTCGCAAGTTCACGCAGTTTTGTTCAACGTTAGACGGAGACTTCACCGAAATGTTTGTCGTCAGGAGTTTGAGGCGTTTTAAGCTGAGCGACATAAAAAATATGTTTTCACTTATATTTAGTACTTTTAAAAGGTGAAAAATATATTTTTGGGAATATTAATACCTGAAAATTAATTTAAAAATTTAAAAAAAATTGGTAAACGACCCCATTGAAAACTCACTACCGTTTTTTGTCAAATATATGATTTATACAGTATCATGTATCATGTGTAGTAAATGATAGCGGATGTTAATCTTTGGTATCACTTCCGGTTTTTGAGGAAATTTGCTTTACGGTGGTATAAAAAGTCATATGTTGTATTATTAAAATATTAAATTACGGGCACTTAAATTATGCACCTATCAACGCTGAAATAAGTATGCCTTGCCGCGAAACAATAGTTGAAAGCAGTTAAATATGAAAACTAATCCCTTGGGATCAAATTAAGAACCTTAGTCCCTAAAAATGAAGACTAAAGAAGAGATTTATTCCCGGAAGTGTAAAATAACTATCCGGTGGTTAATTTAATTTATTTAAAATTGGTTAATTGCCCGTAATTCCGTAATTTTGCAATACTTCATAGTGTTTTGCTCATATTATCTCCATCTAATTTATGTTAAAAAATTTAAAATATAATTTCTAAATAATACATTTTATATAGACTGTAGAGAGATGCAGAGCATGGTGTAGAGCTATTTACATTTGTTGATTGCAGTTGTACTTTATATGATTTGAATGATGTTTTCAGATGTGGGTAAGCGAGTGGAGCGCATGGCACATGGCAGGCGGAGTGGCGTGCATATGTGTAGCACTGGCGTGCGCAGGGCTGGTGCTAGCACTAGCAGCCCTCAAACTGTACCTGGTGATGACGTGCGGCGTGTGCCGGTCCAGCGTGTCCATGCGCGGCAAGACGGCGCTGGTGACGGGAGCGAGCGGCGGCATCGGCAAGGAGACGGCGCGCGAGCTGGCGCGTCGTGGCGCCCGAGTGCTGCTAGCGTGCCGAGACGTCGCCAAGGCTCACAAGGTGCGCGACGAACTCATCCAGCACACGAGCAACACAGACATCCACGTGGTGCAGCTGGACTTGTGCTCCCAGCGCAGTATCCGCGCATGCGCCCAGCACGTGCTCGAGAGTGAACGCGCGCTGCACGTGCTCGTGCACAACGCAGGCACAGCAGAGACCCGCGCCAGAGCCACCGACGACGGCCTCGAGACCACCATGGCCACCAACCACTTCGGCCCGTTCTTGCTTACATTGTTGCTGAGTGAGTTGTTGTTGCGCACGACAGGTGGAGCGCGCGTCGTGGTGGTGGCGAGTGGCTTGCACTGCCTCGCCCCTGTAGATGTCAGTGCACAGCGCGTCAACCCTGACCCCCAGCGGCTCTACGTGCCCGTCTACCAGTACTACGTGTCCAAGCTCGTGAACATCGTGTGGACAGCGGAGTTGTCGCGTCGCTTCCAGGCCAAGTCCTCGGCGGTGACTGTGAACTGCCTGCACCCGGGCATGGTGCGCACGGACATCTACCGCCACGTGTGGGCCCCGCTGCGCCTGCCGCTGCAGCTGGTGATCCGCGCGTTCTTCAAGAGCCCCGTGCAGGGGGCGCAGACCACTGTGCACTGCGCCGTCTCTCAGCGGCTCACCAACGTCAGCGGCCGCTACTTCAGCGACTGTCAGCAGTATTCCATTCCGAGGGGTGCTGATGATCCGCAACTCGGCAAGCAGCTCTGGGAACTCTCCGAGAAACTCCTTAACCTCCAAGAGAATGATCCCAAACTATAGTTACTATATTTATATTATTGTATGTAAATTACATTCATTACAAATAAAAATTTATTTTTTATTTTACAAATTTGTTTTAGCGAAATATCTACAAGAACATATTTGTTGCTCCATATACAGGGTGAGTCATCGAAATGCCCGTCATCGATATCTCCCTTGTCGTTAAAAATACAGCATAAATTTATTAACAGAATTTTTCATCTAGTCAAGGAGCATAACTTAAAATTATTTTCACATATACAGGGTGTTGCATCACGACTTGGCAATAATTGTTCTTTTTTTTTAAATGAAACACCCTATATATTTTTATATATTTTGAATTGTATTTTATTTACCTATACGAAAATATAAGATTCATTTTAGTTTTCCGCGGCGTTGCCAAGTTATTCAATTTTTTCTCTAAAAAAAGCCGAATACACGTATTGTTTTATAAAGGCGTACTGAAGTTATTTTAATAGTAAAAATTAAGAATTTTTTTTTCTGTATAGCTGTAACAATACTCTTTGTTCTGACATAACTTTTTTTAAAAGATATTATACAGAGTGTTCAATACAGAGAATCAAATTTACTCAATTTCAAATGGCTATAACTCGTCATTTTCAAATGGAACACCCTATATTTTATTATTCTGTTGTGTGTATTTTTGCATCTTCTTTTGTTATAAAGGATGTCCTATGCCTAAAAATATTAATTAAATTAATATTTTTATAGTATGAAGGTATTATTTGATAGCAAAAAAGAAAAAAAGCGCCGCAGAATAAAAAAAAATTGGGTTCAAGGTTAAAGGCTGTTTCATTATAAGTTAAATTTTTCATACAGGGGAAATGACATAATATTTTACCCTATTGCACGTATAAAAATTAAAATAAATGATAAATTTTAAAAAAAATCATTAAATAAATTTTTTATTTTAGCATTTAGATAACTGCTCTGGGGGTTTAACCCCCAAACCTCCCCTAGCTACGCCTTATGCTCTAGACTTGCTCTATAGTAATGTCATGTTTTATGGAAGTAGAGTACCTATAACACTTTACTAAATTTATTTACTTATTAGAGCACTTTTTTAAATTACACTTTTTAAGGACGTTCACTACCAAATCAAGTTTCTATAGATGTTCATCAAATTTTTACTACATTTTAATAATGATCTTATGCATGCACAGTTAAATTTTTATTAACTTCTGACGTCCAGAAAATGAGATATTCGTCTCGAAAGTCTAGTATTTTAACACGTGAAGTATAGGTCGGAGGCTACCAAAACCAACGTTTTAATTGATAGCTTCATTTTGCTTCTATATATTTTAATAAAAAAACTCATACAAAGTAGTTCAGTATGTTTAGAATTTTATGTCAAATGACGACAGCGATCTGACGTCCAGTTTCAGAGTAATCGTATTTCAAAATAACATTAAAATGTCATGTTAGGGGCTTTATACTCCGTAGTTATAATTATTTGGATATGATGACTAAAAAGTAGTATTGAAGTATTGAACTCAACAAAGTATTGTTATTTCAATTTATATTTTATGATTATATGCTGTATTTGAAATAAACATATGTACATAGGTATTTATTTATAAATTAATATCTGGATTTAGTTCTATAGTATTTTTTATTTTTACACAACTTTCTGAAAATTTCTATCAATCTATACATAGGTACACCATATATAGATTTATTATTATCTTAATCAATAGTTTATTAGAAATGTAGTTTTATGAACAACTTATAACTAAAATAACAATCTTTGAAAAGTTTATAATAATCAAATAAGTTAATATGTAAGATCTTGTTTACTGGTAATCTTATAAGATTCAAATTCAGGTTTACTTACTTTATAATTGTAAAAAATTAAATTGTTAATATATTTTTTGAAAATAATTAAAATTTAAATATTTATTTTCAAATATAAATTAATAATTAACGGCATTCAAGGAGCCTTTATTTGGTTTGGTTTAAATTTTTTTGTTTATTTAGTTATTTATCTTCAAATCCAACTGACTATAATTATGAATCCGATAATAGTATAATTTCAAACCGGGTCTCTCCTATGAAATTAATAATAATAATATGCAAGAATATTTATTGTTCTCCCTTCTCTTTCGTTCCCAGCGCAACGTTGCCAGCTTGCATTCACACCGCTTCGTAGCTGTGTGAGTGCACACACACTATGATCTATGACACACGGAGTAAAAGAAATACAGTCAGCTATCAAAATTTTTCTTTAGAAACCGGTTATCGTAGCATGCGCTGTATATGTTTAGCGCGCACAAACTTTTGCGCTTGATTGTAGGTAGTGAACGTCCTTAAACCGCGAATGTTTTATTAGCAAAATATATACTTATCACCAAATGTTGTCAGCTCGAACTCAGAACTATAAATGGGTAGGGTTTTCCTTCAGCTGCACAAACAATAATATTCAATTATAAATGTTATTTAACCGTTAATATCATGAAAAACTTATAATGACAGGTATAGAAAAATTATTTGTTATCCCTATTAGGCAGGGTTCATCAATTGGCCACCAGAGGTCAGCCACTTTGAATTTTTTCGCGAATAATATGCTGCCTTATAACAATTTGACTGATAATTGATTGAAAAAGATTTTAAAAATTATAAACTTATTGTTTTAAGCTTATCATAAAGTTGTAAATACCATTGTAATTGTTTATTTACTTTTGTATTTAATTTATTCAATATCTACGCTATTTATCTTATTTTCGTCTGACTGCGTTAAATATTAATTTTATCTTAAATGGAACTTGTATTTATATTTAAAAAGATGCAGTAATTAAAAATAGTTTATTTTAACAGGTAATATTTACATCATTATATTAATTTACAATATCAATAACTAATAAAATTAGAGTAAATATATCACAATTAAAATATCAGATCTAAAACTATTTTTCGATTTTTATAGTGATTTTAATGATTATTTATAAAAAGAATAAAAACAATATTTTTATCTACTTATGTATTACAGTAAAACATATTATTAAAAGCTAATTCTGCACAATTTCATAAGAGTTGCAGATATTTGTAGGTCAGTAAAATTAATTAAATATAATTAATTTTTGTTGGCAAGTAAAAATCTATTGTAATAATTAAGAGCTATGTTCCATTTGATTCAACAAAAATTAGTTAAATTTAGTAAATTACATCAGTAGCACATTAGCTTACAGATGCACATTATTGGATAAATGTGTGTCTACTTTTGGAAAATATCATGTTGTTTTATGTTTCACGAAAACATAAGTTTTTTTTACAAATTAAATCCAAATGTGACATGTTTAGGATATTCATCAAGTGAAGTAGTTTGATGGTTTTGTGAATTACTTGACTTGAAAATCAAGTTTTTACAAAATTCAATAGTTTTCTATAATTACTTCTTGGCTTGATATAAACAATATTATTTTTTTGTAAAAAAAAAATACGCAAATCAGTAGAATAATAATTTATAAAAACAAGATGCGGGATTCCCCGAACTAATTGGAACGATTTTTTATCAACACCAGCGCTGTTAATTGTTGAGATTATTAATCGCCTATTAACACATGAGTTAGTTACAATATTTTTCCGTTGGTCATACCTTTTTAATTTGAAAAAAATTCAATTTTATTCCATAACAAATTAGGACCGCTTTAAATGTTCAGCACAATTGGATCGACAACAATGGACAACTCAACAATAACAATCAACTGTTTTCAGGGAGAAGCGGGTGCAATCAGTTCACTTAATATTGATTAGCAGTACTAAATCCTACAGTTTTTTCGTTTTTAGAATATTGTTATTATTTTCATATTCATTTTAAAGCAATTCTACATAAATATTATTTACCAACCTAAAAGTGTGAAAATCATTTCTTTTAATTCTGTTTTGTATTTTGGTAAAACTTAGAGCTGGTCAATATAATACAATATTACGTGTATTGAACGCATCCAATAAATAGTTGATTAATAAAAAATCATGCATTTATAGTAACATTAATGATACTCATTAATAAACGATCAACGGAAATAATAATTAATGATGGCCTAAACTGAATGAACTAATCAAACAGTACCTGTAAAATTATCATCTAAGTAGCAAATGGAATATGACCTAATTATTATTAATAACTGTACACATCTGCAAAACTTATAGATGTCCATACAGAATTGCCTATTATTAGTATAAAAACATGTAAAATATATTGCTTATTTACATGCATAACATTAATTATTATTACGTAGAGGTACCTAATTATATTCTACCGATGCTAATTAAGCAAAATATTTATTTAAAAGTAGGTAGTGAACGTAGTATACAATACCAATTATCATTTAACAAATTGATTATAAGCATACTCAGAAACAACGAAGATGTATCTTTTTGTTTTAAAATTTTAATATTTTTAGTAACATGATAAAAATAATACCAAATAAATAATTAATTAAAAATTACTTTAGATAATTCGTTACATTGAGTAGTTTTTTCTTGAAATGACAATAAAGCCGCTTTCACATCCCGAAATTTGGTAAAATTTGACGAAATTTATGAAGTCTGTCATTACAATTTATTTGTACTTGCCTGCACATCACTGAAATTTGGTGTTGTGAACGCAAGTACACATTGCCATATGGCAGACTTCACAAATTTCATCTTTCACCAAATTTCGGGCTGTGAATGCGGCTTTATTATATCTTTCAATTACTATCTTATTATTTTATTTATGTTCTCTTTTCTTTAAAACAATATAGCTATGCGAAAAAAGGTATTTTTAAAGTAAAATAAGAATGAAAAACAAGATCTTACGAAATTTTACAGGAATTATTTTTAAAGATATGAACTTGTAATTTTATTATGCACATTAATAATAATTATTTTTATTATTTTTAATAATTATGAATTTGATTCGACAGTCAGCTAAAAAATCGATCAATTTTAATGAAAATAAATTCAAATATAGATTCTGATTTCTTAGAATATAATATATTTCAAAAAATTTGTGTATGATAAAATTATGAAATTTTAAGCACAAGAGAAAATTGCTTTCTAATGTGCTATGTTAAATGCCTGTTCTACGAATTTAATTCGTAGATCATCTAGACACAAATTTCTAGAAATCATATTTCACATGACAGTAATTTAAAAAAATTAGAACAGCAATATTAACAATAATTGAAAATATTCTTGGCTCACTAAAATGTGAAAAAATATTCCGGCTGGTCAAATGTAATTTGTATCGGTAATTTTAGAAAAGTGGTGACAAGTGACAAAAAAATAAACAAACGATGTTTGTAATCTCATTTGATTATAAAATTTTTTACGACCATTAGAAAAATTATAGTACCAATAACAACATGGGCTATATTACTGAAATTTGATACCAGCATTTTGTTAACAAGATAATTCCACTCTTGTTTAAAGTAAGCCATAAACAAAACACAATTTTATCGCCTTGACAGCGGATAAAAAGGAAGGTAACTTTTTGCAAGTGAAAAAACCTTATTTACCTTGTACTTAGCAACCAAACAATAAACAAAACACTAAAATGTAATTTCCTTCATATTTCTAATATTTTTCAGTGAAATGATTAGATTTTGGGAATATTTGTGAAGAAGAACCAAAGGAGTTACACTCGAGCATTTTATTTCCTCCGAATAAATTTCTGTTTGACATCTCGACCTTGTCATCTGACAGCAATTTGACTCGAAAAATTGTTTTCAAATAAAATCACTCCACGTACGATGTCGTGATTTTATTACACAATTTTTCTTTTCAAATTTCTAGGCAACAAGGTTTCAATACAAACAGAAATTTATCCGGCGAAATAAAAAGCTCTTATGTAATTACAGTTGATAATTCCGCTCCTGCATAAAGTAAGCCATAAACAAAACACAATTTTATCACTTTGACAGCAGATAAAAAGGAAGGTAACTTTTTGCAAAGTGATAAAACCTTATTTACCTTTTTCTTAGCAACCAAACAAAACACTAAAATCACTCCACCTACGGCATCGTGATTTTATTAAACAATTTTTCTTTCCAAATTGCTAGGCAACCAGATTTCAATACAAACAGAAATTTATCCGGCGAAATAAAAAAAATATTCAATAATTCAACATGTTTTCAACTGGTCGTGCTGACAGATCAAATTTTATAAAATTTATGCCTATATTTTTAAGAAACTATCAAGTTTATATCTTTACAAATAAATAAAGACACTAAAAAGTAACCGCATTCTGTTGCTTTTCTAAGTGAAACCAGATTTACTTTACTCCGCCTGTCTGTCCATCAAAATAAATAAACCTCTTAACGATTTTGATAAAATTTTGTACTATCACGAAACGAAACGAAGCGTTAAATTTCCTAACTCATGGAGGGTATGCCATTTCGCGGCCGCGTTCTCCAGGCTGAAATCTCTGCTGGGTTGTCAGCTGAAGGTTGTCACGTGACTATTTCAGACCGGCACACGTCATAGAACACCGCCTTGCCGTGATTTGGAATTTCAGCGTAGCTGCGCTTACCAGGAGAACAGAGCTTGCTGGAAAAGTCCGTGTCGCGTTTTCTGAAACAGATATCGATTACTAGAGTGCGGATTATATGCATTTGCATATACATATTGTATTATTGTGCATATTAGTATTTTTACAAATGTTTGCATTTCATACAATTACATATGTTTATTAAAAATTGATATAATTGCATATTTTGTGCCTTTTAATCCATAATTTCAATTTTTTATTTATATTCGCTCAAATTTGATACCACCTACAGTAGTTTTTACATTTATTTTAAAGGTAGGTAGGCACACAAGTCGTATTCCAGAAGTTATTTTGTTTATTTTATTATATTCTTGTGCATTGTTGACAAAATGTAGTATTTTTCTGATTTATAAAAATAAATTATTAGTAAAAATGAATAAAATTATGTTGCATATATCTGCATTATGCATGCATATATTTGTAAAATATTGCATATTTGTTTAATTTTATATATGCTATTGAGCATATTTTGGCCTTATTTCAATGCATATTGGATGCATATTTTGATCATATTTGCCTGCATATAATCCGCACTCTATTTATTACTAGAGCAGTGAAAATGATGTAGAGATAGAATATGATATAACTGCTTAAAAATTGCACAAAACTACCCTTTGCTGTACTCTCCACTAAAACAGTAGTTTGTGATACAAGTGCATAAACTTATTTTTTTTACAGATGTTGAATATTCTACACTTCTTATAAACCAATAAAAAAATTCGCATGATTTTTGTAAACTGTTCAAAAAAGACATTTTTTAACAGCTTACAAAAAACAAATATTTTTGAATGCAGTTTCAAAATGTTAACTTTTTATATGACATGTTGCAAAAAAATTACTTATTAAAATTTTTATTAAAATTTCATTTTAAGATAAACATTGTGCTTATCAATTTGTCTGATGGAATACCACCTAAATAATTATTGTGATTTGGTAAATAGTCCAGTAACATAGTACATCGTAAGTTGCATCAAGTGGTGGTAGTAGGTTTCTATTTTTTTTCTTGTATAGGATGTGACTGAGATGCAAAATCCAAGTTTTCGACCTCGGCAACCCTCCGGAACACTTTTGAATATCTCAAAAACTGCTAAATTTTTGCACTTTTTTCGGATTCTTACCATTTTGACTATGAAGGAGCACGATTTCGACAAAAACCATTCAATACATTTTTAAACTAGATTAAATTGTCTACAATCTAAAACCAGAATGGGCTCGGTAGCCCTAATAGTTTCCGAGATACAGCTTTTCAAAGTTTGGTAAAATATACAGATTTAAAACACCAACCGTTTCTATTCTACAAAAATTTTACTATATTCTCTCGCGGAAGAACTTTAAATTTCAGCTTAAGGAAGACCATTGAAAATTTTTGACAGAATGTAACTTATAGAAAAAAGTACGAGGAATTCAGTTCTGCAAACCGGAAGTCAATATCATTATTCGTTCAGATATTATAGTTAATTAAACACAATAAACAAAAGAATAAACAAAAATTTTACTATATTCTCTCGGGGAAAAACTTTAAATTTCAGCTCAACTAAGGCCACTGAAATTTTTTGACAGAATATATCTTATAGAAAAAAGTACGAGGAATTCAGTGCTGCAAACCGGAAGTCAATATCATTATTCGTTCAGATATTATAGTTAATTAAACACAATATACAAAAGAATAAACAAAATTTTTACTATATTCTCTCGGGGAAAAACTAACTATAATATCTGAACGAATAATGATATTGACTTTGAAGCACTGAATTCCTCGTACTTTTTTCTATAAGATACATTCTGTCAAAAATTTTCAGTGGTTTTCCTTGAGCTGAAATTTAAAGTTTTTCCGCGAGAGAATTTAGTAAAATTTATGTTTACTCTTTTCATTATTGTGTTTAATCAACTATATTATCTGAACGAATAATGATAGAAATTTCCGGTTTGCAGGATTGAATTCCTCGGACTTTTTTCTATAAGATACATTGTGCCAAAAAATTTCAGTGGTCTTGGTTGAGCTGAAATTTAAAGTTTTTCCCCGAGAGAATATAGTAAAAATTTTGTTTATTCTTTTGTTTATTGTGTTTAATTAACTATAATATCTGAACGAATAATGATATTGACTTCCGGTTTGCAGCACTGTATTCCTCGTACTTTTTTCTATAAGATACATTCTGTCAAAAATTTTCAATGGTCTTTCTTGAGCTGAAATTTAAAGTTCTTCCGCGAGAGAATATAGTAAAATTTTTGTAGAGAGAAACGGTTGGTGTTTCAAATCTGTATATTTTGCCAAACTTTGAAAAGCTGTATCTCGGAAACTATTAGGACTACCGAGCTCAGTCTTAGATTGTAGACAATTTAATCTTGTTTAAAAATGTATAGAATGGTTTTTGTCGAAATCGTGCTCCTTCATAGTCAAAATGGTAAGAAACCGAAAAAAGTGCAAAAATTTAGCAGTTTTTGAGATATTCAAAAGTGTTCCGGAGGGTTGCCGAGGTCGAAAACTTGGATTTTGTATCTCAGTCACATCCTATACAAGAAAAAAAAATAGAAACCTACTACCACCACTTGATGCAACTTAGGTCCATTATAACCATGACAAGGTTACTGGACTAAAAGATAATATTACCTATTTTCCATTTAAATTTCCTAATTCTTTATAGTAAAATGGATAAGTAAATACATACATAATATACTTGGTCGCTTCGTGGTCAAATCCAATCATTGATAGAGTCTAAAGCCATAGGGTGTTTCCCCCTTTTAAAAAAAGGTTTATACAGGTACAATTATTATAAATAGACTGAAGATTTTTAGGCACAAAAAAACTAAAAAAGGTAAGGCAAATAGGCAAAAAATATTTAAAATAGACCACAATTTTTAAAAAATAGGCAATAAAAAGCATTCAATTAATATGTTTTATTAATTTTAAAAAATTATATAATCTATTTGATAATGAATTTGTAATTTGGAATTTTAGTAGAAAGAAAAATAGTGTCTTAAGTGATCCAGTGAGCAAAAGTGTGTGCGAATACTATTGGTGATGAAGGTAAGGGTACTAATATTTTTCCTATCAGCCATTATTACCGTTAGCATACGTGTGCTTTATATTGTCGTAAGCCTGCTATTACTGATAGGTACAATGGGCCTCGTAGGCTATGAGACCACGCGGGTCTCAGAGATCAAGCGGATCTCTAAAGGTCATGCAGACCTTACGCTTACACTATATCACCCCGTTCGTGGTGAGAGACCATGCGGGTCTCAGAGACCAAACGGATCTCAATAAGGCCATACGGGCCTCGAACGTTCGTACTTACGCAATCATACGTTTGTAATTATTACACTGAGTTTTGAGGCTCATGCGTTGTTCGGTTTTGCAGGTGCGCTAATGCAAGTGCATAATTTAGGACTTTCTTGAACGAAACGAAGTTAATGGCAAAGCGAGCCACAGCGAGTGAGGTTGATAATTAAGGCGAGACTATAAAGTCTTATACACGACTTGCATACAAAGCTTTGTGTTCGACTGATAAAATTTACTTTTATAATAATGTTAATATATTTGAAAAATTTGCATCTCATACTCGTAGTGTGCGGTGTTGTTATTTGTTTAATCTATTTTTGGCATGATATTGACAGCAGTACAATTTTGCATTTTTATCGTACTAGTCCAATAAAGTACCCGTTTATGGACAATAAACAGTGTCATAAAACAAGGAAATATGATGCAGTCGAACATAAAATGATTTATGATTAATATAGGTGAATAAATAACAAATATGAGTAATTTTGATTTTGTCTAGACGTATAAGAAAACCTATAAAAGTTGTAAGATTATAATTAATAATTTGCTCTGATTTAAAAATAATATATAGTAATCCACAAAAACTGTATATTATGATAGAAGTGTATAAGTCAGCTTTTAAAGCACGTTTGACGAATTTAAGTTTAAAAAGCACTTATACATACGCTATTTTTTTATTACACCTGCATCCTAATTTGGAAAATAGAGCTGAAAATAGCGCTTTGATTTGAAGATATTCCCAATACAACATTAAGTATGAGTGCAATTCTTGTTTCTACATAGAAATGTAAAACTCACCCTCTGCCAGGAAGTTCCATTTCATCTACTGAGATAGACTTGACGTACAGATGATCGTTACACCAGAACAGACAGAGTGATCTGGGCTCGAGCACGTTCATGTCGTACTCCCAGTTTAACTCCACCTGAAAATACACAAAAATATTACTTTCATGTTATTGTTTCATTTGCATAATTCAATATTCGCGGTTGCACAAAAAGGCTACATTAAAAATTATACAGGGTGGCGCGCTTAAGACCCTTATAATAACTTGGGAACGGATTGTGTTAGGCATACCTGGTTTGCGCTATATGTTTTAACATCTAGGGTGATATATTTTACAAATATTTTAGTTTTTTTTAAATCACTCATCTCACCCCCACTACTCTCAATTTTAAAATCTTAAATGGCAATATACCCTTTGTGGCATATCAAATGATATAGCTCATGAAAAGTGCTACACAGTCATGTCAATAAAATTGATATTTGAATAAACAGTTTTAAAATTAGCAACAATAGCAACAATTTTTTCCTCAAATTAATTATTGATTCTTATCGCTCGTAGAAATGTTTTTAAAAATACACGGCAGTAACTCATTTAAAATAAAAACTGGGTAAATAACAACTTTAAGCAGGTATACGTAAAAAAAAGAATTTTATAAAATATATTTAGATTGTAATTTTCCAATTCATATTAAATAGCTAATTGATAATCTAATGTGCATTAAAAATTTTTAGTTATTGTCAAGATTATTCAATAATGTAATTCAAGAGTATTTAACCACCGGTTTCCCTCTTAATGAATGTTAGTCTTCCTCAGCACTGACCTTTCTAATCCGGCCGCCGAGATCAGCCGGATGGCTGACGACGACGGTGTGCGTGGTGCCGTGCTCGAGGCGCGTGTCGTCCTTGGACGTCAGCTCCAGGTTGTGGATGACGCCAGCGTCGCCGTGCAGCGACACGCGCAGGTAGCCCTGCACCCAGTTCTCGGCCGCGTGCGGGTGCGCCAGCTGAATCGAGATGCGGTAGTTGCGATCTGGAAACAACAAGTGGAGGCTACAATAGCTGGCCATACACGTACAGTTTTATCAGCATACTTTTACCGCGGCGATATAAGACCGCAGATATATATATATATGTTAATGGGAAGCACCGCGCCAGTTTTAAACCGGCACAGATTTGTCCAACGACTTGAACCGCGATCCTAAAATGTATGGAGCCCACACACAGTCACTCCAAGACCGCGCATCAAATCTTTTGCATTTTTAATTCAATATACGTTTATCATATTGCTCTAAGAAAAATAAACCAAAACAGTATAGCTATCAAATGGATCGTTTTCTTTCAATTTGTTTTTACTATGTAACGTCATATGACTAAATATAAATTTTTTGTAAGAAGTAATTTTTCACCCAATTACTGCGTATTTAGTTCAATATCTGATGTCTATCACAATTATCATGCATTATATTTCGTTAATAAACTACTAGTGAAAACTGCCGGACTGTCTCTAAAACTTTTCGCCGATCTAAAAGTCCACAGTTCTGGCAAAGTCTGCAGGTAAGTCAACAGTTTTTGCCCACTAACGCACGGGTTTACCCGTGGCGGATCTGGACTGTGTGGTTTGCCTGCAGTTTTCTTTACACGTTAGTGGAGAGCAATAGTTTTGGTCCGTGGCGGTCCGTGGCGGTAAAACCGTACGTGTATGACCAGCTAAATGGGATCATTAGCGCATTTTTGCTCCCGATAGAGGCGCTGGAGGGCAAGTCACTTTTTTACCTTCAAATGTTAGTTCAATGATAAGAATGACAGTTGATAGTTAAGAAGTGAGGTTATTATAGACATTCCAAATGCAAAAATGTTATGTTATTAACTTTAACAAGAAGGGCAAATATCGTTTTAAATTCCTTACAGACGAACGTAGAAATATTTGAATGAATTTTTTTTTAAATTTATTTCTTTCCATTTTTTGTAATTATAAATCTGTATTTAACCAAATGACAAATTTTAAAAATTTAAACAAAATATTGTTATGTAATGTAACATTTAATTACTTTCAAATGTATCGCTACTATAAAGCCGTATTTATAAACAAAAAGATAACTTGTATTTACATAGTGTGACGCGTACTTTAAGCAACATGCCCGGTCATGCCATCTACGCTTAGCTTTGCGCTAAGGGTCCCATTAAGGGTATCGTCTCCACGTAGCTCAACACCGCGTTTGTCCTATGTTAATGCATAGAAACGCTCGCTAAAAATACGGAAAAGCAGTCTAGCAATTTCTACAATGCTCACGAAGTTTTATAGATAAAGCTAAATTTCATAAATTTATTTACAGACGAAGAATGCAACTAGGATTATGCCGAGTTACATTTTCTAATAAATCTCTTAATAATAAGAAAAAGCATGTAACAAATTGCTTAAAACACACTTTTTCATTAATTTTGTATATGAATTTCAAAGATTTTTTCAGAATTCTAACTGGGCATAATCCTAGATTAATTCTTTCATAAAAATCTAGTACCTGTTTTTCCTTCAAATTTTGAATATGCAATGAGTAAAGCAGAAACTGCTACACCTCTAAACACGCAATATTTTGTTACGGAGACGAGACCCTTAATTCAGTATGGGCGTTTTAACATGCGGCAACTTGTTGCATTGTTTTAAATGAGAATTTTCGTACGTGACAACTCGCGTTGCTCAGCCGAGCAACAGGTGCTCATTCGCGCAACCTGTTGCCGCAAAAATTTTCAAGTAAGGCCTGTATCCCACGACGGAAATTATCGACGATTTGTTGTACCGGCAACTTTTGTTAGTGATGGGTGATGGCAACAAATTTCTGTGATATTAGCAACTTGCGGCAATTTTTTAGTTTAGATACATGCAGCTAAAGAAATTGCCATTAAAAAGTTGCTTAGAACATAGTAGTTTGTGACAAAAGTTGCCAATATCGGCAAAAAAATGTTACTTATAATATCGCAGATGCATTAATTCTTTCCGTATTTTTTTGAGTGCTTTCCAACAACGTCTTAATTAGCTCGAGTGGTACACAAGAGTTGGAATGCACAATAAAAAATTTCCTGGACATGAATGAATGTACGAGTAAGAAAATTTCGGTAAGAAAATCGCAATGACACCACCGCTCTATTTTTGAATTATTTGTTTTTACAATAGAAACTTGAAATATTTACTTAATTTGTATTTGACATTAATAAATATATATTATTTACCTTATAAATTGCTTATTTATACTCAAAATAACAATTTAACCAATTTGTCAAAGTGACAGATAAACGGTAAAGTTTCCGCTTATTAATTTCAGTTAAAGTTACTCAAGCTACTAGTAAAAAATTTCTGAGACAATTCAACTCATGTGTCATCTGTCAAAAATGGACCAATCAATTTTGAGGATTTATAAATTTTCCACCAATTGAAACGAATTTTTTCGACAATTTATCACTAGTGCTCGCAGCGACATAACTTTTCGACAATTTTCACTAGTGATCCAATCGACAATTTTAAACAATTGAATATATCTTTATTAATCAAAATCCTATTGTTATAACTGTTGTAATGGAAGTGAAGCTATTTATAAATCATTTTCATAAAGAAAGAATACATTTTTATTCGGTGAATTGTCCTCCGAATACCATTCGTGTTCCAAGTTACGTCGACAATTTTTGTTGCTGTATCACTCATGATTATTACGCTTAAGAAAATAGCACTCGTGCTACGCACTCGTGCAATTTTCAATCAAGCGTAATAACCATTCGTGATACAGCAACAAAAATTGTCGACATAACTTGGAACACTAGTGGTATTATATATGAAAATTTTTATATAACCATGGTTACTATTATTGTAATCAATTCATCCATTGGCTGTTCTTTGTATCATGCGATTTTCGATAATATCCGTCGTGGGATTCAGGCTTCATATAGGTACTTTTAGACCAACTAGGGTATAAAGAAGGGTTTTTTTATTAGGATTGTGGAAGCATTAGGCAAAGGAAAATAACAGCTTCGCTGTCGTGATTTAAATAATATCAATTTTGACTCTTGTTTGTCCGTTACTACGCAATAGGCTCTTATTATATTACACTGTAAAAAAATTCTGTAAAATTACTATAATAAGAGACTGAAATCTGATGGATTAAGTGGGCAAGATGGCCGCCAAAGGGGCCCACAACCCACCTTTTCATTGATCTATGGTGTCAGCGCCCGAAAAAATGAGACAAGTAATATAACTCTGGATGAACAATTTAAACATTGACAGATAAAATTGACAGATTGACAGTACAAAATACAAGATCTCCTCGTGTAGGAAGTGTTACGTGCCTAATTGTAAGAAGATTTACAAATGATTGAAATTTATCTCCACGGAGTGCTGCGTGAAAAAGTATTTTGACAAGTATTGCGAATTAAAAGATTAAAACCATAGATGTCATGAATCGGATCCCGGTAAGGAGAGACATCTAGCGATCAAATATCTGAACTATCCCACTTAAGACGTCAACTTAGCGCAATGCTTTTATAATGCTCGTGACATCACTATATACAGGGTGTAACAGCGAAACCAACCAACGCCTATATTTTCTTTATTATTATAGTTACAAAAAAAATGTTACATAGCAAAGTTGTAGGAGACTAATGGGGACATCTGATTAAAGAATAAAATAGTTTTTAAACCAGTGGTTCTCAAGTTACAACAAGTTAAATATTTTTAAATGGGAATACTTATACATATTTTTTAGGCTTATTTGGTAGAGTATTTTTTTCTGAATTCAACCATGTATTATATCCTTACATAATAAAAATATTGAAAAAAATTCAGTTGAAATTTAAATAATTTCTATTTTTTAATATTAATGTGCAGTATTCTATGGTTGAAAAACAAGTGATAAATTAAACCTGAACGTATTATTTAAATTTCAACTGAATTTTTCTCAATATTTTTATTATGTAAGGATATAAAACGAATACTTGGTTGAGTTCTGAAATAAATACTCTATCGAATAGGCCTAAAAAACATGTATATTCCCATTTGAAAAAATATATCTTTGTGTTTTAACTTGAGAACCACTGGTTTAAAAAATTATTTTATTCTTTAATCAGATGTCTCCCTTGGTCTCCTACAACTTTGCTATTTAACATTTTTTTGTAACTACGAGTATAATAAAGAAAATATAGGCGTTGGTTGGTTTCGCTGTTACACCCTGTATATAATACACCGTGCTTATGACTAAATCACGAACGTATCCATAACAATAAATGTCATGTTTTTTATAGTTGTCGAAAATCTTATATTTATTTCAATAATCATTAAACACAGACAATTACACTGACTTTAAACAGTACTTTTCTTTGTTTTCTTTGACCCGTATTACAAACCCACTTAAAACATCATCAGTGTTCACTTTAAATTTTTGTCATCAATTTTAAAGATGACATTATTCAAACAAAACTCGTTTAAAAATTGTGTAATGTTCACTCTACTCATATAGAAAAAACACTTTCATTTTCATTTATTTATATCGCATTTGTATATAGCGTTCACGTAATCTTGAGAAAGCAAAAGTGACGACATATTTCTTCTTGCAAAACGTGCACTGTATTATTAAACAAAACAATAACACTTTTTTACGATTCATAAAAATGTTTGTACAAACTTTAGGAAGCGTAATTAATTCTGTTCTTCTCAACAGACGGTTCGGGTTATTTTTTCTCAGGTGTTAATTAAATTTAATTTATTGTGCGTATAAAGTTTGTCTTTTAAGATACTTCCTTGTTCTCTATGGTTCTGTGATTTTGTACCGCATAGTTTACACTGCAAATTTGAAAATTTATTGCCTTGTTTCGGAATACTTCTATTTCTTATTTGTGTCGGATTTAAGAACAGAAAGTAGTCTTTTTTACAATTTTTACAAGTTTTTGACATGGAACGCCGTTTTACTTTTTATTATATCAAACAAACGTTTGAATGTAAGTATCGTTGAAATAGAACAAATGTTTTAATGTAGATATCGTTTCAATACAACAAACGTTTGAGGTTTGAATGTAAGAATTGTTTAAATAGAACAAACGTTTGAATGCAGATATGGTTTCAATACAACAAACGTTTGAATGAAACTATCGTTTTAATAGAACAATCGTTTTAAGAGTATCGTCTCCACGTAGCTCAACACCGCGTTTGTCCTATGTTAAGAGGAATCCTCACTAGTTTTGAAGATCCATTTAACGAATGAAGCGATGCCGTCACAAACCATTGTTACCCATTGTGACGACATCGGTTGATTCGATGAATGAACCGTATTTAGTCATTTTCTACTACAAAAGGGGTTTCGTTGGGCACATGAAATTACCACTAATTTTTAAATATTTTTAAACAATTTTTTTTTAATGACAGATTAAAGTCTAGGCTATGTCCGCTTAGTGTCACTTTTTTAATTTTTACTTTAGTTTTTTAATATTTTACCTTTAAAGTTCTTAAAATTTTACTAACTTTGGAGCTTAAAAAATACATGTAAAAATTTAAATTAAAAAAAAATGGCACTAGACAGACCTAGAGACATCTTTTATCTTTAAATTTAAAAAAAGAGCAAACAAATCGGACCAAAATTAAAGTCAATTTCATGGGCCCAACGAGAACATATTTTTGCTTAATTTTGTAGGGGTGGGCATTCCTCTTAATGCATAGAAACGCTCGCTAAAAATACGGAAAAGCAGTCTAGCAATTTCTACAATGCTCACGAAGTTTTATAGATAAAGCTAAATTTCATAAATTTATTTACAGACGAAGAATGCAACTAGGATTATGCCGAGTTATATTTTCTAATAAATCTCTTAATAATAAGAAAAAGCATGTAAAAAATTGCTTAAAACACACTTTTTCATTAATTTTGTATATGGATTTCAAAGATTTTTTCAGAATTCTAACTGGGCATAATCCTAGATTAATTCTTTCACAAAAATCTAGTACCTGTTTTTCCTTCAAATTTGTAATATGCAATGAGTAAAGCAGAAACTGCTACACCTCTAAACACGCAATATTTTGTTACGGAGACGAGACTCTTAATGTAGATATCGTTTTTGGAAAACAAACGTTTGATTGCAAGTATCGTTGAAAAATAGAATAAACGTTTTAATGTAGGTACATATCGATTTAATAAAACAAACGTTTGAATGCAAGTAGTTCAAATAAAACAAACGTTTGAATTTAAGTATCGTATTAATGAAACAAACGTTTTAATGTAATTATTGTTTAAATACAATAACCAATTTGAATTGAAATGTTACTTAAATTCAATCGTTTGTTGATAATTTTATTTTCCTCATTCAAATGCTGTAATTTGATTGTTGCATTTTGTACAAATGTTGCCTTTCAAGAAACAATAAAATCAACAAATGTTTTATACCGGGAAAGAAATTTAAACAAACGTTTTAAAAATGATACAAATAAATTCATATAACGTAATATTACAATAAATTAAGCTGATTGTTGAATTATATTGTTTGGAAATAAAAGTGTGAATAAAAAGTAAAACGGCGTTCCATATTTGTAACAAAATTTAATGTTCAAACAAATACATGCACCGTAAAAAAAATTGTTGAAATCCTTATTCAACATACCAGCTATGCAGAATATTTAAATGCAATAACCTTCAGATTCTAATTCCTAATCGTTCGTTTGCAAATTTTACTTTTAGATATCGTAATCCTGATGAAATATCGAAGATTACAAATGTTAAGGGGCCAGTATACTTAGCGTGTAGTAGTAGTATAGTGTAGTTACTTATATTAAATTAATTACTCGTGCATTTCGATTGCTTTATGAACCAAATTTTGGTAAAAGTAGATATTCTAGCTATAATATACTATCCGATTTTTCGTACCTACTTTTTTTGAATAATGGAAAGTATAGAAAATCATTAAAAATTAGTTTACCAATAACTGTTTTGTCGATTGGAATATCTTTTTTTTTTTAAATACACATTATCTGATGTACTATTTTAACATTGAACTGTCGCTATTTTTTCAAAAAACATCGCTCATTTTAAATAAAAAAATAATAAAGTTTTAGATTCTCCTTTTTACCGAAAATTAAAAAAAATTAAAAACAGTTAGATGAAGATGAAATTATTTAAAAAATTTAAATACATTTTTGCAGTAAATTGTATTTAAATCATTTAGTAAAGTACGAACGTCTGTCTGTGCGAAGGTATACTGGCACCTTAATAACAGTATTTTATATCGAAATCGACCTTTGCTAATTTAATTATATAAACATAAACTATCGTACGCTTACTAAACTACCTATGATTTTATAAATATTTGCAAATTTATTTGCATTATGTTTTGCAATACAAAATTGTTTAATTATCTTTAATCAATTAGAAGTTCGATGAAGTAAATCCATAAAATATAACTGGACCGATTTAGAATGGAGTGACCATGACATTCGTTCAGTTGTTATTTTTGGCCATGCCGTGTTTAAAAGTGTGTTGTAATTTGAATTGCAATATGCAATAAGTAATGGACCTGACATACACACCTATCTGTTGAGAAAGTCCAAGGTTAATAAATTTAAAAACAAAATTATATTCAATATAAATATTATATTATAGAACAAAACTATGATTTATAATTAAAGTGTGAAAATTGGCATACATGTCAATTAAACCATTCCCTTTCATATAAAAAGTGGTGCCGAAGTGTTCAGTGTCAAAGATTTCGAAAAAAATAGGTACGCCATTTTTAGTTTTTCTTAAATTTAGGTATTTCGTAGTTTTTCTTGTAATATACGTAACGAACTAGTATATTTTACTTATTTACGTACCTACTTATTTAAATGCTAAAATAAAACATTTATTTTATTAATTGTTCAAAATTGATTATTTAATTGAATTTACATACGTGAAAGAGGGTAACTTCGTATGTAATTTTCCCTCTATGAAAAAACTTAACTTTTAATAAAACAGCCTTTGACCTTGAACCCAAAAAAATTTGCAGGAACATTGCCCCGCTACTATTTTTAATAGGACTATACCGACTACACCACTGATCCAATCTCCTCCCCCCAACAAAAATCCTAGCTACGACTATGGCAAGTAGTACAGCTCTCGAGAAAATCGTGAAAATATAGTAGGTATATGAATAATATCTAGTCATTTTAATATTTAATTTTCAAACAAAAACAGTTTTGTTATTTTTGAATAAATCAAGAATCAAGATATCGACTTTCGGTCTTCAATATTCGATTTCTTAGATAATTTTTTGTTATATACATAATTTTAAATTTTTTTAATTAGATCGAGTGGTACACGAGAGCTAATTACGTTGTTGGAATGCACGTTAAAAAATTTCCTGGACATGAATGAATGCACGAGTGCATTCATTCTGAATGCACTCTGAATTCTGAATTCTTTTTACAATAGAAACTTGAAATATTTACTAAATTTGTATTTAACATTAACAAATATGTATTATTTACCTTATTAATTGCTTATTTATAGTCAAAATAACAATTTAACCACTTTTTAATTTAACGTCAAAGTGACAGATGCCGGAAAAATTTCCACTTATTAATTTCAGTTAAGTTACTCAAGCTACTAGTAAAAAAATTCCGAAAAAATTTTTATATAACCATGGTTACTATTGTTGTAATCAATTCATCCATGGGCTGTTATTTGTGTCATGCAATTTTCAGTGTACTTTTCACTAGTGAAAATTGTCACTGTAGTTCGTCTGTGTTTGGTACAATTCAGCACAATACTGTGTTTTGATTGGAAGAAAAACTATGAGTGGAATTGTCGTTAATATTCCTTATTTCGATTATGGTGGAGATGCCTATTTCCAGCACTGGATTACTAAATGATTTTTATCTAATACTTCAAGTCAATATATTAATAGTTATTTGTATCACAAGGCCAGAAACTGACCTTTTGCAAGAGCGAGTATTTTTGACACGCCGAGCCACAGGCGAGGCTTGCAAATTACGAGCACTAGCATAACAGTTTCTGGACGTGTAATACACAATATTTTATATGCCGATTTCATTACAAAAATATAAAATAATTATACATAACCTAAAAAATTGTGCACTGAATATTTGCATTTGAGCTTAAAATATATTTATTTCAGTTTCTATTAACCATTTACGTCTAAAATTTGTCAAAATCTTGTTAATTCTTGTATAAAAAATATTCAACGCATAAAATTGACATCTGCTTGACAACTGTAGTAAAGTCAAGATGCCAACCTATAACTCCCGGTTGTTTGCCGGCCTAGGCTGGCAACAAAGAGTTTCTGGCGAATTTTGAGATATGGAAAACTAGCGATGCCGACCGGAGGCATATATATATTATTATTATTATTATTTATAGATATCTCTTCCTGTACTTACGGCAGTAAGGAAACTCCTTGCCCGTCATAGTGAAGTACTTCCCCGCGGCGGGGGTGAGGTGCTGCCCCTGCAGATGCGACTGCGAGATCTCGTTCTCCAGGCCGAGGGCTGGGGACACGTCTGCGTGGTAGCCCATGAGGGCGCAGCTCCCGGTGCTAGACCCCGTCCGGCAGCTGAAACACTTGCCTGACGTGTAGTGCTGGTAGCTGGGGCACTGGTGCGCTGCAACAGAGACAAGTATACAAAACTGTTCAGCCGTTACTTAAGAGCCTATTGCATGGCAATAATACGCATTGAAAAACGAGTAATCTCAATCTAATACTGTTATACGTATGATGTTGTATTTTTGTATGTAGATTAAGGAAGAATACTAAAAGTGCGAAATCTTTAATGAATGTAATTGTTTGGCTTTAATAATTATGCGAAAATCGGCGAAAATTGTACAAGTTTAGATATAATTATAGTTTTATTGTTTTTCCGCCCTTTTTACATCTATGTTCTACTCATTTTGTCTTTAAACTCAATGATAACTTTTATAGTTTATTCATGAGATCCTCACGAAATTCTAGTGTTTAATTTCTTTTTATATCTAATTGTTGTCGGAACAATATATAGTTTGAATTTTTCAATAGGGTACTTAACATTTTTTTATATTGCAGAAATTTTTATTTTTGTACAATATTTGACTTATAAGAAGATAATTAATGTAAAAAAAATCAACAACTAGGTTACCAATGTTTTTAAAAATTGATTTAAAATTTACATGCTTCAAAGCAACCCCTCTAATGTGACGTCATGTGTGCTAGCCATAAGCCGCAGGTGCGTTGATGTTTTATTTGGGAGAGATGTTAGGGGGATATTTTGTAATGTCAAAGTGACAGCGATTTTAAAGTTTATTTTATTTCTTACCTGAAACTACTCTTTGCACAAACAATATGTTGTAAAATTAATACTTATATCGCTTATATCTCAAAATAAAGACAAAACACGCATAGGTTTTATTTTGATATCTTCAAAATTTCAAAATTGTCACTGTCAACACAATCACAACAAAAACAAACTTCCCCTTTGCCCGACAGACATACGTAGCAAAAAAAAGTATAGTTGTCCTCGTCTAACACTACGACGGCACGTAGAAACTTAACCCAAACATGCGAAGCACACGTGACGTCACATAGAGCGCGAAAAAAATACCTGAATTTTCAATAATTTTTTTCTCCTGTAATAATAAAATTTATGCAAAATAAAAAATACGTCAAACTTAGATTCAAAAATAGTTTAACATATAAAAAATCAGCATAGGTGTTAAGTACCCTATTCAACAATGCTTTGTCATTACTAAAGTAAAATTTCAGATTTTTATTTTGAGCAATACCGATAGCCAGAATCGTGAATTCTGATTCTATTGCAGCAATATTACACTAAAGAAGTATAGCCCCTTAACAATATTACACTAAAGAAGTATAGCACATAAGTTTAAGAGCGAATTGTTTTACAGGCAGAGTTGATCATTAATACATTAATTTAATTACAAGTAGGTATTTGGAATACTAATTAGATATCTTTTCGACAAAAAGTATTTGATACTCAGTTACTTTCAAAATTTGTACGTTTTTTTCCGAATTCCTAGAATACTATCGATTTTACTTTATTTTCTATTCCACTCTTTTCCCCACTACTACGACTGCCTGAAACCAGCCTGAAACTCGTACTTTACCGCACCCTAGCTATGCAGTGTCATATTGAAGTTGAAAAATACTGTAAAAGCGTTTTCGTCGCGAGTAAACTGTTAGTTTAATAGAGAAAGAATGGATCTACAGATGTGCTTTTTCAAAATTTTAAAATAATATTTAAAACACAATGGTGGGATGCAGTCAATTTATTAAAAATCAATCAACCTCGACCGGTTTTGGCCCCACGTGGGTCATCTTCAGGAGGTGATATGTCGTGAAAAATTACAAAAGTATGTCATGATATATAAAAAAATAAATAGATAAATAAATAATTAAAACATTAAAAAGTTTAGTCAGAAATTAAAAAATCGTGCACCTCAATGGACGGTAAAAAACTAATTAGTTTTTTACCTACTTATAATGTAGTATTTCGGTATCTTGTAGTCCATGATCGTTTAACATTTGTTACTACGTAAAATTTAAATGATTATGACATGACAGTGACAGTGACAATAGTAAAATATCGTTTATATCTTTTTCTGCAGTTTAAATAAAATGACTAAAATATATTTGTGAGTAATAATAGTAGTAGTACCTACCTACCTATATATTAATATATTTGTATGATAAGTAAAAATAATAAAGTAAGTATGGCGAGAGGTCTTGTGCTGGCCACATCAGATTTTTTACAATTAATTCATTTTACCTTGCAAAATTATATTACTTATTTATTGAAAATAGAAAATCGTACCTATCGTAGTTTATTATATTATTATTACTTAGTTGACGAAATCAAAATAGGTATACTCATAACAAATGCATGCACAATGCACATACATACAAAAATACTAGATTTATATTTTAAATATCAAGAAACGTAATTTGACCCATTACAGTACCTCCCTTTAATGTTGCAAGACGGCAGGTAATTTTAAAATAACTCATAAGTCATAATTTACATTTATTTATAAAAATTATATTATCTAAATTCATCCAAAAATAATTACGTTAAAATTTTGTTTGAGGGTCACTGGTATTTCACAAAATCTAAGTTCGTTGTGAACCGTTCAATTCTGTTCGTTGCAGAAAAAAATCAATTAAATCGAAATGACTAAATATATTTGTAAGTAGGTACCTATATTTGTATAGTAGTATAAAGAGTAGGATATGGCGGGAGGTCTTGTGCTGGCCACATCAGATTTATTTTCTAATAATTTCTAAACTGTGACTTAATATCGGTTTCACTCTTTGAAAATGTACCTAACCAGTAATGCGAAAAAAATTACTGGAACATAATTTTCAAATATCTATTATCTAAATAATGATAATATAAAAACGATTTTTTAATCTGATTTTCAATTTATTTTCTTGGTCGATAATCACAAATTTTAAAATCTTACTTCTATTTTTATGACATTTAACCCACTTGAACTATTTAGATACATATTGTACTATTGTTATTGCACTTTCGATTGCACGTACAGCAATTTTCTTTTCTATAATTATGTAGAATATACGTGAATAGCGAGTAGGTACTTAACCTGACAATATACGATCGATATCTATCTGTTATTGTTTTCATACACACAATACTTCGCTTTCAATTTAACAACTTAAGTATGTTTGCATTCCCAACACAGAATAAATTAAATTAGATAATGTTTATTGTTGTCTGGAAGTAGGAACCGTAAATATAAACAATTTCTAATTGCATAAGTGAGTACACCTTGAAATCTAACTAGCAATTATATTTTGTCACATGTAGGTAATTGAGTTATAATGTTTTCAAAGGAGTAATAAACAAATAATTACCTAGGTAAAACTGTGTTATAACATTTTTAAAAACGTGTTTAGGTGTTAGATAAGGATATAACTAAGCCGTTTCCAAGAGTGCGGAAGGTTGGGTTTTAGTTTTGTAAATTATTTTTATTTAAGAAAAATAATGTTTTTTGCCATTCTAAAAGTTGGCAACATCCATTATTTTTTAAATACAGGATGTTTCTGTACTTCGGAAAAATATTACATGACGTAGTACCTACTAAGTTAGGAACAAAGAGAATTTTTGGAAAATTTCGGGATACCAGAAAATATTTAAATTGCTTGGCACTACACAATAGTCGTTATTAATTTTATATCATTTTACGCATTAAAATGTTCAATTACACGTAATTCATAGACATTTCTATATTTCAATACAATATATACAGGCTGCCTATGACACTGTTTAAGCATGAGGATCTCGAGAACCATAAGACATACGAAGTTGGTTAAATTAGACAAAAGTTTCCCCTCTTGGGGGCCAATTTATAAATGTTTTAGTTTTCCCACAAAAATACGTAGGTGACTAGATATACGCTAAATATAAATTTTGCCAATTCCGTTTTTCACCTAAACTTTTTTGTTTGAATTAGTACAAGATTATAATTTGAACGTTCTAGGCAGTTATTAACGAGGAATTCACAGCAGTCTTCAAAATCTCCTACAGATTTTGAGAAATTCAAACCAAATTCAAATTTTCATATGGAGCTCATATTTGTCTTTGACCCGTCTTACTTGAGATTTTTTCTCTATTTTCAACGATATAAAACATAAGTGCATTGAAATTAAAATGAGGGCAGAAATTATACAATAATATTTTTTGATTGATACATGCCCGACGAGAAACGTTAAATGAACTTGCAAATAAGGCATCCTAATCCTAAACAAGGATTCGATAGTTCTTTTTCAGATTTCTTTCATCTCAAAAACTATATAAGAATATTGTGCTCAAAATTTTAGTTAATCAGTGATACCCAAACTGTTTTTATGCATATTATGTAAATGTTGATAATTATGTGACTAACACTACAACTTTATAGTGTGATACGTACCTATATAGGGGCATTGGCTGTTGATACTGTCAATGAAGAGTTTGATGGCTCTGACATGATTACAGGCTACTAGAACTCTGGAGGCTTCTTCCAGTCCGTCCCTGGAAAACGAATAAAATTTCGTTGTATGATAGCAACATATTTATTGTTTCAAATGGAGAATTTCAGACTCCAGTCTCAAACTATTTTATTATTGAATTATTCACCATGAAATTTTCACAAGTAGAGTTCCGGTAAAAACTTCTAATGCCCATGTCACACCTGTAATACACTGTATCATGTATGATCAAACCTGTGTATGACGAAAAATAGAAGCGCTGCTATTTCCGTCATACACGTCATACCGAATCAGACGAAACTGTTTGATACTCCAAATAATTTATATAATTTTTCATATTATTTATATCATACAAGTGTTACATCCAGGCGGGAGATTTTTCGTCACACACGACAATTTTCATCATACATAATACAAGTATTACAGGTGTGACATGGGCATAATTAAACAAAAATAAAAAATAATTACCTGATTAATGTCAGCGGTACTAAAGGTGTTTGCGTGATGTCGCATCCGGGCTGTTCTTTACCATTGTTGGGATAAAAATCCAAATGACCACAAGGTTGGGACATACCATAACCTGTTCAACATTCAGTACATATTTATGTCATATTTTATTATAAGATGTTAAACTGAATTAACTATACCTATTCCTTTTATCAATTAAATTTTAGAATTCAGTTGATAAGTGATATGAAAAGCACACTATGAATATGAATAAGCAAAAAACTAAACTATGCAATCAAGTATTAGCTAATATAAAATCGTGCCGGTTTTTACCATTTGCCAGAAATGACTTTTTGTATTAATTCAAAACTTGGCTTGAAGAAAACATAAAACTAGCATCCGGGGTATTTCAAACAGGGCGCTATTTTAAAGAAGTGTTTTAACATGTACTAAGTGACTAAGGTACTTGATGTACATAATAAGGGGCATTCAAAGAAATTATTAAGTATCACGCCAGAAAAATTTACCGGTTGTATACATATCTGCCAAAAGTGATTCGAAGTGCGCATAATATCAGGAAACGTCACGGAACGTTTAATTTTTTGACACAATACCACCATGAGGTCCATAAACTTGCGTATTTCGAAGCACTTTGAAGCATGTATCTACATCCGGTAAATTTTTCTGGCGTAGTGCTTATATTAATAATTTCTTTGAATGCCCTTTATTGTATACATCAAGTACCAGAAGTAGTAAAATAAGTCACTTAGTACATGTTAAAACACTTCTTTAAAATAGCATACGCTGTTTGAACTACCCCGGATGCAAATTTTATATTTACATTTTCTTGCAGGCAAGACTTGAATTAACACAAAAAGTCAAATAAGATTGTAATATTTGATTAATAATTATGGTTAGAAAATTTGTGATAATTTAATTAAATTACCTACATTTCGTCTCAAAATAAATCATTCTTTTCTTTCTCGCAATTTCTAGAGCAGACGAGAATGAGATAAGAACAATTTTCGTCTCGTATTTATTTATATACCCTACTAGATTTTCTGACAATAATTTGAAAATTAATTTGATTCGTAATACATTAATTTTAGTCATACTTGAACTCAATCCTAGAATTATTGTATTAACAAATCCGTTCGTTTCGAATTGGCTAACAATAATTAATACTATTAGCATGAACTATATTTAAAAATCTACTGCAACCATAAGGTAATTCGAATTTAGAAATTTGTTAGTCTAAGCTAAAGTGTGTATTTAATTCGCAAAAGTTGAAATTTGATAAATTACTGTTCTAAAATTGAAACATTTTTCCACGAGCATATAATAAATTACAGCAGGTAATAAATAATAATTTAACGTCCGAATATGAAAGGAAATAATAATTTGAAAAGCATGGTATCATTAAAATATTTACGCATAATTTTCAAATGGCTCAATTAGGAACAACAAGCCATATTTATACATTTCATCATTCATTTCCCAAAAAAAAACAATTAATTTCCTCTAAAACATACCTACCGTCCAAACTAAATAATTAAAAATAATAACAGTGCTCGCCATAATTAGGAAATGTAATTTATAAAACATCCACACAAAATTATCTTAATTGAAGGTCTCAAATTTCTACTTTAAATAATTTTATTAATTGTCCGCTATTATATCGCCATCAAAATCTCTAATTCGCTACTAAATTATATCTTCAATAACAACATTACAACATATTTCCTAACGGCGGACAAAAAGTGAAAATTATGTCAAAAAAGAAAGTTCAGACTATCGCTAAAATGTGGAGGTCAGTGCTAGTGCCACAAGCCAGCAATGTCAAGTTCGCGGCCGCCCGCCAAATCACAAACAAGTGAAAAGGAAAACTCGGCTGTCGGCTCACTAACTCACTTTAATGATAGGTTATGGAGCAGAGCGTAGCGTGAAGTGTTTGCATATCATTAAGTGCCGAAAACTCAAGTGGCGTGATACGAGGAAAAGGATTTATTATATCGACAAGCAAGTGTAAGAAAGTATTTTCAACGGCAACGAGAAACAAATGTTTATATTGGAACATTTTAAATGTTTAGTTGCGCAAAATTGTACTTTTCTAGAGTCATAAGTTTCCTGTCTCCTAAGCTAGCTAGTACAGTTTGTCCGCAAAATTCATTATTACGTTTACCTACGTATCATACTTTAGTTAAAACCACGGAGATAAAAATGTCAGAAGGGAGCATAAAGTGCTAGTTATGGCAAGGCAGTGGCGTGGCGTCCATGGAAGCAAGGGAAGAACCGCTTCCCTTGCCTTTTATATATTTTGAAATGTTTCAATTTGTTCTTTAAAATTAAAAGCAAATATTGGCTTCCACAGATTCCAAATTCTATGAATGCAATAAAGTATCTATAATGTAAATCTAAAATAAAACTAATAAATGAAATAAATTTAAAAAAATTCAATATTTTCATTCCGAAAATTACTGTGCGCCAGAGTTTAAACTAAAGCATGGGTTTGAAAGCAGTCAGAGTTGGTGCGTTTCTGTGTGGGGAGAGATACGCATTCGCGGTTTAATGTTTGACTATTCGCATATAAGATAACCTTTTGTTGTTATTTATTGTTGACATATTATTCATTGATGATGTTAGTAAATATATTTCTTATGTAATTTATAGTGATTATGGCTCCTTGAAAAGAATTATTTTATATTAGATATAAAAACATTAAAAATATACTTTTTATGTCAAAAGTGCTTGCATTCTTTACAACATCACGCCACGCCACTGACTTATTGCAAGGGTAGTGAAGCCAGGAGGAGAGATACGGGAGGGACGTTTTTTCAGTGGGGTTAATTTTAAAAAATAGTTATTTACTCTACAAGTGGGCAAAGTAAGGATTTACCCACGAGGGAAATATTAACTCACGAGGCCGAAGACTGAGTAAGATAATTTTTTCGAGTGGGTCATAACGTTTTATATGGCATGTCTTTTTACAGAATTTGTTAAAGATAAATCGTCAATAGACTAACAGAAAGATTGTCAATTGTAAAATTGTCATCTTCACCTAAATCCTAATCAGGAATTTTCAGTATTAGCGTTGTTGAAACGGAAACAGGACAAATATATCAGGCAAATATGAATTATCATCTATATGCTCAATTATTTCCAAAAAATCATTTGTTGTTAGGGGTTTTTCACATCCTTACGATCACTGTAAAAAGATGTACTGCTAGTAGTCGTTGATACCACTGTCCTTTTAAAAATACAGTGACAATTATTGGGACTTCCGGGGAAGAGCGGGAAGTGAATTCTGGTAACAATATATTTTTTTGTGTAAAAAATGACAGGTTTTACAAAGGATATCAGAATTTTCAGGTTGATTACGTTATAATATTTCGTGTTACAACAACCTCAATTTATCCATCTCTCACTCAATAAGAAAACCGCCACTATATATATATTTTTTTAAATGACGTGAAGTATCGCATATCAAACCATATTTTACGAATTATTTTAAAAAAGGAAAAAAGTAGAAAAGTACCACGTGATTAGCAAGTGACAGCTAGGCACATACTTTGGAGGGAGAAACGGCTTCACTTCGTTTGACTAATGCTCTCTTCAATGTATTTTCACCTCCATGGTTAAAACAGATAAAAAAGTTCCACTCAATTCATTTCTAACAAATTGCCGCCAAAATTCTCGTTTTTAATTTTAACAGAATTTGTATATACAATAATAACAACAACAAAGAGTAGGTATACTTACTTACATACTATCCAGTTACTAAAACTAAAAGAAAACCGAAGGAAACTAATGAAGACTAAACTATATTAGTCCAAAAGTTGTTATAAGCTAATCAGGTAGGTACTAGTGATGCCACCGAATGAGAGATTTCTCGTATTTTCGAGACGAGAATTCAAAACTACAAGACAATATTTCTCGAGAAAATGAAAATTATCGAAAATATAACTTCTCTTTGATAGTGTGATAATATTTTTTATATTTGTCTCTTGTACAATGTACAAAAAAGTTCCGAAATTCACTTCAAACTTTTCAATAAATGGCTAATTTCTCGTCACGGTATTGTCTCGGCAAAACAATAATAGAAGAACTGATTGACTACAATTACTTTTACTGCCTATTAAAAATAATTGTATTGCCTAGGCACTAAAAGTGACACTTCACAGATGGTCAGCTGTCAATAAAATAGCACTTTTAAGCCTCATTCACAATACGAAATTAGTAGTTAGTGATTTGACATAAAATATATGCATTTTACTTGTAGCGTTCACAATAACGAAATTAGCTCCTCGTTGCGCTACGCTAATTACAGTTAGCGCTGGGATTTGCAAACTCCAAATCTGTAATTAGTAGTTAATGATTTCTGTATGAACAACCAACCAGAATCTAGAACGAGAATTAATTTTGACGTTTGACGTCTAAGATGACATTAATATTTACAATTTTGTACCATATTATTTATAAAAGCTTCTTTAGCCATTATTAGACAAGGATTTTTATGAAAGGCGACTTTATGTAAACCAAACATAAAATAATTCCTATAAGCGAACAAACTGACACTTCTGACTTATGACGCTAATTTCAAAACTAGTTTGTTTTACTAGGCTAACTACAATGTTAATTTTGTAATTGTGAACGACAGTTGTAGTCAAAACTAACTAATCAACTATAACTACTAACTATACCTACTGACTATAACTACTAATTTCGTATTGTGAATGAGGCTTATGTCAATCGCCGAAAATAGTTATTTATGTTACAAGGACGAAAAATGCAAGTTCTCGTACGACTATGGAAAATTGCCGAACGAGGCTTTGCCTCGTTCGGCAACCTTAGGAGTACGAGAGCTTTTTCGTCCGTGTAACATACACTATTTTTTATTCGATTGTAAGTGAGAACTTAAAATAACTAGAATATTAATATTTTATTATAAATTATTCTAAATTTTTGTTTAGTTTGCTAATTGTAGTTATTTGCGAAACAGACAAATGAAACAAAAAAGAACAAAAAATTATTCGACTGTGTCAGTTTGCTTAAAAAAACGCGTTTGCGTACGAAAAGTACTTCTCGGCCTAAGACGAAAAGTGGGTCACCTAGCAACGGCACAAATATTAATACTCTACCTAAAAGGTTAGCTTTTCGTCCGAATATCTTAACCAAAAAACGTCACTTTTTGACATAATCGAATAAAAACAATTTTTTGTTATAATTGACCACGCCACTAGATATTTTTTTGAATCACAAGCGTGAATAGCAGATGAAAATGTGCATTTACCCCAATCAAACATACCCAGAAGGAAAATACTCTTTCCGTCTGTGTGTATGACGTCGACTAGCTCAGCGTCCGATGGGTCCAACCTAACATGAGATGGCATTGCCTAGAACACAATAAAACGTCACACGATAAGTCATGAATACTTAGACCACCGTCGTCCGGATATATATCTTTTTCTACTATACTTGATTTAAAAACTAGGAGGACATACTTGAAGTTGACCGAGACTCGTTTTATCTCGTTTTTAAAGATATAAATATTTTGTTGAACAATATACATTCATACATACATAAATTCACGCCATTTGAACAATATAATAATATCTAAACTCGTAAAGATAACTCGATTAATATCATGTTTGGTACAAAAGATTAATTAAAACATAATAATTGAAATAAATATTACACCATTTTTATATTACTCATATAAGGTTTTGTTTATTGAAATATTTTTGAAAGCGTAGTGTGTAATATTTTTTATTTGAGTTTAATATTTTGCATTTTTTGTGTTAAATAAACCATTAGTTTTATTAATTAATTGTGCCTTCTTATCGTCCTTATTATTATATGTTACTCATTAATTAGTAACAATAATTATTGTGTTACAAGCTTACAAGTGTAGGTAGGTACTACATAATGTTTGTTACTCATACTTTTATGATCCACAGTACCTTCACAACAATAATTTGCTACTGTACTTCTCGTAAATAAACATTTAATATTCATAATTTGCATGTGAAAAAATTCGTAGGTGTACTAAATATAATCTATTTGTCGCACTAATTGTTGTGTATGCCTAGGCATTACAATAATTTTATTACCTAGGCACCAAAAGTTACACTTCACAGACTGCCAGCTGTCAATAAGATAGCACTTTGTCAACCTGCGAAAGTTTATTTTTTTGCAATAATAATCCAAATTAAAACAAATATAATTGTGCATTTTATTTTAGTGTTTACCTTTCAAACAAACCTAAATTTGCTTCACTTCTCCAGCATTCTTTGTTTTAAATAAATAAATTATTTGCAGAAAAAAAATCCTATAGGTACTTTTGCTTGCTTGCAAGTTCCAATACGTAAGCACATGTCTAATATAGCACATACACATTATGGATCTAACACATTCAAATACATGGACATCTAATTAATCTACTTAATTTATTATCATAATCGAGACATTCGAGACGTCTCGTCTCGTCTCGTCTCGACCGTATCTCGTCTCGAACATCGAGATAAAATATCGCCGAGACGAGATAAACAGTAGGCGAGACGAGACGAGACATCTCGTTTGTCTCGTCTCGTGGCAACACTAATATTTATACTGTGTAAATACGAGAAAAATATCACTAATTTTTTTTGGAAAAATTTAATTTGACCAATCAGCGGGCAAACTCGACAGTCACTGACAACAGCTGACTAGACAAGATGGAGAACATTCGTTTGTTTACATTACAAAGTTTGTGTGGTGTAAAACTGGTGTTACATCAGTCAATCAAAAACGATCAATTTTATCATTACAACTTCAAGTATGTCCTCCTGGTTTTAAATAGAGTATAGTTACGAAATAATACTATACTCTAAAAACTTATCTGGAAAATCAAAATCAAGTCCTAAAAGAGTGAGTTTGACAGATTGTTTATCGAGTCACTAATGATTCATTATTCGTGCGTTCAATTTCAGTTCTTAATAATTTCAATAACATATTTAACAGAAGTTTTGACAAAAATGTCTAAGTTTTTTTTATAAAAGTATTTTTTTAATAAACAACGGTATATTTCGGACATTTTTGTCTGCCATATTAATTTTTCTACAAATATTTGTAAAACGTCTTGTACTATACAAATTTAACTATAATAATTATTAAAGTTAAGAAAGTTTTATTAATTTAGCGATTTTTTCATAATCATTTGTAATACTGTAATTTAGTATAAACAACAACGAAAATAATTTTTTACAAATATAATAAAACGATAATTTGGTAAAACTGTAGTAATAAAGTGTCATACCTGAAAGTAGGGTTCAGCAGGATCAAGTCCTGTAATTCTTCCTAGTCCTGAAACAAGAGCGCCAGCATATCCTGCAGTGTGGGCTCCAAGTGAATGACCTATTAAGTGAACCTTCTTCGCATCCATATCATAGTGTTTCTAAATTTACAACAGACCATAATTAATGCAAAATCCATTACTTTGTATAGCTGTATTAGGATCAGGAATTAAAAATGTATAGCAATATATTTTTTCTAGGAAAGTGCGAATTCACATGTTTTAAATATTAAAATTAATGGTGAAAGTAGGCTTTTGAAACATTGAGTGGTTTATAGTTATTTACATTATAAGTGCGGTAGGGTTAATTGTACAACACGAGCTTTGTACAAATACCTATTTTTTTTTAATATAATATTTTCTATGAGTTTAAGTGAGATGCATTTGACATTTGCACTAAAATTTCCTTTTGTCAATTACCCTTGAAACAATTGCTCTGAGATGTCGTCAGTAATGTCACATTTAAAATAAATCTGTCTTATTTATTTCAGACTCTGTTGTACAATAAATAGTATAAAGTAGCGTTTTTGTAGATTCTCTTTTTTATTTTGTAGATACTTTTTTATTTAATGGCATATTAAATAAATTAAATTCGATACGTATTAACGAACAATATGCACTGATTTTTAAACATAAATTATTTTGCTGAACTAGAAATTGTGCAGTTACAGGAAGGTCAAAGCTGTCAGGAAATTTTTGCTTTCAGAGACAAAATGTCCGAAGGGGTTCAAATAAACTCACTTTCACTATCACTGCACATTTTGCATGAAATGTCATTACTTTTATCACAAATCACACCATAAATGCAAAATTACAAAATTAAACTGTCAGTTTTTAGATATTGTCATTGTTTTCAGCTCTGACAGCAAGGCTATTAATTTTGAATATTTCCCACTTTCGTAGAAAAAATAGTGTGTAAAGCCTCATTCCCAGCTATCGTTTTAACGCGTAGTGGATAGCGCGTAGTAGCTAGTAGATAATGCATAAAAGTTTGTACGATGGACTCTCGCTGAAGCATTCCCACGTCTGTTCAAGAGTTGTGCGTAGTGCACAAGCGTAGTGCACTAGCGCAAATGCTTGCAAGGTTCAAGCTTTTAGACACTATGCGTAAGCGTTATTGTGAGATAGAGATATAAATGATATATAGTTGCCCTTGTCTTTCTACGTCGAACTGTCAGAATAGCAGAATTCTAACATCTAACCTGCATTTGTTTGAGTGATAGTGAAAGAGCTAATAGAAAAATGAATATTGAAAATACAGTGAATGCTGTATATGAGGTCATAAGACGTAGAAGAATAGCAGTTGCTACGACAGCTTCCGTTTTTATTATGCAGTCTTCTGCAATAAATAAAAAGCGTCGCAAGCGTAGATGGTGGGTTCACCCTATCAATCAAAAATGTTTATTGCAAGGCGATTGCAAGGTGTTTGGGATAATTTAATCAGAGAAATGAGGCTTTGTGACGACGTTTTATTTTTTGATTATACTAGACTCGTATGATAGGAGAACTCGCTAACGCTCGTGCTCCAATTGTCATACTAGTTTTTCAACGAAGCACTTTCCACACTTGTATTACAATATACTATTTTGAGATGACATTAAAAAAATGGATATTTATTGCAGTTATGATGCAGTAAATAATGTCATGAAGTAAAATATTAAATCATGTTTTTATCTACGATTGTTGAACAAAACATTATTGATTTTTTGTTTGTAGGGAATAATGCTGTGACTTTTCTAGTGATTTTTGCTAACAACTCGCCAATAAAGCTTATGATTTTGCCAAAAAACTTCCTAAAACAAGTTGTAAATACAAAATTTGTTTAAAATAAAAAACTACATATTATGAGACCACAATCGATCATTACTAGAGAGCGGATTATATGCATTTGCATATATTGTATTATTGTGCATATTGGTATTTTTTATAAATGTTTGCATTCATACAAAAATAGATCAAAATATGGTATAAAATTTCTGCATATTTCAATATTTTTTACATATTTTCAATTTTTACATATATTTATTATAAATGCATATAACTGCATATTTTGTACCTTTGAATCCAAAATTTCAATTTTTTTATACCTATGTATAAAATATAGTATCTACCTATATTCGCTCATATTTGATACCACCTACAGTAATTTTTTAATTTATTTTAAAGGTCGTATTCCAGAAGTTATACGCTGTTTTGTTTATTTTACATGATATTCTTGTGCATTTTTGACAAAATGTAGTTTTTTTAAAAATTTATATAAATAAATTATTAGTAAAAATGAATAAAATTATGTTGCATATCTGCATATATTTGTAAAATATTGCATATTTGTTTAATTTTGTCCATTTATGGAGCATATTTTGGCCTTATTTCAATTTAAATTGCATGCATATTTCTGCATATAATCCCGCACTTTAATCATTACACTATTAATAATTATGCATGGCCCTCTAAAATAATGCTATAAATAGCTATTTTAATTTGCGTTTCTCACGAGAACTAACAAAGCTATATGATCGACTGTAGTCTCATATTTTGTAATTTGTAATATTAAAGTTTTGTACTACATACAAAAAAATTAAAAATAACATTGTTTATCCTAACAGATTTTAAGATGACACCCGGTATAAATCATTTTTCACTATAGTCGTACCTACGTACTGCACAAAGAAAGCATAAAGTATAAAGATCGAGCTTAATATAGCAGTAAGTAGTGTTATTTGAAAGATTACTACACTCGCGTGTACATAGTGTAACTTTCAGTCCATGAGTAGTCATCGTAACACTCCCGACTCCCGTCGAAAAATATACTATTTAACTTAGTAATGTTGAGGTTAGAACTTACAATGAGGTAGTTAATGAAGTAGGCAAGCTCCAGTCCTACAAGTCTTGTATTGGCTGTGGCTTGTGTGTATAGCGGTAAACTGCCCCCAGCCCAGTCTACTACGATCACATTCATGTCTCCTGCTTTGATCAGCTCGTCTCTCATATCTCCTACCTTTAAAAACATCATAAAAATAAATAAATAAATACATCGTATGCAATACAATATACACATCAATCAATGATTCATAAGTGAACCAATGCTTGTCTCCAAAAATAACTAGTTTTAAGGATTTGAACAGTAGATAATAAAGACATCGTACATCGCGCACATACATTACAAATTCAATAAAACAAACTTTAATATTAAATTTGGACCTTAAAATTAAAATTTAAAAACAAGAAGTAAATTTTCTTTGCTGAGAAGCTTGTTGCAAACACTTCGTTTGAAAAATAACTTTTACGTCACTCGGGGGAGGAAAGCAGTGTTTTCCTCTTGCTAATGGAGGGAGGGAAGCGAGTTTTCCCTCCCGCTCGGGAGGAAAACATTGTTTTCTTCCCGGTACTGGCGGGAGGAAAACATTGCAAGAAAGGTGATTTCGAGGCCCTCGTGACGTAAAATATTGTGTGTCCCACGGGAGGGAAGGCTATTCCTCCCTTGGGCGAAGCCGGCGCCCTCGCTCGGGCCGCCGTTTGGCCCGCGGGAGTAATAGCAATTACTCCCTTGGGCGAAGACGGCGCCCTCGCTCGGACTCGCCTGCGGCTCGCCTTCGGCTCGGGTCGCCGCTTCGCCCGCGGGAGTAATAGCTATTACACCCTTGAGCGAAGCCGGCGCCCTCGCTCGGACCGCCGCTTCGCCCGCGGGAGTAATAGCACGCTTCCCTCCCTAGGTGCACAAAATACTATTACGTCACTTGAGGGAGGAAAGCAGTGTTTTCCTCTTGCTCCTCCCGCTTGCAAGAAAAGTGATATCGAGACCCTCGTGACGTAAAATATTGTGTGTCCCACGGGAGGGAAGGCTATTCCTCCCTTGGGCGAAGCCGGCGCCCTCGCTCGGACCGCCCCTTTGCCCGCGGGAGTAATAGCCATTACTCCCTTGGGCGAAGCCGGCGCCCTCGCTCGGACCACCGCTTCGTCCGCGGGAGTAATAGCACGCTTCCCTCCCTAGGTGCACAAAATACTATTTATAAGTTGAAGCTGAAGGTGTGAAGCATTTGTAGCAACGATGTAGCAATAAAATGATAAATAACGATTACCCACTATACAAATTTGTTTAGAACGAGTAGCTAAACTAAACAGTGGCGCACCCAGGAGAGGGGGTCAAAACCTCCCCAAAATGAATGAATGTATCGCATAATAATTAAAATATTCACATACCAGGAGTTGGCGATGGGGCGATCGCATCCGATCGCACCCCTTGAGAGAGTTTGTTCTTTAAAAGTTTAAGAAATCGTTGGCTGACAAATTAGAGATAACAAAATTTCCCAATTTTCATTTCATTTATTTTTTTATTTATTTTAAGTTATACTCGTGAAAGAGGGTAAAATATACGTAATTTCGCCTATATGGAAAAATATAACTTTTAATGAAACAGCCGTTGACCTTGAACCCAAAAAATGTTTCGTCTGCGGCGCTATTTTCTTGTTTCCTTCAAAAAACAGAACCCCGTAACCCTACCCCGAAAAAATTTCTGAGTGCGTCTTTGAAGTGAAGTTATTGTAAAGTAAAACGAACTCAAAATAAAAATTTTAAAAACGTGTAGACGATGAAACAGTGAAAATAATCCTATAAAATGTAAATAACAGGACATTGCTTAGGTAACGTCTTATGAAAGGGCATAATCCGCGGAATACTAAAAAATAATAACAAACCGACTGTGATTCTAAAACTCGGGTTCGAATCCAATCAGGTTGTTAGGTAGGTACTACACATTTCAGTTTAAGAGCATTCTGTACAGAAAGAATGTACACGTTAAAGCACTTTACACTCATACACCTCATCGACACATGGTTGCAGATTTTAACAAAAACAAATTTTTATATGGTAGATAAGGGATTAAACTTCGTTCTATTAGTGCAATTTTTTTTCAGCACGTTCAACGGTCGAAATTACTTACTTTCAACCGCTTGCAGGCGTTTAGAAGCACCTACAGATTTTTCTTTATATTTCGCAGAACATGATATTTTAAACTTGAATCATGTAGTTTAAAGTTTAATCTACGTTTGGGTAATGTTATTTTTTAGAAAAAACTTTCTGATTTCGAGAAAATTAGAGGTAAAAAATGTGAATTTTTGTAGTTTTCTTTATTTTATAAACTAAAACTTCGGTACAAAACAGAAAAAATGGCACTAATAGAACGAAGTTTTATCCCTTATCTACCATATAAAAATTTGTTTTTGTTAAAATGTGCAACCTTGTGTCGATGAGGTGTATGCGTGTAAAGTGCTTTTTACGTGTATATTCTTCCTGTACAGAATGCTCTTAATTATTGGAAATAGAAAAACTAAATAAACTTCAGCTTTGTGGTCTTTGAAACAACCGCTCTTTAATTGAAAGAACAAATTGCCATTGTAACAAAGTATAGTTATTGAACAGACAGGAGACAAATAAATATCGAATGATTTGTAAACAATTGTCAGATTCGCGCACGGAACTTTCTTATAGCTTATACCCTTCAGCTTCTATTTTCACTTTTACTTTTCTATGCTGTGCGTTGTAATAAGGAAGTTTATGCGGTCACGTTTTTGCATCTCGCGACTGAGTTTACGATTATTTCTATAATAAAATAACAATTCGCTAATGATAGGCAACATTGTATGTAACAATGAAATGATGTATGGTTAAATTGTGCACATTATGAGAGATTTTTATGTAATCAACATTATTTGCATTCCTAAAGGTTATTTGCTTAATTAACTCCTTACTGATGATGATTTAATAGATATTTACGTATAGAGGGTCGAAAGAAAAAGATTATGCCTGCGAACGAAGTTATTCGTCCACGGGTGTAATCTGTACGTTTTACGCCCAACTGCGAATTTAAATATTCTTGTGAATTATTCGTTATTAGTTTTTGAAAACACGCAAAAAAATTATTACTAGAAAATTACAAGGTGGCGTATGTTAACAAAAAACATTTTATGTGTCAATCAATTAAATTTGATTGGAAGAATTCTTTACTTTACCGCCCATGGACGCGTTTTACTACTTTATCGCCCAAGGGCATAAAGCAAATGTTTCTGCCATGATAACAAAGTTATGCGTAAATGTTATTATATACCTACTTCTTTTGTTTAAGTTTCTTAAATTGTATATTTCATTCTAAAGACTATTCCAATCCATATAGGTGCGACGTCATATCAGATAAATTTTATTCATCGCACATTCACAAAATGTGTTATCTCTTTATTGATAATTATGTTGTGTCTTAACATCAGTAGCAGAAATATTATTAATATAATATAGTACCTATTCATTACATAAAATATTTTTCTTAAGGCGGATTTATGCAGCCATTTACATTTACATTTAATTTTCATTTAATTTAATTTAAAAGATAAATGTGTGTAACTCAATGGAGCCATGCATGCACCATTCTCATTTAGGTTTTCAAATACGACATTGTTACCATAGTTAACTACCTTTTAAATTAAATTAAATTACAATTAAATGTAAATGTAAATGGCTGCATAAATCCGCCTTTACATATTATTGTCTTATTAATGTAACTTAAGGGATGTTACAGTAGAATGTACTTGTCATATTCTAAATACGTTTAGGAAATAATAATTGGGATGTACTATAATAGTTTTAGCAGAAAAGGTACCGGGAATATTAAATTTTATACACTTCTAATTCATCCTTTCATTCATTGCTTCTAGATAACAGTATACAATATAATATAAAATACCTACATATTAAAGTAAAACTTAAATACTCTGTGGTATATTTTGAGATATAATATTTTTACCCTGTGCTATAAAAAGTACGGATTTTCAGTATAAAGATGAGCTCGTATTAAGGTGATCCATGGCAGAAAACAGTCAAAACATTGATTTCGCACGCTATTCTATAGCGGTTATTGTTTTGTTAAACAGAAAAATAAAAAATAATTTATATTTGAGGGGAAAAAATAATTTTGGCACCCATATTTGTAAAAAAACTGCAATATCTGTAAAAAAGAGGGTTTTCGCGCGCCACTGTACAGCATTTATTTGTAAGTGAATTAACTTCAAATTTTAATATGTTGTCAACAAAGCTTGGATCTACGAAATAACCGATCAAAAAAAACAGAAGATATTTGTGTTCAAAAAATAACAAAAATTGTCAAAATTCAAATTAACATATTTCGATTTTAAAGCAAAATTTAAAAATTCTGCATGGACCATTTTGTTGATTGTACTTTTATCTTCAACAAAATCTTTAAATTATTATATTTAACAAAACAATAAACGCTGTGGAGTGGCGCGCGAAATCCATGTTTTAGGCTGTTTTCTGGCGCGGTAGAGGATCGTCTTAAGGTCCCATTTTTAATAGTTTCACAATAATGTCTGTGTGAATTTCAAATAATATAAATTATAGATTGAAATAAATTTGCAAATTATTTATTTGAGTATTAGTTATTACTAGAATTTGTTACCTAAAGATGGAAACATATCGTTTCCGACACGGTATAAATTATACTTCCAAAATGATTAATTTATATAATACTTTTTTACTCTAAGTCTATTTTGGGCCATATTTATTGCAATTAAGACTTTTCTTGCCATATGTTTTTATAGTTATTACCAATGTACAAATACTTACGAATTAAAATAGAATCAAGTTTCCTTCAGGTTATTTAAAAACAGTTTTTTTTCAGATTTCTTTATATGACAATATAATTATTAAAATTAATTCGGATACTATACAACGTATTGACCAAGTTTAATTTAATGTCAAGAACACCTCTCATTTTTGATCTATCAAAATAAAAAATCAATACAATTTTGTAACTCTTTTTAATATGTTTTTAAAAACATTATTTTTAACTGTCATAAGATAATTGAATAATTATATTTTAATTATGCAAAAATTGTAAAGATTTGTAGGTTAATTAATTTATTATTTAGTGCTAAAAATAATTCGGTACAAGTACACGAGTGCATGAATGTAAGACCTCGCTCAATATATTATCAGGTTGTGACCGGTAATTAAACACGGTGCACAGTATTGAAAAATAAATTCCAGTTTATTTAAGCAATCCTTAATTAATTAATTAATTAATGTATTTTAACACCTTTTAATAATTGTGGATGAAATCGTTTTTTATATAAAGGGCGTAAGGAAGCTTTTATGGCTAAAAACACGTTAAGAGCCATATTTGTAGGATATACAAAAAATGAACTGTTTGGAAATATGGAAAATTTTTATTTAAATTTAATTACAGCCAAAGTTTTTTTAAAATAATTTATGAACCGTTTTATTTTACAAACCAGATGCTCGAAAAAATGAACAATGAACTTAGTCACTTACCGAATTATAACGAATAAGTTTATTTTGAACGATACTATAATAATTATATAATTTTAATATTTGTAAAATTTTAAATTTCAAATTGCGCGCCAGAACTTCTTTTGGGGTGGACCTAAACTATTTTTACATAACGCGCGGCCCGTGTATAACAACATAATCATGATTTTCAAATAAACTGGTAATTTTCTGTTGATGGAAAACATGCGAAGATGTAAGTATTTAATTTAAAAATTAGATACTGTCGTTAGGAGGGTAGGTTAATATTTCATATAAATATAAATTTTCTAATTTCCACTTTTTTTTAGAACTCTTGGGAAAAAATTCACATCTTTAAAAAAATAGCGTACCGGTAAAAAAATAACTTTATTTTCACCCCTGCAGATTTCTTTTTTTTTAAATATGCTACTTAAAGCCCTGTTTACACATAGACCGACAGCGGACACACACACACACACACAAACATGCAACATTAAGAAATATGGTGTGTGTTCTTCATTTGGCTTCTGTTGCCAGTGTGTCGCATGTGTATGTTGCCTATGTCCTATGTCCGTTATGTGTGAACAGAGCTTTAGTGGTATTTCTTAATTTGCGAACATTTCAAAAATTCTATTTTTCCACGTTCAGCACATCATGTTATATTTATAGTTAAGTACCCTTATTTTTTTTCTTGGAGTAGGACTATAGTAACATACTGTGTAAAAAGTAGATAAAATTTATTTCATATCTACTGTTTTTATACACACTGCAACAGTTCCTATATACAGGTGTCCTATGTAACTGTTTAAGCATGAAGATCTCGAGAAATTAGACAAAGTTGCCCCTCTTTGTTTGCAATTTAGAAATGTTTTTGTTTTCCCACAAAAATGCATAGGTGACTAGATACATGCAAAAATGTAAATTTTGACAATTTCGTTTTTCACCTATAACATTTTTGTTTAAATTAGTACAAGTTTCTAGTTTGTACGTTATATAGGTAGTTCTTAACGAGGAATTCACAGCAGTCTTCAAAATTTTTTTATCTCCTACAGATTTCCAGAAATTCAAACCAAACTCAAATTTTCATATGAAGCTCATAGTTGACTATGACCCGTCTTAATAGAGATTTTTTCTCTATTTTCAACGATATAAAACACAAGTACATTGAAATTAAAATAAAGGCAGAAATTACATAATCATTACTTTTTAATTGTTTTTATCAAGAGAGACTACGAATATCGGTAAAATAATTATAATTATTATTATAACTTTATATCAAATAGGATTCTTCGAAATTTAATTAGAATAATCCTCTAATTTTAAAAATATTATTATTTTCACCCAAACAAATGCCAAGTGAATTAACAATTTTTTCGATTTTGTACCTAATTTTTGAACGCTTATATCTCTGAAACTAAAAGAGATTTTTAAGTGCGGTTTGCACCATTTCTCGTAGTTAAGTTAGCATAATTTGATACTTTTTATAAAAATCAATATTCGTGGTATCCTTTAATAAAACATTTAAAAAATCATTATTATGTAATTTCTTTCTTTATTTTAATCTCAATGCACTTGTGTTTTATATCGTTGAAAAAAGAAACAAAATAGTCAACTATGAGCTCCATATGAAAATTTGAATTTGTTTGAATTTCTCAAAATCTGTAGGAGATACAAAAATTTGAGGACTGCTGTGAATTCATAGTTAAAAATCTGACGTGGCCATCACACAACCTTCCGCCATATCTAGACTTTAAACAGAAATGTATACGTACAATCCGGTGTCCATTTAAAATATACAAATAAAAATCTAAAATATTCAAACACAGAAATTTGCATCATCTGAATAAAAAGATTCATTCACAGGAAAACTCTGCTGTGTTGAAGCCATCCTCCGTTCAATTACTACATTTAATATCTTACTTAGGACTTATATAGCGCTAGTATGCTAACTTGTCACCCGTCTCACCTGTCAATATTTTTTACGTAGAAACAAAAATCAACCGATCATGGATTACAAGATATCAACGTTTTATTTGATAAATTTATTTTTTAAATTTTACTGCAGTTCTTTAATGCTACCAGATAAAGACAATTTTTTTATAACGTAAGTTGCAAATAACTTTTCCTCTTATTCTTATTACAAATAAATACTATATTTTTCCAAATTTATATACAATTTTGACAATTAACCTTTTCTTCAAAAAATATCACTTCCTATGAAGATATTTGTACCAAAATCTAGGGAACTCTTCCAATTTATATACAAATGTTAAATACCAAATATCAAAATTTTCGGGTAATTCGTATTTGAGTTATGCGACTAACACCCCTTGACCACACACACACACACACACATACACACACACATACACACAGACATCATCGTGAAACTATCAAAAATGAGTTGTAAGGACCCTAATTCGTGCTCATCCACTAAAAATTCACCACCCGATTTTTTGCATGATTCCAATACCTTCCTTTACAGGTAAGCGGAAGGTAAAAACTGCCTGTAGAACGTGCAAATTAGAAACTTGTACTAATTCAAACAAAAAGTTATTGGTGAAAAACGAAATTGTCAAAATTTACATTTTTGCGTATATCTAGTTACCTACGCATTTTTGTGAGAAAACAAAAAAATTTCTAAATTGGCCCCCTAAAGGGATAACTTTTGTCCAATTTAACCAATTTCGTATTTCTTATGGTTCTCGAGATCCCCAGGCTTAAACTGTTTTATAGGACATTCTGTATAGGATCCAAACAGAACATTATAGTAAATTTTTGATTTGTAATGCCTAGTGCACACGGGGAAACTTTTCACAAAGTTTCCTGAAAAAAGTTTCCAGAAAATGGAGATTTTTTTTTAAACAATAAATATGTTTATGATCACATGTCACATTTGACGATTTGACAAATAAGAAGTTAGTTGCACTTCACAATGTTTCCTGAAAACGCCTCATTTTTATAGGCGCCGTTAAAACTTTGAAGTTTCCGGAAACTTTTTCCAGGAAACTTGTCAAAAAGTTTCTCCGTGTGCACTAGGCATAAGGTTTTCCATTGCGCTCAACATGTTAGCTCCATTTCTCTAACAGCCGTCCCTGACCATTATGTCTATGTATGTATATTCTATCCTACTTACCCAGTTAGACAGTGGCGTATCAATGAAGCCGTGAATAATGAATTTGGTGGCTTTTTTCGGACTGAAATTTGATTTCTCAATTGTTTCTTCATCTTGCACTTTGATTACTTGACCCTGGGGATTGCAATACATTCATTTGTAAATAAAGAGTGGACAAGTTGTATTGAAAGTAAAAACAGTCCAATAGTAAAAGTAGTAAAAGTCATTGTAAAAGTGACCGTTCGATTTGATGAAAATCAGATCAATATCAGTAAAATGAAAAGTAGAATTGGACGCGAAACAGTTGTGGAAATAGTTAGAATTTTTGTTAATAATAGTGTACTTTTGCTTTCGTGTTATTGAACTATGCGAAATAATTAATTTTGTATATTTTTATGATTTAATAGTTTTTACCTTTTACCAGCAAAAACTATTTTGGTAATATTTCCGCATGCCATTGGTATTATAGTATTAAGGTCGCGCTCGAAACCGTTTTCAGATAGTCATTTTTATGCCCTTTATCTGCATAAATTTCTGCAAATTGGAACAAGCAATAGGTATAAAAAATATATCAATAGAGTCATTAGAGTTTCTAGATTACCTTATATAAGAATACCCAAAAACTAATATAATTTGCAGTAGAAGTGAAAGAATATAATTGCAATGAATATAATGCAAAATAAACTATTATTACAAACATAATTTTTAGAATAAGGCAATTAGGAATGTATATATTTTGATTGTGTAACATAATTTTCATTGAAGGTCATCGTTTATCCGAAATTTATGCAAAAAGCATGTGCAAAATGAGCCATGCAAAAGTTTTAAAGTGTTACAGAAAAAAACCATTCTTTAAAAGTAAATTATGAGCTATAATAAGATTTTAACTATTATAGGGTTAAAAACATTACCATTACAGAATTCGTGTTACAGTTTTTCCACTTTTAAACGCGCTCTTAATCATTTGTTTTGTGGTCAGTTTCAATCAGGGCCGTTTTAAAATATTTGTCGCCTGCGGGCAATTTACACTAATGCGTCCCTCTTTATAAAAAATCAAGGGAGGAGAGTAATAAAGTTTTAGACAGAATTAAAAGTCAATATAATACCAATAAACAAATAAAAATAGATAGGTAACTCATACAAAATTCAAATAAACTAAGTATGAATAAGATATTAAATAAATCACTATTTTTGGACCCTTGGCTCAAAGAAGACAGTTGATAATTTTATTTTAGTGCTGAAAATAGTATATTAAGACAAAATTGTATTAAGCATTTAAAGCACGTACGACGGGTTTAAAAGCACGACGCGAAGCGGAGATATTTTAACGTCGCTAGTGCTTTAAAAGCACTTATATACGAGTGTCACACCCACACGCTAATTTTTATTACACCTGCAGTCTAAATATAGCCGGAAAATAGCATTTTAATATTGATTCATTTTATAAAGTAGTCTGTGTGATGTGTCAATTATAAGTGCGAACGTTGAGCGCTGGTTGGTTACACTTATAATTGAGTAGGTTTGAATCTACCTTTACACTTTACACATTACATATCTCAAAGACTTTAAACTTTTCATAATGAATAGAAAATGGAAAAGCCATTGTGTTGTGAAATTGTGTAATATGGAAATAAAAATAAGAACGTCCACTTCTTTACTTTTCCTTCAAATTCAGACAAGTAAGTTAATAACATTTTTTATAATAAATAAGTGAAAAATGAATAATGAAATCTTCCCAGATGCAAATTATGAATTTACAAATAGTACTACCTTAAACATGAAATTATTTTATTTTGGACCTTTCTTATACTGTATATAATAGTGTAATAGTCGATATTTGTGTTGTAATAGAATCAGATTCATAAAAACACAGATTTATAATTAGGTATACTATTTTGTATTTTATTATAATGTACCTACATAAATTTTTCTAATTATTATGATTGAGATTTTATGATACGAAAATATATAACTATATTTGACAATTTATTGTAGTTATTTAACTAAATAAAAAAGAATTTGCCTTCCTCGGAATCGAACTCGGTTTATCAAAATGAAATTCAGACACCTAACCTAAGCATGGCGACTCAAAATTTTTTTGAGACACCAACATGAAAGGTGCATCGCATGAAAGTGTCGCATCTGTTTACGAAGTATATATAGGTAATCTGTACTTTAACAATACAATAACTTTTATAAAATTTTAATTTTAAGGAGGTTCCCTAGACATTTTAAAAAATGTTCTAATGCAACCAAACTTTGAATTTATGTTGTCTGTGTCATAAAAATGATACCTGAATTTTTTGGAAATTTTTGACCACGTAGTTTGAACGAAATTAATTGTTAAATTTTAATATTTTACATGGGCTCTTATGGCTTTTCATTAATTGATTAAATAAAAAGATGTTAGAAATGTTCTATTTACTTAATTTTTTGTATATAAACGTATGCAAGCACAGACATCAATTTCCCAAAATTTGAAGAAGGTTGACCACATAGTTGTAACAATATTGTCGATTGAAAAAAAAATCTTCAAGCATTTTTTGATTAGTGAATTAGAAATTATTGTAAAAATATATCACCGCAACTGAACGAATTGCAATATCAACTAACACCCGTTGACCGAATTTTGTTTTACATTAATAAAAATATTGTTATTAATTAAAGGCTGATATCTGAGTACGCCACTGCATGTGTAAGGAACCTCCTTAATAGAAATTAGATTTTAAATAAATTTTACTAGTACCAGTAGCTATGTGCATTGTACAAATGTTTTAAAATTAAAGACAGTGAAAATTCGCTAGGCTTCTCATTTAGATACAAATTTTCATTTCGATACAGTTTAGCATGGGTGTAGAAAAAATAGTGTATGTAACTCGTGTATAATTGCTATTAATACACTCGTATGGCTCGTATCGTAAATTTCATACTCGCTTATAAATAGCTGTCGTTATAAACTCGTTGCATAATATGCTATTTTTTACACCCATGCTTTAATTTACTTAAATAAATATAGAGTTAAATATGCATTGTCTGTACTTGAATGATATTCATTTCGATACAGATTTTTGTTTCGATCCAGATTATCATGTAATTTGTATGGAAATGGATTCATTTCGATACAGACTTTCATTATGAAACACAGAAGTAAATTTCAGGGAAATGAATAGTTTTTTTAAATGTAAGCAGGGGAGTAGAAAACTAGTATAAGTAATGTGTAAAAAACTTACGGATTATAGTTTTAAAAAAAGACAAACTTGTTGAATTAAAAAATAAATAGTTGACGAAACATGAATATAAATAAAATAAAAACATTAGAACACTTATGGTGGCTGAGTCAAAAATGTAAAAAATTAAAATAAATACGTTTTTTACACATTTATTTTTTATTGTTTAAATTATGTACATTGTAGAACTCCTGAAGAGGGCTCAGGTGGGAGCCGACACCGGTAGAGTGTTTTAATTTTTTTAATAAATTGACTGATACCAAAAATTCTTTTCTTTCAACAATATAAAACGATATTTATATTATTAGTGAGAAACGTAAACATAATATTGGATTTACATGAGCTGATTTTCATCAAATCTAATCAAAATTTGATCAAGACTTCTAAAATAGCCAACATTTATATTGTTTATTATCGTCACAGACGTCTCAATAATAAAGAAATAAATAGACTATTCATTTATTAGCAACTGGTTATTACAATATTTCAATACCTCTGTCGGGTTATCCCTGGTATACAAAATAAACCTTGTGTTTATCACACTCCTCGGCAGTGGAAAAACATTAAATGGTCTGTTGATAAGATGGTACCAACTCCTCGTAATGTTCAAACATCCTAATTCCTCGTAGCAACGAGACTCGTTTTCAACTGTTAAAAAAACATCATTATTTGTTATTTTATCAAAATAAATAATACAATGTTATACAGTATCTATTTCCGGAATGTTTTATATAAGATTCCTTCCGGTTTCGTAAAACAGGTTCGTTAAATTTTGACTGCTACAATCGGAAGTAAAAGTGTTGTTTTATTTTAAATTGGTGTTAAAATATGATAAGTACTGTGTGAAAGAATTTTTCATGTGGTTTCAAATTAATAACTTGGAACACATAAAATATGAACAAATCAACAGTACTATACCTAGACCGTGTAAAATATTTGTATAATCCGATTGTTTACCGTGCACTCTAGGAAAAATTAACAGGCATTTAGAATCTTAGAAATGAGATTTTCGCTATGCAACAATAGTTATTTGTGCATCAAGTACGGATAGAGCATTGTTTGTTGCACGCGGCGAGAAATTTGTTCATTCAAGGCGAAGCCGAGATTGGCGACTCGCAACAAACAAGCTCTATCCAACAAGGTGCACATAATATTTTGTCTACAATCATATAACGTCAATATAGCTAATTATAAAATTATTATCATTTACCTTGCTTATAACAATTCAATAAAATCGTGGTTATCGATCATCATCATGACAACGTTTATAAACAAAACAAAATTTAAAAATATTTTTACTTTGCCTTCCTAAGATTGCACGTAAGCCATGTAAAGAAAATTGATTCATTAGCTGATATTTAAATAAAAGCAACGAATTTTTAGAGTAGGTGTACAAATTTCAAATATCAAAATTTTATTATTTTATTCGAGTGTTCTATTTTTCGCTGTAGGTACCTACACACTAGTTATCACTTAATTTTTTTTAAATTTTCAGATTTTTAAAATTATATATTTTTAGTTAGGTACCTACCGACGTCATAACCATGAGTCATTTAATCATAATTTCATAATGAAAATATCGAAAAATGTTATCTGGTGATGAATATCGAATACAAATTAGAAAACAATTATCTATCCAGTAGCATAAAAAATGTTCTCTTGGTACAATTAAATTTCATTTTTGAGTTTTTAAAAATCTCTACAATCTCTGTACAATATGAACATTGTTATTCAATTTTTAGTTAGGATATGTACAAAATTGTCGCGACAAAACAAAACATGAAACTATTAAATATATTGCGTCAAATTGGCTTCAAACTACGATTGTGAACATTTTGTTTGAAATTTTTTTGTTTTATTTATAAACATTGTCATGATGATGATCGATATCCACGATTTCATTGAATAATAAGCACGGCAAATAATAATAATTTAAAAATTAGCTACATTGACGTTATACGATTGTAGACAAAATATTGTGTGCACCTCGTTGGATAGAGCTTGATGGTGCCCTTGGCGAGTCGTCAATCTCGGCTTCGCCTCGACTGAACAAATTTCTCGCCGCGTGCAACAAACAATTCTCTATCCGTACTTGATACACAAATAACTAGTGTGATTCGTGGTATCAAACTGTATATACCCTTAACGTATGTATTCGAAGTTTTGATACAACATGTACTATTTATCATCTTTTTTGAAGGCTAATTACACCACTTTACTTATTAACGACAAAATAAATAAATAACTTATTCAAATAATAAATAAGACAACAATACTACTTACAAGGCAACCAGGGAATATTCACATCAATGTTGTCTGATCTCGCCCAGCTGAAAGGGTCCAAGATCCCAGTGAGACAAATGCTGGGGAATCCCAGGAACACCAAGATCTGCAGGTGAATCAGCAGGAAGATTTTCTCGATCTTGCTGGTGGTCATTTTCAACTCGGTTCGCTCATAAAATAAACGAATATGTGAGCCACAGCCAGAAGAGAAGCTGTACTGAAGCCGTAGTGAAGACTATGCGATATCTGAAAAGAAATAATTGGTTATTGTAGGTATAAATAACAGGATTTATTCTAAGCTTTTTTTTCCACTGCATATTTGTGTACTTGTCCTACAGCAAATTGAACACTCCGTCTTAATTACCTCCCGTTTCATATTCTATAAGGGAGGTATTGTGATGGGTCAAAATTTTCGAGTGTGCGTTTTTGGTAGAAAAGCACGTATTAGGGTTCTCCTAGAACCTAGAGTAAGAATTTAACATTTTCGAGATTATGTTTGTGTGTGTGTGTGTGTATGTCTGAGTTCGTTCGCTCGTTCGTGAAGCCGTGTGTTACAATCAAACATTTCAATTTCAAATTTTATATTTTTTAAGGTTTTTTACTAATTTTAGATACAGAAAATGGTATATCGTTGAAAAGGGAAAAATTAGGGCTATCCATTACTGTAAAGAAAAGTACCCCTTCCCATTTAAAGAAAATATATTTTTTATTTCTACCGCCGTACACCCTTATTTTTTTAACCCCCATATAATTTTGTCCCTCACCGTACTGCATAAGCTTATGTATCACTTTTTTCCCTAAAGTAATTAGTTAGCCCGAAAAACAGATTGGTTGCTTTAAAAAATACACCTGTATATTAAATATATTTGAATAATAAGTAAAAAGAATAAAGTAAGTATGGCGGGAGGTCTTGTGCTGGCTAATCATATTTTTTATTAAAATAGTAGTAATTGTAATAGTAGCGCATTTCTAAGGTTTTCTAGGAAAGGGAGTTCATTATTGAAAATAGAAATAATAAATACCATAAGAAAAGAAAAAGCGTCGCAGGCGAAAAATTTTTTGGTCAAGATCAAAAGTAGGTACCTACTTTAAAATTGAACTTTTAACGATGAATAACAGCACGGTTTTCCCTCCTTCATGTGCAAAACTAAATATAAACTAAGCTAAAACCCATTTCAGAATTACTATTCACAAATGATTGTATACATGTTTATGATGAATTTAATTAATAACAATAGAGATGTATTTTACTATGTAAGTATCTTCCAGTTTTGTTGTAGTTCAAGCGAATTTTAAAATAAACAATATGGCACACCACACACCACACACGTACCACGTATGTTAGCTGTCAAACCTCATAATGCTGATGATGAACAATTTGAATAATTGGCATAAAAGAAAATTCTTTATTAAATAAATTATTTCCTACATTTTCATGTACTTACCTACTCTTATTGAATATTATATTTATCTTGCACAAATTTAAAATTCCCCCTGCACTTTTTAATTTCCCACTGCACATGTTGTGTCCAGCTGCACGTTAGAATAATAATTCCAGATAAATAATACTAGCGACCAGTGAACACTACTCTTTGTTATATTTAGAGCTGAATAATAAATTACAAATATCAATCAGTTCGAAAATTAGTGCATTATTTTTTGTAATTGACAATACCAGCTTGTATTTTGTTCCAAATAAAACTTTATAAATCTAACTCATAGAATAAAGTTTTATGTTATTATATTATATTAGATAATTTTTAAAACTAAATAAGAAATCAATAAATCTTGTTCTACAAATTTATAGAATTGGTTTGTAGTAACCCTTGTTTACCTTAGTTAATAGTATAAATATAAATGAAAGACAATGTAACCTATATAATTTCTGATATACATTACCTACGTAAAGGCACACCACATGCACGTGTGTGTACTCGTATGTAAATTACCTTTATTTAATCAACTTTTCCTCAATAAAAATGTTGCTATGTATTAAAACGTAGAAGTAGTACAACTATAGTAAAAATGGTGCCTCTATCTTAACTAATACCGTGTAATTTAATATAAGCTACATTAGTTCACGGCCACATTATCTTTCGAAAGATAAAAATCGTAAGTGCATTAGAAATTAGCATATCAAATATCAAGATTATTCACACACATCTCATGTATGTAAATTTCAGATATTGACGAGAAAGTAAAAATAAAATCACATTAATGCCAAAACTACAAGACCGGAATAAAATAAAAATATAACACACCGGGGCAACGTAAATCTTATCAGACTTTCTTTTAAATATACTCTGTCACATAAAAATAGCGAAAATAGGAAACAAATGGCAATAGAAATTTGCATCTACGACAATAATAATAATTAGATTCCTTAAAGAGAACCTTAAACTGTTGTTGTTTTGGTAGTTTAGATTAGTCACTTAATTATTGCAAAAATATTTTTTTGTAGAAACCGATATGTTGTTTTCATTATTTTTTGCACGTTGTGTTTGTTAGAGTCCGTTCCAGCTAAGAAAGGGACCGCGACGTTACATGCGCAGAAACTAAAATTCGTCCGGTTGGCCGTTACCATAGCAACTCGTAGCGAAACGAACAGTTCAGTGGCGTAGATAATTGTTGTAACTAAAATCGAACACTATTATAATGTCTTTAAAAAAAACTTTGTGTACGGGGAATGATGGTTCATAGCCGACTCGTGAAATAATAAATAATGTGCGAAAATAGTTAGGTACCTAAATAATAATTTTTAGCAAAAGAGTTTAGAAGCCACAGGTGTTTCAAAAAACACATATCCAAATTTTGGGAGGCAAACCTATGATTAGAGACAAGCGCAAGCTCTTCATTTAATTCACCAGTGTTAGAAGAAATTTCAGTTGGAGAGATTAAAGCTATACGAACACTAATTTATGATTTCTATATAACAGAAAAAAGAACACCTACCTATCCTAAGTTGCATTTTGAAAAAATGTTATAAATTAAATTAAATCAAAGAGATTATAACTTTTGTTTATTATACGAAATTTATTTCTCATAGGTACCTACTAATAATTAATATTAGTATAATAGTAAGTAGTCATATATACATCGAAAAAAGATATCAAAAGTCAGAGTTATTACATCTACAGTAGACAAATAAAATACGCACGGCACTGGTGTGACGTCACTACTTCACGTATCCCTGATGACGTAGCGGTCCTTTTCTTAGCTGGGACGGACTTTAGTTTTATATTTTTACTAATAGACGATTTCCATTTGGGAATCGATAGTGGCACCAGCGGTAGCTGATTGAACTATTCTAACAGCAGTATGTAGATAACGCTAGATTTGATTAGTATTTTGACGGTGTAGAAGGTTTGCATTATATTACAATAAAGAATAATACATAAATTTTATTGTAAATATTCAGTTTTTAATTTTTTCGTTGTGCACACGGTTTTTCAAGCCATCGTTTTAATTTAACCTCGGGCACATCATCTTCTCTTAAATGTAATATATTTTTATCCATAATTATATATCAAAATTACAAATATCAACAAACAACCATGACCAAAATCAAAGCTATTGTAATTACTGTCAGAATAATTTTGAAATCTGCCACAGCGCTGCAGTTAAATGACATCATAATGGAAATCGTTTATTACGGGCATGTTATGGTCATGTGTTGGCCACATCAGATTTTTTAATTTAGAAGCGTACTACTAAGCAGGTATATTAAGTAGGAATAAAAATATATAAAAAGTGCTAGGTTTCTTCTATATTACAGATTTAAAAATTTACTTACATAGGTACCTATTTATTTTCTCAGTCGAATCTTAAGAGTATACATTACTTAAATAATAAATTAAAACCAATACATAGTTTTTCACAGTAAATTTGATCACTATTTAATACATATTCTTTTAATTTCTCCGTTTTATACAAGTGCTTCCTACAAAAATCTACCCATATATAGTGGCGTATAATCAAAATCATACCACATCTACATAACAATAACAAAAGAAGTCGTAAGTCATATCGGAAATGAACAATACCATTATGACTTAACACTTCGATTACTCTCTATTTATTATCGTCTGTTGATTACTATTTGTGAATAACTCTAAAGATACTACTGAGTAATAACAACATATTAGCACATAGTAATGGTTCTGGTAATGGCAGAGAAGTAACATATATTTCGTAATGTGCTGAGTAATTCATGGTTATCTAACTTAGCATACGTTTGTCAAATTCCAAGAAGGTTGATCGTATATTATTTGATAATAGATTTAAATTTAAGTCTATTTCAATTTAAAGCCTATAATTGGCAAACGTTTATAAAATAGTCAAGAGAAATTATTATGGTTCTTAGAAATTAATACGTAAATAAAATAATTCTGGTTTTACTTACAAATATACAAATAATAATTTATGAAGTAAATAAAAAATACTGAATTTATGATAATATTTGAAAATTTTCTAGTAATTAGTAAGTTTAGACCAAAACTAAAATTAAACAATTGTATAGAACTTATCATATCTTTTTCTACGCCTGCTTCTGAAAGTTCATGTTTGTACACTGTTTTTAATGTTGGAAGCAGCTATTTGTCACAAGTGTGCGACAATAGTATTTTGTGCACCTAGGGAGGGAAGCGTGCTATTACTCCCGCGGGCGAAGCGGCGGTCCGAGCGAGGGCGCCGGCTTCGCTCAAGGGTGTAATAGCCATTACTACCGCGGGCGAAGCGGCGACCCGAGCCGAAGGCGAGCCGCAGGCGAGTCCGAGCGAGGGCGCCGGCTTCGCCCAAGGGAGTAATTGCTATTACTCCCGCGGACCAAGCGGCGGCCCGAGCGAGGGTGCCGGCTTCGCCCAAGGGAGGAATAGCCTTCCCTCCCGTGGGACACACAATATTTTACGTCACGAGGGCCTCGAAATCACCTTTCTTGCAAGCGGGAGGAAAACAGTGTTTTCCTCCCTCCAGTACCGGGAAGAAAACAGTGTTTTCCTCCCTCCAGTACCGGGAAGAAAACATTGTTTTCCTCCCTCCATTAGCAAGAGGAAAACACTGCTTTCCTCCCCCGAGTGACGTAAAGTACTTTGTCGCACACTTTTGGGCACTTTGCAACACAGCTTTTCTTTTTTTATTGTTCATTGTTTTCGCAACAACAGTGATATTTCACAAAAAATTTAAATTTTTACAGTAAACGTCAAAAAATTAAAGGATATTTTTGTATTTTTTAACTTCCTTGTTTTGCAGGAGTATAAAAATAGTGTGTATAATACATATAGAAAATATTTTGCCGAACTTAAACGATCGCAAGCCTCTCTTCGCTCGAGCTGCAATTTTCGTACGCGTTCGACAAAACTATATTTTCAAAACTTGTTATACAAATAACTATCCCATACTTGTATGTACTCTTTATACCGAACTAAAAAAATATACGAGTTTGGCATTGTAAATTGCGAGAGAAATATAACATAAAGTAGGTTTGTCCGTGGTAATACTTTGTCTTCTTACATAGGTACAGATAACATTATTCATTAACACATCAAAAGTGACTTTTCACATGGACATTTTCAAGTTTTATTTTAGCATCTTCGCAATAGATAGTAAATTTAATAGTACCTGGAAACAGTTAGTGAAGCATTTTTCTAATGCTCTTATAAAGTACTACGGTACTACAAAAAGTGCATCGTATATATTATGTTGAAGCCATAAATAAATTATCATGTACTTAGTAAGATAAAGAAATTAGTGCAAGAGTTGTATATAATCCACGTATTAAAAGTTTTAAAAAAACTTTTAATCTGCCTGTTAAAGTAATTTTAAATTTATTTACGGTTGTTCTGAATGCAGATACTGATATATTATGTAATTGTAAATTGACTTGAAATCTTTCAAATAAAAATTTATTTTTAGGTATAGTAAAACAGTAAAAGTAAAATTTGTATTATGCATAGATAATTGAAATGCAAAGAACAATAGACAAATTTTGAGGACGTAAGTAAAAGTATCACAGACATTTAAATAGTGGCTCATAATGAATAAATAAACAATAAACACCTTCATAAAATTGTGATCCTGATATAATTAATGACATATAGCAGCATGCATTTTTAAATAAAGAGATGAACTTATTATAAGTAATGTAAACTACATTATATAATTTGCATTTTATGTACGAGTATAAATTAATGATCCATGTTTATTTCCGTAAATTAAGATTTATTTATGTAACAAGAACGCAAAATAGAGTTTTAGGCCAAATCTATTCATGGGCAAGGCTCAAATCGAGTCCTTAAAATTGATGAATCCTTCAAACTTCAAGATAAAATTTTGAAGAACCTAGAAGATGAAACAATGAAATCAGTGAAAATAGTCCTACAAAATTTAAGGTAGTAAATCCATGGGTAGTGACAACCCAAAATATGACTTAAATTAATATACAGCATTCATTACAAGTCGTAGAATTTGAATAAAAATTAAAATTTATAGGTAACCGTTGAAATAACGAAGATAATTGAATTTAAAGTTGACACAAAAACGCGCTAAAATACATTGCGTATATGGAGGTTACCAGTAGATTTACTAAACGATTAGAAAATTTTATATCATAACAACCCAACACATATTTGGAAAACGAATATGTTATTCTTTGATATTTGAGGTATTTATTAGAAAAATAAAAAATATGAGTCACCGCAATAATGGTTGAGAAATTGCATGCAAAAGGTTCCAGTCTCAAGAAAAATTATGTTTTTGACGTACTACTACTGCATTTCAGTGTAAACTTAAATTTCAATTATATTTTTTATTTAATTGGATACCTATGATTTGTAATTTACATCCAAATCTACGATTTTTAATGATTTATTTCTGATTATTTGACTGCTTCGGCCTCACCTCACACCGAAATCACGCACGCTTATGACCGACGGATTTTCTACCGTAAATAACAGCTCATTGTTTAGGTAACATCTTATTATAATTATTGAAGTATCAAGGGCATCATGATGATGTTTATGCTCATCCGAGGGCGACATGTGACATCTTTACAAGAGCTAAGGGCTTCTGGCCCGAGGGGCTGTACATCGCCCAAGGGCTATTTAACATCAATGATGCCCGTGATGCATACACCTATTTTGTCTTACTATTTTATTTTCGCTTTGACGTTTCAAATTTTGTTAATATTTATTGGTATCCTAGCAACGGACAGGAAATATATTAATGGCTCTTAAATACTAAAAATTGTTATTTTTGTTTATTCCTTTATACGCAAAAATTAAGTTTTCACATTAAAACTGGTAAATATGAGGCGGCAGATAAAATCATTTGCGAATTCAACTTCTTTTTTTTTAAATCTACGTTTTATAATTTAGATATTTTGAGTGATTATTTTTACTAATATCTAATTGTTTTTTTATACAATAACACCGTTCAATTTCATTTTTTTATTATTTGACGTAAATATAACAAGGCGTTATTTTTTAAGGGGAACTAAAACGATAGTTCTAAATTGTTGTACTGTAACGGAAATTTTTAACAGGTAATGGTTAAATAGCGGACATGACAATATAGAATACCAAATTGAAATTAACCAAGGTTAAATTTTTAACAGTATGTTAAAATTTAACGGATGCGTTACAGAATAGACTGATAATATGATAAAATTAAAATTACGCTAAACAAAATATTTTTCAATAGTAGAGGTATGAGAAGATTTCTATTTAGATACAGTTCATAACACAGTATAAAATTAAATATTTTAAAATATACAAAACGTCTCTTTTTAAAAACACTGACTTCTGATAAATTTAAACCTTCGCCGTCCTAAAATAATTTACAATCTTTGATTCCTAATACTGGGTCACTGGTGACCCAAATTAAATTATTTATTTTACCTTATTTCGTCAAAATAATAAAAAAAGTAAAGTAAATTAATTTTATTTTATATTTTTTAACATGACTTTATACAAAAATAAGAGTACAATAAACAAATAAACGAGAATTTATTTATTTTATAATAATTGAAAAAAATAAGCAAAAGTATTTATAACATATTATTATATAATATATTATTATAAACCAAACACATGCAGTTCTAAAATTATAAAAAAATAGTTAGAGTAAGGTTTTTTTTTAAATGTTACTTATTTATTACTTTAACCCTTCATCTCGTGAACAATACCATTGGCCTGTACGTAAAAATTGTTCATAACTTTTAAAAATAAGTTGATATTTATAATTTTTTTAATGTAAAATATCCATTAACATGTTTTAGGAGAATTCACGAGAGGAAATTAAATTTAAAAAATTATTATCAGAGTTATTTAGCAAAAACATGATCTTGGGTCTTGGGACGGGAAAGGTTAACTTTTCATACGGGTATATACGATTTTTTTTCTAAATATTACAACAGTATTCTTCTCCTATTACGAGTAAAATTTATTGTTTTTAAAACATTCACAAAATCCTTAGTTATTTATAATATTCCCATGCAAAAAACATTCAAATGTGTTGCGGTTTTGAAATAATAACATTCACATTATTTAATTAATTTCTCTCTTCTATATGTAGCAATAGCTCGCTCGATCAAGCCATGTAAACCAACGAAGCGTAACTTTAACTTACTATAACTATTTCCTTTATTCCTATGTTCCTTCCGGTTAGTTTAAATGTATTTATTTATTATGCATGATTTCCGTATTGTAAACAAATCGTAAAAATTTTCATTGTTTACGCGTTGAATATAGAATTTCCAAATAAGAATTACCAGAGTAGTATTAGCTGTTATGTCACTGAGCAAAACGGAAAAGAGTAATCTTGACCGAGAACTATTAAAACGTTATTGACTAAATTTCGAGTAATATGACTATTTATTTATGGCGTTAATTTAATTTATCGGGATGTTCTCAGTTTATTGTAAGCAAATTATACGGATCTTTTGTGTCGAGTTTAGCGACAATGGAATGCACCCATTTTCTTTCTTTCCTTCTTTTTTACTGCAGTTATGCAGTAAATGAGCATCTTCAACGTCCATTATGTTATTTTCAGAGAAACCAAAGATAATAATGCCCACAGTACATTTTGTACAACACTCTTTGCACGACACTTAACTGAATTTAACCACGCAAAATTATTGAAACGTGCAGTTTCAGTTTTAGAAAAGTTCCCGACCAAATTTCTAGCAAGAAACTGTTTCGTAATTGTTTTTTGGAATAGTTCCCCCGTGTGAAAAAAGACTAAACTATTGTTTGACTATCAGAAAACTATAGTTTAACTACCAATAAATTTTCCTTCAGGGAATTATCGATAACTATCGATAGTCGATCGTTACATCGGAACTAACGATATACAGGATGTTTCAGGGTTAAACATCTTAATTTAAAATATGAATGTAGGACCACAAAGCAAGAAAAAGAATTCATTTGGAGATTTTCTCGCGAATGCTTCGTTTGGAAGATATTAGCTTTTAAAGTTACAGACGAATTAATTTTTACCTTCCGCTTACCTGTAAAGGAAGGTATTGAATCATGCAAAAAATCGGGTAGTGAGTTTTTAGTGGATGACCACGAATTAAGGTCCTTACAACTCATTTTTGATAGTTTCCCGATGATGTCTGTATGTATGTGTGTATGTGTGTGCGTGTGTGGGTGTGTGTGTATGTGTGTGGTCCGAGCCGATGCCGTCTGTCGGATAAATCAAATACGAATTACCCAAAAATTTTGATATTTGGTATTTTACAATTGTATACGAATAGGAAGAGCTCATTAGATTTTGGTACAAATATCTTCACCGGAAGTGATATTTTTTGAAGATTGAAAAGATAAAGTGTCAAAAATTTCTATAAATTTGGATAAATATAATATGTATTTGTAATAAGAATAAGAGAAAAAGTTATTTGCAATTTACGTTATAAAAAAATGTCTTTATCTGGTATAGCATTAAAGAACTGCAGTAAAATTTAAAAAATAAAGACCCCGCACCAAATACATGGGACCAATAATCTCGGTGAAATTTTCTGTAACTTTGGGAAATGACAGTTCTCGAAGTCTAGAACAAACTTTCAAATGCAACATGAGTCTGAAAATGCCTTAATTTCTCGCTATCCACGTCTCAAAGTCCGAAAATCACGTTTTTCCACTAGAAGATACATGGTAAAATCCACAAATCCCATTTTTTTACTGGCAATATTATTAGTATTATTGTTGAACTTGTTGTTGTTGTTATTAATTTTCCAGTCCCCTCTTACATCATACCCAGAATGCCAGATTTTTACTTTAATTCAGGTAAATCATTTCCCAAAGTTACAGAAAATTTCACCGAGATTATTGGTCCCATGTATTTGGTGCGGGGTCCTTTATCAAATAAAACGTTGAAATCCATGTTCGGTTGATTTTTGTTTCTGCATAAAAAATATTGACAGGTGAGACGGGTGACAAATTGGCATACTAGCGCTATATAAGTCATAAGTAAGCTATTAAATGTAGTAACTGAACGGAGGATTGCTTCAACACAGAAGAGTTTTCGTGTGAATGAATCTTTTGATTCAGGTGATACTAATTTCTGTGTTTGGATATTTTAGATTTTTATTTGTATATTTTAAATGGGCACCGGATTGTACGTATACATTTCTGTTTAAAGTCTAGATATGGCGGAAGGTTGTGTGATGGCCACGTCAGATTTTTTCATGTTTTAATGTTATTGAATTCACTCATGTAAGATATCAATGTGTAGCCAAGTAACTATAAATGTTTCATCTAGTCGCGAATACAAGGGGGCAATGGGATTTCTTGTGTTAGTCGCTTTTATACTGAAACTATCTCCTGAGTCCGTCACAGATTCCAGCCAAGTTTTATTATTTTTAATACTACATCATTACTTGAATAATAGGATTAACATGTCCACATAGGACACTGAACTCCTTTTATTCATACAAAATAAATTTAGTTCGGTTAAATCTTTTGTGAAGTAAACTGCTATCATACAACACGTACATTTACAAAAAATAGTGAGTATGCTGACATGGTAATCATTTACGAATTTTGCAATGGAAGTATCAACGCGAAGAAATAACACAGGACCAATGTCGAGCAGTTACTCGTTCTGTCATCGACATAATGTTAACCTCCAGTTCGAAAGCAATGTGTAACATATTGCTTTCTTTTATAAATTTTGTAAATTCTTATTGTTTTAGCAATAAACTTGATAATAAGCAATTTATTATTATATTTCTTTATTTTTACAAAATTGTTCAAATTCCTATTTGTAACTTCAGAAGCCTATATCTCCTAAACAAAGCGTTTACGAGAAAATCTCAAAATAAAATTTTATTCTTGTTTTGAGCTCCTACATTCATATTTTAAGTTCGGATTCTTAACCCTGAAACACCTGTATATTATCGATAGTATTTTTTTTAACTATCGATCTAGTTTCTACTATCGATAGTTTTTCCACCTTTACGCTTGGGGTCCAAAAAGAACTCTTCTGTAGTACCACATACTCGTTTTTGGTAGGAACTATGATGAAGATTTAATTATCACAAAAAGCGCAACTAAATAATCCTGTAATTCCAGTTTCCAATTAAAACTACATTCACACAGCATATTATCTAATTAGAATCAGGCTGACTACACTGCAAACAATACTGTTAATACGAGATTTCCTTTAAAGTACCTTCCAATAGTACCTGTCTATAGAAATTAATTAATTCATCTAGAATTCAAAGTAAGTTTTAAATACGTAAACTTAGCATATTTATGGTACGCTTATATTTATAATAATTTACTGGCAACTCGAAGTAACATTACATTTTTTCTACAATAATAAATTTATTTGTGATTCATCGAACCGTGACTTCGTTGCGACTGTTTCCTTTCTTCTTCTGTTCCTTCCGGTTACTTCTGTATGTTTATTAATGCGTAGTGATTTCCGTCTTATGACCAGGTAGTAACTCGGTAATTTAATTACTAAAGTAATTGCACAAAATGTTACAGCAGTAATAATACGTACTACTACGTAGTAAAGGCGATAGGCACAAGCAGTGACAAATTGATTTCTCTTTCTAGAAGACTCGAGGAATGTCGATGTAATATCGTTGTGTGGTGTATATTAATTCATTCATTGCATTGTTTATGTTGTAGGATGGTTAGGTTAGCTCAGTAAGATGTGGTTGTATTAGTAGGTCGTATAAATTTGGATATTGGAAAAATAAGTCATTTTTCAATAAGCATTTGTTAGTGTTACAATATAGGACTCCTTGTCCGCACTCTTAGTTTATTTAAGTAGATATTCTAAATTCTAGTAGGATGTAGGTAGGTTAGTTATAATTATATGATCGAATCGTAATTGTGATTGTTTAACTCTTATATATTTCACCAAGTTTCTTCAAAAAGTTTTCGGAAAAAAGTAGTTTCCACAAAAATTAACGATGCCTATAAAAATTAGTGCAACTAACATCTTATTATTTGTCAAACCGTCAAATGTGACATGTGATCATAAACATATTTAAAGTTTCTCAAAAAAGTTATCCTTCTTTTGGAAACTTTTTTCAGGAAACTTGGTGAAAAGTTTATCCGTGTGCACTGGGCATTATTGAGCAATATTAGAAATGTTTTAAGTTTTATAATAAAAATTATAGTTCTAGAAAGGATTTACTACAATTTTTGAGATTGCGTGGGCAAGTATTTATAAAATGGTGATTAATAATCAATTTTCAGGTTTATCTTCCTCAGTAAATCACTGAAGGCGCGGTTACATATTGCTTATGCCATGTTATGCGTATACTATGCCGATATTTCACAACTACATATTCAATTTACATTTTTTTCAGTTTTCTTAGGTCTCTTCTACAAAATTCGATAATCTTTTCTTTGTTATATTATATAATTTTTTTTTTTATTAGTTACCACAGTTTCATCAATATCTTACATAATTTGAGTATTTTTTGTATTGTATGTCAAAATTAAACTGTCACACGAGGAAAGTTTTTCCTAAAAAAGTTTCTTGAAAGTAAAACAAGTTAGGAGCTGTCAAAAAAACTGTCAATACCATCCATAGTTAAGATCACTAGCTTTAATATATTCTATAGAAATAATTAGTTTTCCCCACGGTTTCCCCGTATGACCGGTATTGACAGTTTTTTATATGACAGCTCTTAGCACTAGTTTTACTTCAAGAAACTTTTTAGGAAAAACTTTTATCGTGTGAACAGGCCATTAGCAACAGTTATTTGAATGGTCAGGTTTTTATAACCAACATAGCACAAGTCTACATAACATATAAATTATACTATATGTGAACACTACCATTAAAATGTACATTTCTACTTCATGAATAGCATTGGCATAGCACAACATAGGCTATATGACCGGTCCTTTATGTAGTTCTCCTTCTCATTAGCAGTTAAATTATCATGTTCTCTGTTTTGGGGCTTGTCTATATTCAATTTTTATTAACAAAATGGCCTGTCGCTATGGCGTTGTATTGTATTTTATTAAATTCAAATTACACTTATTCTATTACTAGTTTTATATGAAACATAATAGTTATTTACGTTATAAGGATCGTAACGTAAATCTTTATGGTACTAGTCGTTAGTCATGTATGTTATTATTGAAACTTTCTTACTCGCTTCTTTAGTAACGAGTTGTTTGTTATTTCATTATGGTACTGAGTACCATACTGGATTCATTATGGTCCCTGGCCTATAATGAACGCTATTATGGCCTTCAAATTGATGCTTATAATGTTGTTATTATGGCACGGCATCAGATAAATAAATTCATGTCTTTTAAATTTCAATACCTATTAGTATATTATATATTAAAGGACTAAAGTGCATGATTTAATCCTGAGGGTGAAGTTTATTTCACGAGTCCGAAGGTGAGGGAAATAATCACCTGAGGGATTAAAGGTACTTTAGTCCTGTGGTATATACGCTATTTTTTGCACTTCATCCCCAAACGAATGCAAAATAGTTTAAAAGAATACATATTTTGTAATTTTAAAAGTAAACTTTATGACAAATATTTATATTGTTACCATAGATACTCTGTAACAAATAGCACGTATTTACTTGACAACGGGATTAATTAATTCAATTCCTTGACAACGGGATTAAATATGAGAAATAATCCCTTGGGATCAAATTAAGAACCTTAGTCCCTAAAAATAAAGACTAAAGAAGAGTTTTAGTCCCGGAAGTGCAAAAAATTTAATATCAAGTTGCCATAAGATGCAGAAATAGAACACAGCCATTTTAAGTATTAATTAGTATTTTATATCTTAAAAATTTATGCATTAATAAGAATTTTTTAAATAAAAATGTACTAAATGCCATAATCTACAATTTGTATTTGAAACTTTTTCTGTTTTAGCAAATTACAAGAAGTTAAAATTCTACAAATATGTTACAATCTAGGTTTATCTGTTTTTATCTACAAAAAATAAAAAATTTTGAATGTTAATGACAAGTACCTACATTTTGGAAAAAATTATTATGAAAATATAAAATGTTATTTATTAATTTAAACTGTAATAATATTATTAAAAACTAGAATTTCTTTTTACAATGATACTGATATTATTTTTGTAGATTATGGCGAGAGGTCATGTGTTGGCCACATCAGATTTTTTTCAACATATTTTCAGTATTCAGATAAGTTCATTGTCTCACTCACAATGACATAATTAAAAATATTACGCATGAACTGGCAAATAAAATAAATTTGCGGTAAATCTAACTACCTGTGAAATCAATCAATTAAATAATAAATGTAGGTAATAAATAACTGCAATTAATAAATGACTGATATGAGATGACAATGCTCATTTACCAGGTATAATAAATCCTGGCGCAAAGCTTATATATAATATTTTTATAATCAAATGTTGAATCTGCAACCGGCCGAAAAAATAGCAAATAAAAACAAAATTAAGAACGTACAGCGAACAACTTTATCCTTTACAAATATGTGTTTATTGTTTTTTGCACTTTCGGGACTAAAACTCTTCCTTAGTCTTTATTTTTAGGGACTAAAATTATTAATTTGGTCCCAAGGGATTATTTTTCATATTTAATCCCGTTATCAAGGAATTGAAGTAATTAATCCTCTTGTCAAGTAAATATGTGCTATTTGTTACAGATATATATATATATATATATATATATATATATATATATATATATATATATATATATATATATATATATATATATATATATTTGTCATATAAAGTCTACTGTCAAAATTGCAAAATGTGTATTCTTTTAAACTATTTTGTATTCGTTTGAAGATAAAGCGCAAAAAATACCATTGGACTAAAGTACCTTTAATCCATCAGGTGATTATTTCCCTCACCTTCGGCTCGTGAAATAAACTTCACCCTCAGGATTAACTCATGCACCTTAGTCCTTTAATGTATAATATTATACTATTAATATTCAGATTTGTTGCTGCAACTGTATATTGATGTTCTAGTTTTATATAATCAATACTTGGCATTACCTATACCTAGCAATTACAATTATGGTAAATGAAATAATACACAACATAGTGCTCGTATATTCATAATTACTACCTAGTTAAGATTGCATGTAGGAATGTACTTGCTGCAATTTGCAAATAGAATGCGTTGGTGATTATATGGATTCCTCGAAACAAGAAGAAACAAATTATTGTGTTTGCGACAGCGCATCAGTATGGCACCATAGGGTTAACGGTCCAAGTACTATTGCGAAAGTTTTGGTTGTGCCAATTGTTTTTTGGATATTTGTAACTAAATACTTATTCATACTACATTATTAATGAATATACTAAAAGGATCGTTGGATATCTGAGTTCGCATAATATTTAGTAATAATTTTGATTTTATACATCCATAGCAGAGAAAATTCGTCTCAAACCAACGTGGAACAAGTTGTTCAATGTACCCCACTAACGGGGTATGTTGGGACATCTAGTGGGGCAAGTTGATCACAAGGTTACAAATTACCCAAGGAATCAAAATTAAATAAAAACTTGTAATGTAACTTAAATATGTTAATTATTTGTTTGCCAGTATAGTTATAATAATTTTAATCGTGTCATCAACTGCTATTACCTTTGAATATGCAACATTAATTGATAATAATTATAAACAACATAATACATTAGTTACTTTATAATACCTTAGATACTTATAATTCATTAGTTTTGATCTTAATACGTTAGATACAACCATAACATCAAAACCGTCCATAGCGAACTGTCAACTAACTGACAGATAAAATTGTTGATTTGTTTTAACATCGCTGTCGTTGATGATACGATTAAGATTTGAATATAACGCGAATATATGCGTTTTAAGCCCCCTTGGATGTTCAAAGAGATCCGGTTTCACCTCTAAAAACAACTAACTACTAACTTAGTGCTGTAGTTATTCACGTACGTTAAGCGCCTAGACCAAAAACGAATTTTTATTTTTACTTTAAAGAGTCAAAAATAAAAAAGTCACTCTTTGTTCGCAAATTAACTAGAAGGGGCGAGTAGGATACTATATTGCCTATCTAGGTGCTTGAGCACGTTCGGATATCTCTTCTTATGTTTGAGTAATAAGCGTTGACCTACTTGCCCCTATGCCAACTAGCCCTACCCTACCCTACATAAGTGAAAACATTACCTATAGAAAATATTTAACATATATTTTTCATTAATTACATTGAGTAATTTTTGAATAAGAACTAATTAATTAAACAAAACTAATTTAGAGGCTATACTGAAATTTGTGATTTGTAACTAAATATGCATTAAAAATCTCGTTATATGCATTTTATGCATGAAAAAACTGATTTTAAGTCATACAAAAATATTACAGTACCTACTTCATTTTTTATTTATCGTAGGTATTACATTAAATAAAGGAGCATAAAACTAAGAACATAAATAATGTTTAATTCATAAAAAATATAGGAAAGAAAAGAAAGAAGAAGGAGTATTCATTATATTACCGTCTGAATGAAATATCTTTTAAAAAATATAATCATCTTTACGAGAAGGAGTTATAAATAATTTGGAACTTGTGAAGAAATGTTTACCTACATACTTTTTTATCAGAAGTTATAAACATAATATTTCTCTAAATTAATATTAGAAAAAGCATGATGCTAATCCAAAATGATATGTATTTATATTTTTATTTAACGTAAAATTTAAAAAATAAATAAATAATAAAATAAAAAATTGCTAAAATATGCGAAAAATATGCATAAAAGTATAAAATATGTACGAAATCGTTAATTATGCATTTTTATGCACTATCAAATTAATAATTCAGGCTATTATGCATGATTCGTCCAAATATCAATCTATTATTGTCGTACGTAAGCAAACAAAATATACATTTGCATAAAAGTCTAGTGATGTGATACTAAAACAAAATGTTGCGTTTCACAAAATAAGATCTGGCGACATTAAATTGCGTTTCACAAATTATAATTGAATAACTTGAAAGGCCTAAGGACTGCTATTTTACGGACTATAAAAAGTCAGAAAAATGTAATGTAATGAAATAAAAATATTTTCTATATAAATAACTATTATTTGGTCCTGTTACTTTTTGCCCCAAAGTAGAGGCATGATAATTTTGCTGCTCATTTTGTTCTCCTACTTGAATTCTCATAATACTCGTATTTTGTCTGTGACGTAGTTTATATACTTTTTTGTTTCTTGTTTAACTCAATAAATATTATTATTATATAATTTATAATAAATTGCCAACGGTTGTTAGGACGTCCATATCTCTCGGTGCTACTACAATTTGTCTTAATTTTTAAATAGTTACAAAATACTATGCATAGTGTATTTTGTGTATATTTCTTACTTTGTTATTAGTGACTTTTTTTATAGAACAATTTATATGTATATACCCTATTTTGATCTTTTCTATACACTGTAAGTGTCCACAGAAATAAATAAATAATAATAATTTAATAATCTTTTATTAACCATCGACACGTTTTTTACACTAGTAAACTAACCTTGTTAATTATCGTTTTTTATTTGTACTAGTATACCTTTTATTCTACCAACTTGTTCTCTTTTTGTAAGAATCTTGACGTTCAAATTAAGGTCAAAAAATTCGCCAGGCCACACCTAACCGCTTTTATTTCTTTATGATGAATTTTATTCGACGAAAGTAAAAATGCGTCTAAGAGAGCACGCGCTATGTGCACATGTAAATGTTTCAATTTGCTTATTGGAATGAAAGTTGCGATACTGAAACTGAGTGCAATAGAAAGTGAACTGACTCAAACTCTACGCAAGTTGGGTAGGCAGAGGCAGCCATCGAATAGCTAAAGGAAAATCAAACCGAGCGAGCTATAGACGTTGAAGTTATTATTATACGTACGAATGTGTGAGTTTTTGTTCAGTGTCGTATTTACGCGCAGGATCCAGTTCCTAAAGCTCTTAGAATTTGTTTAAGATATTTGACCTTGAACAATAGCAAAAGTAAGAAAACGAATATCTTACGTATAAGAAATTTGCAGCACGAGGCGTAGCCGAGTTCTGTATACACATAAGTAAGGTAGTAACTACCGCCATTTAGACATCTAATGACAATTTTGTAGATTACCTATTAGTCCATGCAATAGAGATTTTCACCTGGACAGTTTAAAGGGAGTTTTGATTTTCTATATTTATATGTTTTTTGGGGTGCTGAACAAGAATCTGAAGTTTGCCATATCAAATTTTTGCCGGAAATATCTTTTTTCACTAAAAAAAATTTAAAATCCTATTTTTTCACAGTTTTCTTTATATAACTTTTGTTAGGCTTGACATTCCTATATTTATGTTCAATTTTTTTTTCTGTGAGCATTAGTTTAAAAGTTATGGATAGAGAAAAACGGAGCGCTTTTTAATAATTAAATTATGATATTGGTTTGCATCACAAACTACAAAAATGGCTGTAACTATTCTAACAGATAAAGATATCAACTTCCGGAATATTAGTACAATTTTTAAATATTTTGAGGCTCTAGTTTAGCCACAATTCAAAATAAGAAAATAAATAAATTTAAATATTTTTTATATTTATGTTTTTAATCAACTTTAATTTCTGAATGAATCAAAATATCGACTTTCGGTTTTCAGCATTGCATTCCTCGGACGTTTTTGTGTAAGAAGCATTAACTATTATAGGGCTTAGTTGAGCTGATATTTTAAGTTTTTCTCCGAGAAATTATAGTGCATTTTAAAAAAAAAATTAAAATCCTTATGTTCAATCAATTTTAATTTCTGAACGAATAAAGATATCGACTTCCGGTGTCCAGTATTGAAGTCCTCCGACTTTTTGTGTAAGAGGCAGTATTTCAAAAACATAGTTGAGCTGAAATTTTAAGTTTTTTAAAAAAAATATTAAAATTTATTTATTTTTTTTGTTTCAATTGAAGCTAAACTAGGACCGGCAAATGTTTAAACATTGGATTGTAGATAGAAAAAAGTCTGTGGAATCGAATGCTTGAAACCAAAAGTTGGTATTCTTATCTATTAGAAAGTTATAGCCATTATGAAACAAAGTAATGCCATAATTTAATTATTAAAAAACGCTTCGTTTTTTTTCTGTCCAGAACTTTTAAACCATGGCTCACAGAAAAAAACTTTGCACCTGTATTACAGGAATTTTTCTCTAGTTGTAAATTAATAACAGTTATTTACATATAGAACATATAGAGGGTCGAGTCGAAAGAAAAAAATTACGACTGCGGACGACGTTCTACTATATCAAAATATTACTTGTGAATTTCTCGTAATTTGTTTTTGAAAACACGCAATAATATTTATGAGTAGAAAATTATAAGGTAGTATATAAAATTATAAGGTGGCCCATGGGCGCTTTTTTCTACTTTACCGCACCAAGGACAAGCAAGTGTATACAACCAAGTAGTAAAAACAGTTTTGATACCCTTTGCGTGAAATAATTTTCGACTGCGGTGCATTTTTTCTAATTATTTTAGAAACTTTCTCCTTTTAATAATGGAACCCTCCCCCTTCAGAAGAAAATTGTACTTACGCCACTGTGTATGTCGGTGTGCCGTGTGCGTATGTTTACTTTTCGTATGGGCAAAGTTATGTGTTGGCTGTTGGTTAAGATACGTGAGGTTTTTTATTAATTAATTTTATTTGTCAGCTAATTGATAATAATTTTATTATTTATGCACATGAAGACGAATATGCAGCGTAGCTGCAGTTTCTTTTGAGAAAGCTATAGATTTTAATAGTATTTATATTACCCATATTACGTAGGGATTGAATGATATCTTATTTTTAACGACCACAAAAACGCTCACGGAACAACGTGCGTATACTGAGGCCTCGTTCACATGAGGTTTTCACCTCGGTTTACACTTAGTTTGCGTTTAAGAATGTTTATATCTTTAAATTCATGTAACCATACAAGCGTTCGCTCGCACTTCCCACTTTCAAGCACAAGCACTAATGTTTAAAAACTGTAAACTTTAAGCCTCTTTCACAATACGAAATTAGTAGTTATAGTTAGTTGGTATAGTTAACGTGATTTGACATATGCATTTCACTTGTACCGTTCACAATAACGAAATTAGCTCCACGTTGCGCTGCGCTAATTACAGTTAGCGCAGGGATTTGCAAACTCCAAACCTGTAGTTAGTAGTTACTGATATATGAACTCCCAATCAGAATCTAGAACGAGTATTAATTTTGACGTTTGACATCTAAGATGAGATTAATATTCGAAATCATCTTTGTCATAGAAACATTTACAATTTTGCATCATATTTATAAATGCTTCCTCAGCCATTTATTGAAAAAGATTGTTATGAAAGGCAACTTTAAGTAAACCAAACATACCTATAAGCAAACAAACTGACACTTCTGACTTCTGACGCAAATTTAAAAATTAGTTTATTTTTCTAGACTGACTACAACATTAATTTTGTAATGGGGGTTTTCAAGCCTACGGCTTTTAAAGAAATACTTATTGGATATCAATTTTCAGCATGTATAAGTTATAGCAAAGTGATAATAATTGTTAATTTTGATAGAATTATTACCTTTTTATCGAAATAAAAATGTAAGTCTTTTGAATCGTTTATTGAAATGCGCCATGTGTGACGTAGCCAACATCGCTAGCAAACCAGGAGTTGGTTCGTGCAAGTTCGTTTTTTGTCGTTTGGACGACGGACCACCAGTTGATTTTTCGATTTTTGACACGTTCACCAACGTTCACGGGTTCACGTTGTCGAGTTTGGTTAGGTTCAAACACGATTACTTACAGTTTATTGAAGAATTTTTGTGTTGGTTTTAATCGAAATGAAACGGCATGAAACAGTTTGGTTATGTTTTTCTGTTCAAGTTGACAAGATGTTGACTGTGTAAGGTAAGACCTACGTATCGGTCCTTGTCAGCGCGTTGAACGTATGTTCTAGATGTTGGTGACGTCACACTGTTACACGCGGCATCGATTTTCGCGGCACTTATTTTTTTAAACTTTATGAATTTTTTTCTGGCTTATTAGCAAATTTTAAGCGAAAAGAAAAAATACGGGTCTTATATTTTAATGTATAGATTAACATATAAAAAAACCAAAAAATCGTGAAAACCCCCATTGTGAACGACAGTAGGCATACTAACTGATTAACTATAACTACTAACTTTACCTACTGACTATAACTACTAATTTCGTATTGGGAATGAGGCTTAAGGATCACTAAAAAATATTAATTACATTTTCAGACATATTATTTTCAATTAATTTCGATTTGACTGCACATTTGGCGTAAGTGAAAGAATATAATGGAACACATGTACACACACCCGTTTTCTATTATTATTATAGTCAATGAACACGACAAAAGTAGTGTCATTGCTATAATTAAGTAGTTAGAGTTATATATCTACCAGGTGTACCAATTTCATATAACGAGCGGCTGTAAAAATTCTCTCTCAATGTACCTACCTAATGTTTAAGCAAATCTAATCTAGAATTATTGTGCTTTTGTGCATGTGTACCTACTTTACATAAATTATAATAACTTGAGATAGTATAAGTTTAATAATATAATGTATACGAGGTATATTCAATAAACTTCAATTATTTAAAATAAAGTATATCATTCACATAGAGATTAGTCACATAGTCACGCTTAGGGCCGGTTTCTAAAATGATATTTAACTAATTAATTTATGGAAACGTTAAAATTGTTTTGGGTTTCTGAAAACATGCTCCAGTTAAATTATACGTCAGACCCCATAGGTAGAGTGTCTGCAAACGTTCGCGTGCGATATAGGCAATCCACTCGAGTTGTACAGCCTATTTTGTCTACGATCAAATAACGAAATATAGTTTTTGCAATAAAATGCACTCAATATGATGCCAAAAATTATTTAAAAGTATGGTTACATCAATTATTTTTTGACATGACATTTGAATAATTGTTGCCAACGTAAAAACTCTAAATTTTATTTGCTCTTTTTGCAAATAAAATTATGCTTTTAAACATAATTAATTTTAAAATAACAGATAATTTAATGTTTTTAATAATTATTTGTCATAAAAACATAATTTGCACGCATTAATAATTTTTTTGACGTATTTGACCTTTAATTTCATATCCACACCTGGTATGGATATGACATCCCTATCCACACATGCTAGTATGAAGATATGTTGGCAATATCCAGTAGGGAGTAGAAAAAGGATTGTATTTTATGACTCATAAAAATAGTACTCACGTAAAATAGGTAAAAACACTCAAATCTAAAATCTCATCTCTACTAATTATACTCAAAACAAGAAACATAAATACTGTACTAAAATAAACAAAACCTTGAGTTGTACAAATATTAATTTCATTGAATAAACCCGATACCCGTAACCCGAGATACAGTCGTGAGACAATTTCACGAGGACGGTCACAAACCTGTATTATCAAGTCTGTAGCTTAGCTATAGTAGGTCATCTCATGCAACACAATACTCTAGTCGCATATCTTTTCTTTTTTACAACATGCTGCACTTAATTCTGTATAATTAGTCATTGCAATTGCACAAAGGTAACACCCACAGGCTCATCGCTGAATTGTCTTCATTACTAAATCGCTAATTGGTGAGATTGTTTACGTGTTTTTATCAGCTGGTTTTACTGTAGATATGGTCAGGGCCGGATCTACATATTTAAGAGGATTCAAAGCGAAAATGTTTCAGTTTTAATAAATCAAACAAGGTTATAACTACTTGCCTGGTTATACTGAAAATGAGATTTCTATCATTATTTAGAGTCCGTGCGTTTAGAGCAAAAACAGACATAAGGATCTACAGTGCCGGATTAACCCATGGGCATTGTGGGCAGCTGCCCAGGGCCCCGACGTTCAGGGGCCCCGGAAGAACAAAACTAATTTTAATATAACAATAAAATTATTTCAATTAGTATTAACTTCTTCCCAAATTATGAATTCAATAGTATTTTTTCATGGATTAATACAGTTTAAATTGTGCAAAAAACTAGGAATTATTAAATTTTTTTGATAAAAACTTCTTGAATCAGTATTTTAATAAATAGAAGCCAGAAAATGTTTTGATAAGTACGAGTAAAATTTTCGATGTCCCGATATTGGTAAGAGTTATTTTTATTATGACGATTTATTATGTACCCAAGGGCGGCAATTTAACGTGTTTAACGGGGCTCATGTACCTATGCAAGTCTATTTAATGCAAATTAAATCTGAAAACAGATTTATATTCAATATAATGAAAAATTACTAAAGCATATAAAATCATATAATAATTTTTAAATTTTGTTTTAATTTTAAGTCATGACACAAAATTTTATTCGATTCCTCGAGACTCGATCTTAGAGATGTAAATGGTGTTTTTCATCTCAAAAACTTAAATTTTAAGATACCTATACTTAACATTAAATTAAACAAAATTTTCGCCTGCGGCGCCTTTCTTTCATTTTTTATAATTACCCTCTCTGAATGTATCACAGGGATTTGCCACGCAAAAAAATTAAATCGCCGTCCCTATTTTGTAGGTACTTTTTTAATTTATGTTTTAATAACAAAAATAATTCCTGAAAAAAAAACGAATAACCTAAACTAGGAGAGGAGGGCCCCAAAATCATTACTGCCCAGGGCCCCATAAATCATTAATCCGGCTCTGAGGATCTATCTTAAGGCCCATCTCTTGCTATCAAATGCAAAGCAAAAAAGCATGTTACAATAAATCATTTAGTGACTTTAGTTTTGAAATTGATGACCTCATATTTTACAATGGTGTACTTATAGGTTGTGTTTACATGGCGATAGAATGAAATTTACAAAAAACCTTGCCGTATTTTGTTAAATAATTTCTAAGAATTACTAAAAATGTAAGTTTCAAAAGAAATTTTTTATTTTTGTGCATTAATCAACGTATAATATGAATTATTAAATGATAAAAATTAGCTCCAAGGTAATTGATGACACAGCAATTAATAATTTGCATTTATTGATTCACTAATGAGTCATGATTCTTCATGTTAAATTTCAATTTCAAATTTGTATAATACAGCCAAAATCCTTCAAATTGTGAATCTTCTGGATTTACAAGTGTAGCGCCTAAGGTAGGCGTGCGTGATTTCGGTGTGAAGTGAAGCCAATGCAGTGAAATAGTGAGAAATAATTTATTAAAAATCGTAGATTTGAATGTAAATTACAAATCGTAGGTATCCATTGAAATATAAAAGTAATTTAATTTATAATTTACATAGAAATGCAGTAGTAGGACGTCAAATATATAATAATTTTTCTTGAGACTGGAACCTTTTACGTGCAATTTCTCAATAATTGTTTCGGTGACGCATAGTTTTTATTTTTTTTACAAATATCTCAAATAATATTAAAGAAAAACATTTCGTTTTCCAAGCATGTGTTGGGTTGTTATGATTGAATTTGATATTTTTGCACTTCGGCATTAAATTCCATTTTATTTTATCGCTTAAATGCACCCTACTTTATTAATTAACAATTTGCATTAAGGCATAAAAATACAATCTTATTAGATTTTACAAAATTCCTTTTTATCGTCGAACACTTCACGTAACCAAATTCATGATTTTTTGAAAGTAAACATGTCTCTATTGAACTCTTGTCTTATTTTTTCAAATTTGATTCAATTAAAAAAATCGAAAAAAAGATTGCTCATATTAATTGTACCTTTCTATCGCTCGTAGCAAAATTTTAAAAAATATACGACAGTAGCTCAATAGAGTTACGTTTTATCTTATTTTTAAAATAAAACCTAGGTAAATAACTTTAAGTAGGTATACGTCGAAAAAAAATAATTTTGTAAAATATATTAAGATTACGATTTTCCAATTCATATTAAATAGCAAATTGACAATCTAATGTGCATTAAAAAGATAAATTTTAATAGAGCTTACGATGTTGTGCAAATTTATGAAATTTTAGTTCTAGTCAAGATTATTCAACAATGTAATTATTTAGATAATAAGGTACATTACTGTGTAATATCTAAGGGTTATGTTTCGTTTAGATGAATTGATAAATATTATTTTGTTACTTGTTTGTATTTTTTTGAAAATTATATATTTAATTTACATGTTTTTAAGTTAGCCCTTAAAACAGCCCTGGGCTCCATATCTCATTAATACGGCTCTGGCAATGGTAACGAGGGCAAGGATGCAACGGAGAAATGCCGGTTAATGTAAAACGATTTCAGGAATTAAGAATTGTGACTGTAATGCATTAAAAACCGGTTGTTTGGTCATGTAATGCAGGCCACTTGCAAAATCTTTGTTATTGTTTTATTGGTGCATGGCACAAGAGAAGTTTTATACCAACATACCAGTTGCAATACCAAGAAATGTTAAGTAATTATAAAATATCAATATCACGTCATTGAAACGTCATGTGGCAAAATTGTTAGCATAACACATGTTGTGTAAAGCCTCATTCACATAAGCATTTAGTTTGAAGTTTGAAGATTTGCATTCACGCATAATAAACTTAAAATAGCTATATAAGTAGTAAACACAAACCTAAAGTTTGGAGCTTTTAAAATGTAGTGCTATAAAGTGAAAAGTGCGGATGCTTGTATAATAATTATATGAATTGAAACATTCTTCACCGTAAATAAAACAAATGTAAACCTAAAACTAAATAGAAATTGTTATTAAGCGACTGTACTGTTGTTATGAAGGGTTGTATAAACGGGAATGCAGTCTGGTTGATTATTGTTTATTACATCAATTCAATTCAAAAGCCAACGTTTCGCCACCAATTGTGGCATTTTCAGGGCAACTACAAACATAAATAAATTCACAATAACAATATACGATTTATAACTTAAAAAATAAATTAAATGACATTTGCTGATGTATTTAATTTTTATGTATAGACAAATAATTCTGTAAGTTACAAATTTAAGTTAAGTTAGTCGTTAAGTCGTATATTGTTATTGTGAATTTATTTATGTTTATAGTTGCCCTGAAGATGCCACAATTGGTGGCGAAACGTTGGCTTTTGAATTGAATTGATGAATTGATATAATAAACAATAATTAACCAGACTACATTTCCCTTTATACAACCCTTCATAACTAAAACTAAATGCTTATGTGAATGAGACTTAAAGCCTCAGTCACATAAGCATTTAGTTTTAAGGTTTACATTTATGTTTACGTTTAAGAAAGTTTAAATTCGTACAACTAAATACGAGCATTCACAGTTCCCATTTTCAATCACTGTGAATGCTCATATTTAGTTAGATATATTTAAACTTTCTTAAATGTAAACAAAAATCTAAACCTTAAAACTAAATGCGTATGTGAATGAGGCTTAAGTGTTGATAAAGTTACTAATTATTTATATTGAGTTACCTATGTTAACAATATCTTTAAATTGTTCATTAGCCTTACCTACGGATAGCATAGGTACCAATTATTTATTGCAATATTAATTAAGTAAGTTTTCATGTCCTCTTAACAAGTACAAGTACAATTACCTTGGCTTATAAGTTTCATTTTGATATACAGTTTCAAAATTGGAATAATACATAGAAATAACAAGCTATTTCAATAAATTATTATAAACCAAATTATTTACAAATTTTTTAATATGTACGTTCTGATATTAATAGTTATTTGTGTATTAAGATCATAAAGTAACTCTTTGTTACTCGCGCACGGTAATTGCAGCGGGAGCCGAAGGCGAGAGCTGCAATAGTGCAAGAGGAACAAAGACACTTTATGCTCGTAATACACACATAATTTTATCTACGACTAAAATTATTTGTTATAATAATAATAGTATTCAGTTAGTTCAATCTGCGTTCAATCAATTTATGTTTGATTCGTAACCATGACTATACCAATAATATCGAAATAAATAAATTAAAAAAATTGTTTGATTCTGTCATTTTCTTTTATTTTATGTAATCAAAAAGTACTTTATTGAGCGTTGTCATAGGAGACGCGCAATAAAATGTTTTTTTGCTTGGTCCTCAGTAACAATCAACTTTACGTTGACAATTGAAAGCATAAATATAAACTTTTACTACTATAGTCGTAGATAAACCAAATTTTTGAACCTCTCAAATTTCTTTTATTACCTATCTGATTTTTTTTCTGAAGTGTAACTCGGTTTTATTAACACTAGAAGTATTATTTTTTTTCCTTACTGCAGTAAGTAATAAGTAATTGTATGTATTTCCTGAAATATAGCAATTAACAATGGGCTCATCAACCATAATTAAATTATAATCATTATGGCAAAATAGTAATTACGTACTAAATAATTATGATTAGTAAAAAATTATTTAGTTCAGAGATATAAGGTTTATAAAATTCATGACGTCATCTGTATTAGCTTTGAAATGAAGCTTCTCATTGGCTAAACATTGTTTTCCCGCTGTCCGACATTCATTCCGAAAGGCAACATAATGAATACAAAATAATTTAAAACTGTTAGTTTTGTAGGTTGGAGTTATTTTTTTGTATGTAAATATAATATACGATAGGTACTTACAAATAGTCATTTTATGAAAATTTATTAAAAACTTCTTAATCATACAGATCAAAGTTTCAAAAATGAGAATATCAAACCGGATTTTCACTGAACGATATAATAGTATATTATTTAATAAGGAGCTAAAGTGGAACTTTTGTGGCGAATCTGCGCTCATCCGGCAACTACAGATAAGCCATAAAAAGTCACTTAGCTCCGCATAAAATATGCTATTTTTTCTTCAGACGTCGAAACCTTACAATAAAATTGATATTCGTGTAAGAAAATTTATTAAAATAATTCGGATTGAAATAATATAGTCGTCTTTGATCTATTTTGTTTAATAAAAATTTGAATTAAATTTTATTGACAGCTGCAATTTGATTGGTTCACCAGCGGCAGATAATATTATCTGACGCTCACAGCGGCAGGTAATATTATTGTCTGCCGCTCTCAGAAAATTAGCACTTTAGCTGTTTCTATGGAGATATGAAATATTATGTTTTTCTGACGTTTGAAGAAAAAATATATTGTTATGAAGTTTCATAAAAAAAAAAAATTAAAACCGAAATGGTTGATAACTGTTAAAAGTTTGACTGTCATTTGGTTGACTTCAGAATTTTACTATTGAAATAAATTACCCGAAAGGCCATAAGTAAAATACTTAATTAGTTGTAGCTGTCTTATTTTATGACAAAATGAAACCTTGTATGCTCTTTTATGTGGTTGGTACCTACCTATGTAGGTAACAATAAAACATTTTAATTATAATTTTACAACTTTTTAATGTTATACATTGATGAACATCCTGTTTAATAGTGATAACGTCATTCTCTCACATGGATATGTATGTGCATAATTTATAAAAGGATGTTAATGTCATGTACTGTTATAATCTGAAGTTAGTTGTCAGTCGTTTCTTTACCACATGTTGAAGTCACCAGTAAATTCACCAGAATATCAGAACTGCTTAGTAAATTTCTTTACTTGTTACCAGTGTTGTGACAGATCATTTTAAAATGGATCTAGATCAAGATCAAGATCTTCTCGTATAATATGATCTAGATCAGATCATATATCAATTTTTATGATAGGATCTTTTTTTTTAGATCAGATCAATAATTAGTGATCTTTTTTTCTTTAGATCGTAAAAAGATCAATATTAGACAAAATATTTAATTGTTGTATTACATTACACACAAAAAAGAAAAAAACACGGAATATTCAAGCGATTTAATCTATAGTTTAAAATTAAAACATTAAAAATATTAAACTCTTACTCTTTTAAATTTTCAATTTCATGCTATAACTTGCATATAGCGTAGAAAAAAATCTAAAAATATTATCTTATTTTAAGATCATAGATCATATTTATTTGATCAGTGATCTAGATCAATTGATCTAGATCAGTCACAACACTGCTTGTTACTCACTTGTAAACGGCATTTAAATAATCCCTACATTACTTTTGAAAATGAATCTTTACAAGTTACTAACCTATAAAATTGACAACTGACTTGTTAAAATTTAAGTTAGTAGCTAGTTATATGTTCATAATAAACGGATCACGTTGCCACAGTAATACTTCCAAGGCTTATGAGAAATCATTATAAGACAATTTTTGAGTTTTGTGTGAATGATAAAAATTGGTTATTATTTTGTTAATTTTAATTTTGATTTACAAACAAGTAAAATGTTGTACAATACACGCAAGATAACTGTTTTACCTTGCTAGTAATGTAACACTTATTACTAGGGATGGTAAAATATCGATATATCGATAAATATCGATATGAACATCAATCAATATTACTTTTCGTTTGGTATCGATGTATCGGTAACTCGATATTATCGATATTTTCCGATAATTATCGACATAATATCAACAAATATCGAGTTATCGATACATTGACACCAAAATAAAAGTGATAGCAACTGATGTTCATATCAATATTTATCGATATATCGATATTTTCCCATCTCTACGTAATACTAGGGCTGTTCGATATTTCGGTTTAAATACCAATATTCGATACAAAATTAATATCGATAATATCGATATATCGACGTATCGATATATCTATATATTGATGTATTCTATATATCGATTAATCAATATAAATATATATCGAAGTATTGATAAAACTTAACTTTACTGTAACTTTATACGCTTTACGCATAAAGCGCATAATATTATTTGCAATATGTCTAAAGAAACGAATAATAAATAAATAATAGTTAAGTTAGCATAATTTACAAAAATAAACTTATACAATGCGTTATTCATAATAACAACATTACTCCGGCCAGTGTTCACTGCTCTCCACAAAGTTTCTAGTTTTGTAGTTTGTAGTGCACAAATACGATAGGTAGGTACGTAGAAACAACATAATTAAAATTATACTAATTCTGGGACGAAGAACCACACAGAGGCAGGATATATCGATATATCGATACATCAAACACTGATATATCGATATATCAAACATCGATATATCGATACATCTAACATCGATATATCGATAATATCAAACATCGATAGGTATATCGAATCATCAAATATCGATATATCGATATATCGATATATCGATATATCAATACATCGATATTTTTTCTTCGAAATAATTTCGATATATTGATTTAAACGAACAGTCCTACTTATTACGCTATGAACAAAGAAACTGAAAAAACTAATGCATTTGTGCCAAATTTTTATGGTTTTTTCATTGAATTAAAAATATGTCGTATTTTACAATAACATTCAATAAGTAGTAGCTATAAATATAATATTGTATTATCGAAAAATAACTAAGTGTAAAGATTTTATATAAAACATCGTAGACGAATATTTTTAGGATAATCTTCAAAAATATCTTATTATTATGTTTGTCATTACTTCTGTCAAACTGTACGAGTTTATCTGATACCTATTCCTTTCAAAATGTATGTAAACACATTTTGCTATAATTTTCTAAAGATGATTGACTTCTAAGAAAATAGAAATAAAAATCTAATCTAAGTGAAATAAATCATAACACATGTAAATGATGAACTCAGACCTTTATGCTAATCATGTATATTATACGATTCTATTAATGGTATTAAAAATAGCATGTCGTATTTTAAATATAATTTTAATTATTATTTTACGAAAACTATTTATAGATTTACATATTTAGGCTATGAGAGATTGTAATATTAGGCTAGGTCAGAGGTGAAAAATAGTAGTAATCTTGATAATCGTAATTTAATTACACGAATTTTCACCAACTTGTTATCTACATAATTTTTAATGACTGATACTAATAAATTAATAAATCCATATTAATGATAATAATTTTATTTTGAAAAATATTAATGGAGTAGGTACATAAATGTCTATTTTCTATTGCGTTTTTGTCGTGAACTAACAAAGTAATATGATCGACTGAGGTCTCAAATTGTGTTGTGTCTAGTTCGAAACAAACTGCATCTCATATCTCATATCAATAGGCAGATAACTACTTACAGCAGAATTTAAAAATAAGGTTGTTTTTCTTTATAGTAAACACCCGGTATAAAATTTTATTTTAATTTGTAATGGTACCTACCAGATACGCAGCAGAAGTATTTTATTTTATGTGCGGATAACTCACAAAACAAAACAAACAAAAATTTAATAGCATATTAGGTACATAATGAGCGAAGAAAGTTATTGATATCGTGTCAGTTAGAATGTTGACGCACGAGGCTTGCCGAGTTCGAAAATCTCAAGAACATTCGATAGGCACTTCTCTGAGAGTTGTGTACACTATTTTTACCACGACCATAAATATTACACATTTTATTTCACAGCCAATCAAAATCTGCAAAATTTATTATTTTGTACTAGTAAGATTGTGTGTCGACTATTCACTACTAGTTCTTTTAGGTGACTAGGTATTTAACAAATGTTTATTCTTTATTTCCATTTTTAATGCACTATTTTTCTATCTCTGGTTTTTCTTTCAAGTTCTAAAATATTTTTTACTTGAAATTCATTATATTATTTATAAATAAACACACAAAAAACACATAAAAGCATAAAACACATTTGACGTTGACGTCTAAATTTTATCAAAATACTTATATCTGTAGGTAATCATCCAACTGCTTTTTTGGCATTTTAATTTAAAACTGGATCTGATTAAATGGATAATCTCTTGAATACCAGCCGTATTCATAGTTAAATAGATTATTTTTCTGGTAGTATAAATTATACACTGCTCATGTACTTATGCTTGCGAATATTCCTAGTGCTGCGCATTCGTAATAAATATCTAAGTACAAGAAACATTATTTGTAATACTATATCAACTGTAATTACACAAGAGCTTTTTATTTCACCGGATAAATTTCTGTTAGTATTGAAACCTTGTTGCCTAGCAATTGAAAAAAAATTGTTTAATAAAATTTCATTTTAAAACAATTTTTCGAGTCAAATTGCTATCAGGTGACAAGGTTGAGATGTCAAACAGAAATTTATCCGGAAAAAATAAAATGTTCGAGTGTAATTCAACGAGATATTTCAACGACTCTTTTGGTTCTTCTCCACAAATATTTCGCAAAATTTTATAATTTCACTGACAAATATAAGAAATATGAAGCAAATGACATTTTAGTGTTTTGTTTCTGTTTGGTTGCTATGAAAAAGGTAGGTAAATAGGGTTTTATCACTTGCAAAAAGTTTATGGCTTCCTTTATATAGAAGTGGAATTATCAGAAAAATAATCTAAATAAATATGACTAGGACTACCAACGTTTATTTGATGTTTATAAAATTATTTCAAACCTATACAACTTACATTTTTATATATTTTTGTCTGTTTTTAAACTAGGAGAAGTGAAAACAAAAATTTTGTAATATTTTTATGCTTGTGATTGGCTGGAATACCGCAGTTTTTGCGGTGTGTTATTGTTTTGTTTATATTTAGTGTCAAAATTTCATTTGACAAATCAATCTACGAGGTGAATATTATTTAAAATTGATAATTTAATTTCAAAATAATGAAATAACTTGTGAATTACAGTTTAGGTTGAAATTTGAAATTAACGAATAATAAACAATTTTTTTGATTATTGAAATCTGAATTTTGTTTTGCACCGCTTCCACTTAAATTTTAAGTGTTACTTAAAAGAAAAAGATCTATTCGAACTCATGACAGAAATTTCTACGTTTTAAAATTTGATTTTTGAGTGGATATTTTTCATTTAAGGGAAACTTTAAAATTTAAGAGGAATCGATACAAATAGCCATTAGGAGCATAGTAATACATAACCTAAACTCTAAACAACAATCCACCCTTACCTATAAGCAAATCCACTTGAGATCTGAAAACCCTAACCTGCCTTACGGTCACTCACGTCACGTCACTCGGTCACAGTCACTCGCGTCACAAGTCACACGACTCACAGCGGTTCTACCACGACTGCTGGATCGCCTGCTGAACGCTGCGATACAAGAGCAGGAGTAGACTTCGTCGATAGGGGGGAGGGGGTCACGCAGGAGTGGGTTTAGCACTTGATGCAGCAGGAGGAAGTGGAACGATCGTGATGTTGTGAAATATTAGGTTTGATGAGCCAATGTTGAATTAGGAAGTACGGAAGTTATGATCGTACAGGTTTCGGAAAGAAGATTAATTTGGTCTTTCCTTATAGCTTATGATATACAGTAGTGTTTACTTATAACTAGAGTGCGGGTTATATGCATTTACTTATATTGTATTATTGTGCATATTAGTATTTTTTTACAAATGTTTGCATTTCATACAAAAATATATCAAATTATGGTATAATTTTTTTGCATATTTTGCCAATATTTTTTACATATATTTATTAAAAATGCATAAAACTGCATATTTTTTACCTTTTAAGCTGGATTCAGAGATTGCGTAGTAAACACAGCATAGGAATACACAACACAGGAAAATATAGAAATATAGAACCAATTCAGAGATAGCATAGCGGTACTATAGTAATGACAATTTATTATTATGACAGTTGTAAAAATATTCAGATTTGAGAACGAATTCATTTGTATTTACTCGTTATATTTAAATAAACAGTTCAATTTAATATCTATTGCGTTTCTGTAGTTCATCACAACCACAGCGCAGCCGCGGTAGGTGTGGTTTAACAAAGAGTACTTACAGCGTACATGTCCGAGCATAGTAAAACGTAAGAAACACAGCTTCGAATTAAAATATGCCCAATTTCCATGTTGTGTTGTGCTATGTCTATTATTCTATGAATCAATGCATGCATCTCTGAATCCAGCTTTAACCCAAAATTTCAATTTTTAAAAATTTTATATGTTAAAAATTTATAATCGCTCAAATTTGATACCACCTACAGTAGTTTTTACATTTATTTTAAAGGTAGGTAGGCACCGTAGGCACACAAGTTGTATTCTAGAAGTTATACGTTGTTTTGTTTATTTTATATGATAATCTTGTGCATTGTTGACAAAATGTAGTATTTTCTGATTTATAAAAATAAATTATTAGTAAAAATGAATGAAATTATGTTGCATTTCTGCATATGCATGCATATATTTGTAAAATATTGCATATTTGTATAATTTTGTGCATAGATTGAGCATATTGTGGCCTTATTTCAATGCATATTGCATGCATATTTTGATCATATTTGTCTGCATATAATCCGCACTCTACTTATAACGAACTCACCGAGAAAGCACAAATTGAATCCTATTTTTGATATTTTTTAGAGTTGCAACGAATATTAGGCAACTATTCCGTATTCTGCCCATTCGGCAGGTTATTAATTATTCGGTCGAATACCGAATATTAGTTTACTATTTGGCCGAATACCGAATAGTTTGTCGTCGCATATAACATTATAATACTTGAACTGCGATTGCCTTTAACGGTACCCTGCAAGTGCTTTATTTTGATATTTCATTGACAGACAAAAAAATATATGCTTATTCTTAAGTTTTATTAATTATTATTACTAATAAAAGGAAAAATAAGGTCAAAAACTGTATTTTGTAATTTTTGATAAAAGTAAAAATGATAAACCATTCGTCATTAAAATTTTAAAGCGGAAAATTATGGAGCAAAAAATTAGTTTCTCTGCATTAAAAGCAACTCGTCAATCCTTGTAAGCAATTTGGCAGCAAAAGGGTGCAGCATATTCGCCGAATATTCGGTTATTCGGCAGACAGTCCTGCATAATATTCGTTATTCGGTATTCGGCACATTTACTATTTGTCTCTCTAATCTCTAATATTTTTATTTCCCCGACCTATGTAATAGAGGGAAATATTGTAATCGTGATTTTTTGACATTTCGAGAATTTGATGAATCGTCACAGACCATATTGAACCCAAAAATCATGTTTTTTTAAAAGTCGGTATGTATCTGTGGGTCTGTCTGGATATTGGATAACTTTAAAACGCGTTGAAATTTTGGACAGAAATTTCATATTTAAGATCTTGAGCCAAAAACTGGCTTCAGGTTCATAAGCTTTATAAGTATGTACATCCAGTGGTACCAACTTTATTATTATTTATTTCAATTGTTTCTCAAAAAAACTTATTCAAATTTTCTGAAGTGATTATCAAATTCAAGCTCGTTGGGAAAGTATTCTAGTCGAAGAATAAAAAATCTGATGTGGCCAGTACAAGACTTTCCGCCATACTCTACCTATACTCTTTTTACTAACTATAGATAGACACAAATATATTTTAGACATTTTATATAAACTGCAGAAGAAGATATAAACGATGAATCACTATTGTCACTGTCTTTGTCATAATCAATCAAATTTTACGTAGTAACAAATGTTAAACGATCATAACTACAAGATACTGAATACTGAAGTTTCATACTTGAAATTATAAACAATAATTAATTCCTAAATAATACCATGTAAAGAAAAAAATTTCAAATACTAATTGTAGATAAGTAATTATAATCTTTCATTTAAAATAGAAAATATTGTGATAAATTAATTATTTAACGAAATATTTAAACAAAGTACTATTACCGGTTTAAATATTACTACCAAAATTTAATGAACTCTTAAGATTGTTATTGCTTTCTTAAATATAAAATTTGGTTATTAAGTGTTTGATATTTTTTGAGTTATCGTCAACGAAAAATTGTAACATAGGGACACACATATACGCACGCGCGCGCATAGACATCATTAATTCGTATTCTATGGACCCTAAAACGTGCTTATTCTCTAAAAAATTTTTTTTAGAAATCGTAAAATCGCTAAATTGTGTTATAGAAATTAGAAAAGCAATAAACAACTATAGTTATTGTACAAATTTTATTGTAGAGTTCCAGTACTTGCTCACAATCACACAAATCAAATTTCAACTCTGGGCGAGTCCAAATGAGGTAGGTAAAAAGTTATATAGATATTAAATGCACCTAATGACATCAAAGATTTTCTACCTTCATTTTAATCTTCTGTAAGATTGTAACCTAATGGGCTACTTGCATGGAATTCAAATTTAGATTAGTATCACTATGTACCTATTGTTAGGTGGAAAAGACTTTTTTTTATTTCATAGTCGTAAATAATATTACTTTTTACCTCCCGCTTACCCCCTAAGGGAGGTATTGGTTATGCAAAAAATCGGGTAGTGAATTTTAAGTGGATGAGCACGAATTGGGGTCCTTACAACTCATTTCTGATAGTTTCACGATGATGTCTGTGTATGTGGTCAAGGATTTTGGAGGACGGATAACTCAAATACGAATTACCAAAAAATTTTGATATTTGGTATTTTACATTTGTATACAAATACCTTGACCGGATGTGGTATTTTCTTGAATCATTCTAAATTAAGCGGCCCGTCTACTTTTTTCCGAATTCCTAGAATACTCTCGATTTTACTTTTTTTCTATTCCACTCTTTTCCCCACTACTACGACTGCCTGAAACCAGCCCGAAACTCGTACTTTGCCGCATCCTAGTTATGCAATGTCATTTTAAAGTTGAAAAATACTGTAAAAGTGTTTTCGTAAACTGTCAGATTATTATTGACTTCAGGATAATATTTTTATAAATATTTAATAGAGATAGAATGGATTTACAATTTTAAAAATTAATTGCTATCACGAAATATAACCGTGTCAAGTTTGCATAAATTGGATTTTTTTGAATTTTTCGGAATTTTTATATTCATGTAAAAAAATTTAATCAAAGTTTTAAAAAGGCACATCTGTAGATTCATTCTTTCTCTATTAAATCCTTGTTGAAATATTTTGCCATTCTTGTATCGGTCACAAAACACTCGCTACATTAGTACATTTTATACTGGATTTTAGGTGGTAGCCGTACCTACCCTCGTATAGATCTGAAAAAAGCAAAAACAGACAACTACTATCTATCCGATTTCTATTTTGCAATAGCGAACTTGAAAGGAACATAAACCGGAAAAGAATTATAAATTTTAATTGAATTCGAACATTAATTCAAATTTCTTTGGTTTCGGTGTAACTGTTGTTTCTCTTTGTATATTATGTTATTTATGTAAATATGTACTGTAATGATCGTTTTCAACTAAAAGTGATAAGATATTTTCAAAAGCAAATAAGTATTACAAGAAAAGAAGTAAAGAAAATGATAATATGATAGCAAATATAATAGTTATTATTGTAAAACATTGAATGATGAGCCAATGTAAATTGAAGATCACGAATGTCTTAGGAAGTGGAGTGAATTATTAATGTTCTTCCCAGTTTTAAGAAATGGATTGTGATGATTCACTTGTTGTTTCCGTATAAAATAAATTTAAAAATTCATCGCAAATAAAATTCATCACGTATAATTATTATATTCTCGACATGCTATTCCGGGGTCAAAACTTTAAGCAAAACGAAGGATAAACGCCCAAAAAAGGTTACCGCTTATTTAACATAAGCATTTGTACGTTGCATATTTAGGGATTCCGGGTGACATTTATAGTTGTATGTTGTAAATAAATAAATAAATAAATAAATAATAAGGGAGTGTCTATTCGTACGCTACCGGTCCACCGGTGCACCGGTGACTCGGGTAACATCGGCTACCGATGCGCACTGGTGGCACCGGTCGTCGGCACCGGCGCACCGGTAGCATCGGTGGCATCGGTGGCACAGGCGCACCGGTGGTACCGGTAGCATTGGTGGCACCGGCGCACCGGTAGTACCGGTAGCATCGGTAGCACCGGCGCACCGGTGGTACCGGTAGCATCGGTGGCACCGGCGCACCGGTGGTACCGGTAGCATCGGTGGCACCGGCGCACCGGTAGTACCGATGGCACCGGCTCACAGGTAGCACCGGGACCGGGGCACCGGTCATAGGCACCGGTGCATCGGTGGCACCGGCGCACCGTTAGTACTGGTGGCACCGGCGCATCGGTAGTACCGGTGGCACCGGTACGCCGGTGTTACCATTTTTCAGCATCTAACAAATTGCAAAAGTTATAAACAAATGAAGATGAAGAAAAAAAGGTATTTATTTTTTCTCTAATATTTCAAAAACTATAAGAATAATATTGCAACCTTAAGACGATCCGCTACCGCGCCAGAAAACAGCCTAAAACATGGATTTCGCGCGCCAGTCCACAGCGTTTATTGTTTTGTTAAATATAATAATCTAAAGATATTGTTGAAGATAAAAGTACAATCTACAAAATGGTCGATGCAAAATTTAAAAGTTTTGCTTTAAAAGCGAAATATGCTAATTTGAATTTTGACAATTTTTGTTATTTATTGAACGCAAATATCTTCTGTTTTAAAACGAATTAAAAAAATTCGATCGTTTATTTCGTAGATCCAAACTTTGTTGACATATTAAAATTTATTTTTTACAAATATTGCAGTTTTTTTACAATTATGGATGCCAAAATTATTTTTCCCCTCAAACATAAATTATTTTTTATTTTTATGTTTAACAAAACAATAAACGCTATAGAATAGCGTGCGGAATCAACGTTTTTGACAGTAAGTATAAACTATTAATCTATAAAAATTTGAAAAAATTCGAGTAAAATTAAAAAATTTGATCGGAAAATCTATTTACTTTTAAACAATATCATCAAAAACTTTTTTGGAAGATATTTTATCACTGAACAAAATAACACAGTATTTGCATTTTTTAACTTATTAAGCCATAAGAAGATTTGAAAATGTCAAAAAAACCTTTAAATTTTATAAACAAATGCATATAATAGCTGATCAACAATAGTAACAAACTTGGTTAATAACTCATTTAAAAGTCCAATCAATCCTATATAAAAACGACTTAAATGTTTATTTTCGTATCTCGAATAGTTTAAAAGTTATAGCAGTTTTCTTGAAAAATCAAGTGCTTCTTTTATAGCACGTAATTTTTTAAAGTACAATATAAAATTAAAATAAACTTTTTCGATACTTTGCAATAGATGTTTGTTTTTGTAATTTTTATTAGTTTCAGGGAAAAAATATAATGAGGTTTGAAATTTGTTTATAACAAATTGTTAACTTAATAAACAATGAAATTATCAACACAAATTTTTTTTTGGTTGTTCTATTGAAAAGTGCCAATTATGATTTTTAAAGATAAAGTAATTTCTTAACTTATTATTTAAAACAATGGAAATATGGAAAAAATTATTTTAAACAATAAAAACATTTTTTTTAAGAAAACTTATTTTTCTTAAAAATCATTATTTTATCAAGACAACAAAATATTTAAAAAAATTTCCATTAGTATGAAACTAGTCCATTTGTTTATAAACAATTTGTAAACAAATGAGATAAAAAAATCCTTAGGTACGTTATTTAACGTCATTGTTAGTTGCGAAAACAGTAATAATCTAACGTTAGTTTAAGAAAAAGATTTTTTCAATATTTAATTTTTGGGAGTGTCTATTCGTACGCTACCGGTTCACCGGTGCACCGGTGCACTGGTGACTCGGGTAACATCGGCTACCGATGCTCACCAGTGGCACTGGCACACCGGTAGCACCGGGGCACCAGTCATCGGCACCAGCGCACCGGTGGCACCGTCGCACGGGCAGCACCGGAGCACCGGTCATCAGCACCGGTGGCACCGGCGCACCGGTGGCACCGTCGCACGGGCAGCACCGGCGCACCGGTCATCAGCACCGGTGGCACCGGCGCACCGGTGGCACCGGCGCACCGGTGGCACCGTCGCACGGGCAGCACCGGCGCACCGGTTGCACCGGCGCACCGGTAGTACTGGTGGCACCGGCGCACCGGTAATACCGGTGGCACCGGCGAACCGGTAATACCGGTGGCACCGGCGAACCGGTAATACCGGTGGCACCGGTAGATAGCACCGATACACCGGTGCTACCATTTTTCAACATCTAACAAATTGCAAAAGTTATAAACTAATAAAGATGAAGAAAAAAAGGTATTTCGTTTTTCGCTAATATTTCAAAAACTATTAATAATTAAGAAATTTAAAAACAAGATTCTTAAAGATGAGGAAATTTCCAATAAAAAAGTCCTGGAACTCTACTTTCATTATTTATGATAGTAATTTAACGCTGAAAATAGAGCTCCAAGCGGCCGGTGAGGTGTGCGTGCGCCGTCTCTAAAGCGAGTAGGTACATCATGTAAAATAATTTTTTTACAGTATCAAATATCAATTTAAAAATTTGAAAAAATTATGGTGTATTTTCAACACTTCAAAGAATTTAGTTAATTTTTCGAAAAGTTATACAATTGTTAATTAACAATATTTTGTCGGACCTTCGTTGTCATTGAAGACAACAAAAAATGTTTAAATAATCGGATTAAAATTTTTCGCTTCTTGGAGCCCTTCTTTTATATATACTTAACAATATCACGTCATGAAAGTTTTTAAAATTTCAATATTTTGTTTATTATAATTTTTGCAAGTCAACAAAAAATTAAATATTGAAAAAATTTTTTTCTTAAACTAACGTTAGATTATTACTGTTTTCGCAACTAACAATGACGTTACATAACGTACCTAAGGATTTTTTTATCTCATTTGTTTACAAATTGTTTATAAACAAATGGATTCGTTTCATACTTATGAAATTTTTTTTACCATTTTGTTGTCTTGATAAAATAACGATTTTTAAGAAAAATAAGTTTTCTTAAAAAAATGTTTTTATTGTTTAAAATCGTTTTTTCCATATTTCCATTGTTTAAATAATAAGTTAAGAAATTACTTTCTCTTTAAAAATCATAATTGCCACTTTTCAATAGAACAACCAAAAAAAAATTTTTGTTGATAATTTCATTGTTTATTAAGTTAACAATTTGTTATAAACAAATTGCAAATCTCATTATATTTTTTTCCTGAGACTAATAAAATTACAAAAACAACCATCTATTGCAAAGTATCGAAAAAAGTTTATTTTAATTTTATATTGTACTTTAAAAAATTATACGTGCTATAAAAGAAGCACTTGATTTTTCAAGAAAACTGCTATAACTTTTAAACTATTCGAGATACGAAAATGAACATTTAAGTCGTTTGTATATAATATTGATTGGACTTTTAAATGAGTTATTAACCAAGTTTGTAACTATTGTTGATATGGCTTAATTAGTTAAAAAATATAAATAATGTGTTATTTTGTTCAGTGATAAAATATCTTCCAAAAAAGTTTTTGATGATATTGTTTAAAAGTACCTAAATAGATTTTCCGATCAAATTTTTTAATTTTACTCGAATTTTTGCAAATTTTCTCCGCTGTGTCTTTAAAATAAATTAATTGTTTATACTTACTGTCAAAAACATTGATTCCGCACGCTATTCTATAGCGTTTATTGTTTTGTTAAACATAAAAATAAAAAATAATTTATGTTTGAGGGGAAAAATAATTTTGGCATCCATAATTGTAAAAAAACTGCAACATTTGTAAAAAATAAATTTTAATATGTTGTCAACAAAGTTTGGATCTACGAAATAACCGATCGAATTTTTTAAATTCGTTTTAAAACAGAAGATATTTGTGTTCAAAAAATAACAAAAATTGTCAAAATTCAAATTAGCATATTTAGCTTTTAAAGCAAAACTTTCAAATTTTGCATCGACCATTTTGTAGATTGTCCTTTTATCTTCAACAACATCTTTAGATTATTATATTTAACAAAACAATAAACGCTGTGGACTGGCGCGCGAAATCCATGTTTTAGGCTGTTTTCTGGCGCGGTAGAGGATCGTCTTAAGGTTTCAATACTATTATTGGAAATTTCCTCCTCTTTAAGAATCTTTTTTTTAATTTCTTAATTATTAATAGTTTTTGAAATATTAGCGAAAAACTAAATACCTTTTTTTCATCTTCATTTGTTTATAACTTTTGCAATTTGTTAGATGCTGAAAAATGGTAACACCGGCGTACCGGTGCTACCGGTGCCACCGGTACGTCGGTGCTACCGGTGACATCGGTACTACCGGTGCGCCGGTGCCACCGATGTTACCGGTACCACCGGTGCGCCGGTGCCACCGATGCTACCGGTACCATCAGTGCGCCGGTGCCACCGATGCTACCGGTACCACCGGTGCGCCGGTGCCGAGGACCGGTGCCACTAGTGCGCATCGGTAGCCGATGTTACCCGAGTCACCGGTGCACCGGTGCACCGGTGGACCGGTAGCGTACGAATAGACACTCCCTTAATTTTTTGTTGACTTGCAAAAATTATAATAAACAAAATATTGAAATTTTAAAAACTTTCATGACGTATATATAAAAGAAGGGCTCCAAGAAGCGAAAAATTTTAATCCGATTATTTAAACATTTTTTGTTGTCTTCAATGACAAACGAAGGTCCGACAAAATATTGTTAATTAACAATTGTATAACTTTTCGAAAAATTAACTAAATAACTTTTCTCCAACGGGACTAAATTCTTTGAAGTGTTGACAATACACCATAATTTTTTTCAAATTTTTAAATTGATATTTGATACTCTAAAAAAATTATTTTACATGATGTACTCGCTTTAGAGACGGCGCACGCACACCTCACCGGCCGCTTGGAGCTCTATTTTCAGCGTTAAATTACTATCATAAATAATGAAAGTAGAGTTCCGGGAGTTGCCTCATCTTTAAGAATCTTTTTTTTTTAATTTCTTAATTATTTATAGTTTTTGAAATATTAGCGAAAAACGAAATACCTTTTTTTCTTCATCTTTATTTGTTTATAACTTTTGCAATTTGTTAGATGTTGAAAAATGGTAGCACCGATATATCGGTGCTATTTACCGGTGCCAACGGTACGTCGGTGCTACCGGTGCCACCAGTACTACCGGTGCGCCGGTGCTGATGACCGGTGCTACCGGTGCGCCGGTGCTGATGACCGGTGCCACCGGTGCGCAGGTGCTGATGATCGGTGCTGCCCGTGCGACGGTGCCACCGGTGCGCCGGTACCGATGACCGGTGCCCCGGTGCTGCTCGTGCGACGGTGCCACTGGTGCGCCGGTGCCGATGACCGGTGCCCCGGTGCTACCGGTGTGCCAGTGCCACTGGTGAGCATCGGTAGCCGATGTTACCCGAGTCACCGGTGCACCGGTGCACCGGTGGACCGGTAGCGTACGAATAGACACTCCCAAATAATAAAGCTCACCCATGTTTCGTAGTTCCTGAAGTTTATTTATAATAATTTATTAATAAATGAATTATGAAACGAGTCGATATTGTCGGCTACTTTAAAAGCTCAAAATAATCGGTAAAATAGCACATTAACATCAGTTATGGAAGAAATTTAGTGAAGAAAAAACTGTTCCTCCCAATTTTGAGTATTATATAAATTTTAAGATTAATATCTTTATTTCGTTATTAAATATCTACATATCTAGTGTTTTAGAAAAATTAATGGCATATTATACAATACGTTTAAGTAGGTATATTTAGTTAGGTAACTGAATACATAAATTATTTAAATGCCAAATTGCAAAAAGTACGAATTTTCTATAAGTATAATTTCTTTTTCTCGGTGTACATTTTTTTAATATTCTAAAAGCACATAAATTACTGCATTATATAAAAACATTAATCCAATATAAGATATAATCTTTAATGACAGGTACCACTGAATAATATTACCACATATTTGATAAAGAACCTTGCTCCTTTGATTAGCGTTGCAACATTTCAACCGCTCCTAAATATTGTAAAGCCGCGTGTAAAGCAAAGAGACATTTTTTTATTCTTCAGGCTATAAAAAAGTCGCCTTATAATCGTAATATGACGTATGAATTTAATATAAAACTAATGACCTGCTAATATTGTTTCATATGTGCTAAATTAATCTTAAAAACAGACAGACAATTTTTTTGAAATAAATTATTAAAAATACCATTGCAAAATATGCGAGATACAAGTATGAAGGATCGAGTAAATTTTTGTAAATTTTTACGGTTTTTAATTTTTGTTGCACTTTAAAATCTTCTTCACATTATATAATGTAGTATATAATAAGAGCGCTCCGGAGAGCTTCAAATTCAAATAAGTACGTGAATTTTCACTAGAAATTTATATGATTTCAAATTTATTATAATTGTTTTTTATTAATTGCTAACATCAAAATATTGAAATTTATCAGTTTTTTTTATTTTGATGTTAGAAATTAATTTTAAAAAATCAATAAATTTGAATGATAGCACCGTCACAAATTTCCAGTGAAAATCGACGTATTTGAAGCTCTCCGGAGCGCTCTTAAGTAGGGGAAGGTGTTCTACCTTGGGACAAAAATTACATTTTTGTTCTATAATTTTTTTGTGATAAGTTTTTAGGAAAATAATTGTACATTAAAGAACAACTAACTTTTGTTAATAACTATAATTTTATTGTGATGATGTTTATTATTTTTGTAATAGTAAAATCTTACACAAGAAATAAAAATCTGACGTGGCCATCACACAACCTTCCGCCATATCTAGAATTTAAACAGAAATGTATACGTACAATCCGGTGCCCATTTAAAATATACAAATAAAAATCTCAAATATTCAAACACAGAAATTTGCATCACCTGAATAAAAAGATTCATTCACAGGAAAACTCTGCTGTGTTGAAGCCATCCTCCGTTCAATTACTACATTTTATATCTTACTTAGGACTTATATAGCGCTAGTATGCCAACTTGTCACCAGTCTCACCTGTCAATATTTTTTACGCAGAAACAAAAATCAACCGATCATGGATTACAAGATATCAACGTTTTATTTGATTTTTAAATTTTACTGCAGTTCTTTAATGCTACCAGATAAAGACAATTTTTTTATAACGTAAGTTGCAAATAACTTTTCCTCTTATTCTCATTACAAATAAATACTATATTTTTCCAAATTTATATACAATTTTGACAATTAACCTTTTCAATCTTAAAAAAATATCACTTCCGATGAAGATATTTGTACCAAAATCTAGGGAGCTCTTCCAATTTATATACAAATGTTAAATACCAAATATCAAAATTTTCGGGTCATTCGTATTTGAGTTATGCGACTAACACCCCTTGACCACACACACACACACACACACACACACACACATACACACACACATACACACAGACATCATCGTGAAACTATCAAAAATGAGTTGTAAGGACCCTAATTCGTGCTCATCCACTAAAAATTCACCACCCGATTTTTTGCATGATTCCAATACCTTCCTTTACAGGTAAGCGGAAGGTAAAAATGGCAAACTGTCTCGAGGTACAATGCTGTGTTGTACCATCGAACAGTTAATTGTACTTCGAGACAAATAAAATATAAGGAAAAAGAAAGAATTTAAAGAACAAAAACAAATTTTTTAACTATGTAGTAATTTTTAAACGAATTTATTTTATAAAGTTTTATGTTACACATATTTATTCAAAGAAATATAATTGAATTTTAAAATCTATATCGAATTTTATTTGTTGCTTTTGACGCTCACTATACTTTAATTTTATTACTATATCGACATATATTTTATTTTCACTTTGCAAAATAAACAATCAAAAATCTGACGTGGACACCACATGACTTCCTTGTACGCCTTGTGTGTTCATACTTTTCTTAATAACTAAAATGTAAAATAATATTAAAAATTCTTTTAACTTATTATACTAGTATACTCACAAATATATTATAGTCATTTTATTTAAACTGCAGAAGAAGATATAAAGCATATTTTACTATTGTCACTGTCATGTCATAATCATTTAAATTTTACGTAGTAACAAATGTTAAACGATCATGGAGTACAAGATACCGAAATACTAAATTATAATTATATACTTTAATTATTCTTAAATGATAGAAGATACAGAAAATTTTTATAAAATACCGATTGTAGATAATAATCACATAATCTTTCATTTAAAATAAAAAAAATTGTCTAAAATTAATTATTTATCAAAATATTTTTAAAAAGTACTACTTCCGGTTTGTAGACTGAAACCAAAAATAGGAGGTGCACAACTAGATGCTATAACAGTCCTAAATACAAAATTTCAGCTTTCTACGTCTAACCGTATTTGAGTTATGCGACACACATACGTCCGTACGCACGTACGCACGTACGCACGTACGCACGTACGTACAGACGTCACGACGAAATTAGTCATAATGGATTCAGAAAAGGTCAAAACGGATATTTCCGTCAAAATCTGAGAACCGAAATTTTTCGCGATTACAATACTTCCTTACTTCGTACAAGGAAGTAAAAAACCGTAGTGCGTTACTTAAAATTTTAGTTTAGCGATAAATATATGTAATTATAATTTCCATTATACTTGAAAATTTGAATTTTAAGTGTCCTCGAAGACATGTACCTGTGCCTTGGAACATGTCCCAAGGTACAAGCAAATTATTGTCCAGAGGTACAACAAAGCAAATATTTTTATTAAATATAACATAGTATTTGTTTATTTAACTTTTAAATCTCAATGCAAGAAGTTTTCGAAGAAGTAACAATGTATATTACTAACTAGACTATTAGACAAAAGGTACCAAATAGGTACTTAATAACACAAAGATGCAACATACGATCAAATTAAACATTTCCCTCTAAAAAAAACATTCATCGTCAGTTACTGAACAATAACTGCAAGAGTCTTGAAACAACGTGTATCACTTTATAAACAGTGTTGCAAAATTCTACTTGAGATATTTAACGGCAGATGTAGCTGCAATTGACGTTGTCCAAATGTACATGAGTCCCAAGGTACAACACTCTCCCCTACATATTTTGTGAGGACTAACGGTATGTGCTATAGTGCCAGTGTGTTTTTATTTATCTTATTTACTTTCATAACTTCATTGTCTCCAGACTCAGTCAATGGACGAGATGTAAAAATAATAATAATAATAATAATTTATTGTTGTTCGTAGGATAGTACAAAGCAGTGTATAGAATATGTCATATTGAAATATAAACAATATAAACAGCACAACCAAAGAAAGTTATCTGCCATAGAATTCTTGTAGAGTGTAAAAGCAATGATATTGTAGACATAACTTTAACTTAGTTTTTAAACCTGTAACGTTGACACAGTTTCTAATATTCAAGAAGAACATATTAAAAATATGAAGACCTTGCACTTGAGGTGCTTTAAAAGCAACAGAACTTTTGGTAAAAGGAATACGATAATAATATTTGTGCAGAGCCGCACTCAGTAATTTTTTTCAGGGGGTTTTAAAAAAATCATGGATGAAGAAACGAGAAAATAGCGTCGCAGGCGAATAATTTTTTGGGTTCCGGCTGTTTCATTAAAAGTTAAGTTTTTCCATATAGACGTATATTTTACTCTCTTTCGCGAGTAGAAATTAAAATAAATAACAAATTTAAAAAATAAATGAAATGAAAATTGGGAAATTTTGTTATCTGTAATTTGTCAGCCAACGATGTTTTAAACTTTTAAAGAACAAACTCTCTTAAGGGGTGCGATCGCCCCCTCGTCCTACCCTGGTATGTGTATATTATGCGGTACGTTAATTAATTTCGGTGGGGGGGGGGGTTAACCCCCAAAACCCCCGCCTCGTGGGCGCGCCACTGTATTTGTGTCTAGTACGTATCCAAATGAACCTCCCTTCCGCTAGCGGTACCAACTCACAAAAAAAAAATTATAAAATATGGAAAATAATAGGCTAATTATAGGCTAATTAAATGCCTCATTCCCCAATTTTAGGCTCTTTCATTTTTTTGCAATAAAAAATTCCGCTAGCGGAAGGAATGCCAGCGGAACTTACGGTAGTAACAACAAAAACTTATTGGAACTTAGTTGATAATTAAAGGCTATTTATAGGCTCCAGAATGGTATATATAAACTTAATATAGGACAATGTCTTAAATAAATATTTAAGATACTTGTTTAGGATACTTGTTTAACATTTTTCGGAAAAAAAAATTGTACCTGTTCACGCCAGATTTGTATGTATATCCTTTCGCCCTATTTTCCAAAACAAAAACATACCATTAGTGAGCTACTGTCTCGCTAGAGGACACTGCTACCCCGGCGTGCTGATAGATTCAGCAATATTTGTCGTAGCGCGACAATTTTTCAGTCTTCGTATAAATGTTCAGACGTGCACGTGTAAATTATTTTTTCGCTTGTTTCGCATGTGTTTTTTGTGGCTGCATAAACGGACAAGTGCATTAAGCCAAGGTTACCAGACTAGCCAAAGGAGTACAGGATTCACCTACGTCTTCTCCAAAGTGCATCAGTAACAAGGTATGTTCCTTTATGTCACTTCCTATAAACATATTAGTTTGTCGGAGACATCCTCCACCGCTTCGCATATACAGTCCACTTTATTTCATTTAAATTTTAAGCTAACTAGCTATCCGCCACAATAGTACCTATACAGGCTGTTCATTTTAAGTGGCGCACCATTGCTTTCTCGAGAAGTATAAGAACTACGAAGTTGGTTAAACTAGCAAAAAATTTCTATTTTAAAGGATTACTTTAATGAACGAAACAAGAAATTTTTTGTATCAGTGGTTCTCAAAATTCAAACGCAGACCTATTTTTTATTTGCTTATTCTATTCAGTATTTTTACCTCTCGCCTAGAGAGGTATAGGGATCGTGAAAAAATTCGATGTCGAGATTTTTGTCAATTGGCACGTTTTAGCACCTTTAGAACCTATTTTGACTATTTTCACGATGATGTCTGTGTGTGTGTGTGTGTGTGTGTGTGTGTGTATGAAAGTCTGTATGTATAGCCTTTCGTCCCGGTTCATTATCTCAAATTCTACTGAACATAAAATTCTAATATTTTGCATTATACATTTATATATGTTAATGAAGAGCTGAAAAGATTTTGGGAAAAATCCACCAACCGGAAATGGTACTTTTCTTGTAGCACTATAACATTTTTTGCAAAAATTGTATAAAATAATGCGATTGTTACAATTTAACATACCACACATGAAAGAAGAAATTACATTGTACAATATTTAATCTTACTTGTTTCTATATCTTTAACCAATAAAGAAATATAATTTTTTTAAATATATAATTTTACCTACCACGATTTGTGAATCCCGAAATAGAAATAAAATTTAAAACAAAAATAAAATTGTCAATGTGACAGATAAACAGAAATAATATAATGTATGATTATTTTATATTATTATATCAAATGTTATACGGTGTTGTTGTATGTTATTTAAATTAAATCTTAATATTTGGTTAAATACGAGGTTAAATAATAATACTTCAATGTCAAGGCGAGAGGTATTGTAACGGCCACGTCAGATTTTTTTTTCTGAAATCAACGAGATATTAGTTTTATACCCTCTTGCATAACAAAAACATAAAAAAACGCTATTGAGAATTAAGATAATTTAATTTAAATTTGGTTGTTATAAGAGTGCAAATATTTTGTTTCATATTAATTGTTATTTGTTAGTGAAAAAGATTCTTTGATTTTAATCAGAAGATCAGGACCACTACTGAGTGTATGAGTTCATGGTTCGAACTACTAAGTTCTCAGTAGGGTGTACGGTGGCGGGTGGCGGTAACTACAGACACGTGTTTCGACCTTATTTGGTCTGATCAGTGTAATATAACGGTTAAACTAGAATCTTTTTCACTAACAAATCATATGAAACAAAATATTCAATTGTTTTCTTCCATATCACAACCAAATTTAAATTAAATTATCATAATTCTCAATAACGTTTTTCTTATGTTTTTGTTATGCAAGGGTATGAAACTAATATCTCGTTGAATTCAGAAAAAAATTCTTGTTTATAAAATAGAAATTGTTTGCTTATTTAACCAACTTCGTAGCTCTTATACTTCTGGAGATAGCAATGGTGCGCCACTTAAAATGAACGGGTGCATGTCACTGCGCCAAATTGCCGTAATGTCAAATATCCGCTGTGTCCAATTGCCGCAATGTCAAATTGCCACTGTGCCAAAACGCATCCCCACCACTTACATACTTGTAATAACGTATGTCGAGAGACTACTGGCAATCGGGCATAGGTTTTGGTATTTACTACACTAACAAAGCTAACAAAACCGTACTAGAGCCCCACAAACTCGGTTTTGGTATTTACTACACTAACAAAGCTAACAAAACCGTACTAGAGCCCCACAAACTCGGTTTTGGTATTTACTACACTAACAAAGCTAACAAAACCGTACTAGAGCCCCACAAACTCGTCAAATTGCCTCTGTGTCGAAATAAATTTGCATTAGTCTCTCGACATACGTTATTACAAGTATGTAAGTGGTGGGGATGCGTTTTGGCACAGTGGCAATTTGACATTGCGGCAATTGGACACAGCGGGTATTTGACATTACGGCAATTTGACGCAGTGGCGTGTTCCCAAATGAACACCCGTATAGATGTGCAATTCACCTAATCCACTCCTGTCCGCAAATCAGCCTTCACTACATCATCTACCGCATGCAGCACTGCGCACTGCTGTCTCCTGCTGCTGTTGTAGACCTGCTGCACAGCGAGCGGTTACACAAGCAGTGCCCGTACACATTGTGTTGTTGTTTCGCGTTATGCAAGAAAGAAATTCAGTGAGAACTTTCACCGCACGTACGACAGAATTCTTCAGTTGTGCGGGACTGGGGCAACAGCAGCCCGGAGATGAATCGTAGCGCCGGCACTGGAAAGAAAGTGGGAGGGGATGCAGGACTGAGTGCAGGTGTACTCGGCGAATTCTTATGTCAACATAACATTCAAATTTGTTCATGATAATTCATATACAGGATGAAATTAGAATCATTTTCCTCGGAAGTTATAAAAGATACAGAAAAATTGTTCATGTATAGTCCAGTCAACGAAGGATCATTTTGGGCAAATGACGGTTCAAAATCAGAAAGTTTTGAAACTTAGTAATGAACATATCAAAAGTCCTGACCCGTAGGTGGTGAGCGGGGGCATGGGGACCACAAAATGGCTGCCAAAATCTGGTTTTTCTATAATATCTCGTTATCGCTGCATTGTAGAGTACAAGTACTTATTACAAAGTTGTAGAGAATAAAATTTTCTACAACTTTGATATAAAACAATTTTTCCCAGATCAATGGTTCGCATGTTATGATAAAGACAAGCGGAGCGTTTTGTTTGCTCTTTGCAAAAATGTTGAATTTTTCCTATTGCAACTGTAACTTTCAAACAGATGAACATATCAACTTCCGGTTTTAAATATTCAATTAAGCAGACATTTTTCTATCCAAATTATAAATTTCAGATTTTGGGGATCCTTGTATAGCAACATTTTTAAAAAAGAATGTAAATAATTTTTTTTTTAAATTTTTGTGATTTTCTTACTATAATTTCTGAACTAATTGAGATAACGACTTCTGGTTTCCGAAATTGAATTTCTTAGACAATTTCCTATAATATACATTATATTAAAAATTTTTATAGACCTTGGTAATTTTTGCAAAGAGCAAACAAAACGCTCCGCTTGTGTTTATCATAACTTGCGAACCATTGATCTGGGAAAAAATTGTTTTATATCAAAGTTGTAGCAAATTTTATTCTCTACAACTTTGTAATAAGTACTTGTACTCTACAATGCAGCGATAACAAGATATTATAGAAAAACCAGATTTTGGCAGCTATTTTGTGCTCCCCACGCCCCCGCTCACCACCTACGGGTCAGGACTTTTGATATGTTCATTACTAGACCTTCCCGAACAATGCTACAAAGTTTCAAAACTTTCGGATTTTGAACCGTCATTTTTCCTATTTTGACTGGACTAGTAAGCTTTTGGTACTTCTAACTAACAGAATCTGTAAAAATTTAGTAAAACAAAATTAGATATTCGTAGATATTACTAATTTTGTACTTTTCTTAAATCGTACCTATACTGTGAATATTTTTACACTAATTGATAGAAAATAATTTTTCCTTCATAACAGTATAAGGGTTTTTCTTTTTAACCTTGATAGATTTTGAGATATTAGAACAAAGAAAAAAAATTAAGTGTGCCTTGAAAACAAAATTTGGCAATTTAAAGTTATTACTTCCCTGACCTATGTAATATTGTAATCGTGATTTTTTGACAGTTCGAGATTTTGGTGAATCTTCATGTTTTAGACCCTACTGAACCAAAAAAACATAATTTAAAAAAAGTCGGTCTGCCGGTCTGTGTGTCTGTCTGTTAGTCTGTCGGTCTGTGTGTCTGTCTGTTAGTCTGTCGGTCTGTCTGGATGTTGCATAACTTAAAAACGCGTTGGAATTTTGGACTGAAATTTTATATTTAAGATCTGACTTCAAGTTCGTTAATGAGCTTTATTGAACCAATGGCACCAACTTTATAAACATAACTTTTTTATTTTTATCCAAATACTATCGTGTGTGGTATCAAATTAATACTCTCGGGAAAAGAATTTTAGTAGAAAAACAAAAATAAAATTTAAACGATCTTCAATTGTTTTTTAAAATAAATTATTCAAATTATACCGAGTTTGGTGCCAATTTAAAGCGCTCGGGGAGACAAGTTTAGTAAAAATGTAAAAATGACATTCATGCGATTTCCAATTGTTTCTCAAAAAAATATTCCAATTTAACCAGTGGTACCAACTTTATAAACATAACTTATTTTATGTACGACTTCATTATAATCAATTGTTTATGACGTTGTTTAGCGTGCATAAACTACCAGTTTATGCACTAGTGCATAATGATAAAATAAAACAACAATTCAATTAAAAACAAGAATTCAATTAAATGAAAATTTTATAAATTACAATAAGGAATACATTTTACAGGCTCCTGACAAACTGACACTAAATTACTAACAAAATAATATAAATAATATTAATCAATTTCATGTAAAATAAACTAAGTACAAACCTTATTTCATTGTTTAGGGATAAACTAGCTAATTTGGTTATCTATTCCTTCGTTTATATTAATATTGTAGCACACAACATCAAATACTTGTCCCATCTGGATATCTTATACGACGAGATCAGTATTGAAGTACTTACAATATTGTATTTTCGGTATTTTCCTTTATTTGGCATAATCAGAAGAAGTGTTTCTTTTGCATTTAATGCAATTTCAATAATTTCTTTCATTTCTAGACCAAAAATAAGAATGTTTTCAATAAATGTCAGTTTGTGAGTTTCAATATTTTTCTCAAACAAATAATCAATAAACAACTTTGTAACCATAACAATAGAAAAAATACACTAATACTATCAAATTTTTTTGTCAACCCGATTATGTCAAATACAAATGTCATTCTAGGCAATATAAAAATTGATTATAATGAAGTCGTACATAAAATATTGTATGTAACTCGTACATAATCGGACTTTATACACTCGTCTTATTTATTAGCCTCGTTCGCTGCGCTCACTCTGCCATAAACAACGGCTCTTCAATAAAGTCCTAGATTATGCACTTGTTACATAAATATCTATTATTTTTTCAAAATACTATCGTGTGTGGTATCAAATTAAAGCTCTCGGGAAAATAATGCTAGTACATAGAAAAATAAATATAACATTTAACCGATCGTCAATTTTTTTATTGTACATTATTATATGTATACCGAGTTTGGTGTCAATTTAAAGCTCTCGGGGAAATAAGTTTAATAAAAATGTAAAAAATGACATTTATGCGATATTCAATTTTTTCTCAAATAATTATTCAAATTTTTTCAAGTGTATTTTTTTATTCCTTCGTAAATTTAAATTGATTATAATAGTGACAGTCGTTTATATCACACTTCGTTTATATCTTCTTCTACAGTTTACATAAAATGAAAAAAATATATTTGTGAGAACTTATAGTACGAGTATATTAAGAACTAAAAAGAGTGGGTAGAGTATGGCGGGAGGTCTTGTGCTGGCCACATCAGATTGTTATTTAAATTATGTCGAAGTTGGTATCAACTTAAATAGTTTGGGAAAAAAAAAGGTAAATTTATTTAAATTTTGCTGAATAAAGCATAAAATTAAATGCGTTACGCAAGTAAGTTATTAAAACTTACCTATAGTCGGAGAAGTACTGTGGTGGACACAGCAGATTTTTTGTATTGTTTTTGCGATACAACAAAGTTTGTGTCAGTATAATAATAAAGTAAGTCGTTATTATTTTTAAAAGTGCCTGTCGAATGTTCTTGAGATTTCCGACCTCGGCAAGCCTCGTGCGTCAACATTCTTACTCACACGATATCATTCACTTTCTTTGCTAATTATATAATACTCGTATACTATAGCGTAATGTATGGTTTGTTATCATAAAGAAGACAAGATGAGTAAGAGTAATTACACTTAAACTTGACCCGAATCTAATACATTATATAAATAACAATATTTTTTTAGGACAAAGAAAACATTGAAAACAAGAAGTGTCATTAGCTTACTGTTTACCTTGTACAAGTCTTTATTTATTATTTTTATCGTGTCATCAACTGTTATGTTATTACCTTATAATATGAAACATTTAGCGATAAAAACAATATAATACGTTAGTTACTTATAATTCATTTATTACGAACTTAATAACGTCAGATACAAAACCATAATAACATCAAAACTTTCCATAATATGCAAATTGTCAAGTAATTGATAGATAAAATTGTTGATTTGTTTTAATCGTCGTCGTCGATGATACGATAAAGCTTTGAATATAACGCGAATATTTGCGATTTAAACCCTCTTGGATGTTCAAAGAGACTCGGTTTCACCTCGTAGCTTAGCAACATCCTCGATATTACAAATCGTATAATATTCTTGTTATATTACTAGCTATTAGATGGATAAAAAGTGTTACCTCTGCAAACAAAACAAACTAAAACATTGATATGCCTTTTCCTGTGCAGTTAAAACTGTATTTTGCGCTTATTTGATTTTGTTATTTCCTGTGCGCAATAATGATCATTGAATCTTAAAAACGGATATGCTATTAATTCTTGTTACTTCCGTCTACAAGAAAAGTAATAAAATTAATATTAATGATCTAGTTCTTTTAGTTTTACTAGCGTCAATGTTGAATTTTAATTTTTTTAAATTTGATTTACTTTCATTATATATGAAGGTTAAATTTTGACTGATGATAAAATATTTTTATGATATACCCTTGAAAAACTGAACTGAATAATTTTCGACATATATAAAATTATTAAAAAGTGACTTTTAATCGACTTTGGTGTTTATAAGGTGGAAAATTACTCGATGAATCAGTCAATTATATTCTTTTTCTTACATTTCAGTATACTGTCAAGCTTTCTTTACGTTTAGTCTTTAGTAAGATATTACAAACAATAATGTACCAGATACATTTCTACATTATTGTAAAACAAATTATTCAGTTCACAAAATTCGTACCACGTACAAAATAAAGAGATGGTAATATTACATACACATTTCTCAAAATTTACTACGGAATTCCGTAGTTGTTTTTATAATTGAGGACTCTCAATTGATAAAATAAGGATTAGTCCTTCAAAACTGGATTAAGAGTTTTCGATAACGTAACGTAATTTTAAAACTAGGGATATTGGTGTCCTTATTTTGGTAAGTTGAAGATTAATCATAAAAATAATGCAGTCCCTATGACATATTAAGACAAATTAAGATATTTTCTCTGATTTTGTTGTAACGTAATATAAGAAATAAATTTGGCTCACAATACATTTAATTTTTAACGTTATGTGTTTCTTTTAGTAGTAATCTAATCCATTTTACTTTTTGTACACGAATACTAGTATTTACATTATGAATAAAAATAACGAATTATTAATTATTTATACTGCTTACAGCAAGGACTTTTGGAGACCTATTTTCTAGACTTATTCATTAATCAAAACAATTTAAAAAGATATTTACTTTTACTTAGATGTTTGTACATTAGTAGTCCATTTTTCGAGCCCCACCATTGGGATCTCGAGAACCGTAAGAGATAACGAGGTCGATTAAATTGGGGCAAAGTTGCCATATTAAGAGACTATTTTAGTGATATATTTGTTTTTCCGAAAAAATGCATAGGTAACTAGATGAAAAATTTAAATTTTTGCCGATTTAGTTTTTAGCCTATAACTTTGTTCTTTGAGTTCATACACGTTTGTAATTTGCACGTTCTACAGGCACTTTTTACGAGGTAGTCACAGCAGTCAGCAGTCCTAAATTTTTTTTTATCTTGTACAGATTTCGAGAAATTTAAACTAAATTCAAATTATCATATGGAGCTCATAGTAGGCTATGACTCGTCTTAATAGAGATTTATTTTCTCTTTTCAACGATATAAAACAAAAGTAGGTAGGTACATTGAAATTAAAATAATCTTTTTTTCGATTTTGTATCTAAATTTTGAACGCTCATATCTCGGATAACTAAAAAAGATATTTGAGTGCAGTTTGCATTATTCCTCGTAATTTAGTTAATATAATAAAAATCAAATATTCGTAGTTTTCCTTCATAAATATAATAAAATAATAATAATAATTAAGTAATTTCTGCCTTTATTTTAATTTCAATCTGCCTGAGATTTATATCGAAGAAAAGAAAATTCTGACCGGAATGCTGGCTAATATTGTATTCTATACAGTTCATGACTGACCTAAATCACCGATGTAGATCAATTTGTGTGATCTTTGATTTGATTTAGATCATTTTAGTTTCGTGTGCATAGTTCCATTAAAGTCTACTCATTACTTACTTATAAAATCCAACTACTCCAGTGATCTCAAGCGTCTCATAAAAAAGAAACCAAAGCTATCCCATCTTATTATTTTATTTACTATACTAACATTTGAATATCTGTCATATTCGTATTTCGCTTTGTTAAAGTTTGAATAATTAATAGCGCGACGTTCCAATTTGTCTGTGCGAGTGCGAAGTGCGACTTTCTTATTTTTTATTTGATGGATTCAATTCTCATTATTCATTTAGTGTAACAGATAACGCCGTGAAACTAATAGAACTAAGATTTTGAAAGTCTCTTTCTTCTTGTTGTCTGCGGCTCCTTCCAGCGATTTTTACCTCGGAAATTGTTGTTTTATTTTTCAGTTTACCGGTAACGCGAAAGTAGTAAAAGTTTGACGCACGTTCAATGTTTGGCGAACGGCAATTTCAAAATATAAACACATTTCACCTTGTTCCTTGCTACTTGTACTTGCCACTTTTATCAAGTTTGCGATCTTCCAAATTGTCGACATTCACTAAATTCTACGTGGTTTGTTTTATAAAACATACAAATTTATTTCGCTTTTCTCTGTCAGATTGTTATATTATGTTCTACCAACTTCACATCTTATTTAACAAATCTTAGCAGTTTTCGTTTTATATTTAAGGAAAGTTTAACACTGTAGTGTATCAAATATCAAATTATTGAAAAACAATTATACATTATAGTAAATAGTTATACATACTACTCAGATTAAGTAGTCAATCCTAAAATATGAATTTATGGCGCAACGCACGTCTTAGATATGTCATCATCTCTGGCGTAAGCTTCACAATTTCAAGTATTCTCATTATCTCTAATTGAAAAGCAAGAACTGAAATTTAACATACAGAATAATTAATTATTAGTTATACATGGCTATGACATCAATAATTACTAATACTTAGAGCTAATGTTTACTATTAAATGATCCAAGATTCAATTTATACGTTTATTGATCGATGTTCAACAATGGTCATTGTTATTGACAGCTTTCAGAAATCTTTATTTTTCAAATTTTTTGTGCACGTTATCTGACAACCGACTATTATGTTTGAATATACTCTAACACAATAAGTTTTATTGGACAAAAAGCCAGTTGAATAATTATTTAAAAAAACTCACTTGTGACTAATGGAGCACATTATTCACTGAAAACGATTTTATAACGAGAATGTTGTATTTGAATTTATAACCGAAAAACATTCAAGTACAATATAAAGGACTACAGAATCATAATAATTTCATTACTAATAATACAATAAGTTAAGTACCTAATATAGTAACTTTAACAAACAAAAACTGTATGGTAGGCAAGGATAATTGAAAAGAAGAAAAGTGGAAGACTGCAAAAAATATGGGAAAACAACATAGAGGAAATATTAAAAAGAAACAACATTAACCCACTTTGAGTAAAAAAACAGCAAAGATAAGGAACGACTGGAAAAAACTGATTGTAGAATTAAAATAGAAAAAAGATCAAAGCTAATCTCGACACCCGCAAGGGTAAAAGAAATTTTCAATAATTATACAAGGTGTTTCAAGTCGAGTGTAACAAACTTATCCTTGAGGTTAAGCAAAAAATGTCATTGAACATATAGGTTCAATTTCTTCTGGTTAACAAAATACAAGTGGTTGAAATTTTATAAATAACACGAATTTTTTTAAAGTTTTGTAATCAATACACCTTTGAAAAGCAAATCGTTTTATAGAAAAATTAATTAGTTTGACAGCTGTCATTTAGTGACATTTACAATTCGAGATTAAATATGCATTTATTATAAGTTATAGAAATAATACTTAAGAGGCCCGTCTACCACCTAAAATCCAGCATAAAATTTACTAACGTAGCGAATGTTTTGTGGGCAGTACAAGAATAGTAAAATTTTATTTCAGCAATGATTTAATAGAGAAAGAATGGATCTACAGATGTGCCTTTTTAAAATTTTGATTAAATATTTGTACATAAATATAAAAATTTCGAAAAATTCAAAAAAAAATCCTATTTAATGCAAAATTTACACGGTTATATCTTATGATAGAAATTAATTTTTAAAATTTTAAAAAGGCACATTTGTAGATCCATTCTTTCTCTATTAAATGTTCATAAAAACATTATCCTGAAGTCAATAATAATCTGACAGTTTACTCGCAACGAAAACACTTTTACAGTATTTTTCAACTTCAAAATGACATTGCGTAGCTAGGGTGCGGCAAAGTACGAGTTTCGGGAGGGTTCCAGTTAGCCGTATTAGTGGGGAAAAGAGTGGAATTGAAAAAAAAGTAAAATGGAGAGTATTCTAGAAATTCGGCAAAAACGTAGACGAGCCGCTTAATATAAATGCTTAATATAATTTAAATATTGCTCGTACTATTTCTGTAACTTATAAAAAATACAGTTTTAATCTCTCATTGTAAATGTTACCAAATTACAGCTACCAAACTAATTAATTTTTCTATAAAAGTGTTTTGATTACAAAAATTTTAAAAAAATCGCGTTATTTCTAAAACTTCAACATCTTGTATTTTATTAACACAGAAGGAATTGAACCTATTTTCAATGACATTTTTTGCTTAAAATAACCTCAGGAATAAGCTGTTAAAGTTTATTACACTCGACTTGAAACATCCTGTATCCTGTATATATTAGTAACTTTACTGATAGATTATTTTACCAATTTTAGACTTTTTAAAACTCAGTAATCTATGAAAAACATACCTAAAGCAAAAGTAACTGTCGAAAACTAATGCAAACTTTGCTATTGAAGATTAGCGAAGTCTTTTGTTGTATTATTATTCTCAGCAAATTTGCAACACATGCATTTTAAAGTAAAACACATAGTTTATTTGTATTTAGATGACTACCATGTTTTGGTTTCATAGAATTTAATTTACGAAATTACAAACTACAGAGAAACAAAAACAACATAAGTACATCATTTATAAATACGAGTAAGAAAACAGTATAACAAGTACACTTTTGTGAAGCATGAAGCAATCTGTTGCAACGTATTTTTAAAAACATGAATTTTTAATTTGAATCTGCGTTTTCATTACAACTGCGTAACACTATCTTTATAAATTTCCTGTATTTTCTCCTACATTCTCAGTGCATTAAAAATTAAATACATGTTAGAGTTATATAATATTTAAGAAAGACTAATGAAGATGTCTATGCTTTTCTCCACTTAAGTGACAATTATTAATTCTACGCTTTTACTTCACATTGTTTGCATAATCTGAAGAAATATTTCAATCCCTGCCATATTTGTTCATTTTTTATACCGACATAAAATTTTAGAAATTTGTTGTACACTCTATTAAAAATAATAGAACGGCGTTAAAAATTTAGACTTAGAATGTGGTACATAATACTCGTATTTTGAGATACATAATATGCTAAGAGGCAGAGGCAGGAACGTTTGCAAGGGGAGGAGTAATCCACCTCCTGCCTCATGAGTCATGATCATTGACTTGATCAAAAAGAAAGACAAAAAATCTGGTGTGACCGCCACACAATTTTCTTATGCACAACTCGGTACATAGTATATAAATCCTAATCTTAAAGTTTAATAATTTATACATTCGACATAATAGTAAAACAGAATAACTGACATGACTGACTAATGGGTGGATTCTGTTCAAATATGTAAATGCTACACATTTGTAAATCTTTAAATAATGAACAAAATCACATCAATATTTGTTGACAAGTATAAAAATGTTCATATGATTATAGATTTCATTGCGATTTTGTTTCATATTTATAATTTTACATATCTGTAGCACTTACAGATTTGAACAGAATCGACCCATAAGCTTGTTTGTTTTTAAAGGCAACTATGTTCAAATAATACATTTTTGTACTCCATAACCTAGGAAATGACATATTAAGCACGGAATTGACAATCGGAAATGTCAATTTCCCAGTGTATTCAATCGAGAAAAATGCAAAGAACACTGGCTTTCTTGAGCATTCTACAATAAAATGATCTTCAGAATAACAATTTTTTTTAAATAAATGTTACTTAGGTACCACGATTTTCATGTATTAAAACCCACAAACAGCATCCATATATAATAATTTTGACATTGCGCGCCATCTATCGGTAGTATAGTGAGTAGAAAAAAACATCCTAACCTCAAATTGAATGATCTCACAATGAAAACGAAAATTACTATTTCGTACCAAACAATTGTACAAATCAACATATTTCTTAGTAACTGGTGACTGGGTGTGATACATATACCACTTTTTATAAAATTTATTGAATATTCGTAACATGAATTATTTGATTAAGTATAGTTTTATTCGTTACAAAAAAAATTGTACAAAGACACCATTCGCGTAAATGAAACCCTCGCTTCGCTTGTGTTTCAAAAAACCGATCATGTGGGATAAAAATCTTCCCGCATTTGGTTCGTAAATAACTATTGTCTTGATTTTCTTGAAAACTGTTTTATACATCATTTTTGTACCTTTATGTAACAGTTTTTCTTGTATAATATTAACCATTTACGATCTAACCGCAAGAAACTGAAAATAGCTGTCAATGTTCTAAAATGGCGACAAAATGGCCACATTCATTAATGACGTCAGTAAGTATAATCAAATTAGTGATTGTATACTACCTGGTTAAAGTATGTTGTTTTTGATGTATTTATTTGAGTTAAACTTTTGTATCATGGACACAGATCCACACACTCCAAAATTCAAGAAAATGGGTCAAGTAATTAAGTTAGGCTATACTTTGTCTCAGAATTCGGAGGAGCACCTATAAAAGTCCCATTTAAACAAGGAAAATAAATTGAAGTATAGTTTGGCGGCAAATTTGAATCACTTACAAATCAATGTAATATTTGAATTACAAATCAAATAAAAACGTTTTTTGAGCGGAGAAATTTCATTTTTAGTACTTGTTCCTGGTTTATCCATTGTTAATCTTAACACCTTGTTACTTAATACAATTTACACGCAGATATTCTAACCTATAAAAGAACTATCACATTTTGTAAACACTGGAGCTAATTTACTGGGTGTAAATATGGCTCAGAAATGAGCAATCTGATTAGTTAGAAAAACGCGGCAAGTTTAATAAGCTCCTCCGAATTCTGAGACAAAGTATAGTGGAATAATTGCGTCTGAGTAATATATGGAAATAGAAGTCGAAAATAGGGTTTAGATTGTTGTACATTTATATTATAATTGAGTAAATTTTACTTATATATATATATATATATATATATATATATATATATATATATATATATACAGGGTGAGTCATCGAAATGCCCGTCGTCGATATCTCCCTTGTCGTTAAAAATACAGCATAAATTTATTAACAGAATTTTTCGTCTACTCAAGGAGCATAACTTAAAATTATTTTCACATATACAGGATGTTCCATAACGACTTGGCAATAATTGTTCGTCTTTTTTTAAATGAAACACCCTATATATTTTTATATATTTTGAATTGTATTTTATTTACCTATACGAAAATATAAGTTTCATTTTAGTTTGCTGCGGCGTTGTCAAGTTATTCAATTTTTTCTCTAAAAAAAGCCGAATGCACGTATTGTTTTATAAAGGCGTACTGAAGTTATTTTAATAGTAAAAATTATGAATTTTTTTTCTGTACAGCTGTAACTATACTCTTTGTTCTGACATAACTTTTTTTTAATGTTATTATACAGGGTGTTCAATACAGAGAATCAAATTTACTCAATTTCAAATGGCTATAACTCGTCATTTTCAAATGGAACACCCTATATTTTATTATGCTGTTGTGTGTATTTTTGCATCTTCTTATGTTATAAAGGATGTCCTATGCCTAAAATCATTAATTTCGAAATTAATTAAATTAATGTTTTAAGGCATAGGACACCCTTTATAACATAAGAAGATGCAAAAATACACACAACAGAATAATAAAATATAGGGTGTTCCATTTGAAAAATACGAGTTATAGCTATTTGAAATTGAGTAAATTTTATTCTCTGTATTGAACACCCTGTATAATAACATTTAAAAAAAGTTATGTCAGAACAAAGAGTATAGTTACAACTGTACAGAAAAAAAAATTCTTAATTTTTACTATTAAAATAACTTCAGTACGCCTTTATAAAACAATACGTGTATTCGGCTTTTTTTAGAGAAAAAATTGAATAACTTGGCAACGCCGCGGAAAACTAAAATGAAACTTATATTTTCGTATAGGTAAATAAAATACAATTCAAAATATATAAAAATATATAGGGTGTTTCATTTAAAAAAAGACGAACAATTATTGCTAAGTCGTTATGCAACATCCTGTATATGTGAAAATAATTTTAAGTTATGCTCCTTGAGTAGACGAAAAATTCTGTTAATAAATTTATGCTGTATTTTTAACGACAAGGGAGATATCGACGACGGGCATTTCGATGACTCACCCTGTATATATATATATATATATATATATATATATATATATATATATATATATATATATATATATATATATATATATATATATATATATATATATATATATATATGTTACAATAGTATAAATTATTAAAAATGTAACTTGCTTGAAAATGGGCTCAACATAGATCGAAACGTCGCATTTAAGTAATAAATAAATAATTAAAACCTGAAATTTTTAAATTATTTCATCAACACATTTATATTAGAAGTTATTGATGTTCAGGATTTAAAATTACATAATATATCATTTTTATAACTAAGTGTTTTATACTTATTTTTATTCTATAAAATAATTTAATAGGTACTATTGTAATCAATGATTTTATAAAACTTAAGTATCCTACCTGTTGTCCTACACCACGAAGAATTATGAATATAATTCTGAACAATAAATATATTAAATTTTACCTGATAAATATTTTTAATTTATTTCTGTAAATTAAACATGAAATATTGTACCAAGTATATGTTTATTGCTAAGAATTAAATATAAAACCGTGGAAATAAATTATTTAATTGATTCAATTCTACATTTAACTGTCGTATATTTATTCTAGGATTTCATTCGAGAAATTTAGATTACAATAATTCTAACTATTTTTTAGTGTACTTATTGTTTATAATTCAATTTTCTGAATATGGTACTTTGTGTGCTGGCTATATCCGATTTTTACCTCTCGCCTAGAGAGGTATAGGGATCGTGAAAAAATTCGATGTCGAGATTTTTGTCAATTACCACGTTTTAGCACCTTTAGAACCTATTTTGACTATTTTCACGATGATGTCTGTGTGTGTGTTTGTGTGTGTGTGTGTGTGTATGAAAGTCTGTATGTGTGCCTACTATGCTCTTTCGTTCTTATTCATTATCTCAAATTCTATTGAACATAAAATTATAATATTTTGCATTATATATTTGTACATGTTAATGAAGAGCTGATTAGATTTTGGTAAAAATCTGCCAACCGGAAATGGTATTTTCTTGAAGCATTTTAACATTTTTTGCAAAAATTGTATAAAAGATTGCGATTGTTACAATTTAGCATACCACACATGAAAGAAGAAATTACATTGTACAATATTTAGTCTTACTTGCTTCTATATCTTTAACCAATAAAGAAATATAATTTTTTTAAATATATAATTTTACCTACCACGATTTGTGAATCACAAAATAGAAATAAAATTAAAAACAAAAATATAATTGTCAATGTGACAGATAAACAGATGTCTGTGGCAAGGAGGTTTATCTGTGGTGTAGGACTGTTGTATAGGGCATGTGTAGAGTGTGGTGTAGAATTACTTCAATGTCAAGGCGGGAGGTATTGTGATGGCCACGTCAGATTTTTTTTTATTAAAAAACTTAGAAACTTCTCGTTCAGTAATTTTTCTTAATTTTCCAATCGTACAATGCATAAATTAAAAAACTTTTATTAGCGGAAACATCTATAAAATGAATCACCTTATTCTTGTAGTTGAATTATTAATCATTTACGTCTACACATATTTGTATACTAAAGTGAAACCTGTGAATGAAACATTAATAAAATTCTTGGACAGCACAAAACAACAATATCCAATTTATTTTACAACGGACATAATTAATTCCTATTCCTAGTCAAGCAACAATCACACAACGCATGGCAAATGCCGGAAATGAGAGGACGACTGATAATGAAGAATCAAGAGAACGTTTGAGTGGCTCTAACAAATAACAATACGCTATATTATGTTATTTATGTTAAATGTTATCCGCTCAGGAACTGAGCAAATATAATGCTTACAAAACGCAAACTTAATAAATCAATAGTTTTTTTAGGGCTGCGTCTTAGATGTACAAAATCAGGAACCCCTATGGTGAGACTTATGTTTTTGTGTGTTGACGCGATAATATGACTTGCTTTTATTTCGGAATCGTTCATTATTTTTGATGTAGGTTACCTAAAATACTCAAACTCCTATAAATTAAAATTTGACGCTCTAATCAGGTGATTAGTACACAGAAACTCTAAAAAACTGTCCCTTTTTAACGAATAAAAAAAATCGACTTCCTGTTTTCAGCATTCGATTTCTCAGACATTTTTCTATTGACAGAATTATTTTTGGAACTTGGCGGGTTCTGGTGTAATTGAGAAATTTTAACATTTATTAAAACCCAAATTTTCAAATCAACTGTAATTTTAAAACGGATTAAAATATCGACTTCTCGTTCGCAGCATTGAATTCTCTGTTTGACAACTAGAGCAGAAAAAACACAACAAATTGTATAAAAATAAAAATTTCTCAAATGACACTCGGAGTCACTCTAACAAGGCTCGTCAAATTTTTGACATTTAAATACCTGATACAGAAATGTTCAGCGAATTCAGTACCACTAACGGATTCTTGATATTTTCATTTGTTTAAAAAATGCAAAGAAAAATTATTTTTTTTTCATTGAAATGTTTAAATTTTGGCTACATCCACCAGGACCTCTAAAATTTGAAAAATAATTCTTATTTATAGAAAAATGTCTGAGGAATTGAATGCTGGAAACCGGAAGTTGATATTTTAATCCGTTGAAATATTACATCTGTTTTTGTGTGATAGCGCAAAATTATAACTTATTGTATTGTTACGACACATTTTCTCAATTTTCTCGAGAACTATGAACAATATATGTGCAAAAACTTAAAATAATAAAAAATATGCATTTCATTATTATTATTGATTTGATGATTTGCCACAGAAAAATATATTTTTAAATTATTTTGTTTTAAATTTTAGTTTTTCGAGTTTACTTCGCTTTTGCTTTTGTTGCCTGTGTGTCTTCTATGTGTCCGCTATGTGTCCATGTGTGAACAGGGCTTAAGGCTGAATTACATTATATTTTTTTCGTCTAGATTTCATACTTTATTGCCGAACTATTCATATTCAATCGGAACTCTTCGATCTTTTTCGAGCCAAAACTTTTAATGTTATAAAGGTTGGTCAAACTGACTGCACACTGAACTGAGCATGTGTAGACAAATCTAGTATAGTATAAATCTCGAATAGAAAAATATATTTCTATATTAAAAAAATATGGAAATCGAACGGAACTCGGATGGGAGTTTCTTATTTACATTATACTAGAAATGGCTAGAAAATTCTAGGATGAATCTCGAACTAGAATCTAGACGAAAAAAATTAATGTAATTCAGCATTTAAAAACTTAAAATTAATGTATACATGCATAACCTATCATCTGCATTACGACATTATGTTCCCAGTAGCGAAGAAGAAAAGCTTTTGTAATGAAATGACAGTCGCCATCGCCAGCTAAACAACTCACTTCCGTGTTAAAATTATGCCCGAAGGACAACAAATTCCAAGTTCTGATCGCCATGCGCTTGGCGCCAAATGCTGATCAATTTCTCGCTGTTTTTTACGCGCTCGCGCACGCATATTTGTGTTTTTTTATTGCAAAATGTTTTGATTTGCAAGTTGAACTGGTCATTTCGTCATTGATGTTTATCACTGACATGTTTAAATGGCGATTACTTTTCAGTTAATTTAAAAATGCGTGTGGCTTGTGGCTATGAAAATTATGTGTTAGCGTTAAATGCTGTTTACTTCCTTTGGTTATGTGAACTGAGGGGGAAGTACCGGAAATATAGTTGCTGTTTTTATCAGTGTTGAAATTCTTGTTGATTTTCAATGTGTGTTTCTTGAAATAATTTCTATTAAATTAAACATTAATTGCGAATCTATTTACATAATTAGGTGTACCATGCTACCGTACTTAAACAATTTAAATTAATTCAATTAAAATATACTTTTTTGCACAATTATTGGCCTTTTTTATCAACTTATTTTATATTATTCACATTTTGGTGTAGTTACATTTATATTATTGTATTAATATGTATTATATTTTCTTGTTTTTATATTAGCTTCTGCTAAATAAAGATTTATTATTATTATATTACCATGCCTGTTTCCAAAACGTATGTTTATTTGGTCTTACCGGTTGCTAGTCTAAACAAAACGGTAAGTAAATTACTTGCCGTTCTAGAACGTTAATATTAATTACGAAGAAATTAATATTTGCGTAGGGATAAAAAAGACCAATAGTGCAAAAAAATTATATAAGCATCACGAAGGTTAAGGAATTACCGATGTCAGACAAAATTGGAGACTGAGCGAAGTCTTCCATCGGTAAACTGTTCTTACCGTTCTTGATACTTAATATACTAAAATGGTACTATAAAAAAAGAAGAAAATAAAATAGTTATTTTTATTTCATTCTGACATCTTATACTCGTAGTAACATTTCGGACTATTTATAGTCCCCAAAACAGAACTAGGCCTTTAAATATTATTGTCCTATAGGAGGTCCTTGCTAGGAAGCTTAATATTTATTGAAGAAAATGATTTATCATTAGATAAAGCTCGGTAATCGAAAAATGTGATATAATATTTTGTGCATTATCTCAGACAAAAGTTCCATTACACACAAGAAAATAAATAACTGACCCACAAATTATGAGTTAATTTAAATTTGTTTAATTTGGTGGTACAAAAATTACATATAATATAACAAGTGGCTAAACAAGGCTTTTTTCACGAGCACACAAGTGAAAAAAAATTTAATGCCACTTTTAACACTTATTATATCATGAATAATAATTATTTGAATTTATTATGGTGTCTTTTTAGTGATAAATAAAATACCTGTTTTTGGATATTACCAGAGCTGGGCAATGGGCAAGCATCGAAATCAAAATACTTAAGTATAAGTACCAGTACTAGCTACGGTCAGTACTTGTTACCAAGTATATTTCCAAGTAAAGCTTCACAGTACTTAAGTAAAGTATAAGTTTTTCTTGTCAAAAGTACTTAAAAAAGTATTCTTTAAGTACCAGTATTTTTTTAATTAATATAATATATTGCATGGTTTATAACCTTATTACCTTCGATTATTACCTTTTTTTCGAGGTGTTAATTCACAGTAAAAATGTCATTCTGTCGCTGTGGTCGCAGGTTGAATAGTATAATTACTTAAATTATTGAAAAAACTTAAGTACTTTTACATTATTTCAGTATTGAAAAATTTAATAATTTAAAAAGTACGTCAATATTATTTACGATTATGAAATGAAATAAGTCTTAAGTTTTTATTTTAGTAGGTAGTACTTAAAATTTTAAAGTAATAAATACCAAAAAAATATTTATACTTAAGTACAAATATTACATACTAGTTGTTATTAAAAATTAATACTTAAGTACCTAAATACTTTAAGTAATGCCCAGCTCTGGATATTACTAGTTACTCTGATTTACATTGCACAATCCCTTGAAATAATTAATAAATTTTTAATATTTTATGTTGCTACTTTGTGAAGTTAACTGTTGACTGTGACTTTCTTATCTGTTTTTTATACTAATGAGTTATGAATATTGAGTACTAAAACTATAATATTTTTACTTTCGAGTTCGAGTAACATTGACCTTAATGATTTAAAATTCTTACGCAGTTCAAATGAAAATGAAATTTCGCATCAATAAAAAAAATAATATGAAGCGGACACAAACTTAAAAATATTTTTATTCTAGGAAAAATATTTCAAAATTATTATAATTACGACGATCAAGAATCGTATGATTTATCGATTGACGCATTTTTGAATTTTTTTATCAAATAGATTATTTATAAAATAACAAAAATATATTTGTTTTTAACGACTGAAATTTCAAAGAAATATTATTTCAAAGATTCTGAAATAAATATTTTCCTAGTTAATTCAAAATAATTATTGTATTTTTCACATCAATTGAAACGCAAAACTATTATTTTACATTATTGGTCTAAAATAATAATTTATAAAAAGTACTTAGTACCTATGAAAATCTGAAAAATAAAAAACACGTACTACGACGAATGTAATTATTTTTATTAAATATATTTAAGATCACTAGTTTAAATATACTTTAATTAAATAATTAGGTTTTCCCGTATGACCGGTATTGACAGTTTTTTTATGACAGCTCCTAGCACTTGTTTTACTTTTAAGAAACTTTTTAGTAAAAACTTTCCTCGTGTGTACAGGGCATTAGGTTGTCAAGTATGAAACCTATTATTTTGACTAAGCTAAGTTAAAAGCCATATTATTTATTTGAAGCAATACTTGAAGTATAAATTTGATTTAAAAAGTTTTTAATAGAACTAATGTTAACATGAGTTCTGAAGAACAAATTTCCGGCATTATGCTCAATTATTTCGAAAAAGATAAATTGCCACTCAGGGTACCTACCACGAATATTTGTGAAATTTATAAAAACACCGTAACTGTAATTTTTAAATTATGGCAATTTTGTATTATAAATAGTAACTACATACTAAATAGTTATGATTAATTTAAAAAAATGTTAATAATTTATTTAGTTCTGAGATATAAGGTTTATAAAATTCATGACGTCATATGTATTAGCTTTGAAATGAAGCTTCTCATTGACTAAACATTGTTTTTCCGCTGTCCGATATTCATTCTGTAATGGATACAAATTTATTTAAAACTGTCAGTTTTGTAGGTTGGAGTTATTTTTTCGTATGTAAGTGTAATATATTAGTATAATACAGGTAGGTACTTATACAAATAGTCATTTTATGAAAATTTATTAAAAACTTCCTAATCATGTAGAACAAAGTTTCAAACTGATGGTGTTAGTCCAACAACACAAGCTCACCAGCGCCATTGAAACGTCAAAATGTTTTGTTTTGTAGGTTTTTAAATTAATTTTTATTTTCATATTGAAGATAATACTGAACAAGTGTAAAATTTAATACATCTTTACCAAAAAAATTTTTGGAGTTGAAATAGGAAATTTTAATTTGCTATAGTCCACTTATTTTGCGGTCTCTTCAACATCATTTTAAGAACTTCGAAGACAAAGGAGCGCTCAAATAGTGCATCGCTCTCAAAAGCAATCGAATTCTTCAGAGTTGGAATTGAAAATTTGGTGAAAAGATAGCAACAAGTTGCTTTATGAGGGTGATTTCATAATTAATAAAATATAGTCAGTTTTCGACCTTTTTCATTCAATAAAAATAATGGGTTTGATACTTTGACAACCTAATACGTATTTCTAAAATTAAACAAATATAAGAAAACTCTGTTTCTTTAGCATACAACCATTTTATCAGTAAGATTTAGATAACTATCACTTTACCAGAATGTTGAAATCCTGGCGCTAAAGTAAATGTTTCCTAACAACTAGATAAGCCCTCAAGCAAAACAAATCCATCTACATCACTGACATCGCATTAATATTTACTTCCTACATTATTTCCGTATTATACTAACTAATTATACTTTTATTCTGATATCCGCCCCCAGGCAAAATAAAATCCTCCTTGCCCGCCACTGGCGTTGCATATGGATAAATTCACAGAACTGAATTCTACACAAAACTTTAGGAGGTTGGGGACCCCTGCAGTGGCGTACATTAGCGGGGGCGGGGGCGGATATGAAAATAAATGAAAATAAAAATAAATTAAAACAAAAGTCGCTCAACGCGCGTTGGCTGATATCATTACAATTCGTTCAGTTGCGGTGATATATTTTTACAATAATTACTATTCACTAATCAAAAAATACTTGGCATGCTTAAATTTTTTTAAATAATTTGCAAATGATTTAGAAAAAGTAAACAAAATCTTCACGGACTTATTTTTAAAGGTTTATAGGAAATATATTATTACAAGTTCTATTAATTTTTCGTCATTGTATCATATAGTTTAAAGCATGAAAAACAAAGATTTAGTGCCAATAGAGTCCATGTAAAATGAGCGTAATTTGAACATTCAATTACTCAAAAACCGGCTAGCCGAAAATTTAAAAAAAATTGTTTAAGATCTCAATAGTGTAATAAAGGCACTGTATTTTCATTCTCTAATCATTTTATTATTATGGTCACCAACGTCCTTAATACCTACATAATGTATTTTATTTTATTATTTTGAAAACAAGAGCCAATGCATGAAAAACTAATTCATTTTTCCAATCCTAACAAACCGTAAAATACTTATTTGTTCAAAATGTCAACTTATACAAACAGTAGAACGGCCGTGTGGAAATCTTAATCGAAAACGCAGCTTGAGCGTATCGTAATGATTTTAAAATGCATGTTTTCTGTTCCTATCTGTTAAAAAAAATAATGTCAATGTGTCAAAGTGAAATGTCAAATAGTGCATGTAAGTTAATAAAAATGTAAGTAAATATAGAGTTGTAGAAATAGTTAAGTGTGCAACGTCGAAATGCTCTTACCCTTCGGACCGTGCCGCAAATGAAACACTCGCATTTAAGATTATTTTTTCGACACTTGCTACACAATATACCTACTATTTTGGCCTCTTGAAGTGTAAACATAACAATCACACATCGTTGTCTATGGTAGTTGCAATTTTTCACATGCCATGACTTTACCGCATATTGTTCGGTAAAGAGCACAGAATTTAGACTATTAAATAAAAAGTTAAATTTAAAATAAAAAAGAGAGCCATATTAATTTTCAATGTGACATTTGCTGGCGACATCTCTGAGCAGTTGATTCGAAGTCTACTTGAAGGAAAATTTAGTGCAAATGTCAAATTCATCTCACTTAACCTCATAAAATACGATATTTTAATAAAAAAGTAAGTCGTCCAAAAAATATAGTACATAATGTGTGCGTTAGGTATTTGCACATCGCTCGGTTTTATTAAAGCACTCCGCTTCGCGTCGTACTTGAATGTAAAACCTCGCGTTGTAAAGTAAAACCTACCGCACTATAAATAAATAACTAATACCAATCTAGTTTTATTATTTATTGCAGAAAACGATACAATTATTTTTAATAGTTATTTATATTACAAGTGGGATAAGAGCATTATTACAGCAGTTGAATGTGAAGAATTGCACGACGAGGTCGTAGACCGAGTCGTGTAATCACATGAGTGCTGTAATATGCTTGTGATATACAAAATTTTAACCACGAGTGCTCAAAATTATTAAAAATTGATATTTTTGTTTAAACGTCAGATTTGAAATTTTAAAATATATTTATTTTGACAATTGACAGTTTCTATAATTTTGATTTAAAATCAAAGCAACAGGGTACAAACAATTTGCTTGAAAGCAGGACATCCTGTCAGTTTTAATTTCAAACAAATTTTTAATTTGTAAGTTTATACGTGATATTTATTATTCGTTTATAAATTATTTATTATGGGCCAGTAATTCAAAATTGATTTATTCCAAGAATATTTAAGGAATAAAAAGGTAGACAAGTAGGTATATTATAACCTCAACACTACTGTCAAATATTAACAAAAATCTTATTTTTATTAGTAGTATCCATGGCTACGAACGAGTGCAGTAGAGTAAATGCGAGAGGTAATAGACAAAGGCACATCATATTACTTCACTAGTGAGGTAATATAACTAATTACCTCACTCAAATAATGATAATAATATGACTATTATATCACTGGCGTGGATAAAAATTATTACTAACCTTGTCCGAATCACACCTGCGGCATCGAAATATACACCACTGCGTTCATTTGTTTAATCCTTAATTCTAAATATTATAAAAATTATTTTAACACTATAATGCCGTTATAAAATGAGGGTAGCATCATTTAAACACCACAATAATGTACAATAATCACCAAAAAACTGACACTATTCACTTACTCCCTCAGTTTTCAATCACCACATGTGCAACACAATACTGTAAACTTCAGAGCAACGAACCAAGACTGACTGGAATAACAATTAAATTTTAGAATTCGACAAAATTGAACAAGTAAATGCGATTTCTCTGCAATATTTTATTGGAATAATAATTTCGTGAATGACACGAACATTAACGAAGTGACAAGTGATTTTTAATAGTATAATTTTTAACGAGTACATAATGTAGGCTATAATGAATGAGGATGAAAGTTTGTTCACGAGCCGAAGGCGAGTGTATAAATCATCCGAGTTAATTATAGCCATTATTTTCGAGTCAAATACGACGTTTTATCTACAACTTTTTAAATAAAACAACATTTTCTTACTACAAATTTGTATTGATATTAACTTAACCTCAAACTTTGGTGTGATGACAATTTATCCGAGTAATTTAGAACTATTATGGGCTAGTCATATACAGCGTTTTACAATTTTTTATTATTTTTACTGTTTCTGCTTACAACGTCATAAAATGATAACTTGATGTAACACTAATATTAAAACAGATGTGATGGCAGTTTGACAGTTCGAGAGAATAAAGTACTCATTATTTAACAGTGTGAAATAATGAATTCATTATTTCATAATGTGTCCTTATGGAGGGGTTTATTATACTACTTTCACGTATATAATGAATACATTATTCTATTGTTGTAGATAAAATTATATATTGTGCATTTAGGGACGAAAGTGGCGTTTTTCCGACGAGTGCGAAGTTGGAAACACGAGCGAAACGAGGGCTGCCTCCAGATGATATGATAACATTATGGAAAAATGTATAATAATTCCATAAAATAAATAAAAATAATCTAAATAATACATTTTGGAATCCCTAAAGCGGGAGGAAAAAATCAAGTGAATTCCCGCTAAAGCGGAAGAAAGAGTACTTTTTCTCCCTAAGTATGGGTTCCCTCATAAAGCGAAGGAAAAGTACTTTTTCTCCCTAGGGAGAAAAATCAAGTGGATTTTCGAATAAAGCGGAAGGAACCGTACTTGACGATATAAATGATAAAAATTAGAATACATTTTAGGTCATGTTCGGTGTATGTATATTATAGTATTAGTGAGGAAATAAATTTTACGTTTGAAATGCCTGTTAAATAGAAATATCGTTGCCATTTTGATACCTACTTCATATAACCTCAATTCTTCGATAAATTGACTTTAAAATTAAATATCATTTTTATAAAACTGACGATTCCCTTGAAAATTTAATACAATCTTCTTCAATTAATATTGTGTTAGTTTTTCGTTAAAATGTAAAGCTATAAATAAAATATTATTCTTATATTTTTATGCTAATAATAATATCCATAGTTCAGTGCAGTGACAGAAAAATTATCAACTGTAATTATACAAGAGCTTTTTATTTTGCCGGGTAAATTTCTGTTTATATTGAAACCATGTTGCTTAGCCCCGTAGATGGAGTGATTTTATTTTAAAACAATTTTTCGAGTCAAATTGCTGTCAAGGTTGAAATGTCAAACAAACATTTATTCGGAGCAGGGACCTGAACCGAACCGGAACATAAACCGAAACCGGAGTGAACCGGCTTATTTTTATGAACCTAAACCGAAACTTGAACCTTTTTTCTAAATTAAACTTATAATATTGCATTTGAGTGTATTTTTAAAAAATTAAAATTAAAATTTAAATATCAACTGTTGAACCCAAATTGTACCGGTTCGCGAAACGGACAAAAATAAAAATTTCGAACCGAAACACACAAAACCGAACCAAATTTTTTTATTAAACCACGAACCGAACTCGAACCGTTATTTTCAACGGTTCAGGTCCCTGATAAATATTAAAAATATGATGCAAATGACATTTAAGTATTTTGTTTGATTGCTAAGAAAAAGGAAAATAAGGTTTTATCAATGGGGTATTTGCATGGTACTGAAAATTAGATTTTTAACACTATGAACATAATGTTAATGTTAGGTCTAAAAAATTGATAAAAATACAAATTTTATTTTAAAAAAATTATATGTTTTTTAGTAAATTGACAAAGAAATTTTACTGTGACGTCATTATTTTGCATTGAACATATGGCAACTTTCTACGTCACACCGCATTTTCATTAATTATTTTTGCACTTGGAAAATCAAAAATACTTGTTTTTATCTCTTCTTCAAAAATATTCAATAAAAAAAATCATGCAAGTAGCCCATTGAAAACAGTTACCTTCCTTTTTATTCGCTCTCTGATCGATCATCCAAATCCGATCGACCAAAGAAATGAATCGATCTGAGCAATTGACCGATGAATCGATCGATCTTTCGATAGCTTTTATCCAGAGGCGTATTGCATCCCATTCATTCCGACCAGCCTCCGCCACTGCTCGTTGCCTAACCCAACCTAGTGCAGCACTTCCTGTTCACGATCACGATGCGCTGAGCTGTGCTGCGCTGCGCTGTACGCTCACATCCGCGTACTCTGCTCAACGGACTCGCGGACTGCACGCTACTTCCTCCTAACCTTAATAACAAGCAAAAGAGTTGCTATGTTGTCATGCAGGGCCATATTCAGGTAAGTGTACAATAGACTTGTTTAGTGTGACGTCACTTTCTAGTTCCAAACAAGAAAATGGCCACTCGTTGCTAAGGTAGTTGCTATGCTAGTCGATAAAACAGTTTGGTTTGACAATCAAAAATCATTTATAAAATAATTTATTACGGAACTAAACTTTATTACGTATATTAAGCCACTTTAAAACAATTAAATCTCAAAATAAATTTAAAGACGCAGTTATTGTCAAACGGCAAACGTCAAACCAGCCTGTTTTACCGACTTGCATAGCAACGGTCTTAGCAACGAACGGCCAATTTCTTGTTTGGAACCAGGTGTGACGTAACCACTAAACAAATCTATAGGCACAGCACAATGCAGGTTGAAATCATTTTGTTATAAAATATAAAAGTTGGCAGAAAAACTCATTATTGAACCAACAAGAAAACAAAAACAATGATAATATTCTTAAAACAATAAAAAAAATGTAAAGTCGATACATTCATCAGATGCCCGTTTCCACTCAATCAAAAATTTATCCATTGTTGCCGTTAGTTGTATTTTTGCTACCTTACCTACTAACTCTGCTACTTGCATACTCTGGAGCTTCGGTATTGGGATATTGCACTACTAAGAGATGGCGCTGTTATTCACCTAACAAAGGTGCACTTTTGCTTGGTTCATACTTATTAATTTATTTCTTAGTAATCTTAGTGCAATATTATAAAATAATAGCTTTATTAGGTTCTTAGTACTTTTGCCCCCAGTTCGCATTCGTAATGAAATATGCAAATTGCTCATGAAATCTCAAAGATAAACAGGGGGGGGGGCGGAGGACCAATAAATATTTTCAAGGAAAAGGAAGGTTCACAACCATTAGTTTGGCTCAGGATTTAGGTTAAATCAATTTTTTTAATCAGTTCAGGTTTTGCTCGTTCACTAAAATAGCTGCGGCTTGTTTCGGTTTTATCCTGTTCCGGTTCTATTCAAGTTCTTGTTTAGAACTAGGGAACTCGAACTGCACAGAATAACGGTTCTAGTTCGGTTCACGGTGCTTTATTATAGGGTTCGATTTGATCCGGTTTTTATATTTCTCCTTGAAATGAACTGGTAATCGATTTTCAAAAAAGTGGTTCAAATTTAACATAATATTCGATCTAGTTTTGGACTCAAATATATTGAATTTCAAAAATCAAATCAAATTTGACCAAACTAAACAATAATGTTAACATAAATACACATCACATTTTATTTGTCTGTGTTTACCTATTGGACACTGTACAACAAATACTACAAATATTCTAAAGCCTGCCCTGGCAGCAAGTAATCACACTCGCACAAAGTAACAAATAATGTTGAGTATTATTATATAACATGCTAGCAAACATTACAGGTTTTGCACGACTACAAGAAGTAGGAATTTCCTACGGCCACCTGTTAAAAACTAGTTAATGTGACGTGCATTCCAAACTGTCATGCTTCCATTAAGTACCTCAATTATTTTTAAGGAACTAAATCGATTAGTCGATTATGATAGATTTTTTCATCGAATACCTACTACCATTCACACTTCTCACAACTTTGTCAACCCATGGTAAACAATTATTTTTACCTCCCGCCGGGATCGTGAAAAAAATCGATGTCGAGATTTTTGTCAATAGGCACGTTTAGAACCTACTTTGACTATTTTTACGAGGATGTCTGTGTGTGTATGTATGGAAGTCTGTATGTTCGCCTAATATGCGCTTTCGTTCTGATTCATTACTTATGTCAAATTCTATTGAACATAAAATTCTAATATTTTGCATTATACATTTGTGCATCTTAATGAAGAGCTGAAAAGATTTTGGTAAAAATCTGCCAACCAGAAATGCTATTTTCTTGAAGCATTCTAACATTTTTTGCAAAAAATATAGGAAATACTGCGATAGTTACAATTTGTCATGCGACATTTGAAAGAACAAATTACCTCTTACAATATTTATTTAACATCGTTTCTATATCTCTTACCAATAAAGGAAAATATGTAATTTTACCTACCACGATTTGTAAATCATAATATAGGAAAAAAAATTTAAACAAAAATGAAAATGTCAATGCCTTGTGTCAATGTGACAGATGAACAGACGTATACACAGTTTCTGAAATTTTTGTGACACCATTTTTAAAGAAATGTATAAATATTATTATTAACTGGGTTTGAAACTTAGTACCTAAGAGCCGAAATTTAATAAATAAAAAACTGACTGAATTCCATTAAGTTTTTATCCTTCCATTAACCGTATCCAGTCAAGAAGCATCGATTCATTTTTAACTGGATATAATGTAATAAGGTAATAATAAAGTAAAAATTGTTTCTACAAAGAGTTAATTTGATTTCAATGCCAATCGGAATCGGTACTTTGCTTGAAGAACTATAAAAAAATTTACAAAAAGTAGCCTAACAAAAACCAAATTCACATATTAGTGAGTGTCAAGGCGTGAGGTTATGTGCTAGCCACATCAGATTTTTTGTTGTTGTTTTAAAAGCGAGCAGCAAATAATCAAATATGATCAGTAAATTAAACACAATAAAAAACATAAAGTTATTTTAGGAACACCGGAACGTATAATTATAATTTTATTAAAAATTAAAAAATAATCACTTATAATCTCACATGCGCATTAATTCTTCCCGGCAATTTTCTTGAGTGCTTTCCAATAACGTCTTAATCAGCTCGAGTGGTACACGAGAACTGAGTATATCAATTTTATTAATTAAGACCAATGATTTGAAAATATTTATTGTAAGTGTACATTTTGTTTAGCTAGAATCTAGTAAAAGAGCATTAAAGTTCTATTTTCATGCATATAGGTATTTGTTAAAATGTACATACCCACAACTTCGGTCAAGATAATTCATACCGGTTGTGTTATGAAATAAGTTTTTCAGATCGCCGAAATTTCGACAGGAAGTTAACAATAATAATAATAAGCGTATATCGTGATTCACAAAAAGAAATTTGAATAACCAGAAATAATGCATGACTTCCGTTTAAATTTTATTATGTTTTTATATATCATTGTACAAAAACAAATGCGCATATTTATTACATAAGCTCATAATTCATAATTTTGCATTTTTACTTTCATATACACAGAATAAGTAAGTCTAGGTATCATGAAAAAATTCGATATCGGGATTTTCGCGGAAATAAATGTTTTGAGGTCTTCTGAATCAGTTTTGACCATTTTGTAAAATGCTGTCTTTATGTGGATGGATGGATGGATGGATGGATGAATAGATGAATGTTTAAGTATGTGCGTCCGGATGTTCAATAACTCATGAACGAAAAAAGTTAAAATAATGAGATATTTAGGGATATCATAATATAATATAATAATATCATAATGAACTTTGTTTAATTGCGAGTCAATACCATTTTATATTGAAGTTTCTGTACAGTGTGGTCTATCATTTTTTAAATAAACGAAGAATTTACGGGTTGGGGGGGCACCACCAGATTTAGCCATAGTATTAGGTACCTATACCTACATTTAAGCAGAATCAAACAAAATTCACAAGTGTTAATATGAATATTTTTTAATGATAACTGCAATATAAAGTAATAAGTAATTCACATTTTATTAAAGTTTTTAAACATAAAAGTAATTAAAAATCTGATGTAGCCAGCACATAACCTCCCGCCTTGACATTTTAATATTTTTTAAATATAATAATACAATAATGGAAGCTTCTCGACTGAAGGATTATTAGAAATAATACACAGTGCTGGGATACAGTCAATTTATTAAAATTAATAGCGTCAACCAGTTTCGGCCCCACGTGGGACATGGGTCATCTTCAGGAGGTGATATGTCGTGAAAAGTTACAAAAACATGTCATAACGTATAAAAATATAAATAGATAAATGAATAGTTAAAACATTTAATAGTTTAGTCAGAAATTAAAAAATCGTGCACCTTTATGGACGTTAAAAAATTAATTTAAAAAACTTAATTAGTTTTTTAATGTCCATAGAGGTGCACGATTTTTTAATATCTGACTGAACTATTTAAGGCTCCTTTCGAATGAGCGTGTAGTAGTAGTGTAGTTACTTATTAAATTCATAACTCGTGCATTTTGATTGCTTTCAACCAGATTTTAGTAAAGCCTGTTTTACATTACTCTTTTTTCGTCTAGATTCTAGTTCGAGATTCATCCGAGAAGTTCCTATCCATTTCGAGTATAATGTAAATCAGAAATTCCCATCCGAGTTCCGTTGGATTTCCATTTCTAGTATAGAAATATACGCCCGGCTCTATTTTTCTATTCGAGATTCATACTAGATTTGTCTACGCATGCGCAGTTCAATCTGGAGTCAGTTTGACCAACCTTTAAAAGTTTTGATATTTTGTTTCAATTTGTTCACGTTGACATTATTTATGAGTTTTGCACTTGTACGTGTTATTCAAGTTGTGTTAATATTTTTTCCATTATAAATTCTAACCTCCAAATCTTAAGTTGTCACTTGTTAGAATAAGTAAGAATATTATTTATTATTTTGAAGTTGCCTAACTTGGACCATTTCGGAAAAACCGAAGAATTCCGATTGTATACGAATAGTTTGGAAATAAAGTATGAAAATCGGACGAATCTCGGATGGAAATCTAACGAGAAATCTAGCATGAATCTAGACGAAAAAAGTATAATGTAAAACAGGCTTTACAGTATACTAGCTGTAGGTATGTATTATCTTTTTCGATTTTCCGGACTTGTTTTGAATAATGGGAAGTCTAGAAAACCATCAAAATTCGTAGTTTACCAATAACACTTTTGTCGATTGGAATATTTTTTCAAAAAAATTATACTTTATCTGCTATAGTTTCTCAATAAATTGTGGTACATCGCTATTTTTTCAAGAAACGTCCCTCAATTTAAATTTAAAAAATCTGCTGTGGCCAGCACACGATCTCTCGCCAAATTCTGCTTATTCTACTAATCTAATAAAAATAGTTTTACTTACATTTTAATAGTTCCATGTTCATGTAATATGTAAACGATGAATGTAACCAAGATGCAAAGCAAAAGATGACAACCATGACAACTGTACTGTCACTGTCATAATAATTCAAATTTTGTGTAGAAACAAATTTCATATCATGGACAAGATACTGGAATTTCAAAAAATTAAATTTAAATTGTCCTATAATTTATGATGGTACAGAAAATTCTTTTAAAAAAATTCTGTTATAGGTATATATTATCATAAATGCTTTATTATCGAGATAATTTAAGGAAATTCATATTGCTGTAAATGAAAAGTCTTACTTCCGGTTTATGAATAGGCATCTCCACCATAATCGAAATAAGAAATATTAACGATAAAAACATAAATTATATGTGCAGTTATGACTAATAGTGAAGAAATAAAGTTTTTAAATAATTTCATTGAAAAGATATAAATTATTTAAAATTCCATGACGCAGGTAGTATTGGGCGTGATTTGTTTTGTATAGGACGTTGTTATTGGCCGTAAAATTTTCGCGCGATGATTACATGACATTTGAAAATATACAAAATTCATTTTCTTGATTTTCTAGCAAACAGTGCCATTTATAAAAAAAATCTATATAAATCTATCTTGTAGAGAATTTTGTGCTCTACAATTCCGTTTAACAGTTTTCTTCGTAATGTAAACCATTTGCAAGATAAACGCGAAAAACAAAAAACGGGGACAATTTTTTCAAAATGGCGGCTGACACGGACACTTCCGGTGATGCCTCCACCCCTTAAAATACTCAATAAAGTATGGTAAATAAGAACAAAAAATTGCTTTTGGCTCGAAGTGCACAATAATTTCACTAAGCCGCCGGACTAATATACGTAGGATGCAACTTCAAAGTTGTTTACATAATTTTGTTAGCAGTTGTTTTTAAAAAATTTATAGCCCGCATTATAGCTCTTGACAAATTTCCCATTTTCTGCGAAAATATTTATTTTATTTTCACAAAAAAATTTTGGAAAGCGGGAAAAATATTTAGACCAAATGTCTTTACAAGGTTCACTAAAATCAATATTGCCTATGGCACACCGGTCGAGGAGCATCGAGTAACTCCTCGATGAAACGAAAGAACGCACCCGTCCACGATGGATTTCTATTTAATCGGTGACAAATACATAAAAGTTTTGCGCGAAATCAAATACAAAAGATAAGTCTGAAATGAGATACATTCGTTTGAACAACTCGATGAAAATAGCGGCGCCCCTATTTTTCGTCGAGGACGGGGTGCGTTCTATCGTTTCATCGAGGAGTTACTCGATGGTCCTCGATGCTCCTCGACCGGTGTGCCATAGGCATATGAAATTATCAATCCTAATACTGCAACAAAATTCATTTTAACTTACGTCTTTTTTGAAGTCATGTTTACAAAAATTTACATCTGTCTCTGTCATTTGTTATGCCTAGTGCACACGGAGAAACTTTTTGACATATTTCCTGAAAAAAGTTTCCGGAAACTTCAAAGTTTTAACGGCGTCTATAAAAAGAGGCGTTTTCAGGAAACATTGTGAAGTGCAACTAACTTCTTATTTGTCAAATCGTCAAATGTGACATGTGATCATAATAGTTATTTGTGTATTAAGAGCATAAAGTGACTCTTTGTTACTCGCGCACTGTAATTGCAGCGCAAGCCGAAGGCGAGAGCTGCAATAGTGCAAGAGGAACAAAGACACTTTATGCTCGTAATACACACATAATTTTATCTACGACTAAAATTATTTGTTATAATAATAATAGTATTCAGTTAGTTCAATCTGCGTTCAATCAATTTATGTTTGATTCGTAACCATGACGATACCAATAATATCGAAATAAATAAATAAAAAAATTTGTTTGATTCTGTCATTTTCTTTTATTTTATGTAATCAAAAAGTACTTTATTGAGCGTTGCCATAGGAGACGCGCAATAAAATGTTTTTTTGCTTGGTCCTCAGTAACAATCAACTTTACGTTGACAATTGAAAGCATAAATATAAACTTTTCATAGTAGTCGTAGATAATAGTTATTTGTGTATTAAGAGCATAAAGTGACTCTTTGTTACTCGCGCAAGGTAATTGCAGCGCGAGCCGAAGGCGAGAGCTGCAATAGTGCAAGAGGAACAAAGACACTTTATGCTCGTAATACACACATAATTTTATCTACGACTAAAATTATTTGTTATAATAATAATAGTATTCAGTTAGTTCAATCTGCGTTCAATCAATTTATGTTTGATTCGTAACCATGACGATACCAATAATATCGAAATAAATAAATAAAAAAATTTGTTTGATTCTGTCATTTTCTTTTATTTTATGTAATCAAAAAGTACTTTATTGAGCGTTGCCATAGGAGACGCGCAATAAAATGTTTTTTTGCTTGGTCCTCAGTAACAATCAACTTTACGTTGACAATTGAAAGCATAAATATAAACTTTTCATAGTAGTCGTAGATGTCTCAGTCTCAATTTCACAGTGTCAGTAGTGACATCGTGCGGATCAAAGCCCAGTTTCCTCATAATTTTTAGTTTTCAAATAAATCAACAGATGTCTCAATTTCACTGCAAAAGGTCAATTTTCAGTGTAATTTTCACTAGTGAAAATTGTCACTGTAGTAGTTCGTCTGTGATTGGCACAATTCAGCAGAATACTGTGTTTTGATTGCATGAAAAACTATGAGTGGAATTGTCAGTAAAAAAAAAATGCAGTAGGAATTTTAAATTTGTGCAAGATAAATATAAGAAAACTTTATTTTTCAATTGTTATTATTCAAATTCATCATAAAATTTACAATAATTTGTGAATGGTGATTCTGAAATGCGAAAATTAGCTTAGTTTACATTTGGATTTGTACCTACATGAAAGAGACTCAGCGATTAAGTCAAATGCTCTACGTGTAAATTCACTTAGTTCAGCAGGTTTTAAATAAAGAATTGTTTGCAAGGCATTTAAAACAGAAGAAGTAACAGATAGGCCTTCATGAATTTGAAATTCGCAACTGCCTTTAAAACTCTTTGGCCCTAAATAACTACATTATTAAGCTAGATTCAGACCTACTCAATTATAATGTATGATAAATATTTGTATAAAGCCAATTTTTATTCTTGGTGGTAATTTTAATAATCATAGACCAAAAAAAGCCCTGATTGGTTAATTTAGCACTTATACTTATAAGTGGGTAGGTAGGTCTGAATCTAGCTTTACCGTTGAATTTTAATTTAGACTAATTGTAAGTTACCTGGAAACCATAATATTAAACCTTTATCTAATTTTGTGGATGATAAATTGATTTTAGCAATGCTATACGCGGTTTATGTAATTGATTCATTTTTGTCATTGATTTTAAAGCACCCCCTGCATTTTTTCCGGATACTCGAATAATTACAACAGCGTATAATAAAACAATAGCTTTATAATTTAGTAACAATATCTCAAGATAAAGCATATATTGTGCTTGAATATCTAATTTTTGTAAATGTAGTACAAAATAAATAAAAGTTTCTATTATTTAAAATTTAAATATTGTTCATAGTTTAAAATTATTATAACCTAACATTATACGTAAATTCAAAATGTACTTGTAATTGAAATATAACAATTTAGATAAATAATATTTGTCAATAATGATAAATATTCATTAAATTTTAAAAATTATTTGTTTAAAATAGAAAATAACATGTTATTGACACTTCACAAATGACAGTCCGTCTAGTGGAGGATTTCAGAACTATTTATTTATTGGATAAACAAAATAGTTTTTATCTTTATTTTTAAATAAAATATTCATCTGGATGACAATTTAAGCAGTAAATAAACACTAAATATGAATTATTTTTAAGATAAAACTTAATTTGTATCTTTCTTTTAAGTTATATCCACTTGACAACTAGGGATAACACAGTAACAGTCGAAACAGTAAATTCCCTATATTAACCGACATTGAAGAAGGAGGAAGCATCACTTAAGTAAGGTATATTAGCAATACAGAGTCCTTTTAAAGTAGAAATCAGTTATATTAATTTGAAGTCTGTGTTGCAATTTAATTACAGAATAAATACTATTTTTTTATCAACTTAATTAACTATAAAGCGTAACCAATCAATAGCAACTTAACGTACGACCGTTGTATAAGTTGGATGTGATACGTGATCGATTTTGTTTGTGATTGTGATTAGAATTAAGTTACCGGTCTTTTGGATAAAATAACAAGTATGAGCATGTAGTTATTAATTGTAAACAATTCAATATGACTTCTTCAGAATTTAATGTGTCAAACAATGTGGCAATCACTTTTTACGATAATATATCTTTTGGCTCACATTTTGGTTGAACTTTGTAAAATTTTAATATTTCTTTTTCTTCGCTCTTGGAAATTGATACCAATATTGTATTATTTTTTGTGTATAGTGAAATGTATGATAAATATTTGTATAAAGCCAATTTTTATTCTTGGTGGTAATTTTAATAATCATAGACCAAAAAAAGCTCATCGTACAGTGTGTTTATCACAAACCAATGTTGTCGCCATACTTATATACATTATTTAAACTTTTTAGACATATTAAACATTGCAATAAAACATGGAGGAAACTGTTATACCTCAACAACCAAATTTACCTCGAAGAAGAAATACTAGACAGAACAATCTCAAATCAGAGTGTTTGCCTCTTGACCAAGCAGCTAAAATCGTACGTATTTGTTCATAATTCTAACCTTACTTTTAGTAACACGTTTGGTACTAGGAATTGGCCGCTATGCCTTCCAAAACACCAGTATCTATTCTTCAAGAGCTGCTAAATCGTCGTGGTTTAGCACCACCAAAATACCAACTCGTTCAAATAGAAGGAGCCATTCACGAACCAATATTTAGGTACAGAGTTAATGTTGAGGGATTAATTGGTAAATAGGTTATAATTTTCTTATTGTGCCAATATTATATTTGTTTCATTTTTAGCTATGGGTACTGGAAGGTCTAAAAAAGAAGCTAAACATGCAGCTGCTAAAGGACTATTAGACTTACTGATAGAAAATCAGTATATGGAACGCCTGTTCAAGGAAGGCGTCGTCATAGCTAATGCTAATGAAGAGTGAGTACTGACATTTTTATTTTATTTTTCTTTTAAAAATTATTTAAATAAAATCGAATAAAATAGGCTGTGGACATTAAGAAGTCTAATATTTGCTTTACCTGAAATTGAAATTGATGGTGAAAGTAGATTTTTGAAACATTGAGTGCAGAATAGTATATTTCATAACGAGGATCGAAAGTGGGAAATATCGTGCGAGTTAGGTACTAAACTGATATGTGTTTTTCGCAATATATCCTATATTTAAAAAAATCTGTTATTAAGGGTATGTTCCAAAATTAAACCACATATACCATGGTAATTTTTTCAGGATGTCAGTACTAATTTAAAACGCGGTAACTGAAAACGGCAGTAAATTTTGGCACATATTCGTTACCACGATCACCGTGCTAGAGAGCACATATTTGTGGTAAATTTGTGTATCGCGATATCACAGTTTTAACTTAAAAACGTTGGTTTGTTTTGATTTTGACGTTAGTACACGTTGGTTGGTTTTGATGTTGCATGGCTGATTTTTCTCTGTTGAAAATTATAGATACAAACGGATTTATCTATTAGAAATATTTGCGATATTGTATGTAAACATGTATTATTTGTGTAATCTTATATTATGCATTTGTTTAAGAATGAAAAAGTATATTTTTGTGATTTGTGTACTTCCATTTCAATAAATACTCTAACCTTAATGTCAAAATTTTACCGAAGTGTTTCACAAGTTACTGAGAAAACCGTCACATTCAGTTACCAAAGAATTACCGTAACATAACACCACGGTAAACCTGGTTTAATTTTGGAACACACCCTAAATGTAAGATGAACACGTCTTGACTTTGGCAGTTATCATAGTAGCTCAATTTTGATGAAGTTACATGACCGTGCTCTAAAATAAAGACAGGAGATGACACTATATTGTTGACCAATTATGCCTCATTCACAACATAAACATTTAGGTTTAAGGTTTAGATTTATATTTACGTTTAAGAAAGTTTGAAACACCTAATTAACTCAGCATTCACAGTTCTTGAAAGTGGGAAGTAATATTTATTTAAATTTAATTTGCCAGCTTGTCACTAACTTCACTGTCCTCCCTTCCCTACCACAAGTTGATTGTTTCTGGGTAGTGACATGGAAACGCATACAAAATCAAAAGAGTGTCATATCTTGTCTTGTTATACTTCGTGCTTCAATTATATTATGTCAATATGACATTTTTCGATTTTCACTATATTTCTACGCCTTATTTAAATAATTTCGACGACTTATCTGACCAATCTATTCTCAGGCCACAACCCGAAGAGATCCGCGCAGATGACAAAGCCATCGGAAACCCCATCGGCTGGCTGCAAGAGATGTGTATGTCACGCCGTTGGCCACCACCACTCTACGAGATGGAGAACGAAGAAGGTTTGCCCCATGAGCGCCAGTTCACCATCGCCTGCGAGGTCTTCAAGCATCGTGAGATCGGCACCGGCAAGAGCAAGAAACTTGCCAAGAGACAGGCTGCGCTCAAGATGTGGCAGTACCTTCAAGAGCTGCCCATGGAGGGAAACTCCCTGCCCCAGGGTATAGACGACGACGATGAGGTGAGCAGATAATACATAGAGTTTAAATAATTTAAAGGTGTTTTTATAATGGGCTCATATTTAATATGATCTAAAGTAGTTTACATTATGTGATTTTTCATATGATTTCGCATAGGATAAATCATATGTGTCTATTTTTACGTTCACACTGTTCGATTTGTCAAACAGAACGATTCATAAGGCAAATCATAACGAAATATAATTACATTTCAGAAATAGAACTGTGTCTATTTCCATATGATATCTTGTATGGTTTTATGTTTGTCATGTTAACATGAAATAACCCATACAACACAAATACGTCGTTATAATGTCCATGTGTTTAAAACGTCTGATCCAAATGTAATCACAAAGACGTCACTTACGTGTCTTATGTCCTCCATTCTGGTTGTTTAAAAGATATTATTTTCTTCGATGCAAATTACGTTTATTTAATACCTTTTCAACAGTCAAATGATGTCCGTTTTAATAAAATTATGATACGACTTAACTTTGATCAATATAGGATTCCTGTATGTTATAACCAGGATGAATATAGGACTTATACCGGGTGTCCTACGAAAAGGGTACGGTCGAAATAACTTTTTTATTTATAAAGAAATCGCAATAAAATTTTACATGGGTAAACTAGCTATAAGAGTAATTTATTATAGCAAACGTAATCAAATGGCTTGCTTTTAAGAAAACATTTGTCGGATAATGTCATTTGCAAATGTGTAACAATAAATAATGATAGCAATATTTAAATAAATAAGTATGTATAACTTAAATAAATTAATGTAAAAATAATTTTTTATTGCTTCCCACAGCTAGGATACAAAACCTAAATTGTTAAAACGATTGGATTATATTTTTTAAAATTTTTAATGTTTCATTAGCAGGATTTATTAAGGGTGTTTTTTTCCAAATCTATAATATATTAAGATCTCGTCCACGATTAATATGTACTGCACAGTTCGTATTTTGAATTTTGCACCCAAACGCGCGGTCTAATTAGTGTACCTACTTCTCAAGGAAGCAAAACGTCTGACATGTGTAATCAGATGACGTCTGTTATTAATTTATCATTTTGTGAAATCATATGATAAATCACATAATGTAAACCCTACTTAATAGTAGGGTTTTTGATAGCTATCTACGATACGAGCCACGGCGAGTGTCGTAATTCATACGAATGGATTAATAGCCATTATATACAAATTGCATACACTATATTTTCTACTACCATGGTTTAATTTTTAAAAAACATTCATTTGCATGAAATTTACTTTGGACTATCATCTATCATAATCTGTATCGACAAGAAAATCTGTATCGATATAAAAACCTATATCGAATTGAGTGTCATTAAAGTGCCGATGAGCGATACAAAATAACTAAATTATAACATGGGAGTAGAAAAAGTATAATTTTTTCCAACACTAACAATTAAATGGAGTCGTATTTTTTTAGATAGAGTGTAGAAGTTTTAATATTACAATACCTAAGTGCTTAAATTTGTATTATATTATGCTTACTAGTATTTTCTATACCCTGAATGTATTTTTTTCTTGGTGTCTGTATATATATATATATATATATATATATATATATATATATATATATATATATATATATATATATATATATATATATATATATATATATATATTCGTATTTCATTTCATGTAAGATGAATCTTACGAACTGAGTTGCTCTATCGTAGATGGTGACCTGTCGTGATCTTTTTGAAACAAAATTTTACTTATTTATTTTTTAAAAATTATATACATATTTTTATTAATTATTTATTACATTATTGTTTATTTATTATTATCTGAAGATGAGAGCACCCAAAACGTCTTATAAGCATAATAATTTGTTTTTAAACGTACAGAACTAAACCCAAGTAAGAAAATAATTTATTATTATTATGAATTCTGAAAATTTATTTCTCTCTACTAAATATTGTTGTTATAAATAAAAATTAATTGTAAAATAAAATAAAAAATAATCTTCAAAGTTTATAATGATATTTAAAAATTGACCATTAAGAACATTATGAAAAACAATACATGTTTATTTGAGAACATGGTTTATATCCTAAATTTTTATTCAATTTGAAACTTTTGAGAAACAATTATTTATGCGAATAATGGTACTTTTTAAGTGTTATACTTTAATAAATAAATTATATATTTGGGTATAGTTCTGTATGTTTTTATTTATTTATACAGCGTTTTGAGAAATTTTGCGTTCCCTTCGTTATGTAGGTCAGGTCATAAGTGAATGTGTTTACAAAAAATCTGATGTGGCCAGCACAAGACCTCCCGCCATCCTTCCTTGATTATTTTTACTTACTATACAAATATATTAATAATATATTAATATATTAAATGATATTTTACTATTGTCACTATCACTGTCATGTCATAATCATTTAAATTTTACGTAATAACAAATGTTAAACGATCATGGACTACAAGATACCGAAATACTAAATTATAAGTAGGTATATACTTTAATTATTCTTAAATGATAGCAGATACTAAAAAAATATAAAATACCGATTGTAGGTAATAATCACATAATCTTTCATTTAAAATAAAAAAAATTGTCTTAAATTAATTATTTATCAAAATATTTTTAAAAAGTTCTACTTCCGGTTTGTAGATTGAAACCAAAAATATAATGGCTTATTAAGATTCGTATCAAAACCTTAAATATATAATTTGAAATTTTAATGTTTGATATTTTTTGAGTTATGGTGAACGAACGAATGAACACACACACGCACGCGCGCGCACACACACAAACATCATCCCGAAAATCTTAAATTCTTACTCTAGGGACCCTAAAACGTGCTTATCCACCAAAAACTCACTCGAAAATTTTGACCCATCACAATACCTCCCATACCGTGAGTTTTATTTAACGTGAAACATGGGATCTTTCATATCCATGGTTACTAATTTGACAGCAATGTATTAGAGCGATTCATTTAAAACAGAACATAGGCTGTCATTACAAAATAAGATTGAAAATACTCGCTGCCACTCCTGAGTACCTAACTAGTCTGCTCTGAAAGTCTAAATGAAAAATTCCTCCATATAAAACGTTCCTGTCATGGAAATAATAAATTATTAATTTATTTTCTGATTATTGTATCCATCTTCTGATCCAACTGTCAGAGTGACGGAATAAATATTTTGTTTTGTTTAATTTTGCATGGCAGTCTGAAACTAGCTCAAATTGTTAATTTTTATTTCATAATTATTTCGTGAAAGAAATCGACAAAAAATTAAAGCCTATTCGCTACAGTTTTTTATTCTGAAAATCTTTTGTATTTCCACTTTTGCTTTAAAATCGATAGGTAAAAAAGATTGGCGTAGAATCGTGATACATTGGAAATATTATTGTTAAGGTTGCGATGAAAAACAAAATCAACGTGTGAGTGTCATCGTCGCTTCGGTGTAAATTTCTCCAATAATTTCAACAAAAATCTGTACAATCAAGTCAAAATTTGACTCACAATGTACTCCGCCTGAAATTCTTCAAGCAGCAAGAACGACAATTGCATATTTTGTGTAAATATTATTAAATAATATAATTGTGAATGGTTTGTGTTGGACTGCTCAATGTTTTTTATTTTATATGATTAGGCACATAAAGTAGCAACTTTATATGTCTAATCAGATAAAGTAATACTTATACCTTTTCAATAAAGTCACATAAGTTGTCAATTATATGACGTTTAAAAATAAAAACAATTTTTAACGACCCCATTCTTATTATAAAACAGTTTATACAAAAAAAATGTAACGAATTGTAAATTATATTACAAACAGTTGAATTATGTTACTCGCATGCATTGCATGCAGTATAGTAGAACTATTTTAATCTTTTTTCGTATTTTGTTTATTTTTGTACAACTAAACTTGTGTTTTTCAGGATAATACGTATAAAATATATCTTTTTGAATATTTGAAGCAGAAATGAACCAATTAAAATTGGGATACATTCCAAAATGTATTAATTATAGTTTATTTTCTACGTGTTTAATATTTTGTTCAATGTAAGTTTCAAATTTTCTTATTTGAACAGAAATGTTTGGAATTTTTGAATATTAAATATATTTTTCTCTAGGTCTTTTAAAATTAATACATACGAAACATGAAAAAAGGAAAAAGTTATTTTTTATTAGAAGAATTTATTTATCGTTACTTCGTTGCGTTTACTTGATTTTAATTATATTATATTAAATTACTCCTACAATATTAAATAAAATTGTAAATAAATGAGAACAAATTTAAGTAAGTAACTATTTAGTTATAAGCACGGTATAAGATATGACAGGTATGTCGACTGGCTTCCTCTTCTATCACTCTCTACTACTACTACTACTCTACTGGTCCTAGAGAGAGATAGAAGAGACAGAGCTACTAAGTCTATCCTCTAGCGTACGCGTGTACATTGTAGCATTACAACAAGATATGCAATTAAATTCATAGGATATTTTAACAATAAATAATAGTTTATTAGTTTCTAGCTTCATTATGGTGAAATAAATAATAAATAACCTCGCACACTGACATCAATTTGGCGTAAAAATTCTTACGCTCAAGTAGCGTGCGTACGTCTGTCTTAAATTATACCGTGGTTATATTAGAAAATTAAATATTGTGTCATATCTGAATATTTCTATAAATATTATGATTCATTTCACTTTCTGTAACAATGAAATTAATTTGAAGAAAATAATATTTTGATTGAATTGTATGAAATACCGACCTCGTATCTCTTGAATTATGATATGACACATTTATATGTAACTATCTTTCAAATAAGTGTTATCTGTTATTATTGTTAGGTTAAGTATACTGATTTCTGATCTTGTCTGACTTGAAATTTTGCTTTTAGATTTCGCAAAAGGTGGCCAATGTGGCACCCAGATACGCAGACTTGAAAGATAGTAAAATATCAACTTTGTCCACCTCCCATAGTCACAAAGTTTCCAATTTCCACAAGAATCTAAAACAATCTTCAGGACCTAATTTATCCGAGCTTCAGGTATGTTCAACTAATTTTAAAGTCCCAAAAACAGAGATACGAGATCGGTTGTTATCACTTTTAATTTAAAACTTAAAAATATTATTCTTACATTATCAAGGCAAGTAAATATCTTGAACGCGTGGTCGACTTCGAAACAGTACTTTTAGTTGCAATTGTTTTCTTGGAAGAGGCCTAAAAATACTTGCTTCTTTTTATTTTTTGTTGAAGTATGTAATTTCAGTTATGAAAATATTAATTGTTATTAATATAAACTCGTTCTTTAAGATTTTTTGCAAAAAGCGGCTGTCATTTCTGAGGTTGATTTGATTAGATTTCATTTTAAATAAAATTATAAAAATAATACCTCTCTTAGCCAAGTTATAGGCAATCTGCTTAAAATTCTATATTCACAAAAAATAAATATACATTCATTGAAAGCTTCGTAGACACTTGCGCACAATGATTATTAAAGTAATAGTATATTATTTAACGAGTAAATAATGTAGGCTATAATTAATGAGGATGAAAGTTTGTTCACGAGCCGAAGGCGAGTGTATAAATCATCCGAGTTAATTATAGCCATTATATTCGAGTCAAATACGACGTTTTATCTACAACTTTTTAAATAAAACAACATTTTCTTACTACAAATTTGTATTGATATTAACTTAACCTCAAACTTTGGTGTGATGACAATTTATCCGAGTAATTTAGAACTATTATGGGCTAGTCATATACAGCGTTTTACAAATTTTTATTATTTTTACTGTTTCTGCTTACAACGTCATAAAATGATAACTTGATGTAACACTAATATTAAAACAGATGTGATGGCAGTTTGACAGTTCGAGAGAATAAAGTACTCATTATTTAACAGTGTGAAATAATGAATTCATTATTTCATAATGTGTCCTTATGGAGGGGTTTATTATACTACTTTCACGTATATAATAAATGCATTATTCTATTGTTGTAGATAAAGTATGTAATTTTCAGGCTATTGTATTAGAAGAACATGACAGTATTTTCTTCATGAACAGGTCTACGATTGTCGGTAATATTATTTTTGTTTATGATTACAGAATACATGCCTAAACAATAAAGAATTCAACTTCGTTCAATTCCTCCAAGAAATCGCATCGGAACAGCAGTTCGAAGTAACTTACGTTGACATCGAGGAAAAATCGTTGACCGGAAAAAATCAGTGTTTGGTGCAGTTGTCTACGCTTCCGGTGGCCGTATGCTACGGCTCGGGCACCTGCTCCAAAGACGCACAAGCCAGCGCCGCTCAAAACGCGCTGGAGTATCTGAAGATAATGACAAAGAAATGAGAAGCGGGTGTGAATCAGGGTGTGACAGAAGTGTTTTCCCCGTTAATATTTTTGGGACACCCTGCTTAACTCGCTGCTAATATATATCGGTATTCTTTACTCCGATGCTCTAGACATGCTTAGAAACGTCGAGTACAGGGCCATCTGCATTTTCTAACGCGCTATGACCACTAAAATAACAATATTTATTATTTCTGATTAGATTAAATATAAGTAAAAATGTATTTAAATATAACAAACTTGATTAAATATTTGAGAAATATAGACATTTAATTTACTGTTTCAATAGTAAAATTATGGCCTAAAATAATTTGTTGTCGCAAACCGCGTTTGAAAATGTATTTGGCCCTGAGGTTTGCATTGTCTTTGACTGCGGTACAAGCTATACTTTGCATAGATTTAGTGGCATTTTCCAAAACTAACGTTCTTCTCATGTTGCACGATGTAGAGAATGAATTGCAACTTCTCTTGTTGGTATACATGAGGAAACTTTGGACGAAATTACTTTAAATTTGTTGGGTTTGTAAAAGTGGATAATGTAGTTAGTGACATTTAGTGTTTTATATGTCCCGTTTAGGAAAAAAGCATTATTTTAATGCAAAGTATAGAGGTTGTAATTAATAATTAAGTCGTTTATGTTGTATTTAACTATAAGGTAATATTTACTTACTTATATGCATTAATTTTCAATTATAATATTTTTGATTATTTCTATAACAAAAGTGCACAATAATTTTGACGAGTTTCTCATGTATTTCGGTAATATTCATGTATGTAGTAAATAATTAATAAATAAATATGTAAACAAGCTTTTTACTTCGCTTTCATCCTGATACACTGATTTAGTTTTTATTATTTTTTTAGTAATGCTCTCTAAAATCGTTACTTTGCGACCTGTTTTGAGTCTGCAAAGTTATATTTTAGGATATCTAGTCCTTTAAAATAATGTAATCTAGACAATGAGATGTTATTTACATTTTATAGGATTATTTTCACTGATTTTCATTGTTTCATCGTCTACGTTTTTCAAAATTTTATTTTAAAGTTATATTTTAGAATAATTTCGAATAGTTACTAAACAAAATTGGAGAGCATATACTAAAAAAAATTGTATGTAACACGTACATAAACTGAGTTTTAAAGGACTCACCTAATTTAAAGACTCGGCTTACGCCTCATCCGTAAATAGATTCGTCCTCTAAAACTCTATTTTGCGTACATGTTACATAAATAACTATGTTGAAAACAGTGGAACACATAATTTTATATTTTTGGTTACTGTCATGAAAATTCAAAATGTTCCGTTTAGCACTATAAAATTATGTACAACTTACAAATCAAATAGTTCGACAATACTCTCAAACCTTTGGAGCTTTAAAAATATCAGTATGTGGTGCAGCAGGAATATCAGGACAAACGGAATAAATAACTTTCCTTGAGCCCCACGTACCTACTTGTTTACGCATAATTCGCTTTTTAGGAATAACTGTTTTTTTGAAGAATGTTCCGCAGGGGTGGGCAAACCAAATACCCTTCTTGAATTCCACATAGTTCGTTTTAGAAGGAACTCTGTCTCCTGATTCCATTATCAATGATTTATTTCAAATAAAAAAATGTTAAAAAGGGAAAGTAAAAAAATAAGGACTAAATATGCATTTTCACTTATTTTTTTTCTTATTTAGTAAATAGAACACCATTTAAATCCACCACAAAAAAAATTACAAAAATACGCACTCCTAAAAACTTAATAGTAGGCCAATAACACAATATTTTTTAGGCTTTAATAGCAATATCCACAAATCCAATAAATAACATAGTTCCATTAGTCAAGAATAATGTATTTGTTACTTTAGATTATCTATCCAGAAAAAGTTCATGTTGATGGACATGGAAAATGTACTGCTGTACCAATTTTGTCACAAACTAAACCAAACACAACCTTTACAGCCGTAAATAAAGTTAAATCAAATTATGCATAAAATATTATGAATTATAAATATTTTTAGGAAGAATTATTATCTATAATGGAAGCTGTTCAGAATTATTCTTAAAGTCGCTTGGAAAAGAAAATACAGTAACACTTATCTGGGGCCCAAGCAACTGTTCAATTTGTAATTTCGTTAGTGTGAGCAATCAAAGGCGACTATGAAAATTGTTTGTTTCAAACTTGCCGAGAATGTTTAAGAGAAGAAATTCAACGAGGTGAAGATTATGTAAAAGCTAAATTTAGTCAAACATGCTCTTAAATTTGTGTATTGTTTTTCATCTTATATTAATATAATTATTCTACAATTGAATTTTTAAATTCGGTTGAGTTACGCATGCGCACTTTTAATGTTATTTCCGGTATGAAGTTACCTTCTTTGTCGCGGTTGAAAATTGTGCATGTTACCACGTTAGAGGTTATTTTTAATTTAAATCAAATATTCGTTGTTTAATATACAAAACAAATAATGGAAGATGCCACAGCTAAAAAGGTAAGCATTTTGTTCATCTTAAAACAATAAACTTTAAACTGTTAACAGAGAATTCATACATATTTTGCATATTCTAGCATGTGCTATGCAGCTGTCATAATTACTTGAAACTTGTTTGTTTTCCATCTAACGTGTATTACAGAATATTATATCTATTTCTTAAATACATTTAAAGATAATATAATAAAGATTGCTGAAAACAAAGATGCTTAACATAGAATGCGTTTCAGAATAATTTTTAATTTTTTTAGGTTCAGGATTACAAAGATTCACTCAAAACCAAAGCTGAAAAACTTGTTCTTAAAGGATTCCCGGATAAAATTGTAAAGTTAAACGAGCTATTGGAAACTCCTAACTTTTTAAACCGAGACTTAACCTCTGTGCACCAAGACCTAAATGTGCCGGTACCGGACCCTGTGGTTGTCAACAGCTATTCCCCAGAACAACCGGCACCGAAACGAATTAAAGTAGATAACTGTGTGACCCAAGATGGAACAAAAGTCATGGCTTTGCTAAACGGGCCTGTGCCATGCAACAAATCCCTGTGTGATCTTATCCATCTCGTTAAACCGCACATTCGACAACTTGTAGAAGACTCTAACTTGGTAAGTTAACAATCAAGCTGTCAACGCTCTTAACTACTATTTATAAGTTTTTTGAAGAAAGTAGGGGGTGTGAGTTTTATTGTTAAAAATATTAATGTCAATTAACATTCATTTTTTACTGTTGATTAAAATTTTGAATTTTTACGTCTCGCCTTATACAGTGAGTTTGTTTTAAACACAGACCATCTAACTAACGTTTTAACGTGAAACATGGGATTCAAGGAGATGGGATTTTTTATATTCATGGTTACGACTTTGACAGCAATGTATTAAGACTATTAGAGCGTTCTTTTCACTTGTAATATCCCAAGTGCTTGGATTAAATCCGAAAATTTTTTCGAGTATATTGCTGTCAATATGTCAATTTCACAAGTTGAAGACGAGTGAAATTGTATTGGAGCAATGCACGACAATAAAATTTTCTGAATATTAATCCATGCCGAGGGGTATTCGGAAAGAAAATCGCATTATTACTTATTTTTTAAAAATGACGTTTATAAATGTCTACAGAAATATTTCCGGAAATATAGCTACTAGTTAATATTTCCAGGAACAAATGCGATTTTCACGGTGAAATATTAATTAGGTTTGCCAGCATGATCTTTTCTAGCGGACAGAATGTGTAATGGATCTAGTTGTCTCTGGCTGTATCAGGCAAGGATACTATATTGACACTGATTTAAATGTAGAACTACAGTTTAATATTATAAATAGTAACTAAAATTTAAATTTATATATATCTAAGCGGCTATGTGCCATAATTTACCTTTAGATCGAAAATATAATAACAAAACGTGTTTGAAAATCCTCTATTTTCTACGAGGGAGATCGTCGTTATAAATAAATAATTTCACGATATATGAACACAGTCTATTCTTCATTATTCAGTTTATAAAACGTCGATTTTTACTTATTTCTTCTAAAGTAACATTGACAGTTTTTCTGAAACACTTTTCATTATTTCACAGCAATATTAACCTGTCACTTCATAATATAATAATAAGCTTACGTGTTCTTTATATTTTTCTTATACAGTATCTGTTCAGTTATGTGAATACTTCATTATATGAACAATCCACTGTAGTGAACAGTCAAAATTTAACACATGAGGTTCTATACAGTGAACACGGTCAATTTCGATTATGTGAACAGCTCAACAAAGAACATATTTTACTTGGTACATTGGAAGATAAACTGGGAATTTCTCTAAATACAAAGTTTTAAAACATTTATTAACTTTAGAACTCTATTTCTATTTTTAAGCCCATGAGAAAGTAATATTTTTTATCTTGACTATTAACTTGTATTGCGAAAATGTAGAGATATGGCCGATATGGCATTAGTAAAATGCTTGAGTGCTAAGGCAATGCAAAAACAAATAACCAATTATATTAATGCATTAGAAACATGAATATGCTTCGAATAATATTAAATAGTTAGTATTTTAAAATACATTTCAATTGAATGGAACAATTCGATTTTATGAATTGCCCTGGTTTTTATTAGTTCACAAAACCGAGCGCCTACTGTATTTCTATAACACTGTAGAACGCACAAATTATTAAATTTCAAAAATACTATTCAGTGACAAGTGATACAATGAATTCGTATACGTAGTGGCCAGCAGAAACACCTGGGAACACCTAAAGACTAATTACAACTTCTGACCAGGGTTGTCAGTGAAAAACGTGGCCAGTCCGTATACCTAATTATTCTTTAACCTTGGTTCTTATTAAAATGAAACATAGAGAATCAATTTTACTGTATTCTTGAACATTATAAGATATTTGGGCAGCTGTAATAGTTCCAAGGGATGCTTTCAATATAAACTTTTAATTTTTCGAAGTATAAATCTTATTTTCAGGTTGCAGCAGTGTGACACCTATTAAAAAATGCAAATTTATTCTCTGTGTTTACTTTTACATTTATTTTTTCAAAATGGATTCATACCGTGCCACCTTTTCTGGTCATTTGTTATGTAAACAGCCACTAATTACGCTGTTAAATCCATCCATTGAAGTTCGGGAAGTATTTATTTCTTTGTAAAATTTTAAGGCTCACATATTTCTTATTTAATGAAGGTGTTATGTGCAATTAATTATCTATAATGCCATAATTAACTAAAGTGACAATTTTATAGCAAAATACTTTATAATATCTTTTAAATTTGGTTTATGAACATATGACAATGAAAACATGGTTCGTATTTGCAATTAATAAAAAATGCGAAATAAAATACTGTCACTTAAATGATCTCAAAACAATGTTTTTGTTAGTTAGCCCCTTCATCCACTTATTATTAATTAACATAACTTACATCCCTAGAAAAAAGTATTTACGAATTACTCAGTATCATCATTTATTGGGTTAATTGTTTTTTTTCGTTTTTGTAACCATTCTACAGGATTAATTTCCAATTACAGAATGGTACATGTTATTATAGTGGAATCCAACCACTCGGACCCAGTACTATTATTGTCGGTTGCACTGGGAATGAACTGGGGACCGCTAACATGCTAGGCGAACCCTCTACCGCTGAGCTAACAACTGGCTGTGTTTTCCGGGCAAGGCCAATTATTCACAAACAATTAGAGAAAACTTATTAATATTTTAATATTAATTGTTACTATAATTATCATAATTATTTTATAATGCTTATTTATGTATTAAGGGTGTACAGAAGCTTTTATGGCGTGAAACGTAATTTTGAGCCCGAGCATTAGCCGAGGGCTAAAAACACGTCAAGAGCCATAAAAGCAAGTTACGCCCGTGGTACATACATTTTCTAATAGATTAATTAATTTATTTTATTTGTTCAAATTATTCAAATAGATTATATTCAACTAGAAATCGATGATGGTGCCAACAGTTATTTGGTGAACTGTTCTTCTAACAAAAAATTCTGTTTGATACATACTATAAACGCGTATAGCGTTATAGTAATTAACGTTACAAGTCCGGGAATTCATATTTAACAGTACGAGTGAGACGTTTGAAGACGAGGCGACGAAGGAGCCGAGTCTTGAAACTCGAAACGAGTATTGTTAAAAGAATTCACGGACGAATGTCGTTATGTATTTTATTTCATCCTGTGTCAAATTCCGTTTTAAAGAAACAGTAATATTAATTTCAAAATAATTTACCTAATGCTCCAAATCTAGTAACATTTTCGAAATATAATTAACAACTGCAATTTGGCGATTGTTTAATTGTTATTGCGTTGATTAATTTCTATTCCAACACTTACCGGACAAAGGCCGTTATTTGCGTTTTCCCGGACTCAAACTGTTGACGTAAAGTATTTGAATTTGACACAGGATGAAATAAAATAATATGTAGAATTAATACAATACAATGCCAGCTTACAAACTTACAGTTTTCAAATTATGTATTATGCATCCCGTAAATATATCAGTAATTTTCGGTTTTAGAGAAAAATGTGAATTATTTTATACCATTTATAAAACCTAAACACGTTTCACAGTTATATTTGCTAGGTGAACGACGACAAAGCCACCTAGCGTTTACAATTTTGTTGGCTCTGTCAATGTTGTGTCACAGAATAGTCTTGGGGGAAATGTAAAAAAATCCAATAATTGTACCTTACTTTGCTATTATCAAATTTGTTTTTGAAGATAGTAAACAGAAGACACGTTTTTCTCGTTGGAATACAGAAAAATTAATATATTTTACAAAATATGTATTTATGTGACAAGTAATGCCTATGGCACACCGGTCGAGGAGCACCGAGTAACTCCTCGATGAAACGATAGAACGCACCCCGTCCTCGACGAAAAATAGGGGCGCCGCTATTTTCATCGAGTTGTTCCTCGATGAACCGAATGTATCTCATTTCAGACGTATCTTTTGTATTTGATTTCGCGCAAAACTTTGATGTATTTGTCACCGATGAAATAGAAATCCATCGCGGACGGGTGCGTTCTTTCGTTTCATCGAGGAGTTACTCGTTGCTCCTCGACCGGTGTGCCATAGGCATAAGGAAACGAAGGTAGAGTTTATATAATATATAATTTGCAGGACGAAGTATAGCAGAGTTCTGTAAACACATAATGAAGGTAACTACCGAGATTCCTTAGGTGTTACATACAATATTTTTCTTCTTTCGTTTTGAATAAGTGAAATTTTTTGAAAATATTAAATTTTGACATTTGCATGACAAATTAGGTTATCTATAAACGACTGTTTTATTCGAGTTTAAAAAAAATTTAAACTGCATAAAATGTGCGATTGCAAACCAAATCCATTTGATATTTAAGTTTCCTTTCAATGTAGTCTATAATTTTTGAATAAATAATGTAGTTATATTATGTGATCTTTTTCATCATTATCGGTGTAACAGCACTTAACGAGCCTAGGCCTCAGCGCCTCGAGTACCGTAGTAGTACTCGTTTCGTAACTGATTCATCTTGGTGCAGCCAGAATCTCAATTCGTGCGACGGTCTTTGAATTTTGAAAGCCACAGCGGCATTGGAGATATTCTTTCGCAACCAGCTTTCGCTGTTAGAAATCTGTAAAACTTAAATTTTACTGTTTCTACCAATTAGTAGGCAGCAATTAACATCAGAAAAAACTGTCATGACATGGCCCATTTACTTTTATTTTTAAATCGAATAAACACACAGGCACAGATTTGACATTTGAGAGATAGTCTACATCGTCTACATTATTGCTAAGTTACTCCGCATCAAGCGCTGTGATCAGTTTTGTTACTCCCACCCTACACTTCGCACCCAGCGAATACTTACATTTTGCCCCAGGAACATCTTTTTCTGTCAATTACGTATTAAAATGCATATCTTTACACTTTAGTTTCATATACACAATGTAATTTTTGTAAGAATACCTCAAACTTGCCACAACGCTACAATCTTTGACGTCACCACGAATATGTCTATTACCAAAAAAAATTCAGAAAATAAACAAAAATCAAAATGTCAAAGTTGTCATTATTGAATTAAGCATTTACAAGATAATTTATGTTAAATATAAGTAAAAATGATGTTATTTAAATAAAAAATTGTACAACTACTGAAAATGGTTTTTATAAGATTATTAGTAGTTCACATAAGTTGCGCCGTAAGTTTTCGTTGTTAAGGAAACATATTATGTAAATATACTGATGATTACATCATAGGTTTCCAGAATAACGACAAAAACAAATAACCGCCTTCTTATTTATATCATAATATTTCATATTTTGATATTTAAAGCCCGTCTGTCACGGTCTAGAATTATAGACAGAATTCTGTACATAATTATAGACAGAATTTTGATGAAAATAATTTTTAATTATAAAACACAATTAAACCTACTATCTCTCAAGTGACGTTTATATCAAAGAAATTTGTGTATAGTTGTGAAATTATGATACGGCCGTGCATAAACTAAATTTTATGTTTTTTACCAATTTATGTTGAAATTCATGATTCGCGACTATTTGATTTATTTGCAAACACAGTTGCGGGGTTTTGTAGGATGTTTTTGTATTTTGCACCCCTCAGAAATGTAAGATATTTTCTTCAAATTCTTGTATAAGTACTAAAGTAATACATAATATTTAAAAGAAAATTTATAATTTAAGTAGTTGTTGACAAAATATAACATAAAGAAACATCTTAAGGGACTATATTTAGATTGATTTAGACTATTTCATGGACATTGCAAATAGATAACATTTGCATTTGAAAGCATTTCGAAGATGGAGATAGCGAACTGGGTTATCCAACTTGGATGTGGAAACTTCACAACAACATATTGTGTTAATAAAGTTATTTATGTTACAAGTACGCAAAATAGAGTTTTAGAGGACGTATCTATTTACGAACGAGGCGCAAATTTGGTGAGTCCTCTAAAACTCAGTTTGTGTCCGTGTTACATACAAAAAATTTTAGTATAATGCTCTCCAAATTTATTTAGTAACTATTTGAAATTATTCTAAAATATATTTTTAAAATAAAATTTTGAAAAACGTAGGCGATGAAACATTGAAAATCAATGAAAATAATACTATAAAAAATAAATAACAGCTCATTGTCTAGGTTACGTTATTTTAAAAGACTGGATCCCCTAAAATATTAATTTGCGATCTCAAAACAAAGTAACGATTTTAGAGAGCATGATCATATATACAAATTATATTATACTATAGTTGCGTTCTGTAAATCATGTTTTCACCACCTGGCCATTTTGACAAGCAGTTAGCATTTATTGAATTCTCTATTCAGAGTCGTAGTGTGGGTGGTGCGCCGGTACGGTTTTGAAAGATTAAAATTTTACAAAAAAACACAATTTAACCCTCCTATTGTGTTTACATTTTGGTTACACTTATTGTGTAAAAGTTTGATTATAACGCCATTAATAGATAAACAGTTGTTATGTAAGTGCATCTGAAAAACTTGTAATAATATCATAAATAACGCGCGCAAATAACGTGAATATTGAAACTTATTCAATAAATAATGTAATGTAGCATATAAAACAAAGCCAGTAAAATACGTTCAATTATGATAATAATTTCCTTTTTTTCCTCAAATTTTAACTAAAATAATCGTTTAGGGTCCCGAACACAATGAGTGTTACAAATGCATTTAAATAAAATCTAAATGATTTTTTTAGTTATCTGCCTAGGTACACCATTATTAGAGTATAGTAGTAGAACTCATAGAGTAGCAAGCAAATATTTAAATAAATAAACCATTTATAGGCCTCAGAAGAACGCGATCGGATCATGGTGACCCGAACTCAATAGGAAGGTTAAAACAAAAATAGCACATGAATGAAAACAATTTTCTTTTCATTTTACACTTTGTTCAACTTTAAAACGAAACATTTTTTTCACTCGCTTCCAAAGAAATATAAAAATACAACAAATTTTAGGGAGACCACCGTTTTTGCTTTTGCATCAGGCGCCGTTTAAGAGGGTTAATACGGCTCTGGTTCTTTTCCATACATAATCGCCATAATATGTATACTTCATATTCGAATTAAATTGTTTGAAATTTTTAAGTAAATGATGTATTTTATTGAAAAATTAATTCTTGCGTTCATTTTGAAACATCCTATATTTAGGAAAAAAGTAAATTATTATAACAAAAATTGTGTGAAATTCAGCTCTCATAAAATTGTACTGTGAACATGTGATATCAATTATTATATATTTATTACTTTAATTTTCAGTTAAAAATGTGGATTTCCTTTATGATTCCCAAAATCGAAGACGGCAACAACTTTGGGGTTTCAATTCAAGAAGACACTTTAGCAGAAATTCAGTCCGTGGAATCCGAAGCCGCTGCGTTTTTCGACCAAATTTCGCGGTATTTCATTTCGAGAGGGAAAATGATATCTAAAGTTGCGAAATACCCTCATGTGGAAGACTACCGCAGAGCAGTACAAGAACTGGATGAGAAAGAATACCTCAGCCTGTGGTTGGTCATGTGTGAAGTCCGCAACCGTTACTGTTCACTCCACGATATTGTGATTAAAAATTTGGACAAAATTAAAAAGCCAAGATCTTCCAACGCAGAATCATTATATTAATATATACTTGTCATTCTCTAGATATTATAAACTTTAATTATATTTTTTTCATGAAGACATTTTTTTATCTTTTTGTCTGATTTCCCGTACATTAGTTCAAACTGCGCACGATTGTAGGACTTTGTAAAAAGGATGTTTATATTTGATTAAACAACTTTAGATAATCGAAAATTTTAGTAGAATTAGTGATTATTTTATTGTACTTAATCCGTACGTAACTGGACCTGTTATTTTTAAAAGAACTCTTTTCTGTAAAAAAATAAATAAAAAGTCTATGGACTGATTATATTTACAATATTTGACTATTGTTTTTAAACTTTTTTACGTTTGATTTTAAATGTCAATGCGATAATTTCTCATTTGTTAATGTAATTTGTAATGTCAAAAATAAATATCACTCAAAATTATTAAAATGGTGCAAGTTTTGTGATTTAATATTAAAGAAGATTACTTTAAGGTAGGTACAATTTATTAAGGAAACATTAGTTTATACAACGAAAATCGTCGTAGCTCTTATTAAATCTCATACTAATATCTGTTCGGTTTTTACAGTTGTAAATTTCAGAAATGACAATTTTTAACCCTTAAATCTCACAAATAATGTATAAGATATAAAATATAAATATTATTCATAAATTAAATTTAATTCAAATTTTGATTTATTTGTTACGGATTTTGTAATGATTTCTCATTTAATGTATTTATCTTATATATTTCTAATTTTGAATTTTTTTCAAATAAATTATGTATCCTATAATGGTTATAACGAGTTTGCTATTCCAGGTGCATTTAAAGCAGATAAAATAAAATTATTAAAAATACAATGGGCATTGATTATGCACACGAAGAGAATTATAGTCTGTATAGTAATAGTTCACAAATCCTTAAAGTTAAGACATGTACGTGTTCGCTTGAAAAAGAATCATGTCCCTCGCATTTGGTAACAGATCGAAGCAGCGGCGATTATTTCAGACAACAAACAGAGTTAACGCTTTCGGACGTTTCTTTGACCAGTAGTAATACTCAAACTTTTGCCACTGAGAGTAGCGTAACAATAATTCCCAAACTTAAAGAATCTCAGACTATTATTTACGATGAATTAAAACTATCTCTATCCTCTTTAACATCTGATAACAATGTTGCTGAGAAACAGAAAGAAAAAGAATTAGCTTTTCAACGATGGCTTGCAGAAAAAAATCGATTGCGGAGAGAGGAAATAAAAAAACAGGAAGAACTTCAGAAATATATAATAAATGAAAAAGAAAAAAAGGTAGAAATAGAAAGACAGAACTTTGAAGCGTGGTTAAAGAGTAAAAATGAGCGGGAAAGAAATGAACAAAAATTAATTCAAGATAAAAAAGAAATCGAGGAAAAAAAACTATTAGCGGAACAAATAAGAAAACAAAAACTTGCACAAATTAAAATAAAATTGTGGCTTAAACAAAAAGAAGAACAGTTATTATGTAAGGCAAAATATAACGTTTTATTGAATTACTAGCTAATTGATTATTTTCAGTAAATAAAATGCACAAACAAATAAGCAAAATTAAATCACAGGAAGAAAAACAAAAAAGAATGCAGGAGAGTATTTCAGCATATGAAAATTGGCTTAAAAATTCAAAAAATAAACCTAAACCTGTACCACCCAACCAAGGATTAGACAGTATGTTCCATAATTTAAACATTTATAAGGGGGAAAAATTTACGTGAAAATTCAAAAAAAAAATTGCTTGATTTGAAACTGCCAAAAATTGTAACAAATTATATTTTCCATATAAATGGTGGCTTTATTTTAACTTTAAAGTAAAGTACCTTTATTTCAAAAAATTGGGCAAAAGTTTATTAGGAAAATATGATTAAAATTAAAAATTTGAGCTCAAATATTAACAAACTATAGACGTGTGCAGATTATTTGACTCAAACAAAAAATTGTATAACAGCTTCCTACAATAAGATTTTTTAAATTACTTTATTTCTGTGAAATTTTATCATATTATCGTCAAAATTAGCCTATAGCGACCCAAATAAGCCACCGGGAAACGTCCCAAAGATAAGATTGCCCAATCCGCCCCTGTGAGGTCTGTGCAGAAACATTTTAAATTACTTTATTTCAAGAGATACAGAAAATGTTTATAAGCAAATTTAAACAAGATAAAGGGGCTCGTAAGATGGTCACAATAAAAACTTTGTGTCATTTCCGGTTTCACCGGCAATGGGTACAACTTTTAATCTAGCATAGGCAATCAGTAATGTAATTTTTTTTAGAATTTACGTAAAATAAGCTTTATAACGGTACCATAGTTTTACTCCAACCATTTCAAAATGGCGGCAATTTTTTTTCAAAATATTTACTAATAAAAACCATTAAGAATAAAACATGGCAAACTATGAAAATCTATTTTTACCACTGAACTATACTCATACTGGAACGCGCGCTGCGTACGCCAGCCCGAACCGAGAGAGGGGCCGCAAAGGTTATCTCTGTCCTACTCGCGCCAGTGTGCGCATGAGTAGAACAGTCTACCGCCAAAACAAATAACTGACGTGCCGCCAAATCACTAACGCGCAACGCATTACGAGAAGGACAGGAATGACCCTTGTGGACTATCTCTCTCGGAACGCGGCGTTTCTATAGCAGAGATGGCCCATGAGCGTTCCATGAGTATAGTTCAGTGATTTTTACCTACTAGAAAAAAAAATTATTATGATAGTAAAACTTGATGTTAATAGTTTGCCATGTTTTATTTGTAATAGGGTACTTAACAGCTGTGCTGATTTTTTTATATGTTAAACTATTTTTGAATCTAAGTTTTACGTATTTTTTTATTTTGCATAAATTTTATTACAGGAGAAAAAATCTGACGTGGCCATCACACAACCTTCCGCCATATCTAGATTTTAAACAGAAATGTATACGTGCAATCCGGTGCCCATTTAAAATATACAAATTAAAATCTCAAATATTCAAACACAGAAATTTGCATCACCTGAATAAAAAGATTCATTCACAGGAAAACTCTGCTGTATTGAAGCCATCCTCCGTTCAATTACTACATTTAATATCTTACTTAGGACTTATATAGCGCTAGTATGCCAACTTGTCACCCGTCTCACGCACCTGTCAATATTTTTTACGCAGAAACAAAAATCAACCGATCATGGATTACAAGATATCAACGTTTTATTTGATAAATTTATTTTTTAAATTTTACTGCAGTTCTTTAATGCTACCAGATAAAGACAATTTTTTTATAACGTAAGTTGCAAATAACTTTTCCTCTTATTCTCATTACAAATAAATACTATATTTTTCCAAATTTATATACAATTTTGACAATTAACCTTTTCAATCTTCAAAAAATATCACTTCCGATGAAGATATTTGTACCAAAATCTAGGGAGCTCTTCCAATTTATATACAAATGTTAAATATCAAAATTTTCGGGTAATTCGTATTTGAGTTATGCGACTAACAACCCTTGACCACACACACACACACACACACACACACACACACACATACACACAGACATCATCGTGAAACTATCAAAAATGAGTTGTAAGGACCCTAATTCGTGCTCATCCACTAAAAATTCACCACCCGATTTTTTGCATGATTCCAATACCTTCCTTTACAGGTAAGCGGAAGGTAAAAAATTATTGAAAAATCAGGTATTTTTCTCGCGCTCTATGTGACGTCACGTGTGCTTCGCATGTTTGGGTTAAGTTTCGACGTGCCGTCGTAGTGTTAGACGAAGACAGCTATACTTTTTTTGCTACGTATGTTTGTCGGGGAAAGGGGAAGTTTGTAGTTGTTGTGATTTTTATCTAGCTCTAAAAATTAATTGAGTTAATGTTTAGTAATACATTTAATATCATGTTTATAGTAATAACCGTAATAACTTTATTATCATACCTTTGAGATTTTACATTTCTCGTTTCGGCACTTGTGAAATCTTGATTACATCTATAATATTCATGTATCATGAGCGAATTAATTGCTGGTAAATTTCCAGCATCTGCTTTTTCGTACCCTGATTCCATGATAAACATAACTTTAAAATATCAGTATAATAAGGTTTAAGGTTATACCTTTTGAGCTGTGACCGCTGTCACTTTGACATTACAAAATAAGCCCCTAACATCTGTCCCAAATAAATATGCTTATGACATAATCTGGCTAGCACACGTGACGTCACATTTGAGAGGTCGATTTGAAGCATGTAAATTTTAAATAAATTTTTATAAACATTGGTAACATAATTGTTGATTTTTTTACATTAAATATCTTCTTATAAGTCAAATATTGTACAAAAATAAAAATTTCTTCAACATAAAAAAATGTTAAGTACCCTATTGATTTTTATTAGTAAATAATTTGAAGAAAATCCGCTGTCATTTTGAAATGGTTGAAGAAAAACTATATTATGGTATCGTTGTAAAGCTTATTTTATGTACATTCTAAAAAAAATATATGACATTACCGATTCCTTATGCTAGATTAAAAGTTGTGTTGTACCCATTTCCGGGATGTCCGGAAATTATGCAAAGTTTTTATTGTGACCATCTTACGAGCCCCTATATCTAGTTTAACTTTGCTTATAAACATTTTCCGTATCTCTTGAAATTAACGAAATATTTCTAGTACCGGACTTACGACAAATCGGCATGTTATTCGTACAATGTTTGAGCACAGACTTCACAAAATATATAATACCTACAGGGGCGGATTGTGGAAACCAATTTTTACGGTAATATTTTAAAATTTCACAGAAATAAAGTAACTAAAACAATCTTATTGGAAGAAATCATGTTATACAATTTTGTGTTTGAGTCTAACAATCTGCTCACGTCTGTAATAATATATAAAAATTCCTCTTGTAAACTCAATCCACATGGAAAATCTTTTAACTTATAACTGTTAGCATAGTAGGTTTTACATAAACAATAAAACTAATTCTGATTGTGAAATGTTTCAGGTTTAAGAACTTCGATATCAGTGTCGTTCATCAATCCTACGCCATGGGTACCTAATATTGACGTTCCGAAGCCGTCCACTAAGTAAACTCTTTGTTTACCTAATGTAATTATTATAAATATAATTTACTTTTGATAATTTATACAAGTTACATTTGTACAACATGTTTTTTTTAATAAAGGAAAAAAAATATGTAAATATAGTAAGTTATTTCTAATCTTAGGCGAAAAAAATAATCGAAGCTGATTGATTTGATCAAAATAGATAGTTTGATAGCCATTACAGCAAAAAAATCTGACGTGGACACCACAAGACCTACCGCCATACCTACTTTATTCTTTTTACTTATTAGTTTATTACCTATACAAATAGGTATATTAATATATAAGTACTATACTATTACTACTGCTACTACTCACAAATATATTTTAGTCATTTTATTTACACTGCAGAAGAAGATATAAATTATATTTTACTATTGTCACTGTGACTGTCATGTCATAATCATTTAAATTTTACGTAGTAACAAATGACACGATCATGGACTACAAGATACCATAATATATAATAAATTATAAGTATTATACCTACTTTAATTTTATTATTCTTAAATGATATCAGATGCAGAAAAATTTATAAAATACCGATTGTAGGTAATAATCACATAATCTTTCATTTATAATAAAAATATTTGTCTTAAATTAATTTTTTATTGAAATATTTTTTAAAAGTAATACTTCCGGTTTGTAGATTGAAACCAAAATTATATTGGGCTTTTAAGAATCGTATTGAAACCTTAAATACAAAATTTGGTATTTAAATGTTTTATATTTTTGGAGTTATCGTGTCCGAAAAAATTGTAACATACGAACGAACGAACGCACGTACGCACACACACACACACACACACACACACACACACACACACACACACACACACACACACACACACACACACACACACACACACACACACGCACACACACACACACACACACACTGACATCATCTCAAAAATGTGTTATTCGTATTCTAGAGACCCTAAAACGTGCTTATCTGCCAAAAACTCATACTCGAAAATTTTGACCCGTCACAATACCTCTCTTATAGAATATGAGGCGAGAGGTAATTATATATCTACTATTATACATCTTTATCTACAACAGAATGTTTCATAACTTCGAGTACATACGTTAAAGGTATATATTGTTTGATATGCTGATTACGTATGAAAACTGTTTTTAAAATTCGAAAAATTAAGGGCAGTTTACCTGCAGCCTTTTTACCTTTCGCTTACCTGTAAAGGAAGGTATTGGAATCATGCTAAAAATCGGGTAGTGTATGTAATCAACGCCGGGGTGTAAGTCGGATAACTCAAATACGAATTACCCAAAAATTTTGATATTTGGTATTTAACATTTGTATATAAATTGGAAGAGCTCATTAGATTTTAGTACAAATATCTTCACCGGAAGTGATATTTTTTGAAGATTGTCAAAAAATTTGACCAAATCGTCATTTAACCAAATTGCCAAAGCGACAGACGCTAGTGACATCTTTAGTACACTAGGAAATTCACTTATTTCCCCAAACTGTTTTACAGTCAAACGGTCATTTGACCGAATTTTTATTGTTATATTATAACCTGTTATTTCACCAAACGAAGTTTATCTTTTACACGGGGTTATAAGAATAAAAATTCGGTCAAATGGCCGTTTGACTGTAAAACAGTTTGGGCAAATAAATGGATCTCTTAATGTATTAAAGATGTCACTAGCATCTGTCGCTTTGGTAATTTGGTTAAATGACGATTTGGTCAAATGACGATTTAGTCAAATAACGTTTTGGTTTAACAGCGTTTCGTTAAATAACAGATTGGTAAAATACCAGTTTGGTCAAATAACAGTTCGACCAAATACCCGTGTAAGATAAATTTCGTTTGGTGAAATAACAGGTTATAAGAATAACAGTTTGGGCAAATAAAGCGCTCCTACGCGGTTTAAGAGGAATGCCCACCCCTACAAAATTAAGCAAAAATATGTTCTCGTTGGGCCCATGAAATTGACTTTAATTTTGGTCCGATTTGTTTGCTCTGTTTTTAAATTTAATGATAAAAGATGTCTCTAGGTCTGTTTAGTGCCATTTTTTTACCTCTCGCCTCATATTCTATAAGAGAGGTATTGTAATGGGTCAAAAATTTCGAGTATGAGTTTTTGGTGGATAAGCATGTTTTAGGGTCTCTAGAATACGAATTTAATATATTCACGATGATGTCTGTGTGTGTGTGTGTGCGTATGTATGTATGGACGTATGGACGTATGGACGTATGGACGTATGTGACGATTTTTCGTCCACGATAACTTAAAAAGTATCAAGCCTTTAATAACCAAATTTCATATTTAAGGTTTTAATAAGTATCTTAACACCGGATAAGATTTTGGTAGAAATCCGCAAACCGGAAGTAGTACTTTTTGAAACTTTATATAGTTTTTCTGAAATATATTGGTACATTATTTATTTATTACAAATTTTGCAATTAAAAATAAATGAAAATATAATTATCTATGGGTACAGTTAATTTTAAATACAATTTGCTGAATTTGATAGTATTTAAAAATAAAATAAAGTACAATTAATATTCTATTTTTTGAAATTTCAGTATCTTGTTGTCCATGATATGAAATTTGTTTCTACATAAAATTTGAATGATTATGACAGGGACAGTACAGTTGACATATTTTGCTTGTATCTTGGTTTACATTATCGTTTACATATTACGTGAACATAAAACTATTAAAATGTAAGTAAAACTATTTATTAGATTAGTAGAATAAGCAGAATCTGGCGAGAGGTCGTGTACTGGCCACAGCAGATTTTTTTAATTTAAATTTTTACATGTATTTTTTAAGATCCAAAGTTAGTAAAATTTTAAGAACTTTGAAGATAAAATATTAAAAAACTAAAATTAAAATTAAAAAAGTGACACTAAGCGGACATAGCCCAGACTTTAATCTTTCATTTAAAAAAAAAATTGTTTAAAAATATTTAAAATTTGTGGTAATTTCATGTGCCCAACGAAACCTCTTTTGTAGTAGAAAATGGATAAATACGGTTCATTTTTCGAATCAACCGATGTCGTCACAATGGGTAACAATGGTTTGTGACGGCATCGCTTCATTCGTTAAATGGATCTTCAAAACTAGTGGGGATTCCTCTTAAGCGGTACAATACTATAAATACGACTGGTCACACATCAACGTACTAGGCGAGGAAATATACCTACTAATCCACTTCCCGTTTCTTGCGCAGTAAGATGGATCGAAATGTGTTTTATTGCATTCGCTTCCTAAAATTAAATAGAAACTTTGTGACTACTTGTGATCCGCTTGGGTTTGCAAATTGCATTTGTGCACTGCAAAATGCATTCTGAAAAAGTTTTCTTAAAACATAACAATAAATTCAATTTATTTCAAATATGGAAATATCCAAAAAAATGTTTCAAATATAAAATGTTAACAATGATATAAGGAATATCGTTAAATTAATTTACTATATCTCCTTTTAAATTTGGGAAATTTTTTATCTTAGATACTTTTTATTTTAGGTAAAATGTATCTTTATTTAAAATACTATACTTGGAAACTTCAATCTTGTGACAATTCAAAGAATCGTTGATATCTATGCAAAATTAGCCGAGTAATGACCGAAAAGGTACAAAATGCAATTATATTTCTAAAATTCATAACTTCGCGCCAAATCATCGGCAATACTTAATGTTTTTTTCCCGAAAGGAAAATGAATGAACTTTATCGCCGTTTTTTTGCCCAGTGTATTTATGAATAATACAATTTTCAACTTTAATTTGTATCAAATATAATTTTTACTAATAGTGTTAATTTTACATGCACCCAATCAAAAGGTATAAACAATACAAATCTCATACTTACCTACTTTAAAAAATCTGACGTGGACACCACATGACTTCCTGGTTCCTGGACGCTTATTAAACTGTTCATACTTTTCTTAATAACTAATATAATATAATAACCGTATTTGATTTATGGGAAAAATACCCAAAAAATACCTAGAGTAAAGTGCCCTTTTTGAATTTGATAATATAACTTCAAAATGGCCAAAGTAAGTAAACTTTTATATTAAAATAGTCCTAATAATTGAGGTGGTCAGAAATAAAAGGATTTAAGTGCGTTTTTGATGTTTCTTAGATAATGAGCTTCAAAGTTAAATGAATTCAGTAAATTACAGAAAATATTTACCTGTTTTAAGTTTGTCTCATAAATATATTTAAGTTGTTACAATTTAAGGGGAAAAAGGTATATTTCATTAACTTTTCATTTCCAAGACATTTTTCCAAAAATGTACTTGCATCGTACAGACAATTTCAAAAATGTTAATCGTAAAACGGTTCAAGTGAAAAACTTTATTATGTTTACAAAAGAAAAGGTGTTAAATGTACAATTACGTCAAATTAACAAGTAGTACTTATTATCAACTAACTATTCATAGTCCGATTGTAACATTACACAGTCTTCCTCTTCATTAGTTCCTTCGTCTCCGCACGCAACTGCAACCGGCATTTTTTCTTTGTTAGTTGTAGATGATGTTTCATCATGTTTCAAATTTTTATAAAATGCATGATGAATCGGTGGAATGTATGCCAAGAGACTCAGTAGATTACAGTACTTGTCGATTTTAATTTTTAATGTTGTGTCATTAATGGGCTTCATAATTGAGAGATGGAAAGTTGGGCGTCCAACTTTTGGTTTGGCTATTGAACACATACAAAATCCTATTTCATTGTCCAAAGTCTTCTTATACCCAAAAGAAAGGTTTTCTCCTTTCCAATAAGCAAACCGGCGAAACTCTCTCCACTTTAATACATGACCATCGGTATCCTTCTTTGGATCTTTCATAATCTCATGAAGTTGCGAAAAAGAGTAAAACTCTTCCAGAGCCATATTGTACACGACAAATTTTGAGGATGAATTTTTGATAACTTTTTGCCAGTCTGATGGTACAAAAACTTGTGGGGTTTGTCTCTTTTTTTCATCCCATACGAACATGTGACTCGTTCCAGATAGCAAGTCATGAACGCAGAAATTGTATGTCCAAAGCTGACGAAGATAAAACACTTTTGATCTAGTTAGCAGTGGAGTCGGCAATGTCTGCTGCAAATCGAAACAAATAACTGCTGTATCCTCACTATTTTACTTGCTTCCACATCCGCTTTCTTTGATTCAATGGCTTTTTGTGCCCTTCTTTGGTGCAACTCTAGCTCAAGCTTGGACTTAGTAACTATTTCCGTATTGTCAGAATGTTTTATTAAATTTTGCAAACTGTCACAGGAACTACAAGTGTCGGTATAAGGCTTATGAAATTTCAAATTGAACTCCGTGTTGAAAACGTGCCTATAGTATGATTCCTTTAAAGGAACTTCACTTTTTTCTTCACAAAATTCCTTATACAACTGGTACATTTTTCTTAAATTTAAATCGCCAGAGAGGTACTTTACATTAGGATTATCCAGTCGGGAATAATGGCTCCTATACATAGGAAATTTTTTTATGTGTTTAAAATGGTATTTTTGGAAGCTTCTGATATTTTATTCGGAGGTTGATGCTTCCCTCGCCTGTCCGGCATAGTTATTCCTAATTCGGATGTTTTATTGCAAATTACTTGAAATCGACGAACTGTTATGTCAAATACTTTCAAAAAAAAAAATTTGCATACACGCTTTCCTAGCAATATGTTATCATCGTACTATATTTTTTATTGCTTGTTGAATATGATTTTTGCCTTACAAGACAGCTTTCTTTATGCAGGACGAAAGAAAAGATGTCTGTAAATCGTACGTAAGTAAGGAATAAAATTTTTCGTGCAACTGGCGTTTCTCATGTTCGCTTATATTTTGATCACAACGATAGCGACACACGTGTATAGAATCTTTCAATTCTCTCGCTTTCTGTGGTTTATTTTTACGTTCAAAATACTCCTTACCTTCTGTTCGCAATTTCTTCGCCACGTTGTCTTTCCATTCTTTAGGGCATCTTTTCCTTTTCCTTGGTTTTGCTGGTATTACATGACGTGCTATTTCATTGTTATCAAATGAAAAAATTGGAAGTGTAGTGCAGAACAGTGCAGTGAAGTACAGTGAACAATAGTGTATTCTAGTTCTTTGATTCTCAAAAAACACAGTAGTGCAAATTAGAACATAATTTGTTTTAGTTTAGATTGGTTACCATGGTTTGTTCATGACTTTTGTTGTTTTTTGTACATGCACTTGACAAGATGTCAGGAAAAGAAAATATACAAAGCATTGTCTCTAAATATTTTTTTACTGATTTAAGAGGAAGTGTCAGTCATGGAATCTTCATCTGATTCAGATACAGATACGGAAGAAATTTTAATGTATTTTTGTACTCATCATCTATGAAATGACATATTAAACACACAATTGACAATCGGAAATGTCAATTACCCAATGTAGTCAATCAGGAAAAATGCAAAGAACACTGGCTTTTCTAGACATTTCAGAGTAAAATCAAGACCACCGAAAACCGCCAATATTTAAAAATAAAACTTGTATGCAGTAGAAAAAACATCGTAACCTCAAATTTAATGATCAGACTACAACGACTACAACTTGAACGTATTTGATTATAGTTTTATTATAAAAAACCGCTCATGTGAGATAAAAATCTTCCAGCATTTGGTTTGTAAATAACTATTATGTAACAACAAGCAAAAACGAAATTGCATAAAAAATTATTTTGAACATGGTTCCGTCATACACGGACAACGAATGTACTCGTATAAGACATTTTAGAATAAATAATAATTTCAATACCTAAGTGAAAAATTTAAGGAGTCAAATCAATTCAAAAATTTAGATGATAGTAAAGTTTATTCTTTATTTATTTATGCGCATAATTGAAATTTGACGTTACATCCCCACTCCGACACACCTCAAGAGTCAGTACTAAAACAACCTAGTTAATGTCATCGAACAAAGCTACTGTCATGAGAATGTTCATTTTCGACAACATCAAAAGATTCATGACTTTCAGAATCATCTCTCTGTTGCTCATTCTTGTCGGGTATATACTTCGAGTCTTCATCGGTTTGGAAATTGTCTGATTTTTCTGTAGAAAAATTTAAAAAATTAACAAAATAACCTCAATTTTTTCTAAAGCGTCATAAAAACCTATTTTCAAAATAATCAATTTCAAGTTGCTTATCATCACCATCACTATGTGCGTCACTATCCATTATTGACGAAATTGTCGCAAATAAAAGTTTTTCTGCGTAAATTATTACCTAATGCCTAGTGCACACGGGGAAACTTTTAACAAAGTTTCCTGAAAAAAGTTTCTAGAAAATGGAGATTTTCTTTGAAAAACTATAAATATGTTTATGATCACATAAGAAGTTAGTTGCACTTCACAATGTTTCCTGAAAACGCCTCATTTTTATAGGCGCCGTTAAAACTTTGAAGTTTCCGGAAACTTTTTCCAGGAAACATGTCAAAAAGTTTCTCCGTGTGCACTAGGCATAATAAACCAGCCTAAGTATCACTTGTGTCAGTGTTGGTTGACAAGTGATCACTTGATTCACAGCATTCACAGAGTTTATACTTCACACAAATAATATTTTGGAAGTAAAATATTTCAAGCGCACTTGAATCGTTTTCACGCTAAATGAAATTGAGATATATTTTTACTAGTTTATTTTGTTTGTAATAGATGACGCCACGGATTCAATATGCACCTAAATCATTTTACCACCAAATATTAGTAACAAAAGCTATGGTAACCTGCTAGTACGGGAGCCGGGCGCACGTAGTGTCCCTGATATTCCCGCTTGTAAGCCTTTGTCACGTTTGGTGAGAATACCCAGCAGAGTGCAAAAGAGGCAAGACTTACAGGTAACCATGTGGGGATGAAAAAATCGCAAAATTCGCATATGATCAATGGCTATGCAAAGACCCTCTCGACATCTGTTTAAGACGATGATAGTGTGCCGAGTTCGGAATATGGGCCCTCAAAGTTGCAAAAAAAAATTCGCAAAATTCGCACATTTTGGGCCGTCTTAAACTTGGTCAAATGATCAATGGAGATGCGAAAACCTCCTAGAGATCAGTTTAAGACGATAATGGTGTGCCGAGTTCGGAATATGGGCCCTCAAAGTTGCAAAAAAAAATTCGCAAAATTCGCACATTTTGGGCCGTCTTAAACTTGGTCAAATGATCAATGGAGATGCGAAAACCTCCTAGAGATCAGTTTAAGACGATAATGGTGTGCCGGATCCGAAAAACGGGCCCTCAAAGTTGCAAAAAAAATCGCAGAATTCGCATATTTTGGGGCGTCTTAAATTTGGTCGAATTATCAAGGGGGATGCGAAAACCCCTCTGAAATTTGTTTAAGACGGTTTAGAATGACCTAGGCCCGTTAAGACAGCTTCAAAATGTAAAAAATTTGGCACAACCGACCCATCTGAAGTGGTCTTAAACTTAGTCCTGTAATTAAGGGAGTGTAAGTGTAAATACAAAAGATATTTGAGGGCCCATATTCCGAACTCGGCACACCATTATCGTCTTAAACTGATCTCGAGGGGGTCTTTGCGCCCCTATTGGTCATTTGGCCAAGTTTAAGACGGTCCAAAATATGCGAATTTTGAAATTTTTTCATTCCAGCCCCCGGGGGGCAAAGCACATGGTTACCGGTAAGTCTTGCCTCTTTTGCACTCTGCTGGGTATTCTCACCAAACGTGACAAAGGCTTACAAGCGGGAATATCAGGGGCAATACGTGCGCCCGGCTCCCGTACTATGCACTTAAAACATATTTTTACTTCTTTGTACAGGAAGGAAGTATTGTAATCGCGAAAAATTTCGGTTTTCAGATTTTGATGGAAATATCCGTTTTGACCTTTTCTGAATCCATTATGACTAGTTTCGTCGTGATGTCTGTACGTACGTACGAACTTTGTCAAACACTGCTTAAATAAAATGAAGTCTGATCCACTATAGATAGCAAACATTTTCTTATTCGTATAATTATTTTATACAGGGTGTAACAGCTAAATGAGCTACCTCGAATAACTTCTATGTTATTATAGTTAGAAAAAAATGTTAAATATCAAAGTTGTAGGAGACCAAGTACTTGTTTTTCATCCATAGATTACTGCACATTAATATTAAAAATTAGAAATTATTTAAATATCAACTGAATTTTTCTCAATATTTTTATTATGTAAAGATATAAAACGAATACATGGTTGAATTCAGAAAAAAATACTCTACCGAATAGGCCTAAAAAATATGTATATTCCCATTTGAAAAAATATAACTTTGTGTTGTAACTTGAGAACCACTGGTTTAAAAAATTATTTTGTTCTTTAATCAGATGTCCCCCTTGGTCAGCTACAACTTTGCTATTTAACATTTTATTGTATCTTTAATAACATAGAAGTTATTCGAGGTAGCTCGTTTAGCTGTTACACCCTGTATAGGTACAACAGTGCTAAATAATGAAATTGTTTAATTTACTTCCACCCTTCCTACCCTTTTATTAGACTCTGCCTGTTGGGTAACTGTATTTAAATAAATAAATAAATAAATAAATAAGTATAACATTTATTTCATAAAATATTTTAATATAATCTAACATCTTAAATGGTATGAAATATATTTGAAATTAATTTAATTCATTAAAGGGGCACACCAGTGAAAACATGAACATTAGTTTATAAAAAAGTATTAAAAATTACAACAATTTTGATATGTGTTTTATATTCCTGTGACTTTTAGTATACGTGATAATTATTGGTTTTAAAGTTTGTGTTTGTGACGTCATCGTGACCGGCGTACTGACATTTTGGCATTACATCGCAGGTAATACATCTTTTGTTGTTCGTGTAACGTGTGTTTCGTGTATCTCTTACTTTATTTTTGTTTAAAATAAGCGTTTTTTTTATTAAAGTATGACGTCATTGTGACTAACTTTAACGCCAAATAACTCGATAACTATAAATGATGAACAGATTCTGTAAACAACATAAATATTCTAATTTTTTGTCCAATTTTTCTGTATAAAAATTAAAAAATGAGTTTTATCACCGGTGTGCTCCTTTAATTTATTATACAGGTTGGTGGAGGTGAAATGCGAACATAGGGAAATATATGACAATGGAGTTATCATGCTAGGCATCTTGATATACGTGGAATAAGTACTGTCAATGTCAAAGTAGCTGTCATATTATTGAAATTTTTATTGTCAGGGGTAATACCATAAGAGATGATAATTTTTTGAGAATTGTTTTGTCGTTTCCACGGCAACTTATTTCTAACAATTTCACGACACAAAACATCATCCATCAATTTCCCGAAACGAAGTTGAGGGGAATTGTCAGATGATGTTTTGTGGAGTGAAATTGCAATAAGTTGCCGTGGAATAGACAAAAATTCTCTCAAAAAATTATTATCTCGAATGGTATTTAGGAAGAATATTTTTCTTGTTAAAAATACTACCAAAACGACTCATTTTGCTAAACATTTTGACGTTTCATGTGACAAATTAATTAATTTTTTGTTACTGACGTCACAAAATAAAACCTAATCTACAAAATTATGTTATCAGATACATCATTTTACATTTTCAATTCTATTGGTTGCATTACGTCATTTGACGTCATCATTACGCAATATGATTGGTTAAACCATTTGTCAAAAAATATTCATTAAAATATTTTCTTTGCATAATAATGTATGTGTACGAGCAGAACGAGAAAGTTTACAAGCACTTTTAGATTTTATTATTATCTCTGTTATTGATTACTCTTTTTGCCACACAAATTCACATTACTTCGTTTTGTGACACTACTACAAAATATATCAAGATACCTGGCATGAAAGTTCGATTGTCATGTATGTTACCTATGTTCGCATTTCACCTCCACCAACTTGTAGATTATCCAACACGGAGTAATAGACGATAATGGTGCTCGCTTTAGACTAGATCAATCAGAACCAGAGCGACATACAACATACAATACAACTACTGATTATTGAATATTTTCCCGTCAAGACAATATTTTGTTAAAAACATTGAATTGCCGTTTATATTTAAGTAAACACCAATGTCAATAATGTGATGAAAATAATTATTTTACAACTAAAGACTTATTTTCTAATTCTAATCATGTGTTCATTCATTCAAAATTAGCAGTAAATGGTCTTAAAATACATATATTTTCGTGGGCTTGTATTTCACAAGAAGGTAAAACATACCGGCAACCATCCATGGTATATTTGCATGGATAACTAATCTGCCCTATAATGGACTGTAAAGCAAAATTGTGCACATTATTTAATTTAATGCGACAAATTGGGCAGCATTCAAGTTGAGTTCTACAATCACGGCATATACTATGCCCATTTGAGCACATAAATATAGGTGATACCATATAATGATTACATACAGGACATTCAAATTCCTTCAGTAAAGCTGAATCTAACACCAAATTTTTGTTTTCAGCAACTGAAAAAGAAACGCAAGCCTCTATGTTCTGGGTTTTATTTAATAATTTTTGCAACATATCTATTTTTATTGGCAATGCTTCATTTTTATCAAGTGACTGACGATATTCAGAAACTACCGTTTTAAAAACAATTGATGAATCTGGTTTTTCTAAATATTTAAAACTCAACTCAAAATAATACAAAGCACTGCTTATAGGTGCACTTATATTAACAGCAGAAAACCATAAATTTCCAGAATCAATTTCACATTTAACTTGTACAATATATTGCATTTCTCTGTCTAATATAAATTTACTTTCTTCATAATCTTGACTTATATCAACATATAGTTTATTATTTGTAATACATGAATCTTGGTGCTGTGCCATATAATGTTGCTGTAAATTATTTATTAGTCCCATCCAACTACATTCAGATACTGGGCAATCTGAAGAACGGTACGAACATAAACTTTGATGTTTTATTAATAGTTTCCCAGCACGTCGTTCCTTACAACCCGCATCACGGTATTTGCAAGGAAAAGGAACATACGGTGATAATGATTCATATAATTTGTTTCGGACGGGCCTATCATCATCTGTATAATCTTCCTCTTTATAACATCTTCCACATAGACTTGAACCATCATCGAACAGCATTATTGGAGACACATTTAAATAAAGTTTGCAATTCCGACATATTAACGTACTCAGGCTGTTGTTATAATCGAAGTTACTTGTGGTTGAACTCTAAAACATTTAAAATATTTGTGTCAACATTTGTTATAATTTATTTTGTCAAATAGCATAATACCGCCATATTAAGTAGATGCAGAAAATGTATTGTAAATTAGCTCTTCCTAGTTTAACTAATTATGTAATACAATGAAATTACAAGACTGTCATTAGATAAAACGTTTTCACATTTTAATATTATATATCTATGATAAGCCGAGAAACAACAAACAAATAAAATACTTCATAGCTTACAATACAAGGCTTGCACTTGCACTTGCACAGCTTGCAGTTACAAAACGTCAATAATCGTCAACCAGTGTTGCCATTGCCAGCACGAATTTATTTTTCGTTTACGGAAGTAGCTGCGCCTACTTCGTGATAGAAAAATTTCGTAATAGATTTATTTAAAACTAATTTTGATAAACTATATAATATATTTTTTGCACTTCCGGGACTAAAACTCTTCTTTAGTCTTTATTTTTAGGGACTAAGGTTCTTAATTTGATCCCAAGGGATTATTTTTCATATTTAATCCCGTTGTCAAGAAATTGAATTAATTATTCCCGTTGTCAAGTAAATACGTGCTATTTGTTACAGAGTATCTATGGTAACAATATAAATATTTGTCATAAAATTTACTGTCAAAATTGCAAAATGTGTATTCTTTTAAACTAGTTTGCATTCATTTGGATGAAGTGCAAAAAATAGCGTATATACCACAGAACTAAAATATCTTTCATCCCTCAGGTGATTATTTCCCTCACCTTCGGCTCGTGAAATAAACTTCACCCTCAAGATTAAATCATGCACTTTAGTCCCTCAATATATAATAATTATACTATTTTGCAATGGGATCATTTAGCGGGATTTTTATGCAGTTGGCGCCACCACTGCTTTAACCAGTATACGTAAACAGAGTTTGCGCAGAAGATATTACTGTCAGATTTTAAATAACGTTTGGCGGTTGTTATGATTTGTCATTGTCAGTAATAAGCTATTTTTATTTTCAACTTAAATTACAATGGATTACAATTTTTGTAAACTACACGATCTCAGTTTAGAACTGAAGAAATGTGGCGCAATAATTACTGGAAAATATCTGCTGTGGCTAGCACACGACCTCTCGCCTAATTCTGCTTATTCTACTGATCTAATAAATAGTATTACTTACATTTTAATAGTTTCATGTAAGATGTAAACGTTAATATAAACCAAGATGCAAGCAAAATATGTCAACTGTACTGTCACTGTCAGAATAATTCAAATTTTATGTAGAAACAAATTTTATATTTATATTTTATTGTTAAATACTACCAGATTCAGCAAATTGTATTTATAATTAACTGTACCCATAGATAATTATATTTTCTTTTACTATTAATTGCAAAAATTGTCCTAAATAAATAATGTACCAATATATTTAAGGAAAACTTTATCAAGCATCAAAAAGTACTTACATAGAAGCCACAAAATAGCGGCGCTTCTATTTTACAAGCAATATTACGTATAGGAAAGTGTTCAAGAATGGTATTCCTAGGGTGACCATAATTCTTCAACCCGAAAACGGGACATGTTAGGAGGGGGGAAGGGGAGGTCCTAAAAAATTTATAAATATTTATATATTACAACAACCAAAAATTTAAACAAAAATATTTTTTCCACACAAATATTAATAATAAATAAAAAAGTACCTCTTTACAAACTATTACAAAACAAAATTCAAAATATCAAGATAACAAGATATACACTGGCGGACAAAAAATGAAACACTTGAAATTCGTACAAATTTCGACCATTTTCAAACCTCCAAACCTCTGCGTATTTTCAATCGATTTCGATGAATCTTCGAGGGCGAAAAACTTTGAAGTGTCTACTTTAAAGTCATGCATGTAAACTTAAGCGCAACTCCTTCCGCCCTTCTCTAGCACCCAAGTGAAATTTTTTTTTTTTAATGTCCAACTTTGATAATGTGTACGGAGTTTAAATTTTTTTGACCAAAAGGGCACTGTTCAATTCCTTGTGCAGGACTCAAAGAACGAAATTCCTACGATGATTTGGCACAAAGTTATGGGTGTTTTAAAAAAGTGCATTTTTAGGTTTTTCGCAAATAACTCTTTTCAACCAAATTAGACGATTCTTTTGGGGAAAAAACCCATGCATTCGACACTAACAAAGCGCTGAGGCGAACTAACGCGCAGTGCTTCGCGCACACTTGTTTGTTAGTACAGTGTTTCGTGCAAGCAAGTCTGCGCTGCGCGAATTATTGACATTTAATATTTGTTTCAAAATATAAATAATGAATATTAATCGGAAAAATCCGTCTTTCTCAAAACGTGACAAACACGTTATTTTAGCTACAACGACGGGACAAACGGGACATAGTAAAATAACGGGACTGTCCCGTTCAAAACGGGACGTATGGTCACCCTAGGTATTCCAAACTATTCTATGTTTACATTGTGTTTTATAAATAAGTACATATTATAAAGTCGGTTAATTCAAACGTCAAAATTGCAATTGGCTTTACTTTATTACTAATGTAATAATAAAGTACAACGTTATCATTTGAGTTATTATTTATTAAATATATACCTACGTAAATTATTCCATTACATGACGTGAAAGAAACAAATTCGGTTTGACATTTTAGACTACGTTACGTTAGTGAGGTTAATAAGGTCCATGTCAATAGCCCCCCCCAAGTAAATACTGATTTTATGATATGCATAATATGTGCTCGTTTTGTGCTGAATTGTGCTGCAATAAAAATATTTTGTGCTCAATCCGTTCACGAGATATTCAAAGTTTAATTATGGAGGGGCCAATGACATGCTGAGCCCCCCAAATTATAATTTTTTAAATTTTATTTCACAATTGTTTGTGCTCGTTTTGTGCTGAATTGTGCCGTATAATAAAATTTTTGTGCTCCTTCTAGTAAGTGTAGAAAGAAAGCGTATCTTAATAGGAGGGACCAGTGACATGGTCAGCCCCCCACCTCAACTTTTTAAAACATTCTCGTCGCTATTATTTTGTGCTGGTTTTGTGCTGAATTGTGCTGTATAACAAAAATTTTCTGCTCCTCATATAAGGTTAAAAATAAGCATAGAAATATGAGGGGCCATTGACATGATCAGCCCCCCTCAACTTCATTATTTTTAAATAATTTTTTACTGTTATATTGTGCTCGTTTTGTGCTGAATTGTGCAGCAATAAAAATATTTTGTGCTCAACCCGTGTACGAGATATTTAAAGTTAAATTATGAGGGGTCAAAGTTATAATTTAAAAAAAATAATTTCTTGATTGTTTTGTGCTAAAAAAAATTTAAAAGTGTCTTTTAATGGCTAAGTCAAGTTGACTGTCCCATTTAAATATTTATATAAAATAATTTAAGCATATTTTTGCGCTGCTATGCTATAATTTAACCGTAATTCAGAGAATAAAAAGTTTGGAAAGGTTAAGTTGACACTAGCACTAGCCTTTCCTTTTTAAAAAATATATAATTATTACGCATTAATATAATTTTTTGCGCTTGTATACATTTTATTTGATTAATAATTCAATTAGGAAGGGCTAACTTGACAGCAAAATTTCATTTCATTCTAAGTACATTGCGCTCTTTTACTTTTTAGAGCTTCTCTTAGTCAGCAGTAATCATAGTAATTATTATAGTTCAAAAGAGCCAAATTTCCTTATTTATTTATTATTTAATAGATAGTCCTTGCTATGCGCTATTTTCCTTTTTAAATCCTTTATATTAACTTCATCGTCTTGTCTACGTACATACGTACGTACGGCAAAAAAACAAAAGTCAAAAATGACCCACTTCCCGGGATCCTATCGAGCTGAAATTTTGGAAATAGACTTTTGTCACCTAACAATGCACTTTGGCACAAGAAAAAATCTGATGTGGCCAGCACAAGACCTCCCGCCATACCCCAAACCCATTTCCCCATATCCAATCAATCTGAAATTTGGTACATAGACTCGTTTTAATAGAAATAATAATATTAGGAAAGATAAAAGCGAGCACTACCTGATGCTTTTTTGCTGCAGGAATCAATGATCGGATTCGTACTTTGACAATTAATTTAAACAACAAAGTGTGCCACTTTCAGTATAATAACTATTTCCTATTTCTAATTACATTGCAGTTACATTGTCAGGGATGGATGCAAACCGGTTCGAAACGTTTTAAAGCTTTTTAATTTAACATTTTTTCTGTAAAATGTTATTGAATTGTATTCTTTTTGCAACTGTAAAAAAAAACGACATTGACGTCCGCGGGAAAGAATAAAACGCGCGCACAGATTCACCTGAAAAACAATAAAATCTTGAAGATTGTTTAATACTACTCTGAATACCTACATCATTGCGTATGCGTGTTGCGTATTCCATACTCATTGTAGCACTATTTTACTTTTTCCGTTTCTACTGTGGTTTTTACTTCCTTGTACGGAGTAATAAGGAAGTATTGTAATCGCGAAAAATTTCGATTTTCAGATTTTGATGGAAATATCTGTTTTGACCCTTTCTGAATCCATTATGACTAGTTTCGTCGTGACGTCTGTACGTACGGACGTACGGACGTATGTATGTCGCATAACTCAAATACGGTTAGACGTAGAAAGTTAAAAATTTTGTATTTAGGACTGTTATAGCATCTAGTTGTGCATCTCCTATTTTTTGTTTCAATCTACATACCGGAAGTAGTAATTTAAAAAAAAATTTCGATAAATATTTAATTTAAGACAATTTTTTTTATTTTAAATGAAAGATTATGTGATTATTACCTACAATCGGTATTTTATAAATATTTTTGTATCTGCTATCATTAGAGATTCATCAAGTCAAGTAGCTTGACATTTTTGTGAATTACTTGACTTGACTTGAAAATCAAGCTTTTTAAAAATTCATTACTTGACTTGACTTGATTTTCTATCGTTACTACTTGACTTGACATCAAGTAATTTCAAGCTACTTGATATTACTTGATAACGAACAATTTTGTTGAAAAATGCGCAATTCAGTCGAATAGTTCATTAAAACAAAATGCTGTATTTCTCGAGCTAATTAGAACGATTTTATATCTACACGAACGCTGTATTTTTATTATTTTCTTGCATATGTATTATTTTTTGTAAAAAACTGTCAGATTTTAATTTGGTTTTGTGAATAATAGTCTATATTTCCAGGCCTATTGTTATACATTTATATCTAATTTATGATATGCAATGCAGTTTTGAAGAATTATTTAATATTTCTTCATCTTAGTATAGCTTAACTGCTTCATTTTCAAGTATCAAGTATTTGAGATTTTACTATTTGATTTTCAAGTTACTTGAAATTTAACTACTTGACTTGACTTGACTTTCGGATTCTATTACTTGACTTGAATTTGACTTGATTTCAAGTCAAGTCAAGTCAAGTAGCTTGAAAATCAAGTCAAGTAGTGAAACCCTAGCTATCATTTAAAAATAATTAAAGTATATATTTATAATTTATAGTATTTCGGTATCTTGTAGTCCATGATCGATTAACATTTGTTACTACGTAAAATTTAAATGATTATGACATGACAGTGACAATAGTAAAATATGCTTTATATCTTCTTCTGCAGTTTAAATAAAATGATTAAAATATATTTGTGAGTATAGTAGCAGTAGTAGTAGTAGTACTTACTTATGTATATTAATATATTTGTATAATAAGTTAAAAGAATAAAGTCAGATTTTTTTATATTATTCTACATTTTAGTTATTAAGAAAAGTATGAACAATTTAATAGGCGTACAAGGAAGTCATGTGGTGTCCACGTCACATTTTTACTTCCTTGTACGAAGTAAGGAAGTATTGTAATCGCGAAAAATTTCGGTTCTCAGATTTTGACGGAAATATCCGTTTTGACCTTTTCTGAATCCATTATGACTAGTTTCGACGTGACGTCTGTACGTACGTACGGACGTATGTGTGTCGCATAACTCAAATACGGTTAGACGTAGAGAGTTGAAATTTTGTATTTAGGACTGTTATAGCATCTAGTTGTGCACCTCCTATTTTTGGTTTCAATCTATAAACCGGAAGTAGTACTTTTTAAAAATATTTCGATAAATATTTAATTTAACACAAATTTTTTTATTTTAAATGAAAGATTATGTTATTATTACCTAAAATCGGTATTTTATAAATATTTTTGTATCTGGTATTATTTAGGAATAATTAAAGTATATATGTATAATTTAGTATTTCTTTATCTTGTAGTCCATGATCGATTAACATTTGTTACTACGTAAAATTTAAATGATTATGACATGCAATGACATGACAGTGACAATAGTAAAATATGCTTTATATCTTCTTCTGCAGTTTAAATAAAATGACTAAAATATATTTGTGAGTATACTAGTATAATAAGTTAAAAGAATTTTTTATATTATTCTACATTTTAGTTATTAAGAAAAGTATGAACACACAAGGCGTACAAGGAAGTCATGTGGTGTCCACGTCAGATTTTTTATTTGTTGCGTATAAGTCCATAAGCTTAATAAAAATATGAACGATAGGGACAAAGTTCATATTTTTACAATGTGAAGATAGTATTCAGAATTTATGCCAGCTGATGAAATTATTTGCCATCTACATAACAGCAAAAAAAGAACAGCCCAAAAAAGGAATGATCTCGATTCTCGATTTAAATTTGATAATTTTAGTACTCGTTTATCCATTATTACATAATTTACTAATAAATTCATGATTCTATTATTATATTACCTATGGCAAAAATTATTAATAAAAATTGAATATTTAACATTTGTAACGTACAATGTTTTAATTTCTTCAATACAAAATAATTACGTCACAGAAAAAAGTCCTTCTCATTTTACTAATAAAAACATATTTTTTCTGTTTCCTACCTAACTTTAGGTCGTTGTGCTACATATTTACCATTCTATTTTTACCACTCCAACTTTTACCACAGCATTTTTACTACCATTCTTTTTTACCGCTATCCTGTTTTACCGTTAACCCATTTTTTACCACTCAATTGTTACCACTCCAACTTTTACCTCTGCATTTGTACCACTATACTTTTTACCGTTATTTCGTTTTACCACTAATACATTTTTACCACTCCGTTTTTACCATTACAACTTTTACCACCATACTTTTTTACCGCTATTCCGTTTTACCATTAATAGTTTGTGGGACTATAGTACGGTTTTGTTAGTGTAGTAAATACCAAAACCGAGTTTGTGGGGCTCTAGTACGGTTTTGTTAGCTTTGTTAGTGTAGCAAATACCAAAACCGAGTTTGTGGGGCTCTACTACGGTTTTGTTATCTTTGTTAGTGTAGTAAATACCAAAACCGAGTTTGTGGGGCTCTAGTACGGTTTTGTTAGCTTTGTTAGTGTAGTAAAACCAAAATCCGAGTTTGTGGGGCTCTAGTACGGTTTTGTTAGCTTTGTTAGTGTAGTAAATACCAAAACCGAGTTTGTGGGGCTTTAGTACAGTTTTGTTAGCTTTGTTAAAAAAGAGACGGTGGTAAAAATGGATTGGTAAAAAAAACACGTTGGTAAATATGTTGGTGGTAAAAAGAATTAGTGGTAAAAATAGGGACGGTGGTAAAAATGGATTGGTAAAAGTATACGTTGGTAAATACGTTGGTGGTAAAAAAGAATTAGTGTTAAAAAGGGACGGTGGTAAAAAATTGATTGGTAAAAGTATAATGTTGGTAAAAAATGGATTGGTAAAAGAATTACGGTGGTAAAAAAGGGACGGTGGTAAATAGGGATTGGTAAATATGGGGGAAAATCACTTTAGGTACCTACATAATGATAGAAATCTAATTTTCAGTACCATGCAAGTAATCTATTTCCAATAATTTTTCGAAAAGTATAATAATAGAATAATAAATTGGATTCAATGCATCATTAAATTTTCTAATGTTTTTCTAAAGTAGATTTTCCGGTTTTTCCTACATATTTACCTTACGCCTATGCATAACTAGTGTCAAACGATAATTAATCTTTATTAATTTATTATTAAAGTACGAGTATATCAAGTAGCTTGATTTTTCCAATTTACTTGAGTTTAAACGCTTGGCTTGGCTTGAAACGTCAAGCGAAAAAAAAAAATACTTGGCTTGGTGTTGTAAAAGCTTGGTCGAGATTTCAAATGCTTGGCTTGTTTTTCAAGCCAAGCCTGAGTTTTGATAATAGTAAGCAATAAAATAATATGAAAATAATTTTTTATACCGTCTTAAGGAAAGTGTCACCTGAGGCGATCGCCTCACTAACTCACCCCTGGCCACGTCTCTGCGAATTATCGGTTGATAAATTGGTAGATGTAATACATTATCGATTCATCGAATTAATTATATACACTGGCGAAATATCAAATCAAGTAAAAATTAACGATTATTAATTTTTTTTATTGGTACTCTTTAATTTTAAAACGTTACGTATTTATTTTTTTAAATACTTTTTTTTTAAAAGCAAAATTTAGAGGTTTTGTCAGATATTATCGCGGCCTTTTTTGAAAACATGCTCTGAGGGGACACTCATTGTTCACAGGGCAGACACTAGCATACTGTACATACACATACACATACTGTAAACTTGCTAGTGTGCAAAAGATAATCCATAAAATATGGTTCATTATAATATTTTTTGTTATAAATTTTTCTAATTTATACACAATATAATATAATAAGACGAGAATAATTTAACGAATTATCAATTAATTATATAAGAGCTTTTAATCGCCGGATAAATTTCTGTTTGTTATTGAAATCTTGTTGCCTAGCAATTTGAAAAGAAAAATTGTTTAAAAAAATCACGACACCTTTTTATTTTATTTCGAGTCAAATTGCTGTCAGGTGACAAGGTTGAGATGTCAACAGAGCTGGGCATTACTTAAGTATCAATTTTTAATAACAACTAGTACTTAATACTTGTACTTAAGTATAAATATTTTTTTGGTAGGTACTTATTACTTTAAAATTTTAAGTACTAAAATAAAAACTTGTACTTAAGACTTATTTTCATTTCATAATCGTAAATAATACTGAAGTACTTTTTAAATACTTAAGTTTTTCAATAATACTGAATTAATGTAAAAGTACTTAAGTTTTTTCAATAGTTTAAGTATTATACTGTTTAATCTGCGACTACAGCGACAAAATACGACATTTTTACTGTGAATTAATCTTCCTCGATAAAAAAAGATATTAATCGAATGTAATAAGGTTACAAATGTTACAAATCATGCAATTTATTATATTAATTTTAAAAAATACTGCTACTTGAAAAATACTTATTTTTAAGTACTTTTGACAAGAAAAACTTATACTTTACTTAAGTACTGTGAAGCTTTACTTGAAAATGTACTTGGTATCAAGTACTGACCATAGGTAGTACTGGTACTTATACTTAAGTATTTTGATTTCGATACTTGCCCAGCTCTGGATGTCAAACAGAAATTTATTCATAGGAAATAAAATGCTCGAGTGTAATTCAACGAGATAATATAACGACTACTTTGGATCTTCTTCACAAATATTCCCAAAATAGAATCATTTCACTGACAAATATTAGAAATATGAAGCAAATGACATTTTACTGTTTTGTTTATTATTTGGTTGCTAAGAAAAAGGTAAATAAGGTTTTATTACTTGCAAAAAGTTACCTTCCTTTTTATCCGCTGTAAAAGCGATAAAATTGTGTTTTGTTTATGGCTTATTTTATACAGGAGTGGAATTATCGATATAAATTGTTGATTTATAGAATTATCGAAAATCTTTACATAAGTATCAAATAATCGAATATTCGATTTGTCGAATTATCGAATATTCTATATATCGAATATTAGCTACATCGCATCATTGAATATTCGAATTGTATTATTCGATATATTATTAAATAGTCGATATATCGAATTATCAAATATTAGGTACATATATCGAATTATCGAATTATCGATATTATCGCATTATCGATACATCGATATTTTATTTTCTTAAATTTTTCTATTCGATGTATCGATAAAGTATTCGGTATATCGAAAAAATTCCCAGCCCTAGTCCATAGTAACGTAAGCTCACATTACAGACATCTGTATAGGTTAGGGAATGTTACAAGGCGCCAAGTTCACCCCCTGGTTGATAGAAGTCGCATTTATCCACATTCCTAGATCGCACAACTGACTCTAGCCTGAATCTCTACGTAACGTCAGCTCTCATTACAGATAACTGTATACATTAGGGAATGCCACAAGACACTAACTTGCCCCCCCTGAGTGATAGATGTCGCAGCTGTCCGCGTTACTAGATCGCACCACTAGCCCAATCACTACCCGGTTGCGAACATTGCGTGCGCAACTACCCGACATCCACCGAGCACCGCCGATGCCTCTATCTTTCTTGTGTACGGCTTCGGCTGCTCAGTATCGTGTTGACAGTACAACCGAGCGAGTAAGTTCGGGAACGGTGCCCAACCCGGTAAACTATACCTTTAGTTTAGTCGTAGTTGACAAAGATATAAACAGTTATGGAGTCTCAAAACCAGGAAATTGTTGCTAGTGGTTCCCCTGCTGAGGTGCCAAATGATCCAGGGTAGGTTGAGAAGTTTAATTCCACAATGACAGTTCAACTGCCACCAACGGAATTCTGTCGGTGTAGAATTGTGCTTTTAATTGTTTAAACCAAGTGCTGTTTATGTGATGATTGTAACAACTATGTTTTGTTACAGAAAAATGTTTATCGGTGGACTGAGCTGGCAAACTAGTCCAGGTAAATACAATTTATTTTAAAACACTTACAGTTTACACGATCACGATTATCTTATTATCTCAGCGCGCGATGTATAGTGTTATGTAAACAATGTGTCCGTATGTCAGTTATACCTGGACAGGTAGGGGGAGTGTTTATAAACACTCAACCTTATTGGCTACATATCCGCTTCCTTAAAATTATAAACCAAATTGCGATTTCGTTATGCACTTAAAATTGAGTAAAAGTACACTGGGCACTCAATTATGTGAATACTTTATTATTATGAACAATCCAATATAGTGAACAGTCAAAATTTAACACATGAGTTTCTATAGAATGCATATAGGATCAATTTCGATTATGTGAACAGCTCAACAGTGCTTAGTACAACGTACAAATCTACTTGGTAATTTGGTAGAAAAACTGGGACTTCCAATAAGAACGAAGTTTCAAAACGTTTATTAATTTTAGGACACTATTTTCTATTTTTAAGCCCATGCGAAAGTAATATTTTTTATCTTGATTATTTACTTGTAGGTATTGCGAAAATGTAGAGATTTCTTCGAAATGGCATTACTAAAATGCTTTGAATGCTAAGTCAATGCAAAAACAAATAATTAATTATCTTAATATATTATAAACATAAATATACTTCGTATAATATTAGATAGATATATTTAAAATACATTTTCGATTAAATGAACAATTCGATTTTATGAATTATGCGCTGGTTATTAGTTCACATAACAGAGCGCCTACTGTAGTTGTAATGTTCCTTTGCCGGTCTCTAAGGACGTTTGTATAACAAAAATCAGGGGAGTGACATTGTTTACATCCGGAAAACTAATTCAAAAATAAATAGGAACACTATAAACAGTTATTTCATCTGTTAGCTATACAACAAATGAATTAGATTACGGCAATTAGTTTAGAACAACATTGTGTTCGAATCACGCAATAATAAAACTAGTGGTGTGTATATAAACACATAACCTTATTGGCTACACTATCCGTTTTCTCAAAAGTATAACATTGAGGAAATATAAATGAGATTGCGGTTTTTTCTGCAGTTAAAATAGTTTAAAAGTGACTTTACTGGTCTCTAAGAACGTGTAACAAAAATTACATTGTTACAATAGAATTCTTGATATAATTACAACAATAAGTTTAGAACAACAATGTATTTATGCCGATATTCCAAGCACTAGTGTACCTTATTGGCTGCACTATCTGTTTCCTCAAATTGTAAATCCGGTCTCTATGGACGTATAACAAGACATTGTTTACATCCGGAAAACTAAATACATGTGTAGCTAAAAGCTACACAACAAATGAATTTGATTACGACAATAGAACACTTGACATTATTATAACAATAAGTTTAGAACAACAATGTATTTAAGCAGGTATTTTAAGCATGCAATAAGAAATCTAATGTACAATAATATTATTCTGCTACGTCTTACATTATTTAAATGTCTACATTGTTTGTCGCCCTATAAACAGAGTTTTCTGTAAATAAACCTTAAGATTGAAGCAATAAAGAATTGTTTGAAGGATTACTTATGTGTTTAAAAATAAATTGTTAATTGTAAAACTTTTATTTTGAGATACTGAGATCACAGTAAAGTTAGCAGCTGATTCAAACATGAAAACGGTTGGGTTGGAGTATTCCTACTATGTTCAGAGTCACTTACTCGAAATTACTAAACATATTGGCAACTTAATATTGTTCACTAGATGCTTCATAGTAGGTACTGTAAGGTATTTAACAAAAATATATCTATATTACCTTTATTATTCAAAATAGATAAAAAAGTGTTCATAAAAATACATAGGCTTATTTTAACATAGTCGTAACAAACTTAATATCATTTCTGACAAAATAAAATTTTAGAGGTTGATTACCACATTATATATAGTATAAAAAATATAAATATTAAACTTTTTAGGGAAGAAGGATACCAAACCAGAGGTAGTGTTCAGAAATGCACTATGCAAATAATTTAACATCGCTAAAACTATCTTAATATCATTTCTGATAAAATAAAATTTTAGGACTTGGTGACTACGTTTATGAAGATATTAAAAAAATCAATACAATACATTTTTCAGGGGAGAAGGATCCCAAAACAGAGCTTGTGTTCAGAAATGCACTATGAGAATAATGTAACATCGCCAAAACTATCTTAATATCATTTCTAATAAAATAAAATTTTAGGGATTGGTTATCACGTTTATGAAAATATTAAAAAATATAAATCCAATATATTTTTCAGGGGAGAAGGATACCAAAACAAAGCTTGTGTAGTAATGCACTATGACAAGTATATTTAATATCGCTAAAACAATGTTAATATCGTTACTAATAAAATTCAATTTTAGGGGTTGATTACCACGTTTATAAAGATTATAAGAACATTTTTCAGCGGAAAAGGGTACCAAAACAGCTTGTTTTCAGAAATGCACTATGAAAAACTTGAACATCGCTAAAACAATCTTAAGCTAAGTTTGCATGTACCGTTGACATCGGAAAAAAGTTTGCCGTTGACGCCGTTTTGTGATTTCATTTGTTGACAACCGATTGACAACCAACGTTGAAATATTTCAACTCTCACCGGTCATGACAGCCGTCAGCGCCGTAAAAACATTTAAAACTATGCGCAATTATTTGAAATTTAGAGTGAACTATGTAATAAAAATATTTTGAAATTTTACTGTATTTTTATAATCTTCATTTCTTACGCTGTAAACGGGGCTATTTTTGCATTTCCGCAATTATAATTTCTATAAGCTATAATAACAAAAACCATGTAAGTAGATAAATAATTTGGTACTTACAATTTATTGGAAATGTATATAGGCATCCACCCTGCTAAAACGGAACGGTACGGTACATGTCAACTTAGCTTTAATATCGTTTCTGATAAAATGAAATTTTAGGGATTGATTAGCAAGTTTTATAAAGATTGTAACAAATAGAAATCCAATAAATTTTTAACAGAAGAAGGATACATACACACAGCTGGTGTTCAGAAATGTACCTATATGACAAATAAATTTAACATCGCTAAAACTAGGTTAATATCGTTACTGATAAAATACAATTTGAGGGATTCATTACTGCGTTTATAATAAAGATTATAACAAACATAAGGAAAAACAATACAGGAGAGAAGGATGCCAAAACAGAGTTAGTATTTAAAAATATACTAACATTGCCAAAACTACCTCAATGTCGTTTATGATAAAATAAAATTTTAGGGGTTGATTATAACAAACATAAGAACATTTATTTATTTAGGGGAGAACAGCTTGTATTCAGAAATACACAATGACAAATAAATTTAACATTGCTAAAACTGTAAATGTAAATATCGTTACTGATAAAGTGAAATTTTAGGGGTGGATTATCTCATTTATTATAACAAATATAAAACTACTTAATTATTCGACGGGGAGGGGAAGGAGGTTATGTTAATATATCAAACCGGAGCTAGTTTTTTGAAATGCACTGTGATACATTTTAACAATACCAAAATCTTAATATCATTTCTGATAAAATAAAATTTTAAGGGCTAATTACCACGTTTATAAAATATAAATTAAATAAATTTTTTAAATGTCCAAGGAAGTAGGATACCAAAAAAGACCTGCAGAAATGCACTATAAAAAATTCGAGGAAAAATTTTAACATCGGTAAAACAATTTTAATATCGTTTATGATAAAATAAAATTTTAGGGATTAATTACCACATTTATAAAAATTATAACAAACGTGTAAGAATATTACATTTTTCAGAGTAGAAGGATACCAAAACAGAGCTTGTGGTCAAAAATTTAACATCGCTAAAATAATTTTAATATCATTACTGATAAAATGAAATTTTAGAACAATTTAAGTAGAATACATTTTTCAGGGGGTGTAAGATACCAACCCAGAGCTACTGTAAAATTTTATTTTGTCAGAAATGATATGAATTTTGTTATGTCTATGTTAAAATAAACCTATGTGTATTTTTATGAACACTTGGCTTTATTTAGTACTCATCCCTTTGAATAAAAAAGCTAATATAGATATATTTTTTAAATACCTTACAGTATAATACAGAATATGATGCACGAAATTTTACTCCGTTGAGAATATTAAAAGTTCTAAATTTTCAGTTGAAAACATTTTATGCAATTTCCAGACATTTAAACTCACATAATAATACATATTTGTACATAATACAACAAGATATTTCTTCTGGATTCGTATTCTTAAAAGATTCTGTAAAATAATATCTGCACATGAATACCTGATTTGTTCCCGTTGTACTCAAGCAAATATAGTATCTAAATTTATAACAATATAACAATAAATTTAATGGTATATTAAACAAGTTTTATAGGTATTTTTTCGCACGTGTCCAAAATTAGTAAAACGAGCCTGAGGGCGAGTTTACTAAAGAACAAGTGCGAAAAAGACTTGTAAAATGAGTTCTTTATACTGTTTTTGTCCATTTGGACTCTTTTTAATATTAAAATTTAATTTAAACTGTCATCATATACACCAAGTTGATTTAGGGAAATTTATGTGTGTAACGTTTTGGTTGGTGACATTAATATTGCCTTTTATTTAACTGTCACTGTAAAATTATATAATTACTGAACTATTCTCGCGGTGATAAGTGAAGACCTTTGTGTTTTTCTAAAAAAATATCTTGCGTGCCACAAAGTGAACCCTGGTGACATTCAATTGCGTTAACTTTGTGAATGCTAAATAGAAAAACATTTTTTTAAAACTACGAATAAACATAAAACCACACCCTCATTCAAGTAAGCAAGTTAAGACAAGAAAAAACGAGAAATAAAAATTATAGCAAAATTGTAGTAAATTATTGTTTTTTGCAAATACCTACCAAAATTGCTTTGTTATCTTCACAGTCGATGACTTATAGCAGTAAATAATATAATACAGCAGTAAGAACATAAATTATAATTTTTACAGTAGGTGTACTCATTTGAGTACAGAGTACAACGGGACAAAATGGAATAATAATGTTCTGAAGGGTTAGTCGGCTTAAAACAAAGGTCAAAACCCTTCTACATCTTCAAATCTTCCAGATTTTAATTTTCTGGTGCGTGAAGTTCTGTTCCGTCGGTAAAGTCTCTCACTGATTGCAACGTCGTTTTTGTCCGTAATCGTTCATGCGTTTTTCCCCTCCATTCGCTACCGCCGACTCTTTCTACCTTCGTCGTTCTCTTTCTACTCTCGTCTCACTCTATCGCGCTGTCTCTTTTCGAGCCGTGCGTCTGTCTTTGTCAGTATTTCTTCCTGTATACTGGAGCTAGCATACAATTACCGACATGCAAGACTAATTCTACGATGGGTGGATGGTTGTGGATGACATTGCTAGAGTTAATGGTTTTCTTCTGACGACCAGAGAAAATAGAGAGAAGCTTATATTTTTAGTTGTAGCCATCGTAGAACAGGAAACTTGAAAATAGTATAGGTACTTAAAGAATACTACCTTTTTGTAAAATAATTGTTAATTGATTTTGCTTCTTCATTTGTTACCTGAAGAAGGTAACACAACACTCCTATAACGTCGTAATTTAAAAAATAAACAGTATACCCTAAAGCTGATTATAAGACGTAGGTAACTGGTTACTTTTTCTGTGTTCTGTTAACATGACTTAAAGGTATTTTTATGTTACGGTTTATAACTGGATTTGACGTTTACTTATAGGTACTGTAAAAGCGAGTGTAAAAGTAAGGTTCGCCAAGTTTTAAGAATACATTCGCAAAAATAATTGCACATTGCTTGGAGCAAACATTTTTCGTGCCACTGGTCTGATCACAATTGGTTATGAATTAAACATTAAAATTGAATTAAATAATAGTATATTATACAACGACGCTATAATGGATGCTATTATTCATTCCTGAAGATGAAGTTTATAACACGAGCGAGCGAGGGTTTTAATCATCTGAGAGGGAATAATATCCATTATAGCGAGTTGTATACTATACTTTATCTACGACTTATTACGTACATGATTAAAAAAAACCATACGCAAAAATTTTGACATTTCCAAATGTCAAATCTCTATCACCATAGTACATCATTAAACATTGTAATGTTTTTAAAAAATAATTTGCACGGAGAAATTAATTCAGACAAAGTAAATTTCTAATTGGTGCAGAGGAGGGAATACGGAGTATTATACCCTGTGGGATAAATATATGGCATAATGTAGCAAACATCACACATTTAATGTTAATGTTATACATTAGTCGTAGATAAAATAAATTTCAATATTTAGATCAGTGGCACGAAAAATGTTTGTTCCAAGTAATGTGCAGTTATTTTCGGAAATTTCTTTTTGCGTTGAAATCAGTAGGTACATCCAATAATACATACCCTTCATTTTTTTTTCGAAATACACATCCTATATATGAAAAATGAAAACCACATGAAAACCAATGTTATTTTTTAAATTTTGTTGTTACTTACCTATTGAGAATATATTCGATCATATTCTTGCTTTGTTTGTTCTCGAGAAAATTGTAATGAAATTAGAGATATGTGTTTTCTCTTTATTTGATATTTTCCTTTCTGTGTTTTGTTACACTTTTAATAATAATGAAAAATTATTAACTTTAAAAAATAAATTTGTATAATTTGTAATAAAAAACATTCCTAGTTCCATATGGCACTCTGAAATAGATAATGCTAAATAGCAATTTTCTTAGGTAAGTAAGTGCAGCAAAATTATTTTAAAAATAACTTTATTTTTTCTATATAACAGATTTAAATCCATTCAGTTCAACGCTAATGAACAAATGAATTTTACTTCCGTTTGATTTCCTTCCACAGTTTGATATTCAAGACTGAACTTTTGTTCATAATCAGAGGTTAAGGTCAGTTTTTATCAGTAGTTAATGAATTTATTTTAACTTCTGGTTCTGGGTTATCATTTTCTACTGTGAAAATAGATCCATACCTACATTCTTTCATTCTCTGTTTTGATGACTAGTCAGAATAACATAAAGGACTGAAGTGAGAAGAAAAATGTTCTTGTTCATGCCTTCTGCATCTGCATGTGCGATGACATAGGAACTCGGACTTCCGTGATTCTAGTCTCCCGGCCGACAGTGTGTGATTGTAAAACATCACAGCTTTCTGCATGTGGTTCAACTCCCTCGACCGGCAGTGTGTGATTGTAAAACATCTTGCAATTAAATCAAGTGACCAATCTTTCCTTTGCCGATTTGGGTTTCAAAGGTCGTCGCACGGATTGAGATTTTCACTGCACCAAGACGAATCGATCGAAGTGGTTGCATCTACCATTCTGTAATTGGAAGTAAATCCTGTTGAATGGTTGAAATAACGAAAGAAAGAATTTTGACAGTTTATTGGGGGGCGTGGTTTAAGAGTTTGTTTACACCGAATCACTTTTGATGTTTTTACTTTTTAAATAGTTCACAAAACCGTAAAGAGAATAATACAGGGAAATAGCCAGGTATACAGGGTGCGTTTATATACCTCTGCATGAAACTTTAATAGGTTATATAATTTGATACATTGGTAATAGAGAAAAAGATTTTTTTTTCAAAATTCGCAAAAATAAGGGCAGTGAAAATTTTAGTGCCACTGGTATAAAGCCCCATTTAACTGATAATTCATTATGTAATTAATAAAATAAGATCATAAATACTCTCTACAAATAATAATAATAATAATAATTAAATAAATAGTTAATTGAAAGGATCGTCGGATGATGGATAATTGGAAGCATATAAATTAATACGCACCTCTAGTTGCAAACGTTTCAGTTCTTATTGAACCATCATCAGTGCTCAGAAGTATTATTTATAATAACTAGCTTATTTACATGTGAAAAGAAGCTAAATAAGCTAGTTATTATAAATAATACTTCTGAGCACTGATGATGGTTCAATAAGAACCGAAACGTTTGCAACTAGAGGTGTATTAATTTATATCCTTCCAATTTATCCATCATCCGACGATCTTTTCAATTAATTAACATTTTGGATACGATAATCTACATAATAAATAAATAGTTTTCGCTGCCCTATTATTTTTGCGAATTTTGAAAAAAAATCTTTTTCTCTATTATCAACGTATTAAATTATATATAACCTGTTAAAGTTTCATGCAGAGGTATAGAAACACCCTGTATAACTTTAAAAACGACAATACAACAACAAACGCACAGCACTTGAAATGAAATGAAATCAATATTGACAATAATAATAATTTGACATAACATTTTAATTGTGTAAACTGTTCTTGACAACAGCACATAACAACCGACAGAAATTACAAGGCTCTATTTGTCAAGATTCTTTCGGTATTTGAAATAGGGTATAATAATTAATAATTGGACTAATATTTCTATCTTTATATGGATGGTGTCTTATGGTGGCAACGCTCAACGTTGCCGTCAATTTCCTATCCAAACACCATTAAACGCACCTAGACACTCCCTTCCGTAACTACCAAAAATCAATGTCTTCTATCCGCACCATGTCTACTAATAGCCATGCGATAACATACACACTCTCTTACACACAGTGGCGGATCCAGAATTTTTCATCAGCAGGGTATGAGGAACATCAAAAGGCGCCATCCACTATTTTAAGAATATGGGAAATAATTCCTACTGGAAGAACTCTTGTATAAACCTACTTTAAAAATAGTATATTTCATAACGAGTATCGAAAGAGAGAAGTATCGTGCGAGTAAAGTTTGATGAACGAGGCGCAACCGAGTGAGGCAACACATAAGCAATTCGATATTTAATTTCGAAAGAGTCATGAACGCTATTTTAGACGACCACAAAACAACACAATGTTTTACTTTTTACTACACACAACTTTCAAATGACATTTCTACTCTCATTTCAAACAAATAAGTAAGCTATAGACAAAGCAAAGCTGCCGAACTGTTGATTTGGTCTTATAAAAATAACTTATTTTTATAAAATAAATAGAAAATTACGAAGGCCTAGAAGGGCCATCGTTATATTTTATTCAAACTTTTAAACTCTGAATTCAGACTTTTGACTTCGAATTCAGACTTTAAACTCTGAATTCAAACTTTAAATTCTGAATTGAGCCTTAAAACTCTGAATTCAGCCTTAAAACTTTGAATTCAGACTTTGAACTTTGTATTCAGACATTAGAACTCTGATTTCAGACTTTTCAACATTGAATACAAACTTTGAAACTTTGATTTCAGACTTTGAAACTTTAAGACTTATCAATTCTGAATTCAGAGTTTTCAACTTTGAATACAAACTTTGAAAGTTGCACTTGCGTCTGCATTATTACTCATTGTAAAATGGACCTTAGAATTGCCAAAAATGAAAGATGTTCTTCTTCGAATCGAATTTGCTATTATAAGTAAACAGTTATAAAAATGAATTTGAATGCACCTTTATCAACCTATATTATTTAATATTTAATAACTGGTTTATGAATTTAAATCTTCAAAAAGGCGCCATCAGTTAATATATTCTTGTCAGAGGGTGATCCCCCCCTTTGGGTCCGCCACTGCACACACACACACTTACACACCATGGGATCGAATGCGTGACGATACCAAATATCTTATATCTGACCCTAATGCCTCAGAAGTTTGAACTTTAACAGTAAAACGCTAACGCTGCCCTGTCCCTTCATAGGGGTAGATAGTGAACATTAGGAGATTGGTTAATGGCCAAAAGAAGCTTATTAGGATATTCAAGGGTAATACCATCCATAAGAGATGATAGTTTTTTGAGAATTGTTTTGTCGTTTCCATGGCAACTTTTATTTCCAACATTTTCGCGACACAAAATATCATCTGACAATTTCACGAAACTGATGAAACCAGTTTTGACATACGAAAATCTGCCGAATTGGTGTCACACCTATATGTCAAAAATCATATGAAAATTTATATAAAGTATTTATAATAAATCTAAAAATATCATTTTTATAAACCTTTGCCATCTATACTGGTTTAGCAAATTTGAATTCATTTAAACAAATTATAATAACGAACAACAAAATACGTGCTGTTTATTGTGTTACTCATTTCACGCTGTATATTATTTGAATTTCTGCCCGCCAATAATAGTTTTGGTTTGTTTAATCGCCGTGAAATGAGAAGCAAACGGTGACATATGAGTTTGATCGATGGAAATAGCGGCGCTCATATTTTTCGTCATACAAATCTAGTTTCATCAGTCATTAGGCAAAAACATACAGGTGTGACATGGGCATAAGAAACGCTACCAATACGATTCATTTTGCAAAACATTTTTGACGTTTAATTTGACAAACTTATTTACTTATAATTACTGAGGTAACTAAATAAAATCTAATAAAATAATAATAATATCGACACACAACGAGACGTCTCGAATGTCTCGATCATTATTATATTTGGTAGATATTAAATATCTATGTATTTGGACGTGTTACATCCATATTGTGTAGGTATGTGAGTATGAATGTGCTATTACGTACTGGAACTAAATTAAGCAAGCAAAAGTAAAGGTATTTCAATTTGTTTATGCTACCTTATTGACCTTATTAGTTTATCTTATTACAAAAAATGCTAGCGAAGTTGAGAAGCGAAGCGAAATGTGATTTTCTTGAAATGGAATACTGAAATATATTTGTTTTAATTTAAATTATTATTTTAAAATCAAGTAAACGTCATGTTAAAATAATAAAACTCGTATTCATTTGTAATTTATGTTCAGGGACAGACAAGGCCGTCGCGATATCGGGCAATTCCCGACAGGCTGGAAAGCTTAAGGGTATCGTCTCCACGTAGCTCAACACCGCGTTTGTCCTATGTGAATGCATAGAAACGCTCGCTAAAAATACGGAAAAACAGTCTAGCAATTTCTACAATGCTCACGAAGTTTTATAGATAAAGCTAAATTTCATAAATTTATTTACAGACGAAGAATGCAACTAGGATTATGCCGAGTTACATTTTCTAATAAATCTCTTAATAATAAGAAAAAACATGTAAAAAATTGCTTAAAACACACTTTTTCATTAATTTTGTATATGGATTTCAAAGATTTTTTCAGAATTCTAACTGGGCATAATCCTAGATTAATTCTTTCACAAAAATCTAGTACATGTTTTTCCTTCAAATTTTTAATATGCAATGAGTAAAGCAGAAACTGCTACACCTCTAAACACGCAATATTTTGTTACGGAGACGAGACCCTTAAGAAGTCGGTTTATTAATTTTATCCTCGATTTTATCTGTTTGTGACTGACTTAGTTATTTATGTAGATGTAGACTAAGTAACTTAAATACGATTAAATATTTCGCCCGCGGCACATATATTTTTCTAGTTTCAATTTTATTTTTCACCAGGTCCGGAAATTTTTAGCACTCTTTTATAATTAAACAAATTTTTAGCTCTGACTACTCTTCTTATGAGATCGGTGATGTCCTTACGAGGTTACTTGCTGGTATAGACAGCTGCTGAAAATGCACATAAATTAGAGAAAATTTCGGAGAAAATAAAAAAATGACTACCTATCTTACAGAAAAGTAGAACAATGACATAGTGACAAAAATAAAATTTTAGATTAGGTTCGGTGCCCTTGGCGCATAAAATGAAGAAAATTCTTTACATTATTGTTATCCATTCACACACACGCACACACACAAATAAAAATATTGGCTGGTGTAAATCCACCTGTCATCTCGACCAATTAGATCCAGCGAGATCCAGTTAATCATCGCCCTGTCTTATTCAGCTCTTTTTTCTTAGCTGAAATGAAGTATAGAACCACTCGTAGCAAATATACGACATTCACGTTCATAGAGAGAGGAGACCATGGAATTATTGCAAATTGGTTAGTGCTAGTAGTACTCAAATATTGACTGAACTTGGACCTAACCTAATTAACTTGATGAAGTTCAAGCTGTTAAATAGAGGAATCAACAGTGTCCAGCCTTTTTCCATTATGTTGTCAATGAATTAAGCGAATTACGAAACTCGAAATCCGAACTAGTTAGTCTTAATATTTTATAATAATTAAAATGCTAACCTTTTGTGTTTTATAACGACAGTGCATCCTGTATAGGTATCCCAGAAAGTCTTTCAATTGCTTATGACACTACAATTTAAATCTCAAATAGCCGTTATTAATCTCGTTATTAATTTTATTTCATTTTACGCTTAAAAATTACACGAAATTTATAGATATTTCTAGATTTCTACATTTAAATACATCAAAATATATACACAAAATTACTTATTACAATTACAATCCGCGGTGAACTGAACTTGCAAACATCGGTTCCTAGTTCAGCGCAAACAAGGTTTCGACAGGTTTAGTTTATTCCCCTATAAAAATATTGTGCTCAAAATATTATTTGATTTTAGTTTTGTAAATCAGTGATGCATAAAGTATTTTTTTTATGAATATTGTAAAAAATGCAATATAAAATAGCCATTTATATCATTATTTCAGACTGTTTATGTAACAAGAAAGATTCTTTTTGATTTATTTGAAAAAAATTATTTTTATTATTAATAATTAATAAATATAGAAATGTAAGTATAAAGAAAAATAAAACATTGCCAGTTCCATGGCATGTTTCTATACCTGTGCACGAAACTTTAATGGGTTACCTATACAGAGTCTTCCACAACTTAGGAAAAAATTACGACGTGTTAATCATGAAACAAAAAGAATTTTTTTAAAATTCGCAAAAAAATTGCATCGTATTTCAAGCAAACATTTTTTTGCCACTGGTCAGTAGTTATTTTTAAAATTTCAAATCTTCTGCAATGAAAGTAATTGTTTAGATAAAATCTAATACTAATAAACGTCAAATTATTAAATATACCTACCATCAAAACAGTGATACCTATTTACATTGTACACACGTCAAAGTAAAATACCCTTAACTTTACGAATTTAAAAAAAAATATTTTTGTTTCATGATCAGCACGTCGTACAGTATAATACCCTTTAATTTTTTGTCCTAAGTTGTGGAACTGCCTATATAATTTTATATAGTGAGTGATTATAGAGAACATTTATTTTCAAAATTCGCAAAAATAAGGGCAGTGAAAATTTTAGTGTCACTGCGGTTTAAAAGTCCATTTAACTGTTTCTTTATTAGTTATTATACATAAAAAGTGAATATTTGTAGATAGTCTGATAGTGTTTATAATTTTATTTTATAAATGACATAATAAATGAACAGTTAAATAGATCGTCAAACCAATGGAACTAATATTTTCACTATCCTAATTTTTGAAAAAAAATCTTTTTCTGTAATCATTACTTACTAACTACTTATATCAAATTATACCTATTAACCTATTAAAGTTTCGTGCAGAGGTATGGAAACATTTTGTATAAATGCCTATACTCTTTTCCGTTTTTCTCGAGACTAACAAAGCAATATGATCGATCTACTGTGTTCTTATAATATTACGTAGTTTTTAATTTTGAACAAGTTTTGAATTTACTACTTTCGTCTAAAATGTGTGAGATAATGAATTAATTTAATAACAAACAACGTTTTTTATTATTCAACGTTTTACACTTGCAATTACGTTAACACAAAAATAAACTATTACACGTTATTACACTTTAGAAAACCTATTCCAATAATACAAACATATCTTCACCACCTCTTCCAACCCCTCGTCCATCCCTGACTCTTCTCCAGATCCCAACCTGGTTATTTTCCCCACATTATTTATCGCTGCTAAAAGTAAAAATAGTATTTCATTTTTCTTCTTTTGCATAAACACTAAATTACTGCAGTGACGTTATATTTGAAAATATCGTGTAACTATAATGTTTTTACTTTATTACGATTTGTAACTCTTCGGTAAAATACAGTTTGTCCCTTGAAAAAGATTTTATTTTATTTTGTAACAGAGAATAAGGTGTCCATTGTAATAGGATTTTGCACTGATGCAATCAGAGAACAAATGGATTAGGTAAATTCATAATGATAATACGGTGATAATCTCTGATAATATAGCTACAAATGAATATGCAAGCATAAATAATGACATATAGACAAATGAACCGAGCACAAGCAAAATTATTTGTATTCCAGAGAAGATGAAACCTTTTTCTAAAGTGATTTATTTATACAGTAAAGAGTTGTTGTTATTTCTTTGTTAAAATAAAATTATACGTTTTGTAAATAATTCCTTATTTGTTTATATATTTCTTAAAAGCAATATTATTTGTGATTATCTTATTACTATAAGTTGTTACAATTGTAACACGTGTTCCCATTCCATATTTAGATGTTTTGTGAAAACATTAATAAAGCATTTGAATAAATAACAAATAATCACTTATACTATACAGGTTGGTGGAGGTGAAATGCGAACATAGGGAACATACATGACAACCGAACTTTCATGCCTGGTATCTTGATATATTTTGTAGTAGTGTCACAAAACGAAGAATGTAAATTTGTGTGGCAAAAAGAGTAATCAATAACAGAAATAATAATAAAATCTAAAACTGCATGTAAACTTTCTCGTTCTGCTCGTACACATACATTATTATGCAAAGAATATATTTTAATGAAAATAAAAATTTCAATAATATGACAGCTACTTACTTTGACATTGACAGTACTTATTCCACGTATATCAAGATGCCTAGCATGATAACTCCATTGTCATATATTTCCCTATGTTCGCATTTCACCTCCATCAACCTGTATACTACATGTAACATTATATTTCAAACCGAAGTAAATATCCACATACTCCGAAATCTGTATGTAAATTTTATTACAATTGACACCGGTCTCCCTTATGTCAGTAATTGCAGCTTTATATAAGTAGTGGGTATACCGGGTGTTTCTATACCTCTGCACGTAACTTTAATAGGTTATGTAATTTACACTGATAACAGAATTTTTTTTTTTCAAAATTCGGAAAAATAAGTGTTGTGAAAATTATAGTTCCATTGGTTTGAATGTCCATTTAACTGTTTATTTATTAATTATTACATAAGAAGTGACTATTTGTAGATAGTCTGATAGTATTTATAATTTTATTTTATAAATAACATAATAAATAAACAGTTAAATGGACGTTCAAACCAATGGAACTATAATTTTCACTACTCTTATTTTTGCGAATTTTGATTTTTTTTTCTGTTATCAGTATCAAATTATATAACCTATTAAAGTTACGTGCAGAGGTATAGAAACACCCTGTATAAATCGATATTAGTCTAAACTTCATATTTGGTCATCTAAGACTCATATTTCGGTTTAAAGCACCGCATGCACCATGTTTTTATTATTTTTCAGACGACCACTACGGAAACTTGCCATAACAATGTTATAAACTACAATGGAAACAAACAAATAACACAAACTAACATGTTAGTCTAACGCACACTTATAACGTAACGCTTCGAGTTACACTATATGACAACAGATGGCGTTACGAGTAAAAATCAATTCAAATAAATGGAAAAAAAGTATATTCATGCAATAAATTGACATTTTGACACAGTCTGTAATATTATATAGACACAAATTTTTATTTTTCAATTTAATAATAATTATTTATTGGCTAATTGTGTATTCTTTAGTATTTTTGACATTTCAGATTATAGTTGCACACTGGTATCGAGGCATAACCTAACTTTTAAACGTCAGTGCTTCAACTTCAACAGTTGTATATAATTTAGTTCATTGAACATTTTTTTAAATATTTTGTGGTCGTCTGAAAAATAGTGTACATAACTCGCTCAAAAGTGAGATAACAGTGCTCGTGAAATTGAACCACTCGGCGCTATGCGCCTCATTCCTCAATTTCACTCGCTTGTTATCTTACACTTTCGATGCTCGTTATGTAATATACTATTACCTGTCTCAACTCTCGGAAATTATAAAATTCCAGATTCTGACTGAATCTGACTTATTTACACAGTGGTATCTCGCGATAAAGAGGCAAGTTTTGGAAGATAAATATTTACTTACACTCAGCGATTAAATGTGAAATATACGTGGGAGACGACCCATAAAACTCACGCAGTTAATTGAAGAAACGTTTTCCAACGAAACAAGGAAGTGAAAAACTTTATAGTTCTTCCAATTGTATGACAATGAATGATGTACAGTTAACTTAGACTGCAGAAGGCAGTTTAACGTATAATAAAATAATATAATTGCTTATATTTTTACAGTACTTCTCATGCATTGGCACAACATTGATGATTACTATAATACAGGTGATTCAAAACTTACTGAGCACGGAATTCAAAATTCGAAATTTAAATAATCAGTACTTTTAATCTATCAATTTTGGGCCAGTATTTCCATATGGAATTTCACAGGTTTATTTAATTTTTAACTGGTATACAAGTAATTCTTGCCATTGCATATTAGTGGCAATAATTCTGGGCACTTTTAAAGTAAAATTTAGTTTTTTTTTGTAATCTTAGGAAAAAAATGGTATGCTAAATCAAAACTTTTACATTTTTATTTTAATCTATAAAGATATGCAGTTTCTACTCGATATTTAACATGCTTGTTTGCATAAATGTGATTGTTGATCAATTCTTCATTTAAAAGAATGATACAGGGGTGTTTTATCAGTCACTGGTGCTATACGATTTCAAAATTTACATTTTTATGTCAACTAATCAACAATTGCGTAGATTTGTTACATCAAATCAAAGGGTATCGTATACAAAATATTAATTTTGTGCCTCGTTTTGTGCATTGTACAATTTGTACTGAATTTGTAACATTTTGTTTTTCTACAAAATTGATTAATTTTGTTATGATTAAATATGATATTTTAATTATTAAATTTATCCTTTACTTAATGAAAATTACTAAAACGTAAAGGTAAAATTGTGCAACTGTGGCCTTTACGGAGAGAGGAGAGGTGGCAGCACAAGTCAGCATTTTTGAAGTTTACATTTGGCTAGTCGACATTGCCGGTCCTCAAACCAATGAAATGATGAATTTTTAAGATTTGATTTTACTGCGAAAATTTATCATAAAATTATAATTAATGAAAAAAAATCATACTGATGTAGGATTAAGATAAAAATTAATTAATAAACAATTTTTTTATGATTAAATCATATTGTAAATTACAATGAATTATTGGTTAATTATTAATTTAATCATTAATCGATTAAATTAATATTATTATTTTTAATCGATGATTTCAGGTCTGCTTATAGAATTTAGATATTTTACATAAATGGATAGGTTTGTCGACGAAAAAAATACCTACATAATTCGTACATTAGGCATTAAATGCAAATACAAATTTTGTACATAGCTCGGTTTTATTAAATCCGATTAAAGCACTCCAATTCGCCGTTTTAAAATGAAATCTAATGCACTCATAATGTTAACTATTATTTCCAGTGTTCTGACTGATCTAGATCAATTGATCTAGATCACCGATCTAACTCAATTTGCGTGATTTTTGATCTGATTTAGATAATCTTATCTTTAAGAATCTTGGTTTTGATTTGGATCAAATAAATATGAAAATAAGATCATATTTTTTGATTTTTTTCTACGCTAATAAGTTTAATATTTTTAATTATGTTTTAATTTTAAACTGTAAATGGCTTGAATATTAATTATTATTTTTAATGTAATATTTTGATTAATATTGATCTTTTTATGATCTAAAGAACAAGAACACACGCACAGACATCATTTAGAAAAAGTTAAATTCGTATTCTAGCATCCTAAAACGTATTTATTCACTAAAATCTCACACTGGAAAATTTTGACCCGTTACAATATCTCCCCTTACAGAATATATGGTTGGAGGTAAAAAGATCCATTCATATAAATTGATCCATGATTTGATCAATATCATATTAAGGAGGTTGGGTACTCCTGCAGTGGCGCACCCAAACATTAGCCTTGGGGACTGCTATGAAAATAAAAATATTTTTGATAATTTAAAATAAAATTCGCTCGACGCGCGTTGGCTGATATCATTGCAATTCGGTCAGTTGCGGTGGTATATTTTTACAATAATTACTAATTCACTAATCAGAAAATGCTTACATTTTTTTTTAAATAACTTGTAAGTGGTTTAGAAAAAGTACACAAAATCTTCATGAACTTATTTTTAAAGGTTCATAGGAAATTAATTAATATTATAGTTCTATGAATTTTTCATCATTTTATCACATAGCTTAAAACATGCAAAACAAAAATTTAGTGAATTGCCATAAGAGTCCATGAAAAACGAGCGTAATTTCAACATTCTATTATTCAAAAACCTAATAGACGATAATTAAAAAAAAATTGTTTCAGAATCTTAATAGTGCAATAAAGGCACTATATAAATTTAAGCCTCTCATCATCATTTTAATATATGGTCACCAACCTCCTTAAACGAGAAGATCTTGATCTCGATCTAGATCCTTTTTAAAATGATCATTCACAACACTGATTATTTCTCATAACTGTATTGTTTACGTCATCAGATAATCCAACAATAACATAACTTATTTTCTACAGGAAAGTTTCTATTAAATGAAAGTAAATATGATGTAAAAAATGTATGACAATTTTATCAGCATTGTATGATCCAAGTAGCGTTCCCAAGGTCGCCTAATAGTTCCGTCAGTGGGACAACATCGTTAATAAGCAGAAATAGCATTTCATCATGTGTTGTACTTGTACAGTATAGTATACATTGTAACACACACACACATACATGCAAGATTCCAGTGGCGTAACTAGGCGTTGCAAAGGGACGCAACGCGGCGATGCTCCCGGCTCGGGAGAGGGGTCTTATGTTAAAATAAAAAATATTTTAACAACAACCGAAACCAAAGCATCACCATCATACCAACATAACAAAATATTGAACATTATTTAATAGTTTATTAAGTATCAAGGGCGGTATATGCAGTTTACCGATTAAGGATAATGTTTGGAGACCGAGACGTAGTCGAAGTTTTCAATATTATTCGAAACCGCTACAAAATGTACATAACGTCCATGATGCTTATAATATTTTTGTCCGATCAATGCAATAAAAATAAATTTGAAAATAATGTTTATTTTATGGTAAATAAGAATACCTACAATTTGCAGTAGAAGTGAAAGAAGAGGCAACAAAATTAATCAAATAGCAATTAATTTTATTCAAAAAGAACTATTATTACAGAATTTTTAGAATAAAGTAATTAGGAATGTATTCGGAATGTATATATTTTCATTGTGTTACATAATTTTCATTATAGGTTACTTCGTTTATCCGAAATTTATGCAGAAAGCATGTGCAAAGTGAGCCATGTAAAAGTTTTAAAGTGATGCTGATGTGGCACTAGTTGTTTCAAAAAATCATTTAAAAAAAATCTGCTGTGGCCACCACACGACCTCTCGCCTAACTCTGCTTATTCTACTAATCTAATAAATAGTTTTACTTACATTTTAATAGTTTCATGTTCATGTAATATGTAAACGATAATGTAAACCAACATCCAAGCAAAAGATGTCAACTGTACTGTCACTGTCAGAATCATTCAAATTTTATGTAGAAACAAATTTCATATCATGGACAACAAGATACTGGAATTTCAAAAAAATAGAATATTAATTGTACTTTATTTTATTGTTAAATACTACCAGATTCAGCAAATTGTATTTATAATTATCTGTACCCATAGATAATTATATTTTCTTTTATTTTTAATTGCAAAAATTGTCATAAATAAATAATGTACCAATATATTTAAGGAAAACTTTATCAAGTTTCAAAAAGTACTACTTCCGGTTTGCGGATTTCTACCAAAATGTTATCCGTTCTTAAGATACTTATTAAAACCTTAAATATGAAATTTGGTTATTAAAGGTTTGATACTTTTTCAGTTATCGTGGACGAAAAATCGTCACATACGTCCATACGCACACACACACACAGACATCATCGTGAAAATATTAAATTCATATTCTAGAGATCCTAAAACGTGTTTATCCACCAAAAACTCATACTCGAAAATTTTGACCCATTACAATACCTCTCTTATAGAATATGAGGCGAGAGGTAAAAATCAAATTTTGACCTATAATATGATTTTGACTATTATCGGGTTAAAAACATTACCATTGCCGACGGTTTTCTCACTTTTAAGCGCGCCCTTAAGTACAATTTTGCGTTGATTACCAACTTTGTACATTACTCTTTAATTTATGTGCAGCAAAAGTACAAATTATCTTTAAGGACGTTCACCAGTTACAGTCTAGGCCAAAAGTGAACATATTGCGCGCGTGCTACGGCGGCCTCTCTCTAAAGAAAACTTTGATGAGCGACTGTATTTCCTTGCGCTGTGTGTCATGCGTGTGCACTCACACCGCTACAGATCGTTGTGAACGGAAAGCTGGCATGTTATTTTGAATTTTGACCATATACCAAATTCGTACTGGTACTGTTTTAACCCCTCCCCGCAACGTATACAAAAAAACATTGTCGTTGCCTCTCTTCCTTGAGTTTTTCAGCCGTCGAGTACATGTTACAGTTTACTTTACACTACGATTACTCTAAAACTGGACATAAAATCGCTTTCGTCGATCGACATAACAATTGAAACATACTACACTATTTTGTATTTCTTTTTAAAAATCTTTATGCCCATGTCACACCGGCGTGGCATGAAGCACGGTGCTCGATGTGACATTTTGCTTCGTTCAAAGCTGTCAAAGAGATGTCACACCGGTATACCAAAATGCCGTACGAAAATTTGTATATTACTATATTCATTTCACTTTGAAGGTTTTTGAAAATTATTTTTGAATTAAAATTCATCAATTATTTGTGTTAATTAAATCAATAATTAATTCATATATTGACAAAAGCTTATAAGTGCTATATTCTTATTATCTAATTACTTACTGTTATTATTTTAACATCAGTTATTCACCAAATGTCAAAAATTATACTGAACTCACTGTGAAATCAGCAACAAATTTCCATATGTCAAAATGCTCGATGGATCAGCGACGATACAATTTTTACGTTATTCATTTGTTCCATCGAGCACCGTGCTTCATGCCATGCCGGTGTGACATAGACACTAGAAGAAAAATGAAGCTATCAATTAAAACGTTGGTTTTGATAGCCTCCGTCCTAAACTTCATTTGTTACAAAGCCAGACTTTTGAGGCGAATATTTCATTTTCTGTACGTTTGAAGTTCATAAAAATGTAACTGCATGTATTAGGTCATTCTTAACACGTAGTAAAAATTTGATGAACATCTCCAGAAACTTGATTTACTGGTGAACCTCCTACCTATCTGTATAATTAAACTGCAAGCAGAACACACAAGCTTGCAACGCTACCGGCTCGCCGGCTGGTAACGCTTGTTACTACTTTTAACATGAATGTATATTTTTACCTCTAGCCTTATATTCTATCAGAGAGAGATATTGTGGCAAAATTTTCGAGTGTGAGTTTCTGGTGAATAAGCACGTTTTAGGATCTCTAGAATACGAATTAAGTATTTTTGAGATAATGTATATTTGTGTGTGTGTATGTGTATGTGTGAGTTTGTGTGTTCGTTAGGACGTAAGTATGAATTTTTTCGTCAACGATAAAACATTTTATATTTAAGGTTTTAATACGAATCTTAAGAACCCAGTAAAGGTTTGTTGCAATCCACAAACCGAAAGTAGTACTTTTTTTTTTAATATTTCGATTCATAATAATTAATTTATAATATTTTTTATTTTAAATAAAAGTTAGTATTTTATTATTTTTTCTGTGTAATGGTAGAATTATATATAATTTAAAGTTTGAATTTTCGGTATCTTGTTGTCCATTATTGTTAAACATTTGTTACTACGTACAATTTAATTGACAGTGACAATAGTGACACATCGTTCATATAATCTTCTTCTGCAGTTTACATCAAATGACTAAAATATTGTGAGTACCATATATATTTGTATAGTAAAAAGCGAGGTAAAAAGAGAGTATGACGAGAGGTTTTGTACTGGCCACATAAGATTTTTTTCTACGACCACTACTGTAAATGAGCATTATTGTACAACGCACATAATATGTAAGCCTGTCCTTACGCACGGCCGTGCGTAAAGTAGCGACTAGGGAATTTATGTTTTATTTTGATGTCAAGCAACTCTGATAATACATTTTGCACACCGCCTGATGTTACCAAGTTAACAATAATCATCTACTGATAAAATCCCGTGAAAAATATAACATGTACCAAAAAATTATGGATAATAATTATAAATAATTAAAAATAGAACAAAATTATTATCAAATGTAAATGAACTTGGTCGTGATCGTAGAAAAAGTATAGTACACAACTTGAATTTTAAATCAATTACGCACTCGTGAAATTACACACTCGCCTACGGCTCTTGTGTAACTTTTTCACTTGTGCGTAATATGCTTCTTACAACTCTTGTTATGTAATATACTATTATATTGTTTATAAATTATGTAATAATGATTTAATAATTTATCTTTAATGTTTATTTCATTATCTAGATAATGTCTTAAAATAATAAATAAATACAAAAATAAATATAGATAAATAAAAAGTTAGTTATCTTTATCTAGATAAAAAATATTGTTATCTATTACAACATTGCTTATTTGATATGGGAATTAGTTAGTTACGCCACTGCAAGTCACTTCACTGTATCGTTATGTACGTTCCACAGCAATTACAGATAATACAAATAAATGACTTTAAATTATTGTTTATTGATTACAATATTTACAAATTGTGTTTGCAATTTGAAACACTAGCAATACTAGCTTCTTCTCAGGGGCGGACTGGCAGAAATGGTTTAAGGGGGATCATAATGTAGTAACCGTGTCTCTGAATAGTATATTATATATTGAGGGACTAAAGTGCATGATTTAATCCTGAGGGTGAAGTTTATTTCACGAGCCGAAGGTGAGGGAAATAATCACCTGAGGGATTAAAGATACTTTAGTCCTGTGGTATATACGCTATTTTTTGCACTTCGTCCTCAAATGAATGCAAAATAGTTTAAAAGAATACACGTTTTGCAATTTTGACAGTAAATTTTATGACAAATATTTATATTGTTACCATAGATACTCTGTAACAAATAGCACGTATTTACTTGACAACGGGAATAATTAATTCAATTTCTTGACAACGGGATTAAATATGAAAAATAATCCCTTGGGATCAAATTAAGAACCTTAGTCCCTAAAAATAAAGACTAAAGAAGAGTTTTAGTCCCGGAAGTGCAAAAAAGAATTTTTGTTACATTTTAAGTTCGAATGCCTTTAAATTGAAAGTTACATTTTTGTTAGTAAGCAGAAATTATTTCATCTTTATGCAAAAGTAAATTAAAGCTTATACAGGACGTTTCTATACCTCTGCACGCAACTTTAATAGGATATATAAATTGATATACTGATTACAGAAAAGAAAGATTTATTTCAAAATTTGCAAAAATAAGGATAGTGAAAATATTAGTCCCATTGGTTTGAACGTCCATTTAACTGTATATTTATTATATTATTTATAAAATAAAATTATAAATAGTATCAGACTATATACAAATAGTAACTTTTTATATAATAATTAATAAATAAACAGTTAAATTGACTTGCAAACCAGTGGCACAAAATTTTCACTGCTCTATTTTTGCGAATTTTGAAAAAAATATTTCTTTTCTAATCAGTAAATCATACAATTATATAACCTATTAAAGTTGCGTGCAGAGGTATAGAAACAACCTGTATATAATATATACAATAACAGACTTTTTGAGAGTTATGCACAAATATATGTAAATAATACAATTCAACTTAAAATTAAAAATATTAAGTTAAAATGAAAGTTTACATAGTTTGATTTCTTTACCAAGTAGGAACTAACGAATTTTTTAAAAATAATACATTCCAATTGTTTGTTGTTTTTATTTCAATTAAAGATTAAAATTTTTAAATATATTTAAATATTTCAAATCAACCGGCTCCGTACCGGCCCAGGAGAATTTGTCCTCTTTTTCCTTATGGCCAGTCCGCCCCTGCTTCCTCTCGCGTGAGCTATATATCAAATTCAATTACTGTTCGAACAATTTATGGAAAATGCGTCATTTTTTGTAACACAATGGATTGTAATAAAATGAATGAATTTTTTAAATGAACTATCTGCAAATTATTTTTACGTTCATCTTTTGTTATTCGCTAAAAAGCATAAATTGCTAAATGCCAGCAATACGCAATTTAACGAAATTATATTGCGCTTCATTCAATTGGTTGAATACTTTTAGATCAGTTTCATAAAAGATATAATAATATGATCCAAATACGTTAGTTCCACAATGACTAATACGTTGTTGGAAAACACTACAAAAATAGGTACTATACCTATTTTTACCCCCGCCTCATATTCTACAAGGGAGGTATTGTGATGGGTCAAAATTTTCAAGTGTGAGTTTTTGGTGGATATGCACGTTTTAGGATCCCTAGAGTAGAGTAAGTATTTAACATTTTCAAGATGATGTCAGTGTGTGTGTGTGTGTGTTCGTTCGTTTGCATCTCGGTTTGCATGCTACAATTTTTTTGTTCACGATAACTCAAAAATATCAAACATTAAAATTTTGTATTTATGGTTTCAATACGATTCTTAAAAACCCAATATTATAATTTTGGTTTCAATCTACAAACCGGAAGTAGTAACTTTAAAAAAATATAAAATGAATAAATAATTAAGATTTTTATTTTATTTTAAATGAAAGATTTTGTGATTATTACCTACAATCGGTATTTTATAAATTTTTCTGTATCTGGTATCATTTAAGAATAATTAAAGTATATACTAATATACCTACTTATAATTTAGTATATCGGTATCTTGTAGTCTATGATCGTATAACATTTGTTACTACGTAAAATATAAATGATTATGACTTATGACATGATAGTGATAATGATAATAGTAAAATATCGTTTATATAAATTCTTCTGCAGTTTAAATAAAATGACTAAAATATATTTGTGAGTAAGTAGTAGTACTTATATTAATATATTTGTATAATAAGTAAAAAGAATAAAGTAGGTATGGCGGGAGGTCTTGTGGTGGTCACGTCAGATTTTTTTACTGGTTTTGTTCATCTTTCTAAGCTTGAGGAATATATGACACTAAAAAGGTTGTAAAAATTGTATAAACAAATATATTACAGAATAAAATATGTCAATGGGTACATTTAGAATCAACAGTAGAAAGGTTAAATGTAGTAGAATCTCTCCGTTGCCGCTTTGAATTTCAAAGATCATCGTACGGATTGAAAATCTGACTGCATCAATGTGTTTGATTCTACTATAATATAACATCTATCATTCTATAATTGGGAGTAAATCCTGTGAACTGGTATAAACGCTTCCTGGGAAGTGTTGTATTTTGGCGATGTTCCGACCGCGTGCGATGGCACGTGTCACAGTGGACGCGTGTGCGCCGTGAGCGTCGGCGATGGCGGATGTGCGACGCTCTGCGCCGCGGCGCCGCGCCACAGCCCGGACACAACCGCCGCCAAACGAAAATCAATAGACGCGACGTGCGAACGAAACGCGCGACGTGCGAAACGCGAAAACACCTCAAGAACCGCAGGCAGATGTGGTGCCGGTCGCATGTCCACGAGGCCTAACACTAGGACTGCACAACAAACTGTGACTGGTGCTAGTTTACTATACTTCATTTCACGTAACAAAAACACAGATGGCACGCAGAATGTACTCCGTTTTACACTAATACATTTTATTAGTTCAAAATTTGGCGCGAACTTTAAAAGTTTGTGGTCAGCACAAGACCTCCCGCCTTTTATTCTTTTACTTATTATACAAATATATAGAATAGGTACTAGTACTACTACTCACACATTATATTTTAGTAATTTTATTTAGACTGCAGAAGAAGACATAAACGATATTTCACTATTTTCACTGTTACTGCCATGTCAATCATTTAAATTTTACGTAGTAACAAATGTTAAACGATCATGGACTACAAGATACCGAAATACTAAATTATAGATACAAAATTATAACATACCGATTGTGTATGTAATAATCACAAAATCTTTCATTTAATATAAAAAATTTGTCTTAAATTAATTATTTATCGAAATAAGTACTACTTCCGGTTTGTAGATTGAAACCAAACACACGGCGTAACGAACGTACGATCGCACAAATACACATACACACAGACATCATCTCGGAAACACATGATTCGTGTTCTATGGATCCTAAAACGTGCTTATCTGTTACAAAAATCACACTCGAAAATTTTGACCCATCACAATACCTCCCCTTATATAATATAAGGCAGGAAGTAAAAAGTGAAATCTAAAATTTTATTATTTTTACATTTAGATAATGGGTCAAAATTTTCGAGGTTGAGTTTTAAGTGGATAAGCACGTTTCAAGGTCTTTAGAATACGAATTCTGTGTGTGTGTGTGTGCGCGCGCGTGCGTTCGTGTGTTTGTTCGTTAGTTACGATGTTTCCTTCTACGGTATGTAAAATAATATGAAACATTAAATTACCAAATTTTATATTTAGGGTTTTAATAGAATCTTAAGATCCCATTAAATTTTCGGTAACAATCCATTAACAGGAAGTAGTATTTTACTTAAAGACTATACAATTTTTCTTCAATATCTCGATGACTTATGACAATTTTTTATAATACTAAGTAAACAAATAGTTATTTATGTATCAAGGGCATCATGATGATGTTTATGCTCATCCGAGGGCGATATGTTTACAAGCCCAAGGGCTATAAACATCAATGATGCCCGTGGTGCATACAATATTTTATGTCTTACTATTTTATTCAAAATATTGCGCGCGTGACATTTCGCTTTGACGTTTCGAATTTTGTTAATATTTTTGGTATCCTAGTAACAGACATAAAACATATTAATTTCAGAAGAAAAACATTAGTGATGTCTCAATATTACCATGGCAATTTCTTAATGCCCTAGGGCCTAGGGTATAATGTAGTATATAACATACCTCGTATCCATGACATAATTAAACAATTACATACTAGGAAGATATTAATTATATACTCGTAAAATCGGTATAATATAAATTATAAATTTTTCTGTACCTGGCACCATTTACAAATTAGATTACAATTTATAATTTTGTGTTCGAAACTTCGATATCTTGTAATCCATGATCTAAACATTTGTAATTACGAAAAATTGACATATAGTTTACGCACCTTGATCCAAAATTGTCATAAACAATTTTTGTAAGTACCTACTTAAGGTTAATACAGCCAGAGTTGGCCGGAACGGTAAGGGAGAGAAAGAAAGTGCATATGTTTTACGAATAGCTGAGTCACAATTTGTCAACTTATTACTTGCCTGACAGCAACTGAGCCAAGAGAAAAACCGAGCTGGACGGCTTCTATATACACTATTTCAACTTTCAAGGTAGCGGAGCAGTTTCTGCCAAAAAAATTCATGATAATCTATGTCCGATCGATTAATATTGTATACGAATTTGAAATTCTTTAGATCGGTTATCTTTCATATCGGGTACTGTATACTATATTAATTTTTATTATGTACATTGAAATTAGAGGGAGGAGAGTTGTTGTGACGAGAAGTCATGTGCTGGGCACATCATATTTTCTAGTACTTAATTTCAGATATTTAGTACATAAAACAAGAGTTTTTTAACCTATGTTGTAAATTTTACAACCTAAATTCCCATCTCTAATCATTAGATTCGGAGAGGCGAGCTAAACCCGGGCAGCTACTGCCGGGCTATTTCGCAGTGTAATGTATTTCTCGTCAATTTGCGTCTGATGATCGCCATCGATTAAGCCGCTTATTGGCAATTAGTAGTCACTCTATGTTGATTTAGGCCAAAGAACTAATCCATGTCCTCCCATACGCACTTCACACCAGCAAAACTATAGCACTGAATTGCCATTGCCGGATTCACAGAAATTAGTTTTTAATTTTGCTATTAGCCGGTAATACATGGAATGGAATTGGGTATTACTGGGCAATATTCGGAATGATTGTTTAATTCGTATTATGTAGGATTTTGATGCATGATTTCGTAGGTATACGACTTATTTGTTGTACTGAAAATCGCATGTCACAAATAACACCCAATAGAAGAATTAATTACAATAATAGTAACCATGGTAACATTAATTTTTTTTAAATAATTTTGCGATTGTTAATTATATAGGTATACTTATCTCACCTGTAATTTTTTTTATTACTCACGTAGGTAGTTATTTTTCTCGTCTATAGATTCGAAAAATAATATTCCACATTCGTATTAAAAATCCTTCTTTGCAGCCTAGATATACAGGTGTTAATCAAAAAGCGAGCCATAGGCGTTTAACATGGAAAATCAGTTTTTCTTTGCTCAAAAGTGACCAGTTAATTTGAGACAAAAATACTTCAAATACATTTTTTAGGAAATAAATATAATATAATAATATAATTAATATTTGTGACAGTTAAAACTGCACTCATTTGTTTGCAATTTTGTTTCAATTCCATCGCTATCACTTCAAATGAGCCAATATTTATAAAATTTTAAACACTAATATTTCGGTTCATATATGTGTAAAATAAAATGTGATTACTGATTTAGATGCAGAATTTAATATTCGTGTATAAAATTTTATAAATATTGCTCATTGGTAGTGGTAGCCATGGAATTGAAACAAAATTAGAAACAAATGGATGCTGTTTTAACTCTCAGAAATATTAATATTTCGATTAATTATTGTTTGATGTTTTCAAAAAAAAAATCTGTTATATCAAACAAAATTTAATTGTATGCATTGATAAAGTATGTATCTGGAATATTAAAATGCAAAATTGATGAAATTGTGATGTTACTACCATAGCAAGCATAGAATATTTCATAACGTGTATCGAAAGTGAGAAATATCGTGTGAGTGTAAAGTTTGACGAACGGGATGCAACCGAGTGAGGCAACACACGAGCAAGCAATATGATATTTACTTTCGAATAAGTCATGAACGCTATTTTTTAGACGACCACAAAAAAAACAACATAATTTTTCATGTTTTCATACACACAACTTTCAAATAACATATTTACTATCATTTCATGATCAATAAACAAATAAAAAACTGACTGGCTATGTTGATTTGGTCCCAACTTACGATATGACAAGACCATATCGTACTAGCATGATATTCATACCATACTAGTTCATGATATTTTCAAATTACTTAAATAGGCTGCTGCCGCGATATCTATTATTTTCTGTATAGGTAGTCTAAAAAGATTCTTTGGCGCGTCTGAATTCTTAAAAAAGTAATTCTCTGTTTTGCCAGCAAATAATTAGAAATTTTCTTTTCCAAGAGTCATTAAAGATTCAATTTAGCGGCGCCGCTATTTGACAGGCAAATTTCAAGGCCTACTATAACAAGCATTGCAATGGTTAACGCAAACGCAGTAGGTTAGGTAAAAAGATGAATGTGTACATTTACTAGGGATGATTTATAACAACGCAATGTAAACAGCAACGCAAAAAAGAGATGGTCAACTTGCATTGAATTGCGTGAGTTGCTTACCTCTGATCAATCAAAATTCAGAATTTTCAAAATGGAGATTCCAAGCCTACGGCTTTTAAAGAAATACTTATTGGATATCAATTTTTAGCATATATAAGTTATAGGATAGTGATAATTGTTAATTTTGATAGATTTCTTACCTTTTTATCGAAATGAAAATGTTTGAAACGTGCATTAAAATGCGCCATGTGTGACGTAGACAACACTGATACCAAACCGTGAGTAGATTTGTTCGTGTAAGATCGTTTTTTGTCGTTTTGACTACGGAATGTGTTCTCAGGGCTGGTGACGTCACATCGTCCTACTCGGCATGGTTTTTCGCGGCACCTATTTATTTAAACTTTAAACTCTTTGGCAAAAAATCGTGGAAACCCCTATTTGTACAAAAATCAACATATCTTTTGTACTGTACCTACTTTTGTACTGTTGGTTTTCTAAATAAATAAATAAATACCTTAATTTTTACTTGTCATTAATTTGTTTGAAATGTCACATGTTGCAATTAAATACTAACAGGTAGGTACGTACTATTTTGGTTTTATAATTATAATTTTTAATATAACATATTATTAACTAGTTACTTCATTACCTTACGTTACCCATTACATTGCGTTGTTATAAATAGGCCTTCACCAGGAATATTTTTCGGTGGATCTAGGAGCATGAAAGAATGCTTGTGTGAACAGGGCTTTAGGTTTCGCGCTTTCCTCTGTTGTATATTGTATACACACACTACACTACAGTTTAATAAATAGCCCGTTTGATAGCCGTGTGGCAGAGTTTGAATATGTCAGGTGTGTATGATTGATGTTGTAGGAGAATGCGAAGAAAGTGGGGAGAGGGGAGGGTGTTGTGTTTTCCTAGAATGTTATTTCAAGATCTTGGCGAGTATGTCATTAAATAAATACATTTGTTAACAGTCGTGACATCTCTGAGCTTAAAAATAATTTTGTACTAATCTTCACTAACAACCATAAGGGAGTTCATGGCTGATAACCACACGCATGGTATAATAATTATATTGATACTGATGAGTCACTATATGTAAGGCTGCCACACCCAAGTTGGGTAAAAATTATAGTGATAGATATAATGAAAAGTATGTATATTTTATTTGATTTAATACGCATCTATTGCTACAAATTCAAACCAAAAAGCATGTTACAATAAACCAGTTTTTGCAATATATCATATAAAAAGTTGACATTTTAATACTGTCAATATCACGTTAAGTTATTGATTTTTTGTAAACTGTTCAAAAAAGAATTTTTTTGAACAGTGTACAAGAACTGTACAAAAAAAAATTCATTTGCACAGTTTGGAAGAAGTGTATTGTTTTCAAGTAACGTTTAGTGCACTGTATGATGGCCTTTACACTAATTTTTTTAAATATTATTAGTTTGACATCAGAGATAGGAAATTTTTCGGTATTTTTTCTTGCCATAGAAAAATGACCGAATTATTGCGATTATTTTAATTAAAGCACAAATTTCGACAGAATAATTTTTTATTATTTTTAATACGGAAATAACTTGATATATTGCAAAAAATATCATCATTTAAGATTAAAATTTGGTATACTCGGAAAACCTCGTCATATAAGTGACATTCTCACGCAAAAAAAATCAACTTTGCGCACTTAAGGCTCTACACTTGTTGAAAGCAATATTGCTGCAATAGAATCAAAATTCACGATTCTGGCTATATTGCTCAAAATAAAAATCTGAAATTTACCATAAGTAATTACGAAGCATTATTTGATCGAAAAATTCATACAATACATTGTTGCGACAACAATTAGAGAAAATAAGAATTAAATTATGCATTTTAATATTACAAACTACGGCCTTATTATTGCATATTTATTAACTTTGTTTTAAATAGTCGATTCCTTGCATTGTTCGTGAGAGTGCTAAGAAAATATTTTTTGTCAAAAAAATTACACATCTGAGGAAAAAAATAGTAAAAAATCGGCCAAATTGACTATTTTTACTAATTTATTACTAAAATACCATTAAGTATTTCAAAAATATAATTTCTTAGCACTCTAGAGTCATCTTTTAACTATCTATATATAAAATATGAACAGTGTAGGTGTACTAACAAGAGCTCAGTTTGTAATATAGCAACCTCCCTTTTTCACTATATTTTTGACACAATTTTGTATATAAGAATTAGCTCCAATAAGTTTTGCTAATTGATGTACCTAGCAATTTAAAATTTGCATTCATCGATTCATTAATGATTAATGATTTATATTATGCCGTAGGCAGATTGATTAGGCTTTTTTCAAAAAGTCTATAGGCATGTAGGTATATCATAAAACAGAATGTCACATAATTTTATTTCACTCAAAAAGAGTATTAGGTACCTACTTTATTGTTTATTGAAGTTCAATTCAATTAACCAAAACTGAGTGTGTGGGACTCACGAGGGGGATTAGATTGTTTATTTAGTTCAGTTCAATCAGATTTTGTACTAAAATCGGTATTTAACACTTAAGAAGGGTATTGGGTAATCAGATTGTCTACCTAAACGAGTCTGTGGTATTTAAGTTGAGTATTTCGTTGTTTATTTAGTTCAGTTCAGAGTTTTTAGCATCGGTATATTGTGTAATAAAATGATTGACGTCATATGCCGAATCATTTAGAAAAAGACTTGGCGTTTTATTAAACGACTGATTTTATAACTAGCTTGCATCATATATATTTGTTTCCTGAAAACCTGAATATTTTGAATTTGCGAGTGTGTCTCAAATGTGTTTACTACTTCAAACCTCATTGTCTGTTCTGCTTATTCAGGTCAAGTTAAATTTTAGTAAACAAACAACATTTAAATTCTGTTACCCAACCACCGCCGTATTCATAATGAGTTAGTTTTGAATGAAATGGAGCTTGAAAAATGCCAGGGCGTATTTTTAACGATTATGACGTTTTGTGAAGATCGCAGTCGCTGAAGCAAATGACAGTGACGCGGCTAATTTTAACTCTCGAGTGTCGTTTGTTAATCACTGAGACATCACCGGGTGATTTTATTTAGCCACTGGTTAAGGTCACTTGGATATTGGACACTACTACTGATCGATCTGATTGCGAATTGAACACTTGCTAAGATAAAAATAACGTCGGATTGCTAGAACTTTCAATCATGGACTAAAGCCTGATTTACATCCCACTTGACAAAATTAAATCCCCAGAATATTTCAAGAATGTGAACATCCCGGCTTGTTACTTGCTATATTTGCCCATTAACATCCTAATTTTTTGTAGTAATATCCTCCCTTAGTAACATTATGTAATATTAACATCCCAATGTTATTTAATTTGGTAATAATATCCCAATTATACATCGCATGTATATCTCTGAGATGTTTGTATTGAGTATGTAATTTTTGATCGTACTCAGGATGTGGCTAGGATAAAGTACAAGAATAAAATATTTTTAAACATCCCATGAATGATTCTAGTTTGATTAAACTCTTTTCGGGAAGAAACTGGATCTAAATTTTACAAACTTTTTCTAATATTTTTTACTAGATTAGAATCACTTCCAATAAGTTTTGTACCTACTAGTTTCTTGATCAGCTGGTTATAAAATCGTAATTTTGACGTTTTTTTATTAATTAAAAATGTATTAATGTAAAACGTAAATAATAAACAAAATTAAAAATCTACACCATATAGGTAAAAATCATGAAGAAGCACAATATCAAAACGCCATACTTTAAATAATGCCAAAGAGGCATGCCACTCGAAAATAAGCCATGGGTTGTGGCTACTAACGAGCATTTAAAAATTATTAATTGAATTTCAAATTCAAACCACTACTGTGTGTAGGAGTTCTTGGTTTGAACTACTACTTCATGCCCAGCGAAAAAGGTGCGCAATTTGTATTTTTCGCATTGAACATAATTTTGTCTAAGGCACGGAATTGGATTAACACCGGCTTGTGTTTATATTTATGCCGAATCTAAAATTGCAGGTTATAATTTTCCTGTGAATGAATCTTTTGATGCAGGTATTATATTGTAGATTTGCATTTGTGTATGATCATTCTTGATTTTTATTTTGTGCTGTTGGACCCATTCTCGCTTTAAACTATGAGATTATTTCCAAATAAAGAAGAAAGTTCAAGGCAAAGAAAGATATCATGCCTCCTAATGTTGGAATAGAATTCTTATTTCTCACGCGAATACTTAATTAATAATATGTTTATAATTGCGTATAACAATTTAGGACAATTTTCATCTCATACATGATTTGTCTACCAACTTTCAAGTCTCAAATATCACTAAATGAAAGTAGTTTAGTAGTTAGTAGAATTTAATAACAACTTGTATTGAAGGCTAGTTATGATTATGAAATACTATTGTTGAATTTCTTTTGAGAATTAAACTATTTATGATTGTTTTAGTGGTTAGTTTTTGCAGGATTGTCAACCGTGAAATTTGAATTATACTTTCTAATTATAATTATTGTCACAAGTCAGAAGCTTTCTAAATTTATAGAGAAACAACACTTCAAATACAGGGTGATTTACAACTTCGTGCATATTTTTATTTTAATGCCGTACCTACTCACTTAACACGGAACTGAAAGAGTTTTTTTTTCAAAATTCGCAATTTTAGTTTCCATTGCACGGAATGAAGCAATTATTACACCCAACAAATATTTTAAGTTTCATTTTTAATTTGCGAATTAAAACAAAATTGACTCGTAATAGTAATGTTAGCTACCATTTAATTTTTCCTGATGTTATTAAACACCTGTATATTTATAAAATTTGTTTGTACTGTAACATAACATCAATCATTTGAGCATGTGTGATTATTTCAGAATTTCTACTAGTTATATAATAATAAGAGCTATCGTTAATCCTCCGTAGTAATTAATAAATTAATTGCAATTAAAACAATAATGCACTTTCAATAACTACAATAAATATTGTACGGAAGCAACCAATTAGCGCAAACTAACATAATCTAACTTTGTTTGCAATCAAACTAATGCTATATTGTTTAATATCTCGTAGACAATACAAAGGAAATAATTAGCATAGCATTTCCAAACCATCTGTTATTAATAAAACAATCATTATACATTTTATGAATGTCTAAATAATAATAAGACGTAATGAGTTATTAATTTAAATTCTTAAACAGTTCGCACGTGGATTTGGCATCAAACAATGAATTATTGTAATAAAAAGTGCATTAAAAAGATTACAGAGACATAAAACCATAAAAGGAGAGACTAGTTTTTCAATTTAGCGTGAAGAATTGTAGATCAAACGAAGTTACCTGTAAGTGAATTTCAAAATTATATAGAGAGCCTCGTTCTAAATAATTAAATAACAATGTAGTAACGTTTACCGGTACGATTGTACCACAAGTTTAATAAATTAAAAATTTAATTTCTCTTCAATGCTCACTCGTTGTCCAAGCCTTCATTATGTTTAAAGATGCGAAAATCTACTTGTATTATTGCACTTGTACAATAATGGATAAAACCAGAATTGTTTGTCTCTGTCGGCAGATGGCTACTGGTGTATTGGCAGTACTGGCTAACCCACTAATTGGGTGGGTTGTATTGTAATTATTTCGAACGAGGCTCTTCATATAATTTTGATCGAACTTCACTTAGGTAAGTTTGTTTGATCTACAATTATATTTCGACCCTCGTGCCATAATTACAATAACAATGTAGATGTTTAGAGAAGAACAAGTAGATTTTTACTCGAACAGCAAACTTAATTATTGTAGTATTATATTGCGAAAAAATTCAAAAAATTACTTACTTATAGTGATGGGTAAATTCCCGGGAACGAATATTTCGGGAAATTTCCCAGGATATTTCCCGGGAAGTTTTCTGGGGAATTTCCGGGGAATTTCTGGGGAAATTTTCCGGGGAATTCCTGTGCAAAAATTTACGATACATTTCTTTATAAAAATCAAAGGCACAACAAAATTTTTTAAATTTTTCTTTTTGCCACTCATTTTTATAAAGTTGTTTAGTAATAGTATTAACACAAAGCAAAAGAATAAGTGCAAGCAGACGAGCAGTAACTACTAACCAAGTTTAAATAATAATGGAACGTTGCTAAATGTTCCAAGAAATAGGTCTGGACAGGTTGAAGCATGTCGGTAATGCTGCGCATGCGTTAAAATTCTCCGTTTATTATCACTATCGGAAATTTCCGTTCGGGAATTTCCCTTCGGGAATTTTCCTATTTATTCCTGGGAAATTTCCAAAATGAAATTCCCGATTTTTTCCCGGGAAACGTGTCTAGGGAAAATCCCGGGAATTTTCCCGAAAAATAAAAGAATTCCCCACGGGAAATTCCCAGTGACCCATCACTACTTACTTATTCCATACTACATAAGATATCTGTTGGTAATTGAATATGTTGGCCCGAGTGTGCACTAAATTGAACCTGTATCTTACAAGAAATCAAATTCGAGAATTTTTATCAGACAGTTTGTTAAGTCAAAATACTTAAAAAATTTCCTATTGATTTTAGAGCCAAAGTGTATACAAAAGATGTTCAGAATAAAAACGGCATCCAGCGAGCCTTTATTTATTGATATAATTCGTTTCTGTCACGAGATAAACGTAAATTAAATTTAACATATTTGAGCTGTTTACAGAGTACCATGAGAAATGAAACGAATTAGTTAGATAAAAAAATACTTCAATTAATTACGATAAAAGTGCCCTAGGAAGAAAAAGAAGGAAAATAAAATAGTAATTATTAATTCCTTTTTTGAGTAGTGAATCCTTTTTATGGTCCAATAAATCAATTAGAACAACAATTTCAAATTGTTTAATTTTACATGGCAGTCTAAAACATAAGAAAGCTTGGAAGGGCTATAGAAAATAATATTTTATTCTCGGTATTTCAACTTTAATCTTGAAATTTCAACTTTTGAAAAAGCCTAAATTGTTATTTTTATGTCATGTTTATTTCGTGACAGAAACCGATATGAACAACAAATTTAAGCTTATTCGGTGCAGTTTTTTATTCTGAATTTCTTTTGATTAGGTAAAAACATAGAGCGAATTAAAAATTTAAACATTGTATTTCCTATATTGTATTATTGTATTTCCTATAGGTATATCTATAATAGAAATAGTTATTTTAGTTATTCTTTATCACTATAAGTAAGATTTATAAACCGTGGGCAATTTCCATTGAAATTATTTCATCTAAATCATCTTTTTAAAATAAAACCTACCGGCTACCGCACGTGTAATATAAATAACTATTATATCACCCTGTATTATCTCAAATGCAATTGAAAACAGCACTGCAAGCATTTAATTTAAATCTTACTACATTTTATCCAACCCATTCATTAAACCTTGCATTTTAATTCAAGTATGACATGAATCATCCCTCTATGTCGGTGCTTCAACCCTCTAGTTCCCGGAGTTTTTTTTACATACTACCCCTCACTTTTCCCGGAGACTGAAGACCTCAAACTCTGAAAACAGAAACTCTGAAGCGGTGGATGCGGTATTAGTGCACTCCAGATTTGCAGCATTTGCAAGTTAAAAACAGGGAATAAAAACCTTGGGCGGGGGAGGGGGTTGCAGTGTGCGGGTTTGTACGGAGGAGATTTAAGGGGGTTGAAACTAAGGAATTTATTTGGTGTTAATTTTAAACAAGATATACCTAAAGTCTTTTTACCTTCCGCCATACCTGTAAAGAAGGTATTGGAATCATGATAAAAATCGGGTAGTGAGTTTCACGATGATGTCTGTATGTATGTACCTATGTGTGGGTGTATGTGTGTGTGTGTGTGTTTGTATGAATGTGGTCAAGGTCGGGGTGTAGGTCGGATAACTCAAAAACGAATTACCCAAAAATATTGATATTTGGTATTTAACATTTGTATATAAATTGGAAGAGCTCATTAGATTTTGGTACAAATATCTTCACCGGAAGTGATATTTTTTGAAGATTGAAAAGGTTAATAAATTGTAGGTAGGATAAATACCTATAGTATTTATCTGTAATAAGAGTAAGAGGAAATGTTATTTGCAACTTACGTTATAAAAAAATTGTCTTTATCTGGTAGCATTAAAGAACTGTAGTAAAATTTAAAAAATAAATTTATCAGATAAAACGTTGAAATCTTGTAATCCATGATCGGTTGATTTTTGTTTCTGCGTAAAAAATATTAACAGGTGAGACGGGTGACACGGTGACACGTTGGCATACTAATGCCATATAAGTCATAAGTAAGATATTAAAAAATGTACTTAGTAATTGAACGGAGGATGGCTTCAACACAGAAGAGTTTTCCAGTGAATAAATCTTTTGATTCAGGTGATGCAAATTTCTGTGTTTGAATATTTTAGATTTTTATTTGTATATTTTAAATGGGCACCGGATTGTACGTATACATTTATGTTTATAAGTCTAGATATGGCGGAAGGTTGTGTGCTGGCCACATCCGATTTTTTAATTTATGCACATTAAAGCTGCATTCAGACCGACCCACTTATAAGTGATATATTTACAATTATAAGTATAAATCAAATGGACCATACATACCTACCAAATTAGTGGATGAACACTAATTGGAAAAATTTAGAACTTATGAAAATATTTAAATTTAAATACATAATAATTGTTTATTAAGTACAATTTCTTGTGTGATTTTTACAATTTGCATATTAAAATATTTTTTTATCTTATAATATCCGCTATGCTCGTTAAGTTAGGTTAGAAACGGCCTATGGTTTGAATCTGGTTTGTGTTTGTTATTTGATATTTCATATTTGTTTTCTTGATTCTTTTTTACATTGTAATATTGTTCTGGGATTATCCTGTTGTATTGCAGTATACATAAATTATTATTATTAAAAGAAAATGGATTTCCATACACATCTAAAGTAGAATTTATATGCTTTTAAATATGTTATATATTCAGAAATAATATTTTACAACACAAGCATACGATATTTTCATTAATTACTATTTATAATAATTAAATTAAATTAATATCTATTTTGTATGTCATTAATAAAACGCAGCTTGCAAGTGACAGTTCGGTGATAAAGATGACATGATATACCTATCGCACTATTCACTTAGTGGACTGATTGGAAAAGATATAGAACTTTGGGAGGTTTTCAGATTACACTTATAAGTGAAATTGGAATTTTGACGAAGCGAATGCTGAGCGCTGGTTGGTCAATTAGGCACTTATACTTATAAGTGGGTCGGTCTGAATGCAGCTTACGGCAAGCTTGTACTAGAGTAAAATTCAAATAACTAGAACCCTGCGCGAAGTACGAATTCTCGTCTTAGAGAGAGAAGCATAGATGATAAACAAGAGGAAACTACGCTACTGTCTGTTCTACAGAACATCAGCTTCAATATCTGTTATTCTCATGCTGACATTCGTAGTGTTTTGCTTCGTGTAACCCTGCGAATTTTGTAATTGATTGTGATTGAGTTATATTTTAGTTTTCTTTGAAAATTAAGTGCAGTGCAGCGCAGCATATACTCGCTAGCTCCGCTTTTGTAAAACGAACAGTACATGACAAGCTCTGCCTTCTCGCGCAGTCCAGGGTCCTAGCTATTTGAATTTTACTCTAAAAAGTTTTTTTACCTCCTTCTTACCTGTAAGGGAGGTATTGGAATCATACTAAAAATCGGGTTGTGAGTTTTAAGTAGATGAGCACGAATTAGGGTCCTTACAGCTCATTTTTGATAGTTTAACGATGATGTCTGTCTGTATGTACCTACGTATGTATGTGCGTGTGTCCAAAACTGTTTGATTAAAATATCTTGAACTTAAAATTGCAAATGTATGGATATTTTCTTACAAAACCTCTCGTGCCAAATCCACCCGTTTTATTTCCCTTCTTACATCACTACGTCAGTGTGCGCTTACAATCGTGTCATTTTTCGTCATTCTACCTTTTGTTCTTAACAACGATCCCATTGAAGGTTTGTGTGAAGGGCTGCGTGGTGTGAGACCAGCGACTTGGGCACGTCGTGTCCCTTCTACAGACATCAACGTGGCTGTGTCTGAGGCTGCCCTATAGGCAGGATATGAGAAACTTCAAAGTAAAAATGCTGGCACACGGGTGTAGATTTAGGAAGGGCCAGATGCAAGCTATTGGTTCATGAATGATTTGACTGTTTGCTTTTGAAAACATTCATATCTAACAGAGTAATCATTAGAGTGCGGATTATATGCAGGAATGATTGAAATATGCATGCAATATGCACTGAAATAAGGCCAAAATATGGCCAATATATGCGTAAAATAAAATAAATTGCAATATTTTACAAATTTATCAAATATGCAACTTAATTTTATTCATTTTAATAACTAATGATTTGTTTTATAAATCAGTAAAATGAACTAGATTTTGTCATCTGTCATCTTGCACATGAATAAAAAATAACGTACAACTTCTGGAATACGAATAAGTCTAAATAATGAACACATCATTTTTCAGAAGAACTGCATGCATTCTTAAGCCACTGTTAACATATTCCGCAACGTAACATAAAGTATTGAGTTAGGTGGTATCAAATTTGAGCGAATATTAACGATATAATATACCGGATATAAATTTTAAACCACAATTTCAAATTTAAGAAATTTAAATTTTGGTTTAAAGGTATAATAGTTATTTAGGTTACAAGTGGGATAAGAGCATTATTACAGCAGTTGAATGTGAAGAATGCACGACGAGGTCGTAGACCGAGTCGTGTAATCACATGAGTGCTGTAGTATGCTTTAGCCCACACGTGATATACAAAATTTTATTCACGACTGCTCAAAATTATTAAAAATATTTTTGTTTAAACGTCAGATTTTAAATTTTAAAAATTATATGTTTTGACAAATACTTAGCTAGATGTCAGTTTCTATAATTTTGATTTAAAATCAAAGCAACATGGTACATGCAATTTGTTCGAAAGCAGGACAACCTGTCAGTTTTATTTTCAAACAAATTTTTAATTTGTATCACTGGCGTAGATAAAGTATGTTGTATGCATTTACAATGAAAATATGTAAAAAACTTAAAGATAAAAAATATTGATATACCTATGCAAAATATGCAAAAAAATTAAATGATATTTTGATATATTTTTGTATGGAATGCAAACATTTGTAAAGAAACTACGAATATGCACAATAATAAATTATGCAAATGCATATAGACATTTATAATTATTGTGGTATAGGTAAATGCAATATTTATCATTTTTCAATGTCGTTGTGCAAAAACATGTAAAGAATTGTTTTGACGGATTGTTTTACAAATATGCATAACTTTATTAAACTCGAAAATAATATTGTACCTATTATATTTTGAAATACTACACAGTACAATATATGAATTATTAATGTTTCAGTACGTACACTCCAAAGCAATAAACTTTTCAAGTATTGTGGGGAATTTTAAAACAATTATTTGAGAAATCATTTCTACAAACATTTATGGAATATTTTGAATCCTCTAAATAAGCTAATATAATATTATTGTTTCAAATATTTGAATAGTATTATTATTCTCATTTTAATATTTCCTTTAATAAATTGTAGCAATATTTCAAACAATATGAACAGAAAATAAAAACATTTTTATTCTTAAATTTAATTTAAGTAACAATGATTTTTAGTTCAATTTAGGCATGAACATAAATATGTTAGTAACAAATATTTGCAACTATGTTAAACTTTGATATAATAAGCTTATATTACATCATTTGATCAATATTTATATTATCAGCACAAAGTTCTTAACTCATGTGTGCAGTTTGGTCGGTTTGGTCTAGTGGTATCGTTTCTGCTTTCGGTTGTTAGGTCTTCAGTTTCGAATCCCGCTCCCGCCGGCAGTTTATCCAACAGTCTATCATCGATTTCGCCATTGTTAGATTGATCCGGGTTACACTTCATAATCGGTTCATAATGCCACGGAGTCGTAACTTTGCATAATACAGAACAAGTAACCGGTTGCCGCCGGTTACATCTATTTTAAACCAAACTTTAATATTATATTGTACTAAAATCTTAAACAATTTATGCAATATATTTCTACAATATAGTATTAAAATCTTAAATAATTTATGCAATTTATTATAATAAACTTTTTCCGTAAAGTTTTGCGTATTATTTAACATTTTAATATGATATTGTTTTTGAAAGTAAAACAAAAACATTACAACAATATTATATAAATTTTTAACACAATTTGTGTCTGTTCCTATTTGTACTACAATTTGCAATTGTAGTGCAGAAATGGGCAATTGTTTTATTATTTTAGGTAGGTATACAATTTTTTCTCTGATTATGTACCCTGAAAAAACAAACTAAGAACTGAAACGAATTTCGACTATCCCATGAGCTAACATTGGGGTTTACTCCGGAATTTTTTAAAATAATTTTTACCAAATATTGAAAATAAGAACATAATTTTACTATTAGTAAAATTAAAATTCTTGAAAATTCAATAATACGCAAGTATTTAAGCTTTGAAATAGGCGGCAGGTGTGACGTCAAACATTTCGCAAGGCCACGCCGTTTTGTTCAGCGTGGAGACTTCATACTGAAATGTATGTCGTCAGGAGTTTGAGGCGTTTTAAACTGAGCGACATAAAAAAATATGTTTTCACTTATATTTAGCACTTTTAAAAGGTGAAAAATATATTTTTGGGAATATTAATACCTGAAAATTAATTTAAAAATTTAAAAAAAAATTGGTAAACGACCCCATTATTGGCGCGCCACTGAAATGTCTTTGACTGGCCGATTTATTACTCTTAGTCATTCTGAAATACGGTGTAGAAAATTCTCAAATTTTCTTGTGTATGGAAGTTCTAGAATTTTATTTTCTGGTGTTGAATCGATTCCCGACATCAACGTGGCTATGTTTGATGCTGTCCTAGGCAAAATATACTTGCGGAAAAAAATGAAATACCTACTTGAAATTCGTAAAAATTTCGAGCATTTTCAAACCGCCATAACTCGGCGTATTTTCAATCGATTTCGACGAATCTTCGAGGTAATTTTAAAGTATCTACTTTCAAGCCACGCATGCAAATTTAAGCGCAACCCCTTCCGCCCCCTCTAGCACCCATGTGAAAAAAAATTAATTTTAAAAATGTCAAACTTTTACAATGTGTACGGAGTTAAATTTTTTTTTTGACATGATCCATCAAAAGGGCACTAAAATTTATTCAATTCCCTGTGCAGGACTCAAAGAACGAAGTTCCTACGATGATTTGGCACAAAGTTACGAGTGTTTTTTTTAAAAAGTACATTTTTAGGTTTTTCGCACATAACTCAGCGACTTTTCAACCAAATTAGACGATTCTTTCGTGAAAAAAACCCATTGTGGCTCTACTTTAAGAAGGTAAACTCAGATTAGGATGTTCTCTTTTCGTACCCTTCAAAACACGAACAAAAAACAGGTTGTTCCAGATTTAAACGGCCTAACTTATTTTATAGATTATACACCTGACAGTAAGGTGACAAGTTCATTTGAGCAAATGTCCAAATGTATTGAGTAGCGCTATTTAAAAAAATCAACTTCATAACGTGATATTCAATATTATACTATTGAGGTGTGACATAATAATTAAATTAATTTAAAAATAAAATGTTTGACTTAAATTCAATACAAAATGTAGTTTGCTTGCACTGGTGCCCGGAAAAAAATAAAAAACTATCAACTAATTCAAAGAAATTGATTGTTTAAAATAATAAAGTAAATAACATAACTTCATAAACTGTTTTTTGTATAACATTTGTTCAAAATGTTCACCTGCAGCACGTAAACAAGCACGACAACGATCTACCACTGCATTGGTCGCTGCGTGACTTTGGTCGGGAGATATGGTTTCACATACTTGAATAATTTTTCTGCGTAGTGAGTCTAAATTATCTATCGGTTCATCATAAACTTTTGCTTTTATGGCACCCCAAGCAAAAAATCTAAAGGTGTATAGAAATTAGATAATAAACAATGTATTTTTAATTTAATATAATTATTATGTCACATCTCAAAATAAGATAATATTGGATATCTCGTTATGAAGTTGATTTTATAAACTAGTGCCACACAATAACAAAAACATGAATAGGTATCTCTGGAATAAAGCTCTTACGGACATTTGCTCAAATGAACTTACTTACTTTTAGGTGTTCAACTATAAAATAAGTTAGACTGTTTAAATCTGGAACATTCTGTATAAATAAAATTAAACATTACATAATTGTTATTGCCAAAAACTCAAATTAATTGAAGTTTGGGTACCTACCTACTTGTATTAACCCATTAAAAACCTAGGTATGTGTGTTTTAGCATACGTCAACATTTATTAACTATAAAAATTTATTGAAGTTGGTGCCAATAAACAATATCGAGTGCTTTGAATAATAATTTAAGGTATTCTACGCAGTGCAGTTACTGTTTGTAAATAAATTTTAGAAGAACTTTTAATTTTAATAATTTTCATAAAATGCGCCTGCGTGATTTAACTAAACGGAATGACAACATAACTGATCTGATTCACAATTTATTCGTGAAGTATGAATGTATCAATAATAAATAATAGTGTGTTGTATTTGTTTTATATGAGAATAATTCTTTAATGGCAATAATACACAATTCACATAAATATAATAATCATCATATTTCATACACATTCCACGCTTGATTGTTTATGTTTACAATTTACATTATGAATGGCGATGACGACAAATTAATCACCATAATAACTTTATCAATATTTATTTTACTATTTATTCATGACCTAATTTGCATTCAAAGTAAATCAAGTTTAAATATTGTTATAAATTGATGCTTCTGATTTTATATCAATCTCAGATACATTTGAGCTTATCTGCCTTAAGAAATTGTTTGCACGTAAAGTCATTATCAGTTTTTTATATTAAGCAAATATTAGAAGCAAGATATGTCAATCAGAAATCAAAACTTGTTTTATAATCCGTAGATATACAATACTACATAAGTAAAATTTGATTTCAAAATTTATGACTGTTTGCTAATGCCTATATCACACCGGTATGGCATGAAGCACAGTGCTCGATGTGGCATTTTACTACCTGAATATCTGTCAAAAGGGTGTCACACCGGTATAGCAAAAAACCATACAAAATGCCAAGTGCCATGCAAGTAGCCCATTGCGGTTTGCAGCATTTCATTTCTGAGATTTTGGATTTTTAATTTTTGAACCCTTTCCTACGAGTAGAGAAATGCTGTAAAAGCTACATGAAGAAGACCTCTCTATTTTGCTTTCTGTTGTACTGTGGGTCAATACCCTTGACCCTTCGCAGAGTTCTGTGTTCTGTAAACACTACTCACATCTCGCTTTGTGTCGCTGTGTTGCTTGTTCTTTGTCGTTCGGGATTCTTAGATACTGATACGAGATAATCGCGAATGTAAGTAACAGAGAAGAGCAAATAAGTGGAGTAAATAAATAGAGATAATCAGGAAGATCAAGAATATCGTAGCAAGCACTTAAGGGGCCAGTATACTTACCGTGTAGCAGTAGTAGTGTAGTTACTTATTAAATTAATTATTACTAGTGCATTTCTAGAGCTTTATGAATCAAGTTTTGGGTACAGTTTATTACCTAGGTATATTTATCGTCTGTTCTGATTTTTTTGTTTTGAATAGGTAATGGAAAGTCTAGAAAACCATCGAAAATCGTAATTTACCAATAACTCTTTTGTATGTACCGGATGGATCACCATACATGTGTACATAGGCGATTAGCATTGCATTTTACATTTATGCACATTCCTGCTCCCCATGCACACCAGATGCAACTAATAATTTAGTTCTAAATTACTTTTTTAGTATAGGTACTGCCTAAAGTCGTTTGTGAACTGTTTTGAGTTCGCAAAATAATAATATAGTCCTTTAAAATAACGTAACGTATAATATAAGCTATGGGCTCTTATTTACATTTTGTAGGATTATTTTTACTGATTTTCTTTGTTTTATCACCTACGTTTTTCAAAATTTTATTTTAAAGATATATTCTAGAATAATTTCAAATTGTTACTATACAAATTTGGAGAGCATAGTAGGTACTAAAAATTTTTTGTATGTGGCACGTACAAAATTATTTAATTTTGAATTTTGTTTATAATAAAATGCAGAGTTTTATGCTTTATTACATTTATTTGAATCTTTTATTAATTAATACCAGTGGCGTAGCTAGGTTTCTAGAGGCCCTGGGACAAAAAAATTTCGGGGGCCAGATTCAGGTGATATTCTCAATGAGGATTTTTTTATAGTTTTTTGGTTATATAAAAATAATAACTCATCTTAAATATGCTAAAATTTCAGACACTGTGTTTTAGTATCTTGTTAAAATGAAATATTTAACAAATCATGAAATATTTGCAACCCGAAATACAAAGCACTAATAAAGCATGTTCTTTTCATTAATTAATTATTTAGTTTCCAAATTTACATTATTTAAATAAATAAGAAACAAATTTACCAGAATATCATAAAACAGTTAAATATTCAAATATGAATCGGAACTGGCGTCATCTCTATGAAGAATGTGCAAAACAAACCAGTAAAAACAACAGTGATATAACAATCAACGTGTGGTGATTTCGTAGTGCTTTATTTACTAAAATCTGTAGTAATTTCTTGATATACATTTACAAAACTATGTGTAGTGTGTACCTAAGGAACTCATTGAATCCTGGAAGAAATTTCAAGGCCCTGCGTTGAATAATATAAGGTAAAAATTGATTTATAGTTTGTCTAAGTACTGTACAGGCTGAACTAAATGTAATATCGAAAATTTGATTGCACCATTGGATTCCTCGTGGTTTTGTTAGAAAATATCCGTAGTTTCATATTTGTAGCTCTTTTGGCAGAATTTCTAGGAATTTTGAAATAGTTTATTGAAGAATTGTTCGCTATTACATAGACACACAGCTCGTGTACGTGTACGTTCAAGAATCTCGCTGCGGCTTGTACACGGAGTAATATTTCTAATACTGATCTGATCCTTTAAATACATATTTTGAGAGGTATGAACGTTATAAACATAGCTCAGTGCGTAACGTGATCGACTGGGTTCTGACAACTCAGGTTGAAATTTTCAAACTGCACATAGAAAAATATGAATTTATAAGTTTACTCACAGCTCGACTCACAGTCACACCTAAATTGGACAAAATCGTAGTTTTGTTAGTAAATTACCGTAGTTTAATATATTTGTAGCTCTTTTGGCAGAATTTCTAGGATTTTTTAAATAGTTTATTGAAGAATTGTTCACCTTATTAATTTTTCCAAGAAAGTAATGTTTTAATTAAATGCTAAAATCCCTGGTTTAAACTCGCAAATTTTCGGGGCTCCTGAACTTCTGGGGCCTCGGGCAACTGCCTGAATTGCCCTACCATAGCTACGCCACTGATTAATAATTAATCTGACATTTGTCAAAATTTTATTGTAGGTAGGTACCTAGTAACCTAGTAAGAATAGATTTGAAAATATCGAATTTAAAATTACTCAATATTGTTCTTTAAAACTAATTTAAATGAAAATTATTAGTTTTATTTGGTATGAAATAATTTTATCTTCCGATTGATGCCTTTACCATATATCTACGTGAAAATGGGGAGCAGAAATCTGCATAAATGTAAAATGCAATGCTAATCGCCTATGTACACATGTATGTGATCCACCCGGTATATGCAATTCTAGTTATTATGTAGCACCATAAATTAGATTTGATTCATGTAATATGCGGACAATTTCAATTTCAATTTCCATTTGAAATTTGAACAATGACAATTATTTTTCTAATCATTACCTTGCACAACAACATATAACGTATTGTAAATTGTTGTGAAAAGTGACATGATTGTACCATTGTATGTCCGGGTATTGTATGTTTGTATAAATGACATGGGAGTTGTCAGGATGGCCAACATTTTAAATTAAACGCTATAATATCCCAGCTTCCTGTATAGGTAGGTCACCATAGTATAAAAGAAAAAACCCAATGCAATAATAAAAAATAGTAAACATTCATGTTTTGAAGTACCTACCTAATTAATTATTGAATAAAAGTTACTGTTTTTTATACCTTGCGTTGTTTCGTGCATGTTCTCATTTAAGATAAGAGTTTATAAACAAACTGATATCGTTGTCATGGATACATTTAATCAGCAATACTCGTATCATCCTTATTACGCTACCTTTCATTTTGTATATTATAAATTTTCTAGTAACAAAATAGTAGTTTATGATACATGTTCGTAAAGTTAGTCTTTTTACACATGTTTCTCAAGATTAGAGTACGAGCGATGCGTGTTTTCTAAGCATAACAAGTATAACAAAGACACTTTCCGTACAAGTTATTTCTTTATTAAAAATTATAGAAATTTATTTTGACGAGATTTGTGTTTTAATTAAAATAATCGCAATACATTCGGGGTCACTTTAAAATATCGAAAAATGTCCTATCTCTGCATGTCAAACTAAATGTCAATTTGAGATTTAAGGAGGTACACTTGACATTTGAAATAATGAGAGAATTTAATGAAACTTTGCAAAATTAATCAAAACATTGTAAGAATGTTACCTGAATTTTTTCAGAATTGTTCACCACGTAGATTCCAATTGCTTTTTTAAAACGTTATTATCTCAAAGACTGGATAAAAGTAATGCAAGCATCATTTACCACGTAATTAACTGTAATTCTTAATCAAAAGACTGGCGTTTATGCCTACCCATCTTGGGTGTGGCAGACCCACATTGTGTGTTTTCGTGTGCTCAGGGTTATTAGTTATTATTAAATGTAACTATAAAATTTGTAATATTATAACGGAATTGGAAACTTTTGCTGGTGTAAATTCATATCTCATGTCGACCTATCAGATTAATTATTATTATGTAATTATTATATGAAACATTTTATTTTCATGTGAGTGATGTCTGACTTAAGTAAGAAGTAATATTCCTTTATAAATGTGTTCTTTCTTAAATAAATTAGTGATATTAATATGGGCGCATTTAAGGGCTACTGCTCGGTGTGAGGAAGAAAATTTCATCAGCGTAATACAATAACAAGAGAAGAGCGCATAACCCTTTGCTGGTTAATATTCTTTAAGGACGTTGAGGCAACGAAGAGGAAGAGACGATTTTCCTTTTGTGATTTTTCACTCAGTGAACTAAGTGAGTGGGGACTTTGTCCTTGCCATAATTAATTAAATCAAAATAAAATCTCCGCGATATTACGACGAAAGAAAAATTTGACTTTTAGCAAAAAATGAGCACGATTTTTATACGGGTTATTTTAGTGGGTCTACTTCACTGATAGCCATAAGCCGTCATTATATAATAATAAGAATTATTAATTTAATGCCAGTAAAATAATATGAGTATACCTGGTTCTCTAAAATCTGTACATATTAAATTTGTCTAGGTATTCGCTCTCTTAATAGACAGAGTTTAAGGTGACTAGTCGTGCGCGTATAAAAACTACAATGGTATACAGTTTATTTTTCTTGTGGTAGGCTTCACGTCATTATTTTCCAAACTAAGAATTAACGAACATCATATCTCCTGTCTTCGTCCTACACGTGCCTACCCCACTTATCTTAAAATTCAACGTTTGTCTAATGACTGCATCTCTTTCTCACTAAAGACATAAAATGCGATAGAGCAACATCGCTTCATCAGATGGCCGAACAGAAACGTGACGCCCAAATTTTCTCCTACTACTGTTAATTTGATTCAAATGTGAATGATGACGTGAAGCCTACCACAAGAAAAATAAACTGTAGTTGATTCCACGTAAGTTTGTGATTGCGCAATAATAGACGAATGATTTTGTACGACAAACGTAAATGTATAGGTTTCTAAAATGCAAATAATGGACTCACAATTCCTATTTCTGCAAGTAGGGAGGTAAATATTTTTAAATAAAATTGAGGTTTTGTAACCAATTATATCTGTGTAAACGATATAATGTTGCGCAATCACAAACTTACGTGGAATCAACTATATAATACATAACAAGAGTTGTAAGAAGCATATTACGCACGAGTGCGTAATTGCTTTTCAACTCAAGTTGTGTACTATAACTATACTTTTTCTATGAACACAACCATGTTCATTTCTATTTGATAAAAATTTGGTTCTATTTTTTATATTATTTATAATAAATTCTTAACCATAATTTTTTGGTACACAATGTTATATTTTTCACGGGATTTTATCAGTAGATAATTATTGTTAACTTGGTAACATCAGGCGGTGTGCAAAATGTCATATCAGATTTGCTTGACATCAAAATGAAACATAAATTCCCTAATCGTGCGATCGAACTACTTTACGCACGGCCGTGCGTAAGGACAAGCTTACATATTATATGGGTTGTACAATAATGCTCATAGAAAAATATTTTACAATAATTATAGAAAAACACATTTGCAATAATGCATTGAGCTTAGCTCTAAATTCCTGTATACAGAGCAATCAAGTTGTGCGGATACAGAATTAAATTCACGGCACATCATGTTTATGGAGGAGTTATAATGGTAATTTGTACGTGACAAATTAATAACAAATGTATAATTACACCTAGTATTATATGTGCTAACATACAAATTTAACTTTTCTACGAAACACATTCATCAATATAATTATTTGCAATTTTGTAAGCGAATAAAATTTGATTTTGATTCGCTTTATCTGCAGATGTTCAAGGTTATAGTTCTCAAGAATCAAAGAGTATTCGCAGATTGGCCAGAAATTAAACAGGCGATAAAATACAGTTTCACAAAATCTTTTTTGAATGTTCTTAATACCATTAATTAAATATTGTTGTGACGGACTCCATATTATAGAACAGTACTCTAACTTACTAATGATTAAAGATTGGAACAGTGATATATAGCAGTTAAAAATTTTGAAATAAGATGTTATTCTTACAAGGAAACCTAAAACTTTGTAGCAAGCCCTGATCAAAATTTCTCGATATGAAATATAAAAGATAATTTTTCATCAAGAAGTATGCCGTAACACGTTGCAAATTCCGTTGTTTATGGTGTAGTGATGTGAAATAGTAACATTTTTACGACTAAAGTCTATAACACAGCATTTATCTAAATTGAAATTAAGGCAGTTTGAAACTGACCAAGCATAAATGGCATTCAAATCATACTGAAGAAGACAACAGTCATCAGAATTAGAAATTGTGTGGTTTAACTTGAAATCATCAGCGTACATGATACCTACATTCACTATATTTGATGACATTATAGTTATGTCGTTTACAAATAATAAAAACGCATCAAATATCCTAAAAAAATTGTAAAATAAGAAAAAAAACAAAACAATTTGAAGTCGGCGCAAAATGAAAACAATAATAGTCCTTTAAAAGCACTAAATACAAATACAGCTCATAAAATAACTACCTAACGATTTATATGCTGCAGTGGGGATACAAACAAATAGACCATTTTGCGTCGACTTCAAATCGTTTTTTAAGGTTCACATATTATAATTATTAAATTATTTACAACAATAATCAATTAAATTATTATTTTACAATTTTAAGAGGATATTTCTGAAGGCGGTCAATTTAAAAAATATATTATTCTCTATTCTAATTGTCACGAAATTATATTCCATTGTTTTCTATGACGAAATTGTACCGTGATTTGCCAGCTTAACAAATATCCACCCCTGAATATTAATTCACAAATAGTTCTTCATGATTTCTGCTTCGAATCACTCAAGATCACCTCAGGTTTGAATTAGCATTGCAAAGTCAGTCACCGTGCTGCAGTTGCAGTTCCTAGGCACCGTGATAGATCGTGGAGCTCTTGCAATCTCTTTGTTAGACAGCGTGCGGCTCTCGTGACCCCGCGAGGTCACCGAACTGAACTATATTCCTCTACCTGTAGGTCGTGGACTTAGTCAATACGTACCACGGAAAGAAATGGGAGAATGCGTAGATTTACCTATACCCAGGAAGAGTATAGAGAGCGATTCACAATTATACTAAATTCCACGAGATTTCATTAAAGGGATACATGACCACGTGGTTTACCTATACCCGGGCAGAGTATAGAGAGTGATTCACAATTATACTAAATTCCACGAGATTTCATTAAAGGGATACATGACCACGTGGTTTCGTGCATCCTGATTGATGAAATAGATTTCTTGACTGGTGGTAGATCATTTGAAATTATTTTCCATTCCTAACTTCGTAAAATTAATTGAAAGGAATAGTGTTTTATCGAAAAAAAAATAAAAGGAAAATTAAAATAGAGACCTTCTAATATCTCTTGGTAGCATGTTTTTACGAGGGTCTTTAGAAAATCCAAGAGATGGCGCTCGTAGTATCGAAAATGAATTTTCCCCAGTAAGCAGCACTCCTAACTAGTTTAAGTATCCATCACGTAGTTTCATTTTTATTGTTGATTGATTGTCGGCAAGATGTGTGCCGCGTTTGCTCACAGTGGAGAGTAAACACAATCGTGTGGTCGACTCTGAGGCAGTTTTGGCGCTTTTCCGTCGCAATCCTGAGGATTTTCTGCGTCGAGACGAAACAACAGTCAAAACGGTGGATTTTTGAAGGCGAACGGCCTTCGAAAAAGGCTAAGACGGTGAAATGCCTATTTTTTTTTGAGGAGCTTCCGAAATCCTTCTTTTTGGGCGGCTTAAAACATTTGGAAAAACGCTAAGAAAAATGTGGAGAACTGAAAGGTGATTATGTTGAAAAATAAAAAATATCTACTTACCCAAAAAAAAATTGTAATTTCTACTTTTTACCTTCCGCTTACCTGTAAAGGAAGGTATTGGAATCATGCTAAAAATCGGGTAGTGAGTTTTTAGTGGATGAGCACGAATTAGGGTCCTTACAATTCATTTTTGATAGTTTCACGATGATGTCTGTATGTATGTGTGTATGTGTGTAGCTATGTGGTCAGGGCCGGATTTCTGTCAGTCGGATAACTCAAATACGAATTACCCAAAAATTTTGATATTTGGTATTTAACATTTGTATATAAATTGGAAGAACCCATTAGATTTTGGTACAAATATCTTCACCGGAAGTGATATTTTTTGAAGATTGAAAAGATTAATTGTCAAAAATTTATATAAATTTGGATAAATATATTTATTTGTAATAAGAATAAGAGGCAAAGTAATTTGCAACTTACGTTATAAAAAAATTGTCTTTATCTGGTAGCATCAAAGAACTGCAGTAAAATTTTAAAAATAAATTTATCAAATAAAACGTTGAAATCTTGTAATCCATATTCGACTGAATTTTGTTTTTGTGTAAAAAATATTGACAGGTGAGATGGGTGACAAGTTGACATACTAGTGCTATATGTCATAAGTAAGATATTAAATGTAGTAATTGAACGGAGGATGGCTTCAGCACAGAAGAGTTTTCCTGTGAATGAATCTTTTTATTCAGATGATGCAAATTTCTGTGTTTCAATATTTTAGATTTTTTCTGTTTAAAGTCTAGATATGGCGGAAGGTTGTGTGATGGCCACGTCAGATTTTTTCTAAGGACTTATTGAACGACCGTCGTTCATAATGTTGTAATAAATATCAAATGACGCGCACACCTCTATTTTGATATAAATTTGACTACTAAACAGGCCTCTTGTCTAGTGATGGCACGGATCGCTGTTTGGCCGGATTACCGGATCTCGGAATTCCGGCCTCTTATTTAGCCGGATCGCCATATTTCGGTAAAAATCGTAACTATTTCGGACTCAGTCTGTTTACTGCTATACTGTACACTGTAAACGCCTCGCGAGCGCGACCCCAGTTGACAAAGTTATTATTTATCCACCATAATTTAGAAAAATGTAATTTTGAATATTAATTAGTTGCTAGATTCTAACATGTTACATCATTATATTTACCTTTAATTTGTTTGGATAACTGTTTATTTTGTATCTTTTACCTATTTTTATTAATACATTTTTGTTTGTAATAAAATAATTAAAAAAAAATAATAATAAAACATCTGGCCGGATTTTATACACGATCCGGCCGGGACCGGAATTCCGGCCAAGAGGCCGGAACGGCCGGATTCGGTATCAAAGCCGGATCTTCGTGCCATCACAACTCTTGTCATAAATCCACCCCTGAATATTTATAGCACAAATAGTTCCTCATGATTTCCTTTGAATCATTCAAGATCACCTCAGGTTTGGATTAGTATTGCAGAGTCAGTCATCGTGCAGTTCTAGGCACCGTGATAGATTGTAGGAGTCGTTACAGTCTCTTTGTTAGACAGCGCGCGGCTGTCGTGACCCCGCGAGGTCACCGAACTGAACTATATTCCTCTACCTGTAGGTCGTGGACTTAGTCAACACGTACCAGGGTGAGGAATTGGAGAATGCGTAGATTTACCTACCATAGAAGAGTATTGAGTGATTCACAATTAGTGCATGTGTCGGTTCATGCAGACTGCCACGGCGTCAACCCATGCGGGGTCACGGCGTCAAAAATCATGGCTTATATATATCTAACCCCACCACACCACCACAGAGTCCACGACGCATAATTTCACCGTGTCTAAAATAAGTGAGGGCCACGGTGTCTAAAATCACGGTGTCGACACAGGGAGCCACGGCGTATAACATGTTCATTAAAATTTAAAAAACCAACCCGTAAAAACAAAGTTTTTCACTATAAATCCTTTATTATATGAGACTCGATCGATATTTATTTAAATTTTTGTTTTTGAACCAGATCGGTGCAGTACATTTTGAGATAACTAGCTGCCATTTTGTTTCAAGATGGCGGACTAACATTTTAATATACCTATGTTCCAAGACAGATTCTTAGCTATTACTGTACCAAATTTGAACGCAATAGTTACAGTACATTTTGAGATATCTGTCCGCCATTTTGTTTCAAGATGGCGGACTGACATTTTAATATATCTATATCATAAGTTAGATCCTTAGCTATTACTGTACCAAATTTGACTGGTGCAGTACCTACATTTTGAGATAGCTAGCCGCCATTTCGTTTCAAGATGGCGGATAATCTGAAATTTTGTCAAAGTTAGGTGACAAAAGTCTATTTCCAAAATTTCAGCTCGATAGGATCCCGGGAAGTGGGTCATTTTTTACTTTTGTTTTTTTGCCGTACGTACGTACGTACGTACGTACGACGATGAAGTTAATATAAAGGATTTTAAAATCTAAATATGTTATTATTTAATAAATAAACATTTACATTTTTTTAGGTACAGTGACAAAGATATTTTAATACCTATTTAATACAAATTTGATCTCTCTGAGTGCAATAGTTTTTCAAGATTACAAGATTTATTTAAAACACTTCGAACGCAGTCTTAAGAAGGATATTGGGTTCGTTATTTAGTTCAGTTAAATCAGAGTTTCTACCAAAACCGAGTATGTGGGGTTCAAGAAGGGATTAGGTTCATGTGCAAAATTGCGTTGAACATATCCGTACTCTTCCGGTATTTTATCATCAGCACTAAACTATAGCAGATAGTTTAGAGTGAAGAGTACCCTACATGCTCGTTCCACCCTTGTTCCTCATCATCTCACTCTCACTCAGGCAATGACGCCACGGTGCTACGAAGCATCTAATCAAATTACGAACTTCCTTATCTTGTAAATCTTCACCAGGCGTCCCGACGCGTCCCAACGCACTTGTCTTCAGCACAAACACACAAACAAAAACACAAATACACACATACACTCCATAGAGAAGAGTACAGAAGATGGATCAGTTTGATTAGAATTATTATATGGTGAATATAAAACATCATATTTATGGTCTTTTTAAATTTTCTTGACACCTACGTGACTTAGTGACATCACAGATAATTATATGCTTTGATCATTTACTGTCTTGATACCGCATGACCGTCCATAGCATTTTTGTAAAGTGATCGCAACATATAAGAGTGAGATGGCATGACAGGTCTTAAGTTGCATTCTGATGATAAGAACGATTATGTAACAGAGGCACGGAATCAGACGCGGACGTTACCAAAATAAATGGCTATGACTATGATCTATGTCGTCATCAACGAATATTTGTAAAATTTCTGTTGATGACGACATAGATCATAGTCATAGCGTCATAGCCATTTATTTTGATGACGTAACCTCGTCTGAAACCGTGCCTCTATTATACATTATTTTGTTCGTTTTAATTAGCGGAATATCAAAACTTAAAGTCTACTCACAAAATAATTTCTTATTAAAAAAAAGTCAGACGAAGTCAGACAACATTGACATTAGAGGTTAACCAAATTCCGATTTATGTCAAAGCGTCTCTATGGTTATAAACTAAAAGCAACCCGCAATACACCTCAAGATCCGACCCCGCATGTCTTCTCTCTCGGATATGTTGCGATCACAAACAAATGCCACATCCGGATGGAATATTTCAATAAGAATGCGAACCTAGTGGTGAAATTTTGTACTTGAACAACGGTGCACTTGTGAGTGATTTGCACGTTGTTTTATGAACACTAAGTGATTAAAAGTGATTTTGTTTAATATTTAACAGTATTTCGAAAAGAACTGAGTTTAAAATTTGTTCATTTTAGTTCCTTTGGTTGTGTTAATATAAATTAACTTATACTATTTATTGCCTAGTTTATATGATATAAGATAGTCATTGTAGGTATTTTGTATACAACTAAGCTAAACAGATAGAAGAATTAATACTTTAAATATAAACTAAAAATATAAATGTTAGTGGAATTTATATTGACGTTTATATACAATTATTATTAATTCTACACTAAACAAGATCTAAACGATGTAGATAACCTAAAAACCACTTGTTGAATAATGTACTTAAAATGCAAAATAAAAACAAATTTACTACCAAAACTACAACAATAGAAAACATCACACAATATTCTATCAAAATTAGTAGCATTACACTTACCTAATGAAAACTCCATACACAGAAGAAAAAACAACAGAACAATACACACTGCAAAACTGCAATGTTATACTTATGAAAGCCAAAGGAAAGTGCACCGTTGTTCAGAATTTGTCATTGGTGAACAACGCCATCTCTTAGTAGTGCAATATCCCAATAAAGTGATTATTTTCTCTAAAAGGGTCGAATTGGGAGCGAACGATTTCTTTTATAACTTGGCAGAATTTCGTGAAGTTTGGATGAGTGTTGCTGAGTGACGTCACGCAGACTTGCAATACGCCGTTCAATTAAGAAACTTAGATAGTAAAATTGTGGTTCCTGCTGTACTCTTGGATTTACTTCAAGTTATTCAACAAGGCTTCAAGGAAAATAAAAGGTGGAAAAATGTGTTATTTATTACAATATTTACGGTATTACATGCAAAATGGTTAAACACAAACACAATACTTATAATAATAATAATTTTCACCTACATCTCAATTGTTTAGAGCCTCGATTAGAGCCGACAATCCGAAGGGTCCGGGTTCAAATCTAGGCTCAAAGATTTTTCAAAAATTCTTTCACTACGTCACCTGGGTTGGTTTACACCCAAGCAACATACTCTCTTTAATATATATTTTTCTGAAAGTTCATGTTTCTAGATTGTTTTTAATGTTGAAAGCAGCTGTTTGTCACAAGTGTGTTGCAAAGTACCTAAGTGTGCGACAAAGTACTTTGTCACACACTTTTGGACACTTTGCAACACAGTTTTGCTTTTCTTTGAATGTCCATAGTTTTCGCAACAACATTGATATTTCACAAAAATTTAAGAATTTGACAGTAAATGTCAAAAAATTAAAGGTTATTTTTGTATTTGTTAACTTCTTTGATTTGCAGGAGTAGAAAAAATAATGTGTATAACACGTATTGAAAATATTTTATCGAACTTAAACGGTTGTAACCTTCCCTTCGCTCGGGCTTCAATTTTCGTTCGCGTTCGACAAAACTATATTTTCAAAACTAGTTATACAAATAACTATTATATTATGGTTTCAGTTGTAATTGAGATGTGGCAATGTAAACTGTGTTTAGTGACATTTTCACTTATAATCTCACATGTGCATTTATTCATTCCAACAACATCTTAATCAGCTTGAATGGTACACGTGAGATGATTACGTTGTTGGAATGTACGATAAAAATTTCCGGGACATGAATTAATGCACGTGTATTATTTACCATATACTCGTACTGATTGCGTATATTTACACTCAAAATGACAATTAAACCATTTTAAATTTAATTGTCAAACTAAAACTGTGTAAAAAAATTCCACTTACTCAGGTTGGTAGTGAATAATTTCTGAGAAAAATTTTATGTTCCCAGGGTTACTATTAATGTACCCAATCAATTCTTCCATTGACTGTTATTTGTATCATGCGATTTTGATTAGTCGAATTTAAGAAACAATTTAAATATATTGTCTTTATAACTTCATGTGTATGGTGTTTATGTATATATTTTAATGACTTTGTTTTTAAACTTGTGACATTTTTACAGTGTTAGTAATTCTGTGTTTGTACTGTAGTGTTTAGTATTTTTATAAAAGGTCATATTTTATCTCAGTTAAGAAAAGATTTAATTACACAAGTGTTTGTGATATAGTATTTTTTGTAACTTGATATATTTAATTTAGTACTAGGTGAACAACCGATATGTTTTGGTAGACATTACTTTGTGTTATTTAATAATTAAAGAGAGCCTGCTTTAGAATCTTAATTTTCAAAAATTTGATTTATTAATTATACATAATCACACATTTTATCCAACTTAAGCCTCTTCACATAAGCATTTAGTTTTACAGTTTACATTTATGTTTACGTTTAAGAAAGTTTAAATTCAAATACAACTACATATAAGCATTCTCACTTCCTACTTTCAAGCACTGTGACTGTGAATGCTCAAATTTAGTTAGATGAATTCAAACTTTGTTAAACGTAAACATAAATCTAAACCTTATCTAAATGCTTGTGAATGAGGCTTTATATTTTACCGTGTGTGCGGTTACCAGCCGTCAACTCATTCGTAGTTGTTAGTGAAGAGTACACCACAGAGGAGATTTTTGTGCAATAGGCTTGCATGGTACTGAAAATCAGATTTCTATCACTATATGTGGTATGTACCTAATGCCCGCTTTACACGATCATATTTTTACATACAATTTTACATGTAATTTTATACATGTATTTCTTGTCATATTTTATAATTTATATTAGCATTTTACACGATCAAATATTCTCAGAATATTTGATACTATGACAGCGACAACTAATATATTTGTGATGGCAATACTTTCCAGGAAAAACAACCAACTTCATTTGTGTTTTTTTATTCTTTGCTCTTCTTACAAGAAAATTAGTTTGCTTGTATTTTCCTGATTCCACATTTTTTACCGTTGATATCTGTGCCGTTGATTCTATACCGGCTTTTAAGTAATACTGTCAGTTGTTCGAAATTCAACCATAATAAGGGAAGTTAGATCCTAAACTAAACGTCAAACGCGTTTCACACAAGTTTGCAACTACGAATTCTAAAACCCCTAAATATTACCAAAATATGATGAAAATAACCTTGATAAATTAGAACATGCTCTATTCCAACTATTTTTACAACATCGTATTGAACAACGTCATTCTGTAAAATTCGGTCGTTTTACACGGTCAAATCTCATTGAACAAGAAGATTTTGCAAAATTACATGTATTTTTATGACCGTGTAAAGCGGGCATAATATTAGGACAAAAACATAATGTAAAAATATCCAAGTTCTATGCTTTTGTTAGTAAATTAATAATGAAAATTTTCTGTAACGACCTTATTTTGAACAGGAGAAAGAATGTAACCTGTATAGTAGGCCGTTTTAGCTTCCTGTCCAACCGTTGTTTCATTGGTTCGGCATTATTCTACGTCACATATTAATATTGAATTTTCATAATTACTTATTTTTGGGCGCATTAATAAAAATTTCGTATAAATAAAAAATACGTGTTCACAAGTTTGTATCTATTTTTCTAAAATATTTAATACAAAAATCATGCAAGTAGCCTATTGAAATGCATGTACCACCATACACAAAATAAAAAGTGCAAAATTTTGTACTATTTAATAATAATTTATTCATATACAACCATTGAATAATTCATTTATTACGAGTATGTAGGTAACTTTAATAAGATATGGCCCCCTTCATAAGATACTATTGTTTTATGAATTAATAATTCAACACTATTGTATTATGACTGCATTATTCAACACAACTGTCTTCTGTCACCACACTAAAATGTGAGGTTAGGCAAATATTTTAATTAATAAATTTTTAAAATAAAACTTCGTATTTGACTCGCACATAATGGCTATAATTAATTCGGTTGATAAGATATACTCTCTCCTTCAACTCGTGCATAAACTTTCAACCTTTTGCCTACATTATGTACTCGTTAAATAATATATTTACAATAAAAGCTGGTTTATAATGGATGTAACTGATTACTTCTGTGTTCTGTGAAAATGAACTATAGGTATTTCTATGTTACGGTTCATAATTACACTGGATTTCTAATTTACGTACTGTATCAGTAAGGTTCGTCAACTTTTAAGAATACTATATTGCAACCAAATTGCCATGGTTTCATACTGTAAAAAATGTGGAATTAAATAATGTTTAACTGTAACAATTTGGTATCCAAAAATTAGTTCAGTGTCTAACTTGTAAACTCTTTATGTATTCCAAATCATATTATTTTATTCAAATACAATTTCACTAAAGTCACACTCTCAGTATAAAGCGATAAATGCACTTCATTACATACTTCACTTTTTCCAACCAATAGCAAGTAAGTCTTGTTTTGCAAATCTTGTAATATGTGTAGTACATTTAATGAGTATTTTTAAATTTCGAACAATAAATATTGTTATTAACATTGTAGATCCATCTGTCACTCATCAAACGGATCCATTTCTGACAAAGAAAGGTTATACAGGTTGGTGGAGGTGAAATGCGAACATAGGGAACATACATGACAATCGAACTTTCATGCCAGGTAGCTTGATATATTTTGTAGTAGTGTCACAAAACGAAGTAATGTGAATTTGTGTGGCAAAAAGAGTAATCAATAACAGAAATAATAATAAAATCTAAAAGTGCATGTACACTTTCTCGTTCTGCTCGTACACATACATTATTATGAAAAGAAAATATTTTAATGAAAATAAAAATTTCAGTAATATGACAACTACTTTGACATTGACAGTACTTATTCCATGTAAATCAAGATGCCTAGCATGATAACTCCATTGTCATATATTTCCCTATGTTCGCATTTCACCTCCACCAACCTGTATATCGTCAAGTTAGCAGATTATTGAAATGATTATGAACCACACAGTTCTCATACACAATATACATCTTACAAGAACAAGTAACCTATTATATCCATTATAAACCAGCCTTTAAACTGCTTTAATATTATTCTGGTATATAGTTTTGCGATATTAAGTAATATTTTCTTGTCGTTTTTCTTTTCTGACGTCATCGTGTTTCTTATCGCACGATTACGCTTATATCTTAATACTTTCCCGTCTCGTAGCCATCTACAAGTCATACTTTTAAAATATGACGCTACCGCGTTTCTTATCAGAGAGTAAACATCCTCAACCTGATGTTTGATCTCACCAGAAATGCCTGAGAACCACTGAGGCTCTTTACTTTGCTCGAATTTTAATTTCACTTAAGCAGAAAGTTCTCAGAAATAGAAGTTATTACAGATAATGTTATGGTGCATTTCTTGCTATGAGAGACAAAACTACAATGTAGGAGGAATTTTATTCCAAAATAAAAATTTTGTAATTTATTTTTGTTCAAGAATATATCTGTGTTGCCATTCTCAAAGGTGGAAACACTCATGATTTTTACCTCTCGCCTAGAGAGGTATAGGGATCGTGAAAAAATTCGATGTCGAGATTTTTGTCAATAAGCACGTTTTAGCACCTTTAGAACCTATTTTGACTATTTTCACGATGATGTCTGTGTGTGTGTCTGTGTATGTGTCTGTGTGTGTGTGTCTGTGTGTGTGTCTGTGTGTGTGTATGTGCGCCTACTATGTTCTTTCGTTCTGATTCATTATCTCAAATTCTACTGAACAGAAAATTCTAATATTTTGCATTATACATTTATACATGTTAAAGAAGAGCTGAAAAGATTTTGGTAAAAATCTGTCAACCGAAAATGGTACTTTTCTTGAAGCACAATAACATTTTTGCAAAAATCGTATAAAATAATGCGATTGTTACCATTTGGCATACAACACATGAAAGACGAAATTACATTGTACAATATTTCACTTTACTTTGTGCTATATATTTTACCAATAAAGAAATATAAATTTTTTAAATATATAATTTTACCTACCACGATTTGTGAATCACAAAATAGAAAAAAAAATTGAAAACAAAAATAAAATTGTCAATGTGACAGATAAACAGATGTCTATAGCAAGAAGGTTTCTCTGTGGTGTAGGGCATGTGTGGAATGTGGTGTACAGTTTTTGAAATGTTAGATATAGTATAGGTAATATGAATTGGACATAATGTTATGTAAATACGGTATTTATAAAATAATATTATCTATTAAACAAAGAGCTGATTAGATTTGTGAAATATATAATTTATAACCTTTATAATTCCATTAGGAAGTTGAGAGTAATTCTCCAGAGTTACTATCGACAGTTACTCTCAGTTGCGAGATTTTACTCTTAGATGGTAATCTCAAGAACCGTATCCACTGTTGATTGTTGAATTGTATCTGTGCTCTCGAGAGTGAGTTTAAAAACCTAGCAAACAACTAACAAATAACTATAATTTTTCATTATTTTATATTATTATATCAAATGTTATACGGTGTTGTTGTATTTTATTTAAATTAAAGCTTAATATTTGGTTAAATCCGAGGTTAAATAATAATACTTCAATGTCAAGGCGAGAGGTATTGTAACGGCCACGTCAGATTTTTTAAATAAATAACAGAGCCTCAATTTAGGCAATAGAGTAGTTAATTTACCTTTAAATTTCTATATGGTTTGAACGTTTTGAAGTGATTCTGCCCAATGGGCAGCGTAAGTTAAAAGTGCAAATGAAGCAGTAATTCACTGTTTTTTCATTTCTGCAGTCTTTCGGTTAGGTGAACAGGTCTTTTAATTCAATGAATTAAATCACTGTATTTATTTAAGATAAAATGAGCAATCAAGTAAAGTGCGTGAAGTTAGCAGCGATAAGTAAAAAAAATAATTGAAAATATGCCTTATCGATTGTATTTCGTTTGTATTTGATTGTGTTTCTATTAAAAAGATTTGTATATTTGATATTGTTTATTATTATTGTTTATGCTGCTAAGTTCACGCTAGCTGCGAACTTTACTTTAAAGAAATAAAAAGTACCTGCACCAATCGTTTGTATTTCGTTTTTATTTGATTGTATTTCTGGGTAAAAATAACAAGAAAAAATTCTATAATTATTTATAACAATTTCTTTTTTATTCTGCCAAGTTCACGCTAGCAGCGAAATATATATATATATATATATATATATATATATATATATATATATATATATATATATATATATATATATATTAAAAAAATAAAAACTACACCAACTGTTTGTATTTGATTGTATTTCTAGTAAAAATACCAAAAAAATTCTACAATTATTTATAACAATTTCTTTTTTAATTCTACCAAGTTCACGTTAACAGCGAACTTTACATTTAAAAAAATAAAAACTACATGAAACATTTATATTTCGTTTGTTTATGATTGTATTCCTAGTAAAAATCCAAAGAAAAAATTGTACAATTATTTATAATAATTACTTTTTTATCCTGCCAGGTTCACGCGAATTTGATTTATTAATACATTGTTACTTCCCCGACCTATGTAATAGAGGGAAGTATTGTAATCGTGATTTTTTGACAGTTCGAGATTTTGGTGAATCTTCACGTTTTAGACCCTACTGAACCCAAAAAACATAATTTAAAAAAAAGTCGGTCTGTCGGTCTGTCGGTCTGTTAGTCTGTTAGTCTGTTAGTCTGTTAGTCTGTCTGGATGTTGGATAACTTAAAAACGCGTTGGAATTTTGGACTGAAATTTTATATTTAAGATCTTGAGCCAAAATCTGACTTCAAGTTCGTTAATGAGCTTTATTCAACCAGTGGTACCAACTTTATAAACATAACTTTTTTATTTTTATCATAATACTATCGTGTGTGGTATCAAATTAAAGCTCTCGGGAAAAGAATTCTAGTAGAAAATCAAAAATAACATTAAACGATCGTCAATTGTTTTTTTATTATAAATTATTCAAATTATATCGAGTTTTGTGTCAATTTAAAGCGCTTGGGGAGATAAGTTTAGTAAAAATGTAAAAAATAACATTTATGCGATTGTCAATTGTTTCTAAAAAAATTATTACATTTTTTTTATTCATCCAGTGGTACCAACTTTATAAATACAACTTATTTTATTTTTATTAAAATATTATCGTGTGTGGTATCAAATTAAAGCTCTCGGGAAAATAATTCTATTAGAAAGATAAAAATAACATTTAACAGATCGTCAATTTTTTTTAATACCTACATTATTCAAATTATACCGAGTTTAGTGTCAATTTAAAGCTCTCGGGGAGACGAGTTTAGTAAAATGTAAAAAATGACATTTATGCGATATTTAATCAAGTTGGTATCAACTTAAATAGTTTCTGAAGAAAGATAAATTTATTTAAATTTTGCTGAATAAAGCATAAAATTAAAGGCGTTACGAAATAAGTTATTAAAACTTATAGTCGGGGAAGTACTGTGGTGGACACAGCAGATTTTTTTAATTGGGTTTAGAGTTTAGACGAGGGTATAGATTAGAATTTCCATTCATCTATGAATTATTTGACTTAGTTCCTCCTGAAATGAATTTCGTAGAAAAACAGTAGATACCCAAGAATATGATATCAATAAATTATGTATGCATAGATAAAGATTGCACGAGCACTCAGACTGACAAGCTAATACATTTATATCTATTCAAAAATACAACATTTACCAGCAATAAATCTATACCTATCCCCTATTCATATTTCATAAACATTTCTTTTGCCTCAATTAAGTATAGGTAAATATATCTGTTCCTTAGTATTATGTAAGGCTTTATTCAATATTTTAAATATATCTCTTCCGGGAACTAATGTAAAAATATTGTAAAATTTTTGGGTGGGCCAAGTCTTCGCACCCGAGCCCACCCTTAGTTACGGCCCTTACACTTTTTCAATTAGTGACTTTTGGAAACTATGATATTTATGCGCAACCGATTAATTAACCTTACTCATTATTGGAAAATACGTTTTCCTGGTTTTCCCACGAGAAATTTCCGTATTGTCTTTTCTCTCTAGTTAATTTATGATTAAATTGAACGCGTGACCTCTGAACCTAGTGTATGTTGATCTGACATTCTGACATTCAGATCGACCTATGTCTGTGTCTTTACTTTACTAGGGAAATGTCAAAGTTACAATATAATATACTAGAATATAATCACAGAAATGTTGTTTCTAAACTACCTACGATAAATGTTGGCTTTTCAAACTTTTTGGTGGAAAACAAAGGGTTTGCTTGAATTATAATTATGTATTTAAAGGATATAGACAAAGCGAATGAAGTATAAAATTTGGTTCTCATTTACGTTACGAGTTATATATTTCTATTCGTTTTATGTATTTTATATATCTTTCACGTCTACTTGGGTGTAGCAGCTTTACTCATCGTATAGAAATATATTTGGCCGTGCGTGCTGTTATCAGAAGTCAATGTCATGGTTCTTAGTTTTATTTTATTTATTTTTGTTTTGATGGTAACCCGAGTGGCAACAGATATTACTCGTCTATGGCAGTCAAATCTCAATCCGTACGACGATCTTTGAAAGTCAAAGCGGTAACGGAGAGTTTCTACTACATTTTAAGACGATCAAGTGGTCAGGTTGAAGCGTTCGAGTGCGATTTAATTGCAAGATTTTTTACAATAGTCATGTGTAGTTGTGAAGAAAAAAAGGTTTTGAAATAATTTTATTTAAAGATACAAATTATTTAAAATTTCATGACGTTACAAAATAATAATTATTAATTTTTTTATGAATTTAATTCTATTACAATAGAAGTATCAACAATACAGTAAAGACATGCCCAAAATAATTCCATGTTTAGGTAGTATTTGCTAATCCATAATTTGCATCTGAAATGATTTCATTTCAACACATTAATAACAATTATTATTTTGTAGTAATAATTATGATTGAAAGTTTATGTCAAGAAAATATATAATAATATTCGTTAATTTAGTGTAGTTATTATTTAACTAAATAAAAAAACCTGCCTTCCTAGGAATCAAACTCGGTTTGTCAAAATAAAATTCACCTAACCTCTTCTGCCATATAGCTTACAACATATTATTTTATTCTTTTGTATTAGTAAGTATAATATTTCAGTTGCAACAATTTTTTTGGGAGACACCAACATCGCATCTGTTTACTAAATATAGGTAATCTGTGCTGTGGTGAAATCTTAAACGACAAAACGACGAAGTTTAAATTTACGTTTTAATAAGAAAAATAATTCATTATGTCAAAATGATTTTAACTGACATCATTTTTAAAGTAAACAAAAATAGTATGAGAGAACACGAAATTTGTGTGAATGAAGATTTTTGGTACACAAGATGAAAACATAAATACGTCTTATTTCGACCACTACACGACTACACTGGCTAAATGCTATTTACAATTTCGAGATAATGACACTGCGTAATCTTACAATGCGAATACCGTCGAATACTCTTATCCACCCTTACCCTACTAACGACAAAACTACACGTAGACACGTAGATATACTATTTTGAATCGTAGGTAATGTAAAATGAGCTGTAATAAAGTAACTACTGTTCATAGCATTAGTTAGAATCTAGTGCAACTTGAATCTCAATTATACAGCAACAGCATCAATGTTAGTGTGTCGTGCAAATAAACAGAACGGAAATAGAGATTCATTATGATGCGCATACCGGAAGGTGTACTGGAACAGAAACATGTATAAGTGTGTATTGTTCTTTAAGAGAATTGTGCATTTGTTCAAACTTAGATACTAATGCCCAGTTGCACCGCCTGCACTTTAAATTTGGCTTACGTAAACCGAGTTTAAATAAAACCTAGTTTAAAATTTCCAACTTGGTGCACAGTTCAAACTGTGCGTTAGTTTGCTTTGTGTGAATAATAAAAAGAAGTTATTGGTTAGTGACACTGACAGATAACAAGAATTCACTAAATATACATTTGAGAAAAACATCTGTACAGTTGTAGAATAAAACATAAAAACATGAACCAAAATAAAAGAGTGCGAAGCACTAATAATAATTATTCTTCGGAAAAAAAAATACTGTTACCGAGTTTTGTGACCGGTGCAACGAATTAAAGCTACACTTAGATTTAAACAGAGTTAGTGACCGGTGCAATGAATTAAAGCAACACTTAGATTTAAACCGAGTTAGTGACCGGTGCAACGATTTAAAGCTACACTTAGATAAGCTTAGTTTTAAAGTTTAAGTGTAGGCGGTGCAACTGGGCATAAGTGCTGTAATATGCTTTTCCCACGAAGGGTAAACCACTTGTAAAATCTTTGCTAAAAATTTCTGTAAAATCATTAAAATCTCATAAAAATCTGTACAATCTTTTGTAAAATTTGGAAAATCCGTAATATCTTTCAAAATCTGTTAAATCTGCTCAAATTCCGTAAATTCCAGAGTAAAATCTATAATATCTTTTGGAAAATGTGAAAAATCTTGGTGCCTATTACCTAACATCTAATTACTCAAAAGTCGTAAATCAAATCTTCAAAAAAAAATGTATAATATTACTTTTACTACTACTTATCCGGCTAAATATGTCTTCATAAAGCTTAAAATTTGCACCGCTACCAAATTTTAAGTGTCATTTAAATGAAAAATATCGAATCGAACTCATGACAGCAATGTTATTTCTACGTTTGACAATTTGATTTTGATTCAATATTGTTCATTTAAGAAAAACTTAAGTTTTAATTACTTATTTAAAATGCAAAACAATGGAAAATAAGACAATCTGATGGGTCAAATTTGTAACGAGTGAAACAATCAATATCCCGAGTGCTATGAATTTAATCGATTAAATTTGACATGTGTCTCTGTCAAATAAATGTTCAAAATTAATAAATTAAATTTACTTGAAATGAATATCATAGTAAACATAAAAAATCATGTAGGTATCTTGCTTTTACGACTACTTTTCCGGCAAAATATGCCTTCAAAAAGCTCAAAATTTGCCGAAAAAGCTAGCTTTAATCACTTATTTAAAATGCACAACAATGGAAAATGAGACAATCTGATTGGTCAAATTTGTAATGAATGAAATAATCATAGATAAATTGCTAGATTGCACCTGTGTTTCAATAATGTAATTTCCCACCCTTTTTTCAGCATATAGTGTATTTGTCTATGTGTTTCAACTTCGTAAATCTCTCGTAACGTCGGCGTAACAAGGTCAACATGAACGTGCTCTGTATGCTAAACAAAGCACTGTGTGTTGCCGGTATGCATGTTGCTATAGCAACCCGTGTTTAGTATACTATAGTATAGTGCCGCCCCATAGGGAAACAAACTACGTCAGTAACACTATACTAAATTCCGCAAGACGTTTCATTAAAGGGACAGGAGTTTATGTTGTTTCAAGCATCATGATTGGTTTCTCGAGCAAGTGCTAAAGTCGTAAACCAATCGTAGCGTTATGCATACGTTCGAGAGTCAATCAGGATGCAGGAAACCACGTGGCTATGTGTCCCTTTAATGAAAAGTCTCGTCGATTGGTTTCTAAAATAATTCTAGATATGAATTTTCCTGTGAATAATCTTTCGAACATTTATTTTATTACTTTTTAAATTTCTAGATTTGCATCTTCTAGTGTTACATTTTCCTATAGGTATAATAATATTCTATATATTTTTACCTCTCGCCTAGAGAGGTATAGGGATCGTGAAAAAATTCGATGTCGAGATTTTTGTCAATAAGCGCACGTTTTAGCACCTTTAGAACCTATTTTGACTATTTTCACGATGATGTCTGTGTGTGTGTCTGTGTGTATGTATGTATGGAAGTCTGTATGTGCGCCTACTATAGCCTTTCGTTCCGGTTCATTATCTCAAATTCTACTGAACATAAAATTCTAATATTTTGCACTATACATTTATATATGTTAATGAAGAGCTGAAAAGATTTTGGTAAAAATCTGCCAACCGGAAATGGTATTTTCTTGAAGCATTCTAACATTTTTTGCAAAAAATATTGGAAATACTGCGATAGTTACAATTTGTCATGCGACATTTGAAAGAACAAATTACCTCTTACAATATTTATTTTACATCTTTTCTATATCTCTTACCAATAACGGAAAATTATTTTTCAAAAATATGAAATGTTACCTACCACGATTTGTGAATCATTATATAGGAAAAAAAATTAAAAACAAAAATGAAAATGTCAATGTGACAGATGAACAGATGTATACACAGTTTCTGAAATTTTGGTTGCACCATTTATAAAGAAATGTATAAATATATTAATAACTGGGTTTGAAACTTAGTAGGTACCTAGGAGCTGAAATTTAATTAATAAAAAACTGACTAAATTCCAGTAAGTTTTTATCCTTCCATATCCAGTCAAGAAGCATCATCGATTCATTATTAACTGGATATAATGCTAAGAGCTAATTTGATTTCAATGTCAATCGGAATCACTACGTTGCTTGAAGAACTATAAAAAAAATTACAAAAAGTAGCCTAACAAAAATCAAATTCACATATTACAGTGTCAAGGCGGGAGGTTATGTGCTGGCCACAACAGATTTTTATTTTCTGATGTAGAACTGCTAGATGATAATAATATGTTTATCGTATCAGCAGCTGTGATTACCTTTTAATATGCAAAATTTATTGATAGTCATAAACAACATAATAGGTACGTTAATTACCTATAAATTAATTAGTTACGAACCCAATACGTTAGATACAACCATAATAACATCAAAGCCTTCCATAATGTGCAAATTGTAACTGACAGGTAAACTTGTTGATTTGTTTTAACATCGCCGTCGTCGATGATACGATAAAGCTTTGAATATAACGCGAATATATGCAATTTAAGCCCTCTTAGAAGTTCAAAGAGACTCGGTTTCACCTTGTCGGTTAGCAACATCCTCGATATTATAAGTCGCATACTCTTGCTATAGCAAACGTGCACGGCGATTGTGTGGTGCTCTGGTGGCAAAATTCCACAACTTTTTCGTTATCCTATGAAATGTGTATTTTTAAATATACATATTTCTTTACAAATATCATTCCTATAGGATTTTGAGCAAATCTATAAGTTTTTACAGATTTTGTAAATCTTTAAATATTGAACAAAATCATATCAATGTTTGTAGACAAATATAAATAATGTTCATATGATTACAAATTTCATTGCGATTTTGTTTAATATTTATATATCTGTGGCAACTACAGATTTTCACAGAATCCCACTAAATTGCAGTAAACGGGTATCCAAAGCAGATAACTACTTCTAATAATGCAAATAACATGAATGAATGTACAATTGTACAATTTTTGCGCATTAATTCTTCCTAAAAATCGAGTACCGCGGTTCAGCCTACGACAAATATTTACGCCTGAAAAAGGGTTATTTGTTGTTAATTATGTTTTCAATAAATATTATTCGTATTTTCACTGTTCTTACAAAATATAATGAATATCTGAATACTTGTGATTTATACAAACGTCAAATCGTTAGTAATTTTTATCACTGTTCTTCACTGGGTGGGTAGAATTAATTAATTCTGAATTAAGTATCTGAGTTACCTAAGGTACTGTATGATTTAATTTTATAAAACTTTCCATTAAGCAAGTTAAAGTGTTCAAGAAGAACAGCAAATAATATAGTTTTTTTTATAGGTAGTAATTATATTGTGTTTATAGGTACCTACTTATTTTTCCTTAGTTAAATTTTTTGCTATCATTTTTTATTAAAAAAACATTATTTTTATTGTATGCTTGCTCAGAAATATACCTAACGTGAAGAAATGTTTGTGGCGAGAATCCTTGCAAATAAATAGCAAAAATATTCTTGTTCTTGCCTGACTAATTTCTTGTCTTGTCTTGTTTTTTCAATGATCAATCTTGCCTTGTCTTGTTTTCTGCAAGATAAGACAAGACAAGAATTTCGTGAAACCCGTCACAAAAACTATAAAAATTAATTACAGCTACTAAATATAATTAAGACTTTAAAATACTTCCATTTGCTTTCAAACATCAATTTTCATAAAAAAATTAAAAAATATGGTGGAGGTCCATTTGAAATGCGAAAACGATTTAAAGCTAGGCATACTTTCTCTATCCTCTTTCCTGTCCCTTTATCTCTCTATCTGGGTCTGCTGTCTGTGTGTGAGTGTAAGGGTGGTTGTGATTCCACGTCACTGCATCACAATAAGTTGAACGTGCGGCGGTTCCGGCCACCACCGCCGCGACGCTCGGCGTCGTTAAACTAATATAAACGATGGACGAAGCAAAACGTACAAGGAAACGCTGAATGCTGGCTGCACCCACTGTACAGGGGTGCATCAGTGGAAATATGCATATACCGGACTCATCAGATGATCAATTCATATAAGATATAAGATAGATTGTAGAACGGAATCTATAATTACATTTTTATAATGTTATAATCGTATACGTTAATACAAAGTTAAAATGTCCGTTTTTCACCAACCGTCCGTATTTGATGCTATTATATCATTGTTATTTGTAAAAATGGCCATTTAGGAATTGTTATTGTTATGATCACTATAGCAACTCACCAAAAATTTCTGGAACTCATACAAAAAATAATTGTTGTCATGGTAAAAACAAATTGATATGATTACGTGGCACTAGCAGTTACAGAAAAAAAAACATTTTAAAAAATCAAATTTATGACCAATAATATGATTTTGACTATTATCGGTTTAAAAATATTACCATTACAGACTTCGTGTTACGGTTTTGTCACTTTGAAACGCGTCTTTAAGGGGCCGTTCACATAATACGTCACGCACTTGGGGGGAGGGAGGGGGTCCAGGATTTGCGACGAAACGTGACATGGGGGTACGGGGGGGTTCATCATGATGTGACGTCACAAAAATTTTACTTATGAATTTTCAGTTAATATTGTTTTTTCTGGTGTATTGGTGGATATTACAAACATGTCTTTATAAGAACACTTTAGGGTGATGCTGTCGAATGTTTGCTGCAACGGAGTTAGGGACTTAAAATATGAAAGAATGAGTAATTAACATTTTATAACAAATTGATCATAATGGATCATAGCGCGATTCCGTGTTTATGGGAGAATTTTTCTGGATATAAACAGTCATGCTGTGACAAGATGAAATCATTGCTTTCCCATAATTTTCACTTTTTCAAAATTTAAAGTTATTTTTGTGACGTCACATGGGGTGGGAGGGGGTACCGATTTGTGACGTAGTGTGACAAGGGGAGAGGGGGGAGTCAAAAATGTCCAAAAATCGTGTGACGTATTATGTGAACGGCCCCTAAGGTATCAATCGAAAGGTAAAATTATTTCACACCAGATAATATAAATTTCGTTATTTTCTTTTAAAAACAGTATTAGTATTATCAACAAAATTGTATTTAATAATAATTATTATTATTATTTATTTCCCCGTAGACAAATGGTGTATTATGTCGTGATTTTTACTCACGGCTGTAAAAATTTCGCTCACGCCCGATTACGCACGATACATTTGTCACTCATGCTCACACCCGTGCACGATTTTCAAAATCGACGTGATCCGAAAATTTCACGACCCGTGCCCACCTCTAGTACGAGGCTTGCCGAGTTCAGCAATCTAACGAGCATTCGATACACACTTTCCGGGAAGTAATGTAGGTACACTATTTTTCCCACGGCCATAAAAAAATATTAAACATTTTATTCATGAATATATTTAAATGTCAATAATTGTCATATATAATACCATTAGTGACTATGATTTTGCCGGCTTTAGAAAATAAACACTCGTGCTACGCACTCGTGTTTATTTTCGACGCAACAAGCAGTCGTGACCAGACGGCAAAAATTACCAAAAAATCATAGTCACGTATGGTATTCGGCTTGACAATTTCTCGAATTAGTATTTAGTACCTTTTCTTCCAGAAATATTAGTTTATAAATTATTACTGAAATGTCAAAATAAAGTCAACTGACATAATATCTATAGCAACGCTTCGTGGAGTGAAAATTGTCAGTGTAATTTTCACTAGTGAAAATTGTCAGTATAATTCGTCTGTGATTGGTTCAATTCAGCAAAATACTGTGTTTTGATTGACTGAAAAACTATGAGTGGAATTGTCACTGTTATAATTTTCATTTTACGAAGAAGAAAAAATACCACGATTATGGAATACATGATACAAGATTTTCAATAACAAGAATATTAATTCTATATTTAAATTTTTTTTAAATTATATCAGATACAGCAAAAGTACTACCTTAATTTATGTGAATAAATCACTTTTAATGTCGTGTTTTTCCATTTTAATGGAATAAAGCAATTTATCACGAAATACTTAATGACAGGAAAAAATTATAAAATGTCAGAAGGACATCACACGCCTACTAAAAGGTGAAACAAAAATTAAGACTGGCATATCAAACGGGGTGAACGGATATTTGATATTGTTTATTTTCGTATCTAAGTAACTGTATGGAAACTATAAGTTTCGTATATGGCCGTGGGAATTTTTTTATTTCAACCAGGACACCAGGACTATATTTATACTTAAAGGATCAAGAAACAGTGTACCTTCTTAAAATCTAAATATAAAATTTTTAAACATTATAAAAACTCTTGCAATCAATAATAAACTGACAGTTTACTCGGAACGAAAACACTTTTACGGTATTTTTCAACTTCAAAATGACATTGCATAACAAGGATGCGGCAAAGTTCGAATTTCAGACTGGTTACAAGCAGCTCTAATAGTGGGGAAGGGAGTTGAATAGAAAAATAGTGAAATCGAGAGAAATTTAATAGCACATTTTAACGAAAATTAATTGCAATTAATACTTTAAACCGTTCCGAACCGATTCACAACAATCTGTTCTGCTCCGGATATGGGTTTGCCAAATTATTTTTTAACGCTTTGGTTTGGTTCGCGGTTCGCTAAAATAGCTGCGGTTCGTTCCTGTTCCGGTTCGGTCGGAATTCATGAAAAAAAGTGAAATCGAGGGTATTCTAGGAATTAGGAAAACGGGCAAATGCGTGTCTGTGCGTAAGTCCAGTCCATTCACGGATGAACACCCTCTATCCTTCTACTTTCCCTCTACTGGCGCTGCTTTACGATTACAAATTCGTTCCTCTAGTCAAGTCAGCCACCATACTCACTTCACTATTGATTTCAATTGCCCCTAGTTGCTATATCTAGCCAGTGGCGGACCCAGGATTTTTTGTCAGCAGGGTACAAGGAACATCAAAAAGACGCCATAAAAATAAAACTTCTGAAAAAAAGTTCTAGTAGAACTACTTTGAAAATAATAATTTATTTATGCACGGTCGTATCATAATTTGACAGTTATACATGAATTTCTTTGACATAAACGTTTATTTTCGGAATTTTTATTGATATCTTATAGCAACATTTCAAGAATTTATAAATTTTTGGTAATTTGAACAAGTAATTTAAATTAATTAATTAATTACAAAATATTCAACCGTGCATAAAGTTGGGTATGTAGATACTACGGGCGTAACTTCAATTTATGGCTCTTGACGTGTTTTTAGCCATCGGCTTACGCTCGGACTCAAAATCATGTCTCACGCCATAAAAACTTCTTTACGCCCTTAAGCGGCCTGTCTACGTTTTTTCCGAATTCCTAAAATACTCTCGGTTTTACTTTTTTTCTATTCCACTCTTTTCCCATTACCGCGACTGCCTAAAACCAGTCCGAAATTCGTATTTACCGCATCTTAGCAATGCAATGTCATTTTGAAGTTGAGAAATACTGTAAAAGTGTTTTCGTTGCGAGCAATCTATTAGTTTACATTTTATAGAGAAAGACTGGATCTACAGATGTGCCTTTTTAAAAATTTAAAAATAAATTTCTATTAGAAGATATAACCGTGTAAAGTTTGCATAAATTGGAAATTTTTATGAATTTTTCGGAATTTTTATAATCATATAGGTACAATTTTTTTATTAGTTTTAAAAAAGCACAACTATTATAATTGTCCCGGCCACATAACACTCGCTACGATAGTACGTTTTGTGCTGGATTTTAGGAGGTAAACGGTTCTCTTAATACATAAGTAACTATTTTATAAAATTGAAAAAAAACGGTGAGTTGTAAAAGCGCATTTTTAGTCATTAAGGTGAAAAACGAAATTAGTAAAATTTACATTTTTGGGTATATCTAGCCACCTATGCATTTTTGTGGGAAAACAAAAACATTTCTAAAATGGTCCCTTAAAGGGACAACTTTTGTCTAATTTAACCAACTTCGTATCTCTTATATGGTTCTCGAGATCCCCATGCATAATCAGTTTCATAGGACAGCCTGTATATAATATATTTTAGGAAATCGCAAAAATTATATTAATTTGTAATAGTAAAGCAAAATGACAACATGAAACAAATGGTTGTAACAACAATAGCCGACGTTCTGGCCAATTTTCGTCAGCCTTCGAGTGCACCAGGCAGCGCTCTGATTGGTCGAAAAATGCGGGCTAAAGTTGTTCTTTTCACTCCGATTTAACGGATTTAACAGAGCTAAAGTATCTTATTATTGTACGATTTGATAAAAAGAATATCACACTCGAATTTAAGTATTGAAAAAATCTGATGTGGCCAGCACACAACCTTCCGCCATATCTAGACTTATAAACATGTATACGTACAATCCGGTGCCCATTTTTAAAATATACAAATAAAAATCTAAAATATTCAAACACAGAAATTTGCATCACCTGAATCAAAAGATTCATTCACAGGAAAACTCTTCTGTGTTGAAGCCATCCTCCGTTCAATTACTATTACTAATTACTATTAAAAAGAAACTAAAATAATTAAAATTGCTTGCGACGAGTAAAACTTAGTTATGATTTAAATCTTTAGAAGTTAGATACCTACATTACGTTCAATACTTTAGAATGGGGTCATCCCACATTTTCTGATTTATTTTTTTCTGGCTGACGTAAGCACTAAGTACGTCACTCATTCGAACGATTACTCTCATCTCTCACCCTAGCAGGCAAAATTAATTTTTATTTAGCACGTTGGAATTTTATTTTGATATTACTTAAATATCATTAATTAATTAATAAAATACTTCGATTATCAATAACACTATATACTTTCCAATTTTGATCTAAATGACTACTGACAGTTAAAAAGTTAGGTTAAATGTTCCGGTCGATGTTGGTGAACTTAGCGACCGACATTACCGACGTTGTATAACATTACAAATTGTAGATGCATGCGTGAGTATTGTCGTTGTGTGTGAATCGAATGAGTGACGTCGCGAAAATGATACCGGAAAAATGTTTTAACTAAATTATGAATGAAAATTAATATAATTTTGGATATTTTTAGCGTAATATTCATGGCAAGAGTCATAGATTCTATTTTTGTATTATTTAATAACTGGTTCATTAATTTAAATCTTTGAAAAGACGTCATCAGTTAATATATTCTTGTCAGGGGGTGAAATTACCCTCTGCCCCCCCTTTGGGTCCGCTACTGTACCTAGCCTGCCAGGCACGGCACACAGCTAACTAATGCCAATGGTAGTAATGCGCTGTTATATTGTTTTATACTTCGATGTCGTTATGGCGTTAATGTTGTGAGTTGGAAGATAAATCAGGGAAATTAACACCGAGCGAAGCTATTATCAGACGATTTATTATGGGGTTGCTGCTCCATAACTCCATGGGAAATGGGAGGCATTTTTAGCAATGAAGGGATGTATCTTTATACTTGGATATGACAGCTATATATTTATTATTAGCTCTTTTGAAACAGGGTTATCAGAATGTGATCAAAATTACCAATTCTTTCGGTCAAATATTAGAGTACTTATACCGTGAATTTATTTTAAAGTTAATACCTATGTTATTAATTTATGAAATAAAACAGAAGTTATACAACGATAGTTTATACTGATTAGAAAATAAATAATAAAATTTAAATAGTATTTTTTACTCCTTACGAAACATTTACAAAATACGTTGTATAGAACCATTTTTCTCAGAGTGGGACTAGGTACAGCTGATTCTTGGAAATATACTTAGAATAATTTTAAGTATAAGTACTCTTAATACGTTAAAATAATATATTTTTTTAATTTTCTGTGACATAAGTATAATAAAAAATTTATTAGATTTTTGAATTACACATACAATGTCTGTTGATATGATGATAAACATTATTGGTAGGTAAATGGTTTATTTATTTCAGCTACCTATATATTTTGTCATTTAGCTTTAAGATAGTTATCGATATTTAACAAAAATACAGAAATATTTAAGCGAAACTATCGTTGTTGAAATAAATATTTTCAGTATTATGTTAGTTTGACCAAGTAAGTAGGTACAATTATTGATTTTCCCGATTTTAAATATTTTGAAATTGCAATTTTTTATGATAACGGTATAATTATAAAAGCCTAGTGCGTAGAGTGCATGATGAATGAAGTTTGTGGTTCGATGGTATCCAGTCCGGAGCGATTTGTCATCACATGAAATTTGAAAGTTTGTGTGACAAATCTAATTAGTTCCGCACGGATGATAATACGTTTTCCACTTTTAGTCATTTTTCAATTCGTTTGACTTTGAGTAAAGTATGGCAGGCAGGCGATCTTAAATCACTCATAATTTACATTATTTGCACACTCATTTTCACCTTATTACCCTATAACCTTCACGAAATATATCTAGAATTTTAATTAAGTATACGACAATCGTAGAGTCACATAATTCTTTTGATCTGGACAGATACGAATTACACATTTAAATTTTTGTTATGGGACATAGCTGAGCGTGAACGTCTCGTGGCCATCTGTCACACACACACAGGTATGAATTCCAATTTAACTGCACAAAAATTTCTCCTGTAGTGTACCCTCCATGTAATATATAGGGTGTTCCACAACTTAGGACAAAAAATTAAAGTGAATATACTATACGACCGACGTGCTGATCATGAAACAAAAAGAAATTTTTAAAAATTCGCAAAAAATTGCAAACATTTTTTGCCACTGGTCGGTAGTTATTTTTAATATTTTTTTTTCAAATCTTCTACAATGAAAGTAATTGTTTACATAATATCTAATACTAATAAATGTCAAATTATCAAATATACCATCAAAACAGTGACACTTAAAATGTACACACGTCAAGTATACTATATACCCTTAACTTAAAAAAATTATTTTTGTTTCCTAATCAGCACGTCGTACAGTATATAACCTTTAATTTTTTGTCCTAAGTAGTGGAACAATCTGTATCTGTAGGTACCAATTATTTTCATAGTACCTAACTGAATTGATTTGGCATTTATGGAAAATGGAATCTACAATAATAAATTATTACCAAAATTATTACTATCTATACGGCTAATTTCAACAACATGATAATTAGTCCCGTCAAATTAGCAAAAGCGTTGGAACAAATTCGCGTAAAGCTAATTTTCACATACCTATATTGTATATATTATGACCTATTGAAACAGTTGTAAAAATAAAGGTGAAGTTACATAAGGGTAAAGTCGCTTATATTAATTAGAGCAAGCAATAAAAAAAATTGCCAGCTATATACTTTAAGTTATATGAACTTTAAATACAGTAAATGTCAAATTTTATTTATTTCAGACTATTGAACAATAAGTTGTGGTAGTTAGCGGTTTGTAGGTTTTTACTTCCCCGTCCAATATAGTAGGGAAAATTATTGTAAGCGATATTTTGACAGTTCGAGATTTTGATGAATCTTTACGTTTTAGACCCAAACTGAACCCAAAATACATAATTGAAAGTGGGTCTGTCGGTCTGTCTAAGTATGATAACTTGAGATCTTGAGAAAGTGTACGAATTTTCTACTGAAATTTAATATTTAAGTTTTTACAAAAAAGTTAGTTTCAAGTTCGTTAATGTGCTTTAACAATCAGTGGTACAAGTTTATTAATTAATTTCTTAAAAATTAGTATACTAGATGAAAATATTGTTAACATTTTTGCGCTTTCACTAGTATTATTAAAACGTCACTAAATGACTGCAGTCACTTTGACATTGACAACTGTTACTTTGACATTGGCAACTGTCACTTTGACATTGGAGACTGCCACTTTGACATTGACAAAGTTATCAAAGTGACTTTGATAACTGTCACTTTGACATTTACACTTGTCACTTACGTTATTTCAAAATTTGTTCAAATATTGCTGAATGAAGCATAAAATTTACGAAAGCATGTTATTAGAACTTATAGCCGCGGGGAAGTACTGTGAGGCAAAAAAATGAAGTGAAGATACAAATATAAAACAAACAGTAGAAATATAAAACAAATCTTAATTACACATCAACTAAAGTCCAATGACATTTTCCTACCGTGCGCAATCCCACTTCATCCACACCTGCCAGTATTTGTCTCAGCATCTCCAACTGTCCTAACTGTACGTAAATCCTAGCGCACCGGAGCGTATTGGTGACGTCAGAGCGACTCACGTGCTTCGTGTCTACGTCTGTGCGACATTGTATCGTGACGTCTGGCCAAGTGCCCGCACTGATAGTAGCCTAGGCTAGACAGGAATAACACAGGAACATGTGGAGATGGGAAGAATTACAGCTCTTTCACACGTAGATACTGTATCCGAGATACGCGTATCTGGCATACAGCTTATACATTAAGCCTTGTACACACTGAGAGCGTAACACCGTAACGTAACCGCGTCTCGTAACAAACTCGCGTAACATCATGATACGCGTTGTTGTCGCAGCATTCAATATGAACATCGTCGCGTCGCGTTCTTTCTAGCGCTCCATAAAATTCATTCAGCAACTATTTACTTTAATAAGATACGGCCACAATACGGATGATACGCAGTAAAATTTGCTGCCCGTCCAAACTAGCCAGGGTTGTCAAAAACCTACCCCATTTATGGTTTTTACCTTTTGCCTCATATTCTATAGAGGTATTGTAATGGGTCAAAATTTTCGAGTATGAGTTTTTGGTGGATAAGCATGTTTCAGGGTCTCTAGAATACGAATTTATTATTTTCACGATGATGTCTTTGTGTGTATGTGTGTATGGACGTATGCATGTGGACTGACGATTTTTCGTCCACGATAACTTAAAAAGTATCATACCGTTCGCAACAAAATTTCATATTTAATAAGGATCTTAACACCGGATAAGATTTTGGTAGAAATCCGCAAACCGGAAGTAGTTTTTGATGCTTGATTATAGTTTTCCTTAAAAAAATTGGTACATTACCTATATATTTATGACAAATTTTGTAATTAAAAATAAAAGAAATTATAATTCTCTGTGAGTACCTATAGTTAATTTTAAATACAATTTGCTGAATCTGGTAGTATTTAACAATAAAATAAAGTACCTATATTCTACTTTTTTGAAATTCCAGTATCTTGTTGTCCATGATCATATGAAATTTGTTTCTACACAAAATTTGAATTATTATGACAGTGACAGTACAACAGTTGACAACTTTTGCTTGCATCTTGGTTTACATTATTATATGAACAAACTATTAAAATGTAAGTAGCACTATTTATTAGATTAGTAGAATAAGCAGAATTAGGCGAGAGGTCGTGTGCCGATTTTTTAAAATAAAAATTATATTTTAGTAGAATAACGCGTAAAAAGAGATGAAAATAATTTGTAAGTGAGTAATATCTTTGTAATTGTAATGTATCGGGATACAATACTAGGTTACGCATATAATTGAATACATTTGTATAATAATTTCATCTCATTTATTGAACACACGCAAACCAAAGAACGAATACAGCGGCCAATCGGCCTTGGCACCTGTAACAGACTGACGGTCTGCCTCAAACATTATTCCAATTTTGAGTAATATTTCCAAATTTGAGTAAGAGCACAATACCGTTTAAAAATAACACATAATAAACCAAAAACCTATACCGGGAGTTTTTTTTATTAGTAAACATAGGGCATGTCATTACCATAGTTACATTGTTACAGAATGACAGCAATGTATTGGAGCGTCTTTTTTATCAGTAAACATAGGGATAATTATACATACTAAAATAAATATGAAATATAAATTAAAGAAATGATAAATTATTTATTTATATTTTCTACACTTAAGAACTATAATAGTAGATACCTACATTAAACTATTGAGAATTTTTTTAAACGAATTAAATGCTCAAAATTGGAATCATTAACTTCTAAACAATATCCTAAACGATTATAAAAATAATTTATAGCATTTGCTGGGGAGTAATATTTTAGGAAACAGCACTAATTCGATTTTTTAATTGTTCAACATTCATTCTGTCACCATTGTACACATTATTTTTTAAGTGTCTACCTAATTCTTAAATTCTCATAAGTTTAATGTATCTACCTAATTCTTAAGTGTAGAAAACATAAATAAATAATTTATCATTTCTTTAATTTATATTTCATATTTATTTTCGTATGTTAATTATCCCTATGTTTACTGATAAAAAAAACGCTCTAATGCATTGCTGTCATCCTGTAACACTGTAACTATGGTAATGACATGCCCTATGTTTACTTATAAAAAAAACTCTCTGTATAGGTAGAAGGTAGGTACATAGTTTAGTTCTGAATTTAAAAAGCGGTAAAATTTAAATAAATACATTCATATGTATTTGTTGTTATTTGTTGATTTTATGAGAAAGAGAATACATTTTAAATCTATTTAGATATTTAATTCGGCAAAAATTCATTTTTATGAGTATAACTGATCTTTTTGATGCGCGCCAGTTTACCAACACTACGAGTATCGCGTCGCGTACCTACCTACCACAAAAATGTTCGCAATGTTAAGCTCTGTTCAGAGTGCGAGCGCCTCGGCGAGCGCCGAGCGTCGCGGCGCGTCGAGCGTTGCGACCGCGTTGCGTCAGTGTCAGTGTCAGTGTAGGTATTTTCTATGAGGTTAATTTCCTTCTGTCAGTAGCCTTGGTACAATCGCTCAGAGATGACACCAGTAAATGAGACATTTAAAATTAATTTATTTCAGTTTTTTCAGACTCTATCGAACAATAATAGTGTAAAGTCGCGTTTTATTTTTATTTTAAAGTAACTTTTTTAATGGCCTATTAAAGAAATAAAATTTGATGCTCTTTACCGAACAATATGCGGTAACGTCATGGCATGTGTGTAAAAATCGCAACTACTACAACCATGTGTGATTGTTATGTGTACACTTCAGGAGGCCAAAAAATAATGAATTTGCCATCTTTTTACAGTGAACAATGAACAATAATTGATGTATCTGCCATTATCGACTGTGAATCATAATCCGCGAACGACTTAAAACACCTTAAAAATTATGCCAGCATCGTAGTGTCTTTGTGTCTAATTTAATGCTTCCCAATCCTGTGTTAGATCTTTGTTAATTATTTCAAATTTACGACTGTTTAGCACTATAGCTTAATCTGTTCTAATAAATGTCAGATAGATAGTAAGCGCTGTTAGAACAACAGATGTTCTGTTGTGTTTAAGAAATGCGATGTTTTGGCTCTTGGCGTCTATTGTATTATAATATAAATTTTGCCAAATAACACGTCAAGCTAACGTCTAACACAATTAAATAATAAACACCTGAAACAAATGGTGCATAAGATGAAGATGATATAATTTTATTTGCGGACATAAAGTACAGTGATTATTTATTTATTTTTTTTATTGAAGAGTATCCCTTGTGAAGATTAAATGTATAGAAAGGTTGTAAATGATATTACTCAGACGTCTTGATCTTCACTCTTTTATTAAATCAAATGAGATTTGATTAAGGACAACCGGTTTCGACCCTTTAAAGAGTCATCATCAGGTCCGGTGTCGAAGACTACAAACAATACAATAAAAAATAAGTTATAATCGTTAAATTGTTAACTTGTTATAATAATTTACAAAATGTATCACAATCATAAAAGTAAAAAAACGAAACATTAAACACGTTAAAGTGCAGGTAAAAGTGCAAATACGAATCAAAATTAAAATTACTAAAAAAAGTACTTGAGTTTTACAAGTTCAGCTGTTTTTACAACATTGTTGTTAGTCTCCTGTAATTAATGTAAGTACCATTATTATTAATTATTAGAACGTCACACTTTATTCAGTTCAAATTAATAACCTACACAATTTTCAAAAAATATTTTTAAAATTTTTAAAATTTAAATTCTATTTTCAAATATATTTCTTTTCCTCAACAATGATCTATTTACTAGATTTTAGTAATTTTAATTTTGATTCGTATTTGCACTTTTACCTGCACTTTAACGTGTTTAATGTTTCGTTTTTTTACTTTTATGATTGTGATACATTTTGTAAATTATTATAACAAGTTAACAATTTAACGATTATAACTTTTTTTTTTGTATTGTTTGTAGTCTTCGACACCGGACCTGATGATGACTCTTTAAAGGGTCGAAACCGGTTGTCCTTAATCAAATCTCATTTGATTTAATAAAAGAGTGAAGATCAAGATCTCGTCATAATTTTTTTTCTAAGGATTAAAAAGCCTGAAAGAATCCATGTGAGAGCAGAGCTTACGATTTGGTTTTATTAAAACGCATGTGTCGTCTTTATTTTGTTTATTTTATTGGGATCTCTTTATTCTGAATACTATTGTACTAATAAAGTTAAAGTGCCATCAAAACAGCATGTTTATTATTATGTATTTCCAGATTCGCACAAAACATATTAGTTGTGATTATACTTTTTGAAAACATGTTGTACTTACATGTTTATTATTCAGTAGTTTTATTTCCTGTGCCAAGATTTCAAAGAAATTGTAACTATAACTTAGCTGAATTATAATTGTTTTACATTTATACAATGAATTATCAAGGACACCAGTGCCGTGTTTAGACATCTCGGGGCCCCAAGGCACGGAATTTATTGGGGCCTCCTTTAAGAATAAGGAAAATACATAGTACCTAAGTTAAAAAACAACTTTGGTTTGTTTCTAATAGGTATATATTTTAAATAAACCCTAAAGTGTGATTATGAAATTACAATTTAATTTTCTATTTTAATATTTGTATTTTCGTACTTTCGCTTCGGCAGAAGTCCGAATACTTTTCAATTTTGGAAGCAAATTCATGTTCAATACAATATTAAGGTAGGAAGTATATCCATGGGTAGTGACAATCCAAACTATGACTCAAATTTGGATAAAAATTAAAATTTATAGGTTACCGTTGAAATAACGAAGATAATTGAAATTAAAGTTGACTAAAACGCGCTAAAATCCATTGCGTATATGGAGGTTAGCAGTAGAATTACTAAACGATTAGTAAATATTATATCATAACAACCCAGCACATGTTTGGAAAACGAATATATTTGAGATATTTATTAAAGAAATAAAAATTAGGAGTCACCGCAATAATCTTGTGAGAAATCGCACGTAAAAGGTTCTAGTCTTAAGAAAAATTATATTTTTGACGTCATATTACTGCATTTCAGTGTAAACTTTAATTTCAAATATCTTTTTTATTTCTATGGATATCTATGATTTGTAATTTACATCCAAATCTACGATTTTTAATGATATATTTCTCATTATTTGACTGCTTTGGCCTCAGCTCACACCGAAATCACGCACGTTTATGACCGACGGATTTTTTTCTACCTTAAGCTCATTACATTTGGACGATCTTGTATCATATTGTACTTTTTACTGTTTTTCATAATTAATATGTGTGTCAAATTTGAAAATGATCATTTTCCTTCGACTTACTAAATCTAGGCTATACGCAGATAAAATGTTATGCGCAAAAGATGGCAATTATAAAATTACAAGCACTAAAATATATATATTTTTAATTTATAGTTTGTGATGCCTGTAAGTTAGTGCGGCCTATTGGAGTAGTAGAGAGTGAACCCCGCTGTTGGGAATAAAAATGTTGGATGAAGTTTGCACTGTTCGCGGTAAATTCGATGCCTATACAAAATATTTTCACCTTTCAGGTTATTCTAAAATCATAAATAAAAAATAATATTTAAAATTATAAAAATATATTTTAATTACTTCCTTGTACGGAGTAATAAGGAAGTATTGTAATCGCGAAAAATTTCGGTTTTCAGATTTTGATGGAAATATCCGTTTTGACCTTTTCTGAATCCATTATGACTAGTTTCGTCGTGACGTCTGTACGTACGTGCGTACGTACGTGCGTACGTACGTACGTACGTACGTACGGACGTATGTGTGTCGCATAACTCAAATACGGTTAGACGTAGAAAGTTGAAATTTTGTATTTAGGACTGTTATAGCATCTAGTTGTGCACCTCCTATTTTTGGTTTCAATCTATAAACCGGAAGTAGTACTTTTTGAAAATATTTTGATAAATAATTAATTTTAGACAATTTTTTTTATTTTAAATGAAAGATTATGTGATTATTATCTACAATCGGTATTTTATAAATTTTTCTGTATCTTCTATCATTTAAGAATAATTAAAGTATATACTTATAATTTAGTATTTCTGTATCTTGTAGTCCATGATCGATTAACATTTGTTACTACGTAACATTTAAATGATTATGACATGACAGTGACAGTAGCAGTGACAATAGTAAAATATCGTTTATATCTTCTTCTGCAGTTTAAATAAAATGACTAAAATATATGTGTGAGTATACTACCCAGCAAACACAGTTAGATAACTATGATATGGCATACATAAAACACGTACACCATTCATGTCTACTGCCATATGGCATGCAACATATATGGAGCTTGCATGCGCTTTCCTATGTCAGCCATTCTCACCATGTATGCCACATGGGAGTTACGTTTGAAAGACAACGGTACTGCTATATGGCCACGGCAGGTTACCGCCATATGGCATATAGAAATGGCAGATACATTTCTGTATTACGTACTATATAAAATGTAGCAATAATTATTTTATTTATATTAAAAAAACACATGTTTAAGCAACATTTTATAACTAAAAGTTGAATCCATCGAGAATCCATAGAACCGGAGAGAGATACAAATGTTAATTTGATATTTGCTGGATCGTGCTGGATTTGAACCATGGACCTGAACCTTCGGGACGATGTTCCTATACGCCGCAAACCACTCGGCTAATCTGACATATCGTATAGTTTATATGAAATATCAATTTAAAGTGTACAGTATAGTAGTGTAAATAATACTTAATAATTTAAAACTAATACTTTTAATAATATTGTGAATAATGATTTTAACGAGCCTAGAGTGGAGGAACAAAATCCATAGCACAAGAAGTATACATTTCAAAAAGACAAATGCTTATGCGAACAAAAACTTCTATTTAAATACATTCTTTTTTGTTGTAGTGGCTAATGACTATGGATGTGAAGGTATTTTGATATTTCATAGAATCGAATTACTTAGTTGTTTGTTGGTGTCAAACTCATACATATTTTGGATGTGTATATAATAATCTAGTTTCATATTCACAGCTACTGAATTAAAGTTGATTATATTTTCAATAAACTAGTTATCTCTTAAAATGTGATTCATACCTATAAAAAATAATAATGAACAATTAGGCGGAGTAATATATCATTTTATAACGAATCTGAATACACAAATATTAACATAAGTACCTACTACAATCCATTTAAAGAAATCTACATTTCTCAGCTTGCATAATATTAATGGGTAATTTAGTGCATCCAGTTAAACAAATAAACTAAAATCGAATGCTTTAAGTACGAAATACGCAGACATGCCAAGCTCCAGCTTCTGTCAAAATGAAAGTGACAAAGTGAGGTTATCTCTTGATCGATAAGATAGATTTCTTAAACCTAGTTCACACGAGGAAAGTTTTTCTTAATATGTTTCTTTTTTCTATTTATTATATTAAAGATCACTACCTTTAATATATTTTATAGAAATAATTAGTTTCTATAAAATATAACCGGTATTAACAGTTTCTTTTATAATGCTCCTAGCACTTTGTTTTACTTGCATGAAACTTTTTACGTAAATCTTTCCTAGTGTGAACAGACCATTTGAGCTTATTTTATTTCAATACAAATTATTATTTTAAAATTTTGTAAAATGGTATATTTTCTCAGGTGTCAGTTGTTATTTGTGGTTTGTAAATAATTTGCTTCAAAATAAAATTTGTTTAAATGAAGGCAAAAATGAATCTAAAGAAATCTTAGTATGTTGACCAATGAGATGAAAGTATTCATTGAATGTTGGATTGGATGTACATTGAACAGGTGATTCGTTTCCATTTCCATCTTACTATGAACTGTCAGTAAATATGAGATTATTTATTATAATTTCTGTCATTTTTCAAATTATTATTCATGTCTGTAAAGTGATGTCATGGAGATATGGCTACAAAAAGTTATAATCAGATGGCAGTGCCATGCGGCAAGTATGTAAGATATAAGTTCTAATGCCATGTGACTTCTGATCCATTAACTATTACGTGCCTGCCATATAAATGTTGGTTTCATGTCTGTAAAGTTATGTCATGGAGATATGGTTACAAAATGTTACATTCATATGGCAGTGCCATGTGGCGAGTATGTAAAATATACCATGCGATAACTGATCCGTATCTGTTACGTACCTGCCACATATATATTGGTTTTATGTCTATAGTGTTATGTCATGGAGATATGGTTTCAAAATGTGTCATCCATATGGCAATTTTATGCATCATTTATGCAATATTTAGGTTCGTCAACGATGTTCTCTAAATATTACATAATAGTTACGTATATGTCAACACTGTGTTTGCTGGGTAGTATAATAAGTTAAAAGAATTTTTTATATTATTCTACATTTTAGTTATTAAGAAAAGTATGAACAAACAAGGCGTACAAGGAAGTCATGTGGTGTCCACGTCAGATTTTTTTTTTGTCCACGCTCATAGTCGGGGGCCCCTACACACGTGCCTATTGGATAATACGGCACTGAGAACACTAACGCAGTATTACCTTTAAAAATAAGTTTAAAGATCTTTGCAAAAACGTCAAACAGTTTATTTACATAGGTACTTTAAAAATAGATATTGGCATCTATTATTACAATTTACGTTAGAACCTATTTTAATATTAACATCGTTGTATTCGTTAAAGTGGTTAACTACAAGTCGTTAAAATGGTGAAAATGTGTAGTTTTAGCCTTAAAGTTAAAATTGAAGTAAAAATTGAAATTTTCGATATAACTTACGTAACACATTATGGAATAGTTACAGGGTGCTCCCTCTTTTCTCTAATGCTATAGTTTTTAGAGTTTTTTCTTTAATTTTGTTATTTCCATGGCTAAACATGGTCTATTTTGTAAATATTTAATGTGTAAATTCACATTAGTAGGTACCTACTAGTATACCGGGTGTTCCAAAAAATTGTACGCTCGAAATAAATTTTTTATCAATAAAGCAATCGAAATAAAATTTTATATGGGTAAACTAGCCATAAGGAGACAGCAAAATATATATTATTTATAAAAATATCACTTCCGGTTAAAATAACACACAATTAACATATAATGTATACTGTTTCCGAAAGTAAAAATAACAGCCAAGCACGAACATACTTCATACGCAGAGAGTTCCGTGAAATTTTGTAACTAAATATTATTTAATTTAATTTCCAGCCTTATCCATAATTGCTTATATTTGCTGAAAAACGTTTCCTATCAACTTATACATTGCTTAATATAAGAAAATAGCGAAAATACCGCGTTGTCGATTTTTCGATGTTCACTTTTTAGACAAATAAATATACTTTTACGTCAAACAAAAGTAAGGTTACATTAGTTTTTTTTTTTTCACATATTGGCAGATAAACAAACAACATTTTACATATTTTTGCATATCACATGAAAAGAAAGTAACCTAGGTAACGAACGAAAATTATATTGACAACAGAGTTATTGTACACATATTTCTCTAACTGTTTCTCGAAAACTAAGCAAAATTAGACCTTCGCTATAGTTTTCCTGTAATCTTTAACATTGTCTCACTATACCTGATTTTTTCTAAATTTTAAACTCTGTACTTTCGAAGATAAGGGGAAAATGCCCTTCAATGATAGGTACATTTTAAGATAACCTGTCAAAAATTCTCACTTAAAAAAATAAGTTTTTAGTATCTTTGAAATGTTTTCTATCCAACGATATTATAACAAATTCAAAAATTTTATTTTGTTTATGACTCCTCCTGGGGTTGTAAAATAAAAAAATAAAATGTAACATTCGGATTATCTGCGGCATATACTAATTTGTTCACGTGCCAAATTTCAACTTTCTATAATTAACCGTGTCGAAGTTATAGGCCTGTGACAGACGAGACGGACGGACGGACAATGGAGTCTCATACCATAAGGGTTCCTGATTTTGTAAATCTAAGACGAAACCCTAAAAAGTGGTAAACTAAAATTAATATAGTTAAATTACATATATTATACTATACCACTGTATTTTTTTCACACGAAATCACATTCTAGAAACTATTTTTAAAAAATTCAAGAAACACATTTCTTGCACAAAATAACCTTCAATAAATAATACATGTTAAATCAAATATTTAACTATCATCTGGTTCTATTTTACAACTACTACAAAAACAAGCAAAATAGGTAATAATAAAGGACTTATGTGTTAGACACGTTTTAAAGAAAAGTTATTTATATTTTTAATAACAAAATTTACTTGTTTTGTTTGTCTTTTAAAGTTTGAGGAATACTTGACAGTAACAAGGTTGTAAAAATTGTATGAACAAATATATTACAAAATAAAATAATGTCAATGGATCCATTTGGACCCATATACAATAGAAAGGTTAACACAAATTCCACGCCTGACATTTGACAAAAAATAAATCTAAATCACTGATTGGTACAAATCTTCAGTCCAGAGAAAAATTCCTGACATTTTTTTGTATTCGGGAGCCGGCGTTTAATTTATGCGGTATTTATGGCGGTTTAAATCTAGAAGGCAACACCTAGATGATATATTTATCAAACAGTTGAAGACTCCCCTCGATTTTTCACGCTTATTACGAGCTAAATACAACGTTACATTTATCTTATCTTAATATATTTGTAAGAAGTCACGACTAGATATTTTTAACTACTGAGTTCTAATACTGTCGGGTTTTTTATGTTTAGTAAAAATAGATCAAGTTGGTACATATTTTTAAAATAAAGACTGAAAGACATCGTTTTTGACTTCTAAAACCATTACTTATTTCATCTTGAATTACTTTGACAAGTTTGTATTTATTTTGGGAATTACTCAGCAATTATATAAATATTGATAAACCCGGATACACCTAAGTATTTAAAATTAACCGTTTACCGTATTCATCGTTCTTAATGGAAAGTAGGTTCGTCATTGATAATATTTTTAAGAATAAATCTTCCATATTAATCGTTGATTTTTTAAATAAATTATAGAGCCTCAAATTCAACAATAGGACAGTTAATAACCCTTTTTACCTCTCGCCTCATTATACCTATAAGAGTATAATAGTAATGGGTCAAAAATATTGAGTACGAGTTTTTAGTGGATAAGCACGTTTCGGGGTCTCTAGGATACAAATTTTCTATTTTCGAGATGATGACTGTGTGTGTGCGTGCGTGCGTGTTTGTTCGTATGTTACGATATTTTCAGACGATCACTATGGAAATTTGCCATAACAATGTTATAAACTACAATGGAAACAAACAAATAACACAAACTAACATGTTATTCTAACGCACACTTATAACGTAACGCTTCGAGTTGCACTATATAACAACAGATGGCGTTACGAGTAAAAATCAATTCAAATAAATGGAAAAAAAGTATATTAATGCAATAAATTGACATTTTGACACAGTCTGTAATATTATATAGAAACAAATTTTCATTTTTCAATTTAATAATAATTATTTATTGGCTAATTGTGTATTCTTTAGTATTTTTGACATTTCAGATTATAGTTGCACAGTTGGTATCGAGGCATAACCTAACTTTTAAACGTCAGTGCTTCAACTTCAACAGTTGTATAAATTTAGTTAATTGAACATTTTTTTAAATATTTTGTGGTCGTCTGAAAAATAGTGTACATAACTCGCTCAAAAGTGAGATAACAGTGCTCGTGAAATTGAACCACTCGGCGCTATGCGCCTCATTCCTCAATTTCACTCGCTTGTTATCTTACACTTTCGATGCTCGTTATGTAATATACTATTTTACGACGGTATCTCAAAAAGTATCAAATTTTATATATAGGGTTTTAATAAGAACCTTAAAAGAGTTAACTTATATATTTTAAATATTTAAGCAGGTATTTAGAGGTGTTGGATAAAACGTTATACTTCACACGTGGGCAAAAATTAATGACCCACTCGAGAAAATTATCTCACTCAGCCTACGCCCTCGTGAGTTAAAATTTCCTTCCTGGGTAACTCCTTACTTTGCCCAATTGTAAAGTAAATAACTTATCTTATTATAAACATTGATACATGCAGTAACGATACTCGTAAACCCCGGTGAACTGAACTTGCAAACATCGGTTCCTAATTCAGCGCGAACATGGTTTCGACAGGTTTAAGCCTCATTCACTTAAGCATTTAGTTTTAAGGTTTACTTTTAAGAAAGTTTAAATTCACATAACTAAATACGAGCATTCACACTTCCCGTACCAACTTTATTTAAGTTTTATGTTTACGTTTAAGATAGTTTAAATTCATGTAACTAAATACGAGCATTCACAGTGTTTAAAAGTGAGAAGTGTGAATGTTCGTATTTAGTTACATGAATTTAAACTTTCTTAAACGTAAACATTATGTAAACCTTGTAACTAAATGCTTATGTCAATGAGGCTATAGTTTATTCCACTATAAGAATATTGTGCTCAAATATTATTTGATTTCAGTTTAGTGATATTCAAACTGTTATGAATATTGTGTTTATGTTGATAATATGAATAGTTAATCAAATATACCTATAAATATAAAATCAACATTTATGTTTTACATTTTTTGGACTCATCCCCTTACACTTTTTCTAAATCCGCCTCTGTCTTTAGATTGCAAAATCAAAGTAGGGACAAATTTACAAATTACAACTGACAGTTTAAAAAAGTTCTACTTATATTTTACAGTTCTTTCCATAGTAACACCAACACGATAGCTAAATCTATTTTATTTCAATCATATGTAATATATTCTAGTATATCTGATATCAGCAAAATATACAATACTGCCAAAAATTGCAACCAATGCATCGTATATTTCTACATAGGTATCTATACTTTGATTTGCAACTTCAATGTGACATTATTTCTGGTTCTGAGGTTACAGATAAGCAAGGTACACATATTGGGCATAAATTCAGCAGATAGTTCGATAAATATCAGGTGGCGCTGCAGAATAACTGAATTACGACTTTGGACGACTCTGAATTTAAAATCATGGGAAGAAATTCATTTCTTAGCTATAGATTTGTAGATTTTTGTTACTTTTACCGCTTTCCTCGTTTGACATAACATTCTAAACATACTAAACCACTTTGTATTAGTTTTTTATTAAAATCTCTAGTAGCAAAATGACGTTATCAATTAAAACGTTGGTTTTGATAGCCCCCGTCCTACACTTCATTTAGTTCAGTCCAGAGTTCCTACCAAAAGTCTCGGCATATTGTATAATAAAATTTTTTCTACGCCCATGCTTTAATTTACTTATTAAATATGCATTGTCTGTACTTGAATGACGTTCATTTCGATTCAGATTTTCATTTCGATACAGATTATCATTATGACATGACCAAATTGCTTTGTTCATGTTTTTTGATCAGAGTGGTTTGACAGTTCTTGTTCAAATCTCAAACCAATATAAATGGTGCGACAGCATCAACTAATATTCGTACACAAGTCCCACAACTAACCTTTACAAATTGTACGATATTTAACGTAAATATAAATAAATAAAAATATAATTTAAAAATAATAATGTATAATTCAACCATGTGTATAATAATACTGTAAAGAAATTTCATAATTATAATTTTTTTAAAATTATAGTTTGGAAGTAGAAAAAATAGTGTATATATGCAACTCGTGTATAATGGCTATTAATACACTCGTATGAATTACGATACTCGCCATGACTCGTATCGTAATTCCATACTCGCGTATTAATAGCTATCATTATAAACTCATTGCATAATATACTAATATGACATTATATGCAGAGTCATTTAGATAAAGTCTACGACAGATATACACAATCATAGAATAAAATATTGCTCAACTAGATTTAAATTTTGTGTAAAGTGGAAAATGGGTAATAATAATAAAGAGTTTTCTAACGTAAAATAAATTAATATCTGAGTAAACAAACATACAAACATTGCCATTTCCTCGCCGTGAAAATTAAGTTGGACTTTTATTTGATTTTCCATTTCCTGTGAAAATGTAAAGACAAAATTTCTCACGGCGTCTACAGAAATGACGCGATGCCGGTGCAGTTATTGAATTAACATCGGACGATCGCAGCTTCCCAACGTTTTCTAAACAATTCTGTTTACTTGTTTGTTTATTGGAATTGCGTTGCCTCCGAAGCTATTATCAGAGAGTGCTAAATGGGTAAATTGACTATCTACGTTTCACTGAGAACATTCTTTGGAAAGAAGTAACAAATAACAGGCAGATTTTCAAAGGATAGGAGAAATCGTTTATCGTTGTAATCGATTTAAGTCCATTTGTACTATAAGTCTGTTTTTAAACTAGGAGTCAATCATATTTACGCTGTAGCATCTAAAAAATCACTATGATTTTCAATGGGAATGGGGTTAACATCAGAAAATAAAATTCTAGAACGTTCATACACAGGAAAATACAACACCAGAAGATGCAAATCAAGAAAATTTATAAGTAATAAACTTAAAATATCTATACATCAAAAGATTCATTCACAGAAAATTCAAATATACTCTCGATTTTACTTTTTTCTTATTCCACTATTTTTCTCACTACTACGGTTACCTGAAACCAGCCCGAAACTCGTACTTTGCCGCATCCTAGCCTAGCTATGCAAGTTAAAGTTAAAAAATACTGTAAAAGTGAGATACACAAATTATAGGGGTTGAATTGAACTAAATAAACAACCCAATACCATTCTTGAGTCCCACATACTCGGTTTTAACTATAACTTTTAGATGCAGTTATTTTATTACATATTATGAACTTTCTAGATTTGCATCTGTGGCGACACAACATACATAACTTTTGCAGTTCCATTTATCCAATACTCCTGTAATATTTCATTAACATCCACTTCAAAGCTTCACAATATATTTCACCCTCAAGTCCTTCAGCCTAGCGATATCAGCTCTATTCCGAGAACCACACGTGTGAACTACATGTACACTTTTCTAGGAAACACTTGAGTTCTCGCGGATAGAGTCGCTTCTCAACCCAAGCCATAATCTGCATTAGTTCATCCAACGCCCTTCGACTTGTCACCTCGCGCGCGACGTCCATCAAGCTTTATTATATTCATTTAATTATTTGTGTTAACCATCTCTCAATAAATATTATTATTATTTTCTATCTTAATTTAATTTGTGTGTCAATAAATATATTTTCTATATTTGTTTCATTTAATAAATATAATTACTCACTTTCCACACGCTCCTACACATCTTCTGGTGTTGAATTTTCCTGTGTATGAAAATTCTATATTTTTCTAGATTTTAATATCCTTGTGCATGCATTTTTCTGTGTATATAAATATTTTAGAATTTTATTTTTTGGTGTAAAACTGTAATTCACTAGTGATTTAAATATACTGCAGTCAAATTAGAAAAACAAATTCAAACCTAAGTTGTCAGTCGGCCACATAAATGTAATCACTGTCTGTAACAGGCTTTACTTTTCGATCATAGTTTGTTATTCTCAATAGAAAACTAACTAGCAATTAAAAAAACCATCAAACTTTTCCGTTTCTCAAAAGTTGAACGTCTTTTTTCCGTCGTCCACCATCGAATTTTCTCCCAAGGCGCTGGGAAAATGCACACGTGTCTAAGTGACTTGTGAATGGGTAAAAATGGCCACGTGAACTACAGCTCTCCCCTCCCTGTGAAATCTATATCTTCTATTTAATAATTGAGTGTTCCACTTAGATTTGTTTCCTTAAATGATACCAAACTGTTGGATAGGGTTTCAATTATTAAAAAGTAGGAAATATAAGATATTCTGAGGGGTATGACTATAATTTACTTTAGATTGTATAGGATGATCATAAATGATTGACTGTAACGTGAATTAAAATGTTCGTTTATTAATCGAAATTATCGTGGAAATTATTTTCTTCGGAATAAAATAAATTAGTATTCATTTCCTGCACGTTATGTAGTGCTATTGTGACATTTTTTTTAAACTTCTAGTAAAGCAGAAAGTAAATAAAAAGTACTATTATTTAATAATTATGAAATTAATCTTTTGACATTTTAAGATTTAGGGTAGCAACTCCACGTACCTCAACAACGCGTTTGTCCTATGGTAACGCATGGAAATATTCGTAAAAGCAGTCTAGCAATTTTTAAAATGCTCATGAAGTTAAAGAGATAAAGCAAAATTTCAAAAATTTATTAACAGACGAAGACTGGAACTAGGTTTATGCAGAGTTAATAAATCTCTTAATCATAAGATAAAGCATGTAAAAATAGCTAAAACACACTTTTTCATTAATTTTTTATATAGATTCCAACGATTTTTTCAGAATTCTATCTGGGCATAAACCTAGATTCATTCTTTCACAAACATTTAATACCTGTTGTTGTGTTTTCCTTCAAATTTTTAATATGCAGTGACTAGGTAAAGCAGAAACTGCTACACCTATAAACACGCAATATATTTTGTTACGGAGACGGGACCCTTAAGATAGTGAGCTTAGTTTAGTGCGCAATCACATCGAGGCGACGAAGAAAATCAGTACGAAGCGGCACGTTCAATCATTTATGATCAGGTGATCACTCTATACTCTACAGATGCTATAGGTTAAGGAATATGTTAATACATGAAACTCGATTAGATCCTATACTAAAAGATGTCAACTGTCGATTTTTGCGTAATTTCAATATACTTTTTGGCCTCCTGAACTGTAAACATAACAACCACACATTGTTGACGTCAATGGTAGTTGCGGTTTTACACATGCCATGACCTTACCGCATATTGTTCGCTAAAGAGCTTTGAATTTCATTGCTTTAATAGGCCATTAAAAAAAAAAGACTTTAAAATAAAAATAGATCCTTCAAAGCGTTCTTTTCAACAATGTATTGTTCAGTAGAGTCTGAAATAAATAAAACAGATTAATTTTAAATGTCACATTTACTGACGACGTCGGATGCCTACCAATTCTTGAAAACACTGAGCTAGAAAATTTAAGTAGGGTAGACTGGGTACGGTTGAAACAATTTCGCTTATATCGTCCATAGTATTGCCATTTATAAGCCGAACGATGATAATGATATGTTAAATACAAGAGCGTGGTTCTATCTACTAGTAGGAAGTACCATTTTAATATCCGGTGTGTTATATTTAGTAGAAGATCAAATTTAAAAAAACATCTGATTTGTTTCAATCGTCCCCATACCAGGGGCGGTTGAAACAGTGATTGGGGTCAGTTGAAACACATGAAAATAAATCAAAATATAATATTGTAACATGTTTTATTCATTACTTATTCTAATTCTAAGAATAATTATGGCACCGTTTGACAATATTATATATATTTTTAATCAACCTTTAAGGTTTTTAGGGTTCACAACTTAAAATGTATATTATCAGTCGTCTGTGACAATATGACTACTTAACATTAATATATAATTTACGTAATTAACAAAAACAGGAAAAATAATCTGACTATAAACTAAAAGCAAACATTTCTTTGATTTTGGTTAGTCATAAATCAAACAAAAATCAAGCTTTGGGATCATTCCGAGTCGCAATTGTGGCAACATAGACAAGACCAGCTTCTGTGCAATCTTCGTGAGCCTCATAAGCATTGGTATACCTCGACAAGTCGACCTGTCCTCTCGAAGTCTTCATTGCGCGTACTCTCGGCATCCAGAAAACAATAAAATAAAATAAATATATTGTTTCAACCGTACCCACAAAAAATGTTTCAACCGTCCCCAACCCCTCCTTTAGGTAAAAAACAGTTTATAGTAATGATTACAATAATGATACATTAAAACTAGTTACGATGCCGTATTTTACAAGCTTCATTTCAAACACAAAAATACACTCAATACTCTCACTTGAATAAAAACCATAATAATTGGAAAAATCTTCAAACAAAAATACTTACTTTTGGTTATCAAAATACAATACCTCCTATAAACAACTACAACACGCGGTGAGCGACACAACACTGAGTCTCGGGTTCAAACCTGTTGTCTGCTTCGTTCTCCCTTGGACTCCTCGCCCCACCGTATACGTTTCGCGAGATATTTGTTTTGTTTCAACCGTCCTGTGTTTCAATCGTACCCAGTCTACCCTACAAGAAAATTCTTGCGTAAAATCATAAAACTTCAGAGACAATAAAATGCATAAATAAAAAAATGCATAAATAGAATATTCAAATCTGGAAAAAAGAGTTGGAATTTTCCCAGCGACTGTGAAACTAGAACTGACAGCTTGTCGGACTGTCACGAGGGGTGGTGATTGAAAGGGGTGCACTATACTCGTCGTGTTGGACCGATTTTCAACTTTGTTTCAATACCGCTCACGCAAAACATGTGGGAATCTGACGCTTGCGCAATGAAGTCGAATAATATTTTTCCAGATTTGAATATTCCTTTAGGAACCTACATGAATTCTCTGTGTCCACTGGATTCTGTATATGAATTTTCTTTTTATGTTTTCCATGTAATAATTTTCCCTTTAATGAATTTTCTAGTTATAAATAATAATATTCTAGTGTTGAAGAAGTTCCCGCGACATCTCTTAGCCGTTGTTTCAAGATTACTTGACATAATGAAATTTTAGTGCAAATGTCAAATGCATCTCAGTTAACCTCATTGAAAATATTATATTTTAAATAAATTGGTATGTCGGCCAAAAAATATAACACATAATGAGTGCATTAGGTATTTGTACATCGCTCGGTTTTATTAAAGCACTCCGCTTCGTGTCGTACCTTAATATAGAACTTCGCGTCGTAAAATTAAACCCACCGCACTTATAATGTAAATAACTATTTTGTATCTGTGGATGTAAATGCTATTATTAGTGTTATTACTTACTGTTGATAATGTCTGTTTGGCTAATAGCTAAAGCCGTACAACAGCAGATGATCACACTAATACAAATACAAATACTAATACTATTACTTGAGGTTGATGTAGTGTTTTCATGCAAAATGTACATTAACAAATCATTGTAAATACATTACTTATAATTTACTAGCAAAAACTATCCGTATGTTTTAATGAAATACTGGTAGAGCCATTACTTAGTAATGACTAATTGAAATTAATATTGTAAATTAAAAGAATCCTCAAGTCAGGTACACATTTAAATTTAACTGCATATAAATTTCACGTGTGGTATACTACTGTCCACTTACAACCATAAGTAATAATTTTTAATATTAATAGGTACCTACTAAATTGTCAACCTTTTAAAACAAAAAGAAAATAAACACGATAATAATAATAATACTAATAATAATAATAATAATAATAATAATAATAATACTTAATAAATAATAAATTTATTTCCCAATAAGATTACATACAAAGCAATAAGGAGTTTCAAAGAAAATAATTAACGTACATATCAATAAATTCATTAACAGAATAAAAAAAGCTTTGTGCTATTAAATATTGTTTTAATTTAATCTAATATTTAATCAATGATAGTTCATTCTTTATATCAGTTTGTAATTTACGGAAATTTATTATACAGGCTGTTTCAGGGTTAATTAACCCATTTAGGTTTTTTCCGAATTCCTAAAATACTCTGCATTTTACTTTTTTTTTCTATTTCACTCTTTTCTCAATTACTACGACTGCCTGAAACCAGTCCGAAACTCGTACTTTGCCGCATCCTAGCAATGCAATGTCATTTTGAAGTTAAAAATACTGTAAAAGTGTTTTCATTGCGAGTAAACTGTTAGTTTATTATTGACTTCAAGATAATGTATTTATAAACATTTAATAGAGAAAGAATGAATCTACAGATGTGCCTTTTTGAAATGAGATAATGAGATATAACTGTGTAAACTTTACGTAAATTGAAAAATTTTAAGAATTTTTATAATCATGTTGAATTTTTTTAATTTAAATTTTAAAAAGGCACAACTATTAATTGATCATTTAAGTACATAATCCGAGACATAAATCCTTGTTGAAATAAAATGTTACCATACACTCGCTACGGTAGTACGTTTTCATTTTATGCTGAATTTTAAGAGATAGACGGCCTCTTAAAATATGAATGTATAGGACCTTAAAAAGCAAAACAAGAAAAAATAATTTTTGCTATAATTTGTTGTTATTTATTTTTATTATGCATTTAAAAAATTGAAATTAAACAAGTTATTCATCTTTAAACCCAACTGACTATAATAATAATTATGAATAGTAGTAGTCAACCACCTTTATTCAAAAGTATTTTATATTATTGCTATTAGCTTCAATGATTCTTGGAATGTTTTTGATAATTTTGCTACAATGTAAAAACACTGTTGACAATAATTTTCTCTCGCTGAATTTTGCATGAAGTGAAGTTTTTACGTTGAATTGCGCTACAGCGACGCTATGCTGCGTTACAGCGCTAGGCAATAAACATTGATATGCACATTAATTATGAAAACATTTAAAATCGTGTTTCAATTTTAAACCTCTACAAATTGGAGAGTGAATTATCATAAATTTAATTTGTTTGTGTTCATGAAATTTAAATATTTAAAATATGCTCTGTTTAATGCCGGTACAATACTTTTTGATTGCACTGCTAATTATTAATGGAATAATTAAAAATTACCGCACTTTACCGCCTACTTGCATGATTGATTTGTATTAATTCTATTTGAAGAAGAGATAATAACTTAGGACCCGTATTTTTTATTTTCACAAAATTTTTATTAGCAAGCCCGAAAATAATTAATGAAATTTGAATTATATGTGATGTGACGTGGAATGCTACTATCTCCGATACAAAATAATGCCATCACAGCAAAATTTCTGTCTATTTTTACAAATTTATATAACTCGAATATAATTATTTATTTCCGTGATAATTACAAATTACTCCTCTTAACACGAGAAAAATAATTCACTCGCTCCTTCGTCGCTTGTGAATTAACATTTTTCTTCCGTCGATAAAATATTATTTTAATCGTCTTGTTGTTTTTATCCGTTCTTACGTTACAGCCATTTTTGTGTCAGAAAACTAAGTTATGGCATGATGTAATTAGCTTCGTACTACAAAAATATATTTTCTCGTTTTTCTTGTAAACTGTAGCTTATATGTAAAAAATTATAGTATATTTTTGTAGGAAATTTTATAAGCTACAATATTATATTAATAATATTTACCGTAAAACTTACTGTTACCGAGTTTTTTTTAAATATTTTTTTCAATATTGCGGCTCGAGCACACTTTGTGCTGCTCGGAACTCATCGGTATCTTGAATGTTACATAACTCTGCAAAAAAATGTTCAGAAGTCTCCAATTTTTGTTGTATATTTGGCGAATTTTGTAGCAGTTTGCCTGGACTATATTATGAAACTAAGATGAAAAGTGGAACCAGAACTATTTTTTTAAGTCAGAAAAAGACGTTTGTAGTATGATACTTGGATGGAGATTTTCGTGTTTTACATGAACATATTTTGCATTCTAAAACCCGTTTTACATTACACTGAATCTTGATAAATTGTTCAATTTTTGAAACAATCTAAATTGTATTGTATCATACAGCAAATTGTGTGAAATATTGCATTGCTTCGTAAATTGTTTGAAAAAATAGATAAACGCGACTGGCAAATTATTATTATATGCGAACTGCGCAGAATCACAAACTAAATATTGTAAGTAGGTATATAAAATTGTCTCAGTATAAAACAGTGTTCATTAAAAACAAAGCAATTTATTGCTCAAGATATTGTTCAATTTGTAACGCAATTTCTTGTTCAATATTTAGCGTAGGTAAAACAGCCATAAAATGTAGAATGAAACTTGTCAAAGTTTCTAACCGAAAAAAGTTTAATGTAAAACAGAGTACCTATATTCCGTGTATGAATTGGTGTTGAATGGCCACCTGTATTTGTGTACGTAATAAGAAAATCGTGATGACTCACACACAACAAACACATTTTAAAATAAACATAATTTGCATTTGAAATAAAACATTAATTATCTAATTCCTGTCTACAAAACACAAACACAGTATAAACTTGACTTGCCACTGTTGTATTTATTTTGCCTCTTGTGACGAATGTAACGATTTATTTTGCTTTCAGGTGAGCATCCAATTAAACTTGGGATTAGCGGCTTAGGCGGATAAACCGACAGATAAGGAGTTTCATAAACTTTTCTATTTAATACTTAATTACCTGATGGTTACCGGCTTTCATTGCCGATCAATAATGCACGAGAGAAAACGTTAAGTGTTGCTTTATCAAACTGAACACATTGTGCGGGAAATAATATAAATAGGTATATTAGCTTGGATCACCTCATTTCAGTTCAACGGATACTCGTTAGATAAAAATAGATTAATGTAGTAATTAAATACCGCATTGATATTAGTGTATTTATTTAGGTTTACTATTTGCTATTTTGCACCTTTCAAAAACAATTTTTATACAATATTTTATCTGCTACCGTGTCATAATCGTAATAGTCCGGGAGCTGGCGTCAAATTTTTATGGGTGGTTGCAGCAAAGCTGATTTTTGTAATATAATTAGTTCTATAATAACTAATTAAGAATTGCAGTGTTAGCTGGCACGACCGTGTGGCCTGCAGATTTAAGGGCCTGCGAAACTTTCAAAAAATATCAGATTTTCAAGTAAAACCAGCAAAGCTAAAATTTTGTATAATGATACTTTACCAATTATATTTAACAAAAAAATATGTTAGCTGGACAGGGCAAGTGGAAAACCTTGTTAGCTGTGCAGGTGAACAGTGACAGTGACAATGTCAAAATAGTGACACATCGTTTTCATTTTATGTAAACAGTAGAAGAAGATATAAACGATGTGTCACTATTTTGACACTGTCACTGTCAATGTTCACCTGCACAGATAACAAGGTTTTCCACCTGCCCTGTCCAGCTAACATATTTTTTTGTTAAATATAATTGGTAAATTATCATTATACAAAATTTTAGCTTTGCTGGTTCACTTAAAAATATTTTATTTTTTGCAAGTTCCACAGCCTCTAAAAATCTTGAGCCCCGCTTTCGGACCAGCTAACACTGCAATTCTTAATTAGTTATTATAGAACTAATTATATTATAAAAATCATCTTTGTTGAAATGGTCCGGTCAAATTCGACGCCAGCTCCCGGACTATAACATTATAACCCTAAATTTGAGGATCATGACTTCGTTCATTTAGGCAAAGGGTCATAATAAATCCAGTATCCAGTGGGTACTATAAAGAAATATCAACTCGTTACTAAGTATACTTGATTTTTTTAGATTAAATTATTTTGTTCAATACCAACACCAAATACTATTAGAGGCGGGAATATTTTATGATTTGCTAAAAATCGGTCGAAAAAAAATTATGGCCTAACGGGTCCATACTCCAAAATTCTCATTTTGGTTGGTTAATGACAGGTAGGTACTTTTATTTTAATGCGCAAGTTGACAGAAAAATTGCAAGTTTTAATTTAGTTGTAGATTCTAACGGTATTGAACTACGTAGTCAACTTGAAAAATTTTGAGAGCTCGAAGAAGCAGAAAAAACAAAGCATCTGAGTCAAAATTAAATCGAATGTGAAAGAAACTATTGATAATTTTAGCCGAGCGCCAGACGGAAAATTTATAGTTTATTTGCCTTTAAAAAATAATGTTCAATTAGGAGATTGTATGAAGTTAGCTATTAATAGATTTCATGCTTTGGGACGAAAGTTAGATAAATTGTAAATCAAGAATACTTTGACAGTATGTCTGCATATTTACGTTTAGGTCGTATGAGTATCGTAAATATTTCGGAAGAGAAACACGAAAAATTAAAGATTGTGTTTAATGCATCAACCAAAACCAAGACCAAAACAACCAACGGAACACCTTTAAATGATGAGTAGGACCATCGATTCAAAGTGAGTTATTTGATATTTTAATTAGTTTCAGAAAATACAATGTTCCTAGTTATTACTGGTGATATAGAAAAAATTCATCGTCAGGTATGGGATGATAAAAAAAATCAGATCTTCAGCGAATACTTTTATGCAACGAATATGATGAATCAATTAAATACTTTTACTTACGGTACGACACCGGCCTCATTCCTTGCCGGATGTCTCCCGGGTAATTGTCGAAGATTTTTATATTGATGATCTGATATCAGGCGGTCATAATGATGAACAAGTAATACTCGTAAATCTAAAAAATGAGGTATCGAGTATTTTTAAATCTGGCGGATTTAATCTTAGAGAAAATTTACATCGAATCACATTACACATTACACTATTGTCCTTTCATGGTTAAATAATGAACCATGTAAGATGAAAACTTGTGTAGCCAATAGGGTTGCAAAAATACAAACTAATAGTGCTATAATTAATAATTGGTATCGCGTGAAAGGAGTAGAAATCCTGCTGATGTAGTGCCAAGGGGATGTACAGTAATAGAAATTTTAAACTCTGTTTGGTTTTCGGGATCTGCTTGACATTCTTTACCTTCAATAAATTACGAACCAATTACAAACGCGGTAAGAGAAGATGGGAAAATTGAGTATAAAATGACACATATTGATCATACAGAGGATTAGAAATTGAATATTTTTGTCCGATTCTCTAGTTTTGATCGAATGTGTCTCGTAATTGCTTGGTGCAAACGTTTTATTAATAATTGCAGATCTAGACAGAAAATAATTGGACATTTAAATATGAGGAAATTCAAAAATCTTCGGCAACGATTGAATCCCTTCTTAGATAGCAACGGCTTAATTCGAGTAGGAGGTCGACTTAAGAATTCAGCATTGAAATTTAAGGCTAAGTTTACAATAGTTATTCCAAAAAATCACAAATTTACAGACTTATTAGAAGAAAATGAAAAAAAAGGCTTTCTCATGCTGGGTCTCACGCTTTAGTTTGTGAGAACGATTTTGGCCTGTATCTGGGCGAGATGTAGTCCACAATATCATCAGAAGCTGCATAATCTGTTTTAAATCACGTTCAATTGTCTCTACTCCGGGTGTTCTTCCAAGCGATAGAATTATTGCTACAAGACCTTTTAATATTGTTGTGTTAGTTTATTGTGGGCCATTCCTAATTAAGAATAGCAAAATACACAATAAGTTACTCATAAAATCATATGTTTGTGTTTTTGTGTGCTTGTCACTAAAGCTATTCACTTAGAATTAGTGACTGACCTTGGCACTGAATCTTTTCTAAGTAGGTATGTTACGAAAATTGGTAAAAATAGTATCTGACAACGGAATAAATTTTGTGGGTGCTAGAAATGAATTTAAAAAATTAGAGCTTATTTGAAAGAAATAAACACTTTAAATCGTATTTGTTAAGTAATAATATTTTAAATATGGAACTTTATTCCTACAAGGACTCTTTGGAGGGTTACATTAATCTGCTGTCAAATCGGCAAAACAGCATTTAAAAATTATGGTTGTTTATACTAATTTGACCTATGAAAATTTGTATTCGGTGATATGTCAAATCGAGGGAGTACTTAATTCTCGTCCAATGACTCCACTATCTTACAATCCAAATCATTTAAATGCCCTGAGTCCTTGTCATTCTCTGATCGGTCAGCTGTTGACGTCTTTATCAGCTAGATGTACAACCTACAAAATTAAAGACGTACCAGCTGCAGCAACAATTGGTTCAACATTTTTGGAAGAAATGGCAGCCGGTTATCTGAATATGTTGCAAGAAAGATCCAAATGGCATCAACCTGGCAAAGCTTTTGGAGTTGACGCTCTAGTTTTGCTAAAAGAAGAAAATCTTCCTGTTCAACGTTGGCGTTTGGGCAGAATTGTGTCGTGACATTCAGGTGAAGATGGTTTGTTCGAGTTGTCACCGTCATGACCACCACTGAAACGACCAAAAGGGCTGTCCACAACTTGTGTCCTCTACCGTTGGACGCTTGAATGTATTGTATTCAAGGCGGAGGAGGATGTCGCGCAGCATGTTTCAAATTTCCCGCATTTATCGACACTGTTGTAAGAAGTTTTTGACAAGTGGCAACGCTGCATCAAGGAAAAAAAGAAGAAACCATTGTAACTAAGAGATATAAAATAAATAGTTGTTGTTATTTTTTCACACAACATATAATATATTTTTTTCAAAATTGAAACAAAATATTAACATTATGGTAACCAAGACATCAACAGAAAATCAATATTTTCGGTACTAGTACTGAAAAGTAATTACTTTTCGGTACTAGTATCTTCTCTCGCGATTTTGAAGGCAGTAAATTTAAAGTTGCTGCGTTAGCAGTCTCTGCAATTTCAGGTGGAATACCTTGATCTTCAAAATCACTTCCATCACTCTTTTCGTCCATAATTTTATCAATAAAATTCTTAGTTAAATAACAATTTTTACACTATTACATAAAGCGCCTGTCATAAAAAATGATTTTTTTCGTTAATAAACATTTTCAATTGTCGTCCCCTTAGAAACGATAGATTGATTTTATTTAAATTACGTCATTTAAAAACTGCATAATATGTAAATTTTCTTGAGTAACACAATTTAAAATTGTATGCATCTTGTACAGAAAGTGCGTTTTCAGCACTCGCATGATTGCAGACCTCGGCGTTGCCTCGGGCTGCAATTCTCCATGCTTGTACTGAAAATATGCACTTTCGGTACTTGATACATAAATAACTATTCATGTATTGTATGATCTGTTATTGTATTTTGAATTTAAAACTCGAATAGAAAACTACAGTACACTACTCCCATCCTTCTTCAAATTCAAAAATAAATTTATCAGATAAGACGTAAAAATCTTGTATTCCATGATTGGCTGATATTTGTTTCTGCGTAAAAAAATATTGACAGTTGACAATATCATTAACCACACATAAAGTAATATGAAAGTAATTACTAATCGAGAATATTGTAGTAATTTATATTAAAAATTCAGTTTTCTGTAATAAGGCGGAAGGTTGTATAGTTGCCAGATCAGATTTTATGTATTTTAGTTTATATTTTACGAATGACACAAAGTGTGTTATTATTTTATATTTTTTTCATTAAAAAGTTATAAACATTTACCGAAGGAAAGTACCCCACTTAAGGGGCGAACCTTTTTTTAAAATAATTATTACTACAATTAAACATTTTTACCTCTCGCCTCATATTCTAAGAGAGGTACCTATTGTAATGGGTCAAAATTTTCGAGTATGAGTTTTTCGTGAATAAGCTCGTTTCAAGGCCTCTATAATAAAAAAGTATCAAACCTTTAATAACCAAATTTCATATTTAAGTTTTTAATAAAGATCTTCATATCGGATAAGATTTTGGTAGAAATTCGCAAATCGGAAGTAGTACCTACTTTTGAAGCTTGATATAGTTTTCTTTAAATAAATTGGTACATTATTTATTTATGACAATTGTTGCAATTAAAAATGAAAGAAAATATAATTATGTATGGGTACAGATAATTTTAAATACAATTTGCTGAATCTAGTAGTATTAAACAATAAAATAAAGTACAACTAATATTCTCGTTTTTTGAAATTCCAATATCTTGTTATCCATGATCATATGAAATTAGTTTCTACACAAAATTTGAATTATTATGGCCTATGGCAGTGACAGTACAGTTGAGATATTTTGCTTGCATCTTGGTTTACATTATCGTTTATTAAAATGTAAGTAAAACTATTTATTAGAATAATAGAATAAGCAGAATTAGGCGAGAGGTCACGTGTTGGCCACATCAGATTTTTTATTTTTTATTTTCGGCCTGTATTTCGATATTATATAGTCTAAACTAACCTTAAAAACCCGTGAAAAAATTAAAGATAATTGCATAAAAGTTAAAAGTGGGCGAATGTACCCACCCCTTTCAAGTGTATAAAATATCTATGTGTGGCTGCCACGCCCAAGTTTGGTAAAAGGCGTGATAGAAATAAAAATGTATGCATTTTCATTTATTATATAATACAACTACCTACTGTTGTTTTTTCCGGTTATAGTATTTATTTTGTTGTTGACACAATAATTCCAAGTCGGTTCCAGGAACAACTAGCCTCAAACTGAGCTGGGTAGCGCACAACTTAGCGTGTTATGTTGTGTTAGCGTGGACTTGGCATTGTTCTTGACCTTCGGAATACTTTTATTTTTACTTTGAACTCTCGAGTTGTACGTTGTATTGTAGCGCTGAGAGCTGATGTTGTAACATGGATTACATGCGAGATGCTGATGCAACGTTATGTAAGAAGGTGAGAAGGTTTACAATGGAAACTTACTAATTAACTCATTTCAACTCATTTTTCTTCAATGTAGGAAAATAAAAATCTAAAATATTCATTCACAGAAATATGCAACTCTAATAATAGAAGATCATGCAAACTCAGTTATAAACTAACTAACTAACTATATACTAAGTAATAAAATACCTGCATCAAAAGATTCATTCACAGGAAAAAAATAAAGAAATTTAGTTTAGACAATTGATTTCAAAAAATATAAATTCTGTCAATCAGGTACACATTTCAATATTCCCAGTTGCCACGAGAAAAGGTTTTCCTAAAAAGATTTTTGAAAGTAAAACAACTCATTTTAATGTGTGTACTTCGAGCATATACTGACTAGAGAAGTAATTCCCTATACCAATGCATAGCTTGTTGTGATCGGAAGATAGACACATGTCATTTTACTATAACCCTAAGTTCTGCGTTTACTTTGTGAAAAGTTTAATGAGGTTGTGTGAGTATTATTTTACTTTGTGGAATAATACTAAGAAATTACGCATCCCTCAATACATCACGGCTTCCGACCCCGCTAATCTCCCCTCCCGCATATCTTCCGATCACAACAAACGCCGTAAGGCGGCCTCTAGTCAGTATATGCTCGAAGTGTGTGTATGTATGTGTAGTCATCTCATGTTGGGGTATGTCAAATACGAACTGTCCAAATATGTTGATATTTTTTTGATATTTTACATTCGTATACAAATTGAAAGAGCTGATTATATTTTGATACAAATATATTAACCGGAAGTGGTATTTTTGAAGAGTGAAGAGTTTTTTCGGTAAATTTGGGTAAATATTGTATTTTTTGTCATGAGAATAAGAAGAAACATATTTGCTACATATAAAAAAGAAATTGTAGTAAAATTAAAAATAAAATTTATCAGATAAAACGCCTAAATCTTGTAATCCATGATCGGCTGATATTTTTGATTCTGAGTAAAAAAATATTGACAGGTGATATTTAACGACATAAATCAAATATTGTAGTGATTGTACCTATTTAAGTAAAAAATTCAGTTTTCAGGATAAAGCGGAAGGTTGTTTGCTTGACACATCAGATTTTTTATAGCAGCTCCTAGCACTTGTTTTACTTTCAAGAAACTTTTTAGGAAAAACTTTCCTCGTGCGAACTGTGCATAATAAATTAACAACTATTATGCTGGGTTTATACAGAAAAAATAACTAAGAACTCAATTAGAAACTAACATTAGAAAGATAAATGTATAGAGATGTATTGAGACGTTTATACACAAAATTAGGAACTAAGTAAATTAACAACTAAACTAAAAGATGACCAACTTTTATCTTTCTAGTTTAATTCTTAGTGTAAATGCTTTCTACGCATGCACGTGGATCCCCACTTACTGGTTTTGAAGGATCTTGTTTACTGTTTTTGACATTTTTTTGGTCTTGGTGGATCACAGTTTTTAGGTTAGTTTAGTGTTTATTATCATTATTTGTGATTATTTATCAATTTTTGAAACATGGAAGATGACAGATGACAGAAGACAAATGATACAGTATCATTACTGCGCAAGCGCAAATTTAACTTAAATTTTCTGTATAAACGCCTCAAATATAGCGCTAATGTTAATGTAAATTTAATGCTAGTTTTAGTTCTTGATGAAAGCTGTATAAACCCAGCTTTAAACATTGGGCCTAATTCTTTAAGTTAATGATGCTTCTTTAATTACCATGGACACATCTTTTATCTCTCTTTTATTTACAATTGGAAGGTTCGGCCCATTGTATACTAAAAATGTTTGTTTGATCGTGGCAATCCTTTCGAGGAAAATACTGTGTGGCGTGTACGTAATAACTTCTTTATAATAAAACGTGCTAATATTTCTAGCGGCGGCGTGTTCTGTTAGTTGGTTATCCCCTCAACTAATTCAATAAGAAGTTATTAATTGCTGGTAATTAAAGTCATTCATCAAAGCATTAATGTGTGTTTTATTACTCGGACATGTGACGCGCTCGCTAATGCTGCTTGCTACCAGGGACATTTGTAGCAATTTATATGTAGCAAATGTTACCAGAACAGAACCTAGATCACTACTTTGCATTTTTTAAACAGATTTGTGAAGCGCGCGGTGTAATTTGCAGTTTTGAAATGGTTTTTACTAAAAAAAATTGTGACTATTTAATTCTGTATCTCTAATCTAGTTTTTAAACTTTTACATTATTTATATTTTGATGTTTATTGACTTGTTAAAAATATAATACAGCGTAATTTAGAATTAAGCTTGAATTACATCATACTTTTTTGACAAGTTTCATACTTAATTCCAGAATGCACACTTGGATATTGTAAATCATGAAAATTTCGATCCAAATTTCATACTAGAATTCTTTTTAAACAAATAGCTCCGGACATATTTCTCATCCAATTTTTATAATAGACTTGCACAGTGGAAGTAGGTGTATATTTTGTCAACCTAGAGTAAAGTTTTGACTGAAATGTCAGTTGACGGTATTGGTCGATTAATAAAATAAAATAATGTCAGTGCTACATTCGAATTAAGTATCTTAAAACAGATATTTTTTCTACTCGAAAAAAGTATAATGTAATTCATGATATAGTATGTATAATTTAGTCGAGAATCTTATATTAGAAAAGTTATTTTCAGGGGCTCGTCTACCTATTTTTCGATTTCCTAAAATACTCTCGATATTACTTTTTTTCTAATTCACTCTCTTCCCCAGTACTAGCTATGCAATGCCATTTTAAAGTTGAAAAATACTGTAAACATGGCTTCAGTATTCCCATAATAACTTCTGTATTTTTTAAAGAAATTAAGTAAAACTAAAATTATTCGAAAAAAGAAGGTTAGCTGCAGCCTTCTTGCTTTTTAATTTTTTTTCCCCATTTATAATGACCGAAAAAAATAATATCAAATCGTATCAAATAATAACAAAAAACGTAATTTTTTAATATTTTGTTCTTTAAATTCCTAGGCCAAAGACAAAAAATAAAAAAATAGAGGCATTAAGACATCCTTTGTTAATACAGTCATATGTAAAAGCATCATATATTTCAATTATAAATTATAACTAAAGTAAACGTGGGAGGCGTACACCTCTGTAACGCTGTAAAATTTTAGGGTAGACGAACTGCTTATGTACAACGTCCTATTTCCTTTATTAACGTATACCTATAATTTTTATAAAGTAACCAATACTTGATTAAATCAAGAAAATATTATTTTTGTTGGCCTCCTTAACTGTAAACGTCCATGGTAGTTGCGATTTTACACATGCCATGATATTACTGCATGACCGATATTTTTTTGCTTTAAAAGGTTATTAGCCCTGACGTACTGACGCCTCATCGTAAGTACTGTCAGACCCATGTATGCTTATGTAATTTTCGAGCCAGCAAAGTGAGGGTGTCATTTACGCGAATTCTGGAATGGTGTCTTCCCGCAAGAGTTTCTACAATGTTTTTTTGTAACGAATAAAACTATAACCAAATTCGTTCAAATTACGAATATACAATAAATTTAAAAAAAAAGTGGTACACGTGTCACACCAGTTACCAGTTGCTAAGCAATTTGTTGATTTGTGTAGTCTGATCATTAAATTTGACTTTACGTTGTTGTTTTTCTACTCACTATTTCCGATAGATGGCGCGCAACGCGTACATATTTATTCCAAAATTATTATATATCGATGGTGTTTGTGGTTTTTTTTAATACTCATGAAGATCGTGGGAACTAACATTCATTAAAATAAATATTGTTATTTTGAAGATAGTTTTATTGTAGAATGCTCAAGAAAGCCACTGTTTTTTCATTTTCCCGATTGGCTACACTGGAAAATTGACATTTCCGATTGTCAATTGCGTGCTTAATCTGTCATTTCTTAGGTTATGACATGAGTACAAAAAAATTCATATTAGGTACTAAAATTTATCCCTTAAAAAAATATTTTTCCTAAAAAATACAAAAATACCATGCAGCAATAAAAAAAACAACAGTATGAATAGTTAAATTCGAGGTTAAATTTAAAATATTTCAACCTAAAAAGTATGAAGTATTTTATGTCTTCCTAGTGTGTAATTGTTTATTTATGTCATGGATACGAGGTGCGTTATATACTACATTATGCATTAAGGCATTAAGAAATTACCATGGTAATATTGTCCGTTGCTAAGATACCAATCATATTAACAAAAGGGTACCCCGGGATAAGATGGTCAAAAGTGCCCTTGAACCAAATGTCACATCGCTACTCTACACACAGTCAGAACACAAAAAAAATTTTTTTCACCTACATCATAACCGCCAAAGCACCCACCCCTCCCAAAAACGTAAAAAATCGTTTTTTTAGAATTTTTTTTTTTCATTGCGATTACTTGGTCGGAGCCGCTTGGAACGTCTTGATGACGATAAAATACATTAATACACACCCAAAAAAAAAAAATTTTTATTACTACTAAGTATGTATGTAAGTTAGAGGCATCATTTTATGAAAAAATACACATAAAAATGGCCATATCTTCTATACTATAACCGGTGCAGGGCTGGAATTTTGAAGAAAAAAAGGTCTTTAAATTGTCTATTTTTCATAATTTTTTCAGATTTTTTGCTCAGCTGCGCGAGCGTTCGGATTAAAAAAACCGATTTTTTTTTCATTTTTACATGTTTTTATCATCTCAATTATCATTTTATTTTTATGATGTAGGTGAAAAAAATTTTTTTTGTGTTCTGAATGTGTGTAGAGTAGCGATGTGACATTTGGTTCAAGGGCACTTTTGACCATCTTATCCCGGGGTACCCTTTGAAACGTCAAAGTGAAATGTCAGCGCGGAATATTAAAAAAAAATAGTAAGACATAAAATATTGTATGCACCACGGGCATCATTGTTGTTTATAGCCCTCGGGCGATTTACAAACCCTCGGGCCAGAGACTCTTGGGCTTGTAAACATGTCGCCCTCGGATGAGCATAAACATCATTGTGATGCCCTTGATACATAAAGAACTATTTCTTCTTTTAATAATTAAATTAAAGGTCCGTGCTCTATAATATTTATAAACAAAAGCAAAATTATTTTTTTTGCATAAAATTTGTTGTTAACTAACCATACTCTTAACATAACATTAACAAAATAAACTTTCATCAAGAAGTATAACGTGCGTAGTGGTGCCAAGTCTCTCAAACTTTTTTCAATAATAACTTTAAAACAAAAAATGCAATCAACAAAATATTAACCGAATTGACACAAAACCTTAAAATGAACAGCTTCATGAAACAATGGAACAAAATCACCCCTCACTAAAAATAATTAAGAAACTTTTTTTCGCTGGGTCTGTTTAACTTTGCGCCGGTGCTGCAAGGTAAAAAATGTTTTATTACAAAAAAGAGAGTCTACATGTCTACAAAATCGCTAGTTCACACAATTTATTGTTAAATAGAGTCTGAAATAAATAAAACAGAGTATTTTAAGGAGGTTGGTGACCCATGCGGCGTAGCCAAACATCAAAATTCGCTCAACGCGCGTTGGTTGGTATCATTGGAATTCGTTCAGTTGCGGTGATATATTTTTACAATAATTACTAATTCACTAATCAAAAAATGCTTGACATGCTTACATTTTTTACATAACTTGCAAAAGGTTTAGAAAAAGTAAATAAAATCTTCACGAACTTATTTTTAAAAGTTTATAGAAAACATTAATACAAGTTCTATGAATTTTTCATCATTTTATTATAAGTGCAACGTGCAAAACATAGATTTAGTGAATTACCATAAGATTTCATGTAAAACGAGCGTAATTTCAACATTCAATTACTCTAAAACAGGATAGACGAAAATTATCTCAGTAGTGTAATAAAGGCACTGCCGCTCATTTTAAGTATGGTCACCAACCTCCTTAAATCTGACATTTGCTGGCGCCATCACTTACCAGTTCTTACAAGGCTAATTGAAAGAAAACAATTCTAGTGCAAATGTCAAATGCTTCTCACTTTACCTCATAAAAAACACGATATTTTAAATGAATAGGTATGTCGACCAAAAAATATAATACTTAATGCGTGCGCTAATTATTTTACATCAGTCGGTTGTATTAAAGTACTCCGCTTTGCGGTGTAAAATTAAACTTACCGCACTTATAATGTAATAGTTATTTACATTTTAAGTGCGCAGTAGGTTTTATTTTACAACGTGAAAGTACGACGAGAAGCGGAAGTGGTATATTAAAACCCAGCGATGTACAAATACGTATAAGGTATATAAGGTATAAGGTTAAGTGAGATGCATTCTGCATTTGCATTTGCAAAATTGCCTTTATGTCAATTAGCCTTGAAATAATTCTTAAAAGATGGCTCCAACAAAAATGTCACATTTAAAATTAATCTGTTTTATTTATTTCAGACTCTATGCACAATTAACTACGTAAAGTAGCGTTTTTGTAGGCTCTCTTTTTATTAGAAAGCAATAACCTCTTAAAGCTAAAACTTACCGCACGTATGCAATAAAATCATGGCATGTGTAAAAAAGATTTCTTTAATTTGGGTGTGAGAGCCTCACAGGCTACAGCTTTTACCAATGCTTTGTTAAAATGAGGAAAAAGATACATAATAAAATATCTTTTTGTATGCAAATGCGATGCAATGAAATGCAAATACATCGACCTTGACTAGTTCTAGTGAGCTATTCATTCAGTAATTCTTACATAGTAAAAACACAATGTAAAACCAGTTGTTGATTTATATGGCAATATATCTATTCTTCATCACCTTTAAAGGCTGGTATATAATTGGTGTAACTGGTTACTTGTTCTGTATTACGTAAGATGCTAAGATGCATAATGTGAATGAGAACGGCGTGGTTCATTATCATTTCAATAATCTGCTAACTTGACGATATAACCTTTCTTATATCGATACAAAAATAAAATAGCGGATATGGCGGCAATTTTGTTTATTGGGCTAGAGTTGTTAGAAAAAACTCGTGAATTTTGTTGTTAATTTTATTTAAGATCCAATATTTTGTATCAATTTTGATACTTCTTGCATTAGGTATCCCTAATGAAGTATCAAAATTGATACGAAATATTGGATTTTAAATAAAATTAACAACAAAATTCATGAGTTTTTGTAACAACTCTAGACCAATAATAGTATATTATATATTGAGGGACTAAAGTGCATGATTTAATCCTGTGGATGAAGTTTATTTCACGAGCCGAAGGTGAGGGAAATAATCACCTGAGGGATTAAAGGTACTTTAGTCCTGTGGTATATACGCTATTTTTTGCACTTCATCCTCAAACGAATGCAAAATAGTTTAAAAGAATACACATTTTGTAATTTTGACAGTAAATTTTATGACAAATATTTATATTGTTACCATAGATACTCTGTAACAAATAGCACGTATTTACTTGACAACGGGATTAATTAATTCAATTCCTTGACAACGGGATTAAATATGAAAAATAATCCCTTGGGATCAAATTTAGAACCTTAGTCTCTAAAAATAAAGACTAAAGAAGAGTTTTAGTCCCGGAAGTGCAAAAACAAAATTGCCGTCATATATACGTTATTTTATTTTTGTATCATTCAGCAAGTCGCTGTGACTTTTGTTCAGCAACTTTCTTATAACTGCCAGAAGTGAATCCGTTTGATGAATAACAGTTGGATCTGCAACAAACAAGATTTAATTGCTATTGGTTGGGAAAAGAGTGATGTATGTAATGGGGGTGTCTTTATATTCAGAGTATGACTTTAGTGAAATATTATTTGAATACAATTTATGTTTTGGAATACATAAAGGTTTACAAGTTAAATACTGAACTAATTTTTGGGTGTCATATTGTAACAGTTAAACATTAATTAATTCCACATTTTTTTATAAACTTTACCGTTACAGTATAGGTAAACGTCAACGAGATATAAATAATTATAGAGTGGCGCATCATACGCTGTAGCGTACCCTCGAGCTGTGCGCAGTTGAACGCTTAAAACGGCGGCCATAGTTATAACCATAGTATTATATCTTTGGCGACTCTGACGTATGTTAGAGGAGTTATAGGCAATGCCTAAAAATACATCAAAACCGTTTCACAAGTAAGCTTTTATTTAAACTATAAAACTTAGTAAAGAACAATTTTTCCAAATACACGTCGAAACTAATTATTATAAATTGGATCAATAAGGATATATTATATATATATATATATATATATATATATATATATATATATATATATATATATATATATATATATATATATATATATATATATATATATATATATACACACACACACACACCTGGTGACTTGGCCGACGCAGCATAGCGATTACAATGTTAATTTTTGAATGTGCATTTATTTGCTCCCCTAATTATTTTAGAGTTAAAGTTCTTATAGGTTTTTTGTAGAGAAAAAAATACGGAATCCGAATATATTTTTGTTTTCAAATTTTGAAATTCCAGAACCGTAATAATTAACATTTTAAATAATTGTATTTTTACAAAAATCACTGAGGCCATGGAATTATTACGACAATATTAATTTATTGAACTGCCAGAAAATGTAACTGACATTGACGTACCTATATTATTTAATTTTTCATTGGTGCAATCAGTACCGAGAGCGTTGCACAAGATTGAAGATTGAAGATTGGAATGTTTGTATACCTACTCGACTCGTACTTTTTGTTTGAAACAAATTCGTTGCACGAAACCACTGCACACGCATTTTTATTTGTCGAACGTGCATAAGATTGGATTTATAATTTCAAGCTTGTGATTTCGGAAGTCTGATTGCGCCTTAAGGTTTACTATATTAGGTAGGTAGGTATCTACAGTCTACAGTTACCTAGTAAGTTTTTATTAACTCGCAAAAATTTAACACCGATTTCAATAAATTTTTTACTGTGTATATTTTCCACGTATTTGTCTGATAACGAATATTAATGTGGCATATTAAATATTATTATTCATAGTAAGTATTAATTGTAATTTATTACTATAATTAAATTTTAAAAATACTTTATTCTTGTACTATATTATTTATGTACTCGTAGCATTATATTCATATTTTCATTGCAATTTAGATAATATTAAAATACATGTATTTAATTAAAATGTGTACAATACATATTTTTTATTAAATATTTCATGAATTTGTTTTAAAATTGTAGCATGGAAGAATATTTTCACTTATAATATCACATGTGCATAAATTTTTTCCGGAATTTTTTTAGTGCTTTACAACAACGTCTTAATTAGCTCGAGTGGTACACAAGAGTTAATTATACGTTGTTGGAATGCACGATAAAAATTTCTGGACATTAATTAATGCACGGATGCATATTCAATAAGAAAATCGCCATGACACCTCCGCTCTATTTTTGAATTACAATAGAAACTTGAAATATTTACTAAATTTGTATTTATCGTTAATAAATATGTATTATTTACACCCAAAATGACAATTTAACCAATTTTTAATTTAATGTCAAACTGACATAGTAAATTTCCTCAAGCTACTATTGTTGTTATCAATTCTTCCATTGGCTGTTATTTGTGTCATGCGATTTTCAGTAAAAGTAACTTAAAAATATTACCGCAAGGGTTGCAACCAACATAACAAGTTACATCAAAGATGGCTGCCGAGTGATCACGCCAAGTAGCGCTCATCGTCCACTCTATATTTATTATATCTCGTTGGTAAACGTAATATCCAATGTCATTATGAACCGTAAAATAGAAATACCTATAGCTCATGAGTTAGCAGAACATAGAAGAAGTCACCAGTTACATCCATTATAAACCAGCCTTAACTTTCTGCCTTCATCACCTCGCTGTACTGACTTCTTGTTCATGTTTATGCTAATTGAGAAATAAATGTCGTCATTTTAATTCATGTGATTGCGGTGAGTAACAGTGCAGGTGATACAGTTCTTATGAAAGTACAGGCGATTTTTCTGACTTTGGTAAAACTAAAGTACTATAATTTTTTTGTTATTTTATTTTAAAAACAAACGATGGAAACACTACTAAAAATATATCTTTGCAGGTTTAGTTGATACGATAATAGGAGTGGAAGTGGCACTTGTTCCAGTATATAGAACTGCTTTCTATTCACTTCACTGGAATCATAACTAAAACCAATGATGGCATTTAGTTCTAGAATATATGTAGGTATGCCTCTACACCAAGCAAGTACTACGAGTATAATCTAGAGATGAATTTTAGTGACTTGAACAAGTTACTAACACTGGGAATGGGTTCAACTAGCAACAACAGAAAATACAAATATTCATAATCAGGAAAATGCATGTAATAGAAGATTCAAATCTAGAAAACTTATACGTAATCAAATAAGATTATAAGATTCATTCACAGGAGAATGCAAATCTAGTATTTTATATTCAGCATAAATGCAAACATAGGAAGATACAAACACAGGAAGATGGGAATTTAGAAAAGTTATAGTTAACAGAGTATATGTGAGACTCACGAATGGTATTGGATTGTTCATTTAGTTCAGTTCAAAACTTCGACCATACCTACATAGGTATAGACAAACAACACAAGCCTTTGTTTGTGAAGCAAAGAACTAGCTTAGCGGTGTGAAGAGAAGTATGACCTTCATAACTGTTTGAAGTGTTGCAGTTTGTCATCAGCTGTTACAACAAACCAGAAGTCAGCAATGTGCAACACTCTACCCAGTTATTCACCTCCTTTCCTCGCCTACAGCTGCTGCTCACCGCTTCCATACTTCTTGCCTTCACAACATCGTATAGAGTAAAATTCATATAGCTAGGACCCTGGGTACCTATTCTAATTCATAGCGACAGTCGCTAGCGAAGTTCAGTTGATAACTTCGTGATGTCATTCCGTTTGTAACTATATCAAGGGTTAGGGATATTTGGCCTCCAGTTGATAACGACTGATAGAGATTTTACATTTACTTGGAAATTTGGCAAGAAAAACTGCTAAACCACCATTTTACCTATCACTTATCACAAACGTATTATTTGTTTTAAAATAAGCCATTTTTTTGATGTTCAAAGTAAATAATTATTTTTTCAAGAAAAATGTCAATTTCTTATTTCTACAATTTGTAAGTTGAATTATTTAATAAACTAATCAAAAATATTAAATACATATAATAAACCCATAATTTATTGGTATTTTATATTTATAAAATAAATATTTTAACCTCACAACGAACAAAAATCAACGCAACGCGCAAGTCTACCCTAGCGAGGGTTGATAAGTCGTAGCGACAGTCGCTTGGCTACTACGTCACACATGGTGGGGGGTTATCAAGACAACCCAAGTTATCAACGTTGATAAGTGAAATAGAATAGGACCCCTGGACTGTACGAGAAGGCAGAGCTTGTCATGTACTGTCCGTTTTACAAAAGCGGAGCTAGCGAGTATATGCTGCGCTGCACTTCACTTAATTTTCAAAGAAAACTAAAATATAACTCAATCACAATCAATTACAAAATTCACAGGGTTACACGAAGCAAAACACTACGAATGTCAACATGAGAATAACAACAGATATTGAAGCTGATGTTCAGTAGAACAGACAGTAGCGTAATTTTCTCTTGTTTATCATCTATGCTTCTCTCTCTAAGACGAGAATTCGTACTTCGCGCAGGGTTCTAGCTATTTGAATTTTACTCTACTACAGCATTGAGTGTTATCTGTCTATACCTATATATGGTCGAAGGTTCAACCTAATTATTTGTGTATCCCCCTTGTGTTAAAGAGATAAACTAGTTTTTTAGGTTTGCATCTTTCTATGCATTTATGCCAAATCTAAAATTCTAGATTTGCATTTTCCTGTGAATGAATCTTTTAATGCAGATATTTTATTACGTATTAATTATCTAGATTTGAGTCTTTTTGTGCATGCATTTTACTGTATATGAATAATTTTAAAATTTTTATTTTCTGATGATGAATGACCTCACATGCATCATGTAACATCACTTTTATAATGAGTACAATTTCGATTGATGAAATAATTGCAAGGTCTAAATTCCCATAATTTTAATTACCTATTATATAAAAAGTGGCCATGAATCCATAATATAACTTTTCTCAACTAAATGGGGTACTTGAAACCTATGCTGATTTTTTTATGCGTTAAACTATTTTTGAATATAAGTATGACGTTTTTTTTTATTTTGCATAAATTTTATTATTACAGGACAAAAATATTATTGAAAATCGCGTGACACAAATAACACACAAATGAATGAATTGATTACAATAATAGTAACCATGGTTATATAAAAATTTTCCCGGATATTTTTTACTAGTAGCTTGAGTAACTTAACTGAAATTAATAAGCGGAAACTTTACCGTCATCTGTCACTTTGACATTAAATTAAAAATTGGTTAAATTGTTATTTTGTGTATAAATATTTATTTTCGCCAACCGGACGTATTTGATGCAATTGTGTCATTGTTTTTTTCGTGCATTTCAACAACGTAATTTGCTCTCGTGTACCGCTTGAGCTAATTAAGACGTTGTTGGAAAGCACTCAAAAAAATTTCCGAAAAGAATTAATACACATGTGATATTATAAGTGAAAATCCAGATATCTTTTCGCGCTCTATGTGACGTAACGAACGAACGCTTTGCATGTTTGGTTTAAATTGCGACGTGTCGTTGTAGTATTAGACAAAGACAGTTTTACATTTTTTGCTACGTATGTCTGACGAGGAAAGGGGGAAATAGTTGTTATGATTGTTAATTTTGAATTTAAATGTAAATAATAATAATAAAACATAAATTCTCTGTAAAGCTGGTTTATGATGGATTAAATTTACAAATTTAGATTTATTGGAAATATAAAATGAACATAATATGCGTTTGCCGGTTCATGATGAATTTAAGGTATTTATGATTTAGAATTTACGTTTAAAATATGACCATTTTGGCTGGTGTATGATGGATTTAATTTACAATTTTAGATTTAAAATTTACTCTTATCTTCTTGAGTGGATTATAAATATTAAATCAGTTCAATCACCTTCTTATATTATTTTGTCACGTGATTTGACATAAATGAGATGACAGCCAATTTTCTTCTATTATCACTTGATATTATTGGACGAATTTACAATATGCTGCAATTCTGTGAAAATCTGTAGTTGCTACAGATTTATAAAACTGTAAATATTAAACAAAATCGCAATGAAATCTATAATCATATGCACATTTTTGTACATGTCAACAAACATTGATGTGATTTTGTTCAATATTTACAGATTTACAAATCTGTAAAATTTATAGGTCTGCACATAATCGCAGCATTAGATTAGATTATAAAATTTGGTCATATTTTAAATGTAAATTATAAATGTAAATTCATCATGAACCAGCAAAGGCAGTATGTGTATTTTATATTTCTAAATCAAAATTTGTAAATCTAAATTCGTAAATTAAATCCATCATCAACCATATATTTCATATTTTTTTCTAAATCTAAATTGAAAATTCGACTAATCACAGGCGAATATTAATATTAAACGTCAGCTGTCAGTTGTCTATTGAAGTCTATTACTTTTAATGTAGATTAACAACATATTTACAATTCAACATCTTCATTTATCATTTAAAAATCCATGATTATAAGAAAAAATCCTTATCTAAAATTTGAATTATAAAACGTCAAAATCACATGATATCTTTTGATTGACCAGATTTAGAAATTTAAAATCCAACATAAACCATGAAAAACATTATAAATTTGAAATCTCAATTTGTAAATCTAAATTCTTAAATTAAATCCAGCATAAATTAATAATAATTATTAATAATCACAAAATCAATTTAGGTTATGTTTCTTGAACTGTCACCGCTGTCATTTTGACATTACCCGGTCATTTCTCCCAAATAAATAGATCAGCGCACCTAGCGGCTTATGACAAAATTTGACTAGCACATGTGAGGTCACATTGCAGAGGGATCGATTTGAAGCATGTAAATTTTAAATAAATTTGTACAAACATTTGTTAAATAATTGTTGATTTTTTATATTAAATATCTACTTATAAGTGAAATATTGTACACAAATAGAAATTTCTTCAAAATTAAAAATGTTAAGTTCCCCATTCTTTGTTATCTCTCGTAGTGTTATTCGTACTTATAATTACATAAACAAACAAGACGCGTTGACATTTCCGAATGAGATAACCTCGACGTACGTTTGAGTAAAGAACGTAACATTCTGAGTAATTTAGTCGTGTATTATTTACAGTACCCTGTGAAGATTGCGGTCATTGCTCTGGGTGCCGTGCTTTTTGATCCGTGCTTATTCGCCCGAAGACGAAAATATTGCACTTTTATCCTAATCCGTTGTCTTCTAGGAATCCACAACATCTGACGCCCAGCAAGGGCCCAAAGCAATTGCATTACTTGGTACATTATTTTTGTATTTTGCCATTGGTCATTTTTATTTGAAGACCCATAATAATAATAATAATAATAAAATTTATTAATCACATATTAAATTAGTACAATTCATGACAGGTCAAATATACATTATAATATCTATAAATTTCTAACTTGTTGTTAAAATCATGGGCTCGAATTGTAAATGTCACTAAATGACAGTTATGAAACTAATTAATTTTTTTATAAAACGATTTGATTTTCAACAGTGTTTTGATTACAAAATTTTTAAAAATTCGTGTTATTTAGAAAACTTCTACCTCTGCTTATATTTTGTTGACCAGAAGATGTTGGACATGTTAAATGACATTTTTAGCTTAAAGTAACTTTAGGAATATGCTATAAAAGTTTGTTACACTCGATCTGAAACAGCCTGTAGGTATATCTCGGCTGTAAAGATATTTACGTCACTCAGGGGAGGAAAGCAGTGTTTTCCTCCCGCTACTTTTGTGTTTTCCTCCCGCTTGCAAGAAAGGTGATTTCGAGACTGTTTATAAATTAAAAATTGAAGAAAAATTCAAAAATGAACAAAAAATTCAAACAAAATTTTTTTTAATTCAAAAATTATTATATAAATCTTTTATTTCTGAACAATGTACTGCATGTTCGGGCAGTTCGTAATTGTAATATTCATAGGGCTGGTGGTCTGAATATTGCCTGCCTGATATACAACCCTCGTGACGTAAACTATTGTGTCCCACGGGAGGGAAGGCTATTCCTCGCTCGGACTCGCCTTTGGCTCGCCTTCGACTCGGGTCGCCGCCTCGCCCGGCGGGAGTAATAGCACGCTTTCCTCCCTAGGTGCACAAAATACTATTTTACTACCCACATGGTTATTTTTCTCGTCCACATTTGTAGCAAATAATCCTTCTTTGCAGCCTAGATATATAAATAACTGTTACAGACTTTATAATGGAGAAAAGTTCATTTGTTCATGAAAAATAGGGCAGAAAAACAAATCTTATTATACTATATTTGAGTATGACTGGCAGTAATAAATCATTCTGTCAAAGACATTCCGGTGGCGCGTCAATAATTGTTTGCACAGGGATAGTCAAAATGACTAAATTCGGTAGAGAACTATCGTTTTAGGTCTAAATTGTTTTTCAGGGAAAAGATTTATTTTAATAATAATTAGTGAGAAAGTTATATTTAAATATTAAAAACTTTTATTTTTAGTAAATGTATAAACAGATCACTCCTATCTACGTCTATGACACAGTCCGACGGGGATTATCAGAGCGTTATCTATTGTTCGAGAAGTAAGTTTCGTTCCAGGTACAAAGCGGCTTATTTTGACCATCCTAGTGTAGTTACAACTAATTTTTCTGGTAGTTTTATTTGCCGCATTGCTGGCAAAAATCCAATACTACTCTTGCAAATAATGATTTATTACTGTCAGTCATTCTCAAATGGACTATAGATCCATAATGTAAGTCACCAAAGGCCATGTAGTTGCTTGGCTCCGGCTGGGCGTCAGGTGTTATGAATTCCTAGAAGATTAGGATTAGGATTACCTAATAATCTTCGTATGAATGTGCACTATTTTCGTCTTCGGACGAATAAGCACGGATAAAAAATCACTCAACCATTGCTTTGTACGACATTTGTAGGTTTAGTTCGCGTGACAGATTCGTGTTTTGATTGACGAAAATGTCGCCGTATGGTAAAATTCTCTTCATTACTATGCGGGTAAATAAATAGTTAAATCGGAGATAGTAGGTATATTGAATACGTTAAACGGAATTTCAAATGTCTTACATAACGTAGCAAAATAATATCATCGAAAACACATCAAGAAAGTTAACACCTGGTCGTTTGATTTCAGTTGTCCCTGTTCTTGAAAAGCATGATTGAAACCTGAATGTTAAAATGGCATTGACTTTGATTATTAATAGTGGGGAGATACACCACATGCATCAAATTTATGAAAAACGTTTATGCCAAAGATGTATGGTCGAAAATCGCTTGCCCAAGAAAACTAGTTGATAACAATAAAAATAGTAACAAGTATTTTTTTTTGACTGATTGGACCGCCTCTTCCAACAGCTGATCACAAGTGATTTTCAACCATACATCTTTATCGAGATCTTTTGCATAGTGCACAAATACAAGTTTTATGCCTTATCTCCCCACTATCAATAATCAAAGAGTATTGCCATTTGTTTTATAAGTGTTAAGATGGGTTTATATTCACAACATTTAAGAATAAGAAGAAGAGTTATAAAGTTCAAACGGGTTAAGGGTTCATTCACAGCAATAATAATAAAAATAAAATTCCACATAAAATCATAATAAGAATCTAACAAATATATTGTTATGGAAGTGTTCACAGCAGCCTTAAATAAAAGTAAACATAAGACATAATGTACATATGTATGTAACATAGATATAATGTATGTTTTGTATGTATCAGCACCCTGATGAAGTCTGAATTGCAGTCGAAACGTTTGTATTTTATTTGATTTTAATAAATTGACTGCATCTCCGAAAAAAATTCTTTTTATAAGACATATACATAGGGATATGCAAATGTCATATATTTTACACAAGAATAAGCATAAAGTATCTGGTAATCAAGGATACAGGGAAAATATTGGTACATCACATCAACCTTTTTATGAAATTAGCAGAGTAAAAAATAATTTGTTAATATGCACATAAATGTGGAATTCATTTGAAAAAAAGTAGTTTTAAGGAGAAGAATTGCTTGCATAATTGCGTTACAATTAGGGCTGTTCGTTTATATCGATATTATATCGATATATCAAATAATGATATTCCGAAGAAAAATATCTATATATTGATATATAGATATATCTATATTTGATGTATCGATATATCCTGCCTATGTGTGATTCTTCGTCCCAGAATTAGCAATTTTAATTATTATGTTGTTATATTTTTCGACCACGTGTCGTTTATTGCAAATTATATGCGCTTGTGCGTTAAGTTAGGTACAGTGACTACTATAGTTTAGTTAATTTGAAAACTAATCTGATTCGTCTATTGATACATCGTTTTATAAAGTGGTACATCGGTATATCGATACATCAATATATCAATACACCGAAACATCGATATATAGATACATCAATAAAATCAATATTTATTTTACAGCGAACATCGATATTCAAATTGAAATATCGAACAGCCATAGTTACAATAGGTACGTGTTTTCTTCCGAATCTATGAACAAGAGGCATAAGACTTATTTATATTTCTTATTTTCATAGCTACGAATGAACCTTAAGTCGGTTTATGGTGTAGGAATAAGAATAAGGAATAAGTGAAATTTGGTGAACATTTAACTTTACGCCTAATTCTTATTTCTGACAGACGTATCAAACTCAAAACAAAAATGTTCGTGTGGCATAACCACCTTGAAATATATCAATTTTTGCGGTATGGATACAGTAGATATGCGAAATAAGAGATGGCCGCACTTAGGAATTTTAAATTGGTAAACAATACAAATCAAGAGGACACAGATTATCAGCAATTTTTTTGGCAGAAACCGCTTCGCTACCTTGAAATAGTGTATAAAGCCCGTATGTCACGATCTAGAATATTATAAGTATACAGAATTCTGTACATAAGATATAATTTTTATGGATGGAATTGTAGTGCCGGGTGAAATTGGCATCCCTATGTTGGAATTTCAAAACGAAAACTATTGCATAATTTTGCCCAAGTTATGCCCAGTTTTGCCCAATAGTCATTTCGTTTTGCCCAGCCACCGTTAACCCATGAGTCAATAATCGAATTTCTATCTGTTTGTTAGCATAGATTAGTTTATGTCAAAAAAACGGAGTTCTGTTGGACTCAAGAAGGGTTTTGTTAGCATAGATTAGTTTATGTTTAAAAAAACGGAGTTCTGTTGGACCCAAGAAGGGTTTTGTTAGCATAATTAGTGCTATATATATATATATATATATATTAGTGGGGGTGCCACACCATAGAAATTCGATTATTGACTCATGGGTTATTAATGGTGGCTGGGCAAAACGAAATGACTATTGGGCAAAACTTTTCATTTTGAAATTCCAACATGGGGGTGCCAAATTCACACGGGTGAATTGTAGACATAATTATTATGTGTACACAAATTTTCTGTATGTCACGACGCATAATTTGAGACATATACGAGTAATTCTGGTTTGGATATGTTAGCATTTCAATAGTATTGTCACCTGCTCTCGGGTCCACGACATTGTATTTCACCACAAACAATAAACACGCAAACTAAACTAAATTATTTTTAATTATAAAATACAATTAAACCTGCTATCTGCCAAACATAGATCTGCTAGATCAAAAGAAACAAAATACAACTCAGATATTCTCTGCGCTTACTAGTGCACATTTTCTAGAATAGGTATGTTAATCTTATAGACAGAAAAGTACCTAATTATGACAAAAATTTATGTATGTCACGTTTATAAAATTCTGTCCATTAATTATGTACAGAATTCTGTCTATTATTATAGATCGTGACAAACGGGCTTAAAGAAGTCGTCCAGCATAACCCCAGCTTTTGAAGTGTCACGAAAAATATCTAAATAAATTCCGTAATGGTACAAGGCTATACGTGACTTAACGACTTGGAATGCAAGTACGTATGTGTATCAACATCAACCCATCAGCGGTGTGAAAAGATTTAAATTAACGATAATTAAAAGGTGCTAGTTCATTTCCATGAAGAATTTGCAGACGCCATTACTGCCATTATAGTAATTGTACTATGTAACAACTAAACAATTAACAAGAGTTCTAGAATGCTGTAAACGAGTGTAATGGATGAATTTATGTACCTAAGTGTAAATTGCAGCAATTTAAAAGAATGGAAGAATTTAATACGTGAACACAGTTAACTCGAAAATATATATGAATTATTTCAAGTATTCTGGTTGAAAATAAAACTTTTTTTACAGGCAATGGGTAGGTAAACTTAAAAATCTCTCTGTAGTCGTTTTCTGACTAAGATATATTATCGGTTTAAATGAAAAAATCTGATGTGGCCATCATAAGACCTCCCGCCATACTTACTTTAGGCATTCTTTTTACTTATTATACAAATATATTTAGGTACTATTACTACTACTACAATTTATACTACTCCCGAATATATTTTAGTCATTTTATTTAAACTCCAGAAGATATAAACGATATTTTACTATTGTCACTGTCATGTCATAATCATTTATATTTTACGTAGTAACAAAAAATGTTAAACGATCATGGACTACAAGATACTGAAATACTAAATTATAGGTATATACTTACTTTAATTATTAGTATATGATACGAGTTGCAAACAAATTTATAAAATACCGATTGTAGATAATTATCACATAATCTTTCATTTAAATTAAAAAAAATTTTTTCTTAAATCAATTATTTATCAAAATATTTAAAAAAACGTACTACTTCCGCCATGTACATTGAAACCAAAATTACGCAAAATTATATTGGATTATTAAAAATCGTATTAAAACCTTAAATATGAAATTTTTAATTTTAATGTTTGATATTTTTTGAGTAATCCTTTCCGAAAATATTGTAACACACGACTCCACGAACGAACGCACGCACACACACGGACATCTCGAAAATAAATTCTTACTCTGAGGACCCTAAAACGTGCTTATCCACCAAAAACTCACACTCGAAAATTTTGACTAATCACAATAACTCCCTCCCTTGTATGAAATGAATTATTGAATGATTTTTTTTTTGTTAATTTATGTCAGCAATTTATAATTTCCATTTATCGATTCACTAATGATTAATGATTTTTCATGTTAAATTTCAGTCTGAAATTTGTAATAGGTAATACAATCAGAATCGTTGAAAAATCTTGCACCTTAAGCCCTGTTCAGATTCACACAGGGATTCTTTAAAGATTCTTTCATGCCTCTTAATTTTGAGAGAAAAATCCTTGTTTGCCTATCAAATAGCGGCGGCGCCAAATTGAATCTTTAGTGAATCTTGGAAAAGAAGAACTTGATTGCCTCAAACCAGTGAATTTCTTTTTTTAGAAGCATGAAAGAATTCTCAAAGAATCCATTTGTGAACAGGGCTATAAGTAAACCACAACAGATAGTAAATTTATTAATGAAAATTATGATATTTTATTTTATTTATTTATTTGATTGGTATTATCTTTCTACAGAATTATCTATCAATTACTGAATGGTGGATTATATTGGAATCCAACCACTCGACCTAATCAGTGGCTTACTCAGACATTAGCCTTGGAGATTTTTGTTGTTCGACGTATTATTGTTATAAGGCAACCAATAAGTATGAATTAAATTTGAAGGAAAGCGTCATAGACGAAATTTTTTTGGTTCAAATTCAATTACTCGCCAATTACCTTAAAATTCGATTAAAATCGAATATACCAGTGATTAATAACACAGTTTTCCATTTTTATGAGCAAAATTAATTAAAACTATGCGGTTTTATGCATTTCATATTTACCATTCACAAATTATGCATTTTCTAGATGAATTAGTAATAGTTGCAAAAATATTTTTCTTTGGGGAGGGGGGTATATCACCCTTATCCCTCGTAAATACACCACTGTTTTTTTGTAGGTTTCTGAGAAAAAACTTGGTTAAAAGTTTATTGTACAATTTTCCTGTGAGTTGTGACAATGAAGCAAGTGCAAATCAGCACTTGCTGATTTCCTTATACTTTTTAACTACTTTCTCGTTATATTCTCCTTGGCTTGTTGGTTTTATGTTATAAAGGTACATTCGAGCTTTCACAGGCTATAAAAATTTTACATCGACGTAAAATTTATTCTAGAAAGATGGAGGAGCAAAGAGCAGCGCCTCTAGTTCATGCTGACTTGGCGCGGCCGAAGCAAATCTTACAAATAACTTTATGACAAGCAAATTTTAACTGCGGGAGATTTAAACAACTATTGTTTGGGGTTTAATATCGAAAATAGTTTTACGACGAGAATAGTAGGTACACTGATATTTATATTTGTCGAAGAATACGTAACATTCAGACAAGGCTGAATTGTACAAATTTACAAGTAGCCAAGTAGGTATATTTTTACAGTACCTACCTACTTGAACTTTAAAAAAAAATATATCCTTTTTAAAAGTATTTATTTATGCTATAACAAGTACAAGTAAAAGTACCATGGGCGTCGGTAGGAATTTTTATAGGAGTGGCATAAAAAAAAAATTAAGGCCTTTGAAATTATTATAATTTTATAACTTATTCTAAACTATAACAACATTTAGTGATTATAATTAGACTGAGAATTTTTAGGCACAGAAAAACTAAAAAAGGTAGGATAAATATGCAAAAAAATATTAAAAATAAGCCACAATAATTAAAAATAATTATTATTATATGCGTACTGCGCAGAATCACAAACTAAATATTGTAGGTAGGTATATAAAATTGTCTCAGTATAAAACAGAGTTCATTAAAAACAAAGCAATTAATTGCTCAAGATATTGTTCAATTTGTTGCGCAATTTCTTGTTCAATTTTTAGCGTAGTGTAAAACAGCCATAAGATAAAAAAAAGTAAACAAAAGCCAAACCATCTAATTATAATTGATTCCAGAGGGGGGTAGGCGCCCCTCCCCTGAATCCCCCTCGCGACGCCCATGAAAAATACCTACCTTCGTTTCCGTATCATATGACAATAATAAATTAATATTTATAAAAAATCTACAAATTCTATAATATATAGCTAATAAGATAAATGTTTGTATGAGTTTTGAAGAATAAGATTCAGAAACGAAAAAAATATATTATTTTATTATTCTATCAATTTTCTAAGTAAACGCAATCAAATTGATTAATTTTTAATGTAGAATTATTTATTTTTAATTTACTATTTCAGTATATTCTACGTTTATGTTATACAAATTAAAATGTATTTTTTTATATTTTTGTAATTAAACATAAAGAAGATATATACAAATTATTTAAAGTTAATTGTGTTCTTTTCGTTTATTACATGAAATTTCATGTCTTCTTTGTAGGTACCGTATATATTAATGTATTTGTACTTAACTACTAAAATTCTGCAACAAGTACTGTACTTTTGACATTTGAGTACTTGTACTTAATTACATTCATCAGGAAAGTACTTGTACTTAAGTACTTTTTATTTGTATTTGCGCACAGCTTTGCTTTCAGATCGAGCTCAACAGCCAAAGACTATAAATTCCAATTTTACTTCTCCGGTCTATACCTACTATAATAAATAGGGGAAGTATTGTAATCGTGATTTTTTAACAGTTCGAAATTTACTCGGAAATTTAGATGAATCTTTACGTTTTAGACCCCCAAAAAAAACATAATTTAAAAAAGACGGTGTGTTTGTCTGTCAGTTCTGTCTGTCTGTCTGTCGGTCTGTACGGTAGCAAGATAACTTGACAAGGCGTACGAATTTTCGACTGAAATTTTATATTAAAGCTTTTTACAGAAAAGTTAGTTTCAAGTTCATTAATGAGCGTAATACAATATCTTAATCCGGACGGAAATTAAACACAAAATTTTAAAGAAGTGACAAGTGACTAAAATATATTTTTGTGATTTTGAAAATAATTTGAAGTTTTTCCTAAACTGGCGTCTTTAAATGTCTATTATTAAATTATGTATGTTATAGAAAAATATGTTAAGAATCGAAAACTGAAATCCCGAGTTCATAATTTTTATTCATTAATAAATTACAATCGTTTTTGTGTAATATGAGAAAAAAATCATGATTTAATCAAATCGGCTTAAATTGTTAGAATTATAAAAATATTTATTTACGTTTTTTTCAAAAACTGTGTGAATAACGTAAAAACAAAACGAACTATCTTGAAGGCAATTTCATGCTCTTTCTGTTTGGTATTTCGAATTTTTACTTAAAATTACCCAGTTTCGAGATTATTGCAAAATACCAGAGAAAATTCGTCTTGTTCCACCATTTTTCTAAAATAGTGGACTTAGCATAAGGCGGATCGATGGGGACATTTAGTATGTTAATTAGGAAGTCAATTACAACATTTCTATGAAAAAAAATTCCCTTTGAATTTCGTCGCCAATTTTCTAGTTCGCCTGAACTATGACGTGAATTGACTGTTTCCTATATATGCGTTGTTATTAAAACTCTATGCACAAAGTGTTTTTCGTGAATAATTTCCCAAATTGGAATTCCAGTGTTCTAATTTCCAAATATTCTGTACCCTGTCCCTATATAGGCTGTCGCGCTGTCGGTAATATTCTTGCATGAAATTTGAAAAATCATCATATCACAAGGTCCGGGGGTCATATACATACTACACACACAAACACACACACACACACGCACACACACACACACACACACACACACACACATACGTACCTACTTCATACACACAAGCACAAATACAGCGCTACTCATGTGTGTAATTGGGAAATAAAATTTGTCGTCTACGTTGACTTCATTTCCGGAAAACAAGAGAAGTGAAATCGCAGAAGGGGTAGAATTGTAATCGTGATTTTCATCTACCTAAGATTTTAATGAATCTACACGTTTTATAGATTCCACTTAACCTAAAAATTATTTAAAAAAGGCCTGTTTGTCCCGATAACTTATACTATGTCGTAGGCAAATTGTAAAATTAGCCTTTTTATAAATAGCTTAAGCATGTATAGGCATATTGTAAAACACAATGTCACATAATTTTATTTCACGTAAGACCGGTATTAGGTTCTTTATTTAGTTCAGTTCAATCAACTAAAGCTGAGTATGTGGGACTCACGAGGGGTATTTGGTTGTTTAGAACTATTTCCAGTCCATATTTATTTAAATATAAGGTTAAAAATTACTTATTAACCAAATATTATTATAGTGTTAATGAATACCTCTGTAATTAATATTTTATGGATCAAGAAATATTATTATTGTTATAATTAATAATATTTATTTTTTATATTCCTCTATTACAGGTATTTATTGTCATTATTATTTCTTATTTTCTCACTAAAAATTGGTATTTAATAATTGTACATATATGGCCTAAAAATTATTATTATTATTGGAACCACGGTCGATCAGGAAAGTATGTTTATCACAAAATGAATATGAATCAAAATTTATCAAAAATACTATTTAATATTACACCTACACGTTAATAAAATTTAATCGTTGTTTAATTAATTGTTGTACTGTCAAAACTACTTTTCACGTGTAACCGAGCGTATAACCCTCATTTCTTATGAACCATTAGTCGTTTCTATTATACAGGGTGATTCATCGTACCTAACTTACTTATTTCAAAACGCAATAATGCCCATTTTATGAATCAGAAACTTTTTATTTTTATTTTATAATGTAGGTACATAAAGTTTTGTTTCACCCAGTTTTCAAAATCACATCAGGTAGGTGACGCCCCCCCATTGTCTATACACGGAATAAGCCTATTTCTGGCGTTTGTCATAACCCTTTCCAGCATGGCAGCGGGTATGTTGGCAATTGCGGCCCGGATGTTGGCCTTCAGGTCTTCTAAGGTTCTTGGACAGTTGATGTAAACGCGGGATTTCAAAAAACCCCAACAAAAAGAATCACAAGGAGCCAAATCGAGCGAGCGGGCTGGCCACTCCAAATAGCCCCTTATTGAGATGAGGCGCCCCGGGAAGTGTTCCCTCGAAACAACCATCGATGCTGCTCCGTGCTCCAACACATGATGGCGACTGACCGGGTGGGGAACAGAACTTTAACAGTGCACCTGTCGAATGAGATCTCTCTCTTCCCACTACGATCCCTACAGCCTGAAGTTATGATGAATCACGCTGTATAGTGAACAATTGATGTAACTACCTGCCATAATCGATTGTGAATCATTATATCCGCGTACGACTTTCCTGATAGAATTTCCTACAAGCGATAGACGATGTGTATTGTTATTTTCCAATAAACGTGTCTTGACGCGTTCAGTTGTGGCTAAAGCGGGCTAAAGGTAGAGATTCCTATAAACGTCAGACTTATGCGTTTGACAGATACGTTTGACGTAAAGGCACTGATCAATTAATAGACGATGTGTTTTGTTGTTTTCCTATAAACGTGTCTTGACGCATTCAGTTGTGGCTAAATGTAGAGATTCGTATAAGCGTCAGACTTATGCGTTTGACAGATACGTTTGACGCAAAGGCACTAATCAATTAATAGATGATGTGTATTGTTGTTTTCCTGTAAACGTGTCTTGACGCGTTCAGTTGCGGCTAATGCAAGAGTCTGCGTCAGTACCGGTCTAAAAGCAATATAAACGCAGACGCAAGCTTATAATAGCGTGATTATGGTAACAACAACTGCAAAATTTCCGAAAGATTCCACTTTTCTGCTGTGGAGGATGAAAAACTGGTGGAGTTTTTCCAAATCACCCAGCGCTGTACGATGCCAGTCACGCTGTATACATATACCTTTCTGCCTTTTTTGTACCATGTACTCAGAACAAGGAAAAGTAGAAGATCGTCAACCTCTTCTTCTTCGTCTAATAATATCTCATTAGACAATGATAATCATCCATATTTTTAATACAGTTGTGGTTCAACAGTGCGCCAACAGTTTCCCTAGTGTGTACGCTGTATACTTTTTACCCACTGAACGAACATCAAGCAACTAGATAGGTTGATGTTTCCGAACAATTTGTCAACTTTCAGTACGTATAAGTTCGCCAACAGTAGCTCAACTGTTGTTCAACAATGTTTGCTTAGTCTGTTCCCACCTTGAAGCACCTAGCTTGTATCGTACGTTGTGGGTAGTAGTCAAATGAGCGCTTATTTTTACATCCGTGCGCTAGTTTTTTTTCCGTTTTAGTTATTAGAGAGATGTCTACAAACGACCGCTAAAAATGCGCTCGTGTGACACCATGTGTTGCTACAAATAGAATGCTGCAACGTACGTAAAAAATTAAAACTAAGTTTCAGTAATACGCTAATACGAGGGTGATTTAAAAAGTCCGTGAAAAATCCGAGATGTGGCACTATTGGTTCGTTAAAGTTTGGTTTTAGTTAGTGCTATCTCTTTAAAGAACACACTCCATATTTCAGCTAAATCGGTTTATTGTTCTGTATTTTGTGCTTGTTTATATTTTAAAAAGTCATTTCTAAAAAATGGATGAAATAAAATTCGTGTGTTTTTTATAAAACACAAATCGCCTCAGGAGATTAAAAAAGTTTGAATAATATTGTGGTGAATCTGCACCTTTGATTAGAACGATTTGTAAATGGTTTCGAATTTCTCGGCGGGGTCATATGAGCACAAGTCATACTGAACATTCTGGTCAGTGGTCACGTTGTTGAGTCAACTTCTCCAGAAAACATTGTTAAAATCCATGATATGGTAATAGTTGATAGAAGAGTGAGTTGGCGTTCAATTGTTAGTACTGTGGGCAACTCCGATAAACGGGTAAAAATTATTTTGTTATTACCATACGAACATGAAAAAGCCATCCGCAAGATGGGTGCCGCGATTGCTCAGCAACCAAGAACGGAACCGTGTGCCAACAATTTAAAACTGTTTAAGTGTAATGCATACCTTTAGGTGTCGTTTCGTCTTTATGAACGAAACATGGTTACACCATTTCATACCTGAGATAAAAAAAGTTTAAACAATGGAAGTCTGCACCAAAAGAGGTTAAAACCGATAATTTAGCCAGGGAGGTTATGGCGACTGTCTTTTGGGATTTACAAGGAAAATCCTTATCGCCTATTTAAAAAGGAGGAAACTATTATAGGCGCATCCTATTCTTCATTATTGGACTGGTTAAAATCAGAGTTGCAAGAAATGCGCCCAAAATTGGCCCACAAAAATCCATTTTTCATCACGACAACGCACCAGCTCACTTCGTTGGAGTTGTAGCCGCAAAATTGATGGAGTTAAGGTTCCAATTTTACAAATTTGACTCCCTCGGATTATTATTTGTTTTGCTATTTGAAGAAATGGGCGGCAAGAAAGATATTTAATCTAAACAAGGAGGAACTCGTAATTACGGGAACGAATAGGTACCTGTTTTACAGAGTTTTACAAATCCTATTATTAGGTATGGTTCAACAAACTGGAGCAGCATTGGTCAAAGTGTATGAGCCTAAATGGAGACAACGTTGATAATTATTATGTAACTTGACTATTAAAATTTAACTCCTTGTAACTAGTCCTGCTTGAAACTGGTCAAGACTGGTCGAAACGTCGCAAATATACTATGTCCATCGAACACATAGAGTCATGAAACTAGTGCGGGCAGAGCCAAAACTGCGTAGTACAATGCGCGCAGAAGTAGGCTTTACAAGCAACAAATTTTAAAAAGCAGAAAAATTAAATAGTTTTATTTGAAATAAATATGGAAGAATTATATATTTTATAATTTATGTATAACATAATTTTAAAAGAAATATGAAGTACAATTTTTATTTACGAACGATTTTTTTGATGACCGATCTCAGCAGTTGAGTTTGCCTAGCAGTGTAAAACTGGCTTACCAATAGCAATACCGTATTTCAATTTCGCGCACATTTGTGGGAGGAGCATCTACTCTATCTGTTCGGTGGACATAGTATAACATAACTTCGTTATACAATAAAGCCAGTTCTCAAAAAAATGTTGAGTGGTATTTACGGGTTATTTAACATCTAACATTTGACGTTTAAATAACAAAATAATAAAATCTATAGGCTAATAATTGTCGCTGTTGTTTTCATTTTTATGTGTCATAATTATTATTATGCAAAATGATTAGCTAATACTATGTTTTGCAAAATAGTTAGGTATTGTAATTTCTTCAGAGCGTAATTTTGTGTAGATATTTTGCTATTGGCAGGAAATATCATCGCAATTTAAAATATAAACAAAGTAAGTTTCTAACAAGTCAGAAATGACAATTCTTTCAATAAGTAAAGGAAATACATTTATATTATATTTTTTCAAATATCACTCAAAACTTTAAATTTGTTATTAAATTTTATTTCAAACTTTTACCTTAAGAAAAAATTTTCAAATCAACTAATTATTCAAAGATAGAGACAAGCAGTTGATTTTCATGATATTACTAGATAAGTACCTACTAAACAATGTTTTCGTTTTAATGAATGAAATAACTGAACAAGTTTTAACCTCTCCTCGTGTGATATTATAATTTACAGATTAACTTTAAAAATATACGGATGAAAAAAAAACTTATGTGGTACATTTTTGTCGAATTTAAAATAAATTGAATGAAAATAAAGAATTTAAATTTGAAACTTAACTCTTTAGTGCGTAATAATTAATTAATTAACCTGAATTGATATTATAGTGTTACCATTCATTATTTTAATCTTTTATCATTGTAGACAGCATGCAACAAATCTAAATTCCCATTTTTATGAAATGTTAACTATTTTATTTCAGTAGATTTAGTTTTGTAAATTACAACATTTTAAGTAACTAAGTTGAAAAGATCGTCGGATGATGGATAATTGGAAGGATATAAATCGTCTATCCATCATCCGACGATCTTTTCAACTTAATTAATATTTTAGATATGATAATCTTCATAATTTTAAGTACAAGCACAAGTTGACATTGTTGATGATAATTGCAAATTAATAGTCAAAACTCAAAAAAGGTTTGAAAATCAACTACAAAACATCAAAATCGACAAAGAACTGTGTATAAAATTGTTACTCTTGCTTCGAAAGTGACATCATGCGCGGAAATGAACGTATTTGAGTTCTCTAGTGAGCATACCGTATCTGTGTGTATTGTGTTAAGGGTCTCGTCTCCGTAACAAAATATTGCGTGTTTAGAGGTATAGCAGTTTCTGCTTTACTCATTGCATATTAAAAATTTGAAGGAAAAACAGGTACTAGTTGTTTGTGAAAGAATTAATCTAGGATTATGCCGAGTTAGAATTCTGAAAAAATCTTTGGAATCCATATAAAAAATTAATGAAAAAGTGTGTTTTCAGCAATTTCTTACACGCTTTATCTTATTATTAAGAGATTTATTAAAAAATGTAACTCGGCATAATCCTAGTTGCATTCTTCGTCTGTAAATAAATTTATAAAATTTTGATTTATCTATAAAACTTCGTGAGTATTTTAGAAATTGCTAGACTGCTTTTACGTATTTTTAGCGAGCGTTTCTATGCATTAACATAGGACAAACGCGGTGTTGAGCTACTTGAAGACGATACCCTTAATTATAAATCTCGCTTTACTTTACTACTACCGCGTTACTTCTTATTTGACTTCATTATAAATCGTCCTTTAATCTCTACCTTCTTGTTGCGGGCAAAGTGCACTAAGCCCTAGACCGCGCATCGACTGCACTGACTCTGTATAAATACGCGTTATCTAGAAACAATCGCTGATTCCACGCCGCGGTATCTGTAGACAAGGTGCGCGCGGCACAGAGCGGAGCAGGTGAACAACCGAGTACTCGTGCCTGGTAGAGAACGCACGGAGTATAGATGTAAAGTTGCTAGATGTAGACCAAGGGATTCATGCTTCTGTTTAGACGTATCGACTGAAAATACATCGGTTTTATTGACGATTTTAAATGTAGTGAGTGCAGCGAGTGGTCAACTCACTATCTGCTTGAATTGATTTAACTCAGTGTTACCAGACGTCAAGTAGAAAATATCCCACCACTGTACGAAAAATTCCACTTTGAATAAAAAAATTCCAGGAAAATATATTTTGTCAAATATTGCAAATGACAATTAGAAATAAGATGTGTAATAGACCATATTAATTATTCAATACGCATGCTCAGAAATCACCAATCACAAAGCAGGGAGTACTAACGGAAATCGAACTAATGTTTCCTTATGGGATAAAGTGAATTTTTAAAGTAAAATACACTGCTCAAAAACAAAATCGAGCCACTTGGCCGAACCAAAAAAATGCCTGTTTTTAAAATGTGGGGCATTTCTTTTAAGGACGTGTTAACCAAAATCTGGAAATTCCGTCTGGAGATACATTCCTCCTCTACGTTCTCCAAAAATCCTAAAGAGATTCGTTCCCCCCGACCCCCTGAAAAATCGACTCGATTGTCACAAAGCCCTATCAATTTCCTTTTCAGAGCTGAAAATTTCGTCCTTATTGGTGAAGAATTGAGTGAGTTATCGCGTGTATAAGTTATATTTAATAATGAAGTATCGAATTCTGCCCGTGTTTAATATAAATGATCATTAGTTTATTATGTGAAAATAATTATGAAAATTTGAATTTTTTTACCGGAATCCCGACAGCTCGAGTGACAGATAACTTAAAACTGTGTTTTTCTGTTGATGTAGTGCCATATAATTTTAATCAATATACTTAGTTACAAATATTGTGTTTCAAATCATTTTTTAGAATTTAAAAATTACAATTTTCAACACTTATTACAAAAATAAGAAACAGTTGGTATCCTGGTACAGTTTTTGTTATTTCACAAATCAGTCGGTGGAGGCGCTATAATAATTAATATGGTCTATTTGATACAAACATTGACATAAGCAGATTGTGTCCATTTTTAGTTGTAACATGTGATCTTGTGACAAAATATGTAAACAACTATCAACAAAACTGCCAGTGGAGCATACTATCAGAGGAAGATAATTCTCGAATAGGAATAGGACACTCTGCAATCTTTACAGAGATCGAGAAACAACCCATCTTACAGATGACACCAGATCGGGTAAATAAAATGTACATCATTGACAAAACCTTCAGGATATTAATTCCTGGTAGGGATGCATGGGAACATGACAATAACCCGGTGAAAAACGAGGACAGCTCCAAGACCACCAAAGGAGCTGGAGCTGGAATACATGGGGTAAGAGGACTGAGACACAACCTGTCGATTGGACTCGGGACAAATACAACAGTATTTCAAGCTGAAGTATACGCTATTTTAACTTGTGTGCAAGTACTACTGGAGACCAACTACATAGATAGGAAAATCTCCATAGTAACGGATAGTCAAGCTGCACTAAAGGCATTGGGATCATGTGAAGCGAGATCAGGCTTAGTCCTGAACTGCATTCATGAGCTAAATGCATTAGGAGCAAGGAACAAAGTAAAACTAATATGGGTACCCGGGCATTCGGAAATAGAAGGAAACCGGAGAGCTGATCTTCTAGCGAAAGAAGGAACAAAACTGCCCTACATAGGACCAGAACCAGCTTGTGGAGTCTCATTCGAAACGACCAAGAAGGAGATCAAAACATTGCTTAGGCAATGGCATAAAGTCCACTGGAAAGAGTCACCAGGTCAGAGACATGCTAAGGTCTTACTGGATGAACCATCCAGAAAAGGGACGGAAAATTTACTGACAATGAGTAAAAATAACACAAGGTTATTAACAGGACTTATAACGGGACACTGTAAACTAAATAAGATGCATACAATAGGACTCACCGAAGAACAAATATGCAGAGGCTGTGGAGAAGAGGATGAAACACCCCTCCACCTGATATGTCACTGTGAAGCTTTTGTGAACAGCAGACACTGGCTCCTGGGAGCCAAAAAACTACAATTAGAGGCTACAAAAAGAATCAAATTGAAGGAAATCCTGGACTTCATCAAAGAAACGGGACTCCTCAACGAGGATTAATTTCAGAGGGTACAATAGGCCTCAAGGCCGCAGTACAGGGACGCAAGACCACCTCTTGTACAATAATAATAATAATCAACAAAACAAGACGACATAACAAGAAACGGGGACGAACGAAGGAATCAACGCATAGTACTAGTACCGCAAAATTAATATATTAATATAAATTTTGCTTGAATGTTTCAAGATTAAAAATCACTTTTTAGTAAAACATCCATTTATCCCTTTTACTTTAAAATATCCACGAAAGAAGGATAATCCGCTTCATCTGGCAACACTGATTTAGCTACGTTAGGTAACTGTGACAACCTCACATACTGTCGAATTTACATTGGTTAAGTTACTTGTACCAGCTGCAGACTCCAGTACTTGCCTAGCAAGTCAACTTTCCATACACAAGGCAAGTAGTTGTTTACACACTTTGTCGAAAATACGATTTAATATTACACGTGAATAAAGTTTAATCATTGTTCAGTGCCATAAAATCCAATGTTGTGCTTAAAATCAAAACTACGTTCTACGTGTAACCCTCATGTATCATGTATCAACTATGAACTATTTTATAACACGATGATTGTTTGTTAGTACTTCGTGTATATCTTTTTTGATTTATTGTACTACTTTTAAAATTTATTATTTGGCTTTTTTTGTTAATAAATGTACTGTTTATTAGTGGTTATGTGTAAGAACAGCTTATGCTGAACATTGCCACTTTAAATAAAACGTTAATAAATAAATAAATAAACCATTTTCCGTCTCTTTTATAGGTGGAGAACAATTATTGATGTATCTGCCATTATCGACGAAAATAATAATTAATTAATTATATTCTGTAAGGGGAGGTATTGTGACGGGTCAAAATTTTCGAGTGTGAGTTTTTAGTTAATAAGCACGTTTTAGGGTCTCTAGAATACGAATTTAACTTTTTCTAAATGATATTTGTGCGCCCATATGTTACAATTTTTTCGTTGACGATAACTCAAAAAATATCAAACATAAATTAACCAAACTTTATATTTAAGATTTTAATACGAATCTTAAAAACTCAGTAAGTTTTGGATGCAATCCACAAACCGGAAGTAGTACTTTATTAATGATTTTGATTCATAATAAGTTTATGAAAATATTTTTTATATCTAATGAAAGATTATATTATATTATTTGCAATTAGGTAGTATATTTCATATATTTTTCTGTATATGGTACTAGTTAGGAAGTAAAGTATTAAGTATTTATAATTTACAGTTTTAAATTTCAGAATCTTGTTGTCCATGATTGTTTAACATTTGTTACTTCGTAAAATTTAATTAAATATACAATACAACGGCGATAGTGACACAGTAACAGTAACAAAAGTGACACATCGTTTATATCTTCTTGTGCATAAAATTATTAAGATTTCTTTTGAAGAAATATTAAATACATTAATACATTTAAATACAATATATTTATATTACTAACAGATCAAATATTTTGATTAGTATATCCTTTTTATGGTTCAATATATCAATTTGAACAACAATTACAAATCTTTTATCTATCAGAGTGACGGAATAAATATTTTTGTTTTGATTAATTTTTACATAAAAGTCTGAAACTAGCCCAAATTATTAATTTTTGTTTCATGTTAATTTCGTGCAAGAAATCGATTTGAACAAAAATTTAAGCTTATTCGATGCAGTTTTTATTCGGGCATCTTTTATAATATTTACACTTTGTTCTAAAATCAAAAAACTTAGAGCGAAATTAAAATTTTAAAATTGCATGTATTTCCTATAAGTCAAAAAAGTCTACACCCGGTATAGATAAATTATTACTTAAAATGAATAAAATTAAGTTGCATAATTGCATATATTAGTAAAATATTGCATACTTATTTATTTTATTTGGCGCATGTATTGGGCATATTTTGGTCTTATTTAAATGATATTGCATTCATATTTCAACCACATTTCCTGCATATAAGCCGCTCTCTACCTACTTATTACTAATTGTCCATATTTCCAAGTACAGGTCACCACAAGTCTTGTTCAGTATCCTCCTACTCACAGGTACTCATGGTTGTTATTCCGGACTTTTTGGTAGACAAAGTTTTCTAATATAATTACCATCACCGTTTCGTCGTTGTTTTCAGCCAACATAAAAGCAATCAGCGCAATGGTCACCAACACCGTAACACATGCTGTGTAAACCGTGGAAATAAAACACTAATTACATTACATAACAATGTGACAGGACAGCGCACACACATACACACACCTACACACACATACACAAGAGCTAGCGTTGCATCAGAGATGAAAATTAAATTATGCTGAATTTGAAGCTACGTTAGAGCACAAACAATGTTGTAGATTATTCTATTAAAGCCATCATTAGACGTAGAATAATACATAAAAAATTTGATGTGGTTATTTATACATACAGTATGTATACGCAATTGGCTATTTATGCATATGCATGCTGTATGTATAAGCAATTGGCTATTTATATATACTGTATATACAGCGTGGTTTTGAAGTTAATGTCATAAATTTAAGGGTAAGTAGTATGACATGGTGTAGATTAGGAGACAGAATTTGTTTTTTTAAATCCCAAAATTAATTTCCATGTATCCCACTCAAAAAATTTTCGTTGCCACTGCCACTGGATGGAGTAATTATTGTTTTATTAAAATAATTAAATTTTGTTTGTTTATTTTACTAGTATTATGTACTTTAAGATGTTGATTACCTACTTCTATTGTTTGTGTTTAATAGGAAAACGAATCCAGTGCAGTACTACAAAAAATGCTGCAGGTAAACTAGCCTCTGTTTCGTAATCTACACATGTCATACTTCTTACCCTTACACTAAGCAAGATCTAAACTATGTAGATAACCTAAAAACCACTTGTAGAATAATATTTAAAATTCAAAATAAAAACAAATTTACTACCAAGACTACAACAATAGAAAACATCACACAATATTCTATCAAAATTAGTAGCATTACACTTAACAGAAGAAAACCAACAAAATGATATACTGCAATGTTATGCTTATGGAAGCCAAAGTAAAGTGCACCGTTGTTCAGAATTTCACATAGGTAGTAGTGTAATATCCCAATGGCCGAATTGGGAGTGGACGGTGCTGTTCGGTTGAGTGTTGCTGTGACGTCACGCAGACTTGCAATTCGCCGTTCAATTAAGAAAGATTGAGAAAAGTAGCATCAAAACAGTCGAAATCTCCAGTTTTATAGTGAAATCGTGGTATTATGCAGTGAAAATACTGGTATTTTAAAGTGAAATAGTGCTACTTAAAAGTTCCTGCTGTGCTCTTGGTTTTACTTCAAGTTATTCAACAAGGCTTCAAAGAAAATTAAAGATTGGAAAAATGTGTTATTTGTTACAATATTCACGGTATTACATGCAAAATAGTTACACACATACACAAAATTTACATTAATAACAATTTTTTAATGAAAATAATTGTTTATATTGTTGGATAAATTGTTGCTGATGTAACAAGAACATTTTAATAGTATTTTTTGTGTAAAATGGTTAAAACGTATAGGTACAAATCTTACAATAACAATAAATATTTTAGTGGAAATAATTGTTTATATGATTACATAAATGTAACAACAAATTTTTAAAAGTATTGAGTTTAAAATTTGTTTATTTTAGTTTATCGATTGTGTAAATATAAATTCACCAATTATGTAGGTATTGCATACTTTATATGATATAATCATTGTAGGTATTTTGTACACAACTAAACTAGAAAGATAAAAGATTACTTTTTATTTATACATTAAATATACATTAATATAAACTAAAATAAATATAAATGTTAGTGGAATTAATATTGACGTTTATGTACAACTATTATGTAATACTACTAAGCAAGATCTAAACTATGTAGATATTCTAACACTCTGCTGAATAATGTACTTAAAATGCAAAATAAAAACAAATTTACTATCAAAACTATATAACAATAGAAAACATCACACAATATTCTATCAAAATTAGTAGTATAAACAAAAATTAGTAGTATAAATAGTAGTGCAATATACCAATAAAAGAAAAATCTAATCTTTAGAAATGTATAATTGATTGGTGTTTCTGTTTACATTAGCGTAATTATTATTTCTATCCCCCTTTGATGTCCGGCGCGTGTGCTAAAGTCTCCTTTACTACTTCGTATGTGGCGGTAGGTAATTGGCTTCATAAAAACGCATAATTTGAAGACCACCTACGTTGATATCACTTCGTAGGGGAGGTTCAGCGAATACAGAAAATATTAAATTTTTATTTTATTTACTACTTCGTAACACTAATACCTCTTCATATTCGAATTTCATATTGATATTTATCGATGTATCGAAATTTTTCTCATCCCTTGTTTAATAAGTTGTTTTTTCTCCGGTAGGTATTCCAAAAAGATGGTTGACTATACTAGTCGTTAAAATGGTAAAATGAATGTTTAGTGTTCCCCTTGAAATTGAAGTTTTCGAAACAACAACATTTTTGAATAGTTTTAGAATGCTCCCTCTTTGCTCTAATGCCAGTTTTTTTAAAGTTTTTTCTTAGATTTTTTATATGCATGGCTATTTTATAAATATTTTATGTGTATTCTAATACACTAATACTATGTAAAAAGATTAAAAAGTTGCATTAGAGCAAAAGAGGGCAACTTCAAGCTATTCAAAAACGTATTTTTTTGTTTAAAAATTCGTATTATTTAATATTAATATTGTGTATGTATCATTATTCTGTAATTGGGATTAATATTGTTTATCGCCATTTTAATAACTGGTGTTGATCTACTTAAAATATAATTTTCTGCGTTATAAAAACGTTTAATTTATTTATTCAAATATATAATTTATTCCTTGTTTATTGAAAATTAACCAGGGCTTCGAACCCAAACCTGAACCGAACCAAAACCGGAACTGAACCGTACTATTTTAGTGTACCCGGACCCGCAACTGAACCTCAAATATTAGTTTTATCCGAGGTTTTATCTAAACCAGAAACCAAATCGAACCCGCTTTAAAAATGCGGGTTTAGTTCCGGTTCGGAACCAGACACAAAACAAGTATTTAGCCAAACAGTTTTTTCTAATCTTATTTTAAATTATTTTATAATAACATTAAATTACCAGATTCGAACCAAACCTGAACCCAAAACCTGAACCGAACCTTGCAATTTTGGTGAACCCAAACCCGAACCAAACCAAGAATTTTAATGTTAATTGAACCTGAACCAAACCTGAAATTTACCTGTAAATTTCCATATGGTTTCAAGTTATCCTGCCTAATGGGTCTTGCTAGATTAAGGTGCGTCAATATTTGGTAATATAAATAAAAATTTAAAAATGCTAACCTTTGGTATACTCTGACGATGGTGTATCCTAATATAAGTGTTCCAGAAAACCTTTAAATTGCTTATGGCACTACACATTAAATTTACAATAGTCGTTATTATTTTTATATCATTTTACAGATTAAAAATTTCGCAACTACGCGATTTATAGACATTGAAATATATGAAATTATAGGGTGTATCAGGGTTAAGTAGCCAAACTTAATATAAGAATGTAGGACCTCAAGTCAAGAAAAAAAATTCATTTGGAGATTTTCTCGCAAACGCTTCGTTTAGAAGATATTGGCTTCTAAAGTTACAAATAGGAATTTGAACAATTTTATAAAAATAAAGGAATATTAATAAATAAATATTGCTTATTATCAACTTTATTGCTAAAAACAATAATAATTCACAAAATTTGTAAAAAAAACAGTCAAATTATTCATCGCGTGCGCACACTCGGCTTCTTTCGCTTTCGGCTAATGCATTATCGAGTGATGCATAGTTCGGTTCATGTATTTTGTGTCGAAGCATTTTCGGAATTTGCATCATTCGGTTTTTGCACTTTCGAGTTTTACATTTTTGGTCGAAATATTTACGCATTTTGCATCATTCGGGTTTTGCACTTTCGTCAATGAATTTTCAGGAAATGCATTTTCGGGTTTTGCATTTTCGGTTGAAATATATTCGGAATTTGCTACATTCGGTTTTTGCACTTACAGTCAATGCATTTTCAAGTTTTGCATATGCACCCCAATAATATGATTTCTCCATAATGGCCTCTTTATTCTCATTAATTATTATTCATTCCTCCCTTATTTCTCTCTCACTCACTTGTTTTTCAGGTGACCGTGCATCGCATACTCCAACTCGGTTTCCGCCTCGACCTCCGCTAATTGGTGTTGTACCGGTGTGCGATGCGTTTTTCCAAGCAAAAGAAATTAATTGCATCTCGCCCGCAATCCAGTGCGGTTCACGGGAAATAAAGAGAAACTGGTAACACAGGGTGGGGGGGGGGGGGGTGATTAACAGGAGAGCAGGTTATAGAAATAAACGTGGAGAGGCAGTTGGAAGAAATGAAAATCGAATTGTGAATACGCGATTAATAGGGACATGGTTCAATACCGGAAAATAAATCTAGAAGTACACTGGAAAATGCAACACCAGAAGATGCAAATCTTCAATAAAATACCTGTGTCAATAGATTCATTCGCAGGAAAATTCAAATCTACAATTTTAAATTCGGCATAAATGCAAACACAGGAAGATGAAATTCTAGAAAAGTTATAGTCAAGAGCAGGGACTTGAACCGCACAAAATAACGGTTCAGATTCGGTTCGCGGTTCATTGTTTTATATAAGGTTTGAACTGAACCGGTAACCGGTTTTCAAAAAAGCGATTCTAAATTAATTAAAATATAACAATTTTCCTAATTTTTTATCATTTTAACATAAAAAATTAAATTTTAGTTAATGCTTTAAATCGTTCCGAACCGGGTCATAACCATCGATTCGGCTCCGGTTGGGTTCATAAAAATATTTTTGAACGATTCAGTCATTTTCTATGTAATTTGATTAAAAAATTCGAATTTTGTAAACTAGATGTAGGTAGTTTCGAGTCAGCATTTTCAAAATATCCCAGAAACTCATGCAATGATAAAAAAATACATCGTAGGAAATTTGTACAAAATTATTTTGGATAACAATGAATTATTGTTTATTTAATTATTATTGTAAAAGAAATCTCTAAAAATCAAACTCGAAACCATCTTCTATTTCAAATGTAAAACTCTATTTGCATAAAATACCAACAATCTATGTCCTATGAAAAGTTATATGTATATATATATATATATATATATATATATATATATATATATATATATATATATATATATATATATATATATATATATATATATATATATATATATAAATAAAGGAAATTAGTTAAGACAATGCAGTTATGCGAAGCGCTCGTTTTTGTTCCCTGCTGGGTATTGAGTAATTGTTTTATAGATATTTAAACATGGTAATTGACGTGAACTATGGTAATTTGCCATAGGCACATATGTGGCATGCGTAACAAATCTGAATAGAAATGTTAGCGTTGAAATTGGTCTATTTCCTCTGCAGAACCTATACAAACATTGTTATGTTAACCCAGTTATGACGACATAATACGCTTGCAGAATTAGCTACCGACCTATATCATCATTATCTACGAAAGCTAAAATTTTAAATGTAAATAAGCTTGACATTTAGATAATATAAATTTAATCTTAATTAGTGTTGGCATGAAAATCCGGCCGGTTCAGCCACTTAGATGGAATTCCGTTTCCGGCCGGATTTGTCGTATGATCCGGCCGAATCACAATAAAATAATATGCAATATTTTAATTTGCATATATACTGATACTTGTAGCTGGTTTTATTTAAAAAAATACATTCAAAAAGTATAAAATTATGTTTTTTCCATATTTATTTTATATACTTAAGTAGGTACAATGCACTGTTATTATAAATTGTATACTAATAATTGTTTCTTCTTTTTCAGGTAATTCAAGTTCTACTCTATATCTTAACTGTACGTAGTAAGTATACGGAAAAAATGGTAGTAGGTACTTCAAGTATACGTCGTACGTCAGAAATGTAAGGTAGGAAAGAAACTAAGTATAACACAGAATAATTATACTACTTATTTAAGGGCCTATAGCATGGCAATAATACGCATTGAAAAACGAGTAATTTTTGTGAGGATCTCAATCTAATACTGTTATACGTATGATGTTGAATTTTTGTATGTAGATTAAGGAAGAATACTAAAAGTGCGGAATCTTCAAAATATTTAATTAATGTAATTAGTTTGGCTTTAATAATTATCCGAAATTCGGCGAAAATTGTACAAGTTTAGATATAATTTATAGCAATTCTGTTAATAAAATTATAGTTTGATTGTTTTTCCGCCCTTTCTACATCTATGTTCTATTAATTTTATCTTGAAACTCAATGATAACTTTTATAGTTCATTCATGAGATCCTCACGAAATTTTAGTGTTTAGTTTCTTTTTATCTCTAATTGTTGTCGGAACAATATATAGTTTGAATTTTTCAATTCAACAATGCTTTGTCGTTACTAATGTAAAATTTCAGATTTTTATTTTGAGCAATATCGCCAGAATCGTGAATTCTGATTCTTATTGCACTCAAGAAGTATAGCCCCTTAACTACGACCATATTGAATACTACATTCATACGTAACTGTAGTAAGATAAAAACTTCCATAAGACACTATTGTATTAGGTATGCATTCAGAATTCAACACTACTGTATTATGAGTAGGTTCATTATTCAACACAACTGTCATCTGTTATCACACCAAAATGTAGGTTAGGTTAATATTTTAATGAATAAAAATTTGTAAAGAAATGTTTCATTTACAAAGTAGTAGATAAAACGTGGTATTTGACGAGCACATAATTGCTATAATTAATGATTATACACTCGCCTTCAGTTCGTGCACTTTTATCCTCTTGAATTAGCCTACATTATGTGCTAGAACTCCGGTCATAATCCCGTCTTCCCGTGGTTATTTCTCACATTGTTTTAATTTTACGATTTTACTTGCATATTTTGCCAAAAAATTAAGAACGATCCGGCGGCCGGAATTCCAGCGATCCGGTATAAAACGAGACCGGAATTCCGGTTTTGGTGATCCTGTCAATGGGCAATCTATTTCATCACTAATCTTAATAAATTACTGGAACAGATTTTTAAGTAGTGGTGTGAAAATATTTTCAGATCGACACTTTGAATAACGGTCTACCTTTTTTTTGTAAATTGAGAAATAAAACTTTCTGGGACGTCATTATCTTGAACAGGACGAGGGAAGCATATTTAGAATATAACCTGTGGTTGCCCATTCTAGCTTCCCGCACAAACGGAGCGTTCACTAGTCGTTACTATGACTTACGGCCAATCATTGGTGTCATCTTGTTTTACGTCACATAGTATATCGGACGTTTCCTGAAACAGGCGCACCCCGAAAAAAATTGTATTTTTTAGTCAATTACATTTATATTATAGGTTTATAAACTAAATTCATAGGCGCATTAAACTACATAAATAATGAATTTTATTACTTCCTGTTTAACCGGAAGTGACACCAACTGTCTTATTTTAAATGGAACACCCCGTATATTTTTTAAGATTTTGCTTCTTCATAAAATTCTGCATACAACCATGTATAATAAGCTACTTTTTCGTTGTAGATTTCTAAGTAAAATAATAGGTAATTAAAATATTACAGAAACATATCGTTTAATTCCAAGTTAGCTATGAAATAAATGACAAGATACAGATTTTATGACAGTAAAAATGTCAATTTATTAACAAAAATAACTAATTTAATAAGGAATTGCAATTCAATTATATTATTTATAGTAAATTTTCAAAATGACCTGCATTTTCTTGATCATAGTAAAACTCTTCGTATAATTTCTGTTTTTATCATTTATTTCATAGCTAACTAGGAATGATTTGATTTGTTTCTGTAATATTTAGTTATTATTTTACTTAGAAATCTACAACGAAAAAGTAGCTTATTATAAATGGTTGTATTCAGAATTTTATGTAGAATCAAAATCTTAAAAAATATACGGGGTGTTCTATTTAAAATAAGGAAGTTGATCTCACTTCCGGCTAAACAGGAAGTTATAAAAATTCATTAATTATGTAGTTTAATGCGCCTTTGAATGTAGTTTATAAACCTATAATATAAATGTAATTGACTTAAAAATACAATTTTTTTGGGGGGTGTGCCTGTTTCAGGAAACTCCCGGTATATTCAATTTTCATTGTATGTTTTGGGCTTGTTAGTAAAATTTTTGTTAAAATAAAAAATACGTGTCCTAAGTTCTGATCTCTTCTTTAAAAATATTTAATAAAAAGGTCATGCAAGTACCCCATTGTGCATTTTCAAGCAACAAGAGAAGTCTAAAAAGCCTACTTTTAATACCCATCGTAGCAAAATAAATATTGGATGTTTGAAAAACTATTACATATAATTAAAATGCGATTGCAGCAATGGATTCAGCAGGGTTTACACAACATTTGCACTTTGTTAAAACATTGGCAATGTCCTCGTTCTAATGCCAGCAGTCACATAACTTCGCAAGACCATTCGATTTGACTCTAACTGACTGTTACATATTTTATACGTTCGTAACTTTAAAAATAAACCAGTAAAACACTTCCTGATGTAACATTCTGACTTCTGTAATTTACAACTGGGGATATTTTTATGACAGAAGATAAAATAATACTTATACACTACAAACGTTTATATTTACGACTAAGGTACTAACGCTTAGTGGACGGTCTAATAAGTACTGACTCATTGTGAGCTAATCAGCTATTGGAATACGACTAATTATTACTAGTAGTGATATGCAAGTGTACAAGCTATTATCGTGGTGATACATATAATTAAAATTGAGTTAATATGTATTTTAGTTGTAGTTTAATATGTTAAGTGTCGAATAAAAGATTTAAAGTGGCCATTGTTTTACATAATGTTTAAAAGGTGCAATTAAAATAGCAATACAGGGTGTCCATTGGGATCTCGAGAACCATAAAAGATACTAAGTCTGTTAAATTGGCGCAAAGTTGACGAATTACCTACCTAGTTGGCCATATTAATAATGTATTTGTTTTTCCAAAAAAATGCATAAGTCCTCAAATAAAGGCCATGTCCTACGAAAATTGGAAATAGAGCACAGTAGTCCTAAATATCGTTGACATAAACTGTCAATATGATTTTAAAATAGGCATAAATTTAAAATATAAATGTTTTTTGATTTTTTTTTAGTAAGGACCAGGTAGGAACATTTTAAAATTCTTATATTAAATAGTTTTGTATTAATATATTCAAGAAAATTCATATAGGAATTTCTAACTTCATATAGTCAAAAAAGGTAAAATTATGATTAAAGGATCAGTTTACTTTAAAAATCGGTTTTGTGATCAATATTGCAATCAATGGAGATTGAAATTTTAAGAATTATGTGCTACCGTTGTAGAGATATTCAATTTCTTTTAAAACGTTGTGACGTCACAACGGGTATACTGCAGGCGGCCGCTTTATAACACATGAAAATAAAAATCTCGAATACCTATTCAAACACAGAAATCTGCATCACCTGAATCAAAATAATCATTCAGCGGAAAATTCAAATCAAGAATATTAGATTCGGCATATAAATGCAAGATTCCCACACAGGAAATTACAAACGCAGGAAATTGCAAACGTAGGAAGATTTAAACATTAAAAAAAATATGTCGAATTAACTAAATAACTCAGAACTATTCTTAACTCTCATGTAACTACTTAGTTTTGATATGACAATAAATTTTCTAGATTTGCCTCTATATATTTGCACTTTTGCCGAATCTAAAATTCCGAGTAAAATTCTATATTTGAATTTTTCTATGAATGAATCTTTTGATGCAGGTTTTTTTTTACTTATTATATTAATTTTCTAAATTTGCATCTTCTGGCATGGTATTATTATTAATTATAAAAAAATTCAAATTGTAGTCGAGTAATTTGTTTAATAAATTTAAAAATTGTATGAGCGCTAGCCAATCAAATAGAGTATTTTAAAAACGTAGCGAAACATAGCAATTAGATAAAAAACAAGGACATAGACTGTCGCGCGGGTACCTGAAATGAGCTAGCAGCGCTGGGCGATAAAACCCCTTTATATGAGACACAGATTTTAAAAATCAAGCGTATTTTAACAAAGCTATTGACATTTATTTACAACAGGCTATGCTTATTAGTAGAGCGCGACGCGGTGGAGCTATACCGCTGACGTCAACAGCTTATCATAACGTCGCTGTATCTCCTAAACAAAGCATCGTAGACAGATTTAATAAAATACGTGTCCCTTATTTTTTTTTTTAAGATCAAATAATTTTTTAACGTTATTAATATTTTTGTAAATTACACTTAAATATAGTACTTCTAACAATAAAATAATTTGAAAAAGTGTAGAAGACCTGAAGAAAATGTAATCTTTTCGTTTTCCAAAAGTGGGTAGTACAGCGGACTTGTGTTAACGCGATTTTTCATTTTGACCCGTTCAGATAGGACTGTGACCTTTTTGGTCTACACTATGTTCTCTGAACAATTTTCAACGAATTACAAAAATCCAGATTCGGATAAACCGAGGGTTAAAGTTGATTTGGACAAAGTAAGTTAAACTATACTTTTAACAACAACAAAACAATCTTTTCTGATTATATGCTAACTCTTACAGTTAGGTACATTAAATCTTCCAGAAGATATCAACTTCGTTTAAGCATCCCTTCTTTACTAGAATAAAGTAGAATAAATGTGCAAAAATTTAATTTATCATTTTTTAGACTCAAGTCCGGTATTTCGCGAAAATCATTATAATATGGTAGCAATTTGTATAATCCTTAATTATTATAGCCATGTATTTTTGCAGAAATTGTCAATAAATAGGATTAAATCTCATTATTTCTCTTAGCACATAATATGCCAATATTTACTGTTTCAACAGAAATTGCTCACTGTTTGCTTTATTGTTTTATTAATATTATATATTTAAGTATATTTAATTACTATTTGCATCTTTATATAGAGAAATAATTGATCAAAAATTGACTGAAATATTATTTTGAATTATGTCAAATACATCAATATGCCTACTGTCAGTTCAATTGCACTGTTGACAAATAGTGATGGACAGACATGGCCTTTATTTGAGGTGACCATGTTTGACACAGGAGAGGACACTCCGTATATTAGCAACACTGTATATTTGTGGCATTTTTACTTCCTTGTACGGAGTAAAAAGGAAGTATTGTAATCGCGAAAAAATTCGGTTCTCAGATTTTGACGGAAATATCCGTTTTGACCTTTTCTGAATCCATTATGACTAGTTTCGTCGTGACATCTGTACGTACGGACTTATGTATGTCGCATAACTCAAATACTGTTAGACGTAGAAAGTTGAAATTTTGTATTTAGGACTGTTATAACATCTAGTTGTGCACCTCCTATTTTTGATTTTAATCTACAAACCGGAAGTAGTACTTTTTTCAAATATTTCGATAAATATTTAATTTAAGACAATTTTTTTTATTTTAAATGAAAGATTATGTTATCATTACCTACAAACGGTATTTTATAAATATTTTTGTATCTGGTATCATTTAAGAATAATTAAAGTATATATTTATAATTTAGTATTTCGGTATCTTGTAGTCCATGATCGATTAACATTTGTTACTACGTAAAATTTAAATGATTATGACATGACAGTGACAGTGGCAGTGACAATAGTAAAATATCGTTTATATCTTCTTCTGCAGTTTAAATAAAATGACTAAAATATATTTGTGAGTATAGTAGCAGTAGTAGTAGTACTTATATACCTATTAATATATTTGTATAATATACTTCTTTCTTTGTTTACCCTGTGAGAATGCATGCTCCGAGCTGGCCCGTATTTTCTGTCTCTCTCTGTCTCTTTCTCTCTAAATAATGCAGAGAACTCTGGGTATGTCATACTCCACCACTTCGTCCTAATAAGTCAACTTAACCGACTTCGTATCTTTAATGTTTCTCGAGATCCCAATGGCCAGCCTGTATTTTCTCGTCTTGAATTTCGCTTCCGGTAAATAATTTGTAATTCTGGCGTTTCTGGCCACATCTGCGGCTCATTTCCTGTCCAGGACGGTATTCAGGTTTGATTTCCTAGTTTTGGCAGGTGTTGATCGCAGCATGATGGATGGCTGTCCCACTGGCCCTACCCTCCTCCTACGACTATGGAGGGATACCGGTGATTGAATGTTTCATAGGGAACAGCGGGGAATATAGATCACATGAAAACGGGGAGGATAGAGTTTCAGAATAGGCGGCATTGAGAATTTTAATAATTGTTTCTGTTCAAGAATATTTAAGCGACCTTTTTTCCGAAATCTCGATTTTACTTTTTCTATTTCACTCTCTTCCCCACTGCTACCGCTACCCGAAACTCGTGCTTTGCCGCATCCTACCTTATGAAATATCATGTTGAAGTAAATTGTAAAAGTTTTTTTGTTGCAAGTAATGTTTTTATTAACATTTAATAGAGAAAGAATGGTACTACAGATGTGCCTTTTTAAAATAAATTTATATCATGATTTCTATCAGTTTTTATAATCATGTACAATTTTTTTAAATCAAAATTTGAAAAAAGCACATCTACTGTTAAAATTATTGATCCTATAAGTATATAATTCATGATGACATAAAATTGTTATAAGGTAGAAGGTAGACGGGCGCCGTAAGTTTATTTATTATTTTTTGCTGGTATCTATTAAACAGGATTATCCAATGATATTAGATGGTATAGATGTTAATTACACTGGAATTAAATCATTTTGACGATTCGTCTTGGTGCAGTGAGAATTTCACTTCGTGCGACTACCTTTGAAATTCAAAGCAACAATGGAGATATACTACTATGACAATAGATATACTACTAAGACAATCAAGTGGTCAGCTTGAAGCGCCCGAGTGCGATTTAATTGTAAGATGTTTAATTAACGACAATAGGTAAAGCACAGCACACATTGCCGACCGAGAGACTTGAACCACGGAACTCCGGGTTTGTACGTCATCAAATGCAGAGACCTGTGCTTAAACCCGTGCTGCTACTGCCTGGACTTTGTACACTACATACAGGGTGATTCATCGGTCTATTCGTTTTTATATTTCTTACGTACCATATTCATTTGTATACAGGGTGTTCAATTTGGGCGCAATAATATACATTTTATTTTATTGATTCTGATAGTAAAGTAGGTTCCCTTCATAAAAGTAATGTGGTGAAATGTCTAAAATTAACTAATGAAGAAATTATTTATCGTTTTATCTTTGTATCACGTCACTATTATAACAAAGTTAACGATGGATAATTTTATTAATTGTTTCGAATCCAAACAAACTAGCTGTCAAATTATTGACACTTTATCTTTGTTGAAGTGAAAATGAATACAAATTTTACTAGAGATGAAATGGTTGATATTTATACTTGGCGAATGTCACAAAATTTTGGAACTTAAAAAAAGATAAAGTATAAATTTGTCAGCTTGATTATTTGAATTCGAAACAATTAATAAAATCATCTATCGCTTACCTACTTTGGTTAACGTGATACAATCTTAACATTTAACGAATAAACGTAAATAACTTCATTTATAATTTTAGACATGTAACCAGATACATTACTTTTTTGAAGAGAATCAAATTTACTTTCTGAATCAATAAATTTATAGGGTGTTACATTTAAATATAAAGTTGCATATTATTGCAAATTCACTACCGGGTACGAACACAGGCGTGCAATTAGAAGCGTAAAAGACGTATGCGTTTGCCGTTCCAGCAGTTCCTAACCGTGCATTTTTTGTTTACACGTATGTCAACTCTGTTAGTGTCAATTAATGTGGCAGATTCCCGGTGTTAGACTAAGAATATTTTAATCGAATTCATAAAGTACAAAGATATTCCGTATAAAATTGAAAAAATACACGAATAAAAAATTTAAAGGATTAATCCTTCGATAAAATAGTTAATTTTTCTAATAAGATGGTGTTTTTAGATGCTAAATATAGATACTTTGTTATAAAAAAACTAGTTGCTAAAACTCTGAGACGTTCTTCTACTAATCAACTTTTCCTCATTACTGTGTTGCTGTTCTCCTAACTTTATTTTTTATTATAATCCAATAAATAATCAAATGATTTAATATCCATTCTTAAATAGCTTATCTCGCAGCTCGTTAATAAAAGGCATATGATTTTAGCTGAGTCTGTATTCCTTTGCCCATTACGACATTTTATTTTGTTCGTTTAAAGTGTAGAGATTGCTTCTTTCTGCACGAAACATATTTGACGTTTACGTGGACGCAACAAAACTTTCTGAATTTTTGAAACTCCACGCCCGCCGCTCAGTCGCTCGAAGTTGCGCGCAGTTTGCTTCATTTACACGGAAAATCTTAGATGCGGCACTCTGAACGCAGATCAGCGCGCAGAGAAGAATGTGCTGCACTTTATTTCAAAAAATAACACCGCATACTTGCATGTCACAATCCTACCCGAGGTTCAAACACTCGGGCAAAAGTGCCTCGCTCTGGTGTGGTACGCAGTTAAAAATGTACGTGTAAAGGACGCTAAAGACTTCAAATAATACTGTAAAAAATCGGATGTGGCCAGCACAAGACCTCTCGCCATACCCTACACTTTTTAGTACTAATAAATATAAATATATTTGTACTCACAAGAATATTTGAGTCATTTTATTTAAACTGCACAAGTAGATATATGCGATATGTCACTGTTATAATCAATTAAATTGTACGAAGTAACAAATGTTAAATAATCATGGACAACAAGATACTGAAGTTTCAAACTGTATATTATAAATAATACTTTAATTCCTAAATAGTAACATATAATACAGAAAAATATATGAAATATAGTAGGTAATTGCAGATAATATAATATAATCTTTAATTAGAAATAAAAAAAATATTTTTATAAATTTATTATGAATCGAGATAATTTACAAATACTAATTCCGGTTTATGGATTAACTGGGTTCTTAAGATTTGCATTAAAACATTAAATATAAAATTTGGTTGTTAAATGTTTGATATATTTTGAGTTATCGTCAACGAAAAAATTGTAACACACACACACCCGCACACACGCACATCTCGAAAATACTTTCTATTCTATCCTAAAACGTGCTTATCCACAAAAATTCGTACTCGAAAATTTTGACCCGTTACAATACGGAATATAAGGCGGAGGTAAAAATAAAAAATCTGACGTGGACACCACATGACTGCCTTGTACGCCTATTAAACTGTTCATACTTTTCTTAATACCTAACTAAAATGTAGAATAATATAAAAAAATCTGATGTGGCCACCACAAGACCTGCAGCCATATACCTACTTTTATTCTTTTAACTTATTATACAAATATATTAAATATATAAGTACTACTACTACTGCTACTATACTCACAAATATATTTTAGTCATTTTATTTAAACTGCAGAAGAAGATATAAAGCAAATTTTACTATTGTCATTGTCATGTCATAATCATTTAAATTTTACGTAGTAACAAATGTTACTCGATCATGAACTACAAGATACCGAAATATTAAATTATAAATATATACTTTAATTATTCTTAAATGATACCATATACAAAAATATTTATAAAATACCGATTGTAGTTAATAATCACATAATCTTTCATTTAAAATAAAAAAAATGTCTTAAATTAAATATTTATCGAAATATTTGAAAAAAGTACTACTTCCGGTTTATAGATTGAAACCAAAATTGGAGGTGCACAACTAGATGCTATAACAGTCCTAAATACAAAATTTCAACTTTCTACGTTTAACCGTATTTGAGTTATGCGACATACATACGTCCGTCCGTACGTACGTACGTCCGTCCGTACGTACAGACGTCACGACGAAACTAGTCATAATGGATTCAGAAAAGGTCAAAACGGATATTTCCATTAAAATCTGAAAACCGAAATTTTTCGCGATTACACTTCCTTTTTACTCTGTACAAGGAAGTAAAAAGAACAGACCGATGATATCGAACTGTATATCTATTTCAAACTGAGTTTCAATTTAGAATTACCAACAAAATACTCAATAATCTGCTGCAACTTCCGGTATAAAACTGCACATCTTGCACAATTTTAATCCGCTCCCAATAATTCCAATATGGAAAATTCTAAGTCCCATAATCCAATAAATCATACAAGCGCAGCGGTGATTTCCAATACCTCCTCGATCGCTTTGCTCTCAAGTCTTTCTCTCATGGAATAAGATTTCCACTCTGCCGGACTCCGGCGGCTTAGGAAACAAAAGCACAACGAAATCAAGCGATCCGCCCAGAAACAATGAAAAAAGAAACGAAGAAGAGGACCACATTCGATGAACGGTGCAGCGCCAGTGGTGGGCGCAATGTTTTACAAAGGGGGCAAATTTTAAACAGTAGGTACCTATATTATTATTTTATTATGACTTATATAATGAAAACTATCGTTCGCGGAATAAACCTCGGAATAAACTTAGAATTCATTTCCTGTCAAACGAATGCCATGCAGTGTCATAATTAGTGATGGAACGGATCGCCTTTCGGCTGGAATTCCGGCCTCTTTTCAGACCTGATTGCGGGAATTCCGACCGCCGGATTGTTCTTCATTTTTTGGTAAAAATGTGCAACATTTAAAATTTTCGTAAAGTTACAACAATGTGACAAATAAACCATAAGATAATGACTGAGGCTAAAAAAATAATTTAAAAATTGATATAACTCGTTTAAATAATCAACCCTGCATCAGTAGAAAATTATGAATTTTCTTGTCTTATTATTGTATACATGTTCCTTTTGTTACTTTAAAAAATATGGGTACCTAGGTATTTTATACAAAGTAGTTTTATTGTCTTTTCATTAAAAGACTAATATATTTCATGAAATACTGGCATATAAAGGCATAATTTTATTACACAATTCACAATATGTTATGTTAAAATTATAAAATATCAAGAAAATCATTTTTAAAAATCCCACAAATGGTTAACGAGCCTATGATTTTATTCATCTGAAACAAAAAATATGTAGGTATAAGAAATTTCACTTTAAAATGTAATAGTAATAAATAAACATATTTTCTATCAAGCCTTTAACCTAATTTTGGTATGGCAATCTTACATACAGTGACTCAATTCAAAAATAGAGCGGCGGTGTTTACTATTTTCTTACTTAGTACTTTAGCTGTATCTTATCTAGTATACTTTAAAAATATAAATAGAATTTATATTCTTATTATTATTGAAAATTTTGTATCATGTATTCCATGATCGTGGTATGATTGTTTTTTCGTAAAATAATAACAGTGATAGTTGTTACCAAATACATTCATGAATAAAATGTTTAATATTTATGGAAAAAATAGTGTACACAATTCGTAAGAAAGTGTGTATCGAACGTTCGTGAGATTTCCGAACTCGGCAAGCTTCGTGCGTCAACATTCTCACTCACATGATATCAATCACTTTCCTTGCTCATTATGTAATGTGCTATATCGTGCGTTTAAACAACGTAATCAATTCTCTTATCAAAACTTTGTTTAAACAACATACGTTATAATCATTTCGATATGTAATAATTATACTTTATGCATGTACTGTACATAACAACCAATATGTATGCTGTGCATAACATATAGACCAAGAGCTGTGAGTAAAAACAACTGCCTCATAAGTGTGTAATTCTGGTAATTTTCATTCCGATACTCATAAATTGACCCATATACAGGTTGGTGGAAGTGAAATGCGAACATAGGGAAATATATGACAATAGAGTTATCATGCTAGGCATCTTGATATACGTGGAATAAGTACTGTCAATGTCAAAGTAGCTGTCATATTATTGAAATTTTTATTTTCATTAAAATATTTTCTATGCATAATAATGTACGTGTACGAGCAGAACGAGAAAGTTTACATGCACTTTTAGATTTTATTATTATTTCTGTTATTGATTACTCTTTTTGCCACACAAATTCACATTACTTCGTTTTGTGACACTACTACAAAATATATCAAGATACCTGGCATGAAAGTTCGATTGTCATGTATGTTCCTTATGTTCGCATTTCACCTCCACCAACCTGTATAATATATGTATATATATATATATATATATATATATATATATATATACCGGATGTCCCAAAAAACTGGCTCACCCCCATTTTATAGATTTAGAGAGTACTGAAAAAAAAACTACATAAAGAGTGAAAATATTATATTTCCGGTTTAACCGGAAGTGCTCCAACTTTTTTAAAATAGAGCAACCTGTATATTTTTCAAAATTTGGATTCTTCGCAATATTTTTAATTCAACCATGTATAATAAGTGCATTTTTAAAATTATGACTGTAATATTACACAAGAGCTTTTTATTTCGCCGGATAAATTTCTGTTTGTATTGAACCCTTGTTGTCTAGCAATTTGAAAAGAAAAATTGTTTGATAAGATCACGACACCCACGGTGTCGTGATTTTATTTTAAAACAATTTTTCGAGTCAAATTGCTGTTAGGTGACCAGTCTAATTCAACCAGATAATTTAACGACTAGTTTGGTTCTTCTTCACAAATATTCCCAAAATCAGATCATTTCACTGTCTAATACTAGAAATATGAAGCAAATGACATTTTAGTGTTTTGTTTATTGTTTGGTTGCTAAGAAAAAGGTAAATGAGGTTTTATAACTTGCAAAAAATTACCTTCCATTTTATCCGCTGTCAAAACGATAAAATTGTGTTTTGTTTATGGCTTATTAATTATCTATGCAATAAAATCATCAACTTTTTTTTTGAACAACCCCATTATGCAGACGGCGTTAAATAAGTCAATAAAATTGGCAAAAATTGTGAGATACCATATTAGTTTTTTCGCAGGTAATTACTGTATAATAAAAGTAATAGAAATATGAAATACAAACGTTGACAGATGCTCGCATTCAATCAACAAACGAGCTTGAAGTTATAAAATAAAATGTTTATAATTTGGCACTAGCCGTTCGCCTTATAAATACCTTAGAATGGGTATGGAAGACCGGAGGCTATATGGAACACGATCTTCATTTTTCATAAATTGCTCCATGGTGTGTTCTGTCGGTAATGCAGAGTGGCGGAAAAATATTTGTAGTATAGACTGTACTCTGGCAATTGAACCACAAGTGCATTTAAACATTATGTTCCTTATTGCTTAACATTGTATCAAATTTTTTTGTAATTCATTCAACAATAAAATACTGACTGTGAATTTTAATGATGTAAGTATTTTCCATTTTGCTCAATAACCGTTTTATAAAAACTGTCAATATGTTTTTTGTAGAGAATTATTTGCTCTACAAATCATTAAGAAACTTAAATTTACTGAGAAAATTTTTTCAATATTCCGGATGCAAAATTCGATTTAATGAAATTTTTGGCGATTTTTTGACTTATTTAACTCCGTCTGCTTTGAGTAGGTATGCGATCGCGTAAACGTGACAGCCGCATAATTCTCAATACAATTCATATTTCAAACCACATTGCTATTAAATTCAACCTGGTATTAATGAGGCACATAGTTTAATTTTGTTACTTTTTCGAAAGTTTTTGCAATTGTAGGCGACAACTTCCGGCCAGCAGACGAGTAGTTTTTCTTTTAGAATGGCCAGTATTACACACCTAGAATGTCAAAACTTTGGTATCATATGAGGCAGTTGTTTTTACTTCCAGCTCTTGGTCTAATCGGTTTGTCATTGGAGGAAGAAAATTACAGTAATTTAAACGTTACGTATTCAAGTCTGTAACCTTGCGCTTTGTAGCTGAGAACATCACACATGCAACATGCAACACAAACATTTAAACTAGAAAAAGAGTACTCACCGTATGGTATTATTCTGGTGTACATTATTTAATGAATTTTATCTACGACTGTTGTTAAAAGTGGGCCTTTTAACGGTTGCTTAGCAAGTTAAAAATGTCACTTTATGGCACAGTGTTAACAAAAGTAACATAACAACGTGGTAAAGGTTATTTTATTTATACCTTTAACAAGTTGCTAACGATTTGTTTCAATAAATCAATAAATCTTACCTGTCGAAATATCATTCTTCAATTTTTAGTTTTTACAAATTTTTTATTAGTGAATTAGTATTTATTGTAAAAATATATCACCGCAATTGCACGAATTGTAATATCAGCCAACACGCGTTGAACGAATTTTGTTTTAAATTATAAAAAATATTTTTATTTTCATATCCGCCCCCAGGTCTGATGTCTGGGAACGCCATTGCATGTGTCACCAACCTCTTTAAAAGTGATTTTATTTCGTTCGTGGGGTTGCTTCACTCGGCTTCGCCCCGTTTCGTAAACATTCCCACTCACTCATAACATATCACTTTTAACACTTATATCATAAATAACTATTAAATCCTTTCATTTTACGATGCAACGATTGATGTAATTTATTACCTGATGGTCTTATAAATAATTTAATATTCAATATTTGAACAGTATTTTGTCACGCATATTTTAGTTGAGAGGATAACAAATTATACAATTCTGATAATCCGGTTCAAGATTAACCAAACCAAATCTAAAGGCTTGTTTAAAATGGATATAACCGGTTACTTGTTCTGTATTCTGTAAAGTTGAACATGGGATTTGAAGGTTATTATTCCGTGCATATCATTGTCATTATGAACCATAATAACACTGTTTTACTAAACTTACTATTAAATGTAGGTATTATAATGAAAATTTAAGCTAGTTTTCATAAAGCCCTGTTCACACACGGATGCTTTGAGGATTCTTTCATTCTTCAGCGAATCTTGAGAAAAAGATTATCGGTGAAAATGTAGGCTATAATTCAAGAGAATGAAAGTTTATGCACGAGCTGAAGGCGAGTGTACAATTATCCGAGTGATTTATAGCCATTATGTAAAAGTCAAATACGACGTTTTATCTACGACTTTTTAAATAAAACATTCCTTTGGAAATTTTTATTCATTTAAATTTTAATCTAACCTTTCATTTTAATGATAACAGTGACAGTACGAACTTATAATTCAATAGTGTATCTTGTGGAGGAGTTTATCTTAATACGCAGTTAACTATATAATGTATGTATTATTCGATTGTAGTTATAAATAACTATTTTGTCCTCCTGAATTGTAAACATAACAACCACACATTGTTCACGTCTATGGTAGTTGCGATTTTACTCATGACATAACTGTTTCCGAATATAGTTCGTCAATACGCACCGAATTTTATTTCTTTAAGGCCCGAATGTAGCTGTCTGCGAGAAAAGGATAGATTTATACAGACTTAGAGTGTCGAACAAAGGCAACAATAGGGAACGCACTCTCGTAGGGGGATTAAAATTGGTACTACATTTGAACGTATCATCAAAAACAAGGGTTCATTTGAAAGATAAAAGTTCAATCTAGATCCGTCTAGTGTTGAAATTTGCAATTTTTGTTGATATACTGAGTAACAGTTATGTGAAGTAAGGCAAATTATGACAAGTTTATGGCATTGTAAAATTGAAACAAAAAATAAAACTAAAATTTCAACACTAAGCGGATGCGGAGTTCATCTTTATCTTTAAGTGAAAAAAAAATTAAATCGATCCGACCAAAATTAGTCTCAATTTCAATCCCTATTCAAAGGCATGTTTACTACATTAGGCTCTTAATAAGCCATAAAAAAAAAAGCGAGCATACAAAAACACTACTCTACACAATTTATTGTACAATAGAGTCTAAAATAAATAAAACAGATTAATTTTAAATATGACATTTCCTGGCGACATCTCAGAGCAGTTGTTTCAAGGCTACTTGACAAAAGGAAATTTTAGTGCAAATGTCAAATGCATATCTCACTTAACCTCATAGAAATTTCGATATTTAAAATAAAATAAATATAATACATAATGTGTGCGTGTGCATTAGGTATTTGTACAACGCTCGATTTTATTAAAGTATCCTACCGCACTTATTATAGGTATAATAGTATATTACATAGAGTAAAATTCAAATAGCTAGGACCCTGGACTGCGCGAGAAGGCAGAGCTTGTCATGTACTGTCAGTTTTACAAAAGCGGAGCTAGCGAGTATATGCTGCGCTGCACTTCACTTAATTTTCAAAGAAAACTAAAATATAACTCAATCACAATCAATTACAAAATTCGCAGGGTTACACGAAGCAAAACACTACGAATGTCAATATGAGAATAACAAATATTGAAGCTGATGTTCTGTAGAACAGACAATAGCGTAGTTTCCTCTTGTTTATCATCTATGCTTCTCTCTCTAAGACGAGAATTCGTACTTCGCGCAGGGTTCTAGCTATTTGAATTTTACTCTAATACAAATTGTAAAAGGCACATTACATGCCAGTGAAAACGTTGCGCACAAGCCTTGGCGAGTGCAGCAATTTCACGAGCACTGTAATTGCATTACAATCGAGTTGTGTATTACATTTTATCTACGACCATAAAATAACAATAAATGAAAAATCTCTTGAGACACTATAACGTACAAATAATACATAACGTGTACAGTAAATCCTTGGCAACCGTAACTAAGCATTTACTATTCTTTCAAATTGTTTTAATGCCTTACTTACACATATGGTCGTAGATAATAGTTATTTATATTACAAGTAGGATAAGAGCATTATTACAGCAGTTGAATGTGAAGAATTGCACGACGAGGTCGTAGACCGAGTCGTGTAATCACATATAAGTGCTGTAATTTATGTTTTAGACCACATGTGGTATATAAAATTTTATCCACGACTGCTCAAAATTATTAAAAATTGATATTTTTATTTAAACGTCAGATTTGAAATTTTAAAAATTATATATTTTGACAATTGATATAGATGTCAGTTTTTATAATTTTGATTTAAAATAAAAGCAACATGGTACATACAATTTGTTTCCAAGAAGGACATCCTGTCATTTTTATTTAAAAACTAATAATTTGTAAGTTTATACGTGATATTTATTTATTATTCGTTTATAAATTATTTATTATGGAACAGTAATTCAAAATTGATTTATTCCAAGAATATTTAAGGAATAAATAGGTAGACAAGTATAATATTATAACCTCAACACTGCTGTCAAATATTGACAAAAATCTTATTTTTATTAGTAGTATCCATGGCTACGAACGAATGAAGTAGAGTAAATGCGAGAGATATACAGGTTGGTGGAGGTGAAATGCGAACATAGGGAACATACATGACAATCGAACTTTCATGTCAGGTATCTTGATATATTTTGTAGTAGTGTCACAAAACGAAGTAATGTGAATTTGTGTGACAAAAAGAGTAATATAATAGAGTATATAATACAGAGTAATATGTATAATAGACAAAAGCACATCATATTACTTCACTAGCAAGGTACCTACCTAATATAACAAATTACCTCACTCAAATGATAAAAATAATATGATTATTATATCTCTGGCGTGGATCATTTAATATTATATTACTATCAAATAAGAAATAGACTAAAAATTTGAGTTTTACTGAAGCAACCGATCATTGTGTGTGATACAACCGGGAAACTTAACTTACCTAATGTCTATTTAAGATTTACGGCGCATTTAAATTAAAACTAAATTTTAAAAGCCGCACTAAGTATCAATAATCCCCACTTATCTTCTTTTAAAAACCAACACATGTGACATGTCACTTTCGTTTTTTACGTTGGCGCTACCTTTTACTGTTTTACTGTATAATCTGGTTCCGCCCGATGATTTCACGATTAGGTACGTTACGATTTACGTTAAGTTTACGTCGTGTGTATTTTGGGCAATTCTCAGAACGCATTTCAAGCAAAGAGCGAAGAAACTCGTCGTCAAAAATTTATAGTCCACTTAAAATCATGAGCCATCCATGTTAACTGCGAATGCGAGTCAAATTTTTATTATACATACCAGGGATTTCGCTAAATGAAACTTTTTGATTTATGTTAATTCTTTTAGACTTTGGAAGATTTTATCACAGAAAAGTATGAAGTTGTAAAACTCTAGTGTGGAATTAACATACAATGAAATATTTTACATATTACATTTTTTGTTGAAGTATATATTATCTTTTTTCTTGAATTTTAAATGTTTTACTGTGTTCTATTTTATTTTGCATATTATATCATATAGTATGCATTTTAAATACGTAAAAAATGTAACAGTATATTATATGACTGGTGACTATGTACCGTGAATTATTTTAACGTGAAACATGCGGGAATTATCATATCTATGGTTACGAATATGACAAAAATATGTTTTAAAATATAATGCCCTCTGTTCACATTAGGAAAAAAATTTGTAAAAAGTTTCTTAAAGTAAAACAAGTGCTATAGGAGCTGTCATAAAAAAACTGTCAATACCGTGTATACTGGGAATTTAATTATTTTCATCAATAGTTATTTATGTAACAAGAGTACCTACGCAAAATTGAGTTTTAAAGGACGAGTCTTTAAATTAGATGCGTCCTCTAAAATTCAGTTTGTGTATACGTGTTACATACAAAATTTTTAAGTATATGCTCTCCAAATTTGTTTAGTAACTATTCGAATTATTCTAAAATATTACTTTAAAATACAATTTTGAAAAATGTTGTTGTTTCTCCCAGTTTTCCCGTATAACCGGTATTGACAGTTTTTGTTTATAATTAATAGCTCATAGCACTTGTTTTACTTTCAAGTAACTTTTTAGGAAAAACTTTTCTCGTGTGAACAGGGGGTATAATGTCCATTTCACACGATGAAAGTTTTCCTAAAAAGTTTTCTTCAAAAAGCAAGTGCTAGAGTTGTCATCAAAATCTTTAAATGCCGTTCACACGAGGAAACAATTTTTTTCTGTAAAATTTACTGAAGCTAGTAATTCTTAAATATATTTTATAGAAATCATTAGTTTCTCCGTATGAGTAATGGTATCATGGTATTGACAGTTTTTTATGACAGTTTCTAGAACTTGTTTTATTTTCAAGAAATTTGTTAGGAAAACTTTTCTCATGTGAACTGGGCATTACATAGGCATAAAATTACGAATTAAATTAAATTTTAAATGCCATTGGATTCGCATAATTATTATTAAAAATGTATTATTTAAAGAACACCTAAACATAATTACATTCATTTGGAAAAACATTTTAGAAGTTATGTTAAAATAATTATTACCCAATACAGTGGCATGAATAGCATATACTGCAAAAAGTTTGGAATGAAGAATATTCAGCTCGAGTGGAAAGTTTGTGAGACGAGCCGTAGGCGAGTTACACGATTCCATACGAGCGGAATAGTCATTCCAAACGTGTTACAGACTCTATACATTCTCTATATTATAAATTTAATTGCATTAAAAACATAATCTTTAAAACTATTAAAATAAAAAATGTATGTATTTATAATATAACATTCTACATAAAATTAATGAATTATTAAATCTAAACGTATTTTATAAGTTACTCATCAACCAAAAACATTGAATAAAGTTAAATTATTATAACTCGCCACATTTCATTCCATCACTAGTGACGTAATGAAACAAGTTATAACAATTATGAAAAAATGATAACATTCTGTAGCAGTCGTATAGAAAAATGTTTTCTTAACATATATTGAAATTTATTTTTGGAATCTTTAATAAATTCGTTAAAATCGTAATCAGCATAATCACAATTTCCTTAACGTATATGCCGTATATACTCAAAGTTATGAAACACCCTGTATACTATACCTACTTAATTTACTTTCCATCCAAAGTACTTTAACAATTTAAAATGAGATTATGTATTTTTATTTAATAAATATTTACTTTTTTATTTTAAGTTCCGCTTATTCCCGAGAAAGAAAAATGTCTTGTTTTCTCTCAGGAATCTACTAGCATCTAGGTAAAACCCGTTAAAGTTTAAATTAATTCAATTTGTTCTTTTAAAGTAGTAATTCTCTAGTTTTTCTCTTTTAGTTGCCAAGCAAAACATTCGTCTTGTTTTAACATTTTAAGTAAATCTTGTTCGTAAGCATGAATTCAATTACAAACATTCTCAATCTTACAGAACAAAACACAACTTGCAAGACATATACCGATACTTGGATTTCTCATGCTCTATTATATTATAAACTATTAAGGGACCCGTCTGGTAGTTAAATTTATAGTAAAATTCGTACAATATACGAACATGTTACCAAAAGATGTTAGAAGGTCTTTTTGTCTTTATTATTCTTCTTTAACTTACAACTTTGGAAAAAATAACTTTGAAATCAGCCATTTCTCTCGATTTTTATGATTTTTTTTCTGGTAAACAAAAAGCAATTTTTAATTTCTAAAAAGAGAGGAACATAAATTGAACCTTTGTTAACAAGAAGTTTTTTTTCATTCGTCTGTGTTACGTAGACTAAGAATTTCGCTCACACTCACGCATGTGGCAGTTTGGTGCACGAGGCGCAGCCGAGTGTTCAAAAGCACAGAAAGTGAGCCAATTCGTTTCTTCACAAGTGCTATATAGCGTTTTGTTCAATCCTACGAATAAAATATTATTTAGAGAGCGTTAGATTAGAATGTATTTGAGCGTTCTTTTGAAAATGAAACATAGGGGATCAACTGTATTACTCTCGATTATTCTTGAACAATATAAGATATTTGGGCAGCTGGAATAGTTCCAAGAGACGCTTTCAACATAAACTTTTAATTGTTCAAAGTATAAATCGTATTTCCAGGTAGTAGCAGTGTGACACCAATTAACAAATTCAAATTTATTCCCTATGTTTCTTTTTAAAAATAACGCTCTAATACATTGCTGTCAAATTCGTAATCATGGATATAATAAACCCCTTGTTTCACGTTAAAATTAACTCACTGTACCTATTTATATATACATTATCTCTCGTTCTAGTATTGTATGAGTGAATTTCATTATTAAACTGTATCATATAAATAACTCGGTTCTAATTTTATTACAATTTTATGAACAAATATAATAGATTTATATTGTATACATTTATTAACATCTAACCATTGTAATGCATGAAGGATATTATGTTCTATTTTCGTGTATTTATTAGTGTAATGTGCAACGCATTCATTTATTCTGCATTGAAGTTGTGCTATTTGTGATTTATTACCTACATTTTAATAAAATAGAACCACAATATGTGAGGTGTGGTAAAATAATTGTATTGTAGACTACAGTTTTTGAACGAGTAGACAAAGTTTTTCCTATTCTACATAGAAAATTATTTTTTTAAGTAATTTTTTAATAATGATTCCTATATATGTTTAGTAAATTTCAGATTTTCATCAATTATTACTCCTAAATAGGTACTTGATATTTTTTATACATAATCCAAATTACAATTATTAATTTTCATTTTAACTTTTAAATCTTGTTAAAGAATTATTTGTTTTTTGTTTGTTAAAACCTAATAACATACATTTACTTTTATCAGTGTTTAATTTTAAATAATTAAACGGATTGATTGAGAAGTACGCACCCTCTTCATAATGGTTACACATAAGTATTCAATAAAAGATGTGAAGAAGTTTGTAAATGAAGTTCTAGGTGAGGATTTTTTTTTCAGTTTTCAGTTAGCCGAACGTCATCCTGTTTTCAATAAATTAAATTGTAATGTAAATATATAAATATAATGAAATATATTGTAGATTATTTCTAATAACATAATAAGTGGACTAGAGGGCGAAAGTATTACAACCACTAGGTACTTTCGAGCACCCGTTGCCATAGGAATAACTGGAGTGAACAAAACAAACAGTTTCAAGTATTGTGTCCAAGTAAGAAATAACATAGGTACCTATATCAATAGTTTGAACAAATGTTTTTTAATTTACCTTCGTTGACTGGACTAATACGAATTTTAATGTCAGCAAGTGACACGAGTATATCATTATGTCAAATTTGTATAATCATTTGTCGCGTCAATTTGACAATAGCCTTCTTATAAATGATAACAAAATAAAAATTATAAGATAATATTTCGTTCGATTTTGCATGTTTTGTAGCATATTTTGTTAAGTATGCATTTATTTTTTATACTAAAATTTAATTTGTTTTCAAGAAAAGCAAGGTACAACAATTTATTCATCATTTTTACATGTTAAAAAAAATTAATAATATGGAAATATTGGTAATACTGTTTTAAAGATTATATAAGATAACTTAAAGATCTATAAATTTATAGAATTTTAAGATAATTCCCAGAATCCTACTAGTTACAGAATTTTAAGATAATTCCCAGAATCCTACTAGTTACAGCTTTATAGTTTTACAGTTTTACTTTGTAGTGAGTTAATTCTTTTATGCATCGTTATTAATTCAAGCATTAATTAGTCCTAAACAGTTTTACTTTCGTAATAAAACTGCTTTAAAGTTTTAAGTAGTACTATTATAGGTACATTACATAAAGTTATACTCCAACTTGCATTAAATCACAGCAAATGAGAAAAATTGCAACAAAACGAAAACAGAGACAGTGAAATACAAACCTCGGGCGGTGGAGCGAGAGCGATATATAGAGAAATAAAACTGTAGTGCAGGATTTACAGTGGCGTAGACATTAGCGGGTAAATTGGGTGCTACGCTTGTTCCGTTTTACCCGGAGATACTAAAATTTAATAAGCTTTCTTTATAAACTCTTACACGTTCATAACGACCTTTTCGTACATTTTCTTAAACGAACCTAGCCAGTAATAACTCTGGTTGCTCGAGATAAGTGATAACTTATTTCATACCAATATGTGAAGTTGCTACATCCAAGTTGGGTAAAAGCCGTGATATGCATGTATGTAAATGTGATTTTAATATTTTGTTATGTAATTTTGTATTAGAGCTGGACGCGAGCGTAAATTTTTGTTCAAGATTACTTTTTTTCTATTTCACTGTCTTCCCCACTTACGGTTGCCCGAAACCGGCCCGAAACTCGTACTTTCCCGCATCCAAGATATGCAATGTCATTTTCAAATTGAAAAATCCTGAAACATGAATCTAGTATTTTTATAATAACTTCTGTATTTTTTAAAGGAATTAAGTAACACAAAAATTATTCGAACAAGGAAGCTTGACTGCATGCTTCTTGCTTTTTAAATTATTCTTGCCATTTATAGTGACCGAAAAAAACTGTTAGCTATGAAATTGTAGAGAAAAAAATTCTCTATAAAAAGATTAGTATCTATTGTCATGTAAGTGTTATAGTTTTCCAGAAAATCGTAAAAACATATTTTGAGAATATGCATGTATTTATCTTAATCAAGTATGCGAAAATTACTTCATCACGGAAAAATTACGTCATTTTATAACGAACCAAGATATCGACTTCCGGTTTGCAGCATTCAATTTATAATAATAATTATTAGAAACGTTTATTTTTTTTAAAAAAATTGGAGCTTCAATTAAGCCACAGTAAAAAGATTTTCACGTGTAATTTTATGTGATCAAAAATCAAACTGAGCAATAATTATATTAAAATGCTTGCAATATTCTAAGCGATATAAAGAAATTATATTTTATTTTATTTAGTAATTCTCCACCTACGGTGTAATGATTTTAATTAATTAATTTTTCTTTGCAAAGTGCTAGAAAACAATGTTTCAATATAAACAGAAATTTATCCGGCAAAATAAAAAGCTCTTGTGATATTTCAGTTGACTAGTCATACAAATTTTTAGTACACAAAATTTTGCTAAACAGGATTGGCACGCGAACCCTTTTAAAACAGAAACTTACAATTTCATTCTTTATGTAGATATTATGTAAACATTTAAAAAAAATATTTGTATATAAATAGTATATTTCTATTCTATTCTGATTTAAAAGTTGAGATTTCCAGTAGAATTTCCTGGTTTTCTGTGAATTTTTTCAAACCTTGTATTGCACGTAATCGAATTTCGTTCCATTTTCTAAAACCTTGGATAATCCAGTTTAAAAGAAATAAGTGCACCAAATACATTTTTCTTTTCATTTTTGATAAAACTTATGATTGATTGGTTCACGTTTCAAACGGAAATTTAATAAAAACCTTCCATTGTTGGGAACATTTTTGCATGGCATTAAAAACTAAATCTATTTATTATTTCTATAGCGCGAGACACACGAAACGAATAGGAAACTTACAATTGAATATTGACGGAATATATTAAAAGGAATTTTATGAAAGTTTTGTAGTTTCAATTTGGCTAAGATAGAGAGCAGAGAGCAATACCTAGCGAAGCTGTCACGGGATTATAACTTATAATGTTTGTCAATTTATTTTGTCATTTATATACGACTACTATGAAAAGTTTATGTTTATGCTTTCAATAGTCAACGTAAAGTTGATTTTTACTGAGGACCAAGCAAAAAATAGTTTATTTTCAAACGTCATATAATTGACAACTTATGTGACTTTAGAAGTACCTAAGGGAATGGATAAATAAAATTATCCTTACGTCTGTATCACACTGTTCTTTAATACAGGCTGGGGCAAAACAACCTCCCTAGTTTCAATAGAGAATTGTGAAGCGGCAGAGGTCGTAAAAGGATGGGAATAGCGTGTATAGCGGCCGGTATATATTCAGTTTGCGTTACAAAAGTTTCAGTCGTAAACATAATGTGGACGAACGAGCAACGCGTTTTTGCCGTGGAAGCATACATAGGCGGAAACGAGTCTGTAATCGCCGCCCAGCGCGCGTTCCGTATTCGATTCCAAATTCTCCGACGTCAAGCAGTACGTTGTGGGTAAAAAACTTTCGGGAAACAGGATCTGTCGTCGGGAAGAGAGGTGGACGACCTCGAACTGCTCGAACACCCGACAACAGATCCGGTTTCTCGAAAAATTTTTATCACAACGTAATCGATTTTCGTTCCGGAACTGCTTGACAATTCGATTCGATTCCAAATTCCCCGTCGTCAAGCAGTTCCGGACTATACAGAAAATTCTCAAGTTATTAAACGGCTGATGCCTAAACGGTGGTCCTTATGAAAAATTTTCACAGACCATTTTGGTAGCAAATTTCCTCAGCTTTCATCCTGTCAAAACCGTTTTCCAAAATCTTTGATAGTTTCTGAGGAAAATGCGTTACAAGAAAATTTTTAGTTTCTACTGAAAATTTTTTTGGGAAGCGGAGCATACCGAGGTGAAGCGATTTTTATTTTATTATTACTACTCACATGCCAAATTTCACTTGGTTATGTATAAGTTTCAATCAATTTTTGACTCTCCTGACTGGACTAACTGCGCAATGTACAAATGCATTTTCTGCACCTTCATTTCCAGTGTGCGTAGTACCTAACCTACGCAGTATTGTGTCCCATCAAGATACACTTTGTCGCTTTGCGTGGAATTTATTCTATTACAGTTGCATAAATTAAATGTTCCGCTATCAATATTGTATAGATTGGTAGTCGTAGTACCATTATTAATTTTGTGTAATAATGGTACCGCTCGCCAGGCTAGCTATGAGCAACATTATGTTGTGGACATTTGATGCTGCAATCGTACAATATGCTATGGTTCTGCGTATGGTGGTTGTTTTGATGTTTCCCGGAGATATTTTCAATTGAAAGATTTCCAAAATGGAACTACCTGCATTTGTGTGCTTCTAATTAATGTATTAATGGATCTAATTTAATTACAGATATGAATTGGTTCATTGTTTATTGATTTTGATAATGAAATATCTACATTTTTGACTGTATTGAAAAATGTATGCGCAAAATTAATCCCAAGATTAATCCAATCGTAAATTCATTACAATTGCGCATAATAATTGTGTTAGTAGGTAGCTACATAAAGTTCTAGTTCATTTTGACTATTCATAATTTTGTTTATAACATTTCTTTAATGTAGTAAAACCATATATAGGAATAGATAAACAACGCAAGCCTTTCTTGTGAAGCAATGAACTAGCGTTCTGAAGCAATGAACTAGCGTTCACACTAGCGGTGTGAAGAGGAGTATGACCTGCAGACAGCTTGAAGTGTTGCAGTTTGCCTATTTTCATTCTCTGTTCCATGACAACAAACCAGAAGTCAGCAATGTGCAACACTATCGTGTCCTCACCTACTTTCCCTGCTGCTGTTGCCCACTACCGTACTTCTTGCCTTTACAACATTGTATACTACAGCATTGAGTGTTATCTGTCTATACCTATATATGGTCGAAGAGTAAAATAAATAAATAAAAATCAAGTATATTTTTCGAAAATTTTAAATATTTTTTCTCATACGTTCGTGACGTACAGAAAATTTGTGTACACATAATTTTGTCTTTAATTCTGTTCATAAAAATTATGTTCATTCAGAATTTTAGATCGTGACAAACGGGCTTAAATAACTATTACAAATTTGAAAAAAAAATGATTCAATTGTAGTTCCTACATTTTGCGTTTTGTAGTATCTGCAGTTGTGCAACACCATGTATAACAGAAGAATTAGCACCACCATAAATCGCGTCATAACCCGCTATTACTGTCCACTTCGTTATAAAATCACTTTAATTAAACTCCATCCATCCTTGCACCCGTGCATTTTAGCAGCGATGTGGACTGTATGTAGATGCATGTAACGTCGCTTAAGTCTTGTGTTACGCCAGTGTTATGTCGTGTTATGTTGGGCTTTGGGCTACGTTGTTACGTCGAGGACGAGCCCGTGAGCCGAGGTGTTACCAGGACTAAGAACAGCCCTGGGAAAACCCGTTTTACACTAATAAAGTGCTGAGGAGTGGGGTGTGAAAAATGAGAATGGGGTTGTTTTCTTGTTATAATTGGAGTTAAAATCATGTGCAATACAGTTAGAAATAAAGAGCATTCCAAAACATATTTGGTTGCTTTGTTTACAATTATTTTTGAAAAATTATTTGAAAATTCGTCCGCATGAATTTCAGGAATAAGTGATTCTAAAAGCTTACAAGTCTTTAAAAATCCATAATATTCTCAGGACAGGAAATATAAATGTTCAGGAACGAGACCGACGATGGGTGTTACTGTTACTTAAATATATAAAGGTTCATTCACAGCTACGAAAATAAGAAATATAAATAAAATTTTAGATAAGAAGTCCTATGACTCGTGTTCACAGCTTACGCAATAACACAAGTATGCAGGCAATCCTTTTCCCTAAACCTACTTTTTAAATTAAATCCACATTTATATACATTTTATTTTACAATAGCTGAGATGGGTACCCGGCGTTGCCCGGATTAAAGAAGCAACCTTAAAATCTGACTGGTCAAAAGAGACCTTCATGTAAAATTTCATACGGATCGGACAAATGGTCTAAATTTTACATTTTAACTTCCATTTCTAACTGTCCCATCAAATTAAACCATATCTTAAAATCAGCGGTCCAGATCTTGATGTTTAACCCCCATCCCTATTTCATTTCAATGGTACCTATATACCGAGTTTCGTTACAAAAGAAACAAAAATTGTGTCCGTCAGAGCGATTTTTACTTTTTACCCCCACCCCTAATGGTCCGATCGAAGTTAAACATAGGTACCTTAAGGATGTATGGTAGGTATATCAAAAAGGTACCAGACAAATAAATATTTGATATAACATTCTTAACTCGATTCTTAAGGAGGTTTGTGACCATAATTAAAATGGTGATGAGAGACTGAAATTTATACAGTGTCTTTATTATACACTATCCGGTTTTTTAGTAATTGAATGTTGAAATTACGCTCGTTTTACATGGACTCGAATAGAAATTCACTAAATCTTTGTTTTGCATGCTTTAAACTATATGATGAAATGATGAAAAATTCATAGAAATTGTATTAATATTTCCTATGAACCTTTAAAAATAAGTTCGTGAAGATTTTGTGTACTTTTCCTAAACCATTTGCAAGTTATTTTAAAAAAACGTAAGCATGCCAAGTATTTTTTGTTTAGTGAATTAGTAATTATTGTAAAAATATATCGGCGCAACTGAACGAATTGCAATAATATCAGCCAATGCGCGTTGAGCGTATTTTGTTTTACATTATCAAAAATATTTTTATTTTCATATTTGCCCCAAGGCGGGTACGCCACCAATTTCCTTAATTATTGTTTATTTAATTATTATTGAAAAAGAAATTTCTAAAAATCAAAGTCGAAACCATCTTCAAATATAAAACTCTACCTAAAATACCAACAATCTATGCTTTACGAAAAGGTACTTATGTATTGTAAAAGGAAATTCGCTAAGCTGTTCTGCTAATCATCCTTTTTGCCACTTTATCTGATTGACTGAGACTTATGTTTGCATATCCCTGTGTTTATGTCTTATGTTTATTTATATTTAATGCTGTTGTGAACACTTTCAAGAACTATTTGTTAGATACTTATCCTCATTTTTATGATTTTTATTTTCATAGTTGTACCTTATTAATTCAAACCATTAAATTCAGCAACATTTAATAATAAGACATAAGTACATTTCTCCATGATATCTTTTCCCTTTCCTGATTCCTGCCCCTGTGCCGGCCCTGGCCCCCGGTACAGTATAGGTGCACAGCAGGAAGGATTTCAGGATCTCAGGGTGCGGTGAACTAGGACTAGAACTGCGCCGCCTGAGATTTACATGTGAATTGGAGAATTTATAGCATCGCATACATGTGTGTCTGTATGTGTGTGTGCGGGATTTATATTCGTACAAGGTAGGGCGCAGGGTTGCAAAAACGGCAAAACACGGGGTAGTAGTTTAGTACTGATAGTATGTGCGAACTTCCTTATGGAATTAGAATATCGATTTAAATTGTGCAGGGCCATATTACAATTATTTAGGTTCTGATGACAAATTCAAATTCAGTCAGCAACGCATTTACTTTAACGGAACAAATATTCTCCAACAGTAATGGCTCATTCCCACTGGTTATCATAGTCATAGTTTTTGTCGTAAGATTCAGTTTCAATCATGACCATGCGCTGACCATTTCCCAGCGGTTTCCCCGTATGACCGGTATTAACAGTTTCTTTTATGACAGCTCCTAGCACTTGTTTTACTTTCAAGAATCTATTCAGTAAAAACTTTCCTCGTGTGACCAAGGCAAAACGTTTTAGTCATGTTTACGAACCGCCAAAACTAATTTAATATTTAATAAACTGACTATGTTCAGTGTTCAGTGGAAAAATTGACAGTCTTCTTCATACCCGATTCAAACCTAAATTTTATTTTGACAGTAAACACACTGTTGACATTTAAAGCATTGATAGTTCGATGAAAAACGGACAATCTGCCACAGGCTTCAAATTGGATTTGTGGATTTAGAACTCTAGATTCTGTTATTAGCTTACTTTAATTAGAAAAACGTGAACTCAGGTATGAATGCCGGTAGGAATTGGATTCAGCGTATTTCGATGCACATCATTGCGTGCTATTATATTCGTATACGTCGTATAGGAACAGCCATCGATTATTGAGAGAGAAAACTATATAGTCTATTCACATTTCCTATAGGTAGTTTCCCGTTTTATTCCAACCAGTAGGTAAAATGACCAATTTTATCGAAATTTGAAAATAAACGCAAAGGTACCTAGATACTTCTTAAAAAATACTAAGATTTTAAGATTTCTGTTCGATATCTCACTTACAGGGAAGTAAAATTATGGTAATTATTTTTTTTGTAATTTTCCACTGGTAATTTACCGATTATTATTGCCATATTAATACTATAGGTAATTTAAAAATATAAATTAGGTACGAAAAAAATTTTTAAATTACCGAATTTTGCTAGAAAAATTTCAGATTGTTACGCGAGTTGTTGCGTAGCAATTTATTGAGTGACATTGACAAAAAAATCACGAGCTGTTAAGCGAGTGATTTTTAATGAATGTCACGAAATAAATTAGAAACAAGCTTGCGTAAAACAATCTGAAAATATTGCCGAATAATATTCGGATGACTATTGCTCGAATAAAAAAGTCAATTTTGACACTAATTAAATAACATATTGCTAAGGAATTTGATGAAACGTCGAAAAATGTCACTTATCAAAATTAACATAGTTACGAAATTACAGCAGTCTATTCGCTAGAAAGGTGTGTACAAATTTGTATGAGGGTGTTTTGTCAAAATAAAACAAGGATACTACGTAAATTTTTGTTGGTTTAGATATGTATGAGTGGAATAGTCAATAAAATACCGGGGTTTAAAACCATGAAAAATATTCAAGAACGAATTATTTAGTTAATACAAAATTAAATTTCAAATAGAAAAATAATAATAAAACACATAAGACATGTCGTAGCAATATTTTATGCTTAAATGTGAATAATGACAATATAATTATAAAACAAAAAAAAGATCTAACATAGTGATAGGTATAGATAACAATTATGAACTTTTTCAATAAATGCAAGAATACAAATGCAAAACAGCGCGCTAAACATTTACAGTTATTACCTGTCTAGTAAGAGTTACTTCCATCATCTATAAATGGTGTGTTACACTATTGTTAACCTATTTTTAATATTTAATTTTATATTTATTCATTATATCTGATTATACTTGTACTGCGTGCCAATACGAAACGTCCTTCTATCTTATGTAATCTATATAAACGATGAAAATACAATAATTTTGAAGACCTTTCATTTATAATAAATTATTCTAGTTTTAAAACATTATGTTTTTTCGTGTTAATATAATTAAAAATTGTATGTATCATGCATAACTCGTCAGTAGGTAGATACTGTTTGAGAGAGAGATGAATAGAAAAAGTTGAGATGGACTACCTACTAAATATCGTCGTGTGTAAAATTGCCCGCGATTTGAATAACACCCGCAATAATAATTAATTATTGAAAATCGATTATCGAATACTTATTAATAATCGGTTATCGATAGTCAAAAAATCGATTATTAATAATCAAAATATTTAACAATACTCGATAATCGATTTTTTATTTTCGATCATCGATTACTCGAAAAAATCTATTATTTCAAAATCACACAGTCCTATTATCCTACATCGCAATTATCGACATATCGATAGTAATTTTTTTATGAAAACTGTTGATTTATCGATAATATTGGCGATAGTTTTCCCACCTCTAGCCACAAATACTGCCCCTTTGCACACTCGCAAAAGGATTTCTTTGGTTTTCCCACTTCTTAAAACTAAAATTATTATAAGGTTTATGATCTCCATTCGATTTTATTCATTGATTCCAAACTTATTTAAATTCTCGTTCACAAATTTAAATACTCCACGTGTGTACCCCTTCCTTCCATACATCAACATCAAATCCACGTGTGCAACGTGTACCATGTGACCGTGTGCGTGTCACACACACGCACACACATCCATCCATCACTTGTACACACACACACATACAGTCGCTACACACGGTTATATAATGTAGCTGCAGCGGGCTAGTAGTGTTAAGGCTGGTTTATAATGGATGTAACTGGTAACTTCTTCTGTGTTCTGTTAACATGAGTTATATGTATTTCTATGTTATGGTTCATAATGACACTTGATATGACGTTTACCTTTCCTGTAACAGTAAGGTTCACCAATTTTTAAGAATACATCCTAGATATATTAAGAGTGCGGTCATAGACGCTATAGTGCAACCAAGTTGCCATGGTTTTATACTGTAAACAAATTTGGAATTAATTAATCAGTGACCTCAATACATAAATTATATGGACTGGAGACATTGTGGAATTCTGTGCAAAGCTATATTAGTTTTACAAATTTGTAAATCTTTAAATATTGAACAAAATCACATCAATGTTTGTCGACAAATATAAAAATCTGACGTGGCCATCACACAACCTTCCGCCATATGTAGACTTTAAACAGAAATGTATACGTACAATCCGGTGCCCATGTAAAATATACAAATAAAAATCTAAAATATTCAAACACAGAAATTTGCATCACCTGAATAAAAAGATTCATTCACAGGGAAACTCTTCTGTGTTGAAGCCATCCTCCGTTCAATTACTACATTTAATATCATACTTAGGACTTATATAGCGCTAGTATGCCAACTTGTCACCCGTCTCACCTGTCAATATTTTTTACGCAGAAACAAAAATCAACCGATCATGGATTACAAGATATCAACGTTTTATTTGATAAATTTATTTTTTTAATTTTACTGCAGTTCTTTAATGCTACCAGATAAAGACAATTTTTTTATAAAGTAAGTTGCAAATAACTTTTCCTCTTATTCTTATTACAAATACATACTATATTTTTCCAAATTTATATACAATTTTGACAATTAACCTTTTCAATCTTCAAAAAATATCACTTCCGATGATGATATTTGTACCAGAATCTAAGGAGCTCTTCCAATTTATATACAAATGTTAAATACCAAATATCAAAATTTTCGGGTAATTCGTATTTGAGTTATGCGACTAACACCCGGCCTTGACCACACACATACACACAGACATCATCGTGAAACTATCAAAAATGAGTTGTAAGGACGCTAATTCGTGCTCATCCACTAAAAATTCACCACCCGATTTTTTGCAAGATTCCAATACCTTCCTTTACAGGTAAGCGGGAGGTAAAAATGTTTATATGATTATAAATTTCATTGCGATTTTGTTTAATATTTACAATTTTATAGATCTGTAGCAACTACAGATTTTCACAGAATCACACTATTAGAGGATAGAAGTTTATAGAGGCAGCATAGGAACAAAATAATGAAGCAACTTTGGATAAAACTATCCGCCATTTTAGTCTGCTCTATTTGCACATTAATATTAGTGCAGTAATACAAATATATGGTATAATATTTAGGCGTGCTATACAAAATGACACAACATATTATTTTATGCAAATTTCAATTTAGTTTTTGCTTTATTTGGAAGCTAGGACAATGCAGTTATGTTCGGAACAAGATATCGTTCAAATGTCCACCACGGCTTTGTTGGCACTGATCACAAGGAGGTTCATTTTGGCTCCAATTTGGCTCATTCGCAACACTGGCCGCTACAACTGTGATATTCTCCTAGCTTCGAACATTTCGTTGTCTTCTTGGTGGCTTATTGTCTTAGTAATGTTAACTCAAACTTTATCACAGTGCGTCTTATAGCCTGCGCAGAGTAACGGTGACCCAATTCTGGGGTGGATAAACGTTGAGCACCCACAACTGAGCTCGAACTTTGGTAATATATTTTTATTATTTTCAACCGGTTTAGACAGAGGCGTCAAACGCTGCATCATGAAACTGCACACTATACTAAATAATTTGACACCTGGAAGTAAATAAAATATATATCAGAAACCGAGAAATCTTTATTGAGAAAACTATTACTCCTATTGAAAGACCCTATATATAAATGATTATGAACCACACAGTTCTCATTCACATCATACATCTTGCATAATACGGAACAAGTAACCGATTCGATCCATTATAAACCAGCCTTTAGAAGAACAGTCCGCGCGTGTGATGTATGTATGTATGTGGAAGACGCACATGTGACAAGTCATTATGTCATATTAACCTCGGGAGGATTGAGGCAATTGTAGGCATGCAACACGAATGCGAATGCGAATCGTATAGGAATGTTGCAATGGACATAAGAAGTTGTACCTATTGAATGAGCCTTATTCATAACGCTTGCAAAAAATATCCGCTGGAAGGCGCCAGTAGTAAATTTTATAATGTTTTCAAATGTATGCAGGAAAATTATGTTCTTGGGGCAAAATTAAAACCGATTACCGATAAAAGATGCAAAATGTGATTTAGGTTAAAGGTAGGTTTATGTTAGAGTGGAAAATAGATTTTAATAAGAATAAATATGTTTATTATTTTTGTAGTGTTATGGACATTACGTATCAATGTTTTTTTCATCAATATTTCTGAGTTTAGTTTTACAGATTAGTTTTTAGTTTTGTCAGATTGTAAATGAAATAATATTAGTGAGATTATACATGCATATCAATTTGTTCTGCAATTATATGCATACCTTTTGAATCGCTTTTGAGTAGCAGAATAGTATAAGAACGAGTTTTATAAAACATGATTTTTTCGCACACGTCCACATTTAGTTAAACGAGCCTGAGGTCGAGTTTACTAAAGGACAAATGCGAGAAAAATTTTAATAAAATGAGTTCTTTATATTGTGTTTTCAATTTGGCGTCTTTTTAGTGTAATCATTAATTTTATTGAACTAATTTATGAAGCAAAACAGATTTAGAGGTTATACTAAAAGTACGTTCTCAGGTTTGATGTTTGTCAATTATTGAAGTAAATTTTCACTGTTATGCCTGTCTTACACGGTCATATTTTGTTAACAAAATTTGATCACTAAAATTGTTCTCAAATTTTTGTATTCGTGTTATACAGAAAATAAAATTTTTATATCAAAAATGTGGTAAAAATAGGACAAGTTCTGTTCCACTATAAAATTTGTTGTGGACGCATTTGATATTGTTTTCAACGCCTACAAGTGACAACTAATTTAGTTTTTCAGCGTTTTTACGTTTTGATACTTGCTTGGTTTGTTGATTTTGTTAAAATGTCGGGGTTAAATGACCATTTTTATTTTCATTTCAAGAAGGAAAGGTACACTCGCCAATAAGGAAAGTAATTTTCAATTATTGAAATCTCTCTCTATATACTGCCCCGACATTTTAAATTTGACGTTTTGTTTTTAGACAGCTGCGAATTTTGTTATTAATATATGACCATGTAAGACATTTTGTACCACAAAAGAGGCATAAATATTTTCAACATAAAATTTGACAGCAATTTTTGTGATCAAAATATGACCGTGTAAGATCATACATATACAAATCATTTTATTATGAATTATTTTGATAAGTGCCTATTACTAAATTATTAATAATATATAAATAACAATAATAAAATAAATAATATTGCTAAATCACACAGCAATGATACATTTTAAACAAAAGCCTTTTATAAAAAAAAACTCTTATCAGTTGCACATCAAATTTATTTGGTCTAATCAACATCGAATCAACATTTAAAATAGTTCCTTAAACTTAAGGTTACGTTATATTTAACTACTAAATAATAAAAGTAAGTCTTTATGATTATTTCTATACAATTTATACAGCTTTAAATATTATACCTATGCTATAAGAAAAATAACCGTAAAAGTAGCATTGTTTGACGTATGATATATATCATACGCTGGGCATTCATAGGTTTCAGAGTAGTAAGCTCTTCTTTCTCTTTTTATTATCTTGCTGCCATATGTACGTTTATTTTAAAGTTATAAAAACGTTAAAGAATAGACTGCGCGTCTACTCTGTGTCACAAAGTCACAATGCAGTTGTTGCGAATTGCGAACTGATTTCCCAATGCACAATAGATTGGCTTTTTCCAGTTTCTTGTTTAATAAGAACGTCCGACGTCATTATTTACTAAAATATGAATATGTTCAATTAGCCATGAAACATAAAAGAAAAGTATTGCTTTGAATGTCCATCATTCTTATATTCCTAGAAGGCTATGCACGAACGATGGCAAAAATGTTCAATAAATCAATAATTCAATAGCATGCGATGTAATATGCTACTGTACCACGGGGCAGTTATTGCACTAATGCAGAAAACTTGTACATTATGACAAATACCACCACCATCACTATTATTCACTTTTCAGTTATCTTTACCACTGAATATTCTCTATTTTCTTTTGGATTGGATATTTATTTATTTGATTGATGACCGACCGATAAATTTATACTACATAAAATTTGTTCCCGCTTTGTCCAGTACGATCGTAACAAATATTCCATATTTTGAATATGTGATCATAAATGATTGACCGTGTCACATCGTTCTGATATTTTACGTCACTCGGGGGAGGAAAGCAGTGTTTTCCTCTTGCTAATGGAGGGAGGGAAGCGAGTTTTCCCTCCCGCATGGGAAGAAAGCAAGTACGGTCCTCCCGTTTGCAAGAAAGGTGATTTCGAGGCCCTCGTGACGTAAAATATTGTGTGTTCCACGGGAAGGAAGGCTATTCCTCCCTTGGGCGAAGCCGGCGCCCTCGCTCGGGCCGCCGCTTGGCCCGCGGGAGTAATAGCCATTACTCCCTTGAGCGAAACCTGCGTCCTCGCTCGGACTCGCCTGGGGCTCGCCTTCGACTCGGGTCGCCGCTTCGCTCGCGGGAGTAATAGCTATTACACCCTTGGGCGAAGCCGGCGCCCTCGCTCGGACCGCCGCTTCGCCCGCGGGAGTAATAGCACGCTTCCCTCCCTAGGTGCACAAAATACTATTTTGTTCCACCTGGATATGTGATTGCTATTACTAAAATATGCTCATACCATCCTAATCTTAAAATTCCAACTTTTAAATAATAATAGTGTTCTTCACTTCCATTCTGCCTTACTATAATTATGCCAAAATGTATCGTAATGACACTAGGTACATAACTTTCGTTTTTGCACTTCCGGGACTAAAACTCTTCTTTAGTCTTTATTTTTAGGACTCTTAATTTGATCCCAAGGGATTATTTTTCATATTTAATCCCGTTGTCAAGGAATTTAATTAATTAATCCCGTTGTCAAGTATATACGTGCTATTTGTTACAGAGTATTTATGGTAACAATATAAATATTTGTCATAAATTTTACTGTCAAAATTGCAAAATGTGTATTCTTTTAAACTATTTTGTATTCGGTTGAGGATGAAGTACAAAAATAGCGTATATACCACAGGACTAAAGTACCTTTAATCCCTCAGGTGATTATTTCCCTCACTTCGGCTCGTGAAATAAACTTCACCCTCAAGATTAAATCATGCACTTTAGTTCTTTAATATAATACCTAATATACTATTGATAAGAAACATTAAACATTTAATGTGGAAATGTCAAAATTCTTGCGTATTGGTATTTATTTTATTAAACTCTGGTAAGTAATAATTTAGTCGTAGATAAAGTATCGTATACAACACGCTATAATGGCTATTATTCCCTTCATCTTCAGGAATAATAGCTTCCATTAAAGCGTCGTTGTATAATATACTATTATTTTCTCATATTATTTCCGAATAAATATGTGCAATAGTTGGGTGGGCACCCCTGGCGCCGCCACACTGTAAAAAATTGATGTAATTTTACTATGATTTTCATTGTAAGTATTACAATATTTTTTAGGAATTATACAAATTTATGTAATATTACTGAAAATTATATTAATTATGTGGTATTACTTAAAATGATGTAAAGTCACATTATTATTGTAAAAAATACAGAAAAAAAATAATTTTACGTAAATTTGCACTGTTTATATGGCAAAAATACATAAAATGGAGTAAAAATTACACTTAAATGTTGATAATTATGTAATATTACATCACCTTTTGCTTTTTCATTTTTTACATCATTTAATATGAATTTCACATTACATTATGTAAATTTTCAATAATTATGTGATAAAATTACCTGCAGTTATGTAAAACTACAATAATTTATTAATTTATTATGTCATATTACAGAAAAATTTGTTTTTTTGATTTTTTAATGTAAAATTGCAATAATCATTGGATAAAATTACTTTTAAAAAAAGTAAAATTACAATCAATTATTAATTTCCTGTAATTTTACATCACATTTCAATTTTTTATTTTGTTACATTTGTTCAAAATTTTGTAAATGTAAATTTCACATTCTTTAATGTAAATTTGTAATAATTGTGTGATTTATTTACCTACAATAGTAAAATTGGATAAATTATGCAATATTACACTTTAATTTGTTTCATTTTCTCACATGTTAAGGTCAATTTTAAATTCCCTATGTAAATTTTTACAATTATCAGTATGTATTATTTAAGAAAACCTGTACTTTTTGCCCAATCTTTATTCTTACGACCGCAAAAATTAAACTTACAGAAGCTATTGCCATTTTTACAATTAACCTGAATTTGCAAATAAATGAATTATTATTATATAATTCAAATGTGTTGTAAATACATAACAAAATTTCTCGTAATGTTCTTATTTTTAAAATTTATTTGTTTGTATCATTAGAGGATAAAGTTAATTTTGAATTTTAAAAAACTGTAATAATCACTGAGAGAAGTATTAATTAATTGTTGTATCAAATTTTATTTGTCATATTTAATCATTTTATTTAAAATATTTGTTAGTGTGATATAATAAAGTAATATGATAATTTGGTAAAAAGGTACTGACAAAAACCACAAAATAAAATTTTTAATAATATCTTTCAAACATACTAATTGGATTGATTGAATAAGAATCGAATATTCAATGGGTCAATCACTATACGCAGTTCGCCTTTCATATTGTTATGGGATTAAATTAAACATTATTCACAATGTACGCCTTTATTATTAAAATAATAAACACCAAGTCGCCTTGTTTTATAATACACCGATGAGAGTAGAATAATCGCCACTGTTATCAGATTACTTTCGTAACACTATTTTTCAATTTATTTTACAAACAATTTTCGTCTAACAAAAATATTTCTATTTGAAAAAGCGCGGGGTCACACCATCTCCATCTAGCGTGAACAGAGAAGAATAATCTTTATGTTGAAGGTTTGAGCAGTCGAAGTCAAATACTCAAATATAATCTGCTAAACTCAGCTGTCTTTTTTGTGTTTGTATAATTTTTGTACGAAGCATTTTGTAGTGTGTTTCAGTTTATTTATTAGCATTTGTTTTGTTAATTTGTTTTGAAAAGAAACTACTTGTTAAGGTAAGAACAATTCTAATTAATTCGTAATAATTGTACAGGTTTGTGAGGTTATGTATTTTCTTGTAAACAGCCAAGCTGATGTATTTATGGCAAGTAATATTAATAATGTAATAATAATTAATATGTATTATTAATAATGATTTTGTACGTTACATATTATCGTGTATAATTACATTCAAACAAGAACGACTGTAATTTTACATTACAACTAAGTAAAATAACATATTTAAATGTAATGTTGCGCAAGCGTTGCACTGAAAGATTAATAAATTTCTTTGCTATTTCGTAGCTTTAATCTATACAATGTCAACGTTTAAGTGCAACATGTGTTCCGAAAATTTTAAAAGTTTAAAACCATACAATTATCATTTGTATTTGCACAGAAATATCTCAAAAGGCCAATTTCTTTGTCTTTTCACTAACTGCCATCAAAAGTTTCGTAAATATGCGAATTTTAAAATGCATCTTTTTAGAAAACATAAGAAAGATAATAATACAGCTCGTAAAACAGTGAATACAGTGAAGTGTGAAATACAAAATTATGCACAAAATATTTTCCCACAAAATATTATCCACCACATACTTAATCATTTCAAGACAACTAATCAAGAAAGTGTTATGTCCATTTGATAACTGCGCAAAAATAACATTTAGGTACTACTATTACACAGTTCCAAACAAATTTTTATCGCAAACATCATTCTGGAGTTAAAATTAATTATCAAAATCAAAGCACACTTCAAAAAATTGAACTATATAAGATTTATATAAACACGATAAATTTGACTACATTTTGTGCTAACATACATACGCAATTATGAACTTGTGCTACATTATAAAACAAAATGTTCAAATTTATTTTCTTTCAAGCAGGCCCCTTTTGATTTTTTATAAATAATGCAGTATGTATTTCTTCAAGTGGTCTCAAATATTTATTTACTATTTTAAATGTTTCAGAAAATGGCTAAGTTATTGTTCAAAGTTTGGAATAATACATGAGTAAAAAAACATTTTTGGTTTTGGAAGAATCCGGTGATATTTACGAAAAATTAATTTTAGAAGGTTGGTATGAAATAAGTTATTTTAAACACAGAAAATAAATTCAAATTTTTATATTCTAGCATCAATTAAACTCGAAATAAATGGAACATACTTAGTTCTTGAATCGGATGGCACACCGACGTCTACAAATGAAAATACCTGGTATCAAATGAATATTCTGTGGCAAAAATTTCCCGTAAGTACCTTAAAAGCGTGCGAAGAAGAAACTATAAGTAAACAAACAGTGGCAGAAATTGTTCAGATATTTTAATGAGGACGCAAATAATTTCATTAAAAAATTTGAGGTAAGTATTATAAGCGTTTAATCAGAATAACTTTGAATTTATATTTATAATTTTTTTAGCCTAGAACCCCTCTGACAAATATTAAGGCTGCCGAGATTGCCGTGATACAAGGTAATTTAATTCCATAAAAATAACGAAACATCTTCATACTAACTATAGCTATTTTTTGTTAGAATATTAATCAGTTGTTAACGTATTTTTTTTTTGTAATTTAAAACCAATGTTACAAGTACATACATTTTGCATTAATTCTTTCCTTTGGATACTATTAAATTTGAGATGACTATATTAATGTTATAATATTTACTTATTGATCAATATTATATCGTATACAAAAAAATATTTTTATTATCTTATTAATTTGTACTTGTATGTTACTTCAAAATATTGGTGCATTTTTAAACGAATTAGAATATTATAATAATAGTTATATTTTTTGCAGATCCAAATTCCGACAAAAACATTTATTCAGATATCATTAATAAAAACATTTATTATACCACAATAGAAAATAAAATAATAAATGATGGCACAACTTTTTGAATGCCCTGTGTTTTGGAAGTATTTACTGAAGATTCACCCAGAAGCTGGAAGTCGATCCAAAAAAGTATACCTAAATAAGGTAGTAGCTTTTATGACTAAATTACAAAAATTCAGAGTGGCTGATGAATATAATCAGAATCGGCACCGCTATCACCACCTTCAGCTTCGGTGCCGCTACCAAGCAACCTAAGGCTTTGTCAACAAACACCATCCCTCAACACTGCTACCAGTACTACCACAGTATGAAAATTAATTTTTGTTTTACTACTATTATTTAATGTGTGCCAGAATGATTATTTATTTTTTAGTATACAATATAATGATACATTATATTTTGTTTTATTGAACATGCGGAAAATTGATTTAAAAAGTTGTAAATAAGTTACTTATAGCATTAATCCTTTGTAAACAAAATGCTTCTTATCCAGTGATCGATGAATACGTAATACATTGTTATAATTACGCAATTGTTTGACATTTTTAACACAATATATTTACAGTTTTTGTCTGTTTTGCCAAGTTAAAAAATAACATTTTATTCCGAATTCCGTACATTGCACATTTAAATTATATTCCACGTATATGTAATAATAATGTCAAGAATAATGTTTATTATAATACTTTTTATAAAAGTATAATTTGTTTTGACTTTTATAAATAAATATTTATAAAATATTTAAGCACAATTTTTTTATTAAAACCTACATGCATTTTACGTTTATATGTAAACGTGCAATATAGTATGTAATTTATACATACAATGTGTAAATTTGTACAATTCAAAATGTACTTATTTACATTTCTAACTTTAAGTTTTACAGTTACAAATGTAAGGTTTTACATTTTCAAATGTATTATTACACTTATAACTAAATATTTTACAGTCGTAAATGTAAAATTTACATTTTGAAATTTGTACATTACATATTCAAATTTAATTTTACATATGAAATCGTAGTTCTACATTTATGAAAAATAAAATCTACAATTTTTAAATGTAATTTTAATATAAAATGTAATTAGTTTACACATCAAAATGGAAATATAAATTTTGTTGTGTAACACTTTACAAATTAATATGTAAATATTTACACTTTTATTATCATAAAAAATGTGAAAATACACTTATATGGAAAATTTACAAACGATAAATTCAATATGTAATTTTACATTTGAATGTAAGTTTACAACGATTATTGTTGGTTACAAATTAGCCAACGATTTTTGTTGTAAATTTACACAAAATTTTTTTACAGTGCACTTTTAGTGGAGAGTGTATCACAGGAGTGATTTTTGTGCAATTTACCTGGATTCGAACTTGCAGAACCAGGAATCTAATATTGTAATCTCTGGAAGCTAGCCACGATAGTCGCGCGGACTAACGTGCCTAGACCCAAGATTATAAAAAGGAAGGTTTGCTCATTCCCATATGCGCAATGTAAACAAAGTGGGAGGAGCTGACTTACGTCACTTTTAGACATCGTTTCAAAGACGAGAGTTATTTTAATTATTATTTGAATGCTACTAAAAACTACAAACGTTAAAAAATACTACAAAATTAGTGAAGTGCAAATAAAATACATCGACCTATGTTGTAAAGTCAATATCAAGCACGACTTGTGTCTAAAATACTGAATGTTTCGAATGAGCAAACCTTCCTTTTTATAATCTTGCCTAGACCCACAGTGTTCCGAGCGGCCAGCGAGGTTGTGGGTTCGAATTCCACTGAAGAGCAAATTTGAATTACATAATTATATTAATGTGTCTGGTTAATTCTTTATTCTTGAAGCCATAAGGGTGTCCCCTTAAAAAATATTTGCAAGGTACAAATATAAACGGGTTTTTGGTTTCTTTGTCGGTTTGTGTGAATAAATATCAAGTGTTGGATACGCTCCAACTTTCTCCGAAGGAAACAATAATTCGTGTATTACCCCAGCAAATCTCATGCTCAACATTCAAGAGCAAGGTCAAAGGTCAGACAGTCGAGTCAGACTCTTATCTGCATCAAAACTTCTATTTAAACGGGCACACCAGTGAAAAATCAACATTAGCTTATAAAAAAGTATTCAAGATTTTAAGTGTTTCATATTCTTTGACTTTTAGTTTACTTGATAATTGGTTTTAAAGCCATGTTCGCACGAGCATTCTTTGAAGTTTCTAGCTACCAAGATTCTGAATCCTGGAAAAGAAGTTTTTTCTTTCTAATGAGAATTTATTTGTTGAATTGCAGTGCCGCTAAATTGAATAAATAATAATAATATTTTATTCAGAAGACATGATAATATAGGTACATGTATATGAAACGTCATAATAAATACATAAAATAATAATAGAATAAAAAATAATTGTAGAAATTGTTTGACAATGAGTCTTAGAAAAGAACAATTTGTAATTTGTTGATTGCTTCAAAACCATGTAATTATTCTTAGAAAGAAGAAAACTCCTCCTTTCCAGGATATTTTAGTACAATCTTCAAAGAATCCTCGTGCGAACAGGGCTTTAAGTTTGTGACGTCATCGTAACCGGCGCACTGACTAATGCTGTTAGCGATTATAGATTAACCGGTTATCCAGGTTGGTCGCTTTTTTGAAAAAAGAAAACCGGTGTATCGCGGTTATCCGGTTATTCGCGTTTTTCAGTTCACCGCGGTTTTATGTTTTCTGGAGGATTGGAGGTTATTCGCTTAATTTAGGTTAGTCGGTTATTTTAGGTTTTGTGATTAATCGCGCATTTATAGTGTATATTTTTCTGTAAATTGCAGTTATTCAGTCACGGCGGTTATTGGTTATTCGCGGTTTTTCGGTTATTCGGTTAATCGCGGTTACTCTGTTAATCGCGATTATTCGGTTTCGGTTAACCACGGTTATCCGGTTTAGAGTGAGTTTTTTAAACAATTGACTGTAAACTATTATGTATCTTTTATTAAAACTTTATTTTTGTTTAATGTAAGTGTTTTTTATTAGAGTATGACGTCATCATGATCAATTTTAACGCCAAATAAACTATAAATGATAAACAGATTCTGTAACCTACATTAATAATTTTTCTGTATAAAAATAAAAAAATCACCGGTGTGTCCCTTATATATTCAATCGCCTCGTCGACAGTGGAATTTATTTCTTTACTCCCTGTCCCCTAGCGCCAAATGTCTCTAGAGTGGTAATGTTTCAGTGACAGAGAACGCGTGTAATTTAAAACTGTCGAGTATGTTTTGCATGTTGGTCAGAGTTTTTTACACTGTGACATAATTGGGTTTAATGCACTCATTGCAAAGAATATGCGAAAACACAGAGATGTAGAATTATATTTTCGCAGATTAGATAACACGGACAATAGAATGAATTGCACTGGGAATGAAAAATTTACTTTCATTATGTTGAAAAGCCGACATTTCGGATAAATTCTCTGGGCCTGAAAAGGAGTACAGTGTACTCGCATTTCGCTATTTCTATGTACTTAATACATCATATATGTGACTCCGGTTGAAATGTGGTTTTTGCGTGGTATATGTGGTTATATAAAGAGGGACCGAATGCGGAATAAGATGATGCAGGTACTATGAAGAATGTCGAATCGTTAAGAATGTAGTTGATAGGGTAGGAATAAGTCAGTTGCGATGGTTCGGAAATTTGAACATGTGGAACGAATGTCGAATGAAAGGCTAGCAATGCGAATGTGGGTGAAATCAGTGGCGCATTTGTGGTTGCCGATGCCCAGTGCATTATTTGATCAAGGGTAAAAGTTTACAAAATCTTTAGAATGACATAAGTGATGCCTTTAAATAATTGCTTATTATTAGTTATAATTTGCCGCCCTGGTGTGGTGCAAAGATTATCATGAGATTTTTGACAGAAACTGCTTCGCCACCTTGAAATAGTGTATACAGTAGCCGTCCAGCTCGGCTTTTCTCTTGACACACTTGCTTTTTGGCGAGTAATAAGTTGGCGAATTGTGACACAGCTTTGTGTAAAACATAGACACATTCTATTACGTTTCCGGCTATCACTGGCTGCACGAACTGTACTGCCCTGCCATTTTCTTGAAAACGGTTGGCTTGAACTGTAAAACACTAAAGCTGCATTCAGACCGACCCACTTATAAGTGAAATTTTTACAATTATAAGTATTAATCAAATGGACCATACATACTTACCAAATTAGTGGATGAACACCAATTGGAAAAATTTAGAACTTATGAAAATATTTAAATTTAAATAGATATTAATTGTTTATTAAGTAAAATTTCTTGTGTGATTTTTACAATTTGCATATTAAAATATTTTGTTATCTTATAACATCCGCTATGCTCGTTAAGTTAGGTTAGAAACGGCCTACGGTTTTAATCTGGTTTGTGTTTGTTATTTGATATTTGATATTTGTTTTCTTGATTCTTTTTTACACTGTAATATTGTTCTGGGATTATCCTGTTGTATTGCAGTATAAATTAATTATTATTATTATTATTAAAAGAAAATGGATTTCCATACACATGTAAATTAAAAAGTAGAATTTATATGCTTTTAAATATGTTTACATATTCAGTAATAATATTTTACAACACAAGCATACGATATTTTCATTAATTACTATTTATAATAATTTAATTTAATTAATATCTATTTTGTATGTCATTAATAAAACGCAGCTTGCAAGTGACAGTTCGATGATAAAGATGACATGATATACCTATCGCACTATTCACTTAGTGGACTGATTGGAAAAGATAGAACTTTGGGAGGTTTTCAGATTACACTTATAAGTGAAATTGGAATTTTGACGAAGCGAACGCTGAGCGCTGGTTGGTCAATTAGGCACTTATACTTATAAGTGGGTCGGTCTGAATGCAGCTTAATGCTGCGCCAGTGTAGCAATAGTGGAGTTGACTATGGGGTAGGGGAAAAAAAGTAAGGATGTTTACTTAAGGGAAAGGGATAACCAGTCGTGGCTTGAATTGGGAAGGGATGAATTAGGGAGCGGCACTATAATCATGACATAGAAGAACTAAAGAACACTTTTTACTTAAATATATATATATATATATATATATATATATATATATATATATATATATATATATATATATATATATATATATATTTAATAAAACACAAAAACTCCGAATATAACACGACAATAAAAATTATAAACTTCTTAAACTGATACTTATAAATACGAATTTACATTAAAACACGCTTAGAATTACGCTCAAAAGCGTAATGTCCGTAGCAACAGGCTACATCTTGGACTTATCTCGTGCTCGGCTGACGAAGAACTATCTGCAGACGCCCAAAATCATGGGAACGTCTCGCCTAACGGGTACAGGGGGATGCAGATGACCTCTGAACTTTTGTATCTAAAAATAACTTAAGATAACAAAAATACAAAGCGTAGCATATGCAAGTCATCTTGCTACATAATTTGTATTCTTTTGTCATGTGCTAAGATATTATGCGTCAGTACACAACCCTACAATCACCCTGTCATGAATAACTGTATGTTTTTAATCACATGAATGCATGTATCGCTTAACAACCCTTATTAACACCTTCCACCCCGTATGCATTTGCAGCCAATGAGCCATTCCCCACCGTAGGCACTCATACGCGTGCCGTGGCTTATCTTGTATGTAAGTACACGCACGGCGTTTACATGACACGTACGACACTTTACATAGTTGCACGACACACGTACAGGGCTACCAACGTTGCCTGACATTGAGGTGTTCATTAATGTGGCAGCGTGCTGGAATCTTAATTTAAAAATCGTAAGCGGTTGCACGTCATAAATTGTACTAAATGGGATGGGACGCTAAATGGGTGCATGTAGTTTTTAAGCTAGTTTCGAACTTTTTTTAAGGCGCTACACTTGTAAATCCAGAAGATTAACAATTTAAACGATTCTGGCTGTATTATAAAAAATTTCAAATTGAAAAACATTAATAATCATGACTCATTAGTGAATCAATAAATGCAAATTATTAATTGCTGTTACTTCAGTTAGCAAAACTTAAAGCTAATTTTTTTCATTTAATAATCCATATTATACGTTGATTAATGCACAAAAATAAAAAATTTCTTTTGAAATCGATAATATACAAGAGGAAATAAGTCAAATTCCTTGAGCAGCGAAAAAATGTTTCGCCTCGCTTCGCTCAGCAAAACTTATAAAAGACATAATGGATTTTGTTTAGTATTTTTTACATTTTTTACAAAGCAGATTTACTTTGTATCAAAAACAAAAACTTTTTTATTAAAAGAGGAGCCCATTTTAATTTTTCACTGGCCCACCCTTGGCCCACGTAAAAAGATCCTAGTTACGTCCCTAAACTTATTTAAACATAATAAATAAACCTCAAAACTAAATGCTTATGTGAATGAGGTTTTACCTAATTAAGTATAAGTATATAACATGAGTTAGTTACAATATTTTTTCGTTGATCATACATTTATAATTTTGAAAAAAATCTCATATTAGTCCATGACAAATATGTTGGGTTAGTAACGTTTGACATCACTGAAATGCTATATTTATATATTGTTTAGCTTGCTAGACTTAGAACTGTCCCTCGAACTGTCCAAATCATTTCGTTTCATTCTATATAGTTGATTAATAAAAATCATACATTACTAGGTCATTAATGTATGATTTATTTTTACATTATTAATACTCATTAATAAACGATCAACGGAAAAATAGTTTATCATTATAGAACAAGCTACATTTTTTTTATGTTAGTAATATGATACAACTATTTAATCCAATCATTATTTTAATTAAGAATAATTTTTTTTTGTTGATGTTACTATGAATGTGAAATATATGTACCTACTCGTATATTAAATACCTACCAACCTACCACCTTATAAATATGAATCTAAATAATTAATCTATAGATAGTCGTAGATAAATATAGTATATTCTTTTCGAGGTTGATATTTCTTATAATTTGTTCGCATTTCCGTTTCTTTTTTTCCATTTTAATAAGACCATCTCAACTTTTGAACTCTTGCATTCTCTTGTAACTTCTTTTTCTCTGTTTCGTTTCGAGCGAGTATTTAAAATTAATTTTTTATGAAGATAGCAGAATACCGTATACAATTGTTATTCACTTACGCTATTTCCATCTTTGTTGTTCGCGAATTGGGAGTTGGTTCTTGTCTTCATGCATTTTCAAATATATTTTTACGATTCCCAAGAAACGGAAGATTTAGACTTTCTGTACAAAGTTCCGCCAGACGGAATTTTATTCTGCCTTATATTCTACAATTGTTTTGGGTTATTAAGCACTGTTAACACATGTATTCTTTTAGGATTGTTTCATGCTTCTGAATCCTGGTAAAAAATAAATTCACTGTTTTGCAGCTATCAATAAACTAGAAATTCTTCTTTTCCAAGACTCATTTAAGATTCAATTTAGCGGCGCCGCTATTTGACAGGCGATTTTCTTCAGGATTATTTTTTTCAGAAGCATGAAAGAATCCTCAAAGAATGCATTTCATAAATGATTTTTATGGTAACTTTACTAATATATTATTTTTTGTTTCAGGTAAGAAAATCATCAGTTCAACTTTTCATTTTCAAGAAATGCAGCAGTATTTCATCATTCCAGTTACGGTTTTGTATCTACCGCTTATTTGTAACATCTTAGTGTATTCTCTTATTCTAAATCTTGTCTTTAAAAATGCTGGTAGATTTATGATGACTGAAATATCCTGTGATCCTGATAGCTTTTAGGATTTAAAATGATATAGAAAATAAAGTTCAAATTGATGTCAAAATGGAAGGATTTATCGCATCTCTTGCTATCACTGTTTCGGAACTCGAATGACTTCTTACCAGTGCTAATTTTGATGCTTGATTTTGTTATCGGCGAATGGTAACACTGCATTAAATAAACAAAATATCTAGGTAACGGGCAACGAACAATTTGAAAAAACGGGATGCACTTTTGACGTTTATTTTATTAATTTGAATTAAATGAAACTTACAACCTAAATTAATTATATTTCATACAAAGATAAATTTAATAGTATTAAAATAATACTATAATCTTATTTTTATTACAGCCGGTCTCAAAATTTACATACTTTTTGATCAAATTAATACAAACTTCATTCGTTTGCAATTCATCTTGGGCCATTCGTTTCAAAATTTGAATAAATCTTGCACTCTATGTCATCTTTTAACATAGGTAATATTACTATAAATTCATACCTTCTGCACATGCCGAAATAACCCATTATTAGCAGAACATAAAAATATTGTTGTAAAATTATAATTAAAATGTAATTACTAAATTACATAGCTTACTTTTATTGAAAGATAATCTCTGTCGGGTGCTTCATTAATAAATTCTTCTATCTGACTTTTTAATTTATTTTATTAATATTAAACAAATTCAAATAATACACAAAGCACGTAGCCAACAAACAAAACTCATCAATTGTCGAGGACAAATTACTCTTACCAATTATTCTACCAACTGTCAAATAAATAAATAATTTAAATTAAATCAAGAACTACCTCTACATAGAAAATAGTATAAAGCATTCGTTACGGAGGGCTATTCTAGCACTCGTTCGTTCAGAAAAAGCCGCCTTCCCTAACTTATGTTTTAATATACTATTCTGGTGTAGACATTTTTTAGAGTATGAAACCATGGCTACAATATAGCGTCTATGGCCACACTCTTTATATAGTATTTATAGTGATACCCTAGAAAATTTTCTTAAAAGTTGACGGCCCTTTGTTACAGTAACTATACAACTATAGGTAAACGTCAAAGTCATTATGAAACGTAACAAATTCCAATTTTTTTCAGTTATGCCATCAGATTCGCCTTCCAAATCGGAATCATAAAATAAAATAAAATAATGGCACTAATTTCTATCATACTCTTTGCTGTAATAAGGCTCCTGTTTACGACTAAAAATATCAAAACTACTTATTAATATTAACTCTAATGATAATAATACAAACTCACCTAAATTGTTAATCCATTTAAATGATGAAAGTAGATGAAAATAAAAAACGAAATGCACGAAACGTCAAAACAATGCACACAAGCTCAGAAACCGTTCGTTTATTTCGTTCATACATCACGTGACTATAATATAGCTCATGCACAGCTCAAGAACAGGAAAAATTAAACGAACGCAACTTTAATATGCTTTTATCTGTAAACTCATTTGCTATTCTCCTTTCCAAATCGTGGTTGGTAAAATTATATAATTTAGAAACATCGTATTTCTTTACAAGTAGAAGATTTAGAAAAAAGATCAAACAAATATTATAGAATATAACATATAACTTATTCTTTCATGTGCCGTATGCCAAATTGTAACAATCACACTATTTTCTACGACTATTGTAAATAATGTGATAGTACTTCAAGAAAAGTACACAGAAAGAAAAAAGTAGAGAAATTATTTAAAATTTAGACAAAATATCGAATATAATTCATTAAAAATTAGCTACCTAATTAAATAGCAAATGCAGATATTTTAAATTTGTTAATTTTACTACTTTTAATAATAGTTAAATTATAGAATGCTATAGATATCACCACTACATGTATTAGATGTTTTAACTTCATATAAGTAGATAAATCATCTATTGCGATTATATTTGGTTGCTATTTTAATAGTCAATTTAACTAAAGATTATAGAAAATATTACAAATTAAATTTGATCATTTGTCTATTACCTGTAGATTATTCAAATTTTATTAGATAATTTTTCTATTTATATTTAGCAAAATATTCTAAATAATAATAGCTGATTTATTTAATAAATTTAGATAATATTAAACAAAAGGATTAGTTGAATTATCTACGTAGTATGGAATTTGATTTAGATGATTATATAAATAAAACAGGAAGATTTCAAATAATATTTTAATGTCAAAAATAATACATAACAATATTATAAGAAGGTTACTCATAATCTTGATTTGTATGAATTTCTGTAGCTTCGCCATCCGTGCTTGAGTTCAATGAAGCACTAGAGTCACTTATTTTAGTTCTTTTCAAATTATATTTGCTTTTTATTAGACCTGCGTTCCTATACTTTTTACACTGGCTATAATACTTTTCAGCTATTTTTCCTCGATGATTTAGCCCACTCAGGTATGTGTTCTAGAACAAAACAGAGTCAATAATAATTATAATATAATAATTTTATAATATCAATATACCTCGCTTTCATTGAAGAAATATTTTTTTATTTGTTCAACTGCTTGATTATATTGTTTTTTATTTACTTTGATATTTTTGTCAATCCAAAAATCTGCAATAATGGTTGTAATAAAATTTCTATCACTGTTAGACAGTGATTTGCTTATCTTGTATTTATCAAGTATGGATTTCCCTATGACATTTTTTTTAGCAGAGTTAACAAATCCTAGAATATGAAATAAATTCAAAACATAATATAATACGATGAAACTGACATATTATTTAAAAAATTACCAATTTTAAATTAGTATCATTATTGTTTTCTACTTCGGCCGTACTAATTGGAGTTGGGACAGGGGCTGTAGCAGTTGCAGGCAATCCATTGAGCCAACTATCCAATGAATTTGGTGTGTTTGTTGAAGGCTGTGGAGTGTAATATCCCTAAAATTTAAACACATAATTATTGGTAGTCATTTCGAAATACATTGTACCATATTTATAATTACATTTAATTCTTTCCACGAAAATAGTCTTTTACGAAATTTGATTCTTATGCCAAATCTCTCTATTGGTATTAAATTGTCGATATCCGACGCAGTTAGTTCTTTAAGAACTTCAATATCAATACCTTTTTCTAAAAATAATAAATAACCATAAATAACTAAGCTACTTCCATAAGAACAGAATATGTAGGTAGATACTTACGTTGAAATTCAGGAATCAGTTCTTCTAAACTCCATTCTCTTAATAAAGTGGATACTACTTCTGAACTATCGAGTATGGGTAAATCATCCAAATTAAAATAATTCATTTTTATTTATATTCACGCACCTTAGTAAAACAAATAAAAATCCAATGTAAAAGCCACCGTTCTGCTCTGCTACTGCTATACTCAAAATCACAAGTTCTGGCAGTGTGGCAGAGATAGCAATACAGTGTTGCTAAATGTATCCCATAAGAGTAATGTGTTAGACAAAGATGGAGAATCCAGAGGCGGATTGTTTGTTTTTCGCTTACTTGTAATTTTAATAAATTATGCTGATTATTTTTTGACGTTTCTCAAAACCAATATAATGTTCAATTCATTGAATACATTAATAAGTAATAAATTGATATGCCTCCAATTTAAAATCTTTTACTTAGAGAAAAAACTCTGGTTTCTAATAATAATTCCCCAGTGTTTCAATTTATTCTCAGCATCTTTACTGATAATTTTTCTCGTTTAATATGAAGGATACGTAATTAAGTAAAATATTAAATTAATATAAATATACAATTTTATTTTATTTTTTCGATAACAAATTGATATCAATGTAACAATAAAATAAACACAGCCAAAGACGGCCAAGTCAAAATCACAAATGGCGAGTAATACAAATATATACATGTTGTTTAAAAGACATAACAATTAATGAACAAATGTTGTCAATATATACATAGCATAAAATATAATTACAAACTTATAGAAAAATATCACATACTAAGTACATTAAAAATTTGAAGTAAGGTCCTGGACCTGTTTACATTTAAACTTCGAGGCAGGTAGCTAGGGGTAGCAGCGGTACTCAAACATGCAACTCATGCGTTACATCTTCATCGCTTTCAGTATCACTGTCGTCACTGTCTGATGTGTTTTCAAATTCCTTTTTAATTCTATACAACTGACGTACACTGACACTTGTCATTTCTGATACAAGACACATTATGTCATTTAAAGACATTGTTTTTAAATTAATATGATACATTATTATATTATTTATAATACGTTTTTCACCCACAGAATACATTTTAGTTCACAAGATAAGAAACTCTTCTTGCCAAAGTAAAATTGATTACTAACTTTATATTATCAACAATACCACTATTTATACCTACCCTACGAGTTAACGGTAATTAGCAAAAATACACAGGTATCTTGAAAATATTGTTATTAGCTAACTCAGTGCAGATTTTCTGCGTAAATTCTTCGTTACAACAATTTAAATCGTATAATCCTATTATGGCACTGTTAATTGGGATTACATTAGATGGTAGTTACAAATAAATTACAAGAAATGTAATTAGTATATGTCTTGAAATGAGATTACAGGAGTAGGTATAGTTATTATATCATTTCTTAAGTAATGTGAAATCAAGCTTATAATATTTTCAAACTGTTTCGGAACTGCTGGCTTCTTTTCCCATCGGCACCACTCCACCGCTATAAGATTTACAACCCTATACTAACATTTAATTATGAAATTTAACACTGCAAACTAAAATGTGTTAAAGCATGAAAACTGAATGGTGTACCATGAAACAATGTAAGTGTAAAACTGGCAACAAGGCCGAGTTTATCTCCATAAGAATAACATTGCCTATCTCTGCCATACTGCCAAAACTTGTGATTTTCAGTTTAGACACTACACGCTACACAGATGCAATGAAAATGAAGTGTTTTCTCACAAACAAGTATGAACTGGTAGGCCGAACATCTAAATATTTAGCTGAATTATCAAATGTAATTGTTTGATACTTCAAAATGCATAGTTGATTCATATAATTCACATTAGAATTTATAATCACACGGAAAACTATATAAAATAACTACTAAATAGACAAATCAACTAATGTTTCTTTAGATAAAATGTCTAAATATTATAGCAAGTTTAACTATCTCATTAAATATAGTATTTAATTCAGCTAAATGCGTTGTTGATTCGTCTACTCTACATAAGATCTATAAAACATATAGGAAAATAGATGAAACCACCATTAAATTGACAAATCAACTAATGTTTTCATAGGAAAAGTATATAATAGTTTCTCAAAATGATCTATTATAATTATATATTATTTATAGTATCTAAACTTGTAGTTAATTTAATAAAATATTTCGTTAACACAACTAATAATATTATATCTAATTGAAAATAGCTACATTGTCAAATGACAAAACGCAGAGTATCTAATTCTTTTTATAAAATGACTAAATATTTAGGAAATTCATAGAAAAATTAAGTCTTCTATTTATGATTAGATATTATTTCAAATGTATTTTTCTCAGTGTACCATTTCCGGTTGGCAGATTTTTACCATCTTTTCAGCTCTTGTTAAGATGTATAATGCAAAATATTGAGAATTTTATGTTGAGTAGAGTTTGAGATAATGAATCAGAACGAAAACGCTGATTCGGCGCACATACAAACATCTATCCATACATACCTTACACACATCGACATCATCGTAAAAATAGTCAAAATAGGTTTTAAGGGTAGTGAAACGTGCTTATTGACAAAAATTTCGACGTCGAATTATTTCACGATCCCTATACCTCTCTTTTAGACGGGAGATACAAATAAATCATTTTGTGAGTTTTGTTTGGAAATCTAATCTATGATCTCATATTTTACAATGATGTACTTAAAGGTTGTGCGTACACGGCTATAGAATTAAATGTTTTGTGTTTAATAATTTCTAAAAGGCAAGTTTTGCAGTCAATTAGTTAATTGTTTAAAAATATCTCTATCTCTACCGATTTCATAAGAATAAAAAATCGTGTATTAGAAAAATGTATAAGTTGGATTATTAGACGATAAAAATTAGCTTTAAGTTTTGCTAATTGGTGGCACAGCAATTTATAACTTGCATTTTTCGATTTACTCGTGATTCTTCATGTTAAATTTCAGTTTGAAATTTTTAATATTTTTGTCTTCCCAGTATGTAATTGTTTATTTATGTCATCGACACGATGGACGTTATGTACTGTACATTATGTCCTAGGACATTAAGACATTACCATGGTAATATTTACACGTCACAAATATTTTTCTTCTGAAATTCATATATTTCCTGTTCGTTGCTAGGATACCAAAAGCATTAACAATATTAGCAACGTCAAAGCAAAATGTCACGAATATTTTAAATGACATTAGTTAGAATAGAATAGAAAATAGAAGCTTTCCAGATTGTATGGGATAAACAGTATTATTTATCGTGAAAATAAATGCAATAAATATCTATAGAATTAAGTATCTAAAATAAATTAAAACTCGGTACTTCGCAAGTTTAATTGCAGTATAAACTTCGTTAACTCGTAATTCTCGCAACATGACTGAATCTAATTTATATCGACAATTTCCATTAGCATACGGAACGCATTGTAGCTCCCGTTTTACTGTCCTATTATTACGAAGTTTTTATTCGTAGATTGGAAAAGTAGCGCATAATGCGTGTGCCTAACGATGTCGGCAAAATTCAAATTCTATAATTCACTAGCTTTATTAGACTTTCAAACAGAATTTGTAATAAAAAGATCTGCTTGGAGAAGAGTCCTGAACAAATACTATCACGACAAAGTAGGAAAATAGTAGAATTATCTAGTCGACAAATAAATCATATTTAATTCATATTATTACTGTACAAGTGGCGCAAAAGTAATACCCGATTTCCTAAAGGCTGTAACTTTGTAAATAAAAAAATCTGTTGTGGCCATCACAGTACTTCTCGGACCATAAATTTAAGTGACAAACATCAAAGTCAAAGTGACAGCTGCCAATGTCAGTGACATCTGTCAATGTCAAAGTAACAGCAGTCATTGAGGGACGTTTAAAATTCGAGATTTTAATTGCATTTATAATAAGTTAGACACGAGGTTAGACATAATACAAGCAATATGTAAATTTAATTTAGTAAAAATATTGAAAACGCAAGTATACTAATTTAAAAAAAAAACTGGTACTGATTGTATTAAACTCATTAACGAACTTCAAATTAACATTTTTGTAAAAAGCTTAAATATAAAATTTCAGTCATAAAATTCGTACATGTTCTCAAGTTATCGTGCTTCCGGACTGACAGATAGACCGAAATTACGAAATTTACGTTGAGCAAAAACCACCAACCGATTATTTGTCAAAAACATTTAGACACAATTATTCCGAAATTAAAAGTTGGTATTCCAACTTTTAATCCCGGGATTAAAAAGCTGAGATCCCGAGTTTAAAAGTCGGGATTCCGAGTTTAAAAAGTCGGGAATTCAATATAGAAATATTTTCCCTGACCCTTTTACGCCGTTGTACGATTGATGGTTCCACAACGTGTATTTTAATAGTATATAACATAATGAGCATCGAAAGTGTAAGATAACAAGCGAGTTAAATTGAGGAATGAGGTGCACACTACCACAAAATATTTAAAAAAAAGTTTAATGAAATAAATTAATACAACAGTTGAAGTTGAAGCACTGACGTTTAAAAGTTAGGTTATGATTCGATACCAACTGTGAAACAATGTAAAAAATACTAAAGAATACACAAATATTAGTAAAAAAATAATTATTAAATTAAAACATTAAAATTTCGATTTATTGCTTTAACTCAATTTATTTTGACTTTTACTCGACGCGCCATCTGTTGTCAAAACTCGACGTGATACGTTATAACCTGCTAGTATGTGTTATTTGTTTATTTCGTAGTGGTAGAATGATAATCTGTTTATTCACTAATGCCAAATTCGCGATAATCATGAGACGCTAGCTGTGAATATGAAAGCATCATCCAATTTGCGCCGCGTAGTATTATCTTTTTTATTTGGCCATTGCAAGTTATTTATTTTAATTCTCAATCGATTCTTTAATCTCCATAACTTTTCAGAAGTTTCAGGTCTAGTGCTACATAATTTCCAGCTGAAAAGCTGCACCTTTTCAATTTCAGTTATGTTCAAATGTAAAATTGAAGTAAATATGCAATCAGATTGCGTTCACTGGACTCAATATCGGTCACCAGAAAAGCGGAAAGTATATTTTCCAGTCGGCGTGAAATTAAGAATATCCCCAAACGAAAAGAATTTTGCTGAAATTCGCATCACAAATAACAACAACCGGAAGAGAAATAATTACAATAACGGTAAAAATGGTAAGATTAAATTATTTCTCAATTTCTCAAATTGTGTACTATTAGCCTGAGTAACTTAACTGAAATTAATAAGTGTAAATTGTACATTTAAATTAAAAATTGGTTAAAATGTCATTTTGAGTATAATTACGAATCTGTAAGGTAAAGAATACACATTTATAAATGTTAAATACATAATTAGTCAGTATTTCAGGTTTCTATTGTATAAAGAATTCAAAAATAGAGCGGCGATGTCAATACGATTTTCTTACCGAATCTGCACTCGTGCATTCAAGTCCTGGAAATTTTTCATCGTGCATTTCAACAATGTAATCAGTTCTCGTGCACCATTCGAGCTGATTAAGACGTTTTTGGAAATTCCTGAAATAATTGATGCACATGCGAGATTATAATTGAAAACTTTTTTTTAGCTATTCTATTTTACTTATAATATCCACGAGCATTAATTCTTTCCAGAATTTTTTTGAGTAAGAATGCACAATAAAATGTTTCTTGGAAATTAATGAATGCACGAGTGCACATGAGGTAAGAAAATCGTAATGACACCGCCGCTCTATTTTTGAATTATTTTTACAATAAAAATCTGATGTGTTGACGAATTGTGTACTTAAAATTAACTAATGTGTGTTATTTATCTTACTGATTACGTATTTATACTCAAAATGACACGTTAACCACGTATGAGAAGTTGACCCACCCATACTAGCCCACCCTGTTAAAATCTATCGCAATCGTTAGTTTTACGTTAGTTGAGTTTAGTTTTGTAGAAAATTGCGTTAGTTTTGAATGTTTATACGTATTTTTTAAAAATAATATTTGGGTGGGCTAACTTCACAACAGCCCAACCCTTAATTCGAAAGTGCGAGGAAAACACATTAATACCTTTTAATTGATTAGTTGATGTTAGTTGTGCTACATATTACGTTTGTTTTGTTATTCTAAGCTGTCAAATTTGAGCCGAGTGGGTGGGCCAAAATCACGGTTCTCCAGCCCATTGCAGAATTTCACGCGTAGATTTTACATACGTTGTCACCGTGGTTAGTTGAGAATAGTTTTGACGAAAAATACGTTAGTTGTGCCATAATTTGCCCGCCTTAACTAAAATAACCATTTTCGCTAACCGTACGCACTTGATGCTATTATGTCATTGATTGCTGTAATTTTACAATATAAAATTGGAAATAAAATAGAAGGCAACAACCGGCAACAACCAACAGCAGTGTTGGAATTTACCAGATTTTTTAAAATTTAGTTTATGATTGACAAATAATATGGTACAAAAGTTTTCAAAGTGAGGAATTCTTAAAGAATGCAATAGTTGGACGTATTTACCAAAATATAATTTACCTTTTCTTTTTTAGTGTGCATGCAGTAAGCCAAACGCTACTGAATAAAAACAAAGAAGCAATTTATTAAAATAAATTATTGCAAAATAAAAAAACTGCAGTAATACATTTTTTTACAATAATTTATATTTAGGTATATTTGTTGAAAAGAAGAAAAAATTTTGATATTAGCAAATCAAATTGAGCGATATTCTTAAAATTCTAGAACTATGTAATTATCCGAAAACAATTAAATTAGTTCCTAAAAATAAAATATTGAATTAATAAAATAAAAATCGCATGACACAAATAACAGCCAATAGAAGAATTGATTAAAAAATAGTAACAAGGATTATATAAAAATTTAGCGGAAATTTTTTACAATTAGGTTGAGGAACCTAACTATAATAATTAATTAATGCATAACTTTTCTGTCACATTCCAGTTTGATATTTAAATTAAAAATTGGTTAAATTGTCATTTTGAGATCAGATTATTTTAAAAAGATTTTTGCAACAAGTAGGTATTCAAGTAAAGTATTATTTCCGGTAACAGAATTTTACAAAAATCTTATCAGTTCTTCTTTAAGATGTACAAATGTTTTATGCAAATTATTATAATATAATGTTGGTGTAGAAATTGAGATTATAATAATAAAATTATAATGACAAATAAAGTGCGCAAAAATTCATCCATACATAACCACACATTTGTTTCTACCATGACAACAATAATTTCTTGTATTAGTTTAAAAAATGATTTACTTTTTGTACAATTGCTATAATAATCATAAACAATTCCTGAATGGCCTCCTATTTTTACAGAAAACAAGGATATATAGTAGCATCAAGTCCGTACGGTTAGCGAAAATGGTTATTTTGGTTAAGACGGGCAAATTATGGCACAACTAACGTATTTTTCGTCAAAACTATTCTCAACTAACCACGGTGACAACGTATGTAAAATCTACGCGTGAAATTCTGCAATGGGCTGGGGAACCGTGATTTTGGCCCACCCACTCGGCTCAAATTTGACAGCTTAGAATAACAAAACAAACGTAATATGTAACACAACTAACATCAACTAATCAATTAAAAGGTATTAATGTGTTTTCCTCGCACTTTCGAATTAAGGGTTGGGCTGTTGTGAAGTTAGCCCACCCAAATATTATTTTTTAAAAATACGTATAAACATTCAAAACTAACGCAATTTTCTACAAAACTAAACTCAACTAACGTAAAACTAACGATTGCGATAGATTTTAACAGGGTAGGCTAGTATGGGTGGGTCAACTTCTCATACGTAAGTTAACCAATTTTTAATTTATATGTCAAACTGACATGAACAGCAAAGTTTTCTCTTATTAATTTCTATTTAGTTACTCAGGCTAGTAAAATTTAATGTTATTGGTACCATATTTACTATTATTATTGTAATTATTTCATCAATTTGCTATTAATTATATCATGCTATGCTACATGTAAATGATGTAAATGTGTTTTATTAACCTTATTGATTGCGTATTTATAACTCAAAATAACAATTTAATAATTTTTTTTTATTTAATGTCAAATTGACATGTGATGTGACAGAAATATTATTATTATTTAATTAAGTTACTCAGGTTAGTTAGTAGTAAATAATTTCCAAAAATGTTTTAATGTAACTATGTTTACTATTAATGTAAGTAATTCCTTCACTGGCTTTTATTTGTGTCATGTGATATTCATATTAATAATAACAAATATTTTATTTTGAATTTCAGTTTCTTTATGCCAATGTGAAGGCAATCGTAGCGTAAAAACTGATATTACTTTGGACAACCAACAACTGGATTTCGGATTTACGCCAACTGATTTTTTTGAGTACATTGCATTATTTTTAGACCTGATATTTGGCTAATATCATCAGAATTTCAGAATCTAAATTAGATCTAGTGTTTAAAATTACTTTCGTACTTTTAAAATCTTCAACCGCACTCTGTTATTTTGGAATTTATGTTCATTTCTACTCGGAAATATGGGACAGAAATCTAAATAATTATGTGTTGCATTTTCTTAGAATTCTATTATTCATTGAAAAAATTTAATAGTATAATTAGATTTCTTAGTAGTGTAACTAGTAAGCTAAACCATTGCCTCCTAAATACTACATGCCTTGACTAGCGCGCTTGACTGTCGCTGTGACGTCACGAACTGCGGCGAACCAATACAGCCGCGCGCATAGTAATTCACTGCGTACATCAGTGAGTACAATAATATAAGATAAACCACCAGTTTTATTTCTAAGATTTTAAGTAGCAAAACATTATTTAACAGTTTGATTATGAATAATGACATAAATGCTTTCCGTTCTGCATTATACTCATTATTAACCAAAAAAACTAAAAAAATAACTGCGTCTTCATGATTTGACTGCAGTTATATTATTTTAGACTTTTACTTTTAACGACTTTATTAAATTCGGTAATTTATATCAAATACTTTGGTTTAGAATTATGTTAATAATAGTGAATTAATTATTTCGTACGTATACAGGGTGATTTACAACTTCGTGCATATATTTGAATGGCATTATATCAACCATTACTCAACTTACTAATCATAGAACGAAAACAATTTTTGAAAATTGGTGTGGTCACCACACGACTGTCTTATACACATCCGTGTGTACTCGTATTAATATTGCACTTGACACACGTTTGTCATAATTGAATAACTGATGTAACTGACTTAGCTTGTTTGTTGTCAAGCTACTATGATTATTGAAATTATTATTGAATTGTTATGAAAATTGAAAGCAGATACGGGAAATGAATTTAACAATATTTATTCCTTTATTGTTAACATTTTATATTTGAAACATTCCATATTTGAAATAAATTTAATTTATTGTTGTGTTTTAAGAAAACTTTCTCTTCCGGTTTTTGAAATGTGACCAAAATCTTTTCAGTTCTGCGCATTATCCTAAACTTTATAAATACTAAGTTTCATTATTTTATCTTTTTTCGTTAATGAGTTATTGAACATACAGACATTATTGCGAAAATGATCAAAACGGATTCCAAAATATGTATTTCCGCGAAAATCCCGGTATCGAATTTTTTCATGATATCTAGACTTATATTGTGTATAAGAAAAATTCGTAAATTTATAGGCAGTTTTCACAAGAAACACATTTTTTAAACTATTGGATTGTTGATTGTATAATGGATATCTGATAAACTGGAATAAAATTAAATGTAAAATGGCAAGAATAGTACATTTATGAAACTCCAGTTGAAAACAGCTTTTTATAAAATTCTTTCAGTTCCGTAATAAGTGAGTACGGCACTATATGACATTTAAATATATACAGAATGTTGAGAATCATCCTGTATTATATTTGAAGTTATTATTTTATTTATTTTTGAAAGATTTTATATTTTCTTGAAGAATACATTGTTTCGTTAATTTTTATTATTTATGGATTATCTTGTTATGAAAATCACTTGTTTACGTATATTTTTATATTTGAGGTGAGATATGTACTTAGTAAATTGTAGGAATATTTCGTTCTTCATTATTTTTAAAATATTATTTATATAGGTAGTATTTATGTTAAATAGAATATGTTTTATTAGAAACTTAGAGTAATAATGACTTTGACCCGAGTTTAGATCCCAATTCAAGTGTAATAAACACTAAAGATCGCGACTCCTATACAGAGTTTAACGCTATGCAACTGCTTGCTCTGCCCCAGTGTGTGACGTCAGCCGCGCACTGAGTCAGGCCTGTAGTATTTAGGAGGCAATAGCTAAACTATTCGCATTAATTATAATTATATTTCGACCCTCGTTCTCATAATTACAATAACAATGTGGTAATGTTTACCGGTACGATTGTGTCACAAGTTTAATAAATTAAAAAATATAATTAATTATATGATTTGATCTTCTTCGAATGGTTCTTCGTTGTCTAAGTCTTCATTACGTTTTCTTGTGAGATTGTTGTCACATCGATAAAAAGTGTTAATGAAATCATTGGAAAAAGAAATCATAAAGATAAAACTTGTTTTATAAGAAAACTAAAGAAAATAAAAAATAATTGTAGAAGTATCATCTGATTCTTTTAGTTTCTCATCAGAGTCAAAGGATTATTTTCGAACGCACCAAAGTAAATTTAAAGTAACTTATGTTTATATATTCAACGAAATTTTGTAATTGATTGTTTCTCACGGAAGATGTCAGGTCATACTCTAATAAGAATAAGACTACATACTAAAAACTGCTTTACGATAAATATCGTACAAACAGTTCATATCTTGCATCTTGATTTCACTTTTAAGATGATATTACTCGCTTTGCACTTCGAACAGTAAAGTAAAGCTAATACAGCTTACAGCCAAGTTCACCCTAGAGGGTTGCAGCCTGCATAATTATCTAGTATTGGGCAATAAATTATAAAGCTGATACAGCTTACAGCTGAATTCACACTAGAGTGTTCCAGTCTCCTTATCTATTATTGAACAATAAATTATAAAGCTGATACAGCTTGCAGCCGAGTTCACCCTAGAGGGTTCCAGTCTCCTTATCTATTATTGAATAATAAATCATAAAGCTGATACAGCTTGCAGCACAGTTCACTCGACCACTCGAGAGAAAAATTCTACACTGTTTTTATCTATTATTGGACAACAAATTCTAAAGTATATCTATTATTGGACAAAAGCTAAAATGCTTGAAGTATACATGAGATGTATTTTCTATCCAAAGGTTTCAAGGTTACAAAAATTGTTAATATTTATTGCAGTTAGAATCCCTGGTACCAATCTGCACTAGTCAATAATATGCATACCATTGACAATCCCCATTCAAGTTTGGGAATCAGTTATTTTATTATAACTAATAAGTTATAATAAATGTCAGCACCTCAACTTTTAACTTATGTCTAGAAACACAACAATTTATGTTCTTTTTCAGTTTCAAGAGTTCATTCTAAATGATACCGCCTAAAAGGGAGGTATAGGGATCGTGAAAAATTCGATGTCCAGATTTTTCTTAATATTCAAGTTTTAGTACCTTTAGAACCTATTTTGACTATTTTCATGAGGATGTCTGTGTGTGTATGGATGGAAGAATCTATATGCGCCTACTATGTGCTTTCATTCTGATTCATTATCTCGAATTCTATTGAACATAAAATTCTAATATTTTGCATTATACATTTGTACATATTAAAGAAGAGCTAAAAAGATTTTGATCAAAATCTACCAATCGGCAATGGTCTTTTCTTGAAGCATTCTATCATTTTTTGCAAATAATATAGGAAATACTGCGATAGTTACAATTTATTATACGACATTTTGAAATAACAAATTACATCTTTCCGAAATTTTTGTGGCACCATTTTGAAAGAAATGTAAAAATATTATTAACTGGAGTTAAAACTAGTAGGAGCTGATATTTAATAAATAAAAAACTAACTGAATTTCAGTTTTTTTTTGTCATTTATAGAAAAGGAATAGTTATGAAAGACAACATTAATGGCCAGTTGCACCGCTTACACTTAAATTTTAATTAGAAATAAAATTGCTTTCATCAATTTGATTCGATATTTTTCATTTAAGTTACATTTAAAATTTAACGGTAGACGATACAAATGGCCATAAATAAACCAAACAATATATACCTATAAACTTTAGTAGTTTATCAGTTCAAAATTTGGCGAGTACTTAAAAAAGGTATTTTTATGAATAAAACTGTTATCTCTAGAATAATGTAAAGTAGGTACTTAAATGAAACTATGAAATTTAATAAAACATAAGTATAAGTAGTAATATTAATTGAATTTAAGACATTTGTTAGTGTACATATATCTCTCATCTCGTCCAATCAGATTCAGGAATATCATCGCCCTAACGCTCCAACGCTGAAAATAGTTGAAATGAGGTATAGTTTGCTTTACTAGGTTACCTACAACATTAATTTGTAATATTGTAATTGTGAACCATAGTAACTAATTAATTATAACTACTAACTACCTACTGACTATAACTTCGTATTGTGAATGACGAATGCGGTTTTACAAACAAATCGAAAACTACTAAACCAACCATTCTCTCGAACTCTTGTTATTTCTCCTAATACCTACCCCTGTTATTTACTGAGTCGTAGTTCGTGTCATAAGTAAACAAATTCCCTATTATTCCTCAACAAATCTCAGTGAATGTTTGCAAAGTGAGCTGTGGTGGAAACAGTTGCTCGTGAAGTGGACAGTTGAGAGGCGAAGCTCGATGTGTACAACACATGAGCATCGCCCGGTGTTGGTCTTCTCACACCTCCATACCTCATAACGAGACGTGTGTAAACAAGCCGCGCACCCAACAAACATGTTGTTGTTTTGTTTTATATGTCACGTGTCACGTGGTTATTGCATGGTGACAAGCAACAATCGACAGGAAAGAGGAGCTGTAGCGTAGTGGTTTGTTTATAATCGATGTAGCCGGTTTATTATTCTGTATTCTGTGAAGTTGAACTATAGGCGTTTCTAAGTGGCGTACGAATCGAGTACGAATAGCTTGAAAATTGGAAATGGGTTCAACACCAGAACAAAAATTCCGGAATATTCATACACAAGAAAATGCATGCACAAGAAGATTCAAATCTAGAAAATTTATAAGTAATAAAACACCTGCATTAAAAGATTCATTCATAGGAAAATGCATATTTTATTTTAGTTTTGACATAAATGTAAACATAGGAAGATGTAAATCCGAGTGTAAATCTAGAGAAGGTATAATAGTCAAAACCGAGTATATGTAAGTGGAACTCAAGCATGGGTGTTGGGTTGTACTTTTAGTTCAGTTCAACTTCGGTTCAACCTAATTTGCGTATCTCCCGCCTAAAATCCATAACGTCTAATTTTACCCCCACCACAATAGAAATTGACTACGATAAACCACGTCGCCTAATACCACAACGCCTAATACCACAACGTCTAATTCCACAACGCCTAATGTCCATTCCGCCTAATACCACAACGCCTAATACCATAACGCCTAATTCCACGCCGCCTAATCTCACGCCGCCTAATCCCACGCCGCCTAATCTCACCCCGCCTAATTCCACGCTACCTAAAAACCACAACGTCTAATTTAACTCCCACCACTATGTCCACACCGTATTCACTCGTTGTGTGTTGTATGTCTCACGAGTTTATACGGCGTTGACATAGTGGTGGGGGTAAAATTAGACGTTGTGGATTTTAGGCGGCGTGGAATTAGGCGTTGTGGTATTAGGCGGCATGGACATTAGGCGTTATGGAATTAGACGTCGTGGTATTAGGCGTTGTGGTATTAGGCGGAATGGTTTGTCGTAGTCAACTTCTATTGTGGTGGGGGTAAAATTAGACGTTATGGATTTTAGGCGGCGTGGAATTAGGCCGCGTGGGTTTTAGGCGGCGTGGTTTTAGGCCGCCCGGAATGCTACGTATCTCCTTTGTGTTAAAGAGGCAAACTAATTTTCTAGTTTGCATCTTCCTATGTTTGCATTTATGGTGTCTTAATCCTGTGTCTTAATCTTTTAATGCAGGTATTATATTAGGTAAGACTTATAAATTTTCTAAATTTGAATTTTCTTGTGCATGCATTTTCCTGTGTATGAGTATTCTAGAATTTTTTTCTGGTATTGAATGGCTACCCTTTAAAATGGGTCCAAAAATAGAACAATTATTTTAGTAGCAGTTGTCTGAAAAACGGCTTTACCAAGTAATGTAGGTAGGTACCTATATTGAATCAGTAAACATTAATTGCAGGGACTCGAACTCTACAAAATAACGGTTCAGGTTCGGTTACCGGTTCATTGTGATTTGTAGTGTTCGGTTTTGTTCCGGGTTTCATAATTCTATTGTATATAAACCGGTAACCGGTTTTCAGTGATCAGTTTGGATTTAATGAATTACTAAATAACAATTAATTAATTTAAATAAACAAAATTATACTTAACTATACAGAAAATGTAACATTTATCTAAAAATTTAATTGCATTTTGAAGAAATAATGTTAAATTTTAGTACATGATTTAAATTTAAACCCTTCCGAACCGGTAAAAATCAATCGGTTCGGTTTACCAAAATATTTTTAACGATGCGCCAATCGTTCCGGTTTTCGTTTCTGTTCCGGTTCGGTTCGAGTCCCTGCTTTAAATGAAAATATAGTACTGGACTAAGTGTAGTACCTTGTTGAATGCTCAGCAATTTTTTTAATAACCCTGATTTTTAATTGGATCATGGTTATTAAAGAGATTAAACAGGCATTTTTATAAAAATAAAATAATAACACAGTGATCTGTGATGATGCCATCCAAGTATAACTCTTCAAAAAGTATATTATAGCAATGTCGCTCTCAGTTATTAAATCTTCTTTATGATTTAAGGGGTGGGGGGGGCGTAGGCAGGTGGCATTATTCATCTTTTCTTCAAGCTCAGCCGCCTTGTGCCTTCAGAGGTAATTGCTCTGATCTCGGCATTGTGAAGGCTGCAAGGCAACGAGAGATAACACCGGAAGGAAAACTTTTGTTTATTAATCAAAGTTTTCATTATTGCATTGTTATTAGCGCATTATCAAAACTGTTGTAATTAACGAAGTAGAAACTGAAGCAGGGAAGATTGAAAGTGGCGCATTTTATAACGATGAGGATAATAAAAGAAGTGATAGCTAACCCGCTTCTCTTATATTGAAAATTAAAAAATTAGGACTCAAAAAAAATTTAAATAATATTTTTGCCACTCGTCTCATATTCTACAAACAGAGTTTGTAAATTAACCGGTTTTTTTAATTACTGATAATTCGATAAAATTGTCTGTGTCTCATTCTTTCTACCCATATCGACGCAATATTTTTATTTAACTGCTTATAACTGCTTAAATATCAGCAGATTTGACAGGGCACTCATTTTGTCTCTTTCTCATCTCAAACTTTCTAAAATGTTTCACGTTTGTGGACACATGACAACATTGATAACATACGCTGATTCCTCTCCTGTAATATTTTACTCCATGCACACACCTTCTGAAAAGTAAAAAAATTAAATCTATAACAATAGTATATTGTGCAACTAGTGCAGAAAAACACAAGTGGACAATAGGTGTTTCTGCACGGGTGGCACACTATAGTTTTTCTACGACCACACTCTTTGGTAAGATAAATAATTCATTTTTTTTAAAGAACAATCTTGCCAAAAGTTAAATACTAAAATGTAAAAGCGAAAATTAGATTTCAATATTTTGAAATATTATTATAGATTATTTATAATATTCGTATGAAATATTGAGATTATATTATATTATATAAACATTTAAGTAATTAGCAAATAATATTTTGTAATTTGTAAACCTAAAAATACATATATAAAAATTAACATTACAGTTGGCAACTTGTGTAAGAAATAATTGCTCACACTTTATCCCACGACTGTGAGAAATTAATAACTTTCGGGCTATGTAAAGCATAGGAAAAGTGCAATTTTCCGTAGTAGTCGTAGAAAATTAGTTATTTGTGTAACTAGAGAGGAAAACGCTTTTTTTCCCACTCGAGCTCGAAGGCAAAAAAGAACTTTCTTCTCGTGTTAGACACAACATTTTTTTCACGACATATTTAAACATATTGTAAATGTAGAAGAAACATATAACTAAAAGTTAGGTTATAACTGCTATCTGTCAAACTGACGTTTAAAAACAATAAAATGTTTCACTGCAGCCAGTAGGTATACCAAAGTAAATTTAATTTGTAAAATTGTGAAATTGTAGAAAAAAAAGTATCAAACATAATAATTGTAAAATAATAGTTTACAGTACTTCACTATAAAATAAGAATTTTCACTTATAATATTACACGTGCATTAATTCTTTGCGGTAATTTTTTGAGTGCTCTTCAACAACGTCTTAATTAGCTCGACTGGTCCACGAGAGCTAATGACGTTATTGGAATGCACGATAAAAAAATTTCTTAAATTGGCTGTTATTTGTGTCATGCGATTTTCAATAAAATAATAAATTTACTTACAATTTTTACTTTTATTTTTTGCTTACTTTCCTCTCTAGAAAGAAAAAACTTACTTTCCTCACTATTTCGCGAGAAGAAAATAGTGTTTTCTTCGCATATCGTGAAAAACACATTATTTGTTATGTCAACGAACGGGTTGAACGGGTGTATGATATTGTTTATTTATGCTAAGTAAGGTACTTAACTGTATGGAATCTGTTTTTTTCTACTCCCTACTGGATATTGGCAACATATGTTTAAAAACATGATTTTATTACAAAAAGAGCAAATAAAATTAGTTTTTAAGTTGGCAACAATTATTATTCAAATGTCATATATGTTGAAAAATAATTGATGTAACCCTACTTTTAAATAATTTTGGCATCATATTGAGTGCATTTATTGCAAAAACTATATTTCGTTATTTGATCGTAGAAAAAATAGTCTGTACAAGTCGAGTGGATTGCCTATATCGCACGCAAACGTTTGCAGACACCCCCCCCCACCCCCCTATGAGCTTGTGACTGCAAACTCGTTCTCATGCGATATAGGCATCACATGCACTCTTTTTGTACAATATACCTACTATTGTATATGGTGGGAAAAATAAAAAAAATATGTATCTATACCGCTGACTCACAGAATGTGTGGCTTCCACACCCAAGTTGGATAAAGAAGGATAGACATGAAAGTTTCACCTATTTTATTTTCCTCTTTCCATGATCTTCCTGATGCTGAATGCATTTCGTTCACCTTGCAGGGTGCATTGAGCACATGCAGTGCGCTTTGTGTGAACTGTGAAGTCGTGAATGTCTCGGCTCTGGGCCAAGTAAATAAAATTAACTGCCGGCATAACTTTCCGTTTGCACCGGTTTGTATCCTTCCGCGAGTTACAAATTATTTAAATGTTTTCTTCCTTACCGACCAAATTCTTTGTACTGCCGGCAGAGGTGACAAGCATTTATCATTGCTGCGAGGGTGTTTCAGGATTGGAAACAATCAGAATCAGAATAATGTACAGCGGGGAATGGGTTCAACAGCAGAAAATAAAATTCTAGAAAAATGCAACACCAAATAATCGCAGAAAATTAATAAGGTAATAATAATATTGTCATATGTTACAAATTGTCCAACCAACAATCTAATCGACAATTTTAAACAACTATATATTATATTTAGATAGTAAAATTAAAAGTAGTACAATAATTTAAATTACACAACGATTTCACAATTACTTCCCAGCAGATTATTTTTTTGTAAGATTGGGACGATATTTGTTAAAATTGTGTAAAACACTGAATTTAAAGCTATAAAATCACTTTGTAAACGGTAACCTCAAAATTATAGTTTCATGCGCAATACATTTTTACCTCCCGCCTCATATTCTATAAGGGAGGTATTGTCATGGGTCAAAATTTTCGAGTGAGATTTTAGGAAATAAGTACGTTTTTACGACGGCGTAGAAGGGTCAGGGTAAATATTTTTTTATATCGAATTCCCGACTTTTAAACTCGGGATCCCGACTTTTAATCTCGGGATTAAAAAGCTGAGATCCCGAGTTTAAAAGTCGGGATCTCGAGTTTAAAAGTCGGGATCCTGAGTTTAAAAGTCGGGATCCCGAGATTAAAAGTCGGGATCCCGAGTTTAAAAGTCGGGAATTCAATATAAAAAAATATTTACCCTGACCCTTCTACGTAAAGTTTTTACACGTGAACAATATGACAGCGCGCTAACAACTTTCGGTTTGAGCCGTACAATGGCATTCGCGGCACTACAGGGTTGGCGTATATTTTATATTAAATTATACAATTTTTGAATTAAATAATATCATTTTACTCACATTTAATATATTGACATTATACTTATTAGGTTTAACATATACGATTGCTTTATTAATTTCACCATTTAAAGCAACCAAATCGTTTCTCAAACGCAGTCATTTCAGGATATGTCAAATTGAAATTTGTCTTTCCTGTTGACATGGACTTGAATTCAATTATTCCTATTGTTCCAACTATTGCCGTGGACGTCAAGGTATTTGTATCTCAGTTTTACAAAGAAAGAATACCTTCATTTTATTCGGTGAATTGTGCTCTGAATACCATTCGTTTTTCAAGTTATGTAGACAATTATTGGGGCTGCTTCACTCATGATTATTAATACTCGTGCTGCGCCGTGCTGCGCACTCATGCTATTTTAAATTAAGCGTAATAAGTAATAACCATTCGTGATACAGCAACAAAAATTGTCGACATAATTTGGAACACTAATAGTATTATATATGAAAATTCAAATCTTGAATTATAGATTCGACACAATTTTTTCGGGTTCACGTCATCATGCAGAGAGCTAAGCGCTGTACGCGCAGCTACTGCCTCGATGTAATAAACTATAAATAAGTGGCAATAAGACGCGCTTTGTCTGAAAAAGCGTTCGCGATTCGGTTGTAATGTACCTATTAATGAATGTCTAGACCTCTAGACTAAGAAAATTTTGGTCTGAAAAGCTACGATCGGTTCGGCTACCCTTAAAAGGGTTCAAAGTTTCGATTCATATTTTATCCGTATCAGTTCGTAATAGACCATGACGAATAAAACCGGAAATACCCATCATTATTATAATATTTATAAAAATTTAACTAGGTATTTCAAGAACTTAATTAAAAGTATACATTATTAAGGTAGTAAATCCATCGGTAGTGACAACCCAAAATATGACTCAAATTAATATAGTATAGAGCATTTATAGAATTTGGATAAAAATTAAAATTTATAGGTAAGCGTCGAGGTAAGCGTAGAAATAACGAAGATAACTGAATTTAAAGTTGAAACTATCGTAAATCGCGCTAAAATACATTGCGTATGTGGAGGTTAGCAAGCAGTATAGTTACTACACGATGTCAAAATACAGGTTATTCTAAATGATGGACCCATTTTTAAAAATTCGTATTTTTTAAGTACAAATCCAAAATTAACAATCTTTATACCAATGAAAAGAGGAAGTTTCAAAGTTTTTTTCCATACATTATATGTGTTCAATGTGGCCACCGTTAGCTGTACAGCAAACATTTGCGCGGTCCCACCCACGATAAAGTATATCTGCAGTTTAACTTATGATGTATGGAAAAAACTCTTTTCATTGGTATAATAGTATATTATACAACGACGCTATAATGGATGGTATTATTCCTGAAGATGAAGTTTACAACACGAGCGAGCAAACGAGCGAGGGTTTTAATCATCTGAGGGAATAATAGCCATTATAGCGAGTTGTATACTGTACCTACTTTATCTACGACTAAATTATTAATTACAAGATTTTAATAAAATAAATCCCAATTAAGCAAAAATTTTGACATTTCCACATGTCAATTCTCTATCACCATAGTTACATCATTAAACATTACAATGTTTAAAAAAAATAATGTGCACGGAGAAATTGATTCAGGCAAAGTAATTTTCTGATTGGTGCAGAGAAGGGAATACTGACTATTATTCCCTATTGTTATTCCCTTTGGGATTATGTAGCAAACATCACACAAGTAATGGTAATGTTATACATTAGTCGTAGATAAAGATTGATAATTTTGGATTTGTACTTTAATAAATACAAATTTTTAAAAATGGGTCCATCATTTAGAATAATCCTGTATTACCTATATCATAACAACCCAATACATGTTTGAAAAACGATTATGTTATTCTGATATTTGAGATATTTATTAAAAATTATGAGTAACCGAAATAATTGTTAAGAATTCGCACGTAAAAAGTTCTAGTCTCAAGATAAATTATATTTATGACGTCATACTACTGCATTTCAGTGTAAACTTTAATTTCAGTTATCTTTTTTATTTAAATGGATACCTATAATTTGTAATTTACATCCAAATCTACGATTTTTAATGATTTATTTCTCATTATTTGACTGCTTTGGCCTCATCTCACACCGAAATCACGCACGCTTATGATTGACGGCTTTTCTACCTTAATATCTCTGAAGAGTTAGTCAAGCGAATAAATTCTTTGTCTAGATGTCTAGAATGATTGTCACCGTCTTCTCGTTATTGCATAAATGCAAGTCTGTCGTTTTTAAATCTTTTCTTATCACTAATTAAATGAAAAATGAAGTGAAACTTTCTGAATCATAAAGAATGCATTTCTTTTATCCGGAGCTTTTTAAATATTCATTCAATTCCAAGTTTAATCTGATTTATTTGAAAAGGTTAACTTTCCGTTCCGATGCTGTTAATAATGCCTTTGTCGCGAATTCACCGTCAAATACACTTAGAGAAGAAAGGAAAATCAGATACGAGAAATCACACTTTTTATATGATAATTTTAAACCATTTTTCATACTTAACTACGTAGTAATAACTTAATTGCAAATATGCACCTTTGAAAAACAAATATGTTGTAATTAGGAAGGAAGGATATTGTATTCCAATTTTTAAAACTATATCTTATAAAAAGAAAATAATCCGTCAAGTATTACTTATTTATTAATTACTGTTTAGTTTATTCAAAATAAGGATTTGAACCGCACAAAATAACGGTTCAGGTTCGGTTCGCTATTCACTTAATACTAGATGATTCGGTTTTGTTCCGGTTTTTTCTTGAAATGAAGCGCTAAATAGTTTTCAGAAAAGCTGTTATAGTTTCGATTTCAGGTTAGCGATGTATTAAATAACGACCGACCACTTAATTAAAAATATTTTAATTAAAATAGAAACCAAAATCTATGATCAAACTAAATATTGAAGAAAAATAAAGAGAAAACTTCAATAATTTTCCTACGAACGCCTTTCTGTGTAAAGGTATGCTGCCGCCTTAACCTCATAGAAAGTAGGATATTTTTAATTAAAAGATATGTCGGCAAAAAATATACCACGTAAGTAATGTGTGCGTTTGGTATTTGTCTCGGTATTTGTACATCTCTTGGTATACCACCTCGCGTTGAAACATAAACCCTACCGCACTTATAATGTAAATAACTATTTAAGTCTTCGCGTAAAATAAAGCAATTCAAAAGGTCCTAAACTCCTAAACGAAAAATAATAAAACGGAATCTTTTTTCCACTCATTCCGCGCTCTGTTTGTGACAGTAACAAACGATAGCGCCCTATAAAATTTCCATAATCCAGAACGGTCATCATTTCAACACCCAGCGATCGTAGCAGGCTAAGAAATGCCAAGAAACGCTCACGAAAACGGCAAGTGACACTAACTGAACTCTAAGCCAAAGAAACGCACTACAAATTTTATTAAGAGGCTCGCGGGAGATATAGATTTGTGCAAAATGTGGCAAAATGGGAATTTTATTGTAGGAAAAATATCTACTTATTTTTATTTAAAGATCATTGATTGTATATCGTTTATTATTAAGATTATTTTTATCTAAATAATTTTGTAGTTTTATCGCAAATGTAAACTGATGTCGCCAAGCGACAATTGCCGACGTTGTGAATTTAATTTCTTCGTTTGAAATCTCTTATGACAGCTCATGTTCAGTTGCCATGTTGAGTAAGGTAAATGATTAACCAATCAAATTCATTAAAATTGACGCCTTACGTTATGTGATCAAACTAACTGCACACTCGCGATGATGGTATTGTCCATCCAGCAAACCGATTCCGTCACAATAGACGTTTACGAAAATTATACAAGTTTATACCGTAATTACCGAAAAATCTTCCTGTTAATTTGCCCTGCGTTTGAAAATAATACCGCATTTACCATATACATGCATCCAGTTTACGATTTGTGGACTGACTAGCTTTGACGATAAATCGTTAACCATGTAAAAAAATCTGAAGTGGCCTGCACACAACCTTCCGCCATATCTAGACTTATAAACATAAATGTATACGTATACAATCCGGTGTCCCTAAAATATACAAATAAAAATCTAAAATATTCAAACACAGAAATTTGCATCACCTGAATCAAAAGATTCGTTCACAGGCAAACTATTCTGTGTTAAAGCCATCGAAGCCATCCTCCGTTCAATTACTACATTTAATATCTTACTTATGACTTATATGGCGCTAGTATGTCAACTTGTCACCCGCCTCACCTGTCAATAATTTTTACGCAGAAACAAAAATCAAACGAACATGGATTACAAGATTTCAACGTTTTGTCTGATAAATTTATTTTTTAAATTTTACTGCAGTTCTTTAATGCTACCAGATACAGAAAAAAAATTTATAACGTAAGTTGTAAATAACTTTGCCTCTTATTCTTATTACAAATAAATACTATATTTATCCAAATTTATATAAATTTTTGACAATTATCTTTTTCAATCTTCAAAAAATATCACTTCTGGTGAAGATAATTGTACCAAAATCTAATGAGCTCTTCCGATTCGTATAATTGTAAAATACCAAATATCAAATTTTTTGGACTATAACTATACGTACATTACTCAATAATAATAATAATTATTATTATTATTTATTTATTTTTTAGTATTCACACATTTTAAAATTCTCAGGTACAGTGAAAGGTAGACATTACAAGTGTAACATGTGAAAAGTTATGTTTTGAAAATTCTTCCACCGAATAAAAACAGTTTTTTGTGAATTCGGTCTTTATATATTTGGAAAAAGGTTCCTTTGCCAGTGTTTTCATATTTTCCGGAAGTATATTGTGAAGGCGGATTTTGGAGACCATTTTGAGCTTTGGTAATCCTGTTGGCTGGAACAGAAAAATTATTTTTGTTGCATGTATTATGGTCATGGAATTGGGAGTTAATTTAAAATTTATTCTTGATGTACACATATTTCAGACAGTTTTATATACACAATGAAAGGATTGTTAAGATGTTTTCTTCTTTAAACTGTTCGCTACGACTCTTTCTGCTGCTTAATGAACATAGTGCCTGTATAGCTTTTTTCTGCAGACTGCATCCTGCATCCTGAAGTTTTTGAGTGCTTTTACACTCGACCTACATGCAGGCACAAATGGAATCCATGATCCATGGAACAAGCTATCTGTCAATTTATAAACTATATATAGATCTGTCGTTGCGGCATAGGCACTAATAATTAAGAATAATAAATAATAAAACAAAACTTATATGTGTTTCATGGGAAACATAAATTACCTGCTGTACAATATTATCGAACTTTGATGTGCACTTCTAATATTTATAGAATGTTCCTAAAAGCTTGTTAAAAGCTTTTATGAACATTCTACAATTATTTACCTAATTCAAAGCAAAATATAGTACTACAATGTCCAACATTGTGATATTTGAAATCTATGAACTCATATTTGATAAGTTTATAAGACTGCCCTTAGTGTGCCACATGACGATATCCTTAACATTTCGAAATTCAAATTTTTTACTTTACCGCGTTGATAACTCGAAATATTGGGGTGGGGGAAAAAAACGTTTCCTACAATAGTTTCTTATTTTTTGCGTAGAACACGTTGCCACAATAAAAAAGTGGGGTTCCCATTTAAAAAAATCAAGTTGACCCCAATATGGGCAGTATGCCCACTTTGGGCAGAAAACTAATTACATGGTTTTTCTTCCCCCTCAAATTCATCGAACCCGTATTTCGCCGATTTTCGATCCGTGGCGCGGTTCCCGAGATATTTTGGTTTTCAAAAAAACACCCTGTATAAACAATTGATATTTTTATTAAAACTTCAAGACGGGTTTAGAACCATCCTTTATCTTTACAGTACTTCAAAAAATTTTAAAATATCTTTAAAAATAAGTCCAGAATTCCGAATAAATGATACCACTATTTCTAGACTCTAGAAGTTCCGCCTTAATAAAGTAAGACTCTTAAATATTGAAATGCTATGTAGTTTTCGATTAAATAATGCTTTGTCATTGTTCAAGTTAAATTTCACATTTTTATTTTGAACAATAAAGCCAGAATTGATGAGATTCTGATACTATTAACGTGCGCTTTAAGCCTTAAGTAAAGAAATTGACAAAATTTCTAAAAGGCGTAATATTGCCAATTATTATTATTATTAATTATAAAATATCAATTTTACCTGCGAAATACAATATTTCTCTTCATCATTATATTCCATATTTCATTTTTATTCCGTACCTCAGGATTATTAATAATAACTCAGTAATTTGTAACACAATATCCGGTAAATTTTCCCTCGTATGTAAGGTGATATGATGTATGAAACATTTGTGTAATTCCGCAGGATCAATATATGGGACCGGGATGTTAGGGATAGCTAGGGACCGCCGGTTGTAAAGAAGGACTCATCCGTATCGTCATTATCAAAACTCCTGTCAATTACACTGACTGAGATGAATGGGTCTTCAAACGTTCAAATCACAACCAGAAGAGATACACACGATATTATATTCACTGATAAGCAACGTATTTTTTAGTTTCATTATTATGCCAATCTTGGTTTGCTGTTAACCTTCCATAGTCGCGCTCATTTTTAGAACGCTACTGGTCGCGCTGGGTCTCGTAGACTTTGTAAGATATTTCGAAAATAATTTATTTTTTATAACAAATTTAGCTAAATTTTCATTAAATGGTTATTATTCTGTGTTATTTAAGTTTTTATTTTTCAGTACCTATTATATTTGCAAAAGTATGTATTATTGAAAATTTCTGAAATATATAGCAACAGAATTACATGTTTTCAAACTTAAAGTTTCATTTTGTTTATAAAATAAATAAATATGTTTTTACATACAAAAAATGGTGGATTCATGACAAATAAGTTTTACAGAAAAAAATTTATGTATTTTCATTAGTGCACATTGGGCAAAGCATTTTAGCGTGCGACAGGCCAGAATCATTGTCAAAGAAAGGTTCTTCTGCTTCGAATTCATCCCATAAACGACGTAAATTTTCATAATTCATCAAAAATATTTTCTTTGGTTATACATAAAAGTCTATTATTAAAATATTTGAACTTTACCTTGCAATTCTGAAATCAATTAATGGCGACAATTAAAAAAAAGTAAAATAATAGAGGGACACAACTAGTCGCGCCGGGTCTGTAAGACTTTATCGCTAATTATAGACCAAACAATAAAACATATTGACTTCAAACTTTACTATGTTGTACAAAATCAAAAACTGGAAAGTTACACAGCTGCACAAGTATCGCCTTTCCCCCACCCTTCAATAAACAATAAATAAAAATTGGTTGGGTCTGTGAGACTTGATGCGACTAGTGGAAGGTTAAAAATACCACTCTGTTTTTACCTCCCATTCCGTATTCCATAAGGGGAGGTATTGTGACGGGTCAAAATTTTCGAGCGTGAGTTTTTAGTGAATAAGCACGTTTTAGGGTCCCTAGAATACGAATTTAACTTTTTCTAAATGATGTCTGTGCGTAGGTATGTGTGTGTGTCCGTACTCGAATGTTACAATTTTTTCGTTGATGATAACTCAAAAAATATCAATCATTAAACAACCCAGTGAATTTTGGATGCAATCGGAAGTAGGTAGTACTTTTATTAATTATCTCGATTCATAATAAGTTTATGACAATATTTTGTATTTCTAATAAAAGATTATATTATATCATCTACAATTAAGTACCTAGTATGTTTCTTTTTTTTCTATACGAAAGTGTGAATTCACATGTTTTCAGATATTAAAATTGATGGTGAAAGTAGGCTTTTGAAACATTGTGTGGTGAAAATAATTTCCACACTCATTTTGTGCACTGAAAGCGAATTTTTCAAAAAGTACATTTGTCATAGAGTAAAATTCAAATAGCTAGAACCCTGGACTGCGCGAGAAGGCAGAGCTTGTCATGTACTGTCCGTTTTACAAAAGCGGAGCTAGTAAGTATATGCTGCGCTGCACTTCACTTAATTTTCAAAGAAAACTAAAATATAACTCAATCACAATCAATTACAAAATTCGCAAAGTTACACGAAGCAAAACACTACGAATATCAGCATGAGAATAACAGATATTGAAGCTGATGTTCTGTAGAACAGACAGTAGCGTAGTTTCCTCTTGTTTATCATCTATGCTTCTCTCTCTAAGACGAGAATTTGTACTTCGCGCAGGGTTCTAGCTATTTGAATTTTACTCTACCTAAAACACTTTATTTGTAATATGTATTCAAAAATGGACGATTTCATAATGATGTCACAATGATGATCATAATGATGATCGATAACCACGTTTTTATTGAATTGTTAAGCACGGCAAATAATGTTTATTTTAAAATTAGCTATATTGACGATATACGATTGTGCACCACGTTGGATAGAGCTTGTTTGTTGCCCTTGGCGAGTCGTCATCGCATAATACAAAATGTGTGCGTTATGTATTTGTACTCCGCTTCGCGTCGTACAATAAAACCTACCGCACTTATAAAGTAAATAACTATTAGCCATACTTATTGAGCCCTTATTGATGTTCTACAAGCAAAGAACATTTGTACTGTTAATACCCGGTTAACTAACTGAATTTAGCATTGTATGACAGTACATGTTATCTGCCAAACAAACTATACAAGACTATCCCCCAATTTAGTTTCCATTTTATCACTTCCTAATTCACCGTCCAACCACCTCTGGGTTTTTTGTCTCATTCTTCGCTCTACATTCGCGTCACGTAGCATTACTTGTTCTAATGATGCCTCCGAAGCAAAAACTCTTTCAAGCATGACAAATACTAAGTCAACTACAACGTATAACGTATGTAGTACGAATGCCGCGCGACCGAGAAGGCTTTACAAGTCGGCTTAGTTACAGTCATAACTTCAACAACTTGCTCAGATAAGGGATAAGACTGTGGTTATATGAACGAATATCTTATATTAAAAGGGGCGAGAGATGATAGAAAGATATTTGTTTCTTTGCAGAGGTTTCCTTTAAGGCTGGTTTATGCAACTTTTCATAATGCATAAAAACATAGTCCATGATAATACGCATGCGATATTAAAACCTTTACAGTGCATGCGTATTATCACTACGTTTTATTCTTATGCATAAGGGCTGGTTTATAATGGATGTAATCGGTTACTTATTCTGTATTCTGTAATATGTGTGATGTGTGTGGTGCATAATCATTTCAGTAATCTGCTAACTTCACGACATAACCTTTCTTATACCTGTCAGAAATAGATCCGTGTGTTGAAAGTTACATGGTTGGATTTACAATGTTTATAACAATAAATATTGTAGCGAAATATAAAATACTTTTTCTATTTGGCGTTCACAAAGTTAACTTTGTGAAACGCAACTGAATGTTGCTAGAGCTCACTTTGTGACACGCAACATATTTTTATAGAAGGTTGATCAGATCAGTATCAGATGACATTTATTTCAATTGTTAAACGTCAAACTTCAGAATTGACAAATTTCAGTATAACCTCTAAATATGTTTTGCTTAATTAATTACTTTTTATTCCATAAAATTAATGAATCTAGAAATTGAAAACATATAAGTTAAATATTTTCTATAATATCTGTACTTATCACCTAGAATAGTTCAGTAATATATACTTTTGCAGTGACAGTTAAATAAATGGCAATATTAATATCACCAACCAAAACGTTGCACACATAAATTTCCCTAAATCGACTTGTGTATATTGTGGCAGTATAATTTAAATTATAATAATAAAAAGACACCAAATAGAAAAAATAGTATAAAGAACTCATTTTATAAGACTTTTTTCGCACTTGTTCTTTAGTAAACTCGCCCGAGGGCTCGTTTTACTAAATTTGAACATGTGCGAAAAAATTATGTCTTATAAAACTTGTTCTTTAATATACTATACTGTTACAGTATAGGTAAACGTCAAATCCAGTGTCATTATGAACCATAACATAGAAATACCTATAGCTCATGTTAACAGAACACAGAAGAAGTCACCAGTTACATCCATTAAGAACCAGCCAGGATCTGAAATAGATCCTGTAATCTTGAATACTATTGCACTTATGGCCATTTGCACCGATTCCACTTAAATTTTAAGTGTCACATAAATGAAAAATATCGAATCGAACTCATGACAGCAACGTTATATCTACGTTTAATAATTTGATTTTGATTCGAAATTGTTTATTTAAGGAAAACTTAAATTTTAAGTGGAAGCGGTGCAACTGGCCATTAGAGTTCAAATTTGTATTAAGTTGGTATTAAAATATTCATGTCACTATGATTCGGTTTCTGAAAATATATTTAACTCTTCAATAAACTTCCAAGTGGGTTTTGAAACATCAAAGGATTTATTTGCCCCGTTCAGTAAAAATTAATTGACGTTTCAAAAACTATAATTTTCATTATGTTTGTATTCTCTGATATTTCGTAAATTGATAATGACAGGTGACAGAGTGCGTATTTGCTAATTTAACCAGACCTAATTTGATTTGAAAATTATTGTTAGTTCAGGATAAAACCATGAGTTAGTTATCTGACGTATTAAAAACAAAATAATTTTAACCTTTCAATAAAGTTAACTGTTCAGTTAAATATCATATACCTTTGTTTTTGTAATACTCGAGTAATTTAATTATTATTATTATTTTAAAAATAAACATTAAAAATGTTACATATAGTGACTTTTTGACCTCCTGTAGTGTAAACATAACAATCAAACATCGTTGCCGCCTGTGGTAGTTGTGATTTTACACATGTGTCGGTTCGGTAAAGGAACTAAAATTTTTATAGCTTTAAGAGGTTGTTAAAAAAATTGAAATAAAAAAAGAGCCTACAGAAACGCTAGTTTTACAATTTATTGTTCAATAGAATCTGAAATAATTTTTCGTAAATAGGTATGTCGGCCAAAAATATAATATATAATGCTTGCATTAGGTATTTATACATCGCACAAATTTATTAAAGCATTCCGATTCACACCGTACTTTAATATATAATCCTGTATTATATATTAAAGTTCCACAACTTAGGACAAAAAATTATAGGATATATACTGTACGACGTGCTGATCATGGAACAAAAAGAATTCGCAAAGTTAGGGGTAGTTTACATGACGTGTGTACATTTTAAGTATCACTTCACTGTTTTGATGGTATATTTGGTAATTTGACATTTATTAGTATTAGTATTAGATTTTATGTAAACAATTACTTTTATTGTGGAAGATTTAAAAAAAATTATTAAAAATAACTACCGACCAGTGGCAAAAAATGTTTGCTTGAAATACGATGCAATATTTTTTGCGAATTTAAAAAAAATTCTTTTTGTTTCATGATCAGCACGTCGTACTGTATATACATTTTAATTTTTTGTCCAAAGTTATGGAACAGCCTGTATAGAACCTCGCGTTGGAAAATAAAACCTACCATAAAGTTTGGGATTATTTTCCGAGCTATTTCCCTATATAATATTTAGTTTTTTTATATTTATTCAAATGTATAACGCACGTGTGTGTAATGATGACACAGTTTTTTTGTCTCAATAATAATGGCAGAACATTTTGTTCGAGTTGATATTAAAAACCAAATATAGAATTTTATAAGATGGTAAATGGCAAATGGTAAAAATCGGTAAAAGATTTTTGCACCGAATAACATTAGCTTTAAAAATAGCGTTGATAAAATAAACCGTATAGAGCATTGATGGGTACTATCTTAAAGTTTGGAGGAAGTTATTCATTTTCTCCTCTCCAAAATTCAAAGAAAATTTTGACAGATTTATTAAAACTAATATCCAATTTTTTTTCAGTAAAGTATAGAAAAATTATTTTTGTAAAGGTGACCTTAGAATTTGAAATGATTTAGTGCTGAAATGGAGTAAAAGTTTCTAGTCATATTTCAGAAAACTTTCACGATAATATCTTCACAGAGATACTACTCGAGAAAAATCCCAAGTACCTACCGAATTAAAAAACATATTTATCCCGCGCTTCATTGATACAAATGACTTGAAAAACTTAACATCATCTACCTGCAAAACAAGATAATGCCCGAGAAAATTATGAGAAACTTTCCACAGATTTACAGCCCGGCAATTTACAAAGAAATGTTGAAGAAATCCGCATATCCACGTCGAAATTCAGTTATGATGTACATTTGTTTGAAAACAAAAGACGAAGAGCTGTAAATTCCCGTGTCGCACGCGATCTAGTTGACAATCACCTAGCAACAGAGCACAGGGGAGAGGGGAACATGAGGCTAAGAAAGAGATAGACATAATCGTAATTACCAGCACGTGTAGCTCCATAGCTTCTACACTACAGATTTAGGTTAACTTGAAACAGTTGAACGACGTTATAGATTTGTTTTCAAGACGCTAACCTGGATCTTAAATTACCCTCAAGACAAGATGCTTATGTCGTAGGAATACCGGCCCGCGAAAATGGTAGCAGACTGGCCCCAGTGGCAGAATTTTAGCAATTTTATTGGTGTGGCAATATATGAACTAGGGCTGTCAAAATCCGAAAAAAATTGAATCCGGATATATGTCTATTCGGTATCCGAAAAATCCGGTAACCGGATATATCCGAAATCCGGTATCCGAAATCCGGATACATCCGGAATCCGGTATCCGAAATCCGGATTTATCCGGATACCGGATTTCGGATTTATCCGGATACCGAACGGATTCCGGTTTATCCGGATTTAAAAATTTCGGATTCCGGATAATTTAAAATCTAAATATTCGGAATCCGTTGACAGCCCTGTGTTTACGTTAGTTCAATTATTATGTTTCTATACTTGTTTGATATCTACATCCAAATTCCTTTGTATACGTCGTGCGGTAGCATGATAAAAATGTCTTTAAATTGAAGACCACAGGCGCGCATTGGGACATTTTCATCCATGCGAAAACTGTTACTGTTAGTTTTGTTTTAAGTTTTAATTTTAAATTAATATAGTTGTATCCGGATATCGGATTCATCTAGATACAGAATTCGGTTTCATCCGGATATCGGATTTATCCGGATACCGGATTTCGGATTTATCCGGATACCGGATTTCGGATTTATTCGGATACCGGATTTCGGATTTATCCGGATACCGGATACTGAACGGATTCCGGTTTACCCGGATACCGGTTTATCCGGATTGAAAAATTTCGGATTCCGGATAATTTAAAATCCGGATGTCCGGATATCCGGAATCCGTTGACAGCCCTAATATGAACTATAGAAGTCAGGCTCACATTTAAAATAGATAATGAGCCGCAGGCGAATTTGTATTAATTCAAGGTCAAAATCCTTATAATTAAAAGTTACATTTTATTCTGGGATGTCAAGCTTCATGTTTTTCTCTCTTTTATGGACAATTTTTTTTTCTGTTAAATAAGAAAAGACTTAAAAGTCACCTAAAAGTACTATAGGTACTTGATTTAATATCTAAAAGGACAAACTTGAAGTTGTCTCGCTGATCCATATTTACACTGTGTAAATACGAGAAAAATATAACTAGATTTTTTTGGCGGCAAAATTAAATTTGACCTATCAGAGGGAAAACTCGATACAGTCACTGACAACTTAACAGCTGACGAGACAAGATGGAGAACATTCGTTTGTTTACATTACTTTAAAACTGGTGTTACGTCAGCCAATCAAAAACGATCAGTTTTAGCATTCCAACATCAGATTTGCCCGAGTAGTTTGTAAATAGAGTATAGTAGTGAATAGTCGACACACAACCGTACTAGTACAAATAGTCAAGTGTATTCATTTTGATTGGCTGTGAAATTCAATATTCTGCATTTTTATTGGTCTTTTTTTTTGATAGATGACAGATGATGTGAATAATCAAGCAAATAAATATGAGCCATAAATTAATTTGGTAAAGTTTCTCATAATTCCTGTCTAGAAACGACAACTCGGGTCAAAATTTAATCTTAAATATCACTCCAGCTTTGTTACCTATCGTGTTCCTAATTTTAGCAATAAATTCATGGTTCTTATTACATTACTTATGAGAATAATTATTATTATTGTAAAAAAAGTTGTGATCAAAATAATTAAATTGTTAAGAAAAACTTGAACTCTCCAGTATTAATTCAATATTTACCCCTGAATTTTACTCTCACTGGAGAATATTTAAAAATATTCCGTTGGTGTCTGTACCACGTGATCTAGGTCAATGTCTGTATCCGGTTAAATTATTAACAGAAAACAAAAGTTGCCGCTTTTAAATATTTAAACCGGGATTCTGGACACGTTCCCTACTTCCGGGCTGGAAGTGGACGTAAAAATTAAAAATCCTATAAAAACCTAACAGGGATATTAGCTTTATAAGTTGGCAAGCTGTTGGACGGCAGCACTGAAACTGTAATGGAGCCAAAAGTGTTACTGGGGAAGTAAATTAGTTAGAAGAGGGGGAGGAAAGTGTCATTTTTAGGAGAAGGGTTGCCGACGAGTAAACGGATATTCAAATGTTTAAGGTGGTAAGTCGTACGCGGATGACAGATACAGCAATTGTTTTTACAATTTACAATAAAATTAATTTATTAAATTATTAATAATTCAGTTCATGTTTTTAATTAATATTTAATAAAAACATAATTTGCTCGTATTAATAATTTTTTGACATATTTGTATTTAATATCCACATATGATAGTATGATAGTATAGGGAGTATTAAAAATTAATCGTTGTTTCTACTTATACGACGAAAATTTATTCAGTTGATATTGTATTCTTATTTTTATTATAGCACCCTGTAAATATGCATGGATCATGCATAGATACAGCGAATAATATTGTTAATTTCCTCTACCTTGATGTATTAATTGAGGTAAAACAATTTAGTAGGTAATACATTTAAATATTGATATTTTGCAATAATTCGCCGATCTACATTTGATTCAAATATATTTGCTAGTAAAGCAAATAAAGTAAATGTAATTTGATGTATTTATACAACATTTCAAATATACAAATGAACTAAATTTCCCGTTTAAATAAGTTTACTTTTTAAATAAAATTTTCATGTGATGTAATTATTTTATTAAAATTAGAGGATTTAGTTGGTAAATAACGCGACAAATTTAATTAGGTAATAGGATTGTCATTTTAATTATTTCCTGATTTTACTTTCATATTCTGAAATTTTAAATTCAACCTTTGGTTTTTGCTATGAAATCGTATGAAATTTAAAGCAAAGAAGGTGTAACAATCATATTTTCAAAATCTTAACCTTATGTTATGGACCTGCTAAGATAACCGATGGTTAACTATTACTTAGATTAATTTGTGCTGTTAAGAAATTAAAGCCCCATTCACATAAGCATTTAGTTTTAAGCTTTACATTTTTTATTTTCACGTTTAAGAAATTTTAAATTCGTATAACTAAATACGAGCATTTACAAGTCCCACTTTCAAACACTGTGAATACTAGTAATACTAGATGTATTCAAACTTTCTTAAACGTAAACATAAATGAAAACCTTAAGACTAAATGCTTATGTGAGTGAGGTTTAAAAGTATTGAAAGTGTATGACATCAAAATAAATGAATTTTATTATGAGTATGTAATAAAAGATTTAGCCAATCCGTAAAAGAAGAACATAATTAAATCTTTACTGATAACTTATAACTTAGTAAAATATGCATTCAACACCAGAAAATAAAGCCCAGAATATTCATACGTGAAAAATACATGCACAATAAAATTCAGAACTAGAAAACTTATACATAATAAAATAGATACCTGCTTTAATAGATTGAGAGAGGTGCCAAAACATCGGGACGAAAAACCGAGTTAGAAAGATTACATGAAATTTAATTTGTATATAGGTATTAGATATTTTAACACATAATTCACACTAGAGGCTTATGATAGAAATAATAAGTTCGGAAACATTCACGAATTTTGCCATTTTTAGTTTTGTACACAGGTTTGTCGTTTCTTGGTCATTTGAAGGTTGAAAGGTACTATCTCACTTGCGCACCTATCGTGAGAAATATTGCGCTAAGAGTCCCATTAGGTTGAATTGTACTAAATGAACATTCCAATATTCTTGAGTACCACATACTCGGTTTTGACTATAACTTTTCTAGATTTGCGTCTTCCTGTGTTTGGAATATATAATTATTTTTTAAATTTTGTGCAAATTTGTCTTACACTTTCTGAGACAGCTGGTCACCATTTTGTTTTCAAGATGGCGGGCTAAGGTTCAAATGGCCTAAAACCTAGCTCGAAAGACACTTAATAATTTACAAAAGGTTTCGTCTTAATCGGTTCAGCACTTTTTGAGAAAATCGCGGACATCAAACTTAATATAGATGAAACAAACAGCTGAAACTTACAACCTTCCTTCTATTTGGATGTCGGTTAAAAATAATAGGAGAACCTGATCGAATTCGAAAATATATAAAATCTAGGTGTATAAAAATCTGCTACATTTTAATAATTAATATAATAATGAGCTTTAAACTACTCTTTATCTTTTGATGGGTCTTCACTCTCCAACAGCAAGAATATGAATACAAAATTACCTATAAATGCGACATTACTGCACCATAACTATTTTCATAGACCAAACCCATAAATTTAATGATGTTAAGCGAAACAAGTAAAGTAAGCATACCTTTAGTTATTACAGGCATTAGTAGTTGCCAAAGAAAACGAAATGAAGTATTTATATATTTCAAATGAGTTTTATGCATTTAGAATAAAATTTATATGAGATATTTTTATGAAGAGGTGTCTTGACACTTCGGACAGTAATACAGTTGTCCTTCTTCGGCCAGTAAAATCTTTAAGTCAACATTGTAAACAAAAAAACAAGTAATATGCATGCACACATAATAATACTAGCTTTACTTACCAAACTTGGGAATTGGGAGTTATATGTCATAGGTAGATTGTAAAAAGCCTAGGCATGTAGGCATATTATAAAACACAATGTCACATCATTTTACTTCACTTAAGAAGGGTATTAGGTTCTTTATTTAGATTCAGTAAATATGTATAATAATGAAATTTTATGAACCGTGAAATTGTGGTACTAAAGGTACCTACTATATAATCACATTGTATACTTGGTTTCTTTTGTTAAAACAAATAATAATTTTGTTTTAATTAAAGTTAAGCCTTATTCATATAAGCAAGCACGGTTTACATTTATATTTAACACGATTCGCTACCGTGCCAGAAAACGTCCAAAAACATGGCTTTCGGCCGCCAGTCTACAGCGTTTATTGTTTTGTTAAATACAATAATCTAAAGAAATTGTTGAAGATAAAAGTACAATTTACAAAATGGTCGATGCAGAATTTTAAAATTTTGTCAATATGTTAATTTGAATTTTGCGAATTTTTGTAATTTTTTGTACTTACACAAATATCTTCTTTTTAAATTCGATCGGTTATTTTGTAGATCCAAGCTTTGTTGACAACATATTAAAATTTAAAGTTAATTCACTTATAAATAAAAGCTATACAGTGGTCGACGGAAACCCTCTTTTTTACAAATACCTATTGCAACTTTTTTGCACGTATGGGTGCCAAAATTATTTTTTCCCCTCAAAACTAAATTATTTGTTATTATTATTATTACATCAAAATAATAAACGTTATAAAATAGCGTGCGGAATCAATATTTTTGACTGTTGTTTGGTAGGGTATCACATTAAATTTAAGAAACATTGCATCCACATAATAAACTTAAAATGGCTTTAATAAATTTTATATTGTATAATAATTTAAAATAGTATTTAAATAATTATTGTTTATTGATAAATAGTAATTTTGATGTTAGAATTGCGAGACTCTTGTGACAGTCTCGCGAGATTTCTCGTTCTCGCACTAGTAATATCGATCTCGCCTCGATTTATAAACTTCAATCTCGCTCTCGCTCTCATCTCGCATATTTGCTGCTAGACGAGGCGAGATGCAAGAGTAATCTCGCGTCACCTTGCATCATTAATCTAAACAGATTAAAATATATGGTTAGTCTTGAGTTTTTATTAATAATTAAAACTAAAAAACGAAACACAATGTCAAAAACAGTATTTTGTAATTTTGACAAAGATAAAAATGATTATTCGTCCGTAATATTTAAAAGCGGCAAATTATTGAGTAAAATTTTTTTTTCATCATTCGATGCAGCCTCTTCAGTCCTTGTAAGTATATCATTTGGCGCCAAAAGGGTACAGAATATTTGCCGAATATTCTGTTATTCGGCAGACAGTTCTGCATAATATTCGGTATTCGGCACATTTACTATTCGTTGCATCTCTATTAATCAGTAATAAATGAAGTATCTGTTTTGTACTAATATTAATAAAATTGTTGTTCTAAGTGATTTATTGGACCATGAGAAGGATACACTAATCAAAAAATCTGACGTGGACACCACATGACTTCCTTGTACGCCTTGTGTGTTCATACTTTTCTTAATAACTAAAATGTAGAATAATATAAAAAATTATTTTAACTTATTATACTAGTATACTCACAAATATATTTTAGTCATTTTATTTAAACTGCAGAAGAAGATATAAAGCATATTTTACTATTGTCACTGTCATGTCATAATCATTTAAATTTTACGTAGTAACAAATGTTAATCGATCATGGACTACAAGATACCGAAATACTAAATTATAAATATATACTTTAATTATTCCTAAATGATACCAGATACAAAAATATTTATAAAATACCGATTGTAGGTAATAATCACATAATCTTTCATTTAAAATTAAAAAACTTGTCTTAAATTAAATATTTGACAAAAGTACTACTTCCGGTTTGTAGATTGAAACCAAAAATAGGAGGTGCACAACTAGATGCTATAACAGTCCTAAATACAAAATTTCAACTTTCTACGTCTAACCGTATTTAAGTTATGCGACACACATACGTCCGTACGTACGCACATACGTACATACATACGTACAGACGTCACGACGAAACTAGTCATAATGGATTGAGAAAAGGTCATAACGGATATTTCCATCAAAATCTGAAAACCGAAATTTTTCGGGATTACAATACTTCCTTATTACTCCGTACAAGGAAGTAAAAGGAATTAATAATTATTTTATATGTACCTTAAGGTACATTTTATCGTAATTAATTGAAGTAGGTTTTTATATTTTTTGATCTGACTAATTCGTTTTATTTCTCAATTTACGTTTATCTTGGGACAGGAACGTTTTATATCAACAATTAAGAGCTCTTTGGATGCCGATTCTTATTCTGAACATCTTTTGTATTTACAGTTTGGCTCTTTAATCAATAGATAACTTAGAGCGAAATTAAAATTTTAACATTGTTTTTTCCTACACCCGGTGTAGGTAGTGTTCTTGTTCAGTTATCGCAGACATGAAAAACAAACTACTCGTATTATGGCGTAAAACAAGCTAAAGCGATAAGAAAATATAACGTGTACTAGACACAACATTAAAAATTCATTCATACACAACATAAATTTGTACACCTATTATAGCAAAGTTTTTGCAGTACCTACAACTGCATTCGAATCTAGCAATAGTTTTTTTTTTGCAGAGGAGTCATGTCATCAAAACTTTACAAAAATGAAAAATAACTGTAGTAATGACCGAGTGATGTTAAATGAATAAAGTAAATACTACTTTTTTGCATACTATAAGAATAGCGCATTTTCATTAAATTTACAATAATTTTAAAGTCGAACATAATGTTTTTAATGCATTTTTAATTTATTTAAAATAATTGTAGTTTGTTTTTTCACCACATATTGGCATTACTGAATTAAGAATTGTGTTTTGTGTTGTACGTTTACATGGCATTCATATTTTTTCTGTAACGCTATAGAGCTATAACTGGAAATATATTAAATTTTACAATTATATTTAAATATTAATCGTCTAATAATTCAATTCAATTGATCGCAAAACTTAGCATCGCATGTAAATTCAATAATACAACACACATTACATTTTTTTAAATTAAATTAGTATATGTAAATCTAGTATTCCGTGACGTCATTATCTAGTTCCGTGACGTCATTATCTAGTGACCAACATTGATGACGTGACTCCTCTCCAAAAAAATGTTTACTATAAATAATATTCACGTAACAGTCATACTCAGCAGTATTAAAGATTACAAACCTAACATTTTGTGAAGGAATAAAATACGATTTTCTCCAAATTAAAAAGGTATGATCAAAGGCAAATTATTGTAACTAACTCATGTGTTAATAGGCGATTAATAATCTCGGCAATTAATGCGTTCGCTTCAAAGGGATAAAATAAATTCAATTTATTTGCAATATAGTAGAAGTAGCCATAAACATAAGGAATAAATATCGTTAAATTAATTTCCTGTAGGTATCTGCTTTCAATTTTGAGAAAAACTAAATTATATACCGGGTGTTTCTGTACTTATGGATCAAACTTTAAGGGTATATGTAACACGTTCTACTGACTATTTCCCACATATTAATTAAACCAATCATTTGCTTCAATTTTTTTAATTCTAACCAATGCCGTTCAAAATATATCGGCAAAAGTTGTAAAAGTGTCCTAGGGATTGTTCAAGTGACAATTTTCCCGTTACATTGCTATGACAACTATGTATGGCAATCTTATTTATTTTGTATTGTTTTTAATTGAAATTAAAAGTGTCAAATCTTTTTGTGATAATTTCTTATACGATGAAATTTAAAAAAATCAAATATTACGCCAAAAATACAGTTACGTCAAAAACCTTTGTTAGGAACCAATTTCTAATGAACTTGTGAAACGAAATAATCTAAAATTAAAAATGTTGACACTCAGAGGTTAGTAAAAAAATGAAATGTCTATATAAACAACCGTTTCGGCACAAGAAATTAGTCTTGATTTAAAAACACGAAAAACCACGAATAATTATTCTAATCGGTCTGCAGCAGTATCAAATTTTGCTTACTCCGGCATTAGAAAACATTTAATAATAAAAATATTAGGACACTCCGACGTAAGTTGATTAGTTCATGTTTTATGTCTGTTTATTTGGGAAATAGTCTAACAAAATATATCTCGGTCTCATTATTTTTTAGGTAAAATTATTTCTTAAGATTGTTGCTTATAGGTAACATTCCTCGACAAATTTAATGATAAAATTCCTCGTCTTCAGCTCGGGATTTTGATCATGTCATTTGTCTCGAAATGTTACCAAGCAACAATCTTTTGAAAAAAAATTTTCCAGCAAAATAATGGTCCCTTGATATATATTACTATTGATAACGGAACAAAACGAATTTTTCAAAAATTCGCAAAATTAAGGGTAGTTTACTTATAAAGAAAACATGTTGAGTGCCACTGGGTTCATTACTGTGAAAGAATATTTTTTGACAGATGGTTTAACCAATAATATTGCGTAATGATGACGTCAAATGACGTAATGCAACCAATAGAATTTAAAATGTAAAATGATGTATCTGACAACATAATTTTGTAGATTAGGTTTTATTTTGTGACGTCAGTAACAAAAAATTAATTAATTTGTCACATGAAACGTCAAAATGTTTAGCAAAATGAGTCGTTTTGGTAGTATTTTTAACAAGAAAAATATTCTTCCTAAATACCATTCGAGATAATAATTTTTTGAAAGAATTTTTGTCTATTCCACGGCAACTTATTGCAATTTCACTCCACAAAACATCATCTGACAATTCCTCTCAACTTCGTTTCGGGAAATTGATGGATGATGTTTTGTGTCGTGAAATTGTTAGAAATAAGTTGCCGTGGAAACGACAAAACAATTCTCAAAAAATTATCATCTCTTATGGTATTACCTCTGATAATTATTATGCATTTATGTTGTTACATTACGTAATGCAATTTTGATATTAAATTAATTTCAATTATTCTGTTTCTTTCACAGAAATGAAACCAGTGGCACCCAACATGTTTTCTTTAAGTAAACCACCCTTAATTTTACGAATTTATGAAAAATTCTGTTTGTTCCGGTATCAGTATAACGTGTTACATATACATATACCCTTAAATTTTGATCCATAAGTACAGAAACACCCTGTATTTCAAAAATACATGTCAATAATCATAGTTGCCTGAAAATAGAAAACAAACAAGCTTAGTCAGATACGTCAGTTATTCTATTATGTCAAACGTGTGTCAAGTGCAATTAATTATACGAGTACTTACAGTTGTGTATAAGAAAGTGTGGTGACCACACCAAATTCAAAAGAAAAAGTTTTTACAGTTGTCAGTTCTCTTCGGGAAGCTTATATAAATTATCGCTATTTTCCATCATCCCCACTAAGCATTTCCTTCAGAAAGATATGTTTAATAACCACACATACAGGGTGAGTCATCGAAATGCCCGTCGTCGATATCTCCCTTGTCGTTAAAAATACAGCACAAATTTATTAACAGAATTTTTCGTCTACTCAAGGAGCATAACTTAAAATTATTTTCACATATACAGGGTGTTGCATAACGACTTGGCAATAATTGTTCGTCTTTTTTTAAATGAAACACCCTATATATTTTTATATATTTTGAATTGTATTTTATTAACCTATACGAACATATAAGTTTCATTTTAGTTTTCCGCGGCGTTGCAAAGTTATTCAATTTTTTCTCTAAAAAAAGCGGAATACACGTATTGTTTTATAAAGGCGTACTGAAGTTATTTTAATAGTAAAAATTATGAATTTTTTTTTCTGAACAACTGTAACTATACTCTTTGTTCTGACATAACTTTTTTTAAATGTTATTATACAGGGTGTTCAGTACAGATAATCAAATTTAGTCAATTTCAAATGGCTATAACTCGTCATTTTCAAATGGAACACCCTATATTTTATTATTCTGTTGTGTGTAATTTTGCATCTTTTAATGTTATAAAAGGTGTCCCATGCATAAAAACATTAATTTAATTAATTTCGAAATTAATGTTTTTATGCATGGGACACCTTTTATAACATAAAAAGATGCAAAATTACACACAACAGAATAATAAAATATGGGGTGTTCCATTTGAAAATGACGAGTTATAGCCATTTGAAATTGACTAAATTTGATTATCTGTACTGAACACCCTGTATAATAACATTAAAAAAAAGTTATGTCAGAACAAAGAGTATAGTTACAGTTGTTCAGAAAAAAAAATTCATAATTTTTACTATTAAAATAACTTCAGTACGCCTTTATAAAACAATACGTGTATTCGGCTTTTTTTAGAGAAAAAATTGAATAACTTGGCAACGCCGCGGAAAACTAAAATGAAACTTATATGTTCGTATAGGTTAATAAAATACAATTCAAAATATATAAAAATATATAGGGTGTTTCATTTAAAAAACGACGAACAACTATTGCCAAGTCATTATGAAACACCCTGTATATGTGAAAATAATTTTAAGTTATGCTCCTTGAGTAGACGAAAAATTCTGTTAATAATTTTATGCTGTATTTTTAACGACAAGGGAGATATCGAAGACGGGCATTTCGATGACTCACCCTGTATATACAACTTCCTTCAATGCCTTGTGTGTGTGTGTGTTTGGGCGTGTACACAGCACTGTGTGCATGTGTTGGTTCGATGTACGGAATTGGAAACCTCAACTCCTCAACTGCAATATTCTTATGAAAGGCAGGCAATTTGAATGAGATGGCTTTGAACATAGACCGAGTGGCTGGGATGGGGGGCGGGGGTTCTTCTGTGCTACACGGGTTCAGCTTCAAGAGAACGCGGGAGTCAACGCGAAAAATCAGAGAAAAATTACTGTTTTGCAACTAAATTTAATGTTAGTTAACTTTGAAAAGCTACAGATACGGGATGTAGCATGCTATATTATTCTCATAACGAGTACAGATTTAAAAATCTACCCGACAATAAGTTTTAATAATTTGCTTTCGTAAAGGCTTTAATTTTATACGTCACACTGCTTTAAATAATTTTTTTTTCCCGAAAGATTTAAGTCAATACCAACCTCGGCATAATTTGAATAATATGTGAAAAAATACTTCTTGACAAAATTGGAATAATTTTTGCAGATACAATTGACAGTCGCATAAATGGTATTTTTTACATTTCTACTAAACTTATCTCCCCTAGAACTTTAAATTGATACCAAACTCGGTATAGTTTTAATAATTTATTAAAGAAAAATAATTGACGATCGTTTAAATGTTATTTTTTATTATTCTACTATAATAATTGATACAACACTCGGTAATATTTTAATAATAATAAAATCATGAAGATTCATCAAAATCTCGAACTGTGAAAAAAATCACGATTACTATTATACTTCCCCTATTATAGTATAGGCCAAGGACGTAAAAATAACAATGTTATTCCTATACAGTGAGTTTACTTCAACGTGAAACATGGTTATATCATATCCATGGTTACGACTCTTGAACAATATAAGTAAGATATTTGGGCAGCTACAATAGTTCCAAGGAACGCTTTCAACATAAACTTTTAATTTTTCAAAATATAGGTAGCAACAGTATGAATTAACAAATTCAAATTTATTCCCTATGTAATTGTGAACTCGGTGTCCAGAGACGCAGAAAAAAGTCTTTACTTCGCTACTGTCAATTCCGCATTATTGTATGGTATACTTTTATGGGGTAATTCAGTTTTCGCTGACAGAATTTTCAAATTACAAAAAGAATCCGTACGTATACTGTGTCGAGCAAATTACAGAGATCATTGTAAGAATTTATTTATTGAACAGAAAATTTTAACTTTACCATGTTTTTACATTCTTCAGGTCTTATTACATGTAAAGGAAAATTATGCTAAGTTTGAAACAAATAGCACTACCATAATTACGAGGAAACAAACTAAAAACTTACCCGATAAAGTAGGAGGTCAATTATAACGAACTTCCATTGAAAATACGAAATTTACCCTTTATACCATTTAAAAAATATGTACAAATGCTTTTATTACAAAATAGTATATTGTGTATCTAGTGCGCAAAGTAAGCAATTGCGCGAGGCGAGTTGCAGCCCGAGCAGTAGCGGCTCGAGGCCTACCGAGGCGAGCCGAGGAGGCCGAGGGTCGCTACGGCGAGGGTTGCACCGAAGCCAAGCGCAATTGCGCCTTTGCTCACGAGATGCACACGATATTTTTTGTCATTACTGCACAAAAAGTAACCTTTTGAGTGACCTTACTTATCAAAAGATAAAATGAATACTTTTAAAATTAATATGTATAAAATAAAAAAGTAACTAATATTTACCTACATGTAAAAGCATAAGAAACTAATTATTAACAGTAAAGAAAATAACATTAAAATATAAAAATAAAATATTATTGTCCATTAGATCCAATATCCAATGCACAATCTGCACAATAGTCGACAGTAGAAACGTAGAAACTATGCATAGAGAAGTAGGTACTACAGCTGTTCACGTGCTTGTAGTATTAGATTATCACGTGTGTGGCGCTAGTGCTACGCGCACATTTCGTGTCGGTAACTACAGAAAACTGTGTGAATGTTAAATTTGCGTGCGCAAAGTGAAATTTTGCGCACGCTATTCCCGCACGCTTGTACTTTGCGCACGCATTTTTGTCTAGTTAAAAAATAAGCCACTTTGCGCACGCAAAACAGGCACGAAAAAGGTTACTTTTTGTGCAGGTATGACAAAAAGCATTTTATAGTATTAAAGAATTTTTGGAGCATAATTTTTAAATTTTTCTCTCTTTTGCGTATGTGACGTAGTTTTTTATTATTTTTATTATTATTATTATGTTTCATTTTAAAAAGAACTCTCTAATACATTGCTGTCAAATTCGTAACCATGGATATGATATAATATAACCATGTTTTACGTTAAAATAAACTCATACAGATTTCAAGTAGACATCCGGTAAGTTATGTATTAATATCATAGTTAAAATGTTTCCATAAAAAATCAATAAAACCTAAAGTCATCCACATTTTGAAAACCTTCCAGGTGCATTTAACCCTCTTTCCTTGCCATCATTCGCATATCCTAACACACTCCGTTCCAAAGCGAGTCGGACTTCCTAACCATCTTTTAATACTTCACCTCGCCGTGTGCGGTTGCGACTGATTGCTTCTTAAACTTGAATTTAACGCACACCAACTTCCAACTTCGCTGTGTCCCTGTGACACACGGCAAGTATGTGTGAGTGTGTGGGTTAGGGTGCTTGGGAAACTTAATATTATGTCTTGCAAAGAGCTGTGTGGGTGTGTGAGTGAGCACAGGTCGGGAGTGAGGGATATTTAGGAGGGTCAATGAACTGGGAAATTCAACGCGAGAATCTGAGGTGGCCAGCACATGACCGCGAGTCTAATTCTACTCCTTCCGGATGCCTACCCATTCCTTGAAAACTCAGAGGTACAAAATTCAAGTACAAGAACATTCCTGTACCCGAAAATTCAGACAAAATGCATCCATAATTAGTAACTCCACGAGACGATTAAATTCTTAAATTCTTCGGTGTATTCTGACGATGGTGCATCCAATATAGGTGTCCCAGAAAGTCTTTAATTTTCTTTTGGCACTATACTTTCAATTTCAAATTGAAATTGTCATTATTTATTTTATATTATTTCGCGCCTTTAAAAGCAGGAACTCGAAATGAACCGAAACAGGAACGAACACGGGAACGAACCGCAGCTATTTTAGCAAACTGCGAACCGAACCGAACTGTTAAAAATATGCTTATAAATCTTTATGAACATTATTGTAGTGTCTGTATTTTAGTCAAATATCTATTTTTTTAGAAAATAATTATAGGTATTTTAGTCCAAAACTGGAACATTTCTTTGAAATTAATCGTTTGTTATTTGATAAGTTGTTAAACTGAAACCGGAAGTTAAACCTCTATTTTGAAAACCGGGCAGCGGTTAATTCCAAGAAGAAATATGAAAATCGGAACAAAACCGAACCCTATAAAGCACCCCTGTTAAAAAGTTCAACGACACACAATTTATAGACATCTCTATTCAACTACATCAAAATATAATATCTACACAAAATTATTTATTTCATCTTATAATAGTATATTATTTAACGAGTAAATAATGTAGGCTATAATTAATGAGGATGAAAGTTTGTTCACGAGCCGAAGGCGAGTGTATAAATCATCCGAGTTTTTTTATCTACAACTTTTTAAATAAAACAACATTTTCTTACTACAAATTTGTATTGATATTAACTTAACCTCAAATTTTGGTGTGATGACAATTTATCCGAGTAATTTAGAACTATTATGGGCTAGTCATATACAGCGTTTTACAAATTTTTATTATTTTTACTGTTTCTGCTTACAACGTCATAAAATGATAACTTGATGTAACACTAATATTAAAACAGATGTGATGGCAGTTTGACAGTTCGAGAGAATAAAGTTCTCATTATTTAACAGTGTGAAATAAAGTTCTCATTATTTAACAGTGTGAAATAATGAATTCATTATTTCATAATGTGTCCTTATGGAGGGGTTTATTATACTACTTTCACGTATATAATGAATACATTATTCTATTGTTGTAGATAAACATTGATATGTACATGCATACAACAAACCGCTGTGGATTGAACTTGCAAAAATCGGTTCCTAGTTCAGCGCAAACGTGGTTTCGACAGGTTTAGTTTATTCCTCTTGTGCTCACAATATTATTTCGCTGATAAAATTTCATTCTCTTAGTGGTCGTGTTTTAAACGTTGCAATTCGAAATAAATAAAGCTCACACTTGTTCTGACAACCGTCCAAGGCAGCAAGCAGCTGTGAATGTAAGTGTGACCAGGCGCTAAGCGCGACCATTAAATCAAAATTAATTCTTTTCTCAAGAAGTTCGCACTCGCGTATTGCTTCCACCATATTATAAATTTCCCAGCACGTTTTCACGTTCTGTTGGAGTTAGTGTAGTCATAAATCGATAGTTTATCGGGATGAACACTTCAAGTTTAACCAGCTAGCAGCTTGAACTATAATATGCGAACGACTAATGGACCACTTCGATGTACTTAAAAATTTACTCATTACTTAGTTTTTAAGCAAATTATTTCTTAGTTTATTAGTTTGAAGATGGGGTTTTATTATTGTAGTTGGGGATATAAAATTGATCAAAATGTTTTACAATGTTCTGACAAATTTTGCTCTAATTAGGCTGAATTTCATTATACTTTTTTTATAGATTCATCCGAGAAGTTCCTAGCCATTTCTAGTATAATGTAAATCAGAAATTTCCATCTGAGTTCCGTTCGATTTCCATACTTTTTTCAGAAATATACTCTATTTTTCTATACGAACTTCGTACTTCATTTTACTACGCATGCTCAGTTCAGAGTGTAGTCAGTTTCACTAACTTTTAAAGTTTTGGCTCGGAAAAAATCAAAAATTTCCGATTGAATATGAATAGTTATGAAATAAAATATGAGATAATGTAAAAATCTGATGCGGACAACACATAACCTCCCGTCTCATAATACTGAAATAGAAATTTTAATGTATTTACCTAATAAATAAATAGTTTTTGGTTTTATTATTTATTAATGATTTCTGAAAGATTTTTTATTATACGATACCTTATTACATTTTTCCAGTTATATCTTCAATATAAAATATTTTGCCACTCTAAATTTCTGTCCATTTCTGTCTGTCTTTCTGTCAGATTGACAGCAATATTAGTGAACATAATGTACCATTTTTTATTTATTTTAGAATATTTCAATCTCAAACGTCAAACTTTAGTGGCTATGTTTACTCTCACTAGATGGCAATCTGATTGGCGTAAAAACTGATGAATAATGGCGTTACTATAGCAACCACAATCTGATTGGCTGAATAATGACTCATTCTTCTTCATATTTTAATAATGTACCGTCTTATCTATCTAGAAATGTACATATAATTAATGTATTACTTAATGCTCGCGAAAAAAAAATGTTTCGCACAAATAAAATGATGTTGATATTAGTTTAGAATCTTAATCTAAATCACCCATGCTGTGGACAGTTGGAACATGCAACAGCAGAACAACGGGACATTTTTAATTAGTTTTAATTTGACAAACAAATTATTTTTTTTTTAGAATAATAAAAGTCTTCTTTTATCTTATACTCGTAGGTACGTTTATGATTTTTAAAATTGATTATAAACATTCTTTCAAATTTTTAACTCAGCTTAGTAAACTAGAGCACCTCAAAAATAAAATCATATACCCTCCTAGTAGTAACTGCTATGCCATTATTTACGCAATTATTATGTTATGGACACTTTAATCGCATAATGAAAGTCGACTGTCTATTATTTTCCCCATGTTCCTTATATTTGTCATTTTGCGTATAAAATATAAAAATCGGTGTATATTGGACATTTGCAATGCTTCTCTGGTTACTATAGCAACATGTCCAAGTATAAGGAAGGCAGGGAGTTGTTAGGAATATGTTTACATCGACTTGGACTCTCTTTCTCTCTCCTTCGCTCTCTCGCATGTCCGATTCTATCGAGAACAGAAAGAAAACCAAGACACTTAATTTTATAAATTTGAGGGTCGATGGCTACTTTCCCAGAACAGATTCTTGATGATCTTAAGCATTAATAATATACAGAGTGATCGCGAATGATTGACCGTCGCGTGACTTAAAAAGTCAGTTATTTAGTCAAAGCTTTCTTCCGCGGAATAAATTTATCATTCATTTCCTGTCAACTGAATGAAATGTAGCAATATTGCGACAAATTTAGAGTCTATCTTGTTTTTTAAAACGTAAGATTTGAAATTTAAAAATTATATATTTTAACAATTGATAGATGTTAGTTTCTATAATTTGATTTAAAATCAAAGCAACAGGCTACATACAATTTGTTTGACAGCAGGACATTCTGTCAGTTTTATATACAAACAAATACGTGATATTTATTTATTTTTCAAAATTGATTTATTCTAAGAATATTTAAGGAATAAATAGGTAGACAAGTATATTATAAATATGCGAGAGGTAATAGACAATAGCACATCATATTACTTCACTAGTGAGGTAATATAACTAATTACCTCACTCAAATGATGAAAATAATATGACTATTATATCACTGGCGTGGATAAAAATAATTTTTGTTTGTCATTTTGTTTTGTCTCATAAAATTGTTTTTCAGTATCTCTTGCTTAGTAACGGTGAAATTTAAATTATTATTAACCAAGGTAAATTAAAGCAAATTGTCACTATTTATAAAAACATAAGCTTCCAAACTTTCAAGTTATTTACGTAAGAAATAATAATAATAATACTACTGGAGGAGTACCTACACGGAGTAAGGTACGATGTAAATCACTTTCACTCGTCAATATCATAAAATAACAATTTATATACAAGTTATGAATGTTTGTTATAATAAAAATAAAAATCTTTACTTGACATTTTAATACTAGCACCTAGTGAGAAAAATAGCTAAACCACGGTTGAGAACATCATTATTGACTAGCGCCTTATATTCCTCGGTTGCATTTCGGACTACAATCCTGACACTAGTTAAATAATAACAATCTTCTCAACCTTGGCGTATAATAAGTATTATAAAAAGTAAGAAGAATAATACGAAACGTGTTCGTTTGTAGGGGTAGGTGAAATATAATAAAATAATCACCCTCTTTATAACAATTAACAATGCCTCTTCCTCATTTAGTTTTGCTAATCTCAATGAATTGATTGAAAGCCCGCTATCACGAAAATATAAAACTAGGTTAAGCAACGTCACACGCACACAGCCAAATATCCCCGAACACACACAAGGTAAACGTGAACGGTATAAAGTGTGTAATATTGATCGAAGAAGCCCATGGCACAAACACAAACACATCTAGCAGGCCAGGGGCGACGCAAGAGATCGAACAACACCATCAAGTAAACTATGGCCATGGGAGGGGGTGGGGGTTTACTTATAGGGGTTGTTTCTTCAGTGAACTAACCAAGGGAAGGATAGTCTAGCGCGTTATGTGATCAATTTAGGTTCAAATTCCCGTTATTTATTGTTTCATTAACACAAAAATGCATGATTTTGAGACGAGTAAAATGGTTCGGCGATCTTACGGGTCTCAAACAAGCAATTTTTGTACGAAATGAAACAATATTTTTAGACGGCCTCTACGGAAAATAATAATCGCGGCAGCAGCCTACTGAAGAAAGTTGAAAATATCACTAACGAGCATGATTTGAATATCGTGCTAGCGCGGTATGCTTATATATCGTAATTATGAGACCAAATCAACATAGCCAGGCAGCTTTTGCTTTGTTTATTGATTGTTTGACATGACAGTAGAAATGTCATTTGAATGTTGTTTTTGTGGTCGTCCAAAAATAGCGTTCATGACTCGTTCGAAAGTAAATATCGTATTGCTGGTATGTTGCCTCACTCGGCTACACCTCGTTCGTCAAACTTTACACTGGCAGGAAATTTCTCATTATGATATATACCGTGAGATTTATTTAACGTGAAACATGGGATCTTTCATATTCATGGTTACGAATTTGACAGCAATGTATTAGAGCGATTCATTTAAAATAGAACATAGGCTGTCATTATCAAGTAAATATTACCTGTCAATGAGGGTTGTGTTGTTGAAAATAAGGTATACAATTGAAGAAAAGGTGCAAATGATACGTTGGTATAATGCAGATGTTAGCCTCAGACAAGTACCTATCTGATTTATTTCGTGTATTTGAAAATTTGTTATAAATTGTATTCTGAAAAAATATCTATTAAATGTTTATATTTCTTGCAACTTTTTTCATATCTAAAATGATTAGAAATACATACCTACATTATTTCATTTGCTATGTTCTATTTTAAATGAAACGCTCTAATACATTGCTGTCAAATTCGTAACAATGGATATGAAAGATCCCATGTTTTACGTTAAATAAAACTCACTATAATATTTTTCGCTTATCGCTTAAATAGATGTAATTTCATTTCAATATCCCCATATTACGCAACAATTAAAATGTACACATGCCAATTTGTTTTTACCATGACAACAATTTGTATTATTTCGAGTAATAAGTTACTTTTTGTAAAGTAGTGATAAATATGTATGAAACTTTTCACAGAGATTGGCGAATTGTTCGTATTGCATCGAGTGTACCAAACATTAAAACGTTTGAAATATTCAGTTCTTTTATAATTCCATATTCCGTATGACACAACTATAACTACAACATGTATTCATATCACAGTAGTGCGGTTGTTTAAAATATGCAGAAATCGTGAGTAAAGACAGCGTTGGTTGTGGTATATGATGCACATCACATGGCACATCCAGCGGGCCATGAAATAAAATATACAGAACATATGAACATGTGTTCCCAGTTAGAGCGATTCGCTTTTATTTACATTGCCTGCGTCGCGTGTGTAATGTTGCAAACAAACGAGCTCTATATGCCGCTACATCACCCCTGCTGTTTTGTACCGAGGAGAACGGGACTATGGTGTTTTAACCCTAACCCTTACATACGTAGGGTTACAATACTTGTTTATCTCGCCGAGCGAAGCGAGGTCTATACTGCCCTCCTTAGGAAGAAGGTCCTATCTGCAAATTTTGAGATTTTGTAATCTGCATAAATTATTACAAATATATACCAAAATAAAATGTCCAGCTGCCCTAAGAAAATGTAGAATTTATTAGTATTAGTATTATATTTATATAAAGCAATTTTAATAGCAAAAATCCGCATAGTTGTTTCCACAAAAAAAATTATATAAAATAATATCTAAAACAAAGTTTTTGCAGATAGGACCTTTTTCCTAAGGACGGCAGTATAGCGCTGCATGCGAATTTTTTTTTAGAAAGCGGCGTGTTGAACTATTATAAAGAAAATACAATAATAATAATAATATAATTCAAAACACATTTTGAAAAAATACAAACAAAGCTATAAATTAATTATTGCAGCTTTTCATCATGCAAAATGCCACATCGAGCACCGTGCTTCATGCCACGCCGGTGTGACATAGGCATTACGATTTCCATATTTGTTTACCTCGAAAAAAGGACGCCGAGCGAAGAATTTGAATTTAAAAATCGCGAAAGAAAATACAATCATAATAATACAAACTCAAAATACATCTTGAAAAAATACAAACAAAGCTAGCTTACTTCAATAAATTAATTATTGCAGCCGCCACATAGCCGACTGGACTAACGTAGCGAAATTTTTCATGATGGTCCGACCAGCTAGCGAGGTCGTGGGTTCGTATCCCACTAAGAGCATGAATGTTGTGATTATCTAAAAAATTTATTTGAATGTAAAAATTGTCATTGTCAATCAAATGCGAATTTTTCATGTGAGGTAAACAAATATAAATATGAAATTGGTACCACCACTTTTCCACTGCTTATAATGAGTAGTATTAAAATAATGAAATATTTTAATGTACTTTTCATCGGCGAGATATCCTTAATTAAAAATTTGTTTTTTCGTATTACGGCAAATACCGAAAGATTATCAATGTAAAGTATCTGATTTTCTAAAAAGAGGACAATTGTATTTAAAATGAAGAAAGACATCGGACCCGGACATCTACCCTAAAAAAGAGGACATGTCCGGGAAAAAGAGGACGTCTGATAACCTTATACATACGAGTACTCGTATATTCACAAAATATATCAAAAAATGTTATAGTAGATTTAAGAAGAGAAATCACTCTTTCTTGCATCAAAATTAAGATATAGATGCTGCAGAAAATATAATTTTAAAATTATATACAGGGTGAGTCATCGAAATGCCCGTCGTCGATATCTCCCTTGTCGTTAAAAATACAGCATACATTTTTTAACAGAATTTTTCGTCTACTCAAGGAGCATAACTTAAAATTATTTTCACATATACAGGATGTTGCATAACGACTTGGCAATAATTGTTCGTCGTTTTTTAAATGAAATTTCGAAATTAATTAAATTAATGTTTTTAGGCATAGGACACCTTTTATAACATAAGAAGATGCATAAATACACACAACAGAATAATAAAATATAGGGTGTTCCATTTGAAAATGACGAGTTATAGCCATTTGAAATTGAGTAAATTTGATTCTCTTTACTGAACACCCTGTATAATAACATTAAAAAAAAGTTATGCCAGAACAAAGAGTATAGTTACAGTTGTACAGAAAAAAAAATTCATAATTTTTACTATTAAAATAACTTCAGTACGCCTTTATAAAACAATACGTGTATTCGGCTTTTTTTAGAGAAAAAATTGAATAACTTGGCAACGCCGCGGAAAACTAAAATGAAATTTATATATTCGTATAGGTAAGTAAAATACAATTCAAAATATATAAAAATATATAGGGTGTTTCATTTAAAAAAGACGAACAGTTATTGCCAAGTCGTTATGTATATGTGAAAATTATTTTAAGTTATGCTCCTTGAATAGACGAAAAATTCTGTTAAAAAATGTATGCTGTATTTTTAACGACAAGGGAGATATCGACGACGGGCATTTCGATGACTCACCTTGTATACAGGCTGTTTCTATACCTCTGCACGAAAATTTAATCTTAGGTTATATAATTTGATCGTAATTTGATATACTGATTATAGATATTTTTTTTCAAAATTCGCAAAAATAAGGGTAGGTAATGAAAACAGAAAACAGACAAAAATCTCTATGAAGACGGATCATAAATGAATTTTGAGGACTGCTGTGAATTCCTCGTAAAAAACGTGCAAATTACAAACGTTATAAGCTCGGTTATAAGCCAAAAACTAAATCGGCAAAAAATTAAATTTTCGCGTTATTTAGTTACCTATGCATTTTTTGGGAGAAGCAAATACATCACTAAAATAGTCTCTTAATGTGGCAACTTTTCCCCAATTTAACCGACTTCGTATTTCTTACGGTTCTCGAGATCTCAATGGCTCAACATCCTGTATATTATGAACCAAACCATAATCAATATTTTTACACCTTACTACGTTCTCTCATTCTTGCTAGTTGTTATTATAATGGGTAGGGTACGGCGTTGTATGTTCTGTGATCACAACATCACACTGCATACTTATGTGCTATTTTCGCAACTTCCAACAGAGGTAATAATAGAGTAAAGAGGGCTCTAAACGTTTGCTTTATTAAATGATTTACACCTTGCACAGCGAAGCGTACTGTGTTTGCTACACGATTATGGAGGCATCTTTAAAATTGCTATAGAAGCTTTTCTAATACTTACCAGGAGAATGCAACACCAGAAGATGCAAATCTAGAAAATTCGTAAGTAATAAAATACCTGCATCAAAAGATTCATTCACAGAAAAGTTCAAATTTAGCATTTTAGATTCGGCATAAATGCAAATCTAGAAAAATAATCGTCAAAACCCAAGAATGCGGTACTCAAAATCAAGAATGGTACTGGATTGTTTATTTAGTTTAGTTCAATCCATTTATCTCATAATATTATACTAGATGTAGCTAAACGTAAAAAAAATGAATTCAACAGAGATATAGTCATGTAACTGGCATTTTACCGCGATTTACGATCTATACTTTTTACAGAATTATTTCACACTTTTGAAATATAATTTCACATTAACGAAAACAGATTTTATACTTTTGAAATATGATTTCACATTAACGAAAACAGATTTCACACTTTTGAAATACGATTTCACATTAACAAAAACTGATTTCACACAAATGAATTTTGATTTCGCAATAATGAACACCGAATTCACAAATTTGAAAACCTATTTCAAAAAATTGAGATTTCAACAATTTATTTCTTAAAAGTTTACAATGCCGTAGTTTAAATTGTACTACAGATTTTACTTTCTAGCACTAAAGTTTGAAACTTCCAACCTTTAAATTCATGTTTACCACTTATAAAGCTATTTTAAGTTCATTATGTGAAAGCTCTGTTTCTTAAACTTAAATATAAATGAAAGGTTTACATTTATGTTTACCTTTAAGAAAGTTTGATTATTGAGTATTCATAGTGCTTCAAAGAGGGACGTGCAAATGCTCGTATTTATTACATGTATTTTAACTTCCTTAAACGTAAACATACCTAAATGTAAACCTTAAAACTAAATGCTTATGTAAATTAAGCTTAATTGAATGTAATATTTTATTATATTAATGTGGGATATTTTAAGCAGACTTAATTAGAGGTCTAAATAGAGTTACAATCATCTATATTATAATCCGCTAAATAATTCACTAAAATCAAATAACCGTTTATTTAATAATCTCCATATCCATTTGCTGTACAATTACAATCATGAATATTAACTCTACAAACATCATAACTGTCAATAAAGCCTCGGGCATTATCACGCGGCGTACATTGTTTTTAATATTTAATATGTCATCTTCCATAAACTAATATATAAATATCAAGTTGAATAATTAACACCGAGTAATGGAAACCCCTAAAGCCGGCACATCAATATGTCACTTTGTTATGTGCCAGGTGCGTATTGTAAATTATTTTCAGTAGGGTAGTTAATTAGTCTTTCAATTTCCATTTGAAGTGATTCGGCCCAATGACCCTGACGGTACGATAATATTTTAAAAATATAAATAAAAATGCTAACCTTTGGTGTACTCTGACGATAGTATATCCTATACAGGGTGTTTTTTAAAAGCATCCAATCCGTTTTTTCGGACTAACTAATTACTTAAGAGAAAAATGACATACATAGTACAGTAAAGAGGGGGGCAAAAATATATGGGGGTAAAATAAAAATATAGTAGTAGGGCGCGGGGGGGATGAAAATTCTATATTTTTATTTTCCTTCCCATACAATTATGTTCTCCTCGTTACTGTATAACTGTATCTCATTTTTGTCTAGTAATTAGGAAGTCCGAAAAACGGATTGGTTGCTTAAAAAATAGTGGATAGGTGTCCCAGAAAGACTTTATATTGCTTATGCACTAAACTTTAAATTTAAATAGTCGTTATTATTTATATTTTATATCATTTTATGCATTCAATCCTCCAATTACGAGTACATGCAGTTTATAGACATTTTTACCAGGGACCTGGAGCGATATTTGTAGTTCGGTTACGGTTCAAACAAATAAAATCGGTTCAGGTTTGGATTTAGGTTCAAGATGTTTAAAATATATGGGTTTAACCTCTATTATTTCAGGTTTATTTCGGGTTTTGATTCAAAAATAATATTAGTAAAGAGGAACGAAAAATATTTTTTAGGTTTCCTTTAAATTACTCCTATTATGAATAAAGACAAAATTTACAGTAAAAAAGTGCTTTCTACAGATACATGAGTAACAGCAATTTTGTACCGTAAAATGGTATAATATGACAATAATAATTTTATAATAAACATAAACCGATATTGTGGATATGGGTTACAGGTTACAACTAAATGGTTAGGTTACGATTCCGGTCCGTTGACCTTCAAATAAACCGTTTCGGTTTAGGTTCAGGTTCGAAAAAATAATGGTTTTTTCGGGTTTATGGTTCAGGTTCGGATTCAGCTCCAGGTCTCTGATTTTTATCTACGACCATCAAATAATACATTCGTTATGTAGGTAACTGCAGTAAGACGAATCCCTATATAAAACACACTTTTGTATTATGAATTCATAATGTATCACTATTATATAACGAGTTCATTATTGAACACTACTGTCACTGATGTCATCCCATCAAAATGTGAAGTTAGATAGAAAGGTCTAAAGAAATGTTTAATTTAAAAAGTCATAGATAAAACGTGGTATTTGACAAGCACATAATGGCTATAATTACCTCGATTGATAATTTTTTAAAATTCAAGGTCAAATGACCTGTAATTGAAAATATAAAGACCCCTTCACATTCGTATCTGAATTATTATTCATTTTAGTAATATACAGAATAATAGAAAATTATGTTTTTTGACGACATGCGGAGAAAACACCATTTTCTTCTCGCGAAATAATGAGAAAAGTAAGCAAGCAGTGTTGAATATGAATTATTTAGATTTTAAGCAGTGTTACCACCAATGATATTTTACGCTGAAATATTTAAAAAATTGTAAGTACATTTTTTATTTTATTGAATATTCTGATTTTATAATGATATACTTAAACTATTATTTTACAATTTTTACTTTCTTTTTCTACAGTTTCACGATTTTATAACTGACATTTAATTTTGCATATTAGCTGCAGTAAAATATTTCTTTGTTTTTAAATGTCAATCTGACAGATGGCAGTTAACCTAACTTCTGGTTTTGTGTTTATTCTACATTTACAGTGTTTTTAAATATGTCGTGAAAAAAATGTTGTGTTTAACAGGAGAGGAAACCTCTTTAATATCCACTCGCTCTCGATTGCTTCACTCGCTTCGCTCGTGACACAATCTTCGAGCTCGAGTGAGAAACCTTTCTAGTTGGACAAATATAACTATTTTTGTTTAACTTGTTTGTGATTTTAAAGCTTCAATTTAAAACATTACGCTAAGATAATGCTTGGTTTTTACTGAGTCAAATAATCATTCAGATTTATACTCCTCAACTCTAAATCCACCACTGAACTGAACTTGCAAACATCGGTTCCTAGTTCCGCGCAAACAAAGGTTTCGACAGGTTTAGTCGGGTTTAGTTTATTCTTTATTCCTCTGTAAAAATATTGTGCCCACAATATGATTTGATTTTAGTTTAATAAATCAGTGACGCCCAAACATTTTTTCTGATTATTAGGTGCGTTCAACGAACTTAGCAAATCTATGGAATTTCTTTACGTTGATTGTTGTACAAGTGAAAATTTAACAGTTTTACTAGCAAATTATGCCAACAGTGCTAGCAAAAAAATTGCTGCTTTTGCTGCGCTAGCGCTATTAAAAAAGATAGATAAACCATAGTAATATTATTAAATTTACAATGTTGCACCAATCAGCATAAAGAAACTTGCTAACTTCATTGAACGCAGCTATTGTGTTGATTTTGATAATATGAATTATAGGTAGGTACATAAAATCTAGATCCGCCTCTGTTGTTTGTGCTATTAAATATTAACGCTAGCGCGAACCACTGCGAAATTTAACGATGCTAATTCGATGAGTATTGCAATTTAAAGCAATTATTGATATTAGCATTGCAATTATAAATATTGTAGAATAGAATGGTGTTGCGATACTGTGTATTTGAAATTTTGATGTGAATCGTTTTGAACAACACATACATTTTCAGATTGCAATTTTTATGTTTCTTTTTTATATCTATTACGCCTTTTACCCTATTAATACATGGATTCTTTGAGGATTCTTTCACACCTCTGAATTCTAAGAAAAAGAATCATGATGAGAATTGAGAATTGCCTGCCAATTTGCGATACCGCTACATTGAAGAATTTCTAATTCATTGATAGCTTCAAAACAGTGAATTTCTTTTTTCCAAAATGTAGAAGCATCAAAGAATCTTCAAAGAATTCATGTCTCTGAATACTCAAAAGGTCTTACAGGACAAATATAATAGTTTACAAAAAAATTCGTGTAACAAAAAATGTAATTTTTATGAAAATCGCATGATACGAAACGGAAGAATTGATTACAATGCAATAATGGTTTCCATGGTTATATAAAAATTTGGCGAAATATTTTTACTAGTATCTTGAGTAACCTTACTGTTATTACTTAGTTATTATTAGGTGGAAATTTTTGTGTCACATCTCAGTTTGACATTTAAATGAAAAATTTGTCATTTTGAGTGTAAACAACCTGTTAATAAGGTAAATAATATGCAAATGTTAAATATAAATTTAATGCATATTTCAAGTTTCTATTGTAAAAATAATTAAAAATAGAGCGACAGTACATTACACATTCCTTGGGTTAATTAATGTTCAAGAAATGTATCGTGCATTTGCATTCCAATAACGTAATCAGCTCTCGTGTACCACTCGAGCTGATTAAGACGTTGTTAATGCACATGTGAGATTATATAATTCAACTCAAATTTCACGTCATTCACGGTGACGGCTCGCGATCGTTAACCGTGACGAGCCAGGGCCATACTGACGGTGATTTTTCTTTATTGCTCCAGATTTTAATGCATTAGGGTTATTGCTGGAAAATTTGATGGAAAATTACATATTATACAATGAGTTATAGAGTAGATTAACTATTCAAAATATTAGTGAAGAAATGAACCATCAATTTAAAGGATATATTTACTGAATATCTACATGATAGTATACCTACTTACATACATAATATATCGGGGTGTGACAGTCTCACTTATTGTGAGGCATCGGTATAGATATTCCACTTGACATTATAAAATCCCCAGAACATTTCAAGAATGTGACCCAGCTTGTTACTTGCTAATTTTGCCCATTAATATCCTAATGTAATGTGCGCCCATAGTAACATTATCTATGTAATATTCCAATGCTATAATTTGGTAATAAAATCCCAATTTTCTATCCCATGTAATTCTCACAGATGTTTGTATTGAGTATTTAATTTTTGAACGTACTCAGGATGTGGCTAGGATAGACTTACGTAATATCACTTAAAGTACAAAAATAAGATATTTTTAAACATCCCATGGACGATTCATGTCAATTCTTTGACTGTTTGTACAAGTATCAGTCGTCAACTCAGTCATGTTGTAAGTGGCCAGTAGGTAATCACTAATCACAAAGAAGATTTTTGAACCTGAGTTGTCAGAACCACAGTTGAACCAAAACTTTAAAAAAAATTATTTAATTTTCCTGGCAACCATGCAACTTCTAATTTATTGTGATTGTTATTATTAAAATGAAATCCAACAACTTCGACCGATTCGTCTCGGTGCAGTCAGAATCTCAATCCGTGTGACGATCTTTGAAATTCAAAGCGAAGACGGAGAGATTCTACTACATTTAAGACGATTTAATTGCAAGCTGTTTTATCTTTTGCCGGCCGAGAAATTGAACCATGGAACTCCGGGTTCGTACGTCAACACTTGCAGAGAGCTGTGCTTAAACCCGCGCAGTTATTGCCTCGACAGGACTACATTTACGACGATGAAAGTGGTCAGCTTGAATCGTCCGAGTGCGATTTAATTGCTAGATGATTTACCTTTTTCCGGCCGAGAGATTGAACCACAGAACTCCGGGTTCGTACGTCATCACATGCAGAGAGCTGTGCTTTAATCCGCGCAGCTACTGCCTCTATTAGTATTATATAATATAAGTATGTAGGTATTAAATAAATTTAAGATTTGTTACCTTCTAAGCGTTATGAATACAAAATAATAGAAATACACGTCGGTTTCAGATACGAATTCTCATCTCTTTAGACCGTGAAAAATATTTTTGTTGTTTTGTAACTAATCTCATTATAATTAATAACGGTACAGACTTCGTGAGGAAAACCTCTTGAAATCTCAGACCGAAATAAGCCTACAAGAGCCGAGAAGTGCAGAAGAGCACAGAAAGACGGAAGTTAATATTTTTAAGAGGTGAGCTTGAAGATTCTTGATTAATTATTGCAAGTAACAAGATAGAAAAACTACAAACCTCTCATTTAGATATAATTAAATAGATAAATAAGCTATTAGGCACTACGATATACCGTGAATTTATTTTAACATGAAACATAGGACTTTTCATATCCATGGTTACGAATTTGACAGCAATGTATTATAGCGTTCTTTTTAAAATCGAACATAGGGAATCAATTTAACTGTATTATTCTTGACTAATATAACATATTTGGGTAGCTGTAATAGTTGCAAGAGACGCCTTCAACATAAACTTTTAATTGTTTAAACTATACTTACATCGTATTTCCAGGTAGCAACATTTGAATTTGTTTGGAGTCAAACTGATGCTACCTGGAAATACGATGTAGGTATAGTTTAAACAATTAAAAGTTTATGTTGAAAGTGTCTCTTGGAACTATTACAGCTGCCCAAATATGTTATATTAGTCAAGAATAATACAGTTAAATTGATTCCCTATGTTCGATTTTAAAAAGAACGCTCTAATACATTGCTGTCAAATTCGTAACCATGGATATGAAAAATCCCATGTTTCACGTTAAAATAAACTCACTGTATAATACAAATATGGTGAGTGCACTTGGCAACTACTTTTTCCACGAATATTGCGAGTTGCATATTTTGTTTTATTTTGATGTTAACCATTGTACAGGATTCACTCCCAATTACAGAATGGTAGATGTTATTATAGTGGAATCCAACCACTGGAATCCAGTGGTATTATATTGTTGGTTGCGCTGTGAATCGAACTGGAGACCGCTAGCATGCTATGCGGACCCTCTACCGCTGAGCTAATTATGTAAACTATACCTCGTTTTAGGAAAAAGTGTTGAGTAAATTAGGGCAATGATATACTGAATCTGATAGGTCGAGTGAGAGGTGGATTAACACCAGCAAACATTTTCATTTTCGTTAAATTTACATATACCTTCTAATTTTGAACTCGCAAGCGATTTTCGATCATACATCTTTGGCATGATTGGTCCTTATAAATTTAATGCACTATTAATAATCAAAGGTGCAGTTCAACAGTCCAGCTCTCGTGTACCACTCGAACGTTGTTCGAAAGCGCTCAAAAAATTTTCTGTAAAAATTAATGCAAATATGAGATTATAACTGACAATTTACTTCACGGTATATGTGCAATTTGTGCATATCTTATAGTTTAGTGAAGCCCCTCTGTTAATTTGACTTCGACGTAGATTTATAAAATTTGAAATGTGGATGTAGGTACTCTAATACATATTATACATTTTTTTGTTCTAATTACTCGAGTCAGCACCACACCCAGCAAATATTAGCCAATGCTTAGAGCTTTTCTCAAATTATCACCGCGTTTACATACATTAACACCGGCTTCTCTCGTTCTCTCCCCGTGTGTACTTTTCTCTGCTAGGTTCTAATGAGTTTCGTCGTAGGGACGTTAATAATTTCAGACAACATTGTTACCTACCGTTCGTGTTGACTCTATAAATATCTTATTGGTTCTCAGGTCTCGCTATAAGGCTATACATCACATCGTGGACCGCTGGCTATTAGTTGTAATTGACACACCAATTATTATGTCAATTTCAATAGACTAACGGCTACTCTGACGTATTTAGTTCAGCATATATTGTTTGGGAATCATTCGAATCCCTTAGATGTCTTACATCTCATACTGGGTCTCTCGAGGTTTAATTATTGAAATAATTTATAGATAATATGGTATTTTCCTAATGGAATACTGTGATGGATAAAACCCAATTTGGACACTAATACTTTGAACCAGAGACTCGAACCGAATCAGAACAGGAGCGGAAACCAGAACGAACCGCAACTATTTTAGTGAACTCGCAACCAAACCTAAACTAATTATAAAAAATCTGATGTAGCCAGCACAAGACCTCCCGCCATACCCTACTCGTAATATACTCGTATATATGTATATACCTTGAAAATTTATAAATAATATGTGAGTTATGAAAACTGAGATTTAACATAAAGAATCTTGAATTATTAGTGTATAGATAGATGCACATTATAAATTGCTGTGACATCAATCAGCAAACCTTGGAGCTACCTAATTTTTATCATTTAAAAATCCAATTTATAGGTACGTTTATTAAAAATAATTTTCATTCTGAAATCAATAATATACCTAAATTAGTCGGAAGACCGCTACAGAGAGATTTTTAAACAGTTAACCCATTGACTGTAAAAATATATAAAATTTTAGATTCGGCATAAATGCAAGATGCAACCATAGGAAATTGCAAACGCAGGAAGATTTAAACATAGGAAGGTGCAAAATTAGGTCGAATGAACTTAAATGAATAACCCAGAACCATTCTTGACTCTCACTCAGTTTTGATTTGACAATAAATTTTCTAGATTTGCCTCTTCCTGTGTTTGCATTTATGCCGAATCTAAATTTCTAGATTTTAATTTTTTTTATGAATGCATCTTTTGATATGCTTTTCATCCAAGATTTTTATTAATTATTAATTTTCTAGATTTGCATCTTCTGCATGGTGTTTCATTTTCCTGTGTTTAAATAAGATTTGAATAGTTTATTACTCTGCTGTATTGAAGCCACCCTCCGTTCAATCACTACAACATAAGGCCCAGTTGTACAATTCAAGTTTAGTGTCAGCTGAAACATAAACTCAAGCTTAGTTAAACTGAGTTTTCTCAGCCAATCTCCAGCATTAAAATAAAGCAGTTAACCAATCAGAAGCCACAATACAACAACTTCGTAACCATGGTTTTAACATAAACTTAGTTTAAGCTGAGATTGAACAACCGGCTCTAATATTATACTTATACGTCGTTAGTGCCACTCGTGTCACCTGTTAATATTCTTTACGCAGAAACAAAAATCAACCGATCATGGATTACAAGATTTTAGCCTTTTGTCTGATAATTTAATTTTGAAATTTTACTACAGTTCTTTGATGCTACCAGATAAAGACAATTTTTTATAACATAAGTTCCAAACAACTTTCCCTGTTATTCTTATTACAAATGAATACTATATTTCTCCAAATTCTTCGAAATTTTTATACAATTAATCTTTTCACTCTTTAAAAAATATCACTTTCGGTCAAGATATTTTTACCAATTTGTATTCAAATGTAAAATACAAAATATAAATTTTTTGGGTAATTCGTATTTGAGTTATCCTATCCGGACTTGATCGCATCCATACACACCCACACACATACATACATACATCATTGTCAGACTATCAAAACTGATATGTAAGGATCCTAATACGTGCTCATCCAATAATATCTCACAATACAATGTTTCAGCATGCTTTTCGGTAATGAGAAGATTAGAAATGAATTGTTGTCGAACAATGCCATCACTATCAAAATAAACAATATCAACATTAAAATATCGAATTCCTCTAAAAACTTAAGACTTGTTATGGATCATAAACTTAGGTTCAAATAAGAAAAGCGTATCTTGCCCTAAAAAACCTTTTCATGAACAGATTTGTTTTGTCCAGACACAACCGTATGATTCTTTCCAGCAGTTTAGTTTAGTTTTTAACTACTGTGATACGGTTTACGGACCGCATATCACTTTACACGATGCCAATAGAATTCAAAAGGTACAAAATTGCTGTATCAGATTCATTTATGGTTTAAACAGACGTGAACATATCTCTCCTTACTTAAAAGATTTAGGTTGGTTGGATATGAGACAGACGATGTGGTTGCATGTTGCTTGCTTAGCACATCGTGTAATCAAATACAAATCTCCTATGTATCTTTATAACAAGTTGTCCACACGCTCTCAATTCCATAATTGCAACTTAAGAAATAAGTGTAAATATAATACCGCCAAGTTTAATTCTGCACAGTTCAAACGCAGTTTTTCCTACAATGCTCCAACCATTTTAAATAAGATACCCACCTCACTTACTCGTCTCAAGCCTGTTACCTTCGCTAAAAACTTAAAAGACTCATTATTTCATAGAAACTTATTGTTACTGTAATTAAATCCTTAATTTTTAGTTAGTATTGATAATCTCAGTCTGGCAATATTTGTTAAATATTATAGTACTATACCTACTTTGTATTGGTTTATTTTTAATACTTTGTTATCTCTTAAAATGTCATACCTTTGAATGTTTTCTCTTTTGTCACAATATTTTTGATGTAAGGTTAATATGGAAGAACAGCTATTGCTGAATATTCGCCAATAAAGTTATTATTATTATTATTCCAATACCTTCCTTTACAGGTATGGCGGAAGGTAAAAATAACCCACCCCCATTAGTTGTGGCATCCTATCCTGTCCTGGCTACTATATGCACACAGCCGCATAAACTAACATGTAATTCAAGACTAATGGTGCCTATAAATCTGACATAGTCCGCTGGTCGATACCAATGATTACCCGTGTATGTGTGTGTGAAACATGTGCATGAGACCAGCTATAGCACAATGTTATGTGTATGCATCTCTATGTTGTAATTGTCTTCCTGTGTTATTCATATTTGATGAAGGATGCATTGGTATGGATTGTATTAATTGTGGCGGTATGGCATCATGCATACATACATACATAATATCTATTATGCCTTTTACCCTACTTGGGTTAAGAGGAATCCCCACTAGTTTTAAAGATCCATTTAACGAATGAAGCGATGCCGTCACAAACCATTGTTACCCATTGTGACGACATCGGTTGATTCTACTACAAAAGGGGTTTCGTTGGGCACATGAAATTACCACTAATTTGAAATATTTTTAAACAATTTTTTTTTAAATGATAGATTAAAGTCTAGGCTATGTCCGCTTAGTGTCACTTTTTAAATTTTTACTTTAGTTTTTTAATATTTTATCTTCAAAGTTCTTAAAATTTTACTAACTTTGGAGCTTAAAAAATACACGTAAAAATTTAAATTAAAAAAAAATGGCACTAGACAGACCTAGATACATCTTTTATCTTTAAATTAAAAAAAGAGCAAACAAATCGGACTAAAATTAAATTCAATTTCATGTGCCCAACGAGAACATATTTTTGCTTAATTTTGTAGGGGTGGGGATTCCTCTTACGTTAAGTTAAGGGTATATGTTGTTTGAAATGCTGATTACGAATCAAAAATCGCAAAATTAATTTCCATGTTTTTCATTCAAAAATTCTTCGTTGGCACTGCCACTGGGTGGAGTAATTATTGTTTCATTGAAAATAATTAAACTTTGTTTGCTTATTTTACTAGTATTGTTGATTACCTACTTCTATTGTTTGTGTTTATTAGGAAAACGAATCCAGTGCAGTACTGCAGTACTACAAAAAATGCTACCTAGAGGCAAACTATCCTTAATTTTTCGAAATTAAAAAAATTATTTTTGATTCGTAATCAGCATATCAAACAACATATACTCGAAGTTATGAAACAGCCTGTATAGGCTAGTGTGGTTTTCAATGTCCAGCTGATATTTCATAAGCTAATAACATTATAGAGAAACATGGGATTTATCATATCCATGGTTACAAATTTGACAGGATTTGAATTTGATAATTAATATGTTACAATGCTGCTATCTGAAAATACAATGTATAATTAGAACAATTAAAAGTTTAAGTTGGAAACGTCCCTTGAAACTATTACAGTTATCCAAATATCTTATATTGTGCAAGAATGATTCAGTTAAATTATTCCCTATGTTTCATTTTAAAAAGAACGCTGTAATACATCGCTGTCATTCGTAATCATAACCATGGGTATGGAAATCCCATGTTTCATGATAAAGAAAAATAGTATATTTCATAACGAGGATCGAAAATGAGAAATATCGTGCGAGTAAAGTTTGACCAACGAAGTGAAACTGAGTGAGGGAATACACGAGCAATACGATGAGTCATGAACGGTAATTTTAGACGAAAACTATCACATAATTTTTCACTCTTTGATATACACACTACATTGCAATGTTTTCTAAAAATAATTTGCACAGAGAAATTGATTCATGCAAAGTAATTTTCTGACTGGTGCAGAGGAGGGAATCATGACTATTATTCCCTGGGATTCATTATGTAGCAAACATCACATGATCACACAATTAATATACATAAATCGTTATGTGTCAGTTTGGAAAAAGATGGAAGTTAAATAAATGACTATTTAAAGAATTGTTATTAACAAATATTTGTTTTCACATTAGTTTAAGAACATTTTTGTTTTTAAATATACTTTATCTGTTGAAAAGGATGAAAAATAACTTTATGCTGTAACCTGTAACTTGAGAACTAGGTACTGGTTTAAAAATATATTTAATAATAACCCATTGGTTTTCTAAAAGGTTTTTTTTTCTATTTGGCGTTCACAAAGTTAACTTTGTGAAACACAACTGAATGTCGCCAGGTCTCACTTGGCGACACGCAACATTTTTTTTTTTGGAGGTTGGTCTTGGTAGAATTAGATGACATTTACTTCAATTGTCAAACGTCAAATCTGAAAACGTACAAATTTCAGTATAATCTTTATTTATTTATTTATTTTACTTAAAAAAATAATTTTTATTTAATAAAATTAATGAATATAGGAATGGGAAACATATATGTTCTATATTTTCTATAATGTCTTTATCGAGTATTTACTTATCACCTAGAATTGTTCAGTAATTATATACTTTTCAGTGACAGTGACAGTTAAATAAATGGCAACATTAATGTCACCAACCAAAACGTTACACACATAAATTTCCCTAAATCACCTTGGCAGTTTAATTTAAATTTAAATATAAAAATCTGATGTGGCCAGCACACAACCTCCCGCCATATCTAAACTTATAAACATAAATGTACAATCCGCTGCCCATTTAAAATATACAAATAATTATCTAAAATATTCAAACAGAAATTTGCATCACCGGAATCAAAAGATTCATTCACAGGAAAACTCTTCCGATCATGAATTACAAGATTTCAACGATTTTTATTTTTTAAATTTTACTACAGTTCTTTAATGCTACCAAATAAAGACAATTTTGTTGCAAATATCTTTTCCCCTTATTCTTATTACAAATAAATGTTATATCCAAATTTATAGAAATTCTTAACATTTCATCCTTTCAATCTTCAAAAATTTTCACTTCCGGGGAAGATATTTGTACCAAAATCTAATGAGTTCTTCCAATTATTTACATGTATACAAATATTTTTTTTTGATAATTCGTATTTGAGTTATCCGACAGACAGAAATCCAGCCTAGACCACATAACTACACACATACACATACATACATACAGACATCATCGTGAAACTATCAAAAATGAATTGTAAGGACCCTTATTCGTGCTCATCCACTAAAAACTCACTACCCGATTTTTAGCATGATTCCAATACCTTCCTTTACAGGCACGGCGGAAGGTAAAAAATAATATAAAAAACAAATTTTATAAGACTTTTTTTCGCACAGCCCGTTAGTAAACTGACCCACAAGCAGTTTTACTAAATTTGGACGCGTACGAAAAAGTCATGTCTTTTAAAACTTGTTCTATAATAATATATTATTTTATAACTTTTTATTATAACTTGCGGGATTTAAAAAAAATCCAATATACGCCCCATTGTTAGAAAGACAATGTAAATTAATAATACTACTTTTATTGAATATAATTTGCTGGAAGCAACATAAAATAGCGGACGATATTACATCACGTCAAAATAAAGGACATATCAAATCGATAGTCTTTCTAATATTAAAACGGTAATTTCATATTGTTTAATTTATAAGGCTTTCATCCACGGTACAACCTTCTATGCATTATTAGCAGTGTTGTGACTTATCTAGGTCAATTGATCTAGATCACCGATCTAGCTCAATTTGCGTGATCTTTGATCAAATATTTATGATGATGATCTTAAAATAAGATAATATTTTTAGATTTTTTTAACGCTATATGCAAGTAGAAACTTGAAATTGAAAATTTAGTAAAAGTAAGAGCAATATGTTTAATATTTTTAATGTTTAACTTTAAACTGTAGATTAAATCGCTTGAATATTACGTATTTTTACCTCTCGCCTCATATTCTATAAGAGAGGTATTAATTGTAATGGGTCATAATTTTCTAGTATGAGTTTTTGGTTGATAAGCACGTTTCAGGATCTCTAGAATACGAATTTACTATTTTCACGATGATGTCTGTGTGTGTGTGCGCGCGCGCATGTATGTATGGACGTATGAATTATGTGACGATTTTTCGTCCAGAATAACTTAAAAAGTATCAAACCTTTAATAACCAAATTTCATATTTAAGGTTTTAATAAGGATCTTCGCACCGGATAAGAGTTTGGTGGAAATGTGCAAACCGGCAGTAGTACTTTTTGAAACGTGATATTGTTTTCTTTAAATAAATTGGTACATTATTTATTTATGACAATTTTTGCAATAAAAAATAAAATATAATTATCTATGGGTACAGTTTTAAATACAATTTTCTGAATCTGGTAGTATTTAACAATAAAATAAAGTACAACTAATATTTGAAATTTCAGTATCCTGTTTGTCCATGATCATATGAAATTTGTTTCTACACAAAATTTGAATGATTATGACAGTGACAGTACAGTTGACATCTTTTGCTTGCATCTTGGTTTACATTATCGTTTACATACTAAATGAACATGAAACTATTTATTAGATTAGTAGAATAAGCAGAATTAGGCGAGAAATCGTGTGCTGGCCACATCAGATTTTTTCATGTAATGTAATTCAACAGTTTAATATTTTATCTAATATTGATCTTTTATGATCTAAAGAAAAAAAGATCACTAATTTCTGATCTGATCTAAAAAAGTTTTAATCATAAAAATTGATCTATGATCTGATCTAGATCATATTAAGATCTTGATCTCGATCTAGTTCCTTTTTAAAATGATCAGTCGCAACACTGTTTAGTAGGTATATTAAGTATTTAAGTTGATGTTCTCAATTCATTTGTGGAATGATACGCCATTTAACTTATTATTTTATCATATAAAACTTTTTAACTGCACTTTGATAATGTTTTAATAGCACGTTAGTATTATTTTAATAATAAGTACACTGTCGGATACATTTGATACAATTAATATATAATGTCCGATCATTTGATTGACTTAATTTGTACCTTATATTCATAAATTATAAAATGTTACACATAGAAAATTATACCTGTGTAATAGGCATGTGTGTTATATCGCACGTAAATTATAAATTCAGTCGGTTTAAGCCAAATTACAATCGTTTTATTAAAAAGAACAAATCTATGTTTGTGCCTTTTCCAACTTATAAATTATTGCAAATAAAGCTACAAATAAGTACATAACTATTGAACATTGATACTTAACACTACTATACCTACTAAGTGCAGTTTTAGAATTATATATATTAGATAACACAGATTTATGTTTCATAAACTAATTTAACATTTAAGGGATTTTATCTTTTTGCGGTAACTGTTGATATGTTAATCAAAAAAATTTCAGAAATTGGATGAACTATTTTTCTTCAACAATACGCCCATAATCCCCAAATGAGGATCAAGTATAATTTTTATGTATCATTAACAAGTGAATAAAATAAGTATATAAAAACTGTTCTTAGAATATTTGTTAATATCTCTTCTTTTGCATTAATGTTAAATTTTGTATTTATTTGTTCCCATTTTGTTGTTAAAATTATTTATGTACAGCATAAAATGAAATTTACATTTGGTTTGTTTTTTAGTATTAATTTCAGTATATTGGTAATAAACATTTTATTGTGACAATTTTATGTAGTTCAGAATTGTTTATATTTGTATTAAATTGATTTGTTTATATTTGCATATTTGAATTATAAACAAATTAAAAACGATCCCTATCCGGGAATCATGGGCAATACAGCTTAAAGTGCATAAACTTAATTAGCAGTTTATCTGAATTTAGTAATTATTGACTGATTTGAATGTATATGAATGATTTTATATTACTACAGTATGAGTGGAACTGAATGAAAAACTGTACTTTTTTTGAAAGATGCACATTTTTTGTACGCCTACCTGAGTTATACCTGTAGTTGTATCTCTCAGAACCTTGAACTAAGAATGTGTAAGAATCAGGAAGTTTTTTTCTGACATAATTAAAAAGACATCAAGTGCGCAGCTCTGTTATTAACTTCTTTTAGTTGTGAGCAGATCTAGTAATTTTTAGTCATAAGGTTTTAAAACTGTCATGACTTTTCTTCTTTAATAAAGAATTATTTATTTGAAAATTGCATCACACAAACAGCCAATATAGAAGAATTGATTACAATAATAGTAACCATGGTTATATAATTTTGTAATGGAAATTTTTTACAAGTAGTTTAAGGAAGCTAACTGTAATTATTAAGTAGAAACTTTTCTGTTGTATGCCAGTTTAACATTAAATTAAAAATTGGTTAAAATGTTATTTTGAGAGTAAGAAAGAAATTATTAAGGAAAATAATACGAATTTATTAATTTTAAATACAAATTTAGTGAATATTTCAAGTTTCTATTGCAAGAAGAATTCAAAAATAGAGCGGCGATGTCGTTGCGGAATATGCAGTCGTGCATTCCAACAACGTAATCAGCTCTCGTGTACCACTCAAGCCGATTAAGATGTTGTTGGAAAGCACTAAAAAAAAATCCGGAAAGAATTAATGCATATGTGAAATTATAAATGAAATTTATTACTAACTCTAGCCTCTAAGCAAGTTTGGTCCCAGGAAACAACTGCAACGTATAAACCCTTAATCAGTCTAAAATTAGAACTGAACTGTGATCATGGCAGCAATATTTAAACTTCCTACCGATTTAAAGATGAGGTACACTCGACATTTGAACTAATGAAACTTTGCAAAATAATTCAAAACGCGGTAAGAATTTGTTCACATAGATTATCCAAAAATAAATATTAAAAAACTACATTTCACATGGGCCTCTGGGACTACTTTTAAATCAACGATAAAAACATTTGTCGAAATGATAGAAGATTCCAATTGCCTTTTTAAAACGTACATTACTATCTCAAAGACTGGCAAAAAGTAGGTGATATATGTATCATTTATACCACCTAATTAACAAGAATTCTTAATCGAATGACTGACGTTTATCTCTACTGCAGAATATTGGCAAGAACATAATAGACACGACAACGTTGAAAAGTACGAAATATGAATTTTAACCAGAAAAAACATTAACTTTTTTTCTCAAGAATTAAAGGTAATGTGTACAAATGATAAATCATTTATATCTTACAATTTGTCTGAAATTTCAAGTGCAGACATCTCTTGCACCTTCCATTTTTATTATCTGTCAGATTTTGACATTTTGACATAAGAACGCTAAAAATGACATGACAGCGTTGCCGTAGTTTAGACTAGTATTTGGCCGAATGAAATAAACAAGAAGTTTACATAATAAAAACTATTAATAATATTCTTAATTAATTGATTTTAATAGATAAATTGCAAATAGGCAGCGTTTACATACAATTAAAAATTATTATTATTTTTTATAAGTTGGTCCTGATATGAAATACATTGCAAGCATAGGAGATGCCCCTAACCTCACACCGCCTAAATGTACCTCTTAAACCGACATAAAAATATTCCGAACGAGATAAAGAAATTTTTACGCTCTTACGTAAAAAGATAAGAACGTTACGACGCAGCTACCTTACTATCAACTTATCTTCTAAGTTATCTGCAGTGTAGTAGTAATAACCTTTAATATATGGCACAGTCATCTTGCTAACATAGTAGGTAAAGTAAATACTTCACGGAACGAGAAATATACGAGGTACTAATTGGGGAAAATATTTATTTTGTTTTGTAAATACGCCAGGTGATAATATACAAAATCTGGTTAAATGTTTAAGCGACTTTTCAAATACATTACGAATTATGAGGATGAAGTGGAAAATTATATATAAAACTGGTGAAATATTAAATTGTATTCGGAGTGTGATGTATATTTGATGGGAAAATTTCCTGTTTGGGATTGGTTTTCAAACAAACAATTTATTTTTTTATTACTGTAAATAAATAATAGATTCTTACGGTATTGCCAAATTTGATTATTTTTGATAGAATGGTATAAAATGCGAATAATCATATTCCACATTTGTAGAGCATCAACTGAATAGTTCAATTGAACTAAAATTTGTGAACTTATTTATCAATTTATCTAAAATCAACATAGAACTATACCTACACACAAAAATTTCAAATATTAATAATAAAATGTAAAACTGCTAAGAAACTAGTGGTGGGATTCTGTTCAAATCTGTAATCTAGCTGATTTTTTTCAAACTTTATTTGAATTTAAATTTGACGTATTTTTTTATTTTGCATACCTAAATTTTATTATTACACGAAAAAAAATTTGCATGTTTGGATTAAATTCAGAGGTGCCGTTGTAGTGTTAGACAAAGACTTTTTTGCCACGTATGTCCGGCGGGAAAAGAGGAAGTAGTTGTTATGATTGTGTTGATTTTGAATTTGAATGTAAACAAAACAAAAATTCTCCGTAATGGTAATCTCATCAAAAACAATATTTGATATTTGTAAAAAGCTCAGCCAAGTTCTTCAACCCTAAAGAGTATTGATGCCAAGTTATTTGTTGTTCATTATGTCATCGTCTGTTCCATCTGACCCAAACTGTGCAAAATTCCAAACAATAGTTCCACACTTATATTGGAGGTAAACATAATGTGTATATGATGGTATTATAAAGTTACTCTAACTTTACCTCAAATCGGCCTGGAGAATGATTTACAAAAAAATTTATTTGTGGGGGGTATAGGACAATGAGGAACAAGATGTTTGGGATAAGAATGATGTTAGAAAAAAAAAACACCACAGCCATCCCAAACTGAAGAAACTAAGAAACTAATGTCTGTCGGTTGGAAATAGATTTAGAATAATTATTGGGATATATTTACTGATAATTAATTATTATAACGAATTTTTTACACAGTTTTATTATTTTATTTAGTTTAAAATGAAAGTATGTGATAGTTGTACCTCCCGCCTCATATTCTATAAGGGAGGTATTGTGATGGGTCAAAATTTTGAGTGTTAGTTTTTAGTGTATAAGCACGTTTTAGGTTTCATAAATTGTCATATTTTGTATGGTTTGGTTAAAATTTAGGTTTACTTCGATAATAATTATAAAAGGAACAAAATCGAACCCTAGTATAGTGAACCGAGAACCGAACCTGAACCATCATTTTGTGCGGTTCGCGTGCCTGACCTAAATATTTAGTTTTCTTTACATAATCTATACATAGTTCCTCTCTTGTAATTTAAACGGTCCAGTTTATTAACATAACAAACTTATCAACTCTTCTCACTATCTATTCTCTTCTACTTCTCTGCTTATTATCAGCAACCTCGTGTTGAAACACAATAGCATTGAGTGAAAAATGATAGTCGGAACCTCTTGCTATGCCGTCGGTAGCATATTTACATACATACATGAACATTACACACAATACATATGTATTTAGCATGCATACGACCGGCGCAGTCCGCTGTTTTACATAACATGCAAATCGTGGAAAAGAATCAAAATATCACTGATATAATGAGAAGACCGAGACTTGACAACGCCGCACGATTCTATAGTTGAATGTGATTTATAGGAAGACTGTAACAAGATGGTTTATTTCTCCTTCATTAACTCAAAAAACTCAAAAATGTGGTTCAAGAATTTTGTAGCTAGTGGAGTACCATTTTATTTGGTGGCAACCATTCAACAGGATTTACTCCCAATTAAAGAATGGTATATGTTTATAGTGGAATCCAACCACTTCAACCGACTCGTTTATGGTTTATTTGTTTTTCATTGAACAAACAGATACAAATTTTGATGTAAGTTAATTTAAGTGCAAGGCACACAATATACCTCGCCTAGTTTTTGAGTTAGTTCTTGTTTGATCTATAGACCATTTTGCGATTTTCGAAGAAAATATGCACACAGTTTTCTACTGATTTTATTTGTTGTATAAAATCGACTTTCATTTCGCGAATGCCTTAGATAATGGAAAACAGTAGTGCTTTATCCGTCTATATTCAATATTTTTTCTTTATTTCACTTCTTTATGCCTAATATTTAACCAATAGAAATTTTGTGTGGTATCCATTCTGGGAGAAAGGCGATAATAATTTTGTTTGTGTGTTATAAACATTAAATCTTTTTTTAAAATTTAACCAATTTAACATATTTTAAAATACACATAACTTATATATTGAATAACACAACAGATTTATTATAATAGTATATTATTTAACGAGCAAATAATGTAGGCTATAATTCAAGAGGATGAAAGTTTATTCACGAGCCGAAGGCGAGTTAATAAATCATCCGAGTGAATTAGAGCCATTATTTGCGAGTCAAATACGACGTTTTATCTACGATTTTTTTAATAAAGCAACATTTCTTATTTACAAATTTGTATTCATATTAACCTAACCTCAAAAAATTGACAATTCATCCGAATAATTTTGACAGTTCGAAAGAATAAAGTACTCATTATTTAACAGTGTGAAATAATAAATTCATTATTTCATAATGTGTCCTTATGGAGGGGTTTATTATACTACTTTCACGTATATAATGAATACATTATTCTATTGTTGTAGATAAAAATAGTTTAATTTATGTCCAGCACAGGCAATTTAATACAAATATTGAAAATAATTTTAAATCATCTTAAGAATAATTATTGTATTTTAGAAAAAATGGCGAAATAATAAATTTAGATCTGGTTTTCGCATTGTTCTTACGTAATCTATTGACCAAAATAAATGGATATAGAACAAATTTGTTATCTAAACCACATGTATATGTAAAAAGAATTTGTTACTATCGCGATTTAATTTTTGACTACCAACAATTTTACGATTGTTCTTTACCATTATTTGTTTGAGAATTACCACAAAAACTGGGTCGAAACGTGACAGCATTTCAACAATAAAAAATTAATGTTGCATTAATTTCTTTCTTTAAGCCCTGAAATCCAATATTTCATTTCAATTAAAAATATTTCGTCATATCTCAGAAAGTATCATACTTATAAATATGTAAAAAATTGCTAAACATGCTTCTTAATTCGTATATTAATTTGAAATTCATCAATAATTAATTGGTCCCATATCTACAGATAAAAAGGTAAACATTCAAACGCGATTTCCCAGTTTCAAAAAAGTAAACTAGCGACAACCCGACGATAATAATAATAATAAAGTTGGAGCTGAAACTTGAGAAAAATTATGCTTACTCGAAAATTAACGAGTTATCAAATCGCGGTTTGCGGCACTAAATTTAACTGGTAATTGAGCAAACTTTAACTTGTGACTACAAATAAACAATATCCCGCAATGTCTTTCTGTGTCTCCTTTAATTTCTCTTCAACAGAGAAATGAATACTACGATAAACAAAGACAACTAGAGTGTGTGAGAGAGACAGGTAGCGAGTAATTCAGTGGCAAACCAAAGCACCTGCGGCGTTCCGGGCCGGTGTTCAGGTTACTTTTTACTACAACCGATCAAGTTACCTGTGAATATTCTCACTTCAGTCTCGAGCCATTGGCGCGAGACGGAATTCTCAATCGACTGACCTTGAGTGCATTGCATAACAAGGCGTTATTCAATCGCTGGGGAAGTTATTTACGTTTTATCACAATTATGTAATCATTTAAATATTCAACAGTGTTTAACGGAATACGTAGACGATTGATTTGTCTTTCCTTATCCAAATTCTAAAGAGACACAAATCTAGATGTGAGTAAGTTAATTAAAGTGCAAGGATCACACTCACAATGTCCCAAACCGTAGTTCAATATACTGTGCGTGCAGCCAGAGTTGGCCGTGCGGTAAGGGAGAGATAATGTGGCTATATTCTACACAGAGCTGAATCAAAGTTCGCCAACTTATTACTTGCCTCAACGCAACTGAGTCAAGTAAAAACCCGAGCTGGACGACTACGTATGTTCGTTAAAGATATATGTTGTGTGAATTAAATTCGAAAAATTAAGGGTAGTTTATCTGCAGTATTTTTTTAGTACTGTACTGGATTCGCTTTCCTATTAAACACAAACAATAGTAGGTAATCAACAACATAAATTACATAATACTAGGAAAACAAACAAAATTTAATTATTTTTAATGAAACAATAATTACAATTAATTATATTTTCAAAATAATTGACATGTGGAACAAATACAATTCGGATTGATCATAATTATTGCCATTCTCTGCCATACATACTGCAACACGGTGAATTAAAGACACGCTGCAAGCTTCATTGAACAAATTATTCTGTCTCATAAATTAGCAGCGTTTTCAATCCGTTCCCTCAGTTGTTCCAGAGTTTCAGGAGCTTCATTATTATCATAAACTAACGATTTAAAATAGCCCTAAAAATAAAAATCTAATGGATTTAGATCCAGAGATCTAGGCCATTGTACAGGACCACCAAGTCCTATCTACCTATCCTCTCGCCTATCCTCAAAGGTATGAGTCAATTATTGCCGCACATTACGTGTAAACTGAGGTGGTGCACCGTCATGCTGGAACCATGCATGCTGCCGTACATTTAAGGGATCTTTCATTAACTCCGGCATATTATTTTGCAAGAAAGATACATAATTTGCAACATTCATTCTATTAGGTAGTAACGTTCCGTTTATAATTCCAGCCCAGATATTCAAAGAAAACGCTGCTAGAAATTGTTTCTTACATAACATGCGGATTTTCAATCGCCCAGTGATGTGAGTTATGAAAATTATGAACTCCATCTCTCGTGAAAATTACCTCATCAGAGATGATTATGTGCGAGGTGAAATTTGGATTTAAGGCACTTTCAAAAATTCACCCGAGCTGGATAGTCAGCTTGTGGTAGTCCATGTACTCTCTGAAAACGGTACGGATGATAATTATGATTCCGAATAGTCCTCCAAACACTAGAATGTGGAACATGTAAAAGACGTGATATTCTTCTTGTGCTAACTGTAGGGTCAACATGTACGGCATTTTAAATAGCATCGTCAACAATGTGGAAATTTCTTAGTTGGCGCGGACATACTTCTCTACCATGATTAGGTCGCAAATATCCTGTATCACGCAGGCGTTGTGTGATTCCTATAAACATACGGTGTCTAGGTTGCCGTCTTTGAGGAAAACGTTCCGCAAAAATACGCTCTGCTTGTTTTTTCTTTTACACACCGAAGTATGTATAATTCACAAAAGAAACAAAATGGTCTACTAACTGACCTACAACGAATAGAATAAAATTTCATTAATTTACTCATTACACAATTATTATTATTATTCAATTATTAGCAGTTATTTATAATAGATATTTTATTTAATTATTAACTTTAACATAACCATCCACCCAGTGGGAGTGGAAATGAAATTTTTTTACTGGGAAACATGGAAATTAATTTTACGATTAAAACAAAATCTTTTTTTATTCGTAATTAGCATATCAAACAACATATACCCTTAACGTATGTACCCGAAGTTAGGAAACACGGTGTATAACAAAATAAAATAAAATTTATTCTTTTTGTGCCAATATTATACTTTAGAGAATAAAAGCCAACTGGTATTTATTTAAAATATACAATCTATACATTTAAATTTTTATACATTAAGAAATGGGAATAATTTTCTAATGAAATGAAACTTATGTCTTCGTATTAGTATAAAAATGCAGTTATACTTTTAAATTTTTACTCTTTTACCCCCAGATTTAGAACTGTGTACAAGTCATAAACATACTTTTTTTATTTTATTATAATGAAATTTGATCATTCGTATCCAGTGGTATTATTGTGGGTTCCTGAAATCGAACTGGTGACCGGTAGCATGCTATGTGGGCACTATACCACTGACCATAATCACCATTGAGAAATTGACGTTTTTCTACGCCTACCACCGAAATTCGCACTGCCGACATTCGCTGCACTTTTCGAATATGTCAACTTACAAACAGTAGAACGTCCGTGTGGGCATCTTAATTGAAAACGCAGTATGCGCGTATCGTTAAGATTTTAAAATTTATGTTGCCTATCTATTGCTTACCGCGTTATGTTATGTCAATTTGTCAAAGTGAAATATGATAAAGTCAGTGACCTCTATTAATTATGAAGAAAAAACATATGCCCGTGGCTCCAAAAAAATCGTATGCAACCCGCAACAATGCAGAGAGGTTGTCTCTTTCAAACCAACGACATTATTGCAATTGCCAAATTTCAGAGCATGGACAGTTGTTACATTAGAAAGAGATGGTATGTTAAAAACTCTCTCCCATGACAGTTCGCAGGAGCGAAAGTATACGGCTTTCCCGTCCATAATTATTAGAGGTCACTGAATAAAGTGCATGTGAATTAATGAAAATGTAAGTGAATATAGAATTGTAGAGTAAGTAGTGTGCAATACTTGTTACACAATTTATGCCTAGTACTGTTCTTTTTTAAATCAAACGTATTAATAATTGATGAAAAAATCTGCTGTAGAAACATAAAAGCGTAACATAAATTGCATCAGATACCAATACATAGCATGCGTTCATATACAGCATTAATTATAATGTTTTTATATTCACTTAACGATTTGTTTATTCCCTACTGCGTGTTGCCTTATCTTTTTTATCATCCATGTTATTACAATTGACACACAACATACCTACTTAACTCGCGTTTACTTTAAGGCTGGTTTATAATGGATGTAACCGGTTACTTTTTCTATATTCTATAAAGTAGAACTAGGCATTTCTATGCCACGATCATCGATCTTATACTGTTCAGATACCGCATGTGGCATTTGTTTGTGATCGCAACATATCGGAGAGAGAAGACATGCGGGGTCGGATCTTGAAGTGTTTTGTGGGTTGCTTTTAGTTCATAACCATGGTGACATTTTGACAGCTTTGCATTAATCGGAATTTGCTTAACCTGCAATGTCAGTGCTGTTTGACGATTAATAAATTACAAATTATTTTGTGATTAGACTTTATGTTTTGAAGTTTGGCTAATTAAAAAATTCAAATCAAGAATATAATGTATTTTTAGTGCACCATCTGTTATTACGACGTTGCATACACATTTTTATCATTAGAATGCAGCCCGTAATACACTTAAAACCCGACCTCTCATGCCTTCTCACTCTTATAATCACTTTACAGCAAGCTATGGACGGTCATGCGGTATCTAGACAGTAAAGGCTTGTATATAATGAATGTAACTATGGTTACTTCTTCTATGTTCTGTTAACATGAGCTAAATGTATTTCTATGTTACGGTTCATAATGACACTGGATTTGACGTTTACTTATAATGTACCAGTGAAGTTCGCCAAGAATACATCCTAGAGTCCCTATATATTACAGTTTACATGGTTTCATACTGTAAAAAAAGGTGGAATTAATTAATGTTTAATTGTAATAATATGACATCCAAAAATTAGTTCAGTATCTAACTTGTAAACTTTTCATGTATTACAAAATAGTTATTTATGTATCAAGGGCATCATGATGATGTTTATGCTCATCCGAGGCGACATGTTTACAAGTCCAAGGGCCTCTGGCCCGAGGGTCTGTAAATCGCCCGAGGGCTATAAACATCAATGATGCCCGTGGTGCATACAATATTTTATGTCTTACTATTTTATTTAAAATATTGCGCGCGTGACATTTCGCTTTGACGTTTCGAATTTTGTTAATATTTTTGGTATCGTAGTAACAGACAGAAAATATATTAATTTCAGAAGAAAAACATTAGTGATGTCTCAATGTTACCATGGAAATTTCTTAATGCCCTTGGGTATAATGTAGTATATAACATACCTCGTATCCACGACATAATTAAACAATTACATACTAGGAAGACATAATTTATTTTTTTTCAAATCCAATTTCACAAAAGTCATACATACATACTTCACTCTTTTTCCAACCAATAGCAATTAAGTCTTGTTTGTTGTTTGTCGACTTTTGTTTATATTTTGATTTATTAATTATTATTATTTATAAATTTCGCTACAAGTATTGTTATTAACATTGCAGATCCAACTATCATTCATGAAACGGATCCATTTTTGATAGTTATATCATCAAGTTAACAGATATATTTTAAATGACTATGAACCACACAGTTCTCATTTACATCATACATCTTACATAATACAGAACAAGTAACCGATTACATCCATTTATAAACCAGCCTTAAATGATCAAAGACTACGATTCACCAATTACACGGCGCAGTAACATAGAAACTTTAGAATACATCATAAGTAACCGGTTACATCCATTATAAAACAGCCTTTACTATTCCGTTGAAGACTACTGGCGTATTTGTAATCCGCATCCACTTTAATGATAGGAATTTACAGCGCGCTGTCTGATAGTAAAGAAAGTATATATCAACTTTAGTTTTTGATCTTCAAGCAGCTTGAACACAGTAACGAGTTTAATGAAAACAACCTTGAGTTGGTCCATTAGGAGCCTGGCTTTAAGTATTTATAGTCTGTGTTAAATGCATTTCACATACGGATGTAAAAATGTACACGCGTGAAAATCATCACAGAAAGGCGAATCCGTTGCATAACATTACATTTAGCTAAATATTTTTTTAACCGCAACTACGAGTATTTCCTACTAAATACATTCAATTTCTGGGTGATGCGTTTGAAATGACAATAAAATAACCATCGATTATTTGGAAGTTTTTATTAATTAAACAATTTTTACATGACCGCTCAGTTACAGTGACAGAATTAATTTCTTACCATGTATGATGCAACATTTCTGGTGTAATAGACTCAAATACAAGTGATATTTTTCGTAAGAATGGAGACAAATTTTAATTTTAATTTTGGTTTCCAAATGAGTAACAAGTAAAATGTTATACAATACACGCAAGGTAATTATTGTTTTACTGCTTCAAGGAGGTGACAGATTCGCCTCATCATTTCCTCCTTTCAGCAGTAAAATCTGTTTTACCTTACTAGTAATGAAATATAGGTACTATTACACAACCCCATACAAAAATCAGGTGGTGTAAGATCTGGTAAATTAGGAGGCCAAGAAATTGCTTCTCCACGACGACACTATCGTTCCGGAAATGTCGCAATTAACTCTTTATAAAATATATACCTAATTATATCGTAATTATAATAATACAGTTTGTTTTCTATTGTACAATGAAATAAAGTAGAAGATAAGTGGTTGACATTTTAAATCTCTGTATCCCAGAGTTAGGAAGTCGCGTAAGTACTGTAATAGACCAGTGAGGCAATGACATCTTGGTATGCAGTCAGATTCTCAATCCGTGCGACCTTAATTCTTAATGCAACCAGGACTACAGTAAGACGCTCACGGTCTCAAGTGGTCAGCTTGAAACGCTCGAGTGAGATTTAATTGCAAAATGTTTTTACAATTTAACGACTGTACACACACTGTCGGCCAAAAGACTTGAAACACGGAACTTCGGGTTCGGGTTCATCACATCTAGAGAGCTGTTCCGTGCCTAAACCCGCGCAGCCATTACCTGCCCAGGTTTGGCATGATCTGATAGCTCTTTTTTGTGTCATTGAAAACGGATCAGCAGGCTGTGTTTTTATTTTCACTTATAATATCACATGTGCATTAATTCTTTCCGGAACTTTTTTTGAGTGCTTTCCAACAACGTCTTAATTAGCTCTCTCGTGAACACTCAAAATTTGATCAATTTGTAATTTAATGTCAAACTGACTGAAATTTTTATATAACCATGGTTACTATTATTGTAATCAATTCTTCCATTGGCTGTTATTTGGGTCATGCAATTGTCAATAGTAATTATATCAAGGGACCATTATTTTACTGGAAAAATTTATTTCAAAAGATTGTTGCTTGGTAACATTTCGAGACAAATGACATGATCAAAATTTTATCATTCAATTTGTCGAGAAATGTTACCTATAAGTGTCCTATTATTTTTATTTTTAAATGTTTTCTAATACCGGAGTAAGCAAAATTTGACACTGCTGCAAACCGATTAGAATATTGTTCCTGGTTTTTCGAGTTTTTGAATCAAGGTTAATTTTTCTGTGTCGAAACGGTTGTTTATTTTGACATTTAATCTTTTTACTAACGTCTGAGTGTTAAAATTTTAGTTTCTTTCATTTCACAAGTTCATTATTAATTGTTCCAAACTAAGGTTTTTGACGTAGGTAACTGTATTTTTTGTCACGAAAAGATTCATTTGACACTTTTAATTTCAATTAAAACAATACAAAATCTTAAACTTGAACAATCCCTAGGGCATTTTTACAATTTTTGTCGATATATTATGTACGCCATTGGTCAGAATTTAAAAATTGAAGCAAATGATTGGTTGATTTAATATGTGGGAAATAGTCTGTTTAATTAAGGCATAACAATAATTTAAAGTACAGTAGAAGTTTTGAGGCTAGCAAGTTAGAAAGAATATAAACTCGATACAAACAGACCTCTTAATTTCTACCATTTATCTCGCTTATGATCAATAACCTGGTAAACAATTCCTATTAGCTGCCCCTCGTGCAAAGAACCATATATTACGCCTGTGATAATGAACGTAGAATTGGTAGAATTAAACGACAGTTTGTGCCGTCGCTGCACTCACTCGATTACACTACGTAATGTATTACGTTGCATAGTGCTGCGTCTATGTCATCATAAACACTAACACTGTACACAGGAAAGGTAGGGGCACTTCCGGTTTTAATGACGTCGTTTACACGTCCATTCGAAGTCTTCAATAGCCAGTCGATGTGAGTTAATAGTTAAATTGAATTCGCTACTTTATACACTAGTCACTTTAATTACATTGTCCAATCATATTGATTGTGATTACATTTATTGGGGGATTGGAATCAATATGGCGGATACCCACTTCATACATACATATCTTTTACGTCTTTTACCCAAATTGAGTGCTTCATACTGTCAAAAAATGGAATATGAATAAGAAATAGGAAGATTAGTTTTAAGATGAATTAAAATCTTACCGACAGAGGTGTATGCTGCCAATTATAAGGAATAAGAATAAAATAAAAAACTGAATGGAATATTTATTTAAGCAGAAAGAAGATGTAGGTAGTTGAGAAAATAAATTTCCTATTTTGTTGGATTTCAGGCTTTAATTATTTATTAAATAAAATGCGACGTTTCGACCTTGATTTAGGCCATTATCAAGCAAAAGTTACATAGTTATATTTAGTATTAAATTATATAACTAACTAACAAACATTAAAAATTGCTATTGAGGTGTACCTATACCTCAAGAGTCCAGTTCAGACTGAACTAAAGTGAAAGCGGTGCAAATGGTCATTAATGGCATCCAAATAAAGCATCCTATGATAGGTTATTTTTTCGATTTGGCACCTGATCTATTAGGTTAAATTCGGTTTTTATGTCTAACTTTCAAAATATGGCATTTAAAATATTATATTTCGCACATTTCAAACAGAGGCGGATTTAATATATTTTGGGCCCTAGGCTAAATTCTTATTTGGGCCCCTTATTAAAAAAAAACTTCATAGTATAGTACAACAATACTTTAGTTTATTTTTACCTCTCGCCTCATATTCTATAAGAGAGGTATTGTAATGGGTCAAAATTTTCAAGTATGAGTTTTTGGTGGATAAGCACGTTTCAGGGTCTCTAGAATACGAATTTACTATTTTCACGATGATGTCTGTGTGCGTGTGTGTGTGTGTGCGTTTGTATGAACCGACGATTTTTCGTCAACGATAACTTAAAAAGTATCAAACCGTTTATAACCAAATTTCATATTTAAGGTTTTAATAAGTATCTTAACACCGGATAAGATTTTGGTAGAAATCCGCAAACCGGAAGTAGTATTTTTAGAAGTTTGGAAAAGTTTTCTTTAAATATATTGGTACATTATTTTTTTATGACAATTTTTGCAATTAAAAATAAAAGAAATTGTGCTTATCTATGTGTACAGTTAATTATAAATACAAATTGCTGAATCTGGAAGTATTTAACAATAAAATAAAGTACAATTAATATTCTATTTTTTTGAAATTCCAGTAGGTATCTTGTTGTCCATGATATGAAATTTGTTTCTACATAAAATTTGAATTATTATGACAGTGACAGTACATTAAGAATCCGGGCCCCAAAATTTGCGGGCCCTAGGCTATTGCCTTTTTTGCCTAGGCCTAAGTCCGCCTCTGATTTCAAATGATGGTAATATTAGTTTAGTACCTATCTAACTCTTCAACTTATCTATGTTGTGGACGATTGGAACATGCAACAGCTGACCAACTGGGCATTTAAAATTAATTATAATTTGACAGATTGCTACAATTTTTCTATACTAAAATATAATATCCCGATATCCAAGAAAGGAACAAACAATACACGAACGCGTTTTGGTTGCAACATGGCGACACCAATAGAAAATCACACATAGTATGTCCACTACTCAGTTACTTACTTACTTATAGACACTAGATAAATGATGTATTAAACATTTATATTTTTAAAAATGTTGCTAGTATTATCTACAATAACAACACTATCTCATAAATCCTCGTAATATTCGTACGACTATGCAGTTCTCTTCCCATCAGTGGCCGTTGTTTCTGTAGCGTCAGTTAAGTACAGATTAATTGAAAGTAATTGAAGTCGAGATCCTGAACTTTCTATAAATACACCGCAGATCACATGGGCCATGGACTGTGGTGTTCTCTTGTTCTTGTTCAGGAGATAATGACGCCGCGTAGATGTTTTACTTGACTTCGTGCTGACTTAAGGCTGGTTTATAATGGATGTGATCAGTTATTTGTTCTGTATTATGTAAGATGTATGATGTAAGATGTAAAATGTAAACAAAGATACCTAGCTACCTATTCTTTTTACTATACTATAGGTACCTACTCACAAAAATATTTGAGTAATTTTATGTTAACTGCACAAGAAGATAAAAACGATGTATTACTATTGTCACTGTCATTGTCATAATCAATAATTAAATTTTACGTAGTGACAAATAATGTTAAACAATCATGGACTACAAGTGGTACAAGATACTGAATACTATGAAGTTTCAAACTCTAAATTATAAACAATACCTAATTTAATTTCTATTTAGTATCATGTACAAAAAATGACAAAAGTATAATCTTTCATTTGAAATAAAAAATATTGTGATAAATAAATAATTTATCGAAATACTTAAGCAAAGTACTACTCCTGGTTTGGGGATTGCTCCAAAAAAATAACTGGGTTCTTAAGATTCGTATTAAAACCTTAAAAATAATAAATATAAAATCTGGTTGTTAAATGTTTGATATTTTTTTGAGCTATCGTCAACGAAAAAAATTGTAACATACAAACAGACGCACAGATACACACAACACACACATACACACACGCACATACATCATTTAGCAAAAGTTAAATTTGTATTCTAGAGACTCTAAAACGTGCTTATTCACTAAAATCTCACACTCGAAAATTTTGACCCGTCAAATTACCTCTTCTTAAGGGAAATTTTAATGAATTTTTTTAAGGTGAGAGGTAAAAAAACAGAACTTGCTTGCTATTTGTTGGGAAAAGAGTGAAGTATATAATGAAGTGTCTTTATACTGAGAGTGGCCGACTTCAGTAAAATTGTATTTGAATAAAATAATATGTTTGATAACGAGTTTGAAAGTTAAATACTGAACAAATTTTTTGATATGATATTGTTACAGTTGAACAATAATTAATTCCACATTTTTTATAGTATGAAACCATGACAACTTGGTTGCAATATAGCGCCTATGCCCACGTTCTTAATATATAGTCACTCTAGAAAATATTCTTAAAAGTTGGCGGACCTTCCTGTTACAGTATATATGCAAACGTCAAATCTAGAATCATTATGAACCATTACATAGAAATACCTATAGCTTATGTTAACAGAACACAGAACAAATAACCAGTTACATCCATTAGAAACCAGCCTTTAAACCGCTGTCATTAAGAGTGCGCGTTAGTTGTTATTAAAAGTGAATTAAAATGCCTGGAGCTGCAGTTGGAGTGTATGTAGAGAGGATATCAATGTAAAATGTTTACATTACACATGAAACTTTTGTAAAAATAATTAAAGCAATGAGATATTTAGGAAATTATATGGTCAATCTTTCAACTTCACATGGGATACATAGATGAATATGACAATGTTCTATGTACTAAACATTGATCGCAGCATATCTAATTTACAACTTACAATTCACATGGGATTCTTATACTTTAAGTGATATTACGTAAGTCCATCCTAGCCATTCATACGATGAAAAATTACATACTCAATACAATAATCTCAGAGAATTACATAGAACACACAATAATTGAGATATTATTACCAAATTACTACCATTGCAGCCAGATTTGGCCAGAGCGGTAAGGGACAGAAAGAATGTATCAATGTTCTGCCCGAAGGCAACTGAGTCAAGAGAAAAACCGAGCTGGACGACTTCTTTATACACTCTTTCAAGGTAGCGAAGCGGTTTCTGCCAAAATTCCTAATCCCGGCCATCTCTTTTCGCGAACTGTACATATAGATAATGTTACTAAGGGCGGACATTAGCAATCGCTAGGATATTAATAGGATGTTAATAGGCAAATATAGCAAATAACAAGCGTGATGTTTACATTCTTGAAATGTTCTGGGGATTTTATTTTTCCGGGTATATCCACCAATAAATGCACTCGGAATATTTGGACCCATTATACAATACCTCTCTTATAGAATATGAGGCGAGCGGTAAGATTGATAACTTGATGAATTCGCAGAACTATAATATTCGAACGACTATTCAGTTCTCTCATCAGTGGTCTTCGTTCTGTAGCGACACTTGAGTACAGATGAATTGAAAATAATTGAAGCCGAGATCCTGTACTCTCTATAAATACACCGCGGATCACATGAGCTCTTGTTCTTGCTCAGGAGGTAATGACGCTGTGTGGATGTTTCTACTTGACTTAATGCTGACTTAAACTGCTGCCATTAGAAGAGTGCGCGTCAGTGGTTATTAAAAGCGAATTAAAATGCCTGGAGCTACAGTTGGACTGTAGCGGGGATATCAATGTAGAGTGTTTACATTCAATATCGTCGTTGATACTGCAAAAAGTCGTATGCCAAAAAATTACAATTTAGGCTTACCGTAATCAGAATAACTATATCTGACTTACTGCTCGTTACTGCAAATGGTTGTATGTGTTAGACCAATAGGAAAGGCACAAAGCTGACACAGCCAATGTCGAAGACCTATGAATTTGTATACTACAATTTGTTGTATGTCTTGAAAACATATGTATTTGACACACGACATATTGCACTATTAACGACGATATGAAACTTTTATAACAATAATTTTATTTTGAACATTTACCTCTGCACGAAACTTCATTAAATTTTGATATACTGACTATATAGAAAAAATGTTTTTCCATAGCTGATGTTAAAGTAAAGTAAAGTATACCAGAGCAGATTTTTATTCGAACTATGTCGAAAAGCAAGTGTAGTAGAATACAAACAAGTAACTGTCAAGTTGACAGTTTCAAAATTAAATGAATGTATGAGCTTTAAAACAGTGATTTGTGGTACAAATGATTATAAACGCAATATAGAAAATGTTTAACTCATTATTTGAACTATTAAACTCAGATCACAACTCAAAACCACTTCTTACAAAGTGACAGATAAATCAAGATGGTGAACGGTAACTATGGTAACGCATTTTTGTTTGTAATTTCGACTTCTATCTCTTTCTAGTGGTACATCTCTTTCTAACGCGTTACGTCAAAATTATAATCCCCTATTAGAATAGGAATAAATAAAGTAAAATATGAGTAGGTAGATAAAGTAAAATAAGAGTTATTTTTACATTTTTTCTTTAAATTCGTTGTTACATATTTCTGAATCCTCTGTGAAAAAGTAGGATCTTAGGTTTTTTATACACTTAATTTATTGTCAAAAATGGGTGTATTTTTAATGCAATTAAAATTTTTCCAGCATTGAAAAATGAATAATTTGGAGTTAGCGGACTATTTTCATCTCTTATGCACATAATAGTAAAAAAATCAGTACTATTATGTTGTACCATGCAGTCAGGATTTGTTCCAGAAAAATAGTCTATTTTTCGAGTTGAATCATGTCCTCTTAACACAGGGTATAGAAAAAATATATAATTTTATACACGACGATAAAATTATATTATCGACTGGAGAGAAAAAATAACACTTTGTTTCATCGATAAAATAGATTTGTATTTTTTGGCCCTAATTTGATAAATGATAAATAAAGTTTGAACTCAACTTCTCAACAAGCATATGTTTTAGTTTTTATAGGGTTTATATTAATTAAGTAGCTAAAATGAATAATAAATTAATATATTTTTTTTGTTTCAGGTAAACATCTTGCAACAATTCTTATGGTACCTAGTATATACCTACCTGCTGTACAATAGTGCGGGAAGCGTGAGTACTACTAATCTGAAAATCATAGAAAACATTCCTTGTTATATCTTTTATTTTACGTTGAATTATTCAACAAGATTTCCATCCCAAAAAATAATTATACAATAATGTAGACGCTAATATAATAGAATGTCATCATTTAAAGTTGTTGTCTAGCGAAATTAGAGACATGGGACGGTAGGCTTCATGAAGTGTAGCTTATTTCGGAGTAGGTACAAAAAAGTAAACTTTGGTATTACTGCACTACAAAGGCACATGTGTGTATTTAAGTATTAGTGAGTAAATAAGGTTTCCGTTTGAAATGTCTCGTCAATAGAAATATCGTTGCCTTTTTGATACTTATTAACCTCAATTTCGCGATAAATTATTGACTTTAAAATTATTTATTTTTATAAAACGGATGATCTCCTTGAAATTTTAATACAATCTTCTTTTATATTGTATTTGAGTGATTTTTTGTATAATATAATAACCAAGATTGTATATTGAAATGAATATAAAATAAATATTTTAAATTTGTTTTTTAAAGTATCTATTCAATATTTTTTTTCATATTTTCAAATACTAAGTATCTGTTTAATTTTTGTTTTAAGGGAGAATGAATAAATTAACTAGCACAACTATGTTTAGATTTTTAAAACAATTACGTAGTTTTTAAGATTTTTGGAACCAAAGATTTCTCCTTATAACGCAATGTTAAATTAGTTCTACGGTCTACCGCTTAACGTCGTGACAAGCGAATAGCACTGAACAAACAATCGTAAATAAAATTACTATGGTCTACGCTATGACTATGTTATATTGGAATGTTTTTCATTTCGAAAGGAGACAAATTTAATAGTGCAATTAAGAAAATTCATTACCTACAATAAATAAGTAAACTTCTTGTTATATTTAAATTACTTCTAAGTATAGGCAGACCTATATTAAATGTTTATAACATATTAAAATCATGTTTTACAAAAAAGCAATATTAATTTTTTTTGTGAAAAATATAATTTTAATAAAAATTGTAAATATTTTAAGTACTAGGCAGGTATAGCTAGATACCAATGCTACTGTATTTACACTTATTTTTTACTTTTACAAAAATTGTCCATTTTATATACAACACTGGCATTATAGTGGGGCAGATCTCTCTCGGCAAGAATTCTATTCGAAGAATCAAAAACAACATTTAAACAATGTTCAATTGTTTTTTCACATGTTATTCAAATTATGCCGAGGTTGGTATCAACCTTAATCTTTCGAGGATATAAGTCTAGTTAAGATTTAAAAAATGATATTTGTAAAAGATTCATGTTTTTAAAATTTGTTTAAATTTTCCTGAATGAAGCATAAAATTAAAGCCTTTACTAAAGAAAGATATTAAAACTTAGGCCCTCTGTTCACACGATGATTCTTTGAAGGTTATTTAAAGATTCGTTTGTCTTTATAGCACATCTCTAAGTCTTGTATTATCTGTAATGTACCCTGTAACAACCAATCCCGGTCTCCCCTACTAACAATTTTTGGTGGAACCTTAATACTTAGCATTAGCACTTAGAAAGGTAGTTTACGAGTAGTTTACCTTATTTTTGAGCGAATTTCCTTTAGGAAAGAAAGCTATTTTGAAACACCTTCGCCCTACTTACCTAAGAAAAAATTCAAACCTCTTCCAAAAATTATTCTATTTAGACTGAAACTCTGATAATTTTTTTGTCTTAAATGGAAGACCCTTAATTTGTTTAATATTTACTGGGGTCAAAAACTGTAAGATCCGGCCCAGACCATTAAACAAAATTAAACTCACTTCGTATTGTCAAGTTCAAACATTCCTAATCCATTTCAATGAAAACAATTCAAACAATTCCACTTAGCGTCTATTAGACCAACTAAGTAGATTTCAAGTCCTGTTTGATTTCAATTCGATTCCTATTAATATAAATGATGAAGCCGCATGTTGTGATTGAGACCTTTGAACACAACAAGGACGAGTTATTATGTATTTACGCGAGTGGAAGGATGGTTGGCCCGCATGCAGTGAATTATTCTGATTGCTGTTTGTTTTCAACTAAAACTTCACGTTTAAGTGATGGATGAAAGACTAGGAACAGATCATTTCTGTTAATTGGATCATTTTCTGGTTGTTTGGTCATCACATTAAATTTTAAATATTGATGTTTTACTAGCAAACAATCCATATCTGATGCCCGAATTGTACTAGTCTATAAAGGTAATCGTAAAGTAAAATAATATTTCGTTTATTTTGAGAGTAACATAAAAAATTTAAACTAGACATTAGCACGAGCGCAGCGAGGGCTGCAACTAATCGAAATCTGCAAATAATTAAAAAATAAATAGCAGGAATTTTTAATTTCCATTTATATTCTATATCATCATATCTACGAAAGCTAAAATTTTGAATGTATTGAAAATTTGAATGGAAATTGTAATAATAATACAAATTTAACCAAATCCTCAGAAATTATTTATGATTACTGAAACAGATTTTAATAAGCTGCGAGGTGAAAATATTTTCAGACCGTCACTATTATAATAAAGGTCGACAAAAAAGCTTTGGTCTGCAATAATTGTCAATTTTCAAGTAACCAAGTAAAGTCAAAAAAGCCTAAATTTGAATACCGAATACCGATACCGATCTTCTTTTTTTTCGTTTTATAAAACGAATTAATAATAATTATTATATGATACATTTTGTGCCACTCTATTCTGAATTGTGAATTGTAGAAAGTAACTTCTTCTTTCATGTGACGTAGAAAAAATTGTAATTTTCGTATTATTTTATGCGATTTTTGCAAAAAATGTTATTGTGCTTCTAGAAAAGACCGCTTCCGGTTGGCAGATTTTACCAAAATCTTATCAGGCCTTCGTTACAATGTACAAATGTATAATGCAAAATATTCTAATTTTATGTTTAGTAGAATTAGAGCTGACGTTTAAAAATTAAGAGCCTATTGCATGGCAATAATACGCATTGAACAACGAGTAATTTTTGTGAGGATCTCAATCTAATACTATTATACGTATGATGTTGAATTTTTGTATGTAGATTAAGGAAGCATACTAAATGTGCGGAATCTTCAAAATCTTTAATTAATGTAATTAGTTTGGTTTTAATAATTATGCGAAATTCGGCGAAAATTGTACAAGTTTAGATATAATTTATGGCCATTCTGTTGATAAAATTATAGTTTTATTGTTTTTCCGCCCTTTTTACATCTATGTTCTACTCATTTTGTCTTTAAACTCAATGATAACTTTTATAGTTTATTCATGAGATCCTCACGAAATTCTAGTGTTTAATTTCTTTTTATCTCTAATTGTTGTCGGAACAATATAGTATATAGTTTGAATTTTTCAATTCAACAATGCTTTGTCGTTACTAATGTAAAATTTTAGATTTTTATTTTGAGCAATATAGCCAGAATCGTGAATTCTGATTCTTATTGCACTCAAGAAGTATAGCCCCTTAATAAAAAAAAAACAAAATCTATCTCGCTTTCTTACTCAACTTAGGTGTAGCAGCTTTAAATACTGGGAGACATCGGTATACATAAATTCATTTTTACAGTGTTTGCAATTTCTGGTATATTTTTTTCAAAAATCATATTCATATTTTTGAATATACATCAAAATAAAAAATATTCCCAGAGTCAAACTTATAAGTTTCCAATTGAATTGATTTTTTTTGACTGTTAAGGTAAATGCAATGGAAAAAATTTCTAGTTCTCGCAATCTTCAATAGGCATTTTATTTAAACGAAGATAATAATCACCAACTGACAGTTAATCCTTGGTAGTTGCTTTGTGTATCTATTCTGGAATATTTATTATTTATTTATATCGATATAAACTTTATTTACCTTTTTCTTAGCAACCAAACAAAACACTAAAATGTCATTTGTTTCATATTTCTAATATTTATCAGCGCAATGATTAGATGTTGGGCATATTTGTGAAGAAGAACCTAAAGATTCGTTAAATTATCTCGTTGAATTACACTCGAGCATTTTATTTCCTGCGAATAAATTTCGGTTTGACATCTCAAGCTTGTCACCTGACAGCAATTTGTCTCGAAAAATTGTTTTAAACAAATTCACTCCACCTATTAAACAATTTTTCTTTTTAAATTGCTAGGCAACAAGGTTTTAATACAAACAGAAATTTGTCTGGCAAAATTAAAAGCTCTTGTGTAACTACAGTTGATAATTAAGATTTGCCCCCATATTTACCAATCCCTATTTACCACCGTCCATTTTTTACCACCGTTATTCTTTTACCAATCCATTTTTACCAACATTATACTTTTACCAATCCATTTTTACCACCGTCCCTTTTTACCACCGTAATTCTTTTACCAATCCATTTTTTACCAACATTATACTTTTACCAATCCATTTTTACCACCGTCCCTATTTTTACCACTAATTCTTTTTACCACCAACATAATTACCAACGTGTTTTTTTACCAATCCATTTTTACCACCGTCTTTTTTTTAACAAAGCTAACAAAACCGTACTAAATCCCCAAAAACTCGTTTCTTGTATTTACTACACTAACAAAGCTAACAAAACCGTACTAGAGCCCCACAAACTCGGTTTTTGTTTTTACTACACTAACAAAGCTAACAAAACCGTACTAGAGCCCCACAAACTCGGTTTTGGTATTTACTACACTAACAAAGCTAACAAAACCGTACTAGAGCTTCACAAACTCGGTTTTGGTATTTGCTACACTAACAAAGCTAAAAAAACCGTACTAGAGCCCCACAAACTCGGTTTTAGTATTTACTACACTAACAAAACCGTACTATAGCTCCAGAAACTATTAATGGTAAAACGGAATAGCGGTAAAAAAGTATGGTGGTAAAAGTTGTAATGGTAAAAACGGAGTGGTAAAAATGTATTAGTGGTAAAACGAAATAGCGGTAAAAAATATAGTGGTACAAATGCAGAGGTAAAAGTTGGAGTGGTAAAAATTGAGTGGTAAAAATGGGTTAACGGTAAAACAGGATAGCGGTAAAAAAGAATGGTGGTAAAAAAGCTGTGGTAAAAGTTGGAGTGGTAAAAATAGAATGGTAAATATGTAGCACAACGATAATGAACACTGCAGATTGAGGAAGATAGATTTGCTACCGAAACATCAGTGATGAATATTATGTTTCAATTAAATAAACTCAATATTGAACACTGAGAACTCTGATATTTTTTACATTTCATATAACTTTCCGTCTGCGTTGCTATCCTCTTTAAAATGACCATTCCTTCAGTACTCCATAGCGTCTTTATCTTCTCTATGCCAGTGTCATCGTCGCCAACATTTTTATCACCGTCGTTAGCCTCGGTTCTGGCACTAGTAGCGCACTAGTAGTGCACTATGACCAATTAACAAGTTAACGATATGTTAAAATGGTGTTACACACTCGCGTCAGCTGATATGCGCGTTGCTATGACGACAGACAGGAGGATAGACCAGCAAATGAGATCTGGGCGATGATAGAAGGAAATTTTAATTTGAAGTGTTGGGAATATTGCAAATAAGTTTTATTACGTCTAATTTTATACTCAACAACTCACGTAATGATTCTTCTGATTACCAAATAAGGGAAATGTGTTCAACATCGGAAAATAAAATTGTTTATACATGCATCACCAGAAGATGCAAGTCAAAAAATGTATAAGTAATAAAATACGGGTAGTCAATTAACACCAGAAAATAAAATTCTTGAATATTCATATTCAGGAAAATACATGCACAAGCACAAGAAGATTCAAATTTAGAAAATTTATTCAGTCACAGGAAAATGCAACTAGAATTTTCGGTTCAGCATAAATGCAAACATGGGGAATACAGGAAGATGCAAATCTAGAATACTAATTTCTTTAACACAAGGGGGATACACAAATTTAGTTGAACTGAACTACTTATATGAAAAACTCAAGAAGTACGCATTCTTGAGTTCTACATACGTACTTGGTTTTGACTAGGTATACCTTTTCTGGAATTTCATCTTCCTATGTTTGCATTTATGCCTATAATTTAGATTTGACATAAATGGAAACACAGGAAGAAACAAATCTAGAAAACTTATAAGTAGTCAAATACGAGTATGTGTGTTGTTCATTTAATTCAGTTCAACCTAATTTGTTTATATTGGAAAGTCAAAACCATTTTATATTGAAGTATCTTTAAAATTTGGTCTATAATTATTTTTTTAATGAATGTAGTTTTATGTGTGTACATTTTATTAAATAAAAAGAGTGAAATAAAGACTGTTGTGTGAAATAATTCGTTACATAACACAAATTAATTACCTAAGGAAAAATTTTCTTGACTGATGTTATTTTTAGGATTGGAAAGAAATTACTGGGATGCAGTCAAATTATTTATTATCTCACTCTCTACTAGTTCCGACACCCCATGTGTCTTCTTCAGGAGATGACATTAAAGGAATAATATCTTACATTATAATGTATTTATTATATGTAAGATATTATTCCTTTAATCTCATCTCCTGAAGAAGACACATGGGGTGTCGAAACTAGTAGAGAGTGAGATAATAAAATAATTTGACTGTATCCCAGTAATTTCTTTCCAATCCTAAAAATGTCGCAAATTAGTGAAATAAAGTGTCTATAACTTAACGAAAGTAAAAAATTATTATTATCAATCCCACGTAAATTTCTTCGTAATTCGCTTTCCCTATTATTATTCTTTTAGGTACAAATGTAGAAAAGGGTTGTCTTGTTCTATGTCTCTTTGATGTAGATTAAGCTGTTGTAATTGTGTTTTCACCCCTACTGTAGCGACGTATATTTATTTTTCATGAATAAAACAGGTATATTTATATGGTATTATGTGTAGAATAGTTAAACACATTCATTCGTAGTTCTCGTAAACACGCATAGCATTTACGTACAAAATGATGTGATTATACCCCGGCATTATTTATATATCTGTTGGGAGGGTGCTAATCATTTCAATATTGTTATTTATGAGAAAATTTACTTGGCCTTGTTTATGTATGAATTTACACAGATTCGATTATTTGTACTTTTAGGACAACTGAAATTGGTACTTCTGTATAAATAATCAAAAATATGTGCCATTCGAAATAAATATTTTTGTACTCATCACCTAGGAAATATACCGTGAGTTTTATTTAACGTGACACATGGAATCTTTCATTTCCATGGTTACGAATTAGACAGCAATGTATTAGAGCGTTTCATTTAAAATAGAACATAGGAAATGAAATATGTATGTATTTTTAATCATTTTAGATATGAAAAAAGTTACAAGAAATATCAACATTTAATAAATATTTTTTCAGAATACAATTTATAACAAATTGTCAAATACACGAAATAAATCAGATAGGTACTTGTCTGAGGCTAACATCTGCATTATACCAACGTATTATTTGCACCTTTTCTTTAATTGTATACCTTATTTTCAACAACACAACCCTAATTGACAGGTAATATTTACTTGATAATGACAGCCTATGTTCTATTTTAAATGAATCGCTCTAATACATTGCTGTCAAATTCGTAACCATGGATATGAAAGATCCCATGTTTCACGTTAAATAAAACACACGGTATATATTAAACACGCAATTGACAACCGGAAATGTCAATTTCTCAGTGTAGTAAATCAGGAAAAATGCAGAGCACACTGGCTTTTCTAGACATTTTAGAGTACAATCATCTTTATAAAGTGTTACTTCCCGGAATTATAATTAGTGAAGACCACCGAAAACCGCCAATATTTAAAAATAAAACTTGTGGGCAGCGCGCCATCTTGTCGGTAGTAGTGATTAGAAAAAACATCGTAACCTCAAATTTAATGATCAGACTACAACTACAACTTGAATGTATTTGATTATAGTTTTATTCGTTACAAAAAACATTGTACAAACCTTTTGCGGGAAGACACCATCCCAGCATTCGCGTAAATGAAACCCTCGCTTCGCTTGTGTTTCAAAAAACCGCTCATGTGGGATCAAAATCTTCCCGCATTTGGTTCGTAAATAACTATTTTGTACTCATCACCTAGGAAATGACATATTAAACACGCAATTGACAATCGGAAATGTCAATTTCCCAGTGCAGTCAATCAGGAAAAATGCAGAAAACACTGGCTTTTCTAGACATTTCAGAGTTAAATCATCTTAAAAATAATAAAATTTAGTTTACAAAGTGTTACTTCCGGGAATTCAAATTAGTGAAGATCACCGAAAACCGCCAATATTTAAAAATAAAACTTGTGTGCAGCGCGCCATCTGTCGGTAGTAGTGAGTACAAAAAGCATCGTAACCTCAAATTTAATGACAAGACTACAACTACAACTTGAATGTATTTGATTATAGTTTTATTCGTTACAAAAAACATTGTACAAACCTCTTGCGGGAAGACCCATCCCAGCATTCGCGTAAATGAAACCCTCGCTCCGCTCGTGTTTCAAAAAAACCGCTCATGTGGGATCAAAATCTTCCCGCATTTGGTTCGTAAATAACTATTTTGTACTCATCACCTAGGAAATGACATATTAAACACGCAATTGACAATCGGAAATGTCAATTTCCCAGTGCAGTCAATCAGGAAAAATGCAGAAAACACTGGCTTTTCTAGACATTTCAGAGTTAAATCATCTTAAAAATAATAAAATTTAGTTTACAAAGTGTTACTTCCGGGAATTCAAATTAGTGAAGATCACCGAAAACCGCCAATATTTAAAAATAAAACTTGTGTGCAGCGCGCCATCTGTCGGTAGTAGTGAGTACAAAAAGCATCGTAACCTCAAATTTAATGACAAGACTACAACTACAACTTGAATGTATTTGATTATAGTTTTATTCGTTACAAAAAACATTGTACAAACCTCTTGCGGGAAGACCCATCCCAGCATTCGCGTAAATGAAACCCTCGCTCCGCTCGTGTTTCAAAAAAACCGCTCATGTGGGATGAAAATCTTCCCGCATTTGGTTCGTAAATAACTATTACATTATAAGTGCGGTAGGTTTTATTTTACAACGTGAGGCGGAGTGCTTCAATAAAACAGAGCGATGTAACGCACACATTATGTATTAGTATTATGTATTTTGGCCGACATACCTATTTATTTAAAATATCGTATTTTCTATGAGGTTAAGTGAGATGCATTTGACATTTGCACTAAAATTTCCTGCTGTCAAGTAGCCTTGAAACAACTGCTCAGAAATATCGCCAGTAAATGTCACATTTAAAATTAATCTGTTTTATTTATTTTAGACTTTATTGACCAAAATATTGTGCAAAGTAGCGTTTTTGTTGGCTCTCTTTTTACCTTCCGCTTACCTGTAAAGGAAGGTATTGGAATCATGCAAAAAATCGGGTGGTGAATTTTTAGTGGATGAGCACGAATTAGGGTCCTTACAACTCATTTTTGATAGTTTCACGATGATGTCTGTGTGTATGTGTGTGTGTATGTGTGTGTGTGTGTGTGTGTGTGTGTGTGTGTGTGTGTGTGTGTGTGGTCAAGGGTTGTTAGTCGCATAACTCAAATACGAATTACCCGAAAATTTTGATATTTGGTATTTAACATTTGTATATAAATTGGAAGAGCTCCCTAGATTTTGGTACAAATATCTTCATCGGAAGTGATATTTTTTGAAGATTGAAAAGGTTAATTGTCAAAATTGTATATAAATTTGGAAAAATATAGTATTTATTTGTAATGAGAATAAGAGGAAAAGTTATTTGCAACTTACGTTATAAAAAAATTGTCTTTATCTGGTAGCATTAAAGAACTGCAGTAAAATTTAAAAAATAAATTTATCAAATAAAACGTTGATATCTTGTAATCCATGATCGGTTGATTTTTGTTTCTGCGTAAAAAATATTGACAGGTGAGACGGGTGACAAGTTGTCATACTAGCGCTATATAAGTCCTAAGTAAGATATTAAATGTAGTAATTGAACGGAGGATGGCTTCAACACAGCAGAGTTTCCCTGTGAATGAATCTTTTTATTCAGGTGATGCAAATTTCTGTGTTTGAATATTTGAGATTTTTATTTGTATATTTTAAATGGGCACCGGATTGCACGTATACATTTCTGTTTAAACTCTAGATATGGCGGAAGGTTGTGTGATGGCCACGTCAGATTTTTTAATTTAAAATTCCTTTTTTGATGGTCTATTAAAGCAATAAAATTCAACGTTTTTACCGAACAATATGCGGCAACGTCATGGTATGTGTAAAATCGCAACGTCAACGATGTGTGATTGTTATGTTTTCACTTCAGGAGCCAAAATAGCGATTTGTATGCCAAGGGCTGCAAGTTGCCTTTTGTAGATTGAGGCAACTAGTCGAAGTCTGCAAAAATACTTTCAGTCAAAAGTATACACAAATTTTTCTGAGATTTATTAATTTTTATAAACAACCAACAGTAAATTTTCATATTAATACTATAATTTAATAAAAATTTAACCAAATCTTGATACCTTTTTTGTGATTACTGGATGATTTTATAAGCAGCGAACTGAAAAATGTTTCAGACCGTCTCTATTAACACCTATTACCAACGGTCTACAAAGAATCTTAGTTCTGCAATTATTCATTTTCAAGTAACCACAAGTAAAGTCTAACAAGCATATTTATAATACCGATTGTAAAAAATTGATACTTTATGTAGTTAACTGTATGAAAAAGAAATTGTAGAAATTTATAAAAACATGATTTCTTTTCATACATTTTATTTTTCTATAAAAATCGTTTAAATTCCGTGGTGAACATTTAATACGGATAATCGATTAATGAATAAATAAGTTTAATAAGACCTGTATGGATTCATTTTGATGTAATTGAATGTAAAGCCAGCCACCGTCGCATTTGTAAAAGCATATGTGTTTAATGCTAAATATTTCTGCACTTTAATTACAATGTGCTTGTTTGTAAACTCCACATGCGCCAGTTATGAAGATTTATTTTTGTGATTATGAAACGTCAAAATAATTTTAAAACTATCTAGTCCACAAGTGAATAAATCTTTATAAAAATTGACGTTAGTGTTAAAAATAAGAGTTTGAAACGTCAATATGGAATAAAGAAATTTATTATAAAATACAAGTGTAATTTAATTTTCATTCATATGCTTCTAATTCTTCCCCCGTCCAATTTAGTTGCTCGCGGTGTAAAAATATGTGACATGGTAAACAATTGAGTGTCATCTCCTGTCTTTATTGCTCTTCTTTATCTCTAAACATGTTATATTTTGTTCGTTGAATCTAAAATTAAAACAATTTTAAGAAACTCAAAATTTTTATTGTCGTAATTCGTTTCATCCTCAAATTTAATTATCACAGAAACCCTAGGACCATTCAAATTCGTCGTTCATTTTTACCCCGGCGTTTATATCAATAATACCTCATAGTATCCCCCCCCCCTGTAAAAAAAACCTCATTGGTCTTGCGTTCTACCGCTCGTGTTCATTACAATTTTAATCCAGGTTTTCATCCAGGGCTCGCCTACTGCGATGTTCACTCGCTACATCGAAATATAAATTTATGATCGAGTTTCCGTGAACGAGTATTAGTTCTTTATCGATCCAGAGCGGCGTGGAGGGGTTGATTAGAAAAACACGCAATACTCGTTAGTGGGAGAGGGAGAAGGAGTAATTTGTTACTCACGATGTTCAGATGTTCTTAATTAGTCACACGGTTTATTATAGCAGTTTAGCAGAAGGAATTTATGGGGTTTTACATCAGGGCATTAGCAAATTGATTTTATTGGTGTACTATACAGGGTGTCCAATAAAACTGTTATAAGCATGGAAATCTTGAGAGCCATGTGAATGTGATACGAAGTTGGTAAAATTAGACAAAAATTGTCCCTTTAGGAGGCCAATTTAGAAATGTTTTTGTTTTCCCACAAAAACGCATAGGTAACTAGATATACGCGAAAATGTAAATTTTGACAATTTCGTTTTTCACCTGTAACTTTTTGTTTGAATTAGTAGTTTTACAGGCACTTTTTAACTAGAAATTCACAGTATTCCTAAAAAAGACTTAAAGAAATTCAAAACAAATTCAAATTTTCATATGAAGTTCATAGTAGGCTATGACTCGTGTATATAGATTTTTTTCTCTTTCCATCGATGTAAAACACAAGTACATTGAAATTTAAATTAAGATAGAAATTAATAATAATTTTTTAATAATTGTTTTTATTAAGAAATACTTCAAATATCCATATAATCATTATAATTTTAACACATGGATTCCTTGTAGTTTAATTAGAATAATCCGCTAATTAAAAAATATATATTTTCACCCAAACAAATGGTAAGTAGAAAACCATTTTTATTCACAATCGGTTGGTAATATGTGCGTTTCCAACCTTCTAAACAGTTGGGAAGCGAGTCATTGTTTACTTTACTTCCCAGCTAGCCGGAAAAAACTTCCCGGCTAGCGGGGAAGTGAGCGTTTTCCAGCTAGGTAAACGTCACTTTCAGAAGATTTTTTTGCAGCTTCTCGCAGTTCTAAAGGAATATTTTCGTCTTCACCATCTTCACTATCAGACAACATGATAATTAATATGCTCGATCTCGATAAAAAGCAGCAAGAAACTAATTATTGACAGAATCAATAAACATTTTTTCAAGTTACCTGGCAAACCCTAGCAACTTTTTCATAGATTATAAATTATAATAAAACTGTCATAAAATATGAATAAAATGAATATTTAAAACGGGCATATCAATAACCAATTGGATTGTGAATAAAATAGTATACATACCTCGCGGGAAGGCTCATTCCAGCCTCGCGTTCATAGATGACTTCGGTGCAAGCACCTCAGTCATCTAATGAAACGCTCGGCTGTAATGAACCATTTCCCCGCTCGGTATGTAATATACTATTTATTTATTTTGGACCTCTTATATCTTAAACTAAAAACGATTCTACAGTGCGGTTTGCACCATTCTTCGTAATTTAGCAGAAAATCAATAGTCGTGGTTTCCCTTAACAAAAACAATTATTATTATTATTATGTAATTTCTGCCTTTATTTTAATTTCAATGTACTCGTACCTACTTGTGTTTATATCATTGAGAAGAGAAAAAAATCTCTATTAAGACGAATCATAGCCCACTCCACAGCGTATATTGTTTTGCTAAATATAATAATCTAAAGATATTGTTGAAGATGAAAGTACAATCTACCAAATAGTCAATGCATAATTTCAAAATTTTGGTTTAAAATCGAAATTTGTTAATTTGAATTTTGACAATTTTTTTATTTTTTTAACACAACTATCTTTCATATTATATTAAAATGAATTTTAAAAATTTGATCGGTTATTTCGCAGATCCAATCTTTGTTGACAACATATTAAAATTTGAAGTTAATTCACTTATAAATAAAATGTTTTGAATGTTTTCTGCCATGGGTGGAGGATCACCTTAAAGTGTTATTTTCGTATTTACTTACTTACTGTTATTATTTTAACATCAATTATTCACCAAATGTCAAAAATTATATGGAAGATTTACTGTGAAGTCAGCAACAAATTTCCATATGTCAAAATGCTCGATGGAATAGCGGCGATACAATTTTTTTTGTTCATTTGTTCCATCGAGCACCGTCCTTCATGCCATGCCGGTGTGACATACGAATTAGCATTAGCGTTAGCGCACTCAGCCGCACTCTGCTATCCGCTCCATTTAGAACTTTTGTGCTATTGTACTGTGTTTATGCTATTATTTCAAAATAGCACTGGTTCTTTTTTATAGCAGCGCTATTTTTTGCAGGGGAAAATATAGCAAACAAACTATAAAATATTATCGTGTAAAGGAAAGAAAATAGAGATCTTTCAAGTCGATTAATGCCGACGGTTGAGGTTGCGTATTTATTTTGGGACATTTAGAAACGAAACGTTCACGATTACAATTTCGTATTTAAGTTGCTGTGTCACTTCACGCATGGTTAATAAAGACGAGATGTAACAAATTACACGGTTTCAAAACAAGGATTTTCAATTTGTTCTAGAAACATAAAGACGGGGCTTAATCCCGTGACGGGCTGCCCACCTGACAAAAAAATGCATAGAGAAAATAAAATTCTAGAATATTCATACACAGGAAAATGCATGCACAAGAAGATTCGGATCTAGAAAATTTATACGTAATAAAATTCCTCCATTTAAAGATTCACAGAGAAATGCAAATCTAGAATTTTAGATTCGGCATAAATGTATATAAACAAGGAGGAAGCAAACACAGGGAGGTAACTAGGTTTTTTTAGGTGGGCCAGTAGAAAATTAAAATGGGTTACACTTCTTATAGTAAAATTTATAGTTTGAAAAATGCTGAAGTCATTTGACTTAGTTCCTCCTGAACTTAATTTCGTAGAAATACAGTTGTACCCAGTTAAGAATATGATATCAAATATGTATGCATAGATAAATATTGCACGAGCACTCAGACTGACAAATTAATACATTTTCAAAAATACAACATTTTATTTGCCAGAAATAAATCTTTTTCCAATACCATTTTTGAGTTCCATATACTCAGTTTTGACTGTAACTTTTCTAGATTTGCATTTTTCTGTGTTTGCATCTTCCTGTGTTTGCATTTACACCGAATCTATATAATTCTAGATTTGAAGTTTCTGTGAATAAATCTTTTAATGTAGGTACTTATTTTATTTCTATTTGTGTATTTTGTGTATTTTTATTTTATTTTCTGGTGTTGGCTTGCCTCTAAACAGTATATAATCGTTGATCGTAGCAATGTCTGTCAAATTTGAAGTTCCGTAAAAACGATTTGCAAACTGTCACCTCTGAAATGGTTTTTCGTGCTGATAGTTTAGGAGCTCTTAGTTTTTCCAAAACGCAATTCTTCCTAACCGTAGTTATTTCTAAAAATAAAATTTCAAACTGCAGTTATTCCTAAACGTAGTTGTTGCTAAACGCAATTTGACCTAATCGTAAATTTTACTAATCGTAGCAATCTTTCATAATTGTCCGTTGTGCTAGTGGCAAATTGTTCTCCTAGAGGCAAGCCAACTTCATTGCATCTCAGCGGTACTGAAATAATGTTTTTGTTAAAATACAGTACGTGGTCAGTACGATGTGCGAGTAGGACCCAACATTTTGAGTACTGTGCACCCCTTTAAGTCGCCCCCTTCGTGGCATTCCACAAGCTGCGCGCAGAGACGTGTTCAATATGTTAAGCCGGGGCCAGACATGCGGCATTCGGCGAATCCCGAGCACCTGTACGCCGAACTTCGCTCAGTGTGTATGGAGAGTTCGTGAGTTGACGAATCGTTCGGCGAACTGTTCGCCTCTTCCCGTCCAAAGTCGGTAAACTAGCACACATCAAAGTTCTTTTAGAAGGGGTTCGGACAACCGATCACACATTCAGGATTCGGCGAACAGCGAACTGTCGAATCACTCACTTCAGTTCCAGCTCAGTAGCGAGTAATTAAGTTATCAAACTTATTTGTAGTAAGAAATTTTTATTATTGTTTATACAAATTGTTTCTATAAACAATTATTTAGACTCCCAGACGGCCTCAATCTATTATTTTTGTTGTTGTTGTTAATTTGATTGATTCATATTACAAAAGGTTTATAATCTCGTTAAGTCCTCTATTTTGTATGAATAAATGAAAGAAATAAAGCCATTTCGTCGTCTGACAATTTAATGTTCAACTAGGCGAACGTTCGGCTATTCGCGAATGCCGCATGTGTGAACACAAAGGCGAATTCCGTTCGGAACATTCGGGAAACATTACAACTAGCAAAAATTACAAGTAGGAATAACTACCTACGGTTTGAAACTATATTTTAGGAATAACTACGGTTAGGAAGAATGAGGGTTTCCAAGCCTACGGCTTTTAAAGAAATACTTATTGGATTTTAATTTTCAGCTATAGAAAAGTGATAATAATTGTTAATTTTGATAGGTTTATTATCTTTTTATCGATATGAAAATGCAACTCTTTTGAAACGTGCATTAAAAAGCGCCATGTGTGACGCAAATGGCACTGAGACAAAACCGTGAGTAGATTAGTTCGTGTAAGTTCGTTTTTGGTCGTTTTGACTACGGAATGGACGACGAATCTGGGTTGAAATAAAGTAAGACCTACGCATCGTAGTCGGTCCTTGTCAGCGCGTTAAACATATGTTCTCAGTGCCGATGACGTCACATCGTCACACACTGCGTCGTTTTTCGCGGCATCTATTTTTTAAACTTTAAGAATTTTTTTCTGGCCTATTAGCAACTTTTTGGCAAATAGAAAAAATACGAGTATGGATTAACATATAAACAAGACAAAAAATTGTGGAAAGCCCATTGCGTTTAGTAAAAATTATTGGCCACCGATAGTTTGTAAGTGAGACCTGATTGCCAGCAGTTTAATTGCTTGAAGCACGCCGGCAATAATCACAGATTAGGTATTCGATTGAGGCGTACCACACAAATGAAAAAACCCATCATAATAAACATTGTACGTCACAAGAGAAGCAGCCATACAACCGCATTTTTCAATTTCCACAGAACTGAAAATGCTGAACGTTCACCGTTCAATGTGAATGTGAATGTATGAAAGCACTCAACCACAAGTTTAAATCATTCCACTCAGCAAAAACTTTGTAGCCGATATTATACACTGGATTTTTCTATTAAAATTGCGCTGGGATTTATTTTCAGTACCCCAACTAGTAAATGTTTTCTACCATTTGCTGTTTCGTTTATTTATCGCGGGATATTATCCTGTACTCAGAAACCCTACAGAAAAATTTTAATAAAATCTGAATCCCTATCTCTGAGAAGTATGAAATAATATCTTGTCACCTATTTTTGTAGGGCAATAATTATACAGGGTGTTTCTGCACTTATGGATCAAACTTTAAGGGTATATGTAACACGTTTTACTAATAACGGAACAAAAAGAATTTTTTAAAAATTCGCAAAATTAAGATTGGATTACTTAAAGAAAACATGTTGCGTGCCACTGGTTTCATTACTGTGAAAGATTATTATTACATTACGTAATGCAATTTTGATAGTAAATTAATTATTCTGTTTCTTTCACAGTAATGAAAGCAGTGGCACTCAACATGTTTTCTTTCAGTAAACACTCTTAATTTTACGAATTTTTGAAAAATTCTTTTTGTTCCGTTGTCTATAGAACGTGTTACATATACCCCTAAAGTTTGATCCATAATTACAGTAAGACCCTGTATATTGGTAGGTACTACTCTAGATGTTAATATTTGTTTGTTTGCTGTTGTTGATAGTAAAAAAAATTCAGTTGAGTCAAATTTTGTTGAATTTTGTCGAATTTTGTCTCAAAAAATTCAGCATCTTCTGGTTTAAACATATCGAATAGTGACAACTTTGTCTTGAATGTTTATATAAAACATGAAATTTGATTTGCCCGGGATATTTATCAATCCCTATTTACCACCGTCCCTTTTTTACCACCGTAATTATTTTACCAATCCATTTTTTACCATTAATTCTTTTTTACCACCAACGTATTTACCAACGTATTCTTTTACCAATCCATTTTTACCACCGTCCCTATTTTTACCACTAATTCTTTTTACCACCAACATATTTACCAACGTGTTTTTTTACCAATCCATTTTTACCACCGTCTCTTTTTTAACAAAGCTAACAAAACCGTACTAAAGCCCCACAAACTCGGTTTTGGTATTTACTACACTAACAAAGCTAACAAAACCGTACTAGAACCCCACAAACTCGGTTTTTGTTTTTACTACACTAACAAAGCTAACAAAACCGTACTAGAGCCCCACAAACTCGGTTTTGGTATTTACTACACTAACAAAGCTAACAAAACCGTACTAGAGCCCCACAAACTCACTTTTGGTATTTGCTACACTAACAATGCTAACAAAACCGTACTAGAGCCCCACAAACTCGGTTTTGGTATTTACTACACTAACAAAACCGTACTATAGTCCCACAAACTATTAATGGTAAAACGGAATAGCGGTAAAAAAGTATGGTGGTAAAAGTTGTAATGGTAAAAACGGAGTGGTAAAAATGTATTAGTGGTAAAACGAAATAGCGGTAAAAAGTATAGTGGTACAAATGCAGAGGTAAAAGTTGGAGTGGTAAAAATTGAGTGGTAAAAAGTGGGTTAACGGTAAAACAGGATAGCGGTAAAAAAGAATGGTGGTAAAAATGCTGTGGTAAAAGTTGAAGTGGTAAAAATAGAATGGTAAATATGTAACACAACGATGAAATTTATGTGTGTTAATAGTTATTTATAATAAAAAACTTAAAATCTGATCGAATTTCTATTTTTATTTCAACTACAAAAATGCGTGTCATTATGAATTCATTTAGTAAATTAGTGGGCGAATCAGCTATAATTGCACTGTTGTAGATAAATTTATTGAATTAGTTTATTACAGTAATACAGACCGTTTTCCGAAAGCCATAATTTGACTATGCAACCGCCTTAATTCAAACTATTTAGGTGCCACCATTTTTCAAACAAGTCCTCAATCAATAACAAATTTCGCAGTGTCCAGTTCTCTCTCGTTTTACACAATTTTAAATTTAAACTTTGTCGGTAATATTTCCACCAGGGCAATTTATGGGAAGCAGTTTACAAAGTCACGCTTAGAATACGAGAACATTCCGGCTGGTGTACTCGAGTGTGCTCTGAACGAGTTACGTGTGTGTTGTGTATGTTTGTATTTAGCTTGTGTAGTAGGGGAGGGAGTAATATTTTCCACGCACGATCACACGTGGATGCACGTATTTAAACGCTTCAATCCTTCAATTCATTAGTAATTACGTGTGTGGTCGTAAGGATTCTAATTGATCTATGAAATTTCACTAAAAACTTGATTTATAACAATGCATTATTATTGTTTGTTTACTGGGAAATAAATAAGGAAATTGTTTGATTATCCCTATTATAATATAGCTAATCTTTGTTTGAATCGCTGTGAAAATTTGTTATCGAACAATGAATCAATAGATAACTTGCATGGTACTGAAAATGAAATTTATTGTATCACAATGTTCCTAATGTGAGGTGGGAAACATTGGTAAAACCATAAATTTTGTTTAAAAAAATGTAGGTAGTACCTATATGTTTTTGAGTAAATTGAGAAGAACATTTTTCTGTGACGTTATTATTGTGTATATAGTAGAAATTGAAGAATTCGATAGGCGCAGCCCCAGCTGTTATCTAAATGTTAAAATAAAATTAATTTTTTCGTCAACCGGACATAAGTATTTGATGCAATTGTATCATTGTTTTTTGTAAAAAAAGGACGCCATTTGGGGATTGTTTATGATCACTATAGCAATTGTACAAAAAGTAAATCTATTCTAATATTCTAATGATTGTTGTCATGGTATGTATTAATTGTTGCGTAATATGAGGATATGTCAATTTAAATAAAATTACATCTATTTAAGCGGCTAGCGAAAAAATATTATGTTTCATTCATACAAAAAATTCTTGTTTGAGACGCGTAAGATCGCCGAACTCCGCTGTGCGTCGTCCGGCAACCGTCTTACTCGTGCCAAAATCATACATTTTTTGTATTATATTTTTAAAAATCTATTATTTATTTTAATTTTTATATGTAAAATAAAGAAAAATATCATGTAATTTCTCCTGTATGAATAAACTTAACTTTTATTGAGACAGCCTTAACCTTAACCCAAAAAAAATTTATCTGCTGCGCTTTTTTTCTTTTTCCTACGCCCCTTTACTCAACAGCGCCCCGGTAGGTACTATTTTAATAGGACTACAACTCTGTTTAAATTTTTAAAATTTGACATATGGTATAAAATTTATATTTCATAGCATCTAAGTACCTAACTTAGTACTTTCTGTTACGTTGCGGGATATGTAAACAATGGCCCAAAAAACGCACGACCCTCTTTTGAAAAATGACGTGTTCATGTTCACTTATTAAGAGAGAATAGTGAATGACAATTGATAAATGTCAGTTTCTATAATTTTGATTTAAAATCAAAGAAACATGGTACATACAATTTGTTCGAAAACAGGACATCCTGTCAGTTTTATTCACAAACAAATTCTTAATCTGTATGTTTATACCTACGTGATATTTATTTATTATACGTTATTAAATTATTTATTATGGGATAATATTTCAAAATTGATTTATTCCAAGAATAAGGAATACATAGGTTTACAAGTATATTTATAACCTTAACTTTGCTGTCAAATATTGACAAAAAAATATTTATATTAGTATTATCCATGGTTACAAACGAGTAAATGCGAGAGGCAATTTGACAAAAGCACATCTTATTACTTCACTAGTGAGGTAATGTAACAAATTTCCTCACTCAAATGATGAAAATAATATGATTATTATATCAATGGCGTAGATAAATTATATTACTTATGTAGGTACACAAAAGAAAATATTTTTTTCCAGAATTTAGAAGCATAAAAAGAACCTAAAGAATCCACGTGTGCAACTGGAACTACGAAAAATACAACATGTAACGGATATTGTATTAAAAAACCGTTTTATAAATACCTAGTAACAATCGAAGTGGCATTTCTCCGCAAAAATATTTTTGCTTCAATTTCCGGTGTCTAAAAATATTCCTCCAAATGTCAAAAACAAAGATCTCACTTCACTCAAGAGTTATTTCCATCCACAAATACAGTGACGTAGCCAGGATCAAAGTAAAATTTGTGAAATAATTCAGAGATGAAAATATACAGGCTGTAACAGAAATAAGTGCTTTAATTTTATAACCTGTCCTTCGACAGGAGAAAAAATGATCCGCAATCATTTTTTTCCTAACTCTTCAAGTTTTTCAGTTAAAATTCTTTAAAGCTTTGACACATATTTATTTACCCGCCTATGGAAAGCATCAACAATCAATTTCCTTATGACAATTAAAACTAGCTTATCGCCCCCACCCCCTGGATACGCCACTGGACTAATGACAAACTATAATACATCACCATTAGTTAACTTCATTCTAATGTGCGTTACTTATTCTAAATTTATCCAAGAGATCAACTTAATAAATAAGTTAGGGCTGGTTTATAATGGATGTAATCGGTTACTTCTTCTGTATTATGTAATATGTGTGATGTGAATAAGAAGTGTGTGGTTCATAATCATTTCAGTAATCTGTTAACTTACGTTTCTTTTATCTGTCAGAAATGGATCCGTTTGTTGAAAGTTACATAGTTGAATCTGCAATGTTTAAAACAATAAATATTGTAGCGAAATATAAAATACTCATCAAAATGTAAACAAAGATAAACAAAGAACAAACACAACTTGCATGCGATTTTTTGGGAAAAGAGTGAAGAATGAAATATGCGAGGAAATATGTAATGGATTGTCTTTATACCGAAAATTGTATTTAAATAAAATAATTTGTACTGAACTAATTTTTGTATATCTGCAGTTAAACATTAATTAATTCCACATTTTTTTAATATAGCACCTACGGCCACACTCTTTATATAAAGATACTCTTTCATAAAAGTTGGTGAACCTTACTGTTACAGTATATGTAAACGTCAAATCCAGTGTCATTATGAACCGTAACATAGAAATACCTATAGCTCATGTTAATAGAACACAGAAGAAATCACCAGTTCAGTTACACCCATAATAAACCAGCCTTTAGTTATCTTTTATGCGCAGATAAACACTCGCATAAATTTCGTTTTAATTTTTGGTGGAAAGAGATAATGCATTCAATTTCAAGCGGTTGGAATAGCGCGCATATTTCTCTGGTAAAAATAAAGTTATGTCTTAGAGTTCACATGACAGAATGATTTATTACCGACGGAGATGTATGAAAAGTGAGGCTTGTAACTTATGTCTGGAATTATTTTATTGGAAATTAAGTTTTCATAATTTTAGCATCTATCATTAATATTAAGCATGTGTCATGTGTATATATCCGTAGTTTAAAATAAAATGTTTTGGTAGACATTATTTCTGGATTTAAATGTAGCTTGACTTGATAACTCTTAGATAAACACAACATTAATTTATTTTTACCTGTCCCGGTAATTTAAACTACAAGAAACAAATGATGATAGCTTAAACATTATCTACCGATGTCTAAAGGCTGGTTTATGATGGATGTTACTTATTACTATTACTTATTCTGTATTCTGAAAATTACACGGAGCCATAACATAGAAACCCTTTGTTCAACTTAACAGAATGGGGTCATCCCACATTTTCTGATTAATTTTTTTTCCTAGAAGAGATCCTATAAAATTATACATACCTCAAGTTTTGACGACGTATATTTGTTTTGTGGAAGTGATATAATTTTTTGAAAATGGACTTAATTTTAAATCTTAGTTGGCTGACGTAAGCACTACGTCACTCATTCGAAAGATTATTCTAACCGTAGCGGGCAAAATTAATTATTATTTATCACGTTGGAATTTTATTTTGATATTACTTAAATATCATTAATTAATTAATTAAACACTGACGATTATAAATCACACTACTTTCGAATTTTGATCTAAATGACTACTGACAGTTAAAAAGTTAGGTTAAATGTTCCGGTGGATGTTGGTGAACTTAGCGACCGACATTACCGACGTTATATAACATTACAAATTGTAGATGCATGTGTGAGTATTGTCGTTGTATGTGAAACGAATGAGTGACGTCGCGAAAAAGATACCAGGAAAATGTTTTAATAAAATTATAAATAAAAATTATTATAATTTTGGATATTCTTTAGCGTAATATTCACGGTAAGAATCATTCAGCAAATATACGGTTATTCATTTAAAATTCAGTTAAATGCGCTCGAATTTCATTGTTGAATAAGAACTGAAATTTTATTTATTTAATGTAGGTACATTCGATTTTATCAATAATTAGCTAATATGAATTGGAAAATCACAATCTGAATAAATTTTTCAAAATTCCTTTTGACGTATACTTCATGTTATTTACCCAGTTTTTATTTTAAATGTGAAAGGTAAAACGTAACTCTATTAAGATACTGTCTTATGATTTTAAAAATGTGACATCATTGTTTTGTATTGGATATTATGGCAGCTTTCTATGTCACACCACATATTATTCAACGTTCATTAATTATTTTTGGGTTTGTTCATAAAAATTTAGTAAAAATAATAAATACAGGTCCAAAGTTTTTATCTCTTCTTAAAAAATAGGTATGCAATAAAAACAAATCATGCGCCTACTGTATGTAGAGCATAGAAACATAATCTAAAAATTTCTGTTTTTGCACCATATTTAAAACTAAGCAAGATATCTGATCACGGTTTTCGGAATTAAATTCCTCAAGATTCAAACATAAAATAACACATCCAAATAAAACACATTAGCTCATAGTTGTACAGTTACGTCATAAGAAAATACAAACAAACCAAAGGCAAATGCAACTAACTCTGCTGTTCCGAATATACCCTGTCCACTGGGATCTATAAATACCTCAGCCATCTACAGTTGTCTCGTCACACTCCAAAAGCTTCATCTACCTCAATGGCGGCCGCAGCTGTGAGCAGTGAATAAATTCATTGATAGAAATAGAAGAATGAATGTGGACTATGTCGACGACCGGTGATGTTAGATTTAGTTTGGTTGCTTTAAGGCTGGTTTATAATGGATGTACTTGTTATGTATTATGTAAGATGTATGATGGAATGAGAACTGTGTGATTCAAAATCGTTTCAATAATCTGCTAACTTCACGACATAACCTTTCTTATAACTGTCAGAAATAGATGTTTGAAGAAAGTGACACAGTTTGATCTGTAATGTTTATGACAATAATTGTAGCGAAATATAAAATACTCATCAAAATGTAAACAAAGATCCACAAAGAACAAACAGGACTTGCTGGCTATTGGTTGGGAAAAAATTAAAGTAGGTACCTACGTAATGGAGTGAGTATGACTTTAGTGAAATTGTATTTGAATAAAATAATATGTTTTGGAATACATAAAGAGTTTACAAGTTAGATACTGAACTAATTTTTGGATTTTCGTCAATTTTTTCTTCACCAATAAATTGATGAATTTATTGACGGAATAGAACGTGTTCTATTTTTCTACAATATTTTAGGGACTTCTAGGGATTTTTTTCTTAGTATTGTCGTTGCCAAACTTTGTGTATATAATTTTCATATATAATACCATTAGTAACTATGATTTTGCCGACAATTTTTGCCGTCTGGTCACTTTTGCTTGTTGCGTCGAAAATAAAAACTCGTGCTACGCACTCGTGTTTATTTTCTAAAGCAACAAGCAAAAGTGACCAGACGGCAAAAATTACCAAAAAATCATAGTCACGTATGGTATTCGGCTTGACAATTTCTCGAATTAATTTATTTATTCCAAAAAAAGTAATGTATTTTTAAAACCATCATCAACTGACATAATATCTAAGCAACGCTTCGCGGAAATTTTCACTAGTGAAAAGTGTCAGTGTAATTTTCACTAGTGAAAATTGTCACTGTAGTTCGTCTGTGATTGGTACAATTCAGCAAAATACTGTGTTTTGATTGGATGAAAAACTATGAGTGGAATTGTTATTTTAATTTTATTATAGGTTACGTTTCCAATGACGTTTCTCACGTTTTATATTTCATTTTGTTTAGATAGTGTTTAGTTAATAAGTAATGTAACAAAAACGTTGTTGGCACTGTTGACAGTAACAGAAAGTGTCTGCTCATATCGGTAAGATGGTACTATGAAAATTTTCAGAATATATTGAGAAAAACTTGATGTGTGTAAAACGAACAAAAATATTTTTCTACTTGGAAATTTATTGATGAAGAAATTGAAAGTCAACTTGATCTATTTATTGGTGAATAAATTGTATCGTGTAAAACAGGCATTATGTTAGCAGAACACAGAAGTAACCAGTTACATCCATTAAAAACAAGCCTTAAGATATCCTAGAGTTCCGCGAAAAAAATCCTGATTGTCATATGTCATGTTTGTGTTGTAAATATGAAGTCGATATGAAGTAATTCAGAGTATTCCAAAAAATAAAATTACATGTTGAATGATATAATTATTTACGTACCCAGTTATATAATTGTTAATTCATCTTTTCCTGTCCTAAATATTGGTAAAATCCGTGCAGTGCGCACCAAAAGTTAGAGCACTTTTGGTAATATTTTCGCCCAATTTGCGTCATTTTACATCCTTTTTAGTTTTTCCGTAAATTTATTAATAAAGAAGTTAGGTATAAACATACACATTTTTATGACCCAGCACCAAAAGTATGAAACATTAAATATTTAAAAAAATATTTTACGCTTACTGATATAGGTACCATTTGCACCATGTACAAATTTAAAAAAAAAAACTCCACCCTTGGGGTCTCTAGAACCGTAAGAGATACGAGGTCGGTTAAATTGGAACAAAGTTGCCACATTAAGAGACTATTTTAGTGATGAATTTGTTTTTCCGAAAAAATACAGAGGTAACTAGATAAAACAAAAATTTAATTTTTTGCCGATTTAGTTTTTGGCTTATAACTTTGTTTGAATTCATACACGTCTATAATTTGCACTTTTTACGAGGAATTCATAGCAGTACTGAAATTTAGACGTACGACATCTGTCAAACCACTCAGGTTTAACAGAGATTGCACTAGTGACCAATTTTCCTGTTTGTCATCAACGAATTGACATTTCTTCAGTCGTTGGCGCTTTATCCGAGATGTTTTGAGCGATAGATTTCTGTCAAGTTTCCGGCTACATCCACACTTGACCGAAATCACAAGTCCATGTGCAGTCCTCCCCGTCACCTCACCTCAGTTGCCTATCGTTACCAACATCCGACAGTTTGGTCCAACCACGGTCAAAGAAGATTAGGTTTATCAACTAATAAGGTTTTGCCGGTCATCGTCATACGCTTGGGCGGCGCTAATGTGTCACTGGACGCAGCTCTATATACAGAGCGGACTGACTCTATAAGCGTCTGGAGCAATCACCGGACCGGTTTGATAGTCCCAGTCCGCCCCTTGTCTATACGTAATTTAAGGTAGTAAATCCATGGGTAGTGACAACCGAAAATATGACTCAAATTAATATACAGCATTCATTACTTACAAGTCGTAGAATTTGGATAAAAATTAAAATTTATAGGTAACCGCTGAAATAACGAAGGCACTAAAATGCCCTAAAATGCATTGCGTACCTATATGGAGGTTAGCAGTAGATTTACTAAACGATTAGAAAATATTATATCATAACAACACTACACATGTTTGGAAAACGAATATGATATTCTTTGATATTTGAGGTATTTATTAAAAAAATTAAAATTATGAGTCACCATCGCGGTGACTTATAATTTTAATTTCACAACAATTATCGCAATTGTTGAGAAATCGCACGTAAAAGATTCCAGTCTCAAGAAAAATTATATTTTTAACGTCATACTACTACATTTCAGTTTAAACTTTAATTTCAATTATCTTTTTTATTTCAATGGATACCTACCTATAATTTGTAATTAACATCCAAATCTACGATTTTAAATAATTTATTTCTCATTATTTGGCTGCGTTGGCCTCACCTCGCACCAAAATCACGCACACTTATGACTGACGGATTTTCTACCTTAAATGAACAACATAAATGTTTTTTAAAATAAAACAAGGTCATTACTAAATGTCAGAATCGACAGATCAACATCTTATTTACACGCGCACTATGGCAACCTAATCTTCTTTGACCGTGGATCCAACAGTAGAGTTCTGGACTTCCACCCTAAGATCCATGGAATCCGTCTTTTATAATTTCAATCGACGCATACCACCGTACTAGAGTATCACCAAAATCTATTCTCAGAGAAACTAGAGCATTTTATATCTGCGGTACGTCACATAACATTTATCTTGACTTCGAAATATTCAACGTATTCTGTGGTCTGTGGTCTTGCGGCCGCGCCACCACCACACGAGCAGCGTCGCGGCTATATTAGCTGCGGAAGTAGCGTCACACAATATATTATACCTAGACACTCTAGGACATATTCTTAAAATTTGGCAATCTTTATACTGTTACAGTACAGGTAAACGTCAAACTCAGTGTCATTATGAACCATAACATACTTATAGCTCATAGAAGACGTAACCAGTTACAGCTATTATAAACCAGCCTTTAGTAACCTAGTTCCGCGGAAAAAATCTGATGTTTGGATAACGATGTCATATTTGTGTTGTAAGTATGAAGTAATTAAGAATATTTCGAAGACGTGGACGGAGATTTATTACAGGTTATGTAAGAGACATTCTGAGTGGGATGAATGAACGAACGAAACACTGAATGAGAAGATCATAAGATTTTTTTGGATATAAATTATGGAGGACAAAAAACTGCGTAAACAAGACCTATTTTTCGCTGGTAAACATTCAACAGTATTTTCTCCCAATTATAGAATGGTCGACGTTATTGTAAGTGGAATCCAACCACTTCTAGACTGATTCGTCTTGGTGCAGACAGAATCTCAATTCAAAGCAGCAACGGAGAGATTTTTATGCTACCAGGACTACATTTAAGATGATCATGTGGTCTGTTTGAAGCGTCCGAGTGCGATAGAATTGCCAGATGTTTTACAGTTTAACAACAATCACACACTGCCGGCCGAGAGACTTGAACCACGGGTTAGCACGTCATTACATGCAATTGAACATGATGTTTAATTCGTATGCCACTCTTGTCGACAAGAAATATATATTTTTTCAAAATCGGCATAAAAATCTTCATTTCCTGACTAATTTGAGTCATGAAAGTAAGATTTCCATGACTAGGCATGAAAATAAATAAGTAAAAATGACTAGGCATGAAAATAAAATTTTCATGCATTGTAGGAACAAACACTTGTCATGACAACGTTTTCTAAAATTTGTCACAGCTCTGATGATTTATGCAAACCTAATTTTTTCTATAATTTTAAGCTTCTATAATTGTCGATTTTAAAAAAATAGAATACATCACGCATCATAAAAATGTCTTTGCTTGACTCGGAGTCTCCTCGTCTGCAATGAAACATTTTCATGACTTGTAATGTAATATAGGTACTATTATTTAAAAATGAATGTTTGTTTGTCTGCCTGTCTGAATGTCCTCTATGTGTTCACCACTAGAGCGATTGCTCCCAAATTTTGAGTGAATACTTTTGAGCACCCAAGAAATAATATAGGGGAATTACGATATCAGTCCGCCATCCTGAAAAAACAGAATAGAATGGCGGCTAGATATTTCAAAATGTACTGCACCGATTGCGTTCAAATTTGGTACATTAATAGCAAAGGATCTAACTTAAGACATGTCAGTCCGCCATCTTGAAACAAAATCTTTCATAAAGAATTCTTGTCGACAAGTGGCAGTAAACATCTTGTTAAAAATCATATAATTTTGCGAATTATCAAAGAATTTTTTGCTTAAGAATCAAGACATCGAAATATTTATGTCGCAGGCTAGTTATAAAATCAGTCGTTTTATAAAACAATTAGTCTTTTTTCTAAATGATTCGGCATACGATATCATATATAATTTTATTACACAATAATATGCTGAATATTTTACTGGAAACTTTGAACCGAACTAAATAAACAACCCAACACCCTAATTGAATCTCCTAGACTCGGGTTTGGGAGACACTCTGATTGCACTGAATTAAATTTAAAAAAACTATACCCTTCTTGAGTTTCATATACTCGGTTTATTTATAAACTCTGATTGAACTGAACTAAATTAACAACCCTATACCCTTCGTGAATCCCACATACTCAGTTTTGGTTGATTGAACTAAACTAAACAAAAACCAAATATCGTTTTTGAGTGAAATAAAATGAGTGATATTATGTTTTAGAATGCCTGCATTTTTTATAAAGCCTGATTTTACAATCTGCCTACAACATTATCCTCAAAGTTTTTTCTCCTTTTTAAACACCCTGTATAAGGCTAAGGTACTAAAGATTTTATGTACTTACCTATTGAGCTAAGGAATTGCACTTGATTTTCTATATAAAATCTAAAACTGAAAGTAATATTTTGCTGAAAATCAAAGGGGTTTTTTATTTATTACATCAAACTATATCACGCTATGATCTTTATGTCATCATCTGCGGAATGTTGCAATAAAAATACGGTTATACAGTAAATATTTAGGCTAATAATATAACAAAAATAAACTTGGGACGAGTGAAAGAAAGTGTTAGAAAAGAAAAACAGACCTGCTGTCGGTCACAACAAAAGAATCCGCAATTTATATGAACGAGTAGGTATTTAAATATACGACAACAACTATGTGCCAACACACGGTATTTTTATATTTTTATACTCTATTGTTTGTTTTCATAAGACTTTAAAGCGTTAGTTTCTCATACTCGTATAAGAATAATTGTCATTAAAAATGATACTTATTTAAAATCTCATACTATACAGTTTGAAACTTTAAAATAGGAACTTGTCCTTTTGGACTGCATCCTTTCGGACAATACCATTTTAAACAATATCCCTTATTTAATGTTATATAAATTGCTGTACCTATCATAACTTCCAGTATATACGTTAAAGGTAAATACACTCGAGGAAAATAAAAACGCACCACTTGAAAATGCACAAAAAATGACAAAATTTCAAAGTGCGATATCTCGGCTGCATTTCGACGAAATTGGATGAATCTTCAAGTTCTGAAAACGTTGAAGTCTTATCTTTAATATGATGATAGCCAATGTGACAAAAATCCAGTCCACCACCTCCCACCCTCCTAAGAAAAACAACTGTACCTGATGTCCAAAAATGTCCAACTTTGGCAACTCATACGCAGTGCCAAAAAAATCGTGGACCTTATTGGCCAACAGAGTAATAAAGATCAGACTTTTTTTCAAAAATTCATAACTTCGCGCCAAATCATGGTAGGTCCTTGAAATTTTGCGGACCTTGAAGGAAAAAGTCTGATCTTTAATGTGATGATATCCAATATGACGAAAAATCCACTCGACCCCTTCCCACCCCCCTTAGAAAAAAAGTACCTGATGTCCAAAAAGGTCCAACTTTGGCAGCTCATACGCAGTTCCAAAAAAATCGTGGACCTTATTGGCCAACAGGGTAATAAAGATTAGACTTTTTCCATCAAGGTCCGCAAAATTTCAAGGATAAGACTTCAACGTTTTCAGAACTCGAAGATTCATCCAATTTCGTCGAAATGCAGCCGAGATATCGCACTTTGAATTTGTGTGGTGCGTTTTTATTTTCCTCGGGTGTAGTTTGATATGCCGATTACGGATCAAAAAAGTTGCTTTTTTGCACGATTGCTCTTTTTATCAACTTACCATGCCTGTTTCCAAGACGGTTACGGTATGTTGATCTTACCAGTTGCTAGGCTAAACAAAACGATAAGTAAATTACGGTACGGTAAATAACAAACATTTAATAGGTATTAATGATGAAGAAATGAATATTTGTGTATTGATAAAAAAGACCAATCGTGCAAAAATCGTGAAATTGTAGACAAGACATTATAAAATAACAGTTTATAGTATGTCACTATAAAATCAGAATTTTCAATAAAATAATAAATTTACAGTTACTTTCGTCTCTAGAGAGGGAAAACTTACTATCCTCACTATTTCGCGAGAAGAAAATTGTGTTTTCTTCGCATGTCGTGAAAAAGTAACTATTACACACGTATCTGGCATCATTGATTGTGAATCATATCCGTGCACGACTTGCCACCTTAACATATAGGTACTCGAGGTTATGATATACATTCTCATCCTGTGTAAAAGTGTGTAATAATTGCACTAGACGAAATTAAAAAACTGTTCAAATTGAAATATTATGCAAAGTACTTAATATAGCAAACAAGCATTGCATACAATGTGCACTTAAAAACACCAACATATCACTTTGCACTTTACATGCGTCGAGTGTCGTCAACATTGCTAACAAAACTTGAAATGACAAAGTCTGGGGCTATTTTAATTCTTCGTGCATCGCGCTACAGTTGGTCCATTTATTTTTATTTGTTGTTTGTTGTATATTCTGTTCGTGCTATTTATCTTGGCGTGGGATTACGCACCAGTGAATTATGTATTAGCAGTGAGAACCGAACGTGTGGCACACAGTGTTTGGATTTATTTAATAGGAATTAAGGAACCAGAGAGGCTTAATTGCCCGCGATTTATAATACCGGTTCTTTTATTTCGATACGATAGTTTGTGGATTGCTGGCCATTGTTATGAATGAACAAAGGACGCCTTTTTCAGCATTCGATTTATCTTGATTTCTACGTAATTGTATCACTTAAATAAACAAATAATTAATTTATATTCCTTATTGAATAAATAATAGTTATTTGTTTAACTTGGCAAAAAAATGATAGATTTACTGCAGCGGCTAGAGTTTCATAGACGAGGCACAGCCGAGGCTGTATGAATCTAGCTTAGGCAGTAAATTTGTATTTTTTTGCCGAGTTAAACACATTGTTATTAATTAATATAAATTTAGTGATTATTTTCAATATTTTGACAAGTATCGCTATCAAATTATGTTACAATGCGCATATTTATTTCAAAAATTTTATATACCGATGGTGTTTGTGGGTTTTAATACATGAAAATCGTGGGATGTAACATTTATTAATATAAATTTTGTTATTTTGGAGATGATTTTATTGTAGAATGCTCAAGAAAGCCTTTTGCATTCTTCCCGATTGACTACACTGGGAAATTTTCATTTCCAATAAATTGTAAATTAGGTTATGAGTACCAAAACACTTTTACAGTATTTTTCAACTTCAAAATGACATGATATGATGCGACAAAGTACGAGTTTCGATCAGCTCTAGTAGTGGGGAAGGGAGCGGAATAGAAAAAAAATCAAGAGTAGGTATTCCAGGAAATTCGGAAAGAAAGGTAGTCGGTAGATCTTACTACTTGTGCTGCCACTGTCCGTTATTATTTACAAACAAACTCAATTGGCTTGGCACTCATGGCCTACTCATCAACTTGCACGTCTTGGTGGGGGCCTGAGCCAGGTGGATCCCGCGCCATTGTGTCACATGTCCACCAGGTCACGTGACGAGTGACCCTGAGCGCCATTGGCTGAGACGGGTCGCTAGACCAGCCCCGCGATGACCACACGATAGTGGAGAGGAGATAATGAGGAGGATTGGATAAGTTGGAATTTTACTTTTACGTGGGTTACACGCTATTAGAATATTATGATTTATAGAGTGCGGATACATGCATTTAGCATTTATATAGTATATTGTATTATTGTGCATATTCGTATTATATTTACAAATGTTTGCATTTCATATACAAAAATAGATCAAAATATGGTTTTAAATAACTGCAAATCTCGAGTTAGAAAAATAGAGCCGATCGTATATTTCTAGAACACAGTATGGAAATCAAACGGATGGAAATTGGGTAAGTATTTTGGTAATTTTTGATTTTTTAATATGCTATTCTGCATAAAAGAAACATAAATAAATATGTATTTTTTTGTTTTACGATATACCTAATGCTCCGTTTAGCTAAACAAAATTTATATAAGACTGAAATTTCAAGCATACATTGCACTTAGAGGCCTATACGGTTTTCTAATTTGTTAGTATGTCCACTACCTATATGTAAAATTTTTTTATTGTTTATTTTTTAAATAATAATAATTAAATTATACGAGTACTACAAAAACAAAGGTTCTCTTGACAAAGAGTGTATATAGTTGTATATAAATATGATTTTGAAAACAGTAAATATGCAATAGATTTTAAGATTTGTACGAATAAAAAAATATAAATATATTATTATTTAATAAATAAGCATTTTAAAAAATATTACATATAGTGACATAGATATTTTAATATCTATTTAATACAAATTTGAAAACCGTATCTCTCTAAGTGCAATAGATTTTTCAAGATTACAAGATTTATTTCAGACACGCAGTCTTAAAGTTGAATTGCATAGCCTGATGACATATTATGCAAATCAGGAAGTTTTAGAATAATGTATGGTTAAGCATTGTTTTGACATTTGACAGACAGTAGTTAATATTTGCATTTTTTACATTTAAAATAATAATTAATATAAACCTCTAAATGAAAACTAGAATTAAGAACAGTGGTTTTATTTACTACCTTATAGTATTTGTATTACTTAATGCACTTAATTATAAAAATATATTATACCTATCTGACAATGTCAATATTTTCTGTCAAGTGTGTGACAAGTTTACTGCTGTTTCCATCTGGTGGCGTTACCATGAACTGGTTAGTCTGCATACGTCATCAACCCACGAAAATTAACTTTTTAGCTAAATCTAGCATTTTATCGTAAAACAAAAAAATACATACGTATTTATTTATTTTTATGGCGAATATCATATTAAAAAATGAAAAATTACCGAAATACCCAATTTCTGATTTACATTATACTAGAAATGGCTAGGAACTTCTTCGATAAATCCCGAACTGAATCTAGACGAAGAAAGTATAATGTAATTCAGCCTTTTGTCGATGAAAATTGAGCGGTTTTGACTATAATTTTCTATCTTCCTGTGTTTGAATTTACGTCAAATCTAAAATTCTAGATTTGAATTTACCTGTGAAAGAATCTTTTGATGCAGGCATTTTATTACTTATGAATTATCAAGATTTGCATCTTCTAGTGTTGCATTTCCTATGTATGAACATGAACATTCTAGAATTTTTTGGTGTTGAAGCCATTCCTCTTTTTATCCAATGCAGCCATGTTTTCATGCAACGACGTTTTGATGCATAGACACTACATAATTCAGAAAATATAAACAAATCCTGGTGATCTATGAATAATCCTATTAAAAATTCAAACTAATTTCAGTAATCTCCGTATCAGCAAACAATATTTCGTTGCAAAATTCTGTTTATTATCAGGTAGATTTGCAATTTAAAACCTAGATACTGCAACCAGCTGATAACCAGCTCTATACAATCTGCATAAAAGCAATCAAACCAGGATCAAAAATTCTATTCTGTGTAGTTCTGTCTGGGACGGATTTAGCGGTGTGGGGCACAGTGGACCACCTTCCCCTCCCTCTCCGCAGAAATAAATCTGAATGATTATTTTTGTATTTGACTCAGTAAAAACCAAGCGTAATCGTAGCGTAATGCTCAAAATTGAAGCTTTAAAATCCTGATTAAGTAAAACAATAGTTATTTGTCCAACTAGAGAGAAAAGTGCTTCTTTTTCCCACTTGAGTTAGATTCTAGATCCACCCTGAGCTCTGTCCTTGTCTGGCACATCGTTGTGTTGTTTAACACATCGGCACTTTTAACATGAGTGCCCTGTTATAATATATTGCAAACAATTAATTGTGAACATAGGCCTCATGCTACTAATGCATTTATTAAACTATTACTGGGCGTCCCATGACATGGGAAATTTTATTGAATTATTGAATTAGCCTGGGAGGCTATGATGTATAATATAATATTATGTTAACATATAATACATGATACATTGAGTAAACCAATTCAATTTCACACATCGATAAAATGGCTGCAGTACTTTTAAATCATCGTAATATTTAAAACTTTTTTTCTATTTCGCACCTATACCATCACCTATACCATCACCTATACCATCATCAAACATCATGTACCGAACTAGTTTCCATGGTGCTAAATAACACTTTAAACACACCTCGACAAGCCGTGGCTTTGGCCGTTTTTAATAAAATAAAGTTTTTTATTATACTCGCTGCGCTCGTTCCTAAAAACCAGGGTTAGCATTTTTAAAACATTTCGATTTAAAGAAATTATGTAAGTGTTTAAAATACGTTTTAAATGTTTTAAATATTTTTAATACTTTATCTCCGTAATAAAACAAACAAACAAAGTTCCTATTGCTAGTAATAGTATTATAGTACCTATATTATACTCTTTCTTATTAGATGTCACTCATAGCCATAACCTAATAAGTAATAAGTATAGGTGGAATCCCCAGCATATTTATCGCCATAATAAATGCATAATGCATATATTAAAACTTTTTGCTGATTAGAACACTATTTTCTTTTTATTTAAAACTTGTTTTGTTTTTTAATTTAAAAAACACGTTTTATACTAATAAAACAGTTTTAAACAAAAAAATCGTTATTTTTACTCTTTACAGCGTTAATAATAATTTTATTATTATTTTATTATTTAAAATTTAAATAGGTAAATCGTTTTTTCACTCGTAGTATTTTGCTTACAAACATTTAAATATTAGACGGAACATCGCAATTTATATAAAAATATATTACAAGGTAACAAAATGTGAAATAGTTTGAGAACTATAATAGGTACCGATTTTAAACCTTTTAAACTTTGTTTTTAATTAATTATTGCCCAAAATAAAATACAGTTGAAGTAAAACAAATAATTCCTACCTTTTCGATGGCCCATGAAGACAAAAACGATAGACACTGGGGAATTCAAAATCTTCAAAATTTGTAACACCATTATAATCAGTCTTTCAATTAGTTTGCCACTATCACAAAACACATTTTAATATTTTATACACATACTACACCTACTTAGTACACTACGAGTATATAAGCATATTTGAATATTTGGTAAATTGTCTGTAAATGCAAGAAATCAATGAACAGAACGTAAAAACAACACGATTTGAGATATCGACTCCAACTACTGAAACATGTGTTTACAATGCAATACGGAAAGGACCTGTACCAACAAAGTCAATATTATTTTTATGTTGTTTTATATTTAAAAAGAAATATACACGCGAGATATTAGAATTTTAAAATTGCACTTTTGAGAACAACATATTTTTTATCGTACAATAATGAGTTACTTTAGCTCCACTAAATCGTAGTGAGCAGTATAACTTTATCTCCACATTTTTCGACCAATCGGAGCGTTGCCTGTGCACTCGATCGCTGACGAGAATTTGTTGTTGCAACCCGTGATCACAATTATTTGTTTTGTGTTCACATTTTGCTTTAATGTTATAAATTTAAAATAATTTTGCGATTTCATAAAAAGTATACTTAATAGGTGGGCTGTTATATTATATTTATGTTCAAGCCTGAATTGAACAAAAAATAATTGTTTCTTAAATGAAATTTATTTATTTTCAATGGTTTTGAATTATTTAAAAAATAGTTCTTTAGACCCATACTAGAATAATTGTCGTTGTCAATTTCAAAAATAAATTAGTAATAATCTCTTAATTTGTACCTAATATATACATAGAACAATTTAAATTTAGGTACTATATATATATTAAATTTCTCTATTTTCTGTAAAAATACAAACAATTAACTTTTTACATTAAGTTTTATAATCTTACATAATTATAGTAAAAATATATACATATCATTGTAGAATTACATACATTTATTGTAAAATAAATATTATATAATAATTTTAGTAATTTTGCATATTTAGAACAGATAATTTGCTAATTTATTTAATTTTGAGTACCTATATAATTGTAAATTTACATAATTTATGTAAAAAATTTAATTACATTCATACTATATAGTAAAAAATTACTTTAATTTTTCTGGAAAATCATTAATATTTTTTATAGTGCATCTACTATTTTCTTATATAGTTACCATTTAACGATATAAAAATGGTACGGATGTACCCTCTTAAGATGTCAAATCATTGTACATTTTCGTCATAAGAAGAAGAATATTTAATGCAAACGTGTAGAAATTTCAGCAAATAATTTTTGAACCTTTTCGAACACCATTATTGAAATTTTAGCTCGTGATAGTATGAATTTTAAGCATTAAATAATGAAAACAGCACTAAAAAGTGGATTTATTTCTATTCCCAGTCAACTTATGATAAGAATTTGACTACGAAAGTATTTGTTTCACAAGATCAAGATGAATCAAAATTTATCAAAAATACGATTGAATATTTTTTGACAGATGGTTTAACCAATCATATTGCGTAATGATAACGTCAAATGACGTAATGCAACCAATAGAATTGAAAATGTAAAATGATGTATCTGACAACATAATTATGTAGATTAGGTTTTATTTTGTTACGTTAGTTACAAAAAATAAATTAATTTGTCACATGAAACTTTAAAAATATTTAGCAATATGAGTCGTTTTGGTAGTATTTTTAACAAGAAAAATATTCTTCCTAAATACCATTCGAGATAATAATTTTTTGAGAGAATTGTTGTCTATTCCACGGCAACTTATTGCAATTTCACTCCACAAAACATCACGGAAAATTCCCCTCAACTTCGTTTCGGGAAATTGTCAGATGATGTTTTGTGTCGTGAAATTGTTAGAAATAAGTTGCCGTGGAAACGACAAAACAATTCTCAAAAAATTATCATATCTTATGGTATTACCCCTGAATATTACACTTGAATAAATTCATATATTTCAACTATATATACTTTCCACGTGTAACCCTCATGTATTACAAACCATTTGCCGTCTCTTTTATAAGTAAATAATGTATCTGCCACCATTGACTGTGAATCATATATCCGCGTACGATTTGCCACCTCAACTTCAGTGTATCGTGTATTTACTAATACTTGTGGTATTCTACCTACGTGTTTTTAACTAGACCAACATGTCTTCCGTCTTATTATTATTAAGAAATCTTTAAACTTGGCTTGCGCTCAACTCTTTACTTTACAAATGTCGTGTCACTTATTTTTTGTCAAATTTGTTTTTTCTTCCTACCTAGCAGACAAATGAATGCAGATGGCGGTTGTGTTTTCCATGTCACTATGACGACCATTTATAATTGACAATTATTTATCTATCGGCTGTTTCCAAAGCTGCCTTCCATCATAAAGTTGAAGTTTGCATTTTTGAAACAAGGCATATGGTTAGGTCATGGGACTTTTTTTTGTTGGTAACTTGATATTTTTTGTTTTTATAAGAGCAATATGTTGGAGGCAGTAATATGAGAACTTGTAGGTATTAGATACTCGTAGGTTATTATTCCAAGCAAAAAATATCACATGGATATTGTAGCTATGTCATTTTAGAAGTATTTTAATTTGTATAGTTACTAATGGGATTTATGAGTCAATGTAGTATCTATATCTACCTTTATAATACTATTACTGTATTATGTAACGAAAAATTATCTAGATTAATTTGTGTTTCTTTGCTCTGATTCAGATTATTCTCACCTTTCAAGACCTTGTTGTTGATTAAGTTCAAATAAATTATGATTTATATGATCTAAAAAAATCTGACGTGGCCATCACACAACCTTCCGCCATATCTAGACTTTAAACAGAAATGTATACGTGCAATCCGGTGCCCATTTAAAATATACAAATAAAAATCTCAAATAATCAAACACAGAAATTTGCATTACCTGTATAAAAAGATTCATTCACAGGAAAACTCTGCTGTGTTGAAGCCATCCTCCATTCAATTACTACATTTAATATCTTACTTAGGACTTATACAGAGAGTTTTTTTTATAAGTAAACATAGGGCATGTCATTACCATAGTTACAGTGTTACAGAATGACAGCAATGCATTAGAGCGTTTTTTTTATCATTAAACATAGGGATAATAATTAACATACGAAAATAAATATGAAATATAAGTTAAAGAAATGATAAATTATTTATTTATGTTTTCCACACTTAAGAACTAGGGAGATACATTAAACTAATGAGAATTTAAAAACTAGGTAGACACTTAAAAAATAATGTGTACAATGGTGACAGAATGAATGTTGAACAATTAAAAAATCGAATTAGTGCTGCTTCCAAAATATTACTCCCCAGCAAATGCTATAAATTATTTTTATAATCGTTTAGGATATTGTTTAGAAGATAATGGTTCCAATTTTGAGCATTTAATTCGTTTAAAAAAATTCTCATTACCTTAATGTAGGTATCTACCTAGTTCTTAAGTGTAGAAAATATAAATAAATAATTTATCATTTCTTTAATTTATATTTATTTTAGTATGTAATTATCCCTATGTTTACTGATAAAAAAGACGCTCCAATACATTGCTGTCATTCTGTAACACTGTAACTATGGTAATGACCTGCCCTATGTTTACTAATAAAAAAAACTCCCGGTATAGCGCTAGTATGCCAACTTGTCACCCGTCTCACCTGTCAATATTTTTTACGCAGAAACAAAAATCAACCGATCATGGATTACAAGATATCAACGTTTTATTTGATAAATTTATTTTTTAAATTTTACTGCAGTTCTTTAATGCTACCAGATAAAGACAATTTTTTTATAACGTAAGTTGCAAATAACTTTTCCTCTTATTCTCATTACAAATAAATACTATATTTTTCCAAATTTATATACAATTTTGACAATTAACCTTTTCAATCTTCAAAAAATATCACTTCCGATGAAGATATTTGTACCAAAATCTAGGGAGCTCTTCCAATTTATATACAAATGTTAAATACCAAATATCAAAATTTTCGGGTAATTCGTATTTGAGTTATGCGACTAACAACCCTTGACCACACACACACACACACACACACACACACACACATACACACACACATACACACAGACATCATCGTGAAACTATCAAAAATGAGTTGTAAGGACCCTAATTCGTGCTCATCCACTAAAAATTCACCACCCGATTTTTTGCATGATTCCAATACCTTCCTTTACAGGTAAGCGGAAGGTAAAAATATCAGATTTTTTTCTACGCTATGCAAGAACTTGTTCATTTTAAATTGAAAATTTAGAAAGGGTAAAGCTAGATTTCGAGATTTAAGCTAGACCTACCCAATTTTAAGTATAAGTACTAAATTAACCACCCAGCGCTTCCATAAAATTCCTATTATAAGGTTGAACGTTGAGCACTGGTTGGGTAATGCATCCATTTACGCTTATAATTGGAAAGGTCCAAATCTAGATTTAGATTTTAGATCTATAGCCCGAAATTTGATAAAATTTGACGAAATCTTTGAAATCTTTCATGGAAAACACCAAATTTCAGTGATGTGAACGCAAGAACGTATTGCCATATGACAGACTACACAAATTTCACCAAATTTGGGGCTGTGAATACGGTTTATAATTGAAATTGGAATTTGGTCTAAACGCTGGTTGGTTTAATTTAGCACTTATACTTAGAATTGGGTAGGTCTGAATCTAGCTTAATGTCGCGCTCGAAACCATTTTCATATAGTCATTTTTGTGCACTTTATCTGCATAAATATCTGCAAATAGGAACAAGCAATAGGCACAAATAATATATCAATAGAATCAATAGAGTTCCCAGATTGCCTTATGCTAAATAAAGAAAAGAAAGAGCAAAATTGATCAAATTGCAATGAATTTTATGCAAAATGAGCTATTATTACAGACATAATTTTTAGAATAAGGCAATTAGAAATGTATATATTTTCATTGTGTAACATAATTTTCTTTGTAGGTTACATCGTTTATCCAAAATTTATGCATGTGCAAAATGAGCAATGTAAAAGTGTTGCTGACGTGGCACTAGATAGTTACAAAAAAAACATTTTCTTTCAAATCAAATTATGACCTATAATAAGATTTTGACTATTATCGGGTTTAAAACATTTCCATTACAGACTTGGTGTTACGGTTTTTTCACTTTTAAGCGTGCCCTTAAGTAATACTTTTTTTAACTGCACTTTACAACTGTAGTTTAAATTACTTTATTAGGTAGGTATATATTTTTTTCTTTTTAAATGTAATGTAGGTAATGAAATTTAAAAGTTAAATATTTTGACTAATACTGATAATCTTTCTTATGATCTAAAAATAGATCCGTAATTCCTGATCTGATCTAAGAAAAAAAGATCCAATTATAATAATTTATCTATGATCTTCATCTCAATCTAGATCATTTTAAAAATTATTATTTGACAGTTTACTTTTCTATAAATAGCAAATTCATTGTAAGATTGAGTCAAACAAGGTGCAGACTTCTTAATGGATTAGAGAGTATTTTAAAAATTGTAGCACCACTTTGTAAATTTAAGCAATGTTCTACACCGGTGGCCAATAATTTATTTGCCCCATATATTCGTGACCACTAAGCTATTTCTTTTCCGATATAAACCTCCACAACAACTGCAAGTAGCAAATAATATCGCTCTAATAAATCGATCAAATATATCCAATATTTACTTCCTTATACATATTTCAAACTGGAGTCGTGGAAATTCGCAGTGTTTTTATTTCTCTGTTACATTTATCGAGGAAACCGTGCAGCAGGGAAAGTCGTTGTACTTTACTTTTTGGATTCTAGTCGTAAATTATCTGTACAAATGTTCAGTTTTCACCAGCAATTTTTCCAAGTTTTTACGCAGAAGATTTAGGGGGAGAGACATTGTTGAAGACGTTGAGAGCGCTTGACGTTTTTACGTATGTTTTATTGTTTTCGTGTCAGTATTAATGTCTAGTTTTGATACATAAATTGTTTAATAAATTCCAGTTCAATAATATGCTTTTAACCATTTGGATGTACACACAGGCCTCACATACTACATCGGAATACCTAGCTATATAGAATGTATTATAACTTGAGGTAATATTAAAATGACATACAGTATTTAACATAGTGATCACGGAAAAATAGTCATTTTTTATAAGACGATAAAATTATATTTTATCGACGAAAGAAAAGTGTTCATTCACAAGCAACGAGTGAATAGCTTTCTCGAGTCGATAATATTATTTTATGGACTTGTATAAAATTCTACTTTTTTCTATAGCTGATGTTAAAGAAAAAATATAACAAAACTAATTTTCAATAAAATGATTGTTCGTTTGTTTTTTTCACAGAGAATGCAGAAATGTGGGAAAACGAATTTGAAGAGTTTAAAACAAAAATTTAATTTATTATAATTTGAACATTCAAGATTAAATCATTCATAATTATTATTATACATATTATGTAGCTACGAAATTCTACTTAGGCAAATTCATATTAACTGTTATATTGGAAACACACTAATTTCCCTCAGTTTTTCACAAAAATTAAATGTCAAATATGGGAGCCAATTCACCCCGTGCTTAATCTTCCTATTATCCCGAAGTAAATGTCACACATTTGATGCTTGGGTCATATTGACCCAGACCAAAAATTATTACCTTTTTGAAGTCATTAATAGTTGCGTAATATTTATTAATATAAATTAATTAAATAGTGTAATACAATACCGAATACGATTATAAATGCACAAAAAATAGTAAATAAAGCTTCTAGTTCAGCATCGCTCAAACCACGCCGAGCTATGTTTATTTCACCAAAGTTCACTTGTAATTGCATTCAACTGAATATAATGTAACACGTAGTATATTGGGAAACCCTTAAATATATATCAAAAAGCAATACAAAAGAAAGTAAGGGGAATTCGCCAACAACGACATTGGTTCTGTAGGTACACTATTATAATGTTTATATTTATAAGAATAACAACAATGGGTCGAACTGACCCATTTACCACTTATTATGTTCCTCATTAACATTATTTATAAACAAATGTAATAAATGATACGAAATATAAAACACTTTAACTATCGAGCACATTTGACAACTACTACTTCTATAGTTCCAAATATCTACTTAGCAATAACATAAAAATGGGTCACTTTGACCCATAGATAATGGGAAGGTTAATATGTCAGTTGTTATTTTCAGCCCGTGACTAAATACAGCCAAAGCCACGGTTTGTCAAGGTGTGTTTAAAATGTTAGCGCCATGGAAACCAGTTCGTTAAATGATGTTTTAATACCAGGAGTAGAAAATGATTTTAAAACATCAAACGAACGAAACTGAAAGTTTTGCTATATAAATAGCTATCTTCTTTTGCGTTCTTTTCGAGAAAAGCAATATGATCCACTGTGCTCTCATATTGTGTAGTTATGTATTTACTTCCCAACTAGCAAAGAGACTCTTTGTAGATAAACAGTTCAATTTTATAAGTATTATATACGTAGTTAAAGCTAAATTGCTGTATTACAATTCAGAAAATGAGTATATTGTTTTCCAAACTAAATTGTGATTCAAACTTGTAACAAAAACGTTTTCAGAGCGAAATTATTAACACGTTATAGAACAAATACTAAACTGTATTATAAACGTTTATATCATCATTCTTTTACGACTATTTATCTTGAAGAAACTTATTGAGTTATAGTAGCTTCTTATCAATGTTTCCCGACATTTTATACGTTCTTTTGTGAATACTTATTAAAAAGTTATTTAAATATTTTTTATAATACGTTTCATAGACATCGGTAGTTATGATGTATGTATGTCTCTTCTTTCATCGCGTTCATCATCATCATAGTCTAATGAGTTTTTAGGCGGGTTTTTCGGCTTTTAGAAGTTTATGCCATATGCTACATGCCATGCAATGCCACGTGCGTGTCACACGCATCGTGCTTGTCATTCAACGCACACGTGATTTCGTTTGATGTCCCGAATGTCGTACGTGAATGTTGTGACTTCCTACTGAGATTATAATAATAGAAGAAAATATTAGACAAAAATTATATCACGGCTTTTACCCAACTTGGGTGTGGCAGTTTCACAATATTGTGAATTGCGAGGCAGTAACTGTGCGGGTTTAAATATGTACCATTAATAAATTATAAATTTTTCCATAACATCAAATAACACTTCAGATAAATTATTGAAATCATATAAAACCATAAACTCACTTTATATAGAAATGTCATTTTCACCTGTCAATTATATTATGTCAAACGTCAAACCAATCTGAATTTTATTGAAAATTGATAACATTTTGTATTTGTATACAGAATTATGACAGAATAAACAGCTGCAAATAAAAATTACTGTAAAATTTACTAGATTTCTATAAAAAATCACTAGAAACTCATTCATTTTTAGTCATAAAATTAATAGTTCTAATATTTATAGTTTAACCTAGCGCAAGCCCTTGTTAGAGCCTCTAGCCGGTGCCCGTTAGCTAGAGGTTGCCAAGTTAATTAGATCTCAACTTGTAATGGCAACGGAAGTGGGATTCGAACCCACGACCTCTGTAACCAGAGCCTAGCTATCCCGCCGTGTGCAATCAGAGTTACAAAGAGTTTTTCTCAGAATATTATTTTTAATTATTTATAAATGAAAATAATATCAATTTAAAAAAATTCGACATTGTAGCTAGTTTTTTACAGCCTTTGTCTTTATATGGTATTGTTTTTAGATTTATTATATAGGTTTAATAGGTTGGAAATAATTTATTAAATACTTTTTTACTGTGAGAGAAGCCCCTTAAACAGGAATGTATATCCTACTGGATTCAAACTTGAGGTGTCAGTTATCTTATTTCTCCCAATGTAAGCTCCAGCGTGCGTGGTCGTGTAATCCCTTCCCTACCACTATGGAACGAAGTGCTAAGTAGTGCGTTTCTCGCATCTTGCACGATGTGTTTGCAGCCACGATGTTCCTGTCACTAAGTCGTAGACGGTTAAGCAGAGTGATATATGTTTGTAAGCAGCCGCAAATGTGCCACGGAGACTTGAGCAGAACGTATGTGCCAAGAGATTTAGGATTATGGATATGGGGATGTTTTAAATCAGTCAAAAGAAAGAAATTTTATTTTATATAAAAAATCATGTGATTATTATCTACAATCAGTAATTATGTAAAACTCGCCTGTTAATATTTTTTATACATTTTTTATGAAAGCAAAATACAACAAGGGGTTTGTACATTTTACTATAATTGAATTCTAGCCGTGTAAGCACAATCTAAAGTACCTACATCATTATTCAAAACAAAATGACTTTTTGTAACATGCTTTTTTGCCTCGAATTTTATAGCGAGAAATGCGCCTTTTTCCGAATTCCTAGAAAATCCGATTTTACTTTTTTTTCTATTCCACTACTACGGCTGCCTGAAACCAGCCCGAAACTCGTACTTTGCCGCATCCTAGCTATGCAATGTCATTTTAAGATTGAAACATACTATAAAAGTGTTTTTGTTGTGAATAAACTGTCTGATTATTATTGACTTCAGCATAATGTTTTTATAAATATTTAATAGAGAAAGAATGGATCTACAGATTAAAATTTTAAAAATTTTCATAAGATGTAACTGTGTAAAGTTTGCATAAATTGAATTTTTTATAGAATTTTTCGGAACTTTTATAATCATGTACAATATTTTTAAAAGCAGGTCTGTAGATCCATTCTTTCTCTAATAAATCCTTGTTGAAATCAAATTTTACCATTCTTGTACTGTCCACGAAACACTGGCTACGTTAGTACATTTAATGTTGGATTTTAGGAGGTAGACGGGCCTCTTAAATAAATCTGTAAATAATGATAAATAAAATAGTTACCTTGTTTAATTTAAATACGCTATATAATAATTTGTTCTTTTAAAAAAGTTTACATTTTCGTTGGATTTAAAGCTATTTTATTCAAGTAGTCTATTATACAGCCCTCATTTATACAGATATGTAGGTAGTTATTCTTTCAAAATTTAAGTGTGATAAACAAAAAACTTGAAACTACAAAATATCTTCCTTTCTACTTTCCACCCATTTAAGGTGTGCTACAATTTCCGCTTTCCCTAACACAAAACATCTTTGTTCATCCAAACGCATTCATACATACATACACGGCATCTTCTTTTGTTTATGGGCTATTAGGATAATTTGCCATCACATTGTGTATCCGGCAGTGCAACTCTGATACAGGGCCGCACTGAGGGGAGGGAGGAAGTGAAAAGTGACACGGCACAGGCGATGAACGAACAAAACAACAACAGACAAAAACTCGCCAGGAATATAGAATAATGAGGGCGGCAATGTTTTCAAAACATTTTTTGTACAAAAGAAGTTTTGTTCACTGATTTTGAAGCGAATTTTTGTTTTCGTACAACCCTTAGCAACGTCCATTTTTAACTATTTCAAACTTGTTTTTATTTTTACTGAGTTCGGATTTAATGTGACTGACTATTGTTTTACAAATGTTGCATATTATGATAACAAGATGTGCTAGTGAACGCACACGCACCTACTGATTTTTTACAACATTGTTTCGTGTTTGAAATTTAGTACTTGTCCAGGTAAAACAAAATAAAATATAATTAATCATTCCAGAGTTTTAAATGGAAAATTATGAAAAGAGACGAGATAATATTACGTAATGTTATATTAAATCATTGGAGACCACACCATTTCCAAAATAATATTCTACAAATGATTAAATTTGAAGAACTATATGTACCAGGTACTATCAGCTACTAATCAGGAGGAGTATTGTTGGACTCCGTAAACATCGAATAAACATTTTATAAGTTTTAGTCTGTAAGTAATATACGATAATGCATAATATTATTGTTTCTCACGTAATTCGATGCCTTTTTACCTTTCGGTGTAAGGTTTCCTGTGTTTCATTTTGTTCCTTCTTCTTCTGCTTTTGGGGTTTTCTTCCATATTTTTTTCCATGCTTTTCTATCTTCCATTATTCCTACCAATTACCGTCTCTAATATTATTGTAAAACAGCTGAAAGTTCATATTTTTGCTTATTTCCTTACATTTGTAATCATTCTGAATTGTAAAATATTTTTCTCTTGTAGCTGAAGTTCTCGATGAAGGTCCGGTATTATCGAAATTAAATTTTTTTGTCCCTTGAATTAAATTAAAATTTACGATCTCTTGGTTTATAGTGAATTTATAAATATTACTTAAATTCGTCCAGACATCTTCTTTATTTTGTCACGTGGTTTGACATAAAGGAGATGACAGATAATTTCCTCTTAACCTGTAACGAATTCATTATTATATAAATTGTAAAGTATAAAATATAAAATATTATATTATAATTATAACATTTTTAAATTTATGATATTTAATATTTATCTATGTATTTCTACACATCATATTAATTTTATATCCATATTTCCAGAATCCATTTCAACAACTTTACAACCATCAAGTCAAATTTATAATATAAATTATGGTCATATTTAAAATGTAAATTCTAAATCATAAATTCTTTAAATTCATCATGGATCAGCACCAGCGCAAGTAGATACCCATGTATATTTTATATTACTTACTAAATCTAAATTCGTAAATTAAATGCATCATAAACCAGCCATAAATCATTTTTGAATAATTTGCTCTAATGCCAGATTTTTTCGTTTTTTCTTCAACGTTGCAAGTATAAGAATGATAAAATATTATTTCAACAAGGATTATATACTTAAAGGATCAATAAACAGTTGTGAATTTTTATATTTTAATTTAAAAAGTTGTAGTGAATCATACAAATTCTTAAAAATGTTCAATTAAACTTTACACGGTTATATCTCATGCTAGATCAGTAGAGATGGAAATTTAGTGTTTTTACCTTTTTTGCTACGTGAGAAATATATTCGGAAATATTGGAAATAATCGGAAACATTGGAAATATTGAAAAAATGTTATTATTGAAAAAGAAAAATATTTCAGGAACTCGTGAAAAGTGCTCAGTAGAGCTGAAGAGTAGAGTGGTCTGATAAAGCAATATACTGACTGTAACCCTTAGTATTAATTCCTATGAAATGAGAATTATTCCGGTCAAGAAAATTCCATAACTGCAAAGAGAAATATTATTACCTACATACATTGCATTCCATAGTTTCGTTTTGAAAAGTATTGCAGTAGTTCTAAATTGGAAGAATTATTACTCTGATTTCAAGAATTATCACTCTACATTCCTCTACTATATTAATTCTATATTCTTCGTTAGACCCAGTCTCATCAACATTTTCTTCTTTAATTCGTAATTAAATTAAATCTCTGTTGATCTGTCTGCCAACGTACGTTTATTCCACAAATTTGTATTGTCATTGCCATTATTTTAAGACTTAAGTAAGAATAAAAGTTATCTGTCTATGTTTCTTAACAAAATATTATTAAGAAATGAATATTTCCATTCCAACGACCATTGGATACTAGGATCAAGGAACACAGACGACACATGGAAAGAGGAGAAACATCTAAATATGGACTTGCTGACCAGAGAACATCATTCAATGGGAGGAGGCGAAAATATTAAAGAAAGAAGACCATAGGTACAAAAGAAAATTAAGGAAGTAGCCATCATTCAGAAAAACAGAGGAGATGTATTTAGCCAACCCAGCGTAGATATCAGGGACAAGGAACCTAACAGCCTAACCTAACCACACAAGGAACCTAACAGCAGACCTGTCTCCAGTCACACATGACCACCTCGTTACACTTGACCACTCTGATACACTTGATCATCCACACAACACTAGATACACTAGATATAAGGCTCGTAGAATAAGGAACAGGACCGGATAGGCCCGGCGGGATACCGGAAAATTTCCTGGTGGGTCGGTAGGCGATTGACTGATGATGAGTTATATAATTTTATATACATTAAAATATTAAAAACGTTAAACTTAATTTTCAAATCAATACTTAAATTAATAATATTGATGAATTAATAGGTATTGTAGTTAATTTAATGTAATCTTTAAAAATGAATTAAGAAAGAACCTATAAATGCAACATTGGAGCACAAAAAATATTTTTTTATGTGGCCCGCGAAGTAGAGGTGGGCACGGGTCGTCAAATTTTCGTGTCACGGCGTGACCCACGTGAGCGTTAGTAATTTTGAAAATTTGGATTGTCAACGGGCGTGAGCGTGAGTGACATGTAATGTCACGATATAATACGAGGTCTGGCAATTAAATAACGAGATTGCGCGCGCAGAAGGCGTCCTAGAGAACGAATGCAAAGTTGGATAGATGGAAGTGTCTACTATTCCTGTACGAAAACACGTTTTTGTCGCTGTAGTAGAAAACACGTTCGTTTCTTACCTTTATAGAAAAATACTTCTACAGCGACAAAAACGTGTTTTCGTACCGGAATAGTAACACTTCCAGCTATCCAACGCTACATTCGTTTCCCCTCATGCCCCTCTAGGACGCCTCCTGCGTGCGCAGTCTCATTATTTAATAGCCAGACCTCGTACATAATTTACAAAATATCAACACAAAACAAATGATAATTACACGGGTTATTGCTACTTATACTTCTTAGCGCTCCAGTACACAGGTAGCGCACAGGTTTGTCGAAAAAATTGAAGCAAAAGTTATTCATTTATTTACGATTTTACGGAGCTAAAGTAAATAATAAATTATCATACATACTATCCCAAATGCATGTCAAATTGTCGATAATTTTCTCAAGTGCAAGTGCACATGCACGAGGGATATTCGAAGAACTATTTCCCGATTAAAATTTAGCCAAACGCTGTTTCTCTCATGAAAAATAAAGCAAAATTTTAAAACTTTCTTTGACAGCAAGTCAGAATCACATTGCCACGCCGTATCCAAATACGATAATTTTGCACTAGTGCAAATTATTTTCTATCTCTGCTCCGAGAATAATAAATTTGTTTATCCACGCCAGTGATATAATAATCATATTATAGTTATCATTTGTGTTAGGTAATTTGTTATATTACCTCACTAGTGAAGTAATATGATGTACTTTTGTCATATTACCTCTCGCATTTATAATAATATATTTGTCTATCTATTTAATCCTTAAATATTTTTGCAATATATTAATTTTGAAAAACTGCCCCATAATGAATAACTTATAAACGAATAATAAACAAATATCACGTATAAACTTACAAATTAAGAATTTGTTTGTACATAAAACTGACAGGCTGTTCTGCTTTCGAACAAATTGTATGTACCATGTTGCTTTGATTTGAAAACAAAATTATAGAAACTGACATCAATCAATTGTCAAAATATATAATTTTTTGCCAACCGGACGGACGTATTTAATGAAATTATGTCATTGTTTTTTGTAAAAAAAGAAAACCATTTGGGGATTGTTTGTTAATGAAATAAATAACTATTTTAAAATTTCAAATCTGACGTTTAAACAAAAACATCAATTTTTATTAATTTTGAGCAGTCGTGGATAATAGTATATTATTTAACGAGCATATTGGGCTTTTTAACTACTAAGAGATGGCGCTGATCATGTCATATGATATTTCGAACAAAGGTACACTTTTTGTTGGTCTCCATAAGAGTAGCATTGAAGTCATTTGTGTTTTCTTAGTTTTTGTGTTTCTTTTAGTTTACTTTGTGTTGTAGGTATTTATTTTAAGTAGAGTATATTTTCTATTTATACAGTTTTAATTATTGCGTATAGTTTATAAATTAATGTAGCTTTTAGTGTTGAAGTAAGTACGTGTTTGTAGGTTAGTTTAGTAGAATAGTAGAATAATTCTTCAGTCTTGTATTTTGTTAATTTTTTTATACCTAATAATGAATACCTTTATTTCTTTAGATTTAGATTCATTATGTAGATTTGCATGTTGTACTGTTTCTTCAAGGAATATGGTGGAGCGTCAACAAATTTTTAATAGTGGACATATAATCTTGTGTGGCAGAGTGTCTTTCTCCTTTTTTGGGAAACTTATGAAACCTTATAGTTCGGTTTTTATTCGCCGTAGATGTACAACCGTGCACACTACAAATCTTTCTATTTTTAGGCTTTTTAGGCGAAAATTCCATTTTAACCTGCAATTATGACATATAATTTATCCTTGTATCCAATAATAATTATAGCGTTAAATTCAATACTTACTTTATCAAAAAACGACAATACTTATATTTTTTATAATAAAAATATTGCTATTTTAACAAATAACATGAATACAACAGAAATAAATAAATCACGTCCATATAAATCTATTGTATACAAAACAAACTTGTACCTTTGGCTGAAGTTCCAACTTTCGCCACTAGGTTCGCATTCTTATTTAAAAAGCCCAATAATGTAGGTTATATTACACGAAGATGAAAATTAGTACACGAGCCATAGGCGAGTGTTCTAATCATCCGAGTGTAATATAACCATTATATGCGAGTCAAATACTATACTTTATCTACAACTACTTGTAAATGAACTTGGTGTTGTATAATCTTACCTGCTTACTTCTGTCATCGATTAACAAGCAACAATCACTACGCTTACTACAACTCTGAGAAAATGCTTGCTAGAATAATTTATTTACTTACAAAATTAATGTACAATTACTACAATTTGTGAAATTCATAAAAATATCAAAATTTACTGTTTTTAGCAATGGTAGAAACACACAAATGAGCAACAAATCTGATGGCACCGCTTTTGCTGCTTCTCGTATCTCTATAAGTGAACATATCATTTCACTACTTACAATATCCATAATTTACCTTCTTTACGACAATACGATACTATTTGTTGCAGTTAAATGGTTTGTTGTATCAATCAACTACACATAACCTTACTTATTATCTGTCAACGACCAACAAACTTCAGACCAATGCTTGTAACTCTAAGAAAATACTTGCTTGCTATTGGTTGAATCAAGCGTGGAATATGAAATTTCATATTACACGCTGTGTAATATGAGGCACATTTTGTATTTGGAGTTAGATATAAAATGAAGCTATTATTTAATAGTTGTAGATAAAATTTTGTATATCACATTTGGGGTAAAGCATATTACAGCACTCATGTGTTTACACGACTCGGTCTACGACCTCGTCGTGCAATTCTTCACATTCGACACCTGTCAATGTAAATGTAAAAATTTATCTTCATTAAACTTATAATATTGCATTTGTGTGTATTTTTAAAAATTGAATTATAAATTCAAAAATCAATTGTTGAACCCAAATTGAACCGAATAAAAATATAAATCTTATTGAACCACGAACCGAACCCGAGCCGTTATTTTCAACGGTTCAGGTCCCTGCGGCAAGTGTAAAACACTTCAGTAATATTTCCAGTAATCCACAGTTCCCCGGTTGCCCTTATCAGTCTCGCTCCACCCAAGCACATGCCCGGGGCATGATGAATGTTCGTGATATTAATGTGACCGCCATTTTGGTATTTGCATTGAGTGTCTGATGGCAGCGTGCACTGCAGATGACGTAAGGTGCACTGCACGGCGCTACACTGCGCTACATAGGGCCGCTGTAGCACAAGGCAGGATGATCGTTAATCATGGCCCAGCAGGCCGTGGATGTGCAGGGGTGGGTAGATTACATATTAACCGGCTGTGGTATTAATATTGAATTTGCATTAATGTTGTAGGATTCAACAAGCTTGCGACAATAACAATAATCATTACTTGAGCAGTGTTGTGACAGATCATTTTCAAAAAGATCTGTCTAGATCAATTTTTTATGATTGGATCTTTTTACCTCTCGCCCCTCGCTTCATATTATAATGAGTCAAAATTTTCGAGTATGAGTGTTTTTGGTGGATATGCACGTTTCAGGGTCTTTAGAACAGAGCTGGGCAAGTATCGAAACCAAAATATTTAATTATTTAAGTACCAGTACTACCTCTTGTCAGTACATGTTACCAAGTACATTTTCAGGGGTAATACCATAAGAGATGATAATTTTTTGAGAATTGTTTTGTCGTTTCCACGGCAACTTATTTCTAACAATTTCACGACACAAAACATCATCTATCAATTTCCCGAAACGAAGTTGAGGGGAATTGTCAGATGATGTTTTGTGGAGTGAAATTGCAATAAGTTGCCGTGGAATAGACAAAAATTCTCTCAAAAAATTATTATCTCGAATGGCATTTAGGAAGAATATTTTTCTTCTTAAAAATACTACCAAAACGACTCATTTTGCTAAACATTTTTGACGTTTCATGTGACAAATTTATTTATTTTTTGTAACTAACGTAACAAAATAAAACCTAATCTACAAAATTATGTTGTCAGATACATCATTTTACATTTTCAATTCTATTGGTTGCATTACGTCATTTGACGTCATCATTACGCAATATGATTGGTTAAACCATCTGTCAAAAAATATTCAAGTAAAGCTTCACAGTACTTAAGTAAAGTATAAGTTTTTTTGTCAAAAGTATTTATTTAAAAATAAGTATTTTTCAAGTACCAGTATTTTTTAAATTTCGGTATGTTAATTGTATGGTGTATTACATATTATTACCTTCGATTAATACCTTTTTTTGAGGAAGATTAATTTACAGTAGGAATGTCGTATTATGTTGCGTTGGTCGCAGGTTGAACAATAAATTTACTTAAAATTTGGAAAAAACTTAAGTACCTACTTTTACATGATTTCAGTATTATTGAAATAATACTTGAGTAACTATTTAAAATGTACTTCAGTATCAGTATTATTTACGATTATAAAATGAAAATAAGTCTTAAGTACAAGTTTTTATCTTGGTACTTAAAATATGAAAGTAGTAAGTACCAAAAAAATTGAGTACAGAAATTATTTAAAATAACTAAATACCATTGAATCAGTCGTCAGACCGTCGCATCAATGGGTCGGCTGTAACTGTAGACAGACACGTTTCAATCTTATTTGATATACAGTATAACTAGAGCACCGCTGAACGTGATCTATATCGCCAGGGATATAAGTCCCGCGGAGTTGATAAGATGAACGCAGAGGTAAGAATATACACATACAGAGCCATCTACCGCTCTCATGCCAAGTTGGCTTGGACAAGTACAAAAAAATTAAACAATAATATGCCAAAAAATATTTATACTTAAGTAGTAGTAGGTACTTGTTATTAAAAATTGGTAGGTACTTATGTAAATAAATACTTATGTAAATCCCAGCTCTGCTGTAGAATACGAATTTACCATTTTCGAGATGTCTTTGTGTGCGTGCGTGTGTTTGGTGTTTGTGCGTATGTTCCGATTTTTACGCTATATCTCAAAAAATACCAAACATTAAATTACAAAATTTTATATTTAGAGTTTTAATAGGAATCTTAAGAAGTCCATTAAATTTTGGTAGCAAGCCATTAACAGGAAGTAGTAATTAACTTGAAGACTACAAAAATTTTCTTCAAAATCTCGATAAAGTACCTACTAAATAAAGAAAATGTTATTATCTACTCGTAAAATCGGTTTAATATAAATTTTTAGGTATCTGGTACCATTTACATTTATAAATTTGTATTTGAAACTTCGATATTCTGTAATCCATGATCGAAACATTTGTTATTACGAAAAATTTAAATGTTTATGGTTATGACAGTGCCAACAGATATGATATCGATGACATATAGTTTACATCTTGTTCCAAAATGTTCATAAACTGACTATTTTTGTAAGTACCTACGTACTGTTCATGCAGCCAGAGTTGGCCGGAGCATGTAAGGGAGAGAAATACTGTGCTGAGTCACAATTCGCTAACTTATTACTCGCCTGAAAGCAACTGACTCAAGAGAAAAACCGAGCTGGACGACTTCTATAGTGTAACAATGTCCGACGTAGTGCTTTTATTTAAGCGAGTTTTAAGGACTTAAGAGAGGATTGTGCATACCTGTCTCTTGTCTCTACTCCTGCTGGATCTGATCACTCTTCACTAGATCACAGCTACACTATTTCGATATGTTTAATATAAGTAGGTGAAGCAAATTTAATTAAATACAACTGAACGCGTGTATGTATATTAGAACTTATTTCGTACTCAACACGTTAAATGACTTAAATGACTTGACCTTCTTGACATCAACCCTGGTCAAGAAGAATTGATCAAGTGCTCTCCTTGCATCCTGCTAGCGCATATATCTTTAAGTGATAACAATAAGATAAACATACCTACGCATCAGCAAGATGCACTGAGTCAGCTTAGGGAAGTACGCATTATCACAATAGGCATAAATTATTTCAAGGTAGCGAAGCAGTTTCTGTCAAAATATTTCATGATAATCTATGTCCGCTCGATCAATATTGTATTTCAGTTTAAAATTCTTTAGCCCTGCCATTTCTCATCTCGCGTACTGTATACTATATTTGTATTAATCATGTAAGATTTTTAAATTTTATTTTGTAGGACGTCGAGCGAATAAAATCATAAATAAGTTGTAATCTTTTCTTTTTATTCTGTACATAATCATATAACTAACTCAAAGAACATTCAACTCACCAAATCATAAACATTACTTTTAATTTTGTTGCAGAATTAAACTGAATTTATTTGTTTTGTTAAATTGATACATAAATATAAAAATCAACCGTACTATTTCATTTTTTCGTACTATATATAAACACTTTAATGACCATTTGCACCACTTCGATTTGGCGCTAACCTGTAGTTAAAGTGTTGGTTATGTTGTAAACTTCGTTGCACAGGTTCTTAACTAGTGGTTAAACAGACAAATTTTTTGTTAATTTTAACTAATGGATTCTGCAGGGTTTAAGTGAATAACTAGAAGTTAACCTACAAATTTCGACGATACCTAATGTCGAGATATTTGAAATTTTTACTTATATTGCGCAGATTACCAGGACCAGGACGAATAGATATAATGAGCTAATCATATTTATGATTTTATTTACTAGATTACGTTTAACAACTTAGTTTTAGACTGAACTGAAATATCTTATATTTTGGTACACACAAAAACGATAACAAAATAATGACATACACATTAAATACGTTCAAATTAAATGCCCACCGCTATTAATTTTTGTTCTTTTTGCTCGTCGATGAAATAAAATGTCACTTTATACGAATTTTATGCCAAATTTTACAATATTTCTTTATAAAAATACTAGATTTTGTGTTTTTGAGCCCATCTCACAAGTATTTGTTGATCATTTTTACTCTTTTTCACTCGTGATTTTTTAAAGCGACAAATTAAACGTGTTGCACTTACCTACTTCAAATACTATAGAGAAAATTAAAATATTTTACATAATTTTATATCGGCCGATGGCTGATAATAATAACCTACATTACAACATTGAAATCCCCTAAATTAAATTTGTTAATTTACATAAGCATCAAAGTAAATAAAAAATAAATTTGTGTTGGCCACTGGTCCGGTTTTTATCTGAAAAAAGTGTTTTTTCCAACCCTTTGACATGCCACCTTGATTACTAAGTGACTAATTGTTTCTCTTGTTGCAGAGAGCCTCCGAGAGTACTTTAGCAAGTACGGCGAAATCACAGAAGTGATGGTGATGAAGGACCCAGCCACACGGCGGTCAAGGTAAGTTCATCTCCCTCTTTCTAACTTGCCCTTTACCTCCTGGCACAGTTTGCATCTTACGCCGAACTTGACATGTGGATTCTATGACGATTCTTCCATGCCCATGCCTCAGAATCCTAAAAAGAAATCTCTGGTTTGAAGCTATCAACGAAAGAATCTTCGAAGAACAATAAATGGATTCTTTGCGGATTCTTTCATGCTTCTGAACCCAGAAAAAAATTCACTGTTTTGAAGCTACCTATCAATGAATTAGAAATTATTCTTTTCCAAGATTCAATTCACCCTATTTGACATGCAATTCTCTCCAGGATTATATTTCAAAATTGAGGAGCGTAAAAGAATCTTCGAAGAATCCTCGTGTGATCAGGGCTTTAATCAGGAGGACGAATGCAAACTGTGCAAGAGAGGCTTGACTCACGACAAATGGACCAATGACTAATTACATGAAATACTTGACTTACAAAATAATTTTGAAGAAAATTTCCTTTACTATTTAATAACATGGTTATTAATATTTGAACCAATCAGACCAAACCTACAGCGATTATTCAACGCAAATTAAATGAGACAATATGGTGCTCGCTTCAGACCAATCAAGGCGAAATCGATAATGCAATACAACTGATAATTTCACTCATCGCAAATTTGACCAATCAGATTGTCTCATTTTTCATTGTTTTGCATTTTAAATAAGTGAATAATAGCACCATGCTATTAAATTGAAGCTAGCCTTTTTAGCAAATTTTGAGCTTTTTGAAGGTATATTTAGACGGAGTAGACATAAAAGCAAGATACTTGCAAGATTTATATGTTAACTGATATTCTATATCTTCAAACTTGTCAAATTATTCATTTGAAGCAAATTTAATTTATCAGTTTTTGACGTTTGTCTGATAGAAGTATAAAAATAACAAACGATTTGCTATCGTTACATTGGTTACGTATAACAAACTTTGTCAGATGTCAGATGGAAGTCAGATTCAACGTTTTGGTTTCAAATAATGTTCCCATGAATACTCTAAGTACACATAAATCTATGAATTAATGAAATAATCATGGCATGTACCCCTCGTGCTAAAGAAATGAAGAAGTTAAATTTGACGCATGGCTTATTTTAAAAATTTTGCTTTTAAAAATGTGTTATCGTACATAATAATTTCAGATAAAATCCCTCGACCTACAGTTTCGGCTTTTTTCAAATTATTATGTACTCAAACACTTTTTAAGCAAAATTTATTTCATAAGCCAGACATGTCAAATGTTATCTATTAAATTCATTGCACTCGAAATATCGTCAAGACAATAATTTGTTTAAAAGATTGAATTATTATATGTTAATAATAATTAATATTGCAAATAAATATACCGTCCAAATTTGAGTTGATTTGTTGAATAATTTTTCGAAATAACCTTAGAGTTAAAAAGTTTTTAAACACATTTTTTGTGTTAACCGGCAAATTATTGCAAATTTCGTTCTTCACAAATTTTAACGTGATAATTTGAGTAAAAACCTATTGCGTTTGAATATTGCACACTATTTAATAATAGGCTACTCTTGCATGATTTAAAAAAAAAAAAATTATAAAGAAGAGATAAAATCTGTGCTTTAAATAATAAATATCATTATCATCATTGAATTGTTAAAATAATAATCCTATTTGAATTATTTTCATTTTCAATTTGGACATTCACATTAAAATAAATATACAACTATGTTCCATTAAAAATGATTTAATATAACCCCGAATATAACATACTTTTTGAATATGCGAATGTGACATTTATTAAAATTCTGAATAATATATAGGTATTTAATTTCTATAGAGAATTATTTTTATATGCTGCTAATGTAAACTGACGTTTCACTAGAATATGCCATATAAATTATTGTGCATGAACTACAAACACTAGTTTTAAAAAAAATAAATTGCATTGGCTAGCTTTTCTAAATAACATTCAGATTTGAATATACGTAAACAAAATTTTTCCATTTCCACATTTTCAAAGATAAAAATACACCTTCATAAATAATGTTCTCAAATGTATGTTTTAAATTTCAATTTTCATTTCTTATTTAAAAGCTCTTAAGGAGATTAATTTGGGATAATGATATTAGCATAAATTAAAATATCAAAGTTAGCATTGAAAAGATGCTTCATATAAAGTACTGGTGATATTTAGGATTTTAAATGTAAACCTCAAATTAAAATTTATGGAGATACACCTTATAAAAGTCAAAAGGGGACGCCTTTTTATAATTTGAAATATAAAATTCTGTTGAGAAATATTTTCATCAAAGACACGAAGACATACAAAGTCTAATTTTATTTATTTGAACTTTTAGCATGATGTAAAAAAAATATCAGGTCTACATAACATTTTAAAGTCTAATTAAAATCAGTTGCATTTCACTTCCCACCTTATTTTTTAAAATAAAAATGTAGCAGGTTTTACAAAGGGAAAAATTGTTTAGTAGGTTTTTAGTGATTGAGGCAATTGCATAATCAAATTACGGGTTTCGGTGAACGGTCTGTGTTACTTTAATAATCAAAGAATTATATTATATATCTAAATAAATAAATTTAACTATAATTGCATTTTGTAACCCAGATAATTAAATTTAACCCTACGATGCATAGAAACCGGCCTCTCAGACCCGATGTGATGTTTAGCTGCTTATACTGGGCATAAATTATTTTTAATTTCATTCCGCGTTTGAGAATGCTGTAATCAAGTATTAATTTATTTAATTTTAGATAATAAAATTATTTGAAAAAATTTAAAAAAAAACTGAAAAAATCAAAAATGTTTGAATTTTTTTTCTATTTTCATGTTTTCTTACACTTGATATGTATCCTTCAAAATATTTTTATTTTAAAAAAATTGCTTTTGTCACAAGTATAAGTTTTTTGTAGACCGGACCGGTGAGGCCCGGATTATATAAATGTCAATATTACCACCAGTAGTCAAAATGACGAAAATCAATTTGCAGTTTTCCCCATAATAAGATTTTTCAAACAATCAACACTTGATGGTATCTCTAGCTGTATTAAATTATCTTTTACTAAACCATAAATTGTCGTTTTGTTTTTTGTTAACCGATAACATGATTGTTAATCGTATCGCGTAAAATATCGATATTGTTGTTTAACTATCCATAAAATATCCTTCAGAGAACTATCGATAACTATTGATAAGACTATCGTTCCATCGCAACTATCGATATATCGATAGTATTATCGATAGTTTTCCCACCTCTAGGTTGCGCAGTTAAACTGGAATGTGTAGTGTACCTGAATTGATTCGATCCTGAGTTATGATAAACCACAGTCGACCACAGTATTTAAATATTTTGACAAATAATTCCAGCTATTTATTTTCTCTGTCACATTTGCGTAGAAAAATTCTTGATTGCCTACCGTGAACTCGTGTTATAAGATTGATGTTTTTTGCGATGTTGGTAGTTGAGCACAATGGCAAGTACCTCGGTGTACGTAGTTACGCAGACATTCAATGGCTTGTGACAAGCTGACGTAGCTGAGGTTCAAAGACGAAGTAATGTGTGTAATTTTGTGTGCGGCAGCGTTCAACATTCAAAGATGCAGAAAATGCATAGCGGAATAAGAATGTTGATGCATGCGGTTGGTTTTTGCTGTGTGATTTATTATTATTATTTATTCATGGCTAGACTTTTCAAGATACAGTGGAAGCTAGTTTTGCATTTCTATCTTTAATTGTATCGAATATTTTTTGACAGATGGTTTAACCAATCATATCTGACTACATATTATGTAGATTAGATTTTATTTAGTTAAGTTAGTTACAATAAATAAATAAATTTGTCAAACTAAACGTCAAAAATGTTTTGCAAAATGTGTCATTATGGTATTGTTTTTAACAAGAAAAATATTCTTAATGACTAACATTCGAGATAATAATTTTTTGAGAGAATTTTTGTCTATTCCACGACAACTTATTGCAATTTCACTCAACAAAACATCACGGAAAAATTGTCAGATGATGTTTTGTGTCGTGAAATTGTTAGAAATAAGTTGCCGTGTAAACGACAAAACAATTATCAAAAAAATTCTCTCATGATATTACGCCTCAAAAGCGCATGACACAAATAACAGCCAATGAAAGAATTAATTACAATAATAGTAACCATGGTAACATTCAAATATTTTACTACTAGCTTGAGTAACTTACCTGAAATTAATAAGTGTAAATTTTTCTGCCAATATGTTAATTTGACATTTAAATTAAAAATTGGTTAGATTTTTATGTTAAGTGCAAATACGAAAAATAAGGTAAATAATGCACATTAATAATTAGTTAATATTTCAGGTGTGTATTGTAAAAATAATTCAAAAATAGAGCGGCGGTGTCATTACATTTTTCTTACCTAATATGCACTCGTGAATTAATTCATGTCCAGGAAATTTTTTATTTATGTTCACTTGTACCAGTCGAGCAACACAGTGTTTGTAATGGTAATGTCTATTATAGTAAGTACGTTATTATTTATATTAAAAATGCGGCACTTGGGACGATGACGTCACAAGGCACATCTGAACAACAGCAGCGCACGACCAAGCTCCAGTAGAGCGCGCGGTCTTCACAGAGTAACTCGCACAGTTAGCTCGGGGTTCGATTCCTAGCACCGGGTCAACTCTTTTTCAATTTTATTTTATTTATCATTCACCAAATTTACAAGTCCGGACAAATCTATTAATAAATATCAATTTTTGGGGTACTTGCATGGTACTGAAAATGAGATTTTTATGACTCGGAACCTAATGTTAGATCTAAAGCATTGGTAAAAATACAAATTTTATTTTAAATTTTTTAAATGTTTTTTAGTAAATGAGAAAGAAATTTAGCTGCGCCGTCACTATTTTCTATTAGACATATTATGGCAACTTTCTATGTCACACTGCATATTAATCAATTTTCATTATTTATTTTTGGAAAAATAAAAAATACGGGTCCCAAGTTTTTATCTTTTCTTCAAAAATATTTAGTAAAAAAATCATGCAAGTAGCCCATTAATTTACGGGTATAAATAGACGTTCAAACAGAGTAGCCTCCTGGCTTTTGGTGAGTGCCAAAGCAAGGTGCCGACAGTCCTCACTGTGCGAAGCCGCTATAACCGAGGATCGATTTAACCATCCGTACCTGGTGAGTTTATTGTTTAAATCTATCAATTTACGTGCTGCTATGTTCTAGCACCACGTTACTTATTCCGTCACTGTAGTATCGGTGCGGACCGTTACTTTATTCCGTTACCTTAGTATCGGTGATATTAACTCTATCTTATTCTTACGATCCGGAAATACGTACAAAAATTCAATGAAGAGAAAATCCTTACATAAGAATCATAAAACGAGCGATACTTCATACTTAAGCAAACTCATACACAACAATAAACATAAATGAAAAATTCATATAAAGAAATATGCAAATCTGGAAAAATCTTATCCGCTTTCATTACGTATGCGTCAGATTCTCACGTGTTCTGCTCGAGTGCCAGCGGTATTGAAACAAAGTTGAAAATCCGTCCAACACGACGAGTATAGTGCCCCCTTTTCAGTCGCCCCCCTCGTGGCAGTCCGACAAGCTGCGCGCAGCGGCGTGTTCTATATGGTACGGTTATAGTGTAGTTTATAAAGCATACAGCGAGTTTATATTAAACAAAAATTATTTCTAAATCATTGTTTCACAATTGCTGGAAAAATTCCAACACTTTTTTCTAGATTTGAATATTCTACATGCGTATTCTGCATCCATCAGATTCTAAATTTGAATTTTCTAGTATGTATTTTCTTGTACCTGCATTTTCCATTACGATTCTATACAAGAATTTTCTTGTAGTTGAATTTTCTAGCTGAGTTTTCAAAAATTGGATACGCACTCATGAAATGTATAAAAATGACTATCTGAAAATGGTTTCGAGCGCGACCTTAAACAAATAAATCCATTAAAATATATACATGACGTAGGACCACCCTGTATAATCTAATCACTCTGTATAAAAAATAGTGAATGTCCTACATAGTGAAAATGTTTGGAACCACTGGTCCATCTGGGTCCATCGTTCAGCCACTGAAATTACAAACGACGCCAAATTTGTAAACGAAATTAAACTGACATCAGATTAATAAAGGCCACAGTCACTGCTCACAGCAGAAAGCAGATTTTATAATTAGAAATTACAGTGTTTAATAAATCGAAAAGAAGCCAAGAATTAAATGCACATTTGCTGGCTAAAGATAATAAATTGATGATCGCTGATATTATTTTGATATTTTCAAGTTGCTAAATTATCCCAGATTTAGATGAGAATAAATAGAGTAACTAATCCTACAGTAAGCTACCTACTGCAGTTCAATAATATATTATTTAACGAGCACATACTCGTAATGTAGGACATAATTCAAAAGGGTTCAAGTTTATGCATGAGCCGAAAGCAAGTGTGCAATCTTCCTCTTGAATTATAGCAATTATGTGCGAGTCAAATACGAAGTTTTATCTATACGACTTTTAAATGAAGCATTTCTTTACAAATTTGTATTAATTAAAATATTAACCTAACCTCAAATTTGGTGTGATGACAGATGACAGGTGTTGAATAACGGACTCATAATACAATAGTGTTGAATTATGGATTCATAATACAATAGTGTATCTTTGGACATAATGAATGTATTATTCAATAGTCGTAGATGAATATATTTAAATTCAAAGTCACCTTTTTTTCAGATATAAGATAGCTTCATGTTACATTTCGAAATTATAAATTAAGATAATCTTTGATTTTTTTGATGTTAAAAGAAGAAATTGTAAAACAACATTGCTTCCGAGTGCATTAATAAAGTTCTTAACTCACTCAAAATGGGTAAGTTAACTGACAAATAATCCACGGGTGCAGATATATATATATATATATATATAAATATGCAAAAATATACCATGTTAATTTTTATCTCAAATTAAAAATATTTGTTAGTCACAAAACAGTAGTTGATATATTAATACGTTTTTGTGCTCTTCACAAGTACGAGTATAATATGTATAAACCCTGGCACAATTGAGCGTTATTTATTTTTGAAATATATTTTATTATCCCTTGTTGAAAATTGGAAATGATATTCAGTGATTCGATGTAGTTTTATTGCACACTGCACTGGTTTAGTATTCTATTTGACTTACACGCAATTTCAGTTATTATTTTTTGATGAATTAAAATTGACGCTTTTATAGCGGAATTTATTTATTTATTTATGCAGTTTGTTTTGGCAAATGCAATTTTACTATTAATGAATATTATGGAATTAGCTATTTAGATAGTGATACTACTGATGAAATTGATACTCATCTAATATAGTTGGTGGAGGTACATACATGACAATCGAACTTTGATGCCAGGTATCTTGATATATTATGTAGTAGTGTCACAAAACGAAGTAATGTGAATTTGTGTGGCAAAAAGAGTAATCAATAACAGAAATAATAATAAAATCTAAAAGTGCATGTAAACTTTCTCGTTCTGCTCGTACACATACATTATTATGCAAAGAAAATATTTTACAGAAAATAAAAATTTCAATAATATGACAGCTACTTTGACATTGACAGTACTTATTCCACGTATATCAAGATGCCTAGCATGATAACTCCATTGTCATAATATTTCCATATGTTCGCATTTTACCTCCACCAACCTGTATAGTGTATAAAGCTCATAATAATAATTATAATAAGTTGAAATATCATTTCATATTTTCAGTATGTCATTAGCAGCCAATAAGTTCAAAGTTATCTTCAAGTGACCCAAAACTATCTCTAACTCTCTCGACAATCTTTGAGTCACTTAAAACTGGCCCTTTACTGGTCTACGGTGCAACTGGCCATTAATGTTTTACTTTCAAAATATGTCATTTAAAAATATAATATTTCGCACATATAAATTGATGTTAATATTAGACTTCAATTCATCCATGTTGTGGACGGTTTTAGAACATGCAACAGCAGAACAACTGGGCATTTTGAATTAATATAATTTGACAGATAGGTACAAATTTGGCAGGTTATGGTAATTTTTTAATTAAAATATAATATTCCGTTATGCAAGATAGGTACAAACAACACACGACCGTTTTTTGGTTGCAACATGACGGCACCAATAGAAAATCAAACTTCGTACTCTCTCAGTATTATATTAAGAGGGAAACCGGTGGTAATATGCGCCCGAATTACATTGTTGAATAATCTTGACAAGAACTGATATTTCATATATTTGTTCAATTGTTGTTAATTTATTAGATTTTATCTTTTTAATGGACATTAGAATATCAATTAGCTATTTAATATGAATTGGAAAAGCACAATCTTACTATATTTTACAAAATTCCTTTTTTTACATAATACTAATAAGATTGTATTTTTCTGCCTTAATTCAAATAGTTAACTAATAAAGTAAGGTGCATTTAAACCATAAAATCAAATGGAATTTAATGCTGAAGTGCAAAAATTAGAATTTTTCAACAATGTAACTCGAACGCAGTTGGTCACCGGTTTCCCCCTTTAACTTTCATAATATGATATGATTGAACTGTAGATGCACCTTTTTCGATTTTAAAGTTATATGTATAAAGTTAAAGCCTCCTGTTCTATTCCGGGAAAGTCTTGTCGTTTCCTGGTGTAGTATTTCTTTTATCGAACACGTAGTCTGTGACAAAACTGCAAAGGTTTCTGTGCATACATATATAAATTCCAAACCAAATAAATATTTTACCGACTGGCCCATAAAATTGGAGGCGAGGCAAGTTGCAGTAAAACGGACTCTACAAATAAATTTAGCATTGAGCGACCAGCAATGTCGTATGTATGCTCTAGTCAGTGGAATACATTCGTTTTGACCTCAACAAGAGCTGGATTTTATTTTCACCAGGAAATAAACATCACAATGTAGTTTAACAATTTAATTATTGATGGAGTATAAATAGTAATAGAGCCTTCATACTGATAGTGTGGTTATATTGCTACCAGGTTACCATGGTTATAACTAGAGTGCGGATTATATGAATGCAAATATGATCAAAATATGCATGCAATATGTATTGAAATAAGGCCAAAATATGCTCAACATATGCACAAAATTAAATAAATACCTATACAATATTTTACAAATATATGCATGCATATGCAGATTACGTTAAAATATTTCTATTAAATTTTACAATGATCATTTACTTTAGCTCCGCAAAATCGTAAATATGAACTTTTTTTTTGACAAATCTGTGCACTGCCTGTGTACTGGAGCGCTAAGGAGTGTAAGTAACAATAACCCGTGTAATTATCATTTGTTTTGTGTTGATATTTTGCAAATTATGTACCTATTATGTCGTGATTTGTGATTTTTACTCACGCCCGAAAAAATTTCGCAGATCAAAAGGAATAAAGAAACATTAATATTTCTTACTCGTAGTAACCAAGCACCATTTAATAGCCGTAAGTCATAACAACGACTCAACTAGTGAACGCTCCGCTTGTGCGGAAAGCCAAAACGACCAACAACATATTACATACTTAATTATGCTTCCCTACTCTTGTTCAAGATAATGACGTCACACGTCACAATTTACTGAAGAACATAGAATTTTTTTAAACTACAATTTATATTTTTTCATAATGTTTTGGACCTAATTTTCAATACCATGCAAGTAGCCCATCAGTTTTGACCGTCCAGTTACAGTAACTGCACAATTTCTAGTTCAAAAAATTATTTATGTCTCAAAGTCAGTGAAAATTGTCTATTTGAATACTTAGTACAGAGATTTACTACAAATAAAGTGTTAAAATTTGCATTCAGAGCCCAGAATAAATGTGGAAATTGTTTTCTGCAGTCAATGTTTAAGTACATTGAGATATTTGTCAGAACCACAGTCAGCCATATAAAAAAATTAATTCACACCCTATACTTATCAATCCTTCCATTCTTCCACTTTCCTCCCTTCATTCTCTTGTGGTAAGTTGATATTAATGCGTAGCCTTGCATGCTCGCGACTTTGATAAAAGACGTTAATTTAACTCGCTGGAGTGGGGGTGGGGGGTTAGACGACGGCGCGTATTTGAACGTTAAACGTTCTGTCACGCCGTTTTCATTACAAGAGACGTTACAGACGCCAAACTGAAGCGGAGGTCGTACACAGCGGGCGAGTTAGCGTTATAGGTATTGAACGATTAGTAATTACACTTATAGGGTAATTAAAGTAAACGATCGCGTGTGCTACTCATATACATTAGCAGGAATATATCCTATAGGTAGTTTATAGTATGAAAGCTTAGTAGGTAGTCGTTCATTAAGAGGTAAAAACTGTTTTTAAGTTTCAGTTGATATTATACATAGTGATCATAAATGATTGACCATGCCACATGCTTCTTTTTTTTACCATCCCTATGTGATTTCTACTAAACTATGCTCACCATCCTAACCTTAAAATGTCAAAAAATTACAGTTTTCTTTCAATATTAATCAATAAAATTGTTCTTCACCTGCTTTCTGCTTTACTATAAATGCCAAAAAACAAGATTAACTTCCAAATTTATCGTAATGGCACTACATAACGTTCGTTTTACAAGAAATGAGTACTAACTTCCGCAGAACATATTTTTGATAAAAAAACAGACTACGGATGAGTTTTTGGACGAATCTTACCATTATATGTATAAGTGACAAATTTTGCATAATTATTAAAGGTGTAACCAAACACAGAAAGGGACATGATCGACTGTGGTCTTCTTATTTTGTGTAATTTTTAATTTTGAACAACTTTCATCTCAAATCTATAAGAAACTACATCGAAATGTTAAAATTATCATTTTCTAACAAATTTGAAGTAGACACCCGGTAGATGTTAGATGCAATGTAATATGAAACAATAGTATAACGAGCATATAATGTAGGTTATATTACACGAAGATGAAAATTAGGACACGAGCCAGAGGCGAGTGTTCTAATCATCCGAATGTAATATAACCATTATATGCGAGTCAAATACTATACTTTATCTACAACTACTTGTAAATGAACTTGGTGTTGTATAATCTGTTATCGATTAACAAGCAACAATCATTACGCTTACTATACAACTCTGACAAAATGCTTACTAAAATAATTTATTTACTTACAAAATTAATATACAATTAGGTACCTACCTACTACAATTTGTGAAATTCATTAAAATATCAAAATTTATTGTTTTTAGCAATGATAGAAACGCACAAATGAGCAACAAATCTAGTGACACCGCTCTTGCTGCTTCTCGTATCTCTGGAGGTGAACATATTAATTCACTACTTTCAATACATACATAATTTACCTTCTTTACGATAATACGATACTATTTGTTGCAGTTAAATGGTTTCTTGTATCAATCAAACACACATAACCTTACTTATATCTGTCATCGACCAACAAACTTCAGACAAATGCTTGCAACTCTAACAAAATACTAGCTTGCTATTGGTAGAATCAAGCGTGGAATATGAAATTTCATATTACACAGCGTGTAATATGAGGCACATTATGTATTTGGAGTTAGATATAAAATGAAGCTATTATTTAATAGTTGTAGATAAAGATGTTTATTCATTTCTACGACTATGTACTTCATTGAACGTAATCTTCTATCTTAAGGGACTTTTTTTCGAATTCCTAGAATACTCTCGATATTACTTTTTTTCTATTTCACTCTTTACCCTACTAATACGGCTGCCCGAAACCAGCTCGAAACTTGTACTTTCCCGCATCCTAGCTATTTTTTAAAGAAATTAAGTACAACAAAAATTATTCGAAAAAGGAAGCTTAGCTGCATGCTTTTTGCTTTTTAAATTTTTCTTGCCATTTACAGTGACCGAAAAAAATCATATCAAATAATGACAAAAAACCGCAAGAAACGTCATTTTTATTTTTTTTTTAATTCAAATTCCTAATCCAAAGACAAAAAATAAAAATATAGGTGCATTAAGACATCCTTTGTTAATACACTCATATGTAAAAGCATAATATATTTCAATTATAATTAAAGTAAACGTGGAAGGTGTACACCTCTGTAACGCTGTAAAATTTTAGGGTAGACACAACCAGAAACTATGCTCCCTTATTATTAATAAATACAAAAGACAACAAAAAATTACGCAGCTTTCTTGTTTCTACCATCTCGTATTAGGAAAATATCTCAATCCAAACGACCCGAAACTGAACTAATATTTTTTGTTGAAATCCAATCTCGTGTAAAACCTAAAACCCGCCGTTTCCTAATGAACCATTACAGTTTTAAAAATAGAACTAATTATAAACCGCGCGGCATCTAAAGTTAGTCAGCGATGATCTCTTCTCTCGGTGAACCATTATGTTAATAACAACCAGTTATTTATGAATCCTAACCAAAATTAATGATCTTCCCTACGTCACTGTATAAATGACGTAACAGCTGACTACATTATTAGAGTTTTTAACTTTGAGTCTATGCTAAGCGTGGCCAACTGTTTTATCTTTAGCTTGTGCGTGTGTTGTGTGTTTGTGTGCGTGAAGATGAACAAACATCTGGAGAGATGCAGAGCATTTGATTTATTTATAAACTCGTGTTTGTGATGTACTAAGAAATGGTGTTAGTTTTACTTAGCGCGGAGAATTATTTCTTGTTTTACAACTTTTGTATTGGAATGTGACGACGACTGATTCCACAATGGAAATTACTCATGAAAACGAGCTGCAGACAAGTATTAAAATCATTTCAATATAATAAGCCGATAGCAGAGTGCGTTATTTATATAATTATAACAGCTGGGAGATTGGGATGTAAATTATTTTTGTTTTAAAACGATGAATGAAATGTTGAATTAATTAATGCGTTTATAGGTTCGTGCTAACCCTGTTTGGGGATATAACCTGATTTTATATATGTATGTATGTATGCGTTATGTAATCGATTGTGATTAAATAAATGTATTCTCCATTTTAGAGATGGGCGCGTGAGTAACTTTTTGTGCACGATCACGCACGCTCGCGAAATTAAAAACTGAATCACGCCCAATCACGCACGTCATTTTGTGTTTGATTCACGATCGCTCATGATCACGAAATTGTTTTTATAGTCACGCCCGATCACGCATGACGGGTCACATTAAAATATTTCTATGAAATTTTACAATGAATTTACTTTAGTTCCGCAAAATCGTAAATAGATGAACAACTTTTGCTCCAATTTCTTCGACAAATATCTGTGCGCTGCCTGTGTACTGGAGCGAAATAACCTGTAATTATCATTTGTTTGTGTTGATATTTTGCAAATTATGTATTATGTCGTGATTTGTGATTTCTTTCCACGCCCGAAAAAATTTCGGTCACGCCCGATCACGCACGATACATTACATGTCACTCACGCTCACGACCGTTCACGATCTAAATTTTCAAAATCACGACGTGACCTGAAATTTCACGACCCATGCCCACGTCTACTCTATTTACAAGACAACCATAAGTGAGAGCTTTTTGTTCTCTTCTCGGTTTTCCTTCAGAAATTCCTTAATAAGTTGTGGGAAAACTTGCATGCCAGTAAGATGTTTACTTAGATTACTGCATAATTACAGACCATAGTATAGTCACGAACACTTCATTGTCATTATTTACTTTATGATCGTTGATAGAGGTTAACTTCTTCAATCAATAAGTAGATCTATCATCATTATCAAGAACTGCAAACTTCAAATACTAATTAAAATTCAGATAAAAACTAATATAAACCAGGGTTGGCAAAAAACATGTTTTTTTGTTTAAAACTGTTTTTTTTGTTTAAAACGTGTTTTTTACTGATTTAAAAAAAACATGTTTTAAACACAAAAAAACAATGTTTTAATCAGCAAGGAGTTCTGAAATATGCACCATTACGCACTATGGCGATAAATATGCTGGGGATTCCCCTACCTATACTTATTATTATGGTTACGGGTGACAACAATAGTGAGAAACAGTATATGTTATAGGTACACTTTTATTAGCAATATGAACTTTGTTTTGTTAAGTAGATAAAGTATTAAAAATGTTTAAAACGTGTTTCAAATATATGTTTAAAACGTGTTTTAAACATGTTTTAAACATGTTTAAAACGTGCTTTAAAAACTTGCTTTGTTTTAAACAAGTTTTAAACATTTGTTTAAAACGAAATGTTTTAAACGTGCCAACCCTGATATAAACTACGACTGCTCTGAAACATATACAAATGTCAGCAAATAATTTTTGAACCTTTTTGGCAACTATAATTGCCATTTTTGATTGTTTGAATTGTATACATTAAATAAATAATGAAAATAGTACTTTTATTTTTGATTAATTCTATTCCAAGTCAAATTATGATGAAGAATACGAAAGATATGCGTTTCACAAGACCAAGATGAAACAAAATTTATCAAAAATACTCTCATGCCCATTTCAAGCATATACAACCCACAATAGGTAGATACATCAAACGTCAGCACTTAACGCGACTTGATAACCTACAAATTTTTAAATAATAAAACGAAAATTAGGTTGCATGTAAACTGGTATATTAATATAAATATGTAACTTATTGATACAAATACTTAATCGTATCATCAACTATTATAACCTTTTAATATGCAACATTTATTGATAATTATAAAACACAGAGTGCATTAGTTACTTATAATACCTTAGATACTTATAATTCATTAGTTATGAACTTAATACGTTAGGTACCATAACCATATCAAAACCTTCCATAATATGCAATCTGTCAAATAATTGATAGATAAAATTATTGATTTGTGTAAACATCGCTGTCGTTGATGATACGATGAAGCTTTGAATATATCGCGAATTTATGCAATTTAACAATTTAAGCCACCTTGGATGTTCAAAGAGACTCGGTTTCACCTCGTCACTTAGCAACATCCTCGGTATAATATTCTTGTTATATTAATAGCTATAATAATAAAATATTTCAAAGAAATAGCGTCAACAAACAGTTTAAAGTTTGTTCGCTAGGTTTGTAAGTCTATGGGTAAGTCATCGGGACTCATTGGGAGTGCTTCGTAAATATTTAAATCTTAAAAAAAAATCATCTCTTGAATCACTTAGGAACATAAAATGTACACCTACTTATCAAGTTCGACGTATTCTTTCAAGAAAGAAATAAATAAAAAATTGTGAATCCTATATCCGCGGCCGTCTTGCCGTTTTAAGTTACTAACTGCCAATTTGCTTCTAATTTTCAATAATATTCCACACCTCAAGGTGTAAACAACCCTCCCACTTTCGAACAATCGATCACCCTCCTTGTAACAAACATGCTCAATGCATTCGCCTTCACACTACTGTACGTCTCGACCCGTCTCCCATGTCTTGTACGTCTCACATCATTGTTTGCTCCCCTGAGCTTTGTGTTCTTGCCTGACTAGTGACTAGCGACTGTTTCTCCCTTGACGCCTTAGCCTCTTGCTCCTCGCAGCCCGCTCAAGCTATGCAAATGAGGAAGGAAAAGGATAGTGGGAAGGATTATCAAAGTTGGGTTAAAGTCGTGATAGATATGACTCGATTTTATGTACGTGCCCAGGCTAAAAGTCAAAATACAAAACAAATGTAATGTATCTAATATTTGTCGTGGTTAGCAATCATGTTGATTGTAAAAATAATTAATGATATAGGAATGCAAGTGTACTAATGAAGTTATGATCGTGTTTATTTGTTCGATTACGTTAGTACACTTGGGAAGTCTTTAAGATACTCTGATACGAGTAGCACGTGCCCGGGAATTGTCATCTTTCTTTATCGTCACAGTTTGTATATCACCCTTAACTGGTCCATGACCTTACATTCAATACGGAAAACCCATTTTTTGCGTTGGTCTGTCAGACCGATGTTAGCTTCCATGATCTATCAAATCATGTTAGCTGCGCAAAGGTTAAATAAACACGTTATACTTTATAATGTCTTTTATAAACCATGATTGATTTCATCAATCAAAACGTTCTAGATATGAATGCTCAACTTATTAGGTACTCCTCGTCCAATATCTTCATTTCATTCCACAGTCGCGTCTCTACTTAACCTCTGACTCGCCAATAAGCTTCCAATCAGCCGCGCTAAATAATTCCATTCCCAATCACAGAGTCGGACAGCGTACAATGACTCGAGTGTATGTATATTTTTGTTTTTCTGGTAACCAGTCAACAAAATTTACTCCAGATTATAAATGGTTGATGTTATTATAATGGATTCCAACCACTTCGACCGATTCGTCTTGGTGAAGTTAGATTCTCAATCCGCGCGACGATCTTTGAAACTCAAAGCGGAAACGAAGGTATTCTATTTCATTTAAGACGATCAAGTGATCAGCTTGAAGCGTTCGAGTGCGATTTAATTGCAAGGTGTTTTACAATTTAACGACAATCACACACTGCCGGTCGGGAGACTTGTGAAACTCTGGGTTTGTACGTCATCACGGTAATTATTGACAATTTGTTGTCCATACTGGCAAATTTAGTCAGAAATATAATATAAATTCACATATTCGTTATTCAATTTAAGATATCAGAAATTCAATTTCATATATCTTAAATTGTATTTTTGATATCTTAAAATAAATTATAGATAACTTAAATTTGTCGAATTAATGATAAATCAAGAATTCATTTAGAGATATCAATATTTAAGATATCTTAAATTCAATTTGTGGTATCCGGAATTCAATTTCACATAATCATAAATTGAATTACGGATATGTAACCAAGGATATGTACATATCCATAATTCAATTTATATTGTTTAGTAGGATATTTTAGCATATTACTAGACCAATTGTGTATATCATTAACTGAATTTAAGGATATCACGAAAGTAATTAGAGATATCGCTAAATGAATTGAGGTTATAACTTAGCGAATTATGAATATCACTAAATGAATTAAGGATATTACTAAATCAATTATGTTTATGTAAAATGTAGAAAAATTGAACTAAACGAAATTAAATTAATGATATCTGCAACTTTATTTCACATATCTCAAATTGACTTAAGGATATCAAAAATACAATTACAGTTTGTTATCAATAATTAAATTTAAGATATCTTTAAATCAAGAAATTTCAATTTCAGACATCTAAAATTAAATTTGTGATATCTATAATTATATTTTTGATATCCTTAAATCAATATAAGATATCTGAAATTAAATTGCAGATATTATTAATTTAATTCTGTTGAGTTCAATTTTGCACACATTTTACATATTCACAATTTATTTAGCGATATCCTTAATTCATTTAGTAATATTCATAATTCGTTTAATGATATTCTTAATTCATTCAGTGCTATCCCTAATTAGTTTAGTGATATCCGTCAATCGTTTAGTGATATTCGTAATTCAGTTAGTGATATCCGTAAATTAGTTAGTGATATCCATAATTGATCTAGTAATATTGAGAAATAACATACTCAACAACATAAACTGAATTATGGATATGTACCTACATATTCTTAACTACATATCCGTAATTAAATTTTTGATATCTGGAATTCAATTTTACTTATCATAAATTGAATTTAAGATATCTGGAATAGAATTATTGATATCACTAAATGAAATATTGATATCACTAAATAAATTATTGATATCACTAAATGAATTATTTATATCATTAATTCGATTTTAAGATATCTATAATTTATTTTAAGATATCAACAATTCAATTTGTGATATCTGAAATTCAATTTCTGATATTTTAAATTGAATTAAGGATATGTGAATTTCTATTAAGAAAATAACATTAGTCACATTAAAAAGTAATATGACTTACATAGACTTCTATGTTATAAGCACCTTTCAGCAATTTTTTACTAGCATTAGTTTAGATTATAATGTAACTAAACAAATTGCTATGCTTAAAATATAGTAGTTTGCGGCAAATGTTGCCGATATTGGCACAAAATTGTCGATATTTCTGTTATGGGATCCAGGCTTTACAATTTAACGACTGCACACACGCTGCCGTCCGAGAGACTCCGGGTCCGTACGTCATCACATGCAGAGAGCAGCTACTTCACTGTGTAGTGTGTAGACTCGTGTATAGTGTATAACATGGTACAGTGACCGCTCCGACAGCTGCCAGTAACCGCGGGCTTGTTCCTTGTTCGACATAACATACACATGTGGACCGGATGGTTTGCAGTGTTATGGTTTTGTAGATGAGTAGAGATTTGTTCATTCATTGTTTCATTTGTTGAGACTGAACTTCACAGGTCTGGAAATAGTGATTTTATTTTTTATTTTGCGGAATTGAGAGATGATTTTTAAAAATGTCTTAAAATTTGTCAAAGTGCTGGCAAATAAAAGATATTTCTAAGACCGTTTTAAAGTTTAAATAATCAATTGAATACAAATTTGAAGAAAATAGGGGGTATAGTGATGATTATCACCTTTGATTAATCATAGGGCGAATTATATTTGGAGAGAATATATAATAATAATAATAATAATACCTGAAAAGAGAAAATACAAGGATAATAATAATAATAAATATTTATTGCAAGGACCAACGTAGCGGTATGGAAAACGTCAAATCAATACATAAAACATAAATTCATTAATACATGGAACAAATAATACAATAGCAATTATAAAAAAAATAAATTAAATCTTGTCATGCAGGATCTCATCAACACTATAATAAGCTTTTTTACTTCCTTGTACGGAGTAATAAGGAAGTATTGTAATCGCGAAAAATTTCGGTTTTCAGATTTTGATGGAAATATCCGTTTTGACCTTTTCTGAATCCATTATGACTAGTTTCGTCGTGACGTCTGTACGTACGTGCGTAAGTGCGTACGTGCGTACGTACGGACGTATGTGTGTCGCATAACTCAAATACGGTTAGACGTAGAAAGTTGAAATTTTGTATTTAGGACTGTTATAGCATCTAGTTGTGCACCTCCTATTTTTGGTTTCAATCTATAAACCGGAAGTAGTACTTTTTAAAAATATTTTGATAAATAATTAATTTTAGACAATTTTTTTTATTTTAAATGAAAGATTATGTGATTATTATCTACAATCGGTATTTTATAAATTTTTCTGTATCTTCTATCATTTAAGAATAATTAAAGTATATACTTATAATTTAGTATTTCTGTATCTTGTAGTCCATGATCGATTAACATTTGTTACTACGTAAAATTTAAATGATTATGACATGACAGTGACAGTAGCAGTGACAATAGTAAAATATCGTTTATATCTTCTTCTGCAGTTTAAATAAAATGACTAAAATATATTTGTGAGTATACTAGTATAATAAGTTAAAAGAATTTTTTATATTATTCTACATTTTAGTTATTAAGAAAAGTATGAACAAACAAGGCGTACAAGGAAGTCATGTGGTGTCCACGTCAGATTTTTAATAAGAATATTTAGGAGTTTTAAATTTGGTGACGGATGTCTTTCAAATGTTGAGGTTATAAAATACTAAACCATAATGTTGTTTTTAGATTTATTAATCTTTAGTATACTCGTATATAAGTCCACGAGTATCGTGATCATAAACCCTTTGTAGGTAAATTGTCTTTATAGGTTTTAATGCGCAAAATTATATTAAAAATGTACAAACAGGGTAAAGCTAACAAATTTTCGGTTTTAAAAATATTCTTGCAGGATCTCTTATTAAGTAGAAAAATATTCCTTATCGCGTGCTTTTATAAATTAAAAACACGAAAGGCAGAAGGCAAATTTTCCCAAAATATAATTCCGTACATCGTATAATATAGTATAAAATTTAGCAAAATAAAAATCTTTTTAATTTCCTACGTAACATAAAGAAGATAACGTATTGTGTCATGCCATTACGTCATGATGATGATAATTACGATTCCACGATTTCATTTAATTGTTATAAGACCAGTAAATAATTATAATTATTTAAAAGTTAGTTAATTTTGACATTATACGACTGTAGAAAAATATTGTGTCCACCTTGTGGGATAGAGATTGTTTGTTGCAAATTCTGTCCGCGTGCAACAAACAATGATTTTTTGAAAAGAGTGAAGAAGTAAGTAAAAAAGTAAACTTTTCTTGAAATGATAGTAGGTATTTTAAACTCTTCTGATTTAAATAAATTATTTAAAAAAACCACTTAATTTACATCGCTGGATATTTAATATTTAAATCATAATGATTTAAATAATGCCAACTCTGAAAAAAAATCATTCAAAATTTATAATTACCTATGTAGAAGTTAATTATCAAATACCAATGCAATAGTTATTGTTACTTTGGTTTAAATAAGTTATACAGCTTTTTGAAATTCGCGTTCTTATTGATAGAATATCGCTTATTATCTAACTGAAAATAATATGTATCACAAAATCTGCCAAAAATCATGAATACAGATTTAAGTAAAATATTTCAAACGAAACAGTGAACACAGATTAACGGTGATCGGTGAAACAGGTAAACAATGGGATAGATACTTCGATTCGTTTGCAACAAAATTGATCATAATTCACACTGGTAATAAAATTTCAAATTGCTTTAAATTTTTCCAAATGGGTCATAATACAGTAGGTTATCCAAGACACAAATTTCTGTTTCTTGCTATAGCTATGTGCGTCGGTTTTTAGAGCATAAATCGTACTTGTAGTGGGCAGTATTCTGAAAACTAATGTTTGCTACTGTGCCACGTGATACATAAACTTTGATACACTCAAAATCGGATAAAGGCGTCTTGGAATCACCACACTCTTTTTGATGTTTAATACCGTGAATTTATTTTAACGTGAAACATGGGATTTTTCATATCCATGGTTACGAATTTGACAGCAATGTATTAGAGCGTTCTTTTTAAAATCGAACATAGGGAATCAATTTAACTGTATTATTCTTGACTAATATAACATATTTGGGCAGCTGCAATAGTTCCATGAGACGCTTTCAACATAAACTTTTAATTGTTTAAACTATACCTACATCGTATTTCTAGGTAGCAATATCTGAATTTATTAATTGGAGTCAAACTGATGCTACCTGGAATTACGATGTAGGTATAGTTTAAACAATTAAAAGTTTATGTTGAAAGCGTCTCTTGGAACTATTACAGCTGCCCAAATATGTTATATTGGTCAAGAATAATACATTTATATTGATTCCCTATGTTCGATTTTAAAAATAACGCTCTAATACATTGCTGTCAAAGTCGTAACCATGGATATGAAAGATCCCATGTTTCACGTTAAAATAAACTCACGGTATTTGACATAATCGGAAAATGCAGTACACCGAAAGGCTAACATGTTTTTTTTTTATTAAAACCGACCACAGATGATTGCAAAATATCTTCAAAGTTTATACCCTCCTTCTTCATGTCTTATATCCACCCCCTTCTCCTTTGATCCACATGTCTCACCCCTTTCTCCTCACACGATCAAAGGACTAGCATAACCACAGAGCCCTGCTTGTGTCTAGCAGTCGTCTGCAGCGTCTGAAGGACTCGGCAAGGTCTATAAGACGCATCGACATTGACGCATCGTCAGCAAAGACTGCGCTAGTCAGTAAGTGAACTGTAACTGGAAGCGGTGGTAATGAGTGTATGTAGAGGATTAGATTAAACACGGTACCATGTAAGCATTGGCTGGAAGATTCGAGCTTGGCTAAGAATGGTATTTTTAGACATATTAGGTGCTTGATTGATTCCTTTATCCACATGCGACTAGCGTAAATACGTGATCACTTCGAATTTAGTTTAGCAGTAGCACGAGTACCAACTACTGCATTATTTTTGTTTTATTACGAGGATATTTATTTAATTTTATATGTGACAGCTTTGCTACTGAGTTAACTTATATGCTCTATAAATTTAGTTATGAAATATGGAACGAAGGATGAAGTTAATTTAAAGCAAAACAGAATTTAAAGAGACTTGTGTGCATACACCAATTTAATTTCCTTTCATTACTAAAGATATAAAATTGTAATTTTTTATAGGTACCTACGTAATTGTGTTTAAGTTTAACAAGCGTTTTTTTGCAAAATGTACATACTTGATCCCTGTTCCCACAAGTATTATTCGAGGAATTTTGCAGCTTTATTTTTATACTTTAGATAGGTGTGGTCTATTAAAAACTGTTAGTCAATTCATAGCTGTTCAACATAAAATGAAAATCAGTAATATTAATAAAAGTAAGTCTTATATATTTTGCTGATAACACTTCAACAAGATTTACTCCCAATTATAGAATGGTGATCCACCCACTTCGACCGATTCGTCTTGGTGCAGTCAGAATCTAAATCCGTGTGACGATCTTTGAAAGCCAAAACGGCATTGGGGACATTCTTATGCAACTAGAATTGGGTAAATTTAAGTCGATCAAGTGGTCAGAAATTGCTACACACTTCTATATTATAAACGGACCTTTCGGCAATTTTTTACTAACACTATTAGATATGTGCAACAAAATAAATTGCCATGCTTAAAACATAGTAGTTCGTGACAAATGCAAAAAATTTCGATACTTTCGTCGTGGGATTCAGGGTCTACAATTCATCGACTGCACACACACTGCCGACCGAGAGACTTGAGCCACAGATCTCCGGGTTCGTACGTCATCACATGCAAAGAACTGTGCTTAAGAGGCCCGTCTACCTCCTAAAATCCAGCACAAAACGTATTAACGTAGGGAGTGTGTTTTGGCCAGTACAAGAATGGTAAAATTGTATTTCAACAAAGATTCTTTACTTAAAGGATCAATTAACAATTGTGCCTTTTTAAAATTTTCATAAAAGAATTGTACACGATTATATAAATTCCGAAAAATTCAAAAAAATTTCCAATATATGCAAACTTTACACGGTCATATCTCCTGATAGAAACTAATTTTAAAAAGGCAGATCTGTAGATCCGTTATTTCTCTATTAAATGTTTATAAAAACATTACCTTAAAGTCACTAATAAACTAAACGTTTACTCGCAACGAAAACACTTTTACAGTACTTCAAAATGTCTTAGTAGTGGGGAAGGGAGTGGAATAGAAAAAAAAGTAAAAACGAGACTATTCTAGGAATTCAGAAAAAACATAGACGGGCCGCTTAAACCCGCGCAAATATTGCCTCGGTAGTAAAACAACAAAAAATGCAGTAGCTAAAAATCGAGTAAGAAACCAATTCTAACACCATCACAGTCACTACTTCCATGTACCGGCGTCACACTTACCCATACCGACGCTCCAGCACAACGACGTCGACGCTGCTCGGTTGATCGTCGACGTAATGAGAATCTGACTTATCCGATTATGCTAATGCGGCCGCTGTAGAGTCGCTAGGACGAGCGTCGCGACGCTTTCACTGAGAGGGAACCGAGTGCCTAGGACTGATAGGAGCTGGCTGTTAACTACTTGTTTATAAGTACAACATACCGGAAAAACCCTCGAACTTTAAGCAGGACATTGAATTATGTTTGGTTACCAACTTATACAGAGTGATCATAAATGATGATTGGCTGTCACGTGACTTAGAAAAGTCCGTATTCTAATCAAAATTATGTTCTGAGGAAAAAATTTGTATACTCTAATTTATACAGGGTGTTTCTATACCTCTACACGAAACTCTCATAGATTATATAATTTTATATACTGATTATACATAAAAAAGATTTTTTTTAAATTCGCAAAATTTATAACAATATATAAGCTTCCTATTATTTACGAAAAAAAAAATGTAAGTATATGTTACCGTTTAAAAATCAATCAATTCTAGTTTTAACTAGTTAAAACTCGAAGTTACTAAGGGTATTTGAGGAAACTAGTGTTGACTATAGTCAAAACGCGAACTTAGTAAACGCTTTTGCAAAAACCCGAATAAATTTTGTTTACAAAGAGAATCACTTTACAGAAATGACATGAGATGATTATAATTCATTTCTTAAACATGCTAAGTAAAGTTAGGTTTGGTATGATTAGGTAAGGTAAGGTTGGTAAGGTTAGGTTTGGTTTAAATCCATTTATTGTTTGTTTTCGCGAGAGTTGACTAAAGCACGTACTTTAATTCGGCTTTTTACAAACAAATAATAGTTAAAACTAGTTCTGTCAAAAAGGCAATTAATAATAACTAATTCTTACAATTATTTTCAATTAAAACGTGGATTAAAGTAAAACAAACAAAAAATTTTCGGGTTTTTACAAAAGCGATTAGCAACTTCGCGTTTTAACTAGTCAAAACTAGATTCCACAAATACCCTTGGTAACTTCGAGTTTTAACTAGTTTAAACTAGTTTTGACTGATTTCGGGTTTAAACGGTAACATATACACATGCTTTGCCTTTTCATTCAATTCTTGAAGTACACGGAGTACAATGTAAATAACTTTCACTCGTCAATATTATCAAATTACAAATTATTCCAAATAAGAAATGAAACTTAAAATCCGTCAAATAAAAACATTTAAACAAAACACTTCAAAGTAAGCTTACTGAGATACATGTTAAAAATTTTTGTTATATTCAAAACACAAATCTTTAATTGTTTAAATGGTGGTATTGAGAAAAATAGTATATAAACCACGGTTGAGAAAATCATTATTAACCTGCGTCCTGTATCCTGCAGTAGTATTGTAGTAATGTTTTTGTTTCACATTTTGAAACAATATTATATTAAAAAGTTAAATAATAAACAAAACTTTACGCAGCAAGTTTATTATAATATATTTCATAAATTGTTTAAGATTTTAGTACAATATATTATATTAAAGGTTGGTTTATAATAGATGAAACCGGCGGTAACCGGTTACTCTTTCTGTATTCTGTATTATGTAAAGTTCGAGGTAAAGTTAGATTCCGTAGCATTATGAAGCGTAACCCGGATCAATCTAACAATTAACAATCGCGAAATCGATTTTGGATAAACTGTTGGTGGGAGTGGGATTCGAACCTGAAGTCCTAACAACCGAAAGCAGAAACCTCGGCAGAAACGATGCCACTGGACCAAACTACACACAATGAGTTAACAACTTCGTGCTGATAATATAAATATTGATCAAGTGATATAATAAGCTTGTTATATCAAAATGTTTAAAATAGTTGCAAATATTTGTTACTATAATATATTTATGTTCATACCTAAATTGAACAAAAGATAATTGTTACATAATTTAAATTTAAGAATGAAATAACATGTTTTTATTTTCTGTTCATATTGTCTGAAATATTGCTACAATTTATTAAAGGAAATACATACTATTCAAATATTTGAAACGATATTATATGATCTTGATTAGTGTATTCAAAATATTCCATAAATGTTTGTAGAAATGATTTCTCAAATTGCTTTAAAATTCTCTACAATAGGTAGTTAAAAAGTTTATTGATATGTAGTATACATACTGAAACATTAATAATTCATATATTTTACTGTGTAGTATTAAAACATAATATTATTTTAGAGTTTAATAAAGTTATCCGTATTTAATTTAGTCTACAAAATGTTTAAAACAAAATTGTATTAAAATTTTAAATGATTTTTCTCTGTGTAGGATTTTAATTAACCCCATTCCCTCGCTGTTGATTTCTGCATCAATACCACAACAAGCCGGGTCTAATGAAGCCAGAAACGTACGCCAAATTGCATTTGTGATGATATCTGGTCGCTAGCCAGTTGTCAGGCGCGGGGAGGTGTGTGCTAGTGCACGAGAACATTGCACAGATATCCAGAGATATCTATACATCTATAATACTACGGAGCCTACATACTGTGTGTATTGCGGGTTTCATTTAGTTCATGACCATGAACGCTGACGCGATTGTGTATTGTTTGTACCCAACTTGGACATCAAGGTATTATATTTTAACAAAAAATCTGATGTGGCCAGCACACAACCTTCAAACAATTAAAAAATATATTATGTTATTTCGCCCTTTATTTTAAATTCAATGTCTTGTGTTTTATATCGTTGAAAAAAGAAAAAAATCTCTATTAAGACGGGTTAAAGCCAACTATGAGCTCCATATGAAAATTTTAATGTGGTTTGAATTTCTCGAAATCTGTAGGAGATAACAAAATTTTGAGGGCTGCGTTAAAAAGTGCAAATTAGAAACTTGTACTATAATTCGAGCAAAAAAGTTATATGTAAAAAACGAAATTATCAAAATTTAAATTTTCGCATATATCTGGTCACCTATGCATTTTTGTGGGAAAGCATTTCTAAATGGGCTCCCTAAAGGGTCAACTTTTGTCTAATTTAACTAACTTCGTATCTCTGATGGTTTTCGAGATCTCCATACTGAAACAGTTTCATATTGGCCAAAATATTTACAATATTTAGCACGGTTGAAATATCTATAATATTTTTTTGTAAGCTAGGTATTCATTTTTGAGGAAAACTGTGTGATACTTTTAAGTTGCTAGTTATTTTTAGTGGCACTAAAATAAAATAATGTCCCCTAGTATAGATTAACCTTGATGTCATCGTGTCTATTTTTAAGAAATGCTCGTAACTTTTAAAAGAATACAACATAATAGTGTTGTGTGTGTATTAAGGCAAGTGATGTATTCTTGAACGATGGTATGCGAACTGTTAGTTCGCAAAATAATATTTTATGGGATCCAGTCCTTTAAATATCGTAACCTAGGAAATGAGCTGTTATTTTATAGGATTATTTTCACTAATTTTTATTGTTTTTTCAAAATCAGATTTTAATGTTAATATTTTAGAATAATTTCGTATAATTACTAGACAAATTTGGAGAGCATGCGAGTATACTAAAAAAATTTGTTTGTAAAGTTAAGCACACAGTGGTAAAGGTAAAGCATAAAATTTTTAAATTAATGATTATTCGCATAAAGACCGAACTTATATTTTATTATAATATTACGAAACTGTTTTTTTACCGTGCATCAAATTAATAAACTATATGATGTATCAATCATTTTCTATTAGACTGGCCAACATGGGTCCGTAGTGGAACATTATTTCTGAAATAATTAATTAATTTTTAATAATACAGACACGTATACGGACCCGCAGTTACATATATGAAGAAGTGCGTCTACTGTCTATGGAACTTTAATTACTGATAATACAAAATGATACGGAAATACAGGATGTTTCATAACTTCGAGTAAATAAGTTAAAGGTATATGTTGTTTGATATGCTGATTACGAATTTAAAAAAAAATTAAAAATTAAGGGTAGTTTATCTGCAACATTTTTTGTAGTACTGCGCTGGACTCGTTTTCCTATTAAAAACAAACAATGAAAGAAGATACTTAATCAACATCTTAAATTACATAATAGTAGTAAAATAAAAAATCAAAATTTAAATATTTTTAATAAAACAATAATCCACCCAATGGCAGTGAGAACGAAAATTTTTTAACTGGGAAAGATGGAAATTAATTTTGCGATTTAAGAAAGAAATTATTTCTGATTTGTAATCATATATACAGGGTGTTTCCATACCTTTTTCACTAGGTACCCTTATTTTTGCGAATTTTGAAAAAAATCTTTTTTATTTATAATCAGTATATCAAATTATATAATCTATTAAAGTTTCGTGCAGAGATATAGAAACACTCTGCATATAAGAAGTCTCTCTGCGTAACTTAAATTTCTGATACTACACATCCGTATACGGATCCGCAGTGCATATTTCTAATTTCTGTTACTGCGGATCCGTATACGGATCTCCAAATATTTCCTTTCTTATTATATGAACACTATGAACCATCAGTACCATGGTAAAGAATATGCGTAGCTGCGCAGGCTTAGGCACGACACAACTCTTTGCATAATATGATACAAGTTTTTAGTATGAAGTGATATTTTGCGGCCTATAGGTCTTTAGTAATTATTATTAATGTTTTATAACAAGGTCATGGCTAGGTAACCTATTTTACAAAATGAATTATTAATAAATTGTTAAAACGGAAAAAGCATATCAAATTTTGTAAATAAGGCTTTACTAATTGGGGATTCAGTTAACATTGTTGTCTTTTTGTTCATTCGGTATACTACTATTGCATTTAACCAACAATCCAACTCAATTTTGTCTGATTTTAATATAGTATTTTGATTATTTTCTCCTCAAATACGGATGAAGCTTGTTGGTTTTTTAAATCGTCATGTTGAAATACAAAGTTTTTCAAATACATTTTATTGTATTCAAAATATTTTTCTTGTATTTTAAATACTTATTTTTCTATTTTAAATACAATTATGTATTTGAAATACTCAGAAACTTGTTTCAAATACTCAATAAATGTATTTGAAATACAAATACTCATGCTGAAAGTTGGCCAAATTTCTAAATACATCCTAATTTTTTAAATGTATTTTAGGCTAAATTAAATACCTAAACAAGAAAAGTATTTGAAATACAAATTTCAAATACTGCCCAACTCTGCTTGTAAAGCTACGTCCATTTGTAGCAATTTAGTGCAAATTCTATGTGGTATCTCTTGTGAAAATACTGCCTAACTGCATTTGCTTAGCCTACTTTGCCACTCAGAGCAAAAGCATTTACAAGAAATTCTCTTCAAATATTAACAAACGAAGTTTCCACGTTTGAATATTCATCACCGTTAAGCGGAAATTTAAATCTGTAATTGCGAACGGTTTTCGCATGGCCCAAGGAGCAGACTAATTCAATTTATCAGAGGAGGAAATAGAGAAAAACGAAAGATTTTATACACAAGAAAATCCTTCAAAACTCACACAAACTCTTCAACTAACTAATGAACTATATCAATTTGATATTTCGTTATTGATTGACTTGCAAGTTGCATGATGTACGTAAGCGCCGACCACGTGGGGGCTTCGGTATTCGAGGAAAATATTTTCCAAGTACGCCTCCAGCAATGCATCGTCAAAAACGATCACCACATAACTGATGTGATTTTACACACTTAATTGTCACAAATGCTATTTCATTGCGAACCCGAATCCGTAAATAAATTTGTTTTTGAGTAAAAATTACCGATTTTATGATTTTTTAAAAACCATCCGTCCTTTGTGCCGCAACCTGTATATACACAACTAAACCCAAATAATAGTTATTTACTTGCTGTATATTTGCCTATTAACATCCTATTAATATTTTATCGATTGCTAATATTCGTCCTTAGTATATTATCTATGTAACATTCCAATGTTAGTAATTAGGTAATAATATCCCAATTGTGTATCAGATGTAATTCTCTGAGATGTTTGTATTGAGTACTTAGTACTTATGTGATTTTTGATCGTACTCAGGATGTTGGTAGGATAGATTAACGTAATATCACTTGAAGTACAAGAAAAGATATTTTTAAACATCCCATGAACGGTTCATGTCATATGGGAAGTCTAATGATGTAACCGGGTACTTATTATGTATTCTGTAAAGCTGAACTGTATTCCTAGGCAACTTAGGCTTGTCTATGTCGCGATTTATAATGACAAGCAGGCGTAACATATAAATGCCTAGTTTAACTTTACAGAAAACAGAACAAGTAACCGGTTATATATATAATCCAGCCTTACGTATGTTAGTTTTGTTATCTGTGTGACCTGTTTGTGATTTTTAAGCCCTGGTTTTGGTATTCCGTGCTCTGCATAATAGGGATATATTTATTTAAATTTATGTAAGTGCTAGGACCTGAACTAAATTACTGTACATACATATGCAGGGAGACGCAAATCTAGCAATTTCATACACCACGGTACAACTTTAGAGAATACTCTTTTCCATAGACTTTTGTGGTCAGTTTGAACATTTATTTATGTTGACGAAATCAGTACAAAACTTTTGTTTTATATTGTATCATTCATAATGCGAAGGAAAATAAGGAAAAAATTATAGCAACTTGTATATATTTTTCAAGTATCTACTATTAATAAAATATTTAATTCACAGTAAAATCGTATTCTGTTGCGTTGGTCGTAGTTTGAACAATATAATTACTTAACTTGTGAAAAAACTTGAGTACTTTTACATAATTTCAGTATTATTGGCATACTTAGTACTTCAATATTATTTACGATTATGAAATATGTTTTGTGTTTAATCAACCTCAACCAAAGACTTTTTAAATTTAATGAAATATGTATCAAATAGAAAAGTGTTCGAGGAATCTATTGCTGAAAACCGGAGATAAATATCGTAACTATAATAGTCTACATTTCTCTTGGAGGAAATCTTCAAAGTTTGGGTAACCCACAGCCTCCAAAATTTTAAAAATAAAGTTTCTTATAGAAAAATGTCTAAAAAAATTAATTTTTAAAACCGGAAGTCGATATCTCTATCTATTTAGCAGATACAGTTGGTTAAACACAAAATCTAGAAATTTTTAAAAATTTTCTATCGAAGAATTTCTTTTAACAGTGGCTAAACTGGAGATCATGATTTTCTCGAAAACTATGTGTTTTTATAAAAATAAGAGAATCTTGATTTTTTCATTTAACCTTAAAAGAAACGGGTTAATTAAAAAAATGTGATTTTCATCTCCTAAAACGGGTAATGGAGGGCGAAGCACAGGGGGTAGTGCTCGAGATGTTGGCTATTCTTGAAGAGGATGTCAATATCTATCTTTTAAAACAATAAAATTTTCGTCCTCAATTTTTATGGAATTCGCGCAAATTTTTGTCTAATTTTACTGGGCTACTATGAATCACTCACATCTCACCTAACTATAATATTAATTCCTCAGTGAAAATCTTGTCTCCAACTGTATATGTTTCTTGGAATCCCATGCGACTTGGCTACAGTTGTACTTATTCCTACATTTCATGGTAAATAATTTAGTTATAATTATACGAGTCATCTTATCATGAACGTTGACTATTGTGCATGACATGATGACGATGACGCTGCCATTACCGCAGCTCTGTGACGTGACACGTAACATGGGACGATGCACTTTGTAGTATTGAAGAGATCGTGAATTATCTAACAAACGGAATAACGATAATATTGTCCAGCAATAAGTTTTCTCCACGACCATATACGAAACTAACACACTAACAGTTTCCATACAATTACCTAGCTACGAAAATAAACAATATCACACATCCGTTCAACCCGTTCGATATGTAATCGAACAGGTCTTATCGCCACAGTTTAAATTTTTGCTTCACTTTTAAGAAGTCAAACACGACATTAAAAGTTATTTATCCACATAAGTCAAAGTAGTATTTTTGCTGTATCTGATATAATTTAAAAATTTAAATAGAATTTATATTCTTGTTATTGAAAATCATGTATCATGTATTCCATGATCGCGGTATCGCGGTATATTTGAATAATGACAGTGACAGTTGACATTTTCTACATCTTGGTTTACATTATCGTTTACATAATACATGATCATGAAACTGTTATATATGTAAATATTTATTATAGATTAGTAGAATGAACAGATTTAGGTCGTGTGCTGGCCACATCAGATTTTTTTGGTACTCATAAATAAACATTTGTGAAAATATTGTCAAAATTTAATGTAAAGAGAACTGATTTTCTGGAATGAATGATAGACTGCAGACTCCAGTTATTGATTATGGTAAAAACACCTTAGGTAATATTAAACACACATCACTCATAAAAACTCGTCCACATCACAAAATGATTGAATATCTATTTGCACATTTGTACCTCCATTATCCTCTCATATCAACGGCACAAGATGAATACCAGCACAATTTTTTACCCCTAGATATACTAACTCCCGGTTTTTACTCGCGATCATTAGTCTGACAAAGACAAAACCATCCCCATCCTCGTCTCTCTCGCAGCGCTCGCCATTCTTATCATTGTCCACAAAGTCATCTATCACGCCGACAGAGACACCCAGCGGAGAAAAAACTAATTAAACACGATGATGTACCTACAGAATGGAAAATGAGTACGTCATGGCTTGGCTTGCTTTGATTGTTAGGACAATGGCGTGACAATTGATCGAGGGTTGCGCCTGTTCGTGATTTTGCGCTGATGAAGGAATTTGGGATTTATTCCACGAAGAAACGAATTCTACGGATTGTCCATTAATAATTTTCTGCGTGAAAAATGCTACGATGAAAATGAAATATTTTGGTGACACAAAACGGAAATTTATAACAGGAATTTACTCTTTGTGGGGCTTAGTTTCTGCAGAATTATTGAAATGTGGAATATTTTCTTGGAAATAGCAAGTTGTCAAATTTTATTAGATTCACGTAACATTTACAATAAGTCAAAAACAAATACAACTGGTATTCTTTTAGTCATAAAATATTATCTGTTGTGGCAAGTAGAGTCCTGCATCGGGTCGGGTTGCAGGTCTGATCTAGAATAGGTACTTTTCCGTGTAGCTGGCCGGGTTCGGGTATAAAGCCTGTTTTACATTATAGTTTTTTCGTCTAGATTGATGCTAGATTTCTCGTTTGATTTCCATTCAAGGTATACAATCGGAATTCTTCGAGTTTTTCCGAAATGATCCAAGTTAGGCAATTTCAAAATAATAAATAATATTCTTACTTATTCTGACAAGTGACAACTTAAGATTTGAGGTTAGAATTTGTAATAGAAAAAATATTGAATAACTAATTGAATAACACGTACAAGTGCAAAACTCATAAACGTCCACGTGAACAAATCAAAACAAGATATCAAAACTTTTAAAGGTTGGTCAAACTGACTCCAGATTGAACTGCGCATGCGTACGCAAATCTAGTATGAATCTCGAATAGAAAAGTAGAGCCGGTCGTATACGATATATATATATATATATATATATATATATATATATATATATATATATATATATATATATATATATTTCTATACTAGAAAAAAGTATAGAAGTATATATATATATATATATATATATATATATATATATATATATATATATATATATATATATATATATATATATATATATATATATATATATATTTCTATACTAGAAAAAAGTATAGAAGTCGAACGGAACTCGGATGGGAATTTCTGATTCTGAATTTCTCGCGTTCTAAAATTAATCCTACCGCACTTATAATGTAAATAACTATTAACGACTTGTAGTCAACCACCATAAGTGTTATGGAGCAGGCATACTGCGTGTTATTATAAATGTATTGTAATTGTAACAATCCCGTGAACAATTTTCCGCATGAAGTCTTCCTTCAACTTCAGGACTTGAGTTTCACGTTCAGTCGACTGCAACTTCCGAACCAATTATGAAGTATTGTCGCTCGCGATGCCCTCACACAAAATAATTATTCTAAACAGTGAGCGAAACAGTCACAGAAATACCCCTCCTTTAGCCCCCTTCCCCTCCCGGCTGATTTAATTACACGACGAAAGTAGGGGAGACTGCGGTTGCAAACTTTTAAATAAAACATTATTATTTGTATACACACCGAGTTTAACTCAATTAAAATTAAAATTATTATAAGAAGTCAAACACTGTAGCGAAGTTTTAATTAACGGGAATGCAGCGCGGTCACATTCTCTTTTACCTATAACAAAGATCCTTTTTCCCTTTTAACTTTGCAGATAAAAACTGGAACTGTTTTCAATATTTTAACTTTTAATCTCACATGTGCATTAATTATTTCTGGATTTTTTAAAAGCTAGATTCAGACCTACACAATTATAAGTATAAGTGCTAAGTTAACCAATTCCAATTTCAATTATAAGTGCGAACTTTGAGCGCTGGTTGGTTAAATTTCCCAGCAAACACAGTTACGTATCATTTACGTAAAAACTATATAACCTTTCATCATTTTAAGATCACTCTGTATATCTATATACTGATTTTTCACGGTTGAGATCATTTTCTAACGTGCTGATTGTTGAGCCAAAACTGCCCTATAGAAATAACAAATAAGTTAGTAGGTACCTGCTCGTGTATAACTTTTACTATTTTTATTCATGTAATAATGATAATATCGCCTCTCCTAGTTTTCATAACAGAGAATCGTGACTAGAAATTTAATTAAATTTTCTTACTACTAATAGACAAACTTGTAAACAAGATATTAACTTATAATTAAATGATTCACTTAAAAAGCAGTGATTTTTACACAATTTTTCTGTATTTTCCTCTGAGTTTTCTCCGTCGTATATTTGTAATTTTTGTTTCACCGTAGAACGAAGTCAAATATGAACGACTTCATGTTTATATATCAGAAATCTGTGGCATATCTTGTATCTCAGATATGATGTTGCATTGGTTTTTTCCGCGTCGGTTCAAATCATTTCTTTATCTTGTTTACTTCCGGCTCCGCTTCCGGAAATGGAAAATAAAAACACTGCAGCAGCGATAATGTCAGAATTATTTAAGAACGGTGTCAATTAATTAAAATATGTTACTATGTGACGGTCACGAAGTATAATAAAAACAAAATATGACACTCGATTGTTGACAATGCCACATTTTTTTACACCATAATTAACAAAATTGGAGATTAGAGGAGGCCTAAAATATTCTGAAGTTAGTAGCGTGTATGAAGGAAAATTAAATTAAATTTTTATTATGTTTAATGTAATATTGACGTTCCTAACTATTATTTTTAAAGCTAACGCTTGTGAACTAAATAGTTTTAAAATTATTTATAAGACTCGCAAAAATAAATTCATAACATGTTATTATTATGTCAAAATTAATTATAATGTAATATAAACCACATAAATCTAGTGTATAAATATTAACGAAAATAGATAATAACTTCATTGGCCCCAGTGACCTCAATACATAATATGGACTGGAAAGCAACCATGTTTTCGTGTCACACTAAATTTTTATGCAGCCAGCACAACTGGGAGAGTGTCAAGTGGTCAAACTGTTTATGTGAACGTTCATGTTTGACATTTGACAGATTCATTCTTAATGTTTTCTTTTTATTTAAATTGGGTCAAATATTTAAAAAAAATTTTAGAAATGTCATTTATAGATAATGATATGTCAGTATACGTAAAAATTATTACTGTCGACGCCACTGAAGATCGCATGTCAAATTTCTTGTTTAGTTGCTATGTTAGAGAGAATCAACAATTAAAATGAAACAAGGATAGAGATTCCCACGCTGACGTTTCTCGTGACCAACAATTAAAAAATAGTTATTTTTTATAATAAGGGATAGAAGTAACAGATTTTAGCGCAAGGCGTGATGTTTGTCTCCCGACGCGCAGCGGAGGGTTACAATCACACCGAGCGCTAAAATCTGTTATCTATCCCGCGTAATAATACAATATATATTTTTTATAACCACTAAAATATTTAAAAAAATAAGCAAAATGAGCAAAGCATGACGTATTTTTCAAATAAATATTAGAATAGTAGGTTGTTACTAGTTCTAATGATATAGCTGTTTATCAAGGGGTAGAAGTATTTCTATCACTAGAGATGAAATCTGACGTTTCAGCAACTGACAGCAGGTATGAAATGTCATCATTTTATATAGGTTATAGAAAAAGTCAAATTTCAGTTTTGATACTTTCATCGTCATTTAAAGTAACGTATGATGTCGCCAACCAATCCCCAAATCTTATTCGCTCTCTGTGTAATTCATTTATAATAACACCACTCCACACTACGCTACACTGCTCTACGCTACACTACACTACACTACACTCGTGTGTAAGAGAACAAGGAAGTGTAGGCCACGGTCTGAACGAGACCGGAGAATACATTAAACTGCCATTAGTCTACCCTCGGCGACTAACCACACAGAAATCATTATACCTAAGATGATGTGCTGTGCGTGAGACAAGAAGAAGAATCTAGAGAATTGTGAGAGTGTAGCTGATGCATACTTCCATGGCCTCCTTTAGTTACAGGCCGGAGCATGTATTAAATGGCAACAGAGCGAGTGGGCCGTATGCGCGCAGATTGTCTGCTGGCGGTATTCCGCCCTTCGTTGCTTTAGTTTTGTTGTTAATATTTATTTAATTAATAAATATGCCTGCAAAGTGTTGTGTTCTCGCTTGCACAAGTAATTATAAGAGTTTAAATTCTGAATCGCATAAGCTGTCAGTAGGCCGGTCGGCCCTCTAACGTCACTAGAATTAGCGGCAACACTGTCTATGCTCCGGCCTGTAACTATAAAGGAGGCCATGATACTTCACGTCTTTACTCAACTTGAGTAAGGCAGCATCATATTATATTATGAGTCATTGATGTCACTTACGGCAAAACTCATTTTGGACCATTTAAAAAAATTTGATGTGGCCAGCACATGACCTCTCGCTACAACTCTCCTCCCTCTTATTTTTATGTACTAAATATGTAGTATACAGTACACGGTATGAGAGATGGCCGGTCTACAAAATTTCAAATTGGTTATCATGGAATTTTTTGACAGATACTGCTTCGATTACCTTAAATAGTGTATACAGGTTGGTGGAGGTGAAATGCGAACATAGGGAAATATATGACAATGGAGTTATCATGCAAGGTATCTTGATATACGTGGAATAAGTAAGTACTGTCAATGTCAAAGTAGCTGTCATATTATTGAAATTTTTATTTTCATTAAAATATTTTGTTTGCATAATAATGTATGTGTACGAGCAGAACGAGAAAGTTTACATGCACTTTTAGATTTTATTATTATTTCTATTATTGATTACTCTTTTTCACATTACTTCGTTTTGTGACATTACTACAAAATATATCAAGATACCTGGCATGAAAGATCGATTGTCATGTATGTTCCCTATGTTCGCATTTCACCTCCACCAACCTGTATAGAAGTCGTCCAGCTCGGTTTTTCTCTTGGCTCAGTTGTTTTCAAGCAAGTAATAAGTTGGCGAACTTTGACTCAGCTCTGTATAGAACATAGGCACATTATTTCTTTCTCTTACCGCTCTGGCCAACCCTGGCTGCATGAACAGTACGTAGGAACTTACAAAAATAGTCATTTCATAAAAATTTTGGAACAAGAAGTAAACTATATGTCACCGATGACGGACGTCATATCTGCTGTCTACATTTTAGTAATAATTAAATCGTATTTTCGATAAATTTGCATCTATCTTGAACTTGTAAAGAACATAATTTCGTGGTCCAATTCTTATCATAATTTGCCTAGGCATGCTAATAAATCCACCAGGGACATAACTAGGATTTTTTAGGTGGGCCAGTAAAAAATTAAAGTGAGCTACACTTTTTATGCTAAAATTTTTGTTTTAAAATAGTATATTACATTACAAGTCATGAAAATGTTTCATTGCAGACGAGGAGGCGTTTGAAGAATGCGAGGATGCGCAGCGTCCGAGCATTTCCTCAAAGCCTCTGAGTCTAGCAAAGACATTTTTATGACGCGTGATGTATTCTATTTTTTTAAATCGGCAATTATAGAAGCTTAAAATTATAGAAAAAATTAGGTTTGCATAAATCATCAGAGCTGCGTGACAAATTTTAGAAAACGTTGTCATGACAAGTGTTTGTACCTACAGACAGTGGAAAGTAAAAATAAAATTTTCATGCCAAGTCATTTTTACTTATTTATTTTCATGCCTAGTCATGGAAGTCTACTTTCAAGACTCAAATTAGTCAGGAAATGAAGATTTTCATGCCGAATTTGAAAAAAACTAATATTTTTTTCATTGCTGAAGAAATTTGACTCAGTTCCTTCTGAAATTAATTAAAAGACTTTGCAGTTACGTCCCTGAAATCCACCTTTGGTAGTGAAATTTCATAATTTATAATGTATAAAATTCATACAATCACGAGCTAAAATTACAATATATATAGCGTTCGAAAAGGTTCAAAAACTTGAAAAACGTTCACGTTGTAAAACATTAACCGTGGTTTCTTCTTATGACGAAACTGTTCAGTGATTTGCCACCCCCGCACAAAATTCACGCTTCCGTGGCCATGGTTCCCACATACACACAGAGGTCAGGTGATGTTCCGCACATAATTCATCACCCAGCGTGATCAATCAATCAATCACGTGACTGGGGCGACCACGTGACAAGATAACACGGTGTCGTCGCCCTAACCGCCATTACCGGCGCTGTGGAAACCAGGAGACGGTAGATCAGACATGGGAAATGAAAATGGCCAGTTGAATTGGGAAGTGTATATATTTATATTATAAAGGTGTACCGTAATGAAAGCAAGGCTTTGTTTTTCAATAATAGTATATTATGCAATGAGTTTATAATGATAGCTATTAATACGCGAGTATGGAATTACGATACGAGCCATGGCGAGTATCGTAATTCATACGAGTGTATTAATAGCCATTATACACGAGTTGCATACGCTATTTTTTCTACTCCCATGCTTTCATTTAAAAAAAAAACTATTTATTTGCATGAAATTTGCTTGGGTGTTTCATAATGAAAATCTGTATCGAAATTATAATCTGTATCGAAATGAAATTATCATGTAATCTGTATCGAAATGAAAATTTGTATCGAAATGAAAATCTGAATCGAAATGAACGTCATTCAAGTACAGACAATGCATATATAATAAGTAAATTAAAGCATGGGAGTAGAAAATAGCATATTATATGCCAAGGTTGAGAAGACAATTATTATTGACCGAGCGTCAAGATTGTAACCCGGGGTGCAACCGAGGGGTATAAGGGATTGGTAAATAATGGTCTTCTCAACCTGGGTTTACATATTTACTACTAGCACTTAAATTGAACGATTTTTTAATAATTTAAAATATTTTTTTTACATAAATATTTATATGTTTATTTATTCCTGTAAAAATTAAGTAGGCTAAATGTTAAATTCGTTTTTACCTCCCGCCTCGTATTCTATAAGGGAGATATTGTGATATTGTCAAAATTTTCGAGTATGGGATTATTATTATTATTATTATTATTCTGTGGTGATAGTGACAATAGCGACACATCATTTATATCTTCTTCTACAGTCTACTAAATGACTAAAAAAATTACTATATTTTATATTTGTATAGTAGTAAAAAGAGTAGGGTTTATCGGGAGGTCTTTTGCTGGCCACCTCAGATTTTTTCATTCTTTAGATTATTTTTCGTGACGTTTCATTGTCTCATTAAATCAATTATTGATTTCTGCAATAATGTGAAGTCAAAGTGAATTCGAAAATGGTACAGCACCAGAACTTAAATGAGAAGCCCAAAAAATGGAATGGGTACCAGCAAAATAAAACAAATTTACTATATGAACAGACGTATATACCAATATATACCAATAATTCAGTCAGAATCTCAATACGTGTGAGGACCTTAGAAATTTTTTATGCAAGCAGGACTACAGTTAAGGCGATCAAGTGGTCAGTGTCAAGCATCCGAGTTATAATGATTATAAATTGCATGCACCTCATATTAAGAAACCTCTATGTAATCTTGTAAAAATCTGTTTCCCTATTTTTTGCGAGAAATCGGGGTGTAGAACAAACACGCTAGATGTTTTTCCTCTTGTAGCAGTATTTTGAAATCTCGCTTGGTTGTATGTTTTCTCGCTAATATAATAAAAGAATAACAGAAGTCAAGTGTTGCTTGGGAACGACTTCACTTGTTTTGTTGTATCACGGAAGGTTGCACTCGTAGGATTTCAAAAAAATATCGCATAGTGACAATGTTTCGATGCTCGATTGTTCTCTCCATGTTGTGTTGTCATGACGCCTGTCCCTGTCCTCGTACTAGCGTTTGTTTTCTGAGAAGAATGGGTAAACAATGTCATACGCGACAAACAAACGATAATTAAAGGGGGAGACTCTCTTTTGTCACGAGAAATTCATATTTCTCATTTTGGATAGTGACTGAGATTTTTTTGTAGGTAAATCATTTCTCTACATTTATGTACAATATTGGATATATGGCTTCACCATCAGAAAATACAAATCTAGAATATTCATACACAGGAAAATACAAGTCTAGAACAATTAAAAGATTCATTCACATCCATTTGACATGAATCGTCCATGGGATGTTTCAAAATATCTTATCCTTGTACTTAAAGTCCATTCTAGCCACATCCTTAGTACGGTATACTCAATACAAACATCTCAGCGAATTATATGGGATACATAATTGACATATTATGTTACATAGATAATTAACCTATTAAAGCCCGGCTTTTTAAAAAGTTATTAATTTTTTTTAAATCATTGTAATAATTTAGCTTATTTATTGCAATTTCAGTAGTTTTTTTATTTAAAAAAAATATTTACTATGTTTTCTTAAGTGTATGTATGGATATATCATACAATGGGAAAATATGCATAAATTCGTTGTGATGAATTTTCCCAGGATGAACTTTCCGCGATGAATTTTCCAGGAATTATTTCAATGCAGTCATAATATTCCACGACAATCACATAAAACATAAAATAAACTACCTCATGAAAATAAAGCATACATCAAACACAACCGTTTAACCTTTCAAGTCACAAAAAATCTATGAATCAAAAACAAGTGACTTTATACTTCACATAAAATAAAACACACACGCACACGTGTTTGTTCCGACGTCAATTGTTCAACTTCCACAGAAACAATACACTACGCCGGCTAGATCGAGAATCGGAAGGTTTTTAACAGATGATCGCGATTAATTCAGCGAGGGAGACATAATCAGGCAAGAGAGAAAGCAATATTTGTCTTGCAGCTGACAGAAAAACAAAAGTTTCTGTTTCCCTAATGATGTTGTTTTTTCAGAAACTGTATAACTTAAACGTCACACGTGTTTTTAACGACATGTTTCTAAAATTTCGCAGCGTAACGTATAACAAAATGTAAAGGGAAAAGACATTTTTAGATTAAGTTTAACTTACCATAACAGTAATTTAGAAATACAGTCAATTATATTGGAAGCATACCTCAAATATACTTATATTTTAAATATTTGAGATTTTAAGGTTAGTTTATAATCGATATTACCGCTATTCTGTATTATAGGTAATCTATTCATAATGACACTGAACCGTAACATAGAAATGCCTTTGTTTAACTTTACAGAACACAGAATACGTAACCGGTTACTTCCATTATAAACCATCCTCTTAAGAATCTATACGAATACATCTACGTCACTATAATGCGTTACCTTTTTAGCAATCTCATACACCTATCCTATTTTGAATTCTTTTTATGGGTGTATGACGTTTAACTGTCATTATATTTTGTCAAGTTAACACAAAACAGTGGGTTTATTACTGGAATCTCCTGTCAATAATATTGATAAATCTGATGTGGCCAACACATGACCACTCGCCATACTCATACTATTTTTATTTTTCTAATATAAGTATTATGTAGTACTTACTCACAAATATACCATTGTAGAAGGGAATTCGGGAATTGTAGTTTTATAATATTATTAATGTTTATCATAATCATATAGGTAAATAATAAATGACATTTCATATTTTCAATTTGTCAAGTTTATTTGACATTAACGCTCAATATTTTTTAACTGCTCTAGTCCCTGCTTTTAGTGCTGGTTTCATTAATGTATAAAATTCATACAATCACGAGCTAAAATTGAAATAGTGTTCGAAAAGGTTCAAAAATGATTTGCTGAGAACGTTTATCGTTAAATATTATAAAAGATTAGGTAATCGTTGTTTCTTTTTATGACGAAAATGTACACCTTAAATAAAAATAGCCTTTGCAGACATGTAAAGAATTACTACCCCCATTTAGTAATCTTAAATGCACATTTCATTGAATCAATAAACTGCATGAAAAATGCTTAAACAAACGCATAACTTAAATATCTTGAGATCTACAAAGGGAATCGTGCTACTCCTAGTCGTTATTAAATGTACATAATGATAAGCTTTTATTTGTAATTGGAAAATCTCTTTAAATCCCCCACATAACATGTGAGCACGCAAACATAAATTTTCTGACAATATAAAATATGATGTTCAGTTTTATTTGCTACATTTTATGGCAGGAACTATTTACGTAATGGAAAGCTGGACGAGGTAATGAGAAAGTTATAGTGAGGACTTTATGATGCCGAGAGTCCAGTCTTACCAATACTCACATGAAACACATAAAAATATACACCGAAATTACCGAGATTATTATAGTTTCATAAATATACGTAAAACATAAATGTATACGTTGTTTCTATCTAGCACCATTTTCCAATTACAAGAAGTTACAATTTTGATTTATCTGCCTACCAATGAAAACAAACAAAAAATATTGAGCGTTAATGTCAAATAAACTTGACAAATTGAAAATATGAAATGTCATTTATTATTTACCTATATGATTATGATAAACATAACATAAATAACGGTTCAGGTTCGGTTCGCGGTTCACTGTGCTTTATAAGGTTCGGTTTTGATCCGGATTTCATATTTCTTCTTTAAATTTCCTGTTTTCCAAAAAGCGGTTCAAGTTCCGATTTTGGTTTGATGATTTATACAATAACAAGCAATTCCAGTTTTGGATAAATAGAGAACATACTAAGCTATATAAAATACAACAATTTTCATAAAAATTTATTTAAATAATGACGGAAAAACGTCAAATTTAAATGAATGATTTAAAACATTCCGAACCGGTTCACAATCATCGGTTCGGCACCTGTTATGGGCTTGCTGCGGTTCGTTCCTGTTCCGGTTCGGTTCGAATCTCTGCTAAAAAGACGGATTTATTTGTATAACCAGTCAAATTATGATACGAATTACACGAAAGTATTTTTTTTCACAAGATCAAGACGAATCAAAATTGTGAATAAAGACACGTGTATAAAGTTTAATCGATGTTTAGTGTTCCCATAATACTCAATGTTGTGCTCTAAACTACTTTTTTGACGACTTCTACAGAAAATAGTTGATATCGCAGTGGACTTAAAAAAGTTGACAATATCTATGAATTACTGAACTAGTATGAAATAAATATTGTAGTTGCACGAAATGGTTAATAATAATTATCAGACCAAAACAACATAGCCGAGCTTCTTTTGAGTTATTTATTTATTTTGTAAAATGACAGTAGAAATGTCACTTGCATGTTGTGTGCACGAAGTATAATATGTATAAACACAAGAGTGGATACTCCGCATCTTTCAATACTGTAGATTCGTGGTATTTCTGTTTACTCTTTACAAGAGAAAGATCATCACGGGTCCAGTGCGTTACCATCGTTACCGCTGTTTATCATCATAGAATGCATGGCTCGAGCTGGCCCGTATTTTGCCTCTCTCTCTAAAATGTAAACAGAAAGGCCGCACTTCATCCGCCCTAGTGTCCACTCCCGTCATATATTATACTTCGTGATTGTGTGTGTATTCAAAAATGAAAATTATGTGCTTCTTTGTGGTCGCGTCTAAAAATAGCATTCATGACTCGTTCGGCTTTCGATACTCGTTATGAAATATAGTATTACAAGTGTAATCCTCGTGTATTTTTCGGACAAAATTATGAACCATTTTCCGTCTCTTTTATAAGTGAACAATTGATGTATCTGCCATCAACGACACTGTGAATCATACATCCGCGTACGACCATAAGACAAAGGTTCGAGAGCAAATTAAAATCATCTCATCTAATATCACGATATCTTGGGATTTATGATATCCCCTAATCCCCAATAACCAGCTTGTAAGCTTATTAAGTTGGTAGCTCTGGATTCGCCGATGTGGCGGTTTGAACGCCAAGAGCAAGGCTAGCAGCATCACTAGCACTTCTCCTGTACCCCTATCACCCCACCCCCCCCAGGGATCTAGATAATACCCCTCAGATAATGCCGGGACGGAGACTTTCAATTTTGCATGCGTCAGGATGATTTGTCTTCCGAGATATTCAATTCGGGATTATGGGTCAGAAAATTTATAAATGAATTTAACACATGATTAGAAATTGTCCGAGACGGTCTTGGTTCAAAGCTAGATAATGATAATCCCGATATGCATAATTTAAATTCCGGCTATTCAAATATGAGGTTCTGACAACTCAGGTTTTAATTTGCCATTCTCAATGTTGGCAATACCTATGATTTTATAAATAAATGACAGTCCAAAATTCGGCAATAGGGCAGTTAATTTTAAATTTTTGTATGGTTTGAGTGATTCTGCCCAATGGGTCCTGCTAGATTAAGGTGCGTAATTATTTTATAATATAAATAAAAATTCTAACCTTTGGTGTACCTTGACAATGGTACCTACATCCTATATTGGTGTCCCAGATAGTCTTTAAATTGCTTAAGGCACTACACATTAAATTTAAAATAGTCGTTATTATTTTTATTACGCATTACATTCAATTACACACAATTTTATATTTCAATACTACATCAAAATATATGCACTAAATTATTTATTTTACATTATGAACATTGTTACATAATATATGCGGTGAACTGAACTTGCAAAAATCGGTTATATATTTTTTAAATAGGGTCTCTTTTGACCAGAATCTATGATTGTTAGGTATGTTTGAATTCGGTTGGACAATTGGGGGTGGGAGTTAAACAAAACTTTATTTTATCCGGGAAACTCCGGGTACCCACCTCAGCTAGTATAAATATAAAGTCAACATTTCTATGGCGCCCTTTTTACACTTGGTCTAGATTTGGATCAGTACCTACTTATCCTCACACCACACAGCAGCTTTTATAGGATCAAAGAAAAATGGAATGTTCTTTTAGTTTAAGCTGCACAACTTTTTGCATTTTATCTGCAAGTGCTGGTTCTTATAACTCTCTGCTTTGTCACCTATATAGAATCCTCTTTTCTCCAACTTATGCTCGTGTGCGTACTTCTTTTGTCACTTATGTTTTTGTCGGTTTTACAGATGGGATATATGGAAATCCATTTTCGATTGTATGGATCGGCAGCTGGACAATTTGATAATAATGAGAAAAATTTCTAGTAGATTTGTACTTTTTATGTGAGTGAGTGTCTATATAATATCGCACAATGGCTACGAAACAAGAAAAACACAAAAACTAAACACTTTGTGATGGATTTGAACAAAAATTCTCACAAGAATTTGTTATTTAAATTCCCACGACAAAGAAATGTAGATAGAGTAGAGTCGATATTTGCTGCGTTCTCTGAAAAGAATTTTTAAATGTTTCGCCGCCTGCATTATCATAACAATATTTTATTCACAGACGGATATTCTTTAAATGTTCTTTATCTAACTTTTCAAAGAGGGCTTTACACTTATTTAAGTTGTAAAAGTCGACAGACGTTTCAATGAAAAAATTATAAATACACACTGAACAAGCGAAACCATTGTTACGAACTCCTTTCACAGATTATTCAAGAATTTACATTTACTAACTTTTACTACTTATTCTAAGACTGTAAAGTAACTTTTAATAATAATAGGCATCACTTTAACGGCCATGAATACTAGAGCTGGGCGCGAATCGTGAATTTTATTGCGCCAAGGCGTGACCCGCGTGAACGTGAGCAATTTTGAAATTTTGAATCGTGATTGGACGTGAGCGTGAGTGACATGCAATGTATTGTGAGTGACCGAGTCACGACATAATATATAATTTGTAAAATGTCAACTCGATACAAATGACTAATTTGTCAACACTCGTATAATAAGCGATCGAGTCGATTAGTCGAAAAAATTGGATCTTAACTTATACTTTTCACTTTTTGCAGAGCTAGAAAATATGATATTATTTGATTTCATAAAAATAATTCGTGAACGAGAGTGATCGTGAGTCAAACGTTAAAGGTCGTTCGTGATTGAGCGTGATTCCGTGTTTACTTCCCCGATCTATGTAATACAGGGAAGTATTGTAATTGTGATTTTTTGACAGTTCGAGATTTTAACGAATTTTCACGATTTAGACCCTACTGAACCCAAAAATCATGATTTAAAAAAGTCGGTCTGTCTGTATAAGTGTATCTGTCGGTCTGTCTGGATGTTGGATACCTAACTTAAAAACTCATTAGAATTTTGGAATGAATTTTTATATTTAATATCTTGAGCCAAAAACTGACTTTTAAGTTCGGTAATGAGCTTTATTCAACCAGTGGTACCAACTTTATAAACTGGACTTTTGTATTGGTATACTGTCGTGTGTGGTATCAAATTAAAGCTCTCGGGAAAAGAATTCTAAAAAAATTAAAATACCATTTAAACGATCGTCAACTTTTTTATAAATTATTCAAATTATACCGAGTTTGGTGTCAGTTTAAAGCTCTCGAGGAGTTTAGTAAAAATGTAAAAAATGACATTTATGCGATTTTCAATTGTTTCTCCAAAAAAAATTTAAATTATTTCAAACTAAAGCTCTCTAAGAAAAAAATATAGTGTAAGAATCAAAAACAATTTTTAAATGGTCAGTTGTTTTTTCACATGTTATTATTATGCCGAAGTTGGTATCAACTTAAATAGGTCGGGGAAAAAGATAAATTTATTTAAATGTTGCTGAATAAATCATAAAATTAAAGCCTGTGCGAAAGCAAGTTATTAAAACTTATAGTCGGGGAAGTACTGTGGCGGCCACAGTAGATTTTTAGTTTCGTGAGCGTGCGTGATCGCGAACAAATATTTACTCACGCGCCCAGTTCTAAATTTAATGGTTATAGCTGCCTAATATTGAAAATAATCACTAAATTAAATTAATTAAAACTATTAGCGAAAAAAAGAGGTATATGTTTAAAATGCAAAAAATAATAGATTTACTGCCGCGGGTAGTGTTTCATAGACGAGGCTTGCCTAGTTAAACAAATAACTATTCATGTATAGTGTAAAATGAGCTTTACACACGTTATTTAAAAATTAATTCACTTATAAATCTTCCTCATATTATATAAAGTTTAATACAAGAGGGTCTTCTTCTGTTGAGAAGATCTCGTAGTTCAAGTTGAGTTTAATTGTAAAGTTAGGGTAAAATATCTCTGTGACACATATAACTAATTATTCTGCACAGGAATCATTAAATTCCAGCATATTAAATTAACACGAAAACTTTCCAGAGCTGACATTGTACGGAGATAAGTACCGTAGCCATGAAATAATAATTACGAATAATAAACTTTCCCGATTGTAATTTATGACTGTGAGAATCTGAGAATGGCGGATGGCTCTGGATTTGTGTCTTTAATCAGAATGAAATGCATCACGCATAGCGTACTACGCACTAACTTCTCTCTAACTAATTAGTAAATGATAAAACGAGGCAAGTTTCGGTAAACAAAAGTATTAAAACTAGATTTAGCTGCGCGAGAACCTTGCTACTTCGGTGATTAAGAATTGCTACTTTCATTCGAGGAATAATTGAAATATGTTTGCAGCAAATTGATTATTAATAACATATCACTTTGATTGTTTGTGTTATACTTTAGTGATTATTTTTAGTGAAAATTGATGTGGCAAGCACTAAGCACATGACCAAAAAGTTGTAAATTGTATAATTAATTTTTGATGAGGTCTGTCAAAACGTTGAATAAAAAAAATAACAAAGCTTAAACCAAAATACTAGTTATTTATATTATAAGTGCTATATTTTACAACGCGACGTTTCATATTATAGTACGACGCGAAGCGGAGTTGGTTCAAATTAAATATGACGTTGCAATACAAAAAGCAAATTTTTTAACAATGTGTGCGCTGTTATTGTAAACTACACCCCAGACGAGATTTTTGTGCATTGAATTTACAGAGTTTTCATAAATGATTAACCGTCACGTGACTTGGAGCAGTCATTTTTTTTATCAAACTATATTTCGAGGAAAAAAGTCAGTATCTAGTTCACGTCAAACCTGTCAAACGAACGTTATGTTGTACCATTACGATAAATTTGAGAATTTATCTTCTTTTTTGGCATTTATAGTAAGGCAGAAAGCAAGTGAAAAACAATATAAACTGTAATTTTTTGACATTTTAAGGTTAGGATGTTGAGCGTAGTTTAGTAGCAAACACATCGAGGTGGCAAAAATAAAATCAGAACGATCATATTTTTGATCACTGTTGAATGTATACCTGATTTTTATTCTCATGGTCGTGAGTTTTTCCTAGCTAATCTTGCATCATATTTTTTTTCTCCAACACGTAAGTAAATGAATTATTCCCGTCCATAAAAGGTGCCGGCAGCATCAGGGCATCACTGTTATTACCCAATAAAATCAATGAACAAAACAAAAACAATGGCCAATCAATTAACCGTCCTCGTTCCTGCATGTCATACGTCACACGTGGAACACGTGTATCTCATTAGTTTTTTTGTGTTTTTTGAACAACAAAGCGTCGTAGAGCTCTATGATCTCTGATGAACATTAGGCGCCTCATTAATTAACAAAAACTAGATTACAAGAAGAAGTAAAAATAAAACACGGGATTCAAGGTTGAGAGATGAGGAAGCTAGTTAGTAATTGGAACATAGATTTTTTTGATATTTCTTATTGGCTGCGGACTGAACTTATGACTCGCGTCGTATTGGTAACGTAAAAATAGCTGTCAAATACAGTTGGAGCCATATTGTTTTTAAATTCATGTCCAAGTAAATACATTTATCACCTACCCAATCTGGGTATGTACGAGTGGCCACTCAACATCAGAAAATAAAATTCTAGAATATTCATTCACAGGAAAAAGCATGCACAAGAAAATTCAAATCTAGAAAATTTATAACATAACATAATCCTGCAGTAAAAGATTAATTCACAGGAAAACGCAAATATAGAATTTTGGATTTGGCATAGGTACATGCAAACATACGAAGATGCAAACCTAGATCTAGAAAACTAAATGTTTCATCAAAACAAAGTGGATACACAAATTAGAGGTTGAACTAAACCAAAAAAAACAACGCATTCTTGAGTCCAACATGCTATAACTTTTCTAGATTTGCATCTTCCTGTGTTTGCATTTAGGCTGAATAGATAATTCTAGATTTGAAATTTTCTATGAATAAATCTTTTGATGCAGGTATTTTATTACATGTAAAGCAGCCAGAATCTCAATCCGTGCGACAATATTTGAAATTAAAAGCGGGAACGGAACGGAGATATTCTTTTTGCAACTAGGATTACATTTAAAGACATTCAAGTGACCAACTTGACTGCCCGAGTGTGATTTAATTGTAAGATGTATTTACAATGTATCGTGCGTGATCGGGCGTGAGCGAAATTTTTTCGGGCGTGAGTAAAAATCACAAATAACGACATAATACATAATTTGCTAAATATCAACACAAAACAAATGATAATTACGGGTTATTGCTACTTCTCCAGTACACAGGCATCGCAAAATTTGTCAAAAAATTGGAACAAAATTTGTTTATCTATTTACGATTTTGCAGAGCTAAAGTAAATTATCATTGTAAAAATTCATAGAAATATTTTAACGTGATCTGAACGTGACTCGTCGTGCGAGACTATAAAAACAAATTCGTGAGCGTGAGTGATCGTGAGTCAAACATAAAATGACGTGCGTTATTGGGCGTGATTCCGTTTTCAATTTCGTTAGCGTGCGTGATCGTGCACAAAAAGTAACTCACGCGTCCAGCTCTAATCACGTTCTATTCCGTTAATAAATACATATCAATTTATTGGTGAAGAAAAAATTTACGATATTTTATGTATTACGCACAACAATAAATTAAAAACAAAACTTGGTTAATTTATTAATCAATAAATTGCTTCGTATAAAATGTTTACCAGCAAAATAAAAAGTAACTTTAGTTATCTAATATTCTAGTCATAGAACCTCGTCCTCATCACCTCGTCAACCAATCAGCGCGCATTGTGTGTTGATTTCTCGCTTTCGACGCCGCCGTCGCTTGCTGTAATGTTATGCAAGTGCTGAGTTTGCGAGATAAGCCACGGGCTATACACAATACAGTACACTTGTCAGTCGCTGAAGAAGCGACGTGATTCTGTGATAGGAAGGTATAACGAGAGTTCTCTAGTGCAGGTCGCTGTAGGAAAAAGTACACCGAGATTCATTATTATTAAGATAATGGGAGTAGAAAAAGTATAATGTAATGTATGAGATGAATTTCAAATGTGAGGGTGTGTGTTTAATATACGCTGCAACGATATGAAAACCGCACAGCCTGAAAACTTGAAAATAACGTGAAATTTCAAAGCGCTGTAACTTTGAGACATTTCATCCAAATCACTTGAAGCTTAATGTTGTCTTTGAAATGCGTAACTTCAAGTCGACTGCACTGCACGCAAATTGCGTGATATGTTTTTTGTATGAAAAAATCTGACGTGGACACCACATGACTTCCTTGTACGCCTTGTGTGTTCATACTTTTCTTAATAACTAAAATGTAGAATAATATAAAAAATTCTTTTAACTTATTATACTAGTACTATTACTACTGCTACTATACTCACAAATATATTTTAGTCATTTTATTTAAACTGCAGAAGAAAATATAAAGCATATTTTACTATTGTCACTGTCATGGCATAATCATTTAAATTTTACGTAGTAACAAATGTTAATCGATAATGGACAACAAGATACCGAAATACTAAATTATAAATATATACTTTAATTATTCTTAAATGATACCAGATACAAAAATATTTATAAAATACCGATTGTAGGTAATAATCACATAATCTTTCATTTAAAATATACAAAATTGTCTTAAATTAAATATTTATCGAAATATTTGAAAAAAGTACTACTTCCGGTTTGTAGATTGAAACCAAAAATAGGAGGTGCACAACTAGATGCTATAACAGTCCTAAATACAAAATTTCAACTTTCTACGTCTAACCGAATTTGAGTTATGCGACATACATACGTACGCCCGTACGTACGTACATACGTACATACGTACAGACGTCACGACGAAACTAGTCATAATGGATTCAGAAAAGGTCAAAACGGATATTTCCGTAAAAATCTGAGAACCAAAATTTTTCGCGATTACAATACTACCTTATTACTCCGTACAAGGAAGTAAAAACGTCACGTTCGAGAATTTCTATGGGGACAAGTAGTCATAAATTGACAAATAGGTTTACAGCCCAAAAAAATTTAGACAATTCCCTTATTAGAACGCCTAAGCACACGAAAATCCGATAATTTTCAACAAAGTTATGACTTAAAAAAAGACATTTGCATGATTTATTGTGAATGAAGAAACAATAATATGCAACTCCACATTCCCCATCCCCAGGTGCTCTCTCGAGATATGTTTTGGTCACTCTCGCTCTCGGGTTTTTTTTAGAAATTAATATAAAATAAATATAAAAAACTAAATTTAAAAAAATGAAACGAGAGTGTGAAAATGAGTGGGAGTGGCCGAGCACGAGCACGAGAGAGCACCCCGGAATGTGTTTTTTTTTTGTAAAAAAATAAAGCGAGAGAGCTAGAGAAACAGAGCACCTGGGGATGTGGAGTTGCATATTGTCTCTTCATTCTCAAGAAATCATACAAATGTCTTTTTTAAAAAAAGGTCATAACTTTATTGCAAATTATCGGATTTTCGTTTACTTAGGCGTTCTGGGCCTATATTTTGTAACTAGAAAACGAGATCGAATACGAATACAATATGGCTGAATATGGTTCACTGATAATTTCTCGATGTACCTACTGCAAGCATAATATTCCAGTAGAATACGTATTCGTGTGGTTACGACCACTCGAATAGCATTTTCGTATAGAATTTGTAGAAATGGCGACTGCAAAGTCTTTTACAATGTGGTTGGGATTTTCTTATTCTATTCGAATTGAATTCGTTCTCCTTTCTAGGTACAAAATAGACGCGCTGGTAAGGAAATTGTCCAAATTTTTTTGGGCTGTAAACCTATTTATCAATTTATGGCTACTTATCTCCATAGAAATCCTCAAATGTGATGTTTTTCGCACAAAAACCATTTCACGCGATTTGCGTGACGGGGGCAAAGGGGACGGAAGTGCAGTCGACTTGAAATTATGCATTTCAAAAACAACACTTTAAGCTTCAAGGGACTCAAAACTTAAAGTGATTTGGATGAAATGTCTCAAAGTTACAGCGGTTTGAAATTTCACGTTTTTTGCAAGTTTTCATAGAGTGGGCGGTTTTCATTTCGTTGCAGTGTATTACGATTACGAGTGGAAAGAGTAAGCGAGCTTGCATAAACAGAATAAATGTACTACCACCTACCACGGCTGCCCAAAACGAGTGCGGGCCACGGCGTATAAAATCACGGCGTCGGCACGGCCACTTCATCTAAAGTCACGACGTTAACTTAGAGTCCACGGCGTATAATTTCACTGTGTCTAAAAGCAGTAAGACCAGTGTCTAAAATCACAACGAATACACGTGGTTCCACAGGATCAAAATATACACCGTGTGTATATATAACATGTTCATCAGTATCGTAACTTGTTCTGTGATTCTAGATTTCCTACCAAAACCGATTATATGGGATCCAAGATGGGTTTATATGAGGTTCTTTATTTAGTTCAGTTCATTTATAGTTTCTACTAACACCGAGTGACAAGACATGTGTCGATTCCGTTAATTTAGACACCGCGGCCCTCACTGCTTTTAGACACGGTGAAATTATACGTTGTGGGCTCTGTGATGGGATTAGAAATTATACTCCATGATTATAGACGGCGTAGCCCCATGTGTCGACGCCGTGATTTTATACGCCGTGGTCCGCACTCACCTCGTCAACCAATCAGCGCGCATTGTGTGTTGACTTCTTGCTTTCGACACCGCGACGCTGCCGTCGCCTGCTTCGATGCAAATGCTGAGTTCGCGCCATAAGCCAAGGGCTATACACAATACACTACATTTCTACACTTGTACACTTAGGAGTGGTTTATAATGGATGTAATCGGTTATTTGTTCTATATTATGTAAGATGTATGAGTGACAAATGTCTTAAATTAAATATTTATCGAAATATTTGAAAAAAGTACTACTTCCGGTTTGTAGATTGAAACCAAAAATAGGAGGTGCACAACTAGATGCTATAACAGTCCTAAATACAAAATATCAACTTTCTACGTCTAACCGTATTTGAGTTATGTGACACACATACGTCCGTCCGTCCGTACGTACGTACAGACGTCACGACGAAACTAGTCATAATGGATTCAGAAAAGGTCAAAACGGATATTTCCATCAAAATCTGAAAACCGAAATTTTTCGCGATTACAATACTTCCTTATTACTCCGTACAAGGAAGTAAAAAGCATGTCGGCCAAAAAATATAATACATAATGTGTGCGTTAGGTATTTGTACATCGCTCGGTTTTATTAAAGCACTCCGCTTCACGTTGTAATGTAGAACCCCGCGTTGTAAAATAAAATCTATCGCACTAATATAAGTAACTATAACAGGCATATTTAATTTAATTTAACTGTCATGTAATTGTCATTTTTATTTATATTGTGATGGAAATGGTTAGCGCATGTTTATGATTAAAGCCCTGTTCGCACGGCGATCTTTGGAGATTCTACGGAGAGTCAAAGTCACGGCAAAGAAGACGTTTTTTTTCTTTCTAGTGATAATTACGTGGTTTTGAAGCAATCAATAAATTATAAATTCTTCTTTTCCAAGACTCATTGAAGATTTAACAAATAATTCTCACTAGAAAGAAAACACTTCTTCTTTGCCGTGACTTTGACTCTCCGTAGAATCTCCAAAGATCGCCGTGCGAACAGGGCTTAAGACAGAAACCTACGACAAAAACTATGACTATGATACGATACGAATTAATTTATGTAATTCTCAGGTGTTAAATAATAAATTCCATTCATAATAGTAAGTAAAGTAACACAGCAATGTTTTAAATTAATATATTAATCATATAACACACGTTGAAGGTTGGTAAATGTAATGAATAGCTTGTATGTAGCGGTAGATCTCACCATGATGACAAGTGGATTTAAATTTAAATATAAATTACTTTGACTGGCGTTTAATCAAGAACATCGACTTTGAATTACGTTTAAAACAATATTATCGTTGTGTAGATCAGGCTGCGTTCATACTTAGCGTGAGTTGCACTACGTAATGAAAGAACTCACTCAAATAGCAATTTATAACATCCAATTATGAATCATATATTACGAGGTTATTTATTTAATTTTAAATGTGACAGCTTTGCTACTGCTAGTTAACTTGTTAAGTTATATGCTCTATAAATTTAGTTATGAAATATGGAACGAAGGATTAAGTTAATTTAAAGCAAAACAGAATTTAAAGAGACTTGTGTGTATACCTTCTGCACCTATTTAATTTAATTTCCTTCCGTTGCTAAAGATATAAAATTGTTATTTTTTATATGTACCTACATAATTGTGTTTAACAAGCGTTTTTTCAAAATGTACATACTTGATCCCTGTTCACACAAGGAATCTTCGAGGACTTTTGCAGCTTTATTTTTATACTTTAGATAGGTATGGTCCATTAAAAACTATTAATGAATTCATAGCTGTTCAAAATAGAATGAAAATAAGAAATATTAATAAAATTATAGATAAGTAAGTCTTATTTATTTTGCTGGTAACCATTAAACAGGATTTACTCCCAATTACAAAATGATAGATCCAATCGAACCACTTCGACCGATTCATCTTAGTGTAGTCAGAATCTTAATCCGTGCGACGGCCTTTTAAATTCAAAGCGACAACGGAGATATTCTTTTTGCAACTCGGACTATATTTAAGACGATCAAGTGGTCAGCTTGACTGTCCGAATACGATTTAATTGTAAGATGTTTTTACAATTTTTATACGTCATCAATGAAATGCAGAGCTGAGCTTAAACACGCGCAGCTACGGCTTCCACTTGTGCTCACAAATTAGAATATAAAAGAATAAAGCAGGTATTGTACGCAATTAGGCAAGCAATCCTTCTTCTTAAAACTACTGTTTTACATTAATTCCACATTTAATTGACATTTTTTTACTGTCTTTGATTGACTGGGACTTATGTTTTATATTCATGGTTGTGTACATTTTTTGACATTTGCATATCCCATATATACCTGTGTTTATTTACATTTTAGGCTGTTATGAACACTTTCATAATAATCAATTTGTTACATTTTTATTTGTAATTTTATTTTCATTTTCATAAGTGTGAAAAAAGGTTCATTCACAGCTATGAAAATAAGAAATATAAATAAATTAAGTAGTCTTGACTATCCCTTCAAAAATATCAAAGTTTTGGTGATGTTTTGTATCATGTTCATTTCAATCGCTAAAATAACACAATTAATTCCTCGTTGTCGTCATTCTTGCATTTGACATGGTGTCAAACAAACACAATTTAATCATTGACAGCGTTAAACACAGAATACCCAAACAGCAAACAGTATTTTGATAATTACACTGACATTATTTCATCGAATAATCATCGAGCAGCTGCCAGACTGGCGCATCTACACTTCTAGTACCTAACAACTGAAGTTCTATAGTTTAATGTAATCATAGCATCTCAACACACAATTTGCACTTTAGCATAATGTGACAGCTAGAGCGAAAGCAACTGTTAACTGCGACGCTAGGAGTGGCGTAGGTGCAGAGCGTTCTGCTGCATGTGGGCGGCCAAAATTTGGATGTCACTTAAAATGCAGGGTTGGCAAAAAGTATGTTTTTTTATTTTAAACAAAAAAACTGTTTTTTACCTTCCGCTTACCTGTAAAGGAAGGTATTGGAATCATGCAAAAAATCGGGTAGTGAGTTTTAAGTGGATGAGCACGAATTAGGGTCCTTACAACTCATTTTTGATAGTTTCACGATGATGTCTGTGTGTATGTGTGTGGGTATGTATGTGGTCAAGGGTGTTAGTCGCATAACTCAAATACAAATTACCCAAAAATTTTGATATTTGGTATTTAACATTTGTATATAAATTGGAAGAGCTCATTAGATTTTGGTACAAATATCTTGATCGGAAGTGATATTTTTTGAAGATTGAAAAGGTTAATGGTCAAAATTGTATATAAATTTGGATAAATATAGTATTTATTTGTAATAAGAATAAGAGGAAAAGTTATTTGCAACCTACGTTATAAAAAATTGTCTTTATCTGGTATCATTAAAGAACTGCAGTAAAATTAAAAAAAATAATTTATCAAATAAAACATCGAAATCTTGTATCCATGTTCGGTTGATTTTTGTTTCTGCGTAAAAAATATTGACAGGTGAGACGGGTGACAAGTTGGTATATGAGCGCTATATAAGTCATAAGTAAGATATTAAATAAATAATGTAGTAATTGAACGGAGGATGGCTTCAACACGGAAGAGTTTTCCTGTGAATGAATCTTTTTATTCAGGTGATGCAAATTTCTGTGTTTGAATATTTTAGGTTTTATAAGTATATTTTAAATGAGCACCGGATTGTACGTATGCATTTATGTTTATAAGTCTAGATATGGTGGAAGGTTGTGTGATGGTCACGTCAAATTTTTTTTTGTTTAAAACTGTATTATTTGTATAAAACGTAATTTTTTATTGATTAAAAAACATGTTTTAAACAAAATAAAACAATGTTTTAATCAGCACGGAGTTCTGAAATACGCATTCTGGCGATGAAAATGCTAGGAATTCCCCTACCTATACTTATTATTTATTATCAGGTTATGGCTATGGGTAACATATAGTGTGCAATAGTACTTATATAAGTACTATACACTATTATTACTATTAGCAATTAGAATTTTGTTTGTTTATTTTATTACGGAAATGAAGTATTAAAATGTTGTATTAACTCTTGTAAACTGAGTACTTCTGATTTAAAAATATTTATTTCTACAATTGTAGGTACATCTCCCTTAGTCTACTAAAAGTTTGTGTTATAGTTTTTAATTGTTTATTTAATATTTAAAAAAATATTTGAGTTAGCTCGTTTTGCTGTTACATCTAGTATATTACGCTCGTCATCACGCAATTTTCGAATAAATACACGTGTTCATTTTTGTAAGCGATGCAAAATCTATGTAGGACAAAGACAGGATATATAGTACTTAACTTTTGTTACTTCGATAGATAATGACGTGGGTTCTACCAAAAATAAAATGAACCATAACTATATTTCAGTAACAAAATTGTTTAATTACTTCAATTCAATTAGTATGAATATTTCTTGTGTCAAACACAAATTCTCCTTAACGATATACCGGCGGCTCCAAAAGCCGGATGAACACATTTATTACACCATTCCCACCGCTTAACAAATCACATAAAAGATTTTGAAAACAGAGCAATTAGTTACGTCTCGTTAACGCTACTATAAATATAAACACAACGGAAATAAACTACGGAGCCTTTACAAACAGACATCAATGGGCAGAGGATGCTATAGTTAATAGTCGTAATGGGTGTAAAGTATTAGGTACCCTTGAAAAAGATCGGACAGTTAAAATTGAATGTGTACCTGAGTGAATTCAAACCCGAATCGGTTAGTATATCGTGTATTGAGGGTATCGTCTTCACGTAGCTCAACACCGCGTTTGTCCTATGTTAATGCATAGAAACGTTCGCTAAAAATACGTAAAAGCAGTCTAGTAGTGATGGGTCGTTCATGAACGAGTCGTTCAAAATGAACGACTCATTTGAGTGTGCCGTGAACGAACGACTCTTTAGTTCGTTCAGCACGGCACACCAGTTCACACTAGCTCCGTGCTACTATTTAGCCTCCGCTCACCGCTCCGCTCGCTGAACGCAGAAAGACGAACGAGTGCGAGTGGAATGAACGAAACGAACGAAACATACATACAGCGCACGGTGCTGAGTGCTGTGTATTCTGAGAAGCGTGGCGTTTCTGTTGTACGGACAACAATGAAAATAATCAACAATATAGGAAGTGGAAACAATGTAGGACTGGAAAGTAAATGCAAAAAATACATTAATGTAAAAGTAATAGTAACATTTTGCTAAATTTGTTGAACATTCTTCAAAATGTTGCCAGACAATAGGTACACCTTTTTGCAGAATTTTTATTTTGTTCATTTTCCATTGTCAATATACATATACAACTACAATAAGCAACGTTCAATAATTTATTGTTTGCAGCAACGAGTAATCAAGACGAGAAAACAACTATCAACTAACTAAAATGCTAGGTTCATGTAGTTTGGCACATGCCAAATCGCTGCGCATCGCACATGCACACAAGGCGAGCGCACAGTGCTGTGAGCATGAGCACATGAGCAAAGCAGCTCAGCTGAGCAGCACACTAGCACGGTGTCATTTAAAACGCACAGTGCTGTTTTACAGAGTCGTTCAAATGAACGACTCAGTGTGAACGACTCACTTTACTGAGCGGAGCGAAATGAACTGACTCACTAAAAATGAACGAAAGACCCATCACTACAGTCTAGCAATTTCTACAATGCTCACGAAGTTTTATAGGTAAAGCTAAATTTCATACATTTATTTACAGACGAAGTTACATTTTCTAATAAATCTCTTAATAATAAGAAAACGCATGTAAAAATTTTTTTAAACACACTTTTTCATTAATTTTGTATATGGATTTCAAAGATTTTTTTAGAATTCTAACTGGGCATAATCCTAGATTAATTCACAAAAATCTAGTACCTGTTTTTCCTTCAAATTTTGAATATGCAATGAGTAAAGCAGAAACTGCTACACCTCTAAACACGCAATATTTTGTTACGGAGACGAGACCCTTAAGTGTCGAAATAAGCACTTTACTTGAGAGTGTTTTAATTTCGGCACGGCCCGCAGCGAATGTAAGAGGTTTTCGACAAGTGTTGCACACTATGCTTTTACTACAACTCTATATCTACTTAAATTTTCATTATTTCACATCTACTTTTGACATTTCACTTTGACGCATTGATTTTTATTTTTTATGAATAACGCGGTATCATAGCAACAGATAGGAAACATGCATGTTTAAATCATTACGGCACGCTCATGCTTCGTCTTCGATTAAAATTCTACACGACCGTTCTACTGTTTGTGAGATGACACTTTCGAATAGTGCATTGAATGTCAGAAATGCGAATGCGTAGGAAATAGTTATTTACGAACCAAATGCGGGAATATTTTTTCCCACATGAGCGTGTTTCATTTACGCGAATGCTGGGATGGTGTCTTCCCGCAAATTCATTCAAGTTACGAATATACAATAAATTTTATAAAAACTGGTACACGTGTCACAACAGTCACCAGTTGCTAAGCAATTTGTTGATTTGTACAAAATTGTTTAGTACGAAATAATAATTGTAGGCTGATCTACTCACTACTACCAATAGATGGCGCGCAACGCGCCCATATTTATTTCAAAATTATTATATATCGATAGTGTGTGTGGGTTTAAATACATAAAAATCGTGGGAAGTAACATTAATTAAAATAAATTTTGTTATTTTGAAGATGATTTTATTGTAGAATGCTTAAGAAAGCCAGTGTTCTTTGCATTTCCGATTATCAATTGCGTGCTTAATATGTCATTTCCTAGGACAATGAGTAAAACTTTCGTTCCTCCTTCTTGGCATTGCGGTGTTCCTTGCCCTCTTTGTGGCATTTTACAACCCTCTACTCAAGAACTGTAGAACCTGATATCTACTTCACTTCTATGTCTCATCTACTCGAGTCTTGGGAATTAAAGTTCTACGTCTTGTCTTAGTTCGGTCAACGGTTACTAAAGTCTGTTAATTAAGGATTTATGAATATGATTCACAATCGATGATGGCAGATACATCAATTGTTCAGTATATAAAAGAGACGGCAAATTGTTGATAGTACATACATTAAAGTTACAATACACGTGGAAGTTTTCAACACAACATTGAATTTTATGTGGTTACTAAACAACGAGTAAACTTTATTCACGTGTAATATTAAATCGTATTTTTGATAAAATTTGATTTATCTTGATCATGTGAAAAACAATACTTTTGTGGTTTCATTCTTATCATAATTTGACTGGGAGTAGATACACTACTGTTTTCATGATTTATTTAATGTATACCGAAAATCCGTACAATCATGAGCTAAACTTGCAATAGTGTTCGAAAAGGTTTAAAAATTATTTGGTGATATTTGTACACATTTACGTTAAATATTATAAATGATTTATCGTTGTTTCTTCTTATGACGAAAATATATCTACAGTGATTTGCTATCTTAACTAGAACGAGTAAAAACAAAAATTTCAATCAATCTTTACATCAAGTATTTTTTCTCAAGATGATTTTTGTTAAAATGAAGTTTAAATAATCTATTCATTTAATTATTATTTATAATCCCTTCTGCTTTCTCAACTAATTTTGATGTTAAATTTGAATCTCTAATAAGCAAAGCAAGTGACAAAGTATTTGAAGTAATCAATCAAGTCTGCCTGTCATGTAAAGTGTCTTTATAAAGTTTTGAACGACTGGCAGTAATGTGACATGTATTAGTTTAGTAACAAGCGTGGCAAGTAAACAGTAAACGCTCATTTGTAAGTAGATTAACGCAGTAGCACCAATATTATTCTTAGTAAGTTCATGCGACAAGAAGATTACGCAGAACATGCAAACAAAAACGAAATATCTTTACTATCAGATGTCGAAACTTTCTCGAAATAAATCTTCATATTTTAGACCTTACTGAAACTAAAAACATACTTTTGTTGTTGCCACACCCAGGTTGGGTAAAAGGCGTACCTAATAGATAATATACTTGTACGTATTTCATACTGTGCTATAAAGGCCGCAAAATTTGACTTTAAAGACGTAGGCCGCAAAATTGAATTTTACGACTTATAACATGGATATTGCTAAAGTAACCTCATTTATAAAATAAAAATATTCCTAATATAGTAAAGAAACTTTCAGAACTTAAAATTTAAAACCAGAAAACTATTATTTATCTAAAAAATATTTCTGTCATTTGACATTAATTGAATACAGTGATAGCACTCGAAAAGGGAGAGTATTTATGAAATAAAATTTTGTATGTATCTCAGACAAGTTATTCCGACAACAACTTGCTTGTACCTTAATTTTTCACTTCTTGTCCTAGATATTTAAATGACATTTGTTTGTCAAAATTTTTTTCTACCATATCGATTGCAGCATAAAAATTATAGAGATGAACTTGCGTACTTAAGTTTCGAAATAACATTGCAGTAATTAATTGTTTTTATTCAATCATAGCAACAACTTTAAACAATTTTTTAGTCACAAGTAAATTAATTTTTTTTTAAATCACTCAACACATTTTTAAATCACTCTGACGTTTTAAACTGTTATTATTACGTCAAAAATGCATAAAAACAATGACAACTTGCCACTAACGACTACTTTGATTAGTTTTTTTTGTTATGTCAAAATAAATTTATAATTCATATATTTGAAATAATTTCGTCAAAATTGAATAAAATATTGTATAAACCACGTGAGATACGAATGTTTATTCACTCGAAGAAATTATCCCACTCGCCCTTCGGGCTCGGGGGCTAAACTTTCTTCTCTTGAATAAACATTCATGTATCTCACTTGGTGTATAAATATCTATTAAATCACTTAACACATTTTTAAATCACTCTGACGTTTTAAACTGACATTATTTCGTCAAAAATGTATACAAACAATGACAACTTGCCTCTGACGACTACTTTGATTCGTTTTTTTTGTCATGTCAAAATAAATTTATAATTCATATATTTGAAATAATTTCGTCAAAATTGAATAAAATATTGTATAAACCACGTGAGATACGAATGTTTATTCACTCGAAGAAATTATCCCACTCGCCTTCGGGATCGGGGGCAATACTTTCTTCTCTTGAATAAACATTCATGTATCTCACTTGATCTATTATCGTTTATTGTAATTTTTAAAACTCATTGAGTGCACACTCGATTTATTTAAAAAATACTGTGTTTGTTATCAATGAATAAGAAATCGTTCTTTTCCAAGCGGCACAAGTTTTTGTCAGTCAATTCTCACCAAGATTCTTTTTGTCAGGATTCAGAAGCATGCAAGAATCCTCAAAGAATCCTCATTCTTTTGGGGGGTTTGCTTGATTTAAAAACCTGGAAATTAAAATTGCGAATTTTGAAACAGTATACTCGGTAACGTCTTCAACAATAGAATATTTATAACTAGAAAATTCAATAAAGAGAAAATTCTTACATGAAATCATAAAACGAGCGAAACTTCATGCTTGAGAAAACTCATACAGAAAAATAAATACAAAAAGAAAATTCATATCAAGAATCCAGTGGACACAGAAAATTCTTGTAAAGAAATATTCAAATACGTCAAATTCTCACGTAAGTCGCCCTGCATTTGGCAGTCTCACGAGATGCGCGCAGCAGCGTGTTCAATATGTTAGGGTCAGTTCCAGTTTAAAAAGCCTTCAGCGAGTTTAATTATTTCTAAACCTAAACCCAGATTTGAATATTCCTTTACATGCATTTTCTGCATCAGATTCTAGATTTGAATTTTCTATTTATGCATTTTTACTTCCTTGTACACGGAGTAAAAGAAGTATTGTAATCGCGAAAAATTTCGGTTCTCAGATTTTGATGGAAATATCCGTTTTGACCTTTTCTGAATCCATTATGACTAGTTTCGTCGTGACGTCTGTATGTATGTACGTACGTACGTACGGACGCACGTACGGACGTAAGGACGTACGGACGTATGTGTGTCGCATAACTCAAATACGGTTAGACGTAGAAATTTTGTATTTAAGACTGTTATAGCATCTAGTTATGCACCTCCTATTTTTGGTTTCAATCTATAAACCGGAAGTAGTACTTTTTTATATATTTCGATAAATATTTAATTTAAGACAATTTTTTTTATTTTAAATGAAAGATTATGTGATTATTACCTGCAATCGGTATTTTATAAATATTTTTGTATCTGGTATCATCTCGGGTATCATTTAAGAATAATTAAAGTATATATTTATAATTTAGTATTTCGGTATCTTGTATTCCATGATCGATTAACATTTGTTACTACGTCAAATTTAAATGATTATGACATGGCAGTGACAGTGGTAGTGACAATAGTAAAATATCGTTTATATCTTCTTCTGCAGTTTAAATAAAATGACTAAAATATATTTGTGAGTATAGTAGCAATAGTAGTAGTACTTATATATATTAATATATTTGTATAATATAATTCTACATTTTAGTTATTAAGAAAAGTATGAACAGTTTAATAGGCGTACAAGGAAGTCATGTGATGTCCACGTCAGATTTTTTTATGTATGTATTTGTTGTATCAGATTTTCGGGTGTTTTATGATTCTACGCACTTGAATTTTCTACCTCAGTGTTTTCAAGATTTGGGTAGGCACCCCTATATTCCATTAAAATAAATGCACGAAGTTTGAATCATGCTGACCAAAAAATTGTGCGGTACGATGCTAAAACTCCTTTTTGTGTCAGTTTATTAAATTCTTTCCATCATCATTTCATTTCTCGAACATATCTCTCGGTAGAAAATCTTCTTGGCAGTATAAATAAAGTTTTAATTCCCAACTTCTAACAAATAACACTGCAGCCCGGGCTAGCACGTAATTAAATTTCAAAATTTAAAATTGACTTTGTAAAAAGTCACGATCTGCTGTTCCGTTACTGCTCGGTCTCGCTTTTCTGTCCGAGTTAAGGCTGGTTTATAATGGATGTAATCGGTATCTTATTCTCTATTATATAAGATGTATGATGCGAATGAAAACTGTGTGATTCATAATTATTGCAATAATCTGCTAACGTGACGACATAACCTATCTTATAACTGTCAGCAATGGATTCGATTGATGAGTGGAAGTTGGATCTGCAATGTTAATAACAATAATAATTGTACAGCGAAATTTAAAAATACTCATCAAAATGTAAACAAAGATCCACAAAAACTTAATTGCTATTGGTTGGGAAGAGAGTGAAGTATGTATTGGACTGTTTTTATAAGGGAGTGTCTAACGCCACACAGCGTGAACCTAGCGTGAACCTAGCGTGAACGAGCGTGAACCTAGCGTGAACGATTTCTGTTGGACTCACGAAGGGGTTTGTTAGCATAGATTAGTTTATGTCAAAAAAAACGAATTTCTGTTGGACTCAAGTAGGGTTTTGTTAGCATAGATTAGTTTATGTTAAGAAAACGGTTCACGCTAGGTTCACGCTAAGTTCACGCTGTGTGGCGTTAGCCCATGCCTTTTTATAATGAGAATGTAACGTAAGTGAATTTGTATTTGAATATAATATTTTTTGTAATACACAAAGAGTTTACAAGTTAGATACTAAACTCATTTTTGGATGTCATATTGTTAACATAGAAATACCTATAGTTTATGTTAACAAAACACAGAAGAATTAACCAGTTACATTCATTATAAACCAGCCTTTACCGAGTTCGGGTTTGTTTAAAAACAAGTGACGGTGCACCAGCAGGGGATATTGATTTGAGGGATAAATCGTAGGTGGCCAGGATGGTACAGTAAGCATAGTGATCATCTTAGTACTCTATAATCTATATGTATCTATACAACCGAAGAGGCAATTTGGAAATGGGATCATAATCCTAGAACAGCATAATCAGTCAATAATAGTATTAATCTCTGTACATTTTTTGTCGTAAGAAGAAACAACGATTAATCCGAGGGGTAAATACATATGTACCTTTTAAGGTGTACAACAATTACATTTTCTGTAATTATTATAATTTTTTTGGGGATTAATATTGTATTAATACGGCAAATAATTGTAAGTAAAGTAATGTACTTGTTTGGAAACAGAATATTGAAAATGAGTTATTAATAACTCATAAAATTATTATGTTTATTATTATTTAACATAAATAAGAATTAATTTCAATAAAAATAGCAGGAAAAAATTATATCATTATTATGTTACTATACATACTATAGAAAATTATACTTCTATAAATACGTTTGTTGCTATAAATGTATTACTTATACCATTCATCTATTGCAAAAATTTTTGTACTATTTGTACCTAACCTATATCTGTCACACATATAAAACAAAACTACTATGCTCCACTTATTGCATTTATTGTTAAAATAACTTATAATACGTAAGATTTGCTCTTACCTCAAATTTAAATTTATTTTGAAATACGCGGAACTAAAGTGTATTCATTCTGACCGCGGAATCCAGTGAAGTGGCATTATCTAATCTTTTTATACGGGAGCTATAATATTTGCGTAAGTATTTGTCGAGAACTAACAAAGCAATTATTGATCGACTGTGATCTCATTTTGTGTAGCTTTTTAAATAAATATTATCTCAAATCACAAGGTAACTACCTAACTATACAGCAATAAGAAATAACAATGTTTTTCGTGTATATCAGATTTCAAGTAGATGCGGATGTTATTCCTTCCGGAATGAAAACTTTAATCCTAAAACAGTGTCCCGGTGAAACATGTAAAATTCCAGGATTCAATAACAAGTCTGTTGGAAGTCGGAAGGTCGCGCTTAATACATTTAAATGCGACCAAATATCCTTCCTGTGTCACAAATTTAATACCAACACAAGAGAAAGAAATACTAGCGGTCGAATTTAGTGCCGCTTCCACTGTTTCGCCTTTTATGCAAACTGCGCACTACGCTCTCTCCGCCTTTCAAATGCTAATATCGCCACCGCAAACTTATTTCACACGAAGTGAATTAATTCACCAGGTACAGCTACGTAATCCAATAACAACGTGATTATGTATCGTGCAATATGCAAGCTTCTAATATAGCTTAGCTCTCGCTAGAGCAAATACACCAGAATTCACTTACATAAATAAAGAATATTTGACACTGCAAGCACAAACGTACATGTAAGCAATTATATAACCGAAGTAATAATTTTAAATAGGTTATTTTCATCGGAAATGCTTAGTAGGTTATTACCCGGCTAAAGAATAATTATTAGGTTTACCGACTGGCCATGTTTTTTTATTAACTACCCCGCTCAGAAGTTGTAATTGGCTCATAGGTGTTTCTAGGGTTTCTAGGTGTCTCTGCTGGTCACTAGTTGCTTAACTAGTTGTACAAATTCATTTTGTCACTTGTTGTCACTGAATAGTATTTTTGAAATGTAATAATTTGTGCGTTATTATAGTAGTGAAATAGAAATTATATGTAAAATATAATGAACACGTAAGCTTATTATTACATTATAAAGTAACAGGTAAATATTGTTGTAAAAAATGAAAAGTGTTTCAGAAAAACTGTCAACGTAGGTAGATATAGGTTATTTTTAATTTTAGGAGAACTGAGTAAAAATTGACATGTTAGGTATATAAATTGAATAATGGAGATGAATAGATTCACTACGAGATTGTTTTCATATATTGTGAAATTATTTATTTATAACGACCGATCTCCCTCGTAGAAAATGGAGGAATATCAACCACGTTTTATCACACTATTTTCGATTTAAAGGTAAATTATGGAACGTAGCCCCTTAGATGAGCAAATTACAACTTGGCATGGGCGTCCACAGAGGGGGGCAAGGGGGGGCGCTTGCCTCCCCCTGGATAATTTCTTCTTTTTTTTCAATTATTTCAATACCTTCATTACTCATTACAAGTTTCAAAATATAAATCTAAAATTTTTAATTAGTGAGCTATGTATTGTATTTTTCTTGTGCATATAGTTTGCTTTATGCATTATGAGAGTAGTAAGTTGTGATACAACTTATGTAGGATACGTAGTACACTAGTACACAAAATAAGTTCCGTCCGTCCGCGCAACTGTGGTGAGGCGAGCGGTCGTAAGTTGGAGAGCATACCAGAAAACATAAAAGTCTGGCGGTTTACGAATCTTTATCTATAAAAATTACCACAATGGGGTACTTGCATGGCACTGAAAATTAGATTTTTAACACTATGAACATAATGTTGGTTGTTGGGTCTAAAACATTGGTAAAAATACAAATTTTATTTTAAAAAATATGTTTTTTACTAAATTGAGAAAGAAATTTTACTATGACGTCACTATTTTGCATTGAACATAATATGGCAACTTTCTATGTCACACCACATTTTCATTAATTATTTTTGGGCTTGTTAATAAATTTTTTGTAAAAATAAAAAATACGGGTCCCAAGTTTCTTCTTTCTTCTTCAAAAAGATTCAAATAAAAATTACTAGACGAAATGGATATTAGAAATTATTTCAAAATAAAAAAATTTCTGTTAATAAAATGTTTATTATGATTATCTTTTTTAAATAAATTTTGCCCCCCCCTTGCAAAAATTCCTGCGGACGCCCATGCAACTTGGTAAGGTTTATGCTTGAAATTTGATTAAACAAATGCGGTGGATTGCGTTGTTATGGTTCATGTAAATATGAACAGTTGCTAAAAAAATAAAAGTAGTTTATTTATGTCACTGTCATGAAAATCATTATAAATAAGAACTGAAAATATGGCCCAAGAAAACGATGTCATTGTGTAAGAATACATTTTAAAAGAGGCTAATGCTGCTAGGTTTAATCTGTTGCCTAAAAAATCGAAAGAAATAATGTATTTAAATGAGATAGAAAAATTCCGTCACAGGATGCAGTAAAAAAACGTTAAAGTTGTGACAGAGGGAGTTATTTTACAATCACTGCTTTTGTCACAGGAATAAATGAAGTAAACAAAACAATCGGTTTCAAGTATTGTATCCAAGTAAGAAATAACATATTTCAATAGTAGTATTGAACAAAGCTTTTTGAAATAAATATAAATTATTTTATAAATAATTGTCACTGTAGTAGGTTGTTAAAATATTGACGTAATAATTATGTCATAACATAAAATAGTACAGTCGTTATTAAAAAATAATATTAAAGTTTATTTAAAATAATATATTGTGTCTTGTAGTAGGTACTTAATAATAATAAAAATAATAACACTGCGTAAAATTACTCTGTTTAACAAAGCTGCCATACCTTACTTGGGTTTTTATCAGTTGGAACATAAACTGACCCATTCCTACTGACTGAATCACTCACTTTCCTCCTTCTCAGTTCACCTCAAATCGTGAAATGTAATTCGGGTTGTACCGCTGCGCGCACTTGAACCTCGTGAATAATGTATCTTCCCACCCGCTCCTGTCCCCTGCTTCTATTCCTGGATCACTGCGGTCCTGTGCTCCAGCCGGGACCGGGAATACCGGGAGTGTGTTTCAATATCGCGGGACAAACATCGTACAGAAGAAGTGCTCAGGGTTATGAGGGGTGATACAGAAAAGGTATTGAAATTGAGGTGGAGCGGAGAGAGAATGTGAACGGTGGAATTGTTCAAGACTTACCGTTTGTTGTTTCGAATCAATTAAGGATTTTAATTCTAATTTCTAAACCCACCGAAACAGTTCCGATTTTGATGAAGTTTTATAAAAATGTTTCTTATATAAAATTATCAAAGTTAGAAACATTTTCAGTGGCGCAATTATATAGGTTATAAGCGATTTTCATGTAAAGGCATAGTTTATTAAAAAAATCGTGACAATTTATTTTGACAGTTGCCAAAAATAGCTGCTATTCATTAAGAGGATATTATTCCTAACATGAGTCCCGAATTTTAATTCTGACGAATTCTGTTTAATTCTTCACCCTTTTCCTAAAACGGTCAGAAATTTACGTAAGAAATAAACAAGAGTTGAAACTCCGTCCTTTTGTGACACTATCATGCGTTACGCCGTAAAATAGGCAAGATTTGTTCAAAAAGTGATCATTTTCTGGAACAAAATACAGCCGCAAAAACAAACTTACAAGCTTGAAATTTTGCATACATCTAAATGAAGGTTGTGTACAGTCCGCTATCTCAGTAATATATCAATATTTAGGTTTTTTATACCCCTAATTTATTGTCAAAAATGGGTGTATTTTAAACATTTTGCCAGCATTGAAAAATGAATAATTTGGAGTTAGCGGACTATTTTCATCTCTTATGCACATAATAGTAAAAAAATTAGTACTTTATGTTGTACCATGCAGTCAGGATTTGTTCCAGAAAAATAGTCTATTTTCGAGTGGAATTATGTCCTCTTAACGGATTACAATATCGACTTCCAGTTTTCAGCATTCGATTTCTAGAACAATTTTTTATTAGGAACTTGTTTTAAATTTGGAGATCTAATTATGGCACAGTTAACCTTTTTTGTGTGCTCTCTCGGTGCAAATCTTTGAATTCCAACTAAAACAATATTGCCAATTATGAAAAATAAATATGTATCTAATAGAAAAATATTCGAGGTATCGAATGCTTGAAACCGAAAGTATTTTAATGTGTTCAAAAGTTGCAGTTGATTAAACAAAAATATAAGTATATTTTTCTCGAAGAAAATCTACCTATATTCACGTTTCGACTTAACCAAAGACTTTTTAATAATGAAATGTTTTTGACACGTGTCTAGAGTTAAATAGACCATTGTACTCAATATATAATAATTCCGTGGAATTTTAAACCATAATTTTTATTATTGTTTAAATTTTTGTATTTGCATAAGTCGTTATACGAGTAAAATTTACGATTACAAATATTATCTTCTATTCATAATTGAATATCAAGTGCTTAGGTAATGCAATTTATAAATGGATAACTTAATGGATCTGGTAGTCATTTGTGATTATTCATTGGTGAAAGATGGAGTTCCGTGGTAATTATTATTAGTGCATCGGAGTTTAGTCCACCTAGGTGTGACACTGTTTGATATGAGAGAGTGAATGGTATCATTGTGTGTATGTATTGCGAGCCCTTGCAGCGGAGTTGTTTTGAGCGTAAATCCGAAAGGGTGAAACCGAGGCTCGACGTATCAGTTACAGTCTGGTGCCAACGGTGCCCCTGATGTGGTGAGGAGATTTTTCGCTTGCATCTAAAAGGGGAGTTGGAGGCTGAGTTTGTACTCGGCTTTTACTCTTACTTCGTGAAGCCTTGAAATAACTCACAGATAGACGTCAAGTTGTTCGATGGGTTTCGAGCGTTTCTTTGCCTCTGTGGATTCAGAGTGCGGGCGCGGGCATAGCATGGATTTGGTATGTGCCATCTCATTTTTGGGGTTTTGTCTTAGTTTTGCCTCTGTGGATTCAGAGTACGGGCATACCGTGGGTTCGGTATGCCAACCCTTTGTACATATTCCGCTACCTGTGCATGTGATGACGATGAGTATGAGAATGATTGTGTGGTGTGTTTATGTGCCTCACAGTCATATCTTTATTTATAGATGATTTTCGCATTAAATTACAGTTTAGATGACTAGAGAATAGAGTAGCAATCCGCCGATTAGTCTAGCCTAATTTTTCTACGAAATATGGTTTTTGCAATAAAATGCACTCAATGTGATGCCAAAAATTATTTAAAAGTAGGGTTACATCAATTATTTTGTGACATAATGACATTTGAATAATTGTTGCCAACGTAAAATCTCTAAATTTTATTTGCTTTTTAGCAATAAAATAATGTTTTTAAACATAATTATCTATTAAATAACAGTTGATTTAATGTTTCTGGTAATTATTTGTCATAATAAAAACATAATTTGCACGCATTAACAATTTTTTGACGTATTTGACTTTGAATTTCATATCCACACCTGGTGTGGATATGACATCCCTATCCACACATGATAGTATGAAGGTATGTTGCCAATATCCAGTAGGGAGTAGAAAAAATAGTTTCTAGCTCTTGGTGCATAAACTAGAGTCAATTATTTTATTATAGACCTGCTAACCGCAAGAACCTTCGCGCGCGAAGCAAGCCTTAGAGTCAGCCATTCTATTGCCAGCCATAACGCGTCAATAAATACCGCCATTCTTATCGTTTCCGGCTGTTCTTCTACGGAATTCATCCGCTGATCCTCTACCACTCCCTTCTTGTTCTTGTCGGTGGATATTAACAGCGATTGTATTTTTGACATGCTTTTAACTGGTCGGGTTTTACATTCGAGTCTCACTTGTAATCTGCTTCGGTGGGTTCTGGTCTCAGTAGCCATTGTCTCCGCCGTCGTTTGATGTATAAATTGTTTCTGAATTTTCAACGACGTTTTGCAAGGAGTTGGCTTTGTCAGGGAATCAGGCTAGACAGGGTTGTAAATTGAGAGAGAGTTGTATTGTCAGGACGTACTTATGATGAGGAAAATTGGAAGCTGTATAACTTTATGATGTAATTTTTGATGTTGTACATGAGAACTTTAATGTACCTGACAGATCTGCGTTTTTTAATTTTGTTTTAATTAATTTTTCTAAGTCAGTTAACAAAACGAACTGACTAAAACACAGGCTGATGCGCAAAATGACTGCACCATTTATTTATGTGTCAATGTGTGTCCTTGTTTTAGAAATTTATGATTTATTATTTTACAAATATGCACGTTAAGCCTTGTTCACACATGGATTCTTCGAGGATTCTTTCATGTTTCTGAAATTTGAAAAAAATGATCCTGGTAAGAATTGCCGGTCAAATAGCGGCGCAGCTAAATTGAATCTTCATTGAGATTTGGAAAAGATGAATTTCTTGTTCATTGATAGCTTCAAAACAGACAATTTCTGCTTTCTTTCCAGAATACAAAAGTATGAAAGCATCCTCAAAGAATCCATGTGTGAAGAGAACAGAACTTTCAATAGTGCTTGCTCACACGGCTATAGAATGATATTTGTGAAATAGCTTGTAGTTTGTTTAAAATTAGCAAAATGGGTGAATTTTACAATTGAGCAATTTAATCAACGTTTTTTAGTCGTTTTCTAAATAATATCAATAATTTTATAAGGAAGTAATAGTATTAGTTTTAGTCTAAATGTTTAATTTGGTATATTATAAGTTGAAAATCACATAGTCAATAGTCAATGGAAGAATTGTGACCATAATGACATTAAAATTTTTCCGGAAATTATTTACTACTAGCCTAGCCTGAGTAACTTAACTGAAATTGATAATGGTAAATTTTTCTGGCACATGTCAGTTTAACATTTATACTAAAAATTGTTAAATATTTTAAGTTTCTATTGTAAAAAGAATTCAAATATGGAGCGGCGGTGTCATTACAATTTTCTTACCGAATTTTCGGAAAGAATTAATCCACATGTGAGATTATAAGTGAAAATCCAATAAAAATAAACATTGCAAGCTATGAAAATAATGTTACTTTAAATCTACCCTTTATTTTCTACAAAAAAATACATTTCTTCTTTGACTACAAGAATGTGAACATGAATCATAAGACTTATCTATAATTTTCATATGAATAATATATTTCTATAATTGCGCCTTACCTACTTACTTAATTTCCATAATAGAGAGATAGAAGGTATATATTTTATCTCACTCGTTGAGACAAACTATGTAATATGAGTACAATAGTAACGTGCGTGTTTATAATATGTGCCTGGTAATTTAATTACTAACAAAATTAAATACAATTTTTATAAATATGTTTGTATATTAGTATAATGTTAAACGTATGTATATATGTGCCTCAAAAACTTTGGAACTACTAGAGCGATTGCTCCCAAATTTTGCGTAAATACTTTTGTGCATCAGGGAAAAAATGTAGGATTGTCGCGATTTCAGTCCGCTATCTTGGAACAAAATGGCGGCTAACTATCTCAAAATTTACTGTACCGATTGTGTGCAAATTTAGTACAGTAATAGCTAAGGATCTAACTTAAGACGTAGGCATATTAAAATGCTAGTCCGTCATCTTGAAATAAAATGGCGGCTATATATCTCAAAAGTACTGCAACGATTGCGTTTTAATTTGGTGCAGTAATAACGAAGGATCTGACTAGAAACATAAGCATATTAGAATCCGTCATCTTGAAACAAAATGGCGGCTTACTATCTCAAAATGTACTGCATCGATTGGGTTCAAATTTGGTATAGTAATAGTTACAGGATCTTACATAAAATATATGCATATTAAAATGTTAGCTATCTCAAAATGTACTGCATCGATTGATTGATTCAAATTTAGTACAGTAACAGCTATGAGGATCTTACTTAAGACATGGGTATATAACAATGTCAGTCCGTCATCTTGAAACAAAATGGCTGACAGATAAACTCGAGCAAAACCGAGTACTTTAGCTAGTACTTATTTATATAACTTCAGATAAATGTACCTGAAATTTCGAAGTGACAATGTTGTTTTGACGTCTCAACATGTGAGATAGAAATATATCTTTTATGGCATATTTCTGCAACATCTAGTGGACCTTTAGACTCGATATAGTTATATTATTTGGTATGATAATTGTATTTATATTTATTATTTTCACATCTATGAATGAAATTTAAGTCTACCATTTTGAAGGGAAATTGATTAGTAAATCCCCCAACACTATATAAAAATCTCGGTGGTACATCCTCTGTCACATGACGTGTGGGTCACGTGATCGATACACCAATCTTGCGACTGTCGCTATCATCTTTCGCTTTAATGTTTCCGCTTAGCACCCGCGGGGATGAACCCGTGACGTCACCGCGCCGCGCTTGTTACCCTCTCTAATGCAATTTTGCAGCACTTTAGTTGTGATGACACAACGAACGCTCGGATCACAGATTTACTTCCTATTAATGATTGTGTTGCAATCGGTTCAGGGAGGTGTTATGGGGAAAGGAAATTGAAAATGTGGGGAAAATCGGGAGAAATCATACACCAATTTATATGTAAATACGTTACACGTAATGCTGTTAAGAAAACATATTTGAAAATTAATTGTTTTACTGGGACTTGAGGCTTCGTTAAATAGTTTGTCATACTTCGGCAATATTATGGTTTTGGTTTATAATGGATGTAACCGGTTACTTTTTCTGTATTAAGTTGAACAAAAGGCGATTTTTTTTACGGTTCATAATAACACGTACTCTTAACTTTGAAATCCTTTATTTTATAAATAACATAATAAATAAACAGTTAAACTGACGTTCAAACAAATGGAACTAATATTTTCACTACCCTTATTTTTGCGAATTTCGAAAAAAAATCTTTTTTGCCTATAACAGCCTGTATAGGTAATATAAAAATGAATGTCTGTCTGTCTAGTTAACTCAATTTGTACTGCACCGATTGGGTTCTTTGGTATGGTAATAGTATAATATCTAACTTATAACATGAGCATATTAAAATGTCAATCCGCCATCTTGGAAACAAAAATTTAGGTTCAAGGTTAAATACCTTTAAATTAAATTTTTGAAGATGAAAAATATATTTTTTATTTCCCAGGGGGAGGGACCGTTTCACGTATGGTATGGTACTATGGTATGTATGGTATGGTAAGAACATAGGAATGTTATAACGAGTTACTTTTAAATTCGAATTGGAAGCGTAGCAACGCACGCTGCGTACCGCTAGTAAATTAATAAGCTATAGATAGGTTAGGTAGTCTGTTTTTAAACTGAAAGGTGTAAGAACAAAATTATAGAGTGACTTTTATGCTTGTGATTAACTGGATCACCGCGCCCGGTGTTAGACATCTTTATAACTGTCAAAATGTCTTCGTTTTTCTCATTTGGTTTGAGTATAATTAAATAACTCTTCTGCTAATGAAGATTTTTTAATATACAGAAAGAAGAAACATCGTTTATTTTTTATTTATAGATTAAAACATACGTTTATCTTTGGATGTAATTTTTTTTAAAGACTTCTAAACATTAGAGAAAATTGCTGGGTTCGAACTATTTAAATTAATATTAAACGAGAATGATATCCTAGATTTTACTACTTCTAGTTTTAAAAAACAGACTATAAGTAGTTATCTAATTTTCCTGATTTTAATGGCCATTCATTTACAAGGCAAACTACTAACAACGTGACAACTAGACTTTAAATGTGACACACCTACGTAATTTTGATGTAAGTAGGTTCCTATAATTTGTTATTTTAACATTATAAACATTGTCAGTTTAAAGAAAAGTCTGAAGATTTGACACAGACTTTAATAAAACTCTGTCCACACGAAAATTCTTTCATGAAATTAACTGCTTTGAAGCTATCAATGAATTATAAATTCTTCTTTTTCCTAGATTCATTGAAGATTTAACTTAGTGGCACTACTATTTGACAGACAATTCTCACCAAGATTATTTTTCTCAAAATTCAGAAGCACATGAAAGACTCCTTGAATCCTTACCCTCACGTTTACGAAATTCAGTTTATGGTTGGGCATGGCCCTTATAAACACTGCTGAAGGAGATGAGTAATTAGTACTCGATTTATGACTAAACAAACGCCTCTAACTAAAATCCTTGCTCCAGACGCTGATTTCCTGTCTATGCTCTTGTACTTCGACGTACTCGTATACCCATAGCACCGCCTGTGATTTTTAGTTTTGTTTGTCGTAGACGCAATCTTCGTTCGATTTCCGCTGGCGTTACAGCTTAATTCGAGCAATCACGGCGGCCCCCTCCTCTAATTCAATTTAATTACCTGCCCCCTAGCCCTCCCCCATACCGGGGGTAGTTACCTGACGCAGCCTCTAATAGCAAGCGAATGAGTTTGTTGATTGGCTTAGCGCATCGCCAAGCGACGAAAGCTAAATTGGATATTTTATACTGAATATGAAATATCGATGAACATACGGGAAAGTCATAAGTGGTTCGAGTTCAGTTTAACTCAACAAAGTTTTCAGTGGTTCGGTTTCGGATTAAGTTTCGGTTTGAGTTCAATTGTTGTTAATAACAATATAAATGGTTGATTTTTTTGATAATGTAAATAGTTTTATTCATTTGTTAGTTAGTATTGGTAGTCACATAACGATATTACGATATAGCATGAGTTCAATATTTATTTATTTAAATTTTGGCCACACAACAGGACAAAAAGTCCCAATAACAGCGTAGCACAAATATAATCAAATTCAAATTACATCAGATAATTAAAGGTAGACTTAAGGGTCTCGTCTCCGTAACAAAATATTGGGTGTTTAGAGGTGTAGCAGTTTCTGCTTTACTCATTGCATATTAAAAATTTGAAGGAAAAACAGGTACTAGATTTTTGTGAAAGAATTAATCTAGGATTATGCCCAGTTAGAATTCTGAAAAAATCTTTGAAATCCATATACAAAATTAATGAAAAAGTGTATTTTAAGCAATTTTGTACATGCTTTTTCTTATTATTACGAGATTTATTAGAAAATGTAACTCGGCATAATCCTAGTTGCATTCTTCGTCTGTAAATAAATTTATGAAATTTAGCTTTATCTATAAAACTTCGTGAGCATTGTAGAAATTGCTAGACTGCTTTTCCGTATTTTTAGCGAGCGTTTCTATGCATTAACATAGGACAAACGCGGTGTTGAGCTACGTGGAGACGATACCCTTAATAAAATAAATTAGCAAAAATTTCATACTCGTAGATAAAAGAGAATATAATAATCATCAGTTAATAGGAAGCGATTTTAACGGATTTTATATTTTTAACAAAATCAATCTTTTAAATTGTTCTAAGGTGACTGGGAAAATATCTGGTAGTGTAGACTCATTTAATAATTTATTGTAAAGTTTGTATTAGTCTGGGCAATGCAGAAAAGGTTAAGAGATCTAGTTGTATAATTTGATGTTTTGAATGGGAACAAAATTATTAGGTGAATCGATATGATTATTTTATATTTTGTATAGAAAGATAAAATCCGCTATTATTCTTCTTTTCTCTAACGTTAACAATTGTAATGGGTAATGAGGGAATTTATTTACAAAGAACCTTAGAAATTTATCTTGAATTTTTTCGATTCTGTTGGTATATAAATTATAAAATGGTGACCAAGAAATAGTGGAGACTTCTTACTAGTGAGTAGTATAAACATAGTACTGTATGCGAATTTCTGAAGTTTTTTGTAGTTACATTATATTGACATAGATATTTGAATACTAAATACAAATTTGAAAACCATAGCTCTCTAAGTGTAATAGTTTCCAATATTTGTATGCTTGAAATTTCAGAGACTTTGAACGCAGTCTTAATTTTCATGAAATATATGGGTGCGAAACGGTCAAATTAAAAAAATTAAAGAATTGTGACAGGTGTCAGTTATAAAATGAATTGATTATTTATTATAATCGTAAATAAAGTAGTATTCTACTCGAGTAGAATGGTAATGCCTGTCGTTAAACACTCATCGAATTGTTATATACATTTTAAGAGTAAAATGTTGTAATCCACGTTTTTTAGTTTTCCGTAGAAAATATTCACCTGTGAAATTAATTTCATAAATATTACGTATTGTACCTATGTACTTCAGTTTCCTTAATAAGGTATACCAGATTATTTTTGTTAGTAAATAGTCCAAATTTAGTTGAAACGTTTTTAACTGTAGCATTTTGACAATTTCCTGTACTTGAGTAAGTACAGCGTTATATATCGTAGTATCGACTTACATTCCACCGCCTGCTTCATTGTGTTTACAATATTTACGACGTCCTAATTGTTTCATTCTAATACCTCCTATTCTCCACTAGCACCAGAGTTGGCCGTGCCTCTATGGCCGGCAGTGTTCAGATAGGAGGCGATATGGCGCTGGTCCAAATCTCTCCCATTAACCGCTGGTCCACCCATATGGCACTGTGTGAATGTAGATCACACGCTGCATCATCGTAATTGCCAAAAATATTTATTATGCCCCGAGGCGTAGATTTCATAAACACGAACCAGGGCGATAAAGGGAATGAATACTGTAAATTTTGCTGGATTAGAGACTGGATAAGGCTAGTCGAATTATTATAGAAGATTTAAAATAAGTTATTTGTTTGGGTTTAGTTCTGTAATCATGTTGTAAAAACGTGCTTTCTTCTGGTTAACAAGTGAATCAGTTTTAAAATTAACAAAAATTATTTATAATAATCCACGAAGTATATTAAGACAGGAGATATCTCTATTATCATAGGTATTTCCGAAGTTTATATTATATTTTATTGAATTTTGACGAAATAATAACATGCTATGAATTTGTTTTTGCGAGTCTGAAACGTCAAAATAATTTTAAAACTATCTAGTCCACAACTTAATAAATCTTTATTTAGAATTGATGTTAGTGTTAAAGCGTTTGAAACGTCATATTATAAAATATAAGTTAACATTTTTTCTTCATATGCTTCTAACTTCTGACTACAGTGCCTCCCCTCCAATTTAGTAAAAAATGTACCTTACTTTAATATAAAACCCCCCGCGTTAGAAAATAATATAACTCACCATACTTATAATAATTTAAGGCTCGGACTTCAAGGTAATAAAAACAGCAAAAATAGGTAGGCAGAAAGGCTATAATTATATATATTTAAAGAACTTCTTTCTAAAAATAGGCATAAAAAATCTGAATTAGACAAACAAAAATCTGAAAAAGTCAAAATATCTTCAATAATATCTCAAAAATTTAGACAAATCAATTATTAACACTGAAGGCTGGTTTATGATGGATTTAATTTGCGAATTTAGATTTAAAATTTTAATAAAGCTCTGTCCACACGAAAATTCTTTCATGAAATTAACTGTTGTGAAGCTATCAATGAATTATAAATTCTTCTTTTTCCGAGATTCATTGAAGATTTAGTTTAGTGGCACTACTATTTGACAGACAATTCTCACCAAGATTATTTTTCTCAAAATTCAGAAGCACATGAAAGACTCCTTGAATCCTTACCCTCACGTTTACGAAATTCAGTTTATGGTTGGGCATGGCCCTTATAAACACTGCTGAAAGAGATGAGTAATTAGTACTCGATTTATGACTAAACAAACGCCTCTAACTAAAATCCTTGCTCCAGACGCTGATTTCCTGTCTATGCTATAATTATATATATTTAAAGAACTTCTTTCTAAAAATAGGCATAAAAATCTGAATTAGACAAACAAAAATCTGAAAAAGTCAAAATATCTTCAATAATATCTCAAAAATTTAGACAAATCAATTATTAACACTGAAGGCTGGTTTATGATGGATTTAATTTGCGAATTTAGATTTAAAATTTACAATTATTTTCCTGGTTTTGGTTGAATTTAAATTTCTAAAATTGATCAATCACAGGGTATCATGGGATTTTTAGGTTTCATTAATTAAAATTTTAGATAAGGATTTTTTTATAATCATAGATTTTTTAAATGTTACATGAAGAAGTTGAATTGTAAATGTTAATCTTCATTCAAAAAAATTTACTTCAAACCAACTGACAGCTGCCGTTTAATAATATTCACTTGTGATTGGTCGAACTTGAAATTTAAATTTAGAAATATGAAATTTGTTCATATTTTAAATGTAAATTCTAAACCATAAATTTCTTAAATTCATCATGGACCAGAAAAGACAGAAGATGTGTACATTTCATATTTCTAAATCTAAATTTTTAAATTAAATCCATCATAAACCAGTCTTTAGAAATTTACAAAATTGTTCAAATTCCTATTTGTAAGCCAATATCTCATAAACGAAGCGTTTGTAAGAAAATCTCCAAATGAAATTTTTTTCTTGTTTTGAGGTCGTACATTCATATTTAAAGTTTGGATACTCAATACTGAAACACTCAGTACAATTGGAAGTAAAGCAGCATTCACATAAGCGTTTAGTGTCTAGGTTTATATTTATATGTAAGTTTAAGAAACACAGGATTCATGTTATGAACTTTAAATATCTTTTGTTAGTGATAAACATAAACATAAAGTGTGGAAGATTCAAATTTTAGTGGTAGAAAGTGAAAAGTGCGAATGCTCGTATGCATTTTAACATTCTTAAACGTAAAACTAGATACTTATGTGGATGACTTAACTCCTGTTGATTGGTTATTATCAAGATAGTAATTAATTATAAATTTAAAAGTAAAATAGTTGTTTGAATTTTTAACATCAGCAAATACTCCTACCACCTACTCCCCTGAATCGCAATCGTTTTCCCTAACTGATCCCTAGGGACATTGCTCCCTAGGGACCTCTTCTCTCTTGTCTGCCGTGCCTCACACATAACATTTACCTCCGTTATTCGTACTCTCCTCACTCGCTATGTGTGTACTACTGCAGGTATAGGACTAGGATTGGCTCGCGTGCGCTATGATGAACGTCTCGTCACGCAGTAGATAACGACCAGGTAAACATACATTGTAAAAGAGAGGAAAAGGAAAACGAGGGGAGTGGAAAGAAGAGGAAAGGCTAAGAGGTTGAGTGTGGTTATAGCTGGAAAATGAGAAATTGTTGGGAAGTCAAGTGGGATGCAGGGACATCATGAAGTAGACTTTTAATAATGGATTCAGCAATGGGTGATGTTCCATCCTACCCAGATTGTATAAAAATACAAACATAAAAATTAACCAAAGTTTAGCTAATACAGTAGGCGCTCGGTTATATAAACTAATAAAAACCAGGGCAATTCATAACATTGAATTGTTCATTTAAGAGCGAAACCGGTGGTTATATGCGCTCGAATTACATTTAGTACAGCGCTCATAGGTTAAGCCTGGGAAAAAATTTGGAAGTGGATGAAATTTGGCATAGGGGTAGTATTTTAGTAGGAGAATAGGTTAAAAAAGAGTCTCGCCGCGAAAGCAGTGAAAATTCCGAGAAAATTTGAGTCAAAAAAATTTTCCATACTTTTCCGGCTATATCTCGGAAAATAAGGGAAATTTAGAAAAATCACGACATCTAAAGTAAAGAGCATTAAATTCTGAACAAGAAGGGTCCTTACATTTTTCCATAAATGCTGAAGTCGCCGCGTAAAACGCTTTTGAACAAAACACCTTTTTGTTCAAATCTAGTGGCTTCAAACGCCCGAAATTTCAAATATTGAAGCATCACTTTCAGGTTAGCGCTGAGATTACTCGAGATGTACCGATCGGATTTAAAAAATTTAAAGTGGGTTTTGAAGGGAAATGAATAAGCTTTAAAACTCGTGTATTAGAATAGCTATATATGCAGCCAGTAAATTAAAAATAGTCTTTTTCAGAAAAAGAAAATGGATTCTTGAGCACACGATGATAAATCGTTCATATCTTGTGAACGGTTTAATATTAGATGCTGTCCTTTAAGGAATTTGAGGTTCATATTGTCCTCTTTGAAGTGTGCATAATAAAATTGCGTCTAATAACCCCCTTTTCAAAAACGAAGACTTTCAAATTTCGATAATTCGAGAGCATTTTAGAGATTACGATTTCTCCACATTCGGGATGCTGTTACGTATTTAAAAAATCTGACGTGGACACCACATGACTTCCTTGTACGCCTTGTGTGTTCATACTTTTCTTAATAACTAAAATGTAAAATAATATTAAAAATTCTTTTAACTTATTATACTAGTATACTCACAAATATATTTTAGTCATTTTATTTAAACTGCAGAAGAAGATATAAAGCATATTTTACTATTGTCACTGTCATGTCATAATCATTTAAATTTTACGTAGTAACAAATGTTAAACGATCATGGAGTACAAGATACCGAAATACTAAATTATAATTATATACTTTAATTATTCTTAAATGATAGAAGATACAGAAAATTTTTATAAAATACCGATTGTAGATAATAATCACATAATCTTTCATTTAAAATAAAAAAAATTGTCTAAAATTAATTATTTATCAAAATATTTTTAAAAAGTACTACTTCCGGTTTGTAGACTGAAACCAAAAATAGGAGGTGCACAACTAGATGCTATAACAGTCCTAAATACAAAATTTCAGCTTTCTACGTCTAACCGTATTTGAGTTATGCGACACACATACGTCCGTACGCACGTACGTACGTACGTACGCACGTACGCACGTACGCACGTACGCACGTACGTACAGACGTCACGACGAAACTAGTCATAATGGATTCAGAAAAGGTCAAAACGGATATTTCCGTCAAAATCTGAGAACCGAAATTTTTCGCGATTACAATACTTCCTTACTTCGTACAAGGAAGTAAAAATACGCGAAAAATTCTGAAAAAATTTGAAAATGTTGACAATATCCCCATGTTTCGGACAGCTGCTTTACATTGTGGCCAAACGATGAAGTTTTCTGGATATTTAAAAAAATTATGAAGATAGCGCGAAATTTGGCATTTTTTCTTCTTTTAGATATTATTCTGTAAATGGACCACTTAGAAAGAGTTTGTTGGTTGAAAATTAAAGATTAATGTGTCCCCTTTCATTTCCTTATAGTGGAGTAGCTCTCTAATCTCTCGTTTTTAAAGGGCAGGTGTTTCTTTTTGTACTCAACGAGCAAATCATGACGTATTTTTCAAATAAATTTTAGAATAGTAGGTCGTTACTTGTTCTAATGTTATAGAATTTGTCAAGCGTAGATTGTCGACCAAAGTGACAAAATAATATAGGTCAATGAATTTTATATGCTTTTAAACTATCCGCCGTTCAATTACTAAAACATTTAATATCTTATTACTTATGACTTCTATGGCGTTAGTATGTCACCTGTCAATATTTTTTACGCAGAAACAAAAATCAACCGATCATGGATTACAAGATTTTAACGTTTTACCTTAAAAATTTAATTTTTGAATTTTATTACAGTTCTTTAATGCTACATGATGAAGAAAATTTTTTATAACGTAAGTTGCAAATAACTTTTTTCATTACAATTAAACACTATATTTATCAAAGTTTAATGAAATTTTTGACAATTAAACTTTTTACTCTTCAAGAAATATCACTTCCGGTGAAGATATTTGTACCAAAATCTAATAAGCTCTTCCAATTTATATACAAATGTAAAATACCAAATATCAAAATTTTTGGGTAATTCGTATTTGAGTTATCCGACATACACACCGGCCTAATTCGTGCTCATCTACTTAAAACTCACTACCCGATTTTTTGCATGATTCCAATACCTCCCTTACAGGTAAGCGGGAGGTAAAAATATCATTTTTCACAATTCCTTATCATAAACCATATAATTTCCCATTATAATTGCTCGGCTAAACTGAATCTCCGCCATTTATTGGCCAAATGGTTTTTAAAAATAAAAACTCATGCTATCTTTTTTGTTCAGAATTTAATGCTCTTTACTTTAGCTGTAGTGATTTTTCTAAATTTCCCTTATTTTCCGAGATATAGCCGGAAAAGTCTGGAAAATTTTTTTGACTCGAATTTTCTCGGAATTTTCACTGCTTTCGCGGCGGGACTCATTTTTAAACTATTCTCCTACTAATATACTACCCCTATGCCAAATTTCATCCACTTCCAATTTTTTTCCCAGATTTAGTGAATATTTTACTGCGGGCGCTGGACTAATTGTTGAATAAATGTAATATGAAATGAATCTCAAATGAATATGATTGTTTTTACTTGGGAGGGGAAACGCAAATTTCCAAGTTATCAGAAGCACCCATACTTTTCTCTCTATTTCTCATGACGCTTATGCCCATGTCACACCTGTAATACACTGTATCATGTATGATCAAACCTGTGTATGACGAAAAATAGAAGCGCTGCTATTTCTGTCATACACGTCATACCGAATCAGATGAAACTATTTGTTACTCCAAATAATTTATATAATTTTTCATATTATTTATATCATACAAGTGTTACATGCAGACCAGATATTTTCGTCACACACGACAATTTTCATCATACATAATACAAGTATTACAGGTGTGACATGGGCATTAAGCTTACAACTTTTATATTTATAAGGTATTTTCCTGCAAGCACTAAGCCTAAGCGTGTACGCTATCATTTGATATGAATATAGCCTTGGACGGTACAAGTGTAAAGTATACTGTGTACCGTGCGTGAGGTTCTCAGATATATCATAAATACAATCGCACCCCAACGTGATGAAAACTTCATAAAAACAACAATATTAATTAGCTTAGTCGACGTCAACGCTAAACGACCAGTTAGCATTTTAATTACCGGAAAATTGAAAAGTTACGTTACTGGGATAATACTGAATGCAATTTTTGTCCAGCAATATCGATGACGACAAAAATAAATAAAATTTTATTGCGCGTTTTTTATCTGATAAATGATAATAATACCTACACCTAAAAATAAATCATAAGGACCATCGTCAATTTCGGTTGGTAATAATTATGACATTAGGCTCTAAAGTTGACCTCTTATACATTGCAAGCATAGAAACGTGACTTCAATTCGTGCGTTATTAAATTAATGTATCTAAAGCCCTGTTAGCACGAGGATACTTTGAAGATTTTACGGAGATTCAAAATCCTGGAAAAAAAGAACTTTTTTTCTTTCTAATGAGAATTATCTGTTAAATTGCGGTGTCGGTGAATTGAATATTCAATGAGTCTTGAAAATGAAGAATTTATAATTTATTGATTGCTTCAAAACCACGTAATTATCACTAGAAAGAAAAAACTTCTTCTTTTACAGAGTCTACGTAAAATCCCTGTGCGAATAAGCATACCAGACGACAGATTTTCGAGGGAATCGTCAGTTTTAAAAAAATAATATGTAATTTTAAAGTTAATTTATCGACGAATTATTTATGGTTGAAGTATCAATAAGGCAACGATATTTTAATTCACCAGACATTTCCAACGTAAAACTTATTTTCTCACTAATACTATTGTACCTCTGTGGCGCGTTGTCACTAATTATACCCTCTGCGGACTAAGCTATACTTCTACTGTCTATGTCACTAGTTTCGTTAGACAACCACCTTTAATGGAACTATGTAGTTCTCATTATATTCTACTACTTGCCCATCTCAAGGAATAATGAAGGTTGGTGTATAATAGATATAACCGGTTACTTATTATGTATATATTAAATTGTATAAACATTTGTGTTCCGGTTCATAATGACACGGAGCTGTAACATAGAAATGTCTTTGTTCAACTTTACAGAATACAGAATATTTTTATAAAATTTTGAATGATCCGTTCCTAAGATAAATAATAAAAAGGCTTTTGGATCGTGTAATAATCATTATGATTTATTTTTAGAAATAAGTCTAAATGAATATTACACAATCCTGAAGTCTTTTTTATTATTTATCTGAAATAATAAGTAACCGGTTACATCCTCAAAGCTAGTTTATAATGGATGTAACTGGTTACTTCTTCTGTTAACATGAGATATAATGTATGTTACGGTTATTATAACACTGGATTTGAAGTTTACTGTAACAGTAAAGTTCGTTAACTTTTAAGAATACATCCTAGAGTGCCTATAATATTAAGAGGGTGGCCATAGACGTTATATTGATGTTTTCATACTGTAAAAAATGTGGAATTAATTAATGTCATCCAATATGTAGTTCAGTAGGTATCGAACTTGTAAACTCTATGTTTTCCAAGACATATTATTTAATTCAAATAAAATTTCACTAAAGTCATACTCGGTATAAAGACACTCAAATACATACTTCACTCTTTTCCCAATCAATAGCAAGTAAGTCTTGTTTATTCTTTTTGAATCTTTGTTTAATTATTGATTAGTTTTGTATATTTCGCTACAAATACTGTCATAAACATTTTAGATCCAACTATGTCATTTTCAACAAACTGAACCATTTCTGAAAGTTATATAAAGCCGATTTTACATGACTCAATTTATTCATAAAAAAATTGACCAAGTTGAACTTCATCATTAAATTTCCAAATAGATAAATATTTTTGTTCGTTTGACACATATCAAGTTTTTCTTAATATATTATGAAAAATTTCATAATACCAACCTACCGATCAGTTGTTACTTAACTCTTACTGCCAAAAGTGCCAACAATATTTTTGTTACATTACATATTATATTAACTAAATAAACGCACCAAACAAACAAACAAACAAACAAACAAACAAAATGAAACTGGATAAAACTTGGAAAACAATTGAAATATATCCTTTAATAAAATGAAAATATTAATAATAAAGCTAGAATTCCCTAGAAAATTGTAGAAAAATAGAACGCGTTCTATTTCGTCAATATTGATCAATTTATTGGTGAAGAAAATATTAATAAAGTTTATCGTATTACACACAACAATAAATTGAAAATAAAACTTGGTCAATTTCTTAAATCGTGTAAAACCGGATAAGAAATATCGAAATATGATGTCGTCAAGTTAGCAGATTATTGAAATAATTATGAACCACACAGTTCCCATTCATACATCTTACATAATACAAAATATGTAACCGATTACATCCATTAAAAACCAGCCTTAATCCATCTCCTATTCTATCTGACGTGCGGGCGGTGTTTTGCGGAATCCTCGCACAGAATGAGGAACTTGTTTTTTGTCGTTTCATCGCCGCCTTGATGTTGAACAACAATGATTTATAACCGGTTGATCCACCTCAAACGTGATGGATAGCCATCGCCTTCCCCCTACGCCGCCCTCCCTCTTTACCTCCCACCGCGAATAATACAACTCAATTTTTACACAGAAAGCAGGCTTTGGAGCGTAGGTGTGAGTGGTGACTGGTGAGTATCTCAAGATGCAGAATTCTGCTGTGCGGTTGAAATTATACATTTACTCAAGATAAATGAAAATTGGAATTACTGATATCTTTTTCCAATTATTTTGTTTTGATGCTAACCATTCAACAGGATTAACTCCTGTAGCAAAATGATTGATGTTATTATAGTGGAATCCAACCATTCCGGCCCAGTGGTACTATTGTAAGAATAAAGTTTTGACATTAGATTGAAGTTAAATTAATTTTTCTGTCGTGAAAGATGCAAAACAGCTATCAACAGAACGCAAAGGATTTTTTCTACGAAAGTGCGAATTCACATGTTTTCGCATGTTATAATTGATGGTGAAAGTAGGCTTTTGAGCGCTTTTGAGTCATTGACTGTTGAAAATAATTTTCACTCATTTTGTCCACAGAGTGCGAATTTTTCGATGTACATTTTTCATACCTAAAACATTTTTGTTGTTGTAATCTCTGTAATAAATATTCAAATCGACGATTTTCAGTAAATTTGAGACAAAAAAATTTTGCTTAACTAGAAATTGTGCAGTTACTGCCTTACTGGATGGTCAAAGCTCAAAGCTATCAGAATATATTTGAAATTTCATTATTTTTATCATAAATCACACAATAAATGCAACATTACAAAAATTCACTGTCAGTTTTTACTTTTAGATATTGTTATTATTTTCAACAATGACAGCAAGCAAGCAATTAGTTTTTCTTAAAATTGTTTATATTATATAAAATTTTTTTTATTAATTTTGAATATTTCTCACATTCGTAGAAAAAATAATTTGTAACACACTTGCGGAACGGGTCATTGAAAAACTCGTATGATAGGAGAACTCTCTAAAGCTCGTGCTCCAATTGCCGTACTAGTTTTTCACATTTGTATTACAATATTGGTACTATTCACATTCGTTTTGTGCACTGAATACGAATTTTCAAAAAGTACATTTTTCATAACTTAATTTGTATTAATCTTTGTAACAAATATTCAAATAGTTGATATGATTTGCAGTATTTTGTTCAATAATTTCTAAAAATTACTAAAATGGCGAATTTTAAATAATAAATAAAGTGTTTAAATAGAATCACGTCTTCCGATTAATGTACATTATCGATTTCAAAAGAAAAATATTAATTTTTGTGTATTAATAGACGTATAAATTGGATAATTAAATCATAAAAATTGGTTCAAAATTTTGCTAATAGATTAATGTCACAGCAATGTATAACTTGCATTTATTGATTCATTCAAGATTCATGTTTCTTCATGTTTAATTTCAGTTTGAAATTTTAAATAATACAGCCAGAATCGTTGAAATTATCAAGAAAATCTGAATTCCTCACATATTTTAATAACTCTACCACCAATCTGTCACTAACTAAATAATTACAATCTTCTAACTTATCCATTACCGTCTTACAAATCACTTTATCCCTCTAACCCCCCTACCCTGCGGTCCATCTAATATGACAGTAGCATTCCCGGGATATCGAGTTACATCGTCTGTGTTCCTGCGGGAGCCTGCGGGTCCTGCTGTCCAGGAGCTCAGCAGGATAATTGTGTTACTGAGTGGCGTAACTAGCTGCAGACTGGAGTAGGTGGTCGTAGGGGACACGGTAGAAGTGAATGCGAAATGTATAGTGGGAGGATTTGGGATAGTGGAATCAAAATGTTATAATAATTGTAGGTTTGAATATTTGTTTTAGAGTAGACGAGTAGACCAACGCCATATTTATTAAAAATTCTGAATGAGTTCAATGTAAATTATTTTTTAGCCTCCTGAAATAAAAACATAACAATCACACATCGTTGATTTTACACATGCCATGACGTTACCGCATGTTGTTCAGTAAAGACAAAGAGCATCGAATTTTATTGCTATAATAGGCCATTAAAAAAAGTAAATAAAAAAGAGAGCCTACAAAAATACTACTTTGCACAATTTATTGTTCAATAGAGTCTGAAATAAATAAAACAGCATTATTTTAAATGTGACATTTACTGGCTACATCTCTTAGCAGTTGTTTCAAGGCAACTTGACATAAGGAAATTTTAGTGCAAATGTCAAATGCATCTCACTTAGGGTCGATTGTTCAATCTTAGCTTAAACTACGTTTATGTTAAAACCATGGTTACGAAGTTTTCCTGTTGTATTGTGGCATCTCATTGGTTAACTGTTTTATTTTAACGCTGGAGATTGGCTGAGAAAATTCAGTTTAACTAAGCTTGAGTTTATATTTAAGCTGGCGCTAAACTTGAATTGTACAACCGGGCTTTAACCTCATAAAAAATACGATATTTTAAATTAATAGGTAGGTCGGTCAAAAATATAATACATAAAATGTGTGCGTTAGGTATTTGTATATCGTTCGGTTTTATTAAAGCACTCCGCTTCGCGTCGTACTTTGATGTAGAACCTCGCGCTGTAAAATAAAACCTACCGGCCTTAAAATGTAAATATCTATTACTTAATTGAGTTATTATATTTTATTTGGTGCTGTAGTATTGATTGTTTTTTCAGTAAATTACTCATTTTGATGTTTTATTTATACGATTTTCCTATAATACTTTGGTTAATATTTACTGACTAATCTCAAATTACTGATTTATCGAAATATTTTTATCAGAATTATTTTGAATGAGAAATTCATTCTATTACGTATAATAATCTGCAAGCCGTCGACATAGATATTATATATTTTACTCATGAATCATAGGTACTCAGAAGCAGGGTTGTAAAAAACCCGGGTTTTTTCATGCCACTACTGGGTTTTTCAAAAAAGCAGTTAAAAAATATTAGTGTGTAATTTCTGCCTTCATTTTAATTCCAAGTTTTATATCGTTGAAAAGAGAAAAAAAATCTCTATTAAGACGGGTCATAGCCAACTATGAGCTCCATATAAAAATTTGAATTCGGTTTGAATTTCTCAAAATCTGTAGGAGATAAAAAAAAATTTGGAACTGCTGTAAATTCCTCGTTAAAAACTACCTATAGAAACTTGTACTAATTCAAACAAAAAAGTTATAGGTGAAAAACTAAATTGGCTAAACTTTCATTTTTGCGTATATCTAGTCACCTATGCATTTTTGTGAGAAAACAAAAACATTTCTAAATTGGCCCTCTAAAGGGCCAACTTTTGTCTAATTTAACCAACTTCGTATCTCTTATGATTCTCGAGATCCCCATGCTTAAACAGTTTCATAGGACACCCCTGTATACAATATTCATATAAAATGGGGGTTTTTGATGGGTTTTTTCGGGTTTTTCAGGCGGGTTTTTTCCGCAAAAACCCAGTGGGTTTTTTCGGGCTGGGCAAAATCACAACAACCTTGCTCAAAAATGAGAAATGTATAATCTCTGAATTGAACTCATTTATATGATTGTCTCTAGAGAACATTTAGAATCAAATATTTTACAACACCTAATAAAATATTTTTCATTTAAGTTTAGTATGCTTTATTTATTTAGCCGATTTAGCCTAAACGAATATTAGAATACTTTTGTGCAATCAATTATATTGCCCCCCTCTTTTACAGTTCTAAAAGTAAAGTTTCCAGTTCTCTCCACGTTTGAACTTCTTGTATTCACATCCGGACATACGGTCCGGACTCACGCTATGCTCGGCCCCCGGAAGTGGCTGATGGTGCATCGCCCCCCACCACTACCCCATACACGATGCGAGGTTATTTACCGCACCTGAGCACGCTAGATGACTTCCTACGCATGATAAGCCAGCGCGAGTTACTAGGCCAAACAAATGAAGCCGAATCGACGATTGTGTGATAAGGATGATCGGGTGGGAGGAAATGGATTGTGGAGTGAACGGTATTGAAATTGACTGTTTGCTTTGATGTTTTATCAATAAAGGCTGGTTTATAATGGATGTAACTGTTGACTTCTTCTGTGTTCTGTTCACATGAGCTATAGATATTTCTATGTTACGGTTCATAATGACACTGGATTTGACGTTTACCTATACTGTAACAGTAAGGTTCGCCAACTTTTAAGAAAACTTCCTAGAGTATCACTATATAAAAAGAGTATGGCCATGGGCGCTATTTTTAAACATGTAGCCATGCTTTAATACTCTAAAAAACTGTGGAATTAATTAATGTTTAACTGTTACGATATGATATCCAAAAATTAGTTCAGTATCTAACTTTAAAACTCATCATGAATTACCAAACATATTATTTTACTCAAATACTATTTTACTGAAGTCAGCCATACTCTGTATGCTCTATACATACATACTTCACTCTTCACTCTTTCCCAACAAATAGCAATTAAGTTCTATTTGTTCTTTGTTTACTTTTTGATGATTATTTTATATTTCGCTACAATATTTATTGTTATAAACATTGCAGATTCAATTATGTAACTTTCAACAAACGGATCCATCTGACAGATATAAGAAAGGTTATGTCGTCAAGTTAGCAGATTACTGAAATGATTATGAACCACACACTTCTCATTCACATCACACATCTTACAGAATACAGAAGAAGTAACCGATTACATCCATTATAAACCAGGCTTTACATCGGGATGGCGTATTTATGTTAAATACATTTTAGCTAGAGAGCCGTAATATAAAATCGTGCCTGATTATAACATTTGCCAGAAATGACATTTTGTGTTAATTCAAGTTTTCCCTTCTGGAAAATGTAAGAATAAAATTTGTCTTAACATATATTTTATTACTTCTGTTACATGAAATACATAATAAAGGGCATTCGAAGAAATTATTATATAACTAAATTAACATGAATAGAAAAAAAGGTTTTCAAAATTTTGTTTAACTACATGCTGGGTAGTTTTTCTTATTACTTTTAAAAATTGAACTAAATAAATTAGTTATTATGAAATCGTACAATAATGAGTTTCTTTAGCTCTGCTAAATCGTACAACTTAAGTACAACTTTAGCTCTGAATTTTTAGATCAACCAGAGCGCTGCCTGTGCACTCTATAGTGACGAGAATTTGCCAGGACGTTGGATATTGTTGTTGCAACCGGAAATCACCATTTGTTTTGTGTTGACATTTTGTTTTAGTATTACAAATTTAAAATAATTTGGCGATTTCATAAAAAATATAATATATATCTCAGCTGTAAATAGTTATTTATGTAACAAGTAAGGAAATAAAGGAACCTTACGTACCTATACGAAATTTGCAGCACGAGGCGCAGCCGAGTTCTGTTAACACATAATTAAGGTAGCTACTGAGATTTCTTACGTGTTGCATACAATATTTTTTCTACTTTCGTTCGAATAAGTGCAATTCTTTGAAATTATGAAATTTTGACATTTCATGATATTTATACATTTTGACAGAACAAAAACATGTAAATTAGATTATCTACAAACGACCTTTTTATTGTAGTTTTTTAAATTTAAACTATTTAATAAAAAGAGTAAAATAAACCATTGCGTAAAATAATGATGTTCATAACCTTACACAAATTAGTTAAATAAAGTATAATTAATTACCTTAAGAAAGTAGAAAAACTAGTTTTTATTACTCGAGTGGTTATTTTTTTCATCTAGGCACTAGAAAAATAATATTCCACATTCGTAATAAAAAATCCTTCTTTACAGCCTCAGCCTAGATATATAAACAACTATTTCATCATTCAATCAAACTATAGGTATAGCTACTCGTTTTATAATAATAACAAAAATTATTTTACATTGATGTCACAGACGTTGTAAAAATGATATTTTACTTGTCAAAGTGTGAAAATATAATATAAGTAATAAGTAAATAAGCAAATAAGACAATTTAGAGAAATATTTCGTTGACTGTTTCGCTTCCTATTTACGTTTTAAATTATATAGAGATGATCCGGAGCAATTATGTGTCGTTGTTAGCATAAAAAGAATGAAAGTTTGTCTTGTAGAAGAAACCGGAAAGCACCTCCCAAGTACCGGACGTGATTATTGTCTGAATTATGCATGGCTTGTATTGTTAACGAAGTTGTAAGATGCTATTTGAATTTTTGTTTGTCACTTACTTCGGAGGTTGTTTTCTTTTATTTATCCGACTGGCCACCTTATATAGGGTGATTCAAGATCAGGTTCCTCATGGTAGTAGCATATACTTCTCAAACGCTACGAAATTAAAGTGACTTTTTAGACTATTGTACAAAATTAATCATGAAGCAGTACACGACGGAAATCGCGTTAAAATTATCACAGATTATTATGAAAACGGAGAAGTTCATACCCACGTGGTCTACGTGAATATTTTGGTATACAAAATCGACCTTCTGAGCGACAATTTGTGAGACCAATTGGAAGATATGGACATCGAGGATCTCTGGTTTCATGAGATGGTACCACTAGTCACACAGTAGCGGAAACAATCACATTACTGCGCAAAAAATTGGCAGGAAAGATCATGTAAATAACTCATCTTTCTCTGGGTTTATTTAAAGAGTAGTGTCTTATGCGAGCGAACCGAATACGATTGCTGAGCTGAAGGAGGAAATACGACGCAAAATAGATGACATTGTGCCGCGAAATATTAATAAAATTAATGTTAAAAACGCGAATAATCTTAATCGATTGGATGATGAGTAAAATAGTATAAAAAGCTCTTGGGAAAACTTATTCTAGCCGCTCACCTATAGCTTTCCTCGGCGCTGCGTACCTCAGTCATCTGAAGCCTGATTTACATTATACTTTTTTCGTCTAGATTCGTGCTAGATTTTTCGTTTGATTTCCATCCGAGATTCGTTCGAGTTACATATTTTATATACAAATGGTCTAAGTTAGGCAACTTCAAAATAATAAATAATATTCTTACTTATTCTGACAAGTGACAACTTAAGATTTGAGGTTCGAATTTGTAATGGAAAAAATATTGACACAACTTTAATAACACGTACAAGTGCAAAACTCATAAACGTCAACGTGAACAAATCAAAACAAAATATCAAAGCTTTTAAATGTTGGTCAAACTGACTCCATATTGAATAGCGCATGCGTAGACAAATTTAGTATGAAAATAGAGCCGGGTGTATATTTCTATACTAGGAAAAAGTATGGAAATCGAACGGAACTTGAATGGAAATTTCTGATTTACATTATACTAGAAATGGCTACAAACTTCTCGGATGAATCTCGAACTAGAATCTAGACGAAAAAAGTATAATGTAAAACAGGCTTAATACAGTGCTCGGCTGTAATGCAGTATTTCCCTACTCGGTATGTAATACACTATTGAACACCTGCATGTTTTTATATAAAAAATGCCTTTTAATGAAAGTCCATACTTCATTATTTATTTACACCCAATTCCATTTCATCCCCAAATTTAGGTATCCCTTATCCACTTTCTCTTTAGTGCTAACCTATCACGAATAGCGTAGAGAAGTAGAAATTCGTAGGAATTATTAGCCTTGTAATTACTTACAGATTAAGGGTTCGATTTTCGGTGTATTGTGTGTTTTAACTCCGGTCTTTGAGAAGGTTTCATGTCGGAAAGACATGCATAGGGACGACTCGTAGAATCAAATAATACATAGTCACGCATAAGGGGGAAGTGGAAACCGGAATCGAATTGAAGAAGTTTTGTTATAGCTATAAATTTTAGATTCGATACAGAAGCTTATTTACTCGTTTAATTTTCTATTCTACTGTTTACCGATTATTGCAACAGCGAAGTACAATAGTTAATGAGGGCGATTAATAAATTGAGACATTTAACGCGTGAGAGAAGGGAACGCGTTAATTGTTGAGATTATTAATCGCCAATTAACCAGGGTCGTCCTTAGATATTTGGCGCCCTTGGGCTACAATAATGTGTTAATTTGTCGAAAAATAATAAACAGGAATAAACGGAATGATTATGACAGTTTTAGCTAAATAATATTCAGGTAACATTGAACTTAGCAGTTTCAAAAGTTACGAACCTAACATATTTGTCATGGAATAAAATTAGATTTTCTCCAAATCTAAAAGATATGATCAACGGAAAAATATTGTAACTAACTCATGTGTTAATAGGCGATTAATTGTCGAAATTATTAATCGCCCTCATTAACTCAGTTAGTTAATAGTTATTTAACACTAATTAATAGTTTTTCAACTTTCTCCTGTGTTAATGAGGGTGATAAATAATTGAGACATCATAACGCGTGAGAAGCGAACGCGTTAATTATCGAGATTATTAATCACCTATTAACACATGAGTTAGTTAGGGGCCGTTCACATAATACGTCACACGATTTTTGACCATTTTTGACTCCCCCCACCCCCTTGTCACACTACGTCACAAATCGGTAACCCCCTCCCCTCCCCATGTGACGTCACAAAAATATAAATTTAAATTTTGAAAAAAGTGAAAATTATGGGAAAGTAATGATTTCATCTTGTCGCAGAAAAATTCTCCCATAAACACGTAATCGCGCTATGATCCGCTATGATCAACTTGTTATAATAATATTGAAGTCCCTAACTCCGTTGCAGCAAACATTCGACAGCATCACCGTAACGTGTTCCTATAAAGACATCATGTTTGTATTATACAAATTCGTAAGTTGTCACAACTGATCAACGCAGTTCAAATATCCGCCAATATACCAGAAAAAACATGTGAACAAAAATTGTTTTAATAATTAGTAACGTATTTCATATTTCACCTCAATAAACCATCAGATAGAGTTTAGGTCTTTTAGACCTCGTATATTTTGCACGATTTCTTTTGAAATTTTTGCACTTTCGTTTAAAAAATGTTTTATTTTCATATTAACTGAAAATTCATAAGTAAAATTTTTGTGACGTCACATCATGATGAACCCCCCCGTACCCCCATGACACATTTCGTTACAAATCCTGGACCCCCCCCCCTCCCCCTAAGTGCGTGACGTATTATGTGAACGGCCCCTTACAATATTTTTCCGTTAATCATATCTTTTAGATTTGGAGAAAATATAATTTTATTCCATGACAAATATGTTAGGTAGTAAAGTTTGGTAGGTTAGTTAGCTAGAACTGTCGAAATAATTTCGTTTAATTCTGTTAAGCATTTTTCCACAACTTAGTGCTTGCTAATATACTATATTACGTGTATTCAACGCATTACAAAAAATCGTTGATTAATAAAAATCATGCATTAATAGGGGTCATCAATGTAGGTATGATTTTTTTACATTAATGATTCTCATTAATAAACGATCAACGGAAAATGATATTAAAATTAATATCTGCTAAAGCTTATGCAATTTAAACGAAAATAAAATAGGATTTAACTTCCCACACGTGAATGTTTCATGTGATTTGATAAGCTGATGGCGGATCAAAATTCAACCAATATATTATGTAGTCCGGTGTCCGGCATGCGTATGCATATTTGATAGGTACATATTATTGAGAATATTGTTAATTTTGTACAGATGTTGTTTACGTTTCATGAAAAAGTGATACACGTAAAGCATAAATTGTTTGCATATTTTGCAAAGAGTTTTATTTATTTATTTTGTGCATATTTTTGTTGACACGCATAAATTGCCTATTTTAGGACAACGTAAAGCATGGAGAATGCTAATTTTGATTTATTTATTTGAAGCGTTATTAAACATACCAGAAACAATTTCTTTATATCTTCCCCGATATGTCGTCTCCACATTCAAATTATCGAAGTAACCATTCAATCATACCTAAATTACCTCAATATTATCTTTCTCTTTTTAAAATGACACATAATTACAGGCCGGGAGTCGATATCTTTACGTTTGTTGTTTAAACCGATCTATACAGAGAGAAAAATAAAATAAGTTAATGAAGGGTCAGGCGTTCGTTTTTATTCTTTATGTGCGCCATATAACCAGCTTTAAGTTCAATTTTAAATGGGACGATATTATTGACATAATATAACAAAATACACTAAGAAGAAACAACGATTAATAGGTGGATTTATTTCTGTTCCCAGTCAAATTATGATAAGAATTGGACTAAAAAAGTGTTTTTCACAAGATCAAGATTAATTTTATCAAAAAAGATTACACCTACCGCACAAAATAACGGTTCAGGTTATGTTCGTGGTTCACTGTGCTGTATAGGGTTCGGTTTCGTTCCGGTTTTCAAAATTGTTCTTGAAATGAACCGGTTACAGGTTTTCAATCAAGCATTTCGGTTTCGATTCTATACTTTATAGACCATTAATTATTCGATACGTATGCTCAGAAATCACCAATCACAATGCAGTGATTACTACCGAAATGGAACTAATGTTTCCTTATGGGAAAATTTGCATTTAAAAAAAATAATAATAATTCATGCAGACAGAATAATATGGCCGTTTTTTAATATAAGTTATATTTAATGACGAAGTATCGAATTCTGCCCGTGTTTAATTAAATGATCATTAGTTTATTATGTGAAAATAATAATGAAAATTTGAATTTTTTTAGCGGCATGCCGACAGCTCGAGTGACAAATAACTTAAAAAGTGTGTTTCTCTGTTGATGTAGTGTCAAATAATTTTAATTAATATGTTTAGTTACAAATATTGTGTTTCAAATCATGTTATAAAATTAAAAAATTAAAATATTCAGCATTGAACCGGCTGATCATTGCTAACTTATTTTAAAAATAAAAAACTGTTGGCATCCCTGGCATCACTTTGTTACATCGCAAAATCAGCCGGCAGAGGCGCTATAATAATTTATATGGTCTATTAAATAACAATCAATTACTTAAAAATTATTGGACTAAAAAGAATAAAATTTCTAAGATCAAACAAAACTGTTAAAATTTAATAATTTCTTTATACTGTTCCGAGCCGGTTCACAGCCATCGGTTCGGCTCCGATTATGTGTTTGTTGAAATATTTTTAACGGTTCTGCTTAGGTTCCCGGTTTACTAAAATAGCTGCGGATCGTTTCGGTTCCGTTCGGTTCGAGTCTCTGAACAAGTGAATAAAGTTTAATCGTTGTTCAATCTCTTTATATATAGGGTACAATTAAAGTATCTACCACTAAGATACGCTATTTGCTTAAGGAGTGCGTCATCCTCTGCAAATAATGTTTTCATCATCCAAAAACGAATTATTCAAACTATAGCAGGTGTTTCTAGCTTTGACTCCTGTAGACAACTGTTCAAGGAATTAAAAATTCTTACACTGACATCGCTCTATACTATTCTCGAACTTTGCTTGTATGTTTTCAATAACAAAAATGATTTTCATTTAAACTCCACTCTATCATACACTCTTTCAACTCGAGACAAAAGCAGATGTTTCATAAAATATACCAAACATAAAGCACAACAATTTAAATTATCTATCTAATATTCAAGGCTTAAATATTATTAATAAATTACCGACTTCTTTAATAGAAGAGAGTAATAAAAATAAATTTAAAAACTCACTAAGGTTATTTCTTCTGAATAAGAGTTACTACTTTAGATGAATTTTCTGCAGACTGCGGCTGATTGATCTCAATATTGAATTTAAGTACTCTAAATTATTTTAATTCTCTTTCTCTAAATTGACTGTTTCTAGTCGATACACTTTCTTTTCTGTACCCAACTCTGACATATTCTATACTTGTATTTTACTTGTCAATGGAATAAATACTTTTACTTTTTACTCACATGTTAACGCTGTTTTACAAAGCCTTCTATTGCCTTTGAAAATAGATCTTAACAAGTCACTATAACTACTCGCTTGTAATTTTTTTTTACTTGTTAGTTCTGCGCATATGTTTTTCTTTACAAGCGTGCTCAGTTTTACTGTTGTGTTAAACAATTTACGTTGGCACAGCAATCATACTTCCAAGGCTTATGAGATATTATTTAAGAGAAAACAGTTGTGTGTAACTGACAGGATTTGGTTACTAGTTTTTAATTTTATTCTGATTTACAGATGAGTAACAAGTAAAATGTTGTACAATACACGCAGGGTAACTGTTTTTACTGCTTCAAGGAGGTTACAGGCTCGCCTAATCGGCTCGCCGGTCATTTCCTCCTTTCAGCAGTAAAAACTGTTTACCCTGCTAGTAATGTAATATACTATATTATTATTATTATTATTATTATTATTATTATTATCGACTGTTACTTTTCTGTTTGTGGGACTCTAGATCGGCTTAACTAAATAAAGCATCTTATTCACATCTCTGTTTCCGTATTTCCCTCGCCTCGTCAAGGCGTCTAGATTCCCAAGCGCGCGATATATCTCCTCACTGGCGTTGAAAGAACAAACGACGACTCGGTGACGTCAGCACCGCGACGCCGCTAGTTTATGGCCCATTGTTGCTGCTGGGAACAATTACGTAAGCCGAGACCGCCGCTGGTCACGGAGGCTGGCCACGGGATGATCTCTTGTAATGGGACTTTTTTACTGTGGTTTTTACACAGAGAGACTAGGTTTGAATTTGGGCTGAGGGTAATTTTTGGGATAATATGTTCTCCTTCCGGGTGCTAGCTCGATTAACTTATTTATACTTCATTTCAGTTAGAAATACAGCCTAGATAGCACAATTATCCAAAAGATATCACTAGGAATTATTTGAAGATATCTTATGTACTGTGAACTTAAAGTAATCCCCATGAAGTTATCCCTTGAATATCTCCAAAAATTGGTCTTATATATGTATCTTTTAAAGTTATTCGAATGATACCATCTTAACAACGATCCGTAGGATGTCATAGTGAAGATATCTTAAATACTGTGAACACAAAGTAATGCATTTGAAGTAATTCATTTGATATCTTCTAAAATTGATCTTACAAATATCTTTTACAGTTATTCGAACGATAAGTATCATCTAAACGATCCGTAGTGAATTTGTCTTATATACTGTGAACTGAAAGCAATATATTAAGTTTGGAATATGTATCAATAATATACTTTTGCGTAGAGCTAATTATTACAACAATTTGTAGAAATAATATTCAAAGGATTTAATTTTAGAAATTGTTTGTTTTTTTACAGAAAACTTTACCTGTCATATTATACTTCTAAGATTTAATAATGCATTGTTTGATTCATATACATGCATACATAAAACACGCCATTTCTCTAAAATAGAGTTAAAAACATCTTAACACGAATCTTTACAAACGTTCAACATTTACCCATAATCGATTTACGCTGCCTAACATCTCATCCATGCAATCAATACATACTTACATGATCAAAAACATAAAGAAGTTTATGCTGAAATTAATGAATCTAGAAATAACTGCCCTGAATTAAAATTAGTACCGATGTAACTAGTAATTTTAAATAAAAAAGAATTTTAAATAACCTATCCGCTAACAATAATGATAGTGAGTTGACGGTTAATAACAACACACGTGGTAAAATACATATCAATACGATATCGATATTTCACAATATGTTAGCATGTGAGGCAGTGACCTCTATATACATAATGGACGTGCGTCTTGGGTAATATATGTGTCTCCACCGAAAACGCAACCCGCATAACTAGTGGACTGGGGTTTTCTGTCAAATTTTTGTGTATAGATAGTCCAAGAAATGTTGTCCATTTTTTGTTCACATATTTCATGCAAAAATAAATATTACAAAATTTTTGAAGATAAATACATTAAATACTGGTTTGACACTTACAGAGTAAAATAATGCAATAAAACATAAAGTTACAAATATTGTCTTAGCCCTCTTGGCTTTGTCTAACTATATACAGTTGACGCGATGCGCACTAATCACTTTTAGAAAGAGAGGTCCAGTCCACCATGACAGATAACTGGAGACAGCCCCTTACATTGTATAGATATAGGAGACGCAGGTCCATTATGTATAGGTATAGAGGTCACTGATGTGAGGCTACTAGGGACAATCCAGTTGGATAAAAGACTATTTTATTTAAAGTGATGATTGGAAACCGTGTATAAAAAGTCAACATCCCTCTCGTGTTATGCACTGAACAGTGTGTCACTTTTTCTTTCGTTTTCGTCCATACGTGACTTGTAAACAGCGTTGCGTGTTTCGCAGTCTTCATGTGACCAGCGTACAGCGTGTTTTCAAATTAACAAAACATGCAAATAATTGCTGCGTAACGTTCCACCCTAACCCCTGCTGAGTCTGTAATAATCGCATGCGCATTAAAAAATTATAAAGAGGACATTGGTTTACAACCGGAAATGCATGATAGATAATATTGTAATAGTATATTATGTAACAAGTTTTATAAACGTCATTTTTGTCACAAGTTTTTTTGGAACGAGTGCAGAGTGTATAAAAAAACGAGTATCTATAGGTACTATTTCTAAGACCACAAATTAAACAACATAACATTTCGGTTAAATCATAATGATATTACTATACATAGTACAAAATTCTAATTAGGCAAGTGCATTTAACTGAAATCATTAATTTCATTCAGTTTTTCACGAAAATTAAGTGTCAAATATATGTTCAGCCTTCAGCCCTTGATTAAAATCGGTCAAAGCCACGACTTGTCGAAGTGTGTTAAAAATGTTATTTAGCGTTGTGCTAAATTTTTACCACTCCAACTTTTACCACAGAATTTTTACCACCATTCTTTTTTACCGCTATCCTGTTTTACCGTTAACCCATTTTTTACCACTCAATTTTTACCACTCCAACTTTTACCTCTGCATTTGTACCACTATACTTTTTACCGCTATTTCGTTTTACCACTAATACATTTTTACCACTCCGTTTTTACCATTACAACTTTTACCACCATACTTTTTTACCGCTATTCCGTTTTACCATTAATAGTACGGTTTTGTTAGTGTAGTAAATACCAAAACCGAGTTTGTGGGGCGCTAGTACGGTTTTGTTAGCTTTGTTAGTGTAGCAAACCTAGTTTGTGGGGCTCTAGTACGGTTTTGTTAGCTTTGTTAGTGTAGTAAAAACAAAAACCGAGTTTTTGGGGCTCTAGTACGGTTTTGTTAGCTTTGTTAGTGTAGTAAAAACAAAAACCGAGTTTGTGAGGCTCTAGTACGGTTTTGTTAGCTTTGTTAAAAAAGAGACGGTGGTAAAAATGAATTGGTAAAAAAACACGGTGGTAAAAATGAATTGGTAAAAAACACGGTGGTAAAAAATGGATTGGTAAAAGTATAATGTTGGTAAAAAATAGATTGGTAAAAGAATTACGGTGGTAAAAAAGGGACGGTGGTAAATATGGATTGGTAAATATGGAGGCAAATCGTTATTTAGCGCTATGGAAACCAGTTCGTTAAATGATGTTTTAATACCAGGTACATCGTATTACTACGTAATAGTTGCACCGAATCGTTCAAATAATGATGCCAGCAATGTAATCAGCTGATGTAGGGAAAATTCATTAAAAAAATAAACAGATTTGGTGTTTTTGATCATGTTAATAATGAACCTTTATATTTTATAAGGTGAAAAATAGTTAACAGTTATTTTAAACAAAACAAAAACTAATTTTCATATATTTTATAAATATGGTTCTGTCTATAGCATTGCGTATCGGTGTACAATCCAAACATTATAAAATTGTCTGTATTTAATTGAATTGATGTCTTCAAATGTAGTTAATTATTACATAGATGTATTTTTTAACATAGCTTTAAATATAATAATAATATTGTAAAAATTTTAAAAATCGAATATTTTTCTTCGTTTATCAGAGTAAGCAGTTTTCCCCTATACCATAATGTTTTCAAATACATATTGTCACCACTTTTGTTGTATTGTTTAGCATTGTTACACTACAACCATTACGTAGTAATATATAAAATGACCAGGAGTACAAAATATTGCGTGTTTAGAAGTGTAGCAGTTTCTGCTTTACTCATTGCATATTAAAAATTTGAAGAAAAAACAGGTACTAGATGTTTGTGAAAAAATCTTTGGAATCTATATAAAAAATTTATGAAAATGTGTTTTAAGCAATTTGTTATATGCATTATTACAAATTTATAAAAATGTAATTCGGCATAATGCTAGTTCCATTCTTCGTCTGTAAATAAATTCTTAAAATTTTACTTTATCTGTAAAACTTAGTGAGCATTTTAAAAATTGCTAGACTGCTTTTACTTATTTGAAGCGAATTTTGCCATGCGTAAGCATAGGACAAACGCTGTGTTGAGCTACGTGGAGTCGATAGCATTAATCTCATAGAAAATACGATATTTTACATAAATAGGTATGTCGGCCAAAAAATATAATACATAATGTGTGCGTTAGGTGTTTGTACACCGCTCGATGTTATTTAAGCACTCCGCTTCCTCCTGCTGTCTTGTACTCCTGCAACTTGATGTCTTGGAACATGTGCACTGGTTCCCAGGACTCCGGGTCTCGCAGGACTTGCAGGAGTGTAGAGAACATCCTGCAACTTATCAGCGCACTCGCAACACTAAATCCGAACTGTTTAGCTAATGTCACACAGATAAGAGACTACACGAGCGTGGAGAACTTGCTGCTGAATTATGTAAGATGCAGCATAGGGCGGGAGTTTAGTGCGCTATGTGCTCGACTCGGCTTCGAATCTAGTCAGGTATTTCACTAACAACTATATAAGTGAGCTGATGAATGATATAACAACACACATTTTCAAATAATTTAATCTTTACTTATTGTTTACATCTAATAGTTATTTAACTTGTAAGTGCTGTGGGGTTTATTTTATAACGCGAGGTTTTATGCTAAAGTATACGACGTGACACGGAGTGTTTAAATAAATCCTAACGTTGTACAAATACCTGACGCACGCAATTATGTATTATATATTTTGCCGACATACCTATTTATTAAAATATCTATTTTCAAATTTGCACTAAAATTGCCGTCTGTCAATTAGTCTTGGAACAACTGCTAGGAGATGGCGCCAGCAAATGTCAAATTAAAAATTAATGTAATTTATTTATTTCAGACTATTCAACAATTACTGTGTAAACTAACGTGTTTGTAGGCTCTTTTTATATTATATAGCAACTTCCTTTTTAAACGTTTTTGAATAACCTCGTAAAGCTACAAAATGTTGAATTTCTTTACTTTCCCTCGGTTGGTGTAGTAAACTTTCATTACTTACTTGGGTAGTGACATTAATCGTCCATGGGATGTTCAAAAATATCTTATTCTTGATTTCTAAGTGATACTATTACGAAAGTTTATCCTAGTTACATCCTGAGTACGTACAAACATTGGGATGTTACATAGATAATGTTACTATGGCCAGACATTATCAATCCCTAGGATATTAATAGGGTGTTATTGGGCAAATATAACAAATTACAAGCTTGATGTTCACATTCTTGAAATGTTCTGGGGATTTTATTTTGTCAAAAACCATCACCTGTCAAACTTTTCATTTTCACGGTATATTTTTTGTCGAACAGATCTCCTTTATATTTTTCTGGGACGGAATGTTCTGCTTTGCACTTGTTCTGAACTGTACTCTGAAGAGCTCTTCTCTTCTCTGGGTGAATTTTTAATCGCTCTCCAATCGTCAGAAGCCCGTAACAGAAGCCGAGACGGCGTAGCAGAAGCCTCGTTAAAAAGATTATAATTATAAATTATATTTTAATCACCTCATCGGTTACTCATTAAGGAGCCAACGAATTATCTAGAATTTCACGCTGAACTTTACTGCTTAATGAATTCAATTACGAATTTCCACACCAGATAACTATCAAAAATACGACGCAGCCATAAGCCGAGACAAGAAAAATACTATAATATTCAATTAGTTTTTAAGCGGCCCGTCTACTTTTTTCCCGAAATCCTAGAATACTCTCAATTTTAATATTTTTCTATTCCACTCCCTTCCCCACTACCACGGTTGCGCGAAACCAGCTCGAAACTCGTACTTTACCGCATCGTAGCTATCATCAATATCATTTTGAAGTTGAAAAATATTGGGAAAGTGTTTTCGTTCTGTCAGTTTATTATTGAATTCAAAATAATGTTTTAATATAGAAAAACTGGATCTACAGATGTCTTTTTTAAATTAATTTCTATCATGAGACATAACCGCGTAAAGTTCGCATAAATTGGAAATTTTAAAGATTTTTTCGGAAATTTTATTACAATGTACAATTTTTGTATTAAAATTTTAAAAAGAACTGTTAATTGTTCATTTAAATGTTTAAATATATAATCCTTGCTGAAGTAAAATTTTACTATTTTTGTCACTGGCCACGAAGCACTCGCTACGTTACATTTTATACTGGATTTTAGGAGGTAGACGGGTCCCTTAACAAAAGGGTTTTTGATAACTGTCAGTGCAAATTTATCAGAGGAAGCCTAATCCGGCCACTTAGGATGGCAGACCGAACATTCCATCTTCAGCAGATATGCAAGACCCACACCCTTCAATTTCACGACTAATAAAATGTCCACACTAATTTGACCGCTGGCTCTTAGACTAATATGACATTAGATGCACAATTTTAGAAAACGACTGATTTTATAATTAGCCTGCGACATGTATGTACATATACATTCAATAGATTTTGTGTTGTTTATTATATTTAAAAATCGTTTTGCGCCTTCGCTGAATTCCGGTCTTCTTTTTGTCTGATACAAATGGTAAACATTAAAAAACCATTAAATCAGATTTGTAAATATTTCGCAATTAATTCCAGCGCGGTTCGCTCTGAAAAAACTGTCACGTACATGCAAATAAAAATGAAATTAAAATTTTCACCCCAACGACATGTGCGGCATATGGCGAGAGACCACGTATGTCCGTATGTATGAGCGATACGCTACGTTGTACAAGTATTACGCCATGTTCTCCAGACCTAAAGAGAACTAAATGCCTTTTATGTCGTTTGCTTTAATTAACATTGTATTTTGTGTGTTTAAACGGGGTTGGAAACTAAAATGAATTCTAAGTTTGTATCATTTCCTCCAAAAGGCTGACATGTGTTTCATCTACCTAATTTTCATCATTTCCTGACCTTCTTTCTAATCATTTATTATAATCTGATTCTCGTTGTATTTCTCGATATATACAGAGTGATCATAAATGATAGACCATCACATTACTTTAGAAGCATGTTTTACATTATACTTTTTTCGTCTAGATTTTAGTTCGAGATTCATCCTAGAAGTTCCTAGCCATTTCTAGTATCATTTAAATCAGAAATTCCGTTCGATTTCCATACGTTTTTCTAGTATAGAAATATATGCCCGGCTCTATTTTTCTATTCTAGATTCATTCTAGATTTCTCTACGCATGCGTAGTTCAATCTGGAGTCAGTTTGACCAACATATTGATATACATATTGATTTGTTCACGTTGACGTTTATGAGTTATGCACTTGTACGAGTTATTTAAGTTAGGTTAATATTTTTCCATTAGAAATTCTAACCTCCAAATCTTAAGTTGTCACTTGTCAGAATAAGTAAGAATATTATTTATTATTTTGAAGTTGCCTAACTTAGACCATTTAAGAAAAAATCGAAGAATTCCGAATAGTTTGGAAATAAAGTACGAAAATCGAACGTATCTCGGATGGAAATCAAACGAGAAATCTAGCATGAATCTAGACGAAAAAAGTATAATGTAAAACAGGCTTAAGGCAGAAAGCAAGTTAGGAACACTTTTATTAATTAATATTGAAAGAAAACTGTAATTTTTTGACATTTTAAGGTTAGTATGGTGAGAATAGTTTATTATCACATCGAGGTGGCAATAATAAAATCAGAACGATGTGGGTCGGTCAATCATTTATGATTACTCTGTATTAGAAGAATTATCACATTCCAGCAGAAAATAGTGTATTGCACAACGAGAACCGAAAGTTAGAAATATCGTGCGAGTGTAAAGTTTGACGAACAAAGTGCAACCGAGTGAGACAACGCACGGGAAATACAATATTATTTTCGAACGAGTTATGAACGTTATTTTTTACTACCACAAAAATATCGCATCCATTTTACTTAAATGAGAATTATTATTATATCATTTCAAAAAATGAACAAACAAGGCAAAACTGCTTGGCTATGTAGTTTTGTGGTTCAAGCCTCTCGGCCTAGGCCTGCAGTGTATGTGTGTATGTGAAGTCGTTAAATTGTAAAACATCTTGCAATTAAACGCTTCAAGCTCACCACTTGATCGCCTTAAATGTAATAGAATTGCCGCTTTGAATTTCAATAAACGGATTGAGATTTTGACTGCACCAAGACGAATCAGTCGAAGTGGTTGAACGACTCTATAATTTGGGCTAAATCCTGTTGACTGATTACCAGCAAAATATTGATATAGTCGTGAAGTAGTCGTCTAAAAGTATATTTATTGAAATAAATCCAAATAAATTATTTATTTATAACTATGAGTTTTGAATCTGTAATTCTTCTAACGTTGCGAATGCAATTAAAATGTCTTGAACAATATTGCGAGATATCCGTGCGTTGTTTAAGCATTGCCATGGCAACACACATAATTTCACATTTGTTTCGTGAACGCCAGCTAGTTAATTAATCAGACGTTATAAAGTTTGAACAATGGAAGTTTTGTTAATTACACAAACATAATGGTATGCAGTAACATAGCATTGTGACAGTACTGCGAGCCGGACCACTTAACATGTAACTTTAAACACTCGTTTTTGAACTGTAACAAGTTTTAAACAGATAATTATAGCGGATTACACAGAGCGACAATTCATACGGCAACTTCTCCAATAGAAGAGAAAGAGAGGGAGAGCTTCCTTTTTAAAAACAAAGTAAACATGATTTGAAAATTTTTACACTTTTGGAACTATCGTTATTTTGCTGTATTTAAGGTGATACAGATACAGATATATCAATAATTACTCGTATTGTACACTATACAGGTTGTTTCATAACTTCTAGTACATATGTTAAAGGTTGTTTGATATGCTGATTACGAATCAAAAATATGTTTTTTAAATTCGAAAATTTAAGGGTAGTTTACCTGCAACATTTTTTGTAGTACCTACTGCTCTGGATTTGTTATCCTATAAAAGACAAACAATAGAAGTAGGTAATCAACATCTTAAATTACATACCTAATACTAGTAAAATAAACAAACAAAATTTAATTATTTTCAATGAAACAATAATTACTCCACCCAGTGGCAGTGGCAACGAAACATTTTTGACTGAGAAACATGGAAATTAATTTTGCCATTTTAAAAAAATTCTTTTTTATTCGTATCAAACAACATATACGTACCCTTAACGTATGTACCTGAATTTAGGAAACACCTTGTACACATATAAAAGAGACGGCAAATGGTTCATAATACATGAAGGTTACACGTGGAAAGTAGATGAATTTTATGTGGTCACTAAATAGTGTTGCCACAAGACGAGACGAGACGAGACTTGACATTGGTCTTGTCTTGGTCTTGAGTTAGTCTCGAAAACTTGGGTCTCGTCTTGGTCTTGACAAGACAAGACTTAACGGAAGTCTCGTCTTGGTCTTGAGTCTCGACAAGACTCTTGGTAATAGGCCCCGCATTAATTATCAAATTTTTGTAAGTATTTAAGATTTCATGAAAATATAAAAGTATCCAGTGCAACTGCAATTAAAAGATTCTATTATATTAAATGAGATATAAATTTAAAAAAATTTCAAATGTCACTTTATGTACAAAACTCATACAATACATAATTATTATTTTCGTTTCAGTTTATTTGTATTCTTTTAAAATCTAATCACTTAGGTACTAGAGATTAAACAAACTCAATGAACAACTTATTAACAATCAATAATGATAAAATCACAATAGACATTGGAAATTAAGGCTTTTCGACCCTCAACAAAAATTTCGCATCTGGATTTTCAAATAATCTTCTTTTAGTATACAACCAGAACAAAACAGTCGGTATGTTCTTCAGAGAACGATCATAAATCATAACATTTACATTTTACAACTTAATCCCTCTAGGTAGAATTCTATCATTCAAACTCCTCAAGAATAGAATCTTTTACTTAGAACAACGCGACTGACGAATATTGAATATACATGTAAAATTAATTTAATTAAATAATTAAAATAAGCCACCTATGAAATTATTCATCAATATATTAATTAGGATAGTATAACAAACTATACCACAACCCAGTACAAAACCCCAGTTATTTTTTGTTTATACTTATTTTAATAAATAATTGTGGACTAACTTTTAAGAAAAATCTTATGCATTAACAAACCAACTTGTACCGGTCACCACTATAAATAGGTATTGTTTTTTAATTAGTAAATAGTCTCAATTTGTTCATAACTTATTGCAATGACTAATTTATAATTAATACTCGTAACTGCGCGCAAGTTAATAGCAAAATCTTTTTGTCAAAATATATTATATAAACGATGTAATTTTGAACATAGAACGAGTAACATAAATATAATTCTCATAAAAATTAATTGTTTGAGCTTTGGGAATTAGGATCATTTAAAAACTTCAAAAATTAATATCTCGCATACTATAAGTAATTTTCGTGTCGCATTTATACTTATGCTCATGGCGTTTTATAAATTATTAAATAGAAGGAAAACATAAATAAATAGTTGATGAAAAAATAGACGAGAGTCTTATCAAGACTCAAGAAAGTCTTGTCGAGACTCGATACTAGTCTCGTCTCGTCTCGAATTTTTTAGACAAGACCGGATGATGGTATCGTCTCGACTTTTCGAGACAAGACGAGACGAGACCAAGACTGGTCTTGAGTCTTGTGGCAACACTATCACTAAATAAATTTTGACTTACCTTGATTTGTGAAAAATCATACTTGCGTGGTTCAATTATTGTCATAATTTGACTGGGAACTTGGAACAGCAATAAATCCGCCTTTTCAAAAATTATTTGCTGAATTTTGTACACGTTTACTTTAAATATTATAAAATGTTAATCTTTGTTTCGTTCTATGACGAAAATATAGGTTCAGTGATTTGTCACATTAAACCAAAATTGTGATTATGGGTTGCTAGGCTATAATAGTAGCCTGACATTCCGGTTAATTCGGCAATACTCGTCGGCGATCTGATTGGTCCAAACAAATCATAGCAAAAGCTACACCTACTTCTCACTACGATTTTGCGGAGAATAAGTAACTCATTTAGATTTCCTAAAGCTAAGGAACCCTTTATGACTAGGATAATACTGGATGTAACCGGTTACTTATTCTGTATTCTGTAAATTGTAGGTGTTTCTATGGTACGGTTCATAATGCCATGGAGCCGTAACCTTCAAATCCTTTCTTCAACTTTACATAATATAAAATATATAACCAGTTACATCCAGCCTTAGGTATGGTTTATAATGGATGTTACCAGTTAGTTATTCTGTATTCTGTAAAGTTGAACTAAAAGCGTTTAAATTTTACGGTTCAAAATGACACGAAACCGTAACCTTTAAATACCAGTGTTCAATTTACAGCATACAGAAAAAATTAACCAGTAACATTCATTATAAACCAGCCTTAAGCTGCATTCACAGTCCGAAATTTGGTGTAATTAGTATCACTGAAATTGGAAGAAATTCGCAGCTCAAAATTTGAGTCGTAATACAATCAAGACAAAAATATTTAAACGTCTTTCAGACCGAATCAACTGATTTTGTACTTTGTTTATTTATTTTAATTGCCTCCTAACAACTTCACAAATATCACCGAATTTCATCAAATTTCGGACTGTGAATGCGGCTTTATGTCTAAGGTAAAATCTTGTTAAAATAATAAAATCCGAGATTTCCTGCATAAAGTTCAAAGTTAACATCTTCCTTGGACAGAATTACAGCGCTTCGCATTTCAGAATGTAATTCAATATCGAAAGTCCGAGATAAACTACAGTAACAGTCTGAAGTTCTCGCCTGCTCTTAGCTGAATGCATGGCGGATTATTTTATCTATTTTAGATGAAGCTAAACTGCAAGCAATGCTATTCTTTCGCCGAGTTATGCTCTATTTTATAAATTAAACGATTGAAAATTTATAAAGTCTGCCTGCTTGTAGAGAATAATTAGACAAGAGTCGGATATCTTCTAGAAAGTAATCTTGTAATGCAAGAAATGTAGAATTAATAATTTAACAATGACATACGTGTACAGCTGGGACGGTAATTAATTACCTACTTCAGTAATTCAATTAATTTTCTACATAAATTAATTGTAATTGAACTAGGTACTTTTAAAACAAAGTAATTGTTATTTGTAATTAAACAAAAAAAATAAAAGTCATTGACAAAAGGAATTGTTTTTACAATTACCAATGTTTAAATTACATTCAAATATTTAATTCTTATTTAATGTAGTTTTGCTTATAAATATACTATACAGGGTGAGTCATCGAAATGCCCGTCGTCGATATCTCCCTTGTCGTTAAAAATACAGCATAAATATATTAACAGAATTTTTCGTCTACTCAAGGAGCATAACTTAAAATTATTTTCACATATACAGGGTGTTGCATAACGACTTGGCAATAATTGTTCATCTTTTTTTTAATGAAACACCCTATATATTTTTATATATTTTGAATTGTATTTTATTTACCTATACGAAAATATAAATTTCATTTTAGTTTTCCGCGGCGTTGCCAAGTTATTCAATTTTTTCTCTAAAAAAAGCCGAATACACGTATTGTTTTATAAAGGCGTACTCAAGTTATTTTAATAGTAAAAATTATGAATTTTTTTTTCTGTACAGCTGTAACTATACTCTTTGTTCTGACATAACTTTTTTTAAATGTTATTATACAGGGTGTTCAATACAGAGAATCAAATTTACTCAATTTCAAATGGCTATAACTCGTCATTTTCAAATGGAACACCCTATATTTTATTATTCTGTTGTGTGTATTTTTGCATCTTCTTATGTTATAAAGGATGTCCTATGTCTAAAATTATTAATTTCGAAATTAATTAAATTAATGTTTTAAGGCATAGGACAGCCTTTATAACATAAGAAGATGCAAAAATACACACAACAGAATAATAAAATATAGGGTGTTCCATTTGAAAAATACGAGTTATAGCCATTTGAAATTGAGAAAATTTGATACTCTGTATTGAACACCCTGTATAATAACATTTAAAAAAAGTTATGTCAGAACAAAGAGTATAGTTACAGCTGTACAGAAAAAAAAATTCTTAATTTTTACTATTAAAATAACTTCAGTACGCCTTTATAAAACAATACGTGTATTCGGCTTTTTTAGAGAAAAAATTGAATAACTTGGCAACGCCGCGGAAAACTAAAATGAAACTTATATTTTCGTATAGGTACATAAAATACAATTCAAAATATATAAAAATATATAGGGTGTTTCATTTAAAAAAAGACGAACAATTATTGCCAAGTCGTTATGCAACACCCTGTATATGTGAAAATAATTTTAAGTTATGCTCCTTGAGTTAACGAAAGATCCTGTTAATAAATTTTTGCTGTATTTTTAACGACAAGGGAGATATCGACGACGGGCATTTCGATGACTCACCCTGTATAAACATTAGGTATATATTTTTTATTACTTAAATATTAATATTTTCTCAGAAATAACACCTCTGTATTATAAAAAAATCTGATGTACCCAGTACATGACCTATATAAAAAAATAAATTTTATTTACAAAAATTATGTTTTTCTAGTAAATTGAAATAAATTGCTGTGACGTCATTATTTTGTACTTATAGAATAGACATGAAACCATTCTTCGTCACGAATTAAATATTAATTAATTATGTTTTTCTTGTAAATACAAATTTTGCCAAAATAAAAAGTACGGGTCTCATGTTTTTATCTCTTCACAAATATTAAATTTAATAATAAATCATGGAAGTAGCCCATTGACTTATTTGAATCATAACAGCTTAGCTAATTTAAAATTTAAGTGATAGCACTTCAATTTATTGACTATAAGTGTTTTATATCAACAGTGGGTAACCTTTGACATGCCTACTGTAGATTTATTTAATTTTATTGCATAAATAAAGCATCCTGATTGGTTCAAAAAGATGTGTGTGGAAGTCGAATAAACAAAATATAATTAAAATAACACTATGATTACCTAATTAATGTTTAAAACAACTTACTATTCTTAGACGATTGTACTTATTTAATATTTTACAGTAAATATATACCTACTTTTATAAAAATAGAAAACATTGACGACAAAAGGACTAAATTGACTTGACTTGACTTATTTTCATCATAAAATCATTTAGCTGTCTACCCTATCAATTTCAGGTGTTAAGTTTAAGTTTATTTTTTAAATACTACTTTGTATTCAATACATATCTATTTTTTATTTGAAATAAAATTATAATGTAAAGCCTAAACTTAACATCTGATTTAATAGGGAAACTAAAATGTCTCTTTTAACCCTTCTATTACAGACAATCACGTAGAATACTGAATTGTATGTTAAAATAATTATGAATCCAGTGACATGAACATTTTAAAATATTTTAAAATTTATTTGATGAATATTTAAAAAATTCTTTTTGGTTCCTAATTAGCATACCAAACTGTACAGTTTGATTCATCTCTGCCTGTTCATATTTTATTTTTTACAGTGTTATTTGATTTGAAGTCATAGAGTAAAAGTTTTCAAATAAAATATATTTGATTTATCATTGTCACTCTACGTACAATAATCATATGTATACACATTCCATTTGAGCGCAATAACATATGCAACTTTTTATTTCTTAATGGAACACTCTATGAATATTTATTGATTCTGATATTAAAGTAGATATTCTTCAAGAAAGTATTTAGTGAAATTCAAATAATCAAGCTGTCAAATTTTTATAATAATTTATCTTTGTTTGCCAAATTTATATTTCTATTACATCCGCCAAGTATGAATATCATATTAACCATTTCATCTTTACTATGTTGTTTTTTTCAACCAATATAAAGTGTCAATAATTTGACGAATAATCGTAAATAACTTCTTCATTTATAATTTTAAACACTTCACTACATTACTTTTTTGAAGGAAATCTACTTTACTATCAGAATCTATAAATATTTATAATGTGTTCCATAAGAAATATAAAGTTGCATATTATTCCACTCAAATGGAACATTCCATATACAAATGAATATGGTAGGTACGTAGGTATGTCATTGATATTTCAAATACATTTTATTTGAAGAGTTTTACTCTATAACTACCTACTATAAAAAAATAAATAAATAACAGACCGATGAATCATTCTGCACCTATAAACCCTTAATATTAGTACTCGAAGTTATGAAACACACTATATGTATATACTGATGACGTACAGTAGTAGGTAAATAAGTATTTTGTAAATCGTCATAAAAAAGTACGAATGCTGTAATCCTGATTATTTTCGAAACAGAAATCTATGAATATAAAAAAATTGAAGTGATGCAATTCAGTATTCTACATGATATGTCCTATCTCAACTGTGTTCTCATGACATAACATCATGCTATTAGTAGCTGCATGTGTGTGTGTGTGTATAGACTATATACTATATAACTCCGTGTGGCGGTGTTTGTATATTGCTTCTAGAGAGTGTAAAGGTACATTCACAGTTATGAAAATAATAAATAAGTCTTATGACGTATTGTACGCAATTATTCAAGTAATCCTTCTCCTTAAAACTACTTTTTTTTTAAATCCACATTTAAATACATTTTATTTCATATTCTGATAATTCCACAAAAAGACAAATGTAACAATTTTGTCCCAATCTCTCTGATTGTCAGATACTTATGTTTATGTTTATGCTTTCGTAAAATATTTGATCTTTGTATATCCTTGTATTTTTGTCTTATGTTTGTTTTTATTTTAAGCTGTTATGCACACTTTCATAAGAATCTATTTGTTAGATTCTTATTTTTATGTGTAATTTTATTTTTATTTTCATTGCTGTGAATGAACCTTAAGTGTGTATAAATGTTGTGTGGAGTTGACGTTGGCGTGTGGTCAGGATTCCTTACAAATTTCCTAATGCAAATGAATAGAAAATCCTTGGACACGGGAAACGAAACACGAAATTAGATGGAAATGTTGCTGTTCGAATAATAAATCGACGTAAATTCGTTTATTAATAATTTAGAAATTAACATTAAGTGAGATAGGTTTTATTTTACAATGCGAAGTTCTATATTAAAGTATGATGTGAAGCGTAGTACTTTCATAAAACCGAACGATAGGAAAGGCTTCAACACCAGACATGAAAATTGTAGAATATTCATACACAGGAAAATCCATGCACTAGAAGATTCAAATTTAGAAAATTTGTAATTACGTTAAAATACCTACATAAAAAGTTTCATTCACAGAAAAATTAAAATCTAGATATTTAGATTTAGCATAGATGCAAACACAGAAAGATGCAAATCTAGAAAAGTTATAGTCAAAACCGAGTATGTGGGACACGACACAAGAATGTATTGGGTTGTTCATTTAGTTCAGTTAAACATAATTTGTATCTCTCTTGTGTTACTGCGACAAACTAATTTTTTAGATTTGCATCTTCCTGTGTTTGCATTTGCCTATGTTTGCATTTATGGTAAATCTAAAATTGTAGATTTGTATTTTCCTGTGACTGAATCTTTTAATGCAGGTATTATATTACGTATACATTTTCTAGATTGGAATATTTTTATGTGCATGCATTTTCCTGTGTATGAATATTCTAGAATTTTATTTTTTGATGTTAAATGGCCACTCCTAACGATCCAAAAATACCCAACGCACGCATTATTATATTTTTGGCAGACGTTCCTATTTATTAAAATTGTCTATTTTCTAAAAGGTTGTGAGATGCATTTGACATTTGCACTAAAATTGTCTTCTGACAATTAACCTTGAAACAACTGAAAAAAGATGGCGCCAGCAAATGTCAAATTTAATATTAATCTATTTTATTTTTTCAAACTATTGAACAATTATTTGTGTAGGTTCTCTTTATTATTATTAGACTTTTTTGAATAAGTTGCTAAAGTCAGCTCTTGCTATGAAATTTGAAACAAAAAAACCACGTTACAATAAATTATTTTGTGACTTTGGTTTAGAAATAAATCAGCTCATATTTTGCAATGTTCTTAAAGGTTGTGTGAACATGGCTATAGAATATAATAAATTTACTAAACACCTTCCGGTGTTTTGTTAAATGATTTCTAAGAATTACTAAAAAGGCGAGTTTTACATAATTTTTACAATCAAATGCGTTCACTCTCTATAACCATCTTCCAATTAATGTAGGTATATTATCGATTTCAAAAGAAAAATTTAATTTTTGTTTATTAATAAATGTATAAAATGGATTATTAAGTGATAAAAATTAGCTCCAAATTTTGTTAATTGATTTCGCAGCAATTTATAACTTGCATTTAGCAATTCACTAATAAATCATAATTTAAGTTTGAAGTTTTTAATAATTCAGCCAGAATCGTTTAAATTTGAAGCTTCTGTATTCACCATTCACCACTGCGCCTTATAGGCCCTGTTCACCCAAGGATTCTTTGTAGATTCTGTCATGCTTCAAAATGCTGAAAAAAAAATTCTAGTGAGAATTTTCTGTCAAATTGAATTTTTAATGAGCCTTGGAAAAGAATAATTTATAATTTATTGATGGCTTCAAGACCGTGAATTTCTTTTTTTTTGCAAAATTCAGAATCTTCAAAGAGTCCTTGTGTGAACAGGATCTTAACCCACTGGACAAAATAAAATCCCCAGAACATTTCAAGAATGTGACCATCCCAGCCTGTTACTTGCTATATTTGCCTATTAAAATCCTAGCAATTTATGTCCACCCTTACTATCGAATTCATAATTATTATAGGCAGTTGGGATTAAAAATGAACAACTCGTTAAAAACTAATCACAAAAATATGAACCAAACTACACTAAAGTATTCACATTTCTACGCATTTATATAAAGTTATAAATTTTTGTGCAGAAATAACAACAATTTAAAGCAAAAATAAGATTTTGAGACATTTTTAGAAACTGTTAACTTCAATGACGTCTAGTATAACATCATCCAAAGAAATACATATTTTGGTATAGTGTAATCATAATCCTTTTTAAGTTATTTGTTAATGTAAATTTTTTAAATGTTTATATTTTCTTTATTATAACAACATTGGTTACTGGTAATCCTATAAGATTAAATTACAGGCTTATACAATTACAAAAAATATTACTTGCATTTTTTTTCTGAAATTTGTGGATTCAAAATTCAAATAATAATTTTCAAATAAAAATTATTAACAATAATTTTGTATAACTGTATAAGGCATCGATAACCTGAATTTGAATCTTATAAGATAACCAGTAAACAAGATCTTACATGTTCACTTATTTGATTATTATAAACAAAATATATATAATATACATTTAAGAAAATTTACGTTAATAAATATCTTTAAAAAGGTTATGTCTACACAATAGCAAAATATGAATTTTTTTGGATGATGTATATTGACAGTATACGTCATTGAAGTCAAAATCATAGCTAATTTTTGCAATAAATTGCTGCAATTTCTACACAAATACATTTACAAATTTGAAATTTTATATAATAACGTAGAAATCTGCATACCTACTTTAGTATAAAGTTTGGTTCAAATTTTTTGGATGATTTTTTCACATGTTATTCATCTTTAATCCAACTGACTACAATTATTATAAATCCGATAGTAGAGCTCATGCCAAATAGAAACGGGAATGCCAATAATTCCTCGCGCATCTACTGTCTCACACCAGCAGCGTACAAAGAAATAGCATTGGCCCGTTCAAGTAAGGAGGGTGGAGCAAACGCAAATGCGTCTTCTGCGCATCGAATCTCATTCCCATTTCTATTTGGCATGAGCTCTAATAACATTATCTATGTAACATCCCAATGATAGTAAATTAGTCCTAAATATTCCAATTATGCATCCCGTGTACTTATCTGATATAATTGTATTGAGTATGTAATTTATGATCGTACTAAGGATGTAGTTAAGATAGACTTTAGTAATATCACTTAAAGTATAAAAATTTGATATTTTTAAATATGTACGATTCATGTCAAGTGAGAAGTTTCATTAAAAATGTTGGAGGACCCTATTGGTTCAGTTTCTGCCATATTTCTAAATTAATTTCTTGCTATCGCCCTCACCTCTTTCTTTCCCTTCAATCGACCACGTGATGTTTGTGAGTGTGAGTGCGTACCTATGTGTGTATGTGTGTAGAGATGTTAGTATTAGTGCAGACTATGGATGCCAGAGCTTGAACTAGAGCTGTAACTTGCCACACACACACATACATACAAAATACACAAAGTTACTGAGGCGAAAGAAAGACCAGAATAGTGAGTAAGTAGCTGGTCGCGCCTTTGTGTCTCGTTGTAAGTAGCGCCCGTAATGTTTTGCATTTGTACTTTTAATTATTGTAGAGTATCTGAAATTGTGTACAGTACACCCTGCGACGAATGGTCAGCCTTTTTGTCAATGTCACATAAGATAATAATATAAATTGTGACAGTAAGTTGGTCATTCCAAATATTTAGTAAAAAATATTGGTTCGTTTACTTTTATATTTTAATGAATTTGATGATATATGCTGATTACGAGTTAAAAAGAACTTTTCATATTTTTTTCAAAAATACCTACTACGGTATAAGGTAAGACAGGTATACCTACGAAGCGTTCAGCAGTGACCACGGTGTATTTAAATATAGGTGATTTAACGACCATATAAAAGCATTGCGCGAAGTTGACGTCCTAATGGGCTAGTTCAGATATTTGACCGCTAGATGTCTCTCTGTACCAGGAACCGGTTCTTGACTTTTATATTTTTAATTCGAAATAACTGTCAAAATACTTTTCACACACAGAGAGATTAATTTCAATCATTTGTAAACCGTCTTACAATTAAGCACGTAACACTTCCTATTTACACGAGGAGATCTTGTATTTTGTACTGTCAATCTGTAAATTTTGTATGTGTGTTTCAATTGTTTATCAAGGGTTACTACTACTTGTCTTACTTTTCCCGGCGCTGACACCATTGACCAATCAAAAGGTGGATCCCTTTGGCGGCCATCTTGGCCACTTAATCCGCCAGATTTCAATCTCTCGTAACCTCATCTATACTTTATACACCGTGGCAGTGACTCTTCATAATGTAGTCGACTGGCTGCCTCTTTTATCACTCTCTACTACTACTACTCTACTGCTGCTGGAGAGAGATAGAAGAGGTAGGGCTAGTGAGTCTAGCATCTTGCCTCTAGTGTGTGCGTGCACATTGTAGCATTATGGTCAAATAATATACCGTGGCAGTGAACTCTATACTACGTATTTGGAAAGGACGCGCGGATTAGAGTCGCTGAGGCAAATTTGTATTTAAAAACGAAAGTATTTTGGCCATGTTCTACATTCTACATGAGTTAGACAGTGATAGATATACTCTCCCAATGCTATACGCCATAAGTCTGTTTCTCTCTCAACTTGCCTCACTGCTGCGGTTTTGTAGTACGCTACGACTCCCTTCCAGGTACGTAGTATGGAGTTCACTGTACCGTAGTATACCTACCAAAAATCAATTTCAAATTATCTGAAGATAATTTTTCATGCCACTGAATATAATTTATTTTAACCTAATTTTTAATAATTCTAAATTAATGTAATTATATTTAAATGTCCATTTAAATTATTTTTAATTGTAATTATAGGAATAAAGTTGTACATAAATAGGACTGGGTAAAAAACTATATCCTTAATTTTGAAAATTCCTGAAAAATTAATTAATTCGTAATCAGCATAATATCAAACTACATAATACTCTGTATAGTATGCTTTTGCATACATACATCATCCATCAAAATATTTGCATCATTTTTGTACAATACAGTTTGATACAATTCTTTCATTTTCAATTGGCAATAATAAGAAGAATTAAAAGTTCAAATCAACACACTATATAGGTGCTACAATATAGTGGAATGGACCTTTTATTTAACATAGCTTATTATTTGTACGTATATAGTGAAGAAGTTAAAAGATATTAAATTTGCACATCTTCATATTCACTTATAAAAAACAAGAAATTTAGGAGGTCAAATGTCTTACCTCACATTTAGGAAGGGTGATTTGAGTTGATTATTTGTTGAAATCTATCGGGTGTCTACTTGTAATATGTTATATAGGAAATACAATGTTTTTTTAAAAATGTTGCTGTAGTTATACTTACTTATTGATTTGAAATGAAAGTTTTAAGCACACAATTTGTTCAAAATAAAAAACTACACAATATGAGACCACAGTCTATCCTATTGCTATGTTTGTTCTCGAGAAAACGCAAAAGAAAATGCCATTTATGGCATTATTTCTGAGTAGGGGAGATGTGCCTAAAATGACGTACTAAGATAAAATGACATATAGGCCATTTTTCGAATTTGCCGAAATGTGCGCTTCTAATTTCTATTGTACGGTATCATCTCAAGAAAATGTATTGACTAACAACCAGAAACGCATAATATTTCTTAAGTCTGTACAAATTTATTTTCAATAAGTACTATATAAACTTACATTTCAGTTTAGTCAATATCGTGCATGATTGTTTGTTTCTTGGGTTGTAAAAAAACCATCTTCCCTAAAGTTTATCTTAAGTTATGGTTTTCTCACTATTTTGAATTTGAATACTGTATGGTAAAATGGCATACTAGATACTTGTACAAAATTATGTCATTTTACCCGTATGTTGTTAAATGTTTTCGTTTTTTGTTTCTTTTAGAATTTGTTTGTGCAAAATCTATAAAACAATGTATATGTGACATAATGCAAGCCTTTAAAAAACTCAAGAATTACAAAAACAAATATATAATTTTACCCAAGTATACTTGGCAAGTAACTTAAAAAATTAGCACTGTTTTGTTGTTTTTATATTAGATTTACCTATTCTTGTACAAATGGTTTAAAAATAACTTATTTTTTCTGATAAATAATCATGATTTTAAAACGTGGTGAATCATTTTCGGCACAATTCCTAGTTTGTGAGATGAAAGACGTCTGCTCATGGTCATCTATATCATAAACAAATAAACAAACATCGTATATATTTATTTTTTTCGTACTTGTATTGTCTAATGTTATACAATAATATGGATTGAAACGTTAGCTCGTTCTACTCAATACTGTTATTATAACGTAAGTTATTATTATTGAATATGACAATATGAGCAGAGCTAAAATCTTTCTTCGTACTGTTCTAGGATGACTTTTATCAAACTTTTTTCATCTCACAGACTATACCATAGGATTGGGAATGTTTTGTTTGTCTCTTTTATATTTTTCTTTTATGTTCAGTTACATTTTTAGTACTTATTATGCAAAAATATCAACTTAGAACAATAGAATGGTAAGATTCATGGCACTCTAAAATAATGATATAAATGGCTATTTTCTTTGTGTTTTCTCGGGAACTAACAAAGCGGTATGGTCACTGTGGTCTTATGTTGTGTAGTTTTTAATTTTGAACAAGTTTGGTATGTACAATTTTCGCCTGAAACAAATAAGTAAATAATTTAGCAACTAAACTGATCCGTTAAAAATAATTAACTAAAATTTGACATTTTTTTGAATAAATCTGATTGAGTAATTTTAAGAAAAATTGTAGATTTCTCTTTAATGTTTTGAAATATTTTGTTTTATCATAGATTTTTTCCTTTTAGTCTATAATTGTAAAAAAAAATTAATATATTAGTCGTAATTAATTAATTGTTATTAATTACATCATTGTACCGAAACCGGAACTTGAACCGCTTTTCTGGAAACCGATTTCCAGTACATTTCACTAAAAAAAATGAAAACCGGAGCAAAACCGAACTATTTAGTATTTGGTAAACTGCAAACCGAATCTGAATCGTTATTTTGTGCGGTTCGAGTCTCTGTTTAAAAACTAACATTGCTTTTTCCTATACCTACAGCATGGTTTGGTTTCCAGTGTCCAGCTGATATTTCCTATACTAGTAAAAAAATTTTCATCTGAACTTTTGCAGTATTATGTAGGTATTCTATATTATAGCCAAAAAAATGTTGTTTTCGTCACGCACTTTTATTGTGCAATTTTCGTTTTTTTAATGGGAACATATATTTATTTTTTAGGTTTTGAAAAGCACATATTTTTCTGTATTCAAAAATGTATAGTTTTTTATTTTTATATTCAATTTATTAAAACTACTTTCTTTTAGAATTTTGTATAGGTATATTATTTCCATATTTTAAAACTTTTGAATTAATTTTTTGGTGATTTAAATCGAAAATTAATTATACGTTTTTGAATTCAGAAAAATATGATCTTTACGAATCTTCAAAAATAAAAAAATTTAAAAAAATGCGTTACGAAACAAATTTTTTCTCTTGCTATAATATGGAATACATAATACTGAATAAGTTCACATGAAAAAAATTGTTATTAATTTACGAAATATCAGCTGAAATCACCCTGTATAACAGATTAAAATAGACACCCGGTACAAAACGATCACTTAAAAAGTTCGTAGAGGCGTAACCGAGGATATGTTTAGAATCAGAAAGAAACCCCCATTGTAACTAAGAAAGTTCCATTCCACTACCTCCGTCGTCTTCATGCCGGTGTTTGTTGGGGTCGGTTGTCTGAAGAGTGATTCTCTTTCAGCGGGCGCGAGCCAGCGGGAGGCGCCGGTGACCTTGAACTCCGGGGAACTTCCAGGTACGTCATGTCACGTGGTGTGCGTAGTGAGTCTGTCCTATGTTGTGATTGTCTTGTGACGTTGATATTGGTGGCAATGTGCTTCTAGATGCTGTACATATTCATTTCATATATACTGAGGGTTGGTAGAGTGCTTGTAGGTGCTTTATAGCCTGAGAAGATTAGTGGTTACACTTGACACACTTTGACTAAACTGAAAATCATCATTATTTGTAGATTGATTCAATAATTAAAAACATATTCATTTTGGGTAAGATGTGCTCTCTTCGAGTGCCCATACAACACCAGAAAATGAAAATTAAAAGATTCATTTACAGGAAAATTCAAATCTAGAATTTTAAATTCGGCATAAATGCAAACACAGGAAGATGCAAATCTAGCAACCATTTGTCTCTTTCAGAGTGAAACCGGTGGTTAAATGCGCTTTAATTACATTGTTCAATAATCTTGACAAGAATTATAATTTCATATATTTGCACAATGTCGTAAGTTCTAATTAATTTTATCTTTTCAATGCACATTATATTATCAATTAGCTATTTAATTTGAATTGGAAAATTACAGTCTTAATTTATCTCGCCGTATACTTAAAGTTATTTACCCAGTTTTTATTTTAAATGAAAGACTCTATTGATCTACTGTCGTTTATTTTTTAAAAATTTTATACGAGCTATAAAGCACCAATTAATTTGAGCAAACAATTTCTTCGTAATTAATTGCAATTTTTTACAGTATAATTTAATCAAATTTGAAAAATAAGCCGAGAACTCAATAGAAACATGCTTACTATACCATTTAAAAAATTCATAAATATTATTACCAGAAGTATGCGACGATAAAAAGAAATTTAGTAAAATCTAGTGAGATTGTATTTCTCCTCCTTAATTCAAATAGCTTATTAATGCATTTAAACGATATCAAATGGAATTTAATGCCGAATACAAAAATATCAAATTTTAATTCTTCGTAGGATTTTTTAACAAACGTAATTCGAACGCTTTTGGTCACCAATTTCCCCTTTAACACAAGGGCGATGCACACATTAGGTTTGGACTATAACTTTTCTAAATTTGCATCGTTCTGTGTTTGCATTTTTCACGCCGAATCTAAAATTCTAGATTTCCTGGAATGAATCTTTGGTGCAGTTTTTTTTTACTCATGAATATTCTTAATTTGCATCTTCTGGTGTTGCATTTTCCTGTGTATAAACATTCTTGAATTTTATTTTCTGGTGTTGAACCCATTCCTAACTCAGACTGAAAATCATAATTATTTTTATAGATAAATAAATGATTAATTTATTAACCCAATGACAGTCAGTTTTTTTCATAAAACAGCCAGTGTTTTGAGGATTCATAGGTACTGATGTAACGTACGTATTAGAAAGAGTGACGTCACATTGAACATTCATTGTTTGATATTAAAAAGACTGTCTTCCACTAGATTTACTGATTATCTTATTATCTTTCAAATTAATAATGAGCAACATTTTCATTGCTATTTGGTACTTGAACCAAATCAATTATTATTTATGAATCAGTTCGCTTCTTTCATTATTTATTTAGTTAATCCATGTGACCAAATATATAGTTTAAATTTACATTTTAAACGAAATCTATAATAATTTAATGTCTATAGTAATGCAACTAATTCAATAAAGTTTGTTTAAACTGCTTCAATTCGAAAAAAATTTAGTCTAAAACTATAATTTGTAACGTGAATTAACACTAATTTATTTCGGTTATGGTACATTTTGTTAAAATAGCTGAGAGTTTCATCTGTGCATAAAAATAACTACCAATGACATTATTATAAGATAATAAGAGAGTTTATGTCTTGTTATTGAATTCGTCGTTGACATAATTCGTTTTGCTTACAGAAAACTACTTGATTTATTAAAATTGACTGTCAAAATAGTGTTTCTATTTTAAGATTCCTGATTTGAACAGATTTTCGGCCAGTTTAATCATTGTATGAACGTTGTAATAATAAAGTAGATTTGTAACGATTGACATAAGTTCAATAATATCTTATACGTGAGGTTTTTAAGACACACGACACTTTTTGATAAGTTTTACTATAAGCAAGGCCATAAACATCAGCTGGTAATCAAACGCGCCACTGTTTGTTATGTGAACACACAAACGACATTGGTGCGTTTGATCATCAATAAACCAATGCCCAGTTCACGCGAGGAAAGTTTTTCTTAGAAGTACTAGAAACTGTCATAATACTGTCAATTACGTTCATGCAGGGCAACTAAATATTTCTATAAATAGTTATTTTTATGAAATCGTACAATAATTTGTTACTTTAGCTCCGCTAAGTCATAGTGAAACCTACAACTTTAGTTGTTGGCCAGAGCGTCTGCCTGTGCATTCGATCGCTGACGAGAATTGGCTAGAACGGGGTTTAAAAATTTGGAAGACAGTTTCTAACGCTTACTATTTTTGAAAAAATCTTTTTAGAAAAAACTTTCTTTGTGTGAACTGGGTATTTATGTAAACATAGTTTTTCAGCTGCTGGTTTTGTGTTCTTAAGCCCTGTGTAACATGGATTATTTCATGAATCTGAATCCTAGAAAAAAATTAATTAACTATCTGTAAATCTTTTTCAAGACTCATTGAAGATTAAATTTAGCGGCGCCGCTATTTGACAGGCAGTTCTTACCAGGATTATTTTATAATAATTCAGAAGCATGAAAGAATTCTTGTGTGAACGCCAGGGCTTGAAATGAGATAAATTTCACAAACAAAAAAGTGTCTTGTGTGGAAGAAACATTCAAGTATGTTAGTTGTTCCATGATCTAACTGTCCGAAGTGTCCTCCTCACACAGACACGAACACAAGGCAATGCTAGGCGCTTTCGATGTCCCCCGCGCATAATTCTCCCGATTCTTTTGAGATATTTGCAACTAAAACAGCTGGTTGCTTAAGCCTCCCCAGCAGCCTCAGTTGTATTTCTCGCTCTTTTTCTCTCTTTCTCTCTCTTACTTGATGATTCAGTGCAGCTGAGTGAGTGCGCAACAATCAACTAATTTACTCTCTCTCTCTTGCAGGGGCTTTGGATTCATCACATTTGCTGATCCGTCTAGCGTAGACAAAGTTTTAGCGCAAGGAACCCATGAACTAGATGGAAAAAAGGTAAGATTTTTTCACTTTGTATTATTAAATTTCAAGAAAATAATTGTAGTCAAGTCGGCAGATTGGCCAACCTATTAGAAATCCAATGCGCAAATCACTTTTCGATATACCATTTAGTTTCTGAATATTCCAGGGTCTCTATTTTGTAACTTGAAAGCGAGAACGAATAGGTACGAATTCAATATAGCGGAATATGGATCATTGATAATTTTTTGATGCACGTCAAGCATAATATTCCAGTAGCGTCGTAGGTTAACAGATTTTTAATAAGCTGCCTAGCTACTGTATGTTTCTTTCTAAGGAAATTAAGTGAAACCTGTAACTTATATATATTCTCAAATCATTTTATTATGGAGGTTTTGTCTCTTTTTGCTAAATATGTTAAATTTAAGCTTCCATAAGTCTTGTAAAAATTATTTTGTAATGCCCTATTCACACGAGAAAAGTTTTCACTAAAAAGTTTCTTGAAAGTAAAATAAATGCAAGGAGCTGTCATAAATAAAAACTGACAACGCCGTTCATACGGGGAATGTAATTACTTTTATTAAATATATTTAAGATTACTAGATTTAATATATTTTAAAGAAATAATTAGTTTCCTCCACGGTTTTCTCATATGACCGCTATTATTATATGACAGCTCCTAGCACTTTTTTTACTTTCAAGAAACTTTTTAGTAAAAACTTTCCTCCTGTGAACCTTACCAAATCTGTATATTTTAGAACTGCTAGTATTTATGAAATTTAACTAATAATATTAATATAAAGTAACCAAGGTGAAATGATGTGGTATATTACATTATTTATATTGTTATTCTATTTTATTATAAATTTATTTCACCCGATTTACAACAGGAATTCACTTTTGCCCCATGTGCTTTTACATAATTATTTGACAAAAAAGAGTAAAATTGTGTAGTTTTATGTGTATATCCATATTTATTTGTACAGCCCACTCTACACAACAACTTATATTTTTTCACTTCTTTTACGAAAATTAATTTTAAGTATACCTACCCTGCCGACAATGAGCTTATAATCCTTACTGTGTTTCTCAAATCTACCACTTACGACGTTAGTATATAACGCAACATACCTATAACAGTTCATTGTACAGAGTGTTCATAAATGATTGCCCGTTCCATATCACTTCAGATTTTATTTTTGTCACCTCGATGTAATTGCTACTAACAGTGACCTCTGACCTCAATACATATATGGACTGGAAAGCAACCATGTTTCGAGTCACGTGAAATTTTTATACACGGAGCACATCTGTGGGTGTGTCCAATGGTCCTCAAACTGTTTATATGAACGTTCGGGAACACGCTACTGCGTCAAATTGCCGTAATGTCAAATACCCGCTGTGTCCAATTGCCGCAATGTCAAATTGCCACTGTGCCAAAACGCATCCCATCACTTACATACTTGTAATAACGTATGTCGAGAGACTACTGCAAATTTATTTCGACACAGAGGCAATTTGACGAGTTTGTGGGGCTCTAGTACGGTTTTGTTAGCTTTGTTTGTGTAGTAAATACCAAAACCGAGTTTGTGGGGCTCTAGTACGGTTTTGTTAGCTTTTTTTAGTGTAGTAAATACCAAAACCTATGCCCGATTGCCAGTAGTCTCTCGACATACGTTATTACAAGTATGTAAGTGGTGGGGATGCGTTTTGGCACAGTGGCAATTTGACATTGCGGCAATTGGACACAGCGGGTATTTGACATTACAGCAATTTGGCGCAGTGACATGCACCCGAACGTTCATGTTTGAAATTTAACAGATACATGAAATTTTCACCGATATTTTGATCTATTTTCGTATGAAATGCAAACATTTGTAAAAAAATCTGTTGTGGCCAGCACATGACCTCCCGCATGACACTGTAATATGTGAATTTGGATTTGGTTAGGCTACTTTTAATAATATATTTATATTTAAAAATGGTGTCACAAAATTTTTAGAAACGTCTGTTCATCTATCACATTGACATTTCATTTTTGTTTTTAAATTTTTTTCCTATATTATGATTTACAAATCGTGGTAGGTTAAATTATAAATTTTTGAAAATTAATTTTCCTTTATTGGTAAGAGATATAGAAACGATGTTAAATAAATATTGTAAAAGATAATTTGTTCTTTCAAATGTCGAATGACAAATTGTAACTATCGCAGTATTTCCTATATTTTTTGCAAAAAATGTTAAAATGCTTCAAGGAAATACCATTTCCGGTTGGCAGATTTTTACCAAAATCTTATCAGCTCTTCATTAACATATATAAATGTATATTGCAAAATATTAGAATTTTATGTTAAGTAGAATTTGAGATAATGAATCAGAACGAAAGACTATATATAGTAGGCGCACATACAGACTTCCATACATACACACACACACACACACAGACACACAGACATCATCGTGAAAATAGTCAAAATAGGTTCTAAAGGTGCTAAAACGTGCTTATTGACAAAAATCTCGACATCGAATTTTTTCACGATCCCTATACCTCTCTAGGCGAGAGGTAAAAAATTACTAATATGCACAATAATACAATATATGCAAATACATATAATCCGCACTCTGTATATCAATTGAATGTGTATTAAGGCCGGATTTTCGTGCCATCACTAGTGCAGATAGTGGCACATCTCGTGAAATACTGAAATAAATAGAAAAATCGCTGTCTAATCCGATCTGTCAGCGGCACTCGTGTATCGACTGAGCTATAATACCCCGCGACGTCTGATCGCAGCCGGTGTCGCGCCAGCGTCTCGAGCTGTAATCAGCGGTGGCACGTTTTAATATTGAAACGCACATCAACTGACACTTCCGACACCCAAGCAAACTTCATAACCGAAAACGAACAGCGAGAGCGGAGAATGAGAATGAGTCAGGGTTGGACTCACTCACTCTCACTGCCGAGAGTGAGTGACAGGTGACAGTAGGTAGAATGGGAAGATACGTTACCCTATTTGCAGATTCTTAAATGCTGAATTCTATTTACAGAAAACAGCCTAAACATGGATTTCGCGCGCCACTCCACAGCGTTTATTGTTTTGTTATATATAATAATCTACAGATATCGTTGAAGATAAAAGTACAATCTACAAAATGCAAGATGCAGAATTTTAAAATTTTGCTTTAAAATTGAAATATGTTAATTTGACTTTTGACAATTTTTTTTTTTTAACACAAATATCTTTTTTTTAAACGAATTAAAAAAATTCAATTGGTTATTTCGCAGGTCCAAACTTTATTGTGAACATATTAAAATTTGAAGTTAATTCACGTATAAATAAATGCTTTTTTACAAATATGGATGCTACAATTATTTTTCCCCTCAAACATTAATTATTTGTTATTTTTATGTTCAACAAAAATATAAACGGTATAGAATAGCGTGCGGTATCAATGTTTTTGACTGTTTTCTGACATGGGAAGAGAATCACCTTAAGCAAGTCTGTCTACTTGTGATGACGTACGAACCCGGAGTTCCGCGGATCAAGTCTCTCGGCCGAAAAAACTGTAAAACATAATTGTGCCGAATTCTGTACTCTTCTTTAAGTTAAAGAAGCTTATCTAAAAATTACAAAAAAGAAAAAGCGCATGCTTCTACCTGTAAATAAAAGACAGATAGGTATAGTATAGGCAAGAAATCGGACGAGGTACGTCCTCAAAAGAAAGATTTAGGTAAGTTAGGTACGTAATACGTAAATTAGATCCAATTTTTAAAAAATATTAGCTAAAATCATGTTGGCCTCAAATGAAAGGATTTTCTTCAAAACGAATTTTGTTCCATGACATAAAATAGTACCTACTCACGTAGAAAAAAAGGTAAAAACACATCTGTACACGCACTCGGCTATCCCCCCAGATTTGCTAATATCCCTGCTGCCTCCTGCTTAGCTATCGATGAACTCTACCCCTCCCGCCACTCTGTTTAAGTTCCTGCTTGGTAGACAAGGACAGCACCGTTCTAATTGCAGGAGCGGTTACCTCGCGCTGAAAAGCTCCTGAAAGCTCAAGCTGTCCTGCGCTACAAACATACCATTTACGCTGGAAGTAGCGACGAGGAAGTCTGGAGCGACTGGTACTAAACGCTCATTTATCACTGGTTTCAATGTCGCTGAACATAAACCAACAGTGAATGAGGAAGTTTCATATTTAGGATTATTTAGCTGGTTGTTGAATATTACACAAATATTCTTTTGAATTTTATTTTATAGAACTATTACATACTTCAAGAAAGTTATGTTTTTACCTCTCGCCTCATATTCTATAGGTAAGAGAGATACCGTAAAACGGAATTATTTTGGCAAGTTTTGAGGGTTTTGGCAGATTTCGTCGCGTAAATCAAAAACATCTTGTTATATTAAACTTTTTATGCCTTCCTAGTATGTAATTGTTTAATTATATCATGGATGCGAGGTATGTTATATACTACATTATACCCTAAGGCATTAAGAAATTGCCATGGTAATATTATTGAGACATCACTAATGTTTTTCTTCTGAAATTAATATATTTTCTGTCTGTTACTAGGATACCAAAAATATTAACAAAATTCGAAACGTCAAAACGAAATGTCACGCGCGCAATATTTTAAATAAAATAGTAAGACATAAAATATTGTATGCACCACGGGAATTATTGATGTTTATAGCCCTCGGGCGATTTACAGACCCTCGGGCCAGAGGCCCTTGGGCTTGTAAACATGTCGCCCTCGGATGAGCATAAACATCATCATGATGCCCTTGATACATAAATAACTATTATAGACGCATCATACCGATGACCCTGGGGAATTAAGTTACTCTTATTACGCATAAAAAAATCTTGAAGGACATCCGAGAAAAAAATTGTTTCTGGGTACCAAAGTAGTCAGAATTTTGGGGGTACTTTGGAAGCGCATATAAATTGAATTTCCTCGAAATTAAGAGCTGTTTATAATCGTCTTAGACATGGAAAAATTCTGTAACGTTCGTTCTACATTCAGTTTTTTTTCCGATTCTAAGTGGTTCAAAATAAATGTTAAACTTTTAGAACGATTTTTATTGGTAAGAAGCACAATTAATTTTAAAATATGTAAATAAATAAATAAAATAAAAAGGCTTCAGGATTCTGTTTTTATCATACAGATGTATTTAAAGGACGTTTGAGGAGGAATACTTCACCCATCATCAGCTTGTGAGCGATAATTCATTGAGTAGTAATAAAATCATAAGACTGGTTTTCGCCATGGTGGTTGGCAAAGTCTGTATCAACAATGTTCCTCACCAAATTGAAAAATGGTTCGGTGGTCCATTCAATCGGGTCTGAAGGGTCCCATGCCATATTTTCCACCTTTTACTAGCCTGCGCTTCAAAATATATGTCCCTTCGAATGGCGGCGAGTGCTTTATCAACGCATCTCCCGTATAATTTTTACATGTGCCCCCTCCCTGCTTTTTACCTCACGCCTCATATTCTATAAGAGAGGTATTGTAATGGGTCAAAATTTTCGAGTATGAGTTTTTGGTGGATAAGCATGTTTTAGGATCTCTAGAATACGAATTTAATATTTTCACGATGATGTCTGGGTGTGTGTGTGTGTGCGCGTATGTATGGACGTATGTATGGACGTATGGATGTATGTGACGATGTATGTGACGATTTTTCGTCCACGATAACTTAAAAAGTATCAAACCTTTAATAACCAAATTTCATATATAAGGTTTTAATAAGGTTCTTAACATCGGATAAGATTTTGGTAGAAAGCCGCAAACCGGAAGTAGTACTTTTTGAAACTTGAAATAGAAATAAATTGGTACATTATTTATTTATGAGAATTTTTGCAATTAAAAATAAAAGAAAATATAATTATATATGGGTACAGTTAATTTCAAATACAATTTGCTGAATCTGGTAGTATTTAACAATAAAATAAAGTACAATTAATATTCTATTTTTTTGAAATTACAGTATCTTGTTGTCCATGATATGAAATTTGTTTCCACGTAAAATTTGAATGATTATGACAGTGACAGTACAGTTGACATCTTTTGCTTGCATCTTGGTATTAAAATGTAAGTAAAACTATTTATTAGATTAGTGGAATAAGCAGAATTAGGCGAGAGGTCGTGTGCTGGCCACAGCAGATTTTTTGGTACTGTCGTGGAATTTTTAGCTAGAGCTGATGTATACGAAGTAAACTTAAACTTCAAAAAACGAACACAAAATGCAAACTAAGGAAAAAATAATAACAAAAGAAATTCAGTTAGATACCAAAGTAGGTTGCGGGTACCAAAGTTACCTCGTTTTGCCGTACCTATTATGACAGGGCAAAATTTTCGAGTGTGAGTCTAGAATACGAATTTACTATAATCATATTATCATGATATGTCTGTGTATGACGATTACTTTATTCACGATAACTCAAAAAGTATTAAACCTTTAATAACCAAATCACATATTTAAGATTTTCATAAAGTTCTTATGTAAGATCTCCGTAGATTTTTGTAGAAATCTGCCAATATTGAGCGTGTCATAAACGATTGTAGCTCTTTAAGAAGTACCTACTTCATTCCGATTCAGAAGCTACACAATTTCAACGATTCTGCCTATATGATTAAAAAATCTGACGTGGACACCACATGACTTCCTTGTACGCCTTGTGTGTTCATACTTTTCTTAATAACTAAAATGTAGAATAATATAAAAAATTCTTTTAACTTATTATACTAGTATAGGTACTCACAAATATATTTTAGTCATTTTATTTAAACTGCAGAAGAAGATATAAAGCATATTTTACTATTGTCTGTCATGTCATAATCATTTAAATTTTACGTAGTAACAAATGTTAATCGATCATGGACTACAAGATACCGAAATATTAAATTATAAATATATACTTTAATTATTCTTAAATGATACCAGATACAAAAATATTTATAAAATACCGATTGTAGGTAATAATCACATAATCTTTCATTTAAAATTAAAAAAATTGTCTTCAATTAAATATTTATCGAAACATTTGAAAAAAGTACTACTTCCGGTTTGTAGATTGGAACCAAAAATAGGAGGTGCACAACTAGATGCTATAACAGTCCTAAATACAAAATTTCAACTTTTTACGTCTAACCGTATTTGAGTTATGCGACACACATACGTCCGTACATACGTACGTACATACGTACATACGTACGTACATACGTACATACGTACATACGTACGTACATACGTACATACGTACATACGTACGTACAGACGTCACGACGAAACTAGTCACAATGGATTCAGAAAAGGTCAAAACGGATATTTCCATCAAAATCTGAAAACCGAAATTTTTCGCGATTACAATACTTCCTTATTACTCCGTAAAAGGAAGTAAAAAATGAAGAATGATGAATCATTAGTCACATCAATTACATAGCAAAACTTGGAACTAATTTTTGTCATTTAATAATCCAAGTTGAAAAGATATATTTAAGCAATCTTTAATCTTTGATCTGCAGATGATTAAACTATTTTCTGCGCAATTTTAAATCAGTCCATAGATAGAAAACAAAATGTGCTCAGCGCAACTTCTCGTATTCTTCTATCTTACGATTACAACATCTCTCTTGAATCAAACCCAGCTTGTGCAAGATTGCCTGCCTCTCCGCCGCTCGGGTCCGACATTGGGCAATTTCTCCCCTTGGGAGCAATCACCTGTCACCCGGCAACCCTATAAAACAATGAAATTGGACGCGGACGCTAGCGTACGCCAGTTGCGAGAGACTCGAGCTTGTGGAAAACAGCAGCCTATGGTAAATCGATTGCAATATGGGCAGGTTTCGGATATCGGGAGTATTATGAAAGGATTGTTTTAAGAAGGCTGGTGTTTTGTTTTATGGATTATTCAAATGGGTTTTAGGTGCTTCCACGGTTAAAGAATAATTAGGTTTACCGCAAGCCCCTGTAACTTACATACCCCTTCCGCTGATTTTATGTCTACTCAAGAGGTCACAGTTCGTGTTTTTTACCGCTAGACGATCTCAAGTCAAATAGGCTACATTTTATTATGAATTAAATAGCGGAATTATTGCACCGCATACTCGAAATAGCTACAAATACAATAACACATGAAATATAATACAGAATTAAGACATATATTTAAGTGTGTTTTTTTTGTAGTGTATATTTGTTTACATTTGTTCTAATAAATAATATAATACAAAATCACAAATTAAAAACACAAAACAATTGAACCTCACACCTCACCGCATTACATTAAATTCGGAGAGTTTATGGTGCCAAATTTAAATATAGTAAAATGCGAAAATATACGTATAGGTTTACGAATATAAAAATTAAATTATGGTTATTGCTTTCCGAATGTATAGTGAAGGTATTGAGTATATTTTATATTAGTTGAATTTTAATATACATAATAAAAATTATTTTTTTAAGAAATTCGGTGTATTAGTTAATGTATAGTTTAATTTTATAAAAGTTTTAATTAAGGAAGTAAAAATGTTCAATGTATAGTAATAACAACAAATAATTTTATCTTTATTGATTTTTTTATAGGTAGCAATTATATTGTGTTTAATGATATAATAAACTAGTTTAAACTATGCGAGTATAATAGAATTTCAACTCATTCTACTCATGTTAACAAATTTAACTTTTATAGGTACATATTTTCCCTTAGTTTCATTTTTACTATCATTTTACTTCCTTGTACGGAGTAATAAGGAAGTATTGTAATCGCGAAAAATTTCGGTTTTCAGATTTTGATGGAAATATCCGTTTTGACCTTTTCTGAATCCATTATGACTAGTTTCGTCGTGACGTCTGTACGTACGTGCGTACGTGCGTACGTGCGTACGTGCGTACGTACGTGCGTACGTACGGACGTATGTGTGTCGCATAACTCAAATACGGTTAGACGTAGAAAGTTGAAATTTTGTATTTAGGACTGTTATAGCATCTAGTTGTGCACCTCCTATTTTTGGTTTCAATCTATAAACCGGAAGTAGTACTTTTTAAAAATATTTTGATAAATAATTAATTTTAGACAATTTTTTTTATTTTAAATGAAAGATTATGTGATTATTATCTACAATCGGTATTTTATAAATTTTTCTGTATCTTCTATCATTTAAGAATAATTAAAGTGTATACTTATAATTTAGTATTTCTGTATCTTGTAGTCCATGATCGATTAACATTTGTTACTACGTAAAATTTAAATGATTATGACATGACAGTGACAGTAGCAGTGACAATAGTAAAATATCGTTTATATCTTCTTCTGCAGTTTAAATAAAATGACTAAAATATACTTGTGAGTATACTAGTATAATAAGTTAAAATAATTTTTTATATTATTCTACATTTTAGTTATTAAGAAAAGTATGAACAAACAAGGCGTACAAGGAAGTCATGTGGTGTCCACGTCAGATTTTGTAATTACAGTTGATAAAATTTAGACGTAACGTCATGCAAATGTGTTTTATGTGTTACAAATAAAATAGTGAATTTCAAGTGAATAATGTTCTATAAGTAGACCTTTGAAGAAAAGCCAGAGATAGAAATGGTGCAGTGCAATAAAAATGGAAAATATAGATTATAATAAAAATGTTCATTTGTTATAGTCACCTAAATGTACTAGTAGTGAATAATCGACACCACAACCTTACTAGTACAAAATAATCAAGTCTACTCATTTTGATTGGCTGTGAAATTCAATATACTGCATTTTTATTGGTCTTTTTACTTCCTTGTACGAAGTAAGGAAGTATTGTAATCGCGAAAAATTTCGATTCTCAGATTTTGACGGAAATATCCGTTTTGACCTTTTCTGAATCCATTATGACTAGTTTCGACGTGACGTCTGTACGTACGTACGTACGGACGGACGTATGTGTGTCGCATAACTCAAATACGGTTAGACGTAGAAAGTTGAAATTTTGTATTTAGGACTGTTATAGCATCTAGTTGTGCACCTCCTATTTTTGGTTTCAGTCTACAAACCGGAAGTAGTACTTTTAAAAAATATTTCGATAAATATTTAATTTTAGACAATTTTTTTTATTTTAAATGAAAGATTATGTGATTATTACCTACAATCGGTATTTTATAAATATTTTTGTATCTGCTATCATTTAAAAATAATTAAAGTATATATTTATAATTTATAGTATTTCGGTATCTTGTAGTCCATGATCGATTAACATTTGTTACTACGTAAAATTTAAATGATTATGACATGACAGTGACAATAGTAAAATATGCTTTATATCTTCTTCTGCAGTTTAAATAAAATGACTAAAATATATTTGTGAGTATACTAGTATAATAAGTTAAAAGAATTTTAATATTATTTTACATTTTAGTTATTAAGAAAAGTATGAACACACAAGGCGTACAAGGAAGTCATGTGGTGTCCACGTCAGATTTTTTAATAATTAAAAAACATTGTTTTTATTCTATGATTGACCAGAAAAATACCTAAACTTTAAAAAAATGTTTGTGGCAAGAATTCTTGTTCTTGTCTTGTCTTGTTTTTTCAATGATAAATCTTGTCTTGTCTTCGTTTTTTTGCAAGAAACAAGACAAGAACAAAAATTTAGTGAAACCCTAATTCGTATTGCAGTTTTCAAATTAGTTATTTATGTAATAAAATAGCATAGGTACTCGATTATTTAAATTTAATTTTTTTGTTCAATACCAAATAATTTATTTTACTTTATTTAGCACCATTTAGTAATAATTACAAGAAGTTATAAATTCTACAAAGTTACAATCTCGGTTTATCTGCTTTCCAACGAAAATGAAAAAAATATTTCAGTGTTAATGACAAGAAAATTTGTGGTAATTTAGAAAGTGAAAAAATTTCATTTATTATTTACGTATATGGTAGGTACCTATGTATATTATGATAAAGTGTAATAATACTATTAAAAACTTTTACAATGGTATTATGGTATATTTGTGAGTATATAGTTATACCTGGATTAGTGAAATAAAAAAAGTATAACGAGAAGTCATGTGTTGGCCACGTCAGATTTTTTGAACATGAAATAAATAATTAATTACGAAAAGGATTTAAGTTAAAATTAATAGAATTTTTAGATTTGAGCTTACGTTATAAATTATAAATTCAAATGAACCAAAATTAGTTAGCTGTTTTTAATTATAAAATAGGATGAATAAAATATGCACTATGTGCAAAAATTAAAAATACAATTTCCTAGAAGACTACTGCAGTAGAATATAAATAATTCCGTAAGTTTTAAAATGCAAGAAAATTGCTTCTATCCAGCAAATGAAATCCAGCTGAGATTAGACTCAATCCAGGGTCAGGATTAAATAAAATTCGTTTTAATTATTAGGCAATTTTTGCCTGCTCTACTTCTCTCGCCGAAGTTATATATACTTTCAATTAAAATGGGTGAACTGGGGACAGTTCGCGAATGGATTATGCATCCGTATTCGTTATAATTAGTACCAGTGACGTAACTTGAAAAATCCACAAGCGGGTATTTGTCACTAAAAAGTCGCCATAATAAATTCAAAATTTATTTCATATAAGCAATAAAAATCTTAATCAATACTGGTAATAAAAATAAAGTTGTTTAACCAAAGAAATAAAAAAGGAACAAAATTACTTGGGCTCGTATAGCCAATTCCAAAATTTAAAGTGGGCAACACGAATTTTAGAGTGGACAATTCAAATTTTTTCCGCGATTGCGTGTACATATTTACAGCCCAATGCAGTCATGTTGGAGTTACGACGTAAGGTAATTTGTTGTGTAAAGGTTTAACCAGTGTGCGCACGGAAAAGAAATTCGCAGGCTTTGTAATTAAATTATATTTTTTCAAAGGATGTGTAGCTGCATAATGTTTTTTAATTATTCCATATGTAAAAATAAATTGTGAGGTCACAGAAGAAGAATTTTGGTCTACCACTTCTATTTTATTAAAGTGGGCTACTTTTTCTTCTAGAGTATACAACGGAAATCACTACAAAACTTAGCAAAACCTACATATTTGTGAAAAAGAGAAAACAATAATTAAATAATTATTACAAGAAATGCATAGAATATTCTACATTTTTATAATGAATTGAATAGAAATTGAGTGCAAATCTCCGGGAAAGAATAAAACGCTGATCATCGCTGACCGCTGAAATGCTCATCTGCAAAAGATGCAGTAAAAAAGAAGAAAATCAATCCAACCCGAGTATGAGGAACTGTATAAGATTTCTTTATTTACTTTAGTTCGATTATAAGTTTTTGCCAAAACCGAGTACCTATGTGTAAGACTCAAGAAGGATATTAGGTTCCTTTTTTTGTTCAGTTCAGAGTTTCTATCAAAACTGATACATGGGATTCAAGAAGGGTGTTAGGTTAGGTGTAGATCAGCGGGTTTTTATACGTCCATCTGTGCTTTTCTTTGCATCAGCGTCAGCGGTCAGCGTTTAATTCTTACATCGATTTTCCAGCTTCAAACTATTATATATGCAAAGATAAAACTTAATGTAACTGCGAACTATTAGTCTTGAAAAGGCGCCTAAATCTTGAAAATCTTGACAGGTGGTGAGCGTACCCTGCGAACAATCCCCCAACCCCCCACCCCAGTCGCGCTACTGATTATTACCCAAACCAAACCAATCTCAATCTCTTCGCGAGCAGTTCAATTTTAATCCGGCTCGTGAAATTTTTATGGGTGAATTGAAACTCGAGTACGACTACTCGTCTAAGAAAGATTAAGAAGCGGTAATTTCCTCGTTATAGACTGCGCGGAACTTTCTGTATTAAAGTGGGATCGGATGAAATGGAAAATGTAAGCATTCAAACACTTGATGAGCTAACTTTCGTTCATTACCAAATAAGAGCGGATGAGCAGCGTTGATTAATTGCAATTAATAACTTGCGATGTGATCGCTATCAGAAAATTAAACAATCAGCCCGAACTAGGCACTAGCTGCGCGTTTATGGGATTATAAATTTCTCAAATTTCATTATCGGGATATTAAACTGTATTCACTGTTTTGCAACATTTGTAGGTGCATGCAGTTAATTAATTTCTTCATAATCCCAAATTCGAAATTTTGTATTCTTACTGAATTATTGTAAACGTGCATTATTCCAATCTCGGATTGAGTTTTTAATAGGAAAAATTTTTAGACTTTTTAATTTGACAAAAAAATGCCCAAGGAAGAGAAAATACGAAACTAACAGTTTCCATACAGTTGCCTACGAAAAAAAACATCCGTTCAACCCGTTCGATATGTTATCGAACAGTTTCAATTTTTGTTTCACCTGCAAATAGGCGTGTGTTCTCTTTCTGACATTTGATAATTTTTTTCATGTCATTAAGTATTTGTGATTTTGTGATACAATTAACAAATACGACATTAAAAGTGATTTATCCACGTAAATTAAATTAATATTTTTGCTCTATCTGGTATAATGTAATAGAATTTATATTGTTATTATTGAAAGTCTTGTATCATGTATTCCATGATAGTGGTTAGAGCGGGGCAATCGATATCAAAATACTTAGTATAAGTACCAGTAGGTACTACTTATGGTCAGTACTTGTTACCAAATACATTTTCAAGTAAAGCTTCACATTACTTAAGTGAAGTATAAGTTTTTCTTGTCAAAAGTACTTAAAAATAAGTATTTTTAAATACCAGTATTTTTTAAATTTGATACAATAAATTGCATGGTTTGTAACCTTCTTCGATTATTACCTACCTTTTTTATAGAGGAAGATAAATTCACAGTAAAAGTGTCGTATTCTGTCGCTGTGGTCGCAGGTTGAACAGTATAATTACTTGACGTCAAAATTGACGTATTGAAAAAAGTATTTCAGTAATATTGAAAAACTCAAGTATTTAAAAAGTACTTTACGATTATGAAATGAAAATAAGTCTTAAATACAAGTTTTTATTTTAGCATTTAAAATTTGAAAGTAATAAGTACCAAAAAATATTTATACTTCAGTCAAGTTTTGTTGTTATTAAAAATTGATACTTGTACCTAAATACTTAAGTAATGCTCAGCTCTGATCGTGGTATGTTTGTTGACGTGTGTTCTCTTTCTGACATTTGTTAATTTTGTCATGTCATTAACTGGTTTTATTTTGTCAAGTTTGTAGGTATACGTGAATCAACCGCATTTACCACCTTAATTTAAAGCCTGCGTACTTCGGATCCGAATTGCACTTTAACACAACGCTTGCAAGCTGCTAGCTTTCACTTCAAGTCGAGAGTGAATTCCAGGAGCACTGTCGGTAAATAGAGCACTCGGCTATCCCTCTATCTGATATGTAAGATTGTTGTTTAATTTAATTACATCACACTAAATAGTTCCGCTAGTAATACCCCGACTTGAATATATCGAGCGGATATTCCAAAGTAGAATATGGCTCTCAACTTCTCTCGTGATCGATAACCCGTGTTCAGCGACCATCTCGGCGTGAATAATTTAGCAGGCAACTTGGACACATGTTGTGTGCAAATTGTTTCAAGTACGAGTGGCATAGAAGTGTAGCCTAGTCTAGTCTAGCGCGCAATGTGATAATGTGAACGCTGTGGTACGAAGTCATCCTGCCATGCCATGCTACACGCCACGACGCTTGTTACAAAGTCACGCGACTGACTCGAGAGATGTCCGACTGTCCAAACTTTCAAGAGGAATAAAGATGGCGACGGCGGAAAGCTGGTTTTACTCAATGTAGGCTATAATTAGAGCTGACACTTTTATGCACGTAAAATGGCAAAATGTAGGTAAATTTTTCGAAAATATGCATTAGAAATCTAGTTATTTTTATTTGGCGTTCACAAAGTTATCGTTGTGAAACGCAACTGAATGTCGCCAAGGTTCACTTTGTGACACGCAACATATTTTTTTGAAGGTTGGTATTGGCAGTATCAAATGACATTTACTTCAATAATTGTCAAACCTCAGAACTGACAAATTTCAGTATAACCTCTAAATCTGTTTTGCTTAATTAATTCATTTTATTCAATAAAATTAATGAATCTAATAATAGAAAACATATAATTTCAATATTTTCTATAATGTATGCACTTATCACCTAGAATAGTTCAAAACAGTTAAATAAATGCCAATATTAATGTCACCAACAAAAACGTTACACACATAAATTTCCCTAAATCAACTTGTGTATATTGTGACAATTTAATTTAAATTTTAATATTAAAAATACACCAAATAGAAAAAATACATAGTATAAAGAACTCATTTTATGAGACTTTTTTCGCACTTGTCCTTTAGTAAACTCGCCCGAGGGCTCGTTTTACTAAATTTGGACGCGTGTGAAAAAATCATGTTTTATAAAAAAATTTGCACGAAAGAACTAATTTTTTTCAAACTAATAAAAGAACAACGAAACTAAGAACATAAATAATTTTTAATTCATGAAAAATAAAGCAAAGAAATGAAATCGTACAATAATGAGTTACTTTAGCTTCGTTATATCGTAGTGAAAAGTACAACTTTAGCTCCGCATTTTTCGACCAAACAGAGCACTGCCTGTTTACTTGATACCTTACGTCGACTGTTGTTGCAATCTGTGATCACCATTTATTTTGTTTGTACATTTTGCTTTAATGTTGAAAATTTAAAATAATTTTGCGATTTCATAAAAAATGTTGTAAAAATAGTTTTTATTACTCACGTGTACGAGCGTCAGCGAGTTCTATCATGCGAGTTTTGACCCTTTCCGCAAGTGTGTTACATACTATTTTGGGAAATATTCAAAATAAATGAAAACAATTTGAAAATGTAACAATAACAGATTAAGAAAAAACAAATCAGGTACGCTTGCTGTCAGAGCTGAAAACAATATCTAAAAACTAACAGTTCAATTTTGTTATTTTGCATTTATGATAAAATTGATGACATTTCATGCAGGCTATTGTAGTGATAGTGAAAGTGAGTTTATTTGTACCCTTTCGGATATTTTACTGCAATTGTGAATCTAAACTATTGTCTCTGAAGTCAAAAATATTCTGGCAACTTTTACCTTCCAGTAACTGCACAATTTCAGGTTCAGAAAAATTATTTATGTCTCAAATTCAGTGAAAATCGTCCATTTGAATACTTATTACAGAATTACAACAAATAAAGTGTTTTAAGTATAAAAAATGAAATTTTTAAAAACTCCGCGCTCAGTGCACAAAATAAGCGTGGAAATTATTTTCACCACTCAATGTGCAAAAGCCTACTTTCACCATCAATTTTAATATCTGAAAACATGTGAATTCGCACTTTCGTAGAAAAATGATATTTTAAACGAGATATTTCATGCATAATTTCGAATAATTTACCATCATATTATGTGCATATTTTGCCATTTTTAAGTGCATAAACGTGTCAGCTCTGTTTATGAGTAAATCATTTTACATTTTACCGCTATTTATTAATTATTGCTGCAGATTCAATGTCTTTTGACGACATTGTCAACTGCAGCTGTACTGCACACTTGCAGTTGACTGCCAAGTAAGGACATTATTCAGGAATAGATATTATATCATAGTGACAAGGACTCAATAGAACTGGAGCAGATTAGTAAAAACGACTGCCATATGCAGGGAATTATCTTGTTTTAACTTTAATTATACATCTCTGAAATAGGTTGATAATTTTACAGAAATATTTATTTTCTGAAATACTTTCTTATTTTCACTTATTTTGTACTCGTATTGTGAGCACAAGGCACGAACGCGCACAGCTATGAGTTTTTTGTTTTACATTAAAAATAAAAAACTAAATAATCAACTGTCAAAAAATTTGATGAGGCTAACATTTATAACCTCCCAGAAACTTGAAATATTCACTATATTTGTATTTAACATTAATAAATATGTATTATTTACCATATTAATTGCTTATTTCCGCTCAAAATGACAATATAACCAATTTTTAATTTAAATTTCAAACTGACATGTGACAAACAAATTTACACTTATCAATTATAGTTAGGTTTCTAAGCTAGTACTAAAAAAATTCGGCTAAATTTGTATTTAACCATGGTTACTATTATTGTAATCAATAATTCTTCCATTGACTGTTATTTGTGTCATGCGATTTTCATTATAATAATAATTATGTAATAAAGTTTATATTTCACAAACTATACCTATCTACATATTTTTAAAAATTATATTTAATAATTGAACAAATTGATAATTTATGATGTATCTACATTTTTCAAGTGTCATACGACAAATTGTAACTATCGCACAATTTTCTAAGATTTTTGCAACAGATGTTATAGTGCTTAAAGAAAAGTACCACAATCTATAAACTCTTTGTTAGGATGTAAACATGTGCATAGCAAAACTTTAGAATTTTAGGTTCAGTAGAATTTGAGATAATGAATCAGAATGAAAGCGCACATACATTCATACATACACACATAGATATCCTCGAGAGAAAATAGTCAAAATAGATTTTAAACATCGATCTTATACTGTCTAGATACCGCATGTGGCATTTGTTTGTGATCGCAATATATACGAGAGAGAAGACATGCGGGGTAGGTTCTTGAGGAGTATTAATTGTGGGTTGCATTTAGTTCAAAACTATGGAGTCGCTTTGACAACTTTGACATAAATCAGAATTTGGTTAACCTATAATTTCAGTGTTGTGTGACGTTTTATAAATAACTGATTATTTTGTGATTAAACTGTAAGTTTTGATGTTTGACTAATTAAAACGAACAAAATAATGTATTTTTAGTGCACCAGCTGTTATTTCGACGTATGCAACCCGTAATACACTTCAAGATCCGACCTCTCATGCGCTCTCACTCTTATATGTTGCGATCGCTTTACAACAATTAATGAACGGTCATTCGGTCCCTAGTAGAAATTTCTCTAGGCATTCTCTAGTACTCATGAGGATTTTGATAAAACATATTCTAATTAAGTACGATTTACTAGTTACTTACGAGGCATTATCTAGCGGAACTGGTGTAAGGAAACACTGAGTAAAACTTACCAGTTACTTGTAGGACACTGGCTAGTTAAACTTGACAACTAGTGAGTAACTAGTGAGTTTTACATAGGGTAAAACTTGACAATAGATGTTTTATTTTATTAAATAATAATATGGCATGAAAAACTCGTCCCTCCCTCTAAAAATCCTAAGTTAGATCTAAAAATAGAATACTTACTATTTAAATTTTACTTTAAATTACACTCTTTTATAATTAACCCCCGTCACCGCTGCGAATGAATAATAAGTTTTCAAAGTGCTATAATGTACCTAATATACGTTTATGTATAATAATAAGTGCAACTTTTGCTCCATCAGCGCTTTTTTCAGCTTTTTAAATAAAAATGTTTATTTAAATAATTGTAATATAATTTGCAAAAATGTTACATCGTCCTTTATTATACTTGTGATGGACAAAGTAATTATAGTCAAGTATAAGCCGCGATAGCCAGGCGGTTGAACCGAAGGTTAAGAAGAATCTCCAGTGGTTCACAAAATATGGTTTCGTATTATACTGATCATTAGTTATGTAGTTATTTTAACAATATTATTTTTTTCTGAAATAAAGCAAGTTTAATGCTCATTGCTTATATTTCTATTGTTTTGTATGTTTTTTAAAAATAATTATTAATTAAATAATAACATCTAAAATATAGCATATAAGTTACTCGTGCCTTACGAATGTGATATGAAAAACTCGCGAGTCACTAGAACAAATTTCTACTAGGGATCTAGACAGTAAATGATCGAACCTTCGATTCGAAGGTTCAACGTTACTTAAATTAAAATGTGCTTATTGACAAAACTCGAATTTTTTATGATCCCCATACCTCCCTTTTAGGCGGGAGGTAAAATACAGCACATTCAAGAGTACTATGCATACAATAGGTATCGATCACAGCCAGTCATTGTCTAATATAATATTTGTGCCTAGTGATCATCCCAGTACCCTTCAAAGGCTTTCCGTTCCTTTCCAGTCTTCACTTCTTTACTTCTTTCCACTTTTGATTAACACAACTCGCAGTAGCGTCTCACGTATCAGTCCCCAGTTCTCTTTATCCTCACTTGCGGCGCGCGCTGAGGATTCAGATTATTCTTTAGGACTCGGCAGTCCTGCGGAACAGACTCGGCGAGTCCTGTGAGCGATGCGATGTTGTGTTGGTGTAAAGTGGAAGCTTTGTGCTTTGTACTCAAAGGGTGCCACTGGCAGGGGGGTGTGGTATAAGTAATTGAGATTGGAAAAATGCAGCGGTCTTTACAAAGCTTTGATTTCATAATGGCGAAGGGAGTTGGCAGCAGTGTCCATAAGTCTGTTTTAATACGATGAGGAGTACAAAATAGTTGTTTACAGCGCAGTGCTTTAATAAAACCGAGCGATGTACAAACACCTAACGCACACATTATGTATTATATTTTGGTGTTCTGACGTCACGTAGCGTGAACGTAAGAAACACCCGCAATATTCAAATTGAACTGAACTAAATAAAGAACCTCATACCCTTCTTGAGCCCCACAAACTAGATTTTGGTGTGTATTCTCTGATAGAAATGTGCCAAATAAAGAACCTAATACCCTGCTTGAGCCCCATATACTCGGTTTTGGTACAAACTCTGATTGAACTGAACTAAATATAGAACCTCTTACTCTTCTTGAGTCCTACATACTCGGTTTTGGAACAAACTCTGATTAAACTGAACTAAACAAAGAACCTCATACCCTTCTTGAGTCCCATATAACTAGTTTTGGGAAATACTCTGATTAAACTGAACTAAATAAAAGTCCAAACATGTGTTTTGCAGGTGTTTCTTACGTTAACGCTGTGGCGTTAGACACTTCTTTATATTTTTGGCCGACATATCTATTTATTTGAAATATCGTATTTTCTATGAGGTTAAGCGAAATGCATTTTTGCATTTGCTCTCAAATTTACTTATCTCAATTGGACGGTGTCAGGGTAAAAGGAAATAAGTCAATTTTACCGATTTTTTTGTGGAACAAGTCTCTTATTGCAACCTCTTACAATGGGTAAAAGGAAATAAGTCTAAACTTAATTGGTGTGCAGTGAAATACTGCTGCATAAAATGAAATAAGTTACATTTCATCCCAAAGGGTTCACATTGGTGATATCATATTGTAATGTACCAGTTTCAGAGCAGGTCCATCGCAAAAATGATATCGCAACCGTGAGAGCCCGGCGAGAGACTAAAAAGGTTACAAATGATACGTTCTCGCAAGGAGGTGTTATTGTTAGAGCCCGGCGACATCACATGTCAAATTGCAATGTAGCTGCTACGTCGTACGTCTGTTACTTTGTTCACTAGGTTTCTTTGGTAAGACGAAACCTTTGAGCAAAATCTAAATTATCTAATAGTATATTATATATTGAGGGACTAAAGTGCATGATTTAATCCTGAGGGTGAAGTTTATTTCACGAGCCGAAGGTGAGGGAAATAATCACCTGAGGGATTAAAGGTACTTTAGTCCTGTGGTATATACGCTATTTTTTGCACTTCATCCTCAAACGAATGCAAAATAACTTAAAAGAATACACATTTTGCAAATTTGACAGTAAATTTTATGACAAATATTTATATTGTTACCATGGATACTCTGTAATAAATAGCACGTATTTAGTTGACAACGGGATTAATTAATTCAATTTCTTGACAACGGGATTAAATATGAAAAATAATCCCTTGGGATCAAATTAAGAACCTTAGTCCCTAAACATAAAGACTAAAGAAGAGTTTTAGTCCCGGAAGTGCAAAAATTAATATTAAAGTAATCTGTTCTGTCATAATTTCATTTTAGACAATCTTAGATTTCTACTATCATTCAACCTTTTTTTTTCACGTTTCTTATGTTCTGTCAATTTTCAAAATATTGAATTGTTTTAGGTTAAGTATAGCTAAAGCATCGCCTACGTTATTATTCAAGGCCTGGAAAGACAATTTACGTTGCTAGGGACAATTGAATGAAAAATTTGGTCGATTGAGGGCGCTTTTAAGGGACCCGGTTGAAGACCGGAAGTGTGAATTAAGAATTAAGTTATCTATGAAATACGTTAAAACAGAAAATAATCTGTCATATCATGCTTTAAAATGTCAAAATTCAAAATTAAAATTAAATAGTTTCTAAAATAATGAAAATAATACAATCAATAATAATATAGCGTATATTTTTGATACATATGTATATTTTAATTTAATATTAAAATTGATTAATCAATAACTGGAACCGGATCCCTTAAAAGCGCCATTTGTGGCAAAAATTTGCAATAAATGTTCCCCAGTTTTGTTAGCAACCGGCCTGTATTTCCAGGCCTTGAATAATAACGTAGGCGATGGCTAAAGCTGCCGATTTTGGAAGCATAAATTTGAGTCTCACTTAACGTAATTAAGGCAAGAAACATCGTTGGTCCATTTTATTAATCACTGTCAATAAAATTGTTATAATATAATAAAGTGGTTAATTTTCATTTTATCAAGTAGCACCTTGTGTAATTAAAATCCAGCTACACAAAATTTCAGCGACACATAAAATATCTATTCAACCCATACCACCCCCCTCTGGTTCTGGAATCATTCAGCACGCCATCACCGTATTGTGGCTACATTCGTTGCGCTCATTAGTGGGGTTTCAACAGTGAATAATAGAAATCAATTTGTGAAGTTGTTATATACGGCGTCGGAGCGGCCGTGCTCTTCTCGAGTCCGCCTACATTCGATACTCGGCGCCGCGGCGCTAATTGGACCGAATAATAGTGTGGTATAGGTGCGCACAGTTGCTAATGCAACTAGAAAAATACACGGAGTCATATGTAGAGAAGGAAAAAATGAAATTTTAATATCGATATTTTTTTAATGTGAACAAAATATCTATATTTAGATTTAGATATTAGCGATATATTGCTGAATATTTTAATAACATATCAATAATAATTATCGATTGATATCGATAAATATCGGTTTATATCTATAAATATCGAAAATAATAGTTTATGTCGATAAATATTGATTTATATCGATAAATATTCGTACATATCAACAAATATTGATAGTATCCATATAATAATACGCCATTACCGTATTGTAGATCTCTACTCTGCCGCCTCTGGTATATTTTTCACGCTGCCTCCGCTCCGCAAGTATGTTAAACAACAACGGCGCTTCGCCTCAAAATTCCAATTTACCTACAAATTTCGACAGCGTTAATAAGAATTTCTATAATTCATATTAAAAAAATAAATAAATTTGTATCATATGTGGATGTCATCTGATAATATATTTCCTTGACACTATATTTGCCACAAATCGAGATCCATGACGTCATAAATGACGTCATGTCAATACTACTTACAGTCTGTTCCAAATAAGAATATAGTATGGGGCAAGATAAGGCTTACGATTTGAGCGTTCTGATTGGTCTAGCAGGAAACCAAGTTTACATCAGCGAAAAATTTTTGATATGCGCGCATCATTTAGCTGTCGAACGCCGTAGTAGTAACAGCTGGTATGTTCAAAAAGTGAGTCGTTGATTAGCGTCAGTAGCGCGTGACGCGCGGAACATAACACTATTTCACAAATACCGCGCTACGTTTAAATTTCTATTTAATGTGTGTAAAACGGGCTGGCTCCGCAGCGCCATCTACTATACTCTTATTTGGTACAGGGTATAGTTAAGATAAGTTTAATTTTTATGTAAGTTTTGTAAATAATGGGCGCGCTGCCTGAAAGAAAGGTAAGCCGGTAAAAATTAAGCGTTGAGGCTGTTACACCTCCGCCGCCGGTGTTCGTAAAGGTTCAAAAATTAATTGTTGAAATTTGTTCACGTTTACGTCTATTATAATTATTATAAAAGAGTAATCGTTGTCTCTTCTTAAAAATTGTTCACGACGGCGCACCGCCGCCGCCGGTATACGTTTCACAATTCGCCGCCGCCGCTATCAACCTCAACGGCGCACAGGTCCATATTGTGGCTACATTCGTTGCGCTCATTAGTGGGGTTTCATCAGTGCATAATAGAAATCAATTCGTGAAGTTGTTACACACGACGTCCGAGTGGCCGTGCTCTTCTCGGGTCCTCCTAAATTCGATACTCGGCGCCGCGGCGCTAATTGGATCGAATAATAGCGTGGTGTAGGTGCGCACAATTGCAAGTGCAACGAGAAAAATACACGGGGTCATGTTGCGAGGTAGAGTTTTTCAAATATTAAATATACGGTCTGATACGTTTGAATGGGGAATACATGCGATGGGAATGGATTCAATACTAGAAAATAAATTCTAGAATATTCGTCGATCATTTACTCTCTATACCTCATTTCAGCTAAGAAAATAGCGTTGGGCATATAGGGCGATGATATTCTTGAATCTGATTGGTCGAAATGAGAGGTGGATTTACACTATACAATATTCCACGAGACCTATCATTAAAGGGACACATGGTCACATTGTTTCCTGCATCCTGATTGGGTCTCTAAGCGATATTTATTGTTATAAATTGATATTTTATCGATAATTATTGATATTTTTCGATACTTCTGTATATTTACCGATAATTTTTGATAATTGTCTATACTTATCGATAATTGTTGATATTTATCTATAATTGTCGATACGTATCGATGTTTGTCGTAATATGTCAATAATTGTCGAAAAATATCGATAACATCGAGTTATCGATATATTGATACCAAACTAAAAGTGTTCATACTGATATTTATCGATATATCGATATTTTTCCAACCCCTACTGCCAATTAAAGCCGACCACTGGTAATAAAATATCTGTTAAACCTTTATATTCAGGAACATAGAAATTAACACCAATTAGAAAACATTAATTATTGGTTTACATTCTGTACAAAATCCTTTCACGTTATGACTAACACCCCCTAGAGACCACCCCTTCATTCTCAACACCCCCTGCTCTCTCTTTTCAGTACCCTGTAAATTAAATTATTTACCGCTATATTGAAAGCGAGAACCTTCAACGTTACAAATGTACAGCAAACAAAGCGTCTAGCATTGGAATATTTTTCAATTCTGAACACGGGTAAATTGAATCTGTAAGGCTGCATAGGAAATCAGTAACGAAGTGGTGGGAAAGGGGGAAACCACGTAAGTGTTGGGGGGAGCAATTTATATGAGAGGAATTTGTATAAGTAAAATAAAATGCATTTCACACACTTAAAATGTCAAGTCGTACGTGTACCTACAGTCGATTAATTGTTCACTATAGTAAATAGACAGCCAATGGTTCATAATACATGAGGCTTACACTTGGAAAGTAGTAGAATTTGATTTAACATTATTTACCTGTAATTTAATCGTATTTTTGATTAAAAAAAATTTAACCGATTTTCGTCGCGTAACTTAAAAACGTTGTTGTTATATTAAACATTTTATAAAGGCACCATACCAATGACCTGTGTAATTTTGTTACTCTTATTACTCATAAAAAGTCTTGAAGGACACCCGAAGAAAATAATTGTTTCTAGGGTGCCACAGTAGGTAGAATTTTGGGGTTATAAATAAATAAAGCGCCTATAAATTGAATTTGCTCGTTTATGCTCGTCTTTGGCATGGACAAAATTCTTTAACGTTCGTTATCGATGGCGTCAATCCAATACTGCGTAAGTCCAATTTTGGGTAAAATGAGATTTTCGCGCCATTTGTTAGATTGAAACATTTTCCATCTACCAATGAACGTATTTATACACTAACCAATCCGATTTGGTTTTTAATAAATATAATCTAATAGTGCGTAACTCGTAAGTCAGTGAAATACGTCGTAAGTCCGGGCAGGACGAACATAATAAGTGTGGTTATTACATAGGTGAGTGTATAACAACTTATTTCTTAATAATTATGTTTAAAATATTGAATTCATGAATTAATTTATGTTCTATTTTCTTCGGTTTTCAATTATTTATAGTAAAATTGCATGTTCCAAAGTCCGTTTAATTAAAAATTATTATAATTTTATTGTGGTATTGAGATACGCATTATTCTTTTAAAATAAAATCTGAGATACGCATTATTGACTAGGTACTATATAAAATTTATTATTATGAAAAATATGCAACAATAAACTAATTATTGCATATTTTGCAGACAATATTATCAAATCTGGAGGCAGAAAATTACTCGAATTGGCATTAGATTTATTTTGATTTTTGATTGATTGATTCTGACAATAAGTCGTAAGTACCCAATTAATTTATAGCAATAAGTCGTAAATCTGATATTTTTTAATAATACTAAATTTGCATCAATATTACCCTGTATCCTATTGCACAATAAAATAATATATATAATAAATTATTTTTGTGGAAATTAATACGATAATATAGTTTTAAACAAGTTTTTTTAACCTCCTGCAAAACTGTCATTTCAGACTTACGCAATATTAGATTGACGCCATCGTTATGCATTTTTTCTCTGTTTATAGATATGTTTATTCTAAGTATGGTTAAAATTAAATGTTAAACTTTAAGAACGTTTTTTATTGATAACAAGCACAATGAATTTTAAAATATAAAAAAAAAGGCTTCAGCATCGTGTTTTAATCATACATATTTATTATATTTATTTTAAGGACATTTGGGGAGGAATACTTCATCCATCGTCAGCTTGTGAGCGATCATACATTGAGATAGTAATAAAACGTGGTTCGTAAAGTTGGCAAAGTCTTAATCAACCCACCAGGTTGGTTCGGTTCCCCGGGGTCGGTCATAGATACCATTCATCTGTTGTGAAGGGTCCCATGCCATATTTTCCACCTTTTGCTAGCCTGCGCATGAAACATGTCTCTTCGAATGTCGTCGAGTGCTTTATCAATGCATCTCCCGTATAATTTTTATATGTGTGCCCTCCCAGCTTTTTTTTTGGTAGGTACTGTCGTGGCATTTTTAGCTAGAACTTCAAAAACGAATACAGAATGCAAACTAAGGAGAAAAAATTCAATTAAGTGCCACAGTAGGTTGCGGTCAAAGTTACTCCGTTTTACCGTACTTAGTATAGTAGTATTACTATATAGTATAGTTGATTTCTTAACTAAACGGAGCAATCTGAAGTTAGAACGCTAAAACTGATCTTTTTTATTGGCTGATGTAACACCAGTTTTACACCACACAAACTTTGTAATGTAAACAAACGAATGTTCTCTATCTTGTCTCGTCTGTTATTGTCAGTGAAAAATCTATACCCTATTCCAAATAAGAGTATAGTAGATGGCGCTACGAAGCCAGCCCGTTTTACACACATTAAATAGAAATTTAAACGTAGCGCGGTATTTTTGAAATAGTGTTATGTTCCGCGCGTCACGCGCTACTGACGCTAATCAACGACTCACTTTTTCAACAATACCAGCTGTTACTTCTACGGCGTTCGACAGCTAAATGATGCGCGCATATCACAAATTTTTCGCTGATGTAAACTTGGTTTCCGGCTAGACCAATCAGAACGCTCAAATCGTAAGCCCTATCTTGCCTCATACTATATTCTTATTTGGGACAGACTATAGTTATATTTTTTTCGTATTTACACAGTGTAACTTCACATTGCTCCGTTTAGTTAAGAAATCAACTATAGTGTTCACGTTTACGTCTATTATCATAAAAGATTAATCGTTGTTTCTTCTCAGGACGAAAATGTACAGTGATTTGCCATACCTTTACAACAGAACGTTAATCACATTAAAAAGTAAATTGACTTTTCATACTTTGCGACACACGACACTATGGAACGATAGATGCATAAAGAAGGAAATACTTAAACTGAAATGTTTCTGTTTTCGAAATCTATACCATATACCAAACGACGTGCGCAACGACAGCGATACACATTAGTCAGTGTCACATAAATATATGGGAAGTGTGTTCTGTATTGAACCAGACAGGTTGATTTTCATAATATCATAAGTGGTTAAATTTTGCTGAAAAAATTTCAGATTGTTCCGAGAGTTGTTGCCTATCTATTTATTGAGTAACTTTGACAAAAAAAATCACGAGCTGACAAGCGAGTGATTTTTAATCAATGTCACGAAATAAATTATTGGCAACAAGCTCTCATAAAACAATTTGAAAATTTTGCCAAGACAAAATGTAATCACGAATGATATTCGGATGACTATTTCACGAATGAAAAAGTCAATTTTGACACTAATTAAATAAAATGTTGCTAAGGAAAGTTGTTGAAACGTCAATAAATTTTCTCTAATCAAAACGAAAATGAAGCAGTCTATTGGTTAGAAAGGTGCGAAAAATTTGTGTGAGAGTGTTTTGGCAAAATAAAATAACGTAAATAGGTAAAATCATGAATGTTTGTTGGTTTAGAAATGTATGAGTGGAATAGTCATCGAAATACGTTTCATTTATTCGTTTTTACAAGAAAATTTTTAAATCGAACAAATTAGTAAAACTATGAAAATTGAAACGTTGAAAATATCCTATTTTCTAAGAATGGTAATTATAAAAACAATTGATATGATTAATGAAACTTTAAGACTTGGAACTATCTTTCATCTTTTCAACACTTTGAGAAATTTTTAAATATTTAAAAAATAAGTCCTCTATTCCGCATAAACAAAACCACTCCTGTTTCTAGACCTGTGAAGTTCAGCCTTAACAATAACATAATGAAACTTGGATAGCTGTATAACCTGCGACATTTTATAGCCCTGTTCTCACACGGATTCTTTGAAGATTCTTTCATGCTTCTAAATCCTGGAAAAATAGAAATTCACTGCTTTGAAGCTATCAATGAATTACAAATGAGTCTTTTCCAAGACTCATCGAAGATTCAATTTAGCAGCGCCACTATTTGACAGGCGATTCGCATCAGGAATCTTTTTTGTGTGAACAGGTTTACCGGGTGTCTACTTGAAATCTATAGGAAAAACAATGCTATTTTTACTTCTCCGGCCTATAGTAGTATAATACGGAAAGTATTATAATCGTAATTTTCTGACTGTTCGAGATTTTAGACCCTACTGAAACCAAAAAACATAATTTTAAAAAAATCGGTCGGTCCGGAAGCACGATAACTTGAGAACGCGTAGGTACAAATTTTCGACTGAAATTTTATAATTATTAAGCTTTTTACCAAAAGTGCTAAGTTCGTTAATGAGCTTTATACAATCAGTAGTACCAACTTAATGATTTTTTTACTTGAATTGATAAGAATATTGTAAACATTTGCGCTCTCACTATATAATTATATAATTTAATTTACATATTGCTCGTATTATGTCTATAACTTACAATAAATGCAATTAAAACTCGAATTTTAAACGTCACTAAATAACTGTTGTCATCTTGACATTGACAACTCACTTTGACATTGACAACTGTCACTTTGTACTGTGGTGGCCACAGCAGATTTTTTAAATTTTGCTATGGTTTGTGACCTATTCATTTTAGATGAAAGTTGTAAATACAAAACTTGTTCAAAATTAAAAACTACACAATAGAAGACCACGTTCGATCATATTATTTAGATTTTATTTTAAACACTCAGTTAGCTTATTGCTTTGTTAGTGCTAATAGTATTATTTAGAGTGCCCTAGAATTAGTGATGTATACTTTTTACAAATATTCACATTTTATATTTTTAAATTAATAATTTAGCATAATTTTTAAAAGTGTAACTAAATAAAGAAAGAAAAGTATGAAAAAAAAACAAAAGAACATCACTTGTTCCTTATAATAATCGAAAACTAACGCTAAATAATGCAAAATATGGCAATTTTGTCTAGCGTTTTTCTCGAGAATTAACAAAGCAATATGATCGAGCGTGGTCTCATATTGTGTAGTTTTAATTTTAAATAGGTTTTGTACTTTAACTTTCATCTCAAATCAATCAATCACGTTTTGTATTTAACTTTCGTATTAAATTTATAGATTACTAACTACAGCAAAATTTAAAAAATAGTATTCATTTTCCTATATAACAGATTTCAAGTAGACACCCGGTATGTAAATAGCCCAGTTCCTCTTTCATATTTTCGCGTCACATCTTTTAGAGTACACCCCTGCAAACACATTTAATTATTTCGCAGTCAGCGACACAACTATCCTGTGTGTCCTGTGAGTCCCTATCCCGGTTCAACTCATCCCGACCTGTCGCTGTCGACTCCTGCCGCTCTGCTTGTCCTGCTGCAGTAGCAGGAGACATATTCCTGCCGCCACGTCAACTGTTAAGTGCAGGATGGCCCAGCAGGACGCCTCGTTGAATTTATAAGGATGGCGACGAATTTGAATTATATACAGTACGCGAAATAAGAGATTAATCGAGCGGACATAGATATCAGCAATTTTTTCGGCAGAAACCTTGAAATAATGTATAGGGTGTTTTTTTTAGACGTGTGGTTTTCAAGTTGGCACAACTTTTTTCGGTGATGGTCTTTTTGATAGCTGTCACTTGATTTATGCTCAGTTTGGTTTGCCATTTCATAATGAATAGACTTACTCCTGAACAACGTTTGCAAATCGTGCAAATTTATTACAAAAATAATGGTTCGGTTCGCGGGACGCATCGCGCGCTGCCTCCAATATTCGGTCGACATAATCGCCCAGCAGAGTCGGTAATTCGAGCAACCATGGATCGGTTTCGCACCACGTTTACTCTAGTGGATAATGCGCATCCTCAGAGACGCCGTACAGTGCGCACCGAAGACGCTATTGCTGCTGTGGAGCAGAGTACCGAAGAAGACCCGAATGAGTCCATCCGCCATCGCGCGCAACAATTGGAGCTGTGCCCATCCACTTTATGGAAGATTTTGCGGAAGGATCTTGGTTTGCGGGCTTACAAAATCCAACTCGTGCAAGAATTGAAGCCAAACGACCATCAAGCGCGTCGCACGTTCGGTGAATGGGCCCAAAACGAGATGGCCAGCGATTCCGATTTTCACAAGAAAATTTATTTTTTTTAAATTTAATTTAAATTTAACACCGCTGGACTATTTCTTGTGGGGTTATGTGAAGTCGCTTGTCTACGCAGATAAGCCCGAGACGATTGACGCCTTGGAAGAGAATATTCGGCGCGTGATTGCTGACATACGACCCAATTGCTGCAAAAAGTGGTCGGAAATTGAGCCTCTCGGCTGGAATTTATTCGAGCCAGCCGCGGCGGCCACTTGCCCGAAATCATTTTTAAAACATAATGGCAAACCCTTATCTTTATAATAAAGCTAAATTCTTGGCCATAACATTAAATTATATGCGTTATATTTCTTCTTGAAAACCACACGTCTAAAAAAAAACACCCTATATAATGAAATAGGCCAGCTCGGTTTTTACACCGTAAACAATGTGAAAAACTGTGTGCACCAAAATAGTTATTTATTATAATTGCGGTTTTTCTACAACGCGAAGCGGTGTGCTTTAATAAAATCAAGCAATTTACCTTCACATATCTAAAGTTCTGTTCACACAAGGATTCTTTGAGAATTCTTTCATGCTCCTGAATCCTGGAAATACACGAATTCACTGCTTTGAAAGTATCAACTCATTGATGACTCAATTTAGCAGCGCCGCTATTTGACGGGCAAGTCTCACCAGGAATATTTTTCAAGATATTTTTTCACGAAACAACCTACTTGACAAAATAAAATCCCCAAAACATTTCAAGAATGTGAACATCCCGCTTTGTTACTTGCTAATTTTATGCCCATCCCAATGTTAATAATTTAGTAATTTAGCATTTATTCATCCCATGTAATTCTCTGAGATGTTTGTATTGAGCATGTAATTTTTGATCGTACTCAGGATGTGGCTAGAATAAACTTACGTAAAATTACTTAAAGAACAAGAATAAGATATTTTTAATCATACCATGGACGATTCATGTTAAGTGTGAACAGGACTTAATGTTTCCTCTTCCACATTTCCGCCCGACATCCTTCAGAGTTCTCCCCTGCACACATTTCATAATTTCGCAGTCAGCGACACAACTATCCTGTGTGTCCTGTGAGTCCCTATCCCGGCTCAACTCATCCCGACCTGTCGCTGTCGACTCCTGCCGCCCTACTTGTCCTGCTGCAGTAACAGGAGACACATTCCTACCGCCACGTCAACTGTTAAGTGCAGGATGGCCCTGCAGGATGCTTCGTTGAATTTATAAGGATGATGGCGACAAATTTGAATCATATGCAGTACTCTAAATAAGATATTAATCGAGCGGACATAGATTATCAGCAGAGCTGGACAAGTATCGAAACCAAAATACCAGTACTATCTATGGTACCTAAGTACTTGTTATCAAGTACATTTTCAAGTAAATCTTCACAGTACTTAAGTAAAGTATAAGTTTTTCTTCTCAAATGTACTTAAAAAACTTAATTAAATTAAATTAATTAAAACCTAATTACAACTACCATAGACATCAACGATGTGTGATTGTTATTTTTACACATTAGGAGGTCAAAATAGTATATTATGATACAAGTAGTGTAAGAAAGCTTTTAATTAGAGCTGGAAAACAACGTTTTAGTTTTGATTCATTTTATAAAGTAGTCTGTGTAATGTTTTAAAACATCGTTACCTAGGATACAATTTTCATTGTTGTTGCTTAGCAACGTTAAAAACACAGCGTATTTTTGTCTTGTGATTTTGCACGCATCTGCGTGTTTTAAACAGCGATTATGATGCATGTGTAATAAGAAGTAAATTTAAATGCATATTTTTCTTTTGTGATATTTTTAATTATAAATTTTAATAGTACGCAGTAGGTACTCGTATCGATTATGCGATTTAAGGTACATCAATGTAATTTCATTGTACGATTTAAAGAGTAATTTGATTGCCTTAAAATATTTGTCGTATACCTTCTACCTGCAGTGTAATATAATATCAATTTCCAATTCAATTTCAAAGAAAGCTCCAATAAAAACAACCCCTCTATGATTACTATAAAAGCTCGCATTTTGTCAGATAGTTATCCCAGCTCCGCGATCTAGGCAGCTTTGAAACAAGCGCGCATCGTGACAGTTGCCGCCACAGCCGCCTGCCTCCAACAACAATAAATTAAATTCTGTTTGTCCGGCAAACGTCAAAACTTCCAGTATGTGCGACAAACAAGAGAGACAGACAATGCGAACGACAAAGATGAAAAGATATGCCAGTGATGTAGAGTGGATCTGCTAAGCGCCAGGATTATACGAAAATTAACCTGTCAGCCAAAACAAGTTGTTGGATTTAAAAATTCTTAGGGGGTTCCACTGGGGTTCAATTATGGGGTTATCCTTTTATAGGATTATGACTTATGACAAGTAGAGAAATACTTTTTACATGAAACCGAACGGCGTAACTTGGAGAAGTTCGTTTTTTAATCAAAACTGTTCCGCGGAAAGAAGTACTCATTTCTTGTCAAACGAACGTTACAGTGGCGTAGCTATGGTAAGGCAGTTCGGGCAGGTTCAGGGGCCCCGAGAATTTGCAAGTTTAAACAAGGAATTTTAACATTGAATTAAAAATTACGTTCTTTGCAAACTTAATAAGGTGAACAATTTTTCAATAAACTATTTAAAATTCGTAGAAATTCTGCCAAAAGAGCTACAAAATATGAAACTACGGTAACTTACTAACAAAACTACGATTTTGCCCAATTTGGGTGTGTCAGACTTACATACTGTGAGTAAACATATAAATTCATATTTTACTATGCGCAGCAGTTCAAATTTGAACCTGAGTTGTCAGAACCCAGTCGATCACGTTACGTACTGAGCTATGTTTATAATTTTCATACCTCTCAAAATATGTATTTAAAGTATCAGGCTAAAGTATTAAAAATATTATTGTCTGTACAAGCCAAAACGAGATTCTTGAACGTACACGTAAACGAGCTGTATGTCTATGTAGTAGTTAACAATTCCTCAATAAACTATTCGTAGAAATTCTGCCAAAAGAGCTACAAATATGAAACTACGGTTATTTACTAACAAAACTACGAGGAATCCAATGATGCAATAATCAAATTTTTGATATGACATTTACGAGTAGTTTAGCCTGTACATCACTTAGAAAAACTATAAATCGATTTTTACCTTGTATTATTCATCGTAGGACCTTGAAATTTCTTCCAGGATTCAATATGGTCCTTAGATACACACTACACATAGTTTTGTAAATGTATATCGCGAAATAACTACAGATTTTAGTAAATATAGCACTACGAAATCACTACGCACTGAATATTATATCACTGATGTTATGTTCTTACTGGTTTGTTTTACACATTCCTCATAGAGTTGGCGCCAGTTTCGATTCATATTTGAATATTTAAATGTTTTAAATGATATTCTGGTAAATTTATGTTTCTTACTTATTTAGATAATGCAAATTTGGAAACTAACTAATTAATAAATGAAAAGAACATGCTTTATTAGTGCTATATATTTCGGGTTGCAAATATTATGTCAGGATTTGTTAAAATTATTTGTTGAATATTTTCTTCATTCAGAATATCACCTGAATCTGGCCTTGGGCCCCCGAAATTATTTTGTCCCAGGGCCCCTAGATACCTAGCTACGCCACTGGCACTATTACGATAAATTTGAGAGTAAAGAAAGTAAAGAACACAATTATTAATTTAACGAAAGAAAACTGTAGGTAATTTTTTGGTATTTTAAGGTTAGGATGATAACTAAGTATATTTTAGAAGCAATCACATCGAGGTGACAAAAATAAAATCAGAACGATGTGGTACGGTCAGTCATTTATGTTCGCTCTGTTCTTTTCGGCAAACATACCTATTTATTAAAAATATCTACTTGCTAATAATGCCCAGTTTACACGAAGGCAGGTTTTCCTTAAAAGCTGACAGTAAAACTAATGTTAGGAGCTGGTCATAAAATAACTGTCAAAACCGTCCATTCGGGCGAAACTAAATATTTCTATAAAATATGTTAAAGCTAGTGATTTTAAATATATTTTATAAAAATAATTAGTTTCCCTGTATGAACGATATTGAGTTTTTTTCCTAGAATTTGTTTTACTTTCAAGAAACTCTTAGGATAAATTTTCTTTGGATGAACTGGGCATAAGATTAACTGAGATCATCGCCTACACGTTATTATTCAAGGCCTGGAAATGCAAGCTGGTTGCTATCAAGAAATTGGGGAAGATTTGTTGAAAATCTTTGCCGCAAAAGTCACTTTAAGAGATCCGGTTCCAGTTATTTATAAATAAATTTTAATATTAAATTCAATTCTATTTTATTATTAATTGTATTATTTTCATCATTTAAAAAACTATTTAATTTTAATTCTGTCATTTTAATGCACGATGTGACAGATTATTTTCTGTTTTAACCGTTTTAACATATTTCACAGATAGATTAATTTTTAATTCATACTTCCAATCCTGAACCGGGTCCCTTAAAAACGCCTTAATCGACCAAATTTTGCATTCAATTTTCCCTAGCAACGAAAATTGTATTTCCAGGTCTTGAATAATAACGTAGGCGATGGTGAGTTGCATTTGACATTTGCACTAAAATTACCTTGGAACAACTGCTAAAAGATGGCGCCAGAAAACGTCAAATTTAAAATTAATCTGTTTACCGAACCACCGTGCATCGTGGCATATATTATAATCGCAATACCATAGACGTGTGTGATTGTAATGTTTACAGTTCGGATGGCCAAAAAATAATATTGATTTTCCCTAAAAAACAATTTAATTAAAAAATTCCCTCAAAATATTGACTATCCCTCTACAAGTAGATAATAACATACTGCGTACGAAAATTGATAACCGATAATTTGAAATGATGCAAACACGCTCCACCAATGTTAGATATACGCGCGTAAATCAATTTGAAACACGGTAAAACTGTGTGACACAAAGCACGATAATATGTCACAAACAAACAACACACACAGACACACATCGTCCAAACGTCCGAACATCGCAACTTCCACTTTGTAGGCTTCAAATAATTGATTCCATTTTTGCTGCAGCTTCAATTACAGGTAGCGGTACAGTCAGTGTAATTTTAAACTGAACGGCGCAAGTTTATAGGGGGCCATTGCACACGAGAAAATAAAATTATAGAATATTTATACACAGGAATATGCATGCACAAGAAGATTCAAATCTAGAAAATTTATACGTAATGAAAATCCGGCATTAAAAGATTCATTCACAGGAAAATGCAAATCTAGAATTTTAGATTGTGCAAACATAGGAAAATTCAAAGACTGAAAGCTACAAATCTAGAAAACTAGTTTGTTTCTTCAACACAAGGAGAATATACAAATTAGGTTGAACTTAGAACTGAACTAAATAAACAACCTAATTACATATTTGAGTTCTACTCGATTTTGATTATAACTTTTCTAGATTTGTATCTTCCTGTGTTGACATTAATGCCGAATCAAAATTTCTAGATTTGAATTTTCCTGTGAATATGAAATTTTTGATGCAGGTATTTTATTGCTTATGCATTTTCTAGATTTGTACCTTCTGGTGTTCCTGTTCCTGTATATGAACATTCTAGAATTTTATTTTCTGGTGTTGAACCCATTCTCCAAGCTTTTGAGAGCAAAGGGTAAAACACTGATCAGCACTGAAACATGCATCAGCATGCAAAGAAAAAAAAGAATTAAATCAATTCAAACCGAGTATAAGACTCAAGAAACTTATACGGTTTCTTTATTTATCTCAGTTCTATCAGAGTTTCTACAAAAACTGATAAATTTGGTCTCAAGAAGGGTGCTAGGCTTCTTTATTTAGTTTAGATAAATGTAGATCAGCTAAAATTGCAATATAGTGCTCGAAAAGCTCCAGAAATGATTTTGACAATTTTGTACAGATTTACAATAAATATTATAAAAGATTAATCATTTCTTTTCATACCGAAAATGTACACCTTAAGAGGAACGGATACTGGTAAAGCACAGCGAAAACAGGCTTTTGTTTTCATCTACAAATCGTACCGTACCTATCGTATAGTCAAGTGCTGAAATTGAATACTATATACACAATACGAAAAAAATTCTATAACCCAAATGAAATGAAATTATAAGTATGAAAAATAGCTGCTTCAATTTTGGAATTCGTAGAGTGTACCCCTCTATCAAGTTATCGATGTTATAGACGAAAGCTTGTCGATCGTCGACAGTTTGTATCGTTGTATTTACGTAATAAAGACCTTGGTTTTATTGCTTTCGGTTGCACGATTTAATATGGAATATTGAAAAATGATGAAGTAATGAAATGAGTGAACTGTGAAAGCGGGGAAATTGAAAAATAAATTATTCTGGTACATAAATTTGTGAATAGTTCTGATAGGAACGTTCGTTGATTTACGATCGGATAAAACTGACAACGTTGTAAATACGCAGCCGATGTGCAGGGTGAAATATGCCCTTCCTAATTCAACCCTAACAGAAGTCATCTAGAAGTCACCGTCCTGATATTTGTATTGCAGACAATCGCATAAAGGCTGGTTTATAATTGAAATAATCGGTTACATGTTCTGTATTTTCTGACCGAATATGTACTCGTGTATTAATTTATGTCCAGGAAATTTTGTATCGTGCATTCCAACAACGTAATCAGCTCGCGTTGGAAAACAATCAAGAATATTTCCGGAAATATTAAATATACATGTGAGATTTTAAACAAAAATCGCATGACACAAATAACAGCCAATGGAAGAATTTATTACAATAATAGTAACATGTTATAAAAAATATGTCAGTTTGACATTAAATTAAAAATTGGTTAAATTGTCATTTTCAGTGTAGGTAAATAAGCAATTAATAAGGTAAATAATACATATTTATTAATTTTAAATACAAATTTAGTAAATATTTCAAGTTCCTATTGGAAAAAGAATTCAAAACTAGAGCGGCGGTGTCATTGCGAATTTCTTACCGAATATGCAATGATCTCGTGCATTAATTCATGCCCAGGAAATTTTTATCGTGCATTCCAACAACGTAATTAGTTTTCGTGTACCATTCGAGCTAATTAAGACGTTGTTATAAAGCACTCAAAAAATTTCGGAAATAATTAGTGCACAAGTTTATAAGTGAAAATTTACTGTCAAATTTCTCGCGAATGGGTTCAACATCAGAAAATAAAAATTCTGCATTAAGTAAAAGATTAATTCCAGGAAAATTTAAATCTAGAATTGTATATGCAAACACATCTTCATGATGTGTCTAAATCTAAAAAGTTATAGGTAGTCAAAACCGAGTTTGTGGGACTCAAGAATGGCATTGGATGTTCATTTAGTTTAGTTAAACCTCTTATTTGTATATCCCACTTGGTATTGATGAAACACACCAGTTTTCTAGATATAGATTTGCATCTTACTGTGTTTACATTTTTCTATGTTTGTATTTATGCCGAATCTAAAATTCTGGATTTGCATTTTCCAGTGAATAAAGTTTTTATTTCAGGATTTTATTCCGTAATAAATTTTGAAGATTTGAATTTCCTCGTGTATGCATTTTCTTGTTTATTAATACCTATTCTACAATTTTAATTTCTGGTGTTGAGTGGCTACTCGAATTTCTCACTCTGATTTTGTGAATGTGAATTAAATGCATATTCGCTCTGATCGCATTTCTCGCATCGAGTCACATTTTGTACCCGTTCTATTTATATTTACTCGTAAGGTAAATATGCAAATATGAATTTAATATGCTTATACAGTCGTAAAACGCCGGTTAAATTGCAATATGGAAGTAATAAAGTACTCACTTTGCAATGAGAATTTTTACTAGTTTAGCACGTGAGCTGAAACTGAACTCAGATTCAGATCTGCAGCAATTTACACGTTACTTGGAATGGTTTATCTCGAGTTTATCTTATATACGGAAAAGTGTTTAGGGAGATCACATAAAATTATACACTTTCGATTTATATATTCAATACGAAAATATCAATCACACATGCAACACCAGAAAATAAAATTCTAGAATATTTATACACAAGGAAATGCAACATCAGGAGATGCATTATGTATAAGTAATAAAATACCTACATCCAAAGATTCATGCACATGAAAATTCAAATCTAGATTTGTCCGATCGTTATGAAATTTTGTATGAAGATCTCTTTTGATCGGTCAGATTTTAAGGTGTTTCTTTAATCCAATCAACGTCGGGTACCAGCGAAGAAAAAGACTGCAAAACCCAAAAATACATTTACCGAAAATACATTGACCGACAGTGCAAAAAGAGAATGTAGCAAATTTCGAAAAAGCAAAACGTGAAAACACAAAATGCATTTTCGGGAGATGCACTTTCGGTCGAAATATTTTCGGAATCTACTACATTCGGTTTTTGCACTTTCGGTCAAAGCATTTTCGAGGAATGCATATTCGGGTTTTGCATTATGCACCCCTCAACTAGTATAAACATAAAATCAACATTTATTTTTAACTCTCTGTGGCCTCTCCCTTATAATTTATCTAGATCCGCCTCTGCACCAAAATATCCTTAGTACAACACTGTTTTCATTTCTAATATAATAAATATAACGTTTTACTCTTCCTATTTCTTTGTAGTGTTGGTGCTGAAAGAAAAGTAAATAAATTATCCCCTATTTATTTGCCTGAAATTAGTTAAATTGTACGTTTCCTACAAGGTATTTATATTATGAATAACGCTAAATTTCCCTACCATTACATTCTAATTTCAGTTTAATTAATTTATAGCGTAATTAAAAAAGGTAGAGAAATAATGTCAATTATACATTCATAAATTTTTTATATCAGGAAAAGTTAACGACCTCCATTTTTTGTGAAGAATTATTTCACAAACGAGAAAATGACTAGGAAAATAAAACAGAAATTCTATATAGAGCAATGTTACAATATACAACAATAATTATAATTAACTACATTTGCAGGAAACGGGAGCTTTAAAACTATTATATAGGAAGATCATAATTTATTCTCATTTTTAATAGAGATAATTATTAAGTGCAAAATTAGCAGGACTGATATAATATGTACGTTCCAAATTATTAACCGGTTTTTAACTAAGTACAATATTTAATAATTAAGCTTTATACCTCTTTACTCACGTTTACCAAATAAGAAGTCTTTCTATTTGTTAAATTTAATTTTAACAGCAAATTAGAAATCCGGTCAATTATATAGAAAGAAGATCACAAAAAGTAGTTTTTGTGACAAAATTAATATTTAAATACAACAAATTGCTTTTAAATTAAATCGTTTCATTTTTTAATGGTGGAAGACGCTATTAATTAATATATAATTGTTATTCTTCTTTTAGTAGTAGTATCAATGACTCAAAATATATGTAAGTAAGGCTCCCACACTCAGCTTGGCTAGAAAGGGCGTAATAGTAATAATATAATATAATAACTAAATTACAGCAAAATATCATTCCTAATAATTTACTAAAAATATAGTAGGTACCTACCTATAATTTTTTTAATAAAATTTATATTTTTACCTATGTTTACCACCTTACATTAGGTACGTATAGTGATACAAATTTATTTATTTCATACTATGACATAAAGTGCCATTATTCGGATTATTTATAGGCCGCAAAATAGAATTTTAAAGGCGTTTTATCTTTCATTTAAAATAAAAACTGGGTAAATAACTTTAAATATACGGCGAAAAAAGGAATTTTGTAAAATAAATTAAGATCAATCAAGATTATTCAATATTGTAATTCAAGCGTATTTAATCACCAGTTGCCCTCTTAAGATAGGTACTCACAAGTAGGTAATTCCAACTTCGGCTAGACGCCCCGGCCGTAAACAACTTGCTTTGCTGGTACCTTAAAGTTCAACTTTTTGTCCTAGATACATTTTAATAACCATGCAAGTAACCTAGGTAGTCCAGTCGAGATAGACATTCAAATAGAAAAAATTAGGGGGAGCGATTTTCGAACTAATTTTCGAAAATCGAGATTTAGACTTCCAACCATTCCCCCAGAAGTTTAAAAAAAATCGCTCCCCCTAATTTTTTCTATTTAAGACTATTTTTATGTCTATTTCGACTGGACTAAGGGTTTAGTTTAGTAGTTGAAATGAAATGATTAACTGCACTGTCGACAGATTCTTTCCCGTTCCAATATCCAATATATTTAAAAGCCCGCCGTGTCTCTGTTTTCAATAATACATCCTTTCTGCTCGGCGTGTTTATATACCGCGGCACTTAATTTAAATAATGTGCATGTCAGATCCGCAGCTTTGCAGCCGTTCGACTCACTCTGAAGATGGAGAAATGGAGCAAAACTCCGCGCTCTAAGCACTGGAGATGTGAGATGCCCGGAAAGCAGAACGAAATACGTGGAACACTTTACACCGTTATTTTATCGATGCGATAAACGATCACAGAGGAATCTTTTATGTTCTAAGGAGATTCGTTGTTCCTCTACCGGTGGCACACTTCAAGTTTATAATGGATGTCACCGGTTACTTGTTCTGTATTATTTATTTAATGTTTGGGAAGCCGACAGTTACGCAATTATGGTCTTCCACATGTAAGATGTATAACATGAACTGTGTGGTTCATAATCATTTCAATAATCTGCGAACTTGATGACATAACCTTTCTTTTAACTGTCAGAAAATGGATTCGTTTGATGGAAGTGACATAGTTAAATTTGCAATGTTTATGACAATAATAATTGTAGCGAAATATAAAATACTCATCAAAATGATCCACAACGAACAAGTAATGGAGTGTGAGTGTGAGAGTGTGCCTTTGTTAAATTTTACAGTATACAGAATAAGAAACCGGTTACATCCATTATAAACCAGTCTTAAAGAGGTAGAGGGATAGTTAAGTTCAAAAGTTAAATTACCTACATTTTTTCGTCTATAGATTCATGCTAGATTTCTAGTTCAAATAAAAATAAATAAGCTTTCCCTACGGCCAACTGTTCATATTCTGTTGAGTTCAGCAACTGAGTCAGTTACTGCGCGCGTTGTTAAGCGATTTGATTAATCCGCTCGTTCGTATTGTGGTTGACGTGTGAAAAATTCCCTTCCGGCTCGAACAACAACGAAAATTCCGATTTATTAAACCCGTTACCAGCCTCCCGCGATGTGCGTTTTTCAAATTAACGCCCTTGTTTTGTTTTGGAAGCTACCAGCTACCACTAGAAACGCAATTCGATGTTGGCGGTGAGAATAAAAGCTTATAACAAGTTTATTACATGGGTATGTAAAATAAAAATATGTATTATAAATTCGCACTTGTGACATTCACTGCACTCTTCGAAAATGTCGTCTTACAAACAGTAGAACGGTCGTGTAGGAAAGTTAATCGAAAACGCACCATGAGCATGTCGTAATGATTTAACATGCTTGTTTCCTACTATTACTATGATATTGCGTTATTAATCAAAAATAAATAATGTCAATGTGTCAAAGTAATATTAAAATATAAGTAAATATACAGTTGTAGAAAAACTATAGTGTGCAACACTTACTTGTCGAAATGCTCATGTTTCAATTGTGAAACTCCCCTTTGGGTCGTACCTCAAATGCAACAGTCGCAAGTAAGATGCTTATTTTGACACTTGATACACAATATACTATTATCTACGGCTGTTGAATAAACCATTCGTTATGTAGGTACTCATAATAATAAACGCCTCCATAAGACACTATTGTATTATGAGGTAATAATTTAACACTATTGTATTATGATCCCACTATTCAACACAACTGTCATTTGTCATCACTCCAAAATGTGAGGTTAGGTAAGTATTTTAAAGAATAAAAAAATGTAACGAAATGGCGTAGATAAAACGTCGTATTTGACGTATAATGGCTATAATTCACTCGCCGTCAGCCCGTGCATAAACGTTCATTCTCTGTGCTCATTAAATATCATACTATTACAGATCTCAGGAACAAATTAAGTGGCAGACAAGACGTACAACTGATCACGATCACGAATCAATTTTTTTCTATTTTGCGCTCATAAAGACGTCTTTGTGAAACGGTATTGAATATCGCCAGAAACATACGATTTCGATACTCACTATTTAATATCAGATGACAATAACTTGTCAAACCTAAGAACGTAAAAATTTTAGTGTATATCCACTTGAGGAAGTAAAATGTCCAGAACATTTCAAGAATGTGAACATGCCGGCTTGTTACTTGCTATTTTTGCCTATTTACTTCCTACTATAATACATATAACTATAATATCCTAGCGATTGCTAATGTGCGCCCTTAGTAACATTATCTATGTAACATCCCAATGTTAATAATTTTGTAATATAATATCCCAATTATGTGTTCCATGTAATTCTCTGAGATGTTTGTATTGAGTATATAATTTTTGATCGTATGGGGCTAGGATAGACTACGTAATATCACCACTTAAAGTACAAGAATAAGGTATTTATACAAGGGTAAGTATTTGAAAATAAAAAATTATATTTCTGTGGAACAACTAAATGTTCTCAAATCAGTGAAAGCCAGTAACTTTGTATATTTAAAAAATGTAATAACAAAATACACTTTAATAAAACCTCATATTAAACTTAACATATAATATGGTTTCAAGACTACCTACTTATTTAGTCTGTGTCTACTGATATTTGATCATTTCTCTTCTTTCATGTTTAAAAAGTGAAAAACCTTCTCAAGTGTGAATATCCTGATCTCTTGGCTGCGTCGCATTTTCACAAATATTCTCACAAAGCGTAAAGGAAACGTTGCAGGATTGTAGAGTAACATTAGGATTATGTCGCGCAAGAAGAGCGCGCATTTACCGGCAGTTAATGTGGAAGTAAATGCATGAAGATGCAGCCAATGCACAATGCTGAGTTCTTTCGATAATGGGATATTAAATATGTACATGTGATGCTAAGCTGCGAATTCCGCCACGTGGGATTTAAAAATATATTTTTGTTTGGATTGAATGGGATTACCTTCCGAAATACTAAACGTTTCGCTGAAAACTTAATACTTGGTAGTGTGACAGCCTCTCCAATTGTGTGTCATCGCCATCGGTAAAGATGTACAGGGTGATTCAAAACTTTGTGCATATATTTTAATGGTATATACGAGCTATATGTTCGGACACTTGATGTTTCTTGTATTTAGTCCAGTTTATTAGATACTTACATATTATTTATTTAGAGACGGGTTATGCAACATATTTTGCTATTTTCTAAATAAATATATTAGATATAAGGTATTTTATAATCAAATTACGGATAACAAGATAATTGACATTATATTCGTAAAAACAACTAAATTGATAGCTGAAAATGTTTTACATGTTGTGTTAAAGCAAAATATGCTAATAACTGCAAGAAACTATTATTTTAAATTAGTGCTCCCAGAAATAGCTTTCAAGCAATATTCAAAATTATGTAGCATTTTCTTTTAAATCATTTTGTTTTTAATAAATAATAAGACTTAATTGAATAAAAATATGTTTTCGAACCTATAGTTGTGCTTTGGTCACTTATCACCGAACTGAAAGAATTTTTTCAAAATTTGCAATTTTAGTTTCCAGGTATTTAGTGAAACAGTTTTGGGTCACTGTTTTCAAATGCCCATAAATTACTATATTTGTCATTGCACAATTAATAACTTGCGATCAGAAGTATACATACACAACATTTTTTGTACGATTAATTTATCAACAGAAATAATTTTATATGCCTCCGGTCGGCATCGCTAGTTTTCCATATCTCAAAATCCGCCAGAAACTCTTTGTTGCCAGCCTAGGCCGGCAAACAACCGGAAGTTATAGGTTGGCATCTTGACATTACTACAGTTGTCAAGCAGATGTCAATTTTATGCGTTGAATATTTTTTATACAAGAATTAACAAGATTTTGACAAATTTTAGACGTAAATCGTTAATACAAACTGAAATAAATATATTTTAAGCTCAAATGCAAGTATTCAGTGCACAGTTTTTTAAGTTATGTATAATTATTTTATATTTTTGTAATGAAATCGGCACATAAAATATTGTGTATTACACGTCCAGAAACTGTTATGCTAGTGCTCGTAATTTGCAAGTCTCGCCTGTGGCTCGGCGTGTCAAAAATACTCGCTCTTGCAAAAGGTCAGTTTCTGGCCTTGTGATACAAATAACTATTATATTATCATATCTACGGAAACTAAAATTTTGAATGTAGAAAAACAATTCAACAAACATAAATGTAAACAAACTTGACATTTAGAAATAATTTTAATAGAAAATTGTAATATTAATATAAATTAAACCAAATCTTAATAAATTATTTATGATTACGCAGGTACTGTAACAAATTTTTATAAGCAGCGGTCTGAAAATATTTTCAAATCATCACCATTATCAACGGTCTGCAAAGAAATTTTGATGAGAAAACGATAAATTTTAATCAATGCTTTAAACCAGGGTTGTGAAAAACCCGGGTTTTTTCATGATTTGCCCAGCCCAGTGGGTTTTTTTGAAAAAACCCAGCCCACTACGGGGTTTTTTCAAAAAAGCAGGTGAAAAAATATTATTGTGAAATTTCTGCCTTCATTTTAATTTCAATGCACTTGTATTTTATATCGTTGAAAAGAGAAAAAAAAATCTCTATTAAAATATATATGAAAATTTGAATTTGGTTTGAATTTCTCAAAATCTGTAGGAGACAATAAAACTTTGAGGACTGCTGTGAATTCCTCGTTAAAAACTGCCTATAGAACGTGGAAATTAGAAACTTGTACTAATTCAAACAAAAAAGTTATAGGTGAGAAACGAAATTGGCAAAATTTACATTTTTGCGTATATCTAGTCACTTACGCATTTCTGTGGGAAAACAAAAACATTTCTAAATTGGCCCCCTAAAGGAGCAACTTTTTTCTAATTTAACAAACTTCGAATCTCTTATGCCTAGTGCACACGGGGAAACTTTTCACAAAGTTTCCTGAAAAAAGTTTCCAATAAATGGAGATTTTTTTTTTAAACAATAAATATGTTTATGATCACATGTCACATTTGACGATTTGACAAATTAGAAGTTAGTTGCACTTCACAATGTTTCCTGAAAACGCCTCATTTTTATAGGCGCCGTTAAAACTTTGAAGTTTCCAGAAACTTTTTCCAGGAAACATGTCAAAAAGTTTCTCCGTGTGCACTAGACATTATGGTACACAACCATCGGTTCGGGCCCGGTTAAGGATTTGCCAAATTATCATTTAACGGTTCGGTTTGGTTCGCAGTTTGCTAATATAGCTGCGGTTCGTTTTTGTTTCTATTCCGGTTCGGTTCGAGTCCCTATAAACACGCTTAGAGTGAAGGTGAAATACGGCAATATTTCAACGTTAATATCCCATTTTGTGATAATTTCCAGTAATCAAAATAATGTCATCATTTCAATTTTTAATTTCAATCGTTCGTTTCGTGTTTATCAAATAAACATATTCATATTATGTTATTGGAGAAATGAACGTTTATAGGCAGCAATAAAAGTGACAATGTTCATTTTTATTAGCCTCTGGCACGACAGTAATAACAGTAGTAAATAAGGTAAAATAAAATGTGAATTGGCTTGCTAATGATGACACAACACATCATAGGGGAAAGTGAGGAATTAACCATCGCTCCGTCAACAGTGGCGTATTTTCCTAGAATCTAAATGCTGGTTTATAATGGATGTAATCCGTTACTTCTGTATTATGTAAGATGTAGATGTATGATGTGAATGAGAACTGTGTGGTTCATCATTTCAATAATCTGCTAACTTTCTAACCTCTCAGAAATGAAAGTGACATAGTTGGATCTGCAATGTTTATGACAATAATTGTAGCGAAATATTAAAAAAAACTAATGAAACCACAAAGAACAAACAAGACTTACTTGCTACTGGTTGGGAAAAGAGTGAAGTATGTAAGAGAGTATGACTTTAGTGTAATTGTATTTGAATAAAAAAACATATTTTGGAATACAATAACGAGTTTACAAGTTAGATACTGCACTAATTTTTTGATTTCATTTTGTTACAGCACAACATTAATTAATTCCTCATTTTTTTAGTATTAAACCATGGCAACTTGGTTGCAATATAGCACCTATGGCTTCACTCTATCACTCTTAATACTATATAGGCACTGGATATTCTTAAAAGTATGCGAACTTTACCGTTACAGTATAGATAAACGTCATATCCAGTGTCATTATGAACCGTAATATAGAAATACCTATAGCTCATGTTCACAGAACACAGGAGAAGTAGTCACCAGTTACATCCATTATAAACTAGCCTTAAGAAGCGTGGGCTTTTGTCGCGGAACGGCGGACCAAATCAGTCAATGTTTATTTTAAAGCTGCATTCAGACCGACCCACTTATAAGTGAAATATTTACAATTATAAGTATAAATCAAATGGACCATACATACCTACCAAATTAGTGGGTGAACACCAATTGGAAAAATTTAGAACTAATGAAAATATTTAAATTTAAATACATAATAATTGTTTATTAAGTACAATTTGTTGTGTGATTTTTACAATTTGCATATTAAAATATTTTTTTATCTTATAATATCCGCTATGCTCGTTAAATTAGGTTAGAAACGGCCTACGGTATGGAATCTGTGGTTTGTGTTTGTTATTTGATATTTCATATTTGTTTTCTTGATTTTTTTTACACTGTAATATTGTTCTGGGATTATCCTGTTGTATTGCAGTATACATAAATTATTATTATTATTAAAAGAAAATGGATTTCCATACACATGTAAATTAAAAAGTATAATTTATATGCTTTTAAATATGTTTACATATTCAGTAATAATATTTTACAACACAAGCATACGATATTTTCATTAATTACTATTTATAATAATTTAAATAAATTAATATCTATTTTGTATGTCATTAATAAAACCCAGCTTGCAAATGAGAGTTCGATGATAAAGATGACATGATATACCTATCGCACTTCACTTAGTGGACTGATTGGAAAAGATAGAACTTTGGGAGGTTTTCAGATTAGACTTATAAGTGAAATTGGAATTTTTACGAAGCGAACGCTGAGCGCTGATTGGTCAATTAGTCACTTATACTTATAAGTGGGTCGGTCTGAATGCAGCTTAAAATATAGTATTTTTTAATGAAAATTCAATTATTTTTTCTTGTTAAACCGTAATTTTAAAGTTTTGTAAATTTTAATTATAAGGGAATTGATTTTGAATGAAAGAATAATTTCGCCTTCGGCTCATTTTTCTTTTCCGTTTACATTCTAATCTAGATTAACCTTTCTCCGGCATGTATTTCTTTTTATTTGGATTTTTATTGATTATTTATTTTACTGTAGGTAAGAAACAGAAACCTTCGTAAGTATGTTTCAAAAGTAAAATTAGAATGCAAAAAATTTGAATGTGCTTTACGTAGCTGTTCGTATACTTATTTAGAAGTAATGTAACTCATAATTAAAAAGCGCGCAAAATAGTTTGAGCTTCGGGAGTTTATATTGCTTCATACGCTACTGTACGTTAATGGTTCAAAGTTCGCTATGTGTAAAAATTCCGATCGATATGTTTTAAAAGTATTTAATGCGAGTGTTATTTATTACTCGTTTAATTCAATTTGTTTTGAATGCGTGGTAATTAATTTATGCTTATTTGTAATGACCTTTAAACCTTTTCATATGAATTCGCAATAATGGAAGCTTATTTGAAATCAATTAAACCCATTATTGATTATGGATTTTATACAGCAAAATTTATTTTGAACTAGCTGTACCTTCGCGCGTTGCTACGCCTCTAACAAAAATCGAATTTAAAGGAAACTCGTTATAAGAATCCTAAGATATTACCATACCAAATTTGAACCCAATTGGTGTAGTACATTTTGAGTTAGCTAGCCGCCATTTTTTTCTAAGATGGTGGACTAGCATTTTATTATGTTCCTGTCATAAGTAAGATCCTAAGCTATTGCTATACTAAATTTTAACCCAATAGATGCAGTAGATTTTGAGTTAGCTAGCTGTAATTATGTTTCAAGATGGTGGACTGACATTTTATTATGCTCATGTAATAAGTTAGATCCCAAGCTTTTACCATACCAAATTTTAACCCAATCGGTGCAGTACATTTTGAGTTAGCTAGTCGCCACTTTGTTTCAAAATGGCAGACTGCCATTTTATTGTGCTCATATCGTATGTTAGATCCTAAGCTATTACCATACCAAATTTGAATCCAGTCGGTGCAGTAAACTCTGAGTTAGCTAGCTGCCATTTTGTTTCAAGATGGTGGACTGACATTTTATCATGCTCATGTCATAAGTTAAATTCTAAGCTATTACAATACTAAATTTGAACCCAATCGGTACAATACATTTTGAGTTAGCTAGCCGCCATTTTGTTTCAAGATGGCGGACTGCCTATTAAGTCAGAAGCCTTCGCGGGCGAGCACACAACAACTCACCAATAATTTAAAAAAAAAAACTCCGTCTGTCTGTCTGTATGTCTGTAAGCACGATATAACTTGAGAACACGTACGAATTTTCGACTGAAATTTTATATTTAAACTTGTTTACAAAAAAGTTTTAAGTTCGTTAATGAGCTTTATACAATCAGTGGTACCAACTTTGTTAAATTAATTTTTTTTAATTAGTACTTGAATTGATGAAAATGTTGTAAATGTTTTTACTAGTATTGTTATTTAATTTTATTTACATATTGCTCGTATTATGTCTATAACTTATAATAAATAGATACAATTAAAAACTCGAATTTCTAACATCACTAGATGACTGCTGTCACTTTGCCATTGACAACTGTTACTTTGACATTGACGCTTGTCACTTTGACACCGCCTACGTTATTTCAAAATATGTTCAAATTTTGCTGAACAAAGCATAAACTTAAAGCCTTTATGAAAGCATGTTATTAAAACTTATAGCCGGTGAAATACTGTGGTGGCTACAGCAGATTTTTATATATAGAAGATTAAAATAAAGTTGTAGAAAAACTGTTGTTTTTATTTTGAACGCGAAATGTTTTAGTACATTTGAGCATAAAATACGATTCAACTATATAGTTTTATCTATTAAGCCCATAAATAAAAAATTAGACGTGGCTAGCATATAACCTCTTGCCAAACACTACTATTTTTATTTTACTAATACAATAATAAATACGTAGAGTATTTACAAAATAAAAAATATACCATTGTAAAAGGAAATTGTAGCTCCCGGCCGGGAGACTTGAACCACGGAACTCCGGGTTCATACGTCACACATGTAGGGATCTGTGCTTAAACCTGCGCAGCACTGCCTCACAAGTCTACATTTAAGATGATCAAGTGGTCAGCTTGATTTAAGGGTATCGACTCCACGTAGCTTTGTTAATGCATGTTAATGCATAGAAACGCTCGCTAAAAATACGGAAAAGCAGTCTAGCAATTTTTACAATGCTCACGAAGTTTTATAGATAAAGCTAAATTTCATAAATTTATTTACAGACGAAGAATGCAGCTAGGATTATGCCGAGTTACATTTTCTAATAAATCTCTTAATAATAAGAAAAAGCATGTAAAAAATTGCTTAAAACACACTTTTTCATTAATTTTCTATATGGATTTCAAATATTTTTTCAGAATTCTACTGGGCATAATCCTAGATTAATTCTTTCACAAAAATCTAATACCTGTTTTTCCTTCAAATTTTTAATATGCAATGAGTTAAGCAGAATCTGCTACACCTCTAAACACGCAATATTTTGTTACGGAGACGAGACCCTTAATTGCAAGATGTTTTACTATTTAACGACATTCATACACTGCCGGCCGAGAGACTTGAACCATGGAACTCCGGGTTCGTACGTCATCACATGCAGAGAACTGTGCTTCAACCCGCGCAGCTACTGCCTCAACATACATTTTCCGCCTACACCTTTTCTATCTTAAGTCGCAGTAACCTTTTTGCTACTTTGCACTATACAAGCTGAAAGTGCACAGCGTCACAGCTATGAAAGTGTCGTAGGATACAAGTAACCGCTGAACAAACATGTGACATACACATACACGATATAATAACAACAGCATCTAGCACATTGTCGTTGTGGTCATGAAAACGCGCCTTCTGGGATCCATAAGTCAACAAGAGAAAGAGGGAGGGAGAAACAGAGATAAGAATAGAAAGGAAAAGACTTCGATATATTGAAGGTTTGAATAATGATGGAATAGATTATACAATGTACATTATTGCCGGTCGCCAAATTCATGTTTTCATAATTAAAATATTAAAGAACGAGAACCTGAACCATAAACTTGAAAAAACCTTTATTTTCTTCGAACCTGAACCTAAACCGAAACGTTATATTTGAAAGTCAACGAAACGGAATTGTAAGCGAACTGTTTAGTTGTAACCGGTAACCCATTTCCGAAATACCGGTTTCTGTTCATTTTAAATTTATCATTGTCATGTCATTTTGCAGTACAAGATTGCTGTTATTGAGGTATCTGTAGAGAGCCCTTTTTCTGTAAAATTTGTCCTAGAAATTATGGTTTAATAAGATTTTTAATCAAATTTTCGGTAAGTAGATTGGCTAACGACTGCAATATTAAAAAATGAACCCGTAAAAACAAAGTTTTTGACTATAAATCCTTTATATATGAGACTCGATCGATATTTATTTATATTTTTGTTTTCATTGTAACTCTTTCTTAGATACCTAGTGTGTTTCAAGAACGAGTTAAAAAGAGTAGGGTATGGCGGGAGGTCTTATGCTGGCCAAATCAGATTTTTTCTTGTGCCAAAGTAAATGTTTGGTCACAACGTGTCTATGTATCAAATTTCAGAGTTAAAAAGTGTAGGCTATGGCGGGAGGTCTTGTGGTGGCCACATCAGATTTTTTCTTGTGCCAAAGTAAATGTTTGGTCACAACGAATCTAACCAAATTCCAGATTGATTGGATATGGGAAAATGGGTATGGCGGGAGGTCTTGTGCTGGCCACATCAGATTTTTTCTTGTGCCAAAGTAAATTTTTGGTCACAACGAGTCTATGTACCAAATTTCAGATTGATTGGATATGAGGAAATGGGTTTGGGGTATGGCGGGAGGTCTTGTGCTGGCCACATCAGATTTTTTTATGCCAATGTGCATTGCTAGGTGACAAAAGTCTATTTGCAAAATTTCAGCTCGATAGGATCCCGGGAAGTGGGTCATTTTTGACTTGTTTTTTTGCCGTACGTACGTACGCACGACGATGAAGTTAATATAAAGGATTTAAAAATGTATCTATTTATTTTTGAGTTAAAACTATTTGTTAATGTTAAGTTAACTAAAAGTATAAACCAAATATTTATGAAGAAATTATGTTTATTTAGTCATTTTATTATATTTAGTTCCTTTTTACAATAAAACATTTTTTTTGTGAAGTAAACAAGTAATGTGCGTTACTTTAATAATTATTATTTTTGAATCGAAACCCGAAAAAACATGAAATGTTTCAACCGTAAACGAACTTGAATTACAAATAATAAATATCGCTCCAGATCCCTGATTATGACACGTTTTTTCGCACGCGTCCAAATTTAGAAAACGAGTCTAAAACCGAGTTTTCTAAAGGACAACTGAGAAAAAAGTCTTTAATTTACAGAACAGGAGGTTAAGTGAGTAGGTAATTCCCAAGATGTAGGTACCTAATAAATATATAATTTAATAGACGTAGATAAAATTAATTTCTTAAACATGTTCGTAGTATTGTGTATTGTATATTTATTCCTTTGAAATATTAAATCAAATAAAATCGTGATTGATTCACAAAATCACAATCTGTGTACAATATTGTGTTTTATTTTTACATAGCTTCCTAGAAATAGATAACTCATATAAAATTTATACAAAACAAGTTTGTCTTACAATCTACGACTACTACGAAGGAAGTAAATTGTATAGAAGCTTAAATATTTGATCTACAAATTTGTTGTTTTCAAATATTTCTGTTTAGTCGTGTGCTTTGCTTGCAATTGAGTTTACACGAAGATTCAGAGTAATTTACATAAAAAGAAGAAAAACACATGTTTTTGTCAAATCATTTTAAACACACGGATACAGTATACAAACTTTATCAAAACTACGAGTACCTACTTACATACATTTAGTGTTTAGTGTAGCATAGTTTCATACAATGGTGATTACAGATCGAAAAGAATTTTTCAAAAAATATGTTTTGTCTGATGAAGTTGTATTTCACTACCTCTTGCTTAGTAACGGTAAAATTTAAATTATTATTAACCCCGGTAAAATTAAGCAAACTGTCACTATTTATAAAAACATAAGCGTCCAACCTTCAAAATTATTCACACAAGAAATAATGTATACACATGCTGTGCTTTTTCTTATTAATACTGGAGAAGTACCAGAGTACAATGTAAATCCATGATTTAAGAAAACAAATATTTTGATAAAATTTAGACGCAAATGTGTTTTATGTGTTTTTTTTATGTTTCTTTACAAATAAAATAGTGAATTTCAAATGCAAAATGTTCTAGACCTTTGAAGAAAACCCAAAGATAGAAATGGTGCAACAAAAATGGGAAATATAGATTACAATAAAAATGTTCATTTGTTAAATAATCACCTAAAAGTAATAGTAGTGAATAGTCGACACACAACCTTACTAGTACAAAATAATCAAGTCTACTCATTTTGATTGGCTGTTAAATTCAATATTCTGCATTTTTATTGGTCTCTTTTTGACAGATAACAAATTATGTGAAAATCAATCAAAATTCAAATTAAAAGAAATACATGCCAGAGAATGTAAACGGACAAGAAAAATGCGCCGAAGGCGAAATTCTTCTTTCATTCAAAGTCAATTCCCTTATCATTAAAATTTACAAAACTTTAAAATTACGGTTTATAAAGAAAAAATAATTTAATTTTCATAAAATTTTAAAAATATACATTGACAGAATTGCTCCACCGTTCCGCCCCTAAATATTTTGCGACAAAATCCCGAGCTTCTTAAGGCTGGTTTATAATGGATGTAACTTCTTCTGTGTTCTGTGTCAATATTACAAAATATAAAAACACAACTTCATAGTTAGCTTCCTATGTAAGTATACATGTTACAAATGTTTGTTATAATGAAAAGAAAAATCTTTATCTACAACTATTAAATAATAGCTTCATTTTATATCTAACTCCAAATACAAAATGTGCTTTATTCGTAGTGATTTTGTCAGGACAGTACTAATAAATAGTTAAACAAAATATATGTACTGATTTTTTACATACTGCACTGGATGTACTGCGTTCCTTTTCTGCGCTGCAATCTTTACGCTAGTTCAATAATGACAATCTTCTCAACCTTGGCGTATAATAATAATTATTAAGATAACTTCTAATGATTTAATGGATGTTGTATAGTAAGTAGTAAGTACCTTAATGAATCTCACTCTGTTAATATGATAATTATATTTATTTTTATAATTGTAACTATGCAAATCCAGTGGCACTAAAAATGTACCGTGCAAGTACACTGCCCTTAATATCTCGAATTTCTAAAGAATTATTTTTAATTCGTAATCAGCATATCAAACTGAATACACACTCACCGTATGAACTTGAAGTTATGATACACCCTGTATATCAACACCGACGACTCACGTTACAGTATGTGAGGTAGCTACAGTCAAGTCAAGTCATAAGGCACGATACAACTTTTGATCACATCATAACGTTGGTATACTAAATCATATTATTTGAACTCTCTTTGTAATTTGCTAAAAATAATATAATTTCCTCTAGTAATAAACTCTCTCTGATGTCTTTGTTGGGCCGACACAACAACAAGAACATATAAATCAAAAGTATAACGATACATTTACGATAATTAACAGAATTAAATCCAACGCAGTCTGAAGGGAATTAAAAATAATTGAAAGGCTTTTTATTTGTTTCGGGCTTTCGGGTTCGTAAACCCTGTTAGAACCAATCAACAAGGGGTCAGGGTAGTGAGCTTTTATACCGAGAGTGTGGTCATAGCCGCCATATTGCAACGAGGTTGCTATGGTCTATTTACATTATAAGTGCGGCTGGTTTTATTTTACAACGCGAGGTCCTACAGGTTTCCCAAAAGTCCCGGGACGGAAGTATTAATTTTGAACTAGTGAAGAAAGCAAATTGAATATTTGAGAATCACTAAAGAGTAATAAAAACTACATTCTTAGATAGTTTAGAACTTCCATACAACGTGGAATTTTTTAGGGGATGACCATCCCAACATTTTTAAATAGCAACACTTGTCGAGTTTCACATTATTTTAAAGGTAATGAAAAAAGAAACACATCCCCATAAACCAAAACCCGATATGTTCATTCTTTCAAGGATTTAGTTTTGATTAATTTTAATGTTTTTTGCACGGTTATTACGATTTTTCTAACAAATGTTCAAATTGTCGACCTTCTTCGGTCTCGCAATGACCCAAACGCTTTAGTGATCCCCAAATTTACAATTTTTTTCTAAATTAAACCGTGTATATTTAAAAGTACGACGCGAAACGGAGTGTTTTAATAAAGCCGAGCGATGTACTAATACCTAACGCACCCATTATGTATTATATTTTTTGGCCGACATAAATTTTTATTTAGAATATCGTTAAGTGAGAAGCATTTGACATTTGCAATAAAATAAACTCATTTTTATTTTAAAGTTACTTTTTTTCTAATGACCTATTAATCAATAAAATTTGATGCTCTTTACCGAACAATGTGCGGTAAGGAGGTAAGGTCATAGCATGTGTAAAATCGTAACTACCATATACGTAAACGATGTGTGATTGTTATACTTCACATAAGATATCAGTTATCCACTCCATTATAGTTTCTTTTACCTATTATTAATGTAATTTATATATCTTTTCAATTCTGTCGAATCTAACTAATGATTTTTCTTTTTCAGATTGACCCTAAAGTCGCATTTCCTCGCCGGGCGCACCCGAAGGTGAGTGATTTTCATCTCATTCTGTTCTCTTTACATTTATGAATCTGTGCTGGTGCTGGTGCTGGTGCTAGTCTTGATATACTACACTCGGCGAGACTAGCGTCAGAGTCCGAGATCGGAACCTTGCGGCACACCGAGTTAAATATTAACGCGCTGTAAAGCGGACGGCGTTCAAATATTCATTCTGCAATTACCGGTGTACAGAAGAGGAAGAGTGGACGTTAGACACGGGAAATTCGAGGCTGTTGGTGTTTGTGTTTGTTTTAGTTTCGATACTGAAATAATAATTATTACATATCGCTCATTTGCGATAATACTGACACACTAATAAATTGTAAATATTCAGGAAACGTATTTAAAATTATTGTTTTTCACTCTCTACCGGATATTGATAACTTTTCTACATACAAGTATGTGTGGATATGAAATTCAAGGTCATATAACCAATAAAATTCGAGTGCGTGCAAATTATGTTTTTATCATGACTCACGACAAATAATAATTAAAAACATTAAATTAACTGCTATAATCATAAATTATGTATAAGAAGCATTATTTTATTACTGAAAGAGCAAATACAATTTAGAGTTTTTACGTTGGCAACAATTATCTTTTTTTGCATCATATTGAGTGTATTTTATTACAAAACATGAAATTGGTTATTTGATCATAAAAAAATATGCTGTACAACTCCAGTGGACTGCCTGTATCGAACCCTACCAATGGGGTTTTGTTGTACAATATCAATATACTATTTCATTATGATGTATAAAAATGTTCATATGATTAAAGATTGCATTGCGATTTTGTTTAATATTTATAGTTTTATAAATCTGTAGCAACTGTAGTATTGTAGCATTAGTTTATAATTTAATTCTTAGTGTAATTTGTCCTGTATAAATCCGGCGTTACTTTATCTACTCTAAAGCCCGCTTGTCACGATTTATAATTCTGGACAGAATTCGGTACATAATTATAGATATAATTTTTATGAACAGAATTGTAGACAGAATTATGTGTACACTATGTATGCCTCGACGCATAATTTGAGATTTAATTCTAGTTTTGATATGTTAGCATTCCAATAGTATTGTCACCTGCTCTTGGGTCTACGACATTGTATTTCACCATAAATTAAACTAGGTACATGTTTTAATGATAAAACATAAAACACAATTAAACCTGCTATCTGGTAAACATAGATCTGCTGGATTAAAAAAAATACAAATAAGATATTCTCTGCGCTTACTAGTGCGCATTTTTTGTCCATAAAAATAGAACATGTTCAAAATTTATAGACAGAAAAGTAACTATGGCTAAAATTTGTGTATGCGAGGATCTATAAAATTATAAATCCTGATAAACGAGCTTAATTTTACTTTATCTACCTACCCTTGCGGTTAAAATGTTACTTTATCGACTCAAAATAGTCGATAAAGTAGCACTTTAACATTAGCTTTAAAAAAAGTATTTATTTATTATGATAGATTTGAGTTTATTTGGCACCATAAAAATTCGTTACTTCAAATAATAATACTTGAAAGTAAAAATCAAGTCCAATTTTCAACTTTATTCACTTTTAGTTCACCGTACCTTATTATATTTCGCATCGGATGTGTGTTCGCTTCAATTACTTCCATCGTTAAACCCGTTTACGTATAAACCATTAAAAAAATACTTCCTCATCGCAGTTATAAAACCAACCACCCAACTATACTTCGTTCCCTACCTCATTCCGCGCGGCAAATGGTGCGTTGTCCACCGCTTCTTCTGCCTCGGGCGGTTCAGGGTTCACGGCTATGAGTCCACAGCCTTCCATGCCGTGCAACGTTAACAAGCGATCCGCTGAAGAAGGCGGCCACGTGGAAAAATAAATGGATTATATAGGGATGAGCTGCGCGGATAACACCGCCAGGGAAGTAGATAGCAGCGAGGTACGGAGAGATGCAACGATTCTTACTTTTACGAATGCGATTACGATTACGATTTTCAATGATAATCGCCGATTACGATTACGATTATATAGTTAACGTAGGTAAATCAATAGTTCTCCAATAAAAATCAATAACTAATAGTAAAATAAATAAATAAATGAAATTGTACTAATGCTCTATAAACAAACAATAAATTCAAATTAAAAGTCAGAACAATAACTTACAGCTAAATTAATAATTTATTAATATTATTATTAGATAACTACATATATTCGTATACAGGGTGTTCATTTTAAGTGGCGCACCATTGCTAACTCGAGAGAGCTACGAAGTTGGTTAAATTAGCAAACAATTTCTATTTTATATGACTACTTGAATGAACGAAAAAAAATCATTAGACCAGTGGTTCTCAAACTACGGGGTGCAACTTTCTTATTTCAAATGGGGACCTATTTTTTGTATTTGCTTATTCGATTCAGTATTTTTTTCTGAATTCAACGAGATATTAGTTTTATACCCTTGAATAACAAAAATATAAAAAAAACGCTATTGAAAATTATGATAATTTAATTAAAATCTGATTGTTAGTTAGTGTTATGGAAGAAAACAATTGAATATTTTGTTTCATATTAATTGTTAGTAAAAAAGATTCTAGTATACTACACTGATCAGACCAAATAAGGTCGAAACACGTGTCCGTACATTTATTTGAAACATTTTTGTCTAAAATAAAATTAGGGAAGCAATGCGAACGGAAAAACTGATTTACCATGTTAAACGCCTATGTTTCACTTTTCAATATACACCCGGTTATATACCCTTAAAGTTTGATCCATAAGTACAGAAACATCCTGTCTATATGTATTTCATCTAAGAATATCTTATAATAAAAATTTTGCATTAAAATAGTATATTTCATAACGAGTATCGAAAGAGAAAAATATCGTGCGAGTGTTCGAGCAATAATTACGAGTCATGAACGCTATTTTTTTGGTAACCACAACATTCAGATGACATTTCTGCTGTCATTTCAAACAATCAATAAACAGAAGCAAATGCTGCCTGGCTATGTTGATTTGGTCTCATAATTACAATGTGACCAATGGCCATATCGTGTTAGCACGATAGTCATATCATGTTAGTTCATGAATCATAATATTCTTAACTTTCTTAAGTAGACTTCAGCCGCGATATGTATTATTTTCTGTGGTAGTTGTCAAAAAAAACTTTTATTCAGGAAGCAGGTATAACGCTACTTGTTTCTTTTATTTGTTTGTATGTTAGGTACATCAAATATTATTAATATTATTAATAATCATTCTTATTTTTTTCAAAATAACAAACTCAACATATAAGTCATCCTGGACTATAATACATATTGCCTTGGAGTACAAGGATATAATGATGGGCAGTACATCAATTGCTCACTGTGTAAAAGAGGCGGCAAGTGGTGCATAATATCTACCGCCAAAAATAAATGTTTACTTGGTCAACTTTAAAATCGCTAGTGCGCGCTAGGCCTAAAACAACTTTCTATGTGTAACCCTCATGTATTTGTGCAGCAAAATTATGAACCATTTACCGCCTCTTTTATTTAGTGAACAATTGATGAATCTGTGCCACCTTAAAGAATACACATAGAACACTAACAATTCCTTTTTTATCTTACACAAACAGAAAATACGATTTTACTGCGTCTAATGACGCAAGAAAATAAATATTTGTCGGTCAGACCTACAAAAAACAAGAAAATGCCTAGGCTGGAAAATAATTTCGTGCGCGAACCAACAGATGGCGCCAAGTGTATTATAAATACACGTTCTGCTGTCAAAATAAATATTTGAAAGGTGTGAATTAAATATTATAAGCAGTTTTCAAGTTTATTCAGTGTATTTATCATTACTGCGAATTAAAATGAACAATATTGTTGGTAATTAAATTTAAAATGCCACCTGGAAAATAATTTCGTTGCAAACCAACAGATGGCGCCAAGTGTATTATAAATACACGATGTGCTCTGCTGTGAAAATCAGTATTTGATAGCTGTGAATTATAAGCAGTTTTCATGTTTATAAAAAGTGTATTTATTATTATGTACTAAATTATTAAATCAACAATATTGTTGGTATGTGTAATGATGATGACTCTTCTAATTCTAATGAAGTTTTACTTTGCACACCAGAAGAAATAAAAAATGCCGCCAAGGAAATAACCTTTGGTTTTATTGTGTTGGTTTTTTGTGTAAGATAAAAAATATTATGTGCTACATGCCAGTAAAGTGCTTTTCTGGTCCTCAAGAAAAATCCAACCTCGGCTGCGCCTCGGCTGTCTATTTCATCTTTCGGACCAGAAATAAGCTACTTTACTGCCTAGCAGCACAAATAACTATTGAACAAATAATCTTGAAACGACTAATACGACGCCTATTTAAAATATAAAATCTTACCGCGTGTGGTTACGAGGAATCCGACACACTGTTCGTTTACTGCAAGTACAGATCCCCTCTCTACCACCCTCTGTAAGTAAGGGAAGGAGCAGCCATAGCAACGTCGGCACGGCACGTAGATTGAAATATTTTAATATCATCATTTATATTCTGCATCGTAAACTTAATCGCGGAAAGTTAAAAGTGTTTGCCGCTGAGAAGTAGAACTCCGCGAAGGGCGGGGGGTACTGAGATTCAAGGGGGAAATGTGAAGCGGTTTATTACTTGAGCTGTGAGAGTAAAGCTGGTTTATGGCTATTTAAATATTATGTGCCAGTGTAACTCAAGTTATACTTTCGTGTGTTTAGTTTCATTTTAAATAGTTATAATAATAATAATAATAGCTAGGTTCTACTTTAATAGTATATTATGTACCCAGTACCCAGTTTTATAAACGTTATTTTAGTCACGAGTTTTTTTAGGAATGACTGCAGCGAGTATCTATACTTTTTGCACGACCACAAATTAATCTACATAAAAATATCATTTTTGTAATAATTTGAACATTTAGGTTAAATCATAACGATATTATACATAGTTACAAAATTCTACTTAGGCGAGTATATTATATTGGAAAAAATTGATAGTGATTGAAAAAGAAATACCTAATTAATTTCCTTGTTTTTCAGAAAAATTAAATGTCAAATAATATGGGAGTCAGCTTCACCCCGTGCTTAAAACCCTTTTAGAACGGCATTTTTTAAGTAAAAGATTTTTATTGTGAAAAAACATTTATTAGATACAAAATAAAACGTATTCCACAAAAATTCAAAAATTAACAATTATAATAAAGAAGGGAGGAGGTGGTTAGTTCCTAGTGGTTAACCAACAAAACAACATGAATAAATTGTCTATAATAAAATATGATGATTGAATTTAAAGAAATAATTAGTGAATAACGCAAAATTATGCTTATATGTAACAATATAAACAATAATTCCCTGTCGTTGCATGCAGAATTCCGTAAAACACAACAAAATACCAGCGGTGTAAACGTTACCTCAAAAACACAAGACATTATGCTCTGCCAACAGAACAACAATAGTTCGAAGTGAATCATTCACATTTGTGCATAGACAACCATGTGTACATGGGGGTTACCCTCCAAAACCGATAGGAAAATAAAACAAAACATTTATAGGTGGTTACGCCAGATGACCGGGAGTCCTCAAAGGGTTAATATGTCAGTTGCTATATTCAGCCCGTGACGCCGTGACCAGGATAAGTCCACTTGTACTTTCGTGTGTTTGTAGGTTCATTTTAAATACGAGTAGTTTAATATAATAATAATAATAGCTAATGGTTCTAATTTAAATGTTATTAATCTCCAGCTTTTGTGAAAACGATACTTTACAGGTATTATGACGAATCTGTAATTATATTTTATATAGTTTTAGATACCCTCTTGCCTGACGTATAACTTTTGCACAGATAGCAAAATATATTTCATATGAATTAGTAACATGAACATAATAAATATAAATTATGTTTTTTTAAATACCTACCCAAAAAATCGACTTAACTCCACAAAGTACAATTATTTTCATATCTAACCTACAAAACAGTTTTGCATCTTCCTATGTTTGCATTTATGCCGAATCTAAATTTGGATTTCCATTACCTTTACGAAAAAACACAAATATAAAATATAATATTACAAAACGTTTCGGTAACAGATCTTAGTTACCGGAATATTGTGTAATATTATTTTTTATATTTGTGTTCTTACCTAGCTAATGGAAGTCCAAAACTCAGTTTCATCTCTTCAAAGTGAATCGTTATCTAACAAATTCAAAGTTAAACAAAAATTCTAGATTTGCATGTTCCTTGTGACTACATTTTTAATGCTTATATTTTATTACGTATACCTAAATTTTCTAGATTTGTATTTTCTTGTGCATGCATTTTCATGTGTATGAATATTGTAAAATTTTATTTTCTGGTGTTGATTGGCCATACATTGTCATGTGTCATGTTGTACCAAATATATCGTATTTTTTCTTAGAAACCAAATCAAAAAATTTGAATTGGAATTAACTAGAAATACTTTATGAAGCAATTCAAGTAGCATAACTACTTGTATTTATGAATAATAAAGCTTCAAGTATCGCATTTGAAACAAAGTAATTTTACTAGAATCAAATACTTCCGCGTACTTCATAACATCATAACCCAACTTAATATGCAAGTAATAAAACCTCAACACAATCTTCATAATTTATCGCATTTTACAAGTTTTATTCTCGTGTAACACTACTAATTACAACCTGTAGTAACTCCTGATTTGGCGGCAGTAAAGTTTTATGCTTCTTTACAACCTCATTTATAACCCGGTGACTAGTGGTCACAGTTGTGATGTGACGCTGGTGCAGTAACGGTTACTGATGGCCCGAACGTCCAAATTTAACGACCTCTTAATTGAGAAATCGTCTTGTTTCATTTATTTCAATTTGTTCAGCGCACACATGATGCTCGAGTGTCAAGAATTAATCTGGAATTTGGGTCGCGAAAGAACATTTATTTATGTTTACATCAAACTGTATGATCGTAGCGATTAGCGAATTCAAATTATATATTACTAGATTATTTTTATTATGCTGATAACCATTCAATTGGATTTACTCCCAATTTATTAGAATGGTAGATTATTGTCTAACTCAAACACCTCTACCGATTCGTTTTGGTGCAGTCATAATCTCAATCCATGTGACGGCCTTTTAAATTCAAAGCGGCAACGGAGAGATTCTTATTCAATCAGGACTACATTTAAGACGATTAATTATAGAATGGTAGATGTTATTATAGTGGAATCCTACCATTTCGACCGATTCGTCTAGGTGCAATCAAATCTCAATCCGTGCAACGATCTTTGAAATTACCACGCTGACGTTTTTCGTGACCAGCTCCTTACAATTTTGAAACATATGAATTTCCAGTCCATTATGTGAACTCCAAGTCACTGGGCAGGTAGCACAAATTCAAATAAGCGACGCGTAGCGGACAAATCTGTAAGAAACAATGAAACAAACATATCGACGTTGTTTTTACTTCCTTGTACGAAGTAAGGAAGTATTGTAATCGCGAAAAATTTCGGTTCTCAGATTTTGACGGAAATATCCGTTTTGACCTTTTCTGAATCCATTATGACTAGTTTCGACGTGACGTCTGTACGTACGTACGTACGTACGTACGTACGTACGTACGTACGTACGTACGTACGTACGGACGTATGTGTGTCGCATAACTCAAATACGGTTAGACGTAGAAAGTTGAAATTTTGTATTTAGGACTGTTATAGCATCTAGTTGTGCACCTCCTATTTTTGGTTTCAGTCTACAAACCGGAAGTAGTACTTTTTAAAAATATTTCGATAAATATTTAATTTTAGACAATTTTTTTTATTTTAAATGAAAGATTATGTGATTATTACCTACAATCGGTATTTTATAAATATTTTTGTATCTGCTATCATTTAAAAATAATTAAAGTATATATTTATAATTTATAGTATTTCGGTATCTTGTAGTCCATGATCGATTAACATTTGTTACTACGTAAAATTTAAATGATTATGACATGACAGTGACAATAGTAAAATATGCTTTATATCTTCTTCTGCAGTTTAAATCAAATGACTAAAATATATTTGTGAGTATTAGTATAATAAGTTAAAAGAATTTTTAATATTATTTTACATTTTAGTTATTAAGAAAAGTATGAACACACAAGGCGTACAAGGAAGTCATGTGGTGTCCACGTCAGATTTTTTGAAAACGACGTAAGCGACAAAATATCACATTTTGAGATATGGGTATCAAATGAAAGCGGCGTTTGCGACCAATTCAGTGATATAATCGTCGTTACCAACAAAAATTTGTGTGTACCGAAAAACAGCTATTGAAATTTCACTTACGTCGTTTAGTTTGTACATCCCGGTAAATCGGAAAAGACGTATGCGCCATTTAACATGTGATTTCCTATACCAGTAGTGTCATGTTCCGTCTTGTGATGAAAGAATAGGTAAAGGTAAGTTAATAACAGATAGTTTTGCTTATTCTTGTTAAAGTTTAACATTATAGTTTAAAACTTTATTGCTGGAAACCATTCGGAATTGTTTAATACATTATATTTCAAGTTACAATATCTTGGCGTTTACGGCATTTTAACTTTTAAATTTGTGCAAGCGACAGTGCACAATGTTAATTACATAGGAGTTTATGCTGATCTTTTTATTAAAATATTTTACCTTGTGCTTACTTCATTGAATTATTTTACATTGTGACTGATAAAGACAATTTTTGTTTTCATAATAATGTATATACGGGATTAAATTTAAGGCACATTTTTCTAAAAATTGTATTTTATTGTTGGTTTTTTACAATGTCGCTTACGACATTTTAATTTACCATTTAGAGTATGCAAAAATGAAGGCAACGTCATTAGTTGCAGATGCATTCGCTTAAACAGATATTGACGACGATACGACGAATAATTTATAAATTACTTATATTAAATTTCATTTATTATTTGTTTTGAATAAGAATTTTTTTATTTATAAAGTACAAATTTATACCTGTTTTATAAATGATATATTAGATTTTCGTTACAATGTATGATAATAATTGTTCATCTTTTAAGTACTTCAAAGTTATTACAAAGTATTTACATTATTACTGTTATTATTGTTCGGAAAGTTATAAAATTTCACTTATGCATTCGTATTTGGGAACGAATTCGTTCTACCAACAACATAACACACTATACATACGAAGTGTTATTATTTAAGGACACATTTTTTTAATGCGTAAGTATATAATAAAAACTAAGAAAATTTCTTATTAATAACCTTCATGCAGTATTGTTGTCACTATAGGTAACAATTCTTCGAAATTGACCGATAGAGGCGCGCATGTCTTGTGCTGCCCGCCTATAGGCATTTACCCTGATATAACGTTACAGAGTTCATGTAGATACATTTATAGTATTGGCGGCCTGAACGCTAACAACGGCCGCAACGTTTGCCGGTGACAACGGTAAATGTAAACTTAGCTTTACCCTCACGTATTACCATTTTCCGTCTCTTTTATTTAGTGAATAATAATTGCTATATCTGCCATCATCAACTGCGAATCTTATATCCGCGCACGATTTGCCACATTAAAGTTATTTTACTAAGATTTAAAGTTACACATTCTATCACGCCTTTTACCCAACTAACGTATGGCATCCTCACATATGTCACTCTCATGTCAAGTAAATAATATACCTATAATAAAATACTACACATTAAAGTATCGTCTACACGACATTTTCTTGTGATTTACGCACCTGGCATTATCCTCTGCATATTTGCGTCGCAAGTTCATCCCAGGATGCACGTCATCGCCTCCGAAAATAAATTATACTTGATAGAAAATTCCTGCTTGCACTCTTTTAAAAAAGGGTCTATTTAGATTAGGTTTGAAAACGGAAGAAAATATTTCACTCTGTGATAAAGCTTCAGGCTTCAGGATTTGGGTATCATGATCCTCGGTGCTTCTCATACTTCGAAAAGAAAGAGAAGAAGAACTCAGCAGTCTGTAGTTATAGGATGAAGAGGTTTTTCTTATTGATTTAAAATATGTGCGTGTGAATTGAAACTGGCGGGTCTAGCCAAGCAAGAGACACACAGAGGTTTCTAAACTGTTGGACACGTACCTTAACACGTTGAGTGCCTAGAATTTTTTTGAAATTTTTATCACAGGGCCACTACCAGAACTGTATTTATGTAACCAATTTTAACTAATAACATCCCTAAGCTGATTTTTTAAAAAATTAAAAAAACAGACACTGTGTCTGCCCTGGCCTTGTGATAAAAGCCTGCTGTTCTGGGCAAGGCAGACACGTTTTGCAGACACAGCGTGAGCTATCACAGGGCCAAAACAGACACTTTTAGCAGACACGTAATTTGTTAGCAGACATGTCTGTACGTGGTTTTTGCGAGCGTGCATTTTAAGAGTGAAAATATTAGACACGAGTGCAGTTGTAAAGAAAACGCCAAGATGAGCAGCAGATCTAATAAAAAAAATCCTAGCAACGATCTATTATGTTGTTTGAATATGCTTTAAAGTAAAAAGTTTTATTGTCAATGGGAAAATGGAATAATTATTTAAAAACTAACTGGAGAGTAATGCGGCACATTATTTACTCCTCCAAACTATTGTACAATGAATTTATTATTCAATTGTCGTGGATAAACATTTTTATTTTTTGTTTCTGTAGGTAAGCAGATAAACAGAGATTATAACACAATGTAACTGTTGTATTTAATACATGAACTCCTAAATATTGAGGGCTGGTAACTGCACTAACGTTAAAATATTATATAATAATACTACAAGTTTATTATTTATTTTGCTGATAACCATTCAACAGGATTAATTAAAGAATAGTAGATGTTGCTGTAGTGGAATCCAACCACTCCTTGATGTAGTCAGAATTTCAATTCGTGCGACGATTTTTGTAACCCAAAGCGGCATCCGAGAGATTCTTAAACAAGGACTGCATTTAAGACGATCAAGTGATCAGTTTATTTTGTACCTTTTATAGAATGTTTATGCATTTCCTTTCATTTTATGCTCTTTTAGTTCTTTTTTGTCAAAATTCTATGCTTTTTTAAATGCCTTTATCTATTTTAATTAGTCCGGTCTCTAGTGATATTTTTAAATAGTTTTGAGTTCGCTCCAATTTTCGCAGTGGATAAAATACATCATCAATCGATTGTGATTTAAACCCTACAAAATCTTTAGGAACCCCTGTTTGGAACCCCCTTCAACCCTGCGCCGGGCTTCAATTTTGGTTATACACGCTTTAGGCGGAGCTCTGATACATTGTGAACGCAACCGCAACGCACCGCGGTCGGCGGTTTTTTCTATTCTAATAATTATTTGTGTGCGGATTGATACCACCCACCCGGCATGCAGGTTTACGTTGTGGCCTAGGCACAGCGATGCTCAATTGTTTATCTGTGTATGTGGTTGCGGAATACTGGGGCGCTGATGCTAATGCAGCCTGATTTTACAAAGCTGACCTTTAAATTTATCATGAGGGAATTAAATAGGTTTTATAAATTGCTACGCTATTGGAAATTCATTTACTGCTGCGTTGAAATTATATCAGATAAGTAGTTTGTCTACTTAAACTACGTTTCGACCTCTTAACATAACCGTTGTTTTAGTTTTAAGACATAACCTCAAAGCCTGTTTACAGTATACTTTTTTTCGGCTAGAAACTAAAACTAGATTTTAAAAACTTTTTCTGACTTTTTTTGTTTAGAATCACATCTAAGTTTTATATTAGTTTCTTGATCAGCTGGTAATCAATGTTAAATTTTTAAACCGTAATTTTTACGTTTTGTTATTAATTAGAAATATGAATGTAAAATATAAATAACAAAAGATATTTAAAATAATTAAACATTATGAAATATACGACTAGGTGCAATATGAAAAAGTCAAGAACCCGAAGTCGCTTCTGGTTGTTGATTGTTGATGTCGATGTATGTATAGAATAGCTAGAGAGCCGCGGATCTAAAACCGCGACGAGAAGAAATACGTCTTCCGTTTAGTGAGATGAAAGTCTATCCCTTGAAAACCCCAAATTCCAAATATTTTTGAAATCGGAAGGGGCCCACTCGAGAACGAAGGGAAAATGCATATCGACTTTTTTGCAGATTTAAATATGTCTTCCGTTATGATAACTTTGTTTAAAAACTAAAAAGTGACTAGTAATCATTTGACAAAGCGGAAGACGAATTGGGCAGGGCGGGCAGGGCGCACTAATCGAAACCAATGTTTGAAAATTTTGACCTCCAAAATCGCTCATCTGGAAAATTCGACGTCTTCAATATGCTTACTTTTGTGTTCATTTACTTTGTTATGGCCTTTACATCGGGAATATGCGGGTGGAAGACTTTTTTAGTTGGGCCCGGCTTCAGGGTTGACCAAATAAACAAATTGAAAAACTCGCGCGAGCGGCTAAGTTAAAAAATCGAAAACTGGATTTGAATTCAATCCTATGCTTCCAGATTTTGCATGTAGCTTCTTCAGGGCCCAGAAAACCTAATTCCCAAAGGGAAGACTTTTTGACCAACATATCACCCCTTCCCACTTCTTTGAATTTCTCCTATTTTCTGTATATTTCCCGTAATATTTCATTGGTTCGGAATGATTCTACGTCAGATGTTAATATTAATAATTTTTGGACTTGTCAAAGTAAAAACGTGTCCCAAGTTTTTATCGGTTAAAAAAAATCTACAAAATTTAACCTGATTTTAAACTACGGTTGCAGCATTATGTGTCACGCACTTTAGTTTTTATTTAAAAAATTGCAATTTAAAGTTATTGTCTAGCAAAACTAGCAACGTCAGAAGGTAGGCTTCATAATGTATAGCTTATTTTGCAGAAGATAAAAAAGTAAAAAAGGCAACGTATAGTATTAATAAGGAAATATCGTTGCCATATTGATACATCATAAGCAGAATTAACTTTAAAATAAAATAAAAAATATCATTTTTATAAAACTGACGATTCCCTTAAATATACAATCTTTTTCAATATTCAATTAACATTATACTAATTTTTCATTATAATCTGTCGCCTGTCTTAGTTACACTAATTTAATTTAATTAAAATAACCTTTCTATGCTTGAAATGTATAACTAGCGGTAGTGACACCTATGGTAGTTGTGGAAACTACAATGCAACTAAGTGACAAATATTTCTATAAGGCTGACTATCTTAGTAGGTTTATCTGTGACTTTCTATATTTCTATATTCCTTAGAAACAGCGTTTCTAGCTCATGATTTCCTCCTTCTCGTCATCTGTTTCCCAGCCACCTCAGCATTTGCGGCATCAGTGTCAGTGTCTGATGTGTCTCGTGTGACTAGCGGTACAAGGAGCAGCCAAGACGCCAGTCTGGCGTTAATTAAGTCCAAATCAAATTTCCATTTGGATTTCATGCTCATTAATTTCCTAGAGGTGCCGTGGAAAATGCACAGAGGGTGACGGGTGTCATAAACTCGGGAGGCTTAGAGGAGACCTCTAAATGTTTAGAAGGAAATATTATGAGAGATGTTTGTTTGGTGTTTGAATAATCATTTGATGCTATTGCTTTTTACTTTCTTATACACAGTATTGAGATCCTCTGAATAAGTTTTCAACATTTTCTCAATGAGGACTGTGTGTGCCGTGTGCGTCCGGATGTTCAATAACTCATGAACGAGAAAAGATATAGTCATGAAACTTGGTATTTATAAAGTTTATTATAATGCGCAGAGCTGTAAAGATTTTGGTCATTTACAAAATGACTAGATGTTTTAAAAAACCACTGATTTTATAATTAGCCTGCGTCATTAGATAAAACTAAACTTACTGTGGTCCGATTGGCTGGCGAGGTTGTGGGTTCGGATCCCACTGAAGAGCATGGACGTTGTGATCGTGTAACATTTAATTCGTATATAAATATGTTTATCAGATACACATTGTTACTGGCTGCTTGGCAGTAGGCACTGTTCTAAAGCCATGGGGTTTTTTCCTTTAAAACAAAAAAATATATCCAGTATTTAATTAAGTAAATTAGAATATTTGATAACAAGCATTTCATTAAAGTATTAATAATAATATAAAATTTAATATACCTACCTATAACAATGAATTCCGTAAAATTAAATTAAGAATAGGTATCGATAATTCTGTATTATTTAATAAATAGGTATTTATACACCAGGTGAGATACATGAATATTTATTTAAGAGAAGAAAGTTTAGCCCCCGAGCCCGAAGGGCTCACGTGGTTTATACATTATTTCATTTCATACTGTGACATAAAGTAACATTTTTCGGACGATTTATCGTACTAAAAGTGAAACTTTAAAGTCCTAGGACTTTAAAGTAAAATTTTAAAGTCCTAGGACTTTAAAGTTTCACTTTTAGTACGATAAATCGGTCGAAAAATGTTTTTCATTATTTATAAACAAATTGTTGTCCCTATAGAAATTGTTATTTAGCCTACTTGTATCATATTTCTACGAATTTTTGCAAATTTCTATTAATAAATACTATAATTCAACAACTTTAGTAACCAGTATGAAATAAAATTTTGTATGTATCTTGAACGAAAAGAGACTTTAATGTCCTCGCAAGTAATTACGACCTCGGCTCGCGCCTCGGCCGTAAACAACTTGCTAGTACCTTAAAGTTTCACTTTTCGTTCTAGATACATAAATAACTAGGTATTATTGAATTTTGACGAAATTACTTCAAAAATATGAATTATATATTTATTTTGACAAACAAACAAAACTTATAAAAGTAGTTGTCAGTGACAAGTTGTTATTGTTTTCATAAATTTTTGACTTCTTTTAGGTAATTAAAGATGTCTTTAGTAAAGCGGCATTTCGTATCTGCTTAAAATTGAATAAGTATTAAATAAATCAAATAAATATGTATACTAATAATGCTAGTATTCTAACTGTACCACATCACAGCATATTATAGCTTTCTGATCGGATCTCCATGAGCTTACAATAACCACAGCACCACAGGATTAGTTCGCCTCGCTGGCAATGCAATGCGTTTACACATTCAGCGCCATTCGACTGACTCTGACTATTTCTAACTCTAGAGAGGTAATAAACACTCACTCTTACCGTAAATCTCTGTCGAAAGGATGAAGAGGCCGCGTGTACCTCAGACACTAAAGTCAATCATTTGAGGTGTTTTAAGTCAACCAAGAGAAATGTGGTTATGTTTGCGATTAGATTTAAATGCTGTCATTCTTATTTACATTAAAAGTGCGGTAGGTTTTATTTTACAACACGAGGTTCTAGTACAACGCGAAGCGGAGTGCTTTAATTAAATCCAGCGATGTACAAATACCTAACGCACGCGTTATGTATTATATTTTTGCTCGACATACCCATTTATTAAACATATCTATTTTCTATTAGGTTAAGTGATATGCATTTGACCTTTGCACTAAAATTACCTTTGGTCAATTAGCTTTGGAACAACTGCCAAGAGGTGGCGCCAGCAAATGTATGGTTTAAAATTATTCAATTTATTTATTTCAGACTATATTAAACAATAAATTTGTAAAATATCGTTTGTCTAAGTTGTCTTTTTATTAATAAGCAACTTTAAAACACAAATCACTGAAAGCTTAAAAAATAATGGCATATGTAAATATATTCATAAACAGATCAAATCTAGAATATTGATACGTAATAAAATACCTGTTTAAAAGGTTTATTCACAGGAAAATTCAAATTTAGATTTGTCATAAATGCAAGCACAGGAAGATCCAAACACAGGAATATGAAAATCGAGAAATGTTATAGTCAAAACCGAGTCGTTCAGTCTAATTTGTGTATTTCCCTTGCGTTGAAGAGATAAACTTCTTGTGTTTGCATTCTTCTGTTTGCAGTTATGCCCAATCTAAAATTATAGATTTGCATTTTCTGGATTTGAATTTTCTTGTGCATGCATTTTCCTGTTACTGTGTATTTATGCCAAATCTAAAATTATTCTACATTTGCATTTTCATATGAATCAATTTTTTAAGGCAGGTAAGTATTTTATTACGTATAAATTTTCGAAATTTGAATCTTCTTTTACATGCATTTTCTTGGATATTTATACCGAATCTAAAATTCTAGATTTGCATTTTCCTATGAATTAATCTTTTAATGCAGGTATTTTATTAGATTACGTATAAATTTTCTGGATTTGAATATTCTTATGCATGTATTTTTTGTGTAATTTATTTTCTGGTGTTGAATGGGCCACCCATTTGATGCAACTATATATTTCGATACAGCAATCAGAATAGAATTGCTGACATAAACAAGTAAAATGTTTTATTTGTTATATTAATTACATTAATATCACCAACAGACCAATTACTGCCCCTAAAAACTCTCTCTCTCTCTCTTTCTCTCTATATCTCTCTCCTCTCCGTAAGTTGACCGCGGCAATAACAGTTGTAAATCAGGCTTTACAACTCTATGTTTCTCCATTGGAGGCGAGTGCGGGCGGTCACAAATTACCGATGTGGGGTGGGCGCCGAGGCCACGTGCCCCACATAAACCAGAGGCGTACGCCAGCTGCCGCTAATGGCCCGAGTTACATTGCAGGAGTACTGGACACTAACAGCAGGACTGGAGAACGTTGCAGGATTGTTCTGGGTTGGAATTAGTTTGTTACTTCTATGGGATAATATGGATGTTTAACTATTAGTTACAATAAGAATTAATTTTTACTCGAGTTTAATAATCTTGTATTGTTTTGTTATTCTTAACGGGGAAACCGGTGACCAAAAGCGTTCGAATTACATTGTTGCGAAATCCTAACAAGAATTAAAATTTGATATTTTTGCACTTCGGCATTATAGGTATTCCATTTGATTTTATCGTTTAAATGCACCCTACTTCATTTTAGCTATTTGAATTAAGGCGGTAAATACAATTAGATTTTACTAAATTTCTTTTTATCGTCGCATACTTCAAGTAACAAAATTCTTGATATTTTCAAATGGTAGAGTAAACATGTCTATTGAGCTCATGTCTTACTTTTTCAAATTTTATTCAATTAAATTGTAAAAAATTGCATTTAATTACGAAGAATTTTTTCGCTCAAATTTATTGTTACTTCTTATCGCTCGTATTAAAATATTAAAAAATATACGACAGTAGCTCAATAGAGTTATATTTTATCTTTCATTTGAAATAAAAAATGGGTAAACAACATTAAGTATATCAAGAAAAAAGGAATTTTGTAAAATAAATTAATATTGTAATTTTCCAATTCAAATTAAATACCTAAATGATAATCTTCTAATGTGCATTATAATGATAACATTTATTAGAATTTACGACGTTGTGCAAATATATGAAATTTCAGTTCTTATCAAGATTATTAACAATGTAATTCAAGCTCATTTAGCCACCGGTTTTCCTCTTAAGAAACTGCCAGATGTTTGCTATCGGAATAGGCATTGTTATAACAGGATAGGCAATCGGTATTTTTACACAATGTGTGATAATAAATTCGTAAATAGTTTAAGGATGCTCTCTTTTTGCTCTAATGACAGTTTTGTTTTAATTTTTTTTATGTGTATGGCTAAACACGGCTTATTTTATTTTACCACGTTTTTATTAACTCGCTTTCTTGTCTGTCTGTCTATTCGGTACAAATTTGCAATTGATTTTAAACTAACGTTCCGATGAGCTAGATACTTGAAACTAAACATAGCTGGGAACTGGATGACAATGCAATATTAACTCGCTTTCTTGTCTGTCTGTTAGTAAGCTCACGCTATCTGTTCGTCCGTCTGGCTACGTCTACCGTCTACGTTTTAAAAACGGACTAAAAAGTATAAAGTAATTTCTCCTAGCCCCATACAGATTCCTAACCAAATACAGATAGTCCTGAAAATTTGTAATTGTGAATTTTTAATAGCTACTAAAATACTTGCAAGATTAAAAATGAAAAAATTAAAATCGTGAGACGCATGCAATGCATGATGAATGAATAGTTCACCTAAGTCACTACGTCTACGAAAGTGCGATTTCACATGTTTTCTGATATTAAAATTAATGGAGAAAGTAGGCTTTTGAAACATTGAGTGTTGAAAATAATTTCCACTCTCATTTTGTGCACTGAGTGCGAATTTTTCAAAAAGTACATTTTTCATACCTAAAACACTTTATTTGTAGAAACCTTTGTAATAAGTATTCAAATGAAAGATTTTCACTAAATTTGAGACACAAATATTTTTGCTGAACTAGAAATAGTGCTACTGGAAGGCCAAAGCTGTCAGAACATTTTTGACTTCTGAGAGACAAAATGCGTTCGTTCGTATATTTTTTCGGACGCGATAACTATAAAAAAATATTTAACATTAAAATTCCAAATTTTATATTTAAGGTTTTAATACGAATCTTAATAACCCAATATAATTTTGGTTTCAATCTACGCTACTGTCCGTTCTACAGAACATCAGCTTCAATATCAGTTATTCTCATGTTGACGTTTGTAGTGTTTTGCTTTGTGTAACGCTGTGAATTTTGTAATTGATTGTGATTGAGTTATATTTTAGTTTTCTTTGAAAATTAAGTGAAGTGCAGCGTAGCATATACTTTTGTAAAACGGACTACATGACAAGCTCCGCCTTCTCGCGCAGCGCAAGGTCCTAGATATCTGAATTTTACTCTACCTTAATCTAATTGAAAACATGTGAAACCCGCGCAGGTATAGTACAAATACATTTCATCTACCTAATAATCATTAGCGTTTATTAGGGGGTTATTGCAGTCACACAATGGTCAAAACCACAAGCCTGAGATGCGCCAGAGCATACAATATAACCCTGGTAATAAGCTTCGAAAAACTCTTACTCTACCAGTGGAACACTGGGGGTAAAATATATACTCGGGTTAATAAATATGGCAAATACTGAACTATTCGATTATATTTCTTATCTGCGGGCTAATCTTAAACGATAGCGGTTTTGGGCATTGTGTGACTGCAATAAGCATTTTATGATTATTAGGTAGATGTTCTGTACTTGAACTATACTGCTTCGACTATTTGTATGACAATACTAATTTAGTATATAACGTTTAATTACAAGACTGCTGGGCTTTCCGTAGCCAAGTAATAACTCCCACCTCCCGTACGTGTGTCTGTCCAGCACCGCGGCATCAGCACTTCCTGTTCCGGTTTCCATCTCTCACCGGCACATCGCGTCTCGGCTTTAATTAACAAGACCTCGGCGTCGTCACCACGGCTCACTGTGATTTACACTGATGCAGCGGGATATAAATTACGTTTTATTTATCACCGGCAAGAAGTGCGAACTGCGGAGCACAGGCGAGTATGCGAATGAGATAACTGAATCAGCCAAATGGACCAAATGAATCTTTTTAAATACGGAGGAGTTTCGCACGAAAATAAGCTCTCGTGGGTTGTTTGTAACAGAGGTTTGGGCAGTTACATCGCCTATTACTTGAAACCACCAGAAAGTTGCTTGGCTGGCGGATAGGCAAAATTTAAATTTACGCTCATATTTAATCTCTTGTATTTTTTTACCCAACCGTACCAATATTTTGTAATTTTTTCTTATAAAAGTGTAAATATAGACCTATATTATAGTTCAAATTCCAAAGTGTAACTTTAACCATTAAGCGATAAAGAAATTTTAAACATGTTGTGCATTTATAAATTTAAATATAGAAATGCATCGCTATTATGGGTAGCTCAACTTTACAGAAAATGAAATAAGTATTAAGTAACGTCCGTTATAAACCAGGCTTTACTTAATTTTGAGGACCATAGTCTTGTTGGCTGAGAGAAAAATATAATAATAATAACTATACTTTAAAGATGAAGTTACTATCATGCAGCCAGAGTTGGCCAACACGGAAAGGGAGAGAAAGAATGTGCCTATGTTCTACATACTACATAGAGCTGAGTCACAATTCGTCAATTTATTATTCGCCTGAACACAACTGAGTCCAGAGAAAAAAAAATTTCAGGACAATTTTTCAAATTCTTTTATACTATATAAATAATCTTATAAAAGTCACTAATATATATATACGAAAAATTTGCAGCTACAGCAATATTCTTAATTATAATATTTTGTACTAGACGCACAAGAATTTAATTATTATACACGTAAGGTGGCAAACCATAAGAAGAAACAACGATTAATCTTTTATAATATTTAATGTAAACATGCGCAAACAACAAATGATTTTTGAATCTTTCAGAACACTATATTGCAATTTTAGTTTGTAATAGTATTACATGAATTTCATATAATAAATAAATAATGAAAACGACAAAAAGTCGGATTTATTGCCATTCCCAGTCAAATTAGGATAATTCTACCACGGAAATATATGTTTTGCAAAGATAAAGATGAATCAAAATTAATCAAAAATACTGTAACGAGTGGCGCCCGGGTGGCGGCGTTCAAGAGACCTGTACGGACACGTGCGCGAAGTTGTTTACATTTAGCTAGCGGTCCAATTGTGTCGATGACGCATCAGCAGATAATTCATCGTGTTACGTGATACAGTAATTAACTTTACGACGTGCTAGAATAAATCTATGCTCGGGACAAGGAATCGTTCTAGATTACCTGCTGTGAGTAGGTATATGAACGCTACCCTTAGGACAGTGATTTAGTATACGTTTGAGTGGTGACATAAATATGTAGAAGTAAATACTAGTGCTGTCAACGGAGTCCGGATTTTTTTGGGTTCGGATTTTGGGTCCGGAATTAGTCCGGACTTTGACATTTAGAAAGTCCGGACCGTCCGATACATCTTTGCAATGGGCCCGTCCGATACATTTCTGCACCGGACCCATCCGATACATTTTTGTACTGAAATTGTCCGATACATGCGGTATATTTTTACATCGTTAGTGCATCAATATGGGTTAGATGTATTTTTACTTTTTACAACGATGTTCGTTTTATGACTTTATTTTTTAGCCATTCTGCTAAGGGTTTATGATTTTATAACCGCATTTTTACATTCAAATACTAGTTATAAATAAAACAATATTTAATATTAATATTACCTATATTTATCTTTCAAAGAAATTAAAATGATTGAGATATACATACTACATAAATAAATTACATATGTACCTATTAGTGCTGTCAACGGAGTCCGGATTTTTTTGGGTTCGGATTTTGGGTCCGGACTTAGACATTTAGAAAGTCCGAACCGTCCGATATACGTATCCGTCCGGTCCTCGGACCCGTCCGGTACTTTTTCGAGTCCGGACTTTTTTTTTGTGTGGGTCCGGACCAAATTTTTTTCGGACTTTGACAGCATTAGTAAATACTGATTTATCGTAACGCGTAATATATATATATATATATATATATATATATATATATATATATATATATATATATATATATATATATATATATATATTATTTACAAATATTCGTGTTTTTCTGATTTTACACTTCAGCTAAAACGTTAAAATTGGTGTCAGGTGTGTAGACTTCATATAAAATGCGTTGCAGGCGAAATTTTTTTTTTGTTCAAGGTCAAATACCTTAAAATTGAATATACCGAGATTAATTACAGCGCGATTTTCCGTCTTTTATGAGCAAAATTAATTAAAACTAAGTGAATTTACGCTTATGATGCATTTGAATCATATTTTTTTTATAGAATGTTAAATCCCTGTCAGCTCAAAAATCGCGGCCCGGTGGGAAATATCCCACAATCCCACTATTCCGCTACTCAGTCCACCCCTGACTGTGGCTAAGATTATGTGCAGCATCGCAATAAAAGAGTAAAATATTTCTCAGCATACATTTCTCTTATTACACTCACAATCCGCACTAATTACACCCACTCGGTTCTCAAGCACGCCGACTTCATTTGTTTCTTGGTAAATATGTTCCTCTTCAGTATATTTCCGCGGCTGCAATGTTGTAATAAATTGAATATTTATTGTGACTCGCAGTTGGCCGTGCTGGAGAACGCCTGAACATCTGTATTTGGCGAGGCGCCAACAAAGGAAGAATTACCATTGTATTACTGAATTCAACAGTGTGTATCTTAATGCATAATGCGCTTCCAGTACTAGAGGAGGGAAGGGGGAATACCTGAGCGGGAAATGGTGATTTGGAAAGAAACTTTGCTGAGGAAATCAGGAAAATGCTACGAGCTTTATTGATCTTCAACGCGCTACATATTTATCACGTTTTTACCCTACTTGGATATGGCAGCCTCACTCATATTGTAATGCCTGTTTTACACGACTCATTTTATTGAGCAATAATTCGTCAATTTTAGTTTCAATTGTGTGTAATACGAACACATTTAGTCAGTTTTTCGCGATCAATAAATTATTGACAAACTAGAATACGATCTATTTTTCAACAAATTTTTGAAATAATAATTTGGCGTTCTACTTTGAACCCAAAAATTTTTCGCCTGTGGCGCTATTTTCTAATAACAGGACTGGCCTTTAAAATTGGGGCCAATTATTTGAAAGCCAGATAAAATTTAAGTTCCAATCCGCCTCTGACACAGCTCACCGGACATTTTTGTACAGTGAAACTGAAATGCATTCTACCTAACTAAACTCAAATTTGAGTTTTGAAATAACTGTTTGATCGGCTTTCCAGCCTATTAAATTTAATGTGACTGCCTACTAGTCTAAATGACAAGTATGTTCAATTTTCCCTTTAAAATTGAAGATAAAACTTTTTTGAATAGTAAGAATGCTCACTTTTTTTGCTGTTATGCCAGTTTTTTAGTTCTTTCATTAATTTTTTCATGTAGGTATGCATGGCTAAACTGGCCTATTTTGTAAATATTATTTTTATTATTGCGAAAACATATTATTTGTTTAAAAAATAATGTTTTTTTGACATTTTTGAATTGTTAATAAAGCTTCTTTTTGTTTTGTTACCTTGACAGCCATTCAAAACCATGAAAAAAAAATATGTTGTCACGGTTTTGATAAACGTTTTTTCACGGTTATTGAATATGATTAAAATTTATAGAATTTGAGAAAATTTAATTCGAATTTAAAATTAAAAAATTAAAATACAGTTGTAGAAAACGGGTGTTTCAGGGTTAAGTATCCAAACTTTAAATATGAATGTAGGACCACAAAACAAGAAACGCAAACACTTTGTTTAGGAGATATTGCCTTCTGAAGTTACAAATAAGAATTTTAACAGTTATGTAAAAATAAAAGAATAAATATTGCTTATTATCGACTTTATTGCTAAAAACAATAGAAGTTTATAAAACTTATTAAAAAATAATGTAAACCTCCAGTCCGAAGGCAATAATTGTTATCTCATCTGTCCCATGAGATAAAATATGTTACGTTTTCATATTTTAATTTTATTGAAATTCACTCATGTAAGATATTAATGTGTAGCTACAAATGTTCCAGCCAAGCGCGAATACAAGGGAGACAATAGAGAGGCCTCCTCTGTTTGTCGCTTTATACTGAAACTATCTCCTAGGTCCGTAACAGATTCCAGTCAAGTTCTAACTTAAGATTTTTATTATTGATACATCATTAATTAAATAATTGGATTAACATGTTCACATCGGACACTAATTTCCTTTATTCATATGAAATAAATTTAGATTCTTTCAACCTTTTGTGAAGTAAACTGCTATCATGCAACGTACATTTACAAAAATAGTGAGTATGCTGCCATGGTTATCGTTTCGCAATGGAAACACCAACGCGAAGAAAAGCAATACTCGTTCTGTCACCGGCAGATGGGATAAAAATTGCCTTCGGACCGGAGGTTTACATAATTTTTTAACAAATTTTGTAAATTCCTATTATTTTTAGCAATGAAGTCGGTTATAAGAAATATAAATCCATTTATTTTTACAAAATTGTTTAAATTCCTATTTGTAACTTCAGAAGCCAATATCTCCTAATAGAAACGTTTGCGAGAAAATCTCCAAATGAAATTTTTTTCTTGTTTTGAGGTCCTACAGTCATATTTAAAGTTTGGATACTTAACCCTGAAACACCCTGTATAATTTAATTCTTTGTTAATTTATGTAATACGGACCAATTACCGAAACCCATAATTTGACTATGCTGAGAAATTATTCAGTGATCGTAAAAAGATTATATTTAAAAAAAATAGGAATTAATTCATTGGGATACGAGAAGTGTATTGAATTTTTTGTCATTATCACTATGTACATAATGTAAAAATATCAATTTTATTTAATTTTTTAAATTAAATTGTGAAAGAAATTTTCCTATAACATTATTATTTTGTATAGGAGAAATGGAAGCAATCTACGTTATATACTAAATATTAAATTTTCCTTAATTTTTTTTGCTTGCCAATAAAAATAAACCTCCCAAGTTTTGATCTTTTCTATACAAATATTTAATAAAAAATCTGATGTGGCCAGCCTCGCCTAATTCTGCTTATTCTACTAATCTAATAGTTGTACTTACATTTTAATAGTTTCATGTTCATGTAATATGTAAACGATAATGTAAACTAAGATGCAAGCAAAAGATGTCAACTGTACTGTCACTGTTACAAAAATTCAAATTTTGTGTACAAACAAATTTCATAATCATGGACAACAAGATACTGGAATTTCGAAAGAGTAGAATATTAGTTGCACTTTATTTTATTGTTAAATACTACCAGATTCAGCAAATTGTATTTAAAATTAACTGAACCCATTCATAGATAATTATATTATCTTTTATTTATAATTGCAAATGTACCAATATACACAGACATCATCGTGAAAATAGTAAATTCGTATTCTAGCGACCCTTAAACATGCTTATCCACCAAAAACTCATACTCGAAAATTTTGACCCATTACAGTATCTCTCTTATAGAATATGAGGTGAGAGGTAAAAATTGATCATACAACTAGCCTATTCTGCCCTCCTAAGCACAGAGGGGGTATCTGCATTTTTTTTGAAAAATGAGTTAGAATCGCTTAGTAACTATAGAGGTTGTAATATATGTAAAACTAAGGTTTTGAAGCCGTATCTACGCTCGAAAGTGTCTAAAACGTTCATTTAACTTAGGGGTATGTACACTATGTTCCAAATGTTCTGCCCCAGTCTTAGAAAATCCCCCAGTGATCCGCAACCATTGTAGCACCATTCGTCAAAATATTCGAAATACGGCCTTCTTAGGTTGTAGAAAAAGACAGCATGCGAAAGATAGAAGCAGTTCTCGGTGAATCATTACTAAGTCAGGTAAAGGAAAAGTGTAGAACGTTTGCTTTGAGCTTTAGTTTAGAAACATATTTTCCTTAGGTGTTTTCATCACTGCATTACATTTCTAAACATAAATTGCATTATTATGAAATGACAGTAATAATGTTTCAGTAAATTAAATGAGAATAAAACATATCAAACTGTTTTATTGAAATGCGTGTTGCAAGATTGTATGCATTAGGCATAAATTAAAAGTTTTTTTTAAAGACACTATGAATTATTGTCCTAAAAGTTACAATTATTATCAAGATTCGTTACTATCATGTTTCCCGTTCCTGCCTAAATTATTGCACTTACGTATAAACATCTATGTGTTAAAAATGTATCCGTGAAAATTACTACTTTACAATCATTGTTTTCTAAAATATCTACATAAACAATATAATTATTTGTATTAGTCTTTGTTTAAATAGGTATATAAAAGCAACTAATGTTATGATCGATTTGCGACTTTTCCGAAACGTCGTATAAATAAATATAAATATACAGAACAAAACCCAAACAAATAATTTATAAATAAAGACAATGAGAGTAACAATTTTAAAATTTTTATACAAGTAAAAATTTTAATTATAATTTAATATATTTCACGCCGACGCCAATATTTTTTACGGCGCGCCGCCATCAATATTCTAAATTAACTAAAAATTTCGACATTGTTAATAGGAATTTTAATAGTTCATATTAAAAAAAATATATATTGTATCATATGTGGATGGCATCTAATAAGATATTTTCCATTAACTTTGCTACACATGTAGATATTACGAAGTTAGATACAAGTAAATTTTGATGTGAATACGCCAGCGTACACCGGCGCGCTGCCTAAAGAAAAGCCACTTAAAAATTAAGCGTTTATTTTTAACAATTCGCCGCCGCCACTATTAACCTCAAGGCTGCACAAGTCAAATTGTGTGTTAATTAATGTAGGTACTGATTAAACATTCAAAGATTTACTGTGTATCGGGTTATGAAATAAAAAATCGTGTGGTGATCATTTTTTATAATCTTGTAATTTTGCCCGGGAATTATTGCTAAAAATGATATTACTTGGATTTTTTTCTATGTAACTTTTTATCGTACTTATTGTTATTATGTATGTAAAATATTGAAAATGAAATTACTAATCATAAAAATAATTAACAATTATAGGTACTTCTGCATATTTTTGTATTTTTATTTCTATTTTTTAATTTAATTTTATTAATTCAATATACTTACTTAGCAACCCCGTACAAAAATCATTCGTCAAAATGTTATCCATGTTATGCTGCAATTAGATTTTTTTACTTTCAATTTATTCGGTCAGTTTAGGATAGGATCGCCTTCATTTTTAAATTTTACCTTTTGTCAGTACCAATAATTATCTTATGTATTTAATAAAAAATTTGGCAATAAGTTAATTTTTTAGTTTTAAGGTATTGTGGCATTTTTGAGATACAAATTTTAATAAAATTGTTTATTTAAAAGAATTTTTTCATTTCATAATAACGCAATTTTTGTTTAGAAATGTAACGAAGTGAAAAAAAAAACAAAACTATGGAAATTGTATTTCTAAACCGAAACAGAGCTCAAAGCAATTATTGTTCTACACTTTTCCTCTACCTGGCGTAATCCGCAATGATTCACCGAGAACTGCTTCTATCTTTCGCATGCTGTCTTTTTCTACAACCTAAGAAGGCCGTATTTCGAATATTTTGACGAATGGTGCTACAATGGTTGCGGATCACTGGGGGATTTTCTAAGGCTGGGGCAGAACATTTGGAACATAGTGTACAAGCCACTACAAAATTACTACAGTATTAAGTGAAAAACATCGATTATCTCGAAACTAAACTATGATGACTAAATCTATATCATGTGTTTAGGAGGGCAGTATTGCATTCTTATAAACAAACGTGTTTCTCTTTCATTCTCACTAACACCTTCCATCCCCTGTCTCCGCTATTCGGTCACAGGAAAGTAACACAACTCCAAGGGCCAGAGCGCTATACCCTATATTTCGGCGTAAGGTTAAATTGCTGCTGAGTTGGCTGGACCCGGGAAGTTACAAGGATTACGTCAGGAATTGTTCAGAAGTACGACGTGGCGGTAGTAAAGAAAGTTGTATGAGAATAGAGAGAAAGGAACGAAGAAAATAAGGAAATATTAGTGGCTGTATATTATAGTCTGTTTTTAACTAGTAGAGGTCAAATATAGTTTGTTATTTGTCTTCCAAGGGCTGAAAGTACCCTTTTGCAGAATGAGGCTAGAGATCGTAGCACGAGCGCAGCGAGGGCTGCAACTATGCGATGCCAGGAGTATACACAAAAATTTCTACGATCAATTTTTATTATAATCAACAGAAATGTTCTAATTTTTCAGCTCAATATTTATATAATAGAATATAACAAACATAAATGTAAGCAAACTTGGCATCTAGAAAAAATTTTAATTGATAATTGTAATATTAATGTAAAAACAAAATCTTAATAAATCATTTATGATTAGGTATTGGAACAGATTTTTATAAGCAGCGGTCTCAAAATATTTTCAGGCCGTCTCAAATAGCAACGGTCTGCAAAGAAGCATTGGTCGAACTAATGAATGAATGTGGTTTAATTTGGAACACATTCCAGTTTAAATCCACAAAAATCTCCCTAGTGGTGTACTTTCCAAGTATTATTAATAAAAGACATCATTAATAAATGTGTACATATGAATCAGATCTTATTTCTTTAAAAACTTTTCCCGTTGATCGTTTATTAATATGTATTATAATGTAAAAAAATCATACATTAATTAACCTTATTAATGTATTTATGATTTTTATTAATCAACGATTTTTTATGTGTTCAACAGACGTAATATAATATATTACCTATAGGGCTAAGTTGTGAAAAATGGTAAATAGAAAAACACGAAATAATTTTGACAGTTCTAGCTAATAATATTTACGTAGCATTGATGATCAGTAATGTCAAACGTTACTAACTTAATATATTTGTCATGGAATATAATGAGATTATCTCAAAATTAAAAAGGTAATGATCAACGGAAAAATATTGTTAATTGGCGATTAAAAATTTCAACAATTAACGTATTCGCTTCTCGATTTCATTCGTTAAAATGTCTGAATTATTAATCGCCCTCAAACACATTATATTGTTTGAATGCCAACATTTTTTACCACCGTTTCTATTTTACGTTAGTTCCACTCTTCTCACACTACCCCATTTTCTTTTTGTTCTTCTCCTTCGCAGGTGGTCTAATCCCGGCGCCGTTACATGTAAATGAGAATTAGAGCGCCCCCGTCGCCCCTACACTCGCTCTCCTGTCTCCCCTAGGTCGCTTCAACGCCACCAAACGGCAATTCCTACCTCGTAATCCACTGCGTACAAAACACTCAAAACTTACACGACGTACAGCGGTGAGATTAAGCAAAACGCGGATGCGGGCGGAACACTCCAAACGCATAGGCGGCGCTGGAAAAGGGAGAAGAAATATGAGAGTGTGGCACATTAAAACTTTTCAAAAACATTGTGACAAACAAATACAAATACATACATACATATCTTTCACACCTATTCCCATCTTGGATATGGCAAACTCACATTGTGAATTTTCGGTATAGAATATATTTACCGTGTGTGCGGTTACCAGCCGTCAATTCTCGGGTATTCATGGTTATTAATGGAAAGTACACCACAGGATAGATTTTTGTGCATTTATACTAGAATGCGTACCTGGCTAGATTCGAACCTGAGTCAGAAACACAGTCGGTCGCCTTAGCGTACTCAGTTAATAAAAATAAAATTGAAATAATGAGTATTATCTACGACCATTGAATAATACATTCATTATGCAGATAAATTTAGTAAGATACATTATACCATTATAGTATTATGAATTCATAAACACTATTGTTATTTGTCAGCACACCAAAAAGTGTGAAGGCTAATATTTTATTAATAAAAGTTTGTAATGAAAATTTATATTTAGATAAAACTTCGTATTTGACTCACACATAATGGTTATAAATCACTCGGATGATTATACAGGTTGGTGGAGGTGAAATGCGAACATAGGGAAATATATGACAATGGAGTTATCATGCTAGGCATCTTGATATACGTGGAATAAGTACTGTCAATGTCAAAGTAGCTGTCATATTATTGAAATTTTTATTTTCATTAAAATATTTTCTTTGCATAATAATGTATGTGTACGAGCAGAACGAGAAAGTTTACATGAACTTTTAGATTTTATTATTATTTCTGTTATTGATTACTCTTTTTGCCACACAAATTCACATTATTTCGGTTTGTGACACTACTACAAAATATATCAAGATACCTGGCATGAAAGTTCGATTGTCATGTATGTTCCCTATGTTCGCATTTCACCTCCACCAACCTGTATATTCATCTTCAGCTCGTGCATAAACTTTCATCCTCTTGAATTATAGCCTACATTTTTTACTCCTTAAATAATATATTATTATGCACGGTGGTATCATAATTTGATAATAATATACAAATTTCTTTGACAAATGTCATTTTATAGCCCTCAGACCTCATTGTAGCGCAGTGCGCCATAATAATACGTCGTAGAATAAGGTGTTTTAGTATTACATTAAGAGGCCCGTCTACCTCCTAAAATCCGGCATAAAATTTACTAACGTAACGAGTGTTTTGTGGCCAGTACAAGAATGGTAAAATTTGATTTCAACAAGGATTATATACTTAAAGGATCAATTAAAATTTCGAAAAATTTATAAAAATTTCCAATTTCTGGAATCTTTACACGGTTATATCACCTGAAAATTAAAATTTTTAAAAATGCACATCTGTAGATCCATTCTTTCTCTATGAAAAGTTAATATAGACAGCATCGTGAAGTCAATAATAAACTAACAGTTTACTCGCAACAAATATACTTTTACAGTAGTTTTCAACTTCAAAATTACATTATATTGCTATGCGGATGCGGTAAAGTTCGAGTTTCAGGCTGGTTTCAGGCAGCCGTAGTAGTGGGAAAAAGAGTGGAACAGAAAAAAGTAAAATCGAGAGTATTCTACGAATTCGGGAAAAAACGTGAACGGGCCTAACCAATATTGATTGAAAACATTTGAATCTATTCTGCTTGTTATGTTATTGTTGAAAAACAATTAAATTGCTGTAGATGGCAGGTTTGACGGCCGAAAGGTCCGAATAAACTAAATTAAAGTTTAGAAAAATATTTTGTTACCTACTTTATTCTTTGATCCTGAAAGCCAGTTCGCATTTACTGCAAAATATTTGTAATAGATATGTCGGCCAAAAATATAATGCATAACGCGTGCGTTATTTTACAATTTACATTTTACAATGTGCCCTTAAGTGCCGTGTGATTCTCCGCCTATTCTAATTCTTTGCCGACTCAAGTCTCGCCACTATTTTCTGCTTAATTGTAATTACGTTAAATTTGAGAAAATGAAACTACGCGCTCGGAGATCCTGTTTAAATAGAGAAACGTTCCTTTGTTAAGCACACTTTACACTTACACTTACCTGGCGCAGGGCTCAAAGTGCTACTACCGGAGTAGTGTCGCATTCCACCGCCATTGGAGGGGGGATGGGCTACCGCAGTACTTCTACACGTAGTCTGTAGTGTTCCTAGTTCATACGCTAAATTTATAGCGGATTAAACTTTCTCAGTTCAAGTTGAAACATTATTTGTCTTTAATTGTGGTACAATGAGTTTATTTTTGCTCCTTTTGCCACTTGATTACAGTTTACTTACTTACCTACGTGTAACAGAACTTACTGATTTAGGTACGAATTCGTTTAAAAAAAGTAGAATCAATTAAACTAATAGAAGGTCGCTTTTTGATAAATAATTTAAGATTAAGGATTCCACGGGTCTGGTTTATAATGAAGAAATTTACATTTGTTAGTAATTTCTAGAGCGGGAGGAGATTTGACATTTAATTTTTTTTATGCTATGCCACATTGCTTTTTATCTAGTTTCTCATGTTATTTTCATTTATAGTTACATAATTTTTGTTTATTGTATTTTTGTTTTTGGTGTTGACTTGGTGAATCAAAATTAAAAAATAAATAATTCTGTTCCTATTCACAGTCAAGTATAGACGTGTTCTTATTGTCATAAGAGTCGTAAGAGACCCGTCTACCTCCTAACATTCTGCATAAAGTGTACTAACGTAGCGAGTGTTCTGTGGCCAGTATAAGAATAGTAAAATTTTATTTGAACATGAATTTAATAGAGAAAGAATTGATCTACATATGTGTCTTTTTAAAATTTTAATTTAAGAATTGTAGATGATTATAAAAATTCAGAAAAATTTAAAAATATTTCCAATTTATGTAAACTTTACACGGTTATATCTCATAATATTAATTAATTTTTAAAATATAAAAAAAAAACTCTTTCAAAATGACATTGCATTGCCAGGATGCGGCAAACTATGAGTTTCGGGCTTTTTTCAGGCAGCCGTAGTGGGAAAAAGAGTGAAGTAGAAAAAAAGTAAAATCTAGAGTATTTTAGGAGTTATATTGAATGTAACCGGTTCCTTACTCTGTATTCTGTAAAGTTGAGATATAGAAATATCTATGTTACGATTCATAATGACACGGAACCGTAACAGAGAAATGCCTTTTTGTTCAACAAAAGCACAGGACACAGAATAACTAATCGGTAACATCCATTACAAACCAGCCTTAGTTATTGTTATAGTTGATTTAAGCCCAATCGCACATACCTATATGTGTCAAATCCTGAGAGTTATCGGTATAAAAATCTCAATGCATGCGACTTCCTTTGAAATTCAAAGCGGCAACGAAGATATTTTTATTCAACCATAGGACTACATTTAAAATGATCAAGTAGTAGGTTTGAAGTGCCCGAGTGCAATTTAGTTGCAAGATGTTTTACAGTTTAACGTCAATCACACACACTGTCGGCCGAGAGGCTTGAACCACGGAACTCCGGATTCGTACGTCATAGACCTGTGCTTACACCCGCGCAGTTAGTGCTTCGTAGTATTCTTTCATCTTTGCTATTCGTACGCGTTGTCATTTCATCTTAATATTCTTAACAAGTCCCCAATTAAGATTCCAAGATAACACATACACCACATAGAATTTAAAATAACCAGCTGGTCTAGCTAGGTGGCCTGTAATTCTAGACTTCATCTCCAGTTCGCGCTTCAGCTCTCCTAGATCTGTAGTAAACTATACAGTCTACAGCTTGTCTTCTAAACGACGGTATATTATAATTCATATCGGCAACGGCTACGAGTTCCTACTCATTACCAGCGTTAATGATCGAAAACTGTTCACTTGCCTACCGAATTCATTAATATTATGTGGAGTAACAGCGATGAGGATGAAGATAGAAGCCTACTTTAGTTTAAAATAGACTAGATCAGAATTTAAAGTAAGCTTTTTGGACTTCGCTTGAACAATTATTGCAGACCAATGCTTCTTTGCAGACCGTTGCTAATAGTGACGGTCTGAAAAAATTATTAGACCGCTGTTTATAAAAAACTATTCCAGTAATCATAAATAATTTATATTAAAATTTTAAATCAAAATTATCAAGTTTTGTAACATTTACCTATGTTAGTTGTATTGTTTTTCTACATTCAAAATTTTAGTTTTCGTATACGACGATATAGATGAAGAATTATTCGATTTATTATTTGGTCTAATAGCCGGATATCCGGCAACCGGATATTCGGCGTTTTAGAACAAACTTGTTCAGGGTCGATGCGCAAAACTACAGTTACAGTAGGTACTTACAGATACATCGTAAGTTAAATTTTTAGGTAATTTAAAAAATATATATTTTTTATGGTTTTAATGAGAATAAACTTAAATTTTTTAAATACTGTTAGCAATTTTCATCTTCATACTTATCTTATATATATATTTAACTATCCGCTGTACAAGCCGAATATCAGATCATTAACCGATATTTGGTTGGATAGTTAAAATGTAGCCGGATAGCCGAATACCGGATAGTAACCGGATATCCGTTGCATTACTACAAAATATATATATTGATTGCTAATAAACATTAATTTATTATAAAAAAATGTTGTGTATACTTCTGGTTGAAAGTATTTTTGCAGGCTTCGGCTAGTTGCAGTCCTTGCTGTACTAGTGCTACAATCTCTAGCCTCAATCAGCAAGAAACTACTTTCAGCTCTTGACATACAAATAATGTTCGTTCCAGTTTTGCACTAAAATGTAAAAAAAGTCTAACATCAAACAAAATTATAGTCAATTTCAGAATATACAACATTTTTTCTAAAAATTAAATTGTATTTTGGTGAAACAATGTTAAATTTTTTTCCGAACTGGTACGCATCCATCGGTTCGACTCCGGTTCAGAGCTGGGCAAGTATCGAAACCAAAATACTTAAGTATAAGTACAAGTACTACTACCTAGTCAGTACTTGTTACCAAGTACATTTTCAAGTAAAGCTTCACAGTACTTTTTTGTCAAAAGTTCTTGAAAATAAGTATTTTTCAAGTAACTGCCAGTATTTTTCAAAATTAGTTTTAATTGCATGATGGTAAACCCATTATTACTATTATTACCTTTTGTTATTGAGAAAGATTAATTCACAGTAAGAATGTCCGTATTCTGTTGCGTTTGTCGTAGGTTGAACAATAAAATTACTTAAACTTTCGAAAAAACTTCAGTACTACTTTTACATGATTTCAGTATTATTGAAATACTTAAAGTATTTAAATTGTAGAGACGATTTAAATCCATATAGGAGTGACGTCATAAAAAACAAGCAAATTATTCGTATGAATCAAGATTTTACTTTTTAGTACAGCATGAGTTTGGTAGATGGTGCTGGCAGTCTTTCTCTATACGCGAAATTTAAAAGCAATAGTTTTTAATTATATTTTTAAACTTAATCATTATTTTACCATTTTAATACATCGCATGATTCTGTAGGAAATAATCAAAGATTAATAAAATAGAACAAAACTAAATAACAAAACACGTAACCTCAAAATTTTATGTTGACACTTGACATAACAATAAGCAGAAAATTGACAAGTTGTCAGCAATAAACAATAAATGATATAAAACGAACTTTTGTGAATCTAAAAGATAACAATATATGTAAGAAAATATATTTCATGTAATGAATACTATATTATATAAATAATTGTTCTGCTACTGCCGTTAAGACACAAATTGAGAAGCCCCGCCCCTTATGACATACGATATGCGAATAGATTTATACGAGTAAAATGTGTAAGAAAGAGATAGCTTATTTAGTGAACGTGGTGGATAGAATTTATCTGATATGACGTCACTCCTATATGGATTTAAATCGTCTCTACTTCAGTATTATTTACGATTATGAAATTAAAGTCTTAAGTCCAAATTTTTATCTTAGTAGGTACTACTTAAAATTTTAAAATAATAAGTACCAAAAAATATTTATACTTGAGTACAAGTATCAAGTACGTTATTAAAAATTGGTACTTAAGTACCTACTTAAATAATACCCAGCTCTGCTCCGGTTATGGATTTACCAAAATATTTTAACGGTACAAGTTTAATTCTTGCTTCTCTAAAATAGCAGCTGTTTGTTCCGGTTTTCGTTTCTCTTCCGGTTCGGTTCGAGTCCTTGGTTATAATTATGGTATAGTAGGTGCTTATTTGATTACTTCGAATCTTCAAAATAGTATACAAGATACCTTACTCCAATTCCGCTCAAAAAACATCAAAACATCCATACATTTCCTATGTAACATACCAAACGCTTTGAAGTGTATTATCCCCATACTTCCAGTAATTTGATTTGGCTGATCGTTGCTTGCTCATAACACTGAATGTTCTCGAGTTTAACGTTGCCAAATACTCGGATATTAAAACACTCGAGGTGTAGATTAGTATTAATATAAGTTTATGTAAAGTTACATAATCCTAGCAGGCTACGTCCGCCCGTTTTAAAACGGATCAATAGAAGGATTTAATTGCATTAATGGGCCAATCTGGATAATGCTCTCTGCACTGCCCGACAGCGATCGTCAGTTGTTGGGATGGAGAACATTTGCCGCACGCAACGTACTTGCGGATTTATTTTATTTCCGGATCAGGGCGGCGTTGCTCCATATGGGGTATAGTCGGTTCTTCTTTCCTTGTTTCATTCATATTAAATCATTTATATTACTAGTGAAATATGATGGAAGAAATAGGCCAATCATCGTAATTGGTTTTTTTCAAAAACTTGTAAGTTTACGTATTTTTAAAATTATTGAGGACTAGCGGTACCCTGTGCGCGTGTTGCTACGCCTCCTACTCGAATTAAAAAGAATCTCGTTATAAGAATCCTAAGCTATTACCAAACCATTCATGTGCGTAGATACCCAGGGGGCAATAGATCGCTTGCTTCTCCTGATAAATGAAGAAAAGATATTTTTCATCTCCAAAAATTAAATTTGAAGGTATTTAACCTTGAACCTACAAAATTTTTCGTCTGCGGCGCATTTATTTCATATTAATAACAACACCCCCCCAGTGGTCTACGGCATATTTTTACTTATCTTTAATGTCATAAACAGTTCGCCCCACCCCTCTCCCCTGGGCAAATATTCTAACTACGCCCATAATACCATACCAAATACGAACCCAATCGGTGCAGTACATTTTGAGTTAACTGGCCGCTATTTTGTTCCAAGATGGCAAATTGACATTGTACTAACGTAGATACCTTCGCGGGCGTGTAGGTACGCAACATCTCACCAAAGTTTAATCACAATCGGATGAATGTTATAGGAACGTATAAAGAACAAACAGAAAGACAAACAAACATTCATTTTTATATTATATAGATGACCTTTTATTGAAGCCAGAATTCAACCGGTTTCGTTGACCGATAAATTGAACTACATATTATAATAGGATCTGAACTATATCTACTAAATTTTGTGACCATTTTGCTTAGCCTCCCACGTGGCATGAGAGACGTTTAAAAATATCTTATTCTTTTACTAAGTGATATTACGAAACTTTGATAAGTTGCGGTCAGTAGTGTTTAGTCGTTTTGGCGAGGTACAGCTGATCGCTGACCGCGCTTCTGAGCACCGCTGTCCTTTTTTATTTGGATTTTTTTTTTAAATTACAAGTTTATAAAGTAAATACCTAAGTCATTCTTTGCGGAATAAATCAACGTGGATAATATGTAGTATAATGTATTACAATTATTTGCTACAGGGGTGTATTTTGCTCTGTTGGCTGCTAAATAAATTTTAGTCAATATAGACGTCTATTTATGTATAACAATGACGTTATCAATTGACGTCAACAAGCAGCGTCATATCAATTGCAAAATTCTATAATTTGCTGTCATTTACAAGAGTACACGTAAATATAACCTTATTTAAACGTCTTTTATTGCCCGTCGACTAATGTTACTTGGGATATTATTAATAAATTAGTGCAAATTAAATCAAATTAGTGCTAATTAGTTGAAATTCGTACAAAAATTAAAGCACATTAATTAGTGCAAATAAAAAAAATTCGTGCTAATTAGTGCAAATTAAAGCAAATTAGTGCGAATTAATACTAATTAGTGCAATTTAAAGCTAATTAGTGCGAATTAAAGCGAATTATGCAAATTCATGCAATTTAAAGCAAATTAGTGCAAATTTAATTGTTACTAATTCGTGCAATTTAAAATAAATTAGTGCAAATTAGTTCAATTTTAAACGGATTCGTGCTAATTAAGCATAATTCTTATTCATACTTATACTGAAATCCGGAAGCTTTGTTGATAACATAATTAAAGTTTAAAGTTAATTTACTTGTAAATAAAAGTTGTACAGTGGCGCGCGAAAACCCTCTTTTTTACAAATATTGCGCAGGTTTCTTACACAATTATATGTTTCCCTCAAACATAATTTATTTGTAATTTTAATGTTGAACAAAACAACCAACGCTATAAAATAGCGTGCGGAATCAATGTTTTTGACTGTTTTCTGCCAAGGATGGAGGAGGTTGGAGACACCTGCAGTGGTGTTCAACACACGTTGGCTGATATCATTGCAATTCGTTCAGTTGCGGTGATGTATTTTTACAATTATTACTAATTTACTAATCAAAAAATGGTTGGTATGCTTATATAACTTATATAAATTGCAAAATTGTGTAGAAAAAGCACACAAAATCTTCCCGAACTTATTTTTAAAGGTTTATAGGAAATAATAATACAAGTTCATCATTTTATGATAGTTTAAAGCATGCAAAACAAAAATTTAGTGAATTGTCATAAGAATCCATGTAAACCGAGCGTAATTTCAACATTCAATTACTCAAAAACCGGATAGATGAAAATTAAATTATTTTTTTAGAATCTCAATAGTGTAATAAAGGCACTGTATAAATTTTAGCCTCTCATCATCATTTTAATATATGGTCACCAACCTCCTTAAGTAATTTAATTTTTTAATAAACTTGTAAATCAAGTGCACAAAAATAAGCTGTAGGCTGTAGGTTAAAAGCTTCGCCCTCCTCACTACTAATTCTCTTTGGTGCCATATTTCCCGCCAATATTCCTGTGATGAATCGTGCTATACATCACCTTCGATTACATCCAGGTATCGTATGAAAAATGAAAACGTGCGTATAGTGTTAAAAAATCAAATAAATAACACTGCGAGTGCCTCGGGCGGCCAGTTAACAACGCCTGTGTGTTGGTAATCGTGTGTGTATGAGTGTGTGCGGTACATATAGCGAGTAGAACTGGATTTAATTGTTTGGAGTTTTCAAATGTGAATGCATGTATCGATTGGTAGACTTAAAGTGACAGGTTAACGAGCTGAGTTTATTTCGTAAAAATTGCCAATGGATTTTATACACAGAAATAAAAGTGTCACATATAAAATGTTTTTCTACTAAAAAATATGCAGGGATTATAAATTTTGTCGAGGCAGTAGCTGAGCGGGTTCAAGTTCAAGTTTGTTGGCCGGCAGTGTGTGTAAAAATATCTTGCAATTAAATCGCACTCGGATGCTTTAAGTTCACCACTTGGTCGTCTTTAGTCCTGTCGAGGTAGTAGCTGCGCAGTTTATGCACAGCTCTCTGCATGTGATGATGTACGAACCCGGAGTTCCATGGTTCAAGTCTCTCGACGGGCAGTGTGAGTGCAGTCGTTACCTTGTAAAACATCTTGCAGTTAAGTCGCACTGTCAGTATTGTCAAAGAAACTAGGTATTGTTTATTTTCTTGCAAATACAGCCATTTAAACATTGTTGATAGTATTGCTAATATAATGAAAACTTCTTGACTGGATGTTGAGATAAGGATGTTGAGATAAGGAAGGAAAAAATGTGGGGTAGAAACCGGTTGGAGATGAAATAAAGCTTTCAAATCTTGTGACTGACTTCCAGTAATTGATTTTTCCTTCCAGTATTGCTAATATGGTCTCATTTTGTATATTTTCGTAATAAGAACTAACAACGACAATAAATTGTTCTTTTATAATTTAACGTAAACATGTACAAATTTCAACAAATAATTTTTGAACATTTTCGAACACTATATTGCAATCTTATCTCGTTATTGTATGAATTGTATACATTAAATTAATAATTAAAAGAGCACTTTAAAGGTGGATGTATTTCTGTTCCAAGTCTTATTTTAAAAATTATGATGTGGACAACATATGACTTCATTGTACGCCTATTAAACCGTTCATACTTTATAACAAAAATGTAGAATAATATAATAACCGTATTTGATATGCGGAAAATACCAAAAAATACCTAGAGTAAAGTGCCCTTTTGGCACGGACGATCGCAACAAAAAATCTGAGGTGATCAACTACATGCAACATGAGTCTCAAATACAAAATTTCAACTTTTTACGACATACCGTTTTTGATTAATGCGAAAAATACCAAATTGTGCCCCTTTGACACGGACGATCGCAACCAAAAATAGGAAGTGCACAACTAGATGTTATAACAGTCTTAAATACAAAATTTCAACTTATGTTATGCGACACACATACGTCCGTACGTACAGACGTCACGACGAAACTAGACATAATAGATTCAGGAAAAGTTAAAATGGATATTTCCGTCAAAATCTGAGAACCCAATTTTTTCGCGATTACAATACTCCGTACAAGGAAGTAAAAAGTATAATATAATGCTTTTTACCAAATCAATATGAATCAAAATCATGAAAAATTTAATATTTCATGTGAATAAAGCTTACCCTAAAGCTTAGTGACTTCATAAAACTCAACTACTTTCCACGTGAAGCCCTCTTGTTTTTGTGCGGCAAAATTATGAACCATCTTTTATATAGGTAATGAACAATTGATCGACTGTGAATCATATATCCGCGTACGACTTGCCATCTTCAGATACAGATTCATGTTTTGATAACTACATGGTACATGTTCTGTTTACCATTATCAAAATAGAGGGATTGCTAAAATATGTATTTGGGAAACTAAAGAATTATTTTATTATTATTATTATTCTCGCCAAGATTATTTTTCTCAGGATTTTAAATGAAAAATACATATTCATATTAGTCATTTTTAGTAAAGTTCTAGCATAATATGTACGTATGCAACTGCTCTCTCACGGCAGACAGGCACATGTCCAACTTTATTCCTGTTCCTGCGTTTGTATTTCTAAGCCCACGCCCCTTCACCCGCTATCTCCTTCCTTCCAATAGCTGCATTTCGTTCTAGCCACTACAAAGTGACGTGACCGGATTGTGAAACGGTTTTATAGAGAATTCCTTTTGACCTTGGTTGATTCGTTTGTTTTTCTGGTATTTTCACTTGATTTTGTTCTTTTTTTGTTTTTTTCCTGAAATGCCCACCGAGCCGAGCTGAACAAAGAAATTTTTATTGAAAACGTCGTGGAATAATAGGAAATTGTGTTATATTATAAAAGTAGATCGGGAAGGGAAATAAAACTGAAGAGATTTCGTCTCTGCACTCTGAGCGATATTGAGCGCACACGTCATTATTTGAGGTCTTTTATGAAAAATCATTCTTTTGACTAACGTCAGGACTGAGCAAACACAAACAGGAGCCTTCAATAGCTGAATTTTATTTCGGATTGTCTTATTACAAGGAATAACACAATATTCCTGCCTTATAATATATCAAATTAACCACGCAGTACCTTTTCATGAGCAAAATTATTTATCATTTACTAGCTGAGGTGGGTACCCGCCGTTGCCCGGATGAATAAAATACCTTGGTCTAAATTCTACATTTTTAACCACCATTTTAAATTTTTCTATCGAATTTAAATTTTATTCTGGGCAAAAGAGACCACCTGTATGCAAAATTTCATGAAAATGACAAACGGTCTTGTTCTCTAGATGTTGATGTTTAACCTCCACCCCTTATAGTCCAACCGAATTTAATAGTATATTATGTATCAAGTTTTATACACGTCATTTTAGTCACGAGTTCTTTAGGAACGAGCGCAGCAAGTGTATGAAAAACGAGTAGGTACTTACCCAGAAAGTTTATAGACAAGACACATACTATACTTTTTCTACGACCACAAATTAAAAGACATAAATTCATAAATATGTAAAATTTCATTTATATTAATTTTAGGTTAAATCATATTGATATTATACATAGGTACAAAATTCTACTTAGGCAAGCGTATTTAGTCTTTATATTTGACAATTGACAATGATTGAAATAAATCATTGATTTCCCTTAGTTTTACACAAAAAATAAGTGTCTAATATAGGAGCCAACTTCACCCTGTGTGTAATATGTCAGTTGTTACGTTCAGCCCTCAACTAAAAACGGCCAAAGCCACGGCTTGTCGAGGTGTGTTTAAAGTGTTATTTAGCCCCACGGAAACCAGTTCGTTAAATGATGTTTTAATACCAGGAGTAGAAAAAATAATTTATGGTCCGATTAAAAAAAAACTATCTTTCTTATTTCATTTCAATGGTATTATACCGAGTTTCGTTACAAAAGAAACAAAAATTGCGTCGGCCAAAGCGATTTTTACTTTTTACACTCCCCCCCTAACCACTATAATGGTCTGATCAAATTCAAACATACCTTAAAATCTGACCCTGATCAAAAGCGACCTGCACGAATAATATGGTTAAAAAATATTTTTGAGTACATATTCTCTAAAATCGTTACTTTGCGAACTGTTTTTAGTTCGCAAAATAATATTTTAGGAGCCCAGTCCTTTAAAATAACGTAACCTAGGCAATGAGCTTCTTATAGGATTTCACTGATTTTCATTGTTTCAAGTTATATTTTAGAAGAATTTCGAATAGTTGCTAAACAAATTTGGAAAGCATAACTAATTTTTTTTGTATGTAACACGTACACAAACTGAGTTTTAGAGGACTCACCTAATTAAAAGACTCCTTGCGCCTCGGTCGTAAATAGATTCATCCTCTAACTCTATTTTGCATATTTATTACATAAATAGAATAAAAGTCCTGGCAAATTAATCCCCTGTACCATCGATATTTAATTAATTATAGTAGGTAATATTTGGTTATCACGTAAAAATATTGTATACCAGCATGCATCAGAGATTACGCCATTCAGCAAACTGGCGACTACAAAATTCTATATAAAATAAAACCAGCGCTGAATAATAGTTAATTAAAATTCGTTATTCATGTAAAAACAGCGTCGTGGCGCTGCCAACGCCGCTCTCAAAAGCTGCTAATGAAAAACACACAACCACCAAAAACCAATTGATTAATACAATAACGTTTATTTTAAATATTGATTAATACCTCAACACTGAATACGAACTAATTGAAATTATAAACATGAAATCATCGCCCTCAATAGCGGTTTTCTTGCTTTTTAATCATGTGCGGTTACTTTCACTAATTGGCTCATCAACAATTATCAAATTATGCCACCTTTTTATTAAATAAAGTAATTGCGTACTAAATCATTATGATTAGTAAAATAAAAATTTATTTATTTCTAAAGCCGTGAAGTACCTACAACCTTTCAGTACCTACATCATTGTAAAATCTGAGATCATAGACTTCAAAAAGAAATATAACAAGAGATGAGCTTTAATATTTGTTCTAAATAGTTACATATTTGTGGAAAAATATACTATTATTTTGAAGAAAAGAACAAAATATTCCTGAAAAAGCTCGTAGTAAACATCACCCTGCAAATAAAAATCCATAGCTCGCGACATGCAGTTGTTTCTCTGTTCACATATTTCACTGCTCTTGTTTCAGTGTTCCGCTGTTTGACTTAGCCGTTTTTTGCTTCGTACATTCAAATTTCTAGTAATAAATGCAGCAAGAATTCGAGCAATGATGAAGTTGTAATATTCGCTATTTTTTACCCAGCGAGAGAATATACCTACCAGAGTTAAATGATGTCGTTTTTCAGTTTTTTACATAAGACTAACAGATAAACATTCTGAAAGATACATTTGACATAGAAGACTAAAATATATTCAAGAATTCAGCTCTGCTTACACGACGAACTATAGGAAGGTACTTCATTTCAGCTAAGAAAAAAGCGTTGGATAAGATAGGGCGATGATATTCTTGAATCTGATTGGTCGAGACGAGAGGTGAATTTACACTAGCAAACCTTTTCATATTAGTTAACATTACTTATACCTTCTTATTTTGAATTTTATAGTACAGCATTATTATATATATGGCAGCAAGCTTTATTCATAAAACATACCGTATTTAAGTTCGCGACCATCTGTTTTTTTTAGCTACAATGAGGTATACCTAGTGTCTTAGAAAAATCGGGAATTCGAACCGTACGAAATAACGGTTCAGGTTCGGTTCGCGGTTCACTGTTCTATAAATGGTTCGGTAATGCTCCGGTTTTCACTTTTCTTCTTGGGCTTGGTTTTCAAAAATGCGGTTCAAGTTTCAGTTTTGGTTCATTGATTTATTAATTAACAACCAATTAATTAAAATATTTGTCCCAATTTTGGACTAAAAAGAAAAACATTAAAAAATAAAACAAAATTAGACTAAACTAAAGAAAATACTTCATAATTTTTCCTTAAAATTTATTAACGTATTAATTTAAAAAATTTAAAATTAATGCTTTAAATCGTTCCGAATCGGTTCACAACCATAGGTTCGGTTCCGGTTATGAGTTTGTCAAAATATTTTTGAACGCTTCAGGTTTGGTTCCGGGTTCACTAGAATAGCAGCGGTTCGTTCCGGTTTTCGTTCCTGTTTCGGTTCGATTCGAGTCCCTCCTTAGAAGGTCCACATATCAATGTTATTAATAGCAATTGCACGAAAATTTTGATACTGGAATTTCGGCCGGATTTATCGTATGATCCGGCCAAATCATAACAAAATTATATGCAATTTTAATTTGGATACATAATGATAGGTACTTTTAGCTGCTTTTATTAAAAAAAATACATTTAAAATTTTGTCTTTTCCATTAAATTTATATACAAATTCAATGCACTGTTCTATACCTACTAATGAAACTTTTGTTATTCTTAGAACAAATAACATAAGGGTCTTGTGTTTGTTATTTAGTTCAGTTCAATCAGAGTTTTTACCAAAAGTCTCGACATATTGTGTAATAGAATGATGAGTTTATATGCCAGTATTACATGAAATATGTAGGCTACAATGGTACTAGTATATAATAGACGAGAAAAGTCATAATTTTCTACTGATGAATTGCTGAATATTTAAAGAAATTACCTCAGCAAATTAAAAATTTATTTTTTAACCTGGTTATATTCTACGGATTATTGCTCACATTGTTGTAATTTTACGATAATTTAGGTTGTTGCATATTTTGACCAGAAAATTAAGATTGAATTCCGGCGATCCGGTCTAAAAAGATGCCAGAATTCCGGTTCCGGTGATCCGGCCAAAAGGCGATCCGTTCCATCACTATTTATTAATAAATTAATCATCATTATTATGTAGTAAATACTATATTCACAATTTTTAAAGTTAAATCTCATCTTATTTAGAATACAAAAGCAGTTAAATATTTAACGGAAAGAATTTAAACAACTGAATTCTTTGCCTATTTGATTGCATCGTTATACCGAAATCAATAAAAATTATTAATGTTCCGAGTTCTATATACAAGTCATTAGTAAAACTAGTAACTGTAATTTAGTATTTACTATTGTTTACTGTTGTAATAAATATACACAGCTATAAAGGTCACCTGTGTAAAAAAAACATTCATTGTAAAACTAGAACACCAGAACTATTTTTCATTTATGTGTTTAAAAAATTGCTACGCCAAATATCAGTTGGCAGAAATATCAAATTACAATATCTTGTTATATTAATATAGAGTGATTCAGAACTTCGTGCATATATTATAATGGCATGTAGTGCTGAACTCACTTATCACGGAACTGAAAGAATTTTTTCAAAACTCACAATTTTAGTTTATAGGTTTTTCAATTGAACAGTTTTGGGTCACTGTTTCCAAATGAAATTTCACAAATTTGCCATTCTTGCCCTTGCACAATTAATTAAAATTATATTTTATTCCATTCATAGTTAATCAGATATCAATTATACAAAAAACAATCTAGTAGTTTCAAAAATTCCCTTAAATAAACGAATAATTATGTCCATGATACAGTTCAGTATGCCATCAAAATATATGCATTAAGTTGGGAATCGCCCGTATAAATACATATCACATTTTGTAGGTACCTGAATGAGTGCAACATCTTACATACAGTAAACGAAATAAGAGATGGCCGAGCTTTTTATTTTATTTTTATTCTTTCTCAACCTTGCCGCCCCGGCCAACTCTGGCTGCACAGACAGTACTGTGAGTTTATCAGTATAGATAATTATTATAAATAATAAACTCCTCATCACCAAAATATTGTTTCTCCTTTCCTCAAAAATTGCGCACGGCTGTACCTGAAACTTTTGTTGAAGCGTAGAATGAAATAAATGTACTCACCATTATTTTTCTATTCTCTTTTCATAATTTGAACAATACAGTGGTGGATAATAATTCAAGAATAAAACCCTAAACATAAAGAGAAGACGAGAGGACCGCTCAGCAAAGCGGCAAAATGCAAAGCAGAAACCAAGAGCACAAGAGCTTCGTGTTTCTTGAGGAGTGGGGAATTACAAGAGGGTAGGAAGAGGGCTTATATTTTATATAATATCAATTTCGATATTTTAAACTGATATTATTTAGCTGAGATGGATTCTTTCATACTGAAAAAAGAAATTCACTGTTTTGAAGATATCAATGAATTATAAATTATGAATTATTATGACCGCAATTTTCATCAGCGATACTTTTCTTAAAATTCAAACGCATGAAAGAATCCTTGTGTGATAAGTCTGTCTGACCGACTGTAGTTCAAATAATTCACATAATGCCTATGCCACACCACCTGCGTGGCATAAAGCACGGTGCTCGATGTGGCTTTTTCCTTAATGAAAGCTGTCAAAGGGGTGTCACACCGGTATAGCAAAATGCCATACGAAAATTTGTATATTATTATGTTCACTTCGTACTTTGAAGGTTTTTGAAAATTATTTTTGACAGCTGAGAATTAAGATTCATCAATTCTTTATCTTAATGAAATTGACAAAAGCTTAAAGTGTATTTTTATTATCTAAATATTTACTGTTAGGTATTTTTTTAATATCAATTATTTACCAAATGTCAAAAATTGTATTGAGAACTCACTGTGAATAACAGGGGTGCGTTCCAAAACCCTACTCTGACTTACTCCAGAGTATAAAAATCGTTCCAATATTAAAGAACATACTCTACGGATTTACTCCAAACTCGTTCCAAAATGCATAAGATGTACTCTAGAGTTTACCCGCCGAACTCTGCAAATTTGTAGGGTACAAATGTACTCTGACGTTTCTTTGGCGCCATTTTATGAATTTCACTACTGATTTCACTACAAAAATAACAAGTGTTTACCAGAAAACGTAACAAACGTATTGTGCTTGTGATTACACATATTTTCTGTTTGTAATATAATATTTGCGACGTTATAACTATTACGTTGTTAGGTATCTAATTATGAATGTTATAAATGTGTTTACAATTTGGATTATTTATATGAATTCTTACAATGATATTACAAATTGTAATAATGCACACCTGTAATTGTAGAATAAATCGTTTTGATAATATAATACATAGTTTAGATACTACACAATTTATTCTATTCATAATTATTATATACAGGTTGGTGGAGGTGAAATGCGAACATAGGGAACATACATGACAATCGAACTTTCATGCCAGGTATCTTGATATATTTTGTAGTAGTGTCACAAAACGAAGTAATGTGAATTTGTGTGGCAAAAAGAGTAATCAATAACTGAAATAAGAATAAAATCTAAAAGTGCATGTAAACTTTCTCGTTCTGCTCGTACATTTTTACATTATTATGTAAAGAAAATATTTTAATGAAAATAAAAATTTCAATAATATGACAGGTACTTTGACATTGACAGTACTTATTCCAAGTATATCAAGATGCCTAGCATAATAACTCCATTGTCATATATTTCCCTATGTTCGCATTTCACCTCCACCAACCTGTATATAGAAATAACCGATAGTTGGGTTATGTTTATTTTGCTGCATGCCTTGAGTTGTTCCAAAATACTCCAGATATTTTAATCACGTGATTAAACTCTGATCGGAGGTTTACTCTACTCTGTACTTTGGTTTTGGAACGCACGTCTGCGATACAATTTTTACGTTATTCATTTGTTCCATCGCGCACCGTGCTTCATGCCATGTGAATCTAGAAACTTCACTATTTCAACAATTGTGTCTGTATTATTAAAAAATTTAAACTTACTTATCATAAATAATTAGTGAATCGATGAATGCAAGTTTCAAATTACTGTATTATCAATTAGCAAAACTTGTAGCTAACTTTTATCATTTAATAATAGGATTTATACGTTTATTAATATACAAATAGTATATTGTGTATCCAGTCTCGAAATAAGCACCTTACTTACGAGTTCCTCTAGAAACATGAGCATGTAAAATTATTTCGGCAAATAATTAATTCTCATGCACTGTATGACACATTGACATTATTTATTTTTGATGAATAACGCGGTACCTTGGCAACAGATAGGAAACATGCATGTTTAAATAATTACGATACGATCATGCTGCGTCTTCGATTTACATTCTCACACGGTCGTTCTACTGTTTGTAAGGTGACATTTTCAAAGAGTGCAGTGAATGTCGGAAGTGCGAATTTCGGTGGTACGCGTTGAAAAAAATATTTCGTTGTGCTATATATTTACCATTCTATTTTTACCACTCCAACTTTTACCACAGCATTTTTACCAACCATTCTTTTTTACCGCTATCCTGTTTTACCGTTAACCCATTTTTTACCACTCAATTTTTTCCACTCCAACTTTTACCTCTGAATTTGTACCACTATACTTTTCACCGCTATTTCGTTTTACCACTAATACATTTTTACCACTCCGTTTTTACCATTACAACTTTTACCACCATACTTTTTTACCGATATTCCGTTTTACCATTAATAGTTTGTGGGGCTATAGTACGGTTTTGTTAGTGTAGTAAATACAGAAACCGAGTTTGTGGGGCTCTAGTACGGTTTTGTTAGTGTAGCAAATACCAAAACCGAGTTTGTGGGGCTTTAGTACGGTTTTGTTAGTTTTTAAAAAAAAGAGACGGTGGTAAAAATGGATTGGTAAAAAAACACGTTGGTAAATATGTTGGTGGTAAAAATAGGGACGGTGGTAAAAATGGATTGGTAAAAGGATACGTTGGTAAATACGTTGGTGGTAAAAAAGAATTAGTGGTAAAAAGGGACGGTGGTAAAAAATGGATTGGTAAAAGTATAATGTTGGTAAAAAATGGATTGGTAAAAGAATTACGGTGGTAAAAAAGGGACGGTGGTAAATAAGGATTGGTAAATATGGGGGAAATCAAATCTTTTTTTTGTTATGATCAATACAATAGAAGACGGTTATAGAGAGATTATTTTTAGACACTTGACTGTGAAAAAATTTGTAAAATTCGCCGTTGTAGCACTTTCTAGAAATTATTAAATAAAATACCGCTAAGTATTTTGTAAATTTCATTCTATAGCCGTGTAGTTATCATTGGAAAATATGAGATCATAGATTTCAAAACCAAAATAACAAAATAACTTATTGCAACTAGAGCTGGGAGCGTGAGTGAATTTTTGTTCACGATCACGCGCACAAAACCAAAACCGCACGGCATTTTGCGCTTGACTCACGATCACTCACTCACGAATTTATTTTTATAGTGACGTCCAATCACGCACGACGGGTCTTGAGCTCGGCAAAATCGTAGTTAAAAGTAAACTTACGCTCCATTTTTCGACCAATTTTTTTGCACTCGATCTCTAACGATTATTGCCGAATGTCGTGAATCGTGATTTTTACTCTCGCCCGATCACTCACGATACATATTGCCGTCACTCCCGCTCACGCCTAATCACAATTCAAAATTTTAAAATTACTTACGTCACGCCGTGACCCGACAAAATTTACGGCACGCGTCCAGCTCTAATTGTTACATGCTTTTTTGCTTTGAATTTGATAGCAAGAGATGTGGCTTAATTAAGGTTTCCTACACGTGTAAAAATATATACACATTGTACAGTAAAAATAGATATATCTATTCTGTTAATTAAAATATAATCTTATAATCTAACACGTGATTTTCATCCACTCATGTAATTCACTATCTACAGCCACCGCTGTACATTTTATAAATATTTAAGCAACATACATGGAATTATGCAGTGCATTATCGTATTATTATGGAGTTTTCATTATGCAGGCACTAATTTCGACGCTTATTTTCAAATAAGCATCAGTTATTTATAAGTCATAAATAATATGGGACAGCAAGATTATAACTACCATGTTATAAGCTTAAACAGTATTTGTATTTGCGGATGAAAATCACTGTCAAAGATATTTCGTTAAGATGATCACGTATGAACCCGAAGTTCCGTGGTACTCGGCCGGATAAACTGTAAAACATCTTGCAATTAAATCGCAGTCGGACGCTTCAAGCTGACCATTTGATCATCTTAAATGTGGTAGAATCTCTTCGTTGCCGCTCTGAATTTCAAAGATCGTCACACGGATTGATATTCTGACTGCGCCAAATCGGTCAAAGTGGTTGTATTTCACTATAATAACATCTACCATTCTATAATTGGGAGTAAATCCTGTTGAATGGTTAAAATAAAATAAGTTAAAATTAAGGAAATTTATAAAATAAAAAAAAACTCAAAATAAAACTGTTAAGGTACGTTTCGATCTCTGAACACTCTCATGAACACTGTTTTAGTTTTAAGATGTTTGACATACCTACGTACATGCAGCTGATTGTTTCCATCTACTGTTTTAAACATTGTCATAGTTTTTGTCGAAGGTATTTACGTATCTCAAACTTCTCAAGGTTATGTCTTAAAACTAAAACAGTGTTCATGTAAAGAGACAGGAGCCTAGCTTTAGAATTAAAAACCTGGAAACTAAAATTGCGAATTTTGCAAAAATTCTTTCAGTTCCGTGTTCAGTAAGTTGGTAGTATTGTGTATCTGACCAGATTCGAACTAGACTCGTTCACATAGCACTCTTATATTCGTCCCAGTGTCGATTAAGACCCATCCACCCTAATCTCGGCATTCACTCACCCCGACCTTCACCCCCCACCCTATACCTTCACCCCTCCCTAATGGTGGTGTGCGGTGCGCATGCGCATTGTTCCGCGCCGGCGTCGCTCAGCGTCCCGGGCGAACCCGGCGGCCGACCGAGCGCACAATCTCTCCGACTCGCTAGTCGATACCGTGCCGGTTCACACGCACAACCACTCACCACGAGGCTAAGACGCAACGATAACGTGTACTAACCGGAACTGTTCACAGTAGACTGTGTGTGGTAGCGATACCGGGAGACAACTCGTCTGTGACTCTAGTCGCAATTATTCAGCCCAGCTTGTGTACGCTAGTCACAAAAATTGCTTGCAAAGTAAGTTAGATGTTTTGTGTTTACTGCATGATACTTTTAAAACTTTTGAGATAAATTCATCGCTGTTAACTGTAACAAAATTTTATAACTGCGTGTGTAAAAATTCCTGTAAGTAAACCGATCTTGCGCTAGTCGCAAATATTTCTTTCAAAGTAAGTTTAAAGTTTAGTGTTTACTATAACATACCTGTATGACGATTTTAATACTGTGTGTGAGTAGATTAATCCCTGTTAATTGTAACAAAATTATATATTTGTGCGTCGGTAGCAATACCTGGAAGTAAACTGATCTTACGCTAGTCGTAAATATTTCTTGCAAAGTATGTTTTATGTTTTGTGTTAACTGTAACATACCTGCATGATGATTTTAATACTATGTGTGGGTAGTTTCAAGTTAACTAACAAAATTCTATAACTGTGTCGGTAGAAATACCTGGAAGTAAACTGATCTTACGCTAGTCGCAAAAATTGCTTGCAAAGTAAGTTTGATGTTTTATGTTTACTGTAACATAACTGCATGATCCTTTTAATACCGAGTGGATAGATTAATTCCCGGTAACTGTAATAAAATTCTATAACTGTGTCAGTAGAAATATCTGAAAGTAAACTGATTTTACGCTAGTCGCAAATATTGCTTCCAAAGTCAGATATTATATTTTCACTGTAACATACCTATGATATTTTAATACTATGTGTGGATAAATTCATCCCTGTTAACAAGTAACAAAACTCTATAACTGTGTAGGGGTAGAAATTCCTGGAAGTAAACCCATCTTACGCTAGTCGCAAATATTGCTTGCAAAGTAAGTTAGATGTTTTGTGTTTACTGTAAAATTTGTAATATTCTGGCACAGTAAGTAACAGAAACTGTAAAAACTGTACTGCGTACTGTTTGTGGGAAGGAATACCTGGAAGTTAACCGATCTTACGCTTGTCGCAAACATTTCTTTGCAAAGCCAAATTTGTTAGTAATTGTAACAAACTTTTATTACAGTAAGTAACAAAAACTGTAAGGACCCACTGCGAACTGTGTGTAGGTAGAAATACCAGACTTCAACAATTCTTCCGACGGTCACAATCATTGCTTAAAGAGTAAATTTTCTGTTCAGTGTTACTATTAAAGCTGCATACTATTTGTGCGGGTAGATTCAACCAAATTTGTACTAAGTAGTTCCCTGTTCACACACGGATTCTTTCATACTTTTAAATCCTGGAAAAAGGAATTTGTGTTTTGAAGCTATCAATAAATTAGAAATTCTTCTTTTCCAAGACTCATTGAATATTCAATTTAGCAGCGCCATTATTTGACAGGCAATTCTCACCATAATTTTTTTCAGGCTTCGAGAGCGTTAAATAATCCTCATAGAAACCTTGTGCGAACAGGGTTTCCTTACATATATACGTTGTATCTGTATATCGATATAATATGTCATTTACATGCAAATATATACTAAAAATAAGTACAATAATGGCCATTTTCAAATGGATGCAGCTCCAAAATCGCGATTCTTATAACTAGTGTGTTGTTAATTTGGTTAAAAAATGAATAATTGAAACAAGCGTATTGACTTTAAATGAGAGCAGAATGTAAAAAAAAATCTGTGTGTCAGGTTTTTGTAAGTAGTATACTAGGGTAATAACTAGACAACCGGAAATAGGGACCGGAACTGATAAACTTAACCTTAAAACTAATTACTAAGGATCTAGTTTTATTTTAATTAATATACAAAAACGTTCAGTCAAAAACAAGAGCATTTTAAATCTATGTTACTAGGTTTTGACAACAATACAATACCCGGAACTTACAAATCGATCTTCAAAACTAGTCATTACAGTTCTAGGTTAACATAAATTGTAAAATTTTGTCAAATTATATCTGGCAACATATTTTGACAACTAGACTCTACCGGAAATAGCTACCGGAACTACAAATCTACGGTGAAATCTAAATATAAACGTACTTAATAGTTATATTAAAGTAATAGTTTTTTGTTTGCAACTAAATTCAGAAATATTCTAGTTTGCAAGTACAATTATACTAGCTTTTGATAATTTAGGCGATACCGGAAGTAGTAAAACTAAAAATTACGGCTATAGCAAAATATTAATTATTAAATTTCACTAGGGTTAGACTTGTACAAAACATATAAAAGCTTAATTTAACTACGTACTGACACAAACTATGTGCAAATCAAATTATTATGGTCAGGTTGTAATCAGGCGCAATTCAAGAATACTTAAATAAAACAGAAGAAACACGCAGGAATATTACAAACTATTAAAATATAACTTACTTTGCAGGTAGCTGATACTGGTGTATTAAAACGAAAATATAATTCATATATCACGTGACCCGTTTTCCGCCAATGAACATCGAGATCTACCCAGCTACATGTCTATCACAGCGTTGATAAAAAACAAAGAAATTATCATCTTGTTTTGATCCGTTGCTAAGGGCAATTTTTCTGTATTGACAGTTAATTTCGTAATTCTGGAATATAAAAAGGTGTGAAAACGTTGGAGTGATGCTAATAACGATGAAATTAATCAAACAATTAAAAAATTGTGGTAACGCATCTTACAAATGGATACATACTTGAACAGCAACTAGTTAAGATCAAAAAGGTTCCAAAAGGTACCTACTAATTCAATTCAGTCTTATTTAAATATGCAACCAAATCATCATCGAGATGATATAAATTCCTTAACAGAAAATAATGCAGAAACACTTGAAAATTATAATATATAGTATCTAATTCAACACAAGATATAAACCCACAAAAGTGTATAAAATATTAGAACTATATTTAAATGTTCAAAATATGTTGTGGTTGTGAAATAGTCCAAGGAATAGAATAAAAATGAGGTGTTACCTTACAAAAGGTCAACTAGTTCTAATTATTTGATATGTTATCTTAAAATCTAAGTTTTCGACATCCTAACCCATGTGTGTTCGTAGCGGGCCAAAAATCTTTGGTTTTCTGGATGTTTTTTATAACATTATAGTTGTAGATCACAAAATGTTCTATAAGAATGGTCTTAAGCGATTTTTATGTAAAAGTAACATTTTCGAGAAAATCGTGAACATACATTTTGACAATTTCTAATTTTTTCTTTCTTCTGGTCGGCTTTAAATATCGACTTTCGGATTTCAAATTTCAATTTTTTAGATATTTTCTATAATAAATATAATTTTCAAATTTTTGAAAACTCTAGTTTAGCCAAAATTTGAAGATTTTCTCCTAGGAAAATTAAGAAATTATAGAATTATTTTGTATTTAATCAACTGTAATTTTTGAATCGGAGGAAAATATCGACTTCCGGTTTCAATAATTCGATTCTCCGAACATTTTTCTATTAGAAACATATTTATGTGACTGTGGTTTTGGCAGACTGTGGTGTACTCTTCTATAACAACCATGTAAAGCTGTTACACCCAAGTTTGGTAAAAGAAGTCGTATACCTATGCAATACCAGAAGATACAAATCTATAAAATTAATATGTAATAAAATACCTACATAAAAAGATTCATTCACAGGAAAATTCAAATCTAGAATTTAATATTCGGCATAAATGCAAACATAAAAAGGTTCAAATCTACAATAGTTATAGTTAATACCGAGAATGTGGGACTTAAGAATAGTATTGATTTATTCATTTCGTATACAATTCAACCTAATTTGAATATCCCTCTTTTGTTGAAGAGTTGCACAGGATAATGCAACACGAGAAGATGCACTGCAAATCTACAAAATTCAGTATGTAATAAAATACCTGCATCAAAAGATTCATTCGCAGGAAAATTTAAAGCTAGAATTTAGATTTGGCAGTTTTCGCCGTGCGACGCAAGCGCCACGCGTCCCGTGGCCTGCTAACAAATGTGTGTTTCTCAGGAAGTGAGCTCGTAGATCTAGCAGGCCTGCACGCAATGTACGCAGCGAGGTAACGGCAGACGTCGGATAACGGACGAAACGAAAACGCTGGAATTGGGCTGTTAGAATAAAGGGGTGAATATGGGGTAGGGTGACGGGATGGCAGTTTATATTCCGGGTTGGATTCTGAATTCTTAGAATTTGTACTTTACTTATTTTGCACTTTCTTTAATTTATTATTTACTAGCTGAGGTGGGTCCGGCGTTACCCAGATTAAAGAAACATACCTACCTTCAAATCTGACTTGTCAAAAGAGACCTGTACGTAAAATCGGACAAACGGTGTAGATCTTGATGTTTAACCCCACCTCTTATAGTCCAAACGAATTTAAACTTTAGTTTATGACCTGATTTAAAAAAACTTAATTCATGTATCATCATTAAACAAAAAATGCGGCCGTCAGAGCGATTTTATTTTACCCTCACCCCTAATGGTCCAACCGAAGTCAAACATACCTTAAAACCTGACCCTGGTCAAAAGAACCTACACGTAAAATGTCATAAGGAAACGGTCTAGATGTAGATATAAAAAAACAAAAAGATAGACAGAAGGACAGCTTTATATATTAGAAGATAGCAGGAATTCGAACCGAACCGGAACAGGAGCGAAAACTGGAACGAACCGCAGCTATTTTAGCAAACCACATACCGAACCGACTAATATAATTACGCAAATTATGAACCGGTTGGGAGCGGTTTAAAATATTTATTGAAATTCGACGTTTTTGCATCAAAAGGCTATTAAATTTTTATGAAAATATTTGTGTTTGCTATGGCTTTTAATTTAATATATTTAAAAAAAATTGGAATTGCGTGAAAACCGGTAACCGTTTCATTTTAAGGATACATTGAAAACCAAAACAAAACCGAACCCTTCAAATCAAAGCGAATCGGAACCGTTATTTTGTGTGGTTCAAGTCCCTGATTTATAACCCAGTGCGTTATATGAACTGTGATGTTCTGAAAATTCAAGGTTGGTTTATAAAATAACCAGTTATGTATTCTGCATTCTGTAAAGTTGAACTATAGGCATTTCTATGTTACGGTTCATAATGACACGGAGCCGTAACATATAAATTATTTTATTCAATTTTAGAATACAGAATAAACCAACCTTTAGTACGTTTCGCTTGTGGTTTATTCTCCACTAAAAACCATGAGTGAGCTGATGGCTGGTAACTGCATGTACAGTAAAATGCAGATAACGTACTGATTTACAGTATGCAAGGCTGTCATATTCAATTGGGTAATAATCTGATAAATACTAGTAATGTTTGTTTATTTAAATATTAAACTTCTTAGCTTCTTCAAAAACAATAATTATTAACGGTTTGTGTACCAGGGCGCAACACTTTTACTTTGCGTTGGATAATAAGTAAATATGTTTACAAAAAATCTGACGTGGACACCACATGACTTCCTTGTACGTCTTGTTTGTTCATACTTTTCTTAATAACTAAAATGTAGAATAATATAAAAATTCTTTTAACTTATTATACTAGTATACTCACAAATATATTTTAGTCATTTTATTTAAACTGCAGAAGAAGATAGAAAGCATATTTTACTATTGTCACTGTCATGTCATAAACATTTAAATTTTACGTAGTAACAAATGTTAATCGATCATAGACTACAAGATACCGAAATACTAAATTATAAATATATACTTTAATTATTCTTAAATGATACCAGATACAAAAATATTTATAAAATACCGATTGTAGGTAATAATCACATAATCTTTCATTTAAAATAAAAAAAAATTTTTCTTAAATTAAATATTTATCGAAATTTTTTTAAAATTTACTACTTCCGGTTTATAGATTGAAAATACAAAATTTTCAACTTTCTGCGACACACATACGTCCGTACATACGTACATACGTACAGACGTCACGACGAAACTAGTCATAATGGATTCAGAAAAGGTCAAAACGGATATTTATATATCAAAATCTGAAAACCGAAATTTTTCGCGATTACAATACTTCCTTATTACTCCGTACAAGGAAGTAAAAACAACAAGCATCTAAAAATTCTAAAAAATTATGCCTCTGACATTTGTCTGACGTTTAACGGAAAATGCAAAGGTTCTTGAAACGTATAAATAAATAAAAACATACAGAACTATACCCAAATAAATAATTTATACTTTAAAATCATTTTATCTGTAAAAAAGTAAGATAATTTTCTCTGTACTATAAAACGTTTGAAGTGTTCTTGTTCTATTTACCCCTCGGTATCAATATACATGAATACATGTAGTCGTTTTTTCCTGGTGTTCTCGATTCCAATGTGGCAGTGTACCAGCCTTGTTTTAGTCATTTGAGATGGGTCAGACATGTTGAAAAAATACCACATGATGGATTGGCGGAAACTTTACATTTACACAGTTGATGGGTTCGATCCCGGTTTGAAGGACTACGAGGTTTATACGCGAAACCAGGACATGATTCAAATAAATAAATTCGAAACAGATTGACGAATAACACTTCTATTTAAGTTAAACAAGCTCCATTTAAGGCGCATCTCTTGCTAGAAAATTCAAAGCAAACGCGCATTTTTTCTACGAAAGTGCGAATTCATGTTTTCTGATATTAAAAGTGATGGTGAAAGTAGGCCTTTTTAACATTGTGTAGAAAAATCCACACTCATTTGTGCACTGAATGCGAATTTTTTTTAAAAACCTTCTTATAACTTAAGCACATTGTAATAATCTCTTTAAATTCAGATTCACAATTGCTTTAAAATGTCCGGCAGAGTACAAGTAAACTAATTTTCACTTTCAGTAGGCACTACTTTCTGCAAGAAAAACCCTTATTTTTACTATTAGTTACACCGTTAATGTAAAATTACAAAAATGGACTGACAGTTTTTATGTACCTATTGATTTTGTTTTCAGCTATGACAGCAAGCCTATCTGATTTGATTTTCTTAACTTTGTTATTAGGTATTGTATTTTTCTTAAATTCAATAATATTTTGAATACCTAGTTCTCTGTTTCGTAGAAAAAATAGTATGTTAGTATATAACACACTTGCGAAAAGGGTCATTGAAAAACTCGCTATCGCTCGTGTTCCAACTTTCATACTAGTTTTTCAATGAAACCCTTTCCACACTTGTACTTCAATATATCTACTATTATGAGAAAAATTGCAACTTGTTCTTCGCCATTTCGACGACTGGTGCTGAACCATTTTAAATTTAATTATCTGGGTTAAAAATTCAAAAAGAGTTTTATGTGTTTATCCAGATATATAGTTTATTTCTTTGTTTATTTAAGTAATACAGACTGTTTACTGAAACCACAGAAAAACCTATTCAGATAGTCAGCCTTATGCAAATAGGTATTTGTTACTCGGTAGATGTCACTACCGCTAGTTGTGGAAAGATCTGCCCAAGCGAATATAAGACTTTATAAACAAACCATATTTTTGCGGCCCATTGTACCACGCAATGGTATAGTACAGCGGGCCGCATAAATAGCATTTGCATATAAAGTCTTCTATTTGCTTGAGCAGATGTTTCCACAACTAGCGGTAGCGACATCTACGGTAGTTGTGGAAACTACGATTCAATCGAGTGACAAATATTTCCATCTGATCGAAACTCATAATAAGTGGATTGTGTACTGAATTTGTACCTGAGTTGTCAGATCATGTTACGCACTGAACTTCTAACAACTAATACATTCTAAATGCTGATTTAAACCATCCCACTTAATGGTTTCTTACAACCAGCCCTGTGGTTAATCTCATGATTGAAGAGCGCATGGTACAGCATCAGTAACATACCGCGGACCGTCGCAACCGCTAATGAAACCAAAACTATTTATGGATGTTTGGTTAATTACTTAACTTCAGAAGAGGAAGCTGCAATGTCGTAATCTGCAGGAGATATGAGAGACGCAAGCGCGCGAAAGGATCATAAATCGAAGAACCGTTCAAGAGTTCACGGTGTTATCTACGAAGTCGAAGAATGTTTACATTCCTGTATGGGGTTTACTAAAATTGAGGTGTAATCAAATAGAGGAGCTGATCTGCATTTGCATACCGCAGTTTCGGCTATAAATTGAAAAAAAAGTTTGAGACGACGTTCGCTTCGTAAAATTGTGCTTCATAGACACCATGTTATCATTTGATTGGATTTAAAAAAAAACGTAGTTATAACAAAATAGGGTTGTTCGTCAAAATGCAATTAGAGAAGAGAATGTTGAAAAACTTTTAATAAAATGTTTTTTAAACAAAATGCAACTTTTAATAATAATTTGTTTGTCAAAAAGCAATGTTCTCATTTGCTTTCTTATGTAAAATGAAGTTTTCTTGTGAATGAATTGCAAAACGCAGTTTTCAAATTTTATATTTCCCACATAATCTTGAAATACAAGAAAATTTCATACTTTTTTACAAATTTCTTAATTTCAGAGTTTATACTATAAGCAGTAAAATTTACTAAATGTAGATGTCGTTAATGTACTTGGAAATCCAAACACACTCATTCATTCTACACGTCAAATCAATTTTAAACAAAAGCTTACATCCCAAATTCCACCGATTTAATTTCAAATACATCAACACAAATTTAAAATCACATTTCACAAGCAATCAGCAAACATTTCTATCCAGCCACACTTCTTTTGTCTCGTCCACGTGCATGCAATCTCTGGAATCATGTGCACACGCAACAAAGCATCAATCCACGCAATCGTTCACCAACTATGCCACCCGCATATATTTGCTTTGCTATCCTTTTATTCGACATTCGTTTCACATGCCCAGACTATATTATATTACTTAAAATTGAGAATAGATATTTAACAGTTTAACAAGAAAAATAATAAAATTAGCATTGTTGGAATTAATTATCTTTAATTTAATATAGTACGTATTTTTTAAATGAAACTAATGATTCAAGGAAGACTGCTAAAGAATCATTTATTTTAAAAATTGAACCAATTGACTGAAAAAAGGTATAAAATTTGCCAATTTAACAATTAAATTACTGCAAGCTGTTTCAAAAATATATAATTCTAAGCACAACCTTTAAAGTGGCAAGTCGTAAGCAGATAATGATTCACAGTTAGTAGATGATGGCAGTTCAATTGTTCACTATATGAAAGACACTGCAAATGGGTAATAATAATATTGTTGCACAAAAACATGATGGTTATATTATACGTGGAAAGTCGTTGTAATTTATGAGGTCACTAAAGAATGATTAAACTTTATTTACGTGTATTATTAAATAGTATTTTTGATAAATTTTGATTCACCTTGATCTTGTGAAAAACATACTTTCGTGGTCCAATTCTTATCATAATTTGATTGGGACGTTTATGTTAAATATTATAAAAAATTAATCGTTGTACCTTACTATGACGAAAAAGTACAGAGATTTGCTACCTTGACGGTCTTAATATGCCTATACTGTTAATTACAGTATACGTTTACATATTGCCAAAAGTTTTATGTTGACTTATTCGTAAAAAAAATATTCGTTATCCTTTTCCTTTTCTCTCTTCTTTACCTGTTTTTCTCTGTCCCTATTCCCGAGTTTCTTACCTAAAGCCATTTCTCTTCCTCCATCTTCGTACTTCCTCTTTCTGTCTCGCTTGTTCCTATTCCCGTCTCTGTTGCGCAGACCTGTACGTAATCGATTCGTTCGTTTTATTGGTTAAACTTTGCAAGTTTTAATGTGTGCCTCTGGAAAACGAAAAGAGCAGGAGGAGAAGTGTTTGCTGCAGGAAAGAAGCTCCACGTTACTTGACTTCTTAGAGAGAAGAGAATTATTATTTTGTTTGAAAAAATGTTAGTTTGGTGGTTTTGACATAACAGTTTGATTAAAAAACTGAGTGTTTTAGGTGTGGAAACCTTGCTGACTTTAAATATTTGATACGGCCGGGGTTAGTATGCTTAGTGGTCCCAGCGATCAAAAAAAAATTAAAACTGCGAATTTCGAAAAAGTTTTTCCGATTCCATAGTATGATCAGCAATTTGAATTCTCTATGCCATTAAAATACATGCACAAACACTCTATATTTAATTTATTTCTTTTGCTTGAAACCATGCAACAGGATTTACCCCTAATTATAAAAAATGATAAATGTAATTCTAGTGGAATCCAACCAGTTTACCGAGTCGTCTTGGTGCAGTCAAATCTCAATCCGTATGACGACCTTTGAAATATAAAGCGGTAACGAACAGGTTCTACTATAATTAAAACGATCAAGTGATTAGCTTGAAGTGTCCGAGTGCGATTTAATTGCAAGATGTTTTGCAATCACACACTGCCGGCCGAGAGACTTGAACCATGGAACTCCGGGTTCCTACGTTATCACATGCGAGAGTTGTGCTTAATCCCGCGCAGCTTCTGCCTCGACAGGACTACATTTAAGACGATCAAGTGGTCAGCTTGATTTAATTGCAAGATGTTTTACAATTTTTCCGGCCGAGGGATTGAACCACGGAACTCCGGGTTCGTACGCCATCACATGTAGAGAGCTGTGCTTAACTCGTGCAACTACTGCCTCGACAGAACTACATTTAAGACGATCAAGTGGTCAGGTTGATTTGATTATAAGATTTTTTACAATTTGGCCGGCCGAGAGATTGAACCACGAAACTTCGGGTTCATACGTCATCACATGTAGAGAGCTGTGCTTGAACCCGCGCAGCTACTTCCTCGATATCCTACATAAGTATCAAGCAAAACAGTAAACCAAGAATAAGTCTCCAGCATTGTCAGAATCTACACATTTCTGTCAATATCAACGCGTGTATATCCCAGCCTCTTCGTATCTCTTGATAATCCGTCTCTCGTCTCGTCTCTCGCACCTCTCGTGCGCGTATCTCGAGGCAGCGACGCGTACTTCCGGCTGCGTGCACGCATGATCTCACTTCCGGCGAACAGACTTTACACCCGTGAAAGAAGCTAGAGTGAGCCGCAGGCTGGAAGACTGGATCAGAGAGGGATAGGACAGGTAGAGATGTATAAATGTCTTACTTTACCTCACTGGGTCTGATGGCTCCTGAAGGTATGGGATAATATATCTATCACCCATGTTACCAAACTTGGGTATGGCTGGTATATGATGGATTTAATTTACGAATTATTTAAATGTAAAATTATAACATATACATATCTGCCTTTACTGGGTCATGATGAATGTGAGCAATTTATGATTTAGAATTTACATTTATAATATGACCAGCATCTGTAAAGGCGCTAGGTGATACTATATTGACACTGGTTTAAAAAATGTAAAACACTTTAATACTATAAATAGTAACTAAAGTTGTAATTTTGATGTTCCATTATTTACCTTTAGATCGAAAATATTATGACAAAACGTGTTTGAAAATTGTCCATTTTCTACGAGGGAGATCGTTGTTATAAATAAATAATTTCACAATATATGAACACAGTCTCGTAGTGCATCTATTCATCTTCATTATTCAGTTTATAAAACATGTCAAGAATTCTAATGAAAATGCGCCGGTTGCAATTATTATAACTAGTACGTACCTATATTACACAATGAGCGAGGAAAGTGATTGATATCGTGTGTGTGAGAAAGCTGATGCACGAGGCTTGCCGAGTTCGGAAATCTCTCGATAGACACTACTTGTGTACACTATTTTTCCCACGACCATAAATATTAAACTTTTTATTCATGAATATATTTTGATGTCAGCTATCACTGTCATAATTTTAATTTTAATTTTAATGATACAAGATTTTCATTAACAAGAATATAAATTCTATTTAAATTATACGAGATACAACAAAAATATTATTTTAATTTATGTGGATAAATCACTTTAAATGTCGTGTTTTGTCCTTTTAATGGAATTCTAAAAGGCGAAACAAAAATTTAAACTGTGGCGAAATGACCTGTTTGATAACATATCTAACGAATTTAACGGATCTGTGATATTTTTTATTTTCGTAGCTAGGTAACTATATAAAAACATTGTTTTGTATATGGTCGTGGGAAAAGAAATTACCGCACTGTTTTAAATATAGAAATTATGTTCGTGTCTATTATGAGGGTTCTTACGATAAAATTCAGAAATAGCTACTGGCTACTGAGCTATTCCTCTTCCTCGTAATATGAAATTCTAATTCAACTCCTGGTATTGGAAAAAAGCGTAGTTCTTGTAAGTGTACTTCTTTAATCTTCCTTTGCCGCTCTCAAATTTGAAAACAAAAGTTTAATAAAGTGTTCGTGTTGAGTTCTTCAATTAATTGGAAAACCAAGTTCTTTGTTAGCAGACTTTAAAATGTCTAATGGCTAGTGAGAGGGCGCGGGAGGGGAAAACAGGGAGGCGAAGGGAAGGGACGGGTAGCACTGAAGGTAACTAAGTGCCCAACTTTACCAACTTCGATCGCTCTATCAATAAGAAACGAATATCGGCTGAGGTGATTGTGGTAAAGTTCACTCTTGATTGAGATGTTCGCGCTATCCTCTAATGGTCACCTATCAATTTATTTAGTGCGCTACACTTTTGCCCCGTGCCCCTTATAACGAGCCGTCACTGCCTCTAGTTGTAGACAATGGTCCCAGCTGCACACCACAAGTAATTATGTGTGTGTGTGGACGAGATATGTGACGCATACATACATACCATTATACAAACAGGCATTCAAATGCTGAAATGGAATTGACAATGCATATGCGAATGTCAGAGAGTGAGGCAAGATTATACAGTAGGGTTATGAGATTAAGGATATGTATAGTTAAATTATTAGAAGCATAAATTAATATTTTATATATTTTAAGAATAAGATTGGTCCAAAATATCAGGCTTTAGTTGATGAGAATATAGTAGAGGCACCGAATCCATCGAGGTGGCCTACAAAAGAATATTTTACGTGTAAAATTTTTATGACAACATAGCTCTTAGTTACAGTCATTTATTTTGAATCCTAACCTCGTCTGATTCCGTTCCTCTACTATAGTATAGTATATAATATGTATCAAGTTTTATAAAAAACGAGTATCTATAGAGTTTATAAAAGAATAAACATTTAGGTTTAATCATAATGATAATATATCGTATATAGCTACAAAATTCTACTTAGGCAAGTGTATTAATCTGTTATATTAAAAAAATGTAATACCCTAAGGTATTTTGTAAATTTAATTCTATAGCCGAGTATGCATAAATTTTAAGAACATCATTGTAAAATATCATATTTCAAAACCAAAGTCACAAAACGATTTACTGTAACAAGTTTTTTTATTTGAATTTGATAGTAAGAGATGCGCCTTAACGTCGCTCTTCTGTTGTATTTTATTCTCAGTTAAAACTGTGTTATTAATACCAGACATTTTGATAAAGTACGCGTGTTCTTCTTGAATTTGTCTATTTAAAACACGAACTCATTTACATCAAAGATCTCCGACCCTCTTGATTCTCGGCGGAATCTCTGAAGTTTAAGTTTATCTTTCCAAGGATTGTCGCTGTACAGCTGGCGTAGGTAAACATGTCCTTCGTCCTGGCGCTTAAAAGAGTCGTCCTGCTACAGCAAGGATAGTTACTGCCAGTTGAGAGTTACGAGTCGGTCACCTTTGGAAACAGATGGTCAAGACATCAGTGGGCTTGAACTTAGTTGCCTAATCTGTGACGAAGAAGAGTATTGTTCATGCAGACAGAGTTGATCGATTATTTTAAGTTTATTTATCTGATGCCGTGTCATAATGACAACATTATATGCCTCAATTTGAAGACCATAATAGCGTTCATTAGCCACGGACCATAATAAATCCAGTATGATAGTCAGTGCCATAATAAAATAACAAACAACTCGTTACTAAGAAAAAGCGAGTAAGAAAGTTTCAAAAATAGCATAGGTACTGATTTTATTAGATTTTAATTTTGTTGTTCAATATCAAATAATTTATTTTACTTTTTGATTAATTTATAAGATTAGTTTCGGTTACTAGTAGAATGCAAACAACATTTTTTTAAATATATTTTTAGGAGGTTGTTGAGGGCAAACCATGAAATCCAATAAATCTAAAATTTTAAGGGTGAATTATTATATTTAGAACGCAATTTTTCCGCACCATTACAAATTTAAATTTACAAAATCCGATTTTCGCTCCACCGTGACCATAATACATCTATATAGAAATCCAGTTTTACCTCCTAACCTTTTAATTTAAATAAATTAAAACTAGAATCTGTGGAGTTCCACTCATTTTATCCTCTTCGAAATTGATTCTTTTCCATTTAAACCAACCCTCCAACTAACATTTGGTTACAAATAATTGAAAACCTGTTTCTGATCCGCCGGTAATGCAGGGTAAATTTGTTCCTGATTCTCTGGTTAAACCAGTAACGCAGTAACAGTCGAACATTTCGCAACCAGTTCTATTGAACAGACCTGCAAAGTCAGCGCTAAAAGTGCCGTGTGTGCCTAAAGTTCACCAGGGGTGAAGTAAACACACGAGAGAGGAGGGGTAGCTAGCGTATTCGAAAATATTGTCAATGAATAAACTTAAAATGGTTCAATAGATGTAATCAAAGTGGCATAAAACGATATTAAGTTTTTGCATTAATAAAAAAATTAAAGGAAGATATTTTTACATACCTTTAAGATTTTCTCCTTATGCGTCTAATGCCACGTTTTTAAATTTTTTGTTTTAACCCTACGTTACACGTGTCACGTTATAATCGACCGAGTTTTTATTTTTTTCTATTTTTCTTAAAAAGAACTAAATGTAAATCATATTTGAAATTTCAGATATGTATACTATACTAGTCTTTGTTGGCTCTTTTGTGTAATTATTAGAATATTTTATGTTTTCGTTTTTTTTATATTAAGCGTCACACTAGCGTAACACACACTCTTATTTGGTCCGGCATAAAAAACTATTATCGTTTTTTCCCTTAATTCAACAAGGACATAATAATTTTCGTTTTTGGCATTATATTATCTCATTGTCTGTCAAATCTTTTCATATTGTGCATTTCAGCAGTAAGTGTGAGAATTTTGTGTTATATATTTTTAAAAGCTTAATACTTTTATTCGTAGCTATAGTTTTTTGTTACGAGGTACATAGTAAGGAAATTTTCCAGCCAAAATTAATTAATTATATGGACGCCCAATGAAACATGTCCCAATAGTACCCTTTTTGTAAGTTCCATTACTCCTCATATTACGTAGCAAACATTTTTTTACAAATAGCAACAAAACTACTTTAATATAAATTGAAATACGAATTGAACATTAACAACTATTAATTTAAGGTTCAAATAAAATACTGCACCAACAAATGATGTTATGCGATAAGTTATTTAAAAATATTTACTTTCAACAACTCAAAACACATTCGTATTAAGACTGCCTATGAAAACTAAACTAAAAGTCCAATACTTTTTGAAATACTGAAGATCACTAAGAGGCATATTTTAAGTCTACTATGAGCTACTTTCTTCAACCGAGAAAATTTAAAACTGCGTTACCTATCCTAGCCTCAAGTCCAATTAAACCCCGTCTCCCCTAAATAAACAAACTCATACTTATTCAGTTTTGGTTGATTGAACTGAACTAAATATAGAACCAATATCCTTCTTGAGTGAAATAAAATGATGTGACACTGTTTTTTTTATAATATGCGTTGGTGCTATTTTTACAATCTGCCTACGACACTTATCTTGTAAAATCTCATGCATTTTCGCATACAGAATTGCAATTAACAACCCCCTCTTGTCATTTGCTTGTAGCGTTAGGATCAGATAATGTTATTAACTTATTAATTAATTTGAACAAATTACGGCCTTTGCATCAGAGGCTGTAATTTGTTGCCGACGTCGCACGCTTCGTGCAACGTCGGTTTTGTGTTTGGCTAAAAGTGCAGATAATTTATGACGCAGCAGCCACGTCCGTGTTACATGTGTGTTGTGGGCTGAGCGCTGACGTTGTGACGTCACACAATCACACAACATGATGCGCTACTATTGGAAATGGAATGGGAGATGATGACATTACTGGAATAGTAATGGATATTTTTTCACATGTTAACTTGTGATGTATTGTGGTTTACTCGGAATTGAATTGTTTGCTTGAAATAACTTTTTATTTTACTATTTGTTGTAATATGTTACAGATTTGAAGCGTGGATCAGTTATTTTGTTATTCCATTTACTTGTTTCCCTAAAGGCAAATTTTATTAATTTGATTTTTGATTCACTAAATTTTTTGTATGGTTAGAAATAATAGGCTACTTGCATGGTACTGAAAGTCAGATTTTTATCACAATGTACCTAATGTTAGGTGCGGGAAACATAAACAAAAATATAAATTTTATTTAAAAAAATTACATGTTTTTGTGTAAATTGAGAAGAAATTTTTTGCGGCGTTATTATTTTGTATAGGAGAAATGGAAACATCCTATGTCACATATAAAATTAAATATGCTTTAATTCAAGAGGATGAAAGTTTATGCACGAGCAGAAGGCGAGTGTATAATCATCCGAGTTTCCGAGTTGATTACCTATAGCCATTATGTGCGAGTTAAATACGACGTTTTATCAACAACTTTTTAAATAAAACATTTCATTACAAGTTTTATTCATTAAAATATTAACCTAACCTCATATTTTGGTATGATGATAGATGACAATAATGGACTCATAATACAATAATGTGTCTTATGGAGCGGCATAACTTACTAAAGTTACATATATAATGAATGTATTATTGAAATATCTCCTGTAAAATTTTATATTTCAATCCATTATTAAAATTATAATGAGGCTGCAACACTAACGTTGAGTATAGACGTAGATATTTTATATCCACAAGTCAGTAGTCATACACGGAGAAAAAGGTTTCTTTGGATTTAAGTAAATTACTTTGACCCGAACAAATTATTTCTTTCAATAGTGGCAAATAAATATTTGTTTGGTAATAATAAATTATTTCTTTACTATATTTTCTTTGCAGTAAAAGAATCTTCTTCTTTAAATGAAAAAAACACATTTCTTTAAAGCAAAACACAACTTTCTTTAAATGGAAGAAATTATTTTTTTGTTATAAAAACTTCATTTATTTGCACGAAATCATTTATTTATTTGTATCAAATAATACATTGCTTTAAAATAAATAATACATTTCTTTAAAATAAATAACGCATTTCTTTAATGTAAATAAATACTGGTTGTATCATAACTTCGAGTAGGTACATACTACGTTAAGGTTGTGTACAGTTTGAAGTGTTGATTACGAATGAAAAAGAATTCTTCAAGAAATTAATTTCAATTTTCAAATCAACTTGGTTTCATTGAATTTATATTGAATATAAATTATGCAAATCCAGTGCTACTATAGAAATGAATCGTGTAAGTAAACTATGCCGTAAATTTTTCGAATTTCTGAAAAATTCTTTTTGAGTCATTGTAATCAGTATACTAAACTGTACATAGCCTTTTAACGTAACATATGTATAGGTACCTACTCGAAGTAATGATACACTCTGTATAATACATTACCTTGACGTAAATTTACAATTTATATAATACAAATAATATTTTTTGGGATTAAATAGTTTACATTGCCCATCTTTGCCATAAAAATTTTTAGTTTGCGGTGTGTGGAAAATTCGAGGGAAAATTGGAACAGCAGGTGGAGTATGCTTCTCAATAGAAATTGAAATTTATCACTTCTTGGATGTTGCTCTACCTACTAGACGAAGCCCTATCAGCGCTATCATCATAATATACCTAGAAAATTATGTTTTAATACTTATTTGAGATTTGAGAAATATTAATTAACTTACAATATTTTCTGCATTAGTCTCGATACCAGTACCATAGTTTAAAATCTTCAAATTTCTTTAAAAATTCGGCCAATATTCCAATTTTAATTTAATCATAATCAGGGCGATAAAAACAAAACAAAACACCGTTCTGAAAATAAAATAAAATGTAAATAATAGTACTTGTATACAAAGGTACCTAGCAAAAAAAATAAAGTATTTCAATTTTCATTATGTGAGTTCTTTACATTGTATTACGCAATTTTTATCTATTTTAGCATTGTAGGTTAAAGGGTCAAAAGAAATACTTTATTATAAATTTGCCATCAATGTTTACCTACCTTTGAATGTATATTAATGTATGTTTGAAATTCTCTAAAATCCATTTATTATAACTTCAATATAACAATAATTGATGCACTTGTTTAAATCTTTACCACAGCCACTTAAATGTATGGTGCTCGGTATGGTGTCTTTCTTGTGAGTAAACAATGATTTCTAGTGCCGCGAAAGGCGAAACTTATGTTATTTGATTCAAAGAAATTGGACTTTGGTTTAAAATTTGGTTTCTTTTATCCAAAGAAATCATAATATTATTTAAAATCTTTAAAGAATTAATATATTAATAGCAACAAAATGGTTTATTCAACTTAAAGAAATAAATGTTTTTTAAATTGGAACAACTACTTCTTTGAGTTTAACAGAACAGAAAAATATTTCGTAAATTGAAAAAAATATTTGTTCCAACCAAAGAAAATATTTAAAGAATTAAATTTTTTCATACAAATAGACGATTTTTTTGAAATGAAATAGTGCTTATTCAATTTAAATAATGCTTATTTGATTCAAAGAAAAAAATGTTAAAGAAATATATTTGTTAATTCCAAAGAAACCTTTTTCTCCGTACAGACTTTATCTCGTACATCAATATAATCTGAATTAAAGTGAATAATAGTGATGTACTGTAGATGTAAAGAATTTTTTAGTTCAATTTGAACTTACTCCGTTCTCCGTTCAAGTGATTGATTTTGTATGGATCGTACAACCCACAAGCGACGTTCTAAAATAAATTTCGCTCTTGCTACCGCCTGCTGTTTTTTACTATATAAAATTTATAGAAATTCAGTGAAATTGAATTAGGGAGTTGTATGTGTCACTTGTGTTGGAAGTTGGAACTTGGAGTACGGAGTAAATCCTCATTTATCACAAACAGTAGCGGAACAGATATTTCTCCAGTAGAAGTTGAGGTTAATGTAAAAAATAAATGATGATTATTCATATTATCAACATCAACACAATATTCATTAAAAATAGTTTGGGTATCAGTGATTTACTAATATGAAATCAAATATTATTTTGGACACAATTTAACCTGTCGAAACTTCGTTTGCGATGAACTAGAAACCTACTCGTATTTGCTAGTTCAGTTCACCGCGAATTGTCGCACTGCATGTACTTATCAATGTTTGTAAAATAAAATAAATAATTTTTTTATATATTTAATTGTATTTGAATGTAGAAATGTCTATAAATTGCGTGTAATTGAATTGTTAAATGCATAAAATGTGATAAAAAAATAATAACGACTATTTTAAATCGAACGTGTAGTGCTATAAGCATTTAAAAGACTTTCTGGGTTACCTATGTAAGATCGTCAGAGTACACTTAAGGTTAGCATTTTTATTTATTTTATAATATAAAATATTGACGCATTTTCAACTAGCAGGATATATTGGGCAGAATCACTTAAGGTGGTTGGCTTCTAGCTGTTAAAATGATGAAAAGTATGTTTAGTTTTCCCATTAAAATTGAAGTAAGAATTGCAATTTTCGAATTAACTAAGATATTTTTGAAAAGTTTAAGGATGCTCTCTCTTTGCTGTAATGCCAGTTTTTTTAGTTTTTTCTTCAATTTTTTTATGTGCATGGCTAAACATGTCCAATTTTGTGAATATTTCATGTGTATTTTAATACAATCCTACATAAAAATTCAAAAAAGTAGCATTAGAGCAAAAAGAGCAAAAACTTCAAGCTTTTCGAAAACGTCTTATTTGTTTAAAAAATATTATTGTTTAAACCAATTTTATGGGGAAAACTGCATGTTGTTTTTCGCTATTTTGACGGCTTGTGTTGATCCATTTTAAATTTAATTTTCTGGAATACAAAATTCAAAAAGTGATCAATTTATTTATTAAGATATATAATTTAAATCTTTGTTTAAGTAATACAGAGCGTTCAGCAAAACCTATAATTTGACTGCACAACCGCCTTAAACCAATTAAAATAATTTTTTAAATAATTTGAAATAAATAAACTCTCATGCTCATGCAAATCTCAATATCTCCCCCCTGTTTTTGCCCTTCTCTGCATTTGTCACATAGCAGTGCATTAGAGACGCGTTTATATGATTCATCTCCTGCTCTATCATGTCGTTACTCTGCTCATAGCTTGGCCTGGGCTGCAGCCTCGGCTCTAGGCGTACAGCCTATGCAGGTCAATTTCCCCTGCTCAGCTTATCTGTCGATGGATGTTCGGTTCGAGTTCCGCTCCTGCTTACTTGTGTTGTTTTCGCGATACCTAACCGGGAATGGAATATTAAAGGAATAACGGGGGAAAAGGGAAAAACAGGGAAGAGAGAGACTAAGGCAGCAGGAGGACAGGCACCAGGAGTGTTTTCATGTGAGGGTGACGTCAGAGAAGATGATACTTACTTGTTTTCATGTGGAACTAAAAATATTATAAGTAATTTAAACTGAAAAAAAACAACAAAATACCTATAGGTGCTCGCAAATTCAGTTTTAGAGGACGAATCTATTTACGGACGAGGTGTAAGCCGAGTCTTCAAATTAGATTAAAACTGTTTGTGTACTTGTTATACATACCAAAAAGCTTCCGCTTATTTAGTCAAATATTGTTTTGTCAAAGCGTAGTTTGACCAAAAATAATTAAGCCAAACTGTATTTTAGTCAAACTGTAATTTTTCAACTGGAATTTTGTCAAACCGTAAATATGCCAACTCGTAGTTTAGCCAAACTGTATTCTAGACAAACTGTAATTTCACATTCCGTAATTTGATCAAACCGCAACTTCGACTAATATTATATTTTCAAATCGTTTTCAGGTAAACCGTAATTTAGCCATAACGCAACTATACCTAACTGGAATAATTCAACACGGAATTTATCCAAAACTCAATTTTGTCATATCGCAGTTATACATAACCGTAATCTTACCAAACGCATTTTACTCAAATCATAATCTTCCCAACTGTATTTAAGACATACAAGTTTTTTTGCGTTCGATGAGTTGAAATAAGAAACATTTGTTGTTTTTATCCAAATTCCGTCTAATTTTTTATCATCATCATCAGTAGTTCATGATTGTTTAACAGTTGTCACTACGTGACGTAAAATTTAATTGATTATAACAGTGATAGTGACAATAGTGACACATCGTTTATATCTTCTTCTTAAATTTACATATTATGACTAAAATATATTAGTGAGTACTTATAGTATAGTAAAAAGATTAGGTAAAGTATGACGGGAGGTCTTGTGCTGGCCATATCAGATTTATGAAGATACTACCTGCTATAGATTTTAAAAGCATGTTAAATTTTCATGAATACGTTTTTAACGACTGTAATATTACAGAACAGATATGATATGTTATTTATAGTAACGAATATGTGTGGTTTCTGCTGTTTCATCATTCTAATTCTACCGCGAATCGCAGCTTTAGTTTGAATTTAATTAGAAATACAAACAGAACACTGTAATATATATTATTGTGGTTATTATCTACGCATTGATCCATACAGTGCTCAGATAATAATGATGTACCTATTTAAGATGATTTCACATTAATATTCAATTATTCTAGTTATATCTAATGACATTATCTCGGTTGTCATTTGACGTGTGAAACATGATAAGTCATAAATTACACGAAGTACCTAGATATGAGAATAGGATAGAAATTGAAGAGAAAATTCAGTCATTGCCGTTAGGCAATACTATGTCAAATGAATAGGAAGGTTCAATCAAAATACAATGCGATTAGAAGTTATATACAGGTCGCCAACTTATTACTCGCCTGAACGCAACTGAGCCAAGAGAAAAACCAAGCTGGACGACTTCTATATACACTATTTCAAGGTAGCGACACAGTTTTGACATGATCTGTCAAAATAGTACCTATCTATCAAATGAGCTATGTTTGTAAATACTTATATAATTTAATTCTTTCTTTATTACAGTAATACAAACTGTTTATTGAAACCCATAATTTAATTATGCAACTGCCTTAAATGACATATTCTAACAGTTGCAATATGGCGCCTATAGCCACACTATCAGTATAAAAGGCTCAGTAGTTACGAATAGTATTAAAATTGATGAATCAAAATGCATATTATCAGTAGAACAGTGGACACTATAAATTTAGCTACTGCACATAATTCTTCTGGAGTGTATCATGACCGCAACCACATCAATTGATTTGTGGAACAAAATATCCTGATTTCAACCAAAATATATATCCCATTGAAACGTCATTTGATAATCCCACTGAAAAAGATAAACGAAAACAATTGCACGCCTGAATAGCCACGGCGACTCGACGCAAGCAATCTCCACTGTATTTGCTACAGAACTGAGATTCGAGACAAAAGGAATAAGTAGAATCAAATAAAAAAGTTCAAAGAAGGGCCGAGCGGGAAAGAAAATGTGATTTACACAAATGGTGGTGGAGCGGCCCGGAATTGAATAAGATTTCACTAGAGTAGGCGAACGCTTCAAAGTTGAGCGGCGGGTAGGATATTATTATACGGCAGATCCTTTCATTGACCTACATCATACTGACAAGACGTAGAAATTACCTACATGTAACAATACTACGCCGTTTCCTCGAAAACTTACAACAAATTAAAGAGTTACCGTTAAAGGGGGAGTAAACCAGAAATCAACATTATAGTATGAAATACTCTAGGAACTCTTCAAACGGAATATTTCTATTGTTAAAGGTTGAAGAGTTATAAGAGTTTTAAATAACGAATCATACAATTTTAAAGTATTTATTGCATTTTTGGCAACATAGCTGCCAAAGCTACATTCACAAAATTTTAAGAGTAAATCTCAGATAGTTTACAAGCTAAAAGTAATATTGTCAGGTAGTATTTTTATTTTTGATGTAACGGAACAACAACTCATACGACTTTTAGTTTGACGGTTAACAATATTTATATGCCAGTTTGAAACATAGCAATCCAGAGCTCGAAATTGAAATTTTTACGAAACGCAACGCATTTTTAGTCATTAGAATTTATTATGAGTCAAATTATATAATATTCTTTAAAAAATGTAAACAGAAATGTTATTATTCTCCATTTTACGAGACGGAATGGCCAAACTGGTCAATTTAGAAACGGAACGGTATGTTTAACAACTTCGCCAAACGTTCCGATCCGCTCTGGCCCATTTCGAACCTGGCAGCAATCACATTAATTATATTAAACAATGGTTGTTAGTGGAGAGTACAGCACAGATGAAATTTTAGTGCACTTAAACTAAAATGTGTACCTAAGCGGATAATAATGTAATACCTGGAAAAAAAATTCACTGTTTTGAAGACATCAATGGGTTCGTCCAAGATTCATTGAAGATTCAATTTATCGGCGCCGCTATTTAACATGCAATTTTCACAAGAATTTATTTTTTTCCAAATTCGGGAGAATAAAAAGACTACTGAAAGAATCCTTGTGTGAACTGGACTTTATACACAGTCCTAACGCACTTGAATTTTAATAACGATCTACCGTCTGACTCAACCATTTTTTAACTGTACCAGATAAGGTTATAGATAGAGTGATTCATGTTGTAGAAACTAGAGTACCTAAATTAATCAGCATAAAGCCTGGATTCGAAGACATAATAATAACGTAACAAAAATTGTTACTTTATTATTTTTATGGCAATCTTCACAGGGCCGTAGCCAGGTTATGTTTTTAGGAAGGGCCAAATATTTTGTAGAAAGTGCAACATTGATCTTGTACATATATGTATTTTTTTTAAATCGGATGGTTGACGTAAGAAAATGCGCCACAGGCGAAATTTTTTAAATTCAATGTTAAATACCTTATAATTGAAAGTTTCAATGGATGTTTTTCGCCTACTTCTAGGGCAAAAATGAATAATTGTGGGATAACAGAAGCACAAACTTTTAGAAAACAAAATTTCATTTTTTCGATTTTTGGCTTTCTTTTTACCAAAATCAAATCAAACGCCAACGCGTGAAGCCTCGCGTGACAGTGAAATGAAAATTATGACAGTGATACTTAATGCCAGTTATTGAACCACGGTTTCTGACTCAAAAATTAAATTCGTATTTCAGTGATATTATTTTGTAAATAATTATTATAATATTAATTTTGAAGATTGTAAAATGATGAAAGTAGGTAAAAATCAACTTTTCAGCCCCAAGAAGAGCAAGAGTTTTTACAGGCAGCGCATTGCCCTGGCTGTCCCCCTGGCTACGGCCCTGTATCTTCATCCTACCTAGCTTAATCTCGTCTTTAAAAAAATTAAAATAACTGAAGTGCTTTTGTTTTGTACAGTAGTATAGCTTCCCTCTTTTATGTAAAAAAATATTGGATCTAAAAATGAATATTATTTCTAAATCCGATTAGACTAAATATAAAATAAAGCGATCCGGCAATATCTGCAGAAAGTCTCCAGTATCTTCTATATTCAGTCAAATGGTAACTAAGGGTGCAGTTTTGCTGAAACTGCTTCTAGTCCAATTTCAAGGAGCAACGGAATGTCTAAGCGGCGGTGACATCATTACCATCATTCAATTATTAACATTTCAATCAATAACATTTGAAACTTTCACCCTTCGTTCGCTCTCTCTCCCTCTCCCATTTTCTCTCTCGGCAACAATTACTTATTTATATAAAAATAAATTAGAATCGAGCAGGCGTGGAACAATCCTGCCGTTGTTTTTTTAATAAAGGAAGCGCGAGGAATAAAGCGCAACGATCAGTCCGTCTCTCTCTACCGCCGGCGCGACGCTTAGCGTCAGATTGGAAGTGAAGCGCCATCAAAGTCAGATGCGATTTTGTTAAGCGGAAGTGGATGGCCGGAAGTGAGAGCGGAATCACAGATACCAGAGATTAAGGAAAAAGACGATACGTGATGCTGTGCTGCCAGCGACGGACAATAAATATGTCACACGGGAAATTTACAGAGTATGGGGATATTGAATTTTAATGTGGAATCTCTGATACTATACAAACTTTCAGTTCATTTATATTCAAACAAAGTGGCATTAAAGGTTTATTAATAACTACCGGAGCCTCACCAGCTTCGCCTGGCGTAGGTTTAAAGTGGTTCCAGCGGTTCAGACTAGTCAAATCATGGTTTAAATGTAACTTTCAATTGAAATTTCTAAAAATTACAATATGTTTCAAACATTCGTTAGGAAGAATAATTAAGAGGAGATACAGTACTATTTTATACAGGGTGTTTCTGTACTTATGGATCAAACTTTAAGGGTACATGTAACATGATCTACTGATAACGGAACAAAAATAATTTTTCAAAAATTCGTAAAATTAAGGGTGGTTTACATAAAGAAAATATGTTGAGTGCCACTGGTTTCATTACTGTGAAAGAAACAGAATATTAATTACACAATATCAGCGTTGGATTAGATAATTACGTTAATTAATATTTGAATAAAACAATACAAACAGCTATGATTAAAACAATATAACCTTACTTCATTAAGAAGTAAAGAAATACAAATGAAAATTGAATTCTGCTTAACCTTTTTGTGTAGCATTTGTAAATTTCCATTAAATTCACAAGAATTTTAGAAATTTCAGTGTAACCTTTCAAAATTCAATAATTTTTAATTAAATTTTTGGAAAGTTACAAGAAATCTATATGAAAATTTCGTAAGAATCAATAATTTCAGAAATTTATGGTTTTCTCCTAAAAGTTTCGAAAATTTCAATTTAAAGTTTTAAATTTCACAATGAAATTTTTGAACTCACGTCTCTAGTAAGAACATCTTGAGAGTATTACGATATATGAAATAAAATAGGAAAATATTGAATACGTAGGTACCTGTACTTTCCCCGCCATAAATAAAGCTAAAATCCGCTTAAATTTTAAGAATATTTCTGCTGTGAGGGTCATAACGATATATTTCTGTACAACCTGTACGTAGTAGAGTTCACTTTTCGAGCCATAAATTAATTTCGTAAGATTACTAATGTTTTCTGCGTAGAAATGGCAACTCAGGTGAAAATTTGGCCTGAAATCACTCCGGATTCGCTATCGTGATTTAAATACTTATGTCACTTTTGCACTTGTTTATCCGTTACTATTCTTAAATTTTTCCATATTTTACCAATAAATATATGACTCATATTACAACGTTACTTATAAATATTGATTAAGGAAGTTTTATAGACGAATACATAAACAATAACTATATCACAGCGAATATTTTGTTATAGAAGGTATATAATATCTTTATTTTTATTCCGTTTGTGTTATTATTGTCGGAGTATTTACCAAATTTTATCAATTTTTATTTTTACATGAAATTCTTGTTTTTGAATGACAAATATTTAATTATAACAAAATCTACTTTATAAATAAACTACTTATTGTATTTATATTTCGGTGTAGTTCTGTATTATTTTATTTAATATACGACAATCAGTCAATCCATAAAATCTACTTTGTTTATATACTTAGTCCAGCACACAGCACAGATGTCTAATGTATTAACTTGTACTCTTTATTTGTGGTTTTTTGACAGTTAATTAATGTTTTTTTGTGTTTCTCTTGTTGCAGATGGTAACAAGAACAAAGAAAATATTCGTGGGCGGTTTGTCCGCGCCAACAACTCTCGAAGACGTCAAGAACTACTTCGAGCAATTTGGACCGGTAAGTCATAAAATCTGTTCTTTATTTACCTTCTTTAAACAACCAACGACATTCGCACGTGAATCATTTAAACTATAAACTGGGCACATCTATATAATTAATACGAAATAGAGTATGAATAAATGATTTACCGCCATGTGACTTTAAAAGTTCATTATTTAAGGTAGTATAGCCGTAGCCGTCAGATGAAAGTTATGAAATGTCGTTTAAAACTGGGTAAAAAGGCAGTAAAAGTAGTTTTCTTCAAATTAGTCAGATGCAGTTATACCCTTACGGTATTAATTTTTGAATAAAATGGTTTTAAAAATGTATTATCTATGGGTTAGCGTTCGCGAACTTGTTTATTTTGAAATAGTAAAGTTATTCATTCTGAGAAAAATAAAAAAATGTATGATATAGGTCTAGAATTTAATGAGGAATCCAATTTTATTTTTGTTAACCTACATTACATAGTATGTAAATGAGTAATTAAATAATAAAAACTGCAAAACAGCAACTTATTTCGAAAATGACAGCCATTAAGCCTGTTTTACATTATACTTTTTTCGTCTAGATTCTAGTTCGAGATTCATCCGAGAAGTTCCTATCCATTTCTAGTATAATGTAAATCAGAAATTCCCATCCGAGTTCCGTTCGATTTCCATACTTTTTTCTAGTACAGAAATATACGCCCGGCTCTATTTTTCTATTCGAGATTCATAGTAGATTTGTCTACGCACGCGCAGTTCAATCTGGAGTCAGTTTGACCAACCTTTAAAAGTTTTGATATTTTGTTTCAATTTGTTCACGTTGACATTTATGGGTTTTGCACTTGTACGTGTTATTCAAGTTGTGTTAATATTGTTTCCATTATAAATTCTAACCTCCAAATCTTAAGTTGTCACTTGTCAGAATAAGTAAGAATATTATTTATTATTTTGAAGTTGCCTAACTTAGACCATTTCGGAAAAAATCGAAGAATTCCGATTTTATACGAATAGTTTGGAAATAAAGTATGAAAATCGAACGAATCTCGGATGGAAATCTAACGAAAAATCTAGCATGAATCTAGACGAAAAAAGTATAATGTAAAACAGGCTTTAGATAAGACGTGTGCCAGACACTGATTCTCTTCGGCTGTGATCAGAAACGCCCGAATTCAAGTTCATGCAATAAAGTAGGTAGTGAATTTGTTGCGCGTAAAATTATTATAATATTTTATCGAAATTGCATAGGTACCTAATTAAATAAAATGTATAACTTTGTCAATTTTGGAAAAATCTAAGATTTCTGATTAAATACGAATAGTTCGGCAATGAAGTATGAAATTCGAACTAGTCTCGAACGGAAATCGAACTAAAAATCTAGCATGGATCTAGCCGAAAAAACTATGTTATTCAGCCTTTAGCCTCCATGATACAAAAAATACAACATGTCTGTTTTATACTGCGTATTTTCTGACCTACATGCAAATATTTATTAAATAAATTCGTGTTTGTTTCTTTAACTTGTACGCCAACAAAAGTTACGAAGAGAAATCACGTAATATTTTAATTAAACTGAAGAAAATCTATAGTAAACATTTTGATTAATATAAACTGTATTGCTATTATTTTGTTATTAAATCGTTTATTTATTTCTGTATTTAAAAAAAAATTAATAGGAAAAATTAAATTTCCAGCAGTTATTTAATTAAGAATAAAATTCTTGTTAATTACGTGGTAAATGAAAATGATTCTTATTGTATTACTATTATCCGGTCTTTGAGCTAAGAATGTACGTTTTAAAAAAGCAATAATTGTAATTTTCTATCAAATGCTTTTTACGATGATTTAAAAGTAATCCCATAAGAGACTATGTAAAATGTATTTTTTTAATATTTGCTTTTGGATAATCTACGTGGTGAAAAATTCTGAAAAAATTCAGGTAACATTCTCGCAATGTTTTGATTTTCATTAAAATCTATTATTATTTCAAATGTCGAGTACCTCTTTAATAACCAGAATTTTTTAACTGACGATATACTACTCAATACAAACATCTCATGGGATACACATTTCGGACATTTTTACCAAATTATTAACTTTGGGATGTATGTACATAGATAATGTTACTAAAGGCGGACATTGCAATCGCTAGGATATTAATAGGATGTTACTGAGCAAAAATAGCAAGTAACACACATTCTTGAAATGTTCTGGGGATTTTATTTTGTCAAATGGATTATCAGAAATCATAAAGATATTCCTGACCGCTTATTCCTGAGTATTAATTAGTAGAGGTAGATAATTATTTCCTTCTATCAGAGATGAAACTTCCCTTAATCCAGCATCTAAGACCCCGCTCCTAATTTCCTGTACCTTCTCGACAAACAGTTGAATGAAACTTTCCCGAAGGGTTGAAACTTCAAGCGCCGAAACCCTTGGCTAGAAACTTCTCGGGATGAAATAGCAGGGTACAAGGCAAAGGTAATTTCCTGATAGAAATGCAGGAAGCTAGGGGCGGGGCTAATCGACTCAATCGATGAATTTGAATCTTGATTCCAATTGGACGATTTATTGTAAACAAATATATCATTGGATGATGTTTCCTGGGTTGATAGTATCGGATGATAAATTTTGGAGTTCTAGTTTTAATCGGAAATATTAGCAGATTATTTATCGCTACATTTGAAACTAATATCTAACGCAATGTTTCGGACTTTTAAATTGATGTAGATAACCTTAACTTAAATTTCTGTTACGGGAATTCCGACATCAAATAACATAGAATGATAATAAGTTCAGTCAATAAATACAATGTAATTGTTTAGTAAAATTTGTATCACATTCCAATAAAAATTTGCAGTGGCCACCACAGTATTTCCCCGACTAAGTTTCAATAATTGGCTTTCGTAAAGGATTTAATTTTTAGCATATAATATCAGAATAAATGAATTTTTAGGTATACCTAACTTAATTTTGGATACGAATTTTAAATATATTTTTAATAAAATATAGGTACGACTATTTTTTTAAAAATGTTGTCTGGATATTCTTGCATTATTTAAATACAAATCGCAAAACAATCAAAAAAATTTAACAAACATTAATAGTTCGCCTGGCTGAGGTTTATTTGGATTGAACGACCAATGTTAAAATCATTTACGAAAGATCGCCGCAAGCTATTTTTATTGTGTGTCATATAAATTTAAATTTGCGTTTAAATTTGAAAATTACAAACTATTGTATTTACTTTGTTGATATTATTATTGAATTTTTAAATTCAATTTGCAACAAAAACGTAGGAAAAATACGGCGCACAAATTGTTGACATTTGTAATCTCTACAGTAGCACGAGTAAATTAAAATAAATGCCGGTAACAAATGTAAAATTTACACCGTAATATCCGTGGTGTGAATCCAGGACAACGTGACGTAACTCATTAAGCTTCCTCTTAATACATTGTCCTCATTCTTACGTCATTCGGATAATGGCCGTCGCAGGAATCATCTTAAGGAGTCAGATTTGGCAACGTTGGCGACAGGTGTAGCAAAATTTACGAATTCGGCGTAAATCATCACGAGAAATTAAATTCCGAGATTAATTAAATCTTCGGCAATAAGACTTCGTCAATCGGACTGAAATTGAAATTGAAATTTTACTTTCCAAGAAAATTAATAGGAATATAAATGATATTTGATCATTTGGCGAACAATTAAATTTAGGCACAGAATACTCATTATTGGGAAGACTAAAACCCATTTTACATTTATAACGTGTAGCTGAGTTCGTACCGTGATCGATTGTGGTTCTAAAACTCGGATTCAAATCCAGTTTGATGTGGCAAATCACTGTACATTTTTCTCATAAGAAGAAACAACGATTAATCTTTTATATTTATAATATTTAATGGCAACGTGTACAAATTTCAGCAAATAATTTTTGAACTTTTTCGAATACTGTACTGCAATTTTATACATTAAATTAATAATGAAAACTGCACTAAAAAAGTGGCTTTATTTGTATTGCCATGACTAGAACTCGACCACGAAAGTTTGTTTTTACAAAATCAAGATTAATAAAAAATTATCAAAAATACTGTCAATTTAAATGAAATTACATCTATTTATGCAGTTAACGAAAAATATTATGTTTGTCAAGCGGGAATATATTTGTTTATTGTCATTTCAGTTTTTAGGGTACTTTTATGTTAGATCATTAATTGTTACTGAAAAATTCCCCTAAGGGATTACCCTCTTTTGTTTTCCTGTGATGAATCTATTATGCGAGGTCATCCTGAGGTCATCTCATTATCTTCCTCCCCTAATGAGCACTTCGGCAATGTTCGGCCATTTCCGTCACCGACCTGCCGATGTCTAATGACGTGGAAGTACCTAATGGTTCCTGTAGGTACATCCCTCTCTGCCTACTGATCGAATCCTGCAGGACTGTAATCCTGGAATTACTGGGAAACAGGAGCGGATACAGGGCGAATAGGTTCAATATCAGAAAATATAAATCTAGAATGTTCATACTCAGCAAAATGCAACACCAGAAGATGCAAAATTAGTACTAAAATATCTATATCAAAAGACACATTCACGAGAAAATTCTAATCTAGAATTTTAAATTCTTCGTAAATGCAAACACAGACAGATGCAAACCTAGACAACTAATTTGTCTATATGGCGTTCACAAAGATAACTTTGTGAAACGCAACTGAATGTCGCCAGCGTTAGATTTGCGACACGCAACATTATTTTTAGAAGGTTAGTATTGGTCGGTATTAGTAGTATCAGATGATATTTTCTTGTAAATAAATGTTTTAATGCAGGTATTTTACGACATATAGGTTTTTTAAATTTGGTGTATTCGTATTCGTCTTCAGGTTAAATTCGGTTTTTATTCACAATTTTGTGAAACAATTTATTCGCCATGGTTACTGCTGATAACAATGAAAAGAATTATTATAAGTTACACATTTCCGACTACTAAGAAACGGAAATGGGTTTTATAGAATTCATGGAAAACGTTGCAGTTTTTTAGATTTGGTTAATAGTTTCTTAGGGGTGGTCATTCAACACCAGAAAATGAAATTCTAGAATATTCATACACAAGAAAATGCATGCACGAGAAAATTCAAATCTAGTAAATATATACTTAATAAAGTTCTTGTATTAAAATATTCATTTACAGAAAAATTCAAATATATATGTCATAAATGCAAACACAAGAAGGTGAAAATCTAGAATATTTATAATCAAAACCGAGTATGTGGGACTCAAGAATGGTACTGGGTTGTTCATTTAGTTCAGTTCAACCTGATTTGTGTATCCCCCTTGTATTGAAGTATTGAAGAGATAAATAGTTTTCTAGGTTTGCATTTTCCTGTGTTTGCTTCCTCCTATATCTGCATTTATGCCCAATCTAAAATTGTAGACTTGCATTTTTCTGTCAAAGAATCTTTATTGCAGACATTTTATTATGTATAATGTAGATTTAAATTTTCTTGTTCATGCATTTCTTGTGTATGGATATTGTAGAAGTTTGTTTTCTGGTGTTGACTTACCAACCTTAAGAAACTATTAATCAAAACTAAAAAACTGCAGAATTTTACATGAATTCCATAAACGACAATACAATCCCCCTTCTCCGCGGAAGTGTGAACTATCAACATCAATATCAACTCGGCAATGATTTTGACATTAGGTATTCATCGCATTATTAGCGCATTAGAAGGCTTTGTCTGCAACAAGAGAACAACGCAAGGTAGTCTGGGGGTTTTAGAGTATTGATGTGTATGTGTGTGCGTGTGTGGCTGTATGTATTTATACTGAAGCCTCATCTAAACACAATTAGTTGCATTACGATGAGGTGGAAATCAATCGTAGCAGAGATCATCATTAGATTGCGGTTCTCGACAGGACAGACAAGCAGAGAGATACCATTGTCTGGTTTTAAACAGAGCACAACAACATCATGATATATTTTTATTAAAAGTATCAACATACCGGATATAGGTATAGTGATATATTTTTTTACAATTAGTTAAGGAAGCAAGAGTGGTGGGTGTGACAGTCAAAATTGGCGAAAAGATTTAGAGTAGACTATTTGCCAAACAGACAAATTTTAAAGAGTCTACTCTAAATCTTTTGGCCAATTTACTGATTGTCACACCCACTACTCTTGCTTCCTATAGTGATATACCTATATCAGTTATATCCGATTGTAAGTATTTATTTCAATATTTAAATTATGTATAGGTACACCTAATGTTATCTGGCAAACATGAATAAAATATAAATTTTATTTAAAAGATAATAGATATTTTTAGTTAATTGAGAAAGTTATTTTTCTAGGACGTCGTTTTATCATTTTGGAGAAATATTAGAAATATTAGACTTAGAAAAGTCACAAAAATGAAATATTATCATTATTTTTGCGGTTGTTAATAAATAATTTCGAAATACAAAATACGTGTCCCAAGTTTGTATCTCTTTTTCAAAAATATTTAATAAAAATATTAAAAATTATAACTTTAATTTGTAAACCTTTGCAATAAAAATATCACAGCTCGCCAAAAAATTAAACGTAACTCATTAAATTTTTGGCTATTCGTAATTCCTTTGATAATTTACGGTAATAAAAATTTGGTGTAGTACGGTAATTTATTTCGTAATTTACCCGGTAATTTACACATTTACATCCCTTCTTCGAAGTATTCTATTTTGCAGCCTATATAAATAAACCGAAAAATGTTATTGTATGAAATAAAATTGTTACGAGTAGTTTAATGTTATTTAGACATGTTTTGCGTACCGTAATTCTTTATTTTTTTAAAAAAATTCACATATCTTTAGTTTGCCAAATTGCATTTAATTTTCTCAACCCTCTTTCATTCCTCCCTTATTCTATTATCTCGATGATCCCAACCTCACACTAGCTCGTCAGCACTTTTAAAGCTGGCGTTGTAAATCGTCCCCAGATTCAATATTCGGCATGACGGTCCTGCAGGGTCACGCGGCCCCTCCCCCTGACCCTTGCAAGGCCAACCCCACCTACCCCGACCCTGTAGGGACGACGCTGGACCAACGTCGAGTCGTTGGCAGCAGATGTTGCTCTATAGTGGTGATTTGCATATACTTTACTTTATATCAAGTGAGCGGCGGTGTCGTGATTTCGACCTGGCTAAGGGGCAGGGGGGTTTACAAACAACACTTATAACGTTATAACCGTGGGCGCGTGCTTTTTATCTATGAGTATCATATTTTGCACGTAAGGTGGTAAATCACTGTACTTTTTCGTCCTAAGAAGAAACAACGATTAATCTTTTATAATATTTAACGTAAACGTGTACAAATTTCACGATAACTGAGCTGAAAGCTGAAAGTAGCCCTTTGTAGATTCCCTGTCGTAACATAGACGTAGATAAGATTTTTCAGAGTAATCTGTTTATGCATTTGTGTTAACTAAAAATAAAAATTTTAATATTTAAAATAACTTAGATGACTACCTGATCCTGAAAAAAAAACTGATACCTACCACGGTAGTTCGCTACAAAATTTAGTCATATCGATTATCCCTGAGTAAACAATTATTGGCGCGCCACTGGAATATCTTTGAAAGAGTGATTTTCACAAAAGCGGTTCATGTTCCGGTTTCGGTTCAATGATGTATTACATAACGATCCATTTGTTAAAAATATTATTTACATTTTTGCACTAAAATAAGAAACATTCGATGAGAAAATATTCAAGAAAATTAAAGAGAAAACTGCAATTTTCCTAAAAATTTATACAAAAACGTCAAATTTTTGTTAATGCTTTAAACTCTTTCGAACCGGTTCACAAGCATCGATCCGGTTATGGATATGGGTTCAAACAATTTTTTAATCGGTTTAGGTTTTGGTGCGGTTCACTTAAATAGTTCCGATTCGTTCTGGTTTTCGTTCCTGTTCCGCTTCGTTTCGAGTTCCTGATTACACTTATAAAGTTTAACCGTTGTTTAGTGACCCCATAAAATTTAATGTTGTGCTCAAAACTACTTTCCACGTGTAACCCTCATGTATTATCTTAGATCATATAACTATTCTAGATACGCGAACGCATAATCCTCGGCTGAGTATTGGTTTGTCTCATGACCATTTTTTTTTTTAGTTTTGTGTATATTATTGTGTATTATGATGTACCAAATCCACTGGCCCATGTCGGCAAATACGATACTGTATTTGAGAAATAGAGTTGTAGTTTTGTAGTCCTAAAAATAGGTATTGGTTTGTTCCTCCCAGAATCAATCACGTTACAGATAGCGGTCGCGTGTACTTGGACATGGTACAATCTAAATTCTCACTATTTTAACAAAATCATATTGTGGTCTAAGTCTATGTGTGGCACAAAGTAAGACCAGTGTGACGTTTTTTGCTTTATTTAATATTTTGTCGATACATCCAAAATTTAATCAATTGAAGAAGTTGCTTGTAAAATAACTTTTTTTGTATTTATTTTGTGGACTTAAAACTTGATAGATCGAGCTGTATCTAAAATAGTGACATACAAACGGCTGGAACCAATGACTGGCCGTAAACCATAGTACCGACACAAACTAGTGAACTCGTGCTGTAAGCTAAAACGGCCAACCACAAGTTACATTCTTAATAAGCTCCTTTCTCCTGTTTAATATAATGACGTCACATAAAATTTTCACTTATATCACATGTGCATTTATTCTTTCCGAAATTTTTTTAAGTGCTCGTGTACCACTCGAGCTAATTAAGACGTTGTTGTAATGCACGATACAAAATTTCCTTTGCATGCATTAATGTACGAGTGCATATTCGGTAAGAAAATCGCAATGACACCGCCGCTCTATTTTTGAAATCTTTTACAATAGAAACTTGAAATATTTACAAAATTTATATTTAACATTAATAAAAATTTAGGTATATTATATACTTATTAATTGCACATTTACACTCAAAATGACAATTTAACCAATTTAACTGACATTAAGACAGTAAAGTTTGCGCTTATTAATTTCAGTTAAGTAGGTATCTCAAGCTACTAGTAAAAAATTTCCTCTAAATTTTGATATAACCATGGTTTCTATTATTGTACTTAATCAATTCTACCGTTTCGTTGGCTGTTATTTGTGTCATGCGATTTTCTTTCTCAATTTACTAAAAAACATAATAATTTTTAATTAAAATCTTGATTTTTACATATACGAGTATTTTCGACCTAACATTAGGTGCATTACATAGTAATAAAAACCTCATTTTAAATACATGTAAGTATCATATATCGGTGTAAGACTTGCCACCTTAAATAAAGAATAATAAATAAACTAAGTAATGGAATCTGTGTAGGTATGTAGGTAAGTAGTCTCATACTCCACGATTTTAATTCCTGACTCTGTTTCCTGTTTGAATTGGAAGCCACATGATATCGATTAGGCTAATTCGGCTACTGCGGCATAGCGGGTGACTCGACGTAGCAACGTAGCTCCATGCGGTAAACTATTCCATTCCATATTTTATTTACGATGTTTGATGCTGGCGTTTACCGTACTACGTGCTACCGTGCTACGTGCAAGCCATATCACACAGGGTGTTTCAGTCTGACGAAAAGGACTTACGGTAGTTGCACATAGTGTTTTTACTGTAACTGAAGACTGGTTTATAATGGATGGAACTGGTTACTTCTTCTGTGTTCTGTTAACATGAGCTATAGGTTACGGTTCATAATAACACTGGATATGATGTTTACTTATACTGTAACAACTTTTAAGAATACATCCTATAGTGTCTAAACAGGATGTACCATAACTTGGTACTGATCACGGAACAAAAATAATTTTTTCAAAATTCTAAAATTTACTATTGAGGTTTGTGATGGAAACACTTTTGGGCCACTTTTGTCAATAAGCACTAGACAAAAATCTCGACATCGATTTTTTTCACGATCGCTATACCTGCTGTCTTTTAGGCGCGAGGTAAAAAACAATAATTATCAAGTGTCCGCGTAATAATTTGGCAACCCACTGTAGCTATGTAACGTTTTTTCTGATTTTCCGCACTTGTTTTGAATAATGGAAAGTCTATAAAACCACTAATAACTCTTATCGATTGGAATATCTTTTTCAAAAAAATTGTACATTATCTGCTGTTCTATCTTAACATCGAAATGTCAATATTTTCTCAAGAAACAGCCCACATTTTAAATATATTTTTTTTTAAATTCGATTTTCCGTTTTTGAAAAATTAAAAACCGGTCGATGTTAGGAATGAAATTATAGAAATTTTTTGTAAATCAATTTTTTCTATAAGTTGTACCTAAATCAAGTTATTAGTAATGTACGAACGCTTGTCTGTGTGAAGGTATACTGCCGCCGTAGAAAAATAAAACCTACCGCACTTATAATATAAATAACTACTTTTTCTTGTTCTCCGTGCAGTAAACATTTTTCGAGATCACCTATCGCATGCAAATGAGCGCCGCTCAACAAGTTTTTTAATTAATTAAACTTGGTTTGCATTTATTTTCTAATAAATATCCCTCCTCCCGTCGTATTGTAATTATGCAGTAATGCAGCGCACAATTGTATTTTCATATTTAAATTGTTATTTAATGATGCTCTAGTATATTATTAATTCATTGTATTTATATGAATACACGGGAATGGACTGTATGTTCGTAATGATAGAATGCCTCTGTTTGTGTGATAAGAGTCGGTCGTTAAAAATCGGAAAATATTCGGGTGGAAAACGTGTAATTTAGATTATTATGGTTTACATAATACAATACGTCGTTGTCATTCAGGATGGTTTTGTGTTATGTATTTTCAAGCAAATCGATGCTTTACCTTTCGTATTGATTTCAGAGCAGCTTAGTTTATTCACTTAGTCCAAACGTGTGTGTCCCAAATATTCAAAAATTATTCGGTCCATAGAATATTTATCTGGACTGGATAGCCGAATGCGTCATGTGACAAAGTGATTCTGACAACTTAGGTTCAAATCCTATTTCAAACCCATTAAGACCCAAAAGAATATGAATTAATATAATTATTATTATTATTTGTCAAAATGGCGTTTATAGAACAATGAAATATTTCACTGCTGCCAATTTTCCATATTAAATTTAAGTTGTAGAATTGTGAAATACTGATTATAGAAAAAGTAAGTACCTAAACCTAATATTTATTTGTAAAATAATGGTTTACAGTATAATCAGAATAATATTAGAATTTTCAATATAATAATGAAATTACACACAATTTTTAAAATTTCATCGTAAAATAAATATTGCTTTACTTTCCTCTCTGGAGAGGAAAATTGCGTTTTCTCCGCATGTCGTAATAAAAATAGATAAATTAAAAAATCCGTCAGCTGTAGTTTCATAGTATTTTACCCAATCATTTCAAGCTGATACTAAATAATTATAGCTTAAAAATTGGCCACTTTAGCACTAAAGTATTATTTGTTGTCAGGGACTAAGCTCAACACTTTAACGTCTCGTTTATCCGTCTCAAAACTTTCTTAACTATCAGAATAACTCGTTTTTAATACCTCGTTAATCAAACTCATTGCCAATATAACGAGTTCGTAATAGCACTTAGACCGCGCGAACGTATAACGTATGCAAATAATACAACGTTATAACCATTAAAATCCAAACTATTTCACTCAAATGAAACATGTTGTGTTTGCCTGGCGTGCACTGCGCTTTATTGCCTATAAAATTCAAATAGTGTGTGAAATATTATATTATTTTCCATACGACGTAAAATAAATTTCTAGCAAGCTGCGATAAATATATAACTGCAGTTCGTGTGCACTTGTTTTCAATTTTTCGATTGTTGTGCTATAAATATGAACATAAAGGCAAAATTATTTGCAGTGAGATTTTAGAAGACAGTTAATTTTCACAAAAATCACATTTGTCTTTCTAGAGTTTCAGTTTGCCCTAAGCTAGTGCAAGTTATTATTTGGTTGTTAATTATCTTCGTCACATGAGTGAATGTTTCAAAATATTGCTAGTTCGACACAAATTAAGATTGAGCTGTATCTAAAATAGTTATTTGTATTCCAAGGGCTGAAAGTAGCCTTTTACATATTGAGGCTAGAGATTGCAGTACGAGCTCAGCGAGGACTGCAACTAGTCGAAGTCTGCAGAAAAACTTTCAGTCAGAAGTATACACAACATTTTTTCTACGATTAATTGACTTTTATTAGCAATCAACAAAAAATTTTGTAATTTTTCAACTACGAGTGCTAAAATTTTGAATGTAGAAAACCAATACAACAAACATAATGTCAACAAACTTGACATTAAGAAAGAATTTTATTGAAAATTGTAATGTTCATATATATTTAGCCAAATTTTCAAAAATTATTTATGACTGTAACTAACGGTCTGCAGACAGAGCATGATAAAAATTTTGGTTCAATGATAAATTAAATAACAATAAATAAAATAAAATATTAGTCTCGGTTTTGGACTAAAAAGTAAACAAATTTCAAACATTTTACAAAATTAGACTAAACTAAAGAAACTACAACAATTTTCCTACAATATTTTTAGCAATTACAAAAAAAAATAGTTAATGCTTCAAACCGTTCCGCACCGGTTCATAACCATCGGTTCGGCTCTGATTATGTGTTCATAAAAATATTTTTGTACGGTTCAGGTTTGGTCCCGGGTTCACTAAAATACCAGCGCTTCGTTCCGGTTTTCGTTCCTGTTCCGGTTCGGTTCGAGTCCCTGTTCATGATTCATGTTAAATTTCAGTTTGAAATTTCTATTAATATGACGCTTCTATGCACAAGTGTTGCTCCTTAATATTCTTCTATATTTCCATATCCCTTATTGGCATATTCGCTCATTCGTAGGCTATCTCTCTCTATGCTCCGCACTTATCTTCGTCACTCTAATGTTAAAGAAGCTTCTCATATTCTAATCTTGTCCTTTCTGATGTCCTTCCAGCTTGTTTGAATGCACGGCGTCCTCTTTGATTTTAATACACTGGTCAGGACGATTGTCCCTTGCAGGCCGATACTATTTCAAGTAATTAGTGTCCTGTTTATTAAAATGGCAGCCGGTGTTCGGATATTTGATCCTGTAACCTGAATTCTGGATTTAATTTTGATATGAATAGAATTTGAAACTAACTGTTACTGCCTTTTGTGTAGTTGTGATGTTTAATTAAATTTGAGTTTGTAGAGAAAATAGTTCTATAAACAGTCACGAGTTTTTAGGAATGAGCGCAGCGAGTGAATAAAAAACGAGTGTCTAGAGACTTTATAAATGAATCCCACACTATACTTTTTTATGACCATAAATAAAACAACATAAACATGTTTAATTATTTTATTTTTAATAAATTGAATATTGAGGATTAATAATAATAATACTATACATAGTTACAAAATATTAACTTATATTGTAAAAAAAAAATTACAATGATTGAAAGAAATCATTATTTTCCCTCGGTTTTAAATTACCTAACTGTCAAAAAATATAGGAGCCAACTTCACCGCGTACTTAATGTCAGATGCTATGTTCAGCCCGTGAAAAAAACGGCCAAAGCCACGGCTTGTCGGTGTGTTATGTTATTTAGCGCCAGGAAAACCAGTTCGTTAAATGATGTTTTAATACGAATGAACAGAAAATACTAACCTACATGAAACGTACGAAATTTCATTCTGCAAAAAAATCAAACTTGAAAATCGGTCCAACACGACGAGTATAGTGCCTCCCTTTCAGTTGCCCCCCCCCCCCCTCGTGACAGTCCCACAAGCTGCACGCAGCGACGTGTTCAATATGTATGGATCAGTATAGTTTAGTTAGAAAATTCAAGTGCAAGAATATTCTTGCGTTGAATCATAAAACACCCGAAAATTCAGACATGAAAATGCATATCAAAAAATGCAAATATAGAAAATTAAATCTGGAAAAATTTTCCAGTTTTGAATATTCCTTAACATGCGTTTTCTACATTTATCAGATTCTAGATTTGAATTTTGTGTGTATTTTTTATGCAGGTAAGCATTTTCTTGTTTCTGAATTTTCAGGGTTTTATAATTCTACGCAAGAATTTACTTGTAGTTGCATTTTCTAGAATTTGGTAGGCACCCCTAAATAAAATATTGAAACGTGTAGTATACGGCATTGGATTTCTCGGGGCTAATCATCAATAAAAAATAATCAGAATTTCAGATTTTTCAATCTTACAATTCTTACTTAGCTAAAGAAAGATATAATATGATATTTTAGGCCACCTCATATTTCATATTAAAATTGATGAGTATTTTTGCCATGTAGTAAAAGAAAAATCTCACGTTACAATTACTACACCATTACAACGTTATCAGGAAAGTAGAAGAAAATGTAAATAAAATCTTATAGATATCCGTTTCATGGTTGGTCATAAAATTATCTCACATAAACTTTAACAATAAAATAGTTTATAGCTACTAAATTTGTTCGTGATATCAGTTATATATTGCATTATTTTCCAGGGAAATGTTCGATTTCCTTTGCTCAGATTATGTAGCAAAACTTTTAGATGAAATATTTACGACAAATACAGAGACTACATTTATTAAAAATAGAATTTTAATTTTCTTCATAATATGAAAGTGAATTAAATTTTAACGGACAAATACTGAATTCATATAGGTATACCAGATATATAGTTATTGAAATTATAATTGAGATATAAATGTCGAGATTATTAATCGCCTATTGACACATGAGTTAGTTACAATATATCCGTAGATTTTTTTCATTAATAATACTCATCAATAATACGAGCACCAGAAAACGTAATTTATCAATTATGGGATATTTCTTTAAATTTGCATATTTCAATGTGTTTTATATATTTCTCAACTTTGTGTATATTTTTGATTGACGAGTATAAAATTGCATATATTGGAATATTCAAGTATTATCATTTATTAGTTTTTAAATTTGTATATTGTCTTCTTGGTATTTTTTTTTTCAATATTTTTGCTTGTTATAGAATAATGTTTGTGCAAAAAAAATTTAACATTATTTTCAGTGTTGCATATTTGCTTCATTTACTTGTAATTTTTACATATAATAATACAGGCTGCGTTCTATTTTTTATTGTTTCTTGTCAGGATAATGAGTCTCATTTATTGTTGTTGAAAAACCTCTAGACATGGTTTTAATAAATTTTGTTCTACATTCTTTGCAAATTTAAATCGCTTCTTGGTCCACATGCAAAACTACTGTTTAATTGACATTTATGACGTAAATTGACTGTTTCCTTGCCCCAACTGTATATTATGTGAATATATTCTTCTTAAACCTTATATTTTATTTTAATATGTATGCAAGGTACGTAAGTTATATTGGCAAATAACAATTTTGTCATTCATTCACTAGAGAATAATTTATTATTATAGCATTTCTAAGCTAGAAAAAAAATGATTGTTTTATTAAATAATCGGAGTTTGAGTTCGTCTTTAAAGTGTAAAGGTGCAAAGAAGTGAAATTTGAAGTCTGTTTTATCTTGAAAGTGACGTCAGGTAAATCTGCTGTGATTTGCAACTGCTCAGTGTTTATTACGTGAACTTTGCTGTCATGTCAATAAAGACATTCTATTTATTCTCCTTCGAGTTTCTCCCCTTTCCTTTTGAAGTTTTTAGTTGTGTTATTTGTAATCTCCGAGCGGAAAAGTAAACTTCATTATCGACGTCGCTACAAGATTCCAGTGCTGGATAAACGGCGTCGAGCATTAGAAGGTTTTAACATTTTCATAATGGATGGGAACAGATTTCACAAAGATGTCTTTATGAATTTCATTCGAAAATTATTTCCCCTCAAGAGAAACACTTTATTAAGTTAAAATTACATTCCTGCAGAATTGAAGTCGAGAGGAAATTTATTATATTAATTTACTCAGTGTAAATCGTGTCACTTTACAGCCATATTTTTAAGTAGAATAGTTAACATGGTATCTACCACGAAGTAGAATATGACAGGAGTGGACACTAGGGCGGATGCAGTGCTGCTTTTCTATTTACCTTTTAGAGTGGGACAGAAAATACGGGTCAACTCGGAGCATGCATGCTATGACGATAAACAACGGTAAAGATGGCAACGCACGGGCCTTGTAGTGATCTTTCTCTCTCACACAGGGTAAACAAAAATGCCACAAATCTACAGTATTTCTAAGATAGGTACGGAGTGTCCACTCCTGTATTTATATTATACTTCGTGGATGGTAACCGTTCAACAAGATCAAATCCCAGTTAAGATCGGTAGATGTTATTATCATGGAATTTAACCACTTCGACCAATTCGTCTTAATGCAGTCAGAATCTCAATCCGTGCGATGAGCTTTGAAATTCAAAGCGACAAGTAGAGATTCTACTACATTTAAGACGATCAAGTGTTCAGCTTGATTTAATTGCAAAATGATTTACAATTTGACGAAAAACACACATTGCAGGTCGAGAGATTTGGACCACGGAACTCCGGGTATTTCTCGATGAATAAATATATTTAAAAATGATGTTGAATAGACAGTAGCTGCGCGGGTTTAAGCACAGCTCTCTGCATGTGATGACGTCAGACGTACGAACCCGGAGTTCTGTGGTTGAAGTCTGTCGGCCGACAGTGTGTGATTGTCATTAAAATTGTAAAAACATCCTACAATTCAATCTTATTCGGGCGTTTCAAACAGACCAATTGAGCAACTTAAATGTAGTTCTGGCCCACTTTCAAAGGTCGTCGCACAGATTGAGATTCTGCCTGAACCAAGATGAATCGGTCGAAATGATTGGATTCCACCATAATAAAAATTTACCATTCTATAATTTGAAACAAATTCTGTTGAATGGGTTACTATCAAAATAAAATTTCAAAAATGTATAATGTACGAACAAGAAAATAAAAAAAGAACTATTTCAAGATCAGGTGCGTTAATGTCAACAACTAATCCACCGCTTCCAATACGAAACTTTGCTTTCTTCTGTCAACATCAATGTGGCTTCACGTCCTAACGACAAGAGTGCAATAACGACGCTGTGTTCAGACGTCCTACGTCACGTTGTAGAGTCTAGAACAACTAAATCACCATCTAATGACGTCACCCCGAGGTATTTGAACGTCGCGGAGTTGAGTTACTATCTGTACTTTACTTACTGAGACTTACCTGAACTACTGCGTACATAGAAGTTTTAACAGAAGTGGCGTGGAAATGAGAAAGAAGAGTTGAACGTAGACTGCAAATAGTCTGAGTTTAATGAGAAGTTTTATTATTTCTATTCACGCATGGATTCTTTGAGGATTCTTTCACGCTTCTGAATGTGAGAAAAAGAATTCTGGTGAGAATTGCCCGGCCAATAGCGGCGTCGCTAAATTTAGACTCCAATGAGTCTCGGAAAAGAATAATTTGAAATTATGGTTGTTGTCAATTTTAAGTTTTCCGTAAATGAACATTATCGAATCAAAATCAAATTGTCAAACGTAGAAATAAATTGCTGTCATGAGGTCGAATCGATATTTATTTAAGTGACACTTAAAAATTAAGTGGAATCGGTGCAAATTGCCATAAGACGATCAAGTGGTCAGCTTGAAGCGTCCGAATGCGATTTAATTGCAAGATTATTTACAATTTAACGACAGTCATACACTGCCGGTCGAGAGAACTCCGGGTTCGTACGTCACATGCAGAGAGCTGTGCTTAAATTATTTATTATTCGTATATTATCCTATATAGAATTAATTATCATATAAATAAAAAAAGTGGAAGAAAAAGAAAATATTAGGTTAATTTATGCAATCAGCTGAAAATAGTTGCGTGATGACAAAGCAAACATCAATTATGAATGAATGACTGAGAACCAGGCATATGGTTTTAGCTTTAGCATTCTTAATTCATGTATAAAGAAAAGAGTCTTTTAGTCCACTCCCAGTTCACATGCAACGTAACGTATCCGTTCCATTAATAATTCATCCCAGTAAACTGAAAATGCTACTGTTCCAACTCTAAATGTTAGGTAATTACCTGCCTTAGTGTTCATTAAAAACTCGCATTCATTTATTTAACACTGACCTCTTAGTCCATCGATTGTTTTTTTAGTAAATAAACGAACTCACTAATCGCTTGAGAATTAATATTCCAACGAACATGCCATAATTGGGCGCCATATAAATGGATACATTAAAATTAAAGGCTTGGATAATTGGTTTATCAATATTGTGCGTAATTTGTAAATTGGGATACGTGCGTTCGAGTTGTTGATATTGACACGACGGATGAAGGTAACCGTGAACTTTAAATATGCATGACCCTTGTAATTAAGAAGGGCGGTGTTACTAATTTATGAGACCAATTTCGGAATTGTATTTCTACATAATTTGTAAGATCTGGAAAATGTGTAACAGAGAGGTCCTCGAATATAAAAAAGAGGTCCGTCTACTACCTAAAATCCAGCATAAAATGTACTAACGTAGCGAGTGTTTTGTGGCCAGTACATGAATGATAAAATTTTATTTCAACCAGGATTTAATAAAGAAAGAATGGATCTACAGATGTCCCTTTTTAAAATTTTGATTAAAAAATTGTACATGAATATAAAAATGCCGAAAAATTCAATAAAAATCCTATTTTATGCAAATTTTACACGCCTATATCTCATGATACAAATTAATTTTTAAAATTTTAAAAAGGCACATCTGTAGATTCATTCTTTCTCAAAATGTTTATAAAAACATTATCCTGAATTTAATAATAATCTGACAGTTTACTCGCAACGAAAACACTTTTACAGTATTTTTCAACTTCAAAATGATATTTCATTGCTAGGATGCGGCAAAGTACGAGTTTCGGGCTGGTTTCAGTAGTGGAGAAAAAATTAGAATGGAAAAAAGTAAAATCGAGAATATTCTAGGAATTCGGTAAAAACGTAGACGAGCCGTTTAAGTGATATTACCTACGTCTATCCTAGTCACATCTTGAGTACGATAAAAAATTACATACTTACTCAGTACAAACATCTCAGATAATTGAGATATTATTAGATCATTACCAAATTACTAACAGTGGAATGTTACATAGTACAAGAATGATATATGTTTAAACATCCCATGGACGATACATGTCAAGTAGGATACTTCACATTTAAATCTTTTAATTATGTTTATTATTATTGAAAGAAATATAAGGGGATTTCAACATTTAAGGTTACTAAGCTCCTAGCACAGTAGCTTGTTTACATTTTTTGTGATATTATGGTGTACAACACAAACCCTTTATAAGACAATTCTACCAAAACAAATTTAACTCTACGTCGCATTATAAAAAAAAACTTAAACTATTCCGTGTTTCATCTTGGATTCTCGCAAATACAATTTACTCTCCGCTCTACAGAGTGAGGAATAAGCAACTGTATAGGTGAATAAAAGCAATAACACTGCGACAGAGAAACGCGGACACCTAGACACGTGTCACGGTTTATAAGTTGTGAAGTTGTTTGTTTTCTTTACTAGGACTTAGAGAAGTTTATGTTGTTGATGTTTAATATATTGTGTATTATGGGAAGACATAGGAGTTTAATTTGAAACTGTAGTTGAGATTAAATTAGTTGGTTTTCATATTTGCGACGCTTAATGTTATTCTGGAATATCAAATTATATAGCTGCTACCTTGTTTGACATTTTATTCAAGTGCGGTATGGCAACTTCACTGTAAGTCATCAAATTTTGCCATTGCATTTATTAATTCAAGAATAGGAAGTATTAACCAACCCAAAAATAACATCCTTAGATGCATGGTACTCTGAAATAATGCTACAAATGGCTGTTTTTTTACGTTTTTTTTCGAGAACTAACAAAGCAATATGATCGACTGCGATCTTATATTGTGTAGTTTGTAATTTTGAACAAGTTTTGTCCATACAATTTTCATTTCAAATCAAAAGATGTAAGATACTACTGTAAAATTTTAAAAATAACATTGTTCTGTCCCTATAACAGATTTCAAGTAAAGAGTTAAACTAGAATGTGTACTGTGTATCTGAATAGATTCGAACCAGAGTTTTTAGAACCGCAGTCGCTCGCATTGCCGCACGCCGTTATCCGATTATTTAATGTGTTGCTTATACTAGATGATCACCTTAAACACTTTTGTAAAAGAAAGATGGAAGCTCGTGAAGCAGTTTAAGCCACCCTCGTATAGACCCCCCCTCCCCCAACTCTCCGGGTTTTAACGTACTTTTCGCAATTCCACGTCTGCGGCAGTTTCTCCAAAATGAATTATTGAAAGAGAAAGAGGCATAAACACTTGACGGTGAATCTTTTTATATATTTTTGTTTTTCATGGCACGCAGTCCTCGAGAGTGTTATTTAGAATTAGAGCCGGCTGTGAAACGATTCTCTTGAATTTAGGCAACGAAGATACGGATAATAACGTCGGTTGTTAAATTTTAATTAGAGTTTTTTAATGCAGATGTAAACGGTTACTTTGAATTGCCATTGCGTAATTAGTGGAATATTTGAGAGAGGCGGGTAAGTGCTGCTGTAAATCTTGCACAAGTGAATCAAACAATTACAGTTTTTAAGCATCGCATTGTACTAACAAATATTGGTGTAGAATTTTCTAGAATTTTGAGCAAATAAACATGACAACATAAATTCCCCAGAACGTTTCAAAAATTTGAACATTCCGCTTTGTTACATTGTATTTTTGCTCATTAATATCCTAGCGATTGCTAATGTCCGCCATTAGTAACATTATCTATGTAACATCCTAATGTTTAATGTTAATAATCTTGTAATAATATCCCAATTATATATCTCGTAATTCTGTGAGATGTTTGTATTGAGTGTGTAATTTTTAATCATACTGAAGATGTGTCTAGGACAGACTTACGAAACATCCCTTTTTATACATTCCGTGGACGATTCATGAAAAGTAGATTGTGTATCAAGTGTCGAAATTATCATCTTACTTGCTAGTGTTACATTTTCGGCACGATCCGAAGGGGAGTTCCGAAAAAAACATGAGCATGTAAGAGCATTTCGACAAACGTTGCACATTATACTTTTCTACAATTACTCTATATTTACTTACATTTTAACTAATTCACATGCACTTATGACATTTTATTTTGACACATTGACACTATTTGCACTATTATTTAAAAATTGAATTTAATTTCTGCTCCCAGTACCCAGTTATTCTTCTCAAATTATAATATTTTGAATACTTGATCGTATATTATGTGAAATTTTGTATAATTAATATAATTTTTGTTTTGTTTTAGGTAAGTGAAACTACATTTACAAATTGTTTCCGTTCGTAGAAAAATTGGTTGGTGAGTAGTATTTTGAATCATATTACCATGTTCTATAGACTGAACTCAGTAGTAATTCAACACTATTATTAGATCAGTAAAGATTAATTAACAAGTTAAACTCTTAAATTAGATATCAAATGCAGTAAATTTGAAACCAGGAAAAATTTAGTCAAGATATTTTTTTCCAAGACCATATACGAAAGTAACAGTTTCCATACAGTTACCTAACTACGACAACAAACAATGTCAAATATCCGTTCAATCCGTTTGTTATGTTATCGAACAGGTCATATTGCCACAGTTTCAATTTTTGTTTCACCTTTTAGTAGGCGTGTGTTGTCTTTCTGATATTTGATAAATTTTTCCTGTCATTAAGTATTTCATGATAAATTACATTATTCCATTAAAATTAAAGTAGTACTTTTGCCGTATCTGGTATAATTTAAAAATTTAAATAGAAATTATATTCTTGTTATTGAAAATCTTGTATCATGTACCTATTCCATGATCGTGGTATATTTGTTTTTTTTGTAAAATTAAAATTATGAAAGTGATAGTTGACATCAAAATACATTCATGAATAAAATGTTTAATGTGTATAGTCGTGGGAAAAATAATATACACAACTCTCAGGAAAGTGTCTATCGAATGTTCGTGAGATTTCCGAACTCGGCAAGCCTCGTGCGTCAACATTCTTACTCACACGATATCAATCACTTTCCTCGCTCATTATGTAACATACTATTACATGTTATTGATTCACACTAATTTATAACTAAATGATTAATCATATAATCTTCTTTCGATTTAACGTATATTATACTACTAGATTATAGCTATAACATCCTTAAATACCAGCAATTTAGGAAGCACTAACCCTGTCCAAAACTGGGGAGAAGAGGTTAACCTCTAATTGTTTTCTTCGGACATGACTGACGACTTGTAGTCCTGAACTTTCGTGGTTTTAATGTCGGAAACATTTTATTATGTTTCCGTCGTAGAAGTAAAAGAATGGAAAAGATTTCTTATAAACGGATAACGGTTGCTAATTAAAAGATAAACAGCATATTTTAATATTTTATTTTACTTAAATTGTGCTATAAGTGGTTTTACATTTTAATACTTAATTTTAATTGAAATTTGTTAAATCAATAATATTTAATTGTTTAAGAAAATTGACAGTTATTCATAAATTTGTTTTTCATGAACCTAAAAAACGTTTATCAAAACGGTAATTTTTTGGGAAACTGTCAAAAAAAGTTGACATTGACGTCTGTAATTCAGGCCGCGAAATAGAACTTTTGTTTTCGATACATTTTGCGGCCGCGTTGCTAATAGTAAATTTATTGAGTTGTGCATGTCAATGCACAGTTGACAGTTGTAACAAAAAAATGCGTGTTTTTAATTATATGCATTGCAGTCGCACAAAAAGTATTGTGTATTACTCGTCTGCGAAATGTGTTTAGTGACATTCGCCTCGGCCAAAATTCTGTCAGACCGCAGGTATACAAATAACCATTTCGCAGTTTTGAATGGTTGTCAAGATAACATAATAAGTAAAGATATATGTAAAATACACCAACTAAGTGTTTTGTATACGATGTGAAAATTAGAGTACTGAGTAATTTTAGCCCTTAATTAATTAATTAATCATTCTTGCTGTAAAATTTCAGTTTATAATTTTCGGTATTCCTTTTAATTCTGGCGCTAGCAATCGGTGGTTTTAAAAAACCAGTAACCGTTCCGTTTGTGTAATACATTGAATGCAGTAAACATTCACCATTTGGTTGGTGTAAATCTCTAACAATTCTGGTCTGATCTGGAAGCAGCATCACGTATCTAAACGTCACCTTTAACCTCGATGTACGCCCGGGACATCAACCAAAACGTTCGTAAACGTAAACCAGTAAACGGTAAAACGTTAACGATTTGAGTGCGGCATAAAATGTACTACAACAAACTACATCCAAAAGACATTGGGAATGCGAATTGTTACAACTAAGTCTAAACATAGATTTTAATATAACTCGGGAAAATCAGTTTACTTATTGCTATTAAAAACTATCCCAACTTCTATAAAGCTTTGACAAAATGTTTTATTGACAACCCTAAAAATAATTAATGAATATTTAATATGTGACGTAGAATCACGCTGAACCAATGAATGGCCGTATAACTAGATTGTGGATTATATACAGAATAATGTAATTGAAATATGAACAAAATTAAACAAATATGTATTTTTAAATGAAAATGAAACCAGCATTTTCAAAATAATGAACAGCATTCAATAGCATTTTACGAGCACATTTGATTTCTATATTTAAAGTTTATTTTCACATTGGGGAGGCTGGCATTAAGCTGACCTCGCAAAGAAATTTAGAAAAATATAGTAAATATAACCAGCATTTTCAAAATAATTTACAGCATTCAATAGCATTTTACGAGCACTTTTGATTCGTATATTTTAATTTTCACATTGGGGGGTGGTGGCTGGCATTAATACATTATTTTTAAATTGATTTTAAAACTTGGATTTTCAAAATAATATACAGCATTTAATAGCATTATGCAAGCACATTTTTATGACATAATGTTACGGTGGAAATTAGGGGGGTGGAGGGGCTGTCGTTAAGCTTGCCCCACAAAAGACTTTAAAATTCAGCATTTTCAAAATATGAAGCAGCAGCAGCACATTATAGCATTTTGCAAGCACATTTAAAAAGGAAATTTTCTATTTAAAATTCCAATTTAGGGGGGCAACTTAATGGACCTGTTTAATTCGTCATTATTTCAATCATTTATCTTCAATTCATTCAATTTTCGAAAACACCTATTTCTAAAACATTTTTATTAATAAACTAGGTATAGGTATTTCAAATCTAATTTTCAAATAAAAAATTTAATGCATTTGGTTTTTTGTTTCACAATATTGGCTACAGTTTGACAGCACTCGTACGCAACACAAACATAATCTAAGATATGAAATTATATTCAATTTAAATTTGGTATACGCTACACTGCAAGTGAAATTGGTAAGTTATAAAAATAAATTACCTAATTCTTTTCTGAAGTATTAGACAAATTATTATGTAGGTATTATGTTTATACTTTTAGTGCAACTTTGACAGAAATAGTAATTCCTAAAACAAATTCGTTTCTTTGTATGGACTGTGTCAATTATGCTAACGATTTATACTTGTCGTATAAAAAATATGCCATTGCCTCCTAAATACTCCAGCCTTGCCCAGCGTGCTTGACTGTCGCTGTGACGTCACGAACTGCGGCGAACCAATATAGACGACGCGCATAATTCATTGCGTACATCAGTGAATAAACCACCAGTAATTCTTGTATTTCTAAGATTTTAAGTAGCATATAAAATATTATTTAACAGGTATGTTTATATCTCGCAGTTTATTTATGAATAATGTCATAAATGCTTTCCGTTCTGCATGATATATTCACCAAAAAAACTAAAAAATTCACTGCGTCTTCATGATTTGACTGCAGTTGTGCAGTTAAATTATTTTCGGCTTTTTCTTTTAACGCCTTTATTAAATTTGGTAATATTGTCACACTTTAGTTTAGAATTAATTAATTAAATAATTTCGTACGTATACAGGGTGGTTTACAACTTCGTGCATATATTTGTATGGCATACCTACTACTCAACTAATCATGGAACGAAAACAATTGTTAAAAAATTTGTAAATTTCAGGGCAATTTTCGCAATAAACATATTTTTGAAACCAATGGATTGTTGATTGTATAATGGATATCTAATAAACTATGAATGGAATAAAAATAAATGTAAAATGGCAAGAATAGTACATTTATGAAATTCCAGTTCGCAAGTTCATGCAACTAAACACTCATCCGAGAACCTTGCGTTTCAGCAGTTGGTATTTAAATACCTATGTTGAATTTATTTAAAAAAAAAACTAGTTATTTATATACCTAGGCTGAGAAATGTCTGTTTAGCATCCGAGAGAATTTTTGGCCGAGGCGAAGTCAATAAACACATTTCGCAGACGAATTATTTACAAGATTTTTTGTGCAATTGCAATGCATAAATAAAAACACTTTTCATTTTTTGTAATATCTGTCAAAGCATTTAACATTGACATACACAACTCAATAAATTCATCGTCGCAGTCGTTACAGTTCATGCAGCCAGAGTTGGTCGGTGAGGTAAGGGACAGAAAGAATGTGCCTATGTTCTACACAACAGAGTTGAGTTACAATTCGCCAACTTATTACTCGCCTGACGCAACGAGTCCAGATAAAAATCGGACTGGACGGCTCCTATATACACTATTTCAAGGTAGCAACGCAGTTTCAGCCAAAAATTTCATGCTATTCTTTGTCCGTTAGATTAATATTGTACGCCAATTTGAAATCCTTTTGCGCGACCATCTCATATTTCGCGTCCTGTACTACTTATAACAACGGCCGCGAAACGAGTTAAATTTAAGAGTGTTTCCCATCATTTTTATTGCATAATAAATCATGTATCTACTTACTATGAAATAATTTAGTTACCGAGGCAAAATAATTGAGGCGTGTTTAAACATGGAGCAGTCGACACTTAGAGTAATGAGCGTTTACACAAGAACAACGACGTTTTATAAATACATTAATGAGATCATTTTTCTCAATTATTCTTGTATCCGAGCTATCCATTAAACAGTAATTGGCTTTTTTCTACTTCCGGATTGTAACAGTTCTTTAGTAAAGCAAGGTATACACCACACAAAGCGCCGACGCAGCCGAACTTTCCCGCTCGGCCTTATCTCTGTTCATTTATTTCCACAGCCTGCTATTAGTAGTGCTATTGAGAGTCAACTTGCGGAAGTTAAGATACACGGCGCACGGCAGAAATGGGACTAACTACGAGTATTGTGTAAACGGAGATTTATAACAACTACTAAACTTTGGCAGGGTTAGTTTTTCTTATCTATAGCCCTCATAGCTTTCGACCTATTGGCAATACAAATTTAGGGGAAATTTGGGAAAAAATATGAGTTTGTCATTACAATGGTCAAAAACATCGAAAATCCTAAACTATTACAACAACCTGTAATACCGGTTCAGGTTCGGTTCGCGGTTCACTGTACTTTATGGACTTTGTTTCTTCTGTTCAAGTTCCGGATTCAGTTCAATGATTAATTAAATTACAATCAACTTTTGTGCTACAGTTTTATCTAAAACTTTAATAGCATTTTAACCAAAGAATGTTAAATATATTAAAGTTAATGCTTTGAACCATTCCGAATCAGTTTATAACCATCGGTTCGATCATCAGATTTGATCAACAAGGATAAAATCGAATAGCAAAATAATAATTACATATTCAAAAGGCAACGAAAAAACACAAAACTAGAACACAATAATTATGAACAGAAGTCGCTAGTAAAAATCTCATCTATGTCATCACAGCCACTGCAGGTGACATATGAACATTAGTAGCACTGAGGAATAATAATAATTTCTTTATTCCTTTGATCATATTACATGATGTGGATGTGTCTGACAAATTATTTAATAAATATAATACAAGTAGAAAGTAATACCTAACAGAAATGTGTATATAATACAAAAAATAATCATACAAAAATAAACATAGTAATTATTGAAACGTGTGTTCTTGTATCGAATAAAATCATTTATTAATTAAATACTATCTGAATCTTCGATAGAGAGCAGGCTCTGGCTTTGATATAGTCTTCTTTACTATATTTTATTTTGTTTTTTGTTATTTCATTTAGCTTTAATTCTTTTACAACCAGAGGTTTAAAAAATTCTAACTCAATCTTATAGGGTAGGTACCCGGTTTTGTAGCCGTCGTAACTACCCGGTTTTGTAAGACTGCATATCAATAGACAGAACCAAAATTTTAGGCCGTAAATTATAACATGAAATTGTACACCACATTATATTAATTTTTTCACCCGACCTGCCACTATGCAAAGAATAATAATGAATTCATTACCTACGACTTATGGCTGTTTACAGAGGTTGATTTTAACGTTGTTGTATAAATTGAAACAACCATTTTGGGAAACTAGCCAGTACCCGGTTTTGTCCGACTCTCCCTTTCTCCGTACCGGCTCTATTTTTTTTACCGGTACGGCGTACCGGCCTACTTTCGCCACTGATTATAAGTGAAAACATCGTAGTTTCATTGACGAGTACTCGTATATGTTCTCTTGTAACAAATAGATGTTGAAAATTCCTAAGTAATATAGTATCGCATTTGACTGGTGGTAATAAATACAGTTTCCCTAGTTGTTCGCTAATGCAATAGGAAAGTTCCTGGTTCTCGGCAACTTGGAGCAATAAGTTCTTGCGCAAAACCGATACCCGGTAACCGCGCCTGTCAATAGATCAGTAACCGGCAATATCCACCCGTTACCCGGTTACCGCAACGTGTCCGACAAAAACCACCAGCTAACTAAATTAAGAACACCTATAACATAAATACGCACACTTCTGACTTAATTGTTTTCAAGAGTATATTCATAGTGCGGTGAAAACTAAAACGATGGAATTTTAGTTAATACCGGGTGGAACACCATACATATTCAGGCGATTCCCATTTTCACGTAGAAATATGGTAAAGGCATCAATTGTAAGGTTAAATTATTTCACATCATGCAACTAATCATTTCCTTCTAAATTATAGATCAATTTTAACCTTCAAATATAAAAACTTACAGTTTAATAATTTCAAAATTACTTAATAATAGCACTACCTAATCTTCACATACTTTCTGTTTTACTGCAAGTTTTTAAAATAACAAGATTGATTCCAAATTTGTCGTAATAGCACTACATAACTTTCGTTTGACAGGAAATGAATACTAACTTTATTCCGCAGAAGATAGTTTTGATTAACAAACGGATTTTTTATAAACAATTACACATAAGAATGTAATGAAATTATTATATAAGTTTTCAATTTTAACATTTGACGGAATAATTTGCGCATGAAGTTTTTTTTGAAGGCGCAACCTTGTATTTGTACGACGGCGCATCTTCTTTAAAGGGGTTGTACTCGATAATTAATTTTGAAGTGAACAGTGATTAGGGGAAAGTTCGGTACTCGTTGCTCATTTAGCCTCAGCAAGTTTGCTTCTTGGTCCATCCATCCTCGCTTCCTCGCTAGCCTACTGCGATGACAAACGATCCACGGGTTTTTGTATACCTGGTGTACAAGTCCAACTCCACTAGAGTTCGACCAAAAACCGCCTTGTATTTATCTTCATTAGTCAGAGCTTATTTCTGCGGGTATAAATCTTTCTACACCCCCTCCCCTCTGAGTTATTTCAATATTTATACTCTTTTTCCGGCCGTAACGAATGCCTCCGCGTTATTTTTCTTTATATCCTGTCATTTTTCCTCCGTTCGCTGAATTCGGAAGATTTTAAATATTAAAGACTTCGCTCCGAGGGGAAATTATACCGTGAAAATCTCGGCGTTTAAAGTTATTATTTGAGAACGATGCGAGTACGTTTGTGCACAATAAAAAGCTAATAAATTTCGTCTTGTTATTATGCCGGCAAACGAGATTTGCCGGTCTTCAGTAGGCCGTAAACTTTTCGCACTTTTACATTTTTTACTATTCTTAGGTAGCATTCCTCCTAAATACTAAGCAAAATTTAAATAATAATACTAAATAAATATTCGATGATTTTTACCTCTCGCCATTCAATCCTGTAATAATTAATTATAATACCTAATGCTAAATTTTCGATAGTGAGTTTTCAATGGATAAACACGTTTTGAGGTCCTTCGAAGACGATTTTGATAGTTTCGCGATGATGTCTGGGAATATATATGTGTGTGTGTGCATACGGACGTATGGATGGATAAATAAAATAGAAATTTTGTATATATCATTACGACAACCTAGATTAGATCTGATTAGATTTGGGTATTAATCGTGCAACCGGAAGTGGTAGTTTCTTAAATTTATGGACAATGTATACTAAATTGCCTAAAATTTGTATGTTAAACGTTGTTTCTTTTATTTCCGTTTAGCAATTACAAGAAGTTAAAAATTCTACAAATTTTGTACAATAATCTCGGTTTATCTGCTAATCAATGAAAACAAAAAATAAAAATATGTGAGAGTAAATGACAAGTAAATTTTAGAGAAATATGAAAATATAATATATTATTTATATGGTATGACAAAGTTTAACAAAAATTATTAAAAACTACAATTTCCTTCTACAATGGTATATTTTTGTGATGTACCTACCTACTTGCATTAGTAAAATAAAAATAGTATGTCGAGGGGTCATGTGTTGGCCACATTAGATTTTTTGTATAAGTTTGGTAAAAATTTTGCTTAACTGGGCAATAAGACTGTAATTGTTGATATTGGACTTGTCACTTTTTTGTGAAGCGGTATTATCGTATTTTTGATTGTTTCCACTTTGTTGGGATTTGTTCCGTTCACAGTTTAGCTGCAATACGCAGTCGTGATGCTCAGTTACTGTCAATTCCCTACAACTTAGCATTAGCAGCTAACTTCCCCATAACCTTAACTCCGGAACCGCCGCCATGTTAAAAACCGTCGATAACTCCTTGCTTACTACCGCCGATAGCGCTGTCGCCGCTCTCGATATCGCCTCTCGTGCTCTCGTTAGCGATATACGATATACGTTCACCAAGCCGATCTTATCCGGCGATGTTACATAACCTAGCCCGGATAGCGCAATGTTCCTCGGTATGAGGTGATAGCGGCCTAGTATCGACTCCACGTAGCTCAACACCGCGTTTGTCCTGTATTAACGCATGAAAACATTCGAATTTTCTAATAAATCTCGTAATCATATGATAAAGCATGTAAAAAATTGCTTAAAACACACTTTTTCATTTTTTTAAATGGATTCCAAAGATTTTTTCAGAATTCTATCTGGGACATAAACTTAGATTAATTCTTTCATAAGAAGTACCTGTTTTTCCTTCAAATTTTTTATATGCAATGAGTAAAGCAAAAACTGCTACACCTTTAAAACGCAATTTTTGTTACGGAGACGGGACCCTTAAGGATGTAGCGTATTTTAAAACAGCAGTGTTATTACTGCATTATCAGGTGCTATTATAATACTATCCTCGAATTTAAATTACTTCCTATTATTCAACTTCTTGAGTTTTTCTCCCAGTTTCATTGTGTGTTAAAATCAGTTATAATCCACAAAAGTTAAATAATTTTTCTCACTACTAATCTAATAACACACCTTTATTGACATAATGTTTTTTCTTGCTTAGTATTTATTATTAACCAAGGTAAAATAAAGCAAACTGTCACTTTGTATAGAAACATAAACTTCCAAGTTATTTACACAAGAAAGATTTGTTACACATCATTTGGCAGATTTTGCGCGCACGAACATCTATGGACCATGTTCGGCGTATATTGTAACGCATTCTAAGTATTACAATTTGAAAAAGGACTAAAAATCCAAAGTTTCCTGGGTTACCCAAATAAATAAAGGCAGAGAACAATATGACGGATTATTATTTTTGAACTGAGTGATATTGCTTCCCAAACATCTAAATTTATGTTTCTAGAAAAAAAATAGGAGTGTTTAGCATCCTATAACATTGGGAATTTTTCGTATTCATCAAACAACAGTAGTCATTCATATTGCTTGATCACAATTAGAATATTATCTAGTAACAACTGAAATCTATTCCTTGTGTGTTAGTATACAATCGTGCGCGTAAATTCTAAACTGGCAAATAAGACGTCCACACTGAGCAAGCATACGCGTGAAAATTCTTTGATGTACCGACAAGCGACGGATAGCGTTCGTGCGTGCTCAGACAAAACCTAGTACGTACTGACTTGAGCATTCGTGCGCGCAAACCGTTCGTGCCCGTAAAAATGCGCAAGTCAGTACACGGCTTTATACATATACTTATACAGGTTGGTGAAGGTGAAATGCGAACATAGGAAACATACATGACAATCGAACTTTCATGCCAGGTATCTTGATATATTTTGTAGTAATGTCACAAAACGAAGTAATATGAATTTGTGTGGCAAAAAGAGTAATCAATAACAGAAATAATAATAAAATCTAAAAGTGCATGTAAACTTTCTCGTTCTGCTTGTACACATACATTATTATGCAAAGAAAATATTTTAAAGAAAATAAAATAAATACTTTGACATTGACAATAAAAATTCCACGTATATCAAGATGCCTAGTATTATAATTCCATTGTCATATATTACCCTATGTTCGCATTTCACCTCCACCAACCTGTATAAGGTAGGTAGGTACATAGTAAAGTTATAGTTTGTCAACTCACGTAGCTGGAATTTGTCACTTAAAAATTCGGTAACGCTATAATAATTCTTTGTTGTTAATAAGAAAATTTTGTGTCAGATTGGAATTTGGCTTTATATTTCTTAAATTAGTTGGTAAATGATTAAATATTTTAGTTCCCATATATAAGTATATTTATTAAATTTACATTTTGAGATTAACATTTCCTCGCCTACCTACTTCGGGCGGCACTGTGTTATGTATTGTCTTAAAAATGTACATTCTCTGAAAATAATCCGTGGTCATGGCCGTCTCTAATGAATTAACCGCGGCATTTGATTCGCAACCCCTGGCTGTAGAGTTGCGAGAATCGCCGGGGTATTTATACTTCTTCCTCTGGTCGTGTGTCTTCTTTCAAACAATCCATAATTCAAGTTGCTAATGACGCGGGTTCGACCGCAGCACTCGCAGCGCCCGAGATGGATGTGCGGGAAACAGGCGAAACAAAATAAATGACACTCGAAGCTGTTGGAACTGCGACGTCTCTTTCTTCACTTGTCTGTGGGGTGAGATCGACGCTTTTGCTCTGCACTTGCCATAACGCCGAGTATAAGTTGCTGATTTTGTTGAATTGCTGATGAGGGAGGGGATATGACGTCATTACTGCTTCCGGAAAAAGGGATCGTGCAGAAGCAAGCAATGTGGCGTAGAAGATTTGCGCTGAAATACTAAATAAGTCTGGTTTTTAAACTATTTCTACTGGATTTATTCCCAATTACAGAATGGTAGATGTTATTAATTATTATAGTGTTCTTGACCGATTCATCTTGCTGCGGTTAGAATCTCAATCCGTGCAACAATCTTTGAAAGCCAAAGCGCCAATTGAGACATTCTTATGCAATAGGACTACATTTATGAGTCATTTAAGCATTTAGTTTTAAGGTTTACATAATGTAAACATTTATGTTTACGTTTAGGAATATTTGAATTCGTGTTTACAAGAATCCGCACTTTTTACTTTCTAGAAATTATAGTTTGAAACCTCCAAACTTTAAGTTAATGTACTACTAAAGCTATTTTAAGTTCATTATGTACATGCTGCATTTCTTAAACTTAATATAAATGTAAACTTTCACACTAAATGCTTATGTGAATGAGGCTTTAAGCTTGAAGCATTCGAGTGCGATTTAATTGCAAGATGTTTTTGCAATTGAACGACAATCACACATTGAATTTATGTTTTTTTATACAGGATTTTCTCCCAATTATAGAATGGTAGATGTTATTTAGTGGCCGATTCTTGGCCGATTCATCTTAAAAACAGAAACGGAATGATTTTCATACAGTTGAGTCGATCAGATGGTCAGATTGGAGCGTCCATGTGCGTTTTAAATGCGAGAAGTGTTTGCATAAAATTGAATATTAATATGTCACGTAAAAAACACGCCAAACCAATGAATGGTCGTAAAGCCATAGCAACGATTCAACTACAGTTTACATTCTTAATCAAATGCTTTCCATTTTTCAAGATATATAACGTCATAGAAAATTTTCTTTCGCAATTTACGTATAAAACTATCTATATTTAAATAAAATTTATATTTACATATTACTTTTTAACCTAAAATTAGGTACATAGTGATAGAAATCTAATTTGATATATTTGAACCACGGAACTCCGGATTTGTACGTCATCACATGCAGAAAGCTGTGTTACTGCCTCGACTAATTGAATAGTTGTCGATGTCTCCCTGCGTGATTTCTGTGTTTGCGGTAGAAATAAGCGACTTCTCCCGCCAAATGTCATTAGCGGTCTCGCGACAATCTCCGTAACGCTGCTTGACGCGCGTCTTAACCTAATCCAATTGTTGACACAGCCGAGCACGGACTCCCCACGGGCCGGATTAAAAATGTGCGCAGCGCGTGACGTCATCATTCATAAAACACACCGAGTGCCGAGGCATCTGCCGGAACATCGCAGGTGCGCGACATCGGCAGTGGAAATTAATTAGTAGGGGTAGGTGAAAAAAATTATCCTAGTGGAATCTTCAACGAGCCTAGGAAAAAAGGATTTATAATTCATTGGGGCTTCAAAACAGTGCATTGCTTTCTTACCAGGATTCAGAAGCATGAAAGAATCTTGAGAGAATCCATGTCTGAACAGGACTTTTTTATCATGATATTTATTGTTACCTATCTATCAGGAAATACTTATTTACGTTGTAAGTGTAGTGTGTGATTGTAAAACATCTTGCAATTAAATCGCACTCGGACGCTTCAAGCTGACTACTTGATTTTCTTAAATGTAGTCCTGCTTACATAATGATCTCTACGTTTGAGATTTCGAGTGCACCAAGACGTCGAAGTAGTTGGATTTCACTATAATAACATCTACCATTTTATAATTGGGTATTAGACCGTTCTCGAGATGCCCATGCTTAACAAGTTATTCGGGACACCTGTATTTAAAGATATGATCTACTTTACTGTTCTTTATTCTTTCCATGGTTTCTTCTTCTCAAAATCATAAATAATTGGTGGCCATTCAACACCAGAAAATAAAATTTAGAATATTAAAATAGTGGAAAATGCATACACAAGAAGATTCAATTCTGAAAAATTTACACGTCATAAAATATCTGCATTTAAAGATTCATTCTCAGGAAAATGCAAATCTAGAATTTTAGATTCGGCATAAATGCAAATATATAGGAAGATGCAAACACAAGAAGATGCAAATCTAGAAAACTGGGTTGTCTATTCAACACAAGGGGGATACACAAATTAGGTTGAACTGAACTAAATGAACATCCCAATACCATTGATTCGTGAGTCCCACATACTCGGTTTTAGCTTTTTCTGATTTGCATCTTCCTGTGTTTGCATTTATGCCGATTTGCATTTTCCTGGGAATGAATCTTTTAATGCAGGTATTTTATTACACGTATACATTTTCTAGATTTGAATGTTCTTGTGCATGCATTTTCCTGTGTATGAATAGGTATCCTAGAATTTTATGTTTTGGTTATGACCCCATTCGCATCATAAATCTGTTAAAAATTTCTTTGTTCATTTATTGTCGAAACTTCATCACCAATGTCTTCGCATAGCGATTCACACTCGTATCGAAATAAACAACGGCGGGCAACTGTTGTCGCTAGAGAGAGACGCAATCTAGATAGCAACAGCTCCAAAGCCTTCTACTTCCACATAATACAGGCTCTGTAGATTGCAGATTAACTGGAACCAGCAGTAGTAGAAACTGAAACACACTTATATAGCAGCCCATGCCAACTAGATATGCAATTAAAACACGCCGCTCTGCCAACAGGGAGCCGTGCTTAGTGTGTGGGTGTGTATGTGTGTGTATGTGCGCGTGTGTGTGTGTGTGTGTGTGTGGGTAATGATTCGACTTATCGCGTTGTTCTTATTCCAAGGATAACTTGATGATATCGCTATAAACGAAAGTAGTAAGCGAAATTTTAGCGCGGATCGAAAATGGGATAAAGCAAAAGTTGAAAACTGGGGGGTTTCTCATATAATATCTAATATCTATATAATACATACTGTGAGACAGATATACAGGCTGTATCATAACCAGGTCATGCAACCGAGAGAAAAAATCGGTTAAATGTTAACCGAAATCGAGAACGTTATTTTTATATCGGTTTTTGCTCTTAAACCAGTTTACTCTTTCTGAAACCGGTTTAAAAAACTAGTTAATATAAGATTATCAACTAAAGAAAACTAATATTTTATTAAAGATTTAGCCGGCCAGAAATGCTGAACTAAATTTTACATGTCGAAGCATCCAAAGGTGTATCTAAATTTACGAATTAAATAGTATATTTGAGGGGTCTAGTTTCAAAACCGGCTATATCCACTTTTAAAAAAAATGGAGTTATGCACACCATTGGATTCGTAAGAGTAAATTCTTTTTGTTTATCCGTACAGTACGTTTCAAAAGCGGTTATATCCAGTAATAATTTAATATAAAATATGAGCTTAGTTTCAAAACCGACTAAATCCATTAGGGGCTTAGGTTCAAAAAGGGCTATATCCATTTCAGCCAATAGGAAGCTAGTTATCTGCGACACGTGACACATGACGTCTCTTGTCAAATGTGAATTTGTACTGTCAATAAGAAAAAATTTTTGTTTCCGTAGGTAAGAATAGAGCTCAAATGTCATAAATAATAATAGATTTATTAACAATTAAGTAAATTTGTAGATATGGAAACTAATGTTACACCTGTCAATAGCCCAAAAGAGCTAGAAAGAAACTACGCCAAATTTATTTATTTTCATTTATTTTAAATTACTTTTACTTACTTACTAATTATAATCCAAATGAAAGAAATCTTTTATAATTTTTGTAGCTATGCTCCTAAAAATCTACAAACGTACCCCACATGCTCACATTTTTATGTTATTTTTGTAATGTAAACAAAATGTTTTATTATTTTTATAAATAGATACAAGTTTTTTAAATTAGAAATTACTTGTTTCTCCTTCGTTCCAATAATTATAAGAATCAAAATATGCGTAAGGTAAATATTAGTTAAATTAGTTTCAAAAGTGGCTATATCCAAACCAATGAGTTTCAAAACCGGCAGTTTGCATAAGTTAGTTTCAAATCCGGCTATATCCATATTTAAAACGCTTGTATTGCAATTAATACTAATATTTTTGGTGTAAAGTAAAGTTATCCTTGATCAAATTTGTCTGTTAAATACATCTAAAGCGATAACAGTTCTATTTTTTGTCTAATTTGGCGCAAAACTAAAAATATCAATTTACTCGAAATTGGAAAAAGTGGATATAGCCGGTTTTGATACTAGACCCCTCTGAGGGGTCTAGTTTCAAAACCGGCTATATCCACTTTTAAAAAAAATGGAGTTATGCACACCATTGGATTCGTAAGAGTAAATTCTTTTTGTTTATCCGTACAGTACGTTTCAAAAGCGGTTATATCCAGTAATAATTTAATATAAAATATGAGCTTAGTTTCAAAACCGACTAAATCCATTAGGGGCTTAGGTTCAAAAAGGGCTATATCCATTTCAGCCAATAGGAAGCTAGTTATCTGCGACACGTGACACATGACGTCTCTTGTCAAATGTGAATTTGTACTGTCAATAAGAAAATTTTTTTGTTTCCGTAGGTAAGAATAGAGCTCAAATGTCATAAATAATAATAGATTTATTAACAATTAAGTAAATTTGTAGATATGGAAACTAATGTTACACCTGTCAATAGCCCAAAAGAGCTAGAAAGAAACTACGCCAAATTTATTTATTTTCATTTATTTTAAATTACTTTTACTTACTTACTAATTATAATCCAAATGAAAGAAATCTTTTATAATTTTTGTAGCTATGCTCCTAAAAATCTACAAACGTACCCCACATGCTCACATTTTTATGTTATTTTTGTAATGTAAACAAAATGTTTTATTATTTTTATAAATAGATACAAGTTTTTTAAATTAGAAATTACTTGTTTCTCCTTCGTTCCAATAATTATAAGAATCAAAATATGCGTAAGGTAAATATTAGTTAAATTAGTTTCAAAAGTGGCTATATCCAAACCAATGAGTTTCAAAACCGGCAGTTTGCATAAGTTAGTTTCAAATCCGGCTATATCCATATTTAAAACGCTTGTATTGCAATTAATACTAATATTTTAGGTGTAAAGTAAAGTTATCCTTGATCAAATTTGTCTGTTAAATACATCTAAAGCGATAACAGTTCTATTTTTTGTCTAATTTGGCGCAAAACTAAAAATATCAATTTACTCGAAATTGGAAAAAGTGGATATAGCCGGTTTTGATACTAGACCCCTCATTTCATGTTTCAATTTCTTTTACTAATGAAGAAGTTTGCTATCTTTAGAAATTGTTTGAATAACCGGTTTAAATTTGATTCGGTTAAAGTTTACCGGTATTTAAGTAAATTTAAATAACGGTTTTGGTTTAGGTTCAAAATCACCTTCTGCCATCAAAAATTGCGATTAGAAAACCGGTTTCTTTCCCTGATCATAAGATCATAGCTAGAGTTGGGAATTTAGGTTTTAAAATTTGCAAAAAGAGGTAGGTACCTACCTAAAAAGGTAAAAAATAATTAAATTATTTTTTGAATATTTTGGAAACATAATAAAAGTCTGTATGTATGTGTGCGAAAATTAACAAATTTAAAATAATCAAACTTCAAAAACACGATTTGGGTACCTACATAAAAAATACAATTTAAGTAGGCATAAGTACCTACTAAATGAGTAAATTAGGTACGATTTTAGGTAAAATAGGTAAAAATCATGTTTAAGCTTAAAAATGAAAGCATTTTCTTTGGAACGGATTTTGTACTATAACTTACAAAAATAGTACCTATTTACGTTGAAAAAAAGGTACACACACTTAATTCCCATCTCTAGAGATATCTGCCTCAAATTTTAATAAGTATATTCAATGTAAATTGATTGCTGACTGAATATTTGTCTAAATAGGCGGGGAATGTGCATATCTTGTTTAAAATATTTCATATCGTTGGATAAATTTGTACAGCTTCAAAATATTATTAATGCAAAATTAATGTTTACCGCCCAAATAATTTCACAAATTCATGTGCAATATGCTAATAATTACAAAATATATAATTAATGAGTTTTTATACATTTATACTTTAAAGCTTAACTGTAATCATAAAAATTATTACTCATCTCTTTTCACAAAACGCAATTTGTAAAAATTGGAATGTAATTATTTTGAAACAAAGCAGCGCAACATAGTCTAAAGGCTGAATTGCGTTATACTTTTTTCGTCTAGAGACTCTAGTTCGAGATTCATCCGAGAAATTCCTAGCCATTTTTAGTATAATGTACCTAAATCAGAATTCCGTTCGATTTCCATACTTTTTACCTCTCGCCTCATATTCTATAAGAGAGGTATTGTAATGGGTAAAAATTTTCGAGTATGAGTTTTTGGTGGATAAGCACGTTTCAGGGTCTCTAGAATACGAATTTACTATTTTCACGATGATGTCTGTGTGTGTGTGTGTGTGTGTGTGCGTGTGTGTGTGCGTTTGTATGAACCGACGATTTTTCGTCCACGATAACTTAAAAAGTATCAAACCGTTTATAACCAAAGTTCATATTTAAGGTTTTAATAAGTATCTTAACACCGGATAAGATTTTGGTAGAAATCCGCAAACCGGAAGTAATACTTTTAGAAGTTTGGAAAAGTTTTCCTTAAATATATTGGTACATTATTTATTTATGACAATTTTTGCAATTAAAAATAAAAGAAATTGCGATTATCTATGTATACAGTTAATTATAAATACAAATTGCTGAATCTGGAAGTATTTAACAATAAAATAAAGTACAATTAATATTCTATTTTTTTGAAATTCCAGTATCTTGTTGTCCATGATATAAAATTTGTTTCTACATAAAATTTGAATTATTATGACAGTGACAGTACAGTTAACATCTTTTGCTTGCATATTGGTTTACATTATCGTTTACATATTACATGAACATGAAACTATTAAAATGTAAGTAAAACTATTTATTAGATTAGTAGAATAAGCAGAATTTGGCGAGAGGTCGTGTGGTGGCCACAGCAGATTTTTTCTAGTATAGAAATATACGCCTGGCTCAATTTTTCTAGTCAAGATTCGTACTAGATTTGTCTACGCATGCTCAGTTTAGTGTGCAGTCAGTTTGACCGAACTTTAAAAATTTTGGCTCGGAAAAAATTAAAAATTTTCGATTGAATATGAATAGTTCGAAAATAAAGTATGAAACTCGAACGAATCTCATATGAAAATTGAACTAGAAATTTAGCAATCTAGACGAAAATGTAATTCACCTTTAATGGAAGGGTAAGGATCCTTTTCAATTTAACTGTTTTCAGTTGTAGAACTCATAGTGCGTGTAACTGAAATGTGAAATCCGGAATTGTATGTCATCTTTCAGGAGTCAGGTTTAGTTTCTATACATCAAAGAACAAGGATTGTACTATACATCAACTTGAAAGATACGTAAACTTAATACCTAGTATATTAAAGAACAAGTTTTATAAGACATGATTTTTCGCAAGGACAAGGCCAAAAAAGTCGTGTATAATGACGTCTTTATACAATTTTTTCTATTTGACGTCGTTTTATTATTCAAATTTAATTTAAACTGCCAAGTCAATTTAGGGAAATTTATGTACCTATGTAACGTTTGATAGGTGATATTTCCATTTATTTAACTGTCACAGTCACTGTAAAAGTATTTAATTAATTACTGAACTATTTTGGGTGATAAGTGAAGGCAGATAATATTGAACTAATATGTTTTCCATTACTTTTTTCATTAATTTTATTTAATTTATTGCAAAACAGATTTAGAAGTTATTATACGGAAATTTGTACGTTCTCAGGTTTGATGTTTGGCAATTGAAGTAAATGTCATCTGATAGTACCAATACCAGCTTTCTAAAAAAAATTCTTGCGTGTCATAAAGTGAACCCTGGAGACATTAAATTGCGTTTCACAAAGTTAACTTTGTAGGAAAAGTATCATTAGAATTATGAAATTAACGTTAACTTAACGAGAAGCTAAACGCATTATGCCCTGTTCACACAAGGATTCTTTGATGACTTTGAATTTTGGAAAAAAGGACATTCACTGTTTTAATGCTATCAATGAATTAGAAATTTTTCTTTTGCAAGACTCATTATAGATTTAATTTAATGGTGACGCTATTTGACAAGCAATTCTCAACAGGATTATTTTTCTCAAAATTTTAAGACGATCAAGTGGTCGGCTTGATTGTCCGAAGGAGATTTAACTGTAACATGTTTTTACAATTGAATCACATAGTGCCGGGCGGTAGACTCGAACCACGGAATTCCGGGTTCATAAGTCATCACATGCAGAGAGCTGTGCTTAAACCCGCGCAGCTACTGCCTCGTCAGGTGTACATACATTTAAGACGATCAAGTGGTCAGTTTGATTTAACTGTAAGATGTCTTAGAATTTAACGACTGCACACACTGCCGACCGAGAGACTCAAACCGTGGAACTCCGGGTTCATACGGCATCATATTACGCATGCAGAGAGCTGTGCCTAAACACGCGCAGCTACTGCCTCGACATGATATAAAACAGCTGCCCTTCAAACATTGCCCTTCATTATAACATCTATGGTGATGTCAAATTCGTGTGTCGTGACGTAAGTAAACGGAAACTTCGTGTAAACAGGGCTCGTAGTCTGTACATAGAGATAACCCACTCAGGACTTAATGAGTCAGGGTTCAAAACACGCTAGGAAACGCGGATAATACCATTCCATGTTTAGGAGGCAAATCACTCTTCACTTTCGTCATAAGAACAAATCTTATATAATATTTATAAATTTTATACATTAAATCAATAATGAAAATAGCACCAAAAAGGTGGATTTATTTCTATTCCCAATCAAATTATGATAACAATAAAGCCGGATTTATTACTGCGTACAGCATTTTCGTTAAGGTAGATTATAACTCGTACAGCGCATAGAAAATAATTTAGCACAACATAGCATATGAGTTGATAATATAAAAATTAGTACATCCATTTGTAAGACGCACAGTGCATAGAAAATAATTTAGCATATCACACGAATTGACCAATGTTCATTTTTCTGTGCGCTGTGCTGTGCTTCGGGTTTATTCGTTGCAATCGTGATAGTTCGTTTTAGTTTAATTCTTATACGCACGCGCATACTTTGTTCATTATATTGATAATATTTGTAAAATAGTCAAAACACAACAAAATTACAAAGTCAAATAATATCAAATTTAACAAAACAGCTGTCATATAACGTCATAAGACAACAGTGTAAGACAAAGACTTTTCCTTTTACTTTTTATAGCAGTGTTTGTGTGCGGGGGTTTTCCGTAACGAAAATGCTGTGCTCTTTGCTGTGCTCTTTGCTGTGCTGTTGTGCTAAATTATGTTCTGTGCACTGTGCGTTGTTATAAATCTACCTATACGGTTACGAGGGTTTTACAAATCACACAAAAACGCAGATTGTTGACAGGTTATGACAGCTGTTTTGAAATTTGATTTGTAGGCTTTGTATATTTCTTATTGTGTTTTGCACTAATTACCAAAGAACTTCATCAACCGTATACGATCTGTTTCACCAATGAAAAAAGTGACTATACAGGAACCAAAAATTATCCAGTTATAAACTGCATTGTTTAATGCTTAATATTCAATTAGGAAAATTAATAGAAGATAATACAATAGGCGCTCGGTTATGTGAACTAATAAATAATACAATTATTCATATAATCGAAAATGTATGTTAGATATTCTATAATACTATTCGAATCATATTCATTTTTATAATACATTAAGATAATTAGGTTTTTTTGCACTGTCTTAGCACTCAAACATATTTTAGTAATGCCATATCAGCGATATCTCTACATTTTCGCAATAATCAAGATAAAAAATATTACTTTCGCATGGGTTTAAAAATAGAAAATGGAGTTTTAAAGTTAATAAATGTTTTAATATTTCATATTTACAGGAAGTTTCACTTTATGTATCAAGGTACCAAAGTAGAGTTGCACTTTGTGCCAAGCTCTGTTGAGCTGTTCACATAATAGAAAGTGACAGTGTTCACTCTATAGAACCCCATGATGTGGTAAATTTCGACTGTTCACTATACAGGGTGTAACAGCGAAACCAACCAACGCCTATATTTTCTTTATTATTATAGTTTCAAAAAAATGTTAAATAGCAAAGTTGTAGGAGACCAAGGGGGACATCTGATTAAAGAATAAAATAATTTTTTAAACCAGTGGTTCTCAAGTTAAAACACAAAGTTATATTTTTTCAAATGGGAATATACATATTTTTTAGGCCTATCCGATAGAGTTTTTTTTTTTAATTCAACCATGTATTCGTTTTATATCCACATAATAAAAATATTGAGAAAAAGTCAGTTGAAATTTAGATAATTTCTAATTTTTAATATTAATGTGTAGTAATCTATGGATGAAAAACAAGTGATAAATTACATATGGACGTGGTTTCTTTGGATATCTCGTGGCATAAATACCGCAAGCTTGTATGGTATTTTTATTAATTGTTTTTAATTTATCACTTGGTTTTCATCCATAGAGTACTGCACATTAATATTAAAAGTTAAAAATTATTTAAATTTCACTTGAATTTTTCTCAATATTTTTATTATGTAAGGATATAAAACGAATACATGGTTGAATTCAGAAAAAAATACTCTACCGAATAGGCCTAAAAAATATGTATATTCCCATTTGAAAAAATATAACTTTGTGTTGTAACTTGAGAACCACTGGTTTAAAAAATTATTTTATTCTTTAATCAGATGCCCCCCTTGGTCAGCTACAACTTTGCTATTTAACGTTTTTTTGTAACTATAATAATAAAGAAAATATAGGCGTTGGTTGGTTTCGCTGTTACACCCTGTATAGTGGATTGTTCATAATAATGAAGTATTCACATAATCGAGTGTCCACTGTAATTGCAAACAATTTATTACACTCGCATATAGATGCTGGCCACATCAATTTTTTTTAAAATATTAACATTTTATTTTTTGAAATGAATAATTTTGCATAATTATAAAAAGTGTAATAATTAAATACAGATAGGAAAATATAAAAAAGGCTAAATAATGCGAAATATGCCATTTTTCTTTTGCGTTTTTCTCGAGAACGAACAAAGCAATATGATCGGACGTGGTCTCATGTTGTGCAGTTTTTAATTTTGAACAAGTTTTGTATTTACAACTTTCGTTTAAAATGTATAGGTACAGCAAAATTTAAAAAATATAGTATTGTTTTTCCTCTAACAGATTTCAAACAGACACGCGTATATTGATGTACTATAAACGAACTTGCTGTATGTAAAATAGTCAATAAAATCTAATCTAAAATAAGCGTATCTACTGTTCCACTGGTCGTCACATAACATAGTTGCTTCACCACAACCATCGTCTTTATTCTCGTTGTTATCCCTCACACAATTCTCTCTCCTCATGTTGCTAGTTACACGTGTAGCGCTGGTGCAGCGCCGGCTTCAGGAGCAATTCAGCCCGAGGAGAACAATGTAAGAATAGCGCGCGCGTGATGAAGAGCACATGTGCGGCCTAGGAATGAACCTGGAGTACCTCGGAGTACACCGGAGTGCCACGGAGTACACCGGAGTGCCCGGGTAATTGGCTGCTGACGCGTATGTAGCACAGAACAAGTTCAAGAGGGCTCGAGGGATACGTGACAAGAGGTTCGGCGAATAAGTTATACGGTGTCAGCAGTTCTAGTTTTTTTAAATTACGAGTGCTTGATCAGTTTTACATGTTGTCATCATAGGGAACGTGTATTTCCTGAAGATGGCTCGACGATCGATTTTATTTGGCGCTAAAATTTTGAATTTTTTTCTTTGCAACTGTCAAATTCGTAAATTGTCATCTAATTAATTTGAAGAATTCATTAAATTCGGTAATAAATAATAGTAAACGTGTATTATATAGTAAACTGCAAAGTTTTCAATGCGCTGCATCTACCTTTTTGGGTTGATACTATTCTGTCACTCAAGGTCGAATCATTCTACCTTTTTGCTACTGCCCTAGTAGCCTCAATCTACCTTATAGTAAGTGAGACGTATAGCTCATCGGTGGTCTAAACAAATACCTCACAGTGACATACATATGTATACTTCCCAGTAAGGTTGATGTAAATACTTCGAAGGTATTTAAATATGCCTACCCTATGAGTGGTACATTTCATTTCAACATAAAAAAATTTGATGTGGCCAGCACAAGATCGCCCGCCATACTTACTCCATTTTTTTACTTATACAAAAATAAGTGAAGAACAGTGACAAATATTACAAACGATTTAACGTTTGTAAATCACAAAAATACCTTATTACTTTGTAAGATATGATTAATAATTATATTGATAACATCTTCTTTTCTTTCTTGCCCATAAATAACAACTAATAACCCTTTTTGAGGCGTACATATTTGTTGTAGGTTGAACCTCCGAACTCGCTTTTAAGAAGGAATTATTCAGAAAATTATAGAATTCATTCATATTATTTGCATTGAAAGTAGTTGTCTATCGCTCGGGATATGGTTTACTGCAATTTGGCTTTAGGTTATTTGATATTTATAAAGACATATGTATACTTATTTGTAAAATAAACACGTTTTAGAAGATAACGAAAAGTTGCTGATTTTTGTCACCAGAGTAGGTACCTCACAATCGCCGTGCACGTTGTGAATTTATTTCAACATGAAATATAGGATTTTTAATATCCATGGTTACAAATTTGACAGTAATGTAGTGAAGCGTTCCTTTTAAAATGAAACATAAGGAATTAATTTAACTGAACCATTCTTGAACAATATAAGATATTTTTGTGCAGCTGTAATTTTCTATTTAAACTTCTAATAATTATTTTTCTAAGCATACCTTGTATTTCCAGGTGACAGCATTGTGACACTAATTCCCTATGTTCCCTTTGAAAAAAAAAACACTCTGAAACTGCTGTCCACTTCGTAACCATGGATATGATAAATCCCATGTTTCACGTTAAAATAAATTCACAGTATTTTAAAGTGTAACCATAGAATTGTCATTATTTATCAGTTATTCTACTAAGTCAAGAAATTGAAAGTTTACGATTTGACTCCTAGACGAATGTCGTAATTATTATAACGAGTACTCTCTACTAACAACCATGAGTAATTTAACGGTTAATAACCTCACACAACGGTATACTTTATTTTATATTATAATAACTCATTTTACTGACTTTAATTACCTCTTGACAATATAGACTCTGTTCTTCCATCTAACCTGCTCGCGCAAGCCTTTGTTACAACCACTAGCCGGTGCCCGATAGCTTTGTTAATTGTATCCCAATTGGAATGGTGACGAAATTCGATACCAATCCAATCAAGCCATGGAAATATCACACCTGGATTGAATTCGAATTTATGTAATATAATAATATAATTAATGCAATTATCTTTGTTAAACTATTATTAATTAATATATTATTTCAATATAGGACATAATATTGGAGGGCTGTTTATATCATTGTACGAATGAACTTCGTTTAACCTATTTCTGAAAAGGGTAGTAAGACAATAAACAATTAAGTTGTTTATTTCTTTTCAATAATCATTGAATTACATACTTAGCTGAAGTTATACAAAAACAATGGTTAATATATTTTGGACTGGTTTTATGTTTTACTTTATTACATTATAATATAGAATTGAAGTCGTAATCTTTAAAATATTTTTTTTATTTAGAGTTTATTCCATAAATAGTAAAGGTTAGCCTAAATTTAATGTAATATTTATACATTCCATTTTTATGGTACCTAGAAAGTCCATTGTTTTTATGTCAAGAATGAAATATTTCTTTATTTGTAAGGAATAACTCAAGATCTACAATCTAGGACAAAGGTAGAACTCCCCAGTTCTTATATAGCGCCCCGATTACAATTTCAGATTTAGTGGGAGAAAATATCGCCAGTAAGTTTCCCAAGTTTCGGCAGTTTTTTGTTTTGAAAATATTAGAGCAAGTTCACATGATGGCCCATTTCGTAACTCATTCGACAGCGTAACATTTACAACTTGAACCAGAAGTGAAGCTCTTCCACTATACGAAGTTGTACCAACTTTCCGAAACAAAATTTCGAGCATAATTTTTAAAAAAGTTAAATTTAAAACTAATTTTAAATTTAATACTTACGTGGAGGTTTTTTTAAAATCGTTTTAACTTTGAAACCAAAGTTCTATAGTTCAAACAAATTTAATACTTACTTGATTAAATAACAACTCAAATCGGAAAACCGATTTTAGTCATTTACAAGTACTTTGCAACTTTCTGCACATACTTAGAAAAAGGACAACAGACACCTTCTAGTAGGTATTTTAAACTTTGTTTTTCGGTATACCAGAATGTGTACCAAACATAAAGTGAAGATACTCGTATACGGTAAAAATATTTTTTGGCGCTAATGATTGGTCTGTGCTTATAAAGCTCTGTTCACACAAGGTTTATTTGAGGATTCTTTCATGCTCTTGAATCTTGAGAAAAAGAACCTTGCTTAAGATTGCCTGTCAAATAGCGGCGCCGCTTTAAGGAGTCTTGGAAAAGAAGAATTTCTAATTAATTGATTGGTTCAAAACAGCGAATTTCTTTTTCTTCATGGTTCAAAATCATGAAAAAAATTACAAAAAATCCATTCGTGAATATAGGTGTTAACATGTTCTATGCGCCTTATTCCAAAAGTTGAATAAATGAAGTAAGGTTTATATGAATTAATTCTGTGTATTACATGAACCAACTCACCCGATTCTTGATTGCCTTAAGCGGCCTGTGTAGGTTTTTTTCGAATTCCTAGAATACTCTCTATTTGACTTTTTTTCTATTTCACTCTTTTCCCCACTACAACGGCTGCCTGAAACCAGCCCGAAACTCGCACTTTACCGCATCCTAGCTATGCAATGTACCTAATTTTGAAGTTCAGAAATACTGTCAAAATATTTTTGTTGCGAGTACATTGTCAGATTATTATTGACTTCAGGATAATGTTTTTATAAACATTTAATAGAGAAAGATCTACAGATGTGCCTTTCTAAAATTTTAAAAATTAATTTCTATCATGAGATATAACCGTGTAAAGTTTGCATTAATTGGATTTTTTTTTTAATTTTTCGGAATTTTTTTCTTGTATAATTTTTTAACAAAAATTTTAAAAAATCACATCTATAGATCCATTACTTCTCTATTAAATTCTTGATGAAACAAAATTTTACCATTATTGTGCTGGCCACAAAACACTCGCTACGTTAGTATATTTTATGCTGGTTTTTAGGAAGTAGACGGGTCTCTTAATTGTGTGCTTGCATAAGAATCATTCCACTACCGCTTTGGATTTTACAGGTCGTCGCACGGATTGAGATTCTGACTGCATCAGGACGAATTGGTCGAAATCTCATAATAACATGTCATTCTATAACTGGGAGTAAATTATATTAAATGGTTACCAGCAAAACTAAAAAAATTATCAATACGATTTTGCATTTAGAATCAAATGATTACACACAATCTTCTTGTTTAGTTGGATATTTCCATTTGCGGGTTGAGTGCGATAAACAACGCTTGTCTGTGCACGTGCCGGTGGTCCTACCGGTAGGACGGCTGGAATTTATGCGGCCGCCCAGGGCGGATTTGCATTGCACCTCTCGACATTCGTTTCTATTTCTTCCAATGACCTGGGTATTGATCCGAAGTCAACTGAACCAGGTATAGGAAACGACGGAAAAGAATAAAATGCTGGAGTGTGGAAAGGTAAAAGGCGGACAGCCAACGTGTGACTGTGGTTCGGACAACTCAGGTTCGAATCCAGTAAGACACATTCCAGTTTAACAAATTAATAATGTACTCTTGATAATGACTTACATCAGTTCGTGAGGTTAACAAATTTTTAACAATTTGGTGTTAGAATCGATAATGTACCGAATAATAGCTTTAAGTAATAGGACAATGCAATCCAATTAGATATTGAAGATTGGAACGGCAATTTGACGGAAATGCTTAATTTTGACTGAAAGCACAACACTGAAAATTAAATTAAAAATTTCAAAAAGATAAAAAATCATTACTCATTGTCATTACCTACTACCTAGTGAATCGAGTTATAATTTCCTGCAGCATCAATTAACAAAACTTGAAGCTAATTTTTATTATTTAATAATCCAAACACGTATATACAAGACGATAAAATTATTTTTATTGACGAGATAAAAATGTTTATTCACAAGCGACGAAGTAGCGAGTAAATTATTTTTCTCGAAAAATATAAGAAAATCTATTTTAAATTAAAATATTATTAAAACAATATCGGAGTTTGTTTGTAATGTTTTTCATCCAGCTTTTTTCACACAGTGAATGCAGAAATGTGTGAAAAAGAATTTAAAAATAAAAAAGGAAAAAAACCCTTGCTGTTAAAATTTTACTTTGTCTGCTCTAGTTTTACTTTAACATCAGCTAAGCTATTCTTATGAAATCGATAATGTACATTAATCAGAAAACGGATATAGAGAAATTATTTTTAAACCCATTGATATGTAATATGTAAACCTTTTTAGTAGTTTGTAGAAATATATCGCAAGGTGTTTTGTAAATTTCGTTCTATAGCCTGTAAGCACAATCTTTAATTACATCATTGTAAAATATGCGATCATGGATTTCAAAACCAAAGTCACAAAATGACTTATTGTAACATGTTGTTTTGCTTTGAATTAAAATAAATTATAACATGCAAAAGAGGAAAGAATTTCCCTAATTTTAGACTCATCCTCCTAAAATTAATTTAAAATAATTCCATCTCCTCTCACGTAACAGCTCAGCCTCACGTTTTCATCGCCTCTCAGCTCAGTAGAATCCCAGGATTCTCGCGCAGTAAAACAAACGCGCCTTTGGATTCAGCAAAAACTCCAGCGCCAACTTAGTCCGCCCGTAAAAACTACACTAAGTGCTCAGAGTTACTCGGAGTAGGTACTCCGGCCTGTGAATGAAGAGAGGGGAAGAGAAAGGAGAAGGGGCGGTGATATTTCACAAGCCGTTTTCAATTTCCGAGTGCGGGTTTAAATTCAATTTAAAAAAGCACGAACTCGGTGGATGAAATGAAATGGACACTGGAGTTGATAGTTATTTTTATTTATAACTTGTACCTATTGCTGGTTCGATTGCCTGCTTGTTTTGCTTTTATAATGGCGGTTCATATTTTGTAGTTTTGTGGACATACATTTAGGAACAACTCGATTTTGGTTCAGTGAACATTGTCTTATTTTGATGGTAACCATTCAACAGAATTTTTGCTCCCAATTACAAAATGGTAGATTTCTATTATAGTGCATCCAACCACTTTGACCGATTAGTCTTGATGTCGTTGAATCTCAATCGGTGGGACGACATTTGAAAGCGGCAATGGAGATATTCTTTTTGCAACCAGGACTAGATTCAATACGCTCAAATTGCCCGAGTGAGATTTAATTGCAACTTGAACCGAAATTTCGGGTTCATACATCATCACATGCAGAGAGCTTTATCGTGCCTACACCCGCGCGGCTACTGCCTCGGGATATTATGTGTCAATTTATAATTAATTCAAAATGCCCAGTTGTCCTGCTGTTGTTCCAACCGTTCACAACTTGGATGAGTTTTTAAGAGTTAGATACTAAACTAATATTTACATCATTTAATATGTGCGAAATATAATATTTTTAAATTGACCTATCCTGTCAGAAGGAGTAAGTGCAATAGATACAAAGTAACATTGTGTTGAGAGAGACAGCAAGCTGGTGCGTAGTACGCTGTATTTTGACAGATTTGACAGATTTGTACAAATGTCAAAATTTAATTTCAACGTGAATAGGCGTGAACGTGAAAGTTTAAAAAAAATAACGTTCGTGAATGGCAGTGAAAAATATTTTCAACTTCTGAATGGGCGTGACCGTAAATCAAAATTCACTCACGCGCCCATCCTACTGTGTAGTAAGTACTATCCTAGTAGCACAAAATGTCAAAAATTATAAATTAAATATATAAATATTGTATATTGGCTGAATATAGTATGATGAAATTATATATTAGTGTACCTAATATTGTATAATATGATTGTTTGAGAGGTCTGTCACTTTACTTCCTTAGCAGTTTTAAGGATGGTTTATAACGGATGTAACCGGTTATTTATTCTATATTCTGGAACGTTAAACAAGTAATTTTAAGGTATCGGCTCCGTGTCATTATGAACCGTAACATAGGAACGCCTATAGTTAAACTTTACAGAATGCAGAATAAGTAACCAGTTGCACCCACTATAAACCAAACCTAAGAACGCACGTATCCTACTGCAGTTTTTCGACGCAATATTAAATGAAGTATTTGAAATTTGCCTGTTATTTATACTACAGCAAGTAGAAACAGTCTCCACCTCTTCCTCTTCATGATTTACACCTCCACCTTCTCATTTAGTTCCGTCGTGTAAGAGTTGAGTGCATAGTTGAGTCGTTTTATTTGCACCTCTACTCCTCGCAATTACAATATTTAATTCGTGCGTGCTTGCTGTAAACCTCGCGGACTTGGCACGTGACGCTCTAATGTTGTAAACGTCGTAAACGGTGAACATCAGCGCAGGTAGCTCGGCAGTGATGCAGGAATTAAACAAGAAAGAGGAGAAATCGCGACGAAAGCAAGAAGAGAAAAAGAGGAATGCTGTTAAAGTCTTCAAGGAGCTATGTTCTACAAATATACTTGAAATCTTTAAATTAAATATTGAAACTGTAATAACGCTGTTATATTGGTTATACTTACATTGGTAAAGCCATATTGACTACAAATAGTTTTAATATAATTGATGTTGGCTGTTTATAGCATATAATCTCGTTTATAAACTGTCTAAATACCCGTTCTTATACACTCGCTGCGCTCGTTCCTAAAAATCTCGTGACTAAAATGACGTTTATAAAACTTGCATAATATTCTATTATAAGTTTTAACATTTTATACTTCTGGCAAATAGTTTGTACTGGTTTGGCAATACAAATTATTTGAAAGTCATCATCATGGTTTAAAAATTAGAAAAAATAATTGTGTGACATCGGCATCACTTTTAAATATTTAAGAACAAACTAATTAAGGATCATTTACAGCTATGAAAATAAGAAATATAAATATATATAATATTTGCATATCCCTGTGTTTATGATGACTTACGTTTAATTTCATTTAAGGCTGCTATGAACACTTTAATAAGAATCTATTTGTTAGATTCTTATTTTGATTTTTATGTGTAATTTTATTTTTATTTTCATTGCCGTGAATGAACCTTCATTGATCCAATCTTGAAATTTATTTCTATATTGCGATTTTTCTATGAACAGTATTTCTAATAAACACTACTCAATTGATTCAAAGTATAATTTCAGAAATAGAAACATTTTTATTCGCAAAGTGAGTAATAAAATAAACTCCCAAAAAACAAACAAGAAAAATGTGTGAGTGCAGTTTTATAGCTCATCCTTATTTCTCAAGGATTATTATCTTCAAGTTTTATACTAGGACATCAAATTAGCATACGTAAACCCCTTTAAACGCTAATTTAACAGAAATTTGTGAAGAACTATTAAACTATTGCGCATAGCTCACTCCAGAGAGTGATAAAATGCGAGACACGAAACAATGTAGTAAATAAATCCATTTAGGAATAAGAACTTAATTTAATGAAGTAGTTGTTATACACTCTCAAAATCAGTTGAATATCAGTCAGCTTAAAGTACAGTAGAATATATATATAGCATTTTACTCGAGTTTATAATCTTCTTAGAGCACTCGTTTCCTGATTCTTTTCCATATTTTTTGAAATTATGTTTTTCCTGCTGAACATTTCAACGAGATACCCACTTGGCGTGAATCGCCCATGGAATGTTTAAAAATGTATTATTATTGTATACTTAAGTGATATCAAGTCTTTCTTAGCCACATCTTGAGTACATTCTCAATACAAACATCTCAGAATTACATGGGATACATAATTGGGATACTATTGCCAAATTACTAACATTGGAATGTTACTAAGGGCGGACATTAGCAATCGCGAGATTATTAATAGAATGTTAATAGGCAAATATTGCAAGTAACAAGAGTGATGTTCACATTCTTTAAATGTTCTGGGGATTTTATTTTGTCAATTGGATATCTACTGCAAATTATATTAAAGGCGCAACGCGCAACACTTATGAATCCAGAAGTTTCACAATTTTAACGATTATTAAAAATTTCAAACTGAAATTTAACATGAAGAATCATGAATCATTAGTGAATTGAGAAATGCAAGTTATAAATTGCAGTGACATCAATTAGGAAAACTTGGAACGAATTTTATAATTTAATAATCCATTTTATACGTTTATCAATACAAAAAATTTATATATTTTTTTAAATCAATAACATACCTAGTACATTATTCGAAAGACGGCTATAGAGAGAGCACCCACTGACTAAAATTTTTGTAAATCTCGCCTCTTTAGTAATTTTTAGAAAATGTTTCACAAAATACAACAAGGTATTTTGTAAATATCTACACTTTCAATTATTTTTACCTTTCGCCACATACCTGTATAAAGGAAGGTACTGGAATCATGCTAAAATCGGTTATTAAGTTTTTAGCGAATGTTAGTGTTAGGTCTTGAACTAACAGTTCAAGACCTAACACCAGATCGAGAACACGGAATCAATCCAAGACCTGAAGATGGCAAGTGAGACCTTGCCGAAACGTCGTCTAAACAACCAAACCAGACCAACGCGAGAAGATACCCGGAAGAATTCAAACTGCATATATATATATATATATATATATATATATATATATATATATATATGTTTCGGGGTTAGCAATCAATTGATTGTAATAATAAATAATGATATAGGAATGCAAGTATACTAATGAAGTTATGATCGTGTTTGTTTGTTCGATTACGTTAGTACACTTGGACGAAGTATGGAGTTATGTGCTAGGTGTGAGTCGGCTATCAGCGGTCTTGAAGATGCTCTGCTAATAGTAGCACGTGCCCGGGAATTGCAATCTTTCCTTATCGTCACAGTTTATATATAACGTTTAATTGGTCCATGGCATGAGTGGTGAATGTGTGATATATTTGGTGATTCGATTAGTTAACTATTCCAATAATTGCACCTTTTAGTAGTTTTATTGATCACGAAACTGATCATCTATAGTCCGTTTCGCTCGTATTTTTTAAACAGTGTATTTACTAATTGATTTGCAAATATCACGTAAGAACATTGAACAAAATTACTTATTGTTATGCTTTCTGATTTGAATTTTAGATGCGCCCTAAGTGCAAATAATAACGAACAAATTACTAACTAATTTCCGTCTTAATCATCATGATTCATCACCATAGTAAAATAAAACTAAAAGACCTTTCCCGGTTTAATTTGACGCTAAAGAACTCAGCATTGATGGGCGTCCCGACGCGCAATGAACAAGATAACAGAACCGGCGTCGAATTTTAAAACAGACGCAGCTAAATTACACGGGGCTTAACAGACGCGTGCCGGAGAAAAGCGATGATCACTCAGACGTCGACTAGAAGAGATAAAATAAAAGACGCCATCTTAGAATACGGAAGACTGATTATAAAAGAAGTATATTCTATATGACCGTGACACTGAATATTCAAGTTCGAATTCTCAAGTTCAAATCCCGTCTGGTACACATTCCAGTTGAACTGTTCAATAGTTATTTGCATACCAAGGGCTGAAAGTAGGTTATTGCAGATTTAGGTTAGAAATTGTAACACGTGCGCAGCGAGGGCTGCAACTAGTCGAAGTTTCAAAAAATTCTTTCAGCCAGAAGTATACACAACATTTTTTCTACAATTGATTGATTTTTATTAGCAATCAACGGGAATTTTGTAAATTTTCATCTCTATTAGCATATCTACGTACCTAAAAGCTAAAATTTTGAATGCAGAATAACAATTCAACAAACATAAAATGTAAACAAACTTGACATTTAGAAATAATTTTAAATGGATATTGTAATATTAATATAAATTTTAGCAAATTCTAACAAATTGTTTATGATTACTCGAATACGTTTTTATAAGCAGCTGAAAATATTTTTCGACTGTCACAATTAGCAACGGCCTACAAAGAAGCATTGGCCTGCATTTGTTCATTTTCAAGTAACCAAGTGAAGTCTAAAAAGCCTATTTTTAATCGCAATATCACAAAATTAAAAAACGCTGTGTTTTTAAGGTAGCTAAGCAACAACAATGACAATAGTAACCAATATGACACTCACACAGTCTACTTTATTAAATGAATAAAAAAATGCTATTTTCCAGCTTTTTTCAAATTCGGATGCAGGTGAAATAAAAATAGCATATGACACACCTGCATAAGTGTTTTTATGAAGGAAACTGCAGTAAGACAAATCATAAGACACACTATTGTATTTTGAACTCATAATTCAACACTATTGTATTATGAATACACCATTCAACACTACTGACTGCCATCACATCAGAGTGTGCTGTTAGATTAATATTTTAATGAATACAAATTTGTAAAGAAATGTTTTATTTTAGAAGTCGTAGATGAAACGTTGTAGTTGACTCGCACATATTGGCTATAATTATAGCCTACATTATGTGTTCGTTAAATAATATAGTACTATTAAAGCACTAGCGACGTTAAAATCGCTCCGCTTCGCGTCGTGCTCTTAAACCCGTCGTACGTGCTTTAAAAGCTTACTTATACACTAACTTGTATCATATGATACACTATTTTAGTAAATTGATGACTGAACATACGTCGTCACATTTTTATAACACATTTTCTATAATTATTTTTGGACTCGTTTATAAAATAAAATATTCGTGTTCCAAGTTTTCATCTCTTCAAAAATAATTAATAAAAACTTCATGCAAGTAGCCTATTGTTTAAATATAGCAACTAATTTGTAGAGTTAATACTGCAAGTGTAATGAGGCTTACAAATAAAAATAATTCATATTATTACTGTTGATTGACAATATTATTTTTCCAATTTAATGAGAATAAAAGGATTATTTTCAATATATTAATTATTCATTTTAATTGTAGGAATTATCTCGGTTGACGTTAAAATTGTATTTATAATAATTATAAAATATTGGTAATTATTTTAAATTATTAAACCATATTTGGGTTAATTGATATCTAAGTATAAATGCAATTTACCGTAGATTTGTTAATACGCGAAATATGAGTAATTATCAACGAGAAATTTTCGAATTTCTAGAATACTTTCGATTTTGATTATTTTTCTATTCCACCAGCCCGAAACTCGTACATTGCCGCATCCTAGCAATGCAATGTAATTTTGAAGTTGAAAAATACTGTGAAAGTGTTTTCGTTGCGAGTAAACTGTTACTGTTAGTTTATTATTTACTTCAAGATAATGTTTTTATAAACATTTAATAGAGAATGGATCTACAGATATGCCTTTTTTTAAATTTTAAAATAAATTTCTATCATGAGATATAACCGTGTAAAGTTTGCTTAAACTGCATTTAAGTTGTACTCCGAATTAATGAATTATAAATTATTTTTACTAATTATAAGTGTCAGGGCGATTAATAATTATTGAGACATTATAACACAACACGTCCGATGAGGCATAAAATTAGTAGGTATTGGTATAAAATTTTTGTAAATAATATAATTTCGATAGCTGATGTAAAAGTAACACTTTGCCCGCAAGGGTAGATAAAGTAAAATTTGAGTAGGGAAAATAAAATTTGTGTAGATAAAATAAAATTAGATTTTTTCCATTTTTTTCTTCAAATTCGTTTTCACACATTTCTGCATCTACTTTGTGAAAAAAGTAGAATGAAAAACATTACAAAAACAAACTCCGAAGTTGTGATTTAACAATAATTTAGTTGATTAAATTTTTATTGGATAAGGCTTCGAAAAATTTTAAAACAATCATTTTAATTATAAATGTTTAATGGCGTTACGTTTCGGTCTGGTTTTGACCATTATCAAGCCGATGAATTTTTTATGAAACAGAATTACATTGTTAAATTGTTTGAAATTTGAAATAATTAAATTTTACTAAATTATTACAATTATAAGAACCATCTTGCAAGATGATGAGTCAAGCCATTATTTGTCATTATTTGACGGCATTGGCCTCACCTCACACCGAAATCACGTCCGCCTATGATCAACAGTTTTCCTACCTCAATAAAACTTCGCCGAAAAAACGTTATAGGTTTGCCAAATGTTTTTAACGGTTCGGTTTGGTTCGCTTTTAGCTGCGGTTCGTTCCGGTTCGGTTCGAGTCCCTGCTTATGAAATAACACTTTTCTTTCGTCGATAAAATATAATTTTATCATCTTGTATTTATCTAATTTGTACCTCAATCAAATCAAAAAAGAAATTGTAAATATGTACCTACCTACCTGCATGGGTTCGAACCTGAGTTACCAGTAAACAATCGATTTGAGTTTTTGAAACTTGTGTTGTTTGCGTTTCCGTAGCCACCCGACGCCATCGTTGGCACTGGCAGGTGCTCAGAGATAAATGTTGCAGACTCTCACATTATTTACCAAAGACAGCGGCGCACTTCGATCCTCTGCTGCCACTTTTCACGTCCTACGGAAGTTCAGTTCAGCGCGAGTATCGATTCCTAGCATAGCTCGGGTGGAACTTATAGTTGCCGATAACTTTACCGATAAGTTTTATTCCGAGATGGAGATGTGAACTGAGAGATATTGCCAACGACCAACGAGGTGGTGTTTGCAATATGGACTTGTTTATATTCTTGATTCGTTCATTTATAATATGAAACGGATAGTCGGCACGTTATGTGCTCGACCTAGAGCCGGTTTTTGAAATGATATTTAACTCACCAATTAGAAAACTGCCCGTTAAATTTATTGAAAGGTTAAAATTGTTTTCAATTTATGAAATACCAGTCAATACAAACAAATGATGAAAATCATAGTTTATTAAACGTCAGTTAATTTATCAAAATTGTTTACAATGGCAGAAACATTTGCTTTGCGCCCTTGGGCGGCAAAGTAGAATAACGCGCCCGTGGTCGGTTAAGTGTGCATAGAATTCGTCCAATCAAAATTAATTTAATTTTTTTACCATACGCCACCTTGTATTTTTATAGTAATAAGTATTATTTCGTGTTTTCAAAAACAAATTACAAATAATTCCGAAGAAATTTAAATATGCAGTTGTGCGTAAAATGTTGAAAAGGCCCTCGCAAGCGTTTCTTTCGGCCATTTGCATAATAAGCTGTGATAATTTTAACGGGATTTCCATGATAAATTTTGTATAAGATTCTAGTCTACAAAAGTAAATTTACCACTGAAAGTGAACTCTATACTACGTACCTGGAAAGGACGCGCGCGTTAGAGACTCAGTGGTAGGTTTGTATTTAAAAAACGGATGTATTTTGCACATGTTCTTCATGAGTTAGACAGTGATAAAGATACTCCCCAAATGCTATACGCCATAAGTCTGTTTCTCTCTCAACTTGACTCACGGCTGCTGTTTTGTAATGTGGTACGTCTCCCTTCCAGGTACGTAGTATAGAGTTCACTGAACACTGACAAATTCCGTAGCGTTTGAGAAATATTCGCTACTGTCATGAGGAAGCTGATCTTGAATCACTCTATATTTTGCTTATGAAAATTGTTGCATTTTCATTAGTTCAGTCAAATTAGAAATTTATTATAATATTTAAGTCCAAAACAGGACTGAATATTTTCAATTCATTGAGGGCTACTTAAGGAGGTTGATGACCATGACTAAAATGATGATAGGCTGAAATTTATAAAGTGCCTTCATTACACTATTGAGATTCTAATTTATTTATTTTAATTTTCGTCTATCCGGTTTTTGAGTAATTGAATGTTGAACTTACGCTCGTTTTACATGGACTCTTATGGCAAATTATCTAGAAAAATGTAAGCATGCCAATCATTTTTTGATTAGTGAATTAGTAATTATTGTAAAAATATATCACCGCAACTGAACGAATTGCAATGATATCGGCCAACGCGCGTTGAGCGAATTTTGTTTTACATTATCAAAAAGATTTTTATTTTCATATCCGCCCCCAAGCCATCTCTATGTTACTGCTGAGTTTTGAACCATGGATGACTGGATTTCTGAGTTGTCAGAACCATAGTCGGTCACATGACACAATCATCTATCAACCTTTGAAATAAGTTATGTATGCCGGCCATATCTAGTTATGATGTCTTCCCTAAAATGTAGTCGTTTTGGTTGATTTACGGACAATCTCACGGCCATCAGAATAAAAGCGGAATAGAATAAAAACCTATAAACACGTCACAGAAATCTAGAACTATCATTAAAAGTTCATTACGGTACATTGGCCACGGCAGTGTTTGGTTTGCGCGCACGGAAAACATCAAAAAGCTTTTCCGAAGTTACACACGGTACTAATTACGTCACTGGCACTGCAATTCAGCAATTCCAACCCACTAAACTGCGCTATTTGCTACGTGGCACACTGAATCGCTTATTTGTTTTGAAATTGATTTCGAATTCGTTTTAAATTTAGACAGTTAAGGACATTCACCAGTAAATCAAGTTTCTAGAGATGTTCATCAAATTAAAGCGTCATTTCCTCTAGAAAGAGCAATTATTAGTCAATCGCCGAGTGCATAACATGACCGATTGTAGTTGTGACATCTCAGGTTCGAACAATGTCCATCTAATGTGTATCTAATTTTTCAAAGTATGTCCTGTACAATATATATAAATTTCTTTTTATATTGTAATCTTATAATATGAATTTACTTGTTAACGTAAATGGATTTTTCTGTTGAGCACTACAGTTTATTATAATTATTATTTTATCTATTTTTGCCAATTTCTCTGTACTAAGACAGGTATTATTATTATTATCACTCGTTCTGCCCAATTTCGGTTGAGCAGACAATTTTGCATCTGTCGCCATTATATCTGAAGGGAGGTATTGGAATCATTCTAAAAATTGTGTATTTTGTGGATTTGTTAAGAGGTAAATGGAAGCAATTTCTTTTTTGTTCAACTCGTATCAAAAGCCATATTTCGATTACCTAAAAGCGAAATAATATACGTTTGAGATACTTTCCTTTGGTGATATTTCCAGTAAGAAATTTGATAGGAGTATTTGGATGTTTGTTTATATCTATCTACTCGTATACCTTCCAATTCAGAGACTGTGCGTGGAATATAAAATACTTTTTCTTTTTCTTGGTAAAAACATTTTTACACTTCATTGATGCGGCTTTCCCTGAATATTTTTATGTTATATGAGACAAAATTTGATAGCCATGACAAATCAACGTACCATAAACCATGGAGTTTATTGTACGATATTTCTTATTTATAAAACATTGCCAGAATGCTTCTCCTCCTCCAATCTTAAATATGCTAAATAAATAATAACAAATAAAATTTTATATTTTCACAAATGTCAAAAATTTGTTTGTCTGCTTACTTTAGATCATATAGATTACTTACTAGATGAAAGATACTTTCAAACATTAAAATCAAGAGAGATGAAAATAGTACGTAAGCTATATGACCTAAGCTGCTTACCTATGAAAATAAATATACCGTGAGTTTATTTTAATGTGAAACATGGGATTTTTCATATCCACGGTTACGACTTTAACACCATGATGTTTTAGAGCGGTCTTTTTAAAATTTTAACTTTAACTATTTTATCCTTGAACAATATAAGATATTTGGTCAGCTGCAATAGTTCCAAGGGACGCTTTCAACATAAACTTTTAAATTTTTAAAGTATAAGTCGAATTTCTAGGTAGCAGCAGTGTGACACCAATTAACAAATTCAAATTTATTCCCTATGTTTCATTATCGCTCGAATACATTGCTGTCAAATTTGTAACCATAATATAATATTAGCATTTATTTACCTACTTCGGCTACCTAGGACTGCCACACTGGACATTCCATCTTCATCAATAACTCTTTGTGTATAACTTTCACGTCAAAAACGCGTTATAGTCTTTTGTCAAACGCGTTAAATAAAATTACTATCAAAATTATTTAGGTATAATGTTTTTTCATTGATAATAGTAGAGAGTCATCCTAAAGCTGTTTGTCCATTTAAGCCTTTAGTACAAGCCCTTGTTACTACCACCAGCTGGTGCCCGATAACTTTGTAGCTGTCCAGTTAATAGTATCCCAACTTGAAATGGTGACGAGAGGAGAGACTGATCCGAGTCAAGACGTGAACATTTTACATCTGATCCGGATTTGAACCCGCGTCCTCGGTGTTTAGAGGCTAACTTTGGTGTCTCGTTGTTAAATAAAAAATTAAATTTGTTATAATTAAATTAGGTACTAATACACCATTTTATAACTTCAATGAATTTTGTAAAAGAAGAATTAGGTAATAATTCATTGATAGCTTCAAAATTTCTCTCTTTCCCAGATTTAGAAGCATGAAAGAATCTTCATAGAATCCATGTATGAACATGGCTTAACGTATCAATTAAATTTCTTATTTCTACTCCTAGTATTGAAACATCATTTAACGATTGGTTTCCATGGCACTAAATAACATTTGAAACACATCTCGACAAACCGTGGCTTTGGTTGTTTTTAGTCACGGGCTGAATATAGCGACTGATATATTAAGTACGGGGTGAAGTTGGCTCCTATATTTGAAATTTAATGTTTGTGAAAAAGTGAGAGAAATTGTCAATTATTTTTCAATATGATAATTAAATACACTTGCCTAAGTAGAATTTTGTTGCTACGTATTTATATTATCATTATGATTTAACCTCGCTGCGCTCGTTCTAAAAAACTTGTGACTCAAATATGACGTTTATTAAACTTGATAAATAATAATACCTACTATTCTTATTATGAAAGCTTACAAATTGTAGTGTCAAATGCGCATTAAGGATACCTTTTAGGTCAGAAATCGCTTACAATGTTACAAATTAATTCATTAATTCACTCTGTGTCAGCTTAAAACTATCATATCCACTTTAAAGTTCATAAATATGAAGGAATAGATTTTATAGTGATTCTGTTACGCTGTGACATAACTAGATCCCTATGGCATAAGTTCAACATAGAACAATTGAGAATCTCGTGTAATAAATAAAACATGATTGGTTCTCGTTCATGGGCATTTTATCGACTATTTGACTTAACATGAAATATTTATGAAATGGTAGTTTATGTCAGTTGAGCAGCGCAGTTTGTCAGAAACAATTTAGTAATTTAAACGTCAGTGTGATGTTGTGTAATTTTTACTACATTTCGTTGAATTTATGATTATATGACCTGACAATTTCACGAACATTAGCGAGGCGACAATGAAAACATTTAAATACATTTGTGCCGAACGCGCGCACTGCGCTTGTTGGAATTAATTTTTATTTTACAACTGGGAAACTAAATTAAAATAATAAATTCGTGATTTTTATTGCTGCATACATTTAGCGCTCCCGGCCAAATTATCTCATGATAATATTTGACGCGATTTTCATTCACTGAAATTTGAAACGCAGTTTTAATTCTGTTTTGCATGTATTTAATAGGTTGGTAAATTTTACAGCAGTTGTACCGGAAAATAATAACGCAGCGGCCCAGATTCGGATATTTAAAAAGCTTCCATATAAAAAATAATTTTTACAACAAATTAATATTTTTATTCATACACAAAATAACAAAATAAGTCAAAGATGTTCAGTATGCAGGAACATCGAGGCGGCAAAGGTAAAATCATTTATGAGACCGGATTTATAGATAATATGCCTTTTGCTCAAAATTTATGGCATAATAAATATTTTTCAATTTTTCAAAAGAAATATATTTTTGTGCATTTAAACTAGATTGCGTACCTGGCTGGATTCGAACTTGAGTCGTCAGAACCACAGTCGGTCGCTTTAGCGCACTCAGCTATATATGCTTTTTACCTGCCGCTATATTTGAAGTGGTATTTTTTTGAAGAGTGAAAAGTCTTCTTTCAAAAATTTCGGTCAGTTTGGACAAAAAATATTGTCTTTTTTTATAATAAGAATAAGAGGAATAATTATTTGCTACATACTTTATACAAAAGTTTTCTTTATCTGGTCGCATTAAACAGTAAATTGTATTAAAATTAAATTTATCAGATACAACGCTGAAATCTTGAAATTATAATATGATCGGCTGATATTTGTTTCTGCGTAAAATAATATTGACAGGTTGGTGAATAAATATGTTAGTAATCAAATATTGCAGTGATTGTACATTTTTGTTAAAATTTCAATTTTCTAGATAAGGCGGAAGGTTGTGTTCTGGCCACATCAAATTTTTTATTAACATTTTATGATTTTTAAGTGCCTTTTTTTGTTTTGTTTTAGCCTTTTAGTCTGGTCTCTAATGATCACTCTGTAGTAGTTCAATTAAATGATTTGCTACAGATACATTACAAAAGATAAATCCAATCTCTTTTATTCTCTCTCGCTCTCTCTCTCCTCTTATGTAGTTTGGCAGCTGCAAGAACTCAACACGTCCACATGTATTATGTATCAAATCCATTGAAAATGCGTTTGTATTTACTGGCGCGCTGCTTTGCAAAATCGAATGTTCATGTATTATCAAACAGCTATTTGCGATCGATCGCATATTGTTTAAGACCGAGCACAGCTGATGCTGCGGTCCTGATGCTCCGTTGTTTTGTTCTACTCACGTATGGTCAACTACGATGCGCTTTTGTCTGCCAGAGCCAAACGCTAGAATTGTCACATTCAAGAAGTAGACGAAAAGTCATATTCATACTACTGACAATAGAATTATTAATTGTTGTTCTTAAAGGCATGTTTACACAAGGATTCTTTCATGCATCTGAATGTAGAAAATATAATCCTGGTGAGAATCGCTTGTCAAATTGATTCTTCAATGAGTCTTGGAAAAGGAACATTCGAATTCATTGATAGCTTCAAAACAGTGAATTTATTTTAAGGGACCGATATACCTTGCGTGTAGTTATTAAAATAATTACTAGTCTATTTTGATTACTTTATAAACTAAATTTTGCTAACAGTTTACTAGTTGTATGTATCCTTTTCCGATTTTCTAAGAATGATTTTCACTAAGCCAAAAGAGTAGATTGAAGGAAGTAATAACTGCATAGTTAACTTAATTTTATTTAAAAATGACGATATTTCGGCTATTGGTCCTTGGTTAACAACAACGATTTTTGTTGATTGGACTGTCCAAAAGAACATAAACATTAAAATAGTAAGAATACATTGGACACTAAAATTAAAATGATATTGTAGTAAGTTTTTTATATAAATATTGTGTTAAGTCCTACTTAATATTTAAAAAATATATAAGTAGTACACCTACCAACCATTTTTTCTATAAGACTTTCGTTATATTTATTATTATTATTATAAATTGTATGCTAATAATTGTTTTTTTTTTCAGGTAAGCCAAGTTCTACTCTTTATATTAACCGTACGTAGTAAATATACTGAAAAACGGTACAAGTATACGTCACACATCAAAGATGTAAGGTAGGAAAGGAACTACAATACAAAATATATTTATTTATCTACGACCATTATTGAATAATACATTCATTATATAGTAACTGTAGTAAGATAAACCCGTCCAAAAGACACATTATGCGTTCATTATTCAACACTACTGTCACTGTCATCACATAAAAATGTGAGGTTAGATTAATATTTTAATGAATAAAAATTCTAAATGTTTTATTTAAAAAGTCGTAGATAAAGCGTCGTATTTGACTCGCACATAATGGCTATAATTAACTCGGATGAATATACACTCACCTTCAGCTCGTCGTGCATAAAGTTTCATCCTCTTGAATTATAGCCTATGCGTACAGATGGCAATTTAGTTATTTTACTTTTTTGTACCTAATTATAGATATTTGATACATAAAACGAGAAATTTTTACCTTTTTAGGTACCTTACTATTTTTGCAAATTTTAATTTTGTTACTAGTTTATTAAAGTTTTGAACAAATTATTTAAAATTTATAATCTAAAAATACTTTTTAGTACCTACTTAATTTCAAATTATTTAGTACCTAAAACATGAATTTTTTAACCTATTTATGTGCCTAAATTCCCATCTCTAATTATGTGCTCGTTATTATAGCAGTAAGTTGTAAGTTGGCGAACTTTGACTCAGCTCTGTGTAGATCATAGGCACATTCTGTCTCTACCTTACCGCTCCGGCCAACTCTGGCTGCAGGGACAGTAAATATATCAATAATGATTTTAAAGTTAGTTTTCGTTTTGAAATAAATTCATTCGTTGTATTATTTTCCAACAGCTGTAAGCGCGATATATTCATCCATTAATTAAAACTTGTAGCAATTAAAATACACAAATGTCCAATGTATTTTGCGAACTGCGCGCATTTTCAGTTATTTTTCGCATCCATTTGTGAGCTACAACTAAAACAATTCTTCTATCGTGTTCATGCAAATTATACAAACATAAATTTTTTGGGACATGTGAAACAAAATATTTTTCGCGAAGATGTAAATTTACAAAAAGGCAGTTAGAGTGAATATCAGTTGACATTAAAGGTGGCAAATCACTGTACATTTTCGTCAAGCGGAAACTACAATTAATCTTTTATAATATTTAACGTAAACTTGTACAAATTTTTGTACCTTTTTAATCACAATATTGCAATTTTAGCTCGTGATTCTATTAAATAAATAATGAAAACAACACTACAAAAGGCGGATTTATTTCTTTTCCCAGTCAAATCATGATAAAGAATTGGACCACGAAAGTAGGTATTTTTTCACAAGATCAAGATGAATAAAATTAATCAAAAATACGATTTAATATTACACATGAATAAAGTTTAATCGCTGTTTAGTTACCCTATAAAAGTCAATGTTGTGCTCAAGATTACTTTTTGGCCTCCTGAAGTGTAAACATTATCACAGATCGTTGACGTCTATGACAGTTGCGATTTTACATAATATGCTATGGACCTTACCGCATATTATTCGGTAAAGAGCATTGAATTTGATTGATTTAAAAGGCCACTAAAAATTAACTTAAAAATAAATTAGAAAGCCTACAAAATCGCTACTTTACACAATTTATTGTTCAATAAAGATCATTTTTAAAAACTATTTAAAATCGTGTTTCACCAATATTTTTTTAAAAAATAATTAAACAAAATAATAGCTGTTGGTAACGATTTTTGATTAGCGTTAAATCTTACGTTACGTACCTATTACACTTCATTTATATAATTTTTTATTTGGTATAAAATTATTTTTGCTAATATAATTTAAAATTTAATCCATACATTTAGTAATAACGACATGGTTGGTAAGGATTGTGTTATGGCTATTTGTACTCACTAACTCACTTTAATTGAAATTACTGTGTATACTTGCTACTTGCTAAACATTTCGAAGAAATATATAATATAAACAGGGTGCTGCAAGATGTTGTGAAGTTTGTAATTAAGCATAAGATAATTAATACATCTTCTTAATTTATTGTCACAATATAACAAACAATTGCAGCACATATTTATAGGTCAGTTAGAAAAATATTAATATTTTTACATATAAAAAATAAATATAATAGGTATTTAAAAAAGTCGAGAAATCTCGACGAGATTCTCGGCCGAGACGAGACTTAATTGTTCGAGACGAGAAAAAATCGAGACGAGACTTGATTTTTTTTCTTCGAGACGAGACGAGACAAGGTGATTTCTCGTCTCGTCTCGTCTCGACAGAAACACTAATTAATAACATTTAATGCGCATTTCAGCTATTAAGCCATCTTCAGAAGTATTACAAAAATAAATAGGTATGATTGTCAAAAAATATACCTAATACATAATATGTGCGTTAAGGTATTTGTACATCGCTCGGTTTTTTAAAGCACGCTGTTTCGCGTCGTACTCTAATAAAGAACTTCGCGTTGTAAAATAAAACCTACCGCACTTACAATGTAAATAACTATTATTTCATTCTGTGACATAAATGACATTTTTCGGACTATTTATAGGCCGCAAAATACATTTTCGTCATAAGAAGAAACAACGATTACCTAATCTTTGATAATATGTAATCGTGTACAAATTTCAATAAATAATTTTTGAAATTTTTTGAATACTTTTGCAATTTTAGCTCGTGATTTTACATTAAAAGCTTAGGCCCCTCTAAAGTAAAATTTTGCGGCTCTATAACAAGGCTATTGCTAGTTATCTTCATTTGAAAATAAAAATATTCCGGTCATTTGACATTTATTACCGTTTAAACCCGAAGACAGTTAAAACTAGTTTAAACTAGTAAAACTCGAAAAATTTAAGGCTATTTGTTTAAATTAATCTAACCTAATCATACCTAACTTCGCGCATTGGCTATTCATAACTAGGGTATGACTAGGTTAGGTTCGGGTTTTGACGGTAACAAATGATTACAATAAATTATATTTCATTAAATGAATCACTGCACTCGAAAAGAAAGGGTATGAAATAAAATATTGTATGTATCTCAGCAAACAGTGTCATTAAGGTAGATAATCACAAGTATCTTAATGTTTCACTTTTTGTCTTAGATACATAAATAACTATTTTACGTGTAACCCTCGTGTATTATAAATCATTTGCCGTCTGTTTTATATAGTGGACGATCGGCTGCGAATCATACATCCGCGTACGACTTGCCACCTTAACCTCTGTCTTAGAGCATCGTATTTGCTTCTGGCTGTTTACATTTCGCTTTTGCTTCTTGCTCGACTTCAAAACAAGATCAGTTGATATTCGCGCATCAGCGTTTCTCGCTGGCATTTTTATCTGCTATCTGCGCCGGGCTGCCGGGAAGCGTACGGCAAATTTTATATTTATTCAGAAGATTAAACAAAATTTCATATTACAAATGTTGCTGGTGTTTGTACGAATTGTATGTACGCCGAGGAAAGTTTGTGATGATGTGATGCAATTTGCTCCAGTTCAAATTCGATAAAAACGCGGATTTGTTGTGCGCTAAGGTTTTTGTCAATATTAAGGTTATCATTTTACAAGCGGAATCTTTTGACATTTATTCAAACAGTCAACTACCTAATTGTCCACATATTATTAAAAATACTAAGGCAATCGTAAACCTTATAGCAATTTTTATTATTTTATATTTACTTTTAATGTTGATGACAGAAATAAACAAAATTTTTAAAGAGCATTTATCTGATAATAATACACTTAAAAATGAATCATCAAGACAATCGTCAGTTTCGTTCGGTAATTATGAAGCTGTAAAGTTGGCCTCTTATACATTGCAATCATAGGAAGGTGACTAATTCGTGCGTTATTAAATTAGTGTATCTACAATTTAACGAAAAACTAGCACAATCTTCATTCGTTCATTAAATATAAAAGAAGGTCATATTAAATTTTCAAGGGAATCGTCAGTTCATAAAATAAATATATTTTATAATATTTTAGTCCTTTAAAATATCGTAATCTAGGCAATGAGCTATTATTTACATTTTTTATGATTATTTTCACTGATTTTCATTGTTTCATCGCCTACGTTTTTCGAAATTTTATTTTAGAGTTACATTTTAGAATAATTTAGAATAGTTAGGTACTAAACAAATTTGGAGAGCATATACTAAATTTTTTGTATGTACGTACACAAACTGAGTTTTAGAGGACTCATCTAATTTATAGACTCGGCTTGCGCCTCGTCCGTGAATAGATTCGTCCTCTAAAACTATGATGCGTACTTGTTACGTGAATAACTATATTCGCCGATTGACATAAAAAGTACTACTTTATTGACAGCTGACAGTCTCTGAAGTGTCACTTTTAATGCCTAGACAATAAAATTATTATTAATGCCTTGGTAGTAAAAGTAATTGATGCTATGGTGAAACAAATAAATTTCATGAAAATAAACAACAAAGTTGTTTTAAACCAATCGCTCATTAACAGCAACCGTTAAGTATTAATTAATAACAATCAGCGAAAAATAGCGTGTTTAACATAGCAGAAAATACAGATTTACTGCCTAAACTTAAAACTCTAGCCGCGTCAACAAATCTAATATTTTCTTGCCTAGTAAAACAAATAACAATTTTTCAACATTATAGTTGCAGTGTCCCAGCAAATTTAAAAGTCAAGTCTACACTATGTTTAATTATTTTGCGTGCGGTTACAAAATGTTTCGTGTGTACGAGCCCTTAGCTTTCCTCTCTTTCGAACCTTTAAGAGAGAATCCTCTCTCTCTGAGAGAGTTTCTCATCTCATCTGAAGGCGCGTATGTAAATGAACGCACTCGATGTCAAATATACATTGCAAATGCGTCGTAACGACCTTTGCGAACTTTACAAATGCAGACTTTCCCGGCTTTTTATGTAAACCACATAAAAGAAGAAGTTCTAGTGCGGCTGTATTCACAGCAGTACGGAATACTAGGAAATGCGAAATACTCAACCCACTGAAAGAAATGCTGGCAAAGCGAATACATGTGACGGAATACGTAATTTGTTAATTTACACGTGTTGCTCCAAGAATGAGAAATAAAAGTGTTTACTGTCCTAGAGAAAGAATGTGCCTATGTTCTACACAGAGCTGAATCAATGTTCGCCGACTTATTACTCGCTTAAACGCAACTGAGTAAAGAAAAAAAACAAGCTGGGCGACTTCTTTATACGAGTACACTACTAAGTGAAATACCCGGTTTTGTCCGGGTTGAAATTCAATTTATTAGTGTACACAATAGATTAAATCTTTGTAAGTTTACAATATATTTTGTATATTTGGCAGATGTTTGCTCCTTATGCCTCCCTATGTTTTTTCTCGGCTGCTCAAAAAAACCCATCTGAATTAGTAAGCTGGCGGACTAACAATTTAATATGCCTATATTTTAGGTTAGATCCTTAACTATTACTGTACTATATTTAAACCGAATCGATGCAGTACATTAGCAAGCCGCCATTTTGTTTAATGATGGCGGACTGTAATTTTAATAGACCTATGTTTCAAGTCAGATTCTTAGCTATAACTGTACCAAATTAGAAGTATATTTTGAGATAGCTAGCCGCCATTTTGTTTCAATTTGTTTATAATTCCAGTCAAATTATGATAAGAATTGGACCACAAAAGTATAACAAATATTTTTCTATAACCATTGAAATATTTAAAAAAATTAAATGAGCAAACGATAACGTATATTTCAAATAAATTTTTGTACTAATACTATAGCATTTGTCAAGCGTTGATTGATGACAAAACAATAACTGTAATTTTTACTCAAGGGATAGAAGTAGAACCAAAAATATGACGTTTCAGCAACTTATTTTTATATATTATAGAAAGAAAAATATTTAATTTTAAATGTGAATGAAGTTTAATCGTTGTTTAGTGACCCCATAAAATTCAACTACTTTCCATGTGTAACCCTCAAGTATTATGAACCATGTGCCGTCTCTTTTATATAGTGAACAATAAATTGCCGTCATCGACTGTGAATCATATATCCGCGTATGATTTGCCACCTTAAGATACGAATGAGTATAGTAGACAGGCCTCTAACAAATAACGAATAAGTTATTCTCGATCGAAATTCTAGAATATATTCTTACAATCTCTCTTCTTCCGGCAACATTTTCTAAAACTCTAATTCTTTTCATACCCTTCGTTGCTCGTTCGAACACTAAAGCCTTTCGGCCGGACCATAAAATATTCATAAAATATTTGAGTTTGTGTAGCAGAGGTCAGCTAGAAGTTTTATCGTCAATGGCGAGTTATTTTACGTCGCCATATTAAAAACCTCAAGGGTCCTTTGGTACGCATACAAATCCCGCGCGACGAAATCGCGGAGAATACTTGAAAGAGAGAGATTACAGCACTCGCCACTGCTAAAGCTGAGTTTACACGGCGTAGTTTCACCCGCGGTATTGTACTTATATTGATTTTTACTTCTCCGGCCTATACTATAATGGGGGAAGTACTGCAATCGTGATTTTTGGCAGTTCGAGATCTTCACGTTTTAGACCCTACTGAACCCAAGAAACAAAATTTTAAAAAAATCGGTCGATCGGTCTATCTGTCGGTCTGTCTGTCTGTCCAGAAGCACGATAACTTGAGAACGCATACGAATTTTCGACTGAAATTTTATATATAAGCTTTTTACAAAAAAGTTAGTTTTAAGTTCTTTAATAAGCTTTATATTATCAACTTTTTTAATTACATATTTTAAATTAGTAGGGAAGTGGTGCCATGAATAGAACATTTTTTTGAAAAAAAAATACTGTGTAAAATCTTCTGTATATTTTGTAATTACAACCATACCAAAAACACGAGTATTCATATACGTTTCAGAAAACAATATTAGTTCTAAAAAATATTAATAGTCTTTCCCAACAAATAAAGTTTTTTGTTTGGTCCATTCAAATGAAATAATGCAATTTATCACGAAATACCTAACGACAGGAAAAAATTGTCAAACGGCAGAAGGACAACACATCCTTTCCAAAAGGTGAAACAAAAATTTAAATTGTTCGATAAGACCTTTTGGATAACTTATATCGAACGGGTTGAACGGATGTGTGATATTGTTTATTTTCGTAGCTTGGTAACTGTATTGAAACTGTTAGTTTCGTATATGGGCGTGGGAAAAAATATTATTTATTTGGATATAGTTCAGTTATATTTATTTAAAATGATGATATTTATTAATTTTTCGTATAAAATATTAATATTTCGTTATAAGTGACGTTCCCACCCGTTACATTTAATAATTTCATCCCGTCATCCTACTGTATTTCCAGCCACAAAATTACTTGAGTCTTCAGTCACACTGTAACAGATTTAAACCTCCTCGATTTAAACCCTTTAAGATTTATACAAGACATCCCGTTCCCTATGACGTAGTAATTGATGATTTTAATATTAATAATTAAAGAGACATGACGTCACGAGTTTCATTATATGAACGATGTGACACTGTGACAGTGACGTCACTGTGACAAATTATCCGCCATTATGAAATGAAAATGATGAAAAGTCCGCAAAATGCCTGTCGGGTGTAACAATATACATAAGTATAGAGCAATTTTCTTTTTCATTCTGTATTATTCAAAGACGACCAGTTTAATTTTATTCATAAATCAAATATTAGGAAGATGCATATTTTAAATACATTACATCTATGCTTGTAAGTATTATTATACTAGAATAATTATATACGATATGATATAATAATCAATATTAATTAATTATTTTTCATAGCTTAGCATAGCTTAGCAACCAATCGACATGTTTGAATTTGATGGTGATACCTGTCAACATATTGAAAATATTCATTAAATAAATATTAATTCATAACTATTAGCGAAGAAAAATGTGTTTAACATGACAAAAATACAGATTTACTGCTAAACTAGATTCATAGACTCGGCTGAGCTTCGTCTATGAAACTCTAGCCGCGGCAGTAAATCTATTATTTTTTGCCTAGGTAGTTAAAAAAATAATTATTTTTTATTATTTTTTTAAAAAGCAAGAAAAGCATTAAAACTTGATCTTGTGATTTCTTTTTATCTGATTCATCCAGATTTTGAAAAATATCAATTTTTAGCAAAGGTATATTTTCTATAAATATGGTCTCTGATAATAACATAATACATACCTATACATAATTGAGAGTATTTCACAGACGTGAGTTTTGACCAATTAGAATGCTTTATTTTTTCGAAGAAGGCAGTTTTTTAGCGATAAAATTTAATGAAACCACAGTAGGTATATCCATTGGCACCCTTTGTTGAAAAGTTTGACATTTAAACTGTATTATTTTGACATTTGTGAAATAATATTTATGCAAATATAATTCGAGCCATAAAATAATTTCGTATAATTACTCATTATTTATTCGTACGTCGAAACTACAACTCGGGTCAAAATTGACTTTTAAATACTCCAGCTTCTCTGTCGTAATTTAAATGTCAATTTTAACACTCGTTTGTCTGTTACTACGCAACAACTACTCGTAATTTTACCAATAAATTTATAGCTCTTATTATATTACTTATGAGTAAATCCTGTGTAATTCTAGCAAAAATAAATTGTATAAATTCTTCAAAGAGCATAAATTGAAATATAAAACTCTAATACGATTATTGGCTCCATAAATTGAAATTATGAAAAGCGGAAGAAGCGAACATAAAAACGTATCTGTTTGCAAAGCATAAGTAACGCTATTTTGAACTTCTTAGGAGTCACACAGTATAAAGATATGTTGATTCACAGAACTTGTTCATGCTGAATTCAGGTGTATGCATGTCTATATTTTGCTTTCTGGATGTTTTATATTCCTTTTTCCTGGCAACATCAAAGAGCAACATCGTTTAAAAGGAATAATATTTACTTCCGTTTCCTGAAGCCACGGAAGCACCTTTGTCATGACAACCACAACTTGTATTTGTCAACAACTCAATTATTTTTTGCGATAGTTTCGCTAATCGTCGCTACGACCCGGGATTTTTTTCAGAGAAAAAATTCCTAAATCACTTTTGTTATTTATGTGACGTATTCAATATTTCTGGGGCCTAAAAGAGTCGTTTCCTGGGTTTTCTTACAGGAAACTTCATTATCGGCAAAGAAATTTGGAGGAGAAATAGGCCAGGCTATTATTTATGTAACGTATGAGATATGAGATGAAATGGTTGCTGGGACACCTTTTCGCTACATTAAATTTGGAAATATTTACTACATTTACTTTCTATATTTTTGGTATAAAAACGTTTTAGATATCTGAAAACATCATTTTTACATTCGTCCCTATTTTTTATACGAGTATATTCACATTTATTATTTTACTTGAATATAAAAAAATATAAAACGAACTTACCCATTTTATTCATACATATTTTATTTAATAAATACACGAATCATAAAAAATTTGATTCCACAAGAATTTAGTAAATAGGCGGATAGAATCTAAAAAATAAATTTTGATCAACACCAACACAATATTCATGAAAAACAATTAGTATTTAAATTTTTTTCCGTACATGGTATTATTTGGAAATTAAATTATTGTTTATAATTTGGAGTATGAAACTTCAGTATCAGTATTCAGTATATTGTAGTCCATGATTGTGTAACTGCGTAAAATTCCATTATGACGATGACAGTGACAATAGTGATACAGTGATACATCGTTTATATCTTCTTCTGCAGTTTCCATAAAATATATTCGTGAGTACCTATAGTAAAAATAGTAGATAGAGTATGGCGGAGGTCTTGTGCTGGCCACACAAATTTGTATTTATAACATACAAATTAACGCACTCACCAATGGGCTACTTGTATGATTTTTTATTATTAAATATTTTTGAAGAAGAGATAAAAACTTGAAACCTAAATTTTTTATTTTCACAAAATAAATAATGAAAATTGGATAATATGTACGGCAATGTAATGACGTCAAAGCAAAATTTCTTTCTCAATTTAAGTAGGTACACAGTAAAAATTTTATTGAAATCGGTGTTAAATTTTTGTGTGTTAATAAAAACTTGTTAAAATAACACAATTTTCCTAGTAAATTTAACAAACCTAGAAATTGTTAATGCAATTTAAGTGTAAAATATATCTTTTAACACTTATTTTGTTATTTTAACCACAAAATATGTATATTTCATATTTACTAAGCACCTAGTTAAAATTCTGATATTATAATGTTAAATTAACAAATATTTTAGTTATTTTTTCGGTTAAATATTTTTGACCAAAACAGTTTGTTAATTTAACAAACACATTGTGTTTACATGAATTTAAAAAAGTAGTTACTTCTCCGTTGCTTTTACCTATATGGTTTGTAATAGAATATTATTTTGGTTTTTCTATAATAAACGATGTTACACAGGCAACATTTACTTCTATACTTTTTTAGTACCTACCTATACTACTTAGGTACCTACTGTATAAGTTATGGGCTTTATTTATTACAATAACAATTATTTTTGAACTTTTTTGAAAATAAATATTACCTATATTGTAAAATGCGTAGTAAGTAGTAACAAACAATTAGTTACATTTAACAAAAACTAGTGTTAAATTAACGACATTTTTATATAGCTTATATAACAAAAAAATTCTTAGTTTAGCTAAACATTGTGTTACTTGTAACACAATTAGTTTGTTAGCAAATAACACCAAAAATTGTTAAAACAACAAAACTAACATTGTTAAAGTAACAAAGTTTTTTGATAATTCATTAACAATTTTGCTTGTTGAAGATTAACTAAAGCGTAATTTGTTAAATTAACCAAAAATAAGTAGTGGACCTGTTGGAACCCTGTTTTGTGTTAAATGTGTGTTAATATTTTTTACTGTGTACTTTAAAAAGATAATGTTTTAGACCTAGGTTCATAAGTGATAAAAATCTAATTTTCAGTATCATACAAGTAGTCCATTGACCTGACTACAAACCGTATATAAATTTAACAGATAACTGCCCTATTGCCGAATATGAGGCTCTGTGATTTCTTTAAAAATTCTAATGTGGCCAGCACAAGACATCCCGCTATACTCTACCTACTCGTGTTACTGCAGGTACTTACAGGTACTCAGCAAATATATTTTAGTCAGAAACCAGAAGAAAATATAAACGATGTATCACTATTGTCACTGTCACTGTCATAATCAATTAAATTTTACGTAATAACAAATGTTAAGCAACTATAAACTACAAAGATACTGAAAAGAAAAAGTTAAATTCGTATTCTAGGGACTCTAAAATGTGCTTATTCATTAAAAACTCACACTGGAAAATTTTGACCCGTCACAATACCTCGTTTAAAAACGTCAATTAATTTTTAAATAAAAATAATAAACAAAATTTTTACTTTGAACCATCTTACTATCGAGTGCTGCACACCCCCTTCTATAATGAGTTCTTGCACATTTATCATCCTCCTCCGGGGTGGTAGGGGGTAGATGATGACGTCAGCGCATCAGCGGTGACACACACCGGAACTGCGCCATTACTTGACGTGTTCCGCGCTATTGTTCCCCCCCTTTTCCCACCCACAGATCCAGGACAAGTACTGACGACTTGAAGACGTGGATGGAGTTTTGTTATTTTGTTTTGTAAAGCAGACACTAGATGGTGCTGAAGTTGCAAGATGGGAGATTTGAAGAGAATGCGGTCAAGATGTAAATCAATTTTGAGGGGGAGTTGTATTGAAAATTGACTAAGGGGCTTGTTACTATGTTACTGATCTATAGATAGCGTATAGCTCGTCTTTGAAATTCTGTTTTATATTTTATACAATAACGTCACCGCTTTTTTCTTCACTGCAGTAATGATATACATGGTGTTTCACGAAAAGCAGTACATAAGCATGTAGCATGGGAAAACTGTTTTTTGCCCGCCAATGACTTTCTTCATCAATCAATTGGTTTTTATTGAAATAATTATTCAAATTAAAGAAAAAAGTTTATAAATTATTATTTTCAAATTGCATTAGTCTGTCTTACACCCTAGGATGTGTTTTCACAAGCGCGCTAACTCTAGACACCCCTGTTTGACATATTAGAATATCTGACGTAACTGACTAAGCTTGTTTGTTTTCCAGCAACTTATAAATATATTTATTAAATATATAATTTAGTTTTTTTCAAAATTAAAAGGATATTATAGGAAATCTAACGATATTTATTTCTTATATTATTATTAACATTTTATATTTGCAACATTTTTTGTGGCTATTTCTATATTTAAAACAAATTGAATTTATTGTTGTGTTATAAGAAAATTTCCTCTTCCGATTTTCGAAATGTGGACAAATCTTTTCATCTCTGTGCAATATCCTAAAGTTGAATACAAAGTTTCATTATTTTATCTTGTCTCGTTCATGAGTTATTGAACATCCAAACGCGCATCCAGCCACACACAGACATCATTGAGAAAATGGTCAAAACGGATTTAGAGGACCTCAAAACATGTATTGCCGCGAAAATCGCGGTATCGTATGTTTCCATTCCTAGACCTTTGACAGCTTTTTGAGAAACATAACCCAATATTTGAACTCATTCATAATAATTATACTCTCCCCAAATTAACTCAGGCTAAGATTAATCATAAGTGATAGCATTCCTCAAGTCTTTTAGTTTTTTTTTAAACATTATTTTTGGGTTCAGTAGGGTCTAAATCGTAAATATACATAAAAATCTTAAACTACCAAAAAATCACAATAATTACCTACAATACTTTCCCTTATTATAGGTCGGATAAATATAATAATGCATATTCATATAAACAAGTATCAGCTCTGGCCAAAATTATAATTATTGAGAGCACCATCAAACCGTCAACCGGCTTTTAAATCTAAATTTGCTTTAGTTGATTTATCTGGTATAATCTTCTGATACTGCGGCGTGAAACGATATTTCATTATTACATAACAAGTAAATCAACGATTCCATTTTTCCCGTAAAATCACAGCACAGTAAAAAACCAGCGCCACTAATTGACTTTAATCCTGAAGTGAAGGTATTTGCATTTTGTTGAAGAATCCGCCTGTTAATAATTCATTTTTCAGAATTTATACGCTAATTTGGTCGATACTTTTTGTTCTGTTTGCCGGTAAAATATCACGAGGAAACGAGAGAGGTTTAAATTTTTATGCCACTCTGTTTAGCGTAGATTAAATAATAGTTGTATAGGGTGATTCAAGTTAGTCTTCCTGATGAATGTTTTAAACGAAACCGCAAAATTATAAAGTGCATGCATTTTTTTATTTGATGTTTAGCTACAATTCAATACAATTTCTTAGCATGGTCTAACCTAATTCGATTTAATTTTCGATTACCACTATGTCGTTTATTTTGCGTCGTATTTTCTGTTTAAGCTCAGTTATAATTGTATTCGGTTTGCTCGTGTAGAATCTACTCTTCAAATAAACCCAGAGAAAGATGAGTTGTTCACATGATCCTTGCGGTCAATTAATGTTTTCTGAGATTATACGGCCATCAAATTTGTTGCGCAATGGCGTGATTGTTTCTGCTACTGTATGACTAGTAACAATTTCTTATTGAAACCAAAGATCCTCGATGTTCATATCTTCCAATTGGACCCACAAATTTTTCGCTCAGATGGCCAATTTTGTATAGTACCAAAATATTAACGTAGACCACACGGTATGCACTTCGCCATTCGCTGTGATAATTATAACGCGATTTCCGTCGTGATTAATTTTGTACAAAAGTCACTTTCACACTGACAAATAAAGAAATATTTGCTACTACCATGAGGAACCTGATCTTGAATCAACCTGTAGAAAAGATACCTACTCGATTATTATCTTCAATTAGTTTCATTCCTTTAAGCCCTGTTTACTGATAATTTCATAATTCTTTCTTGCTTCTGAACCCTGGAAACAAATATTTTCATTAGTTTGAGGCTATGAATGAATAATTTTTAATTATTGTAAGTATTACTCACGAGAATGTTAGTTTAGGTACTACTAGAAACCGATAGTGAATGTTGTAAGTGAGGGATTGCCATGTTTAGCTAAAGTGAAATAGTATACAAAGATAGTAACACAAAATGTCAAAAATATGTGAAATACATATAGCATACCTACATAATTTGTCCCAAGAACATTTCAAGAATGTGAACATCACGTTTGTAACTTACTACATTGGCCTATTAACGTCCTATTAATATCCTAGCGATTGCTAATGTCCGCACTTATACTTCATTTCACGTAAGGAAAAAGCGTTGGGTAAGATAAGGCGATGATATACTGAATCTGATTGGTCGAGATGAAAGGTGGATTTATACCAGCAAACATTTCATTTCCGTTCACATTACTTATACCTTCTTATTTTGAATTTCATAGTTACATCGAAATACTAGGTACATTATTCTATGGATAACAGCTTTGTTCACAAAACATACCTTTTTAAGTTCGCGCCAAATTTTGAACTTACAAAATGTGTGAGTGTAGAACGGACTACAATCGCAGTGCCATCTGCTTTTTTCTTACGTAAAATGAGGTATAACAACATTATCTATGTAATATCCCAGTGTTAGCAATTTGGAAATAATATCCCAATTATGCATCCCATGTACCTAATTCTCTGAGATGTTTGTATTGAGTATGTAATTTTTGATCATACGCAGGATGTGGCTAGGATATATACGTAATATCAGTTAAAGTACAACAATGAGATATTTTTAAACATTCCATAGACTATTCATTTCAAGTGGGTGAATATGGTTTCGTATAAAATTTTATATTTGTGTAATATTGCATTTTATTTCAAATATAGGTACCTATATTGTGGTTCTTATCATAATTTGACTGGGGATAAAAATATAGTGTTTGAAAAGGTTCAAAAATTGTACACGTTTACTTTAAATATTATAAAATATTAATCATCGTTGTTTCTTCTCATGTTGAAAATGTACAGTAGTTCACCACCTTAAGTTCTGTACAAAACAGTACTACTCCCCCTGTGACGGTCGTATATTTGTGTGCGTGTGTGTGTGTGTGTGCGTGGTCAACACATTAAAATAAACAAACTCGACGCGGTTGTTTTAATGAGCTTTTGATGATTGCCGAGTTAAATACAAACACACACACACATACAGACACATGTGCGAAAGTGGACCGTAGCCAGTCGGACACTAATACAGATTTGATTCGAAACAAACGCCGGTGACATAGCCGCCGACGGGAACTGGAAATGCGGTAGTTAACACCTTATTGCTTTGATAAAAAATATCACTGTTTAATGAGAATTTAGTTTACATGTTACTTTACACAAAATAGATGAATAAAGTCCCTTGCAGACTGAAACTTAAAAATTGTTACATTGCAACACAGCGAGTGTTTTGTGGCCTGTACCAGAATGGTATAATTTTATTTCAACAAGGATTACACTGTCGTGTCTTTTTAGTTTTGTATAAATATTTTGTAGTTATAATAATTACAATAATTCTTAAAAATGTCGAATTTATACAAACAATTATCTCATGATAGGCTTTAATTTTTAAAATTTTAATCTGTAGATCTGTAGATCCATGTCAAATTAATTCAGTTTAACTACCATCAAAATTTCAATACCAATAAAGAGTTGTCATTGATATACCTACTATGGTTTTATCATAAGTAATATAATAAGAACCATGAATTTATGGGTAAAATTACGAATAGTTGTTGCGTAATAACGAACAAACGAGTGTCAAAATTTGACATACATAAGCTGGAGTGATTTCAGAGTCAATTTTGACCCGGAGTTGTCGTTTCAACGCAGGAATTATGAGTAATTTTACCAAATTAATTTATGGCTCGAATTATATTTGCTTGAATATTTTTTGACAGATGGTTTAACCAATCATATTGCGTAATGATGACGTCAAATGACGTAATGCAACCAATAGAATTGAAAATGTAAAATGATGTATCTGACAACATAATTTTGTAGATTAGGTTTTTTTTTGTTACGTTAGTTACAAAAAATAAATAAATTTGTCACATGAAACATCAAAAATGTTTAGCGAAATGAGTCGTTTTGGTAGTATTTTTAAGAAGAAAAATATTCTTCCTAAATACCTTTCGAGATAATAATTTTTTGAGGGAATTTTTGTCTATTCCACGGCAACTTATTGCAATTTCACTCCACAAAACATCATCTGACAATTCCCCTCAACTTCGTTTCGGGAAATTGATAGATGATGTTTTGTGTCGTGAAATTGTTAGAAATAAGTTGCCGTGGAAACGACAAAACAATTCTCAAAAAATTATCATCTCTTATGGTATTACCCCTGATTATTTTACAATCGTCAAAATAATTCAGTTTATGTCTCAAAACCGGATCAAAACTTTCAATGTCAACTAAGGGTAACCATGGATATACCTGAAGTGGTTTTATCACTATAAAACTGCCTTCTTCGAAAACATTGAGCATTCTTGGTCAAAATGATGTATGTGAAATAATCAAATATATCGTTCAAAAGCTGCTTTTTCCGAACAAGTAGACAGAGCATTCTTATTGGTCAAAAATGACAAATGGAATAATTGACTTTATCTACGACCATTGAATAATACATTCATTATGTAGCTATTAACTGTAGCAAGATAAACCCCTCCACTTATGAGTTATGACACACTATTGTATTATGATTTCATAATTCAATACTATTGTTTTATGAGTCCATTAGGTATTCAACACAACTGTCAAATGAAGAACTGTCATCACACCAAAATGTGTGGTTAGGTTAAAATTTTAATCAATAAAAATTTGTAAAGAAATGTTTCAGTCGTAGATAGCACGTCGAATTTGACTCGCTCATATTTGCTATAATTAACTGGGATGATTATACACTCGCCTTCAGCTCGTGCATAAACTTTCATCCTCTTGAATTATAGCCTAGTTAGTATCGGGCAGTCGCGGTAATAGGAAAGAGAGTGGAATATTAATAATCAGTCATCAAGAGTATTCTAGCAAATCAGACATTGACGTCCGCAATCCAGGCCGCGAAGTAAAAAATGTATGTACGATAAATTTCGCGGCCGTGTTACTATTAGTAACGGTTGTGCACGCCAATGTCAGATATTTTTGACAGTTTGTTGTTACAAAAAATATCTCGTTTGCGAAATATGTTTAGTGTCCTCGAGAAATTTTAGGCCTCGGACTTCGCCTCGGTCAAAAATTCTGTTGGACGTTAAACAGACATTTCGCAACCTCGGTATACAAATAACTATATATAGAAATTCAAAATTATAATTTTTTTATTGTAAATTCCCCGTTGGGAAAATCTTTGCCCGCCAATGGCAGCGTTTATGAACCACTAATGTATATCCGCAATGAAAAAAATGTGTTACGAGAGCTGTAATTACCCGAAAAAAACAAATTATTTTATATGCGGGGCCGTTACAGGCTGCATATTTCGTTATCAAGCACAGGGATAAAAATTCCACAAACAAAATATTTTTGAATTAATTTCTTACTATAGAGCAGTGGAATTGTATGTTGTGATGTTTGAACGCGATACAAATTTGTTTGTTCAGATTTTTGTGTTGGTAATTAAGCGGTAAATGATGAAATATTTACAGTGGTGATACAGTCATTCTGAGCCTTATTGACACAATTGAACTGAATTATGAGGGTTGTTTAACACGTCAATAAAAATAAAACAAGATCAAACGACTATCAAATTATATATTCATTATGTTTGTTTTTAGTTTACTTTACATGTAGGTAGGTACATGCTTTTTAGCCAATAGCACTTCTAGTAAGTATTAGGTATGGTTTTCTGTCAATAGAACTTTCTGTAGATGTACGATGTACTGTAGAGTAGATTATAGCGTATCCCTAATAGCCTCTTGAATTAATTATTTGAAATAGTCGTTAATTAAATTTAATATGACAATTAATCATTTGAATGATTACAATAGTCGTTTTTAAGAGTAGTATCCCGTATTATCATGCTTTCCAACAACGTAATTAGCTCTCGTGTACTCGAGCTAATTGAGACATTGTTGGAAAGCACTCAAAAATTTCCGCGGATGACATTCAAATGTTAGTTGTTATGCAAAAATGTTATGTGATTCACTGTGACGAGAATGGCAAATATCGTTTTAAATTCTTTACAGACGAACGTAGAAATCTGTGAATGAATTTCTTTTTTTTTTTTTTCGTAATTACACTATTACACATTTTCATTCTAACAAAATCACAAATTCCGTAATGTAAACAAATAAAGTTCTGTAACTTTTAATTACTTTCAAATGATTCACTACTACAAAGCCATATTTACAAACAAAGTTTACTTGTATTTACATAGTGTGATGCGTACTTTAAGCAACTCTCCCTGTCATGCCATCTATGTTTAACTTTGCGCTAAGGCTGACAAGATTCGGACCTGAGTTGTCTGTACCACAATCGATTACAAAGCGCACTTATGATGATAAGCACGCTTTAAAAAATCTGATTTTGACTTTTAAGTTATAGGCGAAATTTTTTATAAGCCATTAAAGATTAATAAAGTTCTTCTAATATTAAGTTAACTTTTAAAAAGTTTATATACTTATACTTAATAGTTGATTGAATGAAACTTTGTGTCTATAAACTTTACAGTGTGTCCACCCTAAAGTAATTATTTCCCAGTAATGTCGCCACGCCGGAAGTAAATAAGTTCGAATACCAACCCACGAAAACATGTAAAGTGAATTTTTTATTCTCTCGTAAACCTGGTTCAATTAAATTTTTATGTGCATTCCGTCTCACCTCATTGTAATATTACAATTACACTGTAGCAAACTCAACGAATACAAGTATAGGAAACTGTACTCTATACTGAGTTGAATACGTGACCGATACTATCGCAACATCTATCGTTTTATAGTGTACTTCGATCTAGAAGAAAATGACAAGATAGAAATTTGAGATCATCGATTGACAGAGAGATAGACCAGGAGAAAAAAATAAAGTTTGCGCTAAACTGGAAACCGATATTTGCAAGTTCAGTTTACAGCGGGTTGTCGTTGTGCATGTATCAATGTTTATACAGGTTGTTTCTATACCTCTGCACGCAACTTTAATAGGTTATATAATTTGATATACTGATTATAGAAAAAAAAATTGAAAAAATATGGCTAGTGAAAATATAAGTTCCATTGATTTGATCGTCCATTTAACTGCTTATTTATTATGTTATTTATAAAATAAAATTATAAATAGTATTTGACAATCTACAAATAGTCACTTCTTATGTAGGTAATAAATAATAAATATACATTTAAATAGACTTTCAAACTAATGGAAATTATATTTTCACTACCCTTATTTTTGCGAATTTTGAATAAATCTTTTTTTTTGTAATCAGTATATCAATTTATATTAAACAGAAAGTAAAATCTAAAAAAATCAGGTAGGTATGCTATTTTTAAAACGTTTTTAGTTACGAGTTGTTTACTATTTCATTATGATACTGAGTATCATACTGGATTCATTATGGTTCGTGGCTAATGAACGCTGTTATGGTCCTCAAATTGAGGCTTATAATTTTGTTATTATGATACGCCATCAGATTAAATAATAACGACTAAGTATTTTAAATTTAAAGTGTAAAAAAGTAAAGACTTTTTGGAACACTTATATAAGATGCACCATCGTCAGAGTACCTATACCAAAAGTTAGCATTTGTATTTATATTATAAAATATAGACACACCTTCAGCTATCAGAACCCATTGGCCAGAATCACTTCAAAGTTCAAACCTATAGAAATTTATAGGCTAATAATTAACTGCTCTATTACCGAAAATATTTTACAAAATCTATTTTGTTCCTCTCGTGTCACTTAGAAAAGTATTAATTGTAATCATGTTAAAGGTTCGTAGTACACGATTTTGATAGTTTCGCGATGATGTCTGTGTTTGTGTGTGTGTCTGTGTGTGAGGATGGATATTGAAGGAACGATAACTCAAATACTGCTTAATAAAACAATTTGAAATACTTACAACATTCTGACATCCTAGATTACATCTGATTAGATTTTGGTGTTGATCGTGCACCCGGAAGTGATAGTTTCTTCAAGATCTGAAATGTTTTTCTAAAATGTCTTAACAACAACTTATAAATTAATGGGAATTTTTTGTAATAACCCATGTATACTTAATGAGATGATGATTTTTAACAATATTATTTAATACTACAATTTCTTTTCATAATAGTATATTTTTTGTGAATACCTCTATAAATTAACTTGTAAAATGAAAATAAAAATAGTGGATATCATGTCATATATGTTGGCCACATCAGATTTTTGTTTTGGAATATATGTAGTCTAAAAGGTGAGGCCATGGCCTCCATGAACTATTAGTATAACAGAATAAACGTAAACATTTTCTCATATACTGAAGCATTTCTGCCCATGTCGACGTTTCCATCTATAAGGACCGGTGAATGTTTTATTTGTCGATCGGTCATGGGTGGCGCTGGAATCGTTCAACTTACTTCTCTTGCTACTACTTTGCTCTTGCTCTTGGCTGTGCTGTAGACGGCAATGATGCAAAAATGATGAATTGGACGACTGCACTTTTCAATTTCGCACGTGCGATTTGCTTGAAACTTTTCCCGGAACGCGACCTGACAGGATTCTGTTTTATCTAACACCAAACTTTCAAATGTTTATCCAAGACGGGGATTCGAACGTGCTTGACGTGCCATTGTTTTACCCTATTGGAAAATAAAAGATTTTACCAACAGAAATTTTAAACAATTCTTCCTACACGTTTAGGAAATATCAAAAATTTGATGCAATATTTTATAAACGGTTTTGAATGCTTTGTACTTTTTACAATTTCCTTGCATCAAATTTATTTGTATATTTAAAGATTATTTCTCTACGAATGATATTTATAGGTACTAAATTCCACGAGAGCTTTCATTAAAAGGACACATGGCCACGTGGTATCGTGCATTCTGATTAACTCTCAAACGTATGCATAATGCTACGATTGGTTTACGACTACAGCACGTGCTCGAGAAATCAATCACGATGCTTGAAACAACATAAACACAACTTAGCATTTTGTATAGTTAATGGAAAATTAGTTTAGAAAAGTAGAACTTTACAGCATAGCAACCATAACTACAAACATTTTTTCTTCAAATTTACGATAAATTATATCGAATGATATATACTATACGAAAAAGAAACAAAATAAAATTTCCGGGTTGTTACTAAAATAATGGAATTATTTTAATAGAAAAGTTGTCATAATACGATGTAAAGCTGTATTCGCATAGAACTTAGTATGCCATGTCCTTGTTACAGCGGTGTTGCATTGGTAAAGATACCGTTCACATAGTTAGTGACGTTATTGTAGGTAATACAGTATTCTGTTAGATATAATTGAAATTGCTGTCATATAAATATTTTAAGATTACATTTGATGTCAAATGTCAAAACAAGAAATAAGTACTTAAAGCAAATATGATAATTGATAAATATTTTAGCAGTTACTCCTCTCCTAGTATTAAAATATAAAAGAAAGAAAAGACATTTGTCATTATTCGATTTTTTCCACCTTTTAAATTTCACATTAAATTTTGATTGGCTGTTGCTTGACGCAGTGCTTGAGAGCATTGTAAATGTTTGGAGCAACAAACTATAGCAACACAATGACTCCCATTCATACGGTCAAAGAAGATTAGATTTATCAACTAATAAGATTATGCCGGTCACCGCCATACCCTCCGTTCGGCACTGGTGTATCACTGGAAGCAGCGCTATACAGAGCGAACTGGCCATATAAGCGTCCGGTTTTCATGCAACAAAACATCACTTTTTCAAACTTGTTGTATAGTGTATCTTAACATATTGGCCTGTAGAAATTACCGTAATATAACATCATAGTTTGTTGCTTAGTACATACGAGTACATCTCAAAAATTAAATATTTCTGACGACTGTGTTATCTTAAATTTCATTAAATGAACTATTAAAAATGTGGTCGTAATAAATTAATAGCAACCTATTTGAGTTTTGTATTACAGTAATATACTCATTGGAACGTGTAGTAAACTTTCATTCTTATAAATTATTTACACCGTTAAACTTTCGTTTAATAATGCACTATTAAAGCATTAAATATTCAATAAAAAATAACGTCTTTAACCATTCATAGAAACATAAGAAACACAAGTAAAAGTCAGTCTAACAATTCAAATCTCTATATCCATAAACCAGCCCTAAACTAAAAATACCCGATCTAAGGGTGCGTCTGGCTTGACATGTCCTAAATTTACGATATTTAAAATTCACACGCAACCAATTTTTAGGTTAAGCTTTGGGGGGGAGTTTCCTCGGGTTGATGATGACACGACTGACAGAATGACACATCCCCCACCCCTACCGGAAATGTCCCCCCACCACGGTTTAAATAATACAGGAAGTAAAGTGCGGCTTTCGAAGGGAAAGTACGTCATTGACAATGTGTACGTTCACGGTGTCGATCAAATTTCACGAAAAGAAGAAGGATGAAAACTGAGATTACAAGCGATGGAAAGCGCTTGCCTGCGGCTAAACGACAGATACTCAGGATGAGGAACCTTTGCCTGAAGGCTGGTTTATAATGGATGTAACCGGTTACTTATTTTGTAAAGTTGAACTAGGTTTCGTTTCAAAATGAAACGGAACAGCAACATTGAAATGCCTTTGTTACTCTTTTCAAAGTACAGGACTACATCCATTATAAACCAGCCTTAACATTCTTATTTTGACCGATTCTTTTGCCTCGTCCACAACATAACAATTATTCATTCCTGTAACAAAACTTTAACCACATATATATTAACTTATTTATTATTTTTTAAACAATTTCTTTTTTCGAGAAATAGCGTGATTTTATGTATGTACCTATGTATGTATTTATATTATATGTGCGTTATGTTTAACTTTACAATGCGAGGTTCTATATTAACGCTTTTTTAAAACCGAGCTTATGAACAAATACCAAATACCTAACGCACACATTATGTATTATATATTTTGGCCGACATACTTTTTTATTTAAAATATTTTCTTTGAGGTTAAGTGAGATGCATTTGACATTTGTACTAAAATTGCCTTCTGTCCATTATCCTTAGAACAACTGCTAAGAGATGTCGCCAGTAAATGTCACATTTAAAATTAATCTGTTTTATTTATTGCAGAGTCTATTGAACAATAAATTGGGTAAAGTAGCGTTTTTGTAGGCTTTCGTTTTTATTATACAAAGCAACTTTTTTTAATGGCCTATTAAAGCAATAAAATTTGATGCTCTTTACTAAACAATATGTGGTAAAGTCATGGCATGTGTAATATCGCAACTTCCATAGACGTCAACGATATGTGATTGTTATGTTTACACTTCAGGAGGCCAAAAAATAAATTGTGCAAACTAGCGTTTTTATAGATTTTTTTATTACAAAGGCAGTTTTTTCATAACCTCTTAAAGCTTAAAAATGCAGTAAAATCATGACATGTGTAAAATCACAATAACACTCAAATTCAAATGTAGTGATTTCAAACAATACTAGTCATGTAAGTGCATGAATAAAAAATTGGTAATTATCTTATTTATAAATATTATAAAATCGCTAAATGAAGACTACACAATCAAAATGATTCATGAAATGAAGTTTATTTCTGAATTAATAATTAAAAGTGACAAGCGAAATTCAAGTGACAGATGACAGATGTAAACGTATGCATGGGAGTTTTATTAAAATGATATTTAAAAACTTAATTTATGACGAAATTTCATTACAGTAGTTTTAAATATATTATTACGTCCTAATATAATTAAAATTATATGTAGGTACCATGTATTATCAATTATAACTTGATAGTCCGGTTTGAGAGAGATGAATAGAAAAAGTTGAGATGGACAAAGTTCGTCTGTGTAAACTTGCCCGCGATTTGAACCAATCAGAGAACAAAGTTAAGTGGGTTCTATTTTATCCACAAAGAATTAAAAAAGAAAGAAATATATTTACTTATTCTGACTTCAGTAAAGTTGAACAAAGGATTTGACGGTTACAGCTCCGTGTCATTATGAACCGTTACAGAATACAGACTAAGTAACTGGTTAGTGGTTACATCCATTATAAACCAAGACTTACTACTTTAATTCATAAAGCAACAGACTATTCTAAATCAGCAGAGTGAAGCAAAGTATATCGAGTGTAAAACTCGTGATTTTTTCAATTTTCCGGTTCTATGTATCGGTCATAATTCGAATATCCGTGTTAGGTGGCGCATAGATCGCTTCCTGAACGCTGGCGTCTAATGAAGTTTCCTTCTCGTTTCCAACCCAATTTGAACGGAGCCCTTCGCTTCGTCTTTGTTGATATTTTATGGTTAAACTTGAGAACTTGATAAGGGGAAACTTTTATTGTCAAATCGGCGAAATGAAGTTTTTAAGTTGGTAGTAAATCAGCTTAGCAAATCTTTTATTTCGTTGCAGTTCCACCCCTTTGCCCGGGTAAATGATTTTCCGACAAGCAAAGTGAAAATAAATTTTCACACGCGCGCAGTTTATTTAACGCGAATTTAAATTAATTTGTTCGGAAGAAAATAAAAGTTTAGCTGTTTCCAATCATTATGACCCAAGATCAAAATCTTTTACTTTTCAGTTAAGGGCGCTCAAATAGCCGATTTCACTGGAAATTTCTATAGTCTCAAATTTATTAAAATTGTTTTTAATTAATTGCTAACTTCAAAATATTGATATTTATCAAATTTTTTACCTTCCGCTTACCTGTAAAGGAAGGTATTGGAATCATGCAAAAAATCGGGTTGTGAGTTTTAAGTGGATGAGCACGAATTAGGGTCCTTACAACTCATTTTTGATAGTTTCTCGATGATGTCTGTATGTATGTATGTATGTATGTATGTGTGTGTGTGTGTGTGTGTGTGTGTGTGTGTGTGTGTGTGTGTGTGTGTGTGTGTGTGTGTGTGTGTGTGTGTGTGTGTATGTGTGTGGTCCGGGCCGATGCCGGATGTCGCATAACTCAAATACGAATTACCCAAAAATTTTGATATTTGGTATTTTACAATTGTATACGAATAGGAAGAGCTCATTAGATTTTGGTACAAATATCTTCACCAGAAGTGATATTTTTTGAAGATTGAAAAAGATAATTGTCAAAAATTTATATAAATTTGGATAAATATAGTATTTATTTGTAATAAGAATAAGAAGCAAAGTTATTTGCAACTCACGTTATAAAAAAATTGTCTTTATCTGGTAGCATTAAAGAACTGCAGTAAAATTTAAAAAATAAATTTATCAGATAAAACGTTGAAATCTTGTAATCCATGTTCGGTAGATTTTTGTTTCTGCGTAAAAAATATTGACAAGTGAGACGGGTGACAAGTTGACATACTAGCGCCATATAAGTCATAAGTCAGATATTAAATGTAGTAATTGAACGGAGGATGGCTTAAACACAGAAGAGTTTTCGTGTGAATGAATATTTTGATTCAGGTGATACTAATTTCTGTGTTTGAATATTTTAGATTTTTATTTCTATATTTTAAATGGGCACCGGATTGTACGTATACATTTCTGTTTAAAGTGTAGATATGGCGGAAGGTTGTGTGATGGCCACGTCAGATTTTTTTGTATTAATGTCAATAATAATGTAATTATCTTGATTATTATCAATTAACAATTAATACATAAATATTCTATTAATTTGAGATGATAGAAAGAAACTGTTTCATTACAATTTCTTTACAATTGTGTACAATTTCACACTCTGAAAATAACTTGGGAGGCAATGGCGGACAAAAAAACTATTTTCCCATGCTAAATGCGTATGTCCCGCTTTTTTTGAACCACCCTGTATGTACGAAGTTGTGAATCATTCTGTATGATTTATACAAAAAATTTAAATTTAATAGATTATTTAGAGGTAAACAATCACATTACTTTTTGAAAATATACATTTTTATTTATCAAAGATACGGTAAAGATAAAAGGATCGACCATTATCTAGTCTTAAAATAATATGAGTAAGTATGTAAAGCTGTCACTCTTAAAAATAAAAACAGGATAGACATTCATTTATTTTTGCAATTCCTGCAACATCTACCCCTCGCCTGTCCCCTTTCACCGTGCAGGTACATTACACGAATTAAAAACATCACAAAGACTCGCGTTGGGTCTCGCGCTCGTCACTGAAACTTCCTGTAACGACTGGCGGCTGAACGGACGACGGTGACAGGGGGCGACGCCTCTACATCTCCGACACGACGCTGGACGCTTTTTGTCCTTGTACGCGACACGGAGACATGACGACAGATTTCCAAGCGAGTTTCGCTGATTCGTGAGTTACTGCAGACAAAAACATGCACGAGATGGGGTGACACCTATACGCTTGTTAGAGGAGGATTGGAATACATATTTTTCCTACGACCATATACAAAACTAACAGTTTCCACACTGTTACCTAGCTACGAAAATAAACAATATCACACACCCTTTCAACCCGTTTGGTATGTTATCGAACAGGTCTTATCGCCACAGTTTAATATTTTGTTTTGCATTTTTTGGTTTATCCATAAATGAAAGTAGTACACTTTTGCTGTAGGTATCTGATATAATTTAAAAATTTATTATTTTTATTCTTTATTAGTGAAAATCTTGTAATTCCATGATCGTGGTATGTTTTTTGGCATCGAAAAACATTTATGAATAAAAATTTTAATATTATGATCGTGTGAAAAATAGTGTACACAACTCTCAGGAAAATGTCTATCGAATGGTCGTGAGATTTCGGAACTCGGCAAGCCTCGTGCGTCAAAATTCTCACTCACGATATCAATGACTTTCCTAGCTCATTATGTAATATACTATATCCAACTTCGCTATACAGATAAGCTATATTTCGAGAAAAATAATTAAGGATATATTTTGCAATGACGTGGTGAGCAACAAAAAGAATTTCTGAAAAGTTCGCAAAATTATGGGATACCTACCATTTACAAAATACGTAACAATCTGTATATTATTTTACTGTGTATCTACTATTCTAATGTTTGAGCTGCTCAAATTTGTCATTTTATGGAATGCAATTTTTTTTAATGTTTTAATACAATGCGGCAATTAGGGGTAAAAATGTAAAATTTAGACCATTTGCCCGATCCTTATGATATTTTGCATAAAGATCTCTTTTCTTTTATCCACTCAAATTTTAAGATATATGTTTCTTTAATCCGGGCAACGCAGTAGTAGTCTGTTCGTACTTTTAATATGTTTTTGTAGGTATAAATGTATCTAATAATTGTTTCTTTTTTTCAGGTAAGTCGTCATTTCATACTAACTTCATAAAACAAATGAACAACTGATGTAAGAATGTAATGCGGTATAAGGTAGGAACATTTACTTCTGTTTACAAATTTAAGGTTCGAAACGTCTTCTATTACTTACAATGAAAATATAAATACTGGCAGGTGGCAGGTATATTGCACTACTTGTGCACGTACTCACTGATACTTGATTGTGTTGGCTAGTTTAAAAAATACTGTAAGCTGATTGGTTGAAATTTGGATTCACAAGTGTCATCATTCTATCGTCATTTTATTGGTATCGGGGTACTATATTATGAAATCCATACCGTATCGTGTTTGTAAAATAATAATTTCCTTTTTAAATCTCTCTCCAAATCCTGTCGGTAAATTTGTGAAATACAGCGCTACTTATTTCAATAGCTGCTGCAATAAATCAAATCCGGGAATATAAGCCATCGATATGCGGCATTTACTTCCGATTTGAATTTTTATTTCAACAACAGCAATTTATTTCGTCTTTATCAAAATATATTTAAATGAAGGGTATAAATTTGGACGTCGAGGCAGCGTTATCGCTCGAGGGGAAATAGTACAGTGCGCATGCGCATCGCAAGCAGGAAACATGCCGACGTAAGCAGCTTTGCTGTTAGGGGAGCAAATGCGATAGAATGGAAGATATTGAGCATTTGGAATTAAAACGGGCATTTTGTATTATTAAAATATCAAATCTGATATTGGTGGCTAGAAAATACAATTTTTCTTTGTAAAAAATGTATATATTGAAATTTGAATTAAAATGTATAAGTATTTATTCGATGATGGCAGATGGTTTGAATTTTATGGGGTAACTAAACAACGATTAAACTTATTAACGTGTAATTTAAAATCGTATTTTTAGTAAATTTTGATTTATCTTGATCTTGTGATAATAGTATAGGTATTATACGCCAAGCTTGAGAAGATTGTTAGCGTAAGGATTGTAGCCCGAGGTACAACCGAGAGATAGAAGGGGCTGGTCAATAATGATCTTCTCAACCGTGGTTTATATACTATTTCTCTCACTAGCATTTAAATTTCAATTAAAGATTTTTATTTTTATTATAACAAACATTTTTAATATCTATACTTACTACGCTAACTTTGAAGCTTATTATTTTGAAAAATTTGTAATTTGATAATATTGAAATTTTTTATTTCGTTAACAACACTTGTTAAAATTGAACCAAGCTAGACGTTACATAATTTTAAGCGTTGTTTGTACGTCATCTTCCGCTAGAATGTAACAAAAATGTAATGGAGGTATTGGAAGTGACCTTTTTACTCTCGATTGACTTCAAGTGAATTGAACGTCATCGTTTTCGTGATTGCATCACATGCATATATTTTTAGAACACAAAAGTATTTACTCTGCAAACTGTATAAAGTCATCACAATTCTTAAGTCCCTGCTATATGTATATTACGTGACATTCGAACAAAATATTTCTATTTCCACAAGCTTGTAAGACATTAGATTGCATTCATGCTGATAGCAAATAAAAAGTTTGAGCAACCCCGTGCAAGTGCATTATCAAAGTTGATCACGCCACTCTACTCTGTAGAAACTACGAGAGAATTGAAAATCTTACCGACTTCGTGAGGCGGAAAAACGCCCTTATCGCCCTGGCCCTGGATGTAAGGCCGTGTTTGTTTTGTTGTAGCTGACGGGGAATCGGTATGTCAGACTTGTAAGACTTTCAGCGTTGCATTGCTTTCATTTCAGGCTATTTTCAGATTATGTTTGAATGTCATGTTGAAATCAAATCGAGGTGTTGGTTCATCTCAGATATTCTGGAAACGTACAAGTGAATTGTTTGCTCCAAACGGTAAATTGAAATTGTTATGAAGTTTATTAGAAACTTATCCATATTTTGATTGTAATTTTGTAACAATTTAAAAGGCAATAATTTAACTAAAGAGAAGTAGAAATGGGTTTAACAACAGAAAATTAAATTCTAGAATGTTCATAAAATAAAATCCCTGTATCAAAAGATTTTAGATTTGACATGAATGAAAACACAGGAAGATGTAAATCTAGAAAAGTTATAGTCAAAATAAAGTATGTGAAACTGGGTTGTTCATTCAGTTCAGTTCAACCCACGAAGTATAACATAAACAAAGAAGTGGATACTCCGTATCTTAGAAATACTGTACAGTTCATGCAACCCGAGTTGGCCTGACGGTAAGGGAGAGAAAGATTGTGCCTACGTTCTACACAGAGCTGAGTCACAATTCGCCAACTTATTACTCGCCTTAACGCAACTGAGCGAAGAGAAAAACCGAGTTAAACGGCTTCGGTATACACTATTTCAAGCTAGCGAAACAGTTTTTGCAAAAAAGTTTCATGATAATATTATTGTCTGCTCGGTTAATATTGTATACCAATTTTAAATTGTATTACCTACCATCTCTTATTTCGCGTACTGTAGAATCGTGGCATTTCTGTTTACCTAGTGCGAGAGAGAAAGATCACCACTGGGCCTGTGCGTTACCATCGTTATCGTTGCTTATCGTCATAGCTATCCCGTATTGTCTGTCTCTCTCTAAAAGGTAAACAGAAAGGCCAAACTTCATCCGTCCTAGTGGCCATTCCTGTCATATTATACTTCGTGGTTCAACCTAACCTTGTGTTGAACTATTTTCTAGATTTGCATCTGCCTGTGTTTGCATGTATGCCGAATCTAAAATTCTGTTTGCATTTTCCTGGTATTATATCTAGGATCGGCGGACCTAAGCACACAAGTAAAAATGCCATTCTTTAATTACGAGTTGCAATAAGTCATAACCAGACTAAAGCACATAAGTAAACTTCGTCTGTGGACTGGCGAATCTAACAGGAGTTCCTTTTCAACTTGAATTATTTTACATACTTTACATGTACTGAAACACTTCATTTGACTTATGTTTGGTTTCTAAACATTTCAAACAGTTGACTTATGTTATTAGTAACAAACACATGCGTTCCTTAGAGTAGTAAACATAACATAGTCACCAAAAGCCATAGCGGTATATTTTTCATATTCCTTTTTTATTTTGCTAAATGTACTTATACAAATAGAAAGTCAATGAATATAAATTACTTAGTGTCTTATATGTTTTTTGTGTTTCCGGCAAATTTAACATTTTCGAATTATGTGCTTAGATCCGCCGACCCTGATATTACGTATAAATTATTTGCTTATTACTATCAGTCGAACAAAAAACAGTAAAAATTTCACAAAAAATCCTAAAAAACTTCTCACAATGAAAATCGATTTCGTAGTTCATTAGCTCTGAAAAAACTTCCTGAAACTATTTAGCGTAGTTTGACGTGACTAATTTAGCCATCAGCCACCGCCGAATCACTCGCACTCATCAATCATTTGAACCTGACGACTGGTGTCGCTCAGCCTTCAAAATCGCACCACAAACAAACGTCGCACATCAAACCCTAAATCTAATGAAGCCACTTTTAATCTCAAAACAGGAGAATTGATACAGCAGCAATTATTAGATTTTAAATTTTGTTCTTTCTGCTGAACCCTTCAACGAGCTATACAGGGTGTTATGTAAGTATACCGCCAACGCTTACGAGGTGAATAAGACAGATTCAAGGAGTATCAAACAATATTTTGTATAACAATATTATAAAACAAAATCGTTCCGTTTATGAACTCGTCAATGGGTAATGTATCCAGATTAGTGTATGGTGTGAGGTTTGATACAAAGATCGATATAATGTATGATTCAATGCTACACTAACTGGGATACAAGACTCGGTACCAGGCACTAAAAACGGAATGAAAACAAAATAACGAAGTTAACCGAAATTTTTAGAAGAACTAAAACGGAAACGAAATCGAAATGTTTATATTTCGTTCAAGATCGAAAACGAAATTAATAATATCGATTACCGGTTTTACAGTTTTTAACTTTAACATTATCATAATAATAAATAATTCTATTTGCTCTATTAATGTATTAATATAAAACAAAGATGAAAATTTTTGAGTTGGAATACCTATCTTAATTATATAAGTGTTTCTTCTTGTTTCATTAATTTTATTCTAAAATAGGTAAAAAGGTAGTAGACCTTTCGTAATAATTATTTGCATAATTTGGTTTATATTCTATCAATAAAACGTAAAATCTTAAAACTGTTTTTAAATTTTGGTTCACGAAAACGAAAACAAAATTTTCAGGTCATAATGTTAAACTATAGAAAACGGACGAAATATTTTTCGTTTTTAGTCCCTGCTCGGCACTAGGTTGACCACGACGCGTTTCAATATTTCGATCATCATCGGGTGATTGATGGATATCTCATAAACTATGAATGGAATAAAATTAAATGTAAAATGGCAAGAATAGTACATTTATGAAATTCCAGTTGAAAACAGCGACACAAAACTGTTTGATTAAAATACCTGGAAATTTAAATTGCGAAATTAATAAAATTCTTTCATCTTCCGTAATAAGTGAATACAGCACTATATACCATTTATACTATACAGGTGTTCCACAACTTAGGACAAAAAATTAAAGGGTATAAGTATACTGTAGGGTATACTAAGTTGTAACACCCGAAAATGGCAGTTAGAACTCATCGAAACAAACAAATTTTTTGATTTGGAGCCCCAGTTCCGAGTTATTGGGGTTTTTTTGTTTTTCGGAAAATCGTCATTACTCCGTTATTTTAAGGAATATTTAAAAAATACAAAAATTTTCAGCATTTGCTTTCGGTTCTCTAAAACATTTGTATTTAGAATTATTTTCTATTTTATCAAATAACAAAATGGCGACCGATCAACAATTTCAAAACAAGATATTTTGAAAACCACTCGATCGATTTTTGAAAATAAAACTTTTATAAAATCCTTAAAACTATCTACTATAACTTTTATCTGAAACATTTTTTCGATCTGTCCAAAAATAGTTTTTATTCAAATTGAATTACAAGATTATTTTAACAAATTGCAACAATAATTTAAAACAAACTAGGTTTGCTGCCATTAAACAAGAAAACCAAGTAAAACAAGAAAAATAAAACAATGAACAATGAAACAACAAGGGAGGGACTAAATTTGATTTTCAAAATGGCCACCATTCGCAGCAACGGAAACCCGGCAGCGTGTATCTTGTATATACGAGTACTAATTTTTTTTAAATTCGCAAAATTAAGGATAGTTTACTTGACGTGTGTACATTTTAATTATTATTGTTTTGATGGTATATTTGATAATTTGACATTTATTAGTATTATATATTATGTAAACAATTACTTTCATTGTAGAAGATTTGAAAAAATTTATTAAAAATAACTACCGACCAGTAGCAAAAAAATGTTTGCTTGAAATATGATGCAATTTTTTGCAAATTTTTCAAAAATTCATTTTGTTTCATGATCAGCACGTGGTACAGTATATACCTACTCTTTAATTTTTTGTCTTATGTTGTGGAACACTCTGTATATGCAGAAAGTTGAGAATCACCGTGTACCTATTAATTATAGTTACACTTTTTTACATTATTCTGATAATTTCACAAAGAGACAAATGTAACAATTTTTCCCAATCTCTCTGATTGACAGATAATTATGTTTATGCTTATGCTTGTGTAAAATATAAGACATTTGCATATCCATGTGTTTATGACTTATGTTTATTTTTATTTAAGGCTGCTATGAACACTTCCATAAGAATCTATTTGCTAGATTCTTATTTTTATTGTCATTGTTGTGGCACCTTGTAACGTCTTATGATTTGCTACGGTCCTCCTTATTCCTTATTACATTTAAACTAAATATATAACCGAACATACGGTATAATGTGAATACTACCTATGACAATATATACGATTACTACATCCAAGTTGCATGAATGTATATTATGTAGTAAGGAATCAGCGATAAGTTTCAATACTCTGTAGTAGATTGGTTACTTAGCAATTGCAACCATCTCAACTCTCAAATAAAACTATCTTCCGTCGCGTGTACGGAAGGAATAAAGGCAAAGAAAAGAACGAAACGACAATGGAGAAATTAGAATGGCTATGTGGAACGGCAATGATTATAGCGGGAATAATGACCGAAATGCTTTTAATAATACTGGGTTTTTTCTTCCTCAGCTCCTTTGTGCACAAAAGAAGGAAATTGTACGTAAGCGAGCAAAAGCGATGTACTTGCAACGAAATTGCTGCACAATTCAATTGACGATGGACATGAGCAAACGATGTAAATTGAAAAATCAATTTTCAGTATTCAATCCAAAATTGAGTCTATTAAATATTATAACTAGGTTTCTAGACCTCCTATATTTAATAAGAGTCTCCTATATTTTGATCAAATCTACTATATCCTATAAATGAATTAAAGTCTCCTATATTTTCAAGAATTCAATCATTACAATAAAGTTCTTTTTAAACTTTGTGTGTTGTGCAGACGTCAAACTGATGACTAAAGATATGTTCCTAGCAAATCTTATCTTATTTGAAGTATTCCTGCAACTTCCGCGTTTGTAAAAAGCGTTTTTAGTTTAATGGGAGTTATGTGGACAAATATCGGAAATCAGACTTCTGTAGAATTCATTAATTCAGAATTACTAGTATTATTATGATTATGCTAATTATGAAAGTTTAAATATACATAACACTAAATACAAGCATTCATATGTCTCACTTTTAAGCACTGTGAATGCTCGTATGTAGTTAGATGTATACAAACTTTCTTAAACGAAAACATAAAGTAAACCCTCGAGTAAACCTTATAACTAAATGCTTATGTGAATGTGGCTTTACTGTCGAAATGTCGTATGGAAATTCTACAATCTGAATATTATTTTGAAAGAGAAATAATAGGTATAAAAAGAAATATCCCATAACCTATAGTGAATTTGACATTTAAAAAATGATGAACATAGCTATTTATGTAACGAGTGCATAATTTAGGACTTTCTAGGACGAGCTGAAGTTTACTGTCCGATAATGCATGACTTGCATACAAAGCTTTATGTTCGACAGCCAAGATGAGATTTTCTCTTAAAATATTTTAATATATTTTGCATCTCATAGACTGCGGTGTTGTTATTTGTTTTGACAATTCCACTCATAGTTTTTCAGTCAATCAAAACACAGTATTTTGCTGAATTGAACCAATCACAGACGAATTATACTGACAATTTTCACTAGTGAAAATTACACTGGCAATTTTCACTCCACGAAGCGTTGCTATAGATATTATGTCAGTTGACTTTATTTTGACATTTCAGTAATAATTTATAAACTAATATTTCTGGAAGAAAAGGTACTAAATACCAATTCGAGAAATTGTCAAGCCGAATACCATACGTGACTATGATTTTTTGGTAATTTTTGCCGTCTGGTCACTCCTGCTTGTTGCTTTAGAAAATAAACACTCGTGACCAGACGGCAAAAATTGCCGGCAAAATCATAGTCACTAATGGTATTATATATGACAATATTTTTATAATTTTCAAATTGTCAAATTCTAGTTCTTTGTTCTTCGCAATTATCTCAATTTCAAGATATTCAATCCAAGAAATAGTACAAGATTTATTACAACATTTATAACAATAATGACACTTATTTTGACATGACATTGACAGCAGTACAATTTAGCATTTTTTTCGTACTGATCCAAGTATCCTTTTGTGGACAGTAAACAGTGTCATAAAACAAGGTATACGATGCAGTCGAACATATAGTAATTTTTTGTACTTAGAAAGTACATTAAACCTAATTATATTATTTTACAGGACGTAAAAATATTTGTCTTAAGGCTGGTTTATAACGGATGTAACCGGTTACTTATTCCGTGTTCTGTAAAGTTGAATAAAGGCATTTTTATGTAAACGGTTTCGTGTCATTATGAACCGTAACATATAACTGCCTACAGAATATAGAATAAGGTACCGGTTACACCCATCATTATAAACTAGTGTACCAGTTCTTCCAGCATAAATTTGATGTTTTGTAAAATGTCGTGACACAAATCCGATATTGATAAAGTTCAATAATGAAAATCAATTTCATAAAAAAGTTCGGCTTGGCCACGTTACATGCAACGCCGCACTAAATATTTCATTGTTTTTTGCTTCCACGAAAATCAGAGTCAGGCAACAAAGTTCAGTCTTTGAATAAATCGTTTCTACTTGAAATTACGATACTAAAAATGTATGAGATCGACGCACGTCGTCTCCCGTACCGGCTCCGTGACGTCACCCCTGAGTGCGGGCCTGGAGTTGACAGAGAGGGGCAGCGAGCTCTATTTAATGTAAATTACAGCCAGAAGGAGAAATTCACGTCTACGGAAGAACGGATTTGAGAGATTTACTGCGCTGTTCAAATCGTAAATATACTTGAGTGCTGAATATATGTCAACGGCCGATATATAAAATTACGGTTTTGCTTCTGCGTACACTGGATGTCTTAACATAAATATCTACTACCGTGCGATATCATATCGTTACGCTAAACAGACTAGCAGGAAACCAAATCATGTTTTACTGGGGTTAGGACGCTTTTTTGATCGAAAACAGAATATGCGTTGCTTCAGAAAATTACTAGAATAGCAAAATTTGTTAGTTTGATCTGTTCCATTTCTTAATATTTCTTCAATGAGCATGAATTACTTGTCTGTATTTCGCGTCTATCTTTCGAAGATGGCTTATACAGATATTATCTTTAAAAATATATGTATAAGTCCACACAAGGATTCTTTTATGATTCTTTCGTGTTTCTGTATTTTGAGAAAAATAATCATTATTTTTCATAAATATCTCATTTTCAGACTACCACTATGAAAAATAGCCATAACTATGCAATAAACTACTATGGAAACAAACAAATAACACAAACAGATGGCGCTACAAAATAAATTCAAATATAATAAATGTGAACAAATTGTATTAATGCAAAAAATCGGAATTTTGGCACAATTTGTAACATATTTTATACACAAATTTTCATTTTTCATTTAATAATATTTGTGTATTGTTTAGTATTTTTGACATTACAATTAACAATTGGTATCGAGGCATAAACGTCAGTGCTTGAACTTCAGCTCTTGTATATATTTTGTTAATTGAACCTCGCTCAGTGAGATAACAGTGCTATGCGCCTCATTCCTCAATTTCACTCGCTTGTTATCTTACACTTTCGATGCTCCTTATGTAATATACTATTTCAGTATCATGAGTAGCCTATTATATTTGCTAGTTAGTCTAGATTTAAAATTTATTCATCATGCCAACTTGCGTATGAATATAATTATTTTTACATAAAATAGTTGAGAAGAGAGAAGTAATCTTAATATAAAAAGTTTTCGCTTCGGCATTCGAAATAACTTCCACCTCGTATCAAACCCAGTATCACATACCCTGTATTAAGTACATTTGTCTGCATATGAAACCTCCCACCATTCTCGCAGTTAGATCCTTCCTCATGTCATGGCAGAACAAGCCATCAAACATTCACGAATCCACACAAGTTGCCAGCAGTTTAATGTATATTCCAGGTATGTGAGGGCGCAGTACGCCTGCCCCCACCTCTCTAGCGCGCCATCAAGCGTCAGCGTTTCCCGCCCGCAATAGAATATTCTATTACGTAATTTGTATCATTGTGATACGGGCCGACGTACAACAAGGATATTTGTCAGGGATGGAGTGGTAATAAGGGAGAGGGGAGGATAAGCGAGGATCTAAGTAGGGTGGGAGTACTTTTAATTATAAATGGTAAAGATTGATTTGCTTTGAACAGCATTAGAAATTGATACTTTTTATTTAGTAACGAAATAATATTTTTTCACAACTGTCTTTGGAATAATTTTCACATCGTTAGCTTGAAATTGGTGTATTTTTACCTAAATCGAATACAAAATACAAGCAAAATGTAATTTATCTTATACACTCGAGAAAATAAAAAATGCACTACTTGAAAATGTACCAAAAATCGGAATTTTTAGACCGCCATAATTGGGTTGCATTTGGTCGAAAATGGACGAATCTTCAACTGACAAGTTTGAAGTTTCCTCTTTAAGTTCATGTAAGAATGCAAGTTAATCTGATGCTAAGTTCATTTCACTTTCTGCCACTCCCCTGAGAAAAAAAATGTTTTAGATGTCAAAAAATGTTAAACTTTGACAACTTGCACCAGGTGCAAAAAATCATGGACTCAATCCATTTTAAAGCCGATACAGTTTATTCATTTTCCTTTCGGGAAAAAAATTGAGTTTTTTAGATCATTGAACATTTATAGAAATTGTCTACCTTAAATTGAAGTGCTTTTTTAGTTTAATGTTTTCGTGGCCGCTTTAGATTTCAAACTTATGTTATAAAATAAATGAACTATTTAGTATAGTTGTACATTTACCGAGGGAGTAGCTGCGTGTGTTTAAGCACAGCGCTCAGCTTTCTGCAATTATTGATGATACATGAACCCGAAGTTCCGTGGTTCGAGCCAGCATTGTGGGATTGTCGTTAAATTGTAAAAACATCTTACAATCAAATCGCACTCGGACAGTCAAACTGATCATTTGATCGTTTTAAATGTATAGTTCTAGTTGAAAAAAGAATATCTCCGTTGCCACTTTGAATTTCAAAGGTCGTTTCAAGGATTGAGATTCTGATTGCACCAAGATGAATCGGTCGAAGTGGTTGGATTCCATTTCACTGTAATTGAGAGTAAATTAGGTTGAATGGCTACCAGCAAAAATGAAATAAAAAATATATCTGTGTGTAACTTTGATGGGTCGTTTGTCGCGTGAAATTTCATTTCAATAAAAAGCGTTCCACAGTCAGAGTTGATTCATTCGTTGAATAATTGGCCCGCATCGTACCCATGATAAATTATAAAGCAATCAATTATAAAAAATAAAATACGTACAACACAATACCTCGAGCCATTGTAGCTGCGATCAGGCGTAATATCGCATATCGCTCGCTTCGATTTTTCACTGTGACAATGCTGCCAACCTAACGGTAAACTCAATTTCCGCGGTCGGTAATGGTTCAAATAAATATGAAATTACTAAGCGCTGCAAACAAAATAACGAGAGGGATGAAATCCTTTTATTCCGGGTCAGGTTCTCTGAGGACCGAGCTATGAACGCCAGTGAGCGGCTCATTTTTATTTCGCTCGACAAATCAAATTCTACTTTATTTCATGCTGAAACGGTTCGTTAAAGTTTTCGCGTAATTGTAATTAATATGCTGTTTACTGCAACCGACAAGGGCCAGTGCTTGTCAACAACACTCAGCAGGGAAACTTTTATTTTATATTTTATCTACTACCCACTTCACAACTTGAAACCCCCACAATAATGTGACCATCTCGGCTTGTTACTTGCTATTTGTGCCCCATTTACATCCTACTAATATCCTAGCGATTGCTAATGTCCGCCCTTAGTAACATTATCTATCTAATATCCCAATGTTAATAATTTGGTAATAATATCCCAATTGGGCTACTTGCATGATTTTTTTTTATTAAATATTTTTGAAGAGATCAAATATTGGGAGCCGTATTTTTTTACCAAATTTTTATGAACAAGCCCAAAAATTATTAATGAATTTTTTTTTAGACGTAACATTAGGTTTGTAGTTATATAAATCTCATTTTCAGTAGGTACCATGCAAGTAACCCATTGTAGATGACTATAAGGTGCGCGAGGCTGGATTAAGCTTTCCCGTGAAGATTGCTTACTATTTTGCTCACAAGCCAATCTGTTCATGTTCATAATATGCACGTTTTAAACATTAATTTTAATAATATTTTTGACAGTTTTATTATAATTTGTTAAATTTGTAAAGCCTATTTGAAAGTATAGATCCATGACAGAGTTAAGATTTTTTTATTGCTTTTGTCAATTTTATTGAAAAGTGAAATTTAATTAATCGAAAAAATATTTCCAGCTAGCTGGGAAGTGACACGCTTCCCAATTGTCTACAAGGTTGGAAACGTACGGATTGTGGGTAAAATCTTTTGTTTTTTGACGTGTATTTGAGATATAAAAGCGAAAACTACAAAGTAACATTTCGTAGCTAAACAGCGATACAAATCTCCAATACAAAATAAAGAAACAAAATATAAAGGCGCATTAAACACAGTAAAATTTCTACATTTTCATAAACTGGAACAATTCCACTGGTCATTAGATGATATCTCCCTCTAACTAAATACTTTCGATTACCCCATCCATTATGCTTAAAACACAGACCCATCGAGTGAAAAAAACCGCTATCTGTCTCTACAAAAACCCACTGAAAATTCCTATGCTATGTGACTCGAGTTGCCCGAGTTTATCTTTTGTAATTATATGGAGTTTTTAAATCTCCAGTGTAATAACGTCTCTCTTGATGGAGAGAAGGAGAGGAGAGAGAGAGAGAAAGAGTGACAGAGAAAGGGTGAGAGAGAAAGGAGAGGGTTGGTTTCACGCAGAGTTGATTGCTACTGACGCGGACAGGCATTGCCATTAGAAGAGCTAAATAGCACATATCAGGAATTCGATAGAGGGGACATTATTTTATGAAGTACGCAGTTGATAAAACGAAAAGATGTTAAATATTCATAGTCAAATAAAACTGATCTCATCACTAAATTTTGTAAATTATTTTTAGCTAAGAATAAATCTTTTTGGCCATTCTAAAAGCTGGCAACAGCCATGTCTTTTAAATAAATACGACAGTTAATTAACCTTAAAATTTCCATATTGATTGAAATGATTCTGCCCAATGGATCTTGCTAGCTTAAAATGCGTCAAATAAAAATGCTAACCTTTGGTATACTATGACGCTGGTGCGTCTTATAAGAAAGTCTTTATAAATTGCTTATGGCACTACATTTTGAATTTAAAATAGTCGTGTTTAATTTGATATCAATTTACGCATTAAAAATTCAATTACACGCAACTTATAGAAATTTCTTCGTTAATAGTTATTTACGAACCAAATGCAGAAAGATTTTTATACCACATGAGCGGTTTTTGAAACACTACTACCGATAGATGGCGCGCAACGCGCACATATTTCTTTTAAAATTATTATTATATCGATGGTGTTTATGGGTTTTAATACATGAAAATCGTGGGAAGGAACATTTATTAAAATAAAGTTTGTTATTTTGAAGATGATTTTATTGTAGAATCAAGAAAGCTAGTGTTCTTTGTATTTTTCCCGATTGACTACATTGGGAAAATGACATTTCCGATTGTCAATTACGTGCTTAATTTGTCATTTCCTAGGTTATGAGTACAAAAAAATACATTAAAATATAGACACAATAGCATATTGTATTATTCGGAGAAAAAGTGTATCTGTATGCGGCAAGTATGGAAGTTTGAACGACGAGTGAAAAGAGGCAGGCAATCCATACGAGGCACACTTTTTCTCCAAATGGAGAAAATACCTACTATTTTATCCTCAAACATAATATTACGTACCTTAATGGCAAAAGGAAGATGAAAATAATATTCAACCATGACGTTGAAAAAAGATACTTATTTATTTTTCCTCACAGTGAGGAAAAATATCGTACTTCACATGTGGGAGAAGTAAAATGCTGCTCTAACTCGTGTTCTGAGGCATTTTACTTCTCCCACTAGTAAAGTAATATAGTATTTACTGCCGGCGGCAAATATTAATCTAGTAATAAAATGTGTCACTTTATTGACGTGTTAAGAAAAAAATATGTATTTTTTCTTATTATTTACAACAATCCGCGGTAAACTGAACTTGCAAATATTGGTTCCTAGTTTATTGTGAACTATACATTTATGGACAGAGTTTTGTTTCGTGAAACTAGAACGAATACCTGGTTGAATTCGAACCTGAGTTAGTCGGTACGTACGTATCTAATATGTGAGTAAATTTTCCAACCAAGCTATTTCTTCTCCTCAATTAATACTCTATTGTAGTTTTCTTCTTCCATTTTACATTTCCAAACACTCGTTGAAAATTCCCAACACTTCCACCTGCGTTTTGTGTTTTCCTTGAGCCCGGCTCGGCTTTGCCGGGCATTATAATTCAAGGCGAGTACAAGCCGACGGTAATTCAATAGTTGGCCACGCCGGACCCGACGTAAAAGCGCCACTAAATCTTAAAAGATCGTGCGCATATACACGCATACCAACACAGCACAAAGTCACTAAAGTCAGTTAGAATGGGGGCTAGAATCCAGATAGCAGATTGGGTGGGTACAGGAATAGCTTATTGACGAAGTATCATTCACATAGAGCTTAGTGCAGTTGTAACTTGGGGAAGTTTGTATGGGAGTGCGAAACTATGATTCACATAGAAATAGAAAATTAGTTTGCAATGCGTTTGTTATAACCCGTAACTTAAACGTGAACATGTCAAAAGCAAATAAGCCTGTTCTATTTCAGATAGCTGAATATTTACCTAACAATTCTGCAAGTTTAGCATCAATATCAATTTTAAACTAGGTACCGGTTTAGCGCAGCGGCAACAAAATGATAAAATATTAATTTGTCATTAATTCCGTATTTCTGACATTTTCAATACCGAGATACATATTTCTGATTGGCCATTGCATCGTAGCGGTAGTGGAAAAGCAAATGCTTGCACATTTCTACGCTACCAGGCAACGGCACTACGTTAATTCTGAATTTGAACGGTTGAATTTAACATACATAAGACAAGGATTTCGCACTACTATACAACCGCATTCCAACTGCACTAATCTCTACGTGAATGAAGCTTTACACATCAAGGAATAAAATATTGCAGGAGAAGAATCGATGGAATACAAACCGCCCGTTTCTATGCAACTGTCGGGTGCGAGATAGCTAAAGTACCCTAGAATTTACCGGTGTTTATACAAATTTTAAATTATGAATGTTTAAAAGTATACGTTAATAATAATAACAGCATAAGAAACATATTTTAAAATAATAAGACTGTATATGTTTGGTTCGTTATCACTTATTTTACAAAACTTATATAATTTTTCACTTATCTTTAGACATAGATGTTTTTTAATAGATTTTTGATGAAAATTGGATCATATATAATTTAGACAAAGTATAATCGAAATTTCTTGAAGCTATCAATGCAGGCGGGGGAGGGACAAGTTTTCCCCTCTGTATCTTTGTACGTTGCCTATTTTACAAAATTCTTAGCAAATGGTACAATACATTTGCACAAATGACTCTTGAATACGCTACATCTGTTAAACTGACGTTTACAATTCGAGATTTCAGATGAATTTATCTTAAGTAATATTATTAATAGAAGCAATTTGTAAACTATATTAAGTAATAAAAGAGAGAGCACGTATGTTTGACATTTTCATCAATTTTAATACGTATTATTTTAAAGCCACTTATGCAACCCGCAACCATTAATGGGAGAAAGTCTAAAAAATTTCGCCTATAACGAACTCTCAGATATTAAACTAATAAAATCCTACGAACCTCGGATATAGCGAGCCATGTTGAATGCAAAATAGGCGTTTTTTATATCCGGACTTTACTCCCAATTAGAATGATAGATGTTATTATTATAGTGGATGGAATCCAACCACTTCTAGACCGATTCGTCTTGGCGCAGTCAGAATTACAATCCGTGCGACGGTCTTTGAAAGCCAAAGTGGCATCGAAGAGTTTCTTCTGCAAGCACGACTACATTTAAGATCAAGTGGCCAACTTGAAGTATACGAGTGCGATTAAATTGCAAGATGTTTCACAATTACACACTGCCGATTGAGAAACTTGAACCACGGAACTCCGGGTTCCTACGTCATCACATGCAAAGAACTGTGCTTAAGGGGATACATCGTAGTCGTACGCGGATATATGACATACCTAATATATATAAAGCCGCATTCACAACCCGAAATTAGGTGAAATTTGTGAAGTCGTCATATGGCAATGTGTACAATGTTTACAATACCAAATTTCAGTGATGTGAACGCAAGTTATTCTATATGACGGACAAATTTCCCCAAATTTCGTGCTGGAATGCGGTTAATTTGTTATGCTTTTTTTAGAAATATCATCGTGCCGCATTAAGTTCTATTTCGATTGGAATATGTATTGACTAAATTAGAGTGAAACCCCACAAATTAACTTTAAAAATGCTGTGAAATATTTGTGAAAAAATGCAGTCCGGTACGCCGGATTGAAATTTAAAATCGCTAATCAATGAGGCCCGCAGAGTTTTGCGTAGAATTTTGCGCCGGGTGTTTTTGTAATGCGATTATATTTACCCACTGTCCTGCATTTACAAAATTCCCACTCTCTAATTTTATTTAAAATTTTGGTTATTGTTCGTATAATGAATTAAATTTTCCGCTATGGATCAATTTATTGTGAAATTTTCCTCATTATTTTTTGACCTGAATTCAAATTTATTGAATCACGAATAATATTTTTATGGTCTTTAATATTTGCATATTTGGGGAAATATGCTATCAATCATGTTTATTTCTTCCTGAATTTTTTATGTAAATTGAGAGAAATTCCATCTTCTAATATTACGTTGCTTTGTGTCGCATACATTAATATTTTTCTTATTCTGTTTGTTTTCAATTATCGATGTATTTTGTCTACACATTCTCCGTCAAACGGAATTTCTCATGTTTGACGTTTAAAGCCCTACGGAAAATATGGATATTTAACATTTCTCCTCCGGCAAAACACAAAATCTATAAAACAAAGTTTCATACATTTTTACTTTTGACTGCATACAACGTTTTCAACACTGGTATATTTAAAACTAGAAAATTCAATGAAGAGAAAATTCTTACAGGAATTCATAAAACGAACGAAATTTCATGCTTGAAAACTCATACACAAAAATTAATATAAAAAGAAAATTCATACCAATAATCCAGTGGACACCGAAAATTCATGTAAAGTAATATTCAAATCTGGACAAATCTTATCCGCCTTCATTACACATGCGTCAGATTCTCGTGTTCTGTTTGACTGTCAGCGGTATTGAAACTAAGTTGAAATTCGGTCCAACACGACGAGTATAATGCCCCCTTTTCAGTCGCCCTCCTAGTGGCAGGTCGCTGAAAAAATTACATCCATCAGATTCTAGATTTGAATTTTCTATTTATGCATTTTCTTGTCTTTGAATTTTTGGAAGTTTTATGATTCTACGCAAAAATGTTCTTGTACCTACTTGAATTTTGTAGCTCTGAATTGGACAACCGTAAACAAGACTTGATTGAATGTTTTATATTTATATGCAAGACATAGAAAGAAAGATAAGTTTAGAACATTGATCTAATAATATTACATACCTACTAGATGTAGCGTTACATGTGTGTACATTGTTGAGGAATGGTCCCAATATAAGAGAAAGATAGGTAGATACAAATTTTCATTTTTGTACCACGCGACTATGGGCATTTCACGGCTAATTAGATTTTATTTATAAAATGTCAAATTGTACAAAAATCTAACATAAAATTGATAGCGTATATGTCTAAATTACAATTTCAAAACGTAGATTGACAGGTGATATTAAACGACATAAATCAAATAATAATATTGTAGTGATATACGTATTTAAGTCCAATATTCAGGTTTCTGGATAAGGCGGAAGGTTTTGTGTTGAACACATTAGATTTTTTCAAAATAATTCTATCGAACTGTCTAGTAAAATCTTCCATTTTGAAATGTTGGCTGCAAATATGGGTTAATTTACTAGGAAGAAATTGATAGGAATTGGAAATCTGTAAACATTGTAGAATTAATAGTAATATTCACATACATATAAGTGTAAAATATAAAACTTACACATACAATACATCTGTGTTTACAATATAGAGCCGAACAGGATTATCTTCTATATTTCATAAAATAATAAGTTCAGGATCAAATTATAATGATTATATTAAAAAAAGAAAATGACATTGTCAAATTGACATTTTATGGTAAACTTAGTACTAGATCGTAAATCGCGGTGAAATGCCAACAGTCACGTGACTATATCTATCTCTTTCTTATGTTGGAACCGATGTAATGTAATACTATTAGATCAATGATTTAGATCTATTTATAAATTTCAAATAAACAGGGTAAGCAAAAACCTATACTGCCCGCGCGTGTATGTTGTATGACTAAACAAATTCCTGTGGAGTAATATTTTCGCTGACTCCTCTTTTGCATCCCAATAACGGTCTCCCCTTACCCCGGGCCTGGTGTAGCGAATAAAAGGTTCACATTGTCGCGCGTGTTTTGTCGGCCCGATTAAATTTCGAAACAATAACACCGAGATAAATTATTAGATTTTTGCTGGGGAGCGGGCGCGCGAAAACTTTTTGCAAGGTATAAATTTCGCGTATAATGGAATACTTAAAATAATATATGGTGTATAACTCCGCCATTATTAAAATTGAAATTTTAGCAAACGATCGAGGCGGTACCGCTTAATCCCGCAGATAATCCCGGGGTAATTACGAACGGGCGGGATTTACGGTTAGTGCATATGCAGTGGCCTGTGGATGCTAAGCTAGTGCACTTCTCATATGAAGCGTAGCACATCGTTTGTGGAATTGTTATGGCTCGGAATTCATTCCTATAGATGCTACTAATACCAATACGATCATTTTCATTACTGTTCATATGCTATTTACTATCCCAAATCTCAGAATATTCAAACAATTATCGCATTTACTGCAACTACATTCGGAAATATATTGAGGCAGTAGCTGCGAGTTTAAGCTGCCCGTCTACTTTTTTACAAATTCGTGGAATACTCTCGATTTTTTTTCTATTCCTAGTGTCTCTCAATTTCGTCTCGTCTCGTCACGAAATTCAAGACGGGGCCACCACGGGGCAAAAGGTCCAATAGTTACAATGTAAAATGGAATTCAGCCAGTCACACAGTTTATTTTAATCACCCTCCTTCGATTGCGTATTGAAAAAAAATCAAGATGATTTGATGTTCTGCATTGAACTTCTGTTTAATAATCTATACGTTTTAGTCAGGTATTAAATAAAACTCCTCCACCTCCAGTATTCCTTTGCCACCTCAGTAAGAATGTCTAAAGTTGCCCTGGTGAATTACCTGCCAGCCGTGTGAACTTGGGTAATTTATCAGGCGAAGTGCGGGCAGATAAGCAACCAAGAAACCCCCCTTCCCCACACACCCCCGTCAGAGCCGACTGCCTGTGGCACAAACGCACTCGTCTAGAAAATAGCCTGGCGCCTTGGTGCATACAGATACACCAGCGAGGGAGGCGACAATGAGGATGGAGGTAAAGTGTAAATCATGGTCACGTGGTATACTACACTACACGTAAAGCATAGAGCGACCATTTATTTTTTTGCTGAAATCAGTACAACACTAAACCTATGTTTGGCATGTCATATGAAACGAAATAATAAAAATAGCTATACTTATCTATTTTTTGTTGGATATTTATTATTTTAAGAAGAGAAAACGAGAACTAAAATAATTTTAATTATTAGAAATTTAAGAAATTTTGTTATTGAATGATTGATAGGTGACAGATTATATGATAAAATTTCAATTGTATGAATAAACTATTAAACGTTAAGATTTTAATTTTATAAAATAAGAACCGAAAATCAGTACCGTAAAACGGGGTTACTTTGGCAGGTTATGACGGTTTTGGCAGATTTTCATCGCGTAACTTAAAAACGTGTTGTTATATTCAACTTTTTATAAAGGCATTGTACCGATGACCCTCTGGGATTAAGTTTATTACGCACAAAAAATCTTGATGTACATCCGAGAAAAAAATTGATACCTAACGATTTGTATGAATTTCAAGTGCAGAATTCTCTTTACCTTCAATCTGTTTAATTTTGACATTTTGACATAAGAATGCGAAAAATGACATGTACAGCACAGCGTTGCCGCAGTTTACATTGGTATTTGGCCAAATGAAATGAATGAATAAACAAGTTTTACATAATAAAAATTAATAATGTCCTTAATTAATTGATTTAAATCAGATTTTATAGGAAAAATTGCAAATAGACAGCGTTTACACACAATAAAAAATGTTTGTCTTTATTTTTTATAATATGAAATACATTGCAAGTATAGGAGATGTTCCTAACTTCATACCGCCTGGTGCACCTCCTTTATAAACGATCAACGGGAAATAAAATGAAAAGCACTTTTTATCGATTATTGTACAATATTTTTCTCGCCAGAGCTAAGGTAAACCTTTGTGAAGATTTCCCTCTTCGACTTCTGCTCTCTGCAGTAAATCCGGCTAATCTCCGTAATAGAAACTTATCGAAACTCCGCATTTGGTCTGAAGTTCGTTCTTCCCGCGCGGTTTAATTGAGTCCCTTTCTCGAATTTTAATTCGATGGCAGCACAAGCGACGATTACTGGTTTTATACAAGCGATTTGTATCACTTTGCCGCACCGCGTACCGTGTGGTGTAGGTTTGCGGTGAAGAAAGCAATTTCCGAGTACGCCTACAGACATTTTTCTTTACCGGAGACTTACGCCTCATTGGGCTTTAATTGCTAGAGTGTGAACGAATATACGTGAGGAGAACACAGAAAACATTCGAGAATCTTTTGTTTATATTTATAGTACGATGTGTGATTTTCTACTGGTGCCGCCATGTTGCAACCAAAACGCGAAAGTGTCTCGTTTGTACCGAACTTGCATATCGGGATATTATAATTGAACGGCGTTCACACGAGGGAAGATTTTCTTTTATAAGAAAGAGTTTCTTAAAAGTCAAACAACTGCTAAGAAATGTCGTAAACATATTGTCAATACCGTTCATATGGTTTCCCCGTATTATTTTTATAAAATATATTAAAGGTAGTGGTTGTTTACTTCCAAAAAACTTTTAGGAATAACGATTAACTTTCCTGGTGTGAACTGGGAATAATAATAATAATAAGAATAAGATTTTTTTATTTGGAAACAAAGTTACTACCTTAGGAAATCGGGTAATTACTTTTGTGCTACCTTGTATATAAAATAAAGTAAAAAAATCTGATGTGGCCAGCATAAGACCTACTCTTTTTACTATAATATAAGTACTCACAAATATATTTTAGTCATTTTGTAAACTACATAATTAAATAATTAAATTTGACGTAGTAACAAATTTTAAACAATCATGGACTATACAAGATACTGAATACTGAAATTTCATACAATAATTTAATTTCTAAATAGTAGGTACCATATGTACAGAAAAATTTTTAAAATACTAACTGTAGATGACAAAAATATAATCTTTTATTTAAAATATATATCGACATATTTAAGCAAAGTACTACTTCCGGTTTGGGAATTGCATAAAAAATAACTGGGTTCATAAGATTAGTATTAAAGTCTTACATATAAAATTTGATATTTAAATGTTTGATATTTTGTAAGTTATCGTCAACGAAAAAATTGTAACATACACACGGACAGACGTCATTTAGAAAAAATTAAATTCGTATTCTAGGGTCCCGAAAACGTACTTATTCACTAAAAACTCACACTCGAAAATTTTTGACCCATCACAATACCTCCCCTTGTAGAATATAAGGCGGGAGGTAATTAATAATTCCAATATTGCAACACTATCACGAGCTATACCCTAGCAGGAATAGTGCAACACTAATGATAAGCAGCTGCAGGACATTCTCCCCATCCTGCTGCATTCCTGCTGCTCCTGTTCGGCCGTTCCGCTACGAGCCATCGCATTGTGATTTCAATGCAGCAATGCGCGCCTCTATTGAGTTTGGAAATTAATGTTGCGATCGGGGAAGCAATTGTCCAAAATGCAATTCATTTCACTACTACAGTGTTATGAAAAATGTCATTAATTACTTTCATAATTCATTTAATAAATGTTGTTTTTGTGGAGATAATACTGAAAAAATGTTAATTGAAAATTAATTTAAAACAATAACGTTTTGTTTTAATATTTATTATTAAATTGCGAGGGGTAATTTTAAATTAAATTCGATGATAAATTAAACTGTGACGCACTATTTTTTTTACCATCACTACAGTTAAACAGCAATTTCAGTCTATACAATTATTATTATCTAGCAAAGAAATTTAATTGGTAAATCACAGCATCTGTCATTTGACACAAATATACCAATAAAAGTAAGTAGTACCATAGGTAATTCCATTCTTCAGGTTCAATGTGCAAAGGTTAGGCAATGCTATTCTAAAAAAAAATTCTAATTCATTGATTCATTTTTTAGAATTCGCAAATAATCCGTGTGTGAACAGGGTTTAAGAGCCCTAACTGAAACTAGAGTGTGGAATTTGCTATAGTAACATTGTGCGCGAACTATTCGAACTAGTATATTTAAGTTAATGACAAATGAACATTTAAATTTTTATTGAAACTAATTATTTCCATTATCTTATTCACAATTTATATCTGTTCTCTTCCAATAACGTAATCGGCCACCATGTTTCACTTAAGCTGATCAATACGTTGTAAGAAAAACGTAAAAATTATTGCATATGTGGAATTATTTCTACCTCGTGAATCGAGAGTTGACTGGGTAGAATGGGAGAAGTAACTTGTGCCTATATCTACACAAACTAAAGCCCGGTGTACATGGTGCTTTTCCCCTGCTAGATCGCTTTTATGAAGCAGTGATGGCAGCTAAGGGAACTGTGCTGAAAAATGACGTCACTGCAGTCTTGCTAAATTTCGGTGATAGACCGCGTTATTTATTTAAAAAATATGTTTTATGCTTTTCTGTAAAACTATAACACTTACATGAAAATTGATAGGAATCTTTTTGTAGATAATTTTATCTCTTTCATACGCAACAGTTTTTTTTCTAATGTTACCCATTTACGAAATAAACAAGAAAACGTACGCAACGCCCAAAAAATACCCTTAAAATAAGGGACGCGGACGGCGAAACGTGTGGAATTTTTAGTATGTTTTTCAGGGCATCAAATGAAACAAGTGTGCAAATTTTCGGCTTCATACTATTTAGTTCAAGGTTAAAATCTACAATGAATAGGTTATATTACACGTACTGTACTCTTGTTAGGTCTTAGCAAAAATTAATCTTCTATGAATTCATGACTGTTTAACGTTTTTAATTTTTTTGAAAAGCTTTAGTCAATTAGCTTGACAAATATATTTAGTTTCTTTAAAAACAAAGCATCATTTAACTGTATAGCTGTATAAAATAATAGTAAAAACTCAGTTGACAAATGACATCGTCCCAGTTCCGAGTTATGAACCCAACTAAGCATGCAGGAGAAGAACCCCCGTTAATCTTGTACTAATTTTAGCGATTCTCGTTTTCACGGTTTGTAAATTGGTTAGCAGGCGAGCCCAGCATGGCTGACTGAACTATAATAATGAGTATTTCTTCTCTCGCCAAGAGATTCTTAATCTGTCAGCCATCCGCCAACCATGAAATTTTAATGGAGAAGTTTTCTCCAGAAGCTACCGACCAATATTTCTTCTTTTTGCAACGAGAACCGGAACAATATTTTAAGCTGCTGCGTATAATGCCGGATTGTAGAGATTTAAATTTTAATATTCCTGCTAATTTGAAAAACGGTTTGCTGCAAATAAACAAGCTGTATTTTATCGTCATTGGAACTGGAAAAATTATCTTATATTCAGTTACATAGGGGAGACCGGGGTTGGTTGTGACATTTTTTATAAAATATATCCGAACGATTAAAATGAAATTGTTATGATTTAAAAAGTAGATTGTTGGCTATACAATATGATATTTATTTGGAGGCTAATGTAATGATACATAGATCAAAATTGTTGGTTTCAAAATATGGCAGGTGTCACAACCTACCCTAGCATTGGGGTAGGTTGTTACAGGATACAGGCTTCAGCTTCAGAAAGTGTCTTGAACATATATTAATAATTTATTTCTAGTTTTAATCAATGGAATCACTTTAATTAGTCTGTCTTCAATGTCTATTTTTTTTTATTAACAATGAACATTTTTTCTGTTGTGTGATTTTAACGCGTAACAACTTTTTGCCTCAAAGCAAAATCAAAGATTTGAGATGAAATAAATAAACTATTTTTAAATAATCAAGGTGATTTCATAAACAAAAAACATAATGTAACAAAAAAAAACATAAATCCAATAAATTATCTGTGTGTCCGTATGTTACAATTTTTTCGTTGACGATAACTTAACAAATATCAAACATTTGACAACCAAATTTTATATTTTAGTTTTTAATACGATTCTTAAGAACCTAGTTATTTTTTGAAGCAATCCCCAAACCGGAAGTAATACTTTGTTTAAATATTTCGTGAAATAATTAATTTATCATAATATTTTCTATTTTAAATGAAATATTATGTTTTTATCATATACAATAAGTGTTTTAAATTTTTTTCTGTACCTGATACTACATATTTAAACATTAAATTATATTATTTCTTGTAGTCCATGATTGTTTCTACGTAAAATTTAATTGATTATTGTATACACATCATGTATATCTTCTTCTGCTCTGCAGTTTACATAAAATGACGAAAATATATTTGTGAGTACCTAGAGCATAGTAAAAAGAGTAGATAGAGTATAGCGGGAGTCTTGTGCTGGTCAAATCAGATTTATAAGACTACTCAATATTGTACAAAATCAGAATAAAAGGAAAATTGCACGATGTTCTTTCTTCTTATTTGCTCGTTTAAATTGAGTGACACTAATGGCCAGTTGCACCGCTTCCACATAAATTTTTACTTTTTCTTAAATCACAATCAAATTATGAAACGTGTAGCTATAAAATTGTTGTCATTAATTCGATTGGATATTTTTCATGTAAGTAGCACTTATCATTTAAGTGGAGACGGTGCAAATGGCCATTAACTAGCAGATTGAAATAAAATTAAAAAGGCTGTAACCGAATTCAGAAAGTTGCGTTTCCGGCGGCATATATTAGTAAACACATCGTAGCATGTTGACGATGGGACAAATGTAATAATGAACTTTTTAGTGATTTGGTGTAGTTGTAGAATTAGCAATGTAAATGCCACAAATCAGTTTTTCGTACTCCGAAGTTAATATGCAAATATAAGCGGATGGTGGTATGGCCAAGTTGTAGGTACGACTACATCCCTTAGAAAGAGACTTTCATCTCTCTCGTTGGCTCTCTCTCAATCCTCCTTTTGTTATTTTAAACATATTCAATTTGGTATTCGCATTTGTTGACAACAATAACGAACGAAATTTAATAACACCGCTGAAATGGCCGCCTCGAAAGGGAATATAAATATCTGGTTTTATTATTGACATTTGTGAATCGGTCTCTGTTCGTTAGCAGGCGACTTCGATCCAAGAGCGGAGACGCTGGTTTATTAGATGTATGCAGACGACGATAGCAACGAATAAAGTGTTGCTTTATGCAATATTCAGGCGAGGGCTTTAAAACGAAATCAAATTAGTTTTGCAACCAGAATAGAATATTTCTGGATTTATCTAAATATACAATACAAATGATAAACTGTATACACAACTCCTTATACCGTCAACTCGGGCTACTTTGTCATCCCGAGTTAACTTTGTCACTTCGGCCACCATGATCTTGTTATTAATGATTTGGCTTTTTTAAAAGTTTTCTGCAACGATGCTTTTTCGTTGTAGGTACTAATTGAATAAAAAAGGTTAAAAACTATCAGAAAACGTCGGGTCCTGGAATTATTAAAATTATAGTCAAGACGGCCTTTAAAGAGAAACGAAAGTTATTCAAAATGGCCTCTCTAAAAAAACGTGCAGCCAGATAGTAAAAAACCCACGGACCACTTTAGTAAATAAATGTCGTGGAAGATATAACCTAAAATGTGATCGACCCGGTGGCCTATCTTAACAAGACCAGGCGTTGGATATAGACGCACTGTGTATGTGCGTTATGTTGTATGGAACATTTTTCCGGGTTATAATTCAAAGAGTTACGAACATTTAACAACCAAATTTTATATATAATGTCTTAATACAAATCAATTTCCAAACCGGAAATAGTACTTTTCTTAAATATTTTGATAATATTTTTTATTTAAAATGAAAGATTATATTATTATTATCTACAATTTTTAGCATTTTATAAATTGTTCTGTCATAGTATTATACTTTAGGAATTAAAGTATTATTATAATTTAGAAGTATGATATCTTGTTGTCCATGAACCATGATTGTTTAACATTTGGTTATTACGAAAAATTTAATTGACTATGCCAGTAACAAAGTGACAATGCCAATAGTGATATTTGTATAGTAGTAAAAAGAACAGTGTATGGCGAGAGATTTTGTGCTGACCACATGAGATTTTTTGTATAAATACAGTTAATTTTTTATGCTTGTTCTTATGCTGGGGTTACTTTGTCAAAAAACGTAATAAAACTCGATTTAAATCACATTTTCAAAAGGTGACAAAATAGCCCCTAACCCGAGGTCACTTTGTTACCATGAATTTTATTATGTAAATAATATGAGAATGGCATATCTCCTGATTATGCGACTAGCTGACTGCGTTATTTATTTAAAGTCCCCAAGTAATTTCGCAGAAGCCATCATCCAATTTGAAAATAATCCTCAGTGCAACATATGTAAATATTTACAGCACATTTTCATTTAGCAAATGAAAAACGGTACAACAATACAATATAAATGATTAGTGTAACGCAGCATGACAGTCGATTTAAATATTAAACCTAACCGTCGAGTAAGCGACTAACTATTAGATGATTTCCCTGGGCTTAAGATAATCCTCTTGCAATCACGAGTTCGTAAACTCGCGGCCACAGAGTCCCAGGGGCCACGGGCCACGGCGAACGTAACGACATCTGATGTTCTTCTTTCTTCCACGATGGCTTGATCACCCACTTGCTTCAACGACGGGTAATAAGATTGAATTCCTGAGACGAGACGCGAGGCTTTGTTCTTTTGATTTATTTTCACATTTGGGGAACGGCGGTAATTTAACTTATAATTGGGTTGTTACGGGGAGTCTGATTAGCCTGGACCAGACGCGGAATGGAGGGTCTCTAAGGATGCATTTTTGGGGATATTATTGTTTGCCGACCTACTTTCAACTACTTTATACCGTATTTCAATTGTACATTGTAAAATAGGTAGATAGCCAGATAAAGTGTAGTAAATTATTTCACAAAATTTATAATTGCGTACGGGAATGGGTTCAACACCACAATACCAGATAATAAAAATCTAGAATATTCAGGCACAGAGAAATGCAATACCAGAAGATGCAAATCTAGAATATTTATAAGTAATAAAATACCTGTATCAAAAGATTCATTCACAGGAAAATTCAAATATATGATTTTAGATTCGGTATGAATTCAAACACAGGATTATGCAATTCTAGATTAGTTATCTAATCAAAACCGAGTATGTGGGTCTCAAAAATGATACTGGATTGTTCATTTAGTACAGTTCGATTTACTCTTAATTTGTATATCCCACTTGCGTTGAAGAGACAAACTACCTAGTTCTCTAGATTTGAATCTTCGTTTGATTGCATCTTCTTATGTTTGCATTTATGCTGAATTTAAAATCGTAAATTTGAATTTTACACTAGGTAGCTGTTTCCTAGCAGGATAATACTATTTTCGAAATACAAATGAAAACTATTTTTATATTTATTGGGAAAATAATTCCCATTTTATTTAAATAATCATTAAAGCAGTATTCACATAAGCATTTAGTTTTAAGGTTTACAGTTACGTTTACGTTTAACAAAGTTTAAATACGTCTTACTAAATACGAACATTCACAGTGCTTGAAAGTGGAACTTATGAATGCGTGTATTTATTTATATGAATTTAAACTTTCTTAAACAAACGTAAACATAAACCTTAAAACGAAATGCTTATGTGAATGAGGCTTTAGATAATAAACTGACTTCTTCAATTTTGGTTTTGCCCAATAAATCTTTAATGGACTAGAGCAAGCTGAATAGTCTGTATATCTGAATAACGAATATATTCTCAAAAATACTATTTTTCTGAACACTTTCTGGACATTATGCGTCATATTTTGTTTTCAGTACTTTCGACAAAAACATATATTCAGTTAAGTTACATCGCGTTTTATTATCTGGCGTATGGCGTATCTTCCGATGGCCATTAAAGTGATTGAACCCCAAATAGGATTCTATTTATACCTTCAATAACCTTTCATCGATTCCTAAACTTGCTCCATTAGCATAAGAACCTAGAAGTTAAACATAAATATGTACCAGCGCAATCACAAAACAAAATCGCCAGGCGCAGCTGTTGTGATATTGCACCGTGATGGAATATTGCGATCTGAATGAAACCACTTAGAGCAGCCATCTTTGATGCAAACATGCAGGAATCTTTAAAACCTGCCACCTGCGCTGGCTCCTTCTCTCTCTAACCCCTGGCGTTATTGCCTCGTGCTGTCCTTGTTTGTTATTGGAAGGTGTGCTGTCTTTGTTGGCCGGATTGCAGTGTTATTGGAACCACGACTCGAGAGGTTTTTGGTGATATCAAGTTGTATTGTCCGGATACAGGGGTGGAATCAAGAAAATGGCCGATTGGAATCAAAGATTTGTTCCAATAGTTTATACCGACTTATGGATATCAAAATTATAATAACAGAAATGTTTATAGACTGAAAGACATTTTTAGAACTCATAATAATAATAGTTATTTGTATGTCCAGGACTGAAAGTACCCTTTTGCAGATTAAGGTTAGAGATTGTAGCGCGAGCGCAGTGAGGACTGCAACTAGTTAAGTCATTTTTTCTACGATTAATGGATATTTTATTAGCAATCAACAGAAATCTATACCCAGCAAACACAGTAATATAACATATACATTTAAAACATAAAACACGCGTTCTTTAGGTTTCAAAAGTAATATGTTATGTAATATACTTGTAAGTTACATGTAAGGCGGAATGTCCGCCCTGGAACATTGTATCGTATACATAACATAAATAAGTTTATAACATATTGATGACATGTATTTTTAACATATTAGCCACAAATTTGAAATATGAGTGTTACGTAAATAAATTAATATTAGTGAAATATTTCATTGCAATATATTATAAAATAAAAATAAATTTGATTATAAAGCTTAACGCATAAAAATGCATTTCAAAAGGTAGCTTTTTTATTGCAATTTACTACCATGCTTTCATTCAATTCTAACCAATTACACTATTTGTTGATTTTTGAATTTGGATGACTGCTGGAATTGAACCCGGGACCTTTGGACTGCCATGACCACACGCTGACGTCTGAGCTAAACTGGAATTTCTAAACAGCCGCATTTTTAGTCATAATAACAATATTAATAAAATGTTAACCATTTTAACAACAATCAATACAAATTAAATTCGTATACGTTATGTTAAATATTAATACAAAATTTTAAAAAATATCATACTTGAATTTTAAAAATAATTTGTTGTTTAAACTTTACCCGTCGTATATTATTAATAAAAAACAGCTTATTTTTACTGAGGTATGTGAGGTACCTACTTGTTTACTTAACATATATACTCCATAATATTTTTAAAATAAAATAACCATTGACTAAGTTTTCTTAGATTACTTTGTTTATATTGCTTACAAACCAATTATTTAAATTTGATGAATATTTTTTTCACATGCTCATGTTCATTCGATTGTATATTGCATCTATCTATTTCTTATTAAATAGTACTCGTATAACTGAAAAGTAAAACATTTATTTCGTCTATGTGTTTGCTGGGGTAACACTAACACACTGATAAGAAATAATATTGAAAAATTAATTCTGAATTACGTTGTTTTGTTGAGGTAACAAAAAGTAGTATAATGGGTACCTATAGGTATTTTTACTGTTACATCAAAAATATTGCAGACATATAAATTAATATAATCAGTACATCAAAAGTAATATTTAAATAATATTTAAAACTTCGTGTATCATACATATAAAATGTGTGATGTTTACAATATGTATCATATTTATGGAACTTATATATTTCAGTATAATTTGTAATTAATATTACAAAAGTATTGTGTATGCAATGTAATGATATGTGTACGATATATAAAATGTGTGATATTAAATATACCTATCTAAATTATGTTGCTTATATATTTTCTAATTAATATTACAATCGTACTGTATATAATATGTATTGATATGTGTATGATACGTAATTTAAAAAATATACGTATAATATGATTCAAGAGAGATAGATAATGTATAATTTATGAATATACGTAATATAACTTTGTGCCTTAAAATATCTCCAAATGTTATGTATCATTCATATGTGTGTTTCCTGGGTATTATCATAGCTACGAAAGCTAAAATTTTGAATGCAGAAAAACAATACAACAAACATAAATGTAAACAATCTTGACATTTAGAAAGAATTTGGACTGAAAATTTTAATATTAATATAAATTTAGCCAAATTTAATGAATTATTTATGATAATGTATTTATAAGTAGCGGTCTGGAAATATTTTCAGACAGCATTTTATTAAAATAATATCGTGTGTGGTATAAAATTAAAGCTCTCGGGAAAAGAATTCTAGTAGAAAAATAACATTTAAACGATCGTCATTTTTTTATAAATTATTCAAATTATACCGAGTTTGATGCCAATTTAAAGCTCTCCGGGAGGTAAGTTTAGTTTAGTTTAAATTTAAAAAAATTGTTTCTCCAAAAATTATTCAATTTTTTTCAAGTGTATTATTAAAGCTCTATGTGAAAAAATCTACTTGAAGAATCAAAAACAACATTTATAAACGATAGTCAGTTGTTTTTTTTTCATGTTATTCAAATTACGCCGAAGTTGGTATCAACTTGAATAATTCGGGAAAAAATAATATAGCATAAAATTAAAGCCTTTACAAAAGCAAGTTATTAAAACTTACAGTCTGGGAAGTACTGTGGTGGCAACAGCAGATTTTTATAAAATGTTTTGATTCGGATATCAAAATTGAACCTATGGATATCCTCAATCATCCCAACTTTCCACATTTCATCCGTTTTTACATTCTTGCCCATATATCTCTCGGTATTTTTCCTCCAGGTAAGGCTGTGAGGTTCCCTCAGATCCGATCGTTCATCGGTCATGTTCCCGGTCCTCAGAGGGCCGTTACCTTTGCGAGGAACAACGGAACGGCCCTCAGAGGACCGCAGTTCACAGACACAGGCAAAGAGCTATCGATGTGTGAGGGACAATTATACAGAGGGAATAAAGAAGTTCAAAGAATAGCTGAGTGCGGTGTGTGAACGAGAGAAATTAAATTGAGAAATAATAATATAGGTACAGTGAGCCAAAAAATCATCAAATTTTTAGGGGCCAGTATACTTACTTAGCATGTAGTAGTAATAGTGTAGTTACTTATTAAATTAATTACTCGTCCATTTCGATTATTTTATGAACCACAATATACTAGCTATACTATGTATTTTCTTTTTAGATTTTCAGCACTTCGAAAATCCAGAAAACCATTATAAATCTTTTGTCGATTAGAATATCTTTTTCAAAGAAATTACTACACATTATCAGCTGTAACTACTATCTTAACATCGAACTGTCGCTATTTTGTCAAAAATATCCCTCATTTCGTACACATCAACTCTAGCTAAAAATGCCACGACAGTACCAAAAAAGCTGGGAAGGCGCACATATAAAAATTATATTGGCTGGTGTATAGGCTTTTTCTTGATGTCATTTTTTACATTAATAGAGGCATGTTACACAGCTACAATACCATCGCTTGAACTTGGTTAAAAAATTAACGATTCTAAACTATGGGGCAGTTTGTAGTGATTGATTTATAATTTAATTAGAAGGCAGCTTGCTTAAATTTAACAAATAATTTGATTCATTCAATGTAAAAATGGAACCATATTTGTTATTATTTATGAATAATAGTATATTATTCAACGAGCGAATTATGATAGTAATTATTCATTCGGACGAAGTTTGCGTCACCAGCCAAAGGCGAGGGTTAGAATCAGCCAAATTAATTAAATACAATAATAAAAAAATTACCTATCATATCAAGTCTTATATTTGTTTGAGCAGACTATTCCACAACTAGCGGTAGTGACATCTACGGTAGTTGTGTAAAGTACTATACAAGCGAGTGACAAATATTCCATTTGGCTGACTATCTGGGCTATATTAGCAACAACTGTTTGATATTCTTATGTGTTTATTTTTTCCTGTAGGAATGATTTTGTCCTCATTCGAATTCCAAAATTTAAAACACACCAAACGGTCCCCCCAGAGCGATACAAACAGATATTTGACTGTTTCCTGGTGAATATTTGTGAAAGAGAAACCAAATGCAAAACTCCCACTTTGGCATGCAGATGTACCGCCTAACGGTTGCTTCTTTTATGTAAAATTTGCTAACGGAAGTAGAACAAAAGCCTAACAGAGAAACAGGAACACTACTAGATCTTAGACACAGATAAGAAAGAGGAGAATCATCTCGCTGATATAAAGGAAGTATTTTGTTCCACTATTTTTATACTACAAAAGGAATAAAAGATATTCTGAAAATTTTCCAATAAATTTTTGCTTGTATATTTTCTGGGAACACGCGAGAATTTGACTTCTTTAGTATAGCTGGCGATAACGTTTAACAATAATCGTAAAAGCAAATAGGTATTTACACATGGCAAAAATGACGTTAAATAAATCACATCGTTTTGGTATCTTGCTAATCTTAAATTTTTATTAGAACAGATATACCATATTATTCAACGGAGTTTAGTAGCATATTATACGATGATGCTATAAATGGATGCATTTATTCCTGAGGTCCGAGGATAATAGTATATTATTTAACGGGCATATAATGTAAGCTATAATTATTCAAGAGGATGAAAGTTTATGCACGAGCTGAAGGCGAGTGTATGGTCATCCCAGTGAATTATAGCCAATATGTGCAAGTCAAATACGACGTTTTATCTACGACTTTTTAAAGAAAACATATTCATTAAAATATTAACCTAACCTCAGATTTTAGTGTGATGACATAAACAGTTGTATTGAATAATGGACATTTAATAATATTTAATAATAATAATTAATAATTTAATAATTTTGACATTTCAAAATGTTATTTCTTTATTACCATACTTACGTCATACAACATTGCAATGTTAACCTAGGTAGGTAATAAAAATTATAATTTGCACAGAGAAATTGATTCAGGAATAATAATTTTCTATTTGGTGCAGAAGAGGGAATCATGACTAATATTCCATCTTTATTTATTATTCTCTGCGGGATTTATATTTGACATTATGCAGGTAGCAAAAATTACATCATATAATAATTATTATGTCGTAGACAGATTGTAATATTAGGTTATTTATAAAAAGCCTATAGGCATGTATAATACCGAGTCGATATGGGATTCAAAATGGGTATTGGGTTGTTTATTTAGTTCAGATCAAATTTTCTAGCAAAAGCCATTTTGAAAAAATTCTTTCAGTTTTTCGATCAGTACCTAAGTTGACTACATATGCCATTGAAATATCTGCACGAAGTTGTGAATCACTACATATTTATACCGCAAACTCACAATATGTAATAAATTATCTGCGTTTATTTCTGAAGTGAAAAATATGACCACTCCGAATTTCTCGGAAGTAAGAAACAACAGAACTGAAAGTAACCATAGCAATCTGACCGCAATAAACCCGGCAATTCGGCCCTGACAGTCATTTGTTCGTGACGTCACCAGAACAATTAAACCAGCTTCCTGTCTTTACTAATTGCCCTTTCTTTGATTTCAGATAGAAGACGCGATGCTCATGTTCGACAAGCAGACCAACAGACATAGAGGTAAGTCTTTATATTCTTCTTCTTACCTCGCGCGACGTCACCCAGTCCGCCATTGTGCTTTTGACGCCGGAAATTACCCCGTGTATCGTGTTACCGGAAATGGCCAAGTCGGGAAAAAGTGACGGGCGACTTTCGCGCAGGGAGGGGGGTGTGACGGTTTTTGACAGAAAGGAGAAAACTTGCAGAAATTCTCAAACAATGTATTTTTTTCATTTTGCTGTAAGTTCTTATTTTTATTCATTTAAAGTTGTAAGTGCAAAACTTGTTCAAAATTAAAAACTACACAATATGAGACTACGCTCAATCATATTGCTTTGTTTGTTCTCGAGAAAACGCAAAAAAGTGGAACTAGACATGTTTTTTGACAAATCTTATCATTTTATTTGTAAGTTAATAATTTTGCATAATTATTAGAAGTGTAACTAAACACAAGAAGAATAGTATAAAAACATCCCTAATTTGAGTCCGCAGAACGAGAATTTTGAGTTTGAGTTTAAAAAGTGTATAATTTTTACCTATACTGTAATTCGATGCAATAATTTCATTTCACGAATAGCATTTCTATTAGTTATCATATCAAAATAACAGCTTTTATATATTTTATACACTACTATTACAGTATATTATTAAGGAATTAAAGTGCATGATTTAATCCTGAGGGGGAAGTTTATTTCACGAGCCAAATATGAGGGAAATTATCACCTGAGGGATTATAGGTACTTTACTCCTGTGTTATATATATTATATTTTTGCACTTCACTCTCATACGAATATATAACGGTTTAAAACAAGACACATTTTGTAATTTTTACAATAAAAAATTACACGTATTTACTTGACAACGGGATTAAATAATGCAATACCTGAACAACAATTAAACATGACAAATAATCCCTTGAGTTCAAATTAAGAACGCTAGTCCATATAAATAACGATTAAAGAAGAGTTTTACTCTAGAAAATGCAAAAAATTAACATACATTCAACTGACTTTTTGACTTATAAAACTTATTGTATTAGAGCTTTTGACCAGTAGAACTGAAGCATATTCAAACATTAAAATCCGTTGGTAAGATTTTTGACAGCTGTTAGTGCAAATTTATCTTATAAAATGAGTAAATTATTTAGTATTGTAGTAGATAAAGAATTGTATTCTATTCGACTTTAACATTGTATATACATACAATTATTCACTGGATTGATTACAGCACTCGTCTTCGACTTGTGTAGTAATGACCATTGTCAAACACTCATCGAATAATATACTTTTAAGGTGTTGTCATGACAAAAGTGAAAAATCTGATTTGGCCAACACATAACCTCTCGTAACAACTCTCTTCCGTCTTATTTATATGTACTTAATATAAATATACGAGTAGATAATACTTATACGTAGGTACCTACTTATGGTTCATTCTATTTCTGGTAGAACGAACCTCATAACTCAATTTTCGAATAAACGCATTTATTATTAGACAAACGTGTTCGTTTTGTAAGCGATGCAAATACAATGTAGGCAGAGACAGGAAATATAGTACTTATCTTTTGTTAGTTTGATTGATAATGACATGCGTTCTATCAGAAACAAAATGAACACACAAAAATTCTGAACAAGATGTAAACTATAATTATGTCACCGATTTCATATCTGTCATTGTCATAAAAATGTTTAACGATTATGGGTTGCAAGATACCAAAGTTTCAAACAAAAAATTATAAATTGTAATATAATTTGTAAATGGTGCCAGATACAGAAAAAATTATATTAAACCGCTTGTACGAGTAGAGAATAACATTTTCTATATTTTGTATTATAAAGCATTGTTATAAATACTTTATTCATCGAGATATTGAAGAAAATTTGTGTTGTCTTTATGTATATACTACTTTCTATTGAAAGTGAATTGCTACCAAAATTTAATGGGACTTTACTTTGTATCCGGTGTAGGTAATTCTGTTGTTTCGATAGATTATTTATTTTACATAAGAGTGCAACTATACTACACTCTATTTAAAAACTAAACGGACAAATCTGAAGTTGGAATGCTAAAACTGATCGTTTTTTGATTGACTGATGTAACACCAGTTTTACACCACACAAACTTTGTAATGTAAACAAACGAATGTTCTCCATCTTGTCTCGTCAGCTATTGTCATTGATTGTATCGAGTTTTTCCGCTGATAGGTCAAATATAATTTTGCCGCCAAAAAAATCTAGTGATATTTTTCTCGTATTTACACAGTCTAAATATGGCTCAGCGAGTCAACTTCAAGTTTGTCCGTTTAATTATTAAATCAAGTATAGAGGTATTTATTCTATCAAATAAACATTCATTTTTGAGAGAAACTTGGTAGTCTAATAATTTGGCTCCTATCCTTCTTTTAGGCGGGAGGTAAAAAACAATACCTGCTATTTCCTCGACTTGTAACTAAGTTAGTGAGAAGTGCAACTATTCCACGCACTATCTCGCTCTGGACAATGTATCATAATAATTTCGTCTGCTCTGTAGCAATTACGGCGGCGTATTATCCGACATAATCCGGGCGATTGTTGTGTCGGTTCATGCTAAACACGTCCGCCGGGATATCGAGACGATATCGCTGCACACACCGCAGAACACAGACCACTGCGGTTCATTGTGAACACAAGCTTTAATTATATCCACAGTGTGTGAGTGTGACGGAGTAAAAATCACGAACAACGTTCATCAAACTACTTGTTACTTTGTTACGTTTATTTGCATCACTATGCGGACTGAATTTACTATAGTTGGTGTACAAAATTATGAAGCTGTATTCATCTGCGCATATTGGAGACCAGCGTTTTTATTTCTGTTTGCTATTTCAAGTGTTCATAACATAAAAACAATAGAACTACGTGCGTATGTATAGATGAAAGCTTATTCACAATTTGTATGTTTTTGTTTTATGTCAAAATATATATAATTGTGTTATATTTTATTTCAATTTATAATTGGAATTTAAAAGTAAAAAACAAGAGTTATATTATTTACACTATTTACATTCACGTTACTGTACCTGTAAAAAACAAGAGAAGCAATATTTAAAAACCCTTTTTCGTGTATTGTTATCTCTTAATACAAGTTTTATATTATATTTAATACACGTGGTCATAACGGCAGATTTAAAGTTGAGAAATGCGACGACACACGTACATAAGAGTGTCGTTGATTTTCTTTACAGTTGTGTTATTCTTAATGTCAAAATTTCATAATTAAAAAAATGGATTTACTCCAACCAAAGTAGAAAAAGATTGTAAGGAATCTCGGTAGTTCTAGTTACCTTACTTATGTGTCTACAAAACTCGGCTACGCCTCGTGCTGCAAATTTCACATACGTACGGTAACAACCTTCGTTTCCTTACTTGTTACATAAATAGCTATTTAAAACATGTTTAAACATATGTTTAAAACGCGTTTTAGACACTAACTTGTTTTGTATAAAACATTTCTAAACGTTTGTTTAAAACGAAATGTTTTAAAAGTGCCAACTCTGGTTTAATTTACTTGAATGAACCGAAAAAGAATGCAGAATCAGATTGGGAAATTGGAAATATTTTCATGTTATGTAGGTTAAAGTGACAAGTCATGTACGAATTTATTCACAGTCGATGTTGGCAGGTATACTTCAACTGTTCACTATTGACTATTATAGTATACAGGTTGGTGGAGGTGAAATGCGAACATAGGAAACATACATGACAATCGAACTTTCATGCCAGGTATCTTGATATATTTTGTAGTAGTGTCACAAAACGAAGTAATGTGAATTTGTGTGGCAAAAAGAGTAATCAATAACAGAAATAAAAATAAAATCTAAAAGTGCATGTAAACACTCGTTCTGATCGTACAAAGACATTATTATGCAAAGAAAATATTTTAATGAAAATAAAAATTTCAATAATATGACAGCTACTTTGACATTGACAGTACTTATTCCACGTATATCAAGATGCCTAGCATGATAACTCCATTGTCATATATTTCCTTATGTTCGCATTTCACCTCCACCAACCTGTATAAAAGAGGAGGCAAATGGATCATAATTTTGCTGCACGTATATAAAAAATTCATACAATCACAGGCTAAAATTGCAGTAGTGTTCGAAAAGAACAAAGAAAATCGCAGCGATGTGAACTCGTTGCCAATATGACAAATTTCGTCAAATTTCACCAAATTTCGGCTGCAAATGCGGCTTAAGCCCATGTCACACCTATATGTCTTTGCCTGATAAACTGATGAAACTTGATTTGTATGACGAAAAATAGGAGCGCCGCTATTTCCATCGATCAAAGTCGTATGTCACCGTTTGCTTCTCATTTCACGGCGATGAAACAATGATTGGCGGGCAGAAATTCAAATAATATACAGCGTGAAATGAGTTACATAGTAAACAGCACGTATTTTGTTGTTGGTTATTATAATTTGTTTAAATGAATTCAAATTTGCTAAACCAGTATAGAGGGCAAAGGTTTATAAAAATGATATTTTTAGATTTATTATAAATACTTTATATAATTTTCATACGATTTTTGACATATAGGTGTGACACTAATTCGGCAGATTTTCGTATGTCAAAACTGGTTTCATCAGTCATCAGGCAAAGACATATAGGTGTGACATGGGCATTAAGTTACGGGTCGGGTGCGAGTACATCTTGTGCCTTAGATCTTGGGTAAATTGTCCGACTGACTTGTCTCTGGTAACAGGAATGTTTTGGGTTAATGTGTGTTTCTAAAGAGATCAGCAATTATCCAGGGATTATCTCAGGATAGGTAGGGTCCGTGCGGTGAGCAGACCGAGGATTTGTCTAGTGTTGTGTTTTGCCAGAGAAGGTCGCTTAGTCAGAAGGGAGTATTTTGCTGAGATGCCAAATCTCTCGCGGTTTAGGTTTACAAATCCTACAGACGCCATTACTGACGTAACAGATAAATAAATACAACACGGTACGGACAGCCCGGAGTTAGTTTACCTGATCCTGATGACGAAAGCATATCCTTAGTTACCACATTATTACAATTATTGGTGTATCTGTCTGTTGACTATAAAAGTAATGACAGTTCAAAGTTTTACATACATTCGGTTATGTGAATACTTCATTATATAAATCGTCTACTATAGTGGACAGTCAAAATTTAACACATGAGATTCTAGAGCAAATATTGACAATTTCGATTATGTGAATAGCTCAACGCAGTGTTAGGTAAAAAGTACAGATCTACTTAGTACCTTAGATAAACCGGGACTTCTTTAGACACGAAGTTTTAAAACATGATTAGCTTTAGAGTTCTATTTGACATTTTAAGCTATGCGAAAGTTATAGTTTTGATTTTGATTGTTTACTTGTATTGCGAAAATGTAGAGATATAGCCGCTATGGCATTACTAAAACACTTAAAGTGCTAAGATAGTGCAAAAACAAATAACTAATTATACCTAATAATCTAGGTTAGTTGTAAAATTTTTATAGTTTGATTTGGATCGGATCTATTTAATGAATTTAATAAATTAATGTTTTCAATAAGTTAATAGTGATTTAAAAAAAATTAAAATATTTATCTGGGTTTTCGGCCAAAAATATTTTTTATAGTTCTTGTACCAAGATCTTGCTGTTCTTTAGCATAGACAACACAGTCTGTTGCTTTCGCATTCAAATATAAAAGATATTTTGTAGCAGTCATATCAAACTATTTATTATACAAAATAATGAAATACAAATACGAAATGTAGTATTAGGTAAATAATTACAATACTCAGCTCGTGCCGTAAACTGTAATTCTTTTTTGTGCAATTACTTTTTTTAAATAATATACTATTAATTAGCAAAATATTTAAGTCATCAATTTCATAATATTTAAAATAGTTCATGATTATGATGGTTGCCTGAAAACTAACTGAATTATAAATATTTATTTCTTACATAACTCAACAACTCAAGCACTGTTCTTGCTCATATTTCTCCATTTTCCAATTTCAGACGTAAGTTACGCAGCCTAAATCAGGTAGTGTTTACTTTGCCACGTATGCATATATCTCTTCACTTCTACGGAATAATCCGCTTCGTGTCGTCTTTGTCGCGTTGCTGATGAAATATTCCTCCTGAAAGAAGCGAACATCGTGAACACGTATCACGTGATACTGATACGTCATTGGCGGATACGGAAGCGATATATTTATACCCCAAAAGGATAGGAGATTTTGTATTACTGAGGTTTTTACTTTTACACATTGAGATTTTACAGGTACATTGGGTTTAAGAATCTCTAATATTCTTAAGGCTAGTTTATAATGGAAACTTATTCTGTATTCTGTAAAGTTAAACAAAGGATTATAAGGTTACGACTCCGTAGAAATGCATTTTGTTCAACTTTACAAAATACAGAAGAAGTAAACCAGTTATATTAGTCCATTCAAATTAGGAAAAATGACGGTTCAAAATCCGAAAGTTTTGAAACTTTGTAGCATTATTCGGGAAGGTCTAGTAATGAACATATCAAAAGTCCTGACCCGTAGGTGGTGAGCGGGGGCGTGGGGACCACAAAATGGCTGCCAAAATCTGGTTTTTCTATAATATCTCGTTATTGCTGCATTGTAGAGTACAAGTACTTATTACAAAGTTGTAGAGAATAAAATTTGCTACAACTTTGATGTAAAACAATTTTTTCCCAGATCAATGGTTCGCAAGTTATGATAAAGACAAGCGGAGCGTTTTGTTTGCTCTTTGCAAAAATGTTGAATTTTTGCTATTGCAACTGTAACTTTCAAACAGATGAACATATCGACTTTCGGTTTTAAATATTCAATTAAGCAGACATTTTTCTATCCAAATTATACATTTCAGATTTTGGGGACCCTTGTATAGCAACATTTTTAAAAAAGAATGTAAATAATGTTTAATTTTTTTTAAAATTTTTGTGATTTTGTTACTATAATTTCTGAACTAATTGAGATAACGACTTCTGGTTTCCGGAATTGAATTTCTGACTACCTATCAATAGTTTGTTCTTGTTACTATCGAACAATCAATAGTTTCTTATGCGATAGTTTTCCCACCTCTAGTGGATTATAGTGATTTTATTTTAACGTGAAACATGAGATCCATGGTTACAAATTTGACAGCAATGTATTTGAAACATAGGAAATAAATTTAACTGAATTATTCTTGAACAACATAAGATATTTGGACAGTTGTAATAGATCCAAGGGACGTTTTCAACTTGAACTTTTAATAGTTCAAAGTAATACATTGTATTTCCAGGTAGCAGAAGTGTGACACCAATTAATAAATTGAAATTTATTCCATATGTTTTATTTTAAAACTGTCATACATTGCTATCAAATTCGTAACCATAGATTTTAATCCTATGTTTCACGTAAAAATAAATTCAATGTATAAAGAAACCATGGTATATCGGCAACCTATCTTTAGAAGAACAAAGTTTACAAACACATAACCTCTTGCCATTTCAAAAAGGAATTTTTAATAAAATTATTAAAGATAATGATAATGACGATGATCGACTGATGTATGAAACGAACAAGATAACAAAACTTATTGTAGGTTAAATGGTTTTTGAATTTTATGGCAAGAGATGTGCTTGTCAGGTATCTTAGTGTTAGAAAGAAAAACTAAGTTTGAAATTTAATAAACCTAATTGCTTCCTCATAATTCGTCCACAATAAATCATCCCGATCGAAATCTCCTGGACATTTTCATTTCCGCAAATTTCGTTAAAAAGATTTCGTAATAAATGTGGCAAACTATGAGCAGTTCAGAGCCTACTTCATAAAAGAATCCGGTCCTCTGTCTGTTATTGAGGAAACAAATAAATACATTCTTCGCAAGAGAAAAGTCCGGTAGATTGATTCCCGCTAATGCGCGTACCGGAGACTTCCAACCGGTAAAGTTTGCCAAAACTTTCTCATTTCCTCCATTGGGGAAACAGGGAGAAGATGGAGTATATCACACGGAGATCGGAAGGTTTGAAATGTGTTTTGAGACTTAAGGTTGGTGTCTAGCAAAATCGATGACGACAGAAATAAATACAAATTTTATATGGCATTTATATGATAATAATACACTTAAAAATAAATTATCAGTACAATCGTCAGTTTCGTTTGGCAATTATGAGGTTGTAAAGTTGATCTGTTTTACATTGCAAGCATAGGAAGGTGACTTGAAATCGTGCGTTATTAAATTTACATTATAAGTGGGGTAGGTTTTATTTTACAACGCGAGGTTTTATAAAGTACGACGCGAAGCGGAGTGCTTTAATAAAATAGAGCAACGTACAAACACGACCTAACACACGCATTATGTATTAAATTTTTTGGGCGTCATACCTATTTATTAAAAATATGAAATTTCTATAAGGTTATGTGAGATGCATTTTGGACATTTCTACTAAAATAGCTTTCTGTCAATATTAGTTTTGGAACAACTGCTAAGATATGGCGCCAGCAATTTTTAAATTTGAAATAATTGTTTCATTTATTTGAGACTCTATTGAACAATACATTGTGGGAGCTAGTGGTTATTACAAAGCAACTTAAAAAAAAATTTTGAAGGTGTTTGCTTCGTAACTCAAGTTTTTCTGATTTTGTGAAAAGAAATTCTTGAAAAGAATATATATTTGGATAAGAATCCCTCGTTAGCAATAATTAAATATCTCATAAGTTATAATTTAAAAGTTGCACAATAACTCACTCCCATCTCAGATATGATATTATTTCAGAAGCGAAGTAAATTTAGCAGAAAATATAAATTAGTTTGTTATCTGGAACTATACAAATACTTGAGAAAAGTTTAACTAAATTTTTACTACTCATTTTAGATAAGTCCGTGCAGATATTTGTTACGTTTTCAACTTTGCCGTATTTTTCTGACAAGTTTCATAAGATAGTTCAATCATTTTACGCAGACAACGAAAGAAAAAGAGGAAGAAATCAACATCATGAGAAAATAAACAACACTACAAGGATATTTAAAGATAATTATCATTCAGCAATTATTTCGACAAGCGTACTTATTATATAGGTACCTAATTAATTTAATTTTCAATTTAAGTTTGATTCATGGTCCAAAAATTATAATAATAAATTATTGCTACCGGCTGTCTGTTTAAAATCTGTTATAGTATAGGAAGAACAATGATATTTTTAAAATTTTGCTATAGTTAGTGACCTACAGGTACATTTTAGACGAAAGTTGTAAATTCAAAACTTGTTCAAAATGATCGGAGGTACTCAATTTTTTACGCCCGAAAGGAAATGAGTGAATCGTATCACCTTGGTGGTGAATTTTTTGCACCCGGTACAAGTTGCCAAAGTTTGACATTTTTTGACATCAATAACATTTTTTTTCGGTGAGATGAACTTGGCGTCAGATCGCATGACCTTAAAGACGAAACTTCAAATTTGTCAAAACTCGAAGATTCATCCATTTTCGACTAAATTCAACCGTAAAAATTCGGAATTTTTGATGCATTTTCAAGTGTTACGTTTTTTACCGAGTGTATAATGAATGTATTATTCAATGGTCGTAGATAAACAACTAAAACGAATACATCCAATATTATGAGCGACAAATTTAAATTTTTGCAGGCAGTTGCAAAAAAACCTTTTATTCGGTTCATTTGCCCCATCCCCACTATTCTAGACGGACGTAATCAATTGCTTTATGCTTGATCGTATTTCATTAGCATGCCCGTACATTTAACATTTAACACCCGTATCGCCTGCGCCGGGCTGATTGGATTGAACGCGTAAAAAGTATAAAAGAATCGAACCCGGGCCCATTGATCCGCGAACTCGACAGATCAGGGATTTCACGGGATAAGAGAGCGAGAGAGAGCATGAGAGGAGAGCGCGAACATTTCAATCTTCCGTCGTCTCGGACATATTGCTGGGATTATCACCTGATGGGAGGATGATTATATATTAATAATGTACGGATCTACGGCCTTATCTTATTGGAAAAAGGAATTATTTTTCTGTTTCATTGTTTTCTTAATCGCTTCCTATTTCTCATTACTGCTTTCGTTATTATCTTATTTATCCTACGTTTCTTTTCTTGTTACAGAATACGTTAAAACAAAATGTGAATTATATTGCTAAATAGTTATTATAGTTTGTGAGATGAACGAAGTCTGGTCATGGTCATCTGTATCATGAACAAATAAACAAACGGCGGACATATTTATCTTTGTCGTACTTGCATTGTCTAATGGTATGCAATAAATGTGGATTGAACACGATTGTCTTCCAAATTGTTTCGAGTAAGTTACGACATGCATAGCAAAGCGTTGCTCGTTGTACTCAACACTGTTCTCGACACTGTTATTGTAACGTAAGTTCAGTTATGGTTACTGAACATGACAATATAGGCGGAGACTTTTTTCATCTCACAAACTATAGTTGCATTTTTTGATCTTATGCCCTGCTCACACATGAATTCTTTCATGCTTATGAATCCTAAAAAAACATTCTTTTTCGCCAACCGTCCGTATTTGATGCTTTTTTTTGTAAAAAAGAAAACCATTTAGGGATTGTTTCGATCATTGTAAAAAGGAAAATCACTTCTCGAACTAATACAAAAATGATTGTTGTCATGGTAAAAACAAATTGGTATGTTTACATTTTAATTGTTGCGTAATATGAGTATATGTAAATTTAAATGATATTACATCTATTTAAACGGGTAGCGGAAAAATATTATATTTCATTCATACAAAAAATGTTTGTTTGAGACTCGTAATATCGTCGAACACCGCTGTGCGTCGTCCGACAACCATCTAACTCTTCCCAAAATCATGCATTTCAGTTTAGAAAAATACATATGACATTGCGAATGCAGTCCGTTTACACTCACACATTTTATAAGTTTAAAAGAAGGTATTTTTTGTGAATAAAGCTGTCATCTATAGAATAATGTAGTACTTAAATGTAACTATGAAATTCAATTTAAATTAGGTATAAATATTTGCTGGTGTCTCATCTTGACCAATCAGATTCAAGGATATCATCACCCTATCTTACCAAACGCTTTTTTCTTAGCTGAAATGAGGTATCGTGTTTTATTGTCTTTTACATAAATGCTACGTTGATTATTTTACTAGCATGTATTTTGCAAACCCAATGCAAGCCCATTGTGACAGCCACTAGCCGGTGCCCGATAGCATTGTGGTTACCAAATTAATTGTGGAATGGTGACATTCGTAGCTACCGATCCAAGTGAAAATTTCCTGTTTCGCGTGAATTAAAAATAACTAATCTCTCGAACAATTCTTTCATTACTTGGTAAATGTCTTCTCTTTCTGCTGACAATGCCCGAGGTTGTACAATACGTTCCCATTTCTTTTTACAACCCTGTGACGTCTCACGACGTCTATACGTCGTCGTCCAGCGATGTCCAGTGACGTAGATGGCGTCCAGGACAAGAGACGCAAAATGAAATATTACAGTAAAACTTGGAATGCTTTATACGTCGGTGGAAAAACTCACATCGCAGCCATTGACGTGGAACGGGCCAGGAAAATCGAATCAGAGGGGTTGAGAACGTATCAAAATGTTACAATATCATCGTGCATAAACATCACGACTTCACAAAATTCGATAGTTACTTCAATTTATATCCTTTACCCGCTTGAAAAAATAAAATCCCCAGAATATTTCAAGAATGTTGCTTGCTATATTTGCCTATTAACATCCTATTCATATCCTAGCGATTGCTAATGTCCGCCTTTGTAACATTATCTATGTAACATCGCAATGTTAGTAATATATGTGCCTCATGTAATTCTGTGAGATATTTGTATTGAGTAATATGTTATTTTTGATCGTAGGTGGCTAGGACAGACTTACGTAGTAGGTATCACTTAAAGTACAAGAATAATATATTTTTAAACATCCCATGGACGATTCATGTCAAGTGGGTATGCACGGTTGTATCAAAATTTGACAATGGGCTACTTGCATAGTATTGAAAATGAGATTACTATTACTATATAAGTACCTAAGATTAGGTCGAAAATATATGTATAAATACAAATTTTATTTAAAAATTATTATGTTACTCAAAAACCGGACAGACGAAAATTATTATTTTTTTAGAATCTCAATACAGTTATAAAGGTACTGTATAAATTTCAGCTTCTCATTATTTTAATTATGGTTACCAACCTCCTTAACATAAATTATCTGGTATCTTATTGTTTAATTCAATAATAGTTATTTAACTATCTAGTCTGTTAACGAGGGTGATTAATAATTGAAACATTTCAACGCGTGAGAGAAGCGAACGCGTTATTTGTCGAGATTATTAATCGCCTATTAACACAAGATTAATTACAATATTTTTCTGTTGATCATTACCTAATGGAAGACCGGAGATTATATGGAACACGATTTTCATTTTTCATAAATTGCGCCATAGTGTGTTCTGTCGGTAGGTAATGCAGAGTGGCAGAATAATATTTGTAGTATAGACTGTACTCTGACAATTGAACTAAAAATGTATTTACTGAAATTTTGTAAGTAGTAACAGTAAGAAAAATTATTGAAATATGTGATGTTTTTAGCATTTTTTATATCTCAAAACCTATAAAACTTGGAAATGTAGTGTAATGACATACTCTTAACTTGCAGCTTTTAAGTATTTTCTGTTTATATAATTACTGTTATATAATTTACATTGTTAGGGGTTATTTGGAAAATAGTTTTAAGTCTTTGGAAAATGCCACGAGGGTATAAGAGGAGGTTAGGTGTTATCGGAAGAAGAATTTATACAAGAGAGGCATTGGAAAATTTATCTATCTTACGTGATATTTATGTTTTTCATACAATATAATTTTTACTAAAGAAATTTTGTTTCTTTTAAAATTGAGTTTTCCACCATTTTACATTTCAGCTGTGAGTGCTGTACGCACTCAAATTAACTATTTTTTAAAAGTTCACAAATATTCCAAAACGGTATTGCAAAATTGTCTGTTTGTTTTTTATCTACGAGTACATCTAGACCGTTTGTTGTCCGATCCTCGTGAAATTTTGCATGAAAGTCGAATTCTTAGAATACTCTCGATTTTACTTTTTTTTCTATACCACCCTTTTTCCCACTACTACAACTGCCTAAAACCAGTCCGAAACTCGTACTTTACGGCATTCTAGCAAAGCAATGTCATTTTAAAGTTGTAAAACACTGTTAGATTTTAAGGTATGTTTCTTTAATCTGGGCAACGCCGGGTACCCACCTCAGCTAGTGAAAAATAAAATTTCATAGAACGGTTATGTTAATTTAGCTTCCCGGTAGCGGTTTTTGTTATGCAAGTAGTCAATACACGCAGTGATTGTCTCTCAACACTGTCGCTTCTAAACAGTTTGAAATTCCATTTTCCTTCGAATGGAATCAAGTTGATGCCGAAGAGTGCGAGCATTGCACGCGTGTGATCCTCGATATTACTTGTCGATGCGATTCCTGGCCTACTACGACTGGGTTCTGCTTAGAGCAAAGTGCCTGTTCCCACGAAAACGTTTCAATTTATTGAGTTTTATTTATAAATGTACCAGCGAGCGCTTTGCACCAACAACGCAGGATTTTTACTGATATTGAGTATGGGTTATGGATTTATATTTGGAGGAGGAATCATCGTTTTTAGATTTTATCTTTAAATTGACTTTCCAATTGAAGATTTTATATATCCTGCAAAGAAGCTCACACGAAATTATAATAGGCTACTTGCGTGATTTCTCAAATTAAATATTCATATATTATTATATAGGTATTCTCTCGGGTATTCTTAATATTCTCGAGGCAATAGCTACACGGTGCACGTGTATAGGCACAGCGCTTAGCTCTCTGCATGTGATGACGTATGAACTCGGAGTGCCGTGGTTTGAATCTCTCTGTCGGCAGTATGTGATTGCCATACTGACGCAAAGACGTAACTTTTTTCACAAGTGACGTCATACTCTTTCCTTAAACTTTTTTAAATAAAGTAATTCTATCGTATTTTAGCGTAATTACTTCTTTCTTCTTTTTTTCTTTTCAACTACTTCATTATTTATTTAAGCTTCAGCTATTTCAAAATATTGCTTTATAGTATTTTACATTACTAGCAAGGTAAATAGTTTTTACTGCTGAAAAGAGGAAATGACTGGCGAGCCTGTCACCTCCTTGAAACAGGAAAACAGAGGCTTTACCTATATTGTACAACCTTTTACTTGTTCTCATTTGTAAATCAAAATAAAAATTTTAAAAATCTGATGTGGTCAGCACAAGACTCCCCGTCATAGTTACTTTATTCTTGTTACTTATTATAGAAATATATTAATATGTAGGTACTACTACTTACTCACAAATATATTTTAATCATTTGATTTAAACTACAGAAGAAGATATAAACGATATTTTACTATTGTCACTGTCACTGTCATGTGATAATCATTTAAATGTTACGTAGTAACAAATGTTAAACGATCATGGACTGACTACAAGATACCGAAATACTAAATTATAAGTATATATTATTTTAATTATTCTTAAATGATACCAGATACAGAAAAATTTATGAAATACCGATTGTAGATAATAATCACATAATCTTTCATTTAAAATTTAAATTTAAATTATTTATTCGAAATATTTAAAAAAGTATTACTTCCGGAGTATGGATTGCTACCAAAATTTAATGGCTTATTAAGATTCGCATTAAAACCTTAACTACAAAATTTAGAATTTTAATGTTTTAATATTTTAATATTTTTTTAGTTATTGCGTCCGAAAAATTTGTAACATACGAACGAACGAACGCACACACACATCATCTCGAAAATGTTAAATTCTTACTCTAGGGACCCTAAAACGTGCTTATCCACCAAGAACTCACACTCGAAAATTTTGATACATCACAATACCTCCCTTGTATGAGGCGGAATGTAAAAATATAACCAAATTCTGTTCTGTCAAAAATTGTCTCAAATGATTTCTCATAAGCCTTGGAAGTATTACTGTGGCAACGTGAACCGTTTATTATTAATTTATGACTACACAAACTTGTTTAATTTTTACAAGTTAGCTGTCAATTTTAGAAGGTATTAAGTTGTAAAGATTTATTTTCAAAGGTAATGTAGAGATTGATTAAATGTCGTTTACAAGTGAGTATCAAGTAAAATATTTAAACTTAAACTAGTTGAAATTAAGTGCAGGTATTGAACATTTAAAGTGTAATGAATATTTTATTAGAGCTCGAAGTTCTTGAACACATTTCCCAGTTAGTTATATTAAATACTGTAACATGAACCAGTGGCACTAAAACAATGGTTATTCATAACTGAACATCTAACTATTAAAGCGACGTTACACGATGCCAGTAACTTGTTCAAGTCACTGATATCTAGCTCAGGATTTTAGTACTTGCTTGGTGTAGACAGATATTTTTAGCAATAAATTCCATCATTAGTTTTAGTTATGATTCCAGTCAAGTGAATAGAAGAAATTATATCTATAAGAAAAGCAATAATATGTAAGAAAATATATTTCATTTATGAACACTATAATTAGGTATATGAATAATTGTTCTGCTGCTACTGTTCAGACACAAATTGATAAGGCTCGCCCTTTATGACATACGATGTGCGTATAGATTTAAATACGAGTAAAATGTGTAGGAAGGAGATAGCTTAGTTTGTGAATGTGGTGAATAAAATTTATCTGATATAACGTCACTCCTATGGTTTGGAATAGAGCTACTTTAACAAGGTGCTTACTTTGCAGTGGAGCAGGGCGCATGAATAACTTTTTGTGAACGATCACGCACATTTACGAAATTGGAAACGGAATCACGCCCAATCACGCACGTCATTTTACGCTTGACTCACGAACATTCACGCTCACGAATTTGTTTACAATAGCTCGCCCGATCACGCACGACGGGTCACGTTCGGGTCACGTTAAAATATTTCTATCAAAATTTACAATGATAATGTAATTTAACTCCGCAAAATCTTTTGCTCCAATTTTTTAGACATATTATCTGTGCGATTCCTGTGTACTGGAGGAGTATAAGTAGCAATAACCCGTAATTATCATTTTGTTTTGTGTTGATATTTTGCAAATTATTTATTATGTCGTGACTTCACGCCGTGACCCGAAAATTTCACGACCCGAGCCACCTCTACTTTGCAGCTACGACTTTCTTTGAGTACTGGATTTTAGCGACTTGAACGAGTTAGTGAAAATCACTTGAATTTCTCATAACCCGCATTCCACATGTATCACTTCCCCACTTGACCCTCTATCATACACACCGTCAGCTGTTTTTGTCGTGGACCACGCGACGTCGAACCCGGATCGGCGGCGGCGGCGGATGATAAACGAGCATCGGCCATATGCCACAAGCAGCCACCGCCCCACCCCAGCCACCGCCAACGCTGATAACTTAATGACTGGAAAAAACCCGCCCGGCTAATAACACGACGAGGGGCAGGGAAATGTCAAATGTTTGTTGCTACCATAAAAAGCAAATAGCGGTGTGGCAGCTTTTATATTTGTATATTACCTACTCAAGGTTTTTGGGTTATTGACCAATGGGCTCATCAACCATAATCAAATTATGGCACTTTTGTATTAAAATAGTAATTATATAGGTAGGTACTAAATATTTATAATTATTAAAAGAAAAATTATTACAAATTTGTTTAGTTCAGAGATAATAAGGTTTATAAAATTCGTGACGTCATGGGTATTAGCTTTAAAATAAGGCTTCGCATTGGCTAAGCATTGTTTTCCCGCCGTCCTAATGGATACAAATTTATTTAAAACTGCCAGTTCTGTAGGTTGAAGTTATATATCACGTCTGCCTATAAATAATGAGAATTTTCAAACCGGATTTTCACTGATCGATACCTATGTATTGCTATGAAGATTCTTAACAAAAATTTAAAAAATGGTTCATGAGCCCACTGGTGTTGAGTATAAAATTGTCAAATTTAAGTTCAAATTAGATCGGAAATCATTAAAATTGTTGCGATTTTCTTGGTTTTAATATACAAAAGGTAAAAAGTATTGATAAGTTATTTCTAATGTTTTCACATCAACATCCCCCAATACTGTATTAACTTCAACTTGACCAACCAAACTCCACCGTCTTTCAAACTCTAAGTCTAAGTCGTTGACAAATGCAATAATTAAAAGCTCGTCAGTGCCACCGTCGATTAGGAACCGATACCAGCTGAATGACCGGTTTCCGCGTTACCACCGGTTTGAAGCTAAAATGTAAGTGGCTCAAGTCTGAGCGTAGAACGACGATGAGATGACCAAGATTACTGAGAATGTTGTGACTTGTTGTGTAAATGTTGATTGCTATTAAAGTTGTTGTCTAGTGATACTATAATTGATTTAAAAACTAGGAGGGGCGATTTGAAGTTGTCTCGTTGAGCCATATTTACACTGTGTAAATACGAGAAAAATGTCACTACCTAGATTTTTTGCGGCAAAATTAAATTTGACATTTTAGCATGAAGATCACCTTCACGTTTATTTTATATCTATTGTCTGTTAATTAACCACAAATATTATTTCAATAATACAAATTAATTTAGTAGAAGTTAAAAACAATGTAAACAAATTTGGCATTTCCGCACCACAGAGGCACATGTATGTATTATAGTAATAGTGAGGAAATAACGTTTACGTGAAATGTCCGGTCAATAGAAATGATACTCCATAACCTCAATTCTTCGATAAATTGACCTTAAATTAAATCATCATCATTTTTATAAAACTGACAAAAAAATTCTTCTTCTAAATTCAGTTAATATTGTGTGAGTTTTTCGTTAAAATCTGTCGTCTAAGATACACTAATTTAATAACGCACTAATTCAAGTCACCTTTCATGTTTGCAATGTAAGAAGTCTAGTTTACAGCCTCATAATTGCCAAACGAAACTGCCAATTATCCTGGGCCTCTATTTTGTAACTAGAAAGCGAGAACGAATACGAATTCAATATGGCTGAATATGTTTCTTGTTTCACTGATAATTTGTCGATGTACTGCAAGCATAATATTCCAGTAGAATACGTTTTCGTGTGGTCACGACCACTCGAATAGCATTTTCGTATAGAATTTGTAGAAATGGCGACTGCAAAATCTTTTACAAAGTGGTTGGGATTTTCTTATTCTATACGAATTGAATTCGTTCTGTCTTTCTAGTTACAAAATAGACGCCCTGATAATTTATTTTCAAGTGTATTATTATCATATAAATTCCCTATACAATTTTTATTTATTTCTGACGTCATCTATATTGCTAAACAACAACCTTAACTGATGGAATATTGAAATATGATTATGGGATGGTCTTTCATTTTTACTATTAATAAATTTGCTTGTCATCAGTGTTTATCTGCTTACCTATTTACTTGTTACTCACTTGTAAACGTCATTTAATCAATCCCTACCTTTCAAAATGAATCTTTACAAGTTACTAACCTGTAAAATTGACAGCGGACTTATTAAAATTTAACAAGTTAGTAGATAGATATATGTTCATAATAAAAAATAAACGGTTCACGCCACGTTGTCGCACAGTAATACTTCCAAGGCTTAAGAGTATTTTTGACAGAATAGTTACAATATTTTTTAAATTTAACAAGTAAGAAGTAAAATAATATGTTGTACAATACACGCAAGGTAACTGTTTTACCTTGCTAGTAATGTAATATATTATTATTCATAAGTGCTGATAAGCCGAAAACAAACACATTTTTGACAGTTATGAAAATATAAAATGTCATTTATTATTTTACTTGAGGAAGCCTAATCCAACAACTTAGGACTGCCAAACCGGACATTTCTTCTTCAGCAGATGTGCAAGGCTAAAACCCTTCAATTACACGACTTATAAAATGTTCACACTAATTTGACCGCTAGCTCTTACTCCATATTGGTGTCGTCATCAGGGTTGTTATGTTTAAAACAATTTGTTTTATACAAACTGTTTTAAACATGTTTTAAACACGGCCTAATGTTTTAATGCATGTTTTAAACTGTGTTTTAAATCAGGTGTTTAAAAATGATATCGAAATCCATTCACGAAGCATAACACAAACAAAACAAATTCAACTACCGACCATCGGTGACTCCTAGCTACGCAGCTAGAGCGATGTAAATCCCCGTCCTCGCACAAAAAGTAGCATTGGCGACATATTTCGATGGAAATAATATTTATTTAAAACAGATATCCTGTTTAAAACATGTTTTAAACATGCATTTTTGTTGTTTAAAACATGTTTTTTTGTGCAGAGTTAAAAACATGTTTTAAACCAAAAAAACAGTTTTAAACAGTAAAAAACAAATGTTTTGTTTAAAATTGAAAAAAACATGTTTTTTTTCAACCCTGGTCGTCATGTTGCTACCAAAACGTGGTCGTATGTTGTTTGTACCGAACTTAGATGTCGGGATATTATAAACTATTATAATTTTTTACATAATATGTCAAAATCGTACCGAACTGTCAAATTGTAATTAATTCAAATGGCCACTTGTTCTGTTGTTGCATGTTCCAACCATTCATAATGGATGATTTTATGAGTTAGATACAAAACTAATGTTAACATCATTTTATGTATTGTATTGAATTGTATTTGGATAGTTTTAATGCCATTGGTTTATTTCCTAAACTAATTTAGTTACAAACTGCAATTACACAACTCTAATGTAAGAACATAGCAATTTTAGCACTTTCGGCCTCATAAAAATAATTTATGAAGGTTGTACCCACATTAAAATAACAATAATTAGCATCACAATACAAAGACATCAACTAATTGCTACCGGTTACCATCCGGCTATTATTCACCCTGTGGGGTACCCTGCACCCTGACTGGTACACTGGCGCTCACTAAGTCGAGGAAGTGTACAAGGAATCGTTGGATAATTCTCTAAATAAATTTACCTAAACAAACAGCGAGAGCTCAGACGTGCTTCTGATACCAGGCCCGGATTAAGGAGGTTTGTAAGGGTTTAGTGGAGACAAATGAGGACTGGACTGCTGGAAGTCTATCTTGGACTAACGGTGAAGTTGGTAGATAGCTTAGGGGTCTACGGTTTCTGGAAAATAACCGAATGAAGCTATATTTTAGGGACACATACATTTTACTTGGACTACTTTGTACTTTAATGACAAACCCTCACATTAATAACATGTTTTGTATGTTTTCTTTATAATAATAGACTATATTATTACATATATACAACTAAAGGCGAATCTAGACAAAGTGCAAGGGGGAGGCCATACATATTTCACATTCATGAATTTATTTTACCGTGTCACATGGCATTTATTATAACCATGGTTACGAATGTGACATCAATGTATTATTAGTGCGTTGTTTTTAAAATGAAACAATAGAATAAATTTGAATTTGTTAATTGATCTCACAATGCTGCTATCTAAAAATACAATGTATACTTAGAACAATAATTAAAAGTTTAAGTTTAACGCGTCACGTGGAACAATTACAGCTACCCAAATATCTTATATTGTTCTAGAATAATTCGGTTCAAATAATACTCTATGTTTCATTTTAAAAAGAACGCTCTAATTCGTAACTTTAATCATGGATATGAAAAATCACGTTTCACGTTAAAATAAATTCACTGTATTTTTATGTAAAACGTGTATAAATTGCTTGTAATCGAACTTTTTAATGCGTAAAATGATACAAAAATAATAACGACTATTTTAAATTTAAAGTGTAGTGCCATAAGCATTTTAAAGACTCTCTGGGACACCTTATAGGTTAGAATTTTTATTTATATTATAAAATATTGAGGCACCTTAAGCTAGCAGGACCCATTGGGCAGAATCACTTCATACTTCAAACCATTCGGAAATTAAACTAATTAACTCTGCTTTGTTCCCGAATTTAAGGTTCTCTTTTAGAATGACAAAAAAGATTTATTCTTAAATAAAAATAATTCAAAAACTTTAGTTTTTATCTTGGAATATTATAGTCTCAAGAGAAAACTCTATAAATATAAATTAATATTTCAAATACTACTGCTATTTAACTCTGTATAAATCAATAAAAAAAACTCTCCCACTGTCATATGGAACTGAACATCATCATACATCTGTGTAATTAATTCCGGACTCGATTGAGTTCTGTAGTGCGCTGTGAGGAATTAGGGCACGGGTGATGTTAGTCCCGACATCAGCAAATGGCAGGGGATATTTTGACATTTAGTCTGCGCGCGACATGGCCCGGAATTACCAAGCCTCATATATTCACTTTGTACATGATCGTGTCTATTGCAACTATGTTAAACGATCAGTTTCATTGGAAGGAAGGGGGAGTTTCATTGGAGGGAATGGGGAAACATATTTTGTCGTTCATTTTCTGAAATAAGTTTGGATTGTGCACTTGTAAAACCGATACGAGGGTGGTTTTAAAAGTCCGTGCAGAAATGAAAACTACTTAATTTTACGGGACAATTCTATTATATTTATCAACGTAGTCTCCATTTAGACACTTTGTCCAACGCTGCTCCAGTTTGTTGCAAGACTCTGCAAAATAGGCATTCATTCCCATAATTACCTCCTTATTTAGATAAAATATCTTTCTTGTCACCCATTTATTCAAATAGCAGAACAAATAATAGTTCGAGGGAGTCAAATTTGTAAAATAAAAAGCAAATTGGAACCTTAACTCCGTCAATTTTGCGGCTACAACTCCAGCGAAGTAAGCTGGTGCGTTGTCGTGATGAAAAATGATTTTTTGTGGGCCAATCTTGGGCGTATTTCATGCAACTCTGTTTTTAAACGGTCCAATAATGAAGTATGGGATGCGGCTGAAATAGTTTTCCCTTTTTCATATAGGCGATAAGGATTATTTCTATTATTATTTTTTAATAATCGCTCAACTTTTTTAATTTAAGCGAGCACCAAACAAAGAACAATAACTCGATTTAGCTGAAAATTGTAGTTTGTTCTTCCAAGAGATGGCACTAACTAAAACCTAATTCGAAACGCACCAATTGTGCCACATCTCGAACTTTGCATGGACTTTTCAAACCACCTTCATATTTCAATAAGTTTTAAAAATAAATTAAAAGATTACATGAGGTTTAAAGGTTAGGGCTTTCGGGTTAAGGTTTTTTCTGATTATTGTAATATTGCAAATATTTCATTATTGCAAACTGAACTAAACAAAGAACCTAATATACTTTTTGAGTGTAATAAAATGATGTTAGGTACATTATATTTCATAATATACGTAGGCTTTTTATAAAAATACCGAATGTATAAATTCAACGATATTTTATTGTATAGGAGGTTACTCATTTAAATTTTGATTTTCACTGTTCTTTACCTTCTAAAATATGTTACAAAATTAGAAAAGCTTATAACATTATCACTTAAAATTTCAATTTCAATAAGAAAAATCTGACGTGGCCATCACACAACCTTCCGCCATATCTAGACTTTAAACAGAAATGTATACGTACAATCCGGTGCCCATTTAAAAGATACAAATAAAAATCTAAAATATTCAAACACAGAAATTTGCATCACCTGAATAAAAAGATTCATTCACAGGAAAACTCTGCTGTGTTGAAGCCATCCTCCGTTCAATTACTACATTTAATATCTTACTTAGGACTTATATAGCGCTAGTATGCCAACTTGTCACCCGTCTCACCTGTCAATATTTTTTACGCAGAAACAAAAATCAACCGATCATGGATTACAAGATATCAACGTTTTATTTGATAAATTTATTTATTAAATTTTACTGCAGTTCTTTAATGCTACCAGATAAAGACAATTTTTTTATAACGTAAGTTGCAAATAACTTTTCCTCTTATTCTTATTACAAATAAATACTATATTTTTCCAAATTTATATACAATTTTGACAATTAACCTTTTCAATCTTCAAAAAATATCACTTTCGATGAAGATATTTGTACCAAAATCTAAGGAGCTCTTCCAATTTATATACAAATGTTAAATACCAAATATCAAAATTTTCGGGTAATTCGTATTTGAGTTATGCGACTAACACCCCTTGACCACACACACACACACATACACACACACACACACACACATACACACAGACATCATCGTGAAACTATCAAAAATGGATTGTAAGGACCCTAATTCGTGCTCATCCACTAAAAATTCACCACCCGATTTTTTGCATGATTCCAATACCTTCCTTTACAGGTAAGCGGAAGGTAAAAATCATAGTAATATTTAAAAACCCTGTTTTCGCAACTATGCTATACTACTATCTGTTCTTTTTAATTATATGTTAATATGTCTTCGTTCCGGTTTTGAACCAGCATCTAAACAATAACCTATGCCAACAATGACATTTCGCATTTCGCATTTGGCTCGGGTTAAATTTATCTCCAGTAATCGTTTTAAGCCGTTCAGTCCTCGATATATCTACCCGCGCGGCTTAATGTCCTCGGAGAACTTCAAACATGTAAGAATAATGAAATTCAATTACAATAATCCACTGAATGCAATAACGAAACGCGCGGAAAGCGGAATGTTTGGAACAAAGGCGTATTGTAATTATACGAAGCTATTTTACGCAAATGTGCGGCAATTGTGCAGAGGGTATTCTTTACCGATGCGATGACCAACCGAAATTCTACTGAGGAGGCTAAATAATAACCGCTGGGAAGGGGAGCGTTTATCATTTTGGAATTAAATGGAATATTTTTATTTCCTACGACCATGTATTATGAAACTAACAAATTCCATTCAGTTAAGGCTGATACTTTTTTCGTCTAGATTCTAGTTCGAGATTCATCCTTGAAGTTCCTAGCCATTTCTAGTATAATGTAAATCAGAAACTCCCATCCGAGTTTTCGTTCAATTTTCTATATTTCTATTCGAGATTTCGTACTAGATTTGTCTACGCATGCTCAGTTCAATATGTAGTCAGTCAAATAAAGTATGAAACTCGAACGAATCTCGGATAGTGTAGCAAGACCTCGAAAGTTGATGTTCAAATTAGTTTATGGTTGTGGTTTTTCAGGTATCCAGCTAAGCACTGGATTTGGAAATCCCAAAGTGACATTAGCATGACTAGCATAAGATAGATGGACCATTGTGTGAAATGAGAATAACAAAACACTCCTGTCTTGTTATTCTCTTTTCGCCCACCACTTGATAAAATAAAATCCCCAGAACATTTCAAGAATGTGAACATCCCGGTTTGCTACTTACTATATTTGTCCATTAACATCCTATTAATATCCTAGCCTTAGTCCGCCCTTAGTAATTTGATAATAATATCCCAATTATGCATCCCATGTAATTCTCTGAGATTCTTGGTATTGAGTAGGTATGTAATTTTTGATCGTACTGGCTACGATAGACTTACGTAATATCACTTAAAGTACAAGAATAATTATATTTTTAAACATGCCATGGACGATTCATGTCAAGTGTGTAAGCTAGGCATGCTATACTACTTTGAGATTTTTTTATTCAGTTCTTAGCTGGAATCTGAAAGAAACACTCAATAGTTAAAATTTTATACAATTCTTTATCATATAGCCGACTACATAAAGTTCACATTTCTTTCAGACACTTATGAAAGGGAACCACAACCATAAAATAATTCAACTTTCGAGCTCTTGCTAGACTATACCTAGCTACGAAAATATCGTACACCCCTTCAACCCGTTCGTTAACATAAGATAACAAACGTGTTTTGATATTTATTTTATTAATGTTTCACCTTTACCTATGTAGGCGTGTATTTGATAATTATTTCTATCAACGGTAATCATCGTGCGTCAATATTTTCCCTCAAACGATATCATTCAGTTTCCTAGCTCATTATGAAATAAACTGTTAAAAATAAAAATTTTAATACAAAATGCGAGTAAACGATTATATTTGGGTTCAGTTCTGTATTATTATTATTATTATATGTGTTAGTTTTCAAAACGTCCCATATTAAATAAAATAATACTTAACCCAAATATATATGAAAATTTCTATCAATTTAATACAAAAGTTTATTTGAGATAGCTCGTTTCTCTGTTACATCCTGTATATATTTTAAAGATAAAGATAAAGTTCAAGCCACGGGGTCTCGAATATACTCCGGACAAAAACAGCAAAAATATGTTTCCTCATTCCTCGCTAGCCGGTTATACTTCCCGTTGATGTAGAATATCATCATCGCTTACAAAGAAGTCATCCGAATAAATCAAAGTAGAATTTCCGCTTCCTGTAGTCAGCTGGGGTGCGTCCACCACTCTGACTGCGCTCTCACAAAGGAAACTATTAAAACAATTTGAATGGACATTCGTTCGCCGCCGCTAATCTGCACACAATGCTAGTATCTGTTTCATTTCCCGTTGGCTCGGATGATATTTCACTTGTTTCATCCCGCGTTACCACTAGGAGGACACGGTTACCGGTTTAATTAATCGCGGGGACGGGTAATCGTTTAATACCGTTCGGTTACGCCGTTGCTAGGCGATATATTCTACCCCGGTTTACACGTCTGATGCTAGAATTGTGAGCTTATGCTAGTGGGAAAAATCACTATAACAACTTGGGTGTGGCAGCCTCACATATTGAGAGTAGTGATGGGTAAATTCCCGGGAACGAATATTTCGGAAAATTTCCAAGGATATTTCCCGGGAAGTTTTTCTTGGAAATTTTCTAAGGAATTTCTGGTAAATTTTCCTGGGAACTCCTGTGGAAAAATTTACTACACCTCATAAAAATCAAATGCACAACAAAATTTTATTATCGCTATCGGGAATTTCCCTTCTTATTCCCGAGAATTTCCCTATTTATTCCTGGAAATTTCCCTATCTATTGCCGGAAATTTCCAAAATGAAATTCCAGATTTTTTCCGGGAAACGTGTTTAGGGAAATTTCCGGGAAACGTGTTTAGGGAAATTTCCGGGAAAAAAGAATTCCCCGCGGGAAATTCCCAGTGGCACATCAATAATTGGTAAGTCATCAGTATAGATACCTGCAATTTCAACAATAGCAGTTAATGGCACTCGCCTGCAATAAAACGTGAGATTTTACATAAATTGAGCAAGGAATTTTTATATTTATTAACTACAATTTTTAAATTAAAATTATAAAAAGGCACAACTGTATATTAATCCCATAAGTACTTATACAGGGCGGTTTAGAATTTAATGTCATAAATTTAAGGGTAAGAAGTATGACATGTAATTGACAATTGTAAAAATTAAGTACTGCACTGGATTCGTTTTCCTATTAAACACAAACAATAGAAGTATGTAAGCAGCATCTTAAATTACATAATACTAGAAAAATAAACAAACAAAATTAAATTATTTTTAATTAAACAATAATTACTCCATCCAGTGGCCGTAGCAACAAAAAATATTTGACTGGAAAACATGGAAATTAATTTCGCAATTTAAAAAAAATCTTTCTGTTTCGTAATTTACACATGTCATACATTTTATGACATTAACATTTATGACATTAACTTCAAAACCACTCTGTATAATCCTTGTTAAAATAAAATTTTACCATTCTTGTACTGGCCACAAAATACTCGCTACGTTAGTACATTTCCACTAGGTGAAACATAAATTTAAAATAAATAACGAAACACGTTTGTAATGTTAACGAATAGGAAGAGGTGTGTTAGGCAGTTAAACTATGACGTCACTATATTCCTGATTCCTACTCATCAATCGTTGCCAAGATACAAAAAATACCGGAAATAAAAAAAAAATATCTGCGTACGACTTACCACCTTAAATGTGTACATGGCTGGATTCGAACCTGAATAATCAGAGTCACAGTCCATTGATTTTATTTCCAATGTGCTAATGTGTGAAAACTAATACTCATTATTCTCCGCTTATCTCCATCTCTGTCTATCACGCACCTCAGCAGGAGTGCTGACAAGCCTCTCTCTCTTTCTTTAATCACTGCACCTTTAAGACAAGGACAGCTCGACAGGGGCGTATCAACTCGGAATATTAATGATCAAAGTAGCCTGTGAGTTAAAACAGCGACGAATCAGACAGCAGGAATCAAGGATCCTGCTCAGCAGGACGCAGATGGAAATAGAGAATATAAATTATTTGCTGAAATCTGATTGCATTCGGAGTATTTCACAGAGACGTATTTTTGGAAATTTATTGAGCATATTAGAATTTGAGGAATTTGCATATAAGTAGGTACAGTGAAAATTGTTTGAAAATTTTTTTGTGTTGATAAATTTTTTGTGAAATATACGAAATTGACAAATTTTTGAAAAGCGAAATTTGTAATAATTTGCAGGTTAACATAACACAAACAATTTTCTTTAATAAATCTAGAATTTGAACCCTCAAGTGGAAAGATTATTCAAGAAATTTTTGTCAAAAACCACTTAAAAATTATAAAATATTATACTTAATAATAATAACAATAATATTCATTTGATTAATAAAATATTTGCGGAAAAGTGTATAAAAATCATACCTATTAAAATACAAATTCACATTTAAAATTTAAAGTAATAAAATATGGATAATAATTTGTTTATAAGATGATGGTCCCATCTTGGATACATTATTAAGGAGGAAATTCCTTCATTATCATTATTAAGGAGGTTTAATCGCTCAGCACTGCTAGCTCACAAATTCCCGCCATCCTCAGGTACCCGCGCTGGCAGCCTATGTGGTATGAGTACATGTTGTCTCTATATTTTTTTTAAATCAAGGTATATCGGGTGCCTGCTGCACCCGCACCGCTGAAGGGACGAGGCCCTCTTCGGTGTGTCTCTATTTATCTAATTGCTATGTTTCACTCCATTCTTGTTTAGAAAATACTCAATTTGATTAGCTAGCGCGCATGCAATGTTTAAATTTATTTTACTTTCTGGACTACTATTTGAAAATTTTATATAATAATTTGATACAAACATTTAAATTTACAACGCAATCAGATTTACGAGTTTTTTAAAAATCCCAGCCAGGTGAATAATTATTATTAACATCGACTTAATTATGAATTATGTAAATAATATAATAAATAATGTTCTGCATCTTTAAGTTTACATGAAACTATTATTTGATACACTAGTAACTATTTATTAGATTAGTAGAAAGAGAATTAATTATATTAAAACAATACAATAAATAATATGAGTCTGTCAGACTCTCCGATACGTCTGAGTTAGTAAAATAGCTTGTCCAAATAAGGGTAAAAATATATTTACGTAAAGTAAACGGTATGAATTAATATTCACAAATAAGTTCGGCAATCCATCATAGCCGTCAAGTAAACTCGTGGAACAGTTTCTCAGTAATTAATACTGTTTACCTAAACTACACGAGTACCAACGTTAAGAAACACTAATTTTTTATTAACCTCCCTACTATTACCACTAATTCTCCAAATTACCCTCAATAGTCTAACATGGTTCTATATTCTATATTTAAATACTCAGTGTGTACTCTCATTAATAACAATAGCCGTCTTGTTTTCATTACAAGTGACAGTCGCTTCCTCAATAGCCACGTTGAACCGAACACTTTAATTACAAGCCCGGAAACGAGTTATTCTTGAAATAAAAGAACGTAGATTCCTATCGCCTAACGCACCAATCGATAAGGTGCGTTCTGGAAATAGGCCAATGAGGAAGACGGTTACAGTTCGTTTAAATGGAAATGGACGCACATGCCTGATAAGATAAGAATTGATAAGAAACTTTGATGAGGAAGCGCGAGATTTTATTGTTTATATTAATTGAAGCCCTGGTCACACAAGGATTATTTCACCTGAATCCTGAAAAGAAAGAAATTCGCTGTTTTGAAGCTAAATAGATACTTTCTTATTTTCCAAGACTCATTGAATATACATTTTTTTGTGTACCCTTTTAAGATAAGTTAGTTTTCTAGATTTGCATCTTCCTGTGATTTTTAATGCGGGTATTCTAGTTTTGAATTTTCTACAATTTAATTTCTGGTGTTGTACCTGTACTGCCATCCATAATTTTTGATTCGGCCAAAATACAAACACAGGAAGATGCAATTCTAGAAAAGTTATAGTTAAAAGCGAGTATGTAGCAATCAAGAATGGTACTGATTTAGTTCAGTTCAACCTAATTTGTGAATTCTCCTTGTGTTAAAGAGACAAACCAGTTTTCTAGATTTGCATCTTCCTGTGTTTACATTTATGCCGAATCTAAAATTCTAGATTTGAATTTTCCTGTGTATGAATATTTCTATGCAGGTATTAACTGCATTTAATTAAGGATCACTTAAAATCAATAATTTTACATTAGGCGATTTTACGCGAAAGTAGTTACGGTAGAGGCACGAAGTACGTCATAAAAATAAATGGTCTATATATGGCTATGACGCTATGACTATGATCTATGTCGTCATCAACGAATATTTTTGAGTCTTGTAACATTGTTGAAAAAATCGGTAAATTTACAAACCCTACGATAAACAATCAAATCTTCCACATCATTCCTCTCTCTATTTCTGTCTCTCTCTGTTTGATTCCGGTGATTCCGGCGGTGCGGCGCGTTCTTCCGGGTATAGTATCGACTCCGGGAGCGCTGACCAGGCAGGTATCCTCTGCCGTTGCGCCCCGGTCTCCCCTACCCCTGGATTAATGGAACCTGCACGATTTATGAACGCGATTGCGTGATACCCACCGCCGTTTAATTATTTTCTAGAACTTGGTTCTTCCTGACGGGGTGGAGGGCTGGCTGTCCTTGTCTTACACATGGGGAGGAGGGTTTGTTTGTCTTATGATGTGCATGTGAAGTTATACACTCTTAAAGAATTGATTATTGTTGTTGTTATTCTATAAGGGAGATATTGTAACGGATCAAAATTATCGAGTATGAAATTTTGGTGGTTAAGCCCGTTTCAGAGTCTCTAGAATACGTATTTACAATTTTCATGATGATGTCTGTGTGTGTGCTTAAGGACGTATGGACCACTAATTATAATAAAACACACAAGTTAGCGGCGAGCTGTCAGTTTAAAATTAATTTTATTTAGTGTTACATAATAATAATACATTATGAATTTATTTTTGCGAGTCTGAAACGTCAAAATAATTTTAAAGCTATTTAGTCCACAAGGGAATAAATTTAAATTTAAATTTGATCTTAGCGTTAAAAATAATAAATAGGAACATTAGTATTCCATGAAAAACTTATTATAAAATATAAATTTAATTTAATTTTCATTCATAAGCTTCTAACTTCAGAGTATTAGACCTCCTCTCCCCTTCAATTTAGTTGTTCGTGGTGTAAAAAATGTGGCATTGTCAAAATCGAGTGTCATCTCTTGTCTTTATTATACTTTTTGCTTTTATCTTACTTGGTTGTGGCATCCTCACATACTGTGCTCCATCGGTACAAATAATATACGTGATACCAGTCGTCATGGTTGTTACTGGAGACTGGCGAGTACACGTGACTGGAATAGATCCTGAGTTGTCAGAACCACAGTCGGTCACCTAATACTCGAAATATAAAATATAGACAATTGTACCTAATTTATTTATTTATAATTTCTCAAATACCCTGTTCACATATGGATTATTTGAGAATTCTTCCATGCTACTGAATTCTGGAAAGAGGAAAATCACTATTTTGGAGCTATTAATGAATCAGAAATTCTTCTTTTCAAAGACTCATTTCATTTAGCGGCGCCGCTATTTGACAGGCAATTCTCACCAGGATTTTTTTTTTCAAAATCCAGAGTGCTTTAAAAACTTTCCAAAGATTCCTTGTGTGAACAGGGCTTCAAGGATGCAATAATAAAATGTGTTAATTGTTTTACTGATTAGGGTTTAGATTGTCAATTGTTTTTATAATTACGGGGTTAAAAACTGTAGAATTAAAGCAATACTAAAAGAATATTCTTTGAATCCCTGTGTAAACAGGGCTTAAGACTAATCGTGCGTCCTTTCTAAGGTAGGCGGTAAAATATGCATACCTGTGCCTGTGCTGTGCACATAACATCGCATGCAAGTATCATGTAAATAAGCACAGGATGTAGGAGACAAGCGCACAATGGGTTATTTATATTAAGTAATAACTGTTGTTATCTGCTTTGCCTTTGTGAATGGAATGAAATACAAACATTGCCAAAGAATACAGAAACGAGAGCATACTTTCACAAAGGGTAGTTCGTTAGAAATTTTTGAATATACTAGAGGTACCTGTAAAATGTCTAGAACATTTTGACATCTTATTACATCTTCCTTGTATTGCCGCATAAGTTTTTATACGAGCAAAATTGTTGTTTACAAATATTACCGTCTATTAATTTTTCAAATTATATATCAAGAGCTTAGGTAATGCTGTTTATAAATGGATAAATTAATCGATTTGGTAGTTAGTTTTGATTATTCATTGGTGAAAGATATTATTACTATTATTTACAGATGGTTTTCGCATTAGATTACAGTATAGATTACCAGAGAATAGAGTAGCAAGCCCGCTGATTAGTCTAGCTTGCTCGTAGATGGATTGGATTCTTCCTTTTTGGTAATTTTTTTTATTGATTCAATTTTAATTACGGTAACACTTGTGCAGTGCTTTCGTTTCGGGATTATGTGAATTTTAATTATTTTTTTAAAACTTCGATGTTTCATACAATTCTGAATATCTTCTTTGCACAGCCTTCTTCAATCCAGGTAAAACGTAAAGAACTCCCCTCTACCTCTTTGTTCGTGGACAAACCAAACACTGATTGATGAATATTTCAAGCGTTTTGTCGTGTCTTTTCATCATACAAAAGATAATGAAACCTCGGCTTAGTACATGAAAGCTCTGCGCATCAAATATTCACGCGCCACACAATAAACCGAAGAACAAATATCAAGTGACCTGCGTTCCGAATAATCCATGAACCGCATTAACAAACATCCGACGTTTTTACTTCGCTCTGCTGGTACTTGATGGAAAACACAACCGACATTTCACTCGCTACGTCTATTATTCAAGAGAATAATCATTTAACGTTTTTACCTCTCGCCTCATATTCTATAAGAGAGGTATTGTGACGGGTCTAAATTTTCGAGTGTGAGTTTTTGGCAGATAAGCACGTTTTAGGGTCTCTAGAATACGAATTATGTGTGTGCGTGTGTGTGTGTGTGCGTCCGTTCGTTCGTTCGTGCGTTCGTTTGTTACAATTTTTTCGGAAACGATAACTCCAAAAATATCAAACATTTAAATAACTTTTATATCTAAGGTTTAAAGACCAATTGTATTTTGGTACCAATTTATAAACCGGATGTAAGACTTTTAATATAGAGCAATATGATTTTGCTTAAATTATCTCGATAAATAAAGTATTTATGATAATACCTATATATGTTTCATTAAATATAACAGAAAAATTTTTTAAAGAATTTTCTATACCATTTATAAACTATAGGACAATTTAAATCTACTTTTTTGAAATTCCAGTATCTTGTAGTCCATCATATGATATTTGTTTCTCCACAAAATTTGAATTATTATGACAGTGACAGTACAGTTGACATCTTTTGCTTGCATCTTGGTTTATATTATCGTTTACATATTACATGAACATGAAACTATTAAAATGTAAGTAAAACTATTTTCTCTGTTTCGGAACTAGAATGAGTTCATACCAGTTCTAATTTTGATGCTGGAATGAGCTTCATTACCTACGATTTTTGGTGAAATTTTGTTATCAGCGACTGGTAGCACTGCATTAAATAAACAAAATATCTAGGCAACGGGCAACGAACAACTTTGACAAAACGGGATTCACTTTTGACGTAAATTCTATTAATTTGAATCAAATGAAACATACAAACTGAATTGATATTTATATTTCATACAAAGATAAACTAAATAATATAAATATAATATTAATCTTGTTTTTACTACAGCCGGTCTTAAAATGAATATATTTTTTGATCAAATTAATCCATACTTCATTCGTTTGCAAATCATCTTGGACCATTCGTTTGAGTTTTTGATATTGTTACAAAAATTGAATTAATGTTGTATTCAATTTCATCTATTAACATTATATTAGTGAATTCATCCCTTCTGCACATGCCGGAATAACCCATTATTGGCAGAACCTAAAAATATTGTTCTAGAATTATAATTTAAATATAATTACTAATATACTTAGCTTACTTTTATTGAAAAATAGTCTCTGTCGGGTGCTTCATTCATAAATTTTTCTATCTGACATTTTAATTTATTTGATTAATATAAAACAAATTTAAATAATATACAAAGCACCTAGGCAACAAACAAAACTCATCAATTGTCGAGTACAAATTACTGGCACCAACATAATTATTCTACCAAAAAAATTTCCCTAATGCAAACTGTCAAATAAATAAATAATTTAAATTGAATCAAAAACTGCCTCAACAGAGAAAATAGTATAAAACATTCGTTACGGAAGGCTTCTCTAGCACTCGTTCGTTCGGTCACTCGCGCCTACGCGCTCGTGTGCGAATTTCGAACTCTTGCTAGAAAAAGTCGCCTTCCCTAACTTATGTTTTAATATACTATACTAGATTAGTAGAATGAGCAGAATTAGGCTAGAGGTCGTGTGATTTTTTTCTGAATTTGAGGAAACGTGTGATACAAAGAATTGCGATAAGGGTGCGTCTATTTTCTCTCTTATTCAGCTTGTATTGTAATGCGCCAAAATTTTCGAGTATCTATGGCTTTTTAGTTAATAAAAGGTATAATGTAATTCAGCCTTTAGTGACATCACAAGAGTAATTTTTGTTCCCTAATTTTAACTTAAACCACTCAATTGCTTCAACCCTATCGATCAGCCAATAGGATCACTAAATAATCCCGCGGTTACGGTTGGTAACTAACGATTATACATCCGAACTGGCGTTGACTAAATGCGGTAATGTACCCGAGTTACCATGACTGATACTTGCTTCTAAATATTTAACCTGGTAACGGTGGTTAACTGCAGAGGTAACCGAACTGGTGGATGATGCTTGATGTATAGATAGAGAGTTTAGAGGGTTTAGAGGAACCTAGAAGAGGGGTGAGGATAATGCCGAGTATTGAGAACTTCGAAATGGTTGCCTTCAATGGGGATTTTAGTTGATCACTAGTCATTATTATTAATTGGTTATATCAATACCCCACTTGACGACATAAATTCACCAGAACATTTCAAAAAATGTGAACATCACGCTATTAACATTCTAATTATATCCTAGCGGTTGCAAATGACCATTCTCAGTAACATTATCTCTGTAACATCCCAATGTTAGTAATTTGATGATAATATCCCAATTGTTATGTGCCCCATGTAATTCTCTGAGATGTTCGTATTGAGTACTTACGTCATTTTTGAACGTACTCAGGATGTGGCTAGGATAGACTTACGTAGTATCACTTAACGTACAAGAATAAGAGATTTTTAAACATCCCATGCCATGGACAATTCATGTCATGTGGGACTGACTGAATATTGGATTGGAATATAACTAATATGGCTTAAACAAAACAAAATCGAAACTACACAGTAGCAATATTTTCACAAATAGAAAATTTCAATTTAAAACAGGGGCAATGTGATCAGCGATCATTTTGGACAGTTTTATTGGGATTTGTCATAATTTTCCTATACTGTTAATTGAAAATATGCATTGCCGGAATGTCGAAATCCATGCAAAGATCTTTGAAATTCAAAGCGGCAGCGGAGAGATTATTATACAACCAGGACTACATTTAAGACGAACAAGTGGTCAACTTGAAGCGTCCGAGTACGATTTAATTGCAAGATGTTTTGCTATCACACACTGCCGGCCGAGAAACTTGAACCACAGAATTCTGGGTTCGTTCGTCATGGCTTTTACGTAAAGGTGTCCAACCGGTGATGCCACATGGCGGCTTTCGCCTGCACTAATATCGATCCAGCAAGGGAAAGGGCTCGACATAAATAAACCAAGTTTAATTACAAATCTAAGCACCTTCCAATAAAACTTAAAGTTGTTTTGCTTTTATTCTTTCCACTTTACAACCGCGTGGCAATCACAAAGTCACTGTCACTTCTGCCAACCCTTCGGCAATAAAATAATAAATACCCCTGGTGTACTTATCTCGGGTGAAAATTAGGGCCCGTGGCCATTACTGCCGTTATGTTTATGACACTGTTTTAGGGTTTTTGGAAATTTATCAGACATACGCGGCGAGAAGGGATATTGACGTGGGTGGAAATGAGTCTTTGTTTCAAAGGTTTGCCTGTTAAGTGATTTAAAATTTAATCGCTCGTTTTTAGAATGGATAGTAAATGTAACACACGTTTTATGGCCGTGGTAATGGGATTGTTTAGAATTTTTTGAAATAATACAGAATTTTATAGAAAATCGCATGACACATATAGCAGCCAATGGAAGTATGAATGCCTAAAATAGTAACCATGGTTATATAAAAAATAGGAGTATTTTTTTACTATATCTCATTTCAGTTAAGAAAAAGCGTTGGGTAAGATAGGGCGATGATATTCTTGAATCTAATTGGTCGAGATGACAGGTGGATTTACATCAGCAAACATTTTCAATTCCGGTATTATCTTATTTCGAAATTCATCGTTACATTAATGTGTTAGTGTAAACCGGACTGCATGCGGAGTGCCATCTGCTTTTTTCTTAACGGAAATGGACTATAGTAGCTGGAGGACCCTAACTTTAATTAATCAATAAGTGGAACTTTTTCTGTCACATGTCAGTTTGACATTTAAATTAAAAATTGGTTAAACTGTCATTTTGAGTGTAAGTAAACAATTAATTAGATAAATGATACATATTTATTAATGTTAAATAAAAATTTAGTGAACATTTCAAGTTTCTTTTGTAAAAATAATTTAAAAATATAGCATCGGTGACATTGTGATTTTCTTACCGAATATGCACTCGTACATTAATTCTTGTCCAAGTATTTTTTTATCGTGTATTCCAACAACGTAATCAGCTTTCGTGTACCACTCTAACTCGTTAATTAAGACTTTATTGGAAATCACTCAAAAAAATCCGAAAAAAATGCAAATATGAGATTCTAATAATTGAAAATATTTTTTCTTTCATAATTTTAATAGTTTAATAAAAAAAATACATAATAGAGTTGACATTTTTGTGGTTTTCTTTTTATTGTATCTTGTCACTTACACTAACAATCGTCTTTGAAATTGAAAGCTCAATTTGCAGTCCTGAAAAATTTGTTGTCAAATTTACGAACTCTTTAGTAAATTTTATGAATTATATTAATATTAATTGCTGTTATATTAATTATGTTTTTTCTTTGTTACAGGTGAGTGTTAAAAAACTACATCCCTTTATCAAACTGTTCAAATCGATAGTGGTAAGTTTATAAAAATCACAATTATTTTATCGAAATCTTAAGGTGGCAAGTCATACGCGGATATATGATTCACAATCGGTTATGGCAGATACATTAATTTATTGTTCACTATATAAAAGAGACGGCAAATGGTTTATAATACATGAGGGTTACACGTAGTAGAACTGAACAACGACTAAACTACATTCACGTGTAATTTTAAATCGTATTTTTGACAAATTTTGATTGATCTTAATTTTGTGAAAATCATATTTTCCTGGTAAATAAATCCGCCTTTTGTAGTGCTGTTTTCAATATTTACTTAAAGTAAATCATGAGCTTGAATTCAATATACTGTTCGATAAGGTTCAAAAATTATTTGCTGAAATTGTACACGTCTGCTTTAAATATTATAAAAGATGAATAGTTGATTATTCTTATGACGAAAATGTAATGTGTTTTGCCATCTGCCTTAAGTCTATCCCTCCCTCTAACCATGAAATACTTCTGTGCATTACGCATTACACCGTAATGCTCTATTACGCCACTATGTGCAACCCGTGGATGTATTCAAATGCAGCCACACGAGAGAGAAATACGTTGTAAATGTTATTGTAAGGATATATGCAACTAGCGCCGGTGTTAGCGAACATTACTTTCCATTTCTGATGGCTTACATTCATACATAAAGTTATGAGAACACGAGAACCTAACAGGAATATGTTGCTAAATGGTTTATGGTGAGGTTATATCAGGATTTGTTGCTAGGTTTAAATTGCGAAGCCAAAGTTTTTAAAATTCGAAACTTTATTATATTTATTACATGGATCAGATTTTACGCATTCGGTATAACTGATAAAATGATACAAAAATCACGCTATATAATACAGTACATTTTCGTCATAAGTATACAATAATTAATCTTTTATAATATTTTCCCACGATCATACGAAATTCCATAGATTCCATACTGTTGTTACCTAGCTACGAAGATTAACAATATGATAAATATTTTTTCAATCCGTACGTTATCTTGACGCACGGATTAATGTTGTATATTTATATTTGATTCTATGTAAAATTTAAATTATGGCAGTGACAGTTAACATCAAAATAAATTAATGAATAAAATGTTTAATATGTATGGTTTAATATTTATAGTGTATACATAACTCTCAGAAAAGTGTTATCGAATGTTCGTGATGTTTCCGACAAAATTTCAAACAAATTTCAACAAATAATTTTTGAACCTTTTCGCAATATGCGATCTCCATTAAGATTGCAGTACTATAGCGGTGACTTCAGAAGCTGTCAGGTAGACATACGTACGAAACTTTGCAATACGTAGTGGAACCTGTTAAACCTCGGACCTATTTTCTCGATTTATTTTTGTGTGACTCAAACTATATAGTTAGCCTTACCTGCTGTAAGTCAATTGATAGTACTAGGTTTTGGACGAATTATAGGTTTTTTTTGGGAAGGAAAACTCAATATTAAGAAATACTTAAACTTAAATACATTTTTTTTAAAAGTGAAATTAATTTCAAGATACAACAAGGATGATGTACCACGAACTCAGGGTTGTTGTACCTTGGACGCATATTTTATTTACCGATATTTACAATCCCCTATAACTTTAATGCTTTGGGTTGAAATAAAATAATTTCAATTATTAAAGGATTTAATATCTAGTCACGAAAACATTTCAAATACAATATTTACCTAAATTTACCAAAATTTTTAAAAGAAACTTTTCACTTTTAAAATATATCACTATATATTTGTACAGGGTTGAAAAAAAAACATGTTTTTTTCAATTTTAAACAAAACATTTGTTTTTTACTGTTTAAAACTGTTTTTTTTTGTTTAAAACATGTTTTTAACTCTGCACAAAAAACATGTTTTAAACAACAACAAAACATGTTTTAAACAGGATATCTGTTTTAAATAAATATTATTTCCATCGAAATATGTCGCCAATGCTACTTTTTGTTCGAGGACGGGGATTTACATCGCTCTAGCTGCGTAGCTAGGAGTCACCGATGGTTGGTAGTTGAATTTGTTTTGTTTGTGTTATGCGTCGTGAATGGATTTCGATATCATTTTTAAACACCTGATTTAAAACACAGTTTAAAACATGCATTAAAACATTAGGCCGTGTTTAAAACATGTTCAAAACAGTTTGTTTAAAATAAATTGTTTTAAACATAACAACCCTGTATTTGTACCAAAATCTAATCAATTCTTCTCTTTTGAATATGTCCGAGAAACATCGTGTTTGCTATGTTCGCGGTACAACATCATGTCAATATTTAAAAAAATATTAGTAGAAAAAATTAGGTTAGGAATTGTTTGCTTCTAAGCAAGGAAGTAAATAGCCAAATGATCAGTGAATCGGCACAATAAATTGTATACTTGTATGAACAGTAAAGGTAAAATAGTTACTTTTTCAAGCAAATAACTTTGAGAAAGACATTTGCAACTGTGTGGTTGAAAACATTCTCACAACACCATATAGTGGCGGATATAAATTAAAATTAAATAAAAAGGCACTCTAAGTTTGAATACCAAGAATATGTTCGAGATACAATTCCCTACACTGGGGCAGACTGTTGTGTTTGATAAATTTTCTGTGTTTTTTAATACTTAGATAATATTAATAAATATAACCATACACGAAGCTTAGTTCTTCAAGATTTAATGTCTATTTGACAGCTTCCAACAACTGTCACCAGATGGAGTATTACCTAACTAATTTTGAGGTTTCCGTTCAGTGTTCAATATAATCGACTGGATTACTAATGTGCTGTTATGGTGGAGGAGCCCACTCTGAACGTCTGCATTCTGTACTCCGCACCTGAGTAAATTACTCGGGAATCACAATGCGAGTTATGCGTGCCACAAATCCCAGCGCATAGTACGCTACTGGTTACCCCCACCACTCCATTTCGCCACCTACTGCCTGGTGAATTACCGTGGAATCTAAATATTGCGTGAACGTATGCATACATGATGTGCCCGTGTAATTGTTGTAATTTTAACCGCTAGTGAGGAAATCACACGGGATAGGGGGTAAGCGTGGTTGGAAGAGTTGGAAAATAACTAACGGTTATATAGAAACAACAATCACACATATGGTAGTTGCGATTTTATACATGCCATGACGTTACCGCATATTGTTCGGTAAAGAGCATCGAATTTTATTGCTTTAATAGAAAAAAATTAAAAGATCCTACAAAAATGATACTTTTTATTGTTCAATAGATTCCTAAAAAATAAAACAGATTAATAATTTTAAATGTCACATTTAGTGGCGAAATTTTTTAGCAGTTGTTCAAGGCTACTTGACATAAGGAAATTTAAGTGCAAATGATAAATGCATCTCACTTAACCTCATAGGAAATACTATTTTTGAAATAAATAGGTATATCGGCCAAAAATATAGTACATAATGTGTGCGTTAGGTATTTGTACATTTGTATTAGAATAAATCCTACCGCACATATACGAGCCCGACCCCAAATGTATTCTTACCATCTGCTGTGATCCAATATATAACAAAAATTTCACGCTGTTATTGTAGATATATTCTTGTAAATGTTTACATTATTAAGCGTAAATTTAATATTTTTTATTTAATTTCTCTTTACAACGATAATCAACGATTAAATTAGTACAATGCATACAAGAATGAAAACAGTGATTAAAGCAAAGGGCAAGCAACCCGTTACTAACTTTACTAAAAATATATTTATTGTCAGATTTACTCAAAAGTACGAAAACATTTGGCCCCTGTTGATAAGTATTACCTACGTATGTAAGAAAGAGAAATAAAAAAATTAAATATTTAAGTTCTATATAGGCAAACATGTAAAGTAAGAATTTACTTGAATATCGCGACAGGTTTTTATGTCTTCTTTAAAAATATTTAGTAATAAATTAATATGCAAGTAGTCCATAGCTCCAGTGGTACTCAATGAGTTAGTGTCACTTGTTACATTAAAAATTGTTTTATCAGATGGTAGTTCCATTTTCTGTTTGCATTATGTTTCTTCTCATCGCGCGAAAATCTTATCATTCTGTAATTGAGAGTTTATCATGTTGATTGGTTACTACCCACTTGATATGAATCGTCCATGGCATGTTTAAAAATATCTTATTTTTGTATTAGGTAAGTGATATTACGTTAGTTTATCCTAGCCACATCCTGAATACGATCAAAAATTACATACTCGATACAAACATCTCAGAGAATTGCATGTTTAAAATCTCTTATTCTTGTACTTTAAGTGATATTACGCAAGTCTATACTAGCCACATTCCGAGTACGTTCAAAACTTACATAGGTAACTACTCAATACGAACATCTCAGAGAATTAATTTGGGACACATAATTGGGATATTATTACCAAATTACTAACACTGGGATGTTACTTATATAATGTTACTAAGGGCAGGCATTAACAATCGCTATTATTAATAGGATGTTAATAGGCAAATAACAAGTGTGATGTTTACATTCTTGAAATATTCTGGGGATTTTATTTTGTGAAAAGTTGGTGGTTGCCAAAAAAAAAAATTAGTAAATACAGAAATTTACTATAGGTTGTTTTGGAAGCACCGAACGTTCGTCTCGAGTTGATTGCTGGTAGTTAATAAACGCCGTGTAATAATTGCCAAGTGCGTGAACATTGTACGTGAGTTTCGCTTTCATATTTTAGCACGTAGATTTTATAATGCCGAGCGCCTCGAGCGATTGCGTTCTCGCTGCTCGCTGTAGCGTTGTTACTTTCAGTTGAAGATTAAATCGTTTCGCTTTGTATTTGCAAATAGCGATTTAACTAAAGTAAACAGATTTATCTCTGCGTTACCACCTAATTAAAAGCATTTTTCATCGTGATTTTGTTAGCGCTGCTGGATTTGTGGCGAGTAAACGCAATTTGAATTTGAATGCTGTATTGGAACTAAATAACATGCCGGATTATACGCCAATTGTGCTATTCCACAACACTGTTATGTAAAATATTACATTCAAAAAAGATAATAAGGTATAATATGGACAGATAGACAAGCCAGTTTAATTTCATCTATTTTGATGGTAACCATTCAACAAGATTTACTCCCAATGAACTAATTTCATGATTTTTAAAATTAGAATAAGCACGTGACGTAGAATAACGCCGAACCAATTAATAGCCGGAAAGCCATAGCAACGCCCCCATAACAACGGCTTGTGTGATAAGCTAAACCGGCTAACCACAGGTTACATTCTTAAAATGCTTCCCTCTTTCTGTTCAAGAGATAGTGATGTCACAGAAAATTATCCGTGCAACGACTGCGATTTAATTGTAATATGTTTTACAATTTCGCCGGCTGACAGATTGAATCAGGAAACTCCTGGTTCGTACGTCATCACATGCAGAGAGCTGTGCATAAACTAAATTAAGACGATCAGGTGGGCAGCTTGATTTAATTGCAAGATGTTTTACAATTTTGCCGACCGAGAGATTGAACCACGGAACTCTGGGTTCGTACGTCATCACATGCAGGGAGCTACTACTTGTAAGGGGGTAGTTTTCCCCACCTTTCCCCCTTTTCAACTTGCACGTCGTTTCGAGGTCATTTATCAACGTCGCTTTGACGTGAAATTTACTCAACGCGCGGATTAATCCCTTGGATTCTGTTCAGCCAAACGTTCGGCGTTTTTCTCACTTTCTAATCAAGAATTGATGATGAAATACGAAAATAAAATAATCAAATTGCTCTTATGCCATTCCTAAATGAAATTTCTTGCGTGTGGATATTGAAAAAGTGAACTGAAATGCAGAGTAACAAATTACCTGGCGCTAGGCTTGTTCATCTTTTTCCAATCAGATCGAAGCTGCGGAAATAAACTAAAAAATACGACCGAAGAGAAATTGAAATTAATAATACATATGGTTTCATTTTGACACCATTTTAATCTACAGTCGAATGTTTCTAGAGCACAAAATATAGTAGTTCTTCGCTGACCAAAACTAGTAATAATTGTTATAATCTGTTTTATTCATTTAAGACTCTATTGAACAATAAATTGTGGTAGCTCTTTTTTTAATACAAAGCAATTTATTTAAATAACCTCTGTTTATTTATTTAACCGCCATGCAATATAATAATTGCACGTGTAAAATTAATGCAACTACCATTGACGTCAACGATGTGTGATTGTTACGTTTCCACTTCATGAGAGTTAGTCTGTGTAATTATCAGATCACTTAGCAATTTTGATATATTGATGACGTCAGCCTTTAATAGTTTGAAAGTAATAGTTTTGTTTCTTTTGAATAATCAGGTTTTATGCATTACAATTTATGTTCGCAATATATGCAAAATAGGAAAATCGTGTTGGTCTAGGTGTTTGTTTTTAAACATTTAGCATATATCAGTCTTCTTCAAGACTATTATTGTTAATATTGTTTTCCCGCGACCATATTCGAAACTAACACTTTCCATACAGTTAGCTAGCTACAAAAATAAACAATATCACACATCCGTTTAACCCGTTATATCTTTTACTGAGTTGTCTTTCTCACATTTGCTATTTTATTTATTTCAAATTGCATTATTACATTAAAATGGACAAACACGACATTTAAAGTGATTTATCTACATAAATTATAGTTCTACTCTATATCTGTATCTGTATCTGGTATAATTTAAAAATGTAAATAGAATTTATATTCTTGTCTTGTTATGGAAAATTTGTATCATGTATTCCATAAACGTGGTATATTGCTATCTTCGTAAAATTAAAATGATGACAGCTGATATCAAAATATATTCATAAAAAAATGTTAAGTGTCTTTCCTCGCTCATTATTTCGTCGTTTTATTTATTTTTGCTTGTTTTTACCCTATAGAAATGCCATATAATATACTGTTGAATTAATAATTTATAAAATACCAACACAATATAAGTATTGAAAACTAAAAAATAAATTATTTAAAACACCACTGAATAAAACAAACATAATTGCATTGTTTCTTCACAAGTAAAGTAGTACTCCAAAGTACATTATACATATAAATAATGATACTAAAACGTATAATATCTTTTGTTATTGTATTATTAGAATCGAAACCCATTAAACAGCAGAAAGCCAAGTTTGAAATAATTACAGAACACACAGTCCTCAAAGCATCTTTATCCTATTAGCTTTGCATTGAAAGCAAACAATTCCATAATACCCAGCCTGCTACAACTTTAACTAAAAGGTAGCAATGGGAACCACACGGCTTCTTCCTGCAAGTTAAACACAAACAGCACAAATCCAGAACATGAAATTCATTTCGCAGTTGGCGGTGTTTTCTCTGCCAAAGCCGGCTTGCAGTTTTCACGACATGGAAATGTTTCCACGGCCACTAGATCCTAGATCCGGTCAGCGGTGAACGAGGGATTTGTACGGGTGATTGTCGTGTCAGGGCTTACGGAAAGTTCGCTGAGAATGTGATTAGGAATGAATGCAGTTGTTTGCTTTTGAGTGGTTTGTCGTGTAAATACTATAAATACACGGTCGTATGGTTGTTGTAGCTTGACACAATACAGTCATAATGTAGGTGTCGAAATATATTTGAAAATAACATAAATTCACAAAACGGACAACAAAAATGTTCACTAAACAATCTCTCTCATCTCGAGTTGTGTTTATATAGTCGATTTCACAATAAGGGCTGGTTTATAATGGATGTAATCGGTTAGTTCTTCTGTATTCTGTAAGATGTGTGATGTGAGTGAGAAGTGTGTGGCTCATAATCATTTCAGTATTCTGCTAACTTGACGACATAACCTTTCTTATAACTGTCAGAAATGGATCCGGTTGTTGAAAGTAACATAGTTGGATCTGCAATGTTTATAATAATAAATATTGTAGGGAAATATAAAATACTTATCAAAATGTAATCAAAGATTAATAAAGAACAAATAGGACTTGCTTGCTATTTGTTGGAAAAGAGTGAAGTATGAAGTATGTAATAGAGTGGCCTTGTACTGAGTATGGTAATACATTTAGAGTATGAAACCATGGCTACTTGTTTGCAATATAGCGCCTATGGCCAGACTCTTTATATATAGTGATACTCTAGAAAGTTTTCTTAAAAGTTAGCGAACTTACTGTTACAGTATAGGTAAACGTCAAATCCAGTGTCATTATGAACCCTAACATAGAAATACCCACGGTCAAAGAAGGTTAGGTTGTATGACTCCCTATCCATTTACATTGGTGCTATGCGGTCAGAATAAGTACCCTTGGATAGATGTCTCTGCTGTATCATTGGAGGTAGGTTTCCATAGCGCGCGTGTAAATAAGTTGTTGATGTGTCAATTCTGACGTTTAGTAATGATCTTGATTTACCTTTTACAACATTTATGTTGTTCATTTAAACTCTATATAGACCAGAGGCGGATTGGGACTATCAAACCGACCTGGTGATTGCACCGGACGCTTATATGGTCAGTCCGCTCTACCTCCAGTGATACACTAGCGCCGCTCAACGGCGGGTCTGGCGGGTGACCGGCAAAATCTTATTAGTTGATAAACTTAATCTTCTTTGACCATGGAAATACCTATAGCTCATGTTAACAGAAATCAGATGGAGTCACCAGTTACATCCATTATAAACCAGCCTTAACTGATAGTCCAGTCAGTGGAGCCGAAAAAAGGTTGTTACCTTACAAAAGGTGGGGTAGTAATGATTTTTTAATATGTTGTTTGAGTAGTGACTATGAGAAAGATACAAGTTTTCGACCTTGAGGAGGGTGAGCGCTAGCCGCCATCTTGAATGAAAGGTGCAAGAAACACGTTTTCACAGAATAACTCGGTAACAGTTCGTTATGAGAAAAATGTTCAATGAATTTCTGTTTCCAGGATTCTAAAGCGTGAAAGAATCCATATGTGAACAAGGCTTTAGCATGTATGCATCATATCGTAATAATGCAGTATGCGACTTAAGGGTCTCGTCTCCGTAACAATATATTGTGTGTTTAGTTTCTGTTTTACTCATTGCATATTAAAAATTTTGAGGTAAAACTGGTAGTAGATGTTTGTGCAAGAATTAATCTAGGTGCATGCCCAATTAAGATTTATTGCTCTATCTTATGATTAAGAGATTTATTAGAAAATGTAAATCTTCGTGAGCATTTTTAAAATTGCTAGACTGCTTTTCAGTATTTTACACGAACGTTATCATTGAGCTGCGTGGAGTCGATTCCCTTAATCTCAATTGTTTTGCTTTTATTACGTTGAATTTAGACCACCAGGTAACACTTCATATAACCTTCAAACATAAAAAATTAATTAATTTTTGCTACGCAAACAATTTCCGTTCAAATTAAAATAAAACTCCCTCATCTCTAGGTAAACAAATATATTACATAAATTTATAACGCTCAATATCGCTCTAATAAAGACATAAATCCCCTCCTGGCTACGGCCCTGCCCTCCGTGTCACCTGGAAGATGATATATCCCTCGGGACCTCCCGTGGTGATGCATACCTACCAATTATAGTTACAAGCGCTCCACTCTGTCCGCTGCGTTTTTGTTTTTATCCCGGGAGCGCTCGGGATATTTATCACGCGGGCATTATGATAGTTGCCGCGATTTGGGAAATGCTGGACCGGGACCGGGAATAGAAACGGGAATAAGAGGGATGCAAGTATAAAAGGGGAATGTTGTTGTGCCTGGAAGATTGTTATAGATATGGAAGTAGGGCAACGATAATATAGGTTTCTAGGTTTCGGTTGGATACGGTATTGTTATTGGTTCTTTTACCTTGTTACAAAATATCGAATGAATAATTGACTTAATAATTTTCATACGTATTTATTCCACAATGAAAGATACAATAATAATCCTTACACTTATATTAACTTCCCAAGTAAACTAAATAATGACATAATACCCTCTAGTAACAATTTATTAATAAACCAATTACAAATCATTTATGGTGTAACAACCTATTAAAAATATTAATATTTTTATTTCCCCGACCTATACAGGCGATTCACAACATAATAGTACCCAACTCACTTATCACTTACTAGCGAACTCGAATTTAAAGGAATCTCGTTATAAGCACTCTAAGTTATTACCATACAATACATGGTGGCAATTCTAACTACGCCCATGATACCATACCAAATTTGAACCCAATCGGGTACCGCCATTTTGTTTAAAGATGGCGGACTGATATTTTAGTATGCTCATGTCATAAGTTAGATCATAAGTTATAACCATTACAAATTTGAACACAATCGGTGCAGTACATTTTGAGTTAGCTAGTCACCATTTTGTTTCAAGATGGCGGACTAAAATTTTAATATACCTATGTTTCAAGATAGATACTTAGCCAAATTTGAACGCGCAATTTAAACCCAATCGGTTACCGGTATTTTATTGTGCTCAGGTTAGTTTCATCTTAAGCTATTACCATACCAAATTTGAACTCAATCGGTGCAGTAAACTCTGAATTAGATAGCCGCCGACAACAATGCAATTTGACATCGTTATAAACATCATATAAATAAAAAAAACTAAATACCAACCAATACTAACAATCCACAACTGTCTGTTTCAAAATACCTAGACCAACTGAATTCGAAATTTCTATTCAACAACTAATACATAGTAGTTTAATTAAATGTCTGATTATCTAATCTGTTTTGTTATTTTGTTCAATTAAGTGCCAAATCACTGTACATTTTCGTAATAAGAAGAAACAATTTTGAATTTTTTATTTTTTTTGAAAATATAATATAGCCTATGTCATCCGCGGATTGTGTAGCTTCCCAACGGTGAAAGAATTTTTCAAATTGGTCCAGTAGTTTCGGAGCCTATGCAATTCAAACAAACAAATCTTTCCTCTTTATTATATTAGTATAGATTACAGAACTGAAGGAATTTTTTCAAAATTCGCAATTTTAGTTTCCAGGTTTTTTAATCAAATAGTTTTGGGCCCCTGTTTCAAATGAAATTTCTTTAATTTACCATTCTTGTTATTGCACAATTGATTAAAATTTAATTTGATTCCATTTACATATAGTTTATCAGATACCTAAATATGCTTGGCCTTAAATTTACGAAGTTTAAAAAATTCTTTTTGTTGCATGCTCAGTAAGTGGAGTACTAAATATGCAATTAAAATATATGCACAAAGTTGTAAATAACCCTGTATAATAGAGGGAAGTATCGTGATATTGTGATATTGTGACAGTCGAGATTTTGAACCCAAAAATCACAGTTTAAAAAAAGTAGGTCTGTGTGTCTCTGGATGTCGGATAACTTAAAAATGCGTTTTAATTTTGGACTTCAAGTTCGTTAATAAGCTTTATACAACCAGTGGTATCAACTTTATTAACTGAACTTTTTTCATTTTTAAAATACTATCCAGTTTGGTATCAAATTAATTTTTACGGGAAAGAATTCTAGTAGAAGAATAAAAAAACGTGTAAACGATCGCCAATTGTTTTTTCAATAAATTGTTCAATTTATATCGAGTTTAGTATCAATAAAGCTCTTGGAGAGATAAGTTTAATGCAAATGTAATAACTGACAGTTATGCGATTATCACTTATTGCTTCTCTAAAAATTATTCAAATTACACCGAGGTTGGTATCAATTTAAATCTTCTGGGAGATAAGTATAATGTAAATAATCTGATGTGGCCAGCACACGACCTCTCGCCTTAACACTGTAATTTATGTGAATTTGGTTTTAGTTAGGCTTTCTTAAATTATAATTTTGCAATAAATTTACAGAATTTTTGAAAATAATTTTATAGTTCTTAGTTCTTTAATTAGCTCTAAAAATTGAACTTTATTATTACCTTATTACATTGTGTTAATAATATTTACATTTCTTTTAAAATGGTGCCACAAACATTTCAGAAATTGTCTATACGTCTGTCACATTGACATATTAATTTTTGTTTTTAATTTTTTTCCTATATTGTGATTTACAAATCGTGGTAGGTAAAATTATATATCTTTGAAAAATAATTTTCCTTTGTTGGTAAGAGATATAGACAAGATGTTAAATAAATATTGTAAGATATAATTTGTTCTTTGAAATGTAGTATGACAAATTGTAACTATCGCAGAATGTTCTATATTTTTTGCAAAAAATGTTAAAATGCTTCAAGAAAATACCATTTCCGGTTGGCAGATTTTTACCAAAATCTAATCAGCTCTTCATTATCATGTATAAATGTATAATGCAAAATATTAGAATTTTATGTTCCATAGAATTTGAGATAATGAATAAGAACGAAAGAACATAGTAGGCACACATACAGACTTTCATACACACACACACAGACATCATCGTGAAAATAGTCAAAATAGGTTCTAAATGTGCTAAAACGTGCTTATTGACAAAAATCTCGACATCGAATTTTTTCACGATCCCTATACCTCTCTAGGCGAGAGGTAAAAATGATATTTGTAAAATTGTCATCAAATTTTTGTTTGTTCAAATTACTCGACTACTATTTGAAAATTTTATATAATAATGTGATACAAACATTCTAATTTACAATGCAATCAGAGTTACAAAGAGTCTTTCTCAGAATGATTATTTTTTAATTGTTTATAAATAAAAATAGGTAATACTAATAACAATTTAAACAATTCGACATTGTAGCTAGTTTTTTACTACCCTTGTCTTTAAATGGTAGGTATATTTTTTACGTAGATTTATAGGTTTAATAGGTTGGAAGTAATTTTTTAAATACTCTTTTTACTCTAAGAGAAGCCTTAAGTTGAGGAATGGTATAAACTGTCTATTTAATGCTTTTATTTTCTTTAGTAAAACATTTTCACGAAAGGGAAAACAACAGAATAGTGTAGAGTCCTGAGAATGCAGCAGATCATGATTGATGCAGCCCGATGCATCACCATTTGAATCTGGAAACTCGGGAGGATCTTTTTTCCTTAGAATTGTTATATCGTTACCAGGACAAAATCGACAGTGTCCTGTTCCCGTCTATTCTATTCTATTGTCGAGAGAAATAGCCGCCATTGGAGAATTAGTTACTCTCGTCGGTCCTCGGGGTAATTTATGTCGTTACGGTCCTGCATCGCCGCTAATAAAGCCATGAAATATCTCTGCCCCCGCAATTAAGCTGTGTAATATTATTTACGTGATTTGTGGCGGGAAAATTGAAAGTTTGTAAATTAGATGCCTTTAATGTGAACACTCGGGGGTTATACAATAATTGCTGGCGGTATTTTCTTGATAAGTGGCCGAGGAGGACAGTTTAATTCCTTATTGCAGGACTCGATTTTAATTTATAACACAATTAGCAATTACTGGAGCTGCGCTATGGCTGAATGGAAGTTTGGGCACAAGGAATGGCCAATTAAACGATGCCAGATGATATATTAAACGTAAACAAGGATGCTCTTATAAAACTTAATTGAATTTTAAATTATGCAGTTATAGATATTTATTGTCCGTTCCTCTTAAGGTGGCAATCGTACAAGGATATATTTATTAAGTGTGGTGAGCAATTGTTCACTGTATAGAAGAGACGGTAAATGGTTAACATGTACATAAAGATTACAGGTGGAAAGAAGTTGAATTATTATTTTGGCCACTGAACACAGATTAAACTTTATTCAAACCGAACCGGAACGGGAACGAACCACTGCTATTTTAGTGAACCCGGAACCAAACTGTTCAAAAATATTTTTATGAACCCATAACCAGAGCTGAACCGATGGTTATGAACCGGTTAGGCACAGTTAAAAGCATTAAGAGAAATACAACATTTTTTTGTTAAAATGCTTAAAAAAAATTAGGAAGTTTATTCTAAGACTTTAGAAATTCGTTTACTTTTTAGTCCAAAACTGGAACTATTATTTTAATAAATTTATTGTTATTTAACAAATCAATGAACCGAATCCGAAACTTGAACCGATTTTTGAAAACCGGTTACCGGTTAAGTTTAAGACTGCGTTCAAAGTGTCTGAAATTTCAAGCATACAAATCTTGGAAATTTGGTTTTCAAATTTGTATTTAGTATTAACATTTTTTAAATTGTAAGTATATTTTTTAAATAATAATAATTAAATTGCTCGAGTATTACAAAGACAAAAGTTCTCTTTATAAAGAGCGTATATAATTGTATATAAATATGATTTTGAAAATTGTAAATAGTTTTTAAAATTTGTACGAATAAAAAAATAAAAATATATTATTATTTTATAAATAAACATTTAAAAAATGTTACATATTGCGCCGTAGATATTTTAATACCTATTTAATACAAATTTGAAAATCGTATCTTTCTAAGTGCAATAGTTTTTCAAGAATACAAGATTTAGTTCAAAAATTATTGCTGAAATTTGTACACCGTTTACGTTATATTCAAGATTTATCGTTGTTTTTTTTATAACGAAAATGTACAGTGATTGTCACAGGTTCTTAAATTTATAAAATTTAAGTGTAATTGAAATTGTTGTAAAGTTCTAGCGAAATTTCGAAGTATTCAATATGTAAAATAGTTTTTTCTCTATGTCAAATAAGAAAAAGTCAAATACGTTCACAACATCACGGTATTAATAAATTTGCATGGATATTACTGCGCAAAGTTAAAGTAAAATTGTTTTGCTATTGAGTGTATACACAACACTGCGTCGTACTGTTCTAACGCATTACCATATCAAATTAGATAAACAACCTTTAATACAATTTTGCTACATTTTCAATTTCTCAAATTATATAAATTAAATTTGAAGCTAATGAAGCTTGCATTTTATGCGCAAAGCCCTGTTTACACAAATAATGTTTGTTTCAACAAACTCGCAACTTGTGGGACTGTCACGAGGGGGACGACTGAAAGGGTGGTACTATACTCGTCGTATTGAACCGATTTTCAACTTTGTTTCAATACCGCTGACATTCGAGCACGTGAGAATCTGGCGCATATGTAGTGAAGGCGGTCATGATTTTTTAGATTTGAATATTCCTTGCAGTGAATTTTCTGTATCCACTCGATCTAATTTTTTGTTTATGAATTTTCTTAGGCATGAAGTTTCGCTCGTTTTTTGATTCTAGGTAGAATTTTCTCGTCACTGAATTTTCTAGTTATAAATATTCTAGTGTTCTCATGATGTATACCTAGTGATTTGCCATCAAAACTGCAGTTTTAGTGACTACTACTACTACTATACCTATACCTCATTTCAGCTTTAAAAAAACGTTGAGTAAGATAGGGCGATGATATTCTTGAATCTGATATTGGTCGAGATGAGAGGTGAATTTAGTAAACAAAACAACTAGTTTTCGTTTTCGTTTCGGTTAACATTACTTGTGCCTTCTTATTTTGACTTTCGTAGTTACATCGAAATACTACATTATTCTATAGATGACTGCTTTATTCACAAAACATACCTTATTTAATTTCGCGCCAAATTTTGAACTATTAAAATGTGAAAGTGTAAAACGGACTGCATTCGCAGTGCCATCTGCTTGCTGAAAAGAGCTATGTATAGTAAATCATTATTTGATAACATGGTACACCATTGTCACGATTTCTAGTAATAAATCCCCCAATATATTTAGCAATTCCTCACTTTTCAAGTAGCATCATTCGCAGGTCCTGCGACAGTCTGTGACGTCATTAATCAGGTTACCCCCTCCCTTACTTCCCCACCCTAATGAATCAATCCGCGAACAACTGCGAATGATGTGTCGTCGTTATAGCGCTATCCTCGTCTCTGTTATAGCTCTATCCTTGTTGCTCCCACGTGCCGGGCTATCATCCATCTTCATTTTGTATAGTCATCTGAACGAGACAAGAGAGCGAGCGTTAAAAAGCGAAGTGTGCGTTGGTAATTCGCTGCCAAAAATAAATGAAATGCGGATGATTGAGGAATGAAAATGTGGAATCGTTTGTCAATGGTAATTTGATTATACGGACATAGGTGGACGAGAGAATTTCATTTGTTATGGTGGAGGGAACGGTTTTCTTTCTTAATTGATCAATCGAGGCAACGAGGGGTCCTTTGAACCGCTACGGAACAACAAATTCAAAATGCTCAGTTTTCAACTGAAAACTGAAAACTTGGTCAACTAACCAGCTAAAGTATATTTAATTGTAATACCTACTACTAAGTAGGTACTAGATAATCATATTGCATAATTGTGACGTAGATATAATATACTTTCCAATAAAATAAAAAAATGCAGCGATAATAAGCATGAAGTGAATTAAATATTCTAGTAACTTAAACCCGTTTGTCACGATCTATATAATTCTGGACGTAATTCTGTGCATAATAATTTACTATTTTTTTGTTTTGTGATGAAATACGTATAAAAAACTTACAACATACCTAAAATAGGTCAAATTTAGCCATGTATATAAAATAAAATAGAAGAAAAACTAAAAAGTAGGTAGCATTAGACGCTGTTATTACCTGCCTATTCAATAATGTACTATTACTTATTCTGTAAATTGTGAAATTTTACTTAAATTTGAAAGGAAAAACTAAACATGATTTTCACCATTTTAACGCATATATAGTAAGTGGTTTAGTTGTTATCCTTTAGTGTCCATGCATATTTAGTGCTATTTATTTTGCAATGAATTTACACTGTCAATATCTGTATCATAATCCCTGATATTAAAATCAAACTAATAACACAGAGATTATTCAAACGTGCAGCTGAATACAAAATGTGCAGTGGGAAACTGAAACGTGCAGTGGGAATTTTAAATTTGTGCAAGATTATAAATTGTTAATATTCAAATTCATCTTAAAAATTTACAATTTGTGAAAGGTGATTCTAAAATGCGTAAATTAGCATAGTTTCTATATAATCCCTGCAATAACACTCGTAGTGATATTATTTGTAACTGATACATAATACAATATAATATTGCCAATCGGAGTTAGTGTATTTAGGTTGAAGTACCGGTGGTGTATTGATATAATATTAATGATGGCAATGTTTGTTCCATTAACAGTGTAAATATTACACTGTATTAATATTTGTTGCAAGCTTGGAATTAGTTTATTGCTTGGTTTGCAGTAATTCAGAATAGATTTAGATTACTTGCTTTCCAAAGGGAATAGACACAAAAACATTGGAGATCAATTTGATCCATTGCGCAAAAATAAAATATATTTGCCCTTAAAAATGAAAATTATAAACTTAATTAAAAATACTAAAAATAAAAACCAAAAAATGAAACATAAAAACAAGTTAAAATAAACAAATTAAGTTTATCAAAATATTTTTAACAGTTCGGTCTTCGGTCTTATTTAACATAATTTTCACTTCAAAATCGAGTGGTGTTAAAATCTATTCAATAAGGTGAGAAATTTTGTAATCTTTACATATCGTTCTTTAGCAAGATTATGGATTTCATTTGGTAAAGTAGTAGTACCTACTAAACTGAATCTACTGAAATTGTGTTTACTCCAGCAAAATCCGTTGTCAAATAATTTTGTCAAGTAATGTTTTCTATTATAAATTAAATTCCATTAAAGACTATCATTATATGCTAAACTAGATAAACGTTAAATTAAATTCTATTCAAAGATTTGCTTACTCTCTACATCAGCATAATATTAGGTAAACACGTATTTTAATTACGTACATAGGTTTGAGAGAATTCTGCATTCTAGCAAATTTACATTTGCTGCGCAAATCATGGAGACATTATTTATTTAATGCATAAATTATATTAGAATCAGTTAGAAATCAGGCTCAATGATATGTCTGCATGACTGTAGTTCCAACTCAGGTTCAACTCCAGCCAAGTACACACATTCCATTTTAACTGCACAAATATCTCACCTGTGATTACGATTACCATCTGTACGCTTCGTTATAAAATATGTGTACGCTATACACATGCTTTATAAAAAATTGTAGTAATGTACGCTTTTCTGGTAATTCCAACAGTTCCAAAGTTCCGAACCTTGCTTATGAGCGACTGTGAGTCAACATCAATCTACATCTGATTCTTTGTTAAGAACTCTACATTTAGTTTTAGTTTTAAGTTATTCATTTATTTGCATTTAGGAAAGTTTAAATTTATATTACAACATACGAGCATTCACACTTCCCACTTTCAAGCACTGTGAATGTATTTAGTTCGATGAATTTAAACCGGTTACTTATTCTGTATTCTATAAAGTTGAACTATAGGCGTTTCTATGTTACGGTTCATAATGACACAGAGCCGTAACCTTCAAATCCTTTGTACAACATAATACGGAATAAGTTACCGGTTACATCCATTTCAAACTATGTAGTTGCGGTAGTTTGGACATGTGGAACTAATTTGAAATGAAAGATTTATAAATCGAATAACTGGTGAGCGATTGCGTTGAGTAATTGGAATAATATGACTGATGGTGCGAGTGCGATTGGTTGGGGAATTAAAAATGTTGTGCCAAGATTCAGTACTGTTTAAATTTGGTAAAGAACAAGGAAAAGGATCTATTTTTAACCGCTACGTATCTAAAACTATTGAGCACATTACGCTATTAAGCGTCGTCTTCCGTTTCCCCTCTCCAGTGTCTTACACCCACGATTACCCCCCTTTCTTGCCCCCCTTTTTGCTGATACTGTCAGCGCCGCCTAACGACGTGCTTCATTTAATGATGACGCGTCCCGCCCAACGGCATTCAATTATTTTAAGCACTCAAATCTTTTGTGAGTAAAGAATAGATTTCGGAAATTCACGTAATCTTCTGGATTCGGGCGCGGTCAGCTCACCAATTTCCGATGTGTATAATTTACTGTGACTGACGAGCCTGTGACGTCACGAAGTAATATTTCTAAGTGCACCTCAGATGATATTTTGTTTTGTTCACTGACTTGTGACAATTCTCCGATATGACAGTTTGATGCTCGGACAATTGAAGTCGGTAGGCGGCGGTTTTCAATTCAGTCTGACGTTTTATTTGATTTCTGTATTGGAGAAGTTACTAGTCATTATTTAATTAGATTTTGTTCGGCTATTTTTAACACTTCAGCTACTGGTTTCTTTCTGCTATAATATTTTTGCTGTGGCCGTTTTATTTACCATTGATATGTGGTTTTTTACTGTACATACTTGTTTTTATTTTCTAGGTATCTATGTGTATGTAAGATCATTTTAATTTAACCGACTTATTTTCATATTACTTACCGATGTGGTCAATTGTTATCCATTTGTATTATATTTTTTCACTACTAGCCTAAGAACACACCTTTATTGACATTTGTTTTGTCTCATGAAGTTATTCGGTACCTCTTGCTTAGTAACGGTAAAATTTAAATTATTATTGACCAAGATAAATAAAACAAACTGTCCCTATTTATAAAAACATAGGTTTCCAATTTATTTACGAAAGAAATAATGTACCATACTCATACACGTGCTGGAGTTTTATATTATAATACTGGAGAAGTACACGGAATACAATGTATATTACTTTCACTCTTCAATATTATAAAATTACAAATTGTTGCAAATAAGAAATGAAACGTCGAACAAAAACATTTTAAAAAACACCACTTTAATGTTAAAAACGTTTATTATAATCAAAATATAAATCTTGAATTGAAATTTAAATGCTATAGTGCTACAAACTTGACGCTAATTCAATAATGACAATCTTCTTCACCTTGCCTATTATCTACGAACATTGAATAATACATTCATTATTACAATAAGCTACTTGCATGGTACTGAAATTGAGATTTCTATCACTTTGACCTAGACGTAATGTTAGATCGAAAACTTGGAAAAATATAAACATTAATTTAAAAAAATATGTATGGTTCTTTGTCAGTTGAGAAAGAAATTGGTATGTGGCATCATTATCTTGATCAGCAGAAAGAGAAAAGTGAAGTATTATTAAGAATGTAACCCGTAGTTGGCAGTTTTAACTTCCCACAAAAGTCGTTGTTATGGGGCTTTCACTAGTTCAGTCGTTGCTACAGTACGCGAAATACGAGATGACTCTATTAAAAATATCAAATTGGTACGAAATTGGTATACAATATTAATCGAACAGGCAAAGATTATTAGCAAATTTTTAGTAGAAACCGCTTTGCTACCTTGAAAAATATCTGATGTGTCCACACAACCTGCCGCTTATCCAGAAAATTTTTAAATTGATAGGTACCTTCCTTTACAGGTAAAAATATTGTATTTAGAAGTCGTCCAGCTTGGTTATGGTTTTATGGCCATTTATGTTTTTACGTCATATATTAATATTAAATTTCATTCGTTTTCCATCTAGATATAAATTATTTCCCATTTATTTTCTAATTCATACAGGATATTGTTTACAACCCGTTGTAAGATTCCCTTTTCCAAACTTTGTAACAACCTCCAAACTTCCCATCTCGCGGGATTGGCTTCCTCGCGCCCGTGTCGTACACCAGCGTCGGGAAGCTCACGGTCTCGGGTTCGAGTCCCGCGTCCCAGTCCTGCTCACGGCTGCACTTCAATTGTTCTCGGAAATTGGATGAAGCCTGAAAAATGTCCCACGTGCACTAAGTTGGACAGGGCCGGCGCAAGGGGCCGCATGGGAGCGTGCCGATGATTGGAATTTCTGCACACATGAGCCACTGATTTCTTTTAGGAAATATTTTGGTGAAAAAGTCGCACCTGTGAAAATATCATACTATGAAATAACTTCTTGCATCCTTTAACCCATTTTGGGTGTGGCAGACTTTGTATAATGGTTACTTGCATGGTACTGAAAAGTAAGATTTTTACCACAATAAACCTAATGATAGGTCTAAAACATTGGTAAATGACAAATTTTATTTAAAAAATATAATTATGTTTTAGTACATTGAGAACGAAATTTTGCTGTGACATCATTACTTTGTTAGGAGATATGGTAGCATTCTACGTCACATCACATATTAATGAATTTTCATTAATTATTTTCTAAAACATTGGTAAAAATACAAATTTTATGTAAAAAAGTTATATGTTTTCTAGTACCTATATTAAGAAAGAAATATTGCTGTGACGTCATTACTTTCTATAGGAGATATGGCAGCATTCTACGTCCCATTATTACATATTAATAAAAAAAATACGGGTTCCAAGTTTTTATCTCTTCTTCAAAAATATAATTTAAAAAGTCAGGCAAGAACCCAATGCTAAAAGTGAAACTATATAAACACAGAAAGGAAAGTATAAAAAAACAAAACAAAAATAAGATTTCCATGATACTTATTCTGAAATAATGCTATAAATGGCTATTTTATTTTGCGGTTTCTTTCGATAACTAACAAAGCAATATGATTGACTGTGGTCCCATATTGTGTAGTTTTAATTTTGAATTTTGACGTTTTGTTTTACATTCTAATATAAACTCTTTTAATAAAACAAGTGCAATAGGTTCAAAGGGAATTTCTGAATTTGCCCATGAAGGAATTTTATCCTGTGATATTTGCTTTCTATTCCTTTAGTATTATTATCCTTGGAATAAACCCGATATCCGCCATGTTGGTTTGCAGGCATCAACCAGCAAGGAATGATTTACAACCGGAACCGAGCGAGTTATTGCGCTTAAGTTCTAATCGCTAGATTGTAGAATTGTACAAGTTACGAGCTGTAACGTGTAAACCGAGCGACAATATTAGAGAGAATGCAAACTGGGAACTATGATCATAGATAGAACAAATACGCTGAGTAAGAGAAGTATGAATGGCATCTATATTAAATAATACTTCCATTCGGTTTCTGTTTAATAATTGCAACAAGTAAGACGGGTACAGAAGCAGATCTAGACTAGACCATACATAGAGTGTAAAAAATGTATGTTAGTTTTATAATCATTATCTTCAACACAATATTCATAAGAGCAGTGTGGGTATAACTGATTTACTACTAAAATAAAATTGTGTTTGACCATAATATTCTTATAGAGGGGTAAACTAAACCTGCCTAAACCTTATTTGCGCTGAACTAGGATCCGACAAGTTCAGTCTGTCACGAATTGTCGTACTGCATGTATCAATTTATAAACTAAAATTAATAATTTTGTTTATATATTTTAATGTATTTAAATCTAGAAATGCCGAGTAATTAAACTTTTTAATGCATAAGATGATATAAAAATAATAACGACTATTTTAAATTTATAGTGTAGTACCATAAGCAACTTAAAGACTTTCTAGGACACCTATACATCGTCAGAGTACACCAAAGGTTAGCATTTTTATTTATTATTTATGACGCTTTTTATATGTAACCCTACATCTGAAAAATAATGGTATATCATTTAACAAGCACGTAATTTCGGCTAATTCAAGAGGATGAAAGTTTATATAAGAGCTGAAGGCGAGTGTATAATCATTCGAGTTGATTATAGACTTTTTAAATAAAATATTTCTTTATAAATTTTTATCTATTAAAATAATATCCCGTATTAACTTAACCTCACATTTATTGATGATAGTTTTGCTGCATAATGGACTCATAATATAATAGTGTTTAATTATGAATTATAAATAGTATTATTATGTATTATTATTGACGCACCTTACGCTAGTGGGACACATTGGGCAAAATCACACAAAATGGAAATTATCTTACCTATTACCTAAATGCAATATTTTAAATAAATAGGTATGTCGGCTAAAAAATATAATACATAATGTGTTAGGTTTTTGCGGATTTTTGTTCATCGCTTGGCTTTATAAAAGCACTCAGCCTCGCGTCGTACTTTAATATAGAACCTCGCGTTGGAAAATAAACCTACCGCACTTATAATGTAAATAACTATTTTTACTGTAATATTATCGTATGAGTATAATAATCAATTATGAGATAATTAGGGCAGTGTTTGTAGGATTATATTTTGTTGAATTTATGCATTTTAGCTAATGAACACTCGCGCTGTTTAGCGTGTAATGGAGTGCATGTTTATTTTTTGTTAATTCATCATGGTACGTAATTTGCTTTGACAACGGGTTTATTTATTTTTCGTTGTATTAATTTATTCCATTTATGTATTTGGCCGGGGATGTGATGAAGTGGGGCTGAAGGGGAGGTAAAGTAGGGGTAAAGCGTGTGTGAAGTGGGTGTAAACAAAGTTATGCGGCAGGGGTGTACAATCAGGACTGGACCGAGAGGTGAAGCGAATGTTTCGGGCGGCATTTGAGATCAAATTTTTTTTAATACAATATAATCAAACTTAATTGGGTACTAAGAAATATTTACGAATAATCAAATACGAAAAGATACTATGCGACCTTTTTCCACGAAATTATTACATTTTATACGCACTCGCTCCTTAGGATCTTATGTATAACAGTGACAGTGTTGTGTTTATGAAGGTATTGCTTTTGAAATAAAAAGATAAAATAAAAATAAAAATAAAAAGATAATTAAAAGATCTGATCTTAAAAAACGATCCAATCATAAAAATTTACCTATGATCTAGATCATAATATCAGATGTGAACATCTTGATCCCAATCTAGATCTTTTTTAAAATGATCTGTCACGACACTGCTTACAATGTATTTAATAAAATATTAGATTTTTATCTTTTCTAATAAAGACGGCATATTTTGTGCTAGTTTCAGGCGGGAAATTCATACGGGCCGGTCCTGTGTATACTGTAGCGTGTAGCATTGTTTGTGTCGCAGTTATGGCACGCGGGAGAATTGACTGAAATGGAATGGTACGTGGTATTGAAAGATGACCGATGTGCTGCTACATTATTTATTACTCATTATTCAGCGCGACAACGACAACACCAAAAGCCAAATGTCACTAAATTGAAAAGATACCGCACACTATTTCACTAATTATTATTACTCTCAATTTATTACAAAATTGCGGACAAAATTTATAGATGTCATAAATACCAAAATACCAACAGTTAAATTTCAAATCTGCTGAAAATTCTACAAACTCTTTATGACTTAAACTGTATACTGTATATTAATTAATGTTCACAAAACCCAATCGGCTATTTACGTATCCAGAGACTATTCCACAAAAAAAACTAAATAAAGTTGACGACTTCTAACCGGGTAAGAATAAAAAGCTGATCAGAGCCGCCGAAACGCGCTGATCTGCGAAGAAATGCACAGATGGACGTAAAAACCGCTGATGTAGGTACATTGAACTTAACTAAAAAAAAACCTAACATCCTTCTTGAGTCCCAAATTATCAGTTTTTGTAGAAACTCTGATTGAACTGAACTAAATATAGAGTACCACATACTCGGTTTTGGTAAAATCTCTAATTGAAGTGAATTATGACAGTGTTTAAAACAGACGAAAACGATCAGCCGCATTTACTTATGTCAAATATCTTAAAACCAAAACAGTATTTATGATACGACATAACCTTAAGAGGATCGTCTGCCTTCTAAAATCTAGCCTAAAATGTACTAAAGTAGCGAGTGTATTGTGGCCAGTACAATTATTTTTTTCAATGAGGACAATATAATTAAAGATTCAATTAAAAGTTTTGTCTTTAAAATTTTAATAAAAAACTGTTTAAAAATGTCCAATTTATGCAAACTTCACACGTTTATATCTCTTGATAGGAATTTATTTTTTAAATTTTAAAAAGACACATCTGTAGATCCATTCTTTATCTGTTCCATGTTCATGACAGGCCGTTTAAGATTGTTGATATACTTAAATGCGGTTGATCGTTTCCATCGACTATTTTAAACATTGTCATCAGCCGCAATAACATTTGTGAAACATCTTAAAGTTATGTCTTAAAACTAAAACAGTGTTTATGTTTAAAGGTCGAAACGTATAGATTGCTTAAATATATCAACTCCACGTAGCTCAACGCGTTTGTCCTATGGTAACGCATGAAAACATTCGTCTAAAATATATAAAACCAATCTAGTAATTTTTAAAATGCTTATAAATGTCATAAATTTATTTATAGACGAAGAATAAAACTAGGTTTATGCCGAGTTACATTTTCTAATAAATATTTTAATCATAAGATATGGCATGTAAAAAATTGATCAAAACACACTTTTTAATTTATTTTTTATATGGATTCTAAGAATTTTTTACATGCTCTAGTACCTGTTTTTCCTTCAAAATTTTAGTATGCAATGAGCAAAGCAGAAACTGCTACACCTCTAAACACGCAATATTTTGTTACGGGGACGGGACCCTTAAGACAGTTTATGTGAGTTTAAAATTGAGTAGAAAAAGTACGGCTGTATTTTTTCTTTTCTTCGGCAATTGATTTCCTCTTGGTAGAAATTTCGCCGGCAAAAATGCTAATGAGGCCAGAACTACGGATGTGAAATGTACGGCAAGGCAAATATAAGTGAAGCGATAATTTGAAATGTTGGATTTGTGTGAATTAAAACGATGCGAATTTCCTTATCTTCCGGTACATCCAGCAACTTGCAACTTCCGCAGAATTTCATTAGCAAGATTCAAGTTTCAGATTCGCCATCGCCACGACTTACACATCACTGCGGAGTGCGAATTCAACTCATCGCGGAACTTTAAAACAAAGACGACGTTCTTAGCATCTATGTTAAGGTGGCAAGCCGTACACAGATATTTGATTCACAGTTGATGATGGCAGATACATTAATAAATTGTTCACTATACAGGTGTTTCAGGGTGAAGTATCTTAACTTAAAATATGAATATTGGACCTCAAAACAAGAAAAAATTTCGTTTGGAGATTTTCACGCTTCGTTTGGGAGATATTAAGTTATTTAAGTTAACCCTGAAACATCCTATACAGGATGTCTCTAAAATGCGTGCTTAAGGGGGTTTTATCGCTCAGCGCTGCTATATCACAAATCCTCGTTATTTCAGGTATCCGCGCTGACAGCCTATGTTTTATGAGCACATGTTGTCTCTATTTATCTAATTGCTATGTTTCGCTCCATTTTTGTTTAGAAAATACTCAATTTGATTGGCTAGCGCGCATACAATTTTTAAATTTATTTAACAAATTACTCGACTACTATTTGAAAATTTTATATAATAATGTGATATAAACATTTAAATTTACAATGCAATCAAACTTACGAAGAGTTTTTCTGAGAATTATTGTTATTTAATTGTTTATAAATAATAATAATAACAATTTAAAAAATTCGACAACGTAGCTAGATTTTTACTGCCTTTATCTTTATATGGTATTTTTTTTAGATTTATAGGATTAATAGGTTGGGAGTAATTTGTTAAATACTTTTTTACTGTGATAAAAGCCCCTTAACCACAGCTTCCTGGGCCCAAAATAAGACGATTTAACCAAACTTACCTATATCCTTAAGTGTACCGTTAAGCCGGAATTCTGCTTCAAAGTTCTTGCAAAAATAATGAATTTTGCTTATAACTAAAGATTGCTTAGGCCGATTTAGATGAAATTTTGTATGACATGAAACATGGCTATAAGTCATCTTTTGAAATGATATTTGTTATTTTTAGTGCACTGCTAGTGCGTAAAACTTTAGGCTGCGAACTTTCAAAAAAAAATTTTAGAATGAGACTTTCATAAGTAAACTTTAATTTATTCGTTCAATTTTTAATATCTCTTACGGTTTATACAGAAAAAATCAAATCCGTGTGCTTCCATCGTGTATTTCTCACCGGATTTTAACATTTGCGTTTTTTTTTTTTGATGAACGTTGAAAAGTAAAGTTTACAGTCAGCCCATTAACACTGAAAATGAACTTTTGGCAAGAATTCAAAACGTGTCTCTATCAATAAAGAATAATGTACAAATGTTGCAAAAAGTACGCCTTTTGTAGTGCTGTTTTCTAGGGTAATATAACTAGTGCTATGATTATTATCGGTGAGTTAGTCGATGAAAATTGACCTAGTGCGCAGAAGACTTAACGAATGCTATCACTGATGAATAATCTTAATCCGAGTTATATTTGGGGAGCATAATGCAAGTGGTGTCTGTACTTCGGGAAAAAATTTAAAGGTATATATAGTTTGATGAACTGATTACAACGCAAAAAGAATTTTTCCGAAATTCACAAAAATAACTACACATTACTTGGATTGGAACAAATATTTTTCTTGCCGCTGGTCTGATAAGTTACAGTAATGAAAAATTTAGTAAACATTGAAATTTATTTAATTTAATTAATGTAGCAGTGCCACGAAAAGTTTTATCCAAGTAATGAGCAATTATTTTTGCGAATTTCAGAAAAATTATTTTTGCGTTATTATCAGTACATCAAATTATACGTACCCTTAAATTTATTTACCGAAATACAGACACACTCTGTATAATGAATGAGTTTTAGTTCAAATGTTTCTTCAAACGCTGTCAAAAACGTTTTAAACCCTAATTTACCTTTCTCAATTTGGCGTTGTCTTCTCTATTTTCTTTATCTTGGTACATTTAAGTCTTATTTTTAACAAAAAAAACAATTATTGAGTGATAAATGTAACTAATAAACAAAACCAGTTGACATGTAACATGCGAGTGATAGAAATATCATCGATTTAAATACCCTATTTCAGCCAATCAAATTAGTCAAATATGTAGTACTAGATACGTGAATTTATATTCATTATTTCTTTAATGTTAAAATTCACACAATCACGAGCTAAAATTGCAATATAATTAGTTGCTAAAATTTATACACGTTTACGTTAAATATTACAAAAGAATTATCTTTTACTTCTTATGACGAAAATGAACCTACAGTGATTTGCCACCTTAAATTCGGTTATTATTCGATTTTATATAATTCCCAACTAAAGTAAATAAGTGTTGATTTGCATAAAATGCAGCAATTAATTTTCCATGAAGCATTAGATATAATGATTCTATATCTTTCTTTTTTACCGAATTTCCGGTATTAACCCCCTTATTTCGGCCGCGAATTACAATAAATCTGGTCTTGTGTGCTCAAAGCTTACAGGACACTTGAGCACAAAAGCAAATATTGAACGTTCTGTTCAAATACGGATCTTGCAATTATGAAACGATTTATACGTATGAACTTCAAGGAACTTTACAAACACAAAACGATACAAAGATGCTGTGGTGGTAATGGTCTTTTTATTGAAAACTTTAAGGAGGTTGTTGATCATATATTAAAATGACGATGAGAGGCTGAAATACAGTGCCATTATTACACTATTGGGATTCTAAAATTGTTTTTTTCTTTATTTTCGTCTATCCGGTTTTTGAGTAATTTAGCATTTTTGGTTAGTTAATTAGTAAAAATATATCACCGCAACTGAACGAAATGCAATGAAATCAGCCAACGCGCGTTGAGCAAATTTTGTTTTACATTATCAAAAATATTTTTATTTTCATATCCGTCCCCAAGGCTTGTCTGCGTACACCACTGCAGGAGTCCCCAACCTCCTTAACTGAGAATTTCACTATAAACACTTTAATGTAATATGCAGAAATGAAACTGAAAGATGCAAACACAGGAAGATGCAAATCTAGGAAACTAGTTTGTCTCATCAACACAAATTAGATTGAACTGAACTAAATTAACAAACCAATAATATTCTTGAATCACGCATACTCGGTTTTGACTATACCTTATCTAGATTTACATTCTACTGTGTTCGCATTTATGACAAATCTAAAATACTAGATTTGAATGAATTAATCTTTTAATGGATATGAATCTTCTTGTGCATGCATTTTCCTGTGTATGAATATTCTAGAATTATATTTTCTGGTGTTGAATGGCCACCCATTTATGCCAGATCAAAATTCTATATTTGAATTTTCCTGTGAATAATCCATTTCTATATACCTTAGTATAAAGTAATTATACGTAGGAAACTAATATAATTTTTTGTTTGTTTCAGGTAAGCGAATTTTGATCTTCACTTTCGCCACGATTTCATGTTAAAACAAAACTGCCGGAATTAAAGGTATGAATAGAATAAGCACAAATGCAGCGGATATGTAGGTATAACTAGAAAAAGAATTTGATGTGGCAGCACAACACCTCTCGCCATATTTACTCTATTCGTTTTACTTAAACAAATATATTATGTTATAGGTAGTACCAGGTACTTAGAAATATATTTAAGTCATTTTATTTAAACTGCAGAAGAAGAAGATATAAACGATATTTTACCAATGGCACTGTCATGTCATAATCATTTAAATTTTACGTACAAACGTTAGAGATCATGGACTACAAGATACCGAAATACTGAATTAAAAGTAGGTATAATACTTTAATTATTCTTATGTTATCAGACAGAAAAATTTATAAAATATGTATTGTAGATAATAATCATATAATCTTTCATTTAAAATAAAAAATAAATTATCGAAATATTAAATAAAAGTACTACTTCCGGTTTGTAGATTGAAACCTAGATTATATTGGGTTATTAAGATTCGTATTAAAACTTTAAATATAAAATTTGGAATTTTAATGTTTGATTTTGTTTGAATTATCGTTTCTGAAACAGTTGCAACATACGGCGTAACGAACGAACGAATGCACACATACACACACAGACATCATCTCGAAAATGCTAAATTTTTACTCTAAAACGTGCTTATCCACCAAAATCTCACACCCGAAAATCACTATACCTCCCTTATACAATATGAGGCGGGAAGTAAAAAACTTAGTAACTTGAGTTTTCGTAGTTGTTTACAATCTGAGTATTTATTTCCGTTTATACAGTGTGGTTTGGTTTCCAGTGTCCAGCTGATATTTCGTAAATTAATGACAATTGAGAAATTTTTTCTTGGCGCACTTTTGATGTGCAATTTAAAAAAAAACTATAATATAGAATACATAATACTGAATAAGTTTACATGAAAATATTTTCTCAATTGTTATTAGTTTACGAAATATCAGCTGGACACTGGAAACCAAACCACCCGGTAGAGCATTTTTCATTAGGTGTTCACTAGCCCCATAATTATTTGGCCACCTTATAAAACAATTTTTCTACGCATCATGGCAGATTTATGTAAATTTCAAAATAATTCATATTTGTTTGGTTGGTACTATACATATTTTTTCATAGTCATTCGTCCAAAATTTAAGAAGATATCTTCAAAAATGTGTTTAAGAGGAATGCCCACCCCTAAAAAATTAAACAAAAATATGTTCTCGTTGGGCCCATGAAATTGACTTTAATTTTGGCCCGATTTGTTTGCTCTTTTTTTTTAATTTAAAGATGAAAGATGTCTCTAGGTCTGTCTAGTGCCATTTTTTTTATTTAAATTTTTACATGTATTTTTTAAGCTCCAAAGTTAGTAAAATTTTAAGAACTTTGAAGATAAAATATTAAAAAACTAAAGTAAAAATTAAAAAAGTGACACTAAGCGGACATAGTCTAGACTTTAATCTTTCATTTAAAAAAAAAATTGTTTAAAAATATTTAAAATTAGTGGTAATTTCATGTGCCCAACGAAACCCCTTTTGTAGTAGAAAATGGCTAAATACGGTTCATTCATCGAATCAACCGATGTCGTCACAATGGGTAACAATGGTTTGTGACGGCATCGCTTCATTCGTTAAATGGATCTTCAAAACTAGTGGGGATTCCTCTTAAGTATAGCTCCATTCTACGGTAATAAAGCCCAGAACTTAGATAAGTGACTGCCCGCTACAGTTACAGATAACTCGAGAAGACTGCAACTTCAACTTGAATGTGGTAGTGATATTGTTAAATATTTTCATTGCAATATAGAGCCATCCACGTAGTATCATAACTCGTGATTAGCCGGCATTTTTCACCGGGTCTTATCAGCGGAGTTGTTCCGCTCTACAGCACGGCGCAAAGCCACCTGGTGATTTATAAAACGGCATTTGCAGTTGATTTTTATTTAAAGCTCGCCTTAACCGATGTCATTTCTCTCTTTTCTCTCTCTCCGAGCTTCACTTCCTGTACGAGCCGAAGCACAGGATTGGAATCAGAACATTTTACAAGATTTTTACCTCTCGCCTCATATTCTATAAGAGTGGTATTGTAATTTGTCAAAATGTTCGAGTATGAGTTTTTAGTGGATAAGCACGTATCAGGATCTCTAGAATACGAATTTAATATTTTCACGATGATGTCTGTGTGAAATAGTTATTTATTATATAAGGGATAGAAGTAACAGATTTTAGCGCAAGGTGTGATGTTTGTCTCCCAACACGCAGCGGAGGGTTACAATCACACCGAGCGCTAAAATCTGTTATCTATCCCGTGTATAATACAATTTTTTTCTGTAACCACTAAAATATTTAAAAAATTACTTAAGAAAAATGAGCAAATCAAATAAATTTTAGAATAGTAGGTCGTTACTTGTTCTAATGTTATAGAATTTGTCAAGCGTTGATTGGTGACCAAAGTGTCAAAACAGAAGTATTTCTATCCCTGGAAATGAATTATGCCGTTTCAACAACTGACAGCATATATGAAATGTTTTCATTTTATGTAGGTTATAGAAAAAATATAATTATCTATGAATACAGATAATTTTAAATACAATTTGGTGAATCTGATAGTATTTAAGAATAAAATTCATATTCTAGTTTTTTTAAATTCCAGTGTCTTGTTGTCTATGATAATAAGAAATTTGTTTCTACACAAAATTTGAATTATTATTATTATTATGACAGTGACAGTAGACATCTTCTACATCTTGGTTTACATTATCGTTTATATATTACATGAACACGAAACTATTAAATTTAATATGTAAGTAATTATTTATTAGATTAATAGAATGAACAGAATAATTAGGCAAGAGGTCGTGTGCTGGCCACATCAGATTTTTTTATATTGCGTTAAGCCCTGTTCACACATGAATTCTTGGAGGATTCTTTCCTGCTTCTGAAATCTGGGAATAAAGAAATTCACAATTTTGAAGATATCAATTAATTATAAATTTAATTATAGTTTTGCAAAACTCATCTATGATTCAATTTAGCGGCGCCGCTATTTGACAGGCAATTATCACCAAGATTATTTTTTTCATAACTAGGCATGAAAGAATCTTCAAAGAATCATTGTGTGAATAGGGTTTAACGTGAGCGACTGGTTGTTTTGACAACTCAGGGTCTAATCCAGTTAGGTACACATTCCATTTTATTAAACTGCACAAAAATCTTCTCATAATCACCTGTGAGTTGACTGTTGATATTCGCACACGCTGTTTAATTATAATCTATATGTATACCGTCGCCTCACATTATGTCAAACTGCTCCACCCAAAGTTAGGTAAAAGTGTGATAAATAATAGTATATTATACACCGACGCTATAATGGATGCTATTATTCCCGAAGATGAAGTTTACAACACGAAACACGGGCGACCAAAGCGAGCGAGCGTTATAATCATCGGAGGGAATATTAGCCATTATAGCGAGTTGTATACTGTACTTTATCTACGAGTAATTTAATACGTACAAGATTTTAATAAAATTAGTACCAATACGCAAAAATTTTGACATTTCCGAGTGACTATCCTCTATCACCATAGTTTCATCATTAAACATTGCAAAATTTTCTAAAAATAATTTGTACATGGAAATCGATTCAAGCAAATTAATTATTATGATTGCTGCAGAGGAGGGAATAATAGACTAATATTCCTTGGTATTATTCCCTGCGGGATTAATATATGGCATTATGTAGCAAACATCACACATTTAATGTTCATTGTATACATTATTAGTCGTCGATAAATATGTTTATGTATTTACTTTGACCGACGATTAGCAGAAATTGCACTTCTACATAAATAAACTTCGATTCATCTAGGAACATTATTTTTTAATTTCCATTCTGATAAAGTTAATAATAAAGTCATAAATGAAGCAATAAATTAAAGTAATTCCTAATCAATATGAAACATTATTTCATAAAATCTTACAAAAAAATATCATAAATTTGTCAAACACTCCGCTTCGCATTATTCTTAATGTACCTACATCCTCGCGTTGTTAAATAAAACATACCGGTCTTATAATGTATATAACTATTGCAGATGACTTACAGTATGTGAAGCTGACACACTCAAATTTGGTAACAGATGCGAAAGATACTTTTTATTTGGGTGGTAACCATTGAACACGATTTACTCCCAATTATAGAATGGTAGATGTTATTATATTCAAATCCAAACACTTTGACCGATTCCTCTTGGTACAGTCAATCCGACGCCCTTTGAAAGCCAAAGCGACAACGGAGAGATTATTATGTAAGCAGGATTAAATTTACGACGATCGAGAGACTTGTATCACGAAACTCCGAGTAGATGTGACCGTGGGTCGTGAAATTTTCGGGTTAAGCCGTGTTACGCCGTGACCCGCGTAAGCGTGAGTGATTTTTAAAATTAGGATCGTGAACAGGCGTGAGCATGAGTGACATGTATAATGTATCGGGCGTGAGCGAAATTTTTTCGGACGTGAGTAAAAATGACAAATTACGACATAATACATCATTTGTAAAATATCAACACAAAACAAATGATAATTACGGGTTATTGCTACTTATACTAATTACCGCTCAGGTACACAGAAAAACTTGTTCATCTATTTACGATTTTGCACTGTAAAATATTTTAACGAGACCCGTCGTGCGTGATCAGACGTGACTATAAAAACAAATTCGTGAGTGTGAGTGATCGTCAGTGAAACGTAAAATGACGTGCGTGATTGGGCGTGATTCCGGTTTCAATTTCGTGAGCGTGCGTGAACGTGCACAGCTCTAACTCCGGGTTCGTAGAGCATCACATGCAGAGAGCTTAAGAGTTGTATTTACACTTTGTGCTTGCGAAGTAGAGTCCTATCTACTTACATGCGTTTCTCCTTGAAATACAATGTTACAGAGGTTTCGTTCTAAGTACAGATTTTCGTGGAATTTACATACTGTTATATTTAAAAATATATTTACAGTTAGTTTAAGGTTTAAACTAGGTTCGTCTAGTGTTGAAATTTTGAATTTTGAATTGTATTATACTAAAAATTGCTGTTGAAAACAGACTTTTTTGAAAATTTCTGAATTATTTTTTTCGATTTAAAACAAAATAAACAAAAAACTATCACTAGACGGACATAGATACATTCTTTAATTTTGTAATAGTTTTTGAATGAAGTTTATATGTTATGTAGATTCTGAGATATGATTTTATTTCTGTAACACTTTTTGAAGCCATAGAACGGGTGTAAATACTGCTCTTAAACCCGCGCAGCTACTGTCTCAAATAGATATTTTATTATGTTTTCCATGGAATCAGTCTTAGTCCGGCTCTGTTTGCGCATGCGTGCGAAATGTGTGGGAAATTTACAATACGGGATTCGGGTAATATTTTCCGCTTGGAATGACAGCGCGGCAGCAGATGAGAGCGTCTGCAGCACAAACAAATGGAACTGAATTTTTAACAACTCACTTCGTTCGTTTAGCTATTTAGCTCTCGCTTATTTACCAACCAAGAGACAAGGTTATTTATGCGCGCTATTTAAATAAAAAGAAACTGGAATTGCATTAATTGTGCTACTTAGTAGCTGAGATTTAGAAATGGGTAACTTGGTTCCGTCATAATAAGACTTTCATCCTATTTATAATATTGTCAAAAAAGAATCGTTCTGGTCAAAGGTGAAATTATTGGCTTACGGTGAAAAATTGCTGTACATTTTCGTCATAAGACGGGGTAGCATATGCTAGGCTCAGGTTAAAGAGGTCGTGGGTTTGAATCTCGGCCAGGTCAGGTAATTTTCACGACCGGATTTGGATCGGTTCCCACTCCCGTTACCATTTCAAGTTGGGATCTAATTAATTTGGCAACCTCTAGATATCGGGCACCGGCTAGAGGCTGTAATAAGGGCTTGCGCATTATTCACTGACAACACACATGGTAGTAAACTCCGTTCTGTTGTTTCAATGATTTTATGCGTAAAAAATAGATTTTAGAACGTTTCATTGAAATTTTGATATAAAGGTTTTAAAGGCATTTAAACCGTTTGACCTTACCTAAACCCAAAAAAATTCATTTTTTTTCCCTCCCCTATCTTAGAGGTCTCGCACCGCCTGTGATTAGAAGTAATAAAAACTTACTTAAACAATTTTTCTCTATTTAATATAACTTCAGAGAAAAACGGTGATTCCAATTTTTATTTCCATCCTGTATATACAATGCATGATGGGTAAACGGGCCGGCAAATGTTTGGGCAATGTAGTTCTTTTATTTTATACTTTATTGTTCTTTGAATATCTTGCCTTCAACTGATATCATGTATTTTTGTTAATATTTTATTTAGGGACCTTTTCTGCGTGAATCTTGCCGAACCTTTAACAATTTATTGTATTTTGTTTGGTTGCAGTTTTTGCTCGTTGTTGTATGAATTTTATACATAAAACAAATAATGAAAACAGCACTACAAAAGACGGATTTATTATTCTCAGTCATATTATGATAAAAATTGGACCACGAAAGAATTGTTTTTCAAAAAATTAAGATGAATCAAAATTTATCAAAAATACGATTAAAGTTTAATTGTTGTTTAGTGACCCTTTCCACGTGTAACCATGTATTATGAGCCATTTTTGTCGTCTCTTTTATATAGTGACCTTATTGATGTGTCTGCCATCATCGACTGCGAATCAAATAAATAGACCGCAATGATAAGTCATTTAGAAGATTCAAAGATAGTGATTAATGTGTCACGACGTGCCATGTAAAGTTTTGTAAACTTGTATGTTTTCCTCGCTAACTTCCTGTGTATCTACGTGTAGTTTTCGCAACAAACAGACTGCATAAAAATTTGTAGTTGTGAAGTGGTGACATCGGGATATCTGTTTTCCTCTGCGCGAGGATTATCTTATTCTGAAAGTAAAGGCTGGTTTATAACAGATGTAATCGGTTACTTGCTCCGTGTTATGTTAGATGTATGATGAGAATGAAAACCGTGTGGTTCATAATCATTTCAATAATCTGCTAACTTGACGACATAACCTTTCTTATAACTGTCAGAAATGGATCCTTTTGTTGGAAGTTAGATAGTTGGATCTGCAATGTTTATGACAATAATTGTAGCAAAATATAAAAAACTCATCAAAATGTAAACAAAGATCCACAAAGAACAAACAAGACTTCCTTGTTGGAGAAAAGAGTGAAGTACTGACAGTGTGACTTTAGTGAAATTGTATTTGAATAAAATAATATGTTTAGGAATACATGAAGAGTTTATAAGTTAGATAATGAACTAATATATGGATGTCATATTGTTACAGTTGAACATTAATTAATTCTACATTTTTTAAAGTATGAATACATGGCAACTTGGTTGCAATAAAGCATCTATGGCCACATTCTTAATATATAGTCAAGGATGTATTCTTAAAAATTGGCAAACTTTACTGTTACAGTATAGGTAAACGTCATATCTAGTGTCAATGTGAATCGTAACCTATAGCTCATGTTAACAGAATACAGAAGAAGTAACCAGTTACATCCATTAAGAACCAGTCTTTAGCATTTAGTAGCCACGTCGTCCGATGCGTGCGCCTGGCACTTTGCAAGAAATAAAAGATTTTAAAAAGTTTGTGGAAAATGTCTTTCTATTTATCCGTTTCTATATTTCATAAAGAAAATGACTTACGAGTTTTTAAGTTTTATATTTTAATGGAAATACAATGTTTTGTAATGAAGAAAAATGAAGTGAAAGAAATGTCTGAAAGAAGTTCAGGATAACTTTTCCCTTTCTCGTTTTTGCCAGCCATTCACGGGCTGAGGTTGACAATTCCCAGATAGTTCGGCTATTACTGAAAGAATCTTATTTATTTTTGTTGTTAAGTGCAGTTATTGTGGTCGCGCTCGCCACGGATTGACTGACATATTTCTGAAAGCTTGTAACTTTCTACTCAAAGAAGTAAACAAAGTTTCGTATTGAGCTAATTAATTTTGAGCTTTTTCAACGCTCGAGTTATTGGAACTTGATGCGCACTTGATGAAAAATGAAAAGAGGGATAAACTAAATTGTTCAACATTCTACTGCTTGCAATAAAAAAAACTCTAATCAGAATCAATGCAAACAACACTCAAAACCAATATACTTTGTTCGGGCATTTCATAGTTTTAATGAGCCATTATTGAAAAATAATATTTATTAAAGTTGGATGCAGATATAAGATATACTTAGTTTCAAACATACATACATGGTTCTCAATGGTTCTCGTTGATAAATATAAAACAAAAACCCATTGCCATTAGAATTCATTTTGTAGGTAATTTATAATGACTATTTCCCTCATAAAATATAAGCCAATCAGAAGTCTAACATTTCTGAATGTCGTCCACTAGTGCAAAATTATCGTATTTGGATACGGCGTGGCAATGTGATTCTGACTTGATGTCAAGAAAGTTTTTAAATTTTGCTTTATTTGTTTATTTTTCATGAGAAACAGCGTTTAGCTAAATTTTAGTCGGGAAATAGTCCTTCGAATATCCCTCGTGCATGTAATTGTCGATAATTTTCTCAAGTGCGCGAATGACATGCACTTGGAATATTATATATGATAATAGTATGAAAAATTATTACTATTTAATTTGTGTATTACATAATTCTTAATTTAAAGTTGATATTTACTTAGTATCATCATGAATGACTGGTTGAAAACTTGTATGACGTCAATTAATTTTCCCACACCTATCCAGCTATCGTGCCCGGGATAGTGGTTGTAACAACCCAATTGATATGAATCGTCCATGGGATGTTTAAAAATTTCTTATTCTTGTACTTTAAGTGATATTACCTAAGTCTATCCTAGTCAGTAGCCACATCCTTAGTACGATCAAAATTTACATACTTAATACAAACATCTCAGAGAATTATAGGGAATGCATATTTGGGATATTATTACCAAATTACAAACATTGGGATGTAACATAAATAACGTTACCAAGGGCGGACATTAGCACTAGGTATAATAATGGACAAAAATAGCAAGTAGCAAGCCGGGATGTTCACATTCTTGAAATTTTTTGTCAAGTGGGAAGGGTTTGCGCGAGAGGGTTAGATGGAAGTATCTCGCCCATTGTCAGGAAGCAATTAAAGTAGATAAAATAAATAAGGTTTTCCACAAATATCCTTTTGTAGAAAATATGTCTACTTATAAATTTATCCAGTTTAACATAACCACATAACATAACAACAACAAGAACAATTTTCATTTTCCTGTGAATTGTTTTAATCCTCATTGTCCCACGCTTTCTCGGTATTCCTCTTTTCCTGTTTGCCTGTTTCCGCACGCAAATGAAACGTACGTCGAGCTCACGCTCACACACGCACGGTGCTGAACCCTCTAGCGGTGAAAAAGTGATTTACAACTCGGGTGGGATTGTTTTGTTTGCTAGGCCGCCTCGCGGAGAGAAGTAGGCTGCGGACCGGGCGCGGAATTGAGATTTACGGGTTTTTTCCTTGGGTGGACACTTTAAGATATTCTAATTGCTGCGGTAAAATATTGCCTCGAATAAGAGAAAAGAATGGAGAGAATAAGTTTTGCGGTTTTTGGGTTTTACAACGATGCACAATGAAAGGATATAAAAAACAGTTTCCCTAAACTATCTCAAAGCTGGCTTATAATGGATGTAACCGGTTGATTATACTGTATTCTGTAAAATTGAACAAAGGTTATGTTACGGCTCCATGTCATTATGAACCGTTACTACGAAAAATTATAGTTATTTATGTATCTAAAACGAAAAGTGAAACTTTAAGGTGAGCCGAGGTCGTAATTACTTGCGAGGACCTTAAAGTCACTTTTCGTTCAAGGTACATACAAAATTTTATTTCATACTGGTTACTAAAGTTGTTAAATTATAGTATTTATTAATAGAAATTTTCAAAAATTCGTAGGAATATGATACAAGTAAGCTAAATAACAATTTCTATTAGAGACAAGTATTTGTTTATAAATAATGAAAAAAAAAATAAACTGACTTCTGCATTTTTTTGGTACTGCGGTTATATTTTTATTCGTAAAAATGGACGAAAAGTACATACCAGATGATATTTTAATTGAAGCTGCTTAGGTAAAGAGTACTTTATTTTATTTAGGATTTCAAAGTTTCACTTTTTGCACGATAAATCGTCCGAATAATGTCACTTTATGTCATAGTATTAAATAAAATTGATTATGACATTATGACAGTGACATCGTTTATAAATTTTTCTACAGTTGACTAACTGACCAAAATGTATATATATATATATATATATATATATATATATATATATATATATATATATATACATTTTGGTCAGTTAGTCAACTGTAGAAAAATTTATAAACGATGTATATATATATATATATATATATATATATATATATATATATATATATATATATATATATATATATATATATATATATATATATATATATAGTAGTGTAAAGAGTAGGGTATTATTATTATTATTCTGTGGTGATAGTGACAATAGTGACACATAATTTATATCTACAGTTGACTAAATGACTAAAAAATATTTGTAAGTATCTATATATTTGTATAAAAGTATAAAGAGTAGGGTGTGGCGGAAGGTATTGTGCTGGCTACATCAGATTTTTTTATCCTGTTGACCGTTTCGGATCTACCGTGGTCGTCAACGTCTCAATTCATCACGTTTCCCGTTGTCTGTGCGTATGTGTGTTGTGTGTATCTGGTACACCTGAGCTCTCTCATGTTTTCCATTACTGCCTCTCAGTTCGCGCACTTTTTATGTGAAAATAAAACATTGTGTCATGACAAAATGAATTACCGAGTGCCGGACGCCAGCAATAAGAACACGTTACTGGGAATTTGTTCACAAGACGGACGACCAGTGGTTTTGTTTTACTAGGGATGAACAATTCAACGCGTGCTGAAATATTAATGGTGTTATTACGAGAAGAGCACAAAACATGACGATATTTGTTATCCTATTGAGTTGCTTCTAAGGCTTCTAAGTAAAAATTCTGATGTGGCCAGCACATAACCTCCCGCCTTGACACTGTAATATGTGAATTTGGTTTTATTTACACTTTCTTAAATAATTTTGCAATAAATTTCATATTTTACTTTTGCAAAAAAATTATAGCAAAGTACTATTTCCGATTGACATTAAAATCTAATTAGCTCTTTGTAGATAAAAATTTTACCTTATTAATAATAATGAATCGATGATGCTTCTTGACTGGATATTTGTAATGAAAGGATAAAAAAATTACCGGAATCCAATTAGTTATTTATTTATTAAAAGCTTCTCCTAGTTTCAAACCCAGGTAATAATATTTATACATTTAAAAAAAAAATTCTATATTGTGATTTACAAATCGCGGTAGATAAAATAACATAACGATATGAGAGATGGCCGGGCTAAAGAATTTTAAATTGGTATGTCATCTATTTTGCGTCGTATTTCCTGTTTCTGCTCAGCAATCGTATTCGGTTTGCTTGCGTAGAATCTACTCTTCAAATAAACCCAGAGAAAGATAAGTTATTCACATGATCTTTGCGGTCAATTAATGTCGTCGTTTTGTGAGATGATGCAGTTATCAATTTTGAACAGTAGCGTGATTGTTTCTGCTACTGTGTGACTAGTGGTACCATCTTATTGAAACCAGAGATCCTCGATGTCCATAACTTCCAATTGGTCTCACAAATTGTTTGCTCAGACGGTCGATTTTGTATACCAAAATATTCACGTAGACCACGCGGATGCACTTGTGATAATTTTAACGCGCTTTCCGTCGTGTATTGCTCCATGATTAGGTAATTTTGTACAAGATTCTAGTCTACAACAGTCACTTTCACACTGACAAATACCGTAGCGTCTGAGAAAATAAGTAATTCAAACTTATATTTAATTTTCTTTTATAAAGCAGAATAAAATGCAGTAAAAAACCGGGAGTATTTTTTCCATTCTCCACTGCTTTAGTCGCAAGCGAGAACTATTCCCGTTACATTTCACTTCTAAAACTGAGAAAATAAACCTGAAACTTTCCCTCCACGCCGTCAACATCGCCTGGCGCTGTAGATAAACAGAGAAGACCTTATCAAATATATTTCACCCAATCATCGTTCCATTTGCGAGACGGAGAGAGAAAGAGAACAACGGAAATTTAGATTGAAGTTCCCAAGAATCGCAGAACAGAAATTCCATAAACTCAGATTTAATGGCAGATTGTAATTCTATTGAGATTGATCATCGCCGATGGCCGGGTTCGATCCCTGCAGGTGAATCACGCTAAGTGGGAAAATATTACCACACGTTATTTTTTTCAATATTTTATTAATATTTTCACTGCTGTAAATTAGTTATAATCCCATCCATATTTTACACTATGCTGCTAAAAATAATCAATTTGTGTGATATGTTTCTTTAAGCGACTCGTTTACGGTTTTACCAAATTCCTACAATGCTCTCGATTTTACTTTTTCTTCTATTCTACTCTCGTACTTTGCCACATCCTAGCCCTAGCTATGCAATGTCAGTTTGAAGTTTAAAAATACAAAACACTCGCTACGTTAGTACATTTTATGCTGGATTTAAGGAGGTAGACCATCCTAATGATCTAGATAAAATAAATAATGAACTATTATGTTAAAATATGATAAAATTTAAATTTTTCTACGATATGCAAGTTAAATTTGTATACGTAAATTGAAAATAACATTTTTTATCCGCTGAAATTTTAAACTGTATACCTTGACTGAATCGCTTGTGAACTTACATATTTTTTTACTTTTATAAATGTAGGTATTATAGTACTTAATTCAACAGTTAAATATCTTATCTTATATTTGAAACGGATTTTTTAATGTTTAAAAAACAAGATATCTGATGTGGCCAGCAAATATTTTTTAGTCATTTTATGTAAACTGCAGAAGAAGATATAAACGATGGGTCACTTGTCACTATTGTTACTGCCACTGTCATAATCATTTAAATTTTACTTAGTAACAAATGTTAAACGATCTTCAAGATACTGAATACTGAAGTTTCATACTCTGAATTATAAACAATAATTTAATTTCTAAATAGTACCGCATGTACAGAAAAAAAATTGATTGTAGATGACAAAAATATAATCTTTCATTTAAAATAGAAAATATTGCTGTAAATTAAGTAAATATTTAAGTAAAGTACTACTTCCGGTCTGCGGATTGGCACCAAAATTTAATGAGCTCTTAAGATTCGTATTAAATTTTGGTAATAATTCATTAACAGGTACTCACGACAATTCTTTTATAATAATAAATAAATAAAATGTTATTATCTACTCGTAAAATCGGCTTAATATAAATTTTTCTGCGTCTGGCACCATTTACAAATTAAATTACAATTTATAATTTTTTGTTTGAAACTCGATACTTATCTTGAAATCCATGATCGAAACATTTGATATTACGAAAAATTGAAATGTTTATGACAGTGACAGCAGATATAACATATAGTTTAGATCTTGTTCCAAAATTTTCATAGAATTACTATTTTTTTAGTACCTACTATTCATGCAGTCAGAGTTGGCCAGAACGGTAATGGACAGAAATAATGTGCCTATGTTCTACACAGAGCTGAGCCAAAGTTCGTCAACTTATTACTCACCTGAAAGCAACTGAGCCAAGAGAAAAACCGATCTGAACGGCTTATATACTATTTTAAGATAGCGAAGCAATTCCTGCCAAAAAAATTCATAACAATCTTTGTCCACGCGATTAATATTGTACTTATATCAATTCCAAATTCTTTATTCCGGCCATCTCTCATATCGCATACTGTATACTATATTTATATTAAGTATATAGAAATAAAATGGTAAAAGGTCATGTGCTGGCCAAATCAGATTTTATAAAAATCACCGGCGAGACGCTTGATAATTTTTAGTTAGATAAGTAAAGATATACAAGTCTTTACACCAGTGTAAACTGTCCACTGGTTCCCACGTGCTCGCTGTGGGGCAGGGAGCCACGCCCGGAGGCTCCGGTCCGTACCAGAGCCCGCAGCATTGATTCCCGGAACACGTGCGGCCGTGTTCCGTCGCGTAGCCCGCGTGCACGAGCCATTGTTTGTGTCGCACATACGGGAACAGTAGCACAGCCGAGCATGCGTACAACTCGAAGAAATGGAAAGTTAGTACCTACGGATAAGAAACTATTTCATAATTTGAATGGAGGGCTGCATTAGAAGGAAGATATTGGACAGGAATTATTAAAATGTCCATTAAGGTGGCAATCACTGTACTTACGGTTTCGGTATAAGAAGAAACAACGATTAATCTTTTATATTTTAACGTAGACGTGTACAAATTATAGCAAATAATTTTTAATCAAAACGCTCATTTGCGAAAAGAGTGACATAACTCAAAATGTTGCATCTACTTCTACCAGAAATATCGACACAAATGTATTTTCAACCATTTCATGGTTTCCGCATTCTTATTTTGTGCAATAGTGATATTAAGTCATTCGTATGGATATATTGAGTATTTTTTTAGTACAACGTCATTGTTCGTGTTGTGTGCAAAATTTTATCGAAGTAAGTCAGAAATCTTAGCTATTTTGGTTTATGCCACTCTTCTAGATCAGAACCGAAATTACAACAATACCGTCATAACTTTATAAAAGCGATAAAAATAACGTCTAGAAAGGGGAAAGTACGAAAATCTGCTATATGCTTATTATTATTATTATTTTGGATACAATATGCAGTTAAAACATCATTATGAAAAACAACTTTTTAAACATGTTTCCTGAACATTTCAATTTTTAGTAACACACGATCGCGCCTTGGTTGCAACATGGCGGCGCTAATAGAAAATCACATTCGTATGTCTACTCTCATGTAAACCTATTGCCCTACTGGGTTCTTGTGTGATATTTCTACGCACATGATCCCCACTCTCCCCTATCTTCTCTTCACACGTTTAATTGTCTGTTAGATGTTTCGATTCCCAGCCGAGCACCAATTTAAGAACTCGTCATTGGCTCGTAAAGCGGACAGTAATGACGTCATAAATCCTCCGCGCCTGCAGCGCCAGAAGTGTTCGTTCGAGGATTTCCACCTAGTGTTGTCTTTGTCTAACACGTGGTGGGGGTAGGAGGTATCTTCTTTACCGGCGGTGATTTTTTATTTCGGATTTTCTGCCCAACTTCAAATAAGGATTTACAAGGAATTGAAAATTATTTTTTGGAGGAAATCGATACGATGGTGGGTCATAATTTTACTAAAGACACGGGTTTATGGAACAATTTGTCAGATTTGCTAATAGTCTAAGAGACGGCTTCATGAACCTCATTATCATAAATAATCGGCAATAATATTTTATACAATCGTCAATAAGATGCGCTGATGTAATACTAATTAATTCTTACATATAATACATCTCTCACGCCTATTACCTATTTTGGGTGTGGCAAATTAAATTTTGCCAAAGTTTGTTCTCGTATCATGGACTATTGAAACTTATTCTGGTTATTAAACAATGTCTAGGGAAAAGCCACGATTGGGTCGGAAAATCTTTCAAACCGAATTAAAAAGGGTTCAAAATTTTGATTCATTTTTATTCGTATATAAACAATATAAATAATAATATAATAATATACATATAAACAATTATTTTAATTTGGTACATTTTGGTACTTTTTAAATTATGTAGTTTTGATTAAAAGATCTGCAGAGAATTATAGATAGTATTAATAAAAAATATATACCGGATGGAACACCATACATGTGTACAGGTAATAATTAGTATTGCATTTCACATTTATGATGATTCGTGCTCCCCATTCTCACGTAGAAATGTGGTAAAGGTATCAATCGGAAGGTAAAATTATGTCACACCAGATAGTCCATGAGCCAAACCCGAAAATGAGCTAAATTGGTATGCATCTTACATAAAAATGTCCAAGGAATCCAATGCTGCAAACCGGAAGTCGATATCTTTATCCGTTCAGAAAGTAGAGTTGGTTAAACACAAAAAATATTTAAAATTCTAAAATTTTACAATTTTCACTTGAAGATAATAATTAGATTTTGGGTTGTCACGGGCCTAACAATAAATTTAATATAATGTATCTTACGCAAAATTTACTGAGGAATCCAACGCTGCAAACCGGAAGTCGATATCTTTATCCGTTTAGAAATTAGAGTTGATTAAACACACAAAAATTTAAAAATATTAAAATTTCTTTGTTTTTTTTAAAATTGTTTTTTTCTGCAAAAAGCTACTCCATAGTCCGTGCTATCATATATTTTCTTGATCTGAACACAATACTGAAAAATAAAAACATTGATAGCATGTGCCACCTTGATTGGTACCTTTTTATAATTTGATGATGAAAAATCACTATTTACTATAAAAATCGTTATTTTGTGCCATAAAGCTACTACTTAGACATTGCTATCACATTTATTCTTGGTCTACACATAAAACTGAACAAAAAAATCATAGTCAGCATTTGCCACCCCAGGTGGTACCAAAAAAGTAATTGGCTCATGAACTAAGATGCGACTAATAATTTAGCGAAAATAGTAAATTCATATTCTAGAGACCCTGATAGTTTGACCCATTACAATAACTCTCTTGTAGAATATGAGGTACACATGATATGGTGTTTCACCTGGTATGAGAAGCTTATTAAGCGAATGCCAGTGTCACCATAGATCGTTTTCTCCCAAATAAGTGTCCAATTTTCCTGTGTATTTCTACCTCTTCGTTGATCGCACATAATATCACTAGTATAATATCACGTTGTGCAGCAAATAAAAACCATCGCCACTGAACGTTCAACGTTCCTCGCTGCGCTCCATAAAGCAAATGAAAAAGGGATTTATTATCATTGTCAGTAACAACACAAAGGTTCCGTGGTGTAGCGGGACTCCCACTGTCGCTGACCTTTCAATTCGAGTAAAAGTCAGCCCCGCGACATATCAAATATGCCAGAGTTGCAAGAATGTAAAGTTGATGGTTGGAAATTGGAAATTGATTACAAAAAGTGCAATTATTTAAATGACCGTTATTGGTATGAATAATTTTACATTTTGTGAATCATTCTTCCTTTTTGTTAACGTTGTCTAGCAAAATCGATGACGACTGAAATAAATAAAAAATTTGTAAGGCATTTATATGATAATAATACACTTGAAAATAAATTATCAGAATAATCGCCAGTTTCGTTTGGCAATTATGAGGTTGTAAAGTTGATCTCTTACATTGCAAGCATGGAAGGTGACTTAAATTAGTGTATCTAAACTAAACGACAGATTTTAACGAAAAACTGATACAATATTAATTGAATTTAGAAGATGATTGTATTAAATTTTCAAGGGAATCGTCAGTTTTATAAAAAAAGATATTTAATTTTAAGATTAATTGAGGTTATGGAGTCTCAAAAAGGCAACAATATTTCTATTGACCAGAGACATTTTAGACTTGAGTACATGCATACAACATGTGTCTCTATTGTGGTAATGCCAGATTTGTTTACCTTTTTTTACCCTCTACGAAATCAGCTACACTTCATGAAGCCTATCGTCGGATGTCACTAATTTCGCTAGACAACAACTTTGACTAATCGTAAAATTCACTTGACATACAAATTTTAGTCTAGTGAACTTCAAAATAAGGTGCCAAGTCGTGCGCGGATATATGATTCACAGTCGATGATAGCAGATACATCAATAATTTGTTATCTTTATAAAATAGACGGTAAATGGTTCGTAATTTTGACGCACAAATACATGAGGGTTACACGTAGAAAGTAGTTTTGAGCACAACATTGATTTTGTGTGCCTACGTATGTACTAAACAACGATTTTATGTAATATTAATTCGTATTTTTGATAAATATTGGAAATACTTTTTCGTAGTCCAATTTTTATCATAATTTGACTGAGAAAATAAATGAATCTGCCTTTTTAGTGCTGTTTTCATTATTTATTTAATGTATAAAAGTCATACAATCACGGGCTAAAATTGCACGGACACCCTGTAGTGTTCGAAAAGGTTCAAAACTTATTTGCTGAAAATTATACACGTTTACATAAAATATTATAAAAGATGAATAGGTAGTTGTTTCTTCTTATGAAGAAAATGTGCAGTGTTAAGTGGACGGACCATTGTTATGCAATTTAAGAAAAAATCCCCCAATCTTCACTCTCAGGCGGTCTCGGTTAGGATCTAGCCAAGTGTCTGTTCCAGACACCGTAATTGGAATTGCAGATAGTTAGAAATTGATTGGGTAATTATGCTGGGCTCACCCTTTGAATAAGATAGTTGGCTGGTCCTGGGTGCCCTAGACACCTTGGTCACATGTATATATGCATAGCTGAGGATTCTAACCACGTACACGACTCAAATAGAACATGATTTCACTCAGTGTGACTTTAGATCACATCGCAGAATCAGATAGGAAACTAATTCACTTTAGTTCTCAGAGAGGCATATCCATATCTACTGTTAAGATCAAATCTGTATTTACTAGTATGTACTAAATGTTTTTAAAACCTATTATTTCATATTTTACAAATACGAGTATGTACTTACAGGTTGTGTTTCCAAAGCTTAAGAATGAAATTTATGAAACAATTTTCAGAATTTTGTATGGTTTAAGTTCAAATATATTTTTAAGAATGATCAACTGCCTTCGTATCTAATAAATGTAAAAGCGTGTTAAAAAATCGTCTGTCCCTGAGTAAAAGTACTAGAAATCTATTGAAAGTAAAGTATGGCAAAGGAAATCTATTGTACATATTGTCTAAATATTTTTATCTGCGGCCATTGAATAATACATTCATTATGTATGTAACTGTAGTAAGATAAACCCCTCCATAAAATACTATTGTATTATAAATTCATAATTCAAACTATTGTATGAGTCCATTATTGAACACAACTGTCATCCTTCAACACATCAAAATGTGAGGTTATACTAATATTTAAATTAAAATTTGTAAAGAAATGTTTTATTTTTAAAGTCGTAAATAAAACGTCGTATTAGCTCGTAAATTATCTTTCATCCTCTTGAATTATAGCTTGCATTACGTGCTCGTTGAATAATACTATTATTCAGGACTATTGAATAATGCTTTCAGCATACAATTATTGTTAATATCATTTTCAATAAAATAACCTGAACCACTGAAATTGTGGAGCTACATGAACACAAGTGTTGCGATTTTAGTTATTATTACTGCATCAACGAACGTGAATATGATTTTACTTCCTAGATGTAACTATAATCTTAGCTCCGCAATATTCCTAATCAGCGTTCACACCTAATTATTAGCACATTTGGCGCATGGCTCATGGCAGCATCTCGACTACAACTTTGCTAATTAAGGGTTCTTCCTGCTGCTCCTGATGCTCCTGCTAGGCGAGACTTGATGACCTGCTGTGCAGGGGTGGGCGAACTAGGAACACTGTATTTAATTACTATCAGATTAGGTTAGTTACTTGCTACTTGTATAAGAAGATAAAGTATCGAATATAGTAGTACTAGAGAGCCTTTTATACTCATATTGTCAAAAAAATTATATAATTTTTATGTCAAAATATGTCATTTAAAATATTATATTTCAGACATACAAAATTGATTTTAATGTTAGTTTAGTATTTAACATCCATGTTCCATATTTCAAATTTTAAATCATCGGTACAGCTATACATAATTGAAGTATAGTCCACGCATACATCAAGTACCTAATAATCGTTAAATGCTTATTGCAGTCACACAATGCCCAAAATCGCAATCGTTTAAGATTAGCCCGCAGATAAGAAATACATATAGTCGAACAGTTCAGTATTTGCCATATTTATTAACTCGAGTATATATTTTACCCCCAGTGTTCCACTGGTAGAGTAAGAGTTTTTCGAAGCTTATTACCAGGGTTGTATTGTATGCTCTGGCGCATCTCAGGCTTGTGGTTTTGACCATTGTGTGACTGCAATAACCCCCTAATAAACGCTAATGATTATTAGGTATATGAAATGTATTTGTACTGTACAAGATCATTCGTGTGTAGAATCATAAAACATCTAAAAATTCAGACACGAAAATGCATACTTAAATAGAAAATTCTAATCTAAAATCTGATGGATGCAGGAAACGCATATAAAGGAATATTTATATCTAGAAAAAAGTGTAGGATTTTTTCCAGCGATTGTTTAACAAACTCGCTATACTGGCACGAGGGGGGCGACTGAAAGGCGGGCACTATACTGGTCATGTTACACTGATTTTAAACTTTGTTTCAATTCCGCTGACACTTGAGCAGAACATTGAGAATCTGCCGCATGCGTAATGAAGGCGGATATGATTTTTCCAGATTTGAATATTCCTTTACATGAATTTTTTGTGTCCACTGGATTCTTGATATTAATTTGCTTTTGATAATATTTTCACCACAGTGTAGATGTTTGTGCGTCAGCTATCCGTAATAAAAACAGTAGCAACTACAGTTCATACAGCCAGAGTTGGCTGAGTTGGTAAGGGAGAGAAAGAACGTGCCTATGTTCTACACAGAGCTGAGTCACACTTCGCCAACTTATTATTCGCCTAAACGCAACTGAGCTGGACGACTTCTTTATATTTCAAGGTAGCGAAGCATTTTCTGCCAAAAAACTTCATGATAATCTTTGTCTGCTCGATTTATATTGTATACCACTCGACCATCTGTTATTTCGCGTACTGTACGCGTTCTCATCGTCTCATGACGTTATGACATTAGTCCCACAATCTCATTTTCCCTCCAATTTGACCTTATGTATTTATTCGCGATATAATCCGACTATCGAGTGCGCATGCGCTGTTCAACCCGCGCCACCTCCGCCTGCTCTGACTGATGAGTTTAAATACTTGATACCGCTACCAGGACTACCAGGAGTCGAGTCGAGACCCACTAAACCGATACATTCATTATGCAGGATAGAGAATGACAGCTTTACTGGCTAACCCGAGAGAGAACAGTGTTGCCAAAGCGAAAGGTAGATAGAGAACAGAACATGCAAGGCAATGGATAACTGAGGGATGGCCGATATTAGGAATTTTAAATTGGTAAACAATATTAATCGAGCGGACATAGATTATCAACCAATTTTTTACCTATTTATGAAAAATATTTATTTTCTATAAGGTTAACTGGAATGCATTTGACATTGCACTAAAATTGTCTTCTCTAAATTAGCCTTGGAACAACTGCTAAGAGATGGCGCCAGCAAATGGCAAATGTCAAATTGTATCTGTTTTATTTATTTGAGACTCTCTTGAACAATAAATTGTGTAAACTAGCGTTTTGGTATATTCCAGTGTTGGGTACGTAATCTACATCATATAGTATACATTATTGTTTACACGTAGACAATTACGTATTCTACATCATGTAGACAATGTTAACAATGTAAACAACTATATTAAACAAGGTATTTATAATTTAAAAATTTAACATTTAAAAATGAATGCATATTGGTCAACCACCAGCCTTTGTAATATTTTTATAATAGATGTATATTTGTAGCTTGCAAACACTACTGACGTAACAAGAACATAAATTTTAGGTTAGTAACTACAGTTTTACAAATGAAAATTGTAAAAATTGTCGACAATGTTGACGTCGTCTACATTGTCTACTTTGCCTACACATTGTTTACGTGTAGATATATAAAACTATACTCTACACGTAGACATCCAACACTGGTATGCTCTCTTTTTATTACAACGCAAATTTTTTAATAACCTCACAAGCTAAAAAATTTTGAGCTCCTATACCGAATCGACATGCAATAAATTCAAGGCATATGTAAAATCACAAATAGACGTTATATTTGTTATGTTAACACTCCAGAAGTCCAAAAATATGACACCCATTAATTTTTAAATTGCATTTATCAATTAATTTAAAACAAAACATACTAAATATTTACTTGTTATATGTAATGTTTATACGAGTGTAGTGCAACGCATTAATTTTATTGCAAATATATTATAATTTAACATTACCAAATAGTAAACAATAAATTTAATTAAAATTTAAACAAACCTAATGCTGATAATTATATATATTGTTATTGCAAACCAAATTTATAAAAAATTAAATTGAGTGAAGCCACACAAAATATTATATTGCCCACGTAACTTGAATATTAAATTTATATCCCATATAAATTTTATTTTATTTTAAATGCAAATAAAGTCTATATAAAATAAAAGTTACATTTTGGACGGTACACGGTAAAAAATAATATCTATATTTATAACTCACAATAAGTTGGATGATAATCATATATAGTATTATTTTTACTTCTTTTATGGTCTCAACCTCTCAACCACGATTAATGAATAATTAACTGGCCACGTTTTTCATTGACAACCTTGGTCATAAGTTGAAATTAGTTCATAGGTTACTGAACAGTATTTTTGAAATTTAATAATTTATGCCATATTTTGTTTTATAAAAATGTAAAATATAAAGAACACGTACCTATTTATTATATCATTATAAAGTAACAGGAAAATATTGTTGTGAAATAATAAACTGTCCATGTATTATTTTAATTTTAGGAGAAATGAGTAAAAGTCGACATGTTTTATAAACTCAATATGAAGATGAATAAATGCACTATGAGACTGTCTTCATATATTGTGCAACTTTTTATTTATAACGACGGTCTCACTCGTAGAAAATGGAGGATTTTCATACAGGTATTGTCATAATATTTTCGATCTAAAGGTAAATTTTGGAACATAGCAGCTTAGATATATCAAAATTACAATTTCAGTTACCTACTATTTTCTAGTGTTATAGTGTATTTTACAATTAAATCACCTGTTACAATAGAGACACCTAGCGGCTTTACACATTCTGACCGCTAGAAGAGATCATATTGGCAAACCTAATTATTCTTTTACCGTAGTCTCAACGTTTTAAAATGGCTTTTTTGAGGGTATAAAAGAAAGTCGAATCTTTCTACTGAAAATTGCAGTAAAGAAATGTTGAAAAATCAGGGTAATTAAACAGTCAGCATAGTTTCTTTTTCTTTCCCAAAATAAATATAGTCCTTGCTTCAGACTTTTGACTGTACGGGGAACTAATTCCATTAATTAAAGTCTGTTTATAATAAAAGCTGGTAGTTACTCTGAATCACCTAAAGCACGAAGATCCTTCGTAATTTATACTCTACTCTAATGCCTGCGTCTAATGAAAGAAAGTTACAAAAATTTCCACTTCTCTCCTGTTCTTTCTTAATCCGTTAGAACTTTGTGCTAGCATCACGTACTCCTGTAATATAGATATAAGACTCTACGTTTACTTATAGTTCTACTTGCAGGCTTATAACATAACCCACTAACATATTTTAACGACCATAAATAATGATTACAAGTAACCAAGTATAGTACTCTTAATTGCTACATATTATGAAAGTAAACGTATCTGTTATTATCAACTGTATCCTATTCCTATTTATAAAATTTACATTAACAACATCAAACAATATTCATAAAAAAACAGTTTGGGTATCACTGATTTACTAAACTAAAATCAAATAATATTTTGAGCACAATATTATCATAGAGGAATAAACTAAACATGTCCAAACAGAAGCAAGTTCATTTCATCGCCCACCGCGGTTTGTTATATGATAAAATTAATAATTTTCTGTATATACATATAATTGACGTATTTAACTGTAGAAACGTGTATGAATTGCGTGTAATTGAACTTTTTAATGCGTAAAACTATATAAAAAGGGACACCTAAATAGAACTGAATAGAATAGAATTGTGAAATTATCAGAGTATTAAATAAAATGAGTATAAATGTGGAACTAATTTAAAAAAGGTAGTTTTAAGGAAAAGGATTGTTTACATAATAGCGTATAATTACATTATATAATATTTTCGAAGCTGTGAACATGAGTCATAACGTCATAAGACTAATTTATAATTTTATTTATATATCTCATTTACATAGCTGTGAATGTACGAGTACCTTAATTAATTGCCTTACTGCCGAATTTGAGGCTCTGTTATTTATTTAAAAATTCACGGGTGTTGCCAACTTTTAGAACGGCAAAAAGGTTTTTTTTAAATAAAACTAATTTACAAATTTTAGTTTGTATTTTGGAACGGAAGCTATGTAACTAATACATTTCTACTTAATATATTGTGTAATTTTTATAAAAATGAAGTACAGTGTTAAAAGGCTGAATATTTGTTAAAATTCCCACTCTTAATTTGTATTTAATGAACTTCTTCAACGTTTGTTGTTCGAAGGTATTTCATTATCGATTCGATGCAAATTAGGCGGCAGAAAGATTTGTTGAGAAAAGTAAATTAAATAATGAAAGTAATTGAATAAATACTTTCGTGTTTCAGAAATAAATTAAGAAAGTTAAACGTGATTGCAAAGAGAATATATTCATGAAGCAGCATCAGTGAGTGTTTTATTCAAATCAGGAAATATGTTTCCACTTCATAAACAAATTATGTATTCCGTCAAATGTTATAAACGAAGACTGGAAATGATTCCACTTATTTTCCTCGGCGCAGACCACGGCGTCTAAAATCATGGCGTATAATTTCTATTCACACCACACAGGGCCCACGGCGTATAATTTCATCGTGTCTAAAAGCAGTGAGTGCCACGGTGTCTAAAATCACGGCATATACACGTGGGTCACGACGTCGACGCAAACATGGGGCCACGGCGTCTAAAATCATAGCGTCTAATTTCTAAATCACCACACAGGGCCCACGACGTATAATTTCACAGTGTCTATAAAAGCAGCGAAGGCCTTGGTGTCTAAAATCACGGCATATACACGTGGGTCACGACGTCGACACAAACATAGGGCCACGGCGTCGGCACATGGGACCACGGCATATAATAACATATACATCAGTATTGTCACTTTTACTGTGTTTCTAGAGTTCCTACCAAAACCAAACATGTGGGATTCAAGAAGGGTATTGGGTTCTTTATTTAGTTCAATTCAATCAGAGTTTCTACCAAAATCAAGTATGTGGGACTCAAGAAGGTTATGAGGTTCTTTATTTTATTAACCAAAACCGAGTGACAAGACTGATGAACATGTTATTATACGCCGTGACCCCATGTGTCGACGTCGTGGCCCATGTGTATATGCCGTTAATTTAGACACCATTGCCCTCACTACTTTTAGACACAGTGACCCAGTGGGGGATAGAAATTATACGCAATGGTTTTAGACGCAGTGGCCCGCACTCCATCAAATGTTATAAACCAAAAATGGAAATGATTCCAGTTATTTTCCTCTGCTGCTATTGTTTGCGCGTCGGGTTGAGAGTTGGGTTTCTCCAGATTAAATTAATTAATTCTTCGGCTTGTTTTCTTAACGCAATTAAGGGCCATTTGCAATACTCATCTCCTCATCTCGGATCAATTTAATAAAATTGCCCAGAGCTCTCGACGAGGGTGAGCTGAGATTCCTACAATTCGATAACGAGAAAATCAACTCAAACTTTTACCAACAAATATATATTTCAGATTGATAGAAAACACGTCCAATACTTTTCTTTTCGACCTAATTAGCGCCGAGTTCCACAACAGATATAAAGTTTTTACTGCATTAATAAAAGTGTTTCTGTTCTGTTCACAACAGAACCACGCGGCATTTTATTTGGTTAAGACGACACTATAGCTCTGATTTTTATTCTTGTTTAGGTTGGTTTATAATGGATGTAACCGCTTATTTATTATGTATTCTAAAAAGTTGAACAAATGATTTCGAGGTTACGGCTTTCGTGTCATTGTGAACCGTAACATAGAAATGCCTATAGTTGATGTTTACAGAACACAGAATAAGGAACCGGTTACATGCATTGTAAAACCAGCCCCATGCCGGTAAATGGCACCTACATTAGGGAACACGCTACTAAACTATTTTAGAAGAAGTTATTAAAGTTTATTCGTTCAATGATAATGACGGGATTACGATGAACTTAACGTTACGAGACTTTTTAAATCGTGTCGTGTCTAATTACGATTGCCTTTACGTAACTTATCAGAACTGAACGTAAAGTGAAACCTTGCCAATGTCTAGCTTTTTCGTTACGTTCCGTCCAGCGGAATCAATCACGTGACTTCTCTCAACCAATCAAAACGCACCCAGCCCAGATATGATAGAATTATTGTTGTCACCTCGTGTTTAAAGCTGTATTTTGTATTCAGTGAAGTTTTCTTAGCAGGAAAACGTCAATTGGCGATAGTCTGCTCATTTTAAGATACCTACAAATATCCAGCTAACATTAATAGTAATATTTGCTAATGCATGGTTCATTTTCATATCATTGAAGACATAAATAGAGATTTGTTACGGCGATCGCTATAGCACAGAAGTCCATTTGCGGAAATTGCATGTTAAGTTGACTTAAGTTCATCGTAATCCCGCCACAAGTTTGTATCACGTTACTATTAACAAAGTTAGCGATGGATAAATTTATTAATTGTTTCAATTCAAACAATCAAGCTGTCAAATTATTGACACTTAACACTCAGTAATAAATAAATACAGGAAAAAGAACACCAGAACAATGACCTACTATTGTTTTCTCATTTAAAATAATGAATGCAAAAAAGTGTGTCCAGTAACTTCTTCGAATTGTATTAAAATCTAACCATTAACCATTACTATTGTGCTTCCTACTAGCTGTAAGGTAGCTTCAGCACCCCACAAATGTAAGCTTCTTTCTCATTCTCTGGCGCATAATTCAACGTAACAGTTGAGCCGCGGGCGCTTCCTCTACTTCCGGTACTTCCGGTCAGTTGAATCCGTTGTCTGTCCGGTTCTACGTCCGTCGCTCTGTACCAGAGCCTTTTCCCCTGGAAAGGGGATGTTCGCACGCCGGACAAAGATGAATAGCGCCAGAGAAAGAAATGGTGCAAGGGTTGCTAATTAAATTAGTGATTTATTTGTGGGGTTAAATATGTGAAATGTATTTGCATGCATAGCACTTTATGCTGGGCTATGTTTCGTTAAATGTTACATTATATATTTATTTACAGCAACTCAGGTTTCAATATTCCAGTTTAACTGCACATACGCATCTCTGATATTGATTCTTTGAGGATTCTTTATGCATCTGAATCCTGAGAAAAAGAATCATGGTGAGAATTGCCTGTCAAATAGCGGCGCTGCTAAAATAAATCTTCAATGACTTTCAAACAAAAAATTAATAATTATTAACTTCAACAGTGTATTATTGGATTGTGTAAAAAAGAAAAAAAACCTGAAAAAATGTGCAAAATTATACGTCAAATGACACAATGACTTGTACAATGTAAACAATGTATGTTATTTTGAAATATTGGCATAGCATACGCATAAGTCTATTCAAATTTTCTTGTCAGCTTCGTGACTTTTGTACGTTCTAAAAACACAACTTAATAAAGACTATTTTAAATTTAAAGTAGTGTCATAAGTAATTTAAAAATTTTCTGGGACACCTATACAGGATACACCATCGTTACAGTACACCAAAGGTTAGCATTTTTATTTATATAAAAAAATTGGACGGAATCACTTCTAACCAGAAACTCGTACCGCACAAAATAAAGGTTCGGGTTCGGTTTTCGGTTCACTGTGATTTAAAAGGTTCGATTTTGTTTTCATATTAATTCTTGGGCTGAACCGATTTAACAACGGTTCAATTTCCAGTTCCGGTTCAATAATTTGTTTAATATAAAGCTATTAATTTAAAATATGCATTCCAGTTTTGAACGAAAATTTAAAAAAAAGCTAAAATGAAACAAAATTAGACTATAATGTTATTATTCCGGAAGATGAAGTTTACAATACGAACAAGCAAAGCGAGCGAGGGTTTTAATCATTGGAGGGAAAATAGCTATTATAGCGAGTTGTACTGTACTTTATCTACGACATTTCGACATTTCCAAATGTCAATTCTCTATCGCCATATTTACATCATTGAACATTTCAATGTTTTCTAAAAATAATTTGCACAGAGAACTTGATTCAGGCAAAGTAATTTTCTGATTGGTGCAGAGGAGCGAGTACTGACTTCAGCCCGTAACTAAAAGCGGCCAAAGCCACAGCTTGTCGAGGTGTGTTTCAAATGTTATTTAGCGCCATGGAAACCAGTTCGCTAAATGATGTTTACAAAACACTGAATTAGTACCGCACTCAGCTCATGGCCTCCTCAAATAAAGTCCATGTCTCCCACTATTTAGCAACAGAGCCAATTTACTGACGGGAGGCCTATTGATGTATTTGACATATAACTAAAAACAACATTTCAGACAATTTTTGATCAATTTCTCAATATAAAGATGCAAATGGTAATTAAATATACTTAAATTTATAATACTAATAAAACAGTAAAATATAAATGAGCAATTTCAGCTAAAACGGTAAATATTGACTTATTATGTGCTAAGAGAAATTATTATATTTAATCCTATTTATCGACAATTTCAACAAAAAGACGTGGCTAGTAATTTTAGGGTTATACAAATTACAAACAATATACCGATTTTCGCGAAATACTGGACTTAAATCTTAAAAATGATAAATTAAGTTTTTGCTTTCCACATTATATTCTTTTTCATTTTAGTACGGAAGAGTTGCTTAAACGAAGTTGATATCTTTGTAAAAAATTCTGGAAAATTTAGTGTAATTGTAAAGAGTTCGCATAATCAGAAAATATTGGTATTTTATTGTTAAAAGTAGAGTTGAACTTATTTTGTCCATATAAATTTTATCCAAATATTTTATTGTAATTCGTTAAAAATTATTCACAAAGAACATAATATAGACAGCAAAGGCTACAATCCTATGTGAAGTGGTCAAAATAATTTGAAAAATCGCGTAAACACAAGTCCGCCGAACTTTAGCGACTTTTGGAAAACGAGAACATTACGTTTACTTCTGGTCGTTTACAATTTTTTAATTTATTTTACAGTTAAAAGTATTATATTTAAGTGTAATTTATAAAAATATTAATAATGTTAAAGAAAAGTAAAGTAATTTGCACATATACATTATTTTATCTTTATCGACAAGGAGGTTTGAAATTTCTAAATAAATTTTATTAATATATAATAATATAAAACTACTAAATAATGATAAAATTTAATATAAGAAGTTTAAAACGTACCCTGTTCTTACTTAAATAATACAAAAATAGTAATATTTTAAATTTATGCTTATTTTAAAATCATATTGATAGTTAATGTCAACGATATTTAGGCCTACTATGCGCTGTTGCCAATTTCCGCAGGACATGGCCTTTATTACAGGAGGCCATGCTCAGCTTGAGCAGTAGAACTATTCATCTCAGGGCTGGTTTCTGAAAAGATATTTTACTGACCAGTTATTTTAACTCTTCAATAAACTTGCAAATGGGTTTCTGAAACATCAAATTTGGATTTTACTGCCCCGTTAAGTTAACGCGGCAAATAGGTCGATTTAAATTAACTGACGTTTAATAAACTATGATTTTCCTAATTTGTTTGTATTCACCGGTAGTACAACTTCATAAATTGAAAATGACAGGTGACAGTGAGCGTTTGTGCTAATTAAGTTCGCGCTCGAAACAGTCATTCTTATGCACTTTATCTGCACAAATGTCTGCAAATAGGAACAAGCAATAGGCATAAATAATATATCAATAGAATTACTAGAGTTTCTAGATTGCCTTAAGCTAAATTAGCATACTTGAAAATAAACATAATTTGCAGTACAAATGAAAGAAAAGAGAGGAAAATTAATCAAATTGCAATGAATTTTATGCAAAATGAAGAATTATTACAGACATAATTTTTAGAATAAGGCAATTAGGAATTTATATATTTTCATTGTGAAACATAATTTTCATTGTAGGTTACATCGTTTATCCGAAAATGCAGAAAGCATGTGCAAAATGAGCCATGGACAAGTTTTAAACTGTAGCTAACGTGTCACTAATAGTTAAAGAAGCATTTTTTTTAAATCAAATTATTACGTATAATAAAATTTTGACTATTATCGGGTTAAAAACATTATCATTACAGACTTCGTGTTACGGTTTTTTTCATTTTTAAGCGCGCCCACCAGCTCGAATTAAATTTAAAAATAAGTGTTAGTTTAGGGTAAAACCATGAGTATAATTTAACTGGAGCATGTTTTCAGAAACCCAAAACAATTTTGATAAGTTTTGGTATTGTTGAGCCGAAAGGGATGTTGAAAAGAAGGAATTAATAAATTAATTCATTTGTTGTTGGATAACGTGGCTCTAGCTTTATTAATTGTAATATTCTTACGACGACGTTTCCAACAACAAATGAATTAATTTATTAACTCCTTCTTTTCAAAACAATTTTAACCATTCAATAAATTTAACGCGCAGGACCCGGCCCTTAATAATAAATTATTATCTAGTATAAAATATAGTATTACTGTTCATCGTGCATGACTCTGGAGCATCGCAAGCTCATTTTCTCTTCTACGGATTGTTTGAGAACCTCTGCTGCGTGCAGATCAAAGCCTCGTTCCGTGAGAAGTGTTTAATGATCCGAATAAGCGGCAGTCGCCGTTCTCTGTAACGCCTTCATTACACAGACAACGGCGGTTGCGCCGGTCAACTCCCCGCGTGTCTCGACTCTGATTTGCTTCTTTCGTCCCGAGACGAGAACAAGAACAAGACAAAGTCTCACAAACCAAGAGACGAGACGAGACGAGACTTCGTTATTAATTTTCTTCTAGTTGCAACAATGAGCAATGCAAATGAGAAACGAAAAAAATGTTGCCGTTTGCAGTTTAGATGAGAATAAGATTTAAGACCTGGTTGAGGATTCTTTCGCGCTTCTGAATCCTGGAAAAAAGTAATTAACTGTTTTGAAACTATTAGTAAATTATAAATTCTTTTTTTCCGAGATTCATTGAAGATTCAATATAGGGGCGCCACTATTTGATAGGCCATCACCAAGATTTTTTTTTTCAATATTAAGAGGCATGAAAGAAACGTCAAAGAATTATTGGGTGAACAGAGGTCTTTAGATTTTCTACTGATTTTACAGTTTTTGTGACACATGATTGTTAATAGACAGTACTTATTTTGATTTGACATTTTTATTTCATTGGATTGATCATGCAACAAATTATAAGCATATGATGGACTTTAAGTTCATTTTAAAATTAATGCACTAAACTGTTCTTTATCTTCATACCTGATATACCTAGGTGGTACTAAGTATTTCACACAAAAAATGATGTATTAAGTTTTATTTTAATGCAAATTACAGAGTATGTCATTACATACTACACTAATATCAAAAGGAAATGGTTTCAACACTAGAAATAAAAATTTATAATATTCATACGCAGAAAAATGCAACACCAGAAGATGCAAGTATAGAAAATTCATAAATAATAAAATGCTTGCATTCACAGAAAAGTTTAAATCTAGATTCGACGTAAATGCAAACAAAGGAAGATGCAAACACAAGAAGATGGCAATCTAGAAAACTAGTTTCTCTTCAAAACAAGAGGGGTAGGTACATAAATTAGGTTGAACTGATCTTAATGAACATCCCAATATCATTCGTAAGACCCACAGACTCGGTTTTAACTATATCTTTTCTAGAATTGCATCTTCATGTGTTTGCATCTTCCTATTTATGTATTTATGGCAAATCTAAAATTTTGTATTTGAATTTTCTTGTGGATGAATCTTTTATTGAAGGTATTTTACTACATATTGCATATTCCTGTGTATGAATATTATAGAATTTTATTTTCTGGTGTTGAACCCATTCCCAAAGCGTGTAACTGTACTAATGGTTTACAGTATTTGAGGCAGCCATATCCAAATTGCATGTATCAACAAATATTATAAGTAGTAAAAAAAATTATGACAATTAAGAGCTTAGTAGTTTTACTTTCCTCATAAAGAAGTTGCTGATCTGCACAGAACGGGTTTAATTTAACCAAAAGCAACATCTGGCAGGCAACTATAAACTGTTTATAGTACTCCCCATGATTATTTGCTAAGAAAATCCCTTATTCAAGATTAATACCCGTCCTCAGTGAGTAATCCCCCAGCTATAAAACACGTGCGTAATTAATAAACGCTCATGGTTAACTTTAGCATGAAATCAGTTACAAACGCAGAACGCAGCCGTCTTTAATAACCCAGTGAATTATCCGAACACGACGTTATGTTATGTAACTTTATGTTATGGTACGGTACGCTCCCTGCGTGATATAAATCCTATGTACTTTATGTTACGGCGTTATCACTCGTTGTAAATATCTGCGATGTGGCTGCGATTGAGAGGATTCAGTAAGATGGGATCTATACATAATCACGGTGACAACTGTAATACTTAATCTGGCAATGTTGTTTATCTAGCTCCTCTTAATAAAAGCATCATAACTATGGCGATTTTAAATAAGCAAAGTAAAAGATTGTCCACTAGTGGCTTTGATCAAAATTTTACCTACTTGTGGGTAAATTGTTACTTTGTTTGTTGAAAGTCACTATAGTAACGATGTTTTAGGTTGGAACTTAATATATGTTTAAATATTTACGCAGTTATTGAAAGATGTCGCATAAAACGTTATACTTCACACGTGGGCAAAAAGAATGACCGTCCTGAGAAAATACCCTCGTGAAAAATTTCTTTTACCACTTGTAAAGTAAATAACTATGCGTTTATTAAACTATTGTTTTTAGTGATTAATAATGTAATGTAGGTAGTGAATTTTCGGAAATATGTTCCGAAATATTTCCAACATTGGGAAATATTGAAAAATATGTTTTTATTGAAAAAGACAAATATTTCAGGAATACCTACTTAAATACTTAATACCAACTCCTTAAAAGTGTTCAGTAGGCAGAGTGGTGTAAAAAAGCAATATACTGATTGCAACCTTTAGTTTTAATTTCTAAAATAAGAATTATTCCAGTCAGAAAATAAGAAAATTCCTTAACTACAAAGAAAAATATTATTGCATTCCCTATAACTGCGTTTGGAAAAATGTTGCAGTGGTTCTAAATCGGACTTTCTCTACTATATTAATTTCTTCTTCGTGACTCAGAATCAACAACATTTTCTTCTTTTACTTCATTGTAAAATTAAATCACTGTTGATCTGTCTGCCAACGTACGGTTATGCCACAAATTTGTATTGCCATGCCATTGTAGCCATCTTGGCAATAATTTAAGATTTAATTGTATAAGACTGAAAGCTGTTCCTTAACAAAATATTATTAAAAAAATGAATATTTCCATTGTTTCCAATACTTCCACAAGACCTTCGGAAATTTCCAATATGTCCATTTTCAAAGAAATACAAATTTCTAAACTTCAGTCAGCATTTTAAAATTTACCGTAATATTGAGTGCAATAGGTTCGACCTACTAAGAACATCAAAAACTTCCCATATTTTCCTTCCAAATCCGTCGCGTTTGTAAAAACCTGTCTGGATACATCCGAAAATATTACCGCCTCGAATCCCGTTATAATACATCAAATGCAGCAACAATGGCGCCGTTCCATCAGTCAGAGTCAACCCACTCGGCCTCCAATCACAAGTCTGCCATCAAGCAGGCGGCGGAAGACAGATGACAAACTTCAGATACTTATTTGTGCGGAACGGAGCGGGCCGTGGACGGGACTGTCATCTTTAATACTTCACAGTTGTCAACACTCAGATGTCAAAGTCTAATCAATGGAATTTGTGATGAAAAGTCGGGGGATATTTTAAAAGGCAAAGGCTGCAGTTATTTTAATGGAGCGAATAGCTGCGTGCGCTGTGAAAAATTGTTGTCAGTGTTTTTCGTAGCTAAAGCTACGTTCCGACCTATTGACAACATAAACACTGTTTTAGTTTTAAGACATACTAACCTTAAACCCTTATTTCCACCGACTGTTTGAATGCTTAAGAACTATGTTTAATGCATAAGTACTAAGAGCAACGTATAAGAATAAAACTTTGCATACTCCAAACCTCGCTCCAAACATAAGGCGTAAAGCACAAACATAATGCTTGACATGTGTCATATGAATTATTTGTTTCCAGTTGTCAATTTCTGTCTGTTTCTAAATATGGAAATGCATACCTTACTTACGAAATTAACAGTTATTCCATTCCTTAATATCGCAAAAATGCCGGGAATGACTAAATTACAAAATTCGACAACAAATGTCATCTCTGTCTAATTAGTACTTAAACAAAATAGGTGGAAATGGAAATCTAATAAATAATCATTATGCATTACGCCTTATGCACAAATCATTATGCATTAAGCACTAAAACAGTCGGTGGAATTGAGGCTTTAAGCTTTAATTTCGTAAGTAAGGTTTCCAGTTTCATATTTAGAAACAGACAGAAATTGCCAACTCGAAATAAATAATAAATATGACACATGTCAATCATATTATGCTTGTGCATTACTCCTTATGTTTGAAGTTTGCAAAGTTTTGTTCTTATGCGTTGCTCTTAGTACTTATGCATTAAACATAGTTCTTAAGCATTAACCTTTTCAAACACTAAATGTTCAATGTTCATTCATTGCCATGACAATAAAAATAAAATTAAGAATCTAACAAATTTAAAAAAGAGAGATTGCCGGACTTTGACTCAGCTTTGTGTAGAAATTTTTTTTCTCCCTTACCGCTCCGGCCAACTTTGGTTGCACGGACAGTATATAGTGAACAATTGAGGTATCTGCCATCATCGACTGTAATCGTGTATCTGCGTACATGCTACTGTGCAACTCAAATATCTCCGGGCTAAGCAGGGCAGTAAAAGTTTGACCATCCCTGCTTCCCTTCCCTTGTTGACTACCGTGCCATCAAGCGACAAAACAACGAAACTTGAAAAAGTGGCGCAGACTTGCAGGTGCCAGAGAAGGACGCATTGACGCATTAATCCAGGGAATGGAGAGATATGGAGCTAACTCCTGCTTTCCATCAATCGTGCTCCTGGTTCCTGGATTCCTGGACACATATTCTCCTCAGAAACTTTATATCCGGGAACAGAGGGAGGGAGATGTTGTTATCGACGAAATCAACGCAAACAAGGGTTTCATTCATTTCGGAGAGGGTTAATAATCATATCTGATTCAGGGAAATAGTATAGCTAATGGCGGCCAGTAGTACACCGGCACTTTGAATACGTGGCAGTCATATAATAAGTTTTTTCTATTTGGCGTTCACAAAGTTAACTTTGTGCAACGCAACTGAATGTCGCTAGAGCTCACTTTGTGACACGCAACATATTTTTATAGAAGGTTGGTATTGCTAGTATCAGATGACATTTATTTCAATTGTTAAACGTCAAACTTCAGAATTGACATATTTCAGTATAACCTCTAAATATGTTTTGCTTAATTAATTACTTTTTATTCAATAAAATTAATGAATCTAGAAATTGAAAACATATAAGTTCAATATTTTCTATAATATCTGTATAGAATAGTTCAGTAATATATACTTTTGCAGTGACAGTGACAGTTAAATAAATGGCAATATTAATATCACCAACCAAAACGTTACACACATAAATTTCCCTAAATCGACTTGTGTATATTGTGGCAGTATAATTTAAATTTTAATAATAAAAAGACACCAAATAGAAAAAATAGTATAAAAAACTCATTTTATAAGACTTTTTTCGCACTTGTTCTTTAGTAAACTCGCCCGAGGGCTCGTTTTACTAAATTTGAACATGTGCGAAAAAATTATGTCTTATAAAACTTGTTCTTTAATATACTATTATAAACGGCATTTTAGTCACGAGTTTTTTAGGAACGAGCGCAGCGAGTGTATAAAAAACGAGTATCTAGAGAGTTTATAAACGAGTCACACAGTCACATACTATGTTTCTACGACCACAAATTGAACCACAAATATGTAAAATTTTATTTATGAATGCTAAAGTACTAAAGTTGATTTATGTTTACCACTTCTTTACCTACTAAAGCTATTTTCAGTTTATTATGCGAATTCTACGCTTCTTAAACTCAAATATACAGGGTGAGTCATCGAAATGCCCGTCGTCGATATCTCCCTTGTCGTTAAAAATACAGCATAAATTTGTTAACAGAATTTTTCGTCTACTCAAGGAGCATAACTTAAAATTATTTTCACATATACAGGGTGTTGCATAACGACTTGGCAATAATTGTTCGTCGTTTTTTAAATGAAACACCCTATATATTTTTATATATTTTGAATTGTATTTTACTTACTTATACGAATATATAAATTTTATTTTAGTTTTCCGCGGCGTTGCCAAGTTATTCAATTTTTTCTCTAAAAAAAACCGAATACACGTATTGTTTTATAAAGGCGTACTGAAGTTATTTTAATAGTAAAAATTATGAATTTTTTTTTCTGTACAACTGTAAGTATACTCTTTGTTCTGACATAACTTTTTTGTAATGTTATTATACAGGGTGTTCAGTAAAGAGAATCAAATTTACTCAATTTCAAATGGCTATAACTCGTCATTTTCAAATGGAACACCCTATATTTTATTATTCTGTTGTGTGTATTTTTGCATCTTCTTATGTTATAAAAGGTGTCCTATGCCTAAAAACATTAATTTCGAAATTAATTAAATTAATGTTTTTAGGCATAGGACACCTTTTATAACATAAGAAGATGTAAAAATACACACAACAAAATAATAAAATATAGGGTGTTCCATTTGAAAATGACGAGTTATAGCCATTTGAAATTGAGTAAATTTGATTCTCTTTACTGAACACCCTGTATAATAACATTTAAAAAAAGTTATGTCAGAACAAAGAGTATAGTTACAGTTGTACAGAAATAAAAATTCATAATTTTTACTATTAAAATAACTTGAGTACGCCTTTATAAAACAATACGTGTATTCGGCTTTTTTTAGAGAAAAAATTGAATAACTTGGCAACGCCGCTTAAAACTAAAATAAAATTTATATATTCGTATAGGTAAGTAAAATACAATTCAAAATATATAAAAATATATAGGGTGTTTCATTTAAAAAACGACGAACAATTATTGCCAAGTCGTTATGCAACACCCTGTATATGTGAAAATAATTTTAAGTTATGCTCCTTGAGTAGACGAAAAATTCTGTTAAAAAATTTATGCTGTATTTTTAACGACAAGGGAGATATCGACGACGGGCATTTCGATGACTCACCCTGTATATGCTTATGTGAATGAGGCTTTAGTACACTAATTTAATAACGCATGAATTTGGGACACCTTTCTATACCTGCAATGTATAAGAGGTCAACTTTACAGCCTCATAATTACCAAACGTAACTAAAGATTGTCCTGATGATTTAGATGTATTAAATGGAAAAATTGTATTCATTTCTGTCGTCATCGATTTTACTGGACAACAACCTTAAAACATGTTGAGGCTATCTGTCCCTACATATATCACTATTGACTTCTCTATCGCAGAACTTTGCTCCGTGATGCTCACATGTTCTCCCCGTGTGATATTTTGTTTGTGCCCCCATTTTCTCCCCTTTCCCCTACCTAGGATGTTTGGCTTCGGCCTCTTTAGCAAATGGCATTCGATTCACTATATTCTTAATCTACCTTTCGATATGGGGACCCGGCCAACTTGATATATTGTGAAAATAACTTAGACGGATTGTATATTATACAAATGAAATTGGGATGTGAAGGGAAATCTGAAATAGGACGCGGAGGAAATGTCAAAGGGTAGGGTTACAAATTATTTATTTCGAGGGTTGGCGATTTATTGATTTGATATTTATACCAAATGCGATAGCGCTGTGCGAAATATGGCATTTCAATATACTGCCTTCATATTAAAAATTCCTACATTGTATGCCACGGAGAGATAATTTTTTTTTCTGTTGAGGGCCCATTATTGAAAAAAGGAACTAGTCTAAAGAAAAAGCGCCGCAGGCGAATTTTTTATCAGTTAACTTAAAAATTGATTTTCACTTAATCTCACATGTGCATTAATTCTTTCCGGATTTTTTTGAGTGTTTTCAAATGATACACGAAAGCTGATTACGTTAAATAAAAATTTCCTGGGAATGAGTTTATGCACGAGTGCAAATTCGGTAAGAAAATCGTAATGACACTACCGCTCTACTTCAATTCTTTTTACAATAGAAACCTGAAATATTGATTAATTGTGTATTAATTTAACAAAAATAAGTGTGAATTATTTACCTTGTGACAGAAAAATTACCATATCATTACTATAATTTCAGTTATTACTCCACGCTAGTAGTAAATAATTTCCGAAAAAAATTACCATGATTATTACTATAATAAATTCTTCCATTGGCTGTTGTTTGTGTCATGCGATTTTCAGGGGTAATACCATAAGAGATGATATTTTTTTGAAATTTGTTTTATTGTTTCCACGTCAACTTATTTCTAACAATTTCACGACACAAAACATCATCTGACAATTTCACGAAACGTAGTTTAGGAAAATTTTCCGTGATATATTGTAGATGAAATTGCAATAAGTTGCCGTGGAATAGACATAATTTCTCTAAAAAATGCTTATCTCGAATGGTAGTATTTAGGAAGAATATACTTCCAAAACGACTCATTTTGCAAAACATTTTTGACGTTTAATTTGACAAATACATGTTTTATTTTCTAATATTTCTAATTCATTGATTGCTTCAAAACAGTAAATTTCTTTTAACCAGGATTTAGAAGCATGAAAGAATTCATGTCTGAACAGAGCTTTAAGCAATAATGTAACCTTACTCTTATGTGCAGAAATAAATAAAAAGTAATTGAATTTACGCATTTTATAATCACTATACTCACACATGTCCTCTTCACATTGGAATTCCTTTTGAAAACAAAACAACTTCTTCACCATCTTGCCTCGGTTATAGTGGCGAGAGTGTTGCGTCAGGCAGGGGTTTAGGGGCCAGAGACCACCCGCCGAGCACCGAGGATGAGTTATTGCCTATCTGTTGGCCTGAACGCGGGAAATGGAAAGGAAAAAGCTCTTCTAACTTCCAATCTCTTACAAGTTGTACGACGGCCGTTTCAGTCGATAGGGAGTTTGTTACCGAAGTGATAGTAGATACGTAGGTGCGTTGTTTATAAAGTTTAATTTGTTTAGTTGATGCTTTCTTATACGTCGGTGTAATGTTTTGAAGTCATCTTAGTGATGTCTGGATGGATGGATTTTTTTCTGCTAGTATAGCCATTCAACAGAATTTATTCCCAATTATAGAATGGTATAGATTTATTATATTGGAATCCAACCACTTCTACCGATTCGTCTTGCAGTCAGAATCTCAATCTGTTTTTACGATGGTTTCTAAAATGTCTAAAAAATATGATAATGATAAATAATAACTTAAAAATCAGACAACTTTTTTTATTCATTACTCTATTCTCTGAAATGAGTGTATGTTTACTACATATTTTATTGTGTTGTAAGAAAAAAATTTCAAATTTTTTATATTAGCTACACAATAAACACTACGAACTTTGAACACTGGCTTACTGAATATATTTTTTGATAAAACATGAAGCTACTGAAAAATACACTATTATTTCCAATATATGTTTATTTTTCTATGCTTGGGGTCAGCCATGACCCACTGTTCCAGTTAAGGGTTAAGACGATGGTCATTTGTTTATTAAAGATGAGTGTTATAATGTGATCGACAGAAATTCTGATATTTTAGGTTTGAACAGTTAAATTAATTGCACAAAAATCTTTCCTGAATCCTGAGGTGTACTAAACCATCAGTGAGTTGACGGCTGGTAACTGCACATGCATATGTATAACACGGATAGTGAATTGGCCGGATACCGGACACCGGATATTAAGTTTATTTTGCTGCCGGATAGCCAGATATTCGGACTTGTTTGGGGGTGATGCTCAAATTTATAAACTACGGATACATCGTAATACAAATTTTTCGGTATATTTTTAAAATCTATTTCGTGTTTTATGGTTTTTATGAGAATAATCTTAAAGTTTTAAATTTTCATGTAACATTATATACTTATTTTATTTTTTTAACTCAAATCACTCCGTAATAAAGTGTCCGGATAGCCGGATACCGGATAATATCCGGATATCCGTTGCGTCACTAATACTGATGACTCACAAGACTATAGCTACCAAAATCGGATAAAATGCGTGATAGATGATTATTATAATAATAATTTACAAATTTTTTGATTCATTTTCGCAAGATAAAAAAATATCTCTACATTGCAAATGTATCATTTTGCCAGACACTGACTTATACCCCACCGCGAACATTAATCACAGAACTAAACCCCTATCCCCCTCCCCACCAACAACATATCGCCTGAAACATTTTCATAATTCATTCACGCAACGTTGAGAAAACGCCACAGTTACGCGCACAGGCAAACGTCATGTGATCCACGGTTACAGGAATTCACAGTTTCAGGTCTTGCTCTGTTTACAACTACTGTGATCATTAGAGTGCGGATTATATAGGCACATGTGATTGAAATATGCATGCAATATGCATTGAAATAAGGCCAAAATATGCCCAATATATGCTCAAAATATAATATAATATTTTACAAATATATGCAGATATGCAACTTAATTTTATTCTTTTTAACTAATGGCCCTTTTAAACTACGCGCAATATTGAACAAGAAATTGCGCAACAAATTGAACAATATCTTGAGCAATAAATTGCTTTGTTTTAATAAACTCTGTTTTATACTGAGATTCCCAGCGCAACTGACAACAATACCACTTGTTTCCGAGTGATTGGATTCCACTATAATAACATCTACCATTCTGTAACTGGGAGTAAATCCTGTAGGATGGTTACCAGCAAAAATAAAATAAATATTACATGAAATGAACAAAACAACGTACAACTTCTGGAATACGATTAAGCAACGAGTAAGTGTAAATGAACACATAATTTTTCAGAAGAGCGACATGCATTATTTGAGCTACTGTTTACATATTCCGCAATGTAACATAAAGTATTGTATTGGGTGGTATCAAATTTGAGCGAATATTAACGATATATCCCCAATATAAATTTTATACTACAATTTCAAATTTAAAAAATTGAAATTATGGTTTCAAAGCAATAAAATATGCAGTTATATGCATTTATTATAAAAATATGCAAAAAAAACTTGTTTGTTTGATTTAATTTTTGTCACCTCGATGTGATTGCTTCTAAACTATGGTCACCATCCTAACCTTAAAATGTCAAAAATTACTTTTTTCCGCGGAACACAGTTTTGATTAAAAAACGAACTTCTCCAAGTCACGTGACGTTCAATCATTTATGATCACTCTGTATAACAATGAAAGAATAAAAACTGGGTACGCGGGTCATGCGTTGTTGCGTGGCAATTCACAAATCAATGTACATTTTCGTCATAAGAAGAAACAGAGATTAATCTTTTATTATATTAACGTAAACGTGTACTAATTTCTGCAAATAATTTTTGAATGTTTTCGAACACTATATTGTTATTTTAACCCGTGATTGTTTAAATGTTTTTCATTAAATAAATAATGAAAACTGGACTACAAAAGGCGGATTTATAAAAATTATAGAATTGGAGCACGAAATTATGTTTTTCACAAGATCCCAAGATCGAGATGAATCAAAATTTATCAATGAATGATTTAATATTTTACACGGGAATTAAGTTTAATCGTTGTTTAGTGGTACTATAAAATTCAAATACTTTCCACGTGTAACCCTCATGTATTTGCGAGTCAAAAGTATGAACCGTCTTTTTATATACCTACCTCTATAGTCAAAGTGTTCTAACAATGGCATTCCAATCATTTCAATGTATGAATTAAGTTGAAACATGTTTGATGTAGCTGTCATACCTTTATAAATAAACTTTGTATAACATACCTACACAATACGTGACGTGTGTGAAATCTATATTCAGGCAGTTGTTTTACCAACTATGTTTACATTCTTACGATTTTCAATTGTGCGCTAATTTCGTAAATGTCAAAACTGTCAAACCGAATTTGTTTTTTCGCGGCATGTAACGTAGTAATTTACGTATATTTTTTAAGCTATTAATATAACAAGAATGTTATGCGATTTATAATACCGAGGATGTTGCTAAGCGACGAGGCGAAACCGAGTCTCTTTTAAGCTTAATCGTATCATCGACGACAGCGATGTTAAAACAAATCAAGAATTTTATGTCATTTAGTTGACAGTTTGCATATTATGGAAGGTTTTGATGATTTTATGGTCGTATCTAACGTATTAAGTTCGTAACTAATGAATCATAAGCGACTTGATAATATTTTTCAAATATAATGTGAACGTAGAATGTGACGTCATCACATTGGAATGCCATTCTTAGAGCTCTTTGACTAGTGAACAATTATTATTGATGTATCTGCCATCATAGACTGTGAATCATATTATATCCACGTACGGCTTGCCACCTTCAGTTTTAAACAGTAAGATATTCAATATGGAATCGTAGCATGTTACTTTTTTAAAAGCATGATTAAATTTCAAGTTAATATTAGCGAGTGGTTAATAATATCGCAAGCAGAAGTCAAACTAGAAACCTTTAATACTATAAGCCATGGCACTCACTAAATCATTTAATTCTTGTCTAAAACGGGTCAACAAAATGTCACGACATTTCCCAAAATAATTCCAACACTCTTCCTAGTATAATAACAAAAGTTACGTTAACATAACAGTCCCCAATCAGAATACAAATATAGCATAATCCCCTAGCTCCTAACACGTGGCCAGGGCACAAGCCGCCATTTTGTGCCTGTCACATCACTTTGGAGTTCTACGTCTAGAACCCTTGGCTTGGAACAGGTAAATCTGCTGTCCACGAAAATGCAAAACCGGATTAGTGGCTTGAGCTTTGATCAGAGAATTTCGGACGTTAAAACTTTATGGAGTTTTGAAATGGAAGCGGATGTTGATTTAAGAGCGGAATATGCATGATGCATTAGACCCCCGCATGCATAGTTTCAAGTACTTATACATACAGGACGGTTAGCTGAGTATCTACGTTATGTGACCAATAATTGTGATTTTGATAACTAAGCCCTGGTCACACAAAGATTCTTTCAGAATTCTTTCATGCTTCTTTATTCTAGAAACCAAAGAAGTCCGTGCTTCTGACGCAAAATAGTTTTCAATAAAGTATTTTAATTATTTAAAAATTAAATTATTTTTTTTGATAAACCGAATTGTAATTTTAACGTTTTGTAACTTTTAATTCTGAAGCACTTTAAATGAAAACAAAATTACCCTAGCGACATATTTTCTTTTCCTTTTACACACTAGTTTTATCTTTGTACGATATGCGATTCTCTAAATTGGATTTTTAAAATTGAATGTTTATTTCAATGTACTAACCTTACTACGTGTTTGTAAATGTATAGTACCTATATTATATTATATTAAACCCTTAACTGCTACAGTACCTTTGACAAACGTAACTGGTACAGTCCACTTAAGATAGGAAATCCGTCGATCATAGGCGTGTATGATTTCGGTGTGAGGTGAGATCATTGCAGTCAAATAATGAGAAATAAGTCATTATAAATCGTAGACTTGGATGTAAATTACAAATCATAGTTATTTATTGAAATAAAAAAGATAATTAATAGTAGGATTCTGTGAAAATCTATAGATCTACAAAACTGTAAATATTAAACAAAATCGCTATGAAATTTATAAGCATATGAACACTTTTATATTTGTCAACAAATATAGATGTGATTTTGTTCAATATTTAAAGATTTACAAATTTGTAAAACTTATAGATTTGAACAGAATTCCACCATTAATTTAAAATTTACACTGAAATACAGCAGTACGGCGTCAAAAATATAATTACTTGTGTTGGGTTTGTTATGATATAATATTTGCTAAACTCCATATACGCAATGCATTTTAGTACGTTTTAGTGTCAACTTTAAATTCAATAATAATTATCTTCGTTATTTCAATGGTTAGGTATGAATTATAATTGTTATCTAAATTCTACGACTCGTAATGAACGTTGTATATTAATGTGAGTCATATTTTGGGTTGAAACCATCCATGAATTTACTACCTTAACATGTGCTCTCATTTGACAAATTTGTATCATTTTTTACATTTTCAATTATATTTTAATATTGTAAAAATTATTTGTTTATAGGTAATATTTATTCAACAAAACATAAAAATCAGTGAAAATACCGTTTTTGCGTTAATTTCTAAATTGTCTAAAAAATTTAAAAAGCAAACAACTTTTTTTTGTTAACCATTCATTACTTTATTCTCTGAAATGAATAATTACATATTTTGTTGTATTATAAGAAAAATTTCAACACAATTTTTAAACAGAACAAACCTCAAAAAAATATTAAAAGCTGTGTATTTTTTCTGTTGGAGTGTACCTGGCAAAATATTCTCATTTTGTGTTCCAGGCATAAATGTATTTACTCACAACGAGTTCGTTTATGTGTTCTGGCGGCGAACATGCGATTCATTCCGATATGGAAATGTAATTTCAATATACGAAGTTATTTTTTACAGCAAATTCCATCAATCCACAAGTATATTTTGAAAAGCTTTGCGTATAACGCGATAAACCGACAAAATCAATGCCGCGGGCGCTGTTTTTCTTGCTCGACAAGATAAAAGTGTACTCTGTATGACGGAGAATGTGGAGGTATTTATTAATGACAATATTGCAAGAGCAGTGAGATTCCAGGCACGTAGCTTCTAAAGCTCGCCTGTTCATTCCAGGCTTGCTTGAAATGTTGTACATGTTATATTAGAACATGTACACTACTAGCAAATCAGAAAATACCTACACTCAATTCTAAAAAAGTGCCATTTTATTGTAGCGTTTGTATGAAAAGAGTTACGTGCTCTTTTAGCGAATATTTTTCACATACCAAGTTTACCTTTATATTCTTTATATTACCTACTTTATGCGCTGTACTATTATTATTGATAAAAATCTAATAATTTTGAAATGTATATTAATAAATAATAATGAAATAAATATAAACTGTATTGAAATACGTCACAGGCGAGGTTCAGTCAAAGCATCTCTTCCACCCAATCATTAAATAAAGCATTTAAAATTTTTACATATAGAAATAATGATGCATATGTACAGAAATACCGTAAATCGGGGTGAGTTTGATCAATTTTAAATTTTAATTCAATTTTATAAGCAAACATAAGAAAAAAATTATTTGACATAAATGGGCAACATTCAAATACTAACATAGAGCTTCTTTATTTAAAAAAAAGTTTAATATTTACTTAGTAAAAAAATAAAATGTTAGTTATCAACTTCATACCCGTGAGGTTCAAATCCCGAAATTCTAATACAATACAATACAATACAATACTTCATACTCCAAGTGGAGCTACTTTGGTCACTTAAAATAAAATGCCTAAAACTACTTGTATATCCTAGGAACAGATTAATCCCTCTCCTTTTGAAAATTGGCCAAGCAGTTTTTTTATTCACAGATTTATATAGTGGAGCGACTTGGATATGGGCTTGTGCTATTTCAATATAGATTGACGTATTAAGCTGATATTATAATATCAGATAAAGAAAATACACGAAGAAACATAAAATAAATAATATATATTTCAATTTACACATCTCACAAATCAAAACAAATCTATTTTTGTGAAAATATAATATTATTTACAGCGTTTCAGTCATATTTCTTTAATGTCTGTACGTGGTATAGTTGAAATATGAGTTTTTACAAGTTGTGATCCTTATCCACCAAATACAAGCCCATAAATTGAACATTTATTTTTATTACACATACATAATAGCAATTCAGCAAACTGATTTCATTTTTCCAAACATATTTTTTTGTTCAAGGACAAATACTACAAAATTTAATTTTCAGGGATTAATAACAGCACGGTTTTTTCCTCGTCTATGAGCAAAATAAATTAAAACAAAACAAATTTACGCATTTCATATTCATGCCATTCACAAATTGTACATTTTTTAATGAATTTTAATAAAAATATTTGAAAAAAATTTTATTTTAGAGTCTTGGGGCGAATATATTCCTCTTATTTTGGTAGTAACTGTTCAACAGGATTTTCTCCAAATTATAGGATGGTAGTTGTTATTATTGTGGAATCCAACCACTTCGACCGATTCGGCTTCTCAATCCGTGCGGCGACTTTAGAAATTGAAAGCAAAAACGGAGAGATTCTTTTTGCAACCAGGACTACATTTAAGGTGGTTTCAGCGTGTCTCCGTGTCCATGTAAAATTAACGAAATTTTCAGAATATATAACCAAAGTTCTAATATATTTATCTTAAAAATTTCAAGCAGATTGACCATGTAGATTCCGAGATAATTGATATCAAAGTTATTGACTTTTACACTGCTAGGATATGTTGACCCAGCAAAAACATCTTAATTTCTGAAAATACATATTGTTCCCTCCATGTAGGTTGTATGAAAAACATTTTCTAAGGTAGATTAAACTATTCAAAAATCAAATAAAAAAAATTGCAATTTTTCACCACATGGTTATTGCGTAAAAAATTATTGAACATACGACAAACTTGAGTTCTTGTATATTTCCCGAAAAACTTGGCAACGTTGCAGTTGCAAAAATCTCCCTGTACTAACTTAGATACTTTGAACTTGAAGCAAAATAATCTAAACAAACTGTTATTTTGTAGATACTATTAAATTTAATACTTAATCTTAATTAATAATGATAAATAATCAAATAGTACAAATAACGCTCATTCATATTTGACATCTTACAAAAAAAATAACAACCTAAACGTCAAATGTCAAATCTGACGTCGTATAGTAGTACCACGTTGAAAAACATAGTGCTGCGTTGCCACGATTATCATCTAACTACGCATGCTAGAAACCGTTCATAAAATTAATATTTCTCTAAAAAATCATATTCTAAAATATAAAATTATAATAAATAACCTATATGAACACAGTTCTGTGTCTACTTATATAATATATAATGAATTTTCTAAATAAAATTTTGTATGCGGAAAGTTGGTATTGGAGTCAAATGAATGACTTTATTCCACTTTAATTTAATGTTTTAGATTTTATTTAATAACATATATTTCTTTTAAATGGAAAAAATCTGTTACGGTATTCTTCCAACCCTTGAAATATTTTTCTACGGCAGTATTATATGTATTTAAGTTCTTTTTTCAATTTTTCATGAAGACTGTCAATTGATTTAAAAGTATCGCTGCAACCACCTTAAGACGATCAAGTGGTCAGCTTGAAGCGTCCGAATGCAATTTAATTGTAAGATGTTTTACAATTTAATGGCAATGACACATTGCCGAACCACGTAACTCTGGATTCGTACGTCGTCACATGCAGAGAGCTGTGCTTAAACCCGCCCAGCTACTGTCTCGACATCACGGTACAAGACACTGAAGATAACCCAACTTGGCTTGCAAAAGTGACTGCTGAACTGGTCCAGTTTCGTGGTACTGAGGGGTAAAGGGAGTACTCAATATGACAGCCAACATAGGCCCTCAAAAACCCGCGAGAATCGCTGATTAACGTGTAAAGTATAATTTGTATATATTCTGTAATTTATTATAATATATACAATATTCTATAAGTTTTTGAAGATTTTAAGTGAAATTGCTAATAAAATGTGGCCTATGCGATATGACACCGCCTAGCGGCGACATGGCGAACTGTAACCTCTTGAGCAGTCATAAAACTAGTGGAAGGGGTATGCAAGTTACCGGGGCCTGCTCGACATTCATAATAATTATATTTTTATTTAAACCGAGTAATGTTAAATCGTTTCAGTAATTTTTATTTTATTCGTCGATGGAAATTTTGCTGTTATTCGTGAAACTAGTACTTTAAATTTTAAATATAACTACCCCTCTTCTTTTCCAGACTTTTTTCACAAACAATACTCCGACACGTCGACATTATTAAAGTTCTCGCATTATGCACGTTCTCTTTCCTGATCTTCCTCTCTCTCACTCGTGGAAGCGTTGGTTGTGTGGCATAATATCTATGTAAACCGAGACTCAACTGCGTCTCATGTCTCATCCGTCCTATAATTGTAACAATAATGTCATATAAATTAGCTTAGATATTTACATAATGCACGAAATGCGAGCGAACAAGAGAATGGAGAATTAAATACGTCAGGAGGGAAAGACGAAAATGAAAAAATGGAAGAAAAGTAGGAATATTATTCGAGACAGTAGCTGTGCGTGTTTAGGCACAGCGCTCAGCTCTCCGCACGTGATGACGTATGAACCCGGAGTTCCGTGGTTCGAGACCCATAAAATCACGGCGTCGACACATTAGGCCACGGCGTCTAAAAGCATAGCGTATAATTTCTATCCTCACCACAAGGTCCACGGCGTATAATTTCACCGTGTCTGAAAGCAGTTAGGGCCACGATATCTAAATTTAAACGGTGTCGGCATATAGGGATAGGGCCACGACATCGAAACATGGGGCCACGGCGTATAATAACATGTTTATCAGTCTTGTCACTCGGTTTTGGTAGAAACTCTGATTGAACTGAACTAAATAAAGAACCCAATACCCTTCTTGAATCCCACATGATTGGTTTCGGTAGGAACTCAAGTAACACAGAGAAAGTGGCAATACTGATGAACATGTTATTATATGTCGTGGCCCCATGTGCCGACGCCGTGATTTTATACACCCTGGCCCTCACTGCTTTTGGACACGATGAAATTATACGCCGTAGAACCTGTGTTGGAAATATAAATTATACGCCAACTCAACTCTCTGCATGTGATGACGTATGACCGTAGTTTGAGTCTCCCGGCCGATATTATATAATAGTCGTTAAATTGTAAAAACATCTTGCAATTCAATCAAAACAAGCTGATCTCTCTTGATCGTCTGGTTGCAAACAAATTTCCGTTTCCGCATTGAATTTCAAAGGTCGTCGCACGAATTTAGTTTGAGATAAAATATTATACTTCACTACAATTGTTTATTGATTCTTTAAGTATAAATTTTTGTTGAAATAAAGTTTATTATTCTTGTACTGACCACTCGCTACATTAGTTCATTGTGCTGGCAGATCTCTTATTTAACAACAACAAATTTTCCAATTCTAAAGAAAATTCTGGGTAGTTTATCTATTAAATAAGTGAATTCTTCGCTTCTATAGCCCTATTCACACATGGATTCTTTGGGGATTCTTTCTTACTTCCGAATTATGAAAAAATAAACTGTTTTGAAGGTATAAATGAAATAGAAATTCTTCTTTTCCTAGGCTCATTAAAGATAGCGGCGTCGCAATTTGAGAGGCAATATTCTTCTCAAGATTCAGGAGCATGAAATAATCCTGGTGTGAACAGGGATTAAAACCCTCAATATAGTTTTTATGCCGCAGGCTAATTATAAAATTAGTCGTTTTATAAAACGCTTAAGTAGTCTAAAACGCTTGGTCTTTTAATTTTGCTAGAAACTCTGAACTGAATTAAATAAACAACCCAAAATCCTACTTGAATCCCACTGACTCGGTTTTGGTAGACACTCTGATTGCACTGAATTAAATTTAAAAAATCAATACCCATCTTAAGTATTAAATACTCGGTTTTGTACAAACTTTGATTGAACTGAACTAAATAAACCCAATACCATTCGTAAACCCCACATACTCAGTTTTGGTTGATTGAACTCAAGTTAATAAAGAATCTAATACTCTTCTTGAGTGAAATGAAATGATGCGACATTGTGCTTCATAATATGCCTACATGTCTAGGCTTTTTATAAAAAGCCTAATTTTACAATCTGCCTACGACGTATATAACAAAAAAGTTATAATTCTAGTATAATCTAAAAAATGGTATTATGATTTAAGCGAAAAATGAAATAATCCTAAAAAAATCTGTACTCTTATTCCCGGAATCGCATTTCGCACGTAGCGTCAGTTCATCACCGGCCGCTAGGCGGCGGCACCGGCACTGTACCGCTATGAAAGATATCTGCATTAAATGTGTCAGATTATAAGCTATGAAACGCCATTTACATAATTGTGTTATTTGATATATACGAGTTCCAGGCTGCTGGAAAAATAATATCCTGAGACCGCGCGCCACGCTGCCTGGATCCAATTTAAATTGATTAAATTCCGCGCGCTCGCAGAATGTTATTTCAATTCAGACGCTCATTTTTTCGCTAAGTATAACAGCTTTTATGGATTTTTTACTACGGGGGCTGCGAATAGCCTCAATGTGAATATACACAAGAAGGACCAGGGAGGTGCAAACAGCAGACCAAATGGCATTTTATAAATATACACAGCGAGTTATTTCTGCTTAAAACGTCTCCCTTTACGTTTACATTTTATTAAATTAAATGTCATAGTAGATACACTTCGTGCATATATTTTACTGGGATATAGTACCTACTCATACTCAACTTAGTAATCATATAGCAAAAAGAATTTTTTTAAAATTCGTAAATTTAAGGACAGTTTTCGCAAGAAACACGTTTTTGAAACCACTGGATTGTTGATTGTATAATGGGTATCTGATTAACTATGAATGGAATATTAATTAAATGTGCAACGGCAAAAATAGTATTTTTATGTAATTAAATTTAAAATAGTGATCCGAAACGGTTTGATTAAGAGGAACGGTTACTGCACTACAAAAATTTATCGGTCCGGGTCGCTTATTATCAAAAGAGTCAATTTCTTAGAATTTTAATAAGTGTACCCAATACGACTCTAGTTTGGAGGTGGAACTAAATTGAAATTTGAATATTTATTCGAATATTTACACTGCCTGACCTTATTTTTGTGTCAAAAAGGGGTTTAGTTTTCACCGTAAAATTTAGTCTAAATATTAAAAAAATTTAACAATTTTTTTTTAAATTTGTAGAAGAAAGTTGGTTCTGTGACATTTCTGTATTGAAATTTTAAATACACTTTAAAATGAATTACAAAATTGCCAATGTTTATAACGCCTATAATAACAAATCAAGCAAAAATTTGAAATTGTAATACACAAATGTCATACAAACAACCTTCCTCTACAAATTAAAAAAATTAATATTTTAAAATGTTAATATTTAGATTAGATATGATGGTGAAAACGAAACCTTGTTTTCACTTGTAAATTGTACCAGTATCCGTTCCTCTTAAAAAACCTGGAAAATGAAGTTTCTAATTTTGAGAAAATTCTTTCAGTTCCGTGATAAATAAATTGAGCACTATATGCAATTAAAATTTAAAATATATGCACGAAGTTGCGTGATTCACAGTGTATATTCCAAAACAAATTATTTTTATTTATGAAATTATCTTGAAGTCAAAATAAACTGATATAGTTTACTCGGGACGAAAACACTTTTGCAGTCATTTTCAACTTTAAATATGTGTTGATGCACAACTTCATGCATATATTTTAATGGCGCATAGTGTTCATTTCACTCACGAAACTGAAAGAATGTTTTCAAAATTCTTAATTTTATTTTCCGGGTTTTTAATCATACAGTTTTGGGTCAAAAAAAAAATGGAATTTCATAAATTTACTATTTTCGGCATTGCTTAATTAATTAAAATTTACTCCATTCATAGTTAATCAGATATCTATTAACAATCCAGTGATTTCAAAAATGTGCTTGTTGCGAAATCTGCTCTTAAATTTACGAATAAAAAATATGATCATTAAATTGAGTACTACCATTAAAATATATACACGAAGTTGTGAATCAGTTAATAAAAATATCTCTTTTACTGCACATGAGAATTATATAATCTAGATAAAATACAGAACAAGTGTTTCGTTGCACATGTTAAAAAGAGCAGTTCGATGCACCAGCGCTCGAGCAGATAACTTTCAAAGTTATGCCTAATTAAAAACATATTTAAATATCGCTCTTGCCTCACTGTAGCAGCAACAGCATGCAGTAGCTGCTTAAATATGAACGCAATTATGAAAATTAATATTCTCCAGCTGTTTTATTCGCCGGCATTATAATAATTTTAATTTAGTTTTTTCCTCTCGCGTTGTAAATCTGTAATTTTGCGGCTTGTATTGTTTGTTGTGGCGCTAGTGTCGCCGGCGTACTGGACAACGTAATGAGACACGTGTCAAGTGCGGATATTTTGGTTTTTGTGGAATATTACAATATTAACTAGGCTAGAGGAAATGAAGCGAACAAAACAACACATACAATTTAGGGATTCGTGCTTTAAATGAATTAGTTGAAGACGGGTACACGCACACACTCTTCATTTGACTTTTTTGAGAACGTCTTGAACACTAGAACATTCTTACATGAAATCATAAAACTTGCGAAACTTCATAAGAAAACATAAAAAGAAAATTTTATATTGGCACATTATAATATTTACTTATTACTCACTTGTAAACGTCCTTACCTTTGAATATGAATCTTTACAAGTTACTAACCTGTAAAATTGACAGCTTACTTGTAAAAATTTGACAAGTTAGTAGCTATTAAACGGTAGTAATACTATACTTCCAAAGCTTATGGTTATGAGAAATCATTTAAGACAATTTTGACAGAACAGTTGTGTGTTAATGAGGTAATTTTGTTAATTTTTTAATGTTGTACAATACACACAAGGTAACTCTTTTACTGTTTCAAGGAGGTGACAGGCTCGCCGGTCATTTCCTACTTTCAGTAAAAAACCTTGTTAGTAATGTAATATATGTACTATTTTTGGCCTTCTGAAGTATAAACATAACAATCACACATTGTTGGCGTCTATAGTAGTTGCGATTTTACACATGCCATGACGTTATCGCATATTATTCGGTAAAGAGCATCGAATTTTATTGCTTTAATAGACCATTAAATAAAAAGGTAACTTTAAAATATAAAAAGAGAGCTCACAAAAATGCTACTTTACACAATTTATTATTCAACAGAGTCTGAAATAAATAAACAGATTGATTTAAACCAAATGCGGAAACAGTTATGATATGAATGTGTAAAATCGTAACTACCATAGACGTCAACGATGTGTGACTGTTTGTTTACAGTTCAGGAGGCCAAAAAAACTATTACCATTTTTGTACTGGCCACAAAATACTCGCAACGTTAGAAACTGGGCTAAGAAAATGTCAGTGAAGAGATCTAGATTTAAGAGAAACTAGATTACCAACAATTTAACTGCTGATACTCGCAAACTTATTTGTTACGTTTTATTTACCGTATTATTTCTATTCCAACTTGTCGAAATTTTAAAATAAATCTCAGAACTTTCTGCAACAAAAACAAAGCCATTCATCTGAAATTTTACAAGTAATTAACCATTCAGTCCGTATATATTTTCTACAAAACACGAAAGATCAAAACTTTAAAAACATTTCACGTAGATTTATTCCCGCTGCATTTGCTGAGGTAAACACAGAATAGAAACTGTATTCTTTATATCTTGTAACTTCTATGTGCTATATGTTTTGCCTTCTTGTTCCCTCTCTTACACATAACTGATACAAGTTTCTTTGTTACAGGTTTCGGATTTGTCACATTTCAAAGTGAAGATGTCGTCGATAAAGTTTGTGAAATCCACTTTCACGAAATAAACAATAAAATGGTAAGTTTTTTTGGAGATTTAGACATAAACACGAAAACAAGGGTTGGGTTGCTTCCTAGTTGTAATTCTGGGATATATAGACTTCTAGAGAGTTTTTACTTCCCTATTTTATAAGGGAAGCATTGTTTTATCTTTGTTAAGTTTACGTAAAAAAATTCTGCAGAATGATTTGCTGATGTTCATTATTTTACCAATAATTATTCATCTTAATGATTACATTACTAAACTAGAATCATTCTAACAAAAATTACACACTTAATGATCTCAATTTCTATTTTCTATATTACATCACTATTACAAGTAATTTAGAATTATATTAAATATTCACCAAAAATCTTCTGAGGGGTATTTTGAGAAAATAGATTTATTGAATTGATTTTAGTAATTAGGTGGACTAATAAAAATTGGCAGCAGTTAATAATAATACAAAAAAAAATACAAATTGATTTTTTATTCGTATACAGGTTGGTGGAGGTGAAATGCGAACATAGGGAACATACATAACAATCGAACTTTTATGCAAGGTATCTTGATATGTTTTGTAGTAGTGTTACAAAACGAAGTAATGTGAATTTGTGTGGCAAAAAGAGTAATCAATAACAGAAATAATAATAAAAATCTAAAAGTGCATGTAAACTTTTTCGTTCTACTCGTACACATACATTATTATGCAAAGAAAATATTTTAATGAAAATAAAAATTTCAATAATATGACAGCTACTTTGACATTGATAGTACTTATTCCACGTATATCAAGATGCCTAGCATGATAACTCCATTGTCATATATTTCCTTATGTTCGCATTTCACCTCCACCAACCTGTATATTGTTGCATCCGGCAAATTATACCGGAGAGCCAGAATCTAGAATTATTGAATATTCACAAAAAATTTCCTGAGGAGTATTTTGACAAAATAGATTTACTAATTAGGTGTACTAAAAAAATTGGCAGCAATTAATAATTATACAGAAAAATTCACAACTTCGTGGATTTATTTTAATGGTATACAGTACCTACTAATGAACTTACTGATCATGAAACTTATTTTTAAATAGTTACCTACGTTAATTTAAGAGTAGTTTTCGGAAGAGGAACATTATAAGATGTAGTTTGATTGTGAAATACGTATATTCATTTAAAGTCTAGACATCATTAATTACACAATTGCCGAGGCTTTTGGTAGAAACTCTGATTGAATATACTGGAATGGAACTAAATCATTTACTCACTACCTTTCTTGAGTCATTAACATCTGATATTTGAACATGTTCTAAGATATTAGAATAGGTAAATGTATTTTTTACCTCTCGCGTCATATTCTGTAACGAGTTAAAGTTTTCGAGTCTGAGTTTTTGGAGCACGTTTTAGGATCCCTAGAGTAGGAAATTAACATTTTAGAGATGTTTGTCTGTCTTTCTGTCTGTGTGTGTGTGTTAAAATTTTTTCGGAAACGATAACTCAAAAATATCAAACATTAAAATTCAAAATTTTATACTTATGGTTTTAATACGAAACTTAATAGCCCAATATAATTTTGTTTTCAATTTACAAACCGGAAATAGTACTTTTAAAAAAAATTACGATACATAATTAATTTAAGATAATTTTTTCTTAATGAAAGATGATGTCATTATTATGTACAATTAGTATTTTATAATTTTTTCTGGATCTGGTATAATTTAAGAATAACTAAAGTTAAATATATTTATTATAATATTGTATTTGAAACTTTCGGTATCTTGTAGTTCATGATGGTTTAATATTTTTGTTACTACGTAAAATTTAAATGATGATGACATTAACAGTGACAGTAACAATAGTAAAATATCGTTTACTTATATCTTCTTCTGCAGTTTATATAAAATTACTAAAATATTAAATATTGTTGTGTGCAGTAGTACCTATATTAGTAGGTATATTAATTTGTATAAGTAAAAAGAATAGAATAAAAATGGCGAAAGGTCTTGTCCTGGCCCCATCAGATTTTTTTTATATAAAAGCAGCTTAAAGTATCGGTATATATCCCGAACCGGAATTCCGGCCAAATAACCGGTAACAGTATCAAGGCCGGATTTCGTGCCATCACTAGTTTAAATCATAGGCATGACACAATGACACACAATGTCTCAAGTTACCTCTCCCTTAATGGTCCAGTCATCTTTTGATTAACGGACAATATGTGATTCTGCTTTAATATTTGTTGGGTAAAAGGCGTGATAGATATGTACATTATAAAATAATTCCCTCATTTCGTTTACATCTTTTGTCTCTACATAATTCAAATTAAACAATAAATCCTTCCGTTTCACTTGTTACAACAATTTCAATTTGAACTTTAGTCCCGTAAACAAAGACACAAAATTACCACAATTCATTACCCCTTCCCTGGTTTGTTTTTCCCGTTGTGTTTAATTGACAGTGTGTATTGTTATCGTGTTTGAGCTTGGTTGGCGAGGGGGGAAGGGTTAGCAGTGGATTCCAGTGGGGGAAGGGGGACGCTACCTGCGCGCTTTCACTGTAGCATTCTCGGCATTGTTTCGAGTTATAGCGTCACGCTTCAGACGATTATAATAGCGCGGTATAGTTTGTAGGATTGTAGCAAGGACGACTAGCGCAAGGACTAGCGACAGGATTTAACAGCGGTAACAGGGTGACATTGGGACAATAGGGGAAAATGGGCGAGTTTGACAAGTTGGCGGAATTGTGCTCAAAAATTGTAACTATAATACAGATTTCACCATAATAGAATTGTCAAATTAGTTAATTCAATTAATACTTAGGTGGCAAATCACTGTACATTTTTGTTATAAAAAGAAACAACAATCAATCTTTTATAATATTTAACGTAAACGTGTACAAATTCAGCAAACAATTTTTGAACCTTTTTTGAACAATGCTGTTTCAGCTCGTGATTGTATAAATCTTATACATTAAATAAATAATGGAAACTGCGCTAAAATTGGCGGACTTATTTCTCTTACGTCAAATTATGATAAAAATTGTATTGAATGTATAGTTTTCAAAATTCATCAAAAATACGATTTAATATTACACGTGCTATGAATTTAATCGATTAAATTTGACTCGTTTTGCTTATGTAATAAATTTTGCTTAAAAAGTGTTTGAGTACATAATAATTTCAAAAAACCCGAGACCGTAGGTCCAGGGATTTTATCTGAAATTATTATGTACGATAACACTTCTTTAAAAGCAATTTTTTTTGAATAAGCAAGGCGATTCAATTTTTTAGCATGAAGGATTATAATATGTCAAAATTATTTCATTTGTTATTTGTTATTCAAATATGTTGAAAAATTAATTATATAAATTAATGGCAATGTTCTTGGTATCGGCAAGTCGTTGTCAATGTGATGAGGTTTCAAACTAAATATTTTTGTTACTGTAACAAATACTTATTAGCTATTACAGCCAAATATTTTTGTAACTACAACCAATCGCTTCATTTTTTGCAAGTAACATGTATTATCCACACAGCTAATATTTTTTGCTCCTGTAGGAAAATTTATTCTATCCATTACTTAAAGTTCGGTTTTGTTTCTGTTGCTATAGCAAAAGTGGAGGTAGCAATTTGCCACTTTAATTTGTATTAATAACTATTGAAAAACTGTTTTTAAGGTTGAAATATAAAATCTCTCAATGCAGTTGAAAGAAATTTCTTCTTTGACGACAATGACAATATTCCTTATCCGTTTAACTTGATCTCATTTATCGGTTCTTTCTTTCTACGGGGCAAATCCCAGATAAAATCTATGAGCAGAAAGCAAAAGTGATTATCTTTTAGAGGGAATTTGTCCAAATTTGTAAATCCATATCTGTCCTCATTACAAATGTCTTACCAGGCATTATTGAATTCCTTTCGGGTAAGATAATCTAACATAATACTTGACTATCCTTAGCGTATAAGAACCAAGGAGAAGAGGATGAAAAAGAGGGGATGTCGTTTCATTCCCAGACCTCTTTAGATTAATAACGTTGTCACTTAAAGACGGGGGTTTCATGGGCTAAGGCCTTTGCGCCCTGGATACATTCAATGATAAAGCTTCAACTTTGTACGCCATGACATTTCGGACATTCCCAGTTTATAAGCGGACATTGTTTCATAAGAATTTGTTAATTATACCCACGGTTAAAGAATAATTAGGCAAAAATATGATCCTTTATTAAATTTATAGTTTAATGTAGACTGTAATTCAAGAGTATGAAAGTTTATGCACGAGCTGAAGACGAGTGTCTACTCATCCGAGTCAATTATAGCCTCGATTACCTATAGCTATTATGTGCGAGTCAAATACGCGACGTTTTATTTACGATTTTTTAAATAAAACATTTCTTTCCAAATTATTATTAATTTAAATATTAATCTAACCTGACATTTTGTTGTAGTTCATTATTATATCATAGTGTTGAATAATGGACTCATAATACAATAGTGTTGCATTGTGAATCTAATATTCAATGGTCGTAAAAACGTAAACGAAGAAGGGAAAAATATTGTGAAGAGATTTATATAATCAAATTAATTTTATACTGTAGCTGCAATTCTGCTTATTTTATTACTTTATACATAACAGTTACAAAACACAATGAATAAAGAATAAATTATTAAGAAATAATAAAAATAAAATAATTCGTGTAATTTGCCAGGCCGAATTGCACCCTCCCCAAATCTCCTCTTCTTCTTGTTAGCCTCCCCCCATACATCTTCCTTCTCGAATCCTTGGTCCTTACCGCGCTACTATCAAGTCCTCTGTGCCCAGCCCGCTCTGCAGTCCTGGCTTAGTCCTGGATGACTGCAATTATTCCTTGCTCGTTAATTCAGCGCGTTATTAAAATCAAGAGATTCTTCCTCGGTGAGTCGCGCTCTGACGAATCACTGACTGCGGTTGTTTCGGCAACGCGGGGTATGTTGAGGTGGACAAAGTGAAATACGGCCATGAGAACATGCTAATGGGGGAAGGTTCATTTCAGATTGAATTAGCGCGGTTTTGAGGAGTGCGGGCCACGGCGTATAAAATCCTTAGCCCTGTTCGCACGAGGATTCTTTGAAGATTCTACCAAGATCTGAATCCTGGAATAGAAGAAGTTTTCTTCTTTCTAGTGAGAATTACTTGTTATATTGCTGTGCCGGTAAATTGAATCTTCAATGAGTCTTAGATAAGAAGAATTTATAATTTATTGAATGCTTCAAAACCAAATTATCACTAGAAAGGAGAAAACTTCTTCTCGTCGCGTAATATTTGAGTTCAAATTTGAAATGCGTTTATTAATATTGTGCTACATACACCTTACATAAATATTTCCCTTTTAAATTTATATTAAATACTAGCGAACCCGGCTCGCGTTGCTATGCCTCCAACTCGAATTTAAAGGAATCTCGTTATAAAAATTCTAACAATACAATTACCATACAATACATGGTGGAAATTCTAACTACGCCCATGACACCTTACCAAATTTGAACCCAATCGGGTACCGCTATTTTGTTTAAAGATGGCGGACTGATATTTTAGTATGCTCATGTCATAAATTAGATCATAAGTTATAACCATTACAAATTTGAACCCAATCGGTGCAGTACATTTTGAGTTAGCTAGTCACCATTTTGTTTCAAGATGGCGGACTAACATTTTAATATACCTATTTTTCAAGACAGATACTTAGCCAAATTTTAACGCGGTCCCCCCCAACCCCTCTGAGAAATGAAATTTAAACCCAATCGGTTACCGTCATTTTATTGTGCTCATGTTAATTACATCTTAAGCTATTACCATACCAAATTTGAACTCAATCGGTGCAGTAAACTCTGATACCCGCCGACAACAATGCAATTTGACATTATATAAACATCAAATACTTAAATTTAAAAAAAACTAAATACCAACCAATACTAACAATCCACAACTGTCTGTTTCAAAATACCTAGACCAACTGATTTCGAAATTCCTATTCAACAACTAATACATAGTAGTTTAATTAAATGTCTGATTATCTAATCTGTTTTGTTATTTTGTTCAATTAAGTGCCAAATCACTGTACATTTTCGTAATAAGAAGAAACAATTTTGAATTTTTTATTTTTTTTGAAAATATAATATAGCCTATGTCATCCGCGGATTGTGTAGCTTGCCAACGGTGAAAGAATTTTTCAAATTGGTCCAGTAGTTTCGGAGCCTATTCAATTCAAACAAACAAATCTTTCCTCTTTATTATATTAGTATAGATAATATAAATAGATATTAAATTTGGTATTAACTGAACTAAATAAAGAACCCAATACCATTCTTGAATCCCACATATTCGGTTTTGGTCTCTAGAACCACAGAAATTGTGACAATACATGTTATTATACGCCGTGGCCCCACTTTTTTTAAACAACGTGGCCGTACTGATTTTAGTCACGGTGAAATTATACGCCGTGGATCCTGTGGTAGACCACGGCGTATTATATATAGGTGATGTCACGACCATATATAGGCGCGAAGTTGACGTCTTAAGTGGGATAGTTCAGATATTTGACCGCTAGATGTCTCTCCTTACCAGAGCCTGGTTCATAACCTATATTTTTAATTCGAAATAACTGTCAAAATACTTTTCACACACAACATCCCGTGGAGATTAATTTGTAAACCGTCTTAGAATTAGGCAAGTAACACGTCCCATTTAGACGAGGAGATATTGTATTTTGTAATGTCAATCTGTCAATTTTGTATATATGTTTCATTGTTTATCAAAGGAAGGGTTACTTGTCTCATTTTTTTCGGCGCTGACACCATTGACCAATCCATAGGAGGGTCCCTATGGTGGCCATCTTGCGCACGTAATCCGTCAGATTTCAGTCTCTCGCGACCTGACCTATAGTTTATACACCGTGGAATAGACATTATACATCATGATTTTATACGCTGTGGCTTGCACTCCGACCATACATCTTCCTTCTCGAATCCTTAGTCCTTCCGCCCTACAATCAAGTCCTCTGTGCCCAGCCTACTCTGCTGTCCTTGCTTAGTCCTTGGATGACTGCAATTATTTCTCGCTCGTTAATACAGCACGTTATTAAAATAGAGAGATTCTTCCTCGGTGAGTCGCGCTCTCACTGATCACTGACCGCGGATTGTTGCAGCAACACGGGGTTATTTGTTGATGTGCACAAGAGTGAAATGCGAGAAGGTGATAATGGGGGAAGGTTTATTTGAGATTGAATTCAAGTAGTATTTATGTGTTTTGTAAGGGTTAAATGTCTGCTTTATAGGGTTTTAATACTTTAGAACTGATATTTTATAGGAATATGTTTTACTGGCTGATTTTGTTTTTATTACAGTCAAACTTCGGTAATTTGAATCGTACAAAACGTCTTTCTTGGACTTTAGTTACTGAAATATATTTCTTTGACTTAATATTATATTACTTTATAAAATTTTTAAGTTTTGCTACATACTAATCCCATAATGTAAATCTCGCAGGAAATAATAATTATGATTCCTTTTTCTGCACCAGTCAGTAAATTATTATGCCTCAATCAATTTATCTGTGCAAATTATAGTTAGGTTAATATTGCTGTTTTATGATGTAATTATTGAGATATGAAATGAGATTATAGAACTGTACATGTTACTATAATGAAATCCAACAACTTTTAGACCAATTCATCTTGATATATTTAGAATGTCATTCCATGCCAAAGAGAGATTATTATGAAACCAGAACTTAATTTAAACGATCAAGTGGTCAGCTTGAAACGTCTGAGTGCGATGATTTTTCACACACTGCCGGCCGAGAGACTTGAACTCCGGGTTTATAAGTCATCACACGAGAGTGGATATGATGCCAATATCGCACGAGAACGAATTTGTAGTCACGATTCCATTTGGGGGAGGGGGGTGTCTGCGAACGTTCGCGTGCGATATAGGTAATCCACTCGACTTGTACAGCCTATTTTTCTACGATCATATTCATTTTTTGCAATAAAATGCAAGTAGGGTTACCTACATCAATTATTTTTTGACATATGACAATGGAATATTTGTTGCCAACGTAAAAAACAGTTCATTTAATGTGTTTAATTATTATTTATCAAGATAAAAACATAATTTGCACGCATTAATAATTTTTTGACGTATTTGAATTTCATATCCACTTATCCACACCTAGTGTGGATATGACATCCATATCTACACATGACAGTATGTAGATAATATGTTGCCAATATCGGGAAGGGAGTATAAAAAATATGTAACTACATCCGGTATGTTTTTTGTGTTGCAGGTGGAGTGCAAGAAAGCGCAGCCGAAGGAAGTAATGCTTCCGGCCAACCTAGCCAAGACTCGCGCCGCAGGCCGCGGGACTTACGGTGAGTTGTTGCCTCACACTAGCCCAGCCGCGCCCGCCCCTCTCGCCGGTGGGCCCCCCGCCGCGTCGTACCGCTACGCCCCCTACCCGCTGCCCGTGCTGCCGCTCGCAGTGCCGCTGGCGCCGCCGCCCCCGCTTTATGACGTCACGGGCGCCGTGAAGCGCGTGTTCGCCGCGCTCAGGCCCGTCACGATGCCCAGGCATCACGCCCCGCTAGCGTACTCAATGAATGACTTGCTTGGGGTTCAAGGCTTGGAGCTCAATGCGCTGTATCCCAGCGCGGCGGCTGCTGCGGCTGCCGCTGCGCTTGGGCTGTGACTCAATGACGTCAGAGCTTTGAATTTAACGTGATTGCCTAACGCTAGTCATACTCAACGGGGTCGTTTACCATTTCTTTTTACCAAATGTCTTAAATATATGACTTGCAAGGCTTGGAGCTTAATGCGCTGTATCCCAGCGCTGCCGCTGCTGCGTTAGGGCTGTGAGTCAGTGACGTCAGAGCTTTGAGTTTAACATGATTGCCTAACGCTAGTCATACTCAACGGGCTCATTTACCTTTTTTTTTCCAAAGTCCTAAATATAAATTTTTGAAGTAGCTCCTTGCATTCGTGACGTCAGACATATTCGTGTTGCTCGTCAAACGTCTAACATGATTGCCTGAACGCTAGTCACACTCAATGGGGTAATTTACCATTTTTTTATGAATCTTCAAGTATTAATGTTGTTCTAGCTTTTAAAAGTTTAAATTGATTAAAGATTACTTTTAAACGAACAAGTTTTAACCACCATAGCGTATTACATAGAAAAAATCTGATCTTTTAAAGATCATAGAACATATTTATTTAATTTAGATCAAGATCGACATCTTAAAAGATAAGATGATCTAAATCAGATCACCGATCACACAAATTGATCTAGATCAGTCGCATCACTGCTTATTGGTCAAATGTTCACTAGCCTACCGCTATGTTGCTGTTTGGAATGCATTCGTAAAAATGCCTATTTTAAAACATTAATTCAAGCGTACCTTAGTATTTTCAAGAACTTGAAAATTTATTGAAAATTTCTCATAAGTAAACGACCCCGTTCTAAAATGCTAGGGATTGTCCCGATCTGATATTTCGTGACCCATACTCTTTTCTCTTCAATTCAAATAAGTTGGAAACGGCCCATATTTAACCCGTGCTTGGTTCTTGCAACCATATGGTTACGTTGATTTTTGATACCTTTACTAGGTAAAGTGCTTAAAACCATAACAATAAATTTGATGGCGAGAAGAAATTTAAATGGTATCTCTTTCTTTTAGTAGAACTGATACCATATGGTAGCTTTTAAAATCAATGTTATTATGTACATAACCATATAGTTACAGAGACCATTTTGTAACTCGGGTTCCAAGTTTATAAAACCGGTAAATTCTGACCCCATAAGAAAGTCAGTCAAGTAGTTGGAGCGAAATGTAATCCAAAAGGCAATCATGAAAATTTGGAATAATTCGTTAAAATTTAAATTTAAAATATCTAAATGTATTTCTCTTCTCATATATTGATATATAAATGTTTTGTGGTCGCTTTCAAGCGTTTAAACTTATAAACACTAAAGTCCCTAACATATAACAAGCTTCTGCACCCTTCCTAGCCAGCAATGATGTCACACTGCTAAGCTAATATACACAGAGTCAGTCGAACCGTAGCTAGCTTCGTAGTTGATATATTTTTGAAAGACATATACTGTAGCACAACGAATCTTTCTTTTTGAGGACTTTTCCTGTCTCTAAACACCTAGGGACGAACTGTGATCGTAGTGGTAGATTAGTCACCTCTTTTTGAACAATTTTTCGTACAAAATTCTACAAGACTGGTAGAGTAGGGTTAGTAGAGTCGTAGACCCAGATAGATAACCACAAGGGTTGTGTGCCATATTAGAACGCTTACTGTAAAATAACCGTAGTTAGTGCTATTTAGAAACAATAATATAAACAAAATTTTTACTTAATATTTAGTATTTACTAGTAGTTTACAAATGTATTTCGAAATAGCTTTTGTAATAACTGGATTATACCAGAAATCCAAAAATGAATTCATTTACGGGTATATTGGAATCATACTAATTTTTTTTAGAGAAATTACCACATGAGTACGTTTGACCACAAATTTTAGTTCAATTGTCATAATTTTATAATTCGAATATTATTATCATGTCCAGCCATTTTTAAGTATTCAAACATTGTTATCAGGACCTCGTGTTCCACTCGGGCCGATTAATTCATTTTCGAAAAGCATTCAAAGCACATGCACATTTAATGAAATTATAAGTAGCATTTTTAAAAAATGCGTCACAATTTTTATGTGCATTCCAAACGTAGCCGTACCTTCATGATCTACTCGGACCGATTAATACATTTTTGGAAAGCACGCAAAAATTCTGACACGTGTGAAATTATATATAACAATTTTTGAGGATATTTCAACTTTAACATTCAAGATACAGCAACAGTAACATTATGCAATGAGTTTATAATGATAGCTATTAATACGCGAGTATGAAGTTTACGATACGAATCATGGCTAGGTTCGTAATTTGTTAATAGCCATTATACACGAGTTGCATGCACTATTTTTTCTACTCCCATGCTTTTAGTAACAAAAAGATCTATGCATTTTAGGGCTGTCAAAAGTATTCGGTTAACCGGTCAACCGATTAACCGGTTACTCGTATCCAGTTATTTAATAGTTAAGTATTCGGTTACATGGTTAACGTGTTTTAACCGGATATGGTTAACCGGTTTCAAACCGGCAAAAATAGATTATGGTTAACTGGTTTTTCGGTTCACCAGTTAGAAAAATAACGGTTAACTAGTTAGCAGTTTTAATGATTTTTTGACAGCCCAAAAGCATTTGCATGAAATTTACTTGCGTGTTTTAAAATGAAAATCTGTATCGAAATGAATGTCATTCAAGTACAGACAATGCATATTTAATAAGTAAATTAAAGCATCGTAGTAGAAAAACTTATTTAAAGTTAAAAATAATATGGTTGGACCAAAAGCTAGCAAAACAAAGTGATTTACTCTAAAAAAATATTAGTAGAAGTTGTTTAGATATAACGTAAGCGCCCTAGTATAGCATAGACCCTCCTAGCCAAAGAGATAATTTTTATACTGAGTAGCCTTGAAGCCCGTGACGTCATAAGCACCCCTGTACATTAAACTAGATATAGTTAACAATTGACGATCAACAACTCTCTTGTAAAATGAAATCTCAGCTTGGGTGAATTTGCCCTTATTTTTCCACGAATCTGTGACCAGTAGACGTTGTGGCATAGTATCTAATAGTACTTGATAGTCGCATCATCATGAAATTCAAGTGTCTATGCTACTCGATTATTATTGATTAACAGTCATTTAATGAGAGATTGGCTACATGTGATCATAGGGCCGTAGGTAGGATAATATAGAAGCAGAGATTATCTATGTAATATTGTTATTGTATATATTAAGACAGTTGTATCTACGGCGAGGCGTGTCCCAGGAAGATTACACGTTATACGTTCTATGTAGCCACAATTTTATCATAAATACCCCTCCCCCCCCTGAATTTGAACTTTAAGAATGATTTTATACTACCAAAGTAGTAAACTGTTCCAATTTTTTTTAAGACTAGCGTAACTCTAGATTTATCTTGGTTTAAAATTTGTAGTAAATGTTTTGTTCTTAAAAAAATATCTTGCAAGACGAATATTTTTTACGATTATTAAAAATAATACATTCATTTTGTAAGTATCTACATATTGACAGCGAGTTTAAAACATTGCACAATTAATTAAATTTTAAATTTATTATTTAAATTATTATCCAATCAACAATCCAGTAGTTTCAGAAAGGTGTTTCCGGCGAAAAATGTCTATTCATTTACGAATTTAAAAAAGAAATTGTTCCTTCATCAGTAAATTGAGTTAAAATAAATGCACTATGTTCTAAAAACTAAAGTTTATTGGAATAACATAATGTACGCGTACTTATAGAAAGGATAATAGGTCGCTACTGCGCAGCATATAACGATGTCCATAACCTCACTTCTTAAACCCCTTCTTTTTGAGTTGGACTCGTCCAAATGAATTCCTTTCTTAAGTACGATAATTCTATAAAGTACCCCACCTTCCTGGGATACGCCCCCCGCTACCCGCCCACTCAAGTCAGTCCGGCAGAGACCTGGGATGGTTTCCAGGTCCCGCAGTTCAGTGGGTAGCCATGCGAGCCACGCAAGTCCCCCCCACACCCCGGTGGGATCTGCGCTGTTGCCATTGCCTGGTTGCGCATGCGCGCGCACACAACCTAACCAATCAGAGTTGGCCATTGTGAGGTGCGCTTAGGAGAGGGGATGGAGTGGAGAGGTGGCGCCCAATGGGATTGTAGTATTTTCTTGACTAGATAAATTAAAGAGTAGGACTAAATCCAAAGAATTTTGTTCTACTCTACACTAATTTGTTAATCTCATAAATAGTTCTTTCTTGGATTTGGAGATATAGTAGAGGCACGGAATCAAAAGAGGTACGTCATCATACAAATGACCTATAAATGGCTATGACGCTATTACTGATATATGTCGTCATCAATGAATATTTTTATATGTAAAATTTTTGTTGATGACGATATAGATCATAAATCACAGCGTCACAGCCATTTATAGGCCATTTATTTTGATGACGTGCCTCTTCTGATATAGTACAGTGCGAACAGCATTTGCCTCTGTAGACACATTATTGTACCATCAAAATAATAGGCTACTTGACTGATAAGTGGGTAACAGATAAACAATAAATTTTATTTAAGAAAATTATGTTTTTGAATAAATTTAAAAGAAAATCGCATGGCACAAATAACAGCCAATGGAAGAGTTGATTAAAATAGTGGTAAAACCATGGTTGTCATTGTCATTTAGAGTGTAATAAGGTATAAAAAAAAACATTTATTATTGTTAAATACAAATTTAATGGAAATTTCAAGTTTCTATTATAAACATAATTCAAAAATATAGCGACGGTGTCATTACGAGTTTCTTACCAAATCTGCACTCGTGCATTAATTCATGTCAGGAAATTTTGTATAGTGCATTCCAACAAAGTAATCAGTTCTCGTGTACCACTCAAACTAATTAACACTCAAACAAATTTCCGGAAAGAATAATGCACATGTGAGATTATAAGTAAAAAAATTCATTATTTTCTATAAGAGAAATGGAAGCATTCTACCTCACATATAAAATATTCAATATTATACTGCCCTCCTAAGCACAGAGGGGGTATCTACAGTTGTTTCAGTTTCGAGATAATCGATGTTTTTCACTTAATACTGTAGTAATTTTGTAGTGGCTTGTACATACCCCTAAGTTAAATGAACGTTTAGACTCTTTCGAGCGTAGATACGGCTTCAAAACCTTAGTTTTACATATATTACAACTTCTATAGTTACTAAGCGATTCTAACTCATTTTTCAAAAAAATTGTAGATATCCCCTCTGTGCTTAGGAGGGCAGTATACCAATTTGCGTCCCATGTTTTTATCTGTTTTTCAAAAATATTTTATAAAAAAAATTCATGTAAGTAGCCTAATGTGTGATGTCACCAAAAAATCAAGCAGTAGCAAATTTATAGTGTCCCTTAATAATTAATTAATTAATTTTCTTAAAAACAATTACACAAATATATTTTAGCAATACTTTGTACAGGAACAAATATTTTCATTTGGGTTTTGTTTCAAAATAAGAGGGTATAAGTATCAAATAAGTTGATTCCTAAAATTTTTATACTTACCCGAATTGGGGGTAAGTTTTCAACCGTCTATTATTGCTTAAAAATTCAGTTTCTCAGTTACGTTTAGAAATGAGGCAACAAGAAAGAACTATTTGAATTATTGCCAAATTCTGTTAAAATAAAAATCTTCATTTGGGCGTCCCATCTCAGCATAGTAGCATTATCTAACGTATCGTATCGTAACTTAGTATTATCTTAGCTTTGATAACAGATATTGTACGGCGTTGATAGCCGATTTGAAGTTTGTTAACAGGAGTGACGTAGCGATAGACACTAACTGTTAGACGAACTGTGAAGCGACATGTACGTACAACTATTTTACTATAAGTTATATTTATATACGAGGTGTTCCAAATGAGAACAACACTGATATATAGTTGCCAAAGGAACTCCCAATGATTTGCTGAAGATAAAACACAATTAATTATTTTTGGGTATAATTTGCATCAAAACGACACTTCTATGACATCATTTTTGTTAAATAATATCACAACACCAATTCTAGATGCATCTATTAATGTTTCATACTTTCGGTTTTCATAAGACCTTTTGTAATATTAATATTCAATTTATCGAAACCAAATTTTTCCTTACCTGCATCAAAAGATTCATTCAAGGAAAATTCAACTCTAAAAGTTAGTCAAAACCGAGTATGTGGGATTCAACAATGGTACTGGGTTGTTTATTTAGTTCAGTTTAATCTAATTTGTGTATTCCACTTGTGTTGAAGAGAAAAATTAGTTTTCTAGATTTGTTTCAAAAGATTCATTCACAAGCACAAGAAAATACAAATCTAAAAATTTAAATTCGGCTTAAATGCAAATACAGGAATATGCTATTCTAGAAAAGTTGTAGTCAAAACCGAGTATGTGGGACTCAAGTTTGGTACTCGGTTGTTCATTTAGTTCAGTTCAACCTAATTTGTGTATCCGCCTTGCGTTTAAGAGAAAACTAGTTTTTTAGATTTGTAGAAATGGCGACTGCAAAGTCTTTGGCAAAGTGGTTTAAATTCGTTTTAGCTTTTTAGTTACAAAATAGAGGCCCAGTTCTCGGGAGGGTGTTCTTCGGTCTGCACAGTTAGTGCACAGTTAGTTGATTTACAGGAACCGCAAATCTAGAATTTTAGATTAGGCATAAATGAAAACACAGCCAAATTCAAACCTAGAAATCAAGTTTTCTTTTTTACTCAAAGGGAATACACAAATTAGGTTGAACTGAACAACCCAATACCTATTTTTGAGTTCCACATACTCAGTTTTACTACAACTTTTCTAGAAATGCATCGTCCTGTGTTTGTATTTATACCAAGGCTAAAATTCTAGATCTGAATTTTCCTGTGAATGAATCTTTTGATGCAGGTATTTTATTACGTTTTGGTGTTCACGAAGCTAATCTTCAGATGCTGGTATAAATTACTTAGATTTGAATCTTGTCTTATTGTATTTTTCTGTGTATGAAAAATAAATTTTTGGTGTTGCATGGACACACACATACTCCCATTTTGACGTCATCAAGCCAATTTTTAACTCTCATTAGAAGAGAATATAGGTTTTTATCTCATTTTTAAACGAAAACAAAGAAAACATTGGCAGTTCCGTAGCTAAGCAAGTGTTCTCCTCATTTCCCATTGTACATGTTAAAATAATTCTGTTGTCATCAGTATGTCTTCATGTGTGGGACATGCGCAAAGGTTATATCTATCTAAAGTTGTATCTAGCCTAGTCTAATCTTACTAGTAGATAGCCTATCTGTTAACTCATAGAACATAGTCTTCTAGCATTCGTATTCACATGATCTACTCGAGTCGTTCTTTCGCGAAGTCGTTTTGTGTTAGTGACTAGCGTCAGTGACAGTGACTAGCGTCAGTGACAATGACTAGCGTCAGAGTGGTGTAACATAGATTAGGAATAGACTATAGTATTGTGTTGGTAGATGTTTTGCTGTAGGATTAGACACAAACATGTTAGTCATGGAGTTATCTCTGCTAGTAGGTGAACTGATCACTAGATGCCAGTAGTGTAGACACTTAGTTGAGGATGATGAAACCAAACAGCGATGAGACCCTTGTGTTTATACCGAGATTCTGCTTGGTTATTATTACAAGAGATCATTAATGCATTGAAAATGTGATTGTTATAAATCTGAGGATACAGAACCAATATAGTATTTCGAAAATACTGATTCATTTTATAAAAATAACGAAAAATTTTAATTTGGAGTTCAGAATAACAGTACACCTAGTAGAATTCTTTTATATAAATGATTACACTTATTTAAATCACGACAACAAAGCTAGAGTGATTTAAGAGTCAATTTTGATTCAAGTTGTCGTTTCTACGCAGGTATTATGATTAATTTTATTAAATTAATTTATGGCCTCAATTATTTCACGAATGACAAAGTAATGTAGTTTAAGTGTAAAAATTTTCAATTTTAACAAAGGATAAACAACCGTGGATATACCTACTGATGTTTTATAAAATTTTATCGCAAGAATACTTCGAACATATAGATCATTCTAATGATGTGAAATAATCTCAGAGTAAAGAACTTTCTAGAGGTAATAAGTACATTATCGTTGCTATTGCTATGAAAGTAGCGTCATTGTTAGGATTAAGAGAGAAGGCTATATATTTTATCTCAACATCAAGGATAAAACATATGCATGCGCAATGCCTTTCTGTCACCAACTGTAAAAATTTTTTTTTAAAGATTTTGCTTATAAAAATTATAATTGTTAATATGTATACACAAAATACAGACCAAAACGTAAATAATTAACCTCCCCTTTCTTTAAACAATAAAAAATTTGATATCCTTGATGTTGTCGTAGAGATTAAACTATCTCTATGTCAAAGTGTTTTATGAGTTTTATAGGTAACTTATATAAAATTTAAAGTGGAAAATATGGTGAAAATTTATGAATTAAAACAGAAATTGTGTATTAAATATTCGGCATAATAAGCTTATAATAATAATTTTCATTTGTTTAGAATATCAACTTGGAGTACGAGTTTAATATCACTGCGCGTGCAAATGCACTGCTATTTATTTTGAAATTGTTACGTTATTAAGAATCTTGCATTTATTTTGGTCTACTTTTGACAGATGATGACAGATGAAATGAATAATACACTATTTATTATATTTAGAATCAAATCTCCCCATCGCTGTTTGGTGTCCCCTCATCTTATTTCATGGTACGCCTGCGTGTTGCTAGGTCACGTGCTAGCAGCCCTCCCCACACCCCCAGTCCCGCTGCTACCCCTCTCCAACATTGCTTCCTGTGCAACACTGACTTGTTACTAAGAGCTGCTGTTTTTGCATTTCTAGATTTTATGTGGTCCCTTGGCGCTCTTCCTGACGGTAAGTGACATCAAAAACTAACTGGTGGGGACTGTGACGTCATCAGGAGTAGGAGTATGATGAGATGGTTGATGGTTGGATTTAGTGGGTGCAATGTTGATGAATTATTTCTAAGTTTGTGTCCATAGGTACTGTTGATTTACAGTATATGGGGCTACTACAAACAAGTTGGGTAAAATATCGTGTTTGTAAATTTAGTGCCAAAGAACATTAAATCCAATGCCTGTTTACACGACTTATGGCTGGTTTATGATGGTTTTAATTTAAAAATTTAGATTTACAAATTAAGATTTAAAATTTACGATTGCTTTATAAGTGGATTATAAATATTAAAATTGTTCAATCATTTTCTTATATTTTGTCACATGATTTGACATAAATAAGATCACAGATAATTTTGAAAAAATTACAACAACTATTGGTTTATGTTTCATCTCTAAGAATCTTTTATTTAAACACTTTTAAAATATTATGTATACATTTTTTTGTCTATCGCACATTTTATTCAACTTATTTGGTGTAGTTTATCTCGTATAATGTGAGTATAAGCTATCGATACAGGTTGTTAATTTAAAAATACATATTACATGACGTAATGGGCATAGAACAGAAAGAATTTTTGACAAGTTCGTAAAAATAATTGTAACCTTTTATTTATTTAAAGTAAAGTGAACATTTTTAATAGATAGTTTTTCTAAATTATTTGAATCTATTACAAAATTGAGTATAGACTATTAATTTTAAATATTACATAATTTTAATATTAGTAAAATTTCAAATTGCCCGCCAGAACTTCTGTTGGAGTGAACCTAAACCATTGGTAAATACTTGGTTATATGAAAATTCGGTTGCAAAACATGTAACAAGGTATGAAATTTAAAATTTACTGCTACAGAGGGGGTAAATATTTCTAATCAATAGTCATTTTTTCAAACTTTAAAAAAATTAACATCCCAAAAAATACATACCGCCCCTCAATATCATAAGTAATTCTTTACACAAAGTCTAATAAATGTCTGGTGTTGATAATTCATTTTAATTGTGTTGTTTTAATCAAATATGCTACTAAGTGGTATGCAAATTTTTCAAAAATTCTTTTTGTTCCACGCTCGATAGGTACGGCCTCTAATATACGCCCTTAAATTTTTTCTCGAAGTATATTTGACCATGTGTAGGTACGAATTAATAAAATACTAAGAAATCAGAACGAGGTTTTTTAAATTAAAATTAAAAAGGTTCTACTCAATGAGTCTGATTTAAAAATAAAGCAAAATTTTGTCTAGTATTTTTTCATCTTTTATCTGTAATAATAACTGATTCAACCATCAGAAATCTCCCTCTATCATAATATACCTATTTGATTGAATGATTGATGTGTCACTGTCCCTATCCATACTTTTAAGTTTTGCCACAAGCCGCGCTTTTTAATTAGATTTTTCGCGCTTTAATTATTAAAACTGAGCTATTGCTTCATTTCTTAATTGAAAATGTTAATTTGAGATTGAAATTAAAATTACTTTTAATAACCACCCGCTATGCGCCTTGCTTATTCGTGCAAACAGCGGGCTAAACTTGCTATAGTTCATTTACAACATGACGTTAGCGAGAGGTATATTAATAGTCATAAAAAGACAGTTTTAGCTATGTTCTATTTGTCACAAAAATTGTTTCAGTAAAATTGAATAATCATTTGTGATTAATTCAGTAGGTACCTACGATGTAATGGGGTACTACTGAAAATGACATTTCTAACACTATTACAATATAAATATAAATTTTATTTTAATTAAAAAGAATTATTATTATTTAATAAATTGAGAAGGAAACTTTTCTGTGACTTCACTATTTTGTATAGGAGAAATTGCAGCTTCCTACGTCACATTAATTTTTGGCAAAATGAAAAATACATGTGCCGAGTTTTTATCTCTTCTTCAAAAATATTTTATAAAAAACAAAGCCTGTTATGGGTTCATTAAATAAAGATTAAATAAATGATTCAGAAATTAATGTAAATATTTGAGTATATGATAAATGAATGTTTATTAATTTTTTGAAATAAAAAAATACATTGTCATATTGTAAATGCTTCTATAAGTAGTGCACCTATAACCGCATAGTATTTTGATTATATGTAATAATCTATACTTCATTATAGTTAAGAATAGTGTATTCTTGTAATTTAATATTTACCTCTATTTTAGCCACTTATTAATTTTTTTGTGTAATTTATATAATTCAGGCAATGTAATAACTAATAAGTATATTTTTTGTTTGTGTTAATGCATGCAAAACCGGTGTCAAATATTTTATTCTTAAATGAAATGAAGTATAGTATTTTTTTAAACACTTACATGATATCGGTAAACTCAAGATTTTATTACTATTTAAAGTAGATATACATAATTATTATAACAGTTGAGACTTTTTAGATTAAATATTAAAAATCAATTGTAGTAGTACGATAGAACTGTTCATAATTTTAAATATTGTTTTAAAGTACTTACTTATTATAGGTTTCTAAATTTTAGTTATAATTGTTTTTTCTACTAGTCAGTATACTTGTATATCTAGATATTTATTAGGTGTAATAAATTAAGGTTCATAGTTTGTTTAATATTGTATATAATATATTAATTCTCATATTATTTATGGTAGGTGCGACAATTATTTACGTCTTAATCTTATAATATTATTTGTGCAAAATTAAGTATCTAGCTACATTTTTGTGGATATCATGATTCTTAAATTCTGGAATTCAACTAAAGTTTTTTATTTCATAACCTGATAACAACCTTTTGGTTTAGTTTGTTGCACCTACCTTGTGTTAACTATCATTCGAGAGCTTTTATACTGAGAGTGTGGCCATAGGCGCCATATATTCCAACCATATTGCCACGATTTCATACTGTCAAAAATATGTGAAATTGATGTTTAACACTGTCTATGGCATTTAAATATATTTCTCACATATAGAATGATGTGAATATCAGTGTAGTATGTTGTAGACGGTTGGAACATGCAGCAGCAAAACAATTGGGCAGTTTGAATTAATTATAATTTGACACATAGGTACGAAAAGATAAGATGCGTTCGGTATATCATGTGGAGTTGGAGTAATGATGGAACGGAATTGCAGTGGGGTTAGAGGAGTGTTGGAACTGGAGTGAAATGAGTAAGCAAAAGAGCACTTCAAAATTTTGATTCACAAACAATATTCTAAAAGTCAATGTCATTAAATTAAAAAATCTATTATTATTCTTTGACGTTTGTAAAGAAAATAATGAAAATAAAACATAATTTTAATAGATATTTGTATTTAATTTTTATTTTGAATTATAAACTCCAAATGTGACATGAACAAAATTAACATTGTCATTTCGTTTGTACTAGCATTTTGAGGTTAGGCTAATGGAGTTAATTCTATTTGGCCCCTCACTGCCTCTGCCGAACACTCCGAAACACTTATGACTATAAAAATAACCAAACTTTGTTGGAGAGCACTGAATAACCGAACGCATCTTAGTAGCCTGATATCCAGGCGTGGTTCGTTTCTTGAAATTGTGCGAGATTTGTATACAAACTGCCGAATGGTATTATTGAAGCTAAAACATTCGTATTCGAAACTGGAAACGTCAGTTGTTGTTGTTGTTGTTTTTGTTGTTGCATGAAATGCGCGTACACGACTTTTATTTTTAGCTTCAAGAATACCATTCGGTAGTTCGAATACGAGATGCATACGAAAAATTTAAAGAATCTAGCCCCAGGGTACAAACAACACACTCGCGGGTTTGGTTGCCGTGTGCCCACGCTCTCAGTATGTAGTCGCTCTAGTGTAGACTAGTGTAGACTGATGTTGTTTTGTTATGTTGCAGGTTTCCCAGCCGCCGCGTACGCCGCCTACGCGGCCGGGCGCGGCTACTCGGGCTACCCCAGCTTCGGGCTGCCGTACCCTACAGGTAACCAGCTGGGGCTGCCCCACGCTCCCCACGCCCGCCACCTGGCGCCGCTGCTCACGTACCCCGTGGAGCTGGGGCTATACGGGGCGGCGGCGCACGCTGGCGTGCACTCCATGCCCCTGTGAATGTCACGAGTGATGAGAAACAGTTCAGTACTTTGAGGAGACTAAGTGGCCCACTAATCACCCGGCGTTACGTACCTTACAATCTGACCTGCGTAAAGATCGGACAAACGGTCTAGATCTTGATATTTAATGCCCATCCCTAATAGTTCGATCACATTCAAGCATACCCTCAAATCTGACTCTGGTCAAAAGACCTGCATCAAGATCGGACAAACGGTCTGGATCTTGATATTTAACCCCACACCTAAAATAGTTCGATCAAATTCAAGTTTACCTTAAAATCTGACTCTGGTCAAAAGCCCTGCATCAAGATCGGACAAACAGTCTAGATCTTGATGTTTAACCCCCAACTCTAATAGTTCGATCAAATTCAAGCATATCTGACTCTGGTCAAAAGACCTGCATCAAGATAGTCAGATCGAATTCAAGCATAATTTATGACCCGATTTAAGAAACAAAACTATATTTCTTTATTATATTTCAATGGTAGGATCCGTGCGTTTGAGAAAAAAAAAATCAGCACAGTAGTAGAAGTTGCACTATCCAACCTACAAATGTTGACTGTACCTAAACGCTAAAGTTCACCTAATCTAAAAAAGGACTTGCGCAGAGACAAATATTTGTTTGGACGAGTCCTACTCAAAAAGGTAGGGGTGTTTCAAAGTGATTTCGAACATACAAATACGGAAGTTATAGCTAATACTTTTAAGTTGGATAGTACCAGTTTACAACCATCGGTTCGGCTCCGGTAATGGTTTTGCCATTTTTAACGGTTAAACTTGGTTTGCGGTTCGTGAAAATAGCTGCGGTTCGTTCCAGATTTCGTTTCTGTTCGAATCCCTGCAAAAATTACGTTCGCCAGAACGATTTTCAATTTTTTCCTCTGGTCAAAAATGGTCTGTTTTAAAATTTGCATAGATGTCCATTTGTCCATCCATTTATTTAGTAGGTCTAGTTTTAGTGGGTCCTCTAAATGCAGCTTCTACGATTTTAAAGTAAAATCTAAATTATTGTTTAATTAAAAACGATTTTTGCGAACATTAGTAAAATTCATATCAGATATGTAGTATTAAATCGCCTTAAATCCGAAATAACAATTGATAGTGGGTCACTTTTACAAAATATTGCATCTAAAATGGGTGTAGCTTTGCATGTTCCCAACATAAATTATATACAATCCGTTGATTTTAAATTTCTTTACTGCCACAGTAAAACTTCCACACGTATACGTTAAATATTCCTCCTCAAAGGTGCTGAACTACCCCACCCCATTCCCCGACTAACTAGACTAACTCTAACTTTGCTAGTCGCTGTAACATACGAGTTAAGTCGTAATATAGTCGTAACATAGCATTAGTCAGTATGTAACCGAAGTCTAACGGGTACTACTAAGCTTTCTGAATATGAACAGCACCGTGCAGTGAGATGTTATCTCTTGACCTGTGCCGGTGATGTAAATATATTTATAGTGCAAACTGAAATAGCAATAATTACAAATAGGCTCTTCGAGATGTGAAGATAAAAGGTAGGAAGTTTTTTATTATTATTACGGGGTTTTACAATCGTTGGATAATTAATGAATATAGCTGGTTTATAATTGATATAACCTGTGTTCTGCAAAGTTGTACAAAAGATTTCATGGTTACGGCATCATTTCATTATGAATCGTAACATACAGAAATTTCAACTTTACATAATACAAAATAAGTAACCGGTAACATCCATTATAAGCCAAACTTAATAGTGAGGTACATTTATTACAATCGGCAACGTTTCACAAAAGTCATGTTGCATTTTTATTATAATAAACTATTTTTGATTCTGGTGAAATATAGAAGCACACAAATAAAAACTACGTATTATAATAGTATATTATTTAACGAGCACATAATGTAGGCTATAATTCAAGAGCATGAAAGTTTATGTACGAGCTGAAGGCGAGTGTATAATCATCCGAGTTAATTATAGCCATTATGTGCGAGTCAAATACGACGTTTTATCTACGACTTTTAAATAATACATTTCTGTACAAATTTTTGTTCATTAAAATTTTAACAACACATTTTGGTGATGACAGTTCAGCATTATAGCGGTAACTCATAATTCAATAGTGTTGAATTATATACTCATACTACAATAGTGTGTCTTATGGAGAAGTTAACAGTTTGTTATCTAAATAATTGGTCGTAGATAAAATATACTGTTAATTAATATCTTATGGGGTATAAGTTATTCATGTTTTATCCGAAGATTGTAAAATTGAACCATATTCGCGTGTAGACAATAATGAACAATTAGAAGTAATAACATTTAGTCAATACATCATGCATATAATTGCATCCAGTATAATTTTTATTATAATGAATTTAAATAAAATTATTCGGTTTATATAATATTAAGAATCAATTTTTTTTTATCCAATTATTTTATTTTACACTAAACATATAAAAAGTGATTATAAATGATTGACCGTGCCACATTGTTCTGATTTTATTTTTACCACCTCCATGTGTTGTTACTAAATTATGCTCACCATCCTAACCTAAAAATGCGTGATAACATTACATGTTTCTGTCAATTTTAATTAATTATAGTGTTCTTCATTTGCTTTCAAATGCCAAAAATAAGATAAACTTCCAAATTTATCGTTATGATACTACATAACGTTCGTTTGACAGGTTTGACAAGACCTTTTTTCCACAGAACATAGTTTTTATAAAAGAAACTGACTTCTCCAAATCACGTGACGGTCAATCATTTATGATTACTCTGTAAAACAATTATTCAATAAGTTCAAACTGAATTTATTTAATAAACCATAATCAAAATAATATGAGTTATACTTCATTTAAGGAACAGATTCAGTACAAATTAATATCAATAAAATATTGGTAAGCCGGTTTTAGGCAGTTTAACATTCAATTTGAGACGAGGAGTCCGATTCTTGAAATTATTCGTATACGCAAGTGTTCGAGATGCGCACACGAAAAGCATAACGGTATTCTTGAAGCCGAATTGACCGATCGTGCACGAAAAATCCATGCGCATTTACATCGAGTGGGTAGATACCATTAGAAAGTTATATTCGTACACGAAAGTGCATCTGTCATATTTCGACTTTAGAGATTAATTTTGGTGAAGTGTTATATGTTAATAGTCTCATATGTTTTCTTATTTCTGTTGATTTTTGCTTTGTTTTAGATTTTAAGTCTTGCCAAACCTACATAAAAGAACAGTCAAATTTTAATATAAACCATTATTATTGTTTTTTAAAAATTTACTTTACGCCATTGTTTCCAAGTCTTTGCACCACCACCGGGAACTGAATTTAAAATCTCAGATAAAGAATCCCACATTTTTTGCGAGTCCTCATAAGAAAAATCGCTTTGCCATTTTATATCAATAATTATTACAATAAAAATCTTTAATCTTAACAGTATTCAGTATAAATAAACCAGAAAGCACAGCAACTGACAGTTACTTATAAACATGAAATCAAAACAAAAATCATGTGACTTAACTAAACGATTCTATTGGTGGCAAGAAGGTGCGTTCGGTCGTACACGAAACTTTGAAGCAACTTTCGTTCACCACTCAAGAATACCTATCATGCGCATTCGACCAGTCGTATACGAAAATCACCGCTCGAATATCTGCGTACACGAAAACTTTCGCATGGTTTCAAGAATCGAGCCCCTGGACTAGTGACTATTGAAATTTGAAGTACGCAATTACGTTTTAGCGTGTGAAACTGCTCCCACTACTGAATATGTTCAATAAACAAAGTACAGTAGTTATTACATCGTCAATAAATATAAATATGTATCTATAGACAAGTATAGAGTAATTTATTCATCTTCGCCGCTATTTTATCTCGTTCAGAAACTTGCCTACATCAAGTTGTACCCGTTTAATAACAACATCAACTAGTATATAGAACTTCTTTGTAACAATTAAGGTATTAACTGGTAATGTAGGTAACTTGTAGCTAGTGGATCTAGGTATAACTAATAGGTTACTAGGTTAGGTTTAGGTAGGCTACTAGGTGTAAGTTGTATCACTATTAGGCTTAGTGGGTTCTTCCGGACAGTGTAATGCTAGTGTTGTATGCCAAGCTGATAGACAAAGGGCTTTCAAATGGTCACAAAAGTGCCAAGAATGGAAAACATATTATAATATGTTGCATTATTTAAAAAATCTGCTGTGGTCAGCACTGTAGTCCGACTATAAGTTTTAATAACTTGTTTTCGTAAAGGCTTTATTTTTATGTATTATTCATCAAAATTTAAATAAATTCATTTTTTTCCGAAATATTTCGTTTAAATGTTGTTTTTGATAACTCAACAAGAATGTTTTCCCAAAGAGCTTTAATTTGATAATACACTTGAAAAATTTTGAATAATTTTTTGAGAAACAATTAAAAATCGCATAAATGTCATTTTTTACATTTTTTACTAAACTTATCTCTCCGAGAGCATTAAATTAACACCAAACTCGGTATAATTTGAATAATTTATATTAAAAATGACGATCGTTTAAATGTTATTTTTATTCTTCTACTACCACACTCGATAGTATTTTAATAAAAATAAAAAAGTTCAGTTTATAAAGTTGGTACCACTGGTTGAATAAAGCTCATTAACGAACTTGAAGTCAGTTTTTGGCTCAAAACCATGAAAAAGTATATTAATGAGCAAGTAAAATACTAACGACTTCATTAGGTAATGAATTCATTTAAGGTGGCAAGTCGTCGTACAGTCGCTGATGGCTGATACATCAATTGATCACTATATAAAACAGACGGCAAATGGTTCATAATAAATAAGGGCTACACGTGGAAAGTAGTTTTGAGCAACGATTAAATTTTATTCACGTGTAATATTAAATCGTATTTTTGATAAATTTTGATTTATCTTGATCTTGTGACTATACTTTCGTGGTCCAATTTTTATCATAATTTGGCTGCGGGAATATAATAAATCCGACTTTGTAGTGCTGTTTTCATTATTTATCTAATGTATATAATTCATACAATCACGAGCTAAAATTGCAATAGGGTTCGAAAAAGTTCAAAAATTATTTGCTGACCTTTGTACACGTTTACGTTAAATCGAGCGTTAAATATTATAAAAGATTAAACGTTTCTTCTTATGAGAAAATGTACAACGATTTACCACCTTGATACTTAATAATAATACTTAAAATGGTGTTACATTAAAATGAATATTTTTTGACAGATGGTTTAACCAATCATTTTGCGTAATGATGACGTAATGCAACCAATAAAATTGAAAATGTAAAATGATGTATCTGACAACATAATTTTGTAGATTAGGTTTTATTTTGTTACGTCAGTAACAAAAAATTAATTAATTTGTCACATGAAAAAATGTTTAGCAAAATTAGTCGTTTTGGTAGTATTTTTAACAAGAAAAATATTCTTCCTAAATACCATTCGAGATAATAATTTTTTGAGAGAATTTTTGTCTATTCCACGGCAACTTATTGCAATTTCACTGCACAAAATATCATCTGACAATTCCCCTCAACTTCGTTTCGGGAAATTGATAGATGATGTTTTGTGTCGTGAAATTGTTAGAAATAAGTTGCCGTGGAAACGACAAAACAATTCTCAAAAAATTATCATCTCTTATGGTATTACCCCTGAGTATAGTAGCTTGAGTAATGTTCGTTTTGACTACTATATTTTCTTGCAGTTTAGAGACACCTGTACTTGAATATGTTGCTCAAATAAAAAAAATCTTTTTATTATCAATCCAGTACAGAATTATAAAGTTGGGGAAAGTAACATATTTAAATAAAGTAAGGTTTTCTCCATTCTTGGCTTTCGGGCGCTATTTGGGAGCCCCCGTGTCGCATATCGGCTGTACTCGTATCTCGCTTTTCTTAAGCATCAGTTTAGTTGTCGCTTTCTTCTCTTTGCTTCTGCAGAAGAAGTGAAGTTGTCGTCCATACCACAGATAAACCTATTCAGATAGTCAGCCTTATGGAAATATTTGTCCTTCGTAGATGTCACTACCGCTAGTTGTGGAAATATCTGCTCAAACAAATATAAGACTTGATAGACAAATGCTATATATGCGGTTCTCTGCACTATACGATTTCGTGGTGCAGCGGGCCGTAATAATATCGTTTGTTTATAAAAACTTATGTTCGCTTGGGCAAATGTTTCCACAATAAGCTGTAGTGACATCTACGGTAGTTGTGATGCAACCGAGTGACAAATGTTTCCATAAGGTTACCTATCTGAATAGGTTTATCTGTGTCCATACCAATATGGATCTCAATCTCTTGTTGTTGTTGATTCGTTATTTTTCTATACCTACTTTGAAGAAACTAAAAGAGTACTCATAAGGTTTCTAAAGATGAAGTTTGTACAAAAAAAGCCTATTTATATGAATGCGTTACGCTTGTTCGAAATTCATATAATTTTTCATGGATTTTCTTCGAGGAACACCAATATGCCTGGAATACCTGTTAATTATAACGTGATACTACTATAATTTAAGGGGGACACTTCGCCTTTTCACCGTACCATGAAGATTTAAAAATCAAATTCTTTTCAATTCAAATTAATTACTAAAATGTTAATTTGAACCTCTCTTATTCTTCACAACAAAAGATATTAATAGTTTATTGGTTTTTATACAAGCCGTTAATATTATATTTTATCGTCGAAAGAAAACTGTTAATTCACATAATTTTTCTCGAGTCAATAATATAATTTATTGTCGTGTAATTTTTTTTCTATAGCTGACGTTAAAGTAAAAATAAAAGAAAACCAATTTTAAATTAAATTATTACCATAATGAAATTTCGGAGTTTGTAATGTTATACATTATCCTACATTTTTGAATGCAGAAATGTGTAAAAACGAATTTGAAGGAAATATGTAAAAATCTCTAATTTTAATTTATCTACTCAAATTTTACTTTATCTCTTCAAGTGTACTTTATCTACACTAATTTTACTTTATCTATTCTTGCGCTTAGAGTCAAAATAGTCTATAACGTAGGACTTTAACATCAGCTACGGAAAAAAGTCGATTTTCTTAACTATTTTTGTGGTGGCTCCATGTTGCAACCAAAACGTCGTCTTGTAATGTTTGTACCTATTTGCATTTAAAGCTCTTCTTTAATCTTTTTCTAAGAGACTAAAGTTCATAATTTTTATAATTATAATTAATCCCTTTGTCAAGGAATTGAATTATTATTTAATCCTCGTTGTCAAGTATTTGTTACAGAGTATCTATGGCAAAAATATACATAATTTTGTCAAAGTTTGTATTGTCAAAATTTAAAAATGTTTCTACTACGCATTCGTAAGAGTGAACTCCAAAAAATAGCGTAGGTATACCACACCACAGGACTAAAGTTCCTATAATTTCCCTTACCTTCGGCTAGTAATCTTAACTTCATCCTGAGGATTAAATCATGTATTTTAGTATCTTAATATAAATATATTATTCTTGGAGTTTAAGAGTAAGATACTAATCAAGTATTAACATCATTTTATAGAGCGAAATATAATAATTTTAAGTTATATATTTTGAAAGTTAAACATGGAATAATTTCACCATTGCAACCTGGTTGCAATATAGCACTTATGACCCCACTCTCAGTATAAACTATAATGGTTCTTTATTATTAAAGCTTCATTCGCAGCAATGAAAATAAAAATAAAATTACACATATAAATAAAAATAAGAATCTAACAAATAGATTCTTATGAAAGTGTTCATAACATTCTAAAATAAAAATATACATAAGACATAAACACAGTAATATGCAAATGTCATATTTTATACAAGCATAAACAAAAGTACCTATTTGTCAATCAGAGAGATTGGAAAGAAATGTTACATCAGTCACTTTGTGAAGTTATCAGAAATTAGAATATCAAACAAAATGTATATAAATGTGGAATTAATTAGAGAATAGTAAAATAGTATATTCTGCAACAAGTGTGGAATGAATAACATTGAATAAAGTTAAATTATTATAACTCGCCACATTTTATTCCATCGGAATGAATCCATCCATAACAAGTGACAGAATGTAACTATTCCATAATTGAAGATGTAAGAATGATAACATTCTATAACAGTTGTATAGAAAAGTAGTTTTAAGGAGAAGAATTGCTTGCATGTTTTATTTTCGAAGCTGTGAACACGAGTCATAAGACTTATTTATAACTTTATTTATATTTATTTTCATAGCTGTAAATTTTCAGTCTTCGTGGTAAGGTGTCATGGCAACCGTGTCCCACTCTTGGTACATTTGTTATTTACTGTAACGCGCTTTTTCGATGTTCGTTCGCTGGTTTATTTGTGAACTTGCGAACATGACAGTTGACAGTCTCCCGTCCTTTGCACTTTTCCATCCACTTGTTTATGCGTTCAACTGTTCGAGACTTCCGTTGCGTTGTTGCGTTGTTTGTGGATTTGTTGTTGTGCGTTGTTGGTGTTTGACGTTGTTGGATTGCGTGGAGACACGTGACCTTTGTGATTTTCACACTTATCTGTTGGTCTTCAAACTGATGATTCGTTTCGCTGATAACATTTCAGTTAAGAACGAATCTAAATCCAGTTATAGCTGTAACTTATTGTGTCTAAAATGTTGTAATTTCAAAGATTATAACCATTTTTTGATCATTATTATAACGCCCTATTCACACATGGGTTCTTCGAGGTTTATTTCATGCTTTAAATCTTGGAAACAAGAAATTCACTAGTTTGAAGTTATCAATGGGCTACTTGCATGGTACTGAAAATGTGATTTCTGTCACTATCTATCTAATGTAAATGTAAATCTATCTATGTCTCTTGACTTATTTCTTCAAATTTACATTTAATTTAAATTTGTGTATCAAGGCTGTAGAAGTCATCTTTTTTAGCCGATACTGAAGTTTGCAACCGACGCGTAGGCCCGTAGGCCGAGGCCAGCAATTCAGGTGAGGCTATAAACACATTTAAGCCGAGGTGTACACAACATTTTTAGGTGGCTATAACAAAAAATTATATAAATTTATGGAAATAAAAATTTCATATCACAAATAATTTTAAGCTAGTTAATGGGCTCATCCCAAAAAAAAAGTTACCGATTTTTATGCAAAAATAGAATGTATGACTCATACTTCGAATATTACGCTAAAGAATATCCAAAATTATAATAATTTTATTAAAACATTTTCCCGGTATCTTTTTCATGACGTCACTCATTCGTTTCACACACAACGACAATACTCACACATGCATCTACAATTTGTAATGTTATACAACGTCGGTAATATCGGTCGCTAAGTTCAACAGCAACAACCGGATCATTTAACTGTTTAACTGTCAGTAGTCATTTCGATCAAAATTTGAAAGAAGTGTGATTGATAATCGTTAGTGTTTTATTATAGATATTAATGATACAAGTTTGATATAGCCAATGTTATGAAACGTGTGTGATGTTAATCACGAGGCGATCAGCCGAGTGTTTGTATCACCCAAGTTTCATTACACTAGCTATATCAAACGTGTATCATTCAATATTTTATCTACGACGGTCATAATTGCTGCTGAATTAGATTTTTTAATTGATGTTTGACATTCAAAAAACATTTATTTGGTCAAGTATCATTTTATTCATTGTTATGGCAACTATTTGTTTGTTTGCTGTTGTTGACAGTTAAAAAAATTCAGTTGTGTCAAATTTTGTGTCAAAAAATTCAGTATTTTCTGGTTTAAACATATCTAATTGTAAAAACTTTGTCTTGAATGTTTATAGAACATAAATTTATGTGTGTATTAATATTTCTTTACACAAAAAAACTTAAAATTTGTTCGAATTTCTATTTTTATTTCTCTTACAAAATTCGTGTCACAAAGTCACAAGTGCCATTAAAACATTCATAATGACACTCTAATAAGTGGGCGAATCAGCAAGCTATAAGCACACCGTCGTAGATAAATTAATTAATGATATGTAAGTAATATTAAAATGAAATTCCAACATGATAAATAAAAATTAATTTTGCCCGCAAGGGTGACATTAATCGTTCGAGTGAGTGACGTAGTGCTTACGTCAGCCAACTAAGATTTTAAATTAAAGTGCATTTAAAAAAAATTATATCTTTTAAACAAAACAAATATACGGCGTAAAAACTTAAGTTATGTATAATTTAACAGGACCTCTTCTAGGAAAAAAAACAAAATGTGGAATGGCCCCATTTGAAGAAGCGAGCAAAACAATAGCGGCCGTAAAGTAAATGCGGCTGTGAAGTAAAAGCAGCCGTAAAGTAGTCAGTTTGACAGATGTCAAAAAAGTGACAATTTACGGCTGTCAAAGGATACGTAAAACAACTATTTACGCAATAGCCACCTAAAAAGAAATTTTATGCTCAAATTAATTGTTTCTTTTTATCGCTCGTATCAAAATTTTGAAAAATAAATGACAGTAGCTCAAGTTCTGTTTTATCTTTCATTTAAAATATAGACTGGATAAATAACTATAAGTATATTCAAATTAAATAGCTAATTGATAATCTAATGTGCATTAAAAAGATTAAATTAAGTAGAACTTACGACGTTGTACAAATATATAAAATTTTAGTTCTTGTAAGATTACACAACAATGTAATTCGAGCGTATTTAAACACCGGTTTCCCTTTGTTTTAGCTTCCCGCACAGGCCGTTGTTATGGGGCATTCACATGTTCAATCATTGGTATGGCTTTACGGCCATTCAATAGTTCGGCGTGATTTTACATCACATATTAACATTCAATTTTCATTAATTTTTTTGAGCTTGTTAATAAATATTTTGTCAAAATAAAAGTACGTATCCCAAGTTTTGTTTTTAAGAAAAAGGTCATGCAAGTAGTCCATTCTTTCATTTAATCTTTAAAAAAAATTAATTTACTGTTTTGAAGCTGTCAATGAATTAGAAATTCTTCTTTTGCAAGACTCATTGAAGATTCAATTTAACGGCGCTGCTGTTTGACAGGCAATTCTCACCAGGTTTATTTTTTTCAAAAGTCAGAAGCATGAAAGAATCATCAAAGAATCCTTGTATGAATGTGGTTACAATATTTTTGTCGTAATAAAATTCATACATTTATAAATATTGTGTCGAAAAAACTCTTCCAGTATTGTATTGCGCCAGCTTATAGTTAAACCAATTAATAGACCCTCCAAAGTAACACACTACTTCTTCCATTTGAACTAATTTCTAACTTCTTGATGTCCAAACTAACCCGTTTGTAGGTTAGAAAACTGGACTAACCCCTTCTGTGGAATCTTTTCTATCACGTATTTCTTTCGTAGGTATGGTGGGCGTATTACCGAACGAGAACCGCGTTCTTATGAGTGATTATGTAAACGTGAATCACATGGTGGGACAGTCCTCGTGAAAAACACTACACATACCCCGTGCTGTGATGAAGAGTTGTTTTAGTTGTTACGTGATTGTCAACAGTATTCTTCTTTTATTTTTAATTGTTGTAAAGACTGCGGAGCGAAACTATTAATAAAGAGATCAACACGATTGAGTTTAGTTTTTTTGGGGTACTTTAGCTAGTGTCCCAGTAGGTTTATATAATAACAAATTTAACTTGGCAAGTTGTACGCGGATATATGATTCATAGTCGATCAATTGTTCACTATATAAAGGAGACGGCAAATGGTTCATATTACATGAGGGTTACACGAGGAAAGTAGTTTCGAACTAAACAATGATTAAACTTTATTCACGTGTAATATTAAATCGTATTTTTCATTTTTGATTCCTCTTGATTTGTGAAAAACATACTTTCGTGGTCCAATTCTCATAATAATTTGATTGGGAATACAAATAAATTTACCTTTTGTAGTGCTGGTTTCATTATTTATTTAATGTAAAAAATTTATACAATCACGAGCTAAAATTGCAATGTAGTGTTCGAAAAGGTACAAAAATTATTTGCTGAAATTTGCATATATTAATATTACAAAAGATTAATCGTTGTTTCTTCTTATGATGAAAATGTACAGTGATGTGCAACCTTAGATCGTAAATTTTTTGGTGTGTGACATTTACATGCCAAAAATAAATATTTTTTTTAATAACACATTTTTTTGCGAAAATCGTTATAAGATGAAAATCAAAATAAGAACATAAAACACAACATACATTTATTACACTTAAAATCAAATGGACTTGCTAGGACATTAGCTAGTTTTTAAATTGACACTACTTTTACAGTTTAGTGTAACACTATTAAACACTAGTTAGTGGACCTACCACACTATTGGAATTTTCGAATAGATTTTTTTATAAATAAATATTTACAGCACAGTAATGAAAACTACAAAATAATTTGTTATTTTTTATATTTCAAGGGTTGAAAATAGATCTTTGCAGACCGAAACTTAAATTAATTAGGTAGGCAATTTTTGCAAAGATATTTTCAATCAGAAATTCACAAAAATTACAAAATATTTGACTATACATTTTGTGACACACAATATAGTAAACTAGAACCAGCATACTAATCTGATTCAGTTAAAGCCCAGTTTACAAATGTATTCTTTCATGAAACTGAAATTCACTGTTTTGAAGCTGTCAATGCATTCGAAATTCATTGAAGATTCAATTGATATTTGACAGACAATTCTCATCATGATTATTTTTCTCAGGATTCAGAAACATGAAAGAATCCCTAAAAATTTTTTGTGTGAACACGGCTTAACACAGCTGACATTTGTTGTAGAATTTGTAAAAACTTCGCAGAATTTTATAAATCAATAGTTAATTAGGACTTGGTTTATGATGAATGTAACCGGATACTTAATCTATATTCTGTAAAGTTGAATTATACAGAATAAGTAACTGGTTACATCCATTATAAATCAGCCTTAATTCATTTCTTGCTACATTTTATATTTTTAAATATTATCAGCATAGAATTACAAGAATCGGAAAAATTTATCTATAATTTGTGAGATAAAAGAAGTCTGATAAAGGTCATGCTGGAACAGTACGAAGTAATATTTAAGCTCCGCCCATATTGTTATATTCAGTAATAATAACTGAACTTACGTTACAATAACAGTGTTGAGTAGAACGAGCAACGCTTTGCTATGCATGTCGTAACTCACTCGAAACAATATGAATTTTCGAAAGACAAACGTATTCAATCCATACCATTAGACATTGCAAGTACGACAAAGATGAATTACGTTGTTTGTTTATTTGCTCATAACCAGACTTCTTTCATTTCACAAACTATACCAGTTAAGTATTTTGATATTATGTTACGAGCAATATTTTAATGTTTGCAATCCCGTGATAAATTCTCTATATCTCTCTTTCTCATCGCGACTGGTGGTCCACTCACAGGAGCATGGAGCTGGTCGGTATCGGGTTAGAACCCGAGCCCCCGAATTGCCGAATTACCCCCCTCCGGCACTAGGATCCCCAAATCCCTGTGTACATGTAAACTCTATTTAAACAGCCGCACACGTTGTTTGTCTCTTTCCCTCTCATGGTATTTATGTTACACCATTGCCTGCTTTATTTCTGATGCGCATTAGAGAATAATGCGAAATTTAAATGCGATTAAGAGTCGTAGGTTACAAGAACATGGCTCATTAGTGATTGAAATTAGACCATAGTTTTGTCATTTTGTTAACTGGACTTATTTCTGATTTGTATGTATTTTAGTAATCTAAATTTCATCAATACTTTAAGACCTGTTTACACATAGCATCTTCAATATTTCTGAATCATGGAAAAAAAATCACTTATGAATTTTAACTATAAGAAACAAATTATTAATTGAATTTGTAATAATTTAATTAATATTTCGAAAAGATTTTTGAATTAATTATCTGCAGTATTTTGATACATATTTACATAAATACACAAATCAGTAAATTCATATCTATCAACATGAACAATTGCAACCAATATTAAGCTTTGTTCTTTGTAATCTTCAATAGATGTGATTAACTTCAAGATATTGTTTCGTGTAATCTTTGACGCGCATCAGAGTATTTGGTGTGTGTTTTATCTGTCACTTGAACTGAGAGACAGCGAAGGAAATATATCCTCAATTGGATACATTTCTGTCTCTCCACGTAAGCCCAGTCTAAGCTACCACTTTGTAAATGATGTGAATATGAATGCTACTTAACTTAATGATAATGATCGTATGGATACAATGTGTGTACGAGTGTGTGTGTTTTGACATTGAATGTACATTGTAAGCCATATCAGTGTTATATTACTCATATGATATTATGTTATAACAAATATACGAGACTGCTTGCCTTGCGCAAGCAAGTGCGATATTAATGAACGTTAAAGCAATATGTAAAATAAACGAATCTATACCATGTGATTTACGGATGTTATTTTTACACCAAGTATTATTTGTTAGAATTTACACTTGCAGTGGTTATTCGAATAGAAAGATATGCCGTGGCTTAACTAAATTGAATTGAACATAAAAATAATATTAAAGAGAATGCATGCAACATCCGGAAATACTAACACAAACTTACACTGGCATCGACTTTTAAATACACTCACTTATGCTTGCACAAAATATGTATATTTTATTCGAATGTGCAAAACATGAAAATGCATCGAATTATACAAACTTCGGTTTGTACATGCACAGGAATATATTTCATCCCAAAATGTAAAACACGAAAACATATGACTGTGTTCATATAAATCTATGTTTGTATAAGTCGTTGCACTTTTGTGTTTTGCACTTTCGGATTAATGGTGGGATTCTGTGCAAATCTATAAGTTCTACAAATTTGTAAATATTTAAATATTGAGCAAAATCACATCAATGTTTGTTGACAAATATAAAAATGTTCATAATCTAATAAATTCCATTGCGATTTTGTTTAATATTATTTACAGTTTTACAGATCTGTAGTAACTACAGAATTTCACAGAATCGTACTATAATTATATTCCTGTGCATGTACAAGTTCATATTTTTATAAGTTGATGCATTTTCGTGTTTTGCATTTTCGGATGAAATATATTCATGTACATTAACTTATAATCTCACGTGAATGTGCATTAGTTCTATCCGGAATTTTTGAGTGCTTACCATGTTCGTATCTCAAGTTTATTGAATTTTTTTAAATTAATTGCTGACATCAAAATAAAAAAATTTGTCCCATATTTTTTTCATAACGTCAATAATAATCCAGATATAACATTTTTATTGACGTTGTTAAAAAAAACCTCAAAATTTTTAAATATTTTTATGGTCGCAATTAATAACAAAATAATTATAATAATTTTGAGATCATAGAAATTTCATATAAAATTTAAAGCACTCCGGAGCGTCCTTAAGAAACAGCATTCACATAATGAACTTAAAAAAGCTTTACTAAATGGTAATCATAAACTTATAGTTTGACGGATTCAAACTTAAGTACTAGAAAGTGAAAAGTGCGGATGCTTAGGTACATGAATTTAAATATTCTTGAACGTAAACATAAATGTAAACCTTAAAACTAATTTTATCATCCACCATTTTATAATTCGGATGTAAATTCTATTGAATGCCTTTCAGTAATATAAAATATAAGCACAAAACAAGTATAGTCATTGCATATCTTTTTCCGAATACCAACACACACACACTACGATCTAGAAACCTGAACAATCGAATCAATGCCCTCTGAGTCTCTAATTTGTTCTCTGGTCGGTCGCATCGCATCGCAGCGAATTATTGCTAAATCCTGAGCTAATTGCCTGTTTAATTGTTATCGAATACATGCGTTTGTCATTAGAGATTCAAATTCACATTCGGTGTGGCGTGACACGCGTCACGCGTCACGTCGGTTCACGTTTCAATAGATCACTTGGCTCACAAAGCCGATCATATGTGGCAGTGCCATCACATGGTGGAAAAATTACTGAAATATCACTTATTTATTTTTATTTGGTAACCAACGTTTCGGTTGTCTGTCTGATTATATTAATACTTTAAAACTAAATAATAACATCTAAAATTTTAATGGGTACCTCCAGAAACCCTTCTTATCTTAATGCCCAGTTCACACGGAAAAGTTTTCCTTAAAAGTCTTTTAAATAAAAACAATTGCTTATAAACTGTCCTCAAAATACTATTACAGTCAAAGTGCTATAAAGAATGGCATTCCACACATTCCAATGTATGAATTAAGTTCAAACAAATGTTTGATGTAGCCTTCATACCTTTTTAAATAAACTTAATCTTTATTCAGGCAGTAACTTTGCCAACAATGTTTACATTCGTACAATGCTCAATTGTGCGCTTATTTCTTAAATGTCAAATCTGTCAAACCGAATTTGTTTTTTTCGCGGCATGTAATGTAATAATACAAAACATATACTATATTTTTAACAAATAATAAATAAAATGATAACGTTGTTATTGTTAAATTGTTAGTAAAGTAATTCATTTCAAATTTGACTTTTAAATTAACCGACTTGATAATATTTTTTAAATACAATGTAAACGTAGAATGCGGAGAAACAAAATAATTCTATAAAATATATTTCCGATTCTATAGCTTTAATGTATATTATAGAAATAATTAGGCATCTAAAAATTTTGATGGTAGTTTCTACTTTCTAGCACTTGCTTTTTTGGAGAAAACTTTTAAGGAAAACTGGGCATTATGTTTCTTAAAATTTTGTTCCTCTAGGTCACAAATTATAGCGCAAACTTACGAAAAGGAACCACATCCATAAAATAATTTAAACGTCAATTTTCATTCTCTAACAGCAAACAGTTTAAGGGATACTTAAAATAAAAACAATTTCCTGGGGAATAAACCAAATAATTTATTATGATCAGTTCTCAACGTTTGATATACCAAATGAAACATTTTAATATAAGTATTAAATTTATTTTTTTCTTGTAAATTTGATCATATATATTATTTGGCAGACGGTTACAGAAACATTTCCAATTTAAAGTTAACCTATTAAGCTATTTTTAGAAATTACTAAAATAGTGCAAGCTGTTTTTAAACATCATTCTATAGTCAAGAATGCACATACTTTTGTAAAATATAAATGATTTTAATAGTCACAAAATGACACATTTTTCACAAACTGTTGTGTTTTAAATATTTTGAATTTGATTGGAATAATTTTTTTTTGATAGTTTCTTCGTATACCTATTAAAATAAAATATCTGATATTTCAATATTATTGTAATTTTTTCATCTTTTAAATACCACAGCCTATTAAACACTTACTTTTAGAAATCTCTACTTTTAGATTTAGTTTTCTATAGTTTAGAGACAACAACTTTTGAACATGTAGAACAGTATTGGTGTTTTACTGTTTCAATTATCCTGTATTTTATTAAAGAAGAGTCGGGTGGTTTTTGGTATATATTTGGGAGGAAACGACATATTTGCTACTGGAATTAAAATATAAACTTCTTAAGTTTGAGTTGAATAAACTACAATCATATTGACACTTGTCAGTAGTACTCATAGTAGTCTTAGTAGTAAATTTAACAACCATTTGACCTACCCGTATATTTGATTCAGACTTTTGTCGATCAAATGTACATACGCATTAAATCAGAAATATTTAAATATTAAAAGATCTACAGTTCATGACGTTGCATCAAACCGTCATTAGTTCAAAAGCTAACTTCACTTCCATGACTTTATTTGTTAACTAGTGCACAAAACCAGTAATTTTCGACACATCTATCGTTCTATAGTTTCACGTATCTCGCATAACTTTGTTATAATATTCAATTTATCAGAATTCCAACCAAAACCGAGTACCTAAAAGTCAAGTCAGTCAACCTAAACAGGCGGGAGAAATATATTTAGTGAAATTGAATTCATCAAATGCATCAAGTTTAAGGTACTTCACACTTCCTATTTACACAATAAAATGAAGAATTCTACCTTCAAATACGTAGCTCACTTAGTCCTATATTGGCTGAGCTTGTTATGTTCCATGTGGAGTCGCATGTAATTGACGAAAATCCTAACTTAAATATCTTATTTTACTATCACTACGTAGGTAGATGATAATGTTTGTTGTTTACCAACAGATAATGTGGACGCAATATTCAACAATTTTAATAAGTTTATCCAATTCACTATTGAAACGGAATCCAATATCACACTAAACTTTTTGGATTAGCATCATCAAAGATGGTAACTGCTTCATAACCAAACTGGTATAGAAAACCGACTTGGTCGGGTCGTTACCTTAATTTCGAAACTTATTATCCCATCAAATACAAAAGAGCAGTTATCAATAATCTGGTTGACAGATCTATAGCCCTTCACACCCTAAATTTCATGAGAATAACTTAGCTCTTATCATGTCTACTCTTGCTAAAAACAATTACCTCAAAAAGTTTGTAGAAACTTGTATTAAATCTAGATTGGAAGCATTGGATGGCAGAAACACTTCTCTGTTGGTGAACAATAGACAATCTCAAAAATACGTGGTTGTTCCTTACTACAAACACTTAGATAGGAGTTTAAAACAATTAAGCAATGAACTTAATTTAAATCTTACTTATTTATATTTGTTTTCCAAGTTAAAATCTAAAAACACAAAAGATAAGAATAGTAACAGTGTACCTATCATTTAAAGATTTAAACTGTTTGGATTGCAACGCAATTTACATTGGCGAAACTAAGCGCTATGTTAGTAAACGCATTAAACAGCATAATTATAATCTCGTTTCTCTTAACAACAATTACAGTGCAATGCGATGCTCCACAAGTATAAAATTGATTTTGACAACTATAAAATCTTACATTCTGAATCACATAAATACAAACGTGTTTACATAAATTTGGATCCTAGAATCATAAATATCAAATCAAATTCTTTTGTTTCTAAAAATAATTACCAAAGTGTATTTTTCTTCTTTAAAATTAATTGGTTTTCTTGTTGAAATTTGGCTTTTATTAATTATTGTATTTTTCTTCACCTATTATTACATAATACATAAGGGTTACACGTGGCAAGTAGTTGTATTTTATAAGATCACTAAACAACGATTAAGTTATCTCACGTGTAATATTAAATCGTATTTTTGATAAATTTTCCCACTTGACAAACATCTCAGAGAATTATATGCGATAATACACAATTGGGATACGATTGCCTAATTATTAACATTGGGATGCTACATAAATAATGTTACTAAGGGCGGACATTAGCAATCGCTAGAATATTAACGGATGTAGGTAAATGGCCAAAAATAGCAAGCAACAAGCCGGGATATTAACATTCTTGAAATGTTTCGGGGATTTTATTTTCATCTTAGTTTTGTGAAAAACATTTCGTGGTCTAATTAGTATCATAATTTGCTTGAGAACAGAAATAAATCCGCCTTTTGTAATACTGTTTTCATTATTTATTTAATGTATAAAATTCATACAATCACGAGCTAAAATTGCAATATAGTTTAGAAAAGGTTTAAAAATTATTTGCTGAAATTTGTAGGTACACGTTTACGTTAAATATTATACAAGATTAATCGTTGTTTCTTCTTATGACGAAAATGTGCAGTGATTTGCCACCTTAAAAAACTCGAGAATAAGTAGAATCACAGATGACGGCATGGGAGTGTGTTAACTTTGAACCAGTGACGTCATACATCAATGTATTTTAACGACGGGGTAGCATAATGGCATAGTGTGAGACTCTGATTAGAGGTCGTAAGTTCGAATCCTGATCAGGCTGGAAATGTTCACAGCAGAGGTGGGAAAACTATTGATAATTTTAAAATAAAATTACTATCGATGCATCGATTGTTGTGATGTAACAATAGTACTAGGTATCGATAGTTATCAACAGTTCCCTGAAGATTAGTTTATCGATAATTAAACAATAGTGTATCTTTAGTTAAACAATAGTTTGTCGATAGTTAAACTATAGTTTATCGATATTTTAAACGTTTTTCGTTTATAAAACGATAATTTAATTTATATTGCAAACAATTTTCGAATTTCGGCACACATTTTAGTGTTTTTTTATACATATATTACATGTCCATAAAGGTTTCATAATAACTATCGATAAACAAAAACTATTGGATATGAAACAACTATCGTTTAACAATAACTATCGTTTAACTTAAACTATCGTATTTGTTAAACTATCGATAATACTATCGATATATCGATTGTTCGTCCTTTCCACTATAGAACTATCGATAGTTTTTTATCCGAGTTTGCCCACCTCTAGTACACAGCCTGGCTTGGATCGGTATCCACTCTCGTCACCATTCCAAGTTAGGATACAATTAACTTGCAACCACAAAGGTATCGGGTGCCGGGAGATGAATATCAGAAGGCAATGAAAGTGTCTTTCTCGTAGCAAATATGTCGTGGTCCTGTATGTGACTCGTGAAGACCCTAGCGTGTGTATATAAGCCACGCTGTATTGAAGAAGAAGGACACCTCTGACCTGGCGGCAAGGGGCGAGTAACAACTTATAGCGTAGCTCTCAACTCTAGTCCAGAGATAGACGTCATGTGACGAGCATTCTAAACAGATCTTTATGTACTTAGACCTGGGGCTATGGAGGATGGCGATTTTAGGAGCCTATATTCTAGAGACTTTTAGAAACGTCGTTCTTTTTATTTTGTCTCAAATTATAGTCATTGTACTCAGAGAATTGCCAAGTATCTTTAGTTACCAAAATGACTCAAAACTTAAATGGTTCTTTTGTTTTAGCCCAGTTAGCTTGCTGAGAAATGTCAGTTATTTTTTTAAACTCATATTATATATAGTAATATAATATTAATAAGAGCCATGAAGTTTTTGGTAAAATTACGAATAGTTCTTGCGTAAAGGAAAAACGTTAACATTTTTAAATCACGACATCGAAGCTGGAGTGTAAAAAGTCCATTTTTGCACGAGAATTATATATGAATAAATTACCAAGTTCATTTATGGCTCAAATTATATTTGCCTGATTGTTTCACGAATGGCAAAATAATACAGTGTCAAAATTTTCAATATTAACAAATGGTAACCATGGATAAACCTACTATGGTTTCATCAAATTTTATCGCAAAAAACTGTCTTCTTCGAACAAATATAAAGCATTATTGGTCAAAAATGACAATGTGGAATAATCACAATAACCTTTTTAAATTAAATTACATCAATTTACTGAATTTTCATCAATATTGCTGATTATGGTCATTTTAACCCTTAACTGGTACAGTGCGGTCATGGCTGACTCCAAGCATAGAAAAATGAATATACAAGACATAATATTGGAAATAATGCAGTGTATTTTTTTAGTAGCTTCATCAAATATATTCAGTTAGCCTGTGTTAAAAGTACGTGGTGTTTAGGTGCCTTGTTTAACTAATAACCAATTTGAGTTGCCACCGACTTAAAAATTTTGTTGATATAATTATTCATTTAGAAAACAAAGTAATGAATGGGTAACGAAAAAAAAGTTGTTTGCTTTTCAAGTTATTCTTTTACATATTTTATAGACAATCTAGAAACTATCGTAAAAACCGCGTTTTCGTTTTTTTTTACGATTTGTTCAAATAAACATAATAAGTAAATAAATTTTTACAATATTTTATTCTAGGCTTATTAAAATTATAATTAAAAATGTACGAAATTATACAAAATTGTCTAATTTTAAATTATTATAGGAATGAGAGCACATTTAAGTTGGGGTCTTGAGTTATACCAGTTACGTTTGTAAAAAGTATTACCAGTTACGGGTTAAAATAATCTCCATACATGTAACATAAATCCATAAACTAATTCGACTCGACAAATATTTATAATATCAACTTAACTAACTAATTTAGTGTCAAAGAATATAGCTCCTAAAATCCGAGTAATCTTCCAATAAGTTCTCCCCGATAGAAACATAGTCCTAGATCAGTTTAGTCAACTTTACTCTTATTCTACTATAAAGTGATCGTTGTTGTACAATAAAATAGTCAAGTCAATAGACCATAGTCTTAGAGCTTAGCTTACAAATATAATTGTAACTACAATAAGTCGTAGATATAGTCTTAGTCAAACGTCAACTGTGAATTAGATTAGGTCTCTAAATAAGCAGTAAATATGTAATCTCAATGTGTATACAAGAAAACCTTTCTCTGGATAGAAAATTGGACTTAGTACTAGAGAAGGGTACTATAAAGTACTAAATCGTAGTGTTAGAGTAGCTAACTGTGTGAGTGTTGTATGAGTGGTATTTTAACACTAATAGTGACCTACTAGCGCGGTCGCAATCGTATTCGTAAACGTATAATAGAGCATAGACTAGACTCATCGATGTTTTGCCTCGTAGATTAGACAAGAGAATTGGACTGAGTTCAGTGCAGTTTTCTTGTAATTAGTGCAAATAGTGCAGTACCTACTAGAATTTACAGTTTAATAATAGATTTTTCCTTTGCTCAACAAAATATTATCCATAGAATTTCGATATTTTAAATGCATTTAATGTGAACCAATACTAACAATAGAAACAGGAAACACTAAAAAATCATAAATTATTATTTTACAATGGAAACATGATATTTTTTAACTAATTGTGTATTTCACATTAATTAATTTTTTTTGTATGTATACGCTCTCAAAAATCTTTACTTTTCGAACTGTTTAGAGTCTATAAAATCATATTTTAGAGGATTATGTCCTAAAATAAGACGTTACCTAAGCCATGAGCTGGTATTTACATTTTATAGGATTTCAAAATTTTATTTTATAATTAGATTTTAGAATAATTTCGTATAATTACTAAACAAATTTGGAGAGCATATAATACTAAAGAATTTTTGTGTAACACGTTAACAAACTAAGATTTAGAGGACTCATCTAATTTAAAGACTCGGCTTGCGCCTCGTCCGTAAATAGAGTCTTCTTCTAAAACTATATTTTGTGGAAGTACTTGTTACATAATTATTATCCTACTGATTTTGTTTTGATTTGATTTATATAACTTAATGCCAAACATGCAAAAAATATATTTTATTGTCATTTAAAAATTAATTCTACAATGTGAATATTATTTGAAATGTTAATAAAATAACTACTAAATTACAGTTTAGTAATTTGAGACATCGATGAATTAATTTTTTTTCGAAAATTGTAGTGAGACTAAAGAAATTTGTATTTGAATAATAAATTGTTTACTTATTTAACTATTTTATTATTTTAAAATAAAATATATACCTTTAAACATAAGCTTTGTATTTCTCGTGATTTATTGTTTTCTGCTTAGTATTGGTTCGATTTTATTACAATTTATAAATAATTTAAAAAATTAAATGTTGAGTAAGGGAAACCATCTTCGTCGGCTGTCCTCGCAGCGGGAGAACCGTAATTTGTTTCGGCCGCCATTTTGTTTTAAGATGATTTATGATCGGCGTTGTCAAGTTAAAGTTTCGGAACTTATGTTTCTTATTATCTAATTTTGCGATTTGTTTCAAGTAAAGTTAATATTCAACTGGAATTTAATATAGAAGGTTTAATTTCCTTCAGTTATTAAGTTTACTGGGTGAGGATAGTTGCAAATTAGTTTAGAATCATCCGGAATTTATGGAGAATTTTATGCAAGTCTCGCACTACACATCTGTAAGTCTACGGGAATTATATGAAGAGGATAACTTCTCAAATTTCAAGATGGGAACTAAATTACGAAACATTGTATTTATATATAAATTAGGTTCATACTGTACTAAACATCTTTTATAAAATGTGTTGAAGTTTGTTTAAGATGGTAGTCTTGTCGATCTATTGAACTTAATTTATTTAACATAAAAAACAATCGTATAACAAATAGTCGTTGATAATTCAACTGACATAAAGACAGGAGTCTATTAAAATAAATAAATAAATCAACCAAAAAATAAATAAATACTGATTTTCTGCCATAGGTACATTCATAACTGGGTCATAAGGATAATGAATTATTGGACTGGAATTTTATTGGCTCTAAATTATTAATTGATTTAAGATTGTTGTCTAGCGAAACTTGTGATATCGTACGGTAGACTTCATGAACTGAAGTTTATTTCGGAGAGTGTAAACAAAGTAAATAAATTTGGCAATACCGCACCACAGAGGCACATGTATGCATTATAGTATTAGTAAGGAAATAAGTTTTACGATTGAAATGCCTGGTAGAAAAATTATCGTTGCATTTTTGATACTTCATTATCTATACTCTTCGATAAATTGACTTTAAAATTAAATATCATTTTTATAAAACTGACGATTCCTTTGAAAATTAGTTTTTCGTTAAAATCTGTCGTCTGGTTTTGATACACTAATTTAAGAACGCAATTTCAAATCACCGTATGCTTACAATGTAAAAGGTCAACTTTACAGCCTCATAAGTTGCAAACGAAACTGACGATTGTCCTGATAATTTATTTTAAAGTGTATTATTATCATAATATATAAATGCGCTGTAAATTTTTTATTTATTTCTGTCGTCATCGATTTTGCTAGACAACAACCTTAATTTGATAGAGAAATTAGGAGATTTGTGTATAATACAATTTTTTGATTGTTTGTCTTAGAACCAAGATTGACTGTCAAATATTGTCCATCGAAATTAGAAAATCCTTGTATATTTATTCCATTCTTAAATTTTAGATTTATATTAAAATAGTAAATTGGTATTACACGAGTAGTTAACTCTGAAATTGTACAAATTCCCAGTAGAAAACAACAAACTACACTTTTCGCTAGTTAAATAGATTTACAGATCTGTAGACTAAACTAGATTTGTACAGAATTCCTTCACTAGTATAACTATCATATCACTATTGGTCTAAATAGTTGTAGATAGATCTTTAATACAGGTTGTGTTATTTACTTCGTGTATACATGTTAAGGGCATGTACATTTATACAAAGTTTGGGGTGCCTACTCAATTCTTGAAAACTCAGTACTACAAAATTCAAGTACAAGAAAATTCTTGCGTAGTATCATAAAACACCCGATAATTCAAAGACAAGAAAATGCATAAATAGAAAATTTAAATCTAGAATCTGATAGATGCAGAAAACGCTTGAAAAGGGATATTCAGATCTGGAAAAAAGAGTTGGATTTTTTTAGCGATTGTGAAACAATAGTTTAAAATTAATTTTTGTTTAACAACAATTTGGCTGTGGACTTTTAAAACTAAAACTGACCCTATCATTTTGAACACGCCGCTGCGCGCAGCTTGTGGGACTGTCACAAGAGGGGCGACCGAAAGAGGTGCACTATACTGGTCGTGCTTGGCCGATTTTGAACTTTGTGTCAATACCACTGACACTCCAGCATAACACGTGAGAATCTGGCGCATGCGTAATAAAGGCGGCCATGATTTTCTAGATTTCAATATTCCTTTACATAAATTTTCTGTGTTCACTGGATTCTTGATATGTATTTTCGTTTGTGTACGAGTTTTCAAGCATGAAATTTCGCTCGTTTTATGATTCTAGGTAAGAATATTCTCTTCACTGAATTTTCTAGTTACAAATATTCTAGTGTTGAATATGTTCCGCATAATTTGTGTGCTGACTGAATCAAAACTAAATTTACATGTATTTTAAAATAAGTCCGATGTGTAAGACAACATTTTTGAGCCACTGGTTTGATAAATATTTTTAAATAATCTCGTCTTTTATAGTAAATCCAGGGGTACTAAAAATGTGTACTAAATAAAATATCGAATTATTATTATTTTTGGTTCAGCGCTGCACTTGTATAATCCTTAATGTCCTGTTCACATAAGTATTATTTGAAGATTCTTTCATACCTCTGAATTTTGAAAAAATGATCCTGGTAACAATTACCTGTCAAATAGCGGCGCCGCTAAATTGATTCCTCAATGAATCTTGGAAAAGAAGAATTTCTAATTCATTGATAGCTTCAAAAGAATGAATTTCTTGTTTTCCAAGAAGCATGCAAAAATCATTAAAAAATCTGTGTGTGAACAGGACTTAATGTATATAATCGAAGTTACGGCTCACCTGTATAAAACTGTATATACGAGTAAAATTACTGTACATAACATAAATTCCTCTTTCTAGTTAGCAGCTATCTTCAAGACTAGTAAATCTTTTTAGTTACATTAGTTACTAAAATTGTAGTTAAATTATCGCCTCTTCTAGATGAACTACCAGGTAAACATTTTATCTGGTAAGATAGTGTCAGGCACAAATAAACCTATTCAGATAGCCTTATGGAAAGTTTGTCAATCGGTTGCATCGTAGTTTCCACAACTACCGTAGATGTCACTACCGCTAGTTGTGGAAACATCTGCCCAAGCGAATATAAACGAAATTTATGTATAGTACAGAGGGCCGCATAAATGGCATTTTTTGCCTATCAAGTCATTTGATTGAGTAGATGTTTACACAACTAGCGGTAGCGACATCTACGGTAGTTGGAACTACTATGCAACCAAGTGACAAATATTTCCATAAGGCTGACTATCTGAATAGGTTTATCTGTGTCCCAGGTAAATGTTTTACCTGGCAGATGGCAATCTATAAGATGGAGACTTGCCCAGCTGCTTCTCCCGCTGCCACAGATCCGACAACTTAAAAAATGAAATGTGTTTGTCCTGTGATTCGTTTGTATTGAATTGGTACTAATCCTGTGACGTTTCTGTGTTTCTAGTGGACTTAACCAATGGCCAGCTCACTCCTAACAATAATACGCCACTCCTGACCCAGGCCTTATCAGGTAAACTATTGTCTCTTGTGATAAATTTTAATATTTGTGTATAAAGCATGAATTAAGATAAAAATTTGTGATATATTTAGTTGAAAAATCTCTGGAAAAAATTTGAATGCTCGATTGTTTATTATTTTATTACAATTCAAATCAAATTTGCTTGCGTTTTTTCCGATTAACCACAAATCTATATAATTTGATAGATAGTTTGTTTGTGTCGGTATGTAGGTCGATCGCCATATTGAATAACGTACGTATAGTCGATCTAACGAATCAACCAATTTCGTCACAATGCACAACCATTGTTACTTCATTGTGACGGAATCGGATTATTTGCTGGATGGACTATACTACCAGCGCGAGTACGCAGTTAGTTAGATCATAATATGACGTATGATGTCAATTTTAACGAATCTGATTGGTCAATCATTTTACATGACTCAATATGGCTGCTGAATACATCATGCCTCATTTTAAAGGGACATTTCTCTTATGATCAAGCTATATCTGTCAATTATATAGATCTGTGTTTTCAACTTAAATCTAGGTATAGTAAAGGTACGGAATCAGGCGAGATTTTTGTTACAATAATTGTGACAAAACTAAATTACCTGACATATTATAATATTAACGTTTATAAATTATAAGTAAATAATAATTTTAAAATATAAGTATGGTGTTTCAATATGAGCGCAAGATATAATTTTTTAATAAAGCACATTATTTATTCGAGAATTGCAAATATTTTTATTTATATGAAGTATACATATTCGGCGATTATACGTAGAAAAGAACCAGAGCCAGAAGCAAAAACGGAGCCGTCTCCCTTAAATTTAAACTTGTTGTCGAACTGGCCAACTGTTCAGATCGACGACGAATTGATTTGCCTGGATTCTCACCAACACTTATAGTCATATGATATTTTTCTCATATTTACTTACTTACTTAATCCTAAAGCCTATCTACCTTTCAGTGTAAGGCTGTCTTATATTTAAACAGTGTAAATATGGCTCAGCGAGACAAATTCAAATCGCTGCTCCTAGTTTTTAAATCAAGTATAAATGCTATCGCCGACGTAAAGGCAGATATTGCAAATATTAAAGTAGACATTGATAAGCATTTTTTTAAAGCTTATTGTTAGTAAAAATTTTCTTTTCTGCATTCGTGCATGAATTCATGTTGAGGAAATTTTATATCGTGCATTCCAACAACATAATGTATCACTTGAGTTGATTAAGACGTTATTGGAAAGAACTCAAAAAATTTCCGTTAATAATTAATGCGTACGTAAGATTATAAGTGAAAATATTTGTAATTTTCAAGTAAAATTTGTGTTTGATTGCGCTGATTTATATGCTTATACCCGAAGTATAAAATATGACACAGGAGTGGACACTCGAGTGGATAAAGTTTGGCCTTTCTGTTTACCTTTTAGAGAGAGACAGATAATACGAGCCAGCTCGGAGCATGTATTCTATAACGATAAACAACGGTAACGATGGTAACGCACGGGCCTAGTAGTGATCTTTCTCTCTCGCACAGGGTAAACAAAAATGCCACGAATCTATAGTATTGCTAAAATTCGGAGTGTCCACTCCTTAGGCCAATCATATTGAGTAAAAATACCGCTCTAGCTGTAAATAATTCCCTAAAAGAGGATACTTTCCACATGTGTAGTACTAGTACCAAGATCTTCACTTTTTTGACCATGTTTCACTAACAGTTCAAAATAAAGAAAAATGTTTGAAGATTATAAAAAAATACATCGTTTTTGTTATTATAACGTTTGTCATATCTTTTGGTTTACGAAAAAAAACGAGAAAATGTATTTAGTTAATACAAAGATAAATTTAACAATCTATATATTTGTTTCGTGACAAAAACGGCTGTAACTTTTGAACGGATAGAAAAAACGACTCCCGGTTTCGCATTCGATTTCACAGACATTTTTCTATTAACACTATTATTTTCAGTATTTTAAAAGTCTTGGTTTATCAGCAATTTTAACAAAAATAATTGGAGATTTTAGTATTTTTTAAATTTCTTAATCAACTATAAGTTTTTTTTATGTAAGAAACATAATTTTAACTTTTTTCGCGCGTCATTCCACAGCGTTTATTGTTTTGTTAAATATAATAATCTAAAGATATTGTTGAAGATAAAAGTACAATCTACAAAATGGTCGATGCAGAATTTTAAAATTTTATGTTAATTTGAATTTTGACAATTATTGTTACCTTTGAGCACAAATATCTTCTATTTTAAAACGAATTTAAAAAATTCGATCGGTTATTTCGCAGATTCAAGCTCTGTTGACAACATATAAACATTTGAAGTTAATTCACTTATAAATAAAAGCTGTACAGTGGTGCGCAAAAACTCTCTTTTTACAAATATTGCAGTTTTTTAACAAATATGAGCGCCAAAAGTATTTTTCCCCTCAAACATAAATTATTTGATATTTTTATGTTCAACAAACAATAAACGCTATAGAATAACGTGCTGAATTAATGTTTTTAACTATTTTCTACCATGGGTAGAGGATCATCTTAACATATCGACATTTTTGATATGTTGTGACTGGGTACTAGTACTTACTACACATATGCAAAGTACTCCTTTTTAGGGAATTATTTTCAGGTAAAACCCTATTATGAGTGGCCCACCTGTGTTTATATTATAAGGTTCGTGCTGTACGTGGTCAAATATATGCAACCCGCTAGCCTAGTGGACCAACAAATCTTTTTACTAACTTGTGTGGCAAGTGCGTTTTCGTGTGTTTTTATAAAATTTTCAGTTATTTTGCAGTAAAACAAATTTATTTTTATTTATTTATTGCGCCTTTCCACTGCTACCTACTGGAATTTTTCTATTCCTGCAGTTGTTTTCTGAGGAAAACCTATAAAATGAATTTTTGTTGTTGGTCCACCAGGCTGACATTTTTAAATGACCGTGACGTCACGTGCACGAAGCCTATACTTCGTAATCTGATCTAGAGACTAGTGTAAATGTCAACTTTCGAGCTCTAACCAGACTATACCAACCGTGATAAAACTAAAACTAAACTACCTAGATTATTAAAGCTGGATTTATGCAGCCAAACTAAAACTTATATTAAAATTAACATTAACATTTTAACTAACATTAAAATTAAAACTAAGAAGAGGTATTTACGCAGAACTTAAAACATTGGCAGTTTGATGTAATAAAATTGTAATCAGTAGGTTTACCTATTTGTTTTCATTCGCGATAGTTTGATTTTGTCAATATAATTAAATATAAAATGGATGACAAGAATGTAGTGCTGACTTGCTCAACATTATTGTTAGCGACTATTTTTTTAAATAATCAAAATAATTACGATAACAAACAATCACTAACAAGCAAGCAAACTAAACAAACTTAATTCACTTAAACTAATCAAAAATCAGACGAGTGAAAAGTGACAATTCTATAAGTGAAATTTGTAGCGCTTGCGCAGTAGTGAAACCAACTAACATTAAGAGGAATCCCCAATAGTCTAGAAGATCCATTTAACGAATGAAGCGATACCGTCACAAACCATTGGTACACATTGCGACGACATCGGTTGATTCGAGGAATGAACCGTATTTAGCCACTTTCTACTACAAAAGGGGTTTCGTTGGGCACATGATATTACCACTAATTTTAAATATTTTTAAACAATATTTTTTCAAAATGAAAGATTAAAGTCTAGGCTATGTCCGCGTAGTGTCACTTTTTTAATTTTTACTTTAGTTTTTTAATATTTTATCTTCAAAGCTCTTAAAATTTTACTTACTAACTTTGGAGCTTAAAAAATACATGTAAAAATTTAAAATAAAAAAATGGCACTAGACAGACCTAGAGACATCTTTTATCTTTAAATTTAAAAAAGAGCAAACAAATCGGACCAAAAGTAAAGTAAATTTCATGTGCCCAACGAGAACATATTTTTGCTTAACTTAAGAATGTTAGAAGTTGGCCATCTTTTTATTTTAGTATGAATGTTAGTTGAATGCGTAATGTACACTTGTGTGTATTTAACTTGTTAGTTCTAATGTGAATTTTGACTGCATAAATCTACGTTGCATCTATAAATAATGAACCTGTATAACCGTGTACTGCGTACTGGGCAGGTACTACACTCACTCATTGTATCTACAGACTACCGATCTTCACCAACACCATCTCCCTTCTTTCTTCCAGTGATGAACAACTACCAGGCGGCGGCAGCAGCGGCGCAGGGCTTCGGTCCGCCCGCTTCGCCCCACGCGGCCGCTAGTACAAGGGCCGGGTTCCCCGCCGCGGGCTCTCCGGGGCCCACCATCGACATGTATAGCAGCACCGGCGCGGACACAGTAGCTGGGTACGTGCAGGCCGCTAGTCCGCAGCCGTCCGGGTTCCCGGCTATTGCTGTTAGCCGCGCGCCGCTCAACTATAGCCCTGTGAGTACATGATGGTTTACTTTACAAAACTAGGCTAAGCTAGTTCAGAGTTTCTATAGTTGCGCTAGTCATTCATAAGATAACCTGAACACAAATTCAACAAATTGTCTTATTTTATGGTTAAAACATGGTGTTTTACTTTACTAGGCTTAAGGTAGTTCACCAGTAAATCGAGTATGTCTTATGGAAATATTTAAACTATTTTTGATTATACCTGCATCCTTATTTGAAAAATGGCGCTGGAAAACAGCATTTTAATTTTGATTCATTTTATAAAGTAGTCTGTGTGATGTGTCAAAATATCGTAGGACATTGGTTAAAATTTTAATTAAACCACAAGAAATTTATCCTCTCGGCGGCATTATAAAGCCGCATTCACATCTCGAAATTTGGTGAAATTTGACGAAATTTGTGAAGTCTGTCATATAGAGTAAATTTCAAATAGCTAGAACCCTGCGCGAAGTACGAATTCTCGTCTTAGAGAGAGAAGCATAGATGATAAACAAGAGGAAACTACGCTACTGTCTGTTCTACTGAACATCAGCTTCAATATCTGTTATTCTCATATTGACATTCGTAGTGTTTTGCTTCGTGTAACCCTGTGAATTTTGTAATTGATTGTGATTGAGTTATATTTTAGTTTTCTTTGAAAATTAAGTGAAGTGCAGCGCAGCATATACTCGCTAGCTCAGCTTTTGTGAAACGGACAGTACATGACAAGCTCTGCCTTCTCGCGCAGTCCAGGGTCCTAGCTATTTGAATTTTACTCTAGCAATGTGTACTTATGTTCACAACACCAAATTTAACCAAATTTTGGACTGTGCATAAAGAAAGAAAAAACAATTGTCTATTTCTGCACTACAAATTGTAGTTCAAATAGGGACAGGCACAAATTGTTTTAAAAATTTATATAATGAACAACAATATAAAAATTGATAAATATTGTATTTAACTATGCAGCAATTGTAATAATTTAGTCTACAAAATTTTAAAAATAATATTGTATTAAAATTTCGAATGTGATTTTTCTCTGTGTGAAGGCGCCTTAAAGTATAGATAGCTTTTACTTGAACCGCGAATAGTATGGTTCATTTTATTTCTGATAAAACGCACGTCATTATCTACCGAACTAACAAAAGATAAGAACTACCTACATCTCCTTCCTCTATCTTTCATTATGTTTGCATCGCTTACAAAAACGAACACGTTTGTCCAATAAATGTATTTATTCGAAAATTAAGTTATGACGTGCGTTCTACCAGAAATAAAAGAACAATTATATATTGACTTTGTGCATAATATGTATAACTATGTGTGTGTACGTTCTGTTTGTGTTGCAGGGCCCCCTGATTCCGGCGGCATTCACCAACGGCTATCATTGAGCGCTAGTCGCTTACCTAGCGACGACATCGTACCGACATTGACTGTCAATATCCCAGTGTTTCACGTATGCGTACGTACCTATATACTTCATTACACAAACATAATATATACAAGTCAAAGTCACCCCCTGCAACCCCCCCCCCCTCCCCATCTTCATCAAGACAAGAATTAATCAATTCTACCTAATTGTATAAATTATAATTATATTAAGCTGATATCTACACCTATTTACATGTAAAATAGGTCCGTATAATACCTGCAGTACATTTGCAGCGAGGGAGGAAATCCCTCTCTTTCTGCATTCTTGTTGTTGTTGTTGTATAATGTTCGGTGTTGGACATGACTTGGTCATGTCTTCTTCTGTAGACTTGTAGTCTCCCCCCACCATGTCAGAGCAGGCACAGCTTGTACCATATAATTCCCATACTACGTTTTTAACTTTAATTACATGATGTTTACAGGGTATCTTATTCATTATCCTCTGTCAATAACGCGTATAATTAATTATTATTGTATATTAAGGACCAATGAGGCAATGTCAAGTTTATTACTGTAGGTATGATAGACATTGCCAACGGTGAAATTATTTTACTATCGTTTCGCTGTATTTTATTTGTCGATATAGTGTTGTTTTTATATTAAATTTTATTTTAGCAAATTAGAATATTATTTATATACGATATTGTGAATATAATTGTATTGTGAGAACCACGAAGTATAATGACAGGAGTGGACACTATGACGGATGATATGACGGATGAAGTGTGGCCTCTTTGTTTACCTTTAAGAGAGAGATAGGATATACGGGCCAGCTCGGAGCATGCGTTCTATGAGGACAAACAACGGTAACGATGGTTATGCACGGGCCCAGGGTATCTATTCTAATTCATAGCGACAATCACTAGCGACAGGTTTACGGATATTTGGTCACAGTTGATAACCAATTATAGAAATTTTACGTTATAATATTGTGTTAGTTATTTGAAAATTTGACAAGAAAAACTGCTGAACCTCAGTTTTATTTTATTTCGTTCATAAAGGAACAATAATTTTTTTCGCCAAAATATTTTAACCTCACAACGGGCCACTTAATAACACATATTTATTTATTAATTGACAGATAGCTTGTTCCGTGTATTCTGTTTGTGCTGGCATGCAGGTCGAGCGCTATATTGAGTAACGTACGTATAGTCCATCCAGCGAATCAACCAATTCCGTCACAATGCACAAACATTGTTACTTCATCGGTTTATTCGCTGAACGGACTATACCATCAGCGCGAGTGCACAATTAGTGTGATCACATGATCAATTTCAACGACTCATTTTACGTTACTCAATATGACAGCTGAATACATGGTGCCTCATTTCCCATAAGACTAAGGTATCTATCAATTTTTAAAAAGATCTGTGATTAAGAAGCAAGCAAGAGCAAAAGTCGTAGCTATGGTTGACTATTACGTCATACATGGTGAGGGGATCTCAAGACAAACCACGTTATCAACGTTGATACATGAATTAGAATAGTGGCCCAGTAATGATCTTTCTCTCTCGCACACCCTGTGCAGAAATGCCACGAATCTACAGTATTGCTAAGATACGGAGTGTCCACTACTGTGTTTATTATACGTCGTGGTGAGAACCAAAACACAGGGTTCGCCCGAGTCAAACAAAAGCCAATCGCTCCCCACCTCGCCGTATCCTCCACTAACAAATGACTACTGTCCACTGTGTACATACGACCCTATATAACTTGTATTTGTAACAAATCACTTAGTACCGCACGAGCCCACTCTGTATCTATGTGTACTCGTAACAAATGAAATGCGACGGCGCCATGTTTGTTTGTTTGTTGGTTGCTTGTATCCTGACCTTGAAATGCCCTTCACGGCGCCGTTTCGACCCTGTGTAAATCTCTTGTCATCATTGTTTAGGTGTACCTAGTAGTCAAAATGATCAATCTAAAATACTATATTATATAGGTTATAATTATAATATATATTATGATATTGAATAATAACTATATCAATGTTTCCTGTTATTAAGTGAAAATATTTCTATAGGCTGCGTCAAAAGGATTGGTCGGATCTTACTACGGCAGCCACGTTTATTTGTTACTTAGAGATGTACAATTATTCTGGCCACATACACCTCACAACATGAAACTGTATCGTAGATGCTTTGAATGCCAAATTTACCAATGTGACGTATCTACATAGTTTCGACGGATCTATTTAGAAAATTCATTTGATAAAATTGACAGTTAAACATTCAGATAGTCAGCCTTATGGAAATATTTGTCACTCGGTTGCATCGGAATTTCCACAACTACCGTAGATGTCACTACCGCTAGTTGTGGAAACATCTGCTCAAACAAACATAAGACTTGATAGGCAAATGCTTTTTATGCGGCCCTCTGTACTAAACGATTGCGTGGTACAGTGGGCCGCAAAAATATCGTTTGTTTATAAAGTCTTATATGCACTTGGGCAGATGTTTCCACAACTAGCGGTAGTGATATCTACGGTAGTTGTGGAAACTATATAACAAATATGTCCATTAGGCTGACTATCTGAATAGATTTATCTGTGATATTACAAACGTGTGTCCGTGCGCTGAGAGAAAAAACTTGCACAGAGACCAAAATTGTGAAAGTAGGGATGTTATGACAGACAGCAGTTGTCTGTAACGTAGGATACAGTCAACATTTTTAGGTTGGGTAGTACAACTTCTACTATTGCACTGGTTTGTTTTTTCTCTAAACACACGAACTCTGCACACGTTAGAAATCAAATTGAAGTGCGTTGAACGACAAATTTACCAATGTGTCGAATATAATTTCGACGATCTATTAAGAAAATTCACTTGATGAATTTGACATTTCAATTTCAACATCTTACATAATACGTTACAAAATGACATAATCAAAATTATACATTGTTTTATCGTTAAATTTTCAATGAATTTGTCATTTAAAATATCTGATACACATAATGTACACTTTAGAAAATGGCAAAACATGTGGTCACCTTAATATAATATTGTCAATGTTTTAAATGATGAACTGTAACGTACATAGTTTCCACTTAATATTTAAAACATTAGACTCACGGTGTACACGTTAGAATATGTGGTCAAATTATTTTAAAATCATAATATTTTGAATGACTTTATGTGACGTAATAATAGTATATTATTTAACGAGCACATAATGTAGACTATAATTCAAGACGATGCAAGTTTATGCACGAGCTAAAAGCGAGTGTATAGCCAACCGAGTTAATTATAGCAATTATGTGGATCTCAAATACGATGTTTTGTCTACAACTTTTAAAATAAAACATTTCTTCACAAATTTTTATTATTTAAAATTGTAATAACAGATGGAATTATGAATTCATAATACAATAGTGTGTCTTATGGAGGGGTTTATCTTACTAAAGTTACCTACACAGTGAATGTGTTATTCAGTGATCGTAGATAAAATTACTTTAGGAATTTAACGTTCAAAATATGTGACAAAACACGTTAGAAATGTGGTCAAATGATCTCACAATAACTTATGTGACGTAATTATTTAACGAATGAGACGTTCAAAATATGTGAGAAAGGTGTCGAAAATGAGGTTATGTGGTCAAAAGTTAAAAATGAAAATTTTAGTTAGATCGAAATTGTATAATTTTGCATCTCTATTGTTAGGTTTATTAATGTTAATTTAGAGGGGGGATAGCTAGCTAGCAAAATGGGGTTAGTATCGCGATCGAATAGAGCAGCTAATTCGAATACTAATGTGATAATATCGTATAATATAACGGAAATTTCGAACGGAATGTTTATTCGACGACCTTTTGACGAGCCAAGCGTGAGACCTTATTAAACAAAATCACATGATTTGATTATATTTTTACGTTAATGAATTAGTTGTAGATTTTGCCACATCGGCTTGTTAATATTATGATTGTTGCCTGACTGCTTATCCTCAGTACAAATGTTACCACCACACAAAGTAAAATGACTCATTCGTAGACAGAATGTCTGTTTCTCTCACGAAATGCACGTGGTTTGTCTTTAAAAGACTTTTCTTTTCACTTTTCACTCTCCAACACTTTTATCTTTTCTTTCTTGAGGTTGGTAGCAGTGTTGGAGCTACTCGTAGTCTCTTATACGTATACAGTGTATGGATGTGTGTATGTAACGTCAAAGTGTCAAATGTGCGATGATTTTAATGTGAAACATTGTCAATATACTAATGTCAATACTGTGGCTTTACGTTCAGGTGTCCACGCAATTTAACCAGAAATCTATATTGCTACTTTTTCGACCGCTACCCGAAATTCAATAATTCATTAATTTCAGATTATTTATTTAATAAAACTATTATTATTCTACTCAAATGATAGAAACTGATCGAAACTGGTCATACCAAAATGAATTACTTCGAAATGAAACAGTCAGCAAAATGTGAACGGCTAATTTTAATAAAAATAATTTTTTGTTATACATATTTAAACAAATACATTTTTTCTTATTTTATAATTGAACAAAAACAGATGTTTAATAATTTATAACTTTAATAGTCGGACCATATAATTATGTTAAACTTTATCATGCGTAGGTACAACAATCTGTAAAATACCTAGTAACATATTCTACTTCGTGACTACCGTAACATATTCTACTTTTTGACTAGTGTAACATATTCTACTTTGTTACTATTGTAATATATTCTACTTTGTGACTAACGTAACATATTTTACTTTGTGACTAGCGTAACATATTCTACTTTATGACTAGCGTAACATATTCTACTTTGTGACTAGCGTAACATATAATTTCTTTTCAAAAAATTGTTTATAACTCAAATTAGTACTAACAGTAACAGTTTTGAGTACCCATGATTTGTTGACTGGTACCCACTCACATGATAAACTACTAATGTTTTAAAATGATCTGTAAAAAAGGTATTTATTTTAAATAACTGTTATTATTTCTCAAAAACCTTGAATATACCACTTATAAAACATTATAGATACACTTTGATTAAAATGATAATAACGTTACTAAAGCCTCATAAAAATACTATATATAAAAAATAAAAGTGTACACTTAAGTGCTTTATCTTTAGTTTGGCGGTATACCTACAAGTTTATATAATACGTACTATATTAAATTATATTTTTAATATCTCACGATAAAGTACATGTTAAAATGTAATTTGAACTTGCGATTAAATTCCTTCGAGGGTAGTGGGTCGAAACGAAATGTCTGTTGTCTGCAGTCGAATCGCCTCAGGTCGAATTGTGTGGGCACCTTACGTACTATGCGTTTACGTTGCCCATAAAGAGTCAATCCAGAGCAATACGATTATTAAAATACAGCACCGGGGTAAGGTAAAGGTTTCGTGCCTCGGGGCGCCATTTTTTATATATTTTGATAACAGAACTGTGTTAAAATTATATTGAACGCATGTATATTAAAAGATAGGGATATATTGATGAAATCTACTAATGATTGTGTATAAATATAACATTAGCATATTAAAAAAGACACCAGCAAGTATATAAGCTTTAATCACCCTGTTGCTGCTGATTTGTTCGTTTTTGTTGCGTTGTATACGGCACAATTCGTTCCTATCCGTTTTTTCCTGTTACTACGACGCCCTATCTTGCAAGGAGGAGAAACAAGTCCTAACAACTATATTATTGCACAGAATAATGACATAATTTGAGTTATTAAAACCCTATCACGCTTCTGAATCCTAGGGAAAAAATCCCTGTTTTGAAGCCACCAATGAATTAGAAATTCTTCTTGTCGAAGACTCATTGAAATTCTCACAATGATTCTTTTCCTCAGGATTCAGTAGCATGAAAGAATCCTTGTGTGAACAGGGCTTAAGGAATACATTAAAATTAATTTTGAAGTATATTTTTCTTTAGATTCATGTTCAAAAATTTAGGTAATTTTACAAAATAAATTTTTGGCTTCACTTATATTTGCTTGTTTATTTCACGAGTGTCAAAATAATACGTACTGTTTCATAGTTTAAATTTCTATAGGTCAAAATAATCTTTACTTATATTGTCGAAATTTTTTGAATGTGCCACAATAAACACATTTTGAGACCAAAATTTTCATTTAACCCCCCCCCCCCCTGCAAGTTGCGGCCTAGTAGTGTTGCTAGCATGCTAGTCGCCCCTATCCTTAGCATAAGTGTCGTGATGACTGACCGCAAGCAATAAGCGTCGCCCGGGTCTGAACCCGGCCCGGTTCGAACGAGCATGTCTTCCTGTTCCTTTATGACCTACAACCTATGACCTCTGACCTGTGACCTGGCCCGTGGAGTGCAAGAGAGAGTTCGGAGTAGTGTATATTCAGTGATGGAATAGTTCTGATCTTTGTAAATATTCGAATAGATTGAATTTAAAAATATTTGTTTGGGATTAGGATAAAGTTTGGTATATTTATTAAATAATGATGTTTTGGAAGCGAATGCAACTATCATTTTTTGTTTAAAAATATTGGAACAATTTAATTTTTGAAATATCTTTGTAACGTTATTTAAGAAACTCGCAGTACTACTGAATTTTAATGACATGATTGTAGAGATATTATTTCAGAGAAATTGGATTGAAATTTATATTAAAGTTAACGAAATGTAGTTACATGTTAAGAGAATAACTATTAAGTACAAAATTTAGTTTCTGGGAACGAGTACAATCGACGAATGTGTCAAATTTGGAATTTCAAGATGAGTAGAGAATCAATACAGGACATATATTACAGCTTATTATTTCACATTGTATCACATTTTTAATTTTGAAAGAATGTTTTCTTATTTAAATTTTATGTTAGTAAAATTATAAGGTTTATGTATTGCTCCATGACTGCGCCAAAAACTATTTCTTGAATTTTAATCAATATTTAACATTAAAATAATATAACAGTAATACAAATTTTAGTCATATTCCGTCATTCAATGCACTGTTCCTCAAATTTCGATGAATTGAGAATTCAGGTGAATATTTTTCTCTCCCGGGCCTATAATCTTCCCCTTTTATCCTGCCTGATTTGTGCTCGATGTGCGTCTTGTATAAGTAAGTAAGTGTATCATTACTGTGTCGGTGGAGTCCCCATATCTGTTATAAATATTAAGAACATTTTCACTTTCCTATTTTCTAGTTATAATATTATACACATATGATATGCGTAGCATTATACGTACTACTTCGTTCATAAGGATGCTTAAATCATTTTAAATGCAATTGTGTATTCGTGTACGCCGCACACAGCGAGTAGAGGAAGGTGGCGGCGCATTGCCGGGGGAATTCGTCCCGGGGGTAATAAATTGTTTATTTTGTCCGGAATAACTTTTGTATGGATTATTATGTTGCTGAACACTGTTGTTGACTATAATAAGTACATTCGTTATATTGGAACAGTTAAATATATCTTTCTTTACGTGTTTGTTGTAACTTTTGGTAGAAATAACTACTAAAAAATATATTCTAATTTATAACTAATTTTTTATCATAAATTACAAATAACTTTGACAGGAAGGTTCAATTATGTATTGAAACAGTAGAGTACAAGTTTTTGGATGTGTTTGTTGTAACTTTTAGTAAAAAAACTATTGTTTTTACTGTCTCATTTTTTTATCATACCAAATAACATAGACATATTTTTAATTTTTAATGTTACTTTTGTAATTAAAAATTAATTTTTATGTATTGTAATTTTGGTAAAAACAACTACCTACTGAAAAAAGTAAGTTTGTTTTATGATCGTGAATTACAAATAACTTGGACATGTATACATTTATGTATTGGAACAGGGAATACACAGTTTTTTATGTGTTTGTTGTAACTTTTGGTAAAAAAAACTACTGATAAATCTACCATACCTACATAATGTCTAATTTTTTTATCATACTAAAATTAACATTGACATTTTTTTATGTTTTTGTAATTAAAAAACCAATTTTTGACAGGTTTTAGGTAGTTTTTGTAAAAAAAAAAAATTGAAATACTTATCGAACTTATTAATTTTTACTATTCTAATATTTTTAGTAATAAATAATTTAACTTTTAATTATGTTTTTAAATCATCAATTGAAAATATTTTTTTTAACAAAATGAAAAATCAAATTTTTTTACTGCGTGTCTTTATTATTTTATTTACGTTTTTGATAATCCACAGATAATTCAAAGCACAGCGAACAGCACATATTAATGCAATGTTTAAGGTATTTGGACAAAATAATTATGCTTTCGGGACAAATTATCCGGTACAATCTCCGCCAACTTTTAACTCTTATTTTCGGAGCAGGATTACTGTTATTCATGTCATTCAATGTTACGTTAACTACTATATGTTTATATGTGCTTACCAGCTCTGTAACATTATATGTCCCTAGGGCCAAAAATCTGTACGCATCTCTTCTTCTATCTTACAACGAATTTTAACTAACAGTAACCGGTTGTATACGTATGTAACAATAACGCTATTTTGAACATTTTTGGCCCGGTTTAATACTTGCTCTATGGAGGCCCGGTTGCCAAATTTTGCAGAGGGAATTTTTTCCGCCAAACAAGGAGAGATATTTTACATCACAGGAGAAAATGAAAACGTTAGTGAAGGTTGAGCAAAATTGGTTAGACGGACAAAAATTTTTGCTTTAAATTTATGTCCGAGCACAAAATAATATCTGTTAAATAAACGTCAAATAATGCTAAATTAAATATATTTGAAATATGAAATTTATTACATGAATTTATTGGTAAAATTACGAGTTTGTTGCGTAGTAACGAACATACGAGTGTCAAAATTGACATAAATCTCAACAGCGAAACTGGGGTGATTTAAGAGACAATTTTGACTCCAATTGTCGTTTCTACGCAGGAATTATAACTAATATTGCTTCATTTATGGCTCGAACTTGTCTAATTATTTCACGAATGTCGAAATAATACAGTTTAAATGACATAATGTCAGCATTCTAATTGGTCACAAATGACGTGTGTAGAATAATCATGTTTAAACAAATAAGAAATTTGTAAACATGGTAAATATAAAAACATCACCATGTAACTTAACATTTTTCTAGTTATTTTGCTAAATATTAACTAAGCTTATTTAATTTATTAACTGTTTAAAAAAATCAGATGCCATTTAATTATTTAATTATTTACAAAATAGAAATGAAACCGTAGCGTTTCTTATAAATTTTCATGGTTTTATAAAATTGTACCTATGATGATGATGATTATTATTAAACTGTATTACTTGACGAATTCTAACGTTACTTTAATTATCTTTAACTCAAAGAGAATATGCATTGAGATAAAATGTTTTTTGTAAAATTTATAAGGCACGTATTAAAAGTTGGATGACAATTTTAAAAGATGTTTGGATAAATTTTGAACATATCAACCAAAGAAAATTCCTGACTGCATTTAAGGTAGCGGTCTGCTTAGAGCCTCGCCGTGTCACCGTTAGATGTCTCCCTATCTGTTGTGTAGCGGTGTTGCAAAATTAAGGCGCCAAGTTAAAATAGGCAATTTCTTTATGTCTAGGTATGCGCTGTAGGGGTTTTATGAGATCTTTGTTTATCAAAAATAAATATTTAAAATATAAAAACCAAAAAAAATTCTAAACTGAAATTTATCACGACAATATTAAATATATTTTCAGTTGTATAATTCAAACTTATATCGTGGGCCTTAATATACACTGAAAATTATTCGTGCTGTCCAGAATATTTACGATTGTTTTGTTTCCCTGTTTGTATGTTTTCGAGTGATTGCTGTACGATATGTGATGCTCAGAACTATCTACACATACTATAGGGTTGTGCACCATGCTCGTAAAATGAGATTCGTATTCAAAATAAAAACTTATTGGTAAATCGTGAATAAGTAAAACAGAATGTTAAAAAACTATTTTTTTAAAAAGTTATAGGCTATTGAATTTTGAATTATCTTAGACGTGACGTCAGGATTGAATAATGAAAATCAGAGGCGGTGCGCGGCACTAACTTGAACAAGAACTGTCGCAAATGTCAAAGTATAAATTTATTTATGTTAATGCTGTTTATACCTATTATAATTATCAATTAATTTAAATTTCTTAATCTTATTTATTAGAAATAGCTTTATTAAGCGACACTAATTTTCATCTGTGAACACTAGATGTCAGCACTAGTATAACATCAATCTATTTTGTTAAAGGACAAACATTTTAATAATTATTTATTTTACACTTTGAGTTACTTTTATCATTACGTTGGTGTACCTTCTAAATTACTCACCTTGTATGGCCCATCGTTTGGGAGCCACAGGAAACCTACAGGAATGACGTCACAGTGTGAATATTAAAACTCATATCTCCTTTATTAATCGGAATTTTTCACTTATGTTTTCACAGATTTAATGAAAAAAAGGAAAAAAAGTTGGTGCATAACCCTATTCTCTTATTTTGTTATTTTGACGTTAAGTAGCATGCTGAAGACATAATCCTTCCATGGTTATATCAGTACGCCGTCCTTAGCAACTTATTTACAGCGAATATTAGCTAATTTACTAATTTTTCGTTAGTTTAGAGGAGATAGAAACTAGATTATGACGTATTTTGTTATGTGAAAAATGGGAAACATTGTTTCGATGGTTCTGAGCCAGATTTGACACAACAATTGATATCCACTCTGTAGACACTCTACACTTATACTTAAGGATTAAGGAGCTTAAGTTAAACACAGTTTTTAGCAAATTTTAGCTAAATTCGGCTGTGGAAAAACTGTAAGGACAGAATTATTAGTAGAAACTAAAAAGTTTGAAAAATATGCAATACTCGTTTGCACCCTTAAAATTAGTTACTTGAAATTGTTAGGGGTTGCTTAAGGTTTAATTTAAGATTGAAATCTATAGTATAATTTAAAATTAGCGTTTTACTTTTAAATTAATTTTGCAGGTCGATTATTATAAAGCCGCATTCACATCCCGAAATTTGGTTAAATTTGACGAAATATGTGAAATCTGTCATATGGCAATGTGAACATTGCCATATAACAGACTTCACAAATTTCATCAAATTTCACCAAATTTCGGACTGTGAATGCGACTTTAGTTTGAATATAATTTAAAATACTTACTTAAAATTGTTTTGTGCTATATTGACTTTGGACGTGATAAGAAATTATTGAATCATAATTTTCTTGTTTTAAAATTTCGTTTTTGATAGTACAAAAACATTGTTGATGTAATTGAACACACAAATACTTAGTTTAAAACTTAAGAACTAATTTATGGTAGAAGGGTGTTCGTTCTTATTAATTTTAAATTTTGTGGTTGTAAAGTAATGTATTTTTTACTTTTAAGTACAGATTCAATTTAGTTAAAAGTAAAATGTTTTATGTCTAAATTTGTATGAATTTGAAGGATACCTGAGTATGGTTAACCGCAGTATTAATATTATGTTTAATAGAGCTGTTATAATTTGGTTTAATTAAGTTTTTAATTGGGAAAAAAGGCGATAATAATGAGTAATATAAAGTTAGCAAACGAAAGAAAAGGTTAGGGAAATACGTAAGAAATTCAGTAATGTGTTAGGATTAAGAGGGAGGACGATGATATAATGTAAGTTGGGGTGTAGAGTACCCACAGGGTGGAGTCTCGCGCATGTGAGTGGCCGTGCAGTATAGACAAACTTGTCACCAACATGATACTAATAATGATTTTGTTACTTTCGTATATACGTATACATTATAATTATAATTTAAGTGAATTTAAACAAATTTATGTACACAATGCTGTATATATTATATAATATACATTATACATATTAATGATATTCTATTTATAGTAAGAAAGTTAATCGGTGGTTCCAACCCCAACCATATGTATTAAGCATCCCTGTCCTTTAGTGTCAACAACTTTTCTTAACGTCATTTTGTCAGCGCTATGATATAACTGCATACGTGTATACATGTTGAACTTTTCACATTGTTTGTCCAACTCACGGATGCTGTGGAGGTGCTACACTTGCCGCACACGTCTTAGGAAATTATTTGCAAGTGTAGAAGACAAATGATATTTTGAATAACCGTGTTTCTTTAGACAAATTGAGAAATTAATCAGATTTCTGTTGACCGTATTTCAATCTTCAAACGCAAAATTTTCAAATTGATTATTATCATCGGTACACATTAAAATGACATAAACAACTAGTAAATGTTTCATTTTGCAATTCACTGCTATAAATGTTTTACCACTTCTTATTTTAAGTTTAGAAAATAATTCATAAATTCAAACCATATTTAATTTAGTAAAATAATTTTATTTTAATACGTAATATCATTTTCTGTTATACAATTATTACATTTAATAGTATATTATGTAACGAGCACATAATGTAGTCTACAATTCAAGAGGATGAAAGTTTATGCACGAACTGAAGGTGAGTGTATAAGCATCCGAGTTAATTATAGCCATTATGTGACGTTATATCTACGACTAAACACTTATTTACAAGTTTTCATTCATTAAAATATTTACCTAACCTCACATTTGAATGTGATGACAGGTGTTCATTTGACAGTAGTGTTCAATATTGGACTCATAATACAATAGCATTGAATTATGAAATCATAATACAATAGTGCGCCTTATGGAGGAGTTTATCTTCTACAGTTACCCACATAATTAATGTAGTATTCAATGGTCGTAGATTAGTATTGTTTAAGTGTCATTTTAGTATTGTTCCGTGAACGCACATAATTAAAGAATCCAAAATAAAACCAAGATATGAAATACGGCAATTTTGCTTTGCAGAAATATTTGACAAATTATTAGGAAATGGCCAATCTTGAGGTACTAAGTATATTTTAAATTGTAGTTTGTCGAATATTGCTCCAGAATGAAAAGAAACTAGGTTGTAAAAAACGTGGATGTACCTACTTCTAGTTAAGAATTCTTTGTATTACAAATGTAGACTATACTTATAAGCGATGACTAGCGTCATGACTAGTGTCATGACTGGCGTCCACGTTTTTTTGTGTTGATCGCAGCAATCCGTGCAAGTTCTCTGAGTGTAGGACCGCCCTTTCCTGCTCCACCGATTCAATTGTACTTTATATGGCCAACCATTGGCTTTATGCAATAAACGAGCAATAACCAATTTCTTCTGTGGATGCTTTCGATTTGAAATTAAGAGATATTCAATTATTATTATTATTATAAAGAAAAAAAGAAAAAATACAATTACTGTAAGTACGTATATTAATGATCAAGATTTTACACTATGATAATAAGATGGCGATGGACTATTGCTGCTATACTGAGATTGTACAGATAAAGTTTGTAACATATAAGAACAATATACTTATAATCTTGTTTAATGGTAATGTGTTGTGCTCGGGAAGGCACGTATGTGTCCCCGGCGCTGTCCGTATGTATGTAACGTTCTATACAATGTACATATAATTATTACAATGGTAAGACAAGGTTCACAACGTGCCGTGTGTATGTGGGAATAAAAATAATATGGACATTGTTCAAAACATAACCTGATGTTTCATTTCTTACCTAAAACCTTTTCCTTTTTGTTTTTTGCCAGTTTGCAGGACAGAGTGACCATTTATTTATTTGCTGAAATTAGTACAAAACCTGATATGTTATGTTTTTATAGCCCGATATATTTTTGGTATCTAATTATTATTGAAAAAAGAAACGAGAACAAAAGTAATTATTAGATATGGGAATTTAGTGTTTTTTTTACCTTTTTTTTACGTGAGTAGTGAGTCATAGCACAAAATCCGTTTTGAAGAAAATGCTTTCATTTGAGCCAAAGATGATTTTACCTAAAATAGTGATTTTTAAAAATTTGCCATAATTAAGTACCTACCTAAATTATATTTTTAATCGTGTGTTTCAAATTTGATTATTTTTTTTTGTTAATTCTCACACATTTAAAAATATTTGTGATATTAGTTCTCCTTTTTTAAGTTTTCTGAAATAATTAATATTATTTATGAATAAATGTTTATTTTTATTACCTGTACAAAATATCTCTGAAATTGTTTATGAGTACCTACAATGGTCTAAAATCAGTACGAATGGTCACTCTACAGGATAACAGGAACACGTAAGTGCTTCTGAAAGAGTACCTACACCACAGGCGAGATTCTCGAACTGGTAAGTAAAAATAAAATGTTATAATGCTGCCCGTTTTCCTTTGGCCTACACCCTGTGTATATATTTCTTCATTTTATTTAAATAATATTTTATTAAGTAACTAGTAACAATATTATATCTTAAAGTTAGAGTTAGACACCTATAATATTGTTTCCACATAGGTACATTATGTTTCTTAATAAATTTATAATTTCAAAATTTTATTTTCGAGAGTAATATAACTAGTGCTATGATTTATCATCGGTGATAGCATGAGTTAGGCAATGAAAATTGACCGAGTGCGCAGCACGAATACTATCACCTATGATTAATCATAGCCGAGTTATATTTAAGGAGAATATATAATGAATGAGTTTAAATTTTGGGTTATATTTCTTTAATAGCTGTAAAAAAAACGTTTTAAAATCTATTTACATTTCTCAATTTGACGTTTTCTTCTCTATTATCTCTATCTTAATACTTTTAAAGTCTTATGTTGACAAACATGAATTTCTGATTGAGAAACTAACAGTACGTACCCAATAAACAAAAACAGTTGCCATGTAATAACGGTGATAAAAATATCCTCGATTTGATATCCTCTTCTTCCCGTATTTCAGCCAATCAAAATAGTCAAATATATACCACGTGATACATGAATTATATATTCGTATAGGTACATTTTTTATGCAGTCAGATTTGGAAGTTTATATAGGTACACATAAAAAACAACGCATAATGGTGCAATTTTTTAAATTTTAATAAATAAATAAATGATAATTATATACATTGGGCAAAAAAACGCCCCACTTGATAATGCACTCAAAATTCCTAATTTTTAGACTGCTATAACTCGGTTGAATTGGCTCGATAATAGATAAATCTTCGAGTTCTGACAAGATTGAACTTTCCTCTTTAAGGTCATGCAAGGTAATCTAACCCCAAGTTCATTTTACCCCCTGTCACCCTCCTTAGAAAAAAAGTTCTTGATGTCAAAAAATGACAAACTTTGACAACTTGTACCGGATAAAAAAAATCGTGGGCTCAATGCATTACCAAGGCGATAAAGTTCATTCATTTGTCTTTCGGGGTAAAAAAATTAAGTACTTTCGATTATTTAGCGCGAAGTTATGAATTTTTGAAAATAATTGCATTTTGTGTCTTTTCGGTCATAACTTGGCTAATTTTGCACAGATATCAATGATTCTTTAAATTGTCACAAGATTGAAGTTTCTTCTTCAATGATATGCAAATTAATGTGACGCCAAATCCAATTCACCCCCAGGCACCTCCTAAGAAAAAACAATGTTTTTGAGACAAAAATGTCAAACTTTGACAACATGTAGATATGGTGTAGTGTAACAAAATAGATTTGTTTGTAATTTTCCGTAATCAAAATTATAGCGTTTCAGCGAAATTATTGCGATCTTGCAATTACTATTAGAATATACTTAGTAAATTAAGTAGAAGTTAAGGAGCCATCCACGAGGTAGTCATCGATAAGGACTGATGAGTGACCGATCAGTCAGTCATCGGCAAGAAAGAGTGTCACACAGTAACAAATTTATTGAAATCGGTGTTAATTTATTTGTGTTAATAAAAACTTGTTAAAATAACAAAATTTTCCTAGTTAATTTAACAAACCTAAGGAATTTATGTGTAAAATATTTTTTTTAACTCTTATTTTGTTATTTTAACTACAAAATATTTCTTATTTACTAAGCACCTACTTAAAATTCTGATATTATAATGTTAAAGTAGCAAATATTTTTGTTATTTTTGCGGTTAAATATTTTTAACCAAAACAGTTTGTCAATTTAACAATCATATTGTGTTGACATGAATTTAAAAAGTAGTTAATTTTAGTGTCTTTGGCATTATTTAAGGCAGATGGCGTTGAGTATATACTTGAATAACCTCTCCGTTATTTTTACCTATATGGTTTGAAGTAGAATATTACTTGTGTTTTTTATAATAAAACATTAATTAATATTAAATATCAGAATTCATGAATATATTTTAATGTCAACTGTCACTGTTATAATTTTAATTTAACGAAGAAACAAATATACCACGATCATGGAATACATGATAAAAGATTTTCAATGACAAGAATATAAATTTTATTTAAATTTTTAAATTATACCAGATACATTTTAATGGAATAATGCAATTTATTACGAAATACTTAATGACGGGAAAAAGTTATCAAATATCAGAAAGAATACACACGTCTACTAAAATGTGAAAAACGAAAAAATTAAATCAGTGGCGATATGACCAGTTCGATATCATATCGAACAGGTTGAACGGATATTTGATATTGTTTATTTTCGTAGATTGGTAACTGTATGGAAACTGTTTGTTTCGTATATGGCCGTGGAAAAATATGTTATTGCATTATTGTAATTATTTAACAAAATTTAGATATAAATAATAAATAAATATCTAAGACACTTATAATTGATAAATATTGAACAAAGAAGATTTTCAACTAAATTATTTTTGACATAAATTTTTTCCTTACATAATTTTAATTTTATTTTACTTTAAAAAATTCAGTCTTAATTTAACTTGTCAATTTGGTCAGATAATTTAAAAAAATCAATTTTATCCCTTACCCATACTAAACCAAGGTAGAAGAGGAAATAATCTCCGTACCTTCCCATTTTCCTCAGGATTGCAACAAATACTCAGAAATAAAAACAAAAATGTAAGTCATTCATATTTTATTTCATGTAATACAATATTCAACCCTGACTGTCAAATCTTATATTCTCAAATGACAAAATTTCTAACAGAAAAATGTCTAAAGATTAGGTATATTTTTAGTTAGTTTGAATTTTTATCTCTTATGGTTCAGGAGAAATCGGAAATTTTATTAATTAAATTGTAATGGTATTTATTTTAATCGTGCTCCCGATGTATAAATTTTAGAATTCTGATAAGTGTCAAAGGGTCAAAGCCTATACTCTTGAGACTATTTTATTAAATTTATTTTAATGGTCTTTAATTAAAAAGTGCTCCCTATGTATAAATTTTAGATTTGTGACTGAGTGTCAAGAACTATATTTTTGAGCGACAAATTTTTAAATAGGTCAATGTCTATGAAGCTAATTTCCGGCTTGTTTGACTTTTTAGTAGAGCTGTCAATATACGAAAAATTGAATCCGGGTATCCGTATTTCAAACTATCCGGGTACTTGGATATCCGTTATCCGGACATTATATCGGATAACCGGATACCCGGATGTCGAATCTGAATCCGGATATTCAGGTTTCGGATCTGGATCCGGATATACGAATATCGAATCTGGATCCGGATATCCGGGCATTCGATCCGGATATCGGGGTATCGGATTGAGTTCAGGATACTAGAGTATCGGTTTCGAACCCAGATATTGAATTTAGTCTCTATAATTAAAGATTAAGGAAATCAAAACAACATAACTAAGTTATAGCTATACTATACCAAAATTTGAATTTTTTTGGATGATGTATATTGACAGTAGACGTCATTAAAGTTAACAGTTTCTAAAAATGTGTCAAAATCATTTTTGCTATAAATTTTTGTTATTTCTACACATATACATTTAAAAATTTGAAATTCTATACAACAACGTAGAAATGTGCATACTTTAGTATAAAGTTTTATTTAAATTTTTTGGATTATTTTAAAACAAGTTATTCAACTTTACATCCGAGTGACTATACTTATTACTCCGATGCACATACGACCTTATGATACTAAGGTGACGATGTCTTCCTGCTGGACTGTTTATTTACGCTTTTGTTATTAAAATAATCTCTTGTTCGTCATTTGAATTTAAAGTATGATTTATCATACAATGGTCACTTATCGAATATAAGAAAGTAAAAATGATTTAATTTGACCCAAGTATTACTAAATAATTAGGCCTAAATTATTTATCAAGATACAGTATTGATAATTTGATAACTTCTTCAATACACTGCAATTATTAAAAAGTCTGTTAGATAGAATTGGAGGAGCTCTACATACACTTAAATATAGATATATGAAAAATAGTAAAATCGTATGATAAAAAGTTCAGATTATTAAGGAGAACCAAAACAAAATATAAGTAAGTAGTAAAGATACTTACCTGTTTCAAATTATATCATTGTAACCGAGATTGTAACAAAAAATTGTTATATATTTGTTAAATTGCTATAATTATTTTCAAAATTAAATTAATGCTTTTTTCAGCAATTATAGGTACTTAAATTTTCCCATTGTATGATATATCATACGCTTAAAAAACATAGTAAATAATTTTTTAAAATAAAAAACTACTGCAATTGTAATAAATAAACTAATTTATTACAGTTATTAACAAAAACCGTAAAATAATTTTTTCCTACAACTGTTCGATTTCTTTGTTATTACCTAACAATTATTGCCTTAGTTATATATGGGTGGAAAGAAGACTAATGCAGAACAAGTGTTTTTCTGTAAACGTGAAACACAAGTGAGTTTCGTTTACGCAACTGTCAAAACCAAACTTAACAGTCCGTGAACTTAACTGACTGCGAATTAAATTATGCGCGGTGTGTTAAGTTCATATATTAGCTGCTAACCAACTAACCTCAATTTCTGTTTCAATTGTAGCAAAGATTGAAGAATAACGTAGAAAAAATGAAGCAATCAACAAACAAATCATAACAACGCCGTAAAACAAATGTTTTAATGTAATGTCATTAAAATTTAATAAATCCTGATAATATTTAAGTGATTTTCTAAATTATTAGTTGTAGGAAAAATGTTGTTTATAACACGTGTCGAAAAAGATTACGTGCACGTGCAGATTTCCGCACTCGGCAAGCCTCGCGCGTTAAACTCTGAACTTTCACGTAACGAGTCTTTTTCGGCACTTGATATAAAAATAACTATTTAAAAAGCCGGGCTGGAATGGGTTAAGAACACGGTTAAAGAATAATTAGGTTTACCGACTTGCCACGATTTACATTGACAACCCCAATCAGAAGTTGTAATTAGTTCATAGGTGTTTCTAGGGTTTCTAGATGTCTTTGATGGCCACTACCGATACAAATTCATTCTGGCACTTGTTGTCACTGAACAGTATTTTTAAAATGTAATAATTTGTGCGTTATATCGTGATATAGAAATATTATGTAAAATATAAAGAACACGTAAGTTTATTAGTACATTAAAAAGTAACAGATAATGAAAAGTGTTTCAGAAACACTGTCAATGTAGTTATAGGTTGTTTTAATTTTAAGGGAAATGAGTAAAAATCGACATGTTTTATATAACTGAATATGAAGATGAATAGATGCACTACGAGCCTGTGTTCATATGTTGTGAAATTATTTATTTATAACGACGATCTCCCTCGTAGAAAATGGAGAATTTTCAAACACGTTTGATCACAATATTTTCGATCTAAAGGTAAATTTTGGAACATAGCCGTTTAGATATACCTAAATTACAATTTTAGTTACTATTTATAGTATTAAAGTGTATTTTTACATTTAAATCAGTATCAATGTAGTATCCCTGATACAGCCAGAGCCAGAGATATCTAGATCCATTACACATTCTGACCGCAAAAAAGATCAGGTTGGCAAACCTAATTATTATTTAACCATGGTTAAGAATAAATCAGTTGTGATTGTTTGGACAAAACGAATGTCGAATAAATTAGTATTGTGTGAATAAGTGTATTTATATGATTCATGATTTGTTGCGAATGATTGAAAATAATGAAAAAGCAAGTATGTGAATGTGAACAAAGCAACTTGGAGAATGGCGTCATTTGTTGTATATTATGTCAGTTGCGGTAGTTTGAAATTTTGCATGGAACCTGGTAATCACGTTCCCGTGATTACCAGTTGAAAATGCAAATGATTCCGAGAATAAAAGATCTTGTATGAAAAGGATAATGAATGTAGATGAGGCAAGAAGTGTGTTAGAATAATTGTGTGATAAAGATTGCTTGCTAGTTAAGTTTAAATGTTTGTCAGGGTTTGGAACAGTCTTTATGTATTTTCCCCATGTTTCCTTTAAGTTGTCAAATATATTTGAATCAGTAAATATTTGAATTTAGTTAAATGTAAATTCTTTGATAAAATAAATCATTTTTTAATTTACTTATAATGTTATTAATTGTATTAATAAACTATTACGTCCCGTAATATAGCTTTCCAGGAAGGAATTGTTCAAAACGAGACTAGTGCTGCCATCTGTTGGTTGTACGTAACAAAAGTTTTTAAGCAGTGAATCAGAAAGTGAAGCAAAATTGAAACTACGCTAGGAAATTATATTGATATTAAAATGCTTCCATGCACCTTCACGCATTTCTTATTAGGTTAAATCAACAAGCACTTCTTAGCATTCTTAATGGGTTAAATCAAGTTTCAAGTGCTTCCAAGCGTCTCTTATTGGATTAAATCCACTTTCAAGCACTTCTAAGCATTTCATAATGAATTAAGTCATCTAGCAATTTCAAGCAATAAAGAATACAGAAACAGGTAAATAAATAAAGAGCAAATACCTCATAAAATAGCACATTTCTTATAAAATTTATATTTACCTTTTTATACTTACTGATCTGTTTCTATTCCGGTACCTAAACAATATTAATTTAAGGGGGAATTTTAAAGGACAATAAAGGAATAATTAGATTTTAAAATAAAGTAAGCGTAGGTATTCAAATGTTCAATTATGTATTATTTATTTTTCTTACGATAATAGATACATTCATTCTCTTTTTACGTTATTTAAAAAAGTTCTAATCTAAAATACATACACAAATAAATATTGGCATCTTTATAAACTATAAATAAAAAACGAGGAATCCGCTTTAAAATCTTTTTTTTTCGTCTTAAGTTTGTGACTAAAATTTAAAAAACGGGTACTTTTTGGGTGAAAATAAAAATTTCTCTAAAAAATAGCGGATTATACTAATTAAATTACGAGTAATACAGGATGATTCATCGTAACTTACTTATATCAAAACGCAATAAGTAATGCCCATTTTATGAATCAGAAACTTTTTATTTTTATTTTATAATGTAGGTACATATCTAAAGTTTTGTTTCACCCAGTTTTCAAAATCATATCAGGTAGGTGACGTCCCCCATTGTCTATACACTGAATAGTCGATTTCTGGCGTTTGTCATAAGTCATAACCCTTTCCAGCATGGCAGCGGGTATGTTGGCAATTGCGGCCGGGAGTTGGCCTTCAGGTCTTCTAGAGTCCTTGGACGGTTGACGTAAACGCGGGATTTCAAAAAACCCCACAAAAAATCACAAGGACCAAGGAGCCAAATCGGGCGAGCGGGCTGGCAAATCCAAATCGCCCCTTATTGAGATGAGGCGCAACGGGAAGTCTTCCCTCAACTGAAAACACACGCTACTCCGTGCTCCAATGCATGATGGCAACTGACTGGGTAGGAAACAAAACTTTAACGCATTTTAAAAAAGCAAGTTATGACGAATCACCCGGTATAATAGCATTTAAAATGTATTTAAAATATACCTAGTCTATTTTCCCTAAACCATAAGACTAAACTAAACTAACCGAAAATAAATTTCTTAGACATAAGTTTATTAAAAATATATACCGTTTTAAAAAGAAACAACTATTAATCTTTTATAATATTTACTGTAAATGTTTACAAATTTCAGCAAACCATTTTTGAATCTTTTCGGATATTATATTGTAATTTAAGCTTGTAATTTTATACATTAAATAAATAATGAAAACAGCACTATACAAAAGGGGAATTTATTTTCATTCCCATTCAAATTATAATATGATTAAGAATTGGACCACCAAAGTAGTTTTTCACAAGATTAAGATGAATAAAAATTTATCAAAAATACGATTTAATCGATTTAATATAGGGATTTGCAGCCCAGTGATACACCACCTGGCGGATTTATAACGAACTAGACATTCATTTATAACCTTGAATATTCATGGCAAACAGATGATTTTGTTGTGTATTACAGTGCAATTCATAAAAAAACATATTACGTTTTCATAAGTTTCCAACTGGTAAGGAAACAGTTAGAGTAAAAAATAACTTTGGAGTTTATGAAAATTTAAAATGGGGGGTAAAAATTAGGTGCGTAGGTATACCTACATGTTATTAATTCGCCTTTTATTTTATGAGGAGAGGATTGTAGAACATTTTTGTTTGGAGATAAACTATATATTTTCAAATTATCAGTATCGTGAGCTGTCACTCCGACTCCGGATAAAATAACGTGTTCCGCATTGAATACTTGTTCTTCTTCTTGGAATTTTCGGTTCCATTTATATATTTCATCGTATCAACTATTATAACATTTAATATTAAATATTTATTGATAATTATAAACAACATAATTCGTTAGTTACTTATAATATAATTCGTTATTATTTGCAAAATAGATATAAATTACGAAATTATTACGTTAAATACAGGGTTTCGCCAGTCAAATGGAAATATTTGATGTTGGGCTTAGAGCTCGTAGGGAGGTGGTGGGGAAGAAAATAACCGACTCAACATTATCAGCGTGGTCTACCATTTAGTTTATAATAGATAGTTGGATGGGTAAACAGCGTGGCTACGCAGTTAAAGCGTACTAACTCAGTGGCGAAACGCGGCGAGATTTTAGACGTCATTTCAACGTACCGCGCAATCAGCCTGTTTCGTCGAATAGGGCGATTCGAACGTGGATAAACAATCTTGAGCAAAGTGGATCGACGTGTAAAAAAGGTGGAAGTGCAAAAACGGTTCGAACCCCCTGAAAACATCGCAACTATTCAACAGGCGATGTTGAAACTGCATTTGCACAAAACTTTCGCCACTGAGACAGTACGCTTTAACTGCGTAGCCACGCTGTTAACCCGTCCAACTATCTATTATAAACTAAATGGTAGACCACGCTGATAATGTTGAGTCGGTTAAAAAATAAATAAATATACAATATTTTAATAATTACAATCATAATAACAATATTATGACAACCAATCAGCAATTTTCACTGATTTTCAAAATTCTACCATAACATAAATGGAATGTCAATTATCCTAATTTCATAGAATACCGTTGTGGCGCTGCTATCTTAAAATAAATTCCTACAATAATAAAGTTTAATCGTTGTTTAAACTACTTTCCACGTGTAACCCTCATGTACTATGAACCATTTGCCGTCTCTTTGATAGTAAGTAGGTAAGTGGATTGATGTCTGCCATCATCGACTGTGAATCTTACTCCGCCTACGACTAGCCACCTAATGGTATCCTTTAGAAATTTTTCGATTTCTGTATATCCGCTGTATAATGGTATAGTAAAGGCTGGTTTATAATGGACGTAACCGGTGACTTATTCTGTATTCTGTAAAGTTGAGCTATAGGCATTTCTATGTTACAGTCCATAATGACACGTCGCAGCAACCTTAAAATAATGCCTTTATTCAACTTTGCATAATACAGAATAATAATCCAGCCTTAAGGTGATCCTCTACCCATTGATTTCGCACGCTATTTTATAGCGTTTATTGTTTTGTTAAACATAATAATAACAAGTAATTTATGTTTGAGGGGCAAAAATAATTTAGAGACTCATATTTGTAAAAAAACTGCAATACTTTTAAAAAAGGAGGTTTTCGCGCGCCACTGTACAGCTTTTATTTATAAGTGAATTAACTTCAAATTGTAATGTGTTGTTAACAAAGCTTGGATTTGCGAAACAACCGATCAAATTTTTTAAATTCGTTTTAATATAAAAGATATTTGTGTTCAAAAAATAACCAAAATTTTCCAAATTCAAATTAACGTATTTCGATTTTAAAGCAAAATTTTAAAATTTTGCATCGACCATTTTGTAGATTGTACTTTTATCTTCAACAATATCTTTAGATTATTATATTTAACAAAACAATAAACGCTGTGGAGTGGCGCGCGAAATCCATGTTTTTGGCTGTTTTCTGGCACGGTAGAGGATTGTCTTAAGGCTGAACTTCAAATTATTCTGCATTACAAACCTACATCATACCAACGAGCCGCAATGAGAGTGATATAAATTAGTGTAACATATATATATATATATATATATATATATATATATATATATATATATATATATATATATATATATATATATATATATATACATCTCACTATCAACAGAGCGTCCGTTCAAAAAACCTGAATAGAGCGTCCGGTTGGTGTATATTCCCAATTCATAATCATTGAAGCGTCCGTTCAAACTATCATCTTTGAAGCGTCCGGAATATACGGATTATTACAATTCATCGATTATCAAGCGTCCGACAGTGTTGCCGCGACTGAACAATGTTACTTCGCGCGTTATATTGGGGATTTGAAATGAAAAGACGGAATTATTATCGGCAAGTTGAATAAATATGACAAAGTTATATGTGGGATACATCGTTTAGATTTTGTTTTAAGATGGTACATTGATTGATTATTTAGCCTATATTTTATGTTGGATTTCTATGCTTATAACTAAGTATAACAAAAATATAGTGAAAATCGGTCAAATTGTCTGTGATCTGATAGTTAATTATTTAAATGAAAATTAGCAACAAATGCATTATATGTCAATAATTACTAAATTCACAAATTTGTTGACAACACTATTGATTAGGTTTAAAATTAGAATATAATACCACTTAATGCATTTTATAAATAATTTTTGTTCAAAATTTAATACTTCTGGTTAGGAAATAGTGATTTACCCAGTTATTTTGGTATGGAAAGCTCAAACCGAAAGTTTTAAATATTTTTATGTCAATGTTTGTAACGTTAACTACATAAGAGCTATTTATTTTTCCGAATAAATTTGTTTGCTACTTATCGAAATCTTGTTAAGTAGCAATTCGGAAAAAATAAATGTTTAATAATAATAAAAAATTGCTGTAAGCTTTATAGGTAAAAATGTGAAACAGAAATTTTATTTGGAAGAAAAATAATGCTCGACACGACTGTAATTTACCCGAATTTACCTATTTAAAATCTACTACTCATTATACAGAAAAATAGTAGAAAATTAATCAAATGACATTAGGACATTACAGTACCTATATCAAGCAGTGTTTATTGGGTTTTTAAAAATAGGTAAATATTATTTTTTACTTTCGTTTGGTTTATAGACAATTTATTTCTCAAATTTGCGCTAGGAAATGAATTTAATTACTTCATGCAATGGTTTTTTTATTTTACTCTTTTAAAAAAAATAAAATATAAAACTACATTTATTTAAAAAATTATAGACTACATTGTGTAAAGAAACTTCAATATAAAATGTTTTTAACTTGCAATCGCATATTTTATGGTTTTAATTTTTTTTAAATTCGAATAAAAATGTGGTTTGTAGATAACCTAATTTGGGTGTTTTTGTTTTATGTCATAATTTGTAAGACATTAAATGACAAAATTTCATAATTTCAAACAAAAATTTCTATTTATTCTAAATGAAAGTAAAAAAATATTGTATACAACAGTAAGGAATCTCGGTAGTTACAGAACTCGGCCACGCCTCGTGGTACAAATTTCACATACGTAAGGTAACAAGTTTCGTTTCCTTACTTGTTACATAAATATCTATTATCTATTTACTAAATAAGGTTTTATTAATTAACTACTTCTTTATTTGCTGTCAAAGCAATAAAATTTTATTTCAATTTCATAAAGATCGGACAAACCTTCTAGATTTAGATATTTAACCCCTACCCTCATGAGAGTCCGATCGAATAAAAAATTATATGTATGACCCAATTTAAAAAAAGACTCTCACTTATAATACCATAAGTAGTAGTAGTCTCGTAGTTATGTCGGTAATTTTTCTGGTAGTATTTCGAATGTTCCTTGTGCTTGGATATGAATACTACGAATGCGCATAAGGTACATGAATGTATAATATAACTACCAGAAAAATAATATTTCTTATTTTATTTCAATGGTATATACCAAGTATTGTTGCAAAAAAAACAATTACGGTCATTTGAGTGATTGTTGAATTTAACCCCCAACTCTTTGGACCCGAACAAATTCACACCACACATACCTTAAAATCAGGCTCTTGTGAAAAGAGATCTGCTTGTAAAAATATGTGAAGTTCGGACGAACGGTCTAGGTCTAGATGTTAACCCTCATACCTCAATTTAAATATAATTTATAACCCGATAAATAAAAACTATCTTACTTTAGTTGATTGCTACATATTACCGAGTTCCGTTGAAAAAAAAATTACGCCTGTTAAAGCGATTGTTTTAGTTTAATCCCTCCCCTTTCCATCATGATTCGATCGAATTTGAGCATACTTTGAAATCTGACTCTAGTCAAAAAAGACGCGCATGCAAAATTTCATGAGAATCGGACAAACAGTCTAGATCTATAGAGATTACCCCATCTCTAATAGCCCAATAAATTTCAAATATACCTAAAAATGTGACTATAGTAAAAAAAGAGTCCAGCCTGCAAAATTTCTAGAGATTCGGACAAATGGTCTAGATTCTATAGATTTATAATCCGCACCCCTTATGATGTTATGATCGAATTTAAACATACTTTAAAATCTGACTCCAGTCAAAAGAGACTTGCGTGCAAAATTTCATGAGAATCGGACAAATGGTCGAGATTCTATATTATTAACCCCCACCCCCTAATGGTCCAATCAAATTAATACATAACTTAAAATCTAAGTCTGGTAAAAAACAATCTGCATGCAAAATTTCATGAGGATCGGGCAAACGGTGTAGATCTTGATGTTTATCTCTCTCCCCTAATTTGAATATAATTTATGACCCGATTAAAAAAAATCTTTTTTTATTTAATGCATGCGAAGCACGCCGACACTTCCAGTTTAGAAGAAGAAAAACACGTTTTTGCCTCCTAGGGAGCAAAAGCGTGGTTTGCTCCCTTTAGTTTAAACAGGGAGTAACGGCGTGCTTTGCGTTCACGTGCGACGAAAAAAAAAGTTTGTTATAAGTATATAAGTTCTTGATAAGCAGAACCACGTAGTCGAAAAACGAAAACTACGTACTTTGATATTTTGCTTCATCCTCCAATATCAAGAGAACACGAACACTTCGAACATAACATTTGAAAACATACGTTTCGGTGTTGCCAGTTTGAGGACGCTCGGTAGGCGATAGATTGGATGAAAGTATACTTATACGCCTAGCGCAGCAACGCCACGAGTGAGCGTTCGGCTGAACTAAAAGTATACGGCATGTATACGGCAAATGATAATTCACTATCAATTCGGCGTCCACCAAAATTTTTAGATATGACTACTAGATGGTATTAGGAGCCAATTTAACATGGTGACCAATCGAGCGTCCATATATGGACGCTTCATTGGAGCCGGACGCTCGGTTGATGGAAAATTGTAAATATAAGGACGCTTCAATGATAGTAAGTTGTATATATATATATATATATATATATATATATATATATATATATATATATATATATATATGGGACGTGTGTCTTGTATTGAACCAGATAAGTTGGATTTTCATGAAATAATACGTTTCATTTATTTGCGTTTTTACAAGAAATTGGCAAATTTTATTCACAAATAACAAAAACGTTTACAAAACCGTGAAAAATATTTTTTTGATGATTTTGAATGATTGCCAAGGTAACATAGAAGATTGTGAAAAAGACAAACTTCGCGCTTTTTTAACAAAAATAAAGTAATTGCGAAAAAAAGTTGATGATTTTTTATAAATTATGAAACTTTGGCCAATTCTGAACATGATTACGCAAAAATCATTTCTAAATTTACAACTTTTCATTCATAATTTCCATAAATAAAGTTCGCGGTACAATCATTGTTACGTAGATTGTGAAAAATGATACAGTTCGTCTAGTCTTACCGACTCCGACAAACTCGTTGTCGTACGTCAACAAAGCGAAGTAGGCAAGAAATCTTTTCATTTTATTAGACTATAATTTTAAAATTATTTCAAATATTATGTTAACTGATATCGAAATTATATTTACAAGTAATTTATTGTAAAAAAAGTCTTCCCTTTGGGAATTAGGTTTTCTGGGCCCTGAAGAAGCTACATGCAAAATCTGGAAGCATAGGATTGAATTCAAATCCAGTTTTCGATTTTTTAACTAGCCGCTCGCGCGAGTTTTTCAATTTGTTTATTTGGTCAACCCTGAAGCCGGGCCCTACTAAAAAAGTCTTCCACCCGGATTTTCCCGATGTAAAGACCATAATAAAGTAAATGAACACAAAAGTAAGCATATTGAAGACGTCGAATTTTCCAGACGAGCGATTTTGGAGGTCAAAATTTTCAAACATTGGTTTCGACTAGTGCGCCCTGCCCAATTCGTCTTCCGCTTTGTCAAATGATTACTAGCATAGGCGCCGACTGCTCGGGTGCTCCGGGGCTGGAGCCCCCGGCCAGGATTTTGGTCGGGGGCTGCGCCCCCGGCCAATAATATCGTATTGTGTATAGACCATTTCAGAAATTTCAGTGACCCTTACATTTTTAGTTCTTGAACTAAAAAACTAAGCGCCTTTAAATGGCGGCAAGGCAGATGTATCTTGTTTTTAAACAAGAGATAAGTTTAAAATATTTATTTAACGCACCACTTGATAATGCTCCAAAAATTCCGAATTTTTAGACCGCCATAACTTGGTTGAATTTGGTCGAAAATGTATGAATCTTCAACTTCTAACAAGTTTGTAGTTTCCTCTTTCAGGTCATGGAAGTTGATCTGACGCCAAGTTAATTTCATTCTCTGCCACACTCTCCTGAGAAAAAAATGTTTTTGATGTCAAAAAATGTCAAACTTTGACAACTTGTACCATCCACTACCAAGGCGATAAAATTCATTCATTTTTGTGTCAAAAACATTGTTTTTTCTTAGGAGGTGCCTGGGGGTGAATAGGATTTAGCGTCAAATTAATTTGCATACCATTGAAGAGGAAACTTCAGTCTTGTAACAATTCAAAGAATCATTGATATCTGTGCAAAATTAGCCGAGTTATGACCGAAAAGGCACAAAATGCAATTATTTTTCAAAAATTCATTACTTCCCGCCAAATCATCGAAAGTACTCAATTTTTTCCCCCGACAGGAAAATGAATGAACTTTATCGCCTTGGTAGTGGATGGAATTCACGTATTTTTTGCACCCGGTACAAGTTGTCAAAGTTTGACATTTTTTGACTCCAAGAACTTTTTTTCTAAGGAGAGGGTGATAGGGGGTAAAATGAACTTGGCATCATATTAACTTACATGACCTTAAAAAGGAAACTTTAATCTTATCAGAACTCAAAGATTTATCCATTTTCTAACTAATTAAACCGAGTTATGAAGGTCTAAAATTTTGGGTGCATTGACAAGTGGTGCGTTTTTTTTTGTCGAGGTATATTAATCGGAAATTTAAATATTGCTAATAAGTTGTCGAGGACCAGTTTTTGTGTGATTTAAAGCCGAGGTGGTAACCCTACTTGCCCCCGGCCAAAATTTTAAAAGTCAGCGCCTATGATTACTAGTCACTTTTTAAACAAAGTTACCATAACGGAAGACGTATTTAAATATGCAAAAAAGTCGATATGTATTTTCCCTTCGTTCTCGAGTGGGCCCCTTCCGATTTCAAAAATATTTGGAATTTGGGGTTTTCAAGGGATAGACTTTCATCTCACTAAACGGAAGACGTATTTCTTCTCGTCGCGTCTCAGGACCCGCGGCTCTCTAGCTATATGAGGCGAGAGGTAAAAAAAATTGGAATATGTGCAACTAACGAGATTTGTGATGTCTGTCATATGGTAATGTGTACTTGCGTTCACAACACTAAAATTTGGTTCACTTGAATTTCAGTTTGTAGAGAAGTTTGCAAACTTCCAATTTAGGTTGTATTTTAACGAATTTGGGAAAAATATGACGTTTGATTGAACTCATTTTATTGACATTGACGTTTTATTATCCCTATTGTGTTCGAATTTCGATAGTTTTTTTTATTAAGTTTTATTTTCCTATGCTCTTTTCAGACGAGGAAAGTTTTTACTAAAAAGTTTCTTGAAAGTAAAACAATTGTTAGGAGCTGTCATAAAAGAAATTGAATATTAAAACTAGTGATCTTAAATATATTTTATATAAATAATTACATTCCCCGTACGAACGGTATTGACAGTTTTATTTTATGACAGCTCCTAGTAGTTGTTTTATTTTCAAGAAACTTTTTAGTGAAAACTTTCCTCGTGTGAACAGGGAATTAAAAATCTGTATTTTTCTAAGTATAACATTCTAAATATAAAAGTTTTTTAACTCCAACATTCTGCAAAATAAAATTGTTATTTTAATAATATGTTACTAGATGGCACCACGATCGCCTTACTTTCAAAATTTGGAGTTGTGAACGATCAAATTATTTTATCCTCCACCTCTTAATAAAAGCATCATATTCATAACTATGGTGATTTTAAACAAGCAAAGTAAAAAATTACCCACAAAGTGGCTTTGATCAAAATTATGCCCACTTGTGGGTAAATTGTTACTTTGCTTGTTGGAAGTCACCATAGAAACGATGTTTTAGGTTGAAAGCAGTTATTAAGAGGTGTTGGATAAAACGTTATACTTCACACGCGGGCAAAAAGGAATGACCCCCTCGTGGGTAATTCCTTACTTTGCCCACTTGTAAAGTAAATAGCTATTATCGAACACCTCTTAATAAAAGCATGGTGATTTTAAACAAGCAGAGTAAGAGATTGCCCACTTGTGGCTTTGATCAAAATTTTACCCGCAATAGTAGGTAAACTATTACTTAGCTTGTCGGAAGTCACCATAGTACCAATGTTATAGGCTGAAACTTAATATATTTTTTAAATATTTAAGTAATTATTCACACGTGGGCAAAAAGGAATGACCCACTCGAGAAAATTATCTATCTAAAGATATTCCTCGTGGGTAATTCATCCTTACTTTGCCCACTTGTAAAGTAGACAACTATTATCAAATTTATGTAAGTATCGCAAATTTATTTAACTCTGTAGTAAATTTTTAAACTGAGCAAATAAGTAAAAATATCAAAATTTATGCGTTGAAAATACCGTATTTTCTAAGAATGTTTATTGTAAACAGACCAATTTACAACTTCGTGCATTATAACTAATATGTCATGGAACTGAAAGAATTTTTTCAAAATTCGCAATTTTATACTTTCCAGGTTTCTTAATCAAACGGTTTTGGGACATATTGTTTCCAAATGGAATTTCATAAATTTTCTATACTTGCCATTGCACAATTAATTAAATTTTAATTTTATTCCACTCATAGTTAGTCATATCCATTATACAATCAACAAAATTCAGTGGTGTCTTCTTTACGAACTTTAAAAAATTCTCTTTGTTCCATGATCAGTAAGTTGAGCATAATATGCCATTATCATATATGCACAAAGTTGTGAATCACCTTGTATAAACAATCGATGTGATTATTGAAACTTTAAGACGGACTATCTTCGTTAATATTTAATCTAACCTTCCTTAACCTTACTTTTCTGTTTTGTTTTTGATGAATTCAATGATGTTTGAGTAATATTTTATTGTATAATTAAAATGGAAACCCTAAAGTAGATAAAGTAAAGTAGAAAATTAATAATGTTGCAGTAGAAGAAATGCAATTATTGACGAAAAAACAAAACAATGTTTTAGAAAATAATAAAAGTGACTAAATGACTTGAAACTCAAAACATTTTGGGTGGTCACAAATTGGAAAATAACTTAATAGGCAAAGAAAATGGGAGTCTCCACTTGGGTAGACCGGAGACAATTGAAACAGGGGACAATAGAAACAACCATCATATTAGAAGAACTTCAAGGTTTAAATGACGAGCGCTTGTATCAATCGAAGTTAATAATGTTGCAGTAGAAGAAATGCAATTATTGAGAAAAAACAAAAAAATGTTTTAGAAAATAATAAAAGTGACTAAATGACTTGAAACTCAAAACATTTTGGGTGGTCACAAATTGGAAAATAACTTAATAGGCAAAGAAAATGGGAGTCTCCACTTGGGTAGACCGGAGACAATTGAAACAGGGGACAATAGAAACAACCATCATATTAGAAGGACTTCAAGGTTTAAATGACGAGCGCTTGTATCAATCGAAGTGCTTCTAGATGGCGCACATAGCCATCCATCCGTCATTGACGGAAAATGTGAGTAGCAATACACATCATTCATAAGGCGATTTCTCGCTGTCGTACTAAATTTTTTCATTAATCGTAAAAGTGTAACTCAAGATAAAATAACGTAAGTATCCAGCTTCGCTTATTTTTATTAGTTTGTTTGGTATATCTGCTTTAGTCAGAACAGTTTGAACTATTATTATTGTCTAAGAGTAAGAATTTTTTTGACTGTTTAATTAAAAGTTCGTTCCGGGGTAATTTGAAACAATTGCTATTGGTTCCATGAAGCCTGTACTCAACAAAGCACTTTTTATATCTGTCATAATTCCGTATCAGAGTGAATATTAAGTCCTCAGTATAATTGTTAATGTAACTTATTTTGTTTAGAATAAATATTTGTTTAATTTAAATGCTGTTTCAATTGTCCCCGCTCTACCTTATTCAATATTACTTAAAACAGCTTTATAATGAACAAGCTATTGCTTGGATGTTTTATAGCTTTTTCCACTTCTAATATATTTTGTACAGATCTTGAAGAAAGCCAAAATCTCGTGAATATCTTGTAGATCCCATCTAAAAGTGATATATTCGCTCTCGAATAATTTTCGTGCGTCAAAGACATGATCGTTATACGCATCAAACTCCAAATTGAATACTATAGAAAATTTACATACTTCATGAAATAATTATATTATGTCAGATCGGATAACTACAAAGTAACTAATAGAATAGGTAGGTACAGGTAGTAGTTACCGAAATCTACACTCTACAGATTCCTCCAGTTTGTTGGTTAACTAACATGAAAAACGGAAAAAATATATAACTAGTGTTATCAACGTTGATACGTGAATTAGAATAGGCACCCTGAATAATATACCTATTTTAAAATCCTTTATATTAACTTCACCGTCTTGTCTACGTCAAAAAAACTAAAGTCAAAAATGACCACTTCCCGGGATCCTATCGAGCTGAAATTTTGGAAATAGACTTTTGTCACCTAAAAATGCACTTTGGCAAAATTTCAGATTCTCAGCCATCTTGAAACGAAATGGCGGCTAGCTATCTCAAAATGTACTGCACCGATTGCGGTCAAATTTGGTACAGTAATGGCCAAGAATCTAACTTATGATATAGATAAATTAAAATGTTAGTCCGCCATCTTGAAACAAAATGGCGGACAGATATGTCAAAATGTACTGTAACTATTGCGTTCAAATTTGGTACAGTAATAGCTAAGAATCTGTCTTGAAACATAGGTATATTAAAATGTTAGTCCGCCACCTTGAAACAAAATGGCAGCTAGTTATCTCAAAATGTACTGCACCGATCTGGTTCAAAAACAAAAATTTAAATAAATATCGATCGAGTCTCATATAATAAAGGATTTATAGTGAAAAACTTTGTTTTTACGGTTTCTTTTTTTAATCATATCATCAACTATTATTACCTTGTAATATGCAACATTTATTGATAATTATAATCAACATAATACGTTAGTTACATATAATACGTTAGATACTTGTAATTCATTCGTTACGAACCTAATACATTAGATACAACCATAATAACATCAAAACCTTCCATAATATGCGAATTGTCAACTAATAGGCAGATAAAATTGTTGATTTGTTTTAACATTGCTGTCGTTGATGATACCAATAAGCTTTAAATATAACGCGAATATATGCGATTTAAGCCCCCTTGGATGTTCCAAGATGGAAGGATATTCATCCTCTGTATTATAAATCGCATCGCATAATATTCTTGTTACATTAAGCCGGATTTATGCAGGCTTGTCATAAGACATAGTCATAATCATAATCATAAGCATAGTCATAAGTCATAACCATAGTCGTAAAAATGTAACCGTTTATGCATGACTGTTTAACCTTAATTTCTTTTACGTCACTTTATACTGCAATATTCAAAATGTTCTTAAAAAGAAGAAAGTAAATAGTTTAAACTCTTCTTCACTCATTTTAACAATAAATTTTATTGTTACACAATCACAATGCACAAGCAGTTATGTTTTATTTCGTATATCAGTTGTCTTCTGACAGTCTCGAGGCATGCACAGATTCAAAAATCGTCATAGTCAGTCATAAAATTAAAATTAAACCAATTCGTTATGATAACGACTATGACAGATGTTAAAAAAACAAGCTTTAATTCTTAAGATTAAGACTGCGACTATGATAGTGACTATGATGATGCTGCATAGCATAAACCTGGTTTTAATAGCTATAATCATGGTTATTAGAATTTTTTCTCTCTGACGTGGACACCACATGACTTCCTTGTACGCCTTGTGTGTTCATACTTTTCTTAATAACTAAAATGTAGAATAATATAAAAAATTATTTTAACTTATTATACTAGTATACTCACAAATATATTTTAGTCATTTTATTTAAACTGCAGAAGAAGATATAAAGCATATTTTACTATTGTCACTGTCATGTCATAATCATTTAAATTTTACGTAGTAACAAATGTTAATCGATCATGGACTACAAGATACCGAAATACTAAATTATAAATATATACTTTAATTATTCTTAAATGATACCAGATACAAAAATATTTATAAAATACCGATTGTAGGTAATAATCACATAATCTTTCATTTAAAATAAAAAAATTTGTGTTAAATTAAATATTTATCGAAATATTTGAAAAAAAGTACTACTTCCGGTTTATAGATTGAAACCAAAAATAGGAGGTGCACAACTAGATGCTATAACAGTCCTAAATACAAAATTTAAACTTTCTATGTCTAACCGTATTTGAGTTATGCGACACACATACGTCCGTACGTACATACGTACATACGTACATACGTACGTACGTACAGACGTCACGACGAAACTAGTCATAATGGATCCATCAAAATCTGAAAACCGAAATTTTTCGCGATTACAATACTTCCTTATTACTCCGTACAAGGAAGAAAAAATTATACGTCATGTACGCCGCCGTGATTTTATGCGCCGTGGCTCGCATTCACATTATAAACCACCCTGTACTGCAACGTTCGTGTCACCCCAGTAGGTAACAGCGCTCTGTGCCCTCTTACCCTCGTCATCAAGTGTAGACCGTGACGCGAGACAAAGAGATTGAAATACGCTTTCCAAGTGGCGACGCATTTAGCAGCGTCGTCAAGAGGCTGCAGGCGTCGGCGACGGCGTCGAGTAGCGTCAGCGAAAGAGTTCAAGTGGCTTAGAGCGGTGAGGATCCAGCAAGCTGTGGCTAGGATGCTAGGAATAGGGGAGGGGGTGGAATTGACAGGTAATTAGTGGGATAGTTTTGTTTTATATGTGAAGTGTTTTAATTATAATGACACTGTGATTATTAGAGTATAATGTATTAAAATAAGGCCAAAATATGCCCAATATTTTACAAATAAATGCAGATATGCATCTTAATTTTATTCTTTTCAAGTAATTATTTATTTATACCGGTTGTCCTAAAAATGGTACGCTCGAAATAACTTTTTTATTAATAAATCAATCGTTGTGAAATTTTATATGAGTAAATATGGCATAAGGAGACATCAAAATAAATATTTGCAAAAATATCACTTTATGACAAACTTTCTTATTTCAAATAGAACACCCTATATATTTTTACATATTTGAACTCTACGTACGATTCTTAAGCCAATGATGTATCACAAATCTAGATTTCATTCAAAATATCTCAAGAAATAATCAAAATATAGAACATCAAGAAAGTTATTTGACATTTGTAAAAGCAATTAACATGCAATAGGTGAAAATAATTATTCACAATCATTAAAAGGTCTAGAATGTGTGTAAACAGAAATTGTGGTCACAGTGGCCATTTTGAACATTTTCTATAATTTTTAAATTTGTTATCTTTTGTTTGTATTTCACTAAATAATATACTTAAACCTTTAATAGTTTATTTATTTTATGAAATATTTTGCATGAAATCTAGACTTGTGATACATCATTAGATTCAGAATTATATGTAGAATTTATATAAAAATGTATAGGATGTTCCATTGGAAATAGGAAAGTTGATGTAATTTCCGGTTTAATCGGAAGTCATATTTATGTAAATAATATATATTTAGATGTCTTCTTATGGCTAGATTACCCATATAAAATTTTATTGCGATTGCTTTATTAATAAATAGTATATTGTACAACAAGAGTGGATGTGATGCCTATATCGCACGAGAACGAGTTTGCAGTCACGACCCCACAGGGGGAGTGTCTGCAAACGTTCGCGTGCGATATAGGCAATCCACTCGAGTTGTACAGCCTATTTTTTCTACGAAATATGGTTTTTGCAATAAAATGCACTCAATGTGATGCCAAAAATTATTTAAAAGTAGGGTTACATCAATTATTTTGTGACATATGACATTTGAATAATTGTTGCCAACGTAAAATCTCTAAATTTTATTTGCTTTTTTAGCAATAAAATAATGCTTTTAAACATAATTAATTATTAAATAACAGTTGATTTAATGTTTTTAGTAATTATTTGTCATAATAAAAACATAATTTGCACGCATTAACAATTTTTTGACTTATTTGACTTTGAATTTCATATCCACACCTGGTGTGGATATGACATCCCTATCCACACATGATAGTATGAAGGTATGTTGCCAATATCCAGTAGGAAGTAGAAAAAAGTTATTTCGAGCGTACCATTTTTTTGGGTCAACCCGGGCTACTTTGATATGTTTTTGGAACATTTTCTGCAATATCTCGCCTATTTATGAAGATAATCGCTTCAAAATAATTTGTTTGAACCAAATGGACTATTTTGAATTGACTGGCATAGTTAAAATAGATATAACTTCAGTAGTTTTAAAGAAAAATAATAAATTAATTGTGACAAAGTGACTTCGGGTTAGTTGCTACTTTGTCACCTTTTGAAAATGTTATTTAAACCGAGTTTTATTGCGTTTTTTGACAAAGTAACCCCAGCGTAAGAACAAGCATAAAAATACTACAGGTACCTTTTTCCCGTTTATTTACTTATTTTACCTCTCGCCTCATATTCTATAAGAAAGGTATTGTGACGGATCAAAATTTTCGAGTGTGAGTTTTTAGTGAATAAGCACATTTTAGGGTCCCTCCCTAGAATACGAATTTAACTATTTGTAAATGATGTCTGTGTGTGTGTGAGTGTGTGTGTGTGTGTGTGTGTGTGTGTGTTATAATTTTTTCCTCAACGATAACTGAAAAAATATCAAACATTTAACAACCAAATTTTATATTTAAGGTTTTAATACGAATCTTAAAACCCAGTTATTTTTTGAAGTAATTCCTAAACCGGAATTAGTACTTTGCTTAAATATTTCGATAAATAATTAATTTATCACAATATTTTCTATTTTAAATGAAAGTATATAAGTTATGGACAGCATTCCCATACAATTATGCTGAAACAACGTGAACCCTAAACCTTTTATCACTTTAGGTATCTAATAGTAGTAAGTATCATATTCTTTAATGTTAGTTCGAATCTAGTTTCATAGTCAGTCAGAGACAAGAAGTCATTTGTAAACAATTACTTATAATCGTATTAATTATGTTTTAATAAAGTTCTGACATATCTTAACAAGTCTAATAAATTGTTTTTTAAAAACATAACTCACAAACAAACTAATATAACTTATATGCTTGTCATCTAAAATTAGTTTTTAAAATTAATGGTACTATTTAGAAATTAAATTATTGTTTACATGAAACTCAGTATTCAGCATCTTGTAGTCCATGTTTAACATTTGTCACTACGTAAAATTTAATTCATTATGGCAGTGACAGTGACATCAACGCCTGTTCCTGTTAAGATAGGCCACCGGAGTGATCACATTTTAGGTTATATCTTCAAAGACATTTATTTACTAAAGTGGCCCGTGGGTTTTTTTACTATCCGGCTGCACGTTTTTAGAAAGACCATTTTGAATAACTTTTATTTCTTTTTGGAGGTCCTCTTGACTATAATTTTAATAATTCTAGGACCCCTGTGTTTAGTAGTCAAAAATAATAATGTTAATTTTTCAATCTAAAGCCGGGGCCAGACGTAGCGTTCGGCGAATCCCGAGCACCTATTCGCCGAACATCGCTCAGTTCCGACGATTTCGAGATTTGGCGAATCGTTCGGCGAACTGTTCGCTTAATCCCGCTCAGAATCAGTAAACTAGCGCACATCAAAGTGGGCGAACGTTCTTCTATAGAGGGGGTTCGGACAACCAATCACACATTCAGGATTCGGCGAACAGCGAACTGTCGAATTCAGTTCCTGCTCAGTAGCGGGTAACTAAGTTATTAAAATTATTCGTAGTTATTTTTATAAATATAAATGATATATTATAAACAATTTTTAAAAACTGGTCTAGACTTCCACACAGCCTCAAAGGATTATCTATTGTTGTTGTTAATATGATTGTTTGATATTACAAAAGGTTTAGAATCTCGTTAAGTTCTTATAGTCCTCTATTTTGTATAAATAAATGAAAAAATAAACCCATTTTGTCCTCTGAGAAGAATTCGGAAAATGTAGAAATGTTGTTTTTGCAACTGAATGTTCAACTAGGCGAACATTCGGCCTTTTCCCATATTTTTGCTCGTTATTCGCCGAATGCTGCATTTGTGAACACAAAAGCACCGTTCGTCAAATCACGAACGTTCGGGATTTGCCAAATGCCGCATATCTGACCCCGGCTTAAAAATAATGCTTTTAAGATGTGAATATACAAATTTGTTTATAATTCAAGATCAATTATTGTCAATTCAAGTAACGAAATAAACATTTTCGCAGAGAAGGCAATGTCAGTTAGTTCACTTTACTGTTAAGGCTGGTGAAGGACTAATGAAATATAAAATTGTATATGACAGAAAAATAGAAATTTGAAAATGAATTGGCAGTTTTTTGTAGGCGAGCCTTAATAATACCATTCATAACCTACTTCTCATTGTGCGTTAATAACAGCGCTATCAAATTCATTAAAATTATCAACCCTTTCGATCCCACAATGCATTGCAGCAACATTAACACCACATGATCATAATAATTTCCTAATATAGTAAATTTTCAGTCTGTGTGCTGCAAAGCGGCAGATAACACATCTATCTACCCTCTGTGCCAGAGTAATCGATATCAAGTTATCTGGTATTTCCGAGCGAGTGAACACGTGGATATGACACGTGAACCCCCGCCCGCCGACAGTGATAGCAACAACATCCGTGTGCACTGCTATCTGACGTCATGTCCGGTGCTATCGCCCTGATATGAGTTGTGAAGTATGGATGATGACTGATTTACGCTGTCGGTGATTTTTTACTTTGTTAGTGAAATGGTGTGGATCAAATTAGGAAGGGTGTAATAGCCTTATTTGTTGGTTCAAACAGTGTTTTAAATATTGGAGAGGCTACTCAGTACATGAACAACCCAGTTCCCAAACAGAGTGATTGTCGGCACTAGAAATATTTCGTTAATTTCAAGAGATATACAAAAAATGTTTATAAGCAAAGTAAAACTAAGATACAGGGGCTCGTAAGATGGTCAGAATAAAAATAATTATTCGTGTTTTTTCGTGTTTTTAAATAAAGACTAATTTTTTGTGCCGAAACGGTTGTTTATTTTGACATTTAATTTTTTTACTAACCTTTGAGTGTCAAAATTATAAATTTTAGTTTCTTTCGTTTCACAAGTTCATTAATAATTGGTTCCAAACTAAGGTTTTTGACGTAACTGTATTTTTTGGCGTTATATTTGATATATTTTTATTTCATCGTAAGAAGTTGTCGCAAAAAGGTTCATTTGACACTTTTAATTTCAATTAAAAACAGTACTAAATCAATAAAATTGTCATACATGGTCATGTAACGGGTAAATTGTCACTTGAACAATCTCTTCGGCATTTTTTCCATTTCTGCCGATATATTTTGTACGTCATTGGTCAGAATTTAAAAAATTGAAGGAAAAATGATTGGTTTAATTAATATGTGGGAAATAGTCTTCAAAATAGTTAGATAGGTACTAATAAAAATCAATTACAAATAAAACATGGCAAACTATGAAAATCAAGTTTTGCTATCACAACAATCAATTTTGTTTTCAAGTAGGTAAAATTTGATTATCATAGTTTGCCTTGTTTTATTCTTATGGATTTTTATTAATAAATATTTTGAAGAAAATTCGTCGCCATTTTAAATGGTTGGTGTAGAAATATGATATTATTATGGTATCGTTCTAAAGCTTATTTTGTGATTTTATGTACATTTAAAAAAAAAATGTTATTACCGATTCCCTATGCTAGATTAAAAATTGTATCCAATTTCCGGTGAAACTGTAAATGACATAAAGTTTTTATTGTTACCATCTTACGAGCCCCTTTATCTAGTTTAACTTTGCTTATAAACATTTTCCGTATCTCTTGAAATAAACCAAATATTTCTAGTGCCGGGCTTACGACAGTCACTCGGTTTTGACTATTATCTAGATTTGCATCTTCCTGTGTTTGCATTTATGCCGAATCTGAAATTTTAGGTCTGAATTTTTCTGTGAATAAATCTTTTGATACAGGTATTTTATTCTAGATTTGCATCTTCTGGTGTTGCATTATCCTACGTATGAACATTATAGAATTTAATTGTCTGGTGTTGAAACCATTCCAGTTCAAAATCATGATTTAGTAATGGATTCCTTTGTATCATGAAGAAAAAAAATCATTTTTCCTAAATTAATTCTCAAAGAATCCAGGGCTTCATGTATTACTGTCAAATTTGTAAGCATGGATATAAAAATCCCATATTTTACGTTAAAATAATCTCACATACCTATAATAACTATAATTTAAAATGGAACATCCCACTTGACATGAATTGTCCATGGGCTGTTTAAAAATATCCTAAGCTTGTACTGTACGCGATATTACGTAAGCCATATCTTCGCCATATCTTGAGTACCTACAATCGAAAATTACATACTCAATACAAACGTCTCAGAGAATTACATGGGACACATAATAATTGGGATATTATTACCAAATTACTAACATGGAGCGTTACATAGGTAGATAATGTTACTAAGGGCGGACATTAGCAATCGTAAGGCTATGAATAGAATGTTAATAGACAAATATAGCAAGTAACAAGCATGATGTTTACATTCTTGAAATGATCTGGGGATTTTATTTTCAAGTGAGCAGGGTAGGATGGATGATTTGCATTTTCACGTTGAAATAAGCTTACATATAATAATTTAAAATGGAACATGGAATATAATCATTATGTTGAAAACCCATTTTATTAAAATGGTACAGGTAAATTTATCAAGGTTGACAGATCCATCAAATTGTCAAATGACAGAAGTTTAAGAATTATTACACACATTGAGAAAACTAAAAGTACAATCTCAAATCCATTTGCACAACGTAAGTAGCGACTTTTGAAGTTCAATGGCGCGTTAAGGGAAGTGAATTATTGGCATGTGAAATACAAAAGCGATTGCCAAGTTCTTTTCAAAAAACATTATTGGATTTAAAAGACACATAAGTGTCACGAGACGCAGGCATTATGATGAGGTGCGCCGAAACTTCACATTCCCTGCCTCCCACGCCGCGGAAACGGAAACACGAAACTTTCTCATACAAGAAAAGTAGGAAATCAACTCACAAAATGCCTAAGAACTTTCAAACATATAGAAATGATAGCATTGCTTGCAAGGATTTCAGTTATACCACTCTAGAACAAAAACAACATTTATTACATTTAAACGCAATAGGGGAGAGCGGTGTCAATTGTAACAAAATTTACATATTATAGTTTTCTGAGTGTGTAGTTATATATTTCGATTTAAAATTTACAAGTAGAATAAGTGATTATTTGTTATTTATATTTCCATTATGAAATTCATATTATCTTTATTCATTTTTACATAAAACATCTAAATAAGGGAAAACGTGTTACAATTGTAACAACTTATAGTAATTTATTTATTTATTTTAGTTTATTATTCTACAGGTATACACCCAATTACAGAATAATTTTACAAGAAAATATATTAATATGAAAAATAAAGAACAGTACCTACCTAATATATTCATACAAATACAAATAATATGTAATTTTCAATTTTACAAATGTGTAACTTAAGTAACAAAGAAAAGAAAATAATAATAATAATTTTTAGTAAAACCTATATTTTTGTTAACACATGAAATCACTTATTCATTTATTTTATTTTTAAATTCATACATAGATATTAACAAGAATTTTTGATTCGGTATAAATGCAAGATGCAAACACAGGAAATAACAAACGCAGGAAGATTTAAACATATAGGAAGGTGCAAAATAATGTCGAATGAACTAAATGAACAACCCACAACTATTTTTGACTCTCACATATGTACTCGGTGAATGAATTTTTTGATATAAGCTTTTGATACAGGTGTTCCATTACTTATTAATTTTCTAGATTTGCATCTTTTAGTGTTATATTTTCTTGTTTGAATAGTCTAGATTTTTACTCTTCTGTGTTGAAGCCATCAGGTTCAATTAGTAGAACATTTAATATTTTTTATTTATGGCTTATATGGCGTTAGTGTCAACGTGTCACCCGTGTCACTTGTCAATATTTTTTTACGCAGAAACAAAAATCAACCGGTCATGTTTTACAAAATTTTAACGTTTTATTTGATAAATTTAATTTTTAAATTATACTGCAGTTCTTTAATGCTACTAGATAAAGACAATATTTTTATAACGAAAATTGCAAATAAGTTTTACTCTTATTCTCATTACAAATAAATACTATATTTATCCAAATTTGTAGAAATTTTTGACAATTAATCTTTTCATTCAATGTAGGACATAAACAAACAGAAGTAAGAGATAACACAATTTTCTTCTCGCGAAATAGTGAGGAAAGTAGGTTTTCCCTCTCTAGAGAGGAAAGTAAGCAGTGTTACCACCAGTGTTATTTTGCGATGAAATATTTTAAAAATTGTAAGTAAATTTATTATTTTATTGAAAATTCTGATTTTATAGTGATACTGAAAAACTATTATTTTACAATTATTATGTTTTATACTTTCTTTTTCTACTATTTCACGATTTTACAACTTAAATTTAATTTGGCATATTAGCTGCATTTCGTTTTCAAACGTCATTCTGACAGATGGCAGTTATAACCTAACTTCTAGTTATGTGCTTCTTCTACATTTACAATGTTTTTAAATATGTCGTGAAAAAAATGTTGTGTCTAACACAAGAGGAAAGCTCTTTTTCCACTCTTGATCGATTGCCTCACTCGCTTCGCTCGTGACACAAACTTCGAGCTCGAGTGGGAAAAAGAAGCGCTTTCCTCTCTAGTTGGACAAATAACTATTGTTGTTGATGTATCATTTTTTCTATAAATAAAAAAATCTTTTCATTCATCAAAAAATATCACTTCCGGTGAAGATATCTGTACCAAAATTTAATGAGCTCTGCCAATTCGTATACAAATGTAAAATACCAGATATACTTACAAATTGTTGGGTACTTCGTATTACCATCGAGAAACTATCAAAAATGAGTTGTAAGGAACCTAATTCGTGCTCATCCACTTAGAACTTACTACCCGATTTTTAGCATGATTCCAATACCTCCCTTACAGGTAAGCGGGAGGTAAAAACAATGTGTTTCGTGTCATAATTCAAATGCACTGACTTGATGCATTGAATGTAGGTTCATTGGAATTCTCTTTTATAAAAATCAAAGTATAACGGATTAAATGCATTATAAACCAAGCCAAAGTATACCTAAGTTGGGTACAAAATCCTACTAGATACGGGTGTTTCAATACCAACTTTAATAGGTTATATAATTTGATATAAGTACTGATTACAGAAAAAAAGAGATTTTTTTTCAAAATTCGCAAAAATAAGGGTAGTGAAAATATAAGTTCCATTTGTTTGAACGTCCATGTAAATGTTTATTTATTAATTATTACAAAAGAAGTGACTATTTGTAGATAGTCTGAAACTATTTATAATTGTATTTTATAAATAACATAATAAATAAGCAGTTAAATGGACGTTCAAACCAATGGAACTTATATTTTTGCGAATTTTTAAAAAATCTTTTTTTTTTCTGTAATCAGTATATCAAATTATATACCTAACCTATTAAAGTTGCGTGCAGAGGTATAGAAACACCATGATGTATGTAGGTGGTATGTATAAATGTATGATGCAATTTTACTATTTTATATAAATAAACTGTTAGAAATACGCGAAACCACCTTGTTCATGCCTCCAGTTTCCCTTATCCTTTCTTTCCCACATCTCATCTTGAGGATTCTTTGCCCACTCTAGCGCATTGATCGTCCTGACGAAGGCTCTCGCATCCTACATATCCTATATCCTACGTCACAGCCGTCTTCCCGGCGCACGCTACAACGCACGATTACGCACGATCACGCTTCGCTTCATTATTTATGCCTACGTCACTGCGTTACACGGAAACTACAACCAAGAGTGCGTTGCTTTCTTCACACCTGGGAGAAAAGAAAGAGAGTGATCTGGGATAATGAAGTAGGACATCAACGGGAAATAGAAGGGTTGGTAATGAACTTATGCTATAAAAATCTGATGTGGCCAACAGATAATCTCTCCCCATTTTAAAATTAGATTGTAATATTTATTAAAGTTTTCAAAAATAAACAAACGGAATAAATAATAAATGACATTTTATATTTTGATAACTGTCAAAAATTTGCTTATCATCACCATCAGCATTAAAGCCTCATTCACAATAAGAAAAAATTAGTAGTTATAATCAGTAGGTAATAATTTGTAGTTATAGTTAAACAGTTAGTTCTAACTACTGACTACAAAATTAATGTTGTAGTTGTAGCCTATAGTAAAACAAACTAGTTTTGAAATTAGCGTCAAAAATCAGATAATATGTCAGTTTGTTAATAATCCTTTTATAAAAATGGCTGAAGAAGCATTTATAAATATGATACAAATTTGTAAATGTATGACAAAGGTGATCTCGAATATTAATGTCATCTTAGACGTCAAATACGAATTATAGATAATACCGTGAGATTTATTTAACGTGAAACATGGGATCTTTCATATCCATGGTTACGAATTTGACAGCAATGTATTAGAGCGTTTCATTTAAAATAGAACATAGCAAATGAAATATGTATGTATTTCTCATCATTTTAGATATGAAAAAATTTGCAAAAAATATAAACATTTAATAGATATTTTTTCAGAATACAATTTATAATAAAATTTCAAATACACGACATAAATCAGATAGGTACTTGTCTGAGGCTAACATCTGCATTATACCAACGTATCATTTGCACCTTTTTCTTCAATTGTGTACCTTATTTTCAACAACACAGCCCTAATTGACAGGTAATATTTACTTGCTACTGACAGCCTATGTTCTATTTTAAATGAATCGCTCTAATACATTGCTGTCAAATTCGTAACCATGGATATGAATGATCCCATGTTTCACGTTAAATAAAACTCACTATAGCATTTATTATACATTGTGCCGAATTCAACACCCTTCTCTAAGTGTAAGAATAACAAACAAAGACACACGCAGTTTCTATCAGTAAATAAAAAAGATGAAAGATGTTTCAATGTTAATTAACTGATTGTTGTTCATAAAAATTTCCTTAAATTCATAAATTGTTAAAATATTACAGAAAAACACTTCAGATCTTCACGCAACTACCATTTCCGGTTGCACGACTAACACCAAAATCTAATCAGATCTAATATAGAGTGTCAAGGGCCGTTCCTAGAGTACATATTTGGCGCCCGTGTGCCAGAATAATATGGGTGCGCGCCTGAAGTTTATAGAATTCAGTTGTTAATAATATAATTTACTTTTTGAGTTGTCAATTTACATATTCTTTTGATATTTATAAATACAGTTTGTCTACGAAGCTTCATTTTCTTATCTCTTTTTCAGCAATAAAGCAATATCGATAACATTTTGAACAAGTAGTATTTGAGATATCGTTCCTCTAATATACACCCATCCGTACACCTTAAAACGTGCTTGCTTATCCATTAAAATCTCAGGATTAAATTACAATACCTCTTTTACAGGTTTGGGTAGCAGTTGGTAAAAATAAAGTAAAGATCCAAATTAAATAAATAATTAATTAATTGCCACGAGATATTTATAATTTACAATCCAAAATCTACAAACTTATATCACGCTGTTGAACTAAACTCCATAATATAACGTTATAACATAGCCTCCCCTGTACAAGATTGATCAAGCAACCCTTTCAACCACGCTACTAGATCAAATCGCTCATTTACCTCCCACCTCCCCTAGGATTTGAAAGTCACCGCCCACCTTGTGCTTCATTTGCCTCATTGTTGCCATACGTTGTCAGCTTAGCGCTGAAGTTTACTCTAAGATTAAAAGCTGCGGAGGATAAATTAGCTGAGGAATTTTTGCGACACGACGCGTGATATCAGCGCAAACTATCAATCAAGATTATAAGGTTTACGTTGTTAAGTTTAAGGTTTAAAACGCTCTACATGTTTACAAGATGTTGGGGTTAGTTAATGAGTAGGTGTACGGGAATTATGTGCATGAACGTGTGATTATGAATATAAATAAATAATGTACCAACTTATTTAAGGAAAACTATATCAAGTTTCAAAAAGTACTACTTCCGGTTTGCGGATTTGTACCAAAATCTTATCCGAGGTTAAGATCATTATTAAACCTTAAATATGAAATTTTGTTATTAGAGGTTTGATACTTGTTAGGTTATCGTAGACGAAAAATCGTCAGTCAATACGTCCAAACATACATACGTACACACACAGATATCATCGGAAAAATATTAAATTCGTATTCTACAGTCCCTGAAACGTTCTTATCCACCAAAAACTCATACTCGAAAATTTTGACCCATTACAATACCTCTCTTCTAGAATATGAGACGAGAGGTAAAAACGTAGACGAGCTGCTTAAAGCTGACAGCAACTAATGGACAGAAACACTTAAAACCATACGGACATTTTAAGGCTAATTTAACTGCCCTACCTACTGCCGAATTTGAGACTCTGTAAAGTATAAATATAACAATCACATTCGTTGACGTCTATGGTAGTTGCGATGAAGTTACCGCATATTGTGCGGTAAATAGCATCGAATATTTTTTTAAGGAGAATCTACAAAAACGCTACTTTACACAATTAATTATTCAATAGGGTCTGAAATAAATAAAACAGATTAATTTTAACATTTACTGGGGACATCTCTTAGCAGTTGTTTCAAGGATACTTAGCATAAGTAAATTTTAGTGCAAACGTCAAATGCATCTCATTTAACCTAGTAGAAAATACGATATTTTAAATGAATAGGTATGTCGGCCAAAAAATATAATACATAATGTGTGCGTTAGGTATTTGTACATCGCTCGGTTTTATGAAAGTACTCCGCTTCGCGTCGTACATTAATATAGCACCTCGCGTTGTAAAATAAAACACTGCATTGATAATGTAAATATCTAGTTAAAAAAACCTCTACGCCGCCGCTGTTCTTCTTATTTCCAGACGGTTAATTTCCGGCCGCACGTTCTAGATTCGATTTAAGAAAGTAGAAATATTTGAAGGTTTAGGAAATATTAAACAGTTTAACTACATACTTGGTTTTATTTTATACTTCACACAGCTGAAGTTGGCTGCAGGTTGCAAGGCGGTAGGTACTGGGTTTAGGAACAGCTCGGGTTTATAGGTAATGAGATTCAATATCTTTACGCCAATATGGCGACGGGGATGTATGATAGAAGGGAAGGTGGTTATGAGGATTTGTAGACGGGCTTAGAAGGGTTGAAGATTGATTATGGTGCTTCAATGCACATTTTGAACGGTTAAGGGTAGAAAAACTGGGTTATGGAAGTAATGTAAATGTTATACATTTCTCAAACTTCTTACAAGAGTTTTAAACAATAGTTATTTGTATGCAAACGAAAATTGAAGCCCGAGCGAAGGGAGGGTTGCAATCGTTTCGACAAAATATTTTCAATACGTGTTATACACACTATTTTTTCTACTCCTGCAAAACAAGGAAGTTAAAAATACAAAAATAACATTGACATTTACTGTCAAATTGTTAAATTTTTGTGAAAGATCAAGGTTGTTGCGAAAACAATGGACATTCAAGAAAAAACAAAACTGTGTTGTGCCCAGAAGTGCCCAGAAGTGTGCGACAAAGACGCCAACCGGACGTATTTGATGCAATTGTGTCATTGTTTTTTTGTAAAAAAGGAGGCCATTTGGGGATTGTTTATGATCACCATAGCAATTGTACAAAAAGAAAATCTATTCTTCCTAATACAAAAAAACATTGTTGTTGTCATGGTAATAATGTTTACATTTTAATTGTTGCGTAATATGAGGATGTCAATTTAAATAAAATTACAACTATTTAAGCGGCTAGTGAAAAAATATTATGTTTAATTCATACAAAAAATGCTTGTTTGAGACTCGTAAGATCGCCGAACTCAGCTGCGCGTCGTCCGGCAACCATCTTACTCGTCCCAAAATCATACATTTCTTGTATTAATGAAACAAACACACTTGCGACAAACAGTTGCTTTCAACATTAAAAACAATGTAGAAAAATGAACTTTCAGAAGCAGAAGAAAAAATACATAGAGATCTCAAGACCCGTAAAGTTAATTTTTTGTTAATAAAAATATTAATAGTTATTTACTTTCCAAGTGGGCAAAGTAAGGAATTACTCACGAGTGAAATCTTAACTTACGAGATCGAAGGCTGAGTAGATAATTTTCTCGAGTGGGCCATTCCTTTTCCTCTTAATAACTGCTTAAACATTTAAAAAATATAAAGTTTCAACGTAAACCATCGTTACTGTGGTGGCTTTCAACAAGCAAAGTAACAATTTACCCACTAGTGGGTATAATTTTGATCACGGCCACTAGTGGATAATTAAAATCACCATACTTATATGATGCTTTTATTAAGAGGTGTTGGTTAAAAAAATTAAAGTTTACCATATAGACTCTATCTTCAGTTACCTATATAGACCGGGAACTCATGACAGGTGATGGTCTCCGATTTCATACAGCATGCCTTTTGAAGGATAGCATATTGACCCTATGACAACATAGAAAAACGGGTATTAAACCCTTGCACGCTTTCCGGTCATATGGAAAATTGCATTTCCACTTGCTCAAAACTTTTCCGAAATTTTGAACCCTTGGGCCAACCAAGACTGCATGCCAATTTGGTTATAGGTGTTTTATGACACAAATATTAACTCTTTTCATCGGAATGCTGTATGAAAACGCGGAAAATCATATTTTTTATTACATGATCACGTGACCGTTTGAGTTTAAGTTTCTTTTGATAAAAGGGCATGCATTATTAAATCAGAGAAAAACACAAAAATTTTGTGCAAGTGGAAAAATGCAATTTTCCATATGACCGGAAAGCGTGCAAGGATTTAATACCCGCTTTTCTTTGTTGTCATAGGGTCAATATTCTATTCTCCAAAAGGCATGCTGTATGAAATCGGAGACCATCACCTGACATGAGCTCCCAGTCTAATAGAGCCCACATACTTGTGAGTGAACATACTCTGATATGTGATTTTCTATTGGTGCCGCAATGTTGCAACCAAGTTGCAACCAAAACGCGGTCGGGTGTTGTTTTACCGAACTTAGATTTCGAGATTATTATGTTTCGATTAAAAATTTGACATGATCTGTATATATTGTACCTACTTGTCAAATTATAATTAATACAAAATACCTAATTGTTCTGCTGTTCTAACCGTCCACAACATGGATCAGTTTAAGAGCTAAATACGTACTAAACTAATATTGAACTCATTTTATATGTACGAAACATACTATTTTAAATGACATATTTTCACTTTCGACAGTTAAATATTAATTAATTTCACATTTTTTGACAGTATGAAACCATAACAACTTGGTTGAAATATGACGCTTTCGGTATAACTGTTCACACATGGATTATTTGAGAATTTTTCTCATACATCTGAATCTTGAGAAAAAGAATCATAGTTAGAATTGCCTGTCAAATAGAGGCTCCTCAAATTGAATCATCAATTAGTTTTGAAAAAGACAAATTTCGAATTCATTGCTAGCTTGACAACAGCCAATTAATTTTTTCGAGGATTCAGACGCATGAAAGAATTCTTGTGTGAACAGGACAATAATATTTCAGCACTTTTTTACCCTTCACGAGCCGCCGCTGCCTCGAGCCGTTAGATCCTTCATCACTGTGCAATGTTTCAGATGATATCAGCGCAGTTCTGTGTTCGATTGACTAAGTTAAACTGGTGTAAAGTACTGCGACTGCCGGTAACATCAGAAACGCAGCAACTGACAAAGGAATTGTAATCTAGACGGCTATGCTGGGCGCGTCACGTTGGGAAGAAGAAGGAAGCCGTGACGTTATATTTATAGCGAGTTTATGGAGTGAGAAATACTGGAAGAGTTTTGTAAGATGGTTTATTAAAAAAGGAAACGGTAGAATTGTTGATAAATTTATGCAGTTAAAGGCTGGTTTATAATGGATGTAACCGGTTCGGTTACTTATTCTGAATTCTGTGAAATTGAACATAAGATTTCAAGGATACGGCTCCGTGTCATTATGAACCGTAACATAAACACGTCTATAGTTCAACTTTACGAGAAGTCTTATAAGCCGATTTTTCGCGATAAATACTATAATAAAGTAGATTTGGTAGCGTTCAAAGAGGTTTGTGATGATGACGTCATAAACATGTAATAGTTAACTTCCGCAAGAAAATTTTCTTGGTTTGATGTTAGTAGTTAAGTTTGACAGAAAGATTTGTTGGAAACATGAATATAAGCAAAAATTTTAAAATTTTCTATTTTATTTTTCCTAAAATGAATACGATAGTTTCACTCAACAATGGGATCGTTTAGCGGGATTTTTATGCAGTTGGCGCCACCACTGCTTAAACCAGTATATTACGTAGGCAGAGTTTGCGCAGAAGATTCACTAGTCACTACTGTCAGATTTAAATTTAAACGTTTGGCGGATGATGTGATTTGTCATTGTCACTAACTTGTCGATTTGTTTCCAATTATATTATTTGTGTGCATTTGAGACTTTGAAAAAGCCGCAGTGTTGCGTTAATTTGTGTAAAAATAGGCAAAACTTGCATAGACTGCCATGAAATTCGTAGAAGATTATGGATAGATTTTATGTATGTACTACCCATTACAGTGCTAAATTTAAAATAGCAAAGGAATTGACCATCTAATAACTGTTGTGAGTTTTTGGAAATAGTTTGGTGAAATGAATTCAAATATACTTTAATATTATGTCTTGATAGATGAATTTCTAAGTTGATTCCACCAGCAAATCTTTAAATGATTCAGTTGGTGGAATTATCATTTTATGTGGAACGCCTTTTTTCCAGTAATTATTGCGCTACGTTTCTTCAGTTCTTTTGAGATCGTGTAGTTTGCAAAAATTGTAATCCATTGTAATTTAAGTCGAAAATAAACAATAACAACATATTTAAGTACTGCCATGGATGCTACGTCGAAAGCTTAGTGATAATGACAAATCATAACAACCGCCAAACGTTATTTAAAATCTAACAATAGTATCTTCTGCGCAAACTTTGCTTACGTATACTAGTTAAAGCAGTGGTGGCGCCAACTGTATAAAAATCCCGCTAAACGATCCCATTAATTTGATAATAAACTGGTTTGTAAAAAAATATCAGTATGAAAATTATGAGACAAACACTTTAGAATGCCTGATTTATATGAAAGATGGATTTCAAAATATTTAGAATAGGTACCATTTTTATTTTAATTTTCGAATGTGCAGAAAGCAGAAACAAATTTATAATCAGAATTTAGAGAGAGATAGAAATATTAACGCGCCTTTACCTACTTCCTGAGGATAGTTAAGTAGTTTGACTAACTTTTCTTTACCACTTTAGTGTGTGACGTCATCAATTTCGTTGCGAAAATGACAAACCATAGTTAACTACATATAACTACAATTAACTAATTTCGCAAAAAAATCGTCTAAACTCTTGTTATATTGGATGTAGGTATCCAGTTACTTATTCTGTATTTTGTAAAGTTGAACAATTGATTTCAAGGTTACAACATCAATATGAAGTCTTTATAGTCCAAGAGGTGGAGCCGAGATTTTAACCTATAGGTAAACGTGAAATCCAGTGTCATTATGAGCCGCAACATGGAATACCAATAGCTCATGTTTACAGAACACAGAATAAGTCTCCAGTTACATCCATTATAAACAAGCCGTAATTATGTTCCGATACTGAGGGTGGTTATATTCCCGCGCAGGCGGACAGTACAGTGGTTACAGGGGGTAGATATAACGGTGGGGGAGGAGGAGTAACATATTTTTTGTAAATTAACGTTATCGATATAGGGCACGAAAATTTGCAGAATTATAGATTAAAATATACTTATACTTAATCGATTTCCCAATGGGCGAACATGGATGCAAAATGGTGGCGGACGGGGGTAAAGTCGCCCAAAATTATTGCAAAACAACGTCCTTGCCATTCGGAATTTGTCTGCAAATTGCAATAAATACCTATTTTATATTTAAGAAATCATATGCCAAAAGCGCTGACTGCAAAATGGAATGGGTGGGAGGGGGGTATAGGCTGTAAAATGAGATTCATTGAGCCGCATATCCGAGCACGTTTTTTGTGCACCGACGGTAAGTGCGCGCTATATACCGAATAATTCATATAAATTCCACCCTTAATAAACATGTGAAAATATTGCTAGCAATATAATACATTATAGTATTGTATGTATAAATTTTTAACAATTATTTTGTACTTATCAATTTACATTGCAAAAAAAAACACGTGGAAAGTAGTATTAAGCACAACATTGAATTTTACTAAACAACGATTAAACTTTATTCAAGTGTAATATTAAATTAAATTTTTAATAAAGTTTTATTCATCTTGATCTTTTGATTTGTGAAAAACATAATTTGATTGGGAATAGAAACAAATTCGCCTATTGTAGTGCTGTTTTCATTATTTATTTAATGTATAAAATCCATACAATCACGAAAAAAAAAATGTTCGAAAAGATTCAAAAATTAATTACTGAAATTTGTATACGTTTACGGTAAATATTACAAAAGATTAATCGTTGTTCCTTCTTATACGACGAATATTGACAAATAACAAATTTACCTTGCACGTGAATATTCAAAGAACACATACAATTTCTAAAAAAATTACTTGATTAGAGTCCAAAGTTTTCAATGTTGTACGGCTTAATATAATATATTATTGTCTAATCTTTATATTTTCACTCAGTTCTCCTCAGTTTAGTAGTGCAACCTATCAATTTTAAATTTGAAGATTAATCGTTTTCTAAAAAGTATCAGAGCAATAAATCTGTACACCGTGAGAACGCGTGCAAAACAGAAAATATTTTTATTCTCAAATCGCAATGGTGAAATAAATCAACCCATCCTGGGAATACAAACATATTTCCATTCACTTCGCCAACACTATCACCGTTTCATTTACGCATAGCACGCAAAACATCCAAATAGACACAATCCTACCTTATGACGTCATCGTACCACGTGACACTTAGGTTAGGGTCGCGCGCGTGCAAACATTCCATTAAAAATTTGAATTAAAACCCCCTCCGTAGCAGGCCGTGGATTTGTTTAGTCAAATATTGTTTTGTTTCGAAAAATAAAAACAAACAGCAGACGATAAACAGCTGGGATTACAGTAAATTGTTGCAAACAACAAGTTTATAAAACGGATAAATCGAATTTGGGACACGCAAAGAGCCAGTGGAAGGGGGTTCTGTCATGATGGCGTGCAATCTTGTCCCGAGCGAATTCGAACCAGAGAGAATAATCTAGAATATTCATACACAGGAAAATATAACACAGACAATGCAACTGTTGAAAATTTATAAGGAAACTGTGTTGCGATAGATCTTTTTAAAAGGGATCTAGATCTACATCGATATCTTCATGTTTAATATGGTCTTTTCTATCATCTTTTTCTGAAGATTATTAAAAAGATCAATATTAGACAAAATTATTTAACTGTTGAATTATATTATATTAAATAACAATGTGATACGTACAAGCGATGCAATTATCAGTTTATAATTTAAACAAATTAAAAATATTAAAGATTCTAACTCCAATGTCAACTCTTACAAAAATTTTTACTTGAATAGTGTAGAAAAAAATCTGACGTGGACACCAAATGACTTCCTTGTACGCCTATTAAACTGTTCTTACTTTTCTTAATAACTAAAATGTAGAATTATATTATACAAATATATTAATATATAAGTAGTATTACTACTACTGCTACTATACTCACAAATATATTTTAGTCATTTTATTTATACTGCAGAAGAAGATATAAACGATATTTTACTATTGTCACTGCCACTGTCACTGTCATAATTTTACGTAGTAACAAATGTTAAACGATCATGGAGTACAAGATACCGAAATACTAAATTATAAGTATATACTTTAATTATTCTTAAATGATAGAAGATACAGAAAAATTTATAAAATACCGATTGTAGATAATAATCACATAATCTTTCATTTAAAATAAAAAAATTGTCTAAAATTAATTATTTATCAAAATATTTTTAAAAAGTACTACTTCCGGTTTATAGATTGAAACCAAAAATAGGAGGTGCACAACTAGATGCTATAACAGTCCTAAATACAAAATTTCTGCTTTCTACGTCTAACCGTATTTGAGTTATGCGACACACATACGTCCGTACGTACATACGTACATACGTACAGACGTCACGATGAAACTAGTCATAATGGATTCAGAAAAGGTCAAAACGGATATTTCCATCAAAATCTGAAAACCGAAATTTTTCGGGATTACAATACTTCCTTATTACTCCGTACAAGGAAGTAAAAACTAAAAATCTGATCTTATTTTAAGATCATAGATCAAATTTATTTATTTGATCTATAGTCCAAAATCATGATCTTTAAAGATAAGATGATCCAAACCAAATTAAAATTAAAATCTAGGATTTTAGATTCGGCATAGATTCAAACATAGGAACATAAAAATCTAGATAAGTATTTTGTCTTTTCAATACAAAGGGATACACAAATAAGGTTGAACTGAACTAAATGAACAACCCAGTACAATTCTTAACTAAAACTCACATATTCAGTTTTGACCAAGGTAGTAAGAAGCTATCAAATCGCTGAAATTTTAACACCGCTGTTACATGTAAACTGTTTTTGTTTATCAGTTAAGAACTGTCAATTTCTAAATCAGAAATTGCTGTTTGTCATAAATCATATATTTATGATAAAAACAGTTTACCTACATGTAACAGCGGTGATAAAAATATCATCGGTTTTCGTCATAAATGTATCAAGATAGAGATAATAGAGACGAAAACGCCAAATTGAGAAAGGTAAATAGAATGTAAAAAGGTTTTGAAGAAACATAACCCAACTTTTGAACTAATTGATTATAATATATTCTCCCCAAATATAACACGGGCTATAATTAATCATAGGTGATAGCATTCGTTAGGTGTTCAGAAAATTGAACTCGTGCACTCGGTCAATTTTCATCGAATAACTCATGCTATCACCGATGATAATCATTGCACTAGTTATACTATTACCCCCGAAAATCGTGTTGTGCATATTTTACCTATTCCAAAATTAAATTTCACTCTTATTAGAATATACATTACTAAGAAACATTAAATACTGATTTTTAATTAGTTATTTTTTCTTTTTGGGTTTACAGTGGGTGCAACATCTATGGTCATATGCCCACCATGTATCTTTCGTGGATAAATCTGAGGATCTCTCTCTCTCGGTCCACAGACCGAAACGCTGACCACTAGACCATCCACGCGGACCAGTTATTATTATTAGTTTCTTTATTAAAAATAATCTAAATACATAAAAATATAAGTATACAATTTATATAAAACTGAAACATTGCATAATAAATTGTTAGTATTACCAAAAACTCAAATAAATTGAAGTTTAGGTACTTACCTACTTGTTTGAAATTATTGAAAACAGAATGGTATTGATAATATTATCTTCCATTTCATGCGACAAAAATCATAGGGACATGACGGGACTCCGTATAATTTATATTTTTCCTTTGTTTTGAAGAGACAAGATACTAGTTTTCTAGATTTGAAACACCTGTGTTTGCATCTTCCTGTGTTTGCATCTATGCCGTATCTAAAATTCTAGATTTGTGTTTTTTTGATTTTGTATTTAATGGGTTGACATTCAACACGAGATAATATAATTATTCTAGAATATTCATACACAGGAAAATGCATGCACAAGACGATTCAAATAATTAATAAAATACCTGTATTTAAAGATTCATTCACAGAAAATGCAAATCTAGATTTTTAGATTCGAGGTATATTGAAACATAGGAAGATACAAACACAAGAAGATACAAATTCAGAAAACCAATTTATCTCTTCAACAGAAGGGGGTAAATTAGGTTGAACTGAACTAAATAAACAACCCAATACCATTCTTGAGTCCCCCTTGACAATAACTTATCCAGATTTGCATCTTCTTGTGTTTGCATCTTCCTGTGTTGCATTTATACTAAAATTAAAATTCTAGATTTTAATCTTCCTGTGAATAATCTTTTGGTGCAGGTATATTACTACTTATCAATTTTCTAGATTTGAATCTTCCTGTGTTGCATTTTCCTTTGTATACAATCATTTAATAATTAAATTTCTGGTGTTGAACCCATTAGCAACTTACATATTCGGTTTTGACAATATAAAATTCTAGATTTGAATTTTCCTATGAATGAATGTTTTGTTTTGATTCAGGTATGACTTATAAATTTTGAAGATTTGCATCTTCTGGTGTTGCACCTTTCTGTGTATGAACGTTCTAGATTTATATTTTCCATTTGGTCCGAGTTGGCACGGGACGACTCGCACAGTAGCTTCTGTCATGGTCACGAACGTCGACGGTCTGTCATTGTCAATGCCGTTGATTTGCGTTACTACGTTTAACGTTACATTGCGCACGAAAAGCCCGACTAATTCAATGGGACTTTAGTTTTTGTCAAATTATGCGAAATTCGATTAAACGGTTTCAACACTGCAGAAAACTAAGCTTTTGTTAGGACGAAAACGAATGTACGGACAGATAACGTGTTCTATTCTATGGGGAATTACTGCTCACCTATAAATATCTGACTGGCAAAAATCTATAATAAGTATAAACATTTTGATTGGTTCAAAAGCACAATGAATAATAAAATAAACTTACAATTTAAAGCATTTACGTTGAATAATCAAATTATTAGTTTCTACTCAACTGGTATCGTAATATACTTACCTACTACTCTTAAAGTAAAATAATTTACAAAATTTAGTTTTTATTTTGGAATATTGTTTCAAGGAGAGGCCATTAAATATTCTCGTGATACTCTCATGGAACAATACTTTATGTCGTTATGTCTAATAAATAGAGTATTGACAACAAAAATATACTTTTCCCAATTTTTAATAGGGAATGGGTTCAACGTTCAACACGAAAATTCTAGAATTTTCATACTCAGGAAAATACAACACCAGAAGACGCAAATTTAGAAAGTTCATATGTAATAAAATACCTGCATCAAATGATTCATTCACAGGAAAATTCAAGTCTAGAATTATATGTTAGTGAAGATTTTCCTTAGCTGGAAAATTGATAAATAACAACAACTTTCTTGGGTATCAGCTGGTATCAGCCACAATATATTTGGGAAAACCTACCCTCAACGTTTCGGCCCTACCAGGGCCATCCTCAGGAGCTACAACATTTATTAAGAATTTACAAAGGAAATATACAAAAAAATATAAAGGAACTTACGGTGGTGTCGACAAATTCTTGTGATACATATTAAAAATCATTAAAATAATAAATAAGTAATAAATAATTAAACACAACTTAAAATAGAGACATACATCGATAATACCAAGCAATGATCGTCAAAGAAATTTTATAGAATTTTATATTCGGCATAAATGAAAACACAGGAACAGGAAGATGAATATCTAGAAAAGTTATAGTTGACACCGAGTATGTGGGACTCAAGAATGGTATTGGGTTGTTGATTTAGTTCAGTTCAACCTCTAATTTGTGTACTTATCCCCTTGCGTTGACGAAAAAACTCATTTTCTAGATCTAGATTTGAATCTGCCTGTGTTTGCATCTTCCTATGTTTGCATTTATGTCGTATCTAAAATTCTAGATTGGAATTTTCCTTTGAATGAATATTTTACTGCAAGATTTTATTATATAATACATTTTCTCTATTTAAATTTTATTGTGCGTGAATATTCTATAATTTTATTTTCTGGTGAGAAATGGCCACCTTTTTTATACATGGTTAAACCTTTTAAGGCTCGGTTGCTCAATTCGAATATTGTGTCAGTTCAAACATAAACTCAAACTTAGTTTATCTGAGTTTATACTCAGCCAATCTCCAGAGTTTAAATAAAATAGTAAACTAATTCACTTAGAAAATTAAGTTTAACAATTAATTAAAGCCACGTTTCGACCTTTTAACATAAACACTGTTTTAGTTTTAAGACATAACCTTAAGATGTTTAACAAATAAATCCGGCTGATCTTTTCCATCCACACTCTTTTGCACATTATCATAGTTCTTGTCAACGGTGGAAACGATCAGCCGTATTTACGTTTGTGAAACATCTTAAGGTTGTCTTAAAACTAAAACATTGTTTATGTTAAGAGGTCGAAACGTGAAACGTACGAGTACATATCTGAATAAATAAATCTAACTCTTTCTGCATTTTGTAATAAATTGTAACCCATAAAATATAATTTCGAATAGCTTGCAGTTGCCCCCTTTTTGCTCTAATGCTACTTTTTTAACAGTTCTAATAAAATACACATAAAATATTTACAAAATATGCCATGTTTAGCCATGCACATAAAAAAATTGAAGAAAAATGGTATTGAAGCAAAGAGGGAGCATACTTAAACTATTCAAAAATGTATTAGTTATTCTGAAAATATGAATTTTTAGTTAGTTTTGAGGGGAAAACTAAATATACTTTACACCATTTTAACGACTAGTAGTCAACCCCCTTAACTAAAAACAAACAGAATGGATGAGTAAATTATCTTAGATAAAGTGCATATTGCCATTTAACCTCATTTTGAATAGCACAGTTCACGGTAGTATTTTCCCTTCTCCAGAGCAAATCCATAAAAATCCGGTAAGTGGCAATATAAACAGAAAGAAATAATAAGGTTTATAATAAATTTTCCGCTGGAGATATTTCTTTTTTCGTGCGTATATCACGGGCAGAAAATCGCAAAAAGAGAAGCTTCAAGTCCCCATCCATATTCGTCTTTATTCCCAGCGTCACGGCTCAACAATAAAAATGTTACGTTCTACGGCCCAAGCCTCCTTGATCGGGGAATTTGGACCTTCGGTTGGGAAAGTGCCCCCACACAGTGGCGCCGAACGGGTTTTACATTACAGTCAAAGTGCTCTAAGAATGGCATTCCAATTTATTCCAATGTATGAATTAAGTTCAAACATATGTTTGATGTAACTCCCACCTTTTTAAATAAACTTTGTAACATACACAATACGTGACGTGTGTGAAATCTTTATTCAGGCTGATATTTTGCCAACTATGTTTACATTCGTACGATTTTCAATTGTGCGATTTCGTAAATGTTAATCTGAATTTGTTTTATACATGGCGTGTAATGTAATAATTTACGTATATTTTAATAAATAATTATAAATTAGTAATAAAGTAAATCCACTTCTAATTTTGACGTTCAAATTAAACGACTTAATATTTTTAATAATAATATTTTTAAAGTAGGTATAATATAAACGTAGAATGTGACGTCATCAGATTGGAATACCATTCTTAGAGCTCTTGACTATATATTACCAAAGATAAACCTATTCAGATAGTCAGCTTTATGAAAATATTTGTCACTCGGTTGCATTGTAGTTTTTACAACTACCGTAGATGTCTCTATCTCTACCGCTAGTTGTGGAAACATCTGCCTAAGCGAATATAATAAACAAACGATATTTTTGCGGTCCACTGTACCACGAAATTGTACATACAGAGGGCCGCCTTCAAGTCTTATATTTGTTTGAGCAGATATTTCCACAACTAGCAGTAGTGACATCTACGGTAGTTGTCTATCTAAATAGGTTTTTCTGTGAAATTACATTGGATTATTAAGCGACCACCTTTTTTACGAATTCCTAGAATATTCTCGATTTCACTTTATTTCCATTCCACTCCCTTCCCTACTACCACGGCTGCCCGAAACCAGCGCGAAACTCGTACTTTGCCGCATCCTAGCTGTTGTAGTTGAAAAATGTTGTAATAGTGTTTTCGTTCCGAGTAAAATGTCAATTTATATTTTGACTTCAAGATAATGCTTTTATAAACATTTAATAGATTCATCAAAATTAATCTACAAATGTCCCTTTTTAGAATTTTTAAAATACATTTGTATCTACCGTGCTTATATTAAACATTTTAAAGAATGTTTCGTAATTTGTTATCATGTACAATTTATTTATTTAAATTTTAAAATGGAACACACGTGTGTTCAGTCTACACTCTACAGTACATTTTGATATAAAATTTTACCATTCTTGTACTGGTCACAAAACACTCGATACGTTAGTTAAGGCTTTTTAGGTTTCAAAGATTTTAAGGCTATACTTCACCTTCGCATAGACAGGCGTTCGTAGTTTACTAATAACTTAATTTAGGGAAATTTTCCAGAACAAAATTATTTACAAAAATTCTTTAAAATATTGTGCTTAACAGCGGTACATTTTTAAATTTTAAAAATTTTCGAAAAAAATTAATATCCAAAATTTGATTATTTTTTACCTCTCGCCTAGAGAGGTATAGGGATCGTGAAAAAATTCGATGTCGAGATTTTTGTCAATAAGCACGTTTTAGCACCTTTAGAACCTATTTTGACTATTTTCACGATGATGTCTGTGTGTGTGTGTGTGTGTGTGTGTGTGTGTGTGTGTGTGTGTGTGTGTGTGTGTGTGTGTGTGTGTGTGTGTGTGTGTGTGTGTGTGTGTGTGTGTGTGTGTGTGTGTGTGTGTGTGTGTGTGTGTGTGTGTGTGTGTGTGTGTGTATGAAAGTCTGTATGTACGCCTACTATAGCCTTTCGTCCCGGTTCATTATCTCAAATTCTACTGAACATAAAATTCTAATATTTTGCATTATACATTTATATATGTTAATGAAGAGCTGAAAAGATTTTGGTAAAAATCCACCAACCGGAAATAGTACTTTTCTTGTAGCACTATAACATTTTTTGCAAAAATTGTATAAAATAATGCGATTGTTACAATTTGACATACCACACATGAAAGAAGAAATTACATTGTACAATATTTAATCTTACTTGTTTCTATATCTTTAACCAATAAAGAAATATAATTTTTTTAAATATATAATTTTACCTACCACGATTTGTGAATCTCGAAATAGAAATAAAATTTAAAACAAAAATAAAATTGTCATTGTGACAGATAAACAGAAATAATATAATGTATGATTATTTTATATTATTATATCAAATGTTATACGGTGTTGTTGTATTTTATTTAAATTAAAGCTTAATATTTGGTTAAATACGAGGTTAAATAATAATACTTCAATGTCAAGTCGAGAGGTATTGTAACGGCCACGTCAGATTTTTTTAAATTTAAAATGAGGGACGTTTCTTGAAAAATAGCGATGTACCGCTGTTGAGACACTATAGCAGATACATGTGTAATTTTTTTGAAAAAAATATGCCAATCGACAAAAAAGTTATTGGTAAACTACGAATTTTGATGGTTTTCTAGACTTTCCATTATTCAAAACAAGTTCGAAAAATCGAAAAAGATAATACATACAGCTAGTATACTGTTACCAAAATTTGGTTCATAAAGTAATCGAAATGGGCGAGTTATGAATTTAATAAGTAACTACACTACGCTCATTTGAAAGGAGCCTTAATACTACCACTGTCATTTATTCAATTAAATAACGGCAAAGAACTTTTATTTAGTACCATTTTATAATAATAATTTATTTAATATTGTAGACAATAATACATTGTATGGAACATGCCAAGAGATATGATAACACAGTATCAATAAATGGTATATTGTGCAACTAGGGACGAAAGTGGCGTTTTATGACGAGTGAGGAGTTGGCAACACGAGCGAAGCGAGGGCTGCCACTGCACGAGCCGGGAGAACACATTTGTCCCGAGATGCACACGAAATGCAACTAGAAGTTGAAGAAAAAAATAAATAAAACTAGTCTAAATAATCAATTTTGGATTCCCGCATAAAGCGGGAGGAAAAGTACTGACCGGTCAGAAATACCTCACTTTCGTCCCTAAAAATAGGGATGGAAGGTGGCGTTTTCGGTGCAGGTATTGAAAATAGTGGTGCCGCGAGACAAGACTTAATGAACTCTAGTTTCGTTTCGAATTTTCGAGACAAGATAGAACCAACTCTCGTCTTGACACGGTTACTCTCGGTCTCGTCTCGAGAGTCTCTAAAATTTAATTACAGCACTCAGCACTATAAGAGACCATTTCCTGTTTTTACCAAAATCTTCCCAGCTCTTCGATAAGATGTACCAATTTATATGATGTAAAATATTAAAATTTTCTGTTCAGTAAAATTTGCGATAATGAACTACAATGAAAGCGCACATCCATCCATATCATCCAACCAAACACATACAACAGTGGCGAATTTAGAAAATTTTGATATGGGGCACAAATCTAATACATTGAAAAATGGTATATTAAAATACGATATGTAAATTAATAAAAATGTTAGTTTTATTCCATTCTAGCGCAATCGGTATGACTTAATTACGTAAGTACCAAAAAGTTAAAATTAATTAAGAATTTAAAAAATTCCTCTAAGGTATAATAGCATTTATTAATAAGATGTGTTAGATTTCTCTATTATATCATTTGTTAGTTTATTATAAATATTTAAACCTAGTCTTAGGCGAGTGTTTAACGATGTTTAGTTTTGATGTTGGAATATTGTAGTTAGATTTCTGTCTTGTATTGTAGTCTTATACTTCACTATTTGTGATAAATTTGTTTTTATTTAAATAACTATACGTGGCCATTTCCAGAATGTAGACACCTATAACTGTGAGTATTCTCATTTTTCTGAAAAGCTTTTTGCAAAGGGTGTTACTTGGGGAACCAGGCATGCAGCGAATAATTCTCTTTTGAGCAAAGAGTTAAAGAGTACGGTTGAAATGTAAGACGAAGACTTCCAAAAGCATATACCATACTTAGCCTTGATTCAACCAAGCGTGATAGAAATCAGAAAACTGTCGTTTATTAAGAATCATCGACAAATGTCTTATTTGATAGCAAGTACTATTTAATTGGTTTATGAGTTTTATACAATGTCTTCGACACAATTGAACGCCTTGCTGAGATCGCAAAAGATACTGATTGGTTGCTCACCTTTTTCTATGAAATCGACAATCTTTTCATAAAAGAAGTGAACCGCGTTCATTGTAGAGTTCCTTGCTCTGAAACCAAATTGATTAGAGGCAATTTTATTTTGTTCTAAGAATGGGAGAAGTCTAGAAAAGAAGTAACATTCAAAAACTCTTGAAAAGCAAGAGGTTTGTGCGATTGGTCTATAATTTGTCGCCTTTTAGTGTATTGGGGTGATTTTATTGAATTTAAGTTTATCAGGAAAAGTTCTTGTTTCTAATGATAAATTAGTAATGTAGGTCAAAGGCGTAGCTATAAAACTACCAATAATTTTCACTAAAAAATTTGGTACTTCATTTTTCAGCTTGTTTTTAATAATGTTTAACAATTCAGTTTTTAAGAATAGACTAGATGCTTTACCTGCTCCCATATCATTTACTGAGCGAGTTTTAGGCTTTCGTATATTGTTACAAACTTTTAAAGGTACTTCTCTAAAAAAGTTATTAAAAAGGTTGGCAATTATTGTTGCTTGGTCCTCTACAAGATCGTTATCTAAAATATTAATATATTTGTTAATTAACTTTTTGTTAAGTATATCAATTTCGTTAATGACATTCCATGTACTTTTTGGTAAGTTATCAGATTTTATGATTTTGTTTTGATAGAAAATCCTCATTCGCAATACGAAAGTAGTAGTTATAGTCAGTAGGTATAGTTAGTAGTTAAGTTGATTAGTTACTTTTTGCTACTGTCGTTGTTGTTGTAGTTATAAACTAGTTTTGAAATTAGCGTCGGATATCAGAAGTGTCAGTTTATTCGGTTGTATATTTATGTTTGGTTTACTTAAAGTTGCCTTTCATAATAATCCTTGTCTATAAAAGGCTGAAGAAGCATTTTTAAATATGATACAAAATTGTAAATGTCCGAATGACAAAGGTGATCTCGAATATTAATGTCAAACGTCAAAACTAATTCTCATTCTAAATTCTGATTGGTAGTTCTTACAGAAAATCATTAAACTAATTACAGGTTTGGAGTTTGCAAATTCCTGCGATAACTATAATTAGCGCAGCGCAACGTGGAGCTAATTTTATTATTATGAACGCTACAACAGAAATGCATATGTCATATCACTGACTTTAACTATACCAACTGATTACAACTATTAATTTCGTATTGTGAATGAGGCTTAACTTTTCTTAGTTCTTGAAACTAAGCCAATTTCATTATTATGAACGCTACAACAGAAATGCATATGTCATATCACTAACGTTAACTATACCAACTGATTACAACTATTAATTTCGTATTGTGAATGAGGCTTAACTTTTCTTAGTTCTTGAAACTAATTGTAAAGGGTCACTCTTAGCTGTTTTATATAAAGGATTTAATTCGGTAAAAGATTTCTTTAAGTTAAATTGTTGTTTTAGATTTAAACTAGATAATTTTTATATTATCATCTACCCACGACTTCGAGTGTTTAGTAAAAACCTTTTTTGAGGGAAATTATTATTAAAATAAAAAATAAATATTTAGGAAACAGTTATAGGTTTCATTTACGTTATTGTGTACAAGCACGTCAAGTCAAGACTCTTTTTGTAGTTCTAGTGAAAAACTTTTAATGTTATCATCGTTAAACAGAGTAGTTTCTTTATTTCCTAAGAGCAAATTATTTTTAACTAGAATTGTGTTATGGTCAGAGATAAAGTTCTTTTCGATCGAATAATGAGATTGTTAAAATTTGTGATGAAATAAAGTATAATTACCCCTAGTAGGTGCATATATAATGTTGCACATTATTATACGTTACTAATATATTACATAGTCTATTAATACTTCTGCTTGTTTCTTAACGGATCAACATTAATATCTCCACACAGTACTATTATACCTTGGCTAGAAAATACTATCTAGATTTTAGAAGAATAGAAACAATATTCGTATCAAAAATGTTAAAGTCAGATATGTAGGAGATCTGTAAACAGTAAAGTGGGGCCGGAGTCTGGTTTCCAAGAGAGCCCCGCAATTTCATGGTAGTATAGTTTAATTTTTATAAGAAAATAAAAAATAAATTCTTTAGTTAAGTTATGACAAAATTATGACAATTAAAATGCTACTTTGTCAACTATTTTCTTTCGAAAAGTAATACTTTAACCGCAAGGAGAGATAAAGTAAAATTTGAGTAGATAAAGTAAAATTAGAGTTTGTTACATTTTTTCTTCAATTTCTTTTTCAAACAGTTCTGCATGCTCTGTGAAAAAAGTGGGATGATGAAAGTCATTAAAAACAAGCTTCGAAATTGCGCTTTAATAATTATTTAATTTTATATGGGTTTTCTTATATTTTTCTTAAAAAACAGCTGTATACAAAAAATCAGCACATAACCTTCCGCCTTGACGTTGTAATATGTGACTTTGGTTTAAATTAGGTTTTCTTAAATTATAATTTTGCATTAAATTTCATAATTCACAAAAATTTTGCAAATTTTTTTATAGTTCTTAGTTCTTTAATTAGCTCTTTGTAGATTGTTATTACATTATGCCCAGTAAATAATGTTTATACGTTTCTTTAAAAATTTCAGAAAATATGTATACCTACTGTTAATATCTGTCACATTGACATTTTCATTTTTGTTTTTAAATTTTTTTCCTATATTATGATTTACAAATCGTGGTACTAGGTATAATTACATATGGTTGAAAAATAGTTTTCCTATATTGATAAGAGATATAGAAAAGATGTTAAATAAATATTGTAAGATATAATTTGTTCTTTCAAATGTCGTATGACAAATTGTAAGTATCGCTAAATTTCCTATATTTGTTTGCAAAAAATGTTAAAAAATACCACTTCCGTTCAAAGTATTTGTACCAAAATCTTAGCATCTTTTCCAATTAGTATACAAATGTAAAATACCAAATATCAAAATTATTGGGTAATTCGTATTTGAGTTATCCGACCTGCAGAAATCCGGACATGACCACATCCATATACACTCACACATACATACGCACCATATATATATATATATATATATATATATATATACAGACATCATCGTGAAACTATCAAAAATGAGTTGTATGGACCCTAATTCGTGCTCATTCACTTAAAACTCACTACACGATTTTTTGAATGTTTTGCAGGTAAACGGGAAATAAAAATAATTTTATATACGATAATTATATAATATTGTCGACTTCGTCGCTTTTCTTTCGTCTATAAAATATAATTTTACCGTCTTGTATAAAAATAACTATTTTTAAAATTGGCAAATTAAATTGCACTTTTTTATGCCACTAATTTCATATGATTCAACCTATTCAACTAATAAATACATCACAAATATTTTTAAAATTAATTTTGTTCTAGTAATCATTTAGCTAACTGACCACTACTTATTCTATTCAAAAGTTACATTAGGGTTACCGGTGAAAAAATGAACATTAGCTTATAAAAAAGTATTAAAAATTTCAAGAATTTTAGTATGTGTTTCATATTTCTGTGACTGTGACATTGCATCGCAGGTAGTAGGTACTTTGTTTGTTGTTCGTGTAACGTGAGTTTCGTCTCTTTTCTTAAAACTTTATTTTTGTTTAACGTGTTTTTTTAAATTAAAGTATGACGTCATCCTGGCCAACATTAACGCCAAATAACTCGATAATTATAAATGATAAACATATTCTGTACTAATTTTTGTGTATAAAAATTTAAATATGAGTTTTGCCAGCGGAGACCGGTGTGCCCCTTTGATTTTGGGAATTTGAACAAAATTTGTGTTATTATATTTTAAGTAGGTATGAGTTCTCAAAGTTATTTCCAATTGTTTTGCTAGAAAAATTCTTTATAATATAAAACTCAATTTGGAAACAGTAAAATATGATTTTTCTTACCACCTTGCCTCCTCGTAAAGGTTGAAGCGCCGCCACTGGTTTTCGTTTCGTTTCGTTTCAGTTTCCAGGGAAGTTTTCTCACAAGGCAAAGAAACGAGAAACGCCAGATGTGCTGACAATGAACTCCCTCCATTGATTTAAACGGATTGATTTTATTAAAATTTACCCGCAGATACGAAATTTGCCAGTTCTTTTAGCTGCTGTTCTCGACTAAATTTAACACAAGATTCCTCTTTTCCAGTTATTAGAAAATGCCAAATCAATTTCGTACAAAAAATATTTAAATTACTTTTTAATCTACAATACTGATTTGAGTCATGATTTTACAAATAATTAGCAGAGTTTCAAATTCGGTAATAGGACAGTTATTAGTATTACTATTCTCCTTAATATTTACATATGGTTTGAAGTGATTCTACCCAATGGGTCCTGATAGCTTAAGGGAAAAGAGTACCCTACGTTCTGAATCTTTCGAGCGTAGCTTCAAGAAAATTTAGTTTATGACGTATGTGTTACTTATTTACTTATTTATTTTCTTCAAATATTTACATAATAATTGTTTTCATTGATTTATACAGATTTTATAAAAAAAAGTGACGTAATATAACAATATATGTCGAATACAAATTTTTGACTCAAAATATCTCTAAAAGCAGGTCCCCAACTTTCTTCAAATTTTTATATGTTGTATAATAGGTCTTTCCCAATATATAGATATCAAAATGATCAAAAAGGAACACAAGGGTCATCCCTAAAAAAAATAAAACGCGCACTAAACAAATTTTTTTTTCAAATTTCAAATTTACCTGAAATGCGTTGATATGTACGAAGACACTGTAGTATACTTATGTTTTTTATTTTTTTTTATCAGTTTTAGAAAGTTCTAAAATAAATAATATTTCTAAAACTAGACCCCCAACTTCGTTGAAATTAATATATGTTGTGTAATATTGCTTCAATTATTACACAAAAAAATTTAGTTAAAAGTAAACTTAACACACAGGAGATATTTAGAAAAAATGCAAATAATATTTTTTATCTAACAGACAACAAAGAAAATGTTTGTGTCAAACATTGTTTTACATAGAATAAGTAATATTTAAGCGATTCTAATTTTTGTCTCATGATTTTCTCTTATGAAAACATTAAAATAAATTATTAAAACAATTGACAAACTGCAATGTACGTAAGCCTGTTTGGTGGTGACATATTGGACCCGTGTTGAAAGGACGAACTACTATGAGCGCGAGTTTGTAGAAAATGTTCCCCTTCAAAAATTCTCAGTAAAAGATAAGAAAGAGGGTCAGGTATTAGCTTCGCCCGGCACGATGATTCGAAGTCGAAGCTAGTTTAGTTTACTATATTATTCTCCATTTGTATATTCCAAATAAATTAATTTTATACATCATTACTACAAAGAAAATATTATTTGAGATAAGAATCTATATTTTTTATAAATTAAAGGTTTTGTGAATTTATAATTTTAACGACTCATATGCAATAAAAGTAAAGCATTTTGGAGTTTTTTACTCCATTGTTTTTTTTGTCAAAAAATGCATTTTTTTCTCATAAAAAATTAAATATTAGCACTAGTAGAAATGTAGAGCTTTCTAAAGATAGGAATATTTATTTTATTACAGAATAATCTAATAAGAAGTTTTTTAAATTTAAGAATTTTAATTTAAAACAAGGTTCTTCGATCGATAGCCGATATGAATACGTTTTTGCCTAAGTTAAATTCTAGATACCTATCAAAAAATTCTTTTCAAATACATAACCATTCCTGACAAGAAGCCACCAATGTACTTTCAATTTGTACCTGTTGTATGATGCCTCTTTTCAAATAGGTACATACTAATAGATACCTATTAAAATTTTCAATTCTAATCATCAAGGATAATATCATAATGATAATGTTTTGACTATTTCACGAAACGTAAATTTTGGCGGTCTGGTTTCAGAGATATTTTGAGTTAAATATTTTTACTGTATTTTTATTGCCATATTACGGCACATTTTGTTGTAAAATACGTTTTTACAATAATAAAAATTATTGTGTAAATATTTGAAAGAAAAATATAAATAGATAAACAATATTACTACAAGTTTAACATATTATATTGAAACTACGCTGAAAATGTTCAGAATATGGGGTACTCTTTTTATTACACTTGTTTGAATTCGAAGTATTTCAGTCAAAACATAATTTACGAAATCCGTTACACTTGTACTTTAAAAGTATAATCAAATACAAATAATGCAAAATAAACCATATCGTCAGCTCTAAAAATTAAAAATTGTCAGTCAAAACATAATTTGCGTAATCCGTTGCACTTGCTTGAATTCAAAGTATTTCAAAAATTAGTTAGGATTACTTTTGATAAAACTTTGGAGTGTTTCAAGTGCAATAGTATTACACAACATTTATACAAATTATAATGAAATTGGAGGTCTGGTTTTGTAAAAAAAAAAATTTCTAACTATTTTAAAGTTCAGAATAAAAAACGATAAAACATTGTTAAACTACAATGTTCTCATATAAACTAATGCACTCAACACGAATGCCAAATTTGGGGAAAAAATTTTTTTTGGTGTTTTTTATTTTTTTTTAGATGTGACGCTGAGGATTATTTTTTAAAAGCTTTACAACCATACGTTCGGGAATAGTAACTGTATGACATATAAAAATTTGAAAAATATTGGGGGTCTGGTTTCAGAGATATTTTGAGTTAAATATTATTGCTATATTACGTCCATTTTATTGTAAAATGCGTTTTAACAATAATAACAATTATTGCATAAATATTTAAAAGAAAAATATAAATAATAGATAAACAAGATAAGAACAAGTTTTACACATTTTATTGAAATTGGAAATGTTCAGAATATGGAGTAGGTACCTACTCTTTTTATTACACTTGTTTGAGTTCGAAACATTTCAGTCAAAACATAATTTACGAAATCCGTTAAACTTGTACTTTAGAAGTATAATTAAATATAAATAATGCAAAATAAACCATATCGTCCGCTCGAAAAAATTAAAAATTGTCAGTCAAAACATAATTAGCGTAATCCGTTAGTTAGGATTACTTTTGATAAAACTTTGGAGTGTTTCAAGTGCAATAGTATTAGACAACATTTATACAAATTAGAATGAAATTGGGGGTCCGGTTTTGTAAAAAAAATGTTCTGAACTATTTTAAAGTTCAGAATAAAAAATCTGCTGTGGCCAGTACACGACCTCTCGCCTAATTCTGCTAATAATGTAAACCAAGATGCAAGCAAAAGATGTCAACTGTAATGTCACTGTCATTATAATTCAAATTTTGAGTAAAAACAAATTTCATATCATGGACAACAAGATATTGGTACTTAGTTGCACTTTATTTTATTGCTAATTACTACCAGATTCAGCAAATTGTATTTAAAATTAACTGTACCCATAGATAATTATATTATCTTTTATTTTTAATTGCAAAAATTGTCATAAATAAATAATGTACCAATTTATTTAAGAAAAACTATATCAAGTTCCAAAAAGTACTACTTCCGGTTTGCGGATTTCTACCAAAATCTTATCCGGTGTTAAGATCCTTATTAAAATCTTAAATATGAAATTTGGTTATTAAAGGTTTGATACATTTTAAGTTATCGTGGACGAAAAATCGTCACATACGTCCATACGTCCATATGTCCATACGTCCATACATCCATACATACATACGCACACACACACACACAGACATCATCGTGAAAATATTAAATTCGTATTCTAGAGACCCTGAAACGTGCTTATCCACCAAAAACTCATACTCGAACATTTTGACCCATTACAATACCTCTCTTATAGAATATGAGGCGAGAGGTAAAAACAAAAAACATTGTTAATCTACAATGTTCTCATATAAACTAATGCACTCAACACAAATGCCAAATTTGGGGAAAATTTTTTTTATATGTGACCCTGAGGATTATTTTTTAAAAGCTTTACATCCATACGTTCGGGAATAGTAACTGTATGACATATAAAATTTTGTTTAATATTGGGGGTCTGGTTTCAGAGATATTTTGGGTTAAATATTTTTTTGGATTTATATAGCCATATTACGTCACATTTTATAATAAAAATTTATGTGTAAATATTTAAAAGAAAAATATCAATCAAGGCCGTACGCTAACAATTTTATACGGAGAGATTATATTTTACAAGAATTAGTGCAGTTTGATCGGCTTCTCAATCGGCCCAATATTGGGTCCGCGTCTGCCTCTCGCCTCATAGGTAGTCTAAATTATATATCCGTGAAAATCCCGGTATCGAAATTTTTACATGATACCTAGACTTATGTATACTGTGTATAAGAAAGTAAAATTGTCAGTCAAAACATAATTTGAGTAATCCGTTTTTTAATTGAAAGTATTTCTAAAATCAGACCGCCAATTTACTACAAAATTTTATATTTTACATAATTGCCTTTTATACGTAGCAGCAGCAGATATTGAAAAATAAGCAATAGCGTCCCCCTACAAAAATTGTTTAGGATAACAATTTCAAATAAGAATACTTTTTATTGTATTGAAACTGACAAATATAATACAAGCTATCAAAATATAGAGGAATAACAACAATAAGGTGGAATTATATCAATTTAAATATTTAATTCTTGGAACGTTTTGCCTATACTTTCTTACGTTCTTTGTTGGTTGAAGCAGCTCAAATATATTATTGTTACATTGTTGCAAGGGTTCTATCCCCCTCCGCCCTTCTTATATTTTCATTATTATCTTTTACCAGTTATAGACGGCCATTGTTACTTGAATATTTATATTAGTTCATTGTTGTTATTTTATTATATTTTTTAAATACAAATTTTATGCCATGAGTGCCATGACCTTATAAACATAAATGGTTTTTTTTTCATTACTTCCCACAGCGAGATACAATATGATATAATAAGTTACTTTTCATTTAAAAAATAGCATTCTTTACCAGCCCGAATGAGATAGATTACAAATTTCGCCACTTTAGATGTCTTTACAATCATTATTGGATTTATTTAAATTATCTTATGTATTATTTGAAAGAAACTCTTTTATGTTTTGTTATATCCATTTATATTTATAGATGATGAATACACACATACTGATTTGTGCATGTGACGTATTATGCGGAAAGTACAATAAAAACTTTTGGATTTTGTAATTCCCGGGAAAAATAAGGTTAGAATATTGCGCCCTCTATCTACCGAAAGCCGCTGCTAAATTGAGAGTCCCTCTATGCTAAATATCTAAACTACTTTGTTACGACATCTATAGAGCATAAATTACAATAGCTACTCAATATTTTTTCTGATGTTCGACGACAGTGCCATCTATAGGGCTAGAAACAAAAAGAAATCGGGTCCCATTTTCCCTTAAGGCGCGTCAATATTTTATAATATAAATCAAAATTGTAACCTCTGGTGGACTCCGGCGATAGTGCATTTTATGGTACTACACTTAAAATTTAAATTAGTCGTTATTATTATTTTTCGTTTTATTTATTTATTACACGCAATTTATTTAAATGTAATATATACACTAAATTATTAATTTTATCTTATAAACGTTAATACATGTTCAGCGTAACAAGGTTTCTATAGGTTTAGTTTATTTCTCTATAAGGATAATAAGTATTTTTACATTAAATGGTTATGCTCGCTCCGGCTCGCCCTCATAATAATTATACTTTCTCCAACGACTGATCATAAATGAATGACCGTGCCACATCGTTCTTATTTAATTTTTGCTACCTCGATGTGATTGCTACTAAACTATGCTCACCAGTCTAACCTTAAAATGTAAAAAATTACAATTCTTTCAATATTAATTTATTAATAATAGTGTTGTTCTTCCCTTGCTTTCTGCTCTCAAATTTAGCGTAATGGTACAACATAACGTTCGTTTGACAAGAAATGAGTAGGTACTATAGGTAGTTTGAAGTGAAGAGTCGGTTCAGCTGTGCGAACGGGCAGAGCTAATTTTTGTGTACTACACATATTACACAATTTGACCTAGTATCACTTGCTATATTGCGTATTTCACACCATAGCAATATAAGTAGGTACTGTATAAGTAACGACAACAACAAACAGAACACTGAACACAGTACAACTATCAAAACAAATTATTCACTGGGATGAGAAAATTCCTGACTGATGTTTCTAAGTTAGATAGTAGATAAGTTTTCTCTTCCTATCATCCATACATCTTTCTCTAAGATCAAAGTAGTAGTTCGCGCAACTGACTCTTCATTTCAATAGTACTATAACTTTTTGCCGCGGAACATAATTTTAATAAAAAATCGAACTTCTCCATGTCACGTGACGGTCAATCATTTATAATCACTCTGTACAATGCTAATAAACCAGTTACAAAATTATTTATTGTAACATGCTTTTTGCTTTGAATTTGATAGCAAGAGATGCGCCTTAAGGACGTTATGTCACACCCTGTACTTCCCTCGAAGTACACAGCATTCAACAACAGCAGCAAAGGCGGCAACATTAATTAAGTTATAAACAGAACGAAGAAAAATAATCGAGTTTCTTTCAAACTTAAATTGGTTTATTCGCAATTCGTTATTGCACGGCACCACGGCAGCATCAACACCATTTCTATATCAAATTTTTCCTGCTTTATTCTCAAATCTTCGATTAATAAAATGCTGCCCAAGTTTGTATTGTTTTGTCCTCAGATTTAAATTAGCTCGCGAAAGCTATTTCATGTGTACAATAATTTTTAATAAATTTTTGATTACTTTCTTTCTTAATTTTATACAATTATTATACGCAGCACAAAAGTTTGTTAGACGGTTCATTATTAAAATTTAAATTTATCGAAAGGCCGAAAACAACATTGAGATCGGGGCCTCAGAAAGTTTAACGAAAATTTTGAAGGAGATTCAACTTGCAAAATAAACAACGAAATATACACAAAATACTGAAAATTTAAGGGCATTGTATTCAGTGTTGTAGTAACGGATGACAATATTTTTTATTCAGATAAAGATAAAGATAACTTACATTTATCTAGGTAGATAATAAATAACCATTGGAGAAATTATCTAGATGACAGATAATAGATAAATAATGATTATCTATACTCTATTTCAGCCTAGAAAATAGTAGATGGCACTGTAAATGCAGTCCGTTCTACACCCAAACATTCTATTAGTTTAAACTTTGGCGCGAACTACAAAGATATAACGTATTCCTATCATAAAGAGTGATAAACTTACCTATAGATGAATAAAAATTGTCAAAATAAAAAAGAAACACACGCTGTTTTACTATTTTCAGGTTATACAGGGTGTTCATTTTAAGTGGCGCACCATTGCTAACTCGAGAACTATAAGAGCTACGAAGTTGGTTAAATTAGCAAACAATTTCTATTTTATATGACTACTTTCATGAACGAAACAAAAAAAATTTTAGACCAGTGGTTCTCAAACTACGGGGTGCAACTTTCTTATTTCAAATGGGGACCTATTTTTTTTATTTGCTTATTCGATTCAGTATTTTTTTCTGAATTCAACGAGATATTAGTTTTATACCCTTGCATAACAAAAACATAAGAAAAACGCTATTGAAAATTATGATAATTTAATTAAAATATGATTGTTAGTTAGTGTTATGGGAGAAAAAAATTGAATATTTTGTTTTATATTAATTGTTAGTGAAAAAGATTGTAGTATACTACACTGATCAGACCAAATAAGGTCGAAACACGTGTCCGTAGTTACCGCCACCTTACACCCTACTGAGTGCTTAGTACCCTGAACTCATACACTCAGTAGCGCTCCTGATCTCCTGATTAATATCAAATAATCTTTTTCATTAACAAATAACAATTAATATGAAACAAATATTCAATTGTTTTCTTCCATAGCACTCTTGTAACAATCAGTTTTTAATTAAATTAGCATCATTTTCAATAGCGTTTTTGTTATGTCAGGGTATGAAACTAATATCTCGTTGAATAATAATACTAAGCACTCAGTAGGGTGTAAGGTGGCGGTAACTACGGACACGTGTTTCGACCTTATTTGGTCTGATCAGTGTAGTATACTACAATCTTTTTCACTAACAATTAATATAAAACAAAATATTCAATTTTTTTCTCCCATAACACTAACTAACAATCATATTTTAATTAAATTATCATAATTTTCAATAGCGTTTTTCTTATGTTTTTGTTATGCAAGGGTATAAAACTAATATCTCGTTGAATTCAGAAAAAAATACTGAATCGAATAAGCGAATAAAAAAAATAGGTCCCCATTTGAAATAAGAAAGTTGCACCCCGTAGTTTGAGAACCACTGGTCTAAAATTTTTTTTGTTTCTTTCATTAAAGTAGTCATATAAAATAGAAATTGTTTGCTAATTTAACCAACTTCGTAGCTCTTATACTTCTCGAGATAGCAATGGTGCGCCACTTAAAATGAACACCCTGTATAAACGGAAATAAAATCGCGAATCTCTCCAATGTTCGCTGATGTAAATCCACCTCTCGTCTCGACCAATCAGATACAAGGATATCATCGTCCTATCTTACTCAACGCTATTTTCTAAGCTGACATCAAGTATAGATATTTATTAGATAATTTATATAATATTTCTTAATATTGAGTTTTCCTTCACAAAAACATCCATAATACGTCTCAAACCAAGTACTATCAATTAATTGCCTTACAGCAGGTGAGGCTAACTAAATAGTTTAATTTACAAAAAATAAATAGAGAAAATAGGTCCGAGGTACAACTGGTCCACCTACTGTAGTGGCCACAGCAGATTTTTCCATGTTTTCGAACTATTGGTACATAGTAATGGAAGCCAGAAATCTCATTTTCAATACCGTGCAAGTAGCACATTCCGCCATATTCAATTCATCATTTCCGCGGGTGGGCTAATCCTTGACACATTTTTTGCGTGACAGAGTTGATTGGAATTGTAAATCCTGTCTATTCCGGGAGGCGCGGCCACAAACAGATTCTACTCGCCTATCTGCGGTGAAGTTGTATAATGATTTCATTCTAGGGTAGGGGGGTCACTGGTCAGCAAGTTCGAGTTGTAAGAATAAAGAGAACAGCCACAGCCTGCTTGTTATAAGGATAAATGGAACCGTGTCAGCTAAGTGAGGAAGAAATATCACTTCGGTAATGGGTAGTGGTCTAATAGGGGAGCAGGGGATGATTGGAACAAATTGTCTTACAGGCAAAATACTGCGTTGTTTGATGTTTGATATCATGTGAACCTCAGGCTACTTGCACGGTAGTACTAATATAGTTATACTATTATTAATATTCATCTTTATTAGCCATATTATATAAATATTAAAATATTATAATAAATATTACAATGGGCTCATCAAACATTTCTTTTTACCTTCCACTTACCTGTAAGGAAGGTATTGGAATCATGCAAAAAATCGGGTAGTGAGTTTTAAATGGATGAGCACGAATTAGGGTCCTTACAACTCATTTTTGATAGTTTCACGATGATGTTTATAATGTATGTATGTGTGTGGTTCGGGCCATTTCTGGAGGTCGGATAACTCAAATATGAATTACCTAAAAATTTTGATATTTGGTATTTTATATTTTAGTCCAGTAACTTTGTCATGGTTATAATGGGCCTAAGTTGCATTAAGTGGTGGTAGTAGGTTTCTATTTTTTTTCTTGTATAGGATGTGACTGAGATACAAAATCCAAGTTTTCGACCTCGGCAACCCTCCGGAACACTTTTGAATATCTCAAAAACTGCTAAATTTTTGCACTTTTTTCGGTTTCTTACCATTTTGACTATGAAGGAGCACGATTTCGACAAAAACCATTCTATACATTTTCAAACTAGATTAAATTGTCTACAATCTAAGACCAGAATGGGCTCGGTAGTCCTAATAGTTTCCGAGATACAGCTTTTCAAAGTTTGGCAAAATATACAGATTTGAAACACCAACCGTTTCTCTCTACAAAAATTTTACTATATTCTCTCGCGGGAGAACTTTAAATTTCAGCTCAAGAAAGACCATTGAAAATTTTTGACAGAATGTATCTTATAGAAAAAACTACGAGGAATACAGTGCTGCAAACCGGAAGTCAATATCATTATTCGTTCAGATATTATAGTTAATTAAACACAATAAACAAAAGAATAAACAAAATTTTTACTATATTCTCTCGGGGAAAAACTTTAAATTTCAGCTCAACTAAGGCCACTGAAATTTTTTGACAGAATATATCTTATAGAAAAAAGTACGAGGAATTCAATCCTGCAAACCGGAAATTTCTATCATTATTCGTTCAGATAATATAGTTGATTAAAAACAATGAACAAAAGAGTAAACATAAATTTTACTAAATTCTCTCGCGGAAAAACTTTAAATTTCAGCTCAAGGAAGACCACTGAAAATTTTTGACAGAATGTATCTTATAGAAAAAAGTACGAGGAATTCAGTGCTTCAAACCGGAAGTCAATATCATTATTCGTTCAGATATTATAGTTAGTTTTTCCCCGAGAGAATATAGTAAAAATTTTGTTTATTCTTTTGTATATTGTGTTTAATTAACTATAATATCTGAACGAATAATGATATTGACTTCCGGTTTGCAGCACTGAATTCCTCGTACTTTTTTCTATAAGATATATTCTGTCAAAAAATTTCAGTGGCCTTAGTTGAGCTGAAATTTAAAGTTTTTCCCCGAGAGAATATAGTAAAATTTTTGTTTATTCTTTTGTTTATTGTGTTTAATTAACTATAATATCTGAACGAATAATGATATTGACTTCCGGTTTGCAGAACTGAATTCCTCGTACTTTTTTCTATAAGTTACATTCTGTCAAAAATTTTCAATGGTCTTCCTTAAGCTGAAATTTAAAGTTCTTCCGCGAGAGAATATAGTAAAATTTTTGTAGAATAGAAACGGTTGGTGTTTTAAATCTGTATATTTTGCCAAACTTTGAAAAGCTGTATCTCGGAAACTATTAGGGCTACCGAGCCCATTCTGGTTTTAGATTGTAGACAATTTAATCTAGTTTAAAAATGTATTGAATGGTTTTTGTCGAAATCGTGCTCCTTCATAGTCAAAATGGTAAGAATCCGAAAAAAGTGCAAAAATTTAGCAGTTTTTGAGATATTCAAAAGTGTTCCGGAGGGTTGCCGAGGTCGAAAACTTGGATTTTGCATCTCAGTCACATCCTATACAAGAAAAAAAATAGAAACCTACTACCACCACTTGATGCAACTTACGATGTACTATGTTACTGGACTATTTGTATACAAATTGGAAGAGCTCATTAGATTTTGGTACATATATCTTCACCGGAAGTGATATTTTTGAAAATTGAAAAGATTAATTGTAAAAAATTTCTATAAATTTAGATAAATATAGTGTAGAGTAAAATTCAAATAGCTAGGACCCTGGACTGCGCGAGAAGGCAGAGCTTGTCATGTACTGTCCGTTTTACAAAAGCGGAGCTAGCGAGTATATGCTGCGCTGCACTTCATTTAATTTTCAAAGAAAACTAAAATATAACTCAATCACAATCAATTACAAAATTCACAGGGTTACACGAAGCAAAACACTACGAATGTCAACATGAGAATAACAGATATTGAAGCTGATGTTCTGTAGAACAGACAGTAGCGTAGTTTCCTCTTGTTTATCATCTATGCTTCTCTCTCTAAGACGAGAATTCGTACTTCGCGCAGGGTTCTAGCTATTTGAATTTTACTCTAATAAAATAAGGGAAAAAGTTATTTGCAACTTACGTTATAAAAAAATTGTCTTTATCTGGTAGCATTACAGAACTGTAGTAAATTGAAAAAATAAATTTATCAAATAAAACGTTGAAATCTTGTATTCCATGTTCGGTTAATTTTTGTTTTTGCGTAAAAAATATTAACAAGTGAGACGAGTGACACGTTGGTATACTAACGTCATGTCATAAGTAAGATATTAAATGTCGTAACTGAACGGAGGATGGCTTCAACATAGAATAGTTTTCTTGTGAATGAATCTTTTGATTCACGTGATACTAATTTCTGTTTGAATATTTTAGATTTTTATTCGTATAATTTTATATTATTTTGCACTGTGTGTAATAAAAAATATGATGCAAGTAACCTATTTTAAGATAAGTTAAAGCCAGTTTTTTTCCATATCATCAAAATATAATTTAAATCAAAAACTGTCGAATATAACAATACACCTACATTAGAAGCTTTGATAAATAAATTGAAGTACTTACTTAGGTATTTTTAAAACTGTGTTTGTTATTCAAATATGACCTATTATATAGTAGTAGGTAATTTAAAACAAAAACATAAAAATGGCAATTCTTGCTACATTTTCGTCATAAGAAGAAACAACGATTAATCTTACGTGTACGATTTTCAGCAAATAATATTTGAACCTTTTCGAACATTAATGGCAATTTTAGCTCGTGATTGTATGAATTTTATACATTAAATAAATAATTAAAACAGCACTAAAACAGATGAATTTATTTCTATTTCCAGTCAAAATATGATAAGAATTGTAAAATATATTTTTCACAAGATCAAAATGAATCAAAATTTATCAAAGTTAAGATTCCTCAAAAATATTAAAAGAAAACAAAGCAAACCACTTGAAAATTTCTCTTCGTTCGTTAGATATCGGACGGAATTAATTATTGTTAAACACAATGAAAATATATACAGAGCAACATCAAACTTTATTATTTATTCTTGAAATTTACGTCTAAAATAAATATTTAGTCAATTAGGAAAAATCTCGCAACAAAGAGGAATCTCTCGGCGTCTGCAGAATTTTCAATTCAAAACGAATCTGCGAAAAGCAAGTAAATGAATATTAAAACATGCCACTAATTATACGAGTCATTTGTTAACTTTATCACAATTTAATTTCAGATTTTAGTTCGGAGTGGCTCTGAATCCGAAATTTCCATTTAGGTAACGAGGCGAAAACGCCATGTTGCCAAACATGTTTTGCTGTTAAACGATAGCAAGGAAAATGAGAAGTTCATCAAATTATATTCATACTCATACTGTAATTGTTCTTTTATTTCTACTGTTTTTACGTTATATAATATATCACACTTAAGGTGGTACACTCGGATGGTGAACGGTTAGGGGCATCTCCTATGCTCATAATGAATTTTATATCAGGGTTCCAACTTATAAAAAATAATAATAAACATTTTAATTGTATGTTGTAAACGCAGTCTATTTGCAATTTTTTCTAATACCTAACATAAGATTTAAATCAATTATTTAAGAATATTATAAATTTTTATTATGTAAAAACTTGTTTGTTTTATAAGATTTCATTTGGAAAATACCAGTGTAAACTACAACAACACTGTGCTGTACATGTCATTTTTCGCGTTCTTTGTGTCAATCTAACAGATAGTAAAAATGGAAGGTGAAGTGAATTCTGCACTTGAAATTTCATACAAATCGTTAGGTATAAATTATTTATCATTTGTAGGCATAAACGTCAGTCTTTCGGTTAAGAATTATTGTTAATTACGTGGTAAATTATGCTTGTATTACTTTTATCCGGTCTTTGAGATAATAATGTACGTTTTAAAAAAGCAATTGAAATTTTCTATCATTTCGTTAAATGCTTTTTACGTTAATTTAACAATAGTTGGCAGATCATGTTACAAAAACTAGAGAGAAATATTATCCCAGAGCCAAAATTTGGTATTAAGTTCTACAAACGTTATGTGGATGATTGTTTATTGATCGCTCCGAACAATGAAATTGACAACATTTTCGAAAAATTTAACAATTACCATCCTAGAATAAAGTTTACTTTATAAAAGAAACACAACCATAAAATAAATTTGCTCGATGTCATACTGATTAGATCTGATAATAGAATTTCTACTCTTACACGAATTTAGGTTATAAAATTAGCGTTATTAACTCTCTTGTTGACAGAGCATATTTATTATCAGACGTCAGTTTTTATCAAAAAAATTTAGCATACATTTTCAATAGGTCAGTACCTACCTTAACTAAAAATAGTCATCCTGAAAACTTTCTACGAAATCACTTGCCTACAGTTTTGAAAATATAAACAAAAATAATTCAAATGATTTTATCTATGCAAAATTACCTTATGATACAGATACTAACTATGCCATTAACAAGATTCTACGTTTTTAAGTGAATGTTTCTATGCATTACCATAAGACAAACTCGGTGTTGAGCTATGTGGAGTCGATACCCTTAGGCCTGGTTTATAATAGCCGTAACTGAATCCGAGACCGTGACCGTAGTCTGCAATATTACCGGCGTTGGTTCATAATATAGGCCGTAGTTTTAAGAACAGTTGGTAAGACAGTTTGACAGTTAGATTAGATTAGATTAGATTTATTTGCAATCGGGAAAAATCCCATACAAAAGATTGACAACAATTAGTGTACATTGTAGACATATTACATAAAACATTCATTAGCATAATTTATAAATTAACGAAAATAATAATTAATATTTTATCAACAGCAATAACCCATACACATAAACTTCTTAATAATAACAATATCTATTAACTAAATAAATTGGAAACCTTAAACCAGATATAATATAATAATACGTGATTTATACATTGCAAACAACATAAAAAACCCTAAATGTATGAATCCTATGAAGGAAATGTGAAAACAATTAGATACTTTAACCCTTTTACTACCAACTCTATAGTTAGCCATAAATTAGTATTATCAATTAACTTTGTTTTTATATCGTTATTTTTCTAATTAAGATCACGAGACCTCCACTGGCTCTACCCATACATTTTTCTTGAATTGCTGCACTGCAACAAAAAACATTATATTCATACATAAAATTAGGTAAATAAGCTAAATTATATTTCAACCATGTCTCACACAAACATATTAGCGGTAGCGGCCTAGGGACTACGGCCATTGTGAACCTATACGCATTGAGAAGCACATGTTTCAATTTTTACGGTTACGGTTACGGTCTATTATATACCAGGCCTAAATCGTTGTTTATTCTTATAAATTAAAACAAAAATGCACAGTGATTTGCCACATGAATTTTTCGGATTCCTGAAACGATCTTTTTAATTCGTAATCAGCATGACAAACTCTATAATCCTTAACGTATAAACAAACACAAAGTTCGCTATTATTTTAGGTCACAATCACGTTTCCAAGCACCGCTACCACGTGCTGGTTAGTTGCGAGATATAATAATACCGGTTAATGACGTGACGTCACAAATGGCACGGCGCACAGCCACAATACCGCATGTGATGAGCGAGCGTTTTACATGCTGTGCGAGCGTCGGCGGGGAAATGAGTCACTGGTGGAGGGGTTAGAAACGGGAATGGGTTCAACAGCAGAAAATAACATTATATTAAGCCGGGGCCAGACATGCGGCATTCGGCGAATCTCGAACACCTGTTCGCCAAACTTCGCTCTGTGTGTATGGAGAGTTCGTGATTCGGCGAACTGTTCGCCTCTTCCCGCCCAGAGTCGGTAAACTAGCAGACATCAAAGTGGGCGAACGTTCTTCTAGAGGGAGGTTCGGACAACCGATCACACATTCAGGATTCGGCGAACAGCGAACTATCGAATCACTTCAGTTCCTGCTCAGTAGCGAGTAACTAAGTTATTAGACTTATTCCTAGTTAGCAATTTTTCTTATTATAAATACAAATTATTTCTATAAACAATTTTTAAAAGTAGGTACTGGTCTAGACTCCTACAAGGACTCAATCGATTATCTATTATTGTTGTTGTTAATTTGATATAGATTATATTTATAATCTCGTTAAGTTCTTATAGTCCTCAATTTTGTATAAATAAAGAAAGAAATAAAGCCTTTTTATCTCCTGCCAAGAATTCGAAAAAATATGGAAATGTTGTTTTTGCAACTGCATATTCAACTAGGCGAACGTTCGGCCTTTTCCCATATTTTTGTTCGTTAATCGCAGAATGCCGTATGTGTGAACACAAAGGCAAACACCGTTCGGCAAATCACGAACGTTCGGCATTCGTCGAATGCCGCATGTCTGGCCCCGGCTTTATATTCATACACAGGAAAACGCATGCACAAGATGATTCAAATCTTGAAAATTTGTTCGTAAGTAATAAAATACCTGCATTAAAATATTCAATCACAACAAAATTTAAATCTAGAATTTTAGATTCAGCATACATGCAAACACAGTAAAATCTAGAAAAGTCAAACCAAGTATGTGGGACTCAAGAATGGTATTGGGTTGTTCATTTCGTTCAGTTCAACCTAATTTGTGTATCCTCTGTGTTCAAGAGACAAATAAGTTTTCTAGATTTGCATCTTCTTGTGATAGTGACAGTAAAGTTGACATTTTTTGCATCTTGGTTTACATTATTATTTACATATTACCTACTTGAACATGAAACTATTAAAATGTAAGTATATTACTATTAGATTAGTAGAATAAGCAGCATTAGGCGAGAGGTCATGTGCTGGCCACATCAGAATTTTTTAAATAAAATTTATATTTTATATATTTTCGACCTATCATTAGGTAAGTACATAGTGATAGAAATCTCATTTTCAATAATGCAAGTAATATGTTGAGATCAAAATAATATTTTTTTTGTGCGTCAAAGCATGCGCGGTGCACAATTTGCTCCACTATTTTATTTTGCGGTTATTGTTCAAGATAAATTACTATCCGCAACTAAAAATCGTGAATTTAACATCATGCTCTGTTTGGGCTGAGTAACGGTTGTTTTAAAATTCATACTTCGTTCGCGTATAAAACCTCTAATTTGGATATTGTGGCACGAAATACATTCATTATATTTTTAAGTGATTTTTAAAAAGTGCCTTTGATGCATAATTATTTAAATGATGTGGCTATTTATACACATTTTGGATGTGTTAATTGTTTCCTTCACTTAATTTTCTACAAAATTTATTACCGAATATTATGCACAAAAATGGTGGAGGTGCTTCATTTAATTTTTGAATGTTTAAATAGATGCATGTTCGGAATAGGTAAGTTTTTATTTTGTGGGTTATAAAATTAAAATAACAATTTAATAAGAAATTAAAATGAATTCAAAATTATAAAAAATTTATGTACCTTCAACTGGGGATACGATTTTAGAACATTTTCCTTAATTATTACTTTAAAAACTATTCGTTTTATAAAAAAAATTAAATTAACGCAGTCCGGTTTAAGAAATATTGTTCTGCAATAAAATCCTTAAAACATATTATTATTGTACTTTTTATGTTTAAAAACAGTCTCAACTATGCATCTATTAATGTTGGGTTACTTGATACAATGAGATTATTTGCCTTTTAAAAGTATAAAACTTGCAGACATATAATTTTAAACTATCTTATAAGCAAAATGAGACATCAAAGATATTTAAAAAAAATTATTTATAAAAAATCTGCTTCTAAGGGAAATAAATGGAGTAAAACTCTAAGAATAAAAAACCATGATATTTCTTATTTAATATTGCCCGTGGAACGCGATATTTATCTTCAGCATGTCTAAGTGATAAGGTCCCATTGGCAACTTCCCCTAATGCCTCTTCAAAACACTCATTCAAGAAATTTTAATATTGTTGGGAACCTAGTTGTCTTTTATGATGTCACGGCATGATTTAAATCTGTCTCAAATTATCTACAAAAATATGATTTTTTGTTAATTACATCGTAACTAATAACCCCTAATAATTTTGACAAAATATTTTGTTCGGTAATGTTCTTCATGAATCATACTCAAATGGGGGTTTTGGAAATGTTTCTTAAAAATTCACACGTGACACTCTGGGTAATAGGGTAGTTTACCATTTTTAAAAAAACTTTTTTTATTGAAACTTCATGTTATTTGAAAGCAATTGAGAGTACAGATAAGCCTTAATTGTTCTTAATAAAACTGTAATTAATTTTTTAAGTTTGTGTGACGTAGATGTACAACTGAAAATCTTCTTAAACCATGGGGCTGGAATTAAAATGTACTCGTGTGAAATCAACTGTTTCTAAATGTTACAAAATATAAAATACAATTTGGTAGTTTCTTTATTACTGTAAATAAGAATACACGTGAAACGCATTATTGCGACGTAGATGTATCGATACGTAAAATCTCAAATATTTAAAGAACTATTAACATTTTGAAAACTTTTTTCATGGCAATAACTCATTTTTGAGGTCTCCTTATATAATTGACTGATTGCTAATTTGCTACTATGGTAAAGTTCCCATTTAAAACTTTCAGATTTTGTTATTATTTTCAAAAATTATTAGAGTCTTTATTAACCTTTGTTTTGAAGTTTCTTTCCTATTTTTACGTCAACTGACTACCAACATGAAGTTATGTGAGTGAACAAGTTATTTCAAATATTGTTCATAGATTGAGTGGCATGCTTAAACATAAAATATTGTACGATTGTCTCTCCACTGTCTAAAGTATCCCTAGTTGACGGTACTTATTTATTGTACCATTTGTCACAACTTCGTGTAAATATTTTGTGTTACTGGCATTTAGTGCTCAACTTACTTATCACGGAACTGAAAACATTTTTTTCAAAACACGCAATTTTAGTTTCTATTCTAGGTTCTGCAACCACGACGAACAATCACTTCCATACATCAATGCAGGGTATGTCTTAGAAATTAATTATTGTAAGTTATTTTGCACTTCTTGAGATTATTAACGAATGGAAACATTTTTAAATAATTCGGTGTGTTATTTAATTCAAGCATTACAATTAAATGCAAAGGCACAAAAATAATTATAAAATAAATTGCGAAAAACAATTTGGAACGGAATCAAAACGTCGTTGAGTTTTAATCACCACTTAACGGTTTCAAACTGAAATATTTCTTATTTGTAAAATGAATGTAAAACGTGACTTTGCCGCGTTTGCTGTTCCCATTCGATTTCCGATGTTTCAAATTAAAATTTCTATCCATCAGTGAGGGTGACAGAATCATCAGATACGATGAAATTATCAAAGCAAGTCTTTCTCGGATATTTTACACCGTAGTTTTATTTACACTAAAGGCTTGATCACATAGTTTAAAGCTGGGTTTATGCATCATCATCTTAGTCACTGTCATAGTCACTGCGTCTTAGTTTTAAAAATTTAAACTTGTTTTTTTAATACACCTGTTTATGCAAAACTGTCGTAATCACAGTCATAGTCGTTATCATAACGAATTGGTTTAATTTTAATTTTATGACTATGACTATGACGATTTTCAATCTGCGCATGCCTCGAGACTGTCAGAAGACAAATGATATACGAAATAAAACATAACTGCATTGTGATTTTGTAACCATAATTTATTGTTAAAATGAGTGAAGAAGAGTTTAAATTATTTTCTTTCTTCTTTTTAAGAACATTTTGAACAATGCAGTATAAAGTGACGCAAAAGAAATTAAGGTTAAACCGTTAAACAGTCGAATATAAATCGTGCATAAACGGTTACATTTTTACGACTATGTTTATGACTATGCTTATGGTTATGATTATGACAAGCCTGCATAAACCCGGCGTATGTCATGTCATGCCTGTGTCATGTCTTTATGTTGAGTACATGGAAACCTTATGGAGTGTGTCATATAGATTATGTCACATTAATTATTTCTTTTGACATAATAAAACAGTTGATTTAAGCTCAACTGTCAGTGTAATGTCTATGTCTACATCTGAAAAAATATATTTTTGTTATTAATATGGATAAAAACTTACCAATAAGTTAAGAACAAAGCTGTCGCTACTTGTATGAAAACATTTAAGCAGATTATAAAGAGAATACAATTGTTATAGAAATCAACCAATCACAACATTTAAAACAATCGTACTGATAAGTGACAATATAGCATGTATCCGTGACAAGTTTTATTGCCGCGGTGGGATTTTATGTGTATACTAGCAACATGACGTAACAATGTAAAAAACATTTAAATAAACAAAAATTTATTTTTTCACAACTGTCATAATGAGTGCAAATCGATGGAGAAATTGCACAAGTTAGCTTTTGTGCTAAATAAATAAAGATTATTATTATTATTAAATGAGGCTATTAATTATGCTGTTGTACAAAATACTCCTAAAATGATTTAAAATAAATTATTGTTAAAATATTATAATGACATCTATTCATTGTATTATCTTCCTAAATATAAACTCGTGATTCGCTTAAAAATCGATAATATTATGAAAATGTCACTCATGTTAATCCCAATCTTTAGAAAATACAACTCCTGCTGCGCAGTCGTCGTATTTTCGTCGTAGGGATTAACATTCGTGACATTTTGAAAATATTTTCGATAATAAGCTCACCACTTGTTATATTATCCCTGATAATAAAATAATAAAAACAATATCTTCTAAATTTTCTAATACAAACTGCACGTATTTTCCATTAGAAAATGCTTATAAATCCAGATTAATTTTTACCTCTCGCCTCATATTCTATAAGAGAAGTATTGTAATGGGTCAAAATTTTCGAGTATGAGTTTTTGGTGGATAAGCACGTTTCAGAGTCTCTAGAATACGAATTTATTATTTTCATGATGATGTCTGTGTGTGTGTGTGTGCGTATGGACGTATGAATTATGTGACGATTTTTCGTCCACGATAACTGAAAAAGTATCAAACTTTTAATAACCAAATTTCATATTTAAGGTTTTAATAAGTATCTTAACACCGGATAAGATTTTGGTAGAAATCCGCAAACCGGAAGTAGTACTTTTTGAAGTTTGAAAAAGTTTTCCTTAAATATATTGGTACATTATTTATTTATGATAATTTTTGCAATTAAAAATAAAAGAAAATATAATTATCTATGGGTACAGTTAATTATAAATACAATTTGCTGAATCTGGTAGTATTTAACAATAAAATAAAGTACAATTAATATTATATCTTGTTGTCCATGATATGAAATTTGTTTCTAAATAAAATTTGAATTATTCTGACAGTGACAGTACAGTTGACATCTTTTGCTTGCATCTTGCATTACATTCGTTTACATATTACATGAACATGAAATTATTAAAATGTAAGTAAAACTATTTATTAGATTAGTCTCGAGATTAGTACTATAAGCAGAATTAGGCGAGAGGTCGTGTACTGGCCACAGCAGATTTTTTTCCGTTGTGACACTTTACACTAAATATCTATGTCGATAGAAATAACATAATATAATGACATATAACACAGACATGACATACATGACATAAGCTAAGTGACCAAGCCTTAACACAACAGAATCGATCCAAGAGCAAGACCAAGTTTTCATGTTAAATTGTTAAATTATTTAACTCTATTTTATAAGTGGTTGATGTACATATTGTAATGGAATACCGTCGTCATTAAATCAAAACCTCGTATCTCAATTTTTTACGTTTTTGAGTTACGAGGATAGTAAAATTAATTTCCCATTTTGCATTGAATGCCAAAACTCGTAACAACATTGGATGAAATGCGCAAGCGCAACAAAGAAATGTTAAATACTCGTATCTGAAAAGTATATACAGAAAATGTTAACCCTTTACCGCATAGTGTGCCATATATGGCACATTCCTATTTTTAATTTTTTTTTACCTATAAAACTGAATCAAGACGTTACTTCATGAATGGTCATATATAGCACATACACAGCAATGGATATTGTGTTTTTCCTCCTTTATAATATCAAATTTAGTACGACTTCACCCCGTAGTAACCTGTAGATACTCGTGCGTTAGTTATTTGTAATAAGACGTTAGTTCTCGGTCGAATATTGGAAGTAAATAAACATTATTCCTTGAAGAAAAAATTATGTAGTGGTTGAATATTGTATGGAGAAGACATTCGGGTAAAATATGTTTATATAAAACACTTTTAAAAATACCAAATACTAAAAAATGGTTTGTGCCTTATATGGCACACCATGCATTCATGAAGAAGATATTCATCTAGATGGGGTAGACCATTTACCGGAATGGAGTGAAAACAATAGATCCAGGTGCAAATTTCCAGGCTATGAAGGAAAAACTTTTACATTTTGTTGTAATTGCAAAATTACGACGGCGTAGAAGGGTCAGGGGGACTTTTAAACTCGGGATCCCGACTTTTAATCTCGGGATTTCGACTTTTTTAATCTCGGGATCCCGACTTTTAATCTCGGGATTAAGTAACTGAGATCCTGAGTTTAAAAGTCGGGATCCCGAGATTAAAAGTCGGGATCACGAGTTTAAAAGTCGGGAATTCAATATAAAAAAATATTTACCCTGACCCTTCTACGCCGTCGTACAAAATTTGTCTCGAATTTAATAAGGATAGGAAATTTTTCATGAGATTTCATACGGAATAATTGTTCGTAGTTGCATAATGTTCCATATATGGCACAAACCCTTTTTTCACAAAAATAAAATTTGTTTATGCAAATTACCTTTTTAAGAATCTATGATATACTACATATGAGGTTTTGACTTGATTACGACGATATGGTATTTAACGTACCTACTGCTTCTGGAATAAAAAGATTTTTTTCGAAAATCCTATAAATAAGGGTAGTTTACTTATGGTGAATGAATATTTTTAGTACCACTAAATGTTATTTATTATGAATAATGACAAAGCTATGTAGCCGGCTACTTGAAACTAATTAGAATATTATATTATGCAAACGCAGTTAATATCAACATACACAGAGTGTATGCAGCCAAGTTCTAGCAAGCTTTGGCAGCATACGCGACTATGTTATACGGGAAAGAGAACGCTTTATTTCATTTGAAGGCTTATAACTTAAAAACTATAAGTCCTGTATTGTTCCGAGTTGCTATCATAAGTTAATATTATAAAATGTTGTTGCTTGCAAAGTTACAAATTCCTAGGTCAAACCATTCCTGAGATATAACAACATGAATTTGACAAATGTTAGATTTTACCGTGATTTCGCTACGGTACTCACGTATTGACTGATTCATAGAATTGTTTGTCCACTTTTCGACTACGTAGGAAGCTAAAATTCGGTATAGTTGTAAGGAATATAATTTCCACTGATACAAAAATCTCAAATTTTGAATATTTTAAGAAATAATTTTATTTTTTAAAAGATTGTTTATATTCCATATCACAATAAATCACATAAAAGCGTCTGTGATTTACGAATGGTTATGGTTGAAGAATGGGAAGCGAATAATACTTGGTTTGGTTGCAAGTCAGAAGAAAATTTAATTTTAATTTTTATTAGTAATTTAATCTTTATATTATTTAATTTATTACGATATTAAAAAATATTTCTAAACTTAATGTTTTTCTTTTCCAATTTTGCAAACAGTAGGTAATATGTAATATCTTATGTGGCCAGCACACAACCTCCCGCCGTATCTAGAAAACTGACTTATAAACATAAATAATGTATAGTACCTACTATGCACAATCCGTCTCCCATAAATAATATATAAGGCAGCTTTCTTAATATTAAAATTACCAGTCTGCCAGTTCATATCGGTCACAACGAAAGGTTTACAAGGGCTCAAAATTACATTTCAGAATACATAAACTTACGTCATAAGCGGCAAAAATAATCTAAGGTTCAAATGATAACTGACAATACCTACCTAAAGTTATAAACCACAAGTCTGCAATAGATTATCAGTCACAAAGAGCCCGGCGGATTAAATTCAAAATTGGTAATTTCCACTCTCGCACTTACGTCATTTTCGGCAAATATAAACAAAACACAAGTTGAAAGGGATTTGTGTGTATTACTCCATATTTTCAAACAATTGTTGTACCACTTACATATTAAAATTTGTTTAAATAATTAGGTTCAAATAATAATATTTTTATTATACAAGTATAAGGAATGGATTAATATGAATAAAATTTCAAATAAGTTATTCAAAATATCTAAAAATAATTATTAAACTATTAGTCTCATATGAGATCGCTGAGCGTTAATGTGTTAAGATTTAAGAGAACAAATTACTTATTATTATTTTGTAATCGTTTCTGTCCTACCTAAAAAATAAATTGAAATATAACAAATAATGAGTTGGAACCAAAAAATAGATCGCGAAACATTCAAACGAAAACTCTCCTAAATAAGACCTCTTTTTGCAACCCTTTGGTCGCCGCTGTGTCCTAATAAATCACTCGTTAAATTATCTGAAATTCTTCCCTATTAAACCGGGCCGGGAAACTTACATTTTAATTCCGAATGAGAAAGAAGCAGTCGTTATGATAATTAAAAAAGCGCTGTATCGTGCACCGGAAGTAATTTAAAAACACATTTCCGTCACGCTAATCAGGTTAAGATAAGTCAGTTCAGCCCTCGTGGTCGCAGATTTGCCGAGTGACGATGTCGCGAAGAACGAATTCTGCCAAGTGGAGGGATTCTTACGTTTATACCGTAAAAAATGCGTTAAATATTTCATTCTTAAACTATTTTAAACTTTTTTATTCCAGTTGGTAACTGCACAATTTGTAAATAAGTCTTTACCGTTCACTGCCACATTGAAGTTGAATATAATGCGTGATACATAATTAACAAATTTCAAGTCAATACTTTAATCCGTTTAGAAACTATAGTTGATCAAACACAATAAATAAATACATTATTAAAATTTTTCTATTTTCTTGAGGAAAACATTATAAATCGATTTAACAAAGCTTCTAAAGATTTTCTCGAGATTTTCATACAAAGTTGTTTTTTTTTAAGAATCTAATTATGATTCGATCAGGAATGACCGTTCAATAAACCCAAAAAATACAAAGATGTCACTTACTTTCTCTAAGACTGTGACTAAACTAATAACCCCGAAATGTTTTAAATTATGTATATAATAACAGCTGTGTATGTTTCAAAAGACAAATTACGGTTTTATTTCAAATAGCTAGAAATTGCTTATATAATTTCCACGATTTTCTCGAGAACTGTCCCACTTACATTAAAAATCTGATGTGGCCAGCACAAGACCTCCTACCATACCCTACTCTTTTTACTACTATACAAATCAAGAGACAATGATACAAACATATAGGTTTACAAAAAATATATTTTAGTCATTTAGTCAACTGTAGAAATGTACGATAGAATAAGATAGGTATAATGAAGATGTGTCACTCTTGACACTGTCACTCGGCCACTGTCACAATCTTGGCCATAATCATTTAAATTTTTCGTAGTAACAATTACTATTTCCAGTTTGGGGATTGCTTCCAAAAAATAACTGGGTTCGTTATATATAAAATTTGGTTGTTAAATGTTTGTAACTTTTTGAGTTATAGAACCCGAAAAAATGTTACATACACACGCACACACGCACGCACGCACGCACACGCACACAGACATCATCCTAAAACTTGCTTATTCACTAAAACCTCACATTCGAAAATTTTGAGCCATCACAATACCTCCCTTATAGAATATGAGACGGATGGTAAAAACATATAGGTATACCTTTTTATACCATATTTTGTGCTCTGCAGTTTCATATATAACAATTTTTCTCGTAATGTTGACCGCACACGAAATAAATGAAAAACCAACTAAAAGTGGCGGACATTTATTTTTAAATGGCGGCCGTCTGACACTTTAGCACCAGTTTTTATATGAGAGAGAACGAATACAAAAATATTTAAATAATAAAAATTATTGTTTAAAATACCGTGGAACTACGTATTGTACATTGTGTACAATGGTCCGTTTAGTTCCACATGCGTTTATTGAAATAACGCACGTGGAACTAAACGGACCATTGTACTCAATGAAAGAGAATGGTTTAATTGACATGTATGACAATTTCCATACTAACTTAAAACCCAAAATGCATGGTTTTAGTTTTGTCCTATAACCGCCGGATTATTATTTTTCTTACGATGTTTAGGGAACTTTGCATTCCCTGTATACCCTATTCTTTTTACTAACTATACAAATACACTGCTCAAAACAATTAAAGGGTCAAGATTTTTTTTATAAAAAAATAATGGTTGCAAGATATCAGGCACACCTATATTAAGAATTTATGTTGCCTTATGTATTGTTTAAGTATCTGAACTAGTTTGATCTGTTTGTCTTATGTCCTTATTTATTCTTACTGCTATGAATAAAAAATGAGCGAAACTGGAATGAAATTTGCCATATTTCGATATTTTATTAAGCATTTACTAAAGTATAGCAGTTAAGTATCAGTGAAATTTTATGAAATGATTGAAATGGATCAAAACAAAAGCCCAGAAGATATTTAACAGAAGTTCAGATGTCTGAAGCAATAACTTTGCTACAGAAGGACGAAAACAGCGATATGCAGCTCGACATCTAGGAGTTACACAATCAGTTATCTGGATGGCATGGAAGAGACACTAGGAGACCGGGTTATAACTAGACGTACTTTGCAAGTCCGAAGAAGAACAATAACTACCAATGAAGACTGATTTTTAAGATTCCAAGGCCTACTTAAGCGGTTCGCTACAGCTCGAGAACTATAAAATGAGCTCTCTCGAGCAAATGGTAAAAGAATTTTTGATCAGACCGGACGAAATAGGCTTTTTGAAGGACATTTATCTTCTAGAATTCCTGCTAAAGTACCTTCATTAACCAGGAAGCATAAAAGAGCCCGAATTCTGTATGCACGTAAACATCGAATATAGCAACTGAGACACTGATGAATTAAAATTCAATTTACACAAGCTTGATGGACCTCTTCGAGTCTGAAGAAGAATAAATGAGCACTACATCTAACACAATATGCTGCCACATGTACCTTTTGGCGGAGGTTCAGTTATGGTCTGGGGTGGAATATCCATCAGTGTTAATACCGAACTTGTCATCACTCGAAACGGCACTTTGACTGCACAGCGCTATGTAGATGATATTCTAAATGTTCATGTACAACCGCTTGCTCTTTTAGCGCCGAACAGACATGACAGGTTTGTCTTAATTCTAGATGGAGCCCGCGCGCATTTAGCTAGACTAGTCACACGGTACCTTGTGGACAACAATTTTGAAAAAATGGAATGGCCAGCATGTAGCCCTGACCTCAATCATATTGAACACCTATGATATCAACTTGGACAACGCATCAAAAGTCGAGTTAACCCGCTTTAGACAATACGGGGACTGAAAGATTCTCTAGTAGAGTTATGGCAAGAGATTCCACAATAAAACAAACGCAGGCTTATCCGCAGCATGCCAGATCGCTGCCAAGCTGTATTTAATGCTAACGGAGGTAATACACCTGATTAAAGTTGTAAATAAGAAAAAAATCGAATACAAATTTACTAAATGTTCAATTTTTACACTTTGTTTTTCGCAGGTTTTCGTTCTGACTTATCATGTTCAGTGTTATGTATTAATTAAAATTGAAATTTAATAAAATTGTTTAAATAAAGGTTTAAGGTATCTATAAATAAATTTTCATATTAATTCTACGTTTGAGAAAAAAGTTATTAAAAAAAAAAATCTTGACCCTTTAATTGTTTTGAGCAGTGTATATAGGTATTTACAAATATAATTTTCATTGTCAACTGTAGAAGAAGATAAATGATGTGTCACTATTGGCACTGTCACTGTCATAATCAATAAAAAATTTCGTAGTAACAATTGTTAAACAATTATGGTTCATGGACAACAAGATACTGAAGTTTCATACTATAAATTATAAATAATACTTTATAATACAACCGCTGAGCATACTTCTGTGTGTCATACATTTACCAGAGAAGCACCCATGGGGAAGTTGTTACTAATGGTCTAGTGGTTAAAAAAAATTTGGGTGCTTGTCCGGATGAGTGGCAGTTTTGGCAATATTTTTGAAAAATGCCCAACTTTTTTAGTTTTTTGCGATTAACGCGTAAACGGTTAGTATTAAGTACGACAAAAAGTCTAATTACAAAATTGTAGAGTATAAAATTCTCTACAACATAGGTACAAAATAGTTCCATATAAATAATACAGTTTTGTAGAAAATCAACAAAATGTGTTTTTATATTATTCAGTTATAATTTTGTTTCTTTTCACACAAAAACAACTGCCATTTGTTAACGGGTTGAAATATTAACTTCCGGTTTTTTGCATTCGATTCCTGGAATGTTTCTCTATAAGAAACAAATTCTCAAAATTCTTGTGACTCTTACTTATCTGCCGTGTAAACTTATACTACGAGAAATAATATGAAATTTTTTAAAATTTCTATTAAACGTTGGGTTAAATCAACTATAACTTCTGATCGATTAGTAATATAGACACACAGTTTTCGGCATTGGATTTGTCAATCATTTTTCTATAAGGTACAGTATTTTTGTTTGTTTAAGGCCATAGGAGAGGGTTTATTTTGAGATTTTCTCTGAGAGAGAAAAAAACATTTTTGTAATTTCTTGAAATTATTGTGTTTAATCTGCTCTAATATCTAGACGGATTGAAATATGGGTTACCGGTGTCCCGAATCGGATTTTTTAAACATTTTTACTTCCCCGATCTATGTAATAGAGGGAAGTATTGTAATCGTGATTTTTTGACAGTTCGAGATTTTGGTGAATCTTCACGTTTCAGACCCTACTGAACCCAAAAAACATAATTTTAAAAAAAGTCGGTCTGTCGGTCTGTCGGTCTGTTAGTCTGTCTGGATGTTGGATAACTTAAAAACGCGTTGGAATTTTGGACTGAAATTTTATATTTAAGATCTTGAGCCAAAATCTGACTTCAAGTTCGTTAATGAGCTTTATTCAACCAGTGGTACCAACTTTATAAACAAAACTTTTTTATTTTTATCAAAATACTATCGTGTGTGGTATCAAATTAAAGGTCTTGGGAAAATAATTCTAGTAGAAAAACAAAAATAACATTTAAATGATCGTCAATTGTTCTTCTTTTATAAATTATTCAAATTATACCGAGTTTGGTGTCAATTTGAATCGCTCAGGGAGATAAGTTTTTTTAAAAATGTAAAAAATGACATTAATACGATTTTCAATTGTTTCTCAAAAAATTACTCAAATTTTTTTATTCAACCAGTGGTACCAACTTTATAAACATCTTATTTTATTTTTATTAAAATACTATCGTGTGTGGTATCAAATTAAAGCTTTAACTGATCATCAATTTTTTTATCATACATTATTCAAATTATACCGAGTTTGGTGTCCATTTAAAGCTCTCGGGGAGATAAGTTTAGTAAAAATGTAAAAAATGACATTTATGCGATAATCAATTATTGTTTCTCAAAAAATTATTCAAATTTGTTCAAGTGTATTATCAAATTAAAGTTTTCTGGAAAAAAATATTAGTCGAAGAATCAATAACAACATTTAAACAATGGTCAGTTGTTTTTACTTTCCGCATTATATTCTATAAGGCTATAAGGTATTGTGACGGGTTAAAATTTTCGAGTGTGAGTTTTTAGTGAATAAGTATCAGATTTTTTATGGTATTTAAATTATGCCGAAGTTGGTATCAACTTAAATAGTTTGGGGAAAAATGATAAATTTATTTAAATTTTGCAGAATAAAGCATAAAATTAACGGCGTTACGAAAGTAAGTTATTAAAACTTATAATCGGGGAAGTACTGTGGTGGACACAGCAGATTTTTTATTGGTATAATAGCGTTATTAATAATATTATGATATATGATACATAAGTTATTTATCAATATCTGTCTGCGCATTGATATTATTTTTGTCTGATTTTATGTACCTATAACATTTCTCATGTTAGTCTTTTATGTATAGATTGGTTTCTGTCTTTTCATTTAAACTATTTTAGATTTTTTATTCAAGCTGGTAACCTCACACTTTATAAAATATATCTTTACCGGTCACTGAATTAAATAAAAAATTTATAGGTCGTTATTTATATGATACACTTGAAAGTTTTTGAAAGTTTTTCAGACTCAAAAGTTTCATCCAATTTTGAAAAACAGCCGAGTTATGACGGTTTGAAAATGCACCTATTTTTCAACTTTTCTAGGGGGCGGTTTCTTTTTTCCGCTAGTGTATTTACCAAGCATTTTAAACATAAAACTTATTTCCTCACTAATATTATAATACACGCATGTGCATCTGTGGTGCGGTAATGCCAATTTAGTTTACTTTTTTACTCTCTCTAAAATAAGCTACACTTCATGAAGTCTACCGTCCGATGCTTCGACCATATATAGGAATAGACAGATAACACTCAATGCTGTAGTATACAATGTTGTGAAGGCAAGAAGTACGGCAGCGGGGAGCAGCAGCTATAGGCGAGGAAAGGAGGTGAAGACACCCTAAAGTGTTGCACATTGCTGACTTCTGGTTTGTTGTAACAGATGATGGCCATTGCTGTGCTTGCAGTTTTTGCTTTGAGTTTGTTAGTATTTTGAGTTCGTTTTTTAAAAGCGTATAGTGACTTATTGTGTCGTAGATTAAGCAGTGATTGTGTGATAAAGTAAAGTACATTAAAATGGTTCGCTATTGCGTTGCACCAAAATGTTATGAAAAATATGTGAATATATTCATTTTTACATCTACAAAAATCCTTAACCAGGCTTAGTTCATAGAATTATTTTCATGTTCGAATACTGTCATTGTGTCATTTCTGCGAAATTGTTTTGTATACGCATGCCGAACGCATGCTTATGAATTAAAATTCTGTACAAAAATTTAATACCGTGTCAGACACAAATTTAAAGTTTATCATAATATTTCGTATCAAAATTTAATATTAAATTTTGTACAAAACTTTGTATCGTGCCAGACGGGCTTTACGTACAAGAAGAAAAAACTAAATTGATTTTATAGATTGACAGAAATTTTGCAGAACTCATAATAATTGTTAATCAGGTAACAAATGAATGTGTTTACAAAAAAACAAGTAATTATTTATGTTACAAGATTGTTACTATGATTTTAAATATATGTATAAATTGATTTTCTTACAAAACATAATTTTAACAATTTTTTCAAAAACACTGACTTAATAAGTAAGGAAACTTAAATTATTTTGAAAATGTTTAGTTTTTAAATACTTCTTATTGTATATTTTCATATTTTGCTAAATGTTGGTGATAATTATTATAATTTATAAATAATATATTATGTTGTCCGGTGTCCCCTAACGACTATGTCTTGATACACCACTGTCATGCAACAGAGAATGAAAATAGGCTAACTGCAACACTTCAAGGGATCTGAAGGTCATACTCCTCTTCACACCGCTACGCTAGTTCTTTGCTTCACAACAAAGTCTTGCGTTATTTGTCTATTCCTATATATGGTCGAAGGTCCGATGTCACTAGTTTCAATAAGCAACAACCGTAAAGTTGAATAATATAATACGTGATATATGTAACTACGAACAGAACCCGAACCTTTATTGTCTGCGGTTCGAGTCCGTGGTTTAAATTATTTTAAATTTCTTTTGTAGGTATAAAATTTGGAATTTGCCTCATTTATTTGAAAACCACATCCGTCTGTGCACATAGCACATCACATAGCAGGCTACATACACATAACGCAGGTCGTCGGTTAGGCCTGGTGTGATAAAGTGATACATTATTCACGTTTCAATAACCGCAACAACAGTTACACAAGTCCTGAGTGTGCCGTTTCACTATGCGTCGTTACGTCGTTATAGAGTGACGTCACGGCGTCGGTATTAAAGTCACTAGATATATAAAGTACCGCAATACGTATGGACAATATGTAAGAGAGAGAAGCACTTTTTGGAATCAAAATGGTGGATGATAGTAGTTATTATGTCTTGATCATGAACTGACATTTCACAACTCAAATCCTTTTTATGGTATAAAAATGATTGTCGTAATAATTATTATTTTGTTGCAATTATGTAACTGCGATTTAAAGGAATATTTCAATCATATTTTAATTAAAACAATCCTTTCGAAGGTATCAACAAGTATTTTACAACTTTATAATAGACAAAAAATGTTTTATAATCGCTGAAGATGGACAGAGTTTCTGCCCGAAACGCCCGATAATAAAAAATTACAAAATGTATTCCTGAGGTCTTTTATTAAACTACATTAGAATCATTTTTACAGTGTATGATGTTTTATTATGAACTGAAAGAGGTAACCCACTATTTTAAGCTTACAAAAATGATAACATTATTGCAATTTCTATGAATTTTTCTTTTGCTATTCTTTTATTCAGGAATTATTCCTGGTATATTATAGACGCTATTCGTTATTACAATTAAATTTCGTGTCATTAATTACCTAACTTACCGCAAAAAGACGAATAATACAAGGGATCTGCATTTGCAGATGAAACATAACTACCTACCAGTGAAAAAGTTACCCATTTAATTTAGTCTAGAAGAATGTCTTAAACAAAAAGTATTAGTACTCTTTAAACTTTTAGATTGTATTATTACAAAAATAACATTTTTACATGTCACACAATCGCACATAATTTTACTTCGAAACTATCAAATTAGGTGGAGTTAGCGAGCCGCAGTGAAGTAGTGGCGAGCTGTCAGCTTAAAATTTAAATAGTTACTACCTCCATTATTTCTATTATCGTAGGTATTTATAAACTTTATTTACGTGGTTTATATTATATTTTATTTAGTCTGAGACGTCAAATTTTTTTTGAACTATCTAGTCCACAAGTGAATACATTTTTATTTAAAATTGATGTTAGTATTAAAAATAATCGTTTGAAACTTATAAAGAAACTTATTATAAAATAAGTAGGTACAAGTTTAATTTAATTTTCATTCATATGCTTCTAACTTCATACTATGGTAGGTTTAAAAATTATTTGCTGAAAATTGTACATGTTTACTTTAATTATTATAAAAGTATAATCATTGTTTCTTCTGAGGACGAAAATGTAATGTACCACCTTAAAATAGACTATGCAGTATGCAGCCAACTTATAAACCCCACGAATGACCTGAAGTGAAATTACAACATTGTGGCTATATTATTTAGTTCATTTAAGAAAATCTAGGTAATTAACATCTAAATTAAACGCATTTCAATTACAAGTAAGATCACCCCCAACCCATTTGATTAGCACCGGTCGCGTTGCGGCTGAGCGGAAATTACCACTCACCACTCGATGATCTCCCGAGTAGTGGTTCAGATTCCTCTGTCTAGGATACACTACCTCCTCGTGGCTTCATCAACTTCACCACAGCACAGTGCTCTGTGTGAGAGCGAGGTGACTCTTCCCTACTTAAAGAGGGGAAGTAGTTGTATTGGTCTTCTAATCGTATAATCTCTAATCGTAGATTGTCGATTGTAGATTCGTAGAGGTCGTAGACCGTAGAGAACGTGGAATGAAATCGTGACGGCTTAATATGCGAAGTGGACTTGATTGGGTTTTGAGGGTGGGATGGGAATATTAGGTTATTTTGTTGAAAAGGTATTATTAATTGTAGAATTTGCTACTGAAATTAAAATAATTTTAAAATTTTTATTGTCGAGGCAGTAGTTGCGTGTGGTACTGCAACCGTTTCCCAATTAATCTAAACTATATTTTAAATTTTCGTATTCAATAAATAACAGTATTGCTCAATAGGAGTCTCATATTTATTTGTAAGAATAAAAAGAAAAAAATAAACAAAATGCAAATTTTTTTATAACACGGCAGTATAGCAAGTATAGTTTGTTCGCGTTGTGGTGACCGGTACGTCATCAAACATATTCATCTAGGTTAAATTTTTTACGTGGGGGAAAATTAATTGACGTCATACATATTCTCAACCAGTCATTCATGATGAACAAGAATTATACGTAAATATAGACTTTAACATTCAAATGGACAATCGAGGTCTTTATGGACCCCACGCTTACATTTTCGTTAATATCTTCTGTAATCATTTTTTCAATACTTTATCCGCCTAAAAATGCTAAATAGAGTCCTCAGCAGTACTGAATGTCTAAATAACAAATTTTATTTTGAAGTTTGTTTTCTTTCATGGCACAATATAATCTAATTTATACGTTTCCTTGCAATCGGGGTACTTTTGGACCCCTACCCAACTTGAAATTTAACATGCAACAGCAACTGTTCAAGAAGTAATTCTCAATTGTTTACTAGTTCAATAGTTGAAAATGGATAATAAATTTGAACTGTAAATTTTATTTTGAAGTTATCATAGTATAACTCTTATAATATAGATATATCTTTCCAGTATGAACGATGATGAGAAAAGTGAACATGCGTATAGACTTATTGAAAAACTATCATCAGATGATGATTTGGAAACTTCGGAAAATTGTTCCTCAGATGAAGGGTATTTGTCTAGAATGTTTGTTGACAAAAAAAATAGAGGCTGAAAAGCGTTGATGAAATAAATGAAGTTGAAAATGATTTGGAAATAAGTGTAGATGAAGAAGCAGAAAATGAAACTTTGGAGCAAATCATTGAAGAAAATTTAATTTCTAAATCTAGAATGACCAACTGTAAACAAAACCCAAAACAATAAAACATAATAACTTAAACGAAAACCTACACCGAGAAAACATAGTATGAATTTAGATATTGCTGGGACCTTTTTTTCATTACGGAGATGATATTAGATATAATTTTGAGGGAAACGAACAGTGGAACACAAAAAATTATCCGACAAACACCTGAAAAAATGTAACAGTGACTGAACTAAAAGCTTACATTGGATTACATCTGGTAGCTAGAAAATTTCGTATGGAAAATATAGAAGAATTATGAATTATTGTCCATTGTAACGACACATATTCAGAGCTACGATATGATTTAGAACATTCAAATCATGTAGATTCCTCATATTTGACAATAAAGCAGCAAGAGCCCAGAGAAAAACAACGAATAAATAAGCAGCTATTTCAGATATCTTTGTTTGCTCTTGTACTTAATTTTTTTAATAGGTATGTTTATTTTCAATAAAATTGTTATACTGAAAATAATTATTAAATTTTTAAGTGCGATTCTTAAAAGTACTTCAATATAGCTACTTTATTTCAATAAATGCGTAAGTTATTAACATATATAAAGTTGGGATCTATTCGGACCCCGGTTGTCCAATAGTGCTGCTTTGTACCATTATTGTCCAGTTGAAGATTAAATTATGAATTACAGTTGTGTTATGCTTTCTGCTGTGAGTATAGTTTTAATATTATTATTTATTGTTTCTGTTGTTCCTTGTACAACGTTGTGAATATTTTTAAATTTCCTACAAAACATAACCTGAATCGATAATCAGAGTTTGGAAAAGAGATAAACATATTAGACAGACGTAACATTAACCAATGCATGCATGTAACAAAGAGAGATATTCATAATGCCTGTTTGTTATTAGTTCAGAGACTAATAACGTACCGGTCACCACAACGCAGACAAACTATAACATTCTTGAAATGGTCTGGTGATTTTATTTTGTCAAGTGGGTAGGATAGGAGCAAATCCTGTTGAATAGTTACCAGCAAAATAAAATAAAATAAAGAAGAAGTTAATATTGCAGTCGTGTTCAAAATGACAAACCTACAATATAAATGAATTAAAATACACAATGTGTGTAATAAAATGATCACAATCACATATCACTTTTGGTAAAGTTATTCCGGCCGGGCGAACAGCGCGCGTTGGCCATTAACGTCGTGGACCAGTTGTTGCGCTTTAGTCCGCGCACTTATTTATTGCGAGTAAATTTATTCAAACGGCCGAATGTGTAGTTAGCACAGACACAAACCTCGTGTGAATCACTGGTGGCGCGCAGCGCCAGAATGTGGAACTAATTGGATTGTTTTGCTTTTCTTCTATGGTTTATGAAATGCGCAATCTACGGTGCTATGCTTGAGTAATCAAGTTAAGATTTGTTTTGCTTAGAAGAATTTCATTTAAGGTTGTAATCTAGTGAAACTAGTGACATCGGATGGTAGGACGAGCGCCGACATTTCAAAATTTCCTTGGGGGCAAACGTTTTGATAAAGAAGAAACATCTAAGGATGGAGAAAATGAAACTAAAACAAAACTTTTAAAGAATAGTTATTTGTATAACAAGTTTTAAAAATATAGTTTTGTCGAACGCGAACGAAAATTGCAGCCCGAGCGTTTAAGTTCGACAAAATATTTTCAATACGTTTATACACACTATTTTTTCAACTCCTGCAAAAAACTACAAAAATAATCATTAATTTTTAGACATTTTCTGTAAAATTTTGAATTTTTTTGTGAAATATCAATAATGCTGTGAAAACAATGAACATTAAAAAAAGCAAAACTGTGGTGCAAATTGCCCAACAGTACAAAGTACTTTGTCGCACACATAGGTACTTTGCAACACACTTGCGACAAACAGTTGCTTTCAACATTAAAAACAATGTAGAAGCGTGAACTTTCAGAAGCAGGCGTAGAAAAAATTATTTTTATGTAATATCTGGGACAAATAGTGAAACAATACAAAGCAAGTTTTTTACGATGGAGGCGTTTAGCTGAGGTCGGAATTACTTCTAAGTAAATTAATATCATTTATATTTTATATATGAGGGTACCTATCAATGGTTTTGTTATAAGCCGCTAAGAAAGTAAAATTTTGCAGCCTAGGCCTTTAAGTATCTATTTAGCGGCCTATACAAACACATATAACACGTGTACATCTACATACTGTATAACATCATTTGTATCACATGTAAGTCCTAATGTCCGACTTCTGATCCTTTATTATTACATACTAAGTATATTTCAAAATTAAATATAGTTCAGTCAAAATAGGAAAAATGACGACGGTTTAAAATCCGAAAGTTTTGAAACATGGTAGCATTGTTCGGGAAGGTCTAGTAATGAATATCAAAAGTCCTGACCCGTAGATGGTGAGCAGGGACGTGGGGACCACAAAATGGCTGACAAAATCTGTATTTTTTAAATATCTCGTTATTGCTGCATTGTAGAGTACAAGTACTTTTTACAAATTTGTAGAGAATAAAATTTACTACAGCTTTGATATAAAACAATTTTTTCTCAGATCAATTGTTCGCAAGTTATAATAAAGAAAAGTGGAGCACTTCGTTTGCTTTTGGAAAAATGTTGAATTTTTCCTAATGCAACTGTAACTTTCTAATAGATGAACATATCGAATTCCGGTTTCAAATATTCAATTTAACAGACATTTTTCTATCCAAATTAAAAATTTCAGATTTTGGTGACCCTTAGTAAAAATTTTTAAAAAGAATATAAATAATTTTTAATCTTTTTTTAAAATTTTTGTGAATTTGTTACTATAATTTCTGAACGAATAAAAATACCCCTGTTCGGTTTCCGGAATTAAATTTCTTAGACAATTTACTATAATATATACATATATCTATGGTCAATTTTGCGCCTTCGATAATATGTGTAATTATTAATCGTCCTGTAAAAAAATAAGCGAAATGGAAATTTACAGTGCTACGTGAAAAATACATTAGCAAATGAAAAGTTTCTCTCGGAAAAACATTTAATATTTTGGCTTAAGAACACCCTAAAACGTTTTTAAAGTAATGTATCATATGGAGAAATGTTTGTAAAATTTAATGAAAGCAACCGAAAGTCGGTATTTTTATCCGGTCAGAAGTTACAGCTCATTAAACACAATAAATATTAAAAATTTCTCAATTTTCTTTCGGAAAAACATTTGATATTTTGACTTAATGGACACTCTAAAACGTTTTGAAAATAATGTGTTTTTGGAGAAATGTTCGTAGAGTTTAATGCAAGAAACTGGAAGTCGATAACTTTATCCGTTCAGAAGTTACAGCTCATTAAACACAATAAAAACAAAATATTTGAAAACTTCTCAACAAAAATTGAGAGAGTTTTTTACTTATTTATCAAATTCGTTTTCGGAGGGTCGGAGAGGAAAGGGTGTGAAAATGTAAGGGGTGTACATAGTATGTAGATTATATTATAGATATGTTGAATAACTAAACTCAGATTCGGCACCCCAGAGTACCTCTAAATGACGTGTCAAAATTTCATTAAATTCGGAATACTTTCCAGGTAAAAGTGCCTGCCGACTGGATTAACTCTAGGAACCCTAAAATGTGCTTATCCACTAAAAACTCACATTCGAAAATTTTGACCCGCCGCAATCTCTCTTATAGAATATGAGGCGAGAGGTAAAAAGAAATTCAATGAATTAGAAATTCTTCTTTTCCAAGACTATTGAAGATTCATATAGCAGCGCCGCTATTTGCCAGGCAATTCTCACCAGGATTACTTTTCTCAAAATTCAGCAGCTTTAAAAAATCCTTTAATAGACAGTTAGTATTCAGTTAAAATTCCCTAAAAACAGAAACGTTTTAGCGTGTAAAAATTAGAATTCCAATAAAATAAATCGCATTTGAAAATCCATTAAAACGCGCATTAAAATCTTTAAAATCCAGCAATAAAAAGCAATATTAATGCAGTAACATGTCACAAATAATACTCTCGAAACAACGTTAAAACACGCGTTAAAAACAGTGACGCCTATCCCTAGCACATACACAGCATAGTGCAATGTGTAGGGTAGACCGATGTCAAAAGTAACACGTCTCAAATGTAACATTGCAGATTGCAGATTATAGTTACATCTTATTCATATATCTTTAATCAATATTGGCCTCTGCAATTCTGACATAAGTTTGAGCAGCATGACGTTATATGTGTGAACAGATTAACTCTATTCAAGACTGTTTTCTTCTACAAAAAGATATTGAAAATATTCTTGCTTGGTCACAGACTTCTAAATTATTTTTTAACTATAGTAAATGCAAAATAATGAGTTATTTTGTCAAAAAATACGTCTACACTTATCCATATCACATGGAAGCTAATACTCTTGAAAAAGTCTCACAGTTTAAAGACCTCGGTATTTTGTTTGATGAGAAATTAAGTTTTAATGCACATATTGATACTATTGTTAAATCATCATACAGGAGTCTTGGTTTTATAATTCGTAATACAAAGTCTTTTAGTAAAATCTCGACTCTTAAATCTCTGTATTATACATTTGTACGTAGTAAACTGGAGTACTGTCTACAAATTTGGAACCCTATCTACAACAAGTATGTCAATGTTATCGAATCAATACAAAAAAAGTTTTTAAAATTCTGTAACTTTAAAATTTATAGACACTACCCAAGTTTTCATGTTAAGTATGTTACGTTACTGTCTGAATTAAATGTTGTGTCCTTAGTTAATAGAAGGAAGATACTTTCCTGTCTATATTTATATAAATTAATAAACGGTCTCATTTCTGATCCTTGCAAACTAGAGCGCATACCGTTTAAAATACCACGCATTTCATCCAGAAGTAAAACTACTTTTGCCTGCAAAACAGTCAGAACAAACTACCAGATTAAATGTCCTATTAGACAAATGTGTAATGCATACAATAATGTCACAAATAATATTGACTTATTTGGTGAACCATTACTCAAATTTAGAAATTTACTTTTTGCTCATATTTAATTATTCATTTTCTACTATTAGTTTATATTACTTATGGATTATATAATTATGTACATAGATGGTTGATTTATTTCTTGTATATTTGCCTTAGCATCTATTGTTTTATTTAGATTGTATATCTTTTTTTTGTAATCATATTGTAATTTTATTTCTATAATCGTCCTGTAATTGGGATCTTGTATCCTGTTGGATTGATTCAATAAATTAAATTAAACACGGTTAAAGTATTATTAGGTTTAGCATAGAGTGATCATTTATTTTTTTTGCTGAAATCAGTACATAACTCCATATCATAATGCGAAATGGGAATACCTTTATATTTTTGCGTCAGTATCTACTATTATTGAAAAGACAAAACAATAATTAAAATAATTTTATAAGAAAATATAAGAAGAAAATGTGGCGCAGGCGAAATTTTTTTAGAAACATTTCATATACTGCATTTTTATGGTGAATTTTAATAATAATAATTGAAACGCAGTTTTTCTGAGAGCTTTAAGTCACCCAGAAAAGAAAATCAGTACATTCAGTACAGTATGTAAGAAAACAGTACAAAATATTTTCAAATTGTTTACTAGTACAAGGGTCTGAAAATCGGTACTGAACTGACCATCGGTACGATGGTCACTCTAGTTTAACAATTGGCCACGTTGTAAATAGTTCATAAAGTGTCCCTAGGTGTCTCTGCTATAGTAATACGAAATACATACTTTAATTCACTGTACTGAATAGTATTTTTGAAATTTAATAAATTTGTGCGTTATATATAGTATAATAGAAATAGGTATAATATATGTGAAATATTTTATTTTTTATTTTTGATGGTAACCATTCTACAGGATTAACTCCCAATTACAGAATGGTAGATGTTATTATAGGGGAATCAAACCACTCGGGCCCAATGGTATTATTGTCGGTTACGCTGAGAATCGAACTGGAGACTGCCAGCATGATAGGCGGACTCTCTACCGCTGAGCACTGAATTCTATATATAAACATGGAAACAATTGATTCGTTGTTTAATTGACGTTTGTAAAAGTTATTGACCATAATTAATAATTATTTTACAAAGTAAAATGACAGAAGTACTAGAGTTATTCTTAAGCGTCAATTAAACAACGAATCAGTTGTTTCCATGGCTTAACTTGGTAAGATTTATTTTAAAAAAGAGGTAGCAAAAAATTCAATTTTAATGCAAATAACTCGTTTAATTTGAAAAAATAAACATAAACAACATTACGTTTTTGAAAACAGAAAAAAATACTCTATCCACTGAAAGAATATAAAATATATGATTCCATTTAAAAAAAAATTTTGATAATAGAGGATATTCAAACACGTTTCGTCATAATATTTTGGATCTAAAGGTAAACTATGGACCATAGCCGCTTAGATATATCAAAATAACAATTTTAGTTAGGTATACTATTTATAGTAATTATTCTTCAACCGTGGTTGCGAAGTGATTGTAGTAATTATGTAGGTATTTATCGTTTAAAGTAAAAATAATATTTCATTTTACTAACTACTGTCATATAATTACACAAAATTCAGGGACTACAAGATACCGAAATACTAAATTATAAGTGTACCTATAAGTACTTTAATTGTTCTTAAATGATACCAGATACAGAAAAAAATTTAAAAAAAAAAATTGCCTTTAATAAATTATTTATCAAAATATTTTAAAACAGTAAATATATAAATAACATATAATCACTTACTCTACATATAAAATTTCAAATCAAAATAATAAATAACTGCACACTCAGAAAACTATAATATGTAAATTTTGTTACAATTGACACCGGTCTCCCCTAATGCAAACAGCCCGGCGACCACGCGGGTATTTTTATTTGAAACATGCAACCGACAGATTCCAAAACCAGTTAGCAGTTGGACTTTTCGCTCGTTAATGAATGCAAATATTTAAAAATGGAATTATTCTAAATCCGCTCTTTGTAATTCTTTTAGCGAGGTTTGCGCGCAGAAAAATATACCGGAATGACAAAACAACTTAATTTTGTTAATTATTTTTATTTAAGAAGATCCTCTACCGCGTCAGAAAACAGTCAAAAACATGGATTTCGCGCGCCACTCCACAGCGTTCATTGTTTTGTTAAATATAATAATCTAAAGATATTGTTGAAGATAAAAGTTCAATTTACAAATTGGGCGATGCAGAATTTTAAAATTTTGCTTTAAAATCGAAATATGTTAATTTGAATTTTGACAATTTTTGTTAATTTTTGAACACAAATACAGGGTTCGCCAGTCAAATGGAAAGATTTGATGTGGGGCTTAGAGCTCGCAGGGAGGTGGCGGGGAGGAAGATCGCCGACTCAACATTATCAGCGTGGTCTACCATTTAGTTTACAATGTATCTTTGTACGGGTGAACAGCGTGGCTACGCAGTTAATTAAATTAATTTTAATTATCCAAATATTGAGAGAATTGAAATAGTAATTAAATATTACGAAATTAATTATTTGAGATTTTTTTAAGGCCAATATGAAATTAAGAAAATAAATTATTAAAATTTTATATGGTTTGTAGTGATTGTCCTGCTAAGTTCGCCAATATTTGATAACATAAATAAAAATGCTAACCTTTGGTGAACTCTGACGATGCATCATCCTATATAGGTGTCCCCGAAAGTTTTTATATTGCTTATGGCACTACACTTTAAATTTAAAATACCTAGTCATTATTATTTTTATCATTTTACGCATTAAATTGTACAATTACACACATTTCTATATTAAATACATCAAAATTTATACATAGAATTATTAATTTTATCTTATAAACATTGATACATTCAGTTTAGTAAGAATCTGTAAGAATATTGTGCTCAAAATATTATTTTATTTTAGTTTAGTGATTCACTGATACTAAAACTATTTCATTTAATGAATAAAGTGTTCCAACAGCATTAAATGCTAAGCACTAATAGAGGCATGATATTTAATTTAATTTTGATCATCGCACTACAAAGCCAGCAATCGAATAACTAACAAAACCTTATTAAACAATTCGACAGACAAAAATTAGTACTACGTAACGTTTTCCTAATTTGGTTAAGAATAAAACGCTAATCAGCGTTGACCGCTGAAACGCGCTGATCTGCGAATGAATAGATTTACGTTAAATCCCACCGATCTACATTTACCTAAACTATAAATAAAGAAAACTAACACCCAAGTTATTAGTTTTTGTAGAATCTCTGATTGAACATTTAACTGAGCAACTGAGCTAAATAAAGAAACCTACTACCATTCATGATTCCCTCATACTCGGTTTGATTGATTTTATTCTTTTTTATGTGCATATCTGTTTCTCTGCATTTCTTCGCAGATCAGCGCGTTTCAGCGGTCAGCGCTGATCAGCGTTTTATTCTCTCCCTTATAATTTATTACATATTATAATAATTAGAAATTATTTACAATAGCTACATTTTTATAGAATCATTTAATTAAGTCGCTCATAAACCTAACAAACTATACCTAGTAATAAATAGAACTGACAGTTTTATGCAAATGCATATTTTGTTTGCTTAGACGTATCGTCGAACCATAATAATTTGATAGCTGGGCGAATCATGCATAGGTAATATAGACAATTATTAATTTGATAGTGCATAAAATGCATATTTTATACTTTTATGCATTTTTTTTGTTTTTGTGCCAATTTTGAAAATTGTAAAAAAATATTTTCTAAAATTTTACGTACATTTACAATATTAACAAAGAATTCTGGATATTTTACCATGAAAAATGTAAGTGGTATAATATTTTCTTGGATTTGCGTCATGCTTTTGCTAATATAAATTAAAAGAAATATAAGTTTGTAACTCCCGTAAATAGTAGGTAGGACTGTAAAAATTTATTTACAGGTACCACATTATTTATACTACTCCTAAAGATGATTGTGTTTTTATATTTCAATCAGACGAAATATAATTCTTCTTCTCCATTCTTTTCTTTACTATATTTTATATGAATTTAAAATTATTTATTTTCTTAGTTTTATGTTCCTTTATTTATTGTAATACTATCAATAAAAATTAAGTATCTATGTACTGTAAGACAGAAGAAAAACTAAAATGTAGAATAATATAAAAATATAATAACCGTAAAAATAATATATTAATATATAAGTACTACTACTACTGCTACTATACTCACAAATATATTTTAGTCATTTTATTTAAACTGCAGAAGAAGATATAAAGCAAATTTTACTATTGTCACTGTCATGTCATAATCATTTTAATTTTACGTAGTAACAAATGTTAATCGATCATAGACTACAAGATACCGAAATACTAAATTATAAATATATACTTTAATTATTCTTAAATGATACCAGATACAAAAATATTTATAAAATACCGATTGTAGTTAATAATCACATAATCTTTCATTTAAAATTAAAAAAATTGTCTTAAATTAAATATTTATCGAAATATTTGAAAAAAGTACTACTTCCGGTTTATAGATTGAAACCAAAAATAGGAGGTGCACAACTAGATGCTATAACAGTCCTAAATACAAAATTTCAACTTTCTACGTCTAACCGTATTTGAGTTATGCGACACACATACGTCCGTTCGTACGTACAGACGTCACGCCGAAACTAGTCATAATGGATTCAGAAAAGGTCAAAACGGATATTTCCGTCAAAATCTGAGAACCGAAATTTTTCGCGATTACAATACTTCCTTTACTCCGTACAAGAAAATAAAAATAGTACCTACATCATTTAGTTTTTTTATGCATAAAATGATATCTTTGTGCATTAAACTTGAATTTGACTGGAAATTTTCGAAAAATTTACATACATTTTATGCACATATTTTGTCATTTTTAAGTGCATAAAAGTGTTAGCCTTACTAATAAGTTAGTAACTGTGACTTATAAATGCACAGAATATTTTGTTGCAAAGACATTATAAACTTTAAGATTTTTTTGAGAGAATGTTACCTTTTTTAAACGCTGTCATACTTTCTTATTTTTATAACTGCCTTGTTGCGGCCAAAACAAATTTGGATTATTATTTCTTAACTCAAACAGTCCTAATATGAACATAGCCTGCATTATTTTTAAAATTAACACAGCTCTCTGCATGTGATGATGTATACGAATCCAGAGTTCCGTGGTTCTAATCTATCTGTAATTGTGTAATTGTAATATATCTTGCTATCGCACTCGGACGCTTCAAGCTGACCACTTGATCGTCTTAAATGTAGTAGAATATCTCCGTTGCCGCTCTGAATTTCAAATAATGTCGCACAGATTGAGATTCTGACTGCATCAAAACGAATCGGTCCAAGTGGTTGGATTCTACTATAGTAACATATACCTACCATTCTATAACTGGGAGTAAATCATGGTTACCAATAAAATAAATAAAACAGTTACTCTGTATTCCGCATTGTCATGCAACTATATCTTTAGCGAAGGGCAAAGCATTGACGTATATTCAGTTCTCAGTTAATCTGTGCTGTAATGAACTTTCAGTAAAGTGACGCAAAATAAAGCGAAACAATAAACGTAGCGAAAAACAAACACAAGCTTCAAGTAACTTAATCAACACTTTATAAATAAAACACCGGACGGATGTGACGCAAGTAACCTGGTTAACAATGGCAGTTGCCATTGCTAGTAATCAACGTTAAGGTGGCAAGTTTTGATGGTACCCGTTCAACAGGATTTGCTCCCAATTACAGAATGGTATATTTTTATTAAAGTGGAATCCAACCACTTCGACCGATTTTTCTTGGTGAAGTTAGAATCTCAATCCATGAAACCTTTGAAAGCAGCAACGGAGAGAATCTTTATGCAACCAGGACTACATTCAAGACGCTCAAGTAGTCAGTTTGAAACGCCCGAGAGATATTTAATCACACACTATGCCGGCCGAGAGATTTGACCCATGGAACTTCGGGTTCATACATCACATGCAAAGAGCTGTGCCTAAACCCGCGTAGCTACTGCCTTGATTCACAGTTGATAATGGCATACTTTAGTTGTTCACTTTATAAAAGAGACGGCAAATACATGAGGGTTACACATGGAAAGTAGTTGAATTAAAGAACCATTAAACATAATTCAAGTGTAATATTAATAGAATTTTTGTATTTTTGATAAATTTTGATTCATGTTGATCTTGTGAAAAATTACTTTCGTGGTCCAATTCTTGTCATAATATGTCATAAAATATAAAATGTCATTTATTATTTATAAGGTCATGATAAACTTTAATAACATTATTTATAAAAACTACAATTTCCGAATTCCCTTCTACAATGGTATATTTGTGAGTAAGTACCTACTCGTACCTTTATACACACTTTATATTAGTAAAATAGTAGAGTATGGCGAGAGGACATATTTTGGCCACATTTTTTTGTATTAAAATAAATGTATAATTATATATAATTGTCTCCTTACCGCTACTTTACCCATACAAAAATTTATCGCGATTGCTTTATTAATAAAATAGTTATTTCAAGCCGAGTTTCGAGCGTACCATTTTTTTTGAGACACCGGTATGGTACTTATGTAGTTTGTTTTAAATATTATATTAATTCATAAAAAAGGAAATAAATTAGGCTTGTACCTAGTGACGAAACAAAAATAACCATATAAGGTTGCCAATGTTACAAAATATTGTAACCTGATTTTTTTACAATACAGTACAATACACATCTTTTGGTTGCATTTTGGTTTACATTATCGTTTAGATATTACATGAACATGAAACTATTAAAATGTAAGTAAAACTATTAGATTAGTAGAATAAGCAGGAATCGGCGTGAAATCATGTGCTGGCCACATCAGATTTTTTAAATGTGTTTCGAACTTATTATTATGATTGTATTTTCTTTAAGATTTTTGTTTATTCAAATTCTGTTAAAATTTTCCGCCACGCTCTTTCTATAAAAATATGGTAACCTTACCAAAACCGAGAATGTAGTTCAGTTCATTCATAGTTTCTACCATAACCGAGTGGCAAGATTGATCAACATGTTATTATACGATGTGGTCCCATGTGTCGACACCGTGAATTTAAACAGCATAGCCCTCCCTGTTTTTAGGTAGTGAAATTATACGCCGTGGAAATTATTATACTCCATGATTTTAAACGGCGTGACCCCATGTGCCCACGCCGTGATTTTGTACGCCTTGGCCCGCACTCAGTAAACTTACTAAAAACAATAATTAATTGTCTTTAATAAATACAAATTAATTAGATTGAGAAATTTTATTTTATCCATTTTACAAGGATTTTACCAAATAAACTATGCATTTGATGTTTGCGTTGGTAGTACTTAACTATTATTCCCTGACATTTATGATGAACGCCAAGAACGAAAACGATGCTCGACTTAACTAAAAAACAAATCACATTTAGAAATGTTTAATGAAAGTATACAATAATGTTCTTACCGCAGCAAAGCTCTCCATACAAAGTACCATGAAACCTCCAACGGTAAGTTCAATTTTACGTTGAGATTGAGAAATTATCATAATCAACCCCATACGTATCTTAGAATCGTGACTTTTAGTCCAGTCGCAGTTATACGCTGCTTTGCCTAGATTTGTCGCCTAAAATAAAAATTAAATATAGTTCGGCGGTTATAGGACAAAACTATGCATATTGTGATTAAAGTGTGAAAATTGGCATACATGTCAATGAAACTATTCTCTCTCATATAATAAGTGGTGCCAAAATGTACCAGAGACGGCCGCCATTTTGAGAAAATGTCCGCCATTCTTAGTTTTTTTTATTTATCTCGTATGGTTAATATTACGAAAAAAATTGTTACATAGGATATTGTAGAGCATAAAATTTGCTATAAAATAATATATCCATTTTTTCTGTAAGTAGAACAGTTCTCGAGAAAATCGTGAAAATATATTTATCTTATAGAGAATTTTTTGAAGATTTCATGCAGGAAACCGCAAGTCGATATTTTAATTAGTTCAGAAATGACAGCTCAAACAACACAAAAAATACTAAAATTTCACTATTGTCTCTAAGAATTGTAGTCGAACTAGTGCTCACGAAATGTTGAAAATTATGTATGTAACAAAAAATGATCTAAGAAATTTAATGTTGAAAACCGGAAGTCGATATCTTGATTCATTCGATAATAAAAGCTGTTTCTGTATGAAAAGACAAAATTACGCTTTTGTTGAAAATTACTAGAAATTTCTCTAATATACTTTCACGATTTTCTCGAGAACTGTACTACTTACAGATAAAATAAATATACCATTTTATAGCAAATTTTATGCTCTACAATATGCTATGTAACAATTTTTTTTGTAATATTAACCATACGAGATAAATAAAGAAAACTAAAAATGGCGGATATTTTTTCAAAATGGCGGCCGTCTCTGGTACTTAACATTTTGGCACCACTTCTTATATGAAAGAGAATAGTTTAATTGACATGTATGCCAATTTTCACACTTCAATCACAGAATGCATAATTGATATGATATTTGTCTTATAACCGCCGTACTAATACGGATATGCTGAATAATGAACAATCATTGTTAAGGGTCCATCTCCGTAACAAAATATTGCGTGTGAGGTGTAGCAGTTTCTGCTTTAATCATTGCATAGGTATTAAAAAATTGAAGGAAAATAGGTACTAGATGTTTGTGAAAGAATTAATCTAGGTTTATGCCCAGTTAAAATTCTAAAAAAGTGTGTTTTACTTGCTTTATCTTACGATAAATAAATAAATAGATTTATGAAATTTTGCTTTATCTGTAAAACTACGTGAGCATTTAAAAATTGCATGAAAGATTTAACGTATTTTAAGCAAATGTTTCCATGCGTTACCGTAGAACAAACGCGGTGTTGAGCTACGTGGAGTCGATATCCTTAATGCCCATGTCACACCGGCATGGCACGAAGCACGGTGCTCGATGCAACAAATGAATAACGTCAAAATTGTATCGCCGCTATTCCGTCGAGCATTTTGACATATGTAAATTTGTTGCTGATTTCACAGTGAGTCCTCAATATAATTTTTGGTATTTGGTGAATAATTGATGTCAAAATAGTAACAGTAAGTAATTAGATAATAAGAATAGAACCCTTTATGCTTTTGTCAATATATGAACTAATTATTGATTTAATTAACACAAAGAATTGATGAATTTTAATTCTCAGCTGTCAAAAATAATTTTCAAAAACCTTCAAAGTACTAAGTGAACATAGCAATATACAAATTTTCATGTGGCATTTTGCTAGACCGGTGTGACACCCCTTTGACAGCTTTGAACGAAGCAAAATGCCACATCGAGCACCGTGCTTCGTGCCACGCCGATGTGACATGGGCACAAGGAAGTACTTACAGCATCTTGTACGATTTGGCCTGCAGTGCAGTAAGCCAGTACTTGACTCATGACAGTGATGTATACGCAAACGAACATTATTTTATCAGAGCTAAAAAGAAATTAATGGAGTTTCTTTACAATGAAATATTCAATAAATTAATATTTACAATGCGTCTTCTGTAATGAAGCCCCACATATTAATTGTGGCAATGCTGACATTTGATGCCACAGTCGGTAAAAATAATCGTGAATATACCGACTCGAATCCTGCTACAAACCTACAAATTATTACTTATTATCTCACATGTACACTCATTCATTTTTGTATCGTTTATAAAAAGTAAATTAGGTTTATTGAAAAAAATTTATGATACATTAAAATTTTGAAGCTCATTATATAATTTTTACTTATATAGTCTCACATGTGCAATTATTCTATCCAGAAATTTTCTAGAATGCTTTCCAATGACTTATTAATCGGCTCGAGCAGCATACGAGAGCTGATTGCTGAACTTTTTAGTTATTATTAAAATTCTATCGAGTGTGATATTAAGTTTTAACAAAATAAATTTAGTCTCTAAGAATAAAAAATACTTCATAAATTATTTAAATTATACCGAGATTAGTATCAATTTCGTGGAAATGTATAAAATGACATTTATGTGATTGTCAATTGTTTTCAAAAAAAAATTATTCAAATTATATCACTTTTAATAGCACATGTCGACAACTACTGTCAGGTGAAAGGACATAACTCTAAAATTTAAAAAAAAATGCGTTTTCTTCAGTCTTTTGGCGTTTTGTATTACGCACGTTGTGGTAAATTTCTGTATCTCAAAATTCACTCCATATAGTTTTTATTAGTATATTACATAAAGAGTATCGAAAGTGTAAGATAACAAACGAGTGAAATTGAGGAATAAGGCGTACCAATCTACTCTTAATCTTCTATGCCACGAGGTTAATGAAAGTCGCAATAGTGCACGGCGTGTGTGCAGCCCAAATTCTATCAAACGGTGTCGAATGCGTTGTACCGCGAGAGGGAATCTGGTTGCTGGCCGCTAGACTGTGCAAAAAAATCGATATTTTTTATTTCGATCTTCATTGAGTACCTATATTGTTCTCTGTTGAAATCCATTCGAGTTTGCCAAATTCCAAGCAAATCGGACAATATTTAGAGGTCCACCAAGTCAAAAACTTTGACGTTTTTCCTCGATTTTTGAGAGGTTTCATATCACTGTTCCACAATAACGGGAAATTTAACAACTGGGACACATTATTACATTTAAAATACAAAGTATTTAATGCGTTTCAGTCGCCATATCCACTTCCGGAAAGATATATTGGTAAAAAAAACTCATTTTTTAAGGCCTAAAAACCGTGATTTCAACTTTCAACTTCAATAACTTCATATTTTCAGGTCTAGTATCACGTAGTCAAATCTCCCATTATTATAGAACCTCTCAGAAATGGAGGAAAAACACAAAAAACACGTTTTTTACTTGATGGAGCTCTAAATATTGTTCGATTTGGTTGGAATTTGGCGAACCCGAATGAATTTCAACAGGGAACAATATACCCGATGAAGAGCGAAATAAAAAATATCGATTTTTTGCCACAGTCTACTGGCCACCACTGTTGAGCTAAAGCAGCTGCACTTTGTGTGCGGTTCTGCAGAGCAATCCGACGAAGATGACGATCCTCCCTCTGTGAAGTCCTTCGATGGACTCCAGATTTTGGCTGCCGGCTCTCTGAACTTCTGTGTACCCACTGTGTTCAAATGCGAGAAGTCGTGCTAATTTTGCGGTCTACACGAGCCACTATGTCACGCAGTGTTAAACCGCCCTCACGCATACACACGATACGGCCTCTCTCAAATTCACTAACTTGCTCATATTGATGTTGTCATATTTGTCGAGGCATTATTGACTTGGTCAGAATCAAATTTCAACTGAATTATAATCATTTGGCAGCAACAATTTCTGATAGACAAGTTTGCGCGATAATTGTATTTGGACCTGTATATTTCCTGAACGGTTGCACTCAGCGGGTCCAAATTTTGATAATTTATACTACTAATAATAAACGGTGGCAGATACGTTCCTCTAAAAAGTTACCTCTAAAAAAGTTCCTATAAAAAGTTTCCTCTAAAAAAAGTTCCTCTAAAAATGTTTCCTCTAAAAAAGTTTACTCTTAAAAAACTTCCTCTTAAAAAAAGTTGCTATAAAATGTTTCCTCTAAAAAAAGTTCCTCAAAAAAGTTTACTCTAAAAAAAGTTCTAATAAATTTTAGGGAGTGTCTAACGCCACACAGCGTGAACCTAGCGTGAACGATTTATGTTGGACTCAAGAAGGGTTTTGTTAGCATAGATTAGTTTATGTCAAAAAAACGGATTTCTGTTGGACTCAAGTAGGGTTTTGTTAGCATAGATTAGTTTATGTCAAGAAAACGGAGTTCTGTTGGACTCAAAAAGGGTTTTGTTAGCATAGATTAGTTTATGTCAAAAAACGGATTTCTGTTGGACTCAAGTAGGGTTTTGTTAGCATAGATTAGTTTATGTCAAAAAACGGTTCACGCTAGGTTCACGCTGTGTGGCGTTACCATTTAGAGGAAACTTTTTTAGAGAAAATACCGTTTATAGGAAACTATTTATAGGAAACTTTTTTAGAGGAACTTTTTTTAGAGGCAATTTTTTTAGAATAAACTTTTTTAGAGGAAACATTTTTAGAGGAACTTTTTTAGAGGAAACTTTTTATAGGAACTCTTTTAGAGGTAACTTTTTAGAGGAAAATGTCCGGAATCATAATAATAATAATTTATAGTGCAATTAACTAAATGCGACTAAATATATACAACAGCTCTGACGTTTAAAATTTAAAAAGTTATGTCTCTATACCAACTGTGCAACCAAGTGCGCAACTGCAAACTGAAATGTAAAAAATACTAAAGAATACACAAATAAAAGCCAATAAATAATAATTAAATTAAAAAATTTGTGTGTAAAATATATTACAAAATGAGCCAAAATTTCGATATATTGCTTTAATACAATTTGTACAGATTTATTATAATTGTAGCGTCATTTCTTGTCAAATAGTTTCTGTTATTTGTTTGTTTTCATAGTAGTTCATAACATAGTTATGCCTATTTTCCATAAAATTACATTTTTCTATTCCTGCTTCTGAAAGTTAATGTTTATACATTGTTTTTAATGTTGAAAGCAGCTGTTTGTCGCAAGTGTGTTGCACAGTAGGTACATACACTTTTGGGCATTTTGCAATACAGTTTTTTTTTCTTGAATTTCACAAAAATTTAAAAATTTAAAAATTTCACAGTAAATGTCAAAAAATTAAAGTTAATTTTTGTATTTTATAACTTCCTTGTTTTGCAGGATTAGAAAAAATAGTGTGAAGTTTTGAAAATATTTTGTCAAACTTAAACGATTGCAACCCTCCCTTCTCTCGGGCTGCAATTTTCGTTCGCGTTCGACAATACCATGTTATATAAATAACTATTGAAAGTTGGAGTAAGCCACATTAGCATTTGATTTAGTCGAGTTAAAATAGCGTAAGCCTCAAAATTTTGTTAGCTTATAACATTTTGAGACAGAAACATTTTAAATGACAAAATGACTGATGACCTGACGACATAGCAATCGCTAGGATATTACGTAATAAGATGTTAAGGCAAATATTGCAAGTAACAAACTTGATGTTCACATTCTTGAAATGTTGTGGGAATTTGTTAAATCTAAAACTCACTTCAAAACCAAGTTATGATGCATAACGCTCTCTCTCAGCAACTTATAATTCTCCTCCTTGGTCTCCTTGGTTCCAATAGCAGAAACCTTCATATTAATCATTTTAAACTGTACAAAAACTAGCGCAATCATAACAATAAACAGCTTATCAAGCTGAGCTACGGCAATATACACTCCTAGAGTAATCACTACAACCTCAACAGCGATGATGATCTGATAGTAAGGTGTCACTAGGAGAGAGTCTTTGCTTGGCAGCCATATCTCCATGATCAAACCGTGGTCGGAGAAGAAAATCGTCTGGAATATGATGGAGTATACGGCTGCCATTGCTCCAGAACTGTAGACGAATGTGAGAATGTTTATTTTCTTATATAAGTCCAAGATGGAAGCTTTGGTTTCGTAGTCTAGTGAGTCTAGCGACCAGAAGTTGTTCCACGTTGTTTGGACCATTTCTTTCAAAATGGTTTTTTGTTGAATTGCTGTGTATTGTTTTCCTGTTATCTAAAATGTGTAGACAATTTACAAACTGGGAAATTTAAGCTGGATTCAGGGTTTCCGTAATGTTCTTTTAAAAAATTATTTCGCAGTTTAAACATCAAAATATGTACAATTTATATTGGTAGGTTGACAATAACCATAAGGGCATGTCTTCAATACTAGAATATTTATAACTAGAAAATTCAATATAGAGAGAATTTTTGGCATGAAATCATTAAATGAACGAAACTTCATGCTTAAGAAAACTCATACTCAAATATAAACATAAAAAGAAAATGCATATCAAGAATCCAATGAATACAGAAAATTCATGCACTAAAGAAATATTCAAATCTAGAAAAATCGTGTCGGCCGTCATACATAACCACGACACTAGACACAAAACTGATTTAATTGTACCTAAACATAGACTTACTATAACTAATATTAATCCTAAAATAATTGGCATTAAATTGTATAACAAAACTACCTGCCAAATTAAAATACATCAAGTCAGTTACAACCTTTAAGCATAAGTTAAAATATTTTTAATAGATAATGTTCTGCATTTATCAGATTCTAGATTTTAATTTTCTATTTATGCATTTTTTATGTATGCATTTATTTCTTGTCTTTCGGGTGTTTTATGATTCTACGCAAAACAAATTTTGTGCTTGGAGTTTTTTAAAATTGGGTAGGTACCTTAACCATAATATAGTAGGTATATTATGTATCAAGTTTTATAAACGTCATTTTAGTCGCGAGTACTTATTTTAGGAACGAGAATATTAATCTAAAAAAATTTATTTGAATTTTCCTACGAATTTATTTATTGATGTAGCTTTTTACCTCCCGCCTCATATTCTATAAGAAAGGTATTGTGATGGGACAAAATTTTCGAGTATGAGTTTTTGGCAGATAACCAAGTTTTAGAGTCTCTAGAATACGAATTACACATTTTTGAAATTATGTCTGTGTGTGTGTGTGCGTGTGTGTGTGTGTGTGTGCGCGCGCGTGTGTGTGTGTGTGCGTGTGCGTGTGTGTGTGCGTATGTTACAATTTTTTCAGACACGATAACTCCAAAAATATCAAACATTTAAATACCACATTTTGTATTTAAGGTTTCAATACGATTCTTAAAAGCCCAATATAATTTTGGTTTCAATCTACAAACCGGAAATAGTACTTTTTAAAAATATTTCAATAAATAATTAATTTAAGACAATTTTTAAAATTTTAATTGAAAGATTATGTGATTTTTACCTACAATCGGTATTTTATAAATTTTTCTGTATCTGATATCATTTAAGAATAATTAAAGTACCTATAATACTTATAATTTATTATTTCGGTATATTGTAGTCCATGATCGTATCATTTAACTACGTAAAATGAAAATGATTATGACATGACAGTCACAGTGACAATAGTAAAATATCGTTTATATCTTCTTCTGCAGTGTAAATAAAATGACTAAAATATATTTATGAGTAGTAGCAGTAGTAATAGTAATTATAAATTATTAATATATTTGTATAGGTAATAAGTAAAAAGAATAAAGTAGGTATGGCGGAAGGTCTTGTGGTGGCCACGTCAGATTTTTTTACTCTAGGTTTGTATTTTTTGATGTTACATTTTTTATGTGTACCTACAAAATATATTCTAGATTTTTTAATTGTGTTGAATAGAGGTGGGGAAACTATCGTATAAGAAATTGTTTATCGATATTTATTATCAAACCATTATATAGTTATAGATTTACGAAAATTATATGAAATATAGATTAAATTATCTTGTTTTAAGCGATAAACTGTCGTTTTGTTAACCAATATACTAACTATCTAGTTTACATGTTAATATAGTTTAAAATTTCGATAAACTATCGTTTAATCATCGATACAATACCCTTCAGGAAACTATCGATAGAACTATCGTTTCATCTCAACTATCGATGTGTCGATAGTATTTTTTTTAAACTATCGATTTATCGATAATTTTCCCACCTCTAGTGTTGAACTCTCACTTAAAAGCAGTGGCTGAATTATACGTCTTGAAATCGATACAAAATTTCACCAATACTCCAAAAATAACACATAGTAAAATTTTTTGCTGGTCATATATTATTATTTGTTTCTAACCTGAAGAAATCCAATTAGAATAATCAAATCTTTGACAATATCTCCAACACTGTCATGTGTTGTCATCAAAAAATTAAGAGCCATTAGAACGACGACAGTAAAGGTACAGACAATGTAAGAGTATCCAAGAACGAGAGCAAACTTCGAGTTCACCATTGGATTGGTTCCTCCCCACGACATTAAGTTTATAATCTCTTCTGTCATCGCTCGAGACGATATCTGCATGAAATAATTTGATACACTACATCTAACACCAACTGAAATGATACCAACGTATGTAACAAAGTTTTGAGAATTTTTTTGAAGCAAGAGAAATATAATTGAACTATGGATTATCAAGTCGCTATTGGAAATAAAATTCCATACCTACGCACCAGAATTTATGATCACAGTACTTTGAAATCCAAAATTTGCTGATATCTTATGTCCGTCCGATTAATATTGTTTACCAATTTATAATTCCTAAGTCTGGCCATCTCTTATTTCTTGCACTGTATTCAAACTTTTTCTCCAAACTTTTACATACGTTAGGTACTTCTTTAATATATACCTCTTTCTTTTTGCCAAGCATTTTAGAATCTTGATACGCGATCTGTTTTCTAAAACTGTTCTACCGAAATGAGCTTTGTAAAATTTTGTGTTTATGGCTTAAATATGTTTCTAGAAAAAAAAAATGCATTTTCCAGCTGTTGATTCTTTGAAACTTTGATTTAAATCTTTAATTTCTGTCAAACTTCTCCTAATAGTTAAGTTTAATTTGGCTTGTTGGAAGTTTACAAAAGTTACTTTAATATTTTATCAATGAATATTTAAATATTCGAGTTAACTCGTATCGAAACCGGGACAATAATTATTTTGTAAATCGTCACTACATAGAGATCATTATCAAATTTTCTATGAAGTTATTATTTTGTATAAGAAAAATCTGACGTGGACACCACATGACTTCCTTGTACGCCTTGTGTGTTCATACTTTTCTTAATAACTAAAATGTAAAATAATATTAAAAATTCTTTTAACTTATTATACTAGTATACTCACAAATATATTTTAGTCATTTGATTTAAACTGCAGAAGAAGATATAAAGCATATTTTACTATTGTCACTGTCATGTCATAAACATTTAAATTTTACGTAGTAACAAATGTTAATCGATCATGGACTACAAGATACCGAAATACTATAAATTATAAATATATACTTTAATTATTTTTAAATGATAGCAGATACAAAAATATTTATAAAATACCGATTGTAGGTAATAATCACATAATCTTTCATTTAAAATTAAAAAAATTGTCTAAAATTAAATATTTATCGAAATATTTTTAAAAAGTACTACTTCCGGTTTGTAGACTGAAACCAAAAATAGGAGGTGCACAACTAGATGCTATAACAGTCCTAAATACAAAATTTCAACTTTCTACGTCTAACCGTATTTGAGTTATGCGACACACATACGTCCGTACGTACGTACGTACGTACGTACGTACGTACGTACGTACGTACGTACAGACGTCACGTCGAAACTAGTCATAATGGATTCAGAAAAGGTCAAAACGGATATTTCCGTCAAAATCTGAGAACCGAAATTTTTCGCGATTACAATACTTCCTTACTTCGTACAAGGAAGTAAAAATGGAAGCTTTCTCGTCACACAATATTCAATTTTCATTATTTTTACTTAGACTTGTTAAAATTTGTCAAAATAAAAAACGTGTACCAAGTTTTTACGATTTCTTCAAAATATTTAATGAAAATTATCGGGGGTAAGAGATGATAATTTTTTGAGAATTGTTTTGTCGTTTCCACGGCAACTTATTTCTAACAATTTCACGATACAAAACATCATCTATCAATTTCCCGAAACGAAGTTGAGGGGAATTGTCAGATGATGTTTTGTGGAGTGAAATTGCAATAAGTTGCCGTGGAATAGACAAAAATTCTCTCAAAAAATTATTATCTCGAATGGTATTTATAGGAAGAATATTTTTCTTATTAAAAATACTACCAAAACGACTTATTTTGCTAAACATTTTTGACGTTTCGTGTGACAAATTTATTATATTTTTTGTAACTAACGTAACAAAATAAAACCTAATCTACAAAATTATGTTGTCAGATACATCATTTTACATTTTCAATTCTATTGATTGCATTACGTCATTTGACGTCATCATTACGCAATATGATTGGTTAAACCATCTGTCAAAAAATATTCAGGGGTAATACCATAAGAGATGATAATTTTTTGAGAATTGTTTTGTCGTTTCCACGGCAACTTATTTCTAACAATTTCACGACACAAAACATCATCCATCAATTTCCCGAAACGAAGTTGAGGGGAATTGTCAGATGATGTTTTGTGGAGTGAAATTGCAATAAGTTGCCGTGGAATAGACAAAAATTATCTCAAAAAATTATTATTTCGAATGGTATTTAGGAAGAATATTTTTCTTGTTAAAAATACTACCAAAACGACTCATTTTGCTAAACATTTTGACGTTTCATGTGACAAATTAATTAATTTTTTGTTTACTGACGTCACAAAATAAAACCTAATCTACAAAATTATGTTGTCAGATATATCATTTTACATTTTCAATTCTATTGGTTGCATTACGTCATTTGACGTCATCATTACGCAATATGATTGGTTAAACCATCTGTCAAAAAATATTCAAGTTTATATTTTAACGTAGGCCGATACTTAAATTATGGATTTCACTCTGCGTCATGTAAACAAATAAAATTATTAGTTTAAATTAAAAAAATAATACTTTTTACGCACTTCTAACTCAGAAAATTAAATTGCAAATGGTTCAATACAAATCGTCAAAATGGCGAAAACTAAAATTAAGTTTTTATATTAAAACTGATTTCAATATTAATAGTTATTTAACTATCTAGGCTCTAGAGTGTTAATGAGGCCGATTAATAATTGAGATATTTTAGGGTCCATGTCAATAGCCCCCCAAGTAAATAAATTAATGATTTTATGATATGCATAATATGTGCTCGTTTTGTGCTGAATTGTGCTGCAATAAAAATATTTTGTGCTCAAACCGTTCACGAGATATTCAAAGTTAAATTATGAGGGGCCAATGACATGCTCAGCCCCCCCAAGTTATAATTTTTTAAATTTTATTTCACAATTGTTTTGTGCTCGTTTTGTGCTGAATTGTGCCGTATAATAAAAAATTTGTGCTCCTTCTAGTAAGTGTAGAAAGTGTATCTTAATAGGAGGGGCCAGTGACATGGTCAGCACTCCCACTTCAACTCTTTAAAACTTTCTCGTCGCTATTATTTTGTGCTGGTTTTGTGCTGAATTGTGCTGTATAACAAAAATTTTGTGCTCCTCATATAAGTTTAAAAATAAGCATAGAAATATGAGGGGCCATTGACATGATCAGCCCCCTTCAACTTAATTATTTTTAAATAATTTTTTCACTGTTATATTGTGCTCGTTTTGTGCTGATTTGTGCAGCAATAAAAATATTTTGTGCTCAACTCGTGTAGGTACGAGATATTCAAATTAAATTATGAGGGATCAATGACATGCCTCAAAGTTATAATTTTTATAAATTAATTTCTTGATTGTTTTCTGCTATATTATGCCGTATAACAAAAATTTTGAAAGTGTCTTTTAATGGCTAAGTCAAGTTGACTCTCCCATTTAAATATTTATACAAAAAAATTAAGGCATATTTTTTGCGCAGCTGTAATTTAACCGTAATTCAGAGAATAAAAAGTTAGGAAGGGCGAAGTTGACACTGAGCATGTCATTGGCCCCTCATAATTTAACTTTGAATATCTCGTGAACTGTTTGAGCACGAAATATTTTTATTGCAGCACAATTCAGCACAAAACGAGCACATATTATGCATATCATAAAATCATTAATTTATTTACTTGGGGGGGCTATTGACATGGACCTGATATTCTAACGCGTTCGCTTCTCTCACGTGTTAATTGTCGAGAATATTAATCGCCTATTAACATATTATGAGTTAGTTACAATATTTTTCCGTTCATCATTACATTTTTAATTAGGAGAAATAGTTATTTAATATAATAAGGGATAGAAGTAACAGATTTCAGCGTAAGGTGTGATGTTTGTCTCCCGACGCGCAGTGGAGGGTTACAATTACACCGAGCGCTAAAACTGTTATCTATCCCGTATATAATATTTTTTTTCTACTCCCATGCTTTAATTTACTTATTAAATATGCATTGGCTGTACTCGAATGACGTTCATTTCGATTCAGATTTTCATTTCGATACAGATTATCATTATGACATGACCAAATTAACCAATAACAGCACAGCATTTTGTTTAGTAAGCAGTTGGCATCACTGCGCATGCGCACTGCGTGCGTTCCTGAGTTCATGTGTTTTGATCAGAGTTGTTTGACAGTTCTTGTTCAGATCTCAAACAGATCATATTATTATAATAACAACAATAATGTGTAATAGTGACAGTGATATGGAACCAACCTCGGAAATAACTTTAACACCGCCTGATATTGTTGAAAAGGCGTCAACAATAAAAAATGATTTATAACCTCCATGTGTATAATAATACTGTAAATAAATTTCATGATTATAAATATTTTTTAAAATTATAGTTTGGAAGTAGAAATGTTGAATGGGCAAAGCATGACGAATTTTTGAAATGAATTTTAGAATAGTAGGTCGTTACTTGTGCCAAGGTTATAGCATTTGTCAAGCGTTGATTGGGGAAAAGGTGACAAAACAATAACTGTAATTTAGTCAAGGGATAGAAGTATTTCTATCTCTGAAGCTAAAATATGTATAACGTTTCATTACCTGACCGCAAACATGAAATGTTATAATTTTTATAGGTTATAGAAAAAATCTAAATTTATCCCAAGACAAATAATAAGTATGTTAGGTTAGTAACGTTTGATATTGTTGAGCATCAATGTTACGTGAATATTATTTAGCTAAAACTGTCAAAATCGTTTCGTATAATTCGTTAATTATGTGTGTTGAACGCCATGTATGATTATTTATATTAATGATACTTATTAATAAAAAAAAGTTCAACGGAAAAATTTATTGAAACAAAACGATATTTAAATAGGTTGTCCTAATGCCATTATTTAATTTTTTTGTTTCATTTATTGTGAGAAAATATGTACTCACAAAATAACTAAAATTGTTTAGTAGGGTGTGCGTTATGTTATGTTAAGTTTTTCTCCTAGTATTTTTTTTATAAAAAAATGTTTTGCCTACAAAATTACTGAGTTTTAGCGTTTTTGACAGCCGTTTGACACCTGTGAGTCAAAAGTTATTTTTGCCCATTCCGTCGTGTTCAGCGACTCTAAAAGCTATATAGATCATGCTAGGTGAAATAATTTTCATACAGAAAATGTTTCACAGCAATGAACCAGAAAATGCCTAAATCCGATGTTAAACGCCATTTAAACTTTAATTTTTCAGTGGCACAGGTTAATAGGAGAAGAAAAAAATCGCCATTTTGGGACGCCCTAATGTTTAGTCATGTGTATAAAAGAAATAGAGAACAAAAACAAAGAAAGATGCAATAAAACACAACCTTTATCTATTCAAAAACATATTACAAATTCTGAAAATGTAACTTTTTATTTCAGCTTTAAGGGAAACATACTTTTAACAATTTTAATGCCTGTAATGACCAACTTTCAGTTGATTTCCGTCGTTTTTCATGCAACAGCAATAAACTCCCAAAATAAAATGTAGAATCAGCTGCGCCCAAAGCCCAAATTGATTCCCAAAATCTGTCAATAATTTAAAGCCGCCTGGAGGGCTGTTTTTTTGCAATACGCACTATATTTAAACGTCAATATTTCTCACGGTCACAACGGTTTCAATTTGAATTTTTCGCAATTAATAATTCAGCGAGAGAGGAAGGTTTTAATGACGTTTAACCTCGAGTTGAATGATTAAACTATTAGCTTCGGAGTTGAGAAGTAAGCGGGCGTGGAAAGTTCGCCCGAGAAGAAGTTTGGACGACAGGTGCACTGGAAGATTTTTAGAAAGCGCTGAGCGCGCGTATTTTAATGGAAATCTGTAAAGTTGGACCTTGTTACGACTCAAAAATTCTACCAACTTTCTGATGTTTGCACAAGAACAGCGCGGATATTAATCACTATTAAATGAATAGGGGAGTCCAGTTTCTATCTTACACGACAGCTCCAAAGTTCATACTTTTCTGCGGGAGCACACGGGCATATTACCATGATTTTTCAATAAACTAAATTGACGTATTTCAATACACGCATATCTAGCACCCATTATAGGCAGTGTTGTCACTTATCTACGTAGATAATTTTTTCTTATTTATCTATTATCTAATCAAGATAAAACTACAAATTATCTTTATCAATTTTCTAATTCTCATCTAGATAATAATTTTAGTAAAATTATAACCAATTTTTATCATTTGTAATTTTTATCGAATTCTTATATAATCACACTGCAAGCATACAACGCTGCTGGATCTCCAGCTGAGTACCCTCTTGTACATGTACATGTACTTTATATTATCTACAAATTATCTAATATTTATCTAGATAATAATCATTTATCTTTTATCTATTATCTAGATAATTTTTTTCAATGGTTAGGTATATATTATCTTATCTAAATAAATAAAAAGTAAGTTATCTTTACCTTTATATACCGTGAGTTTATTTTAACGTGAAACATAGGATTTTTCATAGCCATGGTTATTGGTTACGTATTTGACAGCAATGTATTAGAGCGTTCTTTTTCAAATAGAACATAGGGAAACAATTTAACTGTAATATTCTTTACCAATATAACATATTTGGGCAGCTAATAGTTCCAAGAGACGCTTTCAACATAAACTTTTAATTGTTTATACTATACCTACATTATATTTCCAGGTAGCATCAGTTTGACTCCAATTAACAAATTCAAATGTTGCTACCTTTTAAATACGATGTAGGTATACTTTAAACAATTAAAGGTTTATGTTGAAAGCGTCTCTTTGAACTATTACAGCTGCTCAAATATGTTCATTGGTCAAGAATAATACAGTTAAATTGATTCCTATGTTCTATTTTAAAAAGAACGCTCTAATACATTGCTGTCAAATTTGTAATCATGGATATGAAAAATCCCATGTTTCACGTTAAAATAAACTCACGGTATATGTAATAAACACAATGAAGATGCAAACACATGCAAATCTAGAAAACTAGTTTGTCTCTTCAACACAACAACACAAGGGGTATACGCAAATTAGGTTGAAATAAATGAACGCGGTACCATTTATGAGTCCTCATACTCGGTTTTGACTATAACTTTCCTGGGAAGTGCATCTTCCTGTGTTTTCATATGCTGAATCTAAAATTCTAGATTTGAATTTTCCTGTGAATGCATCCGTTGATGCAGGTATTTTATCTTAGATTTGCATCTTCTGGTGTTTCATTATCCCAGGGACGTAACTAAGGATGGACTCGGGTGGGCCAAGTCTTGGCCAAGTATTGGCCCACCCACTGTCCCACCCAAAAATTTTATAATATTTTTACATTAGTTTACGGAAGAGATATATTATTTAAAATATTTAATAATGCCTCATATAACACTAGGTAACAGATATAGATTGATTCTTAATTGATGCACAAGAAATGTTTATGAATATAAATGGAGGATATAGGTATATCGTATTATATTCATAAGCGTAGGCAGGAGGGATCAAGAGGAGAGTTTTACCCTCCTCCTGGGAAATGAAAAAAATATTTCATTTCAAAAAATTAAATTAAAAGATATTTAACCTTGAAACAACAAAATTTTCGCCACACCCCAGTGGCCTGCGGTATATTTTTCACTTATCTTAAATTTCATCACTATTATGATATCCATGCGACCTCGCAAAATTGATCACTCAGCGACATCACTTTTTCGATATCACTTTTGTGATCAATTGAGCACATCACGGGGATATCACAAATGCAATCGCAGGGATATCCTCACCTCTCTGTATATATGGTTTAAGCAATGTTAAAAATGTGACGTCTTTGTGATGTTTGTGGTATATAATAGTGTGATATCACCGAGGGGTGAACCACCAATGGGAATCACTGTACATTTTGGTCGGAATACATTTCGGAATACTGGAAATACTATGGAATACATGGGAATACATGGGAATACATGGGAATACTTGGGAATACATGGAAATACTTGGAAATACATGGGAATACTTGGGAATACGTGGAAATATTTCGGAATACCAATAGAATTCATAGAAATTTGCAGGAATTCTTGGGAATACATGAAAATAACACTAGAAATATTCGGAATATTTGTTGAGTTATCTGCGTATGCGATAATTATAAATGTTGCATTGGAAGGATGTAAGGTACTTAAATTTAATATTTGTATTTTTCTTTGAATTTTACTTGTACTATAAAGAAATGTGATTATAATAGGTGTTTTCTTTCAATTATGTTTTCAAATTCAAAAAAGTCACTGACTTCTATTTCATAGACGTACACCAGTTCTTATAATATTATGATAAATGAATTTGAATGTAATAATTACTTTCAGTTTATTTTTTGTTATTTACGATTATTAATAATAGTTATGTTTTTACTACCATGCTAATTTACACTCATTTCCATATAGATTTTCATTTCGTACCAGATTTTCATCTCGATACAATGTCCATTTTCAGGTAGCATGATACACACAGGTTAATTTCATACAAATAAATAGGTTTGTTTCTAATAAAAGCATTGAAGTACAAAAATAGTATAGGTACCATGCAACTATCTACCATTGTATTCCATAAAAAATGTCAAATAACAGGAATTTATTTATTTATTTATTTCTCGATTTATTTTGATGGTATAACCAATCTACAGGATTAACTTCCAATAAATTACCGAATGGTAGATGTTATTATAGTGGAGTCCAACCATTCGGGCTCTGTGGTATTATTGTCGGTTGTGCTGGGAATCGAACTGGAGACCGCTAGCATGTTAGGCGGTCCCTCTACCGCTGAGCTCGCGCTGAGTTAACCACTGGCCGTTTACATCGAGTTTACATAAATAACCTTATCTAGCAATGACCAGTTATAAGACATTAATATTCAAATTATAAATATATAATTCTAAAAAAGTCACTATAGATACAAGTATGAATGATAAACAAATTTACCAACGGATTTTTATTTTTTACAGTTCCTGTGTTATGTGTCATAACTTCAGAATAAAAATTACGAGTAGACCATACATAATGTACTGACCGCATAACAAAGAATTTTTTTTAAATTTTAAGTGTCGCTGGTGGTTATAACATGAATCAGTTATCAGCTACTACCTAATTTACTATTATTTTTATTAAAATTTCGTATCGATCAGTGGTACTTTATAAATTATACCCTTATAATTTAAAAATTTAAAAAAATTATTAGGGGGTGCTTTACTATCTGTTTAGAGGGATCAAAACATGTTTTGATCCCTATGGGGAGTAAAGCACACCCGAGGGAGCAAAAACGTGTTTTGCTCCCTCTAAACAGGGAGTAAAAGCGTGCTTTGCGTTCACGTGTGAGGCAAAATACTTTGGGAATACTGGGAATACACTGGAAATATTGGGAATACATTGGAAATACTAGGAATACTTACAAAATACACTGGAAATATTGGGAATACAAGGAATACTTACAAAATATTGGGAATACTATGGAAATACTAGAAATACATGAGGAATACAGGAAATACCGGCAATAAATGATAGGTATTCCCATATTTTCGGAATCACTGTACATTTTCATTATAGTGGTTCACCCCTCGGATATCACAAATACGATCTCCTTGAGATTAATTGTAGCATCGCACAGATGAAACATGTTTACTGGGAGGTACGTCCGGACGTCCGTACGTACAGACGTCACGACGAAACTATTCATAATGGATCCAGAAAAGGTCAAAACGGATACCTATTTCCGTCAAAATGTGAGAACCGAAATTTTTCGCGATTACAATACTTACTTCCTTTTAACTCCGTACAAGGAAGTAAAAAGGGTAGTACACTTTAATTTTTAACTGGCACACCTAAAAGAATCCTAGTTACGTCCCTGCATTTTTCTGTCTATGAATATTCTAGATTTTTATTATCTGGTGTTGAACTCACTCCCTTGCTGAGTAACATAAATATTTCTGACAGTTTGTTGTCAAAGTATAATTCAACTCGAGTTTAATATGGCAATCACTGTCATTGAATGATATTCTATTAAATATCCAAATGCAAACATATGAATTCATGCATACACGATACAAGTCACCAATAAGCCCTGTGCCCGTTCCACGCCGCCATTTTGAAACATATAACACACAAACACACTCGCGCTTGCATATATCCATCCATAGTAAGCTGCGACTGACGGCTCGCTTGTCGCTTGTTTATAGGTAAATTATTAGCGGAATAATTACACCGGGCACGGCCTACTAGTAGATGAGAGGCAGGGGTGAAAAGTGCCTAAGATTTATGAGGCTTAAAAAACATGATTACCATACTAATGGACTTCACTTCTGCTGGATTAGTGGACCGGGGAAATGGGATCATTTCACACAAGAGTTTATTATCATACGACCAGTGCTGCCACAATTCAAATCATACGATTAAATTCATTAAATACTTTCAAATAAAATTTATATTTAAGGCCAGTGGCGGATTTTGGGGGCGAAGGTACAGGGCTCCCGCTCGAAATAAATCTGAATGATTATTTTTACCTTCCGCCATACCTGTAAAGGAAGGTATTGGAATCATGCTAAAAGTCAAGTATAGTGAGTTTTATGTGAATGAGTACGAATTAGGGTTCTTACAACTCATTTTTGATAGTTTCACGATGATGTCTGTATGTATGTGTGTGTATATGTGTGTGGTCAGGGCCGGATTTCTGGAGCTCGGATAACTCAAATACGAATTACTCAAAAATGTTGATATTTGGTATTATACATTTGAATACAAATAGGAAGAGCTCATTAGATTTTGGTACAAATATCTTTACCGGAAGTAATATTTTTTAAAGAGTGAAAATATTAATTGTCAATTTTTTTATAAATTTGTAGTGTTTATTTGTAATGTGAATAAGAGATAAAGTTATTTGCAACTTTATGTTAATTAAATTTATCAGATAAAACGTTAAAATTTTGTAATCCATGATCGGTTGATTTTTGTTTTTTCGTAAAAAATATTGACAGGTGACACGGATGACATGTTGATACTAACGCAACATAAGTACCTAAGTCATAAGTAAGGCATTAAATGTTGTAGTAATTGAACGGAAAAAGGTTTCAACATCAACACAGTAGGGTAAAAATCTAGACTATTTAAACAGGAAAATAAAACAGTAGAAGATGCAAATCTAGAAAATTAATAAGTAATGAAAATTCTGCATCAAAAGCATATCAAAAGATTCATTCAATGGATTATACGTACCTAGGTATACATTTATGTCTATAAGTCAGTTTTCTAGATACGGCGGAAGGTTGTGTGATTTATGTGCTGGAAACATCAGATTTTTTCTATTTGAATCTAAGCATAATGCACTAAATTAAATCTTTAAAATCATGAACAAATAAAACCAAAATTATTTCCTATTATTCTGTTACTAAAGTCTTAGAGTAAAGAAAAATAATAGAAGTAGCCTTACATAAGTTGAAAAATTTACGGCCGTTACCCAAACTACAATAGGGTACCTACATTTGACATTGTTTGATTATGATTGCGATATTGTATTTCACCACAAACCATAAACATGCAATCTAAACTAAATAATTTTTAATGATAAAACACAATTAAACTTCTTCTTATCTGTCAAGATCTGCTGGATCAAAAACAAACAAATCAGATATTCTCTGCGCTTACTAGTGCACATTTTCTGTCCATAAAAATAGAACACGTTTTAATTTTATAGACAGAAAAATAACTGACAAAAATTTGTTTATGCAACGATGTATAAAATTCTGTCCATAATTATATATCATTTTATTATGTGAAATTAGTAAATTATGCATAGAGTTTATAATGATAGTTATTAATACACGGGTATGAAATTTCGATACGAGCCATGGCGAGCGTAATTCATACGAGTGTATTTAATAGCCATTAAACATACATTATTTTTTCTATTCCCATGTTTTCAATTTAAAAAATTATTAATTTGTATGGAATTTATTTGCGTGTTTTATAATGAAAATCTGTATCGAACTGATAATCTATATCGAAATGAATGCCTTTCAAGAACAGACAATGTATTTATATTTAATAAGTAAATTAAAGCATGGGCGTAGAAAAATAATATGTTAATGACATATTGACAGTAAATAATTAATTAAAATAACATCCTTTGATAGTATAAACTCTCTCTGTATAAAAGGCAAACTCGTGAGATTTGCTTATTTCTTTAAAAATGAAATTTGATATTTCATGTGAATAACTCAAATTGCGTAAAATATTACAAATTTTGAAAGAAAATTTCATTCGTGAAAAAAAACAATTTCGTCAAAAAACTTTTATGAGTCGAAAAACCACAAAATGCACTTTTTTCAAACGCCCATAACTTTGTGCCAAATCGTCGTAGGAACTTCGTTATTTGAGTCCTGTACAGGTAATTGAACAAATTTCAATGCCTTTTCTGTGGATCGAGCGACAAATTTTTTCCAACTTAATACACATGGCCAAAGTTGGACGTGTTTTTGCCCAAAAACGTGTTTTTTTTGTTCGGGTTTTGAAGGGTACGAAAAAAGATCATCCTAATCTGAGTAAACCCCTTAAAGTAGAGCCACTATGGGTTATTTCCTTGAAAAAATCGTCTAATTTGGTTGAAAAGCCGCTGAGTTATGTGCGAAAAACCAAAAAGAGCCCCATTTAAAATTTTTTTTTTATAACTTTGTGCCAAATCATCGTAGGAACTTTAAGTCCTGCACAGGGAATTGAACAAATTTTAGTGCCCTTTTGGTGGAACAAGTCAAAAAAAATGTTTAAACTCCGTATACATTGTCAAAGTTGGACATTTTTAAAATTAAAAATCTTGCTTTTTCACATGGATGCTGGAGGGGGGCGAAAAGGTTGCGCTTAAGTTTGAAGGCATGACTTTAAAGTAGACACTTCAAAGTTTCTCGCCCTCGAAGATTCATCGAAATTAGTGATGGGTCTTTCGTTCATTTTTAGTGAGTCAGTTCATTTCGCTCCGCTCAGTAAAGTGAGTCGTTCATTTGAACGACTCTGTAAAACAGCACTGTGCGTTTCAAATGACACCGTGCTACCGTGCTAGTGTGCTGCTCAGCTGAGCTGCTTTGCTCATGTGCTCATGCTCACAGCACTGTGCGCTCGCCTTGTGTGCATGTGCGATGCGCAGCGATGTGGCATGTGCCAAACTACATGAACCTAGCATTTTAGTTAGTTGATAGTTGTGTTCTCGTCTTGATTACTCGTTGCTGCAAACAATAAATTATTGAACGTTGCTTATTGTAGTTGTATATGTATATTGACAATGGAAAATAAACAAAATAAAAATTCTGCAAAAAGGAGTACCTATTGTCTGGCAACATTTTGAAGAATGTTCAACAAATTTAGCAAAATGTTACTATTACTTTTACATTAATGTATTTTTTGCATTTACTTTCCAGTCCTACATTGTTTCCACTTCCCATATTGTTGATTATTTTCATTGTTGTCCGTACAACAGAAACGCCACGCTTCTCAGAATACACAGCACTCAGCACCGTGCGCTGTATGTATGTTTCGTTCATTCCACTTGCACTCGTTCGTCTTTCTGCTAAATAGTAGCACGGAGCTAGTGTGAACTGGTGTGCCGTGCTGAACGAACTAAAGAGTCGTTCGTTCACGGCACACTCAAATGAGTCGTTCATTTTGAACGACTCGTTCATGAACGACCCATCACTAATCGAAATAGATTGAAAATACACCGAGTTATGGCGCTTTGAAAATGGTCGATATTTTTACGAATTTCAAGTGTTTCATTTTTTTTTTCGCCAGTGTATATCAATTTTTTAGACAATCACAATGCCCATGCTCTTCAGTGGGATTTGAACCCATAACCTCGCTGGTCGCTCGGACGACAGTGAGTCTAGGCACGCTAGTCCGCGCGGCCACCGTGGCAGGCATAATAATGATTGACACTCAGAAAAATAATGTGCTTGCATAAATTGATAGCACTCGAAGAGTATTTGCCTCAAAAGCAATAATTAAAATCTTTGTACATACATCAATACTCCACATTCCAAGTACCTATATCACAATCACAAACCATCTCCATTAGATTCCTCAATAAAATCCACTCACTTAATCTCCTTTCTGCATTGATACAAAGACATTTAAATATTGAAATCTTGTGAAGATGTGGCACTAGCACGTGAGTGAGATAGTGTTGTTCCGGCGAGATCAAGCCGTAGCATCGGAGATATTTGATGCGGTAAATCTACGTCTTCGAACTGAAATTGCAAAATAGCTTGACATTTCCCGCTAGCGAGCGTAGCTGCTGACATTTCACGGAGGGGGGGCTCACTGCCACTAGAGATATATTGACATTTAAATTGTTAGCCGACCGGATCTCATAACATATTTGAAGGAGATGGTTTAAATAAAGAGGGATTGAGAGAAGGATTTTTCGCAAGAGAGTTGCAAAGGTTGACTGTTTAATTTCCATCTGTAACTTTCACTGTACTTCTAACACCAAAACAACTTTTATATAAAGAAGAAACAACGATTAATCTTTTTAATGTTAATGTGTCCAAATTTCAGCAAATAATTTTTGAACACTTTTTAACACTATATTGCAATTTTAGCTAGTAATTGTATGAATTTATTACATTATAGCTATTAATATAACAAGAATATTATGCGATTTATAATACCCGAGGATGGTACTAAGCGGCAAGGTGAAACCGAGTCTCTTTGAATATCCAAGGGAACTTAAATCGTATATATTCGCGTTATATTCAAAGCTTAATATCGTATCATCAACTACAGCGATGTTAAAACAAATCAACAATTTTATCTGTCAATTAGTTGACAGTTTGCATATTATAGAAGATTTTGATGTTATTATGGTTGTATCCAACGTATTAAGTTCGTAACTAATGAATTATAAGTATCTAAGGTATTATAACTAACTAATGTATTATGTTGTTTATAATTATCAATAAATATTGTATATTAAAAGGTAATAATAGTTGATGATACGATTAAATAAATAATGAGTATACCAATAATTTATGTATCACGTGGGACAAATTGACTAATTTGATTGGCACCGCTGCTGTTACATATGTCAACTGTTTGTGTTTATTAGTGACATACTGTCAATTTCTCAATCAAAAATTGGTGTTTGTCAAAAATGAAACATAAAATGTATCAAGATAAAGATAATAGAGAAGAAAACGTCAAATTGAGAAAGGTAAATCCACTTTAAAATGTTTTGATAGCAATTGAAGAAACTAAACCTAACATTTGAACTAATACATTATATATTTTCCCCAAATATAACTCGGGCTATGATTAATCATAGGTGAATTTTCATCGACTAATTCATGCTATCACCTATCGCCGTTGCTAATCATAGCACTATATACTATATCGGATTCATAATTATAGTCAGTTGGGTTTGAAGATGAATAGCTTGTTAAAAATAACTTTGTACTAAAATATGCACAATTCTACATTATTATATAAAGTTAAATTTTGTAGGTATTTCGTATTTTTGTATAAAGAACAATATTTTATAGCAAAAATAAAGCCACTCTATTACATACTTCACTCTTCACTCCTTTTTAATGAAACCATATGGCAATATAGCACCTATGACCACACTCATTATACAAAGTGGAATTATAAATTGGAAACACCATTTTTCTCAGAAGTTATAAATATAGGTACAGAAAAATTGTTCATGTAAGCTTTTAGTACTTCTAATAAGCTAAAATAAACTGTATTTTGGTAAACAAAATTAAATTTTTGTATATATTTTACACATTTTACAATTGATAGCAAATAATTTCTGCTTTATAACAGTATTAGAGTTTTCCTTACTAACCTTGATGGATTATAGCCCAGTCAATCTAGACAAAATTTCGACCAAACCCAACACGAAAATGTGTGAAGCTAAAAATTTGATGTCGTAAACAACATATCAAAAGTCCCCAACTCTCCCCCGTCCGCATCCCTTATTTTTTAAGGGTTGAATGTGTAAGTACATTTTTTTGCGTTTATCTCATAAATGGTTAATATTACGAAGAAAAGTGTTATATATGAAATTGTAGAAAATAAAATTTCCTACAAAAAGATGCCATCACTTTTTTACATAGAATTAATAGTTTACGAGAAAATATATATTTTGATAGAACGAAGCTAATTAAATCATGCCTTAACTTTTTTTCTGACACAAAAACGGCTGCAACTTGTGAACGGATATAAAAAACGACTTCCGGTATGAAGGATTCGATTCTACAGACATTTTTCTATCAAATATATTATTTTTATTTTTTCAGGGAGGAGGGGCTAGTTTACCCACTTGACATGACTCGTCCATGGGATATTTCAAAAAGTCTTATTAATGTAACGTAAGGGATGTTACATTAGAATGTACTTGTCATATTCTAAATACGTTTAGGAAATAACATTTTATTGCGAAACATCTCAAAGTGTAGAATGGGATATAACAATTGGGATATTCTGTAATACTTTTAGCAGAACGTACTGGGGATATTAAATTTTATACATTTCTAATTCATCCTGAAAATTTTCAACCTACTGTACGTTATATTTTAATATTATAACGTATATTATGAAAATAATATAGTTGTTTATTGAAAGTCTATGTATGTTTGTTATTTTTCATTTGAAACTATACATTTAAATTAATTTTCTCAAAGAAAATCCTGACAAAGTAAAATTTACATTTGCTTAGTACATCTTGTGATGAAATCCCCGGGATGTTGTCTCCAGTACTTTTTTAACGGTCATGCGCGTTAAACATTCTATGATTCCTTTGTTCAGTTTCATTCTTGCTAGAGCACGTGTGTCGTTGTGATCAAGTAGTATGCTGTTGCTGTTTGATATTGTTGAATTTTTAATAGATTAAACACTTATAAGACACTTTTGTGCTGAAGGTAAGATATATGTTAATAATCTTGATAGTGATGTTGCCATTTAATATATACTGCAAATGGATTTTTATGTTTTGTATAGAATTAGCATGGAAAACTCTCCAAGTTGCAGAAGTGACCTTCCACCAACCAAGGCAGAAAAAATGAGTTTATGTTTAATGGTTTACTTCTACCTCATAATTAACATCTATTTAGTTAATTCTATGATAACAATGATGTATTATGATATTAAGGTGATATGAAAATTAAATAATTAAGGTTAGTTGATTAAGTAAGTATTTTATGTATCTTAAAAACTAATGTTAATGTAATACTTTAATATAGACTTATATGTACTTTATGTATAAATTTTTATTAATATAACGTTTTCAATAAAAACATTTTATGGTATGAACCGTGATTGCCTTTTTAATCATCTTAAAGAAGTCACTAGGAAGACCCCAAAATATCCCATGTTACATCTTGCAGAAGAAACATATAAGATATCCCATCAACAACACATAAAGTTGCAACAGAGATGTTCTGCACAATGTTAAACGAGGGCGGACATTAGCAGTAGCCTGGAAGTACCAGTAACGTAACCGGGCAAAGGCTAGGGATGTTACATGCGGGATGACAACGTTATTAGGATGTTTCTGGGACCAAATTTTGTCAAGTGGGTAGCCTCAATTTTAACATAGAAAATTCAGAAAATGTTGTATTTTTTACATTTTTTGTGTTTAATTAACTCTAATTTCTGAACCAATAAAGATATCGACTTCCGGTTTCCGGTGTTGGATTCCTTGGACATTTTTCTATAAGATAATTATTTTAAAAGCTTTTTGGTTGAGCTGATATTCAAAGTTTTTGTGAGAGAAAAAAGTGAAGTTTTAGTATTTTTTCGGTTAACTGGATTTAATCAACTCTAATTTCTGTCTGGATTAAGATATCGACTTCCAGTTTCCAGAATTGGATTTTTCGGACTTTTTTCTATAAGATGCATTATTTTTAATTACTTTTAAGGTCCTTAATTAAGCCACAATTAATTGTTTTCGCGTAGAGAAAATAGTAACATTTTAGTATTTTTCTTTTGTTTCCTGTGTTTAATCAACTCTAATTTCTGAGTGGATTCAGATATCGACTTCCGGTTTCCAGCATTGGATTTCTCGGACATTTTTCTATTGTTTTTAAAACTTTTAAAGTGCTCAGTTAGGCAGCAATTTAAAGTTGACACAAAAAGTTGTAATAATACACTATCATTTTTTAAATTTCTATATTAAATTATGGCTAAACCAGGCCCCCCTGAAAAATTAAAAATAATATATTTAATAGAAAAATGTCTGTAGAATCGAATTCTTGAAATCGGAAGTCGTTTTTTCTATCCGTTCGCATGTTACAGCCGTTTTTGTGTCAGGAAACAAAGTTAAGGCATAATTTAATTAGCTTCGTTCTATCAAAATATATTTTCTCGTTTTTCTCGTAAACTATTAGTTCTATGTAAAAACGTAATGACATCTTTTTGTAGGAAATTTTATTTTCAATTTCATATATAACACTTTTCTCCGTAATATTAACCATTTATGAGATAAACGCAAAAAACAAAAAATGTACACATTCAACCCTTAAAAAATAAGGAATGCGGATGGGGGCGAGTTGGGGACTTTTTATATGTTTTTTAGGACATCAAATAGAACATGAATACACATTTTTAGCTTCACACACATTTTCGTGTTGGGTTAAAACCTAGATTGACTAGGCTATTATGAGATATTAAAAAAGAAAAAATTTTTTTTAAATGTTTCTTCTCAAAATAAAATGTGCCTTAAAAACAAAATTTGGCGGTTTTGAGTCATTTTTTATTGTTTTTGCGATGCAATAAAGTTTGTGGTAGTATAATAATAAAATAATTCGTTTTTATATTGTACATTGTTTATAATAGTAATTTTGTTCTCAAGGCACACTTTATTTTGAGAAAATAGGTACATTTTTTTTTCTTTAATATCTCAAAAACTATCAAAGTTAGAAAAACTCTCTTATACTGTTATAAAACAAAAATTATTTTCTATCAATTAATGTAAAAATATACAGCATGTACCATTTAAGAAAAGTACAAAATAGTTATATCTACAAAAAAAAATATTTTTTGCACATTTATACATATTCTATTAGCTTATTAGAAGTACTAAAAACTTACCTGAACAATTTTTCTGTATCTATTACAACTTCCGAGTAAAATGATGTTTCCAATTTCAAATTCTACCCTGTCTATAGAAACTTTTCTTAAAAGTTGGCGAACCTTACTGTTACAGCATAGGTAAACGTCAAATCGAGTGTCATTATGAATCGTAACATATAGATATGAATACCTATAGCTCATGTTAACAGAACACAGAAAAAGTCACCAGTTATATCCATAATAAATACCCACGCTGCAAAACACATAAACTCCTCCCATTTCTGACAAGCCAATCAACCAAAGTAGCTTTCATCCACCGCTGAAACTTCCACTGCCATCTTAGAACTTCAACTTTCTCTTCGGCGTTCGGCAAGACGTCAGAGAGAGGACTCAACCCGCAGCGTAAAGCAGAGCTTCTCGGGCACATATTTCACGTGTGCCAATAACTTTTATAATACGTACGTTCTGTGGCGAGGGGCAGACAAATATATCACATTGCCCGCCAATGGACGACTGTGCAGTGGTGGCGAAGCAGAAAAAATTGTGGGCTTTATTTTATTCTGCCAATAATTATAGAATGGTAAATGTTATAGACCCGTTTAGTTACAGCACTATATAAACGAATAGCTGACTCGTCCGCTATATTGAAGCTAACAGCTGTTTGACACATCATACAACCTATGTAATAGAGGGAAGTATTGTAATCGTGATTTTCTGACAGTTTGAGATTTTGGTGAATCTTCACGTTTTAGACCCTACTGAACCCAAAAAACATAATTTTAAAAAAAGTCGGTCTGCCGGTCTGTGTGTCTGTCTGGATGTTGCATAACTTAAAAACGCGTTGAAATTTTGGACTGAAATTTTATATTTAAGATCTTGAGCCAAATTCTGACTTCAAGTTCGTTAATCAGCTTTATTCAACCAGTGGTACCAACTTTATAAACATAATTTTTTTATTTTTATCAAAATACTATCGTCTGTGGTATCAAATTAAAGCTCTCGGGAAAATAATTCTAGTAGAAAGATAAAAATAACATTTAACCGATCGTCAATTTTTTTAAATACATTATTCAAATTATACCGAGTTTGGTGTCAATTTAAAGCTCTCGGGGAGACGAATTTAGTAAAAATGTAAAAAAATGACATTTATGCGATATTCAATCAAGTTGGTATCAACTTAAATCGTTTGGGAAAAAAGATAAATTTTGCTGAATAAAGCATAAAATTAAAGGCGTTACGAAATAAGTTATTAAAACTTATAGTCGGGGAAGTACTGTGGTGGACACAGCAGATTTTTTAAGGTATATTAATATTAATGACGGGTTGTTCCACAGCTAATTGATTAAACCACTCCAGAAATGGATTTAAATTTGTTAAGTAGGCATTTTCAATTATTATTAACTATAAAATTTAATGAAACTATTATATAACCTTACATTTTTTATTTTATCTGTAAGTGTTATAAATGACTTAAAATCATCGTTAATTTGATAGTTTTCTAAATGTTGAATGTAGTTTAACATTTTTATATGATATTTAAGTTTCCTGCAGATCCAAAAAGAAGAAGGTGACAGATTTGGAATTCAACCCAAAACAATAGCTTGTGTACCGTGATTTTCTTATAAATATAAGAAATATAAATATAAAAAATAACATTTGGATTAAATTTATCAACAAAGTCTTGAATAATTAATCATTAGCATCAAATTACTTGACAGTATTGTAACTACATTGGGCTCCAAGACGGCGGATAGGTCTGCTGTCCGTTTAGTGATTACGTCACACTAAGACCGTTGCTATGCAAGTCGGTAAAACAGGCAGATTTGACGTTTGCCGTTTGACAATAATTGCGACTTTAAATTTATTTTGAGATTTAATTATTTTAAAGTGGCTTAAGAACACGTAATAAAGTTTAGTTCTGTAGTGAATTATTTTATAAATGATTTTTGAGTATCAAACCAAACTGTTTTATCGACTAGCATAGCAATTATCTTAACAAGGTGTGACCATTTTCTTGTTTGGAACCAGGGAGTGACATCACAGTGAAATTCATCTACTTCTAGACCGATTCGTCGAGTGCAGTCCACGGCGTATAAAATCGCGGCGGCGACACATGGGACTTCGGCGTCTAAAATAATGGCGTACAATTTCTATCTCGACTACAGGGTTCACGGTACCACGGAATATAATTTCACCGTGTCTGAAAGTAGTAAGGGCCACGATATCTAAGATCACCATGTCGATACATGGGGCCACAGCGCACAACGTATAATGTAACATGTTCCTCAGTCTTGTCACTCGGTCTTGGTAAAAACTATGAATAAACTGAACTAAATAAAGAACCTCATATCCTTCTTGAGTCCCACATACTCGGTTTTGGTAGAAATTAAATAAAGAACCGAATACCCTTCTTGAATCCCACATTATTCGGTTTTGGTAGGAACTGTGGCACCACAGAAAAGGTGACAATACTGATGAACTTGTTATTATACGCCGTGGCCCCGTGTGTCGACGCCGTGGCCTCGTGTCGACACCGTGATTTTAGATACCGTGGCCCTCATTGCTTTTAGATATGGTGATATTATACACCGTGGACCCTGTGGTGGGAATACGTTATTTGTGCTGCTAGGCAGTAAAGTATCTTATTTCTGGTCCGAAAGATGAAATAGACAGCCGAGGCGCAGCCGAGGTTGGATTTTTCTTGAGGACCAGAAAAGCACTTTACTGGCATGTAGCACATAATATTTTTTATCTTACACAAAAAACCAACACAATAAAACCAAAGGTTATTTCCTTGGCGGCATTTTTAATTTCTTCTGGTGTGCAAAGTAAAACTTCATTAGAATTAAAAGAGTCATCATCATTACCCATACCAACAATATTGTTTATTTAATAATTTAGTAATAATAAATACACGTTTTATAAACTTGAAAACTGCTTATAATTCACACCTTTCAAATACTTATTTTCACAGCAGAGCAGGTCGTGTATTTATAATACACTTGGCGCCGTCTGTTGGTTTGCAACGAAATTATTTTCCAGGTGGCATTTTAAATTTAATTACCAACAATATTGTTCATTTTAATTCGCAGTAATGATAAATACACTGAATAAACTTGAAAACTGCTTATAATATTTAATTCACACCTTTCAAATATTTATTTTGACAGCAGAACGTGTATTTATAATACACTTGGCGCCATCTGTTGCGCACGAAATTATTTTCCAGCCTAGGCATTTTCTTGTTTTTTGTAGATCTGACCGACAAATATTTACTTTCTTGCGTAATTAGACGCAGTAAAATCGTATTTTCTGTTTGTGTAAGATAAAAAAAATTATCTAGATGATAGATAATAGATAAATAATTATAATCTAAGATATTTATTAGATAATTTGTAGATAGATTTCTTTATTTCCAGGATTCAGAAGCATGAAAGAATCTGCAAAGAATCCATATGTGAACAAGGTTAAGAGACTGGTTTCAACACCAGAAAATAAAAATCTAGAATATGCATATACAGGAAAACGCAATATAAAAAAATGCAAATCGGTAGCTGCATCAAAAGATCTACAATTTTAGTTTCGGCATAAATGCAAACACAGAAAACAGAAAGATGCAATTTCAGAAAAGTTTTAGTCAAAGCCGTGTATATGGGACTAAAGAATGGTACTGGGTTGTTCATTTAGTTCAGTTCAACCTAATTCATGTATTCCACTTGCGTTGAAAACTAGTTTTCTAGAATTGCATCTTCCTGTGTTTGCATTTATGCCGAATCTAATTTACATTTTTCTGTAAATTAATGTATTTTATTACTCATAAATTTTCTAGATTTGCATATTCTGATGTTGCATTTTCCTGTGTATGAATATTCTCAATTTTTATATTTTAGATTGTTCAGGTCCATAAAATTAATATGGCGAGATAGCACAGTGATAGAGAGTGCTTAGCTCTGATTGCAGTGGTCATGAGTTCGAATCTGGTTCAGGTGTGAAATTTTCATGGTTTGACTCGGATCGGTATCTACTCTCGTCACCATTCCAAGTTGGGAAACAATTAACTTGGCAACCTAAAAACTATCTTTAAGGAGGTGGTAGGATTTTATAAATAAAAACCCAAAACGTCTTGGTTCACACTGTTCCAAAATTTATTTAAAATGCGACCGGTTTCGACCACTTGGTGGTCATTTTCAAGCTAACCGGCGTGACTACAAAGAAATAAAATGTTTTAGGGATAAAAAACTATCTGGCACCAGCTACTGGTTGCAACAAGGGGAAAACAACTTTAAAGTCTAGTGCTATAGATTGAATCTTCAATGAGCCTTGGAGAAGATGAATTTCTAATTTTTTCAAGATTCAGAAACATGAAAGAATCCTCTAAGAATCCGTGTGTGAACATGGTTTAAGGCCGAATCTCGCTCAGTGACCATTAAAATCAAAGTAAAATAAATAAATAAAATCACGGTGTCGACACATGTGGCCACGGCGTCTATACAGGTTGGTGGAGGTGAAATGCGAACATAGGGAACATACATGACAATCGAACTTTCATGCCAGGTATCTTGATATATTTTGTAGTAGTGTCACAAAACGAAGTAATATGATTTTGTGTGGCAAAAAGAGTAATCAAGAACAGAAATATTAATAAAATCTAAAAGTGCATGTAAATTTTCTTGTTCTGCTCGTACACATACGTTATTATGCAAAGAAAATATTTTAAAGAAAATAAAAATTTCAATAATATGACAGCTACTTTGACATTGACAGTACTTATTCCACGTATATCAAGATGCCTAGCATGATAACTCCATTGTCATATATTTCCCTATGTTCGCATTTCACCTCCACCAACCTGTATAATCATGAATCATGACATATAGTTTCTACCCCACCACAGAATTCACGGCGTATAATTTCACCGTGTTTAAGAGCAGTGAGGGCCACGGTGATCCACGACGTCGATACATGAGGTCACGGCGTATAATAACATATCCATTGTCCCATTTTCGGTGGTTCTATCTAGAGTATCTACCAAAACCGAATATGTCGAATTCAAAAAGGGTATTGGGTTCTTTATTTAGTTCAGTTTAATGAGAGTTTTACCAAAAGCGAGTATGTGAGACTCAAGAAGGGTATGAGCTTCTTTATGTAGTTCAGTTCATTTATAGATTTTACCAAAACCGAGTAAAAAGACTGATGAACATGTTATTTAGGTACCCATGTGTGTCCCCAAGTGTCGACGCCGTAAATTTGGACGCAATGACCCGCATTGCTTTTAGAAACGGTGAAATTATACGCCGTGGAGCGTATGGTGGGGATAGAAATTATACGTCATAATTTTAGACGCCGTGATTTTTAGTGATGTAAAATAACGATCATTTTAAAACAAAAATGATGTGACCGTCATTTTCTATCATATTAGGTCATTTTTGTTTTTTATTATTAAATATATACATTCGAAATTCGAACTAGCACTTGTACTACCATTATTATTTCGTATAACGAAATATTTAAATGAAATATAAATTTTTCGCATTTTCACTAATCACTAGAGGTCCTACTCTACTAAATGCTGACATAATGACTGAAAAAAGACGTTCACGCTTATACTCTTGTACCATAGATGTGCATTGATAGAAAAGTTCGTTTTTGTCATACCTGCACAAAAAGTAACCTTTTTCGTGCCTGTTTTACGTGCGCAAAGTGGCTTATTTTTTAACTAGACAAAAATGCGTGCGCAAAGTACAAGCGTGCGGGAATAGCGTGCGCAAAATTTCACTTTGCGCACGCAAATTGAACACTCACACAGTTTTCTGTAGTTACCGACACGAAATGTGCGCGTAGCACTAGCGCCACACACGTGATAATCTAATACTAAAGGCACGTGAACAGCTGTAGTACCTACTTCTCTATGCATAGTTTCTACTGTCGACTATTGTGCAGATTGTGCATTGGATATTGGATCTAATGGACAATAATATTTTATTCTTATATTTTAATGTTCTTTTCTTTACTGTTAATAATTAGTTTCTTATGCTTTTACATGTAGGTAAATATTAGTTACTTTTTCATTTTATACATATTAATTTTAAAAGTAGGTATTCATTTTATCTTTTGATAAGTAAGGTCACTCAAAAGGTTACTTTTTGTGCAGTAATGACAAAAAATATCGTGTGCATCTCGTGAGCAAAGGCGCAATTGCGCTTGGCTTCGTTGCAGCCCTCGTCGTAGCGACCCTCGGCCTCCTCGGCTCGGGCTGCAACTCGCCTCGCGCAATTGCTTACTTTGCGCACTAGATACACAATATACTATTTTGTTCGTGACCGTCATAATTTACAATGGCAAACGCATCATTTTAGAAATGACATACGTTATTTTTAAAATGATATGCGTCATTTCAAAATGACAGAAAATTGACGGTCTCGTCATTAAGGAGTGTCGATACCTAAATGCAGGATTTCACTGTGCGGCTTGTTACACATAAATAAAGGACAAAATTAAATTAATTTAAATAAATTAATACAACGCTTTATGAACTATTTCATTTAGAAAATTAAATTACAAATGGGTCAATACAGCCGTCAAAATGGCGAAAAACGATATTCAGTTGTTCCGTTAAAACGTATCAATATTAAGATTTTTCAAACAAATGAGATATATTTTTAAATAGCTGAAGGTTGTCCTCAAGTGCGTCTAACGCCACTTTTTTAAATTTTTTGTTTTAATTATGTGATAAAATACGTATACCGTGAGTTTTATTTAACGTGAAACATGGGATCTTTCATATCCATGGTTACGAATTTGACAGCAATGTATTAGAGCGATTCATTTAAAATAGAACATAGGCTGTCATTATCAAGTAAATATTACCTGTCAATTAGGGTTGTGTTGTTGAAAATAAGGTATACAATTGAAGAAAAGGTGCAAATGATACGTTGGTATAATGCAGATGTTAGCCTCAGATAAGTACCTATCTGATTTATTTCGTGTATTTGAGAATTTGTTATAAATTGTATTGTGAAAAAATATCTATTAAATGTTTATATTTCTTGCAATTTTTTTTATATCTAAAATGATTAGAAATACATACATATTTCATTTGCTATGATCTATTTTAAATGAAACGCTCTAATACATTGCTGTCAAATTCGTAACCATGGATATGAAAGATCCCATGTTTCACGTTAAATAAAACTCACGGTATACCTATAAAAAGTTCAATACTATTTGTAACAAGTAGATTTACCTTGCACACGTCAATTTTTTGAATGCGTTCTCAGAAAAATACACGAAACACAAGCAGCAAATTTTTTTATCACTTACGAACGGATCAGTTGATCAGATACTTGCAGCATTGCGCGCAACAAATAACAAGCAGTTCCAGTACCAGCATGAATATAAAAAAATAGAGTACTAAAATGAAAAAAAGTGGCATTAGACGCATTTAGAGACCAGCTTTATCTATTCAAAAATGTATTTGTTATTCTAAAAAAAATTAGGTACCTACTTCAATTTTAAGGAATAAACTAAACTTACTTTTCAGCATTATTACGTCGGTAGTGACCCCCCTTCAACTCTGACGGTCATTCTAAAAATGACCGTGGCCGACAACTGTCATTTATTCTACTCGCATCACTAGTGATTTTATACGCCGTGGCCCGCACTCATCTGACCCCAGCTCCCCTGCGAAAACGTCTGGTACGCCTATGAGTTAAGGGACAACAGGAAACGGGACATCATTCAGGAATTCCAATTATTGCACTGTGACATTTTAATTAATCGACAAAATCGTTTTTCGAAATGAAACTGCAAACTGAAATTGTGCAAACTAGCATATACCGGCCAGGCAGGCGGTAGTGGACGTGAATACAATCTAAACAACGGCATTTTGGTTGTGTTTGTGTCCTGTGCGACTACATGAGAATGTGATTACAAACAGAGTGTTTTCAAATAAATAAAACAGGAGGATGAAGTTACAGTGATTCTTTTGGTCACTTCTGCTATGTCATTTACGGGGAATTCTCCAGTAGTCTTATTTAAACTGATTATTTCCCTCTTTACAAATTAGATCAATTTAAATTTTTCAGTCTGCTTTTAAACTTGGGGTAATAACAAATTATACCTCATTTCAGCTAAGTAAAATCTGTGGTGGCTACCACTGTACCTACTTCCTCTACCATAAATTTTACGTAGGCGATGTCAAAATGACATCTGTCAATGCCAAGGTGACAGGAGTCAATGTCAAAGTGACCGTAGTTATTGGGTGACTTTTAAAATTCTAGATTTTAATTGAATTTATTATAAGTTTTAGACATGACATAATACGAACTATATATAAATTAAATTAAGTAATAAAATTGAAAGCGCAAATGTGTGTGTGTGTATGTGTGTGTGTGTGTGGATGGATGGCTGGGTGGATGTGTGGATGGATGTGAGAGGTACGTTAACTCAAATTCCACTGAATAAAAAAAAATTGAAATTTTGTACATAATATTCTGACTTCTGACCCCCTAGATTCGATCTGACTAGATTTTGGTGTTGATCGTGCAACCGGAAGTGGTAGTTTCTTGAAGATCTGAAGAGGTTTTCTGGAATATCCTCAAAATTTATGAATTAATAGGAATTTTTTAAATAACATTGTATTCCAAATGTTATTATCTACAATTTGTATTCAAAACGTTGTTTCTATCTAACACCATTATCCAATTACAAGAAGTTAAAAATTCTTCAAATTTGTTACAATTTTGATTTATGCCTATCAATGAAAATAAAAAATAAAATATTTGAATTTTAATTAAATTTTTGACTTTTGACAAATTGAAATTGAAAATATGAAATGTTATTTATTATTTATATGGTCATGATAAACCTGAATAATATTATTTTTTTAAACAACAATTCCTGAATTTCCTTCTACAATAATGGTATATTTGTGAGTAAGTACCTTCATACACACTTATTATATTAGTAAAATAGTAGAGTATGGCGAGAGGTCATGTGTTAGCCACGTCAATTTTTTTTGATTCAGTAGGGTCTAAAACGTAAAGATTCATCAAAATTTCGAACTATCAAAAAATCACGATTACAATACTTCCCCTTTACACTAACAAACACTTTTTTCCGTTAACATTACTTACCTTCATATTTTAAATTTCATAGTTACATCAAAGAACTAGTACATGATTTTATAGATGACATCTTTATTCACAAATAATATATTCTTTAAGTTCGCGCCGAATTTTGAACTAATAAAATAAATAATAAATAAAATAAAACGGAATTCATTCGCAGTACAATCTGCTTTTTTCTTAGGCGAAATGAGGTATAATTTGAAGTGATTTCGGAACTATTGGAGTATAAAAGCCCTGTTCACACAGATTATTTCATGCTTTTAAATCCTTCCAAAAATAATCCTAGTCAGAATTGCCTGTCTTGAAAACGAGTAATTTTTAATTCATGACAGCTTTAAAACAGTGAATTTATTTTTTCAGAATTCAAAGCATGAACGAATCTTTAAAAAATCAATGTGTGAACTGGGTTTAAGAGAAGGAGATCCATATAAATATTTCTACTACCATATGCTTTAATTTACTTATTAAAGATGCATTGTATGTACTTGAATGACATTCATTTAGATTTTTTAAAATGAAAGCATGGGAGTAAAAAAATAGTGTATGCAACTCGTGTCGTAAATTTCATACTCGCGTATTAATAGCTATCACTTTAAACTAATATACTTACGGTGATCATTGTTTACACCTGAAAATACAGTACAAAAGAAGACAAAAAGCGTGCGAAGCACGCTAAAAGACGTGCACTTCGCGTTGGTCCGGGGGTGAGGCTCGGGAGGAGGAAATCCCCTCCCCGAAGAAATTTTTGAGAACATACACTTCTGAACGTTATTTTAAAGAATTCTTAATGCAAAAATTTAAAAGATTAATCCAAACTGAATAAAATTTACCTACAGTTACAAAAATTTGATTGAACTAAGACGTTTGTAAACACTTTCTGTTCATTTAAAGATAGAATTACACAAAATAAGCATAACATTTTAGTAACTTTAACGAGTAGGTAGGTACCAAGTTCAGAGTATGAGTTTTTATAGTTATTTTATGTTTTACTGTGTGCGGTTTTCTTTCATTTCACAGCGCGGTCTACCGGTAAATTAGGTTGCATTTATATGTGTGTTTCTGCAAACGAACCTTTAATACATTTACTAAAGGCTCGTTCACAAAAGCGCACATTTGCTAACATTCAGCAATTTAAAAAGTATACAATTTTCATAATAAAATATAGTACAGAAAATAAAACGCAGTACAAATACATTTCAAAAAAATCTGATTTTGTCAGCAATAGACCTCCCACCATATCCTACACTTTTAACTACTGTTATAAATATAGTTTGTTTGGGGTACCCACAAGAATATTTTAGTCATTTTACGTAAACTGAAGAAGATGATTTAAATGAAGTGTCACTTTTGTTACTGTCACTGTCGTCGCTGTTATAATTAATTAAATTTTACGAAGTAAAATAATAATGTTAAACAATCATGGACAACAAGATATTGATATTTCAAAATTCTATAAATTATAAATAATGCTTTAATTCGTAAATAGTACCATATACAGAAAAATATATGAAATAATATACTAATTGCAGATAATATAATATAATCGTTCATTAGAAATAAAAATATTATCATACACTTATTATGAATCGAAATAATTAATAAAAACATTACCTCCGATTCGTGGATTGTATCCAAAATTTACTGGGTTCTTAAGATTCGTATTAAAACCTTAAATATAAAATTTGGTTGTTTAATGTTTGATATTTTTTGAGTTATCGTCAACGAAAAAATTGTAACATACGGACACACACACACACACGCGTACACAGACATCATTTAGAAAAAGTTAAATTCGTATTCTAGGGAGCCTAAAACGTGCTTATTTACTAAAAACTTACACCCGTCACAATACCTCCCATTATAGAATATAAGGCGGGAGGTAATAATACAGTACAACACCTTCGTACTGTATAATACAGTACGAATGGTCACTGTAAATATACTATTAATTTCGCCATAGACTTCATCCACATTTATTTTCGCGGAACATTACTTGCGATCATTATCTTCTTGAAGTATTGACAAGTCCTCGGTTATTATTTTTTACTCTCCGCAGCGCCACAGCCGTGACTGTCACATTTCCCCCAAAGAAAATTAAATTAAAAACTGCCCCTTTTCCATTTCCTGATATTCAACCCACCCCTTACCCCACTATACTATCTTTTCCAATAAAAGAATCTGTCGCTGTCCAGAGTTCGTGTCAATGTTACTTGGTCCAGTCTTCACTGACAAGAACAGAGATGAAAAATCGTTATTCAATTGTTGTGCACATCATGGATAGCGTGATGGCCGAGGTATCATTGACGTACATAGAATTTTTCCCAGAGGGGGTAGAATAGGCTCCTCCGCCATTTGTACATCCCGTTTACCTTATGTAAGGGAGGTATTAGAATCATACTATTGTTTTAAGTGGATGAAAACTAATTAGTGTCCTTACAAGTTCTTCTGATAGACAAACAATATACCCTTGGAACAAAGACTTTCCCACAAAAATAAAAATTCCTAAAAATAGTATATTATTTAATAAGGAGCTAAAGTGGAACTTTTTGTCACTTAGCTCCGAATAAAATATGCTATTTTTTCTTCAGACGTCGAAACCTTACAATAAAATTGATATTCGTGTAAGAAAATTTATTAAAATAATTCGGATTGAAATAATATAGTCTTTGATTTATTTTGTATAAAACTTTGAATTAAATTTTATTGACAGCTGCAATTTGATTGGTTCACCAGCGGCAGATAATATTATCTGACGCTCACAGCGGCAGGTAATATTATTGTCTGCCGCTCTCAGAAAAGTAAAACTTTAGCTGTTTCTATGGAGATATGAAATATTATGATTTTCTGACGTTTGAAGAAAAAAGTGGTTTCTCATATTTTAACATGAAGGTTATCTTTACTAGCAAACCAAGTGAAAAAATAGTATTTTCATGTAACACAGTAATCAAATCAAAACTTCAAATTCAAAAAACACCCCGAATAAAATTCACCTACTTTTTAACGCTTTATCTTAAAAAAGATGTGTACAATAGTCAAACAAACAAAATTATTTTAAAACACTGACAAACAAAAGATAATTAATACATGAATATACCATGAGTTTATTTTAACATGAAACATACAGTTTTTATATCCATGGATACAAATTTGACAGCAATGTATTAGAGTGTTCTTTTTAAAATGAAACATAGGGAACACAAACTATCTATCTCCAGACAAGACAGCTATGGTTATTATTTTTTACTCTGTACAGTAGCGCTAACTTACGGTGCTAGGATGAACTTAATCAAAGCTATCTTGATAATTTTTATAAGAGTATTAAAATTTGACATAAAATTCCAAAAACTTTAAATGAAACACAAGTGTCCAATTTAAATAATATATTGGAAACATATTAATAATGCAATTGTAATATAATTCAAAAATAAATAATAAGTTTTGCAATTTCTTTGAATAGGATTACGTCTGACAGTTAGTAACAAATGGAATAACACATTTAGCACGTTTACAAATAAAGTTATTCTTCTTCTTACGATTTTTCCCTTATGTCAAAGTTTAAAACTGGTACAATTCACATAATAAAAGTAATCACAATACTGATCATATTCATAATAACTGTTAAGAGATTCAAACTACACCGTGACACGTGCTGAATTATACATAAAACAAAATAATAATTTTTTTGACATTTCATCTAAACCATTTTGATTGGTTAGAATTATTTCGAACACAAACCGGAAAACACCTAATGCCATCTCTTGATGCTAGATAGAACTAAATACGAATTCAAGGACAAACAATAGAGCTGACAGCCCCCTGATAGGGAATCAATTTAAATGTATTATTCGTGAACAATATAAGATATTTGAGCAGCTGCAATAGTTCCAAGGAACGCTTTCAACATAAACTTTTAATTGTTCAAAGAATAAATCGTATTTCCAGGTAGCAGCAGTGTGACACCAATTAACAAATTCAAATTTATTCCCTATGTTTCATTTTAAAAAGGACACTCTAATACATTGCTGTCAAACTCGTAACCATGGATATGATATACCCATGTTTCACGTTAAAATAAACTCACGGTATTTAAACAAACGTTATTGTACAAATGGTGGGTTATCGTGAATATGGCACCACCCAACTATATATTTTTTTAAAAATGAAGAGAAATAAATTCAAACAAACAACTATAATATATAGCAAACATTTGAAAACGCATCTAAATGAACTAATTTATGTAACAAAAATTGTTTAAATATGGGTGGTGCCAAGTTCACAGACGTGAGAAACGTAACAAACGTGTCATGTTGTGAGTCAGTGTCAAGTAATTATAACAATTTATTATGTGATGATTTTTGCAATTTAATTTGAAAAAAAATCAAATCAAAAATTCAAATCTATCAACAAATTCAAAAAACACCCCGAATAAAATTCACCTACTTTTTAACGCTTTATCCGAATCTGCAATAAAAAATAGGGGGTTTTATTTAAAATTTTGAAGTTGGCCCCCGGTATTCCCCCCCCCCTCCCCTGGAGGTCTGGTGGGAAAGGTCGACGGCATCAGATGTCCCCCTCATAACCATTAACTTTTTATTTGGAACACTTTTTGCTTCACCTTACTATTTCAAAGTTATCGCTAGTGGCGGATTAAAATGGGACATTCTGTATAAGTCCAAAATTAAATTAATGAAAATTGAATATTTTATATGGTGACGTAGAATTTTGGCGCGCCGTTTCGGAAAATATTTATTCACATTATTAATATATTTAGTTAACTTTACTATTATATTATTTTGTAGGACACAAAATATTTTTTAACACAGTTACAAAATAATTTTTTCACGAACGGCGAGTGGTGTTATTTAATATAGATTCGAGCTTGAAACATTTTCAGGCAGATGGCTCCTGTGTCGCTCTTATAAGGCACGGGCACGTTACACAACATCACAACAAAAGGTAATCGCTCTACTAACTGTCATTATCATCGGTGATAGCGCTATCATAGATGATAATCACTTGTAATATTACCCTAGAATATAATAACACTTTTATGAGATTTGTGAGATAAGAGTATCTTCAGTTTGACAATAGAGTACTTGCAACAAGGTCACAAACAGTCACGTGACAGTCAAAAACAAAGCGCGCAAACCTGTTTGTGGACAACCCAACAAAATTTTAACATGGAGTTTACTTTTGTAAAAATATCTTTTATTCACATTCTACGTTGATTTAAAAAAAGAAAACGTATGAAGTTGATTAAGGTAAGTTCATATATTATACTGGTTACTTAAAATAATCCTAAATATAAAGCACTTTTAAAATATCATATGTTAAAAGTGTGGTATTGAACTGTTGTCATAATAAAAACAATTTATAAAACTGTAATATAGGTACCCGTTATTTTTAGTACATTTTCTTACACATTAAGAAATGTTTTAAGTTTATTAATTTAACAATTAGTGAAAATCCATGCACTTGATGATACAAAACCAACTTAACCTATACATTTAATGTGTTAGTAATACAAGTTTCATTTAAAATATGCTTGTTTTATATGTATTTATTTAATACAGCTGTATTATACATACACTTACCTTTCTTGAAAAGTATACAATATAAGGTAAATGAAACACGCAATTAATACTGGAAAAACACAAAAATAACTCATAAGAACCAAAACCGCCATAAGACACAATGTTAACCTGAACAGCAGTTGTCCACAAACAGAATCCCGCCAAATCCGAAACATTGGCCACGCCTCCTGCAAGTACTCTATTAGTAGAGCGCCCGTGCCTTATAAGAGCGATACAGGAGCCATCTGATGGAAAATGTTTCAAGCTCGAATCTATATTAAATAACACCACTCGCCGTTCGTGAAAAAATTATTTTGTAACTGTGTTAAAAATATTTTGTTTACTACAAAATAATATAATAATATAATAGTAAATATTGTGATTAATTATTTATTTATTTATTTATTTTGATTGTAACCATTCTACAGAATTAACTCCCAATTACAGAATGGTAGATGTTATTATAGTGGAATCCAACCACTCGGGCACAGTGGTATTATTGTCGGTTGCGCTGTGAATCGAACTGGGAACCGCAAGCATGCTAGGCGCAGAGCTAACCACTGAAATATCAAAATACTTAATCAAAGTACTACTTCCGGTTTGGGAATTGCTACAAAAATAAATGGATTTTTAAGATTCGTATTAAAATGTTTAATATATAATTTGGTTGTTAAATGTATGCTATTTTTTAAGTTACCGCTACGAAAAATTGTAACATACACACGCGCATAGTTATCATTTATCATTAAGAAAAAGGTAAATTCGTATCTAGAGACCCTAAAACGGGCTTATTCTCTAAAAACTCATACTCGAAAATTTTGATCCGGCACAATACCTCCCCTTATAGAATATAAGGCGGCAGGTAAAAATTCAAGATTAGGTACACAAAATATCCCTATGTGTTAAAAAGTCCCTCCATTGTCTACGCCACTGTTGATGCTCTGAGGTTGCAATGTTAGCGGATCACCAACTTCGTCACGTGATACAAAGAGACGAGATAGTGTTCAGTGTTGTACACTATAGTGTAAAGGAGTAATGCAGTGTAGTATAGCATAGTTTGTATCTACTTGCAAAGAACATGCATCGAGAGATTGAAATTGCTTTTTCGTTTTTGTGATCACAATAAGATGTTGAAAACTGATGACAATGATTTTACTTTTATAGTTCTATTGATAAAGAAGGCAGTAGCTAAGCGGATTTAAGCAAAGCTCTCTCCATGACATGCACATTGTGTTTGACATACGAACCCGGAGTTCAAGTCCCTCGGTCGTTAAATTGTAAAACATCTTGCAAGTAAATCAAGCTGACCACTTGGTCGCTCCGTTGCCGCTTTGAATTTCAAAGGACGTAGCACGAATCGGTCGAAGTGGTCGGGGTACACTTTTGTAGACTAGAATCTAATACAAAATTAATCATGGAGCACTACACGACGGAAATCGTGATAAATTAACACAGGTTATTATGAAAATGAAGAAGTGCATACCGCGTATCGACCTTCTGAACGAACAATTTGTGGGACCAATTGGAAGATCAAGGATCTCTGGTTTCAATAAGATGGTGCCACTAGTCACACAGTAGCAGAAACAATCACGTTACTGCGCAAAAAATTTGATAAGTTCATTAATGAGCTTTATTCAAAGAGCGGTACCTACCAACTTTATAAACTGAATTTTTTAAATTTTTATTAGAATAGGTGTCTACTATCGAGTGTGGTATCAAATTAAAGCTCTCGGGAAAATATCTCTAGTATATGATTAAAAATAACATTTAAACGATCATCATTTTTTAGACAAGTTTAGTAAGAATGCAAAAAATGACATTTTACTTTTTTAATTTTTTTAAATAATTCGTTGAATTATACCGAGTTTGATGTCTATAAAAGCTAAGAGATAAGTTTAGTAACAACGTAACAAATGATGAATAAAAAGCAAAATTTTGACTGAAAATCCAGCAATTTTGCTTTTTATTCATCGCCCTTACCAGTCACGAGTTCAACTTAGTAACAAATGATATTTATGCGATTTTTAATTATTTCTCCAAAAATTATTTAAATTTTTTCAAGTATATTATCAAATTAAAGCTCTCTGGAACAGAATTCTAGCTTAAACGATGATCCATAATAATTGATTTTTCACATGTTATTCAAATTATGCCGAAGTTGGTATCAACTTAAATATTTTGGAAAGCAGATTTTTTTAAAATTTTGCTGAATGAAGCATAAAATTAAAGCCTTTATTAAAACTGATAGTCGGGGAAGAACGGTGGTATGGCATCAGCAGACTTGTATTTTTGCTGTTTTCGTTTAATGCTTTCATCAGGAAGCCTCACCTGACTAATTACTCTATATAAGTGGGTGTCAATTCTGTCGAATGATTACGAGCACAATAAAATAAATATTATAACAAGCTCTTGTGAGACATTTCACATGGCACTAAATGCGCCTGTGTAAATACTTATCACAATATTATTCAATGAAATATAAATAGCTAAAAACGCATTGCAAGTTATTTCCATTGAAAACTGTCGCCCAACTGTCAACTCCTTGCAACAATAATGACTTCACGTGTCAGCCAACCTGGCCACGTGTTAATCAAAACTCTTATAACTTGGCACGTGCATGACAAACCACGTGTTCAAATAAATTATACACGTGACACCACTTGCTGTTTGAATGGCTGCTATTCAGGAAAAGCCTTCAGTGTTGAATGGACACAAATGAGCTGTAGTTATGTGAATTATTGTTGTATGAAAATTGTGATTTAAATTACTTGTGGAATATAAAAATTCATTACACCATTCTGTCTTTGTGACAATCAAATAGAAGTCACACTAAATCATTTATTTTTCAACTGTCCATTATAGGCACAAACACAACAAACTTTATATTTTGAATTGGGAACCAAAAATATTGAATTCCCAACCAGCATTATCACATTAACTACCGACCAGGGACTCGAACCTAACTGGAACAGGAACGAAAACCGGAACTAACCGCTGCAATTTGAGTGAACCCGAAACCAAACCTGAACCGTTCAAACATATTTTTATGGACTCATAACCGGAGCCGAACCGATGTTATGAACCGGTTCGGAACGGTTTGAAGCATTAAATAAAATTTCTTTTAGGAATTGCTAAAAATATTGTAGGAAAATTGTTGTATTTTCTTCAGTTTAGTCAAATTTTGTAAGATGTTTGAAATTTGTTTACTTTTTAGTATGTTGGTCGGGGAAGTCCCCCCTACCAATAAAAAAAAAATCCGGACTACATGATTTATTGCGGCTGAACGGCATTTTCTTGTCTTCGTTGACTGGGCTATTAATAGCATGCGACTTTGAGAAAGAAAAAGTTTTGTGCCATGGAATTAGCACAAAATTTAACGAGGCACAAATGTTTGTTCTTATAGAATAATGTTCAAACTTTAATTTGGTTAAAAATTAAAGCTGTTTCTCGATAGGTACAGCAACGTGCAAAAAAAATGTTTTGTGCCAAGCCATTAGCACAAGATTGAACGAGGCACAATTTTATTTTATTTTTTAACTCTGTAAAAATCTACATTTTAATAGTAATTTGATGCTGTTTCTCTATGGGTACTGTTACTATAAAAAAAATGTTCACGAGAGAAGACATTGAAAATTTCTGCACAAGATCCGCCCAGGCACCAAAAGATTATATGGATGGTCTCTGTAAGTACTAACTTTTAAAGATCATTTTATTCTGTTTCTCGATCGGCCAGCTTTTTTGCAGCCTGCTCTCGGTCTATAGGACTACCGAACATATTAATTTATATATTGTAATTTGATTAATCATTGAACCAAAACCGAAACTTGAACCACTTTTTGAAAACCGCGGTTACCGGTTCAGTTCAAGTAGAAAATTGAAAACCGGAACAAAACCGAACCATGTACAGACTGTCCTATGAAACTGTTTAAGCATGGAGATCTCGAGACCCATAAGAGATACGAAGTTGATTAGGTTAGGTTAGGTAGTCTTTCTTGATAAAAACAATTTAAAAAATAATAATTATGTAATTTCTGCCTTTATATAAATTTCAATGTACTTGTGTTTTATATTGTTGAAAGGAGGAAAAAAATCTCTATTAAGACGGGTCATAGCCAACTATGAGCTTCACATGAAAATTTGAATTTGATTTGAATTTCTCTAAATCTGTAGAAGATAAAAAAAATTTGAGGACTGCTGTAAATTCCTCGTTAAAAACTGCCTATAGAACGTGCAAATTATAAACTTGTACTAATTCAAACAAAAAAGTTATAGGTGAAAATCGACATTGGCAAAATTTACAGTTTTGCGTATATCTAGTCACCTATGCTTTTTTTGTGGGAAAACAAAAACATTTCTAAATTGGCCCTCTAAAGGGGCAACTTTTGTCTAATTTAACCAGCTTCGTATCTCTTATGGTTCTCGAGATCCCCATGCTTAAACAGTTTCATAGGACACCCTATAGAACATTTTATAAATATAAATCAGAAACAAACACCATTGGATCTGGCTAATCGAAAAGTACAAGTAGTAGGTAGTACTGAAAGCCAATATTAAAATGAAGAAAAAAGGCACATTCACAGCTAAAGAATATTCCAATCTATATAGGAGTGACGACATACCAGATAAATTCTATTCATCACATTCAGCATCAGAAGATAAGCTATCTCTTTCTTACACATTTTACTCCTATAAATCTATATGCATATCATAATATGTCATAAGGGGCTAAGCTTATCAATTTGTGTCTTACCAGCAGTAGCAGAACAATTATTCATAAAATATAGTATTCTCTATATGAAATATATTTTCTTGCATAAATTATTGTTTTCTTTTAGATTCACAAAAGTTCGTTATATGCCATTTATTGTTTACTGCTGACAACTTGTCAATTTTTCTCATTCTTGCTATGTCAAGTGTCAACATAAAATTTTGAGGTTAACTTGAACACTCTGTCTTATTGTTTTATTATTTATGGTTATTATTATTATTAGTGGCTTATATCCAATTTTGTCTGGGGGAGGAGGGTACATTATTGAAAAGAGAAAGCAGTCATAAGAAACATCATAAGGAAAGAAAAGGCGGTTCACTTGTGACAAAACTATAGTGAAAAAATGACCTCGCTATATTCCAAATTGTGCCTCTGCTATAAGACCTACACGACCTACACTAATCATATTTTAAATATGGATAGTTAAAAGATCACACTAGAGTCGTAAGAAGCTATATTTTTTTAAATACCTACTCAATAGTTTATATTGGTAAAAAATTAGTAAAAATACACAATTTGCTCAGTTTTTAACTATTTTTTAGCCAGCTGTGTAGTTTTTTTAATCGTTTCATATAACCCTTAGGAACAATGCAAATGCATGGAATTGAATATTTAAAACAAAACTAATAATAATTAATATATATATTAACTAATTAATATGGATTAGTAAAGGCACGATTTGTAATATTAAAAAGCTAAAATTAATTCTTATTTTCTCTAATTGTTATCGCAATAATATATTGAATGAATTTTTCAATTAAACAATGCTTTCATTACTAATGTAAAATTTCAGATTTTTTATTTGAGCACTATTGCCAGAATCGTAAATTATGATTCTATTGTAGCAATAATATTGCAGTCAACAAGAGTGTAGCTCCTTAAAGATGAATAACAACACGGTTTTTCCTCTTTCATGTGCAAAACTAAATATAAAGATAATTTACGCATTTCAGAATCACTATTCACAAATTATTATTGTACATTTTTACCTTCCGCTTACCTGTAAAGGAAGGTATTGGAATCATGCAAAAAATCGGGTAGTGAGTTTTTAGTGGATGAGCACGAATTAGGGTCCTTACAACTCATTTTTGATAGTTTCCCGATGATGTCTGTATGTATGTGTGTGTGTGCGTGTGTGTGTGTGTATGTGTGTGGTCCGGGCCGATGCCGTCTGTCGTATAACTCAAATACGAATTACCCAAAAATTTTGATATTTGGTATTTTACAATTGTATACGAATAGGAAGAGCTCATTAGATTTTGGTACAAATATCTTCACCGAAAGTGATATTTTTTGAAGATTGAAAAGATTAAGTGTCAAAAATTTCTATAAATTTAGATAAATATAGTATTTATTTGTAATAGGAATAAGAGGAAAAGTTATTTGCAATCTACGTTATAAAAAAATTGTCTTTATCTGGTAGCATTAAAGAACTGCAATAAAATTTAAAAAATAAATTTATCAAATAAAACATTGAAATCTTGTAATCCATGTTCGGTTGATTTTTGTTTCTGCATAAAAAATATTGACAGATGAGACGGGTGACAAGTTGGCATACTAGCGCTATATAAGTCATAACTAAGCTATTAAATGTAGTAACTGAACGGATAGGTGATACTAATTTCTGTGTTTGAATATTTTAGATTTTTATTTGTATATTTTAAATGGGCACCAGATTGTACGTATACATTTCTGTTTAAAGTCTAGATATGGCGGAAGGTTGTGTGATGGCCACGTCAGATTTTTATGATGAATTTCATGAACTTCATAATGCTGATGATGCATGATTTGAATAACTGGTATAAAAGAAATTCCGATATTAAATAATTATTTCCTACTTTCTCATATTGAATATCATATAGTACCTATGTTTATCTTGAACAAATTTAAAATTCCCACTGCACGTTTTAATTTCCCACTGCACATATTGTGTCCAGTTGCACGTTAGAATAATCCTTGATTATTTTCTACAGAATCATGCGATGCATTAAAATAGTGAAATAATGATTCATTTTAATAATAGAAATAAAAACGATTGGTTTTTTGGCGTGTAGAGGTAGACTGAGCTGTGTCGTGTCACTACGAATGCTTCAAGCACGTTGTAAAACTAATATTTCGGCGAATCTGCTGAACGCAACGAGCTTTTGGTCAGACTACTTAGCTCAGAAGACCTATTCTAATTCTTAGCGACCGGTCGCCTGTTGACTCAGTCGCTAAGTCAGTCAAATCAAATTTTGAGCCAAAATCTTGGGAAACTAATTTTTTATGTTGGTATAAACATTATTTTGCGTTGGTACTCATTATTTATGTCATTAATTTGTCAAAAAATTGTCAATTTTTGAATTTTGTTTTGCAATCTGTTTGTAATTTTGTAATCATTATGAGTGCACGTGAGCGTGAGGGTGAGATTGAGGGTAAGATGTCGATGGAGCAAAAGATGTGTCTCTTAAATTATATATTTAATAACAATTTATTTCAAAGAATGCGAAATTTATTTAGATAATATTGTACTAACCTTATTATTATATTATGTATATCAAATATATTACCCAACCTTTTTTAAATTTTCCAAAGAAAAACACTCAATTTCAAACACTACGCGACTGACAGTAGGTACTACTTCGCAACTGCCTTGTACGAGGGGTGAACCAGGGAATCACTGTACATTTTGGTCGGAATACATTTCGGAATACTGGAAATACTATGGAATACATGGGAATACTTGGGAATACAAGGAAATACTTAGGAATACATGGGAATACTTGGGAATACGTGGAAATATTTCGGAATACCCGGGAATACCAATAGAATTCATAGAAATTAGCAGGAATTCCTGGGAATATATGAAAATAACACTAGAAATATTCGGAATATTGGTTGATTTATCTGCGTATGCGATAATTATGTGTTTTCTTTCAATTATGTTTTCAAATTCAAAAAAAGTCACTGACTTCTATTTCGTAGACGTACACCAGTTCTTATAATATTATGATAAATGAGTTTGAATGTAATAATTATTTTCAGTTTATTTTTGTTATTTACGATTATTAATAATAGTTATTTTTTTACTACCATGCTAATTTACAGTCATCTGTACTTTAATGACACTCATTTCCACATAGATTTTCATTTCGTAACAGATTTTCATTTCGGTACAATGTCCATTTTCATTTAGCATGATACACACAGGTTAATTTCATACAAATAAATAGGTTTTTTTTCTAATTAAAGCATTGAAGTACAAAAATAGTATAGGTACCATGCAACTATCTATCATTGTATTTCATAAAAAATGTCAAATGACAGGAATATATTTATTTATTTCTCGATTTATTTTGATGGTAACCAATCTACAGGATTAACTTCCAATTACAGAATGGTAGATGTTAGTATAGTGGAGTCCAACCATTCGGGCTCTGTGGTCTGTGGTATTATTGTCGGTTGTGCTGGGAATCGAACTGGAGACCGCTAGCATGTTAGGCGGTTCCTCTACCGCTGAGCTCGCGCTGAGCTAACCGTTTACATCGAGTTTACATAAATAACCTTATCTAGCAATGACCAGTTATAAGACATTAATATTAAAATTATAAATATATAATCCTAAAAAAGTCACTATATATACAAGTATGAATAATAAACAAATTTAACAAGGGATTTTTATTTTTTACAGTTCCTGTGTCATGTGTCATAACTTCAGAATAAAAATTACGAGTAGGTACAATGTACTGACCGAATTACAACGAATTTTTTTTAAATTCGCAAAATTTTACATTTTAAGTGTCGCTGGTGGTTATAACATGAATCAGTTATCAGTTACTACCTAATTTACTATTATTTTTATTAAAATTTCGTATCGATCAGTGGTACTTTATCAACTATACCCTTAATTTAAATTTTTTTAAAAAATTCTTAGAGGGTGCTTTACTATCTGTTTAGAGGGATCAAAACATGTTTTGATCCCTATGGGGAAAAAGCACACCCGAGGGAGCAAAAACGTGTTTTGCTCCCTCTGAACAGGGAGTAAAAGCGTGCTTTGCGTTCACGTGTGACGCAAAGTACTTTGGGAATACTGGGAATACACTGGAAATATTGGGAATACATTGGAAATACTAGGAATACTTACAAAATACACTGGAAATATTGGGAATACAAGGAATACTTACAAAATATTGGGAATACTATGGAAATACTAGAAATACATGAGGAATACAGGAAATACCGGCAATAAATGATAGGTATTCCCATATTTTCGGAATCACTGTACATTTTCATTATAGTGGTTCACCCCTCGGCCTTGTAGTAGTCGCCAAGCCTAAAGCGACTAGTCGCGAACTATGATGTCATGTACGAACTTTTTGACTATACCAACATATTATGACATAAGTATATAGTCGCTAACTATGACGTCATAAAGTCGTTTATTACAGTCGCCAACTAATAGTAAAATTATGTTCTTATTTTCAATATTTGGTAAATTTTTTTTTTTAAATACCGGAGTAAACAACCTCATTGTTTTAAATGTTGTGATTGGTTGATTTCTATAATTGTATTCTCACTAAATTTCATTGTTTTATCGCCTATGTTTTAGAATTGGTTATATTTTAGAATAATTTCAAATAATAACTAAACAAATTTTGGGGAGCATATATACTAAATTTTTTGTATGTAACACGTACACAAATTAAGTATTAGATGGCTTGTGCCTCGTCCGTAAATAGATTCTTCCTCTAAAACTCTATTTTGCGTACTTGTTACATAAATTACTATTATAGTAGTATAGATTCGACCATGCTAGACGGGCTGTATATGCAAGTAAAATATGATAGCCTCTTAAATGTAACGAACACTTAATTATGTAGCAATTTAGCGCGTGATTGTAGCGTTAACTTGTTGGGTGAAATAACTATTGTCTACAAAAATGGTTTTTAAACTTTTAGCTGTTGATTAAAGCTTTGGGAACTATTTAAAAGTATTTACATAAACATAATAACATTTTATTAACTGCTTTTCAGAGCTATTAACGCTACTAGCTAAATGAGAATTTTTATTAAAACATTACGGATTACATTACTTATAAACATAACAGCATGCAAGCATTTACGATGTTTCTTATCTTACCATTAAAGCCCATTTACATTGGTTTTATTTATATTATAAAAATGGATTAAAAACTAAAAGAAATTATATTGTAAAATTATATGAAATATAGCAAATTTAACTGAAGTTTTATTATAATACGAAATATACCTTGAAGAAGATTTGAACTACAAAATAAAGCTAGCTTTAAATTAAATAAAATATAAATCGCTGTTAAAGTATAAAGTAAAGCTACGTGTCTTTAAATTTCTTATTTAAAATGCACAGCTATTTTTAAACTTAAAGGAGTAAAATATAAAAGTGGCAGTGAAACATTTTAATTTCAGTTTCAGATATTTTTTAACTATCGATAGATCGATAGTTTAAAAAAAATGTTATTGATATATCGATAGTTGAGATGAAACGATAGTACTATCGGTAGTAATCGATAGTTGCCTCTAAAGGATATTTCATCGATAGTTAAACGATAGCTTATTGATATTTTAAACAATACTTTATTGCTTTAAGAATGACTTTTACTAAGCCAAAAAAGTAGATTGATGGAAGTAATAACTGGATAGTAGGCTTACAGTTGTATTTAAATTTTTTTTAATTCGACGACGGGATGTAGCCATTTTTAGGTCTAAAATTTAGTTACAAAAAGTTCAAATTAGAATGATTAATAAACTTTTTTGATAAATTTTGTTTACCTGTACATGTCCCATCCCTAAGGGCTGAGTGGGCAATTGGTACCGTTCAATAGAACTTCAAAAATATTTTACATGTATTTTTCGGTTTCTCAATCCGTTTTGTATTTCGCAAGATATATGGGATATGGGTGGAATGTAGAATAAACAAGTTAAGATTGTTTAAATGCGTTTAGTTAGTAATTATGTAATATAGTTCATTCTGTTACATTCCAATAGCGTCGTTATTTTATGTTTGTTTATATATTTTTGAAGAAGAAAGTACATATTTGCATTGTTTTCCAAATTTGCTTATACTGTGAAAGTAAGTACGGTTATATGGAATATACAGGGTGTTCATTTTAAGTGGCGCACCATTGCCATCTCGAGAAGTATAAGGTTAAATTAGCAAACAATTTCTATTTTATATGACTACTTTAATGAACGAAACAAAACAAAATTTAGACCAATGGTTCTCAAACTACGGGGTGCAAGTTTCTTATTATTTCAAATGGGGACCTATTTTTTATTCGCTTAGGTATTCGATTCAGTATTTTTTTCTGAATTCAACGAGATATTAGTTTCATACCCTGGCATAACAAAAACATGAGAAAAACGCTATTGAAAATTATGATAATTTAATTAAAATCTTATTCTTACAAGAGTGCTATGGAAGAAAAAAATTGAATATTTGGTTCATATTATTTAAGTTAGTTGGTAATGAAAAAGATTCTTTTATTTTAATCAGGAGACCAGGACCGCTACTGAGTGTATGAGTTCAGGGTACTAAGTACTCAGTCGGATGTAGGGTGGCGGTAACTACGGAAACGTGTTTCGACCTTATTTGGTCTGATCAGTGTAGTCTAACGGTTATACTAGAATCTTTTTAACTAACAATTAATATGAAACAAAGTATTCGATTGTTTTCTTCCATAGCACTAACTAACAATTAGATTTTATTTAAATTATCGTAATTTTCAATAGCGTTTTTCTTATGTTTTTGTTATGCAAGGGTATGAAACTAATATATATCTCGTTGAATTAAAAAAAAATACTGAATCGAATAAGCAAATAAAAAAAAATTGGTTTCCATTTGAAATAAGAAAGTTGTACCCAGTAGTTTGGTATGCCACATTGCCGTTATTTTTTCAACAGGTGTAAAAATATTGAAGAAAATCGCTCTTATAAGTGAATTCTTCTAGATAATCAACCTGATAGTGTTACTACTTTGTAAATTGTAAAGTCCATCTTTAGTAATCTATATGCAAGATTTGATGATTACCGGACATCTTTTCACATGCTTTTTTCAATAAAATAAAAACTGTATTCCACATTCACCGACTGTACTCTAGTATCGTCAAGAATAACCGTACCTGTGAATATTAACGGTACGCCGTACCGGCTCTATTGTTTTTACCGGTACGGCGTACCGGACCGTATGCACTTTCACCACTGGTAGTGAGATATTATAACTGCCTATTTCCCGTGGAAATAAACTCATTCCAAGTAACAAATTCCTCTAAAGCTACTCTCGGCCTACCATCAATAGTCGCTAACCACACGGTTTAATTATACACTGTCCCAGACAGGTATTAGGTATTTCACTATCTAAATGCGCTCAACGTTAAATATCAAATAGCTATGATTAATCAAATCGCAATTAAAACCACACACCACCATTTGTTACACTTCCTCTGCTGCGAAGCTGCGGTCCTAATATTCGAGAGAATATCTCGTAGTTAGTTTCATATGAAGAGAGAATTTGTTAGTGTCTTGTACAAACGATGACAAATTATTATATAAATTAAGAGAATTACTACTCTTTGCGATCGATGGTGTGATAAAAATATTGGCCTCATGCTTTTGTGCATTCTATTTTATTTTTATATTTGCACTTTTCGTACTTTCGCAGCAGTTTTATTTATGAAGTCCGCATACCTAGCCAATTTTTGAAGTGAAATGATCAATACAATATTAAGCTCAATTCATTCAGACGATCTTGTATAATATTTTACTTCTTTTTTTGTGTTCATTTTCTAAACCATTTGCAAGTTATTATTAAGATATGTTTGTGAAATGCGTACCATATAAGCCTGCTAATAAATGCTCCTATCCCCCATGGTTCACACCTCAAATTAAACGTAACATAAAACTAAAATTTCACTATCATAAAATGTATAAAAAGCAAAATAATCAGTTTTATTTGCAGAAATATAAAGAACTTAGAGCAAGAATTAAACAAGACTTAAAAATAGCCTACAATAATTATATAACTTCAAGTGAAAACTCAATTATAAGTGATCCACGTAAATTTTGGAACTTCATAAATTCCAAAAAAACTTCATCTAATTTTCCAGTATCTATGTTTCTTGATGATGTTGAATTAGCTTCTAAGGAAAATATAGCTAATGGATTCGTTACTTATTTTCAGAGTGTTTATTCTAATACTTCAAATGATTCCCTTCCAGTTGTGAATAATTTCTCACTCAATACATTGTCACTGAATCATATATCACTAAATGAAATTGAAAAGTCGATTGCAAAGATAAATTCTAATTTAAAAAGTGGGCCGGATCAAGTACCGAACATGATTATTAAAGACTGTGCTTTCTCAATTTCTAAAGGTTTATATCATATATTTAATTTATCTCTTAAAACAAGCACTTTCCCAAATGTTTGGAAACTTGGCCGAGTAACTCCAATATTTAAGTCTGGAGACCCTGCAAATATTAAGAATTACAGACCTGTTACAGTCTTAAATAATTTTAGTAAAATTTTTGAGTCTATAATTTACAAAACAATTTATTACAAAATTCGTAATGAACTTTCTTTCTCGCAACATGGTTTTATGAAGTCAAGATCAACGGCAACTAATTTGTGTTATTTTACTCATTATGTGTCATCTACTTTAGATCATGGTGGTCAAGTTGATACCATATTTACAGATTTCGCAAAAGCATTCGACAAAATAGACCATAGAATTATCCTAAATAAACTTAATTCTTTCGCTTTTTCCCAGTCTCTCATTAACTTCATAGAATCATATCTCAATAATCGTGGATTATTTGTTCACTTTTTAGGATATAATACACCTTCGTTTATTGCTACATCTGGAATTCCGCAAGGATCTAACCTTGGACCATTACTATTTTTGATTTTCATAAATGACGAACAACAGTCATCAATAGTGAAAAATTGCTTTTTGCAGACGATTTAAAGATATTTCGGTCAATAAATAATATTCAAGACTGTTACTCTTTACAACAGGACTTGAATAATCTTTTTGAATGGTGTAAAACAAATAAACTTTATTTAAATTTATCAAAATGTAAATTTTTACGTTTCACAAGGAAATTAACACCTATATTATTTGAATATAATATATCAAATAACGTACTTCAAAATTGTGACGAAATAATTGATTTGGGTGTAACTTTTGATAAAAAATTAAGTTTTGATTCTCATATTCAGAACATATGCGCTTCAAGCCTTAAACTGCTTGGTTTTATTATACGGAACTGTAGATCCTTCACGAACATCCATGCAATATTTACATTATACTATTCCTATATAAGATCTAAACTAGAATATTGTTCTATAATATGGGATCCAATATACAAGTCGCAAACTGATATTTTGGAGAAAGTCCAAAGAAAATTCCTCAAATACATTCATTTTAAAATTGTTGGAACTTATCCTCCAAATGATATATCTTATATAACCCTATTAAATATATTTGGCTTTGATTCGTTAGCCACTCGTAGGAAAAATATATCGATGACTCATTTACACAAATTAATACAAAATCGTATTGATGACCCAATATCCCTTAGTCATATAAATTTCCATGCACCTACATGTAAAACACGAACTATAAGCCCATTCTATCCTGAATTTGGTTTTACCAATATTGCTTTAAAATCGCCAATAAACAGAATGTGTCTTAACTTCAATAATAATCAAAATTATGTTGATGTATTTAATATGTAGGTAATGAATGTAATATACTATTTTATACATATTTAATCTGTAAAATTTACTACTCTACTTATTATTACGATATTATCATGTATTAATTATTCATATTAAGCTATTATGTATTATTATTATGTACGTTGTTCCTGTCCAATAATTGGATTCGTCTGTTGGACAGAAGAAATATTAAATAAATAAATAAATAAATAAATGTAAGCATGCCAAGCATTTTTTGATTAGTAAATTAGTAATTATTGTAAAAATATGTATATCACCGTAAATGAACGAATTGCAATGCGCGTTGAGCGAATTTGTTTTACATTATCAAAAATATTTTTATTTTCATATTCGCCCCCAAGGCTAAATATCTAGGTTTACCACTGCAGGGATCCCCAACCTCCTTAAACAACAAAAATACTATTAGCACAGATTACTTATACTTCGTAAACAGTTGCCCACTTTGAATTTTAACCTGGCTACGGACCTGTATAGTGTATACGTCTGCTCTAAATTTTCCCTGATAGTTCTATTAATTTCGTCGCAAGTAAAAAATAATGAAACAAAACTTTATCAGGTTGCAGCAAGCCCTGGTGTGACGTGCGACGTTTTACGTTTTGCCGTTCCCGAAGGAAAATATCAATAGAAAGGAAAGAAAAACAGTCCGTGTAGCCGCCCTGCTCTGTCATATCAATTCTTCCAGCATTTAAAATAACAGTTGAACGTCAATAGACAATAAAACAACCGAACAACGTCGTGACGTCCGGCGTCCCTTTAAAAGTGTCACAAAGTTAGAAAAATACGTGACAGATACACTATATTCCAAAATAAAAATAATTTTTTTAAAGAATAAATCTTTTTGCCATTGTAAAACATAGCAACGCCCACGATTAAAGAATAATTAGGTTTACCGACTGACGACGTTTTTCATTGACTACCCCGTTCAGAAGTTGTAATTAGTTCATAGGTGTTCCTAGGTGTCTGTGCTGATCACTAGCTGAACAAATTCATTACTTGCTGTCACTGAATATTTATTTGTATTTAATAATTTGTGCGTTATCCAGGGTGTTTCTGTAATTATTGATCAAACTTTAAGGGTTATGTAACACGCTCTACTGATGACGGAACAAAAATAATTTTTTTTAAATTCTCAAAATTAAGGGTGGTTTACTTAAAGGAAATATGTTGAGTGCCACTGGTTTCATAGCTGTTTGCGTTGTTTTATTCCAATATGCACATAATTAGCTTATCCAAGTATTATATGTAATGAACAAATTTAATTAAAAACAACACAAACAGCTATGAAATCAGTGGCACTCAACATGTTTTCTTTAAGTAAACCATCCTTAATTTTACGAATTTTTGAAAAATTCTTTTTGTTCCGTTATCAGTAGAACGTGTTACATATACCGTTAAAATTTGATCCATAAGTACAGAAACTCCCTGTATAGAATAGAAATAAATGTAAAATATAAAAAACACTTAAGCTTATTATTACATTATAAAGTTACAGGTAAATATTACTGTAAAATAATAAAAACTGTTTAAGAAAAACTGTTCATATTACAGTCAATAGTGATAACGAGTTGACAAAAGCATGAGTTTTCATTACTTAATTGCATGAAACAACTTTAGGTTAATTGGCACATAATTGGAAAAAAAATGCATGCAAATGCTGCTTTTCTGCGATTTTTAAAAATTCAGTCTATTATACGGCCCTGTAACTTCTAAAGTATTAGCCTGACAAAAAAAGTATAGAAACAATTTTGTAGCAAATTTAGTCCTCTACAACTTTTGTATAGCAAGTTTTTCTCTAAAACCTACAGGAACGGAGCTATATACCATTGGGCGCCATTTTTCCAAGATGGCGGCGGGAGCGGCGGTCGCTCGAGGTCGCAAACTTGTGTCATACTTATTAGGGTCACCTAGTCTACATCTACAATCCTACCAAGTTTCAAAACTCCTCAACCTTTTGCACGAAAACACCTTTTTTATGTCTCTAATGACTGGACTAATATAGGTTATTTTTACCTTCCGCTTACCTGTAAAGGAAGGTATTGGAATCATGCAAAAAATCGGGTGGTGAATTTTTAGTGGATGAGCACGAATTAGGGTCCTTACAACTCATTTTTGATAGTTTCACGATGATGTCTGTGTGTATGTGTGTGTATGTGTGTGTGTGTGTGTGTGTGTGTGTGTGTGTGTGTGTGTGTGTGTGTGTGTGTGTGTGTGTGTGTGTGTGTGTGTGTGTGTGTGTGTGTGTGTGTGTGTGTGTGTGTGTGTGTGTGTGTGTGTGTGTGTGTGTGTGTGTGTGTGTGTGTGTGTGTGTGTGTGTGTGTGTGTGTGTGTGTGTGTGTGTGTGTGTGTGTGTGTGTGTGTGTGTGTGTGTGTGTGTGTGTGTGTGTGTGTGTGTGTGTGTGTGTGTGTGTGTGTGTGTGTGTGTGTGTGTGTGTGTGTGTGTGTGTGTGTGTGTGTGTGTGTGTGTGTGTGTGTGTGTGTGTGTGTGTGTGTGTGTGTGTGTGTGTGTGTGTGTGTGTGTGTGTGTGTGTGTGTGTGTGTGTGTGTGTGTGTGTGTGTGTGTGTGTGTGTGTGTGTGTGTGTGTGTGTGTGTGTGTGTGTGTGTGTGTGTGTGTGTGTGTGTGTGTGTGTGTGTGTGTGTGTGTGTGTGTGTGTGTGTGTGTGTGTGTGTGTGTGTGTGTGTGTGTGTGTGTGTGTGTGTGTGTGTGTGTGTGTGTGTGTGTGTGTGTGTGTGTGTGTGTGTGTGTGTGTGTGTGTGTGTGTGTGTGTGTGTGTGTGTGTGTGTGTGTGTGTGTGTGTGTGTGTGTGTGTGTGTGTGTGTGTGTGTGTGTGTGTGTGTGTGTGTGTGTGTGTGTGTGTGTGTGTGTGTGTGTGTGTGTGTGTGTGTGTGTGTGTGTGTGTGTGTGTGTGTGTGTGTGTGTGTGTGTGTGTGTGTGTGTGTGTGTGTGTGTGTGTGTGTGTGTGTGTGTGTGTGTGTGTGTGTGTGTGTGTGTGTGTGTGTGTGTGTGTGTGTGTGTGGTCAAGGGGTGTTAGTCGCATAACTCAAATACGAATTACCCGAAAATTTTGATATTTGGTATTTAACATTTGTATATAAATTGGAAGAGCTCCGTAGATTTTGGTACAAATATCTTCATCGGGAGTGATATTTTTTGAAGATTGAAAAGGTTAATTGTCAAAATTGTATATAAATTTGGAAAAATATAGTATTTATTTGTAATACGAATAAGAGGAAAAGTTATTTGCAACTTACGTTATAAAAAAATTGTCTTTATCTGGTAGCATTAAAGAACTGCAGTAAAATTTAAAAAATAAATTTATCAAATAAAACGTTGATATCTTGTAATCCATGATCGGTTGATTTTTGTTTCTGCGTAAAAAATATTGACAGCAGGTGAGACGGGTGACAAGTTGGCATACTAGCGCTATATAAGTCCTAAGTAAGATATTAAATGTAGTAATTGAACGGAGGATGGCTTCAACACAGCAAAGTTTTCTTGTGAATGAATCTTTTTATTCAGGTGATGCAAATTTCTGTGTTTGAATATTTTAGATTTTTATTTGTATATTTTAAATGGGCACCGGATTGTACGTATACATTTCTGTTTAAAGTCTAGATAAGGCGGAAGGTTGTGTGATGGCCACGTCAGATTTTTATTTTAGGAAAAAAGAGTAAAAATCGAATTGTTTTATAAACTGAATAATGAAGATGAATTAGATGCACTACGAGACTGTGTTCATATATTCTGAAATTATTTATTTATAACGACGATCTCTCTCGTAGAAAATGGAGAATTTTCAAACACGTTCAAAATGGGTCCTGCTAGCTTAAGTGCGTCAATATTTTATCATATAAATAATAATGTTCACCTTTAGTTAACTTCTAATCTGGCGATAGTGCATCTTATGTAGGTGTCCCAGAAAATCTTTAAATTGTTTCTGGCACTATACTTTAAATTTATAACAAAGTTGTTACTATTTCTATATCACTTTACGCATTAAAAAGTTCATCTTATAGACATTTCCACATTTAAATACATCAAAATATATACACAACATTATTTATTTTACTTTATAAACATTGATATAGTTGAAATTTTTTTGCAGAGGAGTCACGTCATCAAAACATTAGAAAATAAACAATAACTGTAGTAATGACCTAGTGATGTTAAATGAATAAAATAAATACTACTGTTTTGCATACTATAAGAATAGTGCATTTTCATTAAATTTACAATAATAATAAAGCCGAACATAATGTTTTTAATGCATTTTTAATTTATTTCAAATAATTGTAGTTTGTTTTTTCTCTATACACATTGGCATTACTGAATTAAGAATTGTGTTTAGTGTTGTACGTTTACATGACATTCATATTTTTTCTGTAACGCTATAGAGTTCTAACTGGAAATATATTAAATTTTACAATGATATTTAAATATTAATTGTCTAATAATTCAATTAAATTAATCGAAAAATAAGCATCGCATGTAAATTTAATAATGCAACATACATTACATTTTTTAAATTTAAATTAGTATACTATGTAAATCTAGTATTCCGTAATGTCGTTATCTGGTTCCGTGACGGCATTATCTAGTGACCAACATTGATGACGTGACTCCTCTCCAAAAAAAATTTTACTATAGCGGTGAACTGAACCTGCAAACATCGGTTCTAGTTCAGCGCAAGAGGTTTAAATAGGTTTAGTGTTTATTCCTTTGTAAGAATATTGTCTCAAAATATTATTTGATTTTAGTTTAGTAAATCAGTAGTACTTAACCCTTACGTCCCGGATGGGGGTAAATCAGTGACCCCACTAATATATTTCTAGTTCTAGAACTTTTATTGTTGACACTTGGCAGCTCTTCGTCAAGCTATGTGTCACTAAAGGTTTTTGGTTATGTTAAACAGTTTGAAATGTGAATAACTATCGTTAAATACAAATTATTAATGAAAAAGGTATAAGGCGGCAGTAAGTTACCCCGCTTCGGGTGGTAAGTAATGACACTTGCAACAGGTGTATTTGGATGCAACATAGGCAAATCAAAAAGGCAAATATCTGCAAACAACCTTGTAGTCAGTTCTTATTTAAAAATTATATGACTTCTATTACTATATTTAAGGTGCGATCAAAGTGCAATTCTGTTTTATAATGTTGTAGAAATGTATTACATTATTTTATGTTAACATTGTTAATTATAGTGAAATATATTTAAGAAATTGTATAAAATGTTTTTGTTTTGCATTTCAAAATATTTATGTTTACATTTGTGTAATAAAAACCGCCTATATATTAAATTTCTCTGCGGGTAACCAAGTGACCCCTATCCGGCGTTTACGTTGGTGAGAGACCATCCGGGACGTAATGGTTAAACTGTTTTTATGAATATTGTGTTATGCTGATAATATTAATGTGAAATATTATAAAAACATATAAATAATGAAATAAACATTATTTATGGTCTCTCCATTAAGATTGTTTTATAATGGATGTAATCGGTTACTGATCCTGTGTTCAGTAAAGTGTACAAAAAACAATTATAATGTTCGTCTCCGTATCATTATAAACCCTAACATATAGAACTGCATTTAGTTCAACTTTACAGAATACAGAATAAGTAACCGGTTACATCTATTATAAACCAGCCTATACCCTTTTCAAGATTTGCCTATACATAAAATAAAAATCTATACCTGGTTTAAATTGTGTAAATAACTGTACATTTTCGTTATAAGAAGATGAATGAATGATTAATCTTTTATAAAATTTGACGTAAACGCGCGCAATTTCGGCAAATAATTTTTGATCCTTTTCGAACACAATTGCAAGTTAAGCTCGCGATTGTTTAAACTTTATACATTAAATAAATATTGACAACAGCACTACAATAGGCAGATTTATTTCTATCCCCAGTCAAATTATGATAAGAACTGTTTTCACGTGTTTTTATTAAATCAAGATTAGTGGCGGCGCTAGACTTTTAAAATTGGGGAAGCCAGCAGGGACCTGGAAAAAATGTAGGGGAGCACACATATTTTTCATTAATTTTGGTACCTACTATATTTTAATATTTTATGAAACATGCACGTCAAAAGGTATAAAGTAGTTTTGACAAACATGAATAGCATTGTCAATATAATTTTTTTAATTCAGAACAAAACAAAAATATTTTCTTTCATAATAAAATAAAACAAATTTACATTGTTATTTATAAAACAATAGGTTAGTTACACTAATTTAATTCTTCGATTTTTATTTATTCGGGCAAAAAATAATTATTAATACTTGCTGAGCGCTTCATATTTGCAACCAATTAGTTCTCTGATCATTCAAAATTAATTTAACTTTAAAAAAATACCGCTCTTTTACAGCGGTATTATGTATTATGAATAACTAAACTGCGAGCATTTACAAGATATAACAAGTTCGTAGCGGTTGCGCCATATCGGACCACCGACGTCGATCCAATACTTATTGCGTGGCGTGTTATTCTCCACCCTTCACAACTAACATAAAACCATAAAAGTAAATAATAATAATAAGACCGGCGAAAAATAGTTAATCAAAAAATTACGTAGTAGAACTATTATGTATATGATTATTTATGTAATAGGTACTTGTATTTTTGTGTTGAAATATCTTTTTTTTCTGAAAATGTACGGTGGGGGGGGCAAGCCGGGGGCAACAGATCATTATGGGGGGGGGGCGTGACCCCCCTGCCCGCCCGCTGGCGCCGCCACTGATCAAGATGAATCCAAATTTATCAAAATTTCCAATTTAAGCAAAGTTTACACGGTTATATCTTATGATAATAGTCCAGTCAACGAAGGATCATTTTGGGCAAATGACGGTTCAAAATCCGAAAGTTTTGAAACTTTGTAGTATTGTTCGGGAAGGTCTAGTAAGTTCTGACCCGTAGGTGGTGAGCGGGAGCGTGGGGACCACAAAATGGTATCTCGTTATCGCTGCATTGTAGAGTACAAGTACTTATTACAAAGTTGTAGAGAATAAAATTTGCTACAACTTTGATAGAAAACAATTTTTTCCCAGATCAATGTTTCGCAAGTTATGATAAAGACAAGCGGAGCGTTTTGTTTGCTCTTTGCAAAAATGTTGAATTTTTCCTATTGCAACTTTAACTTTCAAACAGATGAACATTTTTCCTATTTTGACTGGACTATAAAGGCACTTATGTAGATCCATTCTTTTTCTATTAAATGTTTAAAAAAACATTATCTTGAAGTCAATCGCAACGAAAACACTTTTAGAGTATTTTTCAATTTAAAAATGACATTGCGCAGTTAGGATACGGCAAAGTACGAATTTCGGGCCGGTTTTAGGCAGCTAAAGTATTGGGGAAGGGAGTGGAATAGAAGAAAAAGTAACAACAAGAGTATTCTAAGTATTCGGAAAAAAACGTAGACGGGCCGCTTAATTTAAAAGCTCTCTTCCTGTGACCTTAGAATCCATCTTCATTTCCTTGATACAATCTTAAAAAACAACTTCCACTTTATATACCCTCCCCCCTTCTGTTTTCCAGTTTTCTCCGCGGCATAGTGATAATTTTGTCACGAGAGGACGCATCATTTCTCGTCGTGCCGGCGTGCGCGGCCGGCTAGATAAGAAATTATAAATACCACTGTGTCATGTTTGCGAAAAACATCTCGATGGAATGAATTTATAGGGTGCTGTGGAACGTGGGGAAAGTAGGTGTAAGTTGTTGTTAAGGAAGAGAAAAGTGTTAGTTCTTGTTATGGGAAATTGTAGTTTGGGCGACGGTCGTTGCGAGCAGCACTATGCAAGGAATAGAGATGATGACATGACGCGCTATGATATGGTTTGGGACGAGGTGTACGATATACTGTATTAGGTTTTAAAATATGTATGGAATGCTGTGATTTGCACACTTGAACTTGAGTTTTGATATGGAAGGTTGCAATATCTTCATCAAGTTTTAACCTTCGTGCTACCGTGCTAAAAAAGTTACACGGATAACGTTGCGGGGTACATTTATACTCCATTAAAAATGTCGAATATTTAAAGTCCGAATTATAAGTAATACTTTTTATTGTTAAATATGAAACCATAATAAAGAAATAAACATAATAGTGTTAATTTGAAACAACAAATAGAATATTATATATTAAAGGACTAAAGTGCAAAATTTAATCTTGAGGGTGAAACTTATTTCACGAGCCAAAGGTGAGGGAAATAAATAACCTGAGGGATTAAAGATAATTTAGTCCTGTGGTATATACGCTATTTTTGCACTTCATCCTCAAACGAATACAAAATAGTTTAAAAGAATACACATTTTACAATTTTGACAGTAAACTTTATGACATAGATACTCTGTAACAAACAGCACGTATTTACTTGACACCACGATTCCTTGACAACGGGATCAAATATAAAAAAATCTGACGTGGCCATCACACAACCTTCCGCCAAATCTAGACTTATAAACATAAATGTATACGTATACAATCCGGTGTCCCTAAAATATACAAATAAAAATCTAAAATATTCAAACATAGAAATTTGCATCACCTGAATCAAAAGATTCGTTCACAGGCAAACTCTTCTGTGTTGAAGCCATCCTCCGTTGAATTACTACATTTAATATCTTACTTATGACTTATATGGCGCTAGTATGTCAACTTGTCACCCGTCTCACCTGTCAATATTTTTTACGCAGAAACAAAAATCAACCGAACATGGATCACAAGATTTCAACGTTTTATGTGATAAATTTATTTTTTAAATTTTACTGCAGTTCTTTAATGCTACCAGATAAAGACAATTTTTTTATAACGTAAGTTGCAAATAACTTTGCCTCTTATTCTTATTAAAAATAAATATTATATTTATCAAAATTTATATAAATTTTTGACAATTATCTTGTTCAATCTTCAAAAAATATCACTTCCGGTGAAGATATTTGTACCAAAATCTGATGTGCTCTTCCTATTCGTATACAATTGTAAAATACCAAATATCAAATTTTTTGGGTAATTCGTATTTGAGTTATGCGACATCCGGCATCGGCCCGGACCACACACATACACACACACACACACGCACACACATACACACATACATACAGACATCATCGAGAAACTATCAAAAATGAGTTGTAAGGACCCTAATTCGTGCTCATCCACTTAAAACTCACAACCCGATTTTTTGCATGATTCCAATACCTTCCTTTACAGGTAAGCGGAAGGTAAAAATAATCCCTTGGGATCAAATTATAAGAACATTAGTCCCTAAAAATATAAACTAGAGAAGAGTTTTAGTCCCGGAAGTGCAAAAAAGTACATTTAGTACACATAATATAGGTAGATTAAAAATGAACTAAATTAAATATTTTCCTAGTTTCGAATATTCTTATTATTTTGGCAATTCTTGCACATAATTTGCTTTAAAGAATGCGAAGCAATACAAAACTTTTGCAACATATTTGCCTGCATTCACGGTCCTTTTATTTAACAAATAAAATAACAATATCCCATTCGCTACAAACGCATCACAGGTCGTTTTTTTAAACAATTATGTAAAAATATATGCTAAAGACCTTAGTAAAACGTTTTATTGACTATAATTGAGAATATCTAACATTATTTATTAATAATATTTCGGTTTACAATAAAATATATCAAAAATTAAGATTATGTTGTCGGTAGCACGAGGGTTAAAGGCGAGTTAAAGGTAATACAACAAGAGGTGATATTTTTTTAAAGAAAAATTTAACATATCTTTTGGGCGGAACTTAGTTTGAGGATTGATTAAAAATTGAGTCTTATTTCCTAACGTGACGACGAGACCACAGCAATGCGCATTTTGAAAAGTTGCTGCTACGCTACAAATTGTAGCGATGAAAGATTTGTATAAATATGATAAAAATTTGGGAAGATTGAAAATATAAATTTAAGTTATGCACATCATTATAACTAGGTGACTTTTGTTTTTCGTTTTTTTCATAGTGTTTTTTTGTTTATACTTAGTTTATTTGAATTTTATAATATTTACTTATTCCGGGCGTTTCCTGAATCGGGCGCACCCCCCAGAAAAAATTGTATTTTTAAGTCAATTACATTTTTATTATAGGTTTGTAAACTACATTCAAAGGCGCATTAAACTACATAAATAACGAATTTTTATTACTTCCTGTTTAGGCGGAAGTGACATCAACTTCCTTATTTTAAATGGAACACCCTGTATATTTTTAAAGATTTTAATTCTACATAAAATTCTGAATACAACCATGTATAATAAGCTATTTTTTCGTTTTAGATTTCTAAGTAAAATAATAATTAAAATATTACAGAAACAAATCGAATCATTCCTAGTTACCTATAAATAAATGATAAAAAAACAGAAATTGTACGAAGTTTTACTATGTATTCAAGAAAATAGAGGCCATTTTGAAAATTTACTATAAATAATATAATTGAATTGAATATAATTGCAATTCCTTATTAAATTATTTATTTTTGTTAATAAACTGACATTTTTACTATCATAAAATCTGCTTTTTATCATGTATTCCATAGCTAACTAATGATTCGATTTGTTTCTGTAATATTTTAATTATTATTTTACTTAGAGATCTAGAACGATAAAGTAGCTTATTATACATGGTTGTATTCAGAATTTTATGTAGAATCAAAATCTTAAAAAATATACGGGGTATTCCATTTAAAATAAGAGAGTTGATGTCACATTCAGCTAAACATGAGGTAATAAAAATTCATTATTTATGTAGTTTAATGCGCATTTGAATGTAGTTTATAAACCTATAATATAATTGTAATTGATTTAAAAATACATTTTTTTGGGGGGGTGCGCATGTTTCAGGAAACGCCCGGTATATTTGTATTTGTATATTGGCATTATATTGACTTCTAATTCTAAAACTTGTGTAAAACAACTCCCTCCCCTTGATTTCGTATGAAGAAGGGCGCATTATTGTTAATAGCCCGCGGGCGCCAAATATTTTAGAACGGCCCTGATGACCATTGACCATCCAAGAACCCAAATTCAAATAATCATCCAACAAAAATACGCCGCATCCAATTAAGCCGCACTTATATAAGTATCCAGTTCCAGTTCCAATTTCTCAACTCTCAATCTTGCATAAGTTCCCTGGCGTAGCTGTGTGCAAACGTCCTCTTGAAGAGCAGAATCGACGTAGAACTCGTCAAGTACCGCAGGGAATATTGATAAGCTCATCACGGTTCAGGCGAGAGAGACAGACAGCTGGAGTGGCTGTGAGTGGGACAAGGACAGCCTTGGTGGATCAGGGTGTCGCTTCAAGTGTTTTATGCCCCCACCCCCAGGGATTTACTCGCTCTCATTTCAATCAGATCTCGAGGATTGTTGTTAAGGTTTATTGCGCGAACGGCCAAATAGAAACGTAGGTTTAACTAATGTCTCACAGTGAGAGAATGTGGGGTAATTGCTGTCGTATATTTAAATCTGTAGACAGGGGTCACATGCAAGACTAATTCAATTAAATAAAAACTAAATCTTCTTTTCGTAGCTTTACTCGTGAATTTTATTAGCAGGGAATTAAACAGTAGTAAAAAAGTCTAAATAAAAACAAGACTCTAGTGACAATTTATTGTAACTTAGTATAAAAAAAAGTTTTACGCTAAGACAAAATATTAACTAGACTGGTAATCGCCTATACAATACTATTATAGAAATTGACTCAAAGATTGTCGAGAGAGATAGAGATAGTTTTGAGTCACGTAAAGATTACTTTGACCTTATTGGCTGTTAATGACGTAGGTACCGAAAATATGAAATGACAATAATTCAATTCGAAACTTTACATACCGGGCGCTTCCTGAAACAGGAACACCCCCTAAAAAAATTTATTTTTAAGTCAATTAGATTTATATTTTAGGTTTATAAACTACATTCAAAGGCACATTAAACTACATAAATAATGAATTTTTATTACTTCCTGTTTAGCCGGCAGTAACATCAACTTTCTTATTTTAAATGGTACACCCCGCATGTTTTTTTAAGATTTTGATTCTACATAAAATTCTCGTAAAATTCTAAGTACAGCCATGTATAATAAGGTACTTTTTTGTCGTAGATTTCTAAGTAAAATAATAATTAAAATATTACAGAAACAAATCGAATCATTCCTAGTTAGCTATGAAATAAATGATAAAAACAGATTTGATATGATAGTAAAAATGTCAGTTCCAATTTCTTCAAGAATGTGTAGGGGGAGGGTCCCCGAACAAGAAAAAATAAAGTCCCTCCAAATTCCGGTGCCCTTGGGGGAGGGGGGGGGGGCATTTTTTAGTTTTTCGCTTATAACTCGAAAACGGTGCGTTGTAGTGAAAAAGTTCTTTAGTACAATACGACATACGATTATGCGTATAGATTTATACGAGTAAAATATGTAAGAAAGAGATAGTTTATTTTGTGAACGTGTTGTATAGAATTTATCTGATATGACGTCACTCCTATATGGATTTGACACGTCTATAGTATCGAATATTTTGTTGTATTTGTCTAAGCGGAGCAAATATATTTAGAACCATTTTGAAAGAAATTAAAGTTTTAATTTTTTTTTTAAATTATGTATGTCACGTTATAAAAATGTCAAAAATTTAAATTTACAAAAGTGTTTCATTTCCATAAATAAGGTTCTCAATATAGTTGGTCCATTTAGAAAAATACAAGAAAATATTCTCAATGTTTTTTTGTAATCGAAATATATGTGTGTAAATATTCAAATTGAAATGTCTTTTCATATTTCCAGTACGTCATTAGCAGCCAATAAGGTCAAAGTAATCTACAGGTGACCCAAAACTATTTCTATCTCTCTCTACAATATTTAAGTCACGTAAAACTGGCCCTTTACTTGTCTAGCTAATATTTGGACTCAGGTTTTACGCATGCTCAGAAAAGATGCAATCATTTGGTGCGTTCGGTAAATCATATGAAGTTGGAGAAATAATGGATTGGTGTTGGAGCTGGAGTGAGCAATAGAGAAAGAAAGAGAACGTCTGGAATTTTTGATTGACAAATAATAATCTAAATGTCAATGTCATTAAATTTACAACAGTATATTAAGTATCAAGGGCGGTATGTGCAGTTTACCGGTTGAAGATAATGTTTGGAGATCTAGATCTCTTTCAACAGTATCGAATGTCGAATGAGATGTACTCACTACAGCAACATTGTCGATCGACTTTGTAGATTGACAATGTCGACCGTAATGGGGATGCGGCTTTATAGTGGAATCCAAGCACTTCGACCGATCGTCTTAGTGCAATCCGAAGCTCAATCCGTGCGACGTCCTTTAAAATTCATAGCGGCAACAAAGATATTCTTATGTAACCAGAACCAAAACTAGTACATTCAAAACAATCAAGTGGTCAGCTTGAAGCGTCCGAATGTGATTTAATTGCAAGAAGTTTTACAGTTTTTCGGCCGAAAATTGAACCACGGAACACCGGATTCGTACGTCATCACATGCAGAGAGCTGTGCTTAAACTCGCGCAGCTACTGCCTCGAATATTTGATATTCTGATTGGCCTTTTGAAAGTAATAATTTTTCCCTACATTTAATTTAATGAATTAAATTAGAATAGTTGTAGGTACTATTAGTAAAATGAATGAACAGTGCATATCATTTAGAAGAAACAATTATTTTGAAACACTTTGTATACCAAAAACGAAATAAACCGTAGCTCCACGTATTCATTTCACCCCGTTTTACATCACCCCAACCAGAACCACCCACACATACATCCATCCACGCCATCATCACTTACTCTCATACTCCATTCCCTACATCTACAAAATTAGTTCTTTCTTCTCAACAATGTCTTGTTTACCCCACTAGAGACACCCCCCATTCAACCTTGAAAACCTGAAGCCTTGAATTCTCAATCCTTGAAAGCTTGAAAGCTGCAGCACTTGAGAGGTAGGAGAATGTAGGAGACCACCACTCCCCTACAAGCGCAGGGGACGGGATGAGTAGCTTGTGCTGAGTTGACAAGAACTGGGAACAATAGGTTAGAATGGGGTAAAAGATAAAGGCTGTTGATTATTCATTATTTTTAGCGACTTTCCCTTAAGAAAGAAAGCTATTGAGGTTGTCATTATGATTAAACTTGTTAGAAATTCCACCGATCCAACCATTCACCATCTATTTGACATTATATGTATCTATTTACATACATATACGTGTCCTTATGCGCTTCAGCGATCACAAAAATGAACTAAAGCGCGACGAAACTGGGCACAAATATTTTGGTCATCGGAGACGTTTGGTCAAATTCAAGAAACAGTAAATCGGTCAAAAAAAGTTCAAAATATATAGTTTTAGAGGTCGAATCTATTTATGGATGAGGCGAAAGCCGAGTTTTTAAATTAGGTGAGTCTTCTAAAACTTTATTTTGAACTTGTTTTGCCGATCTTACTGATTTTTTAACTTGACCAAACGTTAGTGTGAAGGCGATGTACAAAGTACTCCGTTACTTGAAAAATTATTCTGAACTGTGCAAATATTTTTTTTGCACAGTTCTGGGAAACTGTTCATTTTTTATAATTTTCTAAAAAACAATAGCTTAACGTGCTATTGACAGTTCTAAAATGTCAACTTTTTATATGACATGTTGCAAAAAATAAATTTTTTAGTATATGCTCTACGTTTTTCAATATTCTATTTTAAAGTTATATTTTAGATTAATTTTAAATAGTTACAAAACAAATTTGGAGAGCATAATACTAAAAAATGTTTTATGTAACACTTACACAAACTTAGTTTTAGAATACTCACCTAATATAAAGACTCGGCTTGCCCCCCGTCCATATACAGATTCGTCCTCTAAAACTCTATTTTGCGTACTTGTTACATAAATATCTATTGATTATAATTATTCGTGCTAGCTGTATTTGAGAAAATGTGTGTATGATTTTAAATATCACAACCGCAAAACTAATCTCTAAATTATTCGGTAAATTTACAGCAATAAAAACCAGTAATTGTTCTTCAATCTCAGTTGATAATACAGGCACCGTCTATCCAAACCTAGAATTATAAGAATTAAAAAACAAGCAATAAAGTGCACGCCGCGTCGTATTGGTAGGTAATAATTTGTAAGCGAGCGCACAATAAAACATTTTTATCGTGGTTTCGCCACTTTCATTACATAACTAATGTGTTGGTTAAAATGCTCAAATTACTAAGTAGATTGTATCGCGCGTTATTTCCAATGCTAAGCGCTCGGCCGCACGAACCGAGTAATGCTTCTTTGTAATTTTTAAATTCCGTTTCGTGGTTTGATGAAGATTAGATTAGGAATTTAACGCGATATTTTAACACGGGCGGATTACGTGATCGACTGTGCTTCTTCCAACTCAGGTTTGGATACATAGACCACGAAATATAAGATTGGCAGGAGTGGAAACTAGGGCGGATGAAGTGTGGTCTTTCTGTTTACCTTTTAGAGAGAGACATAAAATACGGGCCACCTCGGAGCATGCCTTCTATGACGATAAACAACTATAACGATGGTAACATACGGGCCTAGTAGTGACCTTTCTCTATCACACAGGCTAAACAAAAATACCACGAATCTACAGTATTGCTTAGATACGGAGTGTCTACTCCTGTGTTTATTATTATACTTCGTGACTAGACTCACAGACTTTTGTGTTGTACTTTTCAAAAGCAAAACATCTATAATTGATACCATGGATATGAAAATCCTATGTTTCACGTTAAAAGAAATTCACTGTATAGGTATTTCTATGTTACGGTTCATAATGACACTGGATATGATGTTTACCTATACTGTAACAGTAAAGTTCGCCAACTTTAAAGTATACATCCTAGAGTGTCTACATAATTATTATAAGTGTGGCCAGGGGCTATATTACAATCAAGTTGCCATGGTTTCAGACTGTAAAAATGTGTAATTAATTAATGTTTAACTGTAACAATATGCCAATAATTAGTTCAGTATTTAACTTTTAAACTCTTCATGTATTTCCAAACATATTATTAATTTTATTTATTCAAATACAATCCCAGCATGAAGATACTCCATTATATACTACACTCTTTTCCCAACTAATAGCAATTAAGTCTTGTTTGTTCTTTGTTTACATTTTGATGAGTACTTATTTTATATTTCGCTACAATTATTGTCATAAACATTGCAGATCCAACTATGTCCCTTTCATCAAATGAATCCATCTCTGACAGTTATGAGTTATGAGAAAGGTTATGTTGTCAAGGTAGTAGATTATTGAAATGATTATGAACGACATAGTTCTCATTCTGTCATACCAATGGCGTACCCAGCGAGGGGGGGGGGCAGAAAAGTCTATGATTTTTGCAAACTGAGATCACATCCCGCTCCGTCACAAAGGCAGACGTATAAGTTTGAATAAAGGAAGAACGTGTAATGAATATTGATTAATAGCAAGTGTATATGTCGTGAAATCTCAGAACGCTTAGAACTATTTCGCCATTTGCAGCTTTTCTCCTTGTACCCAAAGACGTCAGATGGCTCTGAATTCTGAAAGCTTAGCGTTTAGGTACACGAGATACTCGTAGTTCCAGATCATTCTATACTAACTCAATTAAGGAGGTTCCCCTGACATTTAATGAAATGTTCTATTGCAACCAAACTTTGAATTTACGTTGTTTGTATCATAAGAATGTTACTTGAAATATTTGACCACATAGTTTAAGCTTAATTCATTGGTAAATTTTTATATTTCACATGGGCTGTAATGGCTTTCTGTTAATTATGTTAGAAATGTTCTATTTGCTGCATAATTTTTTGTATACAAACGTATGAAATCACGCACATTAATTTCCCAAAATATGAAGAAGGTTTACCACATAGTTGTAAGAGTTTTGTCGATTGAAAATAATTGTGTTTCACTTCAAAAACGTCGAACTTTCATGTTCCGTAATCCGTAGGTTAGATGGTCACGAAGTGACAACGTCGCAAAGACAAGACAAAAATTTAGTTAGGCAAGAACAAGAATTCTTCCTATTTATTTGCAAGAATTATTGGCACAAACATTTTTCCAAAAGATTAGGTATTTTTCTGGTCAATCTTAGAATAAAAACAGTGATAGTAAAAAATTTAACTAAGGGAAAATTATCTATAAAAGTTAAATTTGTTACCATGAGTAAAATGAGTTGAAATTCTATTTTACTCGTATAATTTAAACTTAGTTTATTATATCATTATACACAATATAATTACTACCTATAAAAAATCAATAAAGATAAAATTATTTGTTGTTATTGCTATATCTTGAATATTTTTTCTTCCTTAAAACTTGTCGTCAAACAAATTTGTTTAACTCAAAATTCAGATTTAAAAATTTTCTTTTCGAAGTTGCCATCCTGACACTGGGAGGATAGGCGAATTCCCCTTGCCCCGTACCGCAATAGGGAACCTTCTTAAGACATGACCGCGGCATCAGTTTATTAATTCAGTTTCATTGTGTAAGAGAAATGAGTAGTTAATAAATAAACAGTTGTATTATTTTGTGAAGTGTAGTTTGTCCGTGTTGTGGTGACCGGTACGTCATCATACATATTCGTCTGAGTTAAATTTTTTAAGTGAGGGAAAATAAATTGACGTCATACAGGTTCTCACCCAGTCATTCATGATGAACAAGAACTATAACTTATAAGTAAATATAAATTTTAAATTAAGAATTATGTAATAAAAAATTAAATAGGAATAATTTTTCATGCTATTATCATGAATTCTATTGACAATGGGTTTGTTTCATATTTAACAACGAGAACCATTGTTTTAGATTCACTGGTATGTTTTGACATTTGCAATTTTCAATTTGAGGTTATTAGTATTTTGTAGTTTACGGTTGTGTTTTGTTCTCTGCTGAGAGTATCGTCTTATTATTTTATTATAATTTGTAGTTTCTGTTCCTTGTACAACGTTGTGAATATTCTTAAATTTTCTATAAACCAAACTGAAATGATAATCAGTGTTTGACATTTCTCTTGACGTAAAGGTATCGTTCTTTTTTTAATACTAGTGGAAAAGAGATAAACATATTAGACAGACGTAACATTAACCAACGAATGAACAAGCATGCATGTGACAAAAAGAGATATACATTATGCCTGTTAATTATTAGTTCAGAAACTAATGACGTACCGGTCACTACAGCGCGGACAAACTTTAATAGTAGTTTCAATAGTTTTGAGTTTTATTTTTCTCGAAACTTATAAGTTGCATCCCTCTAAATCAAATCTTGGGTACTCCCTTGCTTCATACATCTTACATAATACAGAATAAGTAACCGATTACATCCCTTATTATAAAGCAGCCTTAATACAAGACGCCTATAGCCCATGTTAACAGAACACAGAAGGTGCGTTCGTTTATTAAATTGTGTGCATACATTGTTAACATGTTGCACAGTCTCCGTTCGTGTATTCACTTCTGTGCACTTTGTACTGCCAGGATACGTTCGGAAAATATTCGCACTGCACACACTGCGGACTGTGCATGCACAAGAAGTTCAAGCTCCGGACTGTTAGGCAAAAAGCGTGCATGTCACTTTTGGCAGTTAAAACAATAATAATTATGGAGAACGAACAGAACGAAGATTGTATGGTGTATATTCGTCAGGTGATGTAGGCATAATAATTAATTATTTCGACTATGCTTTTCGTTTTAATAAGTCTCTTGTCAATGTCTGAAACTATCGAAGTTCTTAATAAATAACTCTTATGTCATCAGCATCGCACTGAGAAATATAGCTACTTCTAGTAGTATGTGTCTATCAGACACCGTAACTTTTAACAATTGACCTGTGTGCAAAACATAACAAATCGCAGCTGGCCGTATTTGACATTAACTGTCACTTCAACTCATGTGGGAAGCATATCTAGAGGATGGAGTAAACAAACGAACAATTACGTTCAGTATTGCAAAAGTAAAAATAGTACGTGTCTGTCAGACACATACTACTGGTTAAGGGTTAAGCACACAAAGAATAAACGAACGCACCTTATATAAGTTAACGGTCACATCCATTATAGTAAGGTTAGAGTCCGTTCCAGCTAAGAAAAGGTCCGCGACGTCATATGCGCAGAAACCAAAACTCGTCCGGTAAGCCGTTGTCATAGCACCTCATACCGAAACGACCAGTTCAGTGGCGCAGATAACTACTTGAACTAAAATCGAACACTTTTACAATGTCAAAAAATAACTTGATGTACAGGGAACGGTAGTTCATAGCCAGATTAGTAGTAAGTAGTAGTGAAATAGTAAATAATGTGCGAAAATTTATGCAGGAAAAAGCAGAAACTGGATTGAAAGTCTCATTAGACAAATAAAATACACACGCTACTGGTGCAACGTCACTACTTCGCGCATATCTGATGACGCCACGAGCCTTTTCTTAGCTGGAACTCCACACACGCAAGCTCGGTTGCATTACTTGTATTTCATGCACTTTTTTGTCCTGTACTATCTTTCCAATCGCTTCAACTCCGAATGCCTGGAAGCCATTAGGCTATCTGAAGTTCTAAGCAACATTTCCTGTAGTTTGTCTTTCCTGACCAGCGGCTAGTCGCTGCGCTAGTCTCTGTGCAGGAAACACTAGCGACTAGCGGTAGACGCGTTATCAACTCGCACTCACAGACTTTACACTATAGTTTACTATACTAACATAGCCGGGCTGCTGGACATTAATCATCTGCTTTGTCTATACAAGGATATTGGGTTAGATAAAAGCTAGAAAATGGATGTTTAGAGATTTTAGAAAAAGGAAAGAGTTTGTGAGTATACTATTTTCCTGGACTTGGAATATTTGGTTAAAAATTAATCGTTTTAAATTCTGTTCTCATGTTACGTTTTGTACGTGAAAGTTGATAATTTTACAATAATTGAAGCTGCCGCAAATGCGGTCTAGATGTTTCAAAATTATAAATTACACAAAAGCTAAAATAGTTATTTACATTATAAATGCGGTAGGTTTAATTTCACAGCGTTTTATCTCACTCTACTATGCATCGTACTTCAATAAAACCGAGCAATGTACAAAAAAAACCTAATGCCTGTTTTACACGACGCAATTTATTGACCATTAAAATTATGTATTTGAAACAATTTTTGAAAAATAGAACGAGTTCTAATTCGTCAATAAATTGATAAATCTATTGATCGAGAAAAAATTGACGAATTGTGTTTTTCTCAATATATTTTGAAAATTTTAATAGTAATAGTACCAAAATCAGCTCCGTCACTTTACTGTTACTGCCAACAGTGCCAAAAATATATTATGTATGCAAAGACAAAACTAAGAAAAAATCCCTAGAATTCCCTAAAATATTGTAGAAAAATACTTAGAACACGTTCTATTAATATAAAATAAATTCATCAATTTATTGGTGAAGAAAAAATTAACGAAATTTTTCTATTACACACAATAGTAAATTGAAAACAAAACTTGGTCAATTTATTGATGAATAAATTGAATCGTGTAAAACAGACATAACGTACCTACATGGTACATATATTATGTATTACTTTTTTGGCTGAGATAACAATTTATTAATTATATCAATTTTCTCGAATTTTCTACAAGATTAAGTGAGATTAAAATACCATTTGCACTTAAATTGCTTTCTGTCAATTTAGTCTTAGAACAACTACAAAGAGATGGCGCCTACAAATGTCAAAATTAAAATTAATGTTTTACTTTGTAGTAAAATTATGACACGCGTAAAATCGCAACTATCATAGACGTCAACGATGTGTGATTGTTATGTATACACTTCAGAAGGTCAAAATAGTTATTTACATTATATACGTGTGATAGGTTTTATTTTACAACGAATTAAACCGAGCGATGTACAAATACCCAACACACACATCATGTATTATACTTTTTGACTGACATATCTATTTATTTAAAATATCATATTTTCTATGAGGTTAGGGCCGGTTGTTCAATCTCAGCTTAAAATAAGTTTATGTTAAAACCATGGTTACGAAGTTTTCCTGTTGTATTGTGGCTTCTCATTGGTTAGCTGTTTTATTTTAACTTTTTAACGCTGGAGATTGGCTGAGAAAACTCAGTTTAACTAAGCTTGAGTTTATGTTTAAGCTGACACTAAACTTGAATTGTACAACTGGGCGATGAACTGGGCCTAAGTGAGATGCGTTTGACATTAGTACGAAAGTTTCCTTGTGTCAAGTTGCCTTGAAACAACTGCTAAGAGATGTCGCTAGTAAGTGTCACAATTAAAACAAATTAATTTATTTCAGACTCTATTGAACAATAAACTATTTGAACATTATAGTTCCATTGTTATCATTATTATGATCCACCACATCTCCTCAAAATGATTGAGGAACAATTATTATTAATCAAATACGATTTAAAATTTACAATTTATGGGGCAGAAATGACAGCAAAGTGGCAACACATTGTCAACGTTTACGATGAGGATATTGAAGAAGAGTATTGCAAAGTGTTTGCTGATGTAATGTATTTCGATGTTTAGTTCCGTATTACAACCGCTAGGAGTAGCGTTCAACTTAGTATCATAGAAGATTAAGATTCCTGTCTAAATCTCTTTCTTGTCTATGTTTTTAAGTAAAGATAAATTGTAATGAAGACAGCTACAGGAAGCAATAATGCCAACTGCACAACTATTTAATTCCCTGAACATAAACTTGCGTATTTAACATAATCACTTCTCGTTTTCATTCTCTACTCTCCGTCTCCACTCATTTCTCCATTGCTGTTTATTTAACTCAGGTAGCAGTAATAACACCCTCATTACTATTACTGCATTACTTGTAGCATTACTATAACAACGACACTGCAGAGACGCAGTGCCGTGCAGTTTCGTCCCGTGCGGATTCAGACCAGCTGTAATTCGAACGTGCATATACAGCAGGGTGCCAAAATATAAACTATAATCTTACAACATTTTTATCTCGATGTATTCTGTCTTGCGTGCTTTCCAACAACGTATTAAACGGCTCGAGTGGTCCACGAGAGGCTGATTACTTTGTTGGAAGGCACAATAAAAATTTCCTGGGCACGATATTAATGTAAAAATTTCTATATTTGCTTTTTTGAAATTGTAGCTAAACTAGGACATCTACAATTTAAAATTATAGATAGAAAAAAGTCTATGGAATCGAATGTTTGAAACCGAAATTCGATATTTTTACCCGTTAGAAAATTACAGCCGTTTTTGTGTATCATAAATAAAGTAATAGCATAATACAAATTTTAAAAACGTTATGTTTTCCTCTTTCATAATTTGTAGTGTTGTAAACAATTATTTATCTAAAAATCGCATGACATATACGAGTAAGCCAATGGAAGAATTGATTACAGTAATAGAAAACATGGTAATATGAAATGTTTTCTACTTAAACATTAAGCCCTGTTCACACATGGACACACAGAAGACACACACATGTGACACACAGACAACAAAAGCAAAATGAAGAACGTGTGGAACGTTTGTAGCCTCAAAAATGATTTTTTTTACTCACATAGAAGCAACAAAATAGCGGCGCCTCTATTTCACAAGCAACACACACAGTATTTTTTACTGTTGCGTGTGTGTGTCTTCTATGATGGGCGTCCATGTGTGAACAGGGCATTAGGTACATAGTGATAAATATCCTATTTTCAATACCATGCAAGTAGTCTATGTAAAAGCTGGACCGAATACGCACGGGACGAAATAGCACGTCGCCGTCTTTGGCACTTGAAACTTGCTGAGCAGCGCGGAAATTACAGCGCTGTTAGTTGTGCAGATTTAGAAGTGTTTCAGCTGTTTCAGAATGTGGGGGTGGGGCTGAGTTGGTGAGAGGTTTAGGTCCGATTTGTTTACCTACGCGGAGGGTAAAATCCGTTTTGGAGATTAGAATAAGCGTATTATCTGCGAGAAATGAAGGTGAGGTTCAACGATTCTAAAGGAATTTCAGTTTGTGATAGTTTTAGAAATGTGGTGGAAAGGTTAAATAAAGTTTGTCATATAATGACGCACATAAAATGTGTTTAGCAAGTCATACGCGGATATATAATTCATTGCCGATTATGGCAGATATATCACTACTGTTCACTATATAAAAGAAACGGCAAATGGTTCATAATACATGAGAGTTACACGAGTTACAGTTGTACTATACAACTATTTAACTGATAAATTTTTATTCATCTTGATCTTCTGAAAAAACATATTTTTGTGGTTCAATTCTTACTAATTTGACTGCGAATAGAAATAAATTTGCCTTTTTTGTACTGTTTTCATTATTTATTTAATTGTATAAAATTTATGCAATCTCGAGTTAAAATTGCCATATTATGTAGGTACTAAATGATTATTTGCTGAAAATTGTACATGTTTACGTTAAATATTACAAAAGATTAGTCGTTGTTTCTTCTTATGAAAGGAAATGTACAGTGATTTGCCACCTTCACCCCAGAAAAGTTTTTACTAAAAAGTTTCTTGAAAGTAAAACAAGTGCTAGGAGCTGTCATAAAAATACTGTCAATACCGGTCATACGGGAAAACCGTGGGGAAACTAATTATTTCTTTAAAGTCTATTAAAGCTTGTGATCTTAAATATATTTAATAAAAATAATTACATTCCCCGTATGACCGGTACTGACTGTTTATTTTTTATGATAGCTCCTAGCACTTGTTTTACTTTCAAGAAACTTTTTAGTGTGAACAGGGCATTAGCATTAAAGTAGGTATTTATTTTATAAAATAATACCTACTATTGCACACGACCATGTTTTTATATTTGAAAAAAAAAATAATTGAAGGACACTAGTATTTGTTAAAAATAATTTTTTGAGAAATTAATAAGGCATACCTACCACTTAACCCACTTGACAAAATAAAATCCCCAAAACATTTCAAGATTGTAAACATCCCAACTTGTTACTTGGTATATTTGCCCATTAACATAGCGATTGCTAATGCCCGCCCTTAATAACATTATCTATGCAACATCCCAATGTTAGTAATTTAGTAATAATATCACAATTATGCATCCCATGTAATTCTCTGAGATGTTTGTATTGAGTTGTAATTTTTGATCGTACTCAGGATGTGGCTAGGATAAACTTACTTAAAGTACAAGAATAAGATATTTTTAAACATCCCATGGAGGATTCATGTCTAGTGGGAGGTAGTATGTAGTCAAAATGCTCTAAGAATGGCATTACAATCTGATAACGTCGCATTCTACGTTTACATTGTATTAAATTAATAAATATATTACATTACATGTCTTGAAAAAACAAATTCGATTTATCATTACGAAATAAGCGCACATCGTACAAATGTAAACATAGTTGGCAAAATTACTGCCTGAATAAAGATTTCACACACGTCACGAATTGTGTATGTTACAAAACATCAAACATAGTTTGAATTTAATTCATACATTGCAATGATTGGAATGCCATTCATAGAACAATTTGACATAATTATTATTAACAACATAATTGAAATTAATTATCAATACCTGACATTTATTAGACCTTGTGTAGTAGATTCAATTAAAATATTTAGAAAAACGATTTACTTATTGTGGTGGTACCTACTAAAAATGTTCACTTTACTTTAAAATAAGTTACTAAATTGTTGCGATTTTTTCAAAAACTCTTCCTGTTCCCCACTCAGTACGCTATGTAATATAGCCGAATGTATAGTAACACCCTGTATACTATTTTACATAATTATCTTCCTCCTGAATCCAATCCTGCCTTCTCTTGCTCGTTTCCAGCACACAATGGTCGGTAAGGTAGGTAACTACGCTGTTGTCACTGCGTTTATAAAATAATTTACAGACTTCCGTAAAGCGGATTTTATAATATAAACTCCACTCTGAAACTCCGGACTTTAGATTCCGGGTATTCCGGGATATTCCGGGATACTCCGGCATGGGGTGCTTTATAATCTACCGGGTGTCACTAGTTAATCTACTCGTTTTTCATGCCAGAGATCATAATATATTTCATTATTTTATCCCGCACCGAGAGAAAGAGCAAAATTGTAAATATGCGAATTATTTTTGCGGGTTTTCTCACTGAAGAAATAATACAATATTGTAGTGTTATGTGACCGACTGTGGTTCTGAAAACTTAAGTTAAAATCCTAGTCAGGCACGCATTCTAGTACAGTACGCGAAATAAGAGATAGTCGGACTTAGGAATTTTAAATAGATTATCAACAAATTTTTTGCACAACCCGGTTCGCTACCTTGAAATAGTGTATAAAGAAGTCGTCCTGCTCGAGTTCCGTTCGATTTCCATACTTTTTTCGTTTAGATTCATGTCAGATTTCTCGTTTGATTTCCATCCGAGATTCGTTCGAGTTTCATACTTTATTTCCAAACTATTCGTATACAATCGGAATTCTTCGATTTTTTCCGAAATGGTCCAAGTTAGGCAACTATATATATATATATATATATATATATACGCACGGCTCTATTTTTCTATTCGAGATTCATACTAGATTTGTCTACGCATGCGCAGTTCAATCTGGCGTCAATTTGACCAACCTTAAAAAGTTTTGATATTTTTCACACACAAGTGGGTATAATTTTGATCAAAGCCACTAGAAGGTAATCTTTACTTTGCTTGATTAAAATCACCATGGTTATGTTGCTTTTATTAAGAGGTGTTGGATAAATATTTATCGTAAAGAATATCTAAACAAGGATCCAGAATTGTTAATTTATTTGCCATTAAACGTTACAAAACAAATTCATTTCTAAACTCAGCTGTACTTAGGATTAGTAATTTATATAACGATATCAATAACAACTGTAATTTACCAGACATATTTTGTTCATCAATTTTCACTTTTAAACGTGCTTTAAGACTGTATCTTATAATATTTATAATATTTGTTATTATAGTTCTAGTTATTGTACTCTATTTTTATTATGTATTTAGTGCTTCTCTATAATTGGGACTATGTCCTGTTGAGAAGCCGAATTTTCAAATAAATAAATAAATAAATAAGTAATACACATTTTGACTGAACTGAAATATTCCGTCTGTTGTCACAAACGCGCGCACAAATTCTAAACTAAAAAATTCTAGCATAGAGTAAGTAATACTCTTACCCTGAATTTTTTTCAAAATGAAGTATCAGCGCCATATGTGCTGAATGTTTTAAATAGTCTTTTGGGTAATTTAGTAGAGTAATATCAATTTTAGATATTTTTAGTAATTTTGTTGTACTTATAGTTTATATTCCAAGCATAAATTATGTTGCAATATCTAAGAAACAATAGTATATTACATTACAAGTCATGAAAATGTTTCATTACAGACGAGGAGGCTTGTTTGAAGAATGCTAGGATGCGCAGCGTCCGAGCGTTTCTTCAAAGCCGCCGAGTCTAGCAAAGATATTTTTATGAAGCGTGATGTATTTTATTTTTTTTAAATCGGCTATTATAGAAGCTTAAAATTATAGAAAAAACGAGAGGTATTTAGGTTTGCATAAATCATCAGAGCTGTGACAAATTTTAGAAAACGTTCTCATGACAAGTGTTTGTACCTACAGACAGTGGAAAGTAGGCATTTTTACTTATTTATTTTCATGCCTAGTCATGGAAATCTTACTTCCAAGACTCAAATTAGTTAAGAAATGAACATTTTCATGCCGATTTTGAAAAAAAAATTAAATGATACCTCATTTCAGTTAAGAAAAAAATGTTGAGTAAGATGCGAGCGCGATGATATCCGTAAATCGGATTGGTCGAAATGAGAGAGGTGGATTTACACTACTAGCAAACATTTTCATTTCCGTTAACATTACCTACTTATATCGTTATATCTATCTTAATTTGAATTTCATAGTTACATTTAAGTACTACATTATGCTATAGATGACAGTTTTATTCACAAAAAATACCTTCTTTAAGTTCACGTCATATTATGAAATATTAAAATCATGGGCGCCGACTGTTCAAAATTTTCTTGGGGGCAAACGTTTTTCTTTATTATTAAAAGTACCTACTGAAGAAAAGCAAGAGTGGAAAAAAATGAAACTAATAATAAAACTTTGAAAGAAAATGATTTTAAATAGGTACCTACTTTGTGGTTTATGGCGAGCATTGAAATTGGTGCAGAATATTAAAATTTTCAATAATCAGATAATAGATATTAATGATACAAGTTTGATATAGCCAAGGTAATGAAACGTGGGTGATATTAAATCACGAGGCGATAAATGTGTATCATTATCATTATCATTATTATGTGTATCAATAATGTGTATCATTCAAAATTTTATCTTAATTGCTGCTGAATTAGATTTTATAATAGATACATTCGATAAACATTTAGTGTAAAATTCATTCAAGTGTCATGTTATTCGTTGTTATTTCAACTATTATTTGTTTGCTGATGTTGACAGAAAAGAATTTTCAGTTGTGTCAAATTTTGTGTCAATAAATTCAGCATCTTCGAGTTTAAACATATCTAATTGTAAAAACTTTGTTTTGAATGTTTATACAACATAAAATGTGTTTATTAATAGTTATTTATAATAAAAAATTTCTATTTTTATTTCTCCTACAAAAATGCGTGTCATTAAGAATTTATAAGGACACAACTGTCATTGAATAATTCATAATAACACGTAAATTAGTGAAAGAATTCGCTATTAGCGCACCGTCGTAGATAAAACATTTTAACAGTAAAAAAAGTATTTATTGTGAAACAATAATTAAGTTTATATTATTTTAGGTATAATTTTCAAATATTTGAAAAATTGCAAAACTATAAATTAATAGTAGGTATATATATATATATATATATATATATATATATATATATATATATATATATATATATATATATATATATATATATATATATATATATATAGCAGTGGCGTGCAGTGAAATTATTATTACGGTGTGCAGAAACAGAATATATAAAAAACAAAATTTATTAAATTTAAAAAATATTAGATTACATATATTGTATTAGTATATTATTTTTCTTGCTTGGTACATCATGTCGTGAAAGTGCAGTTTCCATTTATTTTTATTTTTTTAATAACTTTCCATGCTGCAACAAGATTTTCTATCTTATATTATTTACCTAAAATATACCTTCGATATCTTACCTGAACATTCAATTATTACCTATATTTATATAATTACGCTTTAATTACCTTTAAATTAATAAAGTAATAATAAAATAAGTCCGTATACAGGTAACAAGTTGCGTATGGTGCACTATTAACCGAATCTTTTCGCTTATTCAGAATAAATTTAATCGTATTATTATACACGAAATACAAACCCACACTCCAAATAAGTAGACTTTTGTTTTATACTTCAAATTGTAATTGTCAGTGTGTGTAATTATAATTACAAATCAAATGTCCTTTTTAATATTTTAATACAACATCTAAAATTACGTAGGTTAGGTTAAAACCCAATGTGATGTGTTGCGTTCAGTAAATTCCCAACTTTACGTTCATGTTCTCATTGCGCGCGCTTTGCGCATCACTACAAATTCATTATATTCTCTCATTAAATATATAAACTCGTGACATGATTCATAATCGAAGGTATTGCTCGTGAAACCGAAGCAGAACATTTTATTTACAGCCCAGTTCCACCCGAGAATATCACCGATAATAATTATATCACTTGTTATATTACGTATGAATATAATTTTATTGTTTCATTCATCAGTCATGCATTCCTTATAAATAATGAAATACCATGATTAGTTTATTTTATAAAGAAAATTCAAATTACCGCCAAACAGCCAAACTACTGTGCATAATGCACTGCAATCAGATTTCGGCATTTATCGTGAAAGTTCGTGCCGAAGTGCAGAAAAGGTTACGTTTTGTGCAGGTATGACAAAAAGTATATTTCAAATCGAAATATCTCAAAAACTAATTATATTATTACTTTTTTCTCTTCAAGAATATAGTTTAAGTTGCGCCAGGGAACATTCCCTTGGAAAAATTTTCACAAGCCCCGATGCCCCAATGTAGTCGCCGCCCGTGATTAAAATGTTTGAGTGTAAAATGGACTGCATTCGTAGTGCCATCCTGCCATCTAATTTTTTTCTTAACTGAAATGTACTGTAAATGTACGACACATTTAATTTTTTACTGTACTCTGAATCCATTTTTATCAAATATAACCAATAAAACAAATTTCAAAGGCTTCACTGCATTACACAACTTTATACTTCACATTGTCCTGTGTACACAATGCACCAAATCGACAGAAGGAAATAGACCAGAATACTAGGACAACGGACCAGGAACGTAACAAGAAATTTTTCTTGTGGGGACAGTGAGAAAATTGTGTTATGTTAACATGAGCTATAGATATTTCTATGTTACGATTCATAATGACACTGGATATGACGTTAGTTGATAGTATGACGTTAGTGGGCTAGTTCAGATATTTGACCGCTAGATGTCTCTCCTTACCGGGACGCGGTTCATGACTTCTATATTTTTAATTCGAAATAATACTTTTACACAGGACATCATTTTTAAACCTAAACAGTTAGGCACGTAACATTTCCTATTTTGTATTTTATACTGTCAATCTGTCAATTTTGTATTTTTGTTTCAATTTTGTATCAAGGGATACTATTACTTGCCTTATTTTTTGCGACGCTGACACCATTGACCAATCAAAAGATGGGTTTCTTTGGCGGCCATCTTGTCCACTTAATCCGTCAGTTTATACACCGTGTGCGCTATATTACAAAGTAGTTGCCATGGTTTCATCCTGTAAAAAAAATATGAAATTAATCAATGTTTAAAGTCACATTCACAATACGAAATTTGTAGTTATAGTCAGTAGGTACAGTTAGTAGCTATAGTTTTGATTAGTTAAACCTCATTCACAATACGAAATTAGTAGTTATAGTCAGTAGCAAGAGTTAGTAGTTATAGTTGATTTGGACTACCGTCGTTCACAATTACAAAATTAATAGCCTAGTAAAACAAACTAGTTTTGAAATTAGCGTCAGAAGTCAGAAGTTGTCAGTTTGTTCGCTTATAGGTATATTTTATATTTGGTTTACTTATAGTTGCTTTTCATAAAAATACTTGTCTATAAAGGATGTAGAAGGTTTTATAAATATGGTGCAAAATTGTAAATGTCTTTATGGCAAAGATGATCCCGAATCTCCCATATTTAAAAATATAACTGGCAAGCTAGACGTCAAAATTAATTCTCGTTCTAGATTCTGATTGTTTGTTCATACAGAAAATCATTAACAACTAACTACAGATTTGGAGTTATTAATATTGCAGATCTAACTGTCATTCACCAAACGGATCCATTTCTGACAATTATAAGAAAGGTTATGTCGTCAAGTTAGCAGTTTATTGAACCACACAGATCTCATTCACATAATACATCTTACATAACACAGAACAAATAACCGATTACATCTATTACAAACCACCCAAGAACCATTCTTTCGCACGCCGCTGTGTCGAGATAACTTTCTCGCGTCTCTTGCACGGTAACACATACATATATCAGCTTCAGTACAATGTATAGCTTTTCTTGTTTACAAAAACTGTCCACTTATGTTCACCAATAGCCGGCAAAATGCACAAGATGACTGCACATAAATCTATCGCACTCCGATACACACCAACACACATTTCCTATCTCCTTTTGTTTCAAGCAAAATCGGGAAACATTGTGGATCGATCTGATCAGTCAAAAGAAATCATTGAAAAATGGGGCAGATTTTTTTAACGGAATTAAGATGTCATGAAATTTGTCTTTAAAGGCGCGGCCCATAGCTTATACCATCCACTTGACAAAATAAAATCCCCAGAACATTTCAAGAATGTGAACATCACGCATGTTACTTGCTATATTTGCCTAACATCCATTTCATATCCTTAGGAATTGCTAATGTCCGCCCTTAATAACATTATCAGCTATAATGACCCAAGGACATTGATAATTACGAAATAATTTGTGACATTCAGAAAGCACGTTGCTTGGTAACCGCCCGACGCCGCAGGCGGAGGGCTGTTAACCTAAAAGCAACGTGCTTGAGGTAGCTGTCACAAAATTATAAGTATTTATCAATGGTCGAGGGTTATTCAGACAGAAAATTTTATTAATTGAAGTATCATTTTCATTACCAAAACATGCAAATGACATTTGTATTCAATTATTATTATAAACATAAAAATGAACATAAATAATTATAACCTAGCAACATATTTGACATAAGTGATAATGTCCCATGGGTTGTTATCAGTTAAATGTTGTATTCATTGGTCAATTTCGTACACGTGATCAGAAATGAACTAAATTCATTGGATATTTAGTTAACCTAAAAATTTTCTATGTAACATTCCAGTAGTAATTTGGTAATAATATATCAATTATGTGTCCCATGTAATTCTCTGAGATGTTTGTATTGAGCATCTAATTTTTTATCGTACTCAGGATGTGGCTAGGATAGACTTACGTAATATCACTTAAAGTATAGGAATAATATATTTTTAAACATCCCATGGGCGATTTATGTCAAGTGAAATACTATGCCAATGCTATGTCATGAAGTTATGATAATTACTGTTAAATACCATGGTAATATCTTAATGTAGTACTTATCTACGTAACATATCTCGTTTCCATGACATAAATAAACAATTACATACTAGGAAGACATAATAGCTATTATATAACAAGAATATTATGCGATTTATAATACCGAGGATGTTGCTAAGCGACGAGGTGAAACCGAGTCTCTTTGAACATCCAAGGGGGCTTAAATCGCATATACATGGTGTTTCTATACTTCTGTACAAAACTTTAATAGGTTATATAATTTGACACATTAATAATAGAGAAAAAGTTTTTTCAAAATTCGCAAAATTAAGGGCAGTGAAAATTTGTGTGCCTCTGGTTAGAAAGTCCATTTAACTATTTATTTAATTATTATTATAGAAGGGACTATTTGTAGAGTATTTATGATCTTATTATATTAATTACATAATGATTTAACAGTTAAATATAGACCTTTAAACCAATGGCACTAAAATTTTCACTACCCTTATTTTTGCGAATTTTGAAAAAAATCTTTTTCTCTATTATATCAATGTATCAAATTATATAACCTATTAAAGTTTCGTACAGAAGTATAGAAATGCCCTGTTTTCGCCTTATATTCAAAGCTTAATCGTATCATCAACGACAGCGATGTTAAAACAAATCAACAATTTTATCTGTCAATTAGTTGATATTTTGCATATTATGGAAGGTTTTGATGTAATTATGTTGTATCATGTATCTAACGTATTAAGTTCGTAACTAATGAACTATAAGTATCTAAGGTATTATAAGTACCTAATGTAATTTATGTTGTTTATAATAATCAATAAATGTTGCATTATTAAAAGGTCATTACAGTTGATGATACGATTATAGCTATTAATATAACAAGAATATTATGCGATTTATAATACCGAGGATGTTGCTAAGAGACGAGGTGAAACCGAGTCTCTTTGAACATCCAAGGGGGCTTAAATCGCATATATTCGCGTTATATTCAAAGCTTAATCGTATCATCAAAGATAGCGATGTTAAACAAATCAAGAATTTTATTTGTCAATTAGTTGACAGTTCGCATATTGGAAGGTTTTGATGTTATTATGGTTGTATCTAACGTATGAAGTCCGTAACTAATGAATTATAAGTATCTAACGTATTATAAGTAACTAACGTATTATGTTGTTTATAATTACCAAAAAATGTTGCATGTTATAAGGTAATAACAGTTGATGATACGATTAAATATATAACACGATCATGGATTATAATATCTTATAGTGATTTTCAAAAACAAGAATATAAATAAATAATTAATTATTGTGCTTATAAATCTTAAATGATAACAGATACATACAAATGTATTATAATTTCGGCACTTTACATGCAGGGATACTTGCATATTCAATATTTTACATTTATATCATGTTTTCATTTTGCTTTTAAGAGGATTTACTCTTCGCTCCCAATAATTATAGAATGAAGTAAATGTTATTATAGTGGAGTCCAACCACTTCGACCGATTCATCTTGGAGCAGTCAGAATCTCAATCTGTGCGACGACCTTTGAAATTCAAAACAACAACGGAGAGATACTCTTTGCAACCAGTACTACATTTAAGACGATCAATTGGTCAACTTGAAGCATCCGACTGCGATTTAATGCAAGATGATATCTATAATTGTTATTTTTTAAATAAATTAATAATAATTAAAGTATTATATATTTTATAATTATATTGTTGCTAGCAATATGAATTATTCCAATTTTGTTGTTCCAGTTTTTTATAACGTAGTAACATCATCAGGCTGTAACTAATTGTTATTTTAATTATACTGTTCAATAGACTTTTTATTAGTAATTTCTTTTTGCTCATATGTTAGTTACAAGTTTTTGTTGAAATCAAATAACATAATTTGTAATAAAAACGTGTTACATCCTGATTTTTTGTTTAAATTTATCCGGAAATGACATTAAAATAATAATAGTATTATATTATATTGCATATAAATAGTGCCGACGGACTGAAATTAAATATTACAATATATTGCAGTGCAATACAATAGTGAAAATGAAGTTTTCAACAATTTTGGCAATATTGTTTTCAATTTTCGTTGGTTTAAGTGTACGAAATATACAAACGGTCGGTTGTGTCAACAAAACTTAAATTTGAAGTCAAGTTTATAGAGCAGATTAATTCGAATATACCTAATATTTTTAACAGTGAACATTTTACTACGTATACAGATTGTTAAGGAGCAACACTTGTTAATCTAGAAACTTCTCAATTTCAACGATTCTGGCTGTCTTATTAAAAATTTCAAATTAAAATTTTACATGAAGAATCACGAATTATTAATAAAGCGATAAATATAAGTTATAAATTACTGTGACATCAATTAGCAAAACTTGAGATATTTTTTATCATTTAATAATTCAATTTATACGTTTATTAATACACGAATTTTTTTCTCATGAAATCGATAATATACATTAGTCGGAAGACGGCTATAGAGATATTCACTGTAAAAAGTTATGTAATACTAATCTTTTTAGTAATTTTTAAAAATTATTTAACATAATTTCCGTCTATAGCCGTGTATTGTAAAATTATGAGATCATAGACTTCTAAACCAGTCACAAAATTATTTATTGTAACATGTTTTTTATTTCCCATTCCTATGTAATAGTGGGAAGTATTGTAATCGTGATTTTTTGACAGTTCGAGATTTTGATGAAACTTCACGATTTAGACCCTACTCAACCCAAAAGCTTGGTTTAAAAAAAGTCGGTCTGTGGGTCTGTCTGGATGTTGGATAACTTAAAAACGCGTTGAAATTGAGATCTTGAGCCAAAACTGACTTTTTAAACTAACTTGAATCTTTCGAGAAAAGAAATTTTTTATTTATCTACGACTAATGTATAACATTAACATTAAATGTGTGATGTTTGCTACATAATGCCATGTAATAATCCCGCAGGGAATAATACCAGGGAATAATAGTCAGTATTCCCTCCTCTGCACCAATTAGAAAATTACTTTGCCTGAATCAATTTCTCCGTGCAAATATTTTTTTTTAAACATTGCAACGTTTAAAGATGAAACTATGGTAATTGCGAATTGACATTTGGAAATGTCAAAATTTTTGCGTATTGGTATTTATTTTATTAAAAACTTGTAGGTAATAATTTAGTCGTAGATAAAGTACAGTACAACTCGCTATAATGGCTATTATTCCCTCAGATGATGAAAACCCTTGCTCGCTTTGCTCGCTCGCGTTGTAAACTTCATTTTCAGGAATAATAGCATCCATTATAGCGTCGTTGTATAATATACTATTAAATTTTGCTAAATCAAATATAAAAATTAAAGCAAGTTATTAAAACTTATCGGGAAAGTAAAGTAAAGTGGTGGCCATAACAGATTTTTTGTTTTTTAATTTGATAGCATTTCCCTTAAGGGAAATGGCGCAACTTTTATGTACAAAATTAAGGTTACCGCATTTGCGAATACCAGTTAAAAGGAATATAGAATCTGTACTTTCATTGCAATGTTTAAATTTAAGATTTATTGACGCAACCAGATAGTAAAATATTATTATTTTAATAAATATATTTTATCTACAACTATTAAATAATAGCTTCATTTTATATCTAACTCCAAATACAAAATGTGCCTCATATTACACGGCGTGTAATATGAAATTTCATATTCCACGCTTGATTCAACCAATAGAAAGCAAGCATTTGTCTGAAGTTTGTTGGTCGATGACAGATAATAAGTAAGGTTATGTGTGTTTGATTGATACAACAAACTATTTAACTGCAACAAATATCGTATTCTATCGTATTGTCGTAAAGAAGGTAAATTATGAATATTGAAAGTAGTGAAATAATATGTTCATCTCTAGAGATACGAGAAGCAGCAAAAGAGGTGTCATTAGATTTGTTGCTCATTTTTTGTGTGTTTCTATCATTGCTAAAAAAAGTAAATTTTGATATTTTTATGAATTTCACAAATTGTAGTAATTGTACATTAATTTTGTAAGTAAATAAATTATTCTAGCAAGCATTTTCTCAGAGTTGTAGTAAGCGTGTGATTGTTGCTTGTTAATCGATGGCAGATGTAGGTAAAATTATACAACACCAAGTTCATTTACAAGTAGTTGTAGATAAAGTATAGTATTTGACTCGCATATAATGGTTATATTACACTCGGATGATTAGAACACTCGCCTATGGCTCGTGTTCTAATTTTCATCTTCGTGTAATATAACCTACATTATATGCTCGTTAAATAATATACTATTTTTGTGTAACAGATATGCAGTCCGTTCCCTGCTGACAATTTCAAGCCCATAGAACTCAATGGACCTGACAAGCATGCAGCCAACTGTCGCCGTCGTAAGTGCAGATGTTGTTACATTATTTTTATGCATGAATGAATCCGATCGCCTTAATTTTGAACTTTGAATGTTGGTGAACGTGAAGAATTAAAAAATGTTTATCTACAGATTTCAATATTTTTTTTTGGATCTTAGGTACTACTACTCCCACTACTACTACTGCTGCAGCTGGAAAATAATTATTAGAAGAAAATAATATGTTTTAATTTTTTAAACTGGGGTTGGGATAAATAAATGTATGTATTTAATGAAATATGTGTGAAATAAACGATTAATATTCTATAATAGTTATTTGACATCTCGTGTGTTAATGAGGGCGATTAATAATTGAGACATTTTAACGCGTGAGAGAAGTCAACGCGTTAATTGTCGAGATTATTAATCGCATATCAACACATGAGTTAGTTACAATATTTTTCCGTTGGTCATTACCTTTTTAATTTGGAGAAACTTTAATTTTATTCAATGACAAATTATCTTATGTGTTATGTTAGTAACGTTTGATATTACTGATCATCAATGCTACGTAAAAATTATTTAGCTATAACTGTTAAAATCATTTCGTTTTATTCTATTTAGGTAGATACCATTTTTTACAACCTAGCGCTAGCTAATATTATTCTTTATTATGTCTGTTGGACGCATTCAAAAGAATCGTTGATTAATAAAAAGAATGCATTAATAGCGGTCATTAATGTATGACTTTTTTACTTTAATAATACTCATTAATAAACGATTACCGGCAATGTATTTTTATTTTACGACCATTGAATAATACATTCATTAGGTAGATAGATATCTGTAGGAAGATAAACCTCTCCATAAGACACACTATTCATAATTCAACACTATTGTATTATAAGTTCATTATTCATCACTACTGTCTCTGTTATTATCACATTAAAATGTGAGGTTAAATTAATATTTTAATGCATACAAATTTGTAAAGAAATATTTTATATTAAAAGTCGTACATAAAACGTCGTATTTGACTCGCACATAATGGCTATAATTAACTCGCCTTCAGATCGTGCATAATCTTTCATCCTCTTTAATTACTATTATAATATACTATTTTCTAGTCCCTTAATTCACTTATTAAATATGCATTATCTGTACTTGAATGACATTCATATATAGATACAGATTTTCATTATGAAACACCCAAGTAAATGTCATGAAAATTTAAGTATAATTTTTAATAAAAGCATGTATGAATTAAGACACTCGCCATGGCTCGTACCGTAAATTTCATACTCGCGTACTAATAGCTATCATTATAAACTCATTGCATAATATAATAATTATACATGGTCGTATCGTAATTCGATATTTATACACGAATTTATTTGACACAAACGCCACTTTATAGCCCTCGGACCACTTTATACCGCAGTGCACTATAAAAAAATTTAAATGCAAACAGTTTATTACCAATTTTCCTCAAAATAGTAAATACTCCGATAAATAATAATTTTCTGTTATAATTAGTACTACAATTTTTTATTTAAATAGCAACATTTTTACTTACATTTAACATAAATTATCTTGTAAAAGTTTAATTCAATAATGATAACTTTGACATTATGATTTTTGTTTATTTTTGGAAATCGAGAATTTAGTAATTTTTGCCTATTTGAACAAATTAAATATATTAATTTAATTAATTAATTTATTAGAAATTTTTCAACTGTGTATAAAGTTGGGTATGTTATGTACCGACTGACGCTTGTGCTTATAAGATTACGTCTTAGACCATAAAAGCTTATTTACACCCTTAAAACATAAATAACTATATACAAACTCTATGTTGTACAAATATTGAATATTTTTTGTTTTTTAAACACATTATTGCATTTGAGTTGGTATTCGCTAAATAATGCATAAAAATAAATGAAAATGTTCTGTTTTTATTGATATTAATGTAAACATAATTAAAATGTTTCATTTTTCCATAATTATAATGGTTTAAAAAAATTAATGTTGTTGTAATGATATTGTTTCATTAATTAGTAATGCCGGTGGTTTTTGTGATTGTATTGTTTAATTCGGTGGAATAAATAATGAAATTGATTGGTGGAAATTACCTCCGTAGCTATATTGACATGTTTTTATATTCAGTAACTTTTAATTAGCAAAATCTGTTTTATTATTTTAAATTGAATTATTTTTAATTACAAACTTGATATTTATTTAATATTTACAATCATACACTGCAGAAAAATTGCAAAATGTTATTTATTTTTTAATGTTAATAATTGTAAATGAATAAATGAGTAAGGAATTATACTCACAAGGGAAAGCTTGAGTGAGATAATTTTTCTTGAGTGAGTCATTTTTTGCCTACGTGTGAAGTATAACATTTTATCCAACACCTCTTAATTACTGCTTAAATATTAAAAAATAATAAGTTCCAACCTAAAACATCGTTACTATGGTGACTTCTAACAAGCAAAGTAACTTTACCCACAAGTAGATATAATTTTGATTAAAGCCACTAGTGGGTAATCTTTTACTTTGCTTGTTTAAAATCTTCATAGTTATGATGTTTTTATTAAGAGGTGTTGGATAAAAAATATATTGAACTACGATATTTGTATTGTTGTGTAGTAAACTCCATAAACAAAATTACTATGGTTGCTAATTTCTATTTTGGCCTCTTGAAGTGTAAACATAACAATCACACATCGTCGGTTTCTATGGTAGTTCCAATTTTACACATATGCCATGACTTTCCGTATATTATTCGGTAAAGAGCATCGAATTTTATTGCTTTAATTAGTCATTAAAAAAGTTGCTTTGTAATAAATTACACAATTTATTGTTCAATAGAGTCTAAAGTAAATGAAACAGATTAATTTTAAATGTGATATTTACGACATTTCTGCGCAGTGTACAAGCTACTTGGCAGAAGGAAATTTTAGTACAAAAATGTTAAATGCATCTCATTTAACCTCATAAAAAATACGATATTTTAAATAAATAGGTATGTCGGCCAAAATATAATACATAATTTGTGCGTTAGGTAGGTATTTGTACATCGCTCTTTTTTATTAGAGCACTCCGCTTCGCGTCGTACTATAGAATTTTATCTATTAATTACATAAAATTCTAGGATATTCATACACAAGAGAATGCATGCACGAGATGATTCAAATCTAGAAAATTTGTACGCGATAAAATACTTTAAAAAATTAATCCCCGAAAAATAGAAATCAAGAATTTTAGATTTGTCATAAATGCAAACACAGGAAGATACAAATCTAGACAAATTATAGTCAAAACCGAGTAGGTATGTGAATTCAAAAATGGTATTGGGTTGTTCATTATGGTTACCTTAATAAGGTATGAGTTTATATTAGTTCAACCTCATTTGTATATCCTCCTTGTATTAAAGAGACAAACTATTTTCTAGATTTGCATTTTCCTGTGTTTGCATCCTCCTATGTTTGTATTTATACCGGATCTAAAATTCAAGATTTTCATTTTCCTGTGAATGAATCTTTTATAATGCAGACATTTTATTACGTAGGTTTTCTAGATTTGAATCTTCTTAGCATTTTCGTGTGTATGAATATTCTATATTTTTATTTTCTGGTTTGAATCTCCACCCGTATAGATAAATAATAGGCCCTTGTGAAAATTTTGCATTCTCCATTGGCCAGTCCGGGCCTGGCTGACTGAACAGGGAGAGCAGCTTGCAACTGTCCAAAGTAAAAATCTCTTTTGAAGTCAGGCAGCTTATTTTCTTTTAAGATTTATAGCACAGCACACCGCTACTTAAAAATTAATATTTGGGTATATCGAAAAATCCTTTACCGGAATATTTAGTATCTATTGTAAGTTTTCTTCCTTTTACTGAAAATTTTAATTAAAAATTCTTACAGACGCAGTGCTCATTTAGGCATTAAGGGTCCCGTCTCCGTAACAAAATATTGCGTGATTAGAGGTAGAGGTGTAGCAGTTTCTGCTTTACTCATTGCATATTAATAATTTGAAGGAAAAACAGGTATAGTATTTGAGATGAAAGAAGTCTGAAAAAGGTCATCGTGAAACAGTACGAAGTAAGATTTAAGCTGCGCCCATATTGTCATATTGAGTAATAATAACTAAACTTACGTTACAATAACAAATGTTGAGTGGAATGAGCAACGCTTTACTATTATGCATATCGTAACTTACTCGAAATAATATGTAGTTTTGAAAGACAAACGTGTTCAATCCATACCATTAGACAATGCAAGTAGGACAAAGATAAATATATGCGCCGTTTGTTTATTAGTTCATAAAGATGATCTTTTTCAGAATTCATTCATCTCAAATACTACATACTATACTTTACTAGATGCTTGTGCAAGAATTAATCTAAATTTATGTCCAGTTGAAATTCAGAAAAAAGCTTTGGAATCCATAAGAATCTGATGTGGCCAGTACATGACCTCTCGCATAATTCTGCTTATTCTACTAATCTAATAAATAGTTTTACTTACATTAGTTTCATGTACATGTAATATGTAAACGATAATGTAAACCAAGATGCAAGCCAAAGATGTCAACTGTACTGTCTCTGTCATAATAATTCAAATTTTGTCTAGAACCAAATTTCATATGATCATGGACAACAAGATACTGGAATTTCGAAAAAGTATAGGGTCTTTCATTAAGAGTGATTTATTTATTATTATTTTTCTACTCGAGCTCGAAGTTTGCGTCACGAACGAAGTGATAGGTGAATATAGGTATTTACACAATATTCAATAGGTACTGTAAATACCTATATTATTAACGTACTTACCTACTAGACATAAATTATATTTAAATATTTTAATACAACCCTGGTGAATCGTGAAAAGTACAAGTATAAGTATTGAGAGTTGCTCAGTGCAGTAACGTGCGTACATTGCTTAGCCAAGACAACATCTTTGTTAAGTACTTGGCTGGACAGGGATCTTAGGAACTTTGTAAAACTTTTCCCTATTTAAATAGTTTCAAGCAATTTTCATCTGTAATAGATATGTACTATAAACTACAAAGAACTTATTTTTGCGCGAAAGCGAAAAAATTTTCACAGTAGCATTGATTAGGTAGTATTTATTAGAGGATTTTGAAGTCGTTCAAATGTATTCTAGATGACCATACCGTGAGTTTCTTAGAAATTTACATTCTGGATTAATAATTTATCAACAAAGTCTTGAAGAATTAGTCATTAGCATCAAATTACTTGAGAGTATTGAAACTACGTTGGGCCCCAAGATGGCGGATAGGTCTACTATCCTTTATATAGTACTATATCTCTCCGCGTCTTTGCGGGTGCCAGGTCTTTATTTTTTATGAGGGTCATCGCATCGCGTTTATATAGCGCGAGTCCCTGGTTTGGCACGACGGAGGAAAAGCGCACACGTTTCGTTTATTGGTTTTGCCTTATAAATAATTCCCTTTGGGAATTCATTATGGGACAGTGTCTCATTATAACAGTCAGGGATGTGGAAGAAGGAAATCATTCGTAAAAAGTGGACATACACACAGAGCGTCTAATTCGGCAATAGGGCAGTTAAGAGCAATATTTACACTTTGTGCCAGAGTCGGCATGAGAGGAGTTTAGCCACGTGCGCGGCTGAGGCGAGGATTTTTGTACGCTCCAAACAAAGTTTACAGTGACACAGAGAGAGAACGATTATGATAGCCACATAGCCCTGGCGCTCTCAGACTTGCTAAGAAATCGGTAGTCGCTTTTAGAGCAGATATTGAAATAGGTAAATTTGTAAATTCCTAATATAATGCGAGTCTACAAGTTCAGGAAGTGCACAATTGATAAATTAAAATAAAATTATTTTCAAAAGCATCACATCCAAAATTCAAAGACTTAAAAATAAAATATCAAACAAAATAAAATCAACAGAAAATAAATCCTAATTATCCGAATAACATCGAAAGCCTATCGGCGAGAGACATTCAAACAATTTTGTTCATCAGCAATCACCAAAAGCAAACCTATGATTTCGTAAAACTTTAATTAATTATCAGATTTTTTTGTAAGAAACAAAATGACAATCGTCTCCATTTTGAACAATTTTATATACAGTTAAATTGATTCCCTCTTACTCGTAATGTTTCATTTTAAAAAGAACGCTCTAATACATTGCTGTCAAATTCGTAACCATGGATATGATAAATTCCATGTCTCTAATGTGTCATTCGAGGCGGCTTCAATTATATTCCACAAATCATTAATATCAAGCACCAGTCTTTATGTATCTCCAGAAAAAAAAGTCCAATGGATTGAGATCAGGATTTCGAGGGGGCATATAAAATAGGACCATTTCTGCCAATCCAGCGCTGCTGAAATTCAGCATGTAAGAAATTAATTACATCACGTTGTGATGCGGAGGAGTCCATCTTGCATAAACCACATATTTTGTCTAACTTGCTTAGAAAATCTTCCACTGTATAATATGGCAGCTTTTCTGCTATTTCCGCGTTCTTCGCCACATCAGCATATCCAACAAAAAATAATTCTTATTGCATTCATCCTGTCAAAATTTGAACAAATTAACAGATTCTTGGGACGCCCCTGCTTATAAAATTACAATTGACATTGACAATAAATTGCACTTAAAATGAAATACTCCCTACTTGATTTAAAATTTTTAATGAATTTTAACAATCAGCTGTAATTGGCCAATTTAAAAACTCTTTTTGTGGGCTATTGGAGACACTGAGGAGGATACAAAAATTGTTTGGTCACCCTTGAATCTTCCTTCTTCACCATGTAAGCGTTGGTGCTATACTTACATAACACACTCAATTATCTACAATCTATGGAATGTACTTGTATGTACTTTTTATTATTATTGTTTTAAAAGTTCAATTGCACGCACTTTACAGACATTTTTACAAATAAATACACCAAATTATGTACACAAAATTATTAATTTTATCTTATAAACACTGATAAGTACTTGCAGTACGACAATACACTGAACTTGCAAATCTTGGTTTCTAGTTCAGCCCAAACCCAAACAAGGTTTCGACAGGTTTAGTTTATTCCTCTATAAGAATATTGTACTACTATTATTTGATTTTATTTTAGTTGAATAAATCCGTGATACCCAAACTGTGTTTATGAATATTGTGTTGATATTGATAATATGAATGTAAAATAAAAACTGAACATTTATTTTTACATTCTAGATTCGCCTCGGTCGACAGCTCGAATTAATTGTCCGAGTTATATGCAAATAAATAAACTGCAATTAAAATGCACAAAACACAAATAAAAGTGTCATTATTAGTTATTACAAGCGAATAAAAATCATCCGCGCAGTAAGCTATGCATTCCGAATGATTTGCCTGCACACCAAGCGGGATAAATTCAATATTAAATACACACATCAACATCAGTGACAAGCTGTTGTTGTGATGTGATCGTGTTGGTACAGCCATCAAATACGAGAAAATTTAGGAAATAATTATCTTTACGTCACTCGGGGGAGGAAAGCAGTGGTTTCCTCTTGCTAATGGAGGGAGGGAAGCGAGTTTTCCCTCCCACTCGGGAGGACCGTACTTGCTTTCCTCCCGAGCGGGAGGAAAACACTGTTTTTCTCCCGCTTGCAAGAAAGGTGATTTCGAGGCCCTCGTGACGTAAAATATTGTGTGTCCCACGGGAGGGAAGGCTATTCCTCCCTTGGGCGAAGCCGGCGCCCTCGCTCGGGCCGCCGCTTGGCCCGCGGGAGTAATAGCACGCTTCCCTCCCTAGGTGCACAAAATACTATATTATCTACAACCATTGAGCAGTACATTCATTATATACGTAACTGTAGTAAGATAAACCCTTCCATAAAACACACAATTGTATTATGAGTTCATAATTCAACACTTCTGTATTATGAGTCATGCCATCACATCCAAATGTGATATAATAATCCAACAGCCAACACTATTGTGTTATGAGTTCATTATTTAACACTACTGTCAGTGTAATCACATTATAATAAAAATTTGTAGAGAAATGTTTAAATTACAAAGTCGAAAATAAAACGTCGAATTTAAGTCGCATTTAATGTCTATAATAGGGTCTTCCACGGTTTTTCAAAAATCTCAAAAATAAATTCTATAATAATAAAAAAATATATTTACAATAATTTTTATGTCGAGATAAGTCGATGTGACGAGCAAACGGGATTATAAAATGAACGGAGTTTGAAAAGGTCCCGAAAGATCGCCATGTTGATGTGACGTCACTACGCACGTTGGCGCTCAGCCGCAGCATTGTTTCCAATGGAGCCACTGACAGAAATGTCGGTTTTGCCGAAAAAAGCGGCAAATAAGTATTGCGTAGTGCCTGGGTGCAACAGCAGCAGTCATCGCGAGCCGACTAAGTTGTTTTTAAACGTGCCAACTGGAGATATTCGGAAAAAGTGGCTTCAGCAAATCCGACGTGATATCGCGAGTGTATTTGACGTCTCACTTATATTGTTGTGAAGACCATTTCAATATAAGTACAAAATTTACTGTTATTTTCTATAATTTATCGACGAAAATCGATCGACATATAATATTGGCTGTCATTGGTGATAACTATATAACCTCAAAATAGATTTGAGGGGTCCAGTTCACAAAAACACTTTTCATACAGCTATTATTTGTTTAAAATACTCTTAAATTGTGTAAAATATGTTTTTTCCAAAAATCGCCTCATTATAAATAGATCTTTTCTGTTTATTGTAAACATAAAAATGAAATTGATGGTAATTTAAATCAACTCGGATAAATTATTAACTCATCTTCAGCTCGTGCATAAACTTTAATCCTCTTGAAATACAAATACGAAATTTTATATAGTGTCCCGAAAATAACTGACATTTTAAATTTTTAATAAAACACATTTTTGTACACATAATATTTTTATTGATTTAGAAGGTAGAAACATGGAGATTATGTGCGATACAAAACATCTGACAAATAACGGCCTCTTCTGTTGGAGCACATATTTACTCTTTTAATGAAATTTTTCACAACATTTTGACATAATTGCTGGGAAATATTTCATCTTTGAGGTCGTCAGTTGTTTGTAGTTTATTGTTGTGCACTCAATCCTTAAGATAACTGGTTGACTCAAATTCATCGATTAAATTCACCACGGTGTTACGAATACTGAAGCATTACGATGACCGAACAAAGTACGGCATCTCCGAACGGTTTCACCATGTTTCAAGTGAATTTTTACAATTTCTACCCGTTGTTCGATGGTGTACTGTTCCATATAGTTGTGTCAATGAATTCGTAAAACAGGCAATCTTCGGAAGTCCTCAAGAACAGCTCCGATTTTGATGATTTTTTAAAAAATTTGTTTTTTTATATTATTCAAAATCGGAAACATTTTGGAGCAGGGACAGAATTATTTTTATGTCTTCCTAGTATGTAATTGTTTAATTATGTCATGGATACGAGGTATGTTATATACTACATTATACCCTAGGGCATTAAGAAATTGCCATGGTAATATTGAGATGACTAATGTTTTTCTTCTGAAATTTATATATTTTCTGTCTGTTACTAGGATACCAAAAATATTAACAAAATTCGAAACGTCAAAGCGAAATGTCACGCGCGCAATATTTTAAATAAAATAGTAAGACATAAAATATTGTATGCACCACGGGCATCATTGATATTTATAGCCCTCGGGCGATTTACAGACCCTCGGGCCAGAGGCCCTTGGGCTTGTAAACATGTCGCCCTCGGATGAGCATAAACATCATCATGATGCCCTTGATACATAAATAACGAATATTGTTTAAACAAATATTTATGCTGTTTATATAAAAGTTTTTCCTGTTTTTTCGAAAAAAATAATTTTAGTATAAAAAATAGTTGTTAAAAAAAGGTTTTTAGTAATAATTCAATATAGTCCAGTAATTTTGTCACTTAAAAAGTGGTAACCCACAGAGAATAGCAGTGCGCCTTTTTTATTCGTGATACACAAAAAACGGCTGTAACGTTCCAACGGATGAAAGTATCGCGGTCCGGTTTCGAGAATTCGATTCCACAGAGTTTTTTCTTTCTACAATACAATTTTTATTATTTTTGAGGCCCTAGTTTAGCCGAAATCCTAACATAGAAATTTTCTTTAAAAAGTGCTTTTTTAAAATTTTGTGTACATACAACCATAATTTCTGAACTAATAGTGATATTGACTTCCGGTTTGCATCATTGAATTCCTCGGACTTTTTTCTATAAGATACATTGTGTCAAAAACTTTAAAATGCCTTGGTTGAGCTGAAATTTAAAGAATATAGTAAAATTTTTGTTTATTCTTTTGTTTATTGTGTTTAATCAAGTACATATAATTTCAAAACGAATAAAGATATTAACTCGCGATATACATAATTTTATAGAAAACAGTTTCAAAATATAATTTTTAAAAAAGCGAGTCACTATCATTATTCGTTCATAAATTATAGTCGATTAAACATAATAAACAAAAGAATAAACAGAAATTTTACTATATTCTATCGGGGGAAAAAAAAGTCCGAGAAATTCAATTCTGCAAACCGGAAGTCAATATTACTATTCGTTTAGAAATTAATTAGAAGGTACTAATAAAATAAAAATTGTATCCACAAAGAGCTAATTTGATTTCAATGTCAATCGGAATCGGTACGTTGCTTGAAGAACTATAAAAAAAATTACAAAAAGTAGCCTAACAAAAACCAAATTTACATAAATTATAGTGTCAAGGCGGGAGGTTATGTGCTGGCCACAACAGATTTTTATATATAAAGCTTACTAATAACTTTATTTTAACAACTATTTTTTATACTAAAATTAATTTTTTCAAAAAAAAAAAATTCAGGAAAAACGTATTTTTTTTATATAAATAGCATAAATATTGTTTAAACAATATAAATAATTCTGTCCCCGCTCCAAAAGGTTTCTGATTTTAAATAATATAAAAAAACAAAATTATTTTTAAAAAATCATCAAAATCGGAGCTGGTCTTGAGGACTTCCGAGGAAAAGACTTCATTGACGCGACTAATAACTTAACCTCAATGTTTACTAATGACAGCATAATAAATATCTCTACCCTAGTTTCAAATGGCGGCAAATTTAAAATGTCAATTGTTTTTGAGACATCTACGAGTATATCAAAATACGATAATTTTGAAATGTTGGTACGATTATTGTCCCATCTGGCAACACTGTGTTTAGGCCTCCATCTAGCGGTATTTCTGGAAAATAAACTGACTTGGCTCTGCTGTTTGACGTGGCGCGGTCCGGTTTTATGCAAATGCTTCAGAGCTTAAATGTGGGATCGGGGAAATTAAAATTGCAGCCCGTAGGAAGAAATGATCGCCGGGAAACGCGAAGCTAATAGGGCGGAAAGCGGGAAGACGCCGCCTGCTTTATTTATTTCATTCTGTATTTTTTCCCGGAGATTTTAATCGCTGCAGAGTTTTTCATGCGCGCAAAAACGACGGAGGACGTAGTAATGGGTTTACTTTAATTATTAAAATATCTGAGGGTTTTTACCAACGGAGATATTTTAGCTTTCGCCAAAGAAGACTTGACGCTGGTTTTATTTTATTTTACTTTTTAGTTTAAATCTAAAAAAATCTGATGTGGCCAGCACATGACCTCCCGCCACAACTCTCAACTGATCATATTATATGAATATTTTATTTAAATTTTGTAAATCAGTGATACACAATCTATTTTTACTTCTCCGGCCTATAGGTGTACCATAACTTGAGGTACATATTAGAATGGCATAAAGTATGTAGGTACTTAACATACTGATCATGGGAACACAAATAATTTTTTCAAAATTCGAAAATTTATTTTTGAGGTTGGTGAGTTAAATATAACGTTTTAATTAATTAATATCTAGCATTAAGTTACTCTCTTTATTCACTATAAATAATATTCAGTGATACTAAAAATGTTCTTCTGAAGAAAACTACCCTTATTTATAGGAATTTCGGAAAAAAACTTTTTGTTTCGGAACCAATATGTTAAATTCTATATGACATTACAATATGTACCTCAAGTTATGGTGTACTCTGTATAATAGAGGATGTATAGTAATTGTGATTTTTTGACAATTCGAAATTTTGATGAATCCTCACGTTGCATAAAGGATATCTCCGTTGCCGCTTTCAATGGTCGTCACACGGATTGAGATTCCAACCGCACCAAGATGAATCGGTTGAAGTGATTTGATTCCACTGTAATAAAAATCTACCATTCTGTATTTGGGAGCAAATCCTGTGGAATGGTTAACATCAAAATAAATAAAAAATAATCAATTTTCAATTAGCTCGAATATATAAGGTTATGGTTTGAAATTATAATACTTACACGGAGAAAAAGGTTTCTTTGCAATTAACAAAATTATTTGTTTAAAATTCTATTCTTTGAATCAAATAAGCATTATTTAAATTGAATATGCACTAAACTCGTCTATTAGTATGAAAAAATTATATTCTTTCAATAGTTTCTTTGGTTGGAAGACATATTTTTTTCAATTTACGAAATATTTTTCTGCTGTGTTAAACTCAAAGAAGTAGTAGTTCTAATTTTAAAAAGATTTATTTCTTTAAGTTGAATAAACCATTTTGTTGCTATTAACATATTAATTCTTTAAGGATTTTAAATAATATATGATTTCTTTGAATCAAATAACAGTTTCGCCTTTCGCGTCTGTGGTAAAGATTTTAAACAAGTGCAACAATTATTGTTATATTGAAGTTATAATAAATGGATTTTAGAGAATTTCAAATAAGTATACATTAATATACATTCAAAGGTAGGTAAATATAATATATTGATGGCAAATTTATAATAAAATAAAGTATTTCTTTTGACCCTTTAACCTACAATGCTAAATAGATAAAAATTCCGACAATGTAAAGAACTCACATCATGAAAATTGAAATACTTTATTTTCATTTATTAGGTACCTATGTACTCGTATACAAGTAAGTACTAATATTTGCATTTTATTTTATTTGCAGAACGGTTCTTTTTGTTTATATTGCCCTGATATGATCAAAAATTGGAATATTGGCCGAATTTTAAAAGGAATTTGAAGGTTTTAAACTATGGCACTGGTATCGAGACTAATGCAGGAAATATTGTAAGTTATTTAATATTTCTCAAATCCCAAATATATATTAAAACATAATTTTCTAGGTATATGATGATAGCGCTGATAGGGCTTCGTCTAAGGTCTAACATCCAAGAAGTGATAAATTTCAACTCCTATTGACGATCATACTCCACCTGCTGTTCCAATTTTCCACACACAGCAAACTAAAAATTTGTATGGCAGAGATGGGCTATGTAAACTATTAAATACCAAAAAATATTATTTGTATTATATAAACTGTTTATTTACGTCAAGGTAATGTACTATACAGAGTGTATCATTACTTCGAGTATACCTACAATATGCTAAGGCTATGTACTTACTGTTTAGTGTTTAGTATACTGATTACAATGACTCAAAAAGAATTTTTCAGAAATTCCAAGAATTAAAAGCATAGTTTACTTACATACAATTCATTTTTTTAGTAAGCATTGAATTTGCATTATTTGTATTCAATATAAATTCAATGAAACAAAACTGATTTGAAAATTGAAATAAATTTTTGAAATCTATTGAAAAATTCTTTTTCATTTGTAATCAACACTTCAAACTGTACACACCCTTAACGTTTCTATATGTACTCGAAATTATGATACAACCTGTATTTATTTACATTAAAGAAATGCGTTATTTATTTTAAAGAAATGTATTATTTATTTTAAAGAAATGTATTATTTATTTTAAAGAAATGTATTATTTATTTTAAAGAAATATATTATTTGATACAAAGAAATAAATGATTTCGCGCAAATAAATGAAGTATCTATATAACAACAAAATAATTTCTCCCATTTAAAAAAAGTTGTGTTTTGCTTTAAAGAAATGTGTTTTTTCATTTAAAGAAGAATATTCTTTTACTTCAAAGAAAATATAGTAAAGAAATAATTTATTATTACCAAACAAATATTTATTTGCCACTATTGAAAGAAATAATTTGTATGGATCAAAGTAATTTACTTGAATTGAAAGAAAACTTTTTCCCCGTGTAGTTACGGCTTTTCTATTGTATTTATTGTTTCTTTTCAGGATAAAAAGTCTCATTATCTGCCCCAACTATAGATAAAAAAACTGTAAACTTATTGAAAAATTTTCACAGTGCAATCGTTTTCTTACGGAATGATAATTTCTAGAAACGTCATAAACATTAGCAGAGCAATATTAAATTATCTTTCGCTTACGATTCGTTAAGTTTCCCTTTAGTCTTTATTAGCTAGTGCATATAATTTAATATAAGGCATAAGGCGGAAGCCAGCGTAAAGTCTGAAAGTTTGCCACACGATTTAAATGAAAAAAGCACGTTACAACTTTTTTAATTAAAAATACTGAAAGGTTTTTGAAGTATTTTTATTCTCAGCCAAGCGAACACCTTTATAACTGATTAATGTCGGTGTTTTAATAGATTAATTAATTTAATAGTGATGTACAGGGCCGGATCTAAGGTTGCGAAAGCTTCGGCCGAAACTAATTTTGGCGCTCTTTTTATAGAACAAAAAATATATTTTTTTAAATAATGTACTTAATGCCGCTTCAAAACTTATAGAAAACAAACAAATTAAAAGTAGGTGTTTTAATATAAATAATAAAATAATTTACCCAAATATTATAGTAAAACGAAACAGGGGTGGATCGTGCTGGTAATAAAATGCGCCGCAGGCGGAATTGTTTTTCATTCAAGATCAAATGCCTTATAATTGAAAGGTCCTTTCAACCTCTTCATATACGTAGGTACCTGAATTATTCACTTTACTATAAATAGGAAAAATAATCCGCCACTGAAGCAACATAATTTATTTTATTAAACAAAAATCTGATGTGGGCAGCACAAGACCTCCCGCCCTACCCTACTCTTTTTACTACTTTAGAAATATATAGGAACTTACAAATATATTTTAGTCATTTAGTTAACTTTAGTTCTGTAGACGAAGATGTAAATGATGTGTCAGTATTGGCACTGTCACTGTCATTGTCACTGTCATAATCAATAAAAATTGTTAAACAATCATGGTTCATGAACAACAAGATACTGAAGTTTCATACTCTAAATTATAAACAATACTTTAATTCCTTAAGTAGGTACTATAACAGATCAATTTATAAAATTCTAAAAATTGTAGATAATAATATAAAAATAGTCTTTCATTTAAATTAAAAAATATTGCGATAAATTAATTATTTATCAAAATACACTCGAGGAAAATAAAAACGCACCACTTGAAAATGCACCAAAAATGACAAAATTTCAAAGTGCGATATCTCGGCTGCATTTCGACGAAATTGGATGAAAAAAAAAAATTCACTCCACCACCTCCCACCCCCCTAAGAAAAACAACTGTACCTGATGTCCAAAAAGGTCCAACTTTGGCAACTCATACGCAGTGCCAAAAAAATCGTGGACTTTATTGGCCAACAGGGTAATAAAGATCAGACTTTTTCCTTCAAGGTCTGCAAAATTTCAAGTACCTACGATGATTTGGCGCGAAGTTATGAATTTTTGAAAAAAAAGTGCCTTTTTGAGGTTTTTGGCCATAACTTGGCGAATTTTGCACGAAAATCAATAAATTTTGGATTTCCGAGAACGTTGAAGGTTTCTCTTTTCGGCCCTGTAAGTTAATCTGTCACCAAACCCGATCCACTCCCTGCCGCCCCCGGATAAAAAAACATGTTTTTGACTGAAAAATGTTCAATTGTAACAACTTGTAGCGTGAGTAAAAAAAATCGTGGACCTTATTTATTGCCAGGACAATAAAGTTCAATCTTTTTCCTTCAATTTTCTCAAAATTTCAAGTACGTGCGATAATTTGGCGCGAAGTTGTTTGTATTTTTGTGCTTTTTGCCCATAACTTGTCCGATTTCGCACCAAATTCGTTTATTTCTTAAAACATTTAAAAAACAAAGGTTTTTAAAGAAATGAAAATTTTAGAGTCACTTTTAGATAATTGTTAATGAAATTCAGAAACCTCAAAAAGGCACTTTTTTTCAAAAATTCATAACTATGAATTTTTGAAAAAAAGTGCCTTTTTGATGTTTCTGAATTAGGAACCGAGCGTATTGAACGAGAACGTTCGTTGTATATCGTTAGTTTGTTTCAAATATTTGCGCCCTTCAAAATCGGCGCCCCCGGCGCCCGGCCCTTAATCCAGGCCTGTTGATGTAGAAATAGAAAAACTACAGCCGCGGGGAAAGACTTTATTACTACATTTTTATATACGTTATTTAAAGAGAAACTTGAAAGAGAAATAATGAGATATGAGATTTTAATTCTGCAACGGTAGCTATAACACCTAACTAATTTTTAATTATGTACATTTAATTTATATACGTTTAAAAGAGTAAATTTAAAGATAAATAATGAGATTTTTATTCTAAAATAGGTGTATGCTACTATCACGCCGTTTATACAATGATAAGCAGAGATGACAAATTTATTTGTGCACCTAAAAATGGCAAAAGATGCGCATAAAATTAAGATAAATTTTTCGAAAATTTGCATTGAAAAACTCATTTTATGCACAAAAATATTATTTTATGCACGAAAAACCTACCTATTGTTTTTTCAAACAAAAAATAATTCTTTACTATTTCTTCTTATGCCATACAAAAATGTTACAATAGAATATAAATAAATAATTTTAAATTCATAAAAAATATAACAAAGAAAATAAAGGAGAAGAAGAATACTTATGCAGGGTGTAACCCCACCTGTGTAACAAAATTTAAGGGTGTATAGTATAGGACGCACTGACCATGAATCAAAAAGAATTTTGTTGAAATTGGCAAATTAAAAAATGGCTCCAAGCAAATTAGACATTCTGTAGCTGAAATTATTATTACATTAATGTAATTATAATTAATTACGCTGCATAACTATTGTTTAACTTTTTTGTATTTAAATGTGACAATCAGTGGTACCCAAAATGATATTGTTTTGCAAACTACTGTTAATTTTACGAATTTCAACAAAATTCTTTTTGAGTCATCATCAGTGCGTCCAATAATATAACTATAACCCTTAAATTTTGTTTCACAGGTTTGGTTACACCCTGTATAACCGTACCTAATCAATTATTTCTTTAAAATTTTTGACCTTGTATGATCCATCGTTTGAGAGCCACAGCCAATCAAAAACCTACAGGGATGACGTCACAGTTCGAATATTAAAACTTCAAAAATTCATGATGAAACGATGATCGACTGTCAAAGGCATTTGAGTAATAAATCAAATATACAGGGTGAGTCATCGAAATGCCCGTCGTCGATATCTCCCTTGTCGTTAAAAATACAGCATAAATTTATTAACAGAATTTTTCATCTACTCAAGGAGCATAACTTAAAATTATTTTCACATATACAGGGTGTTGCATAACGACTTGGCAATAATTGTTCGTCTTTTTTTAAATGAAACACCCTATATATTTTTATATATTTTGAATTGTATTTTATTTACCTATACGAAAATATAAGTTTCATTTTAGTTTTCCGCGGCGTTGCCAAGTTATTTAATTTTTTCTCTAAAAAATGCCGAATACACGTATTGTTTTATAAAGGCGTACTGAAGTTATTTTAATAGTAAAAATTAAGAATTTTTTTTAATGTACAGCTGTAACTATACTCTTTGTTCTGACATAACTTTTTTTAAATGTTATTATACAGGGTGTTCAATACAGAGAATCAAATTTACTCAATTTCAAATGGCTATAACTTGTATTTTTCAAATGGAACAAGCTATATTTTATTATTCTGTTGTGTGTATTTTTGCATCTTCTTATGTTATAAAGGGTGTCCTATGCCTTAAAACATTAATTTAATTAATTTCGAAATTAATGATTTTAGACATAGGACACTCTTTATAACATAAGAAGATGCAAAAATACACACAACAGAATAATAAAATATAGGGTGTTCCATTTGAAAATGACGAGTTATAGCCATTTGAAATTGAGTAAATTTGATTCTCTGTATTGAACACCCTGTATAATAACATTTAAAAAAAGTTATGTCAGAACAAAGAGTATAGTTACAGCTGTACAGAAAAAAAAATTCATAATTTTTACTATTAAAATAACTTCAGTACGCCTTTATAAAACAATACGTGTATTCGGCTTTTTTTAGAGAAAAAATTGAATAACTTGGCAACGCCGCGGAAAACTAAAATGAAACTTATATTTTTGTATAGGTAAATAAAATACAATTCAAAATATATAAAAATATATAGGGTGTTTCATTTAAAAAAAGACGAACAATTATTGCCAAGTCGTTATGCAACACCCTGTATATGTGAAAATAATTTTAAGTTATGCTCCTTGAGTAGACGAAAAATTCTGTTAATAAATTTATGTTGTATTTTTAACGACAAGGGAGATATCGACGACGGGCATTTCGATGACTCACCCTGTATATTTGATTTATTACTCAAATGCCTTTGACAGTCGATCATCGTTTCATCATGAATTTTTGAAGTTTTAATATTCGAACTGTGACGTCATCCCTGTAGGTTTTTGATTGGCTGTGGCTCTCAAACGATGGATCATACAAGGTCAAAAATTTTAAAGAAATAATTGATTAGGTACGGTTATACAGGGTGTAACCAAACCTGTGAAACAAAATTTAAGGACAAGGGAGATATCGACGACGGGCATTTCGATGACTCACCCTGTATAAGACTGATTCCCGACCATTTTTTGTCAACCATTTAAAAATTCATATTTCCTTTTAATAGGAATTTTTCACTCATGTTTTCACAGTACAATATAGTTTATCCTGTATTTTCAGAAGAAAAAATTTTCAAAAATGTTGGTGCATAACCCTATTGCAAAAACAGAAAATATGCATAAAAGTACAAAAATATGCACGAAATTGTAAATTATGCGTTTTTATGCACTATCAAATTAATAATAGGTACAAGCTATATTGTGCATGATTCGCCCAGACATTGCCCAGATATCAAACTATTATTATTGTAACTTATAAGCAAACAAAAGTGTCAGCTCTAATGATAAGTAACTAGAAACTCTGAAATTAAATTTGTTATCCAGTAAAATCAATGACGACATAAATAAATACATCTTTTATATAAGGCGTTAATCTGATAATAATACAGTTTCGTTTCGTTTGATCCTTATAAGGCTGTAAAGTTGACTTCTTATACAGGCTGTTCATTTTAAGTGGCGCACCATTGCTATCTCGAGAAGTATAAGAGCTACGAAGTTGGTTAAATTAGCAAACAATTTCTATTTTATATGACTACTTTAATGATTGAAACAAAAAAAATTAGACCAGTGGTTCTCAAACTACGGGGTGCAACTTTCTTATTTCAAATGGGAGCCTATTTTTTATTCGCTTATTCGATTCAGTATTTTTTTCTGAATTCAACGAGATATTAGTTTCATACCCTGACATAACAAAAACATGAGAAAAACGCTATTGAAAATTATGATAATTTAAGTAAAATCTGATTGTTACAAGAGTGCTATGGAAGAAAAAAATATTTGTTTTATATTAATTGTTATTTGGTAATGAAAAAGATTCTATGAATTTAATCAGGAGATCAGGACCGCTACTGAGTGTATGAGTTCAGGGTACTAAGCACTCAGTAGGGTGTAAGGTGGTGGTAACTACGGACACGTGTTTCGACCTTATTTGGTCTGATCAGTGTAGTATACTAGAATCTTTTTCACTAACAATTAATATGAAACAAAATATTCAATTTTTTCTGCTATAACACTAACTAACAATCAGATTTTAATTAAATTATCATAATTTTCAATAGCGTTTTTCTTATGTTTTTGTTATGCAAGGGTATAAAACTAATATCTCGTTGAATTCAGAAAAAAATACTGAATCGAATAAGCAAATAAAAAAAATAGGTCCCCATTTGAAATAAGAAAGTTGCACCCCGTAGTTTGAGAACCACTGGTCTAAAAAAAAATTTGTTTCGTTCATTCAAGTAGTCATATAAAATAGAAATTGTTTGCTAATTTAACCAACTTCGTAGCTCTTATACTTCTCGAGATAGCAATGGTGCGCCACTTAAAATGAACACCCTGTATATTGCAGGCATAGGCAGGTGATTTTGAAATACTTTTTCGCGGCATGGCACCCCGTGTTTGTCTGACTGACGAAGTGACGGCTCCACACCATTCTAACGTCGACGTCTCGACGTCCTATGTTCATTGCCTGGCTGTTAGTGTTACAATTCACGCCGGGTTTCAATGTAACTGGTTGATATTCCTGCACCGTGTCGACAGTTCGTCATTCTACTTCAGTTACTCAGAACCTGAGGATCATAGACGTTAGTGCACTGGAATGCTTGCTGCATGTGATGACGTACGAACTCGGAGTTTCATTGTTCAAGTATGAACCCGGAGTTCCGTGATTAAAGTCTCCCGGCCGACAGTGTGTGATTGTAAAACATCTTGCAATTAAATCAAGCTGACCACTAGATCGTCTTAAAAATAGTCCTGTCGAGGCAGTAGCTATACGCGGGTTTAAGCACAGCCGAGAGCACAGCTCTCTGATGTGATGACGTACGAAACCGAAGTTCCTTGGTTCGAGTCTCCCGGCCGGCAGTGTGTGATTGTAAAACATCTTGCAATTAAATCAAGCTGACCACTTGCTCGTCTTAAATTTAGTTCTGTAGAGGCAGTAGCTACGCGAGTTTAAGCACAGCTCTCTAATGTGATGACGTACGAAACCGGAGTTCCTTGGTTCAAGTCTCCCGGCCGGCAGTGTGTGATTGTAAAACATCTTGCAAATAAATCAAGCTGACCACTAGATCGTCTTAAAAATAGTCCTGTCGAGGCAGTAGCTACGCGGGTTTAATCACAGTTCTCTGCATGTGATGACGTACGAGCCCGGAGTTCCGTGGTTCAAGCCTCTCGGCCGGCAGTGTGTGATTGTAAAACATCTTGCAATGAAACCAAGCTAACCACTAGATCGTCTTAAATGTAGTCCTGTCGAGGCAGTAGCTGTGCGGGTTTAAGCACAGCTCTCTGCATGTAATGACGTACTAACCCGGAGTTCCGTGGTTAAAATCTCTCGGCCGGCAGTGTGTGTTTGAAAAACATATCTTGCAATTAAATCAAGCTGGCCACTAGATCGTCATAAATGTAGTCCTGTCGAGGCAGTAGCTGTGCAGGTTTAAGCACAGCTCTCTGCATGTAATGACGTACGAGCCCGGAGTTCCGTGGTTCAAGTCTCCCGGCCGGCAGTGTGTGATTGTAAAACATCTTGCAATTAAATCAAGCTGACCACTTGCTCGTCTTAAATTTAGTTCTGTAGAGGCAGTAGCTACGCGGGTTTAAGCACAGCTCTCTGATGTGATGACGTACGAAACCAGAGTTCCTTGGTTCAATTCTAACGTCTACAGATTCGCCACAAAAAGTTCCACTTTAGCTCCTTATTAAATAATATACTATTTTATAATGTAAAACAAATTTTGCTCAACGCGCGTTTGCTGATATTGCAATTCGTTTAGTTGCGATGATATGACATATTTTTACAATAATTACCTACTAATAAAAAAATCTGACGTGGACACCACATGACTTCCTTGTACGCCTTGTGTGTTCATACTTTTCTTAATAACTAAAATGTAGAATAATATAAAAAATTCTTTTAACTTATTATACTAGTATACTCACAAATATATTATAGTCATTTTATTTAAACTGCAGAAGAAGACATAAAGCATATTTTACTAATTGTCACTGTCATGTCATAATCATTTAAATTTTACGTAGTAACAAATGTTAATCGATCATGGACTACAAGATACCGAAATACTAAATTATAAATATATACTTTAATTATTCCTAAATGATACCAGATACAAAAATATTTATAAAATACCGATTGTAGGTAATAATCACATAATCTTTCATTTAAAATTAAAAAATTTGTCTTAAATTAAATATTTATCGAAATATTTGAAAAAAGTACTACTTCCGGTTTGTAGATTGAAACCAAAAATAGGAGGTGCACAACTAGATGCTATAACAGTCCTAAATACAAAATTTCAACTTTCTACGTCTAACCGTATTTGAGTTATGCGACACACATACGTCCGTACATACATACGTACATACGTACAGACGTCACGACGAAGCTAGTCATAATGGATTCAGAAAAGGTCAAAACGGATATTTCCATCAAAATCTGAAAACCCAAATTTTTCGCGATTACAATACTTCCTTATTTACAAGGAAGTAAAAATACCTGGCATGCTTACATTTTTTTTAAATAACTTCCAAATTGTTTAGAAAAAATACACAAAATCTTCACGACCTTATTTTTAAAGGTTTATAGGAAATATTAATACAAGTTGTATGAATTTTTCATCATTGTATCATATACTTTAAAGCATTCAAAACAAAGATTTAGTGAATTGTCATAAGAGTCCATGTAAAACTTTCGTAATTTCAACATTCAATTACTCAAAAACCGAATAGACAACAATTTAAAAAAATTAGAATATCAATAGCGTAATAAGGGCACTATAAGTTTCAGCCTCTCATCATATTTTTACCTTCCGCTTACCTGTAAAGGAAGGTATTGGAATCATGCAAAAAATCGGGTAGTGAGTTTTTAGTAGATGAGCACGAATTAGGGTCCTTACAACTCATTTTTGATAGTTTCCCGATGATGTCTGTATGTATGTATGTGTGTGTGTGCGTGTGTGTGTGTGTGTATGTGTGTGGTCCGGGCCGATGCCGTCTGTCGGATAACTCAAATACGAATTACCCAAAAATTTTGATATTTGGTATTTTACAATTGTATACGAATAGGAAGAGCTCATTAGATTTTGGTACAAATATCTTCACCGGAAGTGATATTTTTGGAAGATTGAAAAGATTAAGATTAAAAAATTTCTATAAATTTGGATAAATATAGTATTTATTTGTAATAAGAATAAGAGGAAAAGTTATTTGCAATCTACGTTATAAAAAAATTGTCTTTATCTGGTAGCATTAAAGAACTGCAGTAAAATTTAAAAAATTGATATTGATATTTTATTTTTAATAGATTTAACATTTTGTTTATGTTGTTTGAGTAATTCATTATTTTTATCGGTTTTGTTATTTTTGATTATTTTTTCGAACTCTTTAGCCGCGAAATGTCTTGTTTTATCTTGTTCATCTTCCGGTAATTTTTGAATCGCTTCTTCTGTGTCTATTATTAAATTTTCGATATTTTGTTTAAAATTAGTAGGTTGATTATGTTTAAGACCCTTATTAAGTGTGTTTAGTTCCGTGTCGCTAAAATTTATACATGTGAGATTTTCGATTCTTTTATAAAATATGTGATTATTAGATTCCGGTATTATGTTGGAGTTTTCTTTAGGTAAAAGTTTGTTTATTTTATTTTTTAATCTTGCGTATTTTATTTCCATTTTATTATGTATTATTTTATTAGTGTATAAAAACACGGTAAACAAAATTCATAAAGACATAAAATATAAAATTAAATATAAAAATAACACACCTAAACCTGATACTGAAATTAAACAATGGAGTAAATTCACATACATCGGTAAATCAACCCACATGATAACTAAACTATTTAAAAATCATAACATTAAAATCGCCTTAAAAACTGAAGATAACCTTAAAAATCAAATAAATAATAATATTGAAATTAACAATAAATATAATAAAAGCGGTATATACAAACTTAAATGTTTAACTTGCAACCTAAACTACATCGGACAAACGGGACGTAAATTTAAAGATCGGTATAAAGAACACATTAATTCCTTTAAAAATCTTAAAAGTGATTCAAATTACGCGACACATTTACTAAATCATAAACATACAGCAGGTAAAATTGAAGACATCATGTCAATTTGTAAACAACAAAGTAAAAGTAATAGATTAAACATAGCCGAAAATTTAGAAATATTTAAAGAAAAAATCAGTCAACCGGTAATAAACATTCAAATTAATAGCCAATCGGACGTAATCTTTCAACCGTTAAAATTACTAATATAAAACCCTACCTCCCATCCTCCAACTCCAGTCACCTGATGATGATCGGAAGATCGAAACGCGTCGTGATCAACCTAGTGTCGAGTCTTGTATCCCAGTTAGTGTTGTGTTTGGATTTTTGCATTGAATCATACATTTTATCGATCTTTGTATCAAACCTTACACCATACACTAATCTGGATACATTACTCATTGACGAGTTCATAAACGGAACGATTTTGTTTTATATTAATCAATGAATTAATTAGAAATTCTTCTTCTCTGAGATTAATTGAAGATTTAATTTAACGGCGCTGCTATTTGACAGGCTGAGGATTATTACCTTTCGCCTCATATTCTATATTCATATTCATAGAAAGGTATTGTAATGGGCAAAAATTTTCGAGTTTGAGTTTTTTGTGGATAAGCACGTTTCAGGTCTCTAGAATACGAATTTACTATTTTAGAGATGATGTCTGTGTGTTTATGTGTGAGTGCGTCCGTTTGTATGTTATTATTTTTCCTTCGACGGTATATCTCAAAAAATATCAAACATTAAATTACCAAATTTTATAATTTTAATAAGAACCTTAAGAGCTCATTAAATTTTGGTAATCCATTAACTGTAAGTAGTAATTTCTTGAAGACCATATAATTTTTCTTTAATATCTTCATGAATAAAGTACTTATGACAATCGGTTTAAGATAAATTTTTCTGCATCTGGCACCATTTACAAAATAAATTACAATTTATAATATTGTGTTTGAAAATTCGATATCTTGTAACCAATGATCGAGACATTCGTTATTTCGAAATATTGAAATGTTTATGACAATGACAGCAGATATGACATCATTGACATCAGAGGGAGAAAAAGAATGTGTCTATGTTCCACGCAGAGCTGAGTCAAAGTTCGCCAACTTATTACTCGTCTGAAAGCAACTGAGCCAAGAGAAAAACCGAGCTGGACGGCTTCTATATACACTATTTCGAGGTAGCGAAGCAGTTTCTATTAAAAAATGCATGATAATTTATGTCCGCTCGATTAATATTGTATACCAATTTCAAATTCTTTATACCGGCCATCTCTCAAATCGCATACTGTATACTATATTTATATTAATTACATAGAAAAAAGGAGAGTTGTTGCAAGAGGTCACGTGCTGGCCACATCAGATTTTTTTCTCAAAATTCAGGAGCATGAAACAATCCTCAAAGTATTCTTGTGTGGCGTAAAATCATCTCACCACCAAATTTAAAGTCATTGGTCCTTACTGATAAACACTGCTGCGTCTGTATTCAACTCACTGTCACTACCCCTACCTAGTGTGTGTGGAATGAAATCACGACAGCGTAATCAAGTTATTTGTGACTTGTGCGCCGCACGTGCTAGACGTCGCTTGGCGTCGCGACGTTCGCTGTGAGGGGCAAACTAGCGGCGCCGTCAATAGCGGCAGTTGTTTGTTACTACTGACCTATAATCTGTTTGTCAGAAAATATTTTCAAATGTTGTAATTTATGTTATTATGCTCCTGGATATGAAAATTATTTCAATTATCTACGTCAAGTAGGGTAAATGGATTAATCGGGCACAGATTGCACTTGTTTTGTTAATCGGTCATAACAAGTACCTAATAAATATCATTTTTATAAATCTGACTATTCATTTGAAAACTGAATACAATCTTCTTCTATATGTAATTAACATTGTGCTAGTTTTTCATTAACATCTGTCGTCTGTCTACCTCCTAAAATCCAGCACAAAACGTACTAACGTAGCAAGTGTTTTGTGGTCGGAACAAGAATGGTAAAATTGCATTTCAACAAGGATTGTATACTCGTATTTAAAGTTTCAATTTAAAATTTTAATAAAACAATTGTACATGATTATAAAAATTCCTAAAAATTTCCAATTTATGCAAACTTTACATGGTTATATCACATGATAGAAATTTATTTTAAAAATTTTAAAAAGGCACTATTATGTAGATCCATTCTTTCCCTATTAAATGTTTAGAAAAACATTAACTTGAAGTCAGTAATAAACAGTTTTCTCGCAACGAAAACACTTTTACAGTATTTTTCAATTTCAAAATGACATTGCATTGCTAGGAGTTTCAGGCTGGTTTTAGGCAGTCGTAGTAGAAAAAAAAGTAAAATCAAGAGTTTTCTATTAATTCGGGAAAAATCCTGGACGAGCTGCCTAAGATGAGTTTATATTCACAAAACTTAAGAATAAGAATAGCCTAAAAGTTAAAACAGTAATAACTTATAATGAGTCGTTTTATGTTGCAAAAATAATTTTTATTCACAATCGGTTGGTAATATGTGCGTTTCCAACCTTCTAAACAGTTGGGAAGCGAGTCATTGTTTACTTTAATTCCCAGCTAGCCGGAAAAAACTTCCCGGCTAGCGGGGAAGTGAGCGTTTTCCAGCTAGGTAAACGTCACTTTCAGAAGATTTTTTTGCAGCTTCTCGCAGTTCTAAAGAAATATTTTCGTCTTCACCATCTTCACTATCAGACAACATGATAATTAATATGCTCGATCTCGATAAAAAGCAGCAAGAAACTAATTATTGACAGAATCAATAAACATTTTTTCAAGTTACCTGGCAAACCCTAGCAACTTTTTCATAGATCTCTATGTTGAAGTATCAAAACAAATTATAATAAAACTGTCATAAAATATGAATAAAATGAATATTTAAAACGGGCATATCAATAACCAATTGGATTGTGAATAAAATAGTATACATACCTCGCGGGAAGGCTCATTCCAGCCTCGCGTTCATAGATGACTTCGGTGCAAGCACCTCAGTCATCTAATGAAACGCTCGGCTGTAATGAACCATTTCCCCGCTCGGTATGTAATATACTATTATTCCTTCTTCCTTATTCTTATTTTTTAAAATAAAATTGATGTCCCTCTGTTATTAAATAAAATTGCATTTCACATCCCAAGAACAACTTCACGCTCACATAGAACGTTTTATTTACCACCTTTTAAAACTGTAGCGTGCGTTAAGTAAATCTCCTGTTTTTGTTATGTGTAGGTACACTTTATAATATGAATTGTGATATAGTTAGTATTTCTGAATAAGAATGTTTTATTTCCACTTGATAAAATAAAATATTTAGTACATTTTAAGAATGTGAACATGTTACTTGCTATTTTTGCCCATTTATATCCTATGACCTAGCGATTGCTAAAATGTCCGCCCTTAGTAACATTATCAGCTATAATAACCCAAGGACAGATAATTACGAAATAATTTTGTGACATTCCGAAAGTACGTAGCTTGGTTAACCTAAAAGCAACGTGCTTGAGGTAGCTGTTACAAAATTATAAGTAGTTATCAATGGTCGATGGTTATTCGAACAGAAAATTTTATTAATAATTGAAGTATCATTTTTATTACCAAAACTTGCAAATGACATTTTTATTCAATTATTATTATAAACATAAAAATGAACATAAATAATTGTAACCTAGTAACATATTTGACATAAGTGATAATGTCCCATGGGTTGCTGTCAGTTAATTGTTGTATTCCTTGGCCAATTTCGTACACGTGATCAGAAATGAAAGAATTTCATTTTCTATGTACCAATCCTATGTTAAGTAATTTGGTAATAATATACCAATTATATTTCCCATGTAATTCTCTGAGATGTTTGTATTGAGTATGTAATTTTTGATCGTACTCAGGATGTGGGCAGGATAGACTTATACATAATATCACTTAAAGTATTATAAAGTATAAAGATATTTTTTAACATCCCATGGACGATTCATCAAGTGGGTTATTTTATTTTAATGTAACATAATAATCTAATTTTTTGTATTCATTTACTTGTTTAGAATGCAAACCTGCTAAGTAATAAAGATTATTATTATTTCTGCAACATAAAGCGACTCAAATGATAACTGTTTTAATTTTTTTAGAGTATTGTTATTCATACTTCTTATTCTTAAACTTTGTGAGCATAAACCCACCTTTAGATACACAAATTAAATAACGCACTAATTCAAATCATCTTCCTTTCCTTACAATGTATAAAGAGGTCAATTTTACAGCCACATAATTACCAAACGAAACTTACGATTGTCCTGATGATTTATTTTTAGGTGAATTATTTTTAGATAAAAGCTCTATAAATTTTTTATTTATTTATGTCGTCATCGAACACTTTGTATTAGTACCTATGTACTGGGAGTTAATTTGAGTAAAAAATGTTATAAAACACCTAGATCTGGAAACATTTCGTTGACATTTGAAAACAAGTCCAGTAAAGGCAAATACCCAATCGTACAGAAAGAAAACTCTCTTTGTCTGGGTCTCTCGGTGTTGCTTGTGTCGCTCGCATCATTACCGACATAGACAAATGTTGCAAGTGATCCTTGGGGTCTGGATTAATAAAGATGAAGTATCCCAGTGGTTCATGGCCCACTGGTAACTAATAGACGTGGACTTCATTTCATTTCCTTCGTTTTAAAGTAGTGATGGATCGTTAGAGATCTTATTTAGATGCATTCTCTCACATCTTCAGTCCTGAATATGTTTTAAGTAAGTGTCACCAAAATTGGTACAAATAATATAGAAAAAATTAAGACTAATTGAGTAAGAATAAAATTCTGATCAGCTCTGACCGCTGAAACGCCGCTGATTTGCAAAGAAATGCACAGATGGACGTAAAAACCCGCTGATCTACATTTTCTAAACTAAAAAAAAAACCTAACACCCTTTTCTTGAGTCCCACAATATCAGTTTTGGTAGAAACTATAATTGAATTGAACTAAATAAAAAACATAATACCCTCCTTCAGTCCCACATACTCGATTTTGGTAAAAATTCTAATTGAACTGAAATAAATCAATAAACCTCATACCTTTATTCAGTCCCACATACTCGAATTGGATTGATTTTATCCATTTTTACGTGCATCTGTGCATTTCTTCGAAAAAACGTCAACTTTATGAATAAATAACAAAATCTACAACCTTTGTGACTGGTGTACTCATTATTTTGACATTCCCACATTAAAATATACGCACGAATCACTCTTATGTATCATTCATATAGAGCTTAGTATATAGTTGTAACTTAGTGCAGTTTATATGGTAGTAATATGCAGATGATGCAAATCTTGAAAATTAGTAAGCATCTAGAATTTTAGATTCAGCATAACTGCAAACACAGGGAGAGGTAAATCTAGAAAATTTATTGTCAAATCAAAACCGAGTAGGTACTTACGTTATAATCAAGAATGGTTCTGGGTTATTCATTTAGTTCATTCGACCTAATTTTACACTTTCCTATATTAAATCTTCCTGTGTTTGCAAATTTATTATGTTTGCATCTTGCAATTATGCCGATTCTAAAATTCTTGATTCGAATTTTCTGGTGAATGAATCTTTTGATTCAGGTGATGCAGATTTCTGTGTTTGAATAGATATTGTAGATATTTATTTTCATGTGTTACGTGGGTACCGGATTACGTATACATTTATGTTTATAAGTCAGTTTTTTAGATACGGCGGCAAGTTGTGTGCTGGCCACATCAGATTTTTAAATTAAGTTTATAATTATAGCTTTTATACGGGTATTCTATTGTTTGTATCTTTTGTTTTCTTGTAGTTGTATGTCTCTTTTTGTGTATTTATCCGTGACTTATTCATTACAAATAGAGGTGGACAAGGGTCGTGAAATTTTCGGGTTACGCCGTGATTTTGAGTGATTTTGAAAATTAAAATCGTGAACGAGCGTGTGAGCGTGAATGACATGTAATGCATCGTACGTGATCGGACTTGGGCGAAATTTTTCGGGTGTAAGTAAAAATCACAAGTCACGACATAATACTACATAATTTGTAAAATATGAACACAAAACAAATGACAATCACGGGTTATTGCTACTTATACTACTTAAGAGTGTCGTTTACCTAAATGACCAAAACATGCTTCACACAAGTTTGTGACTTATTTAACAACAAACAAATGTAATAATCAAAAATTCGCGACGAAGATTCTATTCTTTCATGTCTGATTTATCGAATACTAAAATATTGGAGCAAAAATTGTTCATCTATTTACTATTTTGCGGAGCGAAAGTAAATTATCATTGTAAAATTTCATAGTAATATTTTAACGTGACCCGAACGTGACCCGTCGTGCGTGATCGGGCGTAACCATAAAAACAAATTCGTGAGCGTGCGTAATCGTGCACAAAAAGAAAAGAATGTAAACGATTGCATTTATTTACAGGGAAAGACTTCCGCACTCCAACTGCACTAATCTCTATGGGAATGAAGCTTTATAAAATATTATTATGAGTGCTGCGACCTCACATTTTACAAATAGGTACTTGAAGTTTGTTATCATATTGACTGCGCCAGATTTCCTAAATACGCAAACTGTTTGTGTACGTATAAACGTTCAAGTATTATTAAAGTACGATTTAGCATAACAATCCCATGCAAATTCCATGTAGGTATACGTCACAATTAAGTGCGTGTATTCGCAATAAAACAAATTAATAGAACAGTAGAAACAGTCCAGGCCTCATGTGTAATAACTAAACGCTGAGAGCTGTATTCGTGAACTCCACCGCTTTGTTATTTAATGAGAGGTCAATTTAAACAAAGATTCCGACCCGGGACGCGAACCTAAATCCACCCACGCTCACTGGATCAACGCAAGTTAAATCTCCGTATAAATGAGACCACGTGACTACATATTTCATTTTCATTGGCTTGGATACGAGATTAACGTGTAATTATGTAAATTATGTGTGTGTAACACGTATGGGAATTGTTATTGTGTATTTCACTGTTTTAGCAAGATGATTATTAGGCAATTGTAGGGTGAATACAGATAATTAGAAATATAGCTACGTTTCGACCTCTTAATATAAAAACTGTTCAGACTCGGGTAGTATCTAAATACTTAATTTAAATACTATTTAAAATACATTTCTTATTATTTGTATTTAAATATTATTTGTGCAGTATTTGGAGCTAAATAGTAGTAAAAAATGATAATTATTATTTACTTATATAATTACTTAATTTCCATTTAATTAACCAATTAAATTTTGTGTTCAGCTAATAATGCTCATAGCACACTAATTAATTCAATTTAAACTTAGAATGTTCGCCAAAATTATTCTTTATCTTAATTTTGTTTAAAAGTTTTACAAAATCATGTATTTGAAAATATTTATGCTATTCCATTGTGCTACATATTTACCATTCTATTTTTACCACTCCAACTTTTACCACAGCATTTTTACCACCATTCTTTTTTACCGCTATCCTGTTTTACCGTTAACCCATTTTTTACCACTCCAACTTTTACCTCTGCATTTGTACCACTATACTTTTTACCGCTATTTCGTTTTACCACTAATACATTTTTACCACTCCGTTTTTACCATTACAACTTTTACCACCATACTTTTTTACCGCTATTCCGTTTTACCATTAATAGTTTGTGGGGCTATAGTACGGTTTTGTTAGTGTAGTAAATACCAAAACCGAGTTTGTGGGGCTCTAGTACGGTTTTGTTAGCTTTGTTAGTGTAGCAAATACCAAAACCGAGTTTGTGGGGCTCTAGTACGGTTTTGTTAGCTTTGTTAGTGTAGTAAATACCAAAACCGAGTTTGTGTGGCTCTAGTACGGTTTTGTTAGCTTTGTTAGTGTAGCAAATACCAAAACCGAGTTTGTGGGGCTCTAGTACGGTTTTGTTAGCTTTGGTAGTGTAGTAAATACCAAAACCGAGTTTGTGGGGCTCTAGTACGGTTTTGTTAGCTTTGTTAGTGTAGTAAATACCAAAACCTAGTTTGTGGGGCTTTGTACGGTTTTGTTAGCTTTGTTAAAAAAGAGACGGTGGTAAAAATGGATTGGTAAAAAAACACGTTGGTAAATATGTTGGTGGTAAAAATATTTAGTGGTAAAAATAGGGACGGTGGTAAAAATGGATTGGTAAAAGAATACGTTGGTAAATACGTTGGTGGTAAAAAAGAATTAGTGGTAAAAAGGGACGATGGTAAAAAATGGATTGGTAAAAGTATAATGTTGGTAAAAAATGGATTGGTAAAAGAATTACGGTGGTAAAAAAGGGACGGTGGTAAATAGGGATTGGTAAATATGGGGGCAAATAATGCTATTCTAGAGTATTTGAAATTTTAAATATTTCTAAAAAGGTGAATATTTAGTATTTGTATTTAAAATTCTTTATCAATTGATGTATTTGTATTTTGTTGTGTTTAGGGTTCATAAATAATACTAAGAATTATATTTGCATTAATTACACAATATCTCTTTATTTTTTACCAGAAAACGAGACGTTTTCATAACATTCCCTCAGTGTTGCCACTCTAGTCATAACAAAATAATTATGAATTATAACAAGTTACTGAGTAAATGGAAAGGTTGGCGTAAGGATCTTATTTATTGAAAAGATAAATTGTTCATTCACATGTAAACAATTTTTATTGGGACGTTTCGGGGTCCATGTACCCCATTATCAGCCAAAAAATATTTTAAATTGTGAATTTACATAACAGTGCTTTATAATTTGATTTTACAAGATATTGTTACAGAAGTAGTTGTAATTGTAGAGAAGTAGTAGGTACGTAGAATTTGTTCATACTGAGTTAATGTACGTAAATGAACTTGAAGTAAGTGTTACTATGTCCGTGAACGGAAGATATAAGAAGATATAACAAGTTACATAAAGTTTTGTCCTAAAACTAAAACAGTGTTTATGTTAAGAGGTCCAAACGTAGCTTAAGAGAAATCCCCACTAGTCTTGAAGGTCCATTTAACGAATGAAACGATGGAGTCACAAACCATTGTTTTTTTTCAATTTATGCAAACTTTACAGGCTTACATCTCGATAGAAATTTATTTTTAAAATTTTAGAGGCAAATCTGTAGATCCATTCTTTCTCTATAAAATGTTTAAAAAAGCCTTATCTTGGAGTCAATAATAAACTGACACTTTTACAGTATTTTTCAACTAGGACTAGGATGTGTCAATGTACGAGTTTCGGGCTAGTTTCGGTCAGCTGTAGTAGTGGGAAAAGGAGTGAAAGAGAAGAAAAAGTAAAATCGGGAGAATTCTAGGAATTCGGAAATAACGTAGATGGGCCGCTTAATTAATTTTATTATGCATTTAGTTTTTTATTTGTTGGGTGTGAACTGCATATATGGGCAGACGTCATTGTTACTAATCTAATATAAACAAACTATGAACTGAACAATTCAAAGTGATCATGAATTTCAAGTGATAATTCATATTAGTATTTTATACTGAGTTCATAATTTATCGAAACTCCAAAACTAAAACCGATTACTAAAGTAAACTTCAGCAAATTTGATTAACTTGGAAGCCAAAATGTTCACTTCTAATTTCATAATCAAATGCTTTCCTTCAATTAATCATTAAAATCCACAGCGAGAGAGCTCTCTTTCTCTCTCTCTTTCTCTCTTGTTCAATGCGTCTATCTCTCTCTCATCGTTGTTTCGCTTTATAATTATTAGCCAGCCAAGAAGGGGTTAAATAGAGAAACATTGACGTCGAAAAGACAAAAATCAAATGTGCGTGCTATTTCCCATTCAATACAAGACAAGATATGCAGGATTAATACCATAAAAGAGGGTAGTTTTTTAAAAAATTTATATAAAAACTGTTTCTTATGTTTAACTGATATGCCAACATTTCCCTGGAACACACGGTATATGACAGCTATCATTTCAATTTATCTTAAAAGTAAATTAATTATTTTATCTACGCCCATTGAATAATATATTTATTATATGTAGGTAAATTATGTAAGATAAACCATAAGACGCACTATTATTTTATAATTTCATAATTCAACACTATTGTATTATAAGTCCATTATTCAACACAACTGACATCTGTCATCACATGAAAAGTGGGGTTACGTTAATATTTTATGAATACAAATTTGTAAAGAAATGTTTTATTAAAAATTCGTGAATACAACGTCGTATTTGTCTCGCACATGACGGTTATAATTAACTCGTATGATTATAAACTCGCCTTCAGCTCGTGCATAAACTTTCATCCTCTTTAATTATAGCTTACACTTACATTATGTGATTAAATAATTATCAAGTCCTAGATACAGTGAATTTATTTTAACGTGAAACAACATTTTAAAATTAAATTAAACAGCAATGCATTAGAGCGTAATTTTAAAAATGAAACGGAATTTATTTTTCTGAATTATTCCTGAACAACAATTATATTATTTGAATAGTTCCAAGGGACGCTTTCAACTTGAACTTTTAATTGTTCTAAGTACACAACTGTATTTCCAGGTAACAGCAATGTGGCAAATATAATTAATGAAAATTGAATATTTTGTATGACGTAGAATGCTTCCATTTCTGCTATACAAAATAATGACAACTTATTTAAAAAATCTGACGTGGACACCACATGACTTCCTTGTACGCCTTGTTTGTTCATACTTTTCTTAATAACTAAAATGTAGAATAATATAAAAAATTCTTTTAACTTATTATACTAGTATACTCACAAATATATTTTAGTCATTTTATTTAAACTGCAGAAGAAGATTAAACGATATTTTACTATTGTCACTGCTACTGTCACTGTCATGTCATAATCATTTAAATTTTACGTAGTAACAAATGTTAATCGATCATGGACTACAAGATACAGAAATACTAAATTATAAGTATATACTTTAATTATTCTTAAATGATAGAAGATACAGAAAAATTTATAAAATACCGATTGTAGATAATAATCACATAATCTTTCATTTAAAATAAAAAAAATTGTCTAAAATTAATTATTTATCAAAATATTTTTAAAAAGTACTACTTCCGGTTTATAGATTGAAACCAAAAATAGGAGGTGCACAACTAGATGCTATAACAGTCCTAAATACAAAATTTCAACTTTCTACGTCTAACCGTATTTGAGTTATGCGACACACATACGTCCGTACGTACGTACGTACGCACGTACGTACGCACGCACGTACGTACAGACGTCACGACGAAACTAGTCATAATGGATTCAGAAAAGGTCAAAACGGATATTTCCATCAAAATCTGAAAACCGAAATTTTTCGCGATTACAATACTTCCTTATTACTTACAAGGAAGTAAAAACATATAATTTTTGTAAACTAAATTTATATTTTTTATGTACGACTTCATTATAATCAATTGTTTATGACGTTGTTTAGCGTGCATAAACTAACAGTTTATGCACTAGTGCACAATGATAAAGTAAAATAACAATTAAAATTAATAATTACTTCCTTGTACGAAGTAAGGAAGTATTGTAATCGCGAAAAATTTCGGTTCTCAGATTTTGACGGAAATATCCGTTTTGACCTTTTCTGAATCCATTATGACTAGTTTCGTCGTGACGTCTGTACGTACGTGCGTACGTGCGTACGTACGTGCGTACGTACGGACGTATGTGTGTCGCATAACTCAAATACGGTTAGACGTAGAAAGCTGAAATTTTGTATTTAGGACTGTTATAGCATCTAGTTGTGCACCTCCTATTTTTGGTTTCAATCTACAAACCGGAAGTAGTAAATTTAAAAAAAAAATTGATAAATAATTAATTTTAGGCAATTTTTTTTATTTTAAATGAAAGATTATGTGATTATTATCTACAATCGGTATTTTATAAATTTTTCTGTATCTTCTATCATTTAAGTATAATTAAAGTATATACCTACTTATAATTTAATATTTCGGTATCTTGTAGTCCATGATCGATTAACATTTGTTACTAGGTAAAATTTAAATGATTATGACATGACAGTGACAGTAGCAGTGACAATAGTAAAATATCGTTTATATCTTCTTCTGCAGTTTAAATAAAATGACTAAAATATATTTGTGAGTATACTAGTATAATAAGTTAAAGAATTTTTTATATTATTCTACATTTTAGTTATTAAGAAAATTATGAACAAACAAGGCGTACAAGGAAGTCATGTGGTGTCCACGTCAGATTTTTTTTTATTTATGAACAAGAATTCAATTAAATGAAAATTTTATAAATTACAATAAGGAAATACATTTTACAGACTCCTGACAAACTGACATTAAATATAAGTAATTAATAACTTTCATGTAAAATAAAAAAAAAACTAAGTACAAACCTTATTATTTGTTTAGGGATATAACTAGGAAATTTGGTAATATATCTATTCCTTCGTTTATATTAATATTGTAATACACAACATCAAATACCTAGCCCATCTGGATATTTTATACGGCGGGAGATCAGTATTGAAGTAAGTACTTACAATATTGTATTTTCGGTATGATTCTGTTGCTTTTAATGCAATTTCAATAATTTCTTTCATTACTAGACCAAAAATAGAATGTTTTTAAAAAATGTCAGTTTGTGGGTTTCAATATTTTTCTCAAACAAATAATCAATAAACAACTTTGTAACCATAACAATAGGAAAAATGCACTAATACTATCACATTTTTATGTCAACGCGATTATGGCAAATACAAATGTCATTCTATAGGCAATATAAAAATTGATTATAATGAAGTCGTACATAAAATATTGTATGTAACTCGTACATAATCGGACTTTATAGACTCGCCTTAGTAATAAATTAGCCTCGTTTGCTGGCGCTCACTCTGTCATAAACAACGGCTCTTCAATAAAGTCTATGATTATGCACTTGTTACATAAATATCTATTACCTGTGTTTCTCACATAATATCAGTACATTGTGATAGAAATCTCATTTGAATGGGCTCTTCCACCTTATTTATTTTTTTAAAAGCTGCTTTATTCTAAAATATGAAGAGACATATGAATTTTTAAAGTTAAGAATTTCGCTTGTGACGTCATGGTAAGGTCCCAAGCGCTACTTAGTGCCCCAAAACTGTTATGTGTAACGAACACCCATTATAATGAGAATGAAATTGTCGACTGGTAGAATAATGAAGGATGGAATATTCGGGAATGCAGTCAGTGAGTTTTTATTTAACTAAAATACCGACAAGGGTGTGGCGAAACGTCGGTATTTTAGTTAAGAGGAATCCCCACCCCTACAAAATTAAGCAAAAATATGTTCTCGTTGGGCCCATTAAATTGACTTTAATTTTGGTCCGATTTGTTTGCTCTTTTTTTAAATTTAAAGATAAAAGATGTATCTAGGTCTGTCTAGTGGCATTTTTTTTTAATTTAAATTTTTACATGTATTTTTTAAGCTCCAAAGTTAGTAAAATTTGAAGAACTTTGAAGATAAAATATTAAAAAACTAAAGTAAAAATTAAAAAAGTGACACTAAGCAGACATAGCCTAGACTTTAATCTTTCATTTAAAAAAACATTGTTTAAAAATATTTAAAATTAGTGGTAATTTCATGTGCCCAACGAAACCCCTGTTGTAGTAGAAAGTGGCTAAATACGGTTCATTCATCGAATCAACCGATGTCGTCACAATGGGTAACAATGGTTTGTGACGGCATCGCTTCATTCGTTAAATTGATCTTCAAAACTAGTGGGGATTCCTCTTAAATAAAAACTCACTGACTGCATTCCCGAATATTCCATCCTTCGCCCATTATAATAATTTTAAATTTAAACAGTATATAATTCCATGATATAAGTATCTTTCTAGAGTAATAAATACTATTAAATAAATAAAACTATATTTTATTTTTAGTTTTAAGATAATTTTTGGCCATAGCTTAAAAAAGTTTGATATGAAAACGGATTCAAATGCAGTTGACAGTTCAAAGTTAACAAACATATCCGAATGCTTGTGCGTGGCGCTGGCGCAGTGTCTGTATCTCATTGGTTTATCATTTTTTTGTATAACCAATAAGAATAGATCGCACTTGGGACGTCACATGACGTAACACAATATTTAAAGCGCTTGTATCTCATGATTAAATAACATTTTAAACAATTTCTATGTATTTACAGTTATGATTTGATATGTTTTTCAAGTTTTTAGCACAATTTTATTAAATCTATGGTGGAAGAGTCAAAAACTGTTCTTGACTTCAGTAATGAGCACAAAAGGGCAACCAATAGAATCGCTAGAATGTAGAATATATTTCAATTAGAGTATATTAATTAGGAGTTATAGATTAATAATTGTAGATCAAACGAACTTACCTGTCACTGAAGTTAGGTCAAAGTTATATGAAGAGCCTCGTTCGAAATAATTACAATTTCAATGTAGTAACGTTACCGGTATGACTGTGCTTAATTAATTATATGATTATAATTTGATTATATCCTCTTTAAATGGTTCCTCGTTGTCCAAGTCTTCATTATGTTTAAAGATGCGAATACCTACGTCTTCTATTACAAGGGAAGGATGTTTGCACCACTTGTAGGATAAAACGGAATTGATTTTCTCTATTAACCGGTACTGGCCGTACTGGCTCACCTACTTAATGGGTGGGTTGCATGGGCGCCCGCAGGGGGGGTCGAATGGGTCGACCGACGAACCCCCTTTTCATTTATGGATTTAAGTTTATTCTTAAAAATACAATTTTTTTTTCTGTGTCTGTTTATTATTTTGTGTTTTTACCTTCCGCTTACCTGTAAAGGAAGGTATTGGAATCATGCAAAAAATCGGGTAGTGAGTTTTTAGTGGATGAGCACGAATTAGGGTCCTTACAACTCATTTTTGATAGTTTCCCGATGATGTCTGTATGTATGTGTGTGTGTGTGCGTGTGTGTGTGTGTGTGTATGTGTGTGGTCCGGGCCGATGCCGTCTGTTGGATAACTCAAATACGAATTACCCAAAAATTTTGATATTTGGTATTTTACAATTGTATACGAATAGGAAGAGCTCATTAGATTTTGGTACAAATATCTTCACCGGAAGTGATATTTTTTGAAGATTGAAAAGATTAAGTGTAAAAAATTTCTATAAATTTTGATAAATATAGTATTTATTTGTAATAAGAATAAGAGTAAAAGTTATTTGCAATCCACGTTATAAAAAAATTGTCTTTATCTGGTAGCATTAAAGAACTGCAGTAAAATTTAAAAAATAAATTTATCAAATAAAACATTGAAATCTTGTAATCCATGTTCGGTTGATTTTTGTTTTTGCATAAAAAATATTGACAGATGGGACGGGTGACAAGTTGGCATACTAGCGCTATATAAGTCATAATTAAGCTATTAAATGTAGTTCCTAATTGAACGTAGGATTGCTTCAACACAGAAGAGTTTTCGTGTGAATGAATCTTTTGATTCAGGTGATACTAATTTCTGTGTTTGAATATTTTAGATTTTTATTTGTATATTTTAAATAGGCACCAGATTGTACGTATACATTTCTGTTTAAAGTCTAGATATGGCGGAAGGTTGTGTGATGGCCACGTCAGATTTTTTAATCATTTATTGGTCGAGATATTTTTCTTATTGTAATAAAAATAGGCGAAATACATGTGTATGTGCTTAACTAAATATTTATTAACAAATTATGGCAATATGATACACAATATCACTTAAGTATGGGAACGAATAAACGATCTAAAATAAACTAAATTTATTGTTTATGAACGCTCAAAGCGTGCGGTACAAAATTATTTACATCTTGATGCGTTCATAGCCGATACACCACTGTTTTACGTTAGATTCCAAAACTTATCCTTTTCGAGGGTGTGAAGGCAGTGGGAGATATATTTCGCTGGCCCAGCCAAATTCCTATGAAAAGTATCGAGGTACTCTCTTCCGAAGAAGAAAGAAATTTTTTCGGTTCAAGGTCAATGGTTGTTTCATTAAAGGTTAAATTTTTCCATAGAGGGGAAACATACATTTACATCTAAGTAGAAATTAAATAATAGGGCATTTCGGTAATTTTTGATTTTTTAATATGATATTCGGCATAAAACATAAATAAACACGTAAATTTTGTTTAACGATAAAATGCCCCATTTAGCTAAAAAAAATATTGAAAGTAAATTTTCGTGGGCTGATGACGTATGCTGACTAACCAGTTCATGGTAACGTCACCAGATGGAATTTTGTCAAACATTTGACAGAAATATATTGACATTTTCAGGTAGGTAATATATTTTTATAATTAAGTGATACGGTAATACTAATACTATAAGGTAGTAAATAAAACACTGTTCTTAATTCTAGTTTTTCGTTTGCAGGTTTATGTACAAAATGAAAATATTAACTACTGTCTGTCAAATGTCAAAACACTGATTAACCATACATTTTTCTAAAACTTCATGACTTGCAGACGTCATCAGACCATGCAATTCAATATTAAATATTTTTTAGCTAAACGGAGCATTGTATCGTAAAACAAAAAAAATATTTATTTATTTTTTTATGCAGAATAGCATATTAATAAACCAAAAATTGCCGAAATACCCAATTGTGAATTTTAATAAAGAAAACTCAAAATTCGTTATATCTAAAAAAAAATATTATCGTTATCGATAAATCGGTTCTATCGCGTCGGCAGTTGGCCCAAATTCATCGCTGCCCAGTGGGAAATATCCCACGATCCCACCAGCCCAGTCCGCCCTGTGTGAAATGGTTACAAAATTAAGCAATTTACCAGCCTGCATTCGCAACATTCGGTCTCAGTCAGCTAGAACCTCTGCTTAACTAAATTCCTAGACGTGAATTGCTTCTGAAAAATGTCCTAACTGAGAACTGACAGAGTATTACTATGCCCAGTACTATTATATTATATTTCAGTCATTTCAGTAATGGAGAGTGAAACGTGCAGTTTTCGATATCTGATACCTCATATAATTTTGATCGAACTTCACTTACAGGTAAGTTCTACAATTATATTTCGAGCCTCGTTCTCATAATTACAACAGTGTAGATGTTTGGAGTAGAGATGGGAAAAAATATCCGAAATCCGAATCTGATCCGATCCGATTCGAAGTCGGATTTGGATCGGATCGGATAAGAACGTTCTCGGATCGGATTCGGATCGGATATGGTTCAAAGTTCGGATAAAATATCCGATCCGAAGTTCGGATAATATATCCGATCCGAAGATCGGATAAAATATCCAATCCGAAGTTCGGATAAATTATCCGAGCCGAAGTTCGGATAAATTATCCTATCCGAAGGATCCGAAGTTCAAATTGAATAATATTACAGTGGTATTTAATTTACACAATAATTAATATTTAGATAATTTATAAATAGGTAAGTTATATATTTATTAGGTTAGGTACGAACACTTCCGATGATGCACGACTATTTTCAATTTTGTATGCCGGCTTCAATGTTAAACAAATACAATATTATATTATGTTTTCGTATTTATCATTTAATACTTACAATTTGTTGAAATTTAACTATTATATATTTAAACAATTGCATATTGTCCCATATCAATAAAAACATAATAGTATATTCCTATATTCAGATATTGGATCGGATCGGATGTCGGATCGGATGTCGGATCGGATGTCGGATCGGATGTCGGATCGTATGTCGGATCGGATGTCGGATCGGATGTCGGATCGGATGTCAGATAGGATCGTATTTCGGATCGGATCGGATGTTGAATCGGATCTTCGGATTAAATGATCGGATCGGATCGGATATTAAATTTTTCCAAAATGCCCATCTCTAGTTTGGAAACGGTAAAGTTGATTTTTATTCGAACAGCAAACTTAATTATTGTGGGGCGTAGGGTTATACTGCGAAAAATTCAATTAAATATGTAATAAGTAAATAAGTAATTAAATATGATAGTCTTTTGCGCTAAATAGTCCCTGTTGTTACAATTTTCAATAATATTTTATCTACAGACCAAAGAGTATAGAGATCAAGTCAAGTAGCTTGACGTTTTTGTGAATTAGGTACTTGACTTCACTTGAAAATCAAGTTTTTAAAAAATTCATTACTTGACTTGACTTGATTGACTTTATATTACTTGATAACGAACAATTTTGTAAAAAACGCGCAATTTAGAAGAATAATAAAAACAAAATGCAGAATTTCTCGGGCTAATTGAAACTTTTTTTAACACCAGCACTGTATTTTTTATTATTTTCTCGTATAGGTAATTTTTTTGTAAAAATACTTATATTTTAATTTGGTTTTGTGAGTTTATTTATTCCCAAGCCAGTTGTTCAATACTAATATTATCTAATATATATATATTATTTACCTTTTTTGAAGTTTAACTGCTTCATTTTCAAGTATCAACTACTTGATATTTTACTACTTGATTTTTAAGTTACTTGAAATATAACTACTTGACTTGACTTAACTTGACTTGAACCTGAGTTGATTTCAAGTCAAGTCAAGTCACTTGAGAATCAAGTCAAGTAGTGAAACCCTAAAAGTGTATGCAAGCGTAAATAGACATTTTGTATAAAATTTAGCTATGTATAAACTTTTCTGTGAAAATAAAATAATAAATAGTATCAGACTATCTAGAAATAGTCACTTTTTATATAATAATTAATAAATAAACAGTTAAATTGACTTGCAATTGCAACCCAGTGGCACAAAAATTTTCACTAGCCTTATTTTGCGAATTTAAAAAAAATCTTTCTTTTCTGTAATCTGTATATCAAATTATATAACCTATTAAAGTTTTGTGCAGAGGTATAGTCTTATTAGAGTATGACCTGACATCCCCCGTGAGAAACAATCAATTTTTATAAATAAAAATTTTCGTTGAATATATAAGCGTAAGTCACTTTGATTTACCTTGTTGCGTAAGAGGATGGGATATAATCGTATAATTAATTAAATTTTTAAATTAATTATAGTAGGTAGTAGTAAATATCTTTATTTTGCCTTTCGGCTTAAATCTACATTTGTTTCCCTTAATTTGTGAAAATAATATATAATATAATAAATAATAAATAAATAATACAATAATTGTTGATTTGATTTAATTCATTTCAGGGTTTTTCTCCTTTCTTCTACCGTTTTCATCCAGCATAGTCCACCTCCCGAGTCATTCAGTATATCCTCTCTGTTATATAATATAATAAAGTAAAATATCATAGTGAAAGCACGTGCGAATAAAGAGGAAGAGAAAAACGAGGTTTTCCTGGATAAATAATTGTAGAAAACAGACAAATTAATTATACTTGTGACACAATCGTAGTGGTAAACATTACTAGGTACATTGTTATTGTAATTATGAAAACCAGGCTCGAAATATAATTATTGTAATATTATGATATACAAATCCTCGTGGCATATAACAATAAGTGTATTAATTAGCCATTATAAATTTATCGCACATTATGAAAATGATTACTTATGTTATTACTACATAATTTTAATACCAACTTTGAGAGCTTGGTCGCTTTAATACGCATAAATAATTCTATTCAAAATCCGAATTTATTTAATTATTCATGAATTAACATAATATTTGATTGTTTGTGTGCGTAGAACACAATTTAATAAACAAATAATTAATATTATTTCATGATTTATGAACTAAACTGACAAATGTTGTATTTACCAAATAATTATTTAATTATTAGAAACATTAGAATGTATAATTATATTTGCCATTTTCATTAATATTCGCACATTTGCACGGCTATAATATCAAATATTATCTCGACATTTAAAATTACAACTGTTTCTATGTTGAATTTTAGTATTATAGTTATTGTTGTATTTACTGCATTAATTAATATCCGCAATTAAATATTTCAATTACGTCCCAGTGTGAAAATAATATTTGCAATATAAAATTTTCATCTATTTAATAAAAATCTATATGCTCCTTGGCCAATTATGTAGATAATTCCACTCATAAGCCATATACAAATACATTTTTATCGCTATGACAGCGGATAAAAAAATTCGATGTGGCCAACATATGACCTCTCGCCATATACTCTGTATACTATTTTACTAATGGCCATTTGCACCGCCTCCACTTAAATTTAAAGTGTCATTTAAATGAAAAACATCGAATCGAATTAATGACAGCAATGTTATTTCTACGTTTTACTATGTGATTTTGATTCGATATTGTTCTTTTAAGGAAAACTTAATATTTAAGTTGAAGCGGTACAACTGGCCATACATGTGTATGAAGGTACTTACTTACTAATATACCATTGTAGAAGGGAATTCTGAAATTGTAGTTTTTATAATATTATTAAAGATTATTATTATGACCTTATAAATAATAAGTGACATTTCATATTTTCTATTTCAATTTATAAAAAAGTCAAAAATTTATATGACATTAACACTCAAATATTTTATTTTTTGTAGATAGGCAGATAAATCAAAATTATAACAAATTTGTAGAATTTTTAACTTCTTATAACTGGAAACTGGTGCTAGATAAAAACAACGTTTGGAATACAAATTGTTGACAGTAATATTTAGTATACAATGTTATTTAAAAAGTTCCTATTAATTCATAAATTTTGAGGATATTCCAGAACAACTTTTCATATCTTCAAGAAACTATCACTTCCGGTTGCACGATCAACACCAAAATCTAATCAAATCTAATCTAGGGTGTCAGAATATTATATACAAAATTTCTTTATTTAGTGGTATTTGATATCCATTCATCCATCCATCCACCCATTGATTCAAACAGACATCATCGCGAAATTATCCAAATCGTGTTCTAGGGTCCTCAAAACGTGCTTATCCATTGAAAACTCACTATCGAATATTTAGCATGAATACAATACCTCTCTTACAGATATGTGTGGCGAGAGGTAAAAAGAAGGTAAATTTTTGCAAGTGATAAAACCATATTTATCTTTTTCTCGGTTACTAAACAAAACACCAAAATGTCATTTGCTTCATATTTCTAATATTTGTCAGCGAAATGATTAGATTTTGGGAATATTTGTGAAGTAGAACCAAAAGAGTCTTTAAATTATCTCGTTGAATTACACGAGCATTTTGTTTCCTCCGAATAAATTTCTATTTGACATTTTAACCTTGTAACCTGACAGCAATTTGATTCGTAAAATTGTTTTACAATAAAATTTCTCCACTTATGGTATCGTAATTTTATTAAACAATCTTTCGGAAGCATGCTAGTGTCGACAAGTCACAGCGCCGACAAACCACAGCACCAGTCATTATGCATAAAAACATAGTCATAGTCATAACCCCACTCCTGTGTTTATAACGTCTAACTGTTGGTACTTCATCTTGGTACTTGGTACTTCATCTTGATACTTGGTACTTCATCTTCTTGTTTTCTTCCAAAGAACTTGTATAGGCCCATTGTGTCATATTTCTTGGGCAAACAGTGACCTTCCAAAACTTTTAAAATTTTATCCACTGTTTCTTCAGCGTGCTGTAAACTTGTTATTGACTGATACAATCTAAGTGCTTCAGTGCTCATTAGCTTTTTTAATCTTACAGCTTGTACTTCATCAGTCTTTTGATCTGCTTCAGTTTTAGCTTCATTTTGGAAATTTATAAAGTTAGCAGCTACGTTATCAGTCAAACTTAAGCTTAAAGTTTCTGGTTTTTTCTTTCGATTTTATCTTGCTGATTTCAGTGATTTCTTTTAATTTTTTGTTTACAACACTTTGTTTAACGACTGCGCCATGTTGTGTTGTTGATTTATTAAATAAAACACTTTATTTTGTATTAAACAAATAATAAACGTAACTCTTTATTATAAGCAGTAAATCAATACAATATTAACTTCATCTTAATTTATAATGGCGACCATAACAATGTTACCAACTCTAGCCATAGTATATAATAATAATAATTTTATAATAATGCCACTTTTGTTTTGTTTCCCACCCAGTCAGTCTCCATCATGCGTTGGAGCACGGAGCAACGTGTGTTTTCAGTTGAGTCGTACTTTTCCAATGGATGTTCTGTGATCGCAACCCAGCGTGACTTTCGAAGGAGTGGCCAGCCCGCTTGTCCGATTTGACTCCTTGTGATTTTTTTGTGGCGTTTTTTGAAATCTCGTGTTTACGTCAACCGTCCAAGGACTCTAGAAGACCTGAAGGCCAACATTCGGGCCGCAATTGCCAACATATCCGCTGCCATGCTGGAAAGGGTTATGACAAACGCCAGAAATAGGCTTATTCAGTGTATAGACAATGGGGGGCGTCACCTACCTGATATGATTTTGAAAACTGGGTGAAACAAAACTTTAGATATGTACCTACATTATAAAATAAAAATAAAAAGTGTCTGATTCATAAAATGCGCATTATTGCGTTTTGAAACAAGTAATGTACGATGAATCACCCTGTATTTCTCCCATTTAAAATAATGTTAATATTAGTTTAGTATTAAACTCATCCATGTTGTGGACGGTTGAAACATGCAACAGCAGAACAATATTGGACATTTTGAATTAATTCTAATTTGACAGATAGGTACGATTTTAACAGATCGTGTTAAATTTTTAATGAAAAGTTACTTTGTCGTACAGAAAGTATTACAAATTAGAAATTGTGATGTTTGATTCTATGTTCTATTGAGTTGTGATTCAAATTATAAATAAAATGTGAGTCAATCAGCTATAAAAGTTTTAGTGGATATTTCGATCTTTTCTTTAGTACAGGTGTAGGATACTATTACAGCTCGTTTGTTATTTTTAGTGCCTTTTATTTTTTACTGTTGATGACCACAACCTCATTTCATCAATGCTACTAAAACTCTACTCAGTATAATGTGTGTATTTCAAAGTAACATTTTTTATAAGTTGACACTGAAAAATTGTCTATAAAAATTACTGTAAATAAGAAGAAACAACTATTTTATCATATTTAACGTAAACGTGTACAAATTTTTGAACCTTTTCGATCACTATATTGCAATTTTAGCTCGTGATTGTATGAATTTTGTACATTACATAAATATTGAAAACAGCGCTAAAAATTCGGTTTTATTTCTATTCCCAGTAGAGATTCATAAGTCAAGTAGCTTGAAGTTTTTGTGAATTACTTGACGACTTGAAAATCAAGTTTTTTAACAATTCATTACTTGGCTTGACTTGATTTTCGACCGTTACTAATTGACTTGATATCAAGTAATTTAAAGCTACTTGATATTACTTGATAACGAACAATTTTGTAAAAAATGCGCATTTCAGTCAAATAATTAATTTAAACAAATTGCGGGATTCCTCGAGATGGAATGATTTGTATCATTTGTGTCATTTTATTATTTTCTACTGTTTTTTGTAAAAAATTGTCAGATTTTAATTTGTTTTGTGAATAATTCTCTATACTGCCAGGCCCATTGTTATAGATTGCTACCTAAAACTACTTAAGAGAATCGTTTACCTAAATGACCAAAACATCCTTCACACAAGTTTATGATTTATTTAACAAAAAAAATGTAATAATAAAAAATTCGCGATATACCTACATTCCATTCTTTCAGGGCTGATTTATCGAAGACTATGCTTTGTGACACAAAATGTGTTTATTAAAACAAGATAATTCAAAGCTAGTGAATGACCATTGGTCATAGGTTGATACCTGAAAATACTTACTTAAGAGTGCCGTTTACCTAAATGACCAAAACATGCTTCACACAAGTTTGTGATTCAAAGGTTCGCGATGTACATTCCAATCTTTCATGTATGATTTATCGAAGACTATGCTTTGTGAAACAAAATTTGTTTGTTGTTAAATAAATCACAAACTTGTGTGAAGCATGTTTTGGTCATTTAGGTAAACGACACTCTTAAAGTAGGTACTTGAGATTTTATTACTAAATATTCAAGTTACTTAAAATTTAAATACTTGACTTGGCTTGACTTTCGAATTCTATTACTTGACTTGATTTCAAGTCATGTCAAGTCAAGTAGCTTGACCAAAGTATGTTTTTCACAAGATCGACACGAACCAAAATTTATCAAAAATTCGATTTAATATTGCACGTAAATAAAGTTTCATCATTGTTTAGTGATCGTATAAAATTCATACTACGTGTAACCCTCACGTATCATGGACCATTTCCGTTTTTTTATAAAGTGGACAATTATTGATGTATTTGCTATCATCGACTATGAATCTTATATCCTTATACGACTAGTCATTTTTATATGGCCAGTTGCACCGCTATTCCTTAAATTTTAAATGTCACTTAAATAAAAAATATCGAATCGAACTCAAAACGGCGATGTTATTTCTACATTTGACACTTTCATTTCGATTAGGTATTGTTGAGTTAAGGAAAACTTAAAATTTAAGTGGAAGCGGTACAACTGCCCATAAGAGAGATAATTGGCAATATAGTACTGTCCGTGCAGCCAGAGTTGGCCGGAGACGAAAGGGAGATAAAGATTGTATCTATGTTCTACACAGAGCTGAGTAATAGTTCCTCAACGCAACTGAATCAAGAGAAAAGCCGAGCTGGTCGATTTCTTTATACACTATTCCAAGGTAGCGAAGCGGTTTCTGCCAAAAAAATTACTGATAATCTATGTTCGCTCGATTAATATTGTTTACCAATTTAAAATTCCTAAGACCGGCCATCTTTTATTTCGCGTACTGTACACAAAACGTACATAGAAATATCATCACATCTTTTCCATACTGCGTGGAAGTACCTATAGAACCCAACCTAATAGAACACCTGTACAACCAATCGATATTATCAAAACAAGTATTTGCTCCGCTACTTTAGAAACCTTTAAGGAATTAACCCTCTTTCGTTTCCCTTAGAAAAATCAGCAAGTTTTCCCCATTATTTATTTATCTCCAGCCGCACCTGGTAGTAGGCTCTGATCGCCTCAGAACAGTTGACGGTCGTGAGACAAGCGAGAATCGTCTCTCACGCACTTAACGCACGCTAAATCCCCTGGTTGAGGAAAAACCAACGCACACTGCGTCGTGTTCTTAATGCCCTGAGGCCCTGAAGTAAGAAGACACTATCCTGAGATTTGGAAATTGTGTTAGACTAATGCACTAAAATGCTCTATCGACAACAAGTCAACATATTTCTACCAAAACCTAAAAAAAAATTCAAATCTGATGACGTCATAAAGGTTCAATATTAAAAATTGAAACACAACAGAAGAGTGTAAGTCGAGTGTAAGTTCTAAAGGGTCTAAGTGCCAAAATAGGCCTGTCATATTAGGTAAAAATATCCCTCTACTTGAAAATAATTCCCTAAAGGTGGATCATTTGCATATTTGTAGTTGGTACTAATACCCAGTAACAACATATCAAAAATCAACACTCATGCATGCTGTACTACAGCCGCCATATTGGAAAATGACTGCTGATTTTCACTTTTTTGACCACTAACTATTAAGAGCATTCTGTACAGGAAGAATGTACACGTTAAAGCAATTTACACTCATACACCTCATCGACACATGGTTGCATATTTTAACAAAAACAAATTTTTATATGGTAGATAAGGAATAAAACTTCGTTCTATTAGTGCAATTTTTTTTCAGCACGTTCAACGGTCGAAATTACTTACTTTCAACCGCTTGCAGGCGTTTAGAAGCACCTACAGATTTTTCTTTATATTTCGCAGAACATGATATTTTAAACTTGAATCATGTAGTTTACAGTTTAATCTACGTTGGGGTAGTGTTATTTTTTAGAAAAAACTTTCTGATTTCGAGAAAATTAGAGGTAAAAAAATGTGAATTTTTGTAGTTTTCTTTATTTTATAAACTAAAACTTCGGTACAAAACAGAAAAAATGGCACTAATAGAACGAAGTTTTATCCCTTATCTACCATATAAAAATTTGTTTTTGTTAAAATGTACAACCATGTGTTGATGAGGTGTATGCGTGTAAAGTGCTTTTTACGTGTATATTCTTCCTGTACAGAATGCTCTAATCATTGAAAATGAAGAAAAATGTTTCAAATAAAGGTTGAAGAATATAAAAAGTACATCGTTTTAGTTCTTTATAATTCATTGATAGCTTCAAAACTGTTAATTTCTTTTTTGTAGGTTTCAAAAGCGAAGAATCCATGTGTGAATAGGGCGTTATACAATAATTTTAGTGCGAATGTTTTATCTTCAGGTTGTTGTCTAGCAAAACTAGTGACAGTGACATCGGACGATAGGCTTCAAGTATAGCTTATTTCGCAGATGATAAAAAAATTAAACAAATTTGGCATTACCACACCATAGAGAGAGGCACAGTATGTATTCAAGTAATAGTGAGAAAATAAATTCTACGTTTGAAATGTCTGGTCGATAGAAATATCGTTGCCTTTTTGATACTCCTTAACCTCAATTCTTCGCTAAATTGACTTTAAAATTAGATATCATTTTTATAAAACTGACTATTATCAGTGGCGTAGCTATGGTAGGGCAGCTGCCCAAGGCCCCAAAGGTTCAGGAACCCCGAGATTTTGTAAGTTTAAACAAGAAATTAGCGTTGAATTAAAAATTATTTTATTTGCAAAATTAATAAGGTGAACAATTCTTCAATAAACTATTTAAAAATTCGTAGAAATTCTGCCAAAAGAGCTACAAATATGAAACTACGGTTATTTACTAACAAAATTACGAGGAATCCAATGGTGCAATCAGATTTTAGATATTACATTCAGTTCAGCCTGTACATCACTTAGAAAAACTATAAATCGATTTTTACCTTTTATTATTGATCGCAGGGCCTTGAAATTTCTTCCAGGATTCAATGAGGTCGTTAGACACACACTTCACATAGTTTTGTAAATGTATATCGCGAAATAACTACAGATTTTAGTAAATAAAGCACAAAGTAAAGCACTACGAAATCACCACGCGTTGATTTGTTATATCACTGTTGTTTCTACTGGTTTATGATTTACATTTGCACATTCTTCATAGAGATGGCGCCAGTTTCGATTCGTATTTGAATATTTAAATGATATTCTGGTAAATTTATGTTTCTTATTTATTTAGATAATGTAAATTTGGAAACTAAGTATTTAATGAATGAAAAGAACATGATTTATTAGTGCTTTGTATTTGGCGTTGCAAATATTTCAGGATTTGTTAAAATTGGTTGAATATTTTATTTTAACAAAATACTAAAATACAGTCTTATTATTTATTTATTTATTTAATGCACAACGTCCAACAGGCCAAAGCCCAATAACAGGACTAAACAAACGAAATACAAATATATTATAAAATTAATAAAAAATCGTTTTTTGTAATAAAAGTAAAAATAGTTTTTCGAGAGTAAAAGTGTATTTTTGTTGTTCGAACTATCTATACCGTAAAATTGACATAATGAAATGATAATTTTAGGTTTTTGCTTATAAATTCTTTATTTTATTATAAAATATCTTTTAATTTTGTTTATGATTCAAGTTTATCCGTTGGTATAAATTGTACAAAGATCATATTTTTGGTATTTTTTTTTATTTTGTTGTGTTCCATATAACCCGTAGTTCGGGAAAAGAAAACTGCCTTTTTATATAATTTTTTTCATATTATACCTCGAATTCCTTTTTATGGGACACATAAACATTTGTATTTTTTGTATGACTATGAAGAGAGAAAAGTGGGAAACTAAATGTAATTTTTAATTACCTATGTTTTTTCATTCAAAAAGTGTTATTCATCATTAAAAATTTTATACAAAGATATGTATTCAACCTTGAACGATAAAAAATTTTCGTCTGCGGTGCATTTTTCGTAATTTTGTTGAAAAATTATCTTCACTGAGAATATCACCTGAATCTGGTCTTGGACCCCAGAAATTATTTTGCCCAGGGCCCATAGACACCCCTAGCTACGCCACTGACGATTCCTTTGAAAATTTAATACAATCTTCTTCTGAATTCAATGAATATTGTGTTAGTTTTTCGTTAAAATATATCGTCTAGTTTAGATACACTAATTTACTAACGCACGAGTTCAAGTCACCTTCCTATGCTTGCAATGTAAAAGATATCAACTTTACAGCTTTATCAATTGACGATTATCCTGATAATGAATTTTAAAGTGTATTATTATTTATTTCTATCGTCTTCGATTTTGGAAAACAACAATTTTAAATACAAATAAATCGTTTGATACAATTCGATTTACAGTCTCTTCACTGTGGCAAGTAGCAAACTCTAACACAGAAACTTGTGGAAATTCATGAAAGACAAATTATAGCAGAAAAACCGTCCGCTCTCCGTGCAGATGACATATAGGTCCGTATAATGGCCGAACGGAGCATTTGTATTTTTATTGGAATTATCTAATTTTATGTCGACGAAAATCTGTGTAAGATTTATATAACAGAAAATAAAGATGATATTGGAGTCGATGTGGCCACTTGCCAAACGATATGGCCGGACATATGGCCTGAATTAGCAATGAAAGAAAATACTAAAAGGGATTTACGACAGAGGAAGCTGAACCTATGTAGGTTAATTGGAGGTAGCTTAACTCATTGGCGTAACTAGCTCTTAATTCTAGGAAGGGAACTAATCCCTCTCCACCATATAATAGTATATTATTTAACGAGCACATAATGTAGGCTATAATTCAAGAGGATGCACGGGTTATCCGAGGAAATTATAGCCATTGTGGGCAAGTCAAATACGACGTTTTATCTACGACATTTTAAATATTTATTCATTAAAATAATGAACTCATAATACAATAGTATTGAATTATGAATTCATAATACAATAGTGTGTCTTATGGAGAGGTATCTTATATACTAAAAGGCTAGGTATCACTATATTTTCAGCAGCTTAGCAACCGTTTTTCGAATCGCCTACAGCCTAAACGGTTCAACCGATTTTTATGAACTTTTTTTTATTTGATAGAGGTTCATGTGAAGTAGTGCCTTTTGGGTATATGAATATTGTAGATGGCGTGGTAGTCGCAGGGGAGTTGAAAAACCGTGATTTTTTTGAGTCCTTGGATACGGGCATTATACGTTATTCGATTGTTTTTTTCATTTGACATATAGGTAGAGAATGAATTTGACTATATTTCTATATATGTTTCAACCAAATATTGGGTATATTAAGAAAGGTATTAAGAAAAAACTGAAAAATGCACGGAACGCAAATGGGAGCATGCCATGGAATTTTTGTTTTCTTTTTGATAAAAATGATTTTTTTCAAAATCGGCATGAAAATCGTCATTTCAAGACTAATTTGCGGCATGAAAGTAAGATTTTCATGACTAGGCATGAAAATTTTATTTTCATGCCTAGTCATTTTTACTTTCAACTTTGTTTACTTGTCATGACAACTTTTTCTAAAATTTGTGACAGCTCTGATGATTTGTCACAGCTCTAATGATTTATGCAAACCTAATTTTGTTTATAATTTTAAGCTTAATTGCCGATTTAAAAAAAAATAGAATACATCACGCGTCATAAAAATGTCTTTGCTTGACTCGGAGGCTTTGAAGAAATGCTCGGACGCTGCGCATCCTCGCATTCTTCAAACGCCTCCTCGTCTGCAATGAAACATTTTCATGACTTGTAATGTAATATACTATTTTTGTCTAGTGTCAGATTTGACGTTTCCAATTTGAAATTTTATTTGGATTTATCTTTTATATTTGATAAGGTAGAAATATTTAGAAAATTTTATTGAGTATTTAAAGATGGAGCACGCATTATGTTTACATGGTTTTGTATAAATTTGTAATCTATTTTTTGAAAATTTTTATTCAATTTAACAATGCACTGTGAAGTTGAATCATATTTTTATTTATTACTGTAATATTTATAGTAATATATTTGGACCCAAGTGTAAATATTCAATAATTCAATTAAAATTAGGTATCTATATCCAATATCCGTGGATAATACTATTTCTCAGTATTTTACGGAAAGTTTTAAATGTCAAATTAATATACAAATTTAACAAACGTGTTAAAAATGGTGTCCGATAATCGGGATTTTTATCTATTGTACTTGAGTTTGGGTTGAGTTTGAGTTTGTCCTGCCCAATCCGCCCTACTGGGATATTTATCCTGGATACGCCCACTAACTAACAACTGGACAAGCACGAGACACGACGCGGACTAGAGATGATCTACATTGTTATTGCACTTGTATCAAGTATCAAATCTGTTTTTACAAAAGTATATATGGTATTAATTAGCACCAAGGGGTCAAAATATGGCTTCAATGATCAGCATTTGTATTTCAATATAAATTTAATATAATTATGATTGGTATCAAACTTATCGCCCAATGTTTTCCAAAATTATGGCTGTTTACTAAGAAAAAATTTAAATTGCACTCGGTGAGCGGAATTTGTTTTTTCTGAATATTTTTTAAACTATATCGCGATTGATATCAAATTAAAGGTCTTAATAAGGACAAAAAATCTACAGTATGTATTAAAATGACTTTCGACAATTTGGCTTTTTTTTTTTTGATGGTAACCAACCTACAGAATTAACTTCCAATTACAGGATGGTAGATGTTATTATAGTGGAATCCAACCACTTAGTCGGACAAAAAGTCTTTTTTTAGTTTTCACAAAATTTTGTTATTTTCTTTTTAAAACACTAATGACTACCTACTTGGTATATTCCGATAATCACATCAAAAGACGTCAGAAAAAACTTATTCAAATGGTAAGTCTAAATGCAAAAGTGGATTTATGTGAGGCACGAAGTGCCGAATTCTCCTACATTCAGGATCCACGTAGCTTGAGCCCCGAGAAGAGGGGCGATCCTCTTTGTCCCGCGGTAGCGGGACCTAGTATTACAATTGAGGAACGAAGTGCCGAATTGTCCCACATTCAGGGTCCGCCGAGCGTGAGCCCGCGAAGCGGGCGAATCCTCTTTGTCGCGCGGCAGCGGTAAAGTCTAAATGTTAAAATCGTTATAATTGAGGCACGAAGTGCCGAATCGTCCCACATTCAGGGTCCGGGGAGCTTGAGCCCGCGAAGCGGGCGAACCACCCTTGTCGCGCGGCAGCGCGACCTAGCTGAAGGCCCGCGTAGCGGGGCCTGACGCTAGTATCTTACTAAACTTAAATAATTTATCTACGATCATTGAATAATATATGCATAGTAACTTTAGTTAGATAAACTCTTCCATAAAACACACTATTGTATTATAAATTCATATTTCAACACTGTTGTATTATGAATCTATCATCACAACAAAATGTGAGGTTAGAATAGTATATTAAAACATAGGTTAGGGGAAGGTTTCTATTATAGGTTTATATATTATAACATTATAAGGTTTATACTATTTTATCTGTTTAGGCCGTTTTTGATTTAATTTGAATTATTTATTTATTTGACAGTTTCCATTAGGGAAATTTTTTAGTAAAATAATTAGGTTGATGACAGTAATTTGTGCTCGAGAATAATTAATGAGTTTTGTTTCTTGTCTAGGTGCTTTGTGTATTATTTGAATTTGTTTTATGCTAATAAAATAAATTAAAATTTCAGATAGAAAAATTTATGAATGAAGCACCCGATAAAGACTATTTTTCAATAAAAGTAAGCTAAGTAATTTAGTAATTACATTTAAATTATGATTTTTCAACAATATTTTTAGGTTCTGCTAATAATAGGTTATCCCGGTGTGTGCATAGGGGATGAATTTGATCAAAAATTATGTTAATTTTGAGACCGGCTGTAGTAAAAAACAAGATTAGTTTTATATTAATATTATTTAGTTTATATTTATATGAATTATGAAATATAAAAATTAATTCAGTTTGTATGTTTTATTTGATTCAAATTAATAAAATTAACGTCAAAAGTGAATCCCGTTTATACCTTCCGCCATACTTGTATTAGAATCATGCTAAAAATCGGGTAGTGAGTTTTTAGTGGATGAGCACGAATTAGGGTCCTTACAACTCATTTTTGATAGTTTCACGTTGATGTTGACGGAAAAATCCGTTTTGACCTTTTCTGAATCCATTATGACTAGTTTCGTCGTGACGTCTGTACGTACGGACGTCCGGACGTATGTATGTCGCATAACTCAAATACGATTAGACGTAGAAAGTTGCAATTTTTTATTTAGAACAGTTATAGCATCTAGTTGTGCATCTCCTATTTTTGGTTGCGATCGGCCGTGCCAATAGGGGCACTATTTGGTATTTTTCGCATTATTCAAAAACGGTATGTCGTAGAAAGTTGAAATTTTGTATTTTCACATAAATCAAATACGGTTATTATATTTTTATATTATTCTACATTTTAGTTATTAAGAAAAGTATGAACAGTTTAATAGGCGTAGGTATAAGGAAGTCATGTGTTGCCCACGTCAGATTTTTATATTAAATAAACTTTTATATTTGGTACAAATACTTGCATTCAATACTGCCAACTTATTTTTATTTCAATATTGTTAAATTCACTTGCATATTCTTTTAATAATAGTTTAATTTGGTACCTACTACTGGTTCTAGTTTGCCAAGTGACGCTAAGATGAAAACGTTTGCAAATCGGTATTTCTAATAGTTATCGTTCATTATTGTGTTCATCGGTGATTATTAATAATAAATATTAGTAGAATACTTAATAATAGTTAGTAGTATACCGATATTTTCATATATTTTAACCGGGTATACATTTTTATTTGTAAAAATGTTTGATTGAAATTTGACAGACAGTTTAATTCATTTGTGCATAGTACACGGGTTATAAACAGTGACAAATTAAGTGATTAAAGATTCACATGGGAACAGAACTCATCAATGAAGTGAACTGAACTGATTCTGCTTATCCAGTCTCCTGGTTTTGGAGGCCGCAGCAATCCTGAGTGAACGCAACCTCAGGGTTGAAGTAAAAAAGTAACTACCTAATATGAATAGTTAAATACCTATTAGTAATATGAATAGTTAAAAGATGACTAAAGTGCTATAAAATTATAATTTTTAAATAGTTAATAATCTTTTGGTACCTAATGAATAATTAATAATAAAATAATATTGAGCAAATTTAATGGCCAGTTTTTATATTTATATTCTGTTACTTTGAGCAAAAATGATACAAGTTACTTTTCAGCTTGCTAGGGCCATGTATTGAATTTTTTTTAAAACCTGTTCAGAAACTATTAAATTGGGTAATTCGAAAAATGGTATAAGAGCACTTGTACTATTTTTGAATTTTTAAGTTAGTAAAGTCTATGGTGGTTTTTCGGAACTTGTATTTATCATAAATATTGAAAACGTAATAAATTCGACAAAATACTATTATTATTATTTCAACTGTTATAACACACGGTATGTTCAATTTCGAAACAAATATTACAGATATACCTAATAGAGGACAATGAACAAAACTATAGGCCGAAAATGAAAGATTTTATTTGATTTCTCATAAAAACGACGAAAATTTAAGTGATACTGCTACTTTATAAATTTACAATCGTGAAATTCTGATGCTATTGCAACAATATTGCAGTCATGGAATCTGTAAAATGAAAGTGGAAACCGCGACACCCTGTATTTAAGAAAAATGATAAAATATAATTTATTCCATTACTCTGCTCTCCATCATAAACCCACCCCGCTTACACCCCTTCATAAACTACCCTTAGTAAATTAAATAATTTTATGTCGCAAGATTTTACCAACCACTGACAACATCAGTAAATACATCCATCTTTGTCTGCATACAACACGTGTACACTTACAGAACTGAAAAACTGAAAAGTGATATAATTCAAAGTCGTTAATACATGGATTCCTTGTAGATTCTTTCATGCTTCTGAATCCTGGATAAAAAGAAATTCACTGTTTTGAAGCTATCAATGAATTAGGAATTATTCTTTTCCAAGACTTTGTGAAGACTCAATTTAGCGGCGCCGCTATTTGACAGGCAATTCTCACCATGATTTTCTCAGGAGCATAACAGAATCCTTGTGTAAACAGGGCTTTAGTTTTCGAGTTATTCTGATATGATATTTCTTTTTTTTCACATCGCAACTTTGAAGCGTATATTTGAAAAACTAAGCTACGATAGTCATTTCACCCCCAGAACCGAAGGACGTTATCATTTATATAGGGTGGGTCAACTAGTGGTTTCTTTTTAAATCATAGGTTATTTTGACACTGACAGCTTTTTCCCACTCGAAATCTTGATAGAAAGTAAGTATCATACCTCCGCGGTACGAAATGAGTCGCTTTACGCTTGAGCAACGTTGGGAAATATTGCAAACTTATTTCCAAAGTGAGTGCTGTGTAGCCCAAACAGTGCGTTTGTTGAAAAGAAGTTTTTTACAGAGTCATGGTATCCGACTTTTTTTTACTGAAATTGAAGACATGGATTTGGACTACCTCTGATTCATGCAGAATGGCGCGCCATGCCACACAGCACATGCCACAATCGATCTTTTCGGCACCAAATTCCCAAATCGTGTTATCAGTCGTCTTGGCGATGTCAATTGGCCGCCTCAGAGCTGCGATTTCACCCCTTTTTTGTGGGGAACCGTGAAGGACCGATATTATGCCAACAATCCAGAAACGATTCAAGCCAATATCATCCAAGAAATCCGTGAGCTGCAGCCCGAAAACATCAACCAGGTCTTGGAAAATTGGAGTGACAGAATGCGCTACTGCGAAGCCAGCCTGGGCAGCAACTTGAACGAAGTTGTGTTCCATAATTAATGGGAATGTTTGCTCTTACTAATGAAGCCATAATACATGGAAAAAAATTTAATTTTGTTCATTTTATTGCATTTTTAAAAAGAAACTTGTATTTGGCCCATCCAATATAAGCTTCAGAATCGATATGAAAATCACTTTGACTAAACCAAGAATTAGTTTTTAAGAGGATGCAAAATAATATCAACAATTTAGTAATAAATTTTTATGACTCATATGACCTGCATAACATTTTTTAAGTTTTAAAGAATGTAATAATTAGAGAGTCGTAATATAAAATCGTGCCTGATTTTACCCCTTGCCAGAAATAACTTGTTGTATTAATTCAAGTCTTGCCTTCAAGAAAATGTAGATAAATATATTTGCATCCGAGCTATTTCAAACAGAGCGCTATTTTAAAGAACTGTTTTAAAATGTATAATAAGTGACTTATTTTACTACTTCTGGTACTTACTGTACAGTGTACATAATAAGGGGTACTTATTCAAAGAAATTCCTAAGCACCACTCCATAAAAATTTACCGCTTAAACATGTCTGCCAGAAGCTTTAAAGTGTTTCGAAGTGCGTATAATATTGGGAAATGTCATGTGACGTTTAATTTTTTTGACTCATGTCACTTCGAAGCACTTTGAAGCTTGTACAACTGGTAAATTTTTCTGACGTGGTGCTTAATAATTTCTTTGTATGCCCTTTATTATGTACATCACAGATGCGTTCGTTTATTCAGTTCTGTGCACACATTGTTAACATGTTGCACAGTATCCGTTTGTTTATTCACCTCTGTGCACTAATGGCTATTTGCACCGCTTTCACTTAAATTTTAAGTGTCACTTTAATGAACAATATGACATCAAAATCAAATTGTCAAACGTAAAAATAACATTGCTGTCATAAGTTCGATTTGATATTTTTCATTTAAGTGACACTTTAAATTTAAGTGGAAGCGGTGCAAATGGCCATTAGTATTGCACAGAATGCGTTCGGAAAATACTCGGCTGTGTGCACTGTGCATGCACAACAAGCTCAAGTTAGGCACGGAGCGTGCGTGTCACTTTCGGTTCGGAGGTTAAAACAATCATAATTATGGAGAATGAACAGAACGAAGATTGTATGGTGCATATTCGTCAGATAATGTATAATAATTAATTTCGAGTATGCTTTTTGCTTTAATAAAGTCTCTTGTCAATGTGTGGAGTTCTTAATAAATAAATCCTATATCATCAGCATCGCACAGAATCATAAGGTGTGACATGAGTATTATCCAAATTGTGACTCAATAAATGATGATATGATATTTATATATTTATACGCGAAGTGCACAGTTATCAGTATCACGTGACTGTAACACAGCTCACGCCCAGCTCAAGCATACAAAGAATAAACGAACGCACCTCATGTACCAGAAGTAGTAAAATAAGTCACTTAGTGTAGGTATGTTAAAACACGTCTTTAAAATAGCGCCCTGTTTAAAATACCCCGGATGCAAATTATATATTTACATTTTCTTGAAGGAAAGACTTGAATTAACACAAAAAATCATTTCTGACAAGGGGGAAAATCAGACACGATTTTGTATTATGGTTATTCGCTATAAATAAGAATACTGTAAATTTATATTATCTACGACTACTATGAAAATTTTATATTTATGCTTTCAATTGCCAACGTAAAGTTGATTGTTACTGACGACCAAGCAAAAAAAAAAACATTTTATTGCGCGTCTCCTATGACAACGCGCAATAAAGTACTTTTTGATTACATAAAATAAAATAAAATGACAGAATGAAACAAAAAAAATCTGTTGTGGCCAGCACACGACCTCTCGCTTTAACACTGTAATTTATGTGAATTTGGTTTTAGTTAGGCTTTCTTAAATTATAATTTTGCGATAAATTTACAAACTTTTTGAAAATAATCTTATAGTTCTTAGTTCTTAATTATCTCTTTATAGATAAAAATTTAACTTTATTATTACCTTATTACATTATGTTCATTAATAATATTTACATTTCTTTGAAAATGGTGCCACAAACATTTCAGAAATTGTGCATACGTCTGTTAATCTGTCACATTGACATATTCATTTTTGTTTTAAATTTTTTCCTATATTGTGATTTACAAATCGTGGTAGGTAAAATTATATATCTTTGAAAAATAATTTTCCTTTATTGGTAGGAGATATAGACAAGATAAATATTGTAAGATATAATTTGTTCTTTGAAATGTCGTATGACAAATTGTAGCTATCCCAGAATTTTCTATATTTTTTTGCAAAAAATGGTAAAATGCTTCAAGAAAATACCATTTCCGGTTGGCAGATTTTTACAAAAATCTAATCAGCTCTTCATTAACATATACTAATGTATATTGCAAAATATTAGAATTTTATGTTCAGTAGAATTTGAGATAATGAATCAGAACGAAAGACTATAGTAGGCGCACATACAGACTTCCATACATACACACAGACACACACACACACACACACACACACACACACACACACACACACACACACACACACACACACACACACACACACACACACACACACACACACACACACACACACACACACACACACACACACACACACACACACACACACACACACACACACACACACACACACACACACACACACACACACACACACACACACACACACACACACACACACACACACACACACACACACACACACACACACACACACACACACACACACACACACACACACACACACACACACACACACACACACACACACACACACACACACACACACACACACACACACACACACACACACACACACACACACACACACACACACACACACACACACACACACACACACACACACACACACACACACACACACACACACACACACACACACACACACACACACACACACACACACACACACACACACACACACACACACACACACACACACACACACACACACACACACACACACACACACACACACACACACACACACACACACACACACACACACACACACACACACACACACACACACACACACACACACACACACACACACACACACACACACACACACACACACACACACACACACACACACACACACACACACACACACACACACACACACACACACACACACACACACACACACACACACACACACACACACACACACACACACACACACACACACACACACACACACACACACACACATACAGACATCATCGTGAAAATAGTCAAAATAGGTTCTAAAGGTGCTAAAACGTGCTTATTGACAAAAATCTCGACATCGATTTTTTTCACGATCCCTATACCTCTCTAGGCGAGAGGTAAAAATTATTTATTTATGTCGATATTATTGGTATCGTTATAGTTACGAATAAAACATAAATTGATTGAACGCACCGGTACCGTGTGTACCATTTTGGGTACACAACTAAGCTTTATTCAGAAACTGTGTGTCCGTATTTCTTTCTTAGCACTGTGTACGGATATAAAATATACAGGTTCATATAGGAATTTTTTTAATAGATAGCGCGAGAATTAATTGTGTTAATTTCACTGAATCATAACTTGTGCTCAAGTGTCCTGATTAGTAAAAGTGGAATGTTATACGAAAATGAGTAAAAAATACCTACATGAAGCTGAAATCTAGTAATTTTCTGATAATGTTTGTGATTGAATATGAATTCAATCGCTATGCTATGATTCAATGCTATCAAGAAAATTCCACGATTGAAAATGACATGTGAGGTATCCAATACAAAGTTTTTGTGCATGACCTGCTTTTTTGAAAACAGATTAAGCTGGCAAAGTTTTACCCAATAGTTTAAAAAAAATGTTTTTATCACAAACTGTGTGTACCAATTATGGTGACGTTCTTAAATAAAAAATTTAAACAGAATAATTATAAATATGCTTATTTACTTTGCATTTTTGACAAATACATTTTTTTAAATAATATTACCTCAGTTTCTGGTAAAAACTTCCGAAATACCCGTCCGGTAGCGAAAGTGATACAAAATATCCAAACGGTGTTTGTGCTTGTAATAAAATATTTTTTAATTCAAGCTCAAATTCTACCTTATAATTTCATGTTCAATCTCCTATATATAAAAAAATCTGATATGTCCACTGTCCAGCATAAAACCTTCCGCCAGACCTCTTGTTACTACTACAAATATAATAATTATAGATATTTGCAAATATATTTTAGTCATTTAATCAACTATAAAGAAGATATAAATGCTGTGTCACTATTGTCACTGTCAGAATCAATTAAGTTTTTCGTAGTAACAAATATTAAACAAATCATAGACAACAAGATACTGAATAAGTTTCATACTCTAAATACTAAATAATACCTTAATTCGTAAAGTACTATGACAGAACAATGTATAAAATACTAAAAATTGTAGATAATAATAATATAATCTTTCATTTGAAATAAAACATATTGCGATAAATTAATTATTTATCAAAACATTTCAAAAAAGTACTACTAACTAGGTTCATAAGAATTGTTTTAATACTTTAAATATAAAATTTGGTTGTTAAATGTTTGTAACTTTTTGAGTTATAGAGCCAGAAAAAATGTTACATATAACCTAATATGCACATACATACACACACGCGCACACACACATCATCTCTAAAATCCTTTATTCGTCTTCTATGGATCCTAAAACGTGCTTACTCACTAAAAACTCACACTCGAAAATTTTGACCCATCATATTTCTCTTATAGAATATGAGGCGGGAGGTAATAATAGAAAATTATGTTTTTGTACTCATTACCTAGGAAATGACATATTAAACACGCAATTGACAATCGGAAATGTCAATTTCCCAGTGTAGTCAATCAGGAAAAATGCAAAGAAAACTGGCTTTTCTAGACATTTCAGAGTAAAATCATCTTAAAAATAATAAAATTTAGTTTATAAAGTGTTACTTCTTGGAATTATAATTAGTGAAGACCGCCGAATACCGCTAATATTTAAAAATAAAACTTGTGTGCAGCGCACCATCTGTCGGTAGTAGTGAGCAGTAGTGAGTAGAAAAAACATCGTAATCTCAAATTTAATGATCAGACTACAACTACAACTTGAATGTATTTGATTATAGTTTTATTCGTTACAAAAAACATTGTACAAACCTCTTGCGGGAAGACACCATCCCAGCATTCGCGTAAATGAAACCCTCGCTTCGTTCGTGTTTCAAAAGACCGCTCATGTGGGATCAGAATCTTCCCGCATTTGGTTCGTAAATAACTAGGTATTGTTTTACTTGTTTAGGATTTTAAATCTTTAATTTAGAGTAAAGCACTAAAAATAGTAAAAATAATCATTCAGATTTATATCGGGGGGAACCCGAGCCTCTGTGCCTCCCTCCTAAATCCGCCACTGGTAGAAGGCGCCATATTACAACTAGGTTGCCATGGTTTCATATATTGTGTAAAACAAACTGTTATTACATGTCATTAAAAACATTATATTTCGCACTTGTAGTTTAGTAGTATCAAAAGCCGCATTTACAGCCCGAAATTTGGTAAAATTTAACAAAATTTGTGAAGTATGTCATATGTGTAAGTGTAATTGCGTTCACAACACCAAATTTTGGTGATTGTGAACGCAAGTCCATTTTGCCTTATCACAGACTTCTAATTTCACAAAATTTCGCGCTGTGAAATCCTAGAATACTCTCGATTTTACTTAATTTCGTTTTCCACTCTTTTCTACGCTACTACAGCTGCCTGAAACCAGCCCGAAACTCGTACTTTGCCGCGTCCTAGCAATGAATTTGGATTCCGGGCATTTTCCTCTAAAAAGTTACCTCTAAAAGAGTTCCTATAAAAAGTTTCCTCTAAAAAAAGTTCCTCTAAAAATGTTTCCTCTAAAAAAGATTACTCTAAAAAAACTTCCTCTAAAAAAAGTTCCTCTAAAAAAGCTTCCTATAAATAGTTTCCTATAAACGGTATTTTCTCTAAAAAAAGTTCCCTCTAAATGGTAACGCCACACAGCGTGAACCTAGCGAGAACCGTTTTTTTGACATAAACTAATCTATGCTAACAAAACCCTTCTTGAGTTCAACAGAACTCCGTTTTTTTGACATAAACTAATCTATGCTAACAAAACCCTGCTTGAGTCCAACAGAAATCCGGTTTTTTTTATATAAACTAATCTATGCTAACAAAACCCTTCTTGAGTCCAACAGAACTCCGTTTTCTTGACATAAACTAATCTATGCTAACAAAACCCTACTTGAGTCCAACAGAAATCGTTCACGCTAGGTTCACGCTAGGTTCACGCTGTGTAGCGTTAGACAATCCCTAAAATTTATTAGAACTTTTTTTAGAGAAAGTTTTTTTATAGTAAACTTTTTTAGAGGATCTTTTTTTAGAGGAAACATTTTATAGCACTTTTTTTTAGAGGAAGTTTTTTTAGAGGAAACATTTTTAGAGGAACTTTTTTTAGAGGAAACTTTTTATAGGAACTTTTTTAGAGGAAACATTTTTAGAGGAACTTTTTTTAGAGGAAACTTTTTATAGGAACTTTTTTAGAGGTAACTTTTTAGAGGAACATATCTGCCACCGCACCGTCAAGATTAAGTTGAAAATACCATAAAGTAAACTGTTAGTTTATTATTGACTTTAAGATCATGTTTTTATAAACATTTAATAGAGAAAGAATTGATCTACAGATGTGCCTTTTTAAATTTTTAAAAATAAAATTTCTATCATGAGATATATGCATAAATTGGAAATTTTTATAAATTTTTCGGAATTTTTATAAACATAAACATGTACAATTTTTTAATTAAAATTTGCCACAACTGTTAATAGATCCTTTAAGAGCCTATTGCATGGCAATAATACGCATTGAAAAACGACTAATTTTTGTGATGATCTCAATTGAATACTATTAATACGTATGATGTTGAATTTTTGTTAATTAAGGAAGCATACTAAAAGTGCGGAATCTTCAAAATCTTTAATTAATAAAATTAGTTTGGCTTTAATAATTATGCAAAAATCGGCGAAAATTGTATAAGTTTAGATTCTGTTGATAAAATTATAGTTTTATTGTTTTTTCGCACTTTTTACATCTATGTTTTACTCATTTTGTCTTTAAACTCAATGATAAATTTTAGTTTATTCATGAGATCCTCACGAAATTCTAGTGTTTAATTCCTTTTTAACTCTAATTTTTGTCGGAATAATAAATATACTTAGAGTGAATTTTTCAATTCAACAATGCTTTGTGATTACTAATGTAAAATTTCAGATTTTTATTTTGAGCAATATGGCCAGAACCGTGAATTCTGATTCTATTGCAGCAATATTGCATTCAAGAAGTATAAATAGCGCCTAAAGCATAAAAATCCTTGTTGAAATGAAATTTTACCATTCTTACTAACCGCAAAACACTCTCTACGTTAGTACATTGTATGCTGGATTTTAGGATATAGATGGACCTCTTAATTCTTAAACTCATCCATGTTGTGGACGGTATGGAAAATCACAAATCGTATGCCCGCTCTCTCGTACCCGTTCGGTTTTCGGTTTCCGTGACTGTACCCATGAGTTCGCCTGACCGCCGTCGCTGTCCAGTGCATGTTGTGTTATGTAATGTTAACATTATGTTACATAAAGTGTAATAATTCTTGTTTAGGCTGCGACCCGTGCTGAGTTTATTGTGCACTTGCAAGGGGTTTATGATCGCTGAGGTCACAGAGTCAGGGGTCACGGGGTGGCTGGAGTATAGTGTGTTCAATTATACAACATGACAATGTTACATCAAGGTGCAACGCTTGTGACTTCAAAGGATTCACAATTTCAATAATTATTCTGATTACTGAAAATGAGGACGACGTTACACGGTGGCAGTAACTCGTTCAAGTTGCTTGTTGCTAAAATCCAGTTGCCATTCAACACCAAAATATGTAATTCTGGAATATTCATACACAAGTAAATGCATGCACAAGATTCAAATCGGGTATGGGTTCAACACCAGAAAATAAAATTCTATACCTTATTTCATGTAAGAAAAAAGCGTTGGGTAAGGGCGATGATATTCTTGAATCTGAATGGTCCTGATTGGTCGAAATGAGAGGTGGATTTATACTAGCGTACATTTTCATTTCCGTAACATAACTTACTCGTATACCTCTTACCTACTGTATTATTTTGAATTTAATTTTTCATAATTTTCCTGTAGAATAATTATTATTAAATAAATAAAATAAATAAATAAATAATTACATCGAAATAGGTACTATTATTACATTATTCTACAGAAGACAGCTTTATTCATAAAACATACCTTATTTAAGTTCGCGCCAAATTTTGAACTAATAAAATGTGTGAGTGTAAAACGGACTGCATTTGCCATCTGCTTTTTTCTTAGCTGAAATGAGGTATAGAATTTTCATATACAGGAAAATGCAACACCAGAAAATGCAAATCTAGAAAGTTTATATGTAATAATGTAATTAAAAAATCTGCTTTGGCCAGCACAAAACCTTCCGCCATACCCTACTCTTTTTACTACTATACAAATATCTGTGCCTCAGGGGTAAAGTATATTAACATTTTTTATTAACGAATTTACATTTTCAAAATATACTTTTTACTTCCTTGTAGGAGTAATAAGAAAGTATTGTAATCGCGAAAAATTTCGGTTTTCAGATTTTGATGGAAATATCCGTTTTGACCTTTTCTGAATCTATTATGACTAGTTTCGTCGTGACGTCTGTACATACGTACGTACGTATGTACGTCAGGGGCCGCGGAGCCGGGGGGGCAGAGGGGGCTCAAGCCCACCCTGACATAATTCAGGGTGGGCCCAGCCCACCCCGGCTGGAATAAAAATTTACATGAATAATCAGAATTTTAAATCTCACAAAAATATTTATAGTCCAGTCAAATTAGATCATATTTTGTCGTTTTGTGGAAAAATTAGTAGAAAGCTGGATTTTGGTATACACCTTCCCAATACCTTTATCAACAACATACTAAAAGTCTCAATCGATTGGACTAGAGCTTCGTCCGCCATTTTGAAAAAATGGCCGGCGCCTATTGTTTTTAATTTTTATCTCGTAAATAATTAATATTACGAAAAAACAGTTAGTAACAAATTATAGAGCACAAAATTTGCTATAAAATGGTATACATATTTTTTTATGAAAGTGGTATAGTTTTCGAGAAAATCGTGAAAATGTAATTTGAAAAAAACGATAAATTTTGATCAAGTTGTAGTTTATGTCTCATCATACAAAACCGGCTGTAATTTTTTTATGAATTAAAATATTGATTTCCGGTTTGCAGAATCCAATTTCCTGAATACTCTTCTATGAGTAAAATTGTTTTCAAATTTTCTGACGCACGGGTTTAGTCACAATTTAAGGATATTCTTACAAAAGGTTAACAAAAAATTTGTTTTTTATTTTACATTTTGGTGTTTAATTTACCGTGACTTCTGATTGAATAAAGTTATTGACATCGGGATTTCGGCATACGATTCTCTATAAAATTTGTCAAAAGATGATATGAGTTTTAAACGTTTGTAGGTTTTAGTTAGGTCGAAATTTTAAGACTTTTTTCTAAGAAATTATAAAATATCCTGTAACTCGACATTACATAAAATTTGGTAAAAAAGATAATAATGTTGAGCTCACCCTATGAAAAAATCGTTCCGCGGCCCTTGATGTACGTACGGACGGACGTACGGACGTATGTGTGTCGCATAACTCAAATACGGTTAGACGTAGAAAGTTGAAATTTTGTATTTAGGACTGTTATAGCATCTAGTTGTGCACCTCCTATTTTTGGTTTCAATCTACAAACCGGAAGTAGTACTTTTTTCAAATATTTCGATAAATATTTAATTTAAGACAGTTTTGTTTATATTAAATGAAAGATTATGTGATTAATACCTACAATCGGTATTTTATAAATATTTTTGTATCTGGTATCATTTAAGAATAAATTAAAGTATATATTTATAATTTAGTATTTCGGTATCTTGTAGTCCATGATCAATTAACATTTGTTACTACGTAAAATTTAAATGATTATGACATGACAGTGACAGTGGCAGTGACAATAGTAAAATATCGTTTATATCTTCTTCTGCAGTTTAAATAAAATGACTAAAATATATTTGTGAGTATAGTAGCAGCAGTAGTAATAGTACCTACTTATATATTAATATATTTGTATAATATAATTCTACATTTTAGTTATTAAGAAAAGTATGACCAGTTTAATAGGCGTACAAGGAATTCATGTGGTGTCCACGTCAGATTTTTTTATTTTATGTTTATATTTTAAAAGATACGGCGTTTAAATGATTTTTGTAGAACTTAGTTATAGCATTGTATATATTATATATTATGGTTATAGCTTTGTAAAATTGGGATGATATTTTTTTTACACCTATACTTTTTTATTTTGGACTTAATACGTTTTGCCATTGATAAATTAATAAAATTTGTGACTTAACACACACATAAATTTAAAATTAAAAAAAAATATCAAGTATCAAGTAGACTTAAAACCGTTTGCTTCTCTGGGCCGAGAGATATAGTATGGTATAAGTCACATGATATTTTTTACCACCAAAATGAAATTGGACGTAATATAGTTTAAAGGATGCCAATTTTAATAATAAGCTATAAATGACTTAATACTCTTTACCGTACAAAGAATCAACAACGCTAAGTCCAATTTTACATATATCTCATTTTTCGCCAGAATGTGACTTAATAAAATGGATAAAAAGATACTGAAGTTTCATATTCTAAATTATAAAAAAATAATACTTTAATTCCTAAAATACTATAACAGAACAATTTACAAAATGCTAAAAATTGCAGATAAAAATATATAATCTTTCATTTGAAATAAAAAATATTGCGATAAATTAATTATGTATGAAAATATTTAAGAAAAGTACTACTTCCGGTTTAGGGACTGGGTTCTTAAGATCTGTATTACGACGTTATATACAAAATTTGGTTCTTAAATGTTTGTAACTTTTTGAGTTATAAAAGCCGGAAAAAATGTTACATACAACCTAACGTACACACACACACACATACATACATAGCATACACACACAGACATCATCTCGAAAATATTTTATTCGTATTCTATGGATCCTAAAACGTGCTTATCCACTAAAAACTCACACTCGAAAATTTTGACCCATCCCAATACCTCCCTTATAGAATATGAGGCGGGAGGTAAAGACATGTACCTATCAAAAGATTCATTCACAGGCAAATTCAAATCCAGAATTTTATATTCGGCATAATGCAAACACAGGAAGATGCAAATCTAGAAAACTTTCGTTAAAACCGAGTATGTGGGACTCAAAAATGGTATTGGGTTGTTCATTTTTAGTTCATTTGAACCTCTAATTTGTGTACCCTCCTTATGATGATGAAACAAACTTGATTTCTTAGATCTAGATGTGCATCTTATTGTGTTTGTATCTTCCTATGTTTGCATTATGCCGAATCTAATATTATAGATTTGCAATATCCTGTGAATGAATGTTTTACTGCAGGATTTTCTTACGTAATATATTTTCTAGATTTGAATTTTCTTGTGTATGCATTTTCGGCATTTTCCTGTGTATTTTTTTACTGGTGTTAACATTAGTTTACCACCCATTCAAATGAAAATTTATACGTAATAATATATTTAAATTTATTAAATTTCATACGAAAACAGTGACCCAAAACTGTTTGGTTAAAAAATTTGGAAACTAGAATAAGGTTGTTAAAAAAAATGTTGATGATTTTATTGCGTAGATAAAATATATGGGACAATGGGGTCGTTTACTCCGGCAAATTTTTTTATAATTTTTACCAAATATTGAAAATAAGAACATTATTTTACTATTAGTAAAATGAAAGTTCTTGAAAATTCAATGATACGCAAGTATTTAAGCTCTAAAATAGGCGTTTTTTCGAACGCATTAAAAACAGAAACATAGCGGCTCGCAGGTGTGACGTCAAACATTTCGCAAGGCCACGTCGTTTTGTTCAGCGTTAGACTTCACCGAAATGTTTGTCGTCAGGAGTTCGAGGTGTTTTAAACTGAGCGACATAAAAAATATGTTTTCACTTATATTTAGCATCTCATTTATAATTTTGTTCATAAAGTATTGCGGGTCTATTGTTATGACGTATTTGATTCATACACACACAATTTATTATATTTACATACTTACACATTCTCAAGTTACTCATTTCATAGGTAGGTACATCAAACGTAACATAAAACAAGAAAGTTACTGAGAAATATATAACTTATCGATATAAATACATACTAAAATAGTGATTGCAATTCAACATTTCAAAGAAATAGCGTAAACAAACATAGATCAAAGTTTGTCCGCTAGGTTTGTAAGTCTATGGGACTCATTCGGATGCTTCGTAAAATACGAAACATACATACACCCAATACACGAAGACTGGTGTATCAGATACGTCACTCAAAGAAGATTTGAAAGTCGTTTTTAAAAAATCATACCTCTTGAACTAATCACTTATGAAACATAAAATATATACCTACTTATTTAGTTTGACATATTCTTTCAAGAAAAAATAAATCTAAAATTGTGAAACAACTCCATTGTGAATTTTGAAATAATTCTTTCTGTTCCGTGATGACTATTGTAAGTTAAGCACTGTATACTATATGCCATTATAATATATGCACGAAGTTCTGAATCACCCTGTATAATTCAATTCTTTGTTTATTAAAGTAATGCAGATACAAAAACCTATTTTTGCCTGTTTATAAACATCTCTCTTTTATATTCGTCGCTAATATAAATCTATAAATTATCGTAAACAAACTAACAGTATTACAAACCATGTGTACCAATATTTTGTATATTTGCAGTAACCGTCCGAACACCTACTAATTTATAAATTGCAATAAAAATTTATACGACAGATAAAATAAACAGATATAAAATAACAAATATTAATAATCAATGGGCAATAATATACACAAACATGCAATGAAAGACTACAGCCACTCAATATATAAACAATTGTTGTTAAAAATCATTTGTAGGTTACAATTAAATTTTGTAATGAAAACTAATATTTGTACAGTAGAAAATATCGTAGCAAATTCTCATTGAATGCACCATATTCGCTAATAAGCCAGGAATGTGTGCGATGAGCAATAACGCCGGTAAAACTAGAAAATGATGATTAAAATTTCATTTTACGGTTAAATTTCGTGTCACTGATAATACATAAAGATATTACAGCGCTGATGTTTAATTATTTACAGAGTAGGCTGTGATGCAGCAGCAGCAGGGCCGTACCTAAAAGCTTTTCGTACACAGACACATCCCAGTATTATTTTAATGGATGGAAAACGAATTAATCTTTAGGCGTTTACAAAAGTTATACTTATTTAAAGCTGGTTTTAATGGATGTAACCGGTTACTGTAAGAACTGTTGAAAATAAATTATTTGATCACAGTTCTTCTTCTACTTTCGATGGTTAGTATTAAAGTTTCTTTAAGTTGGTATTGCCACTAAACAAAACGAATCGTTTGTTGTTGACTTCAATTTCATTTGTCTTCCGCCATTATTATTATGTTAGTAAAACACGTTGAGTTTGCCGACAATATTATTTGAAGACTTGCTCATTTTCCGTATCTACAGACAACCTATTCTCAAATTAGTTGTCAGGCTGTTAGTAAATATAACATTAAATGTAACAGTCCGTATTATCAAAAGGCGCCTTATGATTGTCGGATCCTTAAATTGTATTGTTACTAAATAAATCAGAACAAGAGAATAAGAAAGTGAAATGTATTATTTATTTACAACTCGTACCGATCACACACACACCTAGTTAGTGTTTTAACATGAACAAACACATTTCTACTTTACGGCTCCATGTCATTATGAACCGTAACATAGAAATGAATACTTTACAGAATTCAGAATAAGTAACCCGTTACATCCATTATAAACCAGCCTTAAAATGAGTATATAACTCGTGAACGCGTAGAGATAAATTCGTTTTATTTACACCATAAAATTAAAATTTTTAAAATTTAATAGCTATTATAACAAGAATATTATGCGCTTTATAATATCGAGGATGTTGCTAATCGACGAGGTGAAACCGAGTTTCTTTTAACATCCGAGAGGGGTTAAATCGCAAATATTCGCGTTATCGTATCGTATCATCGACGATGGCGATGTTAAAACAATTCAACAATTTTATTTGTCAATTATTTGACAATTTGGATATTATGGATATTATTATGGTTGTATTTACCGCCATATTAATTTCGTAACTAATGAATTATAAGCAACTAACGTATTATGTTGTTTGTAGTTATCAAGAAATGTTTCATGTTATAAAGTAACTAGCGAACCCGGCTCGCGTTGCTACGCCTCCAACTCGAATTTAAAGTTATTACCATACCATACATGGTGGCAATTCTAACTACGCCCATGATACCATACCAAATTTGAACCCAATCGGGTACCGCCATTTTGTTTAAAGATGGCGGACTGATATTTTAGTATGCTCATGTCATAAGTTATAGCCATTACAATTTTGAACCCAATCGGTGCAGTACATTTTGAGTTAGCTAGCCACCATTTTGTTTCAAGATGGCGGACTAAATGAACTAATTTGAACGGGGTCCCCCCCAACTCCCCTGAGAAATGAAATTTAACACCCAATCGGTTACCGCCATTTTATTGTGCTCATGTTAGTTACATATTAAGCTATAACCATACCAAATTTGAACTCAATCGGTGCAGTAAACTCTGATAGCCGCCGACAACACTGCAATTTAACATCGTTATAAACATCAAATAAGTAAAAAAAAACTAAATACCAACCAATACTAACAATCCACAACTGTCTGTTTCAAAATACCTAGACCAACTGAATTCGAAATTCCTATTCAACAACTACTATCGGAGTAATAAGTATAGTAACTCGGATGTAAAGTTGAATAACTTGTTTAAAAATAATCTAAAAAATTTAAATAAAACTTTATACTAAAGTATGCACATTTCTACGTTATTGTATAGAATTTCAAATTTTTAAATGTATATGTGTAGAAATAACAAAAATTTATAGCAAAAATGAGCTATGATTTTGACACATTTTAAAAACTGTTAACTTTAATGACATCTATTGTCAATATACATCATGCCAAAAAATTCAAATTTTGGTATAGTATAGTTATAAGCTTAGTTAAGTTATTTGCTACTGTAAATTTTTTTAAAAATATATATTTTGTTTATAATAATAAAATAAGTGAACATGTTATATCTTTGTTACTGGTAATCTTATAAGATTCAAATTCAGGTTACCGATGCCTTATATAATTATAAAATAGAATTGTTAATCATTTTTATTTTAAACTTATTATATGAATTATAATAATTGTTTTCTGAAAAAAGTGATACCTCAGGATTCATAAATTTCAGAAAAAAATTTATTAAAATTCAAGTAATAATTTTTAAATAAAAATTATAAACAAATCTTTTTTATTATTATATAAGGCATCGCTAACCTAAATTTAAATCTTATAAGATTACCAGTAACACAGATATTACATGTTCACTTATTTTATTATTATAAACAAAATATAAATATTTAAAAAAAATTACAGTAGCAAATAACTTAACTAAGCTTGTGACTATACTATACCAAAATTTGAATTTTTTTGCATGATGTTTATTTACAGTAGCTGTCATTAAAGTTAATAGTTTCTAAAATGTGTCAAAATCATAACTCATTTTTGCTATAAATTTTTGTTATTTCTACACATAAACATTTAAAAATTTGAAATTCCATACAATACTGTAGAATAGTGCATACTTTAGTATAAAGTTTTATTTAAATTTTTAGGATTATTTTTAAACAAGTTATTCAACTTTACATCCGAGTGACTATATTTATTACTCCTATAGTAATATACCTAGTAGTTTAATCAAATGTCTGGTTATCTAATCTGTTTGTTATTTTGTTCAATTAAGTGCCAAATCACTGTACATTTTCGTAATAAGAAGAAAAAATTTTGATTTTTTTTTTGAAAATATAATATAGCCTATGTCATCCGCGGATTGTGTAGCTTCCCAACGGTGAAAGAATTTTTCAAATTGGTCCAGTAGTTTCGGAGCCTATTCAATTCAAACAAACAAACAAACAAATCTTTCCTCTTTATTATATTAGCACAGATAATAGTTGATGATATGATAAAGCGATTAATTCTGCTGAAAGAAAAAATTCAATATTTTGGTGGAAAAATATGTAAAAATGAATTTATTTTCCAAAAATTGAATTTGTATCTGCCTGTCACTTGTGAAAGTTGACATTTTAAAACTGTCTATTGCTATTGTTTTTGTAAACTGTTCAAAATTATAAGTATTTATCAATGGTCGAGGGTTATTCGGACAGAAAAATTGAAGTATCATTTTCATTACCAAAACGTGCAAATGACATTTTTATTCAATTATTATTATAAACATAAAAATAAACATAAATAATTGTAACCTAGCAACATATTTGACATAGGTAAGTGATAATGTCCCATGGGTTGCTGTCAGTTAAATGTTGTATTCATTGGTCAATTTCGTACACGTGATCAGAAATTAAAGTATTTTATTGGATATTTAGTTAACCTAAAAATTTTCTAGTAAATGTTTAATTCAATAACGACATCTTTGACATTTAGATTTTTGTTTGCTTTCGGAATTTTTCTGATATCTTAGCAACAGTCCAAGAATTTATTAATTTTCGGTAATTTGATCAAGTAAATTAAATTTATTTATTTATATAAAAATATTCAACCGTGCATAAAGTTGGGTATGTAACACGGGCGCAACTTGCTTTTATGGCTCTTGACGTGTTTTTGGCCCTCGGCTGACGCTCGAGCTCAAAATCACGTTTCACGCCATAAAAGCTTCTTTACGCCCTTAATACATATATAATTATTATAACTGTGGGTGTGTCCAGTGGTCCTCAAACTGTTTATGTGTTAATGTTTGACATTTGACAGATACATGAAATATGTGTATATATTGAACAAAAACTTTAATTCTTAATCTTTTTATTTAAATAAGTTCAATTATTTAAAGAAAATATTTTTCATCAAACATCATTTATAGATAATGATATGTCAGTATGCGTAAAAAATATTACTGTCCACGCCACTGAAGGTTGCATGCCAGATTTATTGTTTAGTTGCTATGTTAGAGAGAGTCAACAATTAAAATTACACAAGAATAGGGATTCCCACTCTGACGTTTCTCGTCGTGACCAGCCCCTTACATTGTTGAAACATATGAGTTTCCAGTTCATTATGTATTAGAGGTCATTTTAATTAGTTTCACAGCTGTCATTTAGTGACATTTACAATTCGAGATATTGCTTTTATATTAGGTTATTTCTATAAATCATAGTAAATTCATTTGTTATCTCGAATGGGGTACTTGCATGGTACTAAAAATTAGATTTTTAACACTATGCACATAATGTTAGGTCTAAAACATTGGTAAAAATACAAATTTTATTTAAAAAAAATTATATGTTTTTTAGTAAATTGAGATTAAATTTTCTGTGACGTCATTTGTGGGAACAGAAGGTAGGGGAAGCATAGTTAAGAATGTAACCTGTAGATAGCGTGCGAGTCAGTCAACAAATGTTTGAATTTGACATTTGCTTGTCAAAAATACTCATAAAATTTAGTAACAATACATTATTTTATAAATGTAGACTATTTAGTTTATGAAAACACAAATACTTACTTATATTTTACAACATCTAAACATGTTCGAAGTACAAATGTCAAACACATCTGATCTGTCAACTTTTCCAAACTCGTTCCCGCTCCAGCCGTAGTTAGGGGCGTTCACTAGTACAGCCGTTGCTATGGCTTAACGGCCATTCATTGGTTGGGTTACTTTTTACGTCACATATTGAATATTTAAATTTAAATAATTTTTTTTGGGCTTGTAAATAAAATTTTTGTCAAAATAAAAAATACGGGTCCCAAGTTTTGATCTCTTCTTCAAATATATTTAATTTAAAAAATACATGCAAGTAGCCCATTGTAAACGTTAGTAAATGACAGCTGTCAAACTAATTAATTTTTCTATAAAACGATTTGCTTTTAAAAAGTGTTATTTATAAAACTTCAACTTCTTGTATTTTGTTAACCAGAAGGAATAGGACCTATGTTCAATGACATTTTTGCTTGAAATAACCTAAGGAATAAGCTGTTAAAGTTTGTTACACTCGATCTGAAACAAAAACTAGCTCCCGTCCTAGAGCCGGTTCTGTGCTTGTGCTCAAAAATGCTGGTTTGGTATAAAAATTGTCAGTCGTCCACAAGGTAATAAATAAGGTGGTTTATATACGAAACTCTAAATTTCAAATGAAAGATGTCATAAATTATTACAGAGATATTGATTTGATGTAAAAATAATGTCGTGTAATGGAATTTTTTATACGACTACTGTTTCTTTGAAGTTTATTTATAATTAATATCAATTACAGAATTTATTGGGTTTCATGAGGCTAGTGGCTAGATATATTATAGACACGTTTTTCATAGCATTTTATGAACTCAGTAATGTAGCCAACTAACTAGAATTTTATTTTCCGGTTTGAACCCATTCCCTAAGCTCTTAATTGTAATCCTTGTTGCATAAGAATATCTTGGTTGCCGCTTTGAATTTCAAAGTTTATTGCACGGATTGAGATTTGACTGCACCAAAACGAATCTGTCGAAGTGGTTGGATTCCACTATAATAACATCTACCATTCTATAATTAGTCCGGGCAATAAAGATTTTTACCTCGAAAGTTTGAAGGGAGTTTTGATTTTCTGTATTTTTATGTATTTTATGTTTTTAAACACGAATCTGAAGTTTGCTACCTCAAATTTTTGCCGGATATACCTTTTTTTCACGTAAAAAGTTTTAAAATCGTATATTTTCAGTTTTTTATATAACTTTGAAATCTAGAGAAGAATTTCTATAGTATAGGTTCACAATTTTTGCTGTGCGTAATAGTTTAAAAGTTATTATTATGACATTACTTTGCTTCATAAAATACAAAAATGGCTGTTCCTTTCTAACAGATAAATATATCAACTTCCGATTTCAAGCAGTAGATTTCACAGACTTTTTTCTATCTACAATACAATTTTTAAACATTGAAGGCCCCTAGTTTAGAAAAAAATTAAATTTTAATGTTTTTTAAAATTTTTGTGTTTAATCAACTTTAATTTCTAAACAAGTGAAAATATCCAATTTCGATTTCCGGCATTGGATTCCAGTGGCGTGGCGTGGTGTGGGAAAGAAGGGAAGCACAGTATATTTTTTTAAAGATTTTATATAAAAAATTTAAAATATATTCTTTTCAAGCATCCATAATCACTATAAATGACATAAGAAATATATTTACTAACATCATCAATGAATAATAAACATTAAACAGCGAATGCGTATCTCCCCCCACACAGAAACGCACCAACTCTGACTGCTTTCAAAGTTTAAACCGATGCTTCAAACTCTGACGCACAGTATTTTCGGAATGAAAATATTTTTCATTTAAAATATTGAATAAACTTCCTTTATTAGTTTTATTTTAGATCTATATTATACTTTATTGCATTCATAGAATTTGGCATCCGTGTAAATCCAATATTTGCTTTTAATTTTACAGAAATTTTTTTAAAGAAACGCACAAAGTAATTGTGCGTCCGTTAATCAAGTGAACACGTATCATATCTAGCCCGAACTACTGAACGAAAAACTACGGACATGCCCGAGCGCGTGAAATTCTTACATGTGAGGATGCAAAGTTTGAATGTGCTTCTAACGCTGAGTAATGCAGTTTCCGATATTTTACACCGGAATAACTTATGTGTAACATGTGTTGTTGAAAATACGAATGCAACATTTATATAAAGGGGGTAGCGGGATAAGCATAGTGAATCGGCCCCAGAGCGATTTTGACTTGGCATCATTTTGGCCCTTTAAAAAATGTTTAAAATACAAGATTTAGGTGGTTACCAGCTTTATAGATACCAATCTCTGCTTACAATCCATAAAAAAGTGATTTTTTGACATTTTTGTGGAAAACAATTTTTTGGGCCTACTTACGTGACTTTAATGTAACTTTTGGTAACTGAAAATTAATCTGCACAAATTAGAGAATGTCTACAATTTTTTTCATATACATCTGAAGCGGCATTTACTGCGAAAAATCAATTTAAAGCAAAAAAAAAGTCAAAAATTGACACTTTTTAAAGATTGACCTTCCCTTTTTGCGGGTTCTAGTTGAGACTCTTAAAAACACCAAATACAAAATTTAGAGAATTTTATACGCTTTTATTCGGAAAAAACCGCGTTACAATATCTCTATTAGATCAGGCGACAATCGCATTTAAGTAAAATAAAGTATTTGCCACCATCGCGCCTGATACGGTATACGACTGTTATGCCCGGTTTCATAAACGTTTGTTAAATTTCAACAGACTGTTAAACTGTTTAGCACATTGTTATATATGAAAAATCGTTTCATCAACAGATGTTAACTTTAACATCAGGGTAAATCGTTTGCTAATTTAGCAGGTGCTCTGAGCTCATGTTAAATATTTAACTCGTTGTTATTTTATGACAGATGTCAACATGTTAAATGAGTACAAAAATATATATTTAATTCAAAGTAAATAAATATTATTTTCTGAACAATTAGTGGTTAATAAGAGTTCAAATATGATTTCTAATTTTGAAGACAATGTTTTTTGGCAAATTTATTTCATTTGTATAATGAGATGCACTGAACATAAAATGATATAAGTACCGTGCTTTTCAGAAATCGTCCTATTTATTGATTCTATAAACCAATTATTGTTTACACTTAGATTTTATGCAATGTGTGCATTTCAAACTGTACTTGTATTTCCTATTATTATTATAAGATGTAGTTAACGGATCATATTTGTACTCTCCTTAACCCGTTGTTCTTCAAAATACGAATGCACGAAGAAATTAATTAAAATGAAATTTTAAGATAATATTTTTTCTGAATAGTAGACTTTTACGAAGTATTAGCTTCGTTGAACTGTACTCACATTCGTATTCAATCTCATGGGTACTTTTCTATAATCCTTTATGTACTGGTGATTTGTAATGTAGTAGCACGTTGGCCAGGCTCTGTACTCGATAGCACAATATTTAAAGATTCGCCAGTGAGAATTGATGTGGAAAGAGCTTTATTTTCAAGATTATTATATTCCGGGGAAGGTGCGTACTTGTAAAAATTATCTACTAACTTCGGTACTAAATTCTCTGCCATCGGCAGGCTGCGAAACAAACTGAATACTGACAAAAGATCTCATATTGTATACTATTCTGTTCTGTCAAAACACATGTTCAGTTTTCAGTTCACTGTTGCAAGTTGCGGCTTTCTTTATTCTGGGCAGTGCTGGAACTGCTTGCTATTTGTTACGCATACGTTTGCGCACAATACTGCGAGCAGTTGATCCGTCTCTAGCATATCCAGTACCAGCACCAATCTCATACGAATAAGGAATAATTGCACTTTTTTCTGACACAGCCTGTACTTATTTGATATTGTCGTCCTTTTACATGTGGTATAAAATAATGTCAAATGAAACATGTCAAATCACAACAATCAAAATATTAATATACATGAATGAATACAGCTGAAAGTTACCAAATAAAAACGAAATATAACTAATAAAAATTTAACACGTTTGTTAACTAACATCTTGATTATAACAGTTTGTTTGTTTCATGAAACACATTCAAAATTTAACAGGCAGCTATTTTTACATCGTTGTTAACTAACACGAGATTTAACATTTCGTTTATGAAACCCGGCATTAGTATGGGTTTCTCTGTCTAACATGTATGTTTGAGGATACTGGAAACGTCGGTGTTGTCAACGGCCAACCTAAATATAACCAAACCAATGAAAAATAAACTTTTGCCGCGTTTATCATTGCTTTTCAAAAAACCTTGTACTTTTTTTTTCGACATGTTACAACACGTTTTGATTATTTTTTTTTCTAATTTTGGTTTTATAATTTTGGAACATTCCGGTTTGTTCAAAATGTTTCAAAATTATGGTTTGTTCAAAATCTTCCAAAATTATAAAATCAAAATTAGAAAAAAAAATAGTTGAATAAAAAATATCCAAAACTTGTTGTAACATGGCGAAAACAAAAAATGTACAAGGTTTTTTGAAAAGCTGTGATAAACGCGGTAAAAGTTTCTTTTTCATTGGTTTGCTTATATTTAGGTTGGCCGTTGGCAACACCGACGTTTCCAGTGTCCTCAAACATACAAGTTAGACATGTTACCAGTCGTATGCCGTATCAGGCGCGATGGTGGCAAATACTTTATTTTACTTAAATGCGATTGTCGCCTGATCTAATAGAGATATTGTAATGCGGTTTTTTCCGCCTAAAAGCGTATAAAATTCTCTAAATTTTGTATTTGGTGTTTTTAAGAGTCTCAACTGCAACCCGAAAAAAGCGAAGGTCAATCTTTTTTTTTGCTTTAAATTGATTTTTCGCAGTAAATTCCGCTTCAGATGTAAATGAAAAATATTGTAGACATTCTCTAATTTGTGCAGATAAATTTTCTGTTACCAAAAGTTACATTAGAGTCACGTAAGTAGGCCCAAAAAATTGTTTTCTACAAAAATGTCAAAAAATCACTCTTTTATGGATTGTAAGCAGAGATTTATATCTATAAAGCTGGTAACCATCTAAATCTTGTTTTTTAAACATTTTTTAAAGGGCCAACATGATTCCAAGTCAAATTCGCTCTGGGGCCGATTCACTATGCTTATCCCGCTACCCCCTTTAGAAATTAATATTTAGTTTAATATTGAAACATTTAAAAAAATATAAAAGACAAGGGAAGCAGTGCTTCCCTTGCTTCCATGGACGCCACGCCACTGTTGGATTCCTTGTACTTTTTTGTGTAAAAGAAACATTATTCCAAAAACTTTTAGTTGCGCTGAAATTTTAAGTTTTATTTTACAAGTGATTGCTAAAATATGTAAATTTTGTTTATTTATCTGTCAATATGTTAAGAAAATTTAACAAATTTAACCTTACTTTGGTTTGAACATGTATTTTCTTATATAGGTAAGAAATGTACATACAAGCTGATACATGGGAAACGTTTTTCAGTAAATATAAACAATTATGGATAAGACTGGTAATTAAATTAAAATAATATTTAGTTTTAAAATTTGATGGAACCTTCTGCGCATGAAGTATGTTCGTACTTGACTTTTTTTTTAAGTTGACAATGCACTGAATATAAAATCAGGATTCAAAAATATGTGTTGATGTAGCTGTCATACCTTTTGAATAAACATTGTAATACGTGACGTTTGTGAAATTTTTATTCAGACAATTATTTTGCCAACTATGTTTACATTCGTACGATTTTCAAATGTGCGCTTATTTCGTAAATGTCAAACCGAATTTGTTTTTTTCACGGCATGTAATGTAATAATTAACGTATATTTATATTAAATAATAAATCAAATTAACATTGTAATTTATATTAAATTAGTAACAGTAATAAAGCAAAGCCAATAGGGTTATTTTTTGACTTTTTATTATGATCTTCGGCATAAAAAATAAATAAACACATATTTTTTAGTTTTACGATAAAATACTCCATTTAGCTAAAAAATATATTTACCTAAAGTAAATTTTCGTGGTCTGATGACGTATGCAGACTTTCGATGATGCAGACGATGCAGACCAACCATAGTTCATGGCAACGTCACCAGATGGAAACAGCAGTAAACTTGTCAAACATTTGACAGTGTCCAGTCGGCAGGCACTTTTTTTTACCTGGAAAGTATTCCGAACTTAATGAAATTTTGAGACGTCATTTAGGGATACTCTGGGATGTTGAATCTGAGTTTTCGACCTCGAGGGTCCTGTGCTAACTTGGGGAGGGGGTAAAAACCACGATTTTTATTAACTTTTTTCGTTTTTTTTCTATAACTCAAAAACTATGAGCCCTACAAACTTTTTGTTTTCATTCTTGTTGAAATAAACTTATCGAATTCCGGTTTCTTTTATTAAATTTTACGAACATTTCTCTATAGAATACGTTATTTTTAAAACATTTGGGGCGTTCATTAGGCCAAAATATAAATTTTGTTTTTTTGAGTAGTTTTCAAATATTTTGTTTTTATTGTGTTTAATGAGTTGTAACTTCTGAACGGATAAAGTTATCGACTCCCGGTTTCTTACATTAAATTCTACGAACATTTCTACATAAGACACATTATTTTAAAAACGTTTTAGGGTGTTCATTTAGCCAAAATATCAAATGTTTTTCTGAATGAAAATTGAGAAATTTTAAATATCTATTGTATTTAATGAGCTGTAACTTCTAAACGGATAAAAATATCGATTTCCGGTTGCTTTTATTAAATTTTACGAACATTTTTCCATAAGACACATTATTTTCAAATGTTTTTCCGATAGAAAGTCAAGAAATTTGTAAATTTCTAATATTTATTGTGTTTAATGAGCTATAACTTTTGAACGGATGAACTTATCGACTTCCAGTCTCTTTTATTAAATGTTACGAACATTTCTCTATAAAATACATTATTTTAGAAACTTTTTAAGGTGTTCATTACGCCAAAATATTAAATGTTTTTATAGTAATACGAAAAATTTTAATACTTCTCAATTTTCTCTCGAAAAAATTGATATTTTAGTTTAATAAACGCCCTAAAAAATTCTTAAAATAATGTATGTTGAAAAACTAAAGTTATGAGCCAAAAATTTGCAATATTCTGCTAAATGTCAATGTGTGGCTGAAAATATCATTTGGAGTCAGATATAGGGTCAGATACGTTTGACCAATGGAATTTGATGGAAATTTAATGTTCTTTCCAAAAATGAAAACAAAAAGTTCGTAGGGCCTATAGTTTTTGAGTTATAGGCGAAAACCCGAAAAAAGGTAATAAAAATCGTGGTTTTTACCCCCTCCCCAAGTCAGCCCTCGAGGTCGATTCGACATCCCAGAGTATCCCTAAATGACGTCTCAAAATTTCATTAAGTTCGGAATACTTTCCAGGTAAAAGTGCCTGCCTGCCTGACTTGTGGACATGTCAAATCACTGGTTAACCATACATTTTTCTAAAACGTCATCAGGCCATGCATTTTAACGGAGTATTGTATCGTAAAACAAAAAATTAGATATTTATTAATTTTTTATTCAGAATAGCATATTAAAAGATCAAAAATTATCGAAATACCCTATTCCAATATTGACGTTTAAATTAACAGACTTGATAAAAAAAATTAAATACAATGTAAATATAGAATAGATTGGAATGCCATCCTTAGAGCACTGCCACTGTAGGTACGTAATGATTTTCCATTGCATTAGTATCTCCGCGGTTACAAAATGCCACAAACTAGCATTCTCCATTTCCATTTTATGATTTCCTGGTCTCGTAAATATTTCTACAACTTTCCAGCTCAAAACCAGAAAACACAACAAACAAATACTTGGCATTTTCAGACAAAATATTGATACAAGTCGGTGTTTCAACCTCTAACTCCGTTGTGGTCTGTTGTCTGTTAGTGAATCGTAAACGACTGCACCACACCGCAATATCACTCTAAAACGGTTTATCTCTTTCCGTTTCCTGTCACGTCTACGCCGGAGAGGAGAGGAGAGGAACGAAACAAGAAGAGAGGGAACTGCAAGAATTATTTTCATATTTACAATAAAATTTAAAAAGTACCTACTTCTTGTTTAACAAAAAATTTGTTCTTTATTTTGCATTTTGGTGTTTAATTTATAGAGAATTTTAATTGGATATAGTATATTATATATTGAGGGACTAAAGTGCATGATTTAATCCTGAGGGTGAAGTTTATTTCACGAGCCGAAGGTGAGGGATATAATCACCTGAGGGATTAAAGATACTTTAGTCCTGTGGTATATACGCTATTTTTGCACTTCATCCTCAAATGAATGCAAAATAGTTTAAAAGAATACACATTTTGCAATTTTGACAGTAAATTTTATGACAAATATTTATATTGTTACCATAGATACTCTGTAACAAATAGCACGTATTTACTTGACAACGGGAATAATTTATTCAATTTCTTGACAACGGGATTAAATATGAAAAATAATCCCTTGGGATCAAATTAAGAACCTTAGTCCCTAAAAATAAAGACTAAAGAAGAGTTTTAGTCCCGGAAGTGCAAAAAAGTTATTGACATCGGGATTTCTGCATACGATTCTCTATAAAATTAGTCTAAAAATGATTATGAGTTTTAAACGTTTATAGGTTTTAGTTAGGACGAAATTTTAAGATTTTTTCTAAGAAAAAATTGAAACTTTTCCAAGAAAATAATTTTACTCAAAAACGTATTCAGGAAATTTAATTCTGCAAACCGGAAATCAATATAAATGTATGTACCTACCTCTCGCCTCATATTCTATAAGAGAGATATTGTAATAGTTTTTGGCAGATAAGCACGTTTTAGGGTCTCTAGAACACGAATTCCATATTTTTGAGATGATATCTGTGTGTGCGTTAGTTCGTTCATGCGTTCGTTCGTTTGTATGTTACAATTTTTTCGGAAACGGTAACTCCAAAAATATCAAACATTTAAATACCAAATTTTATATCTAAGGTTTAAATACGATTTTCAATAGACCAACTGTATTTTGGTACCAATTCATAAACCGGAAGTAATACTTTTCATATAGAGATAGAGCAATATGATTTTTCTTAAATTATCTCGATAAATAAAGCATTTATGATAATATATGTTTCATTAAATATAACAGAAAAAAATTTAAAGAATTTTCTGTACCATTTATAAACTATATGTAGGACAAATTAAATCTACTTTTTTGAAATTCCAGTATCTTGTTGTCCATGATATGAAATTTGTTTCTACATAAAATTTGAAATACCGTGAGTTTATTTTAACGTGAAACATGGGATTTTTCATATACATGGTTACGAATTTGACAGCAATGTATTAGAGCATTCTTTTTAAAATAGAACATAGGGAATCAATTTAACTGTATTATTCGTGACCAATATAACATATTTGGGCAGCTGTAATAGTTCCAAGAGACGCTTTCAACATAAAATTTTAATTGTTTAAACTATATCTACATCGTATTTTCAGTTTGACTCCAATTAACAAATTCAAAATTAGCAACTGTTTTCAAAGAAGTATTAAAGTTGAGGTGCGCACAACATTTTTAAAAAAAATTATAAAATCATATAGTTATTTTTGATTCCAGATTGCGAAATGATACTTTCGCATTCGAGGATTAAAGTTTTTATTGCGAGCACAGTGAGCAAAAAAAAATCATTCGCGAGTGCAAAAGCATTTCGCAATCGAGTATCAAACAACGTTTTTTCGAAAAATATGTCACAATTTGAGTAAAAATGTTGACACATGATTAATCAAATTAATTATTAATCAGTGTGACAATTAATGTTTCCGTGACGTGACAACAAACCAAATATTTCAAATATTTTCTATAAATAATGTTCAATTATTTTTGCAGTATGAAGTGAAATATTTCAATACTACTAGGATGATAGCAGAAAGCGATGAAGACAATCTGCTTCCGGATGTATTAGAAAGATAGTGTCAAGTGTAATTTTATTAAATTGTGACTCTTTCTTCTGTCAAAAAATTGCTGAATGTAAAAGTCTTTTGCGTGCAAATCGAAACTTTTTTTGACATTTTTCGAAAAAATATATTTTTTATATTGTTTAGGCTAATTACTTCTAAATATATTAACCAATTAAAATGTAATAAGATTGTTATTTTAAAAAAAACTAGTAAAAGCGGCCGTAAAGTAGTCATTTTGACAGATATAAAAAAGTGGCACTTTACGGATGTCAAAGGATACCAAAAATAACTATTTATGCAATAGCCACCTAATATAGTTATTATGTAACAAGTTCTCAAAATAGAGTTTTAGAGGACGAATCTTTTTACTAACGAGGCGTAAGCCGAGTCTTTAAATTAGTCATCTAAAACTCAGTTTGTGTTCGTGTTACATATACAATTTTTTAGTACCTATACGAGAATATTCTCCAAATTTGTGTAGTAACTATTCGAAATTATTCTAAAATGTACCTAACTCTAAAACAAAATTTTGAAAAAACCTAGGTGATGGAACAATGACAATCAGTGGAAATAATCCTATAAAATGTAATAACAGCTCATTGCTTAGGTAACGTTATTTTATAGAATTGAATGCGCTAAAATATTATTTTGCGGACTCAAAATAGTTCGCAAAGTATATATATATTGTCTATTTAGTAGGAAAAGTGACCTTTCCTACGTGGTACACATACTATTTTTTTCAATCGGCTTATATTCATTAATTAGTTATTTTATGTCATTTATAAATATCAGACAACCGACAAGACATAAGATTATTGAGTAGTTTTGATAAAAATATCTGAGGATAGCGTAACTATATGGTTTGTTTATTTATTTTCATAAACGTCAAAACTTATTTGAAAAATATCAGATTTTTGTATTAAGAGTAAATTACGAGATGTGACTAGTACTGTACGGGAATACTTTGTCACGGGCCGGAATAGTTATTTGTATCACAAGGCCAGAAACTGACCTTTTGCAAGACCAAGTATTTTTGACACGCCGAGCCACAGGCGAGGCTTGCAAATTACGAGCACTAGCATAACAGTTTCTGGACGTGTAATACACAATATTTTATGTGCCGATTTCATTACAAAAATATAAAATAATTATACATAACCTAAAAAATTGTGCACTGAATACTTGCATTTGAGCTTAAAATATATTTATTTCAGTTTCTATTATCGATTTACGTCTAAAATTTGTCAAAATCTTGTTAATTCTTGTATAAAAAATATTCAATGCATAAAATTGACATCTGCTTGACAACTGTAGTAATGTCAAGATGCCAACCTATAACTTTCGGTTGTTTGCCGGCCTAGGCTGGCAACAAAGAGTTTCTGGCGGATTTAGAGATATGGAAAACTAGCGATGCCGACCGGAGGCATATAAAAATTATTTCCGTACTGCAGTGTGGAGCGCTGAATCAACAAAAAACAGAAACAAAAATCATATTCTCAAAGCAATAAATATAAATGTAATGAAGCAAAGTGTGTCAAAGGATAGTATTATTCGGTATTTGGATATTGCTCTAAGAGATGGAACTGTAATTCACCTAACAAATGTGCACTTTTGTTTAGTTCTTACAAGTTTCTTCATAATTTTAGTGCAATATTATAAAATAATAGTTTTGTTAGGTTTTTATTTTGTTATCTTGTAAACTTGAAGCAAAATCACAAAATAAACGTTTGGCATCCATTTACTAGCACTCAAATCGCTCCCTTGTTAGAAGCAACAAGAGAGTGGGCGCAATAAAAATTTACAAGTAAAAGGGAGTCGCCAGTACAAAAAGGTTGAGAAACTGTTATTTTTCGTAGCCTAGCAACTCACTACTAGTGCTGTCAAAAATCGTCAAAAATAGTAACCGGTTAACCGTGTTACCAAACCGCGATTAGCCGGTTAACCGCGATTAGCCGGATAACCGCGATTAACCGGTTAACTGCCTAACCGAATCACCGGTTAATCGACTAACCGGTTAACCGCGTACGCAATTAAGCGGTTAACCGACACAACTAACTAACTAACCGGTTAATCGCGATAAAGAAACTAACCGGTTAACCACTATTAATCAACTAACTGGTTAACTGTTTATAACAGTATATTTCATACCGACCTGTCATCAGAGTTTCATTATAGCTGAGGCGAGGCCTAAGATAACTAAACCCCCGTGCTTTGATATCATAATAGCTCAAGCTCGAGGATGTAATGAAATAAATATTTTCATCGAGATTTATTAACTACTTATTTTATTTTATTTACAATCATACATAAATTTATCAGTTATTAAATACATAAGAAAAATTTGAGAATTTTTATTGGTATTCTGGTTTTTAGCTACAGCCCGAAAACCTAATAATAATATTTAACCGACTAATCGCCTAACCGGTTAACCGACTAACCGGCTATCCGGTTAACCTGATATCCGATTTACCGGCCAACCGGTTAACCGGTTTTTTATTTTTCAAAAACCGTACTAACCGGTTAACCGGTTACTTCTGACAGCACTACTCACTAAGTCACTACAATACCAGAATTATACACTTTTTGCTTCAAAAACACTCCGGAAATGTGTATGTTTTTTTTGGCCTCCTAAAGTGAAAACATTATGCATACCTATGTCACACCGGCGTGGCATGAAGCACGGTGCTCGATGTGGCATTTTACTTGATGAAAAGCTGTCAAAGGGGTGTCATACTGGTATACCAAATGTCATACGAAAAATTGTATATTACTATGTTCACTTAGTACTTTGAAGGTTTTTGAAAATTATTTTTGACAGCTGAGAATTAAAATTCATCAATTGTTTGTGTTAATTAACTCAATAAATTAGTTCATATATTGACAAAAGCTTAAAGTGTTATATTATTATTATGTAATTACTCACTGTTATTATTTTAACATCAATTATTCACAAAATGTCAAAAATTAAGAACTCGATGTAATAGGCGAAAAAAGTCGAAGTGCCAGAAAAATAAGCTCCAAGTGAAGGGGTTTTTCAAGATTTATTTTTATTGCCATCAACAATTATTTTGATATTACATCCCCATTTTAACAAAACGTCAAGAAGATAGTCTTTAATTTAACAAAACACATAAATTATCGCACTATATAATAAAACGATGTATTGTTACCCTTCACTCGAAGCACGTCAGTCAGCTTTTTTCGCCTATAGGGGTGATACAACTTTTACGTTATTCATTTGTTCCATCGAGCACCGTGCTTCATGCCTTGCCGGTGTGGTGTAACATAGGCATTACAATCACACATCGTTGACGTCTATGGTATTTTCGTTTTTACCAGAGTTGTGAAAAACCCGGGTTTTTTCATGATTTGCCCAGCCCAGTGGGTTTTTTCGAAAAAACCCAGCCCACTTCTGGGGTTTTTCAAAAAAACAGCTTTTTAAAGAAAATATTTGAAATAAATAAAAACAGTATATAATTTGTGTTTATTTATAAAGCTGAAACCTTTTTATTAGGTTATAACCCAAATTTAGTGCCGTACATGGCGTATAAAATTAAGGATGAAGATAATATATCCTGAATCTATGTTTTTGAATAAAGTAACAACGGAACTATCGGCTAATAAATGGTGGCAGGTTATGAAAATTAAAGCCCAAAAAAAATCATCATCCAATGACGAATTTTATGAATTTTTGGTTGAATTACACAACTGTCCTGTCAGTTATGCAGGAATTGAAAGAATTTTTAGTTCCTACGAACTCATTTGGTTAAGGTTGAGAAATATACTTGGAGTAGAAAGGGCCACAAAATTGGTAAAAATTTATAAATTTCATAGATCTGCTGGCGATGATAATATACAGGGTGTTCATTTTAAGTGGCGCACCATTGCTATCTCGAGAAGTATAAGAGCTACGAAGTTTGTTAAATTAGCAAACAATTTCTATTTTATATGACTACTTTAATGAACGAAACAAACAAAATTTTAGACCAGTGGTTCTCAAACTACGGGGTGCAACTTTCTTATTTCAAATGGGGACCTATTTTTTTTATTCTCTTATTCGATTCAGTATTTTTTTCTGAATTCAACGAGATATTAGTTTCATACCCTGGCATAACAAAAACATGAAAAAAACGCTATTGAAAATTATGATAATTTAATTAAAATCTGAGTGTTACAAGAGTGCTATGGAAGAAAACAATTGAATATTTGTTTAATATTAATTGTTATTTGATAATGAAAAATATTCTTTGATTTTAATCAGGAGATCAGGACCGAGTGTATGAGTTCAGGGTACTAAGTACTCAGTAGGGTATAAGGTGGCGGTAACTACGGACACGTGTTTTGACCTTATTTGGTCTGATCAGTGTAGTATACTAGAATCTTTTTCACTAACAATTAATATGAAACAAAATATTCAATTGTTTTCTTCCATAACACTAACTAACAATCAGATTTTAATTAAATTATTATAATTTTCAATAGCGTTTTTCTTATGTTATTGTTATGACAGGGTATAAAACTAATATCTCGTTGAATTCAGAAAAAAATACTGAATCGAATAAGCAAATAAAAAAATAGGTCCCCATTTGAAATAAGAAAGTTGCACCCCGTAGTTTGAGAACCACTGGTCTAATTTTTGTTTTGTTTAGTTCATTAAAGTAGTCATATAAAATAGAAATTGTTTGCTAAATTAACCAACTTCGTAGCTATTATAGTTCTCTAGTTAGCAATGGTGCGCCACTTAAAATGAACACCCTGTAGAAGATGAATAATATTCTGTGTGTAATAAATTATTAGTTATAAAATACGTTTTTGTATAATACATTTTTGTTTTGTATATTTTATAAGTTACCAATAAATATTTAATTGAATTTGTATTTTCAATTTTATTGTTCATTTATTTATACGAGCATATATACAATTTTCAAATAAAATGGGATTTTTCAAGGGCTTTTTCGGGTTTTTTCAGGCGGGTTTTTTCGGGCTGGGCAAAATCACAACAACCCTGGTTTTTACAGATGCCATGATTTACCCGTTTACACGAAACTACAACGCGTAGGTTCCTATTGTAATATTTACACATGAACCGGAGCCAAGTTATCTTTTCATCGGTGAATCAGTCAATTCTCTCCAAAACAAACCAGCCAACCTACAATGCACTCTACAGTCTAACAAATCGTCGTGCATTGTGCCTTATTCCATTTCCCGTCCACTGTCCACACACGGTGTATAATTGTTTCAAACATAAACTGCGTCGTGCATTTCCTCTGGTATTATTTAATACCTTTGTGTCCGTTTCCTGGCCTGGCCGCTCGCGAGCTGACGCGGCCAAGTGTTCTTTTTGCCTGTGTGATAGATGCTTTGTTTCACCGAAGAAGGGTGGAAATACAAACCAATTTAGATAGTTGTTTATTAAAGCGAATGCGTTATACTTTTACTTCCCGCCCACGTACGTAGGTGGTAAGCATGTTTCAGTGGAAAAGCTACTTGCATGGTACTGAAAATGAGCTTACTATTCATAAGTATGTTGTGACAGATAATTTTTAAAAGGACATAGTTCAATTCAAGATCTTCTCGTTTAATATGATGTAGATCAGATCATATACCAATTCTTATGATAGGATCTTTTTTGGATCAATATATGACAAAATATTTACCTAACTATTAAAAAGAAAATCCATGTACACAAGGGATCCCCTCTACAGTTTAAAATTAAAACATAAACGTTGCACTAAATTTTCTGTTTACAGTTTTAACTTGCATATAGCGTAAAAAAATCTAAAAATATAATTTTATTTTAAGATCTTCTATATTTGATCTAGATCAAAATCGACATCCTTAAAGATAACATGATCAAAGATCACGCAAACTGAGCTAGATCGGTAATCTGAAATAATTGATCTAGATCAGTCACAACCTTCGACCATAGATACCTTAGACACCGCACGCAGTCATTTGTTGTGAAGCCGACACTTCTGTTGCTTCTGTTAGCCCACAGTTGGTGTAATGTGGGTTGTATTTTCACCAAAGTTGATGTAATGCTGGTTCCATTTTTGATTTGACAAGTGACAGTTCGTGATTCACATCATTGTCAGTATTCAATAAAACACAATCAAAATGCACAAGATAACTTTTAAATATACAACATTGTGATAGATGACAACAAGAATGAAAGAATCGAAGAATTAACAATAAATGTCACTTAAAAATGTAAAGTATGCAACTTGCACTGCAGCAACTTTGGGGTCTCTATCTCACTTCACACAGCCTCGTTGACATTAGTGCTGGGTGCTGGCTTCAAAACCCACTGTACATTTAAATAGGCGTTACGTGTCTAGAACATATATGGTCTAAGGTCACAACACTGTTCATATTTAATAAAATACCTGCATTAAATAATATTCACAGGAAAATTCAAATCAAGAATTTTAGATTTGACACTGGGCGTAGATATTTTTCGACCTACAGGAAAAACAGTGTTAAAATTTTTATTTCGCCCTAAGTTTTTACCTATTGATTTTACAGCAAAAGTGTAAATACAAAAGATGTTCAGAATAAGAAACTGCATCCGACCAGATTTTATTTACTGATACAACACGTTCTTGTCACGAAACATATGTAAATTCAATTTTCTATATTTGAGCTGTTTACAGAGTGCCATAATAAATAAAACGAATTAGACAGATCAAAATAATAATTACTTCAATTAATTATGAAGAAATGTACCTACCGTCCAAATCTATCAACTGTCAGAGTGACGGAATAAATATTTTTGTTTTATTTAATTTTACATGGCAGTCTAGCCTAAATTGTTAATTTTAATTTCATATTTATTTCGATCGATTTGAACAACATATTTAAGCTTATTCAGTACACAGTACAGTACAGTATTTGAAGCTATTGTACTGTATTATTTTTTGTACTGTATTAGTACTGTATTTTATTTTTTGTCATACCTGCACAAAAAGTAACCTTTTTCGTGCCTGTTTTACGTGCGCAAAGTGGCTTATTGTTTAACTAGACAAAAATGCGTGCGCAAAGTACAAGCGTGCGGGAATAGCGTGCGCAAAATTTCACTTTGCGCACGCAAATTGAACACTCACACAGTTTTCTCTAGTTACCGACACGAAATGTGCGCGTAACACTAGCGCCACACACGTGATAATCTAATACTACAAGCACGTGAACAGCTGTAGTACCTACGTCTCTATGCATAGTTTCAACTGTCGATTATTGTGCAGATTGTGCATTGGATCTAATTGACAATAATATTTTATTCTTATATTTTAATGTTCTTTTCTTTACTGTTAATAATTAGTTTTTTATGCTTTTACATGTAGGTAAATATTAGTTACTCTTTTATTTTATACATATTAATTTTAAAAGTATTCATTTTATCTTTTGATAAGTAAGGTCACTCAAAAGGTTACTTTTTGTGCAGTAATGACAAAAAATATCGTGTGCATCTCGTGAGCAAAGCCGCAATTGCACTTGGCTTCGTTGCAGCCCTCGCCGTAGCGACCCTCGGCCACCTCGGCTCGCCTCGGTAGGCCTCCCGCCGCTACTGCTCGGGCTGCAACTCGCCTCGCGCAATTGCTTACTTTGCGCACTAGATACACAATATACTATTCTGTACTATATTTTAAATATTATGAAAATTGCATACTTTCTTAAATACTGAATGTTAGCAAATATGCACTTTTGCGAACGAGCCTTAATAGTATTAAAGATTCGTTCGCAGAAACACACATATAAATGCAACCTAATTTACCGGTAGACCGCGTTGTGAAATGAAAGAAAACCACAGAAGTAAAACATAACATAACCTATAAATACTTATACTCTGGACTCGGTACCTATACTCTTTCAAGTTACTTAAATTTTATGCTTTATGTTATGTAATTCTATCTTCAAAAGAACAGTAAGTATTTACAAACGTTTTAGTTCAATCACATTTTTTAAGTTAGAATTATTTTTTATTAGTCATCTCCTCCAAAGAAGAAAATGTACATTTCACGATGAATTACAAAAAAAAATCTGATGTGGCCAGCACACGACCTCCTGCCTTAACACTGTAGTTTATGTGAATTTGGTTTTAGTTAGGCTTTTTACTTCCTTGTACGGAGTAATAAGGAAGTATTGTAATCGCGAAAAATTTCGGTTTTCAGATTTTGATGGAAATATCCGTTTTGACCTTTTCTGAATCCATTATGACTAGTTTCGTCGTGACGTCTGTACGTACGTGCGTACGTGCGTACGTACGTGCGTACGTGCGTACGTACGTGCGTACGTGCGTACGTACGTACGGACGTATGTGTGTCGCATAACTCAAATACGGTTAGACGTAGAAAGTTGAAATTTTGTATTTAGGACTGTTATAGCATCTAGTTGTGCACCTCCTATTTTTGGTTTCAATCTATAAACCGGAAGTAGTACTTTTTAAAAATATTTTGATAAATAATTAATTTTAGACAATTTTTTTTATTTTAAATGAAAGATTATGTGATTATTATCTACAATCGGTATTTTATAAATTTTTCTGTATCTTCTATCATTTAAGAATAATTAAAGTATATACTTATAATTTAGTATTTCTGTATCTTGTAGTCCATGATCGATTAACATTTGTTACTACGTAAAATTTAAATGATTATGACATGACAGTGACAGTAGCAGTGACATTAGTAAAATATCGTTTATATCTTCTTCTGCAGTTTAAATAAAATGACTAAAATATATTTGTGAGTATACTAGTATAATAAGTTAAAAGAATTTTTTATATTATTCTACATTTTAGTTATTAAGAAAAGTATGAACAAACAAGGCGTACAAGGAAGTCATGTGGTGTCCACGTCAGATTTTTTAAATTATAATTTTAATTAGCTGTTTATAGATAAAAATTTAACTTTATAATTACCTTATGTTCAGATAATAATATTTAAATTTCTTTTGAAATGGTGTCACAAACATTTCAGAAATTGTGTATACGTTTGTTCATCTGTCACATTGAGATATTCATTTTTGTTTTTAATTTTTTTCATATATTGTGATTTAAAAATCGTGGTAGGTAAAATTATATATCTTTGAAAAATGATTTTTCTTTATTGGTAAGAGATATAGACAAGATGTTAAATAAATATTGTTCTTTGAAATGTCGTATGACAAATTGTAACTATCGCAGAATTTTCTATATTTTTTACAAAAAATGTTAAAATGCTTCAAGAAAAAACTATTACTGGTTGGCAGATTTTTACCAAAATCTAATCAGCTCTTCATTAACATGTACAAATATATAATGCAAAATATTAGAATTTTATGTTCAATAGAATTTGAGATAATGAATAAGAACGAAAGAGCATAGTAGGCGCACATACAAACACACACACACAGACATCATCGTGAAAATTGTCAAAATAGGTTCTAAAGGTGCTAAAACGTGCTTATTGACAAAAATCTCGACACCGAATTTTTTCACGATCCCTATACCTCTCTAGGCAAGAGGTAAAAATTATAAAGAAAATAAAAAAACGACAGTGAAGTTTTATTTAACTTATTGTGTAGGTACTGCCAGAACATTTTTCATTTCATTTTTAAATTATTGCATTAAAAATGCTTTAAAATAACGTTAAGATGTGTATGTTTTAATAAAATTTCTACTAGACCTACCCCTGGCCAGGACATGCGTTTATTTTCTTCTCTTGTATTTTCATGTGTAAACAATGGTCACCGTAAGTTTGGTTAATTCGTCTTATTTATTCCCTATGTTTTATTTTAAAAAGAACACTCTAATACATTGCTGTCAAATGAATTGGATACAATGGATTTTAAATCCCATATTTTACATTAAATTAAATTTACTGTATTGAAATTAAATACCATATTCATGTGTGAGTGTATTAAGCTTCGAAAGTTGCCGTAGCCTTCAAATGCGATAAATCGATTTAATACTGGAATATTCTCTAGTCGAGTTTACCAACCACAGATAATTAACGACCTCCCCAAAATGCCTTATAATTTACAACATTACATATTAAAAAACTTTCCTCCATTCTCAAAGTTACGAATAGTTTTGTAATCACTTCCTTTGTCTGCGGTACTCGGTACTGCGTTGCTTGCGTCTACACTGCTCCAGTGTTACAGTGTTGGTGTAAGCGCAGCATCGATGCTGAAGTGAAGAAGACTTACTAACAATACAAGATGCATGCGCGCTTTAGTTTATCACAAAACGGGATGGGTTGAGAATAAGTACACAAAAGTTAGGGATGGTAATAGCAAAGAGTTTTTTCAACCACTATTAAAGCTGAAATTCTAGTTCGAGATTCATCCGAGAAGTTCCTAGCCATTTCTAGTATAATGTAAATCAGAAATTCCCATCCGAGTTCCGTTAGATTTCCATACTTTTTCTAGTACTATAGAAATATACGCCTGGCACTATTTTTCTATTCGAGATTCGTACTAGATTTGTCTACACAGTTGGAAAAAAGAGCACTATTTTTGCTCTAAAAACGGTTTATATAAGTCCAAGGTTATATGGTGCTAGTTCAAAAGAGCAGAGGTAAAAGGGTACTTTTGTCAATGCTTAAAAAAGAGTAGATTAAAATTTTACTATATTTTGGGCATAAAGGGTTGCTACAATAGTAGTAGAAAAATTTACTATTTTTAGTTCAAAATACTGCCTTTAGAAGAGTAAATATTGCTCATATACATGCATTTATTTTACCATTTAAAATTCAAAAATTGCTTAAAAGAAGTACTAAAAATGCTACTATTTAAGTAAATTTCTTGCTACTTTAAGAGTAAGGTAATGTTGCTCTTTCTTTGAGTAAATATTGTATTTTTTTGCAGTAGTAATTTATTAAATAAAATTATTATTTATTAAAACACACAAATTCACATTTAAATGGACATTTAAACATAATCTTAAATATTAAGTAAACCTCGAACCTTGTCGTCATTTCATTGGTTTTATTTTTCCTTTAACATGAAACTCAAAATTTAAGTAAGATTAGTGCAAATGACCTTTTAAATATACATTGTTTTAATAAGAAATAATTACAATAGTATTTAATGAATTCATTACTGCAATAAAAAGTACAATATTTATATTGAAATAGCAACACTTACAAAATATCCAGCAGTTGATCTGAAGAACCGGTAAAATTATATGGCAGGAGGAGATTATCGAATTAAAAAACGTATAGTATAATTTTAATGGAATGCATTTATTTATTTCATATAGTTTGTTCTTGTCATATAAACAATATGATATTGTATACTGCATAATTATATAAAAATCACAGATTTCTAGTCAATAATGAAGTCTACAAACATTGCATAAAACAGTCCACATTGAACTGACGCAGTGGCAGTTTTCATGCACAGACTTATTGTTCGTATTAAATTTTATTCTAAAAAGAGTACAAAGTATCCTTTTTGGAGCAAAACGTAGCAACTTTACTCTTATAGAGGAACACGAAAATGAATTTACTCTTTAAAGGACAAAAAAATGAACAAATTTCTGGTAATAAGTACCTCTTTAATAGTACTTACATTTTTTAGGAAAAATTTAGGGCAGAATATGATTTAAAAAGAGTAAATATCGCTTTTAAAAGTGTAAAAGTTTGCTCCTGCTCTTTTTTAAGCAATTTTTGCCCCTTAAAATTGTTTACCCTCGGAAGAGTACCATCAATTACTTTTCAAAAGGCAAAAATTATACCATTATTGCAGCAAAATGCTATGCGCTCTTTTGAAAAAGCATGCTACAGTGCCCTTTTTTTCAACTGTGTACGCATGCTGGCATGCTCAGTTCAGTGTGCAGTCAGTTTGACAAACGTTTTAAAGTTTTGACTCGAAAAAAACGAAGATTTTCGATTAAATATGAATAGTTCTGCAATAAAGTATGAAACTCGAAAGAATCTCGGATGGAAATTGAAATAGAAATCTAGCATGTATCTAGACGAAAAAAGTATAATGTAATTCAACCTTTATAATTGAATAATAAATAATAGTGTCCTCCACCATAACAGCACTTTAGAAATTTAAATAAGACCTCAAAAAATTATTTATTTAATTATTACTTTTCTTAAATAGTTTTATAAATAATTAATTTAGAGCAATATTTTTTATTTCAAATGAAAGATTATACTATATTATTATCTACAATTTTTAGCATTTTGTAAATTGTTCTTTCATAGTACTTTAGGCATTAAAGTATTATTTATAATTTAGAGTATGAAACTTCAGTATCCAATTACTACGAAAAATTTATTTGATAATGACAGTGTCAGAGTGACAGTGCGAATCTGCGAATAGTGATAAATCATTTTTATATCTTCTTCTACAGTTGACTTAATGACTAAAATATATTTGTAAGCACCTATATATTTGTATAGTAGTAAAAAGAGTAGGGTATGGCGGAAGGTTTTGTACTGGCCACATCAGATTTTTTATCACTGTCATTAAAAGTTGAATGATTAACTAGCGCTTTGAGCTGCCGTACTACCTTAAACTGCTTCAAATTACAATATGATATATTGTCCATAAAATTTGTTGATGCCGAGTTTCAGTTATTATTGGTAATGGAATAAGTAGTAGAATCACTTACTGTTAGCCACTGTAAAAGATTAAAATCACCTTAAATAAGGAATTTATCGCGAGTTAACAATGTCTGATAAATTATTTTAAAATGTCATTAATTCTTCATTACAGTTTGGAGGGATATAAACACAACAAACATGTAATTTAAACTTAGAGTTTGTTTTACATTCAATAGTTACTCAAACATCCTCAGAACTGGTTGACCACTCAGGTTTACACACATGATTCAAATTATTTCTAATTCCAATTAACACACCACCTCCGTCGGGTTTAGTTGAAGATGTAGAACTTCTATCACACCTCACAACAGAGTAATTATCTGATAGCACTTCATGGTCAAACACATACACATACATCTTCGTCGCAATATTGCGTTCTCTTTTTGACTCTGTCTCTCATACATTTATCCTATTATGAATTATTTCTACGTGTATGACATCAACTGCCATTATATTTTAAGGTAACACTTATGCGATGTATGGTCTAAAATAGAGAAATTGAAAGATATTTACTCAGAATCGGAATTTGTGCGTTTCCAACCTTCTAAAAAGTTGGTAAGCGAGTCATTATTAACTTCATTTCCCAGCTAGCTGCATATATTTTTTCGGCTATAGTCCAGAAAAATTGCATAAAATTAAAAAAGTCCCGAGCAGCAGAAAGTGTGCTCGAGCCGCCATATGGAAAAAAAAGTTCAAAAAAACTCGGTAACTATGTTAAAATTGAGACTAAATCAGGCCTTTCTGACAAATTAAAAATAATATATCTGATAGAAAAGTTATTTAAAATTTATTTTTAAGGTGTACAAGTGTACATTTATGTTTACGTTTAACAAAGTTTGAATACATCCAACTAAATATGAGCATTCAAGTGTTGAAAGTGTGAATGCTCGTATTTAGTTATATGAATTTAAACTTTCTTAAATGTAGACCTTAAAACTAAATGCTTATGTGAATGAGGCTTTACTTAATTTAATTTTGACACCAATCCCACTGTTTGAGCAGATTTTCATCTATACATATACGTCACAAAAACATTAAAAATGAATTACAGCTTTACTAAAAATAATTAAAACACAATTATGATTTCCTTCAAACAAAATCAAGTTTAATAAACAATATTAAATGGTGGAGGAGCCTATTAATCTAACTACAATTTAATAAACAATCTAGTATTATTTAGGCCCGTTATTAATATTTATCGAGCTCTAGACCTCGCTGCAACCCCAGTTTTAAAACCCTCATAAATTTCCCTTTTCACGTCCGTTTTGTAAACGCGTGTTACGCAAAACGACCAGGCGACGTCCAAGTTGCTACACGAGCTACGAGAACAGCTTTATGTAACGGCAGGGCCGGACTAGCCTCGTGAACAATGCGGAAACTTTTTAAGAAATTTTGCAGCAGACACTATATCTCCAAAATTAGCGATGAACTTATATTCCGCTGAGTTCACACTAACAAAAACTTTAAAAAATAAACGATTGATATTTATATCATAGTTAGTGCTTCGTTAGTACTTCCCATCGAATAGGCTACTTGTATGATTTTATTAAATATTTTTAAAGAGCAGAAAATACACGTACTTACCTATTTTTTATTTTTACATTGATTTTATTAACAAGCCCAAAAATAATTAATAGGTATTTAATATTATTATGTAGAATCAAGCCGAACCAATGAATGGCCGTAAAGCTATAGCAACGAGTCAACTAGTGAATGCCCCATAACAACTGCTTGTGCGGGAAGCTTAAACGGCCAACCACAGGTTACATTCTTCAGTGGCCCGTTTACGTTTTTTCCGAATTCCTAGAATACTCTCGATTTTCCCACTACTATGGCTATCCGAAACTCGTGCTTTACCGCATCCTAGCAATGCAATGTCATTTTGAGGTTGAAATTACTGTTAAAGTGTTTTCGTTGCGAGTATTGAAACTATTAGTTTATTATTGACTTCAAGATAATGTTTTATAACTGTTTAATAGAGAAAGAATGGATCTACAGGTATGCCTTTTTAAAATCAGGAGATATAACCTAGTAAAGTTTGCATAGATTGGAAGTCATGTACAATTTTTTTATTAAAATTTAAAAAATGCGGAACTGTTAATTTATTGATCCTTTAAGTATAATATAATCCTTTTTGAAATGAAATTTTACAATTCTTGAACTGATCACAAAACACTCGCTATATGTTAATACATTTTATGCTGAATTTTAGGATGTAGACGGGTCTCTTAATAATTCTATTCCTTCTATTCAAATTAATGACATCACAGAAAATTATCATTCTCGTCTAAAAGAACATTTCGTTTTATTTCAATAAAATTTATATTTTTACATATGTTTTAGAACTAACATTAGATAAACATTATTAGATGCATAGTAACAAAATAGTTATTTGCATTATAAGTGCAGTTGGTTTTATTTTACAGCGTGAGGTTTTATATTAAAGTACGACGCGAAGCGGAGTGCTTTAAAAAACCGAGCGATGTACAAATACCAAACGCACAAATTATGTATTATATTTTTGGTCGATTTATTTAAAATATCGAATTTTCTATGAGGTTAAGTGAGATGCATTTGAAATTTGTAGAAAAAGAGATGTCGCCAGTAAATATCACATTTAAAATTAATCTGTTTTATTTATTTTAGAACAATAAATTTTGTAAAGTAACGTTTTTGTAGGCTCTCTTTTTATTACTTTTATTGGCCTATTAAAGCAATAAAATTCGATGCTCTTTACCGAACAATATGGGGTAACGTCATGGCATGTTAAAATCGCAACTATCATAGACGTCAACGATGTGTGATTGTTATGTTTACACTTCAGGAAGCCATATATTTTTGAATCTAGTCCGGTCCTGTGTACGTCGAGGTAGCTCTTCATGCCGGTAGATTTATGGCGGACAAGTCAGATGTAATTACACTGAGGCGGAGGACATTTTGCTATTTTGAAAATCTAGCATGTTACCCAGGACTCCAGGGGATATCATTTAGTACAGTTATGTCCTGTTTCTACAGATTTACATAATAAAAATGCAGGTCTTAATCATAGTTTAACTCCGCGATACCCACGTGGGGTATGATACACCCCAGCCAACTATTAATAGTGATAACTTTTTAATTATGCTGAAGTGCTACCTGTGTCATCTAGTATCTTCCTCAAAATGTTGCATTTTAATATGCGAGCACTATTTCAGTCATTTTAAACTGTAGAAAGTAAAAGTCGTATCCAAATTAGTTTGGTTTATATTAAAGCCAGGGTTGTTGTGATTTTTCCCAGCCCGAAAAAACCCGCCTGAAAAAACCCGAAAAAACCCACGAAAGAAACCCATTTTATTTGAAAATTGTATTTAAGGATGTGCTATGAAACTGTTTAATAAGCATGGGGATCTCGAAAACCATAAGAGATACGAAGTTGGTTAAATTAGACAAAAGTTGCCCCTTTAGGGGACCAATTTAGAAATGTTTTTGTTTTCTCACAAAAATGCATAGGTGACTAGATATACACAAAAATGTAAATTTTGCCAATTTAGTTTTTCAACTATAACTTTTTTATTTGAACAAGTTTCTAATTTGTACGTTCTATAGGCAGTTTTTCACGAGGAATGCACAGCAGTCCTCAAATTTTTTTTATCTCCCACAGATTTTGAGAAATTCAAACCAAATTTAAATTTTCATATGGAGCTCATAGTTGGCTATAACCCGTCTTAATAGAGATTTTTTTTCTCTTTTCAACGATATAAAACACAAGTACATTGAAATTAAAATGAAGGCAGAAATTACACAATAATATTTTTTAACTGTTTTTTTGTAAAACCCAGCCCACTACTGGGGTTTTTCAAAAAAACCCACTTGGCTGGGAAAATAATGAAAAAACCCTGGTTTTTCACAACCCTGATTAAAGCCCACCTTGTTACTAATGTTTATATTTCTGATACTTTATTAGGAAGAAAATTGCAAGTTTTGAACTATTTTTTTTTAAATTAATTTACTAGGTAAAAAAATTGAATTGCAGTTAAAGAAGTGTAATTAACAAAATTATGGGCTCAATGTGAAGATTATATCGAATTATATTGATTCTGAAAACAGCGAGAAGGAATTCGAAATAAAATTAATATTATTATTACAAGAACAGCCCAAAAAGAAAACCAAAATACAATACAATGTATATGCCCAAGAAGGAAAGACCGCAAAACAAAAAATATCTGTGAAGATTATAATGCGTTTCTTTCCTTGAAGCGAGCACTAATAATACTGTGTATATTGTGTTCAAGTTGAAGAGGAATAACTCTTTTCTATATAAAATTTTAAACTCTAGTTTGCAATTTATTATTAGAGGAGACATTTCAGTTACAGATAGGACATTCAAGAAAGTATGACTATTACTATGTAATATAAATTATGAAAGAATATAATTTTAAATAAATGTGTTATGACCTACTCTAATTATTGAAACATAATCACAGATTATATATATTTCACTTGTGTTAATAAAAATACCAGTTTGTATTTTTATTTTTCGAACACTATATTGCAATTTTAGCTCGTGATTATATGAATTTATACATGAAATAAATAATGAAACAGCACTACAAAAGGCGAATTTATTTCTATCTCCAGTCAAATTATGACAATAATTGGACTACGAAAGTATGTTTTTCACAAAATTAAGATGATTAAAAATTTACAAAAAATACGATTTAATATTAAACGTGAATAAATCTTAATCGTTATTTAAAACTACTTTTTACGTGTAGGTAACCTTCATGTACTCGTATTATAAACCATTTGCCGTCAATTTTATATAGTGAACAATTGATGTATCTGCGATCATCTACTGTATATCATATATTCGCGTACCTACGACTTTTGTCACCTTAAGAGTTGATTTTCTCTACAGGCTCTGTACGATAAATTTATAACAAAACATTTTTAACCTCGTCCCAAGTATTATTCGCTTTCCCCCTTCTGTTTTCATGCATCGGAAAATAAAAGAACGTCGCGACGCATTAGCGTTGACGAATGCACGACGAAGCCTAGCGACGCCTGTTCGATTTTAAGCCCTGAAAAATACACACTCATGTTGATGCTGAATACAAATGGAATGATACTGAATTGTTATAGACAGTGAAATTCCTAATGAGCGCTCGGTGAAAAGTTGTAGTTGTAGCGACGATATACTCGTAGTTTAGCTGAAAAGTTGATTTGTACCTACTTTCATCATTTTACAGTTAAAATATTTGGAAAATTAATATTATATTATTTAATAATTGGTAACGCATTTCACAGATCATCTCAGAATCCACCAGACAGAGCACTGGTGGGGATGCCCTCGTGTCGTCACAGCTATTCTCAGTTGCGTGACATTAGTGATGTACTGTACCGCTGAGATGTTGCTGTATTTAGACACAGAAACGTTTCTCTCATTATATTATTTATTTGCAAAAAATACCAATTAAATATTCGAAGGTACGATAACTCAAATACTAGAATACTAAATAAAAATTATTGAATTTTTTTTGGTGTTTATCGTGCAACCGGAATAGGTAGTTACTTGAAGTGTTTTTCTGTAATATCTAAAATTTTGCCTACGGCGCTTTTTCTTAACGCGTTATTCTAGTTTACAATTTTTTTGAATGCCATATATTCTGGGTGAGCGCCTAATAACAATGTACACTAAATGCCATTATCTACAATTTGAATGTAAATGAAACTTTTTATCCATCAATCACCATTTAACAATAAAAAAATCAAAGATTCTATACAGGGTGTTTCTCTTTCTATACCTCTGCACATAACTTTAATAGGTTATATAATTTTGATATACAGGGTGTCTGTTTTTAAATGAACCAGCATTTATCTCTCTTATTTGTTGATTTAGCGTTTTTTGTCAAATACATGATTTATACAGTATCATGTGTAGTAAATGATAGCGGATGTGAATCCTTTGTATTACTTCCGGTTTTTGAGGAAGTCATAGCAACTTTCAAATTTCAAATGGAACATTGTATTCTTTATTACGAATTTGAAAAGTACATTAAATTTGCTTTACGGTTATATAAAAAAGTCATATGTTGTATTATTAAAATATTATATTACGGGCACTTAAATAATGCACCTATGAACGCTGAAATAAGTAAGCCTTGCCGCGAAACAAAAACAATAGTTGAAAGCAGTTACCTGTCAACATTTTGAAAATCTTTTATTAAATTAAAGTTAGGTACTCTCGAGGTACTCTAATAAATTAATTGTTTCTTAATTATTCATAATATGCGTTTTCTTTATTATAATTAGATTTAAGAGATATTTTATTGTAATTTACATTGATTGTTGACAGGTAAAACTGCTTTCAACTATTGTTTTTGTTTCGCGGCAAGGCTTACTTATTCCAGCGTTCATAGGTGCATAATTTAAGTGCCCGTAATTTAATATTTTAATAATACAACATATGACTTTTTTATACCACCGTAGAGCAAATTTAATGTACTTTTCAAATTCGTAATAAAAAATACAATGTTCCATTTGAAATTTGAAAGTTGCTATGACTTCCTCAAAAACCGGAAGTGATACCAAGGATTCACATCCGCTATCATTTACTATACATGATACTGTATAAATCATGTATTTGACAAAAAACGCTAAATCAACAAATAAGAGAGATAAATGCTGGTTCATTTAAAAACAGACACCCTGTATAGGTACTGATTATAGAATTTTTTTTCAAAATTCGCAAAAATAAGAGTAGTGAAAATATAAGTTTCATTGGTTTGAACGTCCATTTAAATGTTTATTTATTAATTATTATTATTACATAAGAAGTGACTATTTGTAGATAGTCTGATACTATTTATAATTTTATTTTATAAATAACATAATAAATAAGCAGTTAAATAGATGTTCAAACCAATGGAATTTATATTGTCCCTATCCTTATTTTTGCGAAATTTGAAAAAATCTGTAATCAGTATATCAAATTATATAACGTATTAAAGTTGCGTGGAGAGGTATAGAAAGAGAAACACCCTGTATAGAATCTTTAATTTTTTTATTGTATAGAAACCCTGTATGTGAGCACATCTTTTATGGTGTGTTTTTAAACTAGGAATAGTAAAATCAAAATTATAGTGTGATTTATATTTCTTTGCATGTGACCACCACCATTTTTACACCCAACACGTTTAAATGTCAAATTGACGTGTTTTGTTTATTTTTTCTGTCAAAATGTTTGTTTAAAATTCAGTCTACCAGGTTCAGACTGTTGTTTGTGCCCTCCTAGTTTACCCCACAGTTTACATACTCAAGTAAAATAACCATACCAAAATCAGAAATAACGCATTTAATTATACGCTAACGCTATATATACGATATAATTATAAATTTCAATTGCTCTAAGCCCAAGGATTCACACACAAGGATTCTTTGATGAACTTTGAGAAAATGATGAAAAATTGCCTCTCAAATAATGCGCCGATTCTTTGAATCTTCAATGAGTCTTAGAAAAGAATTACTAATTCATGGATAGCTTCAAAACAGTGAATTTATTTTCCAGTATAGTATTAGACCGTGAGCTCATGACAGGTGATGGTCTCCGATTTCATACAGCATGCTTTTTGGAGGATAGCATATTGACCCTGTGCCAACATAGAAAAACGGGTATAAAACCTTTGCACGCTTTCCGGTCATATAGAAAATTGCATTTCCACTTGCACAAAACTTTTCCGAAATTTTCCACCCTTGGGCCAACGAGGACTGCATGCCAATTTGGTTATAGATGTTATGACACAAATATTAATTCTTTTCATCGGCATGCTGTATGAAAACGCGGAAAATCATATTTTTTTATTACAAGATCACGTGACCGCTTGAGCTCTTTGCGATCCTGCGAATCGCATGCCTATAATTTTTAAGACTTTAAATGTGTTTAAGTTTCTTTTGATAAAAGGGCATACATTATTAAATCAGAGAAAAACACAAAATTTTTGTGCAAGTGAAAAATGCATTTTTCATATGACCGAAAAGCGTGCAAGGGTTTATACCTGTTTTTCTTTATTGTCATAGGGTCAATATTCTATCCTCCAAAAGGTATGCCGTATGAAATTGGAGACCATCACCTGTCATGAGCTCCCGGTCTATATGAAAAATCCACGAACAAGGCTTAGAGTTACAAGTGAGCAACATTTTGCGAACCTCTCGTTGTCTCCTCGCACTCCCCAGTGATTGACGGAATGTCAGTCAGCACTCCGGTGACCTCTCTGACGTGACGTCACGGATCACGTGACTCCTGGGGTTGAGCTGATGAAGCCAGCGCAGGGAGAGACAGTGTAATTGCTGAGGTTGTAGTGTAGGGAGGCAAAGGACAGTTGGGGCAGTTAAGATGATTGCTTGTGGGCGATTGAGGCAGTGGGGTACAAAGAATGAACCGGGGTATGGTGATGATGTGGCAGTGTAATAATTTGTAATTTAAGCAGTATATCACTGAACAATCGTAGTCGTAATGTTGTAGATATTCCATTTCAGTTAAGAAAATAGTGGCACTGCGAATGCAGTCCGTTTTACACTCACATATTATATTAATTCAAACCTTTAATGCGGGTATTTTATTTCGTATATATTTTCTAGATTTGAATCTTCTTGTGTTGTTTTATTGTTTTATTTTTTGGTTTTAAACCCATTTCCAAATTTTGAGCTTTAAAATACCTGCATCAAAATATTCATCACATGAAAATTGAAATCTTATGATTATTAGATTCGGCATAAATGCAAACATAGGAAGATTCAAATCTAAAAAAGTTATAGTCAAAACCGAGTATGTGGAACTCAAGAATGGTACTGGGCTGTTCATTTAGTACAGTTCAACCTAATTTGTGTATCCGCCTTGTGTTGAAGAGACAAACTATTTTGCTAGATTTGCATTTATGTCAAATCTAAAATTTGCATTTTCCTCTAATGCAGGTATTTCATTACGTATAAACAAAGATTTGAATGTTTTTAGCATTTTCGTGTGTATGAATATTCTAGAATTTTATTTCCTGGTGTTGAATGACCACCCGCACTTATAATGTAACTATTCCAACTCTTGTTTTTCACCTCCTGATGCCACTCCTGCGTCTCCTGCCCAAGCCAAGTCTTAATTAAATCTCCGACGGTGTCGGAGACTCCTGCTCTCGCACGCTACCCGGCATTGAACCCTGGCCACTCTGAGCGCCTAACCAAGACACCGACTTCGCTAACCTAATTGATTGGATGTCGCAGGACCCTGCAACGTGCGATAGCGTCCCGGGCGAACTCGGACCGGCACTTTTTACCTTACGCCTCATATTCTATAAGGGTGGCCAATCAACACCAGAAAATATAAATCTAGAAAGATTCATACACAGGAAAATGCATGCACAAGAAGATTCAAATCTAGAAAATTTTTATGTAATTTAGAAACTATCGTATAAACGATTTTTTTGCTAATTTTTACGTTTTGTTGAAATAAACATTATAAACAAATAAATATTTTTTTCGCCAACCGTCCATATTTGATGCTATTATGTCATTGTTTTTTTGTCCAATTAGAGATTGTTACGATCACTATAGCAATTGTACAAAAAGTAAAATCACTTCTCGGTGCTTCCCGAACTAATAAAAAAATGATAGTTGTAATGGTAAAAACAAATTGGTATATTTACAGTTTACATTTTAATTGTTGCGTAGGTAATATAATATTATGTTTCATTTATCAAAAATGTTTGAGACTCGTAATATCGCTGAACTCCGCTGCGCGTCGTTTGGCAACCGTCTTACTCGTCCCAAAATCATGCATTTTTTGTATTAATGAAACAAATAACTATATTTTGGTCTTATTAAAATATAATTGAAAATGTTAGAAATGATATAAAATTGTAAAATTTAAATTACTACAAGAATGAGAGCACATTTTAAGTTGGGGTCCAGAAAGCTCCGTTTGTTAAAAGCACTTAGAAGAACAAAAATACAGCTGATTCGAATTCGGTTGGGAATTCATTGCACGTTTCCAGGACCTCACATGGCGGGGTTTGTGTCTTGTCGGGTTGGGAGGGATGAGAAAGAAGAGGTGACAGTGTCACAGTAGTCAGTTGGAGAGATTAAAATCTGTCACTGGCGGACAGCAGAGCAGCACAAGACAGTTCAGTTACGAAGGGGAGAAAAGAGAAAACGCAGGTGGAAGAAAAAGTTCCAATTGAGAAATTGGGGAATTGATTGTTGAGAATTTATTGGATCTTTTGTTATTTGTAAGTTCCAAGAATGTAAATCTCAAGGCTAAATAAATGGTTCTTTCATGTTCTTGCTATATCCTGAAAAAAGAAATTCACTGTTTTGAAGCTATGATTCAATTTAGCGCCGCCGTTATTTGACAGGCAATTATCACCATGATACTTTTTTCAGGATTCAGACGCGTGAAAGAATCCTTGTGTGAACAAGGATTTAGGCCTCCACACCCAAGTTAGGTAAAAATGTGACTTCATTCATTATGTTTCTCTTGGAAAAAATCTTTAAGGATATTCACTCGGGAGGCGTGGGGTAAGGGGAAATGTTCTATGATCACAATGTAAAAGACTGTAGGGTGATAACTTTTAAATGTGTTTAATTCGAAAAAAAAATTTAATTGAATTTTTAATGTTAATTCATTATCTAATGTCATAACTGATTACGTGAAATTGTTATTTAAATTTTTAAGCAGTTAATTTTGCAATATAAATATACTGAAATAATGGTGCAAACAACGGCAGCAATGTAAAACGTAGAACTAGTTTTCGCTCCACATAGTTGGTTGCCTGGGTGGCACCTAACCTCTCAGCTCTCAACTTATATATTTTACCATTTTTCTCATTTATATATCCGAAATTTAAAAAAGTTAATAATTTATTGATTTAATTTATAAAAATAATAACAGTTAAAAACTTAATAATTAATTAGAACCGTTGACTTTTTAATAATAATATTTGCCAATAAAAAAACTGTATGCCTCATGACGTCTTTACTGTCTTTACTTTATTCAGTTTGAGTGTTAATTAATAGATAAATACTCTTCATGAACACGGTAAAGCTCGATTTGAAAAATCTTAGGACATAGATAAACTTTTGTAGTTACTATGTGCAAATTTTCTGATTTTTCTCTGTATTTTTTGATTAACTTTATGCGTCATTTATGCGATGTTCCATTTAATCCTATGCTATAAACTCGATTTTTAAAATTTATTTTCTCTATAACTAAGCGGAAAAAATCTGAGAAAATTATTATAAAGAACGATATTCTCAATTTTTATTTAATTCTTTGTATTTTTGATATGACAAGTGAATATAACTTACCTAATTAAAGTGTAAATAATTCAAGTCATCTTATATGTCTCATTTTAAAGATTGATTTTGTTCTCTGCCTACACATTTTTTCTCACATAGTATAAGCCAAATATATGGTATAATTATTATGCATAATGTCGTAAACAGATTGTAAAATTAAGCTTTTTATAAAAAGCCTTTGCATGTATACATGGTTATAAAACACAATGTCACATAATTTTATTTTACTCAAGAAGTGTATTAGGTTTGTAGTAAAACGAGTATTTAAGACTCAGGAAGGGTATTGAGTTTTTTATTTAATTCAGTGCAATCAGAGTTTGTACCAAAACCGAGTCTGTGTAATTCAAGTAAGGTATTGAGTTGTTTATTTAGTTCAGTTCAGAGTTTCTACCAAAAGCCTCGGCATATTATGTACCTAATAAAATTATATGACATTATATGCCGAGTAATTTAGAAAAAGACTAGACGTTTTATAAACCGACTGATTTTAAAATTATCCTACGAAACATAATACTATTCAATAGGATCAAAACGACAGTGACACAAAATGTCGGTTTGATAAGTTTTTTTTACTTACTATAATTACCAAAAATTCAATGTTAAGTTTTTATATTATTTAACTTTGATGTTTTGCAAGAGTAGAAAAAATAGTGTTGTAAATATGTTGCTTTGGATAGGACCAAACAATGTTTCAAAATTTGAACCTCTTTCTTGTGGTATTTGAAAACACAGTTTTTACTTTTTTCCGCTATTCATCACGTTTCAATGTGATGTGAAACTTGCTAGACACAAACGCTACGATGTAAACTAAACGTAGAATAGTAGAAACGCAGCGTGTTTTTCTCTTTCCATTCTCGTATTCTCATTCGTAAGAAATATAACCAGTTCCAATGACAACCGAACCGGAAATAAATTTCACTTAACTTTATAAACTTTCACAAACACAATGGAAATGAAGATATATCTGCAGATAAACAATTTTCTTTAAAGTTTGCCTGTTATGAAGGATAAACAGTGGGAGAGACTCCTGCACCAAACTTATAATTACAAACTAATTAGGTTTTCTCTTTCTCAACTGATGCTTAGAAAGGAATTATAACGATGTTTCATTCACTTCGATCTAAAACGTTTTACGTTGCACAAATCAAATAAACTAACAACTCAACTAAGTCACGTCGATTATCAATTTAAACTTTGAAGTTACTGTGTCAAAAGTCGGAAATTCGTATAAGTATGTGACTAACGTTCTGTTCTTAATATATCTGTTCTTAATATAAGTTCACATACCTAAATAATTTTTGGATATGTAACATGTGTGAGAAATTGAAGTAAAATAATTAAATTAATGACATCAGCGAATAGTTTTCTATTCTATCATAGTACCACTGAGCACTGGATTATTCAAGGTACCTACTATTAAAAATAAATTTCATGGACAACTGAATACTAGAATCACATTCTATTAGAATTAGAATAATTATTAGTAATGTAGACACTAGGGCTGATGAAATGTGTCCTTTCTGTTTACCTTTTAGAGAGAGAGCCATACATAATGTGTGCATTCTATGACGATAAACAACGGTATAATGTTTTTTTAATAGCAATGGTAACTCGTTGGTCCAGTAGGGATCTTTCTCTCTCACACAGGGTAAACAAAAATACCACAAATCTACAGTATTGCTAAGATACGGAGTGTACACTCCTGTGTTTATATTATACATACCGGAAGTTTTTTTTATTAGTAAACATTGGGTATGTCATTACCATAGTTACAGTGTTACAGAATGACAGCAATGTATTAAAGCGTTTTTTTATAAGTAGTCCAGTCAGGAGAGTCTAAAATTGATTAAAACCCAAGACTAATACATAACCAAGTGAAATTTGGCATGTGAGTAGTTAAGAACATACAGAAAAAAAAAATTCGCTCCACCTTGGTATGCTCCGCTTCCCACAAAAATTTTCAGTTGAAACTCAAAATTTTCTTGTACCTAACGCATTTTCCTAGAAAACTATCAAAGATTTTGGAAAACTTTTTTGACAGGATGAAAGCTGAGGAAATTTTCTATCAAAATGGTCTTTGAAAATTTTTCATAAGTAGCACGTCCAGGGAAGTTAGGAAATGAATCGGAAATTTTTAGGGACAGCAGATATCGAGATGCGGTTTTCTGCATTGTGTTTAGAAAGCTTCCAGGAAAAAAGTCTATATCGTCTGGTTATGCCATTTTTCGAAAAATGCATTCTGGTGCAATAAATGCATTTTGCAAATGCATAATTACTTGCAACATTATAAGAACGACTGGAAACTCGGAAAAATCGTTACTCGGGGGTTTTCGGGGATGTCGAATTCAATTCTGCCATTAGAATTATAGTACGGGAGCCGGGCGCACGTAGTGTCCCTGATATTCCCGCTTGTAAGCCTTTGTCACGTTTGGTGAGAATACCCAGCAGAGTGCAAAAGACGCACGACTTCCAGGTAACCATGTGCCATTCCCCCCCGGTGGGGGGATGAAAAAATCGCAAAATTCGCATATTTTGGGCCGTCTTAAACTTGGCCAAATGATCAATGGCTATGCAAAGACCCTCTCGACATCAGTTTAAGACGATTATGGTGTGCCGGACCCGGAAAAACGGGCCCTCAAACTTGGTCACATGATCAATGGAGATGCGAAAACCTCCTATAGTCCAGTCAAATTAGAGTTTCACCTCGGAATGAGAGATAATAAGCTGGAAACTCGTATACATCTTCATTTTGGCGTTCTAAAAGTTGTCTCAAAAGTCTCATAAAATCTCGTGTCTGCGTCGTAAGTTATTCGAGGTCAAAGGTCACAAAACTCGGTTTTTCGAGATTATCTAGGTTTCTATAGCTCCAATGATATTAACCTATTATAAAAATTGTAGAGAATAAAATTTCCTACAACTTTAGTATTAAAAAAAAATTCTCCGATCAATAGTTCAAAAGTTACGGGCGAAAGAAATAGGAACGCTTTTTAAAAATTTAATTATGGCATTACTTTATGTCATAATATACAAAAACGACTGTAACTTTTCAACACATTAAATTATTGACTTCCGGTCTGAAGCATTCAATTCTTAAGACTATTTTCAATCTACAATACAATTTTTAAAATTTTGGAGGTCCTAGTTTAGCCAAAATTTAAACAAAAAAAATAATTATTTTTTTTGTATCTTCTTAAATGATTGTGTTTAATCAGCTCTAATTTTTGAATGAATCGAGATATCAACTTTCGGTTTTCAGCATTGAATTCCTGAGACTTTTTGCTATAAGGTACATTATTTCAAAAATGGTTTAAAGAACTTTGTTGACCTGAAATTTTAAGTTTTTCTCCGAGAGAATATAGTGAAATTTTAGTTTTGTTATAAATTATTGTATTTAATCAGCTCTAATTTCTGAACTAATTAAGATATCGACTTCCGGATTTCAGCATTGGATTTCTGGGACGTTTTTCTATAAGAAACAATATTTTTAAAATCTTTTAAAGGTATGTGATGACCTAAAATTTAAAGTAATTTATAACAAAACTAAAATTTCACTATATTCTCTCGGAGAAAAACTTTAAATTTCAGGTTTTTTTAACCATTTTTGAAATAATGTACCTTATAGCAAAAAGTCCCAGGAATTCAATGCTGAAAACCGAAAGTTGATATCTTGATTCATTCAGAAATTAGAGCTGATTAAACACAATAATTTAAGAAATTACAAAAAAATAATTATTTTTTTTGTTTAAATTTTGGCTAAACTAGGACCTCCAAAATTTTAAAAATTGTATTGTAGATTGAAAATAGTCTTAAGAATTGAATGCTTCAGACCGGAAGTCAATAATTTAATGTGTTGAAAAGTTACAGTCGTTTTTGTATATTATGACATAAAGTAATGCCATAATTGAATTTTTAAAAAGCGTTCCTATTTCTTTCGCCCGTAACTTTTGAACTATTGATCGAAGAAAATTTTTTTTAATACCAAAGTTGTAGGAAATTTTATTCTCTACAATTTTTATAATAGGTTAACATCATTGGAGCTATAGAAACCTTGATAATCTCGAAAAACCGAGTTTTGTGACCTTTGACCTCGAATAACTTACGACGCAGACACGAGATTTTATGAGACTTTTGAGACAACTTTTAGAACGCAAAAATGAAGGTGTATACGAGTTTCCAGCTTATTATCTCTCATTCCGAGGTTGAGCCCATTTTTACTTCTCCGATCTATGTAATAGAGGGAAGTATTGTAATCGTGATTTTTTGACAGTTCGAGATTTTGGTGAATCTTCACGTTTTAGACCCTACTGAACCCAAAAAACATAATTTTAAAAAAAGTCGGTCTGTCGGTCTGTCGGTCTGTGGGTCTGTGGGTCTGGATGTTGCATAACTTAAAAACGCGTTGGAATTTTGGACTGAAATTTTATATTTAAGATCTTGACCCAAATTCTGACTTCAAGTTCGTTAATGAGCTTTATTCAACCAGTGGTACCAACTTTATAAACATAACTTTTTTATTTTTATCAAAATACTATCGTGTGTGGTATCAAATTAAAGCTCTCGAGAAAAGAATTCTAGTAGAAAAACAAAAATAACATATAAACGATCGTCAATTTTTTTAAAAAATAAATTATTCAAATTATACCGAGTTTGGTGTCAATTTAAAGCGCTCGGGGAGATAAGTTTAGTAAAAATGTAAAAAATGATATTTATGTGATTTTCAATTGTTTCTCAAAAAATTATTCAATTTTTTTTATTTAACCAGTGGTACCTACCAACTTTATAAACATAACTTTTTTATTTTTATCAAAATACTATCGTGTGTGGTATCAAATTAAAGCTATCGGGAAAATAATTCTAGTAGAAAAATAAAAATAACATTTAACCGATCATTAATTGTTTTTTTTTTTATAAATTATTCAAATTATACCGAGTTTGGTGTCAATTTAAAGCGCTCGGGGAGATAAGTTTAGTAAAAATGACATTTATGTGATTTTCAATTGTTTCTCAAAAAATTATTCAATTTTTTTTATTCGACCAGTGGTACCAACTTTATAAACATAACTTATTTTATTTTTATTAAAATACTATAGTGTGTGATATCAAATTAAAGCTTTCGGGAAAATAATTCTAGTACAAAAATAAAAATAACATTTAACCGATCGTCAATTTTTATATTATACATCATTCAATTTATACCGAGTTTGGTGTCAATTTAAAGCTCTATGTAGGGGAGATAAGTTTAGTAAAAATGTAAAAAATGACATTTATGCGATATTCAATTTTTTCTCAAACAATTATTCAAATTTCTTCAAGTTCTCTGAAGAAAAAATTTAGTCGGAGAATTAATAACAATCATTTAAACTATGGTCAGTTGTTTTTACCTCCCGCATTATATTTTATATAAGGGGAAGTTTTGTGAGGAGTTTTTCGAGTGTGAGTTTTTAGTGAATAAGTACGTTTTACAATCCATAGAATACGAATAAAGTATTTTCGAGATGATGTTTTGTGGACGATAACTCAAATAATATCAAACATTTAACAACCAAATTTTAATACAAATCTTAAGAATCCAGTTATTTTTGTAGCAACCCCCAAACCGGACGTAGTACTTTGCGTAAATATTTCGATAAATAATTAATTTATCACAATATTTTCTATTTCAAATGATGGATTATATTTTTGTCATCATGTCATCTACAAATCGTATTTAAAATTTTTATCTGTACATGATACTATTTAGAAAATAAGAGTATGAAACATAAAATTAAAGGCGTTACGAAAGTAAGTTATTAAAACTTATAGTCGGGGAAGTACTGTGCTGGCCACAGCAGATTTTTTGCTTAAATGACTGGACTATAGAGATCAGTTTAAGACGATAATGGTGTGCCGGATCATGCCGTCAAGAGTAATGAACAAATATTTTAAGACTAGTCAACCGTGCCTGAAAGGCGGAATTTAGGCTCGCGTAGTCCGTAAGCGTAGGGTTTTCGCATCCCCCTTGATAATTCGACCAAATTTAAGACGGCCCAAAATATGCGAATTTTGCGATTTTTTTTGCAACTTTGAGGGCCCGTTTTTCGGATCCGGCACACCATTATCGTCTTAAACTGATCTCTAGGAGGTTTTCGCATCTCCATTGATCATGTGACCAAGTTTAAGACGGCCCAAAATGTGCGAATTTTGCGAAATTTTTTTTGCAACTTTGAGGGCCCATTTTCCGGGTCCGGCACACCATAATCGTCTTAAACTGATGTCGAGAGGGTCTTTGCATAGCCATTGATCATTTGGCCAAGTTTAAGGCGGCCCAAAATATGCGAATTTTGCGATTTTTTCATCCCCCCACCGGAGGGGAATGGCACATGGTTACCTGGAAGTCGTTCCTCTTTTGCACTCTGCTGGGTATTCTCACCAAACGTGACAAAGGCTTACAAGCGGGAATATCAGGGACACTACGTGCGCCCGGCTCCCGTACTATAATTCTAATGGCAGAATTGAATTCGACATCCCCGAAAACCCCCGAGTAACGATTTTTCCGAGTTTCCAGTCGTTCTTATAATGTTGCAAGAAATTATGCGTTTGCAAAATGCATTTATTGCACCAGAATGCATTTTTCGAAAAATGGCATAACCAGACGATATAGACTTTTTTCCTGGAAGCTTTCTGAATACAATGCAGAAAACCGCATCTCGACAAAGGCTTACAAGCGGGAATATCAGGGACACTACGTGCGCCCGGCTCCCGTACTATTACCCGCGGGCGCTCGTGAGTGGCTCTGCGGGGGTGTTTGGGAGGGAAATTGCAGCGTCCATGAAAATCGCTCGAAAATAGTTACTCGGGGGTTTTCGGGGATGCCGAATTCAATTCTGCAATTGAAATTAGCCGGGGGCGGCTCTGCGGGGGTGGGAAATTGCAGCGTCCATGAAAATCGCTCGAAAATCATTACTCGGAGGGTTTTCGGGGATGCCGAATTCAATTCTGGCATTAAAATTAGCAGGGGCAGCTCTGCGGGGGTGGGAAATTGCAGCGTCCATGAAAATCGCTCGAAAATCGTTACTCGGGGGGTTTTCGGGGATGCCGAATTCAATTCTGGCAATAAAATTAGCCGGGGGCGTTCGGGGGCGGTTCTGCGGGGGTGAGAAAATTGCAGCGTCCTTGAAAATCGCTCGAAAATCGTTACTCGGGGGTTTTCGGGGATGCCGAATTCAATTCTGCCATATTTTCAATATCTATGAATGAAATTGTAAACTCGTAGAGGATTATCTTCACAAATCATCCCCAATCACATGCAACTATTTGGAGGGTTGTGTGTTGTACGTCCGAAAATATGAAATATAAATTAAAGAAATTGATAAATTATTTATTTATGTTTTCTACACTTAAGAATTAGGTAGATACATTAAAACCAACTAAATGCTCAAAATTGGAACCATTAATTTCTAAACAATATCCTAAACGATTATAAAAGTATTTATAGCATTAGTTATTTGCTGGGAAGTAATATTTTGGGAAGCAGCACTAATTCGATTTTTTAATTGTTCAACATTCATTCTGTCACCATTGTACAAATTATTTTTTAAGTGTCTACCTAGTTCTTAGATGTAGAAAACATAAATAAATAATTTATCATTTCTTTAATTTATATTTCATATTTATTTTTGTATGCTAATTATCTCTATGTTTACTGATAAAAAAATCTGACGTGGACACCATATGACTTCCTTGTACGCCAATTAGACTGTTCATACTTTTCTTAATAACTAAAATGTAGAATAATATAAAAATATAATAACCGTATTTGATTTATGCGGAAAATACCAAAAAATACATAGAGTCAAGTGCCCTTTTGGCACGGACGATCGCAACCAAAAATATGAGGTGATGAACTAGATGCAACATGAGTCTCAAATACAAAATTTCAACTTTCTACGACATACCGTTTTTGAATAATGCGAAAAATACCAAATAGTGCCCCTTTCGCAACCAAAAATAGGAAGTGCACAACTAGATGCTATAACAGTCCTAAATACAAAATTTCAACTCTCTACGTCTAACCGTATTTTGAGTTATGCGACATACGTACGTCCGGACGTCCGCACGTCCGTCCGTCCGTACGTACGTACAGATGTCACGACGAAACTAGTCATAATGGATGCAGAAAAGGTTAAAACGGATATTTCCGTCAAAATCTATACTTTTACTCCGTACAAGAAAGTAAAAATGCGTGATTTTGGGATGAGTAAGACGATTGTCGGACGACGCGCAGCGAAGTCTCAAACAAGCATTTTTTGTATTAATCCGAGAAATTATTTACTTATTGTACAATTGTAATAGTGATGATTAATAATACTTAAATAGCCACCTTTTATTACAAAAAACAATGACATCATAGCATCAAATGCCGGTGGCTGGCGAATTTGTTTTATTTAAAATTGTAATTTATTACACAGATAAATGTTTTACAAACTTGGGTGAATACAACAAACACTCACTTAAGTATGGGATGCGAAGTTATAAACGCTACTGAAAACTTAAATTATTGTGTTAAGGCTTGTCCCATACTGGATCCGCTCCGCTCAGCTCCGCTCCGCTCAGCTCAGATCCGCTCCGCTCAGCTCCGTCACTTTTTCACACACTGAATCCGCTCCGCTCATCAATCAGCTCCTACCGAACCGTCCTTGTCAACTTGTGAGTCTATGCCGTGAAACTGTTGAGTGTGCTGTGAAATATGAATACGAGCAGTAGTGACATTGAGGAAGAAGCAGTGATTATTGATATGGCCCTTGTTGAACATGAAAACCAAAAAAAGAAAAAAAGACTTTGGTTATAATCAGATCACAAAACCCTATAGCTACGTGCTAAGTGATAACTTGACTTGGTTACAATGAATAAAAATGTGTCTTGTATTGTATTGTATTGTCAGAGGTCACTCAGTGTTGATGATAGTAGGGTGGGAGTGGCACACTTGGTGCGCCTGCGTGTTAGCATCCGCCGCTTCAGACTTCCAGTCAAATATTCTTGGAGAGCGGAACGTTCTGAGCGGAGCGGAACGTTCTGAGCGGAGCGGAACGGAGCTGAGCGGAAACGAGCTGAGCGGAAGCGATGTGTGGGTTTCTGTTTAAATACATGGGTTTTATATTTTTCTTAGCTGAAAGGGTTGAGCTGAGCGGAGCGGAGCGGATTCAGTGTGGGACAAGCCTTATGATGAAACCAAATGGAAATATAATAACTTTACTACCTGGATTAGCTACAGAAAGATATACAGCAATTGGTACAAATATTACACAAAATAGGTATTTGTACACTGCAGGTTTGAAAAATACTATAATTATCAAAATATCTATTATATTGATTCATTTATTACATTGAACTACCATTAGAAGAAACAGAAATAGGTTCTTGGCAATGTCAACATTGGAGTGGTTGGAGTAGACCATACCCATACATCACCGTAAATGTCTACTTAAATGTGTCTATGGACGATAGTAAAATATCATACAAGGTTTGTTTTATTTTGATTGTATCTGTACTTGAAAATAACTTGTTTATTTTTATTTAGGCCTATAATAATAATAAATACAATTTCATCTACGCAACGTCCAGACAAATGTTAAAGATGCTTAAGTACTAATTATATTCTGTATATTGTAATCTTGTTATTTTTTCGCTGAAATAGAATTAATTTCTAATCTGAAGTGTTTTTACATTATCAAATATGCAAACTTCAATCTATCTTCTGTATGTTTAATTGTATGTTTATTTTTTTATCTTAAGAGGTGATTTTCAATATTACAAGAGCAATCTTTTTTGAGAATCTGTATCAGTTCATCTCAGGTCGTTCTCAAAGAACAATGAAATCAATAATAATAAACATTTTTCTTATAGTTATATTATGTTCTTCTCTGAACACAACAATTTTTTCATCATTAAATATCTCTATAATAACTGAAACTTTTTTAGATGCTGCAAAATCTGAAGCATATTTAGAACCTAGTACTATAAGTACTCAAATTGGAGCCAGTTATGTAGGAATGCTAAAACACAATACAATAACACCAGAAGAATGTTATATACACGATATCGAAAGAAATCTTCTTTATAATGTTGATCTTCATCAAGAAGGAGTGCCGCCGGAATTGTTGTCTTCAAATACTCAAATGTCTTCAGTAAGTTAAGTATAGATGATGTTACTAGCACACCACTAAACTAATTATATAATGTACAGCTTGTTGCAACAAAAGCAGATGGTACAGATTATATAACAAGCTTAGGAAATGGAATATGCGGTTTTAAAATGGATTCAATATCGCAAAATACTGCGGTATATTGGAATATGTCGATGGTAGATCTAAATCAAATTGTTTATTCTGGTAAACTTACTGTAGTAATAAGAAGTAAGTAGGTATATATTATCGTTGTGCTACATATTTACCATTCTATTTTTACCACTCCAACTTTTACCACAGCATTTTTACCACCATTCTTTTTTACCGCTATCCTGTTTTACCGTTAACCCATTTTTTACCACTCAATTATTACCACTCCAACTATTACCTCTGCACTACCACCATACTTTTTACCGCTATTCCGTTTTACCATTAATAGTTTGTGGGGCTCTAGTACGGTTTTGTTAGCTTTGTTAGTGTAGTAAATACCAAAACCGAGTTTGTGGGGCTCTAGTACGGTTTTGTTAGCTTTGTTAGTGTAGCAAATACCAAAACCGAGTTTGTGGGGCTCTAGTACGGTTTTGTTAGCTTTGTTAGTGTAGTAAATACCAAAACCGAGTTTGTGGGGCTCTAGTACGGTTTTGTTAGCTTTGTTAGTGTAGTAAAAACAAAAACCGAGTTTGTGGGGCTTTAGTACGGTTTTGTTAGTGTAGTAAATACCAAAACCGAGTTTGTGGGGCTTTAGTACGGTTTTGTTAGCTGTGTTAAAAAAGAGACGGTGGTAAAAATGGATTGGTAAAAGAACACGTTGGTAAATATGTTGGTGGTAAAAAGAATTAATGGTAAAAATAGGGACGGTGGTAAAAATGGATTAGTAAAAGAATACGTTGGTAAATACGTTGGTGGTAAAAAAGAATTGGTGGTAAAAAGGGACAGTGGTAAAAAATGGATTGGTAAAAGTATAATGTTGGTAAAAAATGGATTGGTATAAGAATTACGGTGGTAAAAAAGGGACGGTGGTAAATAAGGATCGGTAAATATGGGGGCAAATCATATATTATTCACAACTTCGTCCATATATTTTAATGGCATAATGCCTCGTTTTCATGTATGCGGAATACCAAAATACCAAAAAATACATAGAATAAAGTGCCCTTTTGGCACGGAAGATCGCAACCAAAAATATGAGGTGATAAACTAGATGCAACATAGTCTCAAATACAAAATTTCAACTTTCTACGACATATCGTTTTTGAATAATGCGAAAAAATACCAAATAGTGCCCCATTAGCACGGACGATCGCAACAAAAAATAGCAGGTGTTCTGCAAATGCAAAAACAGTCCAAAATAAAAAATTTAAACTTTCTACGTCTAACCGTATTTGAGACGTACAGACGTCACGACGAAACTAGTCATAATAGATTCAGAAAAGGTCAAAACTGATATTTCCATCAAAATCTGAAAACCGAAATTTTTCGCGATTACAATACTTCCTTTTTACTCCGTACAAGGAAGTAAAAACGCTCTAATACATTGCTGTCATTCTGCAACACTGTAACTATGGTAATGAAATTACTCTATGTTTACTTATACAGAGAGTTTTTTTTATAAGTAAACATAGGGCATGTCATTACCATAGTTACAGTGTTACAGAATGACAGCAATGCATTAGAGCGTTTTTTTTATCATTAAACATAGGGATAATAATTAACATACGAAAATAAATATGAAATATAAGTTAAAGAAATGATAAATTATTTATTTATGTTTTCCACACTTAAGAACTAGGGAGATACATTAAACTAATGAGAATTTAAGAACTAGGTAGACACTTAAAAAATAATGTGTACAATGGTGACAGAATGAATGTTGAACAATTAAAAAATCGAATTAGTGCTGCTTCCAAAATATTACTCCCCAGCAAATGCTATAAATTATTTTTATAATCGTTTAGGATATTGTTTAGAAGATAATGGTTCCAATTTTGAGCATTTAATTCGTTTAAAAAAATTCTCATTAGCTTAATGTAGGTATCTACCTAGTTCTTAAGTGTAGAAAATATAAATAAATAATTTATCATTTCTTTAATTTATATTTATTTTAGTATGTAATTATCCCTATGTTTACTGATAAAAAAGACGCTCCAATACATTGCTGTCATTCTGTAACACTGTAACTATGGTAATGACCTGCCCTATGTTTACTAATAAAAAAAACTCCCGGTATAAACATCTCTCTGTTTAAAATATAATAAATTTATAATGTTTATGTAAGAAAAACTACTTTATACTACAAATACTACAATTTTTTTTAATTTTAGCGGAAAATATTTTAAAAACTTAATTAAATAATGTCCTGCAATCAAAATATAAAAATTTAGAAATACAAATCATCATCTAGGGAGAAGGGGGCAGTATAGAACAAAATTTTCAAATTCATTTTTAAGTATATATTTTATTATATTGCTTATTAAAATAACAAAATTATTATAAAATATAACAACATTTTGTCTATCGTTTGATGCCAAAAACTAAAAAATTTAATTGATTCTGCCCCAAAGCAGGGGCAGTTTTGTTTTGTTCTGGGGCAGTAATGAACACACATATATGAGGCAGAAGATTTTTAAAGTAATGCAAAAAAACATAGTTTTATTACTACAGGAAACTTATTTAATAGTATAAGAATTGAAATTATTAAAGGAAAAACTAAATACTTGTGTTGTTCGAGCTATTGGTCCACTAGTAATTTCATAACAATGTCTTCCGCTCGAACAGTTGATTTATCAAGAATTTGAGGAAAATAAAACTTCATTCCATCAGTCTGTTTCCTCATAAAATTTATCTCGTAATCATCGTCATCTTTTTCTTCTATGACTTGCCCAACGTAATATTTTATACTTTCCGAACTGCCCCACATCAAAATTCAACACATACTTATTTTTAAAATTAAGGTTATAACTTTTACTCAATACTTTAAATAAATATTAGAATTACGTAAAATTATTCCGAATCCTTTAAATTCAATAGTGTATCCTTAAAGTATTAGAAATTAACTAAACTTAAGTTAGTAAATTCTTATAAGTAAAATCTTAAATACTTACAATTTAGGTACACAAACTGTTCACCATACATAAAATACTAGGTATGTTATATATTGAAATATTTCACTTTTCAAGAAAATCACCATTAATAGTACAATCAAAATGCAACAGATGACGACATAATGTTAAACAGCAAAATTAAATTTTAAGATGTTCTATACTGCCCCTAGTTCAAAACTGCCCCCTTCTCCCTAATGGTTCTGGGTTGTTAATTTAGTTCATTCGATCTAATTTAAAAAAAATTTAAATCTTCCTGCGTTTGCTATTTCCTGTGTTTGCATCTTGCATTTATTAAAAATCTAAATTTCTTGATTTGAATCTTCCTGGTTAATGAATCTTTTAATTCAGGTGATGAAGATTTCTGTGTTTGAATATTTTAGATTTTTATTTGTATCTGTCAAATGGGCCCGGTGCCCATTGTACCTATACATTTGTTTATAAGTCAGTTTTATAGACATGGCGGAAGGTTGTGTGTTGGCCACATCAGATTTTTTACATCATTTATTAACATAGCATCTTTTAAATGATTATTAAAATTTTATTATAAACAATTTCCAATTTAAAATCTATATTTGTTAAGAACATTGTTATGAAAATAACTGGTACAAATTTCGTAACTACCTAAATCTGCAGTAGTGTCTGAGTAATTTGAAAATAAATTGAAAAAGAAATATGAAAATCGGACCACTAGCCTTGTTGCCATGTACACTCCGGCCTGATACATAGAGAAGGCGTGGCTTAAACCCGCGCAGCTACTGACTCAATGCAATCCTGAAATCTAAATTGAAAGCAACCCTAACAACTCATTCTAATCCCTCTAATCCTGACCTCTAACAATTCTTCAGTCTCAAGCTCTATCTGCTCGAGTGTTAGATCAAGATGTCCTCTCGATGTCATCTTCTGTGTCCACGTATCGCACTTTTGCACGGTGTGTTTGTTTTAATTAAAGCGCTGTGTGGGCTGTGACGTCACTAAGTCGCTCGGATGACATCAGGGAATGCGTTTGATCTTTGCGGGTTACGCACAAGAAGATTGAACGGGATTGGGATTGGGACTAGGCAGTAGTGTGGAAAGAAAGTGGCTTTTGTTTAGCGGGAAATCGTGCGATAAAGCCGCAGAACTACTGTTTTTTTTCGATTCTTGTATCAGTTGTATGTTGTACTTACAGTCAAAGAATGGCATTCCAATGTATGAATTAAGTTCAATCATATGTATGATGTAGCTGTCATGCCTTTTTAAATAAACTTTGTAACAAACACAATACGTGACGTTTGTAAAATGTTTATTCAGGCAGTTATTTTGCCAACTATGTTTACATTCATATACGATTTTCAATTGCGCGCTTTTGTCGTAAATGTCAAACTGAATTAGTTTTTCACGGCATGTATAATGTAATAATTTTTTTACTTTCATTAGGTTATAGACACTTTATTTGCGTTAGGAAATGAATTCCGTTATTTCACGCAATGGTCTTTATTTCACTCTTTTCATTTAATAATGTACACATATAAAACTACATTTATTTAAAAACTTATGGACCACATTGTAAAGAAACTTCAATATAAAATGGTTTTGACTTGCAATCGCATATTTTCTGCATAAATTGAGAAAAACTCGAATAAAAATGTCGTTTATAGATAACCTATTTTGGATGTATTTGTTTTTTTATGTCAAAATTTGTAAGTGTCATTAAATGTCAAAATTTTGAAAAATGCACTTAGTCGAACGAAAGTAGAAAAAATATTCTATGGAACACATAAGAAATCTCGATATATAGTACTATCTTTCTTATGTGTTTACAGAATTTGGTAACTATACCTTCGTTTCCTTACTTTTTACATAAATAGCTATTACGTATATTTTTAATAATAATAATAAATCAAATGATAACGTTATGCTTTATTACTACATTAGTAATAAAGTAAATCAAATTCCAATTTAGACGGTTAAATTAATCTTGACAATTCCACTCATAGTTTTTTATCCAATCAAAACACAATATTTTTCTGAATTGTACAAATCACAGACAAACTACAGTGACAATTTTCACTAGTGAAAATTACACTGACAATTTTCACTACTGAAAATTGCCGCGAAGCGTTGCTTAGATATTATGTCAGTTGATGATTGTTTTAAAAATACATTACTTTTTTTGGAATATAGTATATTACATTACAAGTCATGAAAATGTTTCATTGCAGACGAGGAGGCGTTTGAAGAATGCGAGGATGCGCAGCGTCCGAGTATTTCTTCAAAGCCTCCGAGTCAAGCAAAGACATTTTTATGACGCGTGATGTATTCTATTTTTTTAAATCGGCAATTAAGCTTAAAATTATTAAAAAATTAGGTTTGCATAAATCATCAGAGCTGTGACAAATCATCAGAGCTGTAACAAATTTTAGAAAAAGTTGTCATGACAAGTAAACAAAGTTGAAAGTAAAAATGAATTTTGAATGAATAGAATTTTCATGCCTAGTCATGAAAATCTTACTTTCATGCCGCAAATTAGTCTGGAAATGACGATTTTCATGCTGATTTTGAAAAAAATAAAATAATTCGAGAAATTGTCAAGCCGAATAGGTACCATACGTGACTATGATTTTTTGGTAATTTTTGCCGTCTGGTCACGACTGCTTGTTGCGTCGAAAATAAACAAGAGTGCGTAGCACGAGTATTTATTTTAATTGCCGGCAAAATCATAGTCACTAATGGTATTATATATGACAATATTTTTAAAAATACAATGTAAACGTAGAATGTGACGTCATCAGATTGAAATGGCATTCTTAAAGCAGAATTAAACCACTAAAGTATATATGTTATCAAAAATACTTATTTGATATTACACGTGAATAAATTTTAATGTTCTTTAGTGACCAGGTAAAATTCTACTACATTCCACATGAAAACCTCAAGTATTATGAATCATTTGCCGTCTCTTTTATATAACGGATGTACAGTGGGTTGCCAAATTATTAGGGACACTTGATAATTATTGTGTTTTTTACCTTCCGCCTAAAAGACAGCAGGTATAGCGTTCGTGAAAAAAATTGATGTCGAGATTTTTGTCAATAAGCACTACTGACAAAAACCTCGACATTGAATTTTTTCGCGAACACTATACCTGTTTTAATCTATTTAAACATAATTTTAATCCGGTTACTGTATGCCTACCTTCAAATAATAATCTTATACCATAATGCTGTGTCACTAACAATTTGCCGTTATATATTTTATACTTATTTTAAATAAAATATCTGGTTAAATATTATTATATCATTTTAATTCTAAATAACGCAAGTACGGTTCTACAACTACTACTACTACAGATAGGCTAAGAAATCCTAAATTTTTCAGGAAGATTGGTAGGAACCCGTCTTGTACAAGCAATTATATACCTTAGATGTATGTAAATAACGGCCATTTTCCTTTGTTATTTATTTTGTCATCTGTGGTTTTGCCCTATTGTTGTCTCTAATGATTGGATTACAAAGTCAGGAATATGAAAAATCCATCGGATTGTAATGTTTTTTTATTGTTTGGAAAGGATCAATTTTAATACCCCCTTACTCAAATTGCGATATCTAACCTCATATGAACCGTGCACTCATTCAAATTTGACTTTTTTCGATTCAAAAACTTACCTTTTACCTTTATGTTTTGGGTGGTGACTTTGTTGCAAACAATGATAAAGAAATTTTAAAAACGTAATTTTAAGGCGCTACACTTGTTGACTGCAATATTGCTGCAATAGAATCAGAATTTACGATTACGGCTATATTGCTCAAAATAAAAATCTGAAATTTACCATGAGTAATTACGAAACATTATTTGTCCGAAAAATTTGTATAATACATTGTTGCGACAACAACTAGAGAAAATAAGAATTAATTTTTGCTTTTTAATATTACAAATCCTGTTTTTTTTGAAATAATCAAATCCTTGCATTAGTCGTAAGAGTGGTAGTATGACAAGTTTTTTTGTCAAAAAATTACACAACTATTTAAAAAAATTGTGAATATTTGGCAAAATAGACTGTTTTAATTAATTTATTACCAAATAGTATATTATATATTGAGGGACTAAAGTGCATGATTTAATCCTGAGGGTGAAGTTTATTTCGCGAGCCGAAGGTGAGGGAAATAATCACCTGAGGGATTAAAGATACTTTAGTCCTGTGGTATATACGCTATTTTTTGCACTTCATCCTCAAATGAATGCAAAATAGTTTAAAAGAATACACATTTTGCAATTTTGACAGTAAATTTTATGACAAATATTTATATTGTTACCATAGATACTCTGTAACAAATAGCACGTATTTACTTGACAACGGGAATAATTAATTCAATTTCTTGACAACGGGATTAAATATGAAAAATAATCCCTTGGGATCAAATTAAGAACCTTAGTCCCTAAAAATAAAGACTAAAGAAGAGTTTTAGTCCCGGAAGTGCAAAAAGACTAATAAGTATTTAAAAAATATAGCTTCATAGTACTCTAGAGTCATCTTTTAACTAACCATATATACAATATGAACAGTGTAGGTGTTATAGCAGGGGCACAATTTGTAATATATTTCATTATATTTTTGTCACAAGTGTACCGCCTTAAAGAGGAAGGTTTGCCCTTTAACCTCCTACGATGAAAATTAAGTTACGCAACTTTGAAAATCGACAAATTTAATGAAATTTTTTTGATGCGTGTATGTCAAAATCAAGCAATAAGTAATGCAGTTTTAAAATGGATAATTTATTGAATCTTATAGTCAGTTGTGATTATTAATTGGTGAAAGATAGATCACATACGGAGTTAATTAGTGCATCCAGTTAAGTGAGACACTGCCTTTGATATGAGATTATGCGAGAGTGAATGGTAGTGTTGTGGCTGTACTGCGAGCATTTGTGGAGGGTGAGTTGTGAGTTTAACCTTATCCTATTTTCCTGGAGCGGAAACCCAAAAGAGTGAAGCTGAGGCTCGACGTACCAGTTACCGGTCTGGTTCCAACGGTGCCCTGACGTAGTCAGGAGTCTTTTCGGTTGCATCTAAGTGGGGAGGCGGAGTCTGAGTTTATACTCGGCTTATACTCTTAAGCTGGATTTATAACACGCAAAGCGCATAGAAAATAATTTAGCACAACATAGCATATGAATTGGTCATGTGGAAATTAGTGCATCCATTTATAAGACGCACAGCACATAGAAAATAATTTAGCATAGCACACGAATTATTTATTTACCATTTATTATTATGTCAAAGTCTCTTGTCAAGGTTTTTGGTCAGACACGATTTTGAATTATTTTGTTGTCTATTATTAAAGAAATTTTGCAAAACACAGTAAGAAATACACAAAGCCTCCAAATCAAATATCAAAACAGCTATCATAACCCGTCAACAATCTGTGTTTCTGTGCGATTTATAAAACCCCCGTAACGAATATGCTGTGCGCTGTGCTATGCTATGTTGTGCCAAATTATTTTCTGTGCGTTGTGCGCAGTTATAAATCCAGCTTTACTCTGAAAACCCTTCAAATAATTCACTGTAGCTAGCTAGATGTTATCTTTATGTGCCAAAGTAATTTTTAAGTATGGACCATCAAATCAACAAAAATCAATAGTAATGTATTTTTATTTAATGTTGTTTTATAATAAATTATAACATCAATTTGTAGAAAAATAATAATCAAACGCGTATTATAGTACCTACATATTTCCAGTACGAAGCTATAAACGTAGGTGTACAGCATGGTCTATTGGTTATCTTTCTGGCGTTTGGTAACATTTTATCCTTGATTTCAGAGCATTGTTGGGTTGATACATCGACGCGTCGTATATAATTGTGCAATAAATGCTATCATTTTTAATTTTGCTTCTTTAATTGACCATTAATCTATTTTAAAGAATGTAAAATATATAACATCTATTTGAGATCGCTGCACTGAGACATTTTTAAAGATTATCTCTGAGACATTTCCAAAAATGGTAACAAGAGGCGGACATTAGCAGCAGTACCGTAGCGTGGGGGGTGCGGGCGGTGCCCCGGCACCAGGCGCCAACAATGAGGGGGCGCCGTTTGGCTTTAAATTTAAATTAATTTTTTTAAATTGTTAAATACTGCATACTCATGTTATATTTTGCATTTTATTTGTATAGCAATAACAATGAACTATTGCGCTGACAATGAAAATAATATAAAGTGTTACATTGTTGCTTTATTTCGAGTAATTTACCTTCAAATTAAATAGAAAATTCTTGGATCATATTCTCACACAGCACACACTCATAAATCAGTAATTCTTGGTATGGTATACCTGCTTGCTTTTGTCAATATAAGTGTTTAGATTATTATATATCACAACTCACAAGTACCAGTGAATTGTAAATAGTGAATTTAACTAATTTAAACGGAAACGGATACACATAATTATACAAATATAATAATTTTGTCTCAACTCTCAACCAAGTAAGTACCACAGTATCTAGGTACCTAAAATTCAATTAATTTTTTTATTTTTACTTTTTATGAAAAACACTACAATAACGTTTAGAAAAAGCAGAATTCAAAGTTTTTTAAAAATTTTATATGCTATTGTGCACATATTTTTTTGTAGTTTCCTTATATTTAAAATTAAAATCATTATTTAATATTAATATTACATCTTCAAATTTAAACATTATTTTACTGTCTTCTTTCTACTTTTTTTGCTCCCAAAGAAAAAAAATCTTCAGGAAATTAGAGGGGGGGGGCGCTAGTTTTTGTTTATGCACCAAGCGCCGTTTTATCACGCTACAGCTCTGATTAACAGTCGCTGCAAGTGCTCTGAAATGTTATTGGGACATTGAATTGAACATCGCATGTGTGATATTAACATCTCTCAGATATTGTAGACATTTTGTTTACTGGGCATATTCCGCTACCTGTGCATGTGATGTGTACGAGACTGATTGTGTGGTGTGTTTATGTGTGTCACTGAGCTTAGCTTACAGTCTCATCTTTATTTACAGATGATTTTCACATTAGATTACAGTTTAAGCTTCTATATACCAGAGAATAGAGAAGCAAGACCGCCTATTAATCTAGCTTGCTCGTTAATGGGTTGAACTCTTCCTTTTTGGTAAATTTTTTTATTGTTTAAATTTCAAGTACGGTAACACTACTGATTTATTAACATTTTTATTTAGTTCCAATTCAGCAATCTGCCTTGAAATCAACTGTCCCTCCAAACAACCCGAACAGTAAATTCCTTCTCTGTAGAGAAAAACTTCCATCACATGGCTAGAACACAAATTTTCCGCGCAATTAAAATCGACAGAACGTTTACTTAGGACGGCAGAGAAGCGAACGAATTAGCATTTGAAATTAACATTGGTGCAGCTGTAATTACAATTAAAAAGAAAGCCCTACGAAAGAAATTCAATCCCAGTCTTCGATTCTAGATACCAGTCTTTTATGCCCTGGGGAAGCTACGCCCTTCGGTTTCGTCCGAAACGAACAATATCGAGAAATTTCGGTTTTCATGAAATCGTTGCATTAATAGTTTTTTTCTTGAGGATTCTTTCATACTTCTGAATCCTGGAAAAAAAATTCACTGTTTTGAAGTTATCAATGAATTGGAAACTCTTCTTTTCCCAGGCTCATTGAAGATTCAATTTTGCAGCGCCGGTATTTGACAAGCAATGGGGTACTTGCAATATTTTTTTATTAAATATTTTTGAAGAAGAGATAAAAACTTAAGACGCGAATTTTTTATTTTTACAAAAAATTTATCAACAAGCCCAAAAATAATTAATGAATTGTAAGATACACACAACGACCACAGGCAATACTAAATATACAAACGTACTTTATAACATAACACTTTATTTCCGATTCGTATGATAACACCCGACAGACTGACTATTCAACATTACAATCCCAGTTGATATATTAGTCCTAACAATAACATCTTACATAAACATAACATAGTAGGGGCGAGTGTTGTACCTTAGGACGTATATACCTTTGGACAACATCAATTGGAGCCACATCTAGCGTTAAATATACTAAGTTCAAGTAGACTTTGACAACACTGTTGAAAATATAAGCTGCGTTCAATGAACTTAGCTAATATATCGAATTTCTTTACGTTGATTGGTGTACAAGTGAAAATTTGACAGTTTTACTAGCAAATTATGTCAACAGTGCTAGCAAAAAAACTGCTGCTTTTGCTGCGCTAGCGCTATTAAAAAAGATAGACAAACCATAGTAACATTATTAAATTTACACTGTTGCACCAATCAGCATAAAGAAACTTGCTAACTTCATTGAACGCAGCTATAGTGATACAAGTTGTTTCAAGACTCATGCAGTTATTGGTCAGTTACTGAAGCTGAATGTTTTTTTTTTTAGTGAGAAATGTATTTTTTGATCGTATGTTGCATTTTGTATTACTAAGTACCTATTTGGTACCTTTCTTTGTCTGATAGTCTGATAGGTAACCTTACTAATATCGATGTGTTCTATCGAATGCGTACAGATTGAGAACCCTTTTGCACCTCTTATAAGGGGTACGGGGGGCAACTTTGTTATTTCAAATGGAACCCTCTATTTTTTATTGCAGAATCGGAATCTACTAAAAAAATCTGATGTGGCCACCACAAGAACCCCCGCCATACCTACTTTATTCTTTTTACTTATTACCTATATATTAATATATAAGTACTATACTACTGCTACTAAACACAAATATTTTTTAGTCATTTTATTTACACTGCAGAAGAAGATATAAACGATATTTTACTATTGTCACTGTGACTGTCATATCATAATCATTTAAATTTTACGTAGTAACGAATGATACGAGTATGGACTACAAGATACCGAAATACTAAATTATAAGTATTATACTTTAATTATTCTTAAATGATATCAGATACAGAAACATTTATAAAATACCGATTGTAGGTAATAATCACATAATCTTTCATTTAAAATAAAAATATTTGTCTTAAATTAATTATTTATTGAAATATTTTTAAAAAGTACTACTTCCAGTTTGTAGATTGAAACCAAAATTATATTGGGCTTTTAAGAATCGTATTGAAACCTTAAATACAAAATTTGATATTTAAATGTTTTATATTTTTGGAGTTATCGTTATACGAACGAACGCACTCACGCACACACACAGACATCATCTCAAAAATGTGTAATGGGGTCGTTTACCAATTTTTTTAAAAATTTTAAATTAATTTTCAGGTATTAATAGTTCCAAAAATATATTTTTCACCTTTTAAAAGTGCTAAATATAAGTGAAAACATATTTTTTATGTCGCTCAGTTTAAAACACCTCAAACTCGTGACGACAAACATTTCGGTGAAGTCTCCGTTTAACGCCGAACAAAACGGCGTGGCCTTGCGAAATGTTTGACGTCACACCTGCAGCCGCTATGTTAATGCATTCGAAAAAACGCCTATTTCAAAGCTTAAATACTTGCGTATCATTGAATTTTCAAGAACTTTAATTTTACTAATAGTAAAATTATGTTCTTATTTTCAATATTTGGTAAAAATTTAAAAAAAAACTACCGGAGTAAACGACCTCATTCGTATTCTAGAGACCCTAAAACGTGCTTATCTGCCAGAAACTGATACTCGAAAATTTTGACCCATCACAATACCTCGCTTATAGAATATGAGAGGTAAAAACCATGAAGATTTTATTTGAAGCATTTTTTTGTATTCGGGACAGATGGTCCTGTAATCCATGTTTTTGGATATTTAATATCGTAAAATTGTTACTAAATTGTTAAAAAATTGCTAATATTTTTAGAATTTTTAGCGTTGTATGGTTTTACATTTCAAACAATAAGACATTAATAATAAAATGTTAAGTCAAATTATTGAGTGTTTTTTTGATAGTAAGTCTTCAAGTTTTGATCTTTATTCCAAAATTAATAGATTCCGATTCTGCAGTAAAAAAATAGGGAGTTCCATTTGAAAGAACAAAGTAATAATCTGTACGTCATTAGTACGGTTACCTATCGTCCTGTTAAAAAATCTTTGTCCATTTTTTTAAAAAGGGTTGGACGGGTGGTCTGAAACACCCTGTACATTGTTACTTCTTCGAAAACTTCTTCATTGATATTTAAAAGTTAATTAAACAAATACTGCGTTATATTTAATAAAAATATTTGCTTAGTTGTACCTTTGGACAATAATTTGCTTGTACCTTGTGACATCGTTCCAAGGCACATGTACCTACGTACGTACGCACGACGATGAAGTTAATATAAAGGATTTAAAAATATATAGTGCCGTCTTTAAAATAAAAGCCTAACTATTTAAGTTCTACATATTAAAATAGTGTCCTTTTAAAAGGACGGTGGCTTTATCTGTCTGTGGTCACAAAAATGTCTCGACCTCGAAAACAACGTCGAACTTATGAACCAAACTTGGTTTACATACAAATACTCGTACATGCGTTGATGTTCGACCGTGTGTGGCATAAAATTTCATCTTTAAACGAATATTTCCAGGCGGGTAGTTTTTATTTTTAATATCATTGACGAAACTTACGTTTGAATTTAACAAGATTTCATTGTCTTGTAGAAGCCACCCCTGTATATGGGAAACAGCTCTCATATTTGCGTTATAATGGACAATGAAAGCTGAAAGGTGTATAGTACAAATACATTTCATCATAATACAACCCTGGTAATAAGCTTCGAAAAACTCTTACTCTACCAGTGGCACACTGGGGGTAAAATATATACTCGGGTTAATAAATATGGCAAATACTGAACTGTTCGACTATATTTCTTATCTGCGGGCTAATCTTAAACGATTGCGGTTTTGGACATTGTGTGACTGCAATAAGCATTTAACAATTATTAGGTACTTGATGTATGCGTGGACTATAACTAGATTTAAAAGTTCCATGTTTTGAATACGTAAATCTTCTTCATTCTTCAAATAGTATCGCCTATCGCAATCATCGGATTCCTATTTTTGTTCTTCAATAAGACTAAAATGAGAATATGAGCTAGCTTTGATATCTAATCCTTGCTTAACACGTTCGCGGATAATAGCGCAAATTGTGGACTTTTAACACACTTTATTGAGATGAATTATTGGATTTAGGGCTTAATGATAAAAATAAATAATATGTTAATTTTGTATTTATGCATTGCTGTGACGTTTCGACCAGTATTTGCGCTCATTATTATTATTATTATTTTGTTTATATCACTATTATTATTATTATTATTATTATTATTATTTATTGTTTTCTGTTTTTCAGGTTTACAAATTATACACCGATCCTAAGGTAAGTATGTATAATTAAATATTGGTACATATTTATTTTATCAACAATATGGCGGATTATTATTATCTTTAAACTGAGTGATATTGCTTCTCAAACATCTAATTTTATGTTTCTGAAAAAATTAAAAGAAGAGTTTAGCGAGTGAGGATTTTAATCATCGGAGGGAAGAATTTTACACTGTATTTTATCTACGACTAATTTATTACGTACACGATTTTAATAAAATAAATACCAATACGTAAAAATTTTTACGCACAACTGTATCAAAATTGTTTATTTACAACCGTGGCAGAAACATTTGCTTTGCGCCCTTGGGCGGCAAATTAAAAAAACGCGCCCATGGGTGATAAAGTAAGTAATTCGTCCAATCAAAATTAATTAATTGACAGGCGATAAAGTAAGCAATTCGTCCAATCAAAATTAATTGATTGACACATGAAATGTTTTTTGTTATCAAACACCACCTTGTAATTTTGTAGTAATATAAGTATTTTTGTGTGTTTACAAAAACAAATTACGAATAATACGCAGTTGTGCGTAAAACGTTGTACGGTCCTCTGGCCGAAAGACAGATTACACCCTTGGACGAATAAAGGCCTTCGCAAGCGGTGGGCCTCAAATTTCGTCCGCAGGCAACAGGCGTATAATATTTTTCTTACGGTCCGCTATTATACGTAAATAACTATGACATTTCCAAATGTTAATTCTTTATCACCAAAAACATTGCAATGTTTAAAAAATAATTTGCACGGAGAAATGGATTCAGGCAAAGTAATTTTCTGATTGGTGCAGTGGAGGGAATTACGATTATTATTCCCTGCGTGATTAATATATGGCATAATGTAGCAAACATCACCCATATAATGTTCATGTTATACATTAGTCGTAGATAAATACTTTTATCTTCACTATTAGCCATGACTGGATATGTAATTTATGTTTTCCTACAACTTTTCGATTTCTTTGTTATTACCTAACAATTATTGCCTTGGTTATGGGTGGAAAGAAGACAAATGGAGAACAAGTGTTTTTCTGTAAACCAGTAAACGTGAAACACAAGTGCGTTTCGTTTATGCAACTGTCAAAACCAAACTTAACAGTCCGTGAACTTAACTGACTGCCATTTAAATTTCGCGCGGAGTGTAAAGTTCATATTTTAGCTACTAACGGGCTACTAACCAACTAACCTCAATTTCTGTTTCAACTGTAGCAAAGATTGAAGAAAGAAAATTATATCGAAAAATTTCTAAATAACGTAGAACTAATGACGCAATCAACAAACAAACCATAGCAACGCCGTAAAACAAAGTTTTAATGTAATGTCATTAAAATTTAATAAATCCTGATAATATTTAATTAATTTTCTAAATTATTAGTTGTAGGAAAAATGTTGTTTACAACACGTGTCGAAAAAGAATACGTGCACTTGCAGATTAAACTCTGCACTTTCACGTAACGAGTCTTTTTCGGCACTTGATATAAAAATAACTATTTTATCCAATACCTTTTAATAAAAGCATCATAACTATGGTAATTTTAAACAAGCAAAGTAAAAAATTACCCACAAGTGGCTTTGATCAAAATTATACCAACTTGTGGGTAAATTGTTACTTTGCTTGTTGGAAGTCACCATATAGAAACGATGTTTTAGGTTGAAACTTAATATTTTATTTAAAATATTTAAGCAGTTATTAAGAGGTGTTGGATAAAACGTTATACTTCACACGTGGGCAAAAAGGAATGACCCACTCGAGAAAATTATCTCACTCAGCCTTCGGCCTCGTGAGTTAAGATTTACCTCGTGGGTAATTCCTTACTTTGCCCACTTGTAAAGTAAATAACTATTATCATTAATATTCCTTATTTCGATTATGGTGGAGAAGCCTATTATGTGATAAATGAAACTGATCTACATTTAGTGAATTTTCCCTGTGGTCGAATTACCAGGGAGTAAATCATTCTCGTTGCGTTAGTGGCGCAAGAAGCTTAATGGAGTCGCGAGAAAAACCTCACGAGCTTGAAAGCGCACGTTGTCGAGACTCGACTTCGACTGCGACTTGTCAAAGACAGCCAATCGAATCTTCAAGGGTTTCACTTCTAGAGTTTTTATATGGAGATATATTTACATATGACTGTCTCGAGCGCTGGAAAAGACTCAATCGGATTGCGAGCGCCGAGAGATGCTTTATGTTAGTGACGAGATTGTCAAGTGGCCTGTGATTTCAAAGGATAAATAATTATAGCAAAAAATACTTATCTATCACGCCTTTTACCCAACTTCCTACTTGACAAAATAAAATCCCTGGAAACATTTCAAAAATGTGAACATGCCGGCTTGTTACTTGCTATTTTTGCCCATTAATATCCTAGCGATTGCTAATGTCAGCCCTTAGTAACATTATCAGCTATAATAACCCAAGGACATTGATAATTACGATATAATTTTGTGACATTCCGAAAGCACGTTGCTTGGTAACCGCCCGACGCCGCAGGAGGAGGGCTGTAAAGCTAAGTTTACATGCACCGTTGTCACCGGAAAACGTTACGGCCGTTTTCGCCGTTCTGTGATTTGATTCGTTGACAACCAACTAAATGACAGCTGTCAAACTGCGTCGTTGGTTGTCAGCGAATCAAATCACAGAACGGCGACAACGGCCGTAACGTTTTCCGGTAACAACGGTACATGTGGGAGAGACTTTAACCTAAAAGCCACGTGCTTGAGGTAGCTGTCACAATATTATAAGTATTTATCAATGGTCGAGGGTTATTCGGACTGAAAATTTTATTAATTGAAGCATCATTTTCATTACCAAAACGTACAAATGACATTTTTATGCAATTATTATTAAAAACATAAAAATGAACATAAATAATTTTAACCTAGCAACATATTTGACATAAGTGATAATGTCCCATGGGTTGCTGTCAGTTAAAATGAAAGAATTTCATTGGATATTTAGTTAACCTAAAAATTTTCTATGTAACATCCCAATGTTCATAATTTGGTAATAATATCCCAATTATATATCCAATGTAGGTAATTCTCTGATATGTTTGCATTCAGTATGTAATTTTTGATCGCACTCAGGATGTGGCTAGGATAGACTTACGTAATATCACTTACAGAATCAGTACAAGAACAACATATTTTTAAACATCCCATTGACGATTCTTGTCAAGTGGGTGTACAGGGTGTTTCAGGACAAAGTCAACTTTAGCAGATTATTCCTAAGGTCATTTTAACCAATAAATGTCATTGAATATATAGGTTCAATTCCTTCTGGTTAACAATATACAAAATTAACACAAATTTTTAAATTTTTTTAATCAATACACTTTTGAAAAGCAAATCGTTTTATAGAAAAATGAATTCGTTTGACAGCTGTCATTTAGTAACATTTACAATTCGAGATTAAAAATGCATTTATTATAAGTTATTTTTATTTTGATGGTAACCATTCTACAGGATTAACTCTCAATTACAGTTACAGAATGGTAGATGTTATTATAGTTGAATCCAACCACTCGGACCCAGTGGTATTATTGTCAGTTACACGGTTACACATAGAATCGAAATGGGGACAGCTAGCATGCTAGGCGGCAATATTTAAATTATATTAAGCTAACTTCATCTTCGAAAATAATAGCATCAATTATAGCGTCGTGTAATATGCCATTATCTACCAGAATCCGACTATGTTGGACTCAAGAATAAGGGTATTTGGTTCTTTATTTAGTTCAGTTCAGTACCATAAACCGAGTATGTAGGACATTCAAGAAGGGAATTAGATATTTTTAAATAAATGACTGGAGCAACAAAATTTTCATTGCAGCAGTAAAATATTAGAATAGTAGAATTACTAAAGTAAGTTTGTTATTAAAAGTTATAGTCGGGGAAGTACTGTGGTGGACACAGCAGATTTTTGTAATTTGTATTTAACATTAATAAATGTGAAATATTTTTATATTATTAATTGCTTATTTATATTCAAAATGACAATTTAACTAATTTTCAAACTGACATATGACAGAAAATTTTCATTTATAATATCATATGTGCATTAATTCTTTCTGGAATTTTTTTAGTGCTTTCCAACAACGTCTTAATTAGCTCAAGTGGTACACGAAAGCTTATTTCGTTATTGGAATGCACGAGTGCATATTCGGTAAGAAAATCGCAGCTCTTTAATTCTTTTTACAGTAGAAACTTGATATATTTACTAAATTTGTATTTAACATTAACAAATATGTATTTTTTACCTTGTTAATTGCTTATTTACACTCAAATTAATAATTTAACTAATTTTTAATTTAATGTCAACTTATGACGGTAAAGCTTTCGCTTATTAATTACAGTTAAATTCCTCAAGCTACTAGTAAACAATTTTCGTTACTATCATTGTAATCAAATCTTCTATTGGCTGTTATTTGTGTCATGCGATTTTTATATAACCATGGTTAATATTATTTTAATCATTTCTTCCATTGGCTGTTATTTATGTCATGCTATGTTCTATAATAAGAAACGTGCACGGCAATTGTGAGGTGCTCTGGTGGCAAAAAGCCGCAACTTTTTCTTTATCTTGTCAAAAGTAATTTTGAAATATACATATTTCTTTACAATTTAATATCAAATATCTAAAGCTAAATTGCAATAAACGATATCCAAAGCGGTAGATAAATACTTCCAATGTAAATAATATTTAATTAATTGCACAATTTGCTCATATTTCTTCCTTAAAACCGAGTTCAGCGGTTCAACCTACGACAAATATGTACGCCTCAAAAAGAGTTATTATATTATGCAGAACTATCTGCCGAATAACCGAATATACGGCGAATATTGTACACCCTTTTGGCGCTAAATGATAAACTATAAAAAAGGACTGACGAAGTTACTTCGAATGCAGAAAAACTTATTTTTTGCTCCATAATTTGTCGCCTTTAAATTTTAATAACGAATAATGAAATATCTAAATAAAGCACTGTTATATACAATTGCAGTTCAAGTATTGTATGTTACATGTGTCAGCAAACTATTCGGTATTCGGTCGAATAGTATATATTTCATTTTTAAAAAGAATTCTGTATGCAGAAGATAGGACACAATTAACCTTGTTCTCTGATTGGTTCAAATCGCGGGCAAGACACAGACGATATTTAGTTGTCCATTTCAACTTTTTCTATTCATCTCTCTCAAACCGTACTGTCAAGTTATAATTATTGATACTGCATATGAATTATAGTTATTGGTTGCTAATTATGGACAAGAAAGATTTCAGAAATGTTATCAATAAATATTAATTGTATCTTCACAGTCCCTATACTATATATTTGAGAATGACTGGCAGTAATAAATCTTTCTGTCAAAGACATTCCAGTGGCGTGTCAATAATTGTTTGCACAGGGATAGTCAAAATGACTAAATTCGGTAGAGAACAATCGTTTTAGGTCTAAGTTTTTTTCAGGGAAAAGATTTATTTTAATAATAATGAGTGAGAAAGTTATATTTAAATATTAAAAACTTTTATTTTTAGTAAATATAAACAGATCACTCCTATCTACGTCTATGACACAGTTTATGACGGGATTTCTATTGTTCGAGAAGTAAGTTTCGTTCCAGGTACAAAGCGTGCGGCTTATTTTGACCATCCTAGTGTAGTTACAACTGATTTTTCTGGTAGTTTTATTTACCGCATTGCTGGCAAAAATCCAATACTACTCTTGCAAATAATGATTTATTACTGTCAGTCATTCTCAAATGGACTATTAGTCCAGTCAACGAAGAGGTATAGAGGGAAATGCTTGGAACACAATTTTTGACTTCGTAACTTTGTTTGGACTAGTTAGGAGGTGAACATATCAAAAGTCCCCGCCCGTATCCCTTAAGCCGAGGTGTGGCGGAGGGTTTGAAAGTCTCATATTTCGGTTTTTTATCTCGGAAGCTATGCGTCCTACCGTCTATACAATGAAAGCTGATTAAATTTGCAACAATTTAAGTCCAACCGCAGCTTTGTACGTCCTTTAGTTTCCGAGATATGACATTTCTAAAATTTGCAATTTTTTTTAAAAAATGAAAATTTTAACTTTTTTCGTTATTTTTGTGTTTAATTAACTGTAACTTCTGAATAAATAAATAACTAAATAACGAAAAAAGTTAAAATTTCTCAACTTTCATTTTTTTGAAAAAATTGCTAATTTTAGAAGTGTCATATCTCGGATAGTAAAGGACGTACAAAACTGACGGTAGGACGCATAGCTTCCGAGATAAAAGCAAAAAACCGAAATATGAGACTTTCAAACCCTCCGCCACACCTCGGCTTAAGGGCTACGGGCAGGGACTTTTGATATGTTCACCTCCTAATTAGTCCAAACAAAGTTACGAAGTCAAAAATTGTGTTCCAAGCATTTCCTTCTATACCTTTTTTTGAACATTCGTTGCCTGGACTATATACAAAATATAAGATATTCCTGTGATTTACAAACGTTCTGTTCTTCACTGGGTACCTACTGTATACTACATGGTAACTATTATTTATTACCGAATTTATTGAATTCATCCTTTGTAAAACATAAAATAGTTGGATGACAATATACAAATTTGACAGTTGTTGTAACGAAATAAATTCAAAATTCGGCAATTTTTGCGCCAAATAAAATCGATCTATACGAGCCATGTTCAGGAAATGACGTTCTCTATATAAAAAGGATAATTTTTGAGAAAATATTATGTCTCAAGTAAAATGATGAAAATAGTATAGCTTTCCAGCAGCGGCATGAAATTGAATCTTTAATCTAAATAATTAGTATCTCGCTCACGCTGTCCCATATATGAGCACCACGCATTAATCCCTAAACTCCGAAACTTACGCACTTCAATACTTGCTAAGCACCGCTTCCTATGTAGCTATCTGCGATCTTCTATCAGACCTTCAAACTTTGCTTTTCAAAACATCCTACACCCTCTAAGTCCACAGCCATCTTGCTGCTTGCTGTTAGGACGACGTGCAAGCCCGTCGCAAGCAAACTCGGACCTAGAGCCTAGAGTGGACATAGGATGTGTGATTTTTTATGGGTGCTACTATTTACAACCAAAACGCGCGAGTATGTTGTTTGTACCGAACTTTGATGTGTTTTAATTTAAAATTGGACTTGATCTGTAAAAATGGGTGCTCTTCCATTGTAATTTTTACCTCTCGTCTCATATTTTATAAGAGAGGTACTGTAATGGGTCAAAATTTTCGAGTATGAGTTTTTGGTGGATAAGCACGTTTCAGGGTCTCTAGAATACGAATTTACTATTTTCACGATGAAGTCTGTGTGTGTCCGTATGGACGTATGAATTATGTGACTATTTTTCGTCCACGAAAACTTAAAAAGTACAAAAACTTTAATAACCAAATTTCATATTTAAGGTTTTAATAAGGATCTTAACACCGGCTAAGATTTTGATTGAAATCCGCAAACCGGAAGTAGTACTTTTTGAAACTTGATATAGTTTTCCTTAAATAAATTGGTACATTATTTATGATTATTTTACACACGTCATTTCTGGCCAATAAGAATGCATAACTTTTTCGAAGAGGGCAGTTTTTCAGCGATAAAATTTGATAAAACCACAGTAGGGTAACCATGGTTACATTTTGTTTATTAAATGTTTTTAATGTTGCAAACGTCAAAAATAAAATAATAATTATCGTTCGTGAAATAATCAAGCAAATATAATTCGAGTCATAAATTTAATTGGTAAAATTTACTCATAATTCGGTGTCGTGATTTAAATATGTCAATTTTGACACTCGTTTGTCCGTTTCTACGCAACAACTATTCGTATATATTTACCCTATTATATTACTTATGAATATTTTTTGACAAATGGTTTAACCAATCATATTGCGTAATGATGACGTCAAATGACGTAATGCAACCAATAGAATTGAAAATGTAAAATCATGTATCTGACAACATAATTTTGTAGATTAGGTTTTATTTTGTTGCGTTAGTTACAAAAAATAAATAAATTTGTCACATGAAACGTCAAAAATGTTTAGCAAAATGAGTCGTTTTGGTAGTATTTTTAAGAAGAAAAATATTCTTCCTAAATACCATTCGAGATAATAATTTTTTGAGAGAATTTTTGTCTATTCCACGGCAACTTATTGCAATTTCACTCCACAAAACATCATCTGACAATTCCCCTCAACTTCGTTTCGGGCAATTGATAGATGCAGTTTTGTGTCGTGAAATTGTTAGAAATAAGTTGCCATGGAAACGACAAAACAATTCTCAAAAAATTATCATCTCTTATGGTATTACCCCTGATAATTTTTGGAATGAAAAATAAAACAAAATTTAATTACCTATGGGTACAGTTAATTTTAAATACAATTTACTGAATCTAGTAGTATTTAACAATAAAATAATGTACAATTAATATTTTACATTTTTGAAATTTCAGTATCTTGTTGTCTGTGATCATATTAAATTTGATTCTACACAAAATTTGAATTATTATGACAGTGACAATTAGGGAATGCAGTACCGAACAAAAAATTTAATACAGGTTTTTCGGTATTTTCATCTTAAAAACTGGTAATACCGGTATTGATACCGGTATTGGTGAAATTATAGAAAATGTACCAAATTGAAATTAATTGTGTGTGTATGAATGTGGTCCAGGCCGGAGTGGAGATAACTCAAATACGAATCGCCCAAAAATTTTGAGATTTGGTAGGTATTTGACATTTGTATATAAATTGGAAGAGCTCATTCGATTTTGGTACAAATATCTTCACCGAAAGTGATATTTTTTAAAGATTGGAAAGATTAATTGTCAAAAATTTATATAAATTTGGAAACATATAGTATTTATTTGAGTATTTGTAATAAGAATAAGGGAAAAAGTTATTTGCAACTTAGGTTATAAAATGTTGTTTTTATCTGGTAGCATTAAAGAACTGCAGTAAAATTTAAAAAATAAATTTATTAAATAATAAGTTGAAATCTTGTATTCCATGATCGGTTGATTTTTGTTTTTGCGTAAAAATATTGACAGGTGAGTCGGGTGGCACGTTGGCATACTAACGCCCCTGGGAATGAATCTTTTGATTCAGGTGATACTAATTTATGTGTTTGAATATTTAGATTTTTATTCGTATATTTTAAATGGGCACCGGATTGTACTTATACATTTATATTTATAAGTCTAGATATGGCGGAAGGTTGTGTGCTGGCCACATAAGATTTTTTTGTATATTTAAAATGGGCATTGGATTGTACGTATAAGTATATATTTATGTTTATGCCTAGATATGGCGGGAGGTTGTGTGCTGGCCAGATCAGATTTTCTGTTTTAATTTTATTGAAATTCACTCATGTAAGATATCAATGTGTAGCTATAAATGTTCCAGTCAAGTGTGCATACAAGGGGGGCAACGGGGAATCTCTTGTGTTAGTCGTTTTCATTTAATTTTAACTTTAGATTTTTATTATTTGATACAGCAATAAATGAATAATAAGATTAACATGTCCACATTGAACACTGAACTCTCTTTATTCATACATAATAAATTTAGTTCGTGTAATTCTTTTGTGGAGTAAACTACAATCATGATACGTACATTAACAAATAATAGTGAGTATTTTGCAATGGAAACGCCAAGGCGAAGAAATAACAGAGGAGCAATGTCGAGCAGTTACCCGTTCTGTCATCAACAGTTTGTTGCATGTTGCTTTCGGGCTGTAGGCTAATATTTAAACAAACTTTGTAAATTCTTATTAAACTTTATTTGATCGTTGATAAGGAGCTGTTCACATAATACGTCACACGATTTTTTGCCATTTTTGACTCCCCCCTCCCCCTTGTCACACTACGTCCTCCCCATGTGACGTCACAAAAATATAACTTTAAATTTTGAAAAAAGTGAAAAATGATGGCAAAGTAATGATTTCATCTTGTCACAGAAAAATTCTTCCATAAACACGGAATCGCGCTATGATCCGCTATGATCAACTTGTTATAAAATGTTAATTACTCATTCTTTCATAATTTAAGTCCCTAACTCCGTTGCAGCAAACATTCGACAGCATCCCCTTAACGTGTTCATATGAATTAATATGTTTGTATTATACAAATTCGTAAGTTGTCACAACTGATCAACGCAGTTCAAATATCCGCCAATACACCAGAAAAAGCATGTGAAAAATTGTTTTATTTTCATATTAACTGAAAATTCATAAGTAAATTTTTTGTGACGTCACATGATGATGAACCCCCCCCCTCCCCCCGTACACCAACATGTCACATTTCGTCCTGGATCCCCCTCTACTCCCAAGTGCAAGACGTATTATGTGAACGGCCCCTAATATGCAATATTTGAAAAAGCTCTCTGAGTCCGAATAGACTTGTGATGAGATTGCACGCTCCTCTCGTGTCCATCAAGTCGTCTTTGACTATTGAATGCGATCTCCTTTAAGATGTAAATTCTCTTTCCTCGAATGTTCATCGAGTTTCGTTTAGTATTTAGCGGTTCAGATGTTGAGAAGTTAGCGGTGCTTGACTTCATCTCGTGATGGTCAAAGAGTTAGGCTAGTGAAATGATGGCGGATAGGCAAGTAATATGTATGGAAATTTCAATTAGCTCCAGACATAGGCGCAAGGGGTGCACGAGCACTATATAAAGATAGGTTTACCATCATTTTAACAAAAAAATCTTCATTTTGGGTTTATGTTTAAAAAAAATACCAGTACCATGATTATACATTACAAATATGAGTTACAGCTATGTTTTAAAAGTAACCTTTCTCTATTTATATTCAACTAGCGTTATACCCGTGCTTCGCTCCGGTTTGTTTTAATTTGAAGACGTGGGTAGGTGGGAACCAAAATACCCTACTTGAGCCCCGCATACTCGGTTTTGATATGAACTCTTCTAAAGATTGCCCGTGATTGACACTTATTATTCAAAATGCAATAAATGTCTTTCGTTCCAAATCAAGATAAATCATATGAAATACAAAAATACAGAACTAATAACCAGAAAACTATTTATTTTATAATATGCAGTGTTATTTTGTTTTACTTCTGCGGTCTATAAATATAATAGAGGTAGCATTATTGTATTCGTAATTTTTGACAGTTCGAGATTTTGATGAATCTTTACGTTTTAGACCCTACTGAACCCAAAAACCATAATTTTAAAAATAGTCAGTGCGGTCTGTCTATCTCTCCCTCGGTTTGTCCGTAAGCACAATAACTTGAGAACGCGTATGAATTTTCGACTCGACTATTTTTTATTTGTTTTTACAAAAAAAAAAAATTCATTCTCGAATTTTAAACGTCGCTAAATGACAGCTGTCTCTTTGACATTGACAGATGTCATTTTGACATTGTCAGCTGTCACTTTGATATTGGCAGCTGTCACTTTGACATTAACAGCTATCACTTTAACACTGCCTGCCTATGTTATTGCAAAGCCTGTTATGAGTGCCACAGCAGATTTTTATTGAAGGTTAACATTCTCCCATGTATTGTAGTTTCCAAAAATTACCATAACCATGAGCATAAAGTCTTCTTAATTTTTGACCATATGAGTACCCGTGAATTAACAGCTAGTACTTGTGCACGAATTAATTTATTATATCTTTAGTATACCTTAAGTATATCTTTTTCGATTACTCACAGTATGTGAGGCTACCACACTCAATTTGGGTAAGTGCTAAAAATAATAAAAGGAAAAATCACCATCTCCGTATAAACATTTAAAAATTAAAATTGCACGATAAGATTACAAACCTTAATTCAATCACTCTTTCAGGGATTCATATTTGTTAATCTTATTTCCCCTTTTAATTTAATTTATTTTAACTTATTTATATAGCATTCTTATGAATAAATATCTATTTGACACATGTATTTTGACACATACATTTTATAACTAAATCACGATAGTGTGACATGTTTTTGTTTTCAATTTTTTATTTGTTTTCCAAAGCAACTTATAAACTAATTTATTTCCCCCCAAAAATTAAATTTCCCCCCTTAAGAAGCTGATTAGGACAAAATCCTGAAACATGGGTCTTAAATATTTCGATGCGCTACCATTGTATGTAAAAATCAAGTTGATATCTCGTCTGAGTAAAGAGATATTGAGAAATTCGTAAAAACGCATTTTATCCCCTTTTCCCCCTTTAGGGGGCGAATTTCAAAAAATCCCTTCTTAGTGAGCGCTTACATCATAAAACGAATATACTATCCAAATTTCACATTTTTAGGCTTACGGGTTTGGGCTGGGCGTTGATGAGTCAGTCAGGACACTTTACTTTATATATATATATATAGATAACTTTTCCAATATGACAACAAGAAATCGCAACTATTTGAATATACCTAATCATAAGTCTTGTTTGTATGAAAAAGGTACTTATTACAGCACAATGCTTTACCAACTGAAATTAGAAATATTACAAACCTGAATTCTTTCAAAATTAAACTAAAAAATCTGACGTGGACACCACATGACTTCCTTGTACGCCTATTAAACTGGTCATACTTTTCTTAATAACTAAAATGTAGAATAATATTTAAAAATCTGACGTGGCCACCACCAGACCTCCCGCCATACCTACTTTAGTCTTTGAACTTATTATATAAATATATTAACATATAAGTACTACTACTACTGCTACTATACTCACATATATATTTTAGTCATTTTATTTAAACTGCAGAAGAAGATATAAAGCATATTTTACTATTGTCACTGTCATGTCATAATCATTTAAATTTTACTTAGTAACAAATGTTAATCGATCATGGACTACAAGATACCGAAATACTAAATTATAAATATATACTTTAATTATTCTTAAATGATAGCAGATACAAAAATATTTATAAAATACCGATTGTAGGTAATAATCACATAATCTTTCATTTAAAATAAAAAAAATGTGTCTTAAATTAAATATTTATCGAAATATTTGAAAAAAGTATATTTCCGGTTTATAGATTGAAACAAAAAATAGGAGGTGCACAACTAGATGCTATAACAGTCCTAAATACAAAATTTCAACTTTCTACGTCTAACCGTATTTGAGTTATACGACACACATACAGACGTCACGACGAAACTAGTCCTAATGGATTTAGAAAAGGTCAAAACGGATATTTCCATCAAAATCTGAAAACCGAAATTTTTCGCGATTACAATACTTCCTTTTTACTCTGTACAAGGAAGTAAAATTTTTCTACTTTCCATTATTATTACAGCTTGCAAGAATATTTTGTATCTGTATGATACTTAACAATGTCTCTTCTTCTCTGTAATTGCCTAATAGCTAATAGACAATAAAGATGATTATTATTAAATCTGGTGGGATAGTGATAATAACTTCTTTATCTACAACTCGATATACACAAAAGACTTATAGGGGAAATCGGGGCTAGTTATTACGGGGGCAAGTTGTTACAGAGCATATTACACATAATGCAAAAGATTTACATATGTGCTATAAAGACACAAACGATCATGGCAACGAATGCTATCGCCTCCTATTATTGGTTTTTAATATTTTCAGGATGTCTTACTTAACAATGATAAAGGAACTTTTTATCCTAAAATAATTATAGACCTGACCGAAAAGCTGCGCCAAAAGTAAAGAAGATCAAACGTAAGACAAGATTATTAGCAATTTTGGAGACACACCAGAAAAAATGTTCATTTGTTAATCAGAAAGAAAGCAACATGGAAGACTGACTTATTAAAGTGATTCCATTGATAAAAATTAGAAATAAGTGATTAAAATGTTCGAGACATAGTTCAAAACTTGTCCGCTAGGTTTGTAAGTCTACGGATAAGTCATCGAGATTTATTCGGAGTGCTTCGAAAATACGAAACATACAGTCAATATACGATGACTGGTGAATCAGATACGTCACTCAAAGAATATTTGATATTTGCAGTCGTTTTTAAAAAATCATATCTCTTGAACTAATCACTTATGACACATAAAATATACACATACTTATCAAGTGCGACGTATTCTTTAAATAAAATAATAAATCAAAAATTGTGAAACAAACCCATTTTCATCTACTTACTTATATTAGCCTCCAAATAAATATAATATTTTATAGCCAACAAGCTACTTTTTAAAACGCAACAATTTCATTTTAATCGTTTTACCCAATAACACGTTTTAGGATAAATTTTCTAAAAAATGTCACAATCAATCCCGGTCTTCTACTTCACATTTTAATTTGAGAAGTGCAAATAATAGGTTCACAAGTATCGTTTCGTTCCTGTTCCGGTTCAGTTCGAGTAGATAGAAACTCAAAAATTAATCCAATACCCTATTAGATCAGCGACAAACTAAAATTTATATAATTTTAAAATGACAAGCGCCCCTTTTGTAGTAAATCACCCCTTCTTATGTTCTCATTGTGATATATCTACCGAAATAACATTTAATATTTTCCTTCATGGCAAATTCCAGTGTATCCCGGCATTCCTGCTACGCTATCCTTGCTACCCCCTACCTTCCCCGCCGCTACCCCCACATCGTATTAAATGAAAGGACAGGGAAATGATGAATGGTGACATGGAATTCTAAATTCCACCGGCGCCGAGAGATGTTAGTGCCCGAAGGGGGATGCGGGATGTAACTTAAGACTACGTGCTTGTCCAAAGGTGATGAGGAACAATGAGGAAGATGTATTGATGTAAGGATGAGGCCGGAAATTTAAGAGAGGACACTTTAAATGAAGGTACCTTATGCCCTGTTTACACATGAATTCTTTGTGGATTCTTTCATTTTTCTGAATCCTAAAAAATTCACTGTTATAAGCTTTCAATGAATTGAAAATTCTTCCTTTCCAAGAATCATTGACCTGGTTGTCATGGTGTCATACTCTCAAAAAATGTGAAATTAATTATGTTTTTCGTTAATCGTTATTAATGAGTATTATTAATGTAAAAATCATACATTTAATGACCGTCATTAATGCATGATATTTATTAATTAACGATTTTTTTGATTTCGTTCTGCACACATATAGTTTATATTAAGGGGGTGGGGGGGAATTACCACTCAGCGTTGCTAGCTCACAAATCTCCGCTATTTCAGGTACCCGCGCTGACAGGCAATGTGCAATGAGTACATTTCGTCTCTATTTATCTATTGCTATGTTTTGCTCCGTTCTTGTTTAGAAAACACTCAATTTGATTGTCTAGCGCGCATGCATTTTTAAATTTATTTAACAAATTACTCGACTACTATTTGCAAATTTTATATAATAATGTGATACAAACATTTAAATTTACAGAGTTACAAAGAGTTTTTCTCAAAAAAATATCTCAATTATTAATCGACCTCATTAACAAACTAGTTAAATATCTATTTCCTGTCAAAAGATCTCATTTAAGTTATTTGCTAATTATAAATGCGTATTTTTAATTCATCTTAAGGAGGCTAGTCGTTAAAATAGTGAAAAATATATTTAGTTTTTCCATTAAAATTGAAGTAAAAAATAAATTTTCGAAAAATCTAAGATATTTTTGAACAGTTTAAAGATGCTTCCTCTTAGCTCTAATGTCAGTTCTTTTAGATTTTACTTAAATTTTTTTGTGTGCATGACTAAATATGGCATACTTATTATGTAAATATTTCAAGTGGCATTAGAGCAAAGAAAAAAATGTTATTACTTAATCCAATTTTACGGGGTAAATTGGATATTGTTTTTCATTATTTTGAGGGCTGCTGTTGAACCATTTTAAAATATAATTTTCTGGGTAACAAAATGTAAAAGAAATTTTTTTTATTTATTGTTACATCATCTAGTTCTCATACAAACCGTTCAGCAAAACCCATACCTAACTTGAAACTTGACTTTGCAACCGCCTTAAGTGGTGTACTACTACTGTACTACTGAACATCATTTTCTCCATTTTACGACCAGAAATATACTTCTTTAACACGCTCAGCCACTGCCTCGTTTGCCATTTTTTCTATATTTAAATTTCCATTGAAAGTAGGTTTTTATTTCAGAAAATTCAGATTCACTATTTCACCATCAAGTTTTCCTAGAGATTGTCTTTTACTACTCGAGAGTCCCATCGCTCCTCGGTATTGGTGTTTATGTCTCCTCATCCAACCGTGCCGTCTGGCTTCATCCTTACTCATTCATCCGAACATTCGCGTTAAATAATTTAGTTGATTTTATATTTAAACTAATTTGTTACTGTTTTCAAGTTAATTTTTAAAGACTATTTATTTAGATGTTTACTATCTTATCTCACACAACAGACTGATTATTACAAGTTAATTTCTATTTTACATTAACATGTGTTATACATGTGTATGATAAAATGATAAAGGTAATGCGATGCCCGCTGTGGGATCGCTGTGTGTGTAGAATCTGCTGACAGGGTGGTTCTCGTCAGATAACATTTATGTATTCATCAACATCAACACAATGTTCATAAAACATTAGAACAAGTAACGACCTACTATTCTAAAATTTATTTGAAAAATACCTCATTCTTTGCCCATTTTGCTTATTTTTCTATATTTTAGTGCGGTTATTTAAAAAATATTATATTATACACAGAATAGATAACAGATTTTAGCGCTCGGTGTGATTGTAACCCTCCGCTGCGCGTCGGGAGACAAACATCACACCTTGCGCTAAAATCTGTTACTTCTATCCCTTATATAATAAATAACTAACGGGTGGACCAGAAAGAAATACGAATTTGAAAAAATCATTAAAAAAAAACTAAGTACAATTCACATACAAATTTTTATTTCTATAAAAATGTACATCTGGGAAATTCATTTCATAAAAATAACGTCATCCAGGTGTGCACCATCGCGCTGCAAACCTCAAATTGGTAAAAACTCGCTGGCACAGGGAATAGCACATTGCACGGGGAATAGCTGCCATTTCTTCCCGGATATTGGTCTTCAACTGGTTAATCCCCACAAAAAAGTCTACTCCAATAACCCAGCCACGATTAACCAGTTGCAGACCAATATCCGGGAAGAAATGGCAGCTATTCCCCGTGCAATGTGCTATTCCCCGTGCCAGCGAGTTTTTACCAATTTGAGGTTTGCAGCGCGATGGTGCATACCTGGATGACGTTATTGTTATGAAATGAATTTCCCAGATGTACATTTTTATAGAAATAAAAATTTGTATGTGAATTGTACTTAGTTTTTTTTAATGATTTTTTCAAATTCGTATTTCTTTCTGGCTTTTTTGTAATAAATAGTCAAGGTATATAAATTATAAGGAACGCCAAACACCATTATAAAATAACGAAACAAACATTCGGATGAATGAGGAAGGACGGAACAAGAGCACAGCTAAACAGAGTTGGTCCTGGTCTCGAAGTTCCCGAGTCGAAAGACGGATGAAAATAAGAATCTCTCGCGGATTTACATGTGGAATGAAATTGGAATTTGTATCGATGCGGCGCAAGTAAAGGACGTACTGAAGGGGATACTCACGCGTGATGTATTACATTGAGAGTATACGTATACCCTCAATGGTCAATGAGTTCCGATCTACAATGCACCTCTTTCAGTCGCGAATTTAGCATTTTATTCACTTTTATGTGCATCTGTGCATTTCTGTTTAGCCGGAAGTGAAATCAACTTCCTTATTTTAAATGGAATACCCCGTATATTTTTTAAGATTTTGATTCTACATAAAATTATGAATAGAACCATGTATAATAAGCTACTTTTTCGTTGTAGATTTCTAAGTAAAATAATAATTAAAATATTACAGAAACAAATCGAATCATTTCTATTTAGCTATGAAATAAATGATAAGATACAGATTTTATGACAGTAAAAATGTCAGTTTATTAACAAAAATAATTAATTTAATAATTTACCAATGAGTTGCGATCTACAATGTACCTCTTTCAGTCGCGAATTTAGCATTTTATTCACTTTTATGTGCATCTGTGCATTTCTTTGTTAAATAGCATTTCAGCGGTCAGTTCTGGATACCTATTCTAATAGCGAGAGTTTATGTCGCTATCTGCTGAGAAAATGGTGACGTCGTAACAAATTTGTAACTATATCAAGGTCTAGGAACATTTTATAACTGTTGGTACCAATAATAGAGATTTACTAGATATTGTGTTGGCCATTTGGAAGTTGATTAATAAAAATCATGCATTAATAGGGGTCATAATTGTATGATTTTTAGCATTAATAATATATTTTATTTTATATTTAATTTTTTCATTGGACTTAAAATAAATTCATAATTATTTTCGCAATTTCGTAATACTTATTTAATTATTATTTCATTTCTTTCAAAATTTGGATAATTAAAATTTCCTCATGAAAGTCTCGCTTTTATAAGAATTAAAATGATGTGAAAAAGTAAAAAGTAAGTATTATTTATTTAAATATATTGAAACCTCACTCTTTCAAACTGTCACAACAAACGTGAACGAAATATCAACTTGATACGACGATAGCGAGACAGAGAGCAGAGAGCTCTCTCGCTATGGATAGCGACACAAGTACGTCATTATTGACGTCACATGATAACAAGATGCTCTTGGTTTATCAAGTTGATATGTGGATTGGAATAAGCACTCTGATCAGTTCAGTTTACTGACAATAATAAATAATATTTCTAATAATTATTATAATGAGGATAATATTTTAGTTTTGGGATGTCTTGTGCTAGTTTGTCAATAAAATTATAATAGTATATTATTCAACGAGCGAATTATGCCTTTGGCTCGTGCTGCAAACTTCGTCCGTATGAATAATTGCCATAATTCGCGAGTTGAATACTATGCTTTTTCCACGACCATTCAACAAAACTTTTTAAAGAAAATAATTAATTTTTGAGGTTCATTATAAACGTCAAACAGTAGTTTCTAAGCAACATGAATTAACACAATTTTATTTAACATTTTTAATTTACAAAATAAATAATAATATTGTTTACTTCCATTTTAAATTAAACGTATTTTGCACTCACCCACTGTGCTCTCCTTACGGATTATCTAAAAAAATTCATAACCTTAAAAGTCAAACTTTTGTAGTTACGTGTTACGTTGACTGTCACTGGATGGCAATAGTATTCAATCAGTGATCAGTGCTCTGCGTATTTAAAACTACGTCGCCCCACTCTGATCGGCTTAAAAACTGAAGAATAATGGCGTTTCTATAGCAACCACAAGCTGATTGGCTTAAAAGTGCTGAATAATGATTCATATTCTTTACATTATAATAATGCACCATCTAATCTATCTAAAAACGTATTATAATTGATGTTTTACTTAATGGTCGTCGAAAAAATATATTTACCTCTCGCCTCATGTTCTATAAGAGAGGTATTGTGACGAGTCAAAATTTTCGAGTGTGAGTTTTTTGTGAATAAGCACTTTTTAGGGTCCCTAGAGTTAGAATTTAACAATTTCGAGATGATGTGTGTGGGGCAGGGGGGGGGGGGGGGAAATAGTGGGATAGGGGTGTGTGTTTTACTTTATATTTAAAGTTTTAATACGAATCCGAACAACCCAATATAATTTTGGTTTCAATCTGCAAACCGGAAATAGTAATTTTTTTCGATAAATAATTTAAGAATAATTAAAGTATAATGCTTATAATTTAGTACATTCGACCATTATATAGGTGTAGACAGATAACACTCAATGCTGTAGTATACAATGTTGTGAAGGCAAGAAGTACGGCAGCGGGGAGCAGCAGCTATATGCGGGGAAAGGAGGTGAGGACACGAAAGAGTGTTGCACATTGCTGACTTCTGGTTTGTTGTCATGAAACAGAAAATGGGAATAGGCAAACTGCAACACTTCAAGGTGTCTGCAGGTCATACTCCTCTTCACACTGCTACACACTACACTAGTTCTTTGCTTCACAACAAAGGGTTGCGATGTGTCTCTATTCCTATATATGGTCGAAGTTTAGTACCTACCTATTTCAGTATTTTGTAGTTCATGATCGTTGATCATTTGTTACTACCTACGTAAAATTTAAATGATTATGACAGTGCCAGTGACAATAGTAAAATATCGTTTATATCTTTCTCTGCAGTTTAAATAAAATGACTATATTTGTGAGTAATAGTACCTATAATATTAATATATTAATAATTAAAAGAATAGAGTTAAGTAGGCAAGAGGTCTTGTGCTGGACCACATCAGATATTTTTTATTTAATGCAGTAATTTTTTGTTGATCAATAAATAAATAATGAATTTATTAACGAATTCGATACTTGCATGAATTTTTAATTAAATATTTTTGAAGAAGAGAACTTTTGAAGCAATAATTACCATTAATTAATTAATAGGTTTCCAAAAATACACAGAAACCTGATGTGTTTTTAATCAATTTATTGATCAATAAATTGAGTATCATAGAACAGTCGTTTAAAGAGAAATTCTATAGTATACGAACGAAAACAAACCATTTTTAATATTTTCAAGACTCAGGCCACCGGGAATTTGCCTTTGTGCCATGTCCAGCGGGCATAAAAGTTTCTACCGTAAACATAACGTAATGAAAAAAATAAATTTTGATCGAATATCTATTTGTATTTGTCCTATAAAAACGCATTCTACTTGACTATAGTATACCAATTACATTACAATAATATATTGCACTCTCAGTACATTACTGTGTTAAGGGGACCGTCTGGTAGTTATTTTTTTTAACAGAGGTGAGCGCGTCCCATGATCATTTGGTATTTAGAGGTTTTTCCTTTATTTACAACATTATGAACATGTCATCAAAAGATGTTAGAAGGTCTCTCTGTTTTCATTTTTCTTCTTTAACTTATGACTTTGGCAAAACATGACTTTGAAATCAGTCTTTTTTCTTGATTTTTAAGAATTTTTTTCTGGTAAACAAAAAGCTATATTAAATTTCTGAAAACAGTAGGGACATAAATTGAACCTATATTAACCAGAAGTTTTCTTTACCTACATTTTTTATTCGATTGATTGCAAAAAGAAGGGCTTGACGTCCCGCCTCACTTTGAACATGACGACCTAATTTAAAATAAAGGATTTCAGAGAAAATGATGTTGAATGTTATGTATAGGTTCACATAAATCATTATAGTTAGTCTTGCGGTGTTTATTATAATTCGATTATAAAAACAGGGTTTTAAAACATATAGTAAGCAAATCATACTAGTGATATAGGTACCTATATTTCATAAGTTAATAATTTATTTATTAAAGCAATTTTTTTTGTCTTACTACTATAATGTTCTCAGAGTGCGATATATTATGACTACAGATTTATTATGGATGTACCTATCGGTTAATTTAAAAAATTCGTTCCAGTTTTGGACTAAAATATAATTAGTTTCTAAAAAAATTTAAATCTTGACTAAACCATAGAAAATTCAATAATTTTCATAAAAATTTAATAGCATTTTACCGAAAAAAATTTCAACTAATACTTTGGACAATCATCGTTTCCGGTTCCGATTATGGGTTTGCCAAATTATTTTTAGCGGTTCCTGTTCCGGTTCGGTTCGCGTCCCTGGTTATAATGACACGGAGCCGTAACATAGCTATACAGGACACAGAATAAGTTACCGGTTACATCTATTATAAACAATTATGCTAAAATAATTAGTTTAAAAGAAGCTAATTAACTAATGAAATGTAAACGAGCATTAAACTGATGATGTATGTAAAAATAATTAAAACACAACACTATAAAAATCAAACATGTTTACTGGGTAAATTAATTACATGATTTATTTATCCTGCGTGATTATTTACATACAAATGAAAATGCACAACCGAGAATTTTTCTATTTTCCATTTTCCGCAAACAAAACACATAAATCTCAATAAACACAACTATATTAATATTAATTTCCGCGAGTAGAACCAACCGAGTAATTAAACGAATCTAAAATAAATTGTTTAATTAAATTCTCACCGAGCATAGGGGTGAGTGGGGAGCCACTAGGATTTATTCAATGTAGTCTGTATCTATAGTGTCTAGGAGAGTCTAGGAGCTCTAGGAATCCTAGGATTCTCTATAGTTAAGCCCGGGTGAATGGTGAACGCATAGAGACTGTTCAAAGGAACTCTATATATTCTGTTGAAAATGGACAATTACATGAGCAAGAAAAGCACAAAAGAAAGTTTTAATAATGTAATGGCGAGACGGCTGTTTTGTGGTAAAATGTTACATTACTAGAATGTGTAACTGAAGACACCTTATATTTTTATTTAAAATTTCAATGGTAAATCCAGAATAATAATTAGAACAGGCTCGTCCCGGAATAAAGTTAAATTAGAAATCTAATCGATTATATTGAAAGGAGGCCTCAAATAGTTATTTATGTATTAAGGGTGTAAGGAAGCTTTTATGACTTGAGACGTGATTTTGAGCCCGAGCGTTAGCCGAGGGCTAAAAACACATCAAGAGCCATTAAAGCAAGTTACACCAGTGGTACATACCCAACTTTATGTACGGTTGAATATTTTCTAATAAATTAATTAATACTTGTGCAAATTACCAAAAATTTCTAAATTCTTTGCCTGTTGCTAAAATGCCAAAAAAAATCCGAAAATAAACAAAAATCTAAATGTCAAAGTTGTCATTATTGAATTAATCATTTACAAGATAATTTATGTTACATGTAAATAAAAATGATGTTATTTAAATGAAAAATGGTACAACTAATTATAGAAAATGGTTATTTATAGGATTATTAGTAGTTTATACGAGGAAAATTGAAAATCTAAATTGTTTGCATTAGTTTGACGTTTTTTTATAGAGCACTGCGCTATAAAGTGGTTTAGGTACGTCAAAGAAATTCGTGTATAAGTGTCAAATTATGATATGACCGTGCATAAAAACAAACAAACAAACAAAACAGTTCTAATTGCTGTCAAACAACATCAAGTTTCATAAAAAATCTGGTGAACGAGCCTACTGAAAACACATTGAACTCTGCCCGTATTTAATGAGCAGCGAGGTAAATTAATTTCTTTTCCCCTCGTATTATCGAAATTAGCTAACCAGCCATAAGAATCCCGGCAATCTCGCCCGGGCTCATATACAAACCTACATCCGTATAAACGTATCAACCCCACTAAGAACCTGCAATCAGTATAATCTAACTCTGGATCACGCACTCTGTGGAGACAAACGAACTCACATCGCCCGCCCGATCGTTGTGTGTGTAAAGGCGTGTGTACAATATGCATTCGTTCGTTCGATCGCGCGGTCGTTAGGCGCTTGTTCGCGAACAACATAGCAGCGCTGATACGATTGCTATTCTTCAACATAGAGCCCACGGAGATGAAAGTAGTATTATTTGGCACCTCAGCTTTAGTTTGCCAGGACAATAATACTAGATGGTGCTTAATTAAAATTTTTATTATAAATTACATGGAAAGACTACGTATTATAGTTACACATGGCAGCAAATTGTTTCTTTTTATTTATGTCAGTGTGATTTATTTTTACAAGACAAAAATACTTTGTAGAGATTACAACCAAGATTTCCTGTGAGTTGCAACTAATTTTTGATAATTGGTTTTTGGCCTCCTGAACTGTAAACATAAAAATCACACATCTTTGACGTTGCGATTTTACACATGGCATAACTGTTTCCGCGTATAGTTTGTTAATACGAACCGAATTTTATTTCTTTAATATGCCAGTTAATCCTGTAGGATGGTTACCAGCAAAAAAAATTAAATAAAAAGTTAACCAAAAAATTAAAAAGAGAGCTTACAAAAATGCGCAAAAATGCTACTTTACACAATTTGTTGTTCAATAGAGGCTGAAATAAATAAAACAGATTAATTTTAAATGTGACATTTACTGGTGACATCTCAGAGCAGTTGATTCAAGGCTATTTGACAAAAGGAAATTTTAGTGCAAATGTCAAATGCATCTTACTTAACCTCATGGAAAATGCGATATTTTAAGTAAATAGGTATGTCGGCCAAAAAATATAATACATAATGTTTGCGTTAGGTATTTTTACAGCGCTCGGTTTTATTAAAGCACTCCGCTTCGCGTCGTACTTTAGTATAGAACCTCGCGTTGTAAAATTAAACCTACCTGTCTCGACAGATTTTCATAGGAAAATAAACATTTTTTGTAAACTGAGATTAAAATAATAATAATTAATAATTAATTCAATAAGTAAAGTAAATTATTGTAGAAGTTTTAAATAAGCCGAAAGATCAATTTGGAAATGTAAAATTAATTTGCTCAATCACAGGATTACTGGTTTTATTATATAGGTAATTGTGAAAATTTATAAAAGAAGCGACGATTAAAAATTACAATTAGCTTCCGCGCGGCGTTTTTCGCGAACTTTACGAGTGTTTTAGCATGCTTCCAGGCATCTGATCGAAAAACTGAAATATACGTTTTGTAGTGCACGATGTCAACTTTTCAAAACTTTTTTGGAAATTATTATCGGACTTACAGTAACGCATACAGGCCTGCCGGAAAAAAGCGCACTGCAAACTTTGAATCGCGATTTCGCGAAAACTAATAATCCGACAGCACCTACATTTGGAACATATAAAGAACATTATAATCCCTACTTTCTCTCAAAATTTTAGCGCTCCAGCTCAAAAAATGACGGAGCTATGAATTTTCGAAAAAACGCCTAATTTTCCGGTTTTTCCTAAATTTTTCAGGACCTAATTATCCGATTGAGACGTTCGACCTGTCATTTTGTAGATATTTTAATTCTCTACAAATCATTTCATTGGGGCATTCCGATTGCTCCATTAGTTTCAAAGTTACAAGCAAAAATAGACAAAAATCGCGTTTTTTTGCAATAAATTGTTAATAACTAACAAATGGACCGGAAACTCGAGTGAAGAACACATACCTATACATCTGCTTATTATCTTTTATATCATCGCACACTCGGTTTGCTACTAGTATTTTTGTCACGAGAACGCTGCTTTAAATCCCTATAGCTTGGCCTAATACAATGTATAGTTTGAGCAACAACAAGCACGAGTAATATTTACAAGCACAAGGTAAATGTGTAGGTATATAATATACTACCAGAAAAATAATTTACTTAACTATGAATACGAATGATATTCTAGAGATTATTCATTGAATCAGATCCAGTTTTAAATTAAACTGTCGAAAAATGTTGTCGTCCATGATTTCACCAGAAAACAAAAAAAATTTTGATAAAAGTCAGACGTCAACGTCAAATGTGTTCGTGTTTTTCTTGGTATTTCTTTACAAATAAAACTGTGTATTTTAAGTAAAAATTGTTCTAGATTCTTAAAAGAAAATCCAAAGAGAAAAATTGTGCATTCGAATGGAAATAAAGGTTATAATAAGAATGTTCATTTGTTAAATAGTCACCTAAAAGTACTAGTAGTGAACAGTCGACACACAACCTTTTGGTGTAAGAATGAGTCTGTTCAAACTTTTAATTTCACTAAGCAATTCAAACTAGATTCCTACTTTTGTCGCCGCATTTTTAAAGGTGGTGGTGTTGGAATCTGGTCACGGATTAATTTGCAAACTGAACCTTTGAACTTAGAACACTTCTGCACAGAAAAAATCTTAGAAATTTGTGGTAACAAATGGAGAACAGATTCCAACATCACCTGCATAGTTCTAACTTGCTATAGATCCCCTAGTACTCTAAACTCTGATTTTAATCTGTTTTGTGAAAGAATTTTTAATGTTTTAGAATATGTCTGCAAACCTAATTTTAAAATAATTTTAGGAGGTGATATAAATATTGACCCGGTCAGGGATTTTCAACATTTTAACACTTTATGTAATCTACTCAAAAGTTTTAATTTGGAAAATATAGTAAACCGCTGCACAAGAGGTAATAAAACTTTAGATCTAATTTTTACTAATTTCATATCTACTTCATATGTCTATGATAACATCATATCCGATCACAGAACTTTATCTGCTAGTACTAATTTTACTACTCCTCCAAATAATATCAAAAGTTTCAGTAGAGATTTTTGTGAGACAAATTTGAGTTCTTTTTATAATAATTTATTACAAGAAAACTGGTCTGAGGTTTTCGTAACGGATAATGTAATTAATGCCTTTAATTGTTTCCATGAAACTTTCCAGTATTACTTTCACTTAAATTTCCCTACTAAAGTGTTCTATAATAAATCAAAGCAATGGGTATCCGAGGAAATTAAAAATTCAAGTGACAACCTAAAACAATTATATCAATTGAAGAGATATTTTCCTGAATTAGAGAGTAATTATAAAATTGCCAAGAAAACCCACAACAGTTTAATCTCTAACACAAAGAAAATATTTTTTCAAAATAAAATTCAGTCATCAGATAATAAAGCTAAATATGCGTGGGATATCATTAAATCCACATCTAGTAACCAACCTCACAAGCAAAATTTAATAATGAAATCCGGTGAAACTGTTGTCTCGTCCCCAGAAGAAATTGCTGACAATTTCAACAAGTTTTTTCAAAATGCACCTTTACTCCTATCTAATCAAATAATAAATAATCAAAATTTGACACGTAATAATAATAAGCCAAGTTTAAATACTCAATTAAACAGTTTGTATCTCCGCCCATTCTCTGAAGAAGAGATGCAACTTCTAATTGAGTCAAAAATAAAAAATAAAAAATCCGCCGGTTTTGACGAGATTCCAGATTTTCTTGTGAAAAGGGTGGTGTCTACTATTATTAAACCACTAGTTTACATTGTAAATCTGTCCCTGGAACAAGGAATCTTTCCTGATACTATTAAAGTTAATAAAGTGCACCCTATTTATAAGAAAGGTGATAAAGGGGACTATAATAATTACAGACCTATTTCGCTAACATCTGTCTTTTCCAAGATCTTTGAGCATGCTTTTTTGACAAGACTTACGTCTTTTCTTGAAAAATTTGATATCATTGATGATGTACAGTTTGGCTTTAGATCACAAAAATCAACAATACATGCCATTCAACATGCCTACCAAAAAATATTGGAGCACATGGAAAACGGTGAATGTCCAGTGGGGATTTTTTGTGACCTCACTAAAGCCTTTGATTGTGTGAATCATCATGTACTAATCAATAAACTTGAAAATCGTGGAATAAGAGGAATTGCTTTGAAGTGGGTTAGTAGCTTCTTGGCGGACAGACAACAATTTGTTTCCACTAATCACATTCAAAATGGTACATGCAGAAATTTTAAATCGAAGTATACAGATGTAAATATTGGGGTACCACAAGGTGGGATCCTTTCTCCTATGCTTTTCATTCTATATATGAATGACCTAAAAGCTGTGTTGGGAAATGACTGTTGCGTAACACTTTACGCTGATGACACCTCTGTGGTTATATCGCACAAGGACGCTGATATACTTCAAACTAAATGTGTATCAAATTTGACTTCTCTATCACTATGGTTTAATGAAAACAAGCTTTTTTTCAATGAATCTAAAACAAATTACATTCGGTTTCATAATTATCAAAATAACAATGATCTAAATGTAAATGTTACTCTTGATAATAATAATGTTAATCGAACAGACAAATGTAAATTTTTAGGGTTAACGATAATGGAAAATCTTAAATGGAATCCTCATTGCGAAGAAATTGCAAAAAAACTTGCAACCATATATTTCCAAATTTGGAATTTGCGTAACATACTTACTACTCAGCAGCTTCTGATGTTGTATCATGCTCAAGTTGAGTCCCGGATTAGATATGGAATTTGTTTTTGGGGCTCTTCTCCCGCTGCACATGACGTTTTCGTTTTACAAAAAAAAATTGTACGCTGTATTTCTAATGTTTCTCGGATACGCTCTTGCAGAGAACTTTTTATGGAACATAAAATTCTACCCCTCATTTGTATTTATATTTTTGAAATAAGTTTTTATATATTTCAAAAAAAGAATCAACTACTCTAATGTGCACCATTTCAACACTAGAAATAAAAACGAATACCGCATACCATTTGCAAAAACTTCGTTATATATGAAAACACCCGATGTGCAAGGTTTACATATTTTTAATCACTTACCTTCTGATATAAAAAATTGTAACAGTACTAACAAATTTAAAGTGAACTTAAAATCTTTCTTATTACAGAAATGTTTCTATACTCTGAAGGAATTCTTTGACTCATAAGTATATTCCTGATATTTTAGTGTTTATATTTACTTTTGTTGTAGATTTTATATTCATGTTTTTGTATAACCTTTGATCTGACGTATTTCATACATTTTTTGTAAATGTCTTAGAAAATAAAGAGATTATTATTATTATTATTATTATTATTACTAGTACAAAATAATCAAGTCTACTGGTTTTGATTGGCTGTAAAATTCGATATTCTGCATTTGTATTGGTCTTTTTTCAACAGATGACAGATGATGTGAATAATCAAATTTATGTATACATGATGAGATGTTAAATATGTGTTATGAAATTAATAAGTATTGATAGTGTTGGACTTCATGCCCCTTACGCTCCCCTAATTCTAATATAAATATTTTTAATTAATTTTACTGCCCTACATGATATTCCACTGGCTTAGGGAACTGTATGGAAACAGTTCGTATATATGGCCGTGGGAAAATAATTGAAAATGTACTTGTTCTTTACGAATGTTCGTTTGCTATATTCTGCCGGTGTATACCTTCCTGCTGGTAGAGGGACAGAACATGGGACAGGAAGAGCAGGCAAGGGTGGGGGTAAGGGCGGGTCCTCTTCCTGTCGATTTAGCTGATGGAGGCTCCGGTTTCTTGTTTGAACTTACGCGGCTAGCAGGCTATGGCCACCGCCAGCTTACATTCTACTTTCCGGCCATTACCTACTGACTGAACGCGGCACTGAACGAACAAAGACATGGAATGAGGAAAGAAATATTCAGAATTGGAAATACTTGCTTGCGTTGGTTTCAAATTTTATTTGTATTATTAGAGATTTTAGATACGTATTGTAATCAGGGACTCGAACCGCACGAAATAACGGTTCAGGTTCGGTTCGCGGTTCACTGTGTTTTAAATGGTTCGGTTTTGTTTTCAAATATCGCTAAAATACTGTAAAAACGGTTATCATTCAAGTGAGATGTTTTGTTAAATTTATATGGAATACTACACTTTATTGGAGACTGCTTCATAATTAATTCATGTAATAGTTATTTATGTATTTGGATTAATATACCTACATACCGGATGTAGACCTTTTTTTACCTATAGTACAAACAACGTTAAATTTTTATTTCGCTCTTTTTTAACCTATTAATTTTAGAGTCAAACTGTAAATACAAAAGATGTCCAGAAGAGAAAACGACATTCAACGAGCCCTTATTTACTGATATAAAACGTTCCTGTCACGAGATGAATGTAAATTAAATTTGCCATAATTTGAGTTGTTTACAGAGTGCCTTGAGAAATAAAACGAATTAGATAAAAAAAACTGAATATTTTAAGTAATTACGATAAAATGTACTTTAGGAAGAAAGATAAGGAAAAGAAAATAATTACTAATTTCTTTTTTGATTAGTGTATCCTTATGGTCCAATAAATCAATTAGAACAACAATTATTTCAAATCTGTCAACTGTCAAAGTGACGGAATATAGTATATTTTTGTTTTGTTTAATTTTACATGGCAGTCGATGAAACTAGCCTAAATTGTAAATTTTTATTTCATGTTTATTTCGTGAAAGAAAGCGATTTGAACAACAAGCTTATACGATGTAGTTTTTTTATTCCGAACATTTTTTGTTTTTACACTTTTACTCTAAAATCAATAGGTAAAACGTAGAGCGAAATAAAAAATTTAACATTGTATTTCCTCTACCTAAAAAAATCTACACCAGGTATATCTATGACGCCATTTACCATTCTCATAATTAAATTAACTAGTTTACATTAATGTACAATAGTCTGTGAATACGAATTTATACATTATTTATTACATATTAATTTTTAATTTATCTCATTTGTACCAAAATATTAATGTACCGTCCAACGCTTGACAGTGCATTGTAAAACATGTGGATAAGCTGATTCCATCATTAAAAAATTTATAACAAATATTGAACGATATTTTATGCAACGTCAAAGATAATGGCATATTAGCACATCATTTAATATGAAATATTCATATATCATCAAATAAATTCAATTCATTCGGAAAATGATGTAATTTAATAATATATTATTGTCACCTGGTGGAATAAAATATTAACAGGAACAGGAATCACGAAGTATAATAATGGAAGGAGATGACACTCGATCGTTAGTCCAGTAGCCTTGTCATGGTTATAATGGACCAAAGTTGCATCAAGTGGTGGTAGTAGGTTTCTATTATTTTTTCTTGTATAGGATGTGACTGAGATGCAAAATCCAAGTTTTCGACCTCGGCAACCCTCCGGAACACTTTTGAATATCTCAAAAACTGCGAAATGTTTGCACTTTTTTCGGTTTCTTACCATTTTGACTATGAAGGAGCACGATTTCGACAAAAACCATTCTATACATTTTTAAACTAGATTAAATTGTCTACAATCTAAGACCAGAATGGGCTTGGTAGCCTTAATAGTTTCCGAGGTACAGCTTTTCAAAATTTGGTAAATTTTCCAAACTTGAAAATTTTAAGCTAGTTTTCATGATACACAAAAAACGGCTGTAACTTTCCAACGGATAAAAGTATCGCCGTCCGGTTTCAAGCATTCAATTCCACAGATTTTTATCTATTTACGATATAATGTTTATAATTTTCGAGACCCTAGTTTAGCCAAAATCTTAAAATAATTTTTTTTTTAATTTTGTGTTCATAACATAATAATAACATAATTTCTGAACGAATAATGATAGTGACTTGCGGTTTGCAGCACTGAATTCCTTGGACTTTTATCTATAAGATACATTCTGTCAAAAATTTTCAATGGTCTTCCTTGAGCTGAAATTTAAAGTTTTTCCGCGAGAGAATATAGTAAAATTTTTGTTTACTCTTTTGTATATTGTTTTAATCAACTATAATATCTGAACGAATAATGATAGAGACTTCCGGTTTGCAGTATTGAATTCCTCGGACTTTTTTCTATAAGATACATTGTGTCAAAATATTTCAGTGGCCTTGGTTGAGCTGAAATTTAAAGTTTTTCCCCGAGAGAATATAGTAAAAATTTTGTTTATTCTTTTGTTTATTGTGTTTAATTAACTATAATATCTGAACGAATAATGATATTGACTTCCGGTTTGCAGCACTGAATTCCTCGTACTTTTTTCTATAAGATACATTCTGTCAAAAATTTTCAATGGTCTTCCTTGAGCTGAAATTTAAAGTTTTTCCGCGAGAGAATATAGTAATATTTTTGTTTACTCTTTTGTTCATTGTTTTTAATCAACTGTAATATCTGAACGAATAATGATAGAGACTTCCGGTTTGCAGTATTGAATTCCTCGGACTTTTTTCTATAAGATACATTGTGCTAAAAAATTTCAGTGGCCTTGGTTGAGCTGAAATTTAAAGTTTTTCCCCGAGAGAATATAGTAAAAATTTTGTTTATTATTTTGTTTATTGTGTTTAATTAACTATAATATCTGAACGAATAATGATATTGACTTCCGGTTTCCAGCACTGAATTCCTCGTACTTTTTTCTATAAGATACATTCTGTCAAAAAATTTCAATGGTCTTCCTTGAGCTGAAATTTAAAGTTCTTCCGCGAGAGAATATAGTAAAATTTTTGTAGAAGAGAAACGGTTGGTGTTTCAAATCTGTATATTTTGCCAAACTTTGAAAAGCTGTATCTCGGAAACTATTAGGGCTACCGAGCCCATTCTGGCCTTAGATTGTAGACAATTTAATCTAGTGCTCCTTCATAGCCAAAATGGTAAGAATCCGAAAAAAGTGCAAAAATTTAGCAGTTTTTGAGATATTCAAAAGTGTTCCGGAGGGTTGCCGAGGTCGAAAACTTGGATTTTGCATGTCAGTCACATCCTATACAAGAAAAAAAATAGAAACCTACTACCACCACTTGATGCAACTTACGATGTACTAGGTTACTGGACTATGTTGATCATGTCTCATATTTTTACACCGTGAGCAACTAAATTGGAGGAGGTGGGGATGGGGCCACATAGTCTGAAGTTAGAACTTAGAAGCATAATGAATGAAAATGCAATTAAACTTGTATTTTATAATAAGTTTCTTTATTCAAGTATTATTACCTCTCGCCTCATATTCTATAAGAGAGGTATTGTAATGGGTCCAAATTTTCGAGTATGAGTTTTTGGTGGATAAGCACGTGACGTCACAAAAAGTTAACTTATGAATTTTCAGTTAATATGAAAATAAAACAATTTTTGTTCAAATGTTTTTACCTCTCGCCTCATATTCTATAAGAGAGGTATTGTAATGGGTCAAAATTTTCGAGTATGAGTTTTTGGTGGATAAGCACGTTTCAGGGTCTCTAGAATACGAATTTACTATTTTCACGATGATGTCTGTGTGTGTGTGCGTGTGTGCGTTTGTATGAACCGACGATTTTTCGTCCACGATAACTTAAAAAGTATCAAACCGTTTATAACCAAATTTCATATTTAAGGTTTTGATAAGTATCTTAACACCGGATAACATTTTGGTAGAAATCCGCAAACCGGAAGTAGTACTTTTTGATCCTTTATAAAGTTTTCCTTAAATATATTGGTACATTATTTATTTATGACAATTTTTGCAATTAAAAAGAAAAGAAAATATAATTATCTATGGGTACAGTAATTATAAATACAATTTGCTGAATCTGGTAGTATTTAACAATAAAATAAAGTACAATTCATATTCTATCTTGTTGTCCATGATATTAAATTTGTTTCTACATAAAATTTGAATTATTCTGACAGTGACAGTACAGTTGACATCTTTTGCTTGCATCTTGGTTTACATTATCGTTTACGTATTACATGAACATGAAACTATTAAAATGTAAGTAAAACTAATTTTTAGAGTAGTCTCGAGATTAGTAGAATAAGCAGAATTTGGCGAGAGGTCGTGTACTGGCCACAGCAGATTTTTTCTGGTGTATTGGCGGATAATTTGAACTGCGTTGATCAGTTGTGACAACTTACGAATTAGTATAATACAAACATGTCTTTAGGATCACTTTACGGTGATGCTGTCGAATGTTTGCTGCAACGGAGTTAGGGATTTAAATTATGAAAGAATGAGTAATTAACAATTTGTAACATCGTGTTGAAAAAGGCGTAACGATCTCATATTATCTATCATATTATAAAGTTTGTCAAGCATCTGTGATTAAATAAACTGATATAATTGTACTTATGTATTTATATATATATATATATATATATATATTCACTTCTTTCAAAATTTAAATTTATTTTTTTGTGACGTCACATGGGGAAGGGGTGGTTACCGATTTGTGACGTGGTTTGACAAGGGTTGAGGGGGAATCAAAAATGGCCAAAAATCGTGTGACGTATTATGTGAACGGCCCCTTATATGAAAATTATTGTAAGTTACCATTCAATAGAACATTTTTTAAAATTAATGATACTTTGTTGTTTACAAATTGACATGATGTCTTCAATTTTACCTGCTGTATGTTTATGATTCAGTAAATGTGTCGCGTAATTTGAGTCACTTTTAAGATTTTTAAAGGAATTAATGTGTTCTTTATACCGATCTTTAAATTTACGTATAATAAGTTAAAAGAATTTTTTATATTATTCTACATTTTAGTTATTAAGAAAAGTATGAACAAACAAGGCGTACAAGGAAGTCATGTGGTGTCCACGTCAGATTTTTTAATTCAAGTTGGTATTTATTAGTGGGGTCGGTTTTTATTGTAGTGCAATTATTATTGTTTATAAATTCTAATGTTTTATGAATGTAGTCGTCTTTATTTATTATTACGATGGTGTTACCTTTATCAGCTTTTGTTATTAATGCGTTGTTTTCTGATATTTTATTTTTAATAGATTTAACATTATGTTTATGTTGTTTGAGTAATTCATTATTTTTATCAATTTTGTTATTTTTGATTATTTTTTCGAACTCTTTAATCTGGATACATTACTCATTGACGAGTTCATAAACGGAACGATTTTGTTTTAGAACATTTTTTAACTAGAAGTCCATACCTACTTGACAATTTGTCTCGTAAAGTTATCCATTTACAAGCTAAATAAAAAAGGGTATGCAACTCACAAAACGGCTTTGAATAGAGGGACGCGGAATTTTTAGTTGTTGTTTAGGCATCAAATAGAAAATGCGAGCAAAAGTCTAACTTCACACTACTAAATGCAAGGTTAAGGCCTACCGCGCACTAGCGATTTTAAAGTTGACCAATTAAAAAGTTGTTCAACTAAAAAAGTGCTACTTACTCGTACTTTGGTCTCCGCGCATTATCGACTAGATAGTTGCCGTGATCTTGTACTTGCTCTTGTAAGTTGTCAACTTATCTTGTACAAGATGGATGTTATTGAAGTAGCATGTCTTTATGCACTAATTATTATTTTTTTAGTTGCTCTGATTAAATAGTTGCCTATGCGCGCTACCTCATATAATTCAATGTGTTTTATTTTGGTGATTTTAAGTTGCCGCAACAAAATCGCTAGTGCGCGGTGTTAATTTTTTGTTATAAAATTATGTACTTTAGTCGGAAGACGGCTATAGAGAGATTATTTTTTACCAGTCGACCAATTGACTGTAAAAAATGATGTAAAATTCGCCTTTTTAGTAGTGATATTAAAGCTTTCGGTACTTTGTAAATTTCATTCTATAGCCGTGTAAGCACAGCCTTTGTAAATATGAGATTATAAATCACAAAACGACTTATTGTAAAATGCTTTCTTGCTTTGAGTTTTTTAGCGCAAATCTGTCATTGGCAGTCCACCGTGTATTAATATTCCCCCTGGGTTTTGTGACGGCAATTAAACGAAATCAACATCAACACTCATCCTACATCTCTTGCTTTCTAACCTAGTGACATAATGTCTCCGGCACGCGCGCCGTGTTTTGTTTCAGGCCTCTGTGCTTGACACGCTGAAGGCTGAAGTTTACTTCACGTTTTACCCTCCGCTGTTGAAAAGTCAGTCACTCACAGGGTTACAAGTTACGAATTGTAAGTTGTAATCGGTGAAGATGGAAACAGAAGAGGTGGAAAACAACAGGAAAATAATTAGAAGCAGTCGTTATGACAGTTGGTAGCGTTTCAACAGAAATGGAAGACCAGAAAATAAAAATCTAGAATGTTCATACACAGGAAAATTAAACACCAGAAGATGCAAATCTAGAAAATTTATGGGTGGCCATTCAACACCAGAAAATATAATTCTAGAATATTCATACACAGGAAAATCTATATAATTTATACGTAATAAAATATTTGCATTAAAAGATTCATTCACAGGAAACTGCAAATCAAAATTTTTAGATTCGGCATATATGCAAACATAGGAAGATGTAATTTGGTTGAACTAAACTAAATGAACAACTCAATGCCTTTCTTGAGTTCTACATACTCGGTTTTGACTATAACTTTTCTAGATTTGCATCTTCCTGTGTTTGTATCTTCCATCTTCGTATGTTTTGCATCATCACGTGTTTGTTTAAAATTCTAGATTTAAATTTTCCTGTGAATTATTCTTTGAATGAAGGTATTTTATTACTTATGCATTTTCTAGATTTGAATCTTCTAGTGCATGCATGTTCCAGTGTATAAAAATTCTAGAATTTTATTTTTTTTATTATAAAATACCCGCATCAAGATATTCATTCACAGGAAAATTCGAAAATCAAATTTTGGATTAGGCATAAATACAAACACAGGAAGATGCAAATCTAGAAAAGTTATAGTCAAACCCAACTATTTGGTACTCAAGAATGGTATATGGTTGTTCATTTAATTCAGGTGAACCACTGAATACATAATAACCGCATTTTCAAATAAAGTTTGTATTATTTTGTGAGAAAAAGCATTATTTCGCAATCCATGTGAAGAACTCCTTTCGAAATCACAAGATTCACAACATAAATATTCAGTGGTTCAATCTAATTTGTGTTGAAGAGACAAACTAGTTTTTTAGATTTGCATCTTCCTGTTTTTGTCTTTATGCTGAATCTAAAATTATTCTAGATTTCCATTTTCCTGTGAAATAATCTTTTAATGCAGGTATTTTATTAGGTACATATATATTTCCTAGATTTGAATCTTCTTGTGCATATGTCATAGGCAGATTGTTAAATTAGGCTTTTAATAAAAAGTCTAAGTACACACATGTTATAAAAACACAATGTAACATAATTTTATTTCAATCCAGAACGGTATTAGGTACTTTATTGAAGTTCAATTCAATTTACCAAAACTGAGTATGTGGGACTAACGAAGGGTATTGGGTTGTTTATTTAGTTCAGTTCAATCAGAGTTTGCATAAAAACCGAGTATTTAATACTCAAGAAGGATACTGAGTTTTTATATGTAATTCAGTGCAATCAGAATGACTACCAAAACCTAGTGTCTGTGGGATTCAAGCAGGGTTTATTTAGTTCAGTTGAGAGTTTCTAGTAAAAGCCTCGGCATATTGTATAATAAAATGATATAACATCATATATCCCGAGTCATGTAGATAAGATTAGCAGACTGTTGAAGAATAGATTCGGCAGTCGGCAACCAACATCTAAAAGTAGGTACAACATTCAGTTTTCGGTCTTTGATAGAATTATTTTTGTGTTAGTTTTATTATTTGTATTTATTTCTGTTAAATTTGATTATTTCATTTTGTCACATAAAATCTGTTTTCCCTTTTCTTTTAAAATATGTTTGTATTTAACAAAACGTCTCCTTGTTATTTAAATCCTAGATCCGACAACTCATCTAGTGAATAACCTCTTGATTTGGAATGAACTCACTTGGTTTAAATATTTTAGTGGTAGGTATTTTACCGACCATTACAGCCATTTAGAAAATGACTAGACGTTTTATAAAACGACACAACATACATTTTCCTGTGTATAAATATTTTTAAATGTTACTTTCTGGTGTTGAATAGCAAACCATTTGTTATTTTTGTCTTAGATTTTGCAAAGCTAAGGTAAAAATTAATTTCACAATTTATGTATCCAACAAAACTACAGACGCAAAAATAAACTGCGAATTAATTTTGATTTAAGACACAGCTTAAGAAATAAAATCCTTAGCTATGCGAAAGTCGCGACGTACTCCTTGTAGTAAAATGAATTATTTTTATGTGGCCTAATTAATCTTTACCCTCATTTAGGTACTTGAAAAAATAAAAGTTTCACTATTCCACGTCCCATGAGGAATTCAACGATTTGACCGCGTATAACTACCGCCAATTCATTATCGCGGGAAATAATAAAATAAAAACCAAGAACGAGAACTGGTTATTTCCAGCGCTCAGAGACAATGACTTGTTAGAGAGGGTACTGGGTTTGAATGCGGTTAGTTAGGGAGAATTGGGGTAAATTGAGGGTACCTATGTAGCAAATGTGATCATGAAATTCTATCTATCAAATATGTCACAAATTCAAATTAGTTGATTCAATGCTTTAGTGTAAAACATTTCCAATATCAACAACCACATGAACTGGGGCGGAGTGGGTCGGTGGGATAGTGGGATATTTCCCACTGGGCCGCGATGAATTTAGGCCAACTGCCGACACGATTAGTGATGGGTCACTGGGAATTTCCCGTGGGGAATTCTTTTTTTTCCCGGGAAAACTCCCGGGAATTTCCCTAGACACGTTTCCCGGGAAAAAATCGGGAATTTCATTTCGGAAATTTCCCGTGAATAAATAGGGAAATTCCCGAACGGAAATTCCCGATAGCGATAATAAACGGAAAATTTTAACGCATGCGCAGCATTACCGACATGCTTCAACCTGTCCAGCCAGAATTATTTCGTGGAACATTTAACAACGTTCATTATTGTTTAAACTTGGTTAGTAGTTACTGCTCACTGCTCGTCTGCTTGGATAAGGATATCGAAGACGATGATATCCACTCTCTGTCCGACATAGATGATTCTGATTCTGACGTATAATAATAATATCAATATAATATATTTATATATATATATATATATATATATATATATATATATATATATATATATATATATATATATATATATATATATATATATATATATATATATATATACTAGCGTTATACCCGTGCTTCGCTCCGGTTTGTTTTAATTTGAAGACGTGGGGTAGGTGAGAACCAAAATACCCTACTTGAGCCCCACATACTCGGTTTTGATATGAACTCTTCTAAAGATTGCTCGTGATTGACACTTATTATTCAAAATGCAATAAATGTCTTTCGTTCCAAATCAAGATAAATCATATGAAATACAAAAATACAGAACTAATAACCAGAAAACTATTTATTTTATAATATGCATTGTTATTTTGTTTTACTTCTGCGGTCTATAAATATAATATAGGTAGCATTATTGTATTCGTAATTTTACGTTTTAGACCCTACTGACCCAAAAAACCATAGTCTGTGCGGTCTGTCTATCTCTCCCTAGGTTTGTCCGTAAGAACAATAACTTGAGAACGCGTATGAATTTTCGACTCGACTATTACCTTCCGCTTACCTGTAAAGGAAGGTATTGGAATCATGCAAAAAATCGGGTGGTGAATTTTTAGTGGATGAGCACGAATTAGGATCCTTACAACTCATTTTTGATAGTTTCACGATGATGTCTGTGTGTATGTGTGTGTGTGTGTGTGTGTGTGTGTGTGTGTGTGTGTGTGTGTGTGTGTGTGTGTGTGTGTGTGTGTGTGTGTGTGTGTGTGTGTGTGTGTGTGTGTGTGTGTGTGTGTGTGTGTGTGTGTGTGTGTGTGTGTGTGTGTGTGTGTGTGTGTGTGTGTGTGTGTGTGTGTGTGTGTGTGTGTGTGTGTGTGTGTGTGTGTGTGTGTGTGTGTGTGTGTGTGTGTGTGTGTGTGTGTGTGTGTGTGTGTGTGTGTGTGTGTGTGTGTGTGTGTGTGTGTGTGTGTGTGTGTGTGTGTGTGTGTGTGTGTGTGTGTGTGTGTGTGTGTGTGTGTGTGTGTGTGTGTGTGTGTGTGTGTGTGTGTGTGTGTGTGTGTGTGTGTGTGTGTGTGTGTGTGTGTGTGTGTGTGTGTGTGTGTGTGTGTGTGTGTGTGTGTGTGTGTGTGTGTGTGTGTGTGTGTGTGTGTGTGTGTGTGTGTGTGTGTGTGTGTGTGTGTGTGTGTGTGTGTGTGTGTGTGTGTGTGTGTGTGTGTGTGTGTGTGTGTGTGTGTGTGTGTGTGTGTGTGCGTGCGTGTGTGTGTGTGTGTGTGTGTGTGTGTGTGTGTGTGTGTGTGTGTGTGTGTGTGTGTGTGTGTGTGTGTGTGCGTGTGTGTGTGTGTGTGTGTGTGTGTGTGTGTGTGTGTGTGTGTGTGTGTGTGTGTGTGTGTGCGCGTGTGTGTGTGTGTGTGTGTGTGTGTGTGTGTGTGTGTGTGTGTGTGTGTGTGTGTGTGTGTGTGTGTGTGTGTGTGTGTGTGTGTGTGTGTGTGTGTGTGTGTGTGTGTGTGTGTGTGTGTGTGTGTGTGTGTGTGTGTGTGTGTGTGTGTGTGTGTGTGTCTGTCTGTCTGTGTGTGTGTGTGTGTGTGTGTGTGTGTGTGTGTGTGTGTGTGTGTGTGTGTGTGTGTGTGTGTGTGTGTGTGTGTGTGTGTGTGTGTGTGTGTGTGTGTGTGTGTGTGTGTGTGTGTGTGTGTGTGTGTGTGTGTGTGTGTGTGTGTGTGTGTGTGTGTGTGTGTGTGTGTGTGTGTGTGTGTGTGTGTGTGTGTGTGTGTGTGTGTGTGTGTGTGTGTGTGTGTGTGTGTGTGTGTGTGTGTGTGTGTGTGTGTGTGTGTGTGTGTGTGTGTGGTCAAGGGGTGTTAGTCGCATAACTCAAATACGAATTACCCGAAAATTTTGATATTTGGTATTTAACATTTGTATATAAATTGGAAGAGCTCCCTAGATTTTGGTACAAATATCTTCATCGGAAGTGATATTTTTTGAAGATTGAAAAGATTAATTGTCAAAATTGTATATAAATTTGGAAAAATATAGTATTTATTTGTAATGAGAATAAGAGGAAAAGTTATTTGCAACTTACGTTATAAAAAAATTGTCTTTATCTGGTAGCATTAAAGAACTGCAGTAAAATTTAAAAAATAAATTTATCAAATAAAACGTTGATATCTTGTAATCCATGATCGGTTGATTTTTGTTTCTGCGTAAAAAATATTGACAGGTGAGACGGGTGACAAGTTGGCATACTAGCGCTATATAAGTCCTAAGTAAGATATTAAATGTAGTAATTGAACGGAGGATGGCTTCAACACAACAGAGTTTTCCTGTGAATCAATCTTTTTATTCAGGTGATGCAAATTTCTGTGTTTGAATATTTGATATTTTTATTTGTATATTTTAAATGGGCACCGGATTGTACGTATACATTTCTGTTTAAAGTCTAGATATGGCGGAAGGTTGTGTGATGGACACGTCAGATTTTTTTTTATTTGTTTTTACAAAAAAAAAATTCATTTTTGAATTTTAAACGTCGCTAAATGACAGCTGTCTCTTTGACATTGACAGATGTCATTTTGACATTGTCAGCTGTCACTTTGATATTGGCAGCTGTCACTTTGACATTAACAGCTATCACTTTAACACTGCCTGCCTATGTTATTGCAAAGCCTGTTATGAGTGCCACAGCAGATTTTTATTGAAGGTTAACATTCTCCCATGTATTGTAGTTTCCAAAAATTACCATAACCATGAGCATAAAGTCTTCTTAATTTTTGACCATATGAGTACCCGTGAATTAACAGCTAGTACTTGTGCACGAATTAATTTATTATATCTTTAGTATATCTTAAGTATATCTTTTTCGATTACTCACAGTATGTGAGGCTACCACACTCAATTTGGGTAAGTGCTAAAAATAATAAAAGGAAAAATCACCATCTCCGTATAAACATTTAAAAATTAAAATTGCACGATAAGATTACAAACCTTAATTCAATCACTCTTTCAGGGATTCATATTTGTTAATCTTATTTCCCCTTTTTATTTAATTTATTTAAACTTATTTATTTAGCATTCTTATGAATAAATATCTATTTGACACATGTATTTGACACATACATTTTATAACTAAATCACGATAGTGTGACATGTTTTTATTTTCAATTTTTTATTTGTTTTCCAAAGCAACTTATAAACTAATTTATTTTCCCCCAAAAATTAAATTTCCCCCCTTAAGGAGGTACACTCGACATTTGAAATAATGAGAGAGTTTAATGAAACTTTGCAAAATTAATCAAAACATTGTAAAAATGTTACCTGAATTTTTTCATAATTTTTCACCACGTAGATTATCCAAAAATAAATATTAAAAAACTACATTTTATATGGCCTCTTATGGGACTACTTTTAAATCAACGTAAAAAGCATTTAAGGAAATGACAGAAAATTCCAATTGCTTTTTTAAAACGTACATTATTATCTCATAGATCGGATAAAAGTAATACAAGTATCATTTACCACGTAATTAACAATAATTCTTAATCGAAAGACTGACGTTTATGCCTACTGGAGAATATTGGCGAGAACATAATATAGATGCGGCAACATTGAGAAGCGTGAAATTTGAATTTAACCAGAAAAAAAAATTATCTATCTATAATCACAAGTTTTTCACAAGAATGAAAGGTAATATGCACAAATAATAAATAATAATCCATACCCAACGATTTAAATGAAATTTCAAGTGCAGAATTCTCTTCAGCTTACATTTTTACTATCTGTCAGATTGACATAAGACCGTGAAAAATGACATGTACAGCACAGCGTTGCCGTAGTTTACATTGGTATTTAGCCGAATGAAATCTTATAAAATAAACAATTTTTACATAACAAAAATATATAATATTCTTAATTAAGTTATTTAAATCTCATTTTATTAGCAAAAATTCAAATAGACTGCGTTTACATACAATAAAAAATTTTATTTTTTATTTTTTATAAGTTGAAACCCTGATATGAAATACATTGCGAGTATAGGAGATGCCCCTAACCTCCCACCACTCGAGTGTACCTCCTTAAGAAGCTGATTAGGACAAAATCCTGAAACATGGGTCTTAAATATTTCGATGCGCTACCATTGTATGTAAAAATCAAGTTGATATCTCGTCTGAGTAAAGAGATATTGAGAAATTCGTAAAAACGCATTTTATCCCCTTTTCCCCCTTTAGGGGGCGAATTTCACATTTTTAGGCTTACGGGTTTGGGCTGGGCGTTGATGAGTCAGTCAGGACACTTTACTTTATATATATATATATATATATATATATATATATATATATATATATATATATATATATATATATATATATATATATATATATATATATATATATATATATATATATATATATATATATATATATATATATATATATATATATATATATATATATATTATTATTATTATTATTATATAGTCAACTTTATGACATAATTGTAATTTAATTTTCTTTATTTTAAAAATAAAATTTTTGTTGTGCTTTTGATTTTTATAAGGAAATTTATCGTAAATTTTTTCACAGGAATTCCCCGGAAAATTTCCCCAGAAATTCCCCGGGAATTCCCCGGAAATTCCCCGGGAATTCCCCGGAAATTCCCCAGAAAACTTTCCGGGAAAAATCCTGGGAAATTTCCCGAAATATTCGTTCCCGGGAATTTACCCATCACGGGACATAATCGATCATCGATAACAATAATAATTTTTTTATAAATAACGCAAACAAGCCAATTATTTATTAAAATTCACAATTATTTGCAAATTGTATACAAATAAACAAACGAAACTAAGTTTTGAATTCATCGTTTGTATTGGTCAGTCATTTAGAATCGGCTGTTCGGCTCGGTTTTGTTCTTTAAAAGTTTAAGAAATCACTAGACTAATTACAAATAAATAAATATCCCTATTTATTACATTTATTTTCAAATTTTTATAGTTGATTTCTTAACTAAACGGAGCAATCTGAAGTTGGAATGCTAAAACTGATCGTTTTTGATTGGCTGATGTAACACCAGTTTTACACCACACAAACTTTGTAATGTAAACCAACGAATGTTCTCCATCTTGTCTCGTCAGCTGTTGTCAGTGACTGTATCGAGTTTGCCCGCTGGTAGGTCAAATTTAATTTTGCCGACAAAAAATCTAGTGCTATTTTTCTCGTATTTACACAGTGGAAATACGACTCAGCGAGACAACTTCAGATTACTCCGTTTAGTTAAGAAATCAACTATAATAGCCAAACCAAAAAAAAAAAAATTCTGGACCGGCTAAATGTATTTCCCACTACTGGGCCGAAACGTTACGACACCGCGAGGAAATAATAGTAAGTATTCCGTCCTCTGCACCAATTAGAAAATTACTTTGCCTGAATCAATTTCTCCGAGCACATTATTGTAAAAAAAATTGCAATGTTTAATGACGTAATTATGGTGATAGAGAATTGACATTTGGAAATCAACATTTTTTCGTATTGGTATTTATTTTATTAAAATCTTGTAAGTAATTATTTAGTAGTAGATAAAGTACAGTATACAACTCGCTATAATGGCTATTATACCCTCAGATGATTAAAACTTCATCTTCAGGAATAATAGCATCCATTATAGCGTCGTTATAATAATGTACTATTATTTAAAAATCTTCAACCGTGCATTAATTTATGTAGGTAGGTATGTGTCGCAGTCGCAGAGTAGTTATAAAATCAGTCATTTTCTAAATGACTCGGCATATGATTATATATCATTTTATTACAGAATACACCGAGGCTTTTGCTAGAAACTCGGAACTAAACTAAATAAACAACCCATCCCTATACTTAAATTCCACAGACACGGTTTTGATAGACACTTTGATTGCACTAAATTAAATTAAAAAAAACAATAGCCAATACCCTTCTTTAGTCTTAAATACTAGGTTCTGATTAAACTGAACTAAATTAACAACCCAAATCCCTTCGTGAGTCCCGCATATTCAATTTTGGTGTATTTAACTGAACGAAATAAAGAACCTAATACCCTTCTTGAGTGAATTAAAATGATGTGACATTGTGTTTTATAACAATGCCTACATGCCTAGGTTTTTTAATAGCCTAATTTTACAATCTGCCTACGAATACTAATTTATAGCCCGGAAGTTCATGACAGGTGATGCTGGTCTCCGATTTCATACAGAATGTCTTTTGGAGGATAGAACATTGACCCTATGACTACAAAGAAAAGCGGATATTAAACCCTTGCACGTTATCCGGTCATATAGAAAATTACATTTTTCCACTTGCACAAAAATTTTGTGTTTTTCTCTGATTTAATAATGCATGTCCCTTTTATAAAAAAAACCTTAAACACATTTAAAGTCTTAAAAATTATGGGCATGCGATTCGCAGGATCCCAAAGGGCTCAAATGGTCACGTGATCTTGTAATTAAAAAATATGATTTTCCACGTTTTCATACAGCATGCCGAAGAAAAGAATTAATATTTGTGTCATAAAACACCTATAACCAAATTGGCATGCAGTCCTCGTTGGCCCAAGAGTGAAAAATTTCGGAAAAGTTTTGTGCAAGTAGAAATGAAATTTTTCATATGACCGGAAAGCGTGCAAGGGTTTAATACCCGTTTTTCTATGTTGTCATAGGGTCAATATGCTATCCTCCAAAAAGCATGCTGTATGAAATCGGAGGCCATCACCAGTCATGAGCTCACGGTCTATTATAGATATCATTATTCGCAGTGTCTGACTGGCACGGCGGACAACCGAGCAAATGCCCGGTGGGCCAAAGGATTTAACAAATGGGGCCCAAATGAGATTAATAAATATACTTACTTTGTTGCTCAATTACAAATGATGGTAAATTTAAATCTACTAAACTGAAATATATCTAAGAACCAGTCAGAAACTAGTGATGCGTCGAGACGAGATTATTCACTTCTCGTCTCGTCTCGTCTCGAATTTGAATTTTTTGATCTCGTCTCGATGATTTCTCGTCTCGATTATTGATATCTCGTCTCGATTTCTCGACCATTTTTACTTAAAAATTCTTTCGCCGATTGACATTAAAAGTGCTATTTTTAACAGCTGACAGTCTGTGAAATGTAACTTTGAGTGCCAAGGTAATGAAATTATATTTTTCAATACCTCCACCAAAAAACGCCACCTTTCGTGTCTATTACTAGGGACGAAAGTGAGGTATTTCTAACCGGTTAGTACCTTTCCCATCTAGAGAGGAAAAGTACTTTTCCTCCCGCTTTATGCGGGATTCCAATTGACTTTTCCTCCCTATAGGGAGTAATAGTATTTTGTGCACCTAGGGAGGGAAGCGTGCTATTACTCCCGCGGGCGAAGCGGCGGTCCGAGCGAGGGCGCCGGCTTCGCTCAAGGGTGTAATAGCTATTACTCCCGAGGGCGAAGCAGCGACCCGGGCCGAAGGCGAGCCGCAGGCGAGTCCGAGCGAGGGCGCCGGCTTCGCCCAAGGGAGGAATAGCCTTCCCTCCCGTGGGACACACAATATTTTACGTCACGAGGGCCTCGAAATCACCTTTCTTGCAAGCGGGAGGAAAACGCTGTTTTCCTCCCGCTCGGGAGGAAAGCAAGTGCGGTCCTCCCGAGCGGGAGGGAAAACTCGCTTCCCTCCTTCCATTAGCAAGAGGAAAACACTGCTTTCCTCCCCCGAGTGACGTAAAAGTACTAACCGGTCGGAAATATCTCACTTTCATTTCTAATAATAAAAATTTAATCTAATAATTTTACATGATCAATGCCAGTAAAATGATAGATCTATGTTGACAGGTTGACTTGACAATTTGGTTGAGTTTGACTATGACAACAACAAATAGGTGAATTGGTGGAAAAAAAATTTTTGAATAAAGTATAAATAAAGTATAATAATAACATTGTAATCTCGTCTCGAATTTTTTTTTACAAGAATCAGAAATTCCGAGACGAGACGAGACGAGATTCGAGAAATTCTCGTCTCGTCTGCATCACTAGTCAGAACCAATCTGTGTTAAAAATAATTTCGGCATCATTGGTAATATATCACTCTAGAGCGAATCTGTGCGATGTATGTAGGTATGTATAGTTTCTGAATGTTCCAGTTTCCAGTTTATTAGTTTTGTTGTGCTAACTTGAGAATATTAATCTTAAAACTACTGCAGGCACGGCAGTAGGTATCTGATAATAATTATTGTCACAATATAGCGTCAGGCGCGGCTGTAATGAGAAGTATTGGGTAGTAAATGAATAGGTAGAAACATATAACAATGTTTATGTTTTTACCTCCCGCTTCATTTTCTATAAGGGAGGTATTATGATGGATCAAAATTTTTGAGTATTTGGTAGATAACCACGTTTTAGAGTCCCTAGAGTAAGAATTTAACATATTCGAGATGATGTCGGTGTGTGTGTGTGAGCGGGCGCGCGCGTGCGTGCGTTCGTTCGTGGAGCCGTGTGTTACAATTTTTTCGGAAACGATAACTCAAAAAATAGGTATCAAACATTAAAATTTTATATTTAAGGTGTTAATACGATTCTTAATTACCCAATATTATTTTGGTTTAAATCTACAAACCGGAAGTAGTACTTTTTTAAATATTTCGATAAATAGTTGATTTAAGACTTTTTTATTTTAAATAATCTCCAATCGGTATTTTGTAAATTTTTCTGCATCTGGTATCAGTCCATTATACCATAACATTTAACATTTGTTACTATACGTAAAATTTAAATGATTATGACATGACAATGACAGTGACAATAGTAAAATATCGTTTCTTCTGGGGTGCGTTCCAAAACCATACTCTGGAGTATAGAGTATGCTCAAAGTTGTTCCAAAAGGTTTGAGTATATCTCCAGTGGAAACTCTGAAGTGTTCCAAAACTGTTCGAGTTTACTCGAAGAGCATACTCTTCGTACCCTGTAAAATAGGAGGGTACAAACGTACTCTGGTGACTTTGGCGCCAAATAGTGCTAACCTAAATTGTCTGTTCCATAATATCTTATTATTATTAATTTATAATGGACAACGAATTGGAATCAGCCACACAAATTGATGCAAACGATTATAAAGTAATTTGTATTCTAAAAGAAGATAATTATGTTGATTTTGGAAAATAAAGGTATATTCATAAATATATTAGAAAACCTTACCAGGACTACATTTATAAATTGGCGCGAATATTACCCTTCTATTATCCATGATGCAAGATAAATTTTGTATATCAAATAAATGTGGTTATAGGTTATATCACCATAAAATATTTCCTACTCTACGTCGTTCCGAAACCCCACAAAACCCTGGAGTAACCTACTCTTACTCCAATACTTTACTCTGTGCTCCATGGTAAGGTTTTGGAACGTACCCCTGCACTTTAAATAAACTGACTAAAATATATTTATGAGTAGTAGTAGTACCTATACTATATTTATATATTTGTATAATAATTTAAAAAAATCTGACGTGGACACCACATGACTTCCTTGTACGCCTTGTGTGTTCATACTTTTCTTAATAACTAAAATGTAAAATAATATTAAAAATTCTTTTAACTTATTATACTAGTATACTCACAAATATATTTTAGTCATTTTATTTAAACTGCAGAAGAAGATATAAAGCATATTTTACTATTGTCACTGTCATGTCATAATCATTTAAATTTTACGTAGTAACAAATGTTAATCGATCATGGACTACAAGATACCGAAATACTATAAATTATAAATATATACTTTAATTATTTTTAAATGATAGCAGATACAAAAATATTTATAAAATACCGATTGTAGATAATAATCACATAATCTTTCATTTAAAATAAAAAAAATTGTCTAAAATTAAATATTTATCGAAATATTTTTAAAAAGTACTACTTCCGGTTTGTAGACTGAAACCAAAAATAGGAGGTGCACAACTAGATGCTATAACAGTCCTAAATACAAAATTTCAACTTTCTATGTCTAACCGTATTTGAGTTATGCGACACACATACGTCCGTACGTACGTACGTACAGACGTCACGTCGAAACTAGTCATAATGGATTCAGAAAAGGTCAAAACGGATATTTCCGTCAAAATCTGAGAACCGAAATTTTTCGCGATTACAATACTTCCTTACTTCGTACAAGGAAGTAAAAATCTGACGTGGACACCACATGACTTCCTTGTACGCCTTGTTTGTTCATACTTTTCTTAATAACTAAAATGTAGAATAATATAAAAAATTCTTTTAACTTATTATACTAGTATACTCACAAATATATTTTAGTCATTTTATTTAAACTGCAGAAGAAGATATAAAGCATATTTTACTATTGTCACTGTCATGTCATAAACATTTAAATTTTACGTAGTAACAAATGTTAATCGATCATGGACTACAAGATACCGAAATACTAAATTATAAATATATACTTTAATTATTCTTAAGTGATACCAGATACAAAAATATTTATAAAATACCGATTGTAGGTAATAATCACATAATCTTTCATTTAAAATAAAAAAATTTGTCTTAAATTAAATATTTATCGAAGTTTTTTTTAAATTTACTACTTCCGGTTTGTAGATTGAAACCAAAAATAGGAGGTGCACAACTAGATGCTATAACAGTCCTAAATACAAAATTTCAACTTTCTACGTCTAACCGAATTTGAGTTATGCGACACACATACGTACATACGTACATACGTACAGACGTCACGACGAAACTAGTCATAATGGATTCAGAAAAGGTCAAAACGGATATTTCCATCAAAATCTGAAAACCGAATTATTACAATACTTCCTTATTACTCCGTACATGGAAGTAAAAATAAAGTAGGTAAGTATGGCGGAAGGTCTTGTACTGACCACATTATATCTTTTAGTATTATTAATTGTAAAAAATTTAAATTACTGATTCAACAATATAGAATTGATCTGAGTCTTTTATAAGAGAAAAGTGCCACTATTGGTTGCAATACATTTATAACTACTATATATTTGTGTAGGTAATGTTTGTACATTTATTGAAATGAAAGTTTTTTGGCGCGCCTATGATTTTTGTTGATTTTACTTCCATAATCCCTAACTCGTCCCGCCCCTGCCGCGCCAAGTTATCCTGCGCGAACAGTAGATACCTAAAATTAAAGAGAGTATAGTATGTCCAAAGGTATATCGTTATGGCCCTCACAGCAGGCCTATTGTTAAACATTTAAGCGGATTTAAGCTTGCTTTATGGCGTTGAAAGAACAGATACGTATTAAGTATTTTCCAATTTTATTTTATTTAAAAATCTTAATTCTCTCAAGATATGTTCTCACTGATCTTGTTTTTTCCTAATTTGACGAAAGTAAGTGAGTAAGTCAAAGCTATAACGATATATTTTTGTACAAACTTTACAACATGCGATTTTTCATTACCGAAAGTTTAAATTTGAAATTTGGGATACAAATTTTATGTTGAACTGAAAAAAAAATTTTGCTCATGAATGAGGGTAAAAACATGATACTTCACATCCCTTAAAACTTTTAATTATAAGACATTTGACCTTGAATTAAAAAAAAATTATTTCTCCTATCCCAACACTAGCCAATCCGACACTGAATAGGGGGCCAAAATATACTTTGCCCGGTGGGCCAAAACTTGCCAGTCCGACACTGATTATTCGCGTAATATTATTGACTTATTTGCCAACACATGTATTTACTTAAACATACTAAATCCCGTACTAATAAACACGCGCTAATTCAACAGAAAACATCCCCTGTTCGGCTATTCCATATATTTGCAACTAGCACATTTGTGTTTGCTAATTTCTGGCATATCATACATATTATCTCAATTTAAACATGCTGACACTGGCATGCTTTCCCGATATTGCGTACACATAATAATGTGAAATAATAATTATTATGACATTGACTGCAAATACCAATAATTGACAGCCGGAATGTATCTGCTACGACTGTCTCTAATATAATTGAAATATCTAATTGTAATTGGTGTTACGACTGCAATAATTCTACTAATTGAAATTAATTTGATCGACATTTTATTCGCGCAATTTATCCGGGGATTATAGAGGCGGGTATTAAATTATTTAGGATGAATATTGTATTGCAGTGCATTAAAGTTTTAAGTGGGTTTGGTAATATAGATTATAACTTATAATACTTGCTATAAAGTTGAATTTGAAGGTTTTTTAAAAATATATGGCAAGAAAAGTATGTACCTAGTCTTTATGAATGGACAAGGATTATAATTAAAATACTATTAATTATTATCCAAAATTAATGTGATTCAATTTGTACTACTATCTACACTCGAGGAAAACGCACCACTTGAAAAAATGACAAAATTTCAAAGTGTGATATCTCGGCAGCATTTCGACGAAATTGGATGAATCTTCGAGTTCTGAAAACGTTGAAATCTTTAATGAGATGATATCCAATGTGACAAAAAATCCACTCCATCCCCTCCCACCCCCCTAAGAAAAACAAATGTACCTGATCTCCAAAAAGGTCCAAATTTGACAACTCATACGCAATGCCAAAAAAATCGTGGACCTTATTGGCCAACAGGGTAATAAAGATCAGACTTTTTCCTTCAAGGTCCGCAAAATTTCAAGTACCTTCGATGATTTGGCAGCGAAGTTATGAATTTTTGAAAAAATAGTGCCGAGATATCGCACTTTGAAATTTTGTCATTTTTGATGCATTGTCAAGTGGTGCGTTTTTATTTTCCTCGAGTGTATTTTATTTACTTATATTTATTATTTAATTTGTTTCTCTTAAGGCCGTGCTCGAATCTACTATCAGATCATTTTTTTGCATTTTATCTGCATAAAGGTTCATTCACAGCTCCTAAAATAAGAAATACAAATAAAAAAGGTTACCTTGTTACCTATAAATAAAGTCTTATGACTATGGTTTAAAAGTGTTGTGGGTAGGTTTATTTGATCCAAAATACTTCATTATAATTTATTTATTTAACAATAATGGGACGTTTCGAGCGAAATAAGTTGCTCATTGCAACTTATTTCGCAACTTATTTCGCTCGAAACGTCCCATTATTGTTAAATAAATAAATTATAATGAAGTATTTTGGATCAAATAAACCTACCCACAACACTTTTAAACTAATATTGATGATCCTACACATCTTACTAATAATCTTATGACTATGGTTACCAGACGTCCTCTATTTCCCGAACATGTCCTATTTTTTAGGGTAGATGTCCTGGTCCGGGTTTTTTCTCATTTTTAATACAATGGAGTCATCCCACATTTTCTGATTTATTTTTTTCCTAGAAGAGGTTCTGTTAAATTATACATACCTAAAGTTTTGACGTTGTATATTTGTTTTGTTTAAGAGATATAATTTTTTGAAAATGCACTTTAATTTTCAATCTTAGGTAGCTGACGTAATTTTATTTTGATATTACTTAAATATCATTAATTAATTAATTAAACACTAATGATTATCAATCACATAACTTTCTAATTTTGATCAAAATGACTATTGAACATCTACTGAAAGTTAGGGTAAATGTTTCAGTCGTTGCCACTGAAATATAATAATACTGGAACGTGCACTCGCGACGTCAGCCCGAGCCGACAGAGACAGCGAGTCGCAGGTGATTGCGTCTTTGTCATACAGTCCTGATTGGTGCCCGAGCCGACAGAGACAGCGACTCGCGGCTGATTGCGTCTTTGTCGTACAGTCCTGATTGGTTTGTGGAGTGTAATGCCCTGTTCACACGTTGCTACTTTGAAGACACATTCGTGCTACTGTAGCAAGAAAAAATCTGAGTCGCTTGTCAAATAGCAGCGCTGCTAATTTGTAGCATCAAAGTATCAAGAACTACTCGTTGATAATTTCACATCGTTGATCGTTGTATGTGTACATAGCGATTTTTTGCGGTTATTGTTTCGATTTAAATATTTTTTATTATTTGCGTCTTCAAAAACTTCTTCTTTTCATGCTACAGTAGCACGTATGCGTCTTCAAAGTAGCAACGTGTGAACAGGGCATAAGACAACGATAGAATCACCTGCGAGTAGCTGTCTCTCTCGGCTCGCTTTTCGTACACAGCGAGCATAGTGAGTGCACGTTCCAGTATTACTATATTTCAATGGTCGTTGCTGGTGATCATAGCGACCGACATTACCGACGTTGTGTACCTGTGACTATTTTCCTCATAAAATTTAAGCCAATCAGAAGTCTGACATTTTTTCTGAATGTCGTCCAATCAACGTAGAATTACACGATAATTTTGCACTAGTGCAAATTATCGATAATTCGCACTAGTGCAAATTACCAATAAATTAAAGGACAGGTTTAGATGTGATTCTGACTTGCTGTCAAAGGAAGTTTTGAAATTTTGCTTTATTTTTCATGAGAGAAATAGCGTTTTGCTAAATTTTAATCGGGCAATAGTCCTTCGAATATCCCTCGTGCATGTAATTGTCGATAATTTTCTCTCGTGCGGCATTCGCGTTTCTTGAAGATCTGAAGTGTTTTTCTGGAATATCCTCAAAATTTATGAATTAAAAGGATTTTTTAATAACATTGTATTCTAAATGTATTCAATATGTATTCAAGACTTTGTTTCTATCTAGCACCGCATTTTTCAATTACAAGAAGTTAAAAATTCGACAAATTTGTTACAATTTTGATTTATCTGCCTACCTATGAAAACAAAAAATGAAATATTTGATTGTTAATGTCATATGAATTTTTGACTTTTTGGCAAATTGATCGCAAATTGGTCGCCACGCCTCTTTCTAAAAAAATTTCGCCTGCGGCGCTATATGCCTCGGTTCACTCAGCGTCCTCTTTTCGAAATAAACGAATATGGTAACCCTATTTATGACTCGTATTTATAGCTACGAATAAAACATGCAAGCAATAATCCTCCTTCTTAAAACTACATTTGTTTAAATTAATTCTACATTTTTATAAGTACATATTTTATTTGAAATTCTGATAAGTTCAAAAAAAATTTAATTATTTTTTCCCAATTTCTCTGAATGACAGATACCTAGTAGTGTTTGTTTATGCTTATGCTTGTGTAAAATATATTGACATTTGCATATTCTTGTGTATTATGTCTTAATCTTTATTTTTATTTTAGGCTAATATAAAACTTTCATAAAAATCCATTAGTTAGATTCTTATATTTATTTTCATTGCTGTGAATGAAACTTAAATGTCTGCAAATAGAAACAAGCAATAAGCATAAATAATATATCAGAGGCGGATCTAGGAAAAGTGTAACAGAAAGGTCATGGAATGTAAAAAATAAATGTTAATTTCATATTAAATATATATTTCACATTAATGTTATCATCATCAACACAATATTCATAAAAAACAGTTATGGTATCACTAATTAACTAAACTAAAATTAAATAATATTTTGTGCAAAGTATTAAGGTGCGATATAATAATACAGTGGCGTCATCTTGTAACTTTAATACGTGAGAAATGAAAGAAATGGTACATGCAGCGCCACCTGTATTTGGAGATGAAACTACTTCCTTTCAAATATTGTTTAACGGCGGGCTATTACAGATTCAGCTTGGTCATAAAACCTAGCAACGAACCAAGAACCATACGCCGACACGCTGTATTCCTACGTTTATACGGCTTCGTGTTGGAAATATAAATAATGATTTGCGTTTGATTATTTTTTTTAACAAATTGTTGCAATAAATCAACGCAAAAATATATTATTGTTGATTCTCATTAATTTGTTGATACATTTTACTTAGATTTATGAAACATTTTTATAAGTTTCATTACAGTTGGACAACAATCATTTAAGTAGTTGTGTTATTAATGATCAGTAGAGTGCGGATTATATACAGGAAAATTTGATGAAATATGCATGCAATATGCATTGAAATAAGGCCAAAATATGCCCAATATATACACAAAATAACACAAATATGTAATATTTTACAAATATATACCTACAACTTAATTTTATTCATTTTTATTAATTATTTATTTATGTAAATCTCAAAATAAACTACATTTTGCCAAAAATGACAAGAATATTATATAAAATAAACAAAACAACGTATGACTTATGGAATACGACTTCTGTATACAAATCTTTAAAATAAACGTAAATGAACAAATCATTTTTCAAAAGAGCGCCATGCATTATTTGAGTCACTGTTTACATATTCCGCAACGTAACATAAATTACTGTAGGTGGTATCTTTGAACGAAATGTTTTTTATATACCTACCACATTTCAAATTTAAAAAAAAATTTTGGTTAAAGGTATATCATATGCAGTTATATGCATTTATAATAAATATATGCAAAACTTGTATGTAAAAATCATTGATATATTAAAAATATGCAAAAAATTACACCATATTTTGATCTCTTTTTGTATGAAATGCAAATATTTGTAAAAAAAATACTAATATAATGCTAATATGCACAATAATACAATATATGGAAATGCATATAACTCTTTATTTAAGCGCCGTAAAGTACACTAAAATACACTAAAAAATACATACATAAACCATAGGTACCATAAATTATTAATTCGGTGGTATTTTAAAAATAAAACCTAAGAACAATTAAATTATGTACTAAGAAGATTATAAGAACTAACTTACACTGACATTATTCATTTTCTAAATTGTATAAAATTAGTTTCCAATTTTACATTATGGTAATTTATTAAACAAGTCTAAACCCTTATAAAATAATGAATTTTGACTACTTACATGTTATGTTGACTTTTGACAATTTGAAATCCATTTTGTTTCTTAAATTATATTCATGTACATCATGTGAGCACTTCACATTGTTTTGTAAATATGAAGGTACATTATTGTATTTTCTTTTATGAATAAATAAGACCGTTAAAAAGTCACTCTTTGCTTAACATTCTGCCATTGTAAAGCTTCTATCATTTTTGATCTATTAGCGTACCTACCTATTTACTTTTAATATACATCTCATTGATTTTGTATTTTTTGCAAACATTGAAGCTGTCCTGTATTGCATATGAATAGAATAGATGCACAGTAGTCAATGTGTGATGCTATTACGGTTTTGTATAAGTTAACAGCTTCAATGTAGTTTAATTTAACGCTTATTCTTCTTAGAAGATAGACTTTTTTGACATCTTTGTACAAACATAGTTGACATATTATTCAAATTTAAATTTACCATCAATCATTATTCCTAAATATTTAAACATACATACTTGTTCAATAACAATATTTTAAACTAACAAATTTACATCTAACTTTGTTCTATTATTAATTAACATAACTTTTAATAACTATAACTAATAATCCGCACTCTAATGATCAGACATAAATATTTGATGTTGATTTATGTGGCCATCTATTGACAATATCACTTTTATGATCCTCTGCGACCTTGCGAAATTGATGTCTTGAAGATATCACATTTATGACCTCTATACGACCTGCGAAATTTATCTCTCGGCGATATCACTTTTGTGATCCTCTGCGACGTTATGAAATTGACCTTTCAGCGATATCACTTTAATGATCCAACTCGACCTCGCGAAATTGATCTCTCATCGACATTACTTTCAAGATATCACTTTTATGATTAATTTAGATTTAGAACATCAAGGAAAAATCACAAATGCAACTTTAAGTGACATCCTTTATTCAACCTTTCCGTGATATGGTATCAGCAATATTAAAAATATAACATCTCTGTGATGTTTGTGATAATGTGATGTCACAAATGCAATCTCTATAAGATAAACTGTAACATCGCATGGAGGGAACATGTTTAGTGAGTGGGCACAATCACTTCAAATCTTATAGAAATTTAAAGTCCGATTAACTAAATAAAACAACTAGAAGTTAAAATATGACTGTTTATTGCTTTCATTCAACAAACTTGACTACATCGTGAATTTATATTTTTTACAAATATCATATCTATGAACAAAAATGTATATACAAACCAGGGCATGCAACCGAAAAAAAAATCGGTTAAAGGTTAACCGAAATCGAGAACATTATTTTTTAATCTGCATTTGCTCTTTTACGAAACCGGTTTTTAAAACAGTTAAATGAACCGGTTTAAAAAACCGGTTAATATGAGATTATCAAAGAAAACTAATATTTTATTAAAGATTATTCCGGCCAAAACTGTTGAACTAAATATGGTATGTCGAAGCATGAAAGATGTACACAAATTTAGTATTTCTTATTTCAATTTTTATATTTACTAATGAAGTAGTTATTTTGCTCTCTTTAGAAACGGTTTGAATAACTGGTTTAAAGTTTTGGTTTTGGTATTTTAGTAAATTTATATAACGGTTTCGGTTTCGGTTAAAAATCACCTTCTGGCACCAAAAATTACGGTTAACCGGTTTCTTGCCCTGATACAAACAAATAATATAGAATACAATAAATTTAACAATACAATACACTAATAGAATTATTTTATACAGTTTAGTGACTTTAGCGTGCCATTAATTATTTTAAATATAATTTCATTGACATTTTCATATGGCGTATATTACAAGTAATATACAGTACTAGTTTTATTAACTAAACATTGGAAATAGAATCTTTAAATCTCATAATTATTGTCCCTTATGGTCAACTAATAATTTCACTAAATTTACACTGTAAAAATCACTCTAATTGACTGATTTACAAACAATAATTTCATTTTATTATTTTTACCTCCCGCCTCATATTCTATAAGGCAGGTGAGTTTTTAGTGAATAAGCACGTTTTAGGATCCATAGAATACGATAAAGTATTATCGAGATGATGTCTGTGTGTGCCTGTGTGTGTATGTGCGTTAGGTCGTATGTAACATTTTTTCCGGGTTCTATAACTCAAAAAGTTACAAACATTTAACAATCAAATTTTATATATAACGTCTTAATACAAATCTTACGAAACCAGTTATTTTTTTGAAGCAATCCCCAAAGCGGAAGTGATACTTTTCTTAATTATTTTGATAAATAATGAATTTACCGCAATATTTTTTATTTAAATTGAAAGATTATATTATTATTATCTATAATTTTTAACATTTTATAAATTGTTCTATCATAGTACTTTAGGAATTAAAATATTATTTATAATTTAGAGTATGAAACTTCAGGATCTTGTTGTCCATGAACCATGATTGTTTAACATTTGTTACTACAAAAAATTTAATTGATTATAACAGTCAAGTGACAGTGACAGTAACAATAGTGACACATAATTTATTTTCTTCTGCTTCTTCTACAGTTGACTAAATAAAATATATTTGTAGTATTAAAAAGAGTAGGGCATGGCGGGAGGTCTTGTGCTGGCCACATCAGATTTTTTTGGTATAATTTCGTTGGTTGTTAATAATTTGTTACAGTGTAAATTCAGTTCTAACATCGAAGGCTTTTACGATTCAAATTGACAGTTATAAAACATTTATCGAAGACTACAAACAGTTAACATTTTAGTAGCTTAAATTTAGTTCAACATTAACAATTTCTTTAAATTATTTAATCGGTATTGATGTACCCAAGTAACACTTATGACCAAATATGACATCGATAAAGACGTCTAAAAGACATCAATGCGTAGAGCTATGAGACATAATTTTATGACGACAAAATGACTATTTTAAAGATGTTGTTGTGACATCATATTGAAGATTTGTATTCAATTTATTTAGTATAATTAATAAATTTTATTTACTTGTACCTATGTTAATAGTAATACTGTCAGACACGGATTTACGAGCACTAATATACAGGACCGTACCCAGGGGGAGCCAGAGTGGAAGAAAAAGTTGCCCATTTTAATAAAATTGAAGTGGTGGGCCAAAATGAATAAATTTTATATATTAATTCTACTGTTGTCATCTAAAACTTTATTTTTGCGCATAAAATAGGTGAAAAACAAATGCTATTTCACATTCTTTGAAAAAATACTTTTTCAATATAAGACATTTAACCTTTAGTGAAAAAGAAATTCGCCTGCGGTACATCCACTATACCTTTTACACTCTGGTTCAACTTGAATACAACAAATGAACCCCCTTAACTCCAACCTGAATATGTGCCTGCACTAAGCTGTAAATACGTATACGCAACCAGAAAAAAATTTGGGTTGTCCACTCTAAAATTCGGGTTGCCCACTCTAAATATTTGACCTGGCTATGAGCCTGCTAATATAAAAAGTAAATATACAGTTAAGAGAAAATATCAAAAAGTTTTATATTTAGTTCAATATTACTTAAAGACGTTGATCCAAGGTCTTAAGACGTCAACATATCGCACTCTCAGAACATTATAGTAGTAAGTCAAAAAAAAATTAATATTTGCTTTAATAAATAAATTATCAACTTAAATATATATCACTATCCCTGTATTATAATAAACACCGCAAGACAAACAAATGATTTATGTGAGCCTACAATAACATTCAACATCATTTTCCCTTAAATCTTTGATTTTGAGTTAACACAGTTATGTACTGAGAGTGCGATATGTCAGTTTATGACTGAAATATGACCACAGAACCTCACTTGAAGACGTGGATCCAACGTCTTAAGACGTCAAAATATGTCAGATTATGATTTATACACGACCAATTTGTGACGTCATATTGTGGTTGACGGTTAGTCATTGTTACTTGGGTAGCGTGTACTGTTATAGAAAAATAGGACCTACGATTAAATTTTGAAAAAATTAGATAAATGTATAAGGGGCGTGCAAGAGAATAATCAAAAAGTTATAAAATTAAAGGTTTATTCACAGCAATGAAAATGAGAAACATAAATAAAATTATAGATGTCTCATGACTCGTGTTCATAGCTTTGAAAATAAACACGTATTATACGCAATTATGCAAGCAATCTTTTTCCTTAAAACTACTTTTTTACATAAATCCACACGTATATCCATTTTATTTGACATTCTGATAATGTCACAAGAAAACAGAGGTATTTAAATATTCTTTTTCACTCTCTTTAATTGACTGAGACTTATGTTTATGCTTTTGCTTGTTAAAAATATTTGACATTTACATATCCCTGTAATTATGTCATGTTTATTTTTATTTAAAGGCTCATTCCCACTGCTTATCATAGTCATAGTTTTTGTTGTAAATTTTTCTCACTCATAAATATGATCATTTCCCATCACAATATAAATTATGTTTATCTGATGGCGTGTCATAATGAGAATAATATAAGCCTCAATGTGAGGACCATAATAGCGTTCATTATATGTCAAGGACTATAATGAATCCAGTATGGCACTCAGTACCATAATGAAATAGCAAAAACTCGTTACTAAGAAAGCAAGTAAGAAAGTTTCAATAATGGCATACCTGATTTTTTAGATTTAATTTTTTTGTTCAATACCAAATACCTAATTTATTTTACTTCTTGACTAATTTACGCCAGCAAATAAAATTTTGTATGCAATACGGATCGTAACTTATCATTATGGTACACGTCGTGTTATCAAACTCGGCTTTGCCTCGTCTGATAATCTTTACGACTAGTACCATAATGATAAACGTTACGATCCTTATAACATAGATTACTATTATAACAATGTCATGGCAGTTAATTCAATATGCCTGTAAAAATATTTTATTTACAATTTATAGCTTAAACTTGGCTTAAACCACGATTACTAGAAGATAGGTTGGGACATTTAAGCTGTCAACTGGTCAAAAAAGTCCCTTTCTAGTGTGCTTTGAGAGGGTGGAGTGATGTAATACTAGACCTCTATCGTACATTTTAGAATCAATTTAATATATCTAAAATTTAAAATATATTGCAAAATATGAATCTATATTAATTGTTAAAAGTTTTTCTTGTCATAATTTACCACAAAATAAAATTTTATCCAACTCTGAAATAAAATAAATATAATTTATTTGACTAAAATTTCTACCTGTCAATCAAATAAATGTCAGAATTCTGTCTCTTTCCAAATATGTGTTTTAGATCCATTATTGTTTATTAGATGAATTGTAATCATATATTTTATACAATTTATAAATATTAAGCTTCATTTTGAACAAAATTTGCACATTTATTGTTATTTAACATCGGGTGTAGTGATGCACTAGTGACATCTATAGAATTATTTTTATGTCTGTGGCACACCGGTCGAGGACCATCGAGTAACTCCTCGATGAAACGATAGAACGCACCCCGTCCTCGACGAAAAATAGGGGCGCCGCTATTTTCATCGAGTTGTTCCTCGATGAAACGAATGTATCTCATTTCAGACGTATCTTTGGATTTGATTTCGCGCAAAACTTTGATGTATTTGTCACCGATTAAATAGAAATCCATCGCGGACGGGTGCGTTCTTTCGTTTCATCGAGGAGTTACTCGATGGTCCTCGATGCTCCTCGACCGGTGTGCCACAGGCATTAGGAGGAAAAAATCTGACCATTTAAGAGGAACGGTTACTGCACTACCAAAATGTATCGGTCCGGATCGGTTATTATCAAAAGAGTCAATTTCTTAGTGTACCCAATACGACTCTAGCTTGCAGGTGGAGCTAAATAGATTTATTCGAATATTTACACTGCCTGACCTTATTTTTGTGTCAAAAAGGGGTTTAGTTTTCACCGTAAAATTTAGTCTAAATATTTAAAAAATTTAACAATTTTTTTTTTAATTTGTAGAAGAAAGTTGGTTCTGTGACATTTCTGTATTGAAATTTTAAAATTCAAAACATAATACACTTTAAAATGAATTACAAAATTGCCAATGTTTATAACGCCTATAATAACAAATCAAGCAAAAAATTAAAATTGTAATACACAAATGTCATACAAACAACCTTCCTCTACAAATTAAAAAAATAAATATTTTAAAATGTTAATATTTAGATTAGATATGATGGTGAAAACGAAACCTTGTTTTCACTTGTACGTTGCACCAGTATCCGTTCCTCTTAAACGGTAACTATAGGAAGTGCCCCAATCTATCTTCTAGTAACCGTGGTCCCAACCTATCTTATACCTAGTAACCTTTGCTTCAACCTATTTTAAGTAATGAAGAAACTTTTTTAATATTTACCTTCCTTTACTTTTTCAGTAGCATTATAGACCATATTGATTATTCAATACGCATACTCAAAAACATCAATCACAAAGCAGGGAGTATTACCGAAATGGAACCAATGTTCCTATAGGAAAAAGTGAATTTTTAAAGCACAATAGTAATTTATACAAACAGATTACATGGTCGTTTTTTAATATAAGTTATATTTAATAACAAAGTATCGAATTCTGTCCGTGTTTAATATAATTGATCATTAGTTTAGTATGTGAAAATAATTATGAAAATTTGAAATTTTTTAGCAGGATCCCGATAGTTCGAGTGACAGATAACTTAAAAGTGTGTTTTTCTGTTGACGTAGTGTCATATAATTTTAATCAATATGCTTACTATAGGATTCAGAATTATAGTCAGTTGGGTTTAAAGATGAATTACTCATTAAAATATAATCAAAAAAATTTGAAACAAACTTTATACTAGAATATGAACATTTATACGTTATTATATAACGTTTTAAAATTTAAAATGTGTTTGTGTAAAAATATCAACAATTTATATCAAAACTGAGCTATGGATTTTTACACATTTTTAGAAACTGTTAAATACAATGACGTCTACTGGCAATTATGTATCATCCAAACAAATTCATATTTTGGTGTAGTGTAGTTATAAGCTTTTTTATGTTATTGGTTAACGTAAATTTTTTAAATGTTTATATACAGGTGAGTCATCGAAATGCCCGTCGTCGATATCTCCCTTGTCGTTAAAAATACAGCATAAATTTATTAACAGAATTTTTCGTCTACTCAAGGAGCATAACTTAAAATTATTTTCACATATACAGGGTGTTGCATAACGACTTGGCAATAATTGTTCGTCTTTTTTTAAATGAAACACCCTATATATTTTTATATATTTTGAATTGTATTTTATTTACCTATACGATGAAAAATTCTGTTAATAAATGTATGCTGTATTTTTAACGACAAGGGAGATATCGACGACGGGCATTTCGATGACTCACCCTGTATATTGTTTATAATAACCAAATAAATGAACATGTAAGATATTGGTTACTGGTAATCTTATAAGGTTCAAATTTAGGTTAACGATGTCTTATATAATTATTATAAAAAACGCTTATAATAATAATTTTTATTTTTAAATTATTTGAAAATTATTACTTGAGTTTTTATACATTTTTTCTGAAATTAATTGATCCTCGAAGTATCACTTTTTCAGAAAAAGATTATTAAAATTCATATAATAAGTTTTAAATAAAAATGATTAACAATTCTTTTTTATAATTATATAAGGCATCGTTAACCTGAATTTGAATCTTATAAGATTACCAGTAACCAAGATCTTACAAGTTAACTTATTTGATTAATATAAACAAAACATAAACATTTAAAAAAAATGCGTTAACAAAGCTTATGACTATACTACACCAAAATATGAATTTGTTTGGATGATGTATATTGACAGTAGACGTCATTGTAGTTAACAATTTCTAAAACTGTGTCAAAATCATAGCTCATTTTTGCTATAAATTGTTGTTATTTCTACACAAATAAGTTTAAAAATTTGAAATTTTATATAACAACGTAGAAATGTACTTACTTTAGTATAAAGTTTAGTTCAAAATTTCTTGGATTATTTTTGAACAACTTATTCATCTTTAAACCCAACTGACTATAATTCTGAATCCGATAGTAGTTACAAATATTGTGTTTCAAATCATATTTAGAATTAAGAAATTAAAATTTTCAGCACTGAACCGGCTGATCATTGCCAACTTGTTTTAAATCAATCTATTTGACAACAGAATTAATAACGCTATCTCATAAAATAATTACTATGATTATGACAAAAATTTAAAGTTTCCATCGTTTCCATACTTTTGTGATGTTGTTTATGACAACGCCTAAAATGTAAGACTAAAGCTGCGTTCACATCTCGAAATTTGGTGAAAGTGAGGCAATGTGTACTTGCGTTCATTAAACTGAAATTTGGTACACTCGAATTTCAATTCATAGAAAAGTATCCAAACACTAAATTTCTCTACTTTCTAGTAAATATAGGGTTCGTTCTATTAATTGAGAAAAAAATAAATTTATTTTATCGTACAAACATGGAATTTTGGCAATTATATCTACAAAATATTCTTCTTTTTTAATTTCCTTTATCACGTTTTCATCAACAAAAACAAACGCTGACAAGACAAACAGCCAACACAAATTTCGAGCTGTGAACGCGATTTAAAACAAGCACTGGGAATGTTTACACGTAATTCGCTATACGAAACTCTGTAAGACTATGATAACAAACAAAAACTATGACTATTATAAGCAGTGGGAATGAGCCGTTATGAACACTTTCATAGGAATCTATTTGTTAGGTTTGTATGTGTAATTTTATTTTAATTTTAATAGCTGTAAACTTACTATAAACCATAACAAATAATATAAGAATAATGTGGCATTCAGATTTGGCATAAAAATAACTAATTTATTAATACATTTTAAATAATAATAACATAACAACATAATATGAATCTTTTTGCAAATACAAAATAATTCGTTCTTTGACTATTCTCTCACAAAATGTGTGGCTCTATTTCTATATCTACAGCATTGAATGACAATTCAACACCAGAAATAAAATTCTAGAATGCACAAGAAGATTCAAATCTAGAAATTTTGTATACCTGCATTAAAAGGTTCATTCACTATAGCTATAGCAGTTCAATGCCTTAAAAAAAATTATTCACAGGAAGATGCAAATCTAGAAAACTAGTTTGTCTCTCGAACACAAGTGAGATACACATATTGAACTTAACTGAGTCCCACATACTCAGTTTTAACCATATATTTTTTTAAATTTGCATCTTCCTGTGTTTACATTTTTTGTCAAATTTAAAATTTGAATTTTCCATTCTAGAACTCTATTTTCTGGTTTTGAACCTATTCCTTACAGCATTGAATAAAATGACTCGTGTAAGTGTAAGTGTAGTGGAGATACATTAATATATGAATACTCAATCACAGTATGTGATAACAAGACTTGGACTTTTAACTTGGAATGAGTTAAGCTGACACGAGCGGACTTGAAGGTCTAGAGCCCACTGTGAAGTCCTTGTATTGAGAAAACACGCAGATCTAAAAACAAAGAGAAAATACAAACATTATATTCAGATCACGGTTAAAAAGAAGATTAGGTTGTACGACTTCCTATCCGTTTACACTGATTCTATGCGGTTAGAATGAATACATTTTGATAGATGTCTCTGCTGAATCATTGGAGGCTAGGTTTCCATAGTGCGCGTATAAATAAGTTGTTGTGTATTGAGAGCGTAAAGTGACTCTTTGTTACTCGTGCACGGTAATTGCAGCGCGAGCCGAAGACGAGAGCTGCAATAGTGCAAGAGGAACAAATACACTTTACGCTCGTAATACACACATAATTTTATCTACGACTGAAGTTATTTTTTATTAAAAATAATAATATTGGGTTAGTTCAATCTACGTTAATTCTATTTATGTATTATTGGAAAACCATGACAATACCAATAATATCGAAATAAATAAACAAAAACATTTGTTTGATTTTGTCATTTTCTTTTATTTTATGCAAGGAATAAAACATTTTAGTGCACGTTGTCATAGGAGACGCGCAATAATAGTATGTTATACAGGTTGGTGGAGGTGAAATGCGAACATAGGGAAATATATGACAATGGAGTTATCATGCTAGGCATCTTGATATACGTGGAATAAGTACTGTCAATGTCAAAGTACCTGTCGTATTATTGAAATTTGTATTTTCATTAAAATATTTTCTTTGCATAATAATGTAATGTGTACGATCAGAACGAGAAAGTTTACACGCACTTTACTCCAGTCAAAATACGGGAGAAGGGTTGTATTATTACTGGCAACTACCAGATTTGGTCTTGTATAGGTTTTTTGGGTCGTTGATCACGAATTTAGGGGTCATTTTGTAAAGAAATGTGCGGAACACCCTTAAATTTGCAAAAATTACCCCCAAAATGGGGTATTTTTTATATATTCGCACTTTGAGTGCCCAGATTTGGCACATGGGGGTTTTTTGGGTCGCTGATCAAGAATTTCGGGGATTTTTTTAATATTAATTAATATTTCACCCTTAAATTAGCACAAAGTGCGAAAATAACAGACACCCTTTTTGGGGGTAGTTTTAGGTAATTTAAGGGTGAAATATTAATTTTTATTTTAAAAACCCCGAAATTCTTGATCAGCGATCCAAAAAACCTATATGGACTAAATCTGGACGCTCAAAGTGCGAATATAGCAAAAATACCCTTTTTGGGGGTAGTTTTAGCTAATTTAAGGGTGAAATATTAATTTTTATAAAAAAATCCCTGAAATTCTTGATCAGCGACCCAAAAAACCCCTTTGTGCGAAATCTGGGCACTCAAAGTGCGAATATATAAAAAACAACCCATTTTGGGAGTAGTTTTTGCAAATTTAAGGGTGTTCCGCAAATTTCTTTACAAAATGACCCAGAAATTCGTGTTCAGCGACCCAAAAAACCTATACTAGACCAAATCTGGTAGTTGCCAGTAATAATACAACCAAACCCGTATTTTGACTGGAGTACTTTTAGATTTTATTATTATTTCTGTTATTGATTACTCTTTTTGCCACACAAATTCACATTACTTCGTTTTGTGACACTACTACAAAATATATCAAGATACCTGGCATGAAAGTTCGATTGTCATGCATGTTCCCTATGTTCGCATTTCACCTCCACCAACCTGTATATGTTATATATTTTGTAATTGTAATTAATAAATATTAGAAGTGAATTAGATAAACTAATAATATCAATCAATTTGTGTAAATTTAAGATAATGGGTTATACATTTATGCTCAATATCGAATTGTCGAGATATAAAATAGACCTCTTGGACTTGTTATAATTATTATCACCTGATACAGCCAGAGACACCTAGCGCCTTTACACATTTTGACTGCTAGAAGAGATCATGTTGGCAAACCTAATTATTCTTGAACCGTGTCTCTCACCTTATCCTTGAGTTGCTGGCACAACTGCAGGCCGACAGTGAAGAGAACTAGAACCTCGCTGAGCCACGGCACAGAACACTCGGCTTGGCTGGACTCGTACTCCATCGTGCCATGGTTGTTGATCAGCTGATACACCGCGAATATCAGCTTGTGACTCTGGATGTAGAAGCTTATTGCTAGGTCCTCCGGCAGGTTAGGAGATAGAGATTTCTGCAGAGTGAAAAAAATGATTTGGTACGGTTCGATAAGCCGTACCGGTAAGAAAAACAGTCATTATTTTTGTTTGACAATAATAATTATTGTAGGCGATGGCTGTTGATATATAAGTTTTTAAGTTATCCGATTAAAAACAAAAGCCAATTGTCGAATGTCTTTTCAAACAATTTTCTTCATCAGCACTCACCAAAAACAAAACTTTTATTTCGTAAAACTTGAAATAATTCTCATATTTTTTGTTAAAAACAAAATGCCAATCGTCGGACCACATTTTGTACATTAGTCAAGACTATCAAGTCGCTGTTTATATTTTTCAATCTGAAATTATATATTATCCCTGAGGCTATTTTTAGCAAAAATGTCATTGAACATAGGTCCAATTCCTTCTGGTTAACAAAATAAAATAGGTTGAAGTTTTATAAATGACACGAATTTTTTAAAAATTTTGTAATCAAGACACTTTTGAAAAGGAGATCGTTTTAATAGAAAAACAACTTAGTTTGACGTTGTCATTTGGTGACATCTATAATTCGAAATTAAAAATGCATTTATTATAAGTCATAAAAAATAATACTTAATATAATTTAAATATTTCTTGTATTATTTCTATAACTTGGAGATTTATTTAATCAAAAATATTCAAATTAATTTTTTTAACCCTGGTCATTATCCCATGGTTTATTTCTCACATTGTTGTAAATTGTAATTTTACGATAATTTTAGTTGTTGCATAACTTGACCAAAAAATAAAAAACGATCCGGCACCGGAATTCCGGCGATCCGGTCTAAAAAAGACCGGAATTACGGTTCCTGTGATCCGGCCAAAAGGCTATCCGTTCCACTAGTCTATACACAGTAAAATGCAACGCCAGAAGATGCAAATCTAGAATAAAATACCTGCATCAAAAGATTCATTCACGGGATAATGCAAATCTAGAATTTTAGATTCGCCATAAATGCAAACACAGGAAGATGCAACTCTAAAAAAGTTATAGTCAAAACCGAGTATGTGGGACTCAAAAATGGTACTGAGTTGTTCATTTAGTTCAGTTCAACCTAATTTGTGTATCTCATTTGTGCTGAAGAGACAAACTAGTTTTCTAGACTTGCATCTTCCTATGTTTGCATTTATGCCAAAATAAAAATCAAGATTTACATTATCCTGTGAATGATTATTTTAATGCAGGTATTTTATTGCGTATAAATTTTATAGATTTGAATCTTTTTGCGCATGTATTTTCCTGTATGAATATTCTGGAATTTTATTTTCTGCTGTTGAATGGTCACTCAATTAGATACAGTAGTGATTCTGTGTAAGCCTAAATAAGGTTTAAAATTGGATCTTATAAAAAAATCATGCATTTATCTATCTTGATATAAACGGTGTTTCAAGTTGAGTACAACAAACTGTAACAGCTTATCCCTGAGGTTATTTTAAGCAAAAAATGTCACTGAACATAGGTTCCATTCCTTATAAATAACACGAATTTTTAAAATTTTTGAAATCAAGGTACTTTTGAAAAGCAAATCGTTCTATAGAAAAATTAATTCGAGATTAAAAAAGCATGTATAAAATATGTTATAAAAATAATACTTAATATAATATAAATGCTTAATATAATTTAAATATTGCTCGTATTATTTATTATTTCTGTAACTTATAAAAATGAATTTAATCTTCAATTGAAAATGTCACTAAATGACAAATGTCAAACTAATTAATTTTTCTAAAAAAACGATTTGCTTTTCAAAAGCGTTAAATGTTAAAAATTCGTGATATTCATAAAGGCTCATTCCCACTGCTTATCATAGTCATAGTTTTTGACATAAGTTTTTATCTTAATCATAAACATGCGCTGACCATTCTCATCACAATATAAATTATGTTTATGACAATGTTTACGACAATGTCATGACAGTTAATTCAATATGCCTGTAAATATATTTTATATATAAATTATAGCTTAAACTCGGCTTAAACCTATTTTTAAGTAATGAAGGAACATTTTTATTTATATTTACCTTGCTTTAATTTTTCTGTAGCATTATTAATATAATTTTTTGACATAAGAAGATCATATTCTGTTTGACAACAGCATTAAAAAGAGACAGGTATATAAATATATCGCTATCTCAGAAAATAATTACTATGATTATAACAAAAATTTGAAGTTTGCATACTTTTGTGATTGTGTTTATGACAAAGCCTAAAAACTAAGACTAAAACAAGCTCTGTGAATGTTCACACGTAATTCGATATGCCAAACTGTGTAAGACTATGACAACTAACAAAAACTATGACTATGATAAGTAGTGGGAATGAACCTTAAAACTTCAAGTTCCTGTATTCTGTTAATAGCGCCCTTTACACGTACGTTTTTAACCGCGCGATTTCGGACGAGCCATTTAGACGCGCACGCAAGTATCTGCGTGTAAATGCACTACCGGATATGGACGCAGGCGTGCAATTAGAAGCGTACAAGCGTAGGCGTTTGCTGTTCCTATCCGTGCATGTGTTTACACGCATGTCAACTTTGTCTGTGCCTGTCAATTTCATATAACGTTATATACTATGGCAGATTCTCGGTGTTGGACAAGAAGTTTCTTAACCGAGTTTATAATCTAAAGAATATACAAACAAAAATTTAAAAAACTGTTTTATTTTGTAAAACAGTATTTCCCGACGCAAATAGAGATTTTGTCACAAAAAATTCAAAGTCTTTGTGGGTCGTTTAGGAAAGAATTAAAGAAACTGATAGACAGCAAGCGCAGTGGTGGGTCTACGGACGATGTTTATGTACCAGCTCCCAGCTCTGTGGTATTATGATTTATTGTAAATGATTCACAACCTATCCTTCAATAATTTTTGTAATCATCTGGGAAATTTTCTCGTAACTCTTTAATTAAAGGCATATGGTTCTATCGGAGTCTGTATTCCTTCACCCAAAAACGACGTTTTATTTTGTTCCTTTTAAGAATAGTAATAGCTGCCACACATATTGCAGCACTAGCAATAGCATTTATTCGATTTTTTTCTGCATTAAACATATTTGACATTTATGTGGACGTAACAAAACTTTCGAATTTTTTGAAACTCCACACGCCGTTCAGTCGCTCGGAGTTGCGCGCAGTGACGTACCCTTACACGGACAATCTTACGCGTGGCACTCCTGGCCTCCTATTCTAATTCATAGCGACATGTCGGGTCGCTATCTGTTGACTAGTCTTGATATAAGTTCTGATGTAAGCCCGTATTAGACGAATATTATATTATTAATAAAAGCATTTATAAATGCGCTTATGAAAAAATATTTTATTTAATTAATAAAAAATTAACAATGTGAAAACGCGAATTATTTTCATATTGCAAATTGTCCCAGAAAATAAAACATAATAACTTGGCAGCGAAATATAAATCGTCTATAGCATGCTTTATATGATACTTCAAAACAAAATCCGCTAGAGGGATAACAAGATCCTCTTGGTTTATCAAGTTGTTATATGAATTAGAATAGAGGCCCTGAATGCAGATAAGCGCGCAGGGAAGAATGTGCTGCATTTTATTTCAAAAAATTACACCGCACACTTGCGTGTCGCAGTCCTACCCGCGTTCAAACACTCGCGCAAAAGTGCCCCGCTCTGGTTCGCGGTTAAAAACGTACGTGTAAACGGCGCTAATGAGAAGGAATTGGACCTATGTTCAATGACATTTTTTGCTTAAAATAACCTCAGGAATAAGATGTTGAAGTTTGTTACAGCCTGTATAGTGTACTATAATTGATTTCTAAACTAAACGGAGCAATCTAAAGTTGGAATGCTAAAACTGATCGTTTTTGATTGGCTGATGTAACACCAGTTTTACACCACACAAACTTTGTAATGTAAACAAACGAATGTTCTCTATCTTGTCTCGTCAGTTGTTGTCAGTGACTGTACCGAGTTTGCTCGCTGATAGGTTAAATTTAATATTGCCGCCAAAATAATCTAGTAATATTTTTCTCGTATTTACACAGTGTAAATACGTCTCAGCGAGACAACTTCAGATTGCTCCGTTTAGTTTAGAAATCAAGTATATTATTAGATGATAATATTTACTATACTTGATTTAAAAACTAGGAGGAACGATTTGAAGTTGTCTCGCTGAGCCATATTTACACTGTGTAAATACGAGAAAAATATCACTAGATTTTTATTGCGGCAAAATTAGATTTGACATTTCAGCGTGAAGATCATCTTCACTTTTATTTTATAGCTATTGTCTGTTAATTAACCACAAATATTATTTCAACAATACAAATTAATTTATTTATAATTTATTACTTAAAAACCATGCTGAAACGAAACAGTCACTGACATTGACAACAGCTGACGAGACAAGATGGAGAACACTCGTTTGTTTACTCATACACAGTTTGTTTGGTGTAAAACTGGTGTGACATGTTAACCAATAAAAACGATCACTTTTAGTACTGCAACTTCAGATTGCTCTTCTTAGTTTTTAAATCAAATATAATAAATAATCATTCTATCAATTTAATTATTTACCATATTCCGACTCCGCATCAAATCATCAATGGCCTTCTTTCTGGGCACAATTAAACTAGTTCTCCCTCTTTGTAGACACCCTAAAATGTTTCCTAAAACATGCATCACTTCTTCAGACGTCCTGTAACAATCACAAACATCACATTTCTGATTTTACGATCAGCAATTAAATATTTACCTAAATTTATACGTTTTGTCCACATCGTCTATGTGGAAAATCGCCTGTTGCAGATGATTTGCCGCATCTTGAACTTGTTGCAGTTTCCACGGATTTTCATTCTGAATCGTCGCGTGGCACACCGTGTTTTGCTGCCGGTTTTGAACTTTGAAATTAATATCCTAAAATTCAGTTCAGTCAAATCAGATCATATAAATAAAATCAGTTAAATTAGTTCACTTAAATAAGTTCAGTTAATGAGTTCAGTTAAATCAGATCAGTTAAATTAAATCAGTTATATTATTTATCTAAATACATACAGCATGGGTAATACTATCGCCAGTTAAAGTAACTACACACTTTAACTGATCTGGTGTCACAGCTAAAATAAATGTGTCTTGTTTATTTTGATTGCTATTTCCATATAATGGCACAGGAAATCTTCTTGCGCATTCCTAAAACAAACAAAAAATTTCAATTTTGCGAATTCAATCAGAAACACATTAAATATTTATCTACAACCACTGCTCTATACTTAAAATGGTATTTTTTTGAAGCACTGTAACAGATTTAGCAAAAATCGTATAAGTGTGCGATAGGTGTAATTTGGCATACGACAATTTATTAAATATCTGATCCTCTAAACATAATGTGATTGTAATTATTGTGCTGACGCAATACATTAGATCATAACTAGAGAATCGGTCTAAATGATAAAATATCTGATCCTCTGAACATCATGTATCATTTTAAATCAGTTTTCTCGTCTTTTCTTACCGCGTTTATAATTGTGCTAACGCGACACATATGATCATAACTAGAGAATCGGTCCCAATGATAAAATATCTGATCCTCCGAACATCATGTGTCATTTTAAATCAATTTTTGTCGTCTTTTCTTACCGCGTTTGTAATTGTGCTAACGCGACACATACGTTCATAACTAGAGAATCGGTCCAAATGATTAAATATCTGATCCTCTGAACATCATGTGTCATTTTAAATCAATTATCTCGTCTTTTCTTACCGCGTTTGTAATTGTGCTAACGCGACACATACGATCAAAACTAGAGAATCGGTCCCAATGATAAAATATCTGATTCTCTGAACATCATGTGTCATTTTAAATGAATTTTCTCATCTTCTCTTACCGCGTTTGTAATTGTGCTAACTCAACACCTTAAATCATAACTAGAGAATCCGACCCAATGAATACATATCTAATCCTCTGAACATCATGTGTCATTTTAAATCAGTTGTCTCGTCTTTTCTTACCGCGTTTATAATAAATTGTGCTAACTCGACACCTTCGATCATAACTAGAGAACCAGTCACTAAGCTAAAATATCTGATCCTCTGAACATCATCATGTGTCATTTTAAATCAGTTGTCTCGTCTTTTCTTACCGCGTTTGTAATTGTGCTAACGCGACACATTCGATCATAACTAGAGGACCAGTCACTAAGCTAAAATATCTGATCCTCTGAACATCATGTGTCATTTTAAATCAGTTGTCTCGTCTTTTCTTTCCGCGTTTATAATTGTGCTAACTCGACACCTTCAATCATAACAACTAGAGAATCAGTTTCAATGAATAAATATCTGATCCTCTGTATGAACAACATGTGTCATTTTAAGCTCAATTTTCTCATCTTTTCTTACCGCAACGCGACTCATACGATCATAACTAGAGAATCTGTCAAAATGATTAAATATCTGATCTTCTGTATGAACATGTATCATTTTAAACTCAATTTTCCCATCTTATTTTTAGCGCAACTCGACTCATACGATCATAACTAGAGAATCTGTCAAAAAGATTAAATATCTGATCCTCTGTATGAGCAACATGTGTCACTAGAGAATCTGTCACAATGATTAAATGTCTGATCCTCTGAACAACATGTGTCATTTTAAATCAATTTTCTCATCTTCTCTTGCCGCGCTTATTGTGTTAACGCGACACATTCGATCATAACTAGAGAATCGGTCACAAAGATTAAATTACTGATCTTCTGTATGAACAACAGAATCTGGGAGCAAGCAAACATTTGCGTACGTCATAAAGTACAAAAGGTTTGACCATGCTATAAAATGCGGATTAACGTACCTTGAAAGAAAGTCAGTCTTACGGGGCGCACCGGGGACGTTTGGCCGTGGGAATCACTTCAAATTTAACGCGATAAGGTATATGACCAAACATATTCTGATGCGGGTTGATGCACAGAAGATGAAAGTACTTCGTAATTTCGGAGGCTTTCTACACGTACGACGCAATTGAAATTTTGAAAAATGAAATGAAATATGAAATAATACTATAAGGTCAAATATTTTGGTGTTTTTTTGAACATATAAGACAAATAAATTTGAAAAAAAGCAAATTTTTAAGATAAAATGTACGTACAATTGTTTTACACTATTCGTTGCAGATTAAGGGGAAAATCGGTGACCAAAAGCGTTCAAATTACATTTTTGAAAAATCCTAACAATAATTAAAATTTCATATTTTTACACTTCGGAATTAAATTCCATTTGATTTTATCGTTTAAATGCGCCTTACTTTATTTGTTAACTATTTTAATTAGGGCAGAAAAATACAATCTTATTATATTTTATAAAATTCCTATTTATATCGTCGCACACGTCAAGTAACAAAACTCATGATTACTTTAAATAGTAGAGTAAACATGTCTCTACTGAGCTCCTGTGTTACTTTTTCAAATTTAATTAAATTATACTGTAAAAAATTGCATTTAATTTCGAAGAAATTTTTTATTAAACTTGATTGTTGCCCCTCGCTCGTAAACTTTTTAAAAATATACGACAGTCAATAGAGTTTTGTTTTATCTTTCATATAAAATAAAAACTGGGTAAATAACTTTAAGTGTAAGTACATCAAAAAATAAGGTATTTTGAAAAATATAAGATTGTGATTTTCCAATTCATTTTTAATAGCTAATTGATAATCTAATGTGCATTAAAAAGATAAAATTTGATAGAACTAACGACGTTGTGAAAATATAAGCACTTTTAAGCTGCTACAGCTCACCAAAAAAACAAATACTATACATTTAGAACTAATTAATTGCGCTAATTTTAATTTAATTGCTCCATTTAAAAAAAAAAACTTACGGTGTGAGCTAGCAAACGTCGTATGTTAGCTCACCAATGTGTTTTATGAGTATATAGCAAGTATATCGCTATAAATATAGGAACAGAATTAATTGCTAATAAATTATTATTAATTCATACATATTCGAGTAATTAGAAACCAGCGATAAACCGGTGTTGACTGGAAGAGTTCAAGTAAAAATAAGGTTAAAATACTAGAACAATTTAAGTATATAATAATCTCCGACTGTTTTCAACAATTTCTTATACAATAAACAGCAGAACTCAATAACAGCTAAAATTCGATTTCTTCTCAGCTAACCATTAAAATTCAAGTAAAACATAATAGCCCAGTCAACGAAGACAAAAAAATTCCGTTCAGTCGCAATAAATCGTGTAATCCGGTTTTTTTAAATTGGTACGGGGATCCCCCAGCCAACATACTAAAAGTCCTGACCCGGGTGGTGTGTGCGTTGCGTGGGAGAAGGGTGCAAGTGCAAAGGTCCCTCTTTTCAGTATTTCGTGATTATCTCGAAAACTATGCTTCTTAGCAAAAAAATTAAATTAAATTAAATTTCCTACAAAAATATCTCGTTAGAAGCAATATTTAACGAGATACGGGTGGATAAGTAAAATAGTCTTTAAAAACGTGTTTTTCCGTATAAAATGAATGTTTACTGAAACTTTACTTGGAAATAATGGTAAAAGAAGATTTATTTTATATGATGGTAGAGGGTGGGAGTGGTGTTGAAGTTCCCATATTTTGTTTTTTCGTGAATATCTCGAAGCTATGCGTCCTAGCGAAAATGTCACCTTATACAAAATGAAAGTAAATTTCCTACCCCTTAGAAGGTTCCCAACCTACTTAAAGGGAGTTGGGAGTGGAAAATTATAAAATTATTTTTTAAGTAACATGCTTTATCAGTAAGAGTCCAGGCAAACTAGACTTTTAACGAGAACTAATTTGGACAAAAATAATTTTTGGCATAAATGCTCTACTAGTACCCCTAGTTAATACCTAGACTGGAAGATCGAGGTGATTGCGGAGTTTTGCTACAGCTGCCATCTTAAAAAATGGTTGTCGAATCCTGCTTCATTGATAAAATACAGTCACGACTTCAACGTTAGGCTTGACTCACCATCTTGCAAGATGGTTCTCATAATTGTGTTAATAATTTTGTAAAATTTAATTAATTCAAATTTCAAAAATTTTTAACAATGTAACTCTGTTTCATAAAAAATTTATCGGCTTGATAATGGTCAAAATCAGACCGAAACGTCGCCATTAAACATTTATAATTAAAATGATTGTTTTAAAAAAATTTCGAAGCCTTATCCAATAAAACTTAATCAACTAATTACATTATGGCTTATTATTCAAAACACACGATAAAATTTTAAGATTTTCTCCAAGGAAAAGTTGAGAAATTTTATATTTCTTTCGTATTTTTTGTGTTTAATGAACTGTAACTTCTGAAGGGCTAAAAATATTGACTTCCAGATTCTTGCATTAAATTCAAAGAACATTTCTCTGTCAGATGCATTATATTTAAAAAAATTGACATTAATATATGCAGTATAGGCCGCGAAGTAAAACATTTGTGTATAATAGATTTGAAAATTTCACAATTTTCCCTCGGCGAAAATCGTAAAATTTTGACTTAACAAGGGCCCTAGTAAGCTTTTAAAATAATGTATCTAATAAAGAAATATTTGTAGAATTTAATGCAAAAAACCGGTAATTGATATTATTATCTGTTCAGAAGTTACAGTTTACTAAACACAAATAATACGGAAAGAAGCTTAAATTTCTAAAGTTTCTCTTGGAAAAAATCTTAAAATTGTTGCTTAACTAAAGCCTTTAAAAGTTTTTAAAATAATGTACCTATTAGAAAAATGATCGGAGAATTCAGTGCAAGAAACCAGAAATCGATATTTTTATCGGTTTAGAAGTTACAGTTCATTGAACACAATGAATACGAAAAATTTGAAAATTTCTCAATTTTCTCTCGAAGAAAACCTTATAATTTTGACTTAAAAAGGCCTTCCTAAGTTTCTAAAATAATGAATCTAATAGAGAAATATTTGTAGAATTTAATGGAAGGAACCGGAAGCCGATATTTAAGCAGTTCAGAAGTTACAGTTCATTAAACACAAAAATAAAAATTAGTTCCCGTTAAACGTCTAGTTTGCCTGGACTATTACTAATAATAGTCGGGGAGCTGGTGACCTTTTTGATGTTGTCATTTGACCAAAGCTGGAAACATGTTTTTTCAACAATACTCCCCTCCCTTGAAAGTGATCGACGTTGCAATACTTGGCGATAAGGATTCAAGGGTCGCAATTTTTTTTGCAAATGTATCATTTGACCAAACTTGAAACCTACTCAGAAAGCTAGTTTTGTGTCCAAGAAGTGCTCAAAACCGAGTTTGCTATAAAAATCTTATAAACAAATACGTCTGCCAAATTTTTGAACATTGCAATTTTTTTTTGAAAATGTATCATTTGACCAAAGGTGATATTGCACACACAGGTTACTTATCATCTAAAGAAGTGGAAAAAATAAGTTTGCCATGCTTTTGACATTGCTAAAGCCGTCTGCCAAGTCAATTTTGGTCCGGCGACCCGAGTACGTTACAGGGGTCTCCCGCTATTGCGTACGCGTTACTAATTGCTGGCCTTTATGAGCTAGTGACGAACTGAATATGGGGGCCCGAGGGCTCGTAAGTGGGCCCCATTGCGTCCTGATTATACGTTTTTTGGATAGTACTGTGCCTAAACTGGAGCTCCAAATATTTTTCAAATTAATGTTTCTTATACAAACTATTCCAGAAGAAATAGCGAGCCGTCAAGATGAAGACTTTCTAGACACTTGTCTTATCTTGTCTAGATTATCAAGACTAGACTTGCAATAGTCTTGTCTAGAAATTTTTAGAACAAGACTCTTGACAAAATTCTAGACTATTTTCAAGACTCTATACAGGGTGAGTCATCGAAATGCCCGTTGTCGATATCTCCCTTGTCGTTAAAAATACAGCATAAATTTATTAACAGAATTTTTCGTCTACTCAAGGAGCATAATTTAAAATTATTTTCACATATACAGGGTGTTGCATAACGACTTGGCCATGATTGTTCGTCTTTTTTTAAATGAAACACGCTATATATTTTTATATATTTTGAATTGTATTTTATTTACCTATACGAACATATAAATTTCATTTTAGTTTTCTGCGGCGTTGCCAAGTTATTCAATTTTTTCTCAAAAAAAAGCCGAATACACGTATTGTTTTATAAAGGCGTACTGAAGTTATTTTAATAGTAAAAATTAAGAAAAATTTTTTCTGTACAACTGTAACTATACTCTTTGTTCTGACATAACTTTTTTTAAATATTATTATACAGGGTGTTCAGTACAGAGAATCAAATTTACTCAATTTCAAATGGCTATAACTCGTCATTTTCAAATGGAACACCCTATATTTTATTATTCTGTTGTGTGTATTTTTGCATCTTCTTATGTTATAAAGAGTGTCCTATGCCTAAAAACATTAATTTCAAAATTAATTAAATTAATATTTTTAGGCATAGGACACCCTTTATAACATAAGAAGATGCAAAAATACACACAAGAGAATAATAAAATATAGGGTGTTCCATTTGAAAATGACGAGTTATAGCCATTTGAAATTGAGTAAATTTGATTCTCTGTACTGAACATCCTGTATAATAATATTTTAAAAAAGTTATGTCAGAACAAAGAGTATAGTTACAGTTGTACAGAAAAAAATTTTCTTAATTTTTACTATTAAAATAACTTCAGTACGCCTTTATAAAACAATACGTGTATTCGGCTTTTTTTGGAGAAAAAATTGGATAACTTGGCAACGCCGCGGAAAACTAAAATGAAATTTATATGTTCGTATAGGTAAATAAAATACAATTCAAAATATATAAAAATATATAGGGTGTTACATTTAAAAAAAGACGAACAATTATTGCCAAGTCGTTATGCAACACCCTGTATATGTGAAAATAATTTTACGTTATGCTCCTTGAGTAGACGAAAAATTCTGTTAATAAATTTATTCTGTATTTTGAACGACAAGGGAGATATCGACGACGGGCATTTCGATGACTCACCCTGTATAACGAGTACCTAAGTTAGGTAATATATATTTTTTTTACTCCCATAGGTAGTTAGGTACATACAATGTATAAATAAAAATTGGAAGTAATCCTGTCAATTCAAATTTAGAAAGTGTACTTATATCTTATACTTACTATAATAATAATAATTCGAGAAAATTATTGTTATATTAAAAAGTACACTGCAATTTTGATATACTAATATATAAAATATACAAAACAAGATAATAAAATTCTTTCAAAATCTATGTGAACAAAAACAAAAGGTACCTAAGGTATAAGAAAAACATAATATAAAATTTGAAAAGAAAAATTCATTGTCTATTAAGTGTTAGAAGATCATTATTGGTGTATGTAAATGCGTTACAACTAAAACAGTTTTGACATGACCAAAATACAGGGCAAAATACCGGTACATAATAAATATCTCTTTCAACAATAAAAAAATTTAAAATTTTCTAAATATAAATATAAGTATAATGCGAAGCTCATTCCATCCGAACTTGAATAGCTTTGATAAAGGCAACACGTAATCAGGAATTTAAACATAATAACGCACATGCGCAAGTTAATCTAGAGTCTTGAAAATCTATTTAGAGTCTTTTTTTTTCTAGACAAGATAAATAGACTTAGAGTTGGTCAAGTCTTGTCTTGAAATTTCAAGACAAGACAAGATTTGGAAAGTCTTGTGTTGTTTTGTCTAGACGGCAACACTAAGAAGAAATCCAATGCTCAAAACCGGAAGTCGATATTGTTATCTGTTAATGAATGGCTGCTATTTTTGAGTTGAAATAATTGCGACTATATCAAAATTCATTGTAAACTGTCAAAATATATTTTCACGATGTTCTCGAAAACAATGCCTTTCTGAAAATCGCTTATAAACTGTCTTATAAAGAATTTTGTGCTCTACAACTGTGTATTAAGTATAAAACAGTGTTCCTCAAAATATACTATTTGCAAGAAAATCGCAAAAAAAATAAAAAGACGACCATTTTTTTAAATGTGACCTTAGCGGCCACGTTGGAGGTCGGGAGTCATCGAAATCGTATCAAGTATTTATTTAGAGATGTGTACCTATACTAAATTTCAGAAGTTTATGAATTTTATTTATTTTGCAAAATTTGAGGTAATTTTACTGTAAGTATTATACTGGGTGAGTTTTTTATCTCGAGACAACGAAATATCTCAAAAACTATGCATCGGGTTAAAAAATGGAAAATATGTATTCAATATTTTAAAAATGCTATCCGGTAGTACCATTGTTGAACCCCCGATCCCACCCTGAGGGAGCGAGGCGGGGAGCAACTTTGAAATCTTAAATAGAATCCCAAATTTTTTTGTATCGTGATAGACGCTGTAATCAACGATCTGCAAAAAAATGGGGGTTCCCATTTAAGATTTCACAGTAACGTACTCGGGTCGCCGGACCAAAATTGACTTGGCAGACGGCTTTAGCAATGTCAAAAGCATGGCAGACTTATTTTTTCCACTTCTTTCGATGATAAGTAACCTGTGTGTGCAATATCACCTTTGGTCAAATGATACAATTTCAATTTTTTTTTGCAATGTTCAAAAATTTGGCAGACGTAATTGTTTATAAGATTTTCATGGCAGACTCGGTTTTTAGCACATCTTGGACACAAAACTAGCTTTCTGAGTAGGTTTCAAATTTGGTTAAATGATACATTTACAAAAACAAATTGCGATCCTTGAACCCTTATTGCCAAAGTTTGCAACGTCGAAAGCTTGGCAGACTCACAGATCACTATCAAGGGAGGTGAGTATTGTTGAAAAAACATGTTTTCAGCTTTGGTCAAATGATGCGCAAATTTCGGTCACCAGCTCCCCGACTATAAAGCATGTTTCTTAAAAAAGTATTTTCGACTTTTCCACCCCCATCTCCCTTTAAGTAGGTTGGGAACCCCCTAAGGGGTAGAAAATTTACTTTCATTTTGTATAGGGTGACATTTTTGCTAGAACGCATAGCTTTCGAGATATTCCCGAAAAACCAAAATATGGGACCTTCAACATCAACCCCACAGTCCCACCCTCTAACATTATATTATATAAATGATCGTTAGTCATTACTTTCATTATTCCATTATTTCCAAGTAAAGTGTTCAGTAAACATTCATTTTATACGAAAAACACAATTTTTAAGACTTTTAAATTTTTTGCACCTTCCGTAGCCGTTAAATATTGCTTCTAACGAAAAAACTTTCATGAGAGGAAATCGATTTGTTAGCAGTTTTTAAGTTCTGCTGTTTATTGTATGTATAAAAAATTGTTCAAAACAATCGGAGAGGTAAGATTATTATAAATCTAAATTGTTCTAGTATTTAAACCTTATGTTTTACTTGAATTTTAAGAGCAATTAATTGTGAACTGAGAGGAAATCAATTTTTTCGTGAATTTTGAATTCTGCTGTTTATTGTATGTATAAGAAATTGTTTAAAACAATCGGAAATGTCAGATTATTATAAATTTGAATTGTTCTAGTATTCAAACCTTATATTTTACTTGAATTTGAAGAGCAATTAATGGTAAGTTGAGAGGAAATCGATTTTTTAGCTGATATTGAGTTCTGCTGTTTATTGTATGTATAAGGAATTGTTTAAAACAATCGGGGAGCTCAGATTATTATAAATTTGAATTGTTCTAGTATTTAAACCTTACTTTGTAGTGGAGTAATTAATTGTGAGCTGAGAGGAAATCTATTTTTTCGCTAATTTTGAGTTCTGCTGGTTATTGTGTATAAGAAATTGTTTAAAACAATCGGAGAAGTCAGATAATTATAAACTTAAATTGCTCTAGTATTTAAACTTTATTTTTATTTGCATTTGCGGAGCAATTAATGATTAGCTCAGAGGAAATAGATTTTTCGTGGTTTTTCAGTTCTGATGTTTGTTGTCTGTACAAGAAATTGTTTAAAACAATCGGAGAGCTCAGATTATTATAAATTTGAATTGTTCTAGTATTTAAACCTTACTTTGTAGTGGAGTAATTAATTGTGAGCTGAGAGGAAATCTATTTTTTCGCTAATTTTGAGTTCTGCTGGTTATTGTGTATAAGAAATTGTTTAAAACAATCGGAGAAGTCAGATAATTATAAACTTAAATTGCTCTAGTATTTAAACTTTATTTTTATTTGCATTTGCGGAGCAATTAATGATTAGCTCAGAGGAAATAGATTTTTCGTGGTTTTTCAGTTCTGATGTTTGTTGTCTGTACAAGAAATTGTTTAAAACAATCGGAGAGCTCAGATTATTATAAATTTGAAATGTTCCGATATTTAAATCTAATTTTTCTGGTATGTAAAATAAATTGTTTAAAACAGTCGGAAATGTCAGATTATTATGAGTTTGAATAATTCTAGTATGCAAACGCTATTTTGTACTTTAAATCAGGGAGCAATTAACGGTACGCTGATTGGAAATCGCGGATGTTTTCGCTCTCCCAGTCAACATCGGTTTTTTGCTGGTTTCTAATTCTTGAATGTGTATGAATTATTAATAGCAATTAATTAACAATTAGTTCTGTTCTTATATTTATTGTAATATACTTGCTATATACTCATATAACACATTGGTGAACTAGCATACGACGTTTGCTAGTTCACACACCGTAACTTTTTTTAAATGGAGCAATTAAATTAAAATTAGCGCAATTAATTCGTTCTAAATGTATATGTATTTGTTTTTTTGGTGAGCTATACAGGCTGAGTCAGCATATGAGAGCTGCAAATATATGAAATTTCATTTCTTGTCAAGATTATTCAACAATGTAATTCGAGCGCATTTAATCACCGGTTTCCTTCTTAAACTTATATTAGTCCAAACAAATTAGATTTTTTAGAAGAAATAATTTATAAAATTTTCAAATTACGTAGATTATATTCCTAATAGAGATAGGAACAAAAACCGGATAAGTTCCCACCCAACGCGGGTCCGTAACATACCCTTTGTCAGTTTTTTATAAATTCCTCTAGCAAAAACATTTTCTTCACAAAATTATAGAGCAAAAAATTCTCCATAGAAAAGCTCATTAGCTATTTTCATGTAAAGTGGCACAGCTTTCGAGAAAATCGTGACAAAGTATTTCAATCATTAAAAACCAAGTCGAAATTTTGTCTCTCTACATGAAAACAGCAGTCATTTTTTATTAACGCATAAAAATATTAACTCTCGTTTTCTTGAAATAAATTCTCCTAACATTTCATTAAGGTCCATTTCTTTAAAAGAAATTGAGGGCCTTAGTTCAGCCAAAATTTAAAGATTTTCTTCGAGAGAAAAAAAAGAAATTTTAGCATTTTTCGTATTTTTGTGATCAGTGTGCTTAATGAACACCCTAAACATTTTTTAGAATAATTTATGTTATGGAGAAATGTTTGTAGAATTTTATGAATGAAACCGAAAGTCTATATTTTTATTTGTTCAGAAGTTATAGCTCCTTGTTCAGAAGTTATCTCCATAAACACAATAAATATTAGAATTTTGAAAATTTCTCAACTTTCTCTCGGAAAAACATTTGATATTTTGGCTTAATAAACGCTCTAAAAAGTTTTTAAAAATAATGTATCTTATAGAGAAATGTTCGTAAAATTTAATGACTCTAGAAGTCGATATTTTTATTCGTTCAGAAGTTAGAGTTTATTAAACACAATAAAAATTAGAATTTAAAAATTTCTCAACTATCTCTCGAAATAACATTTGGTATTTTGGCTTAACGTTACTCTAAAATGATTTTAAAATCATGTGTCTTATGGAGAAATATGTTTGTAGAATTTAATGACAAAAACCTGAAGTTGATATTTTTAATATTTCAGAAGTTCAAGCTCATTAAAAACAACAAATATTAATATTTTGAAAATTTTTAAATTTTCTCTCGGTAAAACATTTGATATTTTGGCGTAATAAACAATCTTAAAAAGGTTTTTAAAAGAAACCGGAAATCTAAATTTGTATTTGTTTAGAAATTACACAAATAAATTTAAAAAATTTGAAAATTTTTCAATTTTTTCTCGGAAAGAAATTTGATATTTACGGCTTAGTGAAAATACTAAGAAGTTTTTGAGATAATGTCTAGCAGAGAAATGGAAGATTGACTTCTCGACTGCTGTTGAATAAAAAGTAGATTTTTGGAGATGCAGTCAATTGAATAAAATTCAATAAAACACCGACCTTTCGACTAATTCAGTCTTCCTCAGGGTGCTGATACATACAAAATCATACAGTCAAATTAATTACATACAATCATACAGTAGGTAGGTATATCATGTAAATTATATTACAGAAATCTTTCGTCAAAAGAAGATAAAACTCAAACACACGTACTTACTTAACAGTCATGAACCTACTGAATTATGCAAGAAGTTTCAAGTTAACCAATCGTCAAAAAATGTAAAAATCTAAAAACCAGCCAATTAAGGGCCAGAGCAACATAACTACAAGATTTTACAATAAAGTAAATAATTAATTAAATACCAAAGTTAAAAATCACATGAGATGTTAAAGTACATAGATTTAACTAACTATTGAACAAATGTCCATGTTTAGCTAAAATCCCCGAATAATAAATGGTACATAAATTTTGAATATCTGTCTGCGCATTCACCGACTGACGATTCCTTTGTATATGTAACATTTCCGGAGTAAGACGCTTGTTCAAGTTCTGCTCCGATGTTAATACCTTAGTTTCTTCAAAGTCAAAGGAGTGTTGTTCATTTTGACTATGTTCCACTAGAGCACATTTCGTGCTCAAATTTGGTTTCTCCGAATTCCTTTTGTTCTTTTAATCTAGTGTGTAGTTATCTTTTCGTTTGGCCAATATAAATTTTGTCACAATCTTCACATGGGATTCTGTAGATAACGTTCGATTTTTGCATTGTATCGATGGGGTATTTTGTGTTATTGAATAAATTATTAACTGTTTTATATTCCTTGAAAGTGACATTTTTGTTTAGATGTGTTGTCAGCGTGTTCTTGATTTTGTGTGACAAATCAGCAATAAAAGGAATAGTACAGTAATAATTATTGTTAATATTATTAGCCAAGGATTGGCTGTATTTGTATTCAGGGTGCGATTAACTAGGGTTTTAGGGTAGTTATTTATCAAAAGTAGTTGCCTAATATTCACTTTGACCTCTGGATGAAAGCATTCTGACGTGAGTTTCAACGAGAGATTTTTCAAATTTTCCGCCAAATTCACCAACTGATGTCGCGGGTGATTTTGACAAAATGTCACCTGATTCTTGTCGAATGAGCAACATGTCAAGAAATTGAATTTTTCCTTCATTTTCAACTTTCATCATGAACTGTTATCGTAGCTGTTGAATATCTGTAGAATGACTTCTTTTTGGTCGGACGGTATGGCTGTGATATCGTCAACATACGTCTTTATAAGGAAATAGAAAAGGGAAGACGAGAGACACAATGTTCTACTAACCTATCTATCACTAGATTAGCGATAACAGGACTGAGACTGGAGCCCATCGAATCAATAATTAATAATGGGTTCTAGCCCCAACCTCATCACAACCATATCGTCCGACCAAAAGAAAATCATTCTACAGATATTCAACAGCTTCCACAACCACATACAGTTCACGATGGAATTTGAAAATGAAGGAAAAATTCCATTTCTTGACATGTTGCTCGTTCGACAAGAAGCAGGTGACATTTTGTCAAAATGGTTTCGACAGCCGACATCAACAAAGTGATATCTTAATTACAGCTCTCAACACCCGCGACATCAGCTGGTGAACTTGGTGGCAAATTTGAAAAATCTCTCGCTGAAACTGACGTCACAATGCTTTCATCTAGAGGTCAAAATGAAAATTAGGCAACTACTTTTGATAAATAATTACCCTAAATACCCTAGTTAATCGTATTCTGAATACAAATACAACCATCCTCCACGTTCTGTGTCTAATAATACTAACAATTATTACTGTACTACTCCTTTTATTGCTGATTTGTCAAACAAAATCAAGAACACGCTGACAACACATCTAAACAAAAATGCACTTTCAAGCAATATAAGACAGTTAATAATTTGTTCAGTAACACAAAATACCCCATCGACACAATGCAAGGATCGAACGTTATCTACAGAATCTCATATAAAAAATGTGACAAAGTTTATATTGGGCAAACGAAAAGATACCTACACACTAGATTAAAGGAACACAAAAGGAATTCGGAGAAATCAAATTTAAGCTCAAAATGTGCTCTAGTCGAACATAGTCAAAATGAACAATCCATTATGATAGTGAACCTAGCAGACGATTCACGCAAAAAATTTCTTGGACAACCCTAAATACCTACGTGAACGGGCGAATGTAGAGAGAAGCCAATGAAACAAACAGTCGGTAATTAAGCGAGTGGCTAAGTTCTCATCATTTTAACAGATAACAGATTTTTTAAATTAATAATATAAAACAAAATCGTTCCGTTTATGAACTCGTCAATGAGTAATGTATCCAGATTAGTGTATGGTGTAAGGTTTGATACAAAGATCGATAAAATGTATGATTCAATGCAAAAAACCAAACACAACACTAACTGGGATACAAGACTCGACACTAGGTTGATCACGACGCGTTTCGATCATCTTCAAGAGACTGGATTTGGAGGATGGGAGGTAGGGTTTTATATTAGTAATTTTAACGGTTGAAAGATTACGTTCGATTGGCTATTAATTTGAATGTTTATTACCGGTTGACTGATTTTTTCTTTAAATATTTCTAAATTTTGTTTAATCTATTACTTTTACTTTGTTGTTTACAAATTGACATGATGTCTTCAATTTTACCTGCTGTATGTTTATGATTTAGTAAATGTGTCGCGAATTTGAGTCACTTTTAAGATTTTTTAAAGGAATTAATGTGTTCTTTATACCGATCTTTAAATTTACGTCCCGTTTGGCCGATATAATTTAGATTGCAAGTTAAACATTTTAGTTTGTATATACCGCTTTTATTATATTTATTGTTAATTTCAATATTAATATTTATTTGATTTTTAAGGTTATCTTCAGTTTTTAAGGCGATTTTAATGTTATGATTTTTAAATAGTTTGGTTATCATATGGGTTGATTTACCGATGTATGTGAATTTACTCCATTGTTTAATTTCAGTATCAGGTTTAGGTGTGTTATTTTTATATTTTATGTCTTTATGAATTTTGTTTACCGTGTTTTTAGTGTAACCGTTGCGATTTGATAAATAGTTTTTAGTTCTTGTTTATAATTTTCTTTATTTAGCGGTATAGTTTCAAGACGATAAAATAAGCTACGAAATGCTGCGAATTTATGTTGTTTAGGGTGTTCTGATTATCAGTTTGGGTTGGTTTATGATATATATTATAATTGATTTTATTTGATGATTTAGAAATGGTTAGGTCAAGATAATTAATTAATTAAATTTCCCATCCTCCAAATCCAGTCACCTGAAGATGATCGAAAGATCGAAACGCGTCGTGATCAACCTAGTGTCAGGTCTTGTGTCCCAGTTAGTGTTGTGTTTGGTTTTTTGCATTGAATCATACATTTTATCGATCTTTGTATCAAACCTTACACCATACACTAATTCGTTATCAATTTAATTCTCCTTGGCGAACGGCCATCGCGTTGTTCAGTGGTCAGGTGATACGTACAACACAAAAAGTTGTGTGCCGTGTCATCCTTAGATCACAATCTAACGCACGAGAAATTTCAGACTGAGTGGGGATGGAACCAGGGACTGGTAGCTCAAGTGGTAGAGCGTTGAACCGGAAATTCAAAGGTTCCGGGTTCGAATCCCGGCTCAGTCTGAGATTTTTCAAAAAATTCTTTAAAACTTTACCGGAGGGCATAACTCACAAATTCGTTATCATTAAAATATACTGTTTCTAAAGTTTCCCATTAATTATCCCAACATCTAGAAGCCGTGATATAACAAATTTTACTATAAACATTACTACAATTATTCTAAACTTCAAAAATATATATTTTTTAAAAATCAACAGAAAATTAGGGGGAAAAATAAACACTAAGTTCAAATATGAGCTATGAAATGTATTATAGTTTCCCGTTAATTATCTCAACAACTAGAAGCCGTGACATAACAAATTTTACTATAAACATTACTACAACTATTCTGAATTTGAAAATATAAACATTTTAAAAATCAATAGAAAATTAGGGGGAGAAATAAACACTAAGTTCAAATATGAGTTACCTATATAAGATATTGGTTAGTTTCTCATTATCTCAACAACTAGAGGTCCTGATATAAAAAATTTTTACTATTTGGAACTAAACAATTTCAAATTGAGACTTAACAATATCAAATTTGTATTTATTTATTCCCAATTTGAAATTTCTTATTCCCAATGAAAAATTGTTTATTCCTAATATGGATTTCTTTAGTTTCAATTTGAAGTTGTTTCGTCTCAATTTGAAGTTGAAAAGGTATAGTTGTTGATAATTGATGGTAAACATTAAAAAATATTTGTTTTAGAAGCGCTCCAATTTGATCTTCGTATAATTTACACCCTAGTTTTCTGTTGATTTTTAAAATGTTTATATTTTTAAGTTCATAATAAAATTGTAGTAATGTCTGTAATAAACTTTTTTATGTCACGGCTTCTAGTTGTTCAGATAATTAATGGGAAACTTTAAAAACAATATCTTTTATGAGGAAATGACTACTCGAATTGATCAATGAATAAAAGTAGAGAAATCCTTGGAGAATTCAGTCATTTTATTAAAATACAATAACACACCAACGTTTCCACTTCAATTAAGTCCTCTTCAGGGTGCTAAGTGTTTTCTTGTATGTTTGACTTAGCACCCTGAAGAGGACTTAATTGAAGTCGAAACGTTGGTGTGTTATTGTATTTTAATAAATTGACTGAATTCTCCAAGAACTTCTCTACTTTTAATATCTTTTATGTCTCATATTTGAACTAAGGGTTTATGTCTCCCCCTAATTTTCTGTTGATTTTTAAAATATTTATATTTTTAAATTCAGAGTAATTGTAGTAATGTTTACAGTCAAATTTGTTATGTCACGGCTTCTAGTTGTTGAGATAATTAATGGGAAACTTAAAAATAAATATCTTCCATAGTTCATTTTTGAACTTAGTGTTTATTTCTCCCCCTAATTTTCTGTAGGTTTTTTAAAAAAATATATTTTTAAGTTTAGAATAATTATTGTAGTAATGTTTATAGTAAAATTTGTTATATCACGGCTTCTAGTTGTTGAGAGAATTAATGGGAAACTTTAAAAAACAGTATCTTATATAACTCATATTTGAACTTAGTGTTTATTTCTCCCTCTAATTTTCTATTGATTTTTAAAATGCTTATATTTTTAAATTCAGAATAGTTGTAGGAATGTTTATAGTAAAATTTGTTTGTCACGGCTTCTAATTATAAATATAATAATAAAAAATCTGTTAAAAGTTATGAGATTTTAGCCACACACTTAATTAATAACCGACTGTCGCCCGTTCATGTAGGTATTCAGGTTTGTTCAAGAAATTTTTTGCGCGAATCGTCTGCAAGGTTCACTGTCATCAATTAACACAATAAATACGAAAAATTTCATTATTTATTAAATTAAAGGAGTCGTAAAAGCCTTCAGCGCCAGCTTTTTTCGTCTTATGTTAAAATTTTGTTATTTGTATCCTTGTACGCATCAAATAGTGTCATAATCGTTTATGTACCTTAAGACGAAAAATTTTGTCTTTATTTTTCAAAATTTAAATTTCGTCGTACGTGTACGAGTAGAAAGGCCTAGAAATTTTAGTTTTACGAAGTACTTTCATCTTCTGTGCATCAACCCGCATCAGAACATGTCAAGTTTGGTCATGTACCTTATCGCGTTAAATTTGGTTCTTTTTCGAAATTTCTACGGTCAAACGCCCCCGGTGCGGGGCGCACCCGTAAAACTGTGACTTTCTTTCAAGGTACGTTAATCCGCAATTTATAGCATGGTCAAACCTTTTGTACCTTATGACGTACGCAACTATTTGCTGGCGCCCGGACTATGTTGTTCATTTTGAATCAATTTTCCCATCTTCTCCTACCGCGTTTATAATTGGTGCTTTCTAGTCCTAGAGCTAGCGTCACAAAATCGTCGGTCATACTAACGACGTTCATATTTTGTAAATATGTTGTTTAGGCTAGTAAACGACGTGTTGTGATGTGACCGTCAGCTGGGCCACTAGGTGCGACACTCGGGCGCTTTAATTGTTACAAACTAGAATTTTTTTTTATTCTAATGTGACAAACTTTGTGAATGTGTTTGTTTAAAAAAAATACAATTACAGTAAACTTAATCAGCTGGTCCTCCAAAGGACCAATTGCGCGTCAGCTGGGAGGGAGGTTGTTTGGTCAAAGTATAAAAAAACTAAAATGACACTAATGGAGGGTTGGGTATTAATTAATAAGGAGAAAGTGATCAGCTGCTATTACGATGGGACAATGCCGCGCTAAAGTAAAAAATTCCCGGACAGTGCATAGATTAATAGTGTAAAGTCGCGTTGACAGTTCGAAATTTGGTGAAATTCGGTGTAGTTTGTGAAGCTTGTCATATGGCAATGTGTACTTGCATTCATCAAACTGAAATTCGGTGCACTCGAATTTCAATTCGTAGAAAAGTACCCAAAACCCAAATTTCTCTAGTAAATTTAGAGTTCGATCTATTAATTGAGAAAATATATATTTATTTTATCGGACAGACATGGAAATTTGCAAAGAATGTTATTTAAACTTATAATCGGATGTGATGGTCACAGTAGATTCCGCTAGCCGGCGGTGTATTTTTTCGTTACTTCGTAGATTGCGCGTTATTGTTTTATCGTAATAGCAGCTGATCACTTTTTTTTCTTAAAATTATGCCCAAGCTTCAATATATTAAGCATGATTGACGCCCAATGACTCTTTGGAGAACCAGCTGATTAGGCATACTGGGATTGCCTTTTTTAAACATATTCACAAAGATTCAGTCTCATTAGAATAAAAAAACTTCTATTTTGCAATAATCACGGCGCCGTAGCGCCCGAGTGTGCCACCTAGTGGACCAGCTGACGGTCACGGCACGTCTTCTACTAGCCTAAAAAATATATTTACATAATATTAACGTCGTTAGTATGGCCAACGATTTGTGATGGTGGTTCTCGGACTATACGAGACATATATGATCAAAACTAGAGAATCGGCCATAAAGATTAAATATCTGATCCTCTGTATGAACAACATATGTCATTTTAAACTCAATTTTCTCATCTTTTCTTACCGCGTTTGTAATTGTGCTAACGAGACAAAACCGATATATAGAGAATCTGTCACAATGATTAAATATCTGATCCTCTGTATGAACAACAAGTGTCATTTTAAACTCAATTTTCCCATCTTTTCTTACCGCAACGCGACTCATACGATCATAACTAGAGAATCTGTCAAAATGATTAAATATCTGATCCTCTGTATGAACAACATGTGTCACTAGAGAATCTGTCACAATTATTAAATATCTGATCCTCTGTATGAACAACATGTGTCATTTTAAACTCAAGTTTCCCATCTTTTCATACCGCGTTTGTAATTGTGCTAACGCGACACATACGATCATAACTAGAGAATCTGTCAAAATGATTAAATATCTGATCCTCTGTACGAACAACATGTGTCATTTTAAAACTCAATTTTCCCATTTTTCTTACCGCAACGCGACTCATACGATCATGGATAGAGAATCTGTCAAAATGATTAAATATCTGATTCTCTGTATGAACAACATGTGTCATTTTGAACTCAATTTTCCCATCTTTTCTTACCGCAACACGACTCATACGATCATAACTAGAGAATCAGTCAAAATGATTAAATATCTGATCCTCTGTATGAACAACATGTGTCATTTTAAACTCAAGTTTCTCATCTGTTCTTACCGCGTTTGTAATTGTGCTAACGCGACACATTCGATCATAACTAGAGAATCAGTCAAAATGATTAAATATCTGATCCTCTGTATGAACAACATGTGTCAATTTAAACTCAAGTTTCTCATCTTTTCTTACCGCGTTTGAAATTGTGCTAACGCGACACATTCGATCATAACTAGAGAATCAGTCAAAATGATTAAATATCAGATCCTCTGTATGAACAACATGTGTCATTTTAAACTCAAGTTTCTCATTTTTTCTTACCGCGTTTGAAATTGTGCTAACGCGACACATTCGATCATAACTAGATAATCTGTCAAAAAGATTAAATATCAGATCCTCTGTATGAACAACATGTGTCATTTTAAACTCAAGTTTCCCACATTCTATTACCACGTTTGTAATTGGTGGTTACGAGACAAAACCGATAAAAACTAGAGAATCTGTCATAATGATTAAATATCTGATCCTCTGTATGAACAACATGTGTCATTTTATCTCAATTTTCCCATCTTCTCTTACCACGTTTGTAATTGTACTTACTAGTTCAGTCAAATTGATCAAAATATAGCGAATAGAAAAAATAATCGGTAAAAAGCTACAAATTGGTAGAGACCTTTATTTTGGCATTCTATTGGACGAAACGATTGTTCCGTCACGCCAAAAAAAACAACACGAACAACTAGTCTTTACAATAGCAGTAAAGCAAAATGCATAGCACGCTCGAGTTTGCCAGTTCTCCCCTTAGATGAAGATAACTAGTTCCAAAAACATTTTTACTTTGTTCTTTGAGACAAGCGCCAACATATATATTACAGTTTGAGGCCAAACATAATCATTATAAGGAAATATATCACGTTGAAAGTACAATGATTATTTCTAACTTCTTTCTTTATTTTCGTCAGTCCCTAAAATTGTCAAAAATTCAGAGACTACTTACACTTTTTGATCTATAGATATCAGTGTCATAAAATTTTATTTATGCTGAACATTCACGTTTGAGACTCATCATACAATTAATTTGCGTTAGTAAATAATAAATTAATAGAAACAGTTTCATTTGACTTATAATATTTGGTTTATGAAGAGAAATTTGCCTTTATTTGTAATGTTGATTCTTCTGCGACAAAGTATGTTTTACTCGAACTCGAGATATAATATGTATGAGTTGTCATGATTAGCGTTTATTATTATAAATATTTCAGAAAAGATTGCCCACACGGTCCACATATAATGACTTCAATGGCTATAATGTTATATAGTACCTACGCGGAAAATTTCTAGATTTACTATTTAGAGTGTTAGAATCTAGAGTGTACGTTTCTAATGCCCATGTCATACCTGTAATACTTGTATTATATATGGTGACAGTTGTCGTGTGTGACTAAAATCACTCGTACTGGACGTTACACTTGTATGATAAAAATAATATGAAAAATTATATAAATTATTGGGCGTAGCAAACGGTTTCGTCTGATTCAGTATGACGGAAATAGCAGCGCTTCTATTTTTCGTCATACACAGATTTGATCATACATGCTAGTGTATTACAGGTGTGACAAACTGCTTTCTTTCTGTAACTGACTGATATAGTTTGGACCACGAGCACGAAAGGCTTCATCAAGATATCAAGAACAAACATAATGGTTGCAAAATAAGAACGTTTTATCTAATTCAGCTACCCAAACAGTGTGCACGCAAAAGTAAACCACGTTTCTTCAAAATAAACCAAAGTTGTAAAGGTTGTTCTCGCGACCGTTGTGAATGTAGAAATTTTTCACGTGAAAAAAAAAACATTTTTAAAGCATTTAGTAAGAAATCCGGACAAGGAGCTAGCTTTACACTCTATGTTGAGTGCTGGTCATCCCATGCGGTGGTTACTAGTCTAGTCAACATGTGTGAAAATAGAGAATTCCAGTTAAAGAAGTGCTAACATTATGATCTTGGTGTCACTAGATTCGGAATGAGATCTATAAAAAAAATTAAACATTGCAAAATGGCATAATAATTATTTCAAAAGTTATAAACAATATATAGTGAAAATTTAAAATACGGTTTGGTTTTTTGCTAATATCTCAACAACTATAAGAGATATCGGAAAATGGTTAAAAGAATCTGAAAGAGCAGAAAATTTGATTGATTCCCAAAACTCTATATTCCATATAAATTGGTGATATTTAACGTTTAAAGTAACGCGCTCCTCTATATAAATTATTTTAACCAATTAAATGTTAATATTAAGAAATGAAAAAAAATGAAGTATGTATTATTTAAACATATCAATGAATGAAAATTTATTGGGAAATAATTATTTTTTCATTATTTATAAAATATCTAGTGAATTAAGAAATATTTGTGAGTTATTTTTTTTAAGCCTCGTACTTTATGAAATTTTTTTTAACTCTGACAATTTATTTTGACGTGTCTATAGAATAGATTTTCATAATCATAATCATTAATTTTTCATTTTCTAATTTTTTATTAACAATTTAAATCAAGAAAAAGTTAACAAATCAAATAAAGCAATGAAAATCATTTTTTATTAACAATTTAAGTCAAGAAAAAGTTAACAAATCAAATAAAGCAATGAAAATCTGTTTTTTCCAAAGTTTCACTTGATTCGTTATTAAGGAATATAAAAGCTATATAAAAATATTTCAAAAATTTTTTTAACTCTTCTTGTTTAAAACTTGTTATAAATAAATGCATTGTTTAAAAGTTTTTTGGACATTCTTTTTCTCAAATATGTTACTTGATTGATTTTTAAAAAATCATCCCTTAAAAACATTTTTTACTTGTTAAAAAGCATTTTTCATTTAACAATTTTTCTGTAGTTATAAATAAATATTTATAGCTAATATCTTTTCTGAAAATTATAATTATACTTCTTTTTTAATATTTTATTATTCAGTTGTTTTATTTTCTTAAAATTTTTTTATTAACGATTCAATAATTGTTTTATTTTTTTTTCTCGTAGAAAAAAAGAATAAAAAATCAATGGTGAATTATTTTTTATTTAAAAAAATTGTTTTTGTCCTTTTTTTTTATTCTTGAAAATTTTAGTTCTTAATTTTTGCGTATCATATAATTTAAATACAATTTACTTTAACACTATTAACAATAATGATAACAATACCGAAAGTTTTTTTTAACAAAATGAGCTATTGACCAAAGCTATAGCTATATTTATTGACATTTATTAATTAAAAATAAACTCTGAAATTTTATTTTACTTTTAAATTTAAATCACAAATTAACTACTGGAATTTTCAAAAGTTTTTATTACAATTTATTACTAATATTATAACAAATAAAGTAAGCTGTATTATTAAAATTTAAAATACCTACTATTCGTTTTACAAAGTTTCACTTGATTCGTTATTAAGGAGATAAAAGCTATATGAAAATATTTTTTGAATTTTTTAACTCTTATTATTTAAAACTTGTTATAAACAAATGCATTGTTTAAAAGTTTTTTGGAAATTCTGTTTCTCAAATATGTTACTTGATTGATTTTAAAAAATCATCCCTTAAAAACATTTTTTACTTGTTAAAAAAATAATTTTTTTGTCAAATGTTACTTGATTAAAAAATTGTTTTTTAAAATATATCTTTAAAAAAAATTTACTGGTTAAAAAAGCATCTTCATTTAACAATTTTATTTGTAGTTATAAATAAATATTTAGGGTTCGTTTTTTTTCTGAAAATTATATTATACTTCTTTTTTAATATTTTGAAAAGAAATTTTTTAAATTTATTATTTAATTGTTTAGTTTTTTTAAATGCTATTAACTATTAAATAATTTTGCTTTATTTTTTTTTCTCATAGAATAAGAAATAAAAAATACAATGGTATATTATTTTGTATATAAATTTTTTTTATTTCTGTTTTTTATTTAATCTTTAAAATTTTAGTTCTTAATTTTTGCGTATCGTATAATTTAAATACAATTTACTTTAAAACTATTAACAACAATGATAACAGTTCAGGAAGTTATTTTTTAGCTTATTAAACAACAAACAAAATGAGCTATTGACCAAAACCATAGCTATATTTATTGACATTTATTGATTAAAAATAACTTTTTCAATTTTATTTTACTTTTAAATTTAAATCACAACTTAACTAATAGAATTTACAACAGTTTACCTTAAAACTTTTTATTACTAATATTATAACAAATAAAATGAACTATTACTTAAATTTTGATTGTTTTCTAGAACTCTCTATTTGTTTTAATGAATTTTGGTCGTTTAACAATCTTTCATTATTTAAAACTTTTTTAGTAATTTTCGAACAACCACTTTTTATTGTTTATTTCTAATCGTACAAAATATAAAATATAGACTCGCTATTTCGATTTTTGTAAAACGAATACTAGGTATTTTAAATTTAAATAATATAGCTTATTTTATTTGTTATAATATTAGTAATAAAAAGTAATAAAAACTTTTAAATTCTAGCAGTTAATTTGTGATTTAAATTTAAAAGTAAAATAAAATTTCAAAAGTTATTTTTAATTAATAAATGTCAATAAAATATAACTATGGCTTTGGTCAATAAATAGCTCATTTTGTTAGTTGTTTAATAAGGTAAAAAAAACTTTCGGAACTGTTATCATTATTGTTAATAGCGTTAAAATAAATTGTATTTAAATTATATGATACGCAAAAATTAAGAACTAAAATTTTTTTAAATAAATAAAAAGGAGAAAACCTATTTTTTTAAATAAAAAATAATTCACAATTGTATTTTTATTCTTTTTTCTACGAGAAAAAAATAAAACAAAATTATTGGATCGTTAATATTTTTTTTAAAGAAAATAAAACAATTGAATAATAAAGAAAAAAATTTTTTTCCAAAATATTAAAAAAGAAATTAATTATTTATAGGTAACTACTGAAAAATTGTTAAATGAAAAATGCTTTTTAACAAGTAAAAATGTTTTTATATATTTTTTTAAATCAATCAAGTAACATATTTGAGAAAAAGAATTTCCAAAAACTTTTAAACAATGCATTTATTTATAACTTGTTTTAAACAATAAGAGTTTTAAAAAATTTGAAATATTTTCATATACTTTTATCTCCTTAATAACGAATCAAGTGAAACTTTGGAAAAAAAGATTTTCATTGCTTTATATGATTTTTTAACTTTTCCGTGACTTAAATTGTTAATAAAAAATTGGAAAATGAAAAGTTAATGATTATTTAAAAAAAAATTAAAACCTACAAATATTTCTTAATTGACTATTTTATTAAATTGAAAAATGGAAAATAATTGTTTGTTAATAAATTTTAATTAATTGATATGTTTAAATAATACCTCAATTTTTTCAGTTCTTAATATTAACATTTAACTGGTTAAAATAATTTTTTATATAAATCATGCGTAATATAGCGAAGCGCGGGTTTGCCGCGACGGCCGTTCCGAATGTTATTTTCAATTTTAAATATCACCAATAAATATTGAAGAAAACCAGACTTTTTTAGAAAATTTTCTGGTCTTTCAGAATATTTTAACCATTTTCCGATATCTTTTATAGTTGTTGGGATATTTGCAAACCCAAATCGCTTTATTAATTTTCACTATATTGTTTTATAACTTTTGAAATAATTCTTATGCCATTTTGCAAATTTGACAATTTTTTTATAGATCTTATTCCGAATCTAATGACACCAAGATCATAATTTGGGCACCTCTTTAATTGGAATTCTCTATTTTCATACATGTTGACTAGGACTAGACTATACTCGAAACATAGCACAATGAGTCATATCGTGTTTCTATCGTAGAGCTATCTCTAGTGATGTTTCCATTTCTAAGACCTTAGCTCTATCAGATATGTTTTGACATTTGTATGGTTATATAAAGTTTTACTATCAGAGTTTTGAAGGTGTTTTGGTTTTATTATTTTAATTTGTTTATTTTGACTTATTATGTTATATTTTTGTTTTTACGGGTAAATATTACATTGTATGTATCTTTTGTTTACTTGTAGTTTTATGTCTAATTTATTTTATTATGTGTATTTATCCGTGCCTTATTTCGACAGACAGCCATAGTTGCAGTGACGTCATCGATAAAGCTAGCTTTAGGGTTTAGGCTCTATGTTACAGAATAGATATCTCGTCTACATTTGAAGAAGCAACAGTAATCTAGACCATTATAGCCAGTGAAGTTCTTATGTGGGGACGAATTTTTTAAACTATAAGATAATTAACAATACCAAAATATTACTATTTGCCAATTATGTAAACTGATATATAATGTCTTTAGTAATAACTTTTTTGTCACAATTAGCAGTATCAGAATTACCAATAAAGGCAAATTTATCCTCATAATGTCATCTCATCAGTCATTATTTCATCACTAATAAGTAATTTAATAACGACTTCATAAAAGTACGGAAACATGATTTCATACATAAGAATTTTGAACATGTATTAACAAATAATAATAAGTAAATGTAAAACAATTCAATATATATGACATTTATGCTTTCTTGTTTCAACAAATATGGAGGTAACCTTCTTAAATTAATACTCTTGGTCATATTCGATTCTATGGTACAATTTGCTGTTAATATTTTATGATAATAAATGTACAATCTCATATAAACAACCTTGCTTTTATTTCAACAAACAATGCTTCTGCATCACATACAACACTTTTATTCCCTAACATTTTAACTTAGTGCTAACAAAATATACCTACATATCACATTCATTAGGTTTAGCTTACACACATGCTCGTTTGTCTTAACGGTTGAGCATCACATTCACTAGGTTTGGCTTACACACATGCTCGCTTGTCTTAACGGTTGAGCATCACATTCACTAGGCTTACACACATGCTCGTTTGTCTTAACGGTTGAGCATCACATTCACTAGGTTTGGCTTACACACATGCTCGCTTGTCTTAACGGTTGAGCATCACATTCACTAGGCTTACACACATGCTCGTTTGTCTTAACGGTTGAGCATCACATTCACTAGGTTTAGCTTACACACAACATGATCGCTTGTCTTAACGGTTGAGCATCACATTCACTAGGATTAGCTTACACACATGCTCGCTTGTCTCAACGGTTGAGCATCACATTCACTAGGTTTGGCTTACACACATGCTTGCTTGTCTTAACGGTTGAGCATCACATTCACTAGGATTAGTTTACACACATGCTCGCTTGCCTTAACGGTTGAGCATCACATTCACTAGGTTTAGCTTACACACAACATGATCGCTTGTCTTAACGGTTGAGCATCACATTCACTAGGATTAGCTTACACACATGCTCGCTTGTCTCAACGGTTGAGCATCACATTCACTAGGTTTGGCTTACACACATGCTTGCTTGTCTTAACGGTTGAGCATCACATTCACTAGGTTTAGCTTACACACAACATGCTCGCTTGTCTTAACGGTTGAGCATCACATTCACTAGGATTAGCTTACACACATGCTCGCTTGTCTCAACGGTTGAGCATCACATTCACTAGGTTTGGCTTACACACATGCTCGCTTGTCTTAACGGTTGAGCATCACATTCACTAGGTTTAGCTTACACACATGCTCGCTTGCCTTAACGGTTGAGCACCACATGCAATAGGATAAGCTTACACACATGCTGGCTTGTCTTAACGGTTAAGTACCACATTCATTAAGTTTAGCTTACACACATGCTCCCCTGTCTTAACTGTTGAGCACCACATTCACATGCTGTTCACTAGATTTAGCTTACACACATGCTCGCTTGCTTTAACGGTTGAGCACCACATTCACTAGGTTTAGCTTACACACATGCTCGTTTGTCTTAACGGTTGAGCACCACATTCACTAGGTTTAGCTTACACACATGCTCCCTTGTCTTAACTGTTGAGCACCACATTCACATGCTATTCACTAGGTTTAGCTTACACACATGCTCGCTTGCCTCAACGGTTGAGCATCACATTCACTAGGATTAGCTTACACGCATGCTCGCTTGACTTAACGGATGAGCATCACATTCACTAGGCTTACACACATGCTCGTTTGTCTTAACGGTTGAGCATCACATTCACTAGGATTAGCTTACACGCATGCTCGCTTGACTTAACGGTTGAGCATCACATTCACTAGGCTTACACACATGCTCGTTTGTCTTAACGGTTGAGCATCACATTCACTAGGATTAGCTTACACACATGCTCGCTTGACTTAACGGTTGAGCATCACATTCACTAGGCTTACACACATGCTCGTTTGTCTTAACGGTTGAGCATCACATTCACTAGGATTAGCTTACACACATGCTCGTTTGTCTTAACGGTTGAGCATCACAGTCACTAGGTTTACCTTACACACATGCTCGTTTGTCTTAACGGTTGATCATCACATTCACTAGGTTTACACACATGAACGTTTGTCTTTACGGTTGAGCACCACATTCACTAGGTTTAGCTTACACGCATGCTCGCTTGACTTAACGGTTGAGCATCACATTTACTAGGCTTACACACATGCTCGCTTGTATTAGCGGTTGAGCATCACATTCACTAGGTTTAGCTTACACACATGCTCGCTTGTATTAACGGTTGAGCATCACATTCAATAGATTTAGCTTACACACATGCTCGCTTGACTTAACGGTTGAGCACCACATTCATTAAGTTTAGCTTACACACATGCTCGCTTGTCTTAACGGTTGAGCACCACATTCATAGGTTTAGCTTACACACAACATGTTCGCTTGTCTTAACGGCTAAGCACGTAGTTCACTAGGTTTAACTTACACCTGTTTGTATGTATTTGACAGCGAAGCACATTATAGTAAATTATAACCTGTAAATCCTCTGCCATTAGCGTTCTGTTTCATAAGGTTGTTCATATCAGATTATATTAGAGATTAATTTGAATTTAGTGGAGTAGTAATACCAAAACTTATATCTACAAGTACAGAATTTATTTTATTTCACTTTAAAGTGCTTTAAAGGTATGATATATTGTATCAAGTTACCTATGTAGTATATTTATATATACTTACTTCTTTGTTGACCACATAGAGATACTTTATTTATTTTAATAAATTATTTAAACACTCTTACAAATAATATTGGACCATTAGGTCATTTTTTTGAAACTAATAAAAATGCGTGAGTTTGTTTCCCTCGCTAGGTTACCTGACAATAAGGCTTTACTTTAGTCATTATTAGGTACAGCACACAACGTAGGTTATTTTGTGTACACGATGATAAAATTCTATAATGTACTTTCATTATATAAAATGATTTACATTTGTTTTAGCTTGAATATAATTATGGCATTTTATGTCTCTGAAACTACATGTTTTTATTTTTATTTCTCAAGCCCTTACCTAACTACTATTTTCAGCAGCTAATTCGCATCAGAATTACTTAGACTGGGGTTCGTCTTGTCTCAGTATTTATTTTAACATAAATTAAAAATCTGATGTGGCCAACACATGACCTCTCGCCATACTCTACTATTTTACTAATATAAGTGTGTATTGTAGAAGGGAATTGTAGTTTTTATAATATTATTAAAGTTTGTTTATTATGACCTTATAAATAATAAATGACATTTCATATTTTCAAAACAAATTTGAAGAATTTTTAACATCTTGTAATTGGGAAAATGGTGCTAGATAGAAACAACGTTTTGAATACAAATTGTAGATAGTAACATTTAGTATACATTATTTAAAAAATTCCTATTAATCCATAAATTTTGAGGATATTCCAGAAAAACTCTTCAGATCTGTAGGACACTACCACTTCCGGTTGCACGAGCAACACCAAAATCTAATCAGATCTATTCTAGCATGTCAGAAAATAACGTTCTTATCAATTGAAAACTCACTATCGAAATTATAGCAGGATTACAATAATTAATACTTCTCTTACAGTACCGAGTGGCGAGAGGTAAAAATGATCAGAAAATTAAGTTATTATTCTGTATAATGTTGCCTATTTGATACCTATTCGAAATTCAAATTATTAAACATTCAAATTTCATCAACAGCACTAATTTTAAGTATGTTTGACTTCGATCGGACCATTAGGGTTGGGAGTAAAAATTAAAAATCGCTTTTATGGATACAAATTTGTTTTTTTTTTGCAACGATACTCGGTATATACTAGTACCTATATACCATTGAAATATAATGAATAAGATGGTTCTTTTTTAAATTGGATCATAAATTATGTTTGAATTCGTTTGGACTATCACGGTGTTCAACATCAAGATCTAGAGGACCGAATGTCGGATACCAGAGTCAGATTTTATAGTATGGTTAAAATGTAAAATTAAGAACATTTGTCTGATTCACATGAAATTTTGCACGCAGGTCTTTTTTGATTAGTCAGATTTTAAGGTATGTTTAAATTCGATCGGACCATAAGGAGAGGGGATGAAACAATACTTTATTTTATCCGGGCTACGCCGGGTACCCACCTCAGCTAGTTTATTTATATAAAAAACTACCTTTTCATAAAAATGTAATTAATATATCTTGTGAATACAATGAAACAGAAACAGTTAAATTTATATACGACAATAATGAACCATTAGTTACTCATATTCCGATTATTCTATTCACATTTATTTTATGATTTAAAGTTCTACTATTAGGAAATAAAATAATCGCTTGAAATATGATAAAGCTTTCCTTAAAGTGGGGTTGACTACAAGTCGTTAAAATGATGAAAAATATGTTCAGTGTTCAGTTGTCTCCTTTAATTGTCCAGTAAAATTAGGTTTTAAATGGGAACTAATTCCGATAAAGCTAAAAATTGGTATAGGTATATACTCGTAGCTTCGCATTACCTCTCTTATTATATTATACTAAAAGTTCCCTACAACCCGAGTGGTGCGTCAGCCGCCATATTGGAAAGATGGCCGCCGTTTTCACTTTACAGCAAAATTTCAAATTTGCGCAGAAAATTCTCTACAAAAATACATATTTACAGTTTTTACGTACCATGAACGGTAATTAGCAGTCAGTGTAAGTTTTGTTGAATAAAAATAAATTAAATAAAATGTTATTATAATAAAATATGCAATTGATAACATAAACATTATGTTACAATTTTTTTTTTAAATAAGCATTTTTATTTATTTATTACAGGTTTACCCCTTGCCACACCACTTAGTGTACATAGTACAACGCTTTTGCAATAACCTTGTTTCATGACACAAAAACGGTTGTAACTTTTTAACGAATAATAAAACCGATTTTCGGTTTGAAGCATTCTATTTGACAGACCTTTATCTATTAAGGCGGAACTTCAAGGGTCTAGAAATAGTGGTATCATTTATTCGGAATTCTAGGCTTATTTTTAAAGATATTTTAAAAAATTTTAAAGTACTTCAAAAAATTTTAAAATATCTTTAAAAATAAGCCCAGTATTCCGAATAAATGACACATATATTTTGACGAAAATCTGCATCTGTTGTTCAATACAAGACATACTTTCCTTCTACTCCGCTTACCCAGGCTAAGAAATTTTGTAGTGAACGGCACGTCGCTGCGTAGAACACATGGTATAGGTTTCGAATGCGGAAAAATTTGATGTTCCGCCTTAAAAGTATATTGTTAACAATTTCAAGAAAGAAAATTAATAAATTTTTATTTTATTAATTTCTTGTGTCAACTTTAAATTCTACATGAATTTGAATATCGCCTTCTGGGTTCCAACATGTAATTTTTTTGACATTTTGTAGGAGATGTACTATTTTAAAAACTTTTAGTGGTCTTAGCAAGGTCAAAATTTAAACTTTTTTCAAAGAGAAATTATAGTATTTTTTATTTCTTGTGTTAAATTACCTGTAATTTCTTAATGAATCAAGTTATCGACTTCCGTTTTTCGGCATTGGATTTCTCGAACATTTTTAAAAGCCTTGGTTAATCTTAAATTTTAAGTTTTTGAGAAAATAATTAAATTTTAATATTGTCTTTTTGCTGTACTTAATCAACTGTAATTTCTTAACGGATTAAGATATCGACTTTCGGATTTAAAAATCGTATTTTTCAGACATTTTTCTAGTATATACACTATTATAAGAACTTTTAAAAGTCTTGCCCAGGTTGAAATTTATAGTTTTTTTTTTCGGAAGACAATAGTGAAATTTTAGATTGATTATTTTTTAATTAACTGTAATTTCTTAACGAATCAAGATATCGACTTCCGGTTTCCGACATTGGATTTCTGTAAGACGCATTATACTCAATATTTTAAAAGGCCTTAGTTAGCCTAAAAGTTTTTTTAGAGAGAAGATAATAAAAATTTAGATTTATTTTTACTAATTGTTTTTAGTCGTTTATTGTTTCTAAACGGATTAAAATTTCGTCTTTTTATTTATATTTTATACAGGATGGATTTGAAGTGATTGTCATAAATTTAAGGGTAAGTAAGACATTTTTTTTAAATCGCAAAATTAATTTCGATGTTTCCCAGTAAAAAAATTTTCGTTGCCACTGCTACTTGGTGGAGTACCTAATTATTGTTTCATTAAAAATAATTAAATTGTGTTTGTTTATTTTGCTAGTATTATATAATTTAAGATGTTGATTAGCTACTTCTATTGTTTGTGTTTAATAGGAAAACTAATCCAGTGCAGTACTACAAAAAATGTTGCAGGTAAACTACCCTTAATTTTTCGAATTTAAAAAAATACTTTCTGTTTCGTAATCTACACATGTCATACTACTTACCCTTAAATTTATGACATTAAATTCAAAACCACCTTAGAAGTATTTGAAGAATCTTGTTCTGAATTTTTAAAGTCAAAATCTTAATATGTTGAGATATAACAGTTGACGATGAAACAGAGTAAGCAAACTAAATAATTACTGAAATTTAAATTTATTGTATAGGAGAAAATTTTTAAATTTTATCTTAACCAAGGTCATCAAATTTTGATTAAACAAAGCAAACATTAAAAAATATTAAAATTTCACTATTTTCTTTCGGAAAAAAACTGAAAATTTAATGCTAACCAAGGCCTTTAATTTTTTCAGTATAATTTATTTTACAGTAAAATGACCGAGTTGATGTCTTAATGCGTTAAAAATTACATTTAATTAAACACAAGCAATTCAAAAAATACTACAATTTAACTTTCTTCTCTTTGAAATAAAAAAAAAATTTAATCTTGCTAAGGCCGGTAAAAGTTTTTAAAATTGTGAGTTTTACTAAAAAAATATTCAAATTAGTTTAAAGTTAGTCTTAATTTTCATTTTTGAAATCTCTGATCCGTCTTCTCCAAATGTTGTGAACAATAATTTTGATAGAAAAATGTCTGTAAAATCAAATGATTCAAACCGGAAGTCGGTTTTATTATTCGTTTAGAAAGTAACAACCGTTTTAGTGTCATGAAACAAGGTTATGGTATTATTGCAAAATCGTTGTACTACGTACACTAGGTAATGTGGAAAGGGATAAACCTTTAATAAATTAATTTAAAAAATATATTTTTTAATGTATAACATAATGTTTGTGTTATCAATTGCATATTTTATTCAACTGTAATTACACAAGAGCTTTTTATTTCACCGGATAAATGTTTGTATTGAAACCTTATTGTCTAGCAATTTAAAAAGCAAAAATTGATTAATAAAATCACGACACAGTAGGTGGTGAAATTTATTCGGATGAAATAAAATGCTCGAGTGTAATTCAACGAGATAATTTAACGACTGCTTTGGTTCTTCTTCACAAAATATTCTCAAAATCTAATTATTTCAATGACAAATATTAGAAATGTGAAGCATATGACATTTTAGTGTTTTGTTAATTGTTTGGTTGCTAAGAAAAAGGTAAATAAGGTTTTATCACTTGCAAAAATATACCTTCCTTTTTATCCGCTGTCAAAGCGATAAAATTGTGTTTTTCTTATGGCTTACTTTATACAGGAGTGGAATTATTGAACAAAAATTACACCGAGTGTGAATTTAGAAGATATGTATTTTAGCATTTTTCTCGCTTACCGTTCATGGTACGTAAAAACTGTAAATATGTTTTTGTAGAGAATTTTCTGCTCTACAATTCATTAATTTGAAATTTCACTGTGAAGTGACCCCCTAACGAGTAAAATACAAGAAACTGAAAACGGCGGCCATTTTTTCAACATGGCGGCTGACGCGCCACTCGGATTGTAGGGGACTTTTAGTATATTAATAAGAGAGCTAATGCGAAGCTATATACCTATTTTCAGCTTTATCAGAATTATTCCCATTTCTAGCAAAATTAAGTCTAATTTTACTAGACTATTAAAATTGAAGTAAAAATTTAAATTTTCGAAATAAATAAGACATTTTCGAATAGTTTAAGAATGCTTCTTCTTTTGTTCCGCAATTTCGACACGAAAACCACCACGGAAGCCTGTTTTTCTGCCCTATGCTCCAGTACTGTATATGAAAATATTTTTAATTTTTTTAAAACTCATATTGTTTAAAATTTATTATAAACAAATGCATTGTTTAAAATATTTTATAAATTTATTTTCTTAAATATGTTATCTACTTGATTGAAATAATGATTTTTTTAAATCATCCTTTTAAACAAAATTACTGGTTAAAAAGTACTTTTCATTTAACAATTTTTTTGTAGTTAAAAATAAATAATAAATAAATATTTAGAGTTGGCTTTTTTCTGAAAATTTTAATTATACCTACTTCTTTTTTAGTATTTTGGAAAGAGAGTATTTTTTATTTATTATTAAATTGTTTATTTTCTTATAAAATGGTTATTAAGAATTAAAAATTTTGTTATATTTTTTATCTCGTAGAATAAGAAATAAAAAATGTTGTATTATTTTTTATTTAAAAAAATTGTTTTTCTCCTTTTTATTTAATCTTAAAATTTTTTGTTTTTTCTTTTTGCGTATCATATAATTTAAATACAATTTACTTCAGGAAGTTTTTTTAGCTTATTAAACAACAACCACAATGAGCTATTGGTCAAAACCATGGCTATATTTATTGACATATTTATGATTAAAAATAAATTTTTAAATTTTATTTTACTTTTTTTAAATTACAACTGAACTACCTAATAGAATTTACAACAGTTTATCTTTAAACTTTGTTATTACTAATATTATATTATAACAAATAAAATGAGCTAAAGTTTAAATTTTGATTTTCTAGAACTCTCTATTTGTTTTTCATGAGTCTTGGTCGTTTAACAATCTTTCATTATTAAAACATTTTTAGTAATTTTCGGACAACCACTTTTTAGTTTCTATTTCTTATCGTACAAAATGCAAAATATAAAATATAGTCACTATTTCGACTTTTGTAAAAAAAGTAAATGTATCGTGTGTGCTCTGTTATAGGGACAGGGATGTCCCTATTTAGAGTGATGTCTGTGTGAGTGTGTCCCTACATGTATATGTTGTAAGTTAGTACCGCGTGATGTATTGTCAATGCCCTCCCTGAAGTAGAGTACCTAAATATAGACTAAGAGTACGGACAAGGAGTCCAAAATGGTTTAGTTTTTATTTTCAGTTGTTACTTTATTTCTGATGTTCAAAAATAAACAGCTCTGTCAAGATGACATTAAAAATGAATAATATTTTCTAAGATTGTTTAAACTTTAAAATATTGATTTTACAATCTACAATCTATTATCAAAGAAATTAATTAAGATTACCAGATCACAATTACTTAGTTCCACAGGTAAATTATTGTACTATCATATTTGACAACGTCAAAAACTTAATTATTTTATAAAATAGTAACCAAAGGCCTACATTAGGAAACAAAATGTAACTAAATATTGACACAAAAATATTAAATTCTGAGAGTCTCTATTGAGCTCCTGTGTTATTTTGCAAAATTTTATTCAATTATACTGTAAAAAATTGCATTTAATTACGAAGAAATTTTTTGTTCAAATTGATTGTTGCCCCTTATCGCTCGTCGCAAAATTTAAAAAAATATACGACAGTAGATCAATAGAATTACGTTTTATCTTTCAGTTAAAATAAAAACTGGGTAAATAACTTTAAGTATACGTCAAAAATAAGGCATTTTGTAAAATATATTACGATTGTGATTTTTCATTTCATATTAAATAGCTAATTGATAATCTAATGTGAATTAAAAAGATAAAATTTAACAGAACTAACGACGTTGTGCAAATATATGAAATTTCAGTTCTTCTCAAGATTATTCAACAATGTAATTCGAGCGCATTTAACCCCATAACAATTTGGACTACCAACAGAAAATGACCAGTGCCTTGTTCGTACTCTTAGTTAGAGTACTTAAATAGACTAAGAGTAGGTACGGATAAGGCACTGGTCATTTTCTATTGGTTAGTAGTATAGTAAAATTAGACTTAATTTTGCTCGAAATGAGAACTAATTCCGATAAAGCAGAAAATTGGTATATAGCTTCACATAAAATTAGACTTAATTTTGCTAGAAATGGGAATAATTCTGATAAAGCTGAAAATTGGCATATAGCTTCGCATTACCTCTCTTATTAACATACTAAAAGTACCCTACAATCCGAGTGGTGCGTCAGCCGCCATATTGGAAAGTCACTTTACAGCGAAATTTAAAAGTTATGAATTGTAGAACAGTTTTTACGTACCATGAACGGTAAGCGAGAAAAATGCGAAAATACATATTCTAAATTCGCAGTCAGTGTACTTTTTGTTGAATAAACCATGAATACATCTACTATAACATAAAATGTTATAATAATTCATAACACAAACATTATGTTTTAACGAATAATAAAACCGACTTCCGGTTTGAATCATTTGATTTTACAGACATTTTTCTATCAAAATTATTGTTCACAACATTTGGAAGAGGGAGGTCATAGATTAACCACAATTTCAAAAAAGAAAATTAAGACTAACTTTAAACGAATTTGAATATTGTCTTCTGGCTTCACATTTTTTACTAAAACATACTATTTTATAAACTTTTAGCGGCATTAGCAAGGTCAAAATATTAAATTTTTTCAAAGAGAAAAAAGTGAAATTGGTGTATTTTTTGAATTTCTTGTGTTTCATTAAATGTAACTTTTTAACGAATCTTGAGTATAATGTGTCTTACAGAAAAATGTCTGAGAAATCCAATGCCGGAAACCGGAAGTTGATATCTTAATTCGTTAAGAAATTAGTTAATTAAACACGGTTAAGAATGATCAATCTAAAATTTCACTATTGTCTTCCGGAAAAAAAACTATAAATTTCGACCTGGACACGACTTTTAAAAGTTCTTATAATATACAGGGTGTTCATTTTAAGTGGCGCACCATTGCTAACTCGAGAACTATAAGAGCTACGAAGTTGGTTAAATTAGCAAACAATTTCTATTTTATATGGCTACTTTAATGAACGAAACAAAAAAAATTAGACCAGTGGTTCTCAAACTACGGGGTGCAACTTTCTTATTTCAAATGGGGACCTATTTTTTTTTATTTGCTTATTCGATTCAGTATTTTTTTCTGAATTCAACGAGATATTAGTTTTATACCCTTGCATAACAAAAACATAAGAAAAACGCTATTGAAAATTATGATAATTTAATTAAATTCTGATTGTTAGTTAGTGTTATGGCAGAAAAAAATTGAATATTTTGTTTCATATTAATTGTTAGTGAAAAAGATTCTAGTATACTACACTGATCAGACCAAATAAGGTCGAAACACGTGTCCGTAGTTACCGCCACCTTACACCCTACTGAGTGCTTCGTACCCTGAACTCATACACTCAGTTAGCGATCCTGATCTCCTAATTAAAATCAAAGAATCATTTTGATTACCAAAAAACAATTAATATGAAACAAATATTCAATTGTTTGCTTCCATAGCACTCTTGTAACAATCAGATTTTAATTAAATTATCATAATTTTCAATAGCGTTTTTCTCATGTTTTTGTTATGTCAGGGTATGAAACTAATATCTCGTTGAATTCAGAAAAAAATACTTAAGCGAATAAAAAAGGCCCCCATTTGAAATAAGAAAGTTGCACCCAGTAGTTTGAGAACCACTGGTCTAATTTATTTATTTTTTCGTTCATTAAATTAGTCATATAAGATAGAAATTGTTTGCTAATTTAACCAACTTCGTAGCTCTTATACTTCTCGAGATAGCAATGGTGCGCCACTTAAAATGAACACCCTGTATACTAGAAAAATGTCCGAAAAATTCGATTTTGAAATCCGGAAGTCGATATTTTAATCCGTTAAGCAATTACAGTTGATTAAAAAGAGCAAACAAAAACAATATTAAAATTTCACTATTTTCTATCGGAAAAAAAAATTAATTACGGGCTAACCAAGGCCATCAATTTTTTTTAGTATAATGTACCTGTAAATATCTCAGAAATTCAATGCCGGAAACCGGAAGTCGATTTCTTGATTTGTTAAGAAATTACAGTTAATTAAACACAGTTAAAAACAATCAATCTAAAATTTCACTATTGTCTCTCAGAAAAAACTTTAAATTTCAGCCTGGACAAATCTTTTTAAAGGTTTATAATAATGTATATACCTAATAGAAAAATGTCTGAGAAATCCGATTTTTATATCCGGAAGTCGATATTTTAATTCGTTCAGAAATTGCATTTGATTACACACAGCAAAATTTAAAAATATTTAAATTTAACTATTTTCTCTCGGAAAAAAACTGTAAATTTAAGACTAACCAAATTAACCAAATTTTAGTATGAAGTATCTTACAGAGAAATTTTCGAGAAATGCAATGCCGAAAACCGAAAGTCGATAACTTGATTCGTTAAGAAATTACAGGTAATTAAACACAAGAAATACTTACTGCAATTTCTCTTTGAAAAAAGTCTAAATTTTGACCTTGCTAAAGGCACTAAAACTTTTTAAAATCGTGTATCTTATGCCCATGTCACACCGGCATGGCACGAAGCACGGTGCTCGATGGAACAAATCAATAACGTAAAAATTTTATCGCCGCTATTGCATCGAGCATTTTGACATATGGAAATGTGTTGCTGATTTCACAGTGAGTCCTCAATATAATTTTTGACATTTGGTGAATAAATTGATGTCAAAATAATTTAAGCTTTAAGCTTTTGTCAATATATGAACTAATAATTAATTTAATTGACACGAAGAATTGATGAATTTTAATTCTCAACTGTCAAAAACAATTTTCAAAAACCTTCAAAGTACGAAGTGAACATAGCAATATACAAATTTTCGTATGGCATTTTGCTATACCGGTGTGACACCCTTTTGACACCTTTGAACGAAGTAAAATGCCACATCGAGCACCGTGCTTTATGCCACGCCGGTGTGACATGGGCATTAGGTACTACAAAATGTCAAAGACATTATATGCTGGAATCCAGAAGGCGATATTCAAATTCGATTAGTATTTAAAGTGCATGAAACACAAGAAAATAATAAAATAAAAATTTCTTAATTTTCTTTCTTGAAATTATGGATAATCTATACTCCCCCAAAATGTTGTTAACAATACTTTTGATAGATAAATGTCTGTCAAATCTAATGTTTCAAACCGAAAGTCGGTTTTATTATTCCTTAAAAAGTTACACCCCGTGGCAAAGTTAATGAAGGGAAGATACCAGTGGTACCAATTTATCGGTAAAAATATGTAGTTTGATAATTTCCATGATGACACTCTCACAAATGTTGCGTATGGCTGTGGTGACGTCATCTAAGATGGCCGTCCTTGCATTATAAACAAATTGCCTTATCACGGTGGCAATCTAACCGATTTTAATTTTTTTTAAGCTTGTTGGAAAAAAACTTCTTTAGCAATTATTGCGAAAAGCCTATATTTTGGTTGCTACTTCGATTTAAAGTAAAAGAAAATAAATTATGCCATTACTTTGTTTCACAATATACAAAAAAGGCTGTAATTTTCCAACAGATAAAAATATCGACTTCCGGTTTCAAGCATTTGATTTCACAGACTTTTTTCTATCTACAATACAATTTGTAAACTTTTGGAGGCTCGAGTTTAGCCAGAATTTATACGAAGGAAATAAATAAATATTAGTATTTTTAATAATTCTTGTGTTTAATCAACTTTAATTTCTGAATGAATTAAAATATCGACTTCCTGATTCCAGAATTGGGTTTCTCGGACTTTTTTCTGTAAGAACCATTATTTCAAAAACTTTTGAGTTGAAATTTAAGTATTTCTCCAAGAGAATATAGTGAAAGTTTAATATTTTTTTGTTTATCGTGTTTAATCAACTATAATTTCAAAACAAATACGATATTGACATGCGATTTTTAAAATTTGATTCTTAAAACATTTTTTTGCAAATTGTTATAAACAAAAAATCAATAAAGAAGCCATGTAGACATGATAAATAAAAAACAATTTAATGAATAAAATAGGTACCTACTATATCAATCTCTCGGAGAAAAACTTAAGCCCTTTGAAAGTTTTTGAAATAATGTATTTTACAAGAAAAAATCCGAGTAATCAAATGCTTGAAATCTGAAGTCGATATCTTAATTCGTCTAGAAATTAAAGTTGAATGAAAACACAAATTAAAAAATATTACAAATTATTTTTTTTCTTTGTTAAATTGTGATTAAATTAGGGACTTATATTGACTTTTTGATTATAACATTTTGTAGAAAAATGTTTTTAGAATCTAATTCTAAAAACCGGAAGTCAATATCGTTATTTGTTAAGAAATTATACATGGTTAAACACAGTAAACAAAAATACTAACATTTCACTATAGTTTCTTGGAGAAAAACTTAAAATTTCAGCTCAACTAATAAGCATTTTAAAAGTTTTAAATAATTGCTCTTACAGAAAAAACTTCGAGGAATCAAATTATGGAAATCGGAAGTCGATATCTTAATTCGTTCAAATATTAAAGTCGACTAAACAGAAGAATTATTAAATAATACTAATATTTATTAATTTTCTTTGTTTAAATTGTGACTAAACTCGGGCCATCAAAAGTTTACAAATTGTATTTTAGAAAAAAGTCTGTGAAATCGAATGCTTGGAACCGGAAGTCGATATTTTTATCTGTTAGAAAGTTACAGCCGTATTTGTATATTGTGAAATAAAGTAATGCCATAATTTATTTTCTTTTACTTTAAATCGACGTAGCAACCAAAATATATGGTTCTCGAAATAATTGATAAGGAATTTTTTTCTTAAAAGCTAAAAAAAATTGAAATCGGTGAGATAGCGACCGTGATAAGGCATTTGTTTATAGTGGTAGGGCGGCCATCTTAGATGACGTCATCGCAGCCATACGCAACACCTGTGAGAGTGACACCATGGAAATTAATAAACTATATATTTTTACCGATAAATTGGTACCACTGGTTGGTACCTTCCCGAATGTAGCTGTCTGCGAGAAAAGGATAGATTTATACAGGCTTACAGTGTCGAACAAAGGCAACAAACAATACTACATTTAAACGTATCATCAAAAACAAGGGTTCATTTGAAAGATACAAGTTCAATCTAGATCCGTCTAGTGTTGAAATTTGCAATTTTTGTTGATATACTGAGTAACAGTTATGTGAAGTAAGGCAAATTATGACAAGTTTATGGCATTGTAAAATTGAAACAAAAAATAAAACTAAAATTTCAACACTAAGCGGATGCGGAGTTCATCTTTATCTTTAAATGAAAAAAAAATTAAATCGATCCGACCATAATTAGTCTCAATTTCAATCCCTATTCAAAAGCATGTTTTTGCTGCGCGCAACTTCACTACATTAGGCTCTTAACTTTCCCACGGGATACACAATGCTCCCGGACTACATGGTTTATTCAACAAAAATTACACTGACTATGAAGTTAGAAGATTATTTTTGAATTTTTCTCGCTTACCGTTCATGGTACGTAAAAACTGTAAATATGTTTTTTGTAGATAATTTTCTGCTCTACAATTATTCATTAATTTGAAATTTCACTGTAAAGTGACCCCCTAACGAGTAAAATGCAAAACACTGAAAACGGAGGCTATCTTTCCAATATAGCGGCTGACGCACCACTCGCATTGTAGGGAACTTTTAGTATGTTAATAAGAGAGGTAATGCGAAGCTATATACCAATTTTCAGCCTTATCGGAATTAGTTCCCCATTTAAAACCCTTTGGTTACTATTTTATAAAAAATTTAAGTGATTGACGTTGTCAAAAATGACAATATAATATTTTACCTGTGGTTATCAAAATTAATTATTTAGAACTTCGTATATACATTTTGTATCAATATTTTTAAGTTTAAACAGTCTTAGGAAGAAACGATTCATTCTTAATGTCATCTTGACAGAGCTGTATATTTTATAGGAATGACGAAATTCGAAAATTTTGGCACCCGGGTACCCGAAACAACTACCCGGATAATACCCGTTACCCGTTAAATACCCGTTATCCGTTAAATACCCGATACCTGTTAAATACCCGATACCCGTTAAATACCCGATACCCGTTAATTATCCGATACCTTTTAATTACCTCTTATCTTTCAGTGCCCTGATATTTGTAAATTATCTGTTCCCTTAAATTATAAGTTCACTTTTTAAATAAAATTATTTGTTATCGTTTTCATATTTTATTATGAATATAAAGAAATACACAAATAATACAAAAATAAAACAACACAATAATGTGTCTAAATGTGTATAGAAAACAATAAACATAAATAAATATAATTCATGATGATCATGCACGCATGCGCAACGTGCGAGTATACTAGTAACGCGTAGATTTAGTTTTAGGGTATTCGGGTAATAAACAAGTAACGGGTACATTTCGGGTATCGGGTACATTTCGGGTATCGGGTATAATTCGGGTAACGGGTAGATATCAGGTAATCGGGTAATAAATTTTATACCCGGGTACATTATTATCGGGTCGATTCCGGGTACCCGTCGTCATTCCTAATATTTTATATCAGAAATACAGTTACAACAAAAGCTAAACCATTTTGGACTCCTTGTCCGTACTCTTAGTCTATTTAGGTACTCTACTCTTAGAGTACCAAAATAGACTAAGAGTACGGACAAGGCACTGGTTATTTTCTATTGGTAGTCCAAATTGTGTTTGCACTTGTTTTTCATCTTACTTAACTCTCAGAATTTAATATTTTTATGCCAATATTTAGTTACATATCGTACGAGTAATGTTTTCTAATGTTGCTCTTTGGTTACTATTTTATAAATTATTTTAGTGATAAGACGTTGTCAAAAATGACGGTATAATATTTTACCTGTGGAACTAAATAATTGCGCTCTGGTAATCATAATTAATTATTTAGAACTATATAGATATATTTTCTATCAATATTTTAAAGTTTAAACCGTCTTAGGAATAAATTTTTAATTTTTATGTCATCTTGACAGAGCTGTACGAGTATATTTATATACACCAGAAATACAGTTACAACAGTTACAGTTACAACAAACCATTTTGGACTCCTTGTCCGTACTCTTAGTTTATTTAGGTACTCTACTCTTAGTCTATTTAGGTACTCTACCCTGAAGATCAACGCCTAGCGTTGATACCACCCGAGAGACACTTCAGTTGTGCAAGTGGCTTGCACTCCGGAGAGGTGTCGTAGAATTACGATAGTAATTATGTGGGTGGCCAGATCGCGACGTGTGAACTGTGTTGTGTACCTAGGCAGGGGACATCGGAGTACACATGAAACCGCTCGGGCGCGAACCTGGGACCCCGTGGTATGAAGCAAGCGCGTTACCGCTATGCTAGGGCGAGCCCCCTCTTTGTTTATTACAGTAATACAAACTGTTCACCGAAACCCATAATTTGGCAACCGCCTTAAAAAATCTAAGATTAAAAGCCGAACGTATGGAGTATACATTATTGTAACAAATAAAAAATATATTACTGCACTTACTAAGTTTAGAAAGAAGTTATATTTTAACTGGCATTCTCCGTGAACCGTGATCGGATTAAGCGTTTACCCTCAGGAAATTGCTCAGTGATTACCCTACTCCCAGTTAGAGCTGGGCAAAATATTAAAAATAATCACTTAAAAATTCGGGAAAAAATATTAATTAATAACAATCAGCGAAGAAATAATGTGTTTAAAATGGCAAAAATACAGATTTATTGCTTAAGCTAGATTCCTAGCCTCTGCTGCACCTCGTCTATGAAACTCTAGCCACGGCAGTAAATCTATGATTTTTTGCCTAGTTAAAGAAATAACTGTTTTGTTACAATTCAAATGCCGAAAGCGAATTTCTACGATAACCTTACACATTATACAAATATCCACATATTATTTAACAGTGTATTATAGAAAACTATTAAATATATGAAAAAATGTAAGAATTTAATTAACTTTAGATATTGTAATCATGCTAAAATTACGATAGTGAGTTTTCAATGGATAAGCACGTTTTGAGGTACGTAGAACACCATTTTGATAGTTTTGCGATGTGTGGATGAATGTTGGAGGTACGATAACTCAAATACAAGTGAATAAAAAAAATTGAAATTTTATATATAATATTCTGACACCCTGTATTAAATCTTATTAGATTTTGGTGTTGATCGTGCAACCGAAAATGGTAGTTTCTTGAAGATCTGAAAGTTTTTCTGCAATATCCTCAAAATGTATGGAATAATAGGAATTTGTTTAATAACAATGTGTACTAAATGTTACTACCTATCTACAATTTATATTCAAAAAGTTGTTTCTATCAAGCATCATTTTCCAATTACAAGAATTCTACAAATACATGTTACAAATTTGATTTATCTGCCTACCAATGAAAACAAATAATAAAATATTTGAGTGTTAATGTAAAATAAATTTTTGACTTTTTGACAAATTGACATTGAAAATATGAAATGTCATTTAATATTTATAAGGATATCATAAACCTTATTTAATAATATAAAAACTACCACCCCGAATTCCCTTCTACAATGGTATATTTGTGAGTAAGTATCTACAAAATCTACATATTATGTATATATACTTATATTAGTAAAATAAAAATAGTAGAGTATGGCGAGAGGTTATGTGTTGGCGACATCAGATTATTTATAATATTATTCATTGCGATAAAATCAACGGTTCGTTTCCAATATGGAGGCTCGAGTCTTTCAGATAGTGGTCTGGACTTGTAGTATGTTCAATTATATATAAAGATAAAGGTCTCTATCAATTTGCAGCTTTTTACCGATTATTGTTTTTATTTTTGCTAATTTGACTATACGCAACACATCCAATCAAAACTAGAGAATCTGTCACAATGAAAATATCTGATCCTCTGTATGTACAACATGTTGTGTAATATTAAACTCAATTTTCTTACCGCGTTTGTAATTGTGCTAACGCGACACATTCGATCATAACTAGAGAATCTGTCCAAATTATTAAATATCTGATCCTCTGTATGAACAACATGTGTCATTTTAAACTCAATTTTTCCATCTTTTCTTACCGCGATTGTAATTGTGCTAACGCGACTCATACGATCATAACTAGAGAATCTGTCAAAATTATTAAATATCTGATCCTCTGTATGAACAACATGAGTCATTTTAAATTCAATTTTCCCATCTTCTCTTGCCACGTTTGTAATTGGTGGTTAAGAGAGAAAACCGATATAAACTAGAGAATCTGTCACAATGATTAAATATCAGATCCTCTGTATGAACAACATGTGTCATTTTGAACAACATTTTCCCATCTTCTCTTACCGCATTTGTAATTGGTGCTTATACGAGACACATACGATAAAAACTAGAGAATCGGTCACAATAATTAAATATCTGATCCTCTGAACAACATGTGTCATTTTAAACTCAATTTTCCCATCTTTTCTTACCGCGTTTATAATTGTACTAACGCGACTCATACGATCATAACTAGAGAATCTGTCAAAATGATTACATATCTGATCCTCTGTATGAACAACATGAGTCATTTTAAACTCAATTTTTCCATCTTCTCTTACCGCGTTTGTAATTGGTGGTTACGAGACAAAGCCGATAAAACTAGAGAATCTGTCACAATGATTAAATATCAGATCTTCTGTATGAACAACATGTGTCATTTTAAACTCAATTTTCCCATCTTCTCTTGTCGCGTTTGTAATTGGTGGTTACGAGACAAAACCGATAAAAACTAGAGAATCTGTCACAATAATTAAATATCTGATCCTCTGTATGAACAACAGGTGTCTTTTTAAACTCAATGTTCCCATCTTCTCTTGCCGCATTTGTAATTGGTGGTTACGAGACAAAACTGATAAAAACTAGAGAATCTGTCACAATGATTAAATATCGGATCCTCTGTATGAACAACATTGTGTCATTTTAAATTCAACTTTCAACATCTTCTCTTACAGCGTTTGTAATTGATGCTTACGAGGCAAAACCGATAAAAACTAGAGAATCTGTCACAATAATTAAATATCTGATCCTCTGTATGAACAACAGGTGTAATTTTAAACTCAATTTTCCCATCTTCTCTTACTGCGTTTGTAATTGGTGGTTACGAGACAAAACCGATAAAAACTAGAGAATCTGTCACAATAATTAAATATCTGATCCTCTGTATGAACAACAGGTGTAATTTTAAACTCAATTTTCCCATCTTCTCTTACTGCGTTTGTAATTGGTGGTTACGAGACAAAACCGATAAAAACTAGAGAATCTGTCACAATGATTAAATATCTGATCCTCTGTATGAACAACAGGTGTCATTTTAAATTCAACTTTTCCTTCTTCTCTTACCGCGTTTGTAATTGGTGCTTACGAGAGTCAAAATCAAGTTTAATTTTTTCTCTTATTCGATTTATGAGGCCTCCGGATAAGTATCCTGATTTAGTGCTCGCGATCAGAATTCAGTATCTTGTATTCCATAATCGTTTAACATTTATTGCTACATAAAATTTAATGAAATTAATTGATTGTCATGACAGTGACAGTGACAATAGTGACACATCGTTTGTATCTTCTTCTGCAGTTTACATAAAATGATTAAAATATATTTGTGAGTACCTATAGTATAGGTATAGTAAAAAGAGTAGTAGTACGGGTGGTACGAGGAAAGTGAAATTGTGATAAGAAGGTGCCACTTTGCATACATGTTATGGACACTCTAATTAGTGATTTATGATCGGGAGACACTCTGGCAGGACGCCATTTTTCAAGATGGCGGATATAAACCAAATTCATTTATATCTCGGCTTCTGGTTGTCAGATTTGCAAGAACTTTTTTATTTGAAAGCTCTTAACGAGTACTTCATTTTTATTTATAGTAAATATCATGGTTTTACCACAAATTATGGTTAAATAATTCTGTAGCGAAAAATTTAAATAATCACTAGTGCCGAAAATGATAACATTTTAAGATTAAAATTATTTAAAATTTAAGTAGTAATAATTAAAATATTACCTATATTTACTTTATTTTAACGTGAAACATAGAATTTTTCATATCCATGGTTACGACTTTGACAGCATTGTATTCATGTTCCATTTTAAAAAGAACGCTCTAATACATTGTTGTCAAATTCGTAACCATGGATATGATAAATCCCATGTTCCACGTTAAAATAAAATCACTGTAGAAAGCTAAATTAATAAATAGGTTCACGACAGGTTCATTAATAGTTAGGTTAAATTTAAAAATAATAATCTGCTGTAAGCAATAATTGTTTTTTTTTTTTAAACAAAGGGGAAACCCCTATGGCTTTAGGTACTTTGCCTATCAGCCAGTAACAATGTAAATTGGATTGTACATATTATATTATATAAATCAATGTTTGGACAATCACAACGTCCATGCTCTTCAGTGGGATTTGAACCCACAACCTCGCTGCCCGCTCGGACCACAGTGAGTCTAGTCACGTTAGTCCGCGCGGCCATCGTGGCCGGCTAATAATTGTTTTGTTCTATAATACTTTTATCAATAGCAAATAAAATTAAAATAACTCATCTTAATTTTTTAAGGGATTGGCCATCGAAGCGGCGACATGTATAAATTATTTTATTCGTATTTTTTATATTCAATTAATATATAATTCAATTTTGTATAAAATTCATAACAATTTTATATAAAATATAAGCTCAATCCTTATCATCGCCGATTTAAACTTAATCTTAATCTTTGGAAAACTATGATGTGCGTTCTAGAAAACATCGTGTGCCATTGCTCAATAATGTATTACAAATATATCACAATTTCACAACAAATATAGAAGCAGAATTAATTTCTACTAATTCATACGCATTAGAAAACTCAAATTAAACTAAACTGAATTTATAACCCTTCTCGAGTCCCACATAGATATGTTTTTTTTGTTTTAATGCACTTGTTTTATAATTTTTATAAAATACATATTGGTGAGCTGGCAATTAAATTAAAATTAATGCAATCATATAGCAATTAATTAGTTTTGAATGACTATTGTCTATATATATTTTTTGTGGTGAGCCATAGTGGCTGAGCTAGCTTAAGTGAGCATATTGATAATTTGTAGGAAGAAGAGTACAAGGTAGTATCTACAGCATTTTCACAAGAACACATTGAGGAACATGGTATACATGTAGGTATAGTCTTTGAATTAATAACACTTTATTTTGGACTTCCATTATCTTTATTATGTACTTAACACAAAAAAATTAAATTTCAAAATTATACATGACGTTTCGAAAGGTAATATCTGTTATCGTCATCAGGTGATCTGATACTACTGATTATTCCTTATTCTACGAGCCCTATATCTAGTGTTGTGTGGATGATCAAGTGTAACATAGTGGTCAAGTGCAACTAGGTGGTCATGTGTGGCTGGGAACAAGACTGGTGTAGCGAGTGAGCAGGCCGGGTTTATGGCAGGTGGTTCTTATTTGAATCTTTAAACCAGGATCTACTTTTATGTATTTTTTCTATAGTGGCCTGATTTGTACGCTGGGTTGGCTAAATACATCTCTTCTGTTTTTCTAAATGAAAGCAGGCTTTCTTAAATTTTCTTTTGTACCAATGGTCTTAATATTTTCGCCTCCTCCCATTGAATGCGGTGATGTTCCCAGGCGTGGTCAGCAAGTCCAGATTTACATGTTTCTCCTCTTTCCGTTTTCTCCTATAAGTATATGCTTTCCTGCATTCGCAATCGATCTGCTAGATTCCTGTTTTTGATGATGATGTTTGTTCATGTTTTGTTGTGGAGAGAATGTTTATATTGTGGTTGTCGTTTGGAATCGTGTTGTTATTTTAAATTTCTTAGCAACACGCTTTATTTTGTCTGAGACTCCTTTTATATATGGAATCTACAGTTCATTCTTCTTTTCTTCTTCGTCTCTGTCTGCCTGTCTCACAGATTAGATACACACACACTTTCATAATTTGGAACAGCATCGACATTGATTTGGAAGAATTCTTAAACCACATAAATTCCTTAAAACCAAGCATCAAATTCACCATGGAGAACGAAGAAAACAACAGATTGCCCTTCTTAGATGTCTGTGTAGAGAAAGTTGGCAACACCGTAAGAACATATGTGTACAGAAAACCAACACATGCAGAGAAATACTTAAACTTTGAATCTAACCACGCTGAGACTACAAAGTTTGGTGTAGCCAACACATTACTTAGCAGAGCCAGCTACACTGCAACACAGAACAGGGTTACGATGCAGAAGTCAAGATCATTGAAAACACATTCCAGCACAACGGATATACGGACAAAACAATCAAGAAACTTGTAAAGAAGAATCAAGCCACAACTGTGAGACAGGCAGGCAGAGAGGCTGAAGAAAAGAAGAAGAAACCGTATATCCCATACATAAAAGGAGTCTCAGACAAAATTAAGCGAGTTGCTAAGAAATTTGAAATAACAACATGTTTCCAAACGACAACCACAATAAAGAACATCCTCTCCACAACAAAACCTGAACAAACACCATCATTAAAAACGGGAATCTACCAGGGGATCGATTCTTGAAATTATTCATATACGGAAGTGTGCGAGAACGTATACGAACTACCAAATGGTATTCTTGAAGCTAAAAGTAAGAGTCGTGTACGCAAATATCATGCGCAACTAAATCGCACAGGTAATAACCACTCGAAAATAAACATTCGTATGCGAAACTGCAAAAGAGTTGCTTTTTAGGATATTATTTTGTAATTTCATGTTGTGTTAATATCAAAAATGAACAAATGAAGAAAAAGAAGATAATATAAGAATATAGATTTAGGAATCATACATGATCAAGATCGTAATCATGAACAAATAGGACGAGTTAATCTAGATTTTTCAAAGAGTCAAGCTAGCAATGCGACAAAGATTAATTAAAAATTAGTTTACCTAAAAAATAAGAACACAAAACAAAATCCATTATAATTTATTAAAAATTCACATGATTAATTCAATTTTTTTAAATACATTAGTTATGTCTATTTGCTTTTAACCATCGAGTTCGTTTCTTAACAAATATTAACATACAATTAAATGTCAAAATGACAACTTCAATAATAATAAGTTCAAATAAATCAGAAACAAATACCTTACTTCAAAATCCAAAAAAAAAATGTGACAACACGATTGCATTGGTAACAAAAAAACGAACGCACCTTGCGTTCGTTTGCTGCTGTCATTTTCGTAATTCGCATACGAAACTTCGGTGGAACTTTCTGTCATACGCCTGTCGTATACGAAAATCACCGCTCGAATATCTACATACGCGAAAACTTTCGCATGGTTTCAAGAATCGAGTCCCAGGTCGATTGCGAATGCGGGCAAGCATATATAGGAGAAACGAAAAGACCATTGGAACACCGACGGCACACGGAAAGAGGAGAAACATCTAAATCTAGACTTGCTGACTATGTCTGGAAAAACCATCACCGCATTTAATGGGAAGAGGCGAGAATATTAAAGAAAGAGACCATTGTTACAAAAGAAAAAAGGAAGCTACCATGATTCAGAAAAACAGAAAAGATGTATTTAGCCAACCCAGTGTGGAAATCAGGCCATTATGGAGAAAATACATAAAAGCAGATCCAGGTTTAAAGATTCAAACAAGGAACACCAGCCATCAACCCGCTACACCAGAGTCGTCACCAGCCACACACGACCACCTTGTTACACTTGACCACTTCGCTAGACTTGATCACCCACACAACACTAGATAAAAGGCTCGTAGAATAAGGAACAATCAGTAGTATCAGATTACCTGATGACGATAGCAGAACGTCTAATTTTGTAATTTTAATTTTTGTGTTAAAGTACACTGTAAAAATAATGGAAATCCAAAGTAAAGTGTTATTAATTCATAACATATTGGAGAGCTGGCAATTAAATTAAAATTAGTGCAATCAAATAGCAATTAATTAGTTTTGAATGAATATTGTCTATATATTTTGTTTTGTGGTGACCCATAGTAGCTTAAGTGAACATATTGACAATTTCTAGAAAGAAGTGTAAAAGGTAGTAGCTACAGCATGTTTACAAGAACACCTTAAGGTACATGTATACTTGTATAGTCTTGTCTTACAGGTGCTGCTTACAAGTTCTCGACATCGACATGCTTGCCACGTAGGTAGCAAAAGATGACCATATGGATTTCATCGCGCATTTTGTTTATGCCAATTCCCCAATTCCGATGAAGGAAATCTTTTCATTTTTAATAAATGCTGGTACCCAGATTTGACCAGCTTTTATAAGTCACTAATGTTGTGGGTAAACTATATAAGCTACGGTCTTTACAAGAAAACAAATGTTTCCTTGCACATCTTGTTCCCCCTTACTATTGTAAACGCACCATTTGAAAATGCACCAAAAATTTCGAATTTTTTGACCACCATAACTCGATTGAATTTGGTCGAAAATGAATGAATCTTCATGTTGTTGAAGCTTCCTCTTTAAGGTGATGCAAATTAATTTGACACCAAGTTCATTTCCCCCGAGTAGCTGCCAAAAAATGTTCTTGATGTCAAAAAATGTCAAACTTCAACTCGTACCGGGTGCAAAAAAATCTCCATTACCAAGGCGATAAAGTTCATTCATTTTCCTTTCGAGAAAAAAAAATTGAGTAGGTACTTACAATGATTTGGCGCGAACTTATGAATTTTTGAAAAATAATTGCATTTCGTGCCTTTTCAGTCATAACTCGGCTAATTTTGCACAGATATCGATGATTCTTTGAATTGTGACAAAATTGAAGTTTTGCTCTTTAATGGCATGCAAATAAATGTGACGCCAAATCCAAATCACACCAGGCCCCACCCCCCCTAAAGACAATGTTTTTGACTACAAAAATGTCGAACTGTACCAAAAATGTCTTCGACCCAATTGATCAACATGGCGATAAAACTGCATTTTTCGGTAAATTTAAAAAAAATCTATTACGTAGGTGCGATGATAATATCAGAAGCTATGGGCTTTTGAAATTTACTTAGTATTTTGTGAGTTTTTCATAGCTCTGCTTGAATTTTGATAAGTTTGAGTCTAAATCTACCACGAGAACATTAAACGAAAAAAGCACATTAGGTATACATATCAAAAATGAATTTTTTCAAAAATTCATAACTTCGCGCCAAATCATCGCAGGTACTCATTCATTTTTCGAAAGAAAAATGAATTAACTTTATTAGCTTAGCAATGGATTGAGCCCACGATTTATTTTGCACCTGGTTGTCAAAGTTTGATATTTTTTGACATCAAGAACATGGCAGGGGGTAAAATGAATTTGGCGTCACACTAACTTGTATGACCTTAAAGAGGAAACTTTAAACTTGTCAGAATTTGAAGATTCATCTATTTTCGACCAAATTCAACCGAATTATGGCTGTGTAAAAATTCGGATTTTTTTGGTGCATTTTCAAGTGGTGCGTTTTTTTAGTCGAGCGTATAATCGCAAAGAGCATCTTTAGAAGATTTACTACATTCTCAGATAAAGTCTTTTTTTCAGTCGGATGTGAAAAGCAGAAAAGCTTATGAAGTTAAGATAAAAAATTCACAATGGAATTCAACATGGTCATCTTTGTTATTTATCTGAGAAGTATGTCGAGAACGTGTATGATGCACCTATGTAACACTATATGTACCTCGAGGTGTTGTTGTCAAATTAGTGGAATACGCTGTACTCTTCTTTGTATACATTTTTAGAATAGTTACAACAATCGACGAGACGATCACGATGAAGAAGATTTTGTTCATATAAACTCGGCAACACAATTAGGGGAACACTTGAAATGAGGTGAAATTTCACCCTTTTCAAATCGGCATTACTCGGCGTACTTTCAGTCGATTTCGATGAATCTTCGAGGGCAAAATACTTTGAAGCGTCTACTTTAAAGTCATGCATGCGTCACCTGTTCCGCTCCCCGCCAGCACCCCTGTGTATTGTTGAGATAATGTAGTTTATTTTGAGATTTACATAAATAAATTATTAGTAAAAATTGTCCCATGATATATATTCCTATTGATTATTTAAATTTTTTGCTATACAATTATTTAACCATAATTTATGGCAAAACCATAGATTTATAACAAAATGGTTATAAACAAAAATGAAGTACCTACTCGTTAAAGTGCTTTCAAGTTTTTTGCAAATCTGACAATCAGAAGCCGAGATATAAGCGAATTTGGTTTATACCCGCCATCTTGAAAAATGGCATCCTGCCAGGCCTGTCAGCGTGTCTCCCGATCTTAAATCACTAATTAGGGTGTCCTTAACATGTATCACAATTTGCAATGACTTTACTCGTACCACCCGTATTACTACTCTATTTACTATACTTATAATATAGGTACTCACAGATATATTTTAGTCATTTTATGTAAACAGCAGAAGAAGATACAAACGATGTGTCACTATTGTCACTGTCACTGTCATGACAAGCAATTAAATTCATTAAATTTTACGAAGTAACAAATGAAGTAGGTACTCGTTAAGAGCTTTCAAATAAAAAAATGTTTTTGAAAATCTGAGAATCAGAAGACGAGATTTAAGCGAATTTTGTTTTTATCCGCCATCTTAAAAAATGGCGTGATGCCAGGTTTGTCAGCGTGTCTCGCGATCTTAAATCACTAATTAAGGTGTCTTTAACATGTGTGCACAATTATATATCGCAATTTGCAGTGAATACATACATTTTGATTCGTACCGTCAGTACTATACTATAGGTTAAGTATGGCGGAAAGACTTATGCTGGCCACATCAGATTTTTTAGATTTATTTCACCAAATTTAAAATCAGGAAACTAATAAACTATTAGGTACTTATTGTTAAAATAATATTATCCTTGATGATAGTACTGCAATTAGGTGAAACAATTGCGCTATTAATGATACAACTTGGGTATAAGGTATAAAGGTTTAATTTTGGATGGGAGGCCATCTCAGATTTCCCCATTACAGAAATGGCGGACATTCAAAATGGCGACCTCAAATTTTTTAAGATCTGCTCCTATCGATATTTTTCAATAGTCACAATATCGTTTTATTGTACGAAAATGGCTGTCATTTTTTGACGGATAAAATTATCAACTTTTTGATTGCGGCAATCGATTTTCAGGATATTTATTTCCCAAGGAAGCAAGAATTACACTTACTATTTAAAAAAATTATGTTTCATGAAGTATTAACTTCTAAACGGATAAAAATATCGACGCCGGGTTTTCAGCATTCGATTTTTCAATCAATTTTCTATAAGATGCATTATTTTAAAATTAAAAGAACCTAATTAAGCTGAAAATTATGGCTTACGCAGAGAGAGGAAAAAGTGAGATTTTCGAATTTGTTTTGTTTACTGAGTTTAATCAACTCTAACTTCTGAACGAATTGAAATATCGTTATTAAGTTGATCCTCTACCCATGGTAGAAAACAGTCAAAAACATTAATTCCGCACGCTATTTTATAGCGTTTATTGTTTTGTTAAACATAATGATAACAAATAATTTATGTTTGAGGGGGGGAAATAATTTTGTACTCATATTTGTAAAAAAAAATGCAATATTTGTGAAAAAGAGGATTTATGTCCGTCACTGTACAGCTTTTATTTATAAGTGAATTGACTTCAAATTTTAATATGTTGTCAACAAAGCTTGGATCTGCAAAATAATCGATCGAATTTTTTAAATTCGTTTTAAAATAGACGATATTTGTTTTCAAAAAATAACAACAATAATTGTCAAATTTTTAACTTTTGGTAAAATCTATAATACATACCTAATAGATATGTTTTGAATAAATAAAAGGCTTTTTGGATCTAATAATATTTATTATATAGGACGTTTCGGACGTACAATGTCGTCCATCTTCAGCTGCAGTCGCATTATTAAAATTATAAATAAAAAATAGCCAACAGTTTTAGTAGTCGTACTTTTTTGGCCGATCGTCTTGTTGACAATTGTTGGCTATTTTTATATACATATAATTTTAAGGTAGTGTCTATTGGCACAAAAAAACGCGAAAAACGCGAAAAAACGCGAGAAAACGCGAAATACAGTGTTGCCGATTATTTTTTGACATAAACTAATTAATACTAACAAAACCCTAATTGAGTTCAACAGAACTCCGTTTTTTGACATAAACTAATTAATACTAACAAAACCCTAATTGAGTCCAACAGAACTCAGTTTTTTTTTCTCATAAACTAATTAATACTAACAAAACCCTTCTTGAGTCCAACAGAACTCCGTTCTTTTAACATAAACTCGGCAACACTGTATTTCGCGTATCGCGTTTTTCCGCGTTTCGCGTTTTTTTGTGCCAATAGACACTTTCTAATTTTAATAATGCGACTTCAGCTGAAGATGGACGACATTGTACGTCCGAAACGTCCTATATAATAAATATTATTAGATCCAAAAAGCCTTTTATTTATTCAAATAATTGTCAAAATTCAAATTAACATATTTCGATTTTAAAGCAAAATTTTAAAATTCTGCATCGACCATTAGATTGTACTTTTATCTTCAACAATATTTTTAGAGTAATATACCTATTTAACAAAACAATAAACACTATGAAGTGGCTTCCTCGGACATTTTTCTATAACAGTATTTTTAAAACTTTAAGGATCTTAGATAAGCCGAAATTTAATGTTTTACGCGAAGAGAAAAAAGTGACATTTCAATATTCAATATATATTTTTGTTTACTGTATTTAATCAACTTATCAGTTTGTCTTCAGATTTTATATTTAGAAAGTCCAGATATGTAAAATTTGTTGGTCACATGATTTGAATCGCGTGCGTTTAGCTGCCATGTTGGATTAAAATGGCGATACGTAGTTTGTATATTCAGGGGTAATATCATAAGAGATGATAATTTTTGAGAATTGTTGTCATTTCCACGGCAACTTATTTCTAACAAATTCGCGACACAAAACACCATCTGACAGTTTCCCGAAACGTAGTTTAGGAAAATTTTCCGTGATGTTTTGTGGAGTAAAATTGCAATAAGTAACCGTGTAATAGACAAAAATTCTTTCAAAAAAATATTATCTCGAATGGTATTTATGAAGAATATTTTTCTTGTTAAAAACCACTACCAAAAGGACTCATTTTGCAAATCAATTTTGAAGTTTAATTTGACACATTAATTTATTTATTGTAACTAACGTAACTAAATAAAATCTTATCTACATAAAATGTTGTCAGATACATCATTTTACATTTTCAATTGATTGCATTACGTCATCCAACGTCATCATATGATTGGTTAAATCATCTGTCAAAAAATATTCGCTTGTATTTCGGCCATTTATGAACCAATGCGTTTGTTCTTTTTTGTTTTTAAAGATAATATAATAGAGTTCATTCCTGTAATTGTAATTTTATCAAAAAACGCTGAAAAAATGAAGAAAAAGAAGATTTTTAATCGCTAGTTTTTTGCTTATATATTCTTTTTTTTCTTTATTTAAAAGGTATAATAGAGCTCTTTAACTTTTGTTTTATGGGAAAATAAAATCTGAAAATTTATCAAAATAAGTTTTTTTGTTATTTGTTTCCCAACTGTTTATAACTGGATTTTGTATTTATTAAAATTAAAATATGTAATTTTTCACCAACCATGAGCATTTGATGCTATTATGTCCTTGTTTTTTATATAGCTGCTGTACACGTTGTGCTACATATTTACCATTCTATTTTTACCACTCCAACTTTTACCACAGCATTTTTACCACCATTCTTTTTTTACCGCTATCTTGTTTTACCGTTAACCTATTTTTTACCACTCAATTTTTACCACTCCAACTTTTACCTCTGCATTTGTACCACTATACTTTTTACCGCTATTTCGTTTTACCATTAATACATTTTTACCACTCCGTTTTTACCATTACAACTTTTACCACCATACTTTTTTACCGCTATTCCGTTTTACCATTAATAGTTTGTGGGGCTCTAGTACGGTTTTGTTAGTGTAGTAAATACCAAAACCGAGTTTGTGGGGCTCTAGTACGGTTTTGTTAGCTTTGTTAGTGTAGCAAATACCAAAACCGAGTTTGTGGGGCTCTAGTACGGTTTTGTTAGCTTTGTTAGTGTAGTAAATACCAAAACCGAGTTTGTGGGGCTCTAGTACGGTTTTGTTAGCTTTGTTAGTGTAGTAAAAACAAAAACCGAGTTTGTGGGGCTCTAGTACGGTTTTGTTAGCTTTGTTATTGTAGTAAATACCAAAACCGAGTTTGTGGGGCTTTGGTACGGTTTTGTTAGCTTTGTTAAAAAAGAGACGGTGGTAAAAATGGATTGGTAAAAAAACACGTTGGTAAATATGTTGGTGGTAAAAAGAAATAGTGGTAAAAATAGGGACGGTGGTAAAAATGGATTGGTAAAAGAATACGTTGGTAAATACGTTGGTGGTAAAAAAGAATTAGTGGTAAAAATGGACGGTGGTAAAAAATGGATTGGTAAAAGTATAATGTTGGTAAAAATGGATTGGTAAAAGAATTACGGTGGTAAAAAAAGGACGGTGGTAAATAGGGATTGGTAAATATGGGGGCAAATCGCTGTACAAAAAGTAAATAGTTTATCAGACTAATACAAAATAGTTATTTGTTTCATTATTATAAATATGCATGATTTTGGGACGAGTAGACGGTTGCCGGCGATCTTACGGAACGAGTCTCAAACAAGCATTTTTTTATGAATGAAACATAATATTTTTCGCTCATCGCTTAGATGTAATTTCATTTAAATTGACATTTCCTCATATTAAGATAAAAATTAAAATTAGGGACGGAACGGATCGCTGTTTGGCCGGATTACCGGATCCCTGAATTCTGGCCTCAAATTTATTTATCCGGATCTCCGAAATTCTTGTGGCCGGATCATGAGTAATATTTCGGTACAAATCTTACCTAATTCAGCTTTGATCTGTTTAATTCAGATGTAGAGACTTAATAGGTAACACCGTTAAAAATGAGCTCGAAAAATAACAAAACATCTTGATTATAAAATATAATACTATATTAATTTGATTTACCATGACAACAATCATTTTTTGTATTAAACAATCCTTCAATGGTCTTTGTACTTACAAAAAACAATGACATAATAGCGTCAAATGCGCATATTATATATATATATATATATATATATATATATATATATATATATATATATATATATATATATATATATATAAATATATAAATAATAAATACAAAAGCCAGTTACAAAAAAACTTATTTTGATAAATTTTCAGATATTATTAATTAAATCGTTATGTCTTTCAACAATAGAAGAAAAAGGATATCGGTTAGTAGATAAGCAAGAAACAAGCGATTAAAAAACTTCTGTTTTTTCTTTTTTTTTCAAGGTTTCAGGTAAACTGTAGGGTTTTTTGAAAAAAATACAATTACAGGAATGAGCTCCATTATATAATCTTTCAAACAAAAAAAAGGACAAAAAAATTGCTTCATAAATGACCGAGATACAAGCGATTATAAAAACTACATACCGCCATTTTTAATCCAAAATGGCAGGCCAAATGCACGCTATTCAAATCATGTGACCAACAAATTTTACATATCTGGACCTTCTAAATATAGAATCTGAAGACAAACTAAATAAAAGTGAACACGAAACTGGAGCTAGCTCGTAGACTCACTCTAACTTCTGAAAGAATTGAGATATCAAAATTCGGTTTCCAGCATTGTATTCCTCGAAGATTTTTCTATAAGAAACATTATTTCAAAAACTGTTAAGCCCAAAATTTTATGATTTACACAAAGAGCAAATAATTACATTTAAGTATTTATTTTCTTCACTGTGTATAATCAACTCTAATTTCTAAAAGAATTAAGATATCGACTTTTGATTTACAACATTAGATTTCTCGGATAATTCTGTACGGAATACATTAATTCAATAACTTTTAAATCGAAATAAATCCCGTAAATCGATTACCCAATTTCAAAAGTTGTTATTTTTGTCCGTCAAAAAATAAAATCGCAACTTTATTCAACTAAGGGCTGGTTTATAATGAATGTAATTGGTTACTTCTTCTGTATTCTGTAAGATGTGTGATGTGAATGAGAAGTGTGTGGTTCATAATCATTTCAGAAATGACTTGATGACATAACCTTTCTTATAACTGTCAGAAATGGATCCATATGTTGAAAGTTACATAGTTGGATCTGCAATGTTTATAACAATAAATATTGTAGCGAAATACAAAATACTCATCATAATGTAAACAAAGAACAAATAGGACTTGATTGCTATTATTTGTTGGGAACGAGTGACGAGTGAAGTATGTAACAAAGTGGCTTTATACTGAGTATGGCTGACTTCGGTAAAATTGTATTTGAATACAATAATAATGTTTGGTAATACATGAAATGTTTATGAGTTAGATACTGAACTAATTGTTTGATATCATATTGTTATAATTAATTAAAACATTAATTAATTCCACATTTTTACGAATATGAAACCCTCGCTACTTGTTTGCAATATAGCGCCTATGGCCATACTCTTTATATACAGGTGTTCCACAGCTTAGGACAAAAATATAAAGGGTATGTACTGTACGACGTGCTGATCATGAAAAAAAAGAATTTTGTTTGTTTATTTTACTAGTATTTTGTAATTTAAGATGTTGATTACCTACTTCTATTGTTTGTGTTTAAACGAATCCAGTGCAACACTACAAGAAATGCTGCAGGTAAACTACCCTTAATTTTTCGAATTTTTAACAAATTCTTTCTGTTTCGTAATCTACACATAGAGTAAAATTCAAATAGCTTGGACCCTGGACTGCGCGAGAAGGCAGAGCTTGTCATGTACTGTCCGTTTTACAAAAGCGGAGCTAGCGAGTATATGCTGCGCTGGCGCTGCACTTCACTTAATTTTCAAAGATAACTAAAATATATCTCAATCACAATTAATTACAAAATTCACATGGTTACACGAAGCAAAACACTATGAATGTCAACATGAGAATAACAGATATTGAAGCTGATGTTCAGTAGAACAGACAGTAGCGTAGTTTCCTCTTGTTTATCATCTATGCTTCTCTCTCTCTAAGACGAGAATTCGTACTTCGCGCAGGGTTCTAGCTATTTGAATTTTACTCTACCATACTACTTACCCTTAAATTTATGACATTAACTTCAAAACCAGCCTGTATATTCTACCAGTATGCAAAATTTGTAACGCTTGGTACCATTTTTTGTGTATTTTTAATGTGTTTAATTCATTATGTTAGTAAATTTACATAAGATAACGTGTAAAATAATGATAATTTTAAATTGCTAAAACTTTTAAACTACTAAGTTAATCGATTTGAAAATTTTACAGCGGCTTAAGGAATTAATGATATCTGAATTTCTGAAATTGTCACAATAATATTATAAAACAAATAAAATCGTTCAGTTTATGAACTCCTCAATGAGTAATGTATCCAGATTAGTGTATGGTGTGAGGTTTGATAAAAAGATCGATATATTGTATGATTCAATGCAAAATACCAAACACAACACTAACTGGGATATAAGACTCGGTACTAGGTTGATCACGATGCGTTTCGATCTTTCGATCATCATCAGGCGACTGGAGTTGAAGGATAATTTTAACGATTGGATGTTTATTACCGGTTGACTGATATTTTCTTTAAAGATTTATAAATTTTCGACTATTACTTTTACTTACTAACTACAATAACAATATTAAATTCTCTTTAGAAGAAAAAATTAACAACAAAATTAATTATCTTGACCTAACCATCTCTAAATCATCAAATAAAATCAATGTGTAAACCTCACACCCATACACTAATCTGGATACATTACTCGTTGACGAGTTCATAAACGGAACGATTTCCTTAAGGAATGTTCTGTCAAATTTTTATTTGTCTGGTACCATTTTCACCTACATCCTTAAGCCGAAATTTAATGTTTTTTCTCGGAGAGGAAGAAATTAAATAAAAACACAAACGCCTTTATTGAAAACTATACCATTTAGGTACATTAAAATCGATAAGAACGTAACAAAGATTTGTGCTTTAAAATTTCATATTTGACAGTTATTCGTATGTTTATCACATCTATTTAATACAAAATCATATAGTAGAGAGCTCCGCGCTCAAAAAATGCTTTTTGTGGGGGAATCGGTGTTACAAGTTGAAATTTTTACACATGAGACATGAAAGTTAATAACCTAGCAAATCTCAAATCAGGCAAATAGGCACAAGAATCAAAATTCGATTTAGACACATAATAAGAGGAGAAAATTCTGCATTTTTTTGACTAAACAAATTGACAACTTTTGTGGCCGGTCCATTTTAAATAATTTTTTAACTCTACTCGATACATTGTGTCTTACGGGCTTCCGAAACTTTAAATTGAATATACCCGAAACTAACAATGGAAAAAATCAACCAAAATTAACCAAATTTTATGTTTACACTCGTTTATCTCAAAAACTAAGGCCTAAATTAAAAATTAGTATCTTAACAAAAGTTTCTTCGTTCACGGTAGTGTATTTTTTATATATTTTGAATTTAGATAATTGACATATGTTATGAATATTATAAAAGTACACATTTTATGAAATTTCGACTGCGCTCCGACTGACGCGTGTATTGCTATCTTCCATCTTTGCATTTCCCGCTTAACTAGCTATCTCCGTCTCACACTTGTCGTCTACCGTGACTTCTATCAGAGAAATTTGTTTATTCAGTCGGATTTAAAGGTTGGTATATAACTTGTTTAATAATAATCAAATCAAAACAAACTAAACTAAGTACAAAAGTTTACATATTCCTACCTTGTAATATAAAGTATAATTTTTTTTAATTAATCCATTCAACGAAGACCACAAAATGCCGTGTAGTCCGGTTTTTTTAAGTGGTAAGGGGTAAAAGTCCTGATCTGTTGGATGTGTGCGTTGCATGGGAGGGAGGGTGTAAAGGTCCCTTTTTTCAGTATTTCGTGAATATCTCGAAAACTATGCGTGATACAAAATGAAAGTAAATTAAATTTTTACAAAAATATCCAATTAGTTTTTTCGCTAGGCATCACTTGTGGCTTCTATGTAAGTAAAGAAAAAATCAATTTTTATGCCACAAACATTTCACACGTTCTTCATATTGCTTTTGTTGCCCGTGTGTCGCATGTGTGTGTCTTCTGTGTGTCCATGTGTGAACAGGGCTTAAGGGGTAGAAAATTTACTTTCATTTTGTATATAGGGTGACATTTTCGCTAGGACGCATAACTTTCGAGATATTCACGAAAAACCAAAATATGGGAAATTCAACACCACCCCACACCCCCCATCCGCTAACATCATATAAATAATCGTAAATCATTATAAAAGATCCTGCACAAATCTTATGTAATATCCGGGCGTATTTTGCTGAAATTAAGTATGTTATTCCTTGAACCTTGCTGATCAATAGTCTTCCTAGGCGCAAAACTCAAAACTTGAAGTTCAAGAAGGACGAAATATAAGTATATCCTCAAAGACAACATGTTAAAATTCGTTATTTTCAGTAAACATCGATAAGAAAGAACTATTTTATAAAATTGTATGTTGGATGCTGGAAATCGACCACCACAAGAAAATCCTGACGAAAACCCACACAATGTGTAAGCAGACAAGTAACCGCGTCAACGCAATGTAACTACTATTAATTGGAGTAATAAGTATAGTCACTCGGATGTAAAGTTGAATAATTTATTTAAAAATAATCCAAATAATTTAAATAAAACTTCATACTAAAGTATGTACATTTCTACGATATTGTATAAAATTTCAAATTTTTAAATGTATTTGTGTAGAAATAACAACAATTTATAGCAAAAATGAGCTATGATTTTAACACATTTTTTGAAACTGTTAATTTCAATGACGTCTGTTGTCCTTCATTCAAAAAATGCATATTTTGGTATAATGTAATCATAAGCTTTGTTAAGTAATTTGTTCACGTAATGTTTTTAAAATGTTTATATTTTGTTTATAATAATGCAATAACTGAACATGTAAGATCTTGGTTACTGGTAATCTTATAAGATTCAAATTCAGGTTACCAATGCCTAATATAATTATAAAAAAGAATTGTTAATCATTTTTATTTTTAACTTATTATATGAATTATACTAATTGTCTTCTGAAAAAGTGATACCTCAGGATCCGTAAATTTCAGAAAAAAATTTATTAAAATTCAAGTAATAATTTTTAAATAAAAATTATAAACAAATCTTTTTTATAATTATATAAGGCATCGCTAACCTGAATTTGAATCTTATAAGATTGCCAGTAACAAAGATATTACATGTTCACTTATTTTATTTTAAAAAAATATATAAATATTTAAAAAATTTACAGTAGCAAATAACTTAAGCTTCTAACTATACTATACCAAAATTTGAATTTTTTTGCATGATGTATATTGACAGTAGACGTCATTAAAGTTAACAGTTTCAAAATCATAGCTCATTTTTGTTATAAATTTTTGTTATTTTTACACATATACATTTAAAAATTTGAAATTCTATACAATAACGTAGAAATGTACATACTTTAGTATGAAGTTTTATTTAAATTATTTGGATTATTTTTAAACAAGTTATTCAACTTTACATCCGAGTGGCTATACTTATTACTCCGATAGTAAATACTCAAGTATGTGAAAGATTACTTTTAAAAGTATAAAAAAATTCAACAATTCAGTTAAATATTAATATTAAATGATTATAAGATAATAGAAATAACTGAAGTTTTTTCGTACACATTAATAATTGAATAGTTTTATTTTGCCATTAAAAAAATAATTTTGATATACTGTCTTTGAGGATATACATTTAGTTCTTCTTGGACTTCAAATCTTGAAAACATCTAAAAATACTGAGTTTTGCGCCTATGGAGTCTATTGATCAGCAAGGTTCAAGGAATAACATACTTCAATTTCAGCAAAATTCGCCGGGACCCCAATTACATAAGATTTGTGCGGGGTCCTTTCCTTTTCCATTATTTCCAAATAAAGTGTTCAGTAAACATTCATTTTATACGGAAAAATACGTTTTTTAAGACTTTTTTTTACTTTTCCACCCCCGTATCTCTTTAAATATGACTCCTAGCGAAAAATCGAATGGGAAATTTAATTTACTCTCATTTTGTATACAGTAACTTTTTCGCTAGGACGCATAGTTTTCGCGATATTCACAAAATACTGAAAAAGGGAAATTAAAGAGCATTTTCAAAAAAAATAATGCCTGTTGCACCACGGTCACTGAAACGCTAAGACATCCTTAAAATTCTAAGTAGACCTTAAATTTTAAAAATTTGTTGCACCCAGAAAATTTCTACACTTAAAATGATTTAAGTAATTCTTAAACTAAGTACTCGAAATCGGCTACTTAACGACTCCTTAACAAAGAAATTATCAGGTTATGTTGTTTAGGAAGAAAATAGCATTACATTAGTTATTAATAGAGTGCGGATTATATGCATTTGCATATATTATATTATTGTGCATATTCCTATTTTTTACAAAAGTTTGCATTTCATACAAATGGTTTTAAATTTTTGCATATTTTGCAACATATTTTAATTTTTTGCATACCTATTACCTATACTGGCGGAAAAAAATGAAACACTTGAAATTCGTAAAAAATTAAACCATTTTCAAACCGCCATAACTCGGCGTATTTTCAATCGATTTTGATGAATCTTCGAGGGCGAAAAACTTTGAAGTGTCTACTTTAAAGTCATGCATGCAAACTTAAGCGCAACCCCTTCCGCCTCCTCAAGCACCCATGTGAAAAAAAAAATTAATTTTAAAAATGTCCAACTTTGACGATGTGTACGTAGTTAAAATTTTTTTTTACTTGATCCACCAAAAGGGAACTAAAACTTGTTCAATTCCCTGTGCAGGATTCAAAGAACGAAGTTCCTACGATGATTTGGCACAAAGTTATGGTTATGAGTTTTATGAGTTTAAAAATTGCATTTTTAGGGTTTTTGCACATAACTCAGCGACTTTTCTACTAAATTAGACTATTCTTTCGGGGGAAAAAACCCATTGTGGCTCTACTTTAAGGTGGTAAACTCAGATTAGGATGATCTCTTTTCGTACCCTTCAAAACCCGAACAAAAAAAAACACGTTTTTGGGCAAAAAACGTCTAACTTTGGCGATGTGTACCGACTTGGAAAAAAATTGTTGACTCGATCCACAAAAAGGGCATTGAAATTTGTTCAATTACCTGTGCAGGACTCAAAAAACGAAGTTCCTACGACGAAATTTCAATGCCTCTTCTGTGGATCGAGTCGACAATTTTTTTCCAACTCAATACACATGGCCAAAGTTGGACGTGTTTTTGCCCAAAAACGTGTTTTTTTTGTTCGGGTCTTGAAGGGTACGAAAAGAGATCATCCTAATCTGAGTTTACCCCCTTAAAGTAGAGCCACTATGGGTTTTTTTCCCCGAAAAAATCGTCTAATTTGGTTGAAAAGTCACTGAGTTACGTGCGAAAAACCAAAAAAGGCCCTTTTTTTTAAAAAAAATAATAACTTTGTGCCAAATCATCGTAGGAACTTCGTTCTTTGGGTAGTGCACAGAGAATTGAACAAATTTTAGTGCCCTTTTGATGAATCAAGTCAAAAAAAAATGTTTAAACTTCGTACACATCGTCAAAGTTGGACATTTTTAAAATGAAAATTCTATTTTTTTCACATGGGTGTTAGAGGGGGGCGGAAGGGGTTGCGCTTAAGTTTGCAAGCATGACACTTCAAAGTTTCTCGCCCTCGAAGATTCATCGAAATCGATTGAAAATACAACGAGTTATGGCGGTTTGAAAATGGTCGATATTTTTACGAATTTCAAGTGTTTCATTTTTTTCCGCCAGTGTATATATATATAATTATTAACTTTGATTTAAAAAAATCATGCTTTTTCATGAAAAATTAATAAATTACCGATGAACGTTTAACATTATTTGTAAAATAAATAGTGAATAGTGACATTTGACATATTGTTTTATATAATTTTTATGCAATTTACATTAAATGACTGTATTATATGAATTTGTGAGTATAATATGACGATTAGTAAGAAGAGCAGAGTAAAACGACAGGTTGAGTGCTAGATACTTCAGATTTATTCATAAAAACTTTTAGATCTCTTGTTTTAGATATCAAATTTGCAACTACACTGAACTTTGTTAAGGTATGTCTAAATTCATTTCGCGCAACAAACTTAAAATATAAGGATTCCTTAGTTTTAAGTAATACTTAGTTAATTGAAAATTAAGGAAATGTGGTGCAACTGGGCATTCTCTTAAACAGAACAAATATACAACGTCAAAACTTTAGGTATGTATAATTTAACAGGACCTCTTCTAGGAAAAAAAAATAATCAGAAAATGTGGGATGACCCCATTCATATAAAATAAGTCAATTTCCTTAATTCCAAAAAATATAAAAATACACTACCGTGATCGAAAAAAAGAATAAAGAGAATACTATTGTTTGACTTGAAACTTTTGTTAAGATACTAATTTTTAATTTAGGCCTTAGTTTTTTAAATAAACGAGTGTAACATAAAATTTAGACAATTTTGGTTGATTTTTTTCCATTGTTCTTTTCGAGTAAATTCAACTTAAAGCCACAATGTGTCGAGTACAATTCAAAAAATTATTAAAAATCACAAAAGTTGACAATTTTTTTATGCGAACAAATGCAGAATTTTCTCCTCTTTGCCATTATATGCCTAACTCGAATTTTTATTCTAGAGCCCTTTTGCCTGGTTAATTTTTTAACAAATTTATATTTAGATTTGCTAGGTTATTAACTTTCATGTGTGAAAATTTCAGCTTGTAATACCGATTCCCCATAAAACGCATTTTTGACGCTTTCGAAGCGCGGAGCTCTCTATTACTTACGATATATGATTTTGTACTAAATAGATCAACGGTGGGGTGCGTCTGCGCACCCATTTACGTTGATTTCATCATCATCATCACTAAATAGATGTGATAGATATGCGTGCATGTCAGCATTGCGTATTCGAGAGTATTATAACTAGTGCTATTATTATTATCGGTGATAGTCCGACAATTTGCCTTTTTTTAAACTTTCATGTGTGAAAATTTCAGCTTGTAACTCCGATTGCCTCACAACGGTGAAAATAATTGTCCACGAGCACTCTACTAATATATAAAACTGCATATGCATAAATAACAATACGAAGGCGTAGATCAAAAAGCCGTCATTTTGAATGGCCGCCATTGTTGTAATAGGGGAAATCTGAGATGGCCTCCCATCCAAAATTAAACCTTTATATATGTAGTATATGTACCCCAAGTTGCATGCTTCTATCAATAATAGCGCAATTCTTACAAATATCTGCAGTACTAGGATAGACTCATTAGCTTTGCCTCCTCAATCTCTCTCTAGCAGCAGAATAGTAGCAGTACTAGAGAGAGATAGAAGAGGCAGCATAAACAGTCACTGCTGATCGCTTCGTCGGTATACCCTAAGACCAGGGACCAAATATTAACTAGACGAGTAAAGGGCCAGTTTTACGTGACTCAAAGATAGATATAGTTTTGAGTCACGTGAAGATTATTTTCAACTTATTTATTGGTTTCAAAGAGAGTTAATTAGATTGTAAGTCAGTTGAACTGTTTAACTTTATGATTTATAAAGCAACATCACAATATGCCGCCATTAAAACCACATAGACCACAACAACGACATACAAAACATATAACAGTTATATAACCATTACACAAAATAATAATTGACAACAACGCATTCATTTTCTACATGCTAACACTTCCCCTTGTTGGGAGTTATTTTGATATAAAATAAAAAAATAGAGGAGAGTCGGACAAAACCGGGTAACAGTCAAAAAGTAGTGGACATATATTGCAGTGTTATAGAAATAAATATACCTTTAATTTTAACATATTACAACATTAAATTAGTTTCGCCTACCATTGATAATTTTTAATAAAAACCTTAGAAACAAAATATTTATTAAAAAATAAAAAATGACAAAATATCAGATTTTATCAACCAGTAGGACAAAACCGGGTATCCATATAACAATTACGAAAACTATTACACAAAAAGGGTAACGAAAAAACACAAAACTATAGACGAAAAAAATCAAAGTGACTGATTTCTTGCGACCAATTGATGAACCCTAGGAATAAGGAACCTGTCATTATAGTTAGTTCTCAGTTCGAGTTGTCAACATTTTGTGAAAAGTGTGTATTTTGCAAATAAAACATTCGTTGTGTATTACAATGTTATTAATGTTTGTTTTTTGTGAAATAATAATGACAGTTCCTTATTCCCCGGACATCTTGGCGTTGATCGCAGCGCCTCTACAGTTCGATTTTTCGCCTATAGGACACAGTTATGAACAGAAGTGGCTAGTGAAAATTACATCCATGTCATTACAGCCACTGCAGGCGACATGTAAAATATTTGCATTGAAACTTACCTTAATAAAGTTCAATACACTAAAAATATAAATTTTATCACCCGACCTGCCACCATGCAAAGAATAATGATGAATTCATTACTTACGATTGATGGCTGACAGTGGTTGATATTAACATTCTTGGATAAATTGCAACAACCGTTCAGAGAAACTAGTCAGTACCCAGTTTTGTCGGACTCTCCCCTACAATAATAAAAATAAGCTAAACAAATACAAGTCCTAATTTATCTGCGTTGGACCGGGCAATGTCTTGGTAAATATATCAGCTATGTTGTCTTCTGATGGAATATAACTGAAGATCACTTAGCCATTTTTAACTAGTTCTCTGATAAAAGGAACATATATGTCCACATGCTTTGTTCGTTCAGAACTACAGTTGTTGTGTTTAGTCAAAACAATAGCGCCTTGATTATTTCCATTTATAACACAAGGTGTAAACATAAATTCCAAACAATTTATCTCGCTGAGGAATGTTAACCATAACAATTCTTTGGTTACTTCCTTCGTAGCCATTAGCTCTGCTTCAACCGTTGAGAGCGCAACTCTCTTCTGTTTCCTACACTTCCAAATAACTGCAGCACTCGCAAGAAATATTACAAAACCTGATGGGTCATTTCCCCAAATTGTGTCAACAGATTTTTATAGGTTAAGATGTCTTGCTATAACACATTCTGTATTCTTCAGTTTTCGTAATGTACTTCAATACGTGCATCATGTGCCCAGTTTGTTAGAGTAGGTGCTGTGCAACATTGACTCAGCTTACATGTAGCAAATGACAAATCTGGTCTAGTGTTATTTGCTAGGTAAGTACATTTCCTACTGCTTCTCTATATAAAGTTTGGTTACATAATTCGTTATTTTCACTGGTAATTGGCTTTCCCTACATTGGTAATGGGGTTGACACTCCCTTAGGATTAACGTTTGACATACCAAAATCTGACAGAAATAATATGTAAATAATATCTGATCAATTACAACATGTCAAGAGATGGTTTATATACGTTTAAAGATAAAAATTGAAATATAATACCAAGCGTCCTTACTTCTAGGCGATTGGCTAGGTAAAATTTAAAACGGTCTATTTATTCTTTGCTTCCCCAAAATCCTATGTCGTCAACATATACAGCTAGTATGTTTTTCTCTGATTTTGTATATACGCACGGATCACTAATCAAGGATCTTAGATCATATTCTTTAAGAATCCTATCAATGAGAAAATACCACTCTCGTCCAGTCTGCTTCAGGCCTTATATTCCTTTGATTAACTTGCAGACATACCTTTCTCGGTCCTTTCCATACTCCTTAAAATACAAAGGTTGTTCCATATAAATCTGTTCAGATAAGTCGCTATTAAGATATGCTGAGAGCAGATCCACATGTTCTTGAGACCAATCTTTTTTAAGAGCTGGTTTACAAGGATGTAATCGGTTACTTCTTCTGTATTCTGTAAGATGTATGATGTGTATGTGGTTCATAATCATTTCAGTAAAAGACGACAACCTTTCTTGTAACTGTCAGAAATGGATCCGTTTGTTGAAAGTTACATAGTTGGATCTGCAATGTTTATAACAATAAATATTATAGCGAAATATAAAATATTCATCAAAATGTAAACAAAGATCAACAAAGAACAAAGAGAACTTGCTTGCAATTTATTGGGAAAGAGTGAAGAGTGAAGTATGTAATAGAATGGCTTTATACTGAGTATGGCTGACTTCAGTAAAATTGTATTTGAATAAAATAATATGTTTGGTAATACATGAAGAGTTTAAAAGTTAGATACTGAACTAATAGCTACTTGTTTGCAATATATATATATATATATATATATATATATATATATATATATATATATATATATATATATATATATATATATATATATATATATATATATATATATATATATATATATATATATATATATATATATATATATATATATTGATACTCTAGGAAGTTCTCTTAAAAGTTGACGAACCTTACTGTTACAGCATAGGTAAAAGTCAAATCCAGTGTCATTATGAACCGTAACATAGCAATACCCATAGCTCATGTTAACAGAACACAGAAGTCACCAGTTACATCCATTATAAACAAGCCTTAAAATTGAAAACGGTCTATTTATTCCTTGCTTCCCCAAATTTCTATATCGTAAACATATATATCTCTGCATTTGTATATACGCACGGATCACTGATCAAGGATCTTAGATCATTCCTTTCTCCCTCCTTTTGATCCTCAAAATACAAAGGTTGTTCCATGTAAATCTCTTCAGATAAATCGCTATTAAGATATGCTGATAGCACGTCCACATGTTCTTGGAACCAGTCCTTTTCTAAAGCTATTAACATAAGCAATCTCATAGATTTACATTTTACTACTGGACTGAAACTATCCTGATAATCCAATCCAGAGATTTGTGAAATCCTCTTGCTACTAATCTTGCCTGAAAGCGGTCTATGGTTCCATCCTGGTTTGTCTTTACTTAAGAACCCATTTACTACCGTTAATATTTTAGTCTTTGAGCCTTTCAACTAACTCCCAGGTATTCTTCTTACTTAAGTTTAGTATTTCTCTTTCCATTGCTTCTAGCCAATTGTGTGAATGTTCGCTATTTAATGCTTTCTTGACTTTTGGTTCATCTTTGCGAAAAGTTGCAACCCACACAGCCATTGCAATGATGATTTCTTGATGTTTTATTTCTTATTCTTTCCGATCTTCTGATAGGTTCTTCTGGAGGGTTTATATTGTTGTATTCAATTATTGTCTGTTGAAATTCCTCATCATTAATTTCTTCATTGTCATTTTCAAACAAATTACTCTTGCATGTATCATCATTATCGACAATTTCAACTACATTAAAGGGATTTGATTGGTTAGTAACATTTTTCTTAACACTGCAATTAACATCAGCTTTTTCCTCGAATGGAAATTTACTTCAAATTTGACATTGTGACTACTACTACTAGTCTTTTACATGATCATTGAAGACTAGGAATACACATTCTTCTGCCTTTGCACTAAGTTTACCATTGTCTACATGAGTCCAAGCTTTGCATCAAAATACCTTGATACGCACATAGTCTTCAATTGTTAACTCTCAACCTGTCCACACTTCCAATGGTATTTTATTTTGAATAGCTATGTTTGGACTCCTGTTTCTTACATAGCATTATTTATAGCTTCAGCCCAGAAACTGTTTGGCATTTCTGCTTGGATTAGCATGCAAGTGGCCATCTCAACCCAATGTTCGGTTCTGCCTCTCTGCGATGCCATTTTACTTAGGACAATTGGATACCGTTCTTCTATGGATAATTCCGTTTTTGCTTAAGTACTTCTGAAACTCTGAATAGTGTATTCGCCACCATTGTCACTTTGTAAAGCTTTCACCACGGTGTATTATATATAGGTGATGTCACGTCCATATATAAAAGCATTGCGCGAAGTTCACGTCTTAAGTGGGCTAGTTCAGATAATTGTCCGCTAGATATCTCTCCTTACCGGGACCCGGTTCATGAGTTCTATTTTTAATTCGGAATAACTGACAAAATAGTTTTCATACACAGCATCCCGTGGAGATTAATTTCAATAATTTGTAAATCGTCTTACAATTAGGCACATAACGTACGTTACACTTCCTATTTACATGAGGAGATCTTGTATTTTGTACTGCCAATCTGTCAATTTTGTACTTTTGTTTTAATTGTTTATCAAGGGTTACTATTACTTGTCTCATTTTTTCCGGCGCTGACACCATTGACCAATCAAAATGTCTTGCCCACTTAATCCGTTAGATTTCAGCCTCTCGTGACCTCACCTATTGTTTATACACTGTGGCTTTCACTGTTTCTGCTTTAAACTTCTGAAACTCGTTAAATACTTCGCTTTTTTGTATAAATCTAACTCAAATACCTAGTGTAGTCATTTGTTAATGTGAGTACTGTGCTCCGCCGATTGGTGCTGGCTTGATCTTCCCCAGACGTCACTGTAGATTAATTCCAGGAGATGGTGTGTCTGTCTTGTACTATGCTTTGGAAAACCTTTGTTCGTCATTGTATGCAGACGGTACAGCTGTCTACCAACTCAACTGCAAAACTGGAACTTCCGCACAGCTCCTTCGTGTAGGTGACCCAGTCTCTGATGCCAGGTATCAGCTGCTATCAATGCTACGGCCTCGTACGGAGACTCGACATCTGGAATTTGGTCTGTCATGGTGAACGCACCTGTAACATTTTCGATATATTCGGTTTCTAGTACAAACAAGTTATCTGATTCAAAAGCTTTGAACACCACTTCTTCATTGTCTACAGTCTTACAAAAAGTTTTTAACACCCTTTTCGTTATCATTTCTAACAGAAATTTAGTGAAGTTTTAAATCTGGCACATATAAAACGTCACTAAATTTCATGGTGTAACCTCCACATTTTCCTGTGAATTTTGAAAGTACAGTCCCTTTCCCCTTCATAATAACTCTTCCTTTTCCCAATTTCACAGTTCCTGTTATTGGTTGAAAGTCTTGGATAATACTTCTTTCTGATGTCATAAAATAGGTAGCACTTAAGTCTAAATACCACATATATGTGTCTTTTTGGTCGTCAAGAGTCCGGCCGAACAAACATAACTCTTGTATTTCGTCTCACTCTGTTCGTTTGATTTCTCTTCAGTTGAAGCACAGACTGGCTTTCGATGACTTCTACTTGTGTTGTTCTTCTGAGTCCGCTTCTATTTGTGTCTTCCAGCTTGTTTTTCGAACTTTTCGTGTCTGATGAACCCTTAGATTGCCATGTTTTCGAAGCTTGTTTCATTGCTTGTTGCTTCTTAACAGCGGAAAATGCTAATGCACCATGTTGTTTCTCTTCTTCTCGTGTCATTTTGATTGTTCTAGATGCAGTTTATTTTTAATTTGTTTTGTAGTTGGATCATGCGTCATGAGTAGATATGCTCTATTGATCGCAAAAACTCTTTGTGGGCAACGGTAAACTAGCAACTATCATCATAGCACACTGGTTGTCGGTAATGAAAAATCCGCCTTCTCAATTTTCTTGCCATATTCTGCATTTTGGCAATGTACTCTGTCATACTCATGACGCCAGGCTTCACGTAAGCACCCCATAGCTTGAGCAAAGCGCACAGGTGGATTGAAGAAATATTCGTATGAATTTCGCTCAATGTTTCCCAAATCTCTTTAGCTCGTCCATGCTGACTACGTCTTCAATATATTCTAAACTCACCTGTTTACATAGACAAGCTTTCGCCTTTGTGTTGAGTCTGGCATACTCTTGGTTGAGATCATCCACGTCATAATAATCCTGGGTCGATGGCGGCGCAACAATTTTTCTCTATAAGATCTGCTTCGGCTATCACTTTCCATTGGTAATAATTGTCTTTTGTTAGTTTCGTCACTGTGGTTGTCGTTACTTCGTCAGCCATATTTGCAAAATCGCGACAACGAAACTTACACACTTCGCGACAACGTATTTCAATCGACAAATGACTTCACAGTTTAATATTTAATACTTCGCGTCTTCTGGGCCTATAACCTATTGGTTTGGGAGTGTTAATTAGATTGTAAATCAGTTTAATTGTTTAACTTTATGATTTATTAGCATAACACAACTACGCAATATGCCGCCGTTACAACCCCGGTCACCCTTACTGTCGAGTAGTTCAGGAATGCACCGCAGAGGGACTAGTATCGAATTTTGCTTAGAATTTCGGAATAGTTCGGCAAACTGCGGTTCGAATCGACACAAACATCAATAATATTGGTTCTGAAGATGGTCGTTCGTTGTATCGTTAGTAATTGTTTACAATCATTATATCTGATTATATCACAAACTACTCAAGAAAACAATATTGTTGTCTTCTCTGAATTATACAATGTAAAGTGTATCATAATTTATTAAGTACCAATTTTCTATACTCAATCAACTATGGCAATTGTTGCAAGAAGTGTAAGTATCTGTTTGTATATCTTTATTTATTTAGTGATATTAGTTATAAAATTGTTGTTAATAAGCTTATTCAAATTTAAATTCTGAATTATAATTTAGTTCGAATTGTAATCTTTATAAAATATTTAAAAATATCTCGACAGACACTTTATTGTTACATGTAATTTGTTATTTTTAGTAAATAACTACTACAATTTTAATCAGAAGTACTTAAATGAAAATCTAAATTATTAGAATTATTTTTACTAATTCTTATTACAGATATATTAAATAGATTTTTTCTTTCTAGAATCCAGTAACATGATACTGCGACCGGGTAACCTCTGTAAACAATCAGTGGGCAACACACCAACACAGGATTTTGAATATGCTTAAATGGAGAACAAAAGAGATTTATCTTCAAGACTGAAAACGTCGCGATTTTTCTGTTTTTTGAAAACTCATAACCTGTGGATCATCAATAGATATGTGTTACCGTGTGTAAACATTAACTTTAGATCAAAAGTGATTAAGGTAACGTTTTGTTAAAGCTATTATAAATAATTATCTTTATACCATAATTGAGAAGGTTTTTACCGCTGTTGTAAATGAAATATTAATAAATATAGTATGTATAACTTTATATTGAAGTTGTTCTTAATTTCAATCAATTTACCAGTATAAAACTTCTGTACCTATGGAATACGGCGCAAGAGGCCGCTGAAAATCGTTAATTTTCTTTACTATAGGAGTTGACTAGTCGCGGCTTAGTCTGTGAACCACCTAAACCACAACTACAGAGAACTTTATACTATGTACCTGGAAGGGACCCGTACGCACAACAAACGGGAGCTACAGTGAGGCAAGCGAGAGAAAAAGACAGACTGAGCGGCAGCATCTCCATCACTATCTGCCTCATACTGAACATATGTAGTTGATTTCGAGTGAAATCAAAATCAAATATATACAAATTATGCCTTCATTTTTATTGGTTTTAATTATAATAACTTATACTTTACATATAAAGCTATTGTTGTCACAGCTATTTAAACATGATGCTTTGTTCTATTGCATACGGTTGCAATAACTTGCAAGATCCAAGAAATAAAATTTATTTTCACACGTACCCAAGTAACAATGACTGACCGTAAACCAAAAATAAACATTGTATTTTAGTCATATTTTTGTCATAATTTAACGTTATATTTTGACGTCGCACAGACGTAACCCAAGTAACATAACTAACCGTAAACCAAATATCGACGTTTTATTTTAGTCATATTTTAACATTATATTATGACGTCGCGCATATTTATATAGACATCTACCTTAGACGTAATTTTACCAGCACGTTTGGACGTCGTAATAATTAAATCCTAATATATGTCAGAAACTCTCATCGTATGGATGTAGAATCTATGTTTATATACACTTCTTCTATGAACGTAATATTATAAGCTGAGTTTATAGTGTATTTTGCAAATTGTCTGATCCGAAATTAATACAAATGTATTTGGATAATGATCTGAAATAATGTACACATGTAATTTCATTTTGACTCTCTTGAAATCTCTTTACAATTTGTTGTAAATGTAAAAATCCCGATCAAAGCATTTTTTAAATTTTGTATAGATAAATGTTCATATCTAAACGCACTCTATGTATCTAATATACCGAATCTTATAAAATCTATATTATTTATTACTACTAAATTAATACTACTACTATTCACTTTATATTAATATTTCATAACATCAAACTATAATATGATTCACCGAGCAGTTAGCAACGTAGGACACGGTCCCGAAGATCCATGTTCAAATCCAGCAAGATTCAGATAAAATAAAAATTTATCAAGTTCTAAAGATTCTACTTCTAATACAAACGAAGAAAGTTAAATTATAAATAACAAATAAATCAGTATTTCGCATTAGATTAAAGACGTCATCTTAATATATCAACTTGACGTCGATTAAAGACGTTATACAGCAAGACGGTCGGAGACGAACTTTATGACGTCGATACAATATTGTTTTCTGGTATTTGATGTTACTTGGGGTAAGTTCTTATTTCTAAATTTCATGGTTTTACATTTTTAAACAATAATAATAAGAAACGATACAGACAAAATAGAAACATCTTTTTCTGAAAAACCTATAATCTTTAACATTTATTGAACATTAGTGGAGATGGGATTTTAGGTTGTAAAATTTTCAAAAGTGGGTAGGTACCTAAATAGGTTAAAAAATTCTTGTTGTAGGTACTAAATATCTGATATAAGGTATACTAAAAATATGGTTAGATTATAAATTTTTAACAGTAATAATTGTATTGAATATTTTTGGAAATTTAATATAAATAAACATTTATTTTATTCATCAAAATATATTTAGGTAGGTACTAAATAATATGGTAACTTAGGATCAATCTTAAAGATAGGAATTTTTAACCTATTTGATGTCATATCTATTTTTGCTAATTTTACAATCTAAAATCACATGTCTAAGATTGAATCTAATTAACCATATTATTTAAAAATGTATAATCTAAAAATATTTTTAGTATACCTTATTTCAGATATTTAGTACCTACAACAAGATTATTTCAACCTATTTCTGCAAATTTTGCAACCTAAAATCCCATCTCCAATAATGATCAATAAATGTGAAATGTCAAAAGATTATAGGATATAGTAGAATAAAATAATTCAGAAAGAGCTGTTTCGATTATTGTCTGTATTGATTCTTATTATTATTGTTTAAAAAATATTGAACTATGAAATTTAGAAATAATAATAGAATAACTTACGTGTGAAAAGAAATTTTATTTCTTGGATCTTGCAAATAAAAATAAAACCAATAATAATGGACGCAGATATGTATATTGTATATATTTGATTTTGATGTCACTCGAAATCAACTGCATATGTTCAGCATGAGGTAGACAGTGATGGAGATGCTTCCGCTCAGTCCTCAGTCTGTGTTTTTCTCTCTCGCTTGCCTCATTGCTGTGCGCTACGGATCCCTTCCAGGTACATAGTATAGAGTTCACTGAAAAAATATAACAGTAGTACCATCTTACATGAAACAAAATATCAAATTCTAGTTGCACCGTTATACAAAATAATTGACAACACATTAATTTTCTACATGCTAACATTATTAGCTGCTATTGACGTACTGAAAATATGAAATAACATTTCAATTCGAAACATACATACAGGGTTTCCCAAATGTCCTGGGACGGGGCTATAAGTTTTGAACGAGCGAAGTAAAAAAATTGAAAATTTGAGGAACACTAAAGAGTCTAAAAACTACATTCTTAGATGGTAGTTTAGAACTTCCATGCAACGTGGGGTTTTTAGGGAATGATCACCCCAACATTTTTAAATAGCAACTCCTGTCGAGTTGCATTTTATTATTTTAAAGGTAATGAAAAAAGAAACACATCTCCATAAACCAAAACTCGATATCTTAATTCTTTCAAGAATTTAATTTTATTGTTTTTTGCGCGTTTATTACGATCTTTAAAACAAATGTTCAAATTGTCGACCTTCTTCGGTCTCGCTTTAGTGATCCCCAAATTTTCATATTTTATTTCTTCACTCGTTCAAAACTTATAGCTCTGTCCCGGGACTTTTGGTAAAAACGTGTATATTTTAATTAATAAAAAAATTGAGCAGTATCGAATATTTTATTGTATTTGTCTAAGCGGAACAAATATATTCAGAACATTCTTGAATTTCCTCATTATTTAAATGTCCAACACTTTTCTGTCTAGCTCTACAATTATTAACAAAACGTTTGCACCAAGCAATTACGCGACACATTCGATCAAAACTAGAGAATCGGTCAAATAGATTAAATTTCTGATTCTCTTTACGAACAACAAAGACGAGTAAAAGATCAGTTTTACGTAACTCAAAGAATGTCGAGAAAGATAGAAGATTACTTTGACCTTATTGGCTGCTAATGAAAATATGAAATGACATTTCAATTTGAAGCTTTACACGCATATATTTCGATTATATTGAACAGTTTCGAATATTTTGATGGATTTTTTTAAACAGACCAACTATATTTAGAACTTTATTTATGGAAATTAAACACTTTTGTAATTTTCAATTTTTGACATTTTCAACGTGACATACCTACGAGTACATTTTTTTTTTAATTTTAGAACTGTTTGGTTTCCTTCAAAAATGTTCTAAATATATATTTGTTCCGCTTAGACAAATACAATAAAATATTCGATACTGCTCAATATTTTTTATTAACTAAAATATATGTATGTAAAGTTTCGAATTGAATTGTCATTTCATATTTTCGTTACGTTATTAACAGCCAATAAGGTCAAAGTAATCTTCACGTGAGCCAATACTATATCTATATCTCTCGACAATCTTTAGGTCAAGTTCTATAATGAAATTGTATAGGTCATTACTAGTCTAGGTAATATTTGGTCTTAGGGTATACCTAAGACTTATACCGTGGATGTATCTAAGTACTACCTCAAATAATAAACATACATTTTTGAGAAATTGTTATTATTATTATTATATATATATATATATATATATATATATATATATATATATATATATATATATATATATATATATATATATATATATATATATATATATGATTATAATTGATATTGTTTTCCCTTTTCTAGAATTTTTGCCTTATTCAGACATTTTATGCCTATTTTTTAAAAAGAAGTCCCTAAAGTAGGTATAAAAATCGTCTTTTTGCATACTAATTTTTGCTATTTTTTGTGCCTAAATGTCCGAACCTTATTAATTATATTGTTATTTTTGTCTACACTTATTTTTTATATCAATTTATGTAAAATGTTAGATATGGTTATATGACAATATTAATTTGTTTCAATATCACGGAAATATATGGGTGTACTAACTTATAAATAAAACTAGTTACACTTGTTTTAAAATACTTACTGAATTTAGGATATGATTTCTATCCCACGTTACATTAATTGATATTCTTAACAACAGATCAATTAATTTCTCAATCTGAACAAGGCAAAGTGAATATTAACGTTTAGTTAGTGATTTGGTTGACTGTAATGTGCGGGTCATATAAAGAGAGATGCAAATCTTAGCTCAAAGACTAGCATAAATAATATTGAAAAGAGAAAACAAAAATATATGTTTCGATTCTTAGAAAGTAGAGAGGGAACTTGAAACTGAAGCACCGATTATAGTCTAGCAAGAGCTCAAAAGTTGTTTCAATTATGTTATGGTTGTGGTTTGCTTTTATAAGTTTTGAAGGTTTCTTTCTTATACCCATCTAAATACTAGATTTGGAAATCCTAAAGTAATATTGCATGCCTAGCTTAAAATAGATAAACCGCTGTGAGAAATTAGAATAACAGAACACTTCTATCTTGTTATTCTCTTTTCGCATAGTAATCCATCTATTTTAGCTAGGCATGCTAATGTTACTTTCAAATAAAAAATCAAAGAAACCCCCAATACTTAGGATTTCTTACAAATCTGTACCATATAGCAGAATACATAAAGGGCACATTGATTTCACATTTATTTCATAGCAGAAACTTATGAAAGGGAACCACAACCATAAAATAATTTAAATGTCAACTTTTGAGCTATTGCTAGACTATACCAATAGCTCGTAATCAGATGTGACACTCGTCGATTCTGCTGGAGGTAAATTCTGAATTTATTATTATTATTACTGCCAAACACATTACAGATCTCACTAATTTTTATAATTAATAAAAAGTGTAAAAGTCATTGTGCTGTGATATTGTGTAATTGTTCACGATATAGAAATAAGAATGTGCACTTCTTTACTTTTCCTTCAAATTCAGACACGTAAGTTAATAACATTTTTTATAATAAGTAAAAAATTAATAATGCAATCTTTTCAGATGCAAATTATGGATTTTCAAATAGTACTTGGACATTTCTTATACTGTATAGTGTAATAGTCGATATTTGTATTGTAATAGAATCAGATTCATAAAAACACAGATAAATAATTATATTTTGTATTTTATTATAATGTACGTAAATTTATTCTAATTATTATGATAGAGATTTTATGATAAGACAATATAATTATATAAGTAATAATATTTGACAATTTATTGTAGTTATTATTTAACTAAATAGAAAAAGAACTTGTCTTCCTCGGAATCGAACTCGGTTTATCAAAATAAAATTCAGACACGTAACCTCTTCTCCCATATAACATCCAACATTGTATACTTCATTCTATCAATTTGTGCTAGTATATTATTTCACTTAAAGCATGACGACACAAAAAAATTTTGAGACACCAACATCAAAGGTGCCGACAAAGAACGTCGCATCTGTTTACGAAGTATAGGTAATCTGTGACTGAAGTCTGTGCTAGAATCTTACAAACATGAAATTCGAATGCTCTCCTAAACCGCCGTACCCAGCTTTACAGACATTACACACAATTCGATACTGCTGCCAGCTGAGGTTATTTAAGCAAAAAATGTCAATTTCTTCTGGTTAACAAAATACAAGAGGTTGAAGTTTTATAAATAAAAGGAGTTTTTTAAATTTTTGTAATCAAGATACTTTTGAAAAGCAAATCGTTCTATGAAAAATTAATTAGTTTCACAGCGTTCATTTAATAACATTTAAAATTCGACATTAAAAATGCATTTATTAAAAGTTATAGAAATAATACTAAATATAAATTAAATATTACTCGTAATACTTCTTTAACTTTTAAAAAATGCATTTTGAATTGTGAATGTCACTAAATGACAGCTGTCAAACTAATTCATATTTCTATAAAACGATTTTCTTTTCAAAAGTGCCTTGATTACAAACAAATTAAAAGTTCGTGTTGGACTTATGTGCAATGACATTTTTTGCATAAAATAACCTCAGGAATAAGCTGTCAAAATTTGTTACACTCGACCTGAAACACTTGTATATTTCACATTATCAACATCAACACAATATTCGTAATAAACAGTTTGGGTATCACTGATTTACTAAACTAAAATCAAATATTTTGAGCACAATATTCTTAAAAAGGAATAAACTCGGAATAAACTAAACTTCTCGAAACCTTGTTTAGGCTAAACTAGAAATTGATATTTGTAAGTTCAGTTTACCGGTGTTTGTCGTAGTTTTGTATATATTTTGATATATTTATATGATATATTTATATGTAAAAAGGTAGAACACCATACATGTGTACATAGGCGATTAGCATTGCATTTCACATTTATGTAGATTCCTGCTCCCCATTTCCACGTATAAATATCATAAAGGTAACAATCGAAAGGTAAAATTATTTAACACCATATGCGACTGATAATTTCGATCTAAATTATTTTTAAAGAACAATATAATGTCCTGTTCACACGAGGAAAGTTTTCACTAAAAAGTTTCTAGTAAAACAAGTGCTAGGAGCTGTCATAAAAAAACTGTCAATACTGTTCGTACGGGGAATGTAATTATTTTTATTAAATATATTTAAGATCACTACTTTTAATATATTTTAAAGAAATAATTAATTTCCCTCCACGATTTCCCCGTATGACCGATATAGACAGTTTCTATTATAACTTATAACAGCTCTCAGGACTTGTTTTACTTTCAAGAAACTTTTTAGTAAACACTTTTCAAGTGTGAATTACCTAAATTTTAAATTCGATATTTTCAAATCTAATCTTTCGTTGCTATGGTTACTAGGTACAACAAATTTTGTATTAATTTGAAAAGATTTAAATAAATATTAAAAAGCACAAAAGTCTGCATTTTATTAATAAACAAAATTCAAATTAAATTAATTAAATAAGTACAAAATAAATCTGACATCTCTGTCAAATTTGAAAATTTGTTGTAGGTACCTAGTAACCATAGCAATGTAAGATTAGATTTGAAATCATAATTTAAAATTACCTTATATTGTTCTTTAAAAGTAATTTAGAACGAAATTATCAGTCGCATCTGGTGCGAAATCATTTTACCTTTCGATTGATACCTTTACCATATTTCTACGTGGAAAAGAGGAGGAGGAATCTGCATAAATGTGAAATATAAATTATTGAGTGTAATTAAACTTTTGAATGCGTAAAATGATGTAAAAATAATAACGACTATTTTATATTTAAAGTTTAATGTCATACGAAATTTAAAGACTTTTTGGGACACCCATATAGGATGCGTCATCGTCAGAGCACACGAAAAGTTAACATTTTTATTTATATAAGTTTATATTATACAAATCAAAAACAAATTCATTAAAAAGAAACACGGTTGTTAATTCATTTGTTTTTTATTGTAAACGTGCGGTCGCGTATTCTTACATCTAATTATTATCAAAAACCGTTTAAAACTATAAAATATTACTCAAGTATATAATAAAACATTAATTTAAACATTGTTCTAACGTTTTTGATAAAAATATTCATTTGATTCATAAAATATTTTTGTATAAGTGTATAAATATGAATGGCCGAATTTGTTGAGTTGCCGAAGACTTTTGGGACACCTATATAGGATGCACCATCGTCAGAGTACACCAAAGGTTAGCTTTTATATTTATATTATAAAATATTGACGCACTTAAGCTAGCTTCCCAATGGGCAGAATCAGTTTAAACCATATGAAAATTTAAAGCTAATTGCTTATTGCCGAATTTGAGTACAGTTTTATACCCTGAAAATTAATTTGTTACGATTACTGCAAAAACTGTTACATATCTAATGTGCAGAATTTAATTGCGGATACATTAATTTTAATTCTATTTCGTATTGTCGGACAATTAACGCGCCATAAAGTTAAAGATTAACATTTGAGCAGTGTTTTGTTTTTCTTACCACTAATATTTGATGAATCTGTTCTAAAGCAGTATGGACTTCTTGATGCAGTACCCACTCAAACTCCATTTGCTAAAATAGTAAAATAATTATTGTTTACAAATCCCAAAAAATAACTACAAGTCAATTATCTGACAAATTAATAATATTTTGACAGTTCTATCACTTAACCTCATTTAACTTATGAATTCTCGTTCAAAACAAGTAATTTTTAAGTTGTTCGATAATTTCTCTAAACGCAATAATAGATAACGTTTAAGTAAATAGAAATTGGGATAATTACCAAATTAATAGCCTCTTCTTTCTCACAGTCTGCCATTTTCTACAATTTTTTAACATAGATCAGATCAGCATAGATCACGCGCTTTTACAAACATAACATTGTAATCTGTTTTACCTTTTGCTGGAAATACAAACACTATATTGATTTGCTGAAAAGCCAACAGATTGCAGCACTGCAGCTGTTTGAAGACTGTGGGTACTGCACACCATAATGTGCTTCGGACACCTTACCATAGCGGGTGAATGTGGTCGGATTCTGTAATCTGCATGAGAACTTTCCACATAAAGTCCTGATCGCACGAGGATTCTTTGAAGATTCTGAATCCTGGAAAAGAAGAAGTTTTCTTCTTCCTAGTGAGAATTACCTGTTTGCCGCTAAATTGAATTTTCAATAAGTCTTGGAAAAGAATAATTCAGAATCTTGGTATAATCTTCAAAGAATCCTCGTGCGAACAGGACTTAATGTACGTCGGCAACAATTTTTATAGGGGAGGGCATCAATAAAAAAATAATTAAGGCCTTTGAAATTATTATAATTTTATAACTTTTATTCTAAAATTTACAAAATTTTGTGATCATATTTACTCGAGGGGGCAGGCGCTCCTCCCTGCATCCCCCTCGCGACGCCCATAAAGCTCTGTTCGCACGGGGATCTTTGGAAATTCTAAGGAGATTCAAAATCCTGGAAAAGAATAATTTATTAGCTTCAAAACCACGTAATTATCACTAGAAAGAAAAAAAACTTCTTCTTTTCCAGGATTCTGAATCTCCGTAGAATCTCCAAAGATCCCCGTGCGAACAGGGCTTTATGTAGGTACTAATCAGACCGTCGTATACTAATACCTACTTGATTTAAAAATGAGGCAGAGCAATCAATTACAATTAAAACATGGCAATCTATGAAAATCAAGTTTTACTATCATAACAATTAATTTTGTTTTCAAGTAGGTAAAAATTATTTTTTCAGCGATTGACATTAAAAGTGCTGTTTTTTGACAGCTGACAGTCAGCAAAGTGTCACTTTTTCTGCCTAGGCAGCAAAAATAGTAAAAAAGGCCTATGCAGCAAAAGTAATTGTTACTATGGTGAATCAACAAAATTGACATTTATAAAATTCATCAACATACCTAATCTATTTTGTTTTTTCATAGCAACACTGTCAACATACGCATTTGATTGCGATACCTATCAATATTATTTAAAATAATCACTAAATTAATATTAATTAATAACAATCGTCGAAAAAATCATGTGTTTAACATTGCAAAAATATAGATTTGCTGCCTAAGCTAGATTCATAGCCTCGGCTGCGCCTCGTCTGTGAAACTCTAGCCGCGGCAGCAAATCTAATATTTTTTTGCCTAGTTAAACAAATATCTATTCATGCAAATATTTTCAAGAAAATTCGCCGCCATTTTGAAATTGTGTTGGAGTAAAACTATGATATTATGGTATCGTTATAAAGCTTATTTTATGTACATTCTAAAAAATATATGTCATTAACCGAATCCCTATGCTAAATTAAAAGTTGAAACCGGAAATGACACAAAGTTTTTATTGTAACCATCTTACGAGCCCCTTTATCTAGATTAACTTTGTTTATAAACATTTTCTGTATCTCTTGAAATAAATGAAATATTCCTAGTGCCGGACAGTAAAAAGAGTACAGTATGGCGGCCACATCAGATTTTTTTGTAATATTATAAATTTTTAAACAATAATTTTTGTTTTGAACATATTATTTAGACCTCTGTTTTCATTTAATAAAATAAAAAAAATTGGTAAACGACCCTTTTGCCTATTAAATAGCGGCGTCGATAAATTGAATCTTCAATGAGTCTTGGGAAAGAAGAATAATTTGTAATTCATTGATTGCTTCACAACAGTGAATTTCATTTTTTCAGAACCATGAAAGAATCCTTATATGAACAGGGCTAAGAGCAAACCGTTCATATTGTTATCAATTGCATCGCACACAGAGGCGGACTGGGCCGGTGGGATGGTGGGATATTTCCCACTGGGCCGCGACGAATTTGGGCCGACTGCCGACACGATAGGGCCGATTATCGATAAGGATAATAATTTTTTTATATAAATAACGCAAACAACCCAAATCTGAGTTTTTCTTTATTAAAATTCACAATTATTTGCAATATTGTATACAAATAAACAAACGAAACTAAGTTTTGTATTCATGATTTGTATTGGTCAGTCATTAATTTAGAATCGGCTGTTCGGCTCGATTTTGTTCTTTACAAGTTTAAGAAAACGCTAGACTAATTACATATTAATAAATTTCCCAATTTTCATTACATTTATTTTTAAATTTGTTATTTATTTTAATTTCTACTCATAAAAGTATGGATGCCGACGAGACGAGAAATCTCAGCTCATTCTCGTCTCGTCTCAAAATTACGAGACGAAAACCAATAATTTTCTCGTCTCGGATTGAGAGATGAGAAAAGAATTCAATATAACGAGACGAGAAATATTTCTCGAGAAACCGAGAATTCTCGAAATAAAAACTGAAAAATATTTGATATTATTCTCTTCGAAAATGTCAAAATACATTTGATTATACTTTGTTCGTAGCATTTTATTGTTTTGATATAAATATTTTTTATTTTAAAAATAAGAATTGTGTGCAAATTTAACAGAAATGTACAAAAAAGTTCTTAATGTCACATCTAGCTTTACAAATAGATGGCAACAAATTTTATTCGAGAAATTGGGACGAGACGATAATTGAACAGCCGAGAAATGACCAAGACGAGATTACTTAAATTTCTCGTCTCACGGCATCGCTATGTAAATGAGGGTAAATTCTAAATTGTGTTTAATTTTTCCTCTATGGGAAAAACTAAACTTTTAATGAAACAGCCATTGACCTTGAACCCAAAAAAAATTCGCCTGCGGCGCTTTTTTTCTTTCTTCGTAAAACAACACTTCGGCACTTTTCTTAAAAAATTGCGGCTGCGGGCCGGTGAAATTTATTTCCCACTGGGCCGACACGTTACCAGTCCGCCTCTGATCGCACAATATTTTCGTCGCAGAATTCTGCATACAATGGCGTCTTTCATCGTGAAAATGGAAAAATAAACTTGAAAGACTGAAACAGCTATTTTCTATTTCTACCAAGATTTCTACTGACAGATATGGGTTACTTCAATGATGATTGACTAGCTGTCCAGTGTAATTAGCGAAAATTTAAAATAAATAACTGTTATGAGTACACAATTTATAAACTTCCACAAAATTTATGATGTATATTGTATAGTATTTCAATGAAAAAGTTCTCGATCTACGGTCTCGGGATTTGATCTAATATTTAATTACTCAAGAAGAATTTTGATACAACTTTAAATACAGATTGCCCGCGAATCTATAGTTTAAGGAAAATGCAACACCAAAAGATGTTAGAAAATTCATATGTATTAAATTACCTGCTTTAAAAGATTAATCGCCATACTTTCTACTATTTTTATTTTTAATAATACAAGGAGTATTATACCGGGTGTAGACTTTATTACTGACCTATGGGAAATACAATGTTAAAATTTTATTTTAGTTTTAATTTTTACTTATTGATTTTAGAGCAAAATTGTAAATACAAAAGATGTTCAGAATAAAAAACTGCATCGAATGAGCTTAAATTTATTGTTCAAATTTTAAATTCAAATTTAGGCTAGTTTCAGACTGTAAAATTAAACAAAACAAAAATGTTTGAATATAAATAAAATCACAAAATAGTGCGATACACTTGGTGAAAAATAATAACAAAATAAATAATTAAAAATTATTTTCAAAACATACGGTCTTTGATAAATGACCGAAAGGTTGATTCAGAGACTGTAATTTGTGAAACTTACAAGTGTTTTTTAAATAATTTTTAATTATTTATTTTTTATTACAAAATTATTTATTCCGTCATATTTGACTGTCAAAAATTAGTAGAATTTTTAACTTGATATTATTACTGATAGACAGAAACAAATTGTAGATAATTGCATTTAGTATACATTTTTACAACAAAAATTCCCATTAATTCATAGAATTTTATTTTCTGTTATTGAACCCATTCCCGTATTGTACTACTTATTAATTTTCTAGATTTGCAATTTCTGATGTTGCATTTACCTGTGAATGAATATCCTTAGATAATTATTTTCTGGTGTTAAATGGGCACCTGTATATATTGCAATTTGTAAGGACGCAATTATTTCAACACAGACTTGATGTCATTATACAGCAATTAATCTAATAAGTGTACCAAGGGTGCCCCTCTTAATTTAAATTTAAACTTGTCTCGTTACAAAATTACAATCACAACAGTTCAAAACATCTCGCCAAGTATTCAAACATATACGCAAAATGCTCTGCAATTAAAAATCATTAATTATTATTATTTATCTCATCTTAAAATAATTCATACGCTTGTTTACTTCAAGTGTCTGTCCTCTATTGTTTTATAACACAAAATGGCAGCCGTCCAGTAGAGATGTCACTAATAATGACTGAAGCTTTGCACCAAGTATAAATATTGTAATATTTCTATCTTCATCTGATTTCAAAATTTCTGGTCTATGAGAATGTTTTTGAGGAAATGTTGGCTACTGGACAAATAGACATGTGTTTGTAATTTTTCTATTTGTTGGAGCTATTGACAAAGTTGTAGCTTCAAATATTCAAACAAAACGACATTATAAACTACAATGTCAAATTATTACAGTTTTGAAATATTTTATATTTGTATACACCACAATTTTTTGAAAATTATTTAGCCATTATCTTTATTTACAGTAAGGCAACTTTTTTCTATCAATTTCGTAACAAAACATCATCTTAAAATAATTATTGTATACTAAAGACTAAACGAAGATACCTAATGAAAATTACCTGTGATGTTTTGTAGAGTGAAATAATAATTTGAAATAAGTTAAGCTGCATTCACATTAGCATTTAGTTTTAAAGTTTACATTTACGATTAAAGAGAGATATTTCCGGGAGGGAAAATGAAAATTTCGGAGGTAAAACAAAATTTTCTTAATTGTCACACATATAGTTGATATTTATAAACTTGATATATTTTATTGAACAATATTATCATGAAAAATGCTACACAGTCATGTCAATAAAATTGATATTTGATTAAAACGTTTAAAAGTTAGCAACAATAGTTTATAATATTATTATGTTTTAATAAATGCATAGAGTGTGGAGTTCTATGAAAATGACAATAAAACAAAAAAGAACAAGGATACCTCAAAATTTGTTTTACCCAACACCTCTTTTAATAAAAGCATCATAACTATGGTGATTTTAAACAAGCAAAGTAAAAAATTACCCACAAGTGGCTTTGATCAAAATTATACCCACTTGTGGGTAAATTGTTACTTTGCTTGTTGGAAGTCACCATAGAAACGATGTTTTAGGTTGAAACTTAATATTTTTAAAATATTTAAGCAGTTATTAAGAGATGTTGGATAAAACGTTATACTTCACACGTGGGCAAAAAGGAATGACCCACTCGAGAAAATTATCTCACTCAGACTTCGGCCTCGTGAGTTAACATTTCCCTCGTGGGTAATTCCTTACTTTGCCCACTTGTAAAGTAAATAACTATTATAGTTTGTGTATGTATCAGTTACTATTATTATTGTTTCACATGTTTTTAGGTTTATTATAAAATGCATGGGGTGCTATGGAAATGACAAAAATGTGAAACAATAATAATAGTAATATAACTGATAACTGTCATACACAAACTATTAAACAAATTATTAGGTATCATTGTTCTTTTGTTTGTTTCCTTGTCATTTTCATAGCAATATTATAAACTATTGTTGTTAACTTTAGAACGGTTTATTCAAATAACAATTTATTGACATTACTGTATAGCATTTTTCAAGAGCTATCATTTGATATGCCACAAAGGGCATATTGCCATTTAAGATTCTAAAATTGAAAGTGGCAAGGGGCGGAAGGGGGTGGGGGTTAATGAGTGATTTAAAAAAACGAAAATATTAGTAAAATGTGTCCTCCTAGATGTTAAAATATATAGCGCAAACTGGGTTTGCCTATCACAATCCGTTCCCAAATTATTAAGGGTGGATCGTCTTCAGCGCGCCACTCTGTATAACTAAATATTGCCTGTCAAAATTGGATGCTAATTTTTTAGCAAACGTATATTTTGAATATTGTGTATTTTGTATGAAATTTAACTTGACATTTTAAAGACTGTTACCAGTTGTTATACTATATTTTAATTGGTTTTATTAAAAGCGGATACAAGCCAAAAATGACGGAAACCTATAAATTATAAATTAACTATATTTGTGGGTGTGATTGAAAGTGAACGGATGCATAAACATGAATGGTGCGAGGACAAAATTCAAGGATTAGAACAATGGTGGATCCATGGGAGGGGTAAAGGGGGTAATTATCCCCCCTAAGATTGAATTATACTTTTTTACTTCCCCGACCAATGTAATAGAGGGTATTGTATTGTATAAGTATTGTAATCGTGATTTGACAGTTCGAGATTTTGGTGAATCTTCACGTTTTAGACCCTATGAAACAAAAAAACATAATTTAAAGAAAGTCATTCTGTTAGTCTGTCAGTCTGTCGGTGTGTCTGTGTGTTGGACATCTAAAATACGCGTTGGAATTTTGGACTGAAATTTTATATTTAAGATCTTGAGCCAAAATCTAACTTCAAGTTTGTTAATTAGCTTTATTCAGCCAGTGGTACCAACTTTATAAACATATCTTTTTTATTTTTATCAAAATACTATCGTGTGTGGTATCAAATTAAAGCTCTCGGGAAAATAATTATAAAAAAAATAACATTTAATTTTTTTTATATACATTAACTATTCAAATTATACCTAGTTTGGTGTCAATTTAAAGCTCTCGGAGAGATAACTTTAGTAAAATTGTAAAAAATGACATTTATGCGATTTTCAATTATTGGTTTCTCAAAAAATTATTCAAATGTTTTCAAGTGTATTATCAAATTAAAATAAAAAAACAATTTTGAAACGATGGTCACTTGTTTTTTCACATTTTATTCAAATTATGCCGAAATTGATATCAACTTAAATAGTTCGAGATAAAGATAAAATTCAAATTTTGCTGAATAAAGCATAAAATTAAAGCCTTTACGAAAGCAAGTTTATTTAAACTTAAAGTCGGGGAAGTACTGTGGTGGCCACAGTAGATTTTTCTAAAAAGGGACAGCTATTCCAATTAAATCTTCAATTATAACTATTTTTACTAAGGCACAAGTAAAACTTTTTTAAATTTATTTTTGCTCATATAAAGATGTTCAGTTAGTTTGGGTGTCACATTCCACTGGATTATTTTCCTGTGGAGCAGTTACAACCATGACTACCCGTGAAATATTGTAACACAGAAATATCTGTATTGGCAGCTTAATAATATTATGTGCTGCTGTCACACTCAAATTATCAATAAAAGTTGAGATAAATATTTATTTAGTTAATTCAGAATTCATATTTCATTTGGATGTAACGCTGCACAGTTACCACTATATAAGCACTGATTTTTTTTTTAAATGAGTTTTAGTTTTCCTAAGATTTTTTGTTCCAGATGTCGGCAAGCGACCATACGCTTGCTATGACATTATAGGTATTTATTGCCAAACTTGCTTGCTCACTATTTTGATATTAATAAAGCCCTGTTCACACAAGGATTCTTTGAGGATTCTTTGATGTTTTAAAAAATATCAAGAATTTTATGTATAGTATGTGTAATTATTAACAACCGTGGACGCGACATTTAATTTAAGAAATAAGGTTGAAATAAATATACAAATAAATTACAGCTTGAATTTAATTGATAGAAATAAATAATTAAATAAAAGAATTTACGAATTTTATTTTTTTTAAACCTAGTAGGTACATTCAAAACTTACCTCCAATAAACAAAAGCCGGTATTCTTGGTACAGTTTGTCTATATCTCTACAATAACGAAATTGTGTTAAATTTGTTTAAAACAACAAACTATAATCATTTTTCACGCACTATACACTATACGAGTATGAGCTGAGGAACCTCTAAGTGAATTGTTTGATAATGGTCTAATCGTCTCACCAATATACCCCCCGGCAAACCATTATCAAACAATTAAATTAACCGATTAGTCAGAATCTAATTAAATTATTTAAAACTAATTTATTGTGACGTAGGCAATTTTCATTATTTTTATCATAAATCACACCATAAATGCAAAATTATAAATATTTACTATTTACTGTCAGTTTTTAGATATTGTTGCTGTTTTCAACTATGATAGCAAGACTACTATTACTCCGATAGTAGGTACCTGATTTGTTTTCTTAAAATTGTTAATTTCCAATTTTTTTTTATTTATTTTGAATATTTCCCACTTTCGTAGAACACACTTGACGAAAGGGTCATTGAAAAACTCGTATGATAAGAGAACTCGCTAACGTTCGTGCTCCAACTGTCATACTAGTTTTTCAATGGAGCCCTTTACACACTTGTATTACAATATACTATTAACTATATATCAATTTTTCCAGTCACTTCGATGATTTTTGTAAGGAAAATTGCATGACTCAAATATCAGCCAATGAAAGAACTGTATTCAATAATAGTTACCATATGGTTATAATATCAAAATTTAGCGGAAAAGGTAAATAATACACATTTATTAATGTTAAATACAAATCTAGTGAATATTTCAAATTTATATTATAAAATGAATTGGTGACATTACAACTTTCTTACCAAATCTACACTCGTGCAGTAATTATTATTCATGCACAGGAATCATTTTATCGTGCAATCGATAGCAACGTAATAAGCTCTCGTGTACCACTCGAGCTAATTATGACGTTGTTAGAAAGTACTTAAAAATTTACCAGGAAGGATTAATGCACATGTGAGATTATAAGTGATTATATTTTTGTGCTGGCCACACCAAAAATTTTAAATAGCCTTTTAACAACGTACGCACGTTGATTGACGTATTTATTTTTCTTTTTGCTTTCCTCACAAATTTCATTGATGCGCTGTTTTACGGTCAGTCCCCTTACAGACAGGAAAGGTGTAGTGTAATGAATTAAAAATACCAGCGAAGGTTGCTGACCAGAAAATAGATTTATTTATTTCCTTCAAATCCCATCGAGATGAAGATAGTGCCCTCCGCTTAGATTAATAACGTTCAAGTTGGCGTAGGACCAGGACAAACTATTCTATTCTTTTTAAGATATTAATATCTATTTTATTTTAATCTCTTTGAAGAAAACTAAATATAATGTATGGATGTATTTATACGTGGGGTGGATTATTCACTGTAATTAATGTTATTTGGCATTGCTATATGCTAGAAAAAGATTGTTTTATACGTAGGTACCTTACTTAGGCACAATTTAAATTTTGGCAATCAACTTTGCTTTCTGAATAATACTCGAGCACAAAAATGACGTGATTTCGACGAATATGTGACGCAAATTGTTGACGTTATGTAGACGACTATGTGGGGATCGAATCGACGTCGTTCATCGACGTCATTTACACGGCATGTATGGACGTGACCTTGACGTCAACCATACACGTAGTTTCAACGTAAATTAACGACCACATTTCAACGTCTATAATCGACATATATTAGTCGTGTCCGCGACGTCTTTTATTGTGAAATGAAGTATTTAAACAAAAATATCAAATTATATTTGTAAATTGAAAAATAAGTACTTCCATAGCTAAAATTAAAACAAGTTGTGAAAAGAGTACAAGAAGAAAATAATATATCACCAAAAACTATGCTGTTAATTATCTAATAGGTATTGATAATGTATTTATACGAAAACGTAAAATGTAACTCTAAATAAAGCAACTAAGCTAAAGTAATGGCAATATCTTGTAACACTGATAGGAAAATAGAATTATTTATCAGCAGAAAACAATATATTTAAAATATATCTGATATTAGAAATACTACATTTCTCATTGTTACAAACTCAGGTGTTATTATGTTTTTCAATGTACTCGTAAGCACTAGTAATATTTATGTTTGTCATAATTTTAATAGCAATAATAATATATTTTTATTTAAATCTTTATTTAATTTATTCGTACTTACAATTTTAGTCGATGTATCGACGTTAGTACATCGTAAATTCTACGTTGCTTCATCGACGTCTATGTATCGACGTTTGTATAATATTACCTTGGCGTCGCCACCTCGCCACATCGACATCGAATTAGCGACGTTAATGAAACAATTTCTCAACGTCGATGTATTGACGTCGATATACTGACATCGTGTGGAATATTGTCATCGATAAATTTACGTCAGTACTACGTCGCATAAACGTCATTCATTGACACGTCGATCCAGTGTTGCTTGGGTATGTTTGTACTTTAATAATAAGCATTTTTAAATATAGTCAAAGTGCTCTAAGAATGGCATTCCAATCTGAAGAAGTCACATTCTACGTTTACATTGTATTTTTAAAATATTATGAAGTCGGTAAATTTAAACGTCAAATTTGGAATTGGATTTACTTTATTAAGTATTATTTTAATAATAAAGTACAATGTTATCATTTGATTTATTATTTATTTAAAATATGCGTAAATTATTACATTACATGCCGTGAAAAAAACAAATTATGTTTGACTGATTTGACATTTACCAAATAAGCGCAGAATTGAAAATCGTTCATTGTTGGCAAAATAACTACCTGAATAAAGATTTCACACACGTCACGTATTGTGTATGTTACAAAAATTATTTAAAAAGTTATTACAGCTACATCAAACTTATGTTTGAACTTAAAGTCATTCTTTTGACTTTGACTGTGGATGTTTGATGTGGTACATTTTGTGAAGTTGTCACGTTGTCAGACCCAAAATAGATATTTTATTGCTTCTTTTGAATTATTAAAGAAATTAATTGCAACAAAATCTGATATTCAAAACTTGCGGTATACTCAGCTGCATCCCATATCGAAATAGGGTCACTTTCATTTACGTATTATTACATTCAACAATAACAAGTCACTATTAATATACCCAATTACAAAATCTCTGCGTTGTGCGTAGTTTTTTTAACGAACTGCATCTGTTGCAACTTACAAGCTTACGATGTACTTATTTTGGCAACGTTCCTATTCGTTCCGTGCGAATTCAGACCAGCTCGGTGACCATCCAACACCAGAAAATTCAGTATACTACATACTGAGCAAGGAATGTGATTGATATCGTGTGAGTTGTTGACGCACGAGGCTTGCCGAGTTTGGAAATCTCACGAACAATCGATACGCACTTTACTCCGAGTTGTGTACACTATTTTCCCTCGACCATAAAATTTTTTTATTCATGAATGAATTTTGATGTCAACTAACACTGTTATAATTTTAATTTTACGAAAAGACAAACGAATAAGCATTTGCGATAAAATCTCCAAATGAAATATTTTGTTTTGTTTTGAGGTCCTACATTCATATTTAAAGTTTGGATACTTAATCCTGGAACAACCTATATACTATATTAAGTGCGTTGAACGCATTCAAAAAAATAATTGATTAATTAATATGCCTTAATAGGGGTCATTAATGTATGATTTTTTTACATTAATGATAGCTTCTCATTAATAAACGATCAACAGTATAGTAATATACTTAATTTAATAACTAATCGGACAAACTTGAAGTTGCTTCGCTGAGCAATATTTACACTGTGTAAATACGAGAAAAATATCACTAGATTTTTTGGCGGTAAAATGAAATTAGATGTATCAGCGTGAAAACTCGATACAGTTACTGACAACAGCTGATACGACAAGATGGAGAACATTTGTTTGTTTACATTACAATGTTTGTGTGGTGTAAAACTGGTGTTACATCAACGATCAGGTTTAGCATTCCAACTTCATATTTGTCCGATTAGTTATTAAATATAGTATACTAGCTTTCAAACAACATCAAGTTTCAGTTAAAAATTAAACTAAACAATGGTGGAGGAGCCTTTGCTGGTCCGAATGCGCACGGGAAGATTTCGATCGCACCTTTTGGCTTGTGTTTCTGAGACATTCGGGCGACAGAATATTGAACTGCGATCCTAGTAAACAGTGCCCAGAATTCAGGAAACAAACAAAGTCTACGCCAAGGCAGAATTCTATGAACTAAAGAAAGGGAAACAACTCAGAGTTATCCGATACTTGTAAACAAAAATGTTGCTTGGTGAGTTCTATTTTGAGACGGTCATTGGCTGGGAATATGGTGGAACAATGAAAATAAAAATAAAAGGGATCGACTACCTTTATTTTCATAGAAATATGATTACTGTTGAGGTCTATTTCAGCCACTAATGTAGCATATAGTTAAAAATAAGAAGTCATAAGCATTTAGTTTACATGAATTCATCTGGCGAAACCCAGAACAAATTCGCGTAAAGCTAATTTTCACATTAAGTATATTGTATACAGGTTGGTGGAGGTGAAATGCGAACATAGGAAAATATATGACAATTGAGTAATCATGCTAGGCATCTTGATATAAGTGGAATATTGTCAATGTCAAAGTAGCTGTCATATTATTGAAATTTTTATTTTCATTAAAATATTTTCTTTGCAAGATAATAATGAATGTGTACCTGTAGAACGAAGAAAGAACGACAACCCTGGATGAACTGCAAATTAAAATTTTAGATGCATTTGCAACAATTACTGGATTTTACAACCGTTTAGGCTACTGTTTGGCAAAAGGAGGCAAAATTGTTTGAATATTTATTGTAAATTCTAGTTAAATTATTATTGTTGTTTTTGTTTTATAATTTATTTAACAATTAAAATAAATATGTCCCGGATTTAATTTAATAATAATTACTTTTATACTATACTAATATTCAACATGCACTTTTAGATTTTATTATTATTTCTGTTATACATTACTCTTTTTGTCAGACAAATTCACATTACTTCGTTTTGTGACACTGCTACAAAATATATCAAGATACTTGGTATGGAAGTTCAATTGTCATGTATGTTCTCTATGTTCGCATTTCATCTCCACCAACCTGTATATGACCTAGCATAGTATATAGTATCCCCATAAAATGCTCCGGTCTTGCGCGCCCCGGAACATTTTCAAAATGGCGTGTGAAAGTCGCCATTTTTGAATTGTGACACATATCATTATAAAATAGCTTATATCTTTTGAACCAATTGCCCGATTTTATTGAAATTGAAATACGTAATCAAATTAATGTTATACTTTTATTTTAATACAATTATTCAACTTGGAAAGTCAAAAATTGGTTATCAATTTATTTAAAATAGTTTTCAAATGATTACCTATATCTTATTAGCTTATTTTCGAGAAAAATGGCTCCAATAAATGTTGTAGCAAATTTAATAAGCCTTCGATTGATTTTTAATGTTTTCGACCCCTTTGAACTCGTCTAGGTATATTAACGGCTCAAATGTTCACTCCTTATGCCGCAAATCCAAGATGGCCGACAATACAACGAAATCTATATTTCGGTCGTAATATTCCCCAGAAATGTAACTTTTATATGTTTTCGGAATCATATAAGTTAGGTAATATGATATTTTAGATGAAAATTTTACCTATAGTTTGTGTTCCTACAGCAATAAGCAAATATGAGTACATAGATATAACGAATTTGCACCCATAATAGGTCCGTCTATATTAACCTTACAGCATTTACTAAATTTTTAGTATTTGCACTCTATTCCGTTATTCAAGAATACTAATGAACAACGTAGTCTTATTTATACCAGTTATCCATTTTGAGGATATTCCCGGACACGTATAAGACCGGGGCATTTTATGGGGATACTATATACTAGGTCATACAACATATGTATGAAAATTAGCTTTGGCAAATTTGTTCCGGCGTTTTTGCTAATTTTACTGGACTAATTGTTCGGTAAGTAGTGTTGCCGCGAGAGTCGAGACTAGTCTCGGTCTCGTCTCGTCTTGTCGAGAAAATCGAGACGAGACCATGAGGTAACTCTCGACTACAAATTCGAACCGAGACGAGACCAGAATCAAGTCTCGCCGAGAGTCTCGTCGAGACTCTCGAGTCTCGTATTATATAATTAATTAGTAACTATTTGCTTAAAATTAAAATTAACAGAAATATGCTTTTGTGAATATGATAGGATTAAAGACTTACTCTCAAAAAAATTTCACTTCTTGTCCGTGACGCATTTTTAGATGCTAATGATGCTGGAATATCAGGACCAGATCATAAATGGGATCTTTCACAAAAAAGTTGTATTTTAAGTAATATTCCCAAGATCAACAAACAATAAATGTATACAAACTTATACATGTTTAAAAATAAAATCTTTATTTTGATCTACATAAATCAATTAGATATTTAATAAAAATAATACCTATTTCTAAAATTATGTAACAGTTATTAACAAAATAATATAAGTTTAGTAAAGATATAGGTATACGAAACATTTTTATTAATTAACAAAAATTAATTTTAATTATAAAAATATAAATTTAGGTACCAAACTAGTCAAGTATAGATGAAGTACCGTGGAATAAGATAAACGTGTATTAATTAGAGTTAAATATATCACAAAAGAGTTATTTCGTAAAATGCGTATAAGTAATCCCATAAGACTGGACCTAGACCGCACTAACAATAACAAACTAATACTGACTTGTTTTGCATTTCAAATAAATAAATACCACACAACCCAAGTTGATTCGAGATTATCGAGACTCTCGACTCTATGTCGAGAAATTTCGAGACGAGACGAGAGTGACTTTTATTAGTCGAGACGAGAGTCGGGTGCACTCTCGACTACTCTCGACAAACGGCATCACTATCGGTAAGAGCATCGAATGTTATTGTTTCAATAGGCCTTAAAAAATAACTTTTAACTAAAAGAGAGAGACTACAAAAACGCTACTTACACAATTTATTGTCCAATAGAGTCTGAAATAAATAAAACATATTAATATTAAATATGACATTTGCTGGCGTAAAATGTGTAAGAAAGGGGTAACATATTTAGTGAATGTGGAGAATACGATTTATCTGATATGACGTCACTCCTATATGGATTGGAATTTTCTTTACAAATGTATGTTTTATTAAAGCGCATCTGTAACATACTTTTATAATTAAATAGTATATAGCATAGCTTCTTCTGAAGTGCCTAATAAATTTAAATGTAACTTGAAATTGGGACATATAAAATAACCAGAAACATATTCACTGCATATGTGTTGATTTAGTTACGATATGTTTTCCTTTACTCAAAATTAACTTTCTTATAACTCAAAAGACGGAATGAATTATATTAATATTTGTACTAGACTTAAATGCTCTTTTTGACACAAAATTTATTTTCCAGTATAAATCATAATTACAAAACCGGAGTATGTAGGAACATATCTTGTCTATTTTCTGCAATTGGCAATGCAATTTTCACTATAGTTGAGGTTTAAGTTTCTACAACATTAATTTTTCTTCTAACCAGCGCCAAGTTCTTGACATATCATACCAATCATTAATTTTGTTCTTCAAATCAACTTGTGTTACATTTCAATCAGAATTATTAATTCAGTTCTATTTACATCTGAGTTATAAATAAAATAATTAAGATAAATATTGTTAGTTCTCTGCCAATACACAAAGTTGGGTAATAGAAAACAACTAAACTATTTGAAATAAACATGTTGATATTATTTTCAATATAATAATAAAAACTGGTGTATACTATCCGAGAGCTGCCAAATTTCGCTCACAATGTACGTTTCTTTATCATATTGTTGAAGGAGTTTTTTAGAATTGTGAAAGAGTTTTGATATTTTGATAAATTCGCGAATCTAAATTTGAAATTCAACGCACTTAAAAAGTAGTAAACAAAAATAAAATTAAATAGCTTTGAAGTTGAATCAAATGCATATTTTTATACACGAATGAAAAATTCAGACATTAAATTTTAAGATTTTGAATTTTGACGTATACCATTTAAATTTATCCTATAAAGTCCTGTTCATACATGGATTCTTCAAGGATCCTTTCATGCTACTGAGTCCTGAAAAAAAGAGTCCTGGTGAGAGTTACCTGTCAAGTAGCGTCGCTAAATTGAATCTTCAATCTTGAATGCCTTAAAATTAAATGCTATACACTCTAGTCCCCGTTATAATATAATATACGAGTATTAATGCTTTGCCAAAAGAAATGAAGGAGGATCAACTATACTGGGTCGAACACAGTACATGTGAACCTAGGCGATTAGCATTACATTTTACATTTATACAGATTCCTGCTCCCCATTTCCACGTAGAAATATAACAAATGTATCAATCGAAAGGTAAAATTATTTCACACCAGATGCATCTAGTAATGACCTTCTAAACACTTTTACAGAAAGATATTATGTAATTTTAAAGTCAACATTTTCAAATCTAATCTTACATTTCTATGGTTACTATCAGTGTCGGATTATCCATAAGGCGCATGAGGCGGCCGCCTCAGGGCCCGGGCCTGCCAGGGGCCCGGTCACGCACCAATTTTTTTATACATATATACGAGTATATCTCTAAAACAGTAACTTATGATGACTAAACAAATTATATTATATGGAAAATAATTAGTATAAGAAAACGTTTATTGTTATTGGCTTTTATTCAGTATATTCATACAACTGCGCTTGCTAACTGAGCATGTGCCCTGAAAGCCCTCTAGACCTAGAAAGCCCTTCATTAAACCTTACTTCTGGAGTTCAACTCTTAGAATCACTTGTAATATTTATTAATGAGCTTAGAGATAAATTTGATTATTTGGAATGTATAGCCAAGTCAATGGCTGCTGAAATTGAGACAGAGGCACTATACCACGATGAGACGAAGAGAATAAGAAAAAAAAAGTGTTTGCTGTTTACTGATGAAACTAGAGATACTGAAACAGAATTGCGTGGTAGAGAAAATTATAAAATTAATGTATTTTACGTAGTATGTGATTCTTTGGTACAAGATTTAAGAAGATTAGAATCATATTCTGAAGTTGAATCTACTTTACTACATTATCGATGATTCTCTAGAAAAGATCTCTGTTAAATATCAATGAGATATTGAATCATCAAAATCTGATGTGGCCAGCACAAGACCTGCCGCCATACTCTACTCTTTTTAACTCTTTCTTGAAACACACTATCTAAGAAAGAGTTATAATAAAAACTTGGTTTTTATGGGTTCAATTTTTGCGGTATTACGGGAAATCTTGTGCTGGCCACATCAGATTTTTTTCTTGTGCCAAAGTTAATGTTTGGCCACAACGAGTCTATGTACCAAATTTCAGATCGATTGGATATGGGGAAATGGGTTTGTAGTCAGACTGACAGACAGGCGAAGTTAAAAGAAAGAGTTTTAAAAAGTCATTTTTAATTAATTTTTATTGTAACAGGGTGAAAATAAGGGTGGTTAACCCCCATCCAACCTCTTGAATATCATTTTTTACATCAAATTTGCATTTAGCGACCCAAGAAACATGCACGAACCCTTCAAATTAGAAAATAATGTTTTTTTTTAAATTGTATACTTAAAGGGTGAAAAGGGTTAATTGACGGGACGCTTAGGGGTATCTAACCTCTCTAATTATTATTTTTGATGTTAAATTTTAATTCAGTGGCCCAAAAAAACATATATGAACCCTTCAAATTAGAAAATAACGTTTTTTCTAAATTTATACTTAAGAGGTGAGAAGGGTTAGTTAGGGGGTGGTGTTCAACCTCTACAATTATTATTTTCAACACCAAATTTGAATTTAGGAACCCAAAATACATAAATGATCCCTTCAAATTAGAAAAAAGCAATTTTAAAGAAATCCTCATTCTTACAGGGTGGAAATAAGGGTGGTTAACCCACCCACATCCACTCGAACATCTTTTTGGACATGAAATTCAGCATTGAATTCTGCAGTCCAAAAAACATATATGAACCCTTCAAATTAGAAAACAACGTCTGTTTTTTAATTTATATTAAAAGATTTATTTAGGGGTCGTTTAGGGGTGTTTAACCCATCTAATTATTATTTTTGACATGAAATTTGAATTCATCGGCCCAAAATACTTATATGGGCCATTCAAATCTGAAAAAAACACGTTTTTTAGCAAATTTTTGGCTGACAGGGATTAAGGGGCTGAAAACTGGGGTAAAAACCCCCCTTTTAATTTCCACAATTTCTCTTTTCCGGGAAAAGTTAGTTCACATGTTACTGGAGACAATTCAATCGCGTTTAAATGAATCAAACTGCTTTCATAATTATGAAAAGGTTGAGGCATTTTTTTAATAGATGTTCGAAGTTCGAAGCTGCATTTGAACTAGAGCTGGAAGAAATGTTAACTTATGCATGCTGCTACGCACGAAGTATTTGAAGTTGCAATTCTACAATTTATTTTGTGTTGACCATGACCAAATTCAAATTTAACTTATACCGTTCTTGTACTTACTAATATTGTAAAATGTAATGTAATAATTGTAAGAGTACAAATAATTTTTGTAAGTATTCGTATTGTACCAAGAAAGTCACTGGTATGTATAACTCATTTTGTATTCTGTAAAGTTGAACTAAGGTATTTCTATGTTTCTGTTCATAATGACACGGAGCTGTAACATAGAAATTACATTGCTTAACTTTACAGAATACAGAATAAGTAACCGGTTACATCCATTAAGTAATTATTATTATGTTATGTTACGTGTGTACGCACTTTTCATAATTTAGTTTATATTCTCGTGTATTGCGTGCCAAGCTAACCACGTAACAATTCGTGGCCCTACATCGTAAAAATGTAATTTTATCGAGGCGAAACTCGCGTTTGATCTGAAAATAAAGTATCGAGAAGCGATTGAAGTCGCTGTGAATATTTTTACGATGCGTAATAGATTTTTACGAATCGGTTTTTGGTTTCGATGACGCGAAGTTTATTTATTTATAGGAGGTATGAGTTATGCATTGTTAAGATAGTTTACATTGGAGTACTATTTGTGATATATTGTTATAGAGAGCCATATGGAAGATTTGTTTACTATTAGATGTGTTATTGATAGCACTGACATTTATTTCAAATATTGCTTTTCGATAAAAATAGTTTTTTTATAACACAAGAACGTAAATACTCGTAAATTTTACTTCCGTGAAAAAAAGTACTTAATACTAATTACGATAATTTATTAATGTTAAAAATATAATTTTATTAAGTACACAAAACAAGAGAAACCCGCATGGTTCAAACTATGATACACATAAAATTAATGATAACTTTTTAGTTCAGTTTCAACAACAATCTCAACTGCTACTCTTAAGCCTGATTTACATTATACTTTTTTCGGCTAGAAACTGGAACAAGATTTTAGAATATTTTCTGACTGTTTTTGTCTAGAGAATCACATCCAAGTTTTGTACTCAACCGGTAATCAATAAGGTTACCAACATCAAATTTTTAAACCGTAATTTTGACGTTTTGTTATTAATTTGAAATATGAACGGAAAATGTAAATAACAAACAAAAATTAAAAATAATCAAACATTATGAAAAATATAAATGCAATATGAAGAAGTCAAGAAGTCGATGTTTGTATGAACATACAGAAAGTTTGCAATGCAAAATGCGCGTTTACTGCGCAGATCTAGTATGAAACTCGGAAGGAGATTTTCGTGCTTTACAGGGGCGCACTCAAGGGGGGGGCTCGTGGGGCTTGAGCCCCCCCCCAGACGACTGGACTTTTTTCAAATTTTTTTATTACACATTTTAAACATTATGTAAGATTATTTAAGTTCACTGAAGACTAAAAATAATCGCCTTTTTTCTGTTTTTATGATTATCTTAAATTCAAATATGCAATAATATACACTCCGTATAACGCATGTGTACGATTATTGGGATATTTTAATATGAATGCGAACCTTGTGGTGAAATTTTGAACTTAAACAACGGTACACTTGGGAGTTAAACTAAAAAGATGAAAGAAAGAACCGATACACTAAATATGAACTAAAATTGTGATAAATATTTTGTTTTATACTTTCAATAAATAACTACAATTTACTAATTTTTCAATGAACTCCCAACTCCAAACTGAATTAACTAACATATTGCGCCATATTCATAACTATTTAGCATGTATAGAATATGCACGCCTACTTAAATTCAATTTTTCTATATACCTAACTGACATGACTCTGCTCAGAGTCGTTCTTATGAAATTATATCAAGAGAGCTGCCGAAAAAACAATGTGTGTGCACAAGAAAGAGAGTAAAACGTGTAACTGGTTATCTTTAAAAAATGAAACGTTCAATTTAAAGGTGTTTGACCTTGAACTCTAAAAAAATTTCGCCTGCGGCGCATTTCTTTCTTGTGCCGTACTACAGGTTTCATAAAAAAATTATTCTTAGCCCCCCCCAAGATGCAATCCTGGGTGCGCCACTGGTGCTTTACATTGCCATATTTTGCAATCTAAAATCTAGTATGAAACTTGTCAAAGTTTCTAGTCGAAAAAAGTATAATGTAAAACAGGCTCGCTTTGAGGCGCTACACTTGTGCCAACAATATAGTTAAGAAGTGACCTTGCTATATTACAAACTTTGCTCTTGTTTTATTTTATATATACATATACATCCTTAAAAAATTACTCTAGAGTGCTAAGAAATTATATTTTTGCTATACTTAATGATATTTTAGTAATAAATTATTAAAAATAGTCAATTTGGCCAATTTTTTACTATTTTTATATGAAATTTTCTTGACAAAAAATATTTTCTTAGCACACTCAGTAACAATGCAAGAAATCGACTGTTAAAAACAAAATTAATATAATGAAATAAATAATCAAATGCATAAATTAATTCTTATTTTCTCTAATTATTTTCCCACCAATGTATTCTGTATTGTATGAATTTTTCAATCAAATAATGCTTCGTAATAACTTATGGTAAATTTCGTATTTTTATTTTGAGCAATATAACCAGAATCGTGAATTATGATTCTAAAGCAGCAATATTGCGTTCAATAAGTGTAGAGCCTTAAAGTTAAAACAGTTTATCCTACAGAATTAAGAATAAGGAACAAGGAATAATGATTATTTCTGCAGCATAAACCGACACGACACATATGTCATAACTGTTTTAAATTTAAGACTATTCTTATTCTTAATTCTTGTTCTTAAATTTTGTGAGCATAAATTCATCTTTAGTTCTGTAGGAGAAATAATGATAAATTTTGAAGATTCAAGAGTGTAAACGAGGCAACTGGCTAATTAGAGTCCTATATTAATTTTACATTTTTTCTATTCCATTGTTTTATCTACGAAGACTGCTGCCCAAAACCAGCCAGAAACTCGTACTTTGCCGCATAGACAGAGAATTGATCTACAGATAACAAATATATTTCTATCATGAGATACTTAACCGTATGAAGTTTGCATGAATTGAACATTTTTTAGATTTTTGTAATATCCTACATTTTTTTGTTAAATTTAAACACACATTAAAATCCTTGTTGAAAAAAAAAAGTTATTTTCATTGACAACTTATGTGACTTTATTGAAAAGGTATAAGTATTACTTTATCTGATTAGGCATAATAAGTTGCTACTGTATGTACCTAATCATATAAAATAGAAAAATTATAGTGGGATTCTGTGAAAATCTGTAATTGCTACAGATCTATTGTAAAATTGTAAATATTAAACAAAATCGCAATGAAATTTATAATCATATGAACATTTTTATATTTGTCAATAAACCTTGATGTAATTTTGTTCAATATTTAAAGATTTACAAATTTGTAAAACTTATAGATTTGTACAGAATCCCACCATAAAACAGTACAACACAAGCCATTAATTATATTATTTGATAATATTTACAGAATATTTTGCAATTGTTCTTGCTGCTTGAAGAATTTCAGGCGGAGTAGTACATTGCAAGTAAAATTCTGATTTTTGTTGAAATTATTGGAGAAATGCACCGACGTGACGAATGGCACTCACGTTGTTTTTGTTTTTCATCGCAACCTTAACAACAATATTTCCAATGTATCACGATTTTACGTTAATCTTATTTTAAAAATTCCTCCTAAATTATTCTTTTCTAAGTTGTTCAGATATCTATTTGAAAATAAAATCGTATATGTTATTCAGAGCTAAAATGGCTTTATGTGTTTTAACTGGTGTAGCCAAACTACCAAACTACCAGCCTCAGCACATAAAGCTTCATTTTTGCTCCTAATAACATAATATACTATTTTGCACTTCCGGGACTAAAACTCTTCTTTAGTCTTTATTTTTAGGGACTAAGGTTCTTAATTTGATTCCAAGGGACTATTTTTCATATTTAATCCCGTTATCAAAGAATTGAATTAATTAATCCCGTTGTCAAGTAAATATGTACTACTTGTTACAAAGTATCTATGGTAACAATATAAATATTTGTCATAAAGTTTACTGTCAAAATTGCAAAATGTGTAACTATTTTGTATTCGTTGGAGGATGAAGTGCAAAATATATTTTATACCACAGGACTAAAGTACCTTTAATCCTTTAATATATAATATAATATTAGACGAGCTCTACAAAAAATAATAGATATCGTGGACTACTGAAGAAAGCTGAAAATTTCATGAACTATCATGATTTATATATGGTGCTAGCTCGGTATGGTTATATCGTAATTATGCGAGTAATTATGAGACCAAATCAACATTAGCCTGGCAGATTTTGAGTTGTTTATTGATTGCTTGCAATGACAGTAGAAATATCATTTGAATATTGTCTGTGTATTAAAATAGTATATTTCCTATCAATAATCAAATGTGAAAAATATCGTGCGAGTGTAAAGTTTGACGAACGATAGTGAGGCAACAACGAGTACTACGATATTTACTTTCGGACGAGTCATGAACGCTATTTTTTAGACGACCACAATAAAACACATAATTTATAATTTTTTAATACACACACACCATTCAAATGATATTTCTACTGGCATTTCTAGTAATCAATAAACAAATCAAAAGCTGCCTGGCTATGTTGCTTTGGTCTCATAATTACGATATAACCATACCGTGCTAGCACGATATTCAAATCATGCTAATTCATGAAATTAAATCTTCAGTAGGCTGCTGCTGCGATATCTATTATTTTTTGTAGAGGTCGTATAAATAAGTTATAAATTATGTGTTTTTTGTGGTCATCTAAAAAATAACGTTCATGACTCGTTTGAAAGTAAATATCGTATTGCTCGTGTGTTGCCTCACTCGGTTACACCTCGTTCGTCAATCTTTACACTCGCACGATATATTTCACTTTCGATTCTCGTTATGAAATATACTATACCATTCTTGTACTGCCCATAAAAGACTCGCTTCGCTATACGTTAGTACATTTTGTGCTAAGTAAACTACATTAAAATCCATTTTCTTACAATTCTTTCCTTCCTCGTTTCCCAACACTTCCAGTGTGTCCAACTCTTCAGCTCTAAAAATACCTTCCTGTCGTTTACCCGCGACGCCGGTCTGTGATTGGTTGCGGCGTCTCTCGGTGACCAATGGGGCAGCAAGACGCACGATACTCAAGTGTTTTGGTGTTTTATCCCAGGAAGGGGGGCGGGGGATATAGAAATCAGCTATAGGACTCGCGAGGATAATATAGGGTGCGGATTCGATCTGACTGTAGTAGATCTCAGATCTGTGACTAGCAAGCAACACTAGTGAGATTAAGTTTTGTGAAGTTTATTTAATAAATAATCATTAAAATGGTAGGTATAGTTGTGATATTGCTTCCCTCGTGATAAGTTTTTAATTTCAATAAAGTGGTAAACTTCTTGCAAACACAAATATCGTAATGAGTATTAATGTTGCATGTCAGAAATTATTATACTTCGAGTGAATTGTTCAAATTATAATGGATGTAACCGGTTACTTATTAAGTGTTCTGCAAAGTTGAACTATAGGCATTTCTATGTTTCGGTTCATAACGACAATTATTACAGCTACAGCTTACAACCCAACATTTTTAACTTGCTTCAAAATTTTGATGCAGCGCTCAACGTTCGCACTTATAATAGAAATTGGAATTTTTTGGAAGCGCTGATTGGTTAATTTAACACTTATCCTTATAAGTGAGTAGGTCTGAATCTAGCTTAATACAAAATGATTCACTACTTCGTGCATATAATTCTTAACTTACTGATCATGAAACAAAAAGTTATTTAAAAAAATTCGTTAATTTAAAGAGCAGTTTTCACAAGAAGCTCATTTATGAAACCTGTGGAATATTGATTATAATTTATATCTTACCAACTATGAATGGAATATAATTCAGTTTTAATTAGTTGTATGTACAATGGCAAAAATATTAAATTTATGAAATTCCATATGAAAACAGTGACCCAAAATTATTTGATTAAAAATCCTGGAAACTAAAATTGCGAAATTTGAAAAAATTCTTTCAGTTCCTTGATTAGTAAGTCATTAAAAATTAAAATATATGCACGAAGTTGTGAATTACTCTGTATACTAATGTTATTTTTAACATCTTTCTATCTTTTAAAAAGATACATGTTTTACGCATTTTGCACAATTTGAGTGTGACAGTTTCACATACTATTGCGTTCAGCAGTACTCACGGGTACTCATTGTGATTTGTAGAAACTAAATCACAGCCAAACTTACATACTAACTCGATTATAAATCAGTGTTTATGTATTAATAACAAACATTAATTTAATGATTTATTAACAAATGTTTTTTTGTTCTAGGCTGAAGACCTTCCCCCAGAACAGCTTGCCGGTAAGTCGCATAAATAAACTGAAAGTTTTAAACTTAATAAAATTCTAGCAATTCTAACTTGTGAACAGAAACAACAATTCTAACAATAACAATCGGGTTTCTAAAATTAAAACAAATTCACTAAAACAATAATAGTCAGAAAATATAGAAAACAGTTGCCAGATGCCTAACAAAAGATAAACTCCCACATGGTTATAAACAATTGCCAAACTTTTGTTTATAGTAATAGTTAACTACTTCAATAATAAACCTAACTTAACTCTTGGATTAAAAATAGAAAAATTTAAGAGTGTTGTAGTGAAGAAATTTAAACGGAAAAATAAATCGAGCTTCTTACGAACAATATTTTATTGAATTATTCTGTTAAATTCAATCATGATTATTAGGAATTTTTGAAACCACGTTTTTACTAATAATCCTAATAAAACTAGTAAAAATTAAAAAAGAAAAGTTCATGAAAAACCGAGGAAGATGATAACTTGAGAAAGTATTTGCATTTTGTAATGACATTTTACTATGAAGTATATACCTGAAAAGTAGTTTCATATTCAATAATATCAATATGTTATTGACTACTGGTAACATAAATTTACTGATGAGCATTTAAATAAGTTGCATCTTAATATGATAAATAAAATTTTAGTATGCTCTCTAAAATCGTTACTTTGCGAACTGTTTTGAGTTCGCAAAATAATATGTTAGAGGATCCAGTCCTTTCAAATAACGTAATCTTGGTAGGCAATGAGCTTTAATTTACATTTTATAGGATTATTTTTACTGATTTTCATTGTTTCATCGCTTACGTTTTTCAAAATTCTATTTTAAAGCTATATTTTAGAATAATTTCAAATAGTTATTAAACAAATTTGGAGAGCATATACTAAATTTTTGTATAACACGTACACAAATTGAGTTCTATAGGACTCACCTAATTTAAATACTCGGCTTGCGCCTCGTCCGTAAATAGATTCGTCTTCTAAAACTCTATTTTGCGTACTTGTAACATAAATTACTATTTCAGAACTCATTAAAAAAAATTGAATCTTTTTATGTTTGCATCTTCCTGGTGTTTGCATTTATGCTGAATCAAAAATTCTAGATTTGCATTTTCCTGTGAATGAATCTTTTGATGCATTTTAATATTGATAAACATTCCAGATTTGCATCTTCTGATGTTGCATTTTTCTATTTATGAATATTCTAGATTTTTATAATATTGTGCTGAATGGGCACTGTATCCTATAGGTAAAGCTGCATTCACATAAGCATTTAGACTTTAAATTTAAATTTATGTTTACGTTTAAGAAAGTTCAAATTCATGAAACTAAATACAAGTATTTACAGTGTTTGAAAGTGGAAAGTGTGAATACTCGTATTAAGTTAGATGAAATTAAACGTTCGTAAACGTAAACATAAGTGTAATGAAATGCTTATGTGAATGAGTTTTATTCTCAGTAAAAATTTGAAATCCTAACCAGTTACAGTTTACTTTGGTAGTGCAACTAGCCATAATGTTTTTTCAATTGATTTAAAATTAGCGATTAAACTAAAATCGCAGCCGTAATATCTCGGAAACAGAGCAACGAACTCTGTTAAAAATAACCAACATGTCCTACATCTTCCGCGTTAAAATTTAAAGCCGGGATTTCAACACGCGTCAACTTGCAATAATAAATTGGCTGTCGTGTTGCTGTCATTTAAGAATCGTTTATGCCAAAACTTGGACAAATATACGAGGCAATGTTTAATCTTCAATGTGAACCAGCTGTGTCAACCAAACTTTACTTTGATTGTTTTGAAATATGAATATTTTAGTGGCGGTTTTGCAAACTGTTTATTTTTCTTTGATTTTTCTATTTCTTAATTTCTTTGTGCTTCTTGGACTATCGAGGAATCTCATTTGGATTTTAGTGCTTTAATATTTTTATAACGTAGGTATTTGTTTAAAAGACAAGCAAAAATTCAAAGCATGGTACAATAAATCATTTTGCGACTTTGGTTTAAAAATCTATTAATTATTTCACAAAAAATCTTATTGTATTTGTTAAATGATTTCTAAAAATTAAAAAAGACGACTTTTACATAATTTTTACAGTCACATTTTACAATGATAAGGTTGTTCTTTTACGGCTATAGAATAAAATTTACAAAACACCTAATTGTAAATGATTTCTCAAAATTAGTTATTGTTTCAAAAGAAAAATTTAATTTTTATGTATCAATAAACGTTATATGAAGTGGATTATTAAATGATAAAAATTAGTTCCAAGTTTTACAAATTGATGTTACAGCAATATAATTTGCATTTATCGATTCAGTGATGATTCATGATTCTTCAAATTAAATTTCAGTCTGAAATTTTTATAATAATAATAATAATATAATAATTTTTAGATTTACAAGTATTGCGCCTTAAAACTTTATATTGTATTCCTAATATTATTTTACAAAATTATCTTAGAAGAAAATACCAATAAGATGATTTTATACAAGAAATCCAAATAATGTTTATTTCATTTTGTAACGTATTGACATTGGACATTTTCTAACTCATTCTGGATAGAGTTAACTTTTTTCTTCTTCCTTTGGTCCTTACTATAATTTCCACTCTTTATCTTTTAGTCCTCCGCAAGGCATTCGACGGTTTCGATCGCGACCACTCCGGGTCCATTTCTTGTGACACGGTGGCTGAAATCCTTCGTCTCATGGGTCAACCCTTCAACAAGCGCATCCTCGAGGAGCTCATTGAAGAAGTTGACGCTGACAGTAAGTTCTTAACACCAAAAACGCAAATTTAAGATTGCAAATCACTGTACTTTTTCGTCAGAAAAAGATACAAATTTGTTAGCTCGCGATTGTATGAATTTTATACATTAATAATGAAAACAGCACTAATAAACCGGATTTATTTCTACCCAGTCAATTGGATTACGAAAGTATAGTTTTTCACAAGATTAAGATTATACGTGAATAAAGATTAATAGTTCAATTAAACTCTATAAAAGTCAACTAGTTTCCACGTGTAACCCTCATGTATTTATCTTTTTTTTATCTTTTATATAGTATGGACAATGTGGGCTACTTGCATTGAACTGAAAATGAGATTTTTACACTATGAACCTAATATTAGGACTAAAATATTGGTAATAATAGAAATTTTATTTTAAACAAATATTTGATTTGTAGTAAATTGAGAAAGAAACTTTGCTGTGACGTTATTATTTTGTATAAGAGATATGGCAGCATTCTACGTCATATGACATATTGTTCAATTTTCATAATTTTTTTTTGGGTTTGTAGATAAAAATTTTGTGAAAATAAAAAATACTGGTCCCAAGTTTTTATCTCTTCTTCAAAAATATTTATTAATAAAACAAATCATGCAAGTAGCCCATTTATATATCTGCCGTCATCAACTGTGAATCATAATCCGCGTGCGACTGCCACCTTAATATAAAATTAAGTTACACTGAATATGCATTTTGTTTACACTGTCGCTTTAAAAGCAATTTGAGTGAGCTGTATGTCGCAAATCCGCATAAACCTGAAAGAGGGAAAAACTAAACTAAGGGTTGGTTTAGAATCTGGAAGACTTGAGTTCGAAGAATTCGTTACCCTGGCTGCCAAGTTCATTGTTGAAGAAGATGCCGAGGCCATGCAGAAGGAACTTAGAGAGGCCTTCAGACTATACGACAAAGAAGGTAGTTAATTCGAGCTGCTTTGCACTTAGATTGACTTGCTTTTCAAGAATAATGTTTTGAAAATTGTATCAATTTCACGACACAAAATATCAGAAAATTTAACTTAACGTTCTAATATAATAAATAAATATTTACAGAAATTATAACCAGAAAACTATTTATTTATATTGATGAAACGTATTTGAGGTTAATTGTGATGGTAGATGTTATTATAGTGGAATCCAAGCACTCGGATACAGGATATGATAGTTGCTGTACAACTGGTCATGTTGTAAACTGAAATTGTCGTAGAAAAAACAATTTTCAAAAAAACATTATTATTAAGTGCTTATGATGATCTAACGTTTGATGCTTACCTAGTTCAAAAATTAATTAATTTACCTTACCCTAACTATAGAAACCCTTAACGTATGTATTTTGATACATCCTATATGTATATTCTAATCTATTTATTTATTGTTATAGCTATTTTTAATTTTATTAGCTAAAAGTTATACACAATATAATGAAAAATAATCGTAGATAAAGTATATACCCAGGAAACACAAATATATACGTACTACATATATATCATGTAGCAGCCATTATATCAAAGTAAATTGCGATGTCACTCATACATATAAAAACTTGTTATTTTTAATCAAAAATGTCCGCCACAACCCTATATAACAATCATATAATAATCATATTCCAGATTTACGTCATAATTATATAGCGCTGATATAGATATTATGTAGTTTTATAATTGATTTTGATTTGGATTGTTTTCAATTTTTTTTAAAAAGGAGACACTCTTACGGCCTAAAGTTGTATGTTTATTTGTAAGGCACTATGTATATATTGCAATTTAAATCTAGACAATTACAACAATTTCTAAACGTCCTCGTTCTTCAGTGGGATTCGAACTTGCGATCTCATTGCTGACAACTAGCGCCTTAGCCCGCGCGACCATCCTGGTTTGTTGATTTATAACGAATGATAGTTATAGCAATAATACCAGTATTTTTAATTACGTACGGGATTTACAAAGCTATATTAAGTATATTGTGTATATTTTGTACTACCTACTGGAATCAAAATATATACCTTAAAATTTTATTTGACGTATTAAAAAGTACAATTCTATAGTTGAAAGACTACATATTTCTTTACAAACCAAACAAATTATTTGAAAAAAATAAATTATGTTTACTAAACAAAAATATATTTTCCATTATTGAAAGATTTTATTTATTTGAAATAAAAAAATTACTAATAGGTTATCACACCGACTACCGACTTTGTGCGCATGAACTTCTCCAGCCGCATAGTTGCTTACAAATATAAGAATAAAATTTTATTTAAATAAATAAACTGGCACTGGTAACAAAAAAATGTTGCATGCGTACAGATGACATAAAGTAATCTAAAAATATATAATAAATTAATAAAATTCTTATATAAATGGAATATAATATTCAAGTAGAATACATACAATGTAACTATCTTCAAATAATATATTTAACTATATAAAGAGTATATTATTTGTGTTATATAATTGAGATATATTTTGACATAGATAATATATTCTATTAATAATATCGTAGAGATATTCCACAGTGAGAAATATTATGTATAGTCTACATAAAAATGCTATATTATATTGAAATTTCTTTGTGATATCTTAACTATATAGATTTTACAAGTGTGTTTGCTGGGTATAATTTGACTTGAATTTAATGACAACCGTAAATTATTTTAATTGTTTTTAATTCTTTAATACAATTTTAATTTAAAGATACTTTATTGTCTATGTCAATAGCAATAAAACTGCAATTATTATATTAAACTATCTCGTTTTTGATTAATGAAATGAATTCAAATATGACAATAATCATTTTGTAATTTTATACTGAAATTAGTGCGTGTAACATTGACATAGCAGTATTATTTACAAACTTCTTTCGTTGAAGCTATTTGCGTCATCTTGAGAATGATTAACACTCTAGCGAATGAACTTTAAATGAACTCTAACAAACTGACATGTTCTCATTAAAGTTTTGGCCGGTGTCCAATATTTAACTGCAGGACTCGACTACACACCTTCTTAGAATTTTACACGCATTTCTCTGTTGTTGTTTTAACTACCTACTTTATGAAGAAATTTACTAAAATTTGTGGGGGAAATGTTTGAGGAAATTTATTTGAGATGCAATAACAAAATAAAATAAAATTTATTATGTTTTGATTCAGTGAGTCAGACATTCATCAAATGTTGAAAAAGTACCAAAAAGAATTTAACTAGCTTTTTAGGTTTATCGTTTTGGCAACGCGGTTTATCTAGAATGATTAATATTAGGTGAAATTTATAATTTTGCAGACAGTTTTTATAATTTATTAGAGTAAATATGCCGTGTTTTATAATCATTAATAATCTTACATATATAAATTTTTTCGGAATTATTTTGCGCTCTTTTCAACAAATGTTTAATCATCCAGAGTGTTGCGTTTTAGCCTTTCGCAGACTTTTCTCTCTGCTTTGTATTGCTTTTGCTAACAACTTATTCCGATATCTTTCTTCTATATTTCTTTTCATTTCTTAAAAGGCAACGGCTACATTCCCACCTCATGCCTTCGTGAAATTCTCCGAGAACTCGATGACCAGTTAACAGATCACGAGTTGGACATGATGATTGAAGAAATCGACTCCGATGGATCTGGCACCGTTGACTTTGATGGTAAGCATAACTTCAAAATGGATTATTATTATTTATTTTATTTTTATGGGCTAAAACTGTTCACACAACAATTCTTTGAGGATTCTTTCATGCTTCTGAACCTGAGAAAAAATCTACTGTGACCACCACAGTACTTAATAATTTGCTTTCGTAAAAGCTTTAATTTATATATTATGCAGCAAATATTAAATAAATCTTTCTTTTTTCTTCGCAAGATTTAAGTAAATTCCATAACTTTCGGAATAATTGGAATTACATGTAACCATCGTATATAATATTGTTTTTGATTCTTCGACTAGAATTCTTTCCTAGAGAGCTTTAATTTGATAATACATTTGACAAAATTTGGCTAAACTTATGTCCCCAAGAGCTTTAAATTAATATTAAACTCGGTTTAATATGAATTATTTATTCAAAAAAACAATCGAGGATCTTTTAAATGTTATTTTTATTGTCTACTATAATTCTTTTCCCGAGAGCTTTAATTTGATACCACACACTCGATAGTATTTTAACAAAAACAAAAAAATCTTAGTTTATAAAGTTGTTACCACTGGTTGAATAAAGCTAATTAACGAAGTTCAGTCAGTTTTTGACTCAAGATCGTAAATATAAAATTTCAATCCAAAATCCCAACGCGTTTTTAAGTTATCCAACATCCAGAACAGGCCCACAGACCGACTTATGTTATGTTTTTTGGGTTCAGTCGGGTTTAAATGTGAAGATTCATTAAAATCTCGAACTTTAAAAAAATCACGATTACAATACTTCCCCCTATTACATAGGTCGGGAAAGTACAAAATCCTGGTGAGAATCGTCTGTCAAATAGCGACGCCGTTAAAATTGAATCTTTAATGAACCTTGGAAAAGAAGAATTTATAATTCATTGATAGCTTCAAAACAGTGAATCTCTTTTTTACCTGGATTCAAAAGCACGAAAGACCCCTCAAAGAATACATGTGTAAAATTTTAAGTAATTTAGTCAGAATCATTAAAATTGTAACTATTGATGCCACAACAATCAAAAGTATTTCAGGAGAAAAATAGCTGCAATAATTCGTTTCTCACTCCAGTATTTCTCAATATTTCTCAGAATAGGCCCGTTAATTACAGGCGTGTTTCTCAATCAAAGAACGATTCTTCGTACGCACTTCCATGCGTCTAGTTAGCTATGGTGTCTAAGCCGACTGAAATATAAATAGTCCAGGTCTATTTCTGTTGTTTACGACTTGTGGTGCACTAGTTAACACTTTGATATGTGGAAATGCATCATATAGCCGGTTTTAAGATGGTGAATGGTGTCGAATTACGAAATGCGAAGATGGGTAGTCTAGATTTCAATTCAATCTAAATTAATAAATACGGTTTTTTCGAACTTTTCAACACACGAAATCAAATTTAAATTGAATCCATTACTTATTGGCTAAATTATTTCAGTGTTTCTATTAAAATTTATTTGAAAGTTGAGCTTTTATGAAAAATAATACACTGTGGAATAATAATTTTAATTTCCACAACATTTTTGTTAAAAATAAACATATTTTTACTAATATATAATTAATGTAATTTATATAAAATTTTGGGTCTTTTAATAATCTTTAAAAAAATTATTTATGTTTTACAGAAATAATACAACTGCACTTTGTACTTTTAAACTGTAGGTATCTTTTTTAATATTTGGAAACAGCAGAAATAAAGATCAGACTTAAAAAATAAAAATATATATCAAGTAAATCATAATTTTCATAAAAATGTGAACAAATTTCTTAAATTCTAATAAAATATTTTTTATATTCAACAAAATATTCAAATAGAAAATGTTGGCATCCTGAAATTGAATAATATGTAAGAAATAAAACGAACAATCTGGAATAAAAGACAAAATTTTATTGTGTAAAATACAAAAATCATTCCACATGCTCATGTACACCTAAGTAAAATCTCTAATACAACATCAACATCAAAATAGACTTAACAGCTAAAATTTAAAATATCTAACATTAAAACTAAATATTGTAATTTCTTTATAGAATTCATGGAAATGATGACTGGCGAATAAGGTGCGTCTACGCTATCATTCAACCTCAGTCATCCTTGTGCAAATTCCTCAAAAGACACAAAGTTTTGAGTGGTGCATTTTATTGTTTATAATAAACAGATAATCGTGTGATTTAGTCTTAAATATCTTTGTAATGTGCAAGTTAAGCTTGGATAATCATTTTTGTTGTATTATTAAGAATAAAAGATAGATGTAATTTTTCACTAATTTGTGTATTTTATTCTTTATTTACAATAAACGAATAGAGTTGATCTGATGACTAGACAATATCCTATCCTTACTTGGACCTTTCAAAATAGATTCTTATTAATAAAAATAATTTGTTTGTAAATAATTTTTTATAAGCTTTAAGTTCGATGGCATCTTTTAAAGATATGACAGGTACTGGTGGTACTTATATAATTTTAAGTACCTTTTAAAATAAACATTGTGAAATCAAATTTAAATTATGATTTTTAAATAAATTAGGGTAAAAACTTTGAAGGTATAATATTTTGATATATTTAAAATAGATTTTTCACGAAAATTAATTAAATTAAATTTTTATTAATAGGTAATTGATTGTTCTAGTTTAAATACTTAATCAGTGGCACTAAATAATGTTAAAAATTTAGTCTCACATTTTGCAAAAACTGACTAAAGGCTAGTTTAAGATGCAATTAATTTAGATTTAAAATTTACAATTTTTTGTCGGGTTTACGTTGGATTTTATATTCCTGAATCTGACCAATCAGAAGGTGTCGCGTGATTTTGACGTTTCATTAATTCAAATTTTAGATGAAGAAGATGATTATATCAAATATATCGGAAATATTAATCTTCATTCAAAAAATAATCTTGAAACCAACTGATATTAATAATATTCGCCTGTGATTGGATAGATTTAAAATTTAGATTTAGAAATATGCTCATAAATTTCTTAAATTTATCATGAACCAGCAAAAGTAGATAATTATGTACATTTCATATTTTTAAATCTGAATTCGTAAATTAAATGCATAATAAACCAACCGTAAGAATAAGAACATTAAAATTTATATACCTTCAAAAAAATTTACTCTTATTTATATAAATAATAATAATTATTATATCATAATCCTTTTAACAAAACAATAATTATTGTATTGCATTTCATTGTATTTCCTTTAGGTCAAAAAAGTTAACACCCGGTATAAGATGATAAATAGTTTAAAATGCATTAAAATTATTGTTGTTTTGTCACTAATTAAATTATTACGCATTTTAGTATTGGTTTACGTAATAAACAAATTTACAATCGTATCGTGAACAAAACTGTTTACCTCATTAAAAAAATCGTCTGTAATAAAACCGTATTTTCGGTACATTTTCCAAACAGTCTGTATCCATTAAATTTTTGGCACATGCCAATGGCAACATTATTTTTAAGTTTACGATTTAAATTTTCAATGTAAACATTTTTATTACAACATTCAAAATTGCAAATTATAGCTGCTTAATTGGCACTAAATTATGAACCTTTTGCAGCAAGCATAATAAGAAATTGACGGCATTTAAATCTAACTTCAAATGCTAAAGTTGGTCCTAGGAAACTTTACCTTATGGGGTTAAAATTGTAAAGTTAAAATATTATTTGATTGTTTAATTTAAATATCTGAAAGCTGATTGCACAAATACGAATTAACTCTCAAAATAAAAAATTCAAATAAAGAACCCTCTAGGTGATTCACAACTGCATGCATACATTTTAATGGCATAAATAGTGCTCAATTTACTTATCACGGCACTTAAAGAATTATTTCAAAATTATCAATTTAAGTTTCCCGGTTTTTTAATCAAACAGTTTTGGGCCACTGTTTTCGAATGGAATTTCATTATTTATTATTATTTCCATTGCACAATTAATTAAAATTTATTCTATTTTACAATCAAAAATATAATTATTTCAAATATGTGTTTCTTACGAAAACTGCTCTTAAATTAGCAAATTTTAAAAAAAATATTTTTGTTCCATGATCAATAAGTTGAGTACTATGAAAATATATGCACAAAGTTGTGAATCGCTCTGTATACTAAGTGAATGCATAAGTATCAAGTTTAATAGCTTATCATTTAAAATTAATTACATTTTAGTTAAATATGCAATTGCAAGAACAACTAATGTACAGTTCTAAATTAAAGTAAATGTAATATGTAAACTAAAAGCTAAAACTATTTAATTTAATTTAAAAACTGCAAATTGAAATAGAGAGTTTAAAAAAAATTCTTCCAGTTACTTGAAATATGACTATACCAGCATCGTTATTTTTCTAACATTTATAATTAGTTATTATTATCGTTTCCAATTTATAAAATAGTTATTTTTCCAAAGCTGATGTTAAATTATTTATCGACTGTTTTGAGTCGATAAAGTAATACTTTAACCGCCAGGATAGATACTGTAAAATTTGAGTAGATAATTTGCATCCTCTGTGAAAAAGTAGGATGATGAAAAACATTACAAACTTCGAAATTGCGTTTTGATAATAATTGAATTTAAAATTGATTTTATTATATTTTTTCTTTCATCAGCTATAGAAAAAATATAATTTTATACACGACGATAAAATTATATTATCGACTCGAGAAAAATAATTAACTCCCTCCTTCGTCGCTTGTTAATTAACATTTTTCTTCCGTCGATAAAATATGTAGGTATTTTATCGAAGAAGAAAGTGTTAATTTAGAAGCGACGAAGGAGCGAGTGAATTATTTTTCTCGAGTCGATAATTTTATCGTCGTGTATAAAATTATATTTTTTCTATAGCTGATGTTAAAGAAAAAATAAGAAAACCAATTTTAAATTAAATTATTATCAAAACGCAATTTCGAAGTTTGTAATGTTTTTCATCGTACTTTTTTCACAGAGGATGCAGAAATTTGTGAAAAAAGACAAAATGTAAAAAAATCTCTAATTTTACTTTACTCAAATTTCACTTTATCTATCCTTGCGGTTAAAGTGTTACTTTATCGACTCAAAATCAGCTTTGAAAAAATTAAATTGAATGTTTTATGGCTAGCTTTGTAAAAGAATAAACTTTTAATAAGGTAAAATAGTTGTTTGCTATAAAACGTTAGTGTAACGTTGCTTAACTAAATTGCTTCTTTTTATAACTTTTTACTCTTATCTTACACTATATTGTAAATTCTGACTTGAAGTTGAAGTTAACTCGTGTTTATGCAGCCCCTTCGTAGGTACATAATGTCATAAGCTGCTTTTTGGCATTAAGAAATATAATTATATTTAATAAAATACTCTTTTCTATCTTACATTTAGAACTTGAAGAATTGAGGGAATTCATTGGTAATTTCTCTGACGAGTTGTTGATCTTGCCGACTAGACTCTGTCTCTTCACAAAATATCCGCGTAAAGCATTTATGTATATCTTCGTATCGATGTTTGTGTTCTGAGTAGTTTGTGTTCCGCATGACTCGGCGACATAGCTCGAGGTACTGTTGACGTCTCTGGAACAGTCAAAAATATGATGTGGTTAGCACATCACTCACAACCTTTATTTGGCAGCGCAAATTTTTCCTAAATAAAATTTCAGACCGCAGTTATTCCTAAACGTAGTTGTTGGTAAACTAAACGCAATATGACTTAAATATATTTATTCCTACTCGTTATTTCTAATCGTAAAGCCTCATTCACATAAGCGTTTAGTGTAAAGGTTTACATTTATATTTATGTTTAAGAAACACAGCATTCACATAATGAACTTAAAATACTTTAGCAAGTGGTAAACATAAACTTAAAGTTTAGAGTATTCAAACTTTAGTGTTAGAAAGTGAAAAGTGTGCATGCTCGTATAGCTACATGAATTTAAACATTCTTAAACGAAACATAAATGTAAACCTTTTCATATGTGAATGAGGCTTAATTGTTGCTAAACTAAACGCAATTTGACTTATATATATATATATATTCCTATTGCTAGTTATTCCTAATCGTAATTTTTACTAAACGCAATTTTTCTTAATCGTCCGTATGAATAGATAATAATATTAAATGTTTCTAAAATCATGCATGTGACTAACCAATCAAATCTATATTGGATGTAAATTTGTAAACACAATATTAGTAATTTGCCCATCGCCAAATGCGCAAATTGAAAAACAAACATTTATAAAATTATTTTTTCGTATTTAAATAAACATTCCACGCCTTATTTCATATAAACAAATATCTAAAAATATTCAAATTATAAATATTTTCACACAAAAGATAAAAATATTCATAACTGACACAGAGACAAATCTAGAAACTGGCAGAGGCCATAGAATGTGCAAAATAAATAAATGATTTTATACTTATAATATTTCATTTCACAATCATATTATCAACATCAGCACAATATTCATAAAAACAGTTTGGGTTTACTGAACTAAAATCAAATAATATTTTAAGCACAATATTCTTAGAGGAATAAATTAAACCTGTAAACCTCGTTATGCTTTAGGACCGAATTTGTAAGTTCAGTCTATAGATTGTGTGTACTTGAACTTTTTAATGCGTAAAAACACCGCGCTGACAAGGACCAAGCGATCATAATAATATAATATTAATAATTTAATAAAATGCATTAAATTATAACATTTATTTTGGCATGTACAGCAGTACAATTTTGCATTTTTGTCGTACTAGTCCACTAACGAACACGTTTATGGACAGTAAACAGTGTCTTAAAACAAGGTAATATGATGCAGTCGAACATAAATACATAAACACGTCAAATAAAATTAAAATTAAAGATTATATTTGAAATGAACTGACCTTATCACCAGTAGATAAATCCGACAGCTGCCTTACAGTAATGTCAATCAGCACTTTAATATCATTGGTATAAAATAGTAAGGCCGTAGTCTCTCTTGCAAACATATCTATAAACAATTTTAGTAACGCATGTGGCGGCGCTGGTTCGTGGTCAAATATTCTTACTGGATCCTCTGAAAGATAAGATAATACTTATTTACTTTACTAGTAGGCAAAGTAAGGTATTACCCATGAGAAAAATCTTAGCTCACGAGGCCGAAGGCTTAATGAGATAATTTTCTCGAGTGGGTCATTCCTTTTTGCCCATGTGTGAAGTATAACATGTTATCCAACACCTCCTAATAACTGCTTGAATATTTTAAAAATATTATGTTCTAACCAAAAACATCGTTACTATGGTGACTTCCAACAAGCAAAGTAACAATTTACCCACTAATGGGTATAATTTTGAATAAAACCACTAGTTCTTCTTTTCCTTTGCTTGTTTAAAATCACCATAGCAATGATGTTTTTATTAAGAGGTGTTGGATAAATCTCACAAATCAGACAAAATACTACAAAATTCGCCAAATAAACAAAAAAGTAGGAGACTTCTGAAAATTTGCAGTTATAAAAAAATTGAACATTAAAGATGCCGATGAGTCCCGAGTAACAGAAAGTGTGCTCGAGCCGCCATATTGAAAAAAAAAAAAATTTTCAAAAAAAACTCGGTAACAGTACATTTTACGGTAAACATTGTTATTATGATAGCTTATAAATTTTCTTACAAAAAGATGCTATAACTTTTAGACATAGAAGTAACAGTTTACGAGAAAAACGAGAATAGTATATTAAAACATAAGTTAGGGAAGGCGACATTTTCTAGCAAGAGTTCAAAATTCGCACACGAGCGCGTAGGCGCGATTGACCGAACGAACGAGTGCTAGAGTAGCCTTCCGTAACGAATGTTTTAGACTATTTTCTCTGTTTAGGAAGTTTTTGATTTAATTTGAATTATTTATTTATTTGGCAGTTTCCATTGGTGAATTTTTTTAGAAAAATAATTACGTATGTGACAGTAATTTGTGCTCGACAATTGATCAGTTTTGTTTGTTGCCTGGGTGTTTTTTATTTATTTATGTATTATTAAGCCTCATTCACATAAGCATTTAGTTTTAAGGTTTATATTTATGTTTACGTTTAAGAAAGTTTAAATTCATATAACTAAATACGAGCATTCACACTTCCCACTTTCAAGCACTGTGAATAATGCTCGTATTTAGTTAGATGTATTCAAACTTTCTTAAACGTAAACATAAATGTAAACCTTAAAAGTAAATGCTTATGTGAATGCAGCCTTAGAATTTGTTTTAGATAATAAAATAAATTAAAATGTCAGATAGAAAAATTTATGAATGAAGCACCCAACAGAGACTATTTTTCAATAAAAGTAAGCTAAGTAATTTAGTAATTACATTTAAATTATAATTTTACAATATTTTTAGGTTCTGCTAATAATGGGTTATTCCGGCGTGTGCAGAAGGGATAAATTTACTAATATTATGTTAATAGGTACCATTGAGTACAAAATTAATTAAATTTTTCTAACATTAAAAACTCAAACCAATGGTCCAAGATGATTTGCAAACGAATGAAGTTTGGATTAATTTAAACAAAAATTATGTTAATTTTGAGACAGGCTGTAATAAAAAAACAAGATTAGTATTATATTAATATTATTTAGTTTATCTTTATATGAAATATAAATATTTATTCAGTTTGTAAGTTTAATTTGATTCAAATTATTAAAATTAACGTCAAAAGTGAATCTCGTTATTTCAAATTTTTCGTGACTCGTTGCCTAGATATTTTCTTTATTTAATGCAAAAAAAATTTGTTTCATGATCAACACGTCGTACAATTTATACCCTTTCATTTTTGACCTAAGTTGTGGAACATCCAGTATATTATTTTTAATTTCTCAGAGAGGCCTGGTTTAACCTCAATTTTAACATACAAAATACTAAAAAATGTATTTTTAAAATTTTTTGTGTTTAGTCAATTTTTATTACTGAAAAAAATGAAGATATCGACTTCCGGTTTCCGGTATTGGATTCCTTATACATGATTCTACAAGATACATTATTTTTAAAACTTTTTCCGTCGATCATTTATTAATGAGTATCATTAATGTAAAAAAATCATACATTAATGACCCTCTATTAATGCATAACTTTTATTAATCAACGATTTTTTTAATGTGTTCAACACACGTAATATAGTATATTAGCTAGCAGTAAGTTGTAGAAAAATGCTTAACAGAATTAAACGAGATGATTTCGACAGTTTTAGCTTAATATTATTCACGAAAAACTGATGTTCAGCAGTACCAAACTTTACTAACCTAACATATTTGTCATGGAATAAAAATTAGATTTTCTCCAAATTTAAAAGATATGATCAACGGAAAAATATGTGTTAATAGACGAATAATAATCTCGACAATTAACGCGTTCGCTTCTCTCACGCGTTAAAATGTCTCAATTATTAATCGCTCTCATTAACACACTAGTTAAAGGCCTCTTGGTTGAGCTGATTATTCAAAGATTTTGTGCGAGAGAAAATAGTGAAATTTTAGTATTTTTTTTTGTTTCCTGTGTTTAATCAACTCTAATTTCTGACCGGATTAAGATATCGACTTCCGGCTTCCAGCATTGGATTTCTCGGATATTTTTCTATAAGACGCATTATTTTAAATACATTTAAGGACCTTAATTAAGCCGCAATTAATTGTTTTACGCATAGAGAAAATAGTGACATTTTAGTATTAATCAACTCTAATTTCTAACCAGATTCAAATATCGACAAAGTTAAGTCATGATTTCATTAACTTCGTACTACCAAAATATATTTTTTCACTTAAACTGTTACTGCTAAGTAAAAAAGTTATACCATCTTTTTGTAGGAAATATTATAATAACAATATTTACCGTTTTTTTGAAAAATTATTTTATTTCAATATAGCGGCTCGAGCACACTTTCTGTTGCTCGGAAGTCTTCGGAATCTTGGATGTTACATATTTTTCTATAAATTTGTAAATTTTCAAAAGTCTCCTACATGTTTTGTTTATTTTATGCAATTTTCCTGGACTAAAATAATTTTATCCAGGATTTAGCAGGATGATTTATCATTCTCACCTTCTCTGTTCAGAAGGAGAAGAATTTTCTCTGTGAAAGTTTTGGCAATGGTTTGTTCAGCAAGAGCTTTGAGAATTACGTTGTCGGATTGAGAAATAAATTGTAAATTAAAAGCTAAAATGAAATTTAGGAATAGATCAGGAATTTGTTCATCGATGTCTGTGTCGGGCGGTGATTCTATTGCGTTGAGAATGAATATTATGAAGTCCAGACCAAGGTGTTCTGAAAAAAATAATTAAAACGTAGATAAAAAATAAATACATATTTAAAATTGTAATATAATTGGTTTCAAATTATATACCTAAATGGGTAATAGGCATTTGTTCGCCCATAGAAAATATCATCGTTAGTAAAAGACAAGAATAGTTTAATCTGGAAATATTTCTTGGATTTGCTCTCATATCTCTGAAAAATAAAAAAATGGATTAGAATAATCGAAGCAAATGTAGCAAATGCTACTGCAAAACTTCACGAGAGTTTAACAGCAAGAATTGCTCATTGAAATGAAAGTTTTCTACGTGAGTCGCAAATGAGTGTCCAAATCATTTGAATGATTAAAAAAATTTTAAGAAACATCTACAGGCTACATTAAAAGCTCACAATATGTGAGTCTGTCACAGAAAAGTTGGGTAATAGACGTGAAAGATATGTATGTTATTTATTTTATGGTGTAAATTTTTTCGTCAACGATAACTCCAAAAATATCAAATCTTTAATAGCCAAATTTAAGATTTTAATATGATTCAGTCAACGACCTTACATAGTCTAGACACAGTATGCAGGCCAAAGTGTAGGCATGGAGATGAAGCCAACATCATATAGACAAGGGGTGCGCGGGAGGGGTTGAGTTTCCCCCATAACTCTTATTGCGGGTTGCATAAGATATGTTTTGATAAATGACTTTTAAATAATAGGTATATATTAAAATCGATGAAAATGCTACATACATACGTGCTCCTTCTGTTATTACTTAATATAATTTACAAATTGCTTCTATTATTTATATTTCTTAAGATAAATGCATCTAAAATTTAGAATTGTAAACGTCAGTTTGACATATATAGTCATTTGTTGAACGTTTATTGTAGTCCATGAGCCAAACCCGAAAATGAGCTAAATTGGTACCACCTGGGGTGGCAAATGCTGACTATGATTTTTTTGTTCAGTTTTATGTGTAGATCAAGAATAAATGTGATAGCAATGTCTAAGTAGTAGCTTTATGGCACAAAATAACGATTTTTATAGTAAATAGTGATTTTTCATCATCAAATTATAAAAAGGTACCAATCAAGGTGGCACATGCTATCAATGTTTTTATTTTTCAGTTTTGTGTTTAGATTAAGAAAATATATGATAGCACGGACTATGGAGTAGCTTTTTGCAAAAAAACAATTAAAAAAAAGAAATTTTAGTATTTTTAAATTTTTGTGTGTTTAATCAACTCTAATTTCTAAACGGATAAAGATATCGACTTCCGGTTTGCAGCGTTGGATTCTTCAGTAAATTTTGCGTAAGATACATCATATTAAATTTTTTGTTAGGCCTTTGATAACCCAAAATATAATTATTATCTTCAACTGATAATTGCAAAATTTAAGAATTTAAAATATTTTTTGTGTTTAATCAACTTTACTTTCTGAACGGAGAAAGATATCGACTTCCGGTCTGCGGCTTTGGATTCTTTAGTAAATTTTACGTAAGATACATTATATTGAATTTTTGTAAGGCCCTTTTAATAACCCAAAATTTAAATATTATCTTCAAGTGAAAATTGAAAATTAAATAATTTTAAATATTTTCTTGTGTTTAATCAACTCTACTTTCTGAACGGATAAAGATATCGACTTCCGGTTTGCGGATTTAGATTCCTTAGTAAATTTTACGTAAGATACATTATATTAAATTTTTTGTAAAGTCCTTGATAACCCAAAATTTAATTATTATCTTCAAGTGAAAATTGCAAAATTTAAGAATTTTAAATATTTTTTGTGTTTAATCATCTCTACTTTCTGAACGGAGAAAGATATCGACTTCCGGTTTGCAGCGTTGGATTCCTCAGTAAATTTTGCTTCATATACATAATATTAAATTTTTTGTTAGGCCCGTGATAACCCAAAAGTAAAATAAAAGTTGATTAAGGCGGTACACTTGTGACAAAAATATAGTGAAAAAGTGACCTCGCTATATTTCAAATTGTGCCCCTGCTATAACACCTACACTGTTCATATTTTATATATGGTTAGTTGAAAGATGACTCTAGAGTACTATGAAGCTATATTTTTTAAATACTTAATAGTTTTTTGGTAATAAATTAATAAAAACAGTCTATTTTGCTAATTTTTCACAATTTTTTTAACTAGTTGTATAATTTTTTTGACAAAAAAACTTTCCATACCACTCTTCTGATCAATGCAAGGAATCGATTATTTCAAACAAAACTAATTAAGATGCATTCATAAAGCCACGATTTGAAATATTAAAAAGCAAAAATTAATTCTTATTTTCTCTAATTGTTGTCGCAACAATGTATACAAATTTTTCGGACGAATAATGTTTCGTAATTATTCATGGTAAATTTCAGATTTTTATTTTGAGCAATATAGCCATAATCGTAAATTCTGATTCTATTGCAGCAATATTGCAGTCAACAAGTGTACCGCCTTAAACAAAAGAAACTTTTAAAATTCTAAAATTTTACAATTTTCTTTCGGAGAAAATAATTAAATTTCGGATTATTAGAGGTTTTTAAAAAAAATAGTACAATGTATCTTACATAAAAATGTCCCAATGCTGCAAACCGGAAGTCGATATCTTTATCCGTTCAGAAAGTAGAGTTGGTTGAACACAAAAAATATTTTAAATTCTTAAATTTTGAAATTATCACTTGAAGATAATAATTAGATTTTGGGTTATCACGGGCCTAACAAAAATTTAGTATCATGTATCTTACGCAAAATTTACTGAGGAATCCAACGCTGCAAACCAGAAGTCGATATCTTTCTCCGTTCAGAAAGTAGAGATGATTAAACACAAAAAATATTTAAAATTCTGAAATTTCGCAATTTTCACTTGAAGATAATAATTAAATTTTGGGTTATCAAGGACCTTACAAAAAATTTAATACAATATGTCTTACGTAAAATTTACTAGGGAATCCAAATCCGCAAACCGGAAGTCGATATCTTTACCCGTTCAGAAAGTAGAGTTGATTAAACACAAGAAAATATTTAAAATTCTTACATTTTGCAATTTTCACTTGAAGATAACAATTAAATTTTGGGTTATCAAGGACCTTACAAAAAATTTAATATAATGTATCTTACGTAAAATTTACTAAGGAATCCAACTCCGCAAACCGGAAGTCGATATCTTTATCCGTTCAGAAAGTAGAGTTGATTAAACACAAGAAAATATTTAAAATTATTTAATTTTCAATTTTCACTTGAAGATAATATTTAAATTTTGGGTTATTAAAAGGGCCTTACAAAAAAATTAAATATAATGTATCTTACGTAAAATTTACTAAAGAATCCAACGCCGCAGACCGGAAATCGATATCGTTATTCTTTCAGAAAGTAGAGTTGATTAAACACAAAAAATATTTAAAATTCTTAAATTTTGCAATTTTTACTTGAAGATAATAATTAAATTTTGGGTTATTAAAAGGGCCTTACAAAAATTTAATACAATGTATCTTACGTAAAATTTACTGAGGAATCCAACGCCGCAAACCGGAAGTCGATATCTTTATTCGTTCAGAAAGTAGAATTGATTAAACACAAAAATTATTTTAAATTCTTAAATTTTGAAATTATCACAAGAAGATAATAATTAAATTTTGGGTTATCAAGGGCCTAACAAAAAATTTAATATAATGTATCTTACGTATAATTTACTGAGGAATCCAACGCTGCAAACCGGAAGTCGATATCTTTATTCGTTTAGAAATTAGAGTTGATTAAACACACAAAAATTTAAAAATACTAAAATTTCTTTCTTTTTTTTTTTAATTGTTTTTTTCTGCAAAAAGCTACTCCATCATCCGTGCTATCATATATTTTCTTGATCTAAACACAAAACTGAAAAATAAAAACATTGATAGCATGTGCCACCTTGATTGGTACCTTTTTATAATTTGATGATGAAAAATCACTATTTACTATAAAAATCGTTATTTTGTGCCATAAAGCTACTACTTAGACATTGCTATCACATTTATTCTTGGTCTACACATAAAACTGAACAAAAAAATCATAGTCAGCATTTGCCACCCCAGGTGGTACCAAAAAAGTAATTGGCTCTGGACTATTGTATAATTTGCTAAGAAGTGTGTAAAGTAGGCAACGAGCAATGATCCTTATGGGGGAAACTTGTACCTCCCCCGCCTGCACATGATGGCTTCAATAAATTCCGAGTATACTTTGTCTAGATTATACAGGGTGAGTCATCGAAATGCCCGTCGTCGATATCTCCCTTGTCGTTAAAAATACAGCACAAATTTATTAACAGAATTTTTCGTCTACTCAAGGAGCATAACTTAAAATTATTTTCACATATACAGGGTGTTGCATAACAACTTGGCAATAATTGTTCGTCTTTTTTCAAATGAAACACCCTATATATTTTTATATATTTTGAATTGTATTTTATTTACTTACACGAACATATAAATTTCATTTTAGTTTTCCGCGGCGTTGCAAAGTTATTCAATTTTTTCTCTAAAAAAAGCGGAATACACGTATTGTTTTATAAAGGCGTACTGAAGTTATTTTAATAGTAAAAATTATGAATTTTTTTTTCTGAACAACTGTAACTATACTCTTTGTTCTGACATAACTTTTTTTTAATGTTATTATACAGGGTGTTCAGTACAGATAATCAAATTTAGTCAATTTCAAATGGCTATAACTCGTCATTTTCAAATGGAACACCCTATATTTTATTATTCTCTTGTGTGTATTTTTGCATCTTCTTATGTTATAAAGGGTGTCCTATGCATAAAAACATTAATTTAATTAATTTCGAAATTAATGTTTTTAGGCATACGACACCCTTTATAACATAAGAAGATGCAAAAATACACACAACAGAATAATAAAATATAGGGTGTTCCATTTGAAAATGACGAGTTATAGCCATTTGAAATTGAGTAAATTTGATTCTCTGTATTGAACACCCTGTATAATAAAATTTTAAAAAAGTTATGTCAGAACAAAGAGTATAGTTACAGCTGTACAGAAAAAAAAATTCCTAATTTTTACTAGTATAATAACTTCAGTGCGCCTTTATAAAACAATACGTGTATTCGGCTTTTTTTTAGAGAAAAAATTGAATAACTTGGCAACGCCGCGGAAAACTAAAATGAAACTTATATTTTCGTATAGGTAAATAAAATACAATTCAAAATATATAAAAATATATAGGGTGTTTCATTTAAAAAAAGACGAACAATTATTGCCAAGTCGTTATGCAACACCCTGTATATGTGAAAATAATTTTAAGTTATGCTCCTCAAGTAGACGAAAAATTATGTGAATAAATTTATGCTGTATTTTTAACGACAAGGGAGATATCGATGACGGGCATTTCGATGACTCACCCTGTATATGGTCGAAGGATTCAGTATAAATTCACCAACCGAAAGCTCGATGAAACAATTCGATAAATAACTTTTTTACGACAATTTTTGGTAATTAAAAATGAAAGAAAATAGAATTAAACCTGGCTAGTTCCATGGGCAAAACGCTGCCCAGCATAATGCTGACAACAGTTGCATCCAAACTGCACATGACACCAAATGCTTGGAGTAGCAGCTGCCTTATGGACCACCGAGTTTCCATTTGGTAATACTGTATCAATGTGAAAACTGCGTGGTACTGCTCGTCTGCTATCACGTGACGGCTTATGCTGGCGTCTGCATTCGACTAAAACATGGATTTATAATCTATAAAGGTTCATTCACAGCTATGAAAATAACAATAAAATTACACATAAAAATAAGAATCTAACACATAAGATTCTTATGAAAGTGTTCATAGCAGCCTTAAATAAAAATAAACATAAGTCATTTTAGCAATAATTATACATCACACTTACAATTCACTTTTAACAAGTTTATACTATTCCACATAAATTTTACTATCTGAATGAATGCTTGACACAGCTAGCCAAGTATACAGGATGTTTCACAACTTAAAGCAAAAAATTGTAACAGATGTAACAATTTTTTCACCAATCTCTCTAATTGACAGATGCTTATGTTTATTACTCCAGTCATTTGAGGGAAAAATTTCCCTTACCTGGAACTAATTAACAAAATTCAGTTCCAGTCTTCAGCACTTGATTCTATTGATAATTTTCTATAAATATAGCTAAATTTATAACATTCTAGGAGTTCTAGTTTGAATATACTGTTTGAGAAAAAATAAATAAAAAATAATTTGTTTTTTAAAATTTATGTTTACTCAAACGTAATTCCTGAATGAAACAAAATATCGACTCCTGGTTTTCAGCAACGGATTTCTAAAACTTTGTTCTGTTGAATGCTTTATGCAAAAATAATTTGTAAGTTTTAGTTAAGATGAAAACATTACAGAAATTGTAATATTTAAAAAAAAATATTGTGTTTAATTAACCACCATTTCTAAACGAACAAAAATACTAACTTCCGGTTTTCAGCATTGGATTCCTCATACATTTTTCTGCTAAAATTATTATTTTGGGGCCTCTATGAAGCCACAATTTTAAGACTTTCTCAAAAAAAGTATCGAACACTAGTTTTAAGCATTTTATTCCTTTTAAGCCCGGTTCGCACGGCGATCTTTGGAGATTCTACGGGGATTCAGAATCCTGGAAAAGAAGAAGTTTTTTTTCTTTGTAGTGAGAAGTATTTGTTAAATTGCGGTGTCGCTAAATTGAATCTTCAATGAGTCTTGGAAAAGAATAATTTATAATTTATTGATTGCTTCAAAACCACGTAATTATCACTAGAAAGAAAAAACTTCTTCTTTTCCAGGATTCTTAATCTCCGTAGAATCTCCAAAAATCGCCATGCGAACAGGGCTTTAAACATTTTAGTATAAAATTTTATATTTTAAAAAATTTCAGATTATGGATTATGGTAAAATTTAAAGATTATTCTGCAATCGAATTTATATTTGATTTCATATTGCGTTAATTAAATTGTCATTTTTATTTAAAAAATTCATGAAATTATATTAAATAATATACATATACAGGGTGAGTCATCGAAATGCCCGTCGTCGATATCTCCCTTGTCGTTAAAAATACAGCATAAATTTATTAACAGAATTTTTCGTCTACTCAAGGAGCATAACTTAAAATTATTTTCACATATACAGGGTGTTGCATAACGACTTGGCAATAATTGTTCGTCTTTTTTTAAATGAAACACCCTATATATTTTTATATATTTTGAATTGTATTTTATTTACCTATACGAAAATATAAGTTTCATTTCAGATTTCCGCGGCGTTGCCAAGTTATTTACTTTTTTCTCTAAAAAAAGCCGAATACACGTATTGTTTTATAAAGGCGTACTTAAGTTATTTTAATAGTAAAAATTAAGAATTTTTTTTTCTGTGCAGCGGTAACTATACTCTTTGTTCTGACATAATTTTTTTTAAATGTTATTATACAGGTGTTCAATACTGAGAATCAAATTTACTCAATTTCAAATAGCTATAACTCGTCATTTTCAAATGGAACACCCTATATTTTATTATTCTGTTGTGTGTATTTTTGCATCTTCTTGTGTTATAAAGGATGTCGTATGCCTAAAAACATTAATTTAATTAATTTCGAAATTAATGTTTTTATCCATAGGACACCCTTTATAACATAAAAAGATGCAAAAATACACACAACAGAATAATAAAATATAGGGTGTTCCATTTCAAAATGACGAGTTATAGCCATTTGAAATTGAGTAAATTTGATTCTTTGTATTGAACACCCTGTATAATAACATTAAAAAAAAGTTATGTCAGAACAAAGAGTATAGTTACCGCTGTACACAAAAAAAAATTCTTAATTTTTACTATTAAAATAAGTTTCAGTACGCCTTTATAAAACAATACGTGTATTCGGCTTTTTTTAGAGAAAAAATTGAATAACTTGGCAATACCGCGGAAAACTAAAATGAAACTTATATTTTCGTATAGGTAAATAAAATACAATTCGAAATATATAAAAATATATAGGGTGTTTCATTTAAAAAAAGACGAACAATTATTGCCAAATCGTTATGCAACACCCTGTATATGTGAAAATAATTTTAAGTTATGCTCCTTGAGTAGACGAAAAATTCTGTTACTAAATTTATGCTGTATTTTTAACGACAAGGGAGATATCGACGACGGGCATTTCGATGACTCACCCTGTATAGGTACCTATTTATAGAAAATTATCAAAAGAATCAAGTGCTGAAGACCAAAGTCGATATTTTTACCTATTTAAAAATACAGTAATTTTTGTGTGATGCAACGAAATGATGACTTGATTTAAATGAATTAAACATAAAAATATATTTTTGTAATTTTCTCGAAAACTGTACCACTTACGTTAAAAACGTAAAAATGTTTTCTTTCAAAAATTGTATGCTCTTTCATTTTCAATAAATGATTTTTGCATTATTTTAACCATTTACAATATAATCTAAAAAATCTAAAAAACTGCAAACATTTTACAAGATGGCCGCCATAGCACAGCATCTACGGGTGTTGATATTTGATGTTTTATTACTGGGCACCCATACAATGCACCTGAAAAGTATCTCTATTTTGTTAATTAGTTACAGATAAAAAAACTTAAATGATTATGCTAATGCTTGTATAAAATATATGACATTTGCATGTCTCTGTGTTTATGACTTATGTTTATTTAAATATATTTGTAGATTTTTATTTTTATGTGTAGGTATTTTTATTTTCATTGCTGTGAATGAACCTATACCCACTTAAAGTATTATGAACTTACAAGTATAGAAATCAATTCACTGATGTACTCCATGATGACGCCCTCATCTTCATGTAACATCCAACTCCTCTGTTGCGAGTCTTCTTTACAATCCGTTAGTTCTTTAAAAATCAATCTTAGTCTACTGGCATCGTGTGTGTTGTCGATCAAATTCTCTTCAGCCGTTAATCGAGTCTGTGACAATGAGAGAATCTTTGACAGATGCGGAGTTACAATCGAGGGTAAAAGCTCTTGTAAGTGAGAAATGACGGACGTGACAGCTACCAAAGACAATTCGTGGCTCAACTTTGTGTTCACGCGAACTGTTTCTACCAAATCATATACATCACTAGGTTTTATTTTTATTTTTTCTTTATAAACTTCTTCAATAGAATTATTTTGGATTCTTATGGAGTCTTCTTCGATTTCGAGTGTTTTTTGGCCGTAGTTTAAATCTGGCATTGTTTTTTCGGTGTCAGAAGAACTTGTAGTAAATGAAGTCGTGCTGCGAGTTTCAGTTGGACGAAGTATTTCTTCCTCGTTTGTGCTAATGCTTGTTTCGGATCGCTGGATGCTTTTTATGTTCATTTCTGTTTGCCTGCGCCTTTCTCGTAAACGTAGAAGTAATTCTTGCGTGTCTAAAGTTGTGTTGGAATGTGGCTCATTTTGTAAAGTGGCGATACAGTCGTCCAGGAATTGTAGCATAAATGATGGGCTGACTTTTATTTTTTCTACGTAATTGGAAGGAACGAAACCTATTTCACCTTTCTCGTTTATAACTTGCCACCAGTTACGCTGTTTTATGTTAGTTTGGTGGAGAATAAAGAAATCGTTTTCTCTAAAACTTAGGGTTTTGGCAAATGTTGCTTTAAAATCATATAATGCTTTTAGCATTTCGAAATTGCCTGGAATATAAGACAAATTAGCTATAATCAAGTATAATCTTTTATCTCACCTAAATATATTTGTGATTCGTCCATTTTGTCTGCTTAATTTACACAATAAAGCTATTCTTTCACATTTCGTTTATTATCTATTTACGAAAATGACAGCTGTCACACCTTGATCTTATTTTGTTTCGAGTCGACATTACAGCGGTCCCTGGTTAGTTTAGGTTTCTAAATGCAGAGGTCCAGTGACTATATAGACAGAGTAGAGACATTACACACTCGGCAAAAGAAAAATCTGCTGTGGCCACCACAGTACTACCCCGACTATAAGTTTTAATAACTTGCTTACAGAAAGGCTTTAATTTTATGCTTTAACGTCCATTCAGACTTCCGAAATCACAAGCTTGAAATAATTATAAATCCAATCTTGTGCAATGCCTTCGTGCAACAAAATGCGTTCATAGTTCTGAAATCACAACCGTAAAAATTTAGTTTGTGTTTCTGTCAAACCTGTCAAATATTTTTACCTGGAATTTATTAATACTGAGTGGTATGATCCTGTAATAGTAATTGCATTTTATTTTTAATAGATAAATGAAGAAAATCTGTTAAATTTACCGCAATGTTAGGGTTAATCTAGCTCCTTCTAATGTTGTCTCTTGTCTCCGTTGTTTAATTAACAAATATTAACTCTACAATATATTCAGTGTTCGGTTCATGGTGTTCATTTAATGTCAGTTTTAAATAAAAATATACGACATTAATTTATTGAACTGCCAGAAAATGTAACTGACTGACATTGACGTAAATTATTTCATTTTTGATTGGTGCAATCAAGATCGAAGTGTTTAACATTTGTATACTTTTTGTGTGAAACAAATTCGTTGCACGAAATCACAAGCTTGAGAGTGCCTTTATTGTGATTCCGCCACTGATATATATTATAATATATCAGTGGATTCCGCATATTAGCTCCCAACGACCACATATGTTCATGTGTGGTCGTTGTTAGCTCCAATAGCTTACTTACTTTATGGCGGCCACTGTCGTAAAATGTCTCTACTTTGTCTATATAGTCACTTTGGACCTCTGCATTTAGAAACCAAACCAAAACTAAAACACTGTTTCAAAGGCTCTTATTGGAGTCGATTTGAAACAAAATAAGATCAAGGTGTGATAGCTGTCATTTTCGTAAATAGATAATAAACGAAATGTGACAGAATAGCTTTATTGTGTTAATTAAGCAGACAAAATGGACAAATCACAAATATATTTAGGTGAGACAACAGATTATACTTGATTACAGTTAATTTGTCTTATATTCCAGACAATTTCGAAATGCTAAAAGCATTATATGATTTCAAAGCAACAATTGCCAAAACCCTAAGTTTTAGAGAAAACGATTTCTTTATTCTCCACCAAAGTAACATAAAACAGCGTAACTGGTGGCAAGTTATAAACGAGAAAGGTGAAATAGGTTTCGTTCCTTCCAATTACGTACAAAAAATAAAAGTCAGCCCATTATTTAAACTACAATTCCTGGACGACTGCGTAAATTGACTTTCAAATTAAATATCATTTCTATAAAACTGATAATTCCCTTGATAATTTAATAGATTCTCCTTCTATATTCAATTAATATAATGTTAGTTTTTCGTTAAAATCTATCCACCTTCCTATACTTGCAATGTAAAAGAGATCAACTTTACAGCTCTATAGGTAACTCTTCCAAAGAGATCTAAATTTGGTGACAGTTATTGGAAGCTTTCAAATAGACATTAAATCTTGAAGAACTGCGCTCCGTGTATGGTTATATTTAGGCAATATTATCAAAGTATTAAAAAAATACAAAAAATTAGTCAAATATATACTACAGTTTGTCACAGTGTACGTATTGCAAAATGTCATTCGTATGTCTATCTGACAGCTTGCTGACAGCTTCTGAAGTCACCGCTATTGGGATATTTCAATAAGAATGCGAACCTAGTGGTAAAATTTTGTACTTAAACCTTGACTTAAACAACGGTGCACTTGTGACTGATTTGCACGTTGTTGTATGGACACTAAGTGATTAAAAGCGATTTTGTTTAATATTTGTAAATATTTCGAAAGGTATTGAGTTTAAAATTTGATCATTGTAGTTTATTTGTTGTATAAATATAAATTAACTTACTATTTATTGCATTCTTTATATGATAAGAGTCATTGTAGGTATTTTTTGTACACAACTAAACTAGAAAGATAATAGAATTAATACATTAAATATAAACTAAAATGAATATAAATGTTAGTGGAACTAATATTGACGTTAATATACAACTATTATTAAATACTACAATAAACAAAATCCAAACTATGTAGATAACCTAACAACCACTTGCTGAATAATGTACTTAAAATGCAAAATAAAAACAAATTTACTACCAAAATTACAACAATAGGCACCATCATACAATATTCCTTCAAAATTGGTAGCATACACATAATGAAAACTCCATACAGAAGAAAAATACAACTAAATAATACAAACTGCAATGTTATGCTTATGACAGCCAAAGTAAAGTGCACCGTTGTTCAGAATTTCACACAGGTGATCAGCGCCATCTCTTAGTAGTGCAATATCCCAATAGCGCTGCAATCTTAATCGAGATTGCCTTACGATTGTCCTAATAATTTTTTAAAAATTGTATTATTATCAGATAAATGTCCTACAAAAATTTTATTTATTTCTATCGTCTTCGATTTTGGTAAGCAACAATCTTAAGAATAAAAATATTTCTTCGAAAGGGATGTAGGATGTAGTACCTGTGTCTGAATGAAGCGAAGCGCCTAGTTTTGTATTAAGAGCTGCAAAAATAATATATAATATAATAAATAAAGTAAAAATTAAACATTATTTGCGATTCATTTATATCACACTTTTTACCACCTTAAATGCCACAATGTAAAGAAAGAAAAAATAGGTCCGCCAGGTCACTTTCACAAACAAGCTGTTATGGCCAAGCGCGACCAGCAGTTTTTGGTCAAGCGAGATCACAGTGGTGCAACATATAAAATATTTTTAAGACCACCAAGCCACCTACTTTACACTCCCATAAGCATTACATTGATTTGCAGCACCAGTGCAATCTCGCTCGGCCGAATTTCAATTTACTACTCTTATCGAGTAGTGAGACAACGTTGGACTCGCATGGCCATAAAATCTGCGAGACCACGTTTATCTCACATGTTCCATTTTTCGTTTTACGGTCTTCATGCCAATCCTTTTGAAGGAAAGGTAACAAAAAATAAAATTTCAAATGAATGTGATGTATATTTTAATAAGAAAATACATTTAAAATGTTTAATCATTACAACATTTGAATAATATTCATTTAAACTCTTACATATTTCAACTAATATAATAATACGAGTATTAATACGTACTTAGAGATTCTTACAAATTACAACATTTCACATAAATTTAAAAATACAAGAATAATTAAAAGGAACATTTCAATGAAGTCAACATCTATATTTTACATTATGAATTATAGAAATCAATTTTTTTAAATACAAAATATCTAGCTATGCAGAATTTTAGACCCAACTATTTAAATAAATCTATTCTTTTTTCCTTGCATATTAAGGCCATTCTGTTGCAGTCTTCATAAAAATTTAAGCAGGCAAAGTTTCAAATGTTGAAGTAAATATTTATATCAAAATACAATATATTATATTAAATATAAGCCAATAATATATTTCGGCACAAAGATAGTAAATTTTTGCAATTACAGCATATCGCAAATTTCAATTTTAAAATTGTTGTAATATTATTACATTTGTAAGTTCTTTTCAAAGTTAAACATTTATCTTTTAATATTAAGTAAGTCGGTTTGTTTGTATGTTTTTGAACCATTTATGATCATCATGTTTTTGTTAGAAGTGATCTTTAAAACTTATTTTAAAATAGTAATGGTGGTATAAAATTGATTGAAATGTAATTGAAACTTAAGAAACGAGTGCTACTAGACATTTCTTGTAGTCTCCAGATGTATCATCCTGAAACAAAAAGAAAAACATTATAAGATATAATTTGATATGTGATATTATTTATGTCAGGATAAGAATGCTTGGAGAAGGTTGAGCTAGAATGTTTACATAAATGTATGTTATAAAAGTGTTAAGATGAATGAATAGTGGCTTAACAGGTTAAGCGCCAAGGATATTTATCTAAACTTTCCACACGGACCAAGATATTTTTCGACATATTTTGATGAATCTGTGTCTTTAAAACCTATTTCACACAATTTTGGCAAATTTTAATCTTTGCAATAAAAAATTTCTATTTAGTTCGTTTAATTTGGCTTTTAATGATTTTTTAGAAAAAAATTAATTATTTCTGCTTTAAAATTGTGGCTACAGAAAGCCTGAACCAGCGTTAGTTTTGAAAGGCCACAGCGGACACAATACAACATTGAAACTCGTAAGAAAATGTCCGCTTGGCCAGACAGGATCGACTAAAAATTAAAAGCATAGCGGACACCGGTGTCCGCCATGGCCGAATTGGCTAGGCGAGTAGAGGACACCGGTGTCCGCCGTGGTGCTTAACCTGTTAACACTCCCGTGGGAGTAGCGCCGCTTCTAACGAAGCTTTCTAGATCCTTTTATCGGAGGGGATCAGTCTCCATATTCTCTTGCTCTATTTACCCATTCATCTTGGTGCAGTCAGAATCTCAATCCGTGCGGCGATCTGTGGTTTCAACCACAGCGGCAGCGGAGATATTCTTTGTGCAACAAGGACTACATTTAAGGTGAACAAGTGGATAGCTAGTAACACCCGAGTGTGATTGAATGCCAGACCTTGGGCATTTTTAGTTTTACGACAAATCACACATTGTCGCCCGACGGAGACTCGAACCATCGATCTCACGTTGACTGACGTCACAGCACGTAGCCACACACACTAGACCACGTTGTTAAGATAATGAAGTAATTTGTATGTATGTGCGTAGTTTTTCTAATGTTTTTCTATTTTCTGCAAAATTATATCGATTTTATCCCTGAAGAAGTAACAAAACTGTTACGAAATATTGGAGTTAAATAAAAATAACAACAAAATTCATGAGTTTTTTCTAACTCTAGCCCAATAACATATTGCCGCTGTATCCGTTATTTTACAATTTTAACTTGTTAAATAAGAATTGAATTTATGGTAAACTTATGAACGCGTGCTAATGAAGCTATGGTTTTTTCATTACGTTGGTGTAAATGTAAAGGTATGAACAGTCTTGACGATACTCTAATAATACAAGTAACACGTTCTCGAAAATTTCCATCTTTCTTATTAAACCTATATTTTTCTTAACTTCGCGTCTATAGTGCCCATCACATGAATTATGATTTATTTGTAGATTTAATTCGTTAACTACTAAAGCGAATGCATTTTTATTAGCATTAATATCCACGTAGGTAATTGGTCTTTATTTTCTACTCTGCTCAAGAAACAAGCACGGGAACAAGTTCAACACTAGAAAATAAAATTTTAGAATGTTCATTTCATGTCTTGAACAATATACTAAAAATCCCAGACTCGTCGTCGTCAGCGTCACTTATTGTAGGGTAATTTTTTGGGGGTTGCGTAGATTTTTCTTTTTTATCTCGTAAACATATAATTTCATACCTAACAGTTTTTCTCGTAATGTTCCCGTTCCCATATACGAGATAAACAAGAAAAGCGCACACAACCTTGAAAACATACCCCTAAAATAAGGGACGAGGAGGGCGGAGCGTCTGAGACTTGTAGTATGTTGTTCACGACATCAAAAAGAAGTGTGCACATTTTCAGCTTCACACTAATTAGTGCAAGGTTTAGTCGAAATTTTATCAAAAATAACTGGGCTACATCGTTACCTGCATCAAAAAATTGATTCCATGAAAGAACAGAACAATGAAAAAACAGAACACGAAAAAGCAGAACATGAAAAAACAGAACATGAAAAAACATAACAATGACAAAAGAGAACAATGAAAAAACAGAGCACTGAAGAAACAGAACAATGAAAAAAGAGAACAGTGAAAAAACAGAACACTAAAAAAACTAAAAAACAGTACATTGATAAAACAGAACATGAAAAAACAGAACACATAACATAATCTATGCTAACAAAACCCTTCTTGAGTCCAACAGAACTCCGTTTTTTTGACATAAACTAATCTATGCTAACAAAACCCTTCTTGAGTCCAACAGAACTCCGTTTTTTTGACATAAACTATCAATGCTAACAAAACCCTTCTTGAGTTCTGTTTTGTCATTGTTATGTTTTATCAATGTTCTGTTTTTTCATGTTCTGTTTTATCAATGTTCTGTTTTTTCAGTGTTCTGTTTTTCACTGATCTCTTTTTTCATTGTTCTGTTTCTTCAGTGTTCTGTTTTTTCATTGTTCTGTTTTTTCACTGTTCTGTTTTTTCATGTTCTGTTTTTTCATGTTCTGTTTTTTCATTGTTCTGTTTTGTCCGGTCACCAAAAAATTAATTCACAGGAAAATTCAAATCTAAAATTTTAGATTTGGCATAAATACTAACACAGAAGATGCAAATCTAGAAACCTGAGTATATGGAACTCAAGAATGATATTGGGTTGTTCATTTAGTACACTTCAATTTAATTTGTGAACCCCTTGTATTGAAGAGACACAAACTAGTTTTCTAGAATTGCATTTTCCTGTGAATGAATCTTTTAATGCAGATATTTTATTACGTATAAATTTTCTATATTTGAATCTTCTTGTGCATTATATGAATATTCTAGATTTTAATTTTCTTGGTTGTTAAATCTTCTATAGAGTATGTGGGACCCACCTTGATGGCCTCCTCCAGACTCTTGCCATACAACCTCTGGTACGCCTGCTTGATGTCCCCCATATCCACTTCACACCTGGTGATCACCAGCCTGATGAGCTGTCTATCGTTGGTCCCCATGCCTCGCATGCTGTCTCTGAGCCTCTTAGCGAAGAACCCAGGCTTGTCTTGCACACTGCGCACCACAGCGAGCAGACCTTGCTCCGCGTCGCCGCTGAACTCGTTCTTGATCGCTTTCTCCATCTCGTGGCCCGTTATGCGCTGGTATTCTTGAAATACGGCACACAAGTGCGCGTAGTTACGCTGGCAAAGAATTGAGTTGAAGGTTGATTCGTCTGTGCCCAGGCGGAGTTCGCCTATGGAACAAGAATTGTGTTAAATTAACCCTCAAACGCTGTGCTTAAAACATTTATGTTCCGGATATTTAAACGCCCTTCTTCCTATAAAATTTTTAATTTTTGAAGATGTGTGACAATTCTGATAATCGTTTTGAGTTTTTTGGTCTTGAAATGAAAACATAACAATCACACATCGTTGACGTTTATGGTAGTTGCGATTTTACACATATGTCATAAGTTACCGCATATTCGGTAAAGAGCATCGAATTTTAATAGGCCATTAAAACAAAAGTTACATTGTAATAAAAAAGAGAGTCTACGAAAACGCTACTTTACACAATTTATTGTTCAATAGTTTAAAATAAATAAAACAAATTAATTTTAAATGTGAAACTTACTGGCGACAACACTCTTAACAGTTGTTTCAAGGCTACTTGACAGAACGAAATTTTAGTACAAATGTCAAATGCATCTATCTCATTTAACTTCATAGAAAATTCGATATTATAAATAAATAGGTATGTCGGTCCAAAAATATAATACATAATATGTGCGTTAGATATGTGTATTGTGTACATCGCTCGATTTTATTAAAGCAGTTCGCTTTTCGTAGTACTTTAATATAGAACGTCGTGTTGTAAAATAAAACCTACCGCACTTATAATGTAAATAACTATTGTGTAATAGTGTTTCTCCGTAACGTTATTATTTTTGCTTTACTAAGAAGTTAAATGGTCATTTGACGAATTGTTTTTATTATTTTTCTTATAGCCAGTTGCGCCGCTTCCACTTAAATTTTAAGTATTTCTTAAATGAACAAGACTGAATCAAAATTAAATTGTCAAACGTAGATATAACATTGCTGTCATTAATTCGATTCAATATTTTTCATTTAAGTAACACTTAAAATTTAAGTGGAGGCGGTGCAAATGGCCATTAGTAATACTCTATTTTACAATTTGTTTTTTCAATCTAAATTTGCTGTTAATGTAAGTAACGCTAGGCTCTGATGAGTTCATCTTTACCTCTCGCCTTATATTCTATATTGTAATGGGTCAAAAGATAAGCACGTGTCAGGTTATTATAAGATCAATAAAGAAGATAAAAAGAATATTATTAATACTAACCTGCTCTGAGTAAATCTTGTGCATCCTGTGTAACTCTTGCAGGATCAACTACCATACTTTCATCACGATTTGCCTGAAAAAATAAAATAAATTAATATCAATACAATAAATACCTGATTAATAATGATTCAAACGAAATTAACAAACTCTTGTTATTATAGTATCTACTATTGAAATTAAGAGTCGGTTGTGCGAACTACTAATTGGTCTAAGAGGATGTATAGATGAAAGAAAGAGAAAAATTATCTACTTTCTATCTCAGAAACATCAGTCAGGAATTTCCTCATACTGACGCTTGCATCCCTTAGTGAATAATTTGTTTTGATAGTTGTACTGTGTTCAGTGTTCTATTTGTCGTTGTCGTTACTTATACAGTACTTATATTGTTATGGTGTGAAATGCAATATAGCAAGCGGTACTAGGTCAAATTGTGTAATATGTGTAGTACACAAAAATTAGCTCCGCCCGTTCGCGCAGCTGAACCGACTCTTCACTTCAAACTACCTACTACGAGTATTTACTTTTAGTTTTTAAACAACGACGTTTCGAATGAGGTATATTTTCTATGAAGTGTAAATATTTTATATTTTTTAAATTAAACTTACCGTGCATAAAGACACCATGAGCCTTTTAAATGTTCCACTTGTATCTCCCATAAGATCTCCTTCTAGGGAACTTCCATATACTGAAAAAATATGACATTATTAATTTTTAAAATAGTACTTATATCAGAAGAATAAATAGTATAAAATAAGCTAAGAAATACAGGTGATTCACAACTTTGAACACATATTTTAACGGCATATAGTGTTCAACTCACTTGTCACAGAACTGAAAGAAGTTTTGCAAAATTCTAGTTTCCAGGTTTTTAAATCAAACAGTTTTGGTTGGGTCATTGTTATTTACTATTCTTGCCATTGCACAATTGATTATTTAATTTCATTTCATTCATAGTTAATCAGATATTCATTATACAATCAACAATCCAGTGGTTTCAAAAATGTGATTCTTGCGAAAACTGCCTTTAAGTTTAAGATTTAAAAAAAATCTTTTTGTTCCATGATCAGTAAGTTGAGTACTGTATGACATTAAAATATATAGGTACAAGAAGTTGTGAATCAGCCTGTATATTCCAATTCCAATCGATATTGTCAACAGTATTCATCAAGTAATAACAACGGACGAATAAATACAAGTGTAATAAGTATCTGAAGTCCTACGGCCTATTTTCTATTTGATTTTGACTTACTGCCTTCATAAGCAGCTCTGATGGTTCTCAACTCATTGTTGGTCATGGTGCAGAAGACCTCAATGAGGACATCTTCATCAGTGCCGATGCCGCTGAGGGCGTCGTGAACCTCCTTGGCGTAGTACTGAGGCAACGGGACCATCATGGCCAGAGCGAGGTCTTCGAAACGGCCGCTCAGCTCACTCTTCAAGTCTTTGCTTAGATCCTTCAAGAGAATCATATAATACAATATAAAATTAAATATAGTTTATCGTAATTTATTTATAGGAAATACGGGTGATTCATAATCTGTTCTTTTTTACCTCCTGCCATATATTCTATAAGAGGAGGTATTGCGACGGGTCAAAAATTTCGAGTGTGAGTTTATAAGCACGTTTTAGGATCCAATACGAGTAAAGTATTTTCGAGATGATGTCTGTCTGTGAGTGTGTATGTTACAATTTTTTCGTTGACGATAACTAAAAAATATCAAACATTTAACAACTAAATTTTAGATTTAAGGTTTTAATACGAATCTTAAGAGCTCATTAAATTTTGGTACCAATCCACAAACCGGAAGTAGGACTTTGCGTAAATATTTCGATAAATAATAATTAATTTATCACAATATTTTCTATTTTAAATGAAAGATTATATTATTTTATCTACAATTAGCATTTTATAATTTTTTTGTATGTGGTAACATTTAAGTACCTATAGTATGTTTCATTAAGAAATTCAGGTGTTCCACAACTTAGGACAAAAAATTAAAGGGTATATACTGTATGACGTACTGATCATGAAACAAAATTTTTTTTTAAATTCATAAAAAAATTGCATCGTATTTCAAGCAAACATTTTTTTCCACTGGTCGGTAGTTATTTTTAATAATTTTTTTCAAATCTTCTACAATGAAAGTAATTGTTTACATAATATCTAATACTAATAAATGTCAAATTATCAAATATACCATCAAAACAGTGATACTTTTAATGTACACACGTCAAGTAAACTACCATTAACTTTGCGAATTTAAAAAAATTCTTTTTGTTTCATGATTAGCGCGTCGTACGGTATATATCCTTTAATTTTTTTGTCCTAAGTTGTGGAACAACCTGTATAAAGTTGGATTATTCATATTATTGCGCTCAAATAAATGGTAATAGGCGTGAAAGGTATGTATACGTATGTATGTAAATTGAATGCCCTGTATATAAATGAATATGGTACGTAGATAAACAATGATAATATCAAATACATTTTGTTTGAAGAGTTTTACTCTATGACTTCAAATAACACTGTAAAAAAAAAGAACAGACCGATGATTCACCCTGTATAGAAACGTATTAATTATTTTGCTTTTTTTTTCTCATAAAATGAAAAACCACTTAATTAATAACCAGTCAAACAACTTTCTGGCCATGTATAATTTTCTGGATCTGTGAAACATTTTTCTCACCTTTCCATACAAAGTTTTGAACTGAACAGCAATTTCCAGTCGTTGAGAATTAGTGCGCCTTGCAAGGACATCAATGATGGCTTTTTCATCTGTTCCAAAGCCCTTCATGGCCTTCCGAAGGGTCTCAGCATCGGCCCTTGGGTCGAAAGGGTTTGCGGGGAACACTGTTGGTGTACCCTACAAAAAATCATTCGAATATAATTATGAGTCAACGAATGTGTAACAAAGAAAGTTACACATAATAAGTAATTGTTTTATTTAGTAAGTTTTAATATCTTTTAAGTTAGTATTTTGTTATTTAAGCTATTAGTAAGCTTATGGTAGTACCCAATAGGAGATTTCGATTAAGATTGCAGCGCTGTAGCGGTGACTTTAGAAGCTGTCAGATAGACATATGTACGAAACTTTGCAATACGTACACTGTGACAGACTGTGGTATTTGACTAATTTTCTGTATTTTTTTAATACTTAGATAATATTTCAATATTTCACAGTTACATAATTAAATTTTGCCCCAGGAACATCTTTTTCTGTCAATTTCGTGCAATCTTTGTAAGAATACTTCCAAAACTTGCCACAACGCTGCAATCGCAGACGTCACCACGAATATCGTCTATTCTGATTAGTTATTACCACGGTTAAGTATAATAATTAAGTTTGCCAACATGATCTTTTCTAGCGGTCAGAATGCGTAATGGAACTATACCTATTCAACTACAAATTGGGACGAAACAACTTCAAATTGGGACTAAACAATTCCATATTGGGAATAAACAATTTCAAATTGGAAATAAAAAATTTTAAATTGGAAATAAACAAATTCAAATTTTTTATTGTTAAGTCTCAATTTGAAATTGTTTATTCCCATTCCCAATTTGAAGTTATTTCGTCCCAATTTGAAGTTATTTCGTCCCAATTTGAAGTTGAAAAGGTAGTTGTCTTGTCTCTGGCTGTATCAGGGATAATATTGACACTGATTTAAATGTAAAAATACATTTTAATACTATAAAAAGTACCTAAAATTGTAATTAAGATATATCTAAGCGGCTTTCTTCCATAATTTACCTTCAGATCGAAAATATCATGACAAAATGTGTTTGAAAATCCCTCATTTTCTACGAGGGAGATCGTCGTTATAAATACATAATTTCATAATACATGAACACAGCCTCGTAGTGAAATTCATCTTCATTATTCAGTTTATAAAACACGTCGATTTTTACTAATTTCTCCTAAAATTAAAATAACCTATATCTATATTGACAGTTTTCTGAAACACTTTTCATTATTGCACAGCAATATTTACCTGTTACTGTGTTACTTTATAATGTAATAATAAGCAAATGCGGATCTAGGTCTTCAGGAAGAGTAAGGGTAATTATATGAGAAGTAATGTAAAAAAATGCTTTTAAATTTCGAAGATAATGAACACCTTTATATGTGCAAAAATAAATAAAAATATAAATTTTACTTCTGCGTTATAAAAAATAGTATAATAATTAAAGAATAAATTGGATTTTTTTTTAAAGTGAATTTTAGGGGGTAGTAACCCCCTGTATCCCGCATAGATCCGCTCCTGATAATAAGCTTATAAATTATGAAATTTCAGAAATACTATTCAGTGACAGCAAAGTGACAGAATAAATTCGTATACGAAGTGACCAGTAGACACATCTAGGAACACTTATGAACTATGTCAATGAAAAACATGGCCAGTCGGTAAACCTAATTATTCTTTAACCGTGGTTATTACTATTACAGTAGCTAGTAAATAAAACTAATCATTGTGTAAAATCAAATATTACATTTAATAGATTACCTATTTAATTTCCCCAGAGAAATTAACAAATTTAAATTATACATTAACGTACATTTTTTCCAAATTTTTAATCAACTGTATAATATTTTCATATCAAACGACGAAAACAACACATTCACGCAAATGAATGGAAAACTTTGCGTGTTTTTCTATCATCACTCATCGAGTTTTCCGGAACTATCCTTTTCAACTTCAAATTGGGACGAAACAACTTCAAATTGGGAATAAACAATTTCAAATAGGGAATAAACAATTTTAAATTGGGACTAAACAATTTCAAATTGAAACTTAACAATATCAAATTTGTATTTGTTTATTCCCAATTTGAAACTGTTTATTCCCAATATGGAATTGTTTAGTTCCAATTTGCAGTTGAAAAGGTTAGAATAGGCTTTTCTACTTTGTTTTTTTTGCTGTTCCCGCAGTTAGTAACAAACATGTAAACAGATCGATATCGGAGAAGAGACAGGCATTGTATCAAGGCTAATGGTTTAAAAAACACAATGAAATTATATGGGACATAAGAACATGATCATAATATAATATTGTTTAGACTTTTAATAAAAAAAACTTAGCAAAAAGCTGAAGAGGTACTGAGAAATCCATTTCAGCCAATATTTCGTTTGCATGATTATTTTAGTATTTTTAAAGTACCTAAATAAAGTGTCAATCAAACTAGATCATGTGTAATTTTTTAAATAAAATGGCGTAAGTTACCATGAAATTCTATTTTTAGTTTTATGAATAATGAATAATCCAATAACCTTGGTATTGACAATGTGTTTAAAATTACTAGTCCAACATTTTTACTCTCACATACATAATAAACGATATTATCAAAACTTTTACTTTTATTATCTTTCAGACTGTGAAATCAGTCTGTATATAATTTACATTATTTAATTTGTTTATTTATATTTATTTATTTACCTAATCTTGAATAATAGAGGAAACTATTATCAAACCATGAAACAAGGAAAGGGATTGAATTAAAGTTTACAAAATTATTAGATAACAATATCACTTCCGTCTAAATTTTGACATTTTCTCTAAAATTAAAAATATAAATTAAACCGCAAACATACCGAGTAGGTATAGCTTTAAAGAGATACTCTTCTTTTAAACAAATTATTAACCTTTTCTAACCTCCATGAAAACATCTTGTATCAGTTTCTTATTTAAAAATGATTGTGAAGTACCTATAAAAATTCGTAATCGAAGCATAAAATTAAAGCGAAAAATGTATCCAGATATAAGGAAAAAATCCAGAATTGTGCATTCAATAATGAAGATGTTGAGCTATGATGTAAATTTTCTTTTTAAAAAATACTATTTTCATATTTTATATTATTTTAAAAAATAGAACCGACTTCTAAATCCCCACTTCTGAAAAGTATAAAATAATATTTTGTCACCTATTTTTGTAGGGCAATAATTAAATATACCTATCAATTTGAAGTCTGCGCCGAGATTTACCAATACTACTACATTTGGCGCCGAATTCAAATTTTATACTTTTCAGAGGTTTTTAGTGATTTTTCATTTTTGAAATAGATTAATGTAAGTATATACAGAGAGTTTTTTTTATAAGTAAACATAGGGCATGTCATTACCATAGTTACAGTGTTACAGAATGACAGCAATGCATTAGAGCGTGTTTTTTTTATCAGTAAACATAGGGATAATAATTAACATACGAAAATAAATATGAAATATAAATTAAAGAAATGATAAATTATTTATTTATGTTTTCTACACTTAAGAACTAGATAGATACATTAAACTAATGAGAATTTAAGAACTAGGTAGACTCTTAAAAATAATATATACAATGGTGACAGAATGAATGTTGAACAATTAGAACATCGAATTAGTGCTGTTTCCAAAAATATTACTCCCCAGCAAATGCTATAAATTATTTTTATAATCGTTTAGGATATTGTTTAGAAGTTAATGGTTCCAATTTTGAGCATTTAATTCGTTTAAAAAAATTCTCAATAGTTTAATGTAGGTATCTACCTATTATAGTTCTTAAGTGTAGAAAATATAAATAAATAATTTATCATTTCTTTAATTTATATTTCATATTTATTTTAGTATGTATAATTATCCCTATGTTTACTGATAAAAAAGACGCTCCAATACATTGCTGTCATTTTGTAACACTGTAACTATGGTAATGACATGCCCTATGTTTACTAATAAAAAAAACTTCCGGTATTATTACAGACATAATTCAATTTCAAATTTTTTGCAAGGCTAAGATTTAAATAACCTGAAACCTATGAGGGAAGATATTTAATTATATAATAAAAAATTCATCTCAATCGGTTCAGTAGTTTCGGTTAAGTAGTTTCTGATGGCTGAATAAAAGTTATCTTATGTTTCATTCTAATAACAGATATAACTAAATTTCAATTTTTTTGCAAATTGTTCCGGAGATAGGTGGCCGCCAATTTGTTTTCAAGATAGCGGGCTAAGATTTAAGTAGCCTAAAACCTACGGGGGAAGATACTTAGATATTTAAAAAAAATCATTTCAATCGATTCAGTAGTTTTCCAGTTCTGCGCGGCCAAACAAACATACATACAAACATACAAGACAAACTTATAACCTTCTCCTTTTTGGAAGTCCGTTAAAAATAGATTATAGTTCCCAGTAGTATATTAAATAAATAATAAATCTAGTGCAAAAAATATGCAATATTTAATTCGATATTAAATTGTAAATCCTATACTATATTTATCGGTTTCTTTTTGACAGATGAAAGATGACATAATTATTATATTTTTCTATATTTGATATACCTACAGTATAGGTATCACAATTTCTAGTAAAAAATTAAATAGCAGATACTATTCAAGATGCACTGATCATTCATCAAAAAAATTGTGCTTTAAATTTTTTTAAATGTCGTAGGTATTCTTATTCGTGCCACTTATTTCATAGATTTTAATTGCCACATTGAAATTTAGTTGATTTGTTTAATGCATTTTAATCTCGAATTGTAAATGTCAGTAAATGACAGCTGTCAAGCTTATTAATCTTTTTATAAAACGATTTCGTTTTCAAAGGTGCGTTGATTACAAAAAATTTAAAAAATTCGAATTTTTTTATAAAATTTCAACCTCTTGTATTTTGTTAACCAGAAGGAATTGGACCTATGTTCAATGGCATTTTTTGCTTAAAATAATCTCAGAAATAAGCTGTTAAAGTTTGTCACACTCAACTTGGAACACCATGTATATAAATAATAAATACTGAACCTTTTTTTATCAAACATTACCTACATTATTTGGTAAAGTCGTTTTTCAGAAAATTGCTATTAAAATTGTTCTATTTTTTGAGCAATTTTCAAACCATGCCTACCCCACCTTAAAACATTTAATTCGTGATCTGTACATAATGTGGTATCTTTAATTTAATTTTTACTAGAAGTTGTGATAATATTTAGAGTGATAAAGTGATGACACGCAGATATAAATCGTACCTTATTTTGCACCCTATGCGGACTACTGGTCCCGTGTGGTACATTTGCAGTTTGGTACATACTACCCTGACTCCTTTGCATATAATCCACTTGAGGGGGTGCATGCTCCCCTTGACCGGGATACATGGAGGGGGGCGGATTCCCCGCCGGATTCATCGCAGGATTAGGTCCGGGAGGACAGCTACCCGGGGGGAAGTAGCCCCCACCCTGTGCGGGGTAGGAGGGGAAAGAGGGATTACCCCCACCTTGGGCAGGGAAGGAGGGGTATGCGGGATTACCCCCACCTGGGGTGGGGCAGGAGGGGAAGGACGGATTACCCCCACCTGGGGCGGGATAGGAGGGAAAGGAGGGATTACCTCCACCTGGGGCAGGATACTCTCCTCCAGGCATTGGCATGTTGTAAGGCTGTGGCATCTGGGTGGGGGGGTAGTAGTTGGTGGGGGGATAAGGGGAAGGGTAGGGAGCCTGGCCAGGGGGGTACGGAGAGGGTTGTTGCGGGTAGGGGGCGCTGCCAGGCATCCCTGATGGAGGACCCTTTAAGACAAAATCTTCACTTTAACACAACTGCTTTTATTTTACAAATATTTTAATTATGATTTGATTGCTGGTGAATTATAAGCACCTGAGTAAAGCACCAAGCAGTGTAGTTAGTATTAACAAAAATACAGAGTAGTCTTAATAAAAATAGAATTTAAGAATTACTCATACAACTAATTAAAAATTTAAGCATAAAGGTATAAGTATTTATTTTAATAAAGATGTTTTGTTAATGGATTCGTGATTGTAACGAAGACTATTTCCCACATATTCATTAAACCAATCATTTGCTTTAATTTTTTAAATTCTGACCTATGACGTACAAAATATATCTGAAAAAATGTAAAAATGCCCTAGGGATTGTTCAAGTGACAATTTACCCGTCATACATTGCTATGATAATTTTATTGATTTTGTATTGTTTTTAATTGAAATTAAAAGTGTCAAATGAACCTTTTTGTGACAACTTCTTACGATGTAATAAAAATATATCAAATTAATATAACATCAAAAAATACAGTTACGTTAAAAATCTTAGTTTGGAACCAATTATTAATAAACTTGAGAAACGAAAGAAACTAAAATAAAATTTTGACACTCAAAGGTTAGTAAAAGAATTAAATGTCAAAATAAACAACCGTTTCGGCACAAAAAATTAGTCTTGATTTAAAAACACGAAAAAACACGACTAATTATTCTAATCGGTCTGCAGCAGTGTCAAATTTTGCTTACTCCGGCATAAGAAAACATTTAATAATAAAAATATTAAGACACTCCAACGTAAATTTATTAGTTCATATTTTATGTCTGTTTATTTGGGAAATAGTCTAACAAAATATATCTCGGGTCTCATTATTTTGCAGGTAAAATTATTTCTTAAGATTGTTGCTTATAGGTAACATTCCTCGACAAATTGAATGATAAAATCCCTCGTCTTCAGCTCGGGATTTTGATCATGTCATTCAATGTCATTTGTCTCGAAATGTTACCAAGTAACAATCTTTTGAAATAAATTTTTCCAGCAAAATTGATATAAGTATTACTATTGAAAATAAAATTACTAAAATTCACCGATATTTTTTATTATATTTTGACTCTCGACCTTAAATCTATATATTTATTAGGTACCGACTTTATCAGAAAATATGGATATTTACCAATTTTTCTTTATAATTAAGTCCAATGGAATTAATAAATAATTAAGGAAATACTACGATTTACTTTTCAATAATTCGGTATAATAATTATATCACTATAATGTAAGTTCATTTTGGAACAATTTTATTTTAAAAAGTACCTAGCACGATTTACTGTTTTTAGTATGTTAGGTCCTGTTCATTCGAGGATTCTGTGAAGATTATTTCAAAATTCTATATGAATGTTAATAAAAATTAATTTACCGTTTTACAAGACTCATTGAAGATTCAATTTAGCGACACTGCAATTTAACAGGTAATTCTCACTAGAATTATTTTTTCCAAGATTAAGAATCTTCATAGAATCCTCGTGTGAACAGGGCCTTACAAATGCAGTCTAAGTTTGACTGTATAGAGAGAGCCCTAAATTTAATAGGTATTATACCGTATTATACAATTCAATCTGATAAAAACCGCATGTTTTTACTGAATTTTATTTATATTTGCTTTGAACATGCAAATAAATATCACGAGTATACAGTCAAAGCGCGCTAAATTGGAATTGGATTTACTTTATTACTATTTTAATAATAAAGCACATCATTTGATTTATTATTTTTTATTAAAAATGTATGAAAATTATTACATTACATGCAGTGAAGAAATCAAATTAGGTTTTGCAGGTTTGACATTTACGAAATAAACGCACAATTGAAAATCTTACGAATGTAAACATGGTTGGAAAATACTGCCTGAATAAAGATTTCAGGAGAAGTTTAATTTGCGGACCAGCAAAAAAGCTGCGGACTGGCTATTTCTAGAAGTGAGACAGGGTTCTTATTTTTAATTTGTGCTGCTATAGTAATACAAAATACATATCTATAATCTGGTGATGAAGATCATCTTCAAAGAGGGACTTTACTCTTGGTGAATTTTGCGGACTGGCTATTTCTACAAGTCCGACAGGGTTCTTATTTTGAATTTGTGCTGCTATACTAATACAAAATACATATCTATAATCTGGTGATGGAGATCATCTTCAAAGAGGGGCTTTACTCATGGTGAATTAAAATAAGAACCCTGTCTGACTTTGTAGAAATAGCCAGTCCGCAAAATTCACCAATAGTAAATTTCCTCTTTGAAGATGATCTCCATTACTAGATTTCAGATATGTATTTTGTATTACTATGGCAACACAAATTCAAAATAAGAACCCTGTCTGACTTGTACAAATAGCTAGTCCGCAGCTTTTTTGCTGGTACGCAAATTAGGCACCACCAAGATTTCACACACGTCACGTATTGTGTATGTGACAAAGTTAATTTAAAACGGTATGACAGCTACATCAAACACATGTTTGAATTTAATTCATACATTAGAATATTGGAATGTTTGGAATTCCATTCTTAGAGCACTTTGATTATACCTAGTATACAGGTTGGTGGATGTGAAATGCGAACATAGGGAAATATATGACAATGGAGTTATCATGCTAGGCATCTTGATATACGTGGAATAAGTACTGTCAATGTCAAAGTAGCTGTCATATTATTGAAATGTTTATTTTCATTAAAATATTTTCTTTGCATAATAATGTATGTGTACGAGCAGAACGAGAAAGTTTACATGCACTTTTAGATTTTATTATTATTTCTATTATTGATTACTCTTTTTGCCACACAAATTCACATTACTTCGTTTTGTGACACTACTAAAAAAATATCAAGATACCTGACATGAAAGTTCGATTGTCATGTATGTTCCCTATGTTCGCATTTCATCTTCACCAACCTGTATTTTTTGTACCCTGGCCCCCTTGGCCAGGTAGTTTTTTTAAATCAAATTCTGCTAAAACAAGATGTTATATCTTGAGAATACAGCATTTCTTTACAAAGATAATTTACTTCTCACGTTTTACTAATTTTTATTTCAAGGACAGTACAAACTTAATTATTGTGTTTCAATGCAAACAATTTTGTTTAGGTAGAGTCGAGGTAGAGTTAACAGACTTCATAGAATTAGAATCGCAAGGAAAGTATTTCAAAAATACCAGTACTAAAAATAAACCTTTGTAGTACACAAATTACAGTTTGAAATAGGTACATATTTGTAGCTCAGTTAATCAAGGAAATTTCATTTTATTATTGTAGATAAGAAGTACAGTTGAGCAAAAATATATTTACCGGAAAATTCCAATGACTATATACTGTAATCTGTTTCTAAACAAGGTGCAGTAAAGCAACAACGAGAGTCTCCGAGATTTTTTGATTATTATGTGATAACAAAATAAAAAATTCTATTCAATTAAGAACTACTATCGTTATAATAAGAAAGCTGTAAAAAAAAATTTACATACCTGTTGATATGGGTATCCGTAACTCATTTTAAATCTTTCTGGAACACAACAATCAGATATCAATCACGAATCACGATAAACTTTCAAAAAAATATACACGTGACACGCCTCTTTCTGGTTAGAACTCAGGTTTGTTTGAAGTGAAAATAAGCTTTGTCAACTAATATAAGTAAGATCTTGAACAAGATTGCTCAATTTTATGACGTTTTACTTACGTAGTTCTAATGCAAATGAAATGTAAACACGAATACAACTCAATTTGTGATTCACGGTTTTTCGTCCAGGGATTTCCACGTAGTGAATGTACTAAATACTGCTGACTACTGACAGATGTATCAGTTGTTGTTACGTCACCAGTTTTTTCTTTCAATCGCGCCTGATTTCAAGGTTATCTAGTGGAAAAGTATTAGACTCCGAAAATAAATAGTCCTAGAATTTTATTTTTTAACATAAAAGGTATCCTCAGACATACTTTTATTTTAATAAATTAGCTTATGTCACAATTACCTTCAAATACCCTATTGAGATCAATTTTAAATTTGGCAAAAAATAGTAAATTTGAAAAGTCACTAAAAAATAATAAACAAGCCAGTGAACCCAAAAATGTATTTGAAAAACGTGAATAAGAAGATAACTTAAAAACGCGTTCGAATTTTGGATTGAAATTAAATATTTAATGTCCTGTTCACATGGACACATAGAAGACAGGAAGACACACACACACACACAACAGTAAAAAAAATCTATGTGTGTGTTGCTTGTGAAATAGAGCCGCTATTTTGTGGCTTCTATGTTAGTAAAGAAAAAAACAATTTTGAGGCCACAAACGTTCCACACGTTCTTCATTTTGCTTTTGTTGCCTGTGTGTCGCATATGTGTGTCTTCTGTGTGTCCTGTGTCCATGTGACATGTGTGAACAGGGGGTTGATTCTGTAATTTGCGTGAGCACTTGCGACACCAAAACTAACACAGATTTGGCACATACATCTGCCGGGAATTTGAAGAACTACTGCATATGACGTCACTTGTTGCGAGACACGCAAATATTTTTGCGTGACCTACGGAGGTACTGTTTCTACTTGCGTCACTATCTGTCTCTTTCTAACACTATATTTGTATTTATTATTATGTCATTTTGCGGATTTAAATTTTTTGGTTTATTGCTGAGTTAAGTAAGTGTATTACAATTCTATATTTATTAATTAGTTAAGTTTTAGTTTTTATAGTTTAGTTGTATTAGGGTTATATCACGTTATACCCGGTAATATTTACCTATAATAGTTCTCTAATAAAATTGTTTAAGGATAAATAATGGCTTTAGCGGACATTATTATTGCAATTGATGAAGAAGTATTGGAGGAAAGACCATATAACATACATTTTATACGTAGGCAGCTAAGAGAAGTTCAAAATCCCTTCAAAATTAAAAATTTGGAATTTGTAAAAAAATTTATATTGAGCAAAGAAGCATGCCAATTTTTATTAGACCAAATGCAATCGCATTTTGAAGTCGGGCTTCGGAATACAAAAAATCAACATTATCTTCCAGTAAATTGATTATTATTTATTTTTGTTCTTCCGTAACGTTCATTTAAAATCTCTGAATGACAGTAGACAGTTACCACCAATACCAAAACAGCGTGAAAACCTAAAGAACTAATTTCCCCATTAAAGTCACCAGATTAGGAACAGTGACGTCATACTAACTCTAACGCAAATGTACTCACGCAAATACTCACGCAAGTTACAGAATCAACCTCCAGGACTTAAGATCTGGGCTAAAAACTGGCTTCAAGTGAATTAATGATCTTTTTTCAACCAGTGGTACCAACTTTATAAACTGAACTTTTTTATTTTAATTAAAATACTATCGAGTTTGGTATCAAATTAAAGATCTCGGGAAAAGAATTCTAGTAGAAAATATAAATAACATTTAAACGATTGTCAAATGTTTTATTTTATAAAGGAAGTATTGTAATCGTGATTTATGACAGTTCGAGATTTTGATGAATCTTTACAATTTAGACCTTCCTGGGTACCTACTCTAATTCATAGCAAGATCTCATGTCGCTATATGCTGAGAAATTGATGACGTCATAACAAATTTGTAACTATATCAAGGTCTAGGAACATTTTATAACAGTTGGTACCCATAATAGAGATTTACTAGATATTGTGTTGGCCACCTGGAAGTTTGACAGGTAGTACAACCTTATGAATATTTAAAAATAATAAAATGTCAAATATGTTATCTCCACCATAATCGAAATAAGGAATATTAACGATAAAAACAAAAATTACATGTCCAGGTATGACTAATAGTGAAGATAAAAGTTTTTAAATAATTTCATTTAAAAGATATAAATTATTTAAGATTCCATGACGTACGTAGTATTGGGCGTGGTTTGTTTTGTATGCAACATGAGAAGAAGAGCATGATGCGGCACAGAATGTAACTATCATCCGGCATTATTACATTATTCGTGCTTATTTCATTTGTGTTGGATTTTATTTTATACTTTTAATTACTACAATAGCTATTTATGTAACAAGTATATAATATAGGGTTTTATTGGCGAGACAGTTTAGGGGACGAGCGAGCGCAGCGAAGCGAGGCACATAAATGGGCGAGTCAATAAAACCCTATTATATACGTGTTGCATACATGATTTTATGTTTGACTGCCCTATACGCAAGATTTTCTATTATCTATAATGACATTTACAAAATGACACATTTGACAAATGACAAATTAAAATTTAATCTCTAGCGAAGTGTGCCTTTTCTATTATTATTTTATTATTTCTATTATTTTATTTTACTAGTAAAATAAAGAAACTTTATTTTACTAGTATTATAAAGAGCTGCTTTATAGTTGCAAAATTATGTTATAAACAGTACTTTATAATGCAGTCGTACATAAAATATGTTTTTAGCATAGCAAGACGACTTTTTAATTTAAAATAAATAAATAATTTGTTTTAAAAAAATGTTAGTGAAACAAACTGATTGAGTGCCACTGGACGTACCACTGACGTCACCAGCAAATACCAGACTTTAAAAAAATGATATCTCGCTTAATAAGCGGAATTTTTACATCGCGTTTTCACTAATCGTCATAGTTTCTTATGTAGTTTTGTAATAATTTTTTTTAAATACAGTGAAGGAGCCTATTGTGAAAAATAATAAGTAATACAATCGTTTTCATTGATTTTATTAAATATAATTTATTTTCTAAATATCATATTAAATTTTTTCATTTGCCTTAAAAAACTCATTATTTTCGCAATTTCGTAATATTTAATTATTATTTGAAGTCTCGTTTTTTAAAAATTAAAATATAGTGAAAAAGTAAATAATATAGATGCATATTATTTATTGTAAATTTGTTATTATTTGATCTAAATGTAAACTAGAATATACAAGCAACATACATAAATTATTAAAAATATTCAACAATGCAGCTTGGCTCAGTACTTTTTACTTAATTTAAATATTTAAAACCTCACTTTTTCATACTGTCACAACAAACGTCAACGAAATATCAACTTGATACAACGACAGCAAGACAGAGAGCTCTCTCGTTAAGGATAGCGACACAAGTACGTCATTAATGACGTCACATGATACTTCCTAACAAAATCCGCTAGAGGGATAACAAGATACTCTTGGTGGCACTCTACTCTTGGTTTATCAAGTTGATTATGTGAATAGACCTTTTTCAATTTAAAGAGATAGATGATATGAGCAGTGAGTCTGCGCATATTAAGCCAATGATAATGGCGCCAATCTTATTTACATGTAATTCTTATGTCAGTCGTGGTGATCTTATTTTTAAAATTGTAATAATTCGATGTGGAGAAAGTTCTTGAAAATTTTTAGAAACATTACAGTTGACGATGCGAAAGTCTTTGTTAAAGGTAAAATGTCAGTTGAGTCAAATTTTCATCGGGGGTATAAATATTTTAGTTACTCGTACTTTTCGAATATTTGGACAGTGGACGACGCACAGACAGATAGAGTTTCATAATTTTTCGTTATAATTTGTTATAATAATACCTGCTTTAAATTTTAGGACAACTAGTGTTAATACTTTGCATCTTTTATGAAGTTGTGTAAAGACACATTTGGTGTATATGCATGATTCTTACATAAAGGCACACAACACTATAGTACCATCTTCATTTATATTTCATTTAATAAGCGAATTTATTTATGTTTTTAACATAATCCTTTCCTTTCGCATCTGGACAGTTACTTACGTTCGTCTTCGCCATTTAACTTAATATGCGCAGATTCTGTAGCGCATGACGTCACTCGATAGAAAGAGACAATTTATATTGAAAACCTCTATAATGCCTATGGCACACGGGTCGAGGACCATCGAGTAACTCCTCGATGAAACGATAGAACGCACCCCGTCCTCGACGAAAAATAGGGGCGCCGCTATTTTCATCGAGTTGTTCCTCGATGAAATGAATGTATCTCATTTCAGACTTATCTTTTGTATTTGATTTCGCGCAAAACTTTGATGTATTTGTCACCGACGAAAAAGAAAACCATCGCGGACGGGTGCGTTCTATAGTTTCATCATGAGAATAGGCACCCTGAACCCAAAAAACATGGTCCAGGGTACCTATTCTAATTCATAGCGACAGTCGCTAGCGAAGTTCAGTTGATAACTTCGTGACGTCATTCCGTTTGTAACTATATCAAGGGTTAGGGATATTTGGCCTCCAGTTGATAACGACTGATAGAGATTTTACATTTACTGTGAAATTTGGCAAGAAAAACTGCTAAACCACCATTTTACCTATCACTTATCATAAACGTATTATTTGTTTTAAAATAAGCCATTTTTTTGATTTTCAAAGTAAATTATTTTTTCAAGAAAAATGTCTATTTCTTATTTCTACAATTTGTAAGTTGAATTATTTAATAAACTAATCAAAAATATTAAATACATATAATGAACCCATAATTTATTGGTATTTTATATTTATAAAATAAATATTTTAACATCACAACGAACAAAAATCAACGCAACGCGCAAGTCTACCGTAGCGAGGGTTGATAAGTCGTAGCGACAGTCGCTTGGCTACTACGTCACACATAGTGGGGGGTTATCAAGACAACCCAACTTATCTGTGTAAATGGAGCTTTTAAGCAACCCGGTTGCGAATCTTAATAAATAAATTTAATATAAATTAAAGTATATGTATTGAAAATATACTCTATATTATTATTGATTGTATTATGTTCATCATTTATAAAACAATTAAATTTTTATTCATAATTCTGACATATTAATGGTTAATGTGATAGCGATGTGACACATTATACCGGATACCTACCTTAAAGAATATTCACTCGTCATATCAAAAATACAAAGAATTAAATGAAGAATATCGTTCTTTATGATGAAAAAATGAACTACTAATTTTTTCAGATTTTTTTACCGCTTATTAATTGAGAAAATAAATTTTAAAAATCGAGTTTATAGTATAGGATTAAATTGGTACATAGCATAAATGACGCATAAAGTTAATCAAAAATACAGAGAAAAATCAGAAAATTTGCACATAGTAACTACAAAACTTTATCTATGTCATAAGATATTTTAAATCGAGCTTTACCGTGTTGATGAAGAGTATTTAGCTATTAACACTCAAACTGAACTCGGTGACGTCATGATGTATAAACGTAGCAACATTGGTTGACAGTTTTTATATTGGCAAATATTATTATTAAAAAGTCAACGGTTCTAAATAACTTATTATTTTCATAAAATAATTAAATAAATTATTATTGTTTTTAAATTTCGAATATATATATGAGAAAAATGTTAAAATAAATATAAGTTGAGAGCTGAGAGGTTAGGTGCCACTAGGCAACTAACTGTGTGGAGCAAAAACTTGTTCTATGTTTTACATTACTACCGTTGTTTGCACCCTTATCCCAGTACCTATATTTATATTGCAAATTTAACTGCATATACATTTAAATAATAATTTCACGTAATCAGTTATGACATTAGATAATACATTCATATTAAAAATTCAATGGGAGTCGGGAGTGTTCGGTGGCGAAATGGTGCAAACGCGGCAGCACAACCGACTTGTACTCTCCAGAACTTTGTATAGTAAATTGAGAACTTATGAAGGCGCGAGCTAGCGTAAAGTGTACATAATTGGAGAATCAATTCCTGAAAGTGACAGTTACTTAATGTGGGAATGTAGATGTATATAAAGAGGAAAAACAATGCTCTACGGTTTGTAAAAAATTGAATCTAATACTAACGTAAGACCATTAGAATTTTATTACAACAATATTTAATATTAATTCTACAGTGCGACTCATCGATTTTACCAAATTTTGCCATAGTATTGTTTAAAAAAATGTCGAATAAAGAGAAAAATACTACTTTCACATAATTTAGGGCATTTTAAATATAAAATGCGTCGCACTGTAGGTAAAATGTTATACAGTATATAAATAATGCGTTTTATTATTTCATTTGTCTTATAAATACAATATTTTACAAATACGATGCCACTTATAGTGCGTGTTCGCTATTGCTGCCTTTGTTCGACACACTAAATCTGTATAGGTATATCTCCTTTTTCTCAACGAAATCGTAGACAGCTACATTCCGGCCTTAAATTCGAGGTTTGAGCAGCAGATAGGTTCTTGTATTGTTTGTGCAAAAAAAACTAATCTCAATATGTTACCACAAGATGCAATAAGAAGAGAGTTATGATTGAAGGAATTAAATAAGTTAAATATCAATATATCTCTTCCCAATTCACTTTTTAACTGGTCTAATTTCCACGCTTTATAACTCATTGTATATAGCAACTAAAATTATGTCCCCACCCTATGAAAATAAAACTGTTACTGAGTTAAATTAAATTTAAATTATCCCGGTACAGTAAAATGACAGTACAAGTCGGTGCTGCTGCCATCTACGATAAGCTTTGCCCGAACACTCCCATTAAAAATTTAGATTTAATTTCGAATTAAAATTTCTCATTTAAAAGTTGTCATCCTGCAGTCTTTTACATTGGGATCGATCATAGAGCACTGCCTTGTACCCCGCACAAACCGAGTGTAGCGAGTGAATATCCTTAAAAGCGCCCTCAATCAACCAAATTTTGCATTCAATTGTCCCTAGTAACGAAAATTGTATTTCCAAGCCTTGAATAATAACGTAGACGATGTTATTTATCATGATTTGATGATTATAATCCTAAGTTGTGATTAGTGGCGCCATCTTCGTTTACTTACAGAAACTAAGAAACAATCAGGGGCAGGGACGGCTCCGAGGGGTACGATTTTTGGTTCTGGGGTCCTATTCTATTTCACTTATCAACGTTGATAAGTTGGGTTGTCTTGATAACCCCCCTGATGTGTCGGTAATTAATAAACTACATTAAATATTTAATAATAGATATTTATTAGTAGAATGATGAGTCGAACCAGTCTGACATATTGCTAGTCAACTACAACTGAGTTCACATGTCGTGTTACCAACTTAACAATATATTATTACACTACATCTCCCTTTCAAACAATAATAACATCACCAAAGCTCTAAATGAAAACATATCTTAAAAATGGCTTTACAAGTTCATCTTACAGATAGGATTCACAATTCTTCCAGATCTTGTAATATATCTCTGATTAGGGATATTATCCTGCATTACATCTTGGTTAACATTTAAATTAGTATTATTCATTTCTTTACACTCTTTCTTAGGGGATTCCATTGTATTCAATGGATTATTATTAACATAGTTCTGATCGTTATTTACATCATTATTACACCTTTTCAAATTGTGAAAGTCATAATACTTTGAAAAGTTTATGTCATGAGTGTTACGTCTTAGTTCTTTATTGTTTTGTAAATCTTTGATAATTATTGACCTCGGTGTATTACTAAAGTTCACAATTTGAGCTGGTTTCCAATAGTTTTTCTCCATATCTCTATACATCACAAAATCGTGTATCTTAGGTTCATAGTTCCTAATTCGAGTAGTTTTATCATGATCTGTTTTAGATTCTAATTTTTTCTTATATAAATAAGATTCAAAATTTGGAATAACTTTCGGTTTTAACAAGTCATAAGAAATTGGTAGTTTAGTTTTTACTCTTCTATTAAATAATAACATAGCGGGTGTTATATTACTACCTAATATAGGTGAATTTCTGTATTCCATTAGTATATTATTGATATCTAGATTACCTTCCTGTGCTTTCTTTAAAAACTTTTTACATATACCAACATATCGTTCACTAAAACCATTACTTCTGGGATATCTAGGACTAGATGTTGATATTTCAAAATTCCATTCGTTAGAAAAATTTCTAAATTTTAATGAATTAAATGGCATATTGTCGCTAACTAATTTGTTTGGTACGCCATGAGTTGAAAAAATTTCCTTCAATACATTGATTACTGATTCTGCTGTTTTATCTTGTAACATTCTTAGCTCAACCCAGTGCGAATAATAATCAGCTAACACCAGATAATTTTTATTTGCATATTCTGCTATATCACATGCAACGATTTCGAATGGTAATTTCGGTATTTCGCGTATTAACATTGGTTCAAATGAATTTTGGTTTCTGAATTTTTGACAAATCGTACAATTAGCAATTACTTGTTCGATTTGGTTGTCCATTCCAATAAAGTAAAATAAAGATTTTGCTCTAGCTTTAGTTTTAACAATCCCTAAATGTGCTTCGTGCACTTTATTTATAATATAATTTTGCAACGGTTTTGGAATTATGATTTTCTCATTTAAATATAAAATACCATCATTTAAAAAAATTTCATTACGATATTTAAAATAAAAACGTAGATTTTCAGGCACTCTTGTTTTCGAATTCGGCCATCCTTCTTTACATAACATTACTAATTTGATCAAAACTTCGTCTTTTTCAGTCTCTGTCTTTATCTTTTGTAGAATATTTGAACTTACATTTACAGTGTGTATAACTCCGTTCAAATCATGATCTATCTCTGTTTCTTCAGCTTTTGAACTAGCTCTGCTAAGTGCATCAGCTATCAACATTTTTTTACCGGGAGTGTAAATTAACTCAATATCATACACACTAAGTTTAAATTTTATTTTCTGAAGTCTATTTGAAGAAATTTTATTTAACTCTTTGTTCATGATGCCAATAAGCGGTTTATGGTCAGTTTGTATTTTCACTTTTTGCCCGTAAATATAGTAATGGAAACGCTGACAAGCAAATAATACTGCTAAAAACTCTTTTTCAATTTGTGCGAATTTTACTTCATTAGCTGATAGACTTTTTGATGCATAACATACCGGTTTCTTATCTTGTAATAATACACATCCTATTGCATTTTTACTGCTATCAGTTTGAATTGTGATATCTTTGTTTCTATCAAAATTTTGCAACGATTTGGCTTCTGCAATTACATTTTTAATTTGATTAAAACATTCGGTATGACTTTTTAACCATACAAATTCAATATCTTTTTTAAGTAAATTTCTTAAATCACTGGATAGTTCGGATAATTTTGGAATAAAATCACGTAAATAATTTATGAAACCCAAAAAAATTTCTAAGTTTTTCCTATCTTTTGGCGTGTCATAATCAATAATTGCTTTAACTCTGTTTGGATCCAATTCAACTGTACCATTCTTAAAAATATGGCCTAAATATCTGATTTCTTGTTTTCTATACTGAAACTTTTTTACATTGAATTTTACATTCATTTCTAGAGCCCTGTCTAAAACTAGCTTTAATATTCTGTCATGTTCCTGTTCAGTTTCTGCATAAATTAATATGTCGTCTATATAAATAAATGTATTGGGAATATGCCCAAATATTTCAGTGTTGAATTTTTGAAAAACTTGCGCAGAAATCTTTAAACCAAACGGTAATCTTTTAAACGCATACGTACCAAACATTGTTGAAAAGACACAATATTTAATACTTTCATTGCTCAACTTCACCTGCCAAAATCCTTCCTTCAAATCTAGGCAACTGAAATATTTAGCATTACCTATTTTAGATTTTAATTCAGCTAACGTAGGAATTTCGAAATGCTCGTCTTTTAAATTTTCATTCAAATGTTTAGGGTCTAGACATAATCTAAGAGAACCATCAGATTTTTCAACTATAGTTAATCTACTAGCCCAGGCGGTTGGTTTTTCAAACTTTTCTATTATGTTTAATTCACATAACCTGTCTAATTCATTTTTCAATTTTTCTTGTAATTTGATTGGAATTCTATACGGAGGTAATGAAACAGGATTGGCATTATCTTTGATCTCAATATTATACTCATTAGGAAAACACCCAATGCCTTGAAAGATATCTTTGTACTTATTTACTACAGTTTCCTTGCTATTAACTTGTTGAACATGATCAACATTTTTACTAAGTAAATTTAATTTAATGCAAGTATTTAATCCTAATATTGGGATCGAATTATTCTTTGCAATGATAAATTTTTCATTTGTGCATTTATTGTCAAACTTTACTGTTAAATTAACGCTACCATATTGTTTAATTTCTGTACCACCATAAGCTTCTAGTTTCATTTTACTTTCATTAACATTAATCTTATGGTCAGAAGCACCTTCAATTTGTTTAAATATATTACTCGGAATAATATTAACATCTGAACCCGAATCTAGCTTAAATGTAATATCTGAATTTTCAACAGTTAACGTTTTGTTCCAAGAAATTGAATTTATCTTAGCCTTAGTTATATTATCACAGTAATATGAATCATCTAACATATTATCACTATCAGTCTTATCTTGAACAACATTTGAAAAATTGCGGGAATTTCTACACATTTTAGCATAATGATTGAATTTCTTACAGTTATTACACTGCTTCCCCATGGCTGGACATTTGAATTTCGCGTGTTTATTTCCACATCGTTTGCAAGTCCAATTTTCTTCTCCATTCTGCTTGTCGCCTCTTTGAGCCTGTCCTCGATCATCCTTTTTCGATTGAAACTGCTTCTTTTCTTCCACATTCTTCTTCGACTCCTTTGCTGAAACTTTCCAATTATTATTTGTGTTACTTGTACGTCTTACCACGTTGATATCTTCTTTTCCATGTATATCTTGCGTCTGTTTTCGAATTATTTCAGCAACTCGAAATTTTTTGATAACTTCTTCTAAATTTGGCAATTTACTATTCTTGAGAATACTGTCCATAGTTTCATAGTCATTGGAATCAAGTATGATTTTGTCTCTTAAGATTTCATTCGGATCGGTGTACTCACAATCTTGGATTAATGTTTTACAATCCGTCACGAAGCTATCGAACGGTTCACCATCTTTCTGTGTTCTCATTTTTAATATCCACCTTGCATGAAGCAGATTTTTCTTCGGAATGCAATACGCTTCAAACGCTTCTAATACATTAGAAATCTTCTTCTCATCTCCTGCTTTGGCATAGGTAAATGTATCGTGAACGTCTCTCGCTTTTTGCCCAATCAAATTTAATAAAATAGCGATTTGCCTTTCTTCACTCGTAGTATCGTATGCGGCTGCAGACATATAAATTTTGTAGGCTTTCTTGAATTTTCTCCAATTTTCGCTAATATTGCCATTTTCCAGGTCTAATGACGTTGGAGGTATAAAATTACTCATTTTTCTTTGTTCGAACACTTTTACTACTTTTACAACAATGTCGAACACGTGCTTATTTTTCAGTAATTAAATTTTTCAGATTCAAAACGATCTAAATTTTCACCGACTTATAGAAAATACACTGTTCTCTTTTAACTATTAACTTTTATAGCGACTGCGCCATGATGTGTCGGTAATTAATAAACTACATTAAATATTTAATAATAGATATTTATTAGTAGAATGATGAGTCGAACCAGTCTGACATATTGCTAGTCAACTACAACTGAGTTCACATGTCGTGTTACCAACTTAACAATATATTATTACACTACACCCCCACCATGTGTGACATAGTAGCCAAGCGACTGTCGCTACGAATTATCAACCCTCGCTACGATAGACTTGCGCGTTGCGTTGATTTTTGTTCGTTAGGAGGTTAAAATATTTATTTTATAAATATAAAATACCAATAAATTATGAGTTCATTATATGTATTTAATATTTTTGATTAGTTTATTAAATAATTCAACTTACAAATTGTAGAAATAAGAAATTTACATTTTTCTTGAAAAAATAATTTACTTTGAAAATCCAAAAAAATGGCTTATTTTAAAACAAATAATACGTTTATGATAAGTGATAGGTAAAATGGTGGTTTAGCAGTTTTTCTTGCCAAAATTCACAGTAAATGTAAAATCTCTATCAGTCGTTATCAACTGGAGGCCAAATATCCCTAACCCTTGATATAGTTACAAACGGAATGACGTCACGAAGTTATCAACTGAACTTCGCTAGCGACTGTCGCTATGAATAGACCATTTGCACCGGCCCATTGACATCTATTGCACATTTATGAAACTTCAAATTGTATTCCCTCTAAAGCGACCCCTAGCCTACATGTTTGTAAACAAAACATACTGTCACTGTCAATCAGCTGTCAGGCTGTTGTTGGTGTGCGTTAAAATGTTTAAAAAATGGAAAAAGGAAACCGGTAAGTAAATAAAATTGCAAAAAACAAATTGCAGGACACGATTTTGACAGTACTAATTTTGGCAGCTGTCATAAACTACTATGAAGTAAGCCGCGTGAACACATGATTCACTACTTGCAAATAACTTCATGAGAAAATCCGACCTCTCTCTCTTACAGCAATGAAAAAGGTCTATTAGAATAGGTACCCTGGTCTTTGCTATATTGGTTCTTGTACTACTTACTATAAAATTTTTGCGGGATGATTTAAATTAAAAAAATAAAATAAAACGTACATATATTTATAATAAATTTTATACCAAAATACATTTTTTCACGACATGCGGAGAAAACACAATTTTCTTCTCGCAAAATAGTGAGGAAAGTAGGTTTTCCCTGTCTAGAGAGGAAAGTAAGCAGTGTTACCACCAGTGTTATTTTACGATGAAATATTTTAAAAATTGTAAGTAAATTTATTATTTTATTGAAAATTCTGATTTTATAGTGATATACTGTAAACTATTATTTTACAATTATTATGTTTTATACTATCTTTTTCTACTATTTCACGATTTTACAACTTAAATTTAATTTGGCATATTGGCTGCATTTCGTTGTTTTCAAACGTCATTCTGACAGATGGCAGTTATAACCTAACTTCTAGTTATATGTTTCTTCTACATTTACAATGTTTTGAAATATGTCGTGAAAAAAATGTTGTGTCTAACACGAGAGGAAAGCTCTTTTTCCACTCTTGCTCGATTGTCTCACTCGCTTCGCTCGTGATCCAAACTTCGAGCTCGAGTGGGAAAAAGAAGCGCTTTCCTCTCTAGTTGGACAAATAACTATTTTTTATATACAGTTTACGAGTACAATAACAACTCTATAATTTATAAGATTACCTATACAATGTTAACAAAATCGTAAGTACAATAATTATCTGATTTTACACAATAATACACCAGTATTTAGCAAATTAACAGATATATAGGGTGTCCCAATAAGAACGCACAACTTAATTTTTGAATAAAACACATTAGTAACTTGAAATTTTTTTATTTATGTTATAAAAGGTGTCCTATGCCTAAAAATATTAATTTCGAAATTAATTAAATTAATGTTTTTAGGCATAGCACACCTTTTATAACATAAGAAGATGCAAAAATACACACAACAGAATAATAAAATATAGGGTGTTCCATTTGAAAATGACGAGTTATAACCATTTGAAATTGTGTAATTTTGATTCTCTGTATTGAACACCCTGTATGATAACATTAAAAAAATATTATGTCAGAACAAAGAGTATAGTTACAGTTGTACAGAAAAAAACTTCAGTACGCCTTTATAAAACAATACGTGTATTTTTTTTTAGAGAAAAAATTGAATAACTTGGCAACGCCGCGAAAAACTAAAATGAAATTTATATGTTCGTATAGGTAAATAAAATACAATTCAAAATATATAAAAATATATAGAGTGTTTCATTTAAAAAAAGACGAACAATTATTGCCAAGTCGTTATGCAACACCCTATACCGGGCGTTTCCTGAAACAGGCGCACCCCCCAAAAAAATTGCAATTTAAGTCAATTACATTTATATTATAGGTTTATAAACTAAATTCAAAGGCGCATTAAACTATATAAATAATGAATTTTTATTACTTCCTGTTTAGTCGGAAGTGGCACCAACTTCCTTATTTTAAATGGAGCACCCCGTATATTTTTTAAGATTTTGATTCTACATAAAATTCTGAATACAACCATGTATAATAAGCTACTTTTTCGTTGTAGATTTCTAAGTAAAATAATGATTAAAATATTACAGAGACAAATCGAATCATTCCTAGTTAGCTATGAAATAAATGATAAAAACATAAATTATACGAAGAGTTTTACTATGTATTCAAGAAAATGCAGGCCATTTTGAAAATTTACTATAAATAATATTATGTTGGATGAGAAAATAGTCTTACTCCACGTTTATATTTTTTTTACTTCCTTGTACGAAGTAAGGAAGTATTGTAATCGCGAAAAATTTCGGTTCTCAGATTTTGACGGAAATATCCGTTTTGACCTTTTCTGAATCCATTATGACTAGTTTCGACGTGACGTCTGTACGTACGTACGTACGTACGTACGTACGTACGTACGTACGGACGGACGGACGTATGTGTGTCGCATAACTCAAATACGGTTAGACGTAGAAAGTTGAAATTTTGTATTTAGGACTGTTATAGCATCTAGTTGTGCACCTCCTATTTTTGGTTTCAATCTATAAACCGGAAGTAGTACTTTTTAAAAATATTTCGATAAATATTTAATTTAACACAAATTTTTTTATTTTAAATGAAAGATTATGTGATTATTACCCAAAATCGGTATTTTATAAATATTTTTGTATCTGGTATCATTTAGGAATAATTAAAGTATATATTTTTTATTTAGTATTTCTTTATCTTGTAGTCCATGATCGATTAACATTTGTTACTACGTAAAATTTAAATGATTATGACATGACAGTGACAATAGTAAAATATGCTTTATATCTTCTTCTGCAGTTTAAATAAAATGACTAAAATATATTTGTGAGTATATTAGTATAATAAGTTAAAAGAATTTTTTATATTATTCTATATTTTAGTTATTAAGAACAGTCAAACAAGGCGTACAAGGAAGTCATGTGGTGTCCACGTCAGATTTTTTTATTAAATAGTAGGTACGACCGGTTTCGAGTGTTAAAACACTCATCATCAGGTACCGGTGACTAGAAGTAGATACAACAAAAATTTAAATTACACACTTACAAAAATAAATATAGCGTAGAATTGATACTTACAATAAACAAAAGTACAGGTCTAGAAGTTATAGATAAAGTTGAATACAAACAAAATATACTTGTTTTTCATATCTTCAATTTTGATTCAATTCTAGCAAGTGAACATAGCAGGCCACATGCGACAGTATTCTGTGACAACAAGTGTCTGTCAAAGTTTTTAAAGAATAAACAAAATCTAGCGGGTTTCTGATTGGTCCAAAATTAATCTGATGAGTGGGGATATATCTCTGTTCACGTGTTCATTTAGAATCTCTTCTTCTTTTATTTTTAAAATTTCTAAATTCTCTAGAGTGTTCAAAATATGACCTTTGGATTTGACATGTAAACATTTTAGACAATCATTCCTGTCAAAATCATGACCTGTTTCAAGTATGTGTTCAGCGAAACTAGAATAATTTTTGGTATTGTTTTGTTTTAAACAATCTATGTGTTCTTTAAATCTAGTTTTAAACGAACGTCCAGTTTGTCCAACGTATGCTTTCCCACAACTACAAGTTATTTTATAAACACCACATTTATCTAAAATATTTACTTGATCTACTTTTTTGTAGATTTCTTTCTTTAGGTTGGTGAGAGACTGAAAAACTAGGTTGAAGTTACAATTATGTTTTTCAAAAATATTTTTTATTTTATAACTTAAGTCCCCGATGAAGGGTAGTGGAATGTAAAACTTTTCAGAGGTGATTGAGTTGGAAGAAACATTGTACGCCAATCATGAAACAGGTCATGATTTTGACAGGAATGATTGTCTAAAATGTTTACATGTCAAATCCAAAGGTCATATTTTGAACACTCTAGAGAATTTAGAAATTTTAAAAATAAAAGAAGAAGAGATTCTAAATGAACACGTGAACAGAGATATATCCCCACTCATCAGAATAATTTTGGACCAATCAGAAACCCGCTAGATTTTGTTTATTCTTTAAAAACTTTGACAGACACTTGTTGTCACAGAATACTGTCGCATGTGGCCTGCTATGTTCACTTGCTAGAATTGAATCAAAATTGAAGATATGAAAAACAAGTATATTTTGTTTGTATTCAACTTTATCTATAACTTCTAGACCTGTACTTTTGTTTATTGTAAGTATCAATTCTACGCTATATTTATTTTTGTAAGTGTGTAATTTAAATTTTTGTTGTATCTACTTCTAGTCACCGGTACCTGATGATGAGTGTTTTAACACTCGAAACCGGTCGTACTATTTAATAAAAATTTTTTATAAACGTGGAGTAAGACTATTTTCTCATCCAACATAATTCCAACCACTTCACTTGGGTTTTATCAATTTCAAATATAAATAATATAATTGAATTGCAATTCCTTATTAAATTAGTTATTTTTGTTAATAAACTGACATTTTTACTGTCATAAAATCTGTATCTTATCATTTATTTCATAGCTAACTTGGAATGAATCGATACGTTTCTGTAATATTTTAATTATTATTTTACTTAGAAATCTACAACGAAAAAGTAGCTTATTATACATGGTTGTATTCATAATTTTAAGTAGAATCAAAATCTTAAAAAATATACGGAGTGTTCCATTTAAAATAAGGAAGTTGATCTCACTTCCGGCTAAACAGGAAGTTATAAAAATTCATTAATTATGTAGTTTAATGCGCCTTTGAATGTAGTTTATAAATCTATAATATAAAATGTAATTGACATAAAAATACAACTTTTTTGGGGGGTGCGCCTGTTTCAGGAAACGCCCGGTATATGTGAAAATAATTTTAAGTTATGCTCCTTGAGTAGACGAAAAATTCTGTTAATAAATTTATGCTGTATTTTTAACGACAAGGGCGATATCGACGACGGGCATTTCGATGATGATAATGCGGTTATGTGTGGAATACAATATCGGACAAATGTCCGCCAAGATTTTGTTGACAAACTCTTACTCTTTTTTCAAAATTTTTAATTACATTTTCGCTCATTTCTGGCTCTATTTCCGCAATGACGCGTTCAATTTCGTTCTTTAACTCAGGAATCGTTCTCGTTTTGTGACTTCAAGTAACCCCACAGAAAAAAGTCACATGGCGTCATGTCACACAATCTTGGTGGCCAATTCTGATCTCCATGGTATGAAAATGAAATGACACGACCCGGAAATTTCTCCTGCAACAATTCACGTGTTTCCTGCACAGTATGACAGGTGGCACCGAACCACATATTTTCGAGATCCATCCCCTCCAATTGGGACCAAAGAAACTCACTTATCATGTTCCGATAACGTACGCCATTCACGGCACTGCATTACGTACCTGCCGCATTCTCGAAGAAAAAAAAGCGATTCATTATCACTAACCGCAATGTCTTTAGATGACAACTGAGCAATTGCAGGCGTAACCAACTGAAGGGAACGAAAATGGCGCACAATTTAAATTGTGCATTCTTATTGGGACACCTATAGTATTTAGTGATAATTATTACCTATAGTACATTTATAAAAACTTATTTTTGCATTTTCTTGCTTGTGAACTGTGATTATTACAAGAATAAATGTAATTTTTTTTACTGCGGGAAATAATGATAAATTATTGTGTTTTATTTTAGAACAAGTAATAATAACATAAAATTTAACAATTTTGTTATTGACGAAAATTGAAAATATTTAACAGCCAAAATAATGGGAGAAATATTTTTATTTTATGTGTTTTACGTCCTAACATCGGTCGTAACTAGAGTTTTCAAATTTACCGATTTTTTCAATTAGCGGTAATTCGGTAAAATTTTCTTTCAATACAGGCTTACAGGTAATTTACCGGTATATAAAATAGGTACAAATGGTACTAAAATGTGTTTATTAACAAAAATTTCGACATTTATTTTTTTCACCGCGTATTTTTCGAAGGAATTTTACGTACCTACTAAATTTAACGTACCTACCTACTGAAATTACCATACTAAATTTAACATACTGAATTTTACGTATCTACTGAATTTAATGTACTGAATTACGTACCTACTGAATTTAACGTACGGAATTACGTACCTACTGAATTTAACGTACCTACTGAATTTAACGTACCTACTAAATTTAACGTACTGAATTTAACATACTGAATTTTACGTACCTACTGAATTTATCATACTAAATTTAACATACTGAATTTAACGTACTGAATTACGTATCTACTGAATTTAACGTACTGAATTTAACGTACCTACTAAATTTCATTTACTGAATTTTACGTACCTACTGAATTTAACGTACTGAATTTAACGTACTGAATTACGTACCTACAAAATTTAACGTACTAAATTTTACGTACCTACTGAATTTAACGTACTGAATTACGTACGTACTGAATTCAATATACTGAATTTTACGTACCTACTGAATTTAACGTACCTATTAAATTTAACGTACTGAATTTTATGTAGGTAGGTACCTACTGAATTTAACGTAGGTACTGAATTTAACGTACTAAATTTAACATACTGAATTTAACGTACTGAATTACGTACCAAATTTAAAGTACTGAATTTTACGTAGGTACCTACTGAATTTAACGTACAGAATTACGTCCATATTGAATTTAAAGTACTGAATTTAACGTACTAAATTTAGTATACTGAATTTTACGTACCTACTGCATTTTACGTACCCACTGAATTTAACGTACGTAATTTTATTATTTTATACGGAAAAATAAGTTTTTTAAGACTTTTTCCTCCTCCGTATCTTGTATGGCCCTATCGAAAAAAGTCATATTATATTTTTGTAAGAAATTTAATTTACTTTCAGCTACTTTTTCGCTAGGACGCGTAGTTTTCGAGATATTCACAAAATCCTGAAAAAGGGACCTTTAAACTAAAGCCCCCGTACCTCCCCAACGCTCACACCAAGGTCAGGACAAGATTTTTGTATGTTGGTCGGGGTAAGGTTACCAGACGTCTTTTCCCGGACATGTAGGTACTCTTTTTTAGTGTAGATGTCCGGGTCCGGTATCTTTTTTCATTTTTAATACAGTGTCATCTTTTTAGAAATTCTGATACTTAAAATGATAATTTTTCGGTGTTTCAAATTAAGGATATCATGCGGAAATAAAATATTTCACTATTTTAATACTACATATTATAAGTGGTGGTGAAATTTCACATTTATTTTTTTTACCTCACTTTAAAAATTCGTTTTTGATTCTGATTTTACCAGTGATAATTTTTATATTAAAATAAAATTTTAGACAACCACAACATTCATATCCTCGCTAGCAGATCGGACCACCATGAATAATTTCGGTACGTTAGTCCGGTTGACTATTCGTGGGGGTTCTGCAAAAGTTTTTTTTTTTATTGAAGTAGGTAAGCTATTTAGCTTGGTTAGTATTTTTTTTTAAATCAGACTACACGATTTATTGCGGCTGATTTTTTCGTGCGGGAGTTAGACTTTCTGACGATCAGGGCCGGCCAGAGAGAGGGGCGAGGGTGCACTAGGTGCAAGGGGCGCCCTGCTACAAAATTTTATTTTTAAAAATCTGGTGTGGTCACCATACAACTTACTTATACACAACTGTGTGTACTATACTTGATTTCTAAACTAAACGAAGCAATCTGAAGTTGTCTCGCTGAGCCGTGTTGGCCGTGTTTACTAGATTTTTTTGGCGGCAAAATTAAATTTGCCCTATCAGCGGGCAAACTCGATACAGTCACTGACAACAGCTAACGAGACAAGATGGAGAACATTCGTTTGTTTACATTACAAAGTTTGTGTGGTGTAAAACTGGTGTTACATCAGCCAATAAAAAACGATCAGTTTTAGCATTCCAACTTCAGACTGCTCCGTTTAGTTTAAAAATCAAGTATAGTATAAATATTGCATTTGACACACGTTTGGCATAACTGACGTAATTGACTTCAGCTTGTTTGTTTTCAAGCAACTATGATTATTGAAATGTATTTATTATAGCATAGCTATTAATATAACAAGAATAATAATATGCGATTTATAATACCGAGGATGTTGCTAAGCGACGAGGTGAAACCGAGTCTCCTTGAACATCCAAGGGGGCTTAAATCGCATATATTCGCGTTATTTTCCAAGCTTAATCGTATCATCAACGACAGGAATGCTAAAACAAATCAACAATTTTATCTGTCAATTAGTTGACAGTTTGAATATTATGGAAGGTTTTGATGATATTATTGTTGTATCTAACGTATTAAGTTCGTAACTAATGAATTATAAGTATCTAACGTATTATAAGTAACTAATGTATCTATGTTGACACGGCGGGTTAGCATAGTGGTAGAATGCTGGTTACAGAGGTCGTGGGTTCGAATCCTAGTCAGCCGAGTCAGGAATTTTCACGGCCTGATTTGGATCGGTACCTACTCCCATTACCATCGCGTTGCCATTCCAAGTTAGGATCTAATTAACTTGGCAATCTCTAGCTATCGGGCAACAGCTAAAGGCTGTAACAAGAGCTTGCGCCGGATTGACTGGCAACACACATGGTAGTAAAGTAAACGCCGTGGAAAAAAGTATAAGTAAAAAATTAATACCTACAGTGTCTGTGCCTTCAAGTCATCCTAGGGTCCTAGGGATATATATATATATATATATATATATATATATATATATATATATATATATATATATATATATATATATATATATATATATATATATATATATATATAACCCAAATGAGGTTCAAATCTCGAAATCATAATACATACATAACTAATGTATTATATTGGTTTATAATTATCAATAAATGTTGCATATTAAAAGGTAATAACAGTTGATGATACGATTAAATATATTATTTAGTTTTTGGTGATTCAATCATTTGTTTGACAGGAACTATGATTATTGAAATGTATTTATTAAATATATTACCTACTTAGTTTTTGTCAAAATTATATATTTTTAACATTTTAGATTTGAAACATTTTTTGTGGCTACTGTCATATTTAAAATAAATTGAATTTATTGTTATGTTTTAAGAAAACTTCCTCTTCCAGTTTTCGAAATGTGACCAAAATCTTTTCAGCTCTGCGCATTATACTAAACTTTATATACCAAGTTTCATAATTTTATCTTTTCTCATTCATGAGTTATTGAACATACGGACATACACATATCCATTCATCCACACACACACAGACATCATTGAGAAAATGGTCAAAACGGATTCAGTGAACCTCAAAACATGTATTTTCGCGAAAATCCCGACATCGATTTGTTTGATACCTAGACTTACTTATGCCTGTGGCACACCGGTCGAGGAGCATCGAGGACCATCGAGTAACTCCTCGATGAAACGAAAGAACGCACCCGTCCGCGATGGATTTCTATTTAATCGGTGACAAATACATCAAAGTTTTGCGCGAAATCAAATCCAAAGATACGTCTGAGATGAGATACATTCGTTTCATCGAGGAACAACTCGATGAAAATAGCGGCGCCCCTATTTTTCGTCGAGGACGGGGTGCGTTCTATCGTTTCATCGAGGAGTTACTCGATGGTCCTCGATGCTCCTCGGCCGGTGTGCCACAGGCATTATACTGTGTACCTATAAGAAAGTAAAAATAGCGTATTGAACTAATATTTCAACTCGCACCGCCCAATATCTGTGGCGTAACCAGGATTTTCCGCTGGGCAGGGATGGGAGGACAATAAAAAAAAATTACAGAGATAAAAATATATACTATATTTATTTATTGTTTATTGTTTTTTTAATTGTTTCATTCCAATGACATTACAGAAATGTATGGTTACCACAATTTTAGTTAGTTTTAAAACAATAAAGTTGTATTCAATATAACATAAAACATATCTACTTATAAAATGTTGCACTATTTTCGTCCACCATCAGGCGCTTCAGTTTTAGTTTAAATGTAGACAGTGTTTTGCAATATTTTAAATGATTAGGAATATAATGGGGACGTCTCATATTCAAAAATATTTTTTTTCCGAAATTATAGATAAAACTATATTCATAAATATATATTCTATGTCATAAAAGTATTTGGTTTTTAAGACATGATTTTTTTTTAATTTTCAAGATACATATATTAAATATTTCAATGATGTAATACTTTCGTGACTGCGTCCCTTCCTATCGGCGAAAATTGTAATTGTAACTAACTTCGACGTTTGTTGTTTGTGCATTGTTTGACGGTCTTGACAGACAGCAACAGGTTGTTTTAGAATTATTCACATCGTTTGGGTTTGGTGTAGGAATTCGAATTAATAATTTATTTTTATTGTTCAACGAATTGTTTCCACAAGAAGGCACGGAACAATACTTCACTACCTAAATCAATAATATATTGTATTTTTATTATAATATTATTTTCATTATTTGTAAATGCCGGGTGTCTCAAAAAAATGGTACCTACCTACGCTAGAAATAACTTTTTAATTAATAAAGGAAGAGCAATAAAATTATATATCGTATGGGTATCGTATGGTAAATGGTAAAAGGAGACATCAAAATATATATTATCTGCAAAAATATAACTTCCGGTTAAACCGGAAATGACATCAACATTCTTATTTCAAATGGAACATCCTATGTATTTTACATTTTTTAATTGAATCCAATGATGTATCACAAGTCTAGATTTCATGCAAAATATCTCACAAAAATAAATAAACTATCAAAGTTTTAAGTATTTTAATGAAATACAAACAGAAGATAAAAAATTATGATAATATAGAAGATGTTCAAAGTGGCCACCGTGACCACCATTTTCGTTTACACACATTCTGGACCTTTGAACATAGGCGCCGACTTTTAAAATTTTGGCCGGGGGCTCACCAAGTAGGGTTACCACCTCAGCTTTAAATCACACAAAAGCGGTCCTCGACAACTTATTAACAATATTTAATTTCCGATTAATATACACTCGACAAAAAAAAAACGCACCACTTAATGCACCCAAAATTCCGAAAATGGATAAATATTCGAGTTCTGACAAAATTGAAGTTTCCTCTTTAAGGTCATGTAAGTTAATCTGATGCCAAATTCATTTTACCCCTATCACCCTCTCCTTAGAAAAAAAGTTCTTGATGTCAAAAAATGTCAAACTTTGACAACTTGTACCGGGTGCAAAAAAATACTTGAATTCCATCCACTACCAAGGCGATAAAGGTCATTCATTTCCTGTCGGGACAATTTTTTTAGCACTTTCGATGATTTGGCGGGAAGTAATGAATAATAAAAAAATTGCATTTTGCATAATTGCATTTTGTGTCTTTTCGGTCATATCTCTGGCTTATTTTGCACAGATATCAATCAATGATTCTTTGAATTGTCACAAAACTGAAGTTTCCTCTTTAATGGTATGCAAATTAATGTGACGCCAAATTCTATTTACCCCCAGGCACCTCCTAAGAAAAAACAATGTTGTTGACACAAAAATGTTAAACTTTGACTACATATATGGTGTACCAAGAAAAATGAATGAACTTTATCCTTTATCGCCTTGGTAGTGGATGGAATTCACGTATTTTTGCGCCTGGTACAAGTTGTCAAAGTTTGACATTTTTTGACTTGCCAGATGGTGAAATTAACTAGGCGTCAGATCAACTTCCATGACCTTAAAGATTCATCCATTTTCGACCAAATTCAATCGAGTTATGGCGGTTTAAAAATTCGGAATTTTTGGTGCATTATCAAGTAGTGTGTTTTTTCTTTTGTCGAGTGTATTTTAGTATGTTTGATACTTGATAAGTTTTTATTTGTAAAATAAATATTTTAAACTTATCTCTTGTTTAAAAACAAGATACATCTGCCTTGCCGCCATTTAAAGGCGCTTAGTTTTTTAGTTCAAGTACTAAAAATGTAAGGATCGATGAAATTTCTGAAATGGTCTATACATAAAACGATATTATTGGCCGGGGGCTCCAGCCCCGGAGCACCCGAGCAGTCGGCGCCTATGCCTTTGAATAATTTATTGTTAATAATTTTTTTCACCTATCGCATTTCAATTGTTCTTACATGATGTCAAATTTTGTAATCTTTCTTGATTTTGGTTATTTCGACTTTTTCTTGAGATATTTTGATGAAATCTAGACTTGTGATACATCATTGGATTCAGAACCATACGCAGAATTCAAATATATAAAAATATATAGACTGTTTCATTTTAATTAAGAATGTTTAACCGGATTGTAATTGTTGTAAACAATATATATTTTGATGTCTTCTTATGCCTAATTTAGGCATACAAAATTTCATAACGATTGGTTTATTAATATAAAAGTTATTTCGAGCATACCATTTTTTTGGGACACCCGGTATACCTTACAAATAAAAGTATCACTTGTCACAAAAATAGCACTATCAACATGAGGTCTTGCACGATTTTTTTTCTTTACTGAAATCGAAAGAAAACTAAAAAATATCTACCGCGTATTTTTTCTTTTTTCTTAAATTTATTTCAAGAGAAAATAATTATTAAAAGTAATATTAAGTAAGTAAACGCGGCTAAAATGCACCACTCCTCTTCCCTTTGTCAACTGACGTCACCGCCAATGAAAAACAGTTAACATTTCGGAACATTTTTGAACGTCAAATGTTTCGTAGCGATTTAGGTTATGATATCCAAATTATTATTGTTTGTTGCTACTTGCTTGTTTTATAAAACATGAGTCAGAAACGTCTAAAAACTTGTTTCGTGCCAACCTATATGAATACAAATGAAAATAGCAAATGACAAACAAAAATTTAATCATAGATATTGAAGTGTGGATTGCTTCTGAACAGAAAATAATAGTATATTATTTAATAAGGAGCTAAAGTGGAACTTTTTGTGGCGAATCTGTAGGCTGCGCTCATCCGGCAACTACAGATGAGCCATAAAAAGTCACTTAGCTCCGCATAAAATATGCTATTTTTTCTTCAGACGTCGAAACCTTACAATAAAATTGATATTCGTGTAAGAAAATTTATTAAAATAATTCGGATTGAAATAATATAGTCGTCTTTGATTTATTTTGTTTAATAAAAATTTGAATCAAATTTTATTGACAGCTGCAATTTGATTGGTTCACCAGCGGCAGATAATATTATCTGACGCTCACAGCGGCAGGTAATATTATTGTCTGCCGCTCTCAGAAAAGTAAAACTTTAGCTGTTTCTATGGAGATATGAAATATTATGTTTTTCTGACGTTTGAAGAAAAAATTATTTATATAAAATAAATTGAGTATATTGAATACAAAATTAATTAGATTATTTATAAATTAAATAATTATAGTGTTTTTGCGCATATACTTTAATTTTCCTATGATTTTATGTAGTTTCTAATATGACATAGAGATCTATCCATTTTACCATAAAGATCTATGGTGCCTTTGTTTCTCATTGGCTTGTACCCAGTTACGTCACGATTTTGGCAGCGTTATGAATGCATTGTACTTTAAATTGATTATTATATTAAAAATAAACAAAATTTTGAGCAAATTGGTATATAAAACAAAACTACAAGGATTAAATATTTTTATTAAAAAATAAAATAGGCATGATAATTTTATTTGCAAGATCTCATTGAGCGTTAGGTTAGAAGCTACGACAGCCACGGCACGTATCGTAATGACGTTTCACAGACAGTATCTTTTTGCGTGACTAGTAGTGATGCCGTTTGTCGAGAGTAGTCGAGAGTGCACCCGACTCTCGTCTCGACTCGGAATTTCCAAAACTAATAAAAGTCACTCTCGTCTCGTCTCGAAATTTCTCGACTAATCTCGACATAGAGTCGAGAGTCTCGAAAATCTCGAATCAACTTGGGTTGTGTGGTATTTATTTATTTGACATGCAAAACAAGTCAGTATTAGTTTGTTAGTGTTAGTGCGGCCTAGGTCCAGTCTTATGGGATTACTTATACGTATTTTGTACGAAATAACTTCAGTACGCCTTTATAAAACAATACGTGTATTCGGCTTTTTTTTTAGAGAAAAAATTGAATAACTTGGCAACGCTGCGGAAAACTAAAATGAAACTTATATGTTCGTATAGGTATAGAAAATACAATTCAAAATATATAAAAATATATAGGGTGTTTCATTTAAAAAAAGACGAACAATTATTGCCAAGTCGTTATGCAACATCCTGTATATGTGAAAATAATTTTAAGTTATTCTCCTTGAGTAGACGAAAAATTCTGTTAATAAATTTATGCTATATTTTTAACGACAAGGAAGATATCGACGACGGGCATTTCGATGACTCACCCATATTAAAAGGCGGTACACTTGTTGACTGCAATATTGCTGCAATAGAATCAGAATTTACTATTATGGCTATATTGCTCAAAATAAAAATCTGAAATTTACCATGAGTAATTACGAAACATTATTTGTCCGAAAAATTTGTATAATACATTGTTACGACAACAATTAGAGAAAATAAGAATTAATTTTTGCTTTTTAATATTTCAAATCGTGGCTTTATTAATGCATCTTAATTAGTTTTGTTTGAAATAATCGATTCTTTGCATTGATCGTAAGAGTGGTATGGAAAGTTTTTTTGTCAAAAAAATTACACAACTAGTTAAAAAAAATTGTGAAAAATTGGCAAAATAGACTGTTTTTATTAATTTATTACCAAAAAACTATTAAGTTTTAAAAAAATATAGCTTCATAGCACTCTAGAGTCATCTTTTAACTAACCATATATAAAATATGAACAGTGTAGGTGTTATAGCAGAGGCACAATTTGAAATATAGCGAGGTCACTTTTTCACTATATTTTTGTCACAAGTGTACCGCCTTAAGAGCATTCTGTACAGGAAGAATGTACACGTTAAAGCACTTTACACTCATACACCTCATCGCCACATGGTTGCACATTTTAACAAAAACAAATTTTTATATGGTAGATAAGGGATAACTTCGTTCTATTAGTGCAATTTTTTTTCAGTACGTTCAACGGGCGAAATTACTTACTTTCAACTAAACCCCCTTTTATTTTTTTACTTAATTGTTTATAACTTTTGCAATTTTTGCCGGCACCACTTCAAATTTTTCAAAAAGTTTCTAGAAGTCATTCCGAATCGAATGTGCCCTGAATCATAATTTTCGGACTCCACTGACCAAAATGGCTCTTGTTTACTAGATTATGTAGCGCGCTTTTTACAGCTGTCTGCCAAGGCTTTATCCACCACATTTTTGGCTGCCATTTTGTAATTTGTTATCTTAATGTTTAAATAATAAGATAAAATAGTTTTTGTTCTTGTACCTCGTGATGTTTTTTTCATTAATTTTACACCACTTTGGCGCTAGTCTGCCGGCACTTTAGCCCCTAGCAAAATGTCTGCCAATATTTTTCCGCGTTTCCTCAATATAAATACATGCTTTTTCCATAATTAGAATCCTTGTACCTTATAATAAATAATAATAAATAATAATAAAATTTATTAATCACATATTGAATTTGTACAATTAATGACAGGTCAGATATAAAGAAAAAAATAATTCATAATAAGTATTTAAAATTTCCGAGCATGCGGCTTAATCGAGATTAAGTGTATTATTTAGAAATTCTTGCACGGAGTAGAAGCAATAATTTTGCAAAATGTTTTTAATTTTAGATTTAAATGTTTTAATGTCTAATGTAATTAATGAAACTGGTAGATGATTATATAGATCTAAATTAATTGAGTTTCTAGCTGAAGTTTCAAGTCGAAAACGTCTCTTTCTGAAAACATTAATAGATCTGGTATTGTGTTCATGAACTTCACCATTCCTAACAAACAAATTTTAGTTTTTGTGAATATATAATAAAGTTTCCAAAATGAAAATACATGGCAGAGGCAAAATATTAAGATCTTGAAATAATTTTCGACAAGGTTCTCTAGAGCCAACATTGGCTATCAATCGTACAACTTTCTTTTGTAAACGAAATACTTTAATGGCGTTAGAAGAGTTACCCCACAAAATTACTGCTTAAAGCAAGTGACTATGAAATAATGCCATATAGGTGCTTCTTAAAAGGTTCAGAGATAGTACTGTTTTCAGATTCCTAAAAACATATATTAAACTAGAGAGCTTACTACACAATCTGTCGACTTGTATTACCCAAGTTAAATTTTCATCAACAAAAGCGCCAAGAATTTTTACAGAGTTACCTTCCGCTACATTACGATTTGAACTTATAATTAAATTTTGGGTTTTATCCTCATTTAAACTCAATTTATTAGCCGCAAACCAGTCTTTAGTCTGTTTCAAAATCGAATTTGAAAGTTGATTCAGGGTCTCTGGATTTGTGTGTGAAGTTATCAAAGTAGTATCATCTGCATATAGAACGCATTTCTGGGGTTTTACAAAATCACAAAGATCGTTTATATAAACTATGAAAAGTATGGGCCCCAGGACTGATCCCTGGGGCACACCATGAACAATAGGGCATAAATTTGAAACAGAGCCATTAGAAACGACACATTGTTGTCGATTTGTTAAGTATGATTCAAAAAAATCTAAAGCTTTGCCTCTGATTCCATTAGCATGTAGTTTTTTCAGTAAAAGCTAATGCGAGACACAGTCAAAAGCTTTTGACAGATCGCATAACGTAAGAGCAGAATGGTGCCCTGCCTCAAGGTTATTAACTACGTTATTAATAAGTTCTTGCAATGCCAACGACGTTGAATGAGATTTTCTAAAACCGAATTGTCCTGCATTTAATACATTTGATTTTTCTAAAAAATATGTTATTCTATCTTTGACAAGTATTTCGCATATTTTCCCAATTATTGGTATTATTGAGATGGGTCTGTAATTATTAGGATTAGTGTCATCACCTTTTTTAAATACCGGAGTAACTTTCGCAATTTTAAGAGCGTCAGGAAAAAGTCCTTCCACAAAACATCGATTAAATAAATTACTTAAAGGTGCAGCAATAATATCAGCTATTTCTTTAATAATTCTACTGTTTAATTCACATATATCAAAAGAAGTAGAATTATTTAATTTGAAGATAGTGTTTATTACTTCTTCCGGGGTTGTTGGAAATAAAAACAAAGAATTAGGTGGAGAAAATTTCATTGAGATTAAATCAGTTACACTACTACTGGACGAAGGAAGTGAATCAATAATATTTTCAGCAATAGTACAAAAAAAATCATTAAATTCATCTGGCGTAACAGTAGAGTTATTTGAAGGTTTGTTATTATTTCTTTCGAAATTAATTAATTTCCAACAATCTCTGGACTTGTTAGTAGAATTTAAAATAAAATTATCATATGCATGTTTCTTTGCATACAATATTTCATTTTTATAGACATTTTTTAGACGTTTATACGCAGAAAAAATCTCAGGATGCTTAGTAATATTAAATCTATGTTTTACGTCAAGCAGAAAGTCTCTAAATTTAGGAAGTGAATCGTTAAACCAATTTACCGGAATTGCAGTATTCTCTTGAAACTTTTTCTTAGGAAAATAGTTTATGACATAATTTTCTAGAGTCTGTAGTAGAATATTTGTGGATATATTTATATCAATATTTGCGTCATCAAAAATACTCCAGTTAAATGTATTCAAAAATAATGTTAATAATTCAAAAATAATGTTTTTCACACCTAAATTTCACATGTTCAACCGTACGCCCCTGCTTTCAACCCCGGCTGCGCGATGGCAGACACGCCGATTTGTGTTCAGCTATACCAAAGGTACGTTTTTCAATAGAAATTAATCTTGTACCAGAAAAAACACTTTTTATGTAGCCAGCTCTTAGACTATTACTTATAGGCCAGTCAAAATAGACATTAAAAATCGAAAATTTAACAATAATTGCAAAAGTTTTCAAATTTTGGTCAAGGGAATGGTACATCGAGACAGCAATAAATTCCATTTTGCAACCTTTTCCGAAGTCCGGAACATTGTTAAAATTGCAATTTAGTGGAATTTTGCTCTATGCTCGTGAAAAAAATTCCAAAAGTTTTGCAAACTTAGGGTAGTATTAAATATATTATTTTTTATAACGTATCAAAGGCTATAGCCACCAATCGGAAAAATCTGAAAAAATACCAATTATTCCTCTCGCGAAGAGGAATTATTGAGATTTTTTCAATGGATTTCTATTGTCATATGGGAAGAAAAACCTAGATTTGGAACACAAAATACGGTTTTTAATTTTTTTCGAAAGGTTGCACCAATCGGAAAAATCTGAAAAAAATACCAATTATTCCTCTCTCGAAGAGGAATTTTTGAGATTTTTTTCATGCCGTCACCTCTATATTAACGTAGTGAAATAAGTGTTTTTCCACTTTTTTAATTTTTATAAATTTTTATAAATTCAAATATGGCGGCAAAAATGTCAAAACAATTTTTATCGAAAATAATTGTTCATAAATTGCAGGAAAATTTTTTTTTCAAACGCGTAGTCTCAATAGAAAAAAAGATATAGAATTAATTGTAAAAAACACGTTTTTGGCTATTTCTACGGGGGGTGGGGGGTCTGGGGGTTAACATTTTTACCAAAAATTCTAATTTTGGGTACAAATGATAGAAATCATATTCCCGATCGATTTTCTTTGGGGGCCGATTTGACCATCTTACCCGGCTACAGCCTTTGCAACCAATTTAAGGGTACAGAACATTTTTTTAAATAGAAAATTAGGTTTTTCCTTAATAAACTGGACGAAAAAAATTCGGAAAGATATTCCGAACAGTTGTATAGATTTGCAACCTTTTACGTTGACCGGAACATGTTTATTTATAATTTTTTTAATTCGTGGTCAATTTTTCGAGTAAGTTGGTCTCGGAATAATTACAAAAGTTTTGAATTTTGGTTGCAAATGTGAGAAACATCTATTCTGATGCATTTACAAATTTGCAACCTTATGCGCGATCCGGAACTTTATGCAATTTGCAAAAATAGAATTTTTTGATTTTTTCACTCTCGAAAAAATTGCAAAAGTTCTGCAAATCGAGATTACGGTTTGGTTTTGGGATTAATGTCAGTATTCAAATTTGCAACCTCACACGCAATCCGGAAATATTTTTAATCACATTCACGCAATAGTTATTTGTGTCACAAGGCCAGAAAAGGACCTTTTGCAAGAGCGAGTATCTTTGACACGCCGAGCCACAGGCGAGGCTTGCAAATTACGAGCACTAGCATAACAGTTTCTGGACGTGTAATACACAATATTTTATGTGCCGATTTCATTACAAAAATATAAAATAATTATACATAACCTAAAAAATTGTTCACTGACTACTTGCATTTGAGCATAAAATATATTGATTTCAGTTTCTATTAACGATTTACATCTAAAATTTGTCAAAATCTTGTTAATTCTTGCATAAAAAATATTCAACGCATAAAATTGACATCTGCTTGACAACTGTAGTAATGTCAAGATGCCAACCTATAACTTCCGGTTGTTTGCCGGCCTAGGCTGGCAACAAAGAGTTTCTGGCGGATTTTGAGATATGGAAAACTAGCGATGCCGACCGGAGGCATATAAAATATTATTTGCGTTCCGTATACATCCCTGTATATTACTGTAGTACAATGCCGCTGTAGACTATTAATTACAACAGAGCAGGTAATTGCTGCCAAAAATAAATTCCGTTGGGCTTATTTAAACCAGACATAGGTTTTTGCAGGTACCTGCGTACTGTTTGATTAATATTATTATTATTATTATTATTTCGCAGTAAACCGATTTTTTCTACGATTTTCATAGACATTTATATATTGCGCCTACAATTTTAAGGGGGTTTTGGGTTTTTTATATTTGTATATTTTTGAATTTCTCAAAGTGTCTGTAAACGTTCCAACTTTTGCAATTTTGAGATACCGTGCTAAATTTTATACCTGAACTAATTGTCACTAGACAATGCTTGATATTATAGTATTTGAAGAGAATCGGTGAAATGGTTAAGTTTTTGTAACATTTTTTATTTTGGATTTCATTTACTAAACAGAATTTCACAAGTAAATATCATCCCTCATTTGCAGAACTTTTGCGATTTTTTTCAAGTCTGTGAAAACTTGTGCAATTTTTTCGAGAGAGAGGGAAACCAAAAAGTCACTTTTTGCAAATCACGGAAAGTTTTTTTGAAGATGAAAAATGCCATAAAGTCGATTTTTCGAAATCACATGAGATTCCGGATTGCGTGTGAGGTTGCAAATTTGAATACTGACGTTAATCCCAAAACCAAACCGTAATTTCGATTTGCAGAACTTTTGCAATTTTTTCGAGAGTGAAAAAATCAAAAAAATAGATTTTTGGAAATTGCATAAAGTTCCGGATCGCGCATAAGGTTGCAAATTTGTAAATGCATCAGAATAGATGTTTCTAATATTTGCAACCAAAATTCAAAACTTTTGTAATTATTCCGAGACCAACTTACTCGAAAAACTGACGACGAATTAAAAAAATTATAAATAAACATGTTCCGGTCAACGTAAAAGGTTGCAAATGTATGCAACTGTTCAGAATATTTTTCCGATGTATCTGCCAAGTTTGCAGAACTTTTGGAATTTTTTTCGTCCAGTTTATTAAGGAAAACCTTATTTTTTATTTAAAAAAATGTTCCGTACCCTTAAATTGGTTGCAAATTTGATATGTTATAAAAATAATATATTTAATACTACCCTAAGTTTGCAAAACTTTTGGAATTTTTTCACGAGCATAGAGCAAAATTCAACTAAATTGCAATTTTAACAATGTTCCGGACTTCGGAAATAGTTGCAAAATTTTATAGTTTGTTTTTATACCTATCCCGACCTTAGATTAAAGTTTGAAAACTTTTGGAATTATTGTGAATTGAATGTCTATTTTGACTGGCCTATTATGTGTTTATAGAACTTGGCTGCGCCTCGTGCTCCAATTTTCACATACGTAAGGTAACAATCTTTGTTTCCTTGCTTGTTACATAAATAGCTAATATTACATTTTTGTAGAGTTACGGACATTATCAATGTCTTTTTAATCAATTTTCTGCGTTTAGTTTTATACGCATATAAATATCAGACTGTAAATGAAATAATATACCTAAGTAAGATTATACATATATACATACTAATTTGTTCTGCAATAATTATATATGCATATACCTTTTGAGTTACTGATATTTGACCTGGTGGGGGAAAAGGGGGTGGGTACCCACTTTTTACACTTATTTACACCTTCCCTGGACTTTTTAAAGCGTAAAAAATAGGTATTATAGTGGATTCAAAATACCATTTCGTCAAATTCACAGAACAAGTCAAATTTTCCGGTATGTAGATTTTAAACTTGTACACCCTCTGCAAGTGCTGCCATCTATCGATTATCAGATAAACTAGCTTCATTAATAAAGCTCATTGCGGGTAAATTCATTTGTTACTCATAGGGGATGTAAGTTGTCTGTCCGTGTCCAGGGGTGGATGGGCCCACCCGGTGGGTCAAACTATTAAATTTTATAAATATTAAAAATCTAAAAACTTAATTTTTAAATTGATAATGTTGACATAATAGATAAGTATTGCAGTTATTCAAATGTAGTCCTTCAGAATAAATTAAGAACGGAATTTGTAAATGCAACATTGTAACACAAATTTTTTTTCCATTCTTGCTAGAACTTTTCTAAAATTAATGTAATATTTTTAAACTTATTGTTGCTTATAACAAAGGAGTTTAAATAATATAGGTAGGTACCTACGTATTCTTACATGTTTGAAGTTTAAATAAGGTATTTAAAAAATTATATATTTATTTGAGGTTTATGATCTACAAATAAACATAGGCGTAGCCAGAAGAGAGTTTTGGGGTTAAACCCTCCCCAGATGTTATCTAAATGCTAAAATAACACATGTATGTAATTAATTTTTAAAAAAATTTATTATTTATTTTTATACGTGAAAGAGGGTAAAATGTTATGTAATTTCCCCTGTATGAAACTTTTAATGAAACATCCTTTGAACCAAAAAAACTTTTCGTCTGCAGCGCATTTTTCTTTTCCCCTACGCAACAGCGCCGCGGTAGTATACTTCACCACTGATCCAACTCTCCTCCCAGCCACCATAAAAATTCTGCCTACGCCTATGTAAAAAAATCTTTGGCCGCAAAAATTACTTTCCCGGGCAAGTTATTATGCATATTTTGTAGATCATAATTCTCAAATAAATATATAAATATTGAATTAACTGAAAAACAAAACGAAAATACATTAGTAATTATGACATTTAAAAAAAAATACTTCGGGAGCTGAAGTGGATATTGTTTCGTTGGCGTGCTAAATGTAAAATCTGAATTGAAGCCGTAGCAAAATTTTAGAAATTAAAACAAATAACGCACCACAAGCGAAATTTTTTAAAGTTTAAGATAAAGGTGGTAATCCCCTCTCCCCTCACTCATTAGCATTATACGTATATACTACAATATATAGACAAAATAAAAATATTGTAATATACAATATTGACAAGTTTTTAAATATTTAAACTTCAAATAAGTAAGAATACCTAGGTACCTATATTATTTTTTTATAGTGGGATTCTGTGAAAATCTGTAGTTGTTACAGATCTATAAAATTGTAAATATTAAACAAAATCGCAACGAAATTTATAATTATAATATGAACATTTTTATATTTGTCAATAAAAACATTGATGTGATTTTGTTCAATATTTAAAGATTTACAAATTTGTAAAACTTATAGATTTGCACAGAATCCCACCATTAATCTCCTTTGTTATAAACAACAATAAATTTAAAAATACAGGGTTCGCCAGTCAAATGGAAAGATTTGATGTGGGGCTTAGAGCTCGTGCATCATCCATTGATCCATTCATGAAGTCGGGCCTGGAAGTTCAGCATGACACGTCGATCCACTTTGCTCAAGATTTATCCACGTTCGAATCGCCCTATTCGACGGAACAGGCTGATTGCGCGGTACGTTGAAATGACGTCTTGACGTCTAAAATCGCGTCGCGTTTGCACCAAACTTTCGCCACTGATAAGTACGCTTTAACTGCGTAGCCACGCTGTTTACCCGTCCAACGATACATTGTAAACTAAATGGTAGACCACGCTGATAATGTTGAGTCAGTGATCTTCCTCCCCACCACCTCCCTACGAGCTCTAAGCCCCACATCAAATCTTTCCATTTGACTGGCGAACCCTGTATTACATTAATTTTAAAATATAGTTCTAGCAAAAATGGAATTCGTGGCCCACATAAAAAATGATTTTGTTGTGTTACAATGTTGCATTTACAGATCCATTCTTAATTTATTAAGCAGGAGTGCATTAGGAGGATAACTGCAATACACATAATTATCTATTATGTCAACATTATCAATTGAAACATCTCTGTTATTTGAAAATGAAGACTTTAGATTTTTAATATTTATAAAATTTAATAAATTGACCATCAGCTGACCCACCGAGAAATTTCTCAGTATCTCGGTGGGCTCATCCGCCTCTGATGTCAGCATTTATTAGGATACTGAAAATGCAAAAGAAGAGTGTTGCATTTTTAAATATTTATTATTTAGTTAAACGAAATTATTCTAATATAATAGTAGAAGTGCTAGTACGAATATTATAGTATATTTAATAACAGATTAAAGTTGTATTAATTCCTTTTAATATTATAAAACAAAAATGACGCAATATGACTGAAAATGACCGATAAATGACTGTCATTTTAATTTTAAAATAACTGTCACTTTACATCACTATTCTTGATTTCTAAACTAAATGGAGCAATCTGAAGTTGGAATGCTAAAACTGATCGATTTTGATTGGCTTATGTAACACCAGTTTTACTCCCCACACAAACTTTGTAATGTAAACAAACGAATGTTCTCCATCTTGTATCGTCAGCTGATGTCCTGTGACTGTACCGTGTTTGCCCGCTGATAGGTTATATTTAATTTGGCCGCCAAAAAAATTTAGTGATATTTTTCTCGTATTTACACAGTGTAAATACCACTGAAATATAGTAATACTGGAACGTGCACTCCCTATGCTCGCTGTGTACGAAAAGCGAGCCGAGAGAGACAGCTACTCGCAGGTGATTCTATCGTTGTCTTACACTCCTGCTCATGCGCATTAGAACAAAAGTCACGCGGCGTACAGGCCATCAACCAATCAGGACTGTGCGAGTCGCTGTCTCTGTCGACTCGGGCACCAATCAGGAATGTACGACAAAGACGCAATCACCTGCGACTCGCTGTCTCTGTCGGCTCGGGCTGGCGTCGCGAGTGCACGTTCCAGTATTACTATATTTCAGTGGTAAATACGGCTCAGCGAGACAACTTCAGATTGCTCCGTTTAGTTTAGAAATCAAGTATACAAGAAATAAATAAAATTTGCATGTGTCGCATGCTCATGTGAGGGCAGAGCCCTGACGAATATATTCCTGTGGGGACTAGAGCCCCGAAGTCCCCACTTAGTCGGCGCCTATGTGTCTGTGTCTAAGTAAAATATGACAGGAGTGGACACTAAGGAGGATGAAGTCTACTACGATAAGCAACGGTAATGATAGTAACGCACAGGCACAGTAGTGATCTTTATCTCTCACACAGGGTAAACAAATTTACACGAATTTACATTATTGCTAATATACGGAGCGTCCAGTCCTGTGTTTATATTATACTTCGTGGTCTCTGATCTGTGTGTAGTGTACATCGAAAGATCCCGCCAAAGATTCGCTCACGCTACTCGCAACAGATGGCGGTGAGTGCATCGATCAAGCGCAACAGGCGACAGTGGTTTAGTTTCGTGTGAAAGACGTTCGAGCACAGACGTTGGTTGGTTGCTTAGAATTTCACATTACGTTTTGTGAGTGTCAAGAGCTGTGTTTAGTAGTCTTACACTAAATATTGTCTCGAAATGTTGCGTTGAAACTAAAGAAAAACGTAACAACAAACATAAAATAGTCGGGGATGTAGTTCTACTGTCAGCTACCAGGAACTTTGAAAGTTTTACTCGTTGCTGTGATCATTAGATAAAAGTTTAAAGTGTGCGATTTAAATACGTGATAAGTGTGTGAACTCTGGACATCTGCACTTCTTTATTTTTTAATTGCTCTGGTGTTGACGCTGGAATCGCTTTGAAAGTGAAATTCGCTAGATTTTGTGTAGTGAGTTCCCCAAAAAGTTGTAGAAAGTGGTGGAGTAGTACATGTTAATTTGGTCACTTTACGTCATTTTCGCGAGTAGCTGGTGGTTCTAATATTGTTAAAACATCTATATTTGTAAAATTTGTCGCCGTGTGCCGTGACCTTTTCGTATTTTTCAGTTTTTGTCGCATCCGCGTGAATCACGTGATGTTTATGACATAAACAGTGTTGAAACCGTGCTTGCTCCTGTGTTGTGATTTCTGGTGCGCACTGGTTCAAGGGAGGCTTGCAACTGTCCTGCTACCGGCTTGGAATACACATGGTAGGTCCCTGAACCTCTTTATGTTCGTTTCCTTTGTGTTCTATTTTCGTTTTTGTTGTCACTGCGACTTAAGACAGCCTGTTGAAGGCATATCAACTACGAACAAACACGCGTAGTGATGTGATGCATGTGATGCTTTCAGTAAACACTCCCCAATTTTGTTCTCGCTGTAAATCAAATTGCTGTGATCTGATACATAACATATGATGAACGAAACAAACGCGATTCTTATAGGATTCCTACTAATTCTAATACGTTCCAACATATACATCTGTTTATCCTCGTATTTATCATTATCTCGATCATTATACGATACGGTAAACAGAAGACTTACATACAAATCATTTTGTTGTGGTAAATCTCAAAAGATTAAATTATATTTTATTCTTATAGGATTCAAAATAATTCCAAATTCCAACATTTACAATTTACAAACCTTAATAATTTTTTCTTTCATATCACATTAGCTGTGTATATTTATACAATTATCATAATTAATAAATGCTTAAATGATATCTGGACATAATTTTGATATGGTAAACAACACAAATAAGTAAACAAACTGTATTCTTATAGGATTCGTAATAATTTCATCATTTGCGGCAGAATATTTGGTATCGGCGTATCGGTCAATTTTATAAACTTTTTTCCGAGTTTTTTAAAGCTGTGTATTAAAAGCATTAAAAGTTTTACGAGTTACGAATACTTGAAAAGTTCTACCTCAGATTCTACATCATTGTACTGACGAAAGATCAACACAGAAGTTATAATTCTCATCAAGTACTATGTGTAACAATTATTCCAGCATACAGTAGCGGATTTAGAAAATTTTGACAGGGGGAAATGGTATATTTATATATATGTATATGTAAATTGAATGAAAATGTTAGTTTTATTCTATTTTAGTGCAATCGATACACTGTAAATAAAATTTCTGTAAAATTACTATAATTATTACCGGAGTCCAAAAGTCCAAATTACCATTAGATGAAATTTGAAATAGTAAATTTACATAAAAACTATGTAAAATTAAATACTTACACATAATTTACATATTTTTACCTAAATTATGTAATAAATTTAATATGTGACTAATTGTGTATGTAGTTTTATATAGTTTGATAAAATTACATTTTTTACCTCCCGCCTTATATTCTATAAGGGAGGTATTGTGATGGGTCAAAATTTTCGAGTTTAAGTTTTTAGCGAATGCGCACGTTTTAGGATCCATCGGGATCCATAGAATACGAATAAAGTATTTTCGAGATGATATCTGTGTGTATGTGATGTGTGTGTGTGTGTGTATGCGCGCGCGTGCGTACGTGTGTATGTATGTTCGTTAGGTCGTATGTAACATTTTTTCCGGATTGTGTAACTCAAAAAGTTATTAATATTTTACAACAAAATTTTATATATAACTTTTTAATACAAATCTTAAGAACCCAGTTGTTTTTTGGAAACAATCCCCAAACCGGAAGTAGTAGGTAGGTAGGTCGTAGTAGACTATGATTTTTTGGTAATTTTTGCCGTCTGGTCACTCCTGCTTTTTGCTTTAGAAAATAAACACGAATGCCGGAAAAATCATAGTCACTAATGGTATTATATATGAATACGACATGACAGCGACAAAAGTGACACTTCCTTTATATCTTCTACAGTTGACTAAATGACTAAAATATATTTGTAAGTACTTAAATTAGTATAAAGAGTAGGGTGTTATTATTATTATTCTGTGGTGATAGTGACAATAGTGACACATCATTTATATCTTCTTCTACAGTTGACTAAAAGACTAAAATATATTATTTGTAAGTTATTTGTTTTTGCAGTTGCAGTAGTATAAAGAGTAGGGTATGGTGAGACGTCTTGTGCTGACCATATCAGATTTTTTTATGTAAATTTACTATATTTCACCTAGGCAATTTGGACTCCAGTAAATCAGTAATTTTACAGAATTTTTTCTACATTTCCAATGTAATATAGTGTCAATGAAAAAATGGGTGATTATAAATAACGCAGCCAATTTTTTTAAGTTTTAATTTTTAACAGATACCTTCATATTATGTTGTATTTATTGTAAAAAAATGTCTACTTACAGGGTGGACACGTGCCCGGGTGAAACCCCCCCCCCCCCAACGCGTAAATCCGCTATACTATCATTTTTACAAACATTAGTTACTTAAGTGAAATTAAATACTGATTTGTCAAAATAAAATTACATCCAAATAATAGAACAAAGTTCGTTATATTTTTCCAAGATTTTTGCATATAACTGACGTGATGACAAAGAATAGTTCATTTGACTAACAGACGACTGAAAAATATGCACTATTTTGTTGATATATGTCCTTATGAATAAGCATCGAAAAAAATAAATCGAGAAATAAACGTTTTGCTTTTAGAAATCCAATCTATAATATTTTACAATAATCTTTAATTCGATCTACAGAGATAATCTTCGAGATAACCTAGATAAACTATTTGTCACATCAAGCGTCAGATATTCAGATAAATTAAATCAAATAAAGTAGTTATTTCAATGTGGCGTCGAAGAATTAATACCGTTAGTGTGGTTTCTTCGATAATTTGGGATAATTGTTAATTTGGTCTACAAATATCGAGGGGTTACCACTAACAAAAATAGTCGAAACATGGTGTACACAGACATTACCAGAAATTACCACCATTGCAAAAATTATCAAGACACTGCCATTACCAACATTACTAAAACATTACCAAAACATTACCGATATTACCCGAAATATTACTACTACTCTGACATTACTAAACACATTACAGAAACATTGACATGATTTTCGAATTTCGATACATTTTTTTCCAATAGTTATTTAGGTATTTCCAAAAAATATCACTATGAAACATGAAATAGGTAGGTACTTATCACATTTATGATTGACCTTCCGATTGACCATTGCTAAGACATAACCGATATTATAAATAAATTATTTATTTGGGTATAGTTCTGTATGTTTTTATTTATTTATACAACGTATCGAAACAGAACTATACCCAGGGATTTGTTCAGTAACGGGGGGCGATTTCAGGTGTATGTCTACCCTAAAATTTGACAGCGTTACAGAGGTGTACGCTTCCCACGTTTACTTTAATTGTAATTGAAATATATACTTTTACATATGGGTGTATTAACAAAGGATGTCTTAATGCTTTTATATTTTTATTTTTTGCCTTTTTACCTAGAAATTTGAAATAAGAAAAAATTAAAAATGACATTTTTTGCGGTTTTTGTCATTATTTGTTATGATTTTTTTCGGTCATGGCAAGAAAAATTAAAAAAGCAAGAAGCATGCAGCTAAGCTTCCTTTTTCGAATAATTTTTATTTTACTTAATTTTTTTTAAAAATACAGAAGTTATTATAGGCATACTGAGCCATGTTTACAGAATTTTTACTTCCCCGACCTATGTAATAGAGGGAAGTATTGTAATCGAGATTTTTTGACAGTTCGAGATTTTCGTGAATCTTCACGTTTTAGACCCTACTGAACCCAAAAAACATAATTTTTAAAAATCTGACGTGGCCATCACACAACCTTCCGCCATATCTAGACTTTATACGTACAATCTGGTGCCCATTTAAAATATACAAATAAAAATCTAAAATATTCAAACTCAGAAATTAGTATCACCTAAATCAAAAGATTCATTCACACGAAAACTCTTCTGTGTTGAAGCAATCCTCCGTTCAGTTACTACATTTAATAGCTTACTTTTATGACTTATATAGCGCTAGTATGCCAACTTGTCACCCGTCTCATCTGTCAATATTTTTTATGCAAAAACAAAAATCAACCGAACATGGATTACAAGATTTCAATGTTTTATTTGATAAATTTATTTTTTAAATTTTACTGCAGTTCTTTAATGCTACCAGATAAAGACAATTTTTTTATAACGTAGATTGCAAATAACTTTTCCTCTTATTCTTATTACAAATAAATACTATATTTATCCAAATTTATAAAAAAAATTGACACTTAATCTTTTCAATCTTCAAAAAATATCACTTCCGGTGAAGATATTTGTACCAAAATCTAATGAGCTCTTCCTATTCGTATACAATTGTAAAATACCAAATATCAAAATTTTTGGGTAATTCGTATTTGAGTTATCCAACAGACGGCATCGGCCCGGACCACACACATACACACACACACACACACACACACACACACACACACACACACACACACACACACACACACACACACACGCACACACGCACACACACACGCACACACACACACACACATACATACAGACATCATCGGGAAACTATCAAAAATGAGTTGTAAGGACCCTAATTCGTGCTCATCCACTAAAAACTCACTACCCGATTTTTTGCATGATTCCAATACCTTCCTTTACAGGTAAGCGGAAGGTAAAAAGGTCGATCTGTTAGTCTGTCTGGATGTTGCATAACTTAAAATCGCGTTGGAATTTTGGACTGAAATTTTATATTTAAGATCTTGATCCAAAATCTGACTTCAAGTTCGTTAATGAGCTTTATTCAACCAGTGGTACCAACTTTATAAACATAATTTTTTTTATTTTTATCAAAATACTATCGTGTGTGGTATCAAATTAAAGCTCTCGGGAAAAGCATTCTAGTAGAGAAACAAAAATAACATATAAACGATCGTCAATTGTTTTTTTTAAATAAATTATACAAATTATACCGAGTTTGGTGTCAATTTAAAACGCTCTGGGAGATAAGTTTAGTAAAAGTGTAAAAAATGACATTTATGTGATTTTCAATTGTTTCTCAAAAAATTATTCAATAATTTTTTATTCAACCAGTGGTACCAACTTTATAAACATAACTTATTTTATTTTTATTAAAATACTATCGTGTGTGGTACCAAATTAAAGCTATTGGGAAAATAATTCTAGTAGAAAGATAAAAATAACATTTAACCGATCGTCAATTTTTTAAATACATTATTCAAATTATACCGAGTTTGGTGTCAATTTAAAGATCTCGGAGAGACGAGTTTAGTACGATATTCAATCAAGTTGGTATCAATTTAAATAGTTTGGGAAAAAAGATAAATTTATTTAAATTTTGCTGAATAAAGCATAAAATTAAAGGCGTTACGAAATAAGTTATTAAAACTTATAGTCGGGGAAGTACTGTGGTGGACACCATAGGCGCCGACTTGTGGGGGGCAACGGGGCGCTTGCTCCCCACAAGCAGTTTTGTGGGGGGCAGCGCCCCCCCACTGGAAAAATTTATTAATGAAATAAATTCAACAATATTATTAGTGGTAAAGATTTAATTTGAATTCCACTGTTACGCTTTAGCGGGGCTCCAATTGGAAACGCAGGTCGTGACATGCCTGAACTACTCATAACTTTGGATAGAATAATCGTATAGAAACTTCTTTTTTTTAACTTTAAAGGAAATTGTGTGAACTTTAATGTACTTGCCTTGAATATGGCCTACCATTTTTTTGTACTCCGTGCAAGTTGTTAAAGTTGGACATTTTTTTCAGTCAAAAACATTTTTTTTCTCTGGTGGTTTATGGCACATGGAATGTATCGAATGTAGCTTTCAGGTACACCTTTCGAATGAGGAGACTTTGATCTTTTTTAAACCCAAAGAATTATTGATTTTGGGTCAAATGCAACAGAGTTATCATGGTTTGAAAATTTGACATTTTGCGCCAAAAATCTAGTTTTCCCCTAATTTTTTCCTCGAGTACCTATATACTCGTATATATTATAATGTTGTGTTGCGCCCTTGCCCCCCACAAGATTTTCAGAACCCGGCGCGCCTGGTGAACACAGCAGATTTTTCAACTTCAAAATGACATTGCATTGCTAGGATACGGAAAACCACGAGTTTCGGGCTGATTTCGGGCAGCCGTAGTAGTGGGGAAGAGAGTGAAATAGAAAAAAAAGTAATATCGAGAGCATTCTAGGAATTCGAAAAAATGGCAGACGAGCCTCTTAATAGGCGTTTGGGGAGGAGGGACCTGAGAATGTGCTTATCTATTGAAAACTCAAAACTTACTAGTATCGAAATTTTAGCATGATTAGAATACCTCTCACACGACTGAGTGACGAGATGTAAGAATACTCCTTTTTGAGCTCCTGCGAGCTCCTAATGTTTACAATAATTATTATTATGCTGCACGCGAAAAACATTTTTTTTCGCTGAAGGTCAAACCTTAAAATTGAATTTTCAAAGAAGAATATAAGCATATTTTTCCATATTTAAGATAATTTACACACCACTATTTATATTTCAGAATTACCATAGATCTGAGTTTTTTTTAGAAACACCTCTGTTAAAGGTCGCGCTCGAAACCGTTTTCAGATAGTCATTTTTATGCACTTTATCTGCATAAATTTCTGCAAATAAGAACGAGCAATAGGCATAGAAAATATATAAATAGAATCATTACAGTTTCCAGATTGCCTTATGCTAAATATGAATACCTGAAAATAAATATAATTTGCAAGAAATGAAAGAAGAGGGAACAAAATTCATCAACTTGCAATGAATTTTATGCAAAATGAACTATTATTACAGACATAATTTTTAGAATAAGGCAATTAGGACTAAATATATTTTCGTTGTGTAACATAATTATTTTCATTGCAGGTTACATCGTTTATTACAGACTTCGTGTTACGGTTTTTTAAGTGCGCCTTTCCAATCACGGTCCCAAAAAGGTGCCCGCCCAAAAGATAATTCACTGAGGAATACATTTTGCTTACGGCAGTAATAAAAATAATAATTTACAATCATTATTGAAAATGACAATGTTTGAAATAGGTACATTTATCGCTGCTCATGTTTACTTTAAAAAATTTACAATTATTTACACCGAGCTGAAAAAGTTAAACTGTGTAAAAAAAACTACAACCGAATAATGTTCCAACATTATACATTGTCTAATTCTACAGATATTATAGTATATTACATAACGAGCATCGAAAGTGTAAGATAACAAGCGAGTGAAATTGAGGAATGAGGCGCATAGCGCCGAGTGGTTCAATTTCACGAGCACTGTTATCTCACTTTTGAGCGAGTTATGTACACTATTTTTCAGACGACCACAAAATATTTAAAAAAATGTTCAATGAACTAAATTTATACAACTGTTGAAGTTGAAGCACTGACGTTTAAAAGTTAGGTTATGCCTCGATACCAACTGTGCAACTATAATCTGAAATGTCAAAAATACTAAAGAATACACAATTAGCCAATAAATAATTATTATTAAATTGAAAAATGAAAATTTGTTTCTATATAATATTACAGACTGTGTCAAAATGTCAATTTATTGCATTAATATACTTTTTTTTCCATTTATTTGAATTGATTTTTACTCGTAACGCCATCTGTTGACATATAGTGCAACTCGAAGCGTTACGTTATAAGTGTGCGTTAGAATAACATGTTAGTTTGTGTTATTTGTTTGTTTCCATTGTAGTTTATAACATTGTTATGGCAAGTTTCCATAGTAGTCGTCTGAAAACATAATAACAATACATTTCGTCATTATTACAATATCACGAGCAAAATAATGACTTTCACATTGCAAAAAATCTGATGTGGCCAGCACAAGACCTGCCGCCATACTTACAATATTCTTTTCACTTATATTATACAAATATATTAATATAGGTACTACTACTACTAGTACTACCTACTACTGCTTCCAAATATATTTAGTCATTTTATTTAAACTGAAGAATAAGATATAAACGATATTGTAAGTACCATTGTCTCTTGTCACTGTCATGTCATAATCATTTTAATTTTACGTAGTAATAAATGTTAAGCGACCGTAGACTATACAAGATACCGAAATACTACATTATAAGAAGTATACTTTAATTATTATTAAATGATACCCGATACATAAAAATTTATAAAATACCAATTGTAGGTAATAAACCGAGTAATAAACACATAGTCTTTCAATTTAAATAAAAAAATATGTCTTAAATTAATTATTTATCGAATTTTTTTTAAAACCAAAATTATATTGTGTTATTAAGAATCGTATTAAAACCTGAAATACAATATTTGAAATTTTAATGTTTAATATTTTTTGAGTTATCTTGAACGGAAAAATTGTAACATACGAACGAACTCGGAACGAACGCACACACAAAAAAATATTTCATGTGTCAATCAATTAATTTTGATTTTACGAATTCCTTACTTTACCACCCATGGGCGAGTTTTTTACTTTACTGTCCAAGGGCGAAAAGCAAATGTTTCTGCCATGGTAACTTTGTTCTAAAATCTAAACAAACAATTTTGATACAGTTGTGCGTAATACTCGTAGTATATTGTACAACAGGGTGTGCATGATTTAAATCACATGATTTAAATCGTTGATTTAAATCGCGATTAAAATCACATGATTTTTAAAATTAAAATCAATGATTTAAATCAAAATTTCCAAAATTTCATCTCATTTTATAAAATAGCTTAATAAAATGTGAAAAATTATTATAAGTAATTTTTTTGTTTCATTACCTTTAATTATTATGTTTCTATCACTGTTAAATTGTTCATATTAAAATTATAAATTTGTGTTGCATTTTTATCATTACAAATAACATATTTAACAAGAACTTAGAACTTATTACTGTATTGTTGAAAGAAAAGTTTAACACTCATAAATAATAATTATATTACCTAGGTACCTATATTGTCGTTTCCATTCCAAAACGTCGAATAAATAAATGAAAAATATACAATTTATTCAGAACTCAACCCAATAAGAAAAGTATCTACTATGTTTTCTACAGAACATCAATCTATACTAATCAGTTTTCAAAGTAAACAAATAGAATAATAATAATAATTGTAATATTTTAACAAATTTGAATGCTTTTACTGTTATAGTAGATGAAAAATTCAGAAAAATACAAGCATTTTGATATGCGACTCGAAAAATAATTTGATTTAAATCAAAAAAATCTGATTTTTATTAAATAAATCTGATTTTTTGATTTTTTTTCCAAAAAAATCGATTTTTTCACACCCTGTTGTACAACAAGAGTGGATGTGATGCCTATATCGCACGAGAACGAGTTTGCAGTCACGACCCCATATAGGCGGAGTGTCTGCAAACGTTCGCGTGCGATATAGGCAATCTACTCGAGTTGTACAGCCTATTTTTTAATAACGAAATATAGTTTTTGCAATAAATACAGTCAATATGATGCCAAAAATTATTTAAAATTAGGGTTACATCAATTATTTTTTGACATGACATTTAAATAATAATTGTTGTCAACTTAAAAACTCTTAATTTTATTTGCTCTTTTTGCAATAAAATCATGCTTTTAAACATAATTAATTATTAAATAACAGTTGATTTAATGTTTTCAATAATTATTTGTCATTTTTTATGATCTAAAAACGATTCGTTATTCCGGATCCGATCTAAAATATTAAATGTGAAGATCTTCCTCTCGATTTAGATCCTGTTTAAAATGATCTCACGCAACAATGCCGAAACATTACCAAAATCGTATACACCAGGTTGTACACCAAATTGCCTTGGTGATCCCTCGACAAATATTTATAAAATTATTAAATTAACTTTGCAGTTTGCAGCTGCCCAAATATCTTATATTGTTCAAGAATAATACAGTTAATTTGATTCCCTATGTTTCCTTTTTAAAAGAATGCTCTAAATACATTGCTGTCAAAGTCGTCTCGTAACCATGGACCATGGATAAGAAAAATCCAATGTTTCACGGTAAAATAAACTCACTGATCACTGTACATGTTAAATTTTGTTATTGTAATCAAAATAAAAATCGTTAAATTAAATTTAAATACCAGTAGTGAGAAAAATAGTAGGTATACAAACCACAGTTGAGAAGATCATTATTGATCAGCGCCTTGTATCCTTCCGGTTGCACCTAGGGCTACAATCTTGACGCTAGTTGAATAATGACAATCTTCTCAACCTTGACGTATAATGGCATAATTATATTATTTACTTATGAAATGAAACTGTTTGATAATTGAAGATTAAAGTCAAATAAAGTGAAAAAAGGTTTAAAGAGATCAGTATAATACCTACTCTGTAATCTTAGTTTTCGAGGATGTAGACCTATTTACGTCATAGTAAATTCCTCGGTAAATTCATAAAATTCTTATGAGTATCATAAATGTGGAATCCTAAACATGTTACTTTATCGTGCTATAAACAAGCGCATATTAAATTTATGAGTAACTGATGCCTCTCGTAAACAAGTTAAATATCTTTACTTCATAAAGCATAATGCTTCTTTACATTGTTCTGTTAATTAATTAACTGTAAAATTAAGCGCGTTGTTTCATTAATTGGTGGAGACTTTAACCCGAAATATTAAATTTCCACAAGAAGTAAGAACGTTCGTGAAAATTTTGTATACAGAAACTCGAGTTTATTTTTTATTTGAATAAATAGAATTCTTGAGAGATTTCAACGAACTCTTTTAAGAATGCAAACGCAATCTTTTACGGAATCTAATAGGAAGGTATATAATTTTTATTATTTGTTGCTTATTGATAGCAATGTATTTTTATGCACGGTCATATCATAATTTGACAGTTATACACGAATTTCTTTGACATAAACGTCACTTTATAGCACACGGATCACTTTATAGCATAGTGCGCCATAAAGAAACGTCAAACCTTAGAGTACAGAAAATTATAGAAGTAGCATACTCTGACGATGGGTGTTGGATTGAAGTCATGAGACGGAAGGGGGTGTGCTAAATCGGTATGCATACCAATATGGCGGATATATTTATATTTATTCTGAAAGTTTTATAAATAGTAAACATACCATGCAAAGAACTGAATGCAAAAAATGTTATTTATTTCAAATAAAATATACTTTATATTACAATCAAATAATGTTTGACGCCGCAATACAAATAATTTTCTTCTGTGAAATTGTGAGAAATATCAATGTCAAAATAATCTTACTTAACTGTTATTTTCCCTTTTATTTATTTATAGATGTCATTCTGTACAGCACGGCGAAATTTTATTGTAAAAATTTGTATCACGACACTAATATTTTTAAAAAACTTGGAAAACTAATACATAACTGCGCTCAAATATGCAAATAGAGCATACCAAAATGGCGGCTAGCTTTATCCAAAGTTTCTTCATTGTTTTGTTCTAATTATAGTGGGTATAAACTTCTATCCTCTAAGCGTCAAACTAATGCAAACTGTTTAGATATTAAATTTTCGTCATATAATCTACCAATAATCCTAAAAATAACCATTTTCTGTAATTAGTTGTACAATTTTTTATTTAAATAACATCATGTTTACTTACATTTAGCATAAATTATCTTGTAAATGTTTAATTCAATAATGAGAACTTTGACATTAAGATTTTGGTTTATTTTCGGATTTTTTTGGTATCTTAGCAACAGTCAAAGAATTTAGTAATTTTTGGTAATTTGAACAAGTAAATTAATTAATTAACCGTGCATAAAGTTGGGTGTGTACCACGGGCGTAACTTTCTTTTATAGCTCTTGACGTGTTATTATTTTAGCCCTCGGCTAACGCTCGGGCTCAAAATCACGTTTTACCCCATAAAAGCTTCTTTATACTCTTAATACAGAAATAATTATTACATTTGTATTTACCGTAACATTTAAATAATGTCATGATATATGTATATATCAATCAGAGAAAAGACTTGCGCAGAGACAAAAATACGTTTGGACGAGTTCAACTCAATAAGGTAGGGGTATTTCAAAGTTATTTAGAACTTTAGAGTTTAGAACATTCAAATACTGAGGTTAGCTAATATTTTTAAGTTGGATAGTACATGCTGCGCAGTAGCTGTCATGAATGTGTCCTTTCTCTGATTGCGATCACTATTAGGGTGTGAAATTTTTTTTTAAAATACAAATCTGATTTTTTTGATTTAAATCAAATTATTTTTCGAGTCGCATATCAAAATGCTTGTATTTTTCAGAATTTTTCAACTACCTACTATACCAGTAAAAGCATTCAAATGTTTTTTTAAATATAATTATTATTTAACTGAAATTCCAAAATTCTATTTGCATTGTTTATTTATTAATTATTTAATAAGAAAACGGAATAGTATATAGATGTTCTGTAGAAAACATAGTACCTAGATATATTTATTTATGTGACGTTTTGGAAACGACAATATACATAGATAAGGTAGGTAATATTATTATTATAAAATAGTGTTAATCTTTTCTTTTAACATAGTAAGTTCTTGTCAAATATTTTATTTGTAAAAGAAATATTAGGTACTGTAAAATTGTAAAAAAAATATTATTTTAGTATGAAGAATATAACAGAAACAGTGATAGGTAATGAAACCAAAAAAATAAATAATAACAATTTTTGACATTTTATTAAGATATTTTATAAAATGAGAAGAAATTTTGAAAAATTTTGCTTTAAATCATTGGTTTTAATTAAAAAAGTAATGTGATTTTAATTGCGATTTAAATCATGTGATTTAAATCACACACAAACTGATCACAATAGATATATAGATGGATGCAAGTTAAAATTTATTGATAATTTATTTATTTATTGATAATTTATTCATATTTTTAAAATAAATTTCCGCCCAAATTATACGTTGCTTCTTAAAAAATCTAATAATAAAGAAACGTTTTTGTTAAGTATTATTTACTTTAAAAACAAAGAAAACCAAAAAAACTTTTATGCATTATAATTAAATAAATAATCACACTGGAATCGTTGTATTGTATCTACCATTAGGTAGGTATAATTATTATACTGAAAAGAAATTGTTAAGGGCTGATGAGGAAGCAATTCAAAAAAATTTAATCAGTGGTTCTCAAACAGTAACATAAAACAAAATTAATGGAGCTTAGATTCTTATATTTTCACAAAAAATTCAGAATTGTGTAGGTAGATCACATTTTAAATTTATTTGCAACCATTTCCATTCATAATTTCTTTATTTCAAATCTAAAACCGTCTAAAACTGAAGTCTATTTATACTTTTGTTTGTCTGAAATGAGGTCCTAACTGATAATCGTACAGATAATAGGTTTTTCACAGAAACGTTCTAAACTAGTTACTATAATTAGAATTAGAAGTATTTAAATCTTATGTTTGACTTCGTGTCATCAAATATTAGTTTTTGAGTTAGTTTTACATTTTACTGTCGCATAGTTTCACGGACTACGACGGACTATTTTTGGAACTTTTATGAACTTATATACTGGAGACATAATATTGATCATATTTGCCGAGTATTTTGTTGACAAACATGCTTTTCTTTGAATATTTTGTCGCATAGAATTTTATATATACAGGGCGTCTCATACTTAAACGGCCTAACTTATTTTGTAGATTAAACACCTAAAAGTAAGGTGACAAGTTCATTTGAGCAAATATCCGTAAGAGCTTTATTCCAGAAATATTCATGTTTTTGTTATTGAGTAGCACTACTTTAAAAAATCAACTTCATAACGAGATATCCAATATTATCTTATTGAGATGTGACATAATAATTAATTTAAATTAAAAATACATTGTTTATTACCTAATTTCAATACAAAATTTAATTTGCTTGTGATAATTTAACGAAATGCCTTGTTCTTGTACAAAAAGTAAATTTGCCGACATGGTATTTATCTATGGTTTTTGTAATGGTAATATGAACGGTGCTCGTCGTGAATATTTGCGACGATTCCCTAGCTACAAAATGTAGATAGCGAATTGACGTTCATTATTTATTTAATTTAAATACCAATCACAAAATCCTCTCCTTCGCCTAAAATCTTGCGGTAACAATTGTTGTACATTTTGAATATGGTACGGATAATAAACTAGGCCGGTGGGCGAGCTCAGCGATAGCACCTAGCATGCTAGCGGTCCCCAGTTCGATTCCCAGCGCAACCGACAATATAATACCACTGGGTCCGAGTAGATGGATTCCACTATAACAACAGCTTTCATTCTGTAATTGACCTATCCTGTCAGAAGGAGTGAGTGCGATAGATACAAAATAAAATTGTGTTGAGTGAGACAGCAAGCTGGTGCGCAGTATGCTGTGCGCATGCTTGTGGCAAAAGGAAGTGACATCAATAGACCAATCCTGGTGATGCGGGCGTATTTTGACAGATTTGTACAAATGTCAAAATTTAATTTCAATTTATTAATTATTAATTTGTTTCGTGCCTGTTGCGTACTAAATTGTTCAAATTGCGTAATGTCATTAAATTGAATTAAACTTTTCCCCTACATTTAAAAAATGTAAAATAAGAAATGTCAAACTTTAACTAACCGCACTTTCTATTGCCATAGCGTACTGCGCAGCAGTTTTGCTGTCTCACTCAACACATATTACTTTGTATCTATCATACTCACTTCCTCTAACCGGATGCCCAATGCCCAAGCATGCGCGCGCAACCGAAGTTCAATAGGATAGGTCAATTATTGGGAGTTAATTCTGTCGAATGGTTACCATCAAAATAAAAATAAACAAAATAAATAACATCCATCTGTTTTCAGGGTTCGTCACTCTTCCATTCGACTTGAATTTGTTTCTATCGCAGCACATCGAATACTTGTACCAGGATTATCATCAAAATGCGTCAAAATGTTGCAATATCATTTGAGTTTTTCTTTCATTTTGTGAAGGCGCAATAAGGCTCTTATGCTTGAATTATACGATCCAATTTATTCATCAATAAATTGACCAAGTTTTGTATTCAATTTATAGTTGTGTATAATACAAAAAATTTCGAGAATTTTTTCTTCGCCAATAAAGTGATGAATTTATTGACGGAATAGAAAGTTTTATTTTTGTACAATATTTAAGGGAATTTCAGGGATTTTTTTCTTAGTATTGTCGTTGCCAATTCGGTTGCCAACCTTTGTGTACCTATACCATTTTAATTTTATTAAATTTTACGTTTCCATGACGTTTCCCGCATTTCATCCAGTTTCATTTCGTTTAGAAGCGTTTAGGTAATAGGTTATGAAAGAAAAATATTGTTGGCACTGTTGGCAGTAACAGTAAAGTGACAGAGCTGATATCGGTAGCTTGGTACTATTGAAATTTTCAAAATATATTGAGAAACACTTGATGAGTGTAAAACGAACAAAAATATTTTTCTACTTGGCAATGGGGGTTTTCAAGCCTACGGCTTTTAAAGAAATACTTATTGGATATCAATTTTCAGCATGTATAAGTTATAGGAAAGTGATAATAATTGTTAATTTTGATAGATTTATTACCTCTTTATCGAAATGAAAATGTAAGTCTTTTGAATCGTTCATTGAAATGCGCCACGTGTGACGTAGCCAACATCGCTAGCAAACCAGGAGTTGGTTCGTGCAAGTTCGTTTTTTGTCGTTTGGACGACGGACCACCAGTTGATTTTTCGATTTTTGACACGTTCACGGGTTCACGTTGTCGAGTTTGGTTAGGTTCAAACACGATTACTTACAGTTTATTGAAGAATTTTTGTGTTGGTTTTAATCGAAATGAAACGGCATGAAACAGTTTGGTTATGTTTTTCTGTTCAAGTTGACAAGATGTTGACTGTGTAAGGTAAGACCTACGTATCGGTCCTTGTCAGCGCGTTGAACGTATGTTCTAGATGTTGGTGACGTCACACTGTTACACGCGGCATCGATTTTCGCGGCACTTATTTTTTTAAACTTTATGAATTTTTTTCAGGCTTATTAGCAACTTTTAAGCGAAAAGAAAAAATACGGGTCTTATATTTTAATGTATAGATTAACATATAAAAAAACCAAAAAATCGTGAAAACCCCCATTTATTAATGAAGCAATTGAAGGTCAAATTAATCAATTTATTGGTGAATAAATTGGATCGTGTAAAACAGGAATTACAGACATATGCTCAAATGAACTTGTCACCTTACTTGTAGATGTTTAATCTATAAAATAAATTAGGCCGTTTAAATCTGGGACACCTGTATATAATATAAATATGATATTATTATTGAGATGTGAAAAAAGTCAAATAAAAGTTGACTAGAATTTCGATTGATAAATTTAACTAGAATTATTCTATTGTTTTCAATTATATTTATTTATACAGGCAATTTCTCAACTTGAGAATAAAAATTAAATAGCAGATGACATACATTGGTGTAATTAACAGTGACTTTTAAACTGGATAATAGTTATATACATCGGCATTTCTGCATACGATTCTCTATAAATTTGTTAAAAGTTTTGATAAGTTTTAAACTTTCGTAGATTTTAGTTAGGCCGAAATTTTAAGATATTTTCTAAGAAAAAATCTGACGTGGACACCACATGACTTCCTTGTACGCCTTGTGTGTTCATACTTTTCTTAATAACTAAAATGTAGAATAATATAAAAAATTCTTTTAACTTATTATACTAGTATACTCACAAATATATTTTAGTCATTTTATTTAAACTGCAGAAGAAGATATAAAGCATATTTTACTATTGTCACTGTCATGTCATAATCATTTAAATTTTACATAGTAACAAATGTTAATCGATCATGGACTACAAGATACCGAAATACTAAATTATAAATATATACTTTAATTATTCTTAAATGATACCAGATACAAAAATATTTATAAAATACCGATTGTAGGTAATAATCACATAATCTTTCATTTAAAATAAAAAAATTTGTCTTAAATTAAATATTTATCGAAATTTTTTTAAAATTTACTACTTCCAGTTTGTAGATTGAAACAAAAATTAGGAGGTGCACAACTAGATGCTATAACAGTCCTAAATACAAAATTTCAACTTTCTACGTCTAACCGAATTTGAGTTATGCGACATACATACGTACGTACAGACGTCACGACGAAACTAGTCATAATGGATTCAGAAAAGGTCAAAACGGATATTTCCGTAAAAATCTGAGAACCGAAATTTTTCGCGATTACAATACTTCCTTATTACTCCGTACAAGGAAGTAAAAACATCGGAAAAAATTGAAAATTTTTAGTATGTTTTTGAAATGTTTGTATTTAATGAACTGCAATTTTTCAACGAGTTAAAATATTACTTGCAGATAAAAGCATTCCATTTTTGTACTTGGAATAATATACCTATTTTTAAATTTGAACTTTGATCTAGCCATAATTTTGTAAAGATATTATCTGTAAGAGAATGGAAAATTTCTCCAATTTTTTTTCTTCGTTATACACCCACCGCACCGGCACAAAAATAAAATTATTTTGTAAAACTATGATATATATATATATTTTATCGATATTTTATTAAAGGGTACCTACCTATTATAGTCCAGCAATTCGTTTCGTCTTATGAAATGAAAGTTTCGAATGTTTATTGATTGTATATTATCAAGGGTAATGCAACACGTGGTAAGATTAATATCGATAATATTTTTAAAATGTCACTAATGTTAATCGCAACGACGAAAAGACAACGACTGTGAAGCAGGATTTGTATTTTCTAAAGATTGGGATTAACACGAGTGACATTTTCTATATATTATCGATTTTTAAGCGAATTACGAGTTTATATTTAGGAAGAAAATACAATGAATAGATTCGTTATAATATATAATACGTTAGTTACTTATAATTCGTTAGATACTTATAATTCATTAGTTACGGACTTAGTAGGTATGTTAGATACTACCTTAATAACATCGAAACCTTCCATAATATGCGAACTGTCAACTGATTGACAGATGATAAAATTGTTGATTTGTTTTAACATCGCTGTCATTGATGATACGATTAAGCTTTGAATATAACGCGAATATATGCGATTTAAGCCCCCTTGGAGAGACTCGGTTTCACCTCGTCGCTTACCTAGCATAATATTCTTGTTATGTTAATAGCTATAATAATTATTTATTTCATTATCAGTATACAATTAAAATTTTGAATATTAACAGTTTTGAAAGATATTGACTCATTTGAGCAATTTCCCCATCGTTTTGAAGCTTTGAATTAATATTTGTGACAATTGTACAAAATAATTTTTTGTATTTTTTAATGATTCTTGCATACATAAATAAATGTTCTCATGGATCATGGATACATACTATGTCTTTAGAAATTATGGATTAACAATGTATACTATAGTTCGTTTTTTAAAAGAATTCTGTAACTAAAAGAGATCAGAGAATCAGAGATCAAGGTCAAATGAGTCCTATCTTCTTCACACAGAATTCTTTAAAAAAAACGAACTATAGATGTCATTACAATTTGTATGTGAAACTTGTTTCTCTATTTAGCACCATTAAAATAAATTTTGTTGAAATAAAAAATATTTGACAACTAAATTTTTTTATAGGTTTATAGGTATGGGGTATGATAAAGTTTAATATATATATATATATATATATATATATATATAATCTTTTTATATCTCTTAATACCCTTTCGGGTGTCGAGATAAAGTTTAATAATGTTATCAAAAACTAAAATTTCCTTCTACAATGGTATATTTGTGAGTACCTACCTATTATAATTTTCTTGTATTATGCCCTGTTCACACGTTGCTACTTTGAAGACACATTCGTGCTACTGTAGCAAGAAAAAATCTGAGTCGCTTGTCAAATAGCAGCGCTGCTAATTTGTAGCATCAAAGTATCAAGAACTACTCGTTGATAATTTCACATCGTTGATCGTTGTGTGTGTAGACAGTGATTTTTTGCGGTAATTGTTTCGATTTGAATTTCTTTTCATGCTACAGTAGCACGTATGCGTCTTCAAAGTAGCAACGTGTGAACAGGGCATTAGTAAAATAAAAATAGTTAGAGTATGGCCAGAGGTCATGTGTCATGTTTATTTACAAGTTTTATTTACGTCAACCTGAAGAATGTAGTACAAAACACAATGGTACAATAAATTGTAAAATTATTGTAAATAGTTGGATGCGGTTGGATGCCTATTTTTTATTTTTTAAATTATCAATAACTCGGGTAAAAGTATGCCTAATTATATCAAATACAGAATGTGTCTGTACCTACTAATTCCAACGCAAAAATAATTTTGCCGAAATTTGCAAAAATAATTGTACTTTATTTGAAGCAAACATTTTTCGTGCCATTGATCTGAAAAGTTGCAATAATAATGAATAAAAATTAGTAAACATTACAATTAATTGAATGAAGTGTTACACAACTTTATTAAATAAAATGTTTACTTTTTTTCATTTCTGTAACTTATCAGACCAGTGGCATGAAAAAATAAGTAAGTAATGTGCAGTTAGCCCATTCTCGTCTCAAAGAACTTGATTCTCGTCTCGTCTCAATTTCTCGAAAACAATTTTGTTGACATGCATGTGAAAAGTTAGATGTTAATTTAGGAATTTTTTTGATCATTTCTGTTAAATTTAAACATAATTCTTGACTATGTTAACGGTAACATTAAATGTGTGATGTTTGCAACATAATTCCAGATATTAATCCCGCAGGGAATAATACCAGGGAATAATAGTCAGTATTCCCTCCTCTGCACCAATCAGAAAATTATTTTGCCTAAATCAATTTCTCCGTGCGAATTATTTTTAAAAAACATAGAAATGTTTAAAGATTTAACTATATTGATCGACAATTGACATTTGGAAATGTAATTTTTTTGCGTATTATGGCCTTTATTTTATTAAAATCTGGTACGTAATATATAAGTCGTAGATAAAGTATACAACTCGCTATGATGGCTATTATTCCCTCAGATGATTGAAACCAGGGTTGTTGTGATTTTGCCCAGCCCGAAAAAACCCATTGGGGTTTTTCGGAAAAAACCCGCCTGAAAAAACCCGAAAAAACCCTTGAAAAAACCCATTTTATTTGAAAATTGTATATATGCTCGTATAAATAAATGAACAATATAATTGAAAATACAAATTAAATATATTTATTGGTAACTTATAAAATATATAAAACAAAAATGTATTATACAAAAACGTATATTATAACTAATTATTTATTATACATAGAATATTATTCATCTTCTTTATTATCATCGCCAGCAGATCTGTGAAATTTATAAATTTTTACCAATTTTGTGGGCTTTTCTACTCCAAGTATATTTCTCAACTTGGACCAAATAAGTCCGTAGGACCTAAAAATTCTTTCAATTCCTGCATAACTGGCAGGACAGTTGTGTAATTGAACCAAAAAGTCATAAAAATCTTCATTGGATGATGATTTTTTTTGGGCTTTAATTTTCAAAACCTGCCACCACTTACTAGCCGATAGTTCCGTTGTTACTTTATTTAATAACATAGATTCAGGATATATATCTTCATCCTTAATTTTATACGCCATATACGGCACTAAGAAATTTCAAATATTTTCTTTAAAAAGCTGCTTTTTTGAAAAACCCCCAGTAGTGGGCTGGGTTTTTTCGAAAAAACCCACTGGGCTGGGCAAATCATGAAAAAACCCGGGTTTTTCACAACCCTGATTGAAACACTCGCTCGCTTTACTCGTTCGTGTTGTAAACTTCATCTTCAGGAATAAGAGCATCTATTATAGCGTCGTTGTATAATATATTATTATATCAAAACAAAAAAAATATGTTTTAATAACAGGAGTAGAATAAATTATTTTTTCTACTCTTGGTATTAAAACATCATTTAACAAACTGGTTTCCATGGCGCTAAATAACATTTTAAACACACCTCGACAAGCTGTGGCTTTGGCCGTTTTTGGCGAGGTTTTTAGTCACGAGCTGAACATAGCAACAAAGATAATTATTAAACACGGGGTGAAGTTAACCGAAGTTAACTGCTATATTTGACATTTAATTTTTGTCAAAATTTGAGGAAAATTAATGATTTCTTTCAACCATTGTCAAAATTTTTCCAATATAACAGATAATGTACACTGAGTAGAACTTTGTATCTATGTATACGCAATATCATTATGATTTAACCTAAATGTTCAAATTATTATAGGTAAATGAAATTTTTCATATAATATTTATGAATTTATATGTTGTTTAATTTGTGGTCGCAGAAAAAGTATAGTATGTGACTCGTTTTATATACTCTTTAGATACTCGTTCTTTATACACTCGCTGCGCTCGTTCCTAAAAAACTCGTGACTAAAATGACGTTTATAAAACTTGATACATACCTATATATTATTAACGTGATCCGTCGGGATAGAAATGGTGCAATAAAAATGGGAAATATAGATAATAATAAAAATGTTCATTTGTTAAATAGTCACTTGAAAATACTACCTAGTAGTGAATAGTCGACACACAACCTTACTAGTACAAAATAATTAAGTCTTCTCATTTTGATTGGCTGTGAAATTCAATATTCTGCATTTTTATTGGTCTTTCTTTGACAGATGATTTGAATAATTATTGTATAATCTCATAAAACTATTTTAACGTAACCCGAACGTGACCCGCCGTGCGTGATCGGGCGTGACTATAAAAACAAATTCGTGAGCGTGAGTAATCGTGAGTCAAACTTAAAATAACGTGCGAGGTTGGGTGTGATTCCGTTTTCAATTTCGTGAGCAAGCGTGATCGTGCACAAAAGTTAAGCTACATTCAGATCACGTATGAGAAGTGGACCCACCCATACTAGCCCACCCTCTTAAAATCTATCGTAATCATTAGTTTTACGTTAGTTGAGTTTAGTTTTGTAGAAAATTGCGTTAGTTTTGAATGTTTATACGTATTTTTTTAAAATAATATTTGGGTGGGCTAACTTCACAACAGCCCAACCCATTATTCGAAATTGCGAGGAAAACACATTAATAACTTTTAATTGATTAGTTGATGTTAGTTGTGCTACATATTACGTTTGTTTTGTTATTCTAAGCTGTCAAATTTGAGCCGAGTGGGTGGGCCAAAATCACGGTTCCCCAGCCCATTGCAGAATTTCACGCGTAGATTTTACATACGTTGTCACCGTGGTTAGTTGAGAATAGTTTTGACGAAAAATACGTTAGTTGTGCCATAATTTGCCCGCCTTAACCAAAATAACCATTTTCGCTAACCGTACGGACTTGATGCTACTATATATCATTGTTTTCTGTAAAAATAGGAGGCCATTCAGGAATTGTTTATGATTATTATAGCAATTGTGCAAAAAGTAAATCATTTTTAAACTAATACAAGAAATTTTTGTTGTCATGGTAGAAACAAATGTGTGGTTATGTATGGATGTATTTTTGCGCACTTTATTTGTCATTATAATTTTATTATTATAATCTAAATTTCTACACCAACATTATATTATAATAATTTGCATAATACATTTGTACGTCTTAAAGAAGAACTGATAAGATTTTTGTAAAATTCTGTTACCGGAAATAATACTTTACTTGAATACTTGTTGCAAAAATCTTTTTAAAAAAATCTGATCTCAAAATGACAATTTAGCCAATTTTTAATTTAAATTTCAAACTGGAATGTGACAGAAAAGTTATCCATTAATTAATTATTATAGTTAGGTTCCTCAAGCTAATTGTAAAAAATTTCCGCTAAATTTTTATATAATCCTTGTTACTATTTTTTAATCAATTCTTCTATTGGCTGTTATTTGTGTCATGCGATTTTTATTTTATTAATTCAATATTTTATTTTTAGGAACTAATTTAATTGTTTTCGGATAATTACATAGTTCTAGAGTTTTAAGAATATCTTTTAATTTGATTTGCTAACCAAAATTTTTTCTTGTTTTCAACAAATATACCTAAATATAAATTTTTGCAATAATTTATTTTAATTAATTAATTGCTTCTTTGTTTTTATTCAGTACCGTTTGGCTTACTGCATGCACACTGAAAAAGAAAACGTAAATTATATTTTGGTAAATACGTCCAACTATTGCATTCTTTAAGAATTCCTCACTTTGAAAACTTTTGTACCATATTATTTGTCAATCATAAACTAAATTTAAAAAAATCTGGTAAATGTCCAACACTGTTGTTAATTGTTGCTGGTTGTTGCCTTCTATTTTATTTCCAATTTTATATTGTAAAATTACAGCAATCAATGACATAATAGCATCAAGTGCGTACGGTTAGCGAAAATGGTTATTTTGGTTAAGGCGGGCAAATTATGGCACAACTAACGTATTTTTCGTCAAAACTATTCTCAACTAACCACGGTGACAACGTATGTAAAATCTACGCGTGAAATTCTGCAATGGGCTGGAGAACCGTGATTTTGGCCCACCCACTCGACTCAAATTTGACAGCTTAGAATAACAAAACAAACGTAATATGTAGCACAACTAACATCACCTAATCAATTAAAAGGTATTAATGTGTTTTCCTCGCACTTTCGAATTAAGGGTTGGGCTGTTGTGAAGTTAGCCCACCCAAATATTATTTTTAAAAAATACGTATAAACATTCAAAACTAACGCAATTTTCTACAAAACTAAACTCAACTAACGTAAAACTAACGATTGCGATAGATTTTAAGAGGGTGGGCTAGTATGGGTGGGTCAACTTCTCATACGTATTCAGATCGACCCACTTATGTTAAGTATAAGTGGCTAATTGAGCAACCAGCGCTCAGCGTTCGCTTTGTCAAAATTCCAATAAGTGTAATCTGAAAACCTCCCAAAGTTCTATCTTTTCCAATCAGTCCACTAAGTGAATAGTGTGATAGGTATATCATGTCATCATTATCATCGAACTGTCACTTGCAAGCTGCGTTTTATTAATGACATACAAAATAGATATTAATTTAATTAAATTATTATAAATAGTAATTAATGATAATATCGTATGCTTGTGTTGTAAAATATTATTACTGAACCTGCCAACCCAAAAACTTCTCCTATTTGACCCCAAATTATATTTTTAAGATGGGTATTTTTAAAATTTACATTTTTTTATCCCAAAGAAGTCTTTGCTGTTGTACTAGCGACAAAAATTGCTCTCCATGTGTATAGAAATCCATTTTCTTTTAATAGCAAACACAAACCACACATTCCAAACCGTAGGCCGTTTCTAATCTAATTTAACGAGCATAGCGGATATTATAAGATAAAAAATATATTTTAATATGCAAATTGTAAAAATCATACAACAAATTGTACTTAATAAACAATATTATGTATTTAAATATTTTCATAAGTTCCAAATTTTTCCAATAGGTGTTCATCCACTAATTTGTTAGGTCTGTATGGTCCATTTGATTTATACTTATAATTGTAAATATTTCACTTATAAGTCAGTAGGTCTGAATGAAGCTTTAAGCTGCATTCAGACCGACCCACTTATAAGTATAAGTGACTAATTGACCAATCAGCGCTCAGCGTTCGCTTCGTCAAAATTCCAATTTAACTTATAAATGTAATCTGAAAACCTCCCAAAGTTCTATCTTTTCCAATCAGTCCACTAAGTGAAGAGTGCGATAGGTATATCATGTCATCTTTATCATCGAACTGTCACTTGCAAGCTGCGTTTTATTAATGACATACAAAATAGATATTAATTTAATTAAATTATTATAAATAGTAATTAATAAAAATATCGTATGCTTGTGTTGTAAAATATTATTACTGAATATGTAAACATATTTAAAAGCATATAAATTCTACTTTTTAATTTACATGTGTATGGAAATCCATTTTCTTTTAATAATAATAATAATAATTTATTTATACTGCAATACAACAGGATAATACCAGAACAATATTACAGTGTAAAAAAGAATCAAGAAAACAAATATAAAATATCAAATAACAAACACAAACCAGATTCAAACCGTAGGCCGTTTCTAACCTAACTAAACGAGCATAGCGGATATTATAATGCCTGTGGCACACCGGTCGAGGAGCATCGAGGACCATCGAGTAACTCCTCGATGAAACGAAAGAACGCACCCGTCCGCGATGGATTTCTATTTAATCGGTGACAAATACATCAAAGTTTTGCGCGAAATCAAATCCAAAGATACGTCTGAAATGAGATACATTCGTTTCATCGAGGAACAACTCGATGAAAATAGCGGCGCCCCTATTTTTCGTCGAGGACGGGGTGCGTTCTATCGTTTCATCGAGGAGTTACTCGATGGTCCTCGATGCTCCTCGACCGGTGTGCCACAGGCATAAGATAAAAAAATATTTTAATATGCAAATTGTAAAAATCACACAACAAATTGTACTTAATAAACAATTATTATGTATTTAAATTTAAATATTTTCATAAGTTCTAAATTTTTCCAATTGGTGTTCATCCACTAATTTGGTAGGTATGTATGGTGCATTTGATTTATACTTATAATTGTAAATATTTCACTTATAAAGCTAGATTCAGACCTACCCACTTATAAGTATAAGTGCTAAATTAACCAATCAGGGCTTCCACAAAATTCCAATTTCAATTATAAGTGCGAACGTTGAGCGCTGATTGGTTAAATTAGCCACTTATACTTATAAGTGGGTAGCTCTGAATCTAGCTTAAGTGGGTCGGTCTGAATGCAGCTTTACTCTCGCGCGCAGCTCTGCTCTACGCTAAGTGGAATGCGTGCAGAAGGAACAGGCGGTCGACTGCCGCGTATAAAAATTCTTATTTACTGTTTACAATGCATTTATTTTTAGAACGGCGGTTGCTGAATAGTGTTCTTAAGCAATAGTGTTTTTATTTTGCGCGCAACCTTGAACGTACAGATAATGAATAATCATTCTCAAACTATCCAAAAGTGGCAATTTTGTCAACCTTGTTACGTATTTAAATTGATGTGGGAAAGATTCTATGAGTGATTTTAGAACGAACTAAGTTTAGATGTTAATACGAGTTGTTTCAGAGTTAGAACACTGCAATAAAGTTGTTTGCTTGCTGGTTGTTTGTGTTATGCGTTTCGCGTTTATAAATATTTGAATGAAGAAATTCCAATAAGGATAATTATTATTTCTTATTTTATGTTATCTTACCAATCATATTTTTTATCAACTAACATTTTTATAACTCGATTTTAAAGTATATTTTATCGATTTTTTTGTGTTATAAGCAGGGACTCGAACCGAACCGGAACAGGAATGAAAACCTGCAATTTAGTGAACCCGGAACCGAACCTGAACCGTTAAACAAATAACCGGAGTCGAACCGATGGTTATAAAATAAATATAATTTTTTTTTGTTATTGCGCTAATTAATTTTTAGGAAAAATATAGTATTGTCTTCAATTTAGTATAATTTTGTTTGAATTTTGAATTTTCTTATACTTTTTAGTCCAAAATAGGAACGAATATATTTTATAATTCATTTTCATTTAATATATAAATAAACCGAAGCCGAAACTTGAACCACTTTCTTGAAAACCGGTTACCGGTTCAGTCCAAGAAGAAAAATGTAAACCGGAACAAAACCGAACCATAGAACAGTGAATCGCGAACCAAACCTGAACCGTTATTTTGTGCGTCTCAAGATATAAGGTAATAATTTGGTCAAAATCATTATTACAAATTTTAATAACCTAATAAAAGTTGATTGAATAATCTTTCCAAATTCTACTTTTGTAAGAAAATTGTGTTACCGCAAAATAATTACAAATTTCGCTCTTCAAAAATTTTGACGCAGTAATTTGCGTCATCACAATTTTTTTTAACCTCTCGGGGTAGGGTATTACGATTACCTTTGAAAATGAACATAAACTACCAGTTATTTATGGAAAATTTCATATTTCATGGATTAAATAAATGGTACTAAACTGTGTCTATTTAAATATGTTTGCATGTGACTTGTTTCTTGTACGTTTTATATTTGCCTGATCGTTGTGTTATAATGTCTTGGACTTGTTGCTTGTAATTATGACTAGCAGCCTTTAAATTAGAGGTTTGGTATTTTTATGAGCTCTGATTGATGTGGGAAAAGTTAACCGACTTCAACGAATTTGTGTGCTACCAAATTAATGTTTTTAATTCTGTAGAACGTCTTAACACTGTGTTTACTTAATATTTTATCATTGTTTGTACACTTACCATCAGTTGTTTGATAAATTGTGCCCCTATAAAATGTCACTCAAGTTGGAATTTTAAATTTGTCTATTAATTTTAAATTGATGTGAGAACATTTGTAACGAATGGACCGAATTTAGCACATTTCTGCAAAATACAAATACTTATCTAGAATTCATAACGTAAGTAAATAGTATGTACAGTTCTAGATTAAGTCATTTGCGGCCATTTGTAATCGAATTCATTACGTAAAAATAAGAATACTTAATCAAATTTAATTTTTGAAAAAGGAGACGTTAGCTTACCATTTACAAATGATAACAACGCATTCCTTTGTAATTTGAGACTGATGATGAATAGCTAAGTGCGCTATGCTGTTTTGAAAATTGAGGTTGAAATCCGGTCTATAATAAATTCCACGAGTTTTCATTAAAGGAACACAAGTTTATGTTGTTTCAAGCGTCTTGACTGGTTTCTCGAGCACGTGCTCTAGTCGAAAACCACGGTTACTAGGTTCGGACACTTGAGCTGTCAGTGTGGTCAGAAAAAGTCCTCTTCTAGTGTGCTTCGAAAGGGTGGAGTGATGCAGTATAATCCTCTGTCGTACATTTTTGAATCAATTTGCCATAGGTATCTAAAGTTTAAAATCACTTTGACATATTATCTAAAATTTAAAATAAGTATATTGCTAAATAAATTCAAATTTTATCCAACTGTGAAATAAAATAAATTATCTACCTGTCAATCAAATAAATGTCTGTCATTTTTTAAATATATGTTTAGGACCAATATTGCTTATTAGGTGAATTGTAATAATATAATTTGTAAAATTTGTAAATATTAAGCACCATTTGTACATTTTTTGTCATTTTAAAACTAGCTTGTCCAGTGTCCACAAGTGAATAAATCTTTATTTAAAATTTATGTTAGTGTTACAAATAATAGTCAGTATTGAATAGTGTATAGTAGTAGGTATTAGGTATATTATGTATCAAGTTTTATAAACGTCATTGTCTGGAGAGTTTATAAAGTAGTCACATACTATACTTTTTCTACGACCACAAATAAACAACAAATTCATAAATATGTAAAATTTCATTTATAATAATTTTAGGTTAAATAAGATATTATACATAGCTACAAAATTCTACTTAGGCAAGTGTATTTAATTTTTATATGGAAAAAAAATGACAATGATTGAAATAAATCATTAATTTCCCTTTAGTTTTCATTTTCACAAAAATTGAATGTCAAGTATAGGATCCAACTTAATCCCATGCTTAATATGTCAGTTGATATGTTCAGCCCTTGACTAAAAACGGCCAAAGTCACAGCTTGTCGAGGTGTTTTTAGCGCCATGGAAACCAGTTCGTTAAATGATGTTTTAATACCAGGAGTAGAAAAAGAAACTTATTATAAAGTTTTTCCTCATTGTGAGGAAAAATAGCGTACTTCACAAGTGGGAGAAGTAAAATGCTCCTGTAACTCGTGTCCTGATTGGCCACGAGCAAAGCGACACTTGTGACAGAAGTATTTTACTTCTCCCACTAGTAAAGTAATATACTATAATTTAATTTTCATTCATATGCTTCCATAACTTCAGACTATGTTATATTATTATTATTGTACTTTGACCGACTTTGACACATTGACAACATTTATTTATTTTTTATAAATAACGCAGTATCATAGCAACAGATAGGAAACATGCATGTTTAGATCTTTTTGTACTCATAACCTAGGAAATGACATATTAAGCACGCAATTGACAATCGGAAATGTCAATCGGGAAAAATGTAAAGAACACTGGCTTTCTTATGCATTCTACAATAAAATCCTCTTCAAAATAACAAAATTTATTGTAATAAATATCACTTCCCACGATTTTCATGTATTAAAACCCACAAACAACTAACAACGATATATAGTAATAATTTTGAGTATATATATAGTATAATTAATCGGTAGTAGTGAGTAGAAAACATCGTAACCTCAAATTTAATTCAACGAAAATTACTATTTCGTACTAAACAATTGTACAAATCGAGGTACAAATCAACAAATTGCTTAGCAATTGGTGACTGGAGTGACACGCATCACTTTTTATAAATAAATTTATTGTACTTATTTTCGTAACTTGAATGAATTTGATTATAGTTTTATTCGTTACAAAAAAACATTGTACAAACCTCTCGTTTCGCTCGTGTTTGAAAAACCCGCTCATGTGGGATAAAAATCTTCCCGCATTTGGTTCGTAAATAATTATTTCGATACGCTCATGCTGCGTCTTCGATTAACGTCCGTACACGGCCGTTCTACTGTTAGTAAGTTGACATTTTCGAAGAGTGCAGTGAATGTGGGAAGTGCGAATTTCGGTGGCAGGCGTAGAAAAAGATTATTTCCTTCTGTCAAAAGAATAAATAAATTTGGTTATACTTTAATTTTCACAAATAATATCCCGTGCAGGAAAATATTCATGTACAGTTATTTCTTGTTTTTTAGCAACGTCTAACATAATAATATTGGAGTAATGAATTTTTTCGGAGTGGAAAGCACCGGAACGGTAGTATATTTCGGTCGATCGGAGAAAATCTTATTTTCCTGAATGACTAACAAAATATGGAGGAAATAAAGCATTGTTTACTAATATTTTAAGTACCTAATTACCGTTTAAAAAAAAAAAGGAATCATTTTGATTGCGATATGATTTTCAAGTATCACTTTTGTTTTGAAGTTGTAGCACTTAAAGACGTTAGATAATAGGTTCTTGATAAATTGATACAACAGTCATTTTCTATCTTATTAGACCAATATTTCTTGGAAGTATCGAAGTACGTTGCACCGTACCTTATCATGAAATAGTTATTTACATTATAAGTGTAGTAGGGTTAATTTTACAACGCAAGGTTCTATATTATAGTACGATGCGAAGCGGAGTGCTTTAATAAAACCGAGCGTTGTAGTTGTATGTACAAATACCTAACGTACATTATGTATTATATTTTTGTCCGACATACCTATTTTAAATATTTTCTATGAGGTTAAGTGAGATGCATTATTTGACATTTGCACTCAAATTTCCTTTTGTCAAGTAGCCTTGAAACAACTGCTCTGAGATGTCACCAGTAAATGTCACATTTAAATTAATCTGTTTTATTTATTTTCAGACTCTATTGAACAATAAATTGTGTAAAGTAGAGTTTTTGTAGGCTTTCTTTTTAAAATTGCAACTACCATAGACGTCAACGATGTGTGATTGTTATGTTTATACAGTTCAGGAGGCCAAAAATGTACATTTTCTAAACGCGTAATTCCAACAAAATCTTGTTACCTGTATTATTTTGTAATAATATGACGATATCTTTTCATTAACGTCATAACGTCATGCTTTTTAATCTCTAAAATGACACGTGATTATAAATTAATTCATAATCTGATTATTTTGTTGTTACTTCTTATGTAATGCTTATCGCAATGAATATAAAATCTTTAAATATTTTTCTTCAAGATAAATGAATATTTATTTCTTAAAACGCAATTTATCGCGTTCTTAACATAACCTTACCAATCTAATATAGCATTTTACCTGCACTACATCCTTTATTAATCAATAAGTATATTTGATTTCGTGACTAATGAATGGTGAATATTTTTAACATTTTTCAAGTGCGCAATTATAACGAATAGATATCACTCGTAAGAATAATTATTTTGGATTAATTGAGAAATACCGCCTACGAAAAATGAGCAATATTATTTGTGTAGACTACAATAATTAAAGTTAAAATTAAGCTAGATTCAGACCTACCTAAGTATAAGTATAAGTGGCTAATTTAACCATCCGCAGCGCTCAACGTTCACAATGGGCTACTTGCATTACTTTTTTAATTAAATATTTAGTGTACCTCCTTCACCATTTATCTTTCAATATTTAATCTGTAACCATTGTACAATTAACAGTAATATTCACATAGGTAATTACGTCTAAAATATAAAGCTTACACATGAAATGTTATACTTTTTCCAAATACAAATATTATTTTTACAATATAGATACTAATCTTCTCTATATATCATCAAATAATTACCTAAGTTCGGGATCAAATTATATTGACTATATTTATTTTCTGCGTATAGAACTTATTCAAACTAGGCTACAATCTTAGAGTAGAGATCCAATAAACCTTATAAAAATATTTCCTCGGAACGTAAACAAAAGCTCAGACTTCATTTAACATTGTGTACCTTTGGAACTTCCAGCACAGCAGTTCTCTCGGGAGTCTACTCTTACTTGAAGAGAAATAATCAAGGCATTGTTAGCTCTACGTGCGCCTCCGAGGCAATAAATTTTGTCTGCAAATATTGATCTTCGTTTAACTCGACGCTATCTACACCAATTACACGAGATTTAGGGCCATAACTGTCGGGAATTCGCGCCGAACGAGAGCTGATCAACAACGGTGTTTGCTGCCAGCAGTAAATTATCAAAGGGATATTCATGATGTCAAATTATTTTACAGATTGGGTAGCTGATATGAGATATCAAGTAAAATATCTACTTTTTATGTTTTTATTTGTTGCAATTTACAAATAACTAAATAACATAATATTGTAATGGTACTAAAGTGAAAAAATGTCAAAAACTTTAATTTTTTAAAATTAAATTTGATTTGTTTTTAAAATTAAATTATAAATTCTTCTTTTCCAAGACTCATTGAAGATTCAATTTAGCGACACCGCAATTTAACAAATAATTCTCACTAGAAAGAAAAAAAACTTCTTTTCCAGGATTCTGAATCTCCGTAGAATCTCCAAAGATCGTCGTGCGAACAGGGCTTAACGTGCCTAAACTCACTGTGGTCCTATCGGCTGGCGAGGTCGTGGGATCGAATCCCACTGAAGAGCATGGATGTTGTGAATGTCTAAAATTTGATTTAATAATACAGGGTGTAACAGAAATAAGTGCTTTAAATTTAACCAGTAATGTAACTCGTCGTGAGGAACAATGTTCCGTAAATTTTTTTTAGAAATCGCATTTTTAAAAAGCATTTTTTCAACCCCGTAAATTGACGAGTCGTTCCACATAATTATTTACTTCAGTAGCATTACCCATGGAATCATTGTTATTGTCAATTGATTGTTGTGTCACTTGTTCCAATTAAATTTTGACATAAGTAAAATTTTTTTGTAATAAATCAGATATTACAAATAAAAATCTTTCAAAATGCCTGCGTTTACAAATAACGAATATACAGACATTGTGTTGACCTATGGTGAAGCTCTGGGAAACGGTGCTCAAGCCCAACGAATTTACATGGAACGTTTTCCAAATCGTCGTGTGCCTCATGTGCGCACATTTGTAAATGTTGTACAACATCTCCGTGATTATGGATCGTATAATCCTGCAGCTCAAGATTATGGTAGGGAACGTCATCATCACATTGAACATGTTGAAGAGGCTATTTTGGATGGCATTGAAGCTCAGCCTTGAACCAGTACACGGAGACTATCATCACAACACGGAGTATCACATACGACAGTTTGGAGGATTTTAAAAGAACAACATCTACATCCATACCATGTACAAAAAGTACAACATTTATTACATATAGATCCACCTCGTAGACGTCAATTTTGCGAATGGGCTATTGGTAAAATACAAGAGCAGCAACATTTTTTATCACTTGTATTGTCAACTGATGAGGCGGGATTTACAAGAGAAGGTATTTTCAACATGCACAACACACACATTTGGACAAACGAAAACCCGCACGCTATCAAAGAAAACAACTACCAGCACCGATTTTCTTTAAATGTTTGGGCAGGAATCATAGGAGAACGCACACGAATCAGCTGATTGCAGCTTGCAGCATTGCGCACAACAAAAATAACTGCGCAACAAATAACAGGCAGTTCCAGCACTATCACTGCGCAGAATGACAAGAACAGCGCAGCATAAATTAAATTAATAGTGAACATGTGTTTTTGTTTTGACAGTCGGTAATTGTTGTTTTTTAATTTGTTTGTTGATGTGTTCCATAGGCGGGTAATCAAATTTGTGACATATCTTTGAAGAATTTTAACTCAAAAACTAGAAGAGTTAGGAAAAAATTGATTACGGTACATTATTTCTCTCGTCGAGGGACATTACAGGTTAAAATTAAAGCACTTATTTCTGTTACACCCTGTATATAAAATTGTGTCTTGCTAAAAGATTCCGAGGAAGATTCTTACGATAAAAAGAGGAGCTTTTCCCCTTTTTTTACCTCCCGCCTCATATTCTATTAGGGAGGTATTGTGATGGGTCTAAATTTTCGAGTGTGAGTTTTTAGTGGATAAGCACGTTTTAGGGTCGCTAGAATAAGAATTTTTTCGTTCATGATAACTCAAAAAATATCAAACATTAAAATTTCAAATTTTGTATTTAAGGTTTTAATACGAACCCATTAAATTTTGGTACCAATCTACAAACCGGAAATAATACTTTTTTTAAATATTTCGATAAATAATTGAATACATCTCCAAATGATTTTTTTTTCTTGTTTTGAGGTTCTACATTCAAATTTAAAGTTAGGATACTTAACCCTGAAACACCCTCTGTTATAATAGGGGAAGTATTATTGTAATTGTGATTTTTTGACAGTTCGAGATTTTGATGAATCTGCACGTTAGACCCTACTGAACCAAAAAAACATAATTTAAAAAAAGTCTGTTTGTCTGTTTGTAAGCACGATTAATTGAGAACGCATATACTAATGCAATGAAATTTTATATTCAGACTTTTTACAAAAATCAGTGGTACCAACTTTATGATTTTTTTTTTAAATTAATAGGTACGTATACTTGAATTGATGAAAATATTGTAAACATTTGCCCTTTCGCTATTATTATTTGAATTAATTTACCTATTGCTCGTATTATGTCCACAACTTATAATAAATGCAATTAAAATTTCGAATTTTAAACACATAATACATTTTTATATGCGGACTGACGAGGTTTAACAGTAAAAAATTTCTTCCTAAAAATAATTTGTGCTTCAGAGTTTTTAAAATTTTGGTTCATGTTTTATTATACACCTGTAGAGATATTTTTCACAAATGTATATTTCGTAAATTCTTGTTAGTTAACCAATAACTTCTTATTATTCACACAAAGCAAGTAAACGCACCCTTACCCTCTACACTTAAGTTTGAACTGTGCAATAACTTGGAAATTTTAAACTAGGCTTTATTTTAACTCGGTTTACGTAAGCCAAATTTAAAGTGCAAGCGGTGCAACTGGGCATTAGAGATCCGCTTGATCTTCGAGACCCGCCAGTGGCATAGCTAGGATATTCCAATAGGGCGGATATTGTTTAACAAAAAAGTCATCACTCACAAATATCTATTATTCGCACTTTTTATAAACTCATAAATACAAAATTACAATAATTATTTGGTTAGTTCATCAATAAATTTTGTAGATCAAAACGAAATCCTTCTTTTTAATCACTTCCTCCCTAGAAATTCCACTATCTCTATGTAGATATTGAGTAAAGCTAATCCGTTTAATCTTTTTACCTCCCGCCTCATATTCTATAAGAAAGGTACCTATTCTGATGGATCAAAATTTTCGAGTGCGAGTTTTTAGTGGATAAGCACGTTTTAGGTTGCATAGAATACGAATAAAGTATTTTAGAAATGATGTCTGTGTGTGTGTGTGGCCGTTAGGTTGTATGTAACATTTTTTTCGGGCTCTATAACTCAAAAAGTTACAAACATTTAACAACCAAATTTTATATTTAACGTTTTAATACAAATCTTAAGCACCCAGTTTGTTTGTGGAAGCAATCCCCAAGCCGGAAGTAGTACTTTTCTTAAATATTTTGATAAATAATTAATTTATCGCAATGTTTTTTATTTCAAATGAAAGATTATATTATTTTCTACAATTTCTAGCATTTTATAAATTGTTTTGACATAATACTTCAGAAATTAAAGTATTATTTATAATTTATAGTATGAAACTTCAGTATCTTGTTGTCCATGATTGTATAACATTTGTTACAACAAAAAATTTAATTGAGACAGAGTGACAGTGGCAATAGTGAGTGATACATTTATATCTTCTTCTACAGTTCACTACATGACAAAAATATATTTTTAAGTACCTTTATATTTGTATTTTTGTATAGTAGTAAAATACTAAGGTATATGGTGGGATGTCTTGTGCTGGCCACATCAAATTTTTTAATATTGTATTTTGTAAGTAGAAAAATACTATTTTTTATTTTTGCTTACCAATATTAATTATTCATTAGAAAAATATGTATTATATTTCTAATGGGGGGGAGGATATTTCAATCTGTAAACATCCACCTTGGCTACGCCACTGAGACAAGCATGGTCTCACAGGGCCTACGAGGCCCATTATCTCTAAGAGCAATAGCACGCTTACGACAACACAATACAGATCGCAATAACCACAATATAAAGCACACGTACGCTAACGTTAATAATGGCTGAAAGAAAATAGATCAGTAACCTTACCTTTGATCACTAGTAGAGTCCGTGCGCTCAGAGAAAAAACTTGCGTAGTGACCAAAATTTGGCCGGGCGAGTCGATATGCTGTCTATGGGCTATGTGCAAGTCTACAAGTGGCGCTGTCTGGTGGCAATATTTGAAAATAATTGCAGCCATTATTTACATGTCATATTTGACGCAAATAATAAATATATAATTTCTGCGGTAAATTGTTATGGCTCAATTCTGTTTGATGTTTGTAAAGTAAGTTTTTTTAATTTAAATTTTACTTTTAGCGTCACTTTACCCAGGTTCTCACAATTTTGAATCAAACTGAAATGAAATAAATAGGAAAACCGCGGGTTGACTCGGACGACGAGTACATTTTAAAATTTTGACACATTTTAGGTCAATATATTTTTACAAATTAGAATGAATATTATTTTGTAGACTGGATTTGAGAACATTACGCATTCTATCGACTTTAAAGAATCTACTGTCGAAAAAGGCAAGAAATTAGCCTTTTGTCACATTTTAAATGTAGTGGAAACTGTGAAAAATGGTAAAATCTTCGTCACCAGTGCCTGTATTCGACAAACGTCGGTGACAAATTCGGATTACACTGTGATCTTAGAAGTGAGAATTGAATGCTTTAAAATAAATTTAAATTTAAACATTTAAAGGTGGGTTTATGCTCAAAATTTTAAGAATTAGTAATAAAAATAAGAATAATTTTCAACTTACTGAAGTGAAACGAGATTATATTTGTTAATCTGATGTTGCTCAGACCTTGATAATTGACATTTATTTATTTATATCAAGAAATGTTTCCCTATCCGCAAAAATCGATAAAGATTTCAGGCTATTTTAAGTTATGTCATCTGTCAGATTTAAAAATAAGGCGTAAAATTTTGAGCATAAACCCACCTTAAAACAAATTGAAAAATATTATATAATATAATATATAATAAAAAATCAAGCTTGGATCAAGCGGATTACTTTGTACTGCACATATGCAGTAAACTATCATACTTGACTCTTTTGACAGCTTTGATCCATTTTTCTCTTTGCTCACGCTTATATTGTCTCACAGAGGAACTGTAGAATCGTGCAGTTGGTGAATTAAGACTATTATTTTTGTAGCCTACAACACAACACTTATTTCCAACCGATTTTTTTGACATCGTTGAGCTGGAAGATGCACAAATTTCTTTATTTCGCCGCCGCGAGCGCTACAATCGGAAACTGTTTAGCTCCGCCCACTTGCACACAGCCCATAGCGTATAGGTCAAATACGCAGTCAACATTTTTAGATTGGGAGTACAAATAAGTTCCACCACTGCGCTGATTTGTGTTTTCTCTAAACGCATGAACTATAGTATTCACAATTGCTTATTGGATCGCTGAACACGTCAAGACACCACTCATGATCTCTTCACTTTGACACTTGACACTTGAGTGAATATTTTTTGACAGATGGTTTAACCACTCATATTGCGCAATGATGACGTCGGCTAACGTAATTCAACCCATAGAACTGAAAATGTAAAATGATGTATATGACAACATTTACAGGGTGTAAATCAAAAAGCGGGCCACGCGTTTAACATGGGAAATCAGTTTGCTCACGAGTGACCAGTTAATTTTAGACAAAAATACTACAAATAAAAGAAATTTTAATATTTCGGACAAATGAGCAATATTTGTAAAATTTTAAACACGAATACTTCGGTAAATATAAACAGGGTTGATCTGATTTAAATCATTTGATTTGAATCAAAGTGATTGTTTCAAAAAAATCATTGATTTAAATCATTTTTTTTAATGTTGTATTAATTTAATTATATTTCTGGTACAGAACAAAACAAGTGTCTTAATTAAATTTCAATATTTATTTAATAAATGAAATAATATTAAACAAAAAACAAAATCCATTCAATGGAATCGTAAGTCGAGCGTAGTTTAAGAAATTCGTGTTAAAACTTAAAATGTGCAATAATAATCCAAAGTACCTACATATTTTTAAAGGAATTTTTCATATAAATGGTTAAATAATAATTACTTTAACTATATTTAGTGATAGTGTTATAATTAAAGAAAATTTAAAAAATCAAAAAAATCATGATTAATTCAAAAATATCAATGATTTTTTTTTTTTAAATCATGATTTTTGCCAACCCTGCGTGTAAAATAAAATTACTGATAGATGAAGAATTTAATTTCCTCAAACTTTTATTTAAAGTATTTTTGTCTAAAATTAACTGGTCACTTTTGAGCAAGGAAAAACTGATTTTAAACGCCTATGGAATGCTTTTTGATTTACACCCAGAAAACTTAGGACAAAATATTAAAGGGTAGGTATATACTGTACGACGTGCTGATCATGCAACAAAAAGAATCTTTTTAAGACATCCTTTGTTAATACACTCATATGTAAAAGCATCATATAGGGTGTAACAGAAATAAGTGCTTTAAATTTAAAATTTAACCAGTAATGTAACTCGTTAGAGTAACAATGTTCCGTACAAATTTTTTTAGAAATCGCATTTTTTAAAACTATTTTTGCAACCCCGTATATTGACGAGTCGTTCCACGTAATAATTTATTCCAGTAGCAATACCTATGAAATCATTGTTTTTGTCAATTGACAGTGAAGTCAATTGTTGAATTGTTTCAATTAAATTTATACATTAATAATACTTTGGTGATAAATCAAATATTAAAACCTTTCATAACGCCTACCTTTACGAATAACGGAATAACGAATATAAAGACATTGTGTTAACCGATGGTAAAGCTCAAGGAAACGCTGTTCAAGCCCAATGAATTTACATGGATCATTATTTTCCAAATCGGTGTATGCCTAATATTTTCACATTTGTAATTGTTTTACATCATTTTCAAGCCTGCAGATCAAGATCAGGATAGGGTACGTTAGCATCAGGTCTAAAATGTTGAAGAGGCTATCATCACAGTACGGAGTGTCACATAACATGACAATTTGGAGGCTTCCTAATAAAAGAGCATCAGTTAAAGTTGAGGTTAAAGTTATATCCATACCATATATAAAAAGTTCAATACTATTTATTGAATGGGTGTTTAGAAAAATACACGAAACACGAGCAGCAAATTTTTTTATCACTTACGAACGGATCAGTTGTACTTGCAGCATTGCGCGCAACAAATAGCAAGCAGTTCCAGTACCAGCACTGCGCAGAATATGCGCAACTTAGAACTTACAACAGACGGTAACAGTGCCGCACAAATGAAGTTAACAGTGAATTATTGAACATGTGTTTTGACAGTTAGTGTTGTTCGCCTTGAATGTTACTCATAATTGTGACAAAGTAAATTGTGTATAATTCTAATCTCAAAATAAATCCAGTTATTATTTAATTAAATTACCAGTGAACTTTTTAACATTTTAACAATTAAAAATGTCATCAGGCTAGTTTCAATTGTCATAAGGAAATTGATTTTTGATGCTTTCCATAGGGGGATAACCAAATATCTCACAAATCTTTAAAGAATTTTAACTCAAAAACTTAAAGAGATAAGAAAAAAGATATTGTGGAACATTGTTTCTCTCGTCGATGGACATTACACTACAGGTTAAAATTAATTCACTTATTTCTGTTACAACCTGTATATAGGTATCAATTGTAATTAAAGTAAACGTGGAAGGCGTACACCTCTGTAACATTGTAAAATTTTAGGGTAGATGTACACCTTAAGACAAGCATATTTTCAATCTTATAACCCACTTACCACAGAAGAATCTAATCTGTATTCTATTTTAGAAAATCTTGATCCACTTAAATTGCGTAGCTTTTGTCCTAATGAATTGAACCTATGTTATGTATATTGTATTATGCACTCACATTATTAGAAATATATTCACATTAGTAAAAGAAATAATTTGTAATAGTAATAATTATTAGTAATAATTTTGTCAAAAAATGTTTTGGTTTTAGTTTTGTTCTTATGGTATAGTTGATTTCTTAACTAAACGGAGCAATCTGAAGTTGTCTCGCTGAGCCGTATTTACACTGTGTAAATATGAGAAAAATATCACTAGATTTTTTTGGCGGCAAAATTAAATTTGATATATCAGCGGGCAAACTCGATACAGTCACTGACAACAGCTGACGAGAAAAGATGGAGAACATTCGTTTGTTTACATTACAAAGTTTGTGTGGTGTAAAACTGGTGTTACGTCAGACAATCAAAAACGATCAGTTTTAGCATTCCAACTTCAGATTGCTCCGTTTAATTAAGAAATCAACTATAGTGCTTTATCATTTACGATAATATTAGGTATACCTATACATTATTAGTTATTAGCAAGTAAAATAAAGTAGTAATAAATAAAATAAATTAATACAAAAAATTAATAATATAACATACCTACATATTACTACTTACTATTTAATTATAATTTAAAAATATATATTATATTTTTATTGCATTGTATCACCATGATATATTGTACTTTGTTGTCAACCACAATTTGTATGAGGCTTTATCGCCTTAGGCAAATAAATATGAACTGAATTGAATTGAATATAACATGTGTGCCAAGCATAATACTAAACAGAACCAAACTATCGGTCGCCCAAGTCAAAATTATACACTGTGAAAACAGTTTTTGAAAATTATCTACCAGAAATCTATCTGGGTTAAAAAAATGTCACCACGGAGGGCACAAAGATGTTTAATATTAAAAATATGTAATATTTTTCATTTGTAAAATTATTATTAAACTTGTGCGCAACAATGAAAATAACATAACATTGTTTTATTATTTGTATTATGTCGCATTTTAATTTAATCAAAACAAAATGATCAATAAACTATTTTCAATAATTTTTATCAAAAATGTGCTATGATCTGACATCTGACATATACAATTAGCTTCAATGACGTCTACTGTCAATATACATCACCCAAAAAATTAATATTTTGATAATATGATGATATTTATAAGCTATTTTGTGTTATTTGTTAACACAATTTTTTAAACGATTATATTTTGTATATAATAATCAAATAATGTGAACATGTCAGACCTTGGGTTACTGGTATTCTTATAAGAATCAAATTTAGATTAACGATGCCTTATACAGGATGTTTCTATACCTCTGCACGCAACTTTAATATAGGTTCTATAATTTGATATACTGGTTACAGGAAATAAAAAGATTTTTTCAAAATTCGCACAAATAAGGGTAGTAAAAATCAACTATCTTGGCGACCTGAATTGCGGACGTCAATGTCAACTTTTTTTGACAGTAAGTTGTGCAAAAAATATGTTTTTACTGTTTTGATAATTCTACTCCTGCGTCATAAACAAAACACAATTTTATCGCTTTGACAGCGGTTAAAAAGGTAACTTTGATGATAAAACCTTATTTACCATTTTCTTAGCAACCAAACAATAAACAAAACACTAAAATGTCATTTGCTTCATATTTTTAATATTTGTCAGGGAAATGATTAGATTTTGGGAATATTTGTGAAGAAGAATCAAAGGAGTCGTTAAATTATCTCATTGAATTACACTCGAGCATTTTATTTCCTCCGAATAAATTTCTGTTTCACATCTCAACCTTGTCGCCTGACAGCAATTTGACTCGAAAAATTGTTTTATAATAAAATCCGAGATAAAATCACTCCACCTACGGTGTCGTGATTTTATTAAACAATTTTTCTTTTCAAATTAGGCTACAGGTTTCAATACAAACAGAAATTTATCCGGCGAAATAAAAAGCTCTTGTGTAATTACAATAGATAAACGTTTTACACAGATATTGAAAATGATTTAAATTTTAATTAATTTAACAAATTTTAATTTGGATTTAGAATTAAAATACTTTTTAATGTAGCGAAATGTTTTTGTGCGTTCCTGCGTTCGAATGACTTATTTGATTCGGCAAGCCTCGTCAAATTACTGACATTCTCACTCTCGTACAAAAAACATCAACTTCGCACTTAATACAAAAACTTTGGAGCCAATGTTGGACGCATCGTGTAGCGTGGGATTTATCTGAGCGCAACTCCTGTGTCTTGTGTATAATGGGGGTTTACACTTTTTTCCAATTTTTTTATATGTTATTCTTCATAAAAAGATACATCGATTCCAATCAATTAAACAATTTAAATATGAAAGGATTTGCGTAAAAAAATTATTGAAAACTGTATTTTTTCCCTCCTGTTTAAACGATCGATGGAAGGCGCGAATGTGACGTCACGTTCACAGTAATCACATGGTTACAGGAGAGGGGCGCGAGGTAAGACATTCGCTCGTTGACAGCTGTCATGTGGATACTTCTACTGCTACGATTTATGCATGTGCTACTTATTATTTTTGTTTTATGTTCTAATTGTTTGTTAAACATAATATTTCTATTAACAACACTAAACAGAAACAACCTCTTAATTATCTCACGATAGGTTGTCAACTGTCACCGTCAGGAAGGTTTGGTAAACAAGAAGCTTCTTGCTCTGTTGCTGTTTCACGTGACTTGTTGAAGTGAGAGCGATATATAGTTAAAGAGAGTTAACCGTGCTGTGAACATGACGTCAGAAATTGAAGCGTTTCAAATGCACTAAATCTTCTTTATTTATTTAAATAAATATGGAACCATATTATGTCATATAATTTATGTTTTTAGAAAGAGTTTACATTAATCTTACACCTAATAGTGTTGAAATCAACAAATTTGGTTAAGGTGTAAACCCCCATTTGATGCCGAACTTAAGCCGGGAATGTAGCTGTATACAAAGAGGAAAAACAGTGCTCTACGGTTTGTAAAATACTGAATTTAATACTAACGTAAGAACATTGGAATTTTTTAATGATAATTTTCAATATTAATTCTACAGTGCGATGCATCGATTTTACCAAATTTTGCCATAGTATTGTTTTTAAAAAAGCCGAATAAAGAGAAAATACAACTTTTACAAAATGTATGAAAATTCATGCGTCGTACTGTAGGTAAAATGTTATACAATATATAAATAAGGCGTTTGATTATTAGTATTATTTTATGAAATAGAGCAAATAGTTGTATCCCGTTCGGATCTACGAGTAAACGAGTATATTGGGAATAGGCATAACATTTAATGTGTAATTTTTATATTTTACACTTATAACTACGTGAATATTGAAAGGTAGCCGAGGCTTCCAATATTATCCGAAACCGGTACAAAATGCATATAACGTCCGTAATGCTTATTATATTTTTTGGCCGAGCGATGCAATAAAAATAAATTTTTAAAATAATATTTATTTTTGGTTATGTAGGTTTAATTTGCATTTTGACGCTGTTGCCTTGGTTTCTGTTGTTATTTACTGCTTGCCTTCTTCATGAGTTCTTACCGCCTTCTAAGATTGCTTACCGCCTTCTAATTTGTAAACAAAACCTACTACCTTAGAAACAGCTAGTAAACGCTAAAAATGAACGATCGTGCAAAAAAGACAATAATATCACTGGGCCCGCTTGGTTGGATTCCACTATACAATAGCATTCTGTAATTGGTTAACATTTAAAAATATAATAAAAATAAATCTATCTAGAATTGTGCTTTATGGTAAAAATCAACTTAGATTTTTTAGTGGAAAAAATTAATAGAAAGCTTGATTTTGGTATACACCTTCCCAGTACCTTTATCATCAACATACTAAACGTTGATTGGACTGGAGCTTCGTTCGCCATTTTGAAAAAATGGACGCCGTCTATTGTTTTTAATTTTTATCTCATAAATGATTAATATTACGAAAAAACAGTTAATAACAATTTGTAAACGACAAAATATGATCTAATTTGACTGGGCTATACCACTATTCCAAAAAATGACAACATTCCATCCACTGCTCCATTTGCCATTCATGACCCATCCATCCAGCAATTCGCCATCAGCCTCGCTGACCGTATCACCAGTGAAAATGAGAAGTAAAAACATTTAATGATACATCACGTCCACGTTTGTGTTCTATTTATAACCAAGTCCGGTTTTGGAGGCCATCAGCGCGGCCACCAAGCCAAGAATAGATCGGACTCGCACGAAGTCGCGCAGTGGGCTGTGAAGAAGACAGAAGACTGCGCGGCAAGGGGGGGCATCGAGTGCGCTGTGCTGACCGAGAGTTGATGTCTCTCTGGAAGTTAAGAGCAGTATTTACACTCGTTCTATGACTTCAAAAAGTCTACAGAAATAAAATCATATCTCAGAATCTACATAACATATAAACTACATTCAAAAACTATGCTATAGTTCAAGAATGTATCTATGTTCGTCTAGTGATAGTTTTTTGTTTACTATATCTTAAATCGAAGAAAAAATTGAGAAATCTTTAATAAAAGCCTGTTTTTAACAGCAATTTTTAATATAATACAATTAAAAATTGAAAATTTCAACACTAGACGAACCTGGTTTAAATCTTAAACTATCAGCAAATATGTTTATATGTTATTTCAAGTAGAAAGGCATATAAACAGATAGGGATCTTCTTCGCGAACACAAAGTGTAAATACTGCACTTAAGAGGAATCCCCACTAGTTTTGAAGATCCATTTAACGAATGAAGCGATGCCGTCACAAACCATTGTTACCCATTGTGACGACATCGGTAGATTCGATGAATGAACCGTATATAGCCATTTTCTACTACAAAAGGGGTTTCGTTGGGCACATGAAATTAACACTAATTTTAAATATTTTTAATCAATTTTGTTTTTAAATGAAAGATTAAAGTCTAGGCTATGTCCGCTTAGTATCACTTTTTTAATTTTTACTTTTGTTTTTCAATATTTTATCTTCAAAGATCTTAAAATTTTACTAACTTTGGAGCTTAAAAAATACATGTAAAAATTTAAATAAAAAAAAAATGGCACTAGACAGACCTAGAGACATCTTTTATCTTTAAATTTAAAAAATCTGACGTGGACACCACATGACTTCCTTGTACGCCTTGTTTGTTCATACTTTTCTTAATAACTAAAATGTAGAATAATATAAAAAATTCTTTTAACTTATTATTATTATACTAGTATACTCACAAATATATTTTAGTCATTTTATTTAAACTGCAGAAGAAGATATAAACGATATTTTACTATTGTCACTGCTACTGTCACTGTCATGTCATAATCATTTAAATTTTACGTAGTAACAAATGTTAATCGATCATGGACTACACGATACAGAAATACTAAATTATAAGTATATACTTTAATTATTCTTAAATGATAGAAGATACAGAAAAATTTATAAAATACCGATTGTAGATAATAATCACATAATCTTTCATTTAAAATAAAAAAAATTGTCTAAAATTAATTATTTATCAAAATATTTTTAAAAAGTACTACTTCCGGTTTATAGATTGAAACCAAAAATAGGAGGTGCACAACTAGATGCTATAACAGTCCTAAATACAAAATTTCAACTTTCTACGTCTAACCGTATTTGAGTTATGCGACACACATACGTCCGTACGTACGTACGTACGCACGTACGCACGTACGTACAGACGTCACGACGAAACTAGTCATAATGGATTCAGAAAAGGTCAAAACGGATATTTCCATCAAAATCTGAAAACCGAAATTTTTCGCGATTACAATACTTCCTTATTACTCCGTACAAGGAAGTAAAAAGAGCAAACAAATCGGACCAAAATTAAAGTCAATTTCATGGGCCCAACGAGAACATATTTTTGCTTAATTTTGTAGGGGTGGGCATTCCTCTTAAGACTCGTACACACTGAGAGCGTTCCCCGTAATGCCCATGTCACACCTGTAATACACTGTGTGATCAAACCTGTGTATGACGAAAAATAGAAGCGCTGCTATTTCCGTCATACTGAATCAGACGAAACCGTTTGCTACTCCAAATAATTTATATAATTTATCTACGACGGTGCGCTAATAGTTTGTTGATTCGCACACTTATGAATGAATGTCACTTGTGTCCTTCTGAATTCTTAATGACACGCATTTTTGTAGGAGAAATAAAAATAGAAATTCGATCTAATTTGAAGTTTTTTATTATAAATAACTATTTCTATACACATAAATTTATGTTTTATAAACATTCAAGACAAAGTTTTTACAATTAGATATGTTTAAACCAGAAGATGCTGATTTTTTTTGAGACAAAATTTGACACAACTGAAAATTCTTTACTATAGTAAAAAAAATTTTGGAGAGGAGTCACGTCATCAATGTTGGTCACTAGATAATGACGTCACGAAACCAGATAATGACGTCACGGAATACTAGATTTACATAGTATACTAATTTAAATTTAAAAAATGTAATGTGTGTTGCATTATTGAATTTACATGCGATGCTTATTTTTCGAACATTTTAATTGAATTATTAGACGATTAATATTTTAATATCATTGTAAAATTTAATATATTTCCAGTTAGAACTCTATAGCGTTACAGAAAAAATATGAATGTCATGTAAACGTACAACACAAAACACAATTCTTAATTCAGTAATGCCAATGTGTGGTGAAAAAACAAACTACAATTATTTGAAATAAATTAAAAATGCATTAAAAACATTATGTTCGGCTTTAAAATTATTGTAAATTTAATGAATATGCACTATTTCACTAGTGAAAATTGTCAGTGTAATTTTCACTAGTGAAAATTGTTACTGTAGTTTGTCTGTGATTGGTGCAATTCAGCAAAATACTGTGTTTTGATTGGATGAAAAACTATGAGTGGAATTGTCTTCACACAAACACACACGCCCGACAATTTTCACCATACATAATTCAAAATTTATCAGCAATTTAGGCCGTCGTAGATAAAATATTGAATGATACACGTTTGATATAGCTAGTGTAATTCATTACCTTTGTTATATCAAACTTGTATCATTAATATCTATTATCATATTATTCTTATCATACAATTGTGGCATCCAGTACGAGAGATTTTCGTCACACAAACACATACGACAATTTTCACCATACATAATACAAATATTACAGTTGTGACATGGGAATAACGTAACCACGTCCCGTGTGTACGGAGTAGCGTACGTCGTCGCGAACATTTTTGTGATACGCGACGCGATAAGCAACGTTCCATAGAACTGGGCGCATGGGTAACTTTGTGCACGAAAACGCATGCTCACGAAACTAAAAATGGAATCACGCCCAATTTTATTGCACTATTTCTATCCCTGTTTTTTTTTCACAGGTCTAGAATATTTTTCATTTGAAATTCACTATTTTATTTGTAAAGAAACACTAAAAAACACATTAATTTGACGTTACGTCTAAATTTTATCAAAATATTTGTTTTCTGAAATCATGGATATAGCTGCATTTTTTGCCATTTTAATTTAAAACTGGATCTGAATTAATGAATAATCTCTTGAATACCATTCGTAGTCATAGTTAAGTAGATTATTTTTCTGGTAGTTATATTATACACTCATGTACCGTGTGCTGCTTACGAATATTACGAGTATATATTACTCAGCCTTCGGTCTCGTGAGTTAAGATTTCCCTCGTGGGTAATTTGCCCACTTGTAAAGTAAATAACTATTAAAACAAAAGTTGTAGGAAATTTTATTCTCTATACAACTTTCATCAGAATACTTTTACACTAGGATGGCTTCCGAGATTTTGCGAAAAACTGAGAAAACATATGCCTAATTCTGGCACCTGGGTACCTATTCTAATTCATAGCGACAGTCGCTAGCGAAGTTCAGTTGATAACTTCGTGACGTCATTCCGTTTGTAACTATATCAAGGGTTAGGGATATTTGGCCTCCAGTTGATAACGACTGATATAGATTTTACATTTTACTGTGAAATTTGGCAAGAAAAACTGCTAAACCACCATTTTACCTATCACTTATCATAAACGTATTATTTGTTTTAAAATAAGCCGTTTTTTTATTTTCAAAGTAAATTATTTTTTCAAGAAAAATATCAATTTCTTATTTTTACAATTTGTAATTTGAATTATTTAATAAACTAATCAAAAACATATAATGAACCCATAATTTATTCGTATTTTATGGTTATACAAATTGACGTACAGAAATTGACTTTTAGCTTTCTGTAACAAAAATATTTACAAAAAATAACATAAATGTGCAATACTAAAAACAGAATTGTTGACTCTTCTGTATTAATAAAATTAACATACATAAATTTATGAAATAAATATTTTAACCATTACGAAGTTAGCAAGCAAGGCGCAACGCGCAAGTCTACCGTAGCGAGGGTAGCTAAGTCGTAGCGACAGTCGCTTGGCTACTACGTCACACATGGTGGGGGGTTATCAAGACAACCCAACTTATCAACGTTGATAAGTGAAATAGAATAGGACCCCTGGAAATTAATTTTGCGATTTAAAATTTTTTTTTCTGTTTTGTAATCTACACATGTATGTAAGTAAAGTTAGCAAAACACTTTTGGAAATTGACCTTGAAAAATATCTCAGAATATGGTGTGAATTTGGTGCTAATATGGTGTGAAAACCAAAAATTTGGTGCGCGCTTTTTAAAAAAACTATGGGATGTTTTACGTGAAGTTAGCAGAACAACTTTTTAAAAATGCCACAAAAACAAAGTTCTGTTGGACTCAAGAAGGGTTTTGTTAGCATAGATTAGTTTATGTAAAAAAAACGGAAAACGAAGTTCTGTTGGACTCAAGAAGGGTTTTGTTAGCATAGATTAGTTTATGTCAAAAAACGGAGAACGGAGTTCTGTTGGACTCAAGAAGGGCTTTGTTAGCATAGATTAGTTTATGTCAAAAAGACTCAAGAAAGGGTTTTGTTAAACGGCCACAACGCGTTGTGGCTGTTTTGCGTTTGCCAGATCGCGTTGTGGCCGTTTTTTTCGCCCAATGGCCGAATTCGGCAATTGAGCCTAACATCATCAACTTTTTTTTATGTCATCATGAAGCACCAAATTCACACCAAATAGGTAGTGTATTCGAAGTTCAGATAAACTTTGTTTTTGTGGCATTTTAAAAAAAGCGCGCACCAAATTTTTGGTTTTCACACCATATTAGCACCAAATTCACACCATATTCTGAGATATTTTTCAAGGTCAATTTCCAAAAGTGTTTTGCTAACGTTACTTACATTACACATGTCATACTACTTACCCTTAAATTTATGACATTAACTTCAAACCACCCTGTATATAAAGAAAATAACAAACTATTGTGTCTTTTATCACAATTGCGTTATGTTCAGTATAGTATTTTGGTGTTAAAAAGAGCCTCTGCTTTCCTGGTTTTATTGTAATGAAGTAACGAAATTTCATGCGCAGTAACTCCTTTTACGGTCATCGGGTAATCTTGCTTTTTTCATTGTTTTTTTGAAAACAAGAACTGATATATTCCTCTGTGTGTATGTGTGAAATGTGATAATTTTAAAACAAATAATAGCAAGGCGACAGAATTTTGTGGTTTCATTTAGATTATTTAACACTTTTTTAATACAAATGTATTTAGCGGTATTTACTGTTTGTTTCTGGTTTCCTTGTTGAATTGGCAAAATTTCATATTTTACGAACCTGAGCGAATATCTTGACGATGACTATTACATTAACCACTCGTAAGTGTAAAATAAACAAAAAGTCGTATGATGACATTCGATGATTCCGTTGATATTTAACGGGCTGGTCTACGCTCTATCCAACTAATATCAAATAGTATATTATATATATTAAAGGATTAAAGTTCATGGTTTAATTCTGAGGGTGAAGTTTATGTCAAGAGCCGAAGGTGAGGGAAATAATCACCTGAGGGATTAATAATATATAAAGTATCAAGAACGGTAAGGACAATTTACCGATGGAAGACAATGTTTTGTCTGACATCGGTAATTCCTTAACGTTCGTGATGCTTATATCATTTTTTGTACTATTGGTCTTTTTATCCATACGCAAATATTAATTCCTTCGTAATTAATTAATATTAAATTTCATTACTGTTATGTTAATTTACTTACCGTTCAGTTTGAATTTACTTACCGTTCAATGAACGGTAAATAAATTACTTACCATTTTGTTTAGCCTAGCAACCGGTAAGATCAACATACTGTTTTGTAAACAAGCATGGTAGCTTGATAAAAAAGACCAATTGTGCAAAAAGGTACTCTAGTCCTTTGGTACACTATTTTTTGCACTTCACTCTCAAACGAATGCAAAATAATTTAAAAGAATTGTAATTTTGCTTGACAACAGGATTAATTAATTCAATTGCTTGACAACGGGATTCAATATGAAAAATAATTCCTTGGGATCAAATTCAGAACCTTAGTCCCTAAAATAAAGACTAAAGAAGAGTTTTAGTCCCGAAAGTGCAAAAAAACGATTATAAATGGACGCTGGACGAATTTGACTCACATGCACGAATGTTGTTATTTTAAAATGTACAAATACCTAACGCACGCATAATGTATTATATTTTTTGGCAGACATACCTATTTACTTAAAATATATGTTTTATATATATATGGTTAAGTGAGATGCATTTTTTTTTGGCATTTGCACTATAATTTCCTTATGTCAATTAGACTTGGAACAACTGCTAAGAGATGGCACCAGCAAAAATTGTCAAATTTAAAATTAATCTGTTCTATTTATTTCATTACTTTTGAACAATAAATTGTGTAAACTAGCGTTTTTGTAGGTTCTCTTTTTTATTAATCTCTAAAAGCTAAAATATTTCGTGTTTTTTACTGCAAGCGATGTGGTAAAATATGGTATGTGTAAAATCACAACTACCATACACGTCAACGATGTGTGATTGTTATGTTTACATTGCACGAGGCCTAAAATTTAATTTTCCATTCCATATTTACTGTAAACTTACTTCTTACATTGGATTTACCTTCATTCTTACTGTATCTGAGATCTGAGTTAACTTTGCAATTCATACAACAAGAGATAGAAATTATTCATTTCGCAGATCCATCATTCAGATTTTCAGCTTGGTTCTTATTGTACTAAAATCGATTGTACTGCAAATCTTGTTACTGATACAAATCTATGAAAATAATAATATTTAACAAAATCGCATATAAATCTGTAACCCAATGTTTGTACTTTACAAAAAAAAATATTGATTTTATTTATTACTTAGAAAGCTCTCTACTTAATATGTAAATTTGGTAAAAATTATCCAGTATACTTATAAAGAATTTATTTTTCTAAACGCATGGTTAATTTCTCGACGAAAACAAATTTATTACTCAATAAATTAATTTAACCACTCTAATGATAGATACATTGTTGATGTTTAAGTTTTATTCAACAAAATAATTTATTCCTAATCTGTAAATACCACATAGTTTAGTGTAATGTACAACATGACATTATCTATTGCACTTTATATTGATGTTAGTGACACTTATGTGTTTACGTTTAAATTGAGCGTATTTCTATAAATATATTTCAAGAGGAATTTGAAGAGTTGGAGCTAAAATTTTAGTATTAAATTCTCCGTTAATATGGCATAGTCCGTTACGCAGATAAATTTTTCTAAAAATAGAATGGTTCGAGTTGAGATAAGACCGTTATCACTAGGTACCACTCATACACAAGATTTGAGCGAAACATCAATATACATATACATAACATATATATTCTTAAGTCTTTTAGGTTTATATTTTGCTTAATATTTTATTTGTTTTTCGTTTTATATGTAAATTATAAATATATATCGATGGTAGAAAAACTACTATTATGCACAGCCATGCACAACTGTATCAAAATTGTTTGTTTACAACTTAACGCAACTTAGTTACCATTTTTACTTTACACTTTTGGAGGGGTAAAATAAAAAAAATCTGCTGTGACCTGTGACCACCACAATACTTTCCCGACCATAAAGGTCTATTTATATATAATAAGGTAATGGAATGAGTAACGCAAACGCACTAGGTAACGTAAAAAAGATGAATGTGTACAATTGCTAGGGATGATTTATAACAACGTAATGTAAACAGCAACGCGAATTACTATTCAACAGGTTTTACTCCCAATTAGAATGGTAGATGCTATTATAGCGAAATCCAATCACTCTTCAGTCAGAATCTCAATCCGTGTGCCAATCATTAAAATTCAAAGCGGCAACAGAGAGATTATTTTTGGAACCAGAACATATCGATCAAGGGCTCAGCTTTGAAGCGTTGGAGTGCGATTTAATTACAAGATGTTTTACAATTTAACAACAATCAAACACTGCCAGCCGAGAGACTTGAACCACGGAACTCCGAGTCCCTATGTCATGTCATCACATGCAGAGTGCTGTGCTTAAGGCGCTACACTTGTAAATCCATAAGATTAACAATTTGAACGATTCTGGCTGTATTATAAAATGTTTCAAATTTAAATTTAACATGAAGAATCATGACTCATTAGTGAATCAATAAATGCAAATTATTAATTGCTGTGACATCTATTAGCAAAACTTGGAGCTAATTTTTTTCATTTAATAATCCATATTATATGTTGATTAATGCACAAAAATAAAAAAATCTTTTAAAATCGATAATATACATTAGTCGTAAGACGGATATAGAGAGATTTTTTTTAAACAGTTAACCCATTGACTGTAATAATAATTTATGTAAAACTCGCATTTTTAGTAATTTTTAGAAATTATTTAACAAAATACGGCAAGGTTTTTTGTAAATTTCTTTCTATAGCCATGTAAGCACAACCTATAAGTACATTATTGTAAAATTTGAGGTCATCGATTTCAAAACCAAAGGAACAAAATAATTTATTGTAACATGCTTTTTTGCTTTGTATTTGATATCAAGAGAATGGACCTTAAACCCGATTCAAAACATTGTACCTACATAGGTAGGTAGGTACCTCAGGCCGAAAGACAGAATATACCCTTGGACGAATAATGGCCGTTTTTCTTTCGGCTTTCTATTATACGTAAATAAATATTTTGCACGACCGTAAAAGTGTTCTAACCCCGGTTCAAACAAAAGTTGCCCATATCGATTGTCGATAATTTCCGTCGTGGGATTCAGGTTTTAGAAACCTCGACTACGTCTTAATATGCCAAGTGTGTTATTAGTTGCGAGGGTGGATTGAAAAGTTGCTGGAATGAGCGACTGAGACTTCAAATATTTTTATGTCATTGTGTTGGTTATTCTTTCATAATAATTGACACAAATCGATCTGTTATTTAGCCTGGTTTTGATGACCATTTTAGTGTAAGTCGGTTTGTGCGTTTTGCAAAATGGATAGAAAAGAAATCCGAGCGGTTACCAAATTCTTTCATTTGGAGGGGAAAACCGTAACTGACATTAAATCCAGATTTTATGCCGTACTTGAAATTAAGCAAAGTATAGGCATCTTTTATAAACGAGTTTTACATAACGAATTAGGGTAGAAAAAATTATTCGCAAGATGCGTGCTGCATTTGTTGAATTTAGAGAAAAAAACGCTTTGAAGCGAGAACCTCAGTCGATAGTTTGGTAGAATTTAAGAGGAATCCAACCGATTTAAAGAGGCGATTCAAGACCGCATGGATGAGACCTGGATTCACCACTACACACCTGAAACAAAACTTTAATCAAACAGTTGACTGGTCGTTGGGAACCCGCTCCGAAGAAGGCTCGAAAGGTGATGGCATCCCTTTGTTGGGACGCCAAAGGAGTTTTGTTAATTGATTATATTGAAAAGGAAAAAAACTATTACAAGACAATACTACACTTTTGAACAAGTTTAAAGCAGCCATTCAGGAAAAACGCCCCAGAAATGGTCAATAAAAGTGTTGTTTTATTACGACAATGCACCCACACATTCAAGCACAATCGCGCAAAAGATATCGGAATTGAAGTTATAAATTCATTCGCATTTATCTTATTTACTTGATTTGGCTCCCTCTGACTTCCACCTATTCCTGAAACTAAAAAAATTCTGGCTGGAAAGAGATTTCTGTCGTACGACGAACCTGATATCTTTGTATTTTTTGATCAATAAGAAATAAATGATTATTAGGCGAGCGGCGCACCCCCGAAAACGTGCCTAGAAAAACAACTTAACCTCTCATGGAAAAACTAATGGTTGCAACCAGGTGGAATCGATCCGTTATTTTATTGCAAACAAAAAACCTAAATAAAATTTTTTGATCCGAGTGGCAGGAAATTTGTTATTAACAAAAAAGTTGTAACATTAAAACAAGATAAAAAATGGCCCCGCAAGTAGTTTTATTAGGTTAATTGGCTCAAAATAATCACTTTTTGTCTCTTGGCATTTTTTCGAAAAACGCACCCTTTTCGAGATATAGGCGATTTTAAGTCGAAAAACGGCCAATATTGCCCAACTTCAAAAAATCATATCTCAACTTCTAATGCACCTTTTTTAATTTAGAAAATTGCGAAATGATCGTCAAGACTTGTACTTTAACCCTATATTTTTTCCATATGGCCATCTTTTTGTTTTACTCCCCAAATTTACAGCTAAATTTTGATAAAATTCTTAGGTTTCGTTAAAGGGGTGGAAACGCTCAAATATTGAACAATCAGTCTGAAAACGATTTTTTTTTCATTAAATTGGTTACATATTATATTTTCTGAAACTATTTATCAAAATGAATGAGTATTTAGTTAGTTTTAGGCATTTTTTCGTTGTAAATGTAAAAAAATCAATTATCAAAATTTTTTCCCATTTATTTCCATGTTGCTTTACGTTACATTGTTATGATATTTAAATTTTAAAAACATTATTAACTAATTAATACATATTTATACGTGTCAAATTTTTTAAAATATCTACAAAACCATACTAATGGAATAATGGTCATTAATGGAGTCTAATTTCATCATTCTAATTCAGTCTCACAAAATTTCTGTATGGTCAGGTACAATTTCAGCATTTTTACATTGGAATGAACAATTACAGATGTCACAACATTTAAATCCTTGCGAACAGCAAGAACAAATTTCTGCTTCTACACAAAGTGTTTTTCCACTGCAAGAACAAATAAATATTTGCATGATCTCCATCGCTGTATCTTCTTCAAAATAATTCACGAAAATAAATTGTTATAAAATTTTCAGCCGTATAAATTTGGTTCAAAAATGCTTTAAGTGGTTGCCATACCACAAGTTCGTTTTACTTTATTGGAAAAAAGCATACGCTGCATTGTTGAAACTATCTGACATTGTCAATTTATCAATTGCAGAAGCTTTAAATGCAGTCACGAAACTTTTGTGTATTATTTATAATGCTGGTAAAGCTAATAAACAGAAAACTTTAGTGAAATCTATTAATGATCTAAGATATACTATAATAGCAGATGTTAAAAATGTAACAGTTGATAAATTACCTCCATCAGAGCCTACATTATTACAATACGTTTTAAGAGTAAAATGGCAAGCTAATGAATTGTCGCAAGCAAGATCAGAGAAAATAATGTCTTTTGAACCAAATTTATACGGGTGGAAATTGTATAACAATTTATTATGCCTGAATTATTTTGAAGGAGATACAGGGATAGAGTTCATGCAAAAATTTATTTGTTCTTGCAGTGGTAAAACACCTTGTGTAGAAGAAGAAATTTGTTCTTGCTGTTCGGAAGGATTTAAATGTTGTTGTGACATCTGTCATCTGTAATTGTTCATCTCAATGTAAAAATGCTGAAATTGTACCTGACCATGACCATACAGAAATTTTGTCAGAAGATAGTGAGACTGAATTAGAATGATGAAATTAGACTCCATTAATGAGCATTATTCCTTAAAAATTCAATTAGTGTATTTCTGTAGAAAGATATTTAAAAAATATTTGACACATATAAATGTGTATTAATTAGTTAATAATTAAAAAAATTAAATATTACTATATATAACGTATAGCAACGTGGAAATAAAAGAAAAAAATTTGATAACTGATTTTTTTACATTTTCAACGAAAAAAGGCCTAAAACTAACTAAATACTCACTCATTTTGATAAAAAGTTTCAGAAAATATTATATGTAACCAATTTAATGGAAAAAAAATCGTTTTCAGATTGATTGTTCAATACTTGTGCGTTTCCACCCCTTTAACGAAAACTAAGAATTTTATCAAAATTTAGCTGTAAATTTGGGAAGTAAAACAAAAAGGTGGCCATATGAAAAAAATATAGGGTTAAAGTACAAGTCTTGAAGATCATTTTGCAATTTTCTAAATTAAAAAAGGTGCATTAGAATTTGAGATATGATTTTTTGAAGTTGGACAATATTGGCCGTTTTTCGACTTAAAATCGCTTATATCTCGAAAAGGGTGCGTTTTTCAAAAAAATGCCAAGAGACAAAAAGTGATTATTTTGAGCCAATTAACCTAATAAAACTACTTGCGGGGCCATTTTTTATCTTGTTTTAATGTTACAACTTTTTTGTTAATAACAAATTTCCTGCCACTCGGATCAAAAAATTTTATTTAGGTTTTTTGTTTGCAATAAAATAACGGATCGATTCCACCTGGTTGCAACCATTAGTTTTTCCATGAGAGGTTAAGTTGTTTTTCTAGGCACGTTTTCGGGGGTGCGCCGCTCGCCTATATTATTATTATGAAGAGGTGATCGAGGCTGTAAATGGCTATTTTGCGGACCTTGAAGAAAGTGACTTCCGGGAGGGAATCGGAAAGCTTGATAAATGTTGGGCCAAGTGTGTTATAAGCTTCGAATGTATTCTTGCGAGATTTCTTTTGTTTTCTTTGTCATTGCGGAAACTTTTCATTCAATCCGCCCTCGTATTCAATAACTTACATTAATGATTGTGTATTCTCTTAGAAACGTAAATAAAGATTCCAGTAATTGATACGATAATTGTTCAGTTAGGTAAGCAAAGCAATCTGAACCCGAGTTAGTAAATATTGGCGTGACTCACTAATTAAATAAATGGCGCCGTTCTCCATCATTAATTAACAATGAATCAATTGAAGATTGAAGCGGAGAATATTGGAAACAAAAGCCTGGGCCTCGATGCCTGGAATACCGTAGTAGTACACTCTTTTCGAAACAGATTCATCTTGGTGCAGGTAGAAGCACAATTCGTGCGACGATATTCGAAATTTGAAAGTCAAAGCGGCATCGGAGACATTATTTTGCAACCAGTAGATACTTGCTGTTGGAAATGTGTAAAACTTATATTTTAGCCATTTAAATTTATTTGTAAATCGAATAAACGCATAGGCATTTGACAGCTAACCGATATTTTTGCTCAGTTAATCCGCGTCAAACGCTGGGATCGGTTTTGTTAACCCCCACCCTACACTTTGCACACAGCGAATAGTAGTATAACAATATTTTTCTTTCAGCAAAATAACGTTTTTTTGATATAGGTGTAGGTACTCTTATACAATCTTTTTCCATTTTTACCCAACTGGGATGTGGCAGCTTCACACATATTGTATGTCATCGGTATAGCAAATAGATACCATAGATACATAATATCGCATGATATATTTTATCTACGAGCATTGAATAATACATTCATTATTATGTAGGTAACCGTAGTAAGATAAACCCTCCATAAGTCACACTATTGTATTATGAGTCCATTATTCAACACTATTGTTGTCACTGACATCCGCTGACATCTCATCAAAATGTGAGGTTAGATTAATATTTTAGTGAATAAAAATTTGTAAAGAAATTTATTTAAAAAGTCTGAGTTAAAATGTCGTATTTGACTCGCACATAATGGCTATAATTCACTCGGATGATTAGACACTCGTCTTCAACTCGTGCATAAACTTTCATCCTCTTGAATTATAGCCTACATTATGTGTTCGTTTTCACGAGTACTGGAGTACCCATTGTTTTTGTTAATAGAGAAAACGCCGGCTGTCTTATTATGCCGTTGCACATTTCAACCTTATTTTCAAAATGTTAAAATCATGAATGTAACATCAGTAAATTTGACATTGAAAACATAGACAGTTTGATGAAAATGTGCCCGTCTGCTACAGAATTTAAATAAATCAGTTGCTACATTTTGAAGTTAGAAAATATCTTTTGAAGTCATTTCCCGTTTTTCCTTTCTCTGGTGGGTCCATAATCGTCTTAACTACAATTTAATTATGTCCCCAAAGACATTTTCTCAATTCAAAGGGCAGAGGCAGCGCACAACGGAAATTACATCATTTTCCACATGCGAATTTATTTATAGACGTTTATCTGGTATTTTGTCCTCAACGGCCACAAACGCAAAAACTTCACTCGCAAGCCTACGTCCGTTCAAATGGAAATATCACATTCCACTGCGGTTTGATAAAACTATCACCAACCAAATTTATTGTTTGTTTGCTGTAACATAACACTCCAATGCAAAACTGTTGCCATTTCTGCTATTTTTAGAACAAAATAATTATATAGGTTTTGTTTCTCATGCATTTCCAATGTTGATATCATATTTGTAGTTGTTTAACTTCCAACTTTTGAGATTAATTGTTTTGTTGATTTGTTGTGATTAATTTATTATTAGGTAGTTTTTATATCAAAGCGCAAACAAGCATCACAATTTCAACGATATTTTGTAAAATTAAATTCCATTTTTGACACTAACTATCTAAAAATGAATGTCACCATGTAGTATCATGCTCTCATGTTGTCCTATACAAGGTGGTTCCTTTAAAACAACCAAAGCTTTTTTGGCGAACTAATGACTTTAGAGAAAATTGTTATACACAAAAAATGATCAACAAAAGGGGCTTCATTTAATAGGAATAACAAACAAAAAATTCAACCAGTGGTTCTCAAACAGCGAAATAAATTAATATTTTTTAAAATGGTAATCTACCTATATAATATTTTAGTGCATGAGATAGAGAATTTTTTCTGATTTCAACAATATAAATAATAAATATGACATGGGGTTGTATAACAAGTATTTTGAGAAAAATGGTATTAAAATTAAAAATCAGAAATAATAATTTTACAACTATTGCCTAGGTTACGATAGTATTATTTTTTATATCTAAAATAACGTGTTTTGCTAAGAAATTAATAATAACAAAACAGTTCTGGTTGTTTTAAAGGAAACAACTTGTATGTATAATAGTTACCATGTAGTCCTATGTAGTTATCATGTAGGTTTAGGTAGGTAGCGCAGATTAGCTATACCTACTTCGTAAACAGATGCGACACTCTCGGCACCTTTGAAGTTAGTGTCTCAAAAAATGTTGAGCCGCCATGCTTTAAGTGAAATAATAAATACTAGTACAAATGGATAAAATGTAGTATATTATGTTGGATTATGGCAGAAGAGAATAGGTGTCTGAAGTTCTTTTTACCTTCCGCTTACCTGTAAAGGAAGGTATTGGAATCATGCAAAAATTCGGGTAGTGAGTTTTTAGTGGATGAGCACGAATTAGGGTCCTTACAACTCATTTTTGATAGTTTCACGATGATGTCTGTGTGAATGTGTGTGTGTGTGTGTGTGTGTGTGTGTGTGTGTGTGTGTGTGTGTGTGTGTGTGTGTGTGTGTGTGTGTGTGTGTGTGTGTGTGTGTGTGTGTGTGTGTGTGTGTGTGTGTGTGTGTGTGTGTGTGTGTGTGTGTGTGTGTGTGTGTGTGTGTGTGTGTGTGTGTGTGTGTGTGTGTGTGTGTGTGTGTGTGTGTGTGTGTGTGTGTGTGTGTGTGTGTGTGTGTGTGTGTGTGTGTGTGTGTGTGTGTGTGTGTGTGTGTGTGTGTGTGTGTGTGTGTGTGTGTGTGTGTGTGTGTGTGTGTGTGTGTGTGTGTGTGTGTGTGTGTGTGTGTGTGTGTGTGTGTGTGTGTGTGTGTGTGTGTGTGTGTGTGTGTGTGTGTGTGTGTGTGTGTGTGTGTGTGTGTGTGTGTGTGTGTGTGTGTGTGTGTGTGTGTGTGTGTGTGTGTGTGTGTGTGTGTGTGTGTGTGTGTGTGTGTGTGTGTGTGTGTGTGTGTGTGTGTGTGTGTGTGTGTGTGTGTGTGTGTGTGTGTGTGTGTGTGTGTGTGTGTGTGTGTGTGTGTGTGTGTGTGTGTGTGTGTGTGTGTGTGTGTGTGTGTGTGTGTGTGTGTGTGTGTGTGTGTGTGTGTGTGTGTGTGTGTGTGTGTGTGTGTGTGTGTGTGTGTGTGTGTGTGTGTGTGTGTGTGTGTGTGTGTGTGTGTGTGTGTGTGTGTGTGTGTGTGTGTGTGTGTGTGTGTGTGTGTGTGTGTGTGTGTGTGTGTGTGTGTGTGTGTGTGTGTGTGTGTGTGTGTGTGTGTGTGTGTGTGTGTGTGTGTGTGTGTGTGTGTGTGTGTGTGTGTGTGTGTGTGTGTGTGTGTGTGTGTGTGTGTGTGTGTGTGTGTGTGTGTGTGTGTGTGTGTGTGTGTGTGTGTGTGTGTGTGTGTGTGTGTGTGTGTGTGTGTGTGTGTGTGTGTGTGTGTGTGTGTGTGTGTGTGTGTGTGTGTGTGTGTGTGTGTGTGTGTGTGTGTGTGTGTGTGTGTGTGTGTGTGTGTGTGTGTGTGTGTGTGTGTGTGTGTGTGTGTGTGTGTGTGTGTGTGTGTGTGTGTGTGTGTGTGTGTGTGTGTGTGTGTGTGTGTGTGTGTGTGTGTGTGTGTGTGTGTGTGTGTGTGTGTGTGTGTGTGTGTGTGTGTGTGTGTGTGTGTGTGTGTGTGTGTGTGTGTGTGTGTGTGTGTGTGTGTGTGTGTGTGTGTGTGTGTGTGTGTGTGTGTGTGTGTGTGTGTGTGTGTGTGTGTGTGTGTGTGTGTGTGTGTGTGTGTGTGTGTGTGTGTGTGTGTGTGTGTGTGTGTGTGTGTGTGTGTGTGTGTGTGTGTGTGTGTGTGTGTGTGTGTGTGTGTGTGTGTGTGTGTGTGTGTGTGTGTGTGTGTGTGTGTGTGTGTGTGTGTGTGTGTGTGTGTGTGTGTGTGTGTGTGTGTGTGTGTGTGTGTGTGTGTGTGTGTGTGTGTGTGTGTGTGTGTGTGTGTGTGTGTGTGTGTGTGTGTGTGTGTGTGTGTGTGTGTGTGTGTGTGTGTGTGTGTGTGTGTGTGTGTGTGTGTGTGTGTGTGTGTGTGTGTGTGTGTGTGTGTGTGTGTGTGTGTGTGTGTGTGTGTGTGTGTGTGTGTGTGTGTGTGTGTGTGTGTGTGTGTGTGTGTGTGTGTGTGTGTGTGTGTGTGTGTGTGTGTGTGTGTGTGTGTGTGTGTGTGTGTGTGTGTGTGTGTGTGTGTGTGTGTGTGTGTGTGTGTGTGTGTGTGTGTGTGTGTGTGTGTGTGTGTGTGTGTGTGTGTGTGTGTGTGTGTGTGTGTGTGTGTGTGTGTGTGTGTGTGTGTGTGTGTGTGTGTGTGTGTGTGTGTGTGTGTGTGTGTGTGTGTGTGTGTGTGTGTGTGTGTGTGTGTGTGTGTGTGTGTGTGTGTGTGTGTGTGTGTGTGTGTGTGTGTGTGTGTGTGTGTGTGTGTGTGTGTGTGTGTGTGTGTGTGTGTGTGTGTGTGTGTGTGTGTGTGTGTGTGTGTGTGTGTGTGTGTGTGTGTGTGTGTGTGTGTGTGTGTGTGTGTGTGTGTGTGTGTGTGTGTGTGTGTGTGTGTGTGTGTGTGTGTGTGTGTGTGTGTGTGTGTGTGTGTGTGTGTGTGTGTGTGTGTGTGTGTGTGTGTGTGTGTGTGTGTGTGTGTGTGTGTGTGTGTGTGTGTGTGTGTGTGTGTGTGTGTGTGTGTGTGTGTGTGTGTGTGTGTGTGTGTGTGTGTGTGTGTGTGTGTGTGTGTGTGTGTGTGTGTGTGTGTGTGTGTGTGTGTGTGTGTGTGTGTGTGTGTGTGTGTGTGTGTGTGTGTGTGTGTGTGTGTGTGTGTGTGTGTGTGTGTGTGTGTGTGTGTGTGTGTGTGTGTGTGTGTGTGTGTGTGTGTGTGTGTGTGTGTGTGTGTGTGTGTGTGTGTGTGTGTGTGTGTGTGTGTGTGTGTGTGTGTGTGTGTGTGTGTGTGTGTGTGTGTGTGTGTGTGTGTGTGTGTGTGTGTGTGTGTGTGTGTGTGTGTGTGTGTGTGTGTGTGTGTGTGTGTGTGTGTGTGTGTGTGTGTGTGTGTGTGTGTGTGTGTGTGTGTGTGTGTGTGTGTGTGTGTGTGTGTGTGTGTGTGTGTGTGTGTGTGTGTGTGTGTGTGTGTGTGTGTGTGTGTGTGTGTGTGTGTGTGTGTGTGTGTGTGTGTGTGTGTGTGTGTGTGTGTGTGTGTGTGTGTGTGTGTGTGTGTGTGTGTGTGTGTGTGTGTGTGTGTGTGTGTGTGTGTGTGTGTGTGTGTGTGTGTGTGTGTGTGTGTGTGTGTGTGTGTGTGTGTGTGTGTGTGTGTGTGTGTGTGTGTGTGTGTGTGTGTGTGTGTGTGTGTGTGTGTGTGTGTGTGTGTGTGTGTGTGTGTGTGTGTGTGTGTGTGTGTGTGTGTGTGTGTGTGTGTGTGTGTGTGTGTGTGTGTGTGTGTGTGTGTGTGTGTGTGTGTGTGTGTGTGTGTGTGTGTGTGTGTGTGTGTGTGTGTGTGTGTGTGTGTGTGTGTGTGTGTGTGTGTGTGTGTGTGTGTGTGTGTGTGTGTGTGTGTGTGTGTGTGTGTGTGTGTGTGTGTGTGTGTGTGTGTGTGTGTGTGTGTGTGTGTGTGTGTGTGTGTGTGTGTGTGTGTGTGTGTGTGTGTGTGTGTGTGTGTGTGTGTGTGTGTGTGTGTGTGTGTGTGTGTGTGTGTGTGTGTGTGTGTGTGTGTGTGTGTGTGTGTGTGTGTGTGTGTGTGTGTGTGTGTGTGTGTGTGTGTGTGTGTGTGTGTGTGTGTGTGTGTGTGTGTGTGTGTGTGTGTGTGTGTGTGTGTGTGTGTGTGTGTGTGTGTGTGTGTGTGTGTGTGTGTGTGTGTGTGTGTGTGTGTGTGTGTGTGTGTGTGTGTGTGTGTGTGTGTGTGTGTGTGTGTGTGTGTGTGTGTGTGTGTGTGTGTGTGTGTGTGTGTGTGTGTGTGTGTGTGTGTCGGATAACTCAAATACGAATTACCCAAAAATTTTGATATTTGGTATTTAACATTTATATATAAATTGGAAGAGCTCATTAGATTTTGGTACAAATATCTTCATCGGAAATGATATTTTTTGAAGATTGAAAAGGTTAAACGTCGAAATTGAATAGAAATTTGGATAAATATTGTATTTATTTGTAATAAGAATAAGAGGAAAAGTTATTTGCAACCTACGTTATAAAAAAATTGTCTTTATCTGGATTAAACATCGAAATCTTGTAATCCATGTTCGGTTGATTTTTGTTTGTGAGTAAAAAATATTGACAGGTGAGACGGGTGACAAGTTGGCATACTAGCGCCATATAAGTCATAAGTAAGATATTAAATGTAGTAATTGAACGGAGGATGGCTTCAACACAGAAGAGTTTTCCTGTGAATGAATCTATTGATTCAGGTGATGCAAATTTCTGTGTTTGAATATTTTAGATTTTTATTTGTATATTTTAAATGGGCACCGGATTGTACGTATACATTTATGTTTATAAGTCTAGATATGGCGGAAGGTTGTGTGATGGCCACGTCAGATTTTTTTATTTAATAACTACAATAAATTGTCAAATATTATTATATATTTTCTTATCATAAAATCTCAATTATAATAATTAGGATAAATTTACGTACATTATAATAAAATACAAAATAATAATTATTATTAAACTGTGTTTTTATGAATCTAATAATTCTATTACAATTTACAAAACAAATAACGACTATTGCACTATACAGTATAATGTAGATAAAAAAATAATATCATGTTTAGGTAGTAGATACTATTTGAAAATGCATAATTTGCATCTGAAAAGATTTAATTATTAATTTTTTACATATGACAATAGTATATTATACAACGACGCTATAATGGATGCTATTATTCCTGAAGATGTAGTTTACAACACGGGCGAGGGTTTTAATCATTTGAGTGAATAATAGCCATTATAGCGAGTTGTATACTGTACTTTATCTACTACTAAATTATTACTTACAATATTGTAATAAAATAAATACCAATACGCATCAATTTTGAAGTTTCCAAATGTCAATTCTCTATCACCATAGTTACATAATTAAACATTGCAATGTTTTTGAGAAATAATAAGCACGGAGAAATTGATTCAGGCAAAGTAATTTTCTGATTTGTGCAGAGGAGGGAATGCTGACTATTATTCCCTGGTAATATTCCCTGTGGAATTAATATATGGCGTTATGTAGCAAACATCGCACATTTAATGTTGATGTTATACATTAGTCGTAGATAATAGTTATTTATAATATAAGTGTTAAAAGTGACATTTTATTTTGTGAGACGGGAAGTTTAGGACGCGAAGCGGAGTATTTTTAATAGTGTTTGTAGAAAAAAAAATTATTAACTTACGTGTCTGAATTTGAAGGAAAAGTAAAGAAGTGTAGGTACTTTCTTATATCTATATCGTAAGCAATTACACAATTTCACAGCACAATGCCTTTTACACTTTTTATTCATTATGAAAATTAATTTAAAATCTCTGAGATCTATAATGTGATTGACATCATATTATTTGTATAATACGGCGTGCACAAACAATCTGCACGGTTCAGAATTTTCCCCAGCAAAATCGACGAGTTTCGCATCTGATTACGAAGTATAGGTAATCTGTGCTCCTAGTCCTATGTAGTTTACCATGTAGTCATAATGTCTATGTAGTTAGGTACTAGATTGAAATTATGTTTGAAGTAAGCCAAAAGTTTCAGTTTAGGTTAGAAATTATATCCAATCTAAATCTATGTAGCATTTGTAGTTACCATGTAGCCATAATGTAGTTTATGTAGTTCAATGTAGTCTCGTGTAGTATCCATGTAGTGATGTAGTTTTATGTAATCTGAAGTCTGTGGGAGTACATATCAGAGTGTCGACAAGTCATAGTTCCGACAAGCCACAGCATCTAAAAGTCATGCGTATAAATGTCATAGCATCGACAATTACCCCCACTCCTGAGTTCATAGCGTTTAACTGTTAAACAGTCATAGCGTATAAATGTCATAGTGCCGACACTTACCCCCACTCCTGAGTTCATAGCGTATAACAGTTTTAAAAGTCATAGCGTATAAATGTCATAGAATCGAGTAAATGCCACACCACCGAAAACCACAGCGTATAAAAACCATACCGCCTAATAACCACACGTCCGAAAAACCACAGCGTATAAAAGTTCCCCCACCACAATGTCCAGCTACCCATATAGCATATACCAATTTTCACACTTCGATTTGCACATTTGTACCCAAACTAATCAATACTAACAAAACCCTAATTGAGTCCAACAGATCTCCGTTTTTTTAAATAAACTAATCAATACTAACAAAACCCTAATTGAGTCCAACAGAACTCCGTTTTTTAAAATAAACTAATCAATACTAACAAAACCCTAATTGAGTCCAACAGAACTTAAGTTAAGTAAGAAGTTAAGTAGAGTAAATTATACGCTGGTGGGGGAACTTTTATACGCTGTGGTTTTTCGGACGTGTGGTTATTAGGAGTATGGTTTTATACGCCGTGGTTTTCGGTGGTGTGGCATTTACTCGATTCTATGACATTTATACGCTATGACTTTTAAAACTGTTATACGCTATGAACTCAGGAGTGGGGGTAAGTGTCGGCACTATGACATTTATACGCTATGACTGTTTAACAGTTAAACGCTATGAACTCAGGAGTGGGGGTAATTGTCGATGCTATGACATTTATACGCTATGACTTTTAGATGCTGTGGCTTGTCGGAACTATGACTTGTCGACACTGTGGCATGTTCCCGTCTGTGGTACGCTTTAAATATGTATGAGTACTCCTGGAGTACCCCATCGACTTAAGAGGCCCGTCTACTTCCTAAAATGCAGCATAAAATGTACAAACGTAGCGAGTGTTTTGTGGCCAGTACAAGAATGGTAAAAATTTTAAATAAAGAAAATAGAATTGACTTCTAAATCCCCACCTCTGAAAAGTATAAAATAATATTTTGTTACGTATTTTTGTAGGATAATAATTAAATATACCTATCAATTGGAAGTCGGTGCGGAGATTTACCAATAACACTTTTACAGTATTTTTCAACTTCCAAATGACATTGCTTAGCTCGAAGGCGGCAAAGTACGAGTTTCGGACTGGTTTCGGGCAGCTGAATAATCGAAACAATATAGGTATTACGAATTGAAAGGGGGTAGCGGGATAAGCATAGTGAATCGGCCCCAGAGCGATTTCGACTTGGCATCATGTTGGCTCTTTAAAAAATGTTTAAAAAACAAGATTTACATGGTTGCCAGCTTTATAGATACCAATCTCTGCTTACAATCCCTAAAAGAGTGATTTTTTGACATTTTTGTGGAAAACAATTTTTCTACTTACGTGACTTTTGATAACAGAAAATTAATCTGCACAAATTAGAGAATGTCTACAATTTTTTTTATTTATATCTGAAGCGGAATTTACTGCGAAAAATCAATTTAAAGTCAAAAAAAAAGTTAAAAATTGACACTTTTTTAAGTTTGACCTTCGCTTTTTTCGGGTTGTAGTTGAGACTCATAAAAACGCCAAATACAAAATTTAGAGAATTTTATACGCTTTTAGGCGGAAAAAACCGCATTACAATATCTCTATTAGATCAGGCGACAATCGCATTTAAGTAAAATAAAGTATTTGCCACCATCGCGCCTGATACGGCATACGACTGGTAGTATGGGTGTCTCTGTCTAACATGTATGTTTGAGGACACTGGAAACGTCGGTGTTGCCAACGGCCAACCTAAATATAACCAAACCAATGAAATAGAAACTTTTACCGCGTTTATAAAACCAAAATTACTATTAATACATGATTTTTATTAATCAACGATGCGTATAATGCGTAATATAGTATATTTAGCTATAAGTTGTAGAAAAATGCGAAATAGAATTAATCGAAATGATTTTGACAGTTCTATAGCTCAATCATATCCACCTAATATTGATACTCAGCAGTATCAAACGTTACTAACTTAACAAATTGTCATGGAATATAATAAAATTTTCTCCAAATTAAAAAGGTATGATCAATCTTAAAATATTGTAACTAACTCATGTGTTAATAGCTAATAAAAAATCTTGACAATGAATGTCGCAATTATTAATCGCCCTCATTAACACACTAGATAGTTAAATAACTATTATTGAATACATATATAAATTTAATTTTGAAGGTTACCGTATAAGCATTATTTCATTATATTCTAGAAAAGGCGTGTAGATATTAGTTATCTAAATAGCTTATTTGTTTAACATTATCGCATTGTTTCTATATATAGCCAATAGTAAATAATTTTGGTTGATAGTTCTATTTTTAAAGGTGCGATTTTTCAAATCGTTATATTTATTCCTTTTTGAATGGACATATAGATCACGATTATTTTCATTTTCCTTTTAAAGATTGGTTTTTAAAGCTGTTGTCATTTTTACTAGTTATTATGTCACGTTCTTTTTATATCCAAATTTTAAAGTTCAAAGCGAGGTTCAATTTTGTTTCTTTAAGTACCTAGCTAGGTACCTAATGCCTTGACCTATCATCTTACAAAAATCTGCCGAACTGATGTCACACCTTAATATGAAAAAAATCTTTACGAACCAAATGCGGGAAGATTTTTATCCCACATGAGCGGTTTTTTGAAACTCGAGCGAAGCGAGGGTAATATTATTTGTGCAGAGTGTTTCTGGGTTAAGTAGCCTAACTTAAAATATGAAGAAATAAAAAGAAATTTTAATTTTGAGATTTTCTTGCAAATAGACCGGGAGATAGTGACACAAAATCCGGACTCATTTGTTACAGCATGGCACTCTTTCAGAGGTCAAAGTAGATAATTAATGAAAGGGAAATGATGGTCATAGCACTGATAGCGGAGGCATAATCGCAGGACGAAATTTTGAACTTGTCGATAAATGATGTTTTTTTTACGATTTTTTACACAAAGAATCTTACATTTTCCAGTAGTTTATGGAAAACAATCTGGCAGAAGCAAAATGCCATACTCATACGGTGGGCCTTACAACCCGCCATACCGATCGAAACAAGTTATTTTATTATATTTTTACTTAAAGAAACTCTGCTTCTTTACGGCAGTATGGCGACTATTTGGACCCGTCAAAACAGTATGGCGTGGTGATTTTCGTGAATGTCTAATTGAAAATAATTAGTTGAAACAAAATGAGACTGTAAAAAATAGTTTAAAAAATTAATAAAATTACCTGTTTCGATCGGTATGGCGGGTAGTAAGGCCCACCGTATGAGTGGCATTTTGCTTCTGTCAGATTGTTTTCCTTAAACTACTGGAAAATGCAAGATTCTTTGTGTAAAAATCGACAAGTTCAATATTTCGTCCTGCGATTATGCCTCCGCTATCAGCGCTATGACCATCATTTCCCTTTCATTAATTATGTACTTTGACCTCTGAAAGAGTGGCATGCTGTAACAAATGAGTCCGGATTTTGTGTCACTATCTCCCGGTCTAAAACGAGCTTCAAAGGAGATACAAACGAGGGTAAAAATTTATTTTTTTCACGACGAGGAAACTCAATTTTCTTTTCGCGAAATGGTGAGGAAAATAAGTTTCCCCTCTCTAGAGAGGAAAGTAAGCAGTGTTACTCTAGTGTTATATTACGATGAAATATTTTTAAAAATGTAAGTTTATTATTTTATTTATTATTTATTAATTTATTGAAAATTCTGATTCCATAGTGATGTACTGTAAACTATTATTTTACAATTATTATGTTTTATACTTTCGTTTTCTACAATTTCACATTTATACAAATGAAATTTAATTTGGCATTTTGACTGCAGTGAAACATTTCATTGTTTTTAAACGTCAGTCTGGCAGATGACAGTTATAACCTAACTTCTAGTTATGTGTTTCTTCTACATTTACAATGTTTTGAAATATGCCGTGAAAAATTGTTTCTAACACGAGAGGAATGCTCTTTTTCCACTCTCGCTCGTGACACAAACTTCGAGTTTGAGTGGAAAAAAGAAGTGCTTTTCTCTCTAGTTGGACAAATAACTATTACGTTTTCTTTTTTCTTGTTTTAATTTTATTTTCATTCTCTTATGTGAGAGTCAGATATCAATGTGTAGCTTAATGTTCCAGCCAAGAGTGAACAACTTATTCCTCGACGTATTCTATACCTTCTGATTTCTATGACTGACTGGCCACTTGAAAGCTCCCTAAGTAAAAACCTTGCCCCCGAACCCATGTGTTTTTACATCGGTTTTCTGCTTGTGTTTTTGATTTTGTCTGAGGGTGGATTTAGATTGTCTTTAGTTTCAAGTGCCACACATAATATTTTTTTTTATAGTTGACATTACTTCAAATACATTGCTGTCATTTTAATTTTACCCGAATTTACCTTTTAATATAATTTAATAAATAGTTACATCCCGAGTGCTACGAATTTAATGACATGTCTTTGCTTATGAAATAAATTTTGCTTAAAAACTGTTTGAGTACATAGTAATTTAATAAAAAACAAAAATTTTATCTGAAATTATTATGTACCTACGATAACACTTTTTTAAAAGCATTTTTTTTTAAATAAGTAAGACATCAAAATCGATTCAATTCGTTAGCCCAAGGGGTATATTGTATATGTCAAGATTATTTCATGAATTCATAGATTTATGTGTACTTACAGTATTTATGGGAACATTCTTAGCAACCCAAACGTTGATTCTGACATCAAATAAATTTTGTTGTTATACGTATACATTGTAACGATAGCAAATCGTTTGTAATTTTTTTACTTCTGTCAGATAAAAAATGTCAAATTTTAATAAATTAAATTTACTTGAAATAAATAATTTTGCATGTTTAAAGATATAGAATATCAGTAAACGTAAAAATCATATAAGTATCTTTCTTTTACGACTACTTATTCGGCTAAATATACCTTGAAAATGTTCAAAATTTGCTTTAAAAAACTAACTTTAATTTAATTGCTGTTAATTAGCTTGGTGCTATTAATTACTTATTTAAAATGCAAAGCAATGGAAAATGGGACAAACTGATTGGTCAAATTTGTAATGAGTTAAATAATCACTTAAAATACCATAAGTAATCATAGTTATGTCGTTTATACATGGGTGTATAATATATCAAAAAATAATCTACTTAACTATGCATACGAATGGAATTCAGGATATTATTTATTGAATCATGTCCAGTTTTCAATTAAAATGCCAAAAATGCAGTTATCCATGATTACAGAAAACGAATATTTTGATAAAATTTAGACGTCAACGTCAAATGTGTTTTATGTGCTTGTTGGTGTTTCTTTATAAATCAAATAGTGAATTTCGAGGGACATTATGTTCTATAACTTTAAAGAAGAACCAGAAATAGTGTATAATAAAGTTTATATTAAAAATATTCATTTGTTAGTCACCTAAGAGTACTATTAGTGAATAGGCGACACACAACCTTACTAGTACAAAATAATTATTTCTACAGTATTTGATTTGCTGTGAAATTCAATATTCTGCATTTTATTGTTTTTTTTTGACAGACGACAGATGATGTGAATAATCGTTGATAGAGTGTAAGTAGTATTTTACTTTAACATAGGAAATATTTACCTACTCTGAAACTCACTCGATTACAACATTTTCCTTCAACGCTTCGACTCATAGTAATATTTCATTCCGTGAATAATTTTCTTTGTTTAAATCTCATTAAATAATATACTATTCCTGTAAAGGGTTAAGAAAATTTGTTAATCCTTAGTGATGTGCCCACATGCTCATTGCTCATATACGCTATATACACCGGAGATATAAACGGACACATTGTCATGCAAAACAAAAGTTTTTGAATAATTTCTACGTTAATGTTGTCACCACAGCGCCTTTTGTTTTTCGCGCAGCATCATTAATTTGCTAAAATTTCATTATTTCGCGAGATGCCATATTTATATGCATCCGCAACACCATTTTTACCTCTCACCTCATATTCTATAAGAGAGGTATTGTGAAGGGTCAAAATTTTCGAGTGTGAGTTTTTAGTGAATAAGCACGTTTTAGGTTCCATAGAATACGAATAAAGTATTATCGAGATGATGTCTTTCTAGAACCTATAACTCAAAAAGTTACAAACATTTAACAACCAAATTTTTGTATGTATATAACAGTGTAATACAAATCTTAAGAACCCAGTTATTTTTTGGAAGCAATCCCCAAACCAGAAGTAGTACTTTTCTTAAATATTTTGATAAATAATTAATTTATCGCAATATTTTTTATTTCAAATGAAAGATTATATCATTATCTAAAATTTTTAGCAATGTGTAAATTGTTCTGTCATAGTACTTTAGGAATTAAAGTATTATTTATATAGTTTAGAGTATAAAACTTCAGTATCGTGTTGTCTATGAACCATGATTGTTTATTGTTTAACAATTGTTAGTACGAAAAATGCATCAATCTTACTGTCTAGATACCGCATGTGGCATTTGTTTGTGATCGCAACAAATAAGAGTGAGAGGACACCGCCGTCGGATCTTGAGGGTGTATTGCGGGTTGCATTTTGTTCATAACCATGGAGACGCTTTGACATACATCGGAATTTGGTTAACCTGTAATGTCAGTGCTGTCTGACGTTTAGTAAATAACAAATTATTTTGTAATAAGACATTACGTTTTGATGTTTAACTTATTAAAACGAACAAAATAATGCATTTTTATCTACAACAATAGAATAATGTATTCATTATATACGTGAAAGTAGTATAATAAACCCCTCCATAAGGACACATTATGAAATAATGAATTCATTATTTCACACTGTTAAATAATGAGTACTTTATTCTCTCGAACTGTCAAACTGCCATCACATCTGTTTTAATATTAGTGTTACATCAAGTTATCATTTTATGACGTTGTAAGCAGAAACAGTAAAAATAATAAAAATTTGTAAAACGCTGTATATGACTAGCCCATAATAGTTCTAAATTACTCGGATAAATTGTCATCATACCAAAGTTTGAGGTTAGGTTAATATCAATACAAATTTGTAGTAAGAAAATGTTGCTTTATTTAAAAAGTTGTAGATAAAACGTCGTATTTGACTCGAAAATAATGGCTATAATTAACTCGGATGATTTATACACTCGCCTTCGGCTCGTGAACAAACTTTCATCCTCATTAATTATAGCCTACATTATTTACTCGTTAAATAATATACTATTAGTGCACCAGCTGTTATTACGACGTTACATACGCGTTTTTATTATCAGGCTGCAACCTGTAATACATTTCAAGATCCGACTTCTCATGCCCTCTCACTCTTATATGTTGCGATCACTATACAACAATGCTATGGACGGTCATGCGGTATCTAGACCAATCTAGACAGTATAAATGTCTAAAATATATTTGTAAGTACTATATATTTATATAGTAGTAAAAAGAGTAGGATCTGGCGGGAGGTCTTGTACTGGCCACATCAGATTTTTTTCGCTTATAGCTGCGTGCGATGCCAATGTTGATTTTGGTTCTTTGCTGATTTGTCTAACTCATGCAGAACATAGCTATGCATCTTATCTTTATTAAGTTATTGTTAAAAATATTAACCTTAAAAAGCAAAGTTTTTTGTAAAAAGATTTGTAATATCATGTGCACCAGCATTTATGTGTCTATCTGACACAAGCAAAATGAAAAAACAACATTCAAATCCGACGGATTTTCACAAGTTGTGGCCATTTCAATTTAGTGGTGCATTTTGGCATTTTTCTGCATATGGTAGCAACGCGATTCACATTGGCTACTAAGGTCGTATTGTCGGCGAGGAGGGAACGCACTTATCAGCAGAAAATGCAAACGTGAGAAAGTGCAAACGTCAGAAAGTGCAAGCGTCAGAAACTGCAAACGTAAGAAAGTGCAAGCATCAGAACGCGTAAATTACAGAAAGTGCAATATTCAGAAAATCGCACACAACAGAAAGTGCAAACGTCAGAAAGTGCAAGCAACAGAACGCGCAAATTACAGAAAGTGCAATTTCCAGAAAATCGCACACAACAGAAAGTGCAAACGTCAGAAAGTGCAAGCGTCAGAAAGTGCAAACGTCAGAAAGTGCAAGCGTCAGAAAGTGCAAACGTCAGAACGTGCAAACGTCAGAACGTGCATTGTAAGAAAATAGTAGGAATAAGGCAATCTAGTAAAGACACAAACCTAACACAAAGGTTAGGTTAGGTTAGGTCCGATGAAGTGCTTTGTGCAAATATGTGTATTTTTACTTATATTTTTTACAGCAAAATTCTTTCGTCCGCATACTATAATCCAACTTATTATAAATTTAAAAAGTTTTCGTGACACTACTACTGCGCCATCGTACGTAACAATTGACATCCAAAAACATTCAACCTTTGTGTTAGGTTTGTGTCTTTACTAGATTGCCTTATCCCTACTATTTTCTGACGTTTGCACGTTCTGACGTTTGCATTTTCTGACATTTGCACGTTATGACGTTTGCATTTTCTGACGTTTGCACTTTCTGACGTTTGCACTCTCTGACACTTGCACTTTCTGACGTTTGCACTTTCTGTTGTGTGCGATTTTCTGAAAATTGCACTTTCTGTAATTTGCGCGTTCTGATGCTTGCACTTTCTGACGCTTGCACTTTCTGACGTTTGCACTTTCTGACGTTTGCTTTTTCTGCTGTTGCATATGCACCCGGCGAGGATTTTTTTAATGGTAGTCTTATGGTTTTGGTCTTTAACTTTCCCTTCAATTATTTATTACATGAGCACCTAGATGGTTCTGTGGCTACAGGATGTTATTAAATTACATCTCGGGCGCCAGATCTAAATAAAAATTTAATTAGATCGAATTTATTTAGAGTATTGAACTTTATTGTCTTTGGGCCTATTACAGTGAGGGTAAGATAAATAAATAATAACCTAACTTAACTTAAAGTTTAACATTTAACATGTGAAACATTTATTAATCAAAACACGACAACAATACAAAACAAACATGAATAGTGTTGGGTAAACTGTCGTAATCAAATGTATTTATTTGTGTTGATTACAAGAATGTTCGTTGTGATATCAACAAAGTAAATAAACAGTGTTCACTGAAAGTAAATCGCAAAATAATATTTACGACAATGGATTGGTTACGAAAATCAGGTTCAGGATTTCAACAATTGTTTGTTGTACCAGAATAAACGATACTATTATTACTTAGTTTAAAACAATTTCTTTGCGGCTTCTGCGCATAAATAAATTTGCCAATTTGAGCTATAGTCTGTTTGAAATAACGAAAGAATTTTATATAGTTACTAGATGCGTGGTTTAAGAGTCTGTTTTACAATAATAGTTTACAAAACCGTAAGATAATAAATCAGAAAATAGCCAGGTAAAACTTTAGAAACGACAATATAACAAACAAATAACGCACAGCACTTACAAAGAATGGAATCAGAATTGACAATTTATTTACATAACATTTGATATTTGAATTGTGTTTGTGTAAACCTCTTTTGACAACAACACATTAGCAACCAATAGAATAACACGAATCTTTCTGTGAAAACTCTTTCGTTATTTCAGATAGAATATAATGAATGCAATTCTGAGTGCCTCCGTTTAGCAGCTAGTGAAATTTATGCATATATACACTCGAGGAAAATAACAACGCACCACTTGAAAATGCACAAAAAATGATACAATTTCAAAGTGCGATATCTCGGCTGCATTTCGACGAAATTGGATGAATCTTCGAGTTCTGAAAACGTTGAAGTCTTATCTTTAATGTGATGATAGCCAATGTTAAAAAAAATCCACTCCACCCTCTCCCACCTCCCTAAGAAAAACGAATGTATCTGATGTCCAAAAAGGTCCAACTTTGGCAACTCATACGGAGTGACAAAAAAATCGTGGACCTTATTGGCCAACAGGTAATAAAGATCAGACTTTTCCTGCAAGGTCCGCAAAATTTCAAGTACCTACGATGATTTGGCGCGAAGTTATGAATTTTTGAAAAAAAAGTGCCTTTTTGAGGTTTTTGGCCATAACTTGGCGAATTTTGCACGAAAATCAATAAATTTTGGATTTCCGAGAACGATAAAGGTTTCTCTATTCGGCCATGTAAGTTAATCTGCCATCAAACCCGATCCACCCCCTGCCGCCTCCGGAGAAAAAAACATGTTTTTGACTGAAAAATGTTAAATTGTAGCAACTTGTAGCGTGAGTAAAAAAAATCGTGGACCTTATTGCCCAACAGGACAATAAAGTTCAATCCTTTTCCTTCAATTTTCTCAAAATTTCAAGTACGTGCGATAATTTGGCAGAAAGTTATGAATTTTTGAAAAAAAATTGTATTTTTGTGCTTTTTGCCCATAATTTGTCCGATTTCGCACCAAATTCGTTTATTTCTTAAAACATCTAACAAGACTTTTTCCTTCAAGGTCCGCAAAATTTCAAGGATCTACGATGATTTGGCGCGAAGTTATGAATTTTTGAAAAAAAAGTGCCTTCTTGAGGTTTCTGAATTTCATTAACAATTATCTAAAAGTGACTTTAAATTTTTTATTTCTTTAAACACCTTTATTTGTTAGATGTTTTAATAAATAAACGAATTTGGTGCGAAATCGGACAAATTATGGGCAAAAAGCACAAAAATACAATTTTTTTTCAAAAATTCATAACTTTCTGCCAAATTATCGCACGTACTTGAAATTTTGAGAAAATTGAAGGAAAAGGATTGAAATTTATTGTCCTGTTGGGCAATAAGGTCCACGATTTTTTTTACTCACGCTACAAGTTGCTACAATTTAACATTTTTCAGTCAAAAACATGTTTTTTTCTCCGGAGGCGGCAGGGGGTGGATCGGGTTTGATGGCAGATTAACTTACATGGCCGAATAGAGAAACCTTTATCGTTCTCGGAAATCCGAAATTTATTGATTTTCGTGCAAAATTCGCCAAGTTATGGCCAAAAACCTCAAAAAGGCACTTTTTTTTTCAAAAATTGATAACTTCGCGCCAAATCATCGTAGGTACTTGAAATTTTGCGGACCTTGCAGGAAAAGTCTGATCTTTATTACCTGTTGGCCAATAAGGTCCACGATTTTTTTGTCACTCCGTATGAGTTGCCAAAGTTGGACCTTTTTGGACATCAGATACATTCGTTTTTCTTAGGGAGGTGGGAGAGGGTGGAGTGGATTTTTTGTAACATTGGCTATCATCACATTAAAGATAAGACTTCAACGTTTTCAGAACTCGAAGATTCATCCAATTTCGTCGAAATGCAGCCGAGATATCGCACTTTGAAATTGTGTCATTTTTTGTGCATTTTCAAGTGGTGCGTTTTTATTTTCCTCGAGTGTATTTTAAAATATCCTACTCGGTGTATAAATAATTATTTGCAAATATCCCTGATGGATCTTTCTTTAAATAAACAATAATCGCTCAACCGGCAGGCAACCAGACACTTTGACCAAGAACCGCTTGGCGCTTGCTATATCTAATTCCAAACCATAATCATAAGTACTGTATAAATAACGAAAACGACAAATAGAACACTGATCACAGTACAACTATCAATACAAATTGTTCACTAAATTCCTAACTAATGTTTCTGAAATAGAGAGTAGAGAAGTTTTCTATTTTTTCATCTATACATCGTTCTCTAAGACCAAAATTAGTACTTCGAGCAACTGACTCATTGCAATACTAGAGTCCGTGCGTTTAGAGAAAAAACAAATCAGCGTAACAGTAGAAGTTGTACTACCCAATCTAAAAATGTTGACTGTATTATAACCTATACGCTACAGACAGTTGCTATCTGTCATAACATCCCTACTTTCACAAGTTAGACTCGTCCGGACGAATTTTGGTCTCTGCGCAAGTTTTTTCTCTGAGCGCACGGACTCTACAGAGAAAGTTTAGTTTTTCTATTTATGTTGGTATCGTACACAAAAACTTTTGTACTTTTACTTTTTAGTAGGTAGTAGGTACTATACGTAATTTCTAACACATATTTTTTTATTGCAGGTAAATACCTATACTACTGCTCATTTGATTCAGACGCAAAGAGGAACAATCAAATGAACACCAGAGACGATGAATCATAGTTCAATTGGTACTCGTATAAAGAAGGAGAAGGTAAAGTCCCGAGTTTAAAATTCTGAAAGCTTTTCGTAAAATTTAAGCAATCATTTAAAGATATGTTAGCTGTAAGTATAGTATATTTCAACTTCATTTGCCTTACCTGGACATTAACAACATTAACAATAGAAATAGAAAGTAGCCGCCCATTCTGGTTCAACAGAGTTGTATTAGTGAATTTTAGTATATAACCATTATTTGTATAATATGATAGGTACCTTTAATTTTAAGTGAAATATAGAAAATATACTAAATTTTTTGCTGAACAGAAATAAATGTTAAGTGCCATATTGAGTTATATTATATAATTATATAAATAAACAACGGTCAAACGGTCCATAAGTAGTCATGGAGACCTGCTTACTGAAAGTGATGTAATGAATTCATTTTAATATAGGTAATGTATATTTTATCATAAAAATAGTATATTTCATAACGAGAACGCTATTTTTTAGACGACCACAAAAAATAACACATAATTTTTCACTTTTTAATACACACAAAACTTTTAAATGACATTTCTACTGTCATTTCAAACAATCAATAATCAAAGTAAAGCTGCCTGGTGATGTTTGATTTGGTCTCAATTACCGGCGCAGATACAAGGGGGGTGGGGCGGTGTGTAATTACTGTCAAATTTATAAATTTATATAAATATGAAAAAAAAAATTCTATTAGTTATTACTTGTGTGTTTGAATTATTATTATTGTACCGAAATAGAACAAATAATTCGGAATCATTTAACTGCCCCAAGTTGTATCAGTTACAGTAAATATATGTGAACTGTTATAATATTTTTGCACTTCTTATGCCCAGTTGCACCACCTTGCACTTAACATTTGGCTTATGTAAATTTCCAATTTGTTGCACTGCTCAAACTTAAGTGTAGCTTAGGTAAGGGTGCGTTTATTTGCTTTGTGTGTATAATAAGAAGTTATTGGTTAATGAGACTAACAAGAATGTACGAAATACACATTTGAGAAAAACATCTGTACAGTTGTAGAATAAAACATGAACCAAAATAAAAGAATGCGAAGCACTAAACTAAATTTTTTGGTAGAAATTTTTTTACTGTTGAACCTCGTCAGTGCGCATATAAAAATGTTTTAGAATGTAAAAGAACTTTATGATTAGTTGTCAGGAAAAGGTTGTAGTTTGGAAAAATATAGAAACTAGTATTTAATACTATTATTAGGCTATGTGCACAGAAAATCTGACTCTTTGAAGAAATATTATGAAAATATAAAGAAAAAAAAATAGAAAACAGGTTAAAGAGAAAATGCAACCAATAATGACAACAGGTGGCAACAAAAGTGTTAGTATTATCTGATCCAACATTTGACCTAACAATGGCAATTTTAATTATAATATAAATTAAACCTTTCAAAAAATTCTATCTCGGAAATAGAATGAAAATGGTCAGCTCTTATTATTTATTGGTCGTGGTATCCCATATACAATTATAACTCTAGATCTAAATAATTATCGTTTTCGTCGTTTGTAATGCCATCAAAATCCTTTTTTTTTAAATATACAACAAATATAAACCTTAATCTCACAGCCAATTCACAAAATAGTTATTCCGACGTTAAACCACCGCTAAACCAAGAAAATTGAATACTTATCTTTAAGCCAAGTTTAGTATTAAACCGAGTTTAGTGACCGGTTCAACGAATTAAAGCTCCACTCAGATATAAGCTTAGTTTTAAAGTTTTTAGTTTCCTTTTAATCTACACTCAGAGTAAATTCTTAACGCTGTATTGTTATCCGTTAATATTTGACAAAACTACTCATAAAATATCAGATTAGATTTGACAGAACTTCACAACTCGCACTTTTGTTTTGACATCAGATAATCAGATTTATAGCTTTTTACGTTTTATCGTCAAAGCTAGTCGGTCCACATATTATCGTAAACCGGGTGCTTGTATTCGGTAAATGCGGTAGGTACAATTTTTAAACGCAGGACAAAGTAACCGGTAAGATTTTCGAACGTGTTCGGTAGTTACGGTATAAACCGGTATAATTTTCGTAAACGCCTATTGTAATACTTTTAATTTTACTATCTAAATGAAATTTATTATTAATAAAGATAATCAGTTGTTTAAAATTGTCGATTGGATCACAAGTGACAATTGTCGAAAAAAGTGTTGATGCGAGCACTAGTGAAAAATGTCGGCAAAATTCATTACAATTGGTAGCAAATTTATAAATCCCCAAAATTGATTGGTCCATTTTTGACAGATGACATATGAGTTGAATTGTCATAATTATTGTATCTCTCAATCCTAATTTTGATAACCACTCTTGACTTGAGGCCTGTGTTATTATTACTTAAATCAAAAAATAAAATACATTTATAATATAATATAAAATATAACTATGAAAAGTTTGAGTTATACGTGAGGCATATATTTTTATGAAAAGTTCTTTACGCAACATTTTATTAACTATTTTGCATAAAGTTAGTAATATTGTCCTTAAGGAGGTACACTCGGGTGGTGAGGGGTTGGGGAATCTCCTATGCTCGCAATGCATTTCATATCAGGGTTCCAACTTATAAAAAATAATAATAAACATTTTTATTGTATGTAAACGCAGTCTATTCGCATTTTTATCTAATAAAATGAAATTTAAATTAATTAATTAAGAATATTATTAATTTTTATTATGTAAAACTTGTTTACTTTATAAGATTTCATTCGGTCAAATACCAGTGGTAAACTACGGCAACGCTGTGCTGTTCTTATGTCAATCTGACAGATACTAAACATGAAGGTGAAGAGAATTCTGCACTTGAAATTTCATACAAATCGTTAAGTATAAATTATTTATCATTTGTACACAATATACTTTTCATTCTTGCGAAAAACTTGTGATTATAGATATATAAGGTTTTTTTTCTGGTTAAAATTCAAATTTCGCGCTTTTCAACGTTGCCGTGTCTATATTATGTTTTCGCCTATATTCTCCAGTAGGCATAAACGTCAGTCTTTCGATTAAGAATTCTTCTTATTTACGTGGTAAGTGATGCTTGTATTACTTTTATCCGGTCTTTGAGATAGTAATGCACGTTTTAAAGAAGCAATTGGAATTTTCTTTCATTTCGTTAAATGTTTTTTACGTTGATTTAAAAGTAGTCCCATAAGAGGCCATGTAAAATGTAGTTTTTTAACATTTATTTTTGGATAATCTACGTGGTGAAAAATTATGAAAAAATTCAGGTAAAATTTTTACAATGTTTTGATTAATTTTGCAAAGTTTCATTAAACTCTCTCATTATTTCAAGTGTCGAGTGTACCTCCTTAAATACAAGGTAAAAACCGTGAAAACACAATATTATTTCTTTTAAATAACATTGACAGTTAACAACAATAAATGTGTTTGTTTTTATTTTTGTGATCAGAGTGCAAACTTGCCAAGTTCAGCAATCATCTTTTTAAGGTTAGTTAGGTTATCTGTATTCTTGTACCGTGGAATCGACCCACCTTAATTCCAGTCTTCGTAAAAAAGAACACATTTTATAATCTAAATATGGATACCTCAGTTCGTCAGTTCATCCTTTATGGAAACAAATTAAATTCCTGCAAAAATAAATAGTCGCCAATTCAACATGAAATTGATTTGCATTTTATCCTGCTTCGCAAACAATATTTGTATGTTATGAATAAACATAACTTGATATTCAATCTCTACTGCAAACAAAATTCATGTTTCTATAGGATGTTGAAAGTAATCCTGCCAAGCTGGAACGTGACACGTGTGTTGTGCATAAATTTCAATTTCCAGTTTGTAGATTCAAAACAATGCAATACAGTGACATATTATTTCCATTTGCTTTTATTTATTTGATATAAGTTTACATTTAAATCTGTGTTTATGCTTCGCTGCAATATTGTTTGTTAAGAGCATTCAGAACAAAACTACAAAAAGCACTAAACCAGACAAACTTTTCACATTGGGAACTAAGTAGTTTATAGATTTTTACCTCTCGCCTCATATTCTATGAGAGAGGTATTGTAATGGGTCAAAATTTTCGAGTATGAGTTGTTGGTGGATAAGCACGTTTCAGGGTCTCTAGAATACGAATTTAATATTTTCGCGATGATATCTGTGTGTATGTATGGACGTATGGACTAACGATTTTTCGTCCAAGATAACCTAAAAAGTATAAAACCTTTAATAACCAAATTTCATATTTAATGTTAGTAGGTATGGCGTTAATAAGGATCTTAACACCAGACAAGATTTTGGTAGAAATCCGCAAAACGGAAGTAGTACTTTTTGAAACTTGATATAGTTTTCCTTAAATAAATTGGTACATTATTTATTTATGACAATTTTTGCAATTAAACATAAATGAAAATATAATTATCTATGGGTACAGTTAATTTTAAATACAATTTGCTGAATCTCGTAGTATTTAATCGAGTATTTAAATAAAATAAAGTACAATTAATATTCTACTTTTTTGAAATTTCAGTATCTTGTTGCCCATGATAATATAAAATTTGATACTACAGAAAATTTGAATTATTTTGACAGTGATAGTGTAGTTGACATATTTTGCTTGCTTCTTGGTTTATATTATCGTTTACATAATTATATGAACATGAAACTATTAAAATGTAAGTAAAACTAAGTATTTATTAGCTTAGTAGAATAAGCAGAATTAGGCGAGAGATCGTGTGCTGGCCACATCAGATTTTTTCAAATGATAACAGTATTAAAATATCATTACTTCGTAACACAAGTAAATAAACAAAATAAAAAATATTACTTTCGCATATAGCCTTTACAATAGAAAATGGAGCTTAAAGCTAATTTAACTTCGTATAGGGTCCCAGAATGACTACGTTTACACGTACGCCTAAAATGTACTTTAACTTGACTTTGAAAAGGCGACTTTTGAAAAGTAAAATTGTAGTGCATTTACTCATTCAAGAAAATTATACTTGGCTTAAGAATTTCGACTTGGCTTTGACAATAAGATAGTTGACAGTTTGACAGTGGTTGGCAGTAAGAGTTTGGTTATATTACAATTTAGAACGAGTATTTAGGTAACTTAATTATGTAACTGAACAAAAATTACAGTATATTAATAAAATTTCTTGCAGAAGAATACTATGGATTATAATATGAAGTTACATTTACTGACTATTATCGTAAATTTTTAAAATATGTTAAATGTTATCAATGCTAGTTAAATTTGGGATGAAATTCAAATCGATTTTTCATCATCATTATGACATAATATTTTAAAATGCGAGAAAATACTATTCTTTGTTGTTAAAATGAGGTTACAACAGACTTTTGCCGCGCTTTTATTATTATAACTGCATACATCTACAGATGTCACTGTCACTAATGATAAAGTAAAGTACTTTTCGTTTACACGATATTTCAAAAGTGACTTTCATTAGTCAAGTCTGATCTATTTTAGACTCGACTTTACGACGAAAAGTAAAAGTCGATAGTGTTTACACATGAGCAAAAGTCGCCTTTTCAAAGTTAAAGTCAAGCCAAAGTACATTTTAGACGTACGTGTAAACGTAGTCAAAATCTACTAAGGTACCAAGTAGATCTATACTTTCATCACTCTATAGAACCTCATGTGTTAAATTTTGACTATTCACCTTAGTGGATGGTTCATATTATGGATTATTCACATAACCGAGCTCCCATTTCTGTTATTTTGCATTTCAGCATTAATGAACAAAAATTAAATTATTATTTTCTTAATCAATATAGTGATTCTAGGACAATTTCCCCCCGGACAACATCCCCCCGGACAATATCCCCCTGGACATTATCCCCCTGGATATTACCCCCCTGGACAATTTCCCCCTAAAAAATATCCCTCTGCCAACATCCCCTACGCAAAATGTGTTTTAAATATAATAAACTAATCTATGCTAACAAAACCCTTCTTGAGTCCAACAGAACTCCGTTTTTTTGACATAAACTAATCTATGCTAACAAAACCCTTCTTGAGTCCAACAGAACTCCGTTTTTTTGACATAAACTTATCTATGCTAACAAAATCCTTCTTGAGTCCAACAGAACTCCTTTTTTTTTAACATAAACTAATAGTTATTAAAATGAGTAATACACTTAAACAACAACAGTGTTTTAGGTTTTTACTTCTAAAAAAAACTCTATGTTGGCAGGGGGATATTTTCTAGGGGGAAATTGTCCGAGGGGGAAATTGTCCTAGGGGGGATATTGTCCAGGGGGATATTGTCCGGGGGGATATTGTCCTGATACCCAATAGATTATAGTCCGGGAGCTGGCGTCAAATTTTCATGGGTGATTGCAGCAAAACTTTTCTTATATGTGGTGGTATATTTTGTTGGTTTAACCACTTAAACATGTATTAGCTGGCACGACCGTGTGACCTGCAGATTTAAGGGGCTGCGAAACTTTCAAAAAATAACAGATTTTCAACTGAAACCATCAAAGCTAAAATTTTGTATAATGATAATTTACCAATTATATTTAACAAAAAAAATATGTTAGCTCTCGTGTTAGCTGGACAGGGCAGGTGGATAACTTTGTTAGCTGTGCAGGTAAACAGTGACAGTGACAGTAACAGTGTCAAAATATTGACACATCGTTTTCATTTTATGGAAACAGTAGAAAAAGATATAAACGATGTGTCACTATTTTGACACTGTCACTGTTCATCTGCACAGCTAACAAGGTTATCCACCTCCACCTGCCCTGTCCAGCTAACATATTTTTTTGTTCAATATAATTGGTAAATTATCATTATACAAAATTTTAGCTTTGCTGGTTCACTTAAAAATCTTTTATTTTTTGCAAGTTCCACAGCCTCTTAAAATCTTGAGCCACGCTTTCGGACTAGCTAACACTGCAATTCTTAATTAGTTATTATAGAACTAATTATATTACAAAAATCAGCTTTGCTGAAATGGTCCGGTCAAATTTGACGCCAGCTCCCGGACTAGTATCAAGTACTACTTATCTTCCAACGATGGTCCCAACCACGGTTACTAGAAGATAGGTTGGAACACTTACTACAGTTACCATTATAATCAAATGGTCAAATTTTTTCCTCCTAAAATTAGTTCTATAGATGTCACTAGTCTAGTGCATCACTACACCCGATGTCAATAAATGTACAAATTTTATGCAAAATGCAGCTTAATATTTATAAATTGTATAAAATATGTGATTACAATTCATCTAAAACATAGGTATTTGAAAAGTGACAGAATTCTGACATTTATCTGATTGACAGATAACAAATAACTAATTAACTACCTAATTTGTATTTCAGAGTTAGATAAAATTTTATTTTGTGCTAAATTATGATAAGAAGAACCTTTAACAATTAATATAAAACTATATTTTGCAATATAATATGTCAAATTGATTCTAAAATGTACGATAGAGGTCTATTCTATACTGCTTCATTCCACCCTCTCAAAGCACACTATAGTGAAAATCACAAGTTTTGGCAGTATGGCAGAGATAGGCAATGTTATTCTTATGGAGATAAACTCGGCCTTGTTGCCAGTTTTACACTTACATTGTTTCATGGTACACCATTCAGTTTTCATGCTTTAGCACATTTAGTTTGCAGTGTTAAATTTCATAATGAAATGTTAGTATAGGGTTGTAAATCTTATAGCGGTGGAGTGGTGCCGATGGGAAAAGAAGCCAGCAGTTATGAAACAGTTTAAAAATATTATAAGCTTGATTTCACATTACTTAAGAAATGATATAATAACTATACCTACTCCTGTAATCTTATTTCAAGACATATACTAATTACATTTCTTGTAATGTATTTGTAACTACCATCTAATGTAATCCCAACTAACATAGTGCCATAATATGTGAAGCATATTCAAAAATTTCCGAGCAAAATGGACAATTTATGATAGGCACATTGTAAATGAAGAAAAAAGATTTTGGGAAGCTTATCAATTGCAAGATGATATCGAACCTTACGTGACGACAGCTAGTGATACTGAAAGCGATGAAGATGTAACGCATGAGTTGTATGTTTGAGTACCGCTGCTACGCTTAGCTACCTGACGAAGTTTAAATGTAAACAGGTCCAGGACCTTACTTCAAATTTTTAATGTACTTAGTATGTGATATTTTTCTTTAAGTTTGTAATTCTATTTTATGCTATGTATATATTGACAACATTTGTTCATTAATTGTTATGTCTTTTAAACAACATGTATATATTTTATTACTCGCCATTTGTGATTTTGACTTGGCCGTCTTTGGCTGTGTTTATTTTATTGTTACATTGTTATCAATTTGTTATCGAAAAAATAAAATAATAATTTAATATTTTACTTAATTATGTATCCTTCATATTAAACGAGAAAAATTATCAGTAAAGAGGGTGAGAATAAATTGAAACACTGGAGAATTATTGTATAATTTATCGAATTATATTAAATTAGATTATTTTTTGACTTACAAATTTAATTTAGAGGAACCAGAGTTTTTTCTCTAAGTAAAAGATTTTAAATTGGATGCATATCAATTTATTACTTATTAATGTATTCAATTAATGAAACATTTTATTGGTTTTGAGAAACATCAAGAAATAATCAGCATAATTTATTAAAAGTACAAGTAAGCGAAAAACAAACAATCCGCCTCTGGATTCTCCATCTTTGTCTAACACATTACTCTTATGGGATACATTTAGCAACACTGTATTGCTATCTCTGCCATACTGCCAGAACTTGTGATTTTGAGTATAGAAACGGAATTTTTTTGATCATGTTAACAGCTCAAGTGTCCCATTCCAACGTATCTTCTAGTAACCGTGGTTCCAAAATAAGAGCATGCTAGCATTTTACCGCGATTTACGATCTAGTAAGTTTACCATAAAATGTCATTTTGACAATGTCATTTTCTTATTGTTAAAATAATCATTATTATTTGATCCCGAACTTAAGTATTATTCTATGAAATAGAGAAGATAGTTGTAATTGTACAATGTTTACAGATTTCCTACAGATAAAATATTGAAAGATAAATAAAGGACGCGATAAATTTATTCCTAATAAATCAAGGCGTATTTGCTGCCAATATTTCAGAATGGAAGATTTTACTAACAATTGTTGATTTCTTGTCAACTTGGTCACAAATACTATTTCATTTAGTTTGTTATACTGTTTTCAGTTTGCTTATTTTTAAAATAATCTTATTACATGGACAAGACATAGCTTAGTAAATATAATTCTAATTATTTAGCAATGTAAAAATGCACCTCAAAATGTATACTCTCATTTCCTCTTAAACGAAAATATAAAGAACATTGAACTTTCCTAAAAAAAGTAATGCGTACACATATCCGAGAATGTAACATGCTCAATTTTATAAACACAAAACAGAGTACCTAAATAAATTCCTTGAATACATGAAGACAAAGACAAGTATCACAACAAGATTTGAATTTCATAATAAATATTACAAGGATACATTTACGTAAAAATGTACAGATAACGAATGGCTGATGGTTTTCCTTGTGATTAGATGACAGTACAGTTTTGTGAACAATGCTTTTGTGGATTATGAGAATTAAAGTCATCTATTCTTAAAATTGCAACCATCATAAAAATGTTATTCATACCTAATTTGGTATTACATGAACTTGAAAAATCATGTGACCTGTTGTGTTACAAAAAATGTTTTCGTTGAGACGAAAAATTAATTTTCTAATAATTCACAGGCTCCGTACTGTGAGACCCACGACAATATTACTTCTTGTAACTGTAGGTAACTAAAAACTCGCTAAGAACTCTATATTCTTACCGAAAATATTGATAGAAATATTAATACGAAGTCCTTTAGCAATCAGCATTCCGTTTTACTATTTTATAATCTCACATGTGCATTATTTTTTCCGGAATGATATGCTTATTGTTTTCATCAACGCATCAAACGACTCGAGTGAAACACGAGAGGCCGATAACGTTGTTGAATTGCACAATGAAGTAAATTAATCGAAATTAATGCACGAATGCAGATTCGGTTACTTCTCTTTTTTCAATTATTTTTACAATAAAACAATGACATACGACATAATGGAATGGAATAGTCGGATTGTGGACTACGTATTGCTAATTTATAATTCGAAAATTACGTGCAATGTTTCGCTTTATTTAAAGGCATCATCAGGCTACAAAAAAATTCCTATTAATTCATAAATTTTGAGGATATTCCACAAAAACTTCAGATTTTTAAGAAACTACTACTTCCGGTTGAACGATCAACAACAAAATCTAATCTAATTTAGGCTGTCAGAATATTATATACAAAATTTCAAATTTTTTTATTGAGTGGTATTTGAGTTATCGTACCTCTAACATCCATCCACCCATCAAACCACCCTCACACACACACACACACACACATCATCGCGAAACTATCAAAATCGTGTTCTAGGGACCTCAAAACGTGCTTATCCATTGAAAACCCATATCGAAGTTTTAGCATGATTACAATACCTCTCTTACCAGATAAGAGTTGCGAGAGGTAAAAAGAGGACATGTCCGGGGAAAAGAGGACGTCTGATAACCCTACCCTAAGGACATACCCGATCGGTTCAAATCCCAAAACGAATATTACTATTTTGTCTAATTTGACTGGACTTCACATTCGAAATTTATTGAAATTCGGTGAAATTTGTGAAGCTTTTCATATGGCTATTGTGTACTTGCGTTCATAAAACTGAAATTTGGTGCACTCGAATTTCAATTTGTAGAGAAGTATCCAAACCCCAAATTTCTCTAGTAAATTCAGGGTTCGTTCTATTAATTGGGAAAAAATATATTTATTTTATCGTTCAAACATGGAAATTTGGCAATTATATCTACAAAATCTTCTTTTGTTTTTATTTTCCTTAATCACGTTTTCATCAACAAAAACAAACACTTTGTGTTAACACTGACAAGAGAAACTGCCAACACACAAATTAGAACTGTGAACAGCCAATAGACGATTTTTCTCGAAGAAATCGATAGTGGCGCCAACGACTAAAAGTATAACTACGCAGACAAGCTAATCAGAATTTGTATATCATCTGCTTAGTACTACTGGCGCAACATATAAATTTCTAGAGTTGGAAAATTTCCGGTAATTTTGAAATGGGGAAATTTTCCGTGCCAATGTAATATTATCGGAAACTTTCCCATACAATTTTTTTACATATTTGTGTTGCTTGTGCTCTGTGGATTCATTTGATACCAAATACATACTCGTTTGATAAAGATTAGATGATTTAAAAAAAGGGGTTTTTTCTCCGTTCACTACAAATATTTTTGCCTACAACTTTCTATTACTATTATTGTTTATTATAGTTAAAATGGGTATAGGATATGCGTACGGTCTATACAAGTGATTCAAGATATAAGTGTCAAAATGAAAATGAAAATTTTAAAAAGTGTCAGCGATGGGTGCACGCTTGTGGAACTTTCGTCAACATCGTGTTCGTATGTTAACATTATTTTTTACTACATTATTATGACATAAAGTATAAATTAATGTTTGTTTGTCTGCGTAGTACCATTAATACGGTGGCGCTACGGTCGTTTGACGTCACTAGAAAAATCGTCTATAAGGCATGTGCACCTACGTCACAACATCAGCTGTTTGATAGGTAAGCATGATTGAAAAGTGCAAAATACAAAGTACTGACCTAAGATTTAAGCTGTTAAATGAGTGATACTACCATTTTATTTAATATTTTCATAAAAATAAGTCAAAAAATTTGAAAATAAACTCTTGTTTACAAAAATCAAATTGCACCTCTCTGTCATGCTTGCCTATCAAACTATTGTTGTTTGAGATTGTGACGTAAGCTGCACATGCCTTATTCAAATTCCAGTGATACGAATTACACCAAATTTCAAATGTGAACGCGGCTTTATACCTACTCACTTTACAGTCGTGGTCTGCTTGACTGTAGCACTAGCATTTAGCATAGCACTACGCTAGTGGCTAGCAGCTCGCACAGCTTACTTTTGCTTGTTGCTATAAATAGCTCCACGCGTGTGTAGTGGCCTCTCGCGTCGCACCGCACACAACATAACATCACATTACACACGTGCAGGGATACCCAAAATGTTACCGAGGTTCGGAGAGATTTTTCATTTTTGTCTCGCGCCACTCAGTACTGTAAAGGCTGGTTTATATAAGTTGTAACTTTATGCATTTACCCTAACATTAGCATTATTAGGTTTTCAAGCATACGGAAACACGTGTTATGGTACTAGAATAGTACCATAACATAACTAGTACTACTAGTGCAGACGCGCAGCTATGTTCCATTTAGCTGTAACTTTAAAATATGGGAATTTTTCAATTTCTGAGGAATGATGCTAATGCCAACCAATCAGAAATGTTCATGCTCGTATAGGACCGGTTAACGTCGACTATTTCCGGGACTTTGAATTTGACATTAGCACGTGTAGTTCGCTTGTTCGTTAACATAACATTCGTAATAACCTACGTTGTGAATAAAAATGAATATTAATATAGTAACAATAGTTAATTACAATGTTGATATTATTATTACTTCTTCTGTATCACTATATCCATAATAATTATTTATATTTGACAGACGTTGATATGTCGATTTTGTAGAATGTATTTTTATCGGCCTAATCTTATTGGCTCACCCTAAGAAGTACATGAACCTTACTAAGTTTAATGAAAAGTATAATATTAATGCTAAGGCAAATGCATAAAGTTACAACTTATATAAACCAGCCTTAAGAGAGATATTGTAATCATGCTAAATGTCGACAGTGAGAACACGATTTTGATAGTTTTGCGATGAGGTCTGTGTGTGTGGATGGATGTTGGAGGTATGATAACTCAAATACCATTGAATAAAAAATTTTGAAATTTTGTATAATAACATTCTGACACCCTAGATTAGATCTGATTAGATTTTGGTGGTGATCGTGCAACCGGAAATGGTAGTTTCTTTAAGATCTGAAATTTTTTCTGAAATGTTCTCAAAATTTATGGTTTCATAGAATTTTTTTAATAACAATGTACGTATGCTAAATGTTACTATCTACAATTTGTATTCAAAACCTTGTTTCTATCTAGCATCGTTATCCAATTACAAGATGTTAGAATTCTACAAATTTGTTACAATTTTTAACAAATTGAAATTGAAAATATGAAATGTCATTTATTATTTATATGATTATGATAAACTTTAATAATATTATAAAAACTACAATACAATTTCCTTCTACAATGGTATATTTGTGAGTAAGTTTACCTTCATTTATATACACATATATTAGTAAAATAAAAATAGTAGAGTATGGCGAGAGGTCATGTGTTGGCCACATCAGATTTTTTTCTGTGCGGGAAGTAGGAATATGACTGACGGCTGTTTAAAAACAGTGTGTTACTGTTCTTCGGGAAAAAATTTAAGGATGTTATTTTTAATATAGGTACTAAGAATGGAACAGAAAGAATTTACTTAACGTAAAGTCGAGTAAAGTGAACATTTTTAGTACCACGAATAAAAAGTTTTTCTAAATATTTTATTCAAATCTACTACCTACAATACCACAAGTAATTATTTACAATTCCACAACGTTTAACTTGTCTGATGTTCAAAATAGGTTAGTTTTCTATATGAAACTCAAATAAAAATAAATCATGATCTTTATAAACTATGTGAAACTTCTATTAAAATGTAAACACTCGTGTATTTCATGCAATATAGCATTGGCTTTGGCATACCATAACATAAGCTATGTGTCCGAGCCATTAAGGCTTCTTTAATTAAATGTTATCTACAAAAATAATTTCTTACAATGTTTCAAAAATGTATCATTTCTACAATGTTTCATACAAGCATAATCTTTGGATTTTTATTAGTTGTTTTTCGATTATTACCGGTTGGTAATCCCTGTTAACATCTAATTAAAAAACTGTTTCACAAACTCTTGTATAAGTGTTATTAATAGCGTGTGTTAACATAAATATTTATGTTAATATAATTAATGTAACAAATTATAATCAGTGTAGTTTATAAAAATAACTTCGTTTTCATTCCTACTTCTACTTCACATTCTCACAGCCAGCTACAAGTTGAAATGATATTCAAACAGGTGGCTGTGCTCTGTGCTATGGCGTGGTTGTTGCTACTATTATTACTTATAGTATGAGTATTCAAGATATTTAGAGCACATAACAAACCTGAACTTTCAACTTCAACAATACCTGTTAATCTGCTATGAATTGGAAAATACAAACGTTTAACTTTCTATACTTCGAAAATTCATGAAATTGGCAAATAACATTGACTACGTCAAATGGGGTTTCTTTGAACCCCAAGGTAACTTTGAACAAAATTACACCCAAAATGGTTTTTGGTCGTAACTTCTACAAATTTTCACATAGAAGCAAAAATAAACAAATATGATGAAGCTAAGACTGTCCATTTCGAAATAAGATAAGAAAATATTATAATATAATAGTTAATTAAACTAAAAAAAATAAAATTGTAACTTGCAAAAGAACAACAACAAAACTTACCTCGAAAACTTTTGTCTGTATTTTGTGAACTATGGCAATAAACGTACTTTTGTTTATATCACATGAAATGCTATCTATTTCTTATTATTATTTTTGAGTTATTTGATTTATAATAACAATTTTACAGATAAAAAAATATATTTTTAAAAAAATGACGTCATCTCGAAGTGTCGTGGGGTAACTTTGAACTTGCATATTAGCCGTATTCAACGTCGCGGGTGCGTTTTTTTTTAGTTTAATGCTAGATATTCGTCTGTTCGGTACCTAGTATAATGTTTTATATGCGTGTGTATTCAAGAAAATTAGGTGATAGAAACTATACAAATTATACAAAAGAAAATTTATTGTTAAAAAATTATTTCCCCATGTCCAAAATGTAAAATTAAACCACTTATCTTACTTACTTTTTTCCCATCTTTCACGTGGTGGGGTTATTTTGAACATATTTGATACAGAAAAGTAGATATATGACATTTTATGCGTTGTTCAAAGTTACCCCAAACCCGGGGTAACTTTGAAAATTAACATTTATTTTTTTATATAATGACAGGTAATAAAATGTGACGTTTTGACACCACAGCTTTCTTCTTCATAGGCTAACCTGTTAGGCAAATTTTTTTTCAATGAAATAAATACAACGACAACAAAAATATGAGCATAAATATAATCAAACTGTTCAAAGTAGCATTTGACGGTATTTCCCTCATTATATTTTAACAAATTAAAATGCACTATTTTTCACAAAAACCATAGAAACTATCTATATAAACAACTATTCCAGTGCATATTTTTGAATATTGACATAGTATGCGTATATTCACCGTAATCATGACACAACAAACAATAATAAATGTTTGTTTATTTTTCACCAAATGTCAAAATATTTAATATGAATTTAAAAATTATGCTAATAAATAAAATTGTGTTATTTAAAATTGTTAAATTCGTTTTATTCATGAAATAGTCAATGCGTATACCACTCGATCATCAAAAATAATAGAAAATACTTTTTGCCTCCTGGTTCGATGTATTTCCGCAAAACACCACTCGACCTCCGGTTTCGAGTTGTTTCAATGGAAATACGTCTCATCAGTCGGCAGTATTTTCGAAGCTCTTGTGGTATAATAACTGATAATTCCACTCCTGGAATAAGCCATAAACAAAACACAATTTTATCGCTTTGACAGCGGATAAACTTTTTGCAAGTGATAAAACCTTATTTACCTTTTTCTTAGCAACCAAACAATATACAAAACACTAAAATGTCATTTGCTTCATATTACTAATATTTTTCAGTGAAAATGATTAGATTTTGAGAATATTTGTGAAGAAGAATCAAAGGAGTCGTTAAATTATCTCGTTGAATTACACTAGAGCATTTTATTTCCTCCGAATAAATTTCTGTTTGACATCTCAACCTTGTTACCTGACAGCAATTTGACTCGAAAAATTGTTTTAAAATAAAATGTTATGCATAATGATTTGTGCGTAAGGCGTATTGCATAATGGTTATTTATTAGATGGCCATTTCCACCTATTTTGTTTAAGCGTTTATTGTTTTGTTAAATATAATAATCTAAAGATATTGTTGAAGATAAAAGTACAATCTACAAAATGGTCGATGCAGAATTTTAAAATTTTGCTTTATAATCGAAATATGTTAATTTTAATTTTGACAATTTTTGTTATTTTTTAAACACAAATATCTTCTATTTTAAAACGAATTAAAAAAATTCGATCGGTTATTTCGCAGATCCAAGCTTTGTTGACAATATATTAAAATTTGATATTAATTCACTTATAAATATAAGCTGTACAGTGGCGCGCGAAAATCCGCTTTTTCACAAATATTGCAGTTATTTTACAAATATGGGTGCCAATATTATTTTTTCACGTCAAACATAAATTATTTGTTATTTTTTTGTTTAACAAAACAATAAACGCTATATAATTCAAGGACTAATTCAACAGAGATGACATTTGTTGTCGAATTTTGTAATGTAATCATTAGAAACAGACTGAAATGTACAACTCGAAACAAATAATAAATATGACACATGTCAATCATTATGCTTGTGCATTACGCCTTCGTGTCCAGACAATTCATCGCAGGAAAATTCATCGCGGAAAGTTCATCGCGGAAAGTTAATCGCAGGAAAATTCATCGCGGGGAAAATTCATCGCGAGGTAAATTAATCGCAGGAAAGTTCATCGCGGTAAAGTTCATCGCGGGGTAAATTCATCGCGAGGTAAATTCATCGCGGGCAAGTTAATCGCGGGAAAGTTCATCGCGGGGAAAATTCATCGCGAGGTAAACTAATCGCGAGAAAGTTCATCGCGGGAATGTTCATCGCGGGGAAAATTCATCGCGGGGAAAATTCATCGCAAGGTAAATTAATCGCGAGAAAGTTCATCGCGGAGAAAATTCATCGCGAATATATTTATTGTAGTAATGTGGAATGGTATGTTGTGTTATGTTAATCCTTATTGATCACGAATTATTTTATAATATGAAATTTAATATTTTCCCTTACAAACTGCACTTGAAGAAAGTTCATAAAATTCTAACGTTTGCAGGTGTTCTTTGGCTTACAATTTCTATAATAGGATTAAAAAGTCATTTACCATTCGTTCACAACATCAATAGCTAAGAAACAAAAGTGTAATACTGCAAATTTCGAAGAAAGATAAAGAAACTCAATAACACTTGAATATATTGAATACCTCAGGCCTCAGGTATACCCAACTGGTGTAACAAAGTTCTGTTGGACTCAATTAGGGTTTTGTTAGTATTGATTAGTTTATGTCAAAAAAACGGGGTTCTGTTGGACTCAATTAGGGTTTTGTTAGTATTGATTAGTTTATGTCAAAAAACGGAGTTCTGTTGGACTCAATTAGGGTTTTGTTAGTATTGATTAGTTTATGTCAAAAAAACGGAGTTCTGTTGGACTCAATTAGGGTTTTGTTAGTATTGATTAGTTTATGTCAAAAATACGGAGTTCTGTTGAACTCAATTAGGGTTTTGTTAGTATTGATTAGTTTATTTTAAAAAAACGGAGTTCTGTTGGACTCAATTAGGGTTTTGTTAGTATTAATTAGTTTATTTTTAAAAAACGGAGATCTGTTGGACTCAATTAGGGTTTTGTTAGTATTGATTAGTTTGGGTACAAATGTGCAAATCGAAGTGTGAAAATTGGTATATGGGTAGCTGGACATTGTGGTGCGGAAACTTTTATACGCTGTGGTTTTTCGGACGTGTGGTTATGGTTTTTATACGCTGTGGTTTTCGGTGGTGTGGCATTTACTCTTCGAGTAAGTTAAGTTCAGAAAAATGTTAGGCAATAGTATATTGTGTATCTAGTGCGCAAAGTAAGCAATTGCGCGAGGCGAGTTGCAGCCCGAGCAGTAGCGGCGGGAGGCCTACCGAGGCGAGCCGAGGTGGCCGAGGATCGCTACGGCGAGGGCTGCAACGAAGCCAAGTGCAATTGCGCCTTTGCTCACGAGATGCACACGATATTTTTTGTCATTACTGCACAAAAAGTAACCTTTTGAGTGACCTTACTTATCAAAAGATAAAATGAATACTTTTAAAATTAATATGTATAAAATAAAAAAGTAACTAATATTTACCTACATGTAAAAGCATAAAAAACTAATTATTAACAGTAAAGAAAAGAACATTAAAATATAAGAATAAAATATTATTGTCAATTAGATCCAATGCACAATCTGCACAATAATCGACAGTTGAAACTATGCATAGAGACGTAGGTAGCTGTTCACGTGCTTGTAGTATTAGATTATCACGTGTGTGGCGCTAGTGTTACGCGCACATTTCGTGTCGGTAACTACAGAAAACTGTGTGAGTGTTCAATTTGCGTGCGCAAAGTGAAATTTTGCGCACGCTATTCCCGCACGCTTGTACTTTGCGCACGCATTTTTGTCTAGTTAAAAAATAAGCCACTTTGCGCACGTAAAACAGGCACGAAAAAGGTTACTTTTTGTGCAGGTATGACAAAAAAATATTTTCTAGTTTTAAAAAATTCAATAAATCTTGTTAAAAATACCTACTCTTCGAGTATGTTGGGGTTATGTTCAGAAAAATGTTAGGCAAGAATATTTTCTAGTTTTGAAAAATTCAAAAAACCTTGATAAAACAACTCCTTGAGTATGATGTTAGACAAGAATATTTTCTAGTTTTAAAAAATTCAAAAAATCTTGTTAAAAATACTCTTCGAGTATGATGGGATTAAGTTCAGAAAAATGTTAGGCAAGAATATTTTCTAGTTTTAAAAAATGCAAAAACTATTGTTAAAAATACTCTTAGAGTATGATGGGGTTAAGTTCAGAAAAATGTTAGGCAGAAATATTTTCTAGTTTTAAAAAATTCAAAAAATATTGTAGAAAAACTGTCGTACCTACAATCCCTAAAACCATCGTGCTTTTCAAATGTGCACTTCTGCGCTTATGCAACTGTTGTTAATAACACGCAACATTGTGATTTATTTGTCTGCAAAGAAGAATTTACAGATCATGAATATGTCTGAAATTAATTTTTTGGCGATTAATTATCATCGCGATGAACTTTTACGTAATTAAGTTACCTCGCGATGAATTTATTTCGCGATGATCTTTCCCGCGATTAATTTACCTCGCGATGAATTTTCTCCGCGATGAACTTGTCCGCGATTAACTTTCCCGCGATTAATTTACCTCGCGATGAATTTTCCCCGCGATGAACTTTCCCGCGATGAACTTGCCCGCGATGAATTTACCTCGCGATGAATTTACCCCGCGATGAACTTTCCCGCGATGAACTTTCCTGCGATTAATTTACCTCGCGATGAATTTTCCCCGCGATGAATTTTCCTGCGATTAACTTTCCGCGATGAACTTTCCGCGATGAATTTTCCCGCGATTAAATTTCCGGGAATCTTACGCCTTATGTTTAGAGTTTGCAAAGTTTTGTTCTTGTGCGTTGCTCTTAGTACTTATACATAAAACATAGTTCTTAAACATTAAAACAGTCGGTGTAAATGAGGCTTTATTGAACTGAGCTAAATATAGAAACTTAATTTCCCTACTTTAGTTCCACATATTCGGTTTTGGAAAAAACTGTGATTAAACTAAACTAAATTAATAACCATTCTTGAGTCTCACATAGTTATGGCGGTCTAAATATTCAGAATTTTTGGTGCATTTTCAAGTGGTGCGTTTTTTCTTTTGCCGAGTGTATATCCATTACCACTAATCAGTTGTATAGTACGTGAAACATATCAAGTAATTTAAATTTCGCCATTCACAAAAAATTTGGCATAAATAACAACTCTGGTTTGCATTCCAACAATTTTTGCATGAGGAACTTCATTGAATCTTTCAGCAAGATTTAAATTTCATATATAAAGTGGAATAACAAACTAACATGAAGGCTCCACGTGCTGATGACGTAGTTGTTTAACAATGTAATAAACAATATTTCTGTATTTGTATCTGTCATGTGACAATTAACACCGAATAAATGGATTCACTGAAACTCTAACGAAAATATTTCACGGCCTGATTGATATCTGAGAATGAAAATTATTTTGATCAGTGGCGCAGCGGCCAGTTATCAGTTATCGTAGAAAAAAAATTAATTTTTCTGTAACATGCTGCATACAGGGACCTGGAGCGATATTTATTTGTAGTTCAGGTTCGGTTACGGTTCAAACAAAAAATCGGTGTTTAGGTTTAAAATATAAGGGTTTAAAAACCTCTATTATTTCAGGTTTTTCGGGGTTCGGTTCAAAAATTATTACTATTAAAGTAACGCACATTACTTGTTTACTTCACAAAAATTAATTATTTATTGTAAAAAGGAAATACAATTAATAAACATAATTTCTTCATAAATACTTAGTACCTAAATGGTCATCGATACTTTTAGTTTACTTAACATTAACAAATAGTTTTAATCCAAAAATAAATTGGCACATTTTTAATATCGCAGTCGTTAGCCAAGCCACATACCGAAAATTTGATTAAAAATCTTATTAAAAAATATTTTCTAGGTTTCCTAATGAGTACAGACAAATTTAACAGTTATAAGGGCAAAGCCCTGAGTAACAGCAATCTTGTGCTGCATAATGACGTGACACTGATAATTTTAAAATGATCAGAAACCGATATTGTGGAAATGGGTTACCGGTTACAACTAACCGGTTCGTTCACCTTTAAATATAACGTTTCGGTTTAGGTTCTGGTTCGAAGAAAATGAATGTTTTTTCGGGTTGATGGTTCAGGTTCGAGTTCAGCTCCAAGTCCCTGGCTGCAGGAATACTTTATTTTTTCAAACACATACATACTCGTAGGTAATAAAACTTTGTATGCATGTATATCACCCCACATATTAAGAGCCCAATGTAGATATTATATCATGTGTGTGCGATTGCTAGCCTTAATTCACAAGTATCTATATTCATTGTTTTAGTGGAGAATAGTTTAGGCCGGGGATGGTTGTGCCAATTTTTTTTTGGATGCAAGTGCAAAAATAACGTATATACAACAGGAAAAGTATCTTTAATCCCTCAGGTGATTATTTCCCTCTCCTTCGGCTCGTGGAATAAACTTCACACTTAGGAATAAATCATGCACTTTAGACCTTTAATATTATAATGTATACTATAACCTATTCTAACTGGCATATTGCCTTGTTTATACAATTAACTTATATCTAAGATCCAGTGGTTTGAACGTCCATTTAACTGCGTATTTATTAAGTTATTTATAAAATAAAATTATAAATAGTATCTACAAATAGTCACATTTAAATGAACGTTCAAACCAATGGAACTTATATTTTCACTACCCTTATTTTTGCGAATTTTGAAAGAATCAGTAGGTATATCAAATTATATAACCTATTTAAGTTACGTGCAGAGGTATAGAAACAACCTTTATAAAATGAATAAAAGAGACGTGAAACTCTACGTCTTTACACATGTACACTAGTGGCAAAAATTATGGACACTTTCAAAATTCTTCATACATATGTTGCATTCGTTCGTTAACTTATGCTTTTTGATTAAATTTTGTATTTTAATCAAAATATAACCTATAACAATGCTTGCTGTTTAATTTTATACGACAATTTTACGAAAGTTTCAGGAAAATTTCAGTAAAACAAAAATATTACAAATTAAGTACAAATTGTAAAATGCACAAAATTAATATTTTGTAAGATACCCTTTGTTTGATGTAACAAACCTACTCAATTGTTGATTGGTTGACACAAAAATGCAAATTTTGAAATCGTATAGCACGAGTGAATAAAACGACCGGCGCGGGTCGTTTTTTTTAAAGAAGAATTTAACAACAATTACATTTGAAAACATGTTAAATATCGAGTAGAAACTTTAAACCTACATAGATTAAAATAAAAATGTAAAAATTTTGACTTAGCATTACCATTTTTTTGCAAAGATTACAAGAAAACCCGAAATTTTACTCTAAAAGTGTCCAGAATTATTGCCACTACTGTATACTTCTGGAAATGTCACTCTTGCTTGGCTATATTGCAAATGGCGCCGTTCGCCCACCACTTGCTTCACTCCTAACACAAATGTCAGTTATCCAGGTTTATATTATAATATTCTTGGAAAAAAGTCTTATAAAATGAGTTCTTTATACTGTTTTTTTCTATTTGGCGTCTTTTTCATATTGAATTTTAAATTGAACTGTCAGAACTAAACGAAGTCGATCTAGGGAAATTTGTATGTATATAATGTTGTGGTTGGCAGGGCGAAGCTTTATTCAAATGTTTGAATATTCGCGTCAATTCTTAAGAATTTTGTATGTTTGGTCTGTGTGTATTTGTATTAAATAATAAAATAATGGAAGATGAAATTAGTTGCACTGCGTTTGAGCTACGGAATATAGCTCAAAATACTATAAATAATTCACATCCTAAAAATTCGCATGTGGTGTGCGAAAAATAATATACAGAGTTCGCCAGTCAAATGGAAATATTTGATGTGGGGCTTAGAGCTCGCAGGGAGGTGGTGGGGAGGAAGATAACCGACTCAACATTATCAGCGTGGATCGACGTGTAAAAAAGGTGCAAGTGCAAAAACGGTTCGAACCCCTTGAAAACATCGCAGCTATTCAACAGGAAATTCATGAACTCAGGCCTGGAACTGGAAGTTCAGCATGACCTCTCGCAGCATTTTTTTTTACACGTCGATCCACTTTACTCAAGATTGTTTATCCACGTTCGAATCGCCCTATTCGACGGAACAGGCTGATTGCGCGGTACGTTGAAATGACGTCTAAAATCGCGCCGCGTTTGCACCGAACTCTCGCCACTGAGATAGTACGCTTTAACTGCGTAGCCACGCTGTTCATCCGTCCAACGATCTATTATAAACTAAATGGTAGACCACACTGATAATGTTGATTCGATTATCTTCCTCTCCACCACCTCCCTAGGAGCTCTAAGCCCCACATCAAATATTTCCATTTGACTGGCGAACCCTGTACTAATTTCCAAACATGGTGTAACCATCATAATGTAAAAGAAATTTCAGAAAACGTTTTGATTGCGAACTTTGAAATGCAAAGCAAAAACAAAAAATCTACATTGTGGTCGATACTCGATGTTAAGATCGTGTGTATATGTGTATAAGAATGTTAGATATTTCAAAATACACAAAACTACTATCATTTTTAAAACGGTTCGGAGAGGGCTATGAGCCAAGAAAGTCTAAAATATTAGAAATAGACGATATAAATCGTATTATTACAGAAGCTGACGACAAAATGTACCTGGCAATAAAAGTAAGTTCAATTTTTATGCATAATAATAAGCTAAAATTATATACCTACATCAGCAATTTGCTATCATATCACTGAACACTGTTTTAGACGTTCAAGTGTATCATGTGTAGCTAACAGATGTGGCGCTAATATTATTTCCCTCCGAAATTATTTTTAATAACATTAAATTACTGATCAAAAAATATTTTGCCTCCCCCCACCCCGATGGAAGTTACATAACGACGCCCATGCTTATATCAGTCGTACCTTTGTGTATATAATTATGATTTCACTTTTGTGTTTTATTTGAAATTGTTGTGAATCACACAAGGCTTTGTTCTTTCATTTCATCGCGGAATTCTCGACCTGGAGACCTATTCTGTGAAGTTATCACATATCAATTGTGATATGTTGATGACGTTAGCCGGTGTTAGTTTAAATGTGATAGTTTAGTTTCTTTTGAATGGTTAGGTTTACGCAGTAAATATTTAGGTTGGCAATACCTTTCAAATATGAACATGATTCGGCTTATTTGTTTGGTTTTTGTCTATGAGTATATAGCGTTTTGATCAATTAGCCGTTTTGAAGACTATTATTGGTAATAGTGTTTTTCTTGTTTTGTTTAGTTTCACTTATTTACTTGTTTTTTACCTTGTTTTGTGTTAGTTTTGTTTGTTTGTTTCTTGTTACTCTAGTCATCTGGGTTAGTGTATTGTTATAATTTGTAGTTTAGTTATTACAAAATAATACGAAACGTCAAATTACCACCGTTGATAAGTCTCTAACACCAGCTACTGAGGTGATGGTAACTCTTGCTCTTACACTTGACATGACGTCATACCGAAATTTCGTACTCAATTCACACAGATGGCAGCACAACTATCACCAAAATACTTATCAATTCACTAGTGATAACTTCACAGAATAAGAATAGGTCTCCTGGTGCCATAGGCATTAGCTGTGCCGGGTGGCCACCATTAAACACAAGAAAATATAATTTTAGAATATTCATACACAGGAAAATGCATGCACAAGAAGATGCTGGTATTGAACCATTCCCGGCATTAGCTATGTTTGGTGATTGTGTAATAATTATTTACGAAGCGAATGCGGGAAGATTTTTATCCTACATGAGCGGTTTTTTGAAACACGAGCGAAGCGAGGGTTTCATTTATGTGAACGCTGGGATGGTGTCTTCCCGCATCAAGTTGTAAGTAGTTGTAGTCTGATCATTAAATTTGAGGTTACGATATTTTTTCTACTTACTGTTACCGAATTCAACGAGATATTAGTTTTATACCCTTGCATAACAAAAACATAAGAAAAACGCTATTGAAAATTATGATAATTTAATTAAAATCTGATTGTTATTTAGTGTTATGGAAGAAAACAATTGCATATTTTGTTTCATATTAATTGTTAATGAAAAAGATTTTAGTATACTACACTGATCAGACCAAATAAGGTCGAAACACACGTGTCCGTAGTTACCGCCACCTTTTACATAATATACCCTACTGAGTACTTACTACCTTGAACACTCAGTACACTCAGTAGCGGTTCTGATATCTTGATTAAAATCAAAGAATCTTTTTCATTAACAAATAACAAGTAATATGAAACAAATATTCAATTGTTTTCTTCCATAGCACTCTTGTAACACTCAGATTTTAATTAAATTATTATAATTTTCAATAGCGTTTTTCTCATGTTTTTGTTATGCCAAGGTATGGAACTAATATCTCGTTGAATTCAGAAAAAAATACTGAATCGAATAAGCGAATAAAAAAAATTGGTCCTCATTTGAAATAAGAAAGTTGCACCCCGTAGTTTGAGGTCTAAAATTTTTTTGTTTCGTTCATTAAAGTAGTCATATAAAATAGAAATTGTTTGCTAATTTAACCAACTTCGTAGCTCTTATACTTCTCGAGATAGCAATGGTGCGCCACTTCAAATGAACACCCTGTATATCGATGGTGTTTATGACTTTTAATGTTTTAATACATAAAAATCGGGAGAAGTAACATTTATTAAAATATATTTTGTTATTTTAAAGATGATTTTATTGTAGAATGCTCAAGAAAGCCAGTGTTGTTTGCATTTTTCCTGATTGACTACACAATTGCGTGCTTTACATGTCATTTCCTAGGCTATGAGTACAAAAAATTATATTACTTGATTTCATATTTAACTAATTTAGTGCAATTTTGTTAAACTCATTTTAAATTTTCAGTCTTGGCTCCGTCGTCGCCTTTTTCGAAATATCTTCCTCGTTCCGTAATAACTCATTTATCGGACTTAATTAAAACGTAAATTAATACTGAAATCCAATAATTCATCTCAATTCCTATCGTTCGGGCTAATAATCTTCAATCCTTTTAGTAAATTAATACTATTACTAGTTCGGTATTAGGCTTTGTTGCATCTTTAAACTGACAATTAAATCTTACAGTTCGGTATAAGATATGCAAGATAAAAATAGCAATTAAGCTAAATTGCAAGATCAAAGTTGCAATTATGCTTAATTACAAATTTAAAGTTGCAATATTAAGCCTAATGAATGTGAAAAAAATATCTCTCCGAAATTAAAAATTTTAATTTTAAGACAATAATCATTACAACATAAGTTTTTTTATTCATAAGTATTATAAAATAAAAAATATTCGTAAAATACATGCAGAAATAAAATTTAATGTATTTATAAAATCCAACGAGCGTGAAAAGAAAATTAAAAACCGTGACCCGATGGGCGTGAAAAGTAATACAAAATCGTGAACGGACGTGAACGTGAAAATTTTAAAAAATAACGTTCAATAATGGACGTGAAAAATATTTTCAATTTCGTGAATGGGCGTGAGCGTGAATCAAATTTCACTCACGCACCCATCTCTAATGGACATTGCCGAAAAAGTCTGGAGTGAAATATTCCATCTACGCCACTGATTTTGATATAATGTTCGCTAAGCTATAAATAAACTGAATAAACAAATTAAGTGTGCTATTTATATGCTCAAGAATATTGTTTATGAATAAAGTTTGTAACGTGTTTTCTTTCTCATATAAAACAATGAATTGTACTATGTGATTCAATTGTATTTGAATTCTTAAGGTTAAAAGAATGTTTTCAAATTGTAAATTTGTATAACACTTTTGTACTCAGATTGAGTTTGACATGTTACAGTACATAAATAGAATAAGAATAATGTTTTTAGTTATCGCTGGTCTAATTGAAATGCCCCGTATCTGCAAAAAATTGAAAATTCGTTTTTGGTAGCAAACTGTAGCAGACGACAGCCGTCGACATCCTATCGACTGTGAATACCCTGTATCACTAAAAAAATGTATTATTCGTTTTCCCTAGTTGAAATACTCCGTATCTAAAGTTATAAGAATGATTCTTCTAGTAACCGTGATTAAACCATATTCAAACATAATATTCCGTTGCTAGGTAACGTACATAAATTTCAAAAATGAAAGATTTTTGACAGCTGTCAATGCAAATTTATCTTATAAAATGGATGTATTATTTAGAATATAGTCCTGGATAAATTATAGGTTAACTTTGTAGGCACTAAATATATTTTTGTGTTAAGGCGCTGTACTTCTTGTGTGCAAAATTGCTGCAATAGAATCAGAATTCACGATTCTGGCTATATTGCTCAAAATAAAAATCTGAAATTTTACTATTCAAACTATATATTGTTCCGACAACAATAAATTAGAGATTAAAAGGAATTCAACACTAGAATTTCGTGAGGATCTCATGAATAAACTATAAAAGTTCTCATTGAATTGAATGAAAAAATGAGTAGAACATAGATGTAAAAAGTAAACTATAATTTTTTCAACAGAATTGCCATAAATTCTATCTAAACTTGTACAATTTTCGCCGATTTTCGCATAATTATTAAAGCCAAACTAATTACATTAATTATTAAAGATTTTGAAGATCCCGCAGTTTTAGTATGCTTCCTTAATCTACATGCAAAAATTCAACATCATACGTATAACAGTATTAGATTGAGATCATCACAAAAATTACTCGTTTTTCAATGCGTATTATTAGCTGGCCATACACGTACAGTTTTATCCGCAGACTTTTACCGCGGCGGTATAAGACCGCAGATATATCCGTGCGTTAATGGGAAGCACTGCGCCAGTTTTAAACCGGCACAGATTTGTCCAACGACTTGAACCGCGATCCTGAAATGTATGGAGCCCACACAGGCACTCCAGGACTGCGCATCAAATCTTTTGCATTTTTAATTCAATATACGTTTATGAAGACCATATTGCTCTAAGAAAAATAAACCAAAACAGTAGAGCTATCAAATGGATCGTTTTCTTTAAATTTTTTTTACTAGTAACGTTATATGACTAAATATAAATTTTTTGTAAGAAGTAATTTTTCATTAAGGAAAAATTTTCTTGACTTATGTTATTTTTAGGATTGGAAAGAAATTACTGGGATGCAGTCAAATTATTTTATTATCTCACTCTCAGATAATAAAATAATTTGACTGCATCCCAGTAATTTCTTTCCAATCCTAAGTAATTTTTCACCCAATTACTGCGTATTTTGTTCAATATCTGATGACTATCAAAATTATCATGCATTATATTTCGTTAATACAACCTACTAGTGAAAACTGCCGGACTGTCTCTAAATCTTTTCGCCGATCTAAAAGTCCACAGTTCTGGCAAAGTCTGCAGGTAAGTCAACAGTTTTTGCCCACTAACGCACGGGTTTACCCGTGGCGGATCTGGACTGTGAGGTTTGCCTGCCGTTTTCTTTACACGTTAGTGAAGAGCAACAGTTTTGGTCCGTGGCTGTCCAGACCCGCAGACTTGTCTGTGGCGGTTAAAGTCTGCGGGTAAAACCGTACGTGTATGGCCAGCTATTGCCATGCAATAGGCTCTTAACATTTTGTGCATCTGAGGATGTAATTCGTTGTTTGACTGATTGCCAAATACTTATTATACTTATTTATATTATTTAAAATTTGTAAATTTTTATGTATGCAGCCGCAGCGGTAACACTTGAATCAACTTTAAAGAAGCTATGCTTGAAGAAATCTTTCTCCTTTAATACATTTTTTGCAGAAAAAATTCTATTATAAAAAAGGAAAAATCAGGACAAATCCTGAGAAGAATATTATGATTCTAATCTCCTTCATAATTAAATTCTTTTCTTGATAAAATACAGAATTCCACAGAAATGAGAATATTTTATTTTAAGTATTTTATATTCGCTTCCAAATTGGTTAGAAAATTTTCTTATTGTAATTTTTAATTGAAATGCCATCACGTAAAAAATAAATTTGAAGCTTATCTATCTTTTATTGTTATTTTTCTAGGAAGTAATATATTACCTACCTATATCTACGTACATAATCAGATTTTTGTTATTTAAAGAATTTTATACACGACGATAAAATTATATTATCGACGAGAAAAATAATTCACTCGCTCCTTCGTCGCTTGTGAATTAACACTTTTCTTTTGTCGATAAAACATAATTTTATCGTCTTGTATAAAAAATTACTGTTTCAAACTCATGATTTTAGTCTAACAACAAAAGATCACTAGCGCCATTAAACGTCAAAATCAGGGATGTCAAAATGTATGAAAATGTTTGACTTGTAGGTTTTAAAATTTCTTTTTATTTTCATATTGAAGATAATTATTGAACAACAGTAAGATTTAATATAAATATACAAATATAAAAAGGAGTAAATACAATACACATTAAAACTTTTAAAAATAATATCTCCCTTAATAATGAGAATTTTCAAACCGGATTTTCACTGATCGATATACTGTTATGAATTTTCAAAAAAATTAAAAAACAAATTTTTGATGAGCCTATTATCAGTGTTTGTCCTTCTACTAGCCACGCGGCTAAAAATAGAATCTTCTTAATTTACTCATATGTGATTGTAACTTATTATGATAATTTAATTTTTCAACTACGCTGCCTCGTAAACAATACAATATTTTTGGTTTTGTTTAACGCATTTATATGAAACTTAAGTAGCTATGTTATTACTCTATTAGTCTGTTGTACTGTTCTAGAATTATAATGTACTATTTTCATTATTGTTATTATTGTACACATAAATTTTCTGATTATGAAGTGTGCTCGTTGTTAAGCGATTCTCAAACTGTTTTTGTGTGGTGTAAGATTGTTTTTAATAGCATAATTTTAAAATAATATTAATAATATTAGATTGACACAACACCGCAAAATGGCTACTTCAACTTTCAAAGTATGAGTGAAACCACGATTTGAAAATTTCTCAATATTTAATTTATCAAATATTTAGCTATACCTACCTCATTTCATATAAGAAAAAAGTAGATGGCATTGCGAATGCAGTCCGTTCTACACTCATAAATTTTATTAGTTTAAGAGCATTCTGTACAGGAAGAATATACACGTAAAAAGCACTTTACACGCATACACCTCATCGACACATGGTTGCACATTTAAAGAAAAACAAATATTTATATGGTAGATAAGAAATAAAACTTCGTTCTATTAGTGTCATTTTTTCTGTTTTGTACCGAAGATTTAGTTTATGAAATAAAGAAAACTACAAAAATTCACATTTTTGTACCTCTACTTTTTTCGAAATCGGAAATTTTTTTCTAAAAAATAACACTACCCCAACGTAGATTAAACTTTAACCTACATGATTCAAGTTTTAAATATCATGTTCTGCGAAATATAAAGAAAAATCTGTAGGTGCTTCTAAACGCCTGCAAGCGGTTGAAAGTAAGTAATTTCGACCGTTGAACGTGCTGAAAAAAATTTCACTAATAGAACGAAGTTTTATCCCTTATCTACCATATAAAAATTTGTTTTTGTTAAAATGTGCAACCATGGTGTCGATGAGGTGGTGACAATCGTACGAAATGTCAAACTAAAATGATTCTATTGGTTGAAATTCTCGTTAATAAATATAACCTTTCTGCTATACTTGAAATATTGCACGCTAAATATGCTTTTTTTGTTCCGATAATATTATTTTTTCTACTTTCCTTAGGTTTAGACACTTTATTTCACTAATTTGCGTTAAGTTATGTACTTCATTTTGTCACGCAATGGTCTTTATTTCACTCATTTTATTTAATCAAATTTACACGTTCACGTTAGTCCAGTCAATTTACGGGTGTGGTTGTATAATTCCGGGCTACCACCAGATTTGGTCTAGTATAGGTTTTTTGGGTCGCTGAATCCAAATTTCGGAAAATCGACCGTGGGAAATGCGCGCTTCACCCTTAAATTAGTAAAAAACAGAATAGCTATATTCTGACTGCGAGCCTTAATTTTGCCATAGTATAGGGTTTTTTGGGTCGCTGAATCCAAATTTCAAGTAATTTTATATCGAAAATGCGCGCTTCACCTTTATATCAGCAAAAACCACCCCTGATAGGGGTGTTTTTGCTATATTCTGTTTTTTGCCAATTTAAGGGTGAAGCGCGCATTTCCCATGGGCGATTTTCCAAAATTTGGATTTTGCGACCCAAAAAAAAAATACTATGGCTAAATCTGCTCCCCCCCACCACCGTAAATTCTTCGTTTATTTAAAAAATGATAGACGACATTGTACAGAAACTTCAATATAAAATGGTATTGACTTGCAATTAAACAAAGTTCATTTTTCCATAACAAATACAAAATATTACACAAAATAACGACGAAAATTAAAAAATAATATGTATATAAATATAACTTGTAAATTTGATTTCAATTTAAACAAATATTCATAAAAGGTTTATCACAAATATTTGCAAATTTCGAAAACTAAAATTTGGTAGTACACATTAAAAAATTATACCATCTGTGACATGTATCGCACCCAACACTTTTAAAATCATCTTCTGTGTTGCTGTCTAGCTCCTCAGATCAACATACTAGATTTAATAAATTATTATTTGGGTTTAGATGTGTATATTTTTATTTATTTACGACCTACGATGTTCCGGAAAAGATGTGCTTATTCTATGCAGATGTATTTCCATCATCAGGTAACAAAATATATGATAATAGTTTATTAAAACAATAAGCAATTATTTTATTATACAAAATTGCTGCTGTGATCTAAATTAACAACAAATTGAACTTTTTAACATTTTTTGTCTGACGTTTAATTTGAAAAGAAACCAGAGACTGATAATGATCACTTAGTTTTAGAAGAAAGGCGTGCTGCAATACAAAATAGAAAAAACTAAAGACGTAAACAATCTGATTTACCTAAATAGAAAAAATCTGACGTGGACACCACATGACTTCCTTGTACGCCTATTAAACTGTTCATACTTTTCTTAATAACTAAAATGTAGAATTATATTATACAAATATATTAATATATAAGTAACTACTACTGCAACTATACTCACAAATATATTTTAGTCATTTTATTTAAACTGCAGAAGAAGATATAAATGATATTTTACTATTGTCACTGCTACTGTCACTGTCATGTCAAAATCATTTAAATTTCACGTAGTAACAAATGTTAATCGATCATGGATTACAAGATACCGAAATACTAAATTATAAATATATACTTTAATTAATCTTAAATGATACCAGATACAAAAATATTTATAAAATACCGATTGTAGGTAATAATCACATAATCTTTCATTTAAAATAAAAAAATTTGTCTTAAATTAAATATTTATCGAAATATTTGAAAAAAGTACTACTTCCGGTTTGTAGATTGAAACCAAAAATAGGAGGTGCACAACTAGATGCTATAACAGTCCTAAATACAAAATTTCAACTTTCTACGTCTAACCGTATTTGAGTTATGCGACACACATACGTCCGTACGTACATACATACGTACAGACGTCACGACGAAACTAGTCATAATGGATTCAGAAAAGGTCAAAACGGATATTTCCATCAAAATCTGAAAACCGAAATTTTTCGGGATTACAATACTTCCTTATTACTCCGTACAAGGAAGTAAAAACAATGAAGTCGAGAACATAGAAATAGAAATCAATAAAAATTTAACTCAGTCTCAGTCTCCATGGTTTCATTTTTGGTGTATTGGCAGATTTTTGTTTATATTCGGATTTTTTTGTGGGCATACAAGAGATTTGTTGATGGTCCTAGCTGCGATATTATGAGAATTATGTATAAATTTAATTGTAAATTTTTATGCATATTTACTAGCTCGTTTAGGAGGTATCGTTGTTATAGTTACACATATGTTTCACTGAGGTAAAGGTACATATATTTTTTTACATATTTACTAGCTCGTTCAGGCGTTATCGTCGTTTTAGTTAGACATGTTTTACTCAGCAGCCCATCATCAGTCAGTAAACACCGATAAAAGTTATGAAAGAGATATGACAGTTTTATGAATATCTTTTCATCCCTGCAAAATATCATTACGATTCACTGTTTAGATTTTAAGATATAAAAGATAATGTGCTTTTTGGACGTCTCCCGAAAAATTGCGTAAAACATACGGCAATGCCGCATGAATCACAATGATTGGTTTACTTAATATGTGGGAAATAGTTTTTACTACAATCATACGACTCAATAAAAATAGTTAAAATTTTGTTGTTGTGAATTTCTTTTCAGGGCAAAATGATATTTAGAAATTTTTTTCTCAATGATAGTAAATTTGTTATAAATAGTCATAAGTATCTTAGGTCAGAATAAAAATAATTCATAATGCGGTGAGTGATAATGATCATTTTAGAGTTAATAGGAAATAGGTACATCAACAAATTTCTTATATGCTCACATATTTCAGATACAGAAATGTGTGCGCTTGTCCCCGACTGTACGACCAGTTCCTCCTTAATTGAACAAAGTGCGTAGTTGATTCTTCTTATTCACATTAATTTTTTTTAATATATAATCTCGTAGCTATTAACATAACAAGAATATTATGCGATTTCTAATACCGAGGATGTTGCTAAGCGACGAGGTGAAACCGAGTCTCTTTGAACATCCAAGGGGGTTTAATGACCAGTTGCAACGCTTCCACTTAAATTTTAAGTTTTTCTTAAATGAACAATATCGAATCAAAATAAAATTGTAAACGTAGAAATATCATTGCTGTCATTAATTCGATTTGATATTTTTCATTTAAGTGACACTTAAAATTTAAGTGGAGACTGTGCAAATGGCCATTAATCGCATATATTTGCGTTATATTCAAAGCTTAATCGTATCATCAACGACAGCGATGTTCAAACAAATCAACAATTTTATCTGTCCATCAGTTGACAATTCGCATATTATGGAAAGTATTGATGTTATTATGGTTGTGTCTAACGTATTAAGTCCGTAACTAATGAATTATAACTATCTAACGTATTATAAATATAACTAACGCTAACGTATTATGTTGTTGATAATTATCAATAAATGTTGCATAATAAAAGATAATAACAGTTGATGGTACGATTAGTTAGTCCGGTAGATGAGTTTTTACGGTACGAGTAAGATGTTTCCGAACGAGGCGACGAAGGAGCCGAGTTAGGAATTTCGAAACAGTACCGTGAAAATCCTCTACCGGACGAATGACGTACAACATTTCATACCTGTGTTGCATTTTTGGTCCAAAGTTTGCACCCATTCTTTATATATCTTTTCTAAATACAATCAGGTCGTCTTGGTCTCAATACAAAAATTAAATTTCAGTCCGGAAAATGAAACATTACGGTATTGTTCTACTTTACAATCCTGTAAAGTAGAACAATACCGTAATGTTTGACCTTCCGTTGCTGTTACGTACTTGTTCCGAGTGTTTGTATGCAGGACAAACGCGGTATAATGTATTTTAAATAATTATGTTTTTAAAATAATTAATTAGATTGAATCGGATTGATTTTATAAAGATATAATTACATGATAAAATTTGCAAATTTCAATGACATTACTAGATTACTAGAAACATTTGAGATAAAAACACGGAACACTCATCTCCTATAACATTTACTTATTTGAAGTGTTCTATTTTAGGCCAAATTACAATATTTGTTCTATAATCAATAATTAATATTTTGTTTACATCCATTATCTTTATTATCAAGAATTTGATAAATATTCGCGATATGGATATGGAACATCACTAGGTACTTCACAGGTGGGGATTAGCTTTGTGGCTTTTAGTATTTAGCGAAAGTATTTAGTTTGCTAAAAACTGTCGAACAGACGTGTTATCAACGTTCTTATCTAAGACGTTTATTGTAATAAGGTAATAAATTTATAATTTACACATTTACAGCTTAATTTGTCAGTTTAAATCATGATAATACACATTATATAGTATATGACAGGGTTTATTCTAAGCGTTTTTTTCACTGCACATACCTACCATATAATGAACACTTTATTTATACAGTGCAATATTTTCAATTTTCTTTCGGAGAAAGGATTTATTATTGAAAAAAGAAAGCAGTTAAAAATAGTATATTATATATTGAGGGACTAAAGTGCATGATTTAATCCTGAGGGTGAAGTTTATTTCACGAGCCGAAGGTGAGGGAAATAATCACCTGAGGGATTAAAGGTACTTTAGTCCTGTGGTATATACGCTATTTTTTGCACTTCATCCTCAAACGAATGCAAAATAGTTTTAAAGAATACACATTTTGTAATTTTGACAGTAAATTTTATGACAAATATTTATATTGTTACCATAGATACTCTGTAACAAATAGCACGTATTTACTTGGCAACGGGATTAATTAATTCAATTCCTTGACAACGGGATTAAATATGAAAAATAATCCCTTGCGATCAAATTTAGAACCTTAGTCTCTAAAATAAAGACTAAAGAAGAGTTTTAGTCCCGGAAGTGCAAAAAATATAATAAGAAAAGAAAATGCGCTGCCGGCGAAATTTTTTTTTTTTGGTAAAATTTAATTTTTTAAAGTTGAGCTTTTCTCTCTTATGTGCAAAACTAAATAAAAATTAAGGTAATTTTGCGCATTTCAGAATCACCATTCACAATTTATTATATATTTTTATGATGAATTTAAATAATAACAATTGAAAAATATAGTTTTCTTGTATTTATCTTGCACAAATTTAAAATTCCTACTGCACTTTTTATTACTCCCCCGACCTATGTAATAGAGGACAGTATATTGTAATCGTCATTTTTTGACAGTTTGAGATTTTAACGATTTTCAAAAAATCATCATTTAAAAAAATGTCGGTCTGTGAGTCTGTGTGTCTGTCTGGATGTTGGATAACTTAAAAACGCGTTGGAATTTTGGACTGAAATTTTATATTTAAGATCTTGGGCCAAAAACTAACTTCACGTTCGGTAATGAGCTTTATTAAACCAGTGGTACAAAGTTTATAAACTTAACTTTTTTATTTTTATTATAATACTATCGTGTGTGGTATCAAATTAAAGATCTCGGAAAAATAATTCTAGTAGAAAAATAAAAATAACATTTAAACTATCGTCAATTTTTTTTTATAAATTATTTAAATTGTACCCAGGTCAAGTAAAGCTCTCGGGGAGATAAGTTTAGTAAAAATGTAAAAAATGACATTTTTGCTATTTTCAATTGTTTTTCCAAAAATTATTCAATTTTTTTCAAGTATTATCAAATTAAAGCTCTCTTGGAAAAGAATCTAGCCGAAGAATCAAATACAATTTTTAAACGATGATCAGTTGTTTTTCGCATGTTATTCAAATTATGCCGAACTTGGTGTCAAGTTTAATAGTTCGGGAAAAATATCAAATTAAAATTTTGCTGAATAAAGCGTAAAATTAAAGCAAGTTATTAAAACTTAACATATAGTCGGGGAAGTGCTGTGGTGGCCACAGCAGATTTTTTCCACAGCACATTTTATGTCCAGCTGCACGTTAGAATAATCCCTGATATAATTATGATATCGGAATACCCGCTGTGTCCAATTGCCGCTTGTAATAACGTATGTCGAGAGACTACTGCTATTTCGACACAGAGGCAATTTGATTTGACCCAGTGGAAATCAGGCACAACAGTAGATTTCACGTACCAAAACCGAGTTTGTGTGGCTCTAGTACGGTTTTGTTAGCTTTGTTAGTGTAGTAAATACCAAAACCGAGTTTGTGGGGCTCTATTACGGTTTTGTTAGCTTTGTTAGTGTAGTAAATACCAAAACCTATGCCCGATTGCCAGTAGTTTCTCGACATACGTTATTACAAGTATGTAAGTGGTGGGGATGCGTTTTGGCACAGTGGCAATTTGACATTGCGGCAATTGGACACAGCGGGTATTTGACATTACGGCAATTTGGCGCAGTGACATGCACCCTCAGCGATTACGTGATGTGGATGTCTATGTTTGTGTACAAGTGAATTTCTCTAAATATTCCAAATTTAATAAAAGAATGTGTTCGAATGAAGGTGGCAAATCACTGTATATTTTCGACATTAAAAAGAAACAACGATTACTCTATTATAGGTAATATTTAACGTAAACGACGTGTAAAAATCGGTAAAAATATCAGCAAATAATTTTTAAACATTTTCGAACACTATATTTCAATATTTCACTACTAAAAATTTCTATTCCCAGCCATATTATTATTGGACCTCGAAAGTATATTATATTTTTCACAAGAACAAAATGAATCAACTTTATCAAAAATACGATTTATTATTACACGTGAATAAAATGTAATCGTTGTTAGTTAGTGACTCCATAAAATTCAATGTTGTGCTTAATTGTATATTGTGTATCAAGTGTCGAAATAAGCATTTTACTTGCGACTATCGATAAAATCTCATCCAGTTTTTTTTAAACTATCGATCTACCGATAGTAACAACGATAGTTTTCCCACCTCTATTGGTTACATTAATACTGTCATTTATTTACCTCACTGCAAAAGTACCAATATTTTATAATTACTAAATAATTCTAGGTGATAAGTGAAGATATTATAGAAACTATTCAACTTATATGATTTCCATTTTCCATTACTAGGTATATGCCGGGTGTAGAATTTTTTTCTGACCTATATAGGAAATAGGCTGTCCGAAAAGTATCAGGCCTTATTTTTTTTGCGAAAACCTGATGGATTTGAATCAAGCGATTTTGCATGAGCCGACCTTGAACCTTCGTGCGCATGCATGAATTTTTTCCCGCCTGTCTATAGCATCTGTTGCTGACAAACAGTATTTAAGTAAAGTAGTGTTTTTTTTTCTCGTCGCATTTTCATTGCTTCCACTGTGACGACTAGGATTTGGCTTCCGGGTCGTACCCGTACACCCAGGACTCGTCACCAGTGATTATGGTGTTCATGAAGTTGAGGTCACTGTTTGCGGAGTCCATAATGTCCTGTGGCCCTATGGGACTTCAACATGAAGTTGCTCCGCCGTCAGCAGCTTCGGCACGAATTTCGCCGCCACTCTGTTCAAGTCTCACAGGGCATGCTAGACTCCACAAACAGTGACCACCCCGAATTCATGAACACCATAATCACTGGTGACGAGTCCTGGGTATACGGGAACGACCCGGAAGCCAAATCCCAGTCGTCACAGTGGAAGCAATGAAAAACCGACGAGAGCACTAAACACTACCTCACTCAAATGCTGTTTGTCACTTTGTCAGCAACAGACGCTATCGACAGGCGGGAAAAAATTCATGCATGTGCACGAAGGTTCAAGGTCGGCTCATGCAAAAGCGCTTGATTCAAATCCATCAGGTTTTCGCAAAAAAAATAAGGTCGGATACTTTCCGGACAGACCGTCACAGTGCAAGCAATGAAAATGCGACGAGAAAAAAAAACACTACTTCACTCAAATACTGTTTGTCAGCAACAGACTCTATCGACAGGCGGAAAAAAATTCATGCATGCGCACGAAGGTTCAAGGTCGGCTCATGCAAAAGCGCTTGATTCAAATCCATCAGGTTTTCGCAAAAAAAAGGCCTGATACTTTTCGGACAGCCCTCGTACAACGTTAAAATTTTAATTTCGCTCTGTTTTTACCTATTGCTTTTAGAGCCAAACGGTAAATACAAAAGATGTTCAGAATAAAAAAACTGCATCCAACGAGCCCTTATTTATTGATATAAAACGTTCCTGTCACGAGATAAACGTAAATTAAATTTGATATATTTGAGCTGTTTACAGAGTGCCATGAAAAATAAAATGAATTAGTCAGATCAAAAAAATAAACACTTCAATTAATTACGATAAAATGTACCTTAGGAAGAAAAGAAGGAAAATAAAATAATTATTTATTTATTTTTTTGATTAGAAAATCAGACTGACGGAATAAATATTTTTGTTTTGTTTATTTTTACTTGGCAGTCTGAAACTAGCCTAAATTGTTAATTTTTAATTCATGTTTATTTCGTGAAAGAAATCGATTTGAACAAAAAATTAAGCTTATTCGATGCAGTTTTTTATTATCAACATCTTTTGTATTTACACTTTTACTCTAAAATTAATAGGTAAAATCTTAGAGCGAAATTAAAATTTTAACATTGTATTTCCTATAGGTCAGAAAAAAATTCTACACTAGATAGATTAATAATTTTATTGAATAATAGTTATTTACGTATAGAGCGCCGCGCCGAAAGAAAATGATTACGCCTGCGGACGAAGTTTAAAGCCTCCAAGGGTGTAATCTGTCTTTCAGCCTAAGGTACGTACAATGTTTTACGCACAACTTTATCAAAATACTTGAGTTTAATCGTGATTACTTTTTAAAAACAAGCAAAAATATTTATTAGTAGACCAAGTTGTATAAACATACAATTTTGATACAGTTGTGCGTAAAAACTATTTTCCCACGACCATATACGATACTAACAGTTTCCAAACCTAGCTACGAAAATAATCAATATCATAACATCCGTTCAACTCGTTCGATATGTTATCGAACAGGTCTTATCGCCACAGTTTAAATTTCTGTTTTACCTTTTAGTAGGCGTATGTTTCTGACATTTGATAATTTTTTTCTGTTATTAAGTATTATTGCATCATTCCATTAAAATGAACAAACACGACATTAAAAGTTATTTATTCTCACAAAAATTAAAGTACCTAGTACTTTTGCTGTATCTGGTATAATTTAAAATTTTAAATAAAATTTATATTCTTGGATATTGAAAATATTGTATTCCATGATTGTAGTACCTATATTTGTTTTCTCGTAAAATAAAAATTATGGCAGTGTTAGTTGACATTAAAATAGGTATATTTATGAATAAAATGTTTAATATTTATGGTCGTGGGAAAAATAGTGTACACAAGGAAATTGTCTATCGAATGTTTGTGCGACGAGGTTTGTGAGATTTCCGAACTCGGCAAGCCTCGTGCGTCATCATTCTGACTCACACGATATCAATTACTTTCCTCGCTCATTATGTAATATACTATTATTAAGGAAAAAAATATTTAGAGGTTATATTAGAGGTGGGGCGAACGATTCGATTAATCGATTCAGAATCGATTCGCATAAATTTCACTGCGAATAGATTTATGAGTAATATCGATTATTAAAAAGCTATTTGAAATTATAATTTGGAAGTAAAAATTTTTATTTAAAAAGCTTGGTTTATTTCATTTATTAATATATTATATTATTTTCTCTCTCTTTCTGATGTGAAATTGGTACGGGTACGGTTACGGTTGGTACCTACTTGGCTGGTTGCACGTTGCAGCTTGCATGTTTATGTTGGTACTTGTCTTAAATTTGAAAATATGACAAATGAAAATGCAATGGCGTTGTATGTTTGCTATTTTTATTAGTTATGTTTATGAATGTCAACTCGATTTCTTATTATTGTTTAATTATCTATTAGAATATTGATATTCTGACTTCTTTTTATCGTTTTGTGTTGTAATACAGCTACAAATCAAACATGTAAGTTTATAATATTACAGTATTCTTTAACCTTACAGTGATATTTATATTAATTTTATTGGTTATTTTTCTTAGGCCACCAAAGCGAAGTATATATTGGACCTTTTTTGATGATGTGGACACGAACGGAAAACAAGCGAAGTGTGAGATATGCAAATTAGTGGTGTCATATTCGGGCAATTCCACCAACTTACGACAACATTTAGTAAGACATCATCGCTCACATTATGATTCCCTTCAAGATGACAACGAATTTAATAAAACAAAACAACAACGTCTGGACTTTTTCACAACAAAGAATAATATAAAATATCCATGTAACAGCAATGCAGCACAAAATATCACAAACAAAATTGCAAATATGGTAGCGAAGGACTTCCAACCATTTTCTATTGTGGAAGATTCAGGGTTTATAGCGTTTCAGCAAACTCTTGACCCTAAATTATGTAATGCCAGGCAGAAGAACAATTAGAGAAGCTGTTCTTCGCTTGTATGATGAAGAGAAAACAAAATTAAAAAACACATTAAATGATTTAAAAACTCATGTACACGTTACAACCGATATGTGGACTGATACACAAAAAACGTTAAGTTATAGTACTGTTACAATTCATTTTATTAAAGAAAATTTGGAATTGAAAAACTTTAATTTGGCCACAGAATATTTTCCTGAAAGACACACGGCATTGAATATAAAAAACAATTTAATAAAGTGTTTTGAGGAATGGGGTTTAAAAAACCATATTTATTCTGTTACAACAGATAATGGAGCAAACGTAGTAGCTGCAATTAAACAAAGCGAATGGATTCACTATCCGTGTTGCCATACACTAAATTTAATTGTAACTCATATTTTTAAATCCAGTTGTATTGCTGCATCTGAATTAAAAAAACAACAGCAAAATCAGAACATGAAGCCAACAACTATAAAAAAAGAAGTACCAACACGTTGGAACTCAACACTTTTTATGCTGGAAAGTATAAACAATTTAAAAAACATTTTACCGCAAGTTTTAGCTTCAGTTAATTTGGGACGGGATATTTCAGTACCAACTATGGTATTTCAAGATTGGGACAGGATTGCGCAATTAATTGCGTTATTAAAACCATTTAATTTAGTCACTGTAGAAATGTCGTGTGAAAAGTATGTTTCTGCAGCAAAAATAATTCCAATTTCAAAATGTTTGCAAACAGAACTGCGAAGGTTTCAAAACGAGGACGAAGATATGATGAAAATCCGAAACAGACTACTCAATCAATTGGAAATTAGAATGGGACACTACGAGAGTGAAATAAAATACGGTATTACAACATATTTGGACCCCAGGTTTAAAAACATCCCATTTTCTTCACTTGAAATTGTGCAGAAAATTAGAAGATACGTAAAGGGGGATGTAGAAAAAGAAAAAACATGCAGGATGTGCAATGAAAATAAAGAAAACGAATTAATTCCAGTGGAAGAAGCACTAGATGTAATAGAACGGAACAATAATACGAGTGTTACGGAGGAAGATTCACTCTGGCAGTCTTTTGATAAAAAAACAGCCACTTTAAACACTACACAAAAAGATGTTGTTAGTAGAAATAAAACGGTACGAGGGTATGCCACTTTTGGAAAGACGGGGCGACCCATTATTATGGTGGAAAAACCAGGGAAATATTTTTTCAAATTTAAAAAAACTGGCAATAAAACATCTATCTAGACCTGCAACTTCAGTTCCTTCAGAACGAATGTTTTCGAAAAGTGGCATGATATTATCGAAGCGACGAGCACAACTTAGTACAAGTGTGGTAAACCAGCTTGTGTTTTTAAACACAAATTTACAGTAGTTTTAAGTTTGTTTCTTTGTTTTGTGTTAAATACGTTTTTTAAAAGAGTTTTTTTTTATTTTTTATATATATATATATATATATATATATATATATATATATAGTTATGACAACTATTCTTTATATATAATAGTTCTAAGTTTATCTGTCATTATTTATGTACCTGAATAGGTTTTTTTTTATGTGATATTTGAATAAGTTTTTTTTATACATACCTGAATTGGTTTTTTTTTTATGTGATATTTGACGAAGTTTTTTTTATACAATAATATTTTTTACAAAGTTTTATGTATGTGATGTCTTCATACTTGTATGAAAATACCTATAAATAAATAGACTGATATTTAATAATAGTATATATTTCATGTTTATTGATATTTTGTGCACGGATACCTGGATACCTATTTTTAAATTATTTACAATTATTATAAAATCGAATCGATTATATCGATTATTTTTGTATCGAATCGATTCATGAAAAAAATCGTTCGCCCCATCTCTAGGTTATATACTGAAATTTGTACGTTGTTAGGTTTGACGTTTGGGACGATTTACATTACTGGTTAAATTTAAAGCATTTATTTCTAGTTTTCAATGAATAATTTGTATATTGTGCAACTAGGGACGAAAGTGGAGTTTTTCCAACGAGTGCTAAGTTGTCAACACGAGCGAAGCGAGGGCTGCCACCGCACGAGTCGGAAGAACACTTTTGTTCCGAGATGCACACGATAACTTTGCCAATACCTGCACCGAAAAGCAGTTAGAAGTTGAAGAAAAGTATAAACCGGATGATGATAACATTGGAAACATTTTATTTTCGTATTGTACCAATATTGCAGTCAATAAGTGTGGCGCCTGAATCAAAAATACAAATTTACAGAAATATTCCTCACAAAATACCGGTTCTGTTGGTACCCTCGCATGTGGCACTCCGTTGGTAGAATAGTTTCCGTGGACCTGGCTGGGATAGCTCTCCGGCCGACTTGCTCGCGCGCTTGTGGTTATGTGCCCGGGTAGCGCGGCTAGATAGCTTACGTACCTTGCGTAGGGGTTACCGTGATCAACAAGGCGGTTCTCCCATGGTGAGGCTCTCCCATTGGGCTGGCCCCTGCGAACCTGCGATTATTCGTAATCGTAATGCGAATAATTCGGCCAGCATATAGCGGGAGGCAAAGTACTTTTTTCTATTTGGCGTTCACAAAGTTAACTTTGTGAAACGCAACTGAATGTCGCTAGAGCTCACTTTGTGACACGCAACATATTTTTATAGAAGGTTGGTATTGCTAGTATCAGATCAGTATCAGATGACATTTAGTTCAATTGTTAAACGTCAAACTTCAGAATTGACAAATTTCAGTATAACCTCTAAATATGTTTTGCTTAATTAATTACTTTTTATTCAATAAAATTAATGAATCTAGAAATTGAAAACATATAAGTTCAATATTTTCTATAATATCTGTACTTATTACCTAGAATAGTTCAGTAATATATACTTTTGCAGTGACAGTGACAGTTAAATAAATGGCAATATTAATATCACTAAGCAAAACGTTACACACATAAATTTCCCTAAATCGACTTGTGTATATTGTGGCAGTATAATTTAAATTTTAATAATAAAACGACGCCAAATAGAAAAAATAGTATAAAGAACTCATTTTATAAGACTTTTTTCGCACTTGTTCTTTAGTAAACTCGCCCGAGGGCTCGTTTTACTAAATTTGAACACGTGCGAAAAAATTATGTCTTATAAAACTTGTTCTTTAATATACTATTCTATACGACTGTTATAGAATGTTATCATTCTTACATCATTTTCAATTACGGAATGGTACATTGTATCACTTGTTACGGAACGGATTCATTCCGTCACTAGTGATGGAATGAAATGTGGCGAGTTATAATAATTTAACTTTATTCAATGTTTTTGGTAGGTGGGTAGCTTTAAAATACGTTTATATTTATTAATTTTATGTAGAATATTATTTTATAAATACATATATTTTTATTTTAATAATTTTAGGTTATATTCTTTAATGCAATTAAATTTATAGTCGTAGAGAAAGTATAGTCTACAACACGTTTGTAATGGCTATTCAACTCTCGTGGAACCGCGAAACTCGCCTACAAATTTTCCACTCGAGTTGAATATGCTTCATTCCACACTTGTTGCAGAATATACTATTCTTCCCTATATGAAGTATGTTTGTGTGTTGCAGGTGTATTGGTGGCTAGGCTAAGCCATGCGGTGCGGGCTGCTGGCGCTGTGCGCACTCCTAGCGTGCGCCGGCGCCACTGCGCCTCGACCGCGCCGCAACCTCACCGTGGGCTACCTGACCGCCATCAAGGGCGACCTGAGCGACCGCCAAGGGCTCGCGGTGTCCGGCGCGCTCACGCTGGCGCTGCACCACGTCAACAGCGACCGCCACCTGCTGCCCCACGTCAACCTCGTGCTGCGCTGGAACGACACCCGCGGCGACGTGGTGCTCGCCACCAGAGCCATGACGGAGATGATCTGTGACGGCGTCGCCGTGTTCTTCGGGCCCGAGGGCACGTGCCATGTGGAGGCCATTGTGGCGCAGTCCAGGAATGTACCGATGATTAGTTATGTAAGTAATCTATTGTTCTTAAGGTCGAGTGGCAATCAAGCGATCGTAGTTTTTTAAGTTGTTGTTGGAGAAAACAATGTTGTTGGTTGATTTCAAAGATGAAGAGGAAGAGCTTTTACTTCTCTTGATGCTAGATTCCATCAGAAATAACCCCCATGATATCTTCTGCACCAGAGAAGAGGAAGGTTTTCAAAATATACTATAGCTGATTTCTTAACTAAATGGACCAATATGAAGTTGGAATGCTAAAACTAATCGTTTTTGATTGGCTGATGTAACATCAGTTTTACACCACACAAACGAATGTTCTCCATCTTGTCTCGTCAGCTGTTGTCAGTGACTGTATCGAGTTTGCCCGCTGATAGGTCAAATTTAATTTTGCCGCCAAAAAAATCTAGTGATATTTTTCTCGTATTTACACAGTGTAAATACGGCTCAGCGAGACAACTTCAGATTGCTCCGATTAGTTAAGAAATCAACTACAATTCAGAGACATCTTTTAAAAGATGACAGCAAGTTTAGAAGTTTTTTTCGCCTCAACATTAATCACTTTAACTTTGTGTGTGAAAAATACCTGAAGAAACAATCGTGAGGATTTATCAGACTCCCTATAAGCGCGGAAGAAAAGTTTGGGTAAACATTTGGGATCATATCAAGAAGGATGTTGTCCTACAAATTCACTCAATAGAGAATAATCCATATTTCGCAAGAAAATAACCTAAAGAATAACCACAACCACGTTCAATTTGCTGCGACACGCGACAGCCGCGTCGCAAGTGTCGCTCAGCCGCTTCTGTCGTACGAATTGATTGACAACGGGCTCATTTATTTCTATGTTAACATTCTCCACACATTATTTTATCTACGAGGGTGAATTGAAAGTATCCGGAATGGACAACTGACTTTTTTTTCAAATATTTTTATGTCGTTGTCGTAGCCACTCTCAACTTTCAACTGGATCTGTCATTTAGTCTGACTTTAATGACCATTTTAGTGTCAGTAGATTGTACGTTTAGAAAAAGGGATAGAAAAGAAATTATTTGTTTTTGATGTTAGTACACGTTGGTTTGTTTTGATGTTGAATGGCTGATTTTTCTCTGGATTAGATACAAACTGATTTATCTATTTGAAATATTTGCGAAATTGTATGTAAACATGTGTTATTTGTGTAATATTATATTATACTTTTATTGAAGGATGAAAAAGTATATTTTTGTGACTTGTATGCTCCATTTTAATAAATACTCTAAATCTAAATGTCAAAATTTTACCGAAGCGTTAATTTTGGAAAATACCCTAAATGCCGTTTACAAGTGAGTAATAAGTAAAATATTTTTGCAGAAGAGATAAAAACTTGGGACCCTTATTTTTTATTTTTACAAAATTTTTATCAACAGGTCGCAAAATTATTAATGAAAATTGAATAATATGTGATGTGTGACGTACAATGCTGCCATATCTCCTTCTATACAAAATTATGACGTTAAAATTTCTTTCTGAATTTACTAGAAACATATCATTTTTACCTTCCGCCATACCTGTAAAGAAGGTATTGGAATATGGAATCATACTAAAAATCGGGTAGTGAGGTTTTAGTGGATGAGCACAAATTAGGATCCTTGCATCTCATTTTTGTATGGATGTACTATGCCAGCGGATTTACGTAACTCGGATAACTCAAATACTTCAGTAATATTATTAAAAAAATTTGATATTTGACATTTTACAATTGTATACAAATTGAAAGAGCTGATTAGATTTTGGTACAAATATATTAACCGGAAGTGGTATTTTTCGAACATTTAACATTTGAACAAATGTATTTTTTGTAATTTTGTAATACATACTTTATAAAATAGTTTTTTTTTATCTGGTCGCATTAAAGAATTGTAATAAATTTTCAAAATTAAATTTATCAGATAAAATGCTTAAACCTTGTAATCGTCAAAATCGACAAATTTGCATATTCGTGTTTTTATCATTTTACTAATGATTTGTTTCTGCGTAAAAAATATCGACAGGTGACATTAAACGTCATACGTGAGTAAGTACGTATGTAATCAAATATTGTAGTGATTGTCAAGGAGGGTGATTGTACATTTTTGTAAAAAAATCAATTTTCTAGACAAGGCGGAAGGGTTTTGTGCTGGCCACATCAGATTTTTTGTATTATTTTTACTTCTCGCCTCGTGTTCTATAACAGTGGTATTGTGACTGGTCAAAATTTTAACCATTTAAAGGTTTTGTTTTATACTGGACCAAGAAAAAAATTGTGGTTAACCTAAAAATTCTCTCAGCACTGATGAAGGGTTAATAAAACTCGAAACGTGTGCTTATTGCAGAAATGTATTAATTATTGTACTTCATCCGTTGAACTTTCTATATATTTATCATATTACTGGATACTGGATACGACAACTTCAAAAGTTAATATTTTTATTCAATTGAAATATATTTTTATAACCATTTTTCAGTGTTTAGATTTGTATCCCCTTGTCAAAATGTTCTAAATCCGCCACTGGTTAATTCTTCTCAAGATGTTGAGAGACAGAAGAGAGCAATAATAATGCAACTCAGATAAGGGAATGATAAAATAGGAGGACGTGTATTATAGCTGTATTATTGGTTCGTAGAAAGTAGTAAATCATAGGCTACCACTCCCCATTTTGCTGATCGTAGTGTCATCTCTTGTCTTGAAATAGAATAAATTGCCTATCGCCTAATCTTAAGGCGCTACACTTGTAAATCCAGAAGATTAACAATTTGAACGATTCTGGCAGTATTATAAAAAAACTTCAAATTGAAATTTAACATGAAGAATCATGACTCATTAGTGAATCAATAAATGCAAATTATTAATTGCTGTGACATCAATTAGCAAAACTCGGAGCTAATTTTTATCATTTAATAATCCATATTATACGTTGATTAATGCACAAAAATAAAAAATTTCTTTCGAAATCGATAATATACATTAGTCGGAAGACGGGTATAGAGATATTTTTTAAACAGTTAACCCATTGAGTATTGATTGTAATAATTTATGTAAAACTCGCATTTTTAGTAATTTTTAGCAATTATTTAACAAAATACGACAAGGTTTTTTGTAAATTTCATTCTATATCCATGTAAAGGTGTGTTTTCGTTAGCGCGTTTAGCGGCAACGTCTAGCGGCTGCGTCTGGCGGCTACGGCTAGCGTTCGCTTGTACTGTTTTCGTTCAATGTCTGCGTCAAGCGTCTATATTTTAGTTGTTTAGTGTTGAGGAGTTCAGTGCATTACTACTTTTGCCGAATTGCAGTTATACTATGCCCACCGAACAGATAGAGTAGATGCTCCTCCCACAAATGTGCGCGAAATTGAAATACGGTATTGCTATTGGTAAGCCAGTTTTACACTGCTAGGCAAACTCAACTGCTGACATCGGTCATCAAAAAAATCGTTCGTAAATAAAAATTGTACTTCATATTTCTTTTAAAATTATGTTATATATATAAATGATAAAATATATAATTCTTCCATATTTATTTCAAATAAAACTATTTAATTTTTTTGCTTTTTAAAATTTGTTGCTTGTAAAGCCTACTTCTGCGCACATTGTACTGCGCAGTTTTGGCTCTGCCCACTAGTTTTATTACTCTATGTGTTCGATGGACATAGTATAGTAGCATAATGGCAGCTATTAAAAAGTCAATTGTAGCATTTATAGCGCTTGAAGATGAGAAAGAAGAAGATATGTTACAATTACTGCAACGATAAGGAACTAGCAATTTATACAAAACTTGAAAAGACGAAGGTTACTACGTACAAATTATTAATTCATAAACATTTAATGTTGAGTGAAGAAAAGTTTAGACAGTTTATGCATCACAGCATAGGTATTTTATTTTCATATATTATAATATTATAGACGGAATATTTAGAAGATAGTTGCTTTTTGAATAATTAACTATTCTATTAAATATAGCTATACAAAATTTTAATGTAATAGGTAGTGCCTAATTACCACTTTTTGTTCTAATGTTTGTACTTATTTTTCTCCAAATATTATCTTTGATTTGAATATCTTTATAATCTTTGGATTCAAAATCATACAAAGCACGATATTTTCTGACATTTTCAATTAGAAGCTCATCCAATTCCGGTGAAAATTTTTTAAAAGGCATTTGAATGTCTAATTTGTGGAGCTCCTAGTACCACCAGACGCTGCGTCTAGCGATTTGACTGCTCACAGAGCAGTCTGTTCGCAGCCGCTGTGCGTTCGTTTTTCAGACGCAGCCGCTGTACGTCGCAACCAAAACGGTTCTATAGAATTCCATTGAAGCAGTGCTCGCCACCAGACGCCGCCGCTAGACGCGCCAACGAAAACACACCTTAAGCACAACCTATAAGTACATCATTGTAAAATATGAGACCATCGATTTCAAATCCAAAGTCACAAAATGATTTATTGTTACATGCTTTTTTGCTTTGCATTTGGTAGCAAGAGATGGGCTTAAGGGGGAAACCGGTGACCAAAAGCGTTCGAATTACATTGTTGAAAAATCCTAACAAGAATTCTATACATTGTTGTTGTTTGTTGTTATGCTAAATAATTAATTATTACAATGTTGCAAAAGTTCTCGGTTCCTTCCTACTTATTCGGAGAATTTACGTAGGTATAGTATAAATATATTTCATCTACCTAATAATCATTAGCGTTTATTAGGGCGTTATTGCAGTCACACAATGGTCAAAACCACAAGCCTGAGATGCGCCAGAGCATACAATACAACCTTGGTATGGTAATAAGCTTCGAAAAACTCTTACTTTACCAGTGGAACACTGGGGGTAAAATATATACTCGGGTTAATAAATATGGCAAATACTGAACTGTTCGACTATATTTCTTATCTGCGGGCTAATCTTAAACGATTGCGGTTTTGGGCATTGTGTGACTGCAATAAGCATTTTATGATTATTAGGTAGATGTTCTGTACTTGAACTATACCTATTTCTTTATTTTCTTTCAGTTTGTAAACTGCCAATGTGTCACTGTTACTTGAATATTGTTATATGTTCATTGTTTTTATTTTACAACGAGATACAACAATATAATTTAATTTTTTGCATTCTTTGTCGGCCCGAATGAGATTTAGATGTCAAATTTCGCCACCTAAGGTGTATTCATGAAATAAATTATTGTTATTATCTACTTAAAATACAACAAAAACTTTTGAATTTTGTAATTCCAGGCAAAAACAGGGTTGCATTATTGCGCCATCTATCTACCGAAAGCCGCTGCTAAATTAAGTGTAACCTCTAGCAAAATAGGTCAATTAAATTACGACATCTATAGAGCATAAATTGTAACAGCTACCAACTCAATATTTTTTCAGATGACTGACGACAGTGCCATCTAACGAGCTAGAAACAAATAAATCGGATCCCATTTTCCCTTAAGGCCAGGCGATAGGCAATTTATATTGTTTCTAAGACAAGAGATGGCACTACGATCAGCACCAAATGGGGAGTTGTAGCCTATGATTTACTTCTTTCTACGAACCAATAAGAATACAGCTATACACGTGATTCTATTTTATCATTCTTTTATCTGAGTTGCATTGTTATTTCTCTCTTCTGTCTATCAACATTTACCAGTGGCGGAATTAGAAAATTTTGAAAGGAGGGTGTGTTCAAATTTATAAAAGTTTTTTCAAATTTACTTAAATTTTTAAAAAACTTTTCACTCTTCAAAAAATACCACTTCCGGTTAATATATGCCGTGACGTCATAATTTTGTTTAGGAGAAAGAGATATGGTAGCATTCTACGTCACATCACATATTATTCAATTTTAAATAATAATTTTACGGCCTGTTGTTAAAAATTTGGTGAAAATAAAAAATACGGGTCCCAAGTTTTTATCTCTTCTTCAAAAATATTTTTTTTAAACATGCAAGTACCTACCACATATTTGAATAAATTTATTCGTGTATGTACATGTGCATACATAAAATTATAAGTGCGTTAGATAGGTATATACGACATTCCTGTAGCGAGCATGTTTCTTGAATTGACAGCAGCTAGGCTATGCTTCTTGCTCTTGGAGGCTGGCTGAGAGTCTTCCTCGTAGACTTCAAGAAACTCCTCGCCACGGCGAAGTCGTCTGGGTAGCTGAGTTGTCTGATTCTTCTAACTTGTCAAATACGTCAGATTTGCTCGAGTGCGTTGCTGACTCAAACGACTCTGACGCATTTTGACAAGTAGATGAGTCAAACGACTCTGACTTTAGTCGTTTGACTTGCCCCCTTTATGTTTCTTGTGGCCGAAGGCTATTTTTCCATGGCCGGAGAAGTAGTTAAAGCGGAGTAGACGTTAATAATGGTCATTCCTGGATCTGTGTAGGCTGATACTAAGGAGAAACAGTTGTTGGTTATTAAATTAACTCCCAATTCAAATCTAGAAAATTTATACGTAATAAAATTCCTGCATTACAAGATTCATTCACCGGAAAATGCTAATCTAGAATTTTAGATTTGGCATGCATGCAAACACTGGAAGATGCAAATCTAGAAAACTATAGTTTGCCTCTTCAACACAAGGGTTAATACAAATTAATTTGAACTGTACTAAATGAACCCAATATCTACCATTCTTGAATTCACATACTCGGTTTTGACTATAACTTTTCTAGATTTGCATCTTCCTGTGTTTTCATTTATGCCAAATCTAAAATTCTATTTAAATTTTTTTGTGAATCTTTTGAAGCAGGTATTTTATTGATTATTGTTAATAAATTTTCTAGATTTGCATCTTTGGGTGTTGAATTTTCTTTGTACGAACGTTCTAGAATTTTATTTTCTGGAGCTGTGCCCTGTGGACCAATCCTATAATTTCACGAAATAAATTTCTCATTATTATTAACATATTCTTCCAGCAATAAAATTTTAAAACAATAATAAATGTAAATAAAAAATATCAACTTATAGAACCTCTTTATTCGTTTATCATGGGATCACTTCCCTTGGGAATACTTTATACAGGTTGGTGGAGGTGAAATGCGAACATAGGGAAATATATGACAATGGAGTTATCATGCTAGGCATCTTGATTTACATGGAATAAGTACTGTCAATGTCAAAGTACCTGTCATATTTAATTTAATTTAATTTATTGAATCAATCCAACAGGATTTTCGGAAAAAATTAATGCACATGAGATGTTATAAGTGAGAATACGTGAAACAAATTACTGTCAAAAGTGTTCAAAATTATAGGACTTTACGGTATTATTACATTACGAGCGAGGAAAGTGATTGATATCGTGTGAGTGAGAATGTTTACGCACGAGCTTGCCAATAGACACTTTCCTGAGAGTTGTGTACACTATTTTTCCCACGACCATAAATATTACTTAAACATTTTATACATGAATACATTATACGATCATGGAATACATGATACAAGATAACAATAATACCTATAAATTTTATTAAAATTTTTAAATTATACCGGATACAGCAAAAGTACTACTTTGATTTATGTAGATAAATCACTTTTAATGTCATGTTTGTCCATTTCAATCACATATTGCAATTTATAAGGACATACTTAATGACAAAAAAAAATTATCAAATGTCAGTAGACAACTCACGCCTACTAAAAGGTGAAACAACAATTTAAACTATGGCGATAAGACCTGTTCGATAACATATCGAACGGGTTGAACAGATGTTATTTATTATATTTTTGCGTAGCTAGGTAACTGTACGGAAACTGTTTGTTTCGTATATGGTCGTGCGAAAAGATTATAGCAATAGAGTAAAATGTCAAAATATTTTTATTCCATAGTTTATTCTGAATTTCAAATAATTTCGGATAGTTTTAAATGTTTTTACGGCGCTGACGGCCCCAAGATCGGCAAAACTTGAAATAATTCAACGTTGGACGGCAACATTCAGGACATTGTGGCCGTTCTCACCCTAAAGCTGAGCGTCCACTAGGTCGGTGAAGCGACGCGGTGCGGTTTTTCAACAGATAGCCCGTCCACTGGCGCGGCGCGGCGCGGCGAAGTCGGTGCGGCACTTTGTACTTCTACATTGTTCGTGCAGTTCAGTTCAGATTCAGAAGTGAATTTCATATGATAAAAAATTATTAACTGATAATTTTGCGAAGAAGAAAGTTATATTTTTATTTAATGTACTATTTTATCAATAGTTGGTTGGATAATTAATAGTTAAAATAAAACAAAGTATTATTCTTAAGAAATAATGCTTTAATTTAAATTTTTATTTACCGTGCTAAACCCAGCTACTCAAATAAGTGAAAACAGTGATTGTTGATTGTTCTTCAATCGTTTCAACTTCACTCCACTATGAACATCTACTGTCACGAAATTCTGTCGAAAACTGTCGATGATGCCCGAAATTCATGTGCTCTCCGACTCAGTGTCGTTAGTTCCAGTCTATTAGGTAACAAGAATACACTTTGTATAGAAACCGCGCCGCGTCGCGCCGCGCTACCGACCTGGTGGATGGGGCATGGGGCTCCATTGCTTTCTATACGTTTTTCTTGGGGACGGCGCCGCGCCGCGTCGCCCCACCGACCTAGTGGACGCTCAGCTTTAGTTGTCAACGAATCAAATCACAAAACACAACGGCAAACGTTTTTCCAGTGTTAACGGTACATGTAAACTTTGCTTAAGATTATAAACGTTATTATTTTGAATATTTTTATTATAGAAACATAAATTTTAATTTATATTCGCTCCCATAATGTATTTCTTCAAAAAAAATGCAAATAAAAATTGATTTATAATTAAATTTATTGAAACTCTTTTTATGCTTATACCTGCAATTAAAACTAATTAAGTTATAAATTATACGAAATTATGACCTTAGCTGAACAATGCACTTTTCACGTGTGTTCAAAATTTAAGACTGGAGCCTCTACCCTCAACTTCAATAAATAATATAATAATTTAAAAAATTACTGACTGAAAAAAAAATCAGTTTTTGGTTTAAGCAAAATGATGTGTAACTATCATCTAAACCAAAAATTGGGCAACTTCATTTTGTATTGAGATTAATTGCTAGAGATGACTGTTTCTTGTCCCATTGAATATTTTATACAAGAATTGCGCTGTTTAACACACTTATATCGACGCATTTAACCTTTTATAAATATTTACAAAATTACTAATTAAACACTAACACTTGGCATATATTTTGAGCATACACATCACGGTAACCGAATAGAACAGAACATGAAAAAACAGAACGTGATAAAGCAGAATATAAAAGAACAGATGAACAGAACATGACGAAAGGACAGTGAAAGAAGAGGACACTAAAAATACAGAAAAACGTTATTTTTTATTTATTTGATCCTATTTTGTTGTTAAAATTATTAAAGTACAGCAAAAAGATAAATTTACAATTTTTTAAAAATTCTTAGTTTCTAAGAATTAATTTAAGTATACATAATAAACTTTTTATTGAAACAATTTTATGTAATTTACAATTGTTTATGTTTCTATTAAATTGACTTTTAATGTTTGTTCAATTTTATTTGAATAATTGAATTATAAACAAATTACTAACGATTCCCATTTGGGTATCATGGGCAATATAACTCCTTTATATTGGCTGCATAGATTGCCGCCATAAACTTAAGTATTGAGGTCAATTATTATACTTTTTTTATAAAATTTAGGCATATAGCGATTATTTTTTATTTGTTTCAATAAAACAAAAATAGTATTTCGATTATTATTAAAACATATCATAATTAGGTAAAATATCCATACATCAGAAAAAAAAAAATTGTAAATAAATAACGAAAGAAATATATTGTTCCACATTATAAAAAGTACCAAAACTCAAAAAAAAAAAAAAAAATCTGCTGTGGCCAGCACAGTACTTCCCCGACTATAACTTTTAATAACTTACTTTCGTAACGCCTTTAATTTTATGTTTCATACTCTGAATTATTAACAATAATTTATTTTCTAAATAGTATCATGTACAGAAAAAAATTTTGAATACGATTTGTAGATGACAAAAATATAATCCATCATTTGAAATAGAAAATATTGTGATAAATTAATTATTTATCGAAATATTTACGCAAAGTACTACGTCCGGTTTGGGGGTTGCTACAAAAATAACTGGATTCTTAAGATTTGTATTAAAATTTGGTTGTTAAATGTTTGATATTATTTGAGTTATCGTCCACAAAATATTGTAACACACACACACAACCGCGCACAGACTTCATCTCGAAAATACTTTATTCGTATTATGGATTGTAAAACGTACTTATTCACTAAAAACTCACACTCGAAAAACTCCTCACTAAACTTCCCCTTATATAAAATATAATGCGGGAGGTAAAAAGAACTGACCACAGTTTAAATGTTGTTATTAATTCTCCGACTAAATTTTTTCTTCAGAGAACTTTTGATAATACACTTGAAGAAACTTGAATAATTGTTTGAGAAAAAATTGAATATCGCATAAATGTCATTTTTTACATTTTTACTAAACTTATCTCCCCTACATAGAGCTTTAAATTGACACCAAACTCGGTATAAATTGAATGATGTATAATATCGGTTAAATGTTATTTTTATTTTTGTACTAGAATTATTTTCCCGAAAGCTTTAATTTGATATCACACACGATAGTATTTTAATAAAAATAAAATAAGTTATGTTTATAAAGTTGGTACCACTGGTCGAATAAAAAAATTGAATAATTGTTTGAGAAACAATTGAAAATCACATAAATGTCATTTTTACTGAACTTATCTCCCCGAGCGCTTTAAATTGACACCAAACTCGGTATAATTTGAATAATTTATAAAAAAAAACCATTGATGATCGGTTAAATGTTATTTTTATTTTTCTACTAGAATTATTTTCCCGATAGCTTTAATTTGATACCACACACGATAGTATTTTGATAAAAATTAAAAAAGTTATGTTTATAAAGTTGGTAGGTACCACTGGTTAAATAAAAAAAATTGAATAATTTTTTGAGAAACAATTGAAAATCACATAAATATCATTTTTTACATTTTTACTAAACTTATCTCCCCAAGCGCTTTAAATTGACACCAAATTCGGTATAATTTGAATAATTTATTTAAAAAAAAAATAGACGATCGTTTATATGTTATTTTTGTTTTTCTACTAGAATTCTTTTCCCGAGAGCTTTAATTTGATACCACACACGATAGTATTTTGATAAAATTAAAAAAAGGTATGTTTATAAAGTTGGTACCACTGGTTGAATAAAGCTCATTAACGAACTTGAAGTCAGAATTTGGGTCAAGATCTTAAATATAAAATTTCAGTCCAAAATTCCAACGCGTTTTTAAGTTATGCAACATCCAGACCCACAGACCGACAGACCGACTTTTTTTAAAATTATGTTTTTTGGGTTCAGTAGGGTCTAAAACGTGAAGATTCACCAAAATCTCGAACTGTCAAAAAATCACGATTACAATACTTCCCTCTATTACATAGATCGGGGAAGTAAAAAGAAGATGCTTGTAGAGCAAAACGCTGTAAAATTTCAATTGAAACAATAAATTTATAAGATTCGAATGATTTATTGTTCATCAATTCATAATAAAGGCGGATCAAATTTAAACTTTAAAATCGTCAAGAGATTTTTTAAGAACATTTATCCATATTATGCTGCAGAAACGCATATAACAGATAGTTAACTAGGTTTCAGAATAAGAAAACCCATAAAAAATATTTTTATCTACGATAGTGTGTAAAATTGACAATTAGTTGTCAGTTTTTAGTTTGTAAAACAATTGTTTAATAGCAAGATTTCATTAGTCACGGGTTGCGCAGCAACGAGTGGTTAAAGTTTTAAAACACGCAAAATTTTTAATTAAACATCCGCACAACAATCGGTAACTAACGTGAAAATTTTCTTGTCAAAGCAAACTTGTTTTGATCCTAATTCAAATTTAAAAGGATTTTTTTATATTTTTAGAGTTTTTTAAATTCTATCGTAGATAAAATCTTATACGATACACATACGTAAAGCATATTTAGTCACTCACGGGTCTTAAAACACTCGCTGCGCTCGTGTTTCAATTCGAACCCGTTCGTAACTAAATATTTGCTTTACGTACTTGTATCGTAAATAACTATTTTGCCATTTTTTAAACAATATGACGTGCTTTCGTAGGTCGCAAGGAGTTTGGTGTAAGTTACTCGGGCGCCAAACGGTCCGGATAGCGGAATCGGGGGTTTCCAGGATTTGTAAATCAAAAGACTAGACTGATGTTGATATGTTGCTTTATTGCTAAATAAATGAATTTTAAACACCACTTTCAGAGATGAATAACGACGCTAGATTTGCCTACTATTATTATGCAGTGAACACTGAGCCGTTATGATGACGTATAAGTTTGTTCCGGTGAGCCAGTCACGGTATTTGCGCCTGTACCGTTCGGAAACTTGGTGGGATGTCTTCTTCAACATCCCTTGCACCGATGCCACTTTTAGAAAAATGACGCCCGGCGTCGCGACGTCGATTTTACAAAAAATGTTGCAAATAGTCTGAACTATCGAACTCACGGTCCAAAAGTCGAAAAACGGGATGTTTCTGAAAACGATGCCTGGCCTCGCGACGTCGATAGGTCTGGACAACTGTTACGCGATGACAGTCGATTTCCGAAGAGTGGAAAACCAAATTTGCGTTTACTCGATAACGACGCCCGGCGTCGCGATGTCGCCGGTTCGGTACAACTATTGACATGATGAAGGACCGATTTCCGCAGAGTGGACGTCGACTGGTCGGAACAAAACCCGAAGGTTACGGAGGAGTGTAGCCGAAGCTAAACGGAGGTGTCGGTAGTGGGTATGTGGGCGTCCGCTTATTTAGTCAAATATAGTTTTGTCAAAGCGTAGTTTGACCAAAAATAATTAAGCCAAACTGTATTTTAGTCAAACTGTAATTTGTTCAACTGGAATTTTGTCAAACCGTAAATATGCCAACCCGTAATTTAGCCAAACTGTATTCTAGACAAACTGTAATTTCACATTCCGTAATTTGACCAAACTCCAACTTCGACTAATATTATATTGTCAAATCGTTTTCAGGTAAACCTTAATTTAGCCAAAACGCAACTATGTCTTTAAATATACAGTTGGGCAGATAGGTATAGTTGCGTTTTGACTAAATTAGGGTTTACCTGAAAACGATTTGACAATATAATATTAGTCGAAGTTGCGGTTTGGTCAAATTACGGAATGTGAAATTACAGTTTGTCTAGAATACAGTTTGGCTAAATTACGGGTTGACATATTTACGGTTTGACAAAATTCCAGTTGATCAAATTACAGTTTGACTAAAATACAGTTTGGCTTAATTATTTTTGGTCAAACTACACTTTGACAAAACTATATTTGTCCAAATTGTGTGCTCCCGTGGGTGTGCACGTGAATCCGGCGTCGGCGTCGTGCCCTATGTCTACCCTTCGAGGTGCTAGGGCCAACTCCAAGGGTCTCTCTAGGTCGTGAGGCGACGTCGTGCCCGTGTTTTATGTCTGCTACCGGAGAAGATGCTCTTCACCAAAGGGACGGAACACAACTCGGAACAAGGGTTCGTGAACTAGGTTTACCCTTTGAGGTTGCTAACGCCAGCTCAGCAGGTCTCGCTAGTTCACCAACGTGGTGATGGTAACGGTTTCGCCTGAAGGGCTGTACAAAGGAGACAACTACTCCGTAGGTCGCACTACTTCACAAAGGATGGTAAAGGCTGTCACAGACTGATACGGCAGCGGTCGCGATGACGGCTTGCGGCTGCGGTAGAAACTGCGATTAAACCAGGGTTGTTGTGATTTTGCCCAGCCCGAAAAAACCCATGAAAAACCCATTTTATTTGAAAATTGTATACAGGGTGCCCTATGAACCTGTTTAAGCATGGGGATCTCGAGAACCATAAGAGATACGAAGTAGGTTAAATTAGACAAAAGTTTCCCCTTCAGGGGACCAATTTAGAAATGTTTTTGTTTTCTCACAAAAATGCATAGGTGACTAGATGTACGCAAAAATGTAAATTTTGCCAATTTCGTTTTTCATCTATATAACTTTTTTGTTTGAATTAGTACTAGTTTCTAATTTGCACGTTCTAGGCAGTTTTTAACGAGGAATTCACAGCAGTCCTCAATTTTTTTTTATCTTCTACAGATTTTGAGAAATTCAAAATTTCATATGGAGCTCATAGTTGGCTATGACCCGTCTTAATAGAGATTTTTTTTCTCTTTTCAACGATATACAAGACAAGTCTATTGAAATTAAAATGAAGGCAGAAATTACACAATCATATTTTTCAAAAAAACCCACTGGGCTGGGCAAATCATGAAAAAAACCGGGTTTTTCACAACCCTGGATTAAACTGAACTAAATAAAGAACCTAATACCCTTCTTGAATATATACTCAGATTTAGTAGAAACTCTGATTAAACTAAACAAAATATAGAAACCTTATACCACATATTTCGATTTTGGTAGAAACTCTGAATGAACTAAACTGCGGCCAGAAAACAACGCACAGCCACCGTGTTTTTAGATTCATTGGTTGCCTACTGTTGCCACTGTTCATTATGTAGAAGGCGAGTTTTTGCTTTTTAGTTCAAAAGTTACAAGCATTTTAAATTTTGATTTGAGGGTACCGCGCACGGCGCACAATGTGCATTATTTATGTCACACATGACCACAAATTTACACGCTTGTAGCGGCGTAACGCGACGATTCCAGTTCCAGGCATAGATATGTGATTAATACATTGTTAAACTTGCAATCATAATAAATACTAGAGATTAGAGATGTAACTAATAGTAAATGTGCCGAATAACGAATATTATGCAGGACTGTCAGCCGAATAACCGAATATTCAGCGAATATTCTGCACCTTTTTGGCGCCAAATGAAAAACTTACAAGGATTGGTGAGGCTGCACAGAAACTTATTTTTTTGCTCCATATTTTTTTTTTTAATTTTAAGGGTTGAATTACATTATACTTTTTTCGGCTAGAAACTTTGACAATTTTCATACTTAATTCTAGAATGCTCACTTGGATAATGTAAATCAAGAAAATTTCGATCCAAGTTTCATACTAGAACTGTCGAATTCTGTATATAACCTCAAAAATAATAAAGTTGAGTGACAGCAGAATCAAAAGTAAAAGTAAAGTCTTGAACCGTAATGAGGTATAAATAAACTCCTGAAATAACAAAAACTCTTGTACAATTGTATGAAATGCAACCAGTACTTTACCAGGGTATTAAAAACTCAACAACTGACAATGACAATTACATTTTTTTTAAATTTCAGTTGGCAGCAAGAACAAATTTTAAAACTAGATTCTAGCCGAATTAAGTATCTAAATAAAAGTTCTTTTTTCTAGCCGAAAAAAGTATAATGTAATTCAAGCTTAATAACAGTTTATCATTTTTATTTTTATAAAAATTACAAAATAAAGTTTTTGACATTATTTTTCTTTTTTTAGTAATAATAATTGTTTGAAACTCAAGAATAAACATAATATTTTTTGTTTAACAATGAAATATCTAAATAAAGCACTTTCAGGAGCAGTTAAAGACAATCGCAGTTCAAGTATTGTATCTTATATGTCACGTCAGACTATTCGGTATTCGGCCGAATAGTGAATAACGAATAACATGTCGAATAGGCAGAATACCGAATAGTTGCCTAATATTCGTTGCAACTCTACTAGAGATATTTAAAAAATAAAAACAAAATGTCCCTTCATAAGTTGCCATTGCTATTATGAGAAAAAAATTTAACAGATACGAGTTTTCACTCATCATCATACTGTCTCCAATCATTTCAGCAACATTATCCCAGATTTTATTTTTAGTTCTTACATTTTTGTACTCTGCATTGGATGTATCAAATAAAACTTGCTAATTCTTGACTTATTCTATCATTAGTTCAGTATATGTAGTCATTTTGTAGCAGTACAATATGTGAGACTTACGGCCTGTTATAACAAATAGGGTAGTTGAGACTGACTGCCGATCAGATATTTTAATGTAGTTGTGTTCGTATTTTATTTCTTATTAAATAATTTAATAATAATAGTTTGGAGTAAACTGTTCAGTATAATTGTAAATTTTGTTCTTATTTAAAGATTTTAACACTTTTGTGACAGCTAACATTTGATGCTATGTTGTCAGTTAACAAATATTAACAAAACTTACAATTAAATGTCAAAATTGCCGCTACCGCTGGCCGCGCCTGTCTGTGAGAGCCTTATCGGTGGACCGGTAGTCCGAAGGGCTAATCGGGAGTTACTGAAAAAATAGGTGTACCCTTGACGTCATCACAGCAGGTCGCACTACCTTCCTGCTGGTTTCACTGACGGATAACTAACTATTTTTTCTGGTGGCCCTGGCTCGGCTTTTATACAGATTTACTAATTAAACGGTTAAAGACTTGTGCTGAGTGGTTACTGCTGCGTATTCTTTAGAAAACTTGTGGTTGAAAACGGTATAAGGGTTACGAATGAGTTCACGAGGTCTACACTAACTCCATTCGCAAGTCAAACAAAACTTCAACGGTTCTGATCAGACGACGGAGAGCTCGGATATATGGAGTACCAAGTGGTGCACTACTTAACTCGACAGCTTTAACGGAAACTAGATCCAAACATCGCAAGCTGTACTGCCCTACTGTCAGAATTCCCACAAAAACCTATAGTCGGAGGTAATATAACTAGTGCTGTGATTATCATCGGTGATAGCAGGCGGTCGACAGCTATATGGTATTTCATTTATGTGGTTTCATGTGCTGCCATCTATTGCTGCCCGGCTGCCCCAAATAAGTATTTAATTAAAATTATAAAAATAATGATCAGAGTTGCTGAATAAATACAAAATTTAAAAAAATACATTAAAAAATTGACAACAGTCGTTATTACTTATGTCATTTATGATTGAAAACAGAAAGTTGAAAGCGTTGAAGGTATTCATTACATTTATTTTAATATTTTTCTGTGTTAAAAGTGTTAATTATTACCAATTACTGTATTATTACATTATTAAGCAATGGTTATTTTACGTTTACGAATTAAGTAACACGTCGTGGGGTGGAATCAGGAATAACGAATTTTTGAGAGCAAAGCGAAAAAAAACTGCCAGAAAAATCTCAATCGGTGGAATGTTAAGAATTACAAGGTTCGCCAAAACGACATTATTGAATACGCATTCTAAATTCCTATGTCACGAAAATTATAAAAAATATTTTTGAGTAAATACTAATTAAAATATTGTAGTGTATTATTAAAATTAAATATTAAAATTAAATTAGCGAAGAAAACTGTTTTACTCTTTGTTTTATATAAATTTATATAAACATTAAAAATAAAAAATAACTTATTGTAAATTTTTTGAAATTAGTTCATTTGGGCAGCAAGAGATGGCGCCAGGAGCAATTACATATGTCGCAGATAGCTGGATCTGTCGCTTCTTCTTTGTGTCTCTTGTTCTGTGGGTGATAGCATGAGTTAGTCAATGAACTCGTGCTGCGCACTCGGTCAATTTTCTGAAGACATAACGAATGCTACCACCTATGATTAATCATAGCCCGAGTTATATTTGGAGAGAATATATAATGAATGACTCCAAAATGTTTGGTTATATTTTTTCAATAGCTGTCAAAAACTATTTAAATTATGTTTACCTTTCTCAATTTTGTCTTCACTGGCATTTCCCCACCGAATACAATCAGGTTCATTCCATTTAAGTCTTATTTTTGACAAACAACAATATTTAAATAAGAAACTGACAGTAGGAAATTAATTAACAGCTGTTATTAAAATATCATCGATTTGATAGCACCTTACTACCCTATTTCAGCCAATCAAATTAGTCGAATATGTACCACGTGATACATGAATTATATATTCGCAAAAATATGATATCAGGGAACAACAATAAATAAATAAACAAAGTAAAACTCTAGTGCGAAGAGTAGCTTCGTCACAACAAATTACAATAATTATTATTTGCTTAGAACATTAATAATAAACTAAATGTAACCCAATTTTAATTAACTGTGTTGTATAAATTCGAAATGTGCATGAATATTATGTCTGCGGTAGTGTTTATAAAAATTATATTGCATTTTTGCCCAATATTCCCAAATAGGGATCACATTAAAAACACAGATTTTAAGTAAAAAATAGTTTTTGTACGTACTTTCGCATAAATAAATTATAAAACTTATCAAAAATAAAATTTGGGCGTCTACCAAACCCGAATATGTGAGACTCAAAAAGAGTATACCTAAGGTTTTTATATTTTGTTTGGTTTAAATAGAGTTTTAAAAAACTGAGTATGTGGAATTCCAAAACGGTATTAAGAAATAAGTTTTCCCGTTGTTTTCATTTTTCAGAGTCTTGTTTTGTCAAATTTCTTTTACTTCAGTATTCTCTTTTTTCTCTGTTCTGTTTTTTCATTGTTATCGATTTTCAGGGGTAATACCATAAGAGATGATAATTTTTTGAGAATTGTTTTGTCGCTTCCACGGCAACTTATTTCAATTTCACGACACAAAACATCATCTGACAATTTCCCGAAACGAAGTTGAGGGGAATTTTCCGTTATATTTTGTGGAGTGAAATAGACAACAATTCTCTCAAAAAATTATTATCTCGAATGGTATTTAAGAAGAATATTTTTCTTGTTAAAAATACTACCAAAACGACTCATTTTGCTAAACATTTTTGACGTTTCATGTGACAAATTTATTTATTTTTTGTAACTAACGTAACAAAATAAAACCTAATCTACATAATTATGTTGTCAGATACATCATTTTACTTTTTCAATTCTATTGGTTGCATTACGTCATCTGACGTCATCATTACGCAATAAGATTGGTTAAACCATCTGTCAAAAATACTCAGTGTTATAATTGTTATTGTTATAAAATGTTCAAATATGAGATTTTGGTGGATAACCACGTTTCAGGATCTCTAGAATACGAATTTCCTCTTTTCGAGATGATATCTGTGTGTGTATGCGTGCGTGTGTTTGTTCGTACCTACGTTACGATTTTTTCGTTGACGATAATTCAAAAAATATAAAACATTAAATTACCAAATTTTACATTTAGGGTTTTCATAAGATCCTTCAGAGCTCATTAAATTTTGGCAGAAATCCATTAACAGGAAGTAGTACTTTATTAAGTCACGCTCACGCCCGTTCACGTTCAAGTTCAAAATCGCTGACGCTGACGCGTGCCCACCTATACTTATGACAAAACAGGAAAAACAAATTTAATAAAAATTTTAATTTTAATCAAATCACTAGTGCCATGAAATAGACAAAAACCAAATACATACTTTCAATTAAATACATTTGACATTTTAACACATTAGGTTTTTTGTTTATTTCAAGGCACTAGTGATTTGATTAAAATTAAAAATTTTATTAAATTAATTTTTCCTGTTTCGGATAAAAGGAAATTATGAGTAAGGATATCATTAGATGCAGAATTTTTTTCTCTACCAAACACTATGTTTTATTTTGCTGAGAAACAATTAGGGGAGCCAATATTTGAACATTTCAAAATTAACATTGAAATCCCTATGGTGCGTTTGCCGACGCACCACCCTGTATGTGACGAAGAGCAAGCTGGAACCAATGATGGCCGTAAGCCATAGCAACGACTCAATTTAGAATACCATAGAGTGGCAGATGAGCGCTGCTATAATAGGCGTGATCACCACTGAAATATAGTAATACTGGAACGTGCACTCCCTATGCTCGCTGCGTACGAAAAGCGAGCCGAGAGAGACAGCTACTCACAGGTGATTCTATCGTTGTCTTACACTCCACAAACCAATCAGCAATCAGGACTGTACGACAAAGACGCAATCAGCCGCGAGTCGCTGTCTCTGTCGGCTCGGGCACCAATCAGAACTGTACGACAAAGACGCAATCACCTGCGAATCGCTGTCTCTGTCGGCTCGGGCTGGCGTCGCCAGTGCACGTTCCAGTATTATTATCTTCGACCATATATAGGAATAGACAGATAACACTCAATGCTGTAGTATACAATGTTGTGAAGGCAAGAAGTACGGAAGCGGGGAGCAGCAGCTATAGGCGGGGAAAGGAGGTGAAGACACCCTAAAGTGTTGCACATTGCTGACTTCTGGATTGTTGTAACAGATGATGGCCATTGCTGTGCGTGCAGTTTTTGCTTTGAGTTTGTTAGCATTTTGAGTTAGTTTTTTAAAAGCGTATAGTGACTTGTGTCGTAATAAACGCCTTCTTCTATCACTATTCATTTTTACATCTACAAAAATTTTTAAATCACGTTTAGTTCATAGAATTATTTTCATGTTCGAATACTGTCATTGTGTCATTTCTACGAAATTGTTTTGTATACGCATGCGTATGAATTAAAATTCTGTACAAAAATGTAATACCGTGTCAGACAAAAATTTAAATTTTATCATAATATTTCGTATCAAAATTTAATATTAAATTTAGTACAAAACTTTGTATCGTGCCAGACGGGCTTTACGTACAAGAAGAAAAAACTAAATTGATTTTATAGATTGACAGAAATTTTGCAGAACTCATAATAATTGTTAATCAGGTAACAATTATTGAATGTGTTTACAAAAAAACAAGTAATTAATTATGTTACAAGATTGTTACTATGATTTTAAATATATAAATTGATTTTCTTTAAAATTATGTTTTGTAATTTTAAATTTTTTTTCAAAAACACTGACTTAATAAGTAAGGAAACTTAAATTATTTTGAAAAAGTTTAGTTTTTAAATAGGTACTTCTTATTGAATATTTTCATACTTAGTTAAATCTTGGTGATATTTATTATAATTTATAAATAATATAATATTATGTTGTCCGGTGTCCCTTAACGACTATATGTTTTGATACGCCACTGTCATGGAACAGAGAATGAAAATAGGCTAACTGCAACACTTCAAGGGATCTGAAGGTCATACTCCTCTTCACACCGCTACGCTAGTTCTTTGCTTCACAACAAAGGCTTGCGTTATTTGTCTATTCCTATATATGGTCGAAGATTATTATATTTCAGTGGTGATCACTCGGCAGCCATCTTTGATGTAACCTGTTATGTTGGTTGCGACCTAGCGGTAATATTGCAGAGAAGAAAGTATTCATGGTGGGGTCTGCCTTTTTAGTAAATGCAATTCCAATTGTAATTTTCACAAACTACCATTAAGTAATTTTTCTCTTGAATTTCACGCTGAGTTTTGTGGTCTCGTGGAAAAGAAGAATAATTTAGTCATTATCGGCATATACAGATCTTGTACAGGTGAGTTTCGCCTGTTCTTGGAAAAACTAGAATATTTGCTAACTTATATTTCCAACAAATACAGTAAAATTATACTGTTAGGAGATTTTAATATTAATTTCAAAATTAGTACCGCAAATTTAAGCGATTTAATGTCGCTAATAAAATCATTTAACTTAGACATTACAATTACAGAAAATACCAGAATAACTGCACAGTCGGCAACTTGTATCGACAATATTATGACTAATTTACACTCCAGCTACTTTGAAAGCGGAGTTGTTGATCCTGGCCTCTCAGACCACTGTGGTCAATTTTTAACTGTCTCCCAAAATTTACAAATTCCAAATCCAGTTTATAAAAGAGCTATAACCAACAAAGGTATTATAAAACTGAAAAACTCGATGGAGCAAGTAGTTTGGAGCGACTTTGAAAATACAAATAATGATATTAATTCTTTGGCTAATTATCTTATAGATATGCTAAAAAATCTTGTTATCAAACATTTTCCCCTTCGGAGGTGCGAGACAACAAACATTATGCCAGTCTCTTGGTTTAATGATTCCCTGCGTAACCTACGGGATTTCTTGCAATTTGTAAAGCATCGCTGTAATGTGACTAGAGATCCTTCTCTGTTTAACAGTTATAAAAAAGTGCGTAAAATCTATAAAGAGGAAATCTCGAATGCAAAAAGACGTGCATACGAGGATTTCATCTTTAAATCTAACAATAAAGCCAAAGATTGCTGGAAACTGGTTAACACAGAAGGAAACAAATTGAGGAAGAATTCTGAGTCTAATATCGACCCAAATACATTTAATCAATTCTTTAGTCAAATAGCAGAGAAAACTTTAACATCTCTACCTCACACAAACATCGATCTAAACGCTGAGTTAAATAAAATTAAATCCCCCGTTTCCTCTTTCTATATATCTCCGTCAACGGAAAATGAAGTAATTGCTACTATCTTAAACTTAAATAACTCTACGTGTTTAGATATATATGAACTAAATAGTAGAATTGTTAAAGAAATAGCGATTTATCTGGCTTATCCTCTCAATATCTTGTTCAATCGATGCTTTACGGAAGGAATTTATCCAGATGCATTCAAAGTAGCGAAAATTATACCAATTCATAAAAAAGGCGATAATTCGGATCCAAACAACTTTAGACCAATATCGATCATACCCATTCTGGGAAAGGTCTTTGAGCGAATAATTAAGGACAGACTTATAAATTTTTTGGATAAAACAAATTTACTCTCTCCGCAACAATATGGTTTTCGCAAGTCTCGCTCAACAACTCAGGCTCTACAACAGTTAGTGAATGACACAGTTGAGGGTCTTGAGAGTGGCCAGCATACAGCCATCACTTTATGCGACCTCTCCAAGGCCTTCGACTGTGTCTCACACAAAATTCTCATTGAAAAACTTAGCGTGTATGGCATCCGCGGTATTCCACTTGCGTTTTTTAATTCTTATCTAGAAAATAGACATCAATGTGTTGTAAGCAATAACTTCTGTTCAGATTTTATTGTGAGCAAACATGGCGTACCGCAAGGTTCCGTTCTGGGACCTTGTCTATTCATAGTATACATAAATGATTTATGTAATTTCCTAGAACTACAAAAATGCATACTTTTCGCGGATGACACAACGTTACTTTCATCACATGCGAATGTTGAAATTTTGTCTCAAATTGCGACTAGATCTCTAGATGACACCATAAGTTGGTTTGCAGCAAACAATTTGAACCTAAACCAGGACAAGACCCAATCCTTGATCATCAGCTCAAACAGAAGGCTCTCCCAGGGTGGTTTTGCTAAGATCCTAGGGGCTTACGTCGACGACGGTCTAACGTGGTACATGCAAGTTGAACGTCTGTGCAGTAAACTGGCATGCATTATTTTCTTATTTAGAAACTTAAAAACCATCCTAGACACAGACAATCTAAGAGTGGTATACATGGCCCTTTTTCACAGTCATCTATCATATGCAGTGATACTATGGGGAAATTCTTCTCACGCTATTAAAGCATTCCGCATGCAAAAAAAGATTGTGCGTTTAATGGTCAATGCACAACCTAGAGAGCATTGCCGACAAATATTTATCGATCTGAAAATTATGCCACTACCGTGTATATTTATTTACACGTCGTTATTAGAAATACACAAAAACAAAGAAGTTTTTCCAAAAAACGGTGAAGCTCATCACTACAACACCAGATCACAAAATCAACTAAGCAAAAAACGCTTCAGACTTGAGATGTCAGCCAAAAATTCAATTAATATTGATCTGTATAATCATTTGCCTGAAAGTTTAAAAGATCTCACCTACAATACATTCAAAAATAAAATTAAAAAATATTTATTAGATACATGTTTTTATTCAGTCCAAGAATTTTTAGACAAGCAAATTTGCCTCAGCTAAGCCAGTGCTACTGCCTTGAATTACACTGTAATTTACAAATAATTTATAAATTAGTATCTTAATTTACATTTTGACTTACCATAAGTTGTAATTGTACAAGAACATGGTCAATAAACATTATTATTATTATTATTATTATTATTATTATTTTTAATCGTATGATCAACTTTTATTACCTTTTAATATGCAACATTTATTGATAATTATAAACAACATAATACATTAGTTACTTATAATACCTTTGTTACGGACTTAATACGTTAGATACACCCATAATAACATCAAAACCTTCCATAATATGCGAACTGTCAAGTAATTCATAGACAAAATTGTTGATTTGTTCAACATCGCTGTTGTTGATGATACGATTAAGCTTTGCATATATCGCGAATATATGCGATTTAAGCCCCCTTGAATGTTCAAAGAGACTCGGTTTCACCTCGTCGCTTAGCAACATCCTCGGTATTATAAATCGCGTAATATTCTTGTTATATTAATTCGTTGGGTGCGAAATGTAGGGTGGGGGTAACAAAACTGATCACAGCGCTTGATGCGGACTAACTTAGTAATAATGTTGGCTATCTTTCAAATGTCAAATCTGTCCCTGGTGTGTTTATTCGATTTACAAATAAAATTAAATGGATCATGACAGTTTTTCTGATGTTAATTGCTGCCTAATAACTGGTAGAAACAGTAACATTTTAGTTTTACAGATTTCCAACAGCGAAAGTCGGTTGCGAAAGAATATCTTCAATGCCGCTTTGGCTTTCAAAATTCGTCGCACAAATTGAGATTCTGGCTGCACCAAGATGAATCAGTTACGAAACGAGTACTACCTACTACGGTACTCGAGGCGTTGAGGCCTAGGCTCGTTAAGTGTTTGTTACGCCGATAATGATGAAAAAGATCGCATAATATAACTACATTATTTATTCAAAAATTATAGACTACATTGAAAGGAAACTTAAATATCAAATGGATTTGGTATGCAATCGCACATTTTATGCAGTTTAAATTTTAAAAAAACTCGAATAAAACCGTCCTTTGTAGATAACATAATTTGTCATGCAAATGTCAAAATTTCATATTTTCAAAAAATTTCACTTATTCAAAACGAAAGAAGAAAAAGATTGTATGTAACACCTAAGGAATCTCGGTAGTTACCTTCATTATGTGTTTACAGAACTCTGCTATACTTCGTCCTGCAAATTTTATATTATATAAACTCTACTTTCGTTTCCTTACTTGTCACAAATATATTTTGTAAAATATATTAATTTTTCTGTATTCCAACGAGAAAAAAGTTTCTTCTGTTCACTATCTTCAAAAACAAATTTGATAATAGCAAAGTAAGGTACAATTATTATTGGATTTTTTTTACATTTTCCCTAAGACTATCGTCTGACACAACATTGACAGAGCCAACAAAATTGTAAACGCTAGATGGCACTGTCGTCGTGCACCTAACTTTTACTGAAAATATATTCTTCCATGTTACAATTTTAAAACAAATTCATGAAATATTTAAAAAAAGATATGTGCATTATTATCTGTTTATGTTTAAAGACAAATTAGTATTATTGTACACATTTTAATTAGATAAATGTATTATAATATTACCTAAATTGCAATGAAAATATAAATATAATGCTACGAATACATAAACAATATAAGTAGTGCAAGAATAAAGTATTTTTTAAATTTAATTATAGTAATAAATTACAATTAATACTTACTATGAATAATAATATTTAATATACCACATTAATATTCGTTATCAGACAAATACGTGGAAAATATAGGTAATCCATAAAACAAATCAAAATATAAAATGAATTGTTTATTATAATATTATATTATGTTTATTGCACAATTATAATAAAAATATATAAACACAGTTATAAAAAAAAACAATAAAAAAATATGAAAATGAACATCACAGAATGTGCTTATTGAGCTTTAAAAATAAATTGTTTTAGTAGATAATTGTCCGGCGTTAATGCCCAGGCAACACTGGCCAAATAAAAATAAAATACTCATTATTTTATATATATATACATATATATATATATATATATATATATACAGGGTGAGTCATCGAAATGCCCGTCGTCGATATCTCCCTTGTCGTTAAAAATACAGCATAAATTTATTAACAGAATTTTTCGTCTACTCAAGGAGCATAACTTAAAATTATTTTCACATATACAGGGTGTTGCATAACGACTTGGCAATAATTGTTCGTCTTTTTTTAAATGAAACACCCTATATATTTTTATATATTTTGAATTGTATTTTATTTACCTATACGAAAATATAAGTTTCATTTTAGTTTGCCGCGGCGTTGCCAAGTTATTCAATTTTTTCTCTAAAAAAAGCCGAATACACGTATTGTTTTATAAAGGCGTACTGAAGTTATTTTAATAGTAAAAATTAAGAATTTTTTTTTCTGTACAGCTGTAACTATACTCTTTGTTCTGACATAACTTTTTTTTAATGTTATTATACAGGGTGTTCAATACAGAGAATCAAATTTACTCAATTTCAAATGGCTATAACTCGTCATTTTCAAATGGAACACCCTATATTTTATTATTCTGTTGTGTGTATTTTTGCATCTTCTTATGTTATAAAGGATGTCCTATGCCTAAAATCATAAATTTCGAAATTAATTAAATTAATGTTTTAAGGCATAGGACATCCTTTATAACATAAGAAGATGCAAAAATACACACAACAGAATAATAAAATATAGGGTGTTCCATTTGAAAAATACGAGTTATAGCCATTTGAAATTGAGTAAATTTGATTCTCTGTATTGAACACCCTGTATAATAAAATTTAAAAAAAGTTATGTCAGAACAAAGAGTATAGTTACAGCTGTACAGAAAAAAAAATTCTTAATTTTTACTATTAAAATAACTTCAGTACGCCTTTATAAAACAATACGTGTATTCGGCTTTTTTTAGAGAAAAAATTGAATAACTTGGCAACGCCGCGGAAAACTAAAATGAAACTTATATTTTCGTATAGGTAAATAAAATACAATTCAAAATATATAAAAATATATAGGGTGTTTCATTTAAAAAAAGACGAACAATTATTGCCAAGTCGTTATGCAACACCCTGTATATGTGAAAATAATTTTAAGTTATGCTCCTTGAGTAGACGAAAAATTCTGTTAATAAATTTATGCTGTATTTTTAACGACAAGGGAGATATCGACGACGGGCATTTCGATGACTCACCCTGTATATATATATATATATATATATATATATATATATATATATATATATATATATATATATATATATATATATATATATATATATATATATATATATATATATATATATATATATATATATATATATATATATAGTGGCTTAACACTCCCTACGGAAGTAGCGCCGCTTCTATTTCGTGAAGCTTTCTAGATCCTTCAAATCGGAGGGGATCAGTCTCCACACTCTTCTTCTCATTTCCTTTCTCTTTTTTATTATTTTACTAATTGATAAAAATATGAACTGTAGACCTACCTAATATAGTAAACCTTAAGGCTCATTCAGGCTTCCGAAAAAATCACAAGCTTGAAATTATAAACATAATCTTACGCAGTCGTTTGACCAATAAAATGCGTGTGCAGTTGTTTCGTGCAACGAATTTGTTTCAAACAAAAAGTATACAAACGCTAAAATTCCAATCTTCAATCTGCAACGCTCTCGGCACTGATTGCACCAATCAAAAATTAAATAATATACGTCAATGTCAGTTACATTTTCTGGTAGTTCAATAAATTAATATCGTTGTATATTTTTATTTAAAACCGACATCAAATGGACACCGAATGTATTGTGGAGTGAATATTAGTTAATTAAACAACGCAGACAATATTTGAATCAGCTAGATTAACCCAATATTGCGGTAAATTTAACAGATTTTCTTCACTCATCTATTAAAAAGAAAATTCATTCATGAAAAATAAAATGCAATTACTATTACAGAATCATACCCATTTAACTTAGTACGAGTATTAATAATTTCCAGGTAAAAATATTTGACAGGTTTACGGGAACACAAAGTAAATTATTACGGTTGTGATTTTGGAACCATGATCGGTTTTGTTGCACGAAAAATGGCTAATAATCGTAATGTGTACAGACGTAATAGTTATTTATGTATTAAGGGTGTAACGAGGGTGTAAGGAAGCTTTTATGGCTTGACACGTGATTTTGAGCCCGAGTGTCAGTCGAGGGCTAAAAACACGTCAAGAGCCATAAAAGCAAGTTACGCCCGTGGTACATAGCCAACTTTATGCACAGTTGAATATTATAAATTAATTAATATAATTTACTTGTTCAAATTACCAAAAATTACTCTAAGATACCAAAAAAATTCCGAAATAAACAAAAATCTAAATGTCAAAGTTGTCATTATTGAATTAAACATTTACAAGATAATTTATGTTCAATGTAAGTAAAAATGATGTTATTTAAATAAAAAATGGTACAACTAATTATAGAAAATGAGTATTTATAGGATTATTAGTAGTTTATATGAGGAAAATTGAAAAACTAAACTGTTTGCATTAATTTGACGTTTATTTATGGCGCACTGCGCTATAAAGTGGTTCGTGGGCTATACGCAGTGACGTTTACGTCAAAGAAATTCATGTATAACGTATAACTATCAAATTATGATATGACCGTGCATAAACGTACGAAAAAGGCAAAATCAATTAGAAAAACAATACTTAAAATTCATGGAATCAAATGAAAGAGTCTGTAAATAATATAAATTAGATGTACTTATCTATAATAATATACGTTATTTCCTAGATTTGCACTTGAACAAGTAACCTCTATATCTACAGCCGAACATAATATTTCGATTATCAATCAAGAAAGTAAAATAAGTAGGTACTACAGATCGATCAATTGAAATTAATAATATCTACGTAAGTAGTTATTGTAATCGTCATTTTTAGACAGTTCGAGACTTAGATGAATCTTCACGTTTTAGACTCTTAGTCCATGAGCCAAACCCAAAAATGAGCTAAATTGGTACCACCTGGGGTGGCAAATGCTGACTATGATTTTTTTGATCAGTTTTATGTGTAGACCAAGAATAAATGTGATAGCAATGTCTAAGTAGTAGCTTTATGGCACAAAATAACGATTTTTATAGTAAATAGTGATTTTTCATCATCAAATTATAAAAAGGTACCAATCAAGGTGGCACATGCTATCAATGTTTTTATTTTTCAGTTTTGTGTTTAGATTAAGAAAATATATGATAGCACGGACTATGGAGTAGCTTTTTGCAGAAAAAAACAATTAAAAAAAAAGAAAGGAATTTTAGTATTTTTAAATTTTTGTGTGTTTAATCCACTCTAATTTCTAAACGAATAAAGATATCGACTTCCGGTTTGCAGCGTTTGATTCCTCAGTAAATTTTGCGTAAGATACATTATATTAAATTTTTTGTTAGGCCCTTGATAACCCAAATTTTAATTATTATCTTCAAGTGATAATTGCAAAATTTAAGAATTTAAAATATTTTTTGTGTTTAATCATCTCTACTTTCTGAACGAAGAAAGATATCGACTTCCGGTTTGCAGCGTTGGATTCCTCAGTAAATTTTGCTTAAGATACATAATATTAAATTTTTTGTTAGGCCCGTGATAACCCAAAAGTAAAATAAAAGTTGATTAAACAAAAGAAACTTTTAAAATTCTAAAATTTTACAACTTCGGAGAAAATAATTAAATTTCGGATTATTAGCGGTCTTTAAAAAAATAGTACAATGTATCTTACATAAAAATGTCCAAGGAATCCAATGCTGCAAACCGGAAGTCGATATCTTTATCCGTTCAGAAAGTAGAGTTGGTTGAACACAAAAAATATTTAAAATTCTTAAATTTTGCAATTTTAACTTGAAGATAATAATTAGATTTTGGGTTATCACGGGCCTAACAAAAAATTTAATATCATGTATCTTACGCAAAATTTACCGGGGAATCCAACGCTGCAAACCAGAAGTCGATACCTTTCTCCGTTCAGAAAGTAGAGATGATTAAACACAAAAAATATTTAAAATTCTGAAATTTCGCAATTTTCACTTGAAGATAATAATTAAATTTTGGGTTATCAAAGACCTTACAAAAAATTTAATATAATATATCTTACGTAAAATTTATTAAGAAATCCAACTCCGTAAACCGGAAGTCGATATCTTTATCCGTTCAGAAAGTAGAGTTAATTAAACACAAAAAAATATTTAAAATTCTTAAATTTTGCAATTTTCACTTGAAGATAATATTTAAATTTTGGGTTATCAAGGGCCTTACAAAAAATATTAAATATAATGTATCTTACGTAAAATTTACTAAAGAATCTAACGCCGCAGACCGGAAGTCGATATCGTTATTTTTTCAGAAAGTAGAGTTGATTAAACACAAAAAATATTTAAAATTCTTACATTTTGCAATTTTCACTTGAAGATAATAATTAAATTTTGGGTTATCAAAAAGGCCTTACAAAAATTTAATATAATGTATCTTACGTAAAATTTACTGAGGAATCCAACGCCGCAAACCGGAAGTCGATATCTTTCTCCGTTCAGAAAGTAGAGTTGATTAAACACAAAAAATATTTTAAATTCTTAAATTTTGTAATTATTACTTGAAGATAATAATTAAATTTTGGGTTATCAAAGGCCTAACAAAAAATTTAATATAATGTATCTTACGCAAAATTTACTGAGGAACCCAACGCTGCAAACCGGAAGTCGATATCTTTATCCGTTTAGCAATTAGAGTTGATTAAACACACAAAAATTTAAAAATACTAAAATTTCTTTCTTTTTTTTTAATTGTTTTTTTCTGCAAAAAGCTACTCCATAGTCCGTGCTATCATATATTTTCTTGATCTAAACACAAAACTGAAAAATAAAAACATTGATAGCATGTGCCACCTTGATTGGTACCTTTTTATAATTTGATGATGAAAAATCACTATTTACTATAAAAATCGTTATTTTGTGCCATAAAGCTACTACTTAAACATTGCTATCACATTTATTCTTGGTCTACACATAAAACTGAACAAAAAAATCATAGTCAGCATTTGCCACCCCAGGTGGTACCAAAAAAGTAATTGGCTCATGGACTATCTACTGAACCCAAAAATTATTTTTTCGATCGGTCTGCCTTCCGGAAGCACGATAACTTGAGAAAACGTACGAATTTTCGACTGAAATTTTATATTTAAGCTCTTTACAAAAAAGTTAGTTCGTTAATGAGCTTTATACAATCAGTGGTGCCAATTTAATGAATTTTTTTTAAAGTTAGTACTGGAATTGATGAAAATATTGTAAATATTTGCGCTTTCAATAATATTAACTTAATTTAATTTACATTTTGCTCGTATTATGTCTTATAAATTATAACTAATAATAAATACAATTAAAATCTCTAATTCTAAACGTCACTAAATGACTGCTGTCATTTTGACATTGATCGCTGTCACTTTGACATTGACAACTCTCAGTTTGACATTGACAAATGTCACTTTGACACCGCCTATGTATATACATTGCCGTGTGTGCACTTTATTATAAATAGTCCGTTGTCACTTATTGAATTTTGTTTTGAATTTATCCAGCTGTAAAATAAATAGAGTAGTATAATAATTATAATACTGGCGTTTAATAACTTTTACTCACTTACGCTAATTACAACATAGAATCGCATGAGGTATAGACATCAGTACCTACCTACACGAATATATTTTTAGCCGTTTATTTTCATTTCATATTTAATAGTTGCAAGATTCAAGATACCTACTTTGTAGAGTTTATTGGCATAAGAAATTTAGATTATACCGAGTGTCTACTTGAAATATTTTGTATAGGAAAAACAATGTTATTTTTAACTTTGCTGTAGTAATTTACCTATTCCTTTTTTCGAAAACTAACAAAACAAATATGTTCGGCTTTGAATTTCGAATTAGTTTTAAAAATACAATTTTTTTCTAGAAGTAAATGCATCAATATAAAAAATATCATTGTTTTTCCTATAGGTATAACATATTTCAAGTAGTCATCCGGTGTACAAGTAAAGCAGGGCAAGAAACCGATTTCGTTAACCGGTTTATAAAACCGGTTAACCGTTATTTTTTGTTCAAAAAATTATTTTTAACCGAAACCCAAACCTATATTTTTCTTTACAAAAAACCGGTTATCATTAACCAATACAAAATAAAACCGGTTATTTTAACCGGTTATTAAATGAAAATAAATTTATATAAATATTTTCCCTTACTATCAGTTTGCTTAACAAGTTTTTGTAAGCGGTTTATTTACCCTGTTATGTAAACCGGTTTATTAACCAGTTATGTAAACCGGTTAAATTAATCGTTTTTAATACCGGTTTAACAATCAGCAAACCGGTTATTAATCATAAACCGTTTAAAAAAAGTCGTTCTCAATTTCAGTTAACCAAAAACCGATTTTTTTCGTTTTCTTTGCCTGAAGTAAAATAAATTTTATGTTATTAATTTAATTTTTTGTAATGCTGGGTCCACACTTGAACATTTTAGTCCGAACGAACCGAACGAGCAGTACGCGCAAGCCGAATTCGCCAAGTGTGGACGTCTCTCCGAGCCGAACCGAACGAGCCAAATGTTTTCCGTTGCTTGTCGGTAAATCGGACTTGCTCAAAGAAAACAATTGTTCGCCTTCGCCGAATCATTCAGTTGACGGGAATTCGCACCGTTCGTGCTGATCGCCTTGATCGCAGCATTCGTTGAGATTCGTTGTATAAACATAGACAGCTGTATCGTGTGTATTTGAAGGTTATTATAAATTATTGTGTGTATGGAGTGGGAGAGGAAAAAGTGTTTGCAATTAATAGACATTTATGAGCAACACCCTGTCTTATGGAACCCTAAGCATGGATTTTATTACAAGAAGTTAAAAAAAACATGACGCTTGGATGAGAAAAGCTGAAATAATAAAGTGTCCCATTACCCATTTCTGGGTAAGAATAAAATGCCGAACCAAAAAAATGCTGACTTTGTGTATTCTAGTTAAATTTATGGTCAGTGTAGGTCAGCTTAAATTTTTAGCGGTCAGCTAAATTGAATTACTTGGTTTATTAAAACACATTAAATATACCTACATAATTATGCCAGATATCACAATATTGATTGAAAATAAACATGTTCTGCAATGGTCAGCATGTCATTTAAAATTTTTAGCTAAATATAATTACCTGGCAAGCGTATAAAACGCCTTATATTTAAGATTACACGAGGTCAGCAATGGTGAGCATTTTATTCGTACCCCATATTTCTTCGCCTTTTCTTATTTTTTTCTGGCTTACAAATAATAAAGACACTAAATGCTACCGTCAAATTGGAATCCATTATTGACATTTCCTACGAATGCTTCAAGCATGTTGGAAAACTAATAATTCGGCGAATCTGCTGAACGCAACGAGCTTTTGTTCGGACTGTTCTGCTCTGCGCGTTCAGTTCGTTCTGTTCGTTCGGACTAAAATGTTCAAGTGTGGACCCAGCATTAGAAAAAGCAAACCAATGTATCTATTTTCTATGAAAATTTAAATCCTAATTATTAGTTGATAATAGTATTTTCGTTACAGAAATGTTCAGATTACAAAGCGTCAACTGTTCCGACTTTTGCTCGAACCGAACCACCAGATACTCAGGTAGGTACATGTTTTCTTCTTTTAATTAACACTTGTCTAAGTTTCACAGTAGTTTTTAACTTCTCCGGGCCTACATAGTAGGAGAAGTATTAATTTAATGTAAATAGTAATCGTGATTTTTGGACAGTTCAAGATTTTGATGAATGTTCAAATTTTAGACCTTACTGAATCAAAAAATAATAATTTTTTTAAACTCTGTTTGTCTGTCTGTATGCACGATAACTTGAGAACGCGTACGAATTTTCGACTGAAATTTTATATTTATATTTTATATTTCTGTGCGATTTCGTTTGTCACTTTTTATGTTATCCGAAAGTTATCATTTTTAAATCTTACAAACATCTTTAAAAGTTAAGATATATTCACTACGGATCGTTGTTTAGATGATACTTATCGTTCGAATAACTGTAATTTTTTTACAAAATTGTTCAATTTCTTATTTGTAACATCAGAAGCCAATATCTCCTAAACGAAGCGTTTGCGAAAAATCTCCACATGAAATTTTTTTCTTGTTTTGAGGCCCTACACTCATATTTAAAGTTTGAATACTTATCCCTAAAACACCCTATATAATATCTCAACTTAACTGTTATTTTACCCGTTAATTCCTAGAAAAACTTATAATGTCGGCTTATGGCCAAAAGCATGTTATCACTATCATACTAGTTCGTCAGTTTGCCACTAGACGTCAGCCACTTTGATTTTTTTCGCCTATACCATTCTTTCAGTGTTGCCATTGGAATTTTCCCTTTTTTGGGAATTCTGAGTTCTCATAGGGAATTAAGGATTTTTTATTTGAATTTGGGAATTTTGAAAGTTTTAAAAAATGTACTGAAAAACTGTTCTTTTTTATTAAACAACATAAATATACCTTTATTTTGTTTAATACGAAGTAAAATGTCGTATATCAAAACAAAATGAAGAAATATCTTCTATTATTTGCGAATGCGCTCTGAAATATCGGCTATAATTTTTGGAATCTATAACACTATTTGGTATTATTTTGATATTTTTTTCAATGTTTTATTAAACTTAGTTCTATAACTTCATTGTATAAAACATATTACTGCAATGTTTTATAAAATATTTGCAAAATATTTAAAAAGGGAATTTTCATGTTCGAATGGGAATTTTGTGCACAACATGTGGGAATGTATTTAAAATAAGGTTGGCAACACTGCATACTTTTAAGTGGACCGTATGCAGTGAGTCTATAAAGCAAAAACAACATAATTCTTTTCACTTTTCACTTCCAGGTGACAAAATCAGTGATAGCGCTCCTGCTCTACTACCGCTGGAACAAGTTCTCCGTGTTCTACGAGGAGCCGTGGGAAACGGTGGCGAACTCCTTGCGGGACCAAGCGCAGACGCGCAACATGACCATCAACGGTATCCAGATGGTCATGGACTCGCACAAGTGCTGCTTGATGAACTTCCCATGCTGCCAGAGCGGGTACTGGTACCAGACCATCCAGGAAACAAAGAACCAGACGCGCAGTGAGTACCAACTTGAGAAAGTGTACCGGACTGGGATGGCTTGGAGACGTGTTAAGTTTATCAATGCTAAGGATTGTCCCGATTTCATATTTCCTATTATATAGGTAACTAAAGTAAGATAAACTTCTCCATAAGACACACTATTGTATTATGATTTCTTTATTCAACACAACTGTCATCACACCAAAATATGAGGTTAGGTTTATAGTTTAATGAATACAAATATGCAAAGAAATGTTTTATTTAAAAAGTAGTAGATAAAATGTCGCATTTGACTCGTACATAATGGTTATAATTCACTCGGATGATTATACGATCGCCTTTAGCTCGTGCATAAACTTTCATCCTCTTGAATATACAGTGTGTCTAAAAAAGTGGACACACCCATTTATCTCGCTTAATATTTATCCACAAATTTTCGTACAGGACATTGTTTGCTCAGTGCAAAATTTGTGATTTATTCATGTGATCAAGTTTCCGGTTAAACCGGAAGCGATATAAACTTTTTATTTTTAAATGCAACATACCTATATGATTTTTTTATATATTCGGATTGCATTTTTTATTCTCTTTTCGGCAATACCAAATTTGATAGTATTATTGTTATTCGTTTTTTTAAATATTTTCTTTTGCTTGATTTCTATAATTTTATTCATAATTACATTATCAGCTATAATAACCCAAGAACATTGATAATTACGAAATAATTTTGTGACATTCCGAAAGCACGTTGCTTGGTAACCGCCCGACGCCGCAGGCGGAGGGCTGTTAACCTAAAAGCAACGTGCTTGAGGTAGCTGTCACAAAATTATAAGTATTTATCAATGGTCGAGGGTTATTCGGACAGAAAATTTTATTAATTGAAGTATCATTTTCATTACCAAAACGTGCAAATGACATTTTTATTCAATTATTATTATAAACATAGATATGAACATAAATAATTGTAACCTAGCAACATATTTGACATAAGTGATAATGTCCCATGGGTTGCTATCAGTTAAATGTTGTATTCATTGGTCAATTTCGTACACGTGATCAGAAATGAACGAAATTCATTGGATATTTAGTTAACCTAAAAATTTTCAGCTATAATAACCCAAGGACATTGATAATAGACCTTTTTCATTGCTGTAAGAGAGAGAGAGGTCGGATTTTCTCATGAAGTTATTTGCAAGTAGTGAATCATGTGTTCACGCGGCTTATTTCACAGTAGTTTTGTGACAGCTGCCAAAATTTGTACTGATGTTTTATTTTTTATTAACCGTAGTTGAAAAATCAAACGTAAACTAAATCGTGTCCTGCAATTTGTTACAACTTTGTTTTGTTTCATTTTTTTAAAATGGTTGGACAAGACAAGAAATTGAAAGTTTTCTTTTTCCATTTTTTTTTCATTTTGGCGCACACCAACTCCAACAGCCTGACAACTGATTGACAGTGACAATATGTTTTGTTTACAGATTTGGTTATTGCTTGTGACAGGTAACATGTAGGGGTCGCTTTAAAGATAATACTATTTGAAGTTTTATAAATGTGCAATAGATGTCAATGGGCCGGTGCAAATGGTTTATTACGAAATAATTTTGTGACATTCCGAATGCACGTTGCTTGGTAACCGCCCGACGCCGCGGAGGGCTGTTAACCTAAAAAGCAACGTGCTTGAGGTAGCTGTCACAAAATTATAAGTATTTATCAATGGTCGAGGGTTATTCGGACAGAAAATTTTATTAATTGAAGTATCATTTTCATTACCAAAACGTGCAAATGACATTTTTATTCAATTATTAATATAAACATAAATAATTGTAACCTAGCAACATATTTGACATAAGTGATAATGTCCCATGAGTTGCTGTCAGTTAAATGTTGTATTCATTGGTCAATTTCGTACACGTGATCAGAAATGAAAGAATTTCATTGGATATTTAGTTAACCTAAAAAATTTCAGTATTGTTTATGAAAATAAATGAATGTCATAGCTTATTGATCACATGGATAAATAACAAATTTTGCACTGAGCAAATAATGTCCTGTTCGAAAATTTGTGCATAAATATTAAGCGAGATACATGGCTGTGTCCACTTTTTCAGACACACTGTGTAGGCTGATTCACAATTTTGTGCATATATTTTAATGGCATAATAGTTAATAGTACTTATTGTACCAATATGGAACTGAAATTTTTGTTTGAAATTCGCAATTTTATTTTACAAGGTTTTTAATTAAACAGGTTTAGACCACTGTTTTCATATGGAATTTCATTATCTTGTGTAATTGTTAACTGTTTTATTGCTATTATATAATTCATTAAAATTTAATTTTATTCCATTCATAGTTAGTCGGATTATCCATTATCAATCCAGTGTTTCTAAAAATGTGTTCCTTGCAAACATTGCCATTTATCGAATTTAAACAATTAATTTTTGTTCCATGGTCACCAATCAGTATGTTGAGTATTAATGTCATTAAAATATATGCGCGAAGTTGTGAATCATCCTGTAGAGACGGGCCTTATCATAATTAGGCTAATATGTCATTTAAACCTTATGTTGTTTTTACTTCTACTAGCTGGCCTCTAAATAATACAGATGCAAATTGAGATTCTTTATGTTACATACTGCCGCAAGTATTAAAAATAGGTGTGTTATTTTAGAATATTATTTTTATTTATTTCAACATAAAAGGAGGGATTTTCCTCCCTGACAAAAATGAAACTTTCAATTTAAAGGTATTCGACCTTAAAACACATACCTACTACTTAAAAATTTCACGCGGTGCTTACGGACTGAATTTTTCGAAATTTAATTTATCTCTTCTATTAGAATTTTAATATTACTTCGATCTCCTGTTTTTATAATCCAAGTCTTAGAGCTATAGAGCAGTTTGTAAGCTAAATTTACGTGCGATACGCTTTAGTCTGTAGACATAAGAGGTATATTAAATAGAGAAAGGAATTGCGCAGAAACCAATATCCGTTTGGACAAGAGTCCAACTCAAAATGGAAGGGGTGTTACATATTGATTTAGAATTTAGACCATAGGTACTCGTACAAATACGGTAGACAGGTTATGAGGTTATAGCTAATATTTTTAGGTGGCTGAATTTGAAGCATTCTTTAAATTACATGAGAATGTTAAACCTACCTACCTAAAAATGCATATACTACAATACTACATCATTCAAGAGTTCCTTTTCCTAAACCTCTACAGATCGATGGTGACATACGAGAAAATGTTCAATTACTTAAAGTAAATTGGGACATATATGTGAAAGCTACAGGAATGGATTGTTGAAGCATTGAGTATGAAGAAAAGAAAGTTATTATTGGTGATAACGGCAAGATAAAATAATATAATCATTTTGGTTTAACAGAACATGATCACGCGATTTTACGACCCGTGCCCACCTCTATTACGTGGTTCTGATCAGAATTGTCACAGGTAGCTAACAGCTTGTGCAATGTAACAGACTTCCAATTGCCGACTGGTACGTCATTTTCAAATTTTCTATATCTGCTATTGTTGAACCTGTGAATTGGTTGCTTGAAGTCGAAAGGAGTTGAATTGGTTTTGAATCAGTTAGGAAGAAACACAAGAACTGGAATACTTACCTGCGGTAAGCTCACAATTTTTACAAAATTACATTGAAAATTTTTTGGTTAAATAAATATCCAATGAAATTCTTCCATTTCGGATCACGTGTGCGAAATTGACCAATGAGACCACATGGAACATTATCACTTTTGTCAAAATGACAGAATGACATGACAGAATTATTGACGGTTATGTAATTTAATATTATTATTTTAAAATGGCTTTCGTGTTTTCAATAAATAATTAAATTACAACTGCGAAAAAATTTCTAGCCGAATAACCCTCGACCATTGATAAATAACATATAATTTTGTCCCAACTACCTCAAGCTTGTTGCTTTTAGGTTAACAGCCCACCGCCTGCGGCGTCGGGCGGTTACCAAGCAACGTGCTTTCGGAATGTGACAAAATTATTTCGTAATAGTCAATGGCCTTGGATTATTACAGTTGAAAATGTTCCTGCCAAGTTAGAGAAACAAAGAAGATATAGTAATAGTAATTAACGATACAAATGCGGGAAGATTATTGTCCCACATGAGCGGCTTTTTGAAGCACGAGCGAAGCGAGGGCTTCATTAACGCGAATGCTGGGACGGGTCTTCCCGCAAGAGTGTTGTACAATGTTTTTTGTAACGAATAAAACTATAATCAAATACATTCAAGTTGTAGTTGTAGTCTTGTCATTAAATTTGAGGTTACGATGCTTTTTAGCTTTTTGTACTCACTACTACCAACAGATGGCGCGCTGATCACACATTTTATATTTAAATATTGGCGGTTATTGATGATTTTTGTGTATTTAATATAGCGGGAAGTAACTTTTAAAAGAATAAATTATATTATTTCCAAGATGATTTTACTTCACATTGTCCAGAAAGGCCAGTGTTTTTGCTAATTTTTCCCGTTTATGAACAATGGGAAATTGAAGTTCCCGTTTGTCAGTAACGTGTGGCAATTGTCATTTCCAATGTTATGAGTACAAAAATATTATTACGATCGTCTAACAAGAAAATTACTAAAAATAGGTCAGCCAGCCTATGTAAAATCAGGCCAGATCAAGATAAATTATGGACCAAAGGAACAGTAGAGAAGAACATCTTTCACCGATCTTTCGATGTAAACGTCAATGGCAGGTCCTATAGAAGAAATGTTACAAATATAAAGCCAAGAAATTAAAATGAACAACACATTGTAACTAAAAAATCTGACGTGGACACCACATGACTTCCTTGTACGCCTATTAAACTGTTCATACTTTTCTTAATAACTAAAATGTAGAATAATATAAAAAATTCTTTTAACTTATTATACAAATATGTTAATATATAAGTACTACTACTACTGCTACTATACTCACAAATATATTTTAGTCATTTTATTTAAACTGCAGAAGAAGATATAAAGCATATTTTACTATTGTCATTGTCATGTCATAATCATTTAAATTTCACGTAGTAACAAATGTTAATCGATCATGGACTACAAGATACCGAAATACTAAATTATAAATATATACTTTAATTCTTCTTAAATGATAGCAGATACAAAAATATTTATAAAATACCGATTGTAGGTAATAATCACATAATTTAAAATTTAAAAAAAATGGTCTTAAATTAAATATTTATCGAAATATTTAAAAAAAGTACTACTTCCGGTTTGTAGACTGAAACCAAAAATAGGAGGTGCACAACTAGATGCTATAACAGTCCTAAATACAAAATTTCAACTTTCTACGTCTAACCGTATTTGAGTTATGCGACACACATACGTCCGTACGTACAGACGTCACGACGAAACTAGTCATAATGGATTCAGAAAAGGTCAAAACGGATATTTCCATCAAAATCTGAAAACCGAAATTTTTCGCGATTATAATACTTCCTTATTACTCCGTACAAGGAAGTAAAAACGAGAAATTATAAATAAAAAATCTGACGTGGACACCACATGACTTCCTTGTACGCCTATTAAACTGTTCATACTTTTCTTAATAACTAAAATGTAGAATAATATAAAAAATTATTTTAACTTATTATACAAATATATTAATACATAAGTACTACTGCTACTATACTCACAAATATATTTTAGTCATTTTATTTAAACTGCAGAAGAAGATATAAAGCATATTTTACTATTGTCACTGTCATGTCATAATCATTTAAATTTTACGTAGTAACAAATATTAATCGATCATGGACTACAAGATACCAAAATACTTAATTATAAATATGTACTTCAATTATTCTTAAATGATACCAGATACAAAAATATTTATAAAATACCGATTGTAGGTAATAATCACATAATCTTTCATTTAAAATAAAAAAAATTGTCTCAAATTAAATATTTATCGAAATATTAAAAAAAAAGTACTACTTCCGGTTTGTAGACTGAAACCAAAAATAGGAGGTGCACAACTAGATGCTATAACAGTCCTAAATACAAAATTTCAACTTTCTACGTCTAACCGTATTTGAGTTATGCGACACACATACGTCCGTACGTACAGACGTCACGACGAAACTAGTCATAATGGATTCAGAAAAGGTCAAAACGGATATTTCCATCAAAATCTGAAAACCGAAATTTTTCGCGATTACAATACTTCCTTATTACTCCGTACAAGGAAGTAAAAACGAGAAATTATAAATAAAAAATCTGACGTGGACACCACATGACTTCCTTGTACGCCTATTAAACTGTTCATACTTTTCTTAATAACTAAAATGTAGAATAATATAAAAAATTCTTTTAACTTACCTATTATACAAATATATTAATATATAAGTACTACTGCTACTATACTCACAAATATATTTTAGTCATTTTATACTTAAACTGCAGAAGAAGATATAAAGCATATTTTACTATTGTCACTGTCATGTCATAATCATTTAAATTTTACGTAGTAACAAATATTAATCGATCATGGACTACAAGATACCAAAATACTTAATTATAAATATGTACTTCAATTATTCTTAAATGATACCAGATACAAAAATATTTATAAAATACCGATTGTAGGTAATAATCACATAATCTTTCATTTGAAATAAAAAAAATTGTCTCAAATTAAATATTTATCGAAATATTTCAAAAAAGTACTACTTCCGGTTTGTAGATTGAAACCAAAAATAGGAGGTGCACAACTAGATGCTAAACAGTCCTAAATACAAAATTTCAACTTTCTACGTCTAACCGTATTTGAGTTATGCGACATACATACGTCCGTACGTACGTACAGACGTCACGACGAAACTAGTCACAATGGATTCAGAAAAGGTCAAAACGGATATTTCCATCAAAATCTGAAAACCGAAATTTTTCGCGATTACAATACTTCCTTATTACTCCGTAGAAGGAAGTAAAAACCGAGATATGAAAATATATCAAGAAAATGTAAAAGAAATATCCGAGGATAATTAAAATAAGTATAGAACTTCCTGTCGAACCCATGAATAAGAAGAAAGAAGAAGAAGTCATGGAATATGAAGAAAGAAAAAGAAGTTGTGTCTCCAAAATTTAGACTAAGAAGGAAATACCAAATAAGTTTAAAGATTATATTGTAAATAAGTAAAGAGAAGCAGATGTTATATTTATATTATTAGGTTGTTAGGTAAAACATATATTATGGCCAGATGTTAGCTCAGCGGTAGAGGGTCCGCCTAGCATGCTAGCGGTCCCCAGTTCGATTCCCAGCGCAAGCGACAATTATTCCGCTGGGCCCGAGTGATTGGATTCCACTATAATAACATCTACCATTCTGTAATTGGGAGTTAATCTTGTAGAATGGTTAACATCAAAAAATAATAAAATAAAATATGATGAACAGTGTGTTCTAGAGTTGTTGATAACATTATACTTGTGTCTTCATGATGTGTCAATAAAATGATCTAATTATTCATTAAATTTGTTATTTAATTTATAAAAATATCAGATACAAATCACTTTATCTACCACTTTACTTAATAATTCGTTCATTTCATAAGGAAATTTTGTAGGGCTAGTAATGAAATAAATCCCAGTCCGGTACTGATATGTCTCTGTTCCTTCACTAGCCAGACTATCTCACCATATGAACAAAGTGTTTCTATTTGACAGTTTACGTGTTTTTGGGGTCATCAACGTCTCTCATCGACATGATGAATACAATGCACTCAGCCCAACTGTTCGACAACGGGGAATACATGGTCATATACGTGGACAAGACCACTTACTCTGAGAAAGAAGCCACCAAGTATCTGTGGACCTTGGAGGAGCTCACCAAGAAAGTGTCGTGTTTCGTTTTGCAGAAGGATTTGCTAAAACGCGCGAGGTCTTTGCTGGTTGTTGTGCCCACAGCACCGAGTACAGGCTATGAAAATTTTTCCAAACAAGTGCTGCAATATGACGAACAAGAACCGTTCAATTTGATTATTCCGGAAATATTGAAGAATTATACAAAGGTTTTTAATATTGGTTATTATTGTTTTATTATCGATATTACTCAGCAAAGGTCACTTTGTTGGTCGTAAATATTCTTGTTATAGTCGTATAAAGGTCCAAGACAATCATTTTCTAATAAAAAAATTTATTTCTTTTCTTCCGTAAAATTTTTATGGTTGTAAGAATAAATTTTTAATCAGAATTTTATGTTTACAGTCAAGATTTTAAATTTATTTTTATATTGACCTGTTATATTAATTTTACTAAAAATAAAATACTATGTTTATTCGTTTATTTTTGTTTAAACATTAACATGGCTTAATTAATAAGAATTAACAAGAATTAATATGCAAAGATTTATACTTATTCGAAAAAATTATAAATAAGATCAATTTTATTTTAGTCCGTACTTAACAATTATTCCCGAAGAATTGTTATTATTACAATATTTAGTTCGAATTATACTGAAGATAATTTTTTCACCAAAAAATACAAGAATATTAATCTCATGACATCATCAATTGAAAAATATTGCAGAGATAATTCCACTCCTATATAATGTTAGCACTAAACAAAACAACCTTTAAAAAAAGTTTTTTTTGTAAAAATCCTTTATAATATCAGCATGTATGTGCACCAGCATTAATGTGTCTATCTGAAAATGAAAAATTGACTAAAGATCTATCTACAAGCTGATTTTTTTTATTATTTTTTAAAATGGTGACCGTTGATTGGCGGCAATTTTAAATTTCTTTTTTCGAGAGTTTTTTCAAATGCTTTCATATGATACCAAACACGACATAATTCGGAAGTGGAAAATTGATTTTGGGGCGTAGGGATGTACAAAATTTTGAAAGATGCGTTGTTATTGACGACGAGTCTATGTGCCATGTTTCAGCTCGATTGGATGGCGGGAAGCGAAAAATTGATTTGGGGTGGGGATTAGGGGAAACCCAAATTTTGATAGAATGTGTTGTCATCGGTCACGAGTCTATATACCAAGTTTCAGCTCGATTGGATGGCGGGAAGTGGGTTAATTAGCCCCCAAAGGCCCTGCCGGTAAGCCGGTGCAAGACAATTGAAGTTAATATAAAGGATTTAATGAAGGTAACTTTTTGCAAGTGATAAAATCTTATTTACCTTTTTCTAAACACTAAAATGTCATTTGCATAATTTTTCTAATATTAGTAAGCAAAATGATAAGATTTGGTAATATTTATGAAGAAGAACCAAAAAGTCGTTAAATTATCTCGTCGAATTACACTCGATCATTTTATTTTTCCCCAATTTTCTGTTTGACATCTCAACCTTGTGACCTGACATCAATTTGTCTCGAAAAATTGTTTTAAAATAACAAATTAAACAATTTTTCTTTTCAAATTGGTAGGTTTCAATAACAAAACAGATATTTTTCCGGTAAAATAAACAGCTCTTGTGTAATTGCAGTTGAAACTTATTTCATTTGAAGAAAGCAATTAATGTTTATATCTCTGGTTTGAATAATTATATAGGCTAGTGAAATAAACATAATATTACAGTTTTTTTTTCAATTTTTGTAAAAATTTCGGTTCGATTTATTTCTGTGTATAAAACGAAAAAGTTATCCTTAGTTTTTTTCGCCGTAGACTAAGACTAAGTGACCTTTGTTAAGCAGTATACACGAGTAAACTATAATACTAAATAAATTTTGCTTTATTTCAGTATGTTTCTAGTTATGCTGCCAATTTGTACGATTCCGTTCACCTTTACGCTAATGCCTTACACACGTTGTTACAAGAAAAAAATGAAACTCTTACTGATCAAATCATTGATGAAATTGCAAGCAATGGAACGAAGATTATCGAAACTATTATCAAAAGAGGCACATACGAAAGTAAGTACACTTTTTATACTACTTAACTTTGTTTTAACCTTTAACTACCCGTGCTCTAGAATCTCTCGTAACTACCCGCGCGGTGTATTACATCTATGAATGTGAGATTGAGTTGCATAAATCAATGTATAGGGATAAGAAAACATGTTGCCTTGATTTATCATGCTTTTTTTATTGAAATATAACAAATGATGGATTAAAAAGACAAACTCTTCAACAAAGAAAGCATTCAAGAAAAAATAATAAAAGCTCAACCTGTAACTACCCGCGTTGGTGTATAAAATAGACCATTTCTACTATAAAAAGCAGTAAAAAAAAACCGATGCGGTATTCCCCACTCATGCCCCTCGATGTATTTTTACTTTGTCCCTAAAATTAAAAAATGTTCAAAAATCGACATAAACACTAATGTTATGAGCAAATAAAAGTCTCTAAATTGCATACACCAGACTGTAGTGCACTAAAGAAATTGTCGATAAAACCAACTAAATTTCCAGCCACCAAAACGCAACTTTCTGAGCACCTAGTAAACATATCGGTCCTAGGTTACATAGAGGGGCATGAGTGGGGGAGACCGTATCGGGTTTTTACCGCTTTTCTCTTAGAAATGGTGTACTTTATACACCGGCGCGGGTAGTTAAAGGTTAATTAAGGGTTTAAATTTCAATCATCAATTTTAATGTTTAACCTTTCGCCTCATATTATACACTCCGCGTCAAAAAAGGACCCACCTGAAATTGAGAAAAAATCGAAAAAAAATTCAAACCGCTATAACTCAGCGAGTTTTCGATGGATTTCGATGAACTTTCGACACCAAGAAAGTTCAAAGTATCTTCTTTAAGGGCATTCATTCAATTTTGGTATAACCCCATCTGCACCCCTGCAACCACCCTATGAAAAAAAGTGTTTTCAGGGGAAAATTTTTCAACTTTGGCGATGTACACGGACTAGAAATTTTTTTGATCCGATCTGCCTAGATGACACTAAAATTTATTCAATTCTCTGTAAATTTTTCGAAAAACAAAGTTCCTACGATGATTGGATAAAAAGTTATGCGAGTTTAAAAATTAATTTGCATTTTGAGGTTTTTGAATCATTACTCGGCATTTGTTGATCAATTCAGACGTAACTTCTGTTCAAACTCGCATAACTTTTTATCCAATCATCGTAGGAATTTCGTTTTTCGAAAAAATTACAGAGAATTGATTGAATTTTATTGTCATGTAGGCAGATCGGGCCAAAATATTTTTTTCTAGTCCGTGCACATCATCAAAGTTAAAAAAAATTTCCCCTGAAAACACTTTTTTCATAGGGGGGTTGCAGGAGTGCAGAGGGGGTTATAACAAAAATTGAATGGATGCCCTTAAAGTAGACACTTCGAACTTTCTTGGAGTCGAAAGTTCATCGAAATCCATAGAAAACTCGCTGAGTTATAGCGGTTTGAAATTTGTCGATTTTTTCACAATTTCAGGTGGGCCCTTTTTTGACGCGGAGTGTATAAGAGAGGTATCAGATACCATTTGTGACGGTTCAAAACTTTTAGGAGGCTAAAACAATCTGTCAGTTTTGAGATCCTAAAGATTGCGTATTTTTGTTTATGTCATGTCTACAAAGGTTTCAAAATGCAAAAACAAGCCATTTGAATAATTATGACACCAGAGAACACTGCCAACCGCTCTTTATTAATTTAAAAGTAATGCCACTTCCATGTATACAGGATGTTCATTTTAAATGGCGCACCATTGCTATCTCGATTACTATAAGAGCTACGAAGTTGATTAAAGTAGCAAACAATTTCTATATTATAGGACTACTTCAATGATCGAAACAATATTTTTTTAGACCAGTTGTTCTCAAAATACGGAGTGCAAATTTTTTATTTCAAATGGGGACCTATTTTATTTGCTTTTGCGATTCAGTATTTTTTCTGAATTCAACGAGATATTAGTTTCATACCCTTGCATAACAAAACATGAGAAAAACGCTATTGAGAATTATAATAATTTAATTTACATCTTATTGTTACAAGAGTACTATGGAAGAAAATAATTGAATATTTTGTTTCATATAAATTGTTAGTGAAAAATATTCTTTGATTTTAATCACGATCGCTACTTAGTGTTCTTGGTTCGAACAATTAAGTAGGTACTCAGTAGGGTGGCGGTAACTGCAGACACGTGATTCGACCTTATTTGGTCTGATCAGTGTAGTATAACGGTTATACTAGAATCTTTTTCACTAATAATTAATGTGAAAGAGAATATTCAATTGTTTTCTTCCATAACACTCTTGTAACAATCAGATTTAAATTAAATTATCATAATTTTTCTAATTTAATCAACTTCGTAGCTATAATATTTCCCGAGATAGCAATGGTGCGCCACTTAAAATGAACACCCTGTATACAGGGTGATTGTTGTAAGTCCGGCACTAGGAATATTTCGTTTATTTTAAGAGAAAATGTTTAGTTAAACTAGACAAAGGGGATCGTAAGATGGACTTTGTGTCACTTCCGGTTTCACCGGAAATGAGTACAACTTTTAATCTAGCATAGGGAATCAGTAATGTCATTTTTTTAGAATTTACATAAAATAAGCTTTACGATACCATAATATCATAGTTATACTCCAGCCATTTCAAAATGGCGACGAATTTTCTTCAAAATATTTACTAATAAAAATTCATTAAAAATAAAACATGGAAAACTATGAAATTCAATTTTTACTATCACAACAATTATTTAATTACCTCTAGGTAATTTTTCTTTTGTTTTCAAATAGGTAAAAAATGGATTTTCATAGTTTGCCATGTTTTATTTATAATGGATTTTGAAATAGCTAAAACTATGATATTATGGTAGATATCATTGTAAAGCTTATTTTATGTACATTCTAAACAAAATGACATTACTGATTCCCTATGCTAGATTAAATGTTGTTGTACCCATTTCCGGTCTAGTATTTTTGGCTAGTTTAACTTATAAACATTTTCTGTATCTCTTGCAATAAACGAAATATCTCAAGTGCCGGTAAGTCCGGCATCCTGTATCCGGGTGTTTCCTGAAAAAAGCACAACCCCAAAAAATTGTATTTTTAAGTCAATTACATTTATATTATAGGTTTATAAATTACATTCAAACTAAATTAAACTACATAAATAATGAATTTTTATTACTTCCTGTTTAGCCGGAAGTGAAATGAACTTCCTTATTTTAAATGGAACAAACCGTATATTTTTTAAGATTTTGATAAACCACTTTTTCGTTGTAGATTTGTAAGTAAAATTATAATTAAAATATTACAGAAACAAATCGAATTATTCCTAGTTAGCTATGAAATAAATGATAGAAAACAGATATTATGATAGTAAAAATGTCAGTTTACTTTATTAACGAAAATAAATAATTTAATAAGGAATTGCAATGTGATTGTTTTGTTTAAGTGCATATTTCTATCATGAAATAAGCTAACTAGGAATGATTCGATTTGTTTCTGTAATATTATTATTTTACGCAGAAATCTACAACGAAAAAGTAGCTTATTATACATGTAGTCCAGTCAGTGGAGAATTTTGTCTTACAAAAGGTGGGGTAGTAATGATTTTTTATTATGTTGTTTGAGTAGTGACTCTGATGAAAAATATAAGTTTTCGACCTTGAGGAGGATAAGCGCGAGCCGCCATCTTGAATGGAAGGTGCAAAAAACACGTTTTCACAGAATAACTCGGTAACGGTTCGTTATATGAAAAATCTGTTCAAATATAGTGGTAAAGGGTAAAATTTCGAAACTTTTTTGTATTTAAACTTTTCTTGTAAGTTTAACAGGGACTGAGATACAGTCGAGGAAAGATGTAGAGAGAGAGAGAAAATTAAGTAATTTTAGCTTATTTCGTATTTTTTGTGTTTAACGACCTATAACTTCTGAACGAATAAAAATATTGACTTCTGGTTTCTTTTATAAAATTCTACGAACAATTCTCTATAAGACGTATAACTTTTTTTTTTTGGAAGCAGGCCTTAGTTAACGTAAAATTTTAAGAGTTTCTTCGAGACAAAATTGGGAAATTTTAACTTTTTTCATATTTTTTGTGTTTAAATGACCTGTAACTTCTGAACAAATGAAAATTAAGACTTCCGGTTTTTTTTATTGAATTTTGCGAACTATTCTCTATAAGATAGATTAATTTCATTTCTTTTTGAGGACCTTGGTTAAACCCACGGTACAAGATATAGTAGGTAATCTAACTCACAGTCACAATTCGTCTGCTGAGATGGTCGTAGTTCACAAAAACGCCGCTAGAGGCGGTTACATCAGTAAGTCCTGTTTTAAAACATAGTTAAATGGATACCTATACAAAATTTGCAAAATTTAACTACACAATGTATATATTGAATTTGACCGTACATGTCAAACGTACAAAATATATTTTAAAGTAGTAAAAAATTAACATATTGGTCAAAAATTTAATTCATTCAGTTATAATTAATACTGAATCCGTAAGTACTTGGAGCTAGATAGAATCAGAGCCATGAAAAAGAGACAGTTCATGTTCACACTAATTGAGAAGCTGAGAAACAATAAGTAAAATTATATATTATCAAATTTATATGAATGTACGCAGTTTCTGTAATTTTTGTAAACATAAATTGTTCAATATTATCATGAAAGAATACAATGTAAAGAAATAAATACACCTTTTAATATAACATTTTTATAATGAAACATAATATTTATATATGTACAAAGGATATACAGGTAATATTTGATAATGCAAATAAGTTCAACTCTATAATATGCAGTGTAAGAGATAATACTTTTTATCTACTCATTAAAGAAATTATCTAGATAACAGATAGAAGATAAATAAAATGTATCTAGATAATTTTTAGATAATACAAAAATAAAAATTATGAAATAGAATTTTCCGTAAGATGTTGAACGTTAAATTTTTTAATAACCGAATAATTATACAGAACTGAAATCAAATAAACATTCATTAATTAAACAATAAAAATATACATTGAATTGAAAATAAAAGATAAATAAGAAAAAAATTATATGATCTTTTAAGTATAATTTACGGTCACTTCTAGGGATTTATTTGTCCCAAATTTCAATCATATCAAGTGGAACTTTAAAAACACTATATTTTTCTTTGCAACTGTCATAACCAGACTGGCAATGAGGTACAAAACATCTTCCAGGCATTTTAATTATACCTACTTCCCTTTATACTGCTTAATATGACGTATAGTACACGCTTTTTCACTGACAACCACCTGACAACTAGGACCTACAACTCCGCTATCTTAAGTATTTCCTCCCGCCCCTCAAGTCCATATGCTCGACACACTCAGCAGACACATTTTTATCTGACCGGCAATGAGAGTTGTAGGGGCCTGGTTAAACCAGAATTTTAAGATTTTCTTCAAGAGAAAATATAGAAATTTTAGCTTTTTAAATATTTTTTGTATTTAATGACTTGTAATTTCTGAAAGAATAAAAATTTTGACTTCCGGTTTGTTTTATGAACTTCTACGAACAATTTTCTATAAGATAGATTTTTTATATATTTTTTTTTGAATGCCTTAGTTAAGCCAAAATTTTAAGATTTTCTTCAAGAGAAAATTTTGAAATTTTCAAATTTTTCATATTTATTGTGTTTGATGAACTGTAACTTCTGAACGGATTAATATATCGACTTCCGGTTTTCTGCATTAAATTCTACGAAAATTTTTCTATTAGGTACAAAATTTTGGTAACTAACGAGGGCTTTAGTTTTACCAGTATTATTAACTATTTTCAATATAAATTTTAAAAAACTGAAAATTTGGTTCTGCAACTCGCAATACACAACCCCTGTGCGGTCTCCGAGGGTGGCTTCATTTTTTTGAGAGGTGAGGACCCATGTACCTATAATATAAGTACTAACTTTATGCTTCTATCACAAAATAAAGTTTGTCGTTTTTTGGAGTAAAAATTTCGCTAAATTTCATCTTTCCTCGACTGTATCTCTGACCCTGTTAAACTTACAAAAAAAGTATAAATACAAAAATTTTCGAAATTTTATCCTTTACCACTTTATTTGAACATTATTCTCATTATAACGTACCGTTACCGAGTTATTTTGTCAAAATGTGTTTATTGCACCTTCCATTCAAGAAGGCATCTCGCGCTTAACTCCCCCGAGGTCGAAAACTTGTATTTTTCATCAGAGTCACTACTCAAACAACATATTAAAAAATCATTACTACCCCCATTTTTTGTAAGGCAACGACCTTTTTTAATCTCCACTGACTGGACTAATGGCTGTATTCAGAATTTTATGTAGAATCAAAACCTTAAAAAATATACGGGGTATTCCATTTAAAATAAGAAAATTGATGACACTTCCGGCTAAACAGAAAGTAATAAAAATGTATTATTTATGTAGTTTGAATGTATTTTAAAAACCTATAATATAAAAGTAATTGACTTTGATAATGTATTAGTTATTGTTCATAATCACTACACTAGATCGTAAAATATTTTGCATATTACTAAATATTGACTTAATAAATCATCTAATTATTAAATAAATTTAAATTTATACCGGGTGGATCACCATACATGTGTACAAAGGCAATTAGCATTGTATTTCACATTTATGCAGATTCCTGCTCCCCATTTGCGCGTAGAAATATGGTAAAAGTATCAATCAAAAGGTAAAATTATACAAACTTGCCACATCCTAATTCCGCCACTCCCTAGAATTTTACCGGTTGGATACCCGGGTGGGCACAACCTATTTTTGGGTGGGCAAGTGTCCATCCGAGCCCACCCCTAGCGCCGTCCCTGGCTCGAATTTGAACGGAGCGGACCGTGTTGTGGCGTGTTAATAAAACTATTGTTTATTTTATTATTATGTAATCGTATATTGAATTGAATAATTACATTTCATAGCACGCAAGTACACACGTCATTCAGATACTAACGACTTCAAACTACTACTCGTCTCTTCTTGGTATGCTAACACCCTCTAGCGTGCCGGTATAGGTGGCGGGAATAATAATTGAATTATACGAGTTCGTGCAAAAATGAAAACTACTTAATTTTTCGGGATAATTCTTTTATATTTATCAACGTAGTCTCCATTTAGACTTATACACTTTGTCCAACGCTGCTCCAGGTTGTTAAACCATACCTAATAATAGAATTTGTAAAAAGGCATTCGTTCTCGTAATTACCACCTTGTTTAGATAAAATATCTTTCTTGCCACCCATTTTTTCAAATAGAACAAATATTAGTCCGAGGGAGTCAAATTTGTAAAATAGGGGGATACAAAACAATTTGGAACCTTAAATCCATCAATTTTTCAGCTACTCCAGTGAGCTGGTGCGTTGTCGTGATGAAAAATGATTTTTTGTGGGCCAATCTTGGGCATATTTCTTGCAACTCTGTTTTTAATCGATCCAATAATAAAGAATACGATGCGCCTGTAATAGTTTTCCCCTTTTTCAAATAGTCGATAAGGATTATTCCTTTCAAATCCCAAAAGACAGTCGCCATAATCTGCCTGACTAAAGACTCGGTTTTAACCTTTGTTGGTGCAGACTTCCATTGTTTAAAATGGTTTTTTTATCTCAAGCGTGACGTGGTGTATCCATGTTTCGTTCATAAAGACGAAACGACACCTGAAGTCCCATGAATTGCGCTGAAACAGCTTTAAATTGTTCGCATACGATATCGTTTTTGATCAACTGAGCAATCGCGACACCCATCTTTCGGATGGCTTTTTCATGTTCGTAGGATAATATAAAATAATTTTTACCCGTTTATCGGAGATGTCCACAGTACTAACAATTAAACACAAATTCATTCCTCTGTCATCTATCGTTTTATTAATGTTTTTTGAAGTAGTGGCCTTAACAAGGCGCCCAGAATGTTCAGCATCACTTGTGCTCATTGACCTCTCTCAAAACTTTGAAATCATTCTAATCGAAGCTGCAGATTCACCACAATGTTTACCAAGCTTTTTTAGATTCCTGAGGCGATTTACCTTTTATAAAGTATTGTTTAACACACGAAATTTTATTTCATCCATTTTTTAGAAATAGCTTTTTTATTTAAACGAGAACCAAACACAGAACAATAAACCAGTTTAGCTGAAATTTGCAGTGTGTTCTTCCAAAAGATGGCACTAACTAAAACCAAACTCGAAACGCACCAATAGTGTCACATCTCGGACTTTTCAAACCACCCTCGTTCTGTGACATATCCCTTGTCAGTAAAAGATCCTTCTTTTACAGATTTAGTGGCCGGGTTGGTTTTACTGGCCGCCCACAGCGAGTGTGGTATGTGTTTCTAGGACTATGTACAGGCGTAGCTGTTATTGTCTTTGTTGTGGCAGTTGCTTCATCTGTGTTCAGCGGGATGGGATCCGAAAGCGTCGATGAAAGTCTTACAGGTGTTTTTGACACTTCTTCGGTTTGGTTTTGCAAGGTGTTTCGGACTGCTTCATGATTAGAGTTTCTCTTACCGTTCCAGGATGCCAAATATGAGTAATTGGATCTTGAAACGCTGATTCTTTGGCCGGTGGTAAGAGGAGGTAGATCTCTAGCATTCTTGTCGTAGCATCATGGAAAGATGTCTTTCCAACATCTTTTCCCTTGCTGCTTCTTGTTGAGGAGTCAGAGTAGTGTGCACTATCCGTATAGAAGTTCAGCTGTGTGTTTCTCCAGTTGAGTAAAGCCCAATCCACATCTTTCCCGGTGTATAGACATTTCTTCACTATATTATTTATAGTTTGGGCGCTTCTATTAATGTACCCATTTGATTTTGGATAATGCGGCGAGCTGAAATTTATAGTTACCTCCCATCTGAATACTTCTGACAAAAATAACGGTCCTCCATCACATCTTATAGTTGAAGAAACTCCATATTCGGATAATATTTCTTTTATATTCGTTAAATCTGCACCGCTGTACACTTTGGAGGCATTTTCCGAATCTGGAAATCAGAAACAATTAAATAGATAATTATTATTATTACAAATAATACAAATCAAGGGGCCCAAGGTTTTGCAGGTACTTCACTGACAATGAGTGTTTTTTTCGTTGTGCCGTTTGGAAAATTTGACAAGCAACACATTCTCTTATTTTATTCTCTATATCGGAATCTATTCCAGGCCAGTAAACAAGTTCTCTGGCTCGGATTCGGGTCCCATCGAGTCCTTTCAATACCACAATGGCCTTTGTGGAGCTTATCTATATGATGTATGATCGCATACTGGGTGGTATTACGACTCGATTACCTTTGAGAAAGATCTCGTTTTCCACTGCGAGTTCGTCTCCAAAATTCAAAAACGGTCTGATATTTTGAGGCACTTTCTTGGCTGACCATTTACAATGGTATTGGTCAGCACCTAAAAGCTACTGAACAGAAGAATGCCAGTACCGTGTGGGGAAAATTCACCACGCACATGGAACCAAAATCAAATTTTCGTACCGCCAAATTATATCTTCAAAAATAAAACAACAACCAGACGAATCTTTTGATGATTTCGTGTCCAAAATAAGATTACAAGCATACAAGTGCGACTTCGAAAAGATGAAGGAACATCCGAAACGAGTTATTAAACAACTAATCGTTGGCATAAAGCATACAGACCTTCAAAAAACTATGCTGAGCAAACCAAAATAATTTATACTACAGCAGGCTTTAGATTTCGTTCGAGGCATCTATTTATCACATATCACATGAAATCACTAAATGAAACTACAACCGGAACAAACATGGATGCAATTCGCAAGAAAATATGTTTTTGTTGTGAAGGAGATCACCCAAAGTATCCTAAAGAGAAATATCTTTATAATTAGTTGCAATTACATGTATTATAATACGAGTATTAGTATTATATAATAACATTGTTGTTATCAACTATATGTGTGATATTTAAGAAAATTTTGTTTCATCTCCGAAATTTACATTTTCCCTCACTGCTGTTGTGTTTTCTTGCGTTTGGATTTAAAAGTTTTCTTTTGCACTTACACCGCAGCCACTATACTGTGGTGTGTTAATAAAATTATTGTTTATTTTATTATTATGTAATCGTATATTTAATGGAATAATTATTACATTTCATAGCACACAGGTACATTTACACGTCATTCAGTCACTAACGACTTCAAACTACTACTCGCTTCTTCTTGGTGCGCTAACACCCTCTGTCGTGTGACGGGAATAATTGAATTATTCTGTGACAGATCGAAACGCTGCTTCGGTTCGTGAAATTTACCAATATACCGTACCGTCTCGTAAAATTGACCAGTTTGACTGCTCCGTCTCGTAAAATGAAGAATAATACCATTTTTCGCCACCCGTCCGTATTTGATGCTATTATGTGATTGTTTTTTTGTAAAAGATGAAGGACATTTGGGGATTGTTCTGATCACTATAATAGCAACTATACAAAAAGTAAATCATTTCTTGGACTGATACAAAAAATGATTGTTGTCATGATAAAAACAAATTGGTATGTTTACATTTTAATTGTTGCGTAATATGAGAATATGTTAATGTAAATGAAATTATGTCTATTTATGCGGTTAGCAAAACAATATTATGTTTCATTCATACAAAAAATGCTTGTTTGAGACTCGTAAGATCGCCGAACTCCGCTGCGCATCGTCCGGCAACAGTTTTACTCGTCCCAACATCATGCATTTTTTGTATTAATGAGACAAATAACTAATATGGTTACAATTTTTTAAGATATAGTTTTACTTATACATTATTTGTTAAACTGTAAGTAAAACTATTTTGCAAAAAATATCCGGACATTTTTATGAAACCTAGCGTTCCGTTTCGCAAATATGTCCATTTCGAGCTCTAATGTTTCACGTTTGAGAATTTTTTTATGAAATCGTACAATGAGTTACGTAGGTCCGCTAAACCGTAGTGAAAAGTACAACTTTAGATCCTCGTTTTTCGACCAATCAGAGCACTGCCTGTGCACTCAATTACTGACGAGAATTTGCCAGAACGTCGGCTATTTTGTTGTTACAACCCGTGATCAACATTTTTGTTTTATGTTCACATTTTGCTTTAATCTGCAAATTTTTTATTACTCACGTGGTAATTTTCTGGTCTAGCGACTCGAAATAGTATATTCTGCAACAAGTGTGGAATGAAGCATATTCAGCTCGAGTGGAAAGTTTGTGAAACGAGCCGTGGGCGAGTTTCACGGTTCCACGAAAGCGGAATAGCCATTCCACACGTGTAGCAGACTATACTTTCTCTACGACTTTAAATTTAATTGCATTAAAAAACATAACCTAAAACTATTAAAATTAAAATAAATGTATTCATAAAATAATATTCTACATAAAATTAATAAAATAATATATCTAAATGTATTTTAAAGCTACCCACCAACCAAAACCATTGAATAAAGTTAAATTATTATAACTCGCCACATTTCATTCCATCACTATTCCACATTCGTAATAAAAAAATCATTCTTTACAGCCTTCTAAATATATAAATAACTAATTAAGTAGTCTTGTTTGTTAAATTTCAATCTTATATTAATATTCTACGAGAGGAATGGAAAAATATCAAAAATAGATAGGAAAAATATATTTCATTTTCATAACATAAAATTTCTTAAATTTTTAACATTCGCTTTGACGTTAGAAATAGGTTCTTTGTTTAATATTACTAGTTTTATAAAGTCGTACTTTATGGACTGTGAATCGTTTTCGTTATTATAAAGAGGTATTTAGTGGACACTTGAATATACAGGGTGGTTTTGAAGTTAATGTCATAAATTTAAGGGCAAGTAGTATGACGTGTAGATTACGAAACAGAAAGAATTTTTTTTTAATCGCAAAATTAATTTCCATGTTTCCCAGTCAAAAATTTTGCGTTGCCACTACCACTGGGTGGAGTAATTATTATTTCATTAAAAATAATTAAATTTTGTTTGTTTATTTTACTAGTATTATGTAATGGGGGTTTTCACGATTTTTTGGTTATTTTATATGTTAATCTATACATTAAAATATAAGACCCGTATTTTTTCTTTTCGCTTAAAAGTTGCTAATAAGCCAGAAAAAAATTCATAAAGTTTAAAAAAATAAGTGCCGCGAAAATCGATGTCGCGTGTAACAGTGTGACGTCACCAACATCTAGAACATACGTTCAACGCGCTGACAAGGACTGATACATAGGTCTTACCTTACACAGTCAACATCTTGTCAACTTGAACAGAAAAACATAACCAAACTGTTTCATGCCGTTTCATTTCGATTAAAACCAACACAAAAATTCTTCAATAAACTGTAAGTAATCGTGTTTGAACCTAACCAAACTCGACAACGTGAACCCGTGAACGTTGATGAATGTGTCAAAAATCGAAAAATCAACAGGTGGTCCGTCGTCTAAACGACAAAAAACGAACTTTCACGAACCAACTCCTGGTTTGATATCAATGTTGGCTACGTCACACATGGCGCATTTCAATGAACGATTCAAAAGACTTACATTTTCATTTCGATAAAGAGGTAATAAATCTATCAAAATTAACAATTATTATCACTTTCCTATAACTTATACATGCTGAAAATTGATATCCAATAAGTATTTCTTTAAAAGCCGTAGGCTTGAAAACCCCCATTTAAGATGTTAATTACCTACTTCTATTGTTTGTGTTTAATAAGAAAACGAATCCAGTGCAGTACTACAAAAAATGCTGCAGGTAAACTACCCTTAATTTTTCGAATTAAAATTTTTTTTTCTGTTTCGTAATTTACACATGTCATACTACTTACCCTTAAATTTATAACATTCACTTATAAACGTGGTTGGATTCCACTATAATAACATCTACCATTCTGAAATTTGGAGTTAATCCTGTAGATTGGTTACCATCAAAATAAATAAAACCACCTTTATAGAACAATTTACTCCATAAATAAGTAAAATTCAAATAGCAGAAGTTTAAGAGAAATATATTATTTGATTTTTGTAGGCATCACAGGTACAAAAATCCACATAGATGTAAACGGCGACTCCGAAGGTAATTTCTCCGTCTTGGCGTTCAAGGACGCAAACTTAACTCTCCAGGGCTTCACCTGTTCCCATCAGATGATACGAGTAGGACACTTTCAACAAGGTGGTGAAACTTTGGTAAAACTCACATTGTTCATTTCCCATCCTTTGCACTAAAACTTGTCTTTGTGTTCTGACAGGAATATAAACTAATCTCTCCAAATGTGCAAATCGATTGGCCAGGAGGTTCCAAACCCGACGACGAACCCAGTTGTGGGTTTGACAACAGATCGTGTCCGAAGGACGACAACTACAAGTCAAAAATCGCAAGTGGAGTCCTGGCTATTTTGTTATTCTGCGCTGGTGTCATAACGATTAGTATCTACAGAAAGTGGAAGATTGAACAAGAAATTGAAGGATTGCTGTGGAAGATAGACCCGAATGAAATTCATAATTATTTTGGGACTGACATTATCAGTTCACCTAGCAAGGTGAGGAAATTATATTTTTTTCGATCGGACGAAAACTGACACGTTTCCGGTATGTTTTCGAACCGTAAACTGCATTATTTCGGTAATTTAGTGTAGTTGCTTTGCTAGACTACGAAAAATAACAGTACGGGAATATGTTTTTCTACAATAGTGCGGGAAATATACATTCTGTCACTCAAAATGAATGCGTTAAATTCTAGCACTAGTGCGGGAAACTAAAATTTTTGTTTTATTTAATTATTGTGTCTTGTAAACAACCGTCATGATGCCTAAAAATTAATAATAAACTATGCCGCCCAAGTAGTTACATAATTATAACTCTATGCAAATTCCGAAACTCGCTGCGCTCGTGTCGAAGAACTTGCATTCGTTTCAGAATCACACATTTCCAACAATTGTTACAAAATTAACTATTCCGGCCCGTGACAAAGTATTCCCGTATAGTATTTTTTCAAATAAGCTTTGACGTTTTTGAAAATAAATAAACAAACCATAGTTACGCTATCCTCAGATATTTTTATCAAAAGTACTCAATAATCTTATGTCTTATCAGTAGAGTGCGGATTATATGCATTTGCATATATTGTATTATTGTGCATATTAGTATTTTTTACAATTGTATGCATTTCATACAAAAATATATCAAAATATGGTGTATTTTTTGCATATTTCAATATTTTTGCATATATTTATTAAAAATGCATATAACTGCATATTTTGTACCTTTTAATCCAAAATTTTTTTATAAATTTGATATGTATGAAATTTATAATCGCTTAAATTTGATACCACCTATAGTAGTTTTTACATTTATTTTAAAGGTAGGTAGGCGCACAAGTCGTATTCTAGAAGTTATACGTTGTTTTGTTTATTTTATATGATATTCTTGTGCATTGTTGACAAAATGTAGTATTTTTCTGATTTATAAAAATAAATTATTAGTAAAAATGAATAAAATTATGTTGCATATCTGCATATGCATGCATATATTTGTAAAATATTGCATATTTGCTTAATTTTGTGCAAATTCTGAGCATATTTTGGCCTTATTTCATTGCATGCATATTTTGATCATATTTGCCTGCATATAATCCGCACTCTACTTATCAGTAACGTATACAACTGTCGGGGGTCACAGGAGCGATCGCCCTCGCAGAATTTTTTACATACTCAAAATTTAATAAATCTATTGAAAAACAAGGATTCACATGCACAGTTCTGAGAAAATTATGTTCCTATTTTCTTATACTATTCTAGTATTCTAGAACAATAAAATAATTTGTGTTTCTTCACTCATTTATGACAATGTATACATTTTTTATAAAAATTAAAATACCTATAATTGAAATAAATAGGTCGGAAACTGTATTTTAAAAAGAGTAATTTAAAAAATATGCTCTACTCCGTAGTTCCACTTCTATAATACAAAAAAATAATTAATGACATTGACATTACTATAGAGCAAGTGTAGAGCATAGGTATAGCCAGGGGGTTTGGGGGTTAAAGCCCCTCCTAGCATTTATCTAAATGCTAAAATAAAACATTTATTTCATTAATTTTTTTAAATATATCATTTATTTTAATTCTTATACGTGAAATAGGGTAACATATTATGTCATTTTCCCTGTATGAAAAAACTTATATTCAAACAGCCTTTGACCTTGAAGCCAAAAAATTTTCTACGACGATTTTTTTTTTTTTTTACTACGAAACAACGCCCTGGTAATCAATTTTTAGGACTGCACCACTGGCCCAACCCCCCTTAAACAAAAATTCTGGCTACGCCTATGGCGAAGATAATAAAATTGATAGTTTATTTATTTAAAAAGCAATGCCCCCCCCCCCCTATAAAAAATATAAACCTGTATCAGCCCCTGTGTTTTATTGGTTGTCGGACATTTAAAAATGAAATATAAAATAACTAATTATTGAATATAAACCGATCAAAAACATAGTATGTGTACCACGTGGGAAAAGTGACTTTCCGGATTCCAGGTGTTTCCACCATCGTCACTTTTCCTACTAAATACACAATATACTATTAGGGATCATTCCCATAATACGTCACGCAGTGAGGGAGGGGAAGGGGGTAGAGGATTTGTGATTAAATGTGACATAGGGTAAAGGTGGCCCTTCGCATTGTTACGTCACATAAATTGTATTTCAATTTTTCCTATTTTTGTAGCAGATGAGTAAAAAATAATAGTTTTTTTCTTAAAAGTTATTGAAATACTCGCTTCATATTTATCACAAATAAAACGTTCATTTTGCATCTTTATTACTTTGAAAATTGAATTTTGTTTTTGTTACGTCAGGGGGGGTGTAGGGTCGACTAAGTTGTGACCAATGACTTATAATAGATTTAGACGGAGCACGCCACGTTTGTTGTGATGTCGTCACATACAGAGGGGGAACGGAAAGTTCGCATTTTTTAACTCACTGGTTACATAAATTGCGCTTATTTTTTTGTGAAACTTTGGCTTATTTGAATTCTGAATAAATTACTGCGGAGAATAGTAAATATTATTATTCGTTGAAAATATAATACAACTACCTTCTTCAGTAAACTTCTAATAATTAAATAAACTTCAATTTTACTTATTTACACAGAATTAAATTTTATTTCATTGAAAACATACTTTGCTCTGTTCTTTGTAATAATATTTGTTAAAATGCATATAATTATAATTTTAAGAAATACTAGCTTTTAACCGTTGTTATCTCCGTATCGGATCTCTCGGAAAGCTGAAACCGTGCATTGATTAAATAACTGCAATACTTATATATATCAACATTATCAATTTAACAATTTAAATAATTTGAAAATTAAGTTTTTAGGTTTTTAATATTTATAAAATTTATTAAATGGACCTTCAGTCATTAGTCAATTGCTATCGGCCCACATCCAGCCGGCCCACCGGGAAATTTCCCGGTATTCCAACGGGCCCATCTGCCCCTGATTGCTAACATACAAAGTGTCCACTGCTGTGTTTTTGTATTATACTTTGTGGTCACTATTAAATGCAGATGACGTCACAAATTAATTTTGAACTTAAAACAATTTTAAAAATTTTCAAACCGGATTTTCACTGATCGATATGTATTGTTATTTTTTATTAGCTCTCGTGTACCACTCGAGTTATCTAATTAAGAAGTTAAGAAGAATACTATTTAATTTACGGCTAATACCTACAAAAATTCATTAACAACATTACCATTCCTTTAATATTTGGCACATTCGATCAAATAGATAAGATCAATCACAAATAATCGATCGATTTAATCGATCAACTCTGACAATCAAAGATCGATCAAAAATTTTGATGATCGAAGAGCCCTATCCCCAACCATAAATTTAATGTAAATTTAATTAATAATAATATTTAAAGTACAAATATTTACCTACAATATTTTATCAATTCAATACCTACTAATTAAAAAAAATTAATTAACAAAGTTGGTACCACTTATACTGTATAAAGCTCATTAACGAACTTAACACTAACTTTTTTTGTAAAAGCTTAAATATAAAATTTCAGTCGAAAATTCGCACGCGTTCTCAAGTTTTCGTTCTTACATGATAGACCGACCGAATGACCGACTTTTTTAAAAATTATGTAGGGTCTAAAACGTGAAAATTCATAAAAATCTCGAACTGTAAAAAAATCAATATTATAATACTTCCCCTATTATACAGGAGTTCTACAACTTAGGACAAAAAATTAAAGGATGTACGACGGACATGCTGATCATGAAACAAAACGAATTTATTTTAAATTCGCAAAGTTAAGGGTAGTTTACTTGATGTGTGTACATTTTAAGTATCACTGTTTTGATAGTATATTTGATAATCTAACATTTATTAGTAGGTATTAGATATTATGTAAAAAATTATTAAAAATTACTACCGACCAGTGGCAAAAAAATGTTTGCTTGAAATACGATGCAATTTTTTTGCGAATTTAAAAAAATATATTTTTGTTTCATGGGGAACATTCTGTATATAGCCCGGAGAAGAAAAAATATATTATAACTTTATTTTCTTATTTTCTAATTAAATTAGAGGTACAACATCAAAAATGATAAATAATATAATTTGAAATAAACTTTCAGAACCAGATATTAAGGTTTAAAACCAAAAATACATTTCTGAACGAAATAAAGTTACGATTTAAAGTTTACTCGCACTCACAAAGTGTACTTTCTGGACTACTGATTCAAACTAAATATGAATGAATATAATTCTCTTGCAGCTAAGTCTTGCATCAGCCTCAGTGACGTCATACGAGTCACGTTGCGGTGCTCAAGTTTTCGCTGCCACGGGCCACTATCGCGGGGTGGTCGTGCGCATCAAGGAGCTGAAGTTCAGCAAGAAGAAGGACATCAGCCGCGAAGTCATGAAGGAGATGCGATTGTTGCGCGACATCAGACACGACAACATCAACTCGTTCATCGGCGCATGTGTGGAACCAATGAGGATACTTCTAGTCACTGATTATTGTGCCAAAGGAAGCTTATACGTAAGTGATATGTTTCTTATTATTAGTAACTAGTTATGGTCATATAGTGTTAGCGAATTAAAGATTAGGAGCTCAGACGAGTTAACTAACAATACAACGACTATGAAACATTTAAAGCATTTATTCAATATTGGTAATCAAAAACGCACATGTTGTTACAAGTTAAACCAGAACTGAAAACAAAAGGATTACTTGGCGCGTGCTCGTCAACTGGGTAGATGGCGTGACGGCCATTACGCACGTACAAGACAGAATTCAAAATTCAACACTTCTCCTCGAATCGGTTGTACGGCAGATGATTACTCGTAAATATTCATCCCAGCTAGTTCGATACAGCGTTCGTGTTTGAATCTAATGAGGCCCTTCGTCAGGAAGTGCGCGGCTTGGTCTTCACTTGGTACAAGTAGAAGATGAAACTCCTTTCGTTTTTAAGCACATCGCTCACGAACTGGTGGCGGACATCAATGTGTTTACTTCTAGCGTGGTAGGTTGCGTTTTCGGCTTATAGCAGAGCAGAGAATGTTTAGATCGTTCACGTCGTGGAAACCCAATGAGAAGTCTTGCACGATTTTTTTTAGAGAAAATAATTATTAAAAGTAATATTCTTCAAAATGCGACTGAAATGCACCACTTTCTCCCCTTGTCCACTGACGTCATCGGATACGGAACGTTTGTTGTCCTTTGAAACGTCAAACGTTTCATAGCGAATTAGGTTATGATTTCCAAATTATTATTGTTTGTTGCTATACCGGGAGTGTCTATAGTCGCTATACCGTGAGTTTATTTTAACATGTAACATACAATTTTTATATCCATGGTTACGAATTTGACAGCAATGTATTAGAGTGTCCTTTTTAAAATGAAACATAGGGAATCAATTTAACTGTATGTCGGAGTAAGAGCGGAGTGGACCATAGATAATCAGTTACGTGAACAACAAAACTACTAAAAACGCAATTAATGGAATAGTTAACTAATCTAAACACCAAATAAATCACACATTCACCACTCATGTCATGAACCAGTTAAACGTGATCTACAAACTATGACGATAAGGAATGGTGGCAATTCCTGGGCACGTGCTACTCGCATCAGAGCATATTCAAGACTGTTCAAGACTGCCGATCTCCGGCTCATTCCACATCTAGCACGTAATCCCAGACTTCGCCCAAGTGTACTAATAATAATAACGTAATCGAACAAGCAAACACGATCATAACTTCATTAGCACACTTGCATTCCTATCATTAATTATTATTAAAATCAACATGATTGCTAACCCCGACATGTATTATTCTTGAACAATATAAGATATTTGGGCAGCTGCAATAGTTCCAAGGAACGCTTTCAACATAAACTTTTAATTGTTTAAAGAATAAATCGAATTTCCAAGTAGCAGCAGTGTGACACTAATTACCAAATTCAAATTTATTTCCTATGTTTCATTTTAAAGTAGTTCGGTCGTCAATTGAAGTTGTTGATTTTGTATTGAAAATGGTCTGGTTGAATAGAAAATTTAATATTATTTTCAAAAGTGCCAAGAAAACATGCCCTTGCGGTACTCGTTTTTGAGAAAAATTAGTTTGAAGTTCACTGTTTTTACATGGGCTCTTATGGAAAATGACACTTTTGGTTAAGAAAAATTGAAATTGCGCCGTAAAAGTTCGTTGAATAAATAGTGGCAAATTGATATTGGGAAAGGTAATATATTAAGGCTTCGTTATGCATAGTCAAAACCCTACGTTGCCGATGTAAATAGCCCAAAAAATGGGAAAATATGTGACAAAATCACGACCAAGCGGAAGCCGATCGGGCGTCACGTTCTGCAGGGTTGCCAACTGCGAAACGTGGGAAATTTAAGCGCAGATTTGAATATTAACCTTTTATTTCTTGAAACAGATTGGATTGAAAAATCAATGATTTTCATGATTTTAAGTCATTTATCAAGAACTCGTTTTTATAAACACACTATCGTATTTATCATTCCTGTGTTTACATTTGAATGCCTCGGACAATGCTGCCAACTGTGTCGACGCCATAACCTGGCCCGAGTTATGACACCGGGTGATTGACTAGTCAAGTTGCGAATGAAATTACAAGATTTGTAAAATACGACTATTTGTTTGAGAACCAGATGCATAAAAATTCATAATAAAATATTAAAAACCGTTACACTCGAATTTCACTTCATAAATTGACAACAAAAAACGGATTGATTTTGACTAGCGTCAACGACGACCGAACTACTTTAAAAAGAACGCTCTAATACATTGCTGTCAAATTCGTAACCATGGATATGATATACCTATGTTTCACGTTAAAAAAAACTCACGGTATTGTGTTATAAAACAATGAGTCAGAAACGTCTAAAAACTTGTTTCGTGCCTACCTGTATGAATACAAGTGAAAATAGCAAATGACAAACAAAAATTGAATCATAGATATTGAAGTGTGAATTGCTTCTGAACAGAAAATAAAATTATTTATATAAAATAAAATGAGTATATTGAATACAACATTAATTATTAGATTATTTATATATTTATAATGTTTTTGCGCATATGTTTTAATTTTTCTATGGTTTTATGTAATTTCTAAAATGACATAGAGACCCATCCATTCTACCATATAAGATATATTATGGTGCCCTTGTTACTGGCTTGTACCTGGTTACGTTACGATTTGTTATTAATGTTATTAATGCATTGTACTTTAAATAGATTTTTATGTTAAAAATAAACAAAATTTTAAGCGAACTGGTATATTAAACAGAACTACAAAGATTAAATATTCGTATTAAAAAATAAAATAGGCTTGTTAATTTTTTTGCAAAACCTCATTCTGCAAGAAACCGTTTAAGAAAAATGGCCTTCTTGACACACTCTGATAAAGCCATGTATTCGGATTCCAGTGTAGACAAAGCAACTGCCCGTTCCTTTCGAGAGTCCCAGGTGACTGATCTTCATTCAGCATGAATAAGTCCTCCTATCTTCGGAACAGTTGCTCCAGTCGGCATAAGTATAAACCAGGAATGATCCTGGATCAGCCCCACATTGATTGAACCTTTCAGATAGTGCAGGACTCACTTGGCAACCCTCCAGTGATCGGTTCCGAAGCAATTATTTAATTGCCCCAGATAGCTTGCTGCAAATGCTATGTCGGGACGCGTGGTTGACGCCAAATAGAGCCAAAAGAGCCCCAACAAGCTGGCGGTACGGAAGCATCAAATCATCCTGAGATTGCGAATTCTTCTTCGTTAGCTTGAAGTTTGGATCCATTGGAGTAGATATCGCGTTACAATTCGTCATGCCGAAGCTCGAAAGCAGATCCTGAACATACCCTCGCTGATGTAACGTCACTTGTACCTCCGACTGCTCAAACTCAATCCCTAGGCAATACTTGACATACCCAAGGTCTTTTACGTCAAAATTGGTGGCTAATGCTCTGGTGAGTTCGGCGATTTTCTTCTTGCTGCGCGAAACTATTAAACTGTCGTCGACATATTTCGCGATGAGTGTCACATATTTCCCTGAAACAAAAAGCAGGGATCATGCTTTGATGGAATGCCGCTCAAACTTTTTATGGGTGGTCCAGTTTAGTATACCAGCTTCTTCCGGCTTGTCGCAAATCGTATAAAGATTTATTCAATCGGCATACTTTGTCGTCTTTACGAAGATCTTCAAGACACTCTTGCCTTTGCTCCAACCTGACTTTCGTCTTCCAAATTCACTATGTTCCGCAGGATTTCTTGAAGGTTTTTAGGTGTCTTCATATAAATTTCTTCTTCAAGAAGTCCGTTTAGATACGCAGTCTCGACATCAAGCTGTCGTATCATCATTTCGTGACTGGCGCCAAGCGATGCTATGAGACGAATAGTACTTCTTCGGGCCACTGGTGCAAATGTCTCTGTGAATTGAACTCCTGGTCGTTGGCTGAAACTCTGGGCGACTAGATGCGCTTTTCTTTTCTCCAGCGCTCCATCAGAACGAAACTTGTTCCTCAGTACAATACAATACAATTTTTTTAATGGATTTTATTTCAGCTGTTATGGCTTGACGCCACTCACTCGCATCTGGACCATTCAGCGCCTCTTTAATAGGTACTGCGGAGAGGAATATTTCTTCAGCATCTCCAGGGTCGCATCATGAACGGCGTGGTATTCTTTCCTCGGTCTTCCCCTCGAACCAGATTTGATTATCTTGGGTCGACCACGACCCCCTGCATCCAGTCTTTCGAATAGGGCGCTCTTCTGGAGCCATGTTTTCGAAACCAAGAAAATCGTCATCAGAAGTCGCAACTTCTGTCTAGATTGTATTGTCGAAACCGATAAAATCTTCGCCGTCGGAGGTCGCATCTGACTGGATTGTGTTTTCGAAACTGAGAAAATCTTCACCATCAGAAGTCGTGGATAGCTCCTCTATTTCACTCACAGGTTTCGAACGCTCCGATGGAAGCTCGAACTCCATAAATTGTTGAGCCTGTGTTGAATCTCTGCGTTCATCGTTAATAACAGAATTTTCTTAGACGTTAGGCTTTCTGTTATCTTCTTCCTCTTCTGAAAATTTAACGTCGTGGGTTATTAACACCTGGCGTTTCTCTTGCGACCAGACTCGATATGCTTTTGTTCATTCGCATATCCCAATAAAATTCCTTCTTTTTCACGAGAATAGAATTTTTTTCCCGGACCTTTTTCCAAGTAGTGCACCTTACTTCCGAATACCCTCAGGCCGGATATGTCGGGAGCCCTTCCAGTCCATGCTTTAAATGGTCTAATACTTTTTAGGCTTTTGGTCGGCAGACGATTTCGCAGATAATTCGCAGTGTTAACTGCCTCTGCCCAAAAACAGTCGGGTAAGTTTAATTCCTTCAGAAGACTCCTGGCAGTTTCCAACCGCGTGCGGTTCTTCCGCTCCGCAATCTCATTTTGTTCCGGGTTGTAGAGAACCGTTAGCCGTCTTAAAATTCCTTTTTTCAAATAGTGTTAGTCTTTAGACTTCAAAAACTTAACCTCGCAACATCTTGTGTTGTCGTCAATGAATTCTACATAATACCTACTTCGTTCCTGCTAAGGATGTTGTCCGCATTGCTCTACAGACATCTAAGTGTATCAAATTCAAGGTCTTCGTTTGTCGATTTGATTTGTCTGTCATCTTGCTCTGCAAACAAACGTCGCATGTGAATTTCTTTAATTTCTGATAGTTGAATACCCTTCACGATATATTTTCGAAAACTTTCCTGGATATCTCGCACATTTGCATGGCCTAGACGTCGATGTACGAGTTGATTTGTTTCCTGACACAAAAACTGTTGTAACTATCTAACGGATTTTCAATATTTTAGGGACCCCGGTTTAGCCACAATTTTAACATAGAAAATACAAATTAACTAATTTATTTGGGTTCAGTGTGTATTATTTTATTTAATAAACAATGTTTCGAGAACTATATGTTCCCTTCATCAGGTAACAAATGAATAATACAGAATTGAACCTAAATAAAATAGTTTATTTATAATTATGAGTTCTGAAAATTTCTATCAATCTATAGAAAATACAGAAATTTTTGTATTTTTAAAATTTTTATTTCTGAACAAATTAAGATATCGATTTCTGGTTTTCGGCATAGAATTCCTCGGACATTTCTCTGTAAACTATAAAAAACTTTTAAAAGTATTGGTTGAGCTGACAAAGTTTTTATGCGAGAGAAAATAGTGAAATTTTAGTATTTTTTTTTCTTTAACTGTGTTCAATGAACTGTATTTTCTCAAAGAATTAAGATATTAACTTGCGGGCAACAGACATTTTTCTATCAGATAATAGAAAAATAATTTTGTATAACTTTGTTTGCAGGATATAATCGAAAACGAAGATATCAAACTGGATAACATGTTTATTGCGTCATTAGTACATGATCTCATTAGGGTAAATATTTCACACATGATTTTACTTTACAGTATTTTAATATACTGATTTGTTACGTAACAGGGTATGTTATATATTCACAATTCGATGCTGGTTTACCACGGCAACCTCAAGTCGTCAAACTGCGTTGTGACGAGTCGATGGATTTTACAGGTTACAGATTTCGGGCTTATCGAGATGCGACATTGTGCTGAGAACGATAGCATCGGAGAGCATCAGTATTATAGAAGTAAGATCTTAATAGTTAATACTCATATTATATGATCTATATTTTTAGTTTTGACAGTAGCGTTTCTAACCTTTTTAAGGCGAGACCCAAACTAATACACTCATGTTTTATTATAAATACCTAATAATTTATTACGAAAATAAGAAATTTTGATGTGCGGATATACCACATATTCATAAACAAAATAACAAATTTTGGCAAATCAAAATTTTGTATAAATTCGTGCGATCCACTTATAACCTCTTCACGACCCAAATTTGGGTTGCGACCCATATGTCAAGAAACGCCGATTTACAGTTTGATTTCACATATTTCAAATATGGTTTAACGAGAAATGATTTCACATTTATGAACAGAATTCACATATTCGTTTATTTATTTATGTTGCAAACTCTGTTAATGGAACTGGCTTGTTTGTGCGTATAATGTTTAAAAAAATCTAAATCATTTATAATTTTCCTCTTTTGAAGGTTTATTTTGGAAAGCACCTGAATTACTTAGAGACTCGAATACGCCCGTCAAAGGATCACCAAAAGCAGATGTCTACGCATTTGCGATTATTTTATATGAAATTATTGGGCGAAGAGGACCTTTTGGTGCTACAGGACCAGGGTATGAACCTAAAGGTAAGATATTTTCCTCATTATCTATTATTTTCTTAAATATGGTTCAAATTGACTATGCCTATTTTCATTAAAAAGTGCTTTCAGAAAATTCAAAGAAAAATTATCTGATTTAATTAATTTGTAAGAACTATAAAAATAAGGTATTTTCAAATTTAAAACAAGAAAGGAATATAAGAAAACATATTTATGATTATTATAATATAACAGATCAGACTGTTGTTAAAAATATAAATTTTTGATGTGGATGTAAAGATCTAATCAAACCTAACTAGATTTTCATCTTTAACAAATTTGTATTATTTATATAGAACGGACATTCCTTCTTTAGCAGATGAATTTTACCGCTAGCTCCACGGTCAGCTAGCTCTCTGTCTATAGGTACCAAAAACATTTTTTTTTTCAGAAATTGTGGACCTAGTAAAACGAAGGCCGCTGTCTGGTGAAGAACCTTTTAGGCCAGATTTAAATTGTCTTTTAGACGCAAAACCCAGTTGTGAAGACTTTGTGATAAATTGCATGAAGGACTGTTGGTCTGAACTTCCGGAAAATAGACCGGATTTTGCTGCCATCAGGACGAGGTTAAAGAAAATGAAAGAGGGGAAGTAAGTTAACACTACTAATGATTTTTTTCACTCGATATCTTAACAATATTCTTATCTAGTACCCTGACAGAAAGTTTGTTGTTATTTAAGTTTTTGTTAAATTTATAGACACCAAAACATAATGGACCAATTAATGGATATGATGGTAAAATACGCAGATAATTTAGAAGATCTAGTCAGTGAAAGAACGAGATTGTTAATAGAAGAAAAGATGAAGACAGAAGATTTATTACATAGAATGTTACCAGAGTAAGTTTTAATTAGACAAAGATTGATTAACTTTTTATTTATTTAAAATCTTCTATTGCAGACCCGTAGCTAAAAGGCTCACTCGAGGTTACGGCATCGAACCTGAGTCTTTTGATTTAGTCACAATTTATTTTAGTGATATTGTTGGTTTTACGGCAATGTCTGCTGAAAGTTCACCGTTGCAAGTAAGATTTGTGTAAATTTTCTTGTGTGATGTTGTATTTATTTGATATTTTTTCAGGTTGTAAATTTCTTAAATGATCTGTATACAGTATTTGATCAAATCATCAAAGGTTATGATGTGTATAAAGTTGAAACTATTGGCGATGCCTACATGGTTGTAAGTAGACAATATAAATTTATTTTATTTATAACTAATATATTCTATGGATATCATGTATATTTATTTTCTTTATTATCATGTGTACCACAAATAAGTTTCAATATATACCCGAAATTAACGCATATGTACCAATTATTTTATAAACTTATAAATCTTGAGCATTCTTGTTTTTGGCACAATAAAAATCAAAATTTATTTTGATTACATTCTATACTCTATTTAATGGGAGATACTCACTGATATTTGATTGTTTTGGCTCGAAATTTAAAAAATACTGTAACCTGATTAGTTGAAATTTTTCGAGGGAAATATTCGGGAGAACACATGTTCACTATAATGAGGGTGAGGGGTGGAACATTACATTGTTAAAGATGTTTTTGTTTTGCGTATATCTATGTACACTCTAGTTTCTCATATTCTAAAAGAGCGGTATTGTAATGGGTCAAAATTTTCGAGTATGAGTTTTTGGTGGATAAGCACGTTTCATGGTCTCTAGAATACAAATTTACTATTTTCACGACGATGTCTGGGTGTGTGTATGGGCGTATGGAATAGTTGGGACAAGAAAACAGTTAATTCACGTCATAGAAAATACCAACATTGAGTTTTTAAAATATAGTTGGGGCAAGGAAACAGTCATTGCACATTATAAATTACGTCATTCATATTTATTACGTTAGTTAGACAGCATGTTTACATGTGGACCAAGAAGCGATTTAAATTTTCAGAAAATTGAGGACAATATTTTTTAGAACCTTGTTATTTATCCTTTGTCAAAGGTAGTCTAACATTTTTCATCTACGAAATCACATCTTACATTTCACATTCTCTCTCTATCAGTCTTTCTTTCTCTCGCCCAATTTGCCGGCTATTCGATTTGAATTACTGATTTCTTACCTGTCAGTCTTTCTACAATAAGGCGCGCTCATGCATGTGACGAACGCCAATTTTGGTCACGTGTTCTGTGGGCCCTGCGTCAGAATTAAGCGCCATTTTCAATTTGAGTTTCGGCATGGTAGTTTGTTTTACGACTTTTGTTAGTTTCGAGCATTTTTTCATCATTTTGTTGTTGACTGTTGATTGTGATTGTTATTTTGTTTATTTGTGGTGTTTGTTATTATCATTTTTGTTATATTTATAATCTATTTCATTCTCAATTTTTATGCATAAATGTACTTACCGCTGATCTGTAGTTCTAGGAAAAGGGATGAAGTAAGAAATATATAAATTCTGTATGTACATTGATTTTATTCCATCAATTTACATACAATCAATTGGGTCACATTTACTCGAACGTCCCATGAGTACACGTAAATATATTTGTCTTTGTAGAGAGTTCATGAATGCAAATCGTACTAAATGTGACCGGATAATTAATCTATTGTTACTTATAATAATTGGATCATATTTACCCAAACATCCAGCAATCTGCAGAAACAAGACTATACAATTGAATCACATTTTTTCAAGCATCCAGTAAGCTGTATCCCATAAACTTATGTATTAATATTAAAACAAACAATATGAACGTGTAAGTTTGTATCAGATACAGCTTCTGAACGTGAATGTGTCCATAAAATATCTACAAATATTCACATTTACTGTAATATACACATACATAAACCGTTGGTTACTTTTCACTGACAAACATAGTGGATGTTTATGAAATATAATTACAATTTTAGAACGTACATTATACTGCCGTCCTTAGGAAAAATGTCCTATCTGCAAAAATTTTATTTTAGCTATTATTTTATATAAAAATTTTTGTGGAAACATCTATGCGGATTTTTACTATTAAAATTGCTTTATATAAATATAATAACCATGAATAATAAATTCTACCTTTTCTTAGGGCAGCTGGACATTCTATTTTGGTATATTTGTAATAATTTATGCAGATTACAAAAATCTCAAAATTTGCAGATAGGACATTCTTCCTAAGGAGGGCAGTATAATAAATGTGACAGAAAATTGTATTAATATTTTCTAAATTCATTTAAAAATAAAAAAATCTCTCCTTTTCTTTCTTTTTCTTAAAATACCGGAGTCTTCCAGTGGGAGATCCAGTCGAAGTGGTGTACCCCAGACTGACAGAAGGCACTAGTCAGGATGGTGTAATGGAAATACATAAACGATATACAATAAATGCTGTAATAATTCCTTGATAAACTTACTGGTCACAAAATGTTCCGAACGAATTCATGCATTTTTCAGAACAGATGAATCCCGGCGTATCGTTGTCCTTCGGTTTTTACAGAATCAAACAGACTTAAACAAAGTGACATTTTGATTAGTTATATGGGCAGTAGTACTACTTTTCACACAATTTCTGCCGGTATCACGTACACCCTTTTCTGTTCTTTAACGCTGTCTTACAATCCACGATGCAGCACTTCCCAGAACTGGGCATTACTTTTAAATACGCATAAAAACAACAACACAAAAATGATGAAAAAATGCACAAAACTGACAAAAACCGCAAAACAAACTACCAAGCCGAAGCTCAAATTGAAAATGGCGCTTAATTCTGACGCAAGGCTCACAGAACACGTGACCAAAATTGGCGTTTGTCACATGCATGAGCGCTTGCATGAGCGCGCCCTTATTGATTCACATTCGTTCTCTCGTCTATTTTGTGATAGAATAATTGATTTACTAAACTGTCAACTTTCACTATCTCGTCCAGGTTGCTGGTTATTTTGTTAGTGAATACTTGATGTTTTCTTACATTCAAAGTCTGAATCATTGAATAATTTGAGTTGACTTTCTTTCTGACACCACCAATTAATAACCTACAAATATCCACATTGTCAACAATCACCGTGTCAGTCACGTCAAAAGGTCACCAACCTTTTATGTTTCCATGTCCATATTTACCTATTTTGCAACCAAATAATGTTTTTTTGATATTCCCTAACTATTATTTTTCAGCGACCGTATCACTTGGATTATATTATACACACACCCCACACGATACAATTATCTTAGACCATATATGTTCTAGACACGTAACGCCTATTTAAATGTACAGTGCGAATTCTTGGATTCTTTAATTCTTGTTGTCATCTGTCATAATTTTTTTATATTTGAAAGTTATCTTGACTAACAATGATGCGAATCACGAAGTGTCACTAGTTAAATCAAAAATGCAACCCACATTACACCAACTGTGGGCATAACTGACATAACTGCTGACATAAGTCATAAGTGTCGACTTCACAATAAATGACTGCGTGCGGGGTCTAAGGTATCGATGGTCGAAGATAATTATCTATTTGTCTGTTTTTCGTAAACAGACTGGCGCCCGAACTACTTATTCATTTTTGACAGTTTACACTCACTTTATCATGTTGTTTCACACAGTCAATTATTCGAAACACACTAGGCGAATTCTGGCGAGTAACATAAATCCATTAAACCGTGAAACTTATTCCTTACAATGACGTCACAAATCCATGCTAAGTCATGTTCCCAATTTTTCGCCAGAATGATAATATTCCATGATAATTCCTTGTCTAGTATCACTGACAGCTCCCAGACATTTATTTTGTGATTTTTCAACATTAAATTATGAATACAATGAAATTGTTGCTGTAAATTAAGATTTATTTTTTGATAATGATGAGGATAGAATATATGATAACATAAGTTCATAAAAATACCTAACCTATTACATAAACAAAATAACAACACTAGACCTCTCCAATGCTCTTTACATAGAACAGAGATAGGTAATATTTAAGAAGAGAGGGAGGTTATGAAAGAGAAGTAGCTCTCGACCAGTATCCATGAATTCGTTGGATTAAGAACTTATGACATCACGGGTTTGTCTAGTTTGTCACAAGAATTTAAATATTCCGTGTTTCCCAGGAACACAAACTTGTGTTAATCGCCAGAATTCGCCTAAACCCATCTGTCACACACTCAAGCGCACGCAGCACGCACGCTGTTATAACTACAAATAATACAAATCACAGAGTCACGTATAAATACGCTCACACGTAAATATGTTACATGCCTTGCCTATAGGGAATAGTATATTACAGTACAAGTGCAGAAACTAAGAATTTCGCTCACACATGTGACATATTTGTGCACGACGCACAGCCGAGTGTGCAAAAACACACAAAGTGAGGCAATTCGTTTTTTCTCAAGTGCTGTATACCGTTTTGTTCTATCCTACGAGTAGAAGATTTTTTAAACATTAAAACTTGGTAAAGAATTATGAACGAAATTTGAAGCAACAAAGGCGGCGGATTGCATTAATAGTTCATTTATGTCACTGTCTTGAAAATCTTGTATAATTAAGAACTGTGAAAATATGGCACAAGAAAATGTTATTTTACCTTCCACGGTTCCACGATTTGGAAATCTGAATACCAAATTAATTTACAAACAAAAGCATATTAAATAGTAGGTATAGTTAGACGAACGTGTACATTTTAGTAAGCGATGCAAACACATGTAGAACAGAGACTAAAGATATAGCACATACTTGTTTCTTATGAGTTCGGTAGAAAATAACGTGTGTATTTCTTTAGGTATCCGGCCTCCCCCTACGCAACGGCGACAAACACGCAGGCGAAATCGCTTCCATGGCGTTAGACCTCCTCTCAGCTGTCAAGAAACACACCATCGCACACCGGCCCTCCGAGACCCTCAAGTTGCGCATCGGGATCCACACGGGGCCTGTGGTAGCCGGCGTCGTAGGCCTCACCATGCCCAGGTACTGCCTCTTCGGCGACACAGTCAACACGGCGTCCAGGATGGAGTCCAACGGTGAAGCGCTCAAGATCCACATCAGCTTGCCGTGCAAGGAGGCGCTGGACAAGGTCGGCGGGTACATCGTAGAGGAGAGAGGCCTGGTGAACATGAAGGGCAAGGGAGATGTTAGGACGTACTGGCTGGAAGGAGCTACGGAGAAGGCCATACAGAGGAGGGAAGTTGATCTCGGGTTGCTGCCGCCGTTGTTTTGTAGGCCGAGGAGGAGTCCCAAGTTGAATACGGAATCGAGACAGGTAATGTTGTCTTTTTTAGTTACTATTGTAAATAGACATACGCATATTCGTGACTAGTAGTGTCACTAACCGCAATTATAGCAGTTGTTATGATATAAATATGAGCACTTATAACATAAATATAAGCGTTTATAATTTATTTTTCTAATCGACCGATGTTTCGACACTTACTAGTGCCTTTATTAGGGTTGATTAGACATACTTGGTATAAATACAAATCATAATCAAAGTAGTAACATAAAACACGTTTATGGCGAAAAACATCTAAGGCACTAGTGAGTGTCGAAACGTCGTCGGTCGATTCAATTCCTTAACATTCCACCAGTCGACAAAAAATTCTTTATAGATATAATCGTTCATAATATTAAAATCAATCATTTATTACCGTTCATAATAAATTTAAAAGGCTAGATAATATATCAAGCTGAGCATTTGTACTAGAGTTTCTGTTTCTAAATTTTTCACCATGCTAAATGATTCAATAGTCAGTACAACAATTTCGAATTGTAATTTGAACGGGTGGAAACTAGAGGTTGAACTGTGGAGAACATTCTCGTTATTGCCTTTATGTCTACTTAATTCAAGTAGAAAATATAATTACAAATTTTTCTTAAATTGTGTGTACCAGGTCTGAACAAAGGATATTTATTTAGATTCATTGGTAGGATTTATAAAAGTTTTATATATTTTTTGTGCTTTTATGAATTAGTATCACTATAGTAAACAAACTTTCAGAACTCATATTTTATATAAATTAATAGTTTTCTGGTTTAAGTTCTGTAATTATTTATTTATTTCAACGCTTCGATAAACTGAACGTCTTTCTTCGTCAGGAAATTGACAGTACAGTAAACATACTCCTTGCTCCTCGTAGTAAACATAAAAACATAATACATAGTTGCCATGAATATAATAATTTTAAAAATTAAAATCCAGTCTTCTGAAAGGTTTTTGGGGCAGAGAAATTCTTCCTAGATCGCAAAGGGAAAACACCACAAAAACGTTGACAAATAATTCATTACCTAGTTAATTTCTTTATAATAAATAACCATGCTTTGTTGAGTTCTATCGCATCACAGTTATTCATATTATTTTTTGGCCTCCTGAAATGTAAACATAACAATTACATATCGTTGACGTATATGGTAGTTGCGATTTTACACATGGCCATGATGTTTCTACACATATTCGGCAAAGAGCATCCAATTTTATTGCTTTAATATGCCATTAAAAGACAAATTAATTAAGAAAGTCTACAAAAACGCTACTTTACACAATTTATTGTTCAATAACCTGAAATAAACAAAACAGATTAATTTTAAATGTGACATTTACTGGTACTTCTCTGAGCAGTTGTATCAAGACTACTTGACAGAATTTTTTTTCGCCATCACAAGACCTCCCGCCGTACCCTACACTTTTAACTACTATTATAATATAGGTACTTACAAATAGATTTTAGTCATTTAGTCAACTGTAGAATATATATGTGGCACTGTCGTAATCAATTAAATATTTCGTATTAGTAACAAATAATGTTAAACAACCATGGACAACAAGATACTGAAGATTCATACTCTAAATTTTAAATAATACTTTAATTCCTAAAGTACTATGACAGAACATTTTTTTAAATACTAAAAATTGTAGATAATAATATAATCTTTCATTTTTTGAAATAAAAAAATTTGCGATAAATTAATTATTTATCAAAATATTTATGAAAAGTACTAAAATATTGATCGTCACGATACCTCCCCTTTTAGAATATAAGGCGGGAGGTAAAATACGATATTTTTAATTATAAGGTCGGCCGGCCAAAAAATATAATACTTAATATGTGCGTTAAGTATTTGTACATCGCTTGGTTTTATTAAAGCACTCGCGTTGTAAAATAAATCCTACCGCACTTATAATGTAAATAACTATTTCTCTTTTAAAATTTCTATAGCTTCTCTTGTTAATTGACTATTTATGTTCATTTGTCTGGCTATTATTTTTGTATCTTCAAATTTAACTTCAAGTAGAAATTCATTTGCATGTTGCGCAATAGATGACTTTTCTGGGTAGTATCACTTCACTTGTTGTGTATTTTCACAATTTTTTATATTGACTGTTGTTAGAAGTGAACGTTAAGTATCTTCTGTGGCACAGAATCTAACAATTTAATTTTTTCGTAGGCGTCAGTGTGCGGCGCTTTGGGCTTCAGCGGCATGATGGGTAGCCGTCGTCACAGCAGCGTTCCACGGGGTACCAGCATGGACGTCGAATCTACATCCACTCTTCATAATTCCAGTCCGCTTCCCGCGCGAAATTTCCACTCTAAACGCATGGAACGACTCCATCCACATGTGACAGACCTCGGCAATTCCAGGCTCAGTCTCAACACTTGCGCCTTTGGAAGTCAGATTAGCGAAAATGCAGAAAACTTCGGCGACAGACGACCCAGAAGAACGAGAACCGTCTTATCAAGCATCGCGTCATCAGCCGATGAACATAAAGAGTGTATCAAAAGCCAAATCATGTTAAACAAGATTAGAGAATCGAAGTCCATGGACCCGATACCAGGAACTGTCAAAGCTAATAGAAGTGATGCAAATCTGGAGGTGAAGTTACCGAAAAAGAGTTCTAGTTTGGAAAATTGCACAAAGTGTACTAAAATACAACAGCCGGGGATAGTACAAGAAATTTTAATAAATAATAACAGTTTTCCAAACGGAAATGTTGTAAATATGCCGGACGGAGATAATGTAAGTGTAGGAGGAAGTGAAGATGTCGAAGTCCCACTTTTACGAACTCCTAGTTTGTGCGACAACATCACAATTCTACACCGCCGGAGACCTGGGAACGGGACAAGTGAAGACGATTCTCAGGTGGCAAAGCGATGGCGGAGCTTAGAAGTCGTTCCGGGAAGTGAACAACTAATCGACGGACCTCATAGTAAGAAACCAATCACGCGGAATTCACTAAAGAGTTGGTTGGTGGGACTTTTTAACGGCAACGGACTTCGAACTTCAAACACTTCCTTAAGGAAAGGTGTTCTGCAAGGTTACAATGATCTCCAGACAGAAAAGGAAAGCATAGTTTAGTTTAGTTACTGGACTGGCAATAAATAATGAGCATGTTACCGGTAAGAGAAACGCATTGTGATTTCAGTTTTAGCAATGTTCTGTGGCCACTAGTTGTGTTATTTATTATTTAATGTATGTTTTACGGTAGATAACGTTTTAAGTGTTAGAATGAGTGTAAATGGCATTTGGCTGTGACTAAGTCCTGTACATATGTAAGCGTAGAGGTGAATTAGGAAACTGAGTCACCCTTTCTGTTGGTATTTGTGCCATTAACTTACGTTATTATTATTGTACACATAAATGTTATTATAATTATTAATATTTCATAATATATGAACATATAATTGTTAGAGCATAGATAGAAACATAAATATACAATTATTTATTTTTACAAACATTTAGTTATTTCATATTTTATCATTAGAATTAGAAGTCCACAAAAAGATTGAAGTTCAACATAATGATTTGTAAGGAAGTTTGAATAGAAAATTAAAATGTATTCCTTTATTTTATTACTAAAAAAAATTACAAGATAAAAAAAGGTAGGTACAGGTATGACTTGAAACTCTTTTATGTATTGTAGAGATCACGGGCTGATTTCCTTAAAATTTAATGAGCTTTGAACTGGGTCGGGCCACACTACATGAAAGAGCCTGGGCCGGAAGTAATGGGTATAGGCCGATCTGGGTTTATTATGCAACGGGGTTGGATTTGGCGAGGCAGGTTTATGCACAACACTACACTACATGTGATGACTTATGAACCCAGAGTTTCATGGTTCGAGTCTCCCGGCCTGCAGTATGTGAATTTCGTTACATTGTAAAAAATCTTGCAATTAATTAAATAAATAATAATTAATTTTTTTATCCATGTTAAGAGTCATGACGTCAGAAGGAAATTGCTAAACTGCAGTTATATCATACGAACACATGCATAATCTATTACGCCTCTTTACTCAACTAAGTATTATAATATTAAATATTTCATCGTATGTGCGGTTATCAGTCACAGAAAATTCTATTTCTATTTTGCGTTGGTAAAAAAGCTATTACAACACCAAAAATAGTTTTGTTATAACACATTAGTGTTGCAGTAATTTTGAATTAATAGAGTAAAACGGAGATAGGAAAACAGATAAAGTAGATGTGCTAAGATATACACACGCACGCGCACACACACATACATCATCTCGAAAATTCTTACTCTAGGGATCCTAAAACGTGCTTATCCACCAAAAACTCACTCGAATTTAATTTTTACCCATCACAATACAATACCGCCCGTATAGAATACGAGGCGGGAAGTAATATTTTCAAAATTTGCAAAAATGAATCGTATTTTAAATGACGTACACATTTTTATAGCCACTATTCCAATTTGTATTTTTAATATGAATAATTAAATAAACCTAAAAGGAATTCTAGTAATCACTTACCTAATATTTTATAAATAAACAATTTAAATATATTTTGGTAATGTGTCATTCAAAGTTCATGAAACCAGTGGCACTAAAAATGTATACGTCATTTAGAATGCATTTTATTTTGCGAATTAAAGGCGGTGGGAGCACCATAGTCAGAAGAAGCATAATTCTGAATGATGAAAATTAAATGGGACGCTTAGCGTAAAGCTTAGCATAGGTGGCGGTGGCAGCACGGAGCTAGTCTCCGAAGTACGTACACGATACATACGTAAGTCAAAAAAGAAGACGTACACATAATGTTACTGAGTGTAATTATGACTTCTCTGCTAAGTATATTATACAACAGTAGAACAATACTACAATAAATTATAATCATGTCATATCAAAGTTGGAAAGTCGTAGACTTAAAAAATGTATTATTTCAAAGAAGAGCCAAAACATCGGAACGAAAAACCGAGTTAATAGAAAGGTTACTTGAAATTTAATTTGTATATTAGTTATTTTAACACAATTCAATTGTAAACTAGAGGCTTATGACAGAAATAATAATTTCGGAAACATTGTTATTACGTATTCGCGCATTTTGACATTTGTTTCATACACAGGTTTGACGTTTTGAGGTCATTTGAAGATTAAAATGAACTAGCTTACTAGCGCACCTATCGTGAGAAATATTGCGCTAAGGGTTCCATTAAACTTGTATTTTATAATAAGTGTCTTTATTCAATATTGACGTTTCAAACTATTATTTTTAATACTAACATCAATTTTAAACAAATATTAATTCACTTGTAGGTAGACTAGAATATTTCAAATTATTTTGACGTTTCAGACTAATAATAATAATATAAAACCACGTAAATAAAGTTTAAAAATACCTAAGATAATAAAGATAATGGAGATAATATCTATTTACAAAAAAATTTAAAAAAAATGCGCCCATGGAAAATTGCGCACACCGACGTTTGCGGGACAATTGCGCACATGGAAAGTGTTTCTAACTATACTCAACTAAAGCACTAAAAGCTAGTTCGCACTATGGTTAATTTATTCGGGTAATAAGTAATTTAGTAACTAAATCGACTAGAACTGATCAAAAAGTGTTCTCATTATGCCAGTCGTCAGTCGTGTAGGCTTCTGGTGAGAAAATAAAAAGAATGCAACGCAACGACTTCTTTAGTAGATAATTTAATAAACAGTTCAGCTGGGGGCTTCTCCCCGAAAAATATAAATAAATGGATTAACTCGACTAAATCACTTACTAAACTAGGTACTCGACTAAATTTTCGTAGTTCACACACGTTTAATTACTAACCTAGTGCGAACTAGCCTTTACTGAATAACTCAGTACCATTCTTGAGACTCACATACTCGAGTTTGGCAAAAACTTTAATAATTTCCCCTGAAAAACACATGTGCGCAATTTTTCACGTACGCACTTTTCTGTGTTCGCTATAACTTTCAAATACGCGTCAAAGTATTTTATAAATGACGGTAAAAATATAATATTTAAAACATCTCGATCTTAATCGTCAACACTAATAATACTTTTAAATTATATATAATTATATATTTTTAGCAGTTTTAAAAAATATATTAACAAATCAACACTGGTTTTATTATTAAATAATTTATATAAATCCTATAAATTCGAATCCCGCCGCCAGTGGTGTAATGCTTTCTCGATAGATAGCGCAGCGAATCGTGCAAATGATTTGATAACGTATTTGTCAAGTCTTCGGGTGGAATTGTCTGTGATTGTAACGCCAACGTCATCAGTGAGATCACCCGGCCAACATACTTAGCGTCGCCGTCGCGACGCCCAGACGTCGGTTTTGAGTTATCACTGGGTATCGATCCCAGACTCTGTTAGAAGTTCCTGGAGTGCTCAAGTTCGTCACAAGAATTTGGCGCCCGAGCAGGGACGCGGAAATAAAGCACGATGAACGGTGATCAGGGAACACAGGCTGGAACTGCAGGAACAAGCTGGATTTATGAACTAGCGATAGAGGACCTACAGGAACAATTGCGACGCTTCGGTCTCGACCCGGAGGGCACAGTGCCAGATCTTCGGGAAAGGTTGAGAACCTGTAAACCACCTGTTCCATGCTACGCCGTGCAGTGTACGGAGAAGTGGGACACCGTCCAAGAGGTGGGCTATACCCCTACTCCCCAGCAGCGCCCAGTACTGATACCAGTGACTGCCCAAGCAACATTAGTACCAAAAAGTACGTCTGCAGACGTACATATTTGCGTCAGCAATACGTATAAAGTGGTCACAAGCAATGTTGGGCAAATTACTCCAAAAATATAATTAGTTACTAATTACTAGAGTGCGGATTATATGCAGGAAAATATTATTGAAAAATGCATGTAATATGCATTAAAATAGGGCCAAAATATGCTCAATATATGTACAAAATTAAACAAATATGCAATGTTTTAAAAATATTTGCTGATATGCAACATAATTGTATATATTTTTACTAATAATTTATTTTTATAAATCAGAAAAAAACTATATTTTGTCAAAATATATAAAAAATATTGAAATACGCAAAATATGTAAAAAATTATACCATATTTTGATCTATTTTTGTATGAAATGCAAACATTTGTAAAAAAAATACCAATATGCACAATAATAGGTACAATATATTATGCAATTGCATATAATCAGCACTCTACTAATTACCATGAAAAAATGTAATTCAATTACTTAGTAGTTTAATTACTTGCCAAAAATTTAATTTAATTACTAGTAATTTAAAATTTAAATCGAATTACATTTTTCAACTACTTACTTGCCTTTTTATTGTTTAACATAAAATTCATATTAAGGTTGGCATACGAATGGCTTGAAAATGGCTCCAAAATTTTTCCAAAAAACGCCGGCCTTGCCAAATTACTCGCCAAATAATGTAATATTTGAGAAAACTGCCAATTAAATTTGTATTAGGGCATGAGCATTGAGCATATAATATAAAGTGCCATAATGTTAATAATTAAGAATAATTATTAAGTAAACCAACATGTTTTTCTCTAATAATACATAGGTGTTTTTCTGAGAATATATGAACATTTAAGTAATAAATTTTTTAAAGTTTAAAACATATATTTATAAGTAATTGAACAACTGAAAGTAATTAAACTACTACCCATTTTTGTATTTTAAAATATTTATTTAGTGTATAAATCTATAATAAAAATAATTTTTCTAATTTTAATATTTATTTAAAAAAGTTGGAATACTGGGCTCACACTGGGTATGAACTGGAACAAGGTTTTATTTAATGTTACAAATTTATATGTTCATGTGTTGGCAAAAGAAAATATATTTATTTAAAATTCAATAATTTTTTTTATTATTTAATATAACGCTTTTAACAGCATAGATTACAGCGTTATTACAATTTTGTTTGTTTTAATTTAATTACATAGTATGCTAATTTGAATATGATTATTGGTGTTTTATATCGTGAGTTTTTTAACGTGCAACATGGGATCATTCATTTCCATGGTTTCGAATTTGACAGCAATGTATTAAGAGCGATTCATTTAAAATAGAACATAGGCTGTCATTATCAAGTAAATATTACCTGTCAATTAGGGTTGTGTTGTTGAAAATAAGGTATACAATTGAAGAAAAAGGTGCAAATGATACGTTGGTATAATGATAATGCAGATGTTAGTCTCAGATAAGTACCTATCTGATTTATTTCGTGTATTTAAAAATTTGTTATAAATTGTATTCTGAAAAAATATCTATTAAATGTTTATATTTCTTGCAAGTTTTTTCATATCTAAAATGATTAGAAATACATACATATTTCATTTGTCATGTTCTATTTTAAATGAAACGCTCTAATACATTGCTGTCAAATTCGTAACCATGGATATGAAAGATCCCATGTTTCACGTTAAATAAATCTCACGGTATAAATTCTATAGTACTTCTTAATTGTTTCTGGTCTTCTCTTAGGGCTTCTTTTATATCGTTTGGGATGTTATAGCTGGATTCAGAGATTGCGTAGTGAACACAGCATAGCATTGCACAGCGAATAGTGAAACATAGAAAATGAACATACGTGAATGCATGCATTGATTCATAGAATATAGAATACAGACATAGCACAGCACAACATGGAAATTTGGCATATTTTATTTCAGCGTTTCTTACGTTTTACTATGCTCGCTGTGCGTACACCTACCGCGACTGCGCTGTGGTTGTGATTAACTACAGAAACGCAATAGATATTAAATTGAACTGTTTATTTAAATATAACGAATAAATACAAATGAATTCGTTCTCAAATCTGAATATTTTTACAACTGTCATAATAATAAATTGTCCTTACTATAGTAACGCTATGCTATCTCTGAATTGGTTCTATGTTTCTATGTTTTCCTGTGTTGTGTATTCCTATGCTGTGTTTACTACGCAATCTCTGAATCCAGCTTATACAGGTCCGCCAAAGGAACCTGACGATTTTTGGTATTCAACTACAAATTTATGTAACAAGATATTTATTTTAACATACAAGTAATCGATAGTATATTACATGCCATTTTATTTATGGAAAATAATTTTGCTTAAATGATGTCCATCATCGCGTACACACTGTTCCAAGCTAAGCAGCAGTAATTTCGCGAAATGGGAATGTTCCTTGGCCGGCACGGTCTTTCGACCTGACCGCTTGTGATTATTGGCTATGGGGTTATCTGAAGAGCAAGGTGTATTTTAACCCATCAGAGACGAAGTTTCTTTTTTTTCAAAATTTTTGAAATAATTATATAAACTATTTGCAAATAAACTTATTTTATAAGAAAAAAATGTTTTTATTATTTTTAGATCAGCCATATTGCCATAAATACATGTGACTATATGGTAACACTAGGCTCTTACAGGTGCAAATATTACAAATATTAAAAAATAAGAAAATTATTTTTAAACACTATAGAAAGAGTATAATACAGGTATAAGTGATGAAAAATAACTTATTTTGTATGAATAATGACGAAACATTGGATACATAGACCAACATTACATTACACTGCATTCGTCCTACCGACGAACACCCTTCTCCAGCACATCTTCTCCTTCTCCCATCGGGTACAGAAATTGCTAAATGGTCCATATGGTCATACCTGATAATAATCAGATATTCTATTTAGTGAAACGCTATTTTTCGATGTCGGTGGCCTACCTAAATTTTTCGGCATAGTTTTATACCTACATAGACATACTTGGACTATTTCTCTTCTAAATTCTAAGTTAGTCATATTTCCACCAGCGCGTTTGTTGCAATATCCACGCATTTTGTGTTTCATCCAATATACTCGTATGGTCAATAATATCTGTATCAATAAATTATTCAAACAAGTCAACTGGTGATTTATTTTCATATAGTCAATAATTAGGACTTGGAAAATATGTTGTCTTCAAAAGGTCGCCATTTATCTATTTCTTTTCATTTGTTTCTGAATAATTATTCGCCTGTGAGGACTCTGAATCTTATTGCAACATGTTTCTCTAAGAACCAATGATTGTGATTGTATTATCAGCTAATCGTATTTATGATTTCTGCTGGTACAGATAATTGTCTTTTTGATAAATTATCAATCAATCCTCCGCTATCTTCATCTGCAGAATCTTCATCCGTTAGGACTGATGGATCAGGAGGTGCTATATAAACCTCTGTAACATTATTTTCTTCGTCTGAACCATTGTAAATCATATCCAGGGCTTGCTGAAGTGAAAATCTGGGTCTAAATTATAAAACAAAAATGCATACACGAAGGCCTAGTGTTACCGTATGGTAACACTTGTAATTAGCGATAAAAAAATGTATAAATAACAAAACAAAAATTATAATAAGTAAAGCTAACGTATTTAGCAACTATTTGACAATAAAATTACATAAACAAAATATCTAATAATATTACTACAAAGTAACTGTTATACTTACACAAATTTGAGATCAATTTTTTCAGAGAAACTTGACAACTGCAATTTTATAAATAATTTAAACTATATAAACAATATTATTTTTGTTAAAAATAACATACAGCTGGAAGAAATATGCTTTATAAGGACTAATAAACCTGCGTGCGACAATATAATCTAACAGACATCTAGCTAGAGCACAACAAGAAACAACATGTTTGCGTAACCATATGGTGACACGAGGCGTTGATGGGTTTTAATAGACCGCAAACAATTCAGGAATTAAAAGAAAACATTCGCAATGAAATTAGTGCAATTCCTAGGAATATGCTAGAACGAGTAATGATCAATTTGCAAAACCGCTTGGAACATTGGAACAGTGTGTACACGGTGGACATCATTTAAGCAAAATTATTTTCCAAATAAAATGGCATGTAATATACTATCGATTACTTGTATGTGAAAATAAATATCTTGTTACATAAATGTGTAGTTGAATACCAAAAATCGTCAGGATCCTTTGGCGGACCCTGTATGTTGATCGTTGTTGGATATATTTGGAACAGTCAATGATGATGTGTTTTACTGTTAGTTTTTGTTGCATGTATCGCAGATTGAAGGTGGCGTTTTCTCAAATATATGCTTGTGCGTAGTTTTTGTGTATCCAATTCGCAATCTCTTGTAGATTATTTGGTGTTGTCTTGGCTTCTTCACTTTCCAGGTTCGTATGTATTTTAGTTGTCGTTCATAGTTTATTATTCGTTTTACTACTTGTTTCGCATCGTTTTTCGGGGTACGATTGGGATGCATTTCTTCAAGGCTAATTGCTTCTTTGCCCTGCTGGTATGCCTTTTCATTACCTTTTATACCGATGTGGAAAATTTAATAAATTATGAGCATAAAAATACAATTAATCACAAAAGTAAAATAATTATTTAAACATATTTCATGGAAATTTATCTTTATACTTTTCAGAAATTAGCGTTAAATTCTTCTTACCTACTGATTTTCCATATTTTCACTATTAAACTTTTTGTTTCAAAGTTATAGGTCATCTACTTTTTAACAATTTATTACTTGAGGCTTGTATGTCAAGCGACGTGAATACATAATAACAATATAAAATGCAAATATTGGCTGCACCAAATATTTTTAAAACGCATACAAATTCAATAATCAGATTATTATCTCGTCCGTACTTTGAACTCCGTCCATTTTATATTTTGTAAATATTTTCAAAGAATTTTTACACTCAAGTTTAATTAGCTCTTAAGGTGAAGTCGACGTTGTGGTTACCGACATTTGCAGTTTTGCAAATATTTTAGTTGGAAAGCTAAAACAACTACTGCAACTGATTCATTAGATTTTCTCACTTTCGGAGCATCTTTTGAACATGGGCAGGTTAACATTTGTAAAGTATTGTGGGCACTGTTAGGGAACGCTTTTGCGAGGTGGCGAAAATGCGAGTTCCCTAACAGTGCCCACAATACTTTACAAATGTTAACCTGCCCATGTGCCCATGTTTAAAAGATGCTCCGAAAGTGAGAAAATGTAATGAATCAGTTGCAGTTGTTGATTTAGCTTTCCAACTGAAATATTTGTTAAACTGAAAATGTCGGTAACCAAACCGTCGTCGACTAACCTTAAGTTGTAAAATTTTTTAAATTACTTTATATAAAACCTGTACCAGTTCGTGCCCAGTGTTCCAATATTGAAACAATTTTATTATAAGGTAGGTATGTAATTTGTTATCAACAAATATAGTTTGAAAATTGACACCACCTATGTATACTTCAGATACTAAAGAACATTTTTATGCAAAATATTTGTTTATTACATTTGTACGTCGCAAATAACTTGATAAGCATGGGGATCTCGAGAACGGTAAAAGATACGGGGTCGATTAAATTAGACCAAAGTTGCAGCATTAAGGGACCATTTTAACGATGTCTTTGTTTTTCTAAAAAAATGCAGAGGTTACTAGATATGAACGAAAATGTAAATTTCACAGTTTTTACTTTTTGTGTGCACTTTCTTTAGACACTCCAGGATTGGTTGTTACAGGGTACATTACTGATAATGCAAAAGACTAAGAGATGTGCTTTAAAGACACAAAGGATTATGACATCGTCTGCTATTGTAAGTAGGTATACTAGGTATTTCTGTTAAAAATTGAAATGTACTTTTAAACCAACAGCACTACAATTTTCATTACCAACAAACAACTTTTTCTATAATCAGTACATCAAAATTTTCAAATTACATATCCTATGAAAGTTTCGTGCAAATGTATAAAAACACCTGTATAAATGTCAAATTCCCAAAAATAATTTTTCTTTTATTATGCGCATAATCGTAGATTATTTCCAAGTTGTCAATTATAAATTCTAAAATAAATTTCTAAATTTTACACATATGATTGTTACATTATGACTTGTAAATTACGTCCATGGACGTTTTAAACAGATAATTTTTTAGGGTCATATTGTCACATTATAATCATGTCTGCAAACGTCCTATACAAGTCACTTTGTGACAGTTATATTATGACTTTTACATCTCGTCTACAAACGTCCTATACAAGTCACTTTGTGACAGTCATATCTCGTCTACAAACGTCCTATACAAGTCACTTTGTGACAGTCATATCTCGTCTACAAACGTCCTATACAAGTCACTTTCTGACAGTCATATTATGACTTGTACATCTCGTCTGCAGACGAGGTTATTTTGTGACAGTCATATTACGACCATATAACTACGTTACCAGACGTCATATATACGTCAAGGTGTTAAAATGTTACTTGGGCGTCGAGTGTACGGAGAACTGAGACAACGTCCAAGAGGTGGGCTATGCCCCTAATCCCCAGCAGCAGCCAGTACTGATACCAGTGACTGGGTGTAAGATGTCTCATAAGGAGAAAAAGACACATTACGCAACATAATATAAGCACAGCCTGAGGGGCATCACCATGCGAAGATGACACCTCAATTATTAACCAACCGCAATCGCCCCATTGCCAGCCAGGTACGAAACTGCACGGGAGGTTCAAGCTCTGAGGAGGCGTACAATCCGGTAGCTGGACGAGTCGCCGCCCTGTTCCAATATCTCCGGCTGAAGAAGATGCCAAGGACCCGAAGGTGCCGGTACCACGTGCCCAACGACAGATGGGTCAACATTCCAGGGCAGTCCACACGGTAAAAAAAGAATTGCTGTAGTAACTAAAATATAAGTTGTGCCTGCAAAATATTTTTGTTAATATATGACCAAGCAAATATTTTTGTTGCTCAAGAAAGTCCAAATTGCTACCAGGCGCGGATCCAGGCTTTCGTTTTGGGGAGAGGGTCAAACTTAAAGAAATGGATAGGGAAAAAATGCGCCGCAGACAAAATTTCTTCATTCAAGGTCAAATACCGTAAAATTAAAAGTGACACTTTTTTAAAGGATGTAAAGTTTGATGTTTTTTCTTATTTTATGGGCAAAATTTTTTCTTCAGCCCATTCAAAGTCAAATTGGTATCTCAAATTTGAACTTTCGGTTATGAAAAACTTCATGTTTTACTCTCGTTTAGGTAGTTCTCTCGCTCTGTGTTAAACATTATGCCTATTTAAATAAAAAATGCAAGTCTGTTCAATATTATGTAATCAATAATTTCGATTTTATACAATTAATAATAATAGACACATCATTTTATATTTTACGTTTCTTTTGTAAGTGAAATTTAGTATTTTTACCTCTCGCCTCATATTCTATAAGAGAGGTATTGTAATGGGTCAAAATTTTCGAGTATGAGTTTTTGGTGGATAAGCACGTTTCAGGGTCTCTAGAATACGAATTTACTATTTTCACGATGATGTCTGTGTGTGTGTTTGTGTGTGCGTTTGTATGAACTGACGATTTTTCGTCCACGATAACTTAAAAAGTATCAAACTGTTTATAACCAAATTTCATATTTAAGGTTTTAATAAGTATCTTAACACTGGATAAGATTTTGGTAGAAATCCGCAAACCGGAAGTAGTACTTTTTGAAGTTTGAAAAAGTTTTCCTTAAATATATTGGTATATTATTTATTTATGACAATTTTTGCAATTAAAAATAAAAGAAATTGTAATTATCTATGTGTACAGTTCATTATAAATACAAATTGCTGAATCTGGAAGTATTTAACAATAAAATAAAGTACAATTAATATTCTATTTTTTAAAATTCCAGTATCTTGTTGTCCATGATATGAAATTTGTTTCTACATAAAATTTTAAATTATTAAGACCAAAGACAGTGACAGTACAGTTGACATCTTTTGCTTGCATATTGGTTTTCATTATCGTTAAAATATTACATGAACATAAAATTATTAAAATGTAAGTAAAACTATTTATTAGATTAGTAGAATAAGCAGAATTAGGCGAGAGGTCGTGTGCTGGCCACAGCAGATTTTTTGTCAATATTTTTGACCGGTGGGGAGGAGGTCTGGGTCATGCCAATACCAATACCATTGGCATTAATTTTTAGAATTCATTTTTCAATATATTTGAATAACAAATATAATAAATAATTAAAAATAAAATTAATGGCAATCGTATTGGTATCAGTAAGATGTTGCCAATGTAAATGAAGCTTAATAAATAGTTAAAACGTATTATTGTGAGAAAAAATACTGTTACTTATATTATTATTATTTTATTTAATTTTGAACGAACTTTTACATTCTTCTTATATTAGCTGATATTTTTATTTGTCTTTTTGGTCATTTGGTCATTTGTCATTCTATTGAAGTTGTATAAATTTTGGCATTGGCGGAAGTCTATAAGCAAAATATATATTTATTAGATAATATGGTACTAATAATATGGGACTTGCTTGGTAAGATTACTTACATTGTTACATTATATACCTGTCCGGTTAACATATTTTATTATATACGTAAACATTACTTCTTAAGTCGCGCTTAACCTTATTATTTCCATAATTATTATTGTTTCATATCACGACTTTAGTATTTCAATATATTTTAGGTTCTCTGTAAACAAAACATGTTATTTTGTATATTGTGCTTACTTATTATGTAATTATGGTTGAGATGAATACAGTTCAACTAACTTTTGGCTGTTAAATTAAATCCTCTTATTCCCAATTTAAAATAATATTGAATTATCTTGGAAATCCTAAATTTATTGAATTTGATATTACACGTCTTCATTGTATCGTAAATTGTACTAGAATGAAATGCTTACCCGAAGAGACGATTTGAACAAACATAATTTTCTAATGTAACACATAATATTTGTTACTTCAAATTTTTTTGTTAACTATCTCTACGAAAAGAATAAGGTAGCTTTTTTTTGTTACTACAACTAAATGCAAGGTCCTTGTAGCAAATAATTATTGTTATTGTGACTATGTTACGAGTACATTTGACTAAAACTTTTTGCTATTACAAATATATTTATTTAACAAAAGATCATTTGTTTCTACAACTGATACCACTTACTTGCAATGATTTATTATGCCCTGTTCACATATGGACACACATACGCAACAGTAAAAAATACAGTGTGCGTTGCTTGCGAAATAGAGGCGCCGCTATTTTGTGGCTTCTATGTAAGTAAAGAAAAAATCAATTTTGAGGCTACAAACGTTCCACTTGTTCTTAATTTTGTTTTTGTTGCCTCTGTGTGTCTTCTGTGTGTCCATGTGTGAACAGGGCTTTAGTTACCAAGACAAAATTTCTTTGTTTACCTCTGTAATAATTGCTTTATAGCAAACCGTTTTAAATTGCAATTACTTATACTATTTTTTTCGTGCAGGAACCACGACGCTTGATGAAGCCACCCCTTCCGGACGAGATTGTGTTGTCCAGCCTCGATCTTCGTTACGGTGGACAGTATTCACGTCTAGTGCTTAAAAACAACCATTCCGACACTTATTAGAACATAAATAGCTATTACTTCGTAAGTTATATATTTTTTTAAATAAATAGTAAATAATAATAGATGTATATTACTAAGTTTCGTTAATGAAAGTTTGTTAAGGGTACAATAAAGTGCAATTTTTTATCTTTTTACATACTTCCTTGTACAGAGTAAAAAGGAAGTATTGTAATCGCGAAAAATTTCGGTTTTCAGATTTTGATGGAAATATCCGTTTTGACCTTTTCTGAATCCATTATGACTAGTTTCGTCGTGACGTCTGTACGTACGTACGTACGGACGGACGGACGTACGGACGTACGTATGTATGTCGCATAACTCAAATACCGTTAGATGTAGAAAGTTGATATTTTGTATTTAGGACTGTTATAGCATCTAGTTGTGCACCTCCTATTTTTTGTTTCAATCTATAAACCGGAAGTTGTACTTTCTTCAAATATTTTGATAGGTAAATATTTAATTTAAGACAATTTTTTTTATTTTAAATGAAAGATTATGTGATTATTATAATCGGTATTTTATAAATATTTTTGTACCTGGTATCATTTCAGAATAATTTTAAAGTATATATTTATAATTTAGTATTTCGGTATCTTGTAGTCCATGATCGATTAACATTTGTTACTACGTAAAATTTAAATGATTATGACATGACAGTGACAATAGTAAAATATGCTTTATATCTTCTTCTGCAGTTTAAATAAAATGACTAAAATATATTTGTGAGTATGGTAGCAGTAGTAGTAGTACGTATACCGGGAGTTTTTTACCTCTCGCATAGAGAGGTATAGGGATCGTGAAAAAATTCGATGTCGAGATTTTTGTCAATTAGCACGTTTTAGCACCTTTAGAACCTATTTTGACTATTTTCACGATGATGTCTGTGTGTGTGTCTGTGTGTGTGTCTGTGTGTGTGTATGAAAGTCTGTATGTACGCCTACTATAGCCTTTCGTCCCGGTTCATTATCTCAAATTCTACTGAACATAAAATTATAATATTTTGCATTATACATTTATATATGTTAATGAAGAGCTGAAAAGATTTTGGTAAAAATCCACCAACCGGAAATGGTACTTTTCTTGTAGCACTATAACATTTTTTGCAAAAATTGTATAAAATAATGCGATTGTTACAATTTGACATACCACACATGAAAGAAGAAATTACATTGTACAATATTTAATCTTACTTGTTTCTATATCTTTAACCAATAAAGAAATATAATTTTTTTTAATATATAATTTTACCTACCACGATTTGTGAATCCCGAAATAAAAATAAAATTTAAAACAAAAATAAAATTGTCAATGTGACAGATAAACAGATGTCTGTGGCAAGGAGCTTTCTCTGTGGTGTAGGGCATGTGTAGAGTGTGGTGTAGAATTTTGAAATGTTGGATATAGTATAGATATTAACTGGACATAGTATTATGTAAATATGGTATTTATAAAATAAAATTATATATTAAACTAAGAGCTGATTAGATTTGTGAAATATATAATTTATTACCTAATTAAAGCTTAATATTTGGTTAAATACGAAGTTAAATAATAATACTTCAATGTCAAGGCGAGAGGTATTGTAACGGCCACGTCAGATTTTTTTTCTAAATTTGTTAAGTACCTACCTACCGTTTAATTTCTTCATAAAAGACAAATTTAAAAATGACAATACATAGGTAGACGGGTATTTAATAATTTATATCAGATTGAAATTTTGAGAATAATAATTATTGATTTCTTCGGAAAATTCCCGGCTTCTGAAATTATCTGTGATGATTTGTGTAACTTGCGTTATTTATTGACGTTAAAAAGAAAACAGTTTTCTTTAAAAATCTTGAGTGGTATTTACGAGTTATTTTAAATATAACATTTCACGTTTAATAATAACAAAAATAATTTATAGGCTCATTATCGCTGTTGTTTTCATTTCTGTGTCATAATTATAATTATGCAAAAAGATTAGCTAATATTTTTTATGCAAAATATATAATTAGGTATTGTAATTTCTTCAGGGCGTAAGTTTCTAACAAGTCAGAAATGGATATTCTTTCAATAAATTAAGGAAATTAATTTACCATTTATATCTTTCAATTTATTATTAAATTTTGTTTCAAATATAACTTATACCTTAAGAAAAATTCTTCAAATCAACTAATTATTCAAAGATAAAATCAAGCTGTTGATTCTCATGATATTTCTAGGTAAGTACCTACAAAACAATGTTGCCGTTGATATTAAAGAAAGATACAAAAAATAACTTATATTATGTAAGTATTACATTTTGGTCGAATTCAAAATAAAATGAATGAAAATATAGAATTTAAATTTGAACCTAAATCCTTACTGCAAACACATAATAAGCAATTAAATAATTTTAAATTGATAGATAGTGTTACCATTATTTTAATATTTTATCATTGTTGACAGCGTATGCAACAAACAACTGGCAGATAAATTCCCATTTTTGTGAAATGTTAACTATTTTATTTCAGTACATTTTGATATTTTATTATAATACAACATTTTAAGCAACACCACATGTTGAGGTTGTTGATGATAATTGCAAATTAAAAGTCAAAACTCAAAATAAAGCCTGAAAATCAACGTCAAAACATCAAAATCGACGAAGAACTGTGTATAAAATTGTTACTCTTGCTTCGAATGTGACGTCATGCGCGGAAGTGAACGAATTTGAGTTCTCTAGTAAGCATACCGTGTCTATGTGTATCGTGGTCAGTACTATACTTGTTTTCCAAAGAAAAAATTATTTCTTTTAGTTCAATAATATTAATAATTTGGAAATTGCTGAACTCAGTGTTTTCAATTCGAATAACATCTTTTATTGCATTATTATGAGTACTAGATGGAATAGTATTTATAACTTCTGTAATGCTATTAACGAAGTATTTATTAAAAGCTTCCGCGATATCATTTGATTTTGATTCAGTATATTTAACATTATCATGAGTAATAACTGTTATATCTTCAGATGTATTAACATTAGTAAAATTTTTAAGAGTTTTCCACATTAAAGTAGAATTATTCTTACATTTATCGATATTATTAAAATAAAACAATTGCCTTTCTCGCCTAATAATATTAGTAACATAGTTTCGCTTAGTTTTAAATATTGACCAGTCAATTTTATCCTTAGTATACAAAAATCTTTTGTATGCTAAGTCTCTTTCGTGTATTGCATGTGTTATTTTGTTATTGAACCACAGTTTATTATTGTTACTAATTTTAAATACAGTATTTGTACTATCGTCAATACTATTTACTATGTTACTGTGAAAGTTTTCAAAATACACGTTTACATTAGTAACATCATATTTCCAGTCACAAGAGAATAGGCGATTTGTAAGTACAGTATTATCTAGTTTTTTAATTCTTATCAATTTTGAATTAGAGTCTCTAGTTGAAGCTAACTCAGGCAGCTTAATATGAATAATATTATGGTCCGTTATGGTTGGTGTTTCGCGAACTTCACACTAAAGTCATTGGAGATAACATAATCGATTAACGTACTTGAGAACTCGGTAATTCGCGTTGGTTTGTTAGCTAATTGTTTATATCCAGCCTCCTCAAGATTATTTTTAATTTTATTGGTGTAATAATAATTAATGTCTTGCCAATCCACATTAAAGTCTCCAACCATTAAAACAGTGTCACTGATTGTATCATTTGCTTCAAACCAATTGTCTAAGAAAGAAAGAAAAGCCGCTACACTGCAGTTTGGTGACCGGTACACTGTCACTAGCCGATACCATGTATTTTTTAAATTAAATTAAATTGATAAAATCCACCAGCAGTTCTGCTCCTGTATTTTTTCACATAATGTGTAATTTAAGTCCACTCGCACATATATTAATACCCCGCCAGTATGTCGCGAATTTGAATCACATCGCACTAAAGTATAATTTTGCACTACAAGTTCTACTTCTGCAACATCATCTGTAGTTCGCGTTTCTGTTAAACAAACTCGAACAAACTATAAGAGGTTTTTCTTGAAGTAAGTGCAGTTGCTCTTCATAAGCTGCCAACATAACTTCCTTTTGTGACGTAAGGCCATACGCTTACTTAAGCAATATAACTTTTAGAATATTGTCTTGAAACTATTTAAGTTGGTATTACCAACTTCGGCATCATTTAGATTTAAACAACATGTGATGTGGCCAGCACAAGAACACCCGCTATACTCTACCCACTCTTTATAGTTTTTACTATATTATAAGTACTAACTAATATATTATTTTCATATTATGTAATAGAAGATTAAACGATGTGTCACTATTTTGACACTGTCACTGTCATAATCAATTTTAATTTACGTAGTAACAAAAATGTTAAAACGATCATGGATTACAAGATACTGAATACTGAAGTTTCATACTCTGAATTATTAACAATAATTTATTTCCAAAATAGTATCATGTACAGAAAAAAATTTAAAATACGGATTGTAGATGACAAAAATATAATACAAATAGATAATATTGTGATAAATTAATTATTTATCGAAATATTTAAGCAAAGTACTACGGCTGGTTTGGGGATTGCTACAAAAAATAACTGCAGTGGCGTAACAAAAAAATTAGCAAAGATAATAATAATAATTATGTATAAATATGTATGGTATACAAAAAAACACAAATTAAGTTGAAAACTTATATATTTTCAAATTTACTAACAAAAAAACTATGAACTAAGAACTAAATTATGACAAAAACCGTTTTCTTTTAGATTTCATCGCTGCAAATTTACTTATTAAATTTTTTAAATCCATTTTCTTAGTCTCACTGCTTTCAATTGCTAATATAGAAAGATCATTCAGTCGCGATTGACCCATATGCTATTTCTTCTATAGTCTTTTATTAATTATTTTAAGTTGCTAAATTATCTTTCTACAGAAGCAACTGTTACAGGATGTGTGAAAAACATGTGTGAAAAAAAAAAGTCCAGAAAATTAGTGATGGCACGGATCGCTGTTTGGCCGGATTACCGGATCCCGGAATTCCGGCCTCTTATTTAGCCGGATCGCCGGAATTCCGGCGGCCGGATCGTTCGTCATATTTCGGTAAAAATCGTAACTATTCCGGCCTCAGTCTGTTTACTGCTATACAGAGAGTTTTTTTATAAGTAAACATATAGGGCATGTCATTACCATAGTTACGGTGTTACAGGATGACAGCAATGCATTAGAGCGTTTTTACCTCTCGCCTAGAGAGGTAGAGGGATCGTGAAAAAATTCGATGTCGAGATTTTTGTCAATAAGCACGTTTTAGCACCTTTAGAACCTATTTTGACTATTTTCACAATGATGTCTGTGTCTGTGTGTGTGTGTGTGTGTCTGTGTGTATGTATGGAAGTCTGTATGTGCGCCTACTATAGTCTTTCGTTCTGATTCATTATCTCAAATTCTACTGAACATATAATTCGAATATTTTGCAATATACATTTGTATATGTTAATGAAGAGTTGATTAGATTTTGGTAAAAATCTGCCAACCGGAAATGGTATTTTCTTAAAGCATTTTACCATTTTTGCAAAAAAATTTAGAAAATTCTGCGATAGCTACAATTTGTCATGCGACATTTCAAAGAACAAATTATATCTTACAATATTTATTTAACATCTTGTCTATATCACTTACCAATAAAGGAAAATTATTTTTCAATGATACATAATTTTACCTACCACGATTTGTAAATCACAATATAGGAAAAAATTTGAAACAAAAATGAATATGTCAATGTGACAGATGAACAGACGTATGCATAATTTCTGAAATGTTTGTGGCACCATTTTAAAAGAAATGTAAATATTATTAACTGAACATAATGTAATAAGGTAATAATAAAGTTAAATTTTTATCTCTAAAGAGATAATTTGTGATGATGATGTGTGTGTGTGTGTGTGTGTGTGTGTGTGTGTGTGTGTGTGTGTGTGTGTGTGTGTGTGTGTGTGTGTGTGTGTGTGTGTGTGTGTGTGTGTGTGTGTGTGTGTGTGTGTGTGTGTGTGTGTGTGTGTGTGTGTGTGTGTGTGTGTGTGTGTGTGTGTGTGTGTGTGTGTGTGTGTGTGTGTGTGTGTGTGTGTGTGTGTGTGTGTGTGTGTGTGTGTGTGTGTGTGTGTGTGTGTGTGTGTGTGTGTGTGTGTGTGTGTGTGTGTGTGTGTGTGTGTGTGTGTGTGTGTGTGTGTGTGTGTGTGTGTGTGTGTGTGTGTGTGTGTGTGTGTGTGTGTGTGTGTGTGTGTGTGTGTGTGTGTGTGTGTGTGTGTGTGTGTGTGTGTGTGTGTGTGTGTGTGTGTGTGTGTGTGTGTGTGTGTGTGTGTGTGTGTGTGTGTGTGTGTGTGTGTGTGTGTGTGTGTGTGTGTGTGTGTGTTGTGTGTGTGTGTGTGTGTGTGTGTGTGTGTGTGTGTGTGTGTGTGTGTGTGTGTGTGTGTGTGTGTGTGTGTGTGTGTGTTGTGTGTGTGTGTGTGTGTGTGTGTGTGTGTGTGTGTGTGTGTGTGGTGTGTGTGTGTGTGTGTGTGTGTGTGTGTGGTGTGTGTGTGTGTGTGTGTGTGTGTGTGTGTGTGTGTCTGTGTGTGTGTGTGTGTCTGTATGTGCGCCTACTATAGTCTTTCGTTCTGATTCATTATCTCAAATTCTACTGAACATAAAATTCTAATATTTTGCAATATACATTTGTATATGTTAATGAAGAGCTGATTAGATTTTGGTAAAAATCTGCCAACCGGAAATGGTATTTTCTTGAAGCATTTTAACATTTTTTACAAAAAAATATAGAAAATTCTGCGATAGCTACAATTTGTCATACGAAATTTCAAAGAACAAATTATATCTTACAATATTTATTTAACATCTTGTCTATATCTCTTACCAATAAAGGAAAATTATTTTTCAAAGATATGTAATTTTACCTACCACGATTTGTAAATCACAATATAGGAAAAAATTAAAAACAAAAATGAATATGTCAATGTGACAGATGAACAGACAACAGACGTATGCACAATTTCTGAAATGTTTGTGGCACCATTTTAAAAGAAATGTAAATATTATTAACTGAACATAATGTAATAAGGTAATAATAAAGTTAAATTTTTATCTATAAAGAGCTAATTAAGAACTAAGAACTATAAATATTTTCAAAAAGTTTGTAAATTTATTGCAAAATTATCATTTAAGAAAGCCTAACGAAAACCAAATTCATATAAATTACAGTGTTAAGGCGAGAGGTCGTGTGCTGGCCACAACAGATTTTTTTATTAGTAAACATAGGGCATGTCATTACCATAGTTACAGTGTTACAGAATGACAGCAATGTATTGGAGCGTCTTTTTTATCAGTAAACATAGGGATAATAATTATACATACTAAAATAAATATGAAATATAAATTAAAGAAATGATAAATTATTTATTTATATTTTCTACACTTAAGAACTATAATAGGTAGATACCTACATTAAACTATTGAGAATTTTTTTAAACGAATTAAATGCTCAAAATTGGAACCATTAACTTCTAAACAATATCCTAAACGATTATAAAAATAATTTATAGCATTTGCTGAGGAGTAATATTTTTGGAAACAGCACTAATTCGATTTTTTAATTGTTCAACATTCATTCTGTCACCATTGTACACATTATTTTTTAAGTGTCTACCTAGTTCTTAAATTCTCATAAGTTTAATGTATCTACCTAGTTCTTAAGTGTAGAAAACATAAATAAATAATTTATCATTTCTTTAATTTATATTTCATATTTATTTTCGTATGTTAATTATCCCTATGTTTACTGATAAAAAAATCTGTTGTGGCCAGCACACGACCTCTCGCCTTAACACTGTAATTTATGTGAATTTGGTTTTAGTTAGGCTTTCTTAAATTATAATTTTGCAATAAATTTACAAACTTTTAAAAAATAATTTTATAGTTCTTAGTTCTTAATTAGCTCTTTATAGATAAAAATTTTACTTTATTATTACCTTATTACATTATGTTCAGTTAATAATATTTACATTTCTTTTAAAATGGTGCCACAAACATTTCAGAAATTGTGCATACCTACGTCTGTTCATCTGTCACATTGACATATTCATTTTTGTTTTTAATTTTTTCCTATATTGTGATTTACAAATCGTGGTAGGTAAAATTATATATCTTTGAAAAATTATTTTCCTTTATTGGTAAGAGATATAGACAAGATGTTAAATAAATATTGTAAGATATAATTTGTTCTTTGAAATGTCGTATGACAAATTGTAATTATCGCAAAATTTTCTATATTTTTTGCAAAAAATGTTAAAATGCTTCAAGAAAATACCATTTCCGGTTGGCAGATTGTTACCAAAATCTAATCAGCTCTTCATTAACATGTACAAATATATAATGCAAAATATTAGAATTTTATGTTCAATAGAATTTGAGATAATGAACCGGGACGAAAGGCTATAGTAGGCGTACATACAGACTTTCATACACACACACAGACACACACACAGACACACACACAGACATCATCGTGAAAATAGTCAAAATAGGTTCTAAAGGTGCTAAAACGTGCTAATTGACAAAAATCTCGACATCGAATTTTTTCACGATCCCTATACCTCTCTATGCGAGAGGTAAAAAACGCTCTAATGCATTGCTGTCATTCTGTAACACTGTAACTATGGTAATGACATGCCCTATGTTTACTTATAAAAAAAACTCTCTGTATATTAATATATTTGTTTAATAAGTTAAAAGAATAAAGTAGGTGGCCACGTCAGATTTTTTTATATTATTCTACATTTTAGTTATTAAGAAAAGTATGAACAGTTTAATAGGCGTACAAGGAAGTCATGTGGTGTCCACGTCAGATTTTTTCATAGTAGGGGAGACTAGGGAGGGTTGATACGTAGGGAGGCTTGATACCCTATCATATTTACCGCCAGGAAGTTAGTGAAGAGTCGACTATTTTATTACACTATCGTCCAATAGATTGCAGTGTTTGGTGAAAATTTGACAGATCTGTGATGATCAACAGTTGTTCTATACATAAAAATGTGTTTTTGTGCCTGACAATGTGAGTATTTGACTAACATTTATAGGGTTTTAATTTTTATAGTATAAGTTTTGTGCACAATGAATTATTTCGCATAAAAGTAAAATGAAAATAGTATGTACTCTACAATTTGCGTAGCTTACAATGTAAGGTTAAGATTGTTCTGCATGTTTTTGTAATTTTTTGTACTTGGGGAGGTTTGATACTTATTAGTCAGAGACACTTGATTCATGGAAAATCTCGAATTTTGAAAAACTTGTGCGAAAATCTACAAGGGTAATAAAAACAATAATATCAATGAAGACGATACAGACAGTGACGAAAACGAAATAGAAAACCATTATGATGATGATGATGCTGTAGCATGTAATAATTGCAACTCATTGTACTTACAATCTAAACCTAATGAATTCTGGTTTAAGTAGTGTCAGATCTGTTCCAGGTGGTCGCATGCGGAATGTACTGGGGTGGATAGAAGAAGTAAGATATTTATTTATGGCATTTGTAAGGAGTAAATATTTCAAAAAAATAATTTTGTTTTACGTCTCAAGCCTCCCAGTGTACGTCTCATCCCTCCCGTAGAATGGGAGGCTTGATACGTTTTCTTGTTTAAAAAAAAATTATTTCTAAAAGTTGTATTTATATAAGTTAAAGAGTGTTTATTTTATTTTTGTTTGTCAATATACCAATGAGTAGATATATATTATTAAAGTATTCAAATTGTGTTTATTTTTAATTCTACGATGGTTTAAAGCCAAAACGTATCAACCCTTCCTAGTCTCCTCTATGTACCGGGGAGATGTGACGAAACTAGATTATGGCGGTGTCATGAGACGTCAGCGATATCTCCAAGTCATAAAATGCTCCCTATAGGGTAGGTAGTTTACCATTTTGTTAAAAAGTTTTTTATCGAAACTTCATGTTATTTGAAAGCGATTGAGAGTACTGATAAGCCTTAATAGTTCTTAATAAAGCTGTAATTAATTTTTAAAGTTTGTGTGACGTAGTTGTATAGCTGAAAATCTTCTTAAACAATGGGGCTGAAATAAAAATGTACTGCATGTAAAATCAACTGTTTCTAAATATTACAAAAATACAATTTGGTAGTTTCTTTATTACTGTAAGTAAGAATACACGTGAAAACGCATTACTGTGGCGTAGATGTATCGATACGTAAAATCTCATGGCAATAATTCATTTTTGAGGTCTCCTTTCAATATAATTGACTGGATTGCTAATTTGCTACTATGGTAAAATACCCTATTGTGTTGTATTTCTAATTAGTTAAAAAGTCTAGTTGTAATGAACCGTTTGAAATAAAGTTATACTTTCCTGGTTGTTTAAATGAAGAGCTTGCAAGTGGTGATAGTGTGAATCTCGTAGAGTCACTAGCAAACCCTTCAATCGAAATGTGTTTTATGTTCTGTATCCAATACTACTCTTAGAAATTTAGATTTATTACTCTGTCATTCTCAATTAATGTACTGTAGTTGTTCACAATAATTAGAAGTATCAACATACCAATAAAGGCAAATTTCTCCTCATAACGTCATCTCATTACTAATATAATTAGTAATAGTAATAACGCAAATATATTTCCCTACGTCCGAATTTTCAAGATTTATTAAAAATGTTGCAAGTATTTATTTAACAATTTCATTTTAGTTTTCGGTTTGTTTTCAAAATGAAGATGAATTGGAGGACGTAATAATTAACAATTAGAAGAACATCTTTGCATTTCATTTTTTAGAATCTACCTACTCGGAAAAATTATCAGAAAAGTATGACGGCGTAGAAGGGTCAGGGTAAATATTTTTTATATTGAATTCCCGACTTTGAAACTCGGGCACAACGACGACAAACACGCAGGCGAAATCGCTTCCATGGCGATAGACCTCCTCTCAGCTGTCAAGAAACACAGGTCAGTGAAGTTGGCGTATACATTAAAAGATATTGGATAAATGAATAGTTATATTAAATTTGCTCATTTTTTGCTAAAAATTGCTAATAGTTTTACATTTTTTGCTCTGCCCGTTTTAAAGTTATTTCCCATTTAACCTATATACGCTAACTTCACGTGGCGTATACATGGGGTAAAATTTCAAATTTGTTAACACTATCTTTTTTTGCTCATTTTTTGCTATTTATTGCCGTATTGATGAAATTTTTTGCTGTTGTCCTTCATTAGTTATAAACAAAAAACCTTTGTATACGCTAACTTCACGTTGCGTATACATAGCGTAAAATTAATTTTTTTTCTATACTATAATAATTTGCTCATTTTTTGCTATTTATTGCTGTATTGATGAAATTTTTTGCTGGTGTCCTTCGTTTGTTATAAACAAAAATCCATTGTATACGCTAACTTCACGTTGCGTATACATAGTGTAAAATTAAAACTTTTTTAACGCTATAATATTTTGCTCATTTTTTGCTATTTATTGCTATATTAATGACATTTTTTGCTGTTCTCATTTATTTTATAAATTAAATTAGCTGTTGTATATGCTTTTTCTCGGTTCTCATAAATTAAATACACAGATAGTATAAAATTAAAACTATCTTAATGCTATATTTTGCTCATTTGATTTGCTATTGCTATATTCATGAAAAGTTTGGATGTTCTCATTTATTTGTTATAAATTAAAGATATTATTATTATTTATTAGTTAAGTACCTATAATTATAATTTTAAATATAATTCTTTATTATTTTATAACATTTTGCTCATTTTTGCTATTCTCATTAATTTGTTATAAAAGAAAATATCCATTGTACGCGTTTTCTCCGTACTGTAAGTAGCTATGTAAAATGCACGCAGCCATGGTGTAAAATTAATACATTACTAATATTAAGCTCATTTTTACTTCCCCGATCTATGTAATAGAAGGAAGTATTGTAATCGTGATTTTTTGACAGTTCGAGATTTTGGGGAATCTTCACGATTTAGACCCTATTGAATCCAAAAATAGTTATTTGTTTCATTAATACAAAAAATGCATGGTTTTGGGACGAGTAAGACGGTTGCCGAGCGACGCGCAGCGGAGTTCGGCGATCTTACGAGTCCCAAAATAGCATTTTTTGTATGAATGAAACATAATATTTTTTCGCTAGTCGCTTAAATAAGTAGATGTAATTTTATTATTTCATTTAAATTGACATATTACGCAACAATTAAAATTAAAATGTATAACCATGACAACAACAATGTTTTTTTGTATTAGGAAGAATAGATATACAATTGCTATGGTGATCATATACAATCCCCAAATGGCCTCCTTTTTTTACAAAAATTTGAATAATTTATTTAAAAAATCTGACGTGGACACCACATGACTTCCCTGTACGCCTATTAAACTGTTTCTTAATAACTAAAATGTAGAATAATATAAAAAATCTGACAAGACCTCTCGCCATACCTACTTTATTCTTTTAACTTATTATACAAATATATTAATATATAAGTACTACTACTACTGCTACTATACTCACGAATATATTTTAGTCATTTTATTTAAACTGCAGAAGAATAGCATATTTTACTATTATCACTGTCATGTCATAATCATTTAAAATTTAACGTAGTAACAAATGTTAATCGATCATGGACTACAAGATACCGAAATACTAAATTATAAATATATACTTTAATTATTCTTAAATGATACCAGATAGGTACAAAAATATTTATAAAATACCGATTGTAGGTAATAATCACATAATCTTTCATTTAAAATAAAAAAATTGTCTTAAATTAAATATTTATCGAAATATTTGAAAAAAGTACTACTTCCGGTTTGTAGATTGAAACTAAAAATAGGAGGTGCACAACTAGATGCTATAACAGTCCTAAATACAAAATTTCAACTTTCAACGTCTAACCGTATTTGAGTTATGTGACATACATACGTACGTACAGACGTTACGACGAAACTAGTCATAATGGATTCAGAAAAGGTCAAAACGGATATTTCCGTCAAAATCTGAGAACCGAAATTTTTCGCCATTACAATACTGCCTTTATACTCCGTACAAGGAAGTAAAAATCAATTGACGATCATTTAAATGTTATTTTTGTTTTTTTACTAGAATTATTTTCCCAAGACCTTTAATTTGATACCACACACGATAGTATTTTGGTAAAAAAAAATTGTTTATAAAGTTGGTACCACTTGTTGAATAAAGCTCATTAACGAACTTGAAGTCAGATTTTGACTCAAGATCTTAAATATAAAATTTCAGTCCAAAATTCCAACGCGTTTTTAAGTTATCCAACATCCAGACTGACCGACAGACCGACTTTTTTAAAAATTATGTTTTTTGGGTTCAGTAGGGTCTAAAACGTGAAGATTCACCAAAATCTCGAACTGTCAAAAAATCACGATTACAATACTTCCCTCTATTACATAGGTCGGGGAAGTAAAAATTGACGATCGGTTAAATGTTATATTTATTTTTCTATGTACAAGCATTATTTTCCCGAGAGCTTTAATACACACGATAGTATTTAAAAAAAATAAAATAAATTATATTTATAAAGTTAGTACCTAACCTACCTACCACTGGTTGAGTAAAAAAAATTGAATAATTTTATGAAAAACAATCGAAAATCGCATAAATGTCATTTATTACATTTTTACTAAATTTATCTCCCCGAGTGCTTTAAATTGACACCAAACTCGGTATAATTTGAATAATTTATATTAAAAAAAAAATTGATGATCGTTTAAATGTTATTTTTGTTTTTCTACTAGAATTCTTTTCCCGAGAGCATTAATTTGATACCACACACGATAGTATTTTGAATAAATAAAAAAAGTTATGTTTATAAAGTTGGTATCACTGATTGAGTAAAGCTCAGTAACGAACTTGAAGTCAGATTTTGGCTCAAGATCTTAAATATAAAATTTCAGTCCAAAATTCCAGCGCGTTTTTATGTTATGCAACATCCAGACAGACCGACAGACTAACAAACCGACTTTTTTTAAAATTATGTTTTTTGGCTTCAGTAGGGTCTAAAACGTGAAGATTTACCAAAATCTCGAACTGTCAAAAAATCACGATTACAATACTTCCCTCTATTACATAGATCGGGGAAGTAAAAAGGAGCTTAACGTTAAACATCACTCCTAGTGGTGGGAGTTCAAGCGTACATTGGAGCAGATATACTTTAGCTATTTTAAACCTGTAAATTATGTACGAAATTGGATTTTAGTATTACTATTATAAAAATCTGCTGTTTCCACCACAGTACTTTCCCGACTATATAAGTTTTAATAACTTATTTCGTAACGCCTTTAATTTTATGCTTTATTCAGCAAAATTTAAATAAATGTATATTTTTTCCCAAACTATTTAAGTATAATTTGAATAATGTAGGTATTTAAAAAAATTGACGATCGGTTAAATGTTATTTTTATCTTTCTACTAGAATTATTTTCCCTAGAGCTTTAATTTGATACCACATACGATAGTATTTTAATAAAAATAAAATAAGTTATGTTTATAAAGTTGGTACCTACCACTGGTTGCATAAAAAAATTTGAATAATTTTTTTAGAAGCAATTGACAATCTCATAAATGTAATTTTTTACATTTTTACTAAACTTATGTCCCTAAACTCTTTAAATTGACACAAAGCTCGATATAATTTGAATAATTTATAATAAAAAACAATTGACGATCGTTTAATGTTATTTTTGTTTTTCTACTAGAATTCTTTTCCCGAGAGATTTAATTTGATAATACACACGATAGTATTTTGATAAAAATAAAAAAAAGTTATGTTTATAAAGTTGGTACTACTGGTTGAATAAAGCTCATTAACGAACTTGAAGTCAGATTTTGGCTCAAGATCTTAAATATAAAATTTCAGTCCAAAATTCCAACGCGTTTTTAAGTTATGCAACATCCAGACAGACCGACAGACCGACTTTTTTTAAATCATGTTTTTTGGGTTCAGTAGGGTCTAAAACGTGAAGATTCACCAAAATATCGAACTGTCAAAAAATCACGATTACAATACTTCCCTCTATTACATAGGTCGGGGAAGTAAAAATGATAATATTAGCTTTATATAGAACATATAACTTTTAACAATATCTCTAAAATTATGAAACTATGAACAAATTAAATATTTTTTTTACAACTTTTATTAATTACTTAAAAACCAAAGCAACGATTTTCTTTATATTTTCATATCTCATGTAGACGTATCTTGTCTGTTGGCATAAAAAATATGAATTCATAAGACCACTATACTTTCAAGTTAATATAGGTAAAATATAATTTTTCATCGTAATTTAGATTTCAAAAATTAAAGTATTTTACCTATAACTTGAAAGTATAGTGGTCTTATGAATTCATATTTTTGTGCAAACAGGCAAGATACATCTATATAAGATATTAAAATATAAAGAAAATCGTTGCTTTGGTTTTTAAGTAGGTAATTAATAAAAATTGTAAAAAATATACTTAATTTGTTCATAGTTTCATAATTTTAGAGATATTGTCAAAAGTTATATCTTTTATATAATAGTAACACAAAAATCCAATTTCGTACATAATTTACAGGTTTAAAATAGGTAAAGTATAACTGCTCCAATGTATGCTTGAACTCACGCCAATAGGAGTGATGTTTAACGTTAATATTAGTAATGTATTAATTTTACACTATGGCTGCGTGCATTTTGCATAGCTACTTACAGTACGGAGAAAACGCGTACAATGGATATTTTATTTTATAACAAATTAATGAGAATAGCAAAAATGTTATAAAATAATAAAGAATTATATTTAAAATTATAATTATAAGTATTTAACTAATAAATAATGAGAATACATATCTTTAGAGAACGCGGTAGAAAACCGTTACTTGCACTAGCTATTTTAATTTATAACAAATAAATGAGAACATCCAAACTTTTCATGAATATAGCAATAGCAAATCAAATGAGCAAAATATAGCATTAAGATAGTTTTAATTTTATACTATCTGTGTATTTAATTTATGCATATGAGAACCGAGAAAAAGCATATACAACAGCTAATTTAATTTATAACAAATAAATGAGAACAGCAAAAAATGTCATTAATATAGCAATAAATAGCAAAAAATGAGCAAAATATTATAGCGTTAAAAAAGTTTTCATTTTACACTATGTATACGCAACGTGAAGTTAGCGTATACAAAGGTTTTTTGTTTATAACTAATGAAGGACAACAGCAAAAAATTTCATCAATACGGCAATAAATAGCAAAAAATGAGCAAAAAAAGATAGTATTAACAAATTTGAAATTTTTGCCCATGTATACGCCACGTGAAGTTAGCGTATATAGGTTAAATGGGAAATAACTTTAAAACGGGCAGAGCAAAAAATGTAAAACTATTAGCAATTTTTAGCAAAAAATGAGCAAATATAATATAACTATTCGTTTATTCAATATCTTTTAATGTATACGCCAACTTCACGGACCTAAGAAACACACCATCGCACACCGGCCCTCCGAGACCCTCAAGTTGCGCATCGGGATCTATACGGGGTGTAAGAGTGTAAGAGTTACCACCACCTCAGTAGCTGGTGTTACAGACTTCGTTGTGCTACATATTTACCATTCTATTTTTACCACTCCAACTTTTACCACAGCATTTTTTCCACCATTCTTTTTTACCGCTATCCTGTTTTACCGTTAACCCATTTTTTACTACTCAATTTTTACCACTCCAACTTTTACCTCTGCATTTGTACCACTATACTTTTTATCGCTATTTCGTTTTACCACTAATACATTTTTACCACTTCGTTTTTACCATTACAACTTTTACCACCATACTTTTTTACCGCTATTCCGTTTTACCATTAATAGTTTGTGGGGCTATAGTACAGTTTTGTTAGTGTAGTAAATACCAAAACCGAGTTTGTGGGGCTCTAGCTCTAGTACGGTTTTGTTAGTGTAGCAAATACCAAAACCGAGTTTGTGGAGCTCTAGTACGGTTTTGTTAGCTTTGTTAGTGTAGTAAAACAAAAACCGAGTTTGTGGGGCTCTAGTACGGTTTTGTTAGCTTTGTTAGTGTAGTAAATACCAAAACCGAGTTTGTGGGGCTTTAGTATGGTTTTGTTAGCTTTGTTAAAAAATCTGACGTGGCCATCACACATCCTTCCGCCATATCTAGACTTTAAACAGAAATGTATACGTACAATCTGGTGCCCATTTAAAATATACAAATAAAAATCTAAAATATTCAAACACAGAAATTAGTATCACCTGAATCAAAAGATTCACTCGCACGATAACTCTTCTGTGTTAAAGTAATCCTCCGTTCAGTTACTACATTTAATATCTTACTTATGACTTATATAGCGCTAGTATGTTAACTTGTCACCCGTCACATCTGTCAATATTTTTTATGCAGAAACAATTTTTTGCATGATTCCAATACCTTCCTTTACAGGTAAGCGGAAGGTAAAAAGAGACGGTGGTAAAAATGGATTGGTAAAAAACACATTGGTAAATATGTTGGTGGTAAAAAGAATTAGTGGTAAAAATAGGGACGGTGGTAAAAATGGATTGGTAAAAGAATACGTTGGTAAATACGTTGGTGGTAAAAAAGAATTAGTGGTAAAAAGGGACCGGTGGTAAAAAATGGATTGGTAAAAGTATAATGTTGGTAAAAAATGGATTGGTAAAAGAATTACGGTGGTAGAAAAGGGACGGTGGTAAATAGAGATTGGTAAATATGGGAGCAAATCACATAGACTTATCAACGGTGGTAGTTTGACATTTCGTATTATTTTGTAACAATTAAACTACAAATTATAACAATACACTAACCCAGATGACCAGAGTAACAAGAAACAAACAAACAAAACTGACACAAAACAAGATAAAAAAAACAAGTAAACAAATAAATAAGTGAAACTAAACAAAACAAGAAAAACACTATTAACAATAATAGTCTTCAAAAAGGTTAATTATTGATCAAAACAAAGAAATTACAAAACGCTATTTATACTCACAGACAAAAGCCAAACAAATAAGCCGAATGTTTCAAATTTTGAAGGTATTGCCAACCTAAATATTTACTGCGTAAACCTAACCATTCAAAAGAAACTAAACTATCACATTTAAACTACCACCGGCTGACGTCATCAACGTATCACAATTGATATGTGATAACTTCAAAGAATAGGTCTCCTGTGGTGTTGTTTTTCTGTAATTTTGATATTTGACATTGTGTATAAAATAAGGTTAAAAGTTTCATTATTGAAATGATTTGTTTTATGTGAGATTTAGTATGTATATACAGGGTGAGTCACAGAAATGCCCGTCTTCGATATCTCCATTGTCGTTAAAAATACAGCATAAATTTATTAACAGAATTTTTCGTCTACTCAAGGAGCATAACTTAAAATTATTTTCATATATACAGGGTGTTGCATAACGACTTGGCAATAATTGTTCCTCTTTTTTTAAATGAAACACCCTATATATTTTTATATATTTTGAATTGTATTTTATTTACCTATACGAACATATAAATTTCATTTTAGTTTTTCGCAGCGTTGCCAAGTTATTCAATTTTTTCTCTAAAAAAAGCCGAATACACGTATTGTTTTATAAAGGCGTACTGAAGTTATTTTAATAGTAAAAATTATGAATTTTTTTTTCTGTACAACAGTAACTATACTCTTTGTTCTGACATAACTTTTTTTTAATGTTATGATACAGGGTGTTCAATACAGAGAATCAAAATTACTCAATTTCAAATGACTATAACTCGTCATTTTCAAATGGAACACCCTATATTTTATTATTCTGTTGTGTGTATTTTTGCATCTTCTTATGTTATAAAGGGTGTCGTATGCCTAAAAACATTAATTTAATTAATTTCGAAATTAATGTTTTTAGGCATAGGACACCTTTTATAACATAAGAAGATGCAAAAATACACACAACAGAATAAGCGCATTTATAAATGCTTTTATTAATAAAATAATATTCGTCTAAAACGGGCTTACATTAGAAATTATATCAAGACTAGTCCTAAGATGGCGACCCGACATGTCGCTATACTATGTCCATCGAACACATAGAGTAATAAAACTAGTGGGCAGAGCCAAAACTACGCAGTACAATGTGCGCAGAAGCAGGCTTTACAAGCAACAAATTTTAAAAAGCAGAAAAATTAAATAGTTTTATTTGAAATAAATATGGAAGAATTATATATTTTATCATTTATGTATAACATAATTTTAAAAGAAATATGAAGTACAATTTTTATTTACGAACGATTTTTTTGATGACCGATCTCAGCAGTTGAGTTTGCCTAGCAGTGTAAAACCGGTTTACCAATACCGTATTTCAATTTCACGCATATTTGTGGGAGGTGCATCTACTCTATCTGTTCGGTGGACATAGTATAGGAATTAGAATAGGAGGCGGCCATTGTTTTTATTTTTAGTATAGTTGGCTACACTGCTATTGGACAACGTTGTGCACGCTGCTGCTAGGAGGCATCTGGTGCTGACTGACAAGTGCTAATTAACCTTTGTTTAGTTTGAAGTTTTGAACACAAGATTTTGAAATACACGATTCTCTCAAACATTACTATCAACAATGGTTTGCGACTGCCCGGGATGCGGTATGGCTAGAACCTAGAATCGTAAACTCAGCCATCAGAGCTGTTGGAGTATATGCGACGGCGGCCAATAATTTTACCTAAACGCAATTATTCCTAACCGTAGTTATTCCAAAAAATAACATTTCAAGTCGCCGTTACTCCTAAACGCAGTTGTTGGTAAACACAATTTGACCTAAACATAATTTTTCCTACTCGCAGTTATTCCTACTCGTAATTTTTACTAAACGCAATTTTTCCTAATCAACAGTAGCGCTGATGACGAATTGTTGTATTACCAAAGTTTACCGACAGCTGCACATCTGTTGTGAAATAGATGAATGAAAGTGGATGGTACATGTGTTTATGTTAGGCTCAATTGCCGAATTCGGCCATTAGGCGAAAACAACGGACAAAACGCGATCTGGCAAACGCAAAACAGCCACAACGCGTTGTTTTTCTCTTGTTGCAGGTCCTATGAACATTGAGTAAACAGGTAGCCTATGGAACTTGTTATTGGCCATCAAAATATTCGCGCGATGGGAACATGAGAAGAAGAGACATGATGCGGCAGAGAATGTAACTACCATCTGTCATTCTTACATTATTCGTACTTATTTCATTTGTGATTTATTTTATAATTTTAACTTCTACCTCGACTTCTACAAAATATGTTTGAGCACAGGAAGAATATTTTTAATAAAATAAATTAAGAATTTGTTTTAAGGAAAATGTTAGTGAAACATACTGTTTGAGTGCCACTGGAGGTACCACTGATGTCACCAGCAAGTACCCATACTTTAAAAAAATAATATCTCGCTTAATAAGCTGAATTTTCGCACCGCGCTTTCAGTAATCGTCATAGTTTCTTATGTAAAAAATAATTTAAGTACAGTGGAGAAGCCTATTGGGTAGATCTAAATCTAGCTTTACTTTTTACCTCCCGCCTCATATTCTAGGTATAAGGGAGTTTATAGTGGATGAGCACGTTTTAGGATCTATAGAATACGAATAAAGTATTTTCTAGATGTGCGCGCGTTTGTATATGTTACAATTTTTTCGGAAACGGAAACTCAAAAAATATCAAACATTAAAATTTCAAATTTTATATTTAAGGTTTTAATACGAATCTTAAAAAAGCCATTATATTTTTGGTTTCAATCTACAAACCGGAAGTAGTACTTTTTTAAATATTTCGATAAACAATTACTTTAAGACAATTTTTTTTATTTGAAATGAAAAGCTTATATGATTATTACCTACAATCGGTATTTTATATAAAAAAAATTATCTGGTATCATTTAAGAATAATTAAATTACCTATATACTTATAATAATTTAGTATTTCGCGGTATCTTGTAGTCCATGATCGTTTAACATTTTTTTGTTACTACGTAAAATTTAAATGATTATGGCATGACAGTGACAGTGACAATAGTAAAATATTGTTTATATCTTCTTCTGCGGTTTAAATAAAATGACTAAAATATATTTGTGAGTGGTAGTACCTGTATATTAATATGTATGTATAATAAGTAAAAATAATAAAGTAAGTATGGGGGCAGGTCTTGTGCTGGCCACATCAGATTTTTTTTTAATTTTTGCGCCCTTTAGAAATTTTGCGCCAATGGCAATGCCATCTTCGCCACGCCCTAGTTACGGCCCTGAACACCCTCATCGGACATACTCGGCGTGAAAATAGTAAAATCGTATTCTTGAGACCCTGAAATGTGCTTATTATATTAACACACATGAAAATTTGAACACTTTAAAATACCTCCGTTATAGAACGTGAGGTGGAAGTTAAAATAAATAAAATATAAATGTTCTTGAATCTGAATAAAACGGAATTGATTGACTAAGAATTTAATGAAACCAGCGGAAATAATATTCAATTAGTATTTGAACCGTAGAAATCAATATTTGACGAGCGGTCAGTTCTTTCATTTATAAATAATTTAAATAGCAATCGCGTGTACCTAATCGGACATGTTGTGCGACTTGTCTTTTGTTGTTAGCAACGCCAACTATGCGCCAGAGAAAGCAGATACTCATTCTCTGTCCTTTTTTGTCTTAAGGATATTCACTCGTCATATCAAAAATACAGAGAATTGAATGAATATTGAGAATATCGTTCTAAAATTAACTACTATTTTTTCAGATTTTTTTACCGTTTAGATATAGAGAATATAAATTTTAAAAATCGAGTTTATAGCATAGGATTAAATGGAACATCGCATAAATGACGCATAAAGTTAATCAAAAAATACAGAGAAAAATCTGAAAATTTCCACATAGTAACTACAAAACCTTATCTATGTTATAAGATTTGTTAAATCGAGCTTTACCGTGTTGATGAAGAGTATTTAGCTATAAAGTAACACTCTAAATTGAACCAACTGTGCGTGGAGCGAAAACTTGTTCTACGGTTTACATTGTTGCCGTTGTTTCTACCATTATCTCAGTATATTTATATTGCAAAATTAATTGCACATAAATTTAAATATCAATTTCACGTAAAGAGTTATGACATTAGATAATGAATTTAATGAATTAACATTAAAAATTCAAATAAATACAGGGTGTAACAGCGAAACCAACCAACGCCTATATTTTCTTTATTATTATAGTTACAAAAAATCTGACGTGGACACCACATGACTTCCTTGTACGCCTTGTGTGTTCATACTTTTCTTAATAACTAAAATGTAGAATAATATAAAAAATTCTTTTAACTTATTATACTAGTATACTCACAAATATATTTTAGTCATTTTATTTAAACTGCAGAAGAAGATATAAAGCATATTTTACTATTGTCACTGTCATGTCATAATTGGTCATAATCATTTAAATTTTACGTAGTAACAAATGTTAATCGATCATGGACTACAAGATAAAGAAATACTAAATTAAAAATATATACTTTAATTATTCCTAAATGATACCAGATACAAAAATATTTATAAAATACCGATTTTAGGTAATAATCACATAATCTTTCATTTAAAATAAAAAAATTGTCTTAAATTAAATATTTATCGAAATATTTTAAAAAAGTACTACTTCCGGTTTGTAGACTGAAACCAAAAATAGGAGGTGCACAACTAGATGCTATAACAGTCCTAAATACAAAATTTCAACTTTCTACGTCTAAACCGTATTTGAGTTATGCGACACACATACGTCCGTCCGTACGTACGTACGTACGTACGTACAGACGTCACGTCGAAACTAGTCATAATGGATTCAGAAAAGGTCAAAACGGATATTTCCGTCAAAATCTGAGAACCGAAATTTTTCGCGATTACAATACTTCCTTACTTCGTACAAGGAAGTAAAAAATGTAAAATAGCAAAGCTGTAGGAGACCAAAGGGGATATGTGATTAAAGAATAAAATAATTTTTTAAACCAGTGGTTCTCAAGTTAAAACACAAAGTTATATTTTTTCAAATGGGAATATACATATTTTTTAGGCCTATCCGACAGAGTATTTTTTCTGAATTCAACCATGTATTCGTTTTATATCTTTACATAATAAAAATATTGAGAAAAATTCAATTGAAATTTAAATAATTTTTAACTTTTAATATTAATATGCAGTAATCTATGGATGAAAAACAAGTGATAAATTAAAAAAAAAAATACCATACAAGCTTGCGATATTTATGCCACGAGATATCCAAAGAAACCACGTCCATATTTAATTTATCACTTGTTTTTCATCCATAGATTACTGCACATTAATATTAAAAATTAGAATTTATTTAAATTTCAACTGAATTTTTCTCAATATTTTTATTATGTAAGGATATAAAACGAATACATGGTTGAATTCAGAAAAAAATACTCTGTCGGATAGGCCTAAAAAATATGTATATTCCCATTTGAAAAAATATAACTTTGTGTTTTAACTTGAGAACCACTGGTTTAAAAAAATATTTTATTCTTTAATCACATGTCCCCCTTGGTCTCCTACAACTTTGCTATTTAAAATTTTTTTGTAACTATAATAATAAAGAAAATATAGGCGTTGGTTGGTTTCGCTGTTACACCCTGTATTTATTTAAAGACATTTTTTTCGAATAAAATTTCACATTTAAAAGTTGTCACCTGCAGTCTTTTACATTGACGTCATAGAGCACTTCCCCTTACCCCGCACCACCCGTGTGAATATCCTTAAACACTTTATAGGCGAATATTTTCTTACACACAAAGTTATCAAAACTATCTGTAAATGTATATTTAATAAACAGAACATGTATCTTGTTTCTTGTGAGATATTTTAACGATATGACATGAAAATTACTGATTTGATATATTGCCAATACTACAAGTAACGTATCATTATACTACTTATTATTTCTTTATATTTTCTTTGTTGAGCTCAAGTATTTTTCTCAAGGAGTAATCAAATAAAAGGATAAGTACAATTTAAATGACGGAAAATTGCACATTATCGGAGATTGAATTGAAACATTCAGGGTCAGTAGCGTACGTAGGATTTTATTATGGTTGAGGTTGGGGTGGAGAGGAGGGGTGTGGTTACAGTCATATCTGAAAATCTTTGGAAATTGTTTTTATTATGGGTTTGATGTTGTAAAGGTGGGTTTATGCTCACAAAATTTAAGAATAAGAACTAAGAATAAGAATAGTCGTAAAGTTAAAACGGTTATAAACATATGGGACGGTTTATGCTACTGGAATAAGAATAAGGTTTAAGGTTTAAGAATTGGGAGTAACCAAAAGTTAGTTAACTTTTAACTTTACGCCTTTCACACGTTGCTACTTTGAAGACGCATACGTGCTACTGTAGCATGAAAAGAAGAAGTTTTTGAAGACGCAAATAATAAAAAATATTCAAATCGAAACAATAACAGCAAAAAATCGCTATGTACACATACAACGATCAACGATGTAAAATTATCAACGAGCAGTTCTTGATACTTTGATGCTACAAATTAGCAGCGCTGCTATTTGACAAGCGACTCAGATTTTTTCTTGCTACAGTAGCACGAATGTGTCTTCAAAATAGCAACGTGTGAACAGGGCATTATTCTTAGTTCTATTTGTTAAATGCGCATGCGTGAAAAACATTTCAAACGTAATATAACCTCAAAATATATTTTTTAGTGCTACTTTGTAATTGTCAACATGGAGAACCAGAATATTATTTGTGTGTTGCTGGATATCTTGTTTTATCAAGTGCGGTTAGTGCTTTGTGTTTTTTTTTTATTAATTATTATTTAATTATATTATTAATTATAAACGTGTATACCAACATCAGAATAATAAATATAACAACTTTTCACCAACCTAAAAATATAATATAACTACTTTTATTCTTACTCTTATTCCTTAAAACTGGCAGCATAAACGCCTCTATCGTTATGCTTAAAATTATTCTTAACACTACGCTTATTCTTACTTCTTATTCTTAAATTGTTGAGCATAAACCCACCTTAAGTTATATAAATTAAAAAATTAAATCTAAAATTTTCACATTATAATCTCACATGTGCATTAATTCTTTTGAAATTTTTCTAACTGCATTTCCAACACCGTATTAATCGGCTTGAGTGGCACATGGGAGACTGATTACGTTGTGTCGTATGATTTTGAATAAAATATACACACTTTAAAGCCTAGTTTCCATGCATGCGTTTCATCCGTTCCGTTCTATCCGTCGCAAGTTGTGATTGGCTAGTTCAAATTATGAAAAATTGGCGCGTTGGTAAATGCAGCGACGGACAGAGTTCGTCTACTCTCTACTCGTTGCAGCGCGACCTTGAGAACGGATGTTTTGATGTCAGTTTGACAGTTAGCAAGTGGTTTCATACGGTTATTTGTATTTGTTTGGTTTACCTAAGCAACATGATTAGCTTCGTAAGTTTATAAAATCGTAATTAATATTATGTCATAACTGCAGTGAATAGAAGTACCAATCAAAACATCAAAACGGATGGAACGCAACGGACACATGTGAACAGTCTGAATTTCATACGACGTCAAGTTTGCAGCGACGTATAAAACGGAACGGATGGAACGTATGCATGGAAACTTAGCTTTAAACACAACAAACATTTAAAAAAGCCTACGCACACTGCTCCATACTTTGTACAACTTAACAGAGAGTTGAAATGATCACTAATTCATACAGGCGTTTAGTCTATTACAAAAAAAATTATTGAAAATTCTGGCGGTATAACGAATTACTAAATGGGTAACCATAGCAGCTAGAATTCACACGATAGGTGAAACAGTCTGCGTATGATTCTGGTGGTAATATGAATTACATACTTGGTAACCTTGCAGCTAGAATTCACTTGAGAGGTGAAGCAGTCTGTACGCAATTCTGGTGGTATTATGAATAATAGAATTGTAAACCATACCAGGTAGAGTTCACACGAGAGGTGAAACAGTCTGCACGTAATCCTGGTGGTATTATGAATTACAGAATTGTTAACCATAGCAGCTATAGAGTTCACACGAGAGGTGAATCAGTCTGTACGAAATTTTGCCTTAGTCCCACTTAAGCATTAAGTTGCGCTTAATCAGAAAATAGCGCCGCAGGCGAAATTTTTTTTAAATGGTCAAATGCCTTTATATGAAATTTCGGATTTGAATAACACTCTTTTTTATGTGTAAAAATAAATTAAAACTTAATTTTTACTTCCACGTATATTAAAATAGTATTAACTTAAGTAGAAATTGGAATAGTATTCGATTTTAAGTATGACTTTAGGATTCTTGTGGGGGGGGGGGTAATTACCCTGTTACCCCCCACCCTAGCCCCCTTGTATCCGCGCCAGTGTAGGTATCTTTGTAATCCATAATGGTATACTTTTGTTTCTACGTAAAATTAAAATTATGACAGTGTGAGTTGACATCAACAAAAAAATAAATTGATGAATAAAATCTTTAATATTTATGGTGATGGGAAAAATAGTGTAGGTAGGGCTGCTCGTTTAAATCGATATTATATCGATATATCGAATAACGATATGTCGAAGAAAAAATATCGATATATCGATGTATTGATATATCGATACTTGATGTATTGCTATATAGATATTTGATTATATCGATATATCAGTGTTTGATGTATCGATATATTGATGTTTGATATATCGATGTTTGATGTATCGCTATATCAATATTGATGTTTGACAGAATTCATTATGATGTTATATTTTTAGACTACGAACCTATCGTATTACTTGAATATGGCAATATAGGCACGGGCGGAGTTCAAAAAATCTTACTTCGTACTGTTTTTCACAATGGCCTTTTTCAGACTTCTTTCATCTCAAATACTAGATCTGGTAATTTGTAAAAATTATACTGTTTTTACTTCCTTGTACGAAGTAAGGAAGTATTGTAATCGCGAAAAATTTCGGTTCTCAGATTTTGACGGAAATATCCGTTTTGACCTTTTCTGAATCCATTATGACTAGTTTCGTCGTGACGTCTGTACGTACGTGCGTACGTGCGTACGTGCGTACGTACGTGCGTACGTACGGACGTGTGTGTGTCGCATAACTCAAATACGGTTAGACGTAGAAAGTTGAAATTTTGTATTTAGGACTGTTATAGCATCTAGTTGTGCACCTCCTATTTTTGGTTTCAATCTATAAACCGGAAGTAGTACTTTTTAAAAATATTTCGATAAATATTTAATTTAACACAAATTTTTTTATTTTAAATGAAAGATTATGTGATTATTACCTAAAATCGGTATTTTATAAATATTTTTGTATATGGTATCATTTAGGAATAATTAAAGTATATATTTTTAATTTAGTATTTCTTTATCTTGTAGTCCATGATCGATTAACATTTGTTACTACGTAAAATTTAAATGATTATGACATGACAGTGACAATAGTAAAATATGCTTTATATCTTCTTCTGCAATTTAAATAAAATGACTAAAATATATTTGTGAGTATACTAGTATAATAAGTTAAAAGAATTTTTTATATTATTCTACATTTTAGTTATTAAGAAAAGTATGAACACACAAGGCGTACAAGGAAGTCATGTGGTGTCCACGTCAGATTTTTTTAAATAAAGTTGAATCGCGAATCGCGTCACAAAATTTACACAAGGTCAAACAGAACATACTATAATAATTAGGGCTGTTCGGTTATATCGATATATCGTATAAGGATATTTCGAAGGAAAAATATTGATATATCGATGTATTGATATATCGATATACAGGTTGGTGGAGGTGAAATGCGAACATAGGGAAATATATGACAATTGAGTTATAATGCTAGGCATCTTGATATATTTAGGAATGGAAAGAAATTACTGGGATGCAGTCAAATTATTTATTATCTCACTCTCTACTAGTTTCGACACCCCATGTGTCTTCTTCAGGAGATGAGATTAAAGGAATAATATCTTACATATAATAAATACAAAAATAGACACATGGGGTGTCGAAACTAGTAGAGAGTGAGATAATAAATAATTTGACTGCATCCCAGTAATTTCTTTCCATTCCTAAAAATAACATCAGTCAAGAAAATTTTTCCTTAATTATCTTGATATATGTAGAATACTGTCAATGTCAAAGTAGCTGTCATGTTATTGAAATTTTTATTTTACCCGTGGAATAATTCCTTGGCCAGATAGGTCTCCGGACTTTTTTCTTGTGGTGTTATATTAATTATTAAATCTAAAATTTATAGTTGAAGAAAGAGCGACAATCCTGGATGAATTGCAAATTAAATTTTAGATGCGTTTGCAACAATTACGCCACAAATGTTAAATAATGTTAGAACTGGATTTTACAATCGTTTAGGCTACTGTTTGGCAGAGGGAGGAAATTTGTTTGAATATTTATTGTAAATTCTAGTTAAATTATTATTTTTGTTTTTGATTTATAATTTATTTAACAATTAAAATAAATATGTTCCTGCTTTCTTTTCATAACAATTGCTTTTACTATACTAACATTCAACATGCACTTTTAGATTATATAATTATATTACCTACTCTTTTTGTCGGACAAATTCACATTAATTCGTTTTGTGATACTACTACAAAATATATCAAGATACCTGGCATGAAAGTTCGATTGTCATATATAATACCATTAGTGACTATGATTTTGCCGGCAATTTTTGCTGTCTGGTCACGACTGCTTGTTGTGTCGAATATATAATTCATGTGTCACGTGACACATATTTGACTAATTTGATTGGCTAAAATAGGGCAGTAAGAGGCTATCAAATCGATGATATTTTTATCACCGCTGTTACATGTCAACTGTTTCTTTCAATTAATTTCCTACTGTCAGTTTCATATTTAAATATTGCTGTTTGTCAAAAATAAGACTTAAATTGAATGAACCTGATTGTATTCGGTGGGGTAATACCAGTGAAGACAAAATTGAGAAAGGTAAACAGAATTTCAAACGTTCTTGACAGCTATTGAAAAAATATAACCAAACATTTTGGTTTCATTCATTATATATTCTCCCCAAATATAACTCGGGCTATGATTAATCATAGGTGATAGCATTCGTTATGTCTTCAGAAAATTGAACTCGTGCTGCGCACTCGGTCAATTTTCATCGACTAACTCATGCTATCACCGATGATAATCATAGCACTTATATATTACCCCCGAAAATAAACACTCGTGCTACGCACTCGTGTTTATTTTCTAAAGCAACAAGCAGTCGTGCCCAGACGGCAAAAATTACCTAAAAATCATAGTCACGTATGGTATTCGGCTTGACAATTTCTCGAATTATTTTATTTATTCCAAAAAAAGTAATGTATTTTTAAAACAATCATCAACTGACATAATATCTAAGCAACGCTTCGCGGCAATTTTCACTAGTGAAAATTGTCAGTGTAATTTTCACTAGTGAAAATTGTCACTGTAGTTCGTCTGTGATTGGTACATTTCAGCAAAATACTGTGTTTTGATTGGATGAAAAACTATGAGTGGAATTGTCATGTATGTTCCCTATGTTCGCATTTCACCCAACCTGTATATCGATATAGGATATATCAATACATTTTGATATTATCGATATTAATTTTATATCGAATATCGATATTCAAATGGGAATATCGAATAGCCCTAAGTGTAGGTACATAACTCTCTTGAAAGTGTGTATTGAATGCTCGTGAGATTTCCGAACGCGGCAAGGATCGTGCGTCAATATTCTCTCTCACTTTTCTAGCTCGGTATGTAATACACTATTTTCTACGTCTACTGCCGAAATTTACACTTCGACTCTTCGAAAATGTCTGCTTACAGTCAAACTCGGTTGCACCTCGTTCGTCAAACTTCACGCGCACGATATTTCTCACTTTCGATACTCGTCGTTATATACTATTTTTAAATCCTTTATATTAACTTCATACCGTCTTGTCGTGGTCAAAAAAACAAAAGTCAAAAATGACCCACTTCCCGGGATCCTATCGACCTGAAATTTTGCAAATAAACTTTTGTCACCTAACGATGCATTTTGGCAAAATTTCAGATTCGCTGCCATCTTGAAACGAAATGGCGGCTAGCTATCTCAAAATGTACTGCACCGATTGCGGTCAAATTTGGTACAGTAATAGCCAAGGATCTAACTTATGATATAGATATATTAAAATGTCAGTCCGCCATCTTGAAACAGAATGGCGGGCAGATATCTCAAAATGTGATGTAACTATTGCGTTCAAATTTGGTACAGTTAATAGCTAAGAATCTGTCTTGAAACATAGGTATATTAAAATGTTAGTCCGCCATCTTGAAACAAAATGACAGCTAGCTATCTCAAAATGTACTGCACCGATCTGGTTCAAAAACAAAAATTTAAATAAATATCGATCGAGTCTCGTATATAAAGGATTTATAGTGAAAAACTGTGTTTTTAGTTTTACGGGTTCGTTTTTTATAATAGTTCTATAAGAGCTTTTTCAGTAGGTATTTTTTCCATGTTTTTAAAATAGTAATAGTAGATGCCGCCTTTTTGATGTTCCTTATACCTTGCTGATGAAAAATCCTGGATTCGCTACTGTCCTGAAACATCTTGTATATTAACATTATTTTTTCTGGTCAATGCCCTTAGTTTCGTCCATTAAAACATAATAAGTTCCACTAATAACAACACACCAGCAGACAATTTGATTTATAATAAAAACACATTTATAAAAGTGTGCCATCGAGTAACGACCCTCCATGCTGTCATTTATTTATTTATTAATATTTAAGGTGATTGGCCTCGCATTAAGTAGCAGTATTAACAAATAACTTATTATCCGCCTTTAAAACTGGGTTAAATATAATAACTCTTAAATGAAATTCATTCACACATCACACATTCTCTACGAAGTTAGGAAACACGTTTTCAATAACGATAGCAATCGATCACGTTCGATTTACTTTGTATTGAACATAATAAGGTCAGGTTGTCAGACATTCATGGTTTAACAAGTCACCCTGTGCTTTTGTCTATGGTGTGAGAATTCGTATTGTGGGGTTTTGTTCGCAAATGAAACATAATCGCTGTTGATTATAGTAGGTATCTATCTTCTATACAGGGTGTTTCAGCTCGAGTGCAACAAAGTTTAACAGCTTACTACTATTTCCTTCGGGATAACAAAATACAAGAGGTTGAAGTTTTATAAATAGGTAGCACGATTTAAAAAAAAAATTATAATCAAGATAAAAGCAAATCTTTTATGGCAAAATTAATTAGTTTGACAGCTGTCAATTAGTTACATTTACAATTCGAGATTAAAAATGTTTTTATACGGACGGGAGTAAACGTCAACTTTTTCTTATTAAAAATCATGATAGAAGTGATTCATTTAGTCCCTAGGGAAATAATCACTCCCTAGGGTGTTTATATTATTATTATTTATTTGTTTCTGTGGGTTGCTATGTATGATTTACGTTACCAACAACAAATAACATACTTGATAATTTATTACTATATTTTTAAAGTAAATTAATTTGGTCCGTGTAAAAAATAGTATATACCTCTCAGGAGAGACTGCAATTTTTCCCTCGTTGCTTTGTATCCCTCGGGCTACGCTTCGCTTCGCCCTCTGGCTACAAATTGCACCTCATGAAAAAAACATGCATTTCTCTCCCTCGATGTATAATATACTATTTTATTATAAGTTATAGAAATTAATATAAATACTTAATATAATTTAAATATTGCTCGTATTATTTCTGTAACATATAAAAAATGCATTTTTATCTCGAATTGTAAATGTAACTGAATGAAAGCTGTCAAACTAATTAATTTTTCTATTAAACGATTTGCTTTTCAAAAGCATCTTGATTACAAAAATTCAATCAATCAATCAATATTTATCATCCTCATGTATTTTGGCAGAATAAATTGAACCTATGTTCAATGACATGTTTTGCTTAAAATTACCTCAGGAGTAAGTTGTTAAAATTTGTTACGCTCGACCTGAAACATCCTGTATATATAAAGAAGAAAAATATTTAACTATGTATGTGCCTCAAAAACTTTGGAATCACTGGAGCGATTGTTCTAAAATTTTGCGTGAATACTTTTGAGCAACCGGGAAAAAATATAGGCAGGTCGTGATGTCTGTCCGCCATCTTGGAACAAAATGGTGGCTAGCTATCTCAAAATGTACTGGGTTCATTTAAGTTTAGATCATTTCATCAATTTTCATTTGCAATAATATTTATTCATTGTAAAATAACTTCTATATTTATCAATATTTAAAAAAAATTAAGGCGCAAATTTAATCTTGTTGGGCGCAAAATATTTATTAAAAAATATGTATAATTTTTAACACTTGGTGCTGGGTCCTAGACATGTATTTGGTAATAAGTTCTTTATTAATGAAGTTATAGAAAAATTAAATAGGGCGCAAATTAGACGCAAGATATTTGAAATGCAAATAAAATTCTGAATACAACCATGTATAATATACTACTTTTTAGTAGAAGTAAAATAATAATAAAAATATTACCGAACCAAATCGAATTCCTAGTTAGCTATAAAATAAATGATAAAAAACAGAAATTATACGAAGAGTTTTACTATGTATTCAAGAAAATGGAGGCTATTTTGAAAATTTACTATAAATAATATAATTGAATTGCAATTCCTTATTAAATTATTTATTTTTGTTAAAAGATTGACATTTTTGCTATCATAACATAATGATTTTTATCATTTATTTCATAGCTAACTAGGAATGATTCGATTTGTTTCGGTCATATTTTAATTATTATTTTACTATTTTAAAATTTGTTCTATTTCTTAATAACAGAAATACAAACAATTTCAGGAGACACCTTAACTTCACACTAACGAATGTTTATAACTTGTTGATTTTTTAAGAACAACGCAGAGCCGGCTCCAGGGTTGTCGGAAACCGATACCTTAATTCGTTCAGAAATTAAAATTGAAACACAAGAATTAAAAAAATATAAAAATTATTTTCTCTGTTTAAATTGTGACCTAGGACCTCCAAAAGTATACAACTTGTGACTTAGGACCTCCAAAAGTATACAAATTGTACGGTAAATAGAAAAAATGTTTGTGAAATTGAATGCTTAATACCGGAAGTCGATATTTTTATCTGTTAGAAAGTTACAGCCGTTTTTGCAAATATAAAATAAGTAACGGCATAATTTAATTTTTAAAAAGCGCTCCAAACTTTTGATCGGAAAAAAACTTGTCTAACTCTTTCCGAATTTCTAGAATACTCTCAATTTTACTTTTTTTTATTCCACTACCTGCCGCACTACAACAACTGTCCAAAAATACTGAAATAAAGTGTTTTTGTTTCGAGTAAAATGTTACTTTATTATTGACTTCAAGATAATGTTTTTATATACATTTAATAAAAAAGAATTGATCTACAGATGAACCTTTTTAATATTAAAAAAAATCAAATCTGCTGTGGCCAGCACACGACCTCTCGCCTAATTCTGCTTATTCCACTAATCTAATAAATAGTTTTACTTACATTTTAATACCAAGATGCAAGCAAAAGATGTCAACTGTACTGTCACTGTCATAATCATTCAAATTTTACGTGGAAACAAATTTCATATCATGGACAACAAGATACTGTAATTTCAAAAAAATAGAATATTAATTGTACTTTATTTTATTGTTAAATACTACCAGATTCAGCAAATTGTATTTGAAATTAACTGTACCCATACATAATTATATTTTCTTTTATTTTTAATTACAAAAATTCTCATAAATAAATAATGTACCAATTTATTTAAGGAAAACTATTTCAAGTTTCAAAAAGTACTACTTCCGGTTTTCGGCTTTCTACCAAAATCTTATCCGGTGTTAAGAACGTTATTAAAACCTTAAATATGAAATTTGGTTATTAAAGGTTTAATACTTTTTAAGTTATCGTGGACGAAAAATCGTCACATACATCCATACGTCCATACATACATACGCACACACACACACAGACATCATCGTGAAAATATTAAATTCGTATTCTAGAGATCCTAAAACGTGCTTATCCACCAAAAACTCATACTCAAAAATTTTGACCCATTACAATACCTCTCTTATAGAATATGAGGCGAGAGGTAAAAATCTATCAGGAAATATAACTGTGTAAAGTTGGCAAAAATTGGAAATTTTTAAGAATTTTTATAATCATGTACAATTTTTTTATTAAAATTTTAAACTGTTAATTGATTGATCCTTTAAGTATACAGGGTGTTCCAAAATTAAGTATCCTAACTTAAAATATGAATAGGACCTCAAAAAAAGAAAAAAAAATCATTTGGAGATTTTCTCGCATATGCTTCGTTGTTATGTTACAGATGAGATAACTTGTTTTACGTTTTCATATATTTTAATTTTATTGAAATTCACTCATGTAACATACCACAATGTAAATATAAATGTTCTAGTCCGGTCGCCTAGCGATGTAACCTGGAAGTTGGGTACAACAAATATTTTATGATTGATTCTAGTACTATTTGATATACTGAATCATAATATGACGGGTGCCAGAGCGGCACCCCTGGGCAACTCCAGGAAATTCGAAAAAATCGCCCAAGAAAATGGATTTTTTTGGTTATTTGCCAATAACTACTAAACGGTTAGTTCTACATTTAAGATTGTCCAGTGCATTTTTGGAGAGAACAAAATTTCCAAAAAAATTGCACTTTGAACTGCTCTCTTCGATTAACCGTTTCTGAGATACACGCGTTCTAATTTTTTTTGAAATTTGTGAAAAACTGAAAAGTTCAATTTTTCATCACCATTTTGCTAATAACTCGGTTTATACTTGTTTCTCGGATCAACAAAACTTTCGGACCAATTCAGAAGTAATGGACGCCCACGCGAACGCTCTATCCGCCATTTTGGTTTTGATTATTTTATAACGGTTGTGACACCTTATTTTAAAGGTCTCGTCAAGACAAACAAAATTATTTTTAGTGAAGAAATCAATATAATTGGTTGACTAGATTACGAGTTATGAATTTTATAGTGTAAGAAAGAAAAACGCACGGACCGTTGAGCGCGTAGCACGTCGTGTTCTTAGTACAGTACAGTACCTGCCGTTCGCTGTGTAGTTGTTGATAATTTTTTAACTTTTGTTTAATGATTCATTATAATTGTTATTATTACACGAGCCGCAGACGAGTAACATAATTATTCCTATAAATAATTACTGTAATGAATGCAAATGTAACATAATAGGTAAGTACTTTATTTATGAATAATAAATTTATTTTTTATGAAATCGTACAATAATGACTAGCTTTAGCTCCGCTAAATCGTAGTAAAAAGTAAAACTTTAGTTCATAAATTATTATAAGTCATTAAACAAAAAATATGAAAAAAGCTAAAAAATTTCAATTTTCTCTGGAAGAAAATCTTAAAATTTTGGCTTAACTAAGCCCTTCAAAAAAAATTAAAATAATCTATCTTATAGAGAATTGCTTGCAGAATTTAATAAAAGAAACCGGATATCAAAATTTTAATTTGTTTAGAAGTTACAGGTCATTAAACACAAAAATTATGAAAAGAGTAAAAAAAATCAAGTTTCTCTCGAAGAAAATCTTAAAATTTTGGCTTTACTAAGACCTTCAAGAAAAATTTCATACAATCTATCTTATAGAGAATTGTTTGCAAAATTAAATAAAAGAAACCGGATATCAAAATTTTAATTTGTTTAGAAGTTACAGGTCATTAAACACAAAAATTATGAAAAGAGTAAAAAAAATTCAAGTTTCTCTCGAAGAAAATCTTAAAATTTTGGCTTAACTAAGACCTTCAAGAAAAATTTCATATAATCTATCTTATAGAGAATTGTTTGCAGAACTTAATAAAAGAAACCGGTTATCAAAATTTTAATTTGTTTAGAAGTTACAGGTCATTAAACACAAAAATTATGAAAGAAGTAAAAAAAATTCAAGTTTCTGTCGAAGAAAATCTTAAAATTTTGATTTAACTAAGGTCTCCAAGAAACATTTCATAGAATCTAACTTATAGAGAATTGCTTGCAGAATTTAATAAAAGAAACCGGATATCAAAATTTTAATTTGTTTAGAAGTTACAGGTCATTAAACACAAAAATTATGAAAAGAGTAAAAAAAATCAAGTTTCTCTCGAAGAAAATCTTAAAATTTTGGCTTTACTAAGACCTTCAAGAAAAATTTCATACAATCTATCTTATAGAGAATTGTTTGCAAAATTAAATAAAAGAAACCGGATATCAAAATTTTAATTTGTTTAGAAGTTACAGGTCATTAAACACAAAAATTATGAAAAGAGTAAAAAAAATTCAAGTTTCTCTCGAAGAAAATCTTAAAATTTTGGCTTAACTAAGACCTTCAAGAAAAATTTCATATAATCTATCTTATAGAGAATTGTTTGCAGAACTTAATAAAAGAAACCGGTTATCAAAATTTTAATTTGTTTAGAAGTTACAGGTCATTAAACACAAAAATTATGAAAAAAGTAAAAAAAATTCAAGTTTCTCTCGAAGAAAATTTTGAACGCGTGTATATCTCAGAAACGGTTAATCGAAGAAAGTAGTTCAAAGTGTCATTTTTTTGGAAATTTTGTTCTCTACAAAAATGCACTGGACAATCTTAAATGTAGAACTACCTACCCTTTTAGTAGTTATTGGCAAATAACCAAAAAAATCCATTTTCTTGGGCGATTTTTTCGAATTTCCCGCAGTTGCCCAGGGGTGCCATATTATGATTCAGTATATCAAATAGTACTAGAATCAATCATAAAATATTTGTTGTACCCAACTTCCAGGTCCAAGCCGATTTTCTCATTTGGCGACCGGACTATTCCAACCAAGTGCGAATACAAGGGGGGCAATGGGGAGATCTCTCCTGTATGTCGCTGTATCTCCTGTCCTAGGTCTATCACAGATTGCAGCCAAGTTTTAACTTAAAATTTGTATAAACTTTGATAATAATAGAATTAACATGTCCACATCGGGCACTGAACTCCCTTTATTCATGCAAAATAAATTTAGTTCGTTTACATCTTTTGTGAAGAAAACTGCTATCATGCAACCTACATTTACAAAATGCGATACAAAGTGCGAGGGTGCTGACAGTGATCTTTCTGCAAAACATCAACGCGAAGAAATAACTACTCAGTCACTCGCTCTGTCATCGGCAGATGAAATAACTATAATTGTGTGTGAAGTATGGGTGTAAATTCTGAAATTTTGCAAATATTTTGCGTCCAATTTGCGCCTACTTGCGCCCTAAAAATTTGAATCCTATCTTTGTTATTATAAGAGTTATAAACAATTAAGTAGGTACCCATGGTGCCAACTTCACGCTAGCATCAAAAGTTGTCAGAATTAATGTTTTAATGTAGAATCAAAATCTTAACAAATATACAGGGTGTTCCATTTAAAATAAGGAAGTTGATGTCACTTCCGGCTAAACAGGAAGTAATAAAAATTCATTATTTATGTCGTATTTATTATTATTTATGCATGTAGTTCGTAAACCTATAATATAAATGTAATTGACTTAAAAATACAATTTTTTGGGGGGTGCGCCTGTTTCAGGAAACGCCCGGTATGTAGTTTTTGACAAAAATGTGTCTGCCTGGCTAATTTTGTTAATAAACTCCTGACAGACCTTTTTTATACATTAGGTTCTTCAAGAAAAATACATCTCGAAACACCTTTTTTAGAAAAAAATAATAAAGCTTAAGACCTCCTATATCTATTAAAATTGGTCTGTCATTTTTACTTTGTCAGATTTCACTATCTTTTAGCATGAGATAAATTTAAGATCTGACTGATGACATCACATAACAACTTTTTTTGGTAATCTGCCGGGTTTAAAACAATTTTCAAAAGGTTTTCCTATCATTTGAATATTTGTAATTTTATGTGTTTTATGAGGTATGAATTTGTGTCATGGGCGCTTGGACTATAATAATTCTTCTGACAATATGGTGGCTGCGCTATCCCTATGGACAATCCCCACCGCGCAACCCTCATGGCGCGGGAGGGGGTTGTTGTAGTGACACGATTATCCACGCTTGCCTCATACCCCCTCCCCACACGTCGCAGGATTATCGCCCATCACTGATGGTCAGACAACAGTTCATACTCATATAAGTTATATACAGTGAATGAAACAACAGTGACATGTGGACTGTATGACTGAAAGTGTTGGCAAAAGTGACAGCGGGACTAGAACAAAAGTAAGAGTTCGTGTTTGTTGTTTATGTTATTGTGATACTGATAAACGATTAAATGTTCAATGGGTTGAAAATTAATAATATCTAGCAAGTTGAATATAATTCCTTTGTAACTTTAGTGCAATAAATTTAATACAATAATGTTAATACATAGACATTTTTTACGTTTTCTGATGGTTCTTTTACGTTATATTATGACTAATTTTTCTTATTAGGTACATAAGTGCTTTTAATCGATTTCTTTTCTATTAAGTAATTTACAGGACAAACACTAAATTATTTTTTTACAGTCTAAAGAACAATTTTTTTCCGTAAAAATCAAAATGGCATAACTACGCACTAACTTGTAAGTTATAACATTTAAATTTAGACAAATTTTAAATAAATATAATATTAGAAAGTATAATAATCAAATGTAGTTTATTAAAAAGATAGGTACCTATTTGATATTTTTAACAGTATTCCAAACTTCCCGCCCATAACAATAACTTAACAGATAAATTTAATAACTTTCCACTTATTACAAAAAATGTACAATATAACAATTTCATATGATTCGATTATAAAACAATAATATTCCTTTAAAAAATCTGATGTAGCCAGCACAAGATCTCCCGCCATACCCTACTATTTTTACTACTATACAAATCAAGATACAAATATATAGGTACTTACAAAAAATATATTTTGGTCAGTCAACTGTAAAAATGTAGAAGAAGATATAGTATATGAAGATGTGGCACTACTGGAAATGTCACTCGGTCACTATCATAATCATTTAAATTTTTCGTAGTAATAATTATTGTTAAACAATCATTATTCATGGACAACAAAGATACTGAAGTTTTATACTCTAAATTATAAATAATATTTTAATTCCTAAAGTACTATGACAGAACAATTTATAAAATGCTAAAAATTGTAAATAATAATATTTAATCTTTCATTTGAAATAAAAATTGGGGATTGCTTCCAAAAAATAACTGGATTCTTAAGAATTGTATTAAAATGTTATACAGATTGGTGGAGGTGAAATGCGAACATAGGGAACATACATGACAATCGAACTTTCGTGCCAGTTAGCTTGATATATTTTGTAGTAGTGTCACAAAAAGAAGTAATGTTAATTTGTGTGGCATAAAGAGTACCTAATCAATAACAGAAATAATAATAAAATCTAAAAGTGCATGTAAACTTTCTCGTTCTGCTCGAACACATACATTATTATGCAAAGAAAATATTTTAATGAAAATATAAATTTCAATAATATGACAGCTACTTTGACATTGACAGTTCTTATTCCACGTATATCAAGACGCCTAGCATGATAACTCCATTGTCATATATTTCCCTATGTTCGCATTTCACCTCCACCAACCTGTATATAAAATTTGGTTGTTAAATGTTTGTAACTTTTTGAGTTATAGAATCCGGAAAAAATGTTACATACAACCTAACATACATACACTCACACGCACAGACATCTCGAAAATAGCTACTTTATTCGTATTCTATGGATTCTAAAACGTGCTTATATCCACACTCAAAAAAACCTCACACTCGAAAATTTTGACCCATAACAATACCTCCCTTATAGAATATGAGGCGGGATTTTTCATATACACATAGAATTGAAATAATAGTATATTATGATACAAAGTGTATAAGTAAGTTTTTAAGCACGTACGACAAATTTAAGAGCACGACGCGAAGCGTAGTGATTTTAACGTTGCTAGTGGTTTAAAAGCAATTATACACACGTATGTCATACGCTATTTCTTTATTACACCTGCATCCTAATTTGAAATAGGGAGTATTTAAATTTTGATTTATTTTAGTATAGGTAGTCAGTGTGATGTGTCAAAGTTTCTTTAACGGCTTTAAAACGCAGCGTGTTTTAGTCATAATGATTTTGCACTCATTTGCGTGTTTTAAACATCGATTATGATGCATGTGTAATAAAAGTGTAATTACTGTTTCCGATGATTTTAATAATTTTAGGTGTTCATACATTTATAAAAAAATAAATAAATATAGCTGACTCAGCAGTTCTAGCTTTAATATTGATAAACTTGTTTGTGATACCGAGTATATTCAAACGTTATAATATTAATAATACCTACTTGAATTTTTATAAGTACACTTATAAATTTTAAATAAGTATGTTTGTCTATATCGCTTCAGCATTAAAAAATTAAAATATAAATGACTGGAATTATAAACTTTCTTTGCATCTTGTTACTTTGACGCAGTGTAATTAAAACAAAATAATGCTGGGATAATACAATTTTTTTACTCATAATAAATGCAGGTGAATTTTCTTAGGTATATTGTTTGTGAATTTCCGTACAGTAAGTACCAAGTGCAAAGTTTGGTGGATGCGCGCCAAAATTTAAAATTAATTGTATCGATTTATTCATACTAGATAGTTAGATTTAGTTTTAACATAAATGTAAACCTTACAACTAAATGCTTATACGAATGAGGCTTAAATTTAAAATTAAAAATGCCCGGTGCACACAGAGAAACTTTTTGAAAAATGTTTATTTAAAAATAAATGATTAAAATTGTTTCTTGAAAGTTGGCGCCGTTAACTTGAAAAAAGTTTAACTGGAAACTTGACATTTCCAGCTATCTTCAGAATTATTTTCTAATATTCGAGAAAAATTTATGACATGTCATTTTTGAGGAAACAAATTATACAACAAAAGTTTTCCCGTGTGCACTAGGCATTATTTCTGAATAAATTTAAACAAATTATATTTTGCAGCAAATTATTTACAAACCACAAATAACAAATGAGAAAATATACCATTTTCACAAAATTTTAAAATAATAATTTGTATAAGTAAAACAAGTGTTGATTGTAGTAAAATAAATCATTAATATTATGTAGGATGCGGAATGAAAATTTTGTTTAGGGGGTTTAAGCTTTATATAATTTGTATGTATAGACAAGTTTGTTTTAAAATTATATATTACTCCGGCTAAACGTTCATTATTATTTTATTTTAGATATAAATAACTTTGTGTGCTAACTTATTTATTGAAAATATAATTAACCTTATCTACGACTAACGTATAACATGAACATTAAATGTCTGATGTTTGCTACATAATGTTATATATTAATCCCACAGGGAATAATACCAGGGAATAATTGTCAGTATTGCCTCCTCTGCACCAATCAGAAAATTACTTTGCCTGAATCAATTTCTCTATGAAAATTATTTTTCAAAAACATTGCAATGTTAATGATGTAACTATGGTGATAAAGAATTGACATTTAGAAATGTCAAAATTTTTGCGTATTGGTGTGTATTTATTTAAAATCTTGTACGTAATATATAAGTCGTAGATAAAGTACAATATACAACTCGCTATAATGGCGATTATTCCCTCAGATGATTAAAACCCTCGCTCGCTTTGCTCACTCGTGTTATAAACTTCATCTTCAGGAATAATAGCTTACACTTACAAAATATTAGTTTGACAGAATATACCTGTTACACCATTTAAATTTACATGGAACTAACACTTACGTTCCGAGTGATTATAAATGTAAATATAATGTTTACATTTATTAAGAGCACAATTATATTACAACAATCTGAAAGGTACTGTTATAATGATGGCTAGTCTCTACATCACTGGAACAAAATTTGAAAAAGCAGGCAACCCAACTAGTATAATTTAATAATTTACATAACATTGATAATCATGTTAAAATGAGTAATCGTGAGTAATATAAACTTAATATTACAATTGTTATTTAACAACAGGTACCTATATAAATATGTCGGGGTTAGCAATCATGTTGATTGTAATAATAATTAATGATATAGGAATGCAAGTGTGCTAATGAAGTTACGACCATGTTTGTTTGTTTGTACACTTGGGCGAAGTCTGGGATTACGTGCTAGGTGTGAGTTGGATATCGGCAGTCTGGAACGTCTGGAAGATGCTCTGATACGAGAAGCACGTGCCCAGGAATTGCCATCTTTCCTTATCGTCATAATTTGTATATCACGTTTAACTGGTCCATGACATGTGTTCATGAGTGGTGAATGTGTGATTTATTTGGTGATTCGATTAGTTAAGTATTTCAATAATAATTGCGCCCTTTAGTAGTTTTATTGGTCACGTAACTGATCATCTTTAGTCCACTCCGCTCGTACTCCGACAAATATATAAAATTGATTTGAAGAAGATGTAACTAAGAGATATTACAGAAAAATATAAGGTGACCCAGTAGAATAACAATGACGTATGTGTTTACTGGGTACTTGTTACATTAAGCTATTATTTCTTTCATTATAGCATTAGATATTTATTATGCAATCTTCAATCAAGTAGTACAAAAATATAGGTACTCCTTGCAAAAATGCCTTTCAATTCACGAATTCCAAAAAGTCGAATAAAATTATATGTGCACGAATTTGTGAAACGCCGTTTATGGATAAAATGTTTGAATAAAGTTTGTTAAAAGGTTTTAATTTTAATAACTGATCAACTTGTTAAACTTTTTATTGATCTCTGCTTGAAAGTACAAAATATATCTAAATTATAAATTATGTAAGCTATTACCGACATGATCGGAACAACGAAGCAATAATTAATTTAATAAATTATTTATAATATTGCTACAAAAGCAAAATATTTAAAAAGCACACTGTAGTAAGAACGATAAACGATCATTATTTTAAACCTAGTTAAGTTACAATAATAGTAACCATGGTTATATAAAAATTTAGCGGAAGTGTTTTACTAGCAGCTTGAGCAACTTAACTGAAATTAATAAGTGGAAACTTTACTGCCATTAGTCAGTTTGATATTAAATTAAAAATTGGTTAAGGCGGTTCCCTACACATGCAGTGGCGTACTCAGATATCAGCCTTTAATTAATAAAAATATTTTTATTAATGTAAAACAAAATTCGGTCAACGGGTGTTAGTTGATATTGCAATTCGTTCAGTTGCGGTGATATATTTTTCCAATAATTTCTAATTCACTAATCAAAAAATCTGATGTGGCCAGCACACGACCTCCCGCCTTAACACTGTAATTTATGTGAATTTGGTTTTTTAGTCTTTCTTAAATTATAATTTTGCAATAAATTTACAAACTTTTTGAAAATAATTTTATAGTTCTTAGTTCTTTAATTAGCTCTTTATAGATAAAAATTTAACTTTATTATTACTTATTACATTATGTTCAGTTAATAATATTTACATTTCTTTTAAAATGGTGCCACAAACATTTTAGAAATTGTGTATACGTCTGTTCATCTGTCACATTGACATATTCATTTTTGTTTTTAATTTTTTTCCTATATTGTGATTTACAAATCGTGGTAGGTAAAATTATATATCTTTGAAAAATAATTTTCCTTTATTGGTAAGAGATATAGACAAGATGTTAAATAAATATTGTAAGATATAATTTGTTCTTTGAAATGTCGTATGACAAATTGTAATTATCGCAGAATTTTCTATATTTTTTACAAAAAATGTTAAAATGCTTCAAGAAAATATCATTTCCGGTTGGCAGATTTTTACCAAAATCTAATCAGCTCTTCATTAACATGTACAAATATATAATGCAAAATATTAGAATTTTATGTTAAATAGAATTTGAGATAATGAATAAGAACGAAAGAGCATAGTAGGCACACATACAGACTTTCATACACACACACACACACACACACACACACACACACACACAGACATCATCGTGAAAATAGTGAAAATAGGTTCTAAAGGTGCTAAAACGTGCTTATTGACAAAAATCTCGACATCGAATTTTTTCACGATCCCTATACCTCTCTAGGCGAGAGGTAAAAATGCTTGAAGATTTTTTTTTTCAATCGACAATATTGTTACAACTATGTGGTCAACCTTCTTCAAATTTTGGGAAATTGATGTCCGTGCTTGCATACGTTTATATACCAAAAATTAAGTAAATAGAACATTTCTAACATCTTTTTATTTAATCAATTAATGAAAAGCCATAAGAGCCCATGTAAAATATTAAAATTTAACAATTAATTTCCTTCAAACTACGTGGTCAAAAATTTCCAAAAAATTCAGGTATCATTTTTATGACACAGTCAACATAAATTCAAAGTTTGGTTGCGTTAGAACATTTTTTAAAATGTCTAGGGAACCTTAAATTATCATTTTGAGTGTAAATAAACAATTAATATGGTAAATAATACACATTTATTAATGTTAAATACAAATTTAGTAAATATTTCAAGTTTCTATTGATGAAAAAATTTAAAAATAGAGCGGTGGTGTCATTGCGATTTTCTTATCGAATATGCACTCGTTCATTAATTCATATCCTGGAATTTTTTTATCGTGCATTCCATCAACATAATTAGCTCTCGTGTACCACTCGAGCTGATTAAGACGTTGTTGGAAAGCACTCAAAAAAATTTCCGGAAAGAATTAATGCACATGTGATATTATAAGTGAAATTTTTTGGTTAAATAAATATTTAATGAAATTCTTCCATTTCTGATCACGTGTGCGAAATTACCCAATGAGACCAACATTAAACTGACAGTAACCCATGGAACATTATCACTTATGTTATAATGACAGAATTATTGTCGGTAGTTTAATTTAATAGTATCGTTTTCAAATGACTTCCGTGTTTTCAATAAATAATTAACTTACAACTACTGCTAAAAAATTTGTAGCCAAATAACCCTCGACCATTGAAAAATAACTTATAATTTTGTCACACTACCTCAAGCACGTTGTTTTTAAGTTAAGAGGGATACCAACCCCTACAAAATTAAGCAAAAATATGTTCTCGTTGGGCACATGAAATTGACTTTAATTTTGGTCCGATTTGTTTGCTCTTTTTTTTAATTTAAAGATAAAAGATGTATCTAGGTCTGTCTAGTGCCATTTTTTTTTAATTTAAATTTTTACATGTATTTTTTAAGCTCCAAAGTTAGTAAAATTTTAAGAACTTTGAAGATAAAATATTAAAAAACTAAAGTAAAAATTAAAAAAGTGACACTAAGCGGACATAGCCTAGACTTTAATCTTTCATTTAAAAAAAAATTGTTTAAAAATATTTAAAATTAGTGGTAATTTCATGTGCCCAACGAAACCCATTTTGTAGTAGAAATTGGCTAAATACGGTTCATTCATCGAATCAACCGATGTCGTCACAATGGGTAACAATGGTTTGTGACGGCATCGCTTCATTCGTTAAATGGATCTTCAAAACTAGTGGGGATTCCTCTTAACAGCCCTCCGCTTACGGCGTCGGGCTGTTACCAAGCAACGTGCTTTTGGAATGTGACAATATTATTTAGTAAGTATCAATGGCCTGGGGTTATTACAGTTGGTAAAGTACAAAATACGATACGAAATGTTGTTGGTAATATCTAATATAAATTATAATAAAAATAAGCTAACAGTGCACATTTTAACAATAACTTTAAAATAATATACGAAACATTTTTTAAGTATATTATTTTACGTAACAATACATATTTCATTCGTCAATAATAATAAAGTAATTTTAAGTCGTTTTATTTTGGTAATTACTACATTTATATAATAATTATTAATTTCAGCGTACTGATGAATGATGTTTGTATACCTATAATCCGAAACTGTTCAAAAAATACCTATACATTTTTAAGAGATTGAATTGATTTTATAATCTTCCGAAGACTCATCTACTAAATTTAATTTACTGGAGTATTCCCAACTGTTAAAATGTTTTCATTTTCATATTTTACTATAATTATTATAATTAGGTAATTTCTCTTTTATTTTTGAAAATATGTTTTCGTAATTTATTTGGAGTAATAACAATTAAAATTGATTACTTCTTTAACTCAAACAAATAATTCATTTACTCAGTAATTAAATAAATTATTCTTATTATTGATTACTTTTTATATTTCTCATTATATAAATTATTAATACATTTACTGAGAATATGGCATTTAACTGACTGTTAGGTATATTTTATTCATATAATTTTTGATAAGCGTCGTACACGAAAATGGACAAAACAAAAATTTTATGGAAGTTTTCCAATTAATAGGTACAACCACGGTCAATCAATGGAACCGTTAGCGCAAAGCTTAGCATAGGTGGCAGCAGGGAGCTAGTTTCCGAAGTACGTATTACGTATTACACGATATATAGGTACTTAAGTAAAAATAAGAAGACGTACGTATAATGTTACTGCGTGTAATTATGTCTTCTCTGTTGAAGTTTATACAACAATACCTGTGACAGTACTACAGTTATAACCATGACATATTATCAAAGTTGGAAAGTCAAAGTTAAAAAATATATTGTTTCAAAGAGGTGCCAAAACATCGCGACAAAAACAGAATTAATAGGAAGGTTACTTGAAATGTAATTTGTATAATAGTTATTTTAATCTTACATAATTCAATAATTGTAGACCGCATCTTTTTTAAATATTAAGATTTTTTTTTAAATATTAAGTTATTTTCTCCAATGCAGTTTATCCAAATTTGTCTCCTATGGTTGTTTGGGATTTTAAATCGCGAATTACTTTTGCCATTGCAGTGTACAGTAATGTTCAGAAATAATGCCCAGACTTCCTACTCCAGTGCTGAAGATTAATGAAAAATTCGAAATACGTCTGCAGTCGTTGATGAACAGAGGCAGAAGATACAAAGCAAAAGATAGCTATATTCCCAATTTTCTCGGAAAAACAACATTAGCTACGGTAAACAGAGGCTTCAGATTTTGAAATATTTTGTAAATTAGGATTCACTATTTTCGATGATACCTCGTATAGATACTTTCTTATTGAATCACTAGTATTGTCAAAATTCTGCATTAAAATTAGAACTCATTAATTCATATCTATTTATTTATAAAACATATTGTAGTGAAGTAACTCAAATTAAATTATGCGTTAAGAATTATCATAAAAAAATAATTAAACGATGCTTTTTATATTTACATATATCTATTTCTAAACTTTGTAATACAAAGACAATAATAGGTAAATTAATAATAAAACATATTTAAGAATAATGTAATTTAATTACATTATAACGATATATTTTTATAGATCTTATATTCAAATAAATAAATAAATATTTAAAAAAATTATTGACTTGACTATTATGGAAGTGCTTGGAAGCAAGAGGAGTAGATAAAACTACAATAAACAGTGTTCAAAGTCTGTATCAACAAAATAAAAGCTATGTCAGAGTAAGAAATAATGCTTCAGAAATGTTTGAAACTAAAACTGGGCTAAAGCAAGGATGCATACTGAGCCCCCTGCTGTTTAACCTATACATGGATGAAGCCATGAAAAACATCCAAAACAAACTAAAGACCTACAATGTTGGCTACTGGAATATGGAAAAAATAACAATAGCAGAACTAAGCTACGCAGACGACATGGTTTTAATAGATAGAATAGAGATAACGAAAAAAACTTACAACATAACATAAATACTATACATAAGGAATTCGACACTTGGAACATGATAATAAACATCGAAAAAATCAAACACAACATTAAAATAGCAAATAAAGCTGTAGAACAAGCGAATGCCTTCAAGTACCTGGGAGTGGCCATACATGAAAATGGAAATCTCGACCAAGAAGTGAGAGAAAGAGTGAACAACGGGGGAAGACTCTTCAATGTCCTAAAAAGTAAATTCCTAGAAAAGAAAGAAGTACCAACACAGACGAAGGTCGAAGTATTTAAGAAGGTTGCGATTCCAGTCATAACGTACGGATGCGAATCTTGGACAACGACAGATAGAATCCACAGCAGAATACGGAACGTAGAAATGAGATTTCTCAGAAGAATCGAAGGAAAAACAAAATACGACCACATCAGAAATGAGACATACAGGTCCAACCTAAATGTAAGACCTGTGAAAGAAATCATAGAAGAAGGACAATTAAGGTGGAGAGGACATATACACAGAATGAATAAAGAGAGAATAGCCAAACGAGTGTATGAAGCTAGAGTAACAGAAAAAAGAAAAAGAGGCAGACCTGCAAAAACATGGGAAGAGGACGTCAGAACGGCAATAGAGAACAGAGGGTCAACACACCAAAAAGTTAAGAAGATCATGGAGGATAGAAAATCTTGGAAAGACTTCTGGAAAAGAAAACCCACGGAGCAAGAAAGACGAGACTAAAGAAGAAGACAAACCACAGCCTTACACCGAAAGGTAGATAGGCTTTAGGAGTAAGTAAGTAAGTAAAAAAAACGGTCGTTAGAAGTAAAAAAACAAAAAGTACTATATGCAAAGAAATAAGGCTGTATGATATATCCGCAATTTGTTGCCCGCAACTGCAACGGTTGCCTTCAATGGAGACAGAACCTAATGTGCTAGGCAACTTTTTAACGGCAATTAATTTAGCTTTGTGCAGCTAAACTTTTTCTGTAGCGGCAATATTTTATGAGCAACTCGCGTATGCGCATGAGCAGTTCGAAGATTAGATTACTGCGCATGCGTTGCTTATGTCAAAACAGTGCAGTTAATATTTTAACTTTTAGTTTAGGTAGGTTATGTTATGTTATGTTTACATTGTGACATATTTGTAATTTATTTGCTGATATTTTTGAAATACAAATTTTAATAAACGTCAAAAAATGTCGAATGTCACTTAAAACAGAAATTTCCTATTACACAGCAGAAACTTTAAGTAACGAAATTCCCTAAGTTTTAAAGCAACTTTTGTTTGTGGGATAGAAAATAGAAACAGTTGCCATTATTAGCAATTTTAAAATTGTCTGTATTTCTATCGTGGCAGCCATAAGCGACCGGTGCAATAGTCCCAGTCCGCCCCTGGTCCTGGTATATAGTAGGGGTGTAGAGTTTCGAATGTGCGTATAGTTGTGCGGTTTACATTCGAACGAAAGATCAGTTTAACCCTTAAACTCCTGATGCCCCAAATGCATGTTGTTTCCGAATGGGGGTCCTAAATGGACCCCAGGTTTTTATTGGATTAATTTATAATATTTTTTTTTTCAAACGAATGGAAATTGCAATAAGAAATAACAAATAACTATATAAGGCTTTAAATAATTTAATAGTTATAGAGAATCACTTCTTCTAATTCGTCTGCCGATTCTGATACATTTTCTGCTGGAACATAATCTTCCATTAAGTGTAGCATCATCCTCGTTGCTCTGATCACTAGATTCACCAATATTATCACCTAATGTTTGTAGCTCAGCATCAGTGAGAATTATATTTTTATTTTTACCGCTCTTTTTACTTCCTTGTACGAAGTAAGGAAGTATTGTAATCGCGAAAAATTTCGGTTCTCAGATTTTGACGGAAATATCCGTTTTGACCTTTTCTGAATCCATTATGACTAGTTTCGACGTGACGTCTGTACGTACGTACGTACGTACGTACGGACGTATGTGTGTCGCATAACTCAAATACGGTTAGACGTAGAAAGTTGAAATTTTGTATTTAGGACTGTTATAGCATCTAGTTGTGCACCTCCTATTTTTGGTTTCAGTCTACAAACCGGAAGTAGTACTTTTTAAAAATATTTCGATAAATATTTAATTTTAGACAATTTTTTTTATTTTAAATGAAAGATTATGTGATTATTACCTACAATCGGTATATTATAAATATTTTTGTATCTGCTATCATTTAAAAATAATTAAAGTATATATTTATAATTTATAGTATTTCGGTATCTTGTAGTCCATGATCGATTAACATTTGTTACTACGTAAAATTTAAATGATTATGACATGACAGTGACAATAGTAAAATATGCTTTATATCTTCTTCTGCAGTTTAAATAAAATGACTAAAATATATTTGTGAGTATACTAGTATAATAAGTTAAAAGAATTTTTAATATTATTTTACATTTTAGTTATTATGAAAAGTATGAACACACAAGGCGTACAAGGAAGTCATGTGGTGTCCACGTCGGATTTTTTACTTCCTTGTACGAAGTAATAAGGAAGTATTGTATCGCGAAAAATTTCGGTTTTCAGATTTTGATGGAAATATCCGTTTTGACCTTTTCTGAATCCATTATGACTAGTTTCGTCCTGACGTCTGTACGTATGTACGTATGTACATCTGTACGTATGTGTGTCGCATAACTCAAATTCGGTTAGACGTAGAAAGTTGAAATTTTGTATTTAGGACTGTTATAGCATCTAGTTGTGCACCTCCTATTTTTGGTTTCAATCTACAAACTGGAAGTAGTACTTTTTAAAAATATTTTAATAAATAATTAATTTTAGGCAATTTTTTTTATTTTAAATGAAAGATTATGTGATTATTATCTACAATCGGTATTTTATAAATTTTTCTGTATTTTCTATCATTTAAGAATAATTAAAGTATATACTTATAATTTAGTATTTCGGTATCTTGTAGTCCATGATCGATTAACATTTGTTACTACGTAAAATTTAAATGATTATGACATGACAGTGACAGTAGCAGTGACAATAGTAAAATATCGTTTATATCTTCTTCTGCAGTTTAAATAAAATGACTAAAATATATTTGTGAGTAGTGATGGGTCTTTCGTTCATTTTTAGTGAGTCAGTTCATTTCGCTCCGCTCAGTAAAGTGAGTCGTTCACACTGAGTCGTTCATTCGAACGACTCTGTAAAAGAGCACTGTGCGTTTCAAATGACACCGTGCTAGTGTGCTGCTCAGCTGAGCTGCTCTGCACATGCTCACAGCTCACAGCACTGTGCGGTGTGCGCTCGCCGTGTGTGCATATGCGATGTGGCATGTGCACATGTGCCAAACTGTATGAACCTGAACCTGAGCATTTTAGTTGTTAGTTGTGTTCCTTATAGTTGTTGTATATGTATATTGACAATGGAAAATAAACAAAATAAAAATTTAGCAAAAGGAGTACTGTCTGGCAACATTTTGAAGAATGTTCAACAAATTTAACAAAACGTTTGTTGTTGTTGTCCAGTCCTACATTGTTCCCACTTCCTATATTGTTGATTATTTTCATTGTTGGCCGTACAACAGAAACGCATGCATTCTTCTCAGAATACACTGCACTCAGTCAAGCCAATAGTGCTCTGAAATATGTTATGTACCGTGCGCTGTCTGTATGTTTCGTTCGTTTCGTTCATTCCACTCGCACTCGTTCGTCTTTCTGCGTTCAGCGAGCGGAGCGGTGAGCGGAGCTAGCACGGTGCTAGTGTGAACTGGTGTGCCGTACTGAACGAACTAAAGAGTCGTTCGTTCACGGCACACTAAAATGAGTCGTTCATTTTGAACGACTCGTTCATGAACGACCCATCACTATTTGTGAGTATACTAGTATAATAAGTTAAAAGAATTTTTTATATTATTCTACATTTTAGTTATTAAGAAAAGTATGAACAAACAAGGCGTACATGGAAGTCATGTGGTGTCCACGTCAGATTTTTAAGTTATGTGTAAAAATAAAATATATAAAATTTTGTGTTACTCTAATTACGAATGGGGAGATACTGTGGTCTATTTACTTTTACCTTAAATAATAATAATAATAATTGAATTCAACTGATTGTAGCAACTTATGCATAACCTCAATATGTTAACTGACACATATATAAAAGCAGGGCTGCCAATGTTACATATTAGAAAAATGCAACAAAGAAAACAGCGGTGGGGTCCACAATGTACCCCCATCAGGAGTTTAAGGGTTATCAAAATAAGAGTTAATCTATTTTGCGGCATATCAAAAGAAGTTCATATTAAAAATATATTAGTACCACGATTGTAATTATGTGGGCTGTTTTGTTAATTAAATTAATAAATTGAATAATTATATAAAAAATAATTATAATTGGACAGATTCCACTATTGGTTAAATAACGGACTATGTAAGATGAAAACCTTTGTAGCCAATAGTGTTGCAAAAAATACAAACTAATAGTGCAATTAATAATTTGCATCACGTGAAAGGAGTAGAAAATCCTGCTGATATAATATCTAGGGGATGTACAGTAATAGAACTTTTAAACTATATTTGGTTTTCGGGATCTGCTTGTCTTTCTTTACTTTCCATAAATTACGAACCAACTACAAACGCGATAAGAGAAGGTGCGGAAATTGAGTTTAAAATGACACATGTTCTACATACAGAGGATCAGAAATTTAATCTTTTTGACCGATTCTCTAGTTTTGATCGAATGTGTCGCATAATTGCTTGGTGTAAACGTTTTATTAATAATTGCAGAGCTAGACAGGAAAGTATTGGACATTTAAATAATGAGGAAATTCAATTATCTTTGAGAACGATTGTGAAACTACTAGTTCACCGTGAATGTTTTGCTCCGAAAATAGGTTTATTAAAAAATCCAAACTTGTTAGCAATCGTAGTAAACTAGTAAGATTGAATATAAATTATTATTATAGCGCCTCTTCCGGCTGACTGACGATGTAACAAAGTGATGCCAGGGATGCCAATAGTTTCTTATTTTTCTAAATAAGTTGGCAATGATCAGCCGTTTCAGTGCTAATACTTTTAATTTTAAAACATGATTTGAAATACAATATTTGTAACTAAGCATATTGATAAAAATTATATGACACTACATCAACAGAAAAACACACTTTTAAGTTATATATCACTCGAGCTGTCGGGATTCCGCTAAAAAATTCAAATTCTCATAGTTATTTTACATAATAAACTAATGATCATTTATATTAAACAGGGGCAGAATTCGATACTTCGTTATTAAATAACTTATATTAAAAACGGACATGTGATTCTGTCTGCATGAATTACTACTTTACTTTCAAAATTCACTTTTACCCATAAGGAAACATTAGTTCCATTTCGGAAGTACACACAGCATTGTGATTGATGATTACTGAGCATGCGCATTGAATAATTAATATGGTCTATAGAATCAGAATTCGCGATTCTGGCTATATTGCTCAAAATAAAAATCTTAAATTTACCATAAGTAATTACGAAGCATTATTTGTTCGAAAAATTCGTACAATACATTGTTGCGTCAATAGTTAGAAAAAATAAGAATTAATTTATGCATTTTAATATTACAAATTATGGCCTTATTATTGCATATTATAATAACTCGTAAACTATACAGTCGATCATATCATTTTTAAAGTACATTAAATTTGCAACAATTTAAGCCCAACCGCAGCTCTGTACGTACAATAGTTTTCGAGATATGGCACTTATAAAATTAGCACTTTAAAAAAAAAATGAAAGTTGATAAATTTTATCTTTTTTCGTTATTTTTGTGTTTAATTAACTGTAACTTCTGAATGAATAAAAATATTGTCTTCCGCTTATAAAATTATAAAATGTTTTATAATAAATACGAAAAATTTGAATACTTCTCTCTTGAAAAAAAAATCGATATTTTGGTTTTATGAACGCCCTAAAAAGTTTTTAAAATAATATATTTTATAGAGAAATGTTCTTAAAATATAATGAAAGAAACCGAAAGACAATATTTTTATTCGTTCAGAAATAACTTTATCCGTTCAGGAGCTACAGCTCATTCAACACAATAAATACAAAATATTTGAATAGGTACTTCTCACGAAAAAATTGGTATTTTGGCTTAATGAACGCCCTAAAATAACGTATTTTATAGGGAAATGTTCGTAAAATTTAAAGAAAGCAAGCGTAAGACAATATTTTTATTCATTCAGAAGTTACAGTTATTTAAACACAAAAATTACGAAAAAAGCGAAAAAAAATCAACTTTTATTTTTTTGAAAAAATTGCTAATTTTAGAAGTGCCTTATCTCGGAAACTATTGGACGTACAGAGCTGCGGTTGGGCTTAAATTGTTGCAAATTTAATGTACTTTAAAAATGGTTTTTACGTATTACGCAGAAAGCACAGGTTTTTCGAATCTGCAAACTTGCGATTCACACTACCCTAACTGATCCTAACAACATATTAAAAAATCTGACGTGGCCATCACACAACCTTCCGCCATATCTAGACTTTAAAAAGAAATGTATACGTACAATCCGGTGCCCATTTAAAATATACAAATAAAAATCTAAAATATTCAAACACATAAATTAGTATCACCAGAATCAAAAGATTCATTCACACGAAAACTCTTCTGTGTTGAAGCAATCTTCCGTTCAGTTACTACATTTAATAGCTTACTTATGACTTATATAGCGCTAGTATGCCAACTTGTCACCCGTCTCATCTGTCAATATTTTTTATGCAGAAACAAAAATCAACCGAACATGGATTACAAGATTTCAACGTTTTATTTGATAAATTTATTTTTTAAATTTTACTGCAGTTCTTTAATGCTACCAGATAAAGACAATTTTTTTATAACGTAAATTGCAAATAACATTTCCTCTTATTCTTATTACTAATAAATACTATATTTATCCAAATTTATAGAAATTTTTGACACTTAATCTTTTCAATATTCAAAAAATATCACTTCCGGTGAAGATATTTGTACCAAAATCTAATGAGCTCTTCCTATTCGTATACAATTGTAAAATACCAAATATCAAAATTTTTGGGTAATTCGTATTTGAGTTATCCGATAGACGGCATCGGCCCGGACCACACACATACACACACACACACACACACACACATACATACAGACATCATCGGGAAACTATCAAAAATGAATTGTAAGGACCCTAATTCGTGCTCATCCACTAAAAACTCACTACCCGATTTTTAGCATGATTCCAATACCTTCCTTTACAGGTAAGCGGAAGGTAAAAATCAGAACTACATCACGCTTTGCGATTTTAGCCTTTTTATGTACGATGTGACTAGGAAAAGTTAAATAAACTTTTTGCGCACGTATTTCAATTATAAAGAATCAGTCTTTTACTTTAACTTCGTAATTAGTAATATACGCAAGTATTGACTATATTTACAATGATGAATGTTTTTCAGATAACTGAGTGGTAAGATTATGATCTGGAGACACAATGGTGGCAAGAAGACGAGCAGTCGCTGCTGTGGGGGAGAAAAAACTCGCCAACGGTTTGTACGTACACTCCAGTCCGCCCAGAGGTAAGTTGACAATGTCTTTCATTTATAATACACTACAAAGAACTGATAAAACATAGAAGTATCGTAAGATAAATCATCTGCATTATTATGGTCCAAATACTCAATGCTGTGGTCGACCCTCATTATCAGACAATGATTATAAACGTCAAGTAAATAAATTCATCTGGTTATAGGCGATCTCAATTCAAAAGCTGTCAGATAGACGTATGAAACTTTGCAATACGTACACTGTGACAAACGGTGGTATCTGTATTTTTTTAAATACTGAGATAATATTGATAAATAAAACCATACACGAAGCGTAGTTCTTAATAGTCAGGTAGATAAGCTCGAATTTATTAGGATTTCGGTTACCAGCATGAAACTTTGCACATTTGTTAAACATATATTCTGGTTCAAAATTTTGCCCAGACCCCATCCATTAGACACCTAGTTTCAAAATGGCGACCAAAAATGGCCGCACGTGCAAGAAAAACGCTGATATTGGATGTTTTTGGTACTAATAATTTTTCTCAAAGACTATGAATACATAATGAAATGTGAAAAGAAAAAATAATTAGACACCTGAATTCAAAATGGCGACCAAAAATGGCCGCCCGTGCAAGAAAATTAAAATCGCTGATATTGGGTATTTATGGTACTAATAATTTTACTCAAAGACTATGAATAATGAAATGTTAAAAGAAAAAAATAATTAGACACCTACATTCAAAATGGCGACCAAAAATGGCCGCACGGGGAAGAAAAATAAAATCGCTGATATTGGGTATTTTTGGTACTAATAATTTTACTCAAAGGCTATGAATACCTAATGAAATATGAAAAGAAAAAATAATTTTTTTTGCACGTGCGGCCATTTTTGGTCACCATTTTGAATCTACGTGTCTAATGGATGGGGTCTGGGCGAAATTATGAGCCAAAATACATGTTTAACAAGTGTACAAAGTTTCATGCTGGTAACCGAAATCCTAATATTTTTGGTAAAATAAGAGCTTATCTACCTGACTATAAGATTTAATGTCTATTTGACAGTTTTCAATAACTGTCACACCAAATTGAGATCTATGGAGAGTTATCTATACTTTAATTTTCACGAAAAATAATAAACTATAATAAATTATAATTATTTAATATATCAATAATTCAATACATCAATAAACCGGTCAAAGATTCGATGTATCGATTTACTCAGTTTATCGAATCATCGATGTATCGACTTATCGATGTATCTAATTATCGCAATATTTCAAATTATCGATACATCGGATAATACCTAATTATAGGTAATCGAATTATCGATAAAATGAATAAATTATGGATATTGAAATATCGATGTGTCGACTAATCGATATATCAAATTATCGATATGAATTATTGTTGTATCGGTTTTATAGTTTAATCGATATATCGAAAATTCAACATATTGATAATCCGATACATCAATAATCCGTTACCTACATCGATCTATCTATAGGTGGATTCGTCAATAATTCGATATATCGATTAGTCGATAATTCGATATACCGATAGTTCGATTCAGCAATAATCCTATATACATCGATAATTTGTTGTATTGATAATCCGACGTAGGTATATTGTTAATTCGATATATTATTGATAATCCAATACATCAATAATCAATACATGTATGTATGTATTAGCAGTCGATACATCGATTATTCGACACATAAATAATTCGATATACTTATCGATATTTCGATACATCGATAATTTATTCATTTCATCGATAATTCAATAGGTATGTCGAATAAATGGAAATATTGAATTTTTGGTGTATGGAATTACTGATACATCTAATATACTGAGGGAAAAAATGAAACACTTGAAATTCGTGAAATTTCGACCATTTTCTTCGTTCTTTGAGTCCTGCACAGGGAATTGAACAAATTTTAGTGCCCTTTTGGTGGATCAAGTAAAAAAAAATTTCAACTCCGTACACATCGTCAAAGTTGGACATTTTAAAAATTAAAAACATTTGTTTTTTACAGGGGTGCTAGACAGGGGCGGAAGGGATTGTGCTTAAGTTCGCATGCATGACTTTAAAGTAGACACTTCAAAGTTTTTCGCCCGCAAAGATTCATCGAAATCGATTGAAAATACGCCGATTTATGGCGGTTTGACAATGGTCGAAATTTTTACGATTTTCAAGTGTAACATTTTTTTCCACCAGTTAAATCTAATCTACATTAAATATAATCTCTCCAACCTGTCTTGTAGTATAACCTCTACCTCTATCTAGTCGAGGACTGACAAATTGAAATTATGAGAACACGAAAAATAAAAGCCCTGCTCTACTTTTATCTAAAACATAGTATCCCGTATTTTACTTTTTTCTTAGGTAGGGTAAAAGAGGGCTCATAATAATGAAAGTGGATTACACTTAGTGCTATCTTTTTGTGGAAAAATGTAGATTGGTGAATGCTGAGAGAAATGGGGTGAAATTTCTAAAATGAAAATGCTCTAAGATCTCGCCGAGGGGTGTTGAACCTAAAAAACCTCTTTGATACGACCTTGTCTCACCTCACAAAACAAAATGTATAATGTATATTTTAACAAATAATGAACCGATGAACGTATACTCTTGACGTGACATTAGTTATTGAAACAAAACTAATATTCAATGTCAATTTTTTGTGCTTTTCCAGTAAATATGAAACATTCACTTAAATAACTTTGTACATATTTCATGACTCGACGATCGATGTTTAATTATTAAGATAACAGTCGTTATGAAATTAGTAATAATGGGGAAATATCAGAGAAAGTAATAATTTTCTTATACTCGTAGTTGTCAATTTAAACATAATATAATAATGTGGTTTAAAGTTTTGTCAAGTTGTTCTTGTTCCTAAACTAAATATTTTCAGAATTTTTCAACACAGAGAAAAATAACATTTAAAATTTTAATACAATATTGTTTTTCAAATTTTGTAGACTACATTATTACAATTATTGTAGTATGATACAATATTTATCAATTTTTATAGCATTGTTTTAAAAACTACAATATTATATAAATTTTTAATACAATTTTTTCTCTATATTCCAATAATTATTGTGATATCTACTTTTACACATGAGGCTCATTGTTAATTTAGAAATTTGAAAGAAGATTAAATCAAAAAGTTAATATAGTTCCTACATAAATATTGATCCTATCTTGAACTGTCCATTTTTGTTTACATCGAAAAGTAGGTATAGATCTATTCCCAATTAATGACAAAGTTTTTATTTATTTAGTAAGTAAATAATTAAAAACTGTTCTAGTTTAGGAGTTGTAACATAAAACTAAACATGTTTCATTTAAGCTAACGATAAAAGCATTTTCGTGTCGGAAAAAGAGTAATTATACATTTTATTTTAACTTGTGTACACTAATGTTCGTGACAGCCAACCTGAGATCAACATAACTAGGGTAGCAGTTCTCAAACTGTTTGGCCTTCCCAGCAAACATAAGGGGATTTAAATATACCAGTTACGTATCAGCTATAGCACTTATATTTAGAATATTCTCGTATATACTCGTATATATTTAATAATAATACACTCGACAAAAGAAAATACTCACCACTTGAAAATGCACCAAAAAACCTGAATTTTTAGACCGCCATACCTTGGTTGAATATCAAAAACATTGTTTATTCATTTTCCTTTCGGGAAAAAAAAATTGAGTAGGTACCTACAATGATTTGGCGCGAAGTTATGAATTTTTGAAAAAAAAACCCGCATTTTTAGACCTTTGAACATTTATCGAAATTGATTCTAGGACAATATCCCCTCGGACAATATCCCCCGGACAATATCCCCCTGGACAATATCCCCTGGACAATATCCCCCCTAGGACAATATCCCCCTAGGATTTTCAATATACCAGTTACGTATCAGCTATAGCACTTATATTTAGAATATTCTCGTATATACTCGTATATATTTAATAATAATACACTCGACAAAAGAAAATACTCACCACTTGAAAATGCACCAAAAAACCTGAATTTTTAGACCGCCATACCTTGGTTGAATATCAAAAACATTGACAACTTTGACAACTTGCACTAGGTGCAAAAAAATCGTGGATTCAATCTATTACCAAGCCGATAAAGTTTATTCATTTTCCTTTCGGGAAAAAAAAAATTGAGTAGGTACCTACAATGATTTGGCGCGAAGTTATGAATTTTTGAAAAAAAACCCGCATTTTTAGACCTTTGAACATTTATCGAAATTGATTCTAATACAATATCCCCTCGGACAATATCCAACGGACAATATCCCCCTGGACAATATCCCCTGGACAATATCCCCCCTAGGACAATATCCCCCTAGGACAATATCCCCCTAGGACAATATCCCCCTAGGACAATATCCCCCTAGGAAAATATCCCCCCGGACAATATCCCCCCGGACAATATCCCCCTGCCAACATCCCCCTACGCAAAATGTGTTTTAATTATTATAATTTTGCTATCATTGTTTAAACTGATCTGCTATTAGCCCAAAACCGTTCTTGAGTTCAACAGAACTCCGTTTTTTGACATAAACTAATCTATGCTAACAAACCCCTTCTTGAGTCCAACAGAACTCCGTTTTTTTGACATAAACTAATCTATGCTAACAAAACCCTTCTTGAGTTCAACAGAACTCCGTTTTTTTGACAAACTAATCTATGCTAACAAAACCCTTCTTGAGTCCAACAGAACTCCGTTTTTTTGACATAAACTAATCTATGCTAACAAAACCCTTCTTGAGTCCAACAGAACTCCGTTTTTTTAAAATAAACTAATAGTTTTTAAAATGTGTAATACACTTAAACAACAACAGTGTTTTAGGTTTTTACTTCTAAAAAAAATTCTATGTCCGATCCAACATGCCCTGCGGGAAGCTTGTGGGACTGCCACGAGCCATTGCTCGGGGGCAAGGTCCAACTGGGATAGTAAAGACGGCATAAACAATACATTACAACACTAATAAAAAAATCTACTATCTACTGCATTGTTTAAGTACCGCTGCCTTGAGCAGATCACGTGAGAATCTGGCGCATGCGTAATGGGCAAGGCGGCCATGATTTTTACGTGACATCATTTGCAAAATTAGTAAAACACATTTTGCGTAGGGGGATATTGGCAGGGGGATATTGTCCTAGGGGGATATTGTCCTAGGGGGGATATTGTCCAGGGGGATATTGTCCAGGGGGATATTGTCCGGGGGATATTGTCCAGGGAGATATTGTCCGGGGGATATTGTCCTGATACCATCGAGATTATCTACAAATGTATACCTTACTTCAAACTTATCAAAATTCAAGCAGAATTGACCTATCCTGTCAGATGGAGTGAGTGCGATAGATACAAAGTAACTTTGTGTTGAGTGAGACAGCAAGCTGGTGCGCAGTACGTTGTGCGCATGCTTGTGGCAAAAAGAAGTGACGTCAATAGATCAATCCTGGTGATGCGGACGTATTTTGACAGATTTGTACAAATGTCAAAATTTAATTTCAATTTTTTTAACGATTGTTCAATTGCGCAATGTTATTAAATTAAATAAAAATTTTCCCCTACATTTAAAAAATTTAAAATAATAAATGACAACCTTCAACTAATCGCACTTTCTATTGTCATAGCGTTCTGCGCAGCAGTTTTGCTGTCTCACTCAAAACATGTTACTTTGTATCTCACTTCCTTTAACAGGATGCCCAATGCCCAAGCATGCGCGCGCAACCGAAGTTAACAGGATAGGTTAATTATGAAAAACTCACAAAATGCTGAGTAAATTTCAAAAGCCCATAGCTTCGGATAAAATTATCGTAAATTTTAGGGAAAAATAAATGCATTTTATCGCCATGTTGATCAATTTGGTCGAAAATATTTTTTTGTACATCATACATGTTGTCAAAGTTTGAAATTTTTGAGTCAAAAACATTTTTTCTGTTAGGGGGGTGCCTGGGAGTGAATTGGATTTGGCGTCATATTAATTTGCATACCTTTTTGAAGAGGAAACTTCAATTTTGTCAAAATTCAAAGAATCGTCAATATCTGTGCAAAATTCATAACTACTCAATTTATTCCCCCGAAAGGAAAATGAATGTACTTTATCGCATTGGTAGTGGATTGAGTCCACGATTTTTTTTGCACCCAGTACAAGTTGTCAAAGTTTGACATTTTTTGACATCAAGAACATTTTTTTCTAAGGATGGAGACATGGGGTGAAATGAACTTGGCGTCGGATTAACTTGCGTGACCATAAAGTGGAAACTTCAATCTTTTTAGAGCTCGAAGATTAATCCATTTTCGACCAAATTCAACCGAGTTATGACGGACTAAAAATTCGGTATTTTTGGTGCATTTTCAAGTGTATATAGCAGAGGGTAGGTATAGACGTTTCAAATCCATATAGAAGTGACGTCATAAAACAAGCATATTATTCGTATGAATCAAGATTTTATGACATACGATATGCGTATGTACGAGTAAAATGTTCGTGAACGTGGTGGATAGAATTTGTCTGATATGACGCCACTCCTATATGGATTTGAAACGTCTATACCTATATCTCATAGATACTTATATGAAATAATTACGTGCAGGATTATATTTACCTTCGACTGCATACCTTAAATGTAGACAGAGTATAGAAAGTAAAGTACAAAACAAAGAGTATGTTACTTATAATCCAGTCCATCTAGGTTTAACCTGAAAATGGAAGATTTCTTGCATAGATGTTATAACGCAGTACAACTTCCCTAGAAAGTCCCAGAGTCTCCGACGCTTACTTCTTTCGAGAAAGTGCAAAAGGTCCTAAGGGATGTCAATAATAGTAGTAAAGTATGTGTAGTTTACCGGCTGAGGATAATGTTTGGAGACCAAGACGTAGTCGAGGTTTCCAATACCGTACAAAATGCACATAACGTCCGTGATGCTTATAATATTTTTGCCCGATCGATACAATAAAAATAAATTTGAAAATAATGTTTATTTTTGGTTATGTAGGTTTTAGTTTGCAATTTAATGCTGTTGCCTTGGTTTCTGTTATTGTTTAGTGCTTACCACCTTCTTCATGCGTTCTTACCGCCTTCTATGATTGCTTACCATACCACCTTCTAATTTGTAAACAAAATCTACTACCTTGGAAGCAGAGCCAGTAAACACTAAAAATGACCGATCGTGCAAAATATCATAAATAATATGTGAACTTAAATTGGTATAACTTTCAATCCAGGCGACGTACGCACGTAAACAATGGCTCAAAAAATTGGGAACAATTTGCCGAATGTGCTATCCAGAATCTACACGGAATTGATTTCAATAACACAAAAATCATCTCGAGAGAAGACAACTGGATGAAAAGAATGATCCGCGATGCAATTGAAATAAAGAAATGTCCCAATAACATCAATCTAGTCTAGAGCAGACTTGTTACTCAGGAGTGGTAACGAGTATATTCATTCTTATTTTGTAATGAGCCTCTGTTTAAGGTTTATACGGATGGTTTTCCCTTAAACGACAGAAAAAATGTCAGAGGCATCAATTGTTGAATTTTTAGATCATAGTAGCTCTTTGGTATTATAAAATAATTGCTTATTGTTTCTACTTCCTTGTACGGTAGTAAAAATCCGATGTGGCCAACACATGACCTCTCGCCATACTCTACTATTTTACTAAGTGTGTATGAAGGTACTTACTCACAAATATACCATTGTAGAAGAAAATTCGGCAATTGTAGTTTCTATAATATTATTATAGTTTATTATGACCTTATAAATATTAAATGACATTTCATATTTTCCATTTCAATTTATCAAAACGTCAAAAATTTATATGACATTAACACTCAAATATTTTATTTTTTGTTTTCATAGGTAGGCAGATAAATCCAAATTGTAACAAATTTGTCGAATTTTTAACTTCTTGTAATTGGAAAATGGTGCTAGATTGAAACAACGTTTTGAATACATATTGTAGACAGTAACATTTAGTATACAATGTTATTAAAAAAATTCCATTTAATTCAAAAATTTTGAGGATATTCCAGAAAAACTCTTCAGATCTTCAAGAAACTACTACTTCCGGTTGCACGATCAACACCAAAATCTAATCAGATCTAATCTAGTGTGTCAGAATATTGTATACAAAATTTCAAATTTTTTTATGCAGTGGTATTTGAGTTATCGTATCTCCAACATTCATCCTGACAAACACACACACAGACATCATCGCGAAATTATCAAAATCGTGTTCTAGGGACCTCAAAACGTGCTTATCCATTGAAAACTCACTATCGAAATTTTAGCATGATTACAATACCTCTCTTACCAGATATGAGTGGCGAGAGGGAAAAAAGAAGTATTATTGTAATCGCGAAAAATTTCGGTTCTCGATTTTGACGGAAATATCCGTTTTGACCTTTTCTGAATCCATTATGACTAGTTTTGTCGTGACGTCTGTACGTACGGACGGACGTACGAACGTATGTGTGTCGCATAACTCAAATACGGTTAAACGTCGAAAGTTGAAATTTTGTATTTAGGACTGTTATAGCATCTAGTTGTGCACCTCCTATTATTGTTGGTTGTGATCGTCCGTGCCAAAAAGGCACTATTTGGTATTTTTCGCATTATTCAAAACCGGTATATCGTAGAAAGTTGAAATTTTGTATTTGAGACTCATGTTGCATCTAGTTGATCATCTCATATTTTTTGTTGCAATCTTCCGTGCCATAACGGCACTTTACTCTAGGTATTTTTGGTATTTTCCGCATAACTCAAATACGGTTCGACGTAGAAAGTTGAAATTTTGTATTTGAGACCCATATAACATCTACAGTAGTGCACTTCCTATTTTTGGTTGCGATAATAAAGTATGAACAGTTTAATATGCGTACAAGGAAGTCATGTGGTGTCTACATCAGATTTTTTGTTCACTTGTCAACCTGATGAACGATGAAGAGAACGCAAAGTTCCCGAAGCGTCGTATAATATATAATAAATAAATATTACAGAACTTGACCCCAATAAAATAATTAAGTTATTTACCATTCTATTTTTACCACTCCAACTTTTACCACAGCATTTTTACCACCATTCTTTTTTACCGCTATCCTGTTTTACCGTTAACCCATTTTTTACCACTCAAACTTTTACCTTTGCATTTGTACCACTATACTTTTTACCGCTATTTCGTTTTACCACTAATACATTTTTACCACTCTGTTTTTACCATTACAACTTTTACCACAATACTTTTTTACCGCTATTCCGTTTTACCATTAATAGTTTGTGGGGCTATAGTACGGTTTTGTTAATGTAGTAAATACCAAAACCGAGTTTGTGGGGCTCTAGTACGGATTTGTTAGCTTTGTTAGTGTAGCAAATACCAAAACCGTGTTTGTGGGGCCCTAGTACGGTTTTGTTAGCTTTGTTAGTGTAGTAAATACCAAAACCGAGTTTGTGGGGCTCTAGTACGGTTTTGTTAGCTTTGTTAGTGTAGTAAAAACAAAAACCGAGTTTGTGGGGCTCTAGTACGGTTTTGTTAGCTTTGTTAGTGTAGTAAATACCAAAACCGAGTTTGTGTGGCTTTAGTACGGTTTTCTTAGCTTTGTTAAAAATCTGACGTGGACACCACATGACTTCCTTGTACGCCTTGTGCGTTCATACTTTTCTTAATAACTAAAATGTAGAATAATATAAAAAATTCTTTTAACTTATTATACTAGTATACTCACAAATATATTTTAGTCATTTTATTTAAACTGCAGAAGAAGATATAAAGCATATTTTACTATTGTCACTGTCATGTCATAATCATTTAAATTTTACGTAGTAACAAATGTTAATCGATCATGGACTACAAGATAAAGAAATACTAAATTATACATATATACTTTAATTATTCCTAAATAATACCAGATACAAAAATATTTATAAAATACCGATTTTAGGTAATAATCACATAATCTTTCATTTAAAATAAAAAAAATTGTGTTAAATTAAATATTTATCGAAATATTTTTAAAAAGTACTACTTCCGGTTTATAGATTGAAACCAAAAATAGGAGGTGCACAACTAGATGCTATAACAGTCCTAAATACAAAATTTCAACTCTCTACGTCTAACCGTATTTGAGTTATGCGACACACATACGTACGTACATACGTACGTACAGACGTCACGTCGAAACTAGTCATAATGGATTCAGAAAAGGTCAAAACGGATATTTCCGTCAAAATCTGAGAACCGAAATTTTTCGCGATTACAATACTTCCTTACTTCGTACAAGGAAGTAAAAAAGGGACGGTGGTAAAAAAGGATTGGTAAAAAAACACGTTGGTAAATATGTTGGTGGTAAAAAGAATTAGTGGTTAAAATAGGGACGGTGGTAAAAATGGATTGGTAAAAGAATACGTTGGTAAATACGTTGGTGGTAAAAAAGAATTAGTGGTAAAAAGGGATGGTGGTAAAAAATGGATTGGTAAAAGAATTACGGTGGTAAAAAAGGGACGGTGGTAAATATGGGGACAAATCAATAATTCATTTATGACATAATACTGTTTTAATAAAGTATTAACCGTATTAACACTTTGAGATACGCTGAAGTAGGAAAATATAGATGCGTGCTTCATAAAAGAATTTTTTTGTTACAAGTACTTGAAAACACGTTCATGACTTTATAGTTTTAGTTCGATGAATGTGTAAACATTTTCATTAGAAAACAAATATTTAGTTTATGTACTGATGAAATGTTAAACAACTATTCGTAAAATAATCTCTACAACAAAAACGCAAGCCACATTATTCTAGCTAAAAGCTGATTCATATTACACATATCAGTTATCTCTATTCATAATCATAGTCAAATATTTTTTTTACTTCCCCGGCCTGTTTATATTAGGGAAAGTATTGTAATTGTGATTTTTTTGACAGTTTTGATGCTTTAAATAAGGTGAGTTCTCTGAAACTCAGTTTGTGTACGTGTTACATACAATTTTTTTTAGTATTATGCTCTCCAAATTTGTTTAATAACTATTCGAAATTATTCTACAATACAATTTTAAAGTAAAATTTTGAAAAACGTACACTCTAAAAAATATTAGTGATTTTACAGAAACATTATAGTAATTTTTTACTATAATATGTATTTAATTGAAATTTTTACATAATTTCTATAATTAAGTATATAACCCACATTACATAATTTAGCAAATTTATCGTTTTTATTATGCAAAATTACTATAATTATTATGTAATATTTATTTAACAATAAATATATGTAATTCTACAATGATACGTGTGTATAATTTGACTATAATTATGTAAGATTATAAAACTTTTATTTATTGCTCTATGTATATGAATATATTACAAATTTAGTTATTATGACTAATTTATTATTGAAATTGACAATAATAATTCTAGTATGACGCTAAAGAATTACTTTTTAAATAATGCAAAAAGATATAAAAATCTCATTTTCAGTACCATGCAAGTAGCCCATTATCAAGTTCATTGATTGTTTGATAAATCAATTTTGATATTAAATTTATCTCTACTTTCAATTAGGTACTATTGTATAAACAACTGTTGTCATGCAAATGTAGGAAATCATTATTTAATAAAGGAATTTCATTTATGCCAATTATTCAAATCGATCATCATCAGTATTACGAGCATTGACAGATACTATACGTGTACCATACTGTACAAAAATATATCGTTATAGCTTTGACTTACTAAGCTTGCGGAATGCCGCACACAGCGCACCTGGCGCGAGGGGTTGGATTAGCAAAATTTGAAATATACTAGGGTTTTTCATTTCAATTCGTTAGACATTTAAAAAAAAAATTATTAGTAATGAATTCCGAAAATCAAAAAAGGGATTTGATCTTTTCGTCAAATTAGGAAAAAACAAGATTAGTGAGAACATATTATTTTGAGAAAATTAAGATTTTTAAAATAAAATTGGAAAATATTTAATACGTACCTGTTCTTTCAACGCCATAAATCAAGCTTAAATCCGCTTAAATGTTTAACAATGGGCCTGCTGTGAGGGCCATAACGATATACCTTTGGACATACTATACCTACATTTAAAAATTTTCTTGAACTACTACAAAGCTACAAAGCTGGAAGATAGGTATACTTACGTTCTTACGTTACGTAGTAAAACACATCTCAATTGTTATTAATTAAATTCATCATAAAATGTACAATAATTTGTGAATGGTGGTTCTGAAATGCGTAAATTAGCTTAGTTTATATTTAGTTTTGCACATAAAAATTCAATTTTAAAGTGCTCGCTCGCAGCGCCTTTTTTATGGTGTTTTTATGGCTGCTTTCTCTTTTCAATAACGAACCCCCTTCCCAGAGAAAATATCTAATAAATTAATTATAGAACAACAATTTCAAATCTGTCAACTGTCAATTTTTTTGTTTTGTTTAAGTTTACATGGCAGTCTGAAATTAGCCTAAATTGTTAATTTTTATTTCATGTTTATTTCGTGAAAGCAATTGATTTAACAACAAAGCTTATTCGATGCAGTTCTTTATTCTGAATATTTCTTGTATTTACACTTTTGCTCTAAAATCAATAGATAAAAACTTAAAAAAATATATTAACATTGTATTTCCTATTAGGCCAAAAACAAAGTCTACATCCAGTACATACAGGCTGTTTCAGATCGAGTTAAACAAAATTTAACAGCTTGTTCCTGAGATTATTATTATATTATAAGTATAAAATGTCAATGCACATAATATGTCCATAGTTCCTTCTGGATAACAAAATAAAAGAGATTGAAGTTTAATAAATAACACTAATTTTTTTAAATTTTTGTAATCAAGACACTTTTGACAAGCAAATAATTTTATTTAATTAATTCGTTTGTCATCTGTTATTTAGTGACATTTACAATAGGGTACTTAACACCTATGCAGATTTTTTTATATGTTAAACTATTTTTGAATCTAAGTTTGACGTATTTTTTTATTTTGCATAAATTTTATTATTACAGGAGAAAAAAATTATTGAAAATTTAGGTATTTTTATGTGACGTCACGTGTGCTTCGTATGTTTGGGTTAAGTTTCTACGTGCCGTCGTAGTGTTAGACGAAGACAGCTATACTTTTTTTGCTACGTATGTCTGTCGGGCAAAGGGAAAGTTTGTTTTTGTTGTGATTGTGTTGACAGTGACAATTTTGAAATTTTGAAGATATCAAAATAGATCCTCTGCGTGTTTTGTCTTTATTTTGAGATATAAGCGATATAAGTATTAATTTTACAACAATATTGTTTGTGCAAAGAGTAGTTTCAGGTAAGAAATAAAATAAACTTTAAAATCGCTGTCACTTTGACATTACAAAATAACTCCCTAACATCTCTCCCAAATAAAACATCAACGCACCTGCGGCTTATGGCTAGCACACGTGACGTCACATTAGAGGGGATGCTTTGAAGCATGTAACTTTTAAATCAATTTTTATAAACATTGGTAACATAATTGTTGATTTTTTTAACATTAATTATCTTCTTATAAGTCAAATATTGTACAAAAATAAAAATTTCTGCAATATAAAAAATGTTAAGTACCCTATTCGAGATTAAAAATGCATTTATTATGAGTTATAGAATAAAAAATACTAAATATAAATACTTAATATAATTTAAATAGTGCCCATTTAAATGTGTTGTCCACCCAAATAATTGGTTGTATAGGGAACAATGTTTTATATAAACAAAGTCAAACACTAAAGCCGGGATTACGATGGTTGTAACGGGACGGGATGTAACGCAATGTGACGGGAGGTAATGTAAACGTAAAGTCGTCTATTGGGTGCATGTCACTGCGCCAAATTGGCGTAATGTCAAATACCCGCTGTGTCCAATTGCCGCAATGTCAAATTGTCACTGTGCCAAAACGCATCCCCACCACTTACATACTTGTAATAACGTATGTCGAGAGACTACTGGCAATCGGGCATAGGTTTTGGTATTTACTACACTAACAAAGCTAACAAAACCGTACTAGAGCCCCACAAACTCGTCAAATTGCCTCTGTGTCGAAATAAATTTGCAGTAGTCTCTCGACATACGTTATTACAAGTATGTAAGTGATGGGGATGCGTTTTGGCACAGTGGCAATTTGACATTGCGGCAATTGGACACAGCGGGTATTTGACATTACGGCAATTTGACGCAGTAGCGTGTTCCCGTGTCTTCAAGGCTTTGCATTACGGTTCCGTCCCGTCACATGACGTAACACCCCTTCCCGTTACGACTATAGGATAGGATAGGATCACAAAAATTCAATTACATTCCCATATTTTATTATTTTTTCTCTTACCTCGTAATGACATTTACGGATATTTAAATGTAAACTAAAATGAATTACTGCGTTGGTTTAAATTATTGTACGGATACGATGAACTGCTGATAGAAAATACAGTTTGTTGCACCTGTAAAAATGATTTGGTTTTATTGTAAATAAACTATTTATTTTTGTACTTCAAAAATATTTTATCAAATTGGGTGGTCCAATGATTGGAGGTTTGTAATAAAAAACCCGACAATAGATATTAAATCTTAGATCATATAACTATTCTAGATACAAATATTACTATGTGAACGCCAAATAGAAAAATAAATATAAACGTTACAACGTTACAATAATAGTTATTTACTTTACAAGTGGGCAAAGTAAGGAATTATCCACGAGGGAAATCTTAATTGAGTGAGATAACTTTCTCGAGTGGGTCATTCCTTTTTGCCCACGTGTGAAGTATAACGTTTTATCCAACACCTCTTAATAACTGCTTAAATATTTTAAAAATATTAAGTTTCAACCTAAAACATCGTTTCTATGGTGACTTCCAACACGTAAAGTAACAATTTACCCACAAGTGGGTATAATTTTGATCAAAGCTACTTGTGGGTAATTTTTTACTTTGCTTGTTTAAAATCACCATAGTTATGATGCTTTTATTAAGAGGTGTTGGATAATGGTAATTTATATCAATAGATTTTATGATCGTAATGCTGAGGGGACATGAAATTGGCAGTAATTTTAAATATATATATATATATATATATATATATATATATATATATATATATATATATATATATATATATATATATATATATTTTCAATTGAAAGATTACACTTCAGGCTATGTCCCCTTAGTGTTATTTTTTGAAATTTTCACTTTAGATTTTTTAAATATTTTATCTTCAAAGTTCTTCAAGTTTTACTAACTTTGGAGCTTACAAAAACTTAAAATTAAAAAAAAAACGGTACTATACCAACCAGGAGACATCTTTTATCTTTAAATTTAAAAAAGAGCAAGCAAATCGAACCAAAATTAGAGTCAATATCATCTCCCCTCCTCAACTAGAAAAATTTTTTACAATATTTTATACGTCGATTTTCACTGGAAATTTCTATGATCTCAAATTTATTATAATTGTTTTTTACCTTCCGCTTACCTGTAAAGGAAGGTAGGTATTGGAATCATGCAAAAAATCGGGTAGTGAGTTTTTAGTGGATGAGCACGAATTAGGGTCCTTACAACTCATTTTTGATAGTTTCACGATGATGTCTGTGTGTATGTGTGTGTGTGTGTGTGTGTGTGTGTGTGTGTGTGTGTGTGTGTGTGTGTGTGTGTGTGTGTGTGTGTGTGTGTGTGTGTGTGTGTGTGTGTGTGTGTGTGTGTGTGTGTGTGTGTGTGTGTGTGTGTGTGTGTGTGTGTGTGTGTGTGTGTGTGTGTGTGTGTGTGTGTGTGTGTGTGTGTGTGTGTGTGTGTGTGTGTGTGTGTGTGTGTGTGTGTGTGTGTGTGTGTGTGTGTGTGTGTGTATGTGGTCAAGGCCGGAGTGTATGTCGGATAACTCAAATACGAATTACCCAAAAATTTTGATATTTGGTATTTAACATTTGTATATAAATTGGAAGAGCTCATTAGATTTTAGTACAAATATCTTCATCGGAAGTGATATGTTTTGAAGATTGAAAAGGTCAAAATTGTATATAATAAATTTGGATAAATATAGTATTTATTTGTAATAAGAATAAGAGGAAAAGTTATTTGCTATTTACGTTATAAAAAAATTGTCTTTATATCTGGCAGCATTAAAGATCTGCAGTAAAATTTAATTTAATCAAATAAAACGTTGAAATCTTGTAATCCATGTTCGGTTGATTTTTACTTCCTTGTACGGAGTTAGGAAGTATTGTAATCGCGAAAAATTTCGGTTTTCAGATTTTGATGGAAATATCCGTTTTGACCTTTTCTGAATCCATTATGACTAGTTTCGTCGTGACGTCTGTACGTACGTATGTACGGACGTATGTGTGTCGCATAACTCAAATACGGTTAGACGTAGAAAGTTGAAATTTTGTATTTAGGACTGTTATAGCATCTAGTTATGCACCTCCTATTTTTGGTTTCAATCTACAAACCGGAAGTAGTAAATTTTTAAAAAAAATCGATAAATATTTAATTTAAGACAAATTTTTAAATTTTAAATGAAAGATTATGTGATTATTACCTACAATCGGTATTTTATAAATATTTTTGTATCTGGTATCATTTAAGAATAATTAAAGTATATATTTATAATTTAGTATTTCGGTATCTTGTAGTCCATGATCGATTAACATTTGTTACTACGTAAAATTTAATTGTTTATGACATGACAGTGACAATAGTAAAATATGCTTTATATCTTCTTCTGCAGTTTAAATAAAATGACTAACATATATTTGTGAGTATACTAGTATAATAAGTTAAAATAATTTTTTATATTATTCTACATTTTAGTTATTAAGAAAAGTATGAACAAACAAGGCGTACAAGGAAGTCATGTGGTGTCCACGTCAGATTTTTGTTTTTGAGTAAAAATTATTGACAGGTGAGACGGGCGACAAGTTGGCATACTAGCGCTATATAAGTCATAAGTAAGATATTAAATGTAGTAATTGAATTGAACGGAGGATGGCTTCAATACAAAAGAGTTTTCCTGTGAATGAATCTTTTTTATTCAGGTGATTCAAATTTCTGTGTTTGAATATTTTAGTTTTTATTTGTATATTTTAAATGTATGTATACATTTTTATGTTTATAAGTCTAGATATGGCGGAAGGTTGTGTGATGGCCACGACAGATTTTTTATTAATTGTTAACATCAAAATATTGAAATTTATCCATTTTTTTATTTTGATGTTTCAATAAATCAGATATCTTAGGAAATATCGTCAGTAATACTCAAGACAATAACATTTTTATTGACGTTATTAAAAAAAACTAATAAATTTCAATATTTTCATGTTAGAAATTAATAAAAACAATTATAATAAATTTGAGATAATAGAAATTTCCAGTAAAAATCGACGTATTTGAACCTTTTCGGAGCAGTCTTGGCTTTTAACAAGTTACATCACCATCACCATGAAGTTAATTTTGTTCCAAGAAACAAGTCCATTCCGTTGTAGTAGACTAATTTAAAGCTGAATAATCTTTTACGTCACTCGGGGGACGAAAGCAGTGTTTTCCTCTTGCTAACGGAGGGAGGGAAGCGAGTTTTCCCTCCCGCTCGGGAGGACCGTACTTGTTTTCCTCCCGGGCGGGAGGAAAACACCGTTTTCTTCCCGGTACTGGCGGGAGGAAAACATTGCAAGAAAGGTGATTTCGAGGCCCTCGTGACGTAAAATATTGTGTGTCCCACGGGAGGGAAGGCTATTCCTCCCTTGGGCGACGCCGGCGCGCTCGCTCGGGCCGCCGCTTGGCCCGCGGGAGTAATAACAATTACTCCCTTGGGCGAAGACGGCGCCCTCGCTCGGACTCGCCTGCGGCTCGCCTTCGGCTCGGGTCGCCGCTTCGCCCGCGGGAGTAATAGCTATTACACCCTTGAGCGAAGCCGGCGCCCTCGCTCGGACCGCCGCTTCGCCCGCGGGAGTAATAGCACGCTTCCCTCCCTATGTGCACAAAATACTATTACTACTTGCCAGTCATTTTTCGCAATAGAATAACTTCTTCATTAACTAAAAATAAATTTATAATTACCTGTGCATCCAATGAACTAGTTTTCTGTCGTATTGCCCTGTAGTGCAAGTATCCAGCAATAGCTATCGATAATAACAATGTCACAATAATAATAATAGTTGGAATAACAACAGTCTCGATCAAAGATGAATTATTTGTAGTTGAATTTTCTTCTTCATTTACATCATCTGCATTCAGGTATAAAAACGTACCAGCTGCATTGAAAGTGTGACTACCACTGACATGACACGTATAGATCCCAGAATCAGTTTGGGAGACATCTTGCAAAACTAAAGTTGAAATAGAAGACTCTATGCTGTGATTCTTCGAAATGTTGTTGAAATTAAATTTCCAAAATATTCTAGACGTGAAACAATAGTTACATTGTAGCTGAACAGTTTCGCCAACTTTAACGCAGTAATGATTTGGCATTTTTGGAAAAAAGTCATCTATTAATTGAGAAAACTGTTTTCCAGTTAGTTCTTTTGGAGTTTCGCATGTAACTGGGTGTAAGAAATGTTCTACTGCATAATCCATAAAGGAACATAATTTTTTATCACAATGAAACGGGTTTCCGTAAAAAGAAAATTGCTTTAAATGTTTTTTATCATCTGTTATTTTAATGTCTATAATTTTTAATTTGTTATTTTGTAAATCTACTTCAGTAATCGATGGTAAATTCACAAAACATCCTTCTTCTATAGCACTTATATCGTTGTTTGCAAGAATTATATTTTTTATCTTTTTCAAATTAGCAAACAAATTTTTTTGAAGACGAGTAATTGAATTATTGCACACAGTAATTCCTTCTATTTGCGAAAGATCGTTGAATACACCATCTGGTAAAGATTTAATGTGGTTCACCATTAAATATAATTGTTTTAGTTTTGTTAGGTTTCTAAATGCATTTTGTTCTATTGTTTCTACGGCATTTTTACCAAACATAATTTCTGTTAAGTTGAAGAATGATGAGAAAATTTCGTTCTTTAGAATTGGAAATGATTGTTCTAAAAAAATATAGTTAAGTTCATAAATCTTAAAACAAAAATTACGTAGTATTAAATTTCATATTTATAGGTACTGCCATGTTTATGAAAAAAATTGTTAGAGTTAGTCCAGGCAAAATGCTACAAATTTCGCCAAGTTATAAAAAATTATGTAACATTCAAGATTCCGATGAATCCCGAGAAAGTGTGCTGGAGCCGCCATATCGAAAAAAAGGTTTTAAAAAAAAACTCGGTAACAGTCAATTTTACGGTAAATATTGTTATTATAATATTGTAGCTTATAAAATTTCCTGCAAAAGATGCTATAACTCCTTTACATAGAAGTAACAATTTACGAGAAAAACGAGAAAATATATTTTGGTAGCACGAAGCTAATTAAATCATGCCTTAACTTTAACTTTGTTTCCTGACACAAAAACGGCTGTAACCTTCCGTCCTTGACAACGGAATTAAATATGAAAATTAATCCCTTGGGATCAAATTCAGAACCATAGTCCGTAATAATAAAGACTAAAAAGGAGTTTTACTCCCTTTCTGTATTAGGAAGATATACAGTGAGTTAATTTTAACGTGAAACATGGGCTTTATCATATCCATGTTTACGCATTTGACAGCAATGTATTAGAGCGTTCTTTTTAAAATGAAACGTAGGGAATCAATTTGACTGTATTATTCTTGAACAATATCACATATTTGGCAGGGACGGCGCCAGCCCAAAATATTCGGGTGGTTCAAACCGGGGCCAATAGTTTTTCTGGTGGGCCCGTATGAAATAGTAAATTGCGTTAAAAATTGCTTTTATTTATTTATTTAATATATAACAAAAAATAAATTAAAAATGATTCTTATTTAAAACAAGAACATTTAAAAAAACTAAGTAACATTTATTCACAATTTCAGGATAAAAATTATACGATATAATACTACAATACTACAAACTATTTTTATTTATTTAAGTTTAGGATTTCGACCAGTTGGTCACTAATCCATGTACATGTGAGAAATCTATAGGTTTCTTAGTATATTTAATTACATTTTATTTATTAAATCAATATCTGTTAGGAAATTTATAAGCTTCTTTATGTTCTCTGGGCTGTTGTTTAATGCTTATACTGATAACAAATCAAAGAGTTTTGAAAAATGTTGCTTCGTGATCGTGATAACTATAGTGCGGATTACCTATATACATTTGAATATATTGTATTATTGTGCATATTGGTATTTTTTTACAAATGCATATTTTGTATCTTTTAACCCCAAATTTCAATTTTTTTTAACTTTGAAATATATAAAATTTATATTTGTTCAAAATTTGATACCACCTACAGTAATTTTTACATTTATTCTAATTCTAATGGTATATAAGTTCACAAGTCGTACCTATTCGTATTTGTTTAATATTGTGCATATATATTGAGCATATTTTAGTCTTATTTCAATGCATGTTTCATGCATATTTTAATCACATTTTTCTGCATATAATCCGTACTCTAATGATCACTGATCAGTACATCATAATATAGTATCTCCCTTTTAATTTTTATTCTGAGGTTGTGAAATATTGTTTTAGGTAAAAACCTATACCCAGGGGCGAATTGGAACTTAAATTTTTACCGGGCTTTAAAGTAATCAGCATCAATTTATTGTACAGGCCCTGGTGTTAGAAATTAGCGCCGCAGGCGAAAACATTTGTTGGGTTCAGGGCCGTACGCTATCTATTTATACGGAGTCTTATTATATTTCTCTCGACCTCTCAATCGACTCAATATTGGATCGGCCCACCGGTAGATCTTAGCCAGTCCTCCTCTGCGCCTACCTGGTACATACGTAGATCATAAAATTGGATTTTAAAATTAATTTCAGATTTTCATGGACTTCAGCGAATTTATTGAATATAATATTTAAATATAAAGTTTTTGCTAAACAATTTTCTATTGCTATTGTTGAGTTCGATAACAGAATGTATAACTTTGAAGTTTTTTTAAAATTAAATTATTAGGTATTTAATAAATTAATTAATAATGTATGACAATGTACCTACTCGCAAAGCATTAATATTTTAAAAATTTACATTTAATTTTCTCGGATGGCTTAACAATAAAAACTTTATTTTCTTATTTGGAATTGAGCGAGTGGGCCACAGGATGGGCCCAGAACTTTTAGGGTGGGCCCGGGCCCTCCTCTGGCGCCGTTCCTGATATTTGGGCAGCTGCAATAATTTCAATAAGAGACGCATAAACTTTTAATTTTTCGTATTTCCAGGTAGCAGCAGTTTATCCAGGAAACAACATTTGAATTTGTTAATTGGAGTCAAACTGATGCTACCTGTAAATACGATGTAGGTATAGTTTAAACAATTAAAAGTTTATGTTGAAAGCGTCTCTTGGAACTATTACACCTGCCCAAATATGTTATATTGTTCAAAAATAATACAGTTAAATTGATTCCGTATTTTTCATTTTAAAAAGAACGCTCTAATACATATTGCTGTCAAAGTCGTAATCATGGTTATGAAAAATCCTATGTTTCACGTTAAAATAAACTCACTGTATATTGGTCAAAAATCACTAAGTAGTTATTATTACACACTAACTCAGTACTACTAAAATAATTTATAACATGGCGAAACTAAGAACAAATAATAAAAATAGATGAAAAGCAGTAGGTATATATTTAATAATTATTTTTGTATCTAGGACAAAAAGTAAAAAGTTAAGCAAGCTGTTTACAGCCGAGGCATTTAGCCGAAATCAGAATTACTTGTGAGTATATTTTAATAATCATTTTTGTCTTGGGATAGGCACATACAAAATTTAATTTTATACTCTATTTTTTGAGAGCTGTGTTTAATTTAAGGAAATATCATTGTATTGAAAAAATGACAAATGACCGCAACTTATTTATTTATTTGAATTTGCAATGACTTGTTGTACTTATAAGTAGAGTGCGGATTATATGCATTTGCATAATATATTGTATTATTGTGTAGTTTTTTTTTTACAAATGTTTTCATTTCATACAAAACTAGATCAAAAATTGTTTAATTTTTTTGCATATTATGCATACCTATATCAATATTTTTTACATATTTTTGCGTAAGTATATATATTATAAATGCATATAACTGCATATATTTTATACTTTTTAAACCAAAATTTAAATTTTTAAAATTTGGTACAAAATTTCTATTCGGGATACTTATATCGTTAATATATAATCAAATTTGTAAACAGTGGCTCAAGTAATGTATGCCGCTCATTTAAAAAATGGTTTGATAATTTACATTTATTTTAAAGGTGAATGTTGAAAGAGAAGTGATATTATTTATGCAGGTACACAAGTCGTAATCCAGAAATTAAAGTTTGTTTTGTTTATTTTATGTGATATTCTTGTGCAATATGACAAAATGTAGTTTATTTTGCTGATTTTATATATAAATTGTAAGTTACAATGAATAAAATTTAGTTGCATATCTGCAAATATTTGTAAAATATTGCATATTTATTTCATTTTGTGCATATATTGGCCTTATTTCAATGCATATTGCACGCATATTTCAATCACATTATCCTGCATATAATCCGCACTCTACTTATAAGACGTACTTTAAAGGGCTAAGGCATTTAAAGTTTGATTTTGCGGATCAGTACAAACAGTCAAAAAATTGTAAGTAATATTTATAATGAACGAAGATAAAAACTATTATAAATTTCTGTAAAATAAAAACTTACCACGAAAAAATAGTTCATTGATGTCTTTTGGTATTGTGTCTGGTATTTTTGTAAGCACCAGATTAATTTCTTCAGTACAATAAGCTACCTTTGATTCATTATCCCAGTCACTAATGTTACACTTACATGGGTAACAAAGAAACTCTAATTCATTTGCTATTATAAATGGCAAAAGAAAAATCGTCGACGATAATAACAAATACATTTTGATACTACGCTATCTGCCGAGTCCCGGCATATGGTTTGAGATTTTGACATTCGACGATAGGCCTAATTAATATGGTTATCAGTTTATCGCAAAAATAAAAGCTCAAATGAAGAGCTTATTAATATTTTTATTGGTATAAAGTATAAAATAGATTTAATATGGGTTAATCCCAAAAACAATAATTATTAGTTTGGAGTCTAACAAAAGTAATAAATATAATAATTACATTATGTAAAACAAAATTTCAATCTACGATCTAACTGAATTCACCGAGATTTTACACTGGCGGTAGGATTTCAACTTTTCAGCAGTGTAAAGTTAAGCGACTTAAGCGGCCCGTCTACGTTCTTTTCGAATTCCTAGAATACTCTCGATTTTACTTTTTTTCTATTCCACTGTATTCTCCACTACTACGGCTGACTAAAACCAGCTTAAAACTTGCAATGCAATGTCATTTTGAAGTTGAAAAATACTGTAAAAGTGTTTTTGTACTAATCACCTAGGAAATGATATATTAAGCACGTAATTGTCAATCGGAAATGTCAATTCCCAGTGTAGTCAATCGGGAAAAGTGCAAAGAACACTGGCTTTTCTAGATATTTCAGAGTGAAATCATCTTAAAAATAATAAAATTTAGTTTATAAAGTGTTACTTCCTGGAATTATAATTAATGAAAATTATCAAGACCACCGAAAACCGCCAATATTTAAAAATAAAACGTATCTGTCGGTAGTAGTGAGTAGAAAAAGCATCGTAACCTCAAATTTAATGATCAGACTACAAATACAACTTGAATGTATTTGATTATAGTTTTATTCGTTACAAAAAAAACATTGTGCAAACCTCTTGCGGGAAGCATTCGCATAAATGAAACCCTCGCTTTGCTCGTTTTTCAAATACCGATCATGTGGAATAAAAATCTTCCCGCATTTGGTTCGTCAATAACAATTTTGTACTCATAACCTAGGAAATGACATATGAAGCACGCAATTGACAATTTTGATGAATTATTCCCACGATTTTCATGTATTAAAACCCATAAACACCATCGATATATACAAATTTTGAAATAAATATGTGCGACTAGCCATCTGTCGGGTAGTAGTGAGTAGAAAAAACATCGTAACCTCAAATTTAATGATCAAACTACAACAAACTACAATTTGAATCTATTTAATTATAGTTTTATTCGTTACAAGAAATATTGTACAAATCTCTTGCGGGAAGACAACATCCCAGCATTCGCTTCGCTCGTGTTTCAAAAAACCGCTCATGTGGGATAAAGATCTTCCTGCATTTGGTTCGTAAATAACAAACTATTTCTTTGCGAGTAAGGCGGCGGTCTCACTGAACGAGTAGCATCAATCGTTTGCTGTCGAGTAAATTTCAAACACATGTATTGTAATGACGTACGTCGCACTGAACGATCGTTTTGTGTCGAGTGCGGTCGAGCAGTTTGTTTTTCAAGTTGGTTTGATTTTTACTCGACGCTCGATGCTGCTCGATGCCTTCACGCATGCGTACATGCTCATAACCTTAAAATTTTGCTTACTATCTGTCATTCCAAATATACAGTTAGTGCAAATACGTAAATATCTAGATAATGACAGTAATAACATATAAAAACAATGGTAAATATCCACTTTAGATGTTCCAAAAATGCACAGAGAATAATTTATGTTTTACGTAAAATGTTACCAAATGATCTATACAACTCGACCAGTGGGACCAGATCATCGATTTTTAAACGACACGACATGAATCGACGCTACATGACACGATACGACTCGATCAGTGGGACTGCTGCCTACGAGTAAACTGTTAGTTTATTATTGACTTTAATGTAATGTTTTTAAAAACGGTGGGGGGGCAAAGGGTTGAATTAGTTTGGTGCCACATTAACTTACAGGACCGTAAAGATAAAATTGCAAACTTTTCAGAATCCAAAGGTTCAACGATTTTGGTACGAAAAGAGTCAAGTTATGGCCCAAAAGGCGCAAAATGCAACTTTTTTGAAAAATTCATAACTTCACGCCAAATCATCGCAGGTACTCAAAATTTTCTGGAATTTACAGGATAATGAATGAACTTTCTCGCTCTTTTGGTAAATTGTGTCCACAATTAGCACACCGTGCGAGCTGTCAAAGTTGGACATTTTTTGACATCAGGGACATTTTTTTCATAGGGGCTTGGGAGAGGGTGGAATCGATTTGGCATCACATTGACTTCAAAAACTTCAAACTTTTTAAACTCAAAGATTCATCTCATTTCGACTAAAAGCAACCGAGTTATGGCATACTCTGAATATTTGCCATTTTTGGTGCATATTCAAGTGTTGCTTTTTTTTCCTCAAGTGTATAATATGCTGAATTGAGGAAGAAGCGTGATCGAAAGACGGCAATTTTAAAAAATGGAACATTTTGCGTTTAAATTATTATTTCATAATTTTTAAAGGATATTTCTGAAGGCGGTTAAAAGTTTTATCTATAAATGCATGTTTTTTGAAATTATCTGAAAAAATCTGATGTGGCCAGCACACGACCTCTCGCCTAACTCTGCTTATTGTATTAATCAAATAAATAGTTTTACCTACATTTTAATAGTTTCATGTTCATGTAATATGCAAACAATAATGTAAACCAAGATGCAAGCAAAAGATGTCAACTGTACTGTCACTCTGTCACTGTCATAATAATACGAATTTTGTGTAGTAACAAATTTCATTCGATCATGGACAACAAGACATTGGAATTTCAAAAAAGTAGAATATTAATAAATTGTACTTTATTTTATTGTTAAATACTACCAGATTTACCACATTGTATTTAAAATTAACTGTACCCATAAATAATTATATTTTCTTTTATTTTTAAATAAATAATGTATCAATTTATTATTATTATTATTAAAAATCATCACATAATTCATACATACATTGTCAAATTATCGTAGTCTCGTGTTGGCGCTGCTAAAAGAATACGATAATTTGACAACAGTGTAGCCGAAAAGGGTGGAGCCAAATGAATAAGAGAGAGATGTAAAATGAAACAGAAGATTTTACACCATAATAACAAAGTTTATATTGTACCACCCCAAATTGGGCTAACAACAGATTCCACTGTTGCCACCAATATGTACCTCCCAAATTGGGTGTACAAATAATAAGTTGTTGGGTCCTTGTCGAGACTGGGAAACTAGTATCAATTAATACTCAAAGGTTACAAAAGTATAAAAGTATATTTAATGAATAATAATAATAATATAATAACAATAATAATAACATCTTACGTTAACCCTTATCTCTATGCTGTCACATACTGGAATCGGAACGCAACTGAATTGGAACTACCTATTACCCTATCTGTATCTTATTTATACTCATGTACAAGTCCTTAGTCAGCAAAACTAGTATTAGCAATACAAACATATTTATTTATATTTATTTGGTAACTCTGACCTAGTAAACTAATGACTGACGTCGCACATACTTAATTGTGATGACTAGGACTTGCTACATACCTCCCAGCTTCAGAAATTTGCTTCCTGAAAGGGGCACAATTTCCTTAAACTACACTTAGTGTCTCCTAGGACCATAACACTTCACACTTTTTCTGTATTGAGGGAGACGTCTTCTTCAATGAATCGTTAAGAGCCGGACTCCTCCTTCCTTGATTTGGTATATACCCATCTGGTTGCTCTGCAGAACTCTATCTCTGAGGGTGGTCCCGCATTGGCTCTTGTCTCGGGTCTCGCTTCAATATTGGATGCTAGTGTCTGGTCTCGTTCTTAAAACACTAACAAAAATAAATTAACTTTTAACTAAGCTATCTATTAATTCCTTACGCCCGATTCCATTTAACAACTAAACTTTAGAAATATCACAAAATTAATTTAATTTAAATCCAAAAGTAATCAATAAAATACGATCAAAATTGAAAATTAAGTATGAAACGAAATAATAGTAAAATTTATAAATGCAAACAACGTTTTTTTTTTTTAATTGGGTAGTAATACTCTGTTTTTCGTGCAGCCCTCAAACCATTTACAAACTTTATTGTCACACCTATCTGTGCACAATTTCACAAATTTAAACGTATTATATTGGCCCGCCTGTAACTTGTACATTAGCTTTATACCGCCAAAAAATCTATAATACCGTTTTCGTCAATTTAAATTCCTCTATCACATTACGCTTAGCGCTTAGCTTGCGTTTTTTCAGAATTTAAGAGTAAAATTCTCTTGCAAATTTTACTTCAGCGCTGAGTTCTCCTGACTCATGTGGAATCATTTACCACACATTGTTGTCACACAACCCCTGTGTACAACTTTAAAAAAATACTACTCACGTACTCACGATTCCTTCGTGTTTCTTCACAAACACCTCGGTTGCTTGGCTGTCACTTCAATTGTCATCTTAATTATTACCCTTATTGTTGTTATTCATATTTAGGCTCTATCATCCAATCGTGACCGGGATTGATCAGATCTTGATCACTGATATGACGTATTACCTTAAATACTTGCATTTTCGCAGTTCTTGACCTATCTCTCTCTACGTCATCGGTCTGTTCTACATTGTCATGTGTGATTACATCATTTTGTGTCGTTGCGTTAATATTTTTGCTGTTCTCAGCAATTTAGTCTTATCGTTGTTACGTGTTTCATAATATAAAATTTTTGTAATGTTATAAATTAAACATCGCGATTAATTCAAGTTACAACAAATCAATGATTGATAAATTTAAAGTAAAAATTTGGTATGTTTTTTAAGCACAAAATTTTAATGTTTTTTTTTCAATTTTAAAAATAAATTGTGTTTATATGTGACAACATAAATTTTTACACTTACCAAATGAGTCCCAATTCCTTACGCCCCGCCAGTGGTAACAGCATAGACACAATTTAAAACAATAATTTCAAAAACAAAAATCTTAATTAATCAAAATCACTCAGTCTACGGTTTCAAAATAGAATAACCAAATATTTCCATATATCTTCATATTTCTCGTTAAATTCACTTACTGCCATAGCCATAACACATGGAAATTTTTCTGAGTTAACAATTGTTCAATTCCTTACACCCAGCATAATCATCACCTGCATAACTCACATTAAAATTTTGATTGTCACAAGTACCACTAATTTTGAAATTGAATACTATAAATTCTTACTAAATTTTGAAATAAATACTACATTTTGAAATGGAATACTAGTCTCCCGCGAGTGAAACCAAATACAAGTGTATCGGCCATTCTGGTCTGACAAAAGCTCCTCAAAACCGCTGCCACCAATATGTACCACCCCAAATTGGGCTAACAACAGATTCCACTGTTGCCACCAATATGTACCTCCCAAATTGGGTGTACAAATAGAAAGTTGTTGGGTCCTTGTCGAGACTGGGAAACTAGTATCAATTAATACTCAAAGGTTACAAAAGTATAAAAGTATATTTAATGAATAATAATAATAATATAATAACAATAATAATAACATCTTACGTTAACCCTTATCTCTATGCTGTCACATACTGGAATCGGAACGCAACTGAATTGGAACTACCTATTACCCTATCTGTATCTTATTTATACTCATGTACAAGTCCTTAGTCAGCAAAACTAGTATTAGCAATACAAACATATTTATTTATATTTATTTGGTAACTCTGACCTAGTAAACTAATGACTGACGTCGCACATACTTAATTGTGATGACTAGGACTTGCTACAATATTAAGCAGAAAAATCATATATTAACACATTAAAACATAGTTTATGTTATATATTTAACAAGTTTATGCTATAATACATGAAATATTAAGTTTGCAATGAATTATGCTTATTTTATTATGTTTTAATTTTGATACAATTGGCGCCTCCACCAAAAACTCATACTCGAAAATTTTGACCCATTACAAATACCTCTCATATAGAATATGAGGCGAGAGGTAAAAATTGAAGCAATTGAATGAAAGAGATGTACAAAATTTTGTACATAAATATTTAAAAATATTATAAATATTAATATTATTATAGTCAGAAAAAATCGTTCCGCGGCCCTTGACTAAAGTAACTCATTATTGTAGGATTTCTTAAAAAGTATATAACTCAAAATCTAAACTAGTATGGACGACACTAGTCATAAAAACGAAAATTTACGACTTGCAAACTAATAAACATCCGTAACTGTTGACGTTGTTCGTGTGAATTCAGAATTCAGTTTTATCACTCCTCTATTATCTTCGCTGGCAGTCGTTGTGTTATTTAGGGACGGTTCGGTTGGCATCACTGCCCGTGCTGTCTACTGATGAGAGCTACAGGTGTAAACGGCTGTGTGACGCGGGGTTGTAAAGTATTTTCGGATGCCGCCGACAGCGCCGCCAGCCCTAACAATCAATCTCAATCTGAAGATCAATTCAACGAGCACGCGATGAGAAATCAGAAAAACGCATGGGAATTCATTCTTGTGAGCTAAACAAAGGGGAAATGCGGGTTTAGAAAAGGATTGTTATTATTAGAGCTAAAAATTATACGTGTTGTGACGTTGTGAGATGTGTCTGATTTCTAAGGAGAGCTCTGTAACAATGCGCAATATGATTTAGATCTAATTTTAATGAGTACCTAATCAACATCTTCGAAATTTATTATATTTACTTCTCCCACGTGTAGATGGCTTAAGTTAGTTTTATATATGGATCCTTTGTCTTCAAGCATAAGTGCATTATACTGTTCGGTTATTATTGTTTATGCTTGAAGATAAATGTGTTATTACAATTGGTGATCCATACACGCAGTTGTATCAAGAAGCATGAGAAAAGATTTAAGTAACGATAGTCAGTGGGTGATCGTTCGGAAGTTCAGACGCTCGAGAAAATGTATTCTCGAGCAAAGTTTAAGTTTCGACTAATTACGAAGAGTCAGTGATCGTCTGACTCAAATCGGTACAGAGACGGATTTTGCTGAGAGAGTGTGTGACTCTATATGTCGAACAGATTGTAGTTTAGTGTTTTCTTTTATATCGCTTTGTATACTTAGTTTTAGTTCAATGTTTTTATTAATTAAATAAATAGTCTAGTTTTCGTGAAAGTGTGTGTCATATTGTTTGTGTTTATGTGTTCATGTATGTTTTGTTAGTTTTGCAAATCCTGTCATATGTGTTTTTTAAGTAATCGGCCAGTAAGAAAAAGTTTAAGCCCGTTCCAGAATCATCCACAGCATCAATCCGATCTGCCTTTGCAATCCTTCCTTTTTTTCCATTATTTTATTACAGCTCGCAATGAACCGGAACGGACCGAAACGCTGTTCCATTTCTGGTTATAATTTTTTAAGATTTATAGTTTTACTTATAAATTATTTTTTCAATACCTGCACCGAAAACGGCACCTTTCGTGCCTATTATTAGGGGCGAAAGTGAGGTAGGTATGTAAAAATTCTTAGCGGAATACGTGTGTATATTTATTAACAAATTATGGCAATATACAGGTTGGTGGAGGTGAAATGCGAACATAGGGAACATACCTGACAATCGAACTTTCAGGCCAGGTATATTGATATATTTTATAGTAGTGTCACAAAACGAACAAATGTGAATTTGTGTGGCAAATAGAGTAATCAATAACATAAATAATAATAAAATCTGAGAGTGCATGTAAACTTTCTCGTTCTTCTCGTACACATAAATTATTATGCAGAAGAATATTTTAATGAAAATAAAAATTTCAATAATATGACAGCTACTTTGACATTGACAGTACTTATTCCACGTATATCAAGATGCCTAGCATGATAAATCCATTGTAATATATTTCCCTATATTCGCATTTCACCTCCACCAACCTGTATACATTAATTAACCTTAAACGGAAACTAATAATCTTAAGGGACTCGTCAACCTTTTTTCGAATTCCTAAAATACTCTTGATATTACTTTTTTCTATTTTACTCTCTTCCCCACTACTACGGCTGCCCGAAACCAGCCCGAAACTCGCACTTTGAAATTGAAAAATACTGTTAACATGGCTCAGTATTCCCATAATAACTTTTGTATTTTCTAAAGAAATTAAATAAACCAAAAATTATTCGAAAAAGGAAGGTTAGCTGTAGGCTTCTTGGTTTTTAATTTTTTCTTTCCATTTATAATGACCGAAAAAAATCATATCAAATCGTATCAAATCATTACAAAAAACTTAATTTTTAAATATTTTTTACTTCAAATTCCTAGGCCAAAGACAAAAAATGATAACTAGAAGCATTAAGACATCCGTTATTAATACACTCATATATGTAAAAGCATCATATATTTCAATTATAACTAAAGTAAACGTGCGAGAGGCGTACACCTCTGTAAAAAAATTTGAAACGTCAAAACAAAATGTCACGCGGAATAAAATATTATATGCACTACGTGCATCATTAATGTTTATAGCCCTCGGGCGATTTACAGACCCTCGGGCCAGTAGCCCTTGGACATTTTAAGCATGACGCTCTCGGATGAGCATATAAACATCATCATGATGCCCTTGATACATACTACATAACTATTTCTACTAGAATTCTTTTCCCAAAAGCTTAAATTTGAAACCGCACACTCGATAGTATTTTAATAAAAATGAAAAAAGGTCAGTATATAAAGTTGGTACAACTATGTAGTTGAATAAAGCTTATTAACGAACTTGAAGTCAGTCGAAAATTCTGACGCGTTTTTTAGATATTCAACATTCAGACAGACCCACAAGATCCACAGACACACACAGACAGACTTTTTTTAAACCATGATATTTGGGTTCAGAAGGATCTAAATCTCCGAACTGTCGAAAAATCACGATTACAATACTTCCCTACATAGGTCAGGGAAGTAATATAACATGTCTAAAAACATTGACATTTTCATGAAACTTTCATGAAACGTTGAAGTATTGACTCTTGGCTTTCAGTTCTGAATAGAAACATGTTTGTGAAAACTTAGATTGAAAACCGGATGTGATATTTTAGTATGCCCTGGAATAGATAATTAAATAAATTAAATAAGAAACAAAGAAAGTCAGTACACGGTCGCTCCAGCGTCATTTTCAAAAAAATAAGGACCAATGCCGCCACGAGCCCAAAACCGCACCAAACTGTCACTCGTTTTGAATAGAGAGGTTTTCAGACTATTTCTCTAGGGTTTTCAGACCCCTAAATGCGGCAATTTTGTTTATTGACATAGCCATCAAGGTGAAAACGGGTCTCGTCACTCAAAATGATTTTCTTTAAAAAAAACGGCATCATTTGCTTGCATTTCTAATCCCCAGTCATCGAACGTATGCCGTTGTCCATGCGGTCTGCCAGTGGCGTAACTATAGGGTGGCAGGGCTGGCAAAATGCCACGGGCCCCGCGGAGGCTGGGGCCCCGGCCCGAGCTCAGAAGTAACCTAACATTTTTAACAAAAAAATTTTAAAAATTATAAATTTTAAAGTACTTAAAATTAAAATTAATTAAAGTGAGACACAACTAGAGACCATGTATGTATTGGACATCATTATTAATCAACTCGTTAATCAACTGAAATCGCGTGAAATTGTTTTCAATTTCAGTGTTTTGCAACCTGCCACTTTGCAAAATTTAAATGACACTAATCACTTTAAAAAATCTCTAAAATTTATTGATATATATAAAAAAGACATATCTGAATCATTTGCCAGGGAAATTGTCAGTTTTCAGTCCACCTTTAGAGACGAAATAGAGAACTTGCTGATTTATTAATAATAAAGAATCATTTTATGTCGTGCAGCTTTTCTGAAGTATGTACTGCATTATTGTTATTTGTTACAATTCCTGTGACTACAGTTAGTGCTGAAAGATCATTTTCGAAACTAAAATTAATAAAAACCAATTTAAGAAACTTAATAATGAGACAAGACAGGCTACGTAACTTGGCTATTCTGTCTATTGAAAATTCTATGGCCCAATCTTTGAACTTTGATGACGTTATCGATACTTTCTCGGAGGAAAGAATTTTATTAACTAATATCTTGTAAAGATTAAATTTTTATTTCATAATAAATATGTAATAGGTACCTAGGTTTTTGAAAATAAAATGTATTTGATATTTAACAAAAATGCACATAATATTAGTAATTCCTACTGTTGGATAACTGATTTATAAAAATTTAATTACAACGTGACGATTTTTACTGGGGCGGGAGGGGGCCCATCCAATAAATTTGCCACGGGCCTCAGATGGTATAGTTACGCCACTGCGGTCTGCTTACCTTAATTCTTGTGTTAGCTGGACTTTGTAAGCCTTTAGACCAAGATCTATGTGCATTGGCGCCGCCAAGGGCGGCAAGAAGGAGCAGTGACCCCCTCCCCCCGAAAATGACCGAAAGTATAAGAGACCTGGAAGTATACATCGAAAAAAAATCAACTGTGTGATCGAGAAAAATTAATTGGAAATGTTATTTTATTTATTTATTTTATTTTTGCTGGTAACCATCCTACAGGATTAATTCCCAATTACAGAATGGTAGATGTTATTATAGTGGAATCCAACCACTCGGACCCAGTGGTATATTGTCGGTTGCGCTGGGAATCGAACTGAGAACCTCTAGCGCTGAGCTAACCACTGACCGTTATAAAGGACTAAAAGTTGTTTTCTTAGAAATGTATTGTTTTTTTCAGGAACACGAACCGCACAAAAACGGTTCAGGTTCGGTTCATTGTTTACTGTAGGTACATTTAGGGTTCGGTTTGATTCCGGTTTAATTTAACCGGTATCCGGTATTCAATAAAGCGGTTCAAATGCCAATTTCGGTTCAAAAATTTATTACGCAGCCTATTATAAATTTCTAAAATTTGACTAAACTAAAGAAAATACCTACAGCAATTTTCATAAACATATTGAGAACGAAAATCGCATTTGTTCCTGGAAATTATTTTCGATAGTTAATGAAATTGACATAGGTATTGACAGAAATGTACTCGAAAAAATTTTCGGATAATAATCAATGCACTTGGGATATTACAAATGAATAAATGCAAAAATATTTTATCCGCAATAGTGCAGGAAATACACATTCTGTCAATAAAAATGAGTGCGGGAAATAGTAAATTCTAGCACTAATGCGGGAAATTAATTTTTTTTGTTTCATTAAATTAATGTGTCGTGTAAGCAACCATCATGATACTTAAAAATTTAAGATAAACTATACAAAACCCCCAAGTAGTTACATATAGATGGTGACATGGCAATAACACGTATCTATACAAAATTCTAATCTTCTGGTCTCATTTCCTTAGCGGTTTGCCCCCATAAAAGTTATCAACTGTAATTACACAAGAGCTTTTTATTTCGCCGGATAAATTTCTGTTTGTACTGAAACTTTGAATGCGCCCCTAAGTTAAAATTTCCTTGCGAGAAGTAAAAACAACTGTCCATTGTTTAAATGTTGTTATTGATTCTTCGGTTAATTTTTTTTCCCAGAAAACTTTAATTTAATAATACACTTGAACAAATTTGAATAATTTTTTGAGAAACAATAATTGATTGTCATTTTTTACATTTTTACTAAATTTATCTTCCCGAGAGCTTTAATTTGACACCAAACTATAATTTGGATAACGTATAATAAAAAAATTGACGATCAGTTAAATGTAATTTTTATTTTTCTACTAGAATTATTTTTCCCGAGAGCTTTAATTAGATACCACACACGATAGTATTTTAATAAAAATAAAATAAGTTATGTTTATAAAGTTGGTACCACTGGTAGAATAAAAAAATTTGAATAATTTTTTGAGAAACAATTGAAAATCGCATTAATGTCATATTTTACATTTTTACAAAACTTATCTCCCCGAGCGATTTAAATTGACACCAAACTCGGTATAATTTGAGTAATTTATAAAAAAAAAAACAATTGACGATCATTTAAATGTTATTTTTGTTTTCTACTAGAATTATTTTCCCAAGACCTTTAATTTGATACCACACACGATAGTATTTTGATAAAAATAAAAAAGTTTTGTTTATAAAGTTGGTACCACTGGTTGAATAAAGCTCATTAACGAACTTGAAGTCAGAATTTGGGTCAAGATCTTAAATATAAAATTTCAGTCCAAAATTCCAACGCGTTTTTAAGTTATGCAACATCCAGACAGACCTACAGACCGACAGACCGACTTTTTTTAAAATTATGTTTTTTGGGTTCAGTAGGGTCTAAAACGTGAAGATTCACCAAAATCTCGAACTGTCAAAAAATCACGATTACAATACTTCCCTCTATTACATAGGTCGGGGAAGTAAAAATATTAAATCTGCAATAACTAATTTAAACAACAGAATCATAAATAGCGTGAAATAAGGAAGATATAAATACAAATTTCAATGATTTACTGTAATTCTGCCGTCCTTAGGAAAAAGGTCCTATCTGCAAAAACTTTGTTTTAGATATTATTTTATATAAAATTTTTTATGGAAACAACTATGCGGATTTTTACTATTAAAATTGCTTTATATGTACTATAAATATGTATAATACTAATACTAATAAATTCTACATTTTCTTAGGGCAGCTGGACATTTTATTTTGGTATATATTTGTCATAATTTATGCAGATTACAAAATCTCAAAATTTGCAGATAGGACCTTCTTCCTAAGGAGGGCAGAATTATACAAGTGTTTTTTCATTCGCCAGATTTTCTGTTTGTATTGACACTTTGTTGCTAGCAATTTGAAAAGAAAAATTGTTTAATAAAATCAAGACGTTGTAAGTGGAGTAAAATTGCTGTCAGGTAACAAGGTTGCTCGAGTATAATTCAATGAGATAACTTAACGACTCTTTTGGTTCTTCTTCATAAATATTCCCAAAATCGGATCATTTCACTGACAAAAATATTAGAAATATGAAGCAAATGAAATTAAAGTGTTTTGTTTATTGTTTGGTTGCTAAGAAAAAGGTTTTTCGACTTACAAAAATTTACCTTCCTTTTTACCTTCCGCTTACCTGTAAAGGAAGGTATTGGAATCATGCAAAAAATCGGGTAGTGAGTTTCTAGTGGATGAGCACGAATTAGGGTCCTTACAACTCATTTTTGATAGTTTCCCGATGATGTCTGTATGTATGTGTGTGTGTGCGTGTGTGTGTGTGTATGTGTGTGGTCCGGGCCGATGCCGTCTGTCGGATAACTCAAATACGAATTAGCCAAAAATTTTGATATTTGGTATTTTACAATTGTATACGAATAGGAAGAGCTCATTAGATTTTGGTACAAATATCTTCACCGGAAGTGAGATTTTTTGAAGATTGAAAAGATTAAGTGTTAAAAATTTCTATAAATTTGGATAAATATAGTATTTATTTGTAATAAGAATAAGAGGAAAAGTTATTTGCAATTTACGTTATAAAAAAATTGTCTTTATCTGGTAGCATTAAAGAACTGCAGTAAAATTTAAAAAATAAATTTATCAAATAAAATGTTCAAATCTTGTAATCCATGTTCGGTTGATTTTTGTTTCTGCATAAAAAATATTGACAGATGAGACGGGTGACAAGTTGGCATACTAGCGCTATATAAGTCATAAGTAAGCTATTAAATGTAGTAACTGAACGGAGGATTGCTTCAACACAGAAGAGTTTTCGTGTGAATGAATCTTTTAATTCAGGTGATACTAATTTCTGTGTTTGAATATTTTAGATTTGTATTTGTATATTTTAAATGGGCACCGGATTGTACGTATACATTTCAGTTTAAAGTCTAGATATGACGGAAGGTTGTATGATGGCCACGTCAGATTTTTATCCGCTGTCAAAGCGATAAAATTGTGTTTTGTTTATGGCTTACTTTATACAGGAGTGGAACTATCACTTCAAAAAATATGTGCCCGCGTAATGTCATAATGTGAGACTGACAAACTGGAATTTCCTTGAACTATTTCTAGTTTTCTACTTCTACCACAACTTCATGATAATTCAATTCCTAACCAAAAACAACTTTGAAACTAATTCCCTAAAGTTACACCATTACCTTCATTACAACATTATTGCACTTTATATACTCGAATCTTTATCGTAGATTTCTCACGTGACACGTCTATATTCAGCACATCTATATATGCACGCTATCGGTTTTCCTCTACATTGTGCTCTTGTCGTTCTTAGTTCAAACTCTTTCAGTAAGCAGTGAGCGCAGTTCGGTGCTGTAAAGTTGGAATTAGTTATGGTGGTGGATTTAATGTGAAGTTATTTAGGTGTTGATACAGCAATCAGCAATGTAAGAGTAATCTTATTTTATTATCTGAAGTGTTAGTGTTAAATATCTTTTGTTGTTGTTGTTGTTGTCTTCAAAATAATTGCGTAAAAATATTATTTTTGAACAATCGCAGGGAAGACAAAATTCAGTGCTTGTTATCAGAATTTTTCCGTCAACTAGATACATTTTTTTTAAATTCTGAATTACAATAATTAGAATTCATCAAACTCTCGGTTTGTATGAAAATCGCTTATTTTCACATGAATTTTGAATTCAGTTTGTCCAAATAATAGTTATTACTTCTCCGGACTATATGTATAATAGGGAAAATATTGTAATTGTGATTTTTTACAGTTTTATTTTATGAATCTTCCCGTTTTAAACCATACTGAACCCAAAAAACATTATTTAAAAAACTCGGTCGGTTTGTCTGTCCGAGAGTATGATAATTTGAGAACGCGTGCGAATTTTAGACTGAAATTTTATATTTAAGTTTTTTACAAAAGGTTATTTTTTAAAATTAGTACCTTACTTGTATTGATAAAAATATTGTAAATATTTGCGCTCTCACTTATTATTTAATTTAATCGTATCATCAACTGTTATTACCTTTTAATATGGAACTAATTGATAATTATACACAACATAAAACGTTAGTTACTTATAATACGTTAGATACTTATAATTCATTAGATACAATCATAAAACCGTGAGTTTATTTTAACGTGAAACATGGGATTTTTCATATCCATGGTTACGAATTTGACAGCAATGTATTAGAGCGTTCTTTTTAAAATCGAACATAGGGAATCAATTTAACTGTATTATTCTTGACCAATATAACATATTTGGGCAGCTGTAATAGTTCCAAGAGACGCTTTGAACATAAACTTTTAATTATTTAAACTATACCTACATCGTATTTCCAGGTAGCATCAATTTGACTCCAATTAACAAATTCAAATGTTGCTATCTGGAAATTTTAAACAATTAAAAGTTTATGTTGAAGGCTTCTTTTGAAACTATTACAGCTGCCCAAATATGTTATATTAGTCAAGAATAATACAGTTAAATTGATTCCCCATGTTCGATTTTAAAAAGAACGCTCTAATACATTGCTGTCAAATTCGTAACCATGGATATGAAAAGTCCTATGTTTCATGTTAAAATTAATTCACGGTATAACATCAATAATAATGCGAACTGTCAACTAATTAACAGATCAAATTATTGTTGATTTGTTTTAACATCGCAGTTATTGATGATACGATTAAGCATTGAATATAACGCGAATATATGCGATTTAAGCCACCTTGGATGTCGGTTTCACCTCGCCGCTTAGCAACATCCTTGGTATTATAAATCGCATAATATTCTTGTTATATTAGCTATAATTTACATATTGCTGGTATTATGTCTGTAACAATGAAAACTGTCACTTTGACATTAACGACTGTAACTTTCACATTAACAACTGTCACTTTGACAGTAACAACTGTCACTTTGACACCGTGTACGTAATTTCAAAATTTGTTAAAATTTTGCTAAATGAAGCATAAAACAAAAAACCTTTACGAAAAGTAAGTTATTAAAACTTATGTTACTTATTTGACAAGGCTAACCGAGTGAAATAAGTCATTCGTACGACAGTGAAGCTGGAGTAATTTAAGAGGTAATTTTCATCCGAGTTGTTGTTTCTATGCAGGAAACCAGCGCGAAACTCGTACTTTCCCGCAACCTATCTATGCAATGTCATTTTTAAGTTGAAAAATACTGTAAATATCTAAACATGGCTCCAGATTCCCATTATAACTTCTGTATTTTAAAGAAATTAAGTAAAACAAAAATTATTCGAAAAAAGAAGATTAGCTCCATGCTTCTTGTTTTTTAAATTTTTCTTGCCATTTATAGTGGCCGAAAAAAATAATATCAAAAAATGACAAAAAACCGCAAAAAACGTCATTTTAAAATTTTTTTACTTCGAATTCCTAGGCCAAAGACAAAAAAATAAAAATATAGAAGCATTAAGACATCCTTTGTTAATACACTCATATGTAAAAGCATTAATATATTTCAATTATAATTATAGTAAACGTGGTAGGCGTACACCTCTGTAACGCTGTATAATTTTAGGGTAGACGAACACCTTAAGAGGATATTATTCCTAACATGAATCCCGAATTTAAATTCTGCCGAATTCAGTTTACCCCTCCACCCTCCAGCCAAAACAATCAGAAATTTACGATAGGGATAAACACAAGTTGAAATCCCGCCCTTTTGCGACACTATCATGAGTTACGCCGTAAATAGGCAAGATTTGTTCAAAAAGTGATCATTTTCTGGAACAAAATACAGCCGCAAAATCAAACTTACAAGCTTGAAATTTTGTATACTTCTAAATAAAGATTGTGTACAGTCCGCTATCTCAGTTATATCAATATTTAGGTTTTTTATAAACTTAATTTATTGTCAAAAATGGATGTATTTTTTAATGCAAATAAACATTTTGCCAACATTGAAAAATGAATAATTTGGAGTTAGCGGACTATTTTAATCTCTTATGCACATATAGTAAAAAAATTAATACGATATGTTGTGCCATGCAGGCAGGATCTGTTCCAGAAAAATAGTGGAATTATGTCCTCTTAAGCTGAATGTTGTGTTTGTTTCAGTGTTGAACTTGACCTCGGCGCACATCAGACACCTGATCCGCACCGGGGACCTCGACAAGCTCGAGCAGCTGGTGATCGACGGTCGCGGCGACAAGCTCGTCGGCGAATACTCGCCAGACTACAAAACTAGAGTGTTCTTGAAGAATACTGTACCGCAGCTGATGGTGAGGACCAGAAAACAGTGTTATGCCTCGTTTTCATGTGTCCGGAATCCGCAGATTTCTTGCGGAATAAAATGGCCTCCACGAATTCCGCAAAACTCCCGTATTCATTTGACCGGATATTTTTACGAGATTATGCGGAATTTATTAGGAAAATTGGTATTAGTTTTGAAAATGTTGGTACCAGTGAGAGCGCCAAAATGAAATGTGTGCAAAATGAAATTGCACCAGACGCTAAATATCTACAATTACATAAAAAAAAATTATGAAACTTATTTTTTCAAACATTTTTTCCTACGATATTTTCTTTTCTTTTTTAAATCTTTGTTTATCTGATAAATTACATATTATCATTTTTATATAATATCGACAATACTCCAACACTCCAAGTAATAATTATAATTTTCAATTTCCATCTCCATATTCAACATAAACAAACATAGGTTTTAACAACTGACAGTTTAAACGTCAAAACTTGCGGAGTTCCGCAGAAAGTTAAAAATAATTTAACTACTGACGGAATTCGTGGCGGCCATTTTATTCCGCAAGAAATCTGCGGATTCCGGATACATGAAAACGAGGCATTAGATGCACCAAAATACCTATAGTTCTATACTATACCTTTTACAGAATGATTTCACAGTTTTCAAATACGATTTCACATTAACGAAAACAGATTTCACACTTTTCAAATATGATTTCACATTAACGAAAACTGATTTCACACAAATGCATTTTAATTTCACAATAATGAAAATCGAATTCACAAATTTGAAAACATATTTCACAAAATTGTAAACATAAATGGTCTCCTGCAAGTGCTTTATTAAGATATTTCATTGACAGACAAAATATATGTTTATCCAACACCTCGTAATAAAAGCAACATAACTATGGTGATTTTAAACAAGTAAAGTAAAAGATTGCCCACTAGTGGCTTTTACCAAAATTATACCCACTTGTGGGTAAATTGTTACTTTGCTTGTTGGAAGTCACCATAGTAACGATGTTTTGATTTGGAATTTAATTCTTTAAATATTGAAGCAGTTATTTAAGCAGTTATTCGAGAAAATTACTCACTCAGCCTTCGGCCTCGTGAGTTATGATTTCCCTTGTGGGTAATTCCTTACTTTGCCCATGCCCACTGGTAAAGTAAATAACTATTAGACATGCAGGTAATTAAAATTATTGCAATTTCAATGTAATAGATAACTTGAATTTAGAATTTTAGATTCAACCTATTTTCGGATTTTAGCAGCTCACGTAATTGCTAATTGCATATTCCATTTAAACGCGATGAATCAGAAATTATTAGGCACAGGAAAGAGGTAGTAATAGCAAGTAACCATTATTTTGATTCTACAATTTACAGAAATTTATAATTTAATAGTAACACGATAAGATTTTTAAATTTATAAGTGGCGTAATTTTTTTAATATCATGAACTTTAAACGGATTTTTATAGTTATTTTCGTAAAAATGTATTTTAAATAAATCAATATTTTAATATTGCATACCTACGTCAGTTCATTTCAATTAAAGAAAAAGTTCATTCAATATTTTCCTCATGCAATATATAATGAGAGAAATAATAATTAGTGCTGAAAGAGTTAATTAACAAAAGTTAGAAAAGTATAAAAGGGCACGCATTACTATGTATAATCAAGGGAAATAGAAAAAAACAAAGTATACCTACCTAACATTTACATAATTCTTATGCAAATTATAAAATCACTACCTTATTACAATGAGCTGAATATCTGAATACTATACATTATATTTTTTTAAATCCCTTTCCAACTAGTAACTACTTAAACTAGTAGTTAATGGCAGAATAACTATAGTATATAATTAAAAAGGCTTAAGACGTAAAATATAACTCATGTATTATGGACCTAACCTAACCACAAATGCATATGTTTTTCTTACATTATAAATACAAGCTGTTTCTTACTTATGACACAGAAAAATCGTGTTTGTCTGTACTTATATGGATCAAACGTATATTATGTAACATGCTGTATTGATAGCGAAACAAAGAATTTGATTAAAATTCGCAAAATTAAGGTTAGTTTACTTAAATTAAACTTGCTCAGTCTCACAGGTTTGGTTACTCTTAGAGAAACAAAATAAATGAAATTAATTACTTATAATCAAAATTATATTACAAATGTAGATATACATAATAGTTATTTGTGTATTAAGAGCGTAAAGTGATTCTTTGTTACTCATAAATATAAACTTTTCATAGTAGTCGTAGATAAAAAATATTTCAATCACACAGCTATGAAATAAGTGGTACTGAGCTTCTTTTTTTTTGTAAATAACTAATAAATTTGCGAATTTTAAAATCATTCTTTCTGTTTCGTTACCAGTAGAACATGTTATTATTAATCCATAAGTATAAAAACGCCAACCCCTACTCAATAACAGACAATATTCAGATTTAGTTAAAGCACTCTTATCTTGTTGAATATTTAATATCAATAATAAAATAAACTCATATAAAATAAAATGATATGAAAAAATCTGACGTGGCCATCACACAACCTTCCGCCATATCTAGACTTTAAACAGAAATGTATACGTACAATCCGGTGTCCATTTAAAATATACAAATAAAAATCTAAAATATTTAAACACAGAAATTAGTATCACCTGAATCAAAAGATTCATTCACACGAAAACTCTTCTGTGTTGAAGCAATCCTCCGTTCAGTTACTACATTTAATAGCTTACTTATGACTTATATAGCGCTAGTATGTCAACTTGTCACCCGTCTCATCTGTCAATATTTTTTATGCAGAAACAAAAATCAACCGAACATGGATTACAAGATTTCAACGTTTTATTTGATAAATTTATTTTTTAAATTTTACTGCAGTTCTTTAATGCTACCAGATAAAGACAATTTTTTTATAACGTAAATTGCAAATAACTTTTCCTCTTATTCTTATTACAAATAAATACTATATTTGTCCAAATTTATAGAAATTTTTGACACTTAATCTTTTCAATCTTCAAAAAGTATCACTTCCGGTGAAGATATTTGTACCAAAATCTAATGAGCTCTTCCTATTCGTATACAATTGTAAAATACCAAATATCAAAATTTTTGGATAATTCGTATTTGAGTTATGCAACATCCGGCATAGGCCCGGACCACACACATACACACACACGCACACACACACACACACATACATACAGACATCATCGGGAAACTATCAAAAATGAGTTGTAAGGAACCTAATTCGTGCTCATCCACTAAAAACTCACTACCCGATTTTTTGCATGATTCCAATACCTTCCTTTACAGGTAAGCGGAAGGTAAAAAGAGTGTAGAATTCAGTAAAATAGATTTAATAATATAAACTTGCTTTATAAATAATATACTGGACTATGGACACACAATGTGTAATTATGTGATCAATATCTAATTCTACTTCAATCTAAAACTAGGTATATTTGATTAAATAATTGGTAAAAATTGGGTTTTCTTGGATATTTTAGTCTTGTCTTTGTCTGAATAATTTAGATGTTATCGATAAAATGATTCTACATTTCAGCTTGCGTAAGGGTGTTTAAATTGACGATTATTTTTGTTCTATTTCTAGAAATATTTAAAACAATAATACATAAAATTATAAAGGTTAGTTGCAATTCGGTTGCAATGCTTAGGAACTAAATTGTAGATTAATGATACCTATCTGAATTTCCGAAGTTCATTGGCACAATAATATTATAAAACAAAATCGTTCATGAACTCGAACTCGTCAATGAGTAATGTATCCAGATTAGTGTATGGTATCTTTGAGTACGAGTAAAAGTATCGATATTTCAAATATACTCGAGTACGAGTACAGAGTACTAAATTTTTACTTTGAGTAGTACTTTTAAGTACTGCCCAGTTCTATTTGTAAGTACCTATATATTTGTATAGTAGTAAAAAGAATAGGGTATGACCGGAGGTCTTGTGCTGGCCACATCAGATTTTATTAATTTTGAATATTTCCTACTTTCGTAGAAAAAATTGTATGTGGCACACTTGCGGAATGATAGGAGAACTCGTGCTCGTCAATAATTAGTTTTTCAGTGAAGCACTTTCCACACTTGTATTACAATATGATATTCTAGCATGGGCGTCGGCATGATTTTTTGTAGGGGAACATCAATAAAAAAATAATTAAGGCCTTTAAAATTATTATAATTTTATAACTTATTCTAAAATACTCGTATAATAAAATTTAGTCATTCCAGGGGGGAGGGCAAGCGCCCCCTTCCTCTGCGCCCCCTTCCTCTGCGCCCCCTCTCGACGTCCATGTGTTCTAGCTTCTATTACAAATTGTTGGGCGGATTGGTACATTTCCTAATATAATGAATTGTTTTGTTTTGTATTTCAGTCAAAGATCCACTTGTTGCACGATGCCGTTACAGCCGGGTCCTTGGAGGAGCTGCAGAGCCTCCTGCAGGAAGACTGCGCCAAGAGGAAGAAACTAGTGCTGTGCAAGGACCCAGCAGGAGTCGGGCTCCTGCACAAGTCGATCTACTACGACCTGCGGGACATCTCCAAGTGGCTCATTGAGAACTTCCCGCAGACTGCGACTTTGAAGGATCCCGTGAGTACTGGAATACCTGTTTGTTAAACCTTATACAGGGTGGAGCAAAACAACCTCTCTAGTTTCAATAGAGAATTGTGAAGCGAGCAGAGGTATATATGAAGTTTGCGTTACAAAAGTTTCAGTCGTAAACATAATGTGGACGAACTAGCAACGCGTTGTTGCCGTGGAAGCATACAGTCTGTAATCGCCGCCCAGCGCGCGTTCCGTATTTGATTTCAAATTTCCCGTCGGCAAGCAGTTCCGGGCCGAAAATCGATTACGTTGTGGGTAAAAAACTTTCGGGAAACATGATCTGTTGTCAGAAAGAGAGGTGGACGACCTCAAACTGCTGGAACACCCGACAACAGATCCTGTTTCCCGAAAGTTTTTTACCACAACTTAATCGATTTTCGGTCCGGAACTGCTTGACGATTCGATTCGATTCCAAATTTCCCGTCGTAAAAAACTTTCGGGAAACACGATCTGTTGTCGGGTGTTCGAGCAGTTCGAAGTCGTCCACCTCTCTTCCTGACAACAGATTCTGTTTCCGGAAAGTTTTTTACCCACAACGTAATTGATTTTCGGTCCAGAACTGCTTGACGACGGGGAATTTGGAATCGAATACAGAACGCGCGCTGGGCGGCGATTACAGACTCGTTTCCGCGTATATATGTTTCCACGGCAAAAACGCGTTGCTCGTTCGTCCACATTATGTTTACAACTGAAACTTTTGTAACGCAAACTTCATATATACCGGCCACTATATACGCCATTCCCATCCTTTTACGACCTCTGCTCGCTTCACAATTCTCTATTGAAACTAGGGAGGTTGTTTTGCCCCGCCCTGTATTTGATAAAAAATACTTTTCATCCAGTAAGCAAATGGGTGAAGAACGTTCTAATTCGGATCTTAGACTATGGTTATTATTTATGAGGGTACCTACTTTCGTTAGTCTGTATCTGTAAGTGTGCACAGCAAATAAATTACCTAGTTGAAAATTTGCCTAAGGGGGCCAATGCATAATACTTTACTGCAAACTATACCGTATTAATTATATAGTATATTTTCTACAGGTTTGTTGTTTGCTATAAACACCTTTCAAAACAATTTATTTTACAGTATTTTATAGGTTGGTACCTATTGCACTTTTTAATAAAGGTCCGATACATGTTTTCCGTGTTGAAGATGTTTATTTTTGCGCTTGTAAGCTACACTATGTTTATAAATGTTTATAACCTTAGAGAAGAATAAAATATTACGTAGGTACCTACCTGATTATCTTGGACCCTGAGAATAATTTTTTTTTAGATGATTACGGACCAGCTGGGAAAGCTATGTATTGAAAATAAATAAAATATTAAGTTGAGTATTTAATGATTATTATTGGAGAAAAAGTAATATATTTTTCATGTAACAAAAATAATTCACAAACTAAAAAAAATTATTTGTTGCTCCAAGTCGATATAATTGCATGTTAAAATTTGAATATGCCTTTCTAAAACAATACAATATTGCATTAACATTTAAATAAATGACATTCTTAAGTGCATATTCATATTCAATTTTAATAAAGTTAAATAGCTAGGAAACAAATTTAAATTAATTTAAATATTGAATTGTTAACTCGCGTGGCTAGCAAACATAAAATCACGGTCATTTACTGCTTGTGTTTGTGGAGAGAATCTAAAGAACAGTTTAAGTTTGGGAAGAATCGGATGTTTGCAAAAAGTTTGTATGAAAGAAAATTAAAAAAAAAACTTAAATACCTATAATAAAGTTTTTAGTAAATAACATACAAATATGGTAAAACTATCAAAAATTAGTCCTTTTTCGTACTTATCCACTAAAACCTCACATGAAACACGTAAGTAGGTTAAAAATGAAATGGACGCATAATATTCACTCTTTAAATAAAATTTGTGGAGTAAATGCGAACTTGGTTTTCAGGATCATAGAATTAAAGTTTTATTTTAATTTAAAATGGACGATTCGGCAGGCAAAGCTGCTATAATCAACAATAACAATAACAATGTATACAACTTACGAGTACATTCTAGTTGTCCTCCAACAATATAAATAAGTGGAATAGATTGTTTTATTCATTGTTACATAAAACATTATTGAAATAAAACATTTTGATGTGTGGTCAGTGGTCACACAGATTGGCAACAGAATTTTAAACGTTAAGTTACTGTGAGAAATCGTAGGTGGGGAAAGCTTGTCAGTTCGGGAACACGCCACTGCGTCAAATTGCCGTAATGTCAAATACCCGCTGTGTCCAATTGCCGCAATGTCAAATTGCCACTGTGCCAAAACGCATCCCCACCACTTACATACTTGTAATAACGTATGTCGAGAGACTACTGCAAATTTATTTCGACACAGAGGCAATTTGACCCAGTGGAAATTAGGCACACGATTTGACGTACCAAAACCGAGTTTGTGGGGCTCTAGTACGGTTTTGTTAGCTTTGTTAGTGTAGTAAATACCAAACCCTATTCCCGATTGCCAGTATGTCTAAATATTGCTGTTGTGCCTGATTTCCACTGGGTCAAATTGCTTCTGTGTTGAAATAAATTTGCAGTAGTCTCTCGACGTACGTTATTACAAGTATGTAAGTGGTGGGGATGCGTTTTGGCACAGTGGCAATTTGACATTGCGGCAATTGGACACAGCGGGTATTTGACATTACGGCAATTTGACGCAGTGACATGCACCCGTCAGTTCTATCCTAAAAGCCAAGATCGCATTTACTCCAAAATTTACTATTAGTCCAGTCAATGAGTGCTCAAAAGAGGGGTGTAGAGTGCATGGAATATGCGATAATTTTTGACTTCAGGAATTTGTTAGGAGTAGTTAGTAGGTAAACATACTAAAAGTCCCCACCCATGGGAGGTGAGCTAAAGGAGGGAGGGGGGTTGAAAAGTTCCATTTTTTGGTTTTTCGCTTATATCTCGGAAACGGTGCATGTAGGAAAAAATGTTTCAAATAAAAATGAAAGCTAATTAAATTTCCTATCAAATTGTCTATATACATATTTGTCGAATTCCTAACGGTTACCAAGATATACGTTATTGAAAATCGATAATTTTCGTAAAAATAATTTTTATCTACTCTTTTTGTCGAACATTTGCTTCTAGTGCCTCTCACGATCGTTTCTCAGAAAAATTGTCTAAAACTAATGACTCTTACAGAAAAAAGTCATAGGAATTCAATGCTGGAAACCGGAAGTCGATATCTTAATTCGTTCAGAAATTAGAGTGGATTAAATTCAAGAATTTGAAAAAATGCTAAACCTCATTTATTTTCTTTGTTTAAATTGTGGCTAAAATAGGGCCTCCAAAAGTTTACAAAATTATATTGCTGATAGAAAAAAGTCTGCAGAATCGATTGCTTCAAACCGGAAGTCGATATTCTTATCTGCTAAAAAGTTACATTCGTTTTTGTGAGAAAACATACGGTACTGTCAATTGAGCATACAATGTTAGAAATTCTATAACTTTTGATTGGTTGAAGATAAAGTGTCAAAAGTGTATATCAAATTGAAGGAAATTTAATGTTCTACAACTTAGTTTTAAACAATTTTTCTGAGAAACGATCGTGAGAGGCACTAGAAGCAAATGTTCGACAAAAAGAGTGGATAAAAATTATTTTTACGAAAATTATCGATTTTCAATAACGTATATCTCGGAAACCGTTAGGAATTTAACAAATATGTATAAAGACAATTATATAATAAATTTAATTAGCTTTCATTTTTATGTGAAATATTTTTTTCCTACATGCACCGTTTCCGAGATATAAGCAAAAAACCAAAAAATGAGACCTTTCAAACCCCCTCCCTCCTTTAGCTCACCTCCCATGGGTGGGGACTTTTAGTATGTTTACCTACTAACTACTCCTAACAAATTCCTGAAGTCAAAAATTATCGCATATTCCATGCACTCTACAATATATTCATTGACTGGACTATATCCCGGATCGTGAACTTTACTTAAATAAAAATATTATTTTAATTATTAATTCATTAATTTCATTTTTAAAATCAATAAAATATGTAATTTGAACATATCTTTAAATAATATAGATATACGAGTAGGTGCACATGATCCGTTTTATATTTTCTCATAACCGTTGGACGTAATTGAGTATAATTATTAGTTTCCACAAATCAGAAAATAGAGTTAGATAATATTAAACTAGTAATTTTCCACCATTTTATTTATAACATGCATTAGTTCCATTCTATATTATCATCAATTAATTTGTCATTATAAAATAAGGGACACACAAAGGGAGATATAATTTATTTCCGTAAGTGATAAGAAAAATGAAATCTTTGGAATTGTTCATTTTAGTAAAATTAAAATTTAAACCGAGACTGATGCAATCGGTTTATTATGAATAATTTTGTTGCTTTTGACGTTTTGATATCTATAATCTTAATTGATGAATTCATTATGATACTTATCTAAGATATAAAAATTTAAAGAACAAATCTTTATTTCACGTATTATTAACCATATGCAAATGAAGAAATCTTAAAGGCGATATTATATTTAAAGTAATACGAAAAGTATACCTTATGACCACGGTACCACGGTTACTAGAAGATAGGTTGGGACACATCCTATAGTTACCTACGTGGTTACCTACCATTATAAACAAATGGACAGATTGTTTCCTCCTAAAATTAGTTCTATAAGGCATGTGCACTACGTCACAACATCAGCTGTTTGATAGGCGAGCATGATAGAAAAATGCAAAATACGAAAAACTAACCTACGATTTATGCTGTTAATTGTGTTATAATACCGTTTTATTTAATATTGTCATAGAATTAAGTCCAAAAATTTGAAAATAAACTCAAAAATTAAATTGCACCTTCCTGCCATACTTCCATACTTGCCTATAAAACTATTGTTCTATTGTTGTTTGAGGTTGTGACGTAAGCTGCACATGCCTTAATGTCACTATACTTGATTTAAAAACTAGGAGGAGCGATTTGAAGTTGTCTCGTTGCGCCATATTTACACTGTAAATACGAGAAAAATGTTGCTAGATTTTTTTGAGGCAAAATTTAATTTAACATTTCATCGTGAAGATCACCTTCACTGTTAGTGATGCACAAAACAAGAGTTCTTGTTTTGTCATTCATGAACTTACTTCTTGTCTTGTAAATTTCTTGTTACTCTATTTCTTGTCTTGCTAGCAAGACTATTGCTTATTTCTTGTTCTTGCCGATATGCGCGCATATGCGTACTTACGCATCTGAAGGTGGGTTTATGTTTATGCTCACAAAATTTAAAAATAAAAGAATAAGAATAGTCTTAAAATTAAAACAGTTGTTATAACCTATAAGTCAGTTTATGCTGTAGGAGTAAGAATAAAGAGTAAGAATTAAGAATTATTTCTCCAGCATAAACTTGTTCATATGTTACAACTGTTTTAACTTTAAAACTACTCTGATTCTTAATTCTTATTCTTAAATTTTTGAGCATAAACCCACTTTAAGCCTGGTTGTCAAGCGATCTGCAGCTGTCAGTAGTCAGTAGCTAATTAGAAATAGTTAAGAAGTAGTGTCGATGTCGACTGAGATACTATTACTAATATTATTTATGCATATGGATGCAAACGAAAATGTTAATTCCCCACAGGAACCTTTTGAAGACAGTTAGTGGCAAAATTAAATTTAACATTGTTAGTGATACACAAAAGAAGATTTCTTGTCTTGCTCATTCATTTCTTGTCTTGTCTTGCTTAGCAAGACAAGAAATGAACTTACTTTTTGTCTTGTAAATTTCTTGCTACCCTATTTCTTGTCGTGCTTATTTCTTGTTCTTGGCGATATGGGGCTTCCCCGAATTTTCGGTGGAACGCGCATATGCTTACTTACGCGTCGGAAGGTGGGTTTATGCTCACAAAATTTAAGAATAAGAATAGTCTTAAAGTTAAAACAGTTGTTTTAACCTAAAATGATGCTTTATATTTATAAATTGAATACAAAGTATAAAATATATAATAATTTCATTCATCTAATAAACAATAAATGCACTACCGGCCGTGTAGGTATTGTGTAAAGTTTTTTTGTATATTGAACAAAAATCATAAATAAATAAGAAATACTATAATTTGGAATTATGAGTTAATATTAGGAACGTCATATTTGTTTTAAATATACGTTTTGTTGTCATGCGTTGTTATTGTTTTGGTAATGAGTACCTACCGGTCTAGGCCATGAAGACACATCTACCGGACGCGTTGCTAAGCTGGTAGGTACAGTTGCTACCAGTTCAGTATACAAAAAAGAACCATATTATTGAATATAAATAATTCAAATTTTAGATGTTAGATGTCAAATTGATTCTAAAATGTACGATAGAGTTCTATACTGCATCAGTCCTCCCTCTTAAAGCACACTAGAAAGGGACTTTTTTGACCACGCTGACACAGGGCCGTAGCCAGGGTGAGCAGACAAGGCGAAGCCCTTCCTGTATAAACTTTTACCCTTCCTGGAGCTGAAAATTTGATCTGTCCCTACTCTCATCATTTTACAAATAAAAATCTTGGAAAATTAATATTAAATTATTTATTTGCAAGAAAATATCGATAGCCCAGTCAAATTAGACATTAAAATCCCAAAGCGTGATGTAGTTCTGATTTTTTAATATGTTCAGGATCAGTTGGGGTATTGTGAATTCAAGTTTGCAGCTTCGGAAAAGCTGTGCTTCTTGCGTAATACGTAAAAACCTGCAAAATTTTGGGAATTTTTACAGTTGTAGCCTAATAACTCGTAAACTATGCGTTTTCAATATATAGTCGATTTTATCATTTTAAAAGTACATTAAATTTACAACAATTTAAGCCTAACCGCAGCTCTGTATGTCCAATAGTTTCCGAGATATTGCACTTCGAAAATTACCAATTTATTCCAAAAAATAAAAGTTGAAATTTTTTTGCTTTTTTCGTTATTTTTGTGTTTAATTAACTGTAACTTCTGAATGAATAAAGATATTGTCTTCCGGTTTCTTTCATTAAATTTTGCGAACATTTCTCAATAAAATACGATATTTTAAAAACTTTTCAGGGCGTTCATTAAGCCAAAATATCAAAGTATTCAAATATTTTGTATTGAGTTTAATGAGCTGTAACTTCTGAACGGATAAAGTTATCGACTTCCGGTTTCTTTTATTAAATTCTACGAACATTTCTCTATAAAATACATTATTGTAAAATGTTTTTAGGGTGTTCATTGAGCCAAAATATCAAATGTTTTTATAATAAATACGAAAAATTTGAATACTTCTCTCGAAAAAAAATTGATATTTTGGCTTAATGAACGCCCTACAAAGTTTTTAAAATAATTTATTTTACAGAGAAATGTTCTTAAAACTTAATGAAAGAAACCAGAAGACAATATTTTTATTCGTTCAGAAATTACAGTGAATTAAACACAAAAATTACGAAAAAAGCAAAAATATTACAACTTTTATTTTTTGGAAAAATTTGCTAGATTTAGAAGTGCTATATCTCGGAAACTATTGAACGTACAGAGCTGCGGTTGGGCTTAAATTGTTGCAAATTTAATCTAGTATGAGACGCTCGACTTTATATCGAAAACGCATAGTTTACGAGTTATTAGGCAACAACTGAAAAAATTCCCAAAATGTTGCAGGATTTTACGTATTACGCAGGAAGCACAGCTTTTTCGAAGCTGCAAACTTGGATTCACACTACCCTAACTGATCCTAACAACATATTAAAAAATCAGAACTACATCACGCTTTGCGATTTTAGCCTAAATCTTCGAATCAGAAACCGTGGTTCGACAACTGACATTAAGTATCACCGTCATATTCTCATATATTACCGTTGCGCGTTCGATTTGATTTGGTAAAAAGAAAGCAGAGACTCGAATCGCACAAAATAACGGATCAGGTTCGGTTCGCGGTTCACTGTGCTTTATAGGATTCGGTTTTATTCCGGTTTTTATATTTTTTCTTGCAATAAGCCGGTTACCGGTTTTCAAAAAAGCGGTTCATGTTCCGGTTTTGGTTCAATAATTCATTAAATAACAAGCAATTAATTAAAAGAATTCGTTCCAGTTTTGGTCTAAAATATAACAAACTTAAACCATAGAAAATACAACAATTTTAAACTTAATATTGACGAAAAAACGTTAAATTTTAATATAGTATTTAACCCGTTCCGAACCGGTTTACAATCATCGGTTCGGCTCCGGTTACGGTTTTGCCAAATTATTTTTAACGGTTCGCTAAGATGGCTGCAGTTCGTTCCGGTTTGGTTCGAGTCCCTGAAAGAAAGTCAAAATTTGAAACATAAATTTTGGTTACTAAAAGTTTTTGTGTTTCTGTTATCCGACAATTATTTTTTTTGTACATAAAGTAGGTGAAAACATACAGCTTTAAATCCCTTCAAAAAATGTATCTAACTTTCAATTAAGGCGTTTGACCTTGAGAGGAAAAAATTCACCTGCGGCGCATTTTCTTTCTTCGAACAACATCAATGTTGTTCTTCCTACAAAATATATGATCCTTCTTAGAAACAAAACCTGGCTACGGCCCTGCGTTGGCAGCACAAGTGTTCCATCCTATCTTCTATACTTGATTTAATAACTAAACGGACAAACTTGAAGTTGTCTCGCTGAGCCATATTTACACTGTGTAAATACGAGAAAAATATATTTTTTTCAGCGGAAAAACTCGATACAGTCACTGACAACAGCTGACGAAACAATATGGAGAACATTCGTTTGTTTCCATTAAAAAGTTTGTGTGGTGTAAAACTGGTGTTACATCAGCCAATCAAAAACGATCAGTTTTCGCATTCCAACTTCAGATTTGTCCGATTAGTTTTTAAATAGAATATAGTAACCACAGGTTTATAAATAATATGATTTTGTTATTATAATCATCAGTTTCGCTTATCTATAGGAAAAGTTTTTATCAGGATCTTTTTCTTGTCCAATATGATGTGCTTATCAGTCAAATGTCATAGCGTACGATATATTGAATATTTATTTGATGCATTCCCCAATTCACCTTTACTTTCAACCTCGTTCTTGGCATTGATCGCCATTTACATAAATTTACGTAAAACTTCGATCTGTCGAAGGTTACATTCAACTTGACGAAATGGAAGTTTTTCTCGATTCTTTAAAAATACATGCGCTTTACATAGTTTGATGTTATCGATGAAAACGTCCATGTCGACAGAAATTACGTGCATAATGTCTAGAAATTTCTACATTTATTTTTATTACTGTTATTGTATTTTATAGTCATTTAATACATTATTGCTTATCTAAAATCTCCACTAGTCGTAAGTTGAACGGCTGGTAACACAAGGAACAAGGTAGAAATATCTACTGACTGTACCAAATAGCGCACGATTGATATTACTTACACAGAACATGCATGTTGTAAAAAATATACACGTTTTGTCGAATTCTATATTCTGTGCAAATTTACAAGTTTTATACTTTACAAACTCGAAAATTGTAATAATGAGAAAAATCTCATCCATTTTTGTAGTCCGGCGGTTATAGGACAAATTTCATATCAACTATGCATTTTTGATTAAAGTGTGAAAATTGGCATACCTATCAATTTAACTATTCTCTTTCATATAAGAAGTGGTGCCAAAGTGTTAAGTACCACAGACGGCCGCCATTTTGAAAAAATGTCTGCCATTTATAGTTTTCTTTATTTATGAAAAATTAATAGTATATAAAAATTATAGAGCATAAAATTTGCTATAAAATGGTATATTTATTTTTTCTGTAAGTAGTACTGTTCTCGAGAAAATCGTGAAAACATATTTGAGCAATTTATAGTGATTTTCAACAATAGTGTAATTTTCTCTTTTCAAATAAAAACAGCTTTTATTTTGGAAGGAATCAAGTTATAGACTTCCGATCTTCAGCATTCCATTTCTTAGATAATTTTTTGTTACATGCATAATTTTCAACATTTCGGGAGTACTAGTACGGGCACAATTTAAACATAACTTAACACCTTGGCACCACTTCTTATATGAAAGAGCATTGGCGCACCCAGGGGGGTGCAAGGGTGCATTTGCACCCCCCGCAGTTAGTCATTTTATTTTATTTTTTTTGTATGAAAATAATATAATAAAATAATAATGAAAATAGTGAGAAAATTGAAATACCTAATAATTTTTATTATGAAATAAGCGAGTAATTTCAAGAATAGATCCCTCATGTACTCAGTACCTACCGTGGCGTTACGTAGAAAACGAGTTTATTTGAAGGGTAGCATTTTCCTCGAAATTTAACAACAATTTTATTTACATTGTTGGCGTACAAGATCATTATTTTATTATATGATACAGATGAATTGAAAAATATTACCTACATAATTTATATTTATTTTACAATTTAGTATTTTGCACCCTCGTCGAACTATCACTAGACGCTCCGACGTTAACATAATTAATTGCTCTCCTCTAAAAAATTATAACTTTTAATGAAATAGCCTCTGACCTTGAACCCAAAAAAAAATCGCCTGCGGCGCTAGTGATAAATACTACTTTTTTTTAAGTGCACCCCCCTTCGCAAATTTCTGGGTGCGCCACTATGAAAGAGAATAGTTTAATTGACATGTGTGCCAATTTTGACATTTTAATCACAAAATGCATAATTTTGTCCTATAACCGCCGGACTATTGTTGTTAAGTACAAAAATGTTCTCATGATTTTAGATTTAATTGTGATTTTGTTTAATATACCTATTATAGTTCCAAGTAGAGTTACCAGGCGTACTCTTTAGGGTGGCTATAATAAAACGCTGATCAGCACTGACCGCTGAAACGCCGCTGATCTGCGAAGAAATGCACAGATGGACGTTTTATTATTATTAAATAAAGATTGTTAAAATAAGACAATTTTTTTTACAAAAAGTATAATAGTAGGGTAACTTTTAAATTTATTATTATGTTTTTATTATCTGTTATTATTTTTATGTTAATGTACCAACTACCAAGGACATAAAAAGTAGATCAAATTTTGATGGTCCCGTGTAAAAAAGTTGTATGTCATAAATATGAAGGTATATACTTAACTGACAACTGAGGTGACATCTTATTTATTATTCATTGACAGGATTTATGTTTCGTATTTTATGTATCCAGCGGCAATAAAATATGCTGACATGCTGCCATATTATTATACGAATTGGTTAGATATAGTAGGTTAGTAGGTATATGTACTAGGTAGGTATTAGAAATAGCAATCAGGACCTGCAACTTTACTTTTTGTCGTGTGTTGCTCTTATCCTTACTTTAAAAAAAAAGACATAGGTAAACTCTGGCCTAAAGAGCACAACACATTTGAAATTTCAATTTTCAAATTATTTTTTTATTTGACAAATCAAAGGTTGAAAAGTGTGAACTTCGTACGGAAATTTGAAAATTCGTTTACTAGACCAACTTATTAGAACACTAGACGATGCGAGCAACACACCAAGAAAATTATTTGAGAGAAAAGAAAAGATCAATAACAAAAAAAAATTATTATAGTCTAGCAAGAGCTCAACAGTTGATGTTTAAATTATTTTATAGTGTTAAGGGTTATTTCCAGGTACCCTGCTAAGCACTAGATTTGAAAATCCCTAAGTATAACATTAACATGTCTAGCTTATAATAGATGGACCACTGTGCAAAATGAGAAAAATAGAACACTTCTGTTTTGTTATTCTCTTTTCGCACAGTGATTCATCTATTTTAAGCAATTAAGCTAGGCAATAGGCATTCTAATGTTATTTTAGGATTTTCAAATCCAGTTCTTAGCAGGGTACCTGGAAAGAAACCGCCAATATTAAGGATTTCTTACAAATCAATACCCTATAGTCCGAATACATAAAGATCACATTTCTTTAACATTTATTTCATAGCAAAAACTTATGAAAGAGAACCATAACCACAATAAATAAAAGTCACTTTTGAGCTCTTTCTAGACTACACTAAAATCCTATGCTCGACACTTGACACCAATGTTAATTTTGTCATTTGACATGTTATTTTGCTTTCCTTTTATTTATTTAACTAGGATTCTGGTAACTATTTGTTATTTACTGATTTTTTTTCTTTCAAATAATTTTTTTGATGTACTGCTCGTACTGATTAGTGTGTTGCTCGAGCTCTCAGGTGACATAACTAATGCCGAGCTTGTTAGCTATTTTATTATTACGTATTAAAAATCCCGGACTAAATAAAAAAATCTCACTATACTATGTCCATCGAACACATAAAATAATAAAACTAGTGGGCAGAGCCAAAACTGCGCAGTACAATGTACGCAGAAGTAGGATTTACAAACAACAAATTTTAAAAAGCAGAAAAATTTAAAGTTTTATTTGAAATAAATATGGAAGAATTATATATTTAACATTATATATTTTATCATTTATGTATAACATAATTTTAAAAGAAATATGAAGTACAATTTTTATTTACGAACGATTTTTTTGATGACCGATCTCAGCAGTTGAGTTTGCCTAGCAGTGTAAAACTGGCTTACCAATAGCAATACCGTATTTCAATTTCGTGCACATTTGTGGGAGGAGCATCTACTCTATCTGTATAACACAGCTCATTATAACTTTTATTATTATGAGCAATAATTGCTAATTCAATAATTCATTGTTGAATACTTGTCAATATTCTTGTGTTATTAATGTCACTATCGACTTGTAACTTGTAAGCATTGTTCACATTTTGTACCGGTTGTTCACCTTTCTGCTTTTAATAAATAGCCGGCATTTATTTCACTAGAACGAGAATAATGGCGTCATTAGTATTTTATACCTATATCGCTATATCCAATAGATCAATGAACATGACAAACCAACAGCATATAAGAAATTTAAGAAGTACATAAGTACAGGTTGTCCCAGTTGTTCGACGTGGGGATCTCCAGAACCGGAAGAGATACGAAGTTGGTTAGATTAGACAAAAGTTGCGCCATTAGGAGGCCAATTTAGAAATGTTTTTGTTTTCCCACAAAAATGCATAGCTGACTAGATATACGTGAAAATATAATGTAATTTTTTTGAAACCAGGGACAGATCCTTTCTGAAATGGTTATTTGAGAATATTATTTAAGGAGGTACACATACCATACAACAAAATTAGCTCAACGCGCTTTGGCTACTATCACTGCAATTCGTTCAGTTGCGGTGATATATTTTTACAATAATAACTAAGTAATTCACTAATCAAAAAATCTGACGTGGCCGTTACAATACCTCTCGCCTTGACATTGAAGTATTATTATTTAACCTCGTATTTAACCAAATATTAAGCTTTAATTTAAATAAAATACAACAACACCGTATAACATTTGATATAATAATATAAAATAATCATACATTATATTATTTCTGTTTATCTGTCACATTGACAATTTTATTTTTGTTTATATTTTATTTCTATTTCGGGATTCACAAATCGTGGTAGGTAAAATTATATATTTAAAAAAATTATATTTCTTTATTGGTTAAAGATATAGAAACAAGTAAGATTAAATATTGTACAATGTAATTTATTCATTCATGTGTGGTATGTCAAATTGTAACAATCGCATTATTTTATACAATTTTTGCAAAAAATGTTATAGTGCTACAAGAAAAGTACCATTTCCGGTTGGTGGATTTTTACCAAAATCTTTTCAGCTCTTCATTAACATATATAAATGTATAATGCAAAATATTAGAATTTTATGTTCAGTAGAATTTGAGATAATGAACCGGGACGAAAGGCTATAGTAGGCGTACATACAGACTTTCATACACACACACACACACACAGACATCATCGTGAAAATAGTCAAAATAGGTTCTAAAGGTGCTAAAACGTGCTAATTGACAAAAATCTCGACATCGAATTTTTTCACGATCCCTATACCTCTCTAGGCGAGAGGTAAAAATGCTTGGCATTATGTTCACTGTTTACATTTTTACCTCTCGCCTAGAGAGGTATAGGGATCGTGAAAAAATTCGATGTCGAGATTTTTGTCAATTAGCACGTTTTAGCACCTTTAGAACCTATTTTGACTATTTTCACGATGATGTCTGTGTGTGTGTCTGTGTGTGTGTCTGTGTGTGTGTATGAAAGTCTGTATGTACGCCTACTATAGCCTTTCGTCCCGGTTCATTATCTCAAATTCTACTGAACATAAAATTCTAATATTTTGCATTATACATTTATATATGTTAATGAAGAGCTGAAAAGATTTTGGTAAAAATCCACCAACCGGAAATGGTACTTTTCTTGTAGCACTATAACATTTTTTGCAAAAATTGTATAAAATAATGCGATTGTTACAATTTGCCATACCACACATGAAAGAAGAAATTACATTGTACAATATTTAATCTTACTTGTTTCTATATCTTTAACCAGTAAAGAAATATAATTTTTTTAAATATATAATTTTACCTACCATGATTTGTGAATCCCGAAATAGAAATAAAATTTAAAACAAAAATAAAATTGTCAATGTGACAGATAAACAGATGTCTGTGGCAAGGAGGTTTCTCTGTGGTGTAGGGCATGTGTAGAGTGTGGTGTAGAATTTTGAAATGTTGGATATAGTATAGATATTAACTGGACATAGTATTATGTCGGTATTATGTAAATATGGTATTTATAAAATAAAATTATATATTAAATGAGCTGATTAGATTTGTGAAATATATAATTTATTACCTAATTAAAGCTTAATATTTGGTTAAATACGAGGTTAAATAATAATACTTCAATGTCAAGGCGAGAGGTATTGTAACGGCCACGTCAGATTTTTTTAAATAACTTGCAATTGGTATGGTTTAGAAAAAGTACACAAAATCTTCACGAATTTATTTTTAAAGATTTATAGGAAATATTAATACAAGTTCTATGAATTTTTCATCATTTTCTAATATAGTTAAAAAATATGCTGTGACTTCTTTGTACGCCTATTAAACTGTTCATATTTTTCTTTAAAATGTAGAATAATATAAAAATATAATAACCGTATTTGATTTATGCAGAAAATACCAAAAAAATACCTAGAGTAAAGTGCCCTTTAAAATATGAGGTGATCAACTAGATGCAACATGAGTCTCAATTACAAAATTTCAATTTTCTACAACATACCGTTTTTGAATAATGCGAAAAATACCAAATACCCCTTTGGCACGGACGATCGCAACCGAAAATAGGAGTTGCACAACTAGATGCTATAACAGTCCTACATACAAAATTTCAACTTTCTACGTCTAACCGTTTTTGAGTTATGCGACATACACTCTAAAAAATGCATGCGTGTAAATTAAACTTGTGCCTTTGGTTAAAAATTTAGTGTTAATTTTTACACTAAAAACTCGTTAAAACAACACTACATTTTACACTACGCATGTGGTAAAAGTACACTAAGAATTAGTGTAATATTTTACACTAGATATGGAACTTTTCACAATAATAGTGCGAAAGTAATTATTTCAGTGTGATATTTCTGAAGATAGGGTAATATTACCGTTATAAAACATTAGAGTAACACGTTCAGTGTAAAAATACCCTTCCAAGTTCTGGTCACGTTGTTCATGTACAGAGTTGGTATACAGATCAGACGTAGTGGCGTGGGTTAGTATTTGTGTTGTTTGTGTTTAGTTTTTATACGTTTTATTTGGTTTTAGTGTTTCATCTTTTTGCTATACTTTCATATTTTGGAATGGTGCATAAACCTGATTATTGTGACTGCACGTGAAGATATTTTAATGTGGATGTGACCATTTTACCCGCGCCCATGTTTGCTTCAGTTGAGATGTTACCAGCTACAACACGAAGATCCAAAGAATCTATTGGGAAAAGCCGGAAAAATAATTCTTTTTAAACTAGTAAGTTAGAAAATTCATGTTATTTAATTAATTAATTTATTTTTAATACATATTTTACAGAATAATTTATCAAATTAGAAAAGGATATACTAAAAAAACAACCAATCAACCATTTCTAATCGCAGAAGGATCGATTCCCGGAGCTATACCTAACAAACTATTTTCTTGTCATCGACGAGTCATCGATAATACAACACCGATCCCATGTGTGAAGCAATGTAATCCAGCAAAAGCGATCATAACCTTATTTCAATCCTATTACGTATTTCAATTATTATACATATTTCTATAAACTATACATACAATATCTCTACTGTATATTGTAGGTACTTAACCTAATGTATACTTAATCTGGATGTAATATTAAATTTATAATATATTTTGCATCAAATCCTACTTTTTATTTTACCCTATTTTAACACTATATAGTAACACTAATATTTTACACTAAAATTTTTACACTCTCAACGTGTAACTTTTAACCGTTTGTTCTTTCGTTAAAGTACACTAAAATTAACCATTCTTGGAAAAGTAAAAGTTAACACTAAATATTCTGTCCTCGATGGTACACTATTTTTTGTTAGTTTAGTGTTAAATTTAACACTATATTTTTTAGAGTGTACATACGTCCGGACATCCATACGTCCGTCTGTACGTACAGACGTCACGACTAAACTAGTCATAAACATAATGGATTCAGAAAAGATGAAAACGAATATTTCCGTCAAAATCTGAGAACCGAAATTTTTCGCGATTACTCCGTACAAGGAAGTAAAAAGCATAAAGCATGCAAAACAAAGATTAAGTGAATTGCCACTAGAGTGTAAAACGAGCGTAATTTCAAGGTTCAATTACTCAAGAACCGGATAAACGAAAATTTAAAGAAAAAATTTAGAATCTAAATAGTGCAATAAAGGCACTGTATAAATTTGAACCTCTCATAATCATCATTTGAATTGTGGTCACCCACCAACCACACCGACAATTCACCCATTTGTTTACATTTAGTTTGGTGATTGTTTGCAGGAAGGCCGCACGCCGGCCCACTACATCGCGATGTGCAAGGAGCCGCGCGAGATGCAGCGGCTGCTGACGGCGGCGGGGGCGGACATCTACGCGGCCGACGCCCACGGCCACAACTACAAGTACTACATGGACAACTCCGGCGAGCTGGAGCTGCCCTCCGTGCACAAGCAGATGAACGGCGCTAGTGGGAAAGCTGCCGGGAACAAGGACGGTGAGTAGTGTACTGCTAGTGATGTCTGGGAATTTCCCGTAAGGAATTCTTTTTTTCCCTAAACACGTTTCCCGAAAAAAATCCGGAATTCCATTTTGGAATAGATAGGGAAATTCCCGGGAATAAATAGGAAAATTCCGGGAATAAGAAGGGAAATTTCTGATTGCGATAATAAACGGAGAAATTTAACGCAGGCGCAGCATTACCGACATGCTCCAACCTGCCCAGACTTATTTCTTGGAAAATTTAGCAACGTTACATTATTTAAACTTGGTTTTGTTGTACCTTTGATTTTTATGAGGAAATTTATTGTAAATTTTTCAACAGACTTCTCTGGATAATTTCCCCAAAAATTCCTCAAAAAATTCCCCAAAAAATTTCGCGGGAAATATCCTAGGTTTTCCGAAATATTCGTTCCCGGGAATTTATCCATCACTACCCCCTACCCATAATTACACAAGAGCTTTTTATTCCGCCGTATAAATTTCTGTTTGTATTGAAACCTTGTTGCCTAGCAATTTAAAAAGAAAAATTATTTAATAATCGAATCATTTCACTTACAAATATTAAAAATATGAAGCAAATGCCATTTTAGTGTTTTGTTTATTGTTTGGTTACTAAGAAAAAGGTAAATATATCACTTGCAAAAAGTTGCCTTACTTTTTATCCGCTGTCAAAGAGATAAGATTGTGTTTTGTTTATGGCTTACTTTATATTATCAAAATTAATTACAATTATTTCTAACGGTTTTTACAATTTTAGAGATGCGTCCTCCTTCGTCAAAATCCATTATAAACAATATAAAAAATTATACTCGCAAGTCACAAAGTGTAACAAATAAAATAACTTCTAATAATGCAGTTAGATCTTAAATGTCACATTAAAACTTACAGTTGTTGAAATGGTACATGTGCAAATCGTACTATGATTGGCTGTAAGTGACTTTATTATAAATAACTTCTTACGCTACTTTATTATAAATCCCGGTTTAGGCCTTATTACTCGCGGGTATCTTAGTAGGTACCTTACATTATTGTTGATTCCGAGGCGCCCCCTCACATTGCAGCGCCCCTACGCTATTGCCTACTATCGGATTCAGAATTATAGTAAGTTGGGTTTAAAGTTGAATAACTTGTTAAAAAATAATCCAAAAAATTTAAACCAAACCTTATACTGAAGTATGCACATTTCCACGTTATTATATAAAGTTTCAAATTTTTAAATTTATTTCTGTAGAAATAACAACAATTTATAGCAAAAATGAGCTATAATTTTACACATTTTTAGAAATTGATAACTTCAATGACGTCTACTGTCAATATACATCATCAAAAAAAAATCATATTTTGGTATAATGTAGTCGTAAGGTTTTTTAAGTTATTTGGTAACGTAATTTTTTTTTAAATATTTATATTTTGTTTATAATAATGATCAAACAAATGAACATGTAAGATCTTGGTTACTTGTAATCTTATAAGATTCAAATTCAGGATAACGATAAGTACCTTATATAAGTAATTATAAAAAAGAATTATCATTTTTATTTGAAGCTTATTTATATGAATTTTAATAATTTCTTTTCTGAAAAAGTGATGCCGGGAGGATCCATAAATTTCACATAAAAATTATTAGAATTCAAATAATAATTTTTGAATAAAGATTATAAACAAATCTATTTTATAATTATATAAGGCATCGTTAATCTGAATTTGAATCTTATAAGATTACCAGTAACTAAGATCTTACATATTTACTTATTTGATTATTATAAACAAAATATAAACGTTTAAAAAATTTAAGTTACCGAATAACTTAACAAATAAATGTAAATGAAACATTACTTGAGTCACTGTTTACTTACATTTTCCCAACGTAACAAAAATATTGCTGTAGGTCGTATCAAATTTGAGCGAATATAAATTTCATATACTTACCACATTTAAAATTTAAAAAAATGAAATTTTGGGTTATACGTTATAAAATATGCAATTATATGCATTTATAATAAATATATGCAAAAATTTTCAAAATATGTGAAAAATATTGATATATGCAAAATACCATATATTTATTTGATCTATTTTCGTATGAACTGCAAACATTCATAAAAAATACTAATATGTACAATAATACAATAGGTATATGCAAATGTATTTAATCCGCACTCTATACCTTCGATTATTACCTTTATTATCAAGGAAGTTTCATTCACAGTAAAAATGTATTCTGTCGTTAAGGTCGCAGGTACTGTACTGAGTGAATAATTCAGGCATGTTTGTATATCCCTTAGATACCCAAGCTAACAAAATCTACGTAAAAACCGAAAAGTTAACTTGGGTCCTCGAAAGGATTTCTTTATAATTTACCGTCATAGGTGTTTCTCAGTTATTTTATAGTACAGAAAATAAAATTAAATATATGTATTGCCTTTTTTAATACAATTAAAATTATATTCAAAATCAATAGAAAACAAATTAAATCTCAATAACGCAAAAAAATTAAAACTAGTGTTGCTAGTAATATCGAAGCGGGGTAACTTAGCGCCTACTTATACATACATTGTAAATATTTTCTATATTTGCAAAGTAATCACAATGAAATTGAAAACATAACCTCAAAATGTCATTTAACAAATAGCTGGACGCAGTGCTGCCAAATTGTTCTGTGCAAAATGTTATAGCGACATAAACGAAATTGGGGTGGGTACCCCACTTGGGTAAGTTACCCCGCTTGGGCATCTAAGGGTTAAGAGGAGATTGAAAGGGGAACTGCCTGCGGTACGTTTTATTACATTTTTTACACAATTTGGATATTTTCTATTTGCCCTCCCCCCAACAAAAAATAATCTTAAATCCGCCCCTGAAAGTACATAACATTTTATTTATTATTTAAATATAAAAACACCTATAAATAATAAAATAAAAAAATTCGATGGATTGTCAGTCAATACATTTATTAAATCATCATACCTACAGTCATTATTAATACATTATATTGATGAAATCACTACAGTTCACAGAAACACCTGACATTTGACATTAAACATTTTATAATAACACAGGTCAGGCATTTTATAGTTTCCAGTAAACAACTACTATTTTCCAGTTTTTAGAAAGACAAATATTTACATGATAAAAATAACAGAATACAATTTATAGCGTACGATAACTATCTCTCTCCTATGTGAGCATAAAAGACACGTCATGACAGCATTTAATACATACGCAATTTCCAGTTCCCAACAAAAAGAAAATAAAACTGGAGGTACAAATCAATCAATCGATTTCTAAGTTTTTAGACTGCGTTATTTCTGTATACATTCGTGAGAATATTGTTACTAGAGTAACCTAGAGGTGGTGGAGAACCATTGCCGTACTAGGTATTTTCCCTGGAAAGTTTTTACATTTTATTTGAATCTTTACCATTGCATTTTGAATAGGCTCATCAACCATAATCAAATTATAGCAATTTTGTATTAAAAATAGTAATTACGTATTAAATAATTATGATTAGTAAAAGAAAAATTAATAAAAGTTAATTTTCTTCAGAGATTATAATGTTTATAACATTCGTGACGTCATCAGTGCTAGCTTTGAAATGAGACATCTCATTGGCTAAACATTGTTTTCCCGCTGTCCGACATTCATTCAGAAAGGCAACATAATGGATACAAAGGACCCCGCAGATTCCTTATGGGAATTGGCTCCCGGTCAAATCGGCTAAATTTTCAGTATGTTATAGTATTTGCCGTCCTGATCAAAAGTTCTCATGGGCACAAGGCCCAAAAATGCCTACATCTCGAGTTATATGGCTCGGAAGGGTAGTGGGTGAGTATTTCCGATTTTTATAAATCCCGCGAATTGACGTTCTCTAGAGCACTTTAATCGGCATACATGGTCCGAATAACTACACAGCCGATTGATAACAACATTTTACATGCATAAGAACCTCCGACTGTATTTTTTCGCGAGTCAGGGACTTGTTGTGTCCATATGGTTCCAACGTCTCGATCACGGTGCGGTGGCCCACACCCCTCTTGCGGTGAATCACTCGTACTATGCCTTTGTCGGTGTACGACAAACTCACGATAAAAATGAATTCCGCAGATTCTTATACGTGTAAGAGATTACTGCCATTCGCCTGTGTAGTTTTTCGGACCATGTATGCCGATTAAAGTGCTCCAGAGAACGTAAATTCGCGGGATTTATAAAAATCGGAAATACTCACCCACTACCCTTCCGAGCCATAATTTGAGATGTAGGCATTTTTGGGCCTTGTGCTCATGAGAACTTTTGATCAGGACGGCAAATACTATAACATACTGAAAATTTAGCCGATTTGACCGGGAGCCAATTCCCATAAGGAATCTGCGGGGTCCTTTATTTACAACTGTCAGTTTTATATGTAAATATAATGTAATAATATATAATATAATATAAGTACTTACAAATAGTCATTTGGTTAAAGTAGACTTGCCGGACAATCGCGAAGTTGGCCGCAAGCTGTCAGCTTCATTTGGAGAAGTACCAACTCTCTAATTTTAAAACGAGAACTAATATTTTGAGCGGTTATTTAAATATTTATAAATAATGTCCAGAATGTTCTATACTGAGGTAAGGTTTGTTAGGAAAAATTAGATTAGTTTTAAGTGTTTTTTAAATGCCTTTTGCCAACAAAAATAGTGTCTCAATGACCTATACTGAGGTAAGGTTGGTTAGGAAAAATTAGATTAGTTTTAAGTGTTTTTTAAATGTCTTTTGCCAACAAAAATAGTGTCTCAATGACCTATACTGAGGTAAGGTTTGTTAGGAAAAATTAGATTAGTTTTAGTACACACTACATTGAATATTTTTAAAGAGTATTTATCAAAAACGGAGCATGTTGGGCTTACGCAGGGGTTTGTTAGCTTTGTTAGTTTTAAATCACCCGGTTTTCAGGTCTTTAAGTTGGTACACGTGATAGCGCCATATCAGCTACAAGCTACAAGTTGACTTTTTTTCGGAGCCAACTTCACGATTGTCCGTCAAGTCGATTTTTACCAGTCATTTTATGAAAATTTATTTAAAACATGCAGAACAAAAATGCTTTTAGCCCAACAACACAAGCTCACTAGCGCCATTGAAACGTCAAAAGCAAGGATGTCAAAATGTATGAAAATGTTTGACTACGTAGATTTTAAAATTAATTTGTATGTTCGTATTGAAGAGAATTATTGAACAACTGTAAGATTTAATATTAATTTAACATTTTTAACAAATTTAAAAAGGAGTAAATACAATAGGGAACGTCTTCAACACTGGAATATTATAAACTAGAAAATTCAAGAAGAGAATATTCTTGACAGGAATCATAAAAATCACGAAATCCCAAGCTAAGAAAAATTCATTCACAAAAAAAACATTAATAGAAAAGACATATCTGGAATCAAGTAAACACAGAAACTTTACTTGGCGGCCAAACCTGAAGTTGGCTGCAAGCTGTCAGCTGAACAACGCGTTGTGGCCGTTTAAAAAACGAGTTCTGTTGGACTCAAGAAGGGTGTTGTTAGCATAGATTAGTTTATGTCAAAAAAATGGAGTTCTGTTGGACTCAAGAAGGGTTTTGTTAGCATAGATTAGTTTATATATTAGCCAGAATCCGGTTTTTTTTCGCAGCCATATTTTTTCCAGTTTTGAATATTCCTTTACATGCATCAATCAGATTCCAAATTTGAATTTTCTATGAATGCATTTTTTTATGTAAGCATTTTCTTGTCTCTGAATTTTCGTATGTTTTATGATTCCGAGCAAGAATTTTCTTGTACGTGAATTTTTTAGCTCTGAGTTTTTTAAATTTGAGTAGGCACCCAATACAATACACATTAAAATAAACTGGTTGAGTGCCACTACTTAATATAGATGATTTTGAACTTTAAAAAATCATATATGCTTTAATCCTGAGAATTTTCAAACCGGATTTTCATTGGACGATATATATTGTTATGAAGTTTCATAAAAAAAATTAAAAATGAAATGGTTGATGAGCCCATTGATACAACAGACTAACGTGGCAAAATCCGTATTTTGTTTTGTTGTGGAAAAAGTTTAAGGAAATAAATATTACGAAGACTATGCATACGGTTCTAGTTTTAGTAAAAATGATAAATATGATTCCAATACTCCCCTTTCAGGTTTACAGGCATGTGGCGGAAGGTAATAATGCGGTGTTAATTTGGAACACAGCGCAAATTTTTCGTTTAAATAATACTTTGTCATTACTCTTGTTAAATTTCAGATTTTAATTTTGAACAATATAGTCAAAATCGAGGAAATCTGATGTTACCGCAGTGATTATTTTTTGACGTTTCTTGAAACCAATGAAATGTTTATTTCTATGTAACACGTGTTTGCGTACAGTTAGCGACAAAAGTTATCAGAAACACACATTTCTGTAACTTAAATACACTGCGCGAAACAAAAAAACGTCCACTTTCAAAAGTTAGAAAAAAGGTGAAACTTCAAACCGCTGTAACATTTAGACAATTTGATCCAAATCACTTGAAACATTTTGTCTTCTGAAGCTTAAACGCAGAGGCTTCAGTTTAGCTCAAGTTCTCCTCCCCGTCCCCGCGCCAAGTAAGTTCAGAGAAAGGGTTTTGCACGAAAAAAACGTCGCAGTTAAGGTGTTCTATGGGAATGAGTTGTTATGAAACGACGAATTGGTTTACAGCCCATGAAAATTTTGACAATTCCCTTTTTAGAGCGCAAAAGAACACAAAAATCCGATAATTATTAGCAAGGAAGTTTAAAAAAAAACAAGTTTTTAATGATTTTTCGTAAGATAAGTGACAATATGCATCTCCCACATTCTCATTTCTAAACATTCTTCATTCATCATTAATTATATTTTTCGCAAATTTTTGGAAAAATTATATGATTTTTTCGCCTGTTGGGAAGGCGTCCGAAGTAGAAAATGGAGAGTTTGGTAAGTAAAAGGTCCACACTATGATAAATTATGGTTTAAAAAACTTTCATCATACAGTTTTTAATTTTTAAATATTTAATTTGAAAATTTTGCATATTGTCACTTTCACTTATAGTCCGGGAGCTGGCGTCAAATTTGACCGGACCATTTCAACAAAGCTGATTTTTATAATATAATTAGTTCTTTAATAACTAATTAAGAATTGCAGTGTTAGCTGACACGACCGTGTGGCCTGCAGATTTAAGGGCCTGCGAAACTTTCAAAAAATATCAGATTATTTATTATATTACAAAAATCAGCTTTGCTGCAATCACCCATGAAAATTTGACGCCAGCTCCCGGACTATTATACTCGTATTTTATCGGTGTTTACTGACTGATGGTGGGCTGTTGAGTAAAACATGTCTAACTAAAACGACGATAACTCGTAAACGAGCTAGTAAATGTAAAAAAAAATTACATGCACGTTTAGAATGATAATGAACAATATTTTAAATTTATTTATGTCATACTCATATTTCGCAAATAAAACTAACCTCACTATATCATGTGTAACTGAAACGATAACTCCTCAACGAGCTAGTAAGTGTGCATAAAAATTTACAATCATGTTTATAAAGATGTAATGAACAATATATTAAATTTTTACATCATGCTCATATTTCGAAGATAGGACCAGTACCTCCTTAAACCAATTCTATTATTGTCATAGCTCTTGTGATTATTCCCGGGCAATAATGTCTTGTAGCTTTTGTTTGTTTGACATAAATGTCAAATAATTATTAACTTTTCGACGCGTTCAGTGAGAGAGTGTAAAAATTTGATTTACTTCCTTTTCTGATTCAGAAATTAATACAAAAAAAAATATGTACCACTCGGGCTGATTAAAAGGTTGTTGTAGGAAAGCACAAAAATTAATGCACATGTGAGATTAAAAGTGACAAGTTTACCTCGATGCATTGAAATCTTCTTGATTCTTATTTGTAGCCATGAATGTTCCAGTTTACAGTATAAAGAGATCCTTAATCTTAGTCAAGAACCAGCTTCGCGGGTTTAACAAAGGTATTCACCCCGCTTCGCGGGGCTCAATGTAAAAATTCGGCACTTCGTGCCTCAACCCCTCAATTATAACAATCTTAATATTTAGACTCCACCGGAATCAAAGATGGATGGTTTCCGAGTTATGAATAAAAAAACTCAAAAAACCCTGTTTTTCAAACACACATACTTAACTTTGGTTCAAAAAATCGTAGACACTTATTTTTTTTAATTTTAAAGGGAGTCGATTCAATTTTATTACCCTGATGATTAATCAAACCGAAAAAAAATTCTAGCTCCGTACACACTGCCAAATTTGGATTTTTTTTGGCAAAAAATTTGTTTTTCTTCATACGAGGGTGGAGGGGGCTCAAACGGGTTAACATCAAATATCGCATACATGGTCTTAAAGTAGACAAGCCTCATTTTTCGCAAAAGATCGTCCAAATTGGTTGAATGGAATCGAAGTTATGATAATTTCAAAATCACTTAAATTTTCACGAATGTCAAGTGTCTCGCTTTTTTTCGCGCAGTGTAGATAAGCAGACTTGAACCCTCTCAAGTGAACTCGGCTGTAAGCTGTGTGAACTTTATAATAATTTATTGTCTAGTAATAGATAAGCAGACTGGCACTTCTCTAGAGTGAACTCGACTGTAAGCTGTATCAGCATTATAACTTATTGTCCAACAATAGGTATGCAGACTGGAACCCTCTAGGGCTAGGGTGAACTTGGCTGTAAGCTGTATTAGCTTTAACCATTAATTTTCGTTAATGCTCAAGAATGGAATGGTCTAAGTTGAAAAGACATCACTAAACTGCTAAACAGCTACTCGTAAAATTGGATTACGACATTTACCCACATATTGCAAACAATGTTAATAAACAAAACGTGCCTGATAAACATGTTATCATCAATAGTTTAATATTTTGTTAATAACAAGTTAGTTTTTTTTTGCTGCTAACACTTACTCACAATGTGACTAATATGAATATCGACTAATTTAATTGAACTGTAATTTTGTTAACAGCATTCTTGCTTCTAACATGTTTTGCTATTTAACATGTTTTTGTTATTTTTTTCGGCTACTTTCAAGTGCCTACACACCGAAAAAATAACAAAAATATGTTTAATAACAAAACATGTTACAAACAAAAATGTTGTTAACAAATTACTGTTTAATTAATGCGGCCGCTAAAAATGTCGATAGCAGCATGCTACTGACATTGCTGGTTGCATTATCAGTAACAATGTTAGCAGAAAAATTCGAAACAAACTAGCTTGTTGTCAACAAAATATACTAACATGTTATTGCTAATAACATGTTAATAGGACACATATCGCTTATTAACATTGTCAAATAATATCGTGAAGTAGTTTATCGATGACATTTGACGAAAAACTACTAAAATGTCAAATGAAGAACAACTTGCTACGGCTGCTGCTTCTATTATTATTTTGAGTGTTGCTGAACAGAAGCAAAATGAAAAAAGGATATGGGTTCGTCCTTTTTTGCAGCAAAGAAACGCCGAAGGTGGATATAATGTAATTGCAGATCTCAAGAAAAAATGAAATTTGGCGAAATGTCTATGGACAGTTTTAAAGGTTTTGCTACAATGTCTAGTACTGATTTTGAACAACTTGTTATTGTTTTTCAGTTCCACTAAGGCTCGCCATAACATTACGATTTTTAGCTACAGGTCACAGTTTTTATAGTTTGATGCTACTATTTCGGGTATCTGTCTCTAGCATATTCCAGATTGTGCCCAAAGTACCTATGTGACGCTTTGGTTGATGCATTAAAAGATTTTTGAGCAATATAGTTTGTTTATTAATTTTTTTCTACATTTTTAAAGTCTTATTACCCTGGACGCCTGGACTAGTATTTTCTTTACCTGAATGCACGCATAGTAGAAGTTTTAAGTCATAAAGTATTTGTATTTACATGTAACTTAGTAAATCCTCTCGGACAGACGCTTTTGCTATCAACATTCTTTGATGTAGACCGCCTCGAGACCGGTAACAAAATATTTGCTTTCAACTTGTCAGCAACAATGTTATCAACAATTTACAATAAAATATAACAATTGTTATTTACAATTGTCACTGACATGTTATACACAACATGTTAACAGTGACATGTTACTAACATTTTTTAATGTTTCTCTTAACATGTCAATCGCAAAATGTTTTCAACATTGTTGATAACAAAATGTTATTAACATGTTACGGTCAAATTTAGAATTTTTTGTGAGATACATTGCTAATAACCATGTTATTAACAATGTTACCTCCGGTGTGTAGGCCGCTTTAGAGTTAAAAATTCGAAGAGCAGTACTGCCGTCGTAAGCCAAAAGGTCGTAACTCGTATTTTTTCGATTTCGTGATTTTTGGATAATGGTATGATGTTTAGTGCTTACCGCCTTCTAATTTGTAAACAAAACCTACTACCTTGGAAATAGAGCTAGTAAACGCTTAGAAATATATGATCGTGGAAAAAATTAGTTTTTCGCAAATTGTCATAAAAAGTTAACACGCGAAATGATAGTTTTTTGTCAACAGAACGCAAATGACTTGCGTATTTTCAAAAACGAATTACGAATAATTCACAAGAATATTTAAAATCGTAGTTGTGCGTAAAACGTTATACGTACCTCTGACCGAAAGACAGATTACACCCTTGGACGAATAAAGGCCCTCGCAAGCGTCGAGCCTCAAACTTCGTCCGTAGGCGTAATCTTTTTCTTTCGGTCCTCTATACGTAAATAACTTCCAGCATTTTTCTGACAGAAGAAAGAGTCACAATACAATTTAATAAAATTACACTTGACACTAGCTTCTAATACCTCAGGAGGCAGATTATGTCTTCGTCGCATTCTGATATAATGGGGTACTTGCATGGTACTAAAAATTAGATTTTTAACACTATGCACATAATGTTAGGTCTAAAACATTGGTAAAAATACAAATTTTATTTAAAAAAAAATATATGTTTTTTAGTAAATTGAGATTAAATTTTCTGTGACGTCATTTGTGTGAACAGAAGGTAGGGGAAGCATAGTTAAGAATGTAACCTGTAGATAGCGTGCGAGTCAGTCAACAAATGTTTGAATTGACATTTGCTTGTCAAAAATACACATAAAATTTAGTAACAATACATTATTTAATAAATGTAGACTATTTAGTTTATGAAAACACAAATACTTACTTATATTTTACAGCATCAAAACATGTACAAAGTACAAATGTCAAACACATCTAATCTGTCAGCTTGACAAACTCGTTCCCGCTCCAGCCGTAGTTAGGGGCGTTCACAAGTACAGCCGTTGCTATGGCTTAATGGCCATTCATTGGTTGGGTTAGTTTTTACGTCACATATTGAATATTTAAGTTTAAATAATTTTTTTTGGGCTTGTAAATAAAAATTTTGTCAAAATAAAAAATACGGATCCCAAGTTTTGATCTCTTCTTCAAATATATTTAATAAAAAAAATACATGCAAGTAGCCCATTCTAGTAATATTGAAATATTTCGCTTCATAATGCAAAAATGACAGAGCATTTATTAAAATATTAGAACATTTGTATGGTTTGTTGTCACGGAAACATTACATGTCACATTGATTAATTTCATTAATCAAGTGTCAAAAAAAAATTCTACATTTTTTACTAATATTGGGACATATTTTTCGAAAAAAACGTTATTTAATCCTTGATTGCGAAATGCTTTTGCATTTTCGAATGATTTTTTTTTGCTCGCTGTGCTCGCATTAGAAACTTTCATTTTCGAATGCAAAATTATCATTTCGCGATCTAGAATCAAAAATAAGTATATTTAATAATCGGAACCGGGTCCGGTAAAATCGCAATTTGCGGAAAAAATTGCAACATATGAGAAATGGTTACGAGTTTTACATTAAGCCCTGTTCACACATCACACATGGATTATTTGTGGATTCTTTAATGCCTGTGAATCCTGGAAAAAAGAAATTCAATGTTTTGAAGCTATCGATGAATTAGAAATTCTTCTTTCCCAAGATTTATTGAAGATTCAACTATTTGACAGCAATTTTCACTATGATTATATTTCTCAGGATTTAATAACATAAAAGAATCTTCAAAGAATCCTTGGGTAAACAGGACTTTAGCAATTAGTCTACATTTTCAGGTCTTTAATAACTTATTGTAAACACTTGTAATTCAATGGAACTAATTTTAGTAAACAAACTGTCAGCCGATGGACTGTTCCACTTCGCCATGTATTGTGTCTGCCTTAATTTACAACCTGGCGTCAATACAAAATGTAGAACAAAATTGAATCATTGACGAGGTATTCTCAAGTCTGAAAGTCGTCACCTGGCATACCACCTTACAATTACCAATCGATTGTTCTTCGTATTTACAAGTTCCACTTACAGTGGCATCCATCTTCTGTTAAGCTGCCAGACAATCGATAAACCTTTCTAAATTATTAACAATATGGGTCATGTGATCAGTCCATGCGATATAGCATGATGTACTAGGGGTTTTTTATTCATTATCAGTCCATCGTTTGTGTCGGCCACATGACAATTATTATCAAACATTAAACACAGTGAGACAATAGACGCAAATGAGAAATAACACAGGTATGACGCACTACATTCACCGATTTTATAATTGTTGTTATTGAAACATTTTTTTCATTCGACACTGATAGAAATACATATTATTGATGCATTCCAATCGAGATACGTGGCGCAATAAATAATTAATATCATTCACTTTTCTGATTTTAACAAAGAGTTTACTTGCACCATGTCTACTACTGGAAGTAAATTAAATAATTAGATAATAAATTTGTTTAAGAGGTCCGTCTGCCTCCTAAAATCCAGCACAATACGTACTAAGTTGGCGAGTGTTTTGTGGCCAGTACAAGAATGGTAAAATTGTATTTGAACAAGGATTATATACTTAAAGGATCAATTAACAGTTGTGCCTTTTTAAATTTATATAAAATATTGTATCTACATGATTATAAAATTTCTGAAAAATTTATAAAAATTTCCAATTTATGCAAATTTTACACGGTTAAATTTATTTTTAAAATTTTAAAAAGGCTCATCTAGATCCATTCTTTCTCTATAAATATTTATAAAAATATACCTTGAAGTCAATAATATAAACTAACAGATTATTCGTAACGAAAACAATTTTACAGTACTTCAAAATGACATTGCATTGCTAGGATGCGGGCTGGTTTTAGGCAGTCGTAGTGGTTGGGAAAAGAGTGGAATAGAAAAATAAGTAAAATCGAGAGTATTCTAGGAATTCTGAAAAAACATAAACGGGAAAAATACATAAAATTATTTTGTCTCACACGTCTCAAAATTATTGGTCGAATTTGAGTGATTTATTGTATAATATAAGATAGACTGTACATTGCAATTAATATAAAATAAATATTGTAAAAAAATTATAAAAGTATGCATTAAACATTTTTTTCATATTTTCAAATGCTATTTGTTTAATTAATTTTAAGACAGAAATAATAAATTAACAAGCACAATTATGTTTATTTTTTTTAAACAATTACGTAGTTTTTAAGATTTGTGGGATAAATTATTTCTCCACATAACGCAATGTTAAATTAGTTAAGCGGTCTTCGCGACAAGCGAATAACACTAAACATGACTCAAAATTAACTTATCTTAAATGAAAGATTCAAAGCGATTCAAACGTAAATAAAATAACTATGGACTATAACTATTTTATATAGAAAATTGTAAATGGTTGATGAGAAAAACATTTCAAAGTTTAGTTGGATTTCAGGCTTTAATTATTTATTGAAAAAATGTAAATATTTTAAATACTAGGTAGGTACCTATCTACTTACACTTATTTTTTAATTTTACAAAAATTGTCCATTTTATACATAAAACATCATACAGTGAGTTTATTAACGTGACATATGAGATTTTTCATATTCATGGTTATGATGCCATCTGCCTTTTTCTTATCTGAAATGAGGTATAGACTAAATTAACATAATTGTAATCGTGATTTTTGACAGTTCGAGATTTTTATGAATCTGTTGGCATTGCAGATTAAATAATACCAGTGGATTTAATAAAATTTAGTATTGACTATTTTATATTATTTTTTTCTGTTCAACTGTCATTGTCTGACAGTTGAACTATATTTTCCACGTATTTGTGTATAAGATATCTAAAAGTTTTTACAATGTTTATTTGCCTTAACATCTAATATGTACTTATTGTAAGTAGTTTTGTGCTGCACTGATGATGCGAAAATAAAACATTAGTTTGTAATTTGCTTTCTTTTCATGACTGATGCCAAATAGTTTTTTGTTATTGTTTTATATTTTGTTAATTCTGAGTTTACTTGATCCAACAGAATCTTCACGATTTATATCCTACCAGAGCTGGACAGTACTCGAGTAAATGTATTCGAAAATTGGCACTCGAGTACTTTTGGTAACCAGCACCGGTACTTATGAGTACTTTTATATTTGGGTACTCAGTACTCGTACTCATTAAAAAAATTGATGTACTCGTTACTCAGTACCTACTCGTAAATATCTGAGTATTTGAATGTTTCATACACTTTAAATGGAACCTAACAAATATTGTATAAAGTGCGAATAAATGTCTCTTGCTACGGACTGCCAAGAAATTTTGTCGTTGAATTATACATTTCTCAAATGAACAGTGTTGTGACTGATCTAAATCAATTGATCTAGAACACCGATCTAGATCATTGTGTGTGATCTTTGATCCGATTTAGATCATCTTATTTTTAAGATCTTGATCTTGATCTAGATCAAATAACAATGATCTATGATCTTAAAAAAAGATCAGATTTTTTCTACGCTATGCAAGTTAAAACTTAATAAGGGTAGGTAATCTTTAATATTTTTAAACTGGTCATATTTTGAAGTTTAAATCGCTTGCGTGCATATTTTATTTTATTTTTCAATTATAAATTCAACTGTTTTATATTTCGACTAATAATTATAACTGATCTTTTTTAGATTTAAAAAAAATCTCCAAATTCCAGATCTGATCTAAAAAAAGATCCAATCATAAAAATTGATCTATGCTCTGATCTAGATCATTTCAGACGTGAAGACCTTGATCTAGGTCTAGATCTTTTTTAAAAATGATTTGTCACAACACTGCAAATGAAGCCCATTTCAATGAATTAATACATTTTAAATTGAATTAAACCATAAAAACAATTTACAATACCAATTAATTTTTTCGAAAGGGCTTAAGCCTTTAGTTTAGGAGTTTATTCACTCTTTTTGCAAGAGCTTAATTCATTTTAATTAAAATAAAAAACATGAAGTGAAATCATTTTTCAATTCATTTTGAATTAATTCATGCCCATGCAGCTCTGAACGTCAGTACCTACTCATGAGAACTTTTGATTGGTACCTACTCTGTCCAGCTCTGGATCCTACTCAATTAAAAAAAAAAAACATGGTTTAAAAAAAGTCGGTCTGTACGAGTCTGTGGGTCTGCCTGATTTTTGGATACTAATAACTTAAAAACGCGTTGGAATTTTGGACTAAGGTTTATAAAATATAAGATCTTGATCCAAAAACTGACTAATGAGTTTTATATAACCAGTGATACCAAGAAAGTTTATTTAAGAAACATTTTTTATTACCTATTATTAAAATACTATCAAGGGTGGTATCAATTTAAAGCTCCCGGGACAAGAATTCTAGAAGAATAACAAAATTTCAACTATCGTCAATTGGTTTTTCAATAAATTATTCAAATTATACCAATTTTTTTATTTATATATTTAGGGATACAAAGTATATTACAGGCAGAGCTCAAATAGTACAGAAATAAAAAAATTTGAAATACGGAATAATAATAATGGTTTTACATGAGCATAATTAATATTAATTAGAATTAAATGGAACATAACTTATAAATATATAAATATATCAACCTTATAAATCATATTAAGAAATACCAATTTAAAAGGTTATTTGATCTACAACATGGGTAAGGTGGAACTTGAAATTTAAATTGTTTCAATAATTCAGGACAATCAATTGAACCATTAATTATTACTTTGTAACTGAAAACAAATGAAGCAATTTTTCTTTTAGTATCTAGTCTTATTAATCCTTAATTTATAATTTTGATATCAATTTAAAGCTCTTGTGGAGATAATGTAAAAATACATTTATGCGATTGATAATAAATTGTTTCTCCAAAAATTATTCTAATTTTGTCAACTTTGTTATCAAATTAAAGCTCTCTGGACTCTGGGAAAGAATTCTAGTGGAAGAATCAAAAACAACATTTAGACAATGGTCAATTGTTTTTTCACATGTTATTCAAATCTTTCGAGGAGATAGATAAGTTTAGTTAAAATTTAAAAAATAATATTTGTAAAAGTTTTATTTTTTCAAAATTTGTCAGTGCCGTATTATCCAATAGGCACGTAAGGCACGTGCCTAGGGGCCCCCGACTCTGAGGGCCCCCAGGATCGGAAAAAAAAACTTTTTATACTTCTAAATTTGCTTTATAATTCAGCGGAAATATTTTAGAAAACAGATCGCTCCTCCTAGTTGTTAAATCAAATATAGATTAACAAAAGTATGAATAAGGTACGCATTCCTGTCTAAATGCACAAAAACCTCCCTTGTGGTGTACTCTTCACTAACAACCATCAGTCATGAGTACTCGTGAGTTGACGGCTGATTACAGCACACACGGTATATTATAAATAACACTGATGAATCACAATATGTGAGGCTACCACACCCAAGTTATATAAAAGGCGCGATATATTTATATGTACGTAAAAAATAAATTTTACAAAACGAACAAATTAATATAAATTTTATTTTTATTGTTCTACTATGATGACTGATTTTAGATTATAAAATTAATAATTTTCCCATGAACCGGGTAGACAAACTCAATGAAATTTTGCACAAACATTTACTACTACCAATATGCAAAATTTGTTATGCTTGGTAGGTACCATTTTTGTGTGCTATGTTTAATGTGTTTAGTTCATTATGCTAGTTAATTAACATAAGATCAGGTGTAAAATAACGATAATTTTAAATTGCTAAAACTTTTAAACGGCGAAGTCAATCGGTTTTAAATTTTCACAACGGCTTATGAATCGATTAAGGAATGTTCAGCTATTATACCACAAGAGCTTCGAAAATAATAGAAAATACTGCCAACGTGCCAACTGATGAGACGTATTTCAACGTCGTAATAACTCGAGACCCGAAGTCGAGATGTGTTTTGCGGAAATACGTCGAACCAGGAGGCAAAAGTATTTTCTATTATTTTTGATGATCAAGTGGTATACGCATTGACTATTTCATGAATAAAACGTCATGGTTACGGTGAATATACGCATACTATGTCAATATTCAAAAATATGCACTGGAATAGTTGTTTATATTGATAGTTTCTATGGTTTTTGTGAAAAATAGTGCAGTTTAATTGGTTAAAATATAATGAGGGAAACAGTCTATCAAATTTTTATTTGTCTGGTACCATTCTAACATGCCTCCCATACATCCTTAAATCAATAGGCACTATTTGGTTGTATTATTATTATTTATTTTTATTTTTTAAGGTCTGATAATCAAACCAGCAAATATCCGAATATGGATCCACCAAAAGGACATTGTACGTCTCCAAAAAGTCCTATGGGAAGGTCATGGCGCAAAACTAAGAAGAGAGACAAGTAACAGCCCTCGAGTCAAACGATTTTTGGAGGCAGTTCCTTATTTAATGGTCAGAGTTATTCAATATCTCCCTGTAAATTAACATTAACGTATTATTGTACTTCAGGGTGCTATAAAGGAAATCCACACAGCAGCTATCAACAATGACTTGGAGTTGCTTAAGGAGCGAACTGATGATCCTGTACCTGCTATTATTTTATCTTCGAAGGATAGTCACGGATTGACTGCTTTACATAAGGTAATATTGAAGTGTGTCTCCACTAGCTTCACAATATAAACAATTTTGTCTAAAAAATTAAAAATCTAAAACTGACATTAAACATGAAAAATCCTAAATCATTGGTAAATCGATTAATAAAGATTATGCATTGCTGTGGCTATTTTTTATCATTTAATAATATTTTTTTTATAAAATCGATAATGTATTAATCAGAAGATGGCTTGAAAGATAACTTAATTATACATTTTTTAGAAAACAAACAAAAACTCTGCAACGTTTTCTTAAAAATAAAAACAAGTGCTACAAACTGTTATAAAAATCTTTGATTGTTATTAATATGGGGAAAATATTTTTATTAAGGTGAAGTGAACTCGCATTTTCGCTCCCTCGCAAACGCGTTCTCTAACAGCAGTGCCCACAATACTTTACAAATGTTAACCTGCCCATGTTCAAAAGATGCTCCGAAAGTGAGAAAATCTAATGAATCAGTTGCAGTTGTTGATTTAGCTTTCCAACTGAAATATTTGCAAAACTGCAAATGTCGGTAACCACACCGTCGACTTCACCTTAAGCCTTAAGTACTATTATTAAAGCCAAAATGATCTTAAATATATTTTTAGGTGCCTATTGCATAAATAGTTGTTTTACGTATCTTTTGAAAGACATAAAATATAAGTTTTTTTGACATCATCTGTCAAAATGACTACTTTACGGCCGCTTTTACTTTACGGCCGTTATTCTTTTTCTCGTTTCTTTTAAATAACAAATATTACATTTTAATTGGTTATATACATTTAGAAGTATTTAAGCCACAAATTAAGTAGCCTAAAATATATATAAAAAAATATTTATATGAATTTTTTTTACATAAATTTATATAACTCTTTGTACCTAAAAATGTTGTGTGCACCTCGGATTAAAAGTGTTTTTAACCTCACCTGAATTGCTGGCCACGACCTACGCCTCGGCTGCAAACTTCAGGTTCGGCCAAAAACGATCATTTTTACAGCCTTGATACACAAATAACTATTACGGAAATTATTAGTTTCCCCGTATAAACAGAAATGAAAGTTTTTTATGATAGTTTCTAGCACTTGTTTTACTATTAATGCCCAATTCACTCGAGGAAAGTTTTTACTAAAAGTTTCTTGGAAGTCAACAATTGCTAGGAGCTGTCATAAAAAACTAAGTAATTGGTTTTCCCGTATGGACGATATTGATAGTTTTTTTTTAAAGACAGCTCCTAGCATTTATTTTACTTTCAAGAAACTTTTAAGGAAAACCGTTCCTCGTGTACTGCTTATATTAAACAATATCACAAAATGATTTATTGTTACATGCTTTCTAACTATGAATTTAATAGCACGAAAACGATAATATACTTAATGATTTGATATGATTTATCCCCAATAAACTGTCAACTACTAAGTGTTGTTTTATTTTCAGGCTGTTGGTTTGGGAAATATGGAAATAGTGCAATTTATTTTAGAAAAATATCCAAGTGCAATATCTCTGACTGATAGCGAAGGAAGGACTCCATTGCATTATTCAGTTCTGTTGAAGGATGACGACGAAATGTATAATACTTTAATCAATGCTGGTGCCGAAGAAGGCAGCTTAGATAATGTACGTTTCGTTAAATCATATTTCATATAGTTTGTTAGACTTTACACTCAAAAACCGGCTTTGCGCAATTACTCATATTTCTTAGCAATATTCTAGAACGAGAAAATTAACTTAAATCAATATCAATTTTTAAGAATTTGGAACTCAGCTGTAGACGGACTCACATGTCACCAAACCTATTGAACTCACACACAATGTAAATTCTATTCGTTTAATTTTTATTTTTACTGGAATTCGCCTTGATATTTGAAAAAACAATTGCTATAACTAAGCAATTTCTCGAAAAATAAATGGCATAATCAGCAATCAATATAAGCAAACATTCTTATTCACTTCTTTTGCCTTATCTGCATTTAAAGTTATTATTATCTTTTCATTACAAAGTATAAAGCCTCATTCACATAATCACATACGCATTTAGTTTTAGGGTTTAGATTTATGTTTACGTTTAAGAAAGTTTCAATACGTCTAACTAAATATGAGCATTCCCAGTGCTTGAAAGTGGGCAGTGTGAATGCTCGTATTTAATTATATGAATTTAAACTTTCTTAAACGTAAACATAAGTGTTAACCTTAAAATGTGAATGATACTTCAGTAGTATTATGCTAGTAGTTTGCAGCGGCACTACTGTGGTCATAATGCTGTCAACCAATCGGTAAACTCATGTAGGATCTAATATTCATATTCGGCGAATACCATAGACCTTATCGCAGTCAACATTGCGGTTTGCGTGATTTAATGGTAGTTATTGGACAAGATTTTCTCAATAAAGAACAATAATTTGTACAATTGGAGTCAGCAAGTCAGCTAGCTCTCATTCATAATTTTACCAATATTTGCTCCTTTTTATAAAACTACATATGACACGGATAGTTTAATGCGTTGTATGACCAACTATAGTTCTGACAAATCAGGTTCGATTACAGTAAGGTACCTACTACACATTTCAGTTTAAACTGCATACAATCTTTCAACTAACAAACACGAGTAACCGTGAATTGACGGCTGGTAACTGCACACACAGTAGAATATACAGATGTTAAGTAACCTAACTTGAAATATGGATGTAGGACCTCAAAACAAGAAAAAATTTCATTTTCCTCACAGTGAGGAAAAATATCGTACTTCACATGTGGGCGAAGTAAAATGGTGCTCTAACTCATGACAGAGGCATTTTACTTCTCCCACTAGTAAAGTAATATACTATTAGAGATTTTCTCGCAGAGACGCTTCGTTTAAGAGATATCGACTTCTGAAGTTACAAATAAAAATGTAAACTATTATTTGTAAATGTACGCGGCATGATTGTAGTTTACTCCACAAAAGAATTAAACGAACTTTGATTTTTTATGAATAAAGAGAGTTCAGTGTTTAACGTGGACATGTTAATTTTACAATTCATTTATTGCTGTAACGGAGAGTTTGCGAGAAAATCTCCAAAACAATTTTTTCCTTGTTTTGAGGTCCTACATCCATATTTTAAGTTAGGATACTTAACCCTACACATCCTGTATATTTATGTATACTAGTAACTCACAGTATGTAAGGCTACTACACCTAAGTTCATATTTTTAGAGGTCAAAAACTGCAGCGTACTACCGAACAAGACCAAACGAGTTAGACGCAAAACTGCTTTCAAAAGTCCCGGACGCTCCAAGAACAGCAAGTACAGGTTTTCCCGCTAACTGGGACTGGAACTTACTAAACCCACCAGACGAAAATTCAAGAGCATCGAAAAAATCCGACACAGTTTTCGGAACAACACCAACAGAAGAGAAAAAAGTCGAAGAAGAACTAACCAACGACAAAACTCCCGACGAACCTGAACCGGAACCAGAACCTGAACCAGAACCAGAAACAGAACCAATATCACAAGCAGAAGAAATATCAGAAGCTCCGGAAGAGAATGGCGAAGAACCTTCTGTTGTGGAAGAAACCACAGAAAATGGAGTTGAAGAAGAAGAACCACCAGCAGAACCAGAACCGGAACCGCAAGCGGAACCCGAGCCAGAACCCGAGCCCGAAGCAGAACCCGAAGTACCGGAAGATCCCCCAGTCGAAGAAGACCCGCCGCCAGATTCAGCAGAGGTGTTAGAACTTGACTACGAAGCAAATGAAATCATCGAACCGATTGAGATTGACCTTGAAGAAACAAAATCAGACACACCTGAATCGCAGAAAATTGGAGTCATCGAAGGCGTGGTCAATGGTGAAGATGAAGTAGAAACTTTAAACAATGATGAAAATAATGAAAACGGGGGAGGTGACGGTGATGTAGATGTCGAAGTTCTGGAAATGGTGGAAAGTGGCAATATGGAACAGTTGGCAGCATTGGTTTTGAATGGCGAAGGGGAAAGGCTCATTGGGCAACAGTCCGACAATCCTGAAATTCAGGCGTTTTTGGAAAATGTTCCCATCTATATGGTAAGTTAAATTATATGTTTAATGAAATTGAATGTTGCACGAAACTAAAAATCCTGGATATTTAACTTTATATCTCTTACTTAAAACCAAGTTTCTTTATTTACAATTTTCTTATTTAAAAGATTTAAAAATCCTTAATTCTTTTTCTCACGATAAAAAATAAATTATTATTGACATTTTTACTAACCTATATAGGTACTTATCTGAAAGCTGGCAAAAAGGCAACACAAACTTTATCAAGAATAATATAAATCTATCTTTCAAATTACTTTACTATGTACCACAGGCATAAAAATTTTTGCCTTGTAATAAATTAATTAATATCAGTCGAAAATATTCTTGTCTCGATAATATAATTAAATTGAATATATTATATAAAGCAATATTTTTGAAATTAATTTATTCATACTATTTATTAAAACTGAAAAATTGTTATACCGACGTATTCATGATACTAATAGTTGTTAAAAATCAAGGATTTAAAAAAAATTCATACGGTAAGTCTAAAGCACGTGTGCGAAAATTATAAGTCAAGTTATCATGATTTGTTAAATTTCGAAAATCAATAATTATGAAATTTCTTTTTTCAGGAAACTTGATCAAAAATATTTTCTCGTGCACTAGGCTTAAAATTTCTTAGATATAGAGTTGATGTCACTTTTTTGGCAGGAATCTACAACTTAAGAACAGGCAAGGCATTCGACTGGGGTTAAAAATTTGTATATTAAATTAAAAAGTCCACGTTTCTCACTAACACAAAGAACAAAACATTTCACGTATTTGTTGTTTTTATTGTCTTTAATGGTTTCAGGGCTAAAATATAGCACTTGTCATTTGTCAATAGTATGCTGTCATTATAACTACGACGAAAATATGTACGTCTTGTTTGAAATAAGGTCGGTATTGACCGAAACGTTGACTATTTAATGTAATATACATAATAAATAAACGAAAGTTTAACAGCAGTTGATTGTGTTTCTAATATTTCTTTCTTTCCTTTTTACCTTTGCACATTATCACGCTATCAAACTATTAAATGAAATAGCATGTTTTATTACTTACTTTTTTATTATCTTAAAGTACACGCATTCCTATAATTGATTTATTTATCACGTTATCTATCATTTTCTATATTCTATAAATACTTATATCCGTTAAAATATTTTTATTTACTTATATATGATAATAGGTTCACTGGTCGATTTTTACTACTAAGCATATTGGTATTCTTATTATGCTTTTTTTAAAATTATAATTACAATTTTACTTGGACTAGATAAAACCTAGTAAGTACTTCTAGTTACTTAAAAGTGGCCAAACTTACTTTGGGTAAATTTTCATTTAAAAAATGTCCAAACATGTACCTATAATTACAAAAAAACTTGTTGGTTAAATTTATCCTTGTCTAGCCTGGTTAGCTTATGCATTCCAATAATTTGGGACGCCTGTATATGATCATTAAAGTAATTTGCAGGTAATGACTATATTTACCAAATTTAACAACAAAACATTTTATGCTTATCTGCTTAATTTTAAAATCAATGTAATTTTGTTTTGTTTTGTAAGTCATTATTGAAAATGTAGTATGAAAAGCTAGGTAACTTTGTATTGAATAAACAAAATTAAGTGCCCACTCAAAAATAACTTTGTCAAATATAACATACTAAATTACTGTGCAGCCCTTAATTTGATGCAAGTACTTACGATAGGCTAAAATTTAATTTTTGTGCTTCTACCTACCTATTTCATATTTAAAAATATCCAAACATATTTGATAATAATCACACTTATCCTATAAAAAAATTCAAATCGACTCTTCACGCTTAAGTTATACCTACTTCAAATAAACTGAAATTAAATTTTAAAAATATATGCCTCAGCGAATTATTATAGAATGACTGCATTTACTACGTTAATTAAATACAAAATTATATTATATATTTGTTAATTTTTGAGGAAACCAGCACAAAATTCTTGTGTGTATTACATGCCTTAAAGTGTATACCTACTTATTTTTTAATTTATAAAAATTCGCGTCATTAATTTTAAATTTAAATAATATAAAACAGGGACGAATCCAAGGGGAAGGCCATGGAGGCCACGGTCTCTCTCTCGAAACAATGTTCCAAAATAAAAACTAAATTTTGGAAATTATTTTTATTCAAGAATAAATATTATTTTGCCATTTTAAAAGTTGGCAACACCCATGATTTTTTAAATAAATAACAGAGCACCTCAAATTCGCTAATAATTTTAATTTTTTAATTTTCCATATGGTTTGAAATGATTCTGCCCAATGAGTTCTGCTAGCTTAAGGTGCGACAATATTTTATATAGGTAATATAAATAAAATTACTAACCTTTGGTATACTCTGGCGATGGTGCATCCTATGTAGGTGTCCCAGAAAATCTTTAAATTTGAGGTTTATTCTGTAAAAAGTAGTTAAATTAAACAACATTTTGAATAACTATTATGTAACAAGTACGCAAAATAGAGCTTTAGAGAACGAATCTATTTACGCGCGAGGCGCAAACCGAGTAATTAAATTAGTCCTCTAAAACTCAGTTCGTGTACGTGTTACATACAAAAGTTTAAAGTATATATACCCTCTATATTTGTTTTGTAACTATTCGAAATTATTCTAAAATATATTTTTTAAATAAAATTTTGAAAAACGTAGGCGATGAAACAATGCTTAGCTTAGGTCACGTTATTTTAAAGGACTGAATCCTCTGAAATATTATTTTATTTATTAAAGTTAACAGGAAACAGCAAATTTTAAAAAATCATGTTAATAATTTAACATAAAAATTTCTTACAGAATACCTAAAAGATTTTTGTGGCCGTTAAAAATTTTTTGTAACAAGTGTGGCCAATAAGTGATTCTGAAACGAATGCAAGTTCTCCGACACGAGCGCAGCGATTTCGGAATTTGCATGGAGTTTTAGAATCACGTTCCCCGCATGATTTTTTCTACAATCGCCCTCAAAAACATTGTATTAAAAATAAATTCAAGTTTTCGACAGTTTGTAACTACTTGGGCGGCAAAAAATGTAATTTCCCGCACTAGTGCCAGAATTGGCTATTTCCCGCATTCATTTAGAGTGACAAAATATCTATTTCCCGCACTTTTGCGGAAAAATTACTGTTTTCTACAATCGATATATAAATTTGATATTTTCACCGTCACTATGCACTGAGTGCCCTAAAGTAATGTTCATTTGTTTTTCAAATTTATACGGATAAATTTTCTGATATTTTTTCACAAATTATTGTTTGTAAACAACAGCTAGGCAACCAGATTGGTTTTGTTATGATGCCTACTATTATTTTAAAATTTGAAACAATATCAAAGATTTGTAGAAATGTCATATTTTCCATTTATTATAAAAATTTGGCAATTATAGAAAAAATATTGAATGCTATTCGTGCTGAATTTGTTTTTTAAGCTTACGACGTGTTGTCCAGCTTCGACCTTCGTCTCAGTGAACAATATTCACGTCTAGTGCTTCAAATACAACCATTCAGACACTTATTACATAAATAGCTATTATAATAAAATTTCTTCGAAATACTTGTAAATTATTTGTTGTAAATGGATTCAATGCTTAAATTATTATTATAATATATTTATTTTTATTGTATTGTCATTTCTGACTTTTAATACAGTCGGGTTAAATAAACAAATGTTATGCGATGTTGTCAAGTTTTTTTTTGTTCTACTGTGATGTTCCTGTTTTTTGTTTTTGTCTGAGAAGACTGATTGTAGGATATAAAATTCATTTTCTCATGAACTGGGTAGACAACCGAATGAAATTTTGCGCAAACATTTACTAATATACAGGGCGTTTCCTGAAACAGGCGCACCCCCCAAAAATTGTATTTTAAAGTTAATTACATTTATATTATAGGTTTATAAACTACATTGAAAGGCGAATTAAACTACATAAATAATTAATTTTTATTACTTCCTGTTTAGCCGGAACTGACATCAATTTCCTTATTTTAAATGAAACACCCCGTATATTTTTTTAAAATTTTGAATACAACCATGTATAATACAACCATGTATAATAAGCTACTTTTTCGTTGTAGATTTCTAAGTAAAATAATACTTACTTAACTTAATCCTGCGCCTTTCTACATTTCGGTGTAAGACGATTCCTAAGTAAAATAATAATTAAAATATTACAGAAACAAATAGAATCATTCCTAGTTAGCTATGAAATAAATGATAGAAATAGTATATTACATTACAAGTCATGAAAATGTTTCATTGCAGACGAGGAAGCTTGTTTGAAGAATGCGAGGATGCGCAGCGTCCGAGCGTTTCTTCAAAGCCTCTGAGTCTTTTTAAATCGGCAATTATAGAAGCTTAAAATTATATAAAAAATTAGGTTTGCATAAATCATCAGAGCTGTGACAAATTTTAGAAAACGTTGTCATGATAAGTGTTTGTACCTACTTACAGACAGTGGAAAGTAAAAATGACTAGGCATGAAAATTTTATTTTCATGTCTAGTCATTTTTACTTATTTATTTTCATGCCTAGTCATGGAAATCTTACTTTAAAGACTCAAATTAGTCAGGAAATGAAGATTTTAATGGCGATTTTGAAAAAACAGATTTTATGAAAATAAAATGTCAGTTCAGTAACAAAAATAAATAATTAAATAAGGAATTATATAAGGAATTGCAATGCAATGATGTTATTTATAGTAAATTTTCAAAATGGCTTCCATTTTCGTGAATAGACAGAAAAACTCGTATAATTATTATAGTAATCTTAATCATTTATTTCATTGCTAACTAGGAATGATTCGATTTGTTTCTGTAATATTTTAATTATTATTTTACTTAGAAATCTATAGGTAACGAAAAAGTAGCTTATTATACAATATAAGTATCTACATGTTTGTATTCAGAATTTTATGTAGAATCAAAATCTTAAAAAAATGCGGGCTGTTCCATTTAAAATAAGGAAGTTTATGTCACTTCCGGCTAAACAGGAAGCAATAAAAATACATTATTTATGTGGTTTAATGCGCCTTTGAATGTACTTTATAAACCTATAATATAAATGTATAATTGACTTAAAAATACATTTTTGGGAGGTGCGCTTGTTTCAGGAAACGCCCGGTATATTCTACCAGTATGAAAAATTTGGAACCGCTTGGTACCTTTTTTGTATTTTTAATGTGTTTAACTCATTATTCTAGCGAATTTTCATAAGTTTACGTGTAAAATAACCATAATATTAAATTAATAAAACTTATAAACGGGCTAGTCAATCGATTTGAAATTTTCACAGTGGCTTAAGAATCGAGTAAGGAATGTTCTGTCATTTTTATTTGTATGGTACCTTTTTTACATACCTCCCAGACTCATTATGTTAGTGAATTTCCATAAGATGACGTGTAAAATAACTATAAATTCTAAAAACTTTTAAACAACTTTCAAAAAAAATTTCAAACCGCGTAAGGAATGTTATGTCAAATTTTTATTTGTCTCGTCATACCTCCAATAGACTGGAAAAATAATATTCCACATTCGTAATAAAAATCCTTCTTTGCAGCGTAGATATACCGGGTGTCCCAAAAAAATGCTACGCTCGAAATAACTTTTTTATTAATAAAGCAATCGTTATGAAATTTTATATGAGTAAATAAGGCATAAAGAGACATCAAAATATATATTATTTACAAAAATATCACTTCCGGTTAATCCGGGAATGGCATCAATTTTCTTATTTCTAATAGAACAGCCTATATATTTTTTGAATTCTACGTACGGTTCTGAATCCAATGATAAATCACAAGTCTAGATTTCATGCAAAATATCTCAAGAAAAGTCGAAATAAAAAAAATCTAGAAAGATTACAAAATTTGACATTAAAACAATTGACATGCGATAGGTGAAAATAAATTATTAACAATAGACAAAGGTCTAGAATGTGTGTAAACGAAAATGGTGATCACTTTGAACATCTATAATTTTTTAATTTGTTATCTTTTGTTTGTATGTCATAAAATAAACCTTTTTGATAGTTTATTTTTCTGAGATATTTTGCATAAAATCTAGACTCGTCATAGATCATTTGATTGAGAATTATATGTAGAATTTAAATACGTAAAAATATATAGTGTGATCCATTTGAAATAAGACAGATGATGTCATTTCCGGTTTAACGGGAGGTGATATTTTTGTAAGTAATATATACTTTGATGTCTCCTTATGGGTAGTTTACTGATACAAAATTTTATTGCGATTGTTTTATTAATAAAAAAGTGATTTCGAGCGTACTATTTTTTGGGACACCCGGTATAAATAACTATTTTCCAGTCTAAAATCAACCGAGTCCACATAGCGGCTCGCGACGGAAGCCTCCGCGATTTGCAAGCAGCTCTCGACCGCCGCAAATTCGCCATTGCTAAAGATCCAATCTCGCCAAACGGAGCGTCGCCGCTTCATGTTGCCACGATCTTTGGAAACACGAGCATAGTTCGGTACTTGGCTGGAAGGTTTCCAGAGACGCTTCAAATGCAGGACGACAATGGAAGGACTCCGTTACACTACGCTGCTACTGTCAATGACAATGGACATTATTATAACTTGTTGTTGCATCTGGGAGCCAATTCGAATGTTGCAGATAAAGTAAGTGGATTTCTTTACTTGTTTTTCTCACTGATCTCTATAAATAACTAGATAGCTTATCCAGTACAGAATGCATGTGACTGACGATAAGGCGTCATTGGAAAAAGTGTAGTCTTTCGAAATACTTTCAGCGGGATGTTCAAAAGTTCAAATCAACTAACTACCTATGCAAACCGTACATGCAGAATAATCGAATGTAACCAAAAACGTATTTTACTTACATATTATAGGAAAACAAATTAATTACTGTTAAAGAAAATGTGAAAAGTGAATTAATTTTATAACATGCTGTAAATTTTTAAACAGTACAAGCAAGATTCTAAAACATAGATATCCAACACGTTTGTACAAACTATTTAGTAATAATAAATATTAAATACATAATAAATTTGTAATATGTACTTTATTAAAAAAACATATCACTGATGTTTCCAGATTATTTGTCGAGTTAAGTGTAAGTTTCTCTCCTGTTAAACGATCTGACAATAATTTTGTTGAAGCAAAAAACCGAACTTTTAAATAAGTCATGCACACAGTTTTTGTTAAATAATAGATATTTTTATACACCAAGTGAGATACATGAATGTTTATTCAAGAGAAGAAAGTTTAACCCCCGAGCCCGAAGGGCGAGTGGGATAATTTCTTCGAGTGAATAAACATTCGTATCTCACGTGGTTTATACAATATTCTATTCAATGTTGACGAATTTTTTTCAAATATATGAATTATAAATTTATTTTGACATAACAAAAAAGAAAATCAAAGTAGTCGTCAGTGGAAAGTTGTCATTGTTTTTATGCATTTTCGACGAAATAATGAGTGGTGTTGAGTGATTTAAAAAGTTTTAATTCACTTGTGAATAAACATTTATTTAAAGTTGTTGCTATGGACTTAATAATAGCAGTTTAAAATGTCAAAATTGAATAAAATATATGATTGGTTTCTTCTGCAGAATTATCAAATAAATGTTCATTCAGTGTAGGGAAAATATAACAGGAAGATTGCAAAAGTTCATACAATACTTTGGAACATAGTAAACCTGTAAAATTTGATTCTGGTGGTATCATTCCATTATTCAAATTTAGCGAATTTTGTAAAATCTGTTCAGTCGTTTTACATAATAATAAAAACTGATTCACTAGGAAATATCAACTCTCCTCTAGTTTTAACTTCAATTATAATTGAAATTCGATGAAGTGCCAGAACCTTGATAAAGTGCAGACCGACATTGGTCACACGACACAGGTCGTTTTTCATCAACAATTTTTTTACAACCCAGCCAAAAATCTGTTAATTTCAAGTTTATTCGATTAGGAAATTGAAGAAACTCTGGCAGAGTCGTCACAATCGCAATTTGAAACGCGAGTCAAAACCAATGCCGAGAGACTACACTTTTTCTAATATGGCGGCTCTAAATGCTTTTCGGTGAAAGTATTGAAAAAATATCGTGTGCATCTCGCAGGGACGTAACTAAGGGTGGGCCTGGGTATTCCAAGACCCATCCTGCAAAGTTTTAGCCCACCCAGTGGCCCACCCAAAAGTTTTACAATATTTTTACATTAGTTTTCGGAAGAGATAGGTACCTATATTTAAAATATTTAATAATGCCATACATAATACTAGGAAAGAGTTGAGACAAAAGAAATGTTTATGAATTATAAGTCAAATTCCTTCAGCATCAGTGAAAAAATTTAGTATAGCCCACTTTAATTTTTTACTGGCCCACCCTTGACCCACCTAAAAAAATCCTAGTTACGACCGTGGCATCTCGGGACAAAAGTGTTCTCCCGACTCGTGCGGTGGCAGTGGCAGTGGCTTCGCTCTGTTGCCAACTTCGCACTCGTCGAGAAAACGCCACTTTCGTCCCTAGTTGCACAATATACTATTTTGATCACCTACTTTACACTCCCATATGCATTTCATTGATTTGCAGCACCAGTACTGATCTCGCTCGACGGAATTTCAATTTATAGGTAATAATAAAATATACAATATTGCTCGTAAAATCTCAAGAAGCAACAGAGATTGGAGGGGCGCAATTAAAATTTACAAGGACAAGGGAGGCGCCAGTACAAAAAGATTGAGAAACACTGACTAACATTGATTATATTATGTATTTTAATCAAAGTTTGAACTATAACAATACTTGCTGTTTAATTTTACACGAAAATTTTACGAAATTTTCACTTATAATACCACATGTACTTTAATTCTTTCCGAAAATTTTTTTGAGTGCTTTCCAACAACGTCTTAATTACGTTTACGTTTCCTGGGACATGAATTAATGCACAAGTGCATATACGGTAAGAAAATCGCAATGACACCGCCGCTCTATTTTTGAATACTTTTTAATAATAAATACCAGGGCGTAGATTGCCAAATAAAATAGGACACATTCACAGCGTAAAACGTTATATTAGAAGATGGAATTATGAAATACAGAAACATGCGTGACAGCGCGTAACAATAATCTAAACAAGGTTTCTATTTATTAAAACAACTGAATGTTCGCGGGCTTGCAGCTGACGTCACAACCGGATGGCATGACGTACCGGAAACATAGTGCTCGAGCAATTTACTGTCATTAATTTTAACACTTTTTACAATAGAAAAAAAAATTTATCATTTATAAATATGTATTATTTACCTTATTAATTGCTTATTTACACACACTCAAAATGACAAGTTAACCAATTTTTAATTTAATATCAAACTGACATAATGATGACAAAGTCTCCGCTTATTAATTTCAGTTAAGTTTCTCAAGCTACTAGTAAAAAATTTCCGCTAAATTTGTGTCATGCGATTTTCAGAAAAACAAAAATATTACAAATTAGGTACAAATTGTAAAATGTACAAAATTAATATTTTGTAGGATACCCTTTGTTTTTGATGTAACAAACCTGCGCAATTGTTGAGTGGTTGATACAAAAATGCAAATTTTGAAATCGTATAAAAAATTATTGCCACTAGTGTACGTTAAATTTATGGTCGGGGAAGTACTATGGTGGCCACAGCAGATTTTTAAGTTTGGAATAGTAGTTTTTGAAATATGATGAAACTACGATCTAGACGTACCTATTGTCGGTGACCTTAAAAAGTAATAATAATTATAATTACGTTGAAATAAATGTGTAGTATATTGGAATATTGATTGTTCGTATAAAATTGATTTACTAATAGTAATATTTAAAGCGACATTTGTAGGTCGTAGAAAATATGAGCTAACAAATTATAGTTAATCAAAATAATATATCCCTTGCTAAAAATAATTTTTACCCTTGAAGAATATTTGAGAGTTAAAATAATTGATGTCCTTTAATTTTTTATGACCAATAAATGTATGAAGTTTGAGTTTATTTTTAAGAGAATTCGGTCAGTAGTAGTTTGACTTTACCAAGAACACTTCTTGTAAAGTTATCGTAATACCTAAAAATAAAGTGTTTATATTGAGAAATTTACATTTGTGAGTAGGTACCTAATTATTATTCCCACTTTTCTATAATTACGAAAGTACTACGGCAAACAATTTAATTATCTAGTTAGTCAGGGCTTTTAAATAAAAAGTTAAATTGTGTGTTAATGGGAATAACGATTTAGTACACGGTTAAAGAATAATTAGGTTTACCAACTGGCCATGTTTTTCATTGACTACCGCGGTCAGAAGTTGTAATTAGTTCATAGGTGTTCCTAGTTGTCTCTGCTGGTTACGCCTGATACGAATTCATTCTGTCACTTGCTGTCACTGAATAGTTTTTTTGAAATTTAATCATTTGTGCGTTATATAGTGTTATAGAAATATATGTAAATATTGCTGTGAAATAATGAAAAGTGTTTCAAAAAAACTGTCAATGTAGATATAGGTTATTTTAATTTTAGGAGAAATGAGTAAAGATCGACATGTTTTATAAACTGAATATTGAAGATGAATAGATGCACTACGAGACTGTGTTCATGTATTGTGAAATTATTGATTTATAACGACGATCTCCTTCGTAGAAAATGGTCGATATTCAAACACGTTTTGTCATAATATTTTTGATCTAAAGGTAAATTATAATTTTTTTATGAAACATAGCCGCTTATGTATATCTAAATTACAATTTTAGTTACTATTTATAGTACTTATTAAAGTTTATTTTTACATCAGTGTCAATGTAGTATCACTATCACCTGATACAGCCAGAGACACCTAGTTCCATTACACATTCTGACCGCTAGAGAATAACATTTTGGCAAACCTATTTAGTACTACGGTTATTGGTAATATTTACTATTAATTTCGACTATTACTATTATTATACTATAACTAACCACTTTGAAGTGTACAAAATGGCCTGTACATAGTCCGAAACGTCGCATGTTGTAATTTATCTTTCATTAAAAGCCATAACTAAAAAAAAATTGAATACAGAAAACCGGAAGTTAATATCTGAATCCATCCCGAAATAACAGCTGAATAAACACAAAAATTACTAAACTTTATCTAATTTTACTTTAAGAAAATTTCCAATTTGTGACTAATTGAGAGCCTCAAAAATTATAAAAATAATGGGTATTATAGAAAATTGTTATAGAAATCATATGCTGAACACCGGATGGCGATATTTATGTCCGTTAAAATATGGCAGGCATTATTGTGTCAAGAGAAAATATTACCACTTGATTTAAATTACTGAAAATTTTCTAAACGCATTTTTATTATTTTTTCGAAAACAGGTTAACTGACATAAAAATCCCATGTATCATTTTTATAGAGAATTTTGTGCTCTATAACCTCATATAAATGTTTTTCTCGTAATGATAAACTAAAGATGAGTTAAACTTAAAAAACCAGAAAAAGCGGTCTTTTTTTTCAAAATTTCAATGGCTTCCGGTGCGGAGATTTCCGGAAACTTTTAATATGTTAAAAAGCACATTTTTCTGTATTGGATTCCGTCGAGAAAGCTTTTGTTGCAGTTTGGGGCATTTTTATAGTAAATTCCCTGGACTACTAGGATTTATTCATATTTCCAACCGCAGAATTCCAATTTCCAATTCAAAAATTTCACTATTACCGTTTTTATAAAAAAAACTCATAGAAAAAAGGTTATCTTTATATAATTACCTACCTACATTTTACAATATGTGTTGTTTTTTCTAGGACGGAAGAACAGCAGAATACTACAAAACCCACCAAGAGGAATTGAGTCACCGAGGTCTTCTGCAAGAGTTTGGTGCTCCGGCAGAGCAAGCCGACGAAATGCTTCAAGACAGAGGTAAATACCCACAAGTAACAAATGCAAGGGGTGCTTGAAGGTTGGAATTAAAGTATTGTACTTTTCACGCTTAGTAATTGTAGTGTGCAACTTCCTTTAAGCCTTGTTGATTAGTGTTATGTTCTCTCTTAATTCTTAACTACATTTAATTGATTAAATAAAACGTAAAAGGTAATCCAAATAATAATATTTTAGTCCGTTTTTAAATTATAAGAATTAAAGCAAATTTATTAAGGTGATAAATAGCTATCCCCACTTCCATGACTTCATTTGCTAAGCAGTATCACAATAGGTACTAATAATTTTCAAAACATCTATTGTTCCATAGCGTTGTGTATCTCGCGAAACTTTGTTAAAATATTAAGGAGGTACACTTTATGACAAAAATATAGTGAAAAGTGACGTCGCTGTATTATAAATTGTGTCCCTGCTATAACACCTACACTGTTCATATTTTATATATATATATATATATATATATATATATATATATATATATATATATATATATATATATATATGGTTAGTTAAAAGATGACTCTAGAGTGCTACGAAATTCTTAATATTCTTTTAGTAAAAACAGTCTATTTTGCTATTTTTTTAACCAGTTGTGTAATTTTTTTGACAAAAAATCTTTTCATTGCACTCTTACGACCAATGCATGGAATCGATTAACTAATTAATATGCATTAATAAAGCCACGATTTGTAATATTAAAAAGCAAAAATTAAGTCTTATTTCCTCTAATTGTTGTCACAACAATATTTTGTATGAATTTTTCAATTAAACAATGTTCTGTCATAATTCGTGTAAAATTTCAAATTTTTATTTTGAGCAATATAGCCAGAATTCTAAATTCTGATTCTATTGCAGTCAACAAGTGTAGCGCCTTAAGCAAAATAAATAGTATCAAAAGGGAAGAATCTTTCATTAGAGTTCCACTCAAAACTAAGTTCTGCTTTATATTGAATTCGGCGGGAGGATTATAAGTTTGAGGTCCGCAGAAATTCTTAAAAGAGGTATTAATATTTTAATCGTATCATCAATTGTTATTACCTTTTTCCATGCAACATTTATTGATAATTATAAACAACATAATACGTTAGTTACTTATAATATGTTAGAAACTTATAATTCATTAGTTACGGACTTAATACGTTGGATACAGCCATAATAACATCAAAATTGTTGATTTGTTTTAACATCGCTGCCGTTGATGATACGATTAAGCTTTGAATATAACGCGAATATATGCGATTTAAGCCACCTTGGATGTTCAAAGAGACTCGGTTTCACCTCGTCGCCTAGCAACATCCTCGGTATTATAAATCGCATAATATTCTTGTTATATTAATAGCTATAAAAATCCTACTTTAAGATTATTATCAGGGGATATAATTTGGTGTAGCTCTAACATGTTTGTGCAGTTCTAAATTTGAAAAATGCAGTTCTAAATTTAAATTTGTGCAGTTGCTTTTCTCTACACAATTTATTATTCGAATGCATATGGAACACAAAATATGAAAACCGGTTTTTTATTATTACTAGCGTTTCCCGTAAAATACATAGATATTGTAATTTACTTTTCTTTGTTAGGTAAAAAGTTCCTATTTCGTTTTGAATTGTTGAATGTACCTATTTATTTTTGTTATTATAAATACCTATTGATTAACATTAAATTTATAAAATACCAATTGTAGGTACATAATCTTTCATTTAAAATAAAAAAATTTAAACCAAAATTATATTGGTTTATTAAGAATCATATTAAAACCTTAAATACAAAATTTGATATTTTTTAGTTATCGTTTCCGAAAAAATTGTAACACACGGCACACGCACGCACGCACACATACATCATTATCTCGAAAATTTTAAATACTTACTTTAGGGACCCTAAATCGATTGAAAATACGCCGAGTTATGGCGGTTTGAAAATGGTCGAAATTTTTACAAATTTCAAGTGTTTCAGTACACGATAAATGCAAAAAACTACAAAGAATACATTGAACACGCAATACACAGGCCCTGTAGGGCCCCCGACTGTGGCTCCACATTTTAATCGCTAGAGTATTATGATCCCTAGAACTTATGTACTAAGCTGTTTGCTTTCATCAAAAAATGCAAAGTAATATCGACTAACGGCCGGACTACACATGAGAGTGGGAATAGCTCTGGTTGCAACGATGATTTTGATGCAACGACTTTTCGATGGACGGATATATAAAAAATACTAACAAGACTCTTTTGTTCCATTAAAATAATGTACACGAAGTTGTGAATCACCTTGTATTTTTTAAAATTTTATTTGGATTACGTTTTTACATAATAAATGTAAATATCTCTAAAAAGTTCAATTTAAAACAAGTAACAAGTAGTAATGAATATCTTCTACAATACTTTTATTTTTACTTTCATTCGTATCTCTTTTATTACTTAGAAGATTATTACGAAAAGACGTGTCAATATTATTATCATTTATCATCTTCGTTACATACTAGTGGTTAAGAGGCCCGTCTGCCTCCTAAAATACAATGTACTAATGTAGCGAGTGTTTTGTAGCCAGTACAAGAATGGTAAAATTTTATTTCAAAAGGATTTAATAGAAAGAATGGATCTACTGATACATCAGTAAAAATTTTGATTAAAAAATTGTACATGATTATAAAAATTCCGAAAAATTAAAAAAAATCCAATTTATGCAAACTTTACACTGAATCTGAAGTTGGAATGCTAAAACTGATCGTTTTTGATTTGCTGATGTAACACCAGTTTTGTAATGAAAATAAACGAATGTTCTCCATCTTGTCTCGTCAGCTGTTGTCAGGGACTGTATCGAGTTTTCTCGCTGATAGGTCAAACTTAATTTTGCCGCAAAAAAATCTAGTGATATTTTTTTCGTATTTACACAGTGTAAATATGGCTCAGCGAGACAACTTCAAGTTTGTCCGATTAGTTATTAAATCAAGTATAGGAATTCGATAAAAAACGTAGAGGGGCCGCTTAATCGATTTATAGGTATACTACTTACATATTTTATTATCAATTTTTTTTGTAAATGTTACTACTACGTAACAATCACACCATTTTTCTAAAGAGGGTTGGCACGAACTCCACAAAACACAAATTTACACCTTTTTGACATGCATCTATTCAAACAATCATGCTCAATCAGCAATCAATCTAAGACTATCCTGAAACTTCTTTTGCCTCGTCCATATTCATCATTATTTATTATGAGTATTCAAAAAAATTTTGGGGTCGTTTACCAATTTTTTTAAAATTTTAAAATTAATTTTCAAGTATTAATATTCCCAAAAATATATTTTTCACCTTTTAAAAGTGTTAAATATAAGTGAAAACATATTTTTTTATGTCGCTCAGTTTAAAACGCCTCAAACTCCTGACGACAAACATTTCGGTGAAGTCTCCGTCTAACGCTAAACAAAACGGCGTGGCCTTGCGAAATGTTTGACGTCACACCTGCAGTCGCTATGTTAATGCGTTTGAAAAAACGCCTATTTCAAAGCTTAAATACTTGCGTATTATTGAATTTTCAAGTATTTTAATTTTACTAATAGTAAAATTATGTTCTTACTTTCAATATTTGGTAAAAATTATTTTTTAAAAATCCGGCGTAAACGACCCCATTATAAGGCATTTGATCGTGAATGGAAAAAAATTTCGCCTGCGGCGCATTTTCTTACCTCTCATTTCAATATGTACAAGATCAATATTGCCCTTTCTACAAAATATTTGGCCCTGTGACCGTCTTTTCGTAATAATGTTGCGAGTTGTGTTTTGTTACGTTTGTCTGGTAAATGCATGAGCCTGCGACTGTCACGCAGTTCCAAACGACACGGTGTCGGCACGACGAGACCTGGACGACGCCGACATGTTGCTCGTGCTGGACCGCTGCTACCGCCTGCTGCAAGGTAGACGCGACTCTGTCGCCTCACACGTGTCTGTTTCCGCGCCTGCGCCCGCGCCGGTCTGTGTCCTCGGCAAATACCTGCGCAGACCTGTCTACGACGCCGTGCGCACGCGCCTCACTCGCCTCGACCACAACTTCTACGATGTGTTGTGGCCCAGTGTCAAGAAACTCCCACAGGATCTTAGTTTTAAAGTTGCTATGGATGACGATTTCCCTTTTGGAGTTACTGCGCCTGATTATTACTCTTATGGTGTTTTCCATGAGTTCTTTGATACTTTCGTTAAAGAAATACACTGTCTAAATATAAATAGTGATTTGTTAGACCATCCTGCTACTAACTATACCCCGGGAGATGTTGAAAACATAGATGAACTAGATTTGGATTTTGATCTCGACACGCATGCTAAATGGATCCTTTCAGGACATTTAGATGCTTGTAGAAATTTAGAAGATTATGAGTTGCCTAAATCGTTACAAATTGGACAACTTGAAACGGTTGAACGAAAAATTACTTCAGTTTTGATGAAACCACAAATGGCGAAAATTCTTCAGCGGAATATGACAGAACAACAAATTGCAGAAACTGGTAGTGGGACTTACTATACAATGAATGAAATTCTAGAAGATCCGTCTGAAATTAGAGTAAGTTTAGCTGCGTGTGGACTGCTTATACCTTTATGGAATATCGGAGAATCGGATAGGTTACATGGTAAACATTGGCCGTATGGAAGAGGAGTGTTCGTTAGTAGTACAGAAGATGTTGCAATTTGGATAAACGTTTTAGACCATATTAGGATTGTAGTAAGTACAACTCCAGATAAACCTGGTAATATAGGATTAATCTACACAAGAATGTGTAAGATTCTCAATGAACTTGAAACGAGAATGTCATTCAAAAGAGACATTAAGTTAGGTTATCTTTCTGCAAGACCAACTTGTTTAGGAAACACAATGCAGTTTAATTTGAACATCAAATTTCCTTATTTAGTAAAAGAACCTGGGAATCTCAAACATTTATGTACTGTTAGAGGATTAACTTATAAAGAAACCCACCAAGCTTCGGATATAGTTCTTGTTGGTAACCAGCAATGTTTAGGAGTAACAGAAATACAAACTTTTGAAGATTTCGCAACAGCAGTAACTAATATTCTCCAACTGGAGAAAGATCTCGCGATGCATAGTTCATTGCATATAGCCCAGTTGTTCGTCAACATGTTTCGTCGACGGAGATCTAACCTAATAACTTAGATGTCTAACCTAGCCTACAAACCTACAATGCAATAATTAAAAGCGCTTACTAGGAGTTAAGTTCACGAATTGTAACTAGTGCCAAATTTTTTTCATTTTTTTACAATCACAAGAAAGAAGACTAAGTTAAGAAGAGTTAAGTTAGCACCTTTAGGTCAGTACACAGAGATTTTTCGTCACTTTGTGTGTGCATGAATAGTGTTTGTGACAGCACGCGACGATATTTTTGTCATCGCTTATTGTGTATTAGAATTTATTGTTATTACGGTGCTACTTGTGCATATTTTGTACTTATATTGAAATACGTAAATAAACGTTTGTGATGTGAACTGCCTTTTATTTTACCTTCTTTCGCTGTGATGTGTCAACAAACAATTGCTCATCATGGTTCTTGTCTACCTTTTTAAAGGGTGATACCTACCTTTTAGGGCGCCATTCATAGTTCGTTGAACAACAAAATGAAAATTTTAAAACATTACATTTTTCAAACACTGCTTTCGTTATACCGTGAATTTAAATTAACGTGAAACATGAGATTTTTCATATCCATGGCAAGTGTAGCCAGATGCAAGGATATTTCCTTAGCTTTAAAATCTTCAGATTTTTTTTTATTTTCTTGAAAAATCTAAGGACTTTTCACAATAATCTACAAAAACCTCAAATTACTTCTGTAGAAAACGCAAATATATCTATCTATCTATCTACATTTTGACTCATGTACTTAGTTCTTTTATCGTTTATAGGTTTCGCCTTCGCGCTTCGTCTTGCTTTTTGAATTGTACTGTTTACTGTTTGTGATTCGGTTATAGACAGGTGACAGCCTGTTGCCTAGATGATTACCTATATAGGTACTTATTTATTTTATTTCTAGTAAGAAAAATGTCTGATACGGATGACATGATATGGCTAATGAAAAGAAAAATTAAAAATGTTTGTTCTTTACTTATTTTCCATATTTTTATCGAATATCTATAAAGATTATAATTTAAGAAATTTTTCGAAAATCAATTTTAAAACTTATAAAAACGAGCTATGAATTACGCCATTGTATACGAGATGTAATGTCAATTCGAAGTTTAATTTTACATTTAATACAATTTTATCAAATCATAAAATAAGTACTTACCTACATAATTCAACCGAATTGAATATTATGAAAATGTTTTTCTGGACAAGAAATATCTTTTCTATGTTGAAACAATCAGCTTTATTTTGTTTATTTTAATTAGAAATTACTTATAAACAAGGGTTGAGAGCTTGTGATGAACTCAGGTTTCATAAATTATTTACAACTTAAACTGATTGACCACCGACAGGAAACAAAATTATTTTAGGTTAAAAACATCTCGTATATAATTCCTCTTTCCGCTTTCCAAAAACTTTTTGAATATTAAGACACTGCTTTGCTCTACACATAACCTCAATAAACGATTTAATGTTTCCAATAATCTAATTTTTCGTTTCAGATAATCCAAACCCACAAGTCGATATTCCATTATTTAGAACGGAAGAAGGCAGATATTTAGCGTCATGTAAGTTGGATTTTAAGTTTTATTTAATATTTTACACTTTACTTTACACGTACTACCAGTGATAAGTTTGTTTTATTTGTTGTAAAATGGAATTATAGACCGACCGAGGCGAAACCGAAATCGAAATCGAGTTTCCTTTGGGGGAACCACATTGATGTTTTCTTCGGCACACTGATGTTGGTATTCAAAATTATTAGAACAGATTATTTTAGTTTTTATAAGAAAAGATATAAATAACTGAAATATACCTAATTATTATACTTTTGCTAATAAATAAATGAGAGATTTTTAACATAAATAAAACTTTATTTAAAAAAAAAATAAAACTTGTTATTAATAAAAAATATTCATGCGTAGGTACAAAATTTGATTTTTCGTTCATGTCATTATAAGAAATAACGAACAATATACTTCTTATTCTTTATTGCTTTTATCTACCAATCTTCTATGTAAATGATTTTTATTGCCTTTAAATTTCCATACCCAAGCAACAAAATGACGTGATTTCGACGCATATGTGACGCAATTTGTTGACGTTGTTTAGGCGACTATGTGTGGATCGATTCGGCATCTTTTACACATCTTTTACACATCACGTAACCTTGACGTCAACTATACACGTAGTTTGAACTAACATATTCCGAATCATTTTCATTATATTAGTCCATGAGCCAATTACTTTTTTGGTACCACCTGGGGTGGCAAATGCTGACTATGATTTTTTTGTTCAGTTTTATGTGTAGACCAAGAATAAATGTGATAGCAATGTCTAAGTAGTAGCTTTATGGCACAAAATAACGATTTTTATAGTAAATAGTGATTTTTCATCATCAAATTATAAAAAGGTACCAATCAAGGTGGCACATGCTATCAATGTTTTTATTTTTCAGTTTTGTGTTTAGATCAAGAAAATATATGATAGCACGGACTATGGAGTAGCTTTTTGCTGAAAAAACAATTTAAAAAAAAAGAAAGAAATTTTAGTATTTTTAAATTTTTGTGTGTTTAATGAACTCTAATTTCTAAACGGATAAAGATATCGACTTCCGGTTTGCGGATTTAGATTCCTCAGTAAATTTTGCGTAAGATACATTATATTAAATTTTTTGTTAGGCCCTTGATAACCCAAAATTTAATTATTATCTTCAAGAGATAATTTCAAAATTTAAGAATTTAAAATATTTTTTGTGTTTTTATCAACTCTACTTTCTGAACGGAGAAAGATATCGACTTCCGGTTTGCGGCGTTGGATTCCTCAGTAAATTTTACGTAAGATACATTATATTAAATTTTTGTGAGGCCCTTTTGATAATCCAAAATTTAATTATTAACTTCAAGTAAAAATTGCAAAATTTCAGAATTTTAAATATTTTTTGTGTTTAATCAACTCTACTTTCTGAAAGAATAACGATATCGACTTCCGGTCTGCGGCGTTGGATGCTTTAGTAAATTTTACGTAAGATACATTATATTTAATTTTTTTGTAAGGCCCTTGATAACCCAAAATTTAAATATTATCTTCAAATGAAAATTGCAAAATTTAAGAATTTTAAATATTTTTTTGTGTTTAATCAACTCTACTTTCTGAACGGATAAAGATATCGAATTCCGGTTTGCGGATTTGGATTCCTTAGTAAATTTTGCGTAAGATACATTATATTAAATTTTTTGTTAGGCCCGTGATAACCCAAAATCTAATTATTATCTTCAAGTGAAAATTGCAAAATTTAAGAATTTTAAATATTTTTTGTGTTCAACCAACTCTACTTTCTCAACGGATAAAAATATCGACTTCCGGTTTGCAGCATTGGATTCCTTGAACATTTTTATGTAAGATACATTGTACTATTTTTTTAAACACCTCTAATAATCCGAAATTTAATTATTTTCTCCGAAAGAAAATTGTAAAATTTTAAAATTTTAAAAGTTTTGTTTTGTTTATTTTACTTTTGGGTTATCACGGGCCTAACAAAAAATTTAATATTATGTATCTTAAGCAAAATTTACTGAGGAATCCAACGCTGCAAACCGGAAGTCGATATCTTTCTCCGTTCCGAAAGTAGAGATGATTAAACACAAAAAATATTTAAAATTTTTAAATTTTGCAATTTTCACTTGAAGATAATAATTAAATTTTGGGTTATCAAGGACTTTACAAAAAATTTAATACAATGTATCTTACGTAAAATTTACTAAGGAATCTAAATCCGCAAACCGGAAGTCGATATCTTTACCCATTCAGAAAGTAGAGTTGATTAAACACAAGAAAATATTTAAAATTATTAAATTTTCAATTTTTACTTGAAGTTAATATTTAAATTTTGGGTTATCAAGGGTCTTACAAAAAATTCAATATAATGTATGTTACGTAAAATTTACTAAAGAATCCAAAGCCGCAGACCGGAAGTCGATATCTTTCTCCGTTCAGAAAGTAGAGTTGATTAAACACAAAAAATATGTTAAATTCTTAAATTTTGCAATTATCACTTGAAGATAATAATTAAATTTCTGGTTATCAAGGGCCTAACAAAAATTTAATATAATGTAATAAATTTACTGAGGAATCCAACGCTGCAAACCGGAAGTCGATATCTTTATCCGTTTAGAAATTAGAGTTGATTAAACACACAAAAAATACTAAAATTTCTTTCTTTTTTACTTCCTTGTACGGAGTAATAAGGAAGTATTGTAATCGCGAAAAATTTCGGTTTTCAGATTTTGATGGAAATATCCGTTTTGACCTTTTCTGAATCCATTATGACTAGTTTCGTCGTGACGTCTGTACGTACGTGCGTACGTACGTACGTACGTAATTAAAAGCTGCTAGATTCAAGCTTCGTCATTTATATCAGTATAAACAAGTATTGTCTAGTGAATTAAAGCTCCGATTAGTCAATTCCCTAATACTCTCAGTTTTTGATTATTGTGCATGTTATGTTATGTCATCTTACACAAACTGACAGAAAAAGGATTACACTTCTCCAAAACTCATGTTTGAGATTTGCTTATGGTGTTTGTAAATACGACCACATTTCGGAGTATCGCCTTTCAGCAAACATGGATGACATTGACACTCGTGTCATAAGATTTTATATGTGCCTAGTCCATAAAATCAGACTTAGTAATATTCCATCTTACTTGTTCAATAAATTAAAGTTGAAACAGTACAACTATGGTTTACGTGCTAGTGATTTGTATGTCGTGCCAAATTTTAAAAAATCCAAATTTAGAAGCTCGTTTTCTTACCTGGCGCCTACGCTATACAATTCAATACCGAATTATTTGAAATCTCTTTCTCTTAACGCATTTATGTAGTACAATATTAAACATACAGTGAATATTGTCAATGTATCGCTCTAAATAATTGTATTTCGACATTTCTTCTATGTATTTTATTTTGTGTAAATATGATTTTTTTGTTCATACGTGGTCATACGGTTATGGCAGTCATTTAATGACTTGCAAATTTTTTGTACCTCATAATTGTATCGGTTAGGTGGAAGAGCAGCCTCTGGCTGAACCTCGCCGTTGACATAATGTCAATAAAGTTTATTATTATTATTATTATTATTATTATTATTATGTGTGTCGCATAACTCAAATACGGTTAGACGTAGAAAGTTGAAATTTTGTATTTAGGACTGTTATAGCATCTAGTTGTGCACCTCCTATTTTTGGTTTCAATCTATAAACCGGAAGTAGTACTTTTTAAAAATATTTCGATAAATATTTAATTTAACACAAATTTTTTTATTTTAAATGAAAGATTATGTGATTATTACCTAAAATCAGTATTTTATAAATATTTTTGTATCTGGTATCATTTAGGAATAATTAAAGTATATATTTTTAATTTAGTATGTCTTTATCTTATAGTCCATGATCGATTAACATTTGTTACTACGTAAAATTTAAATGATTATGACATGACAGTGACAATAGTAAAATATGCTTTATATCTTCTTCTGCAGTTTAAATAAAATGACTAAAATATATTTGTGAGTATACTAGTATAATAAGTTAAAATAATTTTTTATATTATTCTACATTTTAGTTATTGAAAAGTATGAACAAACAGGGCGTACAAGGAAGTCATGTGGTGTCCACGTCAGATTTTTTTTAATTGTTTTTTTCTGCAAAAAGCTACTCCATAGTCCGTGCTATCATATATTTTCTTAATCTAAACACAAAACTGAAAAATAAAAACATTGATAGCATGTGCCACCTTGATTGGTACCTTTTTATAATTTGATGATGGAAAATCACTATTTACTATAAAAATCGTTATTTTGTGCCACAAAGCTACTATTTAGACATTGCTATCACATTTATTCTTGGTCTACACATAAAACTGAACAAAAAAATCATAGTCAGCTTGCCACCCCAGGTGGTACCAATTTAGCTCATTTTCGGGTTTGGCTCATGGACTATATATTATATGCACACTTTACTGTGTTCTTATTGGTCACTTGAAATGTAAGCCTTTTTACTTCCCCGACCTATGTAATAGAGGGAAGTATTGTAATCGTGATATTTTGACAGTTCGAGATTTTGGTGAATCTTTACGTTTTAGACCCTACTGAACCCAAAAAACATAATTTAAAAAAAAGTCAGTCTGTCGGTCTGTCTGGATGTTGCATAACTTAAAAATGCGTTGGAATTTTGGACTAAAGTTTTATATTTAAGATCTTGAGCCAAAATCTGACTTCAATTTCGTTAATGAGCTTTATTCAACCAGTGGTACCAACTTTATAAACATAACTTTTTTTATTTTTATCAAAATACTATCCTGTGTGGTATCAAATTAAAGCTCTCGGGAAAAGTATTCTAGTAGAAAAACAAAAATAACATTAAACGATCGTCAATTGTTTTTTTTTATTATAAATTATTCAAATTATATCGAGTTTTGTGTCAATTTAAAGCGTTTGGGGAGATAAGTTTAGTAGGTAAAAATGTAAAAAATGACATTTATGCGATTTTCAATTGTTTCTAAAAAAATTATTCAAATTTTTTTATTCAACCAGTTTTACCAACTTTATAAACATAACTTATTTTATTTTTATTAAAATACTATCGTGTGTGGTATCAAATTAAAGCTCTCGGAAAAATAATTCTAGTAGAAAGATAAAAATAACATTTAACCGATCGTCAATTATTTTAAATACATTATTCAAATTATACCGAGTTTGGTGTTTGGTGTCAATTTAAAGCTCTCGCGGGGAGACGAGTTTAGTAAAAATGTAAAAAATTACATTTATGCGATATTCAATCAAGTTGGTATCAACTTAAATAGTTTGGGAAAAAAGAAAAGTTTATTTAAATTTTGTTGAATAAAGCATAAAATTAAAGGCGTTACGAAATAAGTTATTAAAACTTATAGTCGGGGAAGTACTGTGGTGGACACAGCAGATTTTTTAAAGTAGATTTCAGAATGGATGTAGTGGATTTTGTTACTTCTTCAATTAATTAAACGATATAGAATTTATTGTTGTACGAACATTTTGATATATTTAAGATTGTTGCTTGGTAACATTTCGAGACAAATGACATGATCAAAATCCCAAGCTGAAGGCGAGGGATTTTATTATTCAATTTGTCGAGGAATGTTACCTATACGCAACAATCTTAAGAAATAATTTTACCTGCAAAATAATGATATCCGAGATATATTTTGTTAGACTATTTCCCAAATAAACAGACATAAAATATGAACTAATAAATTTTCGTTGGAGTGTCCTAATACTTTTATTATTAAATGTTTTCTAATGCTAGTAAGCAAAATTTGACACTGCTGCAGACCGATTAGAATAATTATTCGTGGTTTTTCGTGTTTTTAAATCTTGACTAATTTTTTGTGCCGGGACGGTTGTTTATTTTGACATTTAATTCTTTTACTAACCTCTGAGTGTCAAAATTTTAAATTTTAGTTTCTTTCGTTTCACAAGTTCATTAATAATTGGTTTCAAACTAAGGTTTTTGACGTAACTGTATTTTTGGCGTTATATTTGATGTATTTTTTATTTCATCGCAAGGTTCATTTGACACTTTTAATTTCAATTAAAAACAATACAAAATCAATAAAATTGTCATACATGGTAGTCATAGCAATGTAACGCGTAAATTGTCATAAGTTATATCCCGAGTGCAATGAATTTAATCGATAAATTTGACATGTCTGGCTTATGAAATAAATTTTGCTTAAAAAGTGTTTGAGCACATAATAATTCGAAAAAATCCCGAGACCGCAGGTCAAGGGATTTTATCTGAAATTATTATGTACGATAACACTTTTTAAAAGCAATTTTTTTTGAATAAGCCAGGCATGTCAAATTTATCGATTCAATTCTTTAGTACGAGGGGTATATGGTATATGTAAGGATTATTTCATGAATTCTTAGTAAAAACTTTGTTTAAAAAGCTAGCTTCAATTTAATCGCGATTAAATAGCATGGTGCTATTTATAATCACTTATTTAAATTGGAAAACAATGAAAAATAAGACCATCTGATTGGTTGAATTTATAATGAGTGAAATAATCATATATAATACCATTAGTGACTATGATTTTGCCGGCAATTTTTGCCGTCTGGTCACGACTTTGCTAAAGCAACAAGCAGGAGTGACCAAACGGCAAAATTACCAAAAAATCATAGTCACGTATGGTATTCGGCTTAACAATTTCTTGAATTATTTTATTTATTCCAAATAAAGTAGGTAATGTATTTCTAAAACAATCATCAACTGATATACCTAATATCTAAGCAACGCTTCGCGGCAATTTTCACTAGTGAAAATTGTCATATATAATATCCCAAGTGCATGTCAAATTGTCGATAATTTCCTGAAGTCCGCACGAGAGATAATTATCGACAATTACATGCACGAGGGATATTCGAAGGACTATTTCCCGATTAAAATTTAGCCAAACGCTGTTTCTCTCATGAAAAATAAAGCAAAATTTAAAAACTTCTTTTGACAGCAAGTCAGAATCACTTTGTCACACCGTATCCAAATACGATAATTTTTCACTTGTGCAAATTATCGATAATTTGCACTAGTGCAAAATTATCGTGTAATTCTACGTTGATTGGACGGCATTCAGAAATGTCAGACTTCTGATTGGCTTAAATTTTATGAGGGAAATAGTCAGTGTAATTTTCATTAGTGAAAATTGTCATATACAGGGTGAGTCATCGAAATGCCCGTCGTCGATATCTCCCTTGTCGTTGAAAATACAGCATAAATTTATTAACAGAATTTTTCGTCTACTCAAGAAGCATAACTTAAAATTATTTTCACATATACAGGGTGTTGCATAACGACTTGGCAATAATTGTTCGTCTTTTTTTAAATGAAACACCCTATATATTTTTATATATTTTGAATTGTATTTTATTTACCTATACGAAAATATAAGTTTCATTTTAGATTTCCGCGGCGTTGCCAAGTTATTCAATTTTTTCTCTAAAAAAAGCCGAATACACGTATTGTTTTATAAAGGCGTACTGAAGTTATTTTAATAGTAAAAATTAAGAATTTTTTTTCTGTACAGCTGTAACTATACTCTTTGTTCTGACATAATTTTTTTTAAATGTTATTATACAGGGTGTTCAATACTGAGAATAAAATTTACTCAATTTCAAATGGCTATAACTCGTCATTTTCAAATGGAACCACCTATATTTTATTATTCTATTGTGTGTATTTTTGCATCTTCTTATGTTATAAAAGGTTTCCTATGCCTAAAAACATTAATTTCGAAATTAATTAAATTAATGACCAGACGGGAAAAATTATCAAAAAATCATAGTCACGTATGGTATTCGGCTTGACAATTTCTCGAATTATTTTATTTATTCAAAAAAAGTAATGTATTTTTAAAACAATCATCAACTGACATAGTATCCAAGCAACGCTTCGCGGCAATTATCACTAGTGAAAATTGTCAGTGTAATTTTCACTAGTGAAAATTGTCACTGTAGTTCGTGATTCAGCAAAATACTGTGTTTTGATTGGATGAAAAACTATGAGTGGAATTGTCACTGTAGTTCGTCTGTGATTGGTACAATTCAGCAAAATACCTACTTTATTTTGATTGGATGAAAAACTATGAGTGAAATTGTCACTTGAACAATCCCTAGCGCATTTTTACAATTTTTGCCTATATATTTTGTACGTCATTGGTCAGAATTTAAAAAATTGAAGCAAATGATTGGTTTAATTAATATGTGGGAAATAGTCACCAAAACTGGATTTAGTGAGTTTTGATTCTAGAGGATTAAATTAGCGATCACATTTCAACGTCGATAATCGACACATATTAGTCGTGTCCTCGACGTGTTTTATTGTGAAATGAAGTAAACAAAGAAAAATATTAATATATTTATAAAAAAGTACTTCTAGTTAAAATTAAAAGAAATCTTCGCTCGGGGCATTTACCTTTAAAACAAATTGTGAATAGAGTGCATGAAAAAAATATCTCCAAAAGAAAATGCTGTTAATGTATCTAATACTGATAATGTATTTGTATGAAAATGTAAAATTCATACAAAATTTCCTTAGCAACTTGCAACTTTAAATAATAGAACTATAGCTTAAGTACTGGCAATATCTTGTAACATTGAAAGGGAAATCGAATTATTTATCAGGCCATTTCTGCAGAAAACAATGTATTTTTTAGAACCAATTAAGTCTAAACTACTTGGTATATTTAACAAGGTTAAAAATGTATCCACAAAGTATGAAAATATATGATATTAGAAATAAAATTTTCCCATTGTTACTAATATTTATGTTTGTCATAATTTTAATGTTTAAATCGCTAAATACTATATTTACTTATATTATCAATAATTACCCAAATATATTTTTATTTAAATTTCATAATTTATTATAAATTCAATTTAATCTGACTTTCATTTTTGAGTAGTACTTACATCGTTAATTCGACGTTGCTTCATCGACGTTTGTGAAACGATTTCTCAACATCGATATACTGACGTCGTGCGGATTATTGTCATCCATAAATTTACGTTGGTACTACGTCGCATAAACGTCATTCATTGACTCGTCGATGCAGTGTTGCTTGGGTAATTATTATGGTTTTAAGTGATTCTGCTCAATTGGGTTTTTACTTCCTTGTACAATGTACAGAGTAAAAAGGAAGTATTGTAATCGCGAACAATTTCGGTTTTCAGATTTTGATGGAAATATCCGTTTTGACCTTTTCTGAATCCATTATGACTAGTTTCGTCGTGACGTCTGTAAGTACGTACGTACGTACGTACCGACGGACGTACGTATGTATGTCGCATAACTCAAATACGGTTAGACGTAGAAAGTTGAAATTTTGTATTTAGGACTGTTATAGCATCTAGTTGTGCACCTCCTATTTTTTGTTTCAATCTACAAACCGGAAGTAGTACTTTTTTCAAATATTTAGATAAATATTTAATTTAAGACAATTTTTTATATTTTAAATGAAAGATTATGTGATTATTACCTACAATCGGTATTTTATAAATATTTTTGTATCTGGTATCATTTAAGAATAATTAAAGTATATATTTATAATTTAGTATTTCGGTATCTTGTAGTCCATGATCGATTAACATTTGTTACTACGTAAAATTTAAATGGTTATGACATGACAGTGACAATAGTAAAATGTGCTTTATATCTTCTTCTGCAGTTTAAATAAAATGACTAAAATATATTTGTAAGTATAGTAGCAGTAGTAGTAGTATACTTATATATTAATATATTTGTATAATAAGTTAAAAGAATAAAGTAGGTATGGCGGGAGGTCTTGTGGTGGCCACGTCAGATTTTTTTATATTATTCTACATTTTAGTTATTAAGAAAAGTATGAACAGTTTAATAGGCGTAGAAGGAAGTCTTGTGGTGCCCACGTCAGATTTTTTAACTTAAGATGCGTTAATATTTTATAATACAAATGAAAATGCTAACCTTGGGTATGTTCTGACGATGGTGCATCCTATTTGGTTTGGTAGGTATCCGAGAAAGTTTTTAAATTGCGTATGGCCTACTTACACTTTACATTTAAAATAGTCGTTATTATTTTACGCAGATAAAAGTTAAATTACACGCAATTTATAGACTTTTCTACATTTACACAAAATCATTAATTTTATCTTACCTATAAACATTGATAGGTATACATGCAGTACGAGAAACCGCCGGTATACTAAACTTGCAAACAAGGTTTCAACAGATTTACTTTATTCCTCTGTAAGAATAATGTACTCAAAATATTATTTGATTTTAGTTTAGTAAATCAGTGATACTCATACTGTTTTTATGAATATTGTGTTTATGTTGAAAACATAAATGTGAAGTATTTCTAATATACCGGGTGTCCCAAAAAATGGTACGCTCCAAATAACTTTTTACCTTCCGCTTACCTGTAAAGGAAGGTATTGGAATCATGCAAAAAATCGAGTAGTGAGTTTTTAGTGGATGAGCACGAATTAGGGTCCTTACAACTCATTTTTGATAGTTTCTCGATGATGTCTGTGTGTATGTGTGTGTGTGTGTATGTGTGTGGTCCGGGCCGATGCCGGATGTCGCATAACTCAAATACGAATTACCCAAAAATTTTGATATTTGGTATTTTACAATTGTATACGAATAGGAAGAGCTCATTAGATTTTGGTACAAATATCTTCACCGGAAGTGATATTTTTTGAAGATTGAAAACGATAATAATTGTCAAAAATTTATATAAATTTAGATAAATATAGTATTTATTTGTAATAAGAATAAGAGGCAAAGTTATTTGCAACTTACGTTATAAAAAAATTGTCTTTATCTGGTTGCATTAAAGAACTGCAGTAAAATTTAAAAAATAAATTTATCAAATAAAACGTTGAAATCTTGTAATCCATGTTCGGTTGATTTTTGTTTCTGCATAAAAAATATTGACAGATGAGACGGGTGACAAGTTGGCATACTAGCGCTATATAAGTTATAAGTAAGCTATTAAATGTAGTAACTGAACGGAGGATTGCTTCAACACAGAAGAGTTTTCGTGTGAATGAATCTTTTGATTCAGGTGATACTAATTTCTGTGGCACCGGATTGTACGTATACATTTCTGTTTAAATTCTAGATATGGCGGAAGGTTGTGTGATGGCCACGTCAGATTTTTTTATTAATAAAGCAATCGCATAATAAAATTTTATATGGGTAAATTAGCCACAAGGAGACATCAAAATATATATTATTTACAAAAATATCACTTCCGGTTAAATCTGAAATGACATCAACTTTCTTATTTAGAATGGAACACCCTATATATTTTTACATATTTCAATTCCACATATAATTTTGAATTAAATCATGTACTTATCACACGTCCAGATTCCATGCAAAATATCTCACGAAAATAAATACATTATCAAAGGTTTAAGTAATATTTAATAAAATACAAACAAAAGATAACAAATTAAAAAATTATATAAGATGTTCAAAGTGACCACCATTTTCCTTTACACACGTTCTAGACCTTTGTCTATTGTTAATCATTATTTTCCCTATCGCATGTCAATTGTTTTTACAAATGTTCAATTTTGTTATGTACTTTTCTTGATTTTCTTTATTTCGACTTTTTCTTGAAATATCTTTCATGAAATCTAAACTTGTGATACATCATTGGATTTAGAATCGTACGTAGAATTCAAATATGTAAAAATAAAAATAAAAGGGTGTTTTATTTCAAATAAGAAAATTATATCATTTCCGGTTTAACCGGAACTGATATTTTTGTAAATAATACATATTTCGATGTCTCCTTATGTCTAATTTACTCATAAAATTTCATAAGGATTACTTTATTAATAAAAAAGTTATTTCGAGCGTACTATTATTTTGGGACATTCAGTATAAATATAAAATCAAAATCAACATATAGTTTTTACATTCTATGGCCTCCCCCTTACTTTGTTTCTAAATCCGCCTCGCTGTCTGCTTATAACAATTCAATTTAATCGTGGTTATCGATCATCATCATGACAACGTTTATAAACGAAACAAACATTTTTCAAACAAAATGTTCACAATCGTAGTTTGAGGCCAATTTTACGCAATCAATTTAATAGTTTTATGTTCTTGTACTGTTTTGTCGCACTAGTGCGACAATTTTGTACATATCCTAACTAGTAAAAATTGAATAACAATGTTTATATTGTACAACGATTATAGATAAAAGAGTTTTTTTAGTTTGTGCAGGAATATTACGGAAATATTAACTTAGTATGAACGAAAAATCAAATTTAAACAACATAATCACTACACTTTAAACAATGCACACATCAAAAACGTTTCATATACGATCAAAATAAAAGAAACTAATTTTGCTTCATGTTCGGTTTGCAGCACTAGGCGATCCACTAATCAAAGGTTTAACAGAAGTAGCAAATAAACGACCAGATGATCCTATAGCTTATTTAGCCACTTACTTATTTAACTTTTCTAATAGCGACAGGGGACGACTTAGAACTCAGGTTAGTATTTTTAAACAATCAGGTAATACATTTTATCCACGACTATTAAATAATACATTCATTATGAAATAATGTGCTCCATTAGTAACTTTTTGTATTAATAGTATATTATACAACGACGCTATAATGGATGTAATTATTCCTGAAAAGGAAGTTTACAACACGAGCGAGCAAAGCAAGCGAGGGTTTTAATAATCTGAGGGAATAATAGCCATTATAGCGAGTTGTATACTGTACTTTATCCACGACTAAATTATTACTTACAATATTGTAATAAAATAAATACCAACACGACATTTCGAAAAATGTCAATTCTCTATCACCATAGTTACATCATTAAACATGACAATGTTTTTAAAAAATAATGTGCACGGAGAAATTGATTCAGGTAAAATAATTTTCTGGTTAATGCAGTGGAGGGAATACTGACTTTTATTCCCTGGTATTATTCCCTGCGAGATTAATATATGGCATTATGTAGTAAACATCACACATATAATCTTCATGTTATACATTAGTCGTAGATAAAGCATATTTAAACATAATAATCCGTTGCTAAGTAACGTACGATAACGAGACTGCGCACGCAGAAGTCGTCCTAGAGGGGCATGAGGGGAAACGAATACAGCGTCTACTATTCCGGTACGAAAACACGTTTTTATTCGATTATGTCAAAAAGTGACGTTTTTTGGTTAAGATATTCGGACGAAAAGCTAACCTTTTAGGTAGAGTATTAATATTTGTGCCGTTGCTAGGTGACCCACTTTTCGTCTTAGGCCGAGAAGTACTTTTCGTACGCAAACGCGTTTTTTTAAGCAAACTGACACAGTCGAATAATTTTTTGTTCTTTTTTGTTTCATTTGTCTGTTTCGCAGATAACTACAATTAGCAAACTAAACAAAAATTTAGAATAATTTATAATAAAATATTAATATTCTAGTTATTTTAAGTTCTCACTTACAATCGAATAAAAAATAGTGTATGATACACGGACGAAAAAGCTCTTGTACTCCTAAGGTTCCATAGTCGTACGAGAACTTGCATTTTTCGTCCTTGTACATAAATAACTATTTTGTCGCTGTAGTAGTATTTTTTCTATAAAGTTAGAAACGAACATGTTTTTTTCTCGTGTCGATTTTCGCTTCACCTCTTCCATCGACTCGAACCGGGTTCCTTTTATAGCAGACTAGATCTCCGGAAATAGAAAATAGTCACAGGGTGCTAAATCAGGCGAGTATGGCTCGTGTTCGAGCACTGGAGTACCTCTAGCGGCTAAATAATGCTTCACAGACAGCGCGTTATGGGCAGGTGCGTTGTCCTGGTGCAAAATCCACTGTTATAATATACATTGATTTCGGCACGAAAAGAAAACACGTTCATTTCTAACTTTTATAGAAAAAATACTACTACAGCGACAAAAACGTGTTTTCGTACCGGAATAGTAGACACTTCCAGGTATCCAACGCTGCATTCATTTCCCCCACTGCCCCTCTAGGACGCCTTCTGCGCGCACTGTCTCGTTCTTTAATAGCCATATATACAAATGTCAAAAATAAAATATTCTTGACAGTTGCTAATTTATCCTATAAAATGAATTAATTATGTATAGTATAGTCGTGGATAATGAGTATAATGAGCATCGGTAAACTCTCATCGAATAATTTACTATGGATTTTCTAAAATATCTGGTATTTAAGAAAATACTTTTCTAAATACTACACTTTTGAATGAAAATTCAGATGATAGCCGAGATTTTAACCCATTATTTTACCACTATATTAGCCCAGTCAATGTAGACAAAAATAAGGCAAATCTGGAAATTTTAGATAGAACGCTACTTTTTGTAAAGATGTCCCTAAAGCTGGATTTATAACACGCACTGCGCATAGAAAATAATTTAGCACAACATAGCACAGCACAGCGTATAGCATTTTCGTTGCGGGGGTTTTATAAGCCGCACACAAACACAGATTGCTATATACAGTAAAAGAAGAAGTCCTTGTCTTACAGTGTTGTCTTATGACGTTATGACAGCTGTTTTGTTGGTTATGCTAGATTTGCTTTGGTATTATTTGACTTTGTGGCTTTGTTATTATGTTTTGACTATTTTACAAAAATTATTAATATAATGAACAACGGATGCGCGTGCGTATAAGAAGTAAACTAAATCGAACTATCACGATTGCAACGAATAAACCCGAAGCACAGAACTGCACAGCACAGCGCATAGGAAAATGAACATTGGTCAATTCGTGTGCTATGCTAAATTATGTTCTATGCGCTGTGCGTCTTATAAATGGATGTACTAATTTCCATATGACCAATTCGTATGCTATGTTATGCTAAATTATTTTCTATGCGCTGTGCGTGTTATAAATCCAGCTTTATAACGAAGTAACTCTATGCAAAAAAATTAGCTTTATATCTAAAATTTCCAAGGTTAATCTAGATTGACTGGACACTCCTCGTGGTTTATTTTCTACTTTTCTCTCGATATTTGAAATTGAAATAATGTAGTATTTTTAGTTTACAATGTCAACATGAAACAAATGTTTGTGGTTAATGTTTTCACGTTTTTGCTAGTAATATAGACGTGTGGTTTTAAAACAATGATACTCACATTATTTGTATGTTGTATGTAATGTACTCATACTCATAGTATTTATGTAAGTACCTACCTATATCTATGTTTCGTAATTTGTAGTTTCAATTTTCAAAATGTCTCCATGTATTAATTTAATAATAATATAGAATGCAGAAGACGCGAATTTTATCATAAACTAATAGTAAAATAAGACCCATGATTTATCAGTAAAAATGCGAATAGTTTTTGCGTAGGTATGGTAATAGTCCGGCGGTTATAGGACAAAACTATGCATTTAGTGATTACAGTGTGAAAATTTGCATGCATGTCGATTAATCCATTTTCTTTCATATGAAAAGTGATGCCAAAGTGGTGTGTCAGAGACGGCCGCCATTTAAAAAAAATATCCACCATTTTTAATTTTTCTTTATTTCTCGTGTTCTCGTGTGGTTAACATTACAAGAAAAATGGTTTAACTGAAATTGTAGAGCACAAAATTTGCTATAAACGGTATATCCGTTTTTTATGTAAGTGGTACAATTTTCAAGAAAATATATAAATGAGCAATTTTAAATAAAACCGTAATTTTGTCTTTTCAAACAAAAACGGCTGTTATTTTTTAATGAATCAAGATATCGACTTCCAGTCTTCAACATTCGATTTCTTAGATATTTTTTTGTTGATTATAAACATTTCGAGGTCACGAGGTTAGTCACAGTTAAAGCATTCTCGTAGATAAAGTAGTAAAATTTTAGTATTTTTTGTGTTTGTTGAACTACTTCTGAACCAATTAAATATTGACTTGCGATTCTTCATAAAATTCTCTGTAAGGTAATTGTATGAATTTTTTTTAAAGCTTTAGTTAAAACGATATTTTTTTAATAACCTGTTTTCCTTGAGGAAATAGAAAAACTTGAGTAATGTATTTTTTGATTGTGGTTGATCAGCTATAGTTTCTGAATGAATGTTGGCGTAAAATTTCCAGCATTCAATTTCTTGAAACTGTTGCCATTTGTGGGGATTTCTCCCTACGCATAAGTTCAAAAGTTCGTAGGTAGACTTTTTGGTAAATGTGAAATTCGTAGGGATATTTCATCATCCTACTTAACTACACAATTTGACGGTTTTTTTCAAGTTCTTTGCCTAAAATCACTTATTTTTTATTTCATAAATTATGTAAACCCTCGTTCTATATCTCCTAAAATTAAAATGTAAACAATGGAGATTCGTTAATCGAAAATATATTGTAAAAGTAAAGTTCTTGTGTTCTTAAAAAAATTATATTGGGCCTGATTTTGATGTTTTGTAGGGGAAAAGTAGGGAAATTTGAAACATACTTTTTGTAGGGAAATGTAGGGATCTTTTCTATTTTTGGTAGGAACTACAAAATTTTATTTCTGGCAACACTATGCTTGGGATATTTTTCTATCTATCAATATTTTGATCTGTTCAGAAACTACAGCTGATCAAACACAGTAAATAAGTATAATACTAAAATGTTTCTATTTTCTTTAGAAAAACATATCTAAATATCGTATAAGTGGCGCTTAACTTCAAAAAAATCATTCTGCGAAATAATGTATTTAAATTTTGTCAATTTTGACATTAGTTTCATCGTTCGTACGTAAGAACTATTCGTATTTGCCGATAAATTAACGAATCTTACTTATAAATAAAATGTAATAGTCAAAAGCATGAATGTTACAAGAACAGCTTGAATACAAACACTATTAGATAGTTTGATTGATTACACGACATTTATAATAACACTGTTATTTGTGTGAATGTGTATTTTGCAAGATGTATATTTAGTTCGTGTTGTCCTTTCAGTGATGTGATGTGGTGTCATTGTGTGTGTTATAGGAAAGAAATCAGTTAATAAAACCTGAAACTCCACAGAATCCACAGCATAGAAATATTGACGTAGTGACCCTTGACCCCGATGACATGGGCATGGCAGATGACACGGACACTGCGTACTCCGCTTCTTCAAGGGTTTGTATTTCAATTGTGCTGTCTTAGTAAAACAAAATTCAATATTTCAATAGTCAACTTGATACAACAATTTTATATTACATACATGAGTCCATAGAAGATTAGCATTGCATTTTACACTTATTCAACTAATAATTTCGTTCTAAATTACTTTTTTCTACTCCTGGTGTTAAAATATCATTTATCGAACTAGTTTCCATGGCGCTAAATAACATTTTAAACATACCTCAACAAGCCGTGGCTTTGGCAGTTTTTAGTCACGAGGGCTGCTCCTATATTTGACATTTAATTCTTGTGAAAAATATAGTGAAATTAATTATTTCTTTCAATGATTGTCAAATCTTTTTCCAATATAACAGTTAAATACACTTGTCTAAGTAGAATTTTGAAGCCATGTATTATAATTTAATCTAAATGTTCAAATTATTTTAAATGAAATTTTACATATTTATGTAGTTTAATTTGTGGTCGTAGACAGTGGCGGACTGGCTCCGGCGGGAGTACGGGAGCTTTCCCTGTAGGCCGGAGGTACCGAGGCCGGTGGCCGGTCAAATTTTTGTAAATAGATATGTGAATAGAAAGACGAAAGAAAATTTCATTCGTGAAAAAAAAAACAATTTCGTAGAAAAACTTTCGATTTATGAGTCAAAAAACCACCAAATGCACTTTATTTCACATGCCCATAACTTTGTGCCAATTCGTCGTAGGAACTTCGTTTTTTGAGTCCTGCACAGGTAATTGAACAAATTTCAATGTCCTTTTGGTAGATCGAGTCGACAAATTTTTTCCAACTCGGTACACATCGCCAAAGTTGGACGTTTTTTGGCCCAAAAACGTGTTTTTTGTTCGAGTATTGAAGGGTACGAAAAGAGATCATCCTAATCTTAGTTTACCCCCTTAAAGTACAGCCACAATGGATTTTTTCCCTAAAGAATCGGCTAATTTAATTGAAATATCGCTGAGTTATGTGCGAAAAAACCTAAAAATGCACTTTTTTTAAACACCCATAACTTTGTGCCAAATCATCGTAGGAACTTCGTTCTTTGAGTCCTGCACAAGGAATTGAACAAATGTTAGTGACCTTTTCGTGGATCAAGTCAACAAAATTTAAACTCCGTACACATCGTCCAAGTTAAACATTTTTTAAATTAAAAACTATTTTTTTACATTGGTGCTAGAGGGAGACGAAAGGGGTTGCGCTTAAGTTCGCATGCATGACTTTAAAGTAGACTCGCAAAGATTCATCGATATCGATTGAAAATACGCCGAGTTATGGCGGTTTGAAAATGGTCGAAATTTTTACGAATTTCAAGTGTTTCATTTTTTCCCCCACTTGTGTATTTAAAATTTCCAATTTTTTAGAATTATTTTAACAGTCTAATTAAAAGTGAGATTCGAAGTTTTAAGAAGCCGGTTACTATTAAATTTCCCGGGTTGGTTAAATTTCCCAGTCCGCCACTGGTCGTAGAAAAAGTATACTATGTGACTCGTTTATAAACTCTCTAGATACTCGTTTTTTATACACGCGCAAAATTTGTTGTATCTAGTAACCATTGCAATGTAAGATTAGATTTGGAAATATTGAATTTAAAATTACCTAATTGTTCTTTAAAAGAAATTTAGAACCAAATTATCAGTCGCATTTGGTGTGAAATACTTTAACCTTTAGATTCATATTTTTACCATATTTCTACGTGGAAATAGGGAGCATTAATCTGCATAAATGTAAAATGCAATGCTAATCGCCTATGTACACATAAATGTTCCACTCGGTATAAGAAAAACAATGCAATTTTTTAAAAGTTGCTGTATTGTGACCTATACATTTTAGACGAAAGTGTTGTAAATACAAAAGTTGTTCAAAATAAAAACTACACAATATGTGACCTCATTCGATCATATTGGTTTATTAGTTATCGAGAAAAACGCAAAAGAAAATAGTCATATTTTGCATTATTTTCGATTATTTCATGTTTTTTCACTAATTCCATGGCACTCTCGAGAACTAACAAACCAATAACATAGTATGAGGTGTCATATTATGTAGTTTTTTATTCTAAACAACTTTTGTATTTACAACTTTCGTTTAAAACAAATAGGTCACTAACTACAGCAAAATTTTAAAAATAGCATTGTTTTTCCTATATAACAGATTTCAAACAGATACCCGGTATATGTCACAAGATTTTTTGGTACACCATACGTGATAGGTGTTGTCAAAGTTTGACATTTTTGAATCAAAAACATTGTTTTTACTTCCTTGTACGAAGTAAGGAAGTATTGTAATCGCGAAAAATTTCGATTCTCAGATTTTGACGGAAATATCCGTTTTGACCTTTTCTGAATCCATTATGACTAGTTTCGACGTGACGTCTGTACGTACGTACGTACGTACGTATGTACGTATGTACGTACGTATGTACGTACGTACGGACGGACGTATGTGTGTCGCATAACTCAAATACGGTTAGACGTAGAAAGTTGAAATTTTGTATTTAGGATTGTTATAGCATCTAGTTGTGCACCTCCTATTTTTGGTTTCAATCTACAAACCGGAAGTAGTACTTTTAAAAAATATTTCGATAAATATTTAATTTTAGACAATTTTTTTATTTTAAATGAAAGATTATGTGATTATTACCTACAATCGGTATTTTATAAATATTTTTGTATCTGCTATCATTTAAAAATAATTAAAGTATATATTTATAATTTATAGTATTTCGGTATCTTGTAGTCCATGATCGATTAACATTTGTTACTACGTAAAATTTAAATGATTATGACATGACAGTGACAATAGTAAAATATGCTTTATATCTTCTTCTGCAGTTTAAATAAAATGACTAAAATATATTTGTGAGTATACTAGTATAATAAGTTAAAAGAATTTTTAATATTATTTTACATTTTAGTTATTAAGAAAAGTATGAACACACAAGGCGTACAAGGAAGTCATGTGGTGTCCACGTCAGATTTTTTAGATAAAAAGGCACAAAATGCAATTATTTTTCAAAATTTCATAACTTCGCGCCAAATCAACGGAAGTACTCAATTTTTTTCCGAAGGGAAAATGAATGAACTCTATCGCCTTGGTAGTGGATTAAGTTCATGATTTTTTTTGCACCTGGTACAAGTTGTCAAAGTCTGACCTTAAAGAGAAAACTTCAATCTTGTCAGAACTCGAAGATTCATTCATGTTCGACCAAATTCAACCAAGTTATGGCGGTCTAAAAATTCGGAATTTTTCGTGCATTTTCAAGTGGTGCGTTTTTTCTGCCTTGTGTATATCCGTGTACGACTTGCCACTAATAATAGTTATTTATGTATTAAGGGTGTAAAGAAGCTTTTATGGCGTAAGACGTGATTTTGAGCCCGAGCGTCAGCCGAAGGCTAAAAACACGTCAAGAGCCATAAAAGCAAGTTACGCCCGTGGTACATAACCAACTCTATGCACAGTTCAATATTTTGTAACAAATTAATGAATTTAATTTACTTGTTCAAATTGTTCAAATCACGGTCAAAGAAGATTAGGTTTATCAACTAATAAGATTTTGCTGGTCAACGCCATACCCTCCGTTAGGCGGCGCTGGTGTATCTCTGGAGACAGCTCTATACAGAGCGGACTGGCCATATACGCGTTCGATGCAATCACCAGGCCGGTTTGATAGTCCCAATCCGCCCCTGGTCTATATAGAGTTTAAATGAACAACATAAATGTTTTAAAAGGTAAAATAAGATCATTACTAAACGTCAGAATTGACATATCAACAACTTAATTTCACGCGCACTATGGAAATTTAGCCTCCAATGATAAATCAGAGACATCTATCTAAAGGTACTCATTCTGACCGCATAGAAACAGTGTAAAGGAGTCGCACAACCTAATCTTCTTTGACCATGGTTCAAATGACTAAATTCTTTGACTGTTGCTAAGATACCAAAAAATAAATAAAAATATAAACTTTTCCGTTGATCGTTTATTAATGAGTATCATTAATGTAAAAAAATCATGCATTTATGACCCCTATAAATGCATGATTTTTTATTAATCAACGATTTATTGGATGCGTTCAATACACTTAATATTGTATTATATTGACCAGCTCTAAGTTTTACCAAAATACAAAACAGAATTAAAAGAAATGATTTTCACACTTCTAGGTAAATAATATTTACGTAGAATTGCTTTAAAATAAATATAAAAGTAATAACATCATTCTAAAAACGAAAAAACCTTAAGATTTAGTACTGCTAATCAATATTAAGTGAACTGACTGCACCCGCTTCTCCCTGAAAACAGTTGATTTTTATTGTTGAGTTGTCCATTGTTGTCGATCCAATTGTGGTGAACATTTGAAGCGGTCCTAATTTGTTATGGAATAAAATTGAAATTTTTTCAAATTAAAAAGGTATGACCAACGAAAAAATTTTGTAACTAACTCATGTGTTAATAGGCGATTAATAATCTCAACAATTAACGCGTGAGAGAAGCGAACGCGTTAAAAAGTCTCAATTATTAATCGCCCTCATTAACACACTAGTTTGTTAAATAACTATTTTGTATTAATTTGACGATTTTTAATGGCGCACTGCGCTTTAATGTGATCCGAGGGCTATCAAGTGACGTTTATGTCAAATAAATTCGTATATAACTGTCAAATTATAATATGAACGTGCATAAAAAGATTTAAAATGACAGATGATCATGTGATGATTTTTGCAGGACGAACACGGACAAAGCATGCTCCACTTCGCAGCGGCGCGGTCGCACGGCAGGAACGCGTTGTTCCAGCTGCTGCAGGAGACGGACATCAACATCGGCTACAGAGACGAGTTATACCGCACCGCTCGCGACGTTTCCATCCAGGCCAATGTGCCTGACAACACGCAGGAGATTGATCGATATGTCATCTCCATTGCTGCTAGAGGTGAGATCACTTTCCACGGTTGTATTCTTCTAGAGGGAGTCTATCTTAACGAGAGCAAAGTGTCGATACGCGATGACGTCAAGCGACATGCGATTCAGAAATTCAGAATATCAATAAATATATATATATACAGGCTGATTGTTGTAAGTCCGACACTAGGAATATTTCGTTAAATTCAAGAGATACATAAAATGTTTATAAGCAAAGTTAAACTAGATATAGGGGCTCGTAAGTTGGTTACAATACAAATTTTGTATCATTTCCGGTTTAACCGGAAATGGGCACAACTTTTAATCTAGCATAGGGAATCTGTAATGTCATAAATATTTTTCAGAATGTACATAAAATAAGCTTTACAACGATACCATAATATCATAGTTTTAGAATTTTCATTTATAATATCACATCGCATATGTATTCATTCTTTCCGGAAATACTAATTACGTTGTTGTTGTTGGAATGCACGATAAAAAATTTCCTGGACATGAATGAATGCACGAGTGCATATTCGGTAAGAAAATCGCAATGACACCGCCGCTCTATTTTTGAATTCTTTTTACAATTGAAACATTACTAAATTTGTATATAAAATTAATAAAAAAATATGTATTATTTACCTTATTAATTGCTTATTTACACCCAAAATGACAATTTAACCAATTTTTAATTTAATGTCAAAGTGACAGATGACGAAAAATTTCCGATTATTAATTTCAGTTAAGTTACTCAAGCTATTTCCGAGAAAAATTTTATATAACCATGGTTACTATTATTGTAATCCATTCATCCATTGGCTTTTATTTGTGTCATGCGATTTTCTTCAAAATATTTACTAATAAAAATCAATTAACATGCCAAGCTATGGAAATCAAGTTTTACTATCACAACAATTAATTTTGTTTTCAAATAGGTAAAAATTGATTTTCATAGTTTGCCATGTTTTATTCTTATAGCTGTTGCACCGCTTCCACTTACATTTTAATTATTCCTTAAATGAACAATATTGAATCAAAATCAAATTGTCAAACGTAGATATAACATTGCTGTCATTAATTCGATTCGATATTTTTCATTTAAGTGACACTTAAAATTTAAGTGGATGCGGTGCAAATGGCCATTAATGGATTTTACTTTGAAAAAAAATTCGCTACCATTTTGAATTGGTTGGATTAAAACTATGATATTATGGTATCGTTATAAAGCTTATTTTGTCTGTTCTAAAACAATATATGATAATTACCTATTCCCTATGCTAGATTAAAAGTTGTATCCATTTCCGGTAAAACTGGAAATGACACAAAGTTCTTATTGTGACCATTTTACAAGCCCTGTTTAACATTGCTCATAAACATTTTCTGAATCTCTTGAAATAAACGAAATATTTCTAGTGCCAGACTTACGAAAATCATCCTGTATATAAAATTCTGTCTGTCTGTGATTTACGAATTATTACATAGTACATATTTTTGCTATTAGCAAATAAAGTACCTAAACCAAATCTAACGTTAAAAATTTGTTGTCTGTCTGTCTGTACGAAATGATTTAACTCAAAAACTGCTGAAGCTATTACTTGAAATTTTCACAGGTTTTAGGTAGTAACCCCAGCATTAATTTTGTGTACCTAATACGGATCCATAAAGTATTGCAGTGCCAGCTTTTTTCAGTAACCCGATTTAGATCATTTAGTATGGGCGGCTGCATGACGTAACACAAGGACGTTTTAACAGCAACACACGCAATAGGTACCTACTAAAAACAGTGAATTACAGAAGCCTCTTCGCTTACGCTAGGCTCAATTTGAAGAGATTCGGAACTACGTGCCTCAATTGTAAAAAAACAGTTAATTACAGAAGCCTCTTTCCGGGACAGGGGTATTCGGCACTACTACTTGTCTTAATTGTAAAAAATAGTTAATTACAGAAGCCTCTTCGCGAGACAGAGAAATTCGCCCTGCTTACGCGGGGCTCCATTTCAGAAGATTCGGCACTACGTGCCTCAATTGTAAAAAAAACGTTAATTACAGAAGGCTCTTCGCGGGACAGAGAAATTCGCTTACGTGGGGCATTGTTTAATTAAACATATTAGACACGTGTGCTTTCTCTTTTCTTTCTTTTACATTTAACCAAATGAGCCACAGCATTGCGTGGTCGGGTACAGCTAGTTCACAATAAATATTATGGACTGCATTATTCCAATTTAAGTTTTCGCTTGTACTATAATACTGATATTGTGATAATGTTTCAGGTGATACAGACAAGTTAGTTGAGTTACTATTAGAAGGCTATGATCATATCATCGATATCGTGGATGAAGATGACTCGCCTATTACTGAAATTGTTGCCAATCGAGAACAGACGGAGACTGTCTCCTTCCTGCACTCCATTCTAGCTTTTGAGGTACAAAACATTATATTAAATTAAATTCTGTATAGAGGATGAATTCTAGACTACTACTAAAGAAAAAAATTTTGGGATGCATTCATATTTATGATCAATAGTAATATATCAAGGGATCATTATTTTGCTGGTAAAATTTATTTCAAAAGATTGTTGCTTGGTAACATTTCGAGACAAATGAAATGATCAAAATCCCGAGCTGAAGGCGAGGGATTTTATCATTCAATTTGTCGAGGAATGTTACCTATAAGCAACAATCTTAAGAAATAATTTTACCTGCAAAATAATGAGACCTGAGATATATTTTGTTAGACTATTTCTCAAATAAACAGACATAAAATATAAACTAATAAATTTACGTTGGAGTGTCCTAATATTTTTATTATTAAATGTTTTCTAATGCCGGAGTAAGCAAAATTTGACACTGTTGCAGACCGATTAGAATAATCGTGGTTTTTCGTGTTTTTAAATCAAGACTAATTTTTTGTGCCGAAACGGTTGCTTATTTTGACATTTAATTTTTTTACTAACCTTTGAGTCAAAATTTTAAATTTTAGTTTCTTTCGTTTCACAAGTTCATTAATAATTGGTTCCAAACTAAGGTTTTTGACGTAACTGTATTTTTTGGCGTTATATTTGCTATATTTTTTATTTCATCGTAAGAAGTTGTCACAAAAATGTTCATTTGACACTTTTAATTTCAATTAAAAACAATACAAAATCAGTAAAATTGGCATACATGGTAGTCATAGCAATGTAACGGGTAAATTGTCACTTGAACAATCCCTAGGGCATTTTTACTATTTTTGCCGATATATTTCGTACGTCATTGGTCAGAATTTAAAAAATTGAAGCAAATTATTGGTTTACTTAATATGTGGGAAATAGTCAATAGTTATATATCAAGGGATCATTATTTTGCTGGTAAAATTTATTTCAAAAGATTGTTGCTTGGTAACATTTCGAGACAAATGACATGATCAAAATCCCGAGCTGAAGGCGAGGGATTTTATCATTCAATTTGTCGAGGAATGTTACCTATAAGCAACAATCTTAAGAAATAATTTTACCTGCAAAATAATGAGACCCGAGATATATTTTGTTAGACTATTTCCCAAATAAACAGACATAAAAAATGAACTAAGAAATTTACGTTGGACTGTCCTAATATTTTTATTATTAAATGTTTTCTAATGCCGGAGTAAGCAAAATTTGACACTGCTGCAGATCGATTAGAATAATTATTCGTGGTTTTTCGTGTTTTTAAATCAAGACTAATTTTTTGTGCCGAAACGGTTGTTTATTTTGACATTTAATTTTTTTACTAACCTTTGAGTGTCAAAATTATAAATTTTAGTTTCTTTCGTTTCACAAGATCATTAATTATTGCTTCCAAACTAAGGTTTTTGCCGTAACTGTATTTTTTGGCGTTATATTTGATATATTTTTATTTCATCGTAAGAAGTTGTCGCAAAAAGGTTCATTGACACTTTTCATTTCAATTAAAAACAATACTAAATCAATAAAATTGTCATACACCCAAGTAACATTTATTACTAATTTTCGACGTAAATATCACGTCAATTTATGAAGTATAAATCGACGCCTAGGCGTGGATCGAACTCACGTCAATTACTGACGTAAAACTGACGTGAATATAATGACGTCTTAATTGCGTGGTTTAAAGCGTCATAATGACGTAAAATTGTATTGTAAATTTATAAATTAAAAGAGTACAAACTAAATCTATTGTTTCGTTAAGGCCAATCTATTCAATCAGTAGAGGCAGAGGCGTAGAGGAGAGACACGCGTACCAACCATGATACTGAAGTCCAAACAGTACAGTATATCAGTCAGTAGAACCATACTAAAAACTTATCACCGATAATGTCCTGTGTCGCCAATAGTTATGGATCCAAGAATGTAAAAGCTACGGAGAAGCATGAGAATACATCCAGAGCCATCTACCGGTTTTTAGAGCCGAGTAGGCTTCACACTTAAATAAAGTGAAATAAAACCAAAACAGTAATGAATTTGTTAAAAACATTTCGGTAATCGAATTTATTTAAATGAAATAAAATATAAAGGATAAACCTTGATTATTATATCTGAAATAACATTAATAAGTAGGTAATATACTGCCGTCCTTAGGAAAAATGTCCTATCTGCAAAATTTTTATTTTAGCTATTATTTTATATAAACATCTATGCGGATTTTTACTATTAAAATTGCTTTATATAAATATAATAACCATGAATAATAAATTCTACCTTTTCTTAGGGCAGCTGGACATTCTATTTTGATATATTTGTAATGATTTATGCAGATTACAAAAATTTCAAAATTTGCAGATAGGACATTCTTCCTAAGGAGGGCAGTATATTAAAGATAACTTAAAATAGAATATTTTAAACGTTAAATTCTTGACGTCATTTTTCACATACAAAAAAAATGACGAAGTTTTATATGCTTCATAGTTGATGTCGATTAAATGACGTAAAAATGTACTAGCCATCTTATAAAGCGACGCAAAAGCGACGTCACTTGAGCAATCCCTAGGGAATTTTTTCAATTTTTGCCGATATATTTTGTACGTCATTGGTCAGAATTTAAAAAATTGAAGCAAATGATTGGTTTAATTAATATGTGGGAAATAGTCTAAAAAAATGATCTGGTCTAAAAAAAGATTCAATCATGAAAATTGATATATGATATGAGCCAGATCATATTAGACGTAGACGTGAAGATCCTGATCTCGATCTAGATTCTTTTTAAAATTATATGTCACAACGTTGATTGTGATTATGGAGGATGGAATAATAATTGGATTAAAAATTTGTGAGACATTTGTTTTGTATTAACATAAAAATAAACTTTTGTGCAATGGAAAGAGATAAAAAAACATTTTGCTCTATACTGACAGTGGAATAACACATTATTTTCTGTACCATTAAGCCTGTTTTACATTATACTTTTTTTCGTATAGATTCTAGTTCGAGATTCATCCGAGAAGTTCCTAGCCATTTCTAGTATAATGTAAATTAGAAATTTCCATCCGAGTTCCGTCCGATTTCCATACTTTTTTCCTAATATAGAAATATACGCCCGGCTCTATTTTTCTATTCGAGATTCATACTAGATTAATTTGTCTACGCATATGCGCAGTTTAATCTGGAGTCAGTTTGACCACCCTTTAAAAGTTTTGATATTTTGTTTTGATTTGTATACGTTGACGTTTATAAGTTTTGCACTTGTACGTGTTATTCAAGTTGTGTTAATATTTTTCCATTATAAATTCTAACCTCAAAATCTTAAGTTGTCACTTGTGAGACTAAGAAAGAATATTATTTATTATTTTGAAGTTGCCTAGCTTGGACCATTTTGGAAAAAATCGAAAATTCCGATTGTATACGAATAGTTTGAAAATAAATTATAAAAATCGAAGGAATCTCGGATGGAAATCAACGAGAAATCTAGCATGATTCTAGACGAAAAAAGTATAATGTAAAACAGGCTTAGTAAACTGCATCCTTCCCACAAATGTCTTATTTTTTGTATGAGTCCTGACAAGCTCATTTTCGGATTATTGATTACTGTACCCGTTTGACTGTAAAGGAACGAAGAGAACGAGTCCATCACGCCATCCGCCAGGGCAACCTGGACCACGTGAAGGAGATGCTGGCCGACGAGCAGGAAACAGGAAGTGGCAAACTTCTGGCCATCGGCAAGAACAGCTACGGAAGATGTACGCTGCACATTGCGGTACTGTGCCAACAGGAAGAGATCGTGGACTTTCTGGCCAACACGTTTCCTGACTCTTTACATGTAGGAGATAACGTAAGTGCAGAAAGAATGAAAAAATATCATTCCAGCTATCCGGGTTCTTTTAATGTATGGCTTAGTAATGTGAAAGAAGTTGATTAAAATGATTCATATTTGTAATAATTGTCATATATAATATCCCAAGTGCATGTCAAATTGCCGATAATTTTCTCAAGTGCGCGAATGCGCACGAGAGAAAATTATTGACAATTACATGCACGGAAGGATATTCGAAGGACAAACGCTGTTTCTCTCATGAAAAATACAGCAAAATTTAAAAACTTCCTTTGACAGCAAGTCAGAATCACATTGACACGCCGCGCCGTATCCAAATATGATAATTTTGCACTAGTGCAAATAATCGATAATTCACACTAGTGCAAAATTATCATGTAATTCTACGTTGATTGGACGACATTCAGAAATTTCAGACTTCTGATTGACTTAAATTTTATGAGGGAAATAGTCAGTGAAATGATTAGATTTTGGGAATATTTGTTAAGATGAACCAAAGGAGTCGTTAAATTATCTCATTGAATTACACTCGAGCATTTTATATCCTCCAAATAAATGTCTGTTTGACATCTCAAACTTGTCACTTGACAAAAAAAAATTGTTGTAATTACAGTTGATAAATTTTATTATTATTTATTATTGGTGTTCCGAAATTTGAGCACCTTAGCATTATTTTTATAAAAATTCTGGCTACTTTTTATATGACCATTGACGTCCTATCGGAGAGAAAATAGAACAAAAAGGACCATTTTACAAAAAAAACAATAATGATAGCAATGAAAAAAATCTGCTGTGGCCACCACAGTACTTCCCCGACTTTAAGTTTTATTAACTTATTTTGTAAAGGCTTTACTTTTAACTTCAGTCAGTAAAATTTAAATAAAGCTTTCTTTTTCCCCGAAAGATTTAAGTTGATACCAACATCGGCATAAGTAATTTGAATAACATGTGAAAAAACAATAATTGCACCATCGTTTAAATGCTGTTTTTGATATTTCGACTAGAAGTCTTTCCCAAAAAGCTTTAATTTGATAATAAGTACCTACACTTGACAAATTTGAATAATTTTTGGAGAAACTATTGAAAATCGCATCATTTTTAGCATTTCTAATAAACTTATCAATTTGAATAATTTATTCAAATAAACAATTGACGATCGTTTAAATGTTATTTCTATTAGAAGTTAAGAAGCTTTCATTATTGATATTTTTATTGTTCTACTAAAAAAAAATCCTGAGAGCTTTTAATTTGATACCACTCGATAGTATTTTAATGAAAATAAAAAAAATCAATTTACAATAAAAGTGGAAATTTCTTGACTGGATGATGAATATGAAGCAGGAAAATTACTGGGTTTCAGTCATAAATAATTTAATTACAGCATCGACTTCGGGTCGGATCGAAACGTCGCTGCTGTAATAAAATTATTTATGACTGAAACCCAGTAATTTTCCTGCTTCAATTTATAATATTGGTACCACTAGCCGAATAAAGCTCATTAACGAACTTTAAAATCAGTTTTTGGCTCAAGATCTTGAATATAAAATTTCAGTCCAAAATTCCAATGCGTTTTTAAGTTATCCAACATCCAGACAGTTTCACAGACTCACATACCCTATACTCACAGACCCAGAGGCTCACAAACCCACATAACAACTTTATTTTTCTACTAGAATAATTTTCCCGAGAACTTTAATTTGATCCCACACTCGATTCAGTTTACAAAGTTGGTATCACTGGTTGAATAATGCTCATTAACGAACTTAATACTAACTTTTTTGTAAAAAGCTTAAATATAAATTTTCATTCCAAAATTCCAACGCATTATCAAGTTATCGTGCTTACGGGCACATCGACAGACAGACCGACTTTTTTTAAAATTATATTTTTTTGGTTCTGTGGGGTCTAAAACGTGAAGATTCATCAAAATCTCGAAATGTCAAAAAATCACGATTACAATTAATACTTACCCCTATTACATAGGTCGGGGAAGTAAAAATTTAAGTTTTAAGTCAGGTTTGCTTCTTTCGACTATCAGATTTAAAATTTACTTAATGAAATGAAGCCCCAAAAAATATTGCACACAGAGCCTCGTCGACCATAAATACGCCACTGGGGTCAGGTACCAATTTTTATAAAAATGCGCATCGCTACACCTTAGATATTGTATTTACTTTCCAGTTAGAACGAACAGCCCTGCACTACGCAATGGGCGTCGAGCGAGTGGAGTCCATCAGTCGCGTGCTGGTGGAAGCGGGGGCGAAGCGCGTCATGAAGGACTTGAAGGGCCGACAGGCCAGCTACTACTTCATGAACAAGTCCGACATCCTTCGATTACAAGAAGAGGAGGAAACGTTTTAAGTGGGAACCCTCAATCGCGATTCAAATCACTTTACATATTGTCGTTCAGTATAATACACCATACCACGGTGGACTCTATTTACCCCAGCATTCGCATGACGTTATGAGGTCGACTTTGTACAGAGTTTTATACGCTGTAACATTAAATTTGAGTCTTGGAACGCCGATTTTACTACTATACTTTTTTTTTATTTGTCAATCGTAAACCAAATTCACGTAACAAAAAAAATGTTGGAAGGTCGAATAACGAGTACACCAGTCGCAATTGTTATAGTTTAGCCTTCATCGGGACAAATGAATTTTACAAAATCGAGACAAAAAATAACCCAGGACGTAACATGATCAATTTCACGATGACCATTTGACAAGAAATCAAGAACTGAATAACTTTGAGAATGACTGACAAGCAATTCTCGTCGTTAAGTTCTTACAAAAGTTATTAAGATTCAATTTATAAAAAGAAATTCTCGTAAATATTCAGAACTGATGTTGATTGTCGGTCGTTTGAGTAAAATTACCATAAATTATTTAAGTACCTTAAAAATGTTAAAACTACTATTTCAAATACATAATTCTTTAAAAATGAGGTAGGTATAGTTAAAATACCAACCTACCATATAAATTTTATCTAATACAAAACACTTTTCCAGAACAAATTAGGGTGAAATGTATGCTGCGTTTTCAATCAGAATACTCGTTAATATCTGCCTCGTGACGTCATCTCCATCTCCCTCCTTCACACTCTCGCCTGGTAAATAGAGTGACCATCAGTGAATACTGCTATATCAAAATTTGTTTTTATAATAGAACCATTATTATAATATATAGCATAAAATTTGTGGTGTTTTATGATCAATGAATTTATAAGGATGTAGAAAAAAAATTCATAGAACTTACCAGTTTATAAATTGAACAGTAAAAAATTTATAAAAATATTACTAAAAATCAAATACCTACTATACTTTACCTGTGAGTATTATTAAATAATATATTCATTTCATAAGATATCCGATATCAAAAAGCCTGCTTAGTAATTTTTAAAAAGTTACTAAGTAGTATAATAGTGAGTAATGAATGACTCACTAAAGTTAATAGTGTTCTGAATGTACTATTTAAAAGTCGCAGAGAATTATAAATATATGTAATAATTTTTGTACAAACATAAGTGGTTAATTATTATGCGTTGTAAAAGTAATTTGAATCGTGAATATGTAGCACCCAAAACACTCAATACGCACATAAGTCCCACCGTATATAATTTCACAGTAAAAAGTATTTTTTTAATTAACAGATAAAGTATTAGAGTACACAATAATAGAACATATAATAAAATAGATAGATGTATATCAGATTTAGTTTTCACTTTGTTCATAGAAACTAAATAACAATAATATGTAACTGTTTATAAATGTTGATAGAAAATAAAATATTTACAGAAATATATTTATTTATTATGTGTGTATACGGGATGTATTTTTTAAAGCAACCAATCCGTTTTTCTGGCTAATTAATTAGTTTAGAGAAAAAAGAGATAGGTACATGGGCCTATACAATAAGAAGTGGGACATAATTATATGGGTGGTAAAATAAAATAGAGGGAGTGTGGCGAGGACATGATAAATATATTTTATCTACGACCGTGTTAAAAGTAGGCCTTATAACGGTTGCATAGCAAAGTTAAAAGTGTACCTTTATGGCACTAGTGTTAAAAGTAATTACTTTTAACACTATAGTCAGTGGGCCCGCCGACATAAAGTTTCATTTATACATAACCGGCTGCAACTTCTTGAGATGCTTCATTGAGTGAGTCTACCAGGGTGCCTACTCAAATCTAAAAAACTCAGAGCTAGAAAATTCAAGTACAAGAAAATTCTTGCCCGGAATCATAAAACAAACGAAAATTCAGAGACAAGAAAATGCTTACATAAAAAATGCATTCATAGAAAATTCAAATTTGGAATCTGATTGATGCAGAAAACGCATGTAAAGGAATATTCAAAACTGGAAAAAATATTTATAAACTAATCTATGCTAACAAAACCCTTCTTGAGTCCAACAGAACTCCGTTTTTTGACATAAACTAATCTATGCTAACAAAACCCTTCTTGAGTCCAACATAATTCGTTTTTTAAACGGCCACAACGCGTTGTTCAGCGGACAGCTTGCAGCCAACTTCAGGTTTGGCCGCAAAGTAAAGTTTCTGTGTTTACTTGATTCCAGACATTCCTTAGCTTGGGATTTCGTGATTTTTATGATTCCTCTCATGAATATTATCTTCTTGAATTTTCTAGTTTATAATATTCCAGTGTTGAAGACGTTCCCAGTCTACCACATCTTTCTCTATGAAAATTTTCGATCTCGCGGCGTTTCCTCAATAATTCTACCGGAAGTCGACTATTCGTATTAATTGCAAAATTTATACATACTCTAATTTTGAATGAGGGAATCGAATAAGAATTAACTGAAACGCATGAAAAAAAAGTTGTCCGACAAAATATATCGTGTCTACCAAGATAGACATGCAAAAATTTCGACCTAGAAAAATGTATTGATAGCGTTCCAATTTTTTCATAATTTGTTGATGAAAACGTATCTAAATCAAATATTCAATTGTCCGACAAACATCATTTTGCGATTTTTCAGTCCGACGCGTGGAAATTGTCCGTTTCCTGAGGACCAAAAATTTATTAATAGCATTTTCTTTTTTTGATTTTTTGTTTTCAAATAAAGAATACAACACTATGAATTAGTTGTCCGACAGTAAATTATTATTAGCTCATACCTGTAAAGCGAACAAATTGTTTTTTCATATCTAGTTATCTGGAGATGATTTGACTGTACGATTTTATTAATGTATATACGCTCCACTTACAAATAACCACTTGAGTTTTTGAGAACTGCTTTTTGAAAATATATAGAATGTGATTATTAAACTGTAACATGAAAATGATACGCTCGATATAATTTTTTTATTAATAAAGTAATCGCAATAAAATTTTATTTGGGAAAACTAACCATAAGTAAACAGGGTAGCAGCTAAAATCCCGAACTTACAAACTCAACTTATTTTTCGTTAACTTTTTCGTGTCCCGAAATGTATGAACACAGCTTTATATTTTATCCGAATTTACAAATCCCGAATGTATAAAACCTGTCTTTTAACGCTCTAACTTATACGTTAACCGAAACCTATAAACACAGCCTTATATTTTATCCGAATATGCAACACACGAATTTATAAACACAACTTTACTTTGAACAGATTTTACAAACCCCGAATACCCGGAATCTCGAACTTGACATTCACAGAAATTACATACACAGACTTGATTCGAGCCGAAACGGCGGCAATTCAAATTTTACATGTATGTTGTCTGGTTTTGTGATGCGTTTCATAGTACATAACAGTATCAATAGATGGAGCTGTGTTGTACCGAATCAACTGTTTATATATTAGCAAAAGAATTAATTTTATTTATAAGTTAATTATACACGAGCATAAATTATACAGAGTTATAATAAATGATTAACCGTCACGGGGCTTGGAGAAGTCAGTTTTTTTTATCAAAACTGTTCGCAAGCTGCTGCTCTTTGCTTTGCCTGGTCCATAACTAATGAAATGTGGTTTCAACAAGACGGAGCTACGTCCCATACTGCAAGGGAAACAATGAATTTGCTGCGAACGGTTTTTGGTAACCGTATCGTTTCACGATCTGGAGATAAAATTAATGCGATTGATCAACAGTTATGGACAGGTACAGCAAAGAGCAGCAGCTTACAAAGAGGCTGATGGCAGGCTTCTAAAAGATATTATTTTTAAAATTTAATTTTTTTTAAAACTCTTCATGATTAAAACTATCTTTTGTAATCAAAATTATTCATTTTCAATAAAAAATAAAAATTATATCAAAAATACAATGTTCAGAGACTTATGGCCCACCGTGTACATCCCATCCACAAAAAAGACGACAAAAAAGATTGCGGAAATTACCGCGGAAACTCGTTTTTAAATCTTGCCTATAAGATTTTATCTTGTTTATTGTACCAAAGAATAAACCTTTATGCAGAAGAAATAATTGATGAAGCAAATTCTAGGAAGGGAATATGAACACAAAATAGATGTAAATATTCTATTCATAGTCTTTCGTGAAGCATTTGATACGGTAAACAGAGAAATACTGTATCAGAAGTTAATCTTTTTATATTTCAAAGACACTGGTGACACTAATGCAATTAACCCTTGATAATACAAAAGGAGCAGCCGTAGTTCAAAATTAGAAAAGCGATCTGTTTAATATTAACAGAGGTGTCAGACATAGGGATGCATTATCTGCACTGCTATTCAACCTAATATTGCATTCCGCAATTGTGAAAATACACACGACATAGGAACTCTATGCACCAAAAGTAGGCAAATCGCAGCATATGCTGATGACATTGTAATTCTTGGTACAAGAGAAAATGCAGTACGAGACGTCTTTTCAGAGCTCGAAATAGAAACGAAGCAAGTTGGATTAGCAGTTAATAAAAATTAAACTAAATTTATGCTAGTCTCAAGAAAAAGAACCCTGAATCGCAAATTCCATTGAAATGGGTGAACACAACTTTGAAACAGTAACTGACTTTTTGTATTACTATAGCAACTCTAATTTAAAATAAGAACCCTGTCTGACGTATAGAAATAGCCAGTCCGAAAAATTCACCAAGAGTAAAGCCCCTCTTTGAAGATGATCTCCGTCGCTAGATTATAGATGTATTTTGTATTAATGTAACAACACAAATTCAAAATAAGAACCCTGTCTGACTTGTAGAAATAGCGAGTCCGCAGTTTTTTTGCTGGTCCGCAAATTAGGCACCACCTAAGCGAGCAGTGTCTCTAGTCTGGTTTTAAAATGTCAGCGATATTTTAAAATTATGGCATTATCATAAGAAGTTCTATTAGCCAAAATCTGTAACATAAGTATAATTATTATCGCATTGTAAAGGTTATGTAGAATATAGATATGCGTAGGTATCTGATTTTTAAATTCCTGCAAATTCCTCTTTAATTATACAGGGTGAGTCATCGAAATGCCCGTCGTCGATATCTCCCTTGTCGTTAAAAATACAGCATAAATTTATTAACAGAATTTTTCGTCTACTCAAGGAGCATAACTTAAAATTATTTTCACATATACAGAGTGTTGCATAACGACTTGGCAAAAATTGTTCGGCTTTTTTTAAATGAAACACCCTATATATTTTTATATATTTTGAATTGTATTTTATTTACCTATACGAAAATATAAGTTTCATTTTAGTTTTCCGCGGCATTGCCAAGTTATTCAATTTTTTCTCTAAAAAATGCCGAATACACGTATGGTTTTATAAAGGCGTACTGAAGTTATTTTAATAGTAAAAATTAAGAATTTTTTTTCTGTACAGCTGTAACTATACTCTTTGTTCTGACATAACTTTTTTTAAATGTTATTATACAGGGTGTTCAATACAGAGAATCAAATTTACTCAATTTCAAATGGCTATAACTCCTCATTTTCAAATGGAACACCCTATATTTTATTATTCTGTTGTGTGTATTTTTGCATCTTCTTATGTTATAAAAGGTGTCCTATGCCTAAAATCATTAATTTAATTAATTTCGAAATTAATGTTTTTACTTTTTAGGCATAGGACACCTTTTATGACATAAGAATATGCAAAAATACACACAACAGAATAATAAAATATAGGTGTTCCATTTGAAAATGACGAGTTATAGCCATTTGAAATTGAGTAAATTTGATTCTCTTTACTGAACACCCTGTATAATAACATTAAAAAAAAGTTATGTCAGAACAAAGAGTATAGTTACAGTTGTACAGAAAAAATTCATAATTTCTACTATTAAAATAACTTCACTACGCCTTTATAAAACAATACGTGTATTCGGATTTTTTTAGAGAAAAAATTGAATAACTTGGCAACGCCGCGGAAAACTAAAATAAAATTTATATATTCGTATAGGTAAGTAAAATACAATTCAAAATATATAAAAATATATAGGGTGTTTTATTTAAAAAACGACGAACAATTATTGCCAAGTCGTTATGCAACACCCTGTATATGTGAAAATAATTTTAAGTTATGCTCCTTGAGTAGACGAAAAATTCTGTTAAAAAAATTATGCTGTATTTTTAACGACAAGGGAGATATCGACGACGGGCATTTCGATGACTCACCCAGTATAATACCATTAGTGACTATATGATTTTGCCGACAATTTTTGCCGTCTGCTCACGACTGCTTGTTGCGTCGAAAATAAACACGAGTGTGTAGCACGAGTGTTTATTTTCTAAAGCAACAAGCAGGAGTGACCAGACGGCAAAAATTACCAAAAAATCATAGTCACGTATGGTATTCGGCTTGACAATTTCTCGAATTATTTTATTTTTTGCCAAAAAAAGTAATCTTATTTTTAAAACAATCATCAACTGACATAATATCTAAGCAACGCTTCGCGGCAATTTTCACTAGTGAAAATTGTGAGTGTAATTTTCACTAGTGAAAATTGTCACTATAGTTCGTCTGTGATTGGTACAATTCAGCAAAATAGGTACTGTGTTTTGATTGGATGAAAAACTATGAGTGGAATTGTCATAAATAATATTTCGTTAAAAAATGAAACACAGCACTTGAAAAGAAAGAGTATGAAATAAAATTTTCGACGTATCTTAGACAAAAAAAAATCTGATGTGGCCAGCACAAGACCTCCCGCCATACTTACTTTATTCTTTTTATTTATTATACAAATATATTAATATATAGATATACTACTACTCACAAATTTATTTTAGTCATTTTATTTAAACTACACAAGAAGATATAAAACTACAAGATACCGAAATACTAAATTATAAGTATATACTTTAATTATTCTTGAATGATACCAGATACAAAAAATTTATAAAATACCGATTGTAAATAATAATCACAAAATCTTTCATCTAAAATAAAAAAATCTGCTGTGGCCACCACACGACCTCTCGCCTAATTCTGCTTATTCTACTAATCTAATAAATAGTTTTACTTACATTTTAATAGTTTCATCTTCATGTAATATGTAAACGATAATGTAAACCAATATGCAAGCAAAAGATGTCAACTGTACTGTCACTTTCATAATAATTCAAATTTTATGTAGAAACAAATTTCATATCATGGACAACAAGATAGAATATTAATTGTACTTTATTTTATTGTTAAATACTTCCAGATTCAGCAATTTGTATTTATAATTAACTGTACACATAGATAATCACAATTTCTTTTATTTTTAATTGCAAAAATTGTCATAAATAAATAATGTACCAATATATTTAAGGAAAACTTTTCCAAACTTCTAAAAGTACTACTTCCGGTTTGCAGATTTCTACCAAATTGTTATCCGGTGTTAAGATATCCACCAAAAACTCATACTCGAAAATTTTGACCCATTACAATACCTCTCTTATAGAATATGAGGCGAGAGGTAAAAAATTGTCTTAAAAAATTACTTATCGAAATATTTTTAAAAGGTACTACTTCCGGTTTATGAATTGGTACCAAAATTTACTGGGCTCTCAAGATTCGTATTAAAATCTTAAATATACAATTTTAAACTTTTTGAGTAATAGAAAACGAAAAAAATGTTACATACAACCTAACGTACATACATACATACACACACACAGACATCATCTCGAAAATACTTTGGATCCTAATACGTGCTTATCTCTTGAAATCCCACACTCGAAAATTTTGACCCATCACAAATCACAATACCTACCTACCTCCCTTATAGAATATGAGACGGGAGGTACAAATGTCACATTTAGGTACCTACTAGGGCTACGCGATATTCAAATTTTAATATTGACATTCGATCGAAATAATATCGATAATTTTCAATATATCGATATTATTGATAATAATCGATATTCATTAATAAATATTGATATACTTATCGATTTATATTTATATCGATATTTTTACCTATTTATGTCGATATTATATCGATTATTATCGACAAATATCGATACAAATTAATTTCAATATCGATAGCCGACATTTAAAAATAATATCGATAGCCGACATTTAAAAATAATATCGATATATCGTAATCGATATTTTTCCCAGCCTTAGTACCTACTCATAAGTAATTCCGACCTCGGCTCACCGCCTTGGCCGTAAAAAACAACTTGGCTTGCACCTTAATATTTCACATTTTGGCCTAGATTAGATACATAAACATTAATATTGTTTATGTTTGGAATATAATTTTATTTATTTTTACCATCAGTCCAAAAGAGAGTTAGGTATTAGAGATCGTGAAAAAATTCAATGTCGAGATTTTTCTCAATAAACACGTTTTAGTGACGTTTGAACCTATTTCATATACCGGTAAACTGTTGTGCAGAGCAATTAAATAAACGAACGTTTGTGAACTTGAGAACAATTTATTAGCGTGACTGTTACAACGGGGGATATTTCACTACTAAGAGGTGGCGCTATTCACCTATATGAAATTCTGAACAACGGTGCACTTTGCTTTGGTTTCCATAAGCGAAAAGCCTCATTCCCACCTCTATCATAGTCGTAGTCGTAAGTCGTTAGTCGTAACCTTGAGAGTTTGACATACGAAACAACGTTACAGCGTTTCCACCTCTTGTCGTAGTCGCAAGTCGTTAGTCTTTAGTCGTTAGTCGTAGTCGTAAGGATTTGGCTCTGCCAAACTTTTTGTCGTAATCATAAATAGAAAGAGATGGAGATATGTAGTGCTGCTGGTTTCACTACTGTCACTGCACTACTCGTCAAAAGAAAGGTTATAGAAATATAAATATGAATAAAAATAATACTGTTTTAAATATTTCTGAATGTTTTATAGTTTTTAAGGTAATTCAATATTACTATGATTTATTTCATATATCTTATTACACATTTTTGAAAATCATGGTGTGTTCACATGAAATTGAATACATTTTATGTATACATTTATTTTTTATTATTTGTCCTAATACTATAATTTTCTTCCTGGGCAAATTAGTATTGTTTCCAATATAACAGTAAAATTTAATTATCAATTATTTGAAATGTATTTGACTCATTTATTAGTTTAGTTGTGAACAAAACATTACCCTTATGATAAGAGCTGGGAACGGTCGGTTTTCCTTACGACTACGACTACGACTTACGACTACGACTATGATAGAGGTGGGAATGAGGCTTAACATTGCAGCGTGTATTATTTTGTTGTATTTTTCTCCTGTATGGAGTTTTCATTATGTGTATGCTACTAATTATGATAGAATATAGTATGATGTTTTCTATTGTTGTAAATTTGATAGTCAATTTGTTTGTATTTTGCATTTTAAGTACATAATTCAGCAAGTGGTTGTTAGGTTATCTACATAGTTTAGATTTTGCTCAATGTAGTATTAAATAATAGTTGTATATTAACGTCAATATTAGTTCCACTAACATTTATATTAATTTTAGTTTATATTTAATGTATTAATTCTATTATCTTTCTAGTTTAGTTATGTACAAAATACCTACAATGACTCTTATCATATAAAGTATGCGGGACAACGTACAACACTCGAAAGTACTGACGTTGCCTTGTACTTTTGTTGCTTTGTACATGCGCGGTTTTGTATGAACACTGGAAAGTATTTGCGCCGTATTTTATTTACACCGCCTTGTGCAAACACCGAAATGTACTTTTCTCGAAAGCACAAAAGTAGAAAACAGCGCAGACGCAAACCAATGCTGCAAAACAGGAAACTGTAATTATACATATACTCATATACACATCACGCACTCACTACATTGAATAGTTTTATAAGAGTAGTTATCAAAAACGGAGTATGTTGGACTCAAGGAGGGTTTTGTTAGTTTTATTTAGTCTATTTAGGTAATCTAGTTTTGCTAAACTTAGTTCGACATCTATAGACTAAAGTCCTAAACACCAGCATTGGTTTGCGCCTGCTCTGTTTTCCACTTTTGTACTTTCGAGAAAAGTACATTTCGGTGTTTGCACAAAGCGGTGTAAATAAAATACGGTGTAAATACTTTCCAGTGTTCATACAAAGCCGCGCATGTACAAAGCAACGAAAATACAAGGCAACGTCAGTACTTTCGAGTGTTATACACTCACCCAAGTATGCAATAAATAGTAAGTTAATTTATATTTACACAACAAATAAACTACAATGAACAAGTTTTAAACTCAATACCTTTCGAAATATTTTCAAATATTAAACAAAATCACTTTTAATCACTTAGTGCCCATACAACAACGTGCAAATCTGTCACAAGTGCACCGTTGTTTAAGTACAAAATTTTACCACTAGGTTCGCATTCTTATTGAAATATCCCAATACATTTTGACAACTACAGAACAGAACTGTCAGGTACCTACATAAAAGAAATAGACTTGTTTAGTGTGACGTCACTTTCTGGTTCCAAACAAGAAAATGGCCACTCGTTGCTAAGGTAGTTGCTATGCTAGTTGATAAAACAGTTTGGTTTGACAATCAAAAATCATTTATAAAATAATTTATTACCGAACTAAACTTTATTACGTGTTTTTAAGCCACTTTAAAACAATTAAATCTCAAAATAAATTTAAAGACGCAGTTATTGTCAAACGGCAAACGTCAAACCAGCCTGTTTTACCGACTTGCATAGCAACGGTCTTAGCAACGAACCAGTTTGGAACCAGTGTGACGTAACCACTAAACAAGTCTATAGACTATTTAGGTACATACTCTAAAAAGAAGAAGTATGAGTTACCCTCTGGTGGGTATAATACATATTAAAGTAGTTTGAATAAAGGCGGCAATAATTGTATCTCTAACACCTCTTCTCAATTTTGATCCTGGAATATAATTCAAACTTGTAGACTCAATCCTTTAACACAGTAGTGGTGCTTGGCGGCAGTGAGAGGCTTCGTTAAAACATCTGCGAACATGTCTTCGGTTGGTAAGTATTCAAGCTTCAGAGGATATTCTTGAAGAGCGTGGCGAATGAAAGGAATCTGATGTATATGTGTGACCCGGACAGGTCGAAGTTGTATCCTGTGTACGATGAGACCATGAGACTCTCGTTGTCACGAGAATATGTGATCCTCTTGTCGATGGTTCCTTGCAGGTAGCGCAATATGCGCTTGGAAGCCTACCAGTGACTTTGGTTGTGGCAATTGTTGTACTGCTTAGCATGTTCACCGCGTACGCTATGTCGAAGCGAGTACCAACGGCAACATTACATGAGTGCCCCAATTAGTTCCCTGAATGGTGGGCGTGTAGCTTCGTCATTGGATATCTGGTAATCGAATTTTGTACCTGAAGCGATTGGAGTTCATACAGGCTTGCAATTTTACATGTTAAAACGGCGCAGGTCATCCCGTATGTATCCGCTTTGACATAAGGTGATTTAGTTGGTCCTTTATCTGCTTCACTTCGATACCTAGACAATGGTTGATGCTGCCCAGATTCTTCACGTCAAATCTGCTTGAGAGTTTCCCTTTAATTTGATTGGTTCTTTTCTCGTCCTCGGAAACAATCACGATGTCATCGACGTAGATGAGCAAGAAAACTGAACTTTTCGCTCTTCTGACGACGTGAACGCAGGGGTCCGAGTTGGTAGGTTCTAGTCCAATTGATTTTAGGGAATCATTTAGCTTGACATGCCATTGCCGACCAGCTTGCTTGAGATAAATGGTTTTATTAAGTTTGCAAACCTTCATTCCGGTTCTCAGCTTTTGAAGCATGTCCTTGGCTTTTTGAATGGTAGAGTCGTCTGTCATCAGATGGAGGGTTTCTTTCAACTAGTGCGGCTGTTCCATGAGTATCGGCGTGTCGATATCGCTATTCAAGTAAACCGTCGTGATAATATAGAGTTGAGAGATTTTCAGTTTGAACTTGGCTGCGAGAGCCATGAGCAAACGGAACGATTCGATTCTGACCATTGGAGCAAAAGTATCCATGAAATCGATTCCAGGTCTTTAACTGAAACCTCGTGCAACGTCTCTGGCCTTTCTTCGGAGTAATGATTCGTCGGGATTGTACTTGTTTCTGAGAACTGTTCTGCAGTCGATTACCTTTTCGTCGGTGGGCCTGTTCATCAACTTCCATGTATCGTTGATGATTAAGCTTCAAAGTATATAGCATTGAACCATTCCTCTCTATCTGGTCCCTTTATGGCATCATGAATCGGGATCTCAGACGCGTTTATTGCGAAGTTGACGTCGTTGGACGAGTCATCTCCGTCTGATTCTTCCAGGCTCGTTGATGATGGAACCAGGTTTGATGATTCGTGAACTTTATCCCTAGAAACGGCTTCGACGACGGGGGCGACCTGGTCGACGTGATTGGTGGTGTTGAATAGCTTGGTAGGACGTCCTCTTCTTCCGGTCCTCATGATTTAGGTCGGCCACCTTTGCATTATGGCCTTGCTGCATGTTCCACTTGATCGGATCGGACGTCTGAGGGAATCCTCGGAATGGTGATCCGAGGTTACTTGCAGATGCACCACCAGGTTCGAATGAAGGTGGAGTGACGGTATCTGACACCCGGGGAAACCCCCGGAACGACAATCCAAGATAACTTGGAGGTATGCCAGATTCAAAGGTAATGTCGGCGGGATCAACGTTAATGAATTCAATTTCGATTTCATCTCTCGAAGATGTCTCTTGTCCGAGCTTTTCTTCGATTAGAGAAAAATCTTCGTACTGATACTCAGGTCCGAATTCGTCTAGAAACTTCGTGTCTCGGGAAACATGGATTTTTCGATTTCTTGGCACCCACACATGATAAGCCTTTGAGCAGTCTGAGTAGCCGACGAAGGTTCCTGGGATTCCTCTTGGGTCGAATTTTCCTTTGTTTGGAGACTTGTCGAGGATGAAAACCTTGGACCCAAATGTACGTAGGTGGGATACATCTGGCTTTCGTCCGATCCACTTTTCGAATGCTGTTCCGTAGGTCAATCCTTCGGTTGGGGTGCGATTCCTGACGTGATTCGCGGTGTAAATCGCTTCGGCCCAAAAAGATGGAGGCATTCCTGATGCAAGTAGCATGCAGCGTGCGATGTCGACAAGCGTCGTGTTCTTTCGCTCGGCAACGCCGTTTGGCTGAGGTGTATGCTGCGGCGTTGTCAGACGATGTTGAATACCTGCATCCTTGAGAAATTTTGCTAGTTTCTCGATTTTTGCATAATATTAGAAAATGACTGGAATATTGTTGGCACATTTTTGAGGGCTTTTGTTCTAGGATATGAAAAAACATGGTTCACAAAAGATTTAACAATTTTTTAATGAATAGCAAACAAGTTGAATATACTCCGGGGTGTAGTAAAATTACACAATAACAATTACGTACAATTTAAGTAAAATACAATCGAATTGAATTTTAGACAAGCACGTATTTCTCTTAATTATCACAGTCAAGCAATTAGTTTCTATGTTTCTGTGTTTTCCTGTGTTGTGTATTCCTATGCTGTGTTTACTACGCAATCTCTGAATCCAGCTTTATCATTTTTTATTTCTGTATATGACACCTAACCTTAATTTTCATATGATGTAGTCATTTCAGAATTAATTTGTCATTGACTACTTCTCCCAAAATGTTAATTTTGACGAATTAAAATGTACTTCATCTATTTTTTCGATCCCTTTCCCACGGCTTGTATGAAAACGAATAAAATTTAATCGAACCATCACCTCTGGTATTTACTTTTGCAGCCGACAACACAACAACACTGATTATTTTTTGGACGCTTCGACTCAAAATTCATGTTCATGTTGTGTTTCCCGTATGATTAACTGACAGCCAACACCGACGCTGCTTCTACTTTAGTTCGCACGGTGGCGCAGCGATCGCCACTTGCTTAGTCTATAGTATATTTAGTTAGTTAGATGTTAGATGTCATAATTAATTCTAATCGTTTTGTATTCCAATAATTTAAATAAACATATAAAACTAAATAACATTGTTTATATAAGACGCAGTGTCGTTACATGGTGCCGAAACCCAATAAGAAAAAGAATAAAATGACTTTAACAGAGGAAAATGAAAACAGCAAGGGTGTGGTCGGATTGAAGCCACCGAAAGAGCTTCAAATAAACAATGAAATAGATAATATGTCTACAGTATGGAAACAATGGATACAACAATACAGATGGTATGAGACGGCGACAAACTTAAAGAAAAAAGATGAAGAGATACAAATAGCGACTTTCATGACAATTATAGGTTATGAAGCAGCAAATGTTTTCAATTCGTTTGACCTAAGCGATGCAGATAAGAACAGTTTAGTAAAGATAGTATAGTAAAAAAATTTTTGGAGAGGAGTCCCGTCATCAATGTTGGTCACTAGAAAATGACGTCACGGAACCAAATAATGACGTCACGGAATACTAGATTTACATAGTACACTAATTTAATTTTTTGTATATGTAATTTGTGTTGCATTATTGAATTTACATGCGATGCTTATTTTTGCGATCAATTTAATTGAATTATTAGACAATTAATATTTAAATATCATTGTAAAATTTAATATATTTCCAGTTAGAACTCTATAGCGTTACAGAAAAATTTGAATGTCATGTAAACGTACAACAAAAAACACAATTCTTAATTCAGTAATGCCAATGTGTGGTGAAAAAACAAACTACAATTATTTGAAATAAATTTAAAATGCATTAAAAACATTATGTTCGGCTTTAAAATTATTGTAAATTTAATGAAAATGCATTATTCTTATAGTATGCAAAAAAGTAGTATTTATTTTATTCATTTAACATCACTCGGTCATTACTACAGTTATTTTCCATTTTGTAATGTTTTGATGACATGACTCCTATGCAAAAAATTTCAACTATAACAAGATTTGAACAACATTTCGTTCCAAAAATTAATATCACATACGAAAGGTATATGTTCAATAAAATTGTACAAAAAACAAATGAAACTTTTGACGATTTTTTAACAAGAGTAAGAAACGGTTGTAAAAATTGCTCGTTTGGCACACTGGAAGAAAGTCTGATATGCGATAAAATAGTTCTGTCTATTACCAATGATGTAGTACGTGAACGTTTATTATCAGAAGATAAACTGTCATTGCAATCAGCAATAAACATATGTAAGGCAAGCGAACAAGCTAGAAAACAATTACAAACAATACAAGGAAACACAAGTAGTTCAAATACACAGCAAATCGATGCCATTAAAAGTAATAAGTTTAAGAAAAAAGAAGATAATAAGCAAAATGAAACATATAAATGTAACAGATGTGACACCGTTCATGGAAAGGGAATGCATGCAAACCCCGACCGTACAAACTCAACTTATTTTCTTTTAACTTTTTCGTGTCCCGAAATGTATGAACACAGCTTTATATTTTATCCGAATTTACAAATCCCGAATGTACAAAACCTGTCTTTTAACGCTCTAACTTATACGTTAACCGAAATCTATAAACACAGCCTTATATTTTATCCGAATATGCAACACACGAATTTATAAACACAACTTTACTTTGTACAGATTTTACAAACCCCGAATACCCGGCATCACGAACTTGAAATTCACAGAAATTACGTACACAGACTTTGATTCGAGCCGGAACGGCGGCAATTCAAATTTTACATGTATGTTGTCTATGGTTTTGTGATGCGTTCGTGGAGCTTGTGCGTGGAGCTGTGTCGTACAGAATCAACTTAGGGTTATTACTTGAAGTTTTGTTTTATTTATATTTCGTATGATTTCATATAAGTAGCACTAGGACACCAATAATTAACATAAACAAGAATATTTATATAATTAAAGAGGAATTTTCAGGAATCTAAAAATCAGATACCTACGCATACCTATATTCTACATAACCTTTACAATGAGATAATAATTATACTTATGTTATAGATTTTGGCTAATAGAACTTCTTATGATAATGACATAATATTAAAATATCGCTGACAGTTAACATTTTAAAACCAGACCAGAGACACTGCTCGCTTAGGTGGTGCCTAATTTGCGGACCAGCAGAAAAAGCTGCGGACTGGCTATTTCTACAAGTCTGACAGGGTTCTTATTTTGAATTTGTGTTGCTATACTAATACAAAATACATATCTGAAATCTAGTGATGGAGATCATCTTCAAAGAGGGGCTTTACTCTTGGTGAATTTTGCGGACTGGCTATTTCTACAGGCCAGACTAGTCCAGTCATTTAAGCAAAAAAATGGGCTCAACTTCGGAATGAGAGATAATAAGCTGGAAACTCGTATACACCTTCATTTTTGCGTTCTAAAAGTTGTCTCAAAAGTCTCATAAAATCTCGTGTCTGCGTCGTAAGTTATTCGAGGTCAAAGGTCACAAAACTCGGTTTTTCGAAATTATCTAGGTTTCTATAGTTCCAATGATGGAAACCTATTATAGAAATTGTAGAGAATAAAATTTCCTACAACTTTGGTATTAAAAAAAAATTTCTCCGATCAATATTTCAAAAGTTACGGCCGAAAGAAAAAGGAACGCTTTTAAAAAATTTAATTATGGCATTACTCTATGTCATAATATACAAATACAACTGTAACTTTTCAACACATTAAAATATTAACTTCCGGTCTGAAGCATTCAATTCTTAAGACTATTTTTAATCTACAATACAATTTTTAAAATGTTGAAGGCCCTAGTTTAGCCAAAATTTAAACAAAAAAATCTGACGTGGACACCACATGACTTCCTTGTACGCCTTGTGTGTTCATACTTTTCTTCATAACTAAAATGTAAAATAATATTAAAAATTCTTTTAACTTATTATACTAGTATACTCACAAATATATTTTAGTCATTTTATTTAAACTGCAGAAGAAGATATAAAGCATATTTTACTATTGTCACTGTCATGTCATAATCATTTAAATTTTACGTAGTAACAAATGTTAATCGATCATGGACTACAAGATACCGAAATACTATAAATTATAAATATATACTTTAATTATTTTTAAATGATAGCAGATACAAAAATATTTATAAAATACCGACTGTAGGTAATAATCACATAATCTTTCATTTAAAATAAAAAAAATTGTCTAAAATTAAATATTTATCGAAATATTTTTAAAAAGTACTACTTCCGGTTTGTAGACTGAAACCAAAAATAGGAGGTGCACAACTAGATGCTATAACAGTCCTAAATACAAAATTTCAACTTTCTACGTCTAACCGTATTTGAGTTATGCGACACACATACGTCCGTCCGTACGTACGTACGTACGTACGTACAGACGTCACGTCGAAACTAGTCGTAATGGATTCAGAAAAGGTCAAAACGGATATTTCCGTCAAAATCTGAGAACCGAAATTTTTCGCGATTACAATACTTCCTTACTTCGTACAAGGAAGTAAAAATAATTAAATCAGCTCTAATTTCTGAATGAATCTAGATATCAACTTTCGGTTTTCAGCATTGAATTCCTGAGACTTTTTGCTATAAGGTACATTATTTAAAAAATGGTTAAAAAAATCTTGCTAATCTGAAATTTTAAGTTTTTCTCCGAGAGAATATAGTGAAATTTTAGTTTTGTTATAAATTACTTTAAATTTTAGGTCATCACATACCTTTAAAAGATTTTTAAAATATTGTTTCTTATAGAAAAACGTCCCAGAAATCCAATGCTGGAATCCGGAAGTCGATATCTTAATTAGTTCAGAAATTAGAGCTGATTAAATACAATAATTTATAACAAAACTAAAATTTCACTATATTGTCTCGGAGAAAAACTTTTTTTTTTTGAAATAATGTACCTTATAGCAGAAAGTCTCAGGAATTCAATGCTGAAAACCGAAAGTTGATATCTCGATTCATTCAGAAATTAGAGCTAATTAAACACAATAATTTAAGAAAATACAAAATAATAATTTTTTGTTTTGTTTAAATTTTTGCTAAACTTGTAATCTCCAAAATTTTAAAAATTGTATTGTAGATTGAAAATAGTCTTAAGAATTGAATGCTTCAGACCGGAAGTCAATATTTTAATGTGTTGAAAAGTTACAGTCGTTTTTGTATATTATGACATAAAGTAATGCCATAATTAAATTTTTAAAAAGCGTTCCTTTTTCTTTCGGCCGTAACTTTTGAACTATTGATCGGAGAAATTTTTTTTTAATACCAAAGTTGTAGGAAATTTTATTCTCTACAATTTTTGTAATAGGTTAACATCATTGGAGCTATAGAAACCTAGATAATCTCGAAAAACCGAGTTTTGTGACCTTTGACCTCGAATAACTTACGACGCAGACATGAGATTTGATGAGACTTTTGAGACAACTTTTAGAACGCCAAAATGAAGGTGTATACGAGTTTCCAGCTTATTATCTCTCATTCCGAGGTGAAACTCTATTTTGACTGGACTAGACAGGGTTCTTATTTTAAATTAGTGTTGCTATAGTAATACAAAAAGTCAGTTACTGTTTCAAAATTGTGTTCAGCCATTTCAATGGAATTGCGATTCAGGTTTCTTTTTCTTGAGACTAGCATAAATTTAGTTTAATTTTTATTAACTGCTAATCCAACTTGCTTCGTTTCTATTTCGAGCTCTGAAAAGACGTCTCGTACTGCATTTTCTCTTGTACCAAGAATTACAATGTCATCAGCATTATGCTGCGATTTGCCTACTTTTGGTGCATAGAGTTTCGGTCGTGTGTATTTTCACAATTGCCTCTGTTAATATTAAACAACTCGCTTTTCTAATTGTCTTTGAAATACCTAAAAAGATTAACTTCTGATACAGTATTTCTCTGTTTACCGTATCAAATGCTTGACGAAAGACTATGAATAGAATATTTACATCTATTTTTTGTTCATATCCCCTTTCTAGAATTTGCCTCATCAATTATTTCTTCTGCATAAAGGTTTATTCTTTGGTACAATAAACAAGATAAAATCTTATAGGCAACATTTAAAAACGTGTTTTCGCGGTAATTTCCGCAATCTTTTTTATCGCATTTTTTGTCTCTGAAAATTGTATTTTTGATATAATTTTATTTATTTTAATTGAAAATGAATCATTTTGATTGCAAAAGATAGTTTTAATCATGAAGAGTTTAAAAAAAATAAATTTTAAAAATAATTCTTTTAATTAGCAAGCAAGCTGCTGCTCTGCTGAAGCCAAAACTGGTTGATCAATCGCAATAATTTTATCTCCAACTCGTGAAACGATACGGTTACCAAAAACCGTTCGGTTCGCAGCAAATTCATTGTTTCCCTTGCAGTATGGGACGTAGCTCCGTGTTGTTGAAACCACATTAATTTCATCAGTTAAGCCCTGTTCGCACAATGCATCTAGCATGCATCTAGCATGCGCCAAAGAAGAGTCTTTCCATGCGTCAAAATATTTTTACAGGCGCCGCTATTTTGGTGCATCAAAAGACTCTTGGGAAAGAAGAAGTACTGAATCGTTGAGTCGTTGCTAAATTCAGATTGATTGCGTTGACATTTGAGTGCTGTCATACTCTCATTAGAACAACCACAACCTACATAGTATAATTTATCTATTCATTTCCTTTCTTTCTTAATTTATTTAGTATTATTATACTAATTAAATAAAAACCAGTCTTTTAAAGACTATTTCCTTCAGTCCTTTTTTCCCTTTATGTTCTTTCCTATTTTTTTTATTACATTGTGTTTTTAATCAGTGTTTTAAAAAATAAATTCTTTATTTGTGGTAAATACAAAAGAATTTTGAAGTGGACGTAGCCACAGTAATGCCAACCTAACAATGAGACTTAATTTGAAACTTGGAAGAAGAAGTGCATCAAACACATCTCATGTGTGAACGGCCATGCAACAACTACATGTTTGATGCATGGAAAGACTCTTCTTTGGCGCATGCTAGATGCATGCTAGATGCATTGTGCGAACAGGGCTTTATGGACCAGGTAAAGCAAAGAGCAGCAGCTTGCGAACAGTTTTGATAAAAAAACTTCTCCAAGTCCCGTGACGGTTAATCATTTATTATAAGTCTGTATAATTTATTCTCGTATATAATTAACTTATAAATAAAAATAATTCTTTCGCTAATATATAAACAGTTGATTCGGTACAACATCTATTGATACTGTTATGTACTATGAAACGCATCACAAAACCATAGACAACATACATGTAAAATTTGAATTGCTGCCGTTTCGGCTCGAATCAAAGTCTGTATACGTAATTTCTGTGAATGTCAAGTTCAAGATGCCGGGTATTCGGGGTTTGTAAAATCTGTTCAAAGTAAAGTTGTGTTTATAAATTCGTGTGTTGCATATTCGGATAAAATATAAGGCTGTGTTTATAGGTTTCGGTTAACGTATAAGTTAGAGCGTTAAAAGACAGGTTTTATACATTCGGGATTTGTAAATTCGGATAAAATATAAAGCTGTGTTCATACATTTCGGGACACGAAAAAGTTAAAGAAAAATAAGTTGAGTTTGTAAGTTCGGGATTTTAGCTGCTACCCCATGGAAAAAAGAGTTGTCCAGCATACAAAAAGAAATGTATGAAGTGTCAGAAGTTTGGACACTTCGCAAAATACTGTAAAACGAAGCAAATAAGCACAGTAGAGGAAAGAGATGACAAAGAAGAAGTTTTGTATGTGTCTACAATAAATAATGAAGGAAGTAAAGAAGAAGATTGGTTTGAGACCATAAAATTACCACAAGAAGTCAGAGTGAAATTCAAGCTAGATTCGGGAGCACAATGCAACGTCATCTCCACCGAAATAGCGAAACAAGCCAAGATAAAAATAAACAAGTCAAATACGAAGAGTTTGATATTCTCAAACCATGAATTAGAAGTTATAGGAGAAAGCATAGTAGAAACAAAAGTTCAAAACAAAACAGAAGAAATTAAATTTATAATAGTACAAAAAATACACAACCTATACTCGGTAAAAACACCTGCGTAAAACTTGGGTTAATTAAAAGAATAGACACAGTGGAAAATGACATATTCGAAGGCATGGGATGCTTAAAAGGATTCGAATACGATATAGACTTGGTAGATAACCCGATTTTACCAATTCATCCGCCGAGAAGAATACCTTATGCAATCAAAGAAGACGTCAAAAAAGAAATAGACAGAATGACTAAATTGGGAATAATAGAGCCAATAACGAAGCCTACCCCAGTAGTATCACCTATTGTAGTCGTAAAACAAAACGGAAAACTACGAATTATGCATTGATCCGACAGAAGTCAATAAAAACTTAAAAAGACATTTCCCATTGAACACGTTGGAAGAAATAGCAGCAAAAATAAACGGATCAAAGTGGTTCACTATACTAGACTGCAAAAAAGGATTCTGGCAAATAAAGGTAACAGAGCGTACCTCAGAATTCTTGACCTTCGCTACGCCTTGGGGAAGATACAAATGTAAGCGGCTTCCATTCGGACTCGCATCTGCACCGGAAGTCTTCCAACAAATTATGACTAACATCTTAAGAGATTTAGAAGGAACGGAATGCTCAGTCGACGATGTTCTTGTGCATGCTAGTACCAAAGAAGAATTGCGAGCGAGAACAAACAAGGTGATAGAGAGAATCAAAGAAGCAGGATTGAAACTAAACTCCGAAAAATGTAAATTCGAAAAAAATAAAGTTACATTCCTGGGTCATGTGCTCACAGACAAAGGTTTGGAAGCAGATCCAGAGAAAATAAAAACAATCAATCAACTGAAGACGCCAACCAACGTCAAGCAACTGCAGAGAGCACTGGGAATGGTAACGTATCTGTCAAAATTCATAATTAATTTGTCTGAATTTACAGCTCCACTACGAGAGCTACTCAAGAAAGAGGTAGAATGGTGTTGGGATGCGCGGCCAGAAGAAGCGTTCAAAAAGATGAAAGAACAGCTCAAGAAACTACCACAATTGAGTTACTATGATCCAACAAAACCAATCAAGTTATCTGTGGATGCCAGCAGCAGAGCGGTAGGTGCAGTAGCTTTGTAAGAAGGTCGTCCGATAGCATTATAGTGCCAAAGCACTCACGTCCACTCAGCAGAACTACAGTCAACTAGAGAAAGAAGCATACGCGATTCTATCTGCTTGTAAGAAATTTCATCCATATAATACGGTAACAAATCACTTAGAATAGAAACGGATCACAAACCGCTTGAAACGATTTTTAAGAAACCAATATGTGAAGCCCCACCGAGACTACAAAGAATGATGATTGAAATTGTGCCGTATAATCCTACAATAGAATATAAGAAAGGCACTGAACTTTATATAGCAGATACATTGAGCAGAGACTGTGAACTTGAAGAAGAGAAAGAAGAAAAAGCAAGTATAGAAGTCTTCGTAGTAATTCCCATGTCTAAAGACAAAACAAAACAGTTACAAGAAGAGATAAACAAATCCGACGAATTAACACAGCTGAAGAATCAAATAATAAAAGGATGGCCCGAGAAAATAGCAGACCTACCTCAAAAGGTACAGAAATATTGGTATTTTCGAGAACAATTATCATGTTACGAAAACCTCATTTTCAAGAATGACAGATTATTTATACCCGAAACAATGACCAGACTAGTGATGAAAAACAGCCATCTTAGCCACAAAGGTATCGGTGGAACCTATCAAATAGCACGAGATTACGTGTACTGGCCCAAAATGAAACAAGACATAGAAGAATATGTAAAACAGTGCAAAGTATGCCAAAAACCAAACCAAAAAGACCAACCAATGGAGACAATAGTAAAACAAGAAGCATCCAAGAGACCATGGTCGGTAGTCGCGTCAGATCTATATTACGCTGACAATAAAAACTACATAGTCATAGCTGATGGATACTCCGGATATTTCGACTTTCAACCATTAAAAAACATTACAAGCAAGGAGGTAATAGAAGCCCTAAAACGATGGTTCGCGGAACACGGTATACCAGACACTCTAATGACAGACAACGGCCGACAGTACGTTAGTGAAGAATTCAAAGACTTCGAAGCATGTTGAAATTTCAAACACAGGTTGTCCAGCCCCGAATATCCCAGGTCCAACGGATTGGCTGAACGATACGTACAAGAGGCGAAAAATCTAATTAAAAAATCAGACAAATCAGATATATACTTGGCTCTCCTACACAACAGAAATACGCCAAGAGGTTCATTAAAATCACCAGTCCAGCGCTTAATGAACCGAAGAACAAAAAATCTCTTACCAATACATGAAAAAATGTTACTACCGCAAATAGTAACCGAAGTACCCGAAAAACTAGAAATTCATAAACAAAAAGAAAAATGGTACGCAGACAAAAATAAAAAGAAAGAACAAGATTTTAAAAATAACGAACAAATTCTATACAGAAATAAAAAGAACCAATGGCTACCAGGAAAAATAATAGAGAAAGCTCAAGAACGATCTTACACAATAGAAGCCGAAAAAGGAAACGTGTATAGAAGAAACTCGTGGTTTATAAGAAAAGCACATCCTGCTAAAGAAGAACCTGAAGTTACTGAAAACAAAGGTGAGAACGATAACAACAAAAAACACAAGACCAAGATGTGACACAACAACCGGCGGTACAGAACCAAGAAACAGCCACTCAAGAATCAGAAATCGCTCTAAAAGAAGTAACCTCGAGATGCGGCAGAAAAATCATAAGACCACAAAAATACATGTAATTTGAATTTTGTAAAAAAGAGGGATGTCAGGATCTAGGGATATTTTACATATAGGGATATTTTATATCTACGAGATACACATAATGCCTAGTGCACACGGGGAAACTTTTCACAAAGTTTCCTGAAAAAAGTTTCCAGAAAATGGAGATTTTCTTTGAAAAACTATAAATATGTTTATGATCACATGTCACATTTGACGATTTGACAAATAAGAAGTTAGTTGCACTTCACAATGTTTCCTGAAAACGCCTCATTTTTATAGGCGCCGTTAAAACTTTGAAGTTTCCGGAAACTTTTTCCAGGAAACATGTCAAAAAGTTTCCCCGTGTGCACTAGGCATAAAGTAAGAAGGTAATATAGTCACAGGTTGCCCAGGAAAACGTACAGCACGTGACGTCATGAAAATAGTTCTGCCACAAAACACCGCAGTGCTAGTGTACACTATTATATTGCATTTCAAATTAAATATGAAGGAAATTCAATATTACATTTCAAAATAAAATTGAAAGTAATAAAATATTTAAGTTACACACGAAAATAAATATTTTTGACAGATATTGTTTCTACCTTTTCAACAAGCAAGGTGAAAGAAATTTGTATCATTTATCTCATAAAGTTATTATTATTTATCTTGTTCAGTTATTGCAAATATTTGTTTATAGTTAATTATATGTTTAGCCTTTTTTTAAAGTCAGGTAATACATTAATATTTAAATTTACTATAATTTTACTGTTATTTTTATTTTTAGAAAATAATGAAATGGTAACGACATGCTATTCTTTATTGGAAACTACACTGTCCTGTGTGAAATGTCGATTATTGCATAGATGACATCAAGCGAATTACAAGCAATAATGATAGCTCGGGAGGAAACTATGAATACATAATTATTTACATTTTTATTTATTATTATTACACACTTTTGATAATGAAATTTAGGAACCGAATTTAACTTAAATCGTTTAATCCTATTCATAGAAAAAAATACAAATTATAAAGATGATTTATTTTGGTAATAAATCCGGTCTTAATATTATTATAAGGTATCTTGTTAATTTCTATTTTCTATATAACTTTGAAATAATAATAATTCTTGAATAGAGATATCTTTATAATTAATATTTGAATAATTATAATAGTTTATAATTCGTCTAGTTTTAAGAACCACAGTTTAAGAATACCTAAATAAGTTAAATCGTTTTATAACATATATTATATTGAAAGAAATATTTGGGTAATTTCATCTCAATAGTTTGTTGCTCTTTTATTGCTATGTGTGTATGTGTTTGTAAAATAATATTTTGAAATATAAGTATATATTTTCAAATACCTTCTTTTATTTTATAATTTAATTTAAAAATATTTAAATATACAAAATAAATTTGGGCATCATAATCATGTTAGCCTTGGTTAGTTCTACCACAGGACACCGCAGTGCTAGTGTCGAGCTTGTTTCCATCAGTTTCCACGGTACTTGGTACTCTATATTACCTTCTTACTTTATGAAGATACATTCATATTATTATAGTATATTTAGTTAGTTAGATGTCATAATTAATTCTAATCGTTTTGTATTCCAATAATATAAATAAACATATAAAACTAAATAACATTGTTTATATAAGACGCAGTGTCGTTACAGGACCGTATCTCTCGCGTGCCCTGTAGTGCCTCTTGAGATATCTAATCCTCTGCTTGAACTGGTGGACTTGGTTCCTCAATGACTACAATAACTTTCCCTCGTGTTCTCGCCATTCCTACCATAAAGAACGAAAACATTGGTGCAGATAAGTTTAAATACTACTTGTTATACAGGGTGTAACAGCGAAACCAACCACCGCCTATATTTTCTTTATTATTATAGTTACAAAAAAATATTATAAAGCATAGTTGTAGGAGACTAAGGGGACATCTGCTTAAAGAATAAAATAATTGTTTAAACCAGGGGTTCCCAGTTTATAACACAAAGTTATAATTTTTCAAATGGGAATATACATATATTGTATAGACCTATTCGATAAGAGTATTTTTTTCTGAATTCTTGTAGTCTACATTTAGCGATTTTATAATATTTATAAATAAGATGATTACCAATAATTTTCACATGCACTTACCTCACTTTTATATTTGAATGTAGTACCAAATTTTGTAACTAGATTGAAAGATCTTCATAGTATAAAACAGTCTTTTAGTTAAAGTAAACATCATATTGCTCGCACGATTTCTCACTTTCGATTCTCATTATGAAATGTACTACTTCATTTGTTAAGAATATTAAATAAATTTCCTTCCTTATGTAACCGACACAGCATTATCTACATCACTACATGACTACATCATTATGTAAACGTAGTACATACAACGTCATCAGGGTACCTATTCTAATTCATAGCGACAGTCGCTAGCGAAGTTCAGTTGATAACTTCGTGACGTCATTCCGTTTGTAACTATATCAAGGGTTAGGGATATTTGGCCTCCAGTTGATAACGACTGATAGAGATTTTACATTTACTGTGAAATTTGGCAAGAAAAACTGCTAAACCATCATTTTACCTATCACTTATCATAAACGTATTATTTGTTTTAAAATAAGCCATTTTTTTGATTTTCAAAGTAAATTATTTTTTCAAGAAAAATTTAAATTTCTTATTTCTACAATTTGTAAATTGAATTATTTAATAAACTAATCAAAAATATTAAATACATATAATGAACCCATAATTTATTGGTATTTTATATTTATAAAATAAATATTTTAACCTCATAACGAACAAAAATCAACGCAACGCGCAAGTCTACCGTAGCGAGGGTTGATAAGTCGTAGCGACAGTCGCTTGGCTACTACGTCACACATGGTGGGGGGTTATCAAGACAACCCAAGTTATCAACGTTGATAAGTGAAATAGAATAGGACCCCTGGTCATCACTTTGTCCGTGATATCATGCTATTCTAAAGGTGGATTTATAACTGCGGACAAACACAGATTGCTATACAAAGTAAAAGAAGAAGTCCTTGTCTTATAGTGTTGTCCATGGAGGTAGAAAGAATAAAGGAGGGAGTGTATTCCAAGGCCAGTGAAGCCAGTGACTCCCCACCACTATGCGACAATAACTGTCATAGTCGACAAAAATGTTCATGAAATTCGTCTTTTATTAATTTTGAATATATTTTCCACACAATATATGATATAACGAACATTTATTGAAAGCGATGGATTCATAAATGAATTTGAAAACTGACATACATTTAAATTCTGACAGTAATATCCCCTCCTAAATGCGACAAACACCAGCCTGTGTCCTTTCCCACCTGGCATCATTCCCCTCGCCCATATTACGGTCATATGCTCCCTCCATGGTGTTGTCTTATGACGTTATGACAGCTGTTTTGTTGGTTATGCTAGATTTCATTTGGTATTATTTGACTTTGTGATTGTGTTATTATGTTTTTGATTATTTTTCAAAAATTATTAATATAATGAACAACGAATGCGCGTGCGTGTAAGAAGTTAACTAAAACGAACTGTCACGAATGCAACGAATAAACCCGAAGCACAGAACTGCACAGCACAGCGCATAGGAAAATGAACATTGGTCAATTCGTGTGCTATGCTAAATTATTTTCTATGCGCTGTGCGTCTTATAAATGGATGTACTAATGGGGGCTTACAGGCCAAACTATTCCAGATGGCAGCCGTGATCCAGTCCCAAAAAATGTGATATATGAACGCACACACATTGTGTCATATCACGCGTGTATTTGAAATGTCAAATATTGTAAACAAGTAATTTAAACAGTGCGGTGTATGGTAGTAAATAGAAATTAATAATGGAATTATTACAATTACAATTTCAAAATACAAACATCTGATATCTGATATTTAAAACGTCAAATATATGGAGGGGGTAAAAATTTTAGTTCTTGGGTCTGGAACACTAGCGCCACTTTAAGCCCCCATTTCCATATGACCAATTCATATGCTATGTTATGCTAAATTATTTTCTATGCGCTGTGCGTGTTATAAATCCAGCTTGAGAGCTTCTTTGGTGGTGTTAACTCTGTCACTTGACATGACGTGATACCGAGGTTTCGTACTAAATTCTCATAGATGGCAGCAAAACTATCACCTAAAACTTTATTGATAACTTCCCAGAAGAATAGGTCTCTTGGTGACATACCCAATCTTACACCCAGCATACCGGAGGGAATAAAATGCGTTTTTAGTTTTTAAATTTAATGTCAAAATGTTAAAAATCAATAAATATGTTTACAATAATAGATTTGTGTCTTCTATGGTTAACAAATAATACAAATCTTGAAAGTTTTGTATCAAAAGACAGCGATGGTGTTATTGTTAAAGAAAAATTAAAATCTTAAATATCTAAACATGGCAGTAACCATAACCAAAAATTATCATTATGTTTAAATTAATTGAAATTCAGGTAAAAATCGAACCAGAAGATTGTTTGGAAAAATTCAAACAATCTGTACAACTACAAGCGGCTGTGTGTACCGAACATTAATAGGTTCAATTAATTCATACATAAATTAAAATCTACAGATGATACAAGCAGAAATTTACAAATTACACTAATTGATACAAACATTAAACAAGAAACTTGTGGAAATGAACTCGACAGTGGCTCTATAACAACAGAGAATAGTAAGATACACAATGTAAGTGTACACAAAGATCCAAATGAAGATGAGACTGAACATAGACAGGAACCAGAAATTGGAGAAATATTAGCAAGAAAAGGAAATTAAATAAATGTTTCTAATAAATATTGAAAACATTAACACAGATGAAGAAAATGTTATTAAAGAAGAAGTTGTGTAAAAAATTTTAGATGGTAAGATGGAATTTTTTATAAAACAAAATAGTTCAGATTATGAACTCGTCAATGATAAATGTATCCAGATTAGTGTATGATGTGGAGTTTGATACAAAGATCGATATAATGTGTAGCGCTTGTGTTTCACTAAATTGTTTTTAATGCTAAATGTTTTGTCACATACGTCGCACTTGAATGGTTTTTCCCCGATGTGACAGCGCTTATGTTCCACTAAATTGTTATTAATATTGAATGTTTTGTCACATACGTCGCACTTGAATGGTTTTTTCCCGATGTGACGGCGCTGGTATTTATGCTGAATGCTTTGTCACATATCGAACTTGAATGGTTTTTCCCCGGTGTGGCAGAGTACTAGATGGATGCTGCATTTAAATGATGTAGGACACTCATTACACTTATGTGATTGTATATCTGTACTTTCCGGACTAATTTTAGATGCTGGATCTGGAAAATAAATAAAGTAAAATATTTGTTGCAATAGACCAAAACAATAAGGTATAAAGCCCGTTTTAGATGGTGTAATTTTTGTTGCGCAATAATGTAATAAATCTTGCGGCAATTTTTTGAGCTGAATTACATAAAGCAATCACTTGCAGCAAGATATTTATTTACTTTTAATTTGGTAACAACATACAAATTTATGATTTGATGATTTTTGATACATCTCCAGTTCAGCTTCGATGGATGTCGATTTATTCGCTAGATGAAGGTTAAAGCGTTATTTAAATTTTACCGGGAGAATTAAAATTTTATTGTCTCACGATAGATTTATTGTTATTTTTATGAAATATTGGTACAAATTATTTGAACAATATTTATGTGCAGAGCTTACATTGCTTGAGTCATGAAATTTTTATGCAGCCAGCACAACTGTGGGAGTGTTAAGTGGTCCTCAAACTGTTTATGTGAACGTTCATGTTTGACATTTTGACAGATACCTACATGAAATGTTCACCGATTAAACAAAAACTTCAATTCTTAATTAATTATTTTTATTAAAATAGAAACGTCACATTTTCTGCCTAGGGGAATAATCGAATAATATACTATATACTATAGCCTGTTTTAAATTAGGAGGAGGAAAAACAAATATCAGATCTAAGTATCATTCAGATTCAGATACAGCTTAATGCAACGGCAACGGTAGGGCGGCAGTCTTGCAATTGCACAGGGTTTGACTAGCGTAAAGCAATGGAACCGTTCACAATGACTGGAATGATTTAACGCGTTAGTAGCGTCCGTGCATTGTGTTGCTATAGTTTGTAAACTTCAAACAATTACAACGCTCAAGCATCGCACCGCCAAGCAACAGCCAATTAAAATATAATGTGGAATTTAAAAAGTGGCATTAATTCTTTCCGGCAATGGGAGTGGGCATGAATGGGAGTGTACCGACTTGTACTCCCCAGAACACTTTGTATAGTAAATTGGGAACTTACGAAAGCGCAAGCTGGCGTAAAGTGTACATAATTGGAGAATCAATTCTTGAAAGTGACAGTTACTTAAATTCCAGGTTTGAGCAGCAGTTAGGTTTTAGTTTTAAAATACGTTCTTGTATTGTTTGTGAAAAAAAACTTATCTCAATTATGTTACCAAAAGATGCAATAAGAAGAGAGTTATGGTTGCAGGAATTAAATACGTTAAATATCTATATATTTATTAATTTTAACGTGCTTGTTCGGTTTAAATTTTTACTTTTAATATTATTTAAAATGTTATGGTATATTTTACTGAGATACATATTGTATCAGTTCTTGACATTCTTTTTGTCATTATTGATGTGTAGAAATTTCAGCGTCGTGCAAAATTTCATAAGAAAAACACGTGATTTTTGAGAGCACTATCAGTGAAGTTGTGTTTTTGTTGTGTGTTACGCAAAATGAAACAGCGGAATTTGGAGCAACGTTGTGCCATTACGTTTTGTGTTAAACTTGGGGAATCCGTGAGTGTGACCTTTGATAATAATAATAATAATAATAATAGTATATTTTCCATTAAACAAGTATACAACATGTGTTGGAAAAGGTTACATTAATATATATTAATAATACACAATGTAATAAAAAGAATAAAAGATTAGTACTTAAACTAGAATATCAACTCATAAAACTCATTTACTTTATATAATGGCCTTTGTTGCAAAACATTTTGTATATGATTTTTGAATTCAGAAATACTTAATTCCTTCAAATGTGAGGGTAAATAATTATATAATTTAGCACCCATGTAAAAAGGACCATTTTGATAAGTACTAGTATTATGAGATGCCAGTAAAATTGTATTTCCAGTTTGTCTAGTTATAAGGTTAGAAGATGCAAAATTAAATTTATTCCTATTAGAGTGAACAAACAATAATAATTTTAAAATATATAATGAAAAAATCTGACGTGGCCATCACACAACCTTCCGCCTTATCTAGACTTTAAACAGAAATGTATACGTACAATCCGGTGCCCATTTAAAATATACAAATAAAAATCTAAAATATTCAAACACAGAAATTTGCATCACCTGAATAAAAAGATTCATTCACAGGAAAACTCTGCTGTGTTGAAGCCATCCTCCGTTCAATTACTACATTTAATATCTTACTTAGGACTTATATAGCGCTAGTATGCCAACTTGTCACCCGTCTCACCTGTCAATATTTTTTACGCAGAAACAAAAATCAACCGATCATGGATTACAAGATATCAACGTTTTATTTGATAAATTTATTTTTTAAATTTTACTGCAGTTCTTTAATGCTACCAGATAAAGACAATTTTTTTATAACGTAAGTTGCAAATAACTTTTCCTCTTATTCTTATTACAAATAAATACTATATTTTTCCAAATTTATATACAATTTTGACAATTAACCTTTTCAATCTTCAAAAAATATCACTTCCGATGAAGATATTTGTACCAAAATCTACGGAGCTCTTCCAATTTATATACAAATGTTAAATACCAAATATCAAAATTTTCGGGTAATTCGTATTTGAGTTATGCGACTAACACCCCTTGACCACACACACACACACATACACACACACATACACACAGACATCATCGTGAAACTATCAAAAATGAGTTGTAAGGACCCTAATTCGTGCTCATCCACTAAAAATTCACCACCCGATTTTTTGCATGATTCCAATACCTTCCTTTACAGGTAAGCGGAAGGTAAAAACAGTTAATATTTTATACTTTATAAAAAATTCTCGACAACTTACAATTCTATTAATTTTGGCAATGAAACGAATCGCTCTTTTTTGAACTTTAAATATTAAATTACAGCTTGAATGAGAGCCCCAAAAAATAATACCATAACTAATAATACTCAGAAAATAAGCATTATAAGCTATCACACAAATATTAATATCAGAAAATGACCTAAGATGTTTGATTATATAACAAATTTTTGTTAATCTCTGAACCATATTATTTGTATTAGCATGCCATTGGAGGTCACATTCAATACACATACCAAGACATTTTATAGATTTACATATATTTACATTAACAAAATTATGGTCAATGTTTTTTCTTAGAGAGCACAACAATACTTGAGTTTTTGACTCATTTAATGCTAAAAGATTATTTAGACACCACTCTTGTACATCTCCTAATAGATTGTCTATACGGTATTTAATAATATTAATGTCGGAATCAGCAGTGAGAAAATAAGCATCATCCGCGTATATAACAGGTACAATATTTGAATCTACATATTCAGGTAAATCATTTATATAAGTTAGAAATAAAAATGGGCCAAGGACAGAGCCTTGTGGAACTCCCACTTTTAATTCAGCAGTATCAGAATTACACTTAATTGAAGCACCAACAGGATCAACATAGGAGATTTCTACAAATTGTGTGCGGTACTGCAAGTATGATCTAAACCAGGATAGAATAATACCTCTAATACCATATGATGATAATTTATCGAGTAGAATATCATGATTAACACTATCGAATGCCTTACTAAAATCTGTTGCTACAACACTTACTATTTTCCTGTTATCAACACCATGTATAATGTAATCGAATAGATCATATATTGCGGAGATAGTACTATGACACTGCCTGAAACCATGCTGATTACTAACTAAAATCCTATGGCTATCATAAAAAGTAGTTAGGCGATTTAACATTAATTTTTCAAAAATCTTTGATATACTACACTGTTGTGATATAGGTCTATAATTTACTAACTGTGTTTTGGAATTTTTATTTTTATATAGTGGAGTAACTTTACTAATTTTACAATAATCAGGGAATATACCAATAGAAATTGATTCATTTAAAAGTTCAGTTATTATTACTAATAAGGCGTTACTCAATTTAAAAGTAAAAAGAGGAATTTCATCGTACCCAGCAGATGACTGATTCTTAAAGGAGATAATTGTGTTAAATACTTCAGCAGTGTCAAAGGGATGTACAAATATAGTGTCAGAAATGTGTCTACATTTATTGTGATGTACATTGGAAGCACTAGTTTGATTATGAATTTCATTGAGTGTAAAATATTTATTAAACATTTGAGCAATAGAGTACGGATCAGTTATATTAGAATCACAGCTCGGGTCATGTATTTCAATATTGTCATTATGCTTCACAACAGAATTAGTGTTATTGTTAATTAATTTCCAAATTGCTTTTGTATTATTATTAGAAGAAACAATAGTAGATTTGTAGTATTGCCTTTTTGATTCATTAATAATTTTTCTAAGAATGTTGCAATATTTTTTTGTATGAACTTCTAATATGGAATTTGGATTTGTTTTACAGAATAATAATAATTGACGTTTATGTGAACAAGAAATACGAATACCTTTAGTAATCCAAGGTTTAGAGTTAGAGATCTTTTTTCTAATTTTCTTTTTAGGAAAGCATGTATTAAAATGAGATTTTATTAAAAACATCATATTATTGAATTTTTCATTGAAATTTGATGACTTATTTAGATCAGACCAGGATTCATTGTTTAACATATTACTAAAATTATTGATATTTTGTTCATTAAAACTTCTTCGAGTCACATATCCACTATCAAACTGTTTAAAATTAATATTATTATGAACAGTAATTATTTGAGCATCATGATCAGATAAACCAGAAAATATAACGTTTGCCAATAGCTGTTGAATATTTGAAAATACAACATCTATACAAGATGAAGTAGTATTAGTAGTTCTTGTTGGTGTATCAACTATTTGATACAATCCGTAACTATTGACAATTGCATTTAAGTTAAGTTTATTAATATTATTGCCATGAAAATCAACATTTAAGTCACCACACAGGATAATATTTTTGTATTTTCTTGTAATAGAACTTAACATAGAATCTAAATTATATAGGAAAGTATTAAAATTTTGAAGTGATGGCGGCCTATACAAAGAAATTACAATAATATTAAAATTGACTAAGTACACTCCTGAACATTCAAAAACATAATCAATAGAGTAATCAACTACTGTCTCTAAATCTGAAAACATGATACCAGTTTTGACAAATATGCACGAACCACCATGGTCACTAATTGATCTGCAAAAACAACTCGCAAGTGTGTAGTCATCCAGAAGTCTCAAAACAGTTTCGGATTTATGAAGCCAATGTTCGGTGAGGCAGATCACGGTTATGTCGCAATTAAGTTCATCAATAAAAATTTGAAGTTCATCGATTTTGTTTCGCAAACTACGGATATTTTGATGAAAAATGCACATATTCATTAGTTGCTATGCATTTTGAGAGTTATTATTTTTAATTTGAGGTGTCTTATCTCTTTTTGTATAAAATTTATTAACAAACGTACCTTGTGGCCAATTATCAGAATTTAAAATAATATTATTAAATTGTTTAGATACACTTATTTTGAATGATTTATATGTATCATATTTCGTTTTAAGAGGATCACAAGAAGCGTTTAAAATATTTAGTTTTTGTAGATGATTTATTATATCTTTGCACTCGACATCAGGATGAAGCCGGGAAATGAAGAAATTTTCAAATTTTTGTACCACTGATAGATTGGACGTAATAGGTTTAGATCCTGTGCCATAGACCACCTGAGATTTAGTTTTAGGATTATTTCGTCTTCGTCTACTGTGATAAACAGTAAAATCATCTTCAGTGTTATTATTATTTTGAGTTTCAGTATTGGGTGTCAATTCAATTGAATTATGAATATTTCTTGTATCATCCAAGTTTGAATTAGATTTCACTTTAGATACATACGACACATTCTTTTTGGCGGTTTCTAATCCAGAGATTTGAACTGGCACAGCAGAATTCACACCTGTAGCGACATCTTGTTTATTTTGGTTAGTATTAGATATTGTTTTGTTATTCGGTAAGTTAGTGACAGGCTGATCACTTGCTGTTTGACCTTTAGTTTGAATTTGATTGACACTTAACAATTTATTTATGTTATCTAAGTTAGAGTTTACTTTATTTATTTGAGATTTTAATTTATTCATCTCAGAGTTCATATTTGAGATAATTTGTTCTTGATTTTTAATGATATGTAAGTATTGATTTAGCAATTCACTCACTAAGTCACTATCACATGGCATAATTTGAAGGCACATATCACAAAACCATTTTAAATTCTTATTAACGTTCATACAATTGCTCTCACTTTTTTTAACTTGTACACAGGTACTATGAAAAACTTTTTTACAAGGTCCGAAACAATGAATTGGTATAGAACCCTCTTCAATTTGAATTTGTTTCGAGCACACATGACAAATAAATGATTCGCCATCCATGTTGAAAATTATATAACAGCAGTAATACGATCAGCACAGCACTTGGAGAGAATCGTGCTCTTTCCACTACGAAATCTTTTTCGTCAGAAGATCTTCATCGTAAGAATATAAATAGCACACCTTTGAATACAAAAAATGTATCTTTGGACACTGACATGGACATGGAAACTGATTTAAGTAATGCGTGGGGAACTGATGAAGAATACCTATAAATCGTAAGTTTTTTAACTTTTTTATACCTGTTATTAGAAAAAGTCGGTAGTAGGTGTACAGATAGGGTTCAAGTCAAATTTAAATGTTGAGATTGGTTTTAGAACTATATAAAAAGTTGGAGATTTATTTTCTAAACTAAAATCTAATATTAATAAAAACATCAGATCCAACGTTATTTACCTTATAAGATTCCGTGCAATAACTGTCAAGCACAATACACGGAGTGCAGACAAAAAGACATTTAAAAACCCGTCTTGATGAACACAGAAGAAATGGTGCTAAAGAGAAAACCAGTAATGGCAGTGCCTGACTTGGAGCTATGTGCGCCCTAGGCTTCGAAATTTTTAGCGCCCTTCAATCTATATCTTATATACTAAAAGGCTTAATTAATATTTTCGTCTGCCTAACAACGGGTTTGTGTCGGGCCAACGTTATGGACGGATTATCCGATTTTAATGATTTTTTCACTAGACGATAGCGGTCATCGAGACGCACATTTTTATGTATCATTCAATTGTTTTTGATTTTCTTTTGTTTGAGAAAAATGCGAAAAACTGACTTTTTGTTTTTCGTTAATAACAAATGTATGGTTTAATATATCGATTTAAAAATTGGTATATATAGTAAGCAACTAATAAGGAGTTCATGCGACCAGGTTTCAATGTTCTACATAGTATAGTTTTTGACTTATTAATTAAAAACTATACTTCAACAGTGGATCAGAGACTGTATAAACAAAAGTTCAACAAATTACTATTGACGTTTGAATAACGCTACATCTGTCAAACTGACGTCTACAATTCGACATTTAAAATGCATTTATCTAAAGTAATATAATTAATAGAAGCAATTTGTTAATTATATTGAGTTATAATAGTGGGAGCGTAAATATTTTTAATATTTTAATAATATTTTAAATACAAATTATTTTACTTTGACTGTCATTACAAAGTACAGTCGCAGAAAAAGACGTCAGAAATTTTAGTACATTCAGGGTAAAAATAATTGTTAACACATTTGAAAAAAAACAATGCTATGTTCTGTCAAATTGACGTTTACAGTTTTTAATTCGATATTTCTGATGCAAGTACCTTAAGTTATATTAGTAATAGAAGCAGTTTATAAATTATATTAAGTAATAATCGAAAGAACCATTTTTTGTATTTTTATCAATATCAGTATTTTTTTAAATTTTATTTTATTTTGACAAGTTAGTATAGTCCCAACAAAAGATGTCAGAAGTTTAGGTACATTCAAAGAAAAAATTATTTGAAAATAAAAAAGCAAAAAAGGAACTTTTTCACCGGAAAGTATCACAAATTCATGGAGTTTGATGCTAAAGTAAAGGGTTAGGAACACTAGGTACTTTATAAAACTGTTAAAATTGAAGGTCGACGTCCTGCATTTAAAAAATATTATATAGAACAATATCGAGTCTGATATTAAATTAAACTACCAAGTGAGCACTAACTTTATAAAATTGTTGAAAATGGCGACCAACAATAATTGTCATTTGTTTTTATTAAAAAATCATATCGAGTTTGATATCAAATTCAGGGGCTGGATCGGCTGGATAAGGGCTACCTAATTAATAAAATTATTTAAAATGGTTGGCGACGATTGTCATTTATTTTTTAAAAAACAATATAGAATAATTATATCAAGTTAGATATCAAATAAAGGGTTGACAATGGGCTACCTACCACCTAATTAATAAAATAATTTAAATCGGTCAGGTGAACACTACTTTATAAAATTGTTGAAAATGGCGACCAAGGATTGTCATTTGTTTTTATCAAAAAATCATATCGAGTTTGATATCAAATTCAAGGGCTGGATAAGGACTACCTAATTAATAAAATTATTTAAAATGGTGGCCGACGTTTGTCTTTTTTTTTAACAATATAGAATTATATCAAGTTTGATATCAAATTAAATGGTTGAAAATGGGCTACCTAATTAATAAAATAATATAAATCGATCAGGTGAGTACCACTTTATAAAATTGTTGAAAATGGCGACCAACAATTGTCATTTGTTTCTATCAAAATATCATATCGAGTTTGATATCAAATTCAAGGGCTGGATATGGGCTACCTAATTAATAAAATTATTTTAAATGGTGGCCGACGATTGTCATTTATTTTTATCAAAAACAATATAGAATTATATAAGTTTGATATCAAATTAAAGGGCTGGACATGGGCTACCTAATTAATAAAATAATTTAAAACGGTCAAGTGAGCACTACTTTATAAAATTGTTGAAAATGGCGACCGATTGTCATTTGTTTTAAACAAAAAATTATTAAATCAAATCGAGACAGACGATTGACATTTGTTTTTATTTAAAAAAAAACAATATCAAGTTTGATGTCAAATTAAAGAGCTAGATGAGGGCTAATTAATCGTCATTTGTTTATATCTTAAAATTGTTAAAATCATATTGATTTTAATATCAAAGTAAAGGTCTTGATCTTGATGATGAGGAGTGATTATACAGGTTGGTGGAGGTGAAATGCGAACATAGGGAAATATATGACAATGGAGTTATCATGCTAGGCATCTTGATATACGTGGAATAAGTACTGTCAATGTAAAAGTACCTGTCATATTATTGAAATTTTTATTTTCATTAAAATATTTTCTTTGCATAATAATGTATGTGTACGAGCAGAACGAGAAAGTTTACATGCACTTTTATATTTTATTATTATTTCTGTTATTGATTACTCTTTTTGCCACATAAATTCACATTACTTCGTTTTGTGACACTACTACAAAATATATCAAGATACCTGGCATGAAAGTTCGATTGTCATGTGTGTTCCCTAAGTTCGCATTTAACCTCCACCAACCTGTATACAATAAGTGAAAAATATGATAGTGGGTGATTAGCTTCGGGTTTTTTCCTTTCAAAATAATAAAATCATTTCAAGTTTGATATATCAAATTAAAGGTTTTGATAAGGTACCTACAATATTGTTCAAGATGACGTTAGATACAATTTTTTTCGGTAGAGTCTAAATGTTAAAATCGTTATAATTGAGGCACCGAGGCACGAAGTGCCGAATCCTTCTATATTCAGAGTTCGCGCAGCGGGCGAATCCCCCTTGTTGAGCGGCAGCGCGACCTAGCTGACGGCCCGCGTAGTACTATACTAAAATTTTTATGGCTTAACTAAAATTTATATTGAAGAAGGAAGAAGAATAATTTAAAATAATTATAATTTCATCATACAATTTATTTCGGTAGAGTCTGAATGTCAAAATTGTTATAATTGAGGCACGAAGTGCCGAATCGTCCCACATTCAGGGTCCGCGGAGCTTGAGCCCGCGAAGCGGGCGAATTTCCCTTGTCGCGCGGCAGCGCGACCTAGCCGAAGGCCCGCGTAGCGGGGCCTGACGCTAGTTCATACCTAAACCTATATAGTAAAGGTATAAAATACTTATATGAATAAATGCACTCCCTTTATAAAAGTTGATAGAAAGCGACAATCTTCAATCAACTGTTAAAAATCATATTTATAACGAATATTTTTTATTTTACATTGAAAATAAAATAAAAACTAATTTTTCTATATAATTTTTAATTAACAAATACGATATTTTTCTGCATTAATATGTACCTATCAACGAGCTATAAATAACTATAGAGAGACGCATCACCGAGGCGCTCGGAATATACAGGCCTCCAGCCATCCCCAAACAAGTAACAGTCGCTGGCCTAGTCGAATCGTAGATCGGTGTTTGAAAATAGATAATTCCAGTTGTTATGGTGCTAAAATTTTGATCTTTGTGTCATGTGATTAGAAATGAAATCTTTAATAAATTATTAATACTACAAAGTGGTTTAAAAATTATTACAAAAGTTATAAACAATATAGTGAAAAATGTGTTTTTGGCATTATCTCAACAACTAAAAGAGATATCGGAAAACGGTTAAAAGAATCTGAAAGAGCGATTAATTTGCTAAATAAAAGATGCGGAACTCTATCTTCAATATTTATTGTAGATATTTAACACTGAACATAACATTCAGAACGGTCGACGCGGCGACATCGGGCTCCGCCGTATTAAACATGTTTTATATAAAATATTATTTTAATCCATTAAATATTGATATTTAGAACTGGAAAAAATCAGATATTATTAAAACATATGAATGAAAATTTAGTTATTTAGTTTATTATATCCCATTCTTCAATTATATATGACATAGTGAGTAGGCCCCATGTGTGGGCCCCAAAAGTTTTGACACTTTGTTCAATTAAGTTACTAAATACAAGGCGTTAAAATGTGAAAAAATTAATCCCGTATGTTTTACTGTTTCCGCGTAAGAAAAATAGGCCCCATTTGTGGGCCCCCAAATTTGTCAAATAGAACAAAATATAAAATTGCCATTGCAAATACGTATGTGTGCAAAATTTGAAGTAAATCGGATAGGTAGAATAGAGTCAAATATTGATTTTAAGATTTAACCCATGACTGAATACAGAGATGAAGTTAACTAAAACCGTGTAAAAACTGATATAATTTACCTATAATATGTATGAGTGATTGCTAAAGACAAATAAACAAAATAATTGTAGAAACTAGCACTGAAATAATTTTATTTGCTTTGTTAAGTGCATTAAATGTGATGCGCTTCGAGTATTCCATGGCCGGCGACGGGGACGTCACCGCAAACAGCCTGGAGTCCTGTATATCCCGAGCGCCTCGGCATCACACGCTGTAGCGTACGCTGGAGCCGTGCGCAGTTGAACGCTAGGACGGCGGCCATAGTTATAAACCGCGGTATCGTTCTGACGACTCGGACGCATATTAGACAACAACAATGCCGGCAAAATGTGTTGTTTTAGGCTGTGCAAACAGACAAATTAAAAGCACATCCAAATAGTTCCGTAGGTAAGTTTTAAAGCAAGTTTAGAAAATTTTGAGACACGAAAAACTGGTTTAATCAAAGTTAAAGACATTAAAGATGGAATTATCAAACCACCCTGTAGTGTTATAGCAACTTGTAAAAAAAACAACAAATTCTGCGAACTAAATATACTAATTCAATAGAGACGATTTAAATCCATATAGGAGTGACGTCATATCAGATAAATTCTATCCACCACGTTCACTAAATAAGCTATCTCTTTCTTACACATTTTACTCGTGTATAAGTCTATACGCATATCGTATGTCATAAGAGGCGGGGCTTATCAATTTGTGTCTTAACGGCAGTAGCAGAACAATTATTCATATAATATAGTATTCATTACATGAAATATATTTTCTTACATATTATTGTTTTCTTTTAGATTCACAAAAGTTCGTTATATACTTTTGATTGTTTATTGCTGACAACTTGTCAATTTTGTCATTCTTGTTGTGTCAAGTGTCAACATAAAATTTTGAGGTTAACGTGTTTTGTTATTTCGTTTTGTTGTATTTTAATAATCTTTGATATTTCCTACAGAATCATGCGATGTATTAAAATGGTAAACTAATGATTAATTCTTAAAATAGAAACAAAAAATATTGCTTTTAAATTTCGCGTATAGAAAAAGACTGACCATCTACCAAACTCATGCTGTACTAAAAAGTCAAATCTTGATTCATACGAATAATTTGCTTGTTTTTTATGACTTCACTCCTATATGGATTTAAATCGGCTCTATCAAAAGAGAACTGGTTACTAAAAATTCAAATAGAAGTAATGCATGATTTGTCCACCAGTTTATTTCAAAATGATTACCATATGTTTTCTAGTACAGAATTCGGAACACTCACATTTTTCTCAATTGGTAAAATTAATAATTAAAATGTATTTTACCATACGAATTCACTACATTTGTAGGACAGTGTCGGCTGATATCCAGGGCATTAACGTCCGAAAATTATTAACTAAAACAAGTAACCACATGATATTATGTTCCTTTCATATTTTTTATTTTACTGTTTCCTTTATAAATTAGTTTATATTTGTTTGTGTAACTGTGCAATAAACATAAAAATAATGGAAATACATTATTTTTTAAATCTTTAACCAAATTATTTTTATTTGTTTGTATTATGTACTCGTATTAACACTGTATTACCTACCTTCCATCTATTTGTCCAATACAGAATATTAAGGTGATATTATTATTCAGATTAAGGTGGTTTCAGCGTGTCTCCCTGTCCATGTAAAATAAACGAAATTTTCAGAATATATAACCAAAGTACTAATATATTTATCTTAAAAATTTCAAGCTGATTGACCATGTAGATTCCGAGATAATTGATATCAAAGTTATTGACTTTTACACTGCTAGGATATGTTGACCCAGCAAAAACATCTTAATTTCTGAAAATACATATTGTTTCCTCCATGTAGGTTGTATGAAAAACATTTTCTAAGGTAGATTAAACGATTCAAAAATCAAATAAAAAAAATTGCAATTTTTAACCACTTGGTTATTGCGTAAAAAATTATTGAACATACGACAAACTTGAGTTCTTGTATATTTCCAGAAAAACTTGGCAACGTTGCACTTGCAAAAATCTCCCTATACTAACTTAGATACTTTGAACTTGAAGCAAAATAATCTAAACAAACTGCTATTTTGTAGATACTATTAAATTTAATACTTAATCTTATTTAATAATGATAAATAATCAAATAGTACAAATAACGCTCATTCATATTCAACATGTTACAAAAAAGATAACTTAACCTAAACGTCAAATGTCAAATCTACGTTGAAAAACACAGTGCTGAGTTGCCACGATTATCATCTAACTACGCATGATAGAAACTGTTCATAAAATTAATATTTCTCTAAAAACCATATTCTAAAATATAAAATTATAATAAATAACCTATATGAACACAGTTCTGTGTCTACTTATATAATATATAATGAATTTTCTAAATAAAAATTTTTATGCGGAAAGTTGGTATTGGAGTCAAATGAATGACTTTGTTCCACTTTAATTTAATGTTTTAGGTTTTATTTAATAACATATTTCTTTTAATTGGAAAAAAAATCTGTTACGGTATTCTTCCAACCCTTGAAATATTTTTCTACGGCAGTATTATATGTATTTAAGTTCATTTTTCAATTTTTCATGAAGACTGTCAATTGACTTAAAAGTATCGCTGCAACCACCTTAAGTTCTTACTATCGACTATAATAAAAAAAAATTAAATTTTCGAACTATATTGTTATTAATGTTATTGCAGCACTATAATCAAATTTTTATTGCAATTTAGACAATATTATAAAATACTTCTAATAAAAATGTGTACTAATTTGTCTTTAAACACATAACAGATCATAATTACATGTTTTTGTTTAAAAATTGTAGCATGGATGAGTATAATTTCAGTAAAAGTAACTTTAAAATATTACTGCTACGCTGCAACCAACATAGCAGGTTATACCAAAAATGACTGTCGAGTGATCACCACTGAAATATAGTAATACTGGAACGTGCACTCCCTATGCTCGCTGTGTACGAAAAGCGAGCCGAGAGAGACAGCTACTCGCAGGTGATTCTATCGTTGTCTTACACTCCTGCGCATGCGCATTAGAACAAAAGTCACGCGGCGTACAGGCCATCAACCAATCAGGACTGTGCGAGTCGCTGTCTCTGTCGGCTCGGGCACCAATCAGGACTGTACGACAAAGACGCAATCACCTGCGATTCGCTGTCTCTGTCGGCTCGGGCTGGCGTCGCGAGTGCACGTTCCAGTATTACTATATAGTGGAGTGCCTAGAGCATTTAAAACGTTAAAACTACGGATTAGAGTTACAGTGAATGAATTTATATGATTGACGTGGGATTTTGTTTTTTAAACTATAAATTGCAATGTTTACCCAAAAAAAATTTGTGCACTCAATTTTTTCATTGTTTAAACAAATTATTATAAAAAATTAATTTTTGAGCATATAATTTTGCTGTAAATAGCATTTTTTTTATTTACACGTTAAATTTCACCTGCATAGACATAGAGGAACATCTCTAAAAAATACCTGTGTATCAATGGCAGTAGGGATCTCGAACAGGTAATAAAACGTGGAGGGGAGAGCGGAGCGGCAGCTGCAATGTACAATGGAATTTCTCGGCTAGTTTCATTATAAATGAAACGTGCTCTGTAAATATTGTGTATATTTCAAAAAAAATAAGCAAATTAATTAAGGATACGAAAATATAAAAAAATAATTATTTTAGTTTTGTTATAAATTACTCTAAATTTTAGGTCATCACATACCTTTAAAAGATTTTGTTTCTTATAGAAAAATGTCCCAGAAATCCAATACTGAATACCGGAAGTCGATATCTTAATTCGTTCAGAAGTTAGAGCTGATTAAGTACAATAATTTATAACAAAACTAAAATTTCACTATATTCTTTCGGAGAAAAACTTTAAATTTTAAATACCAATAAATGTAGATTACGGAAAGAAATGTGTGAGGCCAGATTTGTCGGAACATGAATTGAAATCGAAAAAAAAACAGAATTTTAAAGAACTTGAAAGTGACGCATGCAGGGCCGGATTAAGGTTCTTTCGGGCCTGAGGCGGTAACAATTTTCGGGCCCCTACAATAAATCACCGAAAAATATATTTTATAATTTTTAATAAATAAAAAATAAGTAAATAGTCCAGTCATTTAAGCAAAAAAATGGGCTCTACCTCGGAATGAGAGATAATAAGCTGGAAACTCATATACACCTTCATTTTGGCGTTCTAAAAGTTGTCTCAAAAGTCTCATAAAATCTCGTGTCTGCGTCGTAAGTTATTCGAGGTCAAAGGTCACAAAACTTGTTTTTTCGAGATTTACTAGGTTTCTATAGCTCCAATGATGTTAACCTATTATAAAAATTGTAGAGAATAAAATTTCCTACAACTTTGGTATTAAAAAAAATTTTCTCCGGTCAATAGTTCAAAAGTTACGGCCGAAAGAAAAAGGAACGCTTTTTAAAAATTTAATTATGGCATTACTTTATGTCATAATATACAAAAACGACTGTAACTTTTCAACACATTAAAATATTGACTTCCGGTCTGAAGCATTCAATTCTTAAGACTATTTTCAATCTACAATACAATTTTTAAAATTTTTAGCCAAAATTTAAACAAAAAAAATAATTATTTTTTGTATTTTCTTAAATTATTGTGTTTTATTAGCTCTAATTTATGAATGAATCAAGATATCAACTTTCGGTTTTCAGCATTGAATTCCTGAGACTTTTTGCTATAAGGTACATTATTTCAAAAATGGTTAAAAAAACTTTGGTAACCTAAAATTTTAAGTTTTTTTTCCGAGAGAATATAGTGAAATTTTAGTTTTGTTATAAATTACTTTAAATTTTAGGTCATCACATACCTTTAAAAGATTTTAAAAATATTGTTTCTTATAGAAAAACGTCCCAGAAATCCAATGCTGGAATCCGAAAGTCGATATCTTAATTTTGTTAAAATTTTGGCTAAACTAGGACCTTCAACATTTTAAAAATTGTATTGTAGATTAAAAATAGTCTTAAGAATTGAATGCTTCAGACCGGAAGTTAATATTTTAATGTGTTGAAAAGTTACAGTTGTATTTGTATATTATGACATAAAGTAATGCCATAATTAAATTTTTTAAAAGCGTTCCTTTTTCTTTCGGCCGTAACTTTTGAACTATTGATCGGAGAAATTTGTTTTTAATACCAAAGTTGTAGGAAATTTTATTCTCTACAATTTTTATAATAGGTTTCCATCATTGGAACTATAGAAACCTAGATAATTTCGAAAAACCGAGTTTTGTGACCTTTGACCTCGAATAACTTACGACGCAGACACGAGATTTTATGAGACTTTTGAGACAACTTTTAGAACGCCAAAATGAAGGTGTATACGAGTTTCCAGCTTATTATCTCTCATTCCGAGGTGAAACTCTAATTTGACTGGACTAAAATAGAACAAAAAACAATTTAAAAAATCTGCTGTGTCCACCACAGTACTTCCCCGACTATAAGTTTTAATAACTTACTTTCGTAACGCCGTTAATTTTATGCTTTATTCAGCAAAATTGAAATAAATTTATCTTTTTTTTCCCAAAGTATTTAAGTTGATACCAACTTCGGCATAATTTAAATACCATGTAAAAATTTTTAATATTTATTCACTAAAAACTCAGACTCGAAAATTTTAACCCGTCACAATACCTTATACCCTTATAGAATATAATGCGGGAAGTAAAAACAACTGACCATTGTTTAAATGTTGTTACTGATTCTTCGACTAATTTTTTTTTCCCAGAGAATTTTAATTTGATAATACACTTGAACAAATTTGAATAATTTTTTGAGAAACAATAATTGATTATCGCATAAATGTCATTTTTTACATTTTTACTAAACTTATCTCCCCGAGAGCTTTAAATTGACACCAAACTCGGTATAATTTGAATAATGTATAATAAAAAAAATTGACGATCAGTTAAATGTTATTTTTATTTTTCTCCTAGAATATTTTCCCCGAAAGATTTAATTTGATACCACACACGATAGTATTTTAATAAAAAAAAAGTTATGTTTATAAAGTTAGTAGGTACCACTGGTTGAATAAAAAAATTTGAATAATTTTTTGAGAAACAATTGAAAATCGCATTAATGCCATTTTTTACATGTTTACTAAACTTATCTTCCCTAGTGATTTAAATTGACACCAAACTCGGTATAATTTGAATAATTTATAAAAAAAACAATTGACGATCATTTAAATGTTATTTTTATTTTTCTACTAGAATTATTTTCCCAAGACCTTTAATTTGATACCACACACGATAGTATTTTGATAAAAATAAAAAAAGTTTTGTTTATAAAGTTGGTACCACTGGTTGAATAAAGCTCATTAACGAACTTGAAGTCAGATTTTGGCTCAAGATCTTAAATATAAAATTTCAGTCCAAAATTCCAGCGCGTTTTTAAGTTATCCAACATCCAGACAGACCGACAGACTAACAGACTAACAGACTAACAGACCGACAGACCGACTTTTTTTAAAATCATGTTTTTTGGGTTCAGTAGGGTCTAAAACGTGAAGATTCACCAAAATCTCGAACTGTCAAAAAATCACGATTACAATACTTCCCTCTATTACATAGGTCGGGGAAGTAACAAAAATAAACTCTTAAAATAAATTAAAGTTTGATGTTAATCGAAATGCAGTCTTATTATTTTAGGTTGTTTACAAAACCAACGTTTCGGCACACATCTGCGCCCTCATCAGGGAAAATTAAACTTATGGGTGAGTATTGTAACAATTTGACATGATCAATTTCAATTAATTATTGAAATATCGTAATTTTAAGGTAAAGATATTCAACAGTTCAACCAGCACCTCTTTCACCAACCAAGAACAGAGCATTGCACTGTTCTTGGTTAAAATACGATATTTCAATAATCAATTGAAATTGATCATATGATCATGTCAAATTGTTACAGTACTTACCTATAAGATTACTTTTCCCTGATGAAGGCGCAGATGTGTGTCGAAACGTTGGTTTTGTAAACAACCTAAAAATAATAAAATTGCATTTCGATTAACAACAAACTTTAATTATACTACAACAGCCCAGTACCTATATTTTAATTCTTAAAATGAAACTCTCTCTTATTTCTAATAATATATAAATATAATTGTAAGTACATAAATTTGTTGTTTGATTTCTTAAACGCAAAGTGTTACCTGCATCGATATTTTCTATGTTTTCATAGTACCTATCTAATTTTAAATGTTTTTTTTTATAAACGATTCCGTTGAAATATATTTTTTCTTGCTTTCTTTAATGCAAATGCAAAGTCTTTTATAAGACTATCTACGTCGATATTATCCATACTATCGCTCTCAACATAAGCAATGGAAGCGCATCTAGCGTATTTTGCCCCATAGTTGATCTTAGGTAATTTTTTACCCGTTTCAACGTGGAAAACGACCTATCTTATCTATTAATTGTGTCAGAATTTGTGTTTTTGCAAAGAATTTGAAAATGTTGAAACTCTTCTCTTAAATTTGATGATTCAATATCTCCTTGATATTTAACATAAAACTTTTCTAGAGAATTATCGATAATGTTCTGATCATTTGTAAAAAATCATTTTCTGTTTTAGAGATATACCCGTATATATAAAATTAAAAAAATTGGTGCGTGGCCGGGCCCCTGGCAGGCCCGGGCTCTGAGGCGGCCGCCTCATGCGCCTAATGGATAATCCGACACTGGACGCATGAAGAGAAAAATAACATATTTTTAAATACTGTTCGACAGTATGGAAATCTAAGATATGAGTTAGAAAAAAAATAAGGATTGACTGCCTCTAATTTTGGTGCAGTAGTTCAAAGAAGAATAACAACGAAATGCCACAATTTAGTCAAAAAATTAATATTTGCAAAATTTACTTCTCCTGCAATACAGTATGGAAAAATAAAAGAACCAGTTGCAATAAAATTATTCCATCAGAAAACTGGCATGACAATACAACCCAGTGGACAGTAGACTGTTCATCGATGAGCAAAGTTAATTTTTAGGTGCTTCTCCTGATGGTATATTATTCGGACAATAATATAAATGTGCATTATAAAACTTACAGCTAAAATTTTGCAGATATTATAGACGACAATAACATAATAGAAGTCAAGTGCTTATTATAGTCTATCAAAACTCGGCATTGATGCAGTCAAATTTAAAAAATGTAAATATTTAGAATTTGTAAAAAATGAAATTCATCTTAAAAAAAACCATCAATATTATTACCAGGTAAACGATTCTTTAATAATTATAATATTATTAAGTATCTTATTTTTTAAATTCAAGGAGAGTTAAATTTAAACAAAATTGTTATTTTGTTGTAAACATAAATGAGTTAACTAGGCGGTCAATTTTGATAATACTTCACATACGTATTCACATATAACCACACATTAGATTAAATAATTTGTAAACAAAGTTTATGGGTTTGAATCAATAATTTAATGCAATATATTCACTTATAATTAATGCATTAATTCTTTCCGGAAAATTTTTTGAGTGCTTTCCAACAACGTCTTAATTAGCTCGAGTGGTACATGAGAGCTAATTACGTTGTTGGAATGCACGATAAAAAATTTCCTGGACATGAATCACAATAAGTTCCTCAAGGTACTTATAAAAAATTTCCGTTAAATTTTTATATAACCATATAATTATTGTTTTTATATAGCCATATAATTATTGTTATTCAATTCTTCCATTGGCTGTTATTTGTGTCATGCGAATTTCATTGGAAATGTCATTGACTTCGAATTTACGTAAATATCTATTTTTTATAGATAAATATGAATTTAGACAGTAAATTAGCTGAATTGTTGGTACAATATCCAGAAATTTGAAACAAAAAATGCTCATCGTACCGAGATAATACAAAAAAAGAAATGAAAGATCTTGCATTGAAGTTAAAATGTACAGGTAATTATGATTCCTTGTTCTGACATTTTTATCAAACTAATGGTGGGATTCCGTTCAAATCTGTAGTTGCTACAGATCTATAAAACTGTAAATATTAAACAAAATCGCAATGAAATTTATAAGCATATATGAACATTTTTATATTTGTCAACAAATATTGATGTGATTTTGTTCAATATTTAAAGATTTACAAATTTGTAAAACTTACAGATTTGAACAGAATCCCACCATAAATCTTAAAATATTTTTATGACAGCAATTTCAATTTATATCTAACATAGAACAGAACAAGGCAACGGCACTAAGTTATATGTGAATACAGCTTTACACACTTAAAAGATCTAAAATATCACTAGAATTATCTTTTCTGTTTAATTTCAAATCACCTAAACTGTAATTCACAAATTATTTTACTGGTATCAAATTAGAACGGATTTCTTATGATATTCACCTTGTAGAATAAATGATCATAAATGTGATTTTGATAAAAAAACATTTAAAAAATGCAGGGGAAGACTGCAAAACTAAAAAATGCATTTTTAGAAAATGCATTGATCGCGCAAGTGCAAAAATCAAATTATGCAAATTCCGAACATATTTCGACCGAAAATGCAAAACCCAAACATACATTTTCCAAAAGAGCAAAAACCGAATGATGCAAATTCTGGAAATGCTTCGACAAAAAATGCATGAACCGAACTATGCATCACCCGATAATGCATTAGCCGAAAGCGAAAGAAGCCGAGTGTGCGCACAGCCTAAACCAGTGAACTTATTCATCGCGTGCGGGAAATGCACTTGCGTCAACGAATTTTTAGTCCGAATATTTTCTGATTTTGCTAGATTCGGTTTTTTTGCACTTTCGGTCAATGCATTTTCGGGTTTTACATATGCACCAAAAAAACACAACAATCTGACATTTAGATGTGTTGAGTGTAGAGTGTATATCGGCTGTGTTCAAGCCAATCACAAGTATAGAAATATTGCTAGACTTTTGATTTGACTTCTCCTAGTTTAAAAACAGACTACTAACAATTTCAAAATTAGGAAATATCATGTTAAATTAGGTTAAAATTGAGAGAAAATGCTATTTTTCATACATTTCTCTCCCTTTAAACAAAAACATACCTTCAATATTGTGTGTTCCATTTAAAAATGATCATTATATAATTTTGAATTCACATCAATAACATCATGATCATGGTTGTCTTCCGTTTCTTCTTTTACAATTACATCAATTTCATCTAAAATCAAATAATGTACCTACAGAAATATTTAAACAAAAAATTCCATCTTACCATCTAAAAATTTTCACAACTTCTTCTTTGATCTATCGGTCATCATGATCACACCAGGGAAAAAGCATTCAAATGTGACGTATGTGACAAAGCATTCAGTATTAATAACAATTTAGTGGAACATAAGCGCTGTCACATCGGGGAAAAACCATTCAAGTGCGACGTATGTGACAAAGCATTTATCATTAAAACCAATTTAGTGGAACACAAACGCTACACATTATATCGATCTTTGTATCAAACTTCACACCATACACTAATCTGGATACATTTCTCATTGACGAATTCATAATCGGAACGATTTTGTTTTATAAAAAATTCCATCTTATCATCTAAAATTTTTTATACAACTTCTTCTTTGATAACAATTTCTTCATGTGTCTTATTGTTTTCAATATGTATTAGAAGTATTTATTTCATTACTTTCTTTAGCTAATATTTCTCCAACTACTGGTTTCTGTCTATGTTTAGTCTCATCTTCGTTTGGATCTTTGTCTACAGTTACATTGTCTATCTTACTATTCTCTGTTGTTATAGAGCCACTGTCGAGTTCATTTCCGCAAGTTTCTTGTTTAATGTTTGTATCAATTAGTGTAATTTGTAAATTTCTGCTTGTATCATCTGTAGATTTTAATTTATGTATGAATTAATTGAACCTATTAATGTTCGGTACACACAGCCGCTTGTAGTTGTACAGATTGTTTGAATTTTTCCAAACAATTTTCTGGTTCGATTTTTATCTGAATTTCAATTATTTTAAACATAATGATAATTTATGGTTATGTTTACTGACATGTTAAGATATTTAAGATTTTAATTTTTCTTTAACATTAACATCATCGCTGTCTTTTGATACAATACTTTTAAGATTTATATTATTTTTTAAACATAGAAGACACAAATCAATTATTGTAAACATATTTATAGGTATTGACGTTTGACGCGAAATTTAAAAACTAACTCAACTGGTACTGGTGCACAGTATTTCAGTATTGCCAACTGTATTAAGGTGAAGTCAGTGTTGCCAGAACGTTGGTTTGTTAATAAAGTCCTGTACGCACGGCGATCTTTGGAGATTCTACGGAGAGTCAAACTCCCGGCAAAGTCACGGCAAAAAAGAAGTTTTTTTCTTTCTAGTGATAATTACGTGGTTTTGAAGCAATCAATAAATTATAAATTCTTCTTTTCCAAGACTCATTGATAATTTAACAAATAATTCTCACTAGAAAGAAAAAAACTTTGCCGGGAGTTTGACTCTCCGTAGAATCTCCAAAGATCGCCGTGCGAACAGGGCTTAACAATGATCTATGGGCTGTGCAAATGAACGGATCTAAACATTTTCCGATTGCAGCGCTCGCGGCGGCAAAATAAAGAAATTTGTGCACCTCTTTTCGTATGCTAAGCACTGTACGTTACGTATTCCTTTTTTGATATATTCTAAATAATCGCATTTTATTAAAAAAATTATTGACATAAATAAGTGGTATCAGTTATTATTTTCTTTGTACAACTTTTCTCGTACATACGAATTATGATCGCCACTTGACAGATATCATAACTTGAAAACGTGTTATTGCAGAGTCAACAATGGAAAAAATCAGTTAAAACATAGAAATTAAAATTTTAACATTGTAATTCCTATAGGTCGAAAAAAGTATACACCCAGTATATATATATAACAGATTTATTCACAAAACATACCGTATTTAAGTTCACACCAAATTTTGAACAAATGGGAGGGTTCGGGCAAAGCTTATCGTAGATGGCAGCACCACCGACTTGTACTGTCACTTTTACTGTACCGGGATAATTTAAATTTAAACTAACTCAGTAACAGTTTTATTTTCATAGGGTGAGGGTGTAATTTTATTTGCTATATACAATGAGTTATAACGCGTGGAAATTAAACCAGTTAAAAGTGAATTGGGAAGATATACTTAGGTATATCGATATTTAACTTACTTAATTTCTTCAACCATAACTCTCTTCTTATTGCATCTTGTGGTAACATATTGAGATAAGTTCTTTTTTGCACAAACAATACAAGAACGCGTTTTAAAACGAAAACCTATCTGCTGCTCAAACCTCGAATTTGAGGCCGGAATGTAGCTGTATACGATTTCGTTGAGAAACGGGAGAGATATATACAGATTTAGTGTGTCGAACAAAGGCATAAATAGCGAACACGCTCTAAAGTGGCATCGTATTTGTAAAATATTGTATTTATAAGACAAATGAAATAATAAAACGCATTATTTATATACTGTGTAACATTTTACCTACAGTGCAACGCATGAATTTTAATACATTTTGTATTTAAGAGTAGTATTTTTCTCTTTATTCGACATTTTTTTAAAACAATACTTACTATGGCAAAATTTGGTAAAATCGATGAGTCGCACTGTAGAATTAATATTAAATATTGTTGTAAAAAAAAATTCCAATGTTCTTACGTTAGTATTAGATTCAATATTTTACAAACCGTAGAGCACTGTTTTTCCTCTTTATATACAGCTACATTCCCGCCTTAAGTAACTGTCACTTTCAGGAATTGATTCTTTAATTATGTACACTTTACGCTAGCTCGCGCCTTCGTAAGTTCTCAACTTACTATACAAAGTTCTTGGAGAGTACAAGTCGGTAGTGGCGCCGCGTTTGCACCATTTTGCCGCCGAACACTCCCATTGTGTGAGTGTAAAACGGACAGCATTCGCAGTGCCATCTGCTTTTTTCTTAGCTGAAATGAGATATAGATTTGCATTTTCTGGTGTTGCATTTTCCTTTTCTAAAATTTTATTTCTTAAAAAATTACATGTCGTCTTCATTAGGCTCAGTAATATGAGTGTCAGATAGATTACTATGCCGATCATTTGGGTCTACAGCCGCCATATTGAGTTGCGCAGATGACGTCACCGTTTGCTGCTGCGTGAAATTGATTAGCACATGTGGACTGACAGACAATGACACACGATTGGGCACAGGGGATCGTGTTAGTGCTCCAGACAAGAAGCTATTATTCGAACCTGGGCTTACTTCCGGTATCTGGATGAAGGTATTACTATCTGACTGTTTACTCGCAGATTGGCATTCCAGCATTTGTAAAGTATCTGAAGGTGTAGACGGTGCTGAATCTAAAGCATTGGACGGTGGGGTCATCGATTGACTAGTTTGAAAATCAAATAAATCGATGTTTAGTTTCGGATCAGTTCTTGACGCATCCATATAAGTTTTTACTTTGTTTAAAATAAAATCTGGTACTTCGAAACCTTTCAGTTCCGCAATTTGTAAATTTGGACTGTTTTTGTAGTCATCATTATGCGCTAACTCTTGTATATCATCTAGGATCATTAAATACGCTTTACCGCCTGTGGGTGGCATCAAATTCTGTCCCGCGAGCCATTCTTTGTCTTCTTGGTCTCCCGAATATCTCACCAATTCAGGATGACGCACGTAAAGTCTGCCCCGAGTTTGGCCGAACCCTAAAGCCTTATTTGCTTTGGCCCCCATGATGAACAAAGTGTTTTGTCCGATTCTCTCCGGATTCCATTTCGACCCGTCGCGTTTTGCCAGAAGGCGGGTTAGTTGGGGCACGTCCGCTTGTTTGGCTTTGGTTTTTTTTGAACGGACGGAGTGGCTTGTTTCCGAATCGGTGTCGGATTCTTTGCGTTTGCGAAAGAGGGGACTCTAAAAAACAGATTTTTTGTTGATTTCCGTATACAATTAGAATGCTTTATTTTTTCGAAGAAGGCAGTAAAGGCGATAAAATTTGATAAAACCACTGGAGGTATATCCATGGTTACCCTTTGTTGATATGATAAATGTTGACATTCAAACTGTATTATTTTAACATTCGTGAAATAATCACTTATAATACCATAAGTGGTATTTTATGAGAGAATTTTTGTCTATTACACGGCAATTTATTGCAATTTCACTCCACAAAACATCACGGAAAAGTTCCCTCAACTACGTTTCGGAAAATTGTCAGATGATGTTTTGTGTCGTGAAATTGTTAGAAATAAGTTGCCATGGAAACGACTAAACAATTCCCAAAAAATTATCATCTCTTATGATATTACCCCTGAATAGTCGACACACAACCTTACTAGTACAAAATAATCAAGTCTACTCATTTTGATTGGCTGTGAAATTTTTATTGGTCTTTTCTGACAGATGACCAGCTGATGTGAATAATCAGGGGTAATATTATAAGAGATGATAATTTTTTGTTGTTTCCACGGTAACTTATTTCTAACAATCTCACGACACAAAATATCATCCGATAATTTTCCGTGATATTTTGTGGAGTGAAATTGCAAGAATATGTCGTGGAATAGACAAAAATTCTCTCAAAAAATTATTGTTTTTTTTAGTGCTTAATTAGCTCGAGTGGTACACGAGAGCTAATTACGTTGTTGGAATGCACGATAAAAAATTTCCTGGACATGATTGAATGAATGCACGAGTGCATATTCGGTAAGAAAATCGCAATAACACCGCCGCTCTATTTTTAAATTCTTTTTACAATAGACACTTGAAATATTTACTAAATTTGTATTTAACATTAATAAATATGTATTATTTACCTTATTAATTGCTTATTTATACTCAAAATAACAATTTAACTCGAATTTAACCAATTTTTAATTTAATGTCAAAGTGACAAAGAACGGTAAAGTTTCCGCTTATTCATTTCAGTTAAGTTACTCAAGCTACTAGTAAAAAATTTCCGAGAAAATTTTTATATATAAAACCATGGTTACTATTATTGTAAAATTGTAATCAATTCATCCATTGGCTGTTATTTGCGTCACGCGATTTTCAAGCAAATATAATTCGAGCTATAAATTAATTTGGTAAAATTACTCATAATTCCTACGCAGAAACGACAACTCAGGTCAAAATTGAACCATAAATTACTCCAGCTTCGCTGAAAATTTTGACACTCGTTTGTCCGTTACTACTGCTACGCAACAACTATTCTTAATTTTACCAATAAATTTATAGCTCTTACTATTATAATATTAATATTCCTTTTACTTATGATTATATTTTTGTGTTGAACTATACTTACTCCAGTAATAGGCCTACCGAATTTATAATCCACTGAACTCCCTGTTTCTGAATCACTGTAATCATATGGTGAACTATCGCGAGATCTCGGACAATTAGAATACATAGCTTTGGCATCCTCCAATATTTTACAACACGTTTCCTTTATATGTTCCTCATTTACACTATCACGTCCACAATTATTTCTGATATTGTTCATTGCAGGATGAAAAAATTTCTAAAAGAAACGAATAGTTAAAATTACAACATAATAGTTAATTGTATTCCAAAAGCTGAAAGTAGTCTTTTGCAGATTGAGGCTAGAGATTGTAGCACGAGCGCAGATCTAGTCGAAGTATGCAATAATACTTTCAGCCAGAAGTATACACAACATTTTTTCTACGGTTAATTAATTTTTTATTAACAATCAACAGATATATTGTAATATTTCATCTAGGTATATCATTATCTACGAAAATTAAAATTATAAACATAAAAGACTACAACATAAATGTAAATAAACTTGACATTTAGAAAGAATTTTGATTGAAAATTGAAATATACGCACTTATAAATTTAACCAAATCTTAATAAATCATTTATAGTTACTGGAACTGATTTTTGTAAGCAGCGGTCTGAAAATATTTTCAGACCGTCACTATTAGCAACTATAGTCTGTTTTTAAACTAGGAAGAGTATAACAAAAGTCTGGTGATATTTCTTTGCCTGTGATTGGCTGGAACACCGCCGGTTTTACAACCAACACATATAAATTTCAGATTATTGTGTTTTGTTTATGTTTACTATCAAAAAGACATTTTTGAAAATTCATCCTACAAGGTGAATATAATTTGAAAGAGAATTATAGTGATATTTTGTATTTTTTAAGAGAGTAAACTTGACTTTTGTTTTTACTCCTGCTAGTATAAAAACAGACTACAGTGTTTCACAAAAATCAAAAAAAAATCAGAATGGAAAACATATTATGGAAACAATAGCGACGTTTATCGATTACAAGAAACAATTCGTTGAATAATTTTTTTGAAGTAATCATTAAATAGATGCTGATTGAAAATTAAAAAATTCAATTACACAAATTTGACATTCGTACGAAATATCAAACTGAAATGATTCTACTGGTTTAAATTCTCGTTCTGGTTCTAGTTATCGTTCTCAGGCGATTGTGAAGGCCCATATTCTTGATCTTGACATTTCTTGACGTCAAGATAAGACAAGATTGAACATTTTTATTTCGAGACAAGACAAGAACATGAATTTCAAGATCAAGATTTCTTGATAAGAAATCCAAGATTTCTTGAAATTTTTTACAAAATTGCTTACAGAATTAACTGTAATGTTTTCGATTTCAAAATTAAATTCTAAAATAATATTAAATGTTCATAAACGTAAGCAATTACATAAAATTCTGCATTTCCTATTCAACAAAACATATGAATACAATGAAGAATAGTCAAAACAGTAAGTGTACCTTAGTTATAATATGTCGTAGGCAGATTGTAACATGTATAGATAAATTATAAAATACAATGTCACATCATTTTATTTCACTCAAGAAGGGTATTAGGTTCTTTATTTAATTCAGTTGAATCAACCAAAACTGAGTATTTGGGACTGACGAAGGGTATTAATTGTGTTGTTTATTTAGTTCAGTTCAATCAGAGTTTATAGCAAAACGTGTATTTAAAACTCAAGAAGTGTATTGGTTTATTTAATTTTAGCGTAATCAGAGTGTCTACCAAAACCGAGTTTGTGAAATTCAAGGCTATTGGGTTGTCCATTTACTTCAGAGTTTCTATCAAAAACTTCGGCATATTATGTAATAAAATGATATGACAAAGTATGTAGTCATTTTAAAAAGTCTAAGCGTTTTATAAAATGGCTGATTTTATAATTATAATAAACACACACATTTATTATCATCTTACATTTTATTTGGCACATGCAGCTATTTAGACAAAGAAAATTTATCGCTGATTAAGGGTTTAGTGTTTTCATTAGTTATTCTGTAAACGCTAATGTTGCTGTTGTAGAAAATGTAAAAACTCAAGAAATTTCTAGAAATCTTGATTCCAGACAAGAAGCTTTTTAATTCGTGACTTAAAATTCAAGACAAGACAAGAAAAGATCGTCAATACAAGATTTATTGTCTTGATGAAACACTATTAGCAACGGTCTTCAAAATAGCATTGCTTTGCAATTATTCATTAGCAAGTAACAACGTGAAGTCCAAAAAGCTTACTATTAATACTGATAGTAGAGAAAAATATTAGGGGAGGTTCCTACCTCTATATATTTCCTAATAACAAGATCTATATCTTTATTGATAGCATTTTGTAAATTTTTCCTCAATAATTCCAAGGATTTAACTGGGCTACTAATGCATCCATTTTGCATGCAGTTTAGTACATGTTGAGATTGGCTAGTCCCTTTTAAAGATGCTGCTAGATTCATAAGAGTGACCTGTCGCATATTAAAAGTATTCTTCTGTAAGAAATTAACAGGTATTATTGTTGTCATTGTTTGTATTCTCGTTTTTACCCATCCAACCATATTTTGACATTCGTCTTGGCAAAGTTGAAGGGGTGGAATCATTTTAATTTTCTACTGCTGTTGTATTCTGAAAACATCAATTTGACATAAGCATTGCTTGACGGTATAAAGAATGACATACCTAAGTATTAGTTTACAACAATTATTTAAAACAGACGATATCGTATAACAATAACATATTGTATTGGTTTATAATGCGTATTGTAACCAATTGTAACAATGCTTATTTATTTTCTTATAATAATATTTTTGTTGTCATATTGCGCAAGGCTAGGATTGGACTGTAGTAATAAAAAGAAGAATTAGCTACAATTTGCGTTAATAAATAAATAAATAAAAATTACAGTACATTACATTTAATAACACAGTAAATTTTAAAATGTATTATCTTAAATTTAAAAGTAATATTCTTTGTATGTTATTTAAAAGTTTTGCAATCCCTGATTGCCATCAAATAACATTTATATTGATAAGTTCAATTTGCTTTAACAAATAAATAAAATTACAGAACATGATATATACATTTAATAACAACACAGTATATTTTACAATATATTATGTCAAAAAAGTAATATTATTGTTTGTATGTTATTTAAACAGTTTTACAATCCCTGATTTCCCAATAAATCTAGATTTAACATAACAATGCAACAATACCTAAACATGCATCAAAACACATTTATATGACCATTTATAATTCACTGCCAAATAATTGTACAAAAATAAGTTAAATCAGCTAACAAGCAAAATTTAAATTTTTTGCTTAAGTTGCCCGCTTATATTTTACAAACGATTTTCGACCTTATGGGGCTTGAGTGGATCGTTATTTTGCAGCTGTTTTTCGTAGCTACACTTATTGTGTTGCCAACTTACCAAACGAAATATTTTAGTTTATGGTACTATAAATTAATCAAGATGTAAGATGTATTTTAATTTATAAAATAAATTGTTGTGTTGATTATCGTTATATGAATGTATTCTAAACTTAAATTTAAAGCTAATCTTTGCATAAATTTAAATCTTCTCGATGAAAACTTTATGCAAGCCATACAGCTGTCCAAATAAGTATTCGTCTCATGTGTCCGACAAAATGCGAAAACCTTGTTTTGGTCGATTGTATTATAGGACTGGAAAAATATCGATATGAACATCAAAACCTATATCACTTTTCGTTTGATATTGATATATCGATAACTCGATATTATCGATAATTATCGACAAATATCGATAAGTATCGACGAGTATCGAAAAATATCGATTAGTGTCGATGAAATATCAATTAATATCGATAAATATTGGTAGATATTTATATACAGGATGTAACAGAAATAAGTGCTTTAATTTTAGGGAGTGTCTAACGCCACACATAAACTAATCTATGCTAACAAAACCCTTCTTGAGTCCAACAGAAATCGTTCACGCTAGGTTCACGCTGTGTGGCGTTAGCCCATGCCTTAATTTTAACCTGTAATGTCCCTCGACGAGAGAAACAATGTTCCACAATCACTTTTTTCTTAACTCAAGTTTTTGAGTTAAAATTCTTTAAAGATTTGTCATTTGTCACATATTTGGTTACTCGCCTAGTCGCCTATGGAAAGCATCAACAATTAATTTTCTTATGACTATTGAAACTATTAGACCATTTCAACAAATCCGATGTGGCCAACACATGACCATTTTACTAAATGTGTATGAAGGTACTTTACTCACAAATATACCATTGTAGAAGGGAATTCGGGAATTGTAGTTTTTATAATATTTTAAAAGTTTATTATGACCTTATAAATAATAAATAACATTTCATACTTTCCATTCCAATTTGTCAAAAAGTCAAACATTTATATTAACACTCAAATATTTTATGGCTGGACATCCATCCTGACACACATACACACACACACGCACACACAGACACACATAGACATCATCGCGAAATTATCAAAATCGTGTTATAGGGACCTCAAAACGTGCTTATCCATTGAAAACTCACTATCGAAATTTTAGCATGATTACAATACCTCTCTTACCAGATATGAGTGGCGAGAGGTAAAAATCAACGCGCATGCGCATATTGTTAGACTGCAATAGAAGATGGGTGCCGATTCCCATCTTTGTTTCTGTTATGACACCTGAAGGTTCCATTGCAACTATTTATATTTTTGGATCTTGTTTTTGTGGTTTATAAGTCATGATAGCCCAGTTAAATAAGGAAAAATACCTACAAAAATTGAGGGCGAAAATTTTTTTGTTTTAAAAGATAGGTATTGACATCTTCTTCAAGAATAGCCAACATCTCGAGCTCTACCCCCTGTGCTTCGCCCACCACTGCCCCATTTAGTGGATGAAAATCACATTTTTTATATTAACTCTTTTCCTTTTAGATTTAATTAAAAAATAAAACTACGAATTTGTAGAGCGGAAAATTAAATAGCTACCATTCATTAACAGATTACAATATCGACTTCCAGATTTCAGCATACAATTTCTAGACCATTTTTTTATAAGACACATTTATTTTAAAACAATTAGGATCTCCAGTTTAAGTACTGTTAAAAAAATTCTACGATATAATATTTTTTAAATTTTCTAAATTTTGTATTTAACCAACTGTATCAGCTAAACGGATAGATATATCCACTTCCGGTATCAAAAATTCAATTTTTTAGACATTTTTTTTATAAGAAACATTCTTTTTATAGTTTTGGAAGCTGTGCGGGTTAGCCAAAATTTGAAGATTTCCTCCGAGAAAAATGTAGAAATTATAGTAATTTTTTCCAAATTTTGTATCAACTGTAACTTCTTAACGAATTAAGATATTTTCTTCCGGTTTTCAGCATTAGAATGCCAAAATTTGAAGATCTTCTTCGAGAGAAATGTAGATATTATAGTAGGTTATTTATTAATATTATTGTGTTTAATCAACCTCAACCAAAGATTTTTTTAATTTTATGAAATATGTATCAAATAGAAAACTATTTGAGGAATCTAATGCTGAAAACCGGAAGAAAATATCTTAATTCGTTAAGAAGTTACAGTTGATACAAAATTTGGAAAAAATTACCATAATTTCTACATTTTTCTCGGAGGAAATCTTCAAATTTTGGCTAATCCACAGCTTGCAAAATTTTAAAAATAATATTTCTTATAGAAAAATGTCTGAAAATTTTGATTTTTAAAACCGGAAGTCGATATCTCTATCCGTTTAGCAGATACAGTTGGTTAAACACAAAATTTAGAAACATTTTAAAATATATCGAAGATTTTTTTAACAGTGCTTAAACTGGAGATCCAAATTATTCTAAAATAAATGTTTCTTAGTAAAAAATGCTCTAGAAATCGAATGCTGAAATCTGGAAGTCGATATTGTAATCCGTTAATGAATGGTAGCTATTTTTGTGTGATAAGATAAAATTTTACTGTATTTAAAACAATTTGAAATTGTCCAAATATATTTTAATGATTTTTTCGAATACTATGCGTTTTCATGAAAATTGCTTCTGACCTATTTTAAAGAGAATTTTCCGCTCTACAAATTGGTCTTATGATTTTTTAATTAAATCTTAAAGGAAAAGGGTTAATTTTAAAAATGTGATTTTCATCCACTAAAAGAGGCAGTGGGGGGCGAAGCACAGGGGGTAGAGCTCGGGATGTTGGCTATTCTTGAAGAAGATGTCAATACCTATCTTTTAAAACAATAAAATTTTCGCCCTAAATTTTTGTGGAGTTGGAGCAAATTTTTGTCTTATTTTACTGGGCTATGACGGGTACAATTTGTTGCGTACCAGGTTGTAAAAATAAAAAAAAACAGACGTACCTATATTATTTCATTTGTTTCCTCAAAATGTTAATATAAGAAAAGAGTGGATACGCCGAATAAATAGATATAAATGGGAATCTAAAAAATTTGATAAAATTTGCGGTATTCATTTTAATATTAGTGGACGAAAATTATCCAAAGATAGAATTGTTGACGAGGATCTGATTTTTAAATGTTTTTTACAACTAAATAAATTATGTTTATTTTTTAAATTGCATTTTATTTATTAATTATTATATTAATATAGTGAAATGACAATGAACAAATTTTTAATTTTCATTGCATTTTCAAATTCATTCTGACAGCTCTCAAATGCCGCCATTTAAGGTGTATATCGACCGAATTTGAACGCAACCTAATTTGAAAATGAAATTTTTTATTGTATATTTTATTATATAAATCAGAATTAATTAAGCCTACAGTATATCTAAATTTATGTCTACATAGGATGACAATTTTTGACAATTTAAGTTATTCCCGCCAAGCAGATTAATTTATCTAAAAGGTTACCATGGAAACACCTACACCATCGCATAGCCGAAATTCGGCTAAAATGATGATTTTGTATTCGTAATAATTTATGATATAAATTATAAAATAATTATTTTGCAAAATAATGTAGTTTTTGTGATAGATAAGTTGTGGTATACAATCTATAATCATTACAGTTATTGTATATATATATAATTTTAAAATTATTTAAAATACGCAAAATATCAAATTTTATATTTTAACCTATTACCCTAAATTTTAATATTTTTTTTTCTCCATATCGAGGGTAGGTACCCTAATAAATATTATATTGTATATTTGGCAGTAGAATGACTTATAATATTATGTCGAACGCTTATCAAAATTGAACTTGTAATATTGAAAAGAAAAAATCTGACGTGGCCATCACACAACCTTCCGCCATATCTAGACTTTAAACAGAAATGTATACGTACAATCCGGTGCCCATTTAAAATAATATACAAATAAAAATCTAAAATATTCAAACACAGAAATTAGTATCACCTGAATCAAAAGATTCATTCACACGAAAACTCTTCAGTGTTGAAGCAATCCTCTGTTCAGTTACTACATTTAATAGCTTACTTATGACTTATATAGCGCTTGTATACCAACTTGTCACCCGTCTCATCCAAGGGTCTCATCTGTCAATATTTTTTATGCAGAAACAAAAACCAACCGAACATGGATTACAAGATTTCAACGTTTTATTTGATAAATTTATTTTTTAAATTTTACTGCAGTTCTTTAATGCAACCAGATAAAAACAATTTTTTTATAACGTAAGTTGCAAATAACTTTGCCTCTTATTCTTATTACAAATAAATACTATATTTATCTAAATTTATATAAACTTTTGACAATTATCGTTTTCAATCTTCAAAAAATATCACTTCCGGTGAAGATATTTGTACCAAAATCTAATGAGCTCTTCTTATTCGTATACAATTGTAAAATACCAAATATCAAATTTTTTGGGTAATTCGTATTTGAGTTATGCGACATCCGGCGTCGGCCCGGACCACACACATACACACACACACACACGCACACACACACACATACATACAGACATCATCGAGAAACTATCAAAAATGAGTTGTAAGAACCCTAATTCGTGCTCATCCACTAAAAACTCACTACCCGATTTTTTGCATGATTCCAATACCTTCCTTTACAGGTAAGCGGAAGGTAAAAAGAAAATGTGGAAAAATTGTACTTAATAATTTTTATATTTGAAAAACTATTTGATATTTTGCTTTGAAAATTTTCTATACTTTCGTCTAATGAATGTTCTATGTAATACTATTTTTATTTTATTACATTATATTTCCAGAATTTATGAGATAGAAATTATTCTATAAAGTTAATATATATATATAATTATTTGTTCGTTTTGAAAACAAAATTGTATGTTTTATATTTATAAATATCATAAACTATGTAAATATAAATTTTTACCATGAAACAGTTATAAGTTTTTAAGAAAAGCAACGAAAACCGATTTTGTTACACATTTTATTTTTTTTCTGGAATATTACAAGTTTAATTTTGATAAGCGTGGAAGACAGTATAGACGACCATATAATTTACAACACCTAATTTTTTCATTACCGGGTTTGATCCCGTTTCCGAGTAAATATTAATTTAAATTTTCACTAACAATTTTTGTGTTTAAATAATAAATAAATGTTCAACATTTTAAATTATTTAGATAATAGAACTCTATTGCTATTTATATTTGCATAATTCATAATTCAGTTTGTTTATTTTTAAACCGAAAAACTACAATAAAAAATTTCATTTTCAAATTAGATTGCGTTCAATTTTCGGTTGCGTTCAAATTCGGTCGATATTCACCTTAACGTCACCCAGTTTGTAGTTCAAAAACTGAATGTGGGGTCGCTTAAATTTATGAAATGGTCTATTCGTTGGCGACTGTAATAAGCGACTTTATGACGTCATACTTAGCGGCTGTTTACTTATGTCATCTGTTGGTATAGTCAAAAAGTTCGTACATGACGTCATAGTTCGCGACTAACCGCTTCAGGCTTGGCGACTGCTACAAGGCAGTTAAGAAGTAGTACTGTCAGTCGCTTATTTGAAATTGAGTGATTTTTCTATGGAAAGCTAAAAAAAGGTTGAGTAATATATTTGTTATACATAATAATAAGGTTAGTACAATATTATCTAAATAAATTTCGCATTCTTTTAAATAAATTGTTATTAAATATATAATTTAAGAGACACAATTTTTTGCTCCATCGACCTCCTACCCTCAATCAGTAACTTAGTCTATGCCTCAATCTCACCCTCACGTTCACGTGCACTCATTATGATTACAAAATTACAAACGGATTGCAAAACAAAATTCAAAAATTGACAATTTTTTGACAAATTAATATCAAAAAGCTGACATAAATAATGAGTACCAACACAATAGTATATTGTACAACAAGAGTGGATGTGATACCTATATCGCACGAGAATGAGTTTGCAGTCACGACCTCATAGGGGTAGTGTCTGCAAACGTTCGCGTGCGATATAAGCAATCCACTCGAGTTGTACAGCCTATTTTTTCTACGATCAAATGCCCTGTTCACACGTTGCTACTTTGAAGACGCATACGTGCTACTGTAGCATGAAAAGAAATTCAAATCGAAACAATTACCGCAAAAAATCGCTATCTACACACACAACGATTAACGATGTGAAATTATCAACGAGTAGTTCTTGATACTTTGATGCTACAAATTAGCAGCGCTGCTATTTGACAAGCGACTCAGATTTTTTCTTGCTACAGTAGCACGAATGTGTCTTCAAAGTAGCAACGTGTGAACAGGGCAAAACAACGAAATATAGTTTTTGCAATAAATGCACTCAATATGATGCCAAAAATGATTTAAAAGTAGGGTTACGTCCATTATTTTTTGACATTATGACATTTGAATAGGTAATTCTTGCCAACGTAAAAACTCTAAATTTTATTTGCTTTTGTAGCAATAAAATCATGCTTTTAAACATAATTAATTATTAAATAACAGTTGATTTATAAAAATAATAATATTTATAATAATAAAAACGTAATTTGCACGCATTAATAATTTTTTGACGTATTTGACCTTGAATTTCATATCCACACCTGGTGTGGATATGACATCTCTATCCACACATGATAGTATGAAGATATGTTACCAATATCCAGTAGGGAGTAGAAAAAATAATTTTTATACCAACATAAAAAAATTAGTTTCCCAAGATTTTGACTCAAAATTTGACTTGATTGACTTAGCGACTGAGACAACAGACGACCGGTCGCTAAGAATGGGGGCTTAAAGTGGTGCTAGTGTTCCAGACCCAAGAACTAAAATTTTTACCCCTCCATATATTTGACGTTTTAAATATCAGATGTTTGTATTTTGAATTTTTAAATTTATAATATACCATGAATTATAATTACATTCCATTATTAATTTCTATTTACTATCACCGTGCGTTTACAATACTTGTTTACATTATTTGACATTTGACACGTGTGATATGACACATTGTGTGTGCGTTCATATACGCCAAGACAACATCGCCCGCGGCGACATCTAGCGGATTTCAGTGTAAGAACGTCTGTGGTAAACAGCTGTCACGTTGAACGGCTGAGACCGGAATTTAATTATTTATCCAAAAATGAGTAAGAAACCTTACGCTCGGCACATGTGCAGTGTTTTGGGGTGCAAGAATAGTGCCGAAAAAAACCCGGAGCTGTCATTTTATTCATTTCTTGTTCGTGAGTGGGAAAAAGAACGGAAGGAAAAATGGATTCGGGTTTAAGTTTTCTTGTTATTTATCGGTTCAATTCTCTGACTTAAAATAAAGCATAATTAGGCCCCGGAAGCAAGGATTTATTGCGATTTTTAAAGTTTTTAAGGTAAAATATGTGGTTAGTTTCAAAACTGGTTATACTGAAAATTTACTGATAAAACGTTTGACTTACCGTTGTTATACATTTATGTAACGGAGATATCAATAAATAAATACATTTTTCATTAATATATGAACTTATACTGATTTTATTGTATTTTTGCTTAATTTATAGTTAGTTTGACACTTTGAGGTTAACCTACAAAAACTTCAATTTAATCCAAATATCTTGTTAAAGACACTCTTCCGCGCTCTAATTTTGTATTTTTAGGTCATATTGCAGCATAAAAAACCATATTCTAAAAAAACGCATTTTAAGCATGTAACCTATTCTACATTCCGTCCTAATGTTGTAGTTTCTGGTTACTCAAACCACCAGGTGTTTCTTTCAAAACAGCACCGCGCAATTCGCGATAATCAGGGTAAATGATTTCAGTCACTCCGCCTTCGGGCCACAACAAACGCTCGAAAACGTGAAAAATGACAAGTTTCCGGCTAAAACCCATGTAGTCCAGGCAATCTAGAGAAAAAAACCCTCTAACCTGGGCAAAATTGCTTCAGAAGCTTTCTTAACGGTTTTCGGCTCAGAAAATGTCACAGAATAACATATCCAAAATCTGCTAAAATCGGATCACGGGAACACCCCCAAAAATGGGTTCAAAAATTAAAAATGGCCGACATTTTTAGTTTTTTAGCTTTATCTTGTATGTGGATAATACTACGAGAAAACTGTTACCTACTACATTGTAGAGCATAAAATTCTCTACAAAAAGATGCCAACAATTTTTTTTTAACTATTACAGTTTATGAGAAAATCGTGAAAATAAATTTGGTTAATTTCTAATGATTTTAAATCAAGTCGTAATTTTGTCTTATCACACAAATATTGCTCTAATTTTTTAACGGATAATAATATCGATTTGCGGTTGCCAGCATTCGATTTCTAAAGCTTTTTTCTATAAGAGACATAATTTTTTAAAATTTTGGGACAACACTTAAGGCACAGGTGCGATTTATTTGCCGAGGTGAGAAAAACAAATGCCTGTATTTTTTGTATTTAATTAACTGTCGTTTCTAAACGGGTTAAGACATTGACTTGCGGTTTGCGGCATGCGATTCCTTGGAAAATTCTCTATTTGATGCATTATTTGATAAAAATTCTGGACCTTTATTTAAACTGTAATTTAATTTTTTATTCAGAGAGAAAATTGAGAAATTTAAGTTTTATTAATATAACTAGTGTTTAGTTAACTGTCGTTTCTAAACGGATTAAGATATCGACTTGCGGATTGCGGCATTCGATTTTTCGGTCATTTCTGTATCAGAAATGTTATATTAATTTTTGTTTTGAGCATGAGTTAAACTGAAATGTAATGATTTTCTTAAATACAAAATACAGAAATTTGGTTAATATTTTTCTTGCTTGTGTTTCATTTTTGGTCATTTGTGAACGGAATACAATATTGACTTCTAGTTTCCAGCATTCGATTCTCTGATCCTTTTTGTACTAGATGCCGAAAACCGCAAATCGAAATTTTATTCCGTTAAGAAATTACAGTGCGAATAAGCGGAATTGAAAATTAATTTCAAAATGACAGAATTGATAGTTTACAAAAAATTAAAAAATACGCTTTATAAATAGATATAATACTTTCTCTTAGCAAATAAATTACTTTTATTAAAATCTGATTTACAACAAATATCCAATATGACCAGAGGCGCCCTTAAATTTTTTTCAAGAGGTACACAGTACAAAACCATTTTATTAATTCCTATAACAAATTAATTACTTAGAAAAAAAATTTAAGGGCGCCTCTGGTCATATCTATATTTATATTATATTTATTTGCTAAAAGAAAGTATTATATCTATTTATAAAGCGTATTTTTTAATTTTTTGTAAACTATCAATTCTGTCATTTTGAAATTAATTTTCAATTCCGCTTATTCGCACTGTAATTTCTCAACGAAATAAAATTTCGATTTGCGGTTTTCGGCATCTAGTACAAAACGGATCAGAGAATCGAATGCTGGAAACTAGAAGTCAATATTGTATTCCGTTCACAAATGACCAAAAATGAAACACAAGCAAGAAAAATATTAACCAAATTTCTGTATTTTGTATTTAAGAAAATCATTACATTTCAGTTTAACTCATGCTCAAAACAAAAATTAATATAACATTTCTGATACAGAAATGACCGAAAAATCGAATGCCGCAATCCGCAAGTCGATATCTTAATCCGTTTAGAAACGACAGTTAACTAAACACTAGTTATATTAATAAAACTTAAATTTCTCAATTTTCTCTCTGAATAAAAAATTAAATTACAGTTTAAATAAAGGTCCAGAATTTTATCAAATAATGCATCAAATAGAGAATTTTCCAAGGAATCGCATGCCGCAAACCGCAAGTCAATATCTTAACCCGTTTAGAAACGACAGTTAATTAAACACAAAAAATACAGGCATTTGTTTTTCTCACCTCGGCAAATAAATCGCACCTGTGCCTTAAGTGTTGTCCCAAATTTTTTAGAAATTATGTGTCTTATAGAAAAAAGCTTTAGGAATCGAATGCTGGAAACCGCGAATCGATATTATTATCCGTTAAAAAATTAGAGCAATATTTGTGTGATAAGAGAAAATTACGACTTGATTTAAAATCATTAGAAATTAACCAAATTAATTTTCACGATTTTCTCATAAACCGTAATAGTTACAAAAAAAATTGTTGGCATCTTTTTGTAGAGAATTTTATGCTCTACAATTTAGTAGGTAACAGTTTTCTCGTAGTATTATCCACATACAAGATAAAGCTAAAAAACTAAAAATGTCGGCCATTTTTAATTTTCGAACCCATTTTTGGGGGTGTTCCCGTGATCCGATTTTAGCAGATTTTGGATATGTTATTCTGTGACATTTTCTGAGCCGAAAACCGTTTAGAAAGCTTCTGAAGCAATTTTGCCCAGGTCAAAACGTAAATTGCCTGGACTAATGCTACAACTTCGAAATTACAGCGGAATAACTTAGCGGCGATTCCGCTAGATGTCGCGTCATGCGCAATGATGGGATGTTGTCTTGGCGTATATCACATTTTTTGGGGCTGGAACACGGCTGCCATCTAGAATAGTTTAACCTGTAAGCGATGCTGTAAGCCCCCCATGGAGGTAGAAATTAATGGAGGGAGCATATGACCCATATATGTATTAGTGGTATATATTGCTCAAACTCCAATCTCCGTGGCATAAGGAAAGAAAGTTGAAAATATACTTTCATCTCTCTCTAGGACCCTAAGATCAGATATGCGCATGCTAGTAAACTTGGTATATTATTGGCGAATGAAGACGTAGTAGGAGTGTCGAATATGAGCGCAATAGAATGAAAATTTGAAATTAACTCAAGTTTAATGCGGAGAAAATGATTATCTTCTCTAAATTAAATCCATCAGAATACAAAAATTAATAACTACTAATTATTGAGAGCGTTTAAAAAAAACAGTCAAAGACACTGATTGTGGACAATAATTGAAATTGACACTGACAGTTAACAGACCACGCCAGAACCAACAGAATTAGCCAATAATAAAGCGAGAACACACGCATGCGTTCATCCAAGCTTTGGGCCGTGTGAGACAGACTTATGCAAGACCTGATATTTCCGTCTCTCTTTCATTCTGTTCAGCGAAGCTGTGTTGAAGATAGGAGTATTAGCAATATATACCACTAATACATAATGATATGACCGTAATATAGCCGAGGGGAATGATGCCAGGTGGGAAAGGACGCATGCTGGTGTTTGTCGCATTTAGGAGGGGATATTACCGTCAGAATTTAAATGTATGTCAGTTTTCAAATTCATTTATGAATCCATCGCTCTCAATAAATGTTCGTTATATCATATATTGTATGGAAAATAGATTCAAAATTAATAAAAGACGAATTTCAGTAACATTTTTGTCGACTATGAGAGTTATTGTCGCATAGTGGTGGGGGGTCACTGGCTTCACTGGCCTTGGAATACACTCCCTCCTTATTCTTCCTACCTCCATGAAGCCCCCATTAGAATAGGTCTCCTGAAATGGTTAGTTGTTAAAAAGTTCACTGGTAATTAATTAAATAACTGGATTTATTTTGAGATTTGAATTATACACAATTTACTTTGTCACAATAATTATGAATAACATTCAAGGCAAACAGCACTAATGCCTATGGCACACCGGTCGAGGAGCATCGAGTAACTCCTCGATGAAACGAAAGAACGCACCCGTCCACGATGGATTTCTATTTACTCGGTGACAAATACATCAAAGTTTTGCGCGAAATCAAATACAAAAGATAAGTCTGAAATGAGATACATTCGTTTCATCGAGGAACAACTCGATGAAAATAGCGGTGCCCCTATTTTTCGTCGAGGACGGGGTGCGTTCTATCGTTTCATCGAGGAGTTACTCGATGGTCCTCGACCGGTGTGCCATAGGCATAACTATGCAGTGCTGGTACTGCTTGCTATTTGTTGCGCGCAATGCTGCAAGTATCTGATCAGCTGATCCGTTCGTAAGTGATAAAAAAATTGCTGCTCGTGTATTTTTCTGAGGACCCATTCACAAAATTGATGTGTGCAAGATAGATCTACATGTTATAAATAATGTTTAACCTTTTATACATGGTATGGTATGGCTGTAATTTAACTGCAGGCTTGAAAATGTTGTAAAACATTTACAAATGTGCGAATATTTTATACAACGATTTGGAAAATAATGTGTCTTGTAAATTCATTGGGCTTGAACAGCGTTTCTTTAAGCTTCTCCATCGGTTAACACAATATCTTTATATTCGTTATTCCTAATGGTAGGCGTTATGAAAGGTTTTAACTTACTTATAAATATTTGATTTATCACCAAGTATTATTAATGTAAAAATTTAATTGAAACAATTCCACAATTGACTTAACTGTCAATTGACAAAAACAATTATTTCATAGGAATAATGCTACTGGCATAAATTAAGTATTACGTGGAACGACTCGTCAATTTACGGGGTTGCAAAAATGCTTTTTAAAAATGCGATTTCTAAAAAAAATGTTACGTATAAAGGACGTAAACCAGTGGCGCAGCCCCTCCCCTTGGCACATGCATTTATTTTACATTATATTCTTTACTTATAATAAAATGCAATATGTAAATTATAATTATATCAGAACAAGAATTTTTGCTGTTAGATTCAATAAAGAGGGCAATTTTTACTTTTCTTGTTGCTTACTACGTATAAGTTGAATGTAGTGTTTACTTCGTGTAATACTGTAATATTTGTAATTGATTGTGTTTGAGTTATACACTGGCGGAAAAAAATGAAACACTTGAAATTCGTAAAAATATCGACCATTTTCAAACTTCCATAAACTCGTGAGGTGTCCTTACTTCTTTAAAAATGAAATTGGATATTTCGTGTGAATAACTCAAATTGCCTAAAATACTTATTAGAAATTTTGAAGGAAAATTTCATTCGTGAAAAAAAAAACAATTTCGTCGAAAATCTGCCGACTTACGAGTCAAAAAACCACAAAATGCACTTTTTTCAAAAGCCCATAACTTTGTGCCAAATCGTCGTAGGAACTTCGTTCTTTGGGTCCTTGCACAGGTAATTGAACAAATTTCAATGCCTTTTCTGTGGATCGAGTCAACAAATTTTTTCCAACTCGATACACATGGCCAAAGTTGGACGTGTTTTACCCAAAAACGTGTTTTTTTTGTTCGAGTTTTGAAGGGTACGAAAAGAGATCATACTAATCTGAGTTTACCCCCTTAAAGTAGAGCCACTATGGGTTTTTCCCCGAAAAAAATCGTCTAATTTGGTTGAAAAGTGGCTGAGTTATGTGCGAAAAACCAAAAAATGCCCTTTTTTAAAAAAATCCATAACTTTGTGCCAAATCAACTCCGTACACATCCTCAAAGTTGGACATTTTAAAAATTAAAATTCTTTTTTGTACATGATTGCTAGAGGGGGGCGGAGGGGGTTGCGCTTAAGTTTGCATACATGACTTTAAAGTAGACATTTAAAAGTTTCTCGCCCTCGAAGATTCATCGATATCGATTGAAAATACACCGAGTTATGGCAGTTTGATAATGGTCGATATTTTTACGAATTTCAAGTGTTTCATTTTTTTTTCGCCAGTGTATTTTTGTTTTGGATCAAAACGATGAAAGTGACAATACGACAAAAATTTTAAAAAAAGTATTAAGTAATTTTGATTTTGTTAGCCCCCCCCTTGGAGAAATCCTGGCTGCGCCACTGACGTAAACCTTATATCCCTATAGAAAAGAATGTACCTACAAAAGTATTATTACGGATACTATCAATATTTTTTGTCGATATGTATCAGTATTTTTCGATATCAAACAATATTATATCTATATTTATCGTTATAAACCACTATTATTCGATATAAATCTATATGTCTCGTTTTTTATCGATATTATCGATTAGTATTGATATATTCTCTGATTTTATTAAAATATTTTCGTTTCAAGTAGAGGTTGAAATTTTATAAATAACACAAATTTTTAAAATTTTTGTAATCAAGACACTTTTGAAAAGCAAATCGTTTTATAGAAAAATTAATTACTTTGACACTACTTGTCATTTAGTGACATTTACAATTCGAGATTAAAAGTGCATTTATTATAAGTTATAGAAATAATACTTAATATATAACATCCTGTATATTTATAGTTATTTAACAAACTAGTGTGTTAATAAAGGCGATTAATAATTGAGACATTTTAACGAGAGAAGCGAACGCGTTAATTGTTGAGATTATTAATAGCCTATTAACACATGAGTTAGTTACAATATTTTTCCGTTGATCATACCTTTTTAATTTGAAAATTTTTTAAATTTTATTCCATAACAAATTATTCACCACAATTGTATCGACAACAATGGCCAACTCAACAACAACAATCGAACAATCAACTGTTTTCAGGGAGAAACGGGTGCAGTCAGTTCACTTAATATTGATTAGCAGTACTAAATCCCAAGATATTTTCGTTTTTAGAATGATGTTATTATTTTTATATTCATTATAACTCAATTCTACGTAAATATTATTTACCTAGAAGTGTGAAAATCATTTCTTTTAATTATGTTTTGCATTTTGATAAAACTTAGATCTGGTCAATATAATACAATATTACGTGTTCTGAACGCATCCAATAAATCGTTGATTAATAAAAAATCATGCATTTATAGAGGTCATTAATGTATGATTTTTTTACATTAATGATACTCATTAATAAACGATCAACGGAAAAAATATTTAAATATCTGAAAATATCGATATTTTGTTCATTTTTCCCCATCTCTACTGTACGGTAAGAAATTTTCGACCTAACTGGTTTCTGCTGTTCATCAGCTCTTTTGGAATTTGTTTGGAAGTATTGTCAATGCTAACATTCAAACGCAAATATTACTAATAATATACATGAAAAGATACTATTTTATATTTCGTTTAATATTAAGCTTTACAAATACAATGTAATTGAACCAAACAGGCTTTGATAATTTGTAGAATTGCCTCGGAAAGTTCTTCAGCTGAAAAAGGTTTGTCCAGTGGAGGTACATGGATGAACATTGTACGTTTATTGTCCATGTTTAGCGACTTATAAAAGATATATTCACATAGATATCTATAAAATAAAGATTCATATTTGTGTGTAAACATTTTGGAATATATTTTACCTTCCTGCGTCAGTAGAAATACACATTATAGGTCTTCCATAGATCGAATTGACAGTCTTACAGACTTCTTCAACATTAATTTGACAGTGTATGGTATCATCTCCTTCTTTTTTGGGGCAAACCTCCCCTGAAGGATGCTGATTGCCCAAGCAGTCGGTTTTTTGGTACCCACATCGTTTTGCCCGACTCTCAATTGTTATAAGCTTTGCTATACTCGACACGCCAACGTGGATCACTAGCTTAAAGGATAATTATTCAAGAAATGATTAAGAATGGCAGTCTAATACCTTTGGGTGATGCCTGGTCCAAAGGTGCTCGATTTTGGCGTCCACGTCAGTGTAGGTAACTGGCACTTCTTCGATTATTAGATTGATGTTTTCGTGACATTTGTTTGGGATTAGTTTGACTGCTTCCCAACTTGCGTTGATTTGGTGTTCGCCAAATGGACCAAATCCTGTTACAATTACTTTGTCTTTTTCCATTGCTTCTGGGTTACTTTATGCAGTAACCACAAGTGGAGTTAAATAATTTCAAGGTTTTGTGCAGTAATTAAGAACAATGTGATATGTGGAGTATAGATAACATTGTTTACGGATGTTTACGTATGCTTGATTTTATTTTAGGTTTTAAGAGCAAATACATGCTTATTTCTTTGCAAAAAGGTTTCTTTACTTTTAAATGTACTTGTATTGGTTTTTTTTATTAGTTGACACGAACATTGTTTACATTGCAACTACGCGCTTTCTATAATTTTAGAATTTCTCTGTGTAAACGATGCTCGTATACAGCTGGTACGTAAATTCTGCGATAAATATTTTCTTCAGCAATTCTAAATAGGTATTAATAGTATACCTACTTAATTATTTGTTTTATGAACTGAATTATTTTAAGATTTTATTCAATTTTGACGTTTTAAACTGTAATAATAATTAACTCCATAGCAATAACTTTGTATAATTTATTTACTTGTGATTTTAATTTTTTTAAATCACTTAACACATTTTATAAAAAACAAATAAGATGAGTAGTGGTGAATTAAACTAATAAGATAATAAGGATGAATGTAATAACCTAATATTTTATATGTTTCATGTAAATAATAGTGTAGACGTTTTTTGTTAATAAAAACCTTATCTAGGTCTATTATAGTCTAGTTTCATTACAGTTGACATAAAAACACATTCATGAATAAAATGTTTCATATTTATGGTCGTGGGAAAAATAGTGTACACAACTCAGTTGGAATGATTATTTTGTACTAGTAATTATGTGTGTCGACTATTCACTACTAAATTTTGAGTGACTATTTGACAAATTAACATTTTATACGTAATCTATATTTCCATTTTTAGTCCACAATTTATATCTCTGATTATTGTTTGAAGTTCTAGGACATTTTTCACTTAAAATTCATTATTTTATTTTTAAAAAACACCAAAACACAATTGACTTTGACGTCTAAATTTTATCAAAATATTTGTTTTCTGAAATCATGGACCATTTGCAACACTCTTAAAAAGACAGTCAGGAAATTATAGTTGGTTACCATTTGTTATTACGTAAATTTTAAATGATTATTTATGACATGACAGTGACAATAAAATAAAATATCATTTATATCTTCTTCTGCAGTTTAAATAAAATGACTAAAATATAATGTTGAATTGTCCTTCATTCTTGATAAATTGACTTTTTTATTTCAATTTAAGCCTCATTCCCACCTCTATCATAGTCGTAGTCGTAAGTCGTAGTCGTAGTCGTAAGGAAAACCGATCGTTCCCAGCTCTTATCATAAGGGTAATGTTTTGTTCACAACTAAACTAATAAATGAGTCAAATACATTTCAAATAATTGATAATTAAATTTTACTGTTATATCGGAAACAATACTAATTTGCCCAGGAAGAAAATTATAGTATTAGGACAAATAATAAAAAATAAATGTATACATAAAATGTATTCAATTGCATGTGAACATACCATGATTTTTAAAAATGTGTAATAAGATATATGAAATAAATCATAGTAATATTGAATTACCTTAAAAGCTATAAAACATTCAGAAATATTTAAAATAATATTATTTTTATTCATATTTATATTTCTATAACCTTTCTTTCGACGAGTAGTGCAGTGACAGTAGTGAAACCAGCAGCACTACATATCTCCATCTCTTTCTATTTATGATTACGACAAAATGTTTGGCAGAGCCAAATCCTTACGACTACGACTAACGACTAACGACTAACGACTTGCGACTACGACAAGAGGTGGAAACGCTGTAACGTTGTTTCGTATGTCAAACTCTCAAGGTTACGACTAAAGACTTATGACTACGACTATGATAGAGGTGGGAATGTGGCTTTACGGAACACGCTGTATATAATATGGGACGTATGTCTATATTTGAATACGTGTATTTAAAATTGGTTGCTTCTGTTTTAAATTTATGTTTATTTAATTAGCATTGCATTTTTAAGATTCAATAATAAATTTAATTGGCGATTAAAGCCAACTTCATACATGTACATTCCGAGATAATAAATTACATGTGGCAATAAAAAAATACCGCCTCCAAATATTTTTCTCTGTCAAGTTCATCGTTCAAAGACATAGGAGCAAAAAACAATAAACAACAAAACTTTAACATTTTATTACAAAAATATCCATCAAAAACAATTATTTTTAAAGAGGTTATCAAAAATACAACGTCTGTAAAAAAAACTTTATTCAGTGATCCTTCACCTAATAATAAAACAAAATGGCAATCATAACATATTCTTAAATAGTCACTTTCCAAGCTTCTTTTTTAGGTTCTCAGCGAGTTTATCCATAAACTCAAAAGTTTCCAAATAATCAGACCGTTTGACTCCGTTCATTCCCTTGATACAAATCGCCAAATCTTTAGTCATGAATCCAGATTCGATGGTTTCGATGCAGACAGCTTCCAGATTTTCCGCGAACTTTTTCAACGCATCATTGTTGTCAAGCTTGGCTCGGTGAAGCAAGCCTTTTGTCCAAGCAAAAATAGAAGCAATAGGGTTTGTAGAGGTTTCTTTTCCTTGTTGGTACATCCTATAATGTCTTGTTACAGTCCCATGAGCTGCTTCACTTTCAACAGTTTTTCCATCTGGACAAATTAAGACAGAAGTCATCAAGCCTAAAGAACCATAACCTTGTGCGACAGAATCTGATTGGACATCACCATCGTAGTTTTTGCAAGCCCAAACAAAACCGCCTTCACTTTTCATGGCGTAAGCCACCATATCATCGATTAATCGATGTTCGTACCAAATATTTTTAGCCTCAAATTTGGTCTTGTATTCCCTTTCGTAGATATCTTGGAAGATATCTTTGAATCGGCCATCGTACTTTTTAAGAATAGTGTTTTTGGTGCTTAAGTATAACGGGTAGTTACGACTTAAAGCGTATTGGAATGACGAATGAGCAAACGCAGTAATAGATTCGTCGGTGTTAAACATTCCTAAAGCTACTCCAGCCCCTTTGAATTCGTGAACTGTATGTTTGACAGGTTCTCCACCTGCAGGTGTGTAGACTAATTCTAGTTTTCCTGCTCCTGGTACAACAAAATCCGTAGCTTTGTATTGGTCGGCGTGAGCATGACGCCCAATGATAATCGGTTTCTCCCAACAAGTGACCAATCGTGGAATGTTTTTGCAAATAATCGCTTCGCGGAATACAGTGCCACCTAGTATGTTTCTGATAGTACCGTTCGGGCTCTTCCACATCTCTCGCAGCTTGAATTCTTCTACTCGTTTTTCGTCGGGCGTGATTGTCGCACATTTGATTCCCACGTTGTATTTTTTGACAGCTTCGGCGCATTCTATTGTGACTTTGTCGTCTGTTTTGTCACGATTCTCGATGCCTAAGTCGTAAACGTGCAGGTCTATGTCCAGGAATGGAAGGATTAGTTTGTCTTTGATTGAGTCCCAGATGATTCGCGTCATCTCGTCGCCGAGAATGTCGACTACTGGACCTGCCTTGATTTTTGACATCTTTGTTTCTGGAAAGAAAATTGTAGTTAATATTTATAATCATAATATTTTAGAAGGGAATCATTTGCAATCAAATATAAGATACTTCTTATGCATGGTCTATAACGCTTTGTGAATCCTGTTCACAATTTCAACATTTCTGGCTATACATACATATTAGAATGTCATAGTATTTGACCTACTGATCAGGGAACAAAATAGATATTTTGTGTACAAACGAACTCCGAAATTGCATTTTGATAATAATTTAATTTAAAATTGGTTTTTATATTTTTTTCTTTAACATCAGTTATAGAAAAAAATTGAATTTTATACGACGATAAAATTAAATTATCGGCTCGAGAAAAATAATTCACTTGCTTTTTCGTTAGAGAAAATAAGAGTTAATTTCTGCATTTTAATAGTCAAGATTCTTACTTTATTAATGCATGTATTGTCATCCATCACTACGATTTATTTATTTTATGTTTTTGTTTTTGATTATGAGGTCATATGTTGTTATGGAAGTTGTTTATTGTAGTTACTGAAATATATATTTAATTTTAAGACTTCAAATATTATTATTTTATTTATACAATATAATTTAGTAAATATTTATACTGAAATATTTACATTTGGTGACCAATATTGTCTATCCATCAAATAAAATAAATGAGAAGATGGTGAGGGTAAATTATTGGAAATTGAATGTAAAAATCTGCTGTGTCCACCACAGTACTTCCCCGACTATATGTTTTAATAACTTACTTTCGTAACGCCTTTAATTTTATTCTTTATTCAGCAAAATTTAAATAAATTTATCTTTTTTCCAAACTATTTAAGTTAATACCAACTTCGGCATAATTTAAATAACACGTAAAAAATCTGATACTTATTCACTAAAAACTCACTCTCGACAATTTTAACCTGTCACAATACCTTATACCCTTATAGAATATAATGCATTTTAGTTTTATGTTGTTATTGATTCTTCGACTAATTTTTTCCCCCCAGAGAACTTTAATTTGATAATTTGAATAATGTATAATAAAAAAATTGGCAAGCATTAAATGTTATTTATATTTTTTTACTAGAATATTTTTCCCGCAACTTTTAATTTGATACCACACACGACAGTATTTTAATAAAAATAAAATAAGTTATGTTTATAAAGTTGGTACCATGGTTATATAAAAAAATTTGAATATTTTTTTGAGAAACAATTGAAAATCGCAATAATGTCATTTCTTATATTTTTACTAAACTTATCTCCCCGAGCGATTTAAATTGACACCAAACTCGGTATAAATAAAAAATTGACGAACATTTAAATGTTATTTTTGTTTTTCTACTAGAATTCTTTTTCCCAAGAGCTTTAATTTGATACCACACACGATAGTATTTTGATAAAAATAAAAAAGTTATGTTTATAAAGTTGGTACCACTGGTTGAATAAAGCTCATTAACGAACTTGAAGTCAGATTTTGGCTCAAGATCTTAAATATAAAATTTCAGTCCAAAATTCCAACGCGTTTTTAAGTTATGCAACATCCGGACAGACCGACAGACTAACAGACCGACTTTTTTTTAAATTATGTTTTTTGAGTTTAGTAGGGTCTAAAACGTGAAGATTCACCAAAATATCGAACTGTCAAAAAATCACGATTACAATACTTCCCTCTATTACATAGATCGGGGAAGTAAAAAAGAGTTTTTCTACAATCGATATATAAAGTTGATATTTACATCGTCACTATGGTTTCTATATGACATACTTTAAGGCATTGAGTGCTTAAAAACGATGCTCATTACTCTTTTAAGCACTGAATGCTTTAAAGAAATGTCTCTTATATTTAAAAAAAAAACAAATATAAACATTTTAATGTTTATTATAAATATTAATTGTACAATTTTTCAAATTACAAATTTCTATAGTTGATGAAGCTGCTGCTGCCGTTGTCTTTTGAACATTTTGATTTTCTCCCACAATTTCAATATTTGAAGATGCTGAACACACTGATGAGTTTGGAAACCAGGGAGTACTGTTTTCAGAAATATTTTCATCTTCAATTCTTGGTTTTTTCGGCAAGTGTTTTTCGCCTAGAATACTTATATTTACATCCTTACCGTTATTAGCGGATGTATTTTTATTTACACCGAGAATTTTTTCCGAAATCATCTTCTTATTTTCTATTGAACTTTCTACGTATCCTTCTGCGACGGAAGTTGAACGCCATCCACCATGCCTTTTCAGTATGGACATGCTAACCCTAGCATCGGCCAATAAAGATGCTGATGATCGTCTTAAACAATGGCCAGTATATTCACTGGCATTAGGAAGGCTCAGATAATTAGCAATTTTTTTAGGTATTGCCCCCATAGTATTGATGCCGACAGGTTGGCTAGAGCATTTAGAATTTCTGTATGACACGAAAAATCTTCCATGATTTGCATGAGACGGACGCAAAGTTGAGTATTTTCTAAATATATCTAAAAAATTGATTCCATCAATACTACCTTCTGTTACTGTAAACAGTCTAGAAATTTTTGTTTTTGTGTTCGGAATATTAATTTTGATAAACGATGAAGCATCTACAATAATTATCTTCTAACTGCATGAAAGTAAGTTCCTCCCTCCGACAAGCTCCAGACAAACCAACAATTAAAACTACCTGAAATATGAATTAGGTATATATAAGTAATGCAATGAAAAATAATATGACGTTTCATCATACTTTCATCATTAAGTAGCATCCATCATCGGCCTCCTTCAAGAACCTTTCAATTTCCTGTCTTGAAAATATTCGTGATTTTTTAGGCCTGTAACCTTCTGATTGTCTCTTCAAAAATGCAATGACATTAGTATATTTACTTATGTCTGTATTCTATTTGATGTAAATCCTAATGGTATGTTTTAAATCTTCTAAGTCTTGTTTAAGTTGTTTTAATTCTTGATTTTCCGTAGAAAGGGATGCAAGATTTGAAATATTCAATATTATGTCTGCTATTTCGGCTTTTTCATCAAGAGAGATATTTATTTTTGAGGCCAAAATTACTTGTACATTAGAAGGAAGTTTTTGAAGAAAAATCTCTTCTAGAATCAAATCATCTAATAATTTGTGTCCACTTAATTGTCGAAGATGACGTAAAAGTTGAGTCGGTTTTCTGTCACCCAATTCGGAATAGGTAAATAATTGTTGAATTTTTTCTTTATCTGAAGGAGAAGTTCGTTGAATAAGTGCATTTTTGAGACAAGTATATGGAAATTCTTCTGGTGGTGATAATATCAAATCTCTAACTTCAGCAGCGTTTTGAGGTCCCAATGAAGCCACAACTTTATTGAAACGTGCAACTTCTGACGAAATTCTATAGGATGAAAAAGCTACTTCTACTTGCGCAAACCATAACTCCGGAATCTTGAAAGAATTACTGTTGAGCGCTGAAACTTCAGGAACCATACAAAGTTCAGGAACAATTCCTGGATCCACCATCATCGAAGCAACAATCGATCACGTCGGGGTCACCAAATGTAAATATTTCAGTATAAATATTTACTAAATTATATTGTATAAATAAAATAATAATATTTGAAGTCTTAAAATTGAATATATATTTCAGTAACTACAATAAACAACTTCCATAACAACATATGACCTCATAATCAAAAACATAAAAACATAAAATAAATAAATCGTAGTGATGGATGACACATAAAGTAAGAAGGTAATATAGAGTCACAGGTTGCCCAGGAAAACGTACAGCACGTGACGTCATGAAAATAGTTCTGCCACAGAACACCGCAGTGCTAGTGTACACTATTATATTGCATTTCAAATTAACTATGAAGGAAATTCAATATACATTTCAAAATAAAATTGAAAGTAATAAAATATTTAAGTTACTCACGAAAATAAATATTTTTGACAGATATTGTTTCTACCTTTTAATCCATTAATCATCGACATAATCAACATGGTCTTTTTACATAAAACTTGATTGAAAGATTAGATTCATAAGCGACAGCTGAGTAAGATAACGAGATTTAAGAAGTAAGAAGAGTTTATAATATTGTTGATTTTCTATTTCTTTAAGATTTTCGTTAGCCTTTTTATAAAGTCAGGTACCTAATACATTAATATTTAAATTTACCCTAATTTTATTGTTATTTTTATTTTTATAAAGTTAATGAAATGGTAAAGACATGGTACTTTTTATTGGTAACTACACTGCCCTGTGTGAAATGTCGATTATTGCATAGATGACCTCAATATTGAACACATTTTATTCGACAAATTTTCACTTTGAAAGACCACATTCATGCCTTTAATAATTAAACGATAGAAAAATCTGCAGAAAAACATGAACGACAGCTGAAAAGTGAAGAGATTATGGATAAACGGTATTAAAGAAACGCTTCATAATTAAACGATAGAAAGATCTGCAGAAAAACATAAACGACAGCTGAAGAGTGAGATAATGAGATTTAAGAAGAAAGAAGAGTTTATAATATTGTTGATTTTTTATTTCTTCAAGATTTTCGTTGCCTTTTTTGTAAATCCCGGTAATTCATTGATATTTAAATTTTTCCATAATTTTACTGTTATTTTTATTTTTAGAAAATAATGAAATGGTAAAGACATACTAATTATAAAGATGATTTCTTTTGGTAATAAATCCGTGCTTAATATTATTATAAGGTATCTTGTTAGTTTCTATTTTCTGTATAACTTTGAAATAATAATAATTCATGAATAGAGATATCTTTATAATTAATATTTGAATAATTATAATAGTTTATAATTCGTCTAGTTTTAAGAACCACAGTTTAAGAATACCTTTAAATAAGTTAAATCGTTTTATAACATGTATTATATTGAAAGAAATATTTGGGTAATTTCATCTCAATAGTTTGTTGCTCTTTTATTGCTTTGTACGTATGTGTTTGTAAAATAATATTTTGAAATATAAGTATATATTTTCAAATACCTTCTTTTATTTTATAATTTAATTTAAAAATATTTAAGTATACAAAATAAATTTGGGCATCATAATCATGTTAGCCTTGGTTAGTTCTGCCACAGGACACCGCAGTGCTAGTGTCGAGCTTGTTTCCATCAGTTTCCACGGTACTTGGTACTCTATATTACCTTCTTACTTTATGGGATGACAATACATGCAATTAAATTTTGTTTGATATAACCGATTTTTTACGATGTTCTGAAGACCAAAATAAATATTTTAAAATTGAATAGAGATTTAATTCCAGTTTCACTAATTAATTACCAGCAGACTATTAGGTATTTCCAGAATATCGTCGTGTGGCACTCAAGGGACATTTCAAATATGAGTTCATAGATTTCAAAACCAAAGTCATAATCTTGAATATTGTAATATCCTATTTTGCTTTGAATTACATAGCTAGTGTATAGCCAAGTATTTGAATAATACTACTTATCTATTCAATTTACAATCTGTGTATATTTAATAAAAGTGGTTTACCCTTTTGTACTCAATGAAATAACAAAAGAAATTAATGAATTGTAAAATATAAGTTACATTTGATATTCATGTATCAACGATAATAGTAAGTAGGTACAGCTAATGGCTTCAAATTGTACGCTTAAAATAATCTTAATAAAAAACGACCTAAAACTAAAATACACAGATGTAACGACAAGATTTCTATTTTATTATAGAAAATCCCTCTTTCATTCATTAATAATAATATTTTTCTTGTGATGTTATGAAATAATAATTATCGCGTAAACAAAACTTGCAGTAAGTTAATACAACTCAAAAACACTTAATAGTGATATGCAAGTAAGATAAAAGGAATTGCATCAATTAATGATAGCACAAAATAGAAAATATAAACATTCATGAAACCTAGATAAAAATTTTCTTATTCGGTTCACATTTGCATTTGCAATTGAATCATTATACAGATGGAAATACAAATTGGAAACACCGTTTTTCTCGAAAGTTATAAAATAAATAGGTACAGAAAAAAATGTTCAGATAAGGTGTTAGTAATTCTAATAAGCTAATAGAATCTGTATAAAGGTTAAAAAATATTTGTAGATAGTATACTAATTTTGTACTTTTCCTGTAGGTATATCATGTATATTTTTACACTAATTGATAGAAATTAATTTTTGCTTTAACAGTATAACAGTATAAGGGATTTCCCTTTTAACATTGAGATATTAAAAAATCTGATGTGGCCAGCACAAGACCTCCCGCCATACTCTACTCTTACTACTATACAAATATATAGATACTTACAAATATATTTTAGTCATTTATAGTCAGTTGCACCGCCTCAACTTAAATTTTCAGTTTTCCTTAAATGAACAATATCGCAAATCAAAATCAAATTGTCAAACGTAGAAATAACCTTGCTGTCATGAGTTCGTTTCGATATTTTTCATTTAAGTGACACTTAAGATTTAAGTGGTAGCAGTGCAAATGGCCATTTTAGTCAACTGTAGAAGAAGATAAATAATTTCTGTGTTATTAATGTCACTGTCACTATCAAAGTTTACTCTTCTAACCTTGACAGTAACATTTTTCTTTTTTCTTTAATATTTTAAAAAACTATCAAGGTTAGAAGAGAAAACTTTTATACTATTATAAAGCAAAAAAAATTAATGTTACAATATACAGGATGTACCATTTTAGAAAAGTACACAATTCATATCTATAAAAATTTATTTTTTATCAGATTTATACAGATTCTGTTAGCTTATTAGAAGTAGGTAGGTAGGTACTAAAACATACCTGAACACTTTTTCCGTACCTATCTATTATAACTTCCTCATTCATATAATAAGCATTTAGTTTGAAGGGTGCATTTATATTTAATTTTGAGAAACATAGCATTCATATAATAATGTAAAGTACGAGTGTAACTTTAGTTAGTTTGGTGTTTTCAAACTTTGGTTCTTCAAAGTGAGAAGTATGAATGTTTACGTTTAAGAATGTTTAAATTAATGTAACTATACGAGCATCCACAATTTTCACTTTCTAGCATTAAAGTTAAACTTTGAAACCTCCAAACTTTAAGTTTATGTTTACCATATTTACTAATGCTATTTTAAGTTCATTATGTGAATGCTGTGTTTCTTAAACTTAAAAATAAATGTGAACGTTCACATACGCATTTAATTTTAAGGTTTACATTTATGTTTACGTTTAAGAAAGTTTGAATACATCTAAATAAATACGAGGATTCACAGTACTTGAAAGTGGGACGTGTGAATGCTTGTATTTAGTTATATTAATTTAAATTTCTTAAACGTAAACATAAATATAAACCTAGAAACTAAATGCTTATGTAAATGAGGCTTAAATCTTAAAACAACATGCTTATGTGAATATATTTTAAGTAAAACATAACTAGGTGATAAGCATTCCTATTTTACATGTAGGTACAGCTATTTCAACACAACATTTCAATTTTTATTCAATGTATCCATTTACACTCGTAACAGAACATTATTTCAAACATTCCTATTTTACATGTTCAAGTTCAGCTAGGTATTTCCCAATTTACTTCAATCTTGTAATCTCACCAATCCATATTTCCGTTCACAACTAGTAAACTAGCCATCAAAAAACACCCTATTCTTTCTCAATTCATGTTAAATCAATCACCATTTTATAGATAACAATAAAATCTACGTACCAGTAGTAAATAAGTAATAAAAAGTGTTAAAATATTCCCGATACCGTGAAGGACACTTCAGAACACTGTGCGACAATGACTAGCAAAATAAACTTCGTGGCGTATATAGAAAATAAAAGTAGAGGGGGCATGTGATGTAACGACATATACGTTGGTAGATCGAAGACTTTGAACTTTGAAAAAGAAATCAGTTGAAAAAGATATCAGAGATATTATAATAATTAAATAGATTTGTATATCTAACCTAAAATCTACAACATTTGAAGGTTACCTACCTTTATTTGTGTACTCTTTTTTTGTACCGCCTTCATTGTCTTGAGAATTTGAATATTTATATTGTATTTTAATGTTTTTGCATCCTTCCATTTTTGAATATCAAAACACTAGTTTTAATAATCTGACACTTTTGACGTTAATGTTTGTATTTCCCGCCTGTACAATTGTTTGAGACTTATTTACAGGTATCTGCTTCAAGTACATCTACTATAGCATAGATTTCTCTAGTGTGTCGGTACGAAAATCAGGAAATTAGTTTTTCCTAATTATTTGTCTGTTTTTTGATACCAGTTTTATTTTTAGTTATTTGTTGTTATGCTGCATGATTATCTATGTATTATTTTTAAATGCACAATCGCATTTTGATAAGGGTTCAAAACAAATTTACAAAATATTTTGCATGCAAAAATATGTTGCATCACTTTTAGCAGTTCAATGACTTACCTAATTGTTTTTTCACTAAATATTCATAAGTTATATCCCGAGTGCTATGAATTTAATCGATAAATTTGACATGTCTGGCTTATGAAATAAATTTTGCTTAAAAAGTGTTTGAGTACATAATAATTTGAAAAAAACCCGAGACCGCAGGTCGAGGGATTTTATCTAAAATTATTATGTACGATAACACTTTTTTAAAAGCAAAATTTTTTGAATAAGCCAGACGTCAAATTTTTCGATTCAATTCTTTAGCACGAGGGGTATATGTTAAGATTATTTCATGAATTCATAGTTTTATGTGTACTTACAGTATTAATAGGAAGATTTTCTGCAATCATACGTTGATTCTGACATCCATCTGACATCTGACAAATTTTGTTGTTATGCGTAACCATTGCAACAATAGCAAATCGTTTGTTATTTTTATACTTCTGTCAGATAAACGTCAAAAACTAATATATAAAATCTGCTTGAAATGAATAATTTGGCATGTTTAAAGATATAGAATATCAGAAAACATAAAAATCATGTAAGTATCTTGCTAAATATGCCTTCAAAAAGCTCAAAATTTGTTAGAAAAAGCTAGCTGCAATTTAATCGCGAATAAATAGCATGGTGCTATTTAATCACTTATTTAAATTGGAAAACAATGAAAAATAAGACAATCTGATTGGTCAAATTTATGATGAGTGAAATAATCACTTATAATACCATAGTCATAGTTATGTCGATTATTTTTCTAGTAGTGTTACGAATGTTTCTTGTGTTTGTATATGAATATTACGAGTGCGTAGCACGAGTGCGTAGCACGAGTAATATTCGCAAGCACAAGGTATGCATGAGTGTATTAGCACAGTATAAGCTCCTATTATACTGTGGTATTAGTACCTATATTACATAACACGAATTGTAAAAAGCACATTATACATGCGAGTGAAAAAGTTAAAAGTAACGTCACGAGCAACGTAATTCCTTTACAATTCGAGTTATGTACTATACTTTATCTACGACCACGGTAAAAGAGAAGTAGGTTGGGACACTTCCCTATAGTTACCATTATAAACTGCGGTCAAAAATTTTCTTCCAGAAATTAGCTCAATAGATGTCACTAGTGCATTACCCCTCTCGACTTATCAGCGTTTATCAAAGATATCTATGCACTAATTTGATTTTTATAAAAATTGAATGACAAATTTTCATATTTTGACATTTAGGCCCGGTTGTACAATTCGAGTTTAGTGTTAGCTTAAACATAAACTCAAGCTTAGTTAAACCGAGTTTTCCCAGCCAATCTCCAGCGTTAAAATAAAACAGTTAACCAATGAGATGCAACAATACAACAGAAAAACTTGGTAACCATGGTTTTGACATAAACGTAGTTTAAGCTGAGATTGAACAACCGGCCCTTAATGTCACACTTTGAATAAATGTTTCGTGCCCCAATGTACCTCTGGGTAGAATCCTGGTAACGAAAAATTCCCACTATTTTGTGTACCAAAATTCAGTGAAAGGTTGGAACAGTGGAGGCAAGCTGTATCACTGATAAATAAAATATTAAATAATGTATTTTTTATTCGATTATGTCAAAAAGTGACGTTTTTTGGTTAAGATATTCGGACGAAAAGCTAACCTTTTAGGTAGAGTATTAATATTTGTGCCGTTGCTAGGTGACCCACTTTTCGTCTTAGGCCGAGAAGTACTTTTCGTACGCAAACGCGTTTTTTTAAGCAAACTGACACAGTCGAATAATTTTTTGTTCTTTTTTGTTTCATTTGTCTGTTTCGCAGATAACTACAATTAGCAAACTAAACAAAAATTTAGAATAATTTATAATAAAATATTAATATTCTAGTTATTTTAAGTTCTCACTTACAATCGAATAAAAATAGTGTATGTTACACGGACGAAAAAGCTCTCGTACTCCTAAGGTTGCCGAACGAGGCTTTGCCTCGTTCGGCAATTTTCCATAGTCGTACGAGAACTTGCATTTTTCGTCCTTGTAACATAAATAACTATTTTATTATGCAGATTTGTTTCGAGTATAAAATTCCTCGTTTTTCACGTAGTGCAATCCCTACTTTTTTAATATCAGATGGTGATAATTTCAAGACACAATCAAAATTTATCATTGAAAAGAAAATCTGTTATTTGCTATGAGAGAAACTCAAAATTGTCCAAAAGTTCTAACAGTAATCTACGGTTCAGTAATCTTATATGTACTGATCAAAATCCTCCGATAGTGCCAGTCGCAGCTATTATTGATACAAATAATGATACTAATACTAATTTAGTCATGTTTAAGAAATTTGTCAAAAGTTTGACATTTTTATTGTCAGTTGTAATTAATGAGGTTATCAATAGATGCATCATCCCTCTTCTCATAGCACACTAGAGAGTGACTGTTTTTTTGCCACGCCGATAGCTCAAGTGTCCCAACCTAGCTGTCTAGTAACCGTGTCTACGACCATAAGATATAAGATAATAAATTAAAAATTTCTTGGGAACAGTAACGTAACAATATATGTATATTACATAACGTGTACAGTAAATCCTTGGGAACAGTAACGTAATTATATTATATACTGGCGGAAAAAAAAATGAAACACTTGAAATTCGTAAAAATATCGACTTCCACTTATTCCACTTATTTACTCAATGGTTTAAGTGACAGTTTAAGGATTAACTAAACTTTTACTTAAGTGGTAACTGTGCAACTGGCCCTAAGGGCCGGTTGTTCAATCTCAGCTTAAACTACGTTTATGCCAAAACCATGGTTACCAAGTTTTTCTGTTGTATTGTTGCATCTCATTGGTTAACTGTTTTATTTTAACGCTGGAGATTGGCTGGGAAAACGCGGTTTAACTAAGCTTGAGTTTATGTTTAAGCTAACACTAAACTCGAATTGTACAACCGGGCCTAATTCATTTTATTTTTCATGGCACTCTGTAAACAGCTCAAATTTATCAAATTTAATTTACGTTTATCTTGTGATAGGAACGTTTTATATTAATAAATAAGGGCTCTTTGGATGCAGTTTTTTATTCTGAACATCTTTTGTATTTACAGTTTGGCTTTGAAAGCAATAGGTAAAAACTTAGAGCAAAATTAAAATTTTAACATTGTATTTCCTATAGGTCAGAAAAAAATTCTACACCCGGTATATATACACGGTGTTTTATTTCCCCTCAAATTCATTGAACCCGTGTTGCAGCATTTTTGGCTGGGTTCCACGGTTTCTGAGATATTAAGCTGGAAAGTTTTCAAAAAAACACATTTCGAGATTCAAATTTTTTCGCTTTCCCGCGCTGATAACTCGAAATATTGGGGTGGGAGAAAAAAACATTTCCTACAAAAGTTTCTTCTTTTGCGTAGAACACGTTGCCAAAATAAAAAAGTGGGGTTCCCATTTAAAAAAATCAAGTTTATCTCTATATGGACATGTTATACTTATGAAATGTAATTCGTCCTTTCCTTTCTTTTTCTATTTGATATGCTGTTTTTCGCGAGGTTGGATTAGAACAGCCCATAACGCAGCATAACCCCATATTTCATTACAAATAATTATTTTGTTAAACGAACGCTATAAAATGTAAACATGTAAATTTCATTCTCGGCTTATTAAAAATAATAATTTGTAAATAAATAAAGTAGTTTAAAACACACACGTATTCCACCCGTTTTTATTACAAGACCATAATATAAATTAGAGTAGATAAAGGAAAACTTTAACAGCAAGAGTGTAAAGTACTTTAATTTTTTACATTTTTTCTTTAAATTCGTTTTCACACATTTCTGCATCCACTTTGTGAAAAAAGTAGGATGAAAAACATTACATTTCATCGTCTTGTATTAATTCCTGTTCATTTTAAATCAAACCCTAATTTGCATACCTATTAATTTTACTATTTTATAATTTATAAAAATTTAAGATTAATTTTATATCTTCATGTTATTTTATATACATTGTAGTTGTTACTACGCATTATTAACCTCAAACAAGTATGTAAATATGTTATTTTTAAAAATAAATAATTATTATTAAATATAAAAGTTGTTATTATTTTATGTATTTAATTATTACTTCTTAAATCGCTTGATAAAATGAATTGGTCGCCGTCACATTTCAAATTTCCCGCGCGCTTCCCCCACCCAAAGAAGGACCATGTCATACTTGCGTCCGCCCCCACCTGGTTACACCCCCCGCGTCAACAATCGGGCTTAATGCTCTCTCCTTAGCAATTATTGTTTCCTCCAAGAGTCCAACGATACAGATAAGTGCACAGAATTGCAGTTATCGTAAAATTGTAAATTGCTTAGTAACGATTGAATCGTAGGCTACAGTTTTACGATTTTACGATATTATCGTAAAATTGCTTAGAATCGCACCATTAAGCAAACTGGTATAAAACAAAACTACAAAGATTAGATATTCATATTAAAAAATAAAATAGGCATGTTAATTTTTTTGCAAGACCTCATTGCCCACGCGGACAAATAATGCCCTTGTGTATAAATGCTCATGGGTATAAATGTTCATGCGGACATAATATCACAGGTATCTGTTTCAATATACCTCTACTATAGCATAGAATATGTCTTTCTAGTATATCTGTACGAAAATCGGGAAATTAGTATTCCTAATATATGTGTCTGTTTTTTGTTACCAGATTTATTTTTAGTTATTCGTTGTTATGCTGCATGTTTATCTATTATTTTTAAATGCACAATCGCATTTTGATAAGTTTTCATAACAAATTTACAAAATATTTTGCTTGAAAAAATATGTTGCATCACTTTTATCAGTTCAATGACTTAATTGTTTTTTTGCTAAATATTCTTTTGTATTTAAAATTGATATGAATTTTAATTAATTTAATAGAGAGTAAATATACAGGATATAATAAAGGTCAGGATAGTGTAATAAGTTATGATACTAATTTTTATTTTAAGGGCCTATTGCATGACAATAATATGCATTGAAAAACGAGTAATTTTTGTGAGGATCTCAATCTAATACTGTTATACATATGATGTTGAATTTTTGTATGTAGATTAAGGAAGAAAACTAAAAGTGCGGAATCTTCAAAATATTTAATTAATGTAATTAGTTTGGCTTTAATAATTATCCGAAATTCGGCGAAAATTGTACAAGTTTAGATATAATTTATGCCAATTCTGTTGATAAAATTATAATTTTATTGTTTTTCCGCCCTTTCTACATCTATGTTCTATTCATTTTATCTTGAAACTCAATGATAACAATGATAAATAATTATAATGCGCAATTCTATCTCACATGTGACAGGAAATCAGTTCTCATGACTGATTTTACTGGAAGTGGAAGTTATCTACAAATTATGTGGCGCGAAAATTGAATTGTGAATTTACAATATTAATTTTAGATTCTTCAGTTTCCTTATAAAAGTGAGTTAAAGTACCGGAAGTAGTAGATAATAATTCATTATTAACTGCTTCCCGTTTCTAAGCAAATACGTTATAGAAATACAACTTCTTGAGACAAAAAAGATAAATAATTGTGTGTTTCCATGGCTAGTCGCGGATAAAAATATTTATTCCGTCACTCTGACAGTTGACAGATTTGAAATAGTTGTTCTAATTGATTTATTGGACCATAAGAAGGATTTACTAATCAAAAAAATAAATTAATAATTATTTTATTTTCCTTCATTTCTTCCTAAGGTACATTTTATCGTAATTAATTGAATAAGTGTTTTTTTTTTTTATCTGACTAATTCATTTTATTTTTCATGGCACTCTGTAAACAGCTCAAATTTATCAAAACTGACCTCAGGATAGGTCAGGATAGTGTAATAAGTTATGATACTAATTTTTATTTTAAGGGCCTATTGCATGACAATAATATGCATTGAAAAACGAGTAATTTTTGTGAGGATCTCAATCTAATACTGTTATACATATGATGTTGAATTTTTGTATGTAGATTAAGGAAGAATACTAAAAGTGCGGAATCTTCAAAATATTTAATTAATGTAATTAGTTTGGCTTTAATAATTATCCGAAATTCGGCGAAAATTGTACAAGTTTAGATATAATTTATGCCAATTCTGTTGATAAAATTATAATTTTATTGTTTTTCCGCCCTTTCTACATCTATGTTCTATTCATTTTATCTTGAAACTCAATGATAACTTTTATAGTTCATTCATGAGATCCTCACGAAATTTTAGTGTTTAGTTTCTTTTTATCTCTAATTGTTGTCGGAACAATATATAGTTTGAATTTTTCAATTCAACAATGCTTTGTCGTTACTAATGTAAAATTTCAGATTTTTATTTTGAGCAATATAGCCAGAATCGTGAATTCTGATTCTTATTGCACTCAAGAAGTATAGCCCCTTAACACTAAGACTTTAATTATTTTAATTACAACTTTAAAAAGACTGGGTTGTTATAATTTGTACAATAATAAATTATACAGAATGTAAACTACCTAAAAGAGAGTAAAACATGTTGTTTTTCATTACCGAAAGCAAAAGTTCAAATTTGAGATATCAATTATTTTACTTTGAACAGAAAAAAAATTTATGCATGAAAAAGAAAAAAGATTTTCTCGGATAAGAAATACATTACAGTGGGCGCTCGGTTATGTGATGAGAATACTTCATTATATGAAAAACTAGCGTTTTACCCGTGCTTCGCTACGGTTTGTTTTAATTTGAAGACGTGGGGGGAAGGGATCCAAAATACCTTACTTTGAGCCCCACATACTCGGTTTTGATAGGAACTCTTATGAAGATTGCCTCTGATTAACACTTATTATTATCTTCACGTTTTAGACCCTACTGAACCCAAAAACCATAATTTTAAAAATAATCAGTTCGGTCTGTCTGTCTCTCCCTCTGTTTGTCGGTAAGCACAATAACTTGAGAACGCGTATGAATTTTCGACTCAAATTTTTAATTTGTTTATTTACAAAAAAAATAATTTTTAATTCTCGAATTTTAAACGTCGCACTTTGACATTGTCAGTTGTCACTTTGATATTGTCATCTGTCACTTTGACATTAACAGCTGTCACTTTAACACTGTCTGCCTATGTTATTGCAAAGCCTGTTATGAGTGCCACAGCAGATTTTTATTAAAGGTTAACGTGCGCTTTTGACACATGTACAAAAATCTCATTCTCCCGTGTGTAGTTTCCAATAACTACCATAACCATGAGCATAAAGTCTTCTTACTTTATGACCATAATGAGTACCCGTGAATTAACAGCTAGTACTTGTGCACTCTAGTGCTAGTAAAACCTTACACAAGGATTAATTTCTTGTATATCTTTTTCGATTACTCACAATATGCGGGTAAAAGGCGTGTTATGAATAGTTAAGTGCTAAAAATATAAAAGGCAAAAATCACCATCTCCTTATAAACCAATAAACATTTGAAAATTAAAATTGCACGATAAGATTACAAACCTTAATTTAATTACTCTTTCAGGGCTTCATATTTGTTAATCTTATTTTCAGTTTCTATTTAATTTATTTTAACTTATTTATTATACATTCTTATGAATAAATAATATCTATTTGACACATATATTTGACACATACATTTTTATAACTAAATCACGATAGTGTGACATGTTTTTATTTTCAATTTTTTATTTGTTTTCCAAAGCAACTTATAAACTAAAATTATTTTCCCCCAGAAAATTAAATTTCCCCCCTTAAGAAGCTGATTAGGACAAAATCCTGAAACATGGGTTTTAAATATTTCGATGCGCTACCATTGCATGTAAAAATCAAGTTGATATCTCGTCTGAGTTAAGAGATATTGAGAAATTCGTAAAAACGCATTTTATCCCCTTTTCCCCCTTTAGGGGGCGAATTTCAAAAAATCCCTTCTTAGTGAGCGCTTACATCATAAAGCGAATATACTGTCCAAATTTCACATTTTTAGGCTTACGGGTTTGGGCTGGGCGTTGTTGAGTCAGTCAGTCAGGACACTTTACTTTATATACAGGATGAGTCATCGAAATGCCCGTCGTCGATATCTACCTTGTCGTTAAAAATACAGCATAAATTTATTAACAGAATTTTTCGTCTACTCAAGGAGAATAACTTAAAATTATTTTCACATATACAGGGTGTTGCATAACGACTTGGCAATAATTGTTCGTCTTTTTTTAAATGAAACACCCTATATATTTTTATATATTTTGAATTGTATTTTATTTACCTATACGAAAATATAAGTTTCATTTTAGATTTCCGCGGCGTTGCCAAGTTATTCAATTTTTTCTCTTAAAAAAGCCGAATACACGTATTGTTTTATAAAGGCGTACTGAAGTTATTTTAATAGTAAAAATTATGAATTTTTTTTTCTGTACAGCTGTAACTATACTCTTTGTTCTGACATAACTTTTTTTAAATGTTATTATACAGGGTGTTCAATACAGAGAATCAAATTTACTCAATTTCAAATGGCTATAACTCGCCATTTTCAAATGGAACACCCTATATTTTATTATTCTGTTGTGTGTATTTTTGCATCTTCTTATGTTATAAAGAGTGTCCTATGCCTAAAAATATTAATTTAATTAATTTCGAAATTAATGTTTTTAGTCATACGACATCTTTTATAACATAAGAAGATGCAAAAATACACACAACAGAACAATAAAATATAGGGTGTTCCATTTGAAAATGACGAGTTATAGCCATTTGAAATTGAGTAAATTTGATTCTCTGTATTGAACATCCTGTATAATAACATTTAAAAAAAGTTATGTCAGATCAAAGAGTATAGTTACAGCTGTACAGAAAAAAAAATTCATAATTTTTACTATTAAAATAACTTCAGTACGCCTTTATAAAACAATACGTGTATTCGGCTTTTTTAAGAGAAAAAATTGAATAACTTGGCAACGCCGCGGAAATCTAAAATGAAACTTATATTTTCGTATAGGTAAATAAAATACAATTCAAAATATATAAAAATATATAGGGTGTTTCATTTAAAAAAAGACGAACAATTATTGCCAAGTTGTTATGCAACACCCTGTATATGTGAAAATAATTTTAAGTTATGCTCCTTGAGTAGACGAAAAATTCTGTTAATAAATTTATGCTGTATTTTTAACGACAAGGGAGATATCGACGACGGGCATTTCGATGACTCACCCTGTATATAGATTTGTATAACAAATACATTACATAATTTTTTTTTAAACATTCATATTATTCGTACTAATTTCATGGACAACAAGAACTATTCCCATATGATGAAGAAAGCAGAAGCATGTTTTGCGAATACATGCAAAACAGGGCCAATGATGACCAAAATTTTCTATAATCAATTTGCTTTTCTGACGAATGCACGTTCACATTACATAAATAGACCTAATCTACAAAATACGCGTTATTGGTCTACAGACAATCCAAGATTAAGAGTTGCAACTAGAACACAATATCCGCAAAAAATTAATATGTAGCTAGGCCGGAATTAAAGCATTTAGCTAATGTAAGAACATCATTTTACAATAGCATTATTAGGCCATTGTCTTGCCCAAAACGGTTCTATTTTTGAATATTTGTTGTAAATAATTCAACTTTAGGATTAATTATTATTAGATTTGTTTCTTAGGAATTACATAAATGTTAATTTGTTAATGTTAATTTGTTAATAAAGTTATGTTAAGCAAAAACAAACTGGTTTTTTAAACTTTTTTATTTATTTAATGTATTAGTTATACAAATCTAACCTAAAATCAATTTTAAACAAACTGCCTGTCACTTTGACAATTTTTATATTATGCATTTGTCACAATTGTTTTCTGAAATTCACGGCTAACCACTATTAAAAGAGCGATTTTATTAAATTTTAAAGTGGATTTTCACAACTATGAATTGCAAAAAAAATAATTTGTTTAATGATTTAGATGCAGAATTGTATTCTTTAAAACATGCAGTTGAAATTTTTTCGCTAAAATAATTTGGGGAGCAAGGGCAGGCAAAAAACTGATTTCCCATGTTAATCTCCTATGTACACTATGTTCCAAATGTTCTGCCCCAGAGATTGGAAAACCCCCGTTGATCCGCAACCATTGTAGCACCATTCGTCAAAGTATTAGAAATACGGCCTTCTTTGATCGTAGAAAAAGACAACAAGTGAAAGATAGAAACAGCAGCGGACTAACCCAGGTATAGGGTAAATAGTGTAGAACAATTATTGCTTTGGGCTAGGATTCAGTTCACTGTTAGAGAAGAACACATTCTCCATAATTTTATTTCTTAATATTTGGTCACCTGAGTATCAAACATATGAAAATTTTAATACATGTTGCAAGAATATAAATGTGTTGTATCATGTATTTTTTAACAATAACTTTATTGAGATTCATGGTCTGTTATAATTATTTCTTTCCAGTTTCTAAATTTTATTACTTATTTTTATGTTGTTTGTTTATATTGTTATTTATTAATTATTTTTAAATGTGTTGTATCAGTATCATAAGTTGGCAATCAATTTATGATAATAACTTCTTAAGTTGCATGTTGCGTTATTATTATGTTCAACTTTTGTCCATTCTCTATCTCTAGACAACAAAATAAAAAAGTAATTGTTCAATTAAAATTGTATCATTATGTGGATGGCATCTAATAAGATATTTTCCACTAACTTTGCTACACATGTCGATATTACGAAGTTTTTGATGTAAATACGCCGGCGTACACCGGCACGGTGCCTAAAGAAAAGCCACTTAAAATTAAGCGTTCATGCCGGCGCGTCGCCGCCGCCGGTTTATTTTTAACAATTCGCCGCCGCCACTATCAACCTCAACGCTGCACAAGTCAAATTGTGTGTTAATTAATGTAGGTACTGATTAAACATTCAAAGATTTACTGTGTATCGAGTTATGAAATAAAAAATCGTGTGGTGATCATTTTTTATAATCTTGTAATTTTGCCCGGAAATTATTGCTAAAACTGATACTTCGATTTTGTTCTATGTAACTTTTGTATCATACTGTCAGTGCCAATAATTATCTTATGTATTTAATATTAAATTTGGCAATAAGTTAATTTTATCATTTTAAGGCATTGTGGCATTTTTAGGATACAAAGTTTTATAAAATTGTGTATTTAAAATAATTTTTTCATTTCATAATAATGCAATTTTTGTTCAGAAATGTAATGAAGTGAACAAAATAAAACTATGGAAATTGTATTTCTAAACTGAAACAGAGCTCAAAGCAATTATTGTTCTACACTTTTGCTCTACCTGGCGTAATCCGCAATGATTCACCGAGAACTGCTTCTATCTTTCGCAAGCTGTCTTTTTCTACAACCTAAGAAGGCCGTATTTCTAATACTTTGACGAATGGTGCTACAATGGTTGCGGATCAACGGGGGTTTTCCAATCTCTGGGGCAGAACATTTGGAACATAGTGTACACCTTTACGACAGACACACTGTATAATTAATTTCATAAACTACTGCTGGTGTAATAGTATATTATTTAACGAGCATATAATATAACCATTATATGCGAGTCAAATACTATACTTTATCTGCAACTACTTGTAAATGAACTTGATATAAACTTACTTACATCTGTCATCGATTAACAAGCAACAATTATTACGCTTACTACAACTCTGAGAAAATGCTTGCTGGAATAATTTATTTACTTACAAAATTAATGTACAATTATAACAATTTGTGAAATTCATAAAAATATCAAAATTTACTGTTTTTAGCAATGGTAGAAACACACAATCGAGCAAGAAATATAATGACACCGTTCTTGCTGCTTCTCGTATCTCTGGAAGTGAACATATTATTTCACTACTTTCAATATTCATAATTTACCTTCTTTACGACAATACGATAGAATACGATACTATTTGTTGCAGTTGAATGGTTTGTTGTATCAATAAAACACACATAACCTAACTTATTATTTGTCATCGACCAACAAACTTCAGACAAATGCTTGCAACTCTAAGAAAATACTTGCTTGCTATTGGTTGAATCAAGCGTGGAATATGAAATTTCATATTACACGCTGTGTAATATGAGGCACATTTTGTATTTGGAGTTAGATATAAAATGAAGCTATTATTTAATAGTTGTAGATAAAATAATTTATCCCTAATATAAAATGACCCAATATTTTTATTCAATACAAATGTATGGTCTAATATTAAAATGATGGAAATCTATTGGTTTATGACAGGAAAGACAGGAAAGAATGAAGAAAATTTTTGTGATAGTACCTAGGGAAGGTATTTACACCACAAATAAAATAATTCTATTATATATTTCTATTTATATATTTTATTGTAAGAACCATGAAGAATATTACAATTTCGCATCTATTCCAATCTATTTATTTTACTTAATAAGTACCCAAGTAACAATGACTAACCGTCGACCAAAATATTACGTCACAATTTGGTCATATTTAACTCATAATATGACATCATATTTTGACATCTTAAGACGTTGGATCCACGTCTTCAAGTGAGGTTCTCTGGTCATATTTCAGTCATAATCTGACACCATATTTTGATTTCTTAAGACGTTGGATCCACGTCTTAAAGTTAGATTCTGTGGTAATATTTCAGTCTTAATCTGACATCATATTTTGACTATTTAACAATTTGGATCCACGTCTTCAAGTGATATTGTTCTAAATATATACCGTGACCTAAAAATTTTATAATGTAACCTATAATTCTGATATTTTAAAATGTTAGAATACAACATGTCTCCAAGTTTGGTTTTTTGGTTATCATGATGATTTTCATTTTTTGTCGCAGGCAAATTATAAAATCAGTCGGTTTATAAAACGGCTACTCGTTTTCTGAATGACTCAGACTATTAAGTCATATCATTTTATTGCACAATATGCCGAGGCTTTTAGTAGAAACTCTAAACTGAACTAAATAAATTATGAATTTGGAAGTTAGATCCTGATTACTTTTAACATTTCTTTGGTATGGAAGGCGTAAGGATCGTAATGATTCAAAATAGTCAGTTAGACATGAGTTTATTGACGGACGTTTCGACTGCTAAGCGAGTCATCATCAGCATCAGCTTTTATGTATCTTTTCATTACATGTTTGATAAATTAACAATAATGTAACAATATTTTTCTAAATTGCAGTGATGGGGTGGATGTTACCCCTACGAAATCTTGACTTGATATGCCAAGATATCGTAGGGGTAACATAACCCCATCATGTGCTAAGATGTTGTAGGAGTAACATCCAGCCCATACGCATTTGCGTCTTTTGATATTTTTCTTCTGTAGATTTTTGTTATTTGGCATCGGCATCCTAAAAAGAGTCGTCAAAATCATAGCGTTTAGAACTATCAATTATTTTATTTATCATTATTTTTAAACGTAATAGTTTTGAATTTGATGACATGTCATCTGTCACTTGAACATCGTTTATCATTTTTAATTTAATTTTTTTAAACATTTATGGCGGGATTCTGTGCAAATTTATAAGTTTTACAAATTTGTAAATCCTTAAATATTGAACAAAATCACATCAATGTTTGTTGACAAATATAAATATGTTCATATGCTTATAAATTTCATTGAGATTTTGTTTAATATTTACAGTTTTATAGATCTGTAGCTACTACAGATTTTCACAGAATCCTACTATTAGATTTTCTAGTCTTCAAACTTTTGCAAGGTGTGAATTTGTGGTTATGCATGACAGAAATAATGCGCGGTGCGCTCAAATAAAAATTTAAAATGCTTGTAACTTTTGAACTAAAAAGCAAAAACTCGTCTTCTTGTTGTGCAAACATAATGAACAGTGACAACAGAAGGCAACAATAGTATATTAAAGAACAAGTTTTATAAGACATAATTTTTTCGCACGTGTTCAAATATAGTAAAACGAGCCCTCGGGCGAGTTTACTAAAAAACAAGTGCGAAAAAAGTCTTATAAAATGAGTTCTTTATACTATTTTTTCTATTTGGTGTCTTTTTATTATTAAAATTTAAATTATACTGCCACAATATACACAAGTCGATTTAGGGAAATTTATGTGTCTAACTTTTTGGTTGGTGATATTAATATTGCCATTTATTTAACTGTCACTGCAAAAGTATAATATTACTGAACTATTCTAGGTGATAAGTACAGATATTATAGAAAATATTGAACTTATATATTTTCAAATTCTAGATTCATTAATTTTATTGAATAAAAAGTAATTAATTAAGCAAAACATATTTAGAGGTTATACTGAAATTTGTCAATTAACAATTGAAATAAATGTCATCTGATACTGATCTGATACTAGCAATACCAACCTTCTATAAAAATATGTTGCGTGTCACAAAGTGAGCTCTAGCGACATTCAGTTGCGTTTCACAAAGTTAACAAATAGAAAAATGAATCTAAAAACACCGCGGTTGTTTTCTGGCCAGGTTTGCAATTACACTATTATCGGATTCATAATTATAGTCAGTTGGATCCGAAGATAAATAACTAAATAAACAAACCAAACTAAATAAAGGCTCGTTGGATGACGTTAATTATTAATTATTTGAAAATTAATTTTTAAATTTTAATAATTTAAAAAAAAAAGATTAACAATTCTTTTTTTACAACTAAAAAGTAAACCTGAATTTGAATCTTATAAGATTTACTAGTAAACAAGATCATACATATTCACTTATTTGTTTATTATAATCTTTTCAAAGATTGTTATTTTAGTTATAAATTGTTCATAAAACTACATTTCTAATAAACTATTGATTAAGATAATAATAAATCTATGTATAGATTGATATAAATTTTCAGAAAGTCGTGTAAAAATAAAAAATACTACGGAACTAAATCCAAATATTAATTTATTAATAAGTACCTATGTAGTATGTATGTAATATTGAAATATCAATACTTTGTTGATTTCAATACTTCAATAAATCTTTTTTTCTTTTTAGTCATCATGTTCAAATAATTATAACTACGGAGTCTCAAGCCCCTAACATTAAACTTTAATGTTACCTATTTAGAATTTTGATGATTTACCAGTCGCGTACTGGTACTACTGGTGCAATTTTATTCCCTCCCCGCGACGTAAACGGTAAACATGAAGCGTGCAGCATTACCGCTGCCTCTCTTCGTCGAAAAGCACAGAAAAAAACCTGCCTTTTTCTGTGGTCGAAGTCATTATTACAGCTCATTTTGAAATACGATTTCTCTGAAACTGGACGTCAGATCGTTTTCGTCGTTTGACATACTATTCTAAACATACTAAACTACTTTGTATCAGTTTTTTTATTAAAATATATTTATAGAAACATAATAAAGCTATCAATTAAATCGTTGGTTTTGATAGCCTCCGTTCTATACGTCACGTGTTAAAATGCCGGAATTCGAGGCGAATATCTCATTTTCTGGACGTCAGAAGTTAATAAAAATTTAACTGTGCATGTATTACATCATTTTTAAAACGTAATAAAAATTTGATGAACATCTATAAAAACTTTATTTGGTAGTGAACGTCCTTAACAAAAACTCAATTTGTGCTGGCAATGGCAACACTGGTTGACGATTATTGACGTTTTGCATACGTTTTGTAACTAGCTGCAAGCAGTGCAAGTGCAAGTCTTGTATTGTAAGCTATGAAGTATTTTATTTGTTTGTTATTCCTCGGCTTATCATAGATTATATAATATTAAAATGTGATAACATTTTATCTAATAACAGTCTTGTAATTTCATTGTATTACAGTAGGTATTAGTTAAACTAGGAAGAGTAAATTTTCTGTATCTACTTAGATTAAGAAATATGGAGGTATTATGCTATTTGACAAAATAAATTATAACAAATGTTAACACAAATATATTTTAAATGTTTTAGTGTTCAACCACAAGTAACATCGATTATAACAAGCTGGATGCGTTAATATGTCGGAATTGCAAACTTTATTTAAATGTGTGTCCAATAATGCTGTTCGATGATGGTTCAAGTGTATGTGGAAGATGTTATAAGGAGGAAGATTATACAGATGATGATAGGCCCGTCCAAAACAAATTATTTGAATCAGTATCACCGTATGTTCCTTTTCCTTGCAAATATCGTGATGCGGGATGTAAGGAACGACGTGCTGGGAAAAAATTAATAACACATCAAAGTTTATGTTCGTACCGTTCTTCAGATTGTCCAGAACCTGATTGTAGTTGGATGGGACCACTAAATACTTTACAGCAACATTATATGGCACAGCATCAAGATTCATGTGTTACAAATAATAAACTATGTGTTGATATAAGTCAAGATTATGAAGAAAGTAAATTTATATTAGACAGAGAAATGCAATACATGGTACAAGTTAAATGTGAAATTGATTCTGGAAATTTATGGTTTTCTGCTGTTAATGTAAATGCACCTATAAGCAGTGCTTTGTATTATTTAGAGTTGAGTTTTAAATATTTAGAAAAACCAGATTCATCAATTGTTTTTAAAACGGTAGTTTCTGAATATCGTCAGTCACTTGATAAAAATGAAGCATTGCCAATAAAAATAGATATGTTGCAAAAATTATTAAATAAAACCCAGAACATAGAGGCTTGCGTTTCTTTTTCAGTTGCTGAAAACAAAAATTTGATGTTAGATTCAGGTGTACTGAAGGAATTCGAATGTCCTGTATGTAATCATTATATGGTATCACCTATATTTGTGTGCTCAAATGGGCATAGTATATGCCGTGATTGTAGAACTCAGCTTGATAGCTGCCCAATTTGTCGCATTAAATTAAATAATGTGCACAATTTTGCTTTAGAGTCCATTATAGGACAGATTAGTTATCCATGCAAATATACCATGGATGGTTGCCGGTATGTTTTGCCTGCTAGTGAAATTCAATCCCACGAAAATTTATGTAAATTAAGACAATTTACTGCTAATGTTGAATGAATGAACACATGATTATTATTATACAAATATGCTGTATGAATAATTTGAAAATAAGTGTTTAGTTGTAAAATAATTATTTTCATTACATTATTGATATTGGCGTTTAAATATAAACGTTAATTCAATCGGGAAAATATTCAATAATCAGTAGTAGCACCATTATTGTCTATTACTCGGTGTTGAATAATTTATAATAAATTAATGAATTAAATTAATTTAAAATGTAATATCATACCATTTAAGATGTTAGATTATTTTAAAATATTTTAGGAAATAAATGTTATACTGGAATTAAATTAAACAATTTCATTATTTAGCACTGTTGTACCTATATAATAATTATACGAAATAATAAGAAAATGTTTGCTATCTATAGTAAGTAGTGGTGGATCCGTCACAATAGACTTGTTTAGTGGTTACGTCACACTGGTTCCAAACAAGAAATGCCGTTCGTTGCTAAGACCGTTGCTATGCAAGTCGGTAAAACAGGCTGGTTTGACGTTTGCCGTTTGACAATAACTGCGTCTTTAAATTTATTTTGAGATTTAATTGTTTTAAAGTGGCTTAAAAACACGTAATAAAGTTTAGTTCCGTAATAAATTATTTTATAAACGATTTTTGATTGTCAAACCAAACTGTTTTATCGACTAGCATAGCAACTACCTTAGCAACGAGTGGCCATTTTCTTGTTTGGAACCAGAAAGTGACGTCACACTAAACAAGTCTATATTGAGTTCTCTTTTTGACTCTCTCTCTCTCTCGCACATTTATCCTATCCTGAATTCTTTCTACAGAGTGATCAAAACAATCTGATAGTCACGTGACCCGCAATTTTCCTAAATGAAATCAAAATTTGATTTCAAGGAAGAAAAGTTTGATATCCAAGTTCATGGGCGTGCGAATTAGGATAATAATAATTTTATTTTAGTAAGTATTTAAGTACCCCTGATCGAATATATGCTTCGATAATAAACTTATAGTGTTCGCCTGTTAAAACCATTTCGGGTGGTAAACTTAATATAAACACATTTACAACTTACAAATAAAATGACATTTTGACATGAAAATACATGCCACTGGATTGACAGCTAATGCTAATAATTTTTTCCGTGGCGTAAAAATTGAAAACCCTGTGCAACTGCAAGACCGCTGCACTACCGTTACAATAAGTCTTATGTTAACGATACTTTAAGTATCTCTCTGTGAACGCAGCTTTAGTCTATTTAGGTACTCTATTATTACTTATATAGGTGAGTGCACCCTACAAACGTGCTGTGAAAAGCGGACCAACTTTTTCCAGATGTATGACGGGTTGCATATGATAACAAATATGCTAATTATCTGTCAAATGAAATATTGTAATTAAAAAAGATAATTGGTCTTTTTTCAAAATCGGCATGAAAATCGTCATTTCCAGACTAATTTGCGGCATGAAAGTAAGATTTTCATGACTAGGCATGAAAATTTTATTTTCATGCCTAGTCATTTTTACTTTCAACTTTGTTTACTTGTCATGACAACTTTTTCTAAAATTTGTGACAGCTCTGATGATTTGTCACAGCTCTGATGATTTATGCAAACCTAATTATTTTTATAATTTTAAGCTTAATTGCCGATTTAAAAAAAATAGAATACATCACGCGTCATAAAAATGCCTTTGCTTGACTCGGAGGCTTTGAAGAAATGCTCGGACGCTGCGCATCCTCGCATTCTTCAAACGCCTCCTCGTCTGCAATGAAACATTTTCATGACTTGTAATGTAATATACTATTATTTGGTGTCCAGTTTACATTACAAAGTAAGTAATCATTATTATATAAGTTTGTACTTAGGTAGGTATATAATTGTTATACAAATTTTCTTTATCTAATTTCTTGATTCAGAGTTGAACAAATCAAAAAGTTATCGGCGTAGTACATGTTTTGTGCCAAACTATACGTCGGGTTATAGAAGTAACAAAGAAAAAGTATCTTATTCAAGGCACCATTTCGCCATTGGTAAAAATTAATGGATTCTCAGTCTCGATTTCACAAACTCCTACAATATTTATTAAACAACATTAAATTAAAATTAACTACGTTTAAATTACAATTGCATACTTTCTACTTTGCGTCGTTAGCAGGGTGAGTATAGTTGGATTCAGTAATTTTTGCTTTTTGTTTTTTCCACCTCGTTCCTTCTACATATCCAGAAAGTAATGCCCGTGGACATCAACGACTACCGACGAACTATAACAACGCCAACAAAAAGAAAATTGAAGACGAAAAAAGAAAATCTACATAATTTATGATACCTAAGACGTACTATATCAACTGTACAGAATTGCAACCACATGGATAAACTGCAATGATCAACCTCATGTACATTATAGTATAATATTATAATAGATACTATCTACTTCTACTTAAAAACTAGGGACATATTTAATAGTTTCTGGCAAACACTAAACACTTATGATTTTAACAAACCAGCTTTAGAATTTCAATTTTATTCTTATATACAGGGTGTCTGTTTATAAATGAACCAGCATTTATCTCGCTTATTTGTTGATTTAGGGTTTTTTGTCAAATACATGATTTATACAGTATCATGTGTAGTAAATGATAGCGGATGTTAATCTTTGGTATCACTTCCGGTTTTTGAGCAAGTGATAGCAACTTTCAAATTTCATATGGAACATTGTATTTTTTTCACTAATTTGCAAAGAACATTAAATTTGCTTTACGGTGGTACAAAAAAGTCATATGTTGTATTATTAAAATATTAAATTACGGGTACTTAAATTATGCACCTATGAACGCTGAAATCAGTATGCCTTGCCGCAAAACAAAAACAATAGTTGAAAGCAGTTACCTGACAACAATCAATGTAAATTACAATAAAATATCTGCACAGACCACTCCACTAGAAGACTTGACAAATGCGTTATAAAATAATTTGCACGGTTCGATGCTGTTCAGAAGCATTACACCAGTGGCGGCGGGATTTGAATTTATAGGGTTTATTTAAATTGAAATTTTTTATTTTAAATTATTTAATAATAAACCCAGTGTTGATTTGTTAACATAATATTTATTACAAAACTACTAAAAATAAATATATAATGCAAAAAGTAAAATCGGTAAAAGTATTATTAGTGTTGGTGATGTGTCGAGATGTTTTAATATTATATTTTTACCGTCATTTATAATTTAAGTACAATTTATTCTTTGACGCGTATTTAAAAGTTATAGCGAATACATAGAAGTTCGTAGGTGAAAAATTGCGCACAAGTGTTTATTCAAGTACAATTATTAGAGATTTTGCCAAAGTCGAGTATGTGAGACTCAAGAATGATACCGAGTTATTCACTAAATGCTAGTTCGCACTAGGTTAATAATTTAGTCAAGAAGCGCGTAATTTAGTAACTTATCGTATGTGAACTACGAAAATTTAGTCGAGTACCTAGTTTAGTACGTGATTTAGTCGAGTTAATCCATTTATTTTTAGGGCTGTTTACTAAATTATCTACTAAAAAGTCGCTGTATTGCAGCCTTTTTTCACCAGAAGCATACTACACGACTGACGACTGAAATGAGAACACTTTTTGGGTCAGTTTTAAGTCGATTTAGTTACTAAATAATTACTTATTACTCGACTAAACTACTAACTTAGCGCGAATTAGTCTTTAGTGATTTAGTTAAGTATAGTTATAAACACTTGTGCGATATTTTCCATGTGCGTAATTGTCTCGAAATTTTCTTGTAGGTAGGTACGCAATTATATCTTTATATCTGTGCGGATTTTGTTGTCCATTTTTCCTGTGCGCATCAAACCTTCTGGATATATCCTAGAACCGTTTTTTTGTTATTATTTATACAAATTAAAATTGTGAAATCTAATTATTGTATCTACTTACACTTGACATCATCCATTACTTTTCTAATCCACACAACACAATGAAATCTGTAAATGTTAAATGAGAAAAATAGAATATTAAGAATTTATTCATGACACAATGTCAAACATTGTATTTTGTTTGTTTTTATTTTATGTGGTTACTGTGGTAACACGACCGATTAGGGCCTCTTGCGGCGCTGTTTAGAACTACGTGACACACCAATACATAGGCAACTTGGTAACATTATTCTACATTTAACTGTCAGCCGCCTGGGCGGAACGCCGGAAAAAGATGTTATCAGTTTCTTTGAACGTGTAAATACGATCCAAGACACTTATACAGTCGATGAGAAAACCTTATTGTTAATTATTATAAGTAAACTACAAGGGCATGCACAAAGATGGTTCCAATCAAAGCCCGAATATGTTTCCTTGAGTTTGGCAGATTTGAAAACCAAAATGCTTAGCATGTTTAGCTGCCGAGAAGATCGAATTAATCTAATGCGAAGATTCGAACAACGTAAATGGAGGAAAAATGGAAAGTTTTCTGTTTACTTTCATGAGAAGACCTCATTGGGCAATCGACTGAATCTATCAGAAGAAGATATGATCAGCTACGTTATCGACGGATTTTATAATGCAATACTTCACTCTCAGGCATGAATGAAGGAGTTCCAATCATTATCGAAGATGTTGGCCGTGATGAACGAGGTCACTCCACACGACAGGGTTTATATTTCATCAGGTCCAGTTAGAAAAACTCCAGCAGCAGCCAATGCTGTCGGTGGAGTTGTAGCACCCCGACAACAGAAAGCACCAGACACCACCCAGAAGGACCAGGTTCGATGGTACAATTGTAATGGAATAGGCCATTATTCCAGCTCCTGCAGCAAACCGAATCGAGAACGGGGTTCGTGCTTTAGCTGTGGCAAAATGGATCACCAGTAGCGGAACCGCCCCGACCGCAAGACGAAAGAAACACGTGAAGTCCCAGGTCCAGCTGACAGCACGACGTTACTCGTAGAAGAGACTCCAGCCAGAGTTGTACCAGCATATTCCGTGCCGGTTAAGATAAGTATTGGACAGAACACTTTAGTGACTGATGCTGTGCTAGATTCGGGCAGCTCAATTTCTCTTGTTAAAGCTAAATTGATACATGAAGTATTTGGAGAACCTTGCAATCAGTCACTAAATTGGACTGGAATTAATAATTCCAAATTAATTGTATTAGGATTATTTACACAAACATTAGTTGTATATGATATAGAATTAGCCATTACTCTACATGTTGAAGACAACACCATGTCATGTGACTGTCTGTTAGGTCGTGACTTTATTTCCAACCGACAGAATTTTTGTCAAATAAAGTTTTACTTATTGATAACAATAATTGCAGTAGTGCTGAAACTGTCCCGACCTTACAGGTAGAAACTAATTTAGATTTCGAGTCAAAACGTAAACTTGAATTAGTGTATGATGAATATTATGTAAAGCCAGAACGACCTAATGAACCAGAAGTTAAATTTGAGATGAATATCACCGTTAAAAACGATCATACGCCATTTTACTATAGACCTCGCAGATTGTCGTACTCTGAAAAGCAAGCTGCAGATGAGATAACCAAAGATCTTTTGCAGGAAAACATAATCCGTGAAAGTAATTCCCCTTACAGTTCCCCTATAGTATTAGCTTTGATTATATATACTTCGTATTCAGATTGATTTTTACTGTACAAATTCAGGCAACTACTGCTGTGGCGATGTACACCAGAGTCCAGCACTGTTCCATCTCATTTTGCCGGCTATCAACAGATGGCTCCATTTGTATTACCTCATTCGACTATTCTTAATACTTCTTCAAAGTGTTAACGAATGAATTATAAATAAAATAACCAATCGAAAAATTGAAACAAGTTTAATCAGATTCACTTATGCGGTGCTCTTTCTTCTGATGAACTGTAATAGATTACAGAAGTGGGCGGTCCTTGTTAGCGCGGTAAATTTGAATGCGAGTCGATAGTGTATGCAATTTCCATTGTCTTCTAGCGTATTTGTATTATAAGTATCTAAATTGACTTTTTTAAGGGAAACAATCAATGATAAATATATAAGTATACATTTTTTATTTGTATTTTAAATTTGAAAGGAAACGTATGTCGTAGTGAACTTTATGTCTCGATAACCTCACAATTTCAAAACTGACAACAGGCAAACAATGGGTAATCACGATATTTTATTATCAGCAATTATCAATATTTTCATGCCAAAGGCAAAATATGTTTTAAATAGAGTGAAACAAAATACATGTGGTCTGTGATATAATAAAAGTGAGGTTATGTTAACAATAAGATATTTGTTTGATCGCTGAAGTGTACTACGCCATACGTTGTCTTTAAATAGAAAAAGGTAGAACGATTAAGCCCCGCCTCCTGATGACGTTTACTTCTGTGATCTATTCGATTGAATAAAAATATAAATTAAATAAACATTCAAAAAATTACAATTATTTTGGAACAAGGCCAATAATTTAGAAACACCTGTTAAATTTAATGACGTATTATATCAATAAACTTTATACATCATCAAAAAATTGAAAATTTGAATTTTAATTATTTGTTATGTTAACAAATAACTCACAAAACTTAAGACTAGTGATGCACCGAGTCCACTTTGTTAAAAATGCCGGGTAATGGGTACCCGGTGAAATTTACCAGCCGTGTACCGGGTACATCATATTCATAAAATCCAGTAAATTTACTGTAGTTAGTAGGCTCGATTTTATAAACTTTTATACTGGAGTACTGGAGGTGCGAAGAATAATATTTAATGAGCACATAATGTAGACTATATAGGTAATTCAAATGGATAAAATTTTATGTACGAACTGAAGGCGAGTGTATAATCATGCGAGTGAATTATAGCTATTATGTGCGAGTCAAATACGACGTTTTATCTAAGTCTAAAACAGTTCTTTACCAATTTTTATTCATTAAAATATTAACTTAACCTCCCATTTTGGTCTAATGACAGCAAATGACAGTTCATCATTATACAATAGTGTTGAATAATGCATTCATAATAAAGTAGTATTGAATAGGGTGGTTTACTTTTGCAAAAGTATAGTAAATTCCTATAAAAAATCGATAATAGGTAACATAATATTGCTCTTAAAAATATAAAAGTTTAAAATAAGGTCTTATAAGTATTTTCACAGTCCTGCCATTGTTGTAGTATTGTAGTTTTGACAATTCGGTGACATTGTTAAAGGACATTTATTTAAAAGTTAGTTTTTGGTAATATTATAAATTTGTAAACAATATTTTTTGTTTTGTAAGTATTTATTAAAATAAAAAAAAAATGTAAACGACCCTATATAAATTCATAATACAATACAGTACTACTATCGGAGTAATAAGTATAGTCAGTCGGCTGTAAAGTTGAATAATATCTTGTTTAAAAATAATCAAAAAAATTTAAATAAAACTTTATACTAAAGTATGCACATTTCTACGTTATTGTATAGAATTTTAAATTTTTAAATGTATATGTGTAGAAATAACAAAAATTTATAGCAAAAACGAGCTACGATTTTGACACATTTTTATAAACTGTTAATTTTAATAACGTCTATTGTCAATATACATCCTGCATAAAAAATTCAAATTTTGATATAGTTTAGTTATAAGCTTAGTTAAGTTATTTGTTAACGTTATTTTTTTAATGTTTATAGTTTTTTAAAATAATCAAATAAGTGAATATGGAAGATCTTTATTACTGGTAATCCTATAAGATACAAATTCAGGTTAACAAAGCCTTATATAATTATAGAAAAGATTTGTTTATAATTTTTATTTAAAAATTTTGACTCTTAAATTTGGACTCTCAAATTTGGACTCTCAAATTTGGACTATCAAATTTGGACTATAAATTTCGACACTCAAATTTGGACTCTCAAATTTGAACTCAAATTTGGACTCTTCAATTTGGACTCTCAAATTTGGACTCTCAAATTTGGACTCTCAAATTTGGACTCTTCAATTTGGCCTCTTCAATTTGGACTCTCAAATTTGGACTCTTAAATTTGGATTCTTCAATTTGGACTCTTTAATTTGGACTCTGAAATTTGGACTCAAATTTGGACTCTTCAATTTGGACTCTTCAATTTGGACTTCAATTTGGACTCTTCAATTTGGACTCTTTAATTTGGACTCTGAAATTTGGACTCTGAAATTTGGACTCTCAAATTTAGACTCTTCAATTTGGACTCTTTAATTTGGACTCTTCAATTTGGACTCTCAAATTTGATCTCTCAAATTTGGACTCTTCAATTTGTACTCTCAAATTTGGACTCAAATTTGGACTCTTCATTTTGGGCTCAAATTTGGACTCAAATTTGGACTCTTCAATTTGGACTCTCAAATTTGGACTCTGAAATTTGGACTCTTCGATTTGGACTCTCAATTTATATTTATATATATATATATATATATATATATATATATATATATATATATATATATATATATATATATATACAGGGTGAGTCATCGAAATGCCCGTCTTCGATATCTCCCTTGTCGTTAAAAATACAGCATAAAATTATTAACAGAATTTTTCGTCTACTCAAGGAGCATAACTTAAAATTATTTTCACATATACAGGGTGTTTCATAATGACTTGGCAATAGTTGTTCGTCGTTTTTTAAATGAAACACCCTATATATTTTTATATATTTTGAATTGTATTTTATTAACCTATACGAACATATAAGTTTCATTTTAGTTTTCCGCGGCGTTGCCAAGTTATTCAATTTTTTCTCTAAAAAAAGCCGAATACACGTATTGTTTTATAAAGGCGTACTGAAGTTATTTTAATAGTAAAAATTATGAATTTTTTTTTCTGAACAACTATAACTATACTCTTTGTTCTGACATAACTTTTTTTTAATGTTATTATACAGGGTGTTCAGTACAGATAATCAAATTTAGTCAATTTCAAATGGCTATAACTCGTCATTTTCAAATGGAACACCCCATATTTTATTATTCTGTTGTGTGTAATTTTGCATCTTTTTATGTTATAAAAGGTGTCCCATGCATAAAAACATTAATTTCGAAATTAATTAAATTAATGTTTTTATGCATGGGACACCTTTTATAACATTAAAAGATGCAAAATTACACACAACAGAATAATAAAATATAGGGTGTTCCATTTGAAAATGACGAGTTATAGCCATTTGAAATTGACTAAATTTGATTATCTGTACTGAACACCCTGTATAATAACATTTAAAAAAAGTTATGTCAGAACAAAGAGTATAGTTACAGTTGTTCAGAAAAAAAAATTCATAATTTTTACTATTAAAATAACTTCAGTACGCCTTTATAAAACAATACGTGTATTCCGCTTTTTTTAGAGAAAAAATTGAATAACTTTGCAACGCCGCGGAAAACTAAAATGAAATTTATATGTTCGTATAGGTAAATAAAATACAATTCAAAATATATAAAAATATATAGGGTGTTTCATTTAAAAAAAGACGAACAATTATTGCCAAGTCGTTATGCAACACCCTGTATATGTGAAAATAATTTTAAGTTATGCTCCTTGAGTAGACGAAAAATTCTGTTAATAAATTTGTGCTGTATTTTTAACGACAAGGGAGATATCGACGACGGGCATTTCGATGACTCACCCTGTATATCTACACTGGTGACTGGTGACGCACAGTTCGTGAGGCTGCAACACACAAGTTGGGTCACAGGTTTAATCATGCAAGTTGTCATTTTTAACTCTGTTTCTATTTTATTTATGTATACACTTCATTTACAATTACTTCAGATTCTAAACAAATTTCAATTCTATTATTTTTCTTAACTTGCGTTAAAATGTAAAATTTTCCGGGCCATGCAAACACAGGTCCTAACGGTATACCAGTGTCTACTGCATAATTTTCAACATGGTAAAATCCCTAACAAGAGTATTATATTATTTATGATTTTTTATTAAGATTTCCATAAAAATGTTTACCGGTTTAAATGGGCATCCTTTTTCAATATTTGCAGCTTCTAGTAAATGCAACCAATTTACAAAAAGAAATTTATACATAAAACTGCAGGCATTATTTTTATTTATATTTAGTAAGTTATGCTTCCAACCGCCGTCTCCCCATTTTCGTAGTTCCACGTGTACCTTAATCAGAAATTAATTTAAGATTACCTAATTGTATTTCATTTTAATGGGTCAGGTTTGTATAAAATTAGTTTTCCCAAAAAACTTACGTTATAATCGTCGTCTAATGGTTCTAAGACAGTCCAATTTAAATTGACAGAAAATGCAGTTCTATTATATTTAAAATACGTTAAATACAATTTTTGCTGTGCGTCATTATCAGTTTTGCAGTCTCGAACATAATTTATGTGAAATTCTGTTTTATTCTGTCTTATCTAAAATTAAAAACGAAAATAAAATATTTCCTGCAATATATAAAAATATTTACGAAAAAGTTGCAATTTATTTTTTCCAAAAACAAGACTAGAAACAAAATGAAACATATTATACGAATCAGCATCATCGTTACGAAAATAAAATTTTAAAAGTGAATACAAAATAAATATTTTCTATATAAATTGATACGAAACAGCGGACGTTGTTATTTTTAATGTTTAAGAGTATAATTATTTATGATAAATTCAGACAAATCATTATTTTTAATATGGCATAATCATATAAATTGCAATTGTCACAAAAATACACGCCAATTAAAAGTATACTATTACGTGGTCAAAATTTTCAGGGACACGAACCGGATCGGAACAGTAACGTAAACCGGAACGAACCGCAGCTATTATTGTGAACCCAAAATCAAACTTAAACCTAAACCGTGACACATATTAATGGCAGTAACTTAACTGATATTAATTAGTGGAAATTTTTCTGTAACATGAAAGTTTTAGAAAAATCAAGCAGTAGTCCAGTAACCTAGTACATCGTAAGTTGCATCAAGTGGTGGTAGTAGGTTTCTATTTTTTTTCTTGTATAAGATGTGACTGAGATGCAAAATCCAAGTTTTCGACCTCGGCAACCCTCCGGAACACTTTTGAATATCTCAAAAACTGCTAAATTTTTGCACTTTTTTCGGCTTCATACCATTTTGACTATGAAGGAGCACGATTTCGACAAAAACCATTCTATACATTTTTAAACTAGATTAAATTGTCTACAATCTAAGACCAGAATGGGCTCGGTAGCCCTAATAGTTTCCGAGATACAGCTTTTCAAAGTTTGGCAAAATATACAGATTTGAAACACCAACCGTTTCTCTTCTACAAAAATTTTACTATATTCTCTCGCGGAAGAACTTTAAATTTCTGCTCAAGGAAAACCATTGAAAATTTTTGACAGAATGTATCTTATAGAAAAAAGTACGAGGAATTCAGTGCTGCAAACCGGAAGTAAATATCATTATTCGTTCAGATATTATAGTTAATTAAACACAATAAACAAAAGAATAAACAAAAATTTTACTATATTCTCTCGCGGAAAAACTTTAAATCAACAAATAATATTGATGTGGTACAAATTATTTGTATTCAAATGTACTTGTGTGTTTTAACGTAGAAAAGAGAAAAAAATCTCTATTAGACGGGTCATAGCCAACTATGAGCTCCATATGAAAATTTTAATTTGGTTTGTATTTGTCGAAACCTGTACGAGATAAACATTTTTTTGAGGACTGCTGTGAATTCCTCGTTAAAAAGTGCCTTAAAAATTTGTACTAATTCAAACAAAAAATTCTGACGTGGCCACCACAAGACCTCCCGCCATACCTACTTTATTCTTTTTACTTATTACTTATACAAATATATTAATATATAAGTACTACTACTACTGCTACTATACTCACAAATATATTTTAGTCATTTTATTTACACTGCAGAAGAAGATATAAAGCAAATTTTACTATTGTCACTGTCATGTCATAATCATTTAAATTTTACGTAGTAACAAATGATACGATCATGGAGTACAAGATACCGAAATACTAAATTATAAGTATTATACTTTAATTATTCTTAAATGATATCAGTTACAGAAAAATTTATAAAATACCGATTGTAGGTACTGTCGCTACGTTGAAGCCAACATAACAAGCGCTTGTGACGTCACATGTGGGCAAAAATACACGCTAAAGCAGCTAAAGGAAACCTGTAAATGATTATTGTTTAAGTAAACTGTAGTGATTTTGAAATTACATCGTATTTTATATTACTTATTCAATTTAATTAAAATATGATAGGCAATGTACCTAAATCCATAGGGGTTTCCCCTTAAAAAAAATTTGAGAGTCTAAATTTGTCTAAATTTGAGAGTCTAAATTTCAGAGTCCAAAATAAAATATAACATGGAGATTGCAAAAGTTCATACAATACTTTGGAACATACTAAACCTGTAAAATTTGATTCTGGTGGTATCATTCCATTATTCAAATGGAGCGAAATTTGTAAAATCTGTTCAGTCGTTTTACATATAATAAAAACTAATTTACTAGGAAATATCGACTCTCCTCTAGTTTTAACTTCAATTAAATAATTATTGAAATTCGATGAAGTGTCAGAACCTTGATAAAGAGCAGACCGACATTGTTCACAATGTAAAAGAGGTCGTTTTTCATCAATAATTTTTTTTACAACCCAGTCAGCAATATGTGCTACACAAGATTTGGAAAAATCTGTTAATTTCACGTTTAATCGATTAGGAAATTGAAGAAACTCTGCAGGGTCGTCACAATCGCAGTTGGAAACGCGAGCCAAAATCAATGCCGAGAGACTACACTTTTTCTAATATGGCGGATCTCAATTAGTCACAAAGCGCCCTATTTCATACGCCATCCAGAAATTATACATATCAGTGGACGGTACCTCTCTCCAGGGACCTTAGTCGCTTCTCGTCCTTCCGCTGCCTGTGGCCAACGGATCGGTTGCCGCCAACTCCGAGGCGGGGTGGCTGCACTATCAGACCGAGGGCCCGGATACTACATTTTCATTTTATTTATGTTTTTTTTGTATATAATAAATTGTTTTTTTGTTTTCGTTGAATAAAGTTTGTTATTACGATAGCATTTAAGAAATAAATCTACCCCTTGCGCCAGTATCAAGTCGTTTATAATAATTAACGTAAACGTGTACAAATTTCAATTTTTGATCCTCTTAGGGCCGGTTTCTGAAAAGATATTTAATTGACCAGTTAATTTAACTCTTCAATAAACTGTCAAATGGGTTTCTGAAACATCAAATTTGGATTTAACTGCCCGGATAAGTTAACGCGGCAAATAGGTAGCTTTAAATTAACTGACGTTTAATAAACTATGATTTTCATCATTTGTTTGTATTCACCGGTATTTCATAAATTGAAAATGACAGGTGACAGTGCGCGTTTTTGCTAATTTAACCAGTACGAATTAAATTTAAACATAATTGTTAGTTCAGGATAAAACCATGAGTCAGTTATCTGTCATATAATTTAACTGGCTCATGTTTTCAGAAACCCAAAACAATTTTAACCTTTCAATAAATTTAACGGGCAATTGGCTAACTGGTCAGTTAAATATCATTTCAGAAACCGGCCCTTAGAACACTATTGCAATTTTAGCTCGTGATTAATTTTATACATTAATTAAATAATAAAAACAACAAATGTTTGGAACAAAACACTAAAAGAATTTGATATGAAAGTAAACGTGAATAAAACAAAAGTAATGGCTATATCAAATGAGTACGAAACTATGAACATAAAAATAGAACATGACAGAATTGAACAAGTGTCGAAATTTGAATATCTAGGAGTGTTAATTAACAGTACCGGAGTCCAAGATGAAGATATAAACAGAAGAATAGACAAGACAGCAAAAATATTCTACATGCTGAAAAACAGTCTCATAGGCAAAAAAGAAATATCGCAGAAAACAAAAATTACAGTGTTTAACACAATATATCGTGCGATATTAACCTATGGCTGCGAAACTTGGGTTATGTCCAGAAGAATGAAGAACAAACTCCAAGCTTTGGAAATGAAATACCTGAGAAGTGTTAAAGGTGTGACAATGATAGACAAAATAAGAAACGAAGATATTAGGAAAGAATTAGAAACAAAACCGATACTACAGTTTATAGAGGAAAGACAACTCAGCTGGTGGGGACACCTGATAAGGATGAACGACAACAGACCCGTAAAGAAGATATGGACAGCCAAAATAAGAGAGAGAAGAGGACGAGGTAGACCAAGAGAAGACTGGGATGGAATTGTAAGAAAACTACTATTGAAAAAAGAAATGACAATACAAGAAGCAAAAATGTGCGCAAGAGACAGATTACAGTGGAAAAAGTTTGTGTGCGAATAAAGACAAGAAAACCCTACACTTAACGGTAAAAGGGTTACCATCGACTATATATATATATATATATATATATATATATATATATATATATATATATATATATATATATATATATATATATATATATATATATATAAACAGCACTGCAAGGGTCGGATTTATAACTATTCCCAGTCAGATTATGATAATAATTAGACCACAAAAGTACGTTTTTACAATCGTTGTTAGTGACCCCATAAGATACCTACTATCGGATTCAGAATTATAGTCAGGTGGGTTTATAGTCGAGGAAATATACTAATCCACTTCCCGTTTTTTGCGCATAGCCCAGTCAAATGGTAGAAAATAGGGGAAAGTTTTAAAGTAGTTTTGAAATTTGGTATTATTATGTTTTTGGGGTCGCTGAACACGAATTTCAACTTTGCCAATACGTATCTTTGCCGCTAAGTGAGTTATAAGCAAAAAATGGCAAAAGAAACGGACTTTTTCAGTTTTTTCGAAATAACTTGGAAACTATTCATTTTTCGTTGAAGATATATATACTAAATGAAAAATAATAAAATTATCTACATTTTATGTATTTGCGGTTTTTTTTGTCAGATCAACGGTTCAGCCGCGAGAGCGCTGCGAATGTAGGTGTTAATTTGTATACTGCAGCTGCAATTCTCCCCGCGTCGCTTAACATCGCTGTAAAAGGCAAGTTTGCCACTTTGATACATTATTTCTATTTCTGTTACATTGTTTCAGCTTTAATATTGATTTTATTGTCACAGATTTTACATGAATTTTGAGGTGAATTTGTAATCGTGACTCCGAATTTGTTGTGAAATTAATTAAATTGAAGATAATAACTGATTGCTTAAAAAGTAATACAATTTTTTTAAAAATTTTATTAGCTGATCGGCGGTATATATATTTCAAATGAAATAATATGAAAAAACTAAAATTCATCAATTTTATTTTCAAAACTATCTTAAATTTTTTGCTTAATTAAGGCCCTAAAATTAAAAAAAGAAATATTACCAAAATTTTATCAAATGAACCGAAAGTCAATATTCTTATTTGTTCAAAAGTTACAGATCATTAAACACAAAAAAAACCGAAAAAGCTAAAATTTCTCAACTTTCTTTCGGATAAAAACTTAAAATTTTGACTAAACTAAAGCTTTAAAAAAATATATAATACTCTATCTTAAATATAAATATTAGCAGATTTGTATAAAAGAAACCGGAAATCAATACTATTTTTCATTCGGGAGTAACAGGTCATTAAACACAAAAATTACGAAAAAAGCTGAAATTTCTTAATTTTCTCTTTTAAAAAATCTTAAAATTTTGGTTAACTTGTAATAAAATTGTTGCAAAATTTAATAAAATAAGCCGGAAGTCAATATTTTCATTCGTTCAGGAGTTAAAGATCATTAAACACAAAAATTACAAAAATCGGAAATTTCTCAATTTTCTTCCGAAATAAATATTAAAATTTTGGCCTAACTAAGGGCCAAAAAAAAACTAAAAATCATCTATCTTATAGAAAAATGTTTGTCAAATTTAATGAAAGAAACCGGAAGTCAATATTTTTATTCGTTCTGAAGTTACAGGTCATTAAACACAAAAATTTAAAAAAAACGAAATTTCTCAATTTTCTTTCGAAAATAATCTTAAAATTCTTGCTTAACTAAAGATCTCAAATTTTTAAAAATATAACCTATATTATAGAGAAATGTTCGCAGAATTTAATGGAATAACGCGAAATTCAATATTATTATTTGTACAAAAGTTACAGGTTATTAAACACAAGAAACAACGAAAAAATATTAAATTTCTCAACTTTCTTTCGGATACAATCAAAAATTTTTGGCTTACCTAAAGTTCTAATAAAAACTTAATATAATCTATCTTATAGAGAAATGTTTGCAGATTTTTATAAAAGAAACCGGAAATCAATATTATTATTCATTCGGAAGTTTCAGGTCATTAAACACAAAAAATTCGAAAAAAGGTGAAATTTATCAATTTTATCTCCGAGAAAATCTTAAAATTTTTGCTTAGCTAGGGCCTTCAAAAATTTTTAAAAATAATATATCTTATAGAAAAATGTTTGCAAAATACAATGAAAGAAGCTGGAAGTTAATATTTTTATTCGTTCAAAAGTTACAGGTCATTAAACACAAAAAGTACAAAAACAGCAGTATACAAAATAACACCTACATTCGCAGCGCTCTCGCGGCTGAACCGTTGATCTGACAAAAAAACCTCAAATACATAAAATGTAGATAATTTTATTATTTTTCATTTAGTATATATATCTTCAACTAAAAATGAATAGTTTCCAAGTTATTTCGAAAAAACTGAAAAAGTCCGTTTCTTTTGCCATTTTTTGCTTATAACTCACTTAGCGGCAAAGATACGTATTGGCAAAGTTGAAATTCGTGTTCGGTGACCCCAAAAACGTAATAATACCAAATTTCAAAACTACTCCAAAACTTTCCCCTATTTGCTCTTTTTGCGTACCATTTAACTGGGCTAGCAGTAAGATGGATCGAAATGGGTTTTTTTGCATTCGCTTCCTAAAATTAAATAGAAACTTTGTGACTACTTGTGATCCGCTTGAGTTGGCAAATTGCATTTGTGCACTGCAAAATGCATTCTGAAAAATGCAGTTTTCCAGGCAGCAGTTTAAAAATTAATAACTTGGCGAATAACGACTGCAATTGCACCAGTGCGGATCCCCGTGGATTTTCGAGGTCAAAGAATCCGAATCTGACATTAAATTCAGCCTTCCGGGTACCTGGGGCACCGTACCTGGACATATACGTCATCCCTTGAAGTTTTCCTGAAATAATCGTGCAAGGCGGAAGAAAACCGGCATCCGGGGGTTTCTTGGGGCGCTGATCTCGAATCGGCAACCCTCTCCCGGGTACCTGGGGCACCGGACCTGGACATATACGTCATCTCCAGGAGTTTTCCTGAATTTATCATGCGAACTGAAAAAAAATCTGTATTCGGGGTTTTTATGTTTATATAAATTTATATAGAACTAAGAGTAAAACAGTTTTCTTCTATAATTTAATTTTTATATTTAATTTTAATAGTATATATTAATTTCGAAATTAATTAAATTAATGTTTTTAGGCATAGGACACCTTTTATAACATAAGAAGATGCAAAAATACACACAACAGAATAATAAAATATAGGGTGTTCAATTTGAAAATGACGAGTTATAGCCATTTGAAATTGAGTAATTTTGATTCTCTGTATTGAACACCCTGTATAATAACATTTAAAAAAAGTTATGTCAGAACCAAGAGTATAGTTACAGTTGTACAGAAAAAAAAATTCATAATTTTTACTATTAAAATAACTTCAGTACGCCTTTATAAAACAATACGTGTATTCGGCTTTTTTTAGAGAAAAAATTGAATAACTTGGCAACGCCGCGAAAAACTAAAATGAAATTTATATGTTCGTATAGGTAAATAAAATACAATTCAAAATATATAAAAATATATAGGGTGTTTCATTTAAAAAAAGACGAACAATTATTGCCAAGTCGTTATGCAACAGCCTGTATATGTGAAAATAATTTTAAGTTATGCTCCTTGAGTAGACGAAAAATTCTGTTAATAAATTTATGCTGTATTTTTAACGACGATGCATCGACGACGGGCATTTCGATGACTCACCGTGTATATACACATACCTATGTGTATGTTATGTATAGATAAAATATTATTAAATAACATCAAGTTATATCTTCACTGAAATTATTACAACAAAAATTGAAGCAATTAAAAGTTTGAATCTTGTTTATAATATTTTTATCGTAGCAGGGGGTAGTTTTATGCTTTAACGTAATTTTTTATTATTTTTCTCGATTTCGGGGGTGGTTTTCACCCCTAAAATATATAGTTACTGGCGTTTTAACACTTAATTACATCGAGTGACCTTTACTAAACACGTTCATATATACTATAATTTTAATTACTTATGGTGGGATTCTGGGCATTATCTTAAAATTCTATAAACTTATAGATCTATAAGTTATGGAAAATCCGTAACTGACATCCTTATAGGTTTCGCTAAAATGGTATTCAGACTGCATGTCTATAACTTTTGACATCTGTAAATTTCTCTTATAGAATCTTAAAAACAGTATTACCAATAGTTCCATACTATTATTTTTGTAATATGTAAAAATAATGAATTAATTGTTGTACCTTGCTTTTCTTGAAAAGAAATAATATTTTAGTAAAAAAATAAAGACACACTTAACAAAATTTGCAGCAAAACATGCAAAATCGTATGAAATATTTTCTTGTTATTTCTATTTTGTTATTAATTTTGAAGAAGGCCATTGTCACATTGACGCGACAAATGATTATAAAAATTTGACACAATGAAATACACATGACACGTGCTGATAAAATTTGAGAATATATTTCGAAAATATGAGGTAAAACATAATATGCTACATAATTAAATATTTTTTAGAGAAGAATTAAAAATATAGCAAACAAAATAATAAATTAATTAATCTTATTTACAGTTAAAGGAAAATAAAAATTATAATTAAAGTTTTCAAGCCTATACTACACACTCGAAGACAAATATACCTAGAGAATAAATTAAATGCAATAGGGGATGGTGCAAGAACCTTGTAAACTACTACTACTGATATTTTATCACATATTTTAATTAATCAAACTACGAGTATGTTTAAAATAATCATTGTCATTCATATTGAATGAATTCAGATGAACTCCTTAATTATTGTACTGTGATATTTCCAATCGATTTCCAATCATGATGACATTTTTATAAACTATGAAACAAATTTTAAAGAAAATATGACATATTCTATACACTATACTTGTCTGCAATAATGTTCTTCTGATAATTGGTTTGAAATTGTAAAATTTGCTAGTTATGATTCATTTTTCAATATTTTAGACAAATGTCAATATTTTCATAACGTACTTATGGTGAGTCAGTAGCTGTCTATAAATTTATAGAAATCTATAAGACATTTATGGAAATCTGTAAGCTATAGTTTTGCCCAGAATAGCATTTTTTAAGATCGGTCTATAAGTTACTATAGATACGCTTATAGAAGTTATAGAACTGCCTAGAATCCCAATATTATATGGTTTAATCTATTGTATTATATTTTTTCGCTAATTGGGGTAGTTTTCACCCTTCAAAATAATAACGGCGTTGGGGAGACTTTTAAGTTTAGGTCGAGCACAACCTAAATCCAAATTTTCATGCAAATCGGAAATGTTCTGAAGTTTTTCTAGGTTTCGCCGTTTTTAACCGCTGTGTACTGGACTATTACGAATTAACCAAATTCTGATTTATGTCAAAGCGTCTCCATGGTTACAAACTAAATGCAACATGCAATACACCTCAAGATCCGACCCCGCATGTCTTCTCTCTTGGATATGTTGCGATCACAAACAAATGTCACATGCGGTATCTAGAAAGATCGATGATGCTAAATTATCACATCCAGGCGACAAAGATAAAATCCGGACGAAGCGACACAGCCAATCATTTATGATTATGATTAGACTCTGTATAACACTTCGTGGATCTGATCATATGTCTTGTTTTAGGAGGCAAGATTCGTAAGGATCCATCAACAGTTTGTTGTCAACGTATGTACACCCGTCATTAGTAAGATTAAGGTACAACGGCGGCGGCGGCAGTAGCGATGACGTTGATCATGATGATACAGAATCTCCATCATCATCATCATCATCACCGGAGATGATTATGATGACGATGACGACGATCATGATGGAGATGATGCTCCGGAACAGATAGAACTGTGTACATCTCAAAGCATGGGAGCTTGTGGAGCCGCTTCCGAAGTTGAAACCAGCATTATCAGTGTTACGGTATGTAGAGTGAATCACTGATTGTTTACGGAGCTTTCATTTACATAAGCCAAATTACTTACGATGTGGCTGCTTAAAGCTAGATTCAGACCTACGCAATAATAAGTATAAATTTGTTATCACCGTATACCGTATGTATATTCCTCATTATTAAGAGGAACACTGGTGCAATTTACAAGTGAAAACAAGGTTTCGTTTTCACCATCATATCTAATCTAAATATTAACATTTTAAAATATTTATTTTTTTAATTTGTAGAGGAAGGTTGTTTGTATGACATTTGTATATTACAATTTTAAATTTTTGCTTGATTTGTTATTATAGGCGTTATAAACATTGGCAATTTTGTAATTCATTTTAAAGTGTAATATGTTTTGAATTTTAAAATTTCAATACATAAATGTCACAGAACCAACTTTCTTCTACAAATTTAAAAAAAATTGTTAAATTTTTTTTAAATTTAAACTAAATTTTACGGTGAAAACTAAACCCCTTTTTGACACAAAAATAAGGTTAGGCAGTGTAAATATTCGAATAAATATTCAAATTTCAATTTAGTTCCACCTCCAAACTAGAGTCGTATTGGGTACACTTATTAAAATTCTAAGAAATTGAGTCTTTTGATAATAAGCGACCCGGACCGATAAATTTTTGTAGTGCAGTAACCGTTCCTCTTAAGGTTACGGAAGAATGGCGGCGGCGGTGGCAGCGATGACGCTTATCATGATCTCCTTCATCATCTCCAGAGCTGTCAGAATATTTTGGGTTTACTTGATCGTAAAATGTCCGGCGGATAACAAAAAACACACTTTGACTATCACGTCTTCTTTCTGCAAGAAATTACATTATTTTTATCATAAATCACACCATAAATGCAAAATTACAAAAATGAACAATCAGTTTTTACGTATTATTATTTTCAGCTATGAGAGCAAGCCTACCTGATTTGTGTTTCTTAAATTTGTTATCATATATTTTTTTTAAATCATTGTTTTCAATATTTCAACTTTCGTAGAAAAACTTGACATCAGTGGACAAGGGAAGAAGTACATTTCAGCCGCGCTTTGTAGAATTTTACTTTTAATAATGATTTTCTCTTTCTTGAAATTAATTTAAGAAAAAAGAAAAAATATAAACTATGAATTTTGATGGTTTTCTAGAGTTTCCATTATTCAAAAAAAGTCCGGAAAATCAAAAAGACAATACATACAGTTAGTATACTGTTACCAAAATTTGGTTGATAAAGTAATCGAAATGGGCGAGTTATTAATTTTATAAGCAACTACACTGCTACTACACTACTAAGCATTTCATCAGGAACTCGGATCGGATCAGGACCGAACCGCTGCTATTTTAGTGAACCAGGAACCAAACCTGAACCGTTAAAAAGGTGACCGGACAAAACAGAACAATGAAAAAACAGAACATGAAAAAACAGAACATGAAAAAACAGAAGATGAAAAAAAATAACATGAAAAAACAGAACAGTGAAAAAACAGAACAATGAAAAAACAGAACACTGAAGAAACAGAACAATGAAAAAAGAGAACAGTGAAAAAACAGAACACTGAAAAAACAGAACATTGATAAAACAGAACATGAAAAAACATAACAATGACAAAACAGAACTCAAGAAGGGTTTTGTTAGCATTGATTAGTTTATGTCAAAAAAACAGAGTTATGTTGGACTCAAGAAGGGTTTTGTTAGCATAGATTAGTTAATGTCAAAAAAACGGAGTTCTGTTGGACTCAAGAAGGGTTTTGTTAGCATAGATTAGTTTATGTCAAAAAAACGGAGTTCTGTTGGACTCAAGAAGGGTTTTGTTAGCATAGATTAGTTTATGTCAAAAAAACGGAGTTCTGTTGGACTCAAGAACGGTTTGGTAGCATAGATTAGTTTATGTCAAAAAAACGGAGTTCTGTTGAACTCAAGAAGGGTTTTGTTAGCATAGATTAGTTTATGTCAAAAAAATCTGACGTGGACACCACATGACTTCCTTGTACGCCTATTAAACTGTTCATACTTTTCTTAATAACTAAAATGTAGAAATATAATAATAATATAATATTATACAAATATATTAATGGTCAGGCTGAGAACTTTCAAAAAAATTTTTTTAGAAAGAGACTTTTATAAGTAAACTTTAATTTCTTCGTTCAATTTTTAATATCTCTTACGGTTTAGACAGAAAAAAATCAAATCCGTGTGCTTGCATCGTGTATTTCTCAAAAATACAATTTTATCTATTTTTACTATTGTCACTGTCATGTCATAATCATTTAAATTTTACGTAGTAACAAATGTTAATCGATCATGGACTACAAGATACCGAAATACTAAATTATAAATATATACTTTAATTATTCTTAAATGATACCATATACAAAAATATTTATAAAATACCAATTGTAGGTAATAATCACATAATCTTTCATTTAAAATTTAAAAAAATTGTCATAAATTAAATATTTATCGAAATATTTGAAAAAAGTACTACTTCCGGTTTGTAGATTGAAACCAAAAATAGGAGGTGCACAACTAGATGCTATAACAGTCCTAAATACAAAATTTCAACTTTCTACGTCTAACCGTATTTGAGTTATGCGACACACATACGTCCGTACGTACGTACAGACGTCACGACGAAACTAATCATAATGGATTCAGAAAAGGTCAAAACGGATATTTCCATCAAAATCTGAAAACCGAAATTTTTCGCGATTACAATACTTCCTTATTACTCCGTACAAGGAAGTAAAAACGGAGTTCTGTTGGACTCAAGAAGGGTTTTGTTATCGAAACTAGTCATAATGGATTCAGAAAAGGTCAAAACGGATATTTCCGTCAAAATCTGAGAACCGAAATTTTTCGCGATTACAATACTTCCTTACTTCGTACAAGGAAGTAAAAACGGAGTTCTGTTGGACTCAAGAAGGGTTTTGTTAGCATAGATTAGTTTATGTGTTCTGTTTTTTCATGTTCTGTTTTATCAATGTTCTGTTTTTTCAGTGTTCTGTTTTTTCAGTGTTCTGTTTTTTCACTGTTCTGTTTTTTCATTGTTCTGTTTCTTCAGTGTTCTGTTTTTTCATTGTTCTCTTTTGTCATTGTTCTGTTTTTTCATGTTCTGTTTTTTCATGTTCTGTTTTTTCGTGTTCTGTTTTTTCATTGTTCTGTTCTTTCATGGAATCGTTAAAAATATTGTGGTAAACCCGGAGTCGAACCGATGAATGCAAACCGGTACGGAATGATTTTGCAAAATTTTAATATTCTAAGACTAAGACAGGGGTGCCCACTAAGCCCAACCTTATTCTCTATCTACATATCAGACATAGAAGAACATTTTGCAAAAGTACAAACAGGAGGTGTAACAGTCGGAAAAATAAAGTTCTGTTCCTTAGCATATGCAGACGACCTAGTACTATTGGCAAAAACAGAACATGAAATGGAATCTATGATCAAAAGACTAGACAAGTATTTAAGGAAAAAGAAAATGGAATTAAACGTGAATAAATCAAAAATAATGAAATTTAAAAAAGGAGGCGGAAGAGAAAAAGAAAAAATCTGGCTGTGGAGAGGACAAAAAATACAAAGAGTAAAAGAATTCAGATACTTAGGGTACACATTCACACAAAGTAACAAAAATGACAAACAAATAGAATTTGTAGCAAAGAAAGCAAATATAGCACTGAAAGAGATATGGAGCATTGCGGAAAGAAAATTCAAAAACAACTATAAAATCAGAATAATGCTGTTCGACTACATAATAAAAAGTATTTCATTATACGGAACAGAGATCTGGGGATATCAGAAACAGGAAAAACTAGAACGAATACATAAAATATATGAAATGGACATTGGGTCTCGACAGAACTACACCGCAATATATTGTTCTAGAAGAAACAAACAGAGACAAAATACGAATAGATGCTGGTCTTAGAGCGACAAAATATGAAAAAAAGATTAGGCAGAGTGATCCTAGAAGAATACTTCACCAATGTTGGAGGAAAATTAGGAAGAAAGAAGACAGAAACCTACCACTCAATAACTGGGAAATAAAGAGAAAAAACTAGGTACTATGAAAGAAATGGCATCTCCACGTAGAGCACTGCACGGGCCGTAATTTTGGAGCCCGGCCCGCCCGAAGCCCGACTATTATTAGGTTATTATGGTTTTTCGAAGCCCGGCCCTGCCCGGCCCATGATTTTTTGAAGCTCGGCCCGGCCCGGCTCGGCTCAGCCCTGTCAGCCCATGATTTTTTGAAGCCCGGCCCGACACGACTTGGCTCGGTCTAACTAAACCTCTAAAATTTAGTTTGTGTACGTGTTATCGTGTTACATATCATACAAAAAATTTTAGTGTAATGCTCTCCAAATTTTTTTAGTAACTGTAGGAAATTATTGTAATATATAACTTAGAAATAAGATTTTAATTTAAAAAACTCGGCTCGGCCTATGCTCGCAGCATAAAAGACCCAGCTCGGTTCAAGACCGTTGCATATCGGGCCCGGTTCGGCTCAAGCCCGTAGCATAACAAGCCCGACTCGGCCCAAGCCCGTACCATAACAGGCCCGGCTCGGCCCAAGCACGTACCATAATAGGCCCGGCTCGGCCCAAGCCCGGAGCATAACAGGCCCTACTCGGCCCAAGCCCGGAGCATAACAGGCCCGGCTCGGCCCAAACCCGTTATAGTACAATAAATAGTAAGCCCGGTTAGGCCCAAGCCCGTGATATGGTAGGCCCGGCTAGGCCCGAAGCCCACTATACTTAAAAGAAATAAAGCCCGTGGCCCGTCCGGGCCGGGCCGAGCCTTGCAGTGCACTATCTCCACGGTCGACGCGGAAAAAAACCGAGAAGAAAACATAAACATAAAAATAGAGACAATCAGAAGAGACCGAGATACACAGAGATAAGAACAAGATAAAAAGATAAACGAATCGAAATTCAACCATATGTACAAAAACATACGACCAATAGGCACACCAGATTACTTGACAAAGAAGAACGAAAAGGACCTAAGATCAATAGCAAGACTTCGCTACGGCAACGAAGAAAACGCAAACAAGTACTGGCTACAGGAAGAAAGACGAATGTGCAGGTTATGCAGAGAAGATGAAGAAACACTAATACATTTACTTTACAATTGCAGATACCTGCCAAGGCTAAACCTCGGCCCATACAGAGTCCTCGGAGAATCCGGTGATGGCGAAACCTGGGCCAAAATGTTAAAAAAGAAGAGAGAAGAAATGAATTAAATGACATAGGGGAGACTAGGGAGGGTTGATACGTAGGGAGGCTTGATACCCTATGATATTTACCGCCAGGAAGTTAGTGGGGAGTCGACTATTTTATTACACTATCGTCCAATAGATTGCAGTGTTTGGTGAAAATTTCACAGATCTGTGATGATCAACAGATGTTCTATACATAAAAATGTGTTTTTGTGCCTGACAATGTAGGTATTTGACAAACATTTATAGGGTTTTAATTTTTATAGTATAAGTTTTGTGCACAATGAATTATTTCGCATAAAAGTAAAATGAAAATAGTATGTGCTCAGTATGTGCTCTCAGTATGTTCTGCATGTTTTTGTAATTTTTGGTACTTGGGGAGGTTTGATACTTATTAGTCAGGGACACTTGATACATGGAAAATTTCGAATTTTGGAAAAGTTGTGCGAAAATCTACAAGGGAAATAAAAACAATAATATCAATGAAGACGATACAGACACACAGACAGCGACGAAAACGAAATAGAAAACCAATATGATGATGATGATGCTGTAGCATGTAATAATAGAGTACTTGTAACAAGGTCACAAACAGTCACGTGACAGTCAAAAACTAAGCGCGCGAACCTGTTTGTGGACAACCCAACAAAATTTTAACATGGAGTCTTATGGAGTATTCATGTTTACTTTTGTAAAAATATCTTTTATTCGCATTCTACGTTGTTTTAAAAAAAGAAAACGTATGAAGTTGATTAAGGTAAGTTCATATATTATACTGGTTACTTAAAATTATCCTAAATATAAAGCACTTTTAAAATATCGTATGTTAAAAGTGTGGTATTGAACTGTTGTCATAATAAAAACAGTTTATAAAACTGTAATATAGGTACCCGTTATATTTTGTATATTTTCTTACACTTTAAGAAATGTTTTAAGTTTATTAATTTAACAATTAGTGAAAATCCATGCACTTGATGATACAAAACCAACTTAACCTATACATTTAATGTGTTAGTAATACAAGTTTCATTTAAAATATGCTTGTTTTATATGTATTTATTTAATACAAATATATTATACATACACTTACCTTTCTTGAAAAGTATACAATATAAATGAAACATGCAATTAATGCTGGAAAAACACAAAAATAACTCATAAGAACCAAAACCGCCATAAGACACAATGTTAACCTGAACAGCAGGTCTCCACAAACAGAATCCCGCCAAATCCGAAACATTGGCCACGCCTCCTGCAAGTACTCTATTGTAACTCATTGTACTTACAATCTAGACCTAATGAATTCTGGTTTAAGTAGTGTCAGATCTGTTCCAGGTGGTCGCATGCGGAATGTGCTGGGGTGGATAGAAGAAGTAAGATATTTATTTATGACATTTGTAAGGAGTAAATACTTCAAAAAAAATTATTTTGTTTTACGTCTCAAGCCACCCAGTGTACGTCTCATCCAGTGACCTCTATATACATAATGGACGTGCGTCTTGGGTAATATATGTGTCTCCACCGAAAACGCAACCCGCATAACTAGTGGACTGGGGTTTTCTGTCAAATTTTTGTGTATAGATAGTCCAAGCAATGTTGTCCATTTTTTGTTCACATATTTCATGCAAAAATAAATATTACAAAATTTTGAAGATAAATACATGAAATACTGGTTTGACACTTACAGAGTAAAATAAAGCAATAAAACATAAAGTTACAAATATTGTCTTAGCCCTCTTGGCTGTGTCTAACTATATTCAGTTGACGCGATGCGCACTTATCACTTTTAGAAAGAGAAGTCCAGTCCACCATGACAGATAACTGGAGACAGCCCCTTACATTGTATAGATATAGGAGACGCAGGTCCATTATGTATATAGAGGTCACTGGTCTCATCCCTCCCGTAGAATGGGAGGCTTGATACGATTTCTTGTTTTTAAAAAAATTATTTATAAAAGTTGTATTTATATAAGTTAAAGAGTTTTTATTTTTGTTTGCCAATATACCAATGAGTACATATATATTATGAAAGTATACAAATTGTGTTTATTTCTAATTCTACGATGGTTTAAAGCCAAAACGTAACAACCCTCCCTAGTCTCCCCTAAATGTTCTGTAACTATAACTTTCAACCAGATAATATAAATTGTAAACTTAAAGGTAGAATTCAAAGCTGTAAAGCATGAATTTAATAAAGAATAATAATAATAACTAAAATTTAATATTATTTCATCAAAATACTTTAATTTTTTTGGAAAAAATTAATTTCCTTAGTTGGCATTGTTATAAACAACAATGCAATTTGACATCGTTATAAACATCAAATAAATAAAAAAAATATTTCAAAACATATTGTTTATTGTAATGCTTCCAATCTTCAACTGTCTGTTTCAAAACACCTGGACCAATTAAATTCGAAATTCCTATTCATCAACTTAGATAGTTTAAGGATTTTATGGGGAAGGTATAAATTTCCTGTAATTTGCAAAGCCGATAAATAAATAATAATAATAATAATAATATGTTAAGGTGATTCGAGCGGTTCAGGCTAGTCAAATCATGGTTTAAATGTAACTTTGTATTGTAACTTTTAAAAATTACAATTATATGTTTCAAACATCCATTATGAAGAATTATGGCAACATATAGTACTATTTGTATAATATTATCAAATATTAATTTAAATTTCGCGCCATATTTTCAAGTTAACAACGATAATGAATGTTTTTGTTTTAATGAGTAACTAGGGGGTTGTTGATGAAAAGTAAAGTGTGATAGTGTTAAATATTTTGTGTTGAAGTTCTTTAATAATTAAATAATTATTAAAACGAGTACGTGGTTTTCTTTAGTAAAGAGTAAAGTTAACATATTTTATATAATATTTATTTGTAAATAAAGTAAATAATATATATGTCAATTAAAAGTTGCTGATTTGACTGTCCTACCAACTTTGAAACATAAAATATATAAGCAAAAAGATTCTATTATAAAAATCATTTAAGCTTTAAATATATTGCAAACATTATTAAATAGATAAATAATCGATGTACACATAAATATACTGTAGCCTTTGTAAGTAATATATGATCTAATATAAAATTTAAAACATAACATTCTACGTCTGACAACTGACAAACATAGCATCAAATGTTAGCTGTCACTTTGCTGTAAAAGTGTCAAAATCTTTAAATTAGATCAAAACTTACAATTATACTGGACGGTTTACTCCTAATAATTATTATAATTACATTATTTAATAAGAAATAAAATACGAACGCATCCACATTAAAACCAAATTTGTCAAAAATTTTGTATTTCAAATTTATCGCAGAGTGCAACGGTGCAAGATCTACATTTCATTCCGTTATTTTTACTTCCTTGTACGGAGTAATAAGGAAAAGGAAGTATTGTAATCGCGAAAAATTTCGGTTTTCAGATTTTGATGGAAATATCCGTTTTGACCTTCTGAATCCATTATGACTAGTTTCGTCGTGACGTCTGTACGTGCTGACGTATGTGTGTCGCATATCTCAAATACGGTTAGACGTAGAAAGTTGAAATTTTGTATTTAGGACTGTTACTAGCGTCAGGCCCCGCTACGCGGGCCTTCGGCTAGGTCGCGCTGCCGCGCGACAAGGGGGATTCGCCCGCTTCGCGGGCTCTAACTCCGCGGACCCTGAATGTGGAAGGATTCGGCACTTCGTGCCTCAATTATAACGATTTTAACATTTAGACTCTACCGAAAAAAATTGTATGATGAAATTATAATTATTTAATTACAATATCAAATTATTCATCTTCCTTCTTCAATAAAAATTTTAGTAAAGCCATTAAAATTTTAGAATAAAATAATTTTTTTAATAAAAACAATTTATTTTATTTATTTTGTACTTAATGTTAAAAATTGGTTTTATACGTTCATTTTCAGTAGATAAAGTATTACTTTAACATCGAGGGTAGATAAAATAAAATTTGAGTAGATAAAGTAAAATTTGAGTAGATAAAGTAAAATTTGAGTAGATAAAGTAAAATTTGAGTAGATAAAGTAAAATTTGAGTAGATAAAATAAAATTTAAGTAAAATAAGAATATTTTTACACAAATTAACATTAAGTACAAAATAAAATAATATATTGTACACGACGATAAAGAGTCTTTATCGACACGTGAAAGATAGCCCACTCGTTCCTTCGTCACTCGTGAACTAACATCTTTCACTTTTCGATAAATGATCTCTTTATCGTCTTGTATAATAAATTACTAAAAGTAGTGTTCACCTGACCGATTTAAATTATTTTATCAATCAGGTAGCCCATGTCCAGCCCTTTAATTTGATATCAAACTGATATAATTCTATATTGTTTTTGATAAAAATAAATGACTATCGTCGGCCACCATTTTAAATAATTTTATTAATTAGGTCGATATGATTTTTTAATAAAAACAAATGACAATTGTTAAAGTCGCCATTTTCAACAATTTTATAAAGTTAGTGCTCACTTGGTAGTTTAATGTAATATCAAACTGAATATTGTTCTATATAATTTTTTGTTAATGCAGATTATCGACCTTCAATTTTAACAGTTTTATAAAGTACATAGTGTTTCTCTAATCCTTTATTTTAGCATCAAACTCCATGCATTTGTGATACTTTCTGGTAAAAAAGTTCCTTTTTTGCTTTTTTATTTTCAAATAATGTTAATTTTTTCTTTGAATGTACCTAAACTTCTGACATCTTTTGTTGGGACTGTACTTGAAATGTCAAAATAAAATAAAATTTAAAAAAATACTAATATTGATAAAAATACAAAAATTGTTCCTTCGATTATTAATTAATATAATTTACAAATTGCTTCTATTACTAATATAACTTAAGATACATGCATCTGAAATATCGAATTGTAAACTGTAAACGTCAGTTTGACAGAACATAGCATTGTTTTTTTTTTCAAATGTGTTACAATTTTTACCCTGGATGTACTAAAACTTCTGACGTCTTTTTCTGTGACTGTACTTTGTAATGACTGTCAAAATAAAATAATTTTTATTTAAAATATTATTAAAATTGATGAAAATATTAAAAATATTTACGCTCCCACTATTATAACTCAATATAATTATCAAATTGCTTCTATTAATTATATTACTTTAGATAAATGCATTTTAAATGTCGAATTGTAAACGTCAGTTTGACAGATGTAGCGTTATTCAATCGTCAATAGTCATTTGTTGAACTTTTGTTTATACAATCTCTGATCCACTGTTGAAGTATAGTTTTTAATTAATAAGTCAAAAACTATACTATGTAGAACATTGAAACCTGGTCGCATGAACTCCTTATTAGTAGCTTACTATATATACCAATTTTTAAATCGATAGCTTAAACCATACATTTGTTATTAACGAAAAACAAAAAGTCAGTTTATCGCATTTTTCTCAAACAAACAAAAATCAAAAACAATTGAATGATACATAAAAATGTGCGTCTCGATGACCTCTATCGTCTAGTGAAAAAATCATTAAAATCGGACAATCCGTTCATAACGTTGGCCCGACGCAAACCCGTTGTTAGGCAGACGAAAATATATATAAGATAGCATCTAGTTGTGCACCTCCTATTTTTGGTTTCAATCTACAAACCGGAAGTAGTACTTTTTTAAAATATTTCGATAAATATTTAATTTAAGACAATTTTTTTTATTTTAAATGAAAGATTATGTGATTATTACCTACAATCGGTATTTTATAAATATTTTTGTATCTGGTATCATTTAAGAATAATTAAAATATATAATATTTATAATTTAGTATTTTGATATCTTGTAGTCCATGATCGATTAACATTTGTTACTACGTAAAATTTAAATGATTATGACATGACAGTGACAATAGTAAAATATGCTTTCTATCTTCTTCTGCAGTTTAAATAAAATGACTAAAATATATTTGTGAGTATAAGTAGCAGTAGTAGTAGTAGTACTTATATATTATTCTACATTTTAGTTATTAAGAAAAGTATGGACAGTTTAATAGGCGTACAAGGAAGTCATGTGGTGTCCACGTCAGATTTTTTTAAAATTCGTAACAAAATATTTATTTCTTGAGTTAACTAGGCGGTCAATTTTGATAATACTTCGCATACGTATTGATATATAACCACACATTAAATTAAATAGTATTTTAAACAAAGATTATGGGTTTGAGTCAAGAATCTATCTATTCTATTAAGTGAGGAAGAATTGTATGTTTTTACGGCCATGCTATCTAGAAAACGGCTCTAACGATTTACTCGAGAGTTGGTATATAAGAGGTTTTCTACCTCTGGAATTTAATGGACTAACTCAAATTTTCCAGAAAACTCGTTTTCCGCGAGTTTTTCGCTCATACCTATTAAATACAAATTTTAATTCCCCACATAAATTCTTACCTGATGTGAGGTGGTCAAAAACTCTACCCATGGCCATACCTATTAAATAAAATTTTTGATTCCCATATAAATTCTTACCTGATGTGAGGTGGTCAGGAATGGTACCTATGGTCATACCTATTAAATAAAATTTTTGATTCACACATAAATTCTTACCTGATGTGAGGTGGTCAAGAATAGTACCATTGGCCATACCTATTAAATAAAATTTTTGATTCACATACCTATATATTCTTACCTGATGTGAGGTGGTCAAGAATGGTACCTATGGCCATACCTATTAAATACAATTTTTGATTCCTATATAAATTCTTACCTGATGTGAGGTGGTCAAGAATGGTACCTATGGCCATACCTATTATATAATTTTTTTAAATTTCCACATAAATTCTTACCTTATGTGAAGTGGTCAAGAACTCTACCTATGGCCATATCTATTATATAAAAATTTTTATTCCCATATAAATTCTTACCTGATGTGCGGTGGTCAAGAATGGTACCTATGGCTATACCTAATGCAGAATAATACCGCACCAGATGTTTACCAAGATAAAGATTTTTTCCTTGAAAATTTGGAAGCCTTTACATAAGAAAATTTTCAAATTAGCTTTTAATACTTAAAATCATTTACTTCTGTTTGTTTTTCAAAAATTTTATTAATAATTTTTTTGTTATTATTTTGTATAATTTATTAAATAATATTTATTGTGTTAAAAATGTTTTAATTTTATTTCAACTAAGTAACCATTCCAACATCCTTTCAAATAGGTAGATCAAAAAATAAATTCACAAAAAAAAATCACAAAAATGATGTTTAAAGAAAATTTTATAATTTATTTTCATCGGGGATAGATAAAAGTTAAGATGACCGGAAAAGATATATACATGCAATTCTTAGTCATATAGCATAAGATAAGATATAATACAAAGCGATAGTTTGGCTAATGAGGCCAGATCGTAGATCGGCATCCCGATATTTTAATGTAATATATTCAGCAAAGTATTATTTTCCCTATACCCACCATGTTAAAAATATCATAATATTTAAATGTGAATATCTCTGGATAGAGACGGTCAAATCGATTGAAATTTGAAATGTACATGGAAAACAGTGTCAACAACAGATTTTTTCATGTTTCTTTAAAAGTTTATGGATTTGTTACAACGCTCGAATCACCTTAATGAGGGGACTTTACTCTATACAAGTTTCATCGGCTGCACGAGAACTTCATGTACAAAATCTAAAATGACTGGACTAGAAGTATATTATGGAACATATGAGATCTAAACATCACATTTTTAACCGTACCTCAAAAACTCAAAAAATGTCGAATGGAACAAATAAGAACTAGGGGGATGATATGCTAAGTTATTTGCTAATAATATAAATTTATTCTGACGAGATTTGTGTTCTATTTAAAATAATTGCTATACATGCGATCAATTTTTCTATGACAAAAACAAAAATATCGCAAAATTTTCTTTCTTTGTATGGCAAACTAAATTTGAGATTTAATCAATTTTTCAAAAAAATATAAGCAATACAAATGAGTGTGAGGCGTTGTACATATATATACAGTGATTCCGTTACTTGAAAAATAATACAATACGAGGGTGGATTGAAAGTTGCCGGAATGACAAAGAAAACAAAAGAAACCTGGCTCATTTTTTTTTTCGTAACAATCCATTTGAAGCTCAATACACTTGGCCCAACATTTGTAAGGCTTTTCGATTTCCTCCCGGAAGTGACTTTCTTCAAGGTCCTCAAAATAGCCGTTTACAGTCTCGGTCACCTCTTCATACGACAGAAATCTCTTTCCAGCCAGGATTTTTTTAGGTTTCGGAATAAGTGGAAGTCTAACTTCAATTGCGATAATTTTTGTTGCGCGATTGTGCTTGAATGTGCGGGTGCATTGTCGTGATAAAACAACACCTTTTTTGGCCATTTCTGGGGCGTTTTTTCCTGAATGGTTGCTTTTAACTTGTTCAAAAGTATTGTGTATATTGTCCTGTAATAGTTTTTTTCTTTTCAATATAGTCAATTAGCAAAACTCCTTTGGCGTCCCAAAAACGGATGCCATCATCTTTTCAGCCGAATGAATGGTCTTTGCCTTCTTCAGAACGAGTCTCCAACGGCCTGTCAACTGTTGTAATTACAATTTTGTTTCAGATGTGTAGTGGTAAATCCAGGGCTCATCCATGGTCATGAATCGCCTCTTTGAATCGGTTGGATTCCTCTTCAATTCTGTAAAACTATCGACAGAGGTTCTCGCTTGAATGCGTTTTTTTCTCAAAATTAAACAAATACTACACGCATCTTGCTAATATTCTTTTCAACCCTAAATCGTTATGTAAAATATGAACAACTCGTTTATAAGAGATGCCTATACCTTGCTTAATTTGACGAAGTCTTATTCGTCGATCTTCCAAAACCGTTTAATGGCTTTTATCCACATGTGGTAGCCGTTTTTGGACGTCCTGAACGAGAGTCATCAATAATAGGGTACTTTACCATAGTAGCAAATTAGCAATCCAGTCAATTATATTGAAAGGAGACCCCAGTAATAAGTTATTGCCATGAAAAAAGTTTTCAAAAAGTTAATAGTTCTTTAAATATTTCAGATTTTACGGATCGTACATCTACGTCACAATAATGCGTTCTCTCTCTCACTCTCTCCTATTCTGAATTATTTGAACGTGTATGCCGTCTATCTTTGTTCAACGTAGTGTTTCTTTATCTATAACTGTCATGTAAAGTAATGTAAGTACTTTAAAAATTAATCACAAGAAATGAAATTATTTATAACGATTTCTGCCAAATAAAGTTACACGTTAGGGACTTTGCTTCGTTGAGTCTTCGATATTAGCCGTAAAATATAAATACAAACCATTGGGACAGACCACGGTACAGGACAGACAAACGATATAATTGTCAAAATATTTAACCAATTTGACATTTTATAATGTAGATATCGTGGATCCGTTATTATTCCAATCAATGTCATTAATTGAAGTAACAAAAATAAAATTAAATTCTTTGATAATTCCAATGTACCTTGCCCGAATTTTGTAGTAAAATATGTGCAGTTTAACGCGCTAGCATAAAATCATAGTTTTTTGCTAAATCTGTAATGAAAATTAATAAGCTTTGCCCGAATACTCCCATTGAAAGATATGTTGAATGACATAGGTCTGCGAATCATATAAGTGGTACTAAAACTCAGGATCAATTTTTGAAGGCAAATTTTTACCTCTCGCCACTCATATCTGTAATGCCTAGTGCACACGGGGAAACTTTTCACAAAGTTTCCTGAAAAAAGTTTCCAGAAAATGGAGATTTTCTTTGAAAAACTATAAATATGTTTATGATCACATGTCACATTTGACGATTTGACAAATAAGAAGTTAGTTCCACTTCACAATGTTTCCTGAAAACGCCTCATTTTTATAGGCGCCGTTAAAACTTTGAAGTTTCCGGAAACTTTTTCCAGGAAACATGTCAAAAAGTTTCCCCGTGTGCACTAGGCATTAGAGAGGTATTGTAATCATGCTAAAATTTCGATAGTGAGTTTTCAATGGATAAGCACGTTTTGAGGTCCCTAGAACACGATTTTGATAATTTCGCGATGATGTCTGTGTGTGTGTGTGTGTGTGTGTGTGTGTGTGTGTGTGTGTGTCAGTGTGTGTGTCAGTGTGTGTGTCAGTATGTCAGGATGGATGTTGGAGGTACGATAACTCAAATACCACTGAATAAAAAAATTTGAAATTTGGTATACAATATTCTGACACCCTAGATTAGATCTGATTAGATTTTGGTGTTGATCGTGCAACCGGAAGTGGTAGTTTCTTGAAGATCTGAAGAGTTTTTCTGGAATATTCTCAAAATTTATGAATTAATAGGAATTTTTTTAATAACATTGTATACTAAATGTTACTATCTACAATATGTATTCAAAACGTTGTTTCTATCTAGCACCATTTTCCAATTACAAGAAGTTAAAAATTCTACAAATTTGTTACAATTTTGATTTATCTGCCTACCTGGAAATGGAAAATATGAAATGTCATTTAGTATTTATAAGGTCATAATAAACTTTAATAATATTATAAAAACTACAATTCCCGAATTCCTTTCTAGTACAATGGTATATTTGTGAGTAAGTACTTTCATACACACTTAGTAAAATAAAAGAGTATTATGGCGAGAGGTCATGTGTTGGCCACATCGGATTTTTAAATTATATATCTAAAGAATATATTTTCACGTGTATTCTTACATACAGTAATAAAGAAACTACCAAATTGCATTTTATATTTTGTAACATTTAAAAAAGTTGATTTTACATGAGTACATTTTAATTCCAGCCCCATTGTTTGAGAAGATTTTCAGTTGTACATCTACGTCACACAAACTTTAAAAATTAATTACAGCTTTATTAAGAACAATTAAGGCTTATCAGTACTCTCAATCGCTTTCAAATAACATGAAGTTTCAATAAAAAATTAAAAAAAAAAATTGGTAAACTACCCTATTGTGTGCGTTCTGCCACGCTTGAATTCAGAAACTCAGAAAGTTACGGTGGAAAATGAAGCAGATGAATCCATAATGCCTCGTTTTCATGTATCCGGAATCCGCAGATTTCTTACGGAATAAAATGGCCGCCACGAATTCCATCTCCATATTCAACATAAATAAACATATATTTGAAGTTATAACAACTGACAGTTTAAACGTCAAAACTTGCGGAGCTTGCGGAGTTCCGCAGAAAGTTAAAAATAATTTAACTACTGACGCAATTCGTGGCGGCCATTTTATTCCGCAAGAAATCTGCGGATTCCGGATACATGAAAACGAGGCATAAGTACGGCAACAAATTGGATATGATGTCAGTTGCGATTTTCCCCTCCAAATGAAAGAATTTGGTAACCACTTGAATTTCTTTTCTCCATTTTTCAAAACGCACATACCTATACTCACACTAAAATGGTCATCAAAACCAGAAAAAATGCAAGTCCCAGAGTTATCCATACCGGAAACTTTTCAATCCACTCTCGTACCTACTACACTTCTACTAAACTGTGCAAATACATTTTTTTTAAATATAAATATTGGTTGACTTTACATTCTCCTTAAGACAGTTGGCGAAAAATAATGGCATCTCTAGCCGCAGTAACCTGTTGAAACCTGAATCTTCGTTAAAATCCCATTTTCCCACACCTCCTTAATTTTATATTAATAAACTACTCTCTTATTATATAAACGTTAACTGCTGAAAAAACAAAACCGTCAATATAATAAGTCCCAATTCACAATGTACGTAAACATAAGAATCACGTAAGAAAACATTTTTTAAACATCAAAATACCTAACAATTAAGTTTTTGAACTATGTGATTTCAAAACTGCATAAATCTTACCTACAGATACGTATGCACGTAATGCCTGTGGCACACCGGTCGAGGAGCATCGAGGACCATCGAGTAACTCCTCGATGAAACGAAAGAACGCACCCGTCCGCGATGGATTTCTATTTAATCGGTGACAAATACATCAAAGTTTTGCGCGAAATCAAATCCAAAGATACGTCTGAAATGAGATACATTCGTTTCATCGAGGAACAACTCGATGAAAATAGCGGCGCCCCTATTTTTCGTCGAGGACGGGGTGCGTTCTATCGTTTCATCAAGGAGTTACTCGATGGTCCTCGATGCTCCTCGGCCGGTGTGCCACAGGCATGAGAGAAACGTAAAGTTGAATACAATTCGGCCTAACTAATGCCTGTGGCACACCGGTCGAGGAGCATCGAGGAGCATCGAGTAACTCCTCGATGAAACGAAAGAACGCACCCGTCCGCGATGGATTTCTATTTAATCGGTGACAAATACATCAAAGTTTTGCGAGAAATCAAATCCAAAGATACGTCTGAAATGAGATACATTCGTTTCATCGAGGAACAACTCGATGAAAATAGCGGCGCCCCTATTTTTCGTCGAGGACGGGGTGCGTTCTATCGTTTCATCGAGGAGTTACTCGATGGTCCTCGATGCTCCTCGGCCGGTGTGCCACAGGCATAATGCCTGTGGCACACCGGTCGAGGAGCATCGAGGACCATCGAGTAACTCCTCGATGAAACGAAAGAACGCACCCGTCCGCGATGGATTTCTATTTAATCGGTGACAAATACATCAAAGTTTTGCGCGAAATCAAATCCAAAGATACGTCTGAAATGAGATACATTCGTTTCATCGAGGAACAACTCGATGAAAATAGCGGCGCCCCTATTTTTCGTCGAGGACGGGGTGCGTTCTATCGTTTCATCGAGGAGTTACTCGATGGTCCTCGATGCTCCTCGGCCGGTGTGCCACAGGCATAATGCCTGTGGCACACCGGTCGAGGAGCATCGAGGACCATCGAGTAACTCCTCGATGAAACGAAAGAACGCACCCGTCCGCGATGGATTTCTATTTAATCCGTGACAAATACATTAAGGTTTTGCGCGAAATCAAATCCAAAGATACGTCTGAAATGAGATACATTCGTTTCATCGAGGAACAACTCGATGAAAATAGCGGCGCCCCTATTTTTCGTCGAGGACGGGGTGCGTTCTATCGTTTCATCGAGGAGTTACTCGATGGTCCTCGATGCTCCTCGGCCGGTGTGCCACAGGCATAAGAGATCTAAAAAAGAACAAGCGCGTGTTGAAAAACAATCGAATAGTGACGATGATTTGCCATCTGTAGAAAACGAAAGAAACTAAAAATTTTAAATTGTGGCCAAGCAGTTCGCATACTCCACCGCTAGAGTAAATTTGGTGCTAATATCATTCACAAAATTCTGGTACTTTTCCAGTAATTTTAAAATAATTACCAAGTCATTATCAGTAATTTTAATTTATTTACGTAACTAATTACAGTGATGTATTAAAATAAAACAATTAAAATGAATTGTACTAAACAAATTAAAGCCTCAAACTACGTTAAATGCATAAATAATTACTAAGCTTGAAAACTCCAAACATAAGGCGTAATGCATAAGCATAATGATTGACATAATGTTATATTTATTATTTGTTTTGAGTTGTCCATCACTCTGTCCCACACTTATTTTTTAAAACTAACGCAACAGTTATTCCATTATTAACTTACAAAATTTTGACAACAAATGTCACGTCTGTCGAATAAATCATTTAACAAAAAGGTGGAAGTGGCCTTCTAATAAATATTCTTTGTGCATTAAGAACTAAAACGGTCGGTGGAAATGAGGCTTTAAACATATTGAAATATATTAGCTATTTATTACGTATTAAAGTTTAAAATTCTTCTTTATTATTGTCTTCCTTAAGTTTGAACCCCTTTTTGACTAGTAATTCATTACATTCTTTCCTGTTTAGCTTAGAAAGTGGCAGTCTTTCGATTTCTTCATCGTTTTTATTTAATAAAACTAGTTCAGGAATGGCTCCGTGTATTTTTTTAAACTCTATTCCATATTTCGGTACATCTTCATAAATAAATGCTTTTACTTCTGGTAATCTGTTTAGGCTGCATCCAGGGCAGCTCTGGAATAAAAAACAAATGAATATCGGCGTTTTTCCTTCTGTTTTTCCACTTATACCTCAATTCTTGCAGATGCTATTTCATTATCAGTCCCAAATGTTGTGGAAAATGTTAGCAATGTGACAAATAAACAAGAATAAATTAAATAATTCATTATTATGTACTTATTTCAATATAATGATGTGGTGAAACGATGCTTGAGATAACAATTTTTGACAAGTGACAAGCTAACAAATATGACACACCAGTACCACCAATCAAATAACTCTATTTTTATTCAAGTAATCGGGAAAAGAAAAACCCAATCAGATGCATTGAATTTGACGCAAATTCAAATTGTACACTTTGTGAACCAAATTTTGTGGGTTAATACAAATATAAATATAATAAATATGACAAAAAACTATGTTTAAATATATAAATCATTAATTTAAAGTTATTAATTGTTTGTTTATAATGAAAAAATGCTTAGATATTGACTTTTTGAAGACAAAAACCTGTTGAATTAAAATTATTTTTGTTCTTGAATGTACTGGCGATAGTAGCGTCCTCTTAAGCCACACCCCCTAAAATCTTTCTTAATTTTCTGCATTAATATCTCCCTTAAATTGTTTGTTATACAATATTTAGTTATTAATTCAATAATTATACTTTTTGTTGCTTTTCTGTACCAATTCATCTTAAAAATATTATGTAATAGAGCAGAAACAATGGTAAGAAAAAGAAGAGGGCAAAGGCGATCTACCCCCTCTTACACTACCGGTTTCCGTTATATTATTTTTATGTTTTGTACGTTACGTTATTTAAAATAGAAGCGTCGCGTTGGTTTTGCTTGCCAAGAAAAAATGTCTAAAACAATCAAAATATAACTTGCCATGAATTAAAAACAGTAGAATGAATCGCGAAAGTGAACATTTATGTGATTAAAGTGAACTTTAGTGCAACGTTAGCGAAGAGGTTAACAAGATATAATTTTGGCGGTTAAATAGTACGCCAGTGTTTATATTTACTTATCGGTAAGAGATGTTACAACACGTTTTTGCCAATTACCTATCACTGACATATGTCATTTTTGTTTAGATTTCGTTTAAAAATGAGTGAAACCGTAGGATCTTTAGTAGTAATTAAGAAAAATGGATCCGAAGGATCTCATTTTCCAATCGACAAAGATAACGCGTACAACATAGGCTCGAATGCCGACTGCCATATTCGGTTTAACATTGATAAATACAGCGAGAATGTCTGCACATTTATTGTCAGCAAAAAAGGACTTGTAACAGTTACAAAAAACTCTACATGTCCTGTAATAATCAACAACACAGAATTAAAGAACACTCAAACGCTCGATTTCGGTGATGTGATCCAAATCGGCGCAAAAACATTCAAATGGAACAGACGTACTAAGCCGAGGGAATCTTTCACAAGAAATGTCTTCAAGAGCAAGACTCCAAGCCAAAGTCCGAAAAAAAACGCGCAAAAAGGGAAAAGAAGAAGCTCAGTCAGCGATTTCAGGTCGAAGAGGAGTGTTTTAAGGTAAAAACAAACGAATAACGACGCTAAAGCCCATTTTACAGTAAGCAATATTGCAGATGCAATCGCAACCTTCATCAAGTTGCATAAAGCCCATTTTACATAGAGCAATATTGCAGATGCAATCGCAACTTTCAACAAGTTGCTACTAATAGTATCTAATAGCGGCTATAAAAAGCCGCGAGCATACATGTGACGAAAGCGTCCTTGAAATCAGATGTTCGGGGGGTCCGACCACAGCGTCATATCAGGAACTAATTTTCCTTGGCGCTGTTTTAAATAATTTAAATCAGTTCAGTTCGTTTTCGTAGTTTTTTGCAGTGTTGGAATATGTCTGTTTATTTCCGTAGTTTGAATGGCGAAGTGAAAGCTCGTTATTTAACGAAAATTAAATTAAACAATGCCGATCCGTACGATTGTGACGAATCTGGGTTTTCAGATAATACTGCACTATTGCCGAAAATTTTCTACGGCGACAAATCTGTATTTAGTGTTAACAAAAAGTGCATACACCGATGATGACTTAAAAGCATTTAAAAGCTTGGATGCTTATAATTTCTTTTCATGTGGTTGAGTGCGCGATGTGAAACATTTCGGTGAAAATGTATTAATTTTGGGCAAGGTAAGAATTTATTTCAGTTTTGTTGTGCAACCACATGACAAGAACTTAGAAGCATCCAAGCTTTTAAATGCTTTCCAGTCATCATCGGTGTATACATTTTTTGTCAACACTAAATACCGATATATGTCGCCGTACACAATTTTCGGAAATAGTGCAACATTATCTGAATTTTTTTTTTTATTAATTTTTTTTTCGTTAAATAACGAGCTTTCACTTCGTCACTCAAACTACGGAAATTAACAGACATATTTCAAAACTGCAAAAATTGTAGTTCCAAAATATTTACTAATATAAACAGAAGATACAGTCTCAGCGGTCAACAACGGACAACTGTTTTGAATTATTTAAAACAACGCCAAGGAAAATTAGTTCCTGAGATGTCGCTGCGCTCCGAACATCTGATTTCAAGAACGCTTTCGTCACGTGTATGCTCGCGGCTTTTAGACAAAAATACTTTAAATCAAAGTTTTAGGAAATTAAATTCTGCATCTAAATCATTAATCATATTTTATTTTACACGTTTATTTACCGAAATATTCGTGTTTAAAATTTTATAAATATTGCTCATTTGTCAGAAATATTAATATTTCTGACAGTTAAAACAGAATTCATTTGAAATTTTGTTTCAATTCCATGGCTATAACCATAGACTAAAAGATAACTAAACTGCTGTAGATAGCCTACTCCATATAAATTTTGTCATTTTTGTAATATCAACCTACAACCGCCAATGGCGCTGTAATCGTAACTGAATGTCACAGTAGAATGAAAAGAAATATGGCAATTTTTAAGTTTTAAGTAACTTAATTATTGTTGCTGAATCTATTTATATATAATTTTCAACAGTTTAAGGAAGTTCAGGCCGTATAAACCGATACATAAACTTTCTAGTTTCTCAATTTAAATTTTTTTTTGTAACTGAATAAAATAATTTTAACATTATTTCATGATAATTATTGACCTAATAAATACATATAAAAATTGTTAAAGTTATTGTTTATCCAAGTATTATGTAATTATTAATATGTATATGCATAGACATCAACTTTTGACTGTCTAGTCCAAACTTACGAACGAAAAAACGAAGTAACAAAAATCATTTAAAATTCACAATTTCTCTACCTATTTACTTTAGAAATACCGAAAAATACGTATTATTATTATTCCAATAAGAAATAGTAATAATATGAATAAAAAATCTGCTGTGTCCGCCACAGTACTTCCCCGATTATAAGTTTTAATAACTTACTTTCGTAACGCCGTTAATTTTATGCTTTATTCTGCAAAATTTAAATAAATTTATCATTTTTCCCCAAACTATTTAAGTTGATACCAACTTCGGCATAATTTAAATACCATAAAAAATCTGATACTTATTCACTAAAAACTCACACTCGAAAATTTTAACCCGTCATAACATCTTATAGCCTTATAGAATATAATGCGGAAAGTAAAAACAACTGACCATTGTTTAAATGTTGTTATTGATTCTTCGACTAATATTTTTTTCCAGAAAACTTTAATTTGATAATACACTTGAACAAATTTGATTAATTTTTTGAGAAACAATAATTGATTATCGCATAAATGTCATTTTTTACATTTTTATTAAACTTATCTCCCCGAGAGCTTTAAATTGACACCAAACTCGGTATAATTTGAATAATGTATGATAAAAAAATTGACGATCAGTTAAAGCTTTAATTTGATACCACACACGATAGTATTTTAATAAAAATAAAATAAGATATGTTTATAAAGTTGGTACCACTGGTTGAATAAAAAAATTTGAGTAATTTTTTGAGAAACAATTGAAAATCGTATTAATGTCATTTTTTACATTTTTTAAAAACTTATCTCCCTGAGCGATTCAAATTGACACCAAACTCGGTATAATTTGAATAATTTATAAAAAAAACAATTGACGATCATTTAAATGTTATTTTTGTTTTTCTACTAGAATTATTTTCCCAAGACCTTTAATTTGATACCACACACGATAGTATTTTGATAAAAATAAAAAAGTTTTGTTTATAAAGTTGGTACCACTGGCTGAATAAAGCTCATTAACGAACTTGAAGTCAGATTTTGGCTCAAGATCTTAAATATAAAATTTCAGTCCAAAATTCCAACGCGTTTTTAAGTTATCCAACATCCAGACAGACTAACAGACCGACAGACCGACTTTTTTTAAAATTATGTTTTTTGGGTTCAGTAGGGTCTGAAACGTGAAGATTCACCAAAATCTCGAACTGTCAAAAAATCACGATTACAATACTTCCCTCTATTACATAGATCGGGGAAGTAAAAATATGTAATTATTATGTATGTCTCAATGAGGTAAGAAGCGGCAACGTTGCATTACATTTATAAGTTGGTATCTCTACAAATATAGCAGCTGTCAGTCGTTTGACGTGGGTACCTACTCAAACCTAAAAAACTCAGAGCTAGAAAATTCAAGTACAAGAAAATTCTTGTCCGGAATCATAAAACAAACGAAAATTCAGAGACAAGAAAATGCTTACATAAAAAATGCATTCATAGAAACTTCAAATTTGGAATCCGATTGATGCAGAAAACGCATGTAAAGGAATAGGTATTCAAAACTGGAAAAAATATGGCTGCGGAAAAAATCGGATTCTGGCTTAATTATAAACTAATCTATGCTAACAAAACCCTTCTTGAGTCCAACAGAACTCCGTTTTTTTGACATAAACTAATCTATGCTAACAAAACCCTTCTTGAGTCCAACAGAACTCGTTTTTTAAACGGCCACAACGCGTTGTTCAGCTGACAGCTTGCAGCCAACTTCAGGTTTGGCCGCCAAGTAAAGTTTCTGTGCTTACTTGATTCCAGATATGTCTTTTCTATTAATGTTTTTTTTGTAAATGAATTTTCCTTAGCTTGGGATTTCGTGATTTTTATGATTCCTGTCAAGAATATTCTCTTCTTGAATTTTCTAGTTTATAATATTCCAGTGTTGAAGACGTTCCCGTTTGACGTTTGTGAAAGGTATGCAATGGAGGCAAATAAAATTTATAAAAACGGAAAGAAAATATATATCTGGAAACGAAACGCGTTTAACAAACTTGTACTATATAATTAAATTTTATAATATATTGAACCGTAGTGTATATTGATGTAGACTGTAGAGGTTATTCGAATTTCCCGCTACTTTTAGTAACGCAGCGTTACCGCATCGGCAAGTTCTCAAGCGTTGAGTTGAATATTCTCAGTGTTTAATATTTTTTTCTAGGAAAACTAGCTTCCAAATTAAGTTGAAAATTTTTAGACATAATTTTGTAACATATTGTCGTGGCATGTTTTAATGGCATGTCATGTTAATCGTTTTTTATTGATATATCATAATAAATAAGTTCAATTGATTGGCCATTTTGTATAAAACTACGTGTTAAACTCAAATTTAGCAATAACAATCTTCCTACAGATTATAAACTATTAAGAAAATATTTTTAAATATTAAAATCTATCAAATGCTATGGTTTTCTTAATATTATTATCATTTTTGGATAAGATTACGTATTATTTTTAAACTCAAATTTTGCAGTAAAAAACTTCCTAAATATTATATACTTTTAAATAATTGTTTTAAAATATTAAAATCTACCAATTGCAATAATTTTCTTTATATTAAAATATTATTAATTAAATATTACATTACGCTATATTGCCGCTATTTGTAGCAAGTTACAATTGCACATGCAATTGTTGTTTAATGTAATACTGGCGTAAAGTCCATTTTGAGCAATATTGCAGATGCAATTGCAACTTTCAGCAAGTTGTTGTAATATTGCGTGAATGTACAGAAATCCATTTTTATAACCTACATAATACAGGATGTCCCAGATAAGTTGTTCGACATACCGATCTCGAGAACCGTAAAAGATACGAAGTTGGTTAGATTAGACAAAAGTTGCTCCATTAGGAGGCCAATTTAGAAATGTTTTCGTTTTTCCACAAAAATGCATAGGTGACTAGATATTCGCGAAAATGTAAATTCTGCCAATTTCGTTTTTCACCTATAACTTTTTTGTTTCCCGTGTCGAACAACTTATTTAGTATAAATATAAATAACTACCTATTTTTATGTGAATATTAAGAATTTTTTATTTGGGCCACGAATTCCATTCTTGCTAGAACTATTTTAAAATTAATCTAATATTTTTAAATTTATTATTGCACAAAGGAGATTATATAATGTAGGTACCTAGGTATTCTTACATATTTGATGTTTAAATATGTAAAACTTGTCAATATTGCATTTTTTAAATTTCTAATATTTTACTGTTTCACATTTTACATTTGGTCCGCTAATGAAACAATTTTTCCACCCCAGCTCCAAAATCAATAACTAATATATTTTCGTTTTGTTTTTCAATCAATTTAATATTTATATATTTATTTGAGGTTTATGATTTTCAAATAAGCATAGGCCTAGCCAGAAGGTGTTTGGAAGTTAAACCCTCCCTAGCAAAATGCTAAAATAAAAAGTTTATTTAATTAATTTTTAAAATTTATTATTTCTTTTAACTTTAATACGCGAAAAAGACTAAACATTATGTAATTTCCTCTGTTTGAAAAAACTGAATTGTTAATGAAACAGCCTTTGACCTTGAACCCAATAAAATTTTCGTCTGCAACAGCGCCGCAGTACAATTTTTATAGGACTATACCACCCACAAATAAAAGTCCTGGCTACGCCTCTGCAAATAAATCTTGGGCCGCAAAAATTACTTTCCCGGGCCAGTTGATAGTAGCCCATCCGCCCCTGTTAATAAATTACACGGACATTACCTCTATCCCGATATCCACATGACCCACCTTTCTATCCTACGACATGGTTTTGTTTTCGTATGGTGCGGTTTACATTCGAAAGAAAAATCAGTTTAACAAAATAAAAGTTTATCTACTTTGCGACAAGTCAAAAGTAGCTCCTATTAAAAGTATAACAGTACCACGATTAGAATTATGTGGGGCTGTTTTGTTAACTAAATTAATAAATCGAATTAAAGAAAATATTAAACTTGATTTTGATTCTATACAATATTGGACAGATTCCACTATTGTCCTCTCATGATTAAATAATGAACCATGTAAGATGAAAACCTTTGTAGCCAATAGGGTTGCAAATATACAAACTAATAGTGCAATTCATAATTGCCATCACGTGAAAGGTGTAGAAAAACCTACTGATGTAGTGCCAAGGGGATGTACAGTAATAGAACTTTTAAACTCTGTTTGGTTTTCGAGACCTGCTTGTCTTGCTTTACCTTCAATAAATTACGAAAGAATTACAAACGCGGTAAGAGAAGGTGGGAAAATTGAGTTTAAAATGACACATGTTGTTCATACAGAGGATCAGAAATTTAAACTTTGTGACTGATTCTCAAATTTTGATCGGATGTGTCGCGTAAACACCAATTACAAACACGGCAAGAGATCATACAGAGGATCAGAAATTTAATCTTTGTGACCGATTCTCTAGTGTCGCGAAATTGTTTGGTGCAAACGTTTTATTAATAACTGCAGAGCTAGATAGAAAATTATTGGACATTTAAATAATAAAGAAATTCAAGAATCTTTGACAATGATTGTGAAACTAGTTTTGCTCCGTACATAGTTTTATTACAAAAATCCAAACTTGTTAACAATAATAGTAAACTAGTAAAATTGGATCCCTTCTTAGATTGCAACGGCCTAATTCCAGTAGGTGGTCGACTTGAGAATTCATTATTGAAATTTGATGCTAAGCATTCAATAGTTATTCAAAAAATCACAATTTTACAAAGTTATTAGTAAAAATCTGACGTGAACACCACATGACTTCCTTGTACGCCTATTAAACTGTTCATACTTTTCTTAATAACTAAAATGTAGAATAATATAAAAAAATCTGACGTAGCCACCACAAGACCTGCCGCCGTATCTACTTTATTCTTTTAACTTATTATACAAATATATTAATATATAAGTACTACTACTACTGCTACTATACTCACAAATATATTTTAGTCATTTTATTTAAACGGTAGAAGAAGATATATAAACTATATTTTACTATTGTCACTGTCATGTCATAGCTAGAGAGCCGCGGGTTTAAAAACCCGACGAGAAGCAAACCGTCTTCCGTTTGGTGAGATGAAAGTCTATCCCTTGAAAACCCCCAAATTCCAAATATTTTTGAAATCGGAAGGGGCCCACTCGAGAACGAAGGGAAAATGCATATCGACTTTTTTGCAGATTTAAATACGACTTCCGTTATGATAACTTTGTTTAAAAAGTGACAAGTAATCATTTGAAAAAAGCGGAAGACGAATTGGGCAGGGCGCACTAGTTGAAACCAATGTTTGAAAATTTTGACCTCCAAAAACGCTCATCTGGAAAATTCGACGTCTTCAATATGCTTACTTTTGTGTTCATTTACTTTGTTATGGTCTTTACATCGGGTGGTCCGGGCCGATGCCGTCTGTCGGATAACTCAAATACGAATTACCCAAAAATTTTGATATTTGGTATTATACAATTGTATACGAATAGGAAGAGCTCATTAAATTTTGGTACAAATATCTTCACCGGAAGTGATATTTTTTGAAGACTGAAAAGATTAAGTGTCAAAAATTTCTATAAATTTGGATAAATATAGTATTTATTTGTAATAAGAATAAGAGGAAAAGTTATTTGCAATCTACGTTATAAAAAAATTGTCTTTATCTGGTAGCATTAAAGAACTGCAGTAAAATTTGAATTGAAATCTTGTAATCCATGTCCGGTTGATTTTTGTTTCTGCATAAAAAATATTGACAGATGTGACGGGTGACAAGTTGGCATACTAGCGCTATATAAGTCATAAGTAAGCTATTAAATGTAGTAACTGAACGGAGGATTGTTTCAACACAGAAGAGTTTTCGTGTGAATGAATCTTTTGATTCAGGTGATACTAATTTCTGTGTTTGAATATTTTAGATTTTTATTTGTATATTTTAAATGGGCACCAGATTGTACATATACATTTCTGTTTAAAGTCAAGATATGGCGGAAGGTTGTGTGATGGCCACGTCAGATTTTTTTAAATTCCTGTGAAACATTGGAAAAAATCTGACGTGGACACCACATGACTTCCTTGTACGCCTTGTTTGTTCATAATTTTCTTAATAACTAAAATGTAGAATAATATAAAAAATTCTTTAACTTATTATACTAGTATACTCACAAATATATTTTAGTCATTTTATTTAAACTGCAGAAGAAGATATAAACGATATTTTACTATTGTCACTGCTACTGTCACTGTCATGTCATAATCATTTAAATTTTACCTAGTAACAAATGTTAATCGATCATGGACTACAAGATACCGAAATATTAAATTATAAGTAGGTATATACTTTAATTATTCTTAAATGATAGAAGATACAGAAAAATTTATAAAATACCGATTGTAGATAATAATCACATAATCTTTCATTTAAAATAAAAAAAATTGCCTAAAATTAATTATTTATCAATTTTTTTTTTAAATTTACTACTTCCGGTTTGTAGATTGAAACCAAAAATAGGAGGTGCACAACTAGATGCTATAACAGTCCTAAATACAAAATTTCAGCTTTCTACGTCTAACCGTATTTGAGTTATGCGACACACATACGTCCGTACGTACGTACGTACGCACGTACGCACGCACGTACGTACAGACGTCACGACGAAACTAGTCATAATGGATTCAGAAAAGGTCAAAACGGATATTTCCGTCAAAATCTGAGAACCGAAATTTTTCGCGATTACAATACTTCCTTACTTCGTACAAGGAAGTAAAAATGTATACGATGTCATTATTTTTATTACTTTATAAACAATAGGTATATTTTTCATGTGTAAAACACTCATATAAATATAAAAATGGCTTATAAAACTTGTATTGAAAATAATTAAAACATCTTTGTTAGATAGGTATGTATTTTAATATAAATAAAGGATTTTTTTATTATTCGCGGCGTTATTTTCCTCGGCCAGTGCATTGGAAAATAATATTTCACATTTGTAAGAAAAAAAATAAAAAGTCCTTCTTTACAGCGTAGATATATTAGTATTTTTTATTTTTTTGATTTAAATCAATGATTTTTATTAAAAAAATCACTTGATTTAAATCATGATTTAAATCGTAATTTAAATCAAATGATTTAAATCGTAATTTAAATCAAATGATATATATATATATATATATATATATATATATATATATATATATATATATATATATATATATATATATATATATATATATATATAGATATATTCGTATTTTTTATTTTTTTGATTTAAGAGGACATAATTCCACTCGAAAAATAGACTATTTTTCTGGAACAAATCCTGGCTGCATGGTACAACATATAGTATTAATTTTTTAAATATTGTGTGCATAAGAGATGAAAATAGTCCGCTAACTCCAAATTATTCATTTTTCAATGCTGACAAAATGTTTAATTGCATTAAAAAATACACCCATTTTTGACAAAAAATTAAGTGTGTAAAAAACCTAAATATTAATATATTACTGAGATAGCGTACTGTACACAACCTTTATTTAGAAGTATACAAAATTTCAAGCTTGTAAGTTTGTTTTTGCGGCTGTATTTTGTTCCAGAAAATGATCACTTTTTGAACAAATTTTGCCTATTTTATGGCGTAACTCATGATAGTATCACAAAAGGGTGGGGTTTCAACTTGTGTTTATCTCTGACATAAATTTCTGACCGTTTTGACAAGAGGAGGGAGGGTTAACTTAATTCGTCAAAATTAAAATTCGAGATTCATTTTAGGAATAATATCCTCTTAAGGATATTCACTCGGGTGGTGCGGGGTAAGGGGAAGTGATCTATGATCTCAATGTAAAAGACTGCAGGGTGACAACTTTTAAATGTGAAATTATATTCGAAAAAATGTCTTTAAATAAATATGTATTTGAATTTTTAATGTAAATTCATTATCTAATGTCATAACTGATTACGTGAAATTATTATTTAAATTTATGTGCAATTAATTTTGCAATATAAATATACTGAGATAATGGTGGAAACAACGGCAACAATGTAAAACGTAGAACAAGTTTTCGCTCCACACAGTTGGTTACCTGGGTGGCACCTAACCTCTCAACTTATATATTTTAACATTTTTCTCATTTATAAATTCGAAATTAAAAAACATTAATTATTTATTTAATTCATTTATAAAAATAATAATAGTAAATTACTTAATAATTAATTAGAACCGTTGACTTTTTACCTTCCGCTTACCTGTAAAGGAAGGTATTGGAATCATGCAAAAAATCGGGTGGTGAATTTTTAGTGGATGAGCACGAATTAGGGTCCTTACAACTCATTTTTGATAGTTTCACGATGATGTCTGTGTGTATGTGTGTGTGTATGTGTGTGTGTGTGTGTGTGTGTGTGTGTGTGTGTGTGTGGTCAAGGGGTGTTAGTCGCATAACTCAAATACGAATTACCCGAAAATTTTGATATTTGGTATTTAACATTTGTATATAAATTGGAAGAGCTCCGTAGATTTTGGTACAAATATCTTCATCGGAAGTGATATTTTTTGAAGATTGAAAAGGTTAATTGTCAAAATTGTATATAAATTTGGAAAAATATAGTATTTATTTGTAATAAGAATAAGAGGAAAAGTTATTTGCAACTTACGTTATAAAAAATTGTCTTTATCTGGTAGCATTAAAGAACTGCAGTAAAATTTAAAAAATAAATTTATCAAATAAAACGTTGATATCTTGTAATCCATGATCGGTTGATTTTTGTTTCTGCGTAAAAAATATTGACAGGTGAGACGGGTGACAAGTTGGCATACTAGCGCTATATAAGTCCTAAGTAAGACATTAATTGTAGTAATTGAACGGAGGATGGCTTCAACACAGCAGAGTTTTCCTGTGAATGAATCTTTTTATTCAGGTGATGCAAATTTCTGTGTTTGAATATTTTAGATTTTTATTTGTATATTTTAAATGGGCACCGGATTGTACGTATACATTTCTGTTTAAAGTCTAGATAAAGCGGAAGGTTGTGTGATGGCCACGTCAGATTTTTTCATTATAATATTTGCCAATATGAAAACTGTCAACCAATGTTGCCACGTTTATACATCATGACGTCTTTACTGTCACCGAGTTCAGTTTGAGTGTTAATTAATAGCTAAATACTCTTCATCAACACGGTAAAGCTCGATTTAAAAAATCTTATGACATAGATAAGGTTTTGTAGTTACTATGTGCAAATTTTCAGATTTTTCTCTGTACTTTTTAATTAACTTTATGCGTCATTCATGAGATGTTCCATTTAATCCTATGCTATAAACTCGATTTTTAAAATTTATTTTCTGTATATCTAAACGGTAAAAAAATCTGAAAAAAATAGTAGTTCACTTTTTCATCATAAAGAACGATATTCCCAATAATGATTTTTATTAAAAAAATCTGCTGTGGCCAGTACACGACCTCTCGCCAAATTCTGCTAATTCTACTAATCTCGAGACTACTCTAAAAATTAGTTTTACTTACATTTTAATAGTTTCATGTTCATGTAATACGTAAACGATAATGTAAACCAAGATACAAGCAAAAGATGTCAACTGTACTGTCACGGTCAGAATAATTCAAATTTTATGTAGAAACAAATTTCATATCATGGACAACAAGATAGAATATGAATTGTACTTTATTTTATTGTTAAATACTACCAGATTCAGCAAATTGTATTTATAATTACTGTACCCATAGATAATTATATTTTCTTTTATTTTTAATTGCAAAAATTGTCATAAATATATAATGTACCAATATATTTAAGGAAAACTTTATAAAGGATCAAAAAGTACTACTTCCGGTTTGCGGATTTCTACCAACATGTTATCCGGTGTTAAGATACTTATCAAAACCTTAAATATGAGATTTGGTTATAAACAAACACACACACACACACAGAGACATCATCGTGAAAATAGTAAATTCGTATTCTAGAGACCCTGAAACGTGCTTATCCACCAAAAACTCATACTCGAAAATTTTGGCCCATTACAATACCTCTCTTATAGAATATGAGGCGAGAGGTAAAAATCACTTGATTTAAATCATGATTTAAATCGTAATTTAAATCCAATATATATATATATATATATATATATATATATATATATATATATATATATATATATATATATATATATATATATATATATATATATATATATATATATATATATATATATATATATATAAATAGAAAATAATCACTCGTGCTACGCACTCGTGTTTATTTTCGACGCAACAAGCAGTCGTGATCAGACGGCAAAAATTGCCGGCAAAATCATAGTCACTAATGGTATTATATTATATGACTATTTCCCACATATTAATTAAACCAATCATTTGCTTCAATTTTTTAAATTCTGACCAATGACGTACAAAATATATCGGCAAAAATTGAAAAAATTCCCTAGGGATTGTTCAAATGACAATTTACCCGTTACATGGCCATGTATGACAATTTTATTGATTTAGTATTGTTTTTAATTGAAATTAAAAGTGTCAAATGAACCTTTTTGCGACAACTTCTTACGATGAAATAAAAATATATCAAATATAACGCCAAAAAATACAGTTACGTCAAAAACCTTAGTTTGGAAGCAATTATTAATGAACTTGTGAAACGAAAGAAACTAAAATTTATAATTTTGACACTCAAAGGTTAGTAAAAAAATTTAATGTCAAAATAAACAACCGTTTCGGCACAAAAAATTAGTCTTTATTTAAAAACACGAAAAACCACGAATAATTATTCTAATCGGTCTGCAGCAGTGTCAAATTTTGCTTACTCCGGCATTAAAAAACATTTAATAATAAAAATATTAGGACAGTCCAACGTAAATTTATTAGGTCATATTTTATGTCTGTTTATTTGGGAAATAGTCTAACAAAATATATCTCGGGTCTCATTATTTTGCAGGTAAAATTATTTCTTAAGATTGTTGCTTATAGGTAACATTCCTCGACAAATTGAATGATAAAATCCCTCGCCTTCAGCTCGGGATTTTGATCATGTCATTTGTCTCGAAATGTTACCAAGCAACAATCTTTTGAAATAAATTTTACCAGCAAAATAATGATCCCTTGATATATTACTATTGACTATATGCTTGACCCGTAGCGCCTGACGTGACACCTCTTGGTGAAATTCGTAAGTTATGTGCTGAGAGTTGTCAATTGCAGTGGACTATAGTAAGAAATAATAGTTTTCTGTACTTTATATCTACAATTTAGGGAATATGAATGAAAGACAGTGGGGAAAAAGCGTTGGGAAGGTGTGTTGTGTTCCTGGTTGTCTTAATAACCAGCGTGACAATCGCGAAATTAAGTTTTATTCATTTTCGAATCGCAACTATGTAACGGAGCGAAAGAAAATTTGGATACTTCGTGTTAGAATGCAGGGATAAGCAAATTTCACTTAATTCTACAAATAAATTCTTATATTTTATTGTAGTTATTGTATTTTGTGAAGTAATAAGCTATATGTGTTAAATTATACTTTCGGAGCCGTTACAACTTCGATTGCAGATCCTTTGTGATATTTATCTAACTGTACTTGTGGAGGTCGATTCCAAATCATACACTGGTCAGTCTTAGAACATGTATTCTCCAAATTAACATATAGACAAATAGGTGCAGCATGTTTACAGTGTCCCTTTGCAGTTGCAGTCAGTATCAATTACTTCTCTATTTGAATTTAACTAAGAAATAAATAATTTTTATCTACAACAATAGAATAATGTATTTATTATATACGTGAAAGTAGTATAATAAACCCCTCCATAAGGACACATTATGAAATAATGAATTCATTATTTCACACTGTTAAATAATGAGTACTTTATTCTCTCGAACTCAGTGGCGTGCAGTCCATATGTGCAGGGTGTGCACTGCACACCCTGCGAAAATATTACAAATTACGTAAATAAAATTAATACTGTGGTTTATTAAATACTTCATTTTGTTTTACCAATTTTTATTTTAAAAGTAGTAAAACAGCGTATTTTATCTATTTATGCAACCAGAGCCAGAACTACAGCCGCGCTACGCGGACGAGTCCGCTCGCTATCTATACGAAACCAATCCCGACATGTGCCGACGTGCAGGTTTCTCATTGCACAGCGAGCGCGGAGCGGGCGGAAAGAGGGGAACACGTCTGACGGAGAAAAAACATTCGGAATATTAGTAAATCCTATCGCTCGTTCTCTCTCGCCCGCGTGCACGTAGAAATGAACATTCGACATTTGGCTGTGTTTCTTACAAAAGTTATTAAAATAATTAAAACATTGTTATTTAACACTAATATTAGGTAAACAAAACATTTATATTCTACGTTTCTTAAATTATTTATTTTCTTAAAATTGTAGAATGGCAATTGAAACTGAATCAATTATTTGCGATTTACTGAAAAATCCTTTTTCACGTCGTAATATTGAAATAAAAAATGAAATTGTGAAACGAATAAGACCAACACCAGACATTAAATTGAAACAAAATATTAAAATTAAAGGCCAGCAGTCCGTGCGACATTTACAAATGAAAATATATGAAAAATTTAAATGGATTTCTGGTTGTTGCGAAACAAAGAAGTTATATTGTTGTTTAAAATTTCTATAACTGTGATTTTGTTTTTATTTATAATATTATTGTAAGATGATGTTTTTTTTTGTTAAATATAAATTTTTATTTCATTAAATTATATTTCAATACATAATATATACCCCTTTACCCATCCCCACCTGTGCACACCTATCACAGAAAGTCACCGCACGCCACTGCTCGAACTGTCAAACTGTCATCACATCTGTTTTAATATTAGTGTTATAGTGTTACATCAAGTTATAATTTTATGACGTTGTAAGCAGAAACAGTAAAAATAATAAAAATTTGTAAAACGCTGTATGACTTTGACTAGCCCATAATAGTTCTAAATTACTCGGATAAATTGTCATCACACCAAAGTTTGAGGTTAGGTTAATATCAATACAAATTTATAGTAAGAAAATGTTGCTTTATTTAAAAAGTTGTAGATAAAACGTCGTATTTGACTCGAAAATAATGGCTATAATTAACTCGGATGATTTATACACTCGCCTTCGGCTCGTGAACAAACTTTCATCCTCATTAATTATAGCCTACATTATTTACTCGTTAAATAATATACTATTAATTATTAAATTTTGTTTCAAATCGAAAAGAGTATCAAGATAATGCAGTTTCCAACTATTTATTTGAGAATAAGTACCTACCTCAATTAATGGCTTATAAACATTTGTGTTTTTCTTATTACTATTCGCACCAGGTGTTTCTCGCAAAACAGTGCCATAAATTCTTCTAAAATATGAATTTTGAATTTCTTTTACATCGCTGACATGATAACTAACAACCAGTTTCTTTTCCTTTATTTAAAGTTTTATTTCTAAATATATCAATTTTAACTGGTTGAAACCACAAGTTACAATGTAAGAAGTCATTATATCAATTTATGATAACTGCGTTTTATAATAAAATTAATTTTTATGCGTAAACGTCAATTTACTTTTCGAATTTTCTCAGCCAACTTTTGCCGACGCGGCCGCTAGAGCGGCGTTCGCATCGCGCGTATACGCTTGACCCGTAGCGCCTGACGTGACACCTCGTGATGAAATTTGTAAGTTTTGTGCTGAGAGCTGTCAATTGCAATATATGAACTATAGTAAGAAATAATAGTTTTTGTAGGGACATATGTTGTAACCATTGTTAGGTTGGCAACAGGGCTGTCAAGTGAGGGTTAGACATGTGACATGCAGTTTATGTAACGCTTATAAAATCAATAAAGATTATCATATGTTAAACAATATATGTTTTATTTATATTTGGTAAACAATATTACCCAATATACTACATGGTGTCAGGTGGGTCGAAAAACTCACAAAACAGTGAAAGAGAAACAAAGAAACATAAGTTAAAAACGAAACGGCGCAAGCACGAAAAAGAAACAGAAAAATGGCGGAATTGCAACAAGTAAAAGCTAAAAACGAGGAGTTACAGAGAAAACTGGCAGAAATAGAGGCCACACTTGCACAAATTAACGTACAGCAAATAGGTACGCCAGCACAGGCCGCTCAATCCATTTTTACTCAAGTTCCGACGCCAGAAAGATTCAGTTTCGAAAAAGATGATTGGTCTCCGTGGATATCAACTTATGAGCGTTACCGCATAGCTACTGGACTGGACAAACAGCCTGAGAAAACCCAAGTCAACAACTTATTGCTTCACATGGGCAGCAATGTAGACAGACTTCTGGGCACATTGGGCAAGGACGCAGATAACATAAAAACATACAAGGAGGCAAAAGAAGTTTTCAGCAATCACTACGTAAACAAGGTAAACGTAACATATGAAAGAGCCAAATTCAATATGCGATATCAAAAAGAAACGGAAAATGCGCAAGAATTTGTTACAGATGTTATCCAGCTAGCGAAAGCTTGCAATTATGGTACCCTCAACGATGAACTAATTAGAGATAGATTAGTTGTAGGCATTGCAGATCGCAAATTGTCAGAAACAATGCAGATGGACGAAAAATTAACCTTAGAAAAAGCGATTGACAAAATCCTACAATCCGAAAAAATCAAAAACCAAACTAGGGAGATACAGCGTCCGCAAAAAGAAGATCATAGCGTCAATCGAGTGGTACACGGAAAGAAATATTCGGACAAAAGACAAAGCACAAAGTCAACTAAACTAGATGATAGTAAGGATAAAAATAAATCAAACAAATCTTATCCTGAATGTTTTAGATGCGGGGCAAAACCAAGCCACGAATTGAAGGACTGCCCAGCTTTAAAAGTTCGATGCAAGAAATGTCACATAAAGGGACATTACAGTATCAAATGCCGTACGAAAAACGTCAGACAAGTAACAGGAGACTCTGATGCAAGCACAAGAAGCGAACAAACGGAATCTGAACCAGAATACGATTTCGGGGAAGTACTAAAAGTAGGAGAAATTACAGGTGGAAAAAACGCACCATGGACGATTTCCGTACTAACTTCTGACTCCGCCCAAACTCTAAAGTTCAAAATAGACACAGGAGCGGACGAAACGTTAATAACAAAAAAACAGTTCAGCGAACTGAAACCGAAACCGAAGCTAGTAAAAACTCAAGATAAACTCTTTGCTGTCGGCAATAAAGAATTACAAGTTATCGGCACTGTGGAGTTATCGGTTATATGGAAAGGAAAAACAGTCAAAGTTAAGGCTTACGTAACAGACACAAAAGATAACCTGTTAGGTAGACCGTCAATAAACAAACTTGGAATAATTAAATGGATAGAAAATTTTGAGAAAATCAACCCAGAGTACCAGGCTGAAATCATTAAAACATATCCGAAATTATTTGATGGTTTGGGAAGAATCAAAGACAGAAGTTACGACATTAAAATCAAATCAGACGCAAAACCATTTTCTATTAGTACACCAAGAAGAGTGCCTTTACCATTAATGGGTAAAGTCAAGGAAGAATTAGAAAGGATGATACAGGAAAATGTAATTGAAGAAACAAAAGATCCGAGCGAATGGTGTGCACCAATGGTCGTGGTCGCAAAGAATTCAGGAGGAATCCGTATTTGCGCAGATTTTACTGAACTAAATCAATTCGTAGTGCGAGAAAAATTAATCTTGCCAACTGTGGACGAAACTTTAGCGCGACTTAAAAAAGCTACAGTTTTCAGTAAGCTCGATGCATCATCAGGATTCTGGCAACTCAAGCTAACCAAGAATTCACGACAGTATACGACGTTCATAACACCTTTCGGTTGTTTTTCATATAAACGATTACCATTTGGGATTACATCTGCACCCGAAGTATATCAGAAAATCATGAATGACATCATCGGTAACCAAGAAGGAACACTTGTACATATGGATGATATTATTATATTTGGGGAAAACCAACAACAACATGACAAACATTTACACAACGTTTTAAAGACCCTAGAAGAAAACGGTGTGACACTCAACCAAGTAAAATGCCAATTTAATGTTCGAGAAATTAAATTCTTAGGACATATTATTAGCGAGAAAGGAATACAACCAAATAAAGTACTCACAATGGCAATAAAACAATTTAAAGAACCAACCAACATCACAGAAGTTCGTCAGTTTTTAGGTATGGTAAACCACCTTACTAAATTCTTTAAAAATGCTCCAGAAGAAACGAAAGAACTAAGAGAGTTACTCAAAAAAGGAAACGAATTTATGTGGACCGCCAAGCATCAGAAATGTTTCGATAGACTGAAAGAACTGCTAACAACAAAACCTATATTAGCAATGTACGATACGAACTATGAAACTCGAATATCAGCAGACGCATCATCATACGGAATAGGTGGCCTGCTAGAGCAAAAACAAGAAGACGGTATTTGGCGTCCAGTAATTTATTGTTCTAAATCTCTGAGTACAACTGAACAGAAATATGCTCAAATTGAAAAAGAAGCATTGGCATTAGTGTGGACATGTGAACGGTTACAACAGTACTTAATTGGAAAACATTTTGTACTCCGAACAGATCACAAGCCGTTGACATCCATTTTAAAATCTAAACCAATAAATGAACTAACCATAAGATTACAGAGAATGAGAATGAGACTAGTTAGATTCAGTTACGATATAGAACACGTTCCAGGAAAAGAGTTCTATACAGCAGATGCACTATCAAGACGACCTCTAGAATATGGCAAGAAAGATCCAGATGTATTGTGTAAAGAAGAAAAAAATATTTACATAGACACAGTCATAAGAACATTCGAACAGATGACATCAACATCCGAACAACAAATAATTAACGAACAAAAATTGGATCAAACACTCGTAGAAATTAGAACGTACATAGAAAAGGGATGGCCTTCTAAAGAAAAATGTGAAGAAACAACACTACAATATTTCAAATTCAGAACAGAACTATCAGTACAAAAGGATATTCTTTATTTTAAAGACAGAATTGTTATACCCAGCCATCTTAAAAAAGAAATACTTAAGAAGATACACATTGGTCATCAAGGCATCAACAAATGTCAAGAGAGAGCAAAATCATATTTGTGGTGGCCGAACATGAATCAGCACATAGTAGATATGGTGCAAAACTGTGAAATATGCCTCAAGCATAAAAATATGGACACTGAACCTCTTATTCCTACGAATATACCAAAAATTCCATGGTCTGCTGTCGGCGCAGATCTATGTGAGATTGATGGAAGAGTTTATTTGATAATGCAGGATTATTATAGTAAATTCATTGAAGCTATATATTTACGAAGAACTACAAGCAAAGATGTAATAACGAAAATGAAGAATATTTTCGCAAGATTTGGTATACCGGAAATTATCAGAACAGATAACGGACCGCAATTCGATAGCGCAGATTTCAGAAATTTCTCAAAAACATACCAATTTAAACACATCACCAGCAGTCCCAAATATCCAGCATCAAACGGGTTAGCCGAAAGAGCTGTTCAAACATTTAAAAACATAATCAAGAAAAGTGAAGATCCATTTCTAGGACTATTAGCATATAGGAATACTGTTCTACCATGCGGAGCATCACCTGCACAACTTCTCATGGGAAGGAACCTTAGAGAAACACTACCCACAACTGAAAAGATATTAACTCCTAAACTACCTAATCATAAAGAAGTTCACAACAATTTAAAACTAGAACAGCAACGACAAAAACTCAATTTCGATGCAAGACATAAAGTTAAAACCTTGGATACTTTGAAAAACGAAACTAAAGTGTGGATCGTGGACCAAGGCAGAGAAGGACGTATAATAAGACAATCTGAAGAACCTAGATCTTACCAAGTGGAAACTGAAAAGGGAATAGTCAGAAGAAATAGAAAATTTTTGGTTCCATTACCAGAAAATAAAGAAAGACGGGACAGAGTAGAACAAAGAGCAACACAAGAAGATATAAATGCACCTGAAAGAGGGAATAAGGATAAACAAACACCAGAAAATGGAGAAGATAGGCATACACAAACGACAGAAAAGAATAAAAAGCATAACAAGACGCCGGCAGACGTTCCCAGAAGAACATCCGCCAGAACGAAGAAACAACCTGGTAGACTTAAAGATTTTGTAACAAAATGAATTTAAGAAAGGGGGATGTAGGGACATATGTTGTAACCATTGTTAGGTTGGCAACAGGGCTGTCAAGTGAGGGTTAGACATGTGACATGCAGTTTATGTAACGCTTATAAAATCAATAAAGATTATCATATGTTAAACAATATATGTTTTATTTATATTTGGTAAACAATATTACCCAATATACTACAGTTTTCTGTACTTTGTATCTACAATTTAGCAAATATGAATGAAAGACAGTGGGGAAAAAGCGTTGGAAAGGTGTGTTGTGTTCCCGGTTGTCCTAATAATCAGCGTGACAATCGTGAAATTAGGTTTTATTCATTTCCGAATCGCAACTATGAAACGGAGCGAATGAAAATTTGGACAGTTCGTGTTCGAAGGTAGGGTTAAGCGAATTTCACTTAATTCTACAAAAAAACTCTTATATTTTATTGTAGTTATTGTCGGGGTAGAAATTTTTTAGTGTTCTTTCGATTTCAGTAAAGAAAAAAATCGTGCAAGACCTAATTTCCTTGAACAACTGTGACTTGCATATTATTAATAATAATAATATTACAGTTGCTCGTTGCTCTTGCTCAATGTAAAATGAGCTTATCAACATCTGATTGTGTTTTGTTTCTGTTGTAGCACTTGGCGAGAAACTGAAGAAAACTTAAAAAGCTCTTTGAGGGGTAATTTAGATAATGTTGCTGTTAGTAATTCGCCAGTTGCCGTTACTAACTCTGAAATTGAACCAAGGTATGTAGCAGATTTATCTTTCGCCTTATCATTAATTTTAAACCTTTAAACTATTTTTTATCAGAACATAATATCGAAATTTAATGTCTTATAATAGATTTAATCGTATCATCAACTGTTATTATAATTTAATATGCAACATTTATAGATAATTATCAACAACATAATACGTTAGTTACTTATAATACGTTAGATACATATAATTCATTAGTTAGAGACTCGGTTTTACCTCGTCGCTTAGCAACATCTTCGGTATTATAAATCGCATAATATTCTTGTTATATTAATAGCTATAATTTTACTTCTAACAACTTTTTCATACCAGGGCCCCATTTAATAAAAGAACATGTTACAATTTTACAATATGGTAGTTTACCATTTTTTTAAAAGTTTTTTATTGAAACTTCATGGTACTTGAAAGCGATTGAGAGTACTGATAAGCCTTAATTGTTCTTAATAAAGCTGTAATTAATTTTTAAAGTTTGTGTGACGTAGATGTATAGCTGAAAATCTTCGCAAACCATGGGACTGGAATTAAAATGTACAAATGTAAAATCAACTGTTTCTAAATGTTACAAAATATAAAATTCAATTTGGTAGTTTCTTTATTATTGTAAAGGCTCATTCCCACTGCTTATCATAATCACAGTTTTTGACATAAGTTTTTGTCTTAATCATAAACATCTGACCATTCTCATCACAATATAAATTATATTAATGACAATGTCATGACAGTTAATTCAATATACTTGTAAATATATTTTATTTATAAATTATAGCTTAAACTCGGCTTAAACTAATTTTTAAGTAATGAAGAAACATTTTTATTTATATTTACCTTGCTTTAATTTTTCTGTAGCATTATTAATATAATTTTTTGACATAAGAAGATCATTATCTGTTTGACAACAGCATTAAAAAGTGACAGGTATATAAATATATCGCTATCTCATAAAATAATTACTATGAATATAACAAAAATTTGAAGTTTGCATACATTTGTGATTGTGTTTATGACAAAGTCTAAAAACTAAGACTAAAACAAGCACTGTGAATGTTTACACGTAATTCGGTATACCAAACTGTGTAAGACTATGACAACTAACAAAAATTATGACTATGATAAGTAGTGGGAATGAACCTTTATTCGGTATATCAAACTGTGTAATGGTGGGTTTATACAGACAACTAAATTAAGAAATTGCATTATGAAATTAAACTAAGGAAGTAGACATCATTGTTTCTTATATAATCGTTTATGCAACTAAACTAACAAACTAAACTATCGTCACTCAACTAAAAAGTTAGATATTTTCAACTTAATTTTATAATGTTTGCACATGCGCAATGTCAACATAACCTCGAATTTGACGTTTGAAGCGTGCTGATTGGTGTGATTGTACTAGACGCACGCGCAAATGTGCATTGCTATTGGTTTATTCTTTAGTTTAGTTTTGAGTATAAACACTACATTTATAATTTAATTTTCTAGTTTAGTGGTTTAATTTAATTTTCTAATGTAGTTGCTGCATAATCCCACCATAAGACTATGACAACTAACAAAAACTATGAACCTTAAGTAAGAATACACGTGAAACGCATTATTGTGACGTAGATGTATCGATGCGTAAAATCTCAAATGTTTAAAGAACTATTAACTTTTGAAAACTTTTTTCATTGCAATAACTCATTTTTGAGGCCTCCTTTCAATATAATTGACTGGATTGCTAATTTGCTACTATGGTAAAGTACCCTATTACTAGTACTTGTACAAGTACAAGTGTTTCTTAAAATTTGTTACAATTATATAAATGTGTGTTCTAGCAATGCAATGTCATTTTGATGTTGACCATAGACAAGAGATATATTTAGACAGGAATCTCCTATGATACTAGGTTGAACGCTACTGTAATTTGGAACTAAAGAGTAAAAAGTGCAACCCGTTTAACAACAAAAATATTTCAAAGTGTTTGCTGATTTAATGTATTTCGATATTAAAATTTTTATTACATACATTTATAGTAACACAATTATTTTCTTGAAATTGTATTTCACATAAAATATGTTGAAAATTATTTATATTTACAATAAATGTGTGTAATATAAATTTAAATTTCGAAATACATTACATCAGCAAAAAATATTCTTCCTCGATGTCTTCTTCGTAAACATCGACAATGTGTTGCCACTTTGCCGTCATTTCTGCCCCGTCAATTGAAAATTTTAAATTGAATTTGATTAATTCGTCGGTACGCGTGCAAAAGGGTATAAGTCCAATTTTGTGTCAATTGGAGATATGTCTGTAAGTCGAAGTCTTTTTTGGTCTTCTTTATTTGTGCAAAGAGATATAAGTCAAAGTCAACTAGATCATTGAAATATTTTAGTGTATGTTGGATGTAAGTTTAAGTATTTTAAAAATTATATTGTGCTAAAAGATATAAGTTTACTTATTTCTTTAAACACATTAAATTTTTGGATATATTTCGACTTATACCCGTTTGCACATTAAAATTTAAAATTTTGCGCCATCTGACAAATAAAAACCTCAAAATATTATCAGGGGTAATACCATAAGAGATGATAATTTTTTGAGAATTATTTTGTCGTTTCCACGGCAACTTATTTCTAACAATTTCACGACACAAAACATCATCTATCAATTTCCCGAAACGAAGTTGAGGGGAATTGTCAGATGATGTTTTGTGGAGTGAAATTGCAATAAGTTGCCGTGGAATAGACAAAAATTCTCTCAAAAAATTATTTTTTGTCATACCTGCACAAAAAGTAACCTTTTTCGTGCCTGTTTTACGTGCGCAAAGTGGCTTATTTTTTAACTAGACAAAAAATGCGTGCGCAAAGTACAAGCGTGCGGGAATAGCGTGCGCAAAATTTCACTTTGCGCACGCAAATTTAACACTCACACAGTTTTCTGTAGTTACCGACACGAAATGTGCGCGTAGCACTAGCGCCACACACGTGATAATCTAATACTACAAGCACGTGAACAGCTGTAGTACCTACTTCTCTATGCATAGTTTCTACTGTCGAGTGTCGACTATTGTGCAGATTGTGCATTGGATATTGAATCTAATGGACAATAATATTTTATTCTTATATTTTAATGTTCTTTTCTTTACTGTTAATAATTAGTTTCTTATGCTTTTACATAGAGGTAAATATTAGTTACTTTTTTATTTTATACATATTAATTTTAAAAGTATTCATTTTATCTTTTGATAAGTAAGGTCACTCAAAAGGTTATTTTTTGTGCAGTAATGACAAAAAATATCGTGTGCATCTCGTGAGCAAAGGCGCAATTGCGCTTGGCTTCGTTGCAGCCCTCGCCGTAGCGACCCTCGGCCTCCTCGGCTCGCCTCGGTAGACCTCGGAGCCGCTACTGCTTGGGCTGCAACTCGCCTCGCGCAATTGCTTACTTTGCGCACTAGATACACAATATACTAATCTCGAATGGTATTTAGGAAGAATATTTTTCTTGTTAAAAATACTACCAAAACGACTCACTTTGCTAAACATTTTTGACGTTTCATGTGACAAATTAATTAATTTTTTGTTACTGACGTAACAAAATAAAACCTAATTTACAAAATTATGTTGTCAGATACATCATTTTACATTTTCAATTCTATTGGTTGCATTACGTCATTTGACGTCATCATTACGCAATATGATTGGTTAAACCATCTGTCAAAAAATATTCAATGTAAGCGTCTCTTTCAAATAAAAACCATGGCGTCTAGAGGTAAAAAGATAATTGAAATGTATTTCATGAATAAAGTTTAGTGTTCTAAGATATATGTTTAATTTTTGTTTGTGAAATAGGGTATATTTCCAATAATTTTCAAAATTTTGATACATAGTATGAAAATATGAATTTGAAAATCACCCTACACTGAGAGAATACTATTTGAAACTTTTATAGTTTATTGGTTATTACAATTATCTGTCATGAAAATTATAATAATTCTTTTAACATTAAAATGGTTATATCTTCAAATCATGTTTTAAGTACTTATACCCTTTTGCACGCGCACCGACGAATTATTCCTCATACATTTGAGGAGATGTGGTGAATCACAATAATGGTAACAATGGAACTGTTCAAATGTTCTAATGTCAACTAGTTTCATAACTGCCAACTGTTGGTAAAGTTGATAAAATAGATAATTTTGTTATCATCCATGGCTGCCAACTGTCAATAGCGCCATCTATTGACTGTAATTGAGTACTATAAATAAAGGCCGAGCGCCTGCAATCTAAGTTACCAAAGGCTGATGTTGACTATAATTAACTCGGATGATTATATATTCGCATTCAGCTCGTGCATAAACTTTCATCATCTTGAATTATAGTCTAAATTATATGCTCGTTAAATAATATATTATTAATCGCTCGAATGATAACACCATCCTAGAGAGTAATTATCTTCATTACAACTTAAAAAATAATTTTCAGTTCCAAGTCAAAGACAGTTCCGAAAAACCACGGTTCCCAGCCACGAACACCAAGATCAGATGTCTCAAAAACCCTCAAGTTCAAAAGCGCGGACAAACGAGCTTCACCAAAAAAGAAATATTTCGAAACTTCTAAAGATAAACCATCAAAAATCCCGCGGAAATTCTTCCCGGACCCAAAACCATCTATAGGCGGATCTAAAACTGCCAAACCTCAGCTCAAGAAGAACACAGAAGAAAAAGAAAACGTCAAGACCCCGAAAATAGAACAAAGAAAGTCCACGAGGCAGTCTTCTAAAGACTTGAGCTTAAATATTACTCCAGTGGCGCTAACGGAAGCAAATGTGCGGACTCCTGACAGCTTGGGATTCAAACCCGTGACTCCGAATATAAAGTTAGTGAAATCTGTCACAAAGAAGAACGCGAGCTTGAAGAAAAGCTTGGACAATAAGACTCTAGCGAAGAAGCGGAAGATTTCCAGTGTCAGCGATGAAGAGTACTTCGAAAATAAGAAGTTTAAACTGGCCGACAGTAGCTTGATCCAAAATGAAACTATGGTGAGTGATATACATACAGGGTGTACATACGTTAAGAGTACATACAATTTGATATGTAATGTACTATTGATCAAAATAGTGATGTAAGTAGCCTTTTGCAGATTGAGGCTAAGAATGAAACACGAGTGCATTGAGGGCTGGAACTAGTTTCATCCAGAAGTATAAACCACATTTTTTCTACGGTTAATTGATTTTTATTAGCAATCAACAAAAATTTGTTTATTTTTCATCTATATTATAGTAGGGGAGCCCAATAGGGGATTTTGGGATTTACTCGAGCGCGGCAGATTAACATAAAGGGGGATACCTTGCACCTTGTTGAGTACCTCCACCATATAATAAGCCCTTAATATAGGATCGCGCGTCTAGGGCAGCCGATCAGAATAGTTAAAAAAATCGATCGTTCAAAATACTCGAGCGCGTTAGATTAAGGTAAGGGGGGGTTATTACGTGCTGAGAAGTGTGCATTTCACTAATCTGACGATTTGAGCGTGACGTAAGGGAGTGGGAGGGTCGCAAACTTGCAAAAAAACGTCACCTTGACATTATAATCTGACGCGCTCGAGTATTTCAAAATGGTGATTTTTTTTTTCATTTTCAAAAAGCCGCCACGAGCTTGCGTCATGTCCGAATCGTCAGTCTTTTAAATGGGAGCTTCTTTCGGGTTCACTTAACATCCCCTGTGAATATCTGACGCGCTCGATTAAATTTCCCCCCCCCCCCTTCGTTTTCAACCCTTCCGTACAGCCGCCCCACCATGCAAACCGGCAGATTAACATACCTCCAATATCAGAGACACGTGGGGCGTATACACTATCAAAATCTGACACGCTCGAGTGACCATTTTTTACATTTTTGAAAACCTGTGAAAAAATGTACCTACATCATATAACCTTTTTTTCTTTTTACTATCTAATCTTCAAAATCCAATAGGTCCCTACGACGCTCGAGTAAATCCCCATTTAGCATCGTGGGCTCCCCTACTATTATCATTATCTAGTGCAGCTAAAAATTAATTTAGAAAAACAATAAAACAGGCATAAATGTAAACAAACTTAACAAGAATGTTGATTAAAAATTGCAATATTAAGGTAGTACGAGCGGAAGCTAATTCACTGAAGTTAGGTGCAATTTTGATTTGACAATGCCGCGTGCGTTCATCTCTTTCTATCTCTGTTTCCGTCACAATCGCCGTTGCATGCAAATAAACATCCTTGGCGAGCGAAATGTAAAATTAAATAATTCGATTAAATTTTTCAATGCTATTTTATTTGCTATTTTATTTTAAATAAAACTTCTTACTTTCCAATCACATTTGTTTATTTATTTATAATTTATGAGAAATGCAATTATTTTTCGAATTCTCTGTTTCTTTCTCGTAATTCCCATCTCATTCTTCCAAGTTTTCCTCTCTCTCGCACAGTTCTCTGTTGCTATGTCAAGTTATCATACGAGAACAAGTGCTCAAGAGTAACATTTTTTCGTTTTTACAAAAAATCTGGGCGGAGAAGATTGATTCTACAGTTGGCAATTTGTTTCCTGTCGTTCGTTACGTGCAACGAAACAATAATGGTTCTGAGTCAATTAAAGTTATTAAGTTATTCCGGTTTTTCACTTCTTTCATTGGACTTCTCAGAGCTTCATATTGCATTTATGCATTTTCAGTAACTTTGACAACTTTGCTGTACAACTTACCATTGAGCCACTTATTTGCTAAACTATTACAAGTTATAATGAAAGAAATGAGTTATGATTTAATTTTACTCAACTAAATCCGTGAATTAAATAGAGAATGTTTGTTTCAGGGAAGCTTATTCGAGTCATCGGTGTCCGTACTGGACTCACCAACAATGGAGTCGTCTCGTCGTTCAAACCGCACAAACAACACTCTGTCGCCTTTACCAGTGCCCCCTAAACAGTTCTATGATTCCGCGAACGTTAGCGGGATCAAATCCCTAACGCGTACACCGGGAAAATCAGCCGCACAGAGTAGCCCGGCAGTTAGAAGCGTCGGCCGGTCCAGGCAGAAGAAAACTGAGAACAGACGGTTCACCGAATCGAACTTGATTTCGTTCAAAACGCCGAATGAAAAATCTAAACCAGTGTTCTCAACGCCGAAGGTTCAAAGTGCCATCCTTGATTTTTCTGTGGATGAGAAAATTAAATCTCCGAAAAGTGCTAAAAACAGCACGAAAAGATCTGTAAATGTTCCGAGCCCAAGAAAGGGTATGAATATTTTTGATAGTCCATTAAAAACTAACATTTCAAGCTTCGATAACAGTTTTGATACCACTATAAGTTCCTCAAAATCGTCCAGAACTTCGAGCCCAAGTAAAAGTTTTAATCTTACTCTTAGCCTTTCAAGTTCCAGAAAAAGTAGTAGCCCCTTAAAATCGCTCACTAATAAAAGTTTGAACATCTCTGGTTGCCCCTTTAAGTCTCCCTCTAATAAAATTTTGAACACTAGTGCGATACAACTGTCGAGCCCGAAGAAAAGTTTAAGCCCAATCAAAACCCCGAAAAATAGTCCCGTAAAGACTCCCAAAAATTTGAGCCCCAACAAGAGCTTGAGAATTAATTCGAGCACGAAAAAACTTTTGACTACTACTGGCAGTCCACCTAAATTTTTGAGTGAAAGCGCGAAACAGTTGTTGAGCTTCCATAATTCACCTGCATTTAGTGATATTTCGAGCCCGAGTAACAGTCCTCTTAAAACTCCTAAAAATTATAGCCTAAGCAAAAGTTTGACTCTTGGCATAGCTACTCCTGCTAAAAAACTTAATATTAGTATTAGCGCGAAAACTCCTAAAAGTGCAAAGAAAACTCCTTTAACCGGTGTTAAAAAGCTTTTAAAAACTCCTGATAAATCCTCCACAACACCCAAAATTAAAATTTCAAGCGCGAGAAAAAGTTTGGCTAACCCTGTTGGTCGACCCTCGAAATCTGAAAAACTTTTGAAGACTCCTGGTAGAGCCTCAAAAACGCCTAATCCTGTTGGGCGGTCCCCAAAAACGCCAGTAACAAAACTTTTTAGTACCCCTGGTAGCGCTGCTAAAATTTCTAACACTGTTGGTCGGCCATCAAAAACGCCAGTAACGGTCAGTGCTAAAAAATCCCCTCGTAGTAGCAAAAAAACACCTAGATCCGTTGGGCGGCCCCCCAAAACACCTAGGCCTGTTGGGCGGCCCCCCAAAACACCGTCATCTGACAGTCCCCAAACTATTTTGAAAACGCCGAATCCAGTCGGAAGACCCCGTAAGTCTTCAGTAACAGCCAGCGCTAAAAAACTTTTGAAAACTCCTGGTAAGACGCCTAAAAGTGCAAAGAAACTTACTCCCGGTAGCGCTAAAAAATCTCCAGTGACTGTCAGTGCCAAAAAGCTTTTCAGAACTCATGGTTCTACGCAAACACCTAGAGTTGTTAGTAGCAAAATTTTAAAAACTCCTGCTACTCCAGCTAGTGTTTCTAAGTCTCCTAAAATTGGAAGTGTCACTAAACTTCTGAAATCATTGGTCAGGAGCCCCATGTCACCTAGCAGAGATGTTAAATCTGGACGTGTTGCAAAATCGCCCAAAAATGATTTAACTGATGTTGTCGGAGTCAAAAAACGTAGTCGTCCACCAAAATCCCCTAAAAATGATTTAACAAACGTCACTGGTGTTAAAAAACTTTTAAGAACTCCTGGCCGATCACCAAAATCACCCAAAAACGATTTAACAAACGTGTTTGGAGTCAAGAAACTGCTTAAAACACCTGGCCGTCCACCTAAATCGCCTAAAAACGATCTTACCAACATTGCTGGTGTTAAAAAATTACTCAAAACCCCTGGCCGTCCACCAAAATCCCCTAAGAATGACCTTACTAACATTGCCGGTGTTAAAAAATTGTTAGGCTCTCCGAAGATAGGAAAGAGCCCTAATAATGATTTATCTGATCTTAGAGGTGTTAAACAATTACTTGGAAGTGCAAGGCGAGCTCAAAACTCGCCTAAAAATGACTTATCAAACATTACTGGAGTTAAAAAACTATTAGGTTCTCCAAGATTGCCGGCCAAGTCCCCTAAAAATGACCTGACAAATGTTAGAGGCGTCAGAGACTTATTACATCCTCAAAGGAGCCCTAGAAATAATTTAATGGACGTTTCAATTATTAAATCATTGTTTGCTTCACCTGAAATCAAAAATTCTCCTAAAACACCTGCGCGTAAACTCAAAACCCTTAGAAAAGTAAAATCTCCTAAAAATGATCTGACAGATGTTAGAGGTGTCAAAAAACTACTAACAACTCCAAAAGCTAAAAACGATTTATCTAATATTTCTGGAATTGACACATTATTCAATACTAGCACAAGTAGTTCTAAGAACATGGATGTAATTTTTGACTGCTTAAAGAACGAAATCAACGATTCGTTGGATCTAACAGTAATGGTTAACTCCAAATCACCAATGAGAACTTACGAACGTAGAGGCAAAAGTTTATCTCCTGCCAAACCTGAGAAAATAACACAAAACCGCAAATCTTTGCGCGCGGTTCAAGAAGATTCTAGAACTAAAGAAAATGTACAGACATGGTTAACCAAATACGTTTTGAGCGATAAGACCCCGAAAAATAAACATTTACAAATAGAACCTGAAATAAGATCAAGTCCACGATCAAAACGATCAAAGAAGGAAACATCAACGCCTGAATCTACCAGAAAAACTCGTCAACAACTTGAAGAAATTGTTGAACCATCTCCGAAACGTCCAAAACAAGTACAAGAACCAAAACACGTACAATTCAATGTCTCAATTGAAGAAATACAGGAAAAACCCAAATCCAGAAGAGGTATAAAGAAAACTGAGCCTAAATCACCTCCAAAATCTAGAAAACGCAAAATACAAGACTCTGCAGTCACTAACAGTCCTGTTAGATCTACGAGAAGAAAGAAAACTGAAGAAGATACACCAAAAGAAGAACCATCAAACGAAGAGAAGAAGACTACAACTCGTGGGCGGCGCGGCAAAAAAGAAGAAACCATTGAGGAAGTCAATACTACAAAACGTGGTAAAAAAAAAGAACCTATTGTGAAAGAAGTCAAAACTACAAATAAACGTGGTAAAAAAGAAGAACCTATTGTGGAAGAAGTTAAAACTACAACAAAACGTGGTAAAAAGGAAGAAATAATTGAAGAAGTCAAAACTACTAAACGTGGTAAAAAAGAAGAACCGATTACTGAAGAAGTGAAAACTACGACTAGACGCGGCCGAGGCAAAAAAATTGAAGAAACTCCAGTAGTTGACGAAGAAAAAAAACCAACTCGTGGTAGACGCACCAAAATAGAAAAAACAGAACTGGCTGCAGCAGCTCCTACCAGAGGTAGAAGAGCAAAAAAAGTTGAAGAAACTGAAGAACAACAACCAAAGCCAACCCGAACCAACAAACGAGCCAAAAAAACCGAAGAAAAAATTGAAGAACCTGTAGAAGAGAAACCAACAAGAAACAAACGAGCCGCTAAAATAGTTGAAGACACGCCTGTCAAAGAAGAAAAGCCGAAAAGAGGTGCACGGGCAAAAAAAATTGAAGAAGTTCCAGATGTTAAACCAACTCGTGGTGGCCGTCAAAAGAAAGTAGAACTTGCAGAAGAGAAACCAACTGAAAATAAGAAAAAAGAAACTAGAACGCGGTCCACCCGAGTGAAGAAAACAGAAGAACCTGAAGAGCCCGTTCAAAGGTCCACCCGAGCTCGAAGAAATAAATAATACTTTTTGCCTTAATTCAATTGGTTGGTACAAATTATATATTAACATTAAGACACTTAGTATAAGTTAAATAATATATTAGAAATAGCAGAATTATAGTTTTATCATTTTACTTCGTATTTACTACAAATAATGTGGAAATAATTTTAGGTCTGACCAAAAGTTTTATTGTACTCAATTGTTGTGTACATATATTTATATGAAGTATATTTTTATGTAGCTTTTGCAATCAAATAAAAATTTTGCAATTTTATTCATCAATTTTCTTGAGCAACTGTGACTTGGAAACTATAGTTGCCCATTGCTTTATTGCTTGCTCAATTTCAATAAACTACCCATTATTCTGTTTTCATGGTCCTCATTTTCATAGATCCCGCGCAAAGTTGATCCAACAAGACTTCTGCGCCATTGTCATCTCGCCATACAATTATTTTTAAATTCGTACCACATCTACAAACAATTATCAAATGAAATATAGTCATAATTATTATTAATTTAATAGTAGGATTCTGTGAAAATCTGTAGTAGCTACAGATCTATAAAACTGCAAATATTAAACAAAATCGCAATGAAATTTATAAGCATATGAACATATTTATATTTGTCAACAAACATTGATGTGATTTTGTTCAATATTTAAGGAATTTCAAATTTGTAAAATTTGCACAGAATCCCACCATAAACCTACAATTTGAACATTCAGACTATCATATCCTCTTCAGTTTTCAAATTGTTATCGTTTTCAATCGGAATATGCCATGCCATCCACTACCCCAATACTGTGTTGCATTCGGTGGCGATTGACAAACATGAAATCTATGAAGTGAGGTCTTGCAAAAGAAAAAAAAGTATCTTGTTTTTTCTTTAATTCGAATTAGCAAGTTTTAAATCGTCGTTAGGTATGATTTAAGTTTAAAAACGCTTCAAAGTTGAATATATTTGAAATGTCGCCAAAATTGTGACGTACGTAAGCCTATTTCAAGCAGAACCAATCATAAAACAAGAAAGTGTAGGTATTTCACAGAACTTATATTTTAATGGATAGATCACTTCAGAAATAATTGAATATGGAATAAAGTTTATATTATAGACTTGGATAATCTAGTGTACGGTTAATTAATACAATGTTATCAAATCTTTATTATTCAATTGTTATTTAAAAATTTAATTTTATAATTTTCTAACTATTGGGTATCAATCCATACATAATAGGATCTATGGTTGTTTTGACATTTCAGTTTCTATTGCGCAGCTGCGAAGTCTGCTATTTTCTGATTGGGTACCAGTAAAGCAGGCCTTCATACGTCACGGGACAAGGGGAGAAGTGGTGCAATTCAGCCGCATTTTGAACAAAATGATTTTTAAAGTTAATTTTTTCAATAATAGAGATAAATTTTGCTAAAAATACGAACTACGGGTCTCATGTTTTTTATTATTCTTTCTAATAAAGCAATAAAAAAAAATCAGTGCAAGACCTCGTTATATCGGTGCAATGATTTTAATCGACAATTCCACTCCTGTATAATGCTGGGTCCACACTTGAACATTTTAGTCCGAACGAGCAGTACGCGCCAGCCGAATTCGCCAAGTGTGGACGTCTCTCCGAGCCGAACCGAACGAGCCAAATGTTTTCCGTTGTTTGTCGGTAAATCGGACTTGCTCAAAGAAAATAATTGTTCGCTGAATCATTCAGTTGACGGGAATTCGCACCGTTCGTTATTTGTTGTATAAACATAGACAGCTGTATCGTGTGTATTTGATGGTTATTATAAATTATTGTGTGTTGAAAATGGAGTGGGACAGGGAAAATTATTTGCAATTAATAGACATTTATGAGCAACACCCTATATTATGGAACCCTAAGCATGGGTTTTATTACAATAAGTTAAAAGAAACATGACGCTTGAATGAGAATAGGTGAAATATAATGAAGTGTCCTATTACCCATTTCTGGGTATAAAAATAAAATGCTGAACTTGTGTATTCTTAGTTAAATTTGTGTTCAGTGTAGGTCAGCTTAAATTTTTAGCGGCAAAATTAAATTACTTGGTTTATATAAAACATTTAAATTTTCATAATTATGCCAAATATCACAATATTGATTGAAAATAAACATGTTCCGCAATGGTAAGCGTGTCATTTAAAGTTTTTAGCGGTCAGCTACATTGAATTACCTGGCTGGCTACATATAAAACGCCTTATATTTACGCCAGAAGCCACAAATTTAACTAAGAATATACAAGGTCAGCAATGGTGGGCATTTTATTCTTACCCTATATTTCTTCACCGTTTCTTTTTTTTTCTAGCTTACAAATAATAAAAAAGACACCAAATGCTACCGTCATATTGGAATCCATTATTGACATTCACTACGAATGCTTCAAGAATATTGGAAAACCAATAATTCGGCGAATCTGCTGAACGCAACGAGCTTTTGTTCAGACTATTCTGCTGACTATTCGTTCTGTTCGTTCGGACTAAAATGTTCAAGTGTGGACCCAGCATAAGCAATAAACAAAACACAATTTTATCGCTTTGACAGCGGATAAAAAGGAAGGCAACTTTTTCCAAGTGATAAAAATCTTATTGACCATTTTTTTTAGCAACCAAACAAAACACTAAAATGTAATTTGGTTCATATTTCTAATATTTGTCAGCGAAATGATTAATAGTGGGATTCTGTGAAAATATGTAGTTGCTACAGATATATAAAATTGTAAATATTGTCAACAAACATTGATATTCAATCAATTCAAGGTAAATCGGGTGCAGCAGGCATCGCTGCAGGGACGATGCCCATTGATGTGATTTTGTTCAATATTATTTAAAGATTTACAAATTTGTAAAATTTATAGATTTGCACAGAATCCCACCATAAATTTTGGGAATGTTTGTGAAGAAGAACCAAAAGAACTCGAGCATTTCCTCCGAATAAATTTGTTTGACATTTCAACCTTGTAACCTGACAGAAATTTTGACTCGAAAAATTGTCCACTCCACCTACGGTGCCGCGATTTTATTAAAAAAAATTCTTTTCAAATTGCTAGGCAACAAGGTTTCAATACAAATAGAAATTTATCCGGCAAAATAGAAAGCTCTTATGTAATTACAGTTGATAATTCCACTCCTGTATAAAGTAAGCCATAAACAAAACACAATTTTATCGCTTTGACAGCGGATAAAAAGTAAGGTTACCTTTTGCAAGTGATAAAACCTTATTTACCTTTTTCTTAGCAATCCAACAATAAACAAAACACTAAAATGTTAATTGCTTTATATTTCTAATATTTGTCAGTGAAATTATTCGATTTTGGGAATATTTGTGTAGAAGAACCAAAGGAGTCGTTAAATTATCCCGTTGAATTACACTCGAGCATTTTATTTCCTCCGAATTTTAACAATTTTTCTTTTCAAATTGCTAGGCAACAAGGTTTCAATACAAACAGAAATTTATCCAGCGAAATAAAAAGCTCTTGAGTAATTACAGTTGATAATTCCACTCCTGTATAAAGTAAGCTATAAAGATTTGTACAAATGTCATAATTTAATTTAAAAAAATTACGATTTAATTAATTTGTCTCATTTCTGTTGCGTAATAAATTGTTCAAATTGCGCAATGGCATTAAATTGAACTTTTCCCCTACATTTACAAAATTTAAAATATGAAAAATGTCAAACTTCAACTAACAGCACTTTCTATTGTCGCAATAGTGTTGCTGTCTCACTCAACATATATATGTAACTTGCTTCTTTAGGTATAACAGTTAATATTTCTAATAAAATCCAAACTACAAGCTGACTCTTTATATTTAGATGATTTTGCGGCTGAAAATTAGAAACTAATTCTTTGAACGCATTTGGCCAAAGACGCACTTAACTGAAAGAATACTGTGTAATAATATTTGTGGCAATATTTTGATACTCACAGCTGTACATAGTCTATTTTACACTATTTTGGGATCCATAGCATAATTAATAATATTCTCTACAATTGTTTTCTTTAATTTTTTATAATGTTCACTCGGTACTTCGTTCCAAAGCTTTAAAAGTTTTGTGTGTAACGTAGTAACAGCAAAAAACTGCACTTCTGAACTCTGAAATTGATATATCAACAAACTGGTGGTAAACATTATTGTGTGATGTGAGAGCATACGCGGTGTGGCTATAAACAAGGAGGATGCTATAAAAGCTCCCAAACAAAAATCCAAGCTTGTGGAGAGTTATGAGCTTCTGTAAGCCATTGGTAAGCTTTGACTTGCTGTCCAGCTTCAGAGCGGTAGAAAAGAGTCGCTACTCTTTCTAGATTTTCTGCTGTGCATTCCATCTATAAGAAATTGATAAAAACGTCAGAAACGCTTCAAATTTACCAGATATTTGTTGGTTATGTTGAACTGTGTATCTATTTTGTTTTTATATAAAAATACGTTAAAGTTCAACTACGTACGGTTATAATTGAAGAAGTTTTCTAGAGGTTATTGATAATAAACCACTGTGTTTACATTTAAAATTATACAAAAAATTATTTAAGCGACTATATCTCGGTCGATAACGAACACGATTTTGACGTTTGCAAATTGCAATGCAGAATAAATCGGTCTGCAGTACCGACTGTGTCAAAATACAAAAAAAAACGATGGCAGATCTTCAAGAAGGTATGTAAATTTTTATAATTTCTTTAGATTTTTCCCTCCTTTTCCCATTTTTACAATCAATCAAGGTTTATTTTGTATAGCAGTATATTTTTTAAAGCTTTCATAAGTGTTTGACGTTTCAAAATCAAGATGAGTTTTTGCATTTGTTAAGTTGATCCCATGTTTACTGCTGATCAAAATTTTTCGTGTTAATTTAAACCAGGTATTTAAGGTGTAACTATTGTAACAATGTATATTTTAGATTCTGTTGAAGTAAAACCTTCTATTATAATGAAAGTGGATGCACCGCCAGAAGACAATAATACCATAACCTCACAAGGTATGACTTAATACAATTTCCGTTGTTATTAATTAATTACAATGGCTTAAAATTCTTGCAGGAGGATCAGTAAATTCTCCCGCAGATCAAAATGACTCAATAAAAACACCAGTCAAAGCAAAAAAAGCAATATTGGCGACTTCTAAACTCAACAATAGTCCAGTGATGCGTCCTAGTGTGTTAAGTAGCCCTAAATTAAATTCAGGTGTCGTTTTACGACCTTCCGCCTTGGGTTCACGTGTGGAAAATAACAAACCTAAAGAAGATAAACCCAAAAACTTTACTTTATGTCCAAGTCGATTAAATCCAGTCGCAAAAGCTGAACATGAAGAAAACAACTGTGAGGAAGAGAAGAGTGAAGCCATCAACGGCGAGACACCAAAGTTCGTTCCATTAGCGGTTACCGAACCATCTAAAACAACAACAACTACTTCAACAACTTCTGTAGCATCTACAAGTAATTTCGTTTTTGGACAGAACTTACATGAGCGCGTTGTCTCTGAGAACGAAGAAAGCTCAGAAAATGGCGACAGTTCAACCGCGTGTACCTCAAACTCAAGCGCTAACGGCACCTCAGAGCTTTTGTTCACTAGTGCAGTAAAAAACACACAACAGGACAACAAAGAAGTCAAAACTTTATCAGAATCAGCGCGGGAGTACGAAGAAAGTCGGGCAAACAAAAGAAAGTACGAAACTGTCACCGTGGTAACCGGGGAGGAAGACGAAACAAATGTTTTACAAATCAACTGTAAACTTTTCGCGTTTGATAAGAACACCGGCAACTGGCAAGAGCGTGGTAGAGGCACTCTACGGTTAAATGATAAAGATTCACATTCAAGGTTAGTATTCCGCACAGCTGGCAGTCTGCGCTTGGTTTTAAACACTAAAATCTGGGCAGAAATGACTGTCGATCGCGCCAGTGGAAAAAGCTTACGTCTTACAGCAATGGACGCTTCGGGGCAGATTAAAGTCTTTTTAATTATGGCTAGTTCTGAAGAAATAAACCAACTTCAGCGATTGCTCGAAGCGCGACTCGCCAGACTTAAAGAAACGTCTGTTGAGCCTCTGAATAAGAAACCAAGTTTGGATATGACGCACTAGCATTACTTTAACTTTAACTATAATCCAGGATGAAATCAGTGGAAAAAATCAATAAATAGAATGTGTTCACCAATCAAGTGTAAATAAAACTCACTCTATTGTATCAGTGATTCTTAAGTTTGGGATTTGTTGATAGTTCCTTGACTATTAATTGACAATTTTACAGGTTCAAAAATAATGTACGAAAATATTTTATTGTAAACTAGGGAATTTTCGTTTTGTAAGCATGTAGTTAACAGTGAATAAACTCATTTTTGATGAATAAATAATTTTATAACACAAACAAGACTTTATTATAGTCAAATCGAGAGATATTATGTTGCGTCAGTTTCAGAGCTGGGAAAGATACTTGTAAAAAATATCTTAGATACTTTTATAAGATACAAATATTTCAATTCAGTTTGAAATTTGTGAAGTTAGGAGGCAATTATAGCTATTAATTAATACAGGGCGATTCAGGTCTAGTGTAATAAAGTTTTAAGCAAAAAATTGAACATAGGTTCAATTCCTTCTGGTTAACAAAATACAAGAGGATGAAACAAATTTTTGTAAACAAGACACTTTTAAAAAGTAAATTGTTTTTTAGAAAAATTAATAAGTTTGACAGCTATCACTTAGCGACATTTACAGAAATAATACGAGCACTCGAGCAGTATTTAAATTATATTAAGCATTTATTATGTATTATTTCTATAACGAATGCATTTTTAATCTCGAAATGTAAATGTCATTAAATGACAGCTGTCAAAACTAATTTATTTTTCTATAAAACGATTTGCTTTTTATAAGTGTCTTGATTACATAAATTCAAAAAAACGTGTTATTTATAAAATTTCAACTTCATGTATTTTATTAACCAGAAGGAATTGGACATATGTTCAAGGAATAAGATGTTAAACTTTGTTACAAACGGCCTGAAACACCCTGTATCATAAGAATATTATGCGATTTCAATATTGAGGATGTTGCTAAGCTACGAGATGAAACTGAGAGGTCTTGAATTTACTTTAACGTTAAAAACATGGGATTTATCATATCCATGGTTACGAATTTGACAGCAATGTATTACAATAGTATTACCCAAGTAGGCAAGTGACTGTCGATTTGCAGGCGCCGAAAGGCGTTGCATTTGTGGATCGCAGTGACGTCGACTATCGACGTTACAGAAGCGTCTTGCATTGACGTTTCGGTGACGCCATAGGAACGTCGTTCTTATTCGAAAATTGCGACGATTATTATAGTGGTTATTATAGTATATTGAAATAACATATTTTATGGAAAAATATATTTTAAAAAATCTGGGTAATATATAGATTAGACCCCTGCGCCGATACCCTTTTTGTCGGCGGCGGCGTTTTAGTGAAAACAGGCCGGCGGCGCGCCGGCGTCACGCCGTCTTTGAAAATCGGCGGCGGTAGTGGTAAATCTAAATATGTAAATGGAGAATTAATAACTATGTATTGTTTTACAGAAATACAATATATACAGGTGTCTGTTTTTAAATGAACCAGCATTTATCTCGCTTATTTGTTGAGTTAGCGTTTTTTGTCAAATACATGATTTATACAGTATCATGTGTAGTAAATGATAGCGGATGTGAATCCTTGGTATCACTTCCGGTTTTTGAGGAAGTCATAGCAACTTTCAAATTTCAAATGGAACATTGTATTTTTTATTACGAATTTGAAAAGTACATTAAATTTGCTCTACGGTGGTATAAAAAAGTCTTATGTTGTATTATTAAAATATTAAATTACGGACACTTAAATTATGCACCTATGAACGCTGACATAAGTAAGCCTTGCCGCGAAACAAAAACAATAGTTGAAAGCAGTTTTACCTGTCAACAATCAATGTAAATTACAATAAAATATCTCTTAAATCTAATTATAATAAAGAAAACGCATATTATGAATAATTAAGAAACAATTCATTTATTAGAGTACCTCGAGAGTACCTAACATTAATTTAATAAAAGATGTTCAAAATGTTGACAGGTAACTGCTTTCAACTATTGTTTTTGTTTCGCGGCAAGGCTTACTTATTTCAGCGTTCATAGGTGCATAATTTAAGTGCCCGTAATTTAATATTTTAATAATACAACATATAACTTTTTTATACCACCGTAAAGCAAATTTAATGTACTTTTCAAATTCGTAATAAAAAATACAATGTTCCATTTAAAATTTGAAAGTTGCTATGACTTCCTCAAAAACCGGAAATGATACCAAGGATTCACATCCGCTATCATTTACTACACATGATACTGTATAAATCATGTATTCGACAAAAAACGCTAACTCAACAAATAAGCGAGATAAATGCTGGTTCATTTAAAAACAGACACCCTGTATATATATTTATATATATTTAATATTTGAACTCCAAAACCGCGAATGAGTAAAGTAAAATTCATTATATAGGAAAAATAATTTTGCAATCATTGCAAAATGGTTTATTAATCATTTAATACAAAAAAAGGTGGCGGCGGTGGCGCGCCGATAAAAATTTAACGGCGGCGGCGTTCGTCAGAAATTGGCGGCGGCGGCGGCGCAGGGGTCTAATATAGATAGATATTTTTTTTAAATAACATTCTGTACATAATAATTGACAGTTGTTTATAAATTTTAAACTTGACTTATATAAATAAAACAAGCATATCGAACTTGAATGTCAAATGAATCATATTTTATTATTTGATTCGCATTTGTCTACTTGAACTCGTTTTAATATTTAAGTCTCGTTGTGCAACTGGCCATTACACTTTTACAAAAATGAATAACATTATTCTGTAGCCTGTACTATACGGAGCAAATTAATCGTTTATAATGCTGGGCGCTTATTTTAGCCATTTTATGCCTGAGTTAAATCTTTGAGAACTTTTCTGTCACCTAAACATATTGTTGTGAATATAAATTAATATGTAGAACAACAAAAATCACTTACTTTGAGATTTTAAGTAAAAGGAAACACTATGGAATAAATTAGTCTAATCGTTTATAACGTTGGGCCGCATATTTTAGCCATTTCATCCCTGGTTATATCTTTGTGAACTGATTTTGCTGTATCATCCTGTGATATATGCACGCTCATGTATGTGACGAACGCCCATTTTATGTCGTTTTTAGATAACCTAATTTCGATGTTTTTATTATGTCATATTAAGAAAATGTCAATAAATGTCAAAATTTTATAATTTCCAAAAAAATTTAACTTATTCGAACGAAAGTAGAAAAAATATTGTATGCAACACGTAAGGAATTTCGGTAGATGCCTTTCTTATGTGTTTACAGAACTCGGCTACGCCTTGGAATGCAAATTTCGCATACGTGAAGTAAGTACCTTCGTTTCCTTACTTGTTAGGTACGTAAATAGCGATTTCTTTTTTTAAAACAACTACATAATAATAACTAGAGTGCGGATTATATGCAGGCAAATATGATCAAAATATGCATACAATACATTGAAATAAGGCCAAAATATGCTCAATATAAGCACAAAATTTAACAAATATGCAATATTTTACAAATATATGCAGATATGCAACATAATTTGATTCATTTTTACTAATAATTTATTTTTATAAATCAGAAAAAAAACTACAAAACTACAAGAATATATATAAAATAAACAAAACGTATAACTGCTGCAATACGAATTATGTACCTACCTACTGCTACCTACCTTTAAAATAATTGAAAAAATTACTATAGATGATATCAAATTTGAGCGATTTTGGATTAAATGGTACAAAATATGCATTTATACCGTAATTTGATCTATTTTTGTATGAAATGCGAACATTTGTAAATAAAATACCAATATGCACAATAATACAATATGCAAATGCGTATAACGCGCACTCTAATAATAAGAAATGTTAATCCGCAACGACACGATCATCATAATATTCAATAAGTTTTTATTCAAGACAATTTTTTAAAACTAAAATTCGTAATAAGAAGAAAATTAACGACGTCTGTTTTGTAACGTCGATGAATTGACGTCTCGTTCATCTAAACGTCGATAAATTTACTTCTATATTACGTGTCCCCGACGTCGTCTATCGACACGTCGATGATTGTCTGCTTAGCGGTTTATAACCGTCGGTTTGGTTCAGGTTATGGGTTTTTCAAAATATTTTATAACGGTTTAGTTTCCGGTTCACTAAAATAGCTGCGGTTTGTTCCGATTCGGTTCGAGTCACTGTCGACCGGTATATTTTTAATGACAAATTATCTAAATTTGAGAATATCGCAATAGGTACCCCTTATGAAATAATGTGATTTTAAAAATGTTGCATTAAACGTAATTATTATGTTTCATAGTGATATGTGGGGTTGTCACACCCAAAATAGGTATCACATACAATACCGTGAATTTATTTTAACATGAAACATAGGACTTTCCCTATGTTCGATTTTAAAAAGAACGCTCTAATACATTGCTGTCAAATTCGTAACCATGGATATGAAAAATCCCATGTCTCACGTTAAAATAAACGCACGGTATTATATTTTTCCCACGACCATATTATTTATGAAAGTTTCCATACAGTTACCTAGTTACGAAAATAAACAATATCAAATATCCGTTTTTAGTAGGTGTGTGTTGTCTTTTTTTGTGATATTTTTTCCTGTCATTAAGTATTTCGTGATAAATTGTATTATTTCATTAAAATGGAGAAACACGACATAAAAAGTGTTTTTTTCACATAAATTTAAGTAGTACTTTTCCTGCATCTGGTATAAATATTCTTGTTATTGAAAATCTTGAAACATGTATTCCATGATCTTGGTATATTTGTTTCTTCGTAAAATTAAAATATATTCATGAATAAAATGTTTAATATTTATGGTCGTGGGAAAAATAGCGTACATAACTCTCCGAAAAGTATCTTTCGAATGCTCGTGAGATTGCCCAAGCTCATTATGTAATATACTATTTCATAATAATTAAAATTAAAATGAGTAAATCGGTAGATATTTGTTTAAAATATTTATTAAATTACATGAATACAATATCAAGTCAGGTAGTATTAAACAGCTACTGGTAAATAGTAAAATACTGAATTATATTTGGTTGAATTTATTGCATGGTAGAGTTACAACTAATACAATAAACATCATGTGTAAGCCAAAACCTATTGTCATTGGTTTGGACGATAGAACGCTAACTGAATTTTGTACGTTTGATTTCATTCCGAATTCACTAACCTTACGTCTTAAGTTACAGTTAAAGTTGGCACATAAAAGCTGCTGCCTTTGGTTATCACAAGTAGCTAAAAATTGGACGAATTTTCATTTAACAAAGCAATTAATATAATTGTAACTTCCAAATATTCACCGGACGTTTGAAAACTGTCACATGAGGTTCCTTACCACCGACAAGAAACACATAGAGGGCTGGAGGCGCCTGCACCGGGGGCGGAGCGTTAGCTACAGGTGGCGTAGTTCTCGTTTCAGCTCTGCTAGCAGAGGCTGCGCGCCCCACTCGTCTTCTGCTCTTCCCTAGGCTCTGTAGCTCGAGTTCAGGGCCTCGCGAAGGTGTCGTGGGTTCGTTCGAACCCAACAGAGTCGCCGCCGCCACGTAGTTTGGGTTACAAAACCCGGAAGATGATGAATGTGACATATCTAAACTTAAACTAGCGTAGTCTGATGTGCTGTCCACTCGACCCAAGTGGGAACTGTAACTTTTATCTTTCGCTATGCCGACGTTCTCATAGATAACTATCTTTTTGTTATCTGCCGGTTTGACTTGTATAACTTGATGGTTGTGGACTCCGCTGTCGTCCTCTTCATCGTCTGTGTCTCCCAGGCGAACTAATTTACCTGTAACTGGATTACTATCCTCTAGATTACTAAAATTCGGTACGCTGATTGGATCTCTAGTAATGTTACTGGCAGTAGTACTACTGTGGTTGTAGGCTGATTTTGATTTGGGCATCCGTTGCGGTGTATTTGACAATAAAGATTCAGTACTATCTGCATGTAGTACTGTATAATGACAAGTAGTACCTCTTAGAGCTGCTAAACGACTAATAAAATTACTAGCAGTTGTAGCATTGTTTGGAAAAATATAAGTAATGCCTTCTGAAGGTGATATTTTATTACTACTTCTTGTGCCACTCCTAGAAGTCCTCGGCCGAGTGTTGACAATGTTTTCAGCGACGTGTAACTGAAGATCAGAGACAGTGAGCGCGACGGCGTCTGACTTCACGCTGGGTTTGTCGCCGCGACACTCGATGCGCTCCCAAGCCTCGGTGTGGAACGCAAACCTCCAGACTTCACTTCCTGCGTCACCTTCGCCTCCCAGCAGCAGCATGTGCGCGTGTGCGGCAGCGGCTGCGTGGCCGTGGCGCGCTCCGGGCCCACCGCGGGGCCCCGCGCCTCGTACACTGGACCAGCAGCGCAGGCGCGTATTCCAGCGCCACAGGTCCCCGCGCGCCACTAGGTCTGTCATGCCCCCGTACACCCACATGCAGTCGTCGTGCAGCACCGCTGAGTGACGGTGGCGCGCTGGCGGGACTTCGCCCCCTGTGCCGGGCCCGCTTAGCATGTGCCATGACTCGGTCTCGAAGTGGAACGCCCACAAGTCAGCTGATGAACCCTTCAGGTCTTGGTACCCGCCGTATATCAACATTGCGCCTTTGTGCACGAGGGCTGTGTGTCCTCGACGTGCTTTGGGCACTTGCACACCTCGCCGTGTACGTACTTTTCTCCAGGACTCCCTAGACGCTGAGTACACCCACAGCGGAGTCTCTGATCCTGAACTAAAACCGACTTCACCGCCAAATACATAGATTTGGTCTTTATATGCCACGGCGCTATGTTCCTAAAATAATAGTATATTATTCAATGGATGTTCTACGAATAGTCATTACTAAAGACCGGGACGGGATGCAATTATCTATACAGGGTGTAAATTATAAAGCAACCAATCCGTTTTTCGGGCTAACTAATTAATTTATGGAAAAAAGTGATACATACGGAATAATTAGGGCTATCCATTTCTGTAAAGAAAAGTACTCCTTCCCATTTAAAGAGAATATATTTTTTATCTCCACCGCCGCACCCCTTTTTTATAACCCCCATATAATTATGTCCCCCTCTTTACTGCAAAAGCCTATATCACTTTTTACCCTAAAGTAATAAGTTAGCCCAAAAACGGATTGGTTGTTTTAAAATTTACACCTTGTATATAAGCCCAGTCATTTTAAGTTTTAACATTGCACTAAATAGTGCGAAGTTGAAAATTTGCACACTTGTTCTATTTGATGCCCTAAACTACATGTCCGGGAGCTGGCGTCAAATTTGACCGGACCATTTCAACAAAGCTGATTTTTGTAGTATAATTAGTTCTATAATAATTTATGAAGAATTGCAGTGTTAGCTGGTCCGAAAGCGTGGCTTCAGATTTTAAGAGGCTGCGGCACTTGCAAAATATAAAAGATTTTCAAGTGATACCAACAAAGCTAAAATTTTGTATAATGATAATTTACCAATTATATTTAACAAAAAAATATGTTAGCTGGACAGAGCGGGTGGCTAAACTTGTTAGCTGTCCAGGTGAACATGTATGACGTTTGCAATTTGAAAACTGTTAGTAAAAATTATTAGTAGGCGATGCCACAGTGATGCATTTATTTAGAATATCTAAATGCCATATATGCAATATATTTATCAACGATAATAGCGGGTTGTATAATGTCATTTAGATATTCTAAATAAATGCATCACCGTGGCATCGCCTACTAATAATTTTTACTGACAGTTTTCAAATTGCAAACGTCAGACATGTTCACCTGGACAGCTAACAAGTTTAGCCACCCGCTCTGTCCAGCTAACATATTTTTTTGTTAAATATAATTGGTAAATTATCATTATACAAAATTTTAGCTTTGTTGATATCACTTGAAAATCTTTTATTTTTTGCAAGTTCCGCAGCCTCTTAAAATCTTAAGCCACACGGTCGTGCCAGCTAACACATGTTTAAGTGGTTAAACCAACATAATATACTACCTACAATAAAGAAAAGTTTTGCTGCAATCACCCATGAAAATTTGACGCCAGCTCCCGGACTATACTAAAAGTCCCAGACGCTTGGTTGTCCGCGTCCCTTATTTTAGAGGGGTTGCGTTTATCTCGTAAATTGGAACATTTCTAGAAAATCGTAAAAACATATTTTGAAAATATGTATTTTTTAACCAAGTATGTATATTGCTTCTTCACGAAAAAATTCGATTTCTAGAACAATTTTTTATTAGTAACGTTTATTATTTTTAAATTTGGAGCTCCAATTAACTTCTGAACGAATTGAAATATCGAATTCCGGTTTAAAGCATTCGATTCTCTGAACATTTTCCTATCTGAAACATAGTTCATCAATTAAAAAAGTCTTGGTTTAAGTTGATACGTTAAGATTTTCTTAGAGAAAAATATATAATTTATTGTAATTTAAAAAAAAAACATTTTTGAACGCATTAAAATATGGACTTCCGGTTTCAAGCATTTGATTCCTTAAGTCTTGTTTACACATGGACACACAGAAGACACATGCGACACAGGCAACAGAAGCAAAATTAAGAACGTGTAGAACGTTTGTGGCATCAAAATTGATTTTTTTTTAATTACATAGAAGCCATAAAATAGCGGCGCCTCTATTTCACAAGCAACACATACAGTATTATTTACTCTTGCATGTGTGTCTTCTATGTGCATATAATCCGGACATTACTCAAGAGAATGAAAGTGTACTACACGAGCCAAAAGCAAGTGGCATAATCATTCGAGTGAGTAGGTAATTGCCATGTTAAACTTGAGTAGAATACTATACTTTATCCCCATGACTATACAAAATAATTAATTCATTTAATATGATTTATATATTATATCGTGAATTTATTTTAACATGAAACATAGGACTTTTCATATCCATGGTTACGAATTTGACAGCAATGTATTAGAGCGTTCTTTTTAAAGTAGAACATAGGGAATCAATTTAACTAATAGTTATTTCCGATACAAGTACGTAAAGCAAATATTTAGTCACGAACGGGTTCGAATTGAAACACGAGCGCAGCGAGTGTTTTAAGACCCGTGAGTGACTAAATATGCTTTACATATGTGTATCGTATAAGATTTTATCTACGATAGAATTTAAAAAACTCGAAAAATATAAAAAATCCTTTTAAATTTGAATTAGGATCAAAACAAGTTTGCTTTGACAAGAAAATTTTCACGTTAGTTACCGATTGTTGTGCGGATGTTTTTGCGTGTTTTAAAACTTTAACCACTCGTTGCTGCGCAACCCGTGACTATTGAAATCTTGCTATTAAACAATTGTTTTACAAACTAAAAACTGACAACTAATTGTCAATTTTACACACTATCGTAGATAAAATATATTATACCTATATAAAATTATTATATGAAAATTACAAAATAACAAACATATAAACAATAACTATACTAAATTTTCAAAACGTCTCTGGAACTATTACAGTTGCCCAAATAACTAATGTTACTCAAGAGTTTTATAATCGGTCATTGTTTTGCCGTGAATGGAGGGATTTTTGAAAATTTATTATAGTTATTGTTTATTTGTTTGTTACTTTGTAACTTTCATATAATTTTAAATATAATATATTTCAGTTAAATTGATTTCCTATGTTCTATTTTAAAAAGAACGCTCTAATATATTGCTGTTAAATTCGTAACCATGGATATGAAAAATCCCATGTTTCACGTTAAAATAAACTCACGGTATATAATCTTTTATTTTTGAAATTCGTCTACGTTACTTTATAGCACCGAGACAATTGAATAATAATTATTTAAAAACTCACTAGTAAATAATGGGGCACATTGTTCACTCCAAACAATTTGTACAATGAATGTATTATTCAATAGTCGTGGATAAATGTATTATTAAATGTAAGTTTTAACTAACTTGTAAACACGGCGGTTTTTCTCCTCCAGCTTGTACTTGAGTCCATTTGCCTTCAGCTAAACTAAACTTCCAGAAATCTTTAAGTGGAACGTTGCCACAACGTCCGCCGAGGAGGTATAAGTTGCCCTGAAGTAAAGTTGCTGAATGTTTACATCTGGAGGCCGGAGCCGGCTCTTCAGTGTCGCCTGAAGTTACAGGGCTCCACATACCTCCCACGGGGTCCAGCCCCCGGCGTTTACCTACGGAGAAGATCGCCATTTACCAGGCGTGATAGTTTTGAATTGCCCTGTATACAATACAAACATACCTGGTAGAAAAATAATTATCCGTTTGCAGTTAAATATTTATTACGACACATGTTGATTGTATATTGATGTTTGTATACGTATTTGAGTATAAATAGAACACAGTTTGAACGGATGATGAACTTAAAGCTCGGTATATGGAGCTTTGTTTGTATATGCGTGCGCAAAGCTCCAGAACATTTTCATACAAGGAAGATATTGATTTTTATCCTTTTGGCATGCTTCCGTCTTCCGCAACGATGATACATGACAGCAGTCGCTTAATTTCTTGTCGCAGAATCATTTACTACAATACAATAACTAATAATTCAATCGAATTGGCAATAAATAAAGAAATAATATTAGTTACATGTTTATAAAGTCAATAAAAAAACTCATAAATAAATATAAACCGTTCCTGAATTTGATATTTTAGTATGATAAGACCCTATTATTGCAGTATTGATACAAAAATAGCTACAATCAGCTAAATAAATATAAATAATTGTTTACCCTGTCATCAAAAACAAAACGTCAAAATGACAGTTATAGTTCAACGTGTTGTCGATAGATGGGCAACAGGTGTTTAGTTTTAAATTTGATTGTGTTTGATTTCATTAAATATTTAATCGAAACTTTAATAATTAAATCATTGCATTATTTACATAATACTGCAATATTATTAAAATTATTGTTAAAATACAAATTTGATAACTAAATATTTGGGGTATAAAAGCGGTTGGTTGGGTCATAAAGTAAGAAGGTAATATAGAGTCACAGGTTTCCCAGGAAAACGTACAGCACGTGACGTCATGAAAATAGTTCTGCCACAGAACACCGCAGTGCTAGTGTACACTATTATATAGCATTTCAAATTAAATATGAAGGAAATTCAATATTACATTTCAAAATAAAATTGAAAGTAATAAAATATTTAAGTTACTCACGAAAATAAATATTTTTGACAGATATTGTTTCTACCTTTTGAACAAGCAAGGTGAAAGAAATTTGTGTCATTTATCTCATAAAGTTATTATTATTTATCTTGTTCAGTTATTGCAAATATTTGTTTATAGTTAATTACATGTTTTACATAAAACTTGATTGAAAGATTAGATTCATAAGCGACAGCTGAGTAAGATAACGAGATTTAAGAAGTACGAAGAGTTTATAATATTGTTGATATTCTATTTCTTTAAGATTTTCGTTAGCCTTTTTATAAAGTCAGGTAATATATTAATATTTAAATTTACCATAATTTTACTGTTATTTTTATTTTTATAAAGTTAATGAAATGGTAAAGACATGGTACTTTTTATTGGTAACTACACTGCCCTGTGTGAAATGTCGATTATTGCATAGATGACCTCAATATTGAACACATTTTATTCGATAAATTTTCACTTTGAAAGACCACATTCATGCCTTTAATAATTAAACGATAGAAAAATCTGCAGAAAAACATGAACGACAGCTGAAAAGTGAAGAGATTATGGATAAACGGTATTCAAGAAACGCTTCATAATTAAACGATAGAAAGATCTGCAGAAAAACATAAACGACAGCTGAAGAGTGAGATAACGAGATTTAAGAAGAGTTTATAATATTGTTGATTTTTTATTTCTTCAAGATTTTCGTTGCCTTTTTTGTAAATCCCGGTAATTCATTGATATTTAAATGTTTCCATAATTTTACTGTTATTTTTATTTTTAGAAAATAATGAAATGGTAAAGACATGCTATTCTTTATTGGAAACTACACTGCCCTGTGTGAAATGTCGATTATTGCATAGATGACATCAAGCGAATTACAAGCAATAATGATAGCTCGGGAGGAAATTATGAATACATAATTATTTACATTTTTATTTATTATTATTACACACTTTTGATAATGAAATTTAATAACCGAATTTAACTTAAATCGTTTAATCCTATTCATAGAAAAAATACAAATTATAAAGATGATTTCTTTTGGTAATAAATCCGGTCTTAATATTATTATGAGGTATCTTGTTAGTTTCTATTTTCTGTATAACTTTGAAATAATAATAATTCTTGAATAGAGATATCTTTATAATTAATATTTGAATAATTATAATTGTTTATAATTCGTCTAGTTTTAAGAACCACAGTTTAAGAATACCTTTAAGTAAGTTAAATCGTTTTATAACATGTATTATATTGAAACAAATATTTGGGTAATTTCATCTCAATAGTTTGTTGCTCTTTTATTGCTATGTACGTATGTGTTTGTAAAATAATATTTTGAAATATAAGTATATATTTTCAAATACCTTATTTTATTTTATAATTTAATTTAAAAATATTTAAATATACAAAATTGGGCATCATAATCATGTTAGCCTTGGTTAGTTCTGCCACAGGACACCGCAGTGCTAGTGTCGAGCTTGTTTCCATCAGTTTCCACGGTACTTGGTACTCTATATTACCTTCTTACTTTATGGGTTGGGTTGGTTAACCTGCGTAAAAGTTACCACCTACCACTACCACCGTAGAACAACCCATTAGATGTACGTCAAATTTATACATTTTTCACATTAAAACTATATTTAGAATAGTTAATTACGCCAAAAATCAATTGTGATACCTAATAAACCATCTAGACTACAAATATGTGTAAGTAATTCACTTGATCATCTTATTTTAATCACTTGCCATTAACTGTCAAGTGTTTATCAATGTCCAAGACGTCATTTTATTATGATAACATTTGCAGGAATATTTAATAGATAACACTCAAATAAAGTATTAAAAACGGTCTCAAAATGACTAAACCACCAAACGAAAACCTTACAACAGTGAAACTAGTCGTTGTAGGCGATGGGGGCGTTGGAAAAAGTGCCATCACCATCCAGTTCTTTCAGAAGTTATTCGTAACTGATTACGATCCAACGATTGAAGATAGTTACATCCAACACACAGAAGTCGATGGCGATTGGTGTATCCTCGACGTTCTTGACACCGCCGGCCAAGAAGAATTCAGCGCCATGCGAGAACAGTACATGCGGAAGGGCGATGGATTCTTGTTGGTATATTCCGTCACAGACAAACAAAGCTACGAAAATATCATCAACTTTCACACACAAATCTTGAGAGTTAAAGATAGGGATGTTTACCCCATGCTGCTGGTTGCCAACAAGGTGGATTTAGTTCATCTGAGGAAAGTGACTGAAGAATCTGGGCGCGAGCTAGCGCACAAACTCGGCATTCCGTACATCGAAACGTCTGCCAAAGACCCGCCACTCAATGTGGACGCGGCTTTCCATGAAGTGGTTCGGATTGTACGTCACCAACCGTCGCCCGATAATGACAACAAACGAAAACGGAAACGGTTGTCTTTACACGGCGTCAAATGTACGTTGTTGTAAACAATACACAATAATGTTAACCCCAGTAAGTAAGCTGTATGTATGTATGTTTTTAAGTTACTAATGATATTTATTTATGATGTGACAACGCTGAATTATATATGATTGTTTTTATTAAAATTGTAACAAATTTTATTAATCATTAAATTGTCAACAATGGATACGGGTTACTATTTACCTTCCTATAGTCTAGTTATGAATAAAGTATTTGACACGATATCGGTTTTACATGCATAAACATTATACTAATTACATTACGTGAATATAAATTATTAAAAAAAGTTTATTTTTTCGTACTCGTGCGGAAAAAGTCATTCTGACACTTAAAATATAATTATATTTCTGTTTTCTTTGAAAATTAAGTGAAGTGCAGCGTAACATATACTCGCTTGCTTCACTTTTGTAAAACGGACAGTACATGACAAGCTCTGCCTTCTCGTGCAGCTCAGAGCTCTAGATATCTGAATAACGGCACCCGTTAAAAATGTCATTTAAATATGAATATATCTGGATAGAGACGGTCAAATTGATTGAAATTTCTATGGGAAATCGTGTCAACAACTAATTTTTTTATATTTCATTCAATGTTTACGGATTTGTTAGAACGCCCGAACCACCTTAAACCAAAAGGGTTTCGCCGTTAGATTTCATAAAAAATATATGACTTTATGTTACTTACTTTATACTTTTAGGTTTGCCAAACCACACTACTCACACTATTTCTCAAACAAATGTTCAAAAAGTGTGCATTCCAATAAAGTATCAATCAAACATGGACTGATAGCGCTGTGATTGGTCAACAAAAATCGGAGCTAAAGAAGTTTTACTTAAATTTTTTGGAAATGATTTCATAGTGTTACTAAATTCAATTTAAAGTAAATTTGTATGAAGTTAGACACAATACTAACGTCAGAACCCGCTACGCGGGAGCGGGTCTAAAAGTAGAGGTACCGCTACCGCGGGACAAGTAGGAATCGCCCCGCTTCGCGGGGCTCAAGCTCCGCAGACCCTGAAAGTGGGAGGATTTGGCACTTCGTGCCTCAATTGTAACAATTTTAATATTTACACTCTACCGGAAGTAAATTGTAATCTTTCCGGATGATGAAATAAATGAACAAAATTAAGATCCAACTAAAAACAAGGTACGATTGTCGAACGTCATTTTGAACAATTAATCAACCCTTATCAAAACCTTTAATTTGATATCAAACTTGAGATAATTCTATTATGTTGAAAAGAAAAAAAAATATAAGCTAAAAGCTAATTATTTTTATTACTTATATCAGTTCTCATCATCAAGACCTTTACTTTGATATCTAAATCAATATGATTTTTAAATTTTTATGATATTAACAAATGCCGATCGTCGGTCTCCATTTAAACAATCTTGTAAATCAAACCTCATCAAGACATTTAATTTGATATCAAACATATTTTTATAAAAACAAAAGGCAATAATCGACCACCATTTTAAATAATTTGATTTGCCAATCATTAGTCACCATTTTAAATAATTTTATTAGTTAGGTACCTTTTATTTAACATTTAATTTGATATCAAATTCGATTTAATATAATAATTTTTTAATAAAAACAAATGGCAATCGTTGACGGTCATTTTCAACAATTTTATAAAGTAGTTCTCACCTGACCGTTTTAAATTATTTTATTAATTAGGTAGCCCATGTCCAGCCCGGAATATACTGTGAAAATAAAATAAACTTTTTAAAAGTAATACTAAAATTGATGAAAATATTAAAAATATTTACGCTCTATCTATTCTGCCCTCCTAAGCACAGAGGGGGTATCTACAGTTGTTTCAGTTTCGAGATAATCGATATTTTTCACTTAATACTGTAGTAATATATCATACATACCCCTAAGTTAAATGAACGTTTTAGACTATTTCGAGCATAGATACGGCTTCAAAACCTTAGTTTTACATATATTACAACCTCTATATAGGCGAGCGGCGCACCCCCGAAAACGTGCCTAGAAAAACAACTTAACCTCTCATGGAAAAACTAATGGTTGCAACTAGGTGGAATCGATCCGTTATTTTATTGCAAACAAAAAACCTAAATAAAAATTTTTGATCCGAGTGGCAGGAAATTTGTTATTAACAAAAAAATTGTAACATTAAAACAAGATAAAAAATGGCCCCGCAAGTAGTTTTATTAGGTTAATTGGCTCAAAATAATCACTTTTTGTCTCTTGGCATTTTTTCGAAAAACTCACCCTTTTCGAGATATAGGCGATTTTAAGTCGAAAAACGGCCAATATTGCCCAACTTCAAAAAATCATATCTCAACTTCTAATGCACCTTTTTTAATTTAGAAAATTGCAAAATGATCGTCAAGACTTGTACTTTAACCCTATATTTTTTCCATATGGCCATCTTTTTGTTTTACTCCCCAAATTTACAGCTAAATTTTGATAAAATTCTTAGGTTTCGTTAAAGGGGTGGAAACGCTCAAATATTGAACAATCAGTCTGAAAACGATTTTTTTTCCATTAAATTGGTTACATATAATATTTTCTGAAACTTTTTATCAAAATGAGTGAGTATTTAGTTAGTTTTAGGCCTTTTTTCGTTGAAAATGTAAAAAAATCAGTTATCAAATTTTTTCTTTTATTTCCACGTTGCTATACGTTATATATAGTAATATTTAATTTTTTAAATTATTAACTAATTAATACATATTTATATGTGTCAAATATTTTTTAAATACCTATTTACAGAAACACACTAATTGAATTTTTAAGGAATAATGCTCATTAATGGAGTCTAATTTCATCATTCTAATTCAGTCTCACTATCTGCTGACAAAATTTCTGTATGGTCATGGTCAGGTACAATTTCAGCATTTTTACATTGAGATGAACAATTACAGATGTCACAACATTTAAATCCTTCCGAAGAGCAAGAACAAATTTCTTCTTCTACACAAGGTGTTTTACCACTGCAAGAACAAATAAATTTTTGCATGAACTCTATCCCTGTATCTCCTTCAAAATAATTCAGGCCTAATAAATTGTTATACAATTTCCACCCGTATAAATTTGGTTCAAAAGACATTATTTTCTCTGATCTTGCTTGCGACAATTCATTAGCTTGCCATTTTACTCTTAAAACGTATTGTAATAATGTAGGCTCTGATGGAGGTAATTTATCAACTGTTACATTTTTAACACCTGCTATTATAGTATATCTTAGATCATTAATAGATTTCACTAAAGTTTTCTGTTTAATAGCTTTACCAGCATTATAAATAACACACAAAAGTTTCGTGACTGCATTTAAAGCTTCTGCATTTGATAAATTAGTTTCAACAATGCAGCGTATGCTTTTTTCCAATAAAGTAAAACGAACTTGTGGTATCGCAACCACTTAAAGCATTTTTGAACCAAATTTATACGGCTGAAAATTTTATAAATTTTTATATAAGAAGATACAGCGATGGAGATCATGCAAAAATTTATTTGTTCTTGCAGTGGAAAAACACTTTATGTAGAAGCAGAAATTTGTTCTTGCTGTTCGCAAGGATTTAAATGTTGTGACATCTGTAATTGTTCATTCCAATGTAAAAATGCTGAAATTGTACCTGACCATACAGAAATTTTGTGAGAAGATAGTGAGACTGAATTAGAATGATGAAATTAGACTCCATTAATGACCATTATTCCATTAGTATGGTTTTGTAGATATTTTAAAAAATTTGACACGTATAAATATGTATTAATTAGTTAATAATGTTTTTAAAATTTAAATATCATAACAATGTAACGTAAAGCAACATGGAAATAAATGGGGAAAAATTTTGATAATTGATTTTTTTTCATTTACAACGAAAAAATGCCTAAAACTAACTAAATACTCATTCATTTTGATAAATAGTTTCAGAAAATATAATATGTAACCAATTTAATGGAAAAAAATCGTTTTCAGACTGATTGTTCAATATTTGAGCGTTTCCACCCCTTTAACGAAACCTAAGAATTTTATCAAAATTTAGCTGTAAATTTGGGGAGTAAAACAAAAAGATGGCCATATGGAAAAAATATAGGGTTAAAGTACAAGTCTTGACGATCATTTTGCAATTTTCTAAATTAAAAAAGGTGCATTAGAAGTTGAGATATGATTTTTTGAAGTTGGGCAATATTGGCCGTTTTTCGACTTAAAATCGCCTATATCTCGAAAAGGGTGAGTTTTTCGAAAAAATGCCAAGAGACAAAAAGTGATTATTTTGAGCCAATTAACCTAATAAAACTACTTGCGGGGCTATTTTTTATCTTGTTTTAATGTTACAACTTTATTGTTAATAACAAATTTCCTGCCACTCGGATCAAAAAATTTTATTTAGGTTTTTTGTTTGCAATAAAATAACGGATCGATTCCACCTAGTTGCAACCATTAGTTTTTCCATGAGAGGTTAAGTTGTTTTTCTAGGCACGTTTTCGGGGGTGCGCCGCTCGCCTAATAGTTACTAAACGATTCTAACTCATTTTTCAAAAAAATTGTAGATACCCCCTCTGTGCTTAGGAGGGCAGTATTATAACTCAATATAATTAACAAATTGCTTCTAGTAATTATATTACTTAAGATAAATACATTTTAAATATCGAATTGTAAGTCAGTTTGTCACAATGTAGCAATGTTTTTTATTCAACAGTCAGTTGTTGAACGTTTGATCATTCAAAGCACTGATGCACTGTTGAAATTTCAGTTTTTAATTAATAGCTAAAAAACTATATTATATAGAATGTTGAAACCTGGTCGCATGAACTCCCTATTAGTCCCTCTTACTATGTATACCAATTTTTAAATCGATAAACCATACATTTGTTATTACGAAAAACAAAGTCCGTTTTTCGCATTTTTCTTAAACAAAAGAAAATCAAAAACAATTGAATGATACAAAATCGGATATAGTTGGTCCGCGATGTGGTGATCGCTACGTCATCAAACATATTCGTCTGGGTTAAATTTTTTAGGTGGGGGAAAATTAATTGACGTCATAGAGATTCTCAACCAGTCACTCATGATGAACGAGAACTAGAGACGATTTAAATCCATATAGAAGTGACGTCATAAAAAACAAGCAAATTATTCGTATGAATCAAGATTTTAATTTCTAGTACAGCATGAGTTTGGTAGATGGTGCTGGCAGTCTTTCTCTATACGCGAAATTTAAAAGCAATAGTTTTTATTTCTATTTTTAAAATTAATTATTATTTTACCATTTTACTACTTCGCATGGTTCTGTAGGAAATAATCAAAAATTTATAAAATTGAACAAAACTAAATAACAAAACACGTTAACCTCAAAATTTTATGTTGACACTTGACACAACAATAAGCAGAAAATTGACAAGTTGTCAGCAGTACACAATAAATGATATATAACGAACTTTTGTGAATCTAAAAGAAAACAATAATATGTAAGAAAATATATTTCATATAATGAATACTATATTATATGAATAATTGTTCAGCTACTGCCGTTAAAACACAAATTGATAAGCCCCGCCCCTTATGACATACGATATGCGTATAGATTTATACGAGTAAAATGTGTAAGAAAGAGATAGCTTATTTAGTGAACGTGGTGGATAGAATTTATCTGATTTGACGTCACTCCTATATGGATTTAAATCGTCTCTATAAGTAAATATCAAATTTAAATTAATAATTATGTAATATAAAAATTAAATAGTAATAATCTTTTATGCTATTATCATTATAAATTACCTAAAAATTGAATTCTGATGGCAATGGGTTTGTTTCATATTTAATAACGAGAACCATTGTTTTAGATTCACTGGTATGTTTTGACATTAGCAATTTTCTATTTGAGGTTATTAGTATTTAGTAGTTTACGGCTGTTATGCTTTCTGCTGTGAGTATAGTTATATTATTATTATTTGTAGTTTCTGTTCCTTATACAACATTGCGAATATTCTTAAATTTCCTACAAAACATAACCTGAAATGATAAGCAGTGTTTGACATTTCTCTTGACGTAAATGTATCGTTCTCTTTTTAAGTATACTAGTGGAAAAGAGATAAACATATTAGACAGACGTAACATTAACCAACGAATGAACAAGCATGCATGTGACAAAGAGAGATATACATAATGCCTGTTAATTATAAGTTTAGTCTTGTTCTAAATGCGTTGCTTGACTGATGAAAAATCAACAACTCCACGCCTTTTAAAACAATTACTAAACTAAAGAATGTTTGTATAAAGAGATGCGTACATTTCATGAACATTTTATTCGAGATATAAAAATTAAATACAATAATAGGTCTAAAAACCTATTTGACCTACTCTATTCACATTTGTTGTCAAAATAATGTAACAAATTATTAACGTGTATTTGTATCTCTTCTTTAAGTTAAATTTATAAAACAACAACAATTAATAAATAGTTTTGATTTTCTCGTTATACGTATATAGTAATCATCTATTAGTGTCTTAAAGACGAGATATAGATACTAATTTTCTAGTTTTTTTACGTTGTATGTACAACTATTCAAGTAATAAATAAATTAAGTACATGGCAAGCTTCTAAGTAACTAAATTCACTCTTTTTTACCATTTCTTAATAACTGTTCTTAAATTGCACCCAAAAATAGAACTTTTAACAGTGATATAGCAGTATATTTTTCTAAAATATAGTAACAGTTATTTTAGAATGGTGTAAATAGGAAGTTTGAAGTTTAAAACCGGCGGAAAATTAAATAAATAATAACATAGGTACCTAATTTTAATTTTCTTTAAATATTGACCAAATTTTCAATAAACCGGACGAAAATTTTGATTGCTTATAATAATTATTATGTAATTCTTTTGTTTATATAGGAATATCATTTGTTTTATGATGGTTTGAAGTAGATGGGCCGTAATGGTCTAAATCTTGTAGTGGAGGCGACATGGTCCGGTCTCGAATTTTTGTTGGAGTTTTTAACAAAGATCTACAAAAAAATATATATTAAAATTGTAGAAATACGAGTATAAATTTAATATTAAAGACAATATAGTCCATTAGTAAGGTTATATGTTATACAATCCATTTTCAAATTCTTTTCTATACTATTCATAGTACTTTCAACTTTAAACTTGAAAATGGCTAATTTCTTAACAATAAAATGATACCTATATTATAACTACCTGACATAATTTAACAATAACCTGTTCAGGTAGAAATTAAATTATGCCTCATATTTACAATTAATAGCGAATTAAAAATGTTCACTTATGCTTTAAAATTAAAACCGTATGTCGTAACGATGGTCGTAACGTAGTCGTCTATCAAGTTGTCTATCACATGCGGCGGTGTCCGCTGCACTGCGCTTTCCACCTGTCAAGTAAAATTTAATTTATAACCTCTAACATTTCTTTGAGTTTAGCTGTTTAGTTTATTCGTCCAAGGGTGTACTTTGTCTTTCGGCCTGAGGTACGTACAACGTTTTAGGCACAACTTTATCAAAATACTTGCGAAGACTTGTGAATTTCTCGTGATTAGTTTTTGAAAACAAGCAAAAATATTTATTACTAGAAAATTATAATGTGGCGTATGGTAACAAAAAAACATTTCATGTACCAAACAATTAATTTTGATTGGACTAATTCTTTACTTTACCGCCCATGGTCATGTTTTTCTACTGTATCGCCCAAGAACGTAAAGCAAATGTTTCTGCCATGGTAACCAAATTGTGAACAAATAATTTTGATACAGTAGTACGTAAAAACAATAACAATATACATATAATGTCAGTCATAAAAAATTATTACAAATTAGCGCATGCGCATTGGACCGGTTCATATCTGTATTTTAGCCAATTTGAGCCCAAAATTGTTGATAACATTTTGAATTCTCGTAAAAAACTAATCCTTGGTTGAGTTAAAGTAATTTTCATGTCGATTCTGAAGCTTATATAAACACAGGAACTATTAAATTTATGGTGACATAAATTGATGACGTCCCTCGGTTCTGGGTGTGAAAGGACTATAAATATGCATTATATAGGACTTACCTTTTTGGCTTGAGAGCAGAGCTTTTTTCGTTAGAATACTCCACAGATTTTTCTGATTTAGAAGAGTTTAAAGGTATAGAAGCCTCACGATATTTCGGGCTGTAAGTGTAATAATTATCATTGGACATAGTACGTCGGTAAGATTTACTATCTTTGGTAGAATTCGGTGTATAAGAAAGTGACTTATGTAGCGAATCATCGTAGTTCTTAGTTTTTCCTGATTTGGAACTGACTTCAGGGTACTTCAAATCATATTTGGTATAATCAAGACTAGTCTTCCTAGGTTTTTTCTTTTCATTAAATCTACAATAAAAACTTTTTCTCCTGATTCTATCGCTGACAGATTCATTTCCCTCATCTTCGGAGAATATTTTATTTTCAATCGGAGACAATTCTTGTCTCAAATCTGAACAAACTGACCAGCTGTCGTTTGACTCATCGTTAGGGGAAAATAGCGGCATTGAGTTGTCGCCGTGATTGCTGTTGTTGCCTATTTCATTATAGTATTTGAAATCTTTCAAGTCGTAAGTTTTATTGGTTAAATTTAAATTGAGGTTTTCGCGCTTTGGTTTGTAGGTTATGTCGTCAACAGCGGGTCTCGGTTTATAGGTTATGTCATCGGCAGGAGGTTTTGGTTTGCAAGTTATATCGTTTGGTTTTCGGTCTGAAATTAGATCTGGTTCCACACTTTGGCCTCTGACTGGAAGTTTGGATAGTGTTTTTAATTTTGAACTTGTAGACGATTTTTTTGTTGAATCAGGTTCAATTGTTGACGATTTTTTAATTTTGCTTGCGTCTGATTTAGTTTTAATCTTTTTGGTGTCCTCAGTTTTGCTTTTTTTGTTGTTTTCTGCAGTCTTAGCTGATTTTGTACTAGTTTTATCTTTATCTTCAATCTTTTTGAACAATCCTAATATTTTAGTGACAGATTTGCGCGATGGTTGTAAACTGTTTTGTGTTTTTCCGCCGAAAACTGAAAAATCTTCGCTACTAACTGCACGTTTTATTAAACCAGATTCAGTGACGCAATGTTCGACATTTCTAGGCTCGCTTTGCTCGCGCAAGCTCTTGATAGTGCTTTTAATTCTGGAATTGACATCGTTTTTGGCTTTTTCGTTGTTTTGAGCAGTTTCTGAGTAAAAGGAACGAATTTTCTTTTCAATTGAGCTTAAAAATTGATTGTTTGTTTTTTTCGGGTCTTGTACATCTTTTGCAGGGCTGGACTTTTCGGATTTGTCAGTACTGGGACTACGTTTTTTTAACTTTTTATCTGGTACGTTTGTTGGTGTTTTTGTTTCTTTTCTGCATTCAGTCGGGTAGCTTTTTGGACGAATTAATTTCGAGATTTTTCCTTCTCGCTTTATATTTTTTTCTTGCTTCACTTCAGGAACTTCTGCATCCACATGGTTGCTAGTGACATTTTTGTGTACATTATTATTACTAGAGTCATTTACATGGTTGGTATTAGTGTCATTTACATGGTTGGTACTAGTATCATTTCTATGGTTGGTACTAGTATCATTTCTATGGTTGATACTAGTGTCATTTCTATGGTTAGTATTAGTGTCATTTCTACGGTTGATACTAGTGTCATTTATTTGGTTGGTACTAGCGCCAATTTCAGAAGTCTTATGTTCGCGTGTTTTATGTTCATTTATTCGTTTATTCCTAATTTCTTTCAGTACTTTTTGTGTTTCTAATTCTCGCTTTTTGCGTTCTTTAGAAAATAGACAACTGTCGTAATAATTTGGAGCGCCGTATCTACTGCGTCTAGAGACATCTTCATCTTCTTTTAAATCTTTTAGATAACCATCTTTGAGGTAACCATAAGAACGTGAGTTAATAGTGTTGTATTTATTTGGAGTAACTGGTTTTTCTGAACCATACTTAGAATCGAAACTATCTGAGCTGAAGTTAGTATTACGGTAATATGGAGGGCTTTTATATGAGCTACTACCAGGTTCTACTAAGCTAGTAGACCGGTAGCAGTTTTTAAATGGAGTATATTTGTTATTATCGTTTTTATCGATATTATACTCTTTTTTAATATCTTCTAATCTATAAATATTTAATGGTTTAGTCTCAACGTGATTTGTTTCTTGTAAAATAGGAGATTCTGCTATTGGCGAATAATTAGAAGTCCTTGAAGAACTGTAACTTAATTTTGGCGGCGGACGAGGAAAATTATACTCATCTAAAAGTGAATCACTGTTATGTGAAAATAAATCCGTATCTGATGAGTCTGAAAATGTGTATTCTTTTGGTTTTTTTGCTTTATCCTTTTTACCAGTTGGTAGTTGTGATAATAATTGGTTTTGGATTCGTCGAGATAACCCTGGAGTCAAATATGAAAGTGCTATAGCATCTTCATCAGTCAATTTTAGATCTGATAGATCAAAAGTTGGTTCCTTTTTTGATTTTTTTGTTTTATCTGTAACATTAAAATTGTTTTAGATATTTTGTACTTTGTAGATAATAGGGACTAGCTATGTATTCTACCATCACTGTTATTATTCAAAGCCTGGAAATACAATTTTTGTTGATAGGGAAAATTGAATGCAAAATTTTCTCGATTAAGGGCGCTTTTAAGGGACCCGGATGACGACCGGAAGTCTCAATTAAGAATGAAGTTATCTGTGAAATACTTTAAAACAGAAAATAATCTGTCACATCATGCATTAAAATGTCAAAATTAAAAATTTTAAATAATTTTTTAAAAGATGAAAATAATACAATCAATAATAAAATATACCTAGTATATTTTCAATACATATATTTTAATTTCATAATAAAATTTGTTTATTAATAATCGGAACCGGGTCTCTTAAAAGCGTCAATTGCGGCAAAAATTTGCAACATTATTGATCCCAATTTATTGATAGCAACCAGCCTGCATCTCCAGGCCTTGAATAATAACGTATGCGATGATTCTACTAATTAGATAAAAGAAGTACCTATCTAAATTATAATTAAGGCGCAACACTTGTGAATTCAGAAGTTTGACAGTTTCGACGATTCTGGTTGTATTATTAAATATTTCGAAATGAAATTTGGCATAAATAATCATTAATCATTAGTGAATCGATGAATGCAAGTTATAAATTGCTGTGACATCAATTGGTGCTAATTTTTATCATTTTATAATCCAATTTAGACGATAATGTACATTAGTTAACCCATTGACTGTAAAAAAATTATATAAAATTCGCCTTTTTAATAATTTGTAAAGTACAACAATTTTTTTGTAAATTCCATTTTATAGGCGTGTAAGTACAACCTTTAAATAGATCATTGTAAAATATGAGATCATAGACTTTGAAACCAATGACACAAAATGATTTATTGTAACATGCTTTTTGCTTCGAATTTTGTTGCAAGAGATGCGCCTTGATTAAAAGCACAGATTACCATACTTCGTAAACAGATGCGACACTCTCTGTCGGCAACTTTGATGTTGGTTAAGCCCTGTTCGCACGGGTATTCTTTGAAGATTCTACGGAGATTCAGAATCCTGGAAAAGAAGAAGTTTTTTTCTTTCTAGTGATAGTGGTTTTGAAGCTATCAATAAATTATAAATTCTTCTTTTCCAAGACTCATTGAAGATTAAATTTAGCGACACCGCAATTTAACAGATAACTATCACTAGAAAGAAAAAAAAACTTCTTCTTTTCCAGGATTCTGAATCTCCGTAGAATCTTCAAAGAATCCTCGTGCGAACAGGGCTTTAGTCGTCATGTTGTAAATGAAATATACTAGTACAAAATGATAAATGATGTATACAATGTTGTAAACTATATGAGCTATACCGGGTGTCCTACGAAAATGGTACGGTCGAAATAACTTTTTTATTTATTAAGCAATCTTAATAAAATTTTATATAGGCAAACTAGGCATAAGAATACATCAAAATATATATTATTTACAAAAATATATCTTCCGGTTAAACCGGAAATGACATCAACTTTCGTATTTCAAATAGAATACCCTATATATTTTTACATATTTCAATTCTACATATAATTCTGAATACAATGATGTATCACAAGTCTAGATTTCGTACAAAATGTCCCAAGAAAAAGAAATCAAGAAAATCAAGAAAGGTTACAAAATTTGACATTTGTAAAGACAATTGACATGGACATGCAATAGGTGAAAATACTTATTAACAATAGGCATAGTATTGTTAAATTCTGTTCATAAATACTATATTTTTGTGTCAATTGTTAATACTATAAATACTATATTTTTGTGTCAATTGTTTTTACAAATGTCAAATTTTTTATTGGGATATTTTGTATGAAATCTAGACTTGTGATACATCGTTGGATTCAGAATTATACGAAGAATTGAGATATGTAAAAATATATAGGATGTTCCATTTGAAATAAGAAAGTTGATGTCATTTCCGGTTTAACCGGAAGTGATATTTTTGTAAATCATACATATTTTGATGTTTTCTTATGACTAGTTTACACATGAAAAATGTTATTGAGATTGCTTCATAAATAAAAAAGTTATTTCGACCGTACCATTTTCGTGAGACACCCGGTATAGCAGAAGAGCTGCCTAAATTTCATTTTGATAAACTGAGTTATTTTTACCTTCCGCTTACCTGTAAAGGAAGGTATTGGAATCATGCAAAAAATCGGGTAGTGAGTTTTTAGTGGATGAGCACGAATTAGGATCCTTACAACTCATTTTTGATAGTTTCTCGATGATGTCTGTATGTATGTATGTGTGTGTGTGTGCGTATGTGTGTGTGTATGTGTGTGGTCCGGGCCGATGCCGGATGTCGCATAACTCAAATACGAATTACCAAAAAATTTTGATATTTGGTATTTTACAATTGTATACGAATAAGAAGAGCTCATTAGATTTTGGTACAAATATCTTCACCGGAAGTGATATTTTTTGAAGATTGAAAACGATAATTGTCAAAAATTTATATAAATTTAGATAAATATAGTATTTATATGTAATACGAATAAGAGGCAAAGTTATTTGCAACTTACGTTATAAAAAAATTGTCTTTATCTGGTTGCATTAAAGAACTGCAGTAAAATTTAAAAAATAAATTTATCAAATAAAACGTAGAAATCTTGTAATCCATGTTCGGTTGATTTTTGTTTCTGCATAAAAAATATTGACAGATGAGACGGGTGAAATGTAGTAACTGAACGGAGGATTGCTTCAACACAGAAGAGTTTTCGTGTGAATGAATCTTTTGATTCAGGTGATACTAATTTCTGTGTTTGAATATTTTAGATTTTTATTTGTATATTTTAAATGGGCACCGGATTGTACGTATACATTTCTGTTTAAAGTCTAGATATGGCGGAAGGTTGTGTGATGGCCACGTCAGATTTTTTATTTAGTTAAGTAACTACACTAATTTATCAAATATTATTATATATTTTCTTATTATAAATCTCGATCACAATAATTATTATGATAAATGTACGTACTTATAATAAAATACAAAATAATAATTACAATAGAAATATCGACTACACAGTATGAGAAATGTGCAAAATAAAGCCTAGTTTCCATGCATGCGTTTCATCCGTTCCGTTCTATCCGTCGCAAGTTGTGATTGGCTAGTTCAAATTATGAAAAATTGGCGCGTTGGTAAATGCAGCGACGGACAGAGTTCGTCTACTCTCTACTCGTTGCAGCGCGAATTTGAAAACGGATGCTTTGATGTGACAGATTGACAGTTAGCAACTGTTTTCATACGATTTTACGTAAAATTTGTTTGGTTTACCTAATCAACATGACCAGCTTCGTAAGTTTATAAAATCATAATAAATATTATATAATATAATCATAGCATGAATAACGCATATTTATTTAGGTTTATTTCTGTGAAAAATGCAAAAGCATAGTACATAATTTAAATGAAGAGCACATTTGTACCCCACAGGAAAATCCAATAATATTTGATAACACAAATGATAATGAATCTATGGAAGACTTAGATATTGGTGAACTTCTAATAAATGAAGTTTCAAAAAGACCACCATTGTATTTTTTTTAAATGTATTTTAAATAAAAATATGAAATTATCATAATTTTACCGTGTATTATAATTCATTTCAACGATTTGAACAAAACACCAGTGAATCGAAGTACCAATCAAAACATCAAAACGAATGAAACGCAACGGACACATGTGAACAGTCTAAATTTCATACGTCGTCAAGTTTGCAGCGACGTATAAAACGGAACGGACGAAACGCATGCATGGAAACTTAGCTTAATTCTATGTTTTATTTGCTACATCGATAAACAAGCATATCAAGATAGGAATCTAGATGCTTTTAAGTTAAGTAGCGCTCCTATATTTGCCGAGGAAAACTATAGACTGTCCGCGATGTGGTGGCCGGTACGTCATCAAACATATTCGTATGGGTTAAATTTTTTAGGTGGGGGGAAATTAATTGACATCATAGAGGTTGTCAACCAGTTTATTAACAAGAATTATAAGTAAATTTAAACTTTAAATTAAGAATTATGTAATAAATAAATTAAATAGTCATAAATTTTCATGCTATTATCATTTATAAATTACCTAAAAAATTAATTCTGATGCCAGTGGATTTGTTTTATATTTAATAACGAGAACCATTGTTTTAGATTCACTGGTATGTTTTGACATTTACAATTTTCTATTTGGGGTTATTAGTATTTAGTAGTTTACAGTAGTGTTATGCTTTCTGCTGTGAGTATAGTTTTATTATTATTTTTTGTAGTTTCTGTTTCTTGTACAATGTTGTGAATATTCTTAAATTTCCTACAAAACATAACCTGAAATGATAATCAGTGTTTGGCATTTCTTTTGACGTAAAAGTATCGTTCTTTTTTTAACTATACTAGTGGAAAAGAGATAAACATTTATTAGACAGACGTAACATTAACCAACGAATGAACAAGCATGCATGTGACAAAGAGATATACATAATGCCTGTTTATTATTAATTCAGAAACTAATGACGTAGCGGTCACCATATCGCGAACAGACAATACATTTGACGTGGAGGCATAGCTGGCTAGGATTTGTTTTTCATATTTTTCATTTGTAATATTAATAATAATTGCTGTAGTTCTCAAAAATAAGTATCACACATAGTAGGTACTGTTCGGGCGGTTTTACTTGGCGAGGCTTAGGAATGTAACGGTAACCAGTTTGCCTACAGTGCGTTATTTGTGGGTTAGCGCGATGGTGCGGTAGAGGGAAGGAAGCCTTTTTGCTTGAGATTTTGACAACCAGATTATGAACAATTTGATAATGAGAAACAATTAATTGTGTATTTTATAATTGAAGTTATAAGATTTGTAATATTTTAATTTTTATTGAATAATATAGAAATGAAAAAAAAATCAATTTATTTTAGCAACATGTAAGAAATAAAATAAATTATGAAGTAAAATACTCGTAAATACAAAACATAAATTGTGTTCACTTAAATACAAATATTTAAAAATAAAAAATACAACACAGCTGTCAACCTGTAAAGCGACTACCCACGTGACCCAAGCTCACACTGCCTTACCTCTTGACTGCGAGCAGTGTGAGCATAAACGGTGACGTCATCTATGACGGCACAATTTCTCACAACGCAAATTTTGAGCACTGTGAATGTAAATCGGACCAACTGTAAAGCTGCATTCAGACCGACCCACTTATAAGTATAAGTGCCTAATTGACCAACCAGCGCTCAGCGTTCGCTTCGTAAAAATTCCAATTTCACTTATAAGTGTAATCTGAAAACCTCCCAAAGTTCTATCTTTTCCAATCAGTCCACTAAGTGAAGTGCGATAGGTATATCATGTCATCTTTATCATCGAACTCTCATTTGCAAGCTGCGTTTTATTAATGACATACAAAATAGATATTAATTTATTTAAATTATTATAAATAGTAATTAATGAAAATATCGTATGCTTGTGTTGTAAAATATTATTACTGAATATGTAAACATATTTAAAAGCATATAAATTCTACTTTTTAATTTACATGTGTATGGAAATCCATTTTCTTTTAATAATAATAATAATAATTTATGTATACTGCAATACAACAGGATAATCCCAGAACAATATTACAGTGTAAAAAAGAATCAAGAAAACAAATATGAAATATCAAATAACAAACACAAACCACAGATTCCAAACCGTATTAACGAGCATAGCGGATATTATAAGATAAAAAAATATTTTAATATGCAAATTGTAATAATCACACAACAAATTGTACTTAATAAACAATTATTATGTATTTAAATTTAAATATTTTCATTAGTTCTAAATTTTTCCAATTGGTGTTCACCCACTAATTTGGTAGGTATGTATGGTCCATTTGATTTATACTTATAATTGTAAATATTTCACTTATAAGTGGGTCGGTCTGAATGTAGCTTAAGGGCGCTGTTCGTGCTGTAAGCGTGATTCGGACCGTACCCTAAGTTTCTCTGTCCATTGGCGTAGTCAAAATATTTCATGTAAAAATATTATTTTACACTAAAACGTACAAATTATTAACTGTTGGTTAGTACATTACCGGTAGGTACTTTGTACCCTTACCTAGTAAATCCCACAGGACAATTATGATACATAATTATTATAAGTCCGGCATATTTAATATACTATTTAAAACAAAAAAGATTAAAACTGGAATACTTCAAAGCTAATTAGCGGTAGGTACTTTACTTTGTACCCTTACCTCACAGGTAAGATGTTTCTTGTTATAAATATAAAAACGATTAATATTGGAAAATTTAAAAACTTCAAAGCTAATGACAAAGATAACTGTGGATTAGTTAATTAACGATAGGTACTTTGTACCCTTTCTACCCTCACAAATATCTTGCTGCTAATAACAAACACTCAGTTTAACAACAGTTCATGAAGAGAAAGTATCTATTATCGTTGCAGTGTTTTAAAACAAAAATGCCTAAATCAAACAAAGTTGTACATGGTGATAGTAGAGAAATAATTAAAGTTTCAACTAGAACAATTTCTAGAATAAAGAAGGAGAATAAAATTAGAAATTTGGAGAATCCTTCTAATCGTTGTCTACTCCTCAAAATTCATTTAAAAAAATTATTTGTGTACGTAATGTTTGCCCATTTATTGAAATGAAAGTTTTTGGCGCGCCTATGGTTTTTGTTGATTTTACTTCCGTAATCCCTAACTCGCCACGCCCCTGCCACGCCAAGTTATCCTGCGCGAACAGTACTAAAAAACGTTTATTATTATGGTGTTATAAGCAAACAATAAATAATTTATTGTACTACTTCCGAAATATTTATATTTGACACCCAAAAAAGTAAGTAAAAATAATAATAATAAAGTTATTTCCAAATAATGACGTTCGGGAATAGTATATTACATACCGAGCGGGGAAATGGTTCATTACAGCCGAGCGTTTCATTAGATGACTGAGGTGCTTGCACCGAAGTCATCTATGAACGCGAGGCTGGAATGAGCCTTCCTGCGAGGTATGTATACTATTTTATTCACAATCCAATTGGTTATTGATATGCCCGTTTTAAATATTCATTTTATTCATATTTTATGACAGTTTTATTATAATTTGTTTTGATACTTCAACATAGAGATCTATGAAAAAGTTGCTAGGGTTGCCAGGTAACTTGAAAAAATGTTTATTGATTCTGTCAATAATTAGTTTCTTAGATCGAGCATATTAATTATCATGTTGTCTGATAGTGAAGATGGTGAAGACAAAAATATTCCTTTAGAACTGCGAGATGCTGCAAAAAAAGTTTCTGAAAGTGACGTTTACCTAGCTGGAAAACGCTCACTTCCCCGCTAGCCGGGAAGTTTTTTCCGGCTAGCTGGGAAGTAAAGTAAACAATGACTCGCTTCCCAACTGTTTAGAAGGTTGTAAACGCACATATTACCAACCGATTGTGAATAAAATTTTTTAATTATTAAAATACAATTTTTTGTACTCATCGCCTAGAAAATGACATATTAAACACGCAATTGACAATCGGAAATGTCAATTTCCCAGTGTAGTCAATCAGGAAAAATGCAGAGAACACTTGCTTTTCTAGACATTTCAGAGTAAAATCATTTTAAAAATAATAAAATTTAGTTTATAAGGTGTTACTTCCTGGAATTATAATTAGTGAAGATCACCGAATACCGCCAACATTTAAAAATAAAACTTGTGTGCAGCGCACCATCTGTCGGTAGTAGTGAGCGGTAGTGAGTAGAAAAAACTTGAATGTATTTGATTATAGTTTTATTCGTTACAAAAAACATTGTACAAACCTCTTGCGGGAAGACCCATCCCAGCATTCGCGTAAATGAAACCCTCGCTTCGCTCATGTTTCAAAAGACCGCTCATGTGGGATCAAAATCTTCCCGCATTTTGTTCGTAAATAACTATTAAGATACTGATATAGGTTCGCATAATCATAATACGTAGCGAAGGCTCTAGTAGGTATTTGAATTTTCTTCCGAGTTGTCAATTTACCATTCTTATTTCATTCATATATTTTCGTAAATCATAACCATATGTCATTATGAGAAATTCTGTAATATTAATAACGAAATATTAGTGTGTAGTTTTGTTTTGTTTGATTATTTATAATAAATACAAAATTTATAACGCCTACTTTACAATGGGATCCTTAGCGCAATATTTCTCACGATATGTGCGCTAGCTAAATTCAAAATGCGCGAATGCGTAATAACAATGTTTCTGAAATTATTATTTCTGTCATAAGCCTCTAGTCTACAATTCAATTATGTGTTAAAATAACTGATATACAAATTATATTTCAAGTAACCTTTCTATTAACTCGGTTTTCGTCTCGATATTTTGGCACCTCTTTGAAATAATACATTTTTCAAGTCTGCGACTTTCCAACTTTGATATATGATTATAAATGAAGTATTGTATAAATTTAACAGAGAAGTCATAATTACACTCAGTAACATTATGCGTACATCTTCTTATTTTTACTTAAGTATGTATCGTGTAATACGTACTTCGGAGACTAATTCCGTGCTGCCACCTATGCTAAGCTTTGCGCTAGGGTCCCATTGTTTCGCATTTTTCAATAATATCGTTATCATTTTTACCGATAATTTTCAAAAGAATGCCATCTATATTTGCCGAAGGGAACTATAATAATGTTTCAGCAAAGGCTACCTGAGAGTCCACCGGGTGATTTGCTAATCCATAAATTTGCATCTGATTTCATTTCAACACAGATTAATAATTATTATTATTTTGTATTTTATCATAAATATGTATATTTATCATAATTATTATTATTATATATGATTGAGAGTTTGATAAGAAAATATATAATATTTGATGATTTAGTGTAGTTATTATTTAACTAAATAAAAAATAACTGCTTTCCTCGGAATCGAACTCGGTTTATCAAAATTAAATTCAGACACCTAACCTCTTCTGCTATATAGCTTACAGCATTGTATACATCATTTTGTACTAGTAAGTATAATATTTCAGTTACAACATGGCGCCTAATAAAAAATTTTGGAGACACCGACATCAGAGAGTGTCGCATCTGTTTACGAAGTATAGGTAATCTGTGTTAACAGGATACATAGACAGTCTCTAAAATGAAATAAAAATATTGTACTACCTTTCTGCAAATATAGTGCCGTCTGTCTGCAGTCTTTTGTTTATTATTAGTTAGTTTAAGTTTATAGGTAAAAATAAACAGATATAAAATAAATTCTCTTTATTATTAACTACTAAACATAGCTCTTAATTCATGTACATTCACACAAATAAATATTGAACATATAAAAATGTATTATAAAACTTCTGTAAATTTGTAACAATTTATAAACTGTTTAAAATTAACAAAGTTGTTGTCAGATTTAAATTTCAACCCGCAAGTTTTGTCCAAAACAAAATAACAATAAATATTAGCATTTTTAAAATAAATATCGAGCTCATTAATATAAGCGTTGAAAACAAAACTATATAACAACTGAAGATCAAGAACAATTGACAGCTGCGAAATAGTTGCCACTCATTGTGACGTCAGAAATGTACACTCAACGATTGTCATCATTTGAACACACTATACATCGAATATTAATTACTATTTAAAGGTTTTTTGAGATTACTTTAAGATTTAACCAATTACTTGTAAATACATTAATTTACTTACTTTTAAGGCAGTAGACCGTGTCAAATAAATTATTTATGAGTATTATTGCTTTATATCAATTCCTATTTTACTATTTTCTAATTTGACACTATTTATCAGAAGACTGAGTTTCACGTTTCATAAAATTGTACTTTTCCATATTTTCAGTTTTATGATTGCTAATCACTTGCTTAAAGCCCTGTTCACACATGGACACATGTGGCCACATATAACCATATAAGCCACATACAGGCGACACACAGGCAACAGAAGCAAAATGTAGAACGTTTGTGGCTTTAAACTTGATTTTTTCTTTAGTTACTGTAGCGTGCGTGTATCGTCCATGTGGCCACTAGGTGTCCATGTGTGAACAGGGCTTAATATTGCTTATTACAGAACTTTAACCTTACTCTGACTCAACAAATATTAATAATATTGCTAAATACTTTAATATAATTTTTATTGTTTAAAATTAATTCAATTCTTTCATTGAATTTATTTTATTTGTAAGTAGTTTAAATTTAAAAATTAAACCACCTGTAGCAATTTTAGTCACCGAACTTACAAACTCAACTTATTTTTCATTAACTTTTGCGTGTCCCGAAATTTATGAACACAGCTTTATATTTAATCCGAATTTACAAATCCCGAATGTATAAAACCCGCCTTTAACGCTCTAGCTTATACGTGAACCGAAACCTATAAACACAGCAGTATATTTTATCCGAATATGCAACACACGAATTTATAAACACAACTTTACATTTGTACAGATTTTACAAACCCCGAATATCCGGCATTCGAACTTGACATTCACAGACTTTGATTCGAACCGAAACGGCGGCAATGGGGGTTTTCAAGCCTACGGCTTTTAAAGAAATACTTATTGGATATCAATTTTCAGCATGTATAAGTTATAGGAAAGTGATAATAATTGTTAATTTTGATAGATTTATTACCTCTTTATCGAAATGAAAATGTAAGTCTTTTGAATCGTTCATTGAAATGCGCCATGTGTGACGTAACCAACATTGATATCAAACCAGGAGTTGGTTCGTGTAAGTTAGTTTTTTGTCGTTTGGACGACGGACCACCTGTTGATTTTTCGATTTTTGACACGCGGCATCGATTTTCGCGGCACTTATTTAAAACTTATGAATTTTTTTCTGGCTTATTAGCAACTTTTAAGCGAAAAGAAAAAATACGGGTCTTATATTTTAATGTATAGATTAACATATAAAAAAACCAAAAAATCGTGAAAACCCCCATTCAAATTTTACATATATCGTATGTTGTCTATGGTTGAAACGCATCACGAAACATGTAAAATTTGAATTACCGCCGTTTCGGCTTAAATCAAAGCCTGTGTACGTTATTTATCTGAATGTCAAGTTCGAGATGCCGAGTATTCGGGGTTTGTAAAATCTAAATTGAGTTTGTAAGTTCTGGTCAGTTTTGCCTACTAGTGGCACAATTTGTAAATATTAAAAGCGGCATATTTGAAATCGAAATAATACACGTTGACGTAATAAAACAAATTGTTCATAAAATGTGTTTGCAATTATGCCAAACCTAAAATTTTAGATTTGAATTTTCATGTGAAAGGTGTTGAACCCATTCCCATCCATCCAGAGGATTGTTATTGATCACAAAGTGTAAAGAAGCTTTTAGGATCAGTATTAAACTACAAAATAGGACTGCTTCCTAATAAAAACACGTATGCGTCATATTATCGCGAATTTTAAAATTTTGTATAATGCGTAAGTGAACTCAAATGCTTTACAGAGTTTCACTCAAGAAAACGATTTACCTGCTTCGATCGCATAACCTACGGTAGATATGGAAAACTGCCTAAATTGTGTGCCAAGATACATGGACGGAATATATTTCTCTCCTTGGTTATTTTACGCGGCAATTCGGTAATGCACATGCGCTTCTGTCAACATTTACATAAATATTATTGTTAACAATTATTACGAAATATAACAAATTCAATTAATTAATTAAGTATTGCAATTAAGAATCAATTTCTAATGCTTATTTTATTTATTATGTAATTTGTTTTTAATTTTTAATTTTTATTTAAAAATGTTTTACAATGAATGTCAGTTGTCATTATATTTATATGATAAGTTTGAAATGGAAGTTAGTTTCTTTGGTTTGGAAGAATTAAATAAATTCACAGTGTTTGTGATTAATACTTTAAAATGAAAGGGCGCACAGATGGTGTATCTAAATCTACGTTTAGATCCACTGAACTATAATTATACTGGAACGCGCGCTTCGTCCGCCAGCCCGATCCAAGAGAGAGAGCCGCAAGGGACATCTCTGTCCTAGTCGTGCCAGTGTGCGCATGTGTATAGCAGTCAGCCGCCGTCTGCTCTCTCGCGCAACGCATACGCAATGCATTACGAGAAGGACAGAAATGACCCTTGTGTACTATCTCTCTCGGATCGCGGCGTTTCTATGGCAGAGACGGCCAATGCGCGTTCCAGTATGAGTATATGTATTTCAGTGTTTAGATCTGACAACATGATAAGCACCTTGTGGATAGTTCTTAAGAATTTTGTTAGAGGGCGTACTGAAAATGACGTCATTAAAGTCACTAGATGTATAAAGTACCGCAATTATCACCATTTTTATTCCAAATGCGCCAAATTCAAAATTCTCATAGTTTGCCGCAATACATAAAACAAAAAATAATTTCTATCTGTTATGTCTGACAGCTTAAAAATAGTTGTTTTAATTGAAATGTGATTGAAATATTCCTTTAAATCGAAGTAACATAATTACAACGAAATAATAATTAATAGAACCATTTTTTTTCACAATAAAACGGATTTGAATTGTGAAATTTGGGTGAATGATCAAGAAATAATAACTGTCATCCATCATTTTGATTCCAAAATGTGCTTCTCTCTCTTACATAAATGGTCCATACGCATTGCGGTACTTTTATATCTAGTGACTTTAGACGTCACATTGCAATTTACATGGAAAAGGTCAATTCATTGTTGTCCTGCCAGTAATATTTCTCAAAAAGTCGCAAAATACCTATAATTATTTTTTTTTACTAGTTGTAAGTTTGTAACAATTTACTTTTATATTATCTGCGTTGATAATGATGATTTGTAATAAAAATATGTGTATCTCTATCTACGTTTAGATCTGGCAACATGGTAAGCATCTATTGAATAGCTCTCAATAATTTTGTTAGAGGGCGTACTGAAAATGACGTCATATAGCAATTTACAGGGAAAAGGTCCATTGATAGCCAACAGAATCAGTGTTATTTATTGCAATCAATTAACCAATTAATTATTATAAACTATATATTATAATTATAAATATTATAAAACATGAGATAGAAATATATATGTTGGCACGCCGTTTCAACACGTACAAGATAGGCAACGCGGTATCTACTGTAGGTATAATAATGATCGAAGTTTACGTGATATTTTGTTAACAATAAAAAGCTTGAATTTTTGAACAAATTACAAATAATGCTAGGATAGTTCAAATTTAAAAAATAATAATATAAAAATAAAATGTGTTAAACATTAAAGATAATTATTCAAAGATTAGAAAATTAAGAATTAGTCTAATTAAATTTATTATTTTCTACTGAATTCAATATCGTATAAATTGAGACTTCGTTATAAATATTGATTTCGCTTTCCACCGTGCTTTGCAGTGCAGTGTAATTGTAATTATTATGTTAAGCTCTGTTCAAACAAGGATTCTTTTTGGATTCTTTCATGCTTTTGAATCCTGAGAAAACAATCATGGTGAGAATTACCTGTCAAATAGCGGCGCTGCCAATTTGAATCTTCAATGAGTCTTATGCTCTTGTTCACACGTTGATACTTTGGAGACGCTTTCGTGCTACTATAGCATGAGAATGAAGAAGTTTTTGAGGACGCAAAAAATATCTGTATCCTGACCGTTCACACATGAGCTGGATTGTGGCACCATTGTAGCATCAAAATCTAGATATTTTTTCCTTGAAATGTTTGTATAATATAATAATAGTAACTTGTAGTTAAGTCATGTTGGTATTACTACTGATTACCTGGACAACAGATACCAGATGTTTGTTTGGAAAAAGACAGTTGATTGTTGTACCCCTCGCGATAATAATAAACATATTAAATTTAAAAGCTTGTTATTTATTATTATTAACAGTTTTACACATGATGTCAGGTGTGGCGTGTGGGGTAACTTTTTTGAACTTGATTTTGTACTTTTGATTATTGTTATAACGACTGGGCATTGTTTTATAATTTAATTTGGTTTTTTGTCTACTATTACGACTGGGTATTTTTTGGACTTTATTTAGTTTATTTGATCTACTAAACCAGCAAAATCTTTTATTTCCATATATTTCAATTAATTATTATTTCCTACTTACTAATTCAATATTTATCTCTTTTTGTTATAATAATAAATAATAACAGAAGTTATCAATCCAAAACAAAGCCAAATCATCGTAATATTTATAAATCTACCCAGACAGATAGCCAAGAAATGGTTATAATAATTTTTATCTACTTACAAGTAATTAACATTAAATGTGTAATGTTTGCTACAGTATGCCATACATTAATCCCACAGGGTATAATAGTCAGTATTCCCTCCTCTGCACCAATCAGAAAATTACTTTATCTACGACTACTATGAAAAGTTTATATTTATGCTTTCAATTGTCAACGTAAAGTTGATTGTTACTGAGGACCAAGCAAAAAAACATTTTATTGCGCGTCTCCTATGGCAACGCTCAATAAAGTACTTTTTGATTACATAAAATAAAAGAAAATGACAGAATCAAACAAATTTTTTTATTTATTTATTTCGATATTATTGGTATCGTCATGGTTACGAATCAAACATAAATTGATTGAACGCAGATTGAACTAACTGAATACTATTATTATTATAACAAATAATTTTTGTCGTAGATAAAATTATGTGTGTATTACGAGCATAAAGTGTCTTTGTTCCTCTTGCACTATTGCAGCTCTCGCCTTCGGCTTGCGCTGCAATTACAGTGCGCGAGTAACAAAGAGTCACTTTATGCTCTTAATACACAAATAACTATTTTGCGTATTGGTATTTTTTTTATTAAAATCTTGTACGTAATATATAAGTCGTAGATAAAGTACAGTATACAACTCGCTATAATGGCTATTATTCCCTCAGATGATTAAAACCATCGCTCGCTTTGCTCGGTCGTGTTATAAATTTCATCTTCAGAAATAATAGCATCCATTATAGCGTCGTTGTAATAATATACTATTAATCAGTCCGGATCCAGAAACAAAGCCAAGTCGTTATAATAATAAAAAATATACCTACGAATCAAAAAAAAAGCGCAATAGACGATATTCGTGGTGACATCAGCAGCGATGTCAGCGCTGTGGCAAGTTTTGTAGAAAAAAAAGTATTCTTACAAAGATTGCATTGTGTATATGAAAATAAAGTGTAAAGGTATGTGTTTTAATACGAAATTGACCGACATTTATGCCCATGGGGCAAAATTTAAGTATAAAACTATGTTTATATTTTATAAATGTTATAAAATTCACATTTTTCATATGATCTCTGTGCTTAACCGAAAATCACTGTTACATTTACGGAATATACAATACATAATTTGAAAACTGTAAGTTTGTAAGCTGGTATTGTATTAATTCTTTATATTATTTAACGCGCATACGTTGACATATTATGTATCAAACAGAATTTTTTTGTTAGAACAGTTCAGATTTCTATGTGAAACTATCAACGTGTGGTTCTATGACACTTTCATGCTACAAATTAGCGGCGCTGCTATTTGACAGGCGACTCAGACCGTACTTCTTCATTCTTATGCTATAGTAGCACGAAAGCGTCTTCAAAGTATCAACGTGTGAACAGGGCATTAGAAAAGAAGAATTTGTAATTCATTGATAGCTTCAAAACAGAGAATATTCAGAAGCATGGAAGAATAAACAAAGAATCCATGTGTAAGCAGGGCTTTATAGAAGTTCGATAATTATTGTTCTTGTAGGAAAATAATTAGTGAACAGCCCTATTATTATAAAAAAATAAATAACATGATAATTTGATTCGAGGTTGTAGATAAACAAGTAGCTTCAAAGAAGATAAAATAAAATAAAAGTGACTCACCACTTGTTGGTAATGTTAAAGTATTAGTCATTCATTGAGTGTACACCTCTTTCCTCGTCGTCATTCTACCTGGTAGATATGTGTTGTAGTGTATTAGTGATTGATATCATGCATGGTTTGGTTGTCTCTCCTACCCGGTTGTTCGTTTACAGACGGTTTGACGGTTTAGACCGCAGGGTTTGGTTCAGTTCAGTGGCACTCGACTCAGTCGGCGTGGGCATTGGCAGGCGCAGGCGCAGAACTGCACGGCACATGTACGGTCACGCGCACGCGCGCTGCAACCACACCACAACGTCAAACATCAAGCTAGATTTCCAAGCATCCGTTTTGTACGTCGCGTTTTATCCGTCATATCAATAACGATTAGTTCAATTCAAATTATAACTTGAATTTAACAAATCACCATTGATGACGGATGAAACGCGACGTATAAAATGGATGCATGGAAATTAAGCATCACAAAGTGATTCACAACAGGCGGGACAATCCGTGGATCATAATTTTCACTTGTAATATACCAACTGTATGGATTATTATCCGAAATTTTTTTCGAGTGCATTGCTATTAATATGTTAATTTCACGAGTCGAAGACGAGTGAAATTGTATTGCAGCAATGCACTACAATAAATTTTATTATTACTTATTTTAAAATAATGACGTTTATACATGTCTACAGAAATATTGCTACTAGATAATATTTCCAGATACAAATGAGATTTTCTCTTATTTTCTTTTAGAGTAGTACTTAGTTTTTTCAAAACTAATAAGTTGATTTCTTATTACTTATAAAATATATCTGTTTATAAAAGATTGTAAATTGTCCCTTAAGCATTAAATTAATGGTAGATAACAATACATAGTTGAGTTCAAAAAAATGTCAAAATAATTATTAACGAATTATAAGTGTAACAAAGCGTTGTCGCGATGAATTTCAAGGGTCGTTGCTCGTCGCACGAATTGAGATTCTGACTGCACCAAGACGAATCGGTCGAAGTGCTTGGATTCCACTATAGGTAACATCTACCATTCTATAATTGAGAGTAAATCTTGTTGAATGGTTACTAGCAAAATAAATAAATAAATCTACAGAGTGATCATAAATTTTTAATGAAAACTATATTCCGCGGAATAAAACTAGTACCTATGCAACGTTATGCAGTGCCATTACGAGATTATGACTAATTTGTAGCTTCAAGTTGCGTTCACAGCTCAAAATTTGGTGAAATTTGTGAATCTTGTCATATGGCAATAAAATATGTACTTGTGTTCATCACACTGAAATTTGGTGCACTTGAATTTCAATTCGTAGAAAAGTATTCAAACCCCAAATTTCTCTAGTGAATTTAGGGTTCCTTCTATTAATTGAAAAAATATATTTATTTTATCGTTTAAACATGGAAATTTCGCAATTATATCTACAAAATCTTCTACTATTTTACGAATTATACCAAATTTCGAGCTATGAACGCGACTTATCTTTTTTTTAAACTTCCAGTAAAGCAGAAAGTAAGTAAAGAGTATTTTTATTTAATAATTTTGTAGTTTTTTGTTGTTGATCGTTTATTAATGAGTATCATTAATGCAAAAAAATCATACATTAATGACCTCTATTAATGCATGATTGTTATTAATCAACGATTTTTTTAGTATATTAGCTAGTGTTAATTTGTAGAAAAATAATAAACAGAAATAAACGAAATTATTTTGACAGTTCTAGTTAAATAATATTCAGGTAACATTGTGCTCAGCAGCTTCAAACGTTACTAACCTAACATAATTTGTTATGGAAAAAAATTAGATTTTCTCCGAATTAAAAAGGTAATGATCAACGGAAAAATATTGTAACTATGCGATTAATAATCTCGACAATTAATGCGAGAAAAGCATACGCGTTAAAATGTCTCAATTATTAATCGCCCTCATTAACACACTAGATAGTTAATAGTATATTACATAACAAGAATTGTAAAAAGCACATTACATGCGAGTGAAAAAGTTCACGAGCAATACAAATGAGTTACAATTCGAGTTATGTACTATACTTTATCTACGACCATAAATTTCTTGGGAACAGTAACATAATAATATATATTACATAACGTATACAGTTAATCCTTGGTAACGGTAACGTAATTATATACAGGGTGAGTCATCGAAATGCCCGTCGTCGATATCTCCCTTGTCGTTAAAAATACAGCACAAATTTATTAACAGAATTTTTCGTCTACTCAAGGAGCATAACTTAAAATTATTTTCACATATACAGGGTGTTGCATAACGACTTGGCAATAATTGTTTGCCTTTTTTAAATGAAACATCCTATATATTTTTATATATTTTGAAATGTATTTTATTTACCTATACGAAAATATAAGTTTCATTTTAGTTTTCTGCGGCGTTGCCAAGTTATTCAATTTTTTCTCTAAAAAAAGCCGAATACGCGTATTGTTTTATAAAGGCGTACTGAAGTTATTTTAATAGTAAAAATTAAGAATTTTTTTTTCTGTACAGCTGTAACTATACTCTTTGTTCTGACATAACTTTTTTTTAATGTTATTGTACAGGGTGTTCAATACAGAGAATCAAATGTACTCAATTTCAAATGGCTATAACTCGTCATTTTCAAATGGAACACCCTATATTTTATTATTCTGTTGTGTGTATTTTTGCATCTTCTTATGTTATAAAGAGTGTCCTATGCCTAAAAACATTAATTTCGAAATTAATTAAATTAATGTTTTTAGGCATAGGACACCTTTTATAACATAAGAAGATGCAAAAATACACACTACAGAATAATAAAATATAGAGGCGGAAAAGATCAAATCTGAACAAGGCGGGGTGAATCATTTACGATCGCTCTGTACCGATAACTCATAGTATGTGAGAGTACCACACCTAAGTTGAATAAAAAAGACGTAATATGTTTTAGCCCGAAAATGCAATTAATCTATCATGCCTTTTACCCAAATTGGGTGAAACAGTCATCGGTAAAGATATATTTTACCGTGCGTGTAGTTACCAGCCGTAACTCACGGGTATTCATAGCTGCAGTTGCTATTAAATAATACAGTAATTATTATAATATGTTTTTAATATACTATAGAAACAGTCTAGTGTGTTAATGAGGGCATTTAATAATTGAGACACGCATTAACTGCCGAGATTATTAATCGCCTATTAACACATGCGTTAGTTACAATATTTTTCCGTTGATCATTACCTTTTAATTTTGGAGAAAATCTAATTTTTGTCCATAACAAGTATGTTAGGCTAAGTGTAACGTTTGATACTACTGAGCACAATGTTACGTGAATATTATATTTAGCTAGAACTGTCAAAATCATTGCGTTTAATTCTGTTTATCATTTTTCTACAACTTAACACTAGCTAATATATTACGTGTGTTGTGTAGGGATCATTAATGTACGATTTTATGCATTAATGATACTTCAAAAATGTTAATAACAGTTGTAGTGTGACAATTACATTACTAAAGTATAGTATACTATTATATCCATAGTAGATAATCGTTTTATTGTATAGAATATAAAAATTATTGGCTGCTGTCAAAATTACATTAAAAAACATAGTATTTAAAATATTAAAAAGTTATCTACCATTAAATTAAGACGGCATGTTGTGAACCACCTCAATATTTGTATTTAAATATTTAAATAATTTGAAATGAAGCTAACATAAATAAATATACCTCTGCCCGACTTAATTCTGAGTTGTGTGCATTTTTATTAAAAATATTTTAAGCAAAATATTAAACCTACTTTTTATTTCATTAGTTTAATATAACAGCATTATTTAATTTGTTTTATTATAGCAAATTTAAAAATATATTTTAGTTAAAACAAGTGTCGATGAGACCAGACAGACGGCACAAAATTTCTAAAAACCCTTAGCAAGACACTTGTACTGTACTAAACTAGTAAACTAGTTACTAAAAAACTAGAAAAGGCTGGCGGGACATCCCAACTTAGAGAGAGAGAAATAGAGAGAATATTAGCAGCTTCAAAAATAATACCGTCTATAATCAACACAACATTTTCTTACTTCTAGGCCAAATATAATTTAACAACTCTTTTGTTACAAGCTTAACTAGAAGCGGTAGGTTCCATATTACAAAGCGAGGTTAATAAAACCGAGCGATGTACAAATACCTAACGCACGCCTTCTGTAAATTAGCCTTGGAACAAATGTTAAGAGATGGCGCCAGCAAATGTCACATTTAAAATTAATGTTTTATTTATTTCAGACTCTATTGAACAATAAATTGTGTAAACTAGAATTTTGTAGGCTCTCTTCTTTATCACAAACAACCTTTTTTAAATATCCTTATAAATTTAAAGAATATCAATTTTCTTACCGAATCGACATGCAGTAAAATCATGGCATGTGTAAACTATCAACTACCGTAGACGTCTATGATGTGTGATTGTTATGCCCTGTTCACACATGGATTCCTTATTCTTTGAGAATTCTTTCATGCTTCCGAATCATAATACCCAGTTCACACGAGGAAATTTTTTCCTAAAAGTTTCTTCAAAGTGAAAACAAGTAGGTACTAAGAGCTGTCATTAAAATAAACTGTCAATACCGTTCAAACGGGAAAACTAATTATTTCTATAAAATATATTTTAGATCATTAGCTTTATTTTATTTATATAACAATTACGCAAAATAGAGTTTTAAAGGACGAATCTATTTACGGACGAGGCGCAAGCCGAGTCTTTAAATTAAGTGAGTCATCTAAAACTCAGTTTGTGTACGTGTTACATACAAAATTTTTTAGTATATACTCTCCAAATTTGTTTAGTAACTATTCGAAATTACTCTACAATATAAATTTATAATAAAATTTTGGAAAATGTAGGCTATGAAACGATGAAAATCAGTGAAAATAATTCTATAAAATGTAAATAACAGCTCATTGTCTAGGTTACGTTATTTTGAAAGACTGGATCAAAACAGTTCGCAAAGTAACGATTTTAGAGAGCATGTACTAAAAATGTATTTTATTTCATACTGTGACATAAAGTGACATTTTTCGGTCGCAAAATATAATTTTTAAGGCCTAGGCCGCAAAATTTTACTTTAAAGGCCTAGGCATCAAAATTGCTGGATAACCTCATTTATAAAATAAACATATTCCTGTCATTTGAAATTTTTTATTGAATACAATTATTAAATGAAGCACAGCAGCACTCGAAAAGAAAGAGTATAAAATAAAATTTTGTATGTATCTCGGACAAAAAGTGTCATTAAGGTAAATTTCGTCCTTGGCTAGACGTCTCGGCCGTAAATAACTTGCTTGTACCTTTATGTTTCACTTTGACTGACAGTTCCTAGTACTTGTTTTTTATTTTAAGAAACTTTTAAGAAAAAAATGTTCTTGTGTAAACTGGGCATAAGAAAAATAATCCTGGTGAGAATTGCCTGGCAAATAGTGGCACAGCTAAAATGAATATTGGAAAAGTAGAATTCTCAAAGAATCCTTGTTTACACAGGGCTTAAAATCGCAACTATCATGCGTAACAATGTATGATTGATGTTTACAATTCAGAAGGCAAAAAAAATTGCTGACTTTTTTCAAAATATTTTTCGTTGATTAAATGGGCTTATTTTTATAGGCGTTACTAAACTACCTCTCTACCAAAAAAACAGTCAAAAACCTTCTCTCTCTCTGAATGTCCTCGCCATCAAAAACTACAAAAACCCCATGACAAACCAAGCTCCACAGCAATGCAGCACAACCAACTAAGACGAGCAGATACAACGGAACACAGGACAACGACAACACTCAGTTACCTCTGGGAAGTGTGGCCGTAGCCGCCGGGGGCGCAGCCTCGTTGAACACGCGCTCGATGTCCGTGGCCAGGTCTCGAGACACGCTGCGTCGCCACGGGGCCCCCGGGGCGGAGCGCTCGCGGAAACGGTCCATCGGGGAGAATCTAGAAAGTGGAAAGCATTACTTTTTTTTCTGGATTAGATTTCGAATTTAGATGCAAAATTTACGACTAACCTTCTTGGTTAAAGCCTCATTCATATAAGGATTAAGTTTTAAGGTTTACCTACATTTATGTTTACGTTTATAATTTTTAAATTCATGTAACTATACGAGCGTTCGCACATTTTCGAATGTACAGAGAGGTAAATTTATTTATTTATTTAGAAAACCAACAGTACAAAAATATCAGTTACAAAACAAACAAATTTATCCTCAGAATTGGTGAACTACTCTTTACCAGGTTTGTATGGCATCATCAATTTCGTCGCGAAAATGATAAACCATAGTTAACCACACCTACCTACAGTAAACTACGTTCGGGAAAAATCGCCTTTTATTCATTAAAAGTGGCAACTGGCAAGTGCGGATACTCGTATAGTTACATGAATTTAAAGTCTTAATCGTAATAGCACATTAAGTGTCAAGATGCTCGTCAGTCATTAGTCGTAGTACTTACAAAAGTTTATTATGTTCTTGATTTCTTGTGAAATGGTCATCGTGAAATCGATTATGTTACACCCTGAGCCATTTTGTGACTCGATTTTGTAAATTTCATTTGTTCCGATGAAGGCTAAATAAGTAGCCGAAACGTCGACTGTATGAATAAATAACAAAATCTCAATAATTATTGTGACTGATGTACCATTCGACCTTCCAACATAATAAACTGAGTAATGTATACATACGACTACTATGAAAAGTTTATAGGTATTTATGCTTTCAATTGTCATCGTAAAGTTGATTTCTATGACAACGCGCACTAAAATGTTTTATTGCAAATACCTTCAGTCGTAGATAAAATTATGTGTGTATTACGAGTGTAAAATGTATTTGTTCCTCTTGCACTATTGCAGCTCTCGCCTTCGGCTCGCGTTGCAATTACCGTGCGAGAGTAACAAAGAGTCACTTTACGCTCTTAATACACAAATAACTATTAACAGGTATCTTTCAAAATAATCGTAAATAAACTACCTATAGTAATTTACTTGAGTAGGAATTAGCAACACAATAAATTGCTCATTCGAATGATTGCGACACTTGCCTGTGACTCATATAGTAACCTTTTATTTTAATTTGTAATTACCATCGTTAAACATTCGGTAAATAATATAACATGATTTTTTGCACGATCGGTAACTTTTTAGCGTTTATTGGCTCTGTTTACAAATTAGAAGGCGGTAAGCAATCTCAGAAGGCAGTAAGAACTCATGAAGAAGGCGGCAAGCACTAAACAACAACAGAAACCAAGGCAACAGCATCAAAATGCAAACTAAACCTACATACTTAACCAAAAATGAATATTATTTTCTTTATTTTTAATGTATCGATCGGGCAAAATTATTAGAAGCATCACGGACGTTATGTGAATTTTGTACCGGTTTCGGATAATTGGAAACCTCGACTACGTCTCAGTCTAAAACAATATCCTCAACTGGTAAACTGTACATACCTCCCTTTATTTTTAATATACTATTAATTACAGCAACCAATTTAAATTTGTTTGATTTATTGTTGTAATATAGAATTTAAGAAAAATTTGCGTGTATTAATATTATTAATTAACAATAGTAGCGGTTTATCACCGTTGGATAAGTTCACAGATAACTAGTCTGTTAGATAAAAGAAAAAAGACTAAAATTTAAATAAATAATTAAACTACAAAGTAGTAAATAAGCACAGCAAAAAAGCATATTTTTTAATTATTAAGCTACCGATATCTACAAACAATTCGTCGGGTTTTTTCTTGTTTGTTCTAAGTCCATTTTCACTGTATAAAATTTGAATAAAATATCTTCAGTAGTTCACAAGAAATTACAAGTTAAAGTTAAAAAATCATTAAATTTTTAATTTTTTAAATCATTAAATTTTTTTATTAGTAACATAGGGCATGTAATTACCATAGTTACAGTGTTAAGGTCGAGTGTCAATCACGCGGCTGAAGCGGCTAAAGCCGCGCGGCTGTAGACGCGCGACTATAGCCGCGTCGCGCTGGTCACTGCTTTACATTAAAAAAAATCCGATGTGGCCAACACATGACCTCTCGCCATATACTCTACTATTTTACTAAGTGTGTATGAAGGTACTTACTCACAAATATACCATTGTACTAGAGACGATTTAAATCCATATAGGAGTGACGTCATAAAAAACAAGCAAATTATTCGTATGAATCAAGATTTGACTTTTTAGTACAGCATGAGTTTGGTAGATGGTGCTGGCAGTCTTTCTCTATCCGCGAAATTTAAAAGCAATATTTTTTTGTTTCTATTTTACCATTTTAATACATCGCATGATTCTGTAGGAAATATCAAAGATTATTAAAATACAACAAAACGAAATAACAAAACACGTTAACCTTAAAATTTTATGTTGACACTTGACACAACAAGAAGGAGAAAATTGACAAGTTGTCAGCAATAAACAATTAAAAGTATATAACGGACTTTTGTGAATCTAAAAGAAAACAATAATATGTAAGAAAAACTATATTATATGAATAATTGTTCTGCTACTGCCGTTAAGACACAAATTGATTAATCTCGCCCCTTATGACATACGATATGCGTATAGATTTATACGAGTAAAATGTGTAAGAAAGAGATAGCTTATTTAGTGAACGTGGTGGATAGAATTTATCTGATATGACGTCACTCCTATATGGATTTAAATCGTCTCTAGAAGAGAATTCGGGAATTGTAGTATTTATAATATTATTAAAGTTTATTATCACCTTATAAATACTAAATGACATTTCATATTTTCCATTTCAATTTGCCAAAAAGTCAAAAATTTATATGACATTAACACTCAAATATTTTATTTTTTGTTTCCATAGGTAGGCAGATAATTCAAAATTATAACAAATTTGTAGAATTATTTTTTAAGTGTCTACCTAGTTCTTAAGTGTAGATAACATAATTAATAAATAATTTATCATTTCTTTAATTTATATTTCATATTTATTTTAGTATGTTAATTATCCCTATGTTTACTGATAAAAAAATCTGCTGTGTCCACCACAGTACTTCCCCGACTATAAGTTTTAATAACTTACTTTCGTAACGCCTTTAATTTTATGCTTTATTCAGCAAAATTTAAATAAATTTATCTTTTTTTCCCCAAACTTTTTAAGTTGATACCAACTTCGATATAATTTAAATTACATGTGAAAAAATCTGATGTGGCCAGCACAAGACCGCTATAGTCTATACCCACTCTTTTTAGTTTTTAATATTAGTCCAGTCAAAATAGGAAAAATGACGGTTCAAAATCCGAAAGTTTTGAAACTTGGTAGCATTGTTCGGGAAGGTCTAGTAATGAACATATCAAAAGTCCTGACCCGTAGGTGGTGAGCGGGGGCGTGGGGACCACAAAATGGCTGCCAAAATTTGGTTTTTCTATAATATCTCGTTATCGCTGCATTGTAGACTACAAGTACTTATTACAAAGTTGTAGAGAATAAAATTTGCTACAATTTTGATATAAAACAATTTTTCCCCAGATCAATGGTTCGCAAGTTATGAAAAAGACAAGCGGATTGTTTTGTTTGCTCTTTGCAAAAATGTTGAATTTTTCCTATTGCAACTGTAACTTTCAAATAGATGAACATATCGACTTCCGGTTTTAAATATTCAATTTAGCAGACATTTTTCTATCCAAATTAAAATTTTCAGATTTTGGGAACCCTTGTATAGCAACATTTTTAACAAAGAATGTAAATAATTTTTAATTTTTTTTCTTTAATTTTTGTGATTTTCTTACTATAATTTCTGAACTAATTGAGATAATGACCTTCGGTTTCCGGAATTGAATTTCTTAGACAATTTCCTATAATATACATTACATTAAAAATTTTATAGGCCTTGGTGAAGCTAAAATTTTAAGTTTTTTTCGAAGAGAAAATGGTAAAATTTTGGCATTTTAAAAATTTCTTGTGTTTAATCAGCTCTATATTATAAACGAATTGAGATATCGACTTTCGGGTTCCGGAATTGAATTTCTTAGACAATTTCCTATAATATACATACATTATATTAAATTTTTTATAGGCCTTGGTTAAGCTAAAATTTAAAGTTTTTGTCGAAGAGAAAATGGTAAAATTTTGATATTTTTAAAATTTCTTGTGTTTAATCAGCTCTTTATTATAGTCCAGTCAATAATAGTCTTGTAATATTGTTCAGTCCTACTCAGATTTTATTCATCAATATTATGAAATCTCCATCTCAATTCATTTATAATACAGAGCTGATTAAACACAAGAAATTTTTAAAATGCCAAAATTTTACCATTTTCTCTTCGAAAAATACTTAAAATTTTAGCTTAACTAAGGCCTATAAAAATTTTTAATACAATGTATATTATAGGAAATTATCTAAGAAATTCAATTCCGGAACCCGGAAGTCGATATCTCAATTCGTTTATAATATAGAGCTGATTAAACACAAGAAATTTTTAAAATGCCAAAATTTTCCCATTTTCTCTTCGAAAAAAACTTAAAATTTTAGCTTAACCAAGGCCTATAAAAAAATTAATATAATGTATATTATAGGAAATAGTCTAAGAAATTCAATTCCGGAACCCGGAAGTCGATATCTCAATTCGTTCATAATATAGAGCTGATTAAACACAAGAAATTTTTAAAATGCCAAAATTTTCCCATTTTCTCTTCGAAAAAAACTTAAAATTTTAGCTTAACCAAGGCCTATAAAAAAAAATTAATATAATGTATATTATAGGAAATAGTCTAAGAAATTCAATTCCGGAACCCGGAAGTCGATATCTCAATTCGTTCATAATATAGAGCTGATTAAACACAAGAAATTTTTAAAATGCCAAAATTTTCCCATTTTCTCTTCGAAAAAAACTTAAAATTTTAGCTTAACCAAGGCCTATAAAAAAATTAATATAATGTATATTATAGGAAATAGTCTAAGAAATTCAATTCCGGAACCCGGAAGTCGATATCTCAATTCGTTCATAATATAGAGCTGATTAAACACAAGAAATTTTTAAAATGCCAAAATTTTCCCATTTTCTCTTCGAAAAAAACTTAAAATTTTAGCTTAACCCAAGGCTTATAAAAAATTTTAATATAATGTATATTATAGGAAATTGTCTAAGAAATTCAATTCCGGAAACCGGAGGTCATTATCTCAATTAGTTCAGAAATTATAGTAAGAAAATCACAAAAATTAAAGAAAAAAAATTAAAAATTATTTACATTCTTTGTTAAAAATGTTGCTATACAAGGGTCCCCAAAATCTGAAAATTTTAATTTGGATAGAAAAATGTCTGCTAAATTGAATATTTAAAACCGGAAGTCGATATGTTCATCTGTTTGAAAGTTACAGTTGCAATAGGAAAAATTCAACATTTTTGCAAAGAGCAAACAAAACGCTCCGCTTGTATTTATCATAACTTGCGAACCATTGATCTGGGGGAAAATTGTTTTATATCAAAATTGTAGCAAATTTTATTCTCTACAACTTTGTAATAAGTACTTGTACTCTACAATGCAGCGATAACGAGATATTATAGAAAAACCAGATTTTGGCAGCCATTTTGTGGTCCCTACGCCCCCGCTCACCACCTACGGGTCAGGACTTTTGATATGTTCATTACTAGACCTTCCCGAACAATGCTACCAAGTTTCAAAACTTTCGGATTTTGAACCGTCATTTGCCCAAAATGATCCTTCGTTGACTGGACTATATACAGAATGCGGCACAAAGGACTGATGATTTTTAAAAAATCATAAAATCGGTAATTTTTACTCAAAAACAAATTTATTTACGGATTCGGGTTCGCAATGAAATAGCATTTGTGACAATTAAGTGTGGAAAATCACATCAGTTATGTGGTGATCGTTTTTGACGATGCATTGCTGGAGGCGTTCTTGGAAGTTAGCGTAGACTCTCTCCAACATTGCTTCCTCAACTTGGGCGACTTCCACGCGAATTGCCTCCTTCAACTCGTCCAGAGTTCGGGTCTTGTTTTAGTTGTGCTTGTGCACATGTTATTCTTCTCTAAAAGTTCAATTTTAAAATATTTGATATTAAGGCCTATCTCTTGCTATCAAATGCAAAGCAAAAAAGCCTGTTACAATAAATCATTTTGTGACTTTGGTTTTGAAATCGATGACCTCATATTTTATAATGATGTATTTATAGGTTGTGCTAACATGGCTAAAGAATGAAATTATTTAAAAAACCTTGTCGTATTTTGTTAAATAATTTCTAAAAATTACTAAAAATGCGAATTTTGCATAAATTATCAATCAATGTGTTAACTGTTTAACAAAATCTCTCTATACCCGTCGTCCACAAGCCCCGAACCCTGGACGAGTTGAAGGAGGCAATTCGCGTGAAAGTCGTCCAAGAACGCCTCCAGCAATGCATCGTCAAAAACGATCACCACATGACTGATGTAATTTTCCACACATAATTGTCACAAATGCTATTACATTGCGAACCCGAATCCGTAAATAAATTTGTTTTTGAGTAAAAATTACCGATTTTATGATTTTTTAAAAACCATCCGTCCTTTGTGCCGCACCTGTACTATACTTAAGTACTCACAAATATATTTTTTTTATTTTATGTAAACTGTAGAAGAAGATATAAACGAAGTGTGATATACACGACTGCCACTATCATAAGTAATCAATTTAAATTTACGTAGGATCAAAAAAATACACTTGAAAAAATTTGAATAATTTTTTTAGAAACAATTGAATATCGCATAAATGTAATTTTTTACAATTTTTACTAAAATTATTTCCCCGAGAGCTTCAAATTGATACCAAACTCGGTATAATTTAAATAATGTAATAAAAAATTGAGGATCGGTTAAATGATATTTTTATTTTTCTACTAGAATTATTTTTCCGAGAGCTTTAATTCGATACCACACACGATAGTATTTTAATAAAATAAATAAGTTATGTTTATAAAGTTGGTGCCACTGGTTAAATAAAAAAAAATTGAATAATTTTTTGAGAAACAATTTAAAATCGCATAAATGTCATTTTTTACATTTTTACTAAACTTGTCTCCTTTAAATTGACACGAAACTCGGTCTATTTTGAATAATTTATAGAAAAAACAATTGAATATTGTTTAAATGTTATTTTTTTTTCTACTAAAATTCTTTTCCCGAGAGCTTTAATTTGATACCACACACGATAGTATTTTGATAAAAATACTATACTCACAAATATATTTTAGTCATTTTATTTAAACTGCAGAAGAAGACATAAAGCAAATTTTACTATTGTCACTGTCATGTCATAATCATTTAAATTTTACGTAGTAACAAATGTTAATCGATCATGGACTACAAGATACCGAAATACTAAATTATAAATATATATTTTAATTATTCTTAAATGATATCAGATACAAACATATTTATAAAATACCGATTGTAGGTAATAATCACATAATCTTTCATTTAAAATTAAAAAAATTGTCTTAAATTAAATATTTATCGAAATATTTGAAAAAAGTACTACTACCGGTTTGTAGATTGAAACAAAAAATAGGAGGTGCACAACTAGATGCTATAACAATCCTAAATACAAAATTTCAACTTTCTACGTCTAACCGTATTTGAGTTATGCGACACACATACGTACGTCCGTCCGTCCGTCCGTACGTACAGACGTCACGACGAAACTAGTCATAATGGATTCAGAAAAGGTCTAAACGGATATATCTGAGAACCGAAATTTTTCGTAGTTACAATACTTCCTTTACTCCGTACAAGGAAGTAACTCTCTGTATGTAGGTAGAGAAAAAACTTCTGAACAAAATATAATTTTTCCAGAAGGGTGCGCTTGGTGCTCGAACTGACTGTTGTCACTTTGACATTGACAGCTGTATTTTGACATTGACGCTAGTCACTTTGACATTGACGTTTGTCACTTTGACATTGACGGTTGTCACTTTGACATTGACGTTTGTCACTTTGATACTGACGTTTGTCATTTTGACACTGCCTACGTTATTTCAAAATTTGTTCAAATTTTCCTGAATGAAGCATAAAATTAAAGCTTTTATAAAAGCATGTTAATAAAACTTATAACTGGGGAAGTACTGTGGTGGCCACAGCAGAATTTTCCAAAATATAAGGCATTAGCTAAATAAAAGTCGATTCTATACAACAAATACTTTAAATCAGTAGATGGTTTATAGACCAAACAAGAACTAACCCGACGAATTATTTTAAAATATGTACATCAAAAGCTCGGCAAAAGTAATGGGGTTTACACTTTTTACCTCTCGCCTTATATTCTACTATAAGAAAGGTATTGTGACGGGTCAACATTTTCGAGTGTGAGTTTTTGGTGATAAGCACGTTTTAAGGTCCCTTGAGTAAGAATTTAACATTTTCGGGATGATAATGTGGACGCATAGCTTTCAAGATATTCACGAAAAAACTAAATAAGGAAACTTCAACACCACCCTTACAACTCCACTCCCTAACATCATATAAATGATCGTGAATCATTATAATTTACCTTTTCCCCAAGTTTTTTTTTACGCAAAAACACGTTTTTAAGACTTTTTTACTTATCCACCCCCCAGTCTTATCCACCCCCCAGTATTGCTCCAAGCGAAAAAAGTAATAGGACATTTTTATGAGACATTTAATTTACTTTAATTTTTACTTCCCCGACCAATGTAATAGAGGGAAGTATTGTAATCGTGATTTTTTGACAGTTTGAGATTTTGGTAACCCTACTGAACCCAAAAAACATAATTTTAAAAAAAGTCGGTCTGTTAGTCTGTCGGTCTGTCTGAATGTTGCATAACTTAAAAACGCGTTGGAATTTTTAACTGAAATTTTATATTTAAGATCTTGAGTCAAAATCTGACTTCGTTAATGAGCTTTATTCAACCAGTGGTACCAACTTTATAAACATAACTTTTTTTTATTTTTATCTAAATACTATCGTGTGTGGTATCAAATTAAAGCTTTTGTTAATAGAATTCTAGTAGAAAACAAAAATAACATTTCAACGATCGTCTATTGTTTTATTTTTATAAATTAATCAAATTATAGCGAGTTTGGTGTCAATTTAAAGCACTCGGGGAGATAAATTTAGTAAAAATGTAAAATGTTACATTTATGCGATTTTCAATTGTTTCTCAAAAAATTATTCAAATTTTTTCAAGTGTATTATCAAAATTAAAGTTTTCTGGAAAAAAATTAGTCGAAGAATCAATAACAACTTTTAAACGATGGTTAGTTGTTTTTACCTCCCGCATTATATTCTATAAGAGGACGTATTGTGACGGGTTATTATTTTCGAGTGTGAGTTTTTAGTGAATAAGTACGATTTAACAACTAAATTTTACATTTAAGGTTTTAATACAAATCTTAAGAATCCAGTTATTTTTTGTACCAATCCCCAATCCGGCCGTAGTACTAGTAGTATATTTCGATATATAATTAATTTATCACAATACTTTCTATTTCAAATGATAGATTATATTTTTGTCATCTACAATTCGTATTTTAAATTTTTATCTGTACCTGATACTATTTAGGAAATAAATTATTGTTAATAATTCAAAGTATGAAACTTCAGTATTCAGTATCTTTTGATCCATGTTACTACGTATAGTCCAGGTATTTTAGATAATGTTTTGGCAAATAGGGGAAAAAAATGATAGACAGCTGAATTTTGGTATATACGCTCATAATGGCTTCTAGTTTAACATACTAAAAGTCCTAAACGATATCGCGTGTGCTTCCATTGCTACGACCTTGTAAAGATCTTGAGAATGAGATTTTTGCGTATAACTCACGAACGGTGACACCAATTAAAAACTTTTTTTACGAAAATGTTGGTAATTTAATGTACTGCAAAAATGCCCTTACCAATTTTATCGTCAGTTTATTTATTTCCCTCAAAATCGGGAAAAGGCTAATCACCGTTTTGGAATCGTTGAGAGCCCGTGAATTAGACTTCCGGTTTCAGTAAAATAGCTGCCATTTATGAATAAAATATACTATCGACTTCCGGTTTGCTGCATTCAATTCCTTGCATATTTTTCTATTAGACATATATATTTTTTAACTTCATCAGGCAATGGTTTAGCCGGAATTTTAAATTATTTTAATTTTAGTATATTACTAATTTTTTAATTTATTATGTTTAATCGAGTGTTATTTCTAAACGAATAAAAATACTGACTTCCGGTTTTCAGCATTAGATTCCTTGAACATTTCTCTATTGAATACATTATACTAAAAATGTTGAAACATCTTCGTTTAGCCGAAATCTAATGATATTCTTTAAGAGAACACAGGGATATTATGGAATTTTTTTAAATTTGTTGTGTTTAAACATTCTATAATTTCCCTGTGCTTTCTTACAGAATATCATATCAACATATCAACATTTTTAGTATAATGTATTTAATAGAGAAATGTTCAAAGAATCTAATGCTGAAAACCGGATGTCTGTATTTTTATTCGTTCAGAAATTACACTTGTTCGAACATGACAAATAAAAAATATTTCTATAATTTTCCTGTGCTCTCGTAAAGAAAATCATTAGATTTCGGCTAAACGAAGATGTTTCAACATTTTTGGTATAATGTATTTAATAGAGAAATGTTCAAGGAATCGAATGCTGAAAACCGGAAGTTGATATTTTTATTAGTTTAGAAATGACACGTGTTTAAACACAACAAATTTAAAAAAATTCCATAATATCCCTGTGTTCTCTTAAAGAATATCATTAGATTTCGGCTAAACGAAGATGTTTCAACATTTTTAGTATAATGTATTCGATAGAGAAATGTTCAAGGAATCTAATACCGAAAACCGGAAGTCAGTATTTGTATTCGTTTAGAAATAACATTCGATTAAACATAATAAATTAAAAAATTAGTAATATACTAAAATTAAAATAACTTAAAATTCCGGCTAAACCAAAGCCTGATGAAGTTAAAAAATATATATGTCTAATAGAAAAATATGCAAGGAATTGAATGCCGCAACCCGGAAGTCGATAGTATATTCCATTCATAAATGGCAGCTATTTTTCTGAAACCGGAAGTCTAATTCACGGGCTCTCAACGATTCCAAAATGGGGATTAGCCTTTTCCCGATTTTGAGGGAAATAAATAAACTGACGATAAAATTGGTAAGGGCCTTTTTGTAGTACTTTAAATTACCAACATTTTCGTAAAAAAAGTTTTTAATTGGTGTCACCGTTCGTGAGTTATACGCAAAAATCTCATTCTCAAGGTCTTTACAAGGTCGTAGCAATGGAAGCACACGCGATATCGTTTAGGACTTTTAGTATGTTAAACTAGAAGCCATTATGAGCGTATATACCAAAATTCAGCTGTCTATCATTTTTTTCCCCTATTTTTTTTATAATTCCTGGACTAGTAAATTTAAATTGATTATGACAGTGACAGTGTCAAAATAGTGACACAGTTTACATAAAATGAAAAAATATATTTGTTAGTAAGTACTAAGTACCTACTTATAGTATAGTAAAAACTAAAAAGAGTGGGTAGAGTATGGCGAGAGGTCTTGTATTGGCAACATCAGATTTTTTCATATCTTATTTAAATTGTGCCGAATTTGATATCAACTTAAATAGTTTGGGAAAAAACTATAACTTTATTTAAATTTTGCTGAATAAAGCATAAAATTAAAGGCGTTACGAAAGAAGTACTGTGGTGGACACAGCAGATTTTTGTATATAGTAACTTTTTCATTACGACGCATCGTTTTCGAGATATTCACGAAATACTGAAAAGGGACCTTTACACCTCCCTCCCAGCCCGCAGGTCAGGACTTTGGTCGGGGGAGTCCCACCTACCATTTAAAAAACCTGCTGTGTCCACCACAGTACTTCCCCGACTATAAGTTTTAATAACTTACTTTCGTAACGCCTTTAATTTTTATGCTTTATTCAGCAAAATTTAAATAAATTTATCTTTTTTTCTCAAACTATTTAAGTTAGGTACCAACTTCGACATAATTTAAATAACATGTGAAAAAATCTGATGTGACCAGCACAAGACCTCCCGCCATACTCTACCCACTTTTTTTAGTTTTTAATATACTATAAGTACTCACAAATATATATATTTTCATTTTATGTAAACTGTAGATTTACGTATGAACAAAAAAATGCACTTGAAAAAATTTGAATAATTTTTTGAGAAACAATTGAATATCGCATAAATGTCATTTTTTACAATTTTTACTAAACTTATCACCCCGAGAGCTTTAAATTGATATCAAACACGGTATAATTTGAATAATATGTATTAAAAAAATTGGCGATCGGTTAAATGAAATTTTTATTTTTCTACTAGAATTATTTTTCCGAGAGCTTTAATTTGATACCACACACGATAGTATTTTAATAAAAATAAATAATTTATGTTTATAAAGTTGGTACCACTGGTTGAATAAAAAAAAATTGAATAATTTTTTGAGAAACAATTAAAAATCGCATAAATGTTATTTTTACTAAACTTGTCTCCCCGAGCGCTTTAAATTGACACCAAACTCGGTATAATTTGAATAATTTATAAAAAAAACAATTGAAGATCGTTTAAATGTTATTTTTGTTTTTCTACTAAAATTCTTTTCTCGAGAGCTTTAATTTGATACCACACACGATAGTATTTTGATAAAAATAAAAAAGTTTTGTTTATACCACTGGTTGAATAAAGCTCATTAACGAACTTGAAGTTAGATTTTGGCTCAAGATCTTAAATATAAAATTGCAGTCCTAAATTCCAACTCGTTTTTAAGTTATCCAACATCCAGACAGACTGACAGACTAACAGACCGACTTTTTTTTAAATTATGTTTTTTGGGCTCAGTAGGGTCTAAAACGTGAAGATTCACCAAAATCTCGAACTGTCAAAAAATCACGATTACAATAATACTATATTACATAGGTCGGGGAAGTAAAAAAGAACCGGGCTACACGATTTATTGCGGCTGATTTTCCTTTATTGACTGGCAGTGACCTCTATACAGGAGGATCAAATTTTAAGGGTATATGTAACACGTTCTACTGATAACGGAATTTTTCAAAAATTCGTAAAATTAAGGGTGGTTTACTTAAAGAAAACATGTTGAGTGCCGCTGGTTTCATTACTGTGAAAGAAACAGAATAATTGAAATTAATTTACTATCAAAATTGCATTACGTAATGTAACAACGTGCATTGGTAATATTTGATTAAAACAACACAAACAGCTATGAAACCAGTGGTACTCAACATGTTTCCTTTAAGTAAACCACCCTTAATTTTGGGAATTTTTGAAAAATTATTTTTGTTCCGTTATCAGTAGAACGTGTTACATAATTATACCCTTAAAGTTTGATCCATAAGTACAGAAACACTCTGTATACAGAATGGACTGGTATCTTATAACTATAAATGTAAGGGGCTGTCTCCAGTTAATGGGAAATCTCAGGCGCTGGTGTTCCATGCACTTTTGGAACTACACTACAACTACCCATCCTTGACCTACATTGATTTGAATTTAAAATATAGAATGTCAGACAATGTCAGATTTCTAACCTCCTAAAATATACGATTGAATATTTTTTGACAGATGGTTTAACCAATCATTTTGCGTAACGATGACGTCAAATGACGTAATGCAACCAATAGAATTGATAATGTATCTGAAAACATAACGGGTGTTGCGTTTCACATTTTGTTACGATAGTTACAATCAGGCCCGGGAAACTTAAATGGTGGCTGTGGGTACAGCGTTTTGTTTTTTTGCTTTCATTACGCTTCCATGCATGTGATGGCGACACCAGTATCATTTGCTCATTATGTTCCCCTTGTTTTCCCCCACTCGTCAATTTAACAATGGAAGATTTAAAATTCTCCGCGACTCCTGTAACTTGCTTTGCTACATCTTTGTGTCATATTAATTCTGCTGCAGTTTTTGTGTTATTTTCTGTTATTGTTAGTTACTTTGTGTTATTGTTCGTGATTTGGTGTTATTGTTTGTTACTTTGTGCCGCTTTGTGCTATTATTTATTATTTTTAATTACCTATTTCTGTTGACGTTTACTTCAATTGGTAGACAAAAGGAATATTTTATCCTATATAAAGCGCGAATGTGTACATAGAGTTGACTTTTCATTTTTGTGTTAAGGTGGGTCCAGACCAAACGAGCCTCGCCGAACCGAACGGCGCAGAACGTTTGCAACGTTGCGCGCGACTCAAATCAGCGCGGCGCGGCATACGTCCACATTGCATGTAACATTTTCTTGTTCGTTCGTGTTGCAGAAGGTTCCAAGTTTTTCACGAGCACAGTTTGTTGTAAATATAATTTATACATCATAATTTAGATAATGAGTAATGATCCTAGAATGGCATGTTCTGCATGACGCTCTGAAGAATAAACGCAGAAAATTATATTTTATTCTGGTATAATTCTATTAAGCGAAGTATTTTACTCATTTACATCCTGCGTTTTTAATAATTATAAATGTATACCCACTTTGGTATAGAACCAATTAAACCATACAAATACATATAGAAAATAACTTACTAAGTTCTGCGCCCGAGTACGCGGACAAGAAACAACTTACCGCCGTCCAAACTGCGCCGAGCTGAACACACAAATCTCTTTGATGTACCGACAGACTTTGGTTCGCGTTCGCTTATGCGCGTTCGTGCGCAGAGCAGCGCGTTTGTGCGCGTTGCACCGTCCAAATTGACCCGATTTGCAACGTTCGCGAACGTTCTGCGCGGTTCAGTTCGGTGCGGCGCGTTTGATCTGGACCCACCTTTACGTGTAAAGATTTATTTTCATATACATATACATTCATGTACAAAAAATAATAAAATTGTTATGCTTTAAATTTTAAAATCATATCCTTTATTTGAGTTTTCTTAAAATATTGATTTCTATTTTTTATTTATATATTGATTTGTAGTTGAAGCAGATTTTTCATAAAATACTATTGAGTTCAAATGAATTCTAAGTATTTTTTGAATAATCTGCTTCAACAAGTACAAATCAATATATAAGTAAAAAATAAACAATGCTATCAACAATCATTACCTATTGTAGGTAACGATTATACCGACTAAGTTCGCGCTTCCATCCATCAGATAGCGCTATTAACGTAGGTCCGATGATTAACACGTACGATTCCTATCTAAATACTTATTTGGTCTGTGGTTACAATAAATAAATTGAACGTCAAAAATGTTTTGTAAAATGAGTCGTTTTGGTGGTGTTTTTTAACAAAAAAATTCTTCCTAAATACTATTCGACATAATAATTTTTTGAGAGAATTTTTGTCTATTCCACGGCACAAAACATCATCTGACAATTCCCCTCAACTTCGTTTCGGGAAATTGATAGATGATGTTTTGTGTCGTGAAATTGTTAGAAATAAGTTGCCGTGGAAACGACAACACAATTCTCAAAAAATTATCATCTCTTACGGCCATTTGCACCGCTACCACTTAAATTTTAAGTGACACTTAAATGAAAAATATCGAATCAAACTCATGACAGCAATGTTATTTCTGCGTTTGACAATTTGATTTTGATTAGATATTGTTCATTTAAGGAAAACTTAAAATTTAAGTGGAAGCGGTGCAACTGCCTATTATGGTATTACCCCTGAAAATCATGCCAAAGTATTGGGTTTTCAGATGCCAAAATTCAACAGGACATATATTTCCTAAAAAGGAAAATATGAAATATGCGTTGTTAAATGCAATAGGTCGAAAAGATCTAGTAATAAAAGATCGAACAGTTATATGTTCTAAATATTTTTCTAACGATGATTATAATTATAGAAAGTTATCGTTGTGGTAAATAATTATTATAAGAAATAATAAAAACATGCGGAATTAAAATTGATTTATAATATTTTTGAAGAGTTACGTAATTCAAGGAAGATATTAAAAAGAAATGCTATACCGTCTCTACGTCATATAATTTATGTTTTTAAAAAGAGTTTAGACTAATTTTTGACCTAATAGTGTTGAAATCAAACTAATTTGATTAAGGTGTAAACCCCCATTGCTTACAATATATTCAGTATTCACATTTCAAAAACTAATTCAAGACTGGATAGCACTGTCTTAAATATTATAATTAAATAATTAACATAATTTTTGGTATTTGCTTAGTAATGGGGCCAGATAAATTAATTTTTACAAAGTATATTTTTGGACAAGCACACCAGCTGTACATGTAATTTTTTTTTCATTATTCCGACAGTGTAAACCAGTCTCTTTGATTTAATATTTACAACTCACGTCATCGTTTTAATTTCACTCGAGTATGAACAACTGCAATGAAAGCTTGCAAAGACAAAGACATATTTACATATTTAAAAGAAACATTCCCTAAAAAATAAATAAAACAGTACTTACCTCGACATAGAATCGTTGTGAAGGTTCCATAACTTGGATCCGTGGTCAAAATTGCCTAAAAGTCTTGTATTTGGGAAGAGGCGACCATTATCTTCCACATTAAGTCTCTGAGTTAGGCTGCGTACCTACAAATATAAAATAATCACATAACAAACTAATTTTTGGCTCAATTATTATCAGATTTAAAGTGGCAAGTCGTACGCGGATATATTCACAATTGATGATGGCATATACATAAATTGTTCACTATATAAAAGAGACGGCAAATGGTTTATAATACATGAAGGTTACACGTGATAAGTATTTTATGAGGTCACTAAACAACGATTAAACTTTATTCGCGTGTTATATTAAATCGCATTTTTTGATAAATTTTGTTTCATCTTGATTTTGTGAAAAAAATTGCGTGGTCCAATTCTTATCAAAATTTGATACAATCACGAGCTAAAATTGCAATATAGTGTTCGAAAAGGTTCAAATTTTTTGCCGAAATTTGTACACGTTTACGTTAAACATTATAAAAGATTAATACATAATGCTTCTTATGACAAACATTTGCAGTGGTTTACCACATGAATGTAGAGAATTTTTAACGTCAGTCTTTTTATTGTAAACCTAATATTTTGCTATGTTCAAGTTAAATTACTGTTTACTGGTTCTGATAAATATAACTTACTCTAGACAGAAGTGTAGAAAACAGATTCTCGGCTGTAAGAATTTCAAAACCATCATCATCGTCTTCTTCCCCAGAACTGAGCGAGTCTGCGTGTTCCAAATTTGCTTTCCTCGTTGGTCGTGAACTCCTAAGTACAACATAAAGAATAAAACTGTTGCAAATTGTTAACAAAGATGTAATAAATGAAAATATTTGTTTACATTATAAGTCTGGTAAGTTTTATTTTACAACGCGACGTTCTAATGTTAACAGCGTAAGACATCGTCATAATTGTTACTTGGGATCATGTGAATAACTCATCTTTCTCTGGGCCTATTTGAAGAGTAGAGTCTACGCGAGCAAACCGAATACGCTTGCTGAGTTGAAACAGGAAATACGATGCAAAATAGAAAATATAAAGCCTGTATTGTGCCGCGAAATAATCGAAAATTATGATAATCGCATTACGTCATGTCACAGGGACCGCGGTAGTCATTTAATCGAAAAAATATTTCCTACGATATTGTATTGAATTGTAGTTAAATATGAAATAAAAAATTACATGCACTTTTAATTTTTGCGGTTTTCGTTTAATACTTTCATCAGGAAGTCCAACTTAAATCACCCTAATTTTCTATAAGGTTAAATAAGATGTATTTGACATTTGCACTAAAATTTCATCTGTCAATTAGCCTTGAAACAACTGTTAGAGATGGCGTCAGACAATGTCATTTTTAAAATTAATCTTTTACATTTATTTCAGACTATTGAATAATAAATTATGTAAACAAGCGTTTTTGTAGGCCTTTATTATAAGCAAATTTTTAATAGCCTATTAAAGCAAAAAAAATCGAGTTTCTTTACCGAACCTCCATGCAGTAAAATTATAGCATGTGTAAAATAGCAACTAACATAGACTTCAACGATGTTTACACTTCAGGAGGCAAAAACGGTATTTAAATTTAAATATGTATAAAAATGTCGAGAAACCCATCAAAACATAGGCGGATCCAAGAAAGCACATGGGGACCATGACTCCCCTTAGGCTTTTTTTATTCAGCTAACTAGGTACTTGTGGTTAACACAGTGGTTAGTGTGATACGTCATAGTGACGTATGCAGTAACATTTTCGAATGAAATCGCTTCGGTTACATATCGTTGGTTACCTCTTCTTTGTCAAATTTAAATCAGTGAAGATATTTGTTAATAGTTCGTGATTAACTTTAATTGTTTTGAAAAAGGAAGAGATAAAATTTAAAAAAAATAAATTAAATTCATCCATAAACATAATAGGATCGCTGAATGAATGTTTTCTCGACATCATAGTTAAAGGATCAAAATACTAAAAAAATTATAATGATTTTTACTGAGTACATAAATTTGTTTCACATTCAATAAATACCAATACTTATCAATATTTAGAACATTATTATCTCCTTGATTAATAATAAGTGTTCAAAACAATCATAACACTGACACAACTGACAACTGACACAAATTAGAAAAAGATGAACATAGTAACTTATACAGCAAACCGTGCTACACACCACGGTCAGATATTTGCTGTAACTACAACTAACCAGGTTACGTCGTGACGCTATTAAATTGTGAATAAAATATGGTTATCATGTAACTATAAGTAACCATAGATGTAACCGGAGTGAATAAAAAATGCCTCTTGGGACTATTTGTAATTTAAAAATTTAATAAATTATGCCTTACAAATTGCAGATAAATTTCTCAATTTTTAAAATGGAAAATAATATTATTTTTATTTTTGACAATAATTAATTTTGTTAATTATTATTTATTTGTTTAAGTTTAAGCATGTACCAACGTACTTGTACTTAAATGTTTAAACAAAAAAAATACTTCATTGACTTAAAAAAATTGTTATTAATTTTAATTTCTACATGTAAACGAGAGTAAAATGTACGTAATTTTCCCTACATGAAAAAACTAAACTTGTAATAAAACAGTCGTTGACATTGAAACCCAAAAAAATTTCGCTCGCGGCGCTTTTTTAACATTTTTATTAGAAAACAGTACCCTGGTACTATTTCTTTTTTATTTGGCCCACCCTTAGACATTTTCTAGATCCGCGTCTGCATTAAACTTGAGAAAATGTGTAATAAATATTTGAATACTTGCCTAAGTCGATGCATATGGAACGGTTCGCGTCTGGGATCTTCAATATCGCTATCTCGACCAATGGAATTGTGTCGATGTAACGATGAGAAAGAAAGATCTTCTTCTGAGCCGTTTTCGCTGAAAAATTCTCTTAAAATCAATAATGAATTGTAATAAATAAACTGTAAATTTGTTTATTACATCATCAAATAAAAAGTACTTGAGCAATTTTTATCAAATTTGTAACAAAACAATATCCATGGTATACTAGATTTAATTTTTAATTGAATAAATAAATTTAGAGATAAATGGCGAAAAACTCCGAAATTATTGTTTTAGGCATAGGATACTCTTAATAACATATGAGGATCAGAGCTGGGAAAGTTACTTTTATAATATAACTAAGTTATTTTTACAAGTTACTGGGACAAAGTAACTAAGATATTTTACCAATTAGTTCCATGTAGAAAAAAGTAGCTTAGTTCTAGAACTAAGTTACTTTTCAAAAGTAACTTACTAAAGTTACTTTTATTTATATCATGAACAGGGAATAATATACCGACAGCATTCGCAATGCCATCTGCTTTTTTCTTACGTGAAATGAGGTATAGTACACTACACAACAGGCATGAATTATATTTATATAACTGTTAAAAATTGCTCAGTAATCTATTCACTCTATTTTCTAGAAATTTGTTTTGCAAAGACACTTGGAGTAACAAAAACAATAACTGTAATGAGTAATGTGCTAAAACGCCAAAATTAGCAGTAACAGCGAACGGCGAACAAGTTATACTTGCAATTTGCAAATATAATTAGAAAAATTAATTTTCAAGTAACTCAATTTCAAAAAAGTTAAAAGTTATAACTTATGAAGTAACTTAAAATAACAAAATAGTTATAAGTTACTTTAATGTAACTAAGTTACAATAGTATTTTGTGCACCTAGGGAGGGAAGCGTGCTATTACTCCCGCGGGCGAAGCGGCGGTTCGAGCGAGGGCGCCGGCTTCGCCCAAGGGTGTAATAGCTATTACTCCCGCGGGCGAAGCGGCGACCCGAGCCGAAGGCGAGTCCGACCGAGGGCGCCGGCTTCGCCCAAGGGAGTAATTGCTATTAGTCCCGCGGGCCAAGCGGCGGCCCGAGCGAGGGCGCCGGCTTCGCCCAAGGGAGGAATAGCCTTCCCTCCCGTGGGACACACAATATTTTACGTCACGAGGGCCTCGAAATCACCTTTCTTGCAAGCGGGAGGAAAACACAAAACAGTGTTTTCCTCCCGCCAATACCGGGAAGAAAACAGTGTTTTCCTCCCGCGGGAAGCAAGTACGGTCCTCCCGAGCGGGAGGGAAAACTCGCTTCCCTCCCTCCATTAGCAAGAGGAAAACACTGCTTTCCTCCCCCGAGTGACGAAAAAACAGTTAAAAGTTATAAGTTCTTTTAGTAGAGTAACGAAAAAATAGTTACAGTTCCTGAAAAACAAAAAATATCTTAGTTACTGTTGTTAAGTTACTTAAAGTAACTAAGTTATAAAAAAGTATCTTTTGATATAGATACTGCCCAACTCTGATGAGGATAATACAAAAAGACTCACAACAACAGAATAATAAAATATAGGTTGTTCCATTTGAAAATGACGAGTTATAGTCATTTGAAATTGAGTAAATTATTACATTTAAAAAAAATTATGTCAGAACACAGAGTTACAGCTGTGCAGAAAAATAATTCTTAGTTTTTACTATTTAAATAACTTTAGTACGCCTTTATAAAGCAATGCGTGTATTCGGTCTTTTTTTAGAAAAAAAAAAATGGAATAACTTGGCAACGCCACGAGAAACTAAAACAAAATTAATATGTTCGTATAGGAGAATAAAATACAATTCAAATTTATAAAAATATATGTGTTCCATTAAAAAAAAAAAATCTCGCCAAGTTATTAAAGTTTATCATTATTATGTGCCAAATTAGTTTACCAGGCGAATACGGGTCGTAGCACAGTTTGTTTCTATCTGATACAATTAACTTATTATTATCTTATTTGGTTTAATATTTTGTGCTTGTATTTACGTAATGTGACGCGTACTTTAAGCAACTCGCCCAGTCATACCATATACGTTTAGCTTTGTGCTAAGGCTCCCAGTTACTCACCCCATCTTCTTGCTTCTCCCGAACCTCGGCATGGACCTCCTCGAGGAGATTCCACTGCCGGTCTCTGAAGGTTCGAGACTAGTAGCTCTCGGTGTCACATAACCTCCGCCCTCCACAGCTATGGGTATGATGTATTCTCTCGGTGACTTCCTAATAGGCTCCAGGTTCTCTGACGCTGTTGTCTCAGTGTCCGAGTCGTGTGTGCTTTGCCGAGACATGCTGCCGAACCTGCAACAGCAGGGCCCCAAAGTGAGATCATGAAAACAGAAGGTTCATTAATGGATTAAAGTAGAATAACTTTTGTTTTGGTAAACTGATCTTTCGTTCGAATGTAAACCGCACAACCATTTTTATCCACTCTCTCTGATTGGCTGAGACTTATGTATATGCATAATATGCTTGTTAAATGTGTTTTTCTACTTTAGTTAGGTAAGACACTTTATTTCACTAATTTGCATTAAGTTATGAACTTCATTACTTCACGCAATGGTCTTTATTTCACTCTTTTTATTTAGTAAAATGTACACATATAAAACTAGATGTATTTAAAAAAATACAGATCACATTGTAAAGAAACGTCAAAATAAAATGATTTTGACTTGTTGTAGATAACCTTATTTGGATGTTTTTGTTTTATGTCAAAATTTATAAACGTCAATAAATGTCAAAATTTCATAACTTCAAAAAAAAATGCACTTATTCGAAAGAAAGTAGAAAAAATAATGTATGCAACACGTTAGGAATCTCAGTAGCTACCTTACTTATGTGTTTACAGAACTCGGTTGCGGCTCATGCGGCAAATTTTACATACGTAAGGTAACAACAGTTTGTGGTAACAACCTTCGTTTCCTTACTTGTTACATAAATAGCTATTATCCACGTCAGTGATATAATAATAATCATAATATTTTCATTATTTAAATGAGGTAATCTGTTATATTACCTCACTAGTGAAGTAATAAATAGAATGTGCTTTTGTCATATTAAATCTCACATTTACTCTATTTCCCTCGTTCGTAGCCATGCTAATAGTAATAAAAAATATTTTTATCAATATTTGACAGCAATATTAAGGTTATAATATACTTGTCTACCTTAAATATTCTTGAAATAAATCAATTTAAAAATACTGTCCCATAACAAATAATTTATAAACGAAAATAAATAATTATCAGTCCCAATTCACAATGTGCATAAGTATAAGAACTACATAGCGTAAAACGTAAAAAAATTACGTATGTTCACAATGATCATAAACATAGCGGACATAAAGTGAATTAATTAAGTGATTTTTGGATGTGAAGTTGGTAGTAAGTAGGGTTAATATTATTTTCTTGTTGGCTGTATTATATTAGCTGATTGTGTTTAATAATAATAATAAATTAATAATTCAGTATTAATCATTTTCAGTACTTCTTGTTATACACATCTATCATCTGTCAGATTTACGCTGCCATGTCGTGAATGCAGATAATTGTTCACTTGACGCATGCGCTTTGTACAAAATTGTACGTAATTTTGACTTAAAGTTGAACTGATTCCAACTTTACGTTTTTTCTTATGTATCTACATAAACGTGACATAAACGTAAGAAATACATAACGACATTGTGAACACGGCCATTAAAATCCATTAGTTCAACTTTATGTTTATGTCATTTCTTATGCTTATGCTCATTGGTCATTGTGAATTGGGACTGATTCCAACTTTACGTTTTTCTTATTTATTTGCATAAACGTGCCATAAACGTAAGAAATACATAACGACATTGTGAACACGGCCATTAAAATCCATTAGTTTAACTTAATGTTTATGTCATTTCTTATGTAGTTCTTATGTACCTATTGTGAATTGGGACTCACGAACTCACGTATAAATTTACAAATTAAGAATTTCTTTGTAAATAAAACTGACAGGATGGGATGTCCTGCTTTCGAACAAATTGTATCCTGTTGCTTTGATTTTAAATCAAAATTATAGACACTGATATCTGACGTTTAAACAAAAATATAAATTTTTAGCAGTCGTTGATATAATTTTGTATATCACATGTGTGCTAAAGCATATTACAGCACTCATGTGATTACTCGACTTGGTCTACGACCTCGTCGTGCAATTCTTCACATTCGACTGCTGTAATAACGCTCTTATCCCACTTGTAACGTAAAAAACTATTATATCTTGTTTAATTTTATTTTCGACAGTTATGAACACTTTCATAAACATCTATTTGTTAGATTCTTGCTTTTATTTTTATGAGTAATTTTATTTTTATAGCTATGAATGAACCTTTACCAAGACTACATTTAAGACGATTAAGTGGTCAGCTTGAAACGTCCGAGTGCTATTTAATTGCAAGATGTTTTAAGCTAGATTCAGACCTACCCAATCATAAGTGTAAGTGCACTTATATTTATAATTGGGTAGGTCTGAATCTAGTTATTCAATTTAACGACACACTGCCGATCGAGAGACTTGAACCACGGTTCGTACGTCATCATATGTAGAGAGCTGTGCCTAAACCTAACCAGCTACTGCCTCGACGAACGTAACTATATTTATTTAAAAACTAGGAAGAGCAATCTGAAGTTGGAGTGCTAAATGTGATCGTTTTTGATTGGTTGATATCACACCAAACAAACGAGTGTTCTCCAGCTTGTCTCGTCAGTTGTTGTCATTGTCAGTGACTCTTTCGTTTCACGGTGGTTTTTTGGTAATAAATTAATTTGTATTATTGAAATAATATTTGTGGCTAATTAACAGACAATAGCTATAAAATAAAAGTGAAGATGATCTTCACGCTGAAATGTCAAATTTAATTTTGCTGCAAGAAAATCTAGTATTTACACAGTGTAAATATGGCTCAGCGAGACAACTTCGTATCGCTCCTCCTAGTTTTTATTAGGTAAGTATACAAATTGATAGAAATTTTCAGAACTAATAATTAATTAATTATTATTTGGGTTTACGTTCTCACCTTTGTGGTTGCACTGGCCTCTGTGTCTGGAACGGTTTGGGCATCGGTGGTTTGGCCTGTGGTGACGTTACTTCAGGTCTTTCATGGTTGTCATCTCTTTCAAATGATATTGGGATGATTCTTTCCTTAGGTGATTCCGCTATTCTTGGTTTTATTTCTGGGTCCAAAGACGTCGATCTACATAAGTGTTGTCATTTAATATTTTTAACTTTGTAAATTAGTTAAAAAACAAGAATTATTGTTAGATAATGTTTTCATTTTTAATTGCATCAATTTTGTTACGTATAAGCTTAAAACAGTCGAAAATCTTCCTTTTGTTCTTTTTTGTGTAATTTTGTTAAAAAATCAAAAAAAATTCAGTAGAATTAATAGTACTGCTTGCGCCCAATATTTATTTTCAACATTTTAGGAATCTAAAAACATTATTTGTAATTATAATAATTTCTTGTAGGTATATTTTATATTTACAATAATTTTGAAGAACTATACATTCAAATTTATTTTCAAAATTTTAAGAATTTATTATATAAATTATCATTTATATAATAATATCTAATTTTGTATTGCATATCCACAATTTTAAAGAATTATTTTTAGATTTCAGTTTCTTTTGAAGGTTTTTAGAATCCATTTTATATCAATAATAATTGTAACAATATTTCTTATATATCTCAAATTAATTATGAACGTTTTACGTTTCCAAAAATAATTTTTAGTGTGTAGATACAATTTTTTAGTATACCCACAATTTTGAAGGCATCCAAAATTTATTTTAATGTTCCTTGGTACCCAATTATAATTTATATTATATAAATTACCGTACGTAACGATAAGTTTATAGAATGTTCACAATTTATTTTGAACATTTTTGGAACGCAAAATATATTTATAATATATGTATAAATTATCATTTGTCGATGCATTTTTTTGTATATCCACAATTTTGAAGTACATTTTGTGTCCCAAGTTCATTTTAAATATATTAGGAATCCACAAATTATTTATTTGAATGACAAATTTTCAATAATTTCAATTTTTCAAAACCACTTTTTAAATATTTTTTATATCATATTATATTATAAAAAGATATGTCCACATCTTTATCAGAATATTTCAAAATTATAAAAATAAATCCAATTTTCAAAACATTTTCGTCTTTGTAGCATTCTTGCAAAAAGAATAAAAAATTCTTAGTCAATTTTTGTAAGGTAGACTTACCTAACCCTATTGCTAACCCCGTTATTAACGGGTACAATAATCTCGCTCCTCTGAGTTTTGAGTTCCGGTTTTTCAATTCTATGAGCGACTTCCGTTTTGAATTCCATTGTTGCTGGTCGCGGCGGCGGATAGTCGAGTTGTATTTCCGCTTTGGTTGTTTTCCTTCGAGGTAGAGTCGCACTTTTTAGAGTAATTTCAGCGGAAGTTTTGACAGGTTCTTCGAGAGATGATACTTCCGGTTGTTTTGAAACTGTTGGCGGAAATTGTGCCGGGATTAAGTTGATTGAACCAGAGGCAGACCGGCCGTTTATGCCGAACGGTACGGGTGGTTTTCTGGGCATGCAAGGGCGAGATTTTGACTTGCGGGCGCCTTCTTTTGTTATAGCGTTTGATATGATATCCACGGCAGTTTTTTTGCGCTCTATTAATTTTTCTTCTTCTTTGTTAGGTTTCAATTCTGGTTGTTGTTGTGTTTCTGTTGGTTTTTCTTCTGTTTTTTTGTTGTGTTCTTCCTCTTCAGGTTTAGGTTTATCAATGTTGGGACTCGTGGCTGTCTTTTTGACTTTTTTCAAGTCAGGAACGTTTGTGGTGGTCAAACTGGCTTTGCGTTCGAATTCTTTTTTAAATCCGCCAACATTTACTCCAGGTATGAAAATCTTTTTCGGTTTTTCTACTGATGTTTTGTTTTCGTTTTGTAGGTTTTGGAATTTTTCTGCCGTTTCAAATATTTTTGACTGTCGCCTGACGATTGGTTTTGAAGGTTCTTCTGATGTCTCTTCTGGTTTTTCTTCCGGTTTTTTTGTTTCCGGTTTAGGTTTATCGTTGGGGATATTTGTTGATTTATCTGTTAGTACTTTTTTGATGACTTTTCGCTTGACAGGTATTTTAGTGTTTTCATCTGGCGATTCTAGCTTGTTTTCTTTATCCTTTTCGACTGTTTTTTGTTCTGTTTCTTGTTCAGTTTTTGTTTCCGATTTTATTTCTGATTTTGATTCTGATTTTGTTTCAGATTTAGTTTCAGGCGTTGATTTCTTTTTAACAACTTTAACAACTTTTTTCTTGGCTTCATTCTTCTTGCTTTCTTCAATGAGTTCGCTGCACGCAGCGCCTTGCAGCGAGGGATCCGAATCATTCTCCTCCATCTTAACCTCTGGTTTAAGTTCTTTCTCTTTAGGTTCTTCGTGGACGACGGTTTGTGTGAGGTTTTTGACAAGTTCTTGCGGTTTTTCTTTCCGTTTAGCGCCGCTGTTTGACAGGTTGGCGTGTTCGGTACTGACTGTTACTTCTAGTTTGCGTTTGGGGGATTTTTGGTCTTCGGGAGTTACTAGGTCGCGGATTCGGCGCTCCGCTGGCGGAACTAGTTCCATGAGGGACCCTACGCTCTGAGAACGCGCTGGGGCGTAAGCCTCTGGTGGTGGAACATTCGCTGAAGACTAAAAATAAGTTTTAAAAATTGTACACGCACATTTTTTATAAACATAACAATGCAAAAATGTATAATTAATGGAAACAGATACTTTAAGTATGTAATAATAAAAGTACATCATATTCAAAGTGTACATTTTTAGTTCATGGTTCATATAAAAGTCACTTAAAAATCATCTCAAATTAAAATTCAAGATGGCGGTTTCCAAAATATTGATAGTAACTTTCTTATTTTTTTTTTAAATGGACGCGTTTTATTAGACATTCACATAGGTCTTTCACTCCCAGAACCGAGGGATTTCGTCAATTTGTCATTATTAAATAATTCAATTCATACATTTATTTATACACAAAAATTTATTTTTTCTTAAGAAATAATTTACATTAATCGGAAGACAGCTACAGAGATCCTGTTTTAACAGTTGACTGTAAAAAATATGTAAAATTGCCTTTTTTGTAATTTTTAAAAATTATTTAACAAAATACTGCAAGGCTTTTTGTAAATTTCATTCCATAACTGAATTTTTAGAAGGTTCCCGATTTCACTTTTTTTCTATTCTACTCCCTTCCTCACTGTCACGGCTGCCCGAAACCAGCCCGAAACTTGTATTTTGTCGCAACCTAGCTATACAATGTCATTTTGAAGTTGAAAAATACTGTAAAAGTGTTTTCGTTCCGAGTAAACTGTAAGTTTATTGCATCAATTTGACATTTTTAAGAATTTTTCGGCATTTTTATAATCAGGTACAATTTTGTATAAATTTTTTTTAAGAACAACTGTTCATTGAACCTTTTAGTTTACAGTACTTTTTAAAATACCTTTCTTGTACTGGCCACAAAACACTAGCTACATTAGTACATTTTATACTGGATTTTATAAGGTAAACGGGCCCCTTAAGTACATGTAAAATAATTATTCCATATTATGAAATCATAGATTTCAAAACCCAAGTCACAAAATGACTTATTGTAATATGCTATTTTGCTTTGAATTTTCAAGCTAGAGATCCACGTTAAACTGTACTGTATTCTCGCCTGTTTTACCTCTCCGGTGATGATGTTCTGGTCACCGCCCACAGGCGGAGGCGGCGGAGCGAGAGAAAGCAGCAAATCTAGCCGCACAGGCGTCTGATTGGCCAAGTCTTCAGCGATGTCCAGACACGAGTCAGTGTAGGTCTCGTTCACCCACCAGTGCTCACAGATCTTCTCAATGCTGGCGCGCTTCTCTGGGATCACTGTCAGCATCTCTCGGATCAGAGGAGACGCGGCTGAAAGGAAAATATTGAAGATTGTAGACGTTCTCCCAATTATAAAATGGTAGGTGTTATTATATTTGCCGCCAAAAAAATCTATAGTCTGTTCCAAATAAGAATATAGTATGAGGCAAGATTTGAGCTTTCTGATTGGTCTAGCCGGAAACCAAGTTTACATCAGCGGGAAATATGTGATATGCGCGCATCATTTAGCTATCGAACGCCGTAGTAGTAAAAGCTGGTATTGTTGAAATAGTGAATCGTTGATTGGCGTCAGTAACGCGTGAAGCGCGCAACATAACACTATTTCAAAAATACTGCTCTACGTTTAAATTTTTTATTTAATGTGTGTAAAACAGGCTGCCTCCGCAGCGCCAAGTACTATACTCTTATTTGGAACAGGGTATAGTGATATTTTTCTCGTATTTATACAGTGTAAATATGGCTCAGCGAGACAACTTCAAGTTTGTCCGTTTAGTTATTAATACTGCAATTCTGTGACAATCTGTAGTTACTACAGATTTATAAAACTGTAAATATTAAACAAAATCGCAATGAAATCTATAATCATATGAACATTTTTGTACATGTCAACAAACATTGATGTGATTTTGTTCAATATTTACAGATTTACATATCTGTAAAACTTATGGATCTGCACAGAATAACAGCATAATCAAGTATAGATTATTTATTTTTAAAAATTTGAATAATTTTTGGAGAAACAATTGAAAATTGCATAATGTCATTATTTACATTTTTACACTAAACTTATCTACCCGAGAGCATTAAAATGACACCAAACTCGGTATAATTTGAATAATTTATTTTAAAAAAATATGATCGTTTAAATGTTATTTTTATTCTTCTACTAGAATTCTTTTCCCGAGAGCTTTAATTTGATAGCACAATCGATACTATTTTTTAAAAGTTCAATTTATAAAGTTGATACTAGTGGTTGAATAACGCTCATTAACGACCATGAAGCCAGTTTTTGGCCCAAGATCTTAAATATAAACTTTCGATCCAAAATTCCAACGCATTTTTAAGTTATCCAACATCCAGACAGACCGACAGACACACAGACCGATTTTTTGTAAAACAATGATTTTTGGGTTCAGTAAGGTCTAAATCGTGAAGATTCATCAAAATCTCGAACTGTCAAAAAATCAAAACTTTAAGGTAAAATGACACAATAGTTATTGTTCCTGTAACTTATTTTTGCAACTTCAATAATTATCAAATCAAATGTAAATTATTATTAACATTCATCAATTTGAATCCAGCAAATTGAATTTTCTAAAGTTATTTTTACATGTTCAAAAATAACGGCACTGTTCCAGTACCCGCTAAATTTTTTATAAATTAGCGGGATTTTTTAACTCATGCCGTTAATACAGAATGCGTTAACTGCCGTTAAAAAATAACAGTAAGTAATTTTGTTTATAACATTCAAAGTAGACAGATAAAAATATCATAATTACAACTGGGTTTCTTGGGTTCAAAGTAATCTCCCTGTGAGATCTGTTTGACTAATCGTTTAAAGTTGCTGCCATCAAATGGCATAGCACCGTAGACCAGCGTATACAAGAGCACCCCTAGAGACCAGCAGTCTACTTCCGGTCCGTGGTACGGCGTTCCTTTCACTATTTCCGGCGAGGCGTACAGCGGAGAGCCGCAGAACGTTGACAGCAGTCGTCGTTCGTCGAACACATTCGAGAGGCCAAAGTCGGCAATCTAAACACAACCAAAAACACTGAACAATGTCATTCAACGTCAGAAAATCTAATTCTATACACAGGAAATACATGCACAATAACATTTACATCTAGAAAATTTATCAGGAATTCAAACAGAATTGAAACAGGAACGTACCTACCGCAGATATTTTAGTGAAAAAAATATGAACCATATTTTACGTCAAGGTTGAGAAGATTGTCATTATTATTGAGGAGCATTAGATAGACACTTTCCGGAGAGTCATGTACACTATTTTACCCACGACCATAAATATTAAATACCACGATCATGGAAGACATGATACAAGATTTTCAATAACAAGAATATAAATTCTATTTAAATTTTTAAATTATACCAGATACAGCAAAAGCACTACTTTAATTTATGTGGATAATTCACTTTAAATGTCGTGTTTGTCCATTTTAATGGAATAATGCAATTTATCACGATAGGAAAAAATTATCAAATGTTAGAAAGACAACAAAAGGTGAAGCAAAAATTTAAACTGTGGCGATATGACCTTGTTCAATAACATATCGCGTCGAGTTGAACAGATATTAGATATTGTTTATTTTCGTAGCTATGCAAACTGTTAGTTTTGTACTTATATGGCCGTGGGAAAATAACTATTATAAAACATGCACATTCAATTTATGTGTTGTTGTTTGAAGTTATATATTTTATTGTTGACAAGGACAACTTATTGAACAATATTGTATTAACAAAGCACAAAATTTATTTATGCTTTCAAGTTGGACTAAGTATAACAATTTTTATTGTAGTCTTCGACACCGGGAATGAAGATGTCTCTTTAAAGAGTCGAAACCGGTAGTCCATCATTTATTGATAATATTAAAGAGTGAAGATTCAGACGTCTACATCTATTTTTTATACCCTTTATTTAAAAAGGAATCTTACTCTTTAATATTTATTTGAATTGAAGAAGAAAAACTACTGGATGTCAGCCAAACGGTTTTATTTACTGCCTCGACCGGTTTCGACGCCATATGCGTCTTCCTCAGGAGCTGTGGTTAATCATTACAACAATTAGAATACAGAACTGAATATCATTATAACCACAGCTCATGAAGAAGCGCATGTGACGTCGAGGCAGAGTAAATAAAAACCGTTTGGCTGACATCCAGTAATTTTTCTCCTTCCAGCCAAGAAAATCTTACTTTATTCATTTGTTTTAATCTTTTTTTTAAAAAATCTGACATCTCTGTCAAATGTTTGTACTTAGTAACCATAGCAATATAAGATTAGATTTTAAAATATCGAATTTAAAATTACCTAATATTGTTCGGAAATAGTTATTTAACAAACTAGTGTGTTAATGAGGACGATTAATAATTGAGACATTTTAACGCGTGAGAGAAGCGTTAATTGTTGAGATTATTAATCGCCTATTAACACATGAGTTAGTTACAATATTTTTCCGTTGATCATACCTTTTTAATTTGAAATTTTTTAAATTTTATTCCATAACAAATTAGGTTAGTACCGCTTTAAATGTTCACCACAATTGTATCGACAACAATGGACAACTCAACAACAACAATCGAACAATCAACTGTTTTCAGGGAGTGCAGTCAGTTCACTGAATATTGATTAGCAGTACTAAATCCCAAGGTATTTTCGTTTTTAGAATGATGTTATTATTTTTATATTCATTATAAAGCAATTCTACGTAAATATTATTTACCTAGAAGTGTGAAAATCATTTCTTTTAATTTTGTTTTGCATTTTGATAAAACTTAGATCTGGTCAATATAATACAATATTACGTGTTCTGAACGCATCCAATAAATCGTTGATTAATAAAAAATCATGCATTTATAGGGGTCATTAATGTATGATTTTTTTACATTAATGATACTCATTAATAAACGATCAACGGAAAAAGTAATTTAGAACGATATCTGCTTTAACTTATTTTACCTTTTGATTTATACCTTCACCATATTTCTATGAGAAAATGGAGAGCAGGAATCTGGATAAATGTGAAATGCAATGCTAATCGCCTAATGTAGAGTATTGTTCAAAAATAATACCCAAACGCCCCACTCCAGTGCCGACAATTTATGAAAAATTCTCAATACGTTCGATTGAGTGAGGGTGATGAGAGATAAGTAGCAAAGGAAAGGTATATTTCTTCAATTTCAAGATTTAAAGTATCCTCTTTACCTGAGAGGCAAGAAAATACATTGAGTTAGAATTTCGCCAAGTGTATGAAATAGAAATGAATTTTGAACCAGGGAGTTAAACTGAAACCTACAACGTAAGAAATAAAAATATTTAGATTTTTGTTTCAGTTTTAATCTGATTTAATTAACAAATCTAATTCAAGCTGGAAAAATATTTTTTTTCACGACATGCGGAGAAAACACAATTTTCTTCTCGTGAAATAGTGAGGAAAGTAGGTTTTCCCTCTCTAGAGAGGAAAGTGAGCAGTGTTACCACCAGTGTTATTTTACGATGAAATATTTTTAAAAATGTAAGTAAATTTATTATTTTATTGGAAATTCTGATTTTATAGTGATAAACTATAAACTATTATTTTACAATTATTATGTTTTATACTTTCTTTTTCTACTATTTCACGATTTTACAACTTAAATTTAATTTGGCATATTGGCTGCATTTCGTTGTTTTCAAACGTTATTCTGACAGATGGCAGTTATAACCTAACTTCTAGTTATGATTTTCTTCTACATTTACAATGTTTTTAAATATGTCGTGAAAAAAATGTTGTGTCTAACACGAGAGGAAAGCTCTTTTTCCACTCTTGCTCGATTGCCTCACTCGCTTCGCTCGTGACACAAACTTCGAGCTCGAGTGGGAAAAAGAAGCGCTTTCCTCTCTAGTTGGACAAATAACTATTGACTTTTATGTTTTATTAAAAAATAAAACAAAATAGCATATTATAATGTATTAAAAATTATTGAAATATTTATAGGTATAAAATAAATTTTAACTTGGTGTAGCTCGCGTAATCATTGTCTAAAAAGTGTTCCATATCATAAAATTGAAAAATGCTACACAGTCCTTACAATAAATTGTTATTTGAATGAACCGTTCTAAAATTAGCAACAATCATTTATAATATTTTTATGTTTTATTAAATACATAGAGTGAAAACAACGACCTTACATAGTCTAGACACAGTATGCAGGCCAAAGTGTAGGCATGGAGATGAAGCCAACATCATGTAGACAAGGGGTGCGCGGGCGGGGTTGAGTTTCCCCCATGACTCTTATTGCGGGTTGCATAAGATATAAGTTTTGATAAATGACTTTTAAATAATACCTATTAAAATCTATGAAAATGCTACATACATACGTGCTCCTTCTGTTATTGCTTAATATAATTTACAAATTGCTTCTATTATTTATATTTCTTAAGATAAATGCATCTTTTAGAATTGTAAACGTCAGTCTGACAGATGTAGTCATTTGTTGAACGTTTATTGTATAATTTGCTAAAAAGTGTGTAAAGTAGGCAACGTGCAATGATCCTTATGGGGGAAACTTTTCCCTCCCCCGCCAGCACATGATGACTTCCATAAATTCCGAGTATACTTTGTCTAGATTATATATGGTCGAAGAGTGAAAATGACAAAATAACAAAAAAGAACAATAATTATACCTATTGTTTCACATTTTTGTCATTTCCATAGCACTCCATGCATTTAATAAATCTTAAAAATATTATAAACTATTGTTGCTAACTTTAAAACGGTTTATTCAAATACCAATTTTATTGATATGACGTGTAGCATTTTTCAAAAGCTCTCATTTGATACGTCACAAAGGGTATATTGCCATTTAAGATTTTAAAATTGAGTGGTGGGGGCGAGATGTGTGATTTAAAAAAACAAAAATATTAGTAAAATGTGTCCCTCTAGATGTTAAAACATATAGCGCAAATCGGGTATGCCTATCACAATCCGTTTCCAAGTTATTAAGGGTGGATCGTCTTAAGCGCGCCAACCTGTATAAGTACCTTATTACAAACAATAGATGGCGTTATTGACAGTTGGTAGCCATGTATGTTAACAAAATTATTATAGTACTATTGAAATGAATAGGCAGTTACGCGAACAATAATTTTGATCTGAGAGAAAGATGTATAGATCAAAGAAAGAGAAAACTTATCTATCTAATTTTCTCATACTGATGCTTGCATCCCTTAGTGAATAATTTGTATTGATAGTTGTACTGCGTTCTGTTTGTCGTTGTTGTTACTTATACAATACATATATTATTATGGTGTGAAATGCAATATAGTAAGCGATACTAGATCAAATTGTGTAATATACAGGATGATTGTCGTAAGTCCGGCACTACAAATATTTCGTTTATTTCAAGAGATACAGAAAATGTTTATAAGCAAAGTTAAACTAGATAAAGAGGCTCGTAAGATGGTCACAATAAAAACTTTGTGTCATTTCCGGTTGAAAATGGGTACAACTTGTAATAAAGCATAAGGAAACGGTAATGTCATACTATTTATCATATTTATCATAGTATCATAGTTTTACTCCAACCATTTTAAAATGGCAGCGAATTTTCTTCAAAATACTATTTAGTAATAAAAATCCATTAAGAATAAAACATGGCAAACTATGAAAATCATGTTGCATTTTCCTGTGTCTAGAATTTTATTTTCTGGTGTTGAACCCATTCTTACCTTTGCGCTGCCATGTTCGTCCAGCAAAATATTTTCTAATTTTAAATCTCGGTGGCAAATCTTGTGTTTATGGCAATAGTAGACAGCTGTGGCTATTTGTCTAAATATTCTTCTTGCTTCGTCTTCTGTCAGGACTTTTCTTTCAGATAAATAATCGTATAATTCGCCACCAGCCGCGTATTCCATTACTAACACCATTTTCTCTCGATTTTCGAACACTAAAATGAAAGAGGAATATATTATTTCAATAATTTAATAAAATTTAATTAAAGAGCTTAAAATAGAATGGGGTTGTTCCAAAAAAAAGTTGATGATTTATTGCATAGATAAAATACATATATGGGTCAATTTATAAGTATTGGAATAAAAATTATTTATAAAGCTTGCACTTTTCATTCATAATTTTGTTTGTTATTAAAGTATCGCGGGTCTATTGCTATGACGTATTTGATTCATACGCACAAGTTTTATTAGAATTAAAATTAAAAATGCAAATATCTAGTATTATAGGACTGATTATAGGTTATTCTGTTATTCAACAAAAAATTAAAAATGCATCATCGTAAAAATGTATTTAATAATGCTGAAAACTAATATTTCCCTTAAAATCACAACATCCAATTTTTTATGATTATATGATGACGTCGAAGTTAAATTAAAATTAATGTATCTATTGTATTTTGTCTTAATATGCAAAATTTTTACTCATTATTATCATTAAAAACAAATTGATTTCCGTCTTGTATTGATATTCTGGGAAATAATAGTATATTATATATTAAAGGACTAAAGTGCATGATTTAATCCTGAGGGTGAAGTTTATTAATAACTAATCACCCGTAATCACCAGAGGGATTAAAGATACTGTAGTCCTGTGGTATATACACTATTTTTTGCACTTCATCCTCAAACGAATGCAAAATAGTTTAAAAGAGTACACATTTTGCAATTTTGACAGTAAACTTTATGACAAATATTTATATCGTTACCATAGATACTCTGTAACAAATAGCACGTATTTACTTAACAACGGGATTAATTAATTCAATTCCTTGACAACGGGATTAATTAATTCAATTCCTTGACAACGGGATTAAATATGAAAAATAAAAAAAGAGTTTTAGTCCCGGAAGTGCAACATAATTATTTTCATACCAAAACATGTAATATTCGCATACGAATAAGCGATTCGAGTGACTAACACCCACTCGAACATATGATAAATTAAAAGTTATATGGAAACTATGGAAACCGAATGAAGTTCGTATGAATTCGAGAATTGGCTCCCTGTAATATTATTTTACTCCGTGGATACGACCGTGCATAAAGAATATAACTCACCTTCGTATATGTGAATAATGTTAGGATGCTGTACACTGCTCATGATTTGAATCTCGCGCCGAATTCTCACCAAGTCCGCCTCTGTTTCTATTTTGCATTTTTTTATAGTTTTGATGGCAACTTCTTGGCCTGTTTCTTTATTTATACCTAATTGAACTTTACCATAAGTACCTTGTCCAAGTTTCTTGATTATATCAAATCTGGAACAATTGTTTTAAATATCAAAACAAAAGATAAGAGCTGGCTTCTGATTGGTGGTAGAGACCGGGTCTTGACCAATAAGGGAGCTTATTTATTTTTGACAACAGCTGTCATTTATAAAACATAGGTTAATTTAAATCGGGAAAAAATAATAAAACAAACAAACACATTGATTATTTATAGCTGAAACCATTATATTAAGCAGAAATTTTGCAGATCTTATGAGAATGATACAAAATAAACTCAGAATAAAATGAGGTTAATTTAATTACCAAATAAAAACTACATACCTTTGCTTTAATTTTCTTCTGTGATTATGTAAAGTAACTCCTCCAGTATTTTCTATACCCCCCATAATATTATTTATACTTGATTCACAGACAACCATTGTTTACCTACAAATAACCACAATTTAATCATAATATAAACCATATGAACCATCAAATAATCGCTATTGATTTCAGTTTTATTATTACCGGTATTGTCTTATTTGTACCGATTTAAAAACACAATTGTCAAATATTAAATCAACATGATCTAATTTTAAAGAGGCGTTAACTTGTCGAGCAATGTTGCCATATGAGTTCGACGATCTTCTTTTTTTTTAGACCACGTATTGTTGTTCATTTATTTTAAGACTATATATTTAGCGCGAAAATTTTATCATTTAAACAGAATAAACAAGATTTTAGTGAATCATATATTTATGTATATGAATAAATGTGTGTAATATTATAAATGAACCATGAAGGGTTAATTTTATGGGTAAAACTGGCAACATTGAATAAAATACGCCTGTATTACATACGCCCAGAACTACAAGACAGCCCAATGCCAAAATAACTTAGCAAAAATTTCTTTGCCCGTGTAAGGAACGAGATATTAGCTTTTGGTATAACTTTCACATTTACACCAGCTTGAAAATTGGCTAAAAATAATTACATAACGGTTTTAGAAGCACAATAATGCAAATGAAACAGTCAAACCTTATGTAATTATAAATATATTACAAATATTGTCTATAAATATGGGTAATTAACTACTTGCAAAATACCTTTGTATATTCTCAATCGATCACAACACAATTCGTTAATTTATTAAACTGCACAATAAAATAAACACACCACATGAAATACTTTCTACATTCCTTTAAATCAGAATGTAATTGCTATTTTACAACGCAAAGCTACCGAAACGCCGCCATTTTACCCGTTTAAAAATAGAAAGAAAAGTACGTAGTTTAAAATCGTAGGCGTACCACGAACAATAATTGTACCACATATTCAAATATTACATATTTTCATTCTTTAAGCAATAAATCCAAAAATTTGTTCATGATTAAAAAATTGTTGAAATTTGTTTACCTGCATTTACAGATTCATTCGCACGAAAATTCAAATCTAGAATTTTAGATGACAACATAAGAAGATATAAATCTAGAAAAGTTTTAGTCAAACCAAATATTATGTGGGACTCAAGAATGATATTGGGTTGTTCATTTATTTAGTTCTTTTCAACCTAATATTTTGTATCCCCCTTGTGTTGAAGAGACAAACTAAATTTTCTAGATTTTTATATACGTACAAATTTTCTAGGTTTGAACCTTCTTGCTTGTGCTCTTGTGCATGTATTTTTCTGTGTGAATATTCTAGAATTTTATTTTATTATCCCTCGGTTAACAAAATATGGATTAATTATTCTGCTAAATATCATCATTTTAAATAAACAGGTGTCCGTTTTTCGAGCCCCACCATTTGGATCTATGTGTGTGTGTCTTTTGTGTGTCCGTGTGTGAACTGGATGGGGCTCGAAAATCGGACACCTGTATAGAAATATAGATTTGTATTTAATTTTAAAATAAAATTATGGTTTTGTTTTAATATATAACGTGGATGAGGCGAAAAAACTGTATATAGTCCAGTCAAATTAGAGTTTCACCTCGGAATGAGAGATAATAAGCTGGAAACTCGTATACACCTTCATTTTGGCTAAACTAAAATTTCACTATATTCTCTCGGAGAAAAACTTAAAATTTCAGGTCAACAAAGTACTTTAAACCATTTTTGAAATAATGTACTTTATAGAAAAAAGTCTCAGGAATTCAATGCTGAAAACCGAAAGTTGATATCTTGATTCATTCAGAAATTAGAGCTGATTAAACACAATAATTAAAGAAAATACAAAAAAATAATTTTTTTTTTGTTTAAATTTTGGCTAAACTAGGACCTCCAAAATTTTAAAAATTGTACTGTAGATTGAAAATAGTCTTAAGAATTGAATGCTTCAGACCGGAAGTCAATATTTTAATGTGTTGAAAAGTTACAGTCGTTTTTGTATATTATGACATAAAGTAATGCCATAATTAAATTTTTTAAAAGCGTTCCTTTTTCTTTCGGCCGTAACTTTTGAACTATTGATCGGAGAATTTTTTTTTAATACCAAAGTTGTAGGAAATTTTATTCTCTACAATTTTTATAATAGATTAACATCATTAGAGCCATAGAAATCTAGATAATCTCGAAAAACCGAGTTTTCTGACCTTTGACCTCGAATAACTTACGACGCAGACACGAGATTTTATGAGACTTTTGAGACAACTTCTAGAACGCAAAAATGAAGGTGTATACGAGTTTCCAGCTTATTATCTCTCATTCCGAGGTTGAGCCCATTTTTTTGCTAAAATGACTGGACTAATATCAGAGTTCAAAACAGGAATAAAATATGGTTTATGTCAACCCCGTTACGAGGGGAATGGCGCAATATAATTTCTATAATTTATTCTGACGCTTTATATTTTTAAATTTAAAATGTTAGGCGGTTGCATAGTCAAATTATGGGTTTCGATGAACAGTCTATATTACTTTAGTAAACAAAGAATTAAATTATAATCTAAATAAATTAATTAAACTCTTTTTGTAGTTTTAACCCAGAAAATTAAATTTGGTGTTGACACCAGTCGTCAAAATTGCGATTTTTACTTCACCGACCTGTGTAATAGGGGGAAGTATATTTTGTTATCGTGATTTTTGACAGTTCGAGATTTTGATGAATCTTCACGATTAACTCTACTGAATCAAAAAATCATGATTAAAAAGTCGGCCTGGATGTTGGATAACTTAAATACGCGATGACACTTTGGACTGAAATTTTATATTTAAGATCTTGAGCCAAAATCTGACTTCAAGTTCGTTAATGAGCTTTATTCAACCAGTGGTACCAACTTTATAAACATTATTTTTTTATTTTTTTCAAAATACTATCGTGTGTGGTATCAAATTAATGCTCTCGGGAAATGAATTCTAGTAGAAAAACAAAAATAACATTTAAACGATCATCAAGTGGTACCAACTTTATAAACGGAAATTTTTTATTTTTATTAAAATTTGATTAAAATACTATCGTGTGTGGTATCAAATTAAGCTCTCAGGAAAAGAATTCTAATAGAAAAATAAAAATAAGTTTTAAACGATCGTCAATTTTTTTAAATTAATTGGAGTTTGGTATCAATTTAAAGCTCTCGGGGAGATAAGTTTAGTAAAAATGACATTTATACGATTTTCAATTGTTTCTCCAAAAATGATTCAATTTTTTTCAAGTATATTATCAAATTAAATAATCAAAAACAACATTTAAACGATGGTCAATTGTTTTTTCACATGTTATTCAAATGATGCCAAAGTTGGTATCTTATCTACCACTACTTAAATAGTTCGGGAAAAAAGATAAATTTATTTGAATTTTGCTAAATAAAGCATAAAATAAAAGCCTTTATGAAAGCAAGTTACTAAAACTTATATACAGTCGGGGAAGTACTGTGGTGGCCATAGCAGATTTTTTAAAATGATATCTCTATTGGGCTCTTGGCTTAATTTTTTAAATTTGATTCAATTATACTGTAAAAACTTGCATTTAATTACGAAGAAATTTTTGCACAAATTAATTGTTGCTTTTTAGTGTTCGTATAATTTTTTTTTTTAAATATACGACTGCAGCTCAGTAGAGTTGTTTTATCTTTCATTTAAAATAAAAATTGGACAAATAAGGAATTTTGTAAAATATATTAAGATTGTAATAATCTGAAGTGCACTAAAAAGATAAAATTAAATAGAACTTAGGACGTTCTGCAAATATATGAAATTTCAGTTCTTGTCCAGATTATTCAAGAATGTAATACGAGCGCATTTAACCACGGATTTCTCTTTTAAGTTTCTTTGAAATAATTTTAAATGTGGATGAGGCAAAAGAAGTGTGTCAGGATTGAGAAAGGTTCAAGACGCAATATTCTGTGAATTCTTTCTAAGGGAACAAACAACGGAGCTTTATTTATTCTGACATTTTATGTACACGACATGACATATTTACATAAACTGATTATTTCACAACAAAAACACAAAACTTATTGTACCTAACAAAGAAGCTTTATTGTCGAATTAAAACCCAGAATAGGTGTATATATATATAACGAACTTTTATTTTATTTGTAACATTTATACTGTACTATGTACATTAAAATACTTTGCGTGTAAATGTAGACATTTATATTACACATAATAAACCTTTCACCATTTAAAAACAAACGCGGGACGATGTTGCGACATTTCAACGCGGAAATAATCATTAATACTGCTTCTAAATCATTAGATATTTCATATCTGAGCGAAATGAGCAAAAACAAGCGAATATACTTGAGAAACACAATAATAATTAGTTAAATCACTGTTCCAGTAGTTCAATATGAAATAAATCAGTAAGTTATAAGTGATTCGGAACACAATTCATTACTGTACGATTAAAAAATAAAATATAAATGTAAATTAATTCAACATGTTTTGCAATATGTTATATAACAGTGAACTGACGTTTTTCAATGAATAATATTTGACACTTAAAATCAATTAATATAGGAACTCAATATATTGTTTCAAGTAACATGAATCAAATCAGTAGGTTCTGATTGATTCAAAACGAAAATTGCTTTATTAATGTCGATGTTATGTACCAAATTTTGTGTTTTCTTACAAATCAGTAAACAAATACAGATGTTTTATAACTTTGAGTACATACGTTAAGGATATACCTACAGTTTGATATGCTGATTACTGATTAAAAATGTTCAAAAATTCCAAAATAGAGGATTTTACTCGAAACGACTGAAAGTATAACTACGCGGACAAGCTAATCAGAATTTGTAACATCTGCTTAGTACAAGCACAGCCCAAAATTTGTGAAGTCTGTTATATGGCAATATTCACAACACCAAATTTCAGTGATGTGAACGCAAGTACACATTGCAATATGATGATAGATTTCACAAATTTCGAGCTGTGAATGCAGCTTTAATCACGCAAATCAGTAAGGAAATTATAACCTTATTTTTTAATTTCTGATAATTTCTTTTTGAGTCGTAATCAGCATATCAAATTATATGTGCCATTATCGTATAGTACTCGATGTTATGAAATGCCCTGTATAAATATACTGTTTCAAGAAAACCGAACCAAATTAGTAAATTCAAACAGATTCCGTAACAATAATTCGCGATAAATCTCGATTTTGGAGAAAAATAAATGGGAGTGTTGCCGTCAAGTACCGCGTATCCAAAAACAATATTTACAATCTGATACTGAAATAACAATCTGGAATGTGCGAAAACATAATAAATAACGCTGAGAATTAACCAATTAAAATCAAAACTACTCTCCTACATGTTTCATGATTATAAATGCTACATACATAACAACCTAACCTAACAAACTCAATGGCGAGAATCCCTGGGATAGAATTCGGCGAGGGTTGACGCCGGGATACGCTTCAACATCTCCTTGGGGAAGATTCGAAGAAGTTGCCAACCAATGTCCAGAGACTCGAACACTGTGCGGTTCTCGTAGTTGCCCTGCGTTATGAAGTTCTTCTCGAACTTTGTCAGGAACTCGAGGTAAAGGAGATCATCGGGTGTTAAGGCTTCTTCGCCGACGACGGCTTTCATTGCTTGGACGTCTTTGCCGATGGCGTAGCACGCGTACTAAAAATATTCATAAGTAATATTATATTATTTTGATGGTAAACCATTCAACAGGATTTGCTCCCAATTACAGAATGGTAGATGTTAATATAGTGATATCCAACCACTTCGACCGATTCATCTTGGTGCAGTCAGAATTTCAATCCGTGCGACGGTCTTTGAAATTCATAGCGACAACGGAGATATTCTACTACATTTAAGGAGCGTTTCATAATCGCTCGAGAACGGTAACGAGAACCAGAACAGAAAGTAAACGGGAATGGAAATAAAAAACGTTATGAAATTCACAATAGCAACGTTTATCTATTACAAGTAACAAATTATAGAATATAAATTTTTTTTAAGTATGTAGTTGTCATTAAATAGATCCCGATTGTTATTAAAATTCAATTACACAAATTTGACAATCGTCCAAAATGTCAAACTGAAATGATTCTATTGGGTGAAATTCTCGTTACTGTTCTCGAGCGATTGTGAAGCGCCTCGAAGACGATCAACTGGTCAGGGGCCCGATTCTCATGTCTTCGCATTCGTCATAGTTACTCGCATCGCAGACGAATGCGAATGAAATTTACAAAATCGTATTCTGAACTGTTCGCTTCGAGACGTATACGCGTTGTTATGTTCGCATTCGAAGCGAATGCCTCGGACCACTCGTGACGAGTGCTTTAGCATTCGTATTCAAATTTTTCATTTGTTACTACTAATTTTTAAGTGTCAAGTGTGACACATTTATTTAATATAAACTCAAATTAAAGAAAACCGTTAAATTAAGTAGAAAATGGATAAATTATTTCACTTTTATTTAATAAAATAATACAAATCCTACAAAATACATTAGATGTAGTTGAGAACCGAAATGACAATATTCGTTAGATAGATTATGTCAATGAATTTCATGAAAATAAATATGAGATTGTTTGGAGTAGAAAAAGTATTGTTTGAGAACAGTCAATACGCTTATGTTTAGACATTTAGCTTTAACCCTGGGTATACCGGAATTTAAACAATCAAGAAATACCAACCGGGCCTCAGAGGCCCGTATGTGTTTTATTTGTGTAAAGAGTGCAAATTCGGGTTTTAAAATTTTTTAATTAACTAAATATTTATTATTTTTATAAATAACCATTTATAAATGTATCATTATGCTATCTTATTAGGATGAACCAAAATGTAAATGCATTAAATTCTATTTAACCCTGGGTATACCGGAATTTAAACAATCAAGAAATACCAACCGGGCCTCAGAGGCCCGTATGTGTTTTATTTGTGTAAAGAGTGCAAATTCGGGTTTTAAAATTTTTTAATTAACTAAATATTTATTATTTTTATAAATAACCATTTATAAATGTATCATTATGCTATCTTATTAGGATGAACCAAAATGTAAATGCATTAAATTCTATTTAAAACTTACCGGGCCTAGCAGGCCCTGTGTGGTAGTTCTCGTGAATATTACTGCTACCCCCAGTAAAGACAAATTCTAATTGTTTTAATAATAAAGTAATGTACAAAAACACTAAACTTAAAATGTCATGGATTACAAAGGTACAGATATAAAAAATAAATATACTTTCATGTACTTGAAACTTGAAACGGGCCTCACAGGCCCGCGCGGTATACGCAGGGTTAATCAAAGATAAAATCGAATAAACACATTGAGATGTCGGTATATTAAGATGCGTTTTCATTCACGCGGTTGATCGCCGCGGATGGTAGCTCCGGACGACTATAGAGAACTACTTTAAGTTAATAAATAATAATTCAATATACCTATAATAAAACCTGATGGTGTATTAGTTACTACTATTATTATTGATTAGGTACTTTACGATTTTACGCGCAGGCATGTTACCGTTACCAGTTGAACGTAAGTCTGTACATTAAAAATCGCAAATATACTATTATAGGTACGCTGTTTGGATTTCGTTCTTTTAAATTGTCATTTTTGCACCTGATATAGGTGCTACATAAAATTTCCTAATTTTCTTGCTATATTTGCATTTGCTGAGCATCCCTTGCTGAAATATTTGAAATAAATTTATAAAATTATACTAATGTATTATTTAGATTCTTTACAATTTTTAAACTATTTAACATAAAAAGTATGGTTCTTATGTCACTTTTCATTTAAAATTATTTCTGTCAAAATCAACTCTGAAATTAGCCGCACTCGTAATTACAGTGTTGTCAATAATGACCATTCGCGTAGTAAGAAGGCGAATGCGAGGGGTTGCTAAGAATTCGATTTTTGTTTACATTCGAGACGTATTCGTAATGAAGCCATTCGCGTTGTCACGTATGCGTGTGAACGCGAATGAAGTTGAGAATCGGGCCCCTGCTTGATTTAATTGCAAGATGTATTACAATTTTAACGAATGCTTACACACTGCCAGGCGAAAGACTTGAACCACAGAACTCAGGGTTCATATGCGTAAGGTAACTACAGTCAAAGTGCTCTAAGAATGGCATTCCAATCATTCAAATTTATGAATTAAGTTCAAACCAATGTGCAATGCAAACACATATTTAATGTACCAGTCATACTTTTTAAATAAACTTTGCAACATACACAATACGTGACGTGTGTGAAATCTTTATTCAGGCAGTTATTTTGCCAACTATGTTTACTTTCGTACGATTTCTAATTGTGCGCATATTTCGTAAATGTCAAACTGAATTTGTGTTTTTTTACGGCATGTAATGTAATAATATACGTATATTTTTAATAAAGAATAAATCAAATGATAAACATACACACACTCACATACAGACATCCTCGTGAAAATAGTCAAAATAGGTTCTAGGGGTACTGAAACGTGCTTATTTTTTCACGATCCCTATACCTCCCTTTTAGGCGGGAGGAAAAAAAATAATTTCGAAAAACACAAATAAATAGCAATTATTATATTTCGAGTTTTGCATGTTGAAATATAAAAAAATTAAACCTTGTTCACACAAAAGACAATAAAAAACATGTGACGTAATAGCTCATTATCAACACGTAACAGATGAAAACTATAAAAAAATGACCGCCAAAATATGAAATAATTATAGAAAACACAAAAAATTTCTTCCCGAAATATAAAAATATGTCCCGTTATAATACTAAAAATCATAAATATATTTACCAGCTGATTAGAGACATCAGAATGATCCTTTCTGGTCATGCCCTCGCCAATGGCCGACTTCATCAAACGCGACAAAGAGGGCAGCACATTCACCGGTGGGTAAATCTGCCTATTATGCAACTGCCTGTCAACGTAGATTTGTCCCTCTGTGATGTAGCCAGTCAAATCGGGAATGGGATGAGTAATATCATCGTTAGGCATAGTCAAGATAGGAATCTGTGTGATTGAACCATTTCTTCCTTCTACACGACCAGCGCGTTCGTAAATCGTCGCCAAATCCGTGTACATGTACCCGGGGAAACCTCTTCTACCGGGAACTTCTTCACGGGCTGCCGAAACCTCACGTAGAGCCTCTGCGTACGAAGACATATCTGTCAAAATTACCAAAACGTGCTTTTCACATTGGTACGCCAAGAACTCAGCTGCTGTTAACGCCAAGCGAGGAGTAATAATTCTTTCGATTGTCGGATCGTTAGCCAGATTCAAAAACAAGCAGACGTTCTCCATAGAACCGTTCTCTTCGAAATCTTGCTTGAAGAACCGAGCAGTCTCCATGTTGACACCCATAGCGGCGAACACAATAGCAAAGTTATCTTCATGATCGTCCAAGACCGATTTGCCAGGTATTTTGACCAAACCAGCCTGTCGGCAAATTTGAGCGGCGATTTCGTTGTGTGGCAAACCAGCCGCAGAAAAAATAGGAATTTTTTGACCACGAGCGATCGAGTTCATAACATCTATAGCGCTGATTCCAGTTTGGATCATCTCTTCCGGGTAGATACGCGACCAGGGGTTGATCGGTTGACCCTGAATGTCCAAGAAGTCTTCCGCGAGAATTGGCGGCCCCTTGTCGATCGGTTTTCCCGATCCGTTGAAGACGCGGCCCAACATGTCTTCCGACACCGGCGTGCGGAGAATGTCTCCCGTGAATTCGCATAATGTGTTCTTTGCGTCTATTCCCGATGTGCCCTCGAATACTTGGACCACGGCTTTCGAGCCGCTCACTTCCAGAACTTGGCCGGAACGAATTGTTCCGTCCGCCAATTTCAGCTGCACGATTTCGGCGTATTTAGGGAATTTCACATCGTCGAGGATTACCAACGGGCCGTTTACTCCCGAGACGGTTTTATAAGCTAAAATAATTGTTTGTAAGCTAGGTTTTATAAATATAACTTGGATTTTAAGTCAGAATCATATGCCAAACAGGAGTGCAAGGAGGAGTGGCAAATCATATGTCAAGTCACATGACACTTCTAATAAACAGCAATTTACTTTATAATAACGCCATATAAATCAAATAAAACAATTATAAATAGTTTATCGTCGTTTTAATGTAAATGACACAAAAATATTGCAACCCCTGTGCGCTAGTGCCCTAATTACTTGACACATAATTGATCTCGGTCTTGTGATGCTATTGATTATACACATCACATAAGAGTTTGAATACTTACTGAGCCTCGGTTGCGAGATGAAATCTCTTGAAACAGCTAGAACATGTTCTTTAAACGCTGCTTTAGCGTTAATCGAGTTTGGATAAGCCATTTTGTCCTACAGACCCTCTTCAAACGATCACACTATCACCATAGATACACAAACGGAACGAGTCGAAAACGAAATCAGGCTTCGATACAAGCAAGACGACAGCTGATTATGGGAAATTCACGTGCAATCACGTGACACGAACAGTATACAAAAACGCCTGAAAATAGGTTTATTTCTTCATAAAAATATTAATTAATTGTTGCTGTATATTTAAAACATAACTTTGTAGCTATAAATTACAGGTATTTACAAAAATATGCAATTAATAAATGTTTATACCAGTGGCGTACCATAAAATTTTTGACTTGAAACAAAAACGCAAAACTTAATAATTAAATTCTAATAATAATTTAATTTGTTATAACAATTAATGAGCTATAAACTGAAATATCAAGTATATTTCATAAACTGAAATATACTTGATTTTATTAAATATTTTGGTTGGAAATATAGTAATTATTTAATAAAATGTAGATACTGTTTCTGAGCTATACAGGCACAGGGTGGTGACTTGGCCAACGCAGCATAGCGATTACAATGTTAATTTTTGAATGTGCATTTATTTGCTCCCCTAATTATTTTAGACTTAAAGTTCTTATAGGTTTTTTGTAGAGAAAAAAATACTGAATCCGAATATATTTTTGTTTTCAAATTTTGAAATTCCAGAACCATAATAATCAACATTTTAAATAATTGTATTTTTACAAAAATCACTGAGGCCATGGAATTATTAAAACAAACAAGGCATTTATATATATATATATATATATATATATATATATATATATATATATATATATATATATATATATATATATATATATATATCTTCTTATGTTATAAAAGGTGTCCTATGCCCTGTTCACACGTTGCTACTTTGAAGACACATTCGTGCTACTGTAGCAAGAAAAAATCTGAGTCGCTTGTCAAATAGCAGCGCTGCTAATTTGTAGCATCAAAGTATCAAGAACTACTCGTTGATAATTTCACATCGTTAATCGTTGTGTGTGTAGACAGCGATTTTTTGCGGTAATTGTTTCGATTTGAATTTCTTTTCATGCTACAGTAGCACGTATGCGTCTTCAAAGTAGCAACGTGTGAACAGGGCACTATGCCTAAAAACATTAATTTAATTAATTTCGAAATTTAGGCATACGACACCTTTTATAACATAAGAAGAAGCAAAAATACACACAACAGAATAATAAAATATAGGGTGTTCCATTTGAAAATGACGAGTTATAGCCATTTGAAATTGAATAAATTTATTCTCTGTACTGAACACCCTGTATAATAGCATTTAGAAAAAGTTATGTCAGAACAAAGAGTATAGTTACAGTTGTACAGAAAAAAAAATCATAATTTTTACTATTAAAATAACTTCAGTACGCCTTTATAAAACAATACGTGTATTCGGCTTTTTTTAGAGAAAAAATTGAATAACTTGGCAACGCCGCGGAAAACTAAAATGAAATTTATATGTTCATATAGGTAAATAAAATACAATTCAAAATATATAAAAATATATAGGGCGTTTCATTTAAAAAATCTGACGTGGACACCACATGACTTCCTTGTACGCCTTGTGTGTTCATACTTTTCTTAATAACTAAAATGTAAAATAATATTAAAAATTCTTTTAACTTATTATACTAGTATACTCACAAATATATTTTAGTCATTTTATTTAAACTGCAGAAGAAGATATAAAGCATATTTTACTATTGTCACTGTCATGTCATAATCATTTAAATTTTACGTAGTAACAAATGTTAATCGATCATGGACTACAAGATACCGAAATACTATAAATTATAAATATATACTTTAATTATTTTTAAATGATAGCAGATACAAAAATATTTATAAAATACCGATTGTAGGTAATAATCACATAATCTTTCATTTAAAATAAAAAAAATTGTCTAAAATTAAATATTTATCGAAATATTTTTAAAAAGTACTACTTCCGGTTTGTAGACTGAAACCAAAAATAGGAGGTGCACAACTAGATGCTATAACAGTCCTAAATACAAAATTTCAACTTTCTACGTCTAACCGTATTTGAGTTATGCGATACACATACGTCCGTCCGTACGTACGTACGTACGTACATACGTACGTACGTACAGACGTCACGTCGAAACTAGTCATAATGGATTCAGAAAAGGTCAAAACGGATATTTCCGTCAAAATCTGAGAACCGAAATTTTTCGCGATTACAATACTTCCTTACTTCGTACAAGGAAGTAAAAAGACGAACAATTATTGCCAAGTCGTTATGCAACACCCTGTATATGTGAAAATAATTTTAAGTTATGCTCCTTGAGTAGACGAAAAATTCTGTTAATAAATTTGTGCTGTATTTTTAACGACAAGGGAGATATCGACGACGGGCATTTCGATGACTCACCCTGTATATATATATATATATATATATATATATATATATATATATATATATATATATATATATATATATATATATAAAGGTTGGTGGAGTTGAAATGCGAACATAGGGAAATATAATGACAATGGAGTTATCATGCTAGGCATCTTGATATACGTGGAATAAGTACTGTCAATGTCAAAGTAGCTGTCATATTAATTGAAATTTTTATTTTCATTAAAATATTTTCTTTGCATAATAATGTATGTGTACGAGCAGAACGAGAAAGTTTACATGCACTTTTAGATTTTATTATTATTTCTGTTATTGATTACTCTTTTTGCCACACAAATTCACATTACTTCGTTTTGTGACACTACTACAAAATATATCAAGATACCTGCCATTAAAGTTCGATTGTCATGTATGTTCCCTATGTTCGCATTTCAACTCCACCAACCTGTATATATATATACAGGGTGTCTGTTTTTAAATGAACCAGCATTTATCTCGCTTATTTGTTGAGTTAGCGTTTTTTGTCAAATACATGATTTATACAGTATCATGTGTAGTAAATGATAGCGGATGTGAATCCTTGGTATCATTTCCGGTTTTTGAGGAAGTCATAGCAACTTTCAAATTTTAAATGGAACATTGTATTTTTTATTACGAATTTGAAAAGTACATTAAATTTGCTTTACGGTGGTATAAAAAAGTTATATGTTGTATTATTAAAATATTAAATTACGGGCACTTAAATTATGCACCTAAGAACGCTGAAATAAGTAAGCCTTGCCGCGAAACAAAAACAATAGTTGATTTTCTGCTCCTCCGCCAAGAATCTTTTGAGCCACATTTGTTTTTGTTTCTATACAATCTTCTATACATCCCTCTGCAACAGTGTTTGAACGCCAGCCTCCGTGTCTCTTCAAACTTAGAATGTCTGCTCCAGACGCCACTAAAACTGAGGCAGAATATCTTCGAAATGTATGGCCAGTATAGCTTCCACAATCTGACAGTTGAAGATATTCCGCAATTAATCGTGGTATCTTCGCAAATTGGTTAATAAATACCAACTGGTTGCACAGTACATTTACCATTCCTATACTGCAGAAACAAACGTCTATGGGCCACTTTCTTAGGACGAAGTGCTGTATACTTCTTGTATATTTCTATTAAATTTAAGCCATTGTCTATATTGCCAATTACAGTGAAAGTACGGGGCTGATATGTTTTTGTATCTGGTATTCTTATTATAATTAAAAAATCTTTCTCTTCAATATTGTCCAGAGTCAGTTTAGCCAGTTCTTCTCTGCGGCAGGCTCCAGCCAATCCTATTATCAAAGTTACCTTGTGTAGCAAATGCTTGTCATCTGGTGTTTCCATTCAAAATTTATTTACGTCAGCTCTACAAAAAAAATTTGATTTTTTCGGTCTATATCCAGTATTTTTTCTTTTTAAAAACGATTTTAATTTGTGATACTCGGATATATCAACATTATCTTTCAACTTCAATGTTAATTTTAACATAGAATAAATAGACCATAAAGTGGAAACTTTCATAGTGCTGGATTTTTCTGAAAAATAAGCTAGTATTGCATTTTCTGTGAATTTTTTAACACCCTTCTCCTTGCACCAGTCCATAAAATATTGGTATTGTTTATTATAAATAGCTCTTGATTTTTCAGGAAGCAAATTGCTGCTAACATCATTTGCTTGTTGTCTTATATTTGGCGGCGTACACTGTACATCACTATCACTATTAGTACTTTCATCTAAATCACACATTTTTTCTAAAAATGACAATTATTTGTTGATAACAGTTGATAAACAGCGATATCACTTTATTTTGATTGTTTTTTGTCATATAAACAGTGATCAAATGTAATGTGATTACTTTAATCAAAATTCAAATTTATCATCATTTAATTTATATAAGCGACGTTCACCCACGTGACATGACGTAACATGTCACGTGTTCTGAGGGCCCGCTGTCACGACTGTGATTGGTCATCGAAATTTGGGAGTTTTCTTAGGCGGCTTTTGAAACGTTTACATTTAGGGTGGGCGCACACTTATCTAGCAAAACTGCTTTAAGCAGAAACGTTTTTGCCTAAACATGCTTAAACATGTTTTTCTATTATTTAAGATAGGGATACCGCACACATATCTAGCACGATTACAAAAGCGCTGTACAACATATTTAAGCAAATTGAAGCAAGATTGAGCGAAAAAGCAAAAACGCTCTAATAATCCAAGCAACAGGGAGTTTATAACAGGCTTACCTGGAAATAATTAAAGAAGTTTTGAAAATTGGCAGTTTAATGTAGTATCATATCGCGAATAATATACTAAATTTGCGACCTCGAGGGACCGCCGCTCCCTCCACCAAATTGGAAAAATGGCGCATAAAATTTTTTTGACAATATCTCCATTCTAGTCACTCCTAGATAAAAATAGTTAATGTGTTAATTGTAGAGAATTAAATTCTCTACAACTTTTGTATTAAAACTTTTTTTGTAGAGTTAATAGTTTGAGAGTTATCTCTATGTAAATGACAGCGTATTTCTTGACATTGCATAAATGTTCTCTTTTCAGCCGGAATTTTATTTGTTGACGACTAGTTATTAGTTAATTATTTGTCTTATACTTTGATAGAAGTTTTTACAAATCATAATGATAAATAAATAATTTATTTGGGTATAGTTTTATGTTTCTATATATTAATACAATGTTTCGGGAAACTTTACGTTGTCTTCGTCCTTCGTCCAGGTAATAAATAAATGTGTCAATTATTTTATGTATAAGAGAGCTACTATGATCTAATTATTCAAAAAATTGATGCCTCTGACATTTATTGTCTGACGTCAGATAACAGTTGTGCAGACGTTGTTTAGACAGTTTAGGTTTAGACATAGTTGATATTATACATTTAACATATATGGACAACTTTCTGTTTAAATAAGCAAATAAAAATAATATGAAAATCGTTTAATTTCTTATTTTTCTCATGTTTTCAAAATACTGTAATAAATAGCAAAAATTTCGAGGATTAGAATAACGCAAAACAAAAGTAGATATTTAAAACCGTTGATTGGCGGCCATATTGAATTTCTATTTTAGAAATCCCTTTTCAAATGTTTTTATGACACCAAACACGGGATGATTCTGACAAATGTGTTCAAAATGGTGGCCGTTAATGGACGGCCATTTTGAATTTCTTTTTTCGAAAGTCATTTTCAAATGTTTTTATATGATACCAAACACGAAATGACTCGGAGGTATGATTATTTGTGGGGGGGGGGGGGGGAGGGAGATTTGTGCCCAAAATTTTGACAGAATGCGTTATCATCGGCGACGAGTCTATATGCCAAGTTTCAGCTTGACTGGGTAGCAGGAAGAGGGTTAATTAGCCCTACAAAGCCCGCGCCACAAAACAATCGAAGTTAATACTAAGATTACGTGGTTCCTCTCGGCGAAAATATTTTAATATCGACTTAACTAAGGCCTTAATAAAATTTAAAAATAATGTAATTTAAAGAAAAATGTTCAACAAATCTAATGCCCTGTTCACACGTTGCTACTTTGAAGACGCATACGTGCTACTGTAGCATGAAAAGAAATTCAAATCGAAACAATTACCGCAAAAAATCGCTATCTACACACACAACGATCAACGATGTGAAATTATCAACGAGTAGTTCTTGATACTTTGATGCTACAAATTAGCAGCGCTGCTATTTGACAAGCGACTCAGATTTTTTCTTGCTACAGTAGCACGAATGTGTCTTCAAAGTAGCAACGTGTGAACAGGGCATAATGCTGCGAACCAAATTTTGATATTTTTATTTGTTTAGAAACGACAGTTGTTTAAACTTTATGAAAACTAATTAATACAAAATTTTGCTGTTTTCTCTCCATGAAAATCCTCAAATTTTGACACAGCAAAGATTTTTTTTTAAATTTGAAAATTTTCAGTGTTATATAAAAATGTTCAAAGAGTTTAATTCTGGAAACCGGAAGTCGATATTATACTCCATTTAATAATAACAGCTGATTTAATATTATAAATAAAAATATTGTTTTCATTTTTCAGTTTTTTTTCAAAGAATATCTAAAAATTCTGAATTTATCGTGCATCTTAGATATTTTTCAAATTATGTATCTTATATAAAAATGTGTGGAGAATCCAATGCTTGAAACAGAAATTCGATATCTTTATCCGTTAAAAAATAACAGTTGAAAAACGCAAAAATGAACGTTTTTTTCCTTATTATGTTTTTAAGAATAAACAAAAATTATTCCTTAACAAGAACAACTAGAAAGTTGAAAATTATATTTCTTATAGAAAAATACCTAAGAAATCGATTGCTGAAAACCGGAAGTCGATACCTTTGTTCGCTAAGAAACTACAGCCATTTTTGTGTGGTAAGACAAGGATACTACTTTATTTAAATTGATAGAAAATGCTCAAATTAATTTTCTCGATTTTCTCGAAAACTGTGCTACTTACGTAAAAACTGCATACAACATTTTTATAGAGAATTATCCATTCTATCTATTTCAATAAAAAATTTTCTCGAAATATTCACTATTTACGAGATAAACGCTAAAAACAAAAAATGGCGGCCATTTTTTCAATATGGCGGAGGGAGCGGCGACTCCTCAAGGTCGCAAATTTAGTATATTATTCGGGATATGAAACTACACTTTCCTGCAAATTTGCAAAACTTCTCTAATTTTTTCCAGGTAGAACTACCTATTGCTTGGACTATAAAGTATGTTTAAACAAATTTAAACAGAATTAAGCAAAAAGCAAAAATGCTGTACCGCACAATGCAGCAAATTTGCTGGAACTGGGCATGCTCGTCACACAAGCACTGACCATTGTTCGAAGGCAAAACATTTGGATGCGCATATTAGTTGTGACTTTTGGTAGTAGTAATAAGAGTTATTGGTTCTTTTTCTACCTTAATCATGGAAATTAATTAAATAATTAATCACGTCAACGTGATTTTAAATTAAAAGTGCTTTCTTTACTAAACAACTGCCTGGATGACTAGGAAAATGAACAAGTTATAATATCAAATTATAGTAATCTCAATTCACCAGCGTCTTCGCATTTCTCTTTGAATCCAGAAGGACATGATATTTTTGGGTTCCAAACAAACAGTCATCTCATCTTACTTGTGTAATAGTAATAATTCAGATAAATTCAGTATATTCATATTATAAAATTGAATGCTTTTGTTTAGAATTGTTATATTTTTTAATTTTAGTTCTAAATTGATTACACATATGTCTTTTATAATAGATAAGATGATTATACTTAACAAACAATCTTTGATTTGGTGGAATACTTTTTCGAAACCTTGAATCACATTTTGTTATTTTGTCCCTTATAATATTAAGCACATAATCGAATGTAGCTACAGATACAGACATTCTTGTGAAATGTCTGAATTTGTTTTCATCAACCCGTAGCTCATCAATGAAGCTCTGCAAAGTATTTTCTTTACTTCGTTTTTCATTTAACGGATGCATCCATAAACGTTTAACTTTGTTTTCAGAACTTGAAATTTCCATCCAATGCCATAACACTACCATAATATCATCTTCCGTCATTGTGATTGATTTGTGTTTTTTGTGCTGTTTTTCAGCTATGAAATTTCGATTTCGGAAAAAGCAAAAACGTTTCTGTTTCGTAGGACAACAAAAATGTTGCAATACAAAACGAAAACGTTTTTAAGCAAAATGATTTTTCACAAAACAAAAATGTTTAAGGTTTTAACAGAAACGATTCTGCTTTAAGCAAAAACGTTTCTGCTTAAAGCAGTTTTGCTAGATAAGTGTGCGCCCACCCTTATGGGTCGATTTTGTTCACAAACCTGTAAATTTGTAAAATTGGAAATTTGTAGCTTACGGTTGATCTGTAAGTACCTACATGGCTTACAAATTTACAAATAGGGCAATTCTGTTCATTTGTCTGTAAAGCGCCAAGTTACAGACGTTATCTATTCAATGTCACTCGTAAAATCCTGCCTGAAGCTAACTTCATTCCAAAAAAAATTATTAAAACGTCAAAAATTATTAGATATGTCAACAAAAAGTGAAGACAGTCAAGACATGTTGAACAATACTTTAAATAATTTAGTCAACGAATTTGTAAATTATAAAACAGAAGATCTGAATTTGCAAAAGAGAAAATTTTGATATAGCTAAGTACAAATACGAAAATCCAAATTTTTGTGTTGATGACTAATGTTCAAGGAGGTTCCTTTTTTTAGCAATATTATAATAATTGACTTTAGGTATACAGTACATTATTATAATATTTATTAATAATTAATATTATGTTTGTGTTTTCTTAATGAAAAAATATATCATTAAATACAAGTGATAAACTATTTTATCTACAACTATTAAATAATAGCTTCATTTTATATCTAACTCCAAATACAAAATGTGCCTCATATTACACAGCGTGTAATATGAAATTTCATATTCCACGCTTGATTCAACCAATAGCAAGCAAGTATTTTCTTATGCCTCGTTTTCATGTGTCCGGAATCCGCAGATTTCTTGCGGAATAAAATGGCCGCCACGAATTCCATCTCCATATTCAACATAAATAAACATATATTTGAAGTTATAACAACTGACAGTTTAAACGTCAAAACTTGCGGAGCTTGCGGAGTTCCGCAGAAAGTTAAAAATAATTTAACTACTGACGGAATTCGTGGCGGCCATTTTATTCCGCAAGAAATCTGCGGATTCCGGATACATGAAAACGAGGCATTAGAGTTGCAATCATTTGTCTGAAGTTTGTTGGTCAATGACAGATAATAAGTAAGGTTATGTGTGGTTGATTGATACAACAAACCATTTAACTGCAACAAATAGTATCGTATTGTCGTAAAGAAGGTAAATTATGGATATTGTAAGTAGTGAAATGATATGTTCACCTCTAGAGATACGAGAAGCAGCAAAAGCAGTGTCATTAGATTTGTTGCTCATTTGTGTGTTTCTACCATTGCTAAAAACAGTAAATTTTGATATTTTTATGAATTTCACAAATTGTAGTACCTAATTATTGTACATTAATTTTGTAAGTAAATAAATTATTCTAGCAAGCATTATCTCAGAGTTGTAGTAAGCGTAATGATTGTTGCTTGTTAATCGATGACAGATGTAGGTAAGATTATACAACATCAAGTTCATTTACAAGTAGTTGTAGATAAAGTATAGTATTTGACTCGCATATAATGGTTATATTACACTCAGATGATTAGAACACTCGCCTATGGCTCGTGTTCTAATTTTCATCTTCGTGTAATATAACCTACATTATATGCTCGTTAAATAATATACTATTATACAATATTATTTCTTATGTAAACGTTTCAAAAGCCGCCTAAGAAAACTCTCAGATTTCGATTTCCAATCACAGTCGTGACAGCGGGCCCTCAGAACACGTGACATGTGACGTCATGTCACGTGGGTGAACGTCGCTTATTATTTTAAATGTTATATATTGCAAAAAATAGTGTATGAAACTTGTACTTAAAGTGTCTTTTTTACACTTGTTACTCTTAGAACACTCGCTTCGCTCATATTCTAATCTTGAGCAACATGTGTAAAAAAGACTAACTTTACATACATGTATCATAAACTACTATTTTCATATTGCCATTACATTGTTGCACACTTTTCGTGCGCATGCGTAATTAAATTCTGTGTTTCATGTGTCTTGGTTCAGATTTTTTAAATTTATGGGTCATTCCTTCATCCCCGTTCCATGTTCTTCGGGTGCACGAGTGTTCGAGTGCATGCCGGGCGGCCTAAAACCACGCCGCCTAAAACCCACGCGGCATAATTCCACGTCGCCTAAAATCCATAACGTCTAATTTTACCCCCACAACAATAGAAATTGACTACGATAAACCACGCCGCCTAATACCACAACGTCTAATTCCACAATGCCTAATGTCCATCCCGCCTAATACCACAACGCCTAATACCATAACGCCTAATTCCACGCCGCCTAATACCACGCCGCCTAATTCCACGCCACCTAAAATCCACAACGTCTAATTTTACTCCCACCACTATGTCCACACCGTATTCACTCGTTCTGTGTGTTGTATGTCTCACGAGTTTATACGGCGTGGACATAGTGGTGGGGTAAAATTATACGTGTGGATTTTAGGTGGCGTGGAATTAGGCGGCGTGGTATTAGGCGATGTGGGATTAGGCGGCGTGGTATTAGGTGGCGTGGAATTAGGCGTTGTGGTTTTAGGCGGGTGGACATTAGGCGTTGTGGAATTAGACGGCGTGGTTTTAGGCCGCCCGGAATGCTACGGAGTGTTCCACATGCGACTGTTAATAATATGACGGAGTAATAAGTATAGTCACTCGGATGTAAAGTTGAATAACTTGTTTAAAAATAATCCAAAAAATTTAAATAAAACTTTATGCTAAAGTATGCACATTTCTACGTTATTGTATAGAATTTCAAATTTTTAAATGTATTTGTGTAGAAATAATAAAAATTTATAGTAAAAATGAGCTATGATTTTGACACATTTTTAGAAACTGTTTACTTTAACTGTCAATAAACATCATGCAAAAAAATTCAAATTTTGGTATAGTATAGTTATAAGCTTAGTTAAGTTATTTGCTACTGTATTTTTTTTAAATATTTATATTTTGTTTATAATAATAAAGTAAGTGAACATGTAATATCTTTGTTACTGGTAATCTTATAAGATTCAAATTCAGGTTAGCGATGCCTTATATAATTATAAAAAAGATTTGTTTATAATTTTTATTTAAAAATTATTACTTGAATTTTGATAATTTTTTTCTGAAAAAGTGATACCTCCAGGATTCATAAATTTCATAAAAACTGACTGAATGCCAGTAATTGTTTTTTAATCAAATTATTATTTACCTCCGTGTGCGGTAACCAACCACAACTAACGGGTAGATACTCATGTTTTTAGTGGTTTTTTAAGGTTCAATAAAAATTCTTTGTTTATCAATACAAATATCTTAATAATCTTAAATATAAAAACAATAATTAGTCTATATAAAATACTAAATATTTAGGCACATATAATTATCTATATATAAAATAAAATACGTAGAATTAATATTCCATATAATTTATTATTTTTTATTCACGGTTTATTTGAGTCGTCGGGTCTTTTATTTCTTCGATTTTTATTGCAACAGTTTAAAACTACCGTAAAACACGTTAAAAAGAAAAATATTAAATAAAACGCTAAAAGAGTAAACGTTGGATGGCCGTAGAAGTCGAAATATTCTTGTTCTGCCAAAAATCCGAAGTTTGACATAACTTGGGTGCCATTTGGGGGCGGGCAAGGCAATTGCACAATTATATCTTGATGTTGTACCTAAAACAAAAAAAATCATATTATATCTGTCATGCCTTCTACCCAACTTGGGTGTAGCAGCTTCATATACGATTAGGGTTGCCTCCTTTTAGCTTTTGAAATACGGAACAGTTTGTTTTTTTGAGGGAGAAGGGAGGGGGCGAGAATATTTTTTTATCCAAGGTCAAATGCCTTACAATAATTAAAAGCTATAATTTTCAAAGGGATGTCAAGTTTCATGTTTTTCCCTCTTTCATGCGCAAAAATATTTTTTTATTCAAAGTAAAATTGATATCTCAAATTTGAACTTTCGCTAATGAAAAACTGCATGTTTTACTCATTTTACTTCCTTCCTTGTAAAAGGAAGTATTGTAATCGCGAAAAATTTCGGTTCTCAGATTTTGACGGAAATATCCGTTTTGACCTTTTCTGAATCCATTATGACTAGTTTCGTCGTGACGTCTGTACGTACGGACGTCCGGACGTATGTGTGTCGCATAACTCAAATACGGTTAGACGTAGTTGAGCACCTCCTATTTTTGGTTGCGATCGTCCATGCCAAAGGGTCACTATTTTGTATTTTTCGCATTATTCAAAAACGGTACCTATGTCGTAGAAAGTTGAAATTTTGTATTTGAGACTCATGTTGCATCTAGTTGAGTTGTAAGGACACTAATTCGTGCTCATTCACTTAAAATTCACAACCCGATGTTTTGCATGATACATGATACCTCCCTTACAGGTAAGCGGGAGGTAAAAAGATGCAACCAGCCATATTTTTCTAGCGACACGACTGTCGTGATTTAAAATGATTTACGAAGAAAAGAATGAATCTACGCACTGCTTCTGCTGCTGTTTTATATTAAAGCACTTCGTTTCACGTCGTACTTAAGTATAAAACCTCGTGTTGTAAAATAAAAGCTATCGCATTTATAATGTAAATTACTATTTTACCTGTTTGTTCCTACACAAAGTAGTAACAGCCCCAGCAGATATCGCCTCTTGCGTATGCTCCCGCCTGGCTAGCAGAGGTCCCAGCCAGGCTTGGGGGCTCACGTACCGTAGCCACAGGGCCCCGGTAGACATGTCTTGCACTGACAACAAGGCCCCACTGGCCAGCGCCCCAGACCAGAGCGCAATGCCGCCCAGCAGCGCTGATGTCAGTTGACTTGGGATTAAGTATGCGAATGATGTTAGAAGTGATTGGAGAGAGATTAAGTAGAGCAACATGTAGCCTGAAAAAGAGAAAATGGGTTATTATTTTGAGCTGGATTCACGAAGCGGATTAGTTGGAATGAAATTAAGGTTGTACGTTTGCTGTGAAATTAAATTTACGGTATTTTGTTGAAATCTATACATTATACAATTAAATGATCATAAATGATTTTTTCGTCGGCCACTACAAAAAATAATAGATATCGTGGCAGGAGCCTATTTAAGAAAGTTTAAAATATGATGAACTACAGGGTGTTTCTGTACTTATGGATCAAACTTTAAGGGTATACAGGGTGAGTCATCGAAATGCCCGTCGTCGATATCTCCCTTGTCGTTAAAAATAGAGCATAAATTTATTAACAGAATTTTTCGTCTACTCAAGGAGCATAACTTAAAATTATTTTCATATATACAGGGTGTTGCATAACGACTTGGCATTAATTGTTCGTCTTTTTTTAAATGAAACACCCTATATATTTTTTTATATTTTGAATTGTATTTTATTTACCTATACGAAAATATAAGTTTCATTTTAGTTTTCCGCGGCGTTGCCAAGTTATTCAATTTTTTCTCTAAAAAAAGCCGAATACACGTATTGTTTTATAAAGGCGTACTGAAGTTATTTTAATAGTATAAATTAAGAATTTTTTTTTCTGTACAGCTGTAACTATACTCTTTGTTCTGACATAACTTTTTTTAAATGGTATTATACAGGGTGTTAAATACAGAGAATCAAATTTACTCAATTTCAAATGGCTATAACTCGTATTTGTCAAATGGAACACCCTATATTTTATTATTCTGTTGTGTGTATTTTTGCATCTTCTTATGTTATAAAGGATGTCATATGCCTAAAAACATTAATATAATTAATTTCGAAATTAATGTTTTTAGGCATACGACACCCTTTATAACATAAGAAGATGCAAAAATACACACAACAGAATAAAAAAATATAGGGTGTTCCATTTGAAAATGACGAGTTATAGCCATTTGAAATTGAGTAAATTTGATTCTCTGTATTGAACACCCTGTATAATAACATTAAAAAAGTTATGTGAGAACAAAGAGTATAGTTACAGCTGTACAGAAAAAAATATTCTTAGTTTTTACTATTAAAATAACTTCAGTACGCCTTTATAAAACAATACGTGTATTCGGCTTTTTTTAGAGAAAAAATTGAATAACTTGGCAACGCCGCGGAAAACTAAATTGAAACTTATATTTTCGTATAGGTAAATAAAATACAATTCAAAATATATAAAAATATATAGGGCGTTTCATTTAAAAAAAGACGAACAATTATTGCCAAGTCGTTATGCAACACCCTGTATATGTGAAAATAATTTTAAGTTATGCTCCTTCAGTAGACGAAAAATTCTGTTAATAAATTTATGCTGCATTTTTAACGACAAAGGAGATATCGACGACGGGCATTTCGATGACTCACCCTGTATGTAACACGTTCTACAGATAACGGAACAAAAAGAATTTTTCAAAAATTCGCAAAATTAAGAGTGGTTTACTTAAAGGAAACATGTTGAGTGCCACTGGTTTCATTACTGTAGTGTAAACACTTTGAAATATTTTTGTTGTTAAACGGGCTGCATACTTTTAGTTCCGTATTACAACCGCTACGAGTAGCGCTCAACAAGGTTTCAATACAAACAGAAAATCCGGCGAAATAGAAAGCTCTTGTGTAATTATAGTTGACAATTGTAGTGTAAAGATTATAAAAAGCAAAACTTACCAAAATAAATATAAAATCCATTGTAATTGTTGGGCCCTTGCATATACAGCCCACTCATTGAATAACAAGGCACTAGAAATACTAACCAAATAAATAATGATGGAAACAAATTCAGTAAAGTCTAAAAAACACACAAAGCATTAACAACACAAAGTATGATTTACTATTAGTAGTTACCTTTAAAAATATATACGTAAACCTTCCATACAACCCATCTTCAATATCTCTCTCCACTGTCAATCGATTATTTCTAATTTCATTCAAAGTTAAACTAATTAAAACCGGCCAATAATTTAAAGTCATCACAGTATAATGATAACCAATCCTGTCATTCAACGTTAGTTGCAAATCTGTATTAGGCACATCCCAGAATACAGCCCCGGTTATAAGAGAAGTCGTGGTGGCTATAACGAACAGTAACGTCCAACGTATAAACGTATTTGGTTGCGTGTAGAACATGGCTTTCCTAGAAGTCAATACTGATTCTTATTATCAAGTTTCCATTGTTGCAAGGACTTAAAACGAAAAAAAATTAGTTCGTTTTCTATCGGAACAAAAACGGAATATTTCGTTTTCGTGTTTAATGTTCTTTCCTAAAAATTTCGTTTTCGTTTTAATTAAAAACCGATAAAAACGGTTTTAACATTTTACGTTTCATTGATAGAATATAATTAACTGGACAAACACTGCGACTTTTAGAAGATCGCCCCGAGGAGACTGGCACAACACGGGACAGTAGCAGACGTGGCTGACCTCGCAGCAGCCGATAGGTCGGAAATATCACTGCTGTGGCAACACTGTCACTGTGACTGGTGCATAGATAAAATAAAGGAATGGTGAGCGCCACAGAACCATGATCAACGAGTTCTTGCGGTTTCAGCAGGACGGTTCAACCGCACACACAGCACGAGCGACAGTGGATATTTTGAAGCAATCGTTTTCCGGCCGGTTGATCTCTCACTTAGCAATTTGCAATGATCCGCGAGATCGTCCAAATATATCGTTTCAGACTTCTTTTTCTTTGGAGGTTTTTTTGAAGTCAGGCGTCTCTAAAGGAGAACATCCGACAAGAAATGAAGAATTTATTGCTAGAAGTTTTGACAGAAGTCATAGAAAATGCTATGAAACGAGCCCGACTGTCAAAAAATTTCACGTTAAACTAAACATAATCAGTATTTAGAACCATTTTTTAAAATTTACAAACAAAGTTACTAGGTACCTACTGAAATCGAGTGATTACTTTTGCGCCATCTTGTATTAACAGTTTAAATAGAATTTTTTATTGTTATGTTAAAAACGGTAACAACCGGTAATCGACATTATTAATTTAATCTTGAACGAAAATAAACATTTAGTTTTTGTTCCGATTTTAGTCTCTGCATTGTTGCGTCACCAACTTACGTGAACAGTACAGATGCCTGTTTGAAGACATTCGTGTTCCTCGCAGTTAGAGGCAAAGTAGTCGGAGGACCTGGATCGCTCAATGGTTCTTGTTTTCTTCGGAATACATCAGCAAGTTGTTCAATTCGTTGCGAAGATTCTAACATTGCTTCAGCTGATAAATCATCCAAAGTGACTAAATCAACTGAAAAAATACATTGTTACAAGTCTGTAATATGACGATTAATATAGTTATTTGTATGCCAAGGGCAGAAATAAGCCTTTTTCAGATTGAGGCTGAGATTGTAGCATGAGCACAATGAGGGCTGCAACTAGTCGAAGTCTGCAAAAATACTTTCAGCCATTGGCATAGTAGGTAAAAATAACTTTTTTAAACAGTGTAAATCCAACTTTTGTTTATACTCCTCCTGTCCTAATACATCTAGTTTAAAAACTGCTCAATAGCTCTTTTTAAGTCATTTACTATGAAAAATAATAAATTATTGACAATCTTTAACTTTTTGGTTTGAAAAACAATTGACAGTCGTTGAAGTCATCTTATGAAAACAAAATTAATAATGATTCAGTTTTATTAGTGAGCACATAAAACAATTGGAAACTTCTTAAATTTTTAAGTATCGCCACACTTTAGTATGAAAAACAATTTAAAATTGACTCAATTTATTATTGAACATTTAAAAAACAAATCAAAAACACTTCAATTTAGTTTTTAGTTTTCCTAGTAAAAAAATTTAAAATTGTTATAATTACGGTAGTAGTCCGATGGATTCTTGAAAGATGGACAGGGATATTCTACCATTGAAAAATAAGCTAACATATCACGTCTTTTTCCACTGTACATTGTTCTACCAGCTGAGACCAACAAAACTCGAGATAACATTGTAAATATTTCGTAAGTTGGTGGATGAAGGGTTAAAATAACGATTCTTCCTGCAAAATAGTACGTATTTTTAACAAAACACATAAAATAGTTACTGTTAATATTACCTAAAGTGTTTCCGCTGCCGCCTGTAGCCCATTGTCGCAAATATTCAACTAAAAAGAACGTATCAAATATGTCCATACCTCGTGTGGGTTGATCTAGTACTACTATATCAGTATCTAGTAATAAATGGCATGCTACATTTAGTCTCCTTCGTTCAGAAGTTGTCAGATTGGAAACTTTAGTATTTCGAACTTGTTCGAGACCTAAATCTTCTATTAGTACATTTATCTGAAATCAAATATTAATGTTAAAGGAACTTAATAATATGCACGCAGCAGAAATGGGCAAATTACTAAAATATTAATTAATATTTTTTTTTGTAATGAGTCTTAATGTTAATTAATATGCAATGCAAATACAATCGGTGAAATTACATTACTTTGTATTATATAATTAATGCTAATGCTATAAAATGTGATCGAAATATTTTGGACTAGGAATTAATATTTGTAAAAAATAGAGGCGGCCATTTACATAATATTGTTTTTCATGATTAATTTCCCAACCCTGTAGAACATTTTATAAAAACAATTTTATTCCGTTACTGTAATTTTGTTGTTTTAATTTAAAAAAACAAATCCGCAACTCTTGTTGGATCACCCTATAATTATTATACTTAAATAAACTGCAGAGCGCAGATAGTACACAGTGAGACATACTAATGTGGTACACAGTGAGACATTGTAGAGGAAGACAATAACGAAAAAGAGCCAATAAAAGACGATTTTATGTTGGTAAAATTTCCAACCGATATTTTCTACATCTAAAAAGTTATTATCATAAATAGTAATGAAGATAATGACTACGAAATTTCTTATAAGAAAGTCTGAGCTCTGAGAAGCTAGAAGATTGTGAAATGCGCATTCTGTAAATAAGGAAGATAATAGTTTTGTCTTCTCCTGTCAAAGGGAAAGGGAAAACTAAAAGGTTGTTCCATTTACTAAAATTAAAAAAAACCATTTTAATTATACAATTTACGATAATGTCTCACTGTGTACCAGTGCATATCTCACTGTGTAACTACCATGCTACACAGTGAGACATTTTTTATCATTTTGATTTTGATTTATTTGTTGCTATAAGAAACTAATTTTTATTGAAATATTTATGTTATTTGTTAGTATATAGAATATAATTTTATGTTTGTAACATGATTTGTAATGTATCTTTAAAAATACAGATTTTAATTCAAAAATATTTTTTTTGTTTCACTGTGGACTAGTCTCCTTTACTTGAATTGATGGAAATATTGTAAGCATTTGCGCTTTCAATTTTATTTATGTATTGCTCGTTATGTATATAACTCAATTTTAAACGTCACTAAATGACTGCTGTCACTTTGACATTGACAGATGTCATTTTGACATTGAAGAAATTTAGCGAAAAAAATGTAATTGTTAAAGTAATACAATTGTAATTATGTAAGTAAATGGGAAAAAGGTAATAATTACTAATTACGCTTGGTCAATATAATTAACAATTATATTTTGGAAAATTGTAATTAATTAATGCCTATCTCTGCAACATATAGTTTACTTACTCGATCGGAAGCGCTGATTTTTAGATGATCCAATTTCTGTGTTGGCTTTTTTAAATCATAATGAAACCTTAAAGTTTGTTGCGTGGTCATCTCTTTGCATAAATTAGGATTATCTTGAGCATATGCAACTCTTGGTTTTAAAATATTCTTATTTACATTTTGTCCGTTTAATATAATATCTCCTCCAACAGGGTTCTTAAGTCCCGCCAAAGTATCTAATAATCCTTTTCCTTCATTTTCTGGAAAGATGAATCAAATTAATTGGATGTACCGCCCCAACAGAACACTGTGAGTGAGGTATAAGCATGTCAACTCACGGGTACAATATTTGGGTGGGTGGATACGTACCTGATGTAGCCATTACTGCTAGAACTTCGCCGCCACGTACTTCAAATGAGACGTTTTGGAGAAGTAACATTCTTTTGTTGTCTGGAGATGTTATTTCTAATGAACGCACCTGAAATTGTAAAAAATAATTGTTCAGTAGAAGCACGGAATCAGACGAGGTACGTCATAAAAATGGGAGCACACAATTTGGACAAATATAGTTTTGCCAAAGTGTAGTTTGACCAAAAGTAATGAAGCCAAGCCAAACTGTATTTTAGTCAAACTGTAATTTGTTCAACTGGAATTTTGTCAAACCGTAAATATGCCAACCCGTAATTAGGCCACACTGTATTCTAGACAAACTGTAATTTCACATGCCGTAATTTGACCAAACCGCAACTTCGTCTAAATTGTCAAATCGTTTTCAGGTAAACCGTAATTTAGCCAAAACGCAACTAGTTTGGAATAATTCCATCATGCCAACATGATCTTTTCTAGCGGTCAGAATGTGTAATAGATATACGTATCTCTGGCTGTATAAGGTCATACTATACAGGGTGTTCATTTTAAGTGGCGCACCATTGCTAACTCGAGAACTATAAGAGCTACGAAGTTGGTTAAATTAGCAAACAATTTCTATTTTATATGACTACTTTAATGAACGTAACAAAACAAAAATTAGACCAGTGGTTCTCAAACTACGGGGTACAACTTTCTTATTTCAAATGGGGACCTTTTTTTTTATTCGCTTATTCGATTCAGTATTTTTTTCTGAATTCAACGAGATATTAGTTTCATACCCTTGCATAACAAAAACATGAGAAAAAATTATGATAATTCAATTAAAATCTATTGTTACAAGAGTGCTGTGGAAGAAAACAATTGAACATTTTGTTTCATATTAATTGTTAGTGAAAAAGATTCTAGTATAACCGTTATACTACACTGATGAGACCAAATAAGGCCGAAACACGTGTCCATTACAGGCACCCGCCATTTTTTTCTTTAGCATATTTCTCATGTTTTTGTAATGCAAAGGTATGAAACTAATATCTCGTTGAATTCAGAAAAAAATATTGAATCGAATAAGCGAATAAAAAAAATAGGTCCCTATTTGAAATAAGAAAATTGCACCTCGTAGTTTGAGAACCACTGGTCTAAAAATTTTTTGTTTAGTTCATTAAAGTAGTCATATAAAATAGAAATTGTTTGCTAATTTAACCAACTTCGTAGCTCTTATACTTCTCGAGATAGCAATGGTGCGCCACTTAAAATGAACACCCTGTATAGAAAGAATAGACACTGACTTTAATACTATATAAATAGTATATACAGGTTAGTGGAGGTGAAATGCGAACATAGGGAACATACATGACAATCGAACTTTCATGCCAGGTATCTTGATATATTTTGTAGTAGTGTCACAAAACGAAGTAATATGAATTTGTGTGGCAAAAAGAGTAATCAATAACAGAAATAATAGTAAAATCTAAAAGTGCATGTAAACTTTGTCGTTCTGCTCGTACACATACATTATTATGCAAAGAAAATATTTTAATGAAAATAAAAATTTCAATAATATGACAGCTACTTTGACATTGACAGTACTTATTCCACGAATATCAAGATGCCTAGCATGATAACTCCATTGTCATATATTTCCCTATGTTCGCATTTCACCTCCACCAACCTGTATATATACCGTGAGATTTATTTAACGCGAAACATGGGATCTTTCATATCTATGGTTACGAATTTGACAGCAATGTATTAGAGCGATTCATTTAAAGTAGTTCGGTCGTCAATTGAAGTTGTTGATTTTGTATTGAAAATGGTCTGGTTGAATAGAAAATTTAATATTATTTTCAAAAGTGCCAAGAAAACATGCCCTTGCGGTACTCGTTTTTGAGAAAAATTAGTTTGAAGTTCACTGTTTTTACATGGGCTCTTATGGAAAATGACACTTTTGGTTAAGAAAAATTGAAATTGCGCCGTAAAAGTTCGTTGAATAAATAGTGGCAAATTGATATTGGGAAAGGTAATATATTAAGGCTTCGTTATGCATAGTCAAAACCCTACGTTGCCGATGTAAATAGCCCAAAAAATGGGAAAATATGTGACAAAATCACGACCAAGCGGAAGCCGATCGGGCGTCACGTTCTGCAGGGTTGCCAACTGCGAAACGTGGGAAATTTAAGCGCAGATTTGAATGTTAACCTTTTATTTCTTGAAACAGATTGGATTGAAAAATCAATGATTTTCATGATTTTAAGTCATTTATCAAGAACTCGTTTTTATAAACACACTATCGTATTTATCATTCCTGTGTTTACATTTGAATGCCTCGGACAATGCTGCCAACTGTGTCGACGCCATAACCTGGCCCGAGTTATGACACCGGGTGATTGACTAGTCAAGTTGCGAATGAAATTACAAGATTTGTAAAATACGACTATTTGTTTGAGAACCAGATGCATAAAAATTCATAATAAAATATTAAAAACCGTTACAGTCGAATTTCACTTCATAAATTGACAACAAAAAACGGATTGATTTTGACTAGCGTCAACGACGACCGAACTACTTTAAAATAGAACATAGGCTGTCATTATCAAGTAAATATTATACCTGTCAATTAGGGTTGTGTTGTTGAAAATAAGGTATACAACTGAAGAAAATGTGCAAATGATACGTTGGTATAATACAGATGTTAGCCTCAGACAAGTACCTATCTGATTTATTTCGTGTATTTGAGAATTTGTTATAAATTGTATTCTGAAAAAATATCTATTAAATGTTTATATTTCTTGCAACTTTTTTCATATCTAAAATGAGTAGAAATACATACATATTTCATTTGCTATGTTCTATTTTAAATGAAACGCTCTAATACATTACTGTCAAATTCGTAACCATGGATATGAAAGATCCCATGTTTCACGTTAAATTAAACTTACGGTAGGGGAAAGGGGGGCAAGACGGGATACCCGTCTGAAATCAGTAACCAATTGACCAATCACGATCGTTTTTGCACAGTACACAGCGCCACCATAACAGTTATTAGTTAGCGAAGTCACTGGACGACGACACTACGTTTTTTAGTTGTAAAATGAAAAAAATTGTTTTTGGCGATTTTCTTAGCATTTTTTTACTTCACTTGGAACGTGTTTGCTCTGGAAATAATAACATTTCAAATTTCAAATAAAGTGATTCATATTTGTCAACGATTACGCTTGCAGATAAGCACTTGTTTATTTTTGTGTGAGAACATTGTTTTTAGAGGTTAAGTTTTTAATTAAAATAGGAATGAGAGGGTAAGATGGGGTATGTTGTAACCCATCTTGCCTGCATTAAAATATTTTCAAAGTTTATTTTGCTATATCAGTAAAAGTGTTATGATTTGTAAGACACTATTGATGTATTTTTATAGAATGGTGAAAACTTACAAAAGAAAAACAAATAGAGGAGATTGGTCAGAAGAGAGCATGAAAAATGCGATGGAGTCTGTGATACAAGGCAAAATGGGCTACTAACTAGCAGCAAAGACTTTTGGTGTCCCCCAAACCACTTTGGAAAGAAAAGTGAAGGTAGTTCGTGAAAGTTCGAACGAAAATTTTTGTCAGCAAAAATAAATTGATTTTTGCAAACCCCATCTTGCCCTTAAGGGTACCCCATCTTACCCGTGGGAGGGGACAAGATGGGGAGATCTGACTTTTTCTACTTTTTGATATTTTTTTATTTAATTACATAACATATGTTCCTAATTGGACTGAATTATTAAAGACTGATTACCAAAGATAATTATTAAAATAAAAAATATAATATAAACGTGAAAATGTTTAGTTTTATTTAGCTTCAAACGTTAAGTACCCCGTCTTGCCCCTCCCCCTTCCCCTATATATACAGAGAGATTATTTTAACATGCAACATAGGGTCAATCACTTCCATGGTTACACACTTCTATCAAAAAATGACAGCAATGTAAATCTTGTCCATTTTAAAATGCAACATACAAAATTTGTAGTTATGTATTATTAACACTAATTTCCAATAAATACTTTATATAAAAGTTTTAGGAAATTAAATTCTGCATCTAAATCAGTAATCATATTTGATTTTACAAGTTTATTTATCGAAATATTCGTGTTTAAAATTTTATAAATATTGCTCATTGACAGTTAAAACAGCATTCATTTGTAATTTTGTTTCAATTCCATGGCTAGAACTACAAATGAGCAATATTTATAAAATTTTAAACACGAATATTTCGGTTAATAAACGTGTAAAATCAAATATGATTACTGATTTAGATGCAGTTAACTGGTCACTTTTGAGCAAGGAATAACTGATTTCCCATGTTAAACGCCTATGGCCCGCTTTTTGATTTACACCCTGTATATATATTCCATAGTTTACTTTTAAATCGAAAATATTATGACAAAACGTGTTTTAAAATCTTCCATTTTCTTAGGAAGATCGTCGTTATAAATAAATAATTTCACAATATATGAACACAGTCTCGTAGTGCATCTATTCATCTTCACTATTCAGTTTATAAAACATGTAGATTTTTACTCAGTTCTCTTAAAATTAAAATTATTTACATTGACAGTTTTTCTGAAACACTTTTCATTTTTTCACAATAATATTTACCTGTTACTTTATAATGTAATAATAAGCTTACGTGGTTTTTATATTTTACATATATTTCTATATCACTATATAACGCACAAATGATTACATTTCAAAAATACTATTCAGTGACAGCAAGTGACAGAATGAATTTGTACAACTGTCAAGCAACTAGTGACCAACAGAGACATCTAGAAACACCTATGAACTAATGACAACTTCTGACGGGGGTTCATCAAAATATTTTAAATAATACAGATTTTATCTAATGTTCGATGAATACGTGCGAAAAAAAATCCGCTCGTAATAATTCCTGATTTTGCGAATAGGTGGCAAGCTCATCGGCGCATTCCAAAACATTAATCATTAATTTGTAGCTAAACTTATTAACTGAACAAAAAAATTATAAGTAATGAAAAAAATTTAAATAAGGATTGGTTCGAAGTTTTTTCGTTTAAATTTGCATACCTGTAAATGTGGATATACAAAGGTGGGCCCCATTTCTTGGTCGTGTATATAGTCCCCCCGCATAACGGAAGTCCCTCTGCGAGATGGCATTGCTGAGATGTCACTTCCGGCTTTTGAATACGGTTGGGGGACCCCATGTTCTAACACACTACAAAGAAACATTCACTGATTGTTGTAATCAACAAATATCTAAGTTTTCATTGCTGTCATCAAAATAAATATTCCCAGTTGCTTTAGGTCTATTCACTAATTAAAATCTTTGTGGTGCATGCGCGGCGGGCAATTCAAGTTTTCGTACAAGAACAATAATCAAACTGCTATAGCATTATGATTGCACTGCACTGCAAAACTCGATTCAAAAATGAAATCAATATTTATAAGTTTTACAGATAAATATCTGATATATTTCTCATTTAAATACAATTTTTTCAAGAATTTTCCACCTTCAATATCACGATCGCACTCGATACAAAACAATGCTCCAGTGCGACATACGCCATTATATTATATTATGTGTTTGAAATTTAAATTTATTCGACAGCAAACGATTTATGCTTCTCGATTAGTGAGACCGCCGCCTAATGTTAAACTCATTTTTATTCCATTAAAATTTGAATTAGTATCGCTGAATTATTTGAAATTTGTTACAAAATTCAATCTTTTTATTTTTAGGAAAGCATCAAGCAAATCGTTTTCTTTTAATAAAATTTTGTTAAGAAATAATACGGAGCATGTGTGATTCTATTAGTGAAAAGCCCTATTGAGTTTTTATAATTTATATTTTAGACACTTTGTATTGTATTTAGCAAGGGTTATGGGTTAATACAAACCTTCAAACTAACTAACTATATATTCAATACAGAAAATGAGTTGTGTCATAATTACATAAAACCTTATTGCTGACTGGCTATATACAAAACTCCATATTCTGACTAAAGGACATCTAGTACATTATTCATTATTCTTAACACCCGGTCAGCAGTTTTTTTTCTGGTCAATAACAGAATTAACCCTCTAACAATATCTCAACCTACCTATGGTGGTCTATATGGTCATGTTGGAACTCAGCTACAGAGTTTCTTCTTCCTCCGTGATGATGATGTCCAGGTGCCGCTTGTCTGAAGCCTTCTGACGCTAGAAGATTCGCTTCGGAGATGCTCTTGTGTCTCCAGGATGTTGTGGGGCGCATACCAGGTAGAGGATGGCCCCCTGCAGGAGGTAACATTGTCTACGGAGAAGATGTTGTGGTTAATTGCTATACCCTGTTCCAAATAAGAGTATAGTACTTGGCGCTGCGGAGCCAGGCTGTTTTACACACATTAAATAAAAAATTTAAACGTAGAGCAGTATTTAGTGATATTTTTCTCGTATTTACACAGTGTAAATACGGCTCAGCGAGGCAACTTCAGATTGCTCCGTTTAGTTTAGAAATCAAGTATAGTTCAATAATAATCTTAGATTATGTTTATTGGTTATGTATTTCATTGTTGCGCACGAGTGCTGGCAAACTGTTGCCAACATTGTGAAACAAAAAACCAAATGCACTAAATTTATTATTGTAAAATTAGATTTCACTTAATATTCCAACATATAGGGTTTTTGAGACACTATACTACGTTATTTTAAATATAGCGTTTTAATTTATGTTTTAGAAATAATGTAGGTGCGGGTAATAAGGCCTAGCTAAGGGAGATTTGAAATAAAATGAAAACTATTTACTTGAATCAACAAATTTGAATGTTAATTAAACCTAAACATCAAGTGCTGTCATATACAAACAAAAAATAGCAACTTCTGCCGTAAACAAAAATACAATTAAACATTTTAAAAAACCTCTTCAGTAGGCCTTATTATACTATGGTGGGATAATAAGGCCTAAGACTTTAACATACATAAATAAATAAAATAGGCTTTTTATATTTGGTAATTGAGATCAATAATAATAATAATGCATTATTCAAGCTAAAGTCTTAAAATTAACAACAAATTTCTTAGTTTAATAGCCATCAGGACACTCAAAATTATCTGTATCATCCGATGACAAGCCGATGCACCCCACTTGTCACTAGGGATGGGAAAATATCGATATATCGATAAATATCGACATAAACATCAGTCAATATTACTTTTCTTTTGTTATGGATGTATCGATAACTCGATATTATCGAAATTTTCCAATAATTATCGACATTATCAACAATATCGAGTTATCGATACATCCATAACAAAAGAAAAGTGATGTTCATATCGATATTTATCAATATATCCATATTTTCCCATCCCTATACTTGTTGCATTTAGAACATATCAGCCATCTTATCCTCTTTACAACCGTGATATAAAAAAACTCGCCTGGTTTTCTTTAGTACCACTTCTACCTTTGGGGTTGAGTCATTTTAATTTTTTTCTCTTCCTTGTTTGTGTCAAGAAGGTCTTTGGTGATTAACATTTTGAAAAAGATATAAAAAATAAAACTGTAAAACAAGCAAATGTTGATTAAAAAAATCTGCTGTGTCCGCCACAGTACTTCCCCGATTATAAGTTTTAATAACTTACTTTCGTAACGCCGTTAATTTTATGCTTTATTCTGCAAAATTTAAATAAATTTATCATTTTTCCCCAAACTATTTAAGTTGATACCAACTTCGGCATAATTTAAATACCATAAAAAATCTGATACTTATTCACTAAAAACTCACACTCGAAAATTTTAACCCGCCATAATATCTTATAGCCTTATAGAATATAATGCGGAAAGTAAAAACAACTGACCATTGTTTAAATGTTGTTATTGATTCTTCGACTAATATTTTTTTCCAGAAAACTTTAATTTGATAATACACTTGAACAAATTTAATTAATTTTTTGAGAAACAATAATTGATTATCGCATAAATGTCATTTTTTACATTTTTATTAAACTTATCTCCCCGAGAGCTTTAAATTGACACCAAACTCGGTATAATTTGAATAATGTATGATAAAAAAATTGACGATCAGTTAAAGCTTTAATTTGATACCACACACGATAGTATTTTAATAAAAATAAAATAAGATATGTTTATAAAGTTGGTACCACTGGTTGAATAAAAAAATTTGAGTAATTTTTTGAGAAACAATTGAAAATCGTATTAATGTCATTTTTTACATTTTTTAAAAACTTATCTCCCTGAGCGATTCAAATTGACACCAAACTCGGTATAATTTGAATAATTTATAAAAAAAAACAATTGACGATCATTTAAATGTTATTTTTGTTTTTCTACTAGAATTATTTTCCCAAGACCTTTAATTTGATACCACACACGATAGTATTTTGATAAAAATAAAAAAGTTTTGTTTATAAAGTTGGTACCACTGGTTGAATAAAGCTCATTAACGAACTTGAAGTCAGATTTTGGCTCAAGATCTTAAATATAAAATTTCAGTCCAAAATTCCAACGCGTTTTTAAGTTATCCAACATCCAGACAGACTAACAGACTAACAGACCGACAGACCGACAGACCGACTTTTTTTAAAATTATGTTTTTTGGGTTCAGTAGGGTCTGAAACGTGAAGATTCACCAAAATCTCGAACTGTCAAAAAATCACGATTACAATACTTCCCTCTATTACATAGATCGGGGAAGTAAAAAAAGGAGGATAATAAGGCCTACGGTCGAATTTAGTAGGCCTTATTAACCGCCAACAACAAAAAAGAAAAACTGAAAAGAACATTATTTGGACCATGATATACTATTCAAACATCAAAGGCCGTAGAAGCATTAAATAATAGAAAACTATAGCCTAAAATTATGTATAGAAGTGTAATATTCCAAAAAATAATTACGATTGATTCGGACGATATCTTATTATTCGAGCCGCGCGATCGTCCCTCAAACTGGTGACAGTATGCGAACTAACGTGTCGCGACAGGTTTGAGGCGCCATTATATGAATGTTAGCTACCTACGAAGGTGACTTTGAGCGACAACAATAATTTTAAACTGTATTTTTGTTACTTAGGCCTTATTAGCCGACAGGCCTTATTACCCGCACCTACCTTAGATATGTATTTTTTGAAATTTCCCGATCGCTTATCTGGTGGAGACGTGGGAAATTGACATTCCTTACGTTGCTTAGATGACGCGATACAACTCATTTCAATATATGAGTAAAAATAGTATATTATATATTAAAGGACTAAAGTGCATGATTTAATCCTTAGGGCGAACTTTATTTCACGAGCCGAAGGTGAGGGAAATAATCACCTGAGGCATTAAAGATACTTTAGTCCTGTGGTATATACGCTATTTTTGCACTTCATCCTCAAACGAATACAAAATCGTTTAAAGAATACACATTTTGTAATGTTGACAGCGTTGACAGTAAACTTTATGACAAATATTTATATTGTTACCATAGATACTCTGTAACAAATAGAATGTATTTACTTGACAACAGGATTAATTAATTCAATTCTTTGACAACGGGATTAAATATGAAAAATAATCCCTTGGGATCAAATTAAGAACCTTAGTCCCTAAAAATAAAGACTAAAGAAGAGTTTTAGTCCCGGAAGTGCAAAAAATAAATTTAACTTCCTATAAGATTGTACCGTCATACATATAAAGTTTTGATTTGTTTTGTTTTGACGGTACATAGTTTTAAGATCATGTATCAATAATTGAGTTTAGTGGATAAGTTAAATTTCAATACACCCAGCTTTAGACACATATTGCATTGTATTTGGCAAGGGTTGCACCTTTAAAGGAGTTAATATATAAACCCTAAACTTACTGTAAAACAATCCCACAACTTATTTATTCTATATTTTAATGAATTTATAAACCATTCATGCCTGTAATTCTTTCTAGTTTAAATTTAGGTGGGTCAAACCGGAAATTTCTCATAAAATATTCATTTCCGGTTAGTTCACCCTTCTTAATTGATGTACTGTAATATGAAACATTTAATGAGGCAGATAGCCGAAAGCCGAGTGCGTTATGTTACCAAAAATTCAGTATAGAGTATTCTAGTGAGCTGAAGGCTGGTAACCACACACACGGTATAGCTCTCTGTATATGATGACGTATTAACCTGGAGTTCCGTGGTTCGAGTCTCTCGATCAGCAGTGGGTGTGCAGTCGTTAAATTATAAAAGCGTTTCAAGGTGACCACTTGATCGTCTTAAATGTACTCGTGGTTGCAAAAATAATCTTTCCGTTGCCGCATATAATTGCAAAGGTCGTCGCACGGATGGAGATTTTGACTCCAAGACGAATCGGTCGTAGTGGTTGTGGTTGGATTCCACTATCTCGTATAGTGGCTTAATTCTTCTTGTGGAATTGTGCTTTCTAGTCTAGACCGATTCGTCTTGGTGCAGTTCGTGCGACGACCTTGAAATTCAAAGCGGCAACGGAGATATTCTTTTTTGCACCTAGGAGTATATTTAAGACGATCAAATGGTCAGCTTGAAGCGTCCGAGTGCGATTTAATTGTAAGATGACTTGAACCAAGGAACTCCTGGTTCATACGTTATGACATGCCTGAGTTCGTGACGTCACAGCGACAGCAGAGCGCGCTGGGCCAGGCCTGTAGCATTTACGTGGCAATGGTTGAACCCATTCCCTGATGATATAAGTAATATGAATATGATCTTACCCCCATATGGGCGGGCTGTTGCTGGTGGTAAGAACTGTGTACGTTCTGCATGCGGAAATCAGGGTCGGATCTGTACTTCCGGTTTTGTTTGTACTGGTTGTTAGTCTCGTTGTCTGAACTGTCGTAGCCTGAGGAACCGTCTCTGCCTCGTTGAAGCGTTTTAGGACCTCTGAAAAATATATTATGTTTAAAAGTTCACACACGGATTATTTGAGGATTTTTTCATGTTTCTGATTCTTGGAAAAAAGAAATTCGCTGTTTTGAAGCTTAAAGCCGCATTCACAGTCTGAAATTTGGTCAAATTCCAAGTCCGATATCGAAATTTGAGTCATATAGCACAAGCAAGACAAAAATATTCAAACGCTTATTAGAACATATCAGCTGTTTATTTTACTTTATTTACTTAAATTGTCACCTAACAACTTCACAAATTTCACATTTCAGACTGTGAATGGGACTTTACACGTGGAATGAAGTTGTGAGCACAACATTGGATTTTGTGGAGTAACTATAACGATTAATAGCGTTTTCCACTTGCTGTAAACTAGTGATGACCTGGGTTTATTTTCAGTGCGCACTAAGTGGAAGACGTAAGCAATGTTTAGTGCAGTTGCCTATCTGTCAATTGATATAACTACATAACATAATAATTAATAGTGTATTATCTAGACAGGGAGCATACTCTCAGTACCCTGAAATGAAAATCAATGCAGAATATTTCAAGGTAGTACTACCATATAGTAGAGAACAAAACATCACAGTATTTTACGTACTTGTAATAGTACATATATTATTTCTTTTTATTTCTCCCATGATGGAATTGTACACAGGAAAGTTGTCTAAATCTTCCTTTTAAAATTCCAAAACTCGGGTTCTACTAAATTTGTAGTTATTTACAACATTGGTCTTTTTGTTTTCTCGTAATTCGCAAAAACTTCTTCTAGACTTCTAGAAGTTCTTGAATTATGAAAATAATTGGTAAACTGTTGCACTTGCTCCTATAGTCAGTGCAACTGAGTGCGCACTCAACTTGCCCTAAGTGCAATTTTAAATGCAAGTGGAAAACGTAACACTAAAAAAGTGCGCACTGAAAGTACAAGTGGAAAACGCTGCTCGAATTCAGTGCAGCACTAGTGCGCACCGAGTGCACAAGTGGAAAACGCTATAAAATTTATTCACGTGTATCGTATCGTATCGTATCGTATTTTTGTTAAATTTTGATTCATCTTGATCTTGTGAAAAATATAATTATACTTTCGTAGCCCATTCTTATCATAATTTGACTGGGAATAGAAATAAATCTGCCTTTTGTAGTGCTTTTTAAATTCTTTATATTAACTTCGATTTTGTCTTCGATTGACCGGTACGGCCTTTGAAGGGCTAATTAATTAACACACTTTCCGACATCCAATCGAGTTGAAACTTGGTACATAGACTCGTGGCCGATGACAACACATTGTATCAAAACTTGGGCACCCCCCACTCCTCCATCACAAATTAATTTTTCGTTTCGTGCCTTTGTGCCACCCAATCGAGCTGAAACATGACAACGAATTTTTCCAAAAAATTGATGACCATTTTGAACTCAAAGTAGTCAAAATCGTGTTTGGTATCATATGAAAGCATTTGTAACTATCTAAACTAAGTTTCAAGTTCAACCGTTAATTATTATCTATAAATGGTAAAAGGTATCGGAACGCGGTTTTTCGTATTCGATTCCGCATACTTTTTTCTACTATACCTCATTTCAGCTAAAGCCCTGTTCACACATGGACACATAGCAGACACATTGAAGCCACGCACACACAACAGTAAGAAATACTGTGTGTTTCTTGTGAAATAGGGGAGCTTCTTTCTATGTAAGTAAAGAAGAAATCAATTTTGAGGCTACAAGATTTTAACACGTTCTTCATTATGCTTCTGTTGCCTGTGTGTCGCCTGTGTGTAGCTTCAATGTGTCCATGTTTGAACAGGACTTTAAAAAAGCGTTGGGTAAGATAGGGCGATGATATCCTTTAATATGATTGGTCGAGATGAGAGGTGGATTTACACTAGCAAACATTTTCATTTCCGTTAACATTACTTACTTATACCTTCTTATTTTGAATTTCATAGTTACATCGAAGTACTACTATATTATTCTATAGATGACAGCTTTTTTCTCAAAACAAACCTTATTTAAGTTCGCGCCAAATTTTGAACTAATAAAATTTTGTGAGTGTATAACGGACTACATTCGCAGTGCCATCTGCTTTTTTCTAAGTTGAAATGAGGACCATAGTTTCACTAAATTACAATTTGAGTACAGCCACAATAATTAATTGTTTCCAAACCAAATTCTACAAGATAATTAGTTCAGCATCTTGTTATGAAATGGCGCCACCAAGCTCATTTTGGTCATCACAAAAAATAAATTTTGGATTTCCAGCAAACTGGACGGGTTTACAAAAAAGTTCTAATGAAGAAAAATGTTCCTTAATTAATTCTAGGAGGGGTTTATTAGAAATTTGTTTCGATTTTACGGATTTTCTCTTTACCTTGTGTTTGGTCGATTCATAGTAGCTCTTGTGAAATGTTGGGGTGTTGTTGACCTATTTGACCCATTATGGTTTGGAGGAAAGACCCTTGGAAGCCCGAATTTCAAGTATGTGTACATATTTGAACCTAAGGCTGACCTATAACAAAATAAATGCATTACTTATTAAGAATACTTATTTCAAAACTTATAAATTTATAATAATGTTTGTACTTGCATGGTACTGAAAATGAGATTTCTATCACAATGTAGGTACCCAATGTTAGGTGGGAAACATATATGTAGTTACTTTTTATACAAGTCGATAACATTATATTTTATCGACATGAGAAAAGTGTTTTTCTCGCATCGATAATATAATTATTCTACAACTGTTAAAAAATGTTGACATTTTTGAATAATGTTAACAAGCGCGAAGGCTTTAATTTTATGCTTTATTAAGCAAAATTTTGGCATAATTTGATCATTTGAATAACATGTGAAAAACAACTGACCATCGTTTAAATGTTGTATTTGATTCTTCGACTAGATTTTTTCCCAGAGAACTTTAATTTGATAATACACTTGGAAAAATTTGAATAATATTTTGGAGAAACAATTGAAAATCGCATAAATATCATTTTTTATATTTTTACTAAACTTATCTCCACGGAAGCTTTAAATTGACACCAAACTAGGTATAATTTGAATAATTTATTTTAAAAATTGACGATCATTTAAATATTATTTTTATTTTTCTACTAGAATTCTTTTCCTGAGAGTTTTAATTTGATACCACGCACGATAGTATTTTAATAAAAATAAAAAAGTTCAGTTTATAAAGTTGGTACCACTGGTTGAATAAAAATCATTAACGAACCTGAAGTCAGTTTTTGGCTCAAGATCTTAAATATAAAATTTCAGTCCAAAATTCCAACGCGTCTCGATCTGTTAAAAATCACGATTATACCCATGTCACACCTATATAATATACTGTATCATGTATGATCAAACCTGTGTATGACGAAAAATAGAAGCGCTGCTGCAGACGAAATCGTTTGCTACTCCAAAGAATGTATATAATTTTTCATATTACTGTTATCATACAAGTGTCACAAACGACAATTTTCACCATACATACCTAATACAAGTATTACAGATTACAGGTGTGATATGGGCATTAGGTACAATATTTCCTCCTATTACATATGTAGTAAAAACTCCAAGAAAAACTCACAGTTCATTTTTGTAATTTTGCATTTATGGTGCGATTTGTGATAAAAATAATGCAATTTCTTTCAGAAAGTAGAAATGATAGTGAAATTGAGTTATTTATACTCCGCCGGACATTTTACGGCAATTGTGAAGTTAAAAATATTTTCACAGATCTGACCTTCCAGTTGGTGAGGGGGGGGGGGGTTGGGGTTAAGGGGAGCGATGTACCATTTCGATCCACTCATATTTGAGATCAACAATATCTCAAAATATATTTAATCACGTGTCGCAATTTTAAATAGTTATGATTTATGCAAAGAAATTGATATTAATTAAGTACTTACATACATGAATTTATTTAAAAATGCAAATTGCGAAGAAATACTTTTAAAATAATATAATTTCATTTAAAAAGTGTACCTTTCTCACATGTTTTCGTTATACTATATTTTGTTTTGTTAATCTTGGAATGTATTTATTTGATTTATTGTATTATGCCGGTTTGTGTGAGAAGGCCATCCGACCGGCAACTTCGGTTTTGCCGGTGTGTGAAAGCGCCCTTATACTTTGTCCTAAAATTCGGAGAAGCTTAATAAATTTTATTTTTACGTCATTCAAATTTGCCGCCAAACTCAAAGTAATTTTCCCTGTATAAATGGGACTTCTGTAGGCGCTCCTCCGAATCTTGGGGCAAAGTATAGTAAAACTACTGCAATTACCCTTGTTTTTTATCTTGAAGTAACTCTGTGGCTGTTTATTTTTTTTCCTAACATCGGATCGAATATTTTGTAAGAATTTCGGATCGGCTATTTTATCCTAACTTCGGATTGGATATTTTATTCGAACTTCAGATCGGATATTTTACAAAAACCTTTTCGGATCGGCTTCGGATCATGACATCCTCGGTTCGGATAGTTCGGCTCAAAGTTCGGATAAATAATCCGACCCGAACTTCGCATCGCATATTTTATCTGAACATCGAATTGGATATTTTATCTGAATCCGAACTTTAAACCGTACTGTCCGATCCGATGAGGTCATAATCCGAATCCGATCCGAGAAGGTTTTTATCCGATCCGATCCAAATCATACTTCGGATCGGATCGGTTTCGTATTTAGGATATTTTTTCCCATCTCTCCGTACTTCTCGGATGAATTTCGAAAAGGACTCATCTCGAGAAATTTAAGCGATCATTTTCCTTCAAAAATTAAATGTTGCTTTGTATGAGAACGTAGGTACACAATGGTCAGTAGTGAGTATAGAAAAAAAAATTGTTCAATTAAGTCAATTGTTCAACAGAAAATCAGTGTTTTGTGTCGCCTGAAAAATTATAATTTTCAGAGCTTTTCGAAATTTGCGATTCATAGAATGTAGTATAAAAATACACATAAATATGCACGAAATAAGCCATATTTTTAGCAATGTAAGTCCAAGTCATCACAATGCAGATGTGCGAAATCAGTCATTGGTTTAATAGGCCACAGTTACCAAATAAATATAAATAAATATGTGTGTAATTGCTAATACTTGTTTAGATGACTGAGCACTTTGTACATAGGTATAAATAAATAGAGTTAGGGTAACAGGATGTTGCAGTTCAATTGCGTTTAGGTTGCAGTATGTGACAGCATAGAGATAAGTGGTTAACGTAAGATGTGTTTATTATTATTATTGTAATCATAGTCATTATTTATTTATTAGCATATTAAATATACTTTTATACGTTTTCATGAGCGTCGCCAGCATTTTTTGTAGTCCCTGCGATCAAAAAATCACAGACGCGATGAAACAATTGCAACTTTGTCAGTTTTAAAATTGATTTTCTATACGACTGTTATAGAATGTTATAATTCTTACATCATTTTTAATTATGGAATGGTTACATTCTGTCACTTGTTGCGGAATGGATTCATTCCGTCACTAGTTATGGAATGAAATGTGGCGATAGTTATAATAATTTAACTTTATTCAATGTTTTGGATTGGTGGGTAGCTTTATAATACGTTTAGATTTATTAATTTATTAATTTTATGTAGAATATAATTTTATGAATACATATATATTTTTATTTTAATAGTTTTAGGTTGTGTTTTTTAATTCAATTAAATTTATAGTCGTAGAGAAAGTAAAGTCTGCAACACGTTTGGAATGTCTATTCCGCTCTCATGGAATCGTGAAACTCGCCTACGGCTCGTCTCACAAACTTTCCACTCGAGTTGAATATGCTTCATTCCACACTTGTTGCAGAATATACTATTCCAGAAATATGTTGTATTGTAGCTATGCTATGTAGTTGTGTTAAAAAAACAAATAATACGTTAAAAATATTGGTACATTCCATTCATAGCCAAAGGGTTTTTAAGGGAAAATTTTATAACCTTCATTTAGATTTCATAAATAACCCTCATTTTTTTTCAATTCTACAAAATAAATATGATGAGTTCTGGTAAATTATATCAAATAATGCATTTAGAAATTAAAATAGACGTAAAAATAATATAGTCTTAAAATCGGTCGGTTCCTATATAAAATGCGACAAAACAGCAGCAGAAACAAGTGTGCGTAGATTCATTCCTTTCTTTGTATAAGGGTCGCTTCACAATCGCCCGAGAACGGTAACGGGAACCAGAACGGAAAGCAAACGGGAACAACAGCGACGTTTATCGATTACAAATAACAAGTAATAGTCATTAAATAAATGCAGATTGTAAATATAAAATTCAATTACACAAATTTGACAATCGTACGAAATGTCAAACTGAAATGATTCTATCGGTTGAAATTATCGTTCTGGTGCCCGTTATCGTTCTCGGGCGATTTTGAAGCGGCCCTAACACATTTTAAATCGCGACAGTCGTGTCGCTAGAAATATAGGGCTGTGTGTTCTATTTGTGCGACTATACAGCGTGTTTCTGTACTTATAGATCAAAATTTAAGGGTATATGTAACACGTTCTACTAATAACGGAACAAAAAATTTTTTTCATAAATTCGTAAAATTGAGGATGATTTATTTAACGAAAACATGTTGAGTGCCACTGGTTTCATAGCTGTTTTTGTTGTTTTTTAATTAAATTTGTTCATTACACAATATCAGCTTTGGATTAGATAATTACGTGCATTGTTAATATTTGAATAAAACAACACAAACAGCTATGAAATCAGTGGCACTCAACATGTTTCCTTTAATAAACCACCCTTAATTTTGCGAATTTTTGAAAAATTCTTTTTGTTCCGTTATCAGTACAACGTGTTACATAAATGCCCTTAAAGTTTGATCATAAGTACAGAAACAACCTGTAGAATCGCAAGGCAGCTACAGCTACACTCGTATTTTTAAAATTTTATTTTTAACTAATTTTGACTATAATAATCAGTATTAAAATAAATAATAATAATGTGTACCCGTGAGTTGATTGTAATTATATCAAGATTATCTGTAAGGCTGCCACACCCAAATGAAATAAATCCACATGCTACATTAATATGATTATTCATGTATTTAAGTGTAATTGAATGATGTTTCTTACTTTGGCCCATATCTTGGGTGTGAGAGTATACTCTGAACTGTAGTGTCCCTTAATTGAAAGTTCCCGTAGGGCAAAGGGCTTTTGTCCGTGGATCCAAGGGCGGAATCCGTAAAATCCGAATTTAAATTTTGCCTGCAACACCAAACAAATTAAAATCAAAACGAAAACATTTCACAAGTACTACAGTTGCTGTTAGAATATTCAAACAATTAGTGTTAGAAATACAAATAAATTCAGAAATATTGTTTACTAGAAAAGAAGGTTTCAATAATTTAAGTATAACTTTCAGACAAATACTCATTTTACTGATAAATTATTAAATAAATAAAGAGAAAGGTGTATTTAATTAAAGTTACTACAAACTACATATAATTAAGTATAAAGAAATCCATTTTGTAAATCAGTAAATATGACATGCACACATACATTTATCGATTTATTTTGCTTTTAACCCAATTTAAGTTCAGTGTGTAAAAGTCTTACATACTGCGAGTCATTGGTATATTATATATATATATATATATATATATATATATATATATATATATATATATATATATATATATATATATATATATATATATATATATATATATATATATATATATATATATATATATATATATATATATACAACTTACTATCATTGAAGCGTCCTTATATTGACAATTTTCCATCAACCGAGCGTCCGGCTCCAATGAAGCGTCCATATATGGACGCTCGATTGGTCACTATGTTAAATTGGCTCCTAGTACCATCTAGTAGTCATATTTAAAAATTTTGGTGGACGCCGAATTGATAGTGAATTATCATTTGCCGTATACATGCCGTATACTTTTAGTTCAGCCGAACGCTCACTCGTGGCGTTGCTGCGCTAGGCGTATAAGTATACTTTCATCCAATCTATCGCCTACCGAGCGTCCTCAAACTGGCAACACTGAAATGTATGTTTTCAAATGTTATGTTCGAAGTGTTCGTGTTCTCTTGATATTGGAGTATGAAGCAAAATATCAAAGTACGTTTTTTTTGTTTCGACTACGTGGTTCTGGTTATCAAGAACTAACATACTTATAACAAACTTTTTTTTCGTCACACGTGAACGCAAAGCACGCCGTTATTCCCTGTTTAAACTAAAGGGAGCAAACCACGCTTTTGCTCTCTATGAGGCAAAAACGTGTTTTTCTTCTTCTAAACTGGAAGTGTTGGCGTGCTTCGCGTGCGTTAAATAAAAAGAGATTTTTTTAATCGAGTCATAAATTATGTTCAAATTTGTTTGAACTATTAGGGAGGAGAGTTAAACATCAAGATCTACACCGTACACCGTTTGCCCGATCCTCATGAAATTTTGCATGCAGATTTCTGTTTACCAGACTCAGATTTTAAGTTACCTATGTATTAATTTGATTGGACCATTAGGGGGTCAGGATTAATAATATGGAATCTCGACCATTTGTCCGATTTTCATGAAATTATGCACGCAGGTCTCTTTTAACTGAAGTCAGATTTTAAAGTACTTATGTTTAAATTCGATCATAAGGAGTGCGGATTATAAATCTATAGAATCTAGACCATTTGTCCGATTCTCTAGAAATTTTGCTTTTTTACTATAGTCAGATTTTTAGGTATATTTGAAATTTATTGGGCTATTATTGGGGGTAATCTCTATACCGTGAGTTTATTTTAACGTGAAACATGGGATTTTTCATATCCATGGTTACGAATTTGACATCAATGTATTAGAGCGTTCTTTTTAAAATCGAACATAGGGAATCAATTTAACTGTATTATTCTTGGCCAATATAACATATTTGGGCAGCTGTAATAGTTCCAAGTGACGCTGTCAACATAAACTTTTAATTGTTTAAACTATACCTACAGTATTTCCAGGTAGCATCAGTTTGACTCCAATTAACAATTTCAAATGTTGCTATCTGGAAATACTATGTAGGTATAGTTTAAACAATTAAAAGTTTATGTTGAAGGCTTCTCTTGGAACTATTACAGCTGCCCAAATATGTTATATTAGTCAAGAATAATACAGTTAAATTGATGCCCTATGTTCGATTTCAAAAAGAACGCTCTAATACATTGCTGTAAAATTCGTAACCATGGATATGAAAAGTCCTATGTCTCATGTTAAAATAAATTCACGGTAGATCTAGACTGTCCGATTCTCACGAAATTTTGCATGCGCATCTTTTTTGACTAGAGTCAGATTTCAAAGTATGTTTAAATTCGATCGAATCATTATAGGGAAAGACGAGGGATTAAACTAAAAAAATCGCTTTACAGTCATAATTTTTTTTTTGAACGAAACTCGGTAATATGTAGCAATTAACTAAAGTAAGAAAGATAGTTTTTATTTATCGGGTTATAAATTATATTTAAATTGAGGTATGAGGGTTAACCTCTAGATCTAGACCGTTTGTCCGATTTTCACATAATTTTACAAGCAGATATCTTTTGAAAAGAGCCTGATTTTAAGGTATGTGTGGTGTGACTTTGTTCGGGTCCATAGAGGTGGGGGTTAAATTCAACAATCACTCAAATGACCGTAATAATTGTTTTTTTGCAACAATCCTCGGTATATACCATTGAAATAAAATAAGAAAGATTATTGTTCTGGTAGTTATATTATGCATTCATGTACCTTATGTGCATTCGTAATATTAATATCCAAGCACAAGGAACATTCGAAATACTACCAGAAAAATTATCGACATAACTACGAGACTACGACTACTTATGGTATTAAAAGTGAGAGTCTTTTTAAAATTGGGTCATACATAATGTTTTATTTGATCGGACTATTATGGGGGTGGGGGTTAAATATCTATATCCAGAAAGTTTGTCCGATCTTTATGAAATTGAAATAAAATTGTATTGCTTTGACAGCAAATAAAGAAATAGTTAATTAATGAAACCTTATTTAGTAAATAGATAATAGATATTTATGTAACAAGTAAGGAAACAAAAGTTGTTACCTTACGTATGTGAAATTTGTACCACGAGGCGTGGCCGAGTTCTGCAAACACATAAGTAATATAACTACCGAGATTCCTTACTTGTTGCATACAATATTTTTATACTTTCATTTAGAATAAATGGAATTTTTGTTTGAAATTATAAAATTTTGTCATTTAATGTCTTACAAATTATGACATGAAACTAAAACACCCAAATTAGGTTATCTACAAACCACATTTTTATTCGAATTTTAAAAAAATTTAAACAGCATAAAATATGCGATTGCAAGTTAAAAACATTTTATATTGAAGTTTCTTCACAATGTGATCTATAATTTTATAAATAAATGTAGTTTTATATGTGTACTTTTTATTTTTAAAAAAAGAGTAAAATAAAAACCATTGCATGCAGTAATTAAATTAATTTCCTAGCGCAAATTTGAGAAATAAATTGTCTATAACCAAACGAAAGTAAGAAAATAATATTTACCTATTTTTAAAAACCCAATAAACACTGCTTCATATAAGTAGGTGCTGTAATGTCCTAATGTCATTTGATTAATTTTCTATTATTTTTCTGTATAATGAGTAGTAGATTTTAAATAGGTAAATTACAGTCGTGTCGAGCATTATTTTTCTTCCAAATAAAATTACTGTTTCACTTTTTTACTTTTAAAGCTTACAACAATTTTTTATTATTATTAAACATTTATTTTTTTTTAAATTGCTACGTAACAAGATTTCGATAAGTAACAAACAAATTTATTAGGAAAAATAAATAGCTCTTATGTAATTAACGTTACAAACATTGACATTAAAATATTTACTACTTTCGGTTTGTGCTTTCCATACCAAAATAACTGGATAAATCACCATTTCCGAACCAGAAGTAAAAATTATTTATAAAATGCAGTACCTAGTATTATATTCTAATTTTAAACCTAATCAATAGTGTTGTCAACAAATTTGTGAATTTAGTAATTATTGAAATATAGGTAATGCATTTGTTGCTAATTTTCATTTAAATAATTAACTATCAGATCGCAGACAATTTGACCGATTTTCAATATATTTTTATTATACTTAGTTATAAGCATACAAATCCAACTTAAAATATAGACTGAATAATCAATTATTAACGTACCTACTATCTGAAAACAAAATGTAAGCGATTTATTCCACATACAACTTTGTCATATTTATTCAACTTGTCGATAATAACTCCGTCTTTTCATTTCAAATCCCCAATATAACGCGCGAAGTAACATTGTTCAGTCGCGGCAACACTGTCGGACGCTTGATAATCGATGAATTGTAATAATCCGTATATATCGGACGCTTCAAAGATGATAGTTTGAACGGACGCTTCAATGATTATGATTTGGGAATATACACCAACCGGACGCTCTATTCAGGTTTTTTGAACGGACGCTCTGTTGATAGTGAGATGTATATATATATATATATATATATATATATATATATATATATATATATATATATATATATATATATATATAGCAAAAATAATTTCACAGGTATGCAGTCAGTAGATGGGTAAATAAAAGAATCTTTAAAAAAAACCCATCTACTGACTGCATACCTGTGAAATTATTTTTGCTTCCTTAAGGCTTGGATCACATAGCTTATGTCATGTCATGTCTGTGTCATGTCAATATGTTGAGCACACGGTAAACTAATGAAGTAGTTCACATAGGGTATGTCTCGTATGTTATTTTTTTTGACAGAACATAACAGTTGATTTGAACTCAACTTTCACTGCTATATGTCTATGTCTATATCTGTCAAAATTACACATTTATTATTAATATAGATAAAAACTTACCAATAAGTTAAGAATAAAGCTTGTATAATAAAAAGTAAGTACAATTTAAAATATACCATTCCCAATTTTATTAAAATGTTTTTTGTAAATTTACTAATACAAATTTATCTTATTTTCCATTAGTAAATGCCTGCGACTCCAAATTAATTTTCTCCGTTGTGATACTTTACACAAAATGTGTATATAATGACATGACACAGACATGACATGACATAAGCTATGTGACCAAGCCTGAAAATGTCTATGTCAATAGAAATAACATAACATAATGACATGACACAGACATGACATGACACAGACATGACATGACACAAGCTATGTGAACAAGGCTTAACTGATCAGTCGTGATCATTTTCCAATATATATATATATATATATATATATATATATATATATATATATATATATATATATATATATATATATATATATATATACATCTCACTATCAACAGAGCGTCCGTTCAAAAAACCTGAATAGAGCGTCCGGTTGGTGTATATTCCCAATTCATAATCATTGAAGCGTCCGTTCAAACTATCATCTTTGAAGCGTCCGAAATATACGGATTATTACAATTCATCGATTATCAAGCGTCCGACAGTGTTGCCGCGACTGAACCATGTTACTTCGCGCGTTATATTGGGGATTTGAAATGAAAAGACGGAATTATTATCGGCAAGTTGAATAAATATGACAAAGTTATATGTGGGATAAATCGTTTAAATTTTGTTTTCAGATGGTACATTGATTGATTATTTAGCCTATATTTTATGTTGGATTTCTATGCTTATAACTAAGTATAACAAAAATATAGTGAAAATCGGTCAAATTGTCTGTGATCTGATAGTTAATTATTTAAATGAAAATTAGCAACAAATGCATTTTATTTAAATAATTACTAAATTCACTTGTTGACAACGCTATTGATTAGGTTTAAAATTAGAATATAATACTACTTAATGCATTTTATAAATAAGGAAATAGTGATTTACCCAGTTATTTTGGTATGGAATGCTCAATTCGAAAATAGTAAATATTTTTATGTCAATGTTTGTAACGTTAACTACATAAGAGCTATTTATTTTTCCGAATAAATTTGTTTGCTACTTATCGAAATCTTGTTAATTAGCAATTTGAAAAAAATAAATGTTTAATAATAATAAAAAATTGCTGTAAGCTTTATAGGTAAAAATGTGAAACAGAAATTTTATTTGGAAGGAAAATAATGCTCGACACGACTGTAATTTACTTATTTAAAATCTACTACTCATTATACAGAAAAATAGTAGAAAATTAATCAAATGACATTAGGACATTACAGTACCTATATCAAGCAGTGTTTATTGGGTTTTTAAAAATAGGTAAATATTATTTTCTTACTTTCGTTTGGTTTATAGACAATTTATTTCTCAAATTTGCGCTAGGAAATGAATTTAATTACTTCATGCAATGTTTTTACTTCCTTGTACGGAGTAATAAGGAAGTATTGTAATCGCGAAAAATTTCGGTTTTCAGATTTTGATGGAAATATCCGTTTTGACCTTTTCTGAATCCATTATGACTAGTTTCGTCGTGACGTCTGTACGTACGTGCGTACGTACGTACGGACGTATGTGTGTCGCATAACTCAAATACGGTTAGACGTAGAAAGTTGAAATTTTGTATTTAGGACTGTTATAGCATCTAGTTGTGCACCTCCTATTTTTGGTTTCAATCTATAAACTGGAAGTAGTACTTTTTAAAAATATTTCGATAAATATTTAATTTAACACACATTTTTTTATTTTAAATGAAAGATTATGTGATTATTATCTACAATCGGTATTTTATAAATTTTTCTGTAGCTTCTATCATTTAAGAATAATTAAAGTATATACTTATAATTTATTATTTCGGTATCTTGTACTCCATGATCGTTTAACATTTGTTACTACGTAAAATTTAAATGATTATGACATGACAGTGACAATAGTAAAATATGCTTTATATCTTCTTCTGCAGTTTAAATAAAATGACTAAAATATATTTGTGAGTATACTAGTATAATAAGTTAAAAGAATTTTTTATATTATTCTACATTTTAGTTATTAAGAAAAGTATGAACACACAAGGCGTACAAGGAAGTCATGTGGTGCCCACGTCAGATTTTTTTATTTTACTCTTAAAAAAAAATGTACACATATAAAACTACATTTATTAAAAAAATTATAAATCACATTGTAAAGAAACTTCAATATAAAATGTTTTTAAATTGCAACCGCATATTTTATGCTGTTTAAATTTTTTTTTAAATCGAATAAAAATGTGGTTTGTAGATAACCTAATTTGGGTGTTTTTGTTTTATGTCATAATTTGTAAGACATTAAATGACAAAATTTCATAATTTCAAACAAAAATTTCTATTTATTCTAAATGAAAGTATAAAAATATTGTATGCAACAGTAAGGAATCTCGGTAGTTACCTTACGTATTTTCAATTTCATAAAGATCGGACAAACCTTCTAGATTTAGATATTTAACCCCTACCCTCATGATAGTCCGATCGAATAAAACATTATGTGTATGTAGTAGTAGTACAAAAAATTATTGAAATATAAATTATTTTAATCCTAAAGCAAGTAAGTACAACAATGAATAACAATATCACAAAAGAAATTTGTTTTCTTCTAGATTAATTTGTATTATTGATATCTATTGTTATTCATTGTTGTACTTGCTTTAGGATTAAAATAATTTATATTTTAATAACTTTTTGTTTAAACATACGTTGCAATACATCGTTGAAAAGAGAAAAAAAAAACGCTATTCAACCATGTAAAAATCCAATATGGCGCCCATTTAAAATAAGAAAGTTACTATTAATATCTTGGAAACTGCCATCTTGAATTTTATTCTGACATCATTTTTGAGTTTCTCTCATAAAATCATGTAACTTTTATATGAAACATTTTTTTATATCTTTTATAATTACGGAGTAATTTGCCTTTTTTTAAAATCGCGATTTTCAGTTTTTTTTGAATAACTTTCAAACTGTTTAGAATTTTAAATATTTCTCAACGGAATCTAAATAAGCCCTAAGAACTGCACAACATTGCCTATTTAACCGACCTCATAGCTCCTATAGTTTCCGAGATCCCAATGGTGACCTAATCAATTTGGGACACCCTGTATACCAAGTATTGTTGCAAAAAAACAATTACGGTCATTTGAGTGATTGTTGAAATTAACCCCCACCTCTTTGGACCCGAACAAATTCACACCACACATACCTTAAAATCAGGCTCTTGTGAAAAGAGATCTGCTTGTAAAAATATGTGAAGTTCGGACAAACGGTCTAGGTAACCCTCATACCTCAATTTAAATATAATTTATAACCCGATAAATAAAAACTATCTTTCTTACTTTAGTTGATTGCTACATATTACTTGCAAAAAAAATTACGACTGTTAAAGCGATTGTTTTAGTTTAATCCCTCCCCTTTCCATCATGATTCGATCGAATTTGAGCATACTTTGAAATCTGACTCTAGTCAAAAAAGACGCGCATGCAAAATTTCATGAGAATCGGACAAACAGTCTAGATCTATAGATATTACCCCACCTCTAATAGCCCAATAAATTTCAAATATACCTAAAAATGTGACTATAGTAAAAAAATAGTCCAGCCTGCAAAATTTCTAGAGATTCGGGCAAATGGTCTAGATTCTATAGATTTATAATCCGCACCCCTTATGATGTTATGATCGAATTTAAACATACTTTAAAATCTGACTCCAGTCAAAAGAGACCTGCGTGCAAAATTTCATGAGAATCGGACAAATGGTTGAGATTCTATATTATTAACCCCCACCCCCTAATGGTCCAATCAAATTAATACATAACTTAAAATCTAAGTCTGGTAAAAAAAATCTGCATTCAAAATTTCATGAGGATCGGGCAAACGGTGTAGATCTTGATGTTTATCTCTCTCCTCTAATTTGAACATAATTTATGACCCGATTAAAAAAAAAATTATTTAATGCACGCGAAGCACGCCGACACTTCCAGTTTAGAAGAAGAAAAACACGTTTTGCCTCCTAGGGAGCAAAAGAGTGGTTTGCTCCCTTTAGTTTAAACAGGGAGTAACGGCGTGCCTTGCGTTCACGTGTGACGAAAAAAAAGTTTGTTATAAGTATATAAGTTCTTGATAAGCAGAACCACGTAGTCGAAACAAAAAAAACGTACTTTGATATTTTGCTTCATACTCCAATATCAATAACACGAACACTTTGAACATAACATTTGAAAACATACGTTTCGGTGTTGCCAGTTTGAGGACGCTCGGTAGGCGATAGATTGGATGAAAGTATACTTATACGCCTAGCGCAGCAACGCCACGAGTGAGCGTTCGGCTGAACTAAAAATATACGGCATGTATACGGCAAATGATAATTCACTATCAATTCGGCGTCCACCAAAATTTTTAAATATGACTACTAGATGGTACTAGGAGCCAATTTAACATGGTGACCAATCGAGCGTCCATATATGGACGCTTCATTGGAGCCGGACGCTCGGTTGATGGAAAATTGTCAATATAAGGACGCTTCAATGATAGTAAGTTGTATATATATATATATATATATATATATATATATATATATATATATATATATATATATATATATATATATAGGGTGAGTCATCGAAATCTCCCTTGTCGTTAAAAATACAGCATAAATTTATTAACAGAATTTTTCGTCTACTCAAGGAGCATAACTTAAAATTATTTTCACATATACAGGCTGTTGCATAATGACTTGGCAATAATTGTCCGTCGTTTTTTAAATGAAACACCCTATATATTTTTATATATTTTGAATTGTATTTTATTTACCTATACGAACATATAAATTTCATTTTAGTTTTCCGCGGCGTTGCCAAGTTATTCAATTTTTTCTCTAAAAAAAGCCGAATACACGTATTGTTTTATAAAGGCGTACTGAAGTTATTTTAATAGTAAAAATTATGATTTTTTTTCTGTACAACTGTAACTATAGGTACTCTTTGTTCTGACATAACTTTTTTTAAATGTTATTATACAGGCTGTTCAGTACAGAGGATCAAATTTACTCAATTTCAAATGGCTATAACTCGTCATTTTCAAATGAAACACCCTATATTTTATTATTCTGTTGTGTGTATTTTTGCATCTTCTTATGTTATAACAGGTGTCCTATGCCTACAAAAATTAATTTCGAAATTAATTAAATTAATGTTTTTAGGCATAGGCATAGTATATTCGTATTTGCCAAGGCTAGATTCATAGCCTCAGCTGCACCTCGTCAATGAAACTGTAGCCTCGGCAGTAAATCTGTCATTTTTTGCCTAGTTAAACAAATAACAATTTTTCCACGCCCAACACGTCATGTAATATATTTTTTGTACTCATAACCTAGGAAATGACATATTAAGCACGCAATTGACAATCGGAAATGTCAATTTTCCAGTGTAGTCAATCGGGAAAAATGCAACGAAGACTGGCTTTCTTGAGCATTCTACAATAAAATAATCTTGAAAATAACAAAATTTGTTTTAATAAATGTTACTTCCCACGATTTTTATGTATTAAAACCCACAAACACCATCGATATTTATAATAATTTTGAAATATTTATGCGTTGCGCACCATCTATCGGTAGTAGTGAGAAGAAGAAAAAACATCAGAACCTCAAATTTAATGATCAGAATACAACTACAATGAAAACGAAAATTACTATTTCGTAAACAATTGTACAAATCGACAAATTGCTTAGCAACTGGTGTCTGGTGTGACACGTGTACCACGTTTTATAAAATTTATTGTATATTTGATATTTGTAACTTGAATGAATTTGATTATAGTTTTATTCATTACAAAAAACTTTGTACAAACCCAGGCGCGGATACAAGGAGGGGTAATGGGGTAATTATTACACCTCCAAGAGAACTTTAAGTTTGGATTCAATTTTGGAAAGATAAACATAATGTACCTGACTCAGCTTTAAATATATTTAACCTGTGCACCAAAGAAGTCTTTCCTATAATTAAAACAATGTTGCAAATTATTTGTACTTTGCCAATTAGTAGAGTGCGGATTATGATCTAAATATGCATGCAATATGCATTAAAATAAGGCCAAAATATGCGCAACATATGCACAAAATTAAACAAATATGCAATATTTTACAAATATATGCATGCATATGCAACATAATTCATTTTTACCGATTTTTATACTAATAATTTATATATCAGAAAAATACTAGATTTTGTCAACAATACACAAGAATATCATATAAAATAAACAAAACAACGTATAACTTCTGGAATGTCACTTGTGTGCCTACCTACCGTTAAAATAAATATAAAAACTACTGTAGATGGTATCAAATTTTATATGTATAAAATTTATTTAAAAAATTGAAATTTTCGGTTAAAAGGTACAAAATATGCAGTTATATGCATTTTTAATAAATATATGTAAAAAATATTGAAATATGCAAAAAATGTATACCATGTTTTGATTTTTTTTTGTATGAAATGCAAACATTAGAGTGCTGTGGAAGAAAACAATTGAATATTTGTTTCATATTAATTGTTATTTGTTAATGAAAAAGATTCTTTGATTTTAATCAGGAGATCAGGACCGATACTGAGTGTATGAGTTCAGGGTTCGAACTGCTAAGCACAGACTAAAAAAGAGTTTGTAGATGACGGACTGCAATGCTACTGGCTGAAACAGTGTTTGCAGCGCCGCTTTACGTTAGAAACGAAACTAGAACACACAGTATAGTACGGGACCCAAGCACTTATATCTCGTCAAAAAATTGTTGAACCGATCCGGAAATGGTAAATCGATAAAACCTATATTACCCGATTCAGAATTTTCTGCTCTATCGATTTTCGGAGGGCGGATTTACATTGGGGTCTGGAATAACCCTCCACATGCAATTTTCACCCTTTTTGAAAAATAATAAAATTTATATTTTTTTATCTTTATCTTCTAATATCTTGCAAACTATTTATAGTATCGATATGAAATTTTAAACATACTTTGGCATAACTATGTACTTTGACACTTTTGCATTGTAACTACTTAATTGTTTATAACAATTAAGAAAATAAATTATTAACGCCGTAACGCACATTTTGTGTAGTGTAAAATGTAGTCTGCTGCAAAATCGCGTACGGTTGAGAATTTTGGTATATCGTACATTGAGTGAATCAAATGTTAAGAAAGGTTCAAAATTATTTTTAGTGAAGAAATTACAGCTTTATGTTGATTAGTACAAAAGTTATGAATTTTTTAATGAAAAACTAGCTCGGCCGCCGCGCATCTACTGTTCGCTGTTCGTACGATTTTGACAGCCCTAGATAGAAGCGCTTGGGTTCCGTACTATATTGTAATTTTACAGAATTTTTTTACAGTGTACCGATTGCGCTAGAATAGAATAAAGCAAAGCTAACATTTTTATTAAATTTACATATACCTGTTTTAATCTTTTAATATACCATTTTTCAATGTAGGTATTAGATTTGTACCCCCCTGTCAAAATTTTCTAAATCCGCCACAAGTATGGTGTGCTTCTTTGAAATGAAATTATAATTTATTTATGTAGAGACAAAATATTTACTTTTGGCATTAAACAATGAAATGAGCATATTTTATGGTACTTATTTATTTTATATTAAAAATAAAGAAAATGTTTTTACAGTAGTACAAAACATAAAATAAAAATCAAATCTGGCCAACTTCTCGCCATACTCTATTATTTTAAGTTTACTAACGAATATACCATTATTATTAATTATACCATATAAATTATAAATGAAATTTTATATTTTCATAATTGTCAAAAATTTATTTGTCATTAACAATCAAATATTTTTCGTTTTATGCAGATAAACCGAGATTGTAACAAATTTGTAGAATTTTTAACTTCTTGTAATAAATAACTAATTTGTGCTAGAAAAAGTTTCAAATACAAATACTACAAATATAACATCAATAAATAATTACCCTAAATTACAATTAAATAAATGGAACCATAATAAACACTACAAATTTTTTAAAATTTATCCTAATATTTCGTTATTATTTCAAGTTGTTAGAAATGCACTTTGTCAATATAAAACTGAATTTTAATTTTACTAATTTTCAACTTTCAAGCTATTATATTACCAATACGATTTAATTTAATTGTTAATCCTGTCAGTTTTTGATATTTATTTCGTGTGGAAGCAATTGCATTCTATTAATATACTTAATATCAACAAATAATTTCTCTAAATTTCAAATAAATATATGGAAGTATTATTATACACTACAATTTAAAAAAAAATTATATTAATAATTTGTTATTTATTTCAATTGGTAAAAAATGCACTTTGTAATATAGAAATGAATTTATAGAATAAGGTGGGAGGTAAAAATGAAAATAATAAAAGGACTAGTTCTTGAAATAAAAAACGTAATATTTAACCTTAATGGCAATTGCGATTGCCATCTGTTTAGTGAGTGGCTATACAGCGACAGGCATTTGGTAGAGTATTAGGAGTATAACTGCACAGCAAGATGCTGGAGATGTTTTTGTAACCATGTTTACTGTTAGAAACATATGCCGGTAGCTTGTTTATTCAAAAGACAAAAGGGCAAAGAATGCTTTACAATAATATAAATAATACAGTTTTTGAGCACTGTAAATTTGAAAAAACAATTGACAAACTTTTCAATCCTACAACTTTAGGCCTTTAAAAAAGAGCGATTAAAATTCCTTCAATTTTAGAGCTGATGTTAAAAAATTTAATAGCAGTTTTCTAAAAAAACTAACATAAATGAGTAAATTTTCTTTTCATATTTTAAAAATATACGTTGTATACTTTAATAGGGCATATATTTTTACTCGTTTTTACCTCTCGCCACTCATATCTGTACGAGAGGTAGGTATAGTAATCATGCTAAAATTTCGATAGTGAGTTTTCCACGGATAAGCACGTTTTGAGGTCCCTACAACACGATTTTGATAATTTCGCGATGATGTCTGTGTGTGTGTGGATGGATGGGTGGATGGATATTTGAGATACGATAACTCAAATATCACCGAATAAAAAAAAAATTGAAATTTGTATATAATATTCTGACACCCTAGATTAGATCTGATTATATTTTAGTGTTGATCGTGCAACCGCAAGTGGTAGTTTTTTGAAGATCTGAAGAGTTTTTCTGGAATATCCTCAAAATTTATGAACTAATAGAAATATTTTTAATAACATCGTATACCTACTAAATGTTACTGTCTACAATATGTATTTAAAACGTTGTTTCTATCTAGCACCATTTTCCAATTACAAGAAGTTAAAATTCTACAAATTTGTTACAATTTGGATTTATCTGCCTACCTATGAAAACAAAAAATAAAATATTTGAGTGTTAATGTTAATTTTTGACGTTTTGACAAATTGAAATGGAAAATATGAAATGTCATTTATTATTTTTAAGGTCATAATAAACTTTAATAATATAATAAAAACTACAATTCCCGAATTCCTTTCCACATTGGATTTTTTTATTACTTAAATGTTCATATTTGCTCAGAAAAACACCTCTGTATCATATAAGAAGAAAATCAGCGGGTCAGAACAGTACTTCTCCAGCTACAAGTTTTAATAACTTGCTTTCACAAAGGCTTTAATTTTATACTTCATTCATCAAAATTTGAAAAAATAGTGAAATAACGTATGCAGTGTCAGAGTGACAAGTGTCAATGTTAAAGTAATAGCAGTCATTTAGTGAGGTTTGAAATTCGAGTTTTTAATTATTGCATTTATTATAAGTTATAATACGGGCAATAAATTAAATTAAATAATACTAGTGAAAGTGCAAATATTTACAATATTGTCATCAATTCAAAAACTAATTTAAAAAAAATTAATTCACAAAGTTGGTACCACTGAAAATTTCTGTTGAAAATTCGTACGCGTTTTTTTAACACATTACGTGCCATACGATATTAGTTATAATTTTTGCCTATGGTGCCATGTCATTCAAATATGTATGACAGTTTAATACAGTTTTCTGTATTAGTTGTCGATTTGGACGGGTTTTTAGTGTACAGGACGGAACTTCACACGTAACAAAGGTCTCCTTAGAAGAATAACAACAAAATCATTTTACTAGAGCGTGTTACAACATTATTTTTGCAAATTATTTCTTTAAATATTTATGTTTCCGATTTTACCCGAACCAAACATATTACTTGTAAAATTGAGATAATCGTGCTGCCACTTCTTCCAGAAATGTTGCACCAATAGAGAAATTCAGAGTGACGTCATAGCCAGGGAGCAAAGTGGGAGCAACCTACTATTCCAACCTCACTTTTGCATATTTTTGATTAAATTTGGAAGAATTTCTGTCAAAACGTAAAGTTTAGCCCCCGAGCCCGAAGGGCGAGTGGGATAATTTCTTCGAGTGAATAAACATTCGTATCTCACGTGGTTTATACAATATTTTATTAAATTTTGACGAAATTATTTCAAATATATGAATTATAAATTTTATCAAAGTAGTCGTTAGTGGGAAGTTGTCATTGTTTTTATGCATTTTTGACGTAACAATAACAGTTTAAAACGTCAGAGTGATTTAAAAATGTGTTGAGTGATTTTAAAAAAAATTCACTTGTGAATAAACATTTATTTAAAGTTGTTGCTATGGAGTCAATAATAGCAGATTAAAACGTCAAAATTAAATAAATAATAATTTCAGGACACCAAATACTGCATATAAAATTATACAGGTGGGCCATAAGTCACTGACCATTGTATTTTCGATATATTTTTTTTTATTTTATATTGAAAATGAATAATTTTGATTACAAAAGATAGTTTTAATCATGAAGAGTTTTTTGAAAATTAAATTTTAAAAATAATATCTTTTAGATGCCTGCCATCAGCCTCTTCGCAAGCTGCTGCTCTTTGCTGTACCTGGGTCCATAACTGAAGAAATGTGGTTTCAACAAGACGGAGCTACGTCCCACACTGCAAGGGGAACAATGAATTTGCTGCGAACGGTTTTTGGTAACCGTATCGTTTCACGATTTGGAGATGTTAAATTATTGCGATTGATCAACCAGTTTTGGCATCTAAAAGATTATTTTTTTTAATTTAATTTTTTTTAAACTCTTCATGATTAAAACTATCTTTTCTAATCAAAATTATTCATTTTCAATAAAAAATAAAAAAAATTATATCAAAGTGTTTAATTTTGTAGGTTGTAGGTTCATCACGAACATTTCTAGGTGGGAAAGACGTCAAGGGCTGACCGATCAGAAAATGACCAAGGCTCTGGGTATTTAAATTATTTGGATCGTAAGATAATGGAGTAATTGGACGAGAATTAAGTACTGCTTCGATTTGACATATCACCAAATACAAAACTCCATATACTTAATATACCTAATATTATTACTTGACAAATACGATTTAAATTTATGGTCACAGTTTATTTCTTTAAAATCGGCTATAATATTTTAAATTCATTTCTAGCACCCACAACTATTTTTACTAATTACTATTTTTTCAAGTAAACCACGTCTACTAATAAATCTCCTTGCAATAAATCTTCGAAACATATTTAGAAATGATTCAGTGCCAAGCTTAGTCACTAATTCTAAGTGAATAGCTTTAGTGACTAAGCATACAAAAACACAAACATATGATTTTATGAGCAACCTATTGCATATTTTGCTTTTCTCAATCATGAATGGTAAACAATAATCTAACCCAACAATTTTAAAAGGTCGTAACAATAACTCTATCGCTTGGGAGATCACCCATTATTGGTGTAGAGACAATTGGACATGATTTAAAACAGATGATGCATCTTCTGATTATTTTGCGGACTACATCATGCCCAGATAAAGGCCAAAACCGTTCTCGTAAACTATAGAGGACAGTTTGAGGCCCAGCATGACAAAAAGTCTTTCATGTTCATTTTCTACTAATAACTCTGTCAATTTGTGATTTTTTGGAATAACTATTGGATGCTAAAGCCTCAAATTTCAATGATGAATTCTTAACGGGCATTTGCACCACCTCCACTTAAATTAAAAATATCGAATGGAATTAATGGCAGCAATGTTATTTCTATACGTTTGACAATGTAATTTTGATTCGATATTGTTCATTTAAGGAAAACTTAAAATTGAAGTGGAAGCAGTACCTACAACAAGTCGATCACCTACTCGAATTAAGCCGTTGCAATCTAAGAAGGGATTCAATCTTACTAGTTTACTACTATTGCTAACAAGTTTAATAAAATTATTTCCGGAGCAAAACGTTCAAGATGAACTAGTTTCACAATCGTTGTCAAAGATACTTGAATTTCCTCATTATTTAAATGTCAAATAATTTTCTGTCTAGCTCTGCAATTATTAATAAAACGTTTACACCAAGCAATTACACGACACATTCGATCAAAACTAGAGAATCGGTCAAATAGATTAAATTTCTGATCCTCTTTATGAACAACATGTGTCATTTTAAACTCAATTTTTCCCACCTTTTCTTACCACATTTGCAAATGGTTCGTAATTTATTGAAGGTAAAGAAAGACAAGCAGATCCCGAAAACCAGACAGAGCTTAAAAGTTCTATTACTGTACATCCCCTTGGCACTACATCAGCAGAATTTTGTACTCCTTTCACGTGATGTCAATTATTAATTATTGCATTATTTAAATTTAAATTAATGCTATAGTAAAAATTTTATTTAAGATATTTGTTTATGCAAATTCTGTTAAAATTGCTCGCTCCCTTTCTAAAAAATTCTGTGAAATCTATATTAATATAATACGAGTAAAGAGGAATGATTTGATTGTTTGTTTGCATTGAATAGGTTCCGAAACTACTGGACCGCGTTCAAATATGGTACAGTAATAGCTAAGAATCTGTCTTGAAACATAGGCATATTAAAATGTTAGTTCGCCATCTTGAAACAAAATGGTGGCTAGCTAACTCAAAATGTACTGCACCGATTGGGTTCAAATTTGTTATGGTTATAACTTATGATCTAACTTATGACATGAGCATACTAAAATATCAGTCCGCCATCTTTAAACAAAATGGCGGTAACCGATTGGGTCCAAATTTGGTATGATATGGCGTAGTTAGAATTGCCACCATGTATGGTATGGTAATAACTTAGAATTCTTATAACGAGATTCCTTTAAATTCGAGTTGGAGGCGTAGCAACGCGAGCCGGGTTCACTAGTACTGCATAAAACAAAATCAGATGCAGATTGACGTTGACTCACAGTCGCTCATGAGCAAGGTTTGTAACCCTTGGATTCTACTAATGGAATTAACAAAAAGCGTACATTACTAGAATTTGTTTAAAAGCTTGCGTATAGCGTACCTACACATTAATATTTTATAACGAAAACGCGCCGTATGTGTAAAAGCGTACCGTGAGATTTATTTAAGGTGGTTTCAGCGTGTCTCCGTGTCCATGTAAAATTAACGAAATTTTCAGAATATATAACCAAAGTACTAATATATTTATCTTAAAAATTTCAAGCTGATTGACCATGTAGATTCCGAGATAATTAATATCAAAGTTATTGACTTTTACACTGCTAGGATATGTTGACCCAGCAAAAACATCTTAATTTCTGAAAATACATATTGTTTCCTCCATGTAGGTTGTATGAAAAACATTTTCTAAGGTAGATTAAACGATTCAAAAATCAAATAAAAAAAATTGCAATTTTTAACCACTTGGTTATTGCGTAAAAAATTATTGAACATACGACAAACTTGAGTTCTTGTATATTTCCAGAAAAACTTGGCAACGTTGCACTTGCAAAAATCTCCCTGTACTAACTTAGATACTTTGAACTTGAAGCAAAATAATCTAAACAAACTGCTATTTTGTAGATACTATTAAATTTAATACTGAATCTTAATTAATAATGATAAATAATCAAATAGTACAAATAACGCTCATTCATATTCGACATGTTACAAAAAAGATAACTTAACCTAAACGTCAAATGTCAAATCTACGTTGAAAACACAGTGCTGTGTTGCCACGATTATCATCTAACTACGCATGATAGAAACTGTTCATAAAATTAATATTTCTCTAAAAACCATATTCTAAAATATAAAATTATAATAAATAACCTATATGAACACAGTTCTGTGTCTAATTATATAATATATAATGAATTTTCTAAATAAAATTTTTTATGCGGAAAGTTGGTATTGGAGTCAAATGAATGACTTTGTTCCACTTTAATTTAATGTTTTAGGTTTTATTTAATAACATATATTTCTTTTAATTGGAAAAAAATCTGTTACGGTATTCTTCCAACCCTTGAAATATTTTTCTACGGCAGTATTATATGTATTTAAGTTCATTTTTCAATTTTTCATGAAGACTGTCAATTGACTTAAAAGTATCGCTGCAACCACCTTAACGTGAAACATGGGATCTTTCATATCCATGGTTACGAATTTGACAGCAATGTATTAGAGCGATTCATTTAAAATAGAACATAGGCTGTCATTATCAAGTAAACATTAGCTCTCAATTAGGGTTGTGTTGCTGAAAATAAGGTATACAACTGAAGAAAAGGTGCAAATGATACGTTGGTATAATGCAGATGTTAGCCTCAGACAAGTACCTATCTGATTTATTTCGTGTATGTGAGAATTTGTTATAAATTGTATTCTGAAAAATATCTATTAAATGTTTCTATTTCTTGCAACTTTTTTCATATCTAAAATGATTAAAAATACATAGGTACATATTTAATTTGCTATGTTCTATTTTAAATGAAACGCTCTAATACATTGCTGTCAAATTCGTAACCATGGATATGAAAGATCCCATGTTTCACGTTAAATAAAACTCACGGTATACAGTTTGTTGATAACCCTACCTGCCTCGCTATAGCAACATTACTCAATAAATCAAGGATTATTCCTTGACTGTTTGGGGGATAAATTGAAAACACAGTACCTACTGGGAATTCAGCCAATTTATTTGAAATCACACTCTTAACGTTTCGATCCTACCAGAATCATCTTCAAGAGAGTGGAGTCAATTAAAAAAAATTAATTGCTTATTTACACATTAAAATAGTTGAGTATAAATAATAAATAAATAGTTAATATTAAATAAATATATAACACTAGGAGACATATCACAAAGATCATCATACAATTAAAAAACTCAACTCAACTCTTTATAACAAAATTTCAATGATACGTTCTAAAATCAATTTTTTACGCATAAAATCATTGAAACAACAGAACTTTATTTCAATACTTAAAAAATAAGTTATTTTATAAGACAAGATAAAACGCTATAATCATAAAAATAGCCGATATTTTTTTATTTTATTATTAATTTTTAAAAATGTCGGTCTGTCTGTGTGTCCGGAGGCACGATAACTTGAGAACGCGTTTTCGACTGAAATTTTATATTTAAGCTTTTTACAAAAAATTTATTAAAATAATTTTTTATTTATAAAGATGTTACATAATAGCCCAGTCAAATAAGACATTAACATCGCAAAACGTGATGTAGTTCTGATTTATAAATATGTTGTTAGAACCAGTTAGGGTACTGTGAATCCAAGTTTGCAGCTTGGAAAAATCTGTGCTTCCTGCGTAATACGTAAAAAATTGCAAAATTTTCATAATTTTTTCAGTTACTGACTAATAACTTGTAAAGTATGTGTTTTCGATACATAGTCGTTGCCATTATTATTAAAATACATTAAATTTGCAACAATTATTGTAACTAACTGTAGCTCTGGACGTCCAATAGTATCCGAGATATTACACTTCAAAAATTAGCAATTTTTTCCAAAAAATGAGTAATTTTTGCGTTTTTCGTAATTTTTGTGTTTAATTAACTGTAGCTTCTGAACGAATGAAAATATTGTCTTCCGGTTACTTTCATTAAATTTTACGAACATTCCTTAACATACATTACCTAATTTAAAAACTTTTTAGGGCGTTCATTAAGCCAAAATATCAATTTTCTCTCGGAAAACATTTGATATTTTGGCTTAATGAAAAAAAGAGATTTTAGAATACTTAGAAATGTTCGTAGAATTTAATGAAAGAAACCGGAAGTCGATAACTTTATTCGTTCAGAAGTTATAGCTCATTAAACACAATAAATACAAAATATGTGAAAACTCCTTTAAAAAATCCGATGTGGCCAACACATGACCTCTCGCCATATTCTACTATTTTACTGAGTGTGTATGAAATATATATACAAATAGACCATTGTAGAAGGGAATTCGGGAATTGTAGTTTTTATAAAATTATTAAAGTTTATTATGAGCTTATAAATAATAAATAACATTTCATATTTTTCATTTCAATTTGTCAAAAAGTCAAAAATTTATATGACATTAATACTCAAATATTTTATTTTTTGTTTTCATAGGTAGGCAGATAAATCAAAATTGTAACAAATTTGTAGAATTTTTAACTTCTTGTAATTGGAAAATGGTGCTAGATAGAAACAACGTTTTGAATACATATTGTAAACAGTAACATTTAGTATACAATGTTATTAAAAAAATTCCTATTAATTCATAAATTTTGAGGATATTCCAGAAAAACTCTTCAGATCTTCAAGAAACTACCACTTCCGGTAGCACGATCAACACCAAAATCTAATCAGATCTAATCTAGGGTGTCAGAATATTACATACAAAATTTAATTTTTTTTTATTCAGTGGTATTTGAGTTATCGTACCTCCAACATCCATTCTGACACACAGACAGACACACACACACACAGACATCATCGCGAAATTATCAAAATCGTGTTCTAGGGACCTCAAAACGTGCTTATCCATTGAAAACTCACTATCGAAATTTTAGCATGATTACAATACTTCTCTTACAGATATGAGTGGCGAGAGGTAAAAATTGATATTTTGGCTTAATGAACGACCATAAAGTTTCTAAAATAATGTATTTTATAGAGGAATGTTTGTAAAATTTAATGATAGAAACCGGAAGATAATATTTTCATCTATTTAGAAGTTACAGTTAATTAGACACAAAAATTACGAAAAAAGCAAATATTTGTCAACTTTAACAAGGCATTGAAGGTGCTCCGTTATTTGCTGGCCCTGCGAGTATGCTATACTACCTAACCTGCTCCGTTGTGTTTACTACGTGCTTTAAGGGGGGTCACTACCGGCGTAAAAATGGTGAAAAGTATATTTAGTTTTTTCCTTAAAATTGAAGTAAAAATTTACATTTTTAGAATAACAAATACATTTTTGAAATGTTGTCTCCAAATGCGTCTAATGCCACATTTTTCATTTTTGTACTCTATTTTTTTATATTCATGGCTAAACATGGTCAATTTTATCTATTTTGTGAGTTTTTTTTAGATATTTTATCACATATTTAAAACAAAAAAATTAAAAAGTGGCATTAGACGCACTTGAGGACAACCTCTAGCTGTTTAAAAATATCTTACTACTTATATGTTTAAAAAATCTTAATATTGAAGCCAGTTTTAATGGAAAAACTGAATATCGTTTTTCGTCATTTTGGCGGCTTGTATTGAACTATTTGCAATTTAATTTTCTGAATTAAATAGTTCATAGTTGAATTTATTTATTTAAATTAATAATTGTATCCTTTGTTTATTCATGTGTAACATGCCGCAGAGTGAAATCCAGCATATAGGTATCGACCCCCCGTAATGATAAGTAACCTTCTAGACTACATGCGTGCACTCTAAGAATAAAATGAAATACAATAGAAAACCTCAATGATTCTACACATGCAAGCAGACACCAGATAAGCCCTGTGAAGAAGTCCCGCAGGTATTTACCTGTAGATGCTCCACGCATGTAAGTCCTCGCTGGCAGCGCCTTGCACAAGCTGCGCCCGGGAGTCGGGGTTAGACGGCACAGAGTACTTGCGCTCCATCTCGTACACCTGGTGGTGCGCCCCTGGGGGGCCTCGGGCGTCCTGAGACGCGCTGCGGCTGTGGACCATCAGTGGGGCTCTGCAATCATACAACAATACAATCACACATCGGTGAAGTCGGTGGGTATGGAGATTTTACACACTGCAAGTCAGTTCGGTAAAGAAACTTATTGTTTGTCTGATTTGACTGTAGCAGCCTCACAGATCTCTATACCAAGCATAAAAAATATTAAACACAAGTACTGGGAATTCAGCCAATTTATTTATAATCGCACTAGAGAGTGTGATTTTAAATAAATTGGCTGAATGCCCATCTATGGCAAGCCGTTTTAACATTTAATGTTACACTGGCTTCATACTAATTTTAATAATGTACTTGGCGTAACAAAAAATAAATGTGTTAAAAATATCCGTATCTTATAAAAATTGATGTAAGTACCTATTTACAATTTGAATGAATTAAAATTTACACGTATAAAATTCTAAACGATTTAAAAATTGAATTAATTTAATTTTACACTTGTAAAATTTTGTACGATTTAAAATTTGTAAGTATTTAACATGTGAATGAATTATAATTTATAAGTATTACATTTTTGAACGATTTAAAATTTACATGTACAAACAAATTGCAATGCGTATCTCATAGAAAATAGAAAGAGATGAATAATATTTTGCCATCTACTAACGTATTGTCTTTCTCTTTCAATTTATTATGAGATACGCATTGGAATTTGCTTGTACATGTAAATACGTTTACATTTTGAATCATACATAATTTAATACATGTACAGAATTTTATACGTATAAAATTTAATTCATTCAAATTTTAAATCGTTCAGAATTTTATACGTGTAAATTTTAATTCATTCAAATTGTAAATAGGTACATCAATTTTTATAAGATACGAATATTTTTAACACATTTATTTTTTGTTACGTCAAGTACATTATTAAAATTAGTATGAAGCCAGTGTAACATTAAATGTTAAAACGGCTTGCCATACCCATCAGTTTGTGTTTTCTATTTATCGCCCAAACAGCCAAAGAATAATCTTTGATCATACAAATTATTGTGCATACTTTTAATAAAGTCGTCAACTAACATACATTCTTAATTAGGTACTTCTTTAAAATATAATATAAACAATGTAGATTTGATGATTTTACTTAATTTGGATGTGTTTGCCTCACATATTATTATACAAAGTGTAGATACAGCTATAAACTCACAGGTATTCTTCTCTTCTATATAGTTATCAGTAAACATTATACATGTCGCAAGCTAATTATAAAATTAGTCATTTTATTAAACGCCTACCTAGTCGTTTTCTAAATGACTCGGCATAATAATGTCATCATTTTATTACACAATATGCCGGAACTTTTGGTAGAAACTCTGAAGTGAACTAAATAAACAACCCGATACCCTACTTGAATCCTGCAGACTCGGTTTTGGTAGACACTCTTCTTGAATCTTAAAACTCGGTTTAAACTCTGATTGAAATGAACTAAATAAAAAACCCAATAGGTACCCTTCTTGAGTGAAATAAAATGATGTAACATATGTTTTTTGAAGGAAACTAGAAAATAGGCTGTTTCATTAAAAGTTAAATTTTTCCATATAGGCGAAATTACGTATATTTTACCCTCTTTCACGAGTAGAAATTAATAAATAACAAAATTTAAAAAATAAATAAAATGAAAACTGGGAAATTTTGTTATCTGTAATTTGTCATAGCCAATTATTTCTAAAACTTTTAAAGATCAAACTCTCTCAAGGGGTACGATCGCCCCCATTGACCTCCCTTGGTATGTGAATATTGTAATCATTATGCGATACATTAATTAATTGGGGGGGGGGGGGCTTAAATACTCTGAAGTTAGAAGCGTATGAATAGAAATTAAATTAATCTTAATATTTTTTCAATTACGCAATATAGCCGAAAAAATCGAAATGGTTGACCTCTGGTGGCAGAAAAATAAGCTGCAAGTAAAGTGTTTTTTAAAGATTTATTTTTATTGTTATATACAGTTATTTTGATATTACATCCCCCATTTAAATAAAACGTCAATAAGATAGTCGGACTAAATGCATAGTTTTAAAATTACTTTCAGACTCGCAAAAATAATTTCATAATATGTTATATGTATATGTTATTATTATCTCAAAATTTAATTAAGCATAATAAAAACCACATAAATAAAGTGTATAAATAGGTATCTACAATAGAGGTAATGGAAGTAATATATTTTTAAATTTGAAACTGACAGCTTCCCTGGCCTCCTTCCCCCACCACAATTTGATGATTGTACTGCATGTTGGTTCTGCCTACCGCACATATAATAATGTAAATAACTATAATTTTACGTGCAACGTGTGTGAGATTTACCAGCCTTCAACTCACTCATGGTAAAATATTCATACTAACGACTCATAGTATGTGGGGCTGTCACACCCAAGTTGGATAAAAAAAAGTGTAAATAGATATGTATAGATTTATTTTTTGATCTATCATTGAAATCACTAAAATTTTGAACAGCTTTGTGTTGTTATCTATACTAATATAATAAAGAGGAAAGATTTGTTTGTTTGTTTGAATTGAATAGGCTCCGAAACTACTGGACCGATTTGAAAAATTCTTTCACCATTGGGAAGCTACACTATTCCCGGGTGACAGGCTATATTATATTTTCAAACAAAAAAATTGTTTCTTTTTATGACGAAAATGTACAGTGATTTGTGACTTAATTGAACAAAATAACAAACAGATTAGATATTAGATAACCAGACATTTAATTAACTACTATGTATTACTTAGTTGTTGAATAGGAATTTCGAATTCAGTTGGTCTAGGTGTTTTGAAACAGACAGTTGTGGATTGTTAGTATTAAGTTTTTATTTATTTATTTGATGTTTATAACGATGTCAAATTGCATTGTTGTCGGCGGCTATGTAATTCAGAGTTTACTGCACCGATTGAGTTCAAATTTGGGATGGTAATAGCTTAAGATGTAACATAATTATGACACGAGCACAATAAAATGCTGGTAACCGATTGGGTTTACATTTCATTTCTCAGGGGGGTGGGGGGATGTTAGATAATCGCGTTCAAATTTGGTACAGTAATAGCTAAGAATCTGTCTTAAAACATAGGTATATTAAAATGTTAATCCGCCATCTTGAAACAAAATGGTGGCTAGCTAACTCAAAATGTACTACACCGATTGGGTTCAAATTTGTAATGGTTATAACTTATAATCTAACTTATGACATGGGCATACTAAAATATCAGTCCGCCATCTTTAAACAAAATGGCGGTAACCGATTGGGTTCAAATTTGATATGGTATCATGGGCGTAGTTAGAATTTAAATTCAAGTTGGAGGCGTAGCAACGCGAGCCGGGTTCGCTAGTTATTGAAATAAAATTAATGAACAAGCGTTTAACAAGTTCAACAGGAGTTCTACGACTCAAACGTCAAACGGCACGACAAGTAGTATTACATTATTCACCAGTTCAATAATATAAACATTATCTAATATCTATTGGTTAAAATTTGGTTATTAGTTTTTTGATCCATCATTAAAATTTCTCAATTTTTCAGTTGCGTTAATTTTATCTATCAGTTTATATACATACGAATTGTACAAACAAAATATTATTCCTATATTAATTTGGAGTTATGCAGATGATCATTACCTCTCCACTATATAGATAATTCTCTGATTTCTAGATAATATTATACAAGGTGTTTCAAGTCGAGTGTAACAAACTTTAACAGCTTATTTCTGAAGTTATTTTAAGCAAAAAATGTCATTGAACATAGGTTCAATTCCTTATAGTTAACAAAATACGAGAGGTTGAAGTTTAAATAATATAAATAACACGAAGTTTTAAAATTTTTGTAATCAAGACACTTTTGAAAAGCAAATCGTTTTATAGAATTTTTTTTTAATCTGCATGAAAATCCTCATTTCCGGACTAATTTGAGTCTTGAAAGTAAGATTTCCATGACTAGTCATGAAAATAAAATTTTCATAACAAGTAATTTTTACTTTCCACTGTCTGTAGGAACAAACACAAATAACAGGAATACCAAAAACTTTATTTAGAAACAATGAACTAATTATATATATTTTAATGTTAATGTTTGTATTTTGAGCATTTGAGACATTTATCGCAGGTAAGGTAGCTTTTTTGGTTTTTTGAATGAAGAAATGTCAACAGTATTTTTCTCAGTACTTTAATATTTGTCACTTTGTTTCCTGGTCATGACAACGTTTTCTAAAATTTGTCACAGCTCTGATGATTTCTGCAAACCTAATTTTTTCTATCATTTTAACAAGCTTCTATAATTATTGCCGATTTAAAAAAAACAATACATCACGCGTCATAAAAATGTCTTTGCTTGCTTGTAATGAAACATTTTCATGATTTAATGTAATATATTATAGTTTGATAGATGTCTATTAGTGACATTTACAATTCGAGATTAATAATACAGAAATAATACTACGAACAAAATTTAAATTACATTAAGCATTTACATTAAGTATTATTTCTAACTTATAATAAATGCATTTTTACCTTCCGCTTACCTGTAAAGGAAGGTATTGGAATCATGCAAAAAATCGGGTTGTGAGTTTTAAGTGGATGAGCACGAATTAGGGTCCTTACAACTCATTTTTGATAGTTTCTCGATGATGTCTGTATGTATGTGTGTGTGTGTGTGTGTATGTGTGTGGTCCGGGCCGATGCCGGATGTCGTATAACTCAAATACGAATTACCCAAAAATGTTGATATTTGGTATTTTACAATTGTATACGAATAGGAAGAGCTCATTAGATTTTGGTACAAATATCTTCACTGGAAGTGATATTTTTTGAAGATTGAAAAAGATAATTGTCAAAAATTTATATAAATTTGGACAAATATAGTATTTATTTGTAATAAGAATAAGAGGCAAAGTTATTTGCAACTTACATTATAAAAAAATTGTCTTTATCTGGTAGCATTAAAGAACTGCAGTAAAATTTCAAAAAATAATTTATCAGATAAAACGTTGAAATCTTGTAATCCATGATCGGTTGATTTTTGTTTCTGCGTAAAAAATATTGACAGGTGAGACGGGTGGCAAGTTGGCATACTAGCGCTATACAGAGAGTTTTTTTTATAAGTAAACATAGGGCATGTCATTACCATAGTTACAGTGTTACAGAATGACAGCAATGCATTAGAGCGTTTTTTTATCAGTTAACATAGGGATAATTAACATACGAAAATAAATATGAAATATAAATTAAAGAAATGATAAATTATTTATTGATGTTTTTTACACTTAAGAACTAGGTAGATACATTAAACTAATGAGAATATAAGAACTAGAGTTCATGCCAAATAGAAATGGGAATGTCAATCATTCCTCGCGCATCTTCTCTCTCACACCAGCAGCGTACAAAGAAATACCATTGGCTAGTTCAAGTAAGGAGGGTGGAGCAAACGCAAATGCGTCTTCTGCGCATCGGATCTTATTCCCATTTTTATTTGGCATGAACTCTAGGTAGACACTTTGACAGAATGAATGTTGAACAATTAAAAAATCGAATTAGTGCTGCTTCCCAAAATATTACTCCCCAGCTATAAATTATTTTTATAATCGTTTAGGATATTGTTTAGAAATTAATGGTTCCAATTTTGAGCATTTAATTCGTTTAAAAACATTCTCATTAGTTTAAAGTAGGTATCTACCTAGTTCTTAAGTGTAGAAAATATAAATAAATAATTTATCATTTCTTTAATTTATATTTCATATTTATTTTAGTATGTAATTATCCCTATGTTTACTGATAAAAAAGACGCTCCAATACATTGCTGTCATTCTGTAACACTGTAACTATGGTAATGACATGCCCTATGTTTACTAATAAAAAAAACTCCCGGTATAAGTCCTAAGTAAGATATTAAATGTAGTAATTGAACGGAGGATGGCTTCAACACAGCAGAGTTTTCCTGTGAATGAACCTTTTTATTCAGGTGATGCAAATTTCTGTGTTTGAATATTTTAGATTTTTATTTGTATATTTTAAATGGGCACCGGATTGTACGTATACATTTCTGTTTAAAGTCTAGATATGGCGGAAGGTTGTGTGATGGCCACGTCAGATTTTTAATCTCGAATTGTAAATTTCACTAAATGACAACACTGTCAAACTAATTTTTCTATGAAACGATTTGCTTTACACTTGGGTTCCAATACAAATAAAAAGTGTCTTGATTACAAAATTTATTTATTTATTTATAAAACTTCAATCTCTTGTATTTTGTTACCCAGAGGGAATTGGACCAATGTTCAATGACATTTTTTGCTTAAAATAACCTCAGGAATCAAATGTTAAAGTTTGTTACACTCGATTTGAACGGTAGCAAAATTTATCAAAGTACCTACTTATACCTCTGAAATCACTTAAATTTTTCATTGAAGTAACATTGTATCAACAAAATATTATTACTATTATTATTAATACTGTTATTGTTATGTAGCATTACAACCAACAGATAAACTTTTAGATCAAATATCTGTTAGATATTTATAAAACGCTACCAATGGCAATAAATCATTTTCATAAATTGTTTTCTCCAACGATTACTTAATAATTTATAAGTTTCTGTTAATGAACATTAAAAATCTGACGTGGACACCACATGACTTCCTTGTACGCCTTGTTTGTTCATAATTTTCTTAATAACTAAAATGTAGAATAATATAAAAAATTCTTTAACTTATTATACTAGTATACTCACAAATATATTTTAGTCATTTTATTTAAACTGCAGAAGAAGATATAAACGATATTTTACTATTGTCACTGCTACTGTCACTGTCATGTCATAATCATTTAAATTTTACCTAGTAACAAATGTTAATCGATCATGGACTACAAGATACCGAAATATTAAATTATAAGTAGGTATATACTTTAATTATTCTTAAATGATAGAAGATACAGAAAAATTTATAAAATACCGATTGTAGATAATAATCACATAATCTTTCATTTAAAATAAAAAAAATTGCCTAAAATTAATTATTTATCAATTTTTTTTTTAAATTTACTACTTCCGGTTTGTAGATTGAAACCAAAAATAGGAGGTGCACAACTAGATGCTATAACAGTCCTAAATACAAAATTTCAGCTTTCTACGTCTAACCGTATTTGAGTTATGCGACACACATACGTCCGTACGCACGTACGTACGCACGTACGCACGTACGTACAGACGTCACGACGAAACTAGTCATAATGGATTCAGAAAAGGTCAAAACGGATATTTCCGTCAAAATCTGAGAACCGAAATTTTTCGCGATTACAATACTTCCTTACTTCGTACAAGGAAGTAAAAATAGACCACATGGGCTATTTTGGCTGACTATAATAAGTATTATTAAACATACAGTTACTAACTTAGTAAGTCTATAATTCTATTATATTATATAAGAAAGCTTTAATTGCAAGAACAACCTTCTTGTTAAAATATTTCAACTCTAGATTTTTGTCTGTTTTGTACAGTTATATCATAATTGGCTTGTAGTATTGTATGTATACTACGTATGAAGGGAAATAACAAACAGATGACGGTGTAACTGTACAATACAAACAGATGAAGGTCGTCTCTACTGATTTTATACGCGAATCACGTAAAGTACAGTAACATACTAAATATTTTACTAAGAATTTAAACATTCCAACTAACTTGTTATTGAGATAGTTGAATTTTAATACGGTTTGGACTCATTTAATTTATAAGGTTGGTAGTGCAAGCCCTCAGACTTATTTAATTATGCAGTTAATAAACATTGTCAGTAGCTTTAGCTTTTAAATTTAAGCCTAACTTTAATACAGTTTTTGTACGCTGCTATTTTCTTATCTAAATTATGTACACACATAAATTCTATTTATGTAGGTATGTACTTTACTTACACATATGTATTATTTACTGACATACTGTCTTATCACAAATTGCTAGAAATTCGTTTAAAAATGTCTTCATACTTTTGATAACTCCTTACCATAATTAAGGCGGTTGTTTGTTTATTCAAAGTATGGGTTTAAGTGCACGGTCTGTATTACTTAAATAAATAAAGAATTAAATTATTGTACAGAGTGATTTACAACTTCGTGCATGTATTTTAATTATTTACTGAATACGGAATAAGAACAATTTTTAAAAAATTTGTACATTTAAGAACAGTTTTCGCAAGAAGCACATTTCTGAAACCACTTAATTAATGATTGTTTAATGGATATCTGATTAACTATGAATGGAATAAAATTAAACTTTAATCAATTCTGCACTGGCAAGAATATTAAATTTATGAAACTGTTTGATATATAAACTAAAATTGCGTATTTTGAAAAAAATATTTTTCAGCTTCATGATAAATGAGTTGAGCATTAAAATATATGCATGAAGTTATGAATCATCATGTATCTGAATAAATAAATAAGCTCTTTTTGCATTTTGTTACCCACAAAATTAAATTTAAAATGGATCAACACCAGTCTTCAAAATGGCGAAAAGCAATATGCATAGTTTTCCCATTTTGGTTTAAATAATAAGATTTTTATAAACAAGAACACGTTTTTGAATACCTAGCTTAAAAAGTCCTCTTTTTGCTATAATGTCACTTTTTAACTTTTTTCATAACTCTTATTTGAAAAAAAATTATATGAATTATTGAATCTTGATTGAGTTAAGGAAAACAAAAATTTCTAATTTATTGATAGCTTCAAAATAGTGAATTCCTTTTTTCCAGTATTCAGAAACATGATAAATCTTTAAAGAACAGGAGGGCTTTAGTATGAAAAACAATTGACTATCTTTGAATCCTTACTTTGTAAAACAATTGACAATTGTTTTAAATACGAATTCTACAACTTCTTTACAAATATACAAAAATACAGTTTAAACACATTAAGGATTAAGGGTTACAAACTCTCAAACTTACTATGAATTCAACTAGACAATAAATTTGGTTTCCGGTGCAGTTCCGGAAGTGTTTTGCTTCAAAATAATAGCAAAATAATAACCAAACACTAATTTACAGTTGTTAAATTTATTATACTGAAGTTCCCAGCAATTATTTAACACAGTAGTGTCCTGGCTGTTTGTGTGCCTGTGTGTGTGTTGAATTCCTCCGAAATTCTCATGGCTCACTTTGAGGCTGTCATTTTCCGCATACTACGTTTACATTGAACATAATTTACTCTTTTGGACTAAGGAAGCCTAAGAAGAGAAATTTAGAAATTTGGTATTTTGAGTTTATGGAAGAAATTTACGGTAATTTTACTACATATACGAGAGTTTTATTCTATTATGCTAATTAGAGTGCCACTGTTAAAGATGTCAGTAGATCAACAAAACTTTAAACATTTAGATGTAACTGCCTCATAGATCACTGTAAATTAATTGTATTTCAGGAATTTTAATTTAATATTTAATATAACACCCTTAATGTACTCGAAGTTAAGATACATCCTGTATATTATAAAATCACAGCAACAGATTTTAATGCTAGTATGTAAGAAATGCAAAAAATGTTACACTTAATATAAATAAATATCATTTTGGTTGTAGCGCTCTTATATTATGCGGCGTCAACTCACGGCAGGGATGGGAAAATATCGATATATCGATAAATATCGATATGAACATCAATCAATATTACTTTTTGTTTGGTATCTATGTATCGATAGATCGATATTATCGATATTTTTCGGTAATTATAGACATATTATATCAACAAATATCGAGTTATCGATACATTGATACCAACAGAAAAGTGATAGCTACTGATGTTCATATCGATATTTATCGATATATCGATATTTTTCCCATACCTACTCACGGGTTACCTACCCCTACTCACGGGTAGGTACCTATATTAATAATAATTTAAGTAAAGGTATAGATATTTTTATCTTATGTATAATTAATAACTAAACCCATAACTAATAAAATAATTATTATAATATTAAATGGTAGAGAATTTTTGAAGTCAAAAGGCAGAAAATTTCTTTAGGTACTTACAAATTACGTTCAATTCGATCGAATTACCGCTTAATTAACTCGCAATTAACTCAATAAATAGCTCACAATTAACCTCCAAGATCTGCAGATATTATAAATATTCATAAGTAAAATTCTCAATGAATAATAATAAATAATAAATAATTTTCCATAACATATAGATTTAAATTCTAGGTCACACAAAAAACCTGTCTATGTTTACGTTTACGTATTGCAAATTAATGTTGTAACATATTTGATTTGTCAATATCCTCAGGCATTTCACTCAGTTCATTGTCATTTTGTTTATGAGTATATACAGGGTGTTATGTAAGTATACCGGCAACGCTTACATGGTGAATATGTGAATAAGGAAGATTCAAGGAGTATGAAATAATTTTTTGTATCCTTCTCAGTGGTTGCATTAACCCGCAAAAGAGTTTTTAAATGAACCAATCGCAGCTCGCAACTCGTTGTAGAAATTCATTAAAAAATTTAAATCAAGTAGAGAATATTTATTATTAGTGCAATTGTCAATAAATTGTAATTTTTCAAGCAGTGGCATCTCAAGAATGTGCGCGAGTTTATTAAAATTTTGTTGATGGATGCAGGAATATTTACTTTTGTTGAATATGCTGATATGCATTTAATTTATGACGTAGCACGCGGATCGATTTTAACATGTGTTATTTTTTTAATAAATTTGTTTTTCCTTAACTTGTTACGACACTGATATAAATTTCAAATTTGACAAGTAATACAATTGACAATAAACATGTTACTTGATTCCTGATTTAAAAAAAAATAAATGTACCGATTTAATTGAACGAATTAAAAGACCTGTTGCTCACTGCTTCTTTTGCCCTTTTGCAGCAGTTAAGTGATGGCGGAATTCAATGACGAATTAGATTCGTACATTATAAATACAAACGTTTACTTAGAAATTGCGAAATAAGTGACTCATATGATAGCACACAGTTTAACTGAAAGCAAAATATTCCATGTGTTGTACTCAACTCATTACTCATTTACATTTACAACCATGAGTGAGTTGACAAGGTAATGGGTTCAACACCAGAAAATAAAATTCTAGAATAGAATATAATAAATGCATGCACAAGAAGATTCAAATCTAGAAAATTTATACGTAAAAAATACCTACAGTCAAAGTGCTCTAAGAATGGCATTCCAATAAAATATTATAAAGTCGGTTAATTTAAACGTCATAATTGGAATTGGATTTACTTTATTACTAATTTAATAATAAAACACAACGTTATCACTAGATTTATTATTTATTAAAAAATTACATGACGTGAAAAAAAAACAAATTCGGTTTGACATTTACAAAATAAGCGCACTATTGAAAATTGTACGAATGTAAACATAGTGGCAAAATAACTGCCTCAATAAAGATTTCACAAACGTCACGTATTGTGTACCTACGTTACAAAATTTAACAGGTATGACAGCTACATCAAAAATATATTTGAATCTAATTCATACACTGGATTAATTGAAATGACATTCTTACAGCACTTTGACTATGCATTTTACATTAAATATTTCATTCACAAGAAAATACAAATCTATACCTTTTCAACTTCAAATTGGGAATAAATAATTTCAAATTGGGAATAAACAATTTCAAATTGAGACTTAACAATATCAAATTTGTATTTGTTTATTCCCAATTTGAAATGGTTTATTCCCAATTTGAAATTGTTTATTCCCAATATGGAATTGTTTAGTATACAGGTTGGTGGAGGTGAAATGCGAACATAGGGAACATATATGACAATCGAAATTTCATGCCAGGTATCTTGATGTATTTTGTAGTAGTGTCACAAAACGAAGTAATGTGAATTTATGTGGCAAAAAGAGTAACCAATAACAGAAATAATAATAAAATCTAAAAGTGCATGTAAAGTTTCTCGTTCTGATCGTACACATACATTATTATGCAAAGAAAATATTTTAATGAAAATAAAAATTTCAATAATATGACAGCTACTTTGACACTGACAGTACTTATTCCACGTATATCAAGATGCCTAGCATAATAACTCCATTATCATATATTTCCCTATGTTCGCATTTCACCTCCACCAACCTGTATAGGTATAGATTCGTAAAACACAGCAAGATGCAAATCTAGAATACTAGTTTGTCTTTTCAACACAAGGGGGTAGACAAATTAATTTGAATTGAACTAAATGAACAACCCAATAATACCATTCTTGGGTCCCAGTCACATACTCGGTTTAAACTATAACATTTCTAGATTTGCATCTTCCTGTGTATGAATTTATGGCAAATTTAAAATTCGAGATTTTCATTTACCTGTGAATGAATAATGCACGGTTGGAGATTTTCTAATAAATAAATAAATTTCATCGTATCATCAACTGTTATTACCTTTTAATATGCAACATTTATTGATAATTATAAACAATATAATACATTAGTTACTTATAATACCTTAGATACTTATAATTCGTTAGTTATGAACTTAATACGTTAGATACAACCAATAACATCAAAACCTTCCATAATATGCAAACTGTCAACTAATTGACAGATACAATTGTTGATTTGTTTTAACATCGCTGTAGTTGATGATACGATTAAGCCTTGAATATAACGCGAATATATTCGATTTAAGCCCCCTTGGATGTTCAAAGAGACTCGGTTTCACCTCGTCGCTTAGCAACATCCTCGATATTATAAATCGCATAATATTCTTGTTATTAATAGCTATAAATTGTTCAAATTATAAAATATTATCAAATTCTTGGACTGTTGCTATGATACCAAAAAATTCCAAAAATAAACAAAAATCCAAATGTCAAAATTGTCATTATTGAAATAAACATGAACAGTTTAAATAAGAATGATGTTATTTAAATTGTACAACTAATTACAGAAAATGGTTACAGGATTATTAGTAGTTTATATAGAGTAAAATTGGAAATCTAAACTGTTTGTATTAATTTGACGTTTCATTATGGCGCACTGCACTATAAAGTGATCCGTGGACTATAAAATGAAGTTCATATCAATAAAATTCGTGCATAATTGTCAAATTATGATACGATCGTGCATAAAAATAAATTATTTTTCATCTCGTATACAGGGTATGTGTGTACCATAACTTGAAGTTCATATTGTAATGGCACATAGCATTTAACGTATTGATTCTGGAATAAAAGGATTTTTTTAGAAATTCCTATAAATAAGGGTTTTTTTTAGTACCACTGAATACTATTTATTTTGAATAAAGACAGAGTTATATGTAGCCGACTTACTTGAAACTAAATTAAATTATTGTTTTATGCAAACATAGTTATCGTAAATCGTAATATTTATATTAAAACTACATATTCAACCAGTGGCCCAAAACTGTTACCATTACAAACCTCAAAAATTCATTTTCGAATTTTAAAAATAATATTTTTGTTCCGTGATCAATAGGTACGTCAAGTTCTATGTGCCATTCTAATAATGTAGGTACCCCAAGTTATGGTACATTCTGTATAATTAAACTGGTATGGAATGGAATAATATACCTACTATACTATTATTTCTTATAAAGAAAGAATACTGTAAGTGCAAATTTGAACGTAAAAGTATAAAGCAAGAGCTGGTAAAGATCCTCAAGGTCTTCAAGGCCAGTGAACCGGCGTCGGTCATTGCTTTTTACTTCTTCAACACTACAAAAGAGTCTGGAGATCTTTCTTATAAAATATCTTTCATAATATTCATGCTTTCACACTATTTAACAGCTGCACAAAAAATCTCACCCATGAGCTGCATATCAATTTACCCAATTTAGTTTACATATTGTGTGTCTGGTTCACAGGCGTCAACTCACGGGTATTCATGGTTGTTAGTGGAGATAATATCAAAATGTAGAATTAAAACGATTGTCAATTGTTTTTCATATAAACGGGCTAAATAATAAAATTAAAACGATTGATCAATTTTTACCTTACGTGCTAAAAATCTGGTATTATTAATATTAATTATTGATTTAGAAATTTGATATCTGGTATTTTACACTTGTATACAAAATGATAGAGCTGATTAGATTTTGGTACAAATATATTTACCGAAAGTGGTATTTTTCGAAGAGTGAAAAATTTCTTTTTTTAAAAATTTCGGTTAAGGTACTTTGTAAAAAAATAAATCTTAATCTAGTAGCATTAAAGTAGAAGTAAAATTAATGTATCACATGAAGCGCTGACATCTTGTAATTCAGGATCAGCTGATATTTTTGTTTCTAAGTAAAAAATATTGACAGGTGATGTTAAACGACATAAATCAAACATTGTACGTAGTGATCATACCTATTTGCATGATTTTTAAATTAAATATTTGTGAAGAAGAAATAAAAACACACGTATTTTTTATTTCGACAAAAATTGAATTAACAAACCTAATACGAGCCCTAACAACTATATGTTCGGAAATTTCATAATTTCTATCTAAATTTTATTTTGTGTGTCGTTGGTCACTTAATATATTATCGATTAATTTTTTGACTTCGATTTTTGATTAAACCCTAGTTTGGCGACTATGTGAAGAAAAAATAAAAATTAAAAATATTTTTAAATAGACTTTAATATTTATTTAAACTAAGCACGATTGACAATTAAATGTTCGGACAAAACTATTATGTATTTTGTATTTACAATTTGTTTAATAAGGTATTACAACTATTATGTATTTACAATATGTTTAATAAGGTGTTACATCCCCTTTTGCTTTAATTACTGCATCAATTCTTTTAGGCATTGATTCTAGAAGGGCCTGACACTCTTCTACTGTCACTGAGTTCCAAATTTCCGTAATTTTGGCCTTTAAACCTTCCAGCGTACATAATAGTTTTATTTAGCTCACTGTTTGTGAGGTTGCCACACCATGAAAAACACGTAAAAACCCTAATAAGAGACAATTCAACATTTTCAAAAAATTTATTTATATTTGAATTTCCTCACATATATTTAAATTCTAAGATCAAGTTATCCGCCCCAGCTCATGCGCGAAGTAGTTCATTTGTTTCTTCATTGTTGAATGAAATTCTTAGTTACCGCCTAGCGCCTATAATTATTAATAGTTTCTAATTATAAATCGCTAATTGGTAATAATCATTAGAGACAATCGATTGATTAGTTAATTAACTTTCGTTTGAGACATCAGTCGCAAATATATTTTATACTGAAAAACTTTTAATGAAAAATATATAAAAATTAGGTTAGATGAGAACTGGAATAATTTATTAGATCGGGTTAAGATCATGTGTAGATTCAATTGTTTCTCAGCAGTTATACAAGTTAAATTTGATGAAGTTATCTTATATGGATCGCATAAAATGTTTTGACTGCTTTTTAAAAATTGTGAAGAATTAACCTACAACAGATCTCCTTAGATGTCATAATATTCATATTATGAAGACTTCAATCAAGGTATCACTAAAATGTGAGGTTAGGTTAATATTTTAATGAATAAAAATTTGTAAATAAGGAATGTTTTTATTTAAAAGTCGCAGATAAACATAATATGCTGTTATTGTTAATTTTCAAGGCGCAATATTTGTGTTTACAGTAACTGCAAAATTTCTACAATATTCTGAAATTCTGATTGTATTATATAGAAAGATTCATGAATCATTAATGAATCAATCACATTGATCAACAATTGATTTCATATCAATTAATAACCAATATACCTACATTATTATTGTAGGAATTTATGAAATTGATTATTTTTCGACGATTGACATTTAAAGTGAAGCAGAGCTGGAAAGATTAACTTAAATTTTTAAATCGAATAATCGATTAACTATGATTATTTTTGAATTGTAAAATAAGCCGAAATTGGTATTCTGATGTTGGAAATATGAATAAATCCTATAGATATTTGGATGACTGGCTTTAGTGTAAAACATAGTTACAAGGTTTGCGACGTTTCGACCAGGATCTTGGCCATTCTCAAGCAGAAAGTGACCGAGTCACTGTTGGACTCTTAGGGTACACATTCCAACAATTAGTTTTTAAGTAATATTTTATACAATGTAACTCAACGATTTATTTCAAATTGACCACATGTTAACTTTCAGCTTGAGAATGACCAAGATCCTGGTCGAAACGTCGCAAACCTTGTAACAATATAGCCACTAGCCAGTCATCCAAATAATCTAGGATTTATTCATATTTCCAACCACAGAACTATGATTATGAATAAAATCGTATGATTAATTAATTAATAATTTTTAATATTTGGCGAGCACTTCATATATTTGCGACCTACCTAATGGTGATTTTAAACAAGCAATGTAAAAGATTGCCCACTAGTGACTTGATCAAAATTATACCCACTAGTGGGTAAATTGTTATTTTGCTTAGTAACGATGTGTTAGGTTGGAACTTAATATTTTTAAAATATGGTAAGCAGTTATTAAGAGGTGTTGATTAAAACGTTATACTTCACACGTGGGCAAAAATCCACTCGAGAAAATTTCTCTCGTGGGTAATTCCTTACTTTGCTCATTTGTAAAGAAAATTACTATTACTTTTATCACCTTTATCATTTACTGTTGATGTATGTATTTATATATCTACTAAAAATGAACGAATAAAGCTAAAGCCTACTTTTAACATTAAATACAAAATAAAATAATAAATTGTCGACTGGCGAAAACTAGTTAATCAGAAAATGACGTACATAAATTAGGTATTTATATGTAATACTTGAAATTTACGTTAAAATCAAAATGTAATTCTTTCTTGTTTTCTGGAAATTTACGGAAGGGGAGGTTGGCCCACCCGCTGGCGCCGCCACTGGTAGTTGAAATTTTGTTGGTTTTAAAATATAGTGTAATTCATCTCAAAGAACGAGTATAACGTCACTTTTTCATTGTTACATTATATCATATTCATATTTTTTAATCTTGGAATAATTTTTCTTCTATATAATGAATGTATTTAGATATCTTAGTTTTTATATTTTTTGTTAGAAATACCATATTTTAATTAAAAATTATTTTATTGCATTGATTACACTTACCTTACCTCGCACGAATTGCAATATGGGGCAAGTAGAATCGCATCTTATGATATAAAATAGTTTAAAATTTAAACAAAAAAGCATGATTTAGTTGTTTCCTTATTTTATTTTTATATTACGATAATACTTGTAATACGCATTTTTGTATTAATTTTTATTAACATTTAATTATAGTAATTGTTGTAGTATGTTTTCTCGTATCGTTTTGCTACTTTACGATAAAGTTTGTAAGTTTGTAATAAAAGTATATACGATATCAAAATATTAAAAATTTTATTTTAAGCTGCACATTTGAAGGACCCGGAGCCTTTGGTAAGCTTTCTTACGCATAAACCATTATCATTATTACACTTTTGGCGAGGTAAGTGTAATAATGTGTCATCGCATCATATAAAATTTTGTATCTTAAAACTTAGTTATAACAAAATCAAGGGCTCATTAATAAGTTTATAGAGTAATGCCAAAAAAAGGCAAATCAATAAAACCATTCGTCAAAGTTTAACTAATCATATTTTGTCTACAATTACCCCACTTCATCTTACTTATATCTTTAACTACACATTTAGTAAACTATTAGCATGATAGCATATGATTTTAATTATTTCTTAGAATCAATTTAGAAAATCGTAAAATTTTAATACTAAGCAAATTTTCTTATCTGCAAAATTAAACAACATAGTGTACCTATGTATATCACAAGAAAACTTATTGCAAAAACAGTAGTACATAAGGAATAAATATTTTTGGCCTCCTGAAGTGTAAACATAACAATAACACATCGTTTACGTCTATAGCAGCTTTTGGATTCAAAGTTTCCGCTGCCTATACAGATGTTCCACAACTTAGGACAAAAAATTAAAGGGTATATACTGTACGACGTGCTGATCATGAAACAAAAAGAATTTTTTTAAAATTCGCAAAAACATTGCATCTTATTTCAAGCAAACATTTTTTTGCCACTGGTCTGTAGTTATTTTTAATAATTTTTTTCAAATCTTCTACAATGAAAGTAATTGTTTACATAATATCTAATACTAATAAATGTCAAATTATTAAATATACCATCAAAACAGTGATACTTAAAATGTACACACGTCAAGTAAACTACCCTTAACTTTGCGAATTTAAAAAAAATTATTTTTGTTTCATGATCAGTAGGTATATACCCTTTAATTTTGTGTTCTAAGTTGGTCAATAGGAAGTAGAATGAATGATGTTGACTGCAAGAATGTAGTTTTTAATGATTGTTTATTTACTATTTATTTTCAAAGTCAACTAAAATATTCGGATTCCAATAATCGTTGACCAAAAATGCAGTAAATATATAAACTTTGATTCTGAAAATGCTATACAGACAACGGGCACCAATTTGTAGATATGAATATTGTATATTTTAAATAATAACAGACGGAAATAAACGTGTGTATATTTATTATAATTATAAACAATAACTGTTGCTATGAATAACGAAAACAATAATAGTAATAATTATTAATAAAAAAATAATAATTTAACCCACTAAAGGCCTATGTAGTATGTATGTTTTATCATACGTCAACATTTATGAACTATAATAACTTATATTGCGTTTGAAGTTGGTGCCAATAAACGATATCGAGTGCTTATAGAACAATAATTTAAGGTATTCTACACAAGTGCAGTTACTGTTTGTAAATAAATTTTAACAACTACTTTTAATATTAATCATTTTCATACAATGCGCGTCTTTTCAGTTTTAACAACATGTGGTAAAGGAAATTATTGTGTTTTTTTTTCATCAAAATAGGATTTACTGTTTTCTTGCCTAAAATAGGTTATATCTACCTGCTGGGGCGTTTATTACTGCTTTTAAAATAAAAATAATCTCTTCTTCGTCATTTGAATTATGATTTATCTTACAATGGTCACTTATGGCTGGATATGAGAAAAGAAAAAGAATTTCATTTGACACAAGGATTACTGAAAGATTAGGCCTAAATTATTTATCAAGAGGCAGTATTAGTAATGAGATAACTTCTTCAATACACTGCAATTATTAAAAAGCCTGTAAGATTAATTATAGGAGCTCTAAATACATATGAATAAATGATCTGCAAGACTCAAAAAGAGAGGAACAATAAATAATAAGATCGTATGATAAAAGTTCACAAAATATAGTAAAGATATATTGCACGAAATACAATATAATCAAACAGACCATATAATTGATAAATAAAGTACCCAAAGACGGTGGACCAAATTTCAATGCATTAAATGTTAAGATGGGCTTTATCCGCAGATACCTGTTTCAAATTATATTATTGTAACAATATTTATATAATTGTTAAATTATTTAATTATTTTAAAAATTAAATTAATTTTTTTTCAGCAACTGTACTTATATTTTCCCGTTGTATGAAATAATATCATACACTTAAAAAATATAATTTTAAAAAAATCAAAAAACTACTGAAATTGCAATAAATAAGCAAAATTATTACAATTATTAAAAAAATAAAAATTAAAAATAAGCCGGGGTTTAATAGGTAAGATGATTGGATCCGCCATGGTAGGTAGTTGCGATTTTACACATCCCATGATTTTACTGTATGTCGGTTCGGTAAAAAAACTCGAAACTTTTTAGCTTTAAGAGGTTGTTAAATAAATATCGCCTACAAAAACGCTAGTTTATACAATTTATTGTTCAATTGAGTTTGAAATAATTAAAATAGATAAATTTTAAATTTGACATTTGCGGGCACCATCTCTTAGCAGTTGTTCCAAGGCAATTGACAAAATTTTAGTGCAAATGTCAAATGCACCTGACTTACCCTTATTATAGAAAACAGATATTTTTAACAAACAGGGATGTCGCCCAAAAATATAATACCTAAGTACCTACTACATAATGCGTGCGTTAAATATTTGTACATCGCTCGGTTTTATTAAAGCACGACGCGAAACGGAGAACCTCGGATCGGAAAATACAACCTACCGCACTCATAATCTAAATAACTCACTCATATAAGTAGGGAAGATTTTTGTGCAATAAATGTGAACCTTAGTCGGTCTGTCGTTCACGGAACGCACTCAGCTATATCCAAATTGATGCAATCAAATAATAATTGTAACAGTAGTTACAATGAAAATATGTTATTTCTAAAGAGACACACCCATTTGGGTGTGTCTGTCTGTCATTGACTCACGTCCAATCACTGACCTATATTATACATAGTACAACATACCGGCAGAATGGTAATTTGATATTGAACATCGTAGAAATTAAAAATTACTTTGTTATCTGACCTGACAACTCAGATTCGAATCCAATCAGATACACATTCAGTTGTTTAACTAAATAAAAATCATGGATGACTTGACGGCTGGTAACAGAACAGCACACACAGTACCTACCTAAATAAACATTATTTTATTATAAATTCTATTTCCATAATAACATAATACATATACCGGGTGTAGACTTTTTTTGACCTATAGGAAAAACAATATTAAAATTTTAATTTCGCTAGTATTTACCTAACAAATTTTTGTTTTAAATATTTTAATGTTTTTGCTATACAGGTTGGTGGAGGTGAAATGCGAACATAGGGAACAAACATGACAATCGAACTTTGATGCCAGGTATCTTATATATTTTGTAGTAGTGTCACAAAACGAAGTAATGTGAATTTGTGTGGCAAAAAGAGTAATCAATAACAGAAATAATAATAAAAACTAAAAGTGCATGGTGCATGTAAACTTTCTCGTTCTGCTCGTACACATACATTATTATGCAAAGAAAATATTTTAATGAAAATAAAAATTTCAATAATATGACAGCTACTTTGACATTGACAGTATTTATTCCACGTATATCAAGATGCCTAGCATGATAACTCCATTGTCATATATTTCCCTATGTTCGCATTTCATCTCCACCAACCTGTATATACACTCTGCCACTGAGCGAACCATTGGCTTGGGTATGGCAGCCTCTCGTCGGTATAGATAATAATTAATGATGTGTGCAAATTAATTACCAATCGTCAAAACACAGGTACCTACTCATGGTTGTTAGTATAAAGAGTACGTCACAAAGGAGATTTTGTTTCAGTTTAACTAGAATATATTATAGCTAGGCTAGCAGGAGCTCAAAAGTTGACATTTAAATTATTTTATCTACGACTACATGAAAAGTTTATATTTTATATTTATGCTTTCAATTGTCAATGTAAAGTTGATTGTTGCTAGAAGCAAACAAAAAAAAAACTTTATTGCGAGTCTCCTATGGCAACGCGCGCTAAAGTGTTTTATTGCTTGCATAAAATAAAATAAAATTACTAACTGAATCAAACAAAAAAAATTGTTTTTTTAAATTTCGATATTATTATATTATTATTATACGTTAACTTTTGTACTCTTTTAGACTATAGTTTCGAGATTGTGTGCCGAGCGAGAGAAATTTCAACTACCTACTTGGCGCACATCGCTCATTCCGGTCTACATTCGGTTTTCGAACCACCCCGTCTTCACTTAGACTGGTGGCTGGTGGCCTTTCTGATGGAGCTTGCCTGTAACGTGTCTTATTTTTTTGTAGACCAACATTCGAGCTTGGCACGTTAAAGAGTTTTTAAATAAAACATTTCTTTACAAATTTGTACCTATTTATTAAAACCTAACCTCACATTTTGCCCCTTTATTGATGTGATGAAGACAGATGACATTTGTGTTGAATAATGGACTCATAATACAATAGTGTTGAATTATGAATTCATAATACAATAATGTGTCTTATGGAGGGGTTTATCTTACTAAATATTATTTATTTATGTAAATAAAAAAATATTTCATCCTTTTTACCTCTCTCCACTCATATCTGGTAAGAGAGGTATAGTAATCATGATAAAATTTCGATAATGAGTTTTCAACGGATAAGCACGTTTTGAGGTCCCTAGAACACGATTTTGTGATGTCAGTGTCAAATAAATTTTTGACATTTTTACAAATTGAAAATATGAAATGTCATTTATTATTTATAATATGATTATATGGTTATATTATAATAAACATTAATAATATTATAAAAACTATAATTCAAGAATTCCCTTCTACAATGGTACCTATATTTGTGAGTAAGTACTACATAATATATATATATATATATATATATATATATATATATATATATACAGGTTGGTGGAGGTGAAATGCGAACATAGGGAAATATATGACAATGTTATGAGTTATCATGCTAGGCATCTTGATATACGTGGAATAAGTACTGTCAATGTCAAAGTACCTGTCATATTATTGAAATTTTTATTTTCATTAAAATATTTTCTTTGCATAATAATGTATGTGTATGAGCAGATCGAGAAAGTTTACATGCACTTTTAGATTTTATTATTATTTCTATTATTGATTACTCTTTTTGCCACACAAATTCACATTACTTTGTTTTGTGACACTACTACAAAATATATCAAGATACCTGGCATGAAAGTTCGATTGTCATGTATGTTCCCTATGTTCGCATTTCATCTCCACCAACCTGTATATATATATATATATATATATATATATATATATATATATATATATATATATATATATATATATATATATATAGGTGGGCCATAAGTTACTGAACATTGTATTTTTGATATAAGATGCCTGCCATCAGCCTCTTCGCAAACTGCTACTTTTTGCTGTACCTGGTCCATAACTGAAGAAATGTAGTTTCAACAAAACGGAGCTACGTCCCATACTGCAAGGGAAACATTGAATTTGCTGCGAGATGTTAAATTATTTGCGATTGTTCAACCAGTTTTGGCTTCAGTTATGGACTAGGAGTTATATGGAGCAGCAGCTTGCGAAGAGGCTGATGCCAGGCATCTAAAAGATATTATTTTTAAAATTTATTTTTTTTAAACTCTCCATGATTAAAACTATTTTTTGTAATCAAAATTATTCATTTTCAATAAAAAATATAAAAAATTGTATAAAAAATACAAAGTTCAGTGACTTATAGCCTCCCTGTACTTATATTAGAAAAATAAAAATAGTAGAGTATGGCGAGAGGTCATGTGTTGGCCACATCAGATTTTTACGTGTAACAAGCCGCACACTGAAATTCGTAATTTAGATATCGACGACCCGTGAGTTGATGTAAAGGTAAAGGGTATTACACTTAAAAATGTGTATACATTTTGCAATACAGCATTATTTAAATTTAAAGTGAAGCAATATTTTAACAACAAAGGCAGTAATTTGAACCATTGCGTATATCTATTTGTTAAGTAAGCATTTTACTACTAGACCGCTGTTTACTTAGTCGGCTACTAAGCATTAATTAATTGTTATCTGTATCGAAAGTTAGTTAATAATATAAACATTTTTAAGTGGCACATAATGGCTACAGTTTGAATTCATCAAAATATTTGTATAAGTCATTAATTTAAATATTTATACCGGAGAAATAATTTACAATACATTCAAAATTACTAACAAGCTATAAAAATAAAAATTCAATAACTGTATAAGGAATTTTACTTGGTATTACTGTTACTTTTGATTTGAATATAAATTACTTTAAATTTAAACGGTACATTTGTATGCTACATAATAGTAGTTTATGGTACATATTCGTAAATATGGCCTTTTTACACATGTTGCTCAAGATTAGAATACAAGCGCAGAGTGTTCTAAGAGTAACAAGTGTTAAATAGATAGGTACCTACTTTACGGGGTGGTAAAATTAAGGAATTTGTCCATTCAAAATTAATTGACTGACACATGTAATGTTTTCTTGTTTCCATACGCCACCTTGTAATTTTCTAGTAATAAGTATTTTTGCGTGTTTTCAAAAACTAATTACGAATAATTCACAAGAATATTTAAACACGCAGTTGTGCGTAAAACGTTGTAAACTGGCGTAAACTTTTTCTTTCGGCCCTCTATACGTAAACAACTATTAAATTAATACTTGAATTGATGAAATTTTGTTAAAATTTGCGCATTCACTATTATTATTTAATTTACATATTGCTCGTATTATGTCTATAACTTATAATAAATGCAATTAAAATCTCGAATTTTAAACGTCACTTTGACATTGACAACTGTCCCTTTGATATTGACAACTCGACAACAGTCACTTTGACATTGACAATTGTCGCTTTGACATTGAGAGCTGTCACTTTGACATTGACGTTTGTCACTTTGACACCGCCTACGTTATTGCAAAGCCTTGTTATAGCAGATTTTTAAATTTGTACTGTAGGTATACTTATAGAATATGCGATTGCAAATCAAAACTATTTTATAGTGAAGTTTCTTTACAATGTGCTCCATATTTTTAAAATAAATGTAGTTTTATGTATGATCTTTTTGGTAAATAAAAACAGCAAAATAAAGACCTTTGCGTGAAATAATGAATCATTAGTTAACTCACATTAGTGAAATAAAGTGTGTATTACCTACTTTAACCGAATGCGTCAACAGTCGAGTAAAATTATATCTTAATTCTTAAATTTGAATCATACAATTATTTGTGACGTCACGAATTCACATGAGTCAAGAAAATTTGAAAAGAATATTTATGTATTTGTAATAGTTGTCTGTATTAAACATTTTACATATTTTACCTACTCGTGCTATAACTATTTATTTATAAATATAATTATTTATAAATACTTATATCTTATCTTCTCGAATGTAGATCACATATATTATAACTTGCGTGTGTTTCTGTTTGTACGTCGCGTGTAGCTTGTTAATGATTTTATTCTGTCATCTTCTGTAGAGTGTTAAGTTCTTGTGGATTGAGAAAGCAACATTTAGAGTCAGGAATGTAGAGTAACCGCCCGAAGCCAAAACGTAAAACACTTTTCAACGGAGCGGTTTAAATTAATGACGAAGTTGACATGGTTTTCTCTAGTGTTGCAACGGATAGTGAATTTGCCGGATTTCGGATATTCTGTTTATTCTTCGGCCGGATAACCGGATATTCGAGATATTTGGAGTTCAAGAACAAAATAGTTTGGGGCGATGCGCAAATTTATATACAAATACATCGTAAGACAAATATTTAGTTATATTTTATAAATTTGAATCCATATTGTATGGTTTCTCTTAGAATAAACTTAATTTTTTTAAATTCTGATTGCAATTACTGCATGTAACTTCATATTTATTTTATATTTTTTTAAATAGCCGATACAAGCCGGTTATCAGATCACTATCCGGTCGAATAGTAAAAATGTGGCCGGATAGCAACCGGATATCCGTTGCATCACTAGTTTTCTCTCGAAATGATTTTTAACTAAAATACGGTCACACATTAATGTATGCCCACCTAACCAGTATAATGACCCAGACAGGTAATAATAATAATCTCGGAATTTCCAAAACGAACAAAACGTCACTCTCGTCTCGTCTCGAAATTTCTCGAATAATCTCCACATTAAGCCGAGAGTATCGAAAATCTCAAATCAACTTGGATGGTCTTTATTTATTTAATATGCGCAAATAGGTTCGTATTTGTTTGTCAGCGTTAGCGCAGCCCCGGTGTTTTCTTAAAAACTGAAGGTTATGGTTTATAATGGATGTAACTAGTGACTTCTTCTGTGTTCTGCTAACATGAGCTGTAGGTATTTATAATGTTACGGTTCATAATGACACTGGATTTGACGTTTACCTATACTGCAATAGTAAGGTTCGCCAACTTTTAAGAAAACTTCCTATGGAGTATATCTATAGGTGCGTTCGGGTATATCAGTTCTATTTACTCTTTTTAATCTCTGCACTACAAACTGCAACATCGTTAATCGGAAATTTTTATAGAGTCAAAAGTGTTAATAGTGTATTCGCAGGGAGCGCGACGAACGCGACATCTGACGGCCACATTAAATCATGCTTTATAAACTTTGGAGAAATGGCAAATTTTTACAAATTAATAAATATAAATTTCTAATCGCTAAAAAATATTAGTGCAATGCCAAATCTGAAAGCTTATATAATAGAACGTATTATGATAGACAAAGTAAGTATAAAAAATGTAAATAAATATCAAAAACTATTATTTTAGAATAGTGTGAGGTTAATCAGTGACAGTTGACACCCAAACATTTTCATTCATAGTAATTTATAAATAATCTGACAGATGACATAACCTATGGCTAAGGGTATGGATATACACTGAGAAAAAGGAAGTTTTAAATGAAATAATTTTTGCATTGATTCAAAACTTATTTTGTGTTCCCTGTTCGCAACACTTATTCATTTTCACAGTAGAGTTTTAAAGTTTTGATAATAAATTTTAATTGAAAATTTGAAACGTTTCTACCAAATAAAAAAAAGTTTTTAATCAAATATTCATTTGTTTTGTTTTAGAACCATTTATATATTCAATCAAATATTTCTTTTATTTCACTTAAAATAAATAAATGTAGTCTGAAAACGTAAAAAGTTTTGTCTGAAACATTAGTTACACTTTAGTGCAAAAATGGCAATTTCTACGGAATATAAAATAATTTTACTTAAAAACACATAAAATGTTCTACCAAGTAACTTTGAATTTTGTAACAAAAGGAAAGACATTTTAATGAACTGAATATAGCTTTTGTATAAAAACAAAAAACTATTTAATAAATTATAATATTTGAGTATAGTTCTGTATTATTTTATTACGAGTATTTTGCGACGTTTCGAGAACAATGTGTTCCCTTCATCAGGTAACACATTGTTCATGAAACGTCGTTAAATAATCGAAATAAAATAATACAGAACTATACCCAAATATTATAATTTATTAATGTCGAGTTCTGAAAATTTCTATCAATTTATAAAAACTATATTTGATAATGGAATATTCACTGAACCAGTAAACTGACGTAATTTTAAAAAGTTTCTAAAACTATAGTTACCTATTTATAGTTTCAATACTTTTTGAGATGACCAATTTAATGATTCATTAGTCCTATATGGATGGAATTTGAAATAAATAAATAACTTTTATCAATTTAATTACATATATTTATAATACCCGTAAGTTAAATATTTGAACAATAAATATACTTAAATATAGAAAAAATCAGACACAATTATTTTCAAATTATTACTTCAAAACTAAGTGATATGACAAGAGACTTTAAAAAAAATCTCCATTTGGCATATTAAAAAGTGCCATAAGAAAAACTATAATATTTAAGTCACTTAGTTTTTTACATATACCTACAACAGTGTAATAATAAATAATTTTTAAAAATTAACATAAGTTTACACTATTATTATCTGCTAGTACGATGGGTGGCAATTTATACTCGTTTAATTTTTTCATAAACCTAGTCCTTGGTCCTAGTTTTGGGAAAAGTTGTCTTCCGTCAGTTCCTACAAGCTTCATCAATATCTTGTTCTATATCAGAAAATTTAAATTATTAACAATAATAAACTAGAGTAAATTAAAAAGTGTATATAGTTTGGAGATTATTGGTTACCTAGTAAAATTTGAGCACAAGTAATAATTAAAAACAAAAAATTAACTGCACCCAACAAGTATTAATTAATTTCTTAATTAATTTTTAGGCATGGCGTAGAAGCAAAATTATATTTTGTCTTACTACAGGTATTAACAAATATTACATTTTATTAATAAATTACACCAATATAAAAAATGCTATGATGATTTATATAATAACCAATGAATAACGAATAATAACTCAACTGTAGATAGGCATAAACAACTTTCCGAGCAACTTTCAAGTACATGATTTGAACAAAACTTCAAGCATTAGTATTTATACATAACATAAAATATAAATATTATACACTTTTACACTTACCTTCAAATATTGGTATCGCTTCTTCGAAGCCCCATTCGTCGTTCGGTAAGAAGGTTTCGATTCGAAATGCTTTTTCCGTCACATGTCACAACGTAATACACTTCTACTTTGTTTAAACAGTAGATCGTCAACATAAACATCACCAAAACAAGCTTGAACATGTACCCCATGTGCCCTGACCCAAAGGTGCCTTACAAAATCTAGATAGTTTTCGTTCAAAATTAAAAAGTTTTGAAATAAATTGTACACTTTTAAACGAAAATACAGCAGTTTTAGAATAAAATATGTTTATATTTTAATTTAAATATTTAAAATATAAATTTAAAACGTATAACTATTCGAAGTACACTTTCTTTATTTCTTTTCAAAAGTAATGTATTTAATTTAAGAACTTATAGAATTGAGAAAAAAGTTTTTATATTTTACTGAACAATGAAAACTGTTTTGATTCCAAAATGTTATTTATTTAATGTAAACACGTGAAGATATTCAACGAAATACTCTTTTTTTCAATCAAAAAATATACTTTAAAATATTTTAAGTTTTCTGTAGAAACTTGCAGAACAGTTATTTTGAAACAAATAATTTTAGTAGAAAAAAGAAACTTTTAAACGAAAATTTAAAAATTCAACACTCTAAAATTATTTGATTCAAAATTTTCATTTTTCTCGGTGTACAATTCTTCATAATAAAAAACATCAATGTCAATTATCAAAGTCGCAGCAACATCAGATTAACAAATATAATCACGTTTCACTTCAGAAAGTTGAAAATTATTCTTATTACAAATTCTTAAATTTTTGAGCATAAACCCACCTTTAAATTGTATACTTAGGTATATTTATATTTATATTTATATTTATATTTATACATTCAACAGAATTAGGTTATACATTACTTACTTTTTTCTCTTAACTGCATTTATCCATTTCTTTCTTTTCTCTACTTTCCAACTAGCTGCGTTGGAAATGTGTAGAATTTGCACTTGCTATTCCTGCCTGTATTGTATTGCGAACCATCTTTTTCACGTGTTTTTAAAACAAGAGCATGATTTAACGAAATTATGACCACTATGAGCGCTGGGATCGATTCAGTTTTCCCCACCATGTCTTCGCTCCCGGCGAATAGTACATACTATTTCTCACTAGATGTCACCTATAGCCATGACCTGGTAATAAATAATAACTATAGGTAGGGGAATCCTCAGTATATTTATCGCCATAATGCGTAATGAAGCATATATCAGAACTCCTTGCTGATTAAATACTGTTTTTTACCTCTCGCCTCATATTCTATAAGAGAGGTATTGTAATGAGTCAAAATTTTCGAGTATGAGTTTTTGGTGGATAAGCACGTTTCAGGGTCTCTAGAATACGAATTTACTATTTTCACGATGATGTCTGTGTGTGTGTGTGTTTGTGCGTTTGTATGAACCGAAGATTTTTCGTCCACGATAACTTAAAAAGTATCAAACCGTTTATAACCAAATTTCATATTTAAGGTTTTAATAAGTATCTTAACACCGGATAAGATTTTGGTAGAAATCCGCAAACCGGAAGTAGTAGTTTTAGAAGTTTGGAAAAGTTTTCCTTAAATATATTGGTACATTATTTATTTATGACAATTTTTGCAATTAAAAATAAAAGAAATTGTGAGTATCTATGTGTACAGTTAATTATAAATACAAATTGCTGAATCTGGAAGTATTTAACAATAAAATAAAGTACAATTAATATTCTATTTTTTTGAAATTCCAGTAAGTATCTTGTTGTCCATGATATGAAATTTGTTTCTACATAAAATTTGAATTATTATGACAGTGACAGTACAGTTGACATCTTTTGCTTGCATATTGGTTTACATTATCGTTTACATATTACATGAACATGAAACTATTAAAATGTAAGTAAAACTATTTATTAGATTAGTAGAATAAGCAGAATTAGGCGAGAGGTCGTGTGTTGGCCACAGCAGATTTTTTTTGTTTAAAACATGTATTTAATCAATAAAAATGTAATTATGTAAACGATAATGTAAACCAAGATGCAAGCAAAAGATGTCAACTGTACTGTCACTGTCATAATCATTCAAATTTTGAGTAGAAACAAATTTCATATTATGGACAACAATATACTGGTACTTCAAAAAAATGTAGAATATTAGTTGCACTTTATTTTATTGCTAGATACTATCAGATTCAGCAAATTGTATTCAAAATTAACTGTACCCATAGATAATTATATTATCCTTTATTTTTAATTACAAAAATTGTCATAAATAAATAATGTACCATTTATTTAAGACAAACTATATCAAATTTCAAAAAGTACTACTTCCGGTTTGCGGATTTCTACCAAAATCTTATCCGGTGTTAATAAGATCCTTATTAAAACCTTAAATATGAAATTTGGTTATTTAAGGCTTGATACTTTTTAAGTTATCGTGGACGAAAAATCATCACATAATTCATACGTCCATACATACATACACACACACACAGACATCATCGGGAAAATATTAAATTCGTATTCTAGAGACCCTGAAACGTGCTTATATACTAAAAACTCATACTCGAAAATTTTTACCCATTACAATACCTCTCTTATAGAATATGAGGCGAGAGGTAAAAATGTTTAAACAAAAAAAAGTTTTTACCTCTGGCCTCATATTCTATAAGATAGGTATTGTAATGGGTCAAAATTTCGAGTATGAGTTTTTGGTGGATAAGCACACGTTTTAGGGTCTCTAGAATGCGAATTTACTATTTTCACGATGATGTCTGTGCGTGTATGTATGGACGTATGTGACAATTTTTCGTTCAAGATAACTTTAAAAGTATCAAACCTTTATAACCAAATTTCATATTTAAGGTTTTAATAAGGATCTTAACACCGGACAAGATTTTGGTAAAAATCCGAAAACCGGAAATAGTACTTTTTGAAACTTGATATAGTTTTCCTTAAATAAATTGGTACATTATTTATTTATGACAATTTTTGTAATTGAAAATAAAAGGAAATATAAATTATCTATGGGTAGGTACAGTTAATTTTAAATACAATTTGCTGAATCTGGTAGTATTTAACAATAAAATAATGTACCTACAATAATTAATGTTCTACTTTTTTGAAAATCCAGTATCTTGTTGTCCATGATCTTATGAAATTTGTTTCTATATACAAAATTTGAATGATTATGACAGTGACAGTACAGTTGACATTTTTTGCTTGCATCTTGGTTTACAATATCGTTTACATAATATGTAATATTATTACATAAACATGAAACTATTAAAATGTAAGTAAAACTATTTATTAGGTTAGTAGAATAAGCAGAATACGGCGAGAGATCGTATAATGGTCACAGCAGATTTTTTTGTTTAAAATAAATAAAACATGTTTTTTGCCAACCCGTTAGATTTAAGGTATTCGGGTAATAAACAGGTTAACGGGTACATTTCGGATATCGGGTAGTTAACGGGTAACGGGTAGATATCGGGTAATAAATTTTATACCCGGGTACATTATTATCGGGTCGATTTCGGGTATCCGTCGTCATTCCTACTACAGGCTATCCAAGAGATTTCAATGATAGATCACGAAAGGAACCTAGTTTAAAACTTCGATACTTATTTTGAAAATTAATAGAAATTATTTTTTTATTACAATGTAAATTTGTAAATCTTGTGAAAGTTATTATAATAAAATTATTGGACAATAAAACATGAAATGAATAATAAAAGTTAGTTTAAAGTAAAATTGTTACTTATTATGCAAGAATGTTCAGTAAAATTGGAGAAATTTTAATGGTAGATGAGCACACTAACGTATTAGAAAAGTCAGTCGTTAGTGTAATAGTACCTCGGTTGTAACGAGCATTATGTTCATTTTAATATTAAACATAGCTTTAAAAAATACCATTAAATTTAATCGTTCCGTGAATTTATGGCTTATGGTAAATTAAAAATAAATTTTTAATAGTGCTTTATCATTTATTTTTAAACTGTGTTATCTATGAGTTGTATACAATAAATTAAATTATTAATGTTTTATGTAGGTTAGGTATTTAACTTACAGGTTTTATGTTCATTTTCCACATAAATACATATACAGGTGTATCATAATCATAACTTTGAGTACAGTTTAGTATGCTGGAATTAAAAATAATTCTTCAAAAATTCTAAAAGTACCACTGAGTTCACATAATTAATAATAAAATAAATATTTAATGAACACCTAAATATAATGACATTCATTTATAATTAGAATTATTTGAAATTATATTATGTTATTCAGCGGCATAAAAAATTGTCTGAAGACACTTTTAAAATTAATTTTTTGTATTTTGCCGTAATCAGCATATCAAATTATTACGATACAATCTGTACTATATTATCAATTGGAAATAAATTTAAATCATAATTTCGTAGTACTACTATATAATTAAAGGTACACTAAACAAAATTCATTCTACAAATGTATAAAAATAAATAATACTACTTACCATGCATTCTCATAAAAAAAATATTCGTGTATCATTCCCTTACTTAAAACTACAGTCACTAACTAAAGCACTCACTAAAATGCACCACTAACCCCTTACTATCTAAATATTGCAACAATACGTCCACGCACTAACCGTATTCACAGTTCGCTACTAACTGAACGTAGTTAACTTTTGGTGAGTATCAGCCATCTTGGAAGCTTAATAGCCTTAGTAAGCGATTTTCAACCTAATGGAGATAGTGGTATGGTGAATTATCCCTTGAAGGAGTTAGTAGAGTACTACGAATATGGCTGTAAAGGCGAGTTTAGCATGAAATACTAAAATGGAAACAAGGTTTGATGATCTTTTTAGTTTTTAGTAAGTAGTGCGTTGTTTGAGTTTTTAGTTGCAAGGTGACTGGTTTAATTTTGCGAAATTGTTAGTAGGTTATTAGAATTGTTTTAATATTTCGTAAAATATTTGTTAGTTATATTTATAATAGGGCCGAATGCGTAATATGATATCTCAGGTTCGAATACATTCAGTTACACATTTCAAATCCAAAATTTACTTCCTACTAACAACCATGAGTGACTTGCTAACTGCTAGTGAGAAATCGTCAATTCTCGTCTCGTCTCAAATTTTCGAGACGAGATATTTATATATTCTCATTTCGGTCATTTCTAGTCTCAATTTCACGAACAAATAATGTTATCATCTAATTACAAATTTAGATGTGAATAGAAATAACTTTTTTGTACATTTCTATTAAATTTGCACTCAATTCTTGTTTTGAAATTAAACGATATAATCAAAACAAGAAAATGCTAAGACTAATAAGCTAAGACAAGTAAAAAAATATTTTAACATTATCGAAGAGAAGAATATGAAATTCTTTCTAAGTTATATATTCGATAATTCTCAATTCTAGAAATGTAGGTATTTCTCGTCTCATGCTCATAGTTTGGATTTTCGAGGCAAGACGAGAAAATTACTGGTTCTTTTCAAAAACAATTGATAATCGTTTCGCTTCTATGTTTTTTACGCCTTTAAATATAAAAAACAATTGACAATCTGTAAAGTATTCATATATAATACCATTAGTGGCTATGATTTTTTATTTTCTAAAACAACAAGCAGGAGTGACCAGACGGCAAAAATTACCAAAAAATCATAGTCACGTATGGTATTCGGCTTGACAATTTCTCGAATTGGTATATTTAGTACCTTTTCTTCCAGAAATATTAGTTTATAAATTATTACTGAAATGTCAAAAGTCAACTGACATAATATCTATAGCAACGCTTCGTGGAGTGAAAATTGTCAGTGTAATTTTCACTAGTGAAAATTGTCAGTATAATTCGTCTGTGATTGGTTCAATTCAGCAAAATACTGTGTTTTGATTGACTGAAAAACTATGAGTGGAATTGTCACTGTAGTCACATTTTTATGTATTATTACTCATATTTTAAAAGATTTCACTGATTTTACATATATTTTTTCTGAAAATTACATAATGTTGTTTAATTACCTCTCGCCTCATATTCTATAAGAGAGGTATTGTAATGGGTCAAAAATTTCGAGTATGAGTTTTTGGTGGATAAGCACGTTTTAGGGTCTCTAGAATTCGAATTTAATATTTTCACGATGATGTCTGTGTGTGTGTGTGCGTATGTATGGACGTATGCACGTATGGATGTGTGTGAACGATTTTTCGTCCACGATAACTTAAAAAGTATCAAGGCTTTAATAACCAAATTTCATATTTAAGGTTTTAATAAGTATCTTAACACCGGATAAGATTTTGGTAAAAATACGCAAACCGGAAGTAGTACTTTTTGAAACTTTATATAGTTTTTCTTAAATATATTGGTACATTATTTATTTATGACAAATTTTGGAATTAAAAATAAATTAAAATATAATTATCTATGGGTACAGTTAATTTTAAATACAATTTGCTGAATCTGGTAGTATTTAACAATAAAATAAAGTACAATTAATATTCTATTTTTTTGAAATTCCAGTATCTTGTTGTCCATGATATGAAATTTGTTTCTACATAAAATTTGAATGATTATGACAGTGACAGTACAGTTGATATCTTTTGCTTGCATCTTGGTTTACATTATCGTTTACATATTACGTCAACATAAAACTATTAAAATGTAAGTAAAACTATTTATTAGATTAGTAGAATAAGCAGAATTTGGCGATAGGTCGTGTGCTGGCCACAGCAGATTTTTTTTACATAAATTTACATTGTATAATGTATGTTTACAATTTTTGTTGGTTTTAAAGTAAAAATACAATATTGTCTGTAAAATTTGAAAATTATCTACCGTCTTTACTTCCTTATACGGAGTACTCGTAAAAATATCCGTTTTGACTTTTCCTGAATCCATTATGACAAGTTTCGTCGTCACGTCAGTACGTACGGACGGTCGGACGTATGTGTGTCGCATAAGTCAAATACGGTTAGACATAGACATAGAAAGTTGCAATTTTGTATTTAGGACTGTTATAACATCTAGTTGTGCACCTCCTATTTTTGGTTGCAATCGTCCGTGCCAAAGAGGCACTTTTTGGTATTTTTCGCATTAATCAACAGCGGTATGTCGTAGAAAGTTTAAATTTTGTATTTGAGACTCATGTTGCATCTAGTCATATTTTTGGTTGCGATTGTCCGTGCCAAAAGGGCACTTTACTCTAAGTATTTTCTGGGATTTTCCGCATAAATCAAATACGGTTAGACGTAGAAAGTTGAATTTTTGTATTTGAGACCCATATAGCATCTAGTTGTGCACCTCTTATTTTTGGTTGCGATTGTCCGTGACAAAAGGGCACTATACTCTAGTGAACTGTAATGACGAAAAGAAGTAAATACGAATCGAGTTGTGCAGAATTGGGGAAAAATGCTTTGTAAATATGGTTCCACTACATAAATTACATAACATAGTATGTGTGTCTGCATTCAGAGAGGTGAATGTCAATAAGGTTAGCTTTTACCTAACCTAGACAAACGTTCGAAAGCTGTATTAATCAAGTTCGCACCAACAACGAGTATATTGGACAAATAATATCTGTCATAACGTTAAAAAAACCTGATGTGGCCAGCACAAGACCTCCCGGCATATCCTACTCTTTTTACTACTGTACAAATCAAGAAATCAAGATACAAATATATATTTTTATATATATATAGGTACTTACAAAAAATATATTTTAGTCATTTAGTCAACTGTAGAAATGTAGAATAAGATATACAGGGTGTAAATCAAAAAGCGAGCCATATAGGGCGTTTAACATGGGAAATCAGTTTTTCCTTGCTCAAAAGTGACCAGATAATTTTAGACAAAAATACTTTAAATAAAAGTTTTAGGAAATTAAATTCTGCATCTAAATATATTATATATTAATACATTAATTTAATTAATTTAATTAATTTAGAAATTAATGTTTTTAGGCTTAAGACACCCTTTATAACATAATAAGATGCAAAAATACACACAACAGAATAATAAAATATAGGATGTTCCATTTGAAAATGACGAGTTATAGCCATTTGAAATTGAGTAAATTTGATTTTCTGTACTGAACACCCTGTATAATAATATTGAAAAAAAGTTATGTCAGAACAAAGAGTATAGTTACAGTTGTTCAGAAAAAAAATTTCTTAATTTTTACTATTAAAATAACTTCAGTACGTCTTTATAAAACAATACGTGTATTCGGCTTTTTTTTTGAGAAAAAATTGAATAACTTGGCAACGCCGCGGAAAACTAATATGAAATTTATATGTTCGTATAGGTAAATAAAATACAATTCAAAATATATAAAAATATATAGGGTGTTTCATTTAAAAAAAGACGAACAATTATTGCCAAGTCGTTATGCAACACCCTGTATATGTGAAAATAATTTTAAGTTATGCTCCTTGAGTAGATGAAAAATTCTGTTAATGAATTTATTCTGTATTTTGAACGACAAGGGAGATATCGACGACGGGCATTTCGATGACTCACCCTGTATATTTTTTGTCTTATTTCTATGTATCCATAGGACCTAAGTGTAAGTTATACCATGTACTTAATTTTTATTGTTATTCTGTAACTGGGATATTATTCCTGTAGTATGATAAATAAATAAATTAGCAATATTATTTGTAAAATTTTAAACTCTAATATTTCGGTTAATAATCATGTAATATAAAATGTAATTACTGATTTAGATGCAGAAGTATTGAAGTATTCTTGTCTAAAATTAACTGGTTACTTTTGAACAAGGAAAAACTGATTTATCATGTTAAACGCCTATGGACCGCTTTTTGATTTACAGGCTGTATATGAAGATGTGTCCTTATTGGCCTGTCACTCGGTCACTGTCATAATCATTTAAATTTTTCGTAGTAACAATTGTTTAACAATTTGACATTTTTAAGTTTTTGTGGCAATTCGGTAAAACTATTATAATGTATGTAGGTACTCTCAATATTAATTTATAATTAATACTTAAATTTCCGCGGCTGGCAATTAGGGGATTAAAGCCCTGATAAAATAATGTTTTCATGAACTGACATATGTAATTAGATTTTTTGTATTTTATGAGGTTATTGGTTATAATAGATATTTATGTAACAAGTGCATAATCTAGGACTTTATTGAAGAGCCGTTGTTTATGGCAGAGTGAGCGCAGCGAACGAGGCTAATAAATAAGGCGAGTCTATAAAAGTCCGATTATGTACAAGTTACATACAATATTTTATGTTCGACTTCATTATAATCAATTTTTATATTGCCTAGAATGACATTTGTATTTGACATAATCGCGTTGACATAAAAAATTTGATAGTATTTTTTTTCTATTGTTATGGTTTACAAAGTTGTTCATTATTTGTTTGAGAAAAATATTGAAGAGCTTTTTTCGATGATATGAAAAGGTTGTGTTAGTGCAAACTTTTTTGCACTGAAGCGTTCGATGACACAAATATCTACCTCATTCAACGTGTTCGATGGGAAAAACGTGTGAATTTGAACACACTTATTTGTACTGGCTCTTGAGGTGGAGTAAGTCAAATTTAAATTATGCGCATACATAAATAAAGAATAAACTTTACTATCATCTAAATTTTTGAATTGATTTGACTCCTTAAATGTTTCACTTCGATATTGAAATAAATCGCGATTTATTCTAAAATGTCCTATAAATTCGTTGTTCGTGTATGACACCTTAAATGTTTCACTTCGGTATTGAAATAAATCGCGATTTATTCTAAAATGTCCTATAATTTCGTTGTCCGTGTATAAAATAATTTTGTATGCAATTTCGTTTTTGCTTTTTGTTACATAAATACACTTCTTCCGTATCTGTATCTGAATCAGATGAAGATTCGATGACTGACTATTCCTCACTTGAATCAATAAAATTTTCATGAAAGATAATGCTTTGTATATTTTCTTTTGCTGACATCTTGTCAAGTATATGTACAAAAAACCACAAAAGTCATAAACAAACCATGGTGCATGGTAACCAATCTAAACTAAAATAAATTATGTTCTAATTTGCACTACTGTGTTTTTTTAGAATCAAAGAATTTGAATACCTACACTATTACTACACTTCCAATTTTTTTCATCGAACAGAGCTATTGAAGCACACAAACTGTCATTTTTTAAAAACATTCTTATTTTTGGTCTAATAATGAAAGAAATTATTAAAATTGCATCAAAAGCAAAAGAATCAGTTCTCCTGAGTATGTCAAACAAAGGAAAATACCGAAAATACAATATTGTAAGTACTTCAATACTGATCTCTCGTCGTATAAGATATCCAGATGGGTCAAGTATGTGATGTTGTAGGTACGCCACAATTAATATAAACGAAGGAATAGATATATTACTAAATTTCCTCTAGTTTTATCCCTAAACAAATAAGGTTTGTACTTAGTTATATTATTTTACATGACAATTATTAATAATACTTGTATTATTTTGTACCTAATTTAATGTCAGTTTGTCAGGAGCCTGCAAAATGTATTCCTTATTTTAATTTGTAAAATTTTCATTTAATTGGATCATTGTTGATAAATAAAACAAAATTAATTAATTATAATTGTTATTTTACTTTATCATTATGCACTAGTGCATAAAATGTTACTTTATGCACGCTAAACAATGTCGTAAACAATTGATTATAATGAAGTCGTACATAAATTATTTTTATATTGATGATGGTAGGAATAATTTTTTCCCTCTCTAGAGAGGAAAGTAAGCAGTGTTACCACCATAGTACTTTAAAACAGTAAGTGGAATTTATTTTATTGAAAAGTCTTATTTAATAAGTGAGATACCTACTGTAAATTATTATTTTACAATTATTATGTCTTATACAATTTTTTGTACAATATTTCAGTTAAACTTAAATTTAATTTGGCATATTGGCTGCATTGAAACATTTCATTGTTTCGAAACGTCATTTTGACTGAGGATAGTTAAGTTCTATTTTGTGTTTCTATTACATTAACAATGTTTTTACATCGTGAAAAAAATGTTGTGTCTAACACGAGAGGAAGCTCTTTTTCCACTCTCACTTGAATGCCTCAAACTTCGAGCTCGAATAGGAAAAATAAGCACTTTCTTCTCTAATTAAACAAATAACTATTTTCCCTTTCGTCCAAAAGGGATCGAATGCCAAAATTTTTGACAATAAAGACGTTTTAGTACCCTCAGAATCTATTTTAAAAATATAAAGAAAATACCGGTAAACTGGAATTGATTTTTTTTACCGAATTACCGGTAATTGAAAAAATCGGTAAATTTGCAAACCCTAGTGAGTATGCTGACATGGTGATCGTTTACGAATTTTGCAAGATCAACTCACAGAAATAACGCAAGAGCAGGACCAATGTCGAGCAGTGACTTGTTCTGTGTCATCGACAGATGGGATAACAATTGCCTTCGAGTTGGAGGTTAACATTTTTTTAACAAATTTTGTAAATTGTTGTTTTTAACAATAAAGTTGATAATGAGCAATATTTATTTATTATTATTCCTTCATTTTTACAAAATTGTTCAAATTCCTATTTGTAACTTCAGAAGTCAATAACTCCTAAACGAAGCGTTCGCGAGAAAATCTCCAAATGATTTTTTTTTCTTGTTTTAAGGTCCTAACATTCATATTTTAAATTAGGATACTTAACCCTGAAACACCCTGTATATGTCGATTCGCACTCTAGCGGCAATAAAAATGAACTAATCGCGACGAAACTTTGGCACAAAAATTGGTCACCGGCCACGCGTATGGTCAAGTTAAAAAACCAATAAGATCGGTTGAAAAAATTTCGATTTTTTTTTTGTAATTTACATCAAAATAATATAAAGTAGATATTCATTTTCTATGTAGTTTGATTCAAGAAAACTGAATTTTGTAAACTAGAAGTGGTTTCGAATCACCATTTTCAAAATATTCTAGAAACTCGAGAAATTATAAAAAAAACATCGTAGAAAATTAGTGCAAAATTATTTTGGATAACAATAAATTATTTATTATTTATTTATTTATTATTGTAAAAGAAATCTCTAAAAATAAAACTCGACTTATTTCAAATGTAAAACTTTTGCATAAAATACCAACAATCTATGAATGGTACCTACTCTCAAAACATGTCAAACAGATTAAAATTTCAATTCTATTAAAGACGTATTTGGCATCGCTCTCATTAATTGAATATTAGTTTTTGAACTATTAAATTTATTTACTATGTATATATTCTTTTAAGATGAATGGTAAAATGTTATCATATTAGATTATAAAGTGCTCTTTGAAAGAAATAATTTCATATTTCAAATATGAAATTATTATGAATCTACAATTAATAATTGATATGTTTTATTGGGAAAGTATTAAATTATTATCAATAAAATATTGAACCATAATAGCAGAAAAAATCTTATGTGGCCAGCCATACCCTACTCTTTTTACTACTATACTGATTGTCGTAAGTCCGGCACTAGGAATATTTCGTTTATTTCAAGAGAAACAGAAAATGTGTATAAACAAAGTTAAACTAGATAAAGGGGCTCGTATCGTAAGATGGTCGCAATGAAAACTTTAAAAAATAGGGAATCGGTAATGACATATTATTTTTAGAATGTACATAAAATAAGCTTTATATAGTTTAACTATGTGGGAAACCACTTGATTTTTTCATCCCTAGGAAAGAAAAGTACCTATCCTCCCGCTTTATGCTTTTTTCAATACCTGCATTGAAAACACCACCTTTCGTCCCTATTACTAAAGTGATGTATTTTTGACTGGTCAGTAATTTTACTCCCTAGGGAATGTAAACAAGTCAAGCAGCTTTCGAGGGACGTGGAAGAATTTTCTGCACATGACGTCAACTAACGAGAGTCGCCAAGGGACTACTTGTTTTCAGAGAGCGACCGTGCGGCTTATTGTTTGTTTATTGATTTATTATTTGACTTATTTATCTGATTTATGTCTTGCTTGAATTTTTAAAACTTTATTTTTCACATAAAACGTATAGTATTGTAATTCATTTTACGATTTTGATTTTACAAACGACATTAAAGCCTCATTTTCATGGTGGCGTGGCCGGCGTGGCGCGCGTGGCAGGCGTGGTGTGTGTTTTAAAAATTTTGTTTTCATGCAGGCGTATGAAGCGTTGCGTTCTCGGTGTTGACAGCTCAGTTCAGTACTTGGATAACTCAAAATCAAAACAGAAAATGTCTTCACTAAGTCGGAGAATACGTATTTTATAATTATATTTATATTATACATAAAAAACCATATCTAAAATTTTGTATAATGTCATTAATTCGTTTTAGCTGTCACAATGTTGCAATCAACCACTACCGACTACCAGGTACATATTTTGATTTTATAATTAGAATATAATATAATATTAGGAACTAATTAAATTACACAATTAAAATTGATACAGATTTTATAGGATTTAATACAAAATAATTTTGTAATTGACAGTATGTCAACTGGAACTTGTCAAGAGTCAAGATAAATAATATTTGTATTGGTGAAACGCTTCGAAACGCTACCGCAGATACGTTGTTATAAATCAAACAATATTTGGTTGCAATGCGTGTACGTTAAACAGAAATACTGATCTAGAAGACGCATGTGTTGCGCGGCGTGGACGGCGTTAAAACTTAAAATTTTTGAACTTCGCACACGCCAGAGCGCGGCGTGGTGTTTGGCGAAAGCTGCACTGCTATTGGTTTATTTTTCAACACCACGCCAGCCACGCCATCATGAAAATGAGGCTTAACCCAACTTATAATACGAAAATTTGACAACATACGAGGTCTAGCTATTAAATAACAAGACTGCGCGTGCTGAAGGCGTCCTAGAGGGGATAGGAGGGAAACGAATGTAGCGTTGGATAGCTGGAAGTGTCTACTATTCCGGTACGAAAACACGTTTTGTCGCTGTAGTACTATTTTTTCTATAAAAGGTAGAAACGAACGTGTTTTCTTTTCGTGTCGATAACAATGTATATTATAACATTGGATTTTGCACCAGGACAACGTACATGCCCATAACACGCTGTCTGTGAAATGTTATTTAGCCGCTAGAGGTACTCCAGTGCTCGAACACGCGCCGTACTCGCCTGATTTATCACCCTGTAATAGCCAGACCTCGTAGACCCAAGAGGAACGGTTACTGCACTACCAAAATTTATCGGTCCGGGTCGGTTGTTATCAAAAGAGTCAATTTCTTAGAATTTTAATAAGTGTACTCTAGTTTGGAGGTGGAGCTAAATTGAAATTCGAATATTTATTCGAATATTTCCACTGCCTGACCTTATTTTTGTGTCAAAAAGGGGTTTAGTTTTCACCGTAAAATTTGGTCTAAATATTTAAAAAATTTAACAATTTTTTTTTAAATTTGTAGAAGAAAGTTGGTTCTGTGACATTTCTGTATTGAAATTTTAAAATTCAAAACATAATACACTTTAAAATGAATTACAAAATTGCCAATGTTTATAACGCCTATAATAACAAATCAAGCAAAAATGTAAAATTGTAATACACAAATGTCATACAAACAACCTTCCTCTACAAATTAAAAAAATAAATATTTTAAAATGTTAATATTTAGATTAGATATGATGGAGAAAACGAAACTTTGTTTTCACTTGTACGTTGCACCAGTATCCGTTCCTCTTAACAACCATCAATCGGACAAAGGTTTGAATAATCTAAAATTGATCATAAACAATCTTGAATTTCAAGCAGAAAAATGGTTTACTTTAAACAAATTAAAATTAAATCTAAATAAAACACAAAGATTACTTCTATCAAATAATTCAAGTATAGATCGTGGTGTGTCGGTTGTATTATTAGGTTTTCATATTGATAACAACCTTAAGTGGACTGTGCATGATGTAGACAGACTCTGCAGTGTCCTTGCATCAATAATAGGAATACATTTTTAGAAACATCACACAATAACTTTCTTTAGAATGTTTGAAATCAATTTATTTTGCCTTATTTCACTCGCATTTAACCTACGGAATCACTCTTTGGGGGTAGAGCTCGCGCACTGAGAGAAAAGGCCATTTGCGTCATCGATACATGCGCGAACTTGATGACGTAAGCACTGAGTCTCTCCCTTAACATGTGACCAGTGGCGTACTACATTATTTTATAATGAATTCATGCAGCATTTACAATTAAAAAATTTCTTGTTTAATTTTTATTTGAATATGTTTTCACATGGAATCCATTTAATTTAAAATATTTCATCTTATTTATCTTTTTAGACGGCCATAAAGAAAATTACACTCTATACTCTGGACGCCGAACAGATGGAGTAGATACTTCTCCCACAAATGTGCGCGAAATTGAAATACTGTATTACTATTGGTAGGCCAGTTTTACACTGAATGGCGAACTGAGACTGGCTGTTGGTCGGTGAGGTTGATTGTTGTCGTTGGTGTCGTTTGTGTTTCTGTTTATGAATAAATAGATAAATCATTTTTAAATTTGTCTTTCTATTTCTTATAATAATAAATTATATTTATTTGTAATGCTTCAATTCTTCAGCGTTTTGAAATTTGTAGCTTGTAACGCAGGCTTCTGAGCACACTGAACTACACTGACTTAAGCGTTCAATGTCGGAGAGGTTGCTATGGCAACGACGAAAATGTGTTTCTGCGCATATGACGTCGGTGGCCTTTTCTCTCAGTGCGCCAGCTCTAACTCTGTAAATTCAGATAAATATTTAATGTTACACATTTATTTTATTGAAACATTTTATATTAAAAAGCAAGATTAAATTACAACTGGTTTTGAAGATAATGTTACATATTACAGAAAAAAGTTATACGAATAATCATGAACGTAAACTCTAAAGAACATTGTCGCCCTTTATTTATCCAACTGAACATTATGCCTTTACCAGCTCTGTATATTTACTACAGTCTAATAGAAATACATCAAAACAAACCAGAGTACAAAACAGGTACAGATTATCACCAGTACATGACCAGGGTACCTATTCTAATTGATAGCGACAGTCGCTAGCGAAGTTCAGTTGATAACTTCGTGACGTCATTCCGTTTGTAACTATATCAAGGGTTAGGCATATTTGGCCTCCAGTTGATAACGACTGATATAGATTTTACATTTTATTGTGAAATTTGGCAAGAAAAACTACTAAACCACCATTTTACCTATCACTTATCATAAACGTATTATTTGTTTTAAAATAAGCCATTTTTTATTTTCAAAGCAAATTATTTTTTCAAGAAAAATGTCAATTTCTTATTTCTACAATTTGTAAGTTAAATTATTTAATAAACTAATCAAAAATATTAAATACATATAATGAACCCATAATTTATTGGTATTTTATATTTATAAAATAAATATTTTAACCTCACAACGAACAAAAATCAACGCAACGCGCAAGTCTACCGTAGCGAGGGTTGATAAGTCGTAGCGACAGTCGCTTGGCTACTACGTCACACATGGTGGGGGGTTATCAAGACAACCCAAGTTATCAACGTTGATAAGTGAAATAGAATAGGCCTCCTGAATTGCTAGTAAATTGCAATCTGCCCATATGAAATTAGTAAACTCAAAACGAAATTCTTTAAACATAGATCTTTATAATCATCTGTCAGAGAAGTTAAAAAATTTAAATATAAATCAATACGATACTTATTGTCCAAATGTTTCTATTCAGTTGATGCATTTTTAACGAAAAGATATTACTCTAACAATGTTATGTTTAGGAAACTATTTTAACTTTGACTTTGCCTTAAGAGCAGTATTTACACCCGTTCTATGACTTCAAAAAGTGTTACAGAAATAAAATCATATCTCAGAATCTACATAACATATTATAAACTTCATACAAAAACTATTACAAAATTAAAGAATGTATCTATGTTCGTCTAGTGATAGTTTTTTGTTTTTTGTTTGTCTTACATAGAAAAAAATCTGCTGTGTACACGACCTCTCGCCTAATTCTGCTTATTCTACTAATCTAATAAATAGTTTTACTTACATTTTAATAGTTTCATGTTCATGTAATATTGTTACGGTTTTATTTATTTAGGTGAAGTGTAAAATCAGTAAAACACGAATATTTATATAACAAGTTTAATAACGAAAAATAAAAGGTAATAGTTAATAATTATTAAATAAACACGCACTATTAATTAAACTTAAAACACTAATTATACACTAAGAATATTTCGTTACACACTTAACACTACTAGGATTATTTATTTAACTACTAGATAACACTAAAATCTATTTATGTCACAATACATGAATATTTAGTTCTATTTATGTCACTATTCAACCGTAGACTTCTATTTATGTCACCATTCTAACGTAAACTTCTATTTATGTCACCATGCTATCGTAGACTGTCTCACCGTCCGCTCGGGTAGCGTTTATATATCCACAGCCGGTAATTCTGGTAGATTCCATAAATTACTTCCAGAAAGTCATTAAATTTTATTACCGTAGCGCGTGACCTGATGAGTCATCCCCCTCTGGCGCCATCAACACAATAGCGCGCCGGCTAGACAATGCAAACTGGTCCGTGCATGTCGCTTGGCCGCGGCCACCCAGGCGCCGCTCGTTACATTGCTCCCTCCTTAAGACTGTTTCGTCCCGGAACAGTCCTCGATGACGAAATCTACATGCATCACCCTTGATGCATCCGGATGTCTAGAAGAAGTGACAGTCCACGGTCGGTTCTGTGTTGACTTGTCTCTTTGGGTTGAAGCTACAGACGAGGATTTCAATTCCAGTATACTGGAAGAGGATCTCTAACATGTTCCTCACAATCCTCCAATCCAAGCCATCTAGTCCACAGCCTATCTTCGGTAAAGCCAGCTTCATGATGTCGTTGTCCAATAGGTGGTTTCTCAGATCGCGTAATGATTCCCATAAATTTCGATACAGGGGCTTCTGGTTCGATTTTTCCTTCGTCACTAAGTAGTAGATGTATCGTTTGTGTTCCACGTCATTATCCCTGAGTCGTACTGTTTTTCCGACGGATGGACGTTGGTTGGCCAGTTCTTGTAGTCGTCCAAACTTCTTCTTGAAGACGGTAGCGATTCCGCGGGACATTTTCGTGTCTTCAGCTATGCAATGACCAAGGGAATAGTCTGACGATACCGTGAACAGGTCTCGGTGTTCCTCTCGGGTAACGCCATACCGAACTTTACGCCCAGTGGAATAAGTTTCCATGAAATCTTCAAAGGTTGGTTCCTGGACTTCAATTCTGCGAACCGTAGCTCCACGACGGTCTTCTTGGTTATCGCCGGCGAAAGGTGCTAGACGGTTAAAATGAACTACTCGCGGCTTCCCATTAGGCGTTTTTCTTATCCGGTAGATTATGTCGTTTATTCTCTTGATTATTTCATAAGGGCCTTCCCAATTCTTCTGCAGCTTCGGCGATAATCCGCGACGCCTCTGCGGGTTATACAACCACACCAGATCTCCAGGTTGGTAACCACCTTCGTCAGCCCTGATGTCATAATGATCCTTCATCCTGTCGCTGGCAACCTGAATACTTGTACGGACTTGTTCATGAATGTCATCCATTCTTCTTCGCAAGTTGGTTACATAATCCTCCCCAGCCAGATCTTCTCCGGGTTTGCTGCCGAATACCAGGTCACATGGCAACCGTAACTCACGTCCGAATAAGATGTTAGCAGGTGTCTGTCCTGTCGTCTCGTGTACGGATGAACGATAAGCCATCAGGAACAGATGCAGATGTCGGTCCCAGTCTCTTTGATGGTTAGAGACAACCTTTGATAGATATCGGTTGATAGTTCTGTTCATTCGTTCAACCATGCCGTCGGACTGCGGATGTAGTGCAGTTGTCCTGGTTTTGTTGATTCCCATTAATTTACAGATGTTTTGGAAAAGGGCAGACTCAAAATTTCTTCCTTGGTCGGAGTGTAGTTCGCGAGGTACTCTAAATCGGCAAATACACTCTTTTACCATAACTTCAGCGACAGTAACGGCTTCCTGGTTAGGTAATGGGTAAGCTTCAACCCACTTGGTGAAGTAATCCATAACGACTACTATGTATTTGTTCCCCTCATCGGATTCTGGAAACGGTCCGGCCACATCAATCGCAATGCGTTCAAACGGACTACCAACATTGTATTGACGCATTGGAGCTCTTCGTCGCTTATGTGGCCCGTTACTTCCAGCGCAAGCCACACATTTCTTGCACCACTCTTTAACATCTTCCTTACAATTCACCCAGTAAAATCGTTGACGCAATCTTTCCACGGTTCTGTTGACTCCAAAATGTCCTCCTCCAGTTCCATCGTGGATTTCCTTCAACACTTCTGGTACTCGGCTCCGAGGAACAATCAGCTGAGTTTTCGTCTCAGTACCTTCGGTGTTCTCCATCACACGTTTCAGGACACCCTCTTCAACCACAATAGAGTCCCATTGTGCCCAATACGATTTTACTTTCCGGGAATGTGGTGCAACATTTTCCCATGCTGGCTTCTCTTTTCTATTCTTCCAATCCAGTATGATTTTCAAATCCGGGTCATTCTCTTGATCTTGGCGCAGTTCGTCCGGATGCCTTCTATCGTCAACTACTGTTGTCCTCGCGACGATGGAATGTTTTTCTTCTATTCGGTACAGTGTTTACATTCCTCCTGGCATGGTCTTCTCGACAATGCATCTGCATTACGATGGCTCGTTCCTGCTCTATGTTCAATCACAAAGTCATATTCCTGCAGTCGTTCAATCCATCTGGCTACTTGACCTTCAGGATTCTTAAATTGAAGTAGCCATTTTAGAGCAGCGTGGTCGGTTCTAATGAGGAATCTTCTACCGTACAAGTACTTCCTGGTGACACAATAATTTCTTTCAGGTTTCGACAATGTCTTGCTGAAGTAGGCAATAACCTTTTAATGTCCATGAACATTCCCCTACTTTTGTCCCACTTTTAATAACAACGGGATAAAAATTAATATTCATTACTCGAACCGGTACTATCTTCTTTGATTTTATTAGTGATTTTCCAATCACAACTCCAGGTCCAGTTCTGGTATCATCATTCTTGGGCTCCAACATGACAATGTTTCCCTCGCAGAAAGTACCTTCTAGTCTTCCTTCTACGATAATCTCGCTTCGCTCTGGGAGGATGACATCTTCGGCTATTAACACACGTACGGCTTCGTCGTCCCGTGGATGCAATACGAGTTCTTCTTCATTGACTACCATCACGCCACTCTTGAGGTCCAGCTTGAAACCGTGCTTCTTCATGATGTCCATACCAAGAATGAGTTCATCTTCTACGTCAGCTACCAGCACACGATGTTCAAAGCAGGTATTCCCGATACTGATGTTCAAATCTAGCTCTCCAGATGCGGTAGCTTGTTCTCCAGTTGCTGTGCGTAATCGCCACTTGGTTGGATGAAGATGTGTCTTGTCAGTTCTTTTCACTATGTCGGGACGAATAATTGTTTTCGTCGCACCCGTATCTAGCAACATTTTAAGTGGTCTTCCGTCAATACAGCCATCCACATAGATGCTGTTGGCTAGATGATGAAGGGATGCAACATAGCCGATGGAATGTGGAACTACTAGTTTACGGGTCGACTCATCTTCTTCTTTCTTCTTTTCGGTCTTCTTCTTCAACCTCTTGCACAGCCTTTGTGGATGGCCGAGCTCATCACAATTCCAGCAACGCAGTTTTCTTCTTTCTGGAATCATTTCGTTGACAATTCGACGCATTCTCTCCTCCCAGTCTTCCATGTTTTCGGTTCTCTCAGCGTCAATGTTCCTCACTCTGGATTGATTACGTGAAGCTTGTTTAGCAGCTTCATGCTCTAATGCAATTGACAGTGCATCACTTATAGTTTTTGTGTGAGCTATTCTTAATGATTTTTGGATTTCGCTGTCTCGGATTCCGTTGAAAAATTGTTGAATAGCCAGGGTCTGTATCACGCTCTCCGGAGCATCAGGGAATGCGAGGTGAACCAAGCGAGATATGTCAGCTTCGAATTCTTGAAGTGTCTCCTTCGATTCCTGATATTTGTTATTAATATGTAAACCAAGATGCAAGCAAAAGATGTCAACTGTACTGTCACGGTCATAATCATTCAAATATTAGACCATGGGCCAACAATATGAAAATTCTAAAATAAATAAAAATAAGAATTCTAAAATTTTATAATTTTCTTTTGGAGAAAATAATTAAATTTCGGCTTATAAAAGGCCCTTCAAAAAAAAATAGTACGATGTATCTTACATAAAAATGCCTGAGGAATACAATGCCGCAAACCGGAAGTCAATATCTTTATCCGTTCAGAAACTAGAATTGATTAAACACAAGGAACTATAAGAATTTTAAAATTTTATATTTTTCTCTTGGAGAAAATCATTAAATTTCGGCTTATCAAAGGCCTTTCAAAAAAAAATAGTACAATGTATCTTACATAAAAATACCTGAGAAATCCAATGCCGCAAACCGGAAGTCAATATCTTTATCCGTTAAGAAACTAGAATTGATTAAACACAAAAAATATTTAAAATTTTGAAATTTTGCTATTTTCACTAGAAGATAATAATTAAATTTTAGGTTATCAAGAGCCGTACAAAAAATTTAATATAATGTATTTTACGTAAAATTTAATAAGGAATCCAACGCCGCAAACCGCAAGTCGATATCTTGATCCGTTCAGAAATTAACGTTGCTTAAACACAAGAAACTTTTAAAATTGTAAAATTTTACAATTTTCTCTCGGAGAAAATAATTAAATTTCGGATTATTAGAGGTCTTCAAAAAAAATAGTACAATGTATCTTACATAAAAATATCTGAGGAATCCAATGCCGCAAACCAGAAGTTAATATCTTTATCCGTTCAGAAAGTAGAGTTGATTAAACACAAAAAATATTTAAAATTTTGAAATTTTGCTATTTTCACTAGAAGATAATAATTAAATTTTGGGTTATCAAGGGCCTTACAAAAAATTTAATATAATGTATCTTACTTTAAAATTTAATTAGGAATCCAACGCCGCAAACCGCAAGTCGATATCTTTATCCGTATAGAAATTAAAGTTGATTAAACACAAAAATTTAAAAATACAAAAATTTCTTTTTTTTTTTTTAACTGTGGCTCAAGTACGACCATTAAAACGGCGGTAAAACGGTGGTTTGATCGCGATAAGCAGCGGATTTTCAATGTAAAAAATTATTCAGTTCTGCTCTACGTAATTTATTTCAATTAAGCAGTTGATTCAATTAACCAGTGATCCCAGAAAGTGGCGGCCACTGTATATACTCGTATCATTATAGTAGTTTTCATTATATTTTTGTGTTTTTCCGGGATATGCTGTAATTCGCAAGTGGCAAACACCTAAAACCTTAAAGTACATGTCAATACAAACACAAAAATGTATGTGTCGAAAATTCCCACGGCGGAATAAGATACTGGAATTTCAAAAAAGTAGAATATAAGTTGCACTTTATTTTATTGTTAAATACTACCAGATTCAGCAAATTGTATTTAAAATTAACTGTACCCATAGTTAATTATATTATATTTTATTTTTATTTTCAAAAATTGTCAGAAATGAATAATGTACCAATTTATTTAAAGAAAACTATATCAAGCTTCAAAAAGTACTACTTCCGGTTTGCGGATTTCTACCAAAATCTTATCCGGTGTTAAGATCCTTATTAAAACCTTAAATATGCAATTTGGTTATTAAAGGTTTGATACTTTTTAAGTTATCGTGGACGAAAAATTGTCACATAATTCATACGTCCATACGCACACACACACACACAGACATCATCGTGAAAATAGTAAATTCGTATTCTGGAGACTCTGAAACGTGCTTACCCACCAAAAACTCATACTCGAAAATTTTTACCCATTACAATACCTCTCTTATAGAATATGAGGCGAGAGGTAAAAAATTGAGAAATCTTTCAAAAAATCCGTTTTCAACAGCAATTTTTAATATAATACAATTCAAAATTTCAACACTAGACGAACCTAGTTTAAACCTTAAACTAACTGTAAATATGTTTTAAATAATATAAAAGTATGTAAAGTACACGAAAATCTGTACTTAGAACAAAACCTCTGTAACATTGTATTTCAAGCAGAAATGCATGTAAATAGATATGACTCTTCTTCGCGAGCACAAAGTGTAAATACAACTCTTAAACGTGCATAATTCATGTAAAAAGGTTAAATAAAGAATATATAATATACAGGTTGGTGGAGGTGAAATGCAAACATAGGGAAATATTTATGACAATGGAGTTATCATGCTAGGCATCTTGATATACGTGGAATAAGTACTGTCAGTGTCAAAGTAGCTGTCATATTATTGAAATTTGTATTTTCATTAAAATATTTTCTTTGCCTAATAATGTATGTGTACGAGCAGAACGAGAAAGTTTACATGAACTTTTAGATTTTATTATTATTTCTGTTATTGATTACTCTTTTTGCCACACAAATTCACATTACTTCGTTTTGTGACACTACTACAAAATATATCAAGATACCTGGCATGAAAGTTCGATTTTCATGTATAATGTTCGCATTTCACCTCCACCAATTTGTATACTAACCGCAGCTTACACAGCTACAGAGCTGCGTAAGTTGCGGTCAGCATGGCGGCTCATACCCAAACATACAGTGACGTCATGGTATCATGAATAAAATGTAGTTGGTGACATACCCAAGCTTACACCAAGCATACCGCAGTGAAAAAAAATCTGACGTGGCCATCACACAACCTTCCGCCATATCTAGACTTTAAACAGAAATGTATACGTACAATCTGGTGCCCATTTAAAATATACAAATAAAAATCTAAAATATTCAAACACAGAAATTAGTATCACCTGAATCAAAAGATTCATTCACACGAAAACTCTTCTGTGTTGAAGCAATCCTCCGTTCAGTTACTACATTAAATGTAGTATTTAATAGTAAATGTAGTAAATTTTAATAGCTTAGTTATGACTTATATAGCGCTAGTATGCCAACTTGTAACCCGTCTTATCTGTCAATATTTTTTATGCAGAAACAAAAATCAACCGAACATGGATTACAAGATTTCAATGTTTTATTTGATAAATTTATTTTTTAAATTTTACTGCAGTTCTTTAATACTACCAGATAAAGACAATTTTTTTATAACGTAGATTGCAAATAACTTTTCCTCTTATTCTTATTACAAATAAATACTATATTTATCCAAATTTATAGAAATTTTGGACACTTAATCTTTTCAATCTTCAAAAAATATCACTTCCTCTGAAGATATTAGTACCAAAATCTAATGAGCTCTTCTTATTCGTATACAATTGTCAAATACCAAATATCAAAATTTTTGGGTAATTCGTATTTGAGTTATACGACAGACGGCATCGGCCCGGACCACACACATACACACACACACACACACACACACACACACACACACACACACACACACACACACACACACACACACACACACACACACACACACACACACACACACACACACACACACACACACACACACACACACACACACACACACACACACACACACACACACACACACACACACACACACACACACACACACACACACACACACACACACACACACACACACACACACACACACACACACACACACACACACACACACACACACACACACACACACACACACACACACACACACACACACACACACACACACACACACACACACACACACACACACACACACACACACACACACACACACACACACACACACACACACACACACACACACACACACACACACACACACACACACACACACACACACACACACACACACACACACACACACACACACACACACACACACACACACACACACACACACACACACACACACACACACACACACACACACACACACACACACACACACACACACACACACACACACACACACACACACACACACACACACACACACACACACACACACACACACACACACACACACACACACACACACACACACACACACACACACACACACACACACACACACACACACACACACACACACACACACACACACACACACACACACACACACACACACACACACACACACACACACACACACACACACACACACACACACACACACACACACACACACACACACACACACACACACACACACACACACACACACACACACACACACACACACACACACACACACACACACACACACACACACACACACACACACACACACACACACACACACACACACACACACACACACACACACACACACACACACACACACACACACACACACACACACACACACACACACACACACACACACACACACACACACACACACACACACACACACACACACACACACACACACACACACACACACACACACACACACACACACACACACACACACACACACACACACACACACACACACACACACACACACACACACACACACACACACACACACACACACACACACACACACACACACACACACACACACACACACACACACACACACACACACACACACACACACACACACACACACACACACACACACACACACACACACACACACACACACACACACACACACACACACACACACAGACATCATCGGGAAACTATCAAAAATGAGTTGTAAGGACCCTAATTCGTGCTCATCCACTAAAAACTCACTACCCGATTTTTTGCATGATTCCAATACCTTCCTTTACAGGTAAGCGGAAGGTAAAAATCGCCTAATACTTTTTCTAATTATATATTATTGTTATTGTATTACTTTGTTACTATTAACTCATAATTAAATATTTTGTACCTAATGCACTGATTTATAATTTCCTTTATAAATTTTAATAATGAAATAGTTATTCAACTATCTAGTGTGTTAATGAGGCAATGACGGCGATTAATAATTGAGACATCGCTTCTCTCACGCGTTAATTGTCGAGATTATTAATCGCATATTAAGACATGAGTTAGTTTACAATATTTTTCTGTTGATCATTACTTTTGGAGGAAATATAATTTTTGTTTATAACAAATATCTTATTTTAGTAACGCTTGAAACTGCTGAGCACAATGTTGCCTGAATATTATTTAGCTAGAACTGTCCAAATCATTTCGTTTAGTTCTGTTTATTATCTTTCTACAACTTAACACTAGCTAATATATTATATAACGTGTGCTGAACGCGCATGCAATGAAAATCGTTAATTAATAAAAAATCATGCATTAATAAGGGTCATTAATGTATGATTTTTTACATTAAAGACACTCTAAACGATCAACGGAAATACTATATTGTGATGCCTATGTCGCACGAGAACGAGTTAGCAGTCACGGCCCCATATAGACCAGTCAATCTAGGTTTTAACCCAACACGAAAATGTGTGAAGCTAAAAATTTGTATACTTACATGTTCTATTTGATGTCCTAAACAACATATCAAAAGTCCCCAACTCTCCCCCGTCCACATCCCTTACTATTTAAGGGTTGAATGTATACATTTTTAGTTTTTTGCGTTTATCTCATAAATAACACGTTAGCGGTTACAGCGGGCCCCAGGGACCGCCTCAGAAATATCCTTGTAGGTTACGGCGGTCATATGGCCCGCTGTATTGCGCACTAGAGTAAAATTCAAATAGCTAGGACTAGGATCCTGGACTGCGCGAGAAGGCAGAGCTTGTCATGTACTGTCCGTTTTACAAAAGCGGAGCTAGCGAGTATATGCTGCGCTGCACTTCACTTAATTTTCAAACAAAACTAAAATATAACTCAATCACAATCAATTACAAAATTCACAGGGTTACACGAAGCAAAACACTACGAATGTCAACATGAGAATAACAGATATTGAAGCTGATGTTCTGTAGAACAGACAGTAGCGTAGTTTCCTCTTGTTTATCATCTATGCTTCTCTCTCTAAGACGAGAATTCGTACTTCGCGCAGGGTTCTATACTCTATTTCAGCTTAGAAAATAGTAGATGGCACTGTGAATGCAGTCCGTTCTACACCCAAATATTCTATTAGTTTAAACTTTGGCGCGAACTACAAAGACATAACGTATTCCTATCATAAAGAGTGTTAAACTTACCTATAGATGAATAAAAATTGTCAAAATAAAAAAGAAACACACGTTGTTTTACTATTTTCAGGTTATATAAACTTGGAATGTCAAACGGAAATGAAATCGCGAATCTCTCCGATGTTCGCTGATGTAAATCCACCTCTCGTCTCGACCAATCAGATTCAAGGATATCATCGTCCTATCTTACTCAACGCTATTTTCTAAGCTGACATCAAGTATAGCTATTTGAATTTTACTCTAATACATAATGCCATACAGACTTCTAGACCGCTTTCAATAAGCTTCCAACATAATGAGGGGAACGCTAACAGTCCAAGGCTATGCCGGGCAGTACTAACTTTTTATTTTGCCAGTGTTAATCTTTTTATTATAGTGTTTTGTGTGAAAAGTGGATTTTACAATTTAAAACTATTTATTTGTTTAGAATTTATTCAAAATTAATTATACAAACACAAAAAACAACTCTAAAGTCCGTACGCTTCAAAAACAACTTGAAAACGGGACCGCTGTATGGACCGCTAGACTCTGGAAGGAAATACTAACGGGACCGCTATGGACCGCAAGACTTTGGAAGGATATACAAACGGGACCGCTATACGGACCATATTGCTGTGAACGGAAGCTTTTTCCGGCCAGGATTTGGCAGTCCCTAGGGACCGCCACTTTTGTTTGTAAATTACTCAAAAACCTCTTCTTGAAATATGTTTCTATATCCATTATTTATTATATTTAGACACCAGTTAAAAAATCAAAGAAAAAAAATTCTAACCCAGAGGGAAATTTTTGAAAAAATAGCGCAACCGCTAACGTGTTTTAGGAAGAAAAGTTCTAATATGAAATTGTAGAGAATCAAATAGAGAAAATAGGGAATAAAAAAGGTTCTTTACGATTTTCATGTAAGTAGTACAGTTTCCGAGAAAATCGTGAAAATGTATTTTTCATATCGGTACCAATTCCTTTAAATCAAGTCATTATTTTGTGTTATCACAAGAAATCGACTGAAATTATTTAACGTGCGCAAATATCAACTTCAAGTTTATATGACATTTATTTTGAATACTGTTATAGAATGTTATCATTCTTACATCATATTCAATTATGGAATGCTTACATTCTATCACTTGTTACGGAATGTGGCGAGTTATAATAATTTAACTTTATTCAATGTTTCCGGTTGGTGGGGGTAGCTTTAAAATACGTTTAGATTTGTAATTTAATCATTGTATGTAAAATATTATTTTATAAATAGGTACATAATATTTTTATTTTAATAGTTTTAGGTTATGTTTTTGAATGCAATTAAATTTATAGTCGTAGAGAAAGTATAGCCTGCAACATATTTGGAATGGCTATTCCGCTCTCGTGGAACCGTGAAACTCGCCTACGGCTCCGTCTCATAATTTTTCCACTCGAGCTGAATATGCTTCATTCCACACTTGTTGCAGAATATACTATTACTGACAGTTTTTTAAGGTGGGTTTATGCTCAAAATTTTTACGCCTTATTTCTGACAGACATGTCAAAATTTATTACTACACACTCAAGTTAGCACCGACTTGCCGATCAATACACAACGATGATTGAGAGCGAAGCTTTTTTTCGAATTTGACATCTATTGGCAAGATTTGTCAGCTGTTTTTATTGTGAATATTTAGAATATAATTTAATCAATACCACGACACGAAGTATAATAAAGACAGGAGATGACACTCGATTGTTGACCATATGGCACATATTTTTACTCCGTGAGCAAGTAAATGCTACGAATAAAGTAAAATAATTTATTTTGATATTTTCGAAAAAGAATGATATTAATTTTTATTCAAAGCTTTAGTTTCGAGAATTCTCGATTTTTCGAGAACAATTTTTTCTCTCATAGTTTTGAATTCTCGTTTCATCTCGAAAATCCGAGACGACATATTTATTGGTTCTCGTCTCGTAATTTCGAGGCGAGACGAGAATGAGACGAGAAATTTCTCGTCTCGGCGACATCATACTATCCATCATAAACCAGACATTAGTATTGATTAAATTATATTCTAAATATTCACAATTTTAACGAAAAGGAACTACTATAAAATAGCTGACAAATCTCGCCAATAGATGTCATATTCTACAAAAGCTTCGTTCATTTTACTAGAAATCTAACTAACTAACTAACAAAATACTAAATTTGTTACTAAAATAAATTTACAGTCTTCAGGAAAATATACAGAGCTTCAACTTAAAAAGCCAGTTTAAAACATTTTGATTACCGATGCCAAAGTTAAAATGATTTGAGATTTTGGTTCTCCGGACTAGATTCCAAGCTAACGTAATATAAATAGGGTGTGTGAAAGCTCAGTACGTTTGCAAGGTATCCGATCCAGGAAGAGGACCTTTGCAGTTAACATCGGAGGAGATGTTCATTGTACTGGGAATCTTCCTGGGCAAATTTTTGGAATCGGGTATTAAGGATCGATCTGTGATCCCCAAACCTGGCCTAAATAATTCAAACTTAGTAATAGCAGTTAGTAATGAAGTTTCGTTGAAGCTTTCATTTAGTTATAAGATTCACAATTATGTTCTATATCTACGTTTAAAAATGTTTGAGTAGGTACATCTTAAATACGAGTATCCACAGTGCCTGAAAGTGGGACGTGTGGTGTGAATATTTTGTATTAAGTTATATGAATTTAAACTTTCTTAAACGTAAACATAAATGTAAACCTTAAAGTTAAAACCACGATGTAAATATAATACTAATACGGTTAGTGCACTTGGCATAAAAATGCGGAACTACTTTTCCACGAATATTGCGGGTTGCATTGTCAACTATAGTTAATTTCTTAACTAAACGGAGCAATCTGAAGTTGGAATGCTAAAACTTTTTGATTGGCTGCTGTAACACCAGTTTTACACCACACAAACTTTGTCATGTAAACAAAGAATGTTCTCCATCTTGTCTCGTCAGGACTGTATCGAGTTTTCCCGTTGATAGGTCAAATTTAATTTTGCCTCCAAAAAATCTAATGATATTTTTCTCGTATTTACGCAGTGTAAATACGGCTCAGCGAGACAACTTCAGATTGCTCCGTTTAGTTAAGAAATCATCTATAGATGTGCTTAGAGTACCCAAATAGACTAATAGTTTATTTAGGTACACTAAGCACAACTAGTTGACATAGTAACCCGGTATACGTGGAAAAAGTTGATCCGCTTTTCACAGCACAGTTGTATGACAGTGCACTTACCGTATTTATATTATACATCGTGATATGAACACAGTCTCGTAGTGCATCTATTTATCTTCATTATTCAGTTTATTAGTCTAGGCAAGAAGTGAGTTTTCTGCGAAAAATAGTTAGAAGGGTGCGAAAAATATGAGCGATGGCTCATTTGACGCGGATTGCAATTCTGAGAAATGTGTCACTTCGATTTTTTTCTGCAAATAAAAATTGCAATTGTTATTAACAAAAACAAAGGAAAAAATGCAATTTTGTTTTTTGATGATAACTCAAAAACTATTCAAGATACCGAGAATTGCAAAAAAGGTCCTTAAGAAGAGGAAATTTCCGATAAAAAAGTCCGAACTCCCGGATCTCTAGCTATAATATTTATAATGTTAATTTGTTGCTGAAAATAGGGCTCCGCGCGGCCGTTTCGGGATGAGTACGCCGCTTCTATAGAGAGTACCACACCGAAAATAATTTTTTTAAAGCACTAAATATTGATTTAAAAATTTAAAAAAATTATGGTGTTATCTCAACACTCGAAAGAAGAAAGTCCCGTTGAAAAAAAAATTTAAATGCATTTTTCAAAAAGGTAGCCCATTGTTAATTAACTACTTTTGTTCGTACCTTCGCCTTCATTGAAAGCTGGATAGTTGTTTAAATAATCACCCTATAAATTTTTTGTCTCTTGGAGTTCTTTCCATGAGTGTACTTGATAAGATGATGTCATAAAATTATTTAAAATTTGTTTATTTTGTTTATAATAACGAATTTTTAAAGTTAACAAAAAATGAAAAATCGTAAAATTGTGACGTCTTTAATCGACGTTAAGTTGACATAATGAAGATGACGTCTTAAGCTTGAAATACATTATACTTTTTTTCGGCTAGAAAAAAGAACTTTTTTTAGATACTTAATTCGGCTAGAATCTAGTTTTAAAATTTGTTCTTGCACTGATATATTTTATTTAGCTCATCGACCAATACTGCCATTGAAAATTTAAAAAGAAATGTAATTGTCAGTTGAGATTGTCAACGTACTCGGTTAATGTGTTAGTGATGAAGTTTTATGTACCTACAATTTAGTTATTCTGCTGTCACTAACTTTATTATTTTTGAGGTTATATAATAAGACGGTTCTAGTATGAAACTTGAATCGAAATTTTCTTAATTTACATTATCCAAGTGAGCATTCTAGAATTAAGTATGAAAATTGTCAAAGTTTCTAGCCGAAAAAAGTATAATGTAATTCAAGCTTTAATCAAATGAAAATATGACGACATTTGCAATTTAATTAAAAAATATAAAATTCTGATATATTTGTTGTTTTTAATCGATTTTTAATTTAACATTCTTCGTTTGTATTAGAAGTAGAATCTTTAGAACCCCGTTTAGAACTTGAACAAATTTTTATTTTATCTGGCTTTTGCTGGATTTGAACATGGATCTGCAGGACGGTATCTTACGTTGCTAACTGCTCGGCCAATCGGACATTACAGTCTGATGTTACGAAATATCAATATAAAGTGAATATGAAGTAGTAATTAATAATATAGATTGGTATATTAGATACGCGTACATGGAGTGCATTTAGATATGAATATTTATCTCAGCAAAATTTAAAAAATGCTTTGATTGAGATTTTTACCTTACAACAAATTGTAAAGAGATTTCAAGAGAGTCAATATAATTAAGAAAAGCGATGAAAATTTATCTGGTAGAAAAAAAAATTGAAAATACATCACTATCCAAATAATTTTTAATTAATTTCGCATCAGACAATTTGCAAAATAGTTTGCTATTAACGACAGATTGTTATCAGTAGTAGAATTTCACACAATTAACTCAGTTTATAAAATTACGTCCATAAAAGAAATGTATATAAACATCGTCTACGTTATTATTCAAAGCCTGGAAATACAATTTTCTTTGCTAAGGACAATTGAATTCAAAATTTGGTCGATTGAGGGCGCTTTTAAGGGACCCGGTTCACGACCGGAAGTGTGAATTAGGAATTAATCTGTGAAATACGTTAAAACAAAAAATAATCTGTCACATCGTTGTCACATTCAGCATTAAAATGTCAGAATACAATCAATAATAAAAAGCATATTTTTAATACATATTATTTTAATTTAATATTAAAATTTATTTATTAATAATCGGAACTGGATCCCTTTAAAGCGCCATTTGCGGCAAAAATTTGCAACAAATGTACCCAAACTTTTTAAAGCAACCAGCCTGCGTTCCCAGGCCTTGAATAATAATGTGGGCGATGATATAAACCTAGATTCTACGTCCATACAACGGAAAAATACGACGTCAGATTATGACTCATATTATGATTTAATTTCGACGTCCAAACGTGATGGTAATATTACGTCTATGGTAAACGTCTATATAAACATAGATTCTACGTCTACACGACGTCAAAATATAAGGTTAAAATATGACTAAAATACAGCGTCGATTTTTGGTTTACGGTCAGTCAATATTACTTGGGTTACGTCTGTGCGACGTAAAAATATAACATTAAATTATGACTAAAATACAACGTTTATTTTTGGTTTACGGTCAGTTATTGTTACTTGGGTACTGCTGATACCGGTGCCAACCACAGTTCAAACAAGGGTGCCAACCTGACAACTGACACACCGTAAATGCAACGCGTGACACTAAATAATGGAACTATAGCTATAGTTGATTTCTTAACTAAACGGAGCAAACTGAAGTTGTCTCGCTGAGTCATATTTACACTGTGCAAATACGAGAAAAATATCACTATAGATTTTTTTGACGGCAAAATTAAATTTGATCTATCAGCGGGCAAACTCGATACAGTCACTGACAACAACTGACGAGACAAGATGGCGAACATTCGTTTGTTTACATTACAAAGTTTGTGTGGTATAAAACTGATGTTTAACAAAATAAAAATATAAACAGTATACTAAGCACAAAGATCTTGGCTAATCGGCACAGTACCGAAGGCCATCCAAAGAAAAAAAAACTGATTTTACATCAGCCAATCAAAAACGATCAGTTAGAGTTATAGCAATATCATATAACATTATTTGTCAGTTTCTTTTCAATATCGAACTTTAAATTTTAGTCGATATATAGACGTTTGTATAACGTTATCTTGGCGTCGCCACATCGACGTCGAAATAATGACGTTGCTACAACGTTTACATGACGTCGCCATGTCAACGTCGATGTCATTATCGATATATCGACGTTGGTGCGGCGTTGCCTCGACGTCGTTTAATCGACGCGTCGATGATGTGTTGCTTGGGTTATTTGTAATACCAATAATATCGAAATAAATAAACAAAAAAAATTGTTTGATTCTGTCATTTTCTTTTATTTTATGCAAGCAATAAAACATTTTAGTGCGCGTTGTCATAGGAGACGCGCAATAAAGTTTTTTTTTTGCTTGGTCCTCAGTAACAATCAACTTTATGATGACAATTGAAAGCATAAATATAAACTTTTGATAGTAGTCGTAGATAATAGTTATTTGTGTATTAAGAGCGTAAAGTGACTCTTTGTTACTCGCGCACGGAAATTGCAGCGCGAGCCGAAGGCGAGAGCTGTAATAGTGCAAGAGGAACAAATACACTTTACACTCGTAATACACACATCATTTTATCTACGACTAAAATTATTTGTTATAATAATAATAATAGTATTCAGTTAGTTCAATCTGCGTTCAATCAATTTATGTATTATTCGTAACCATGAGGATACCAATAATATCGAAATAAATAAATAAATAAATTGTTTGATTCTGTCATTTTATTTTATTTTATGTAATCAAAAAGTACTTTATTGCGCGTTGTCATAGGAGACGCGCAATAAAATGTTTTTTGCTTGGTCCTCAGTAACAATCAACTTTACGTTGACAATTGAAAGCATAAATATAAACTTTTCATAGTAGTCGTAGATAAAATAATTTAAACGTCAACTTTCGTGCTCTTGCTACCCATACTATACAAACCTTCAAACATTATTACTAATTAATTGGGTAGGTACATTGGTACATATTTGACCTTTTGCTTGGACATCATCTTCATAGTGTAGTGATTTCAAACACTTCTAATCATTTTTAGTGACACCTTGTTTCACATTTCTTTAGCATTATAAATAACTTGAACAACATTTCTGGCACATTGGACCTTTTGCTTGGCTACCAAAACGGCTTTCTAGTAGGGACTCGAACCACATAAAAAATGGTTCAGGTTCGGTTCGTGGTTCACTGTGCTTTATAGGTTTCGGTTTTCTTTCGGTTATCATAGTTACCGTTCGCCATCTTGATATAGAATAAAAAAATTGATAGCATTTTAACGAAAAAAAAATTTCTATTAATGCTTTAAACGGTTCTGAACCGGTTCAAAACCATAACTGGAGAGTTATGTATTTGTCAAATTATGTTTAACGCTTTTTGTCCCCTGTTCTCCATCTCTACGACTTTTTGCTTCTACCACTTGTAGAACTATGTAGTGACACTTTTCTTATTGAAGGTTAAGCGGCCCGTCTAGGTTTTTTTCCGAATTCCTAGAATACTTTCAATTTTTTTCTATTTCACTTTTTTCCCACTACTACGACTGCCTAAAATCAGCCAGAAACTTGTACTTTGCCGCATCCTAGCAATGCAATGTCATTTTTAAGTTGAAAAATACTGTAATGGTGTTTTCGTTGCGCGTAAACTGTTTATTATTGACTTCAAGGTAATATATTTTATAAACATTTAATAGAGAACGAATGGCTCTACAGATGTGCCTTTTTTTAAAAATAAATTTCTGTCAGGAGATATGACCGTTTCAAGTTTGCATAAATTGGAAATTTTTATGAATTTTTCGGAATTTTTATAATCATGTAGGTACAATTTTTTTATTAAAATTTTAAAAAGGCACAACTTTTAATTGATGAATATATAATCCTTGTTGAAATACAATTGTACCATTCTTGTACTGGCCACAAAACACTCACTACGTTTGTACGATTCTTAAGGAATTACCCACGTCGGACAAAATTGGAGCCTTCTCTTTGCTCAGTCTCCAAACATTGTCTGCCATCGGTGAACTGTACTTACCGTTCTTGATACTTAATATACTATTATGAAACGTTGAGATATTACATTTTGTTTAATAATATATACAGGGTGGCGCACTTAAGATCTTGGAAACGGATTGTGATAGACACTCATCATCTCACCCCCACCACCCTTTGGGACACATCAATTTATTGACATGACTGTGTAGCATTTTTCAAGCTACCATTTGATATGCCACAAAGAATATATTTATATCGGTAAGATTTAAAAATTGAGAGTGGTGGGGGTGAGACGAGTGATTTAGTGATTTAAAATAAAAGTCTAATTTGTTGAAAATAAAATGATTTTTTATTCTAAAATTAGTTTTATACAAAATAATAGTGTTTTCTACATCTACAGATTTTCAACGGATTTTTGATTATATTTTTTCGGACTCAGTGGTAAACGCCACTGGCGTCGCTCTCATGAGGTCTCCGTCTCTTCTGTTACTGGATGAGCATGAGCCCATCTGGGACTTGGACCCGCTCAGCACGTACCTTGTGGTTAGTATATGGTAGCCGTTTTAGATTTTAGTCAATCAGTCTGGTATAGACAAACAACACAAGCCTTTGTTGTGAAGCAAAGAACTAGCGTAGCGGTGTGAAGAGAAGTATGACCTGCTTGAAGTGTTGCAGTTTGCCTTCAGCTCTTCCACCATAGAGTACCTAAATAGACTAAGAGTACGGACAAGGCACTGGTCATTTTCTATTGGTTAGTCAAAATTGTGTTTGCACTTGTTTTTCAGCTTACTTAACTCTCAGAATTTTTTAAATGTCAATATTTAGTTACATATTGTTTTCTAATGTTGCTCTTCGGTTACTATTTTATAAAATATTTCAGTGATTAACGTTGGTAATCATAATTAATTATTTAGAACTATGTAGATATATTTTCTATCAATATTTTTAAGTTTAATCAGTCTCTTATACTTGATTTATAAACTAAACGGAGCAATCTGAAGTTGGAATGCTAAAACTGATAGTTTTTGATTGGCTGATGTAACACCAGTTTTACACAACACAAACTTTGTAATGTAAACAAACAAATGTTCTCCATCTTGTCTCGTCAGTTGTTGTCAGTGACTGTACAGAGTTTGCCCGCTGATAGGTTAAATTTAATTTTGCCGCCAAAAAAATTGAGTGATATTTTTCTCGTATTTACACAGTGTAAATACGGCTCAGCGAGACAACTTCAGATTGCTCCGTTTAGTTTAGAAATCAAGTATAGGAAGACACTATGTATATTTAATGTCATCTTGACAGAGCTGTATATTTTCATACATCAGAAATACAGTTACAACTGAAAACAAAAGCTAAACCATTTTGGACTCACAGCATTGAGTGTTATCTGTCTATACCTATATATGGTCGAAGGTCTGGACTGTTTTCCTGTTTAGAGACTTATTTAATTTATAAAGACACCTTAAATTCAATTCAAGATGTCTTAGGTGGTTCAGGCATGAGTTTGCGGGACGAAGGGCAAGAGGGGGTGAGGACATATTTAATATTGGTCTTTTGTCGTATTTCCTCTTGGTCTATTCATAAATTCAAATATGGGTCTTGTCTCCGAAGTTGACGCTTTAGATTTTTCTTTATTCTCTGTTCTTTGTGTAGGTACTTGGTTTTTGTGCTTGTTTCAATTTTTTCATAATTTAAATTTTTTGATGTATTTTTATTATGTCCTTCATCTTCTAGATTAATTTCGGTTTCTGAAGTTTCGTTCTCTTTTTCTTCTGATAGTATTATTTTCTTGTGACTTTTTTCGTGTAATAATTTTTCCACCTCCATCTTATTTTCCCATTAATGCATATTTTATTGTATTTCAATACTACGTGCTTGCCGTCTTTGCGAAATTCTTAAATTAGTGGTAACAACAGTTTCCTTTCTTATACTACATCTTTAGGAAAATCATCAGTTATTATTATATTTGTTCCTTTCAGATATTTCCTGTACACTAGTATATCCACGAGTTTAGTCCTTGATGTAACAAATTTTATTAAGACTGGTCTGGTTTTTTCTATACTTTTGTTTCCTATTCTATATACAGGGTATCTGTTTATAAATGAACCAGCATTTATCTCGCTTATTTGTTGATTTATCGTTTTTTGTCAAATACATGATTTATACAGTATAATGTGTAGTAAATGATAACGGATGTGAATCCTTGGTATCACTTCCGGTTTTTGAGGAAGTCATAGCAACTTTCAAATTTCAAATGGAACATTGTATTTTTTATTACGAATTTGAAAAGTACATTAAATTTGCTTTACGGTGGTATAAAAAAGTCATATGTTGTATTATTATAATATTAAATTACGTGCACTTAAATTTTGCACCTATGAACGCTGAAATAAGTAAGCCTTGCCGCAAAACAAAAACAATAGTTGAAAGCAGTTACCTGTCAACATTTTGAATATCTTTTATAAAATTAAAGGTAGGTACTCCCGAGGTACTCTAATAAATGAATTGTTTCTTAATTATTCATAATATGCGTTTTCTTTATTATAATTAGATTTAGGAGATATTTTATTGTAGTTTACAGTGATTGTTGACAGGTAACTGCTTTCAACTATTGTTTTTGTTTCGCGGCAAGGCTTACTTATTTCAGCGTTCATAGGTGCATAATTTAAGTGCCCGTAATTTAATATTTTAATAATACAACATATGACTTTTTTATACCACCGTAAAGCAAATTTAATGTATTTTTCAAATTCGTAAAAATTACAATGTTCCATTTGAAATTTGAAAGTTGCTATCACTTCCTCAAAAACCGGAAGTGATACCAAAGATTCACATCCGCTATCATTTACTACACATGATACTGTATAAATCATGTATGTGACAAAAAACGCTAAATCAACAAATAAGCCAGGTAAATGCTGGTTCATTTATAAACAGACACCCTGTATGTTATCTATTTCCCATATTTATAATTCTGATTATATTCTGTTCATGATATAAGATCTAAGCATCTTTGTTCTAGTTCTTGTCTATTCTTCTCTCCTTCAGCCAGCCCAAGAATTAAAAGATTTCTTTCTCTATACCGGGCGTTTCCTGAAACAGGCGCACCCCGAAAAAAAATTGTATTTTTTAGTCAATTACATTTATATTATAGATTTATAAACTATATTCAAAGGCGCATTAAACTACATAAATAATGAATTTTTATTACTTCCTGTTTAGCCGGAAGTGACACCAACTTCCTTATTTTAAATAGAACACCCCGTATATTTTTAAAGATTTTGATTCTACATAAAATTCTGAATACAATAATGTATAATAAGCTACTTTTTCGTTGTAGATTTCTAAGTAAAATAATAACTAAAATATTACAGAAACAAATCGAATCATTCCTAGTTAGCTATGAAATAAATGATAAAAACAGAAATTATACGAAGAGTTTAACTATGTATTCAAGAAAATTCTGGCCAGTTTGAAAATTTACTATAAATAATATAATTGAATTGCAATTCCTTATTAAATTAGTTATTTTTGTTAATAAACTGACATTTTTACTGTCATAAAATCTGTGTCTTATCATTTATTTCATAGCTAACTTGGAATGAATCGATATGTTTCTGTAATATTTTAATTATTATTTTACAACGAAAAAGTAGCTTATTATACATGGTTGTATTCAGAATTTTATGTCGAATCAAAATCTTAAAAAATATACGGGGTGTTCCATTTAAAATAAGGAAGTTGATCTCACTTCCGGTTAAACAGGAAGTTATAAAAATTCATTATTTATGTAGTTTAATGCGCCTTTGAATATAGTTTATAAATCTATAATATAAATGTAATTGACTTAAAAATACAACTTTTTTGGGGGGTGCGCCTGTTTGAGGAAACGCCCGGTATATTCTTCCTTGGTCTCTCCATTTCTTGTCATGTTCATTTTGCTTCTGTGTATATTCCTCTAATGCGTTAGCTGTTATTGTGAATTTTGATTGTACCTCCTTCTTAAGTTTAGCGATGTCTATTTTAATATTTGCAGTATCTGCCTTTACGTCGGCGATTGCATCTAGTATCTTCTGAGTGTCCATTCAATACGACTGGTATTTATGCAAATGTTCTTGCTAGTAAGCAAATTTGTGCGTCCACGTGCGAAAGTCAGTAATTCAGTTATCGTGCCAGCCTTACTCGTTTCGAACAGTTACCTGAACCACCTCTGGCTCAGTAGCGCTATTTCGCTATAGATGGCTCTAGTGTTTCTGTTGTCAGTAACTTAGTCTATGCGTGGTCTATGCTGTTGATATTAGTACGCCGCGTCTTCAAACCTACAAATTTAGTACTTTTATTTTTTTCTTTTAAAATGCACTGGACTTACGATTTTGTACTTACCTTTATAATTCAGCTACTGTTTTGCTCAACTTCTTTATGAATTGGAAGTATTCTTTAATAATTTTCCCTTTTTTAGCAAAATTTTAGTATATCTCGGGAGCAATGACTATAGCACACTTTATACGTCTACACCATACCTTCAGCCTACAATCTGGAATAAAAATATGCACAATAATTATTATCAATTTCAATCTCACATGTGCATTAATTATTTTCGGAATTTTTTTGAGTGCTTTCCAACAACGTCTTAATCAGCGCGCGTATACCACTCGACCTGATTAAGAAAAAAAAAGTTCCTGGATATGAATTAATGAACGAGTGCAGATTCGGTAAGAAAATCGGAATGACACCGCCACTCTATTTTTCAACTCTTTTTACCTTCCGCTTATCTGTAAAGGAAGGTATTGGAATCATGCAAAAAATCGGGTACTGAGTTTTTAGTGGATGAGCACGAATTAGGGTCCTTACAACTCATTTTTGATAGTTTCCCGATGATGTCTGTATGTATGTGTGTGTGTGTGTGTGTGTATGTGTGTGGTCCGGGCCGATGCCGTCTGTCGGATAACTCAAATACGAATTACTCAAAAATTTTGATATTTGGTATTTTACAATTGTATACGAATAGGAAGAGCTCATTAGATTTTGGTACAAATATCTTCACCGGAAGTGATATTTTTTTAAGATTGAAAAGATTAAGTGTCAAAAATTTCTATAAATTTGAATAAATATAGTATTTATTTGTAATAAGAATAAGAGGAAAAGTTATTTGCAATCTACGTTATAAAAAAATTGTCTTTATCCGGTAGCATTAAAGAACTGAAGTAAAATTTAAAAAATAAATTTATCAAATAAAACATTGAAATCATGTAATCCATGTTCGGTTGATTTTTGTTTCTGCATAAAAAATATTGACAGATGAGACGGGTGACAAGTTGGCATACTAGCGCTATATAAGTCATAAGTAAGCTATTCAATGTAGTAACTGAACGGAGGATTTCTTCAACACAGAAGAGTTTTCGTGTGAATGAATCTTTTGATTCAGGTGATACTAATTTCTGTGTTTGAATATTTTAGATTTTTATTTGTATATTTTAAATGGGCACCAGATTGTACGTATACATTTCTGTTTAAAGTCTAGATATGGCGGAAGGTTGTGTGATGGCCACGTCAGATTTTTATAATAGAAACCTGAAATATTGACTAATAATTGTGTATTTAACATTAATAAATGTGCATTACCTTACTGATTGCGTATTCACACTTAAAATGACAATTTAACAAATTTTTAATCTAAATGTATAACTGATATGTATAACTGATATGTGTATATATTTATTAATTTCATTTAAGTTTCTCAGATTAGTAGTAAATAATGATTTCCGAAAAAAAATTAATGTTACCATGGTTACTATTATAAAAATTAATTCTTCCATGACTTACACATAAGTAGTGCCGAGAAGTGATAAAGGTACCTAATCTCCAGCCTCATTTAAACGCGCCTTTACCAAAAGCTACGGTGACTAGATCTTGCTGTTTTTTTCTGTAAAAATAAACTTGTAATAGAAAAATGATTTATAGGTAGGTACTTTAATAGTTATTTATGTAACACGTACGCAAAATAGAGTTTTAGAGTAGTACGGATATATTTACGGACGAGGCGCAAGTCGAGTCTTTAAATTAGGTGAGTCCTCTAAAACTCAGTTTATATACGTGTTATATACAAACATTTTTAGTATATTATGCTCTCCAAATTCGTTTATTACCTATTCGAAATTATTCTAAAATATAACTTAAAATAAAATTTTGAAAAGCGTAGGCGATGGAACAAAGAAAATGAGTGAAAATAATCCTATAAAATGTAAATAACATCACATTGCCTAGGTTACGTTACTTTAAAAGACTGGATTCCCTAAAATATTTTGCGGAGTCAAAACAGTTCGCACAGTAGTAACGGAGCATATACCTACTTAAAAAATATTACCTTTGCATCTAAATGGTTTTTAAAAGCTATTGCTTGGTTATTTTCCATAAACTTCAAATAGGAAACTTTAGTTTGTTATACCACCACCACCATAGACACCTCTTATGAACAGTCCAATGGAACCTGATTGTAGGGTTCAATTTAATTCGGGGCTCAAATAGCTAAATTCACTAAAAATGAATTCGTTTAAAAATATGTTCAAAATAATACAGTACAATGAACAATGGTTATGCATTTGAAGTTTACAAGAAAGATGCAAAAAAACATTAACTAATACAAAATTATATCCCAAAAGTGAATTGCTTTATACTTGTATTTGAAAATATCGTTAGTTATAATAAAAAGTAAGCTTAATTAATTGCTGCACTCTGAATTTAATTATCTTTACTAGTTTTTAAGTAATTCGTAAAGTAATTAATACAAAATTACATCCTAAAAATACCCCTTAGTATTTTTATTTAACACTACCATAAATTATACTCAAAACTGTCCTTAATCGAATGGCACAATTAGATTTTAAATATTTTTGCTAGATTTTAAGTAACGAGTTTTCTTCTGATATCTCTTCTATAAAGTATTAGATTTTATAAGGGTAATACAAATTAATACTAAATTAAGTTTATGATTATGGTAAGATACTTAAGAAGATATTAGAGGATAAAAAGCTTTACTTACTCCGTAGTCTGTACTAAATTTAATAATAGAGCCGTCTCTACCAGTTTCATAAACTCTTTTATCATACTCCATTTTAACAGTGCTTAAATATTGATCAACATCTTGTGAAGTTAAATCAAATTGTAAAATACCACCAAGTATCAAACTTCCTCTGCAAATTATTCTTTTAATCTTTTTGCCGTTTATAACCTAAAAATATCACATTGACATAGTTACTTTTAAAACCAGTGATATTTGTTTTTGGAGGGTTATTGGGTTTAGGGATATTTTAGTGTATGAAATTACAAGCCTGAAATTTGACAGGTGGTTAGTGAATGGCGTCTTGAGATTGTAAACAAAGATTTAAACCAGATTTTGTAGGTTTAAATATTTTTTTGTGAAAATTTTAGTGACTTAAAGGAAGATTTCCAAAAATAGGAGGTATGTAGGAGTTCAAATTTGTTAGTTTAGAAAAGTTTTTCTGTTAGGAAGATAAAATTTCATTGATTTTTTTGAAGATTTATTTTTAATAGTTTTTAAAAATTATTATATTTATTTCAATTTGTATTTACTTTATTCTTTATTGTTATCATAAATTCTATTTATTAAATAAGTGCTATTAAATATTGAATAAATAAATACTAATATTGATATAATATTTAAAAATTGATTTAAATAAAAAAAATTCGTTTATAAAATTTACTATTTAAATGACTTTTTCTACTTTCGCTAGATAATAATCACTTAATTTCACTAATTTGCGTTACATAATGAATTTCATTATTTCACGCAATAATGTTTATTTCACTGTTGTTATTTAATTAAAAGTGAACATATAAAACTACATTTATTTTAAAACTTATAGAGCGCATTGTAAAGAAACTTCACTGTAAATTTATTTTTATTTGTAATCGCATAATTATTTTATACAGTATAAATATAAAAACTCGAATAATAACGTCGTTTGAAGATAACGTAGTTTGGATGTTATTGTTGTATCTATGTCAAAATTTATAAGCGTCATGTAATGTCAAAATATCATAATTACAAAAAATTACATTTATTCGAACGAAAGTAGAAAAAATATTTGATGCAACACGTAAGGAATCTCGGTAGTTACCTTATTTAAATGTTCACAGAACTCGGTTACGCCTCGTAATGCAGATTTGATATAATGTAAGCTACCTTCGTTTTCTTACTTGTTACATAGCTATTTTCTAACTTAACTTACAGTTAACGTTAAATATATTGCAATAATGTTTTAGTAAAAATAAACCAATATTATACGAGGATGGTTTGAAAAGTCCGTGCAAAGTCCAAGATGTGGCACTATTGGTGCGTTTCGAGTTTGGTTTTAGTTAGTGCCATCTCTTGGATGAACACACTCCAAATTTCAGATTTCAGATAAATCGGTTTATTGTTCTGTGTTTGATGCTCGTTTAAATAAAAAAAGTCCAGTGATTTCTTCTTTACTTTTTAAAAGGCAAATTGCCTCAGGGAACTAAAAATGCTTGGTAAACATTCTAGTGATAATCTGCAACTTCAATTAGAACGATTTGTAAATGGTTTCAAATTTTTCGGAGAGGTCATATATTCTGAACATTCTGGGCGCTCTGTTGATGTTACTACTCCAGAAAACATTGTTAAAATCCATGATATGGTGATCGATGATAGAGGAGTGTATTTGCGTTTAATTGTTAGTAATGTGGGCATCTCCGATAAACGGGTAATGCCCTGTTCACACGTTGCTACTTTGAAGACACATTCGTGCTACTGTAGCATGAAAAAATCTGAGTCGCTTGTCAAATAGCAGCGCTGCTAATTTGTAGCATCAAAGTATCAAGAACTACTCGTTGATAATTTCACATCGTTGATCGTTGTGTGTGTAGATAGCGATTTTTTGCGGTAATTGTTTCGATTTGAATTTCTTTTCATGCTACAGTAGCACGTATGCGTCTTCAAAGTAGCAACGTGTGAACAGGGCATAAAACTTATTTTATATTATCATACGAACATGAGAAAGCCATCCGCAAGATGGGTGTCGCGATTGCTCAGCTGACCAAAAACGAAACCGTGTACGTACAATTTAAAGCTGTTTTAGCGCAATCCATGGGACTTCAGGTGTTGTTTCGTCTTTATGAACGAAACATGGATACACCACTTCACGGCCGAGACAAAAAATAACAGCCTAAACAGTGGAAATATGCACCAAAAAACTGGCGACTGTTTTTGGAATTTTCAAGGAATAATCCTTATCAACTATTTGAAAAACGGGAAAATTATACCAGGCGCATCCTATTCTTCTTTATTGGACCGTTTAAAAACAGAGTTGCAAGAAATACATTCAAAATTGGCCCACAAAAAATCATTTTTCATCACGGCAACGCACCAGCTCACTTCGCTGGAGTTGTAGCTGCAAAATTGATGGAGTTAAGGTTCCAATTTGTTTTTTATGCCCCCTATTTTACAAATTTGACACCTTCGGATTATTATTTCTTCTACTATTTGAAGAAATGGGTGGCAAGAAAGATATTTTATCTAAACAAGGAGGTAATTACGAGAACGAATGCCTATTTTGCAGAGTTTTACAAATCCTATTAAGTATGGTTCCACATACTGGGGAAGCGTTGGACAAAGTGTATTAAGTAGATTAATATAAATAAAAGAATTGTCCCGAAAAATTAAGTAGTTAGCACGGACTTTTCACACCACTCTCGTATTTTCTATTAACAGTCAATTATATTAGCACTTATAAATTACCTATACCTATTATCTTATATTATGCAAAATAAATTAAGAGTTCACCTTATAATAATTATTATTAATAGGGTACTTAACATTTTTTTAAATGAAATTTCTATTTGTATACTACAATATTTCACTATCACTATCAGACGATATTTATTGCAAAAAAATTAACAATTGTTTGGCAAATATTTGTAAAAATGGATTTGAAATTTATATGACTCAAATCGATCTCTACAATGAAACGTCACATGTGTTCGCCACATTCTGCCAAAAAACGCTAGGAGCACTGATCCGTTGAGAGAGTAATTCCTGTCTTTGTCTAACACTAGTACAGCACGTCGAAACTTGATCCAAATATATAATGCACACCCTAAAGTAGGGTTAGGGTTTACATTTAGCTATGTGATTTATCATTATGATTTTGAATTATGATATATCATAAATATTATGTGCCTTATTTTTACGTTCACACTGTTAAATTTGTCATACGGGACGACTCTTAAGTGATCTCATAATGTAAATCATAATGAAACATAACTACATTTCAGAAATAGATCTGTGCCTATATTCCCGTATGATTTTAGTTGGCATTGAGGTTATGTTAACATGAAATAAGCAATTTATTATATCAAACGGTATAAAATGGCTTGCTTTAAAGAAAACTTATTTGCCGATTTATGCCATTTATGTAACAATAAAAATGATAAAAGGTAACTAAAATAAATTCAATTAAATTTTTTTATTGCTTGTCATTGCCAGGGTACAAAACTTTAATTGTTAAAATAATTAGATAATATGGTTCATCAGCAGGATCAATAATTATTGACAGTTTTTTTCCAAATCTATCATATTTTAAGATCTCCATTCGTCCACGGTTAATACTACATTGTTCGTATTTTGTACCTATTTACGCGAAATAATTACCCAAGCAACACTGCATCGACGTGCCAATGGATGACGTTTATGCGACGTAGTACCGACGTAAATTTATCGATGACAATAGTCACGACGTCAGTATATCGACGTTGAGAAATCGTTTCAGTAACGTTGCTAATTCGATGTCGATGTTGCGACGCTAAGGTAACGTTATACATACGTCGATACATAGATGTCGACGAACCAACGTCGAATTAACGATTGAATTAAATTAAATAAATTATGAGATTTAAATAAAAATATATTCTGGTCATTATTGATAATATAAATAAATATAATATTTACAAATTTACATAGCAATTTAAACATTAAAATTATGACAAACATAAATATTAATAGTGCTTACTTTGGAAAACATGTAACACCTGACTTTGTAACAATGGGAAATATTTTATTTATAGTATCAGATATATTTTTATACTTATTAAATTTGTGGATAAATTTTTAATTTTAAATATACCAAGTAGTTTAGACTTAATTGGTTTTAAGAATACATTGTTTTCTGCAGAAATGGCCTGATAAATAATTCGATTTCCATTCCAATGTTACAGGATATTGCCATTACTTTAGCTATAGTTCCGTTATTTAGAGTTGCAAAGTTATAAGGAAATTTTATACAAATACATTATCAGAGTATTAGATACATTACCAGCATTTTCTTTTAAAGATATATTATTTTCTGCATGTACTTTATTCACAAATTGTTTTAAAGATAAATGACCCGAACGCAACATTCATTTAATTTTAGCTATAGAAGTAATTTATATATATATATTAATAATTTTATTTATTTACTTCAATTTACAATAAAACACGTCGCGGCCACGATTAATATGTGTCCATTATCGACGTTGAAATGTGGTCGCTAATTGACGTTTAGACTACGTGTATGGTTGACGTCCAACATGATGTGTAAAAGACGCCGATGGACGACGATGATTCGATCCACACACAGTCGTCTAAATAACGTCAACAAATTACGACACATGCGTCGAAATTACGTCATTTTGTTGCTTGGGTAGTGTACTACTCAAGAAAGTTGTAAGCATTCTTATAAACATGAAATCAATAAAGCGTCTGACATGTTTAATCAGATGATGTCTCTTTATGATTTTATTATATGCGAAATCATTATCGTAAATCACATTATGTAAAATGTAAACCCAGCTTAAGAGCGCGAGAAAAATATCTGAATTTTTAATATTTTTTCTCATAAAGGTCGTTTGACACAGTACAAATTTTCTTACAAAATTTAGTTTAAAAATATAAAACGATAGGTATATATGTACCGTTCCATACATAAAAATATTGTACTAAATTTTGTAAATTTTTCTAAATTTTATCATAAATATAGCTACGCAGCAAATGTTCTCAGTAATTTGCGCATCTAGTTCTGATTTAATTTGAAGAAACGATATTAAGTGAATTTTGTAATCTTGAAAGTATAAAAAGAGCATGCGTACATACTAAATTTTGTACAATATATTGCATAATATGTGTTGCAAACATAAAAGAATATTACTTCTTTCGAATTGTAGTGGTTTTATTTCAATTTGAATTTCCCGCCGTGTTAGTTCTGGTCGAAGGGGGTACAACTATCGGAAATAGTTGATGGTTTAAGCCGCGTTAACAGCTCGAAATTTGGTGTAATTCGTATCACTTAAATTTGAAGAAATAATTTGACTGTTCACAGTTCGAAATTTGTGTGTTGGCTGTTTATCTTGTCAGTGTCAGCAAAAATTTCAGTTGTTTTTGTTGATGAAACCGTGATATAGAAAAATGAAAACAGAAGATAGATATAATTGCCAAACTATATTTGTACGATAAAATAAATTTTATTTCTCAATTAATAGAACGAACCCCAAATTTACTAGAGAAATTTGGAGTTTGGATACTTTTCTACAAATTGATATTCGAGTGCACCAAATTTCAGTTTGATGAACGCAAGTACACATTGCCATAAATGACAAACTTCCCAAATTTCACCGAATTGCACCAAATTTCGAGCTGTTAACGCAGCTTTATGATTATGCAGGGCCGTTGCGTGGCATGGAGCGGAGGAGCGACCGCTCCAGGCGCCTTACGAAAAAGGCGCCAAAATGTAAATTGAAAAAAGTAATTTGTTTTACTATACCTTACAATAAATTCCCAGTTTCAAAATTAACATTAAGTTAAAAAGTAATACATTGTCACACTTACGTTCCAATAATTCATTATGTTTTCTTAAAATTATAGCACGTAGCACTGTTGTAAGAATATCAGGTATAACAACTGTTTTCCACGAATTAAATGTATAGTTAACAGAATTTATCAGTATCTAAATAAACTGTGTTCTGGGAAGTTGTTTACAGGAGTAAAAGAATAAAATATATCACGGTGTATAAATCAGTAAGTGTTTCTGTGACTGTTACTACGACTACAGTGAATAATTTTTGTATGTGTGTAATACCTACATATAAGCATATTTATTATAAAAGTGTAAGTACCTACGATAAATAGAAAATTTAGTTTTTTTGTAATAATATCTTTGAGAATGAATGAATGATATAATGTTTAATAGAGCGAGAGAAGTGCCACTATTATTTGGTTACATTACATTTATAATTACCTAAACAAGAGTAAAACATGTGTAGTTTTTCATAACCGAAAGTTCAAATTTGAGATACCAATAATTTTACTTTGCATGGCCTGAAGAAAAAATTTTGCGCATGAAATAGGAAGAAAACAGTAAACTTCACATCCCTTAAAAAGTGTAACTTTTAATTATAAGGCATTTGACCTTGAATGAAAAAAAAATTGCCTGCGGCACATATTTTTACTCTATATTCATTAAAATTTCTTCAAATTTGACCTCCTCCCTCAAAACGAAATTCTAAATCCGCGCCTGAGAGGGGAGGTGTAGGGCGCCAAAAAATATTTTTGCTCCAGGCGCCAAAATACCACGCAACGGCCCTGTATTATGGCAAACAGCGTATTCGTGTTACGCAGTGTTATGCTATGAGAAATTATGAAAAACCTTATGTTATGGAATACAACCTAAAGTATAAAACGTGCATCAATAAATCATTTAATAAAACCTGGCCTACATAATTGTGTTTATAAATTTTATAATAAATTTTGTGCTAGATTTTGTAAATAAAATTGTACAGTATCAAACGGCCTTTATACTCAAATTTATGCAAAACAAAAAATACGTGAAACTAAGATTTAAAAATAGTATAATATATTAAAAAACAACATAGATGTTAAGTACCTACCCCATTAACGAACTTTTTAATCTTAGATTTTGTTCACTTTTTAGGTTTTGATCAAGTTATGTTATTAAAGTTTTCAAAATGCCGAGTCCCCCAGAAAATGAAATTTCAGAAAAGGTATGAAATAGTATAAAGCTTCATTTCACGAAACAGATTAACTCACTTACAGATTATAATTTACCTTGTTGAAATTTAGCTGAAATTAATTTATTTTGTTATAATTGATTTATAAATAAAAATAGAAAAAAGCGTTAACCCGTTTCGTGAAATATTGGATTAATTTATTATATAATACCTAAAATTGTTTGTCATTGATACTGAAGCAGGGTATACACTATTTTATCTGATGCCGTGTCATAATGACGACATTATATTGTCGGTTTGCAAGAATAGTGACTCAACTAAAAAATGGACCTTATTGAGATAGCAGCAAATATTGAAAAGTGACTTATTTTGCACTGAAAAAGTGTTACTTCTAAACTTATCATATTTGCCGCTAGAAAGCACTTGTGTCGTTCTTCAAATTTGGCGAATTTGATTGAAGGGTTTTCAATAAAGCCCTGTTCGCACCACGATTCTTTGAAGATTCTACCAGGATTCTGAATCCTGGAAAAGAAGAAGTTTTCTCTTTCTAGTGAGAATTATCTGTTAAATTGCGGTGCCGCTAAATTGATTCTTCTTGGAAAACGAGAACTTATAATTTATTGATTGCTTCAAAACCATGTAATTATCACTAGAAAGAAGAATTCAGAATCTTGGTAGAATCTTCGAAGAATTCTCGTGCGAACAGGGCTTAAGACTGAGACATTTCGTGTTGTGACAGTTTTTCATATAAAATCATGTAGTTAATATCTATAAAGTTTTATGTAAAACGTCATATTTCTAGTTGCCATTTTATGAAAAAATCGTTAATGCTTCTGACAATAATATTTTATTTTGTTTTAAAACTTATTCTGTTATAAATTCGGAATATTTTATTTAATAAGAAAAAAGAACGACACAATTACCTTATAATTTTTAGTATTCATCAACAATATTGTCACATCTAGAAATCCCTAATTTATTATAAATGAATAGACACTATACAAGATTTTATTAATTAACTTTAAAACTTAAAGACTATTTTGTAAGTGATAAGAGAAAAAAACTTTTTCCAGTGTTAGATGGTACAGAATTTTAATATTTTCTACCACAAATAACTTCAAATCGCTTTTCTGCAAAACTATCTTTTTTGATATGTGTCACTATTCTTGCAAAGCGACGAATAAGCCTCAATAAGAACCATAATGTTCATTATAGGCCAATGACCATAATGAATCCAGTATGGCACCATAATGAAATAAAAATCAATTCGTTATTAAGGAAGTTTCAAAAATAGCATATCTAATTTTTTTAGATTTAAATTTTTTTGTTCAATACTAAATAATTTATTTTATTTTTTGACTAACTTACGTCAGCAGATAAAATTTTGTATGCAATACGGATCGTATTCAATCATTATGGTACACGTACACGTCGTGTAATCAAACTCGGCTTCGCCTAGTCTGATAATCTTCACGACTAGTACCATGTACCACAATGATTGACGTTACATAAATAACTATTATTAAAAAATTTCGAATCCAATTTTAATAATGTATGTCACTGTTCGAAAAAGGAGTATTTTTTACCGTTATTAATGTTTATTATTTGACCAAGGTAATCAAATAATCTCAGATTAGAGTAAATGGAAAAGAGCATTTAATTCAGTGTCCAAAAAAACCTTTAAAGAATACAAATCTTAATTTGAGTATTTAGTTTACTTTTCGTAATATTCAGAAATAAATAAATAAAGAACTGATCCGTCTTAATCTTCACCCTCTATAATTCATTTATTGAAATCTGCAAGTTTCAATAAATGAAATACAGGTGTTCATTTTAAGTGGCGCACCATTGCTAACTCGAGAACTATAAGAGCTACGAAGTTGGTTAAATTAGCAAACAATTTCTATTTTATATGACTACTTTAATGAACGTAACAAAAAAAAATTTAGACCAGTGGTTCTCAAACTACGGGGTACAACTTTCTTATTTCAAATGGGGACCTATTTTTTTATTCGCTTATTCGATTCAGTATTTTTTTCTGAATTCAACGAGATATTAGTTTCATACCCTTGCATAACAAAAACATGAGAAAAAATTATGATAATTCAATTAAAATCTATTGTTACAAGAGTGCTGTGGAAGAAAACAATTGAACATTTTGTTTCATATTTATTGTTAGTGAAAAAGATTCTAGTATAACCGTTATACTACACTGATGAGACCAAATAAGGCCGAAACACGTGTCCATTACAGGCACCCGCCATTTTTTTCCTTAGCATTTTTCTCATGTTTTTGTAATGCAAAGGTATGAAACTAATATCTTGTTGAATTCAGAAAAAAATATTGAATCTAATAAGCGAATAAAAAAAATTGGTCCATATTTGAAATAAGAAAGTTGCATCTCGTAGTTTGAGAACCACTGGTCTAAAAAAAAATTTGTTTCGTTCATTAAAGTAGTCATATAAAATAGAAATTGTTTGCTAATTTAACCAACTTCGTAGCTCTTATACTTCTCGAGATAGCAATGGTGCGCCACTTAAAATGAACACCCTGTATAGAGATTGAAGATTAAGAAAGATCATTCAATTATTTATTTCTTCCTGGATATTACTAAATTTTCTTCTTCGCTGGATTTCCAACTTTATTATTTAGTTTACGTTTTTGAATCTATATTGCAAGAATTTCGGTTAAAATAAAAATTTATTAGATTAATTAAAAATGTATTTATTTAACAACACATTTACAAAAACATAATGCCTAGTGCACACGGGGAAACTTTTCACAAAGTTTCCTGAAAAAAGTTTCCAGAAAATGGAGATTTTCTTTGAAAAACTATAAATATGTTTATGATCACATGTCACATTTGACGATTTGACAAATAAGAAGTTAGTTGCACTTCACAATGTTTCCTGAAAACGCCTCATTTTTATAGGCGCCGTTAAAACTTTGAAGTTTCCGGAAACTTTTTCCAGGAAACATGTCAAAAAGTTTCTCCGTGTGCACTAGGCATAAGGTAAGATATTTTTAGCTTTACTTCTCGTATTAATCTTGGTGATGATGTTGTCGGGCTGTCGTTACTTCATCTGACGTTCATGTAGAATTTTAGAATTTTCATTTGTTTTGAATAGAAAATCAACATTCTGTACACTGCACAAAAAAACATTAAAAATTATTAATGTTGTTCAGTACTTAACATTTATTATCCACATACAGAATTCATTGAATACGTTGTATTATCGGACAAAAAAATATTCGACATTTTATAAATCACCTACAACAATAATTTAAGTAATAAATAAGATTATTTTAAAGAACAGAAACTTAAATTACCCTATTCTATGTTATCTTCCATAAATATTTCCTTCTAAATCGGTAGATGACAAGCTATTTGAAATGTTTGTTTTTTTATAAACTGAAAATTAAATCATTACGTTGATTAATAAACTTATTTAAGTATATACAACAAGAATGTGTTAAACAAAAATTTTCTTACCACAACGAAAACGAACGTAGGCTTCATAATTAGAAATATTATTTATGTTTATCATCAACATAATAAATTGGTGTTATTTTAACAAATTGTAGTTTTGTTAGAAGTGTAAATCACTTTTAACATTAAAAATTGAAAGGGTAATCATAATAGGGTACTGGTACTACGAGTATGATAAAAACTTGGGACACGTGTTTTTTATTTTGGCAAAATTCTTAATCAACTCCATAAATATTTAATGAAAATTGAATATTTGGTATGTGACGTAGAATCACGCCGAACCAATGAATGGCCGTAAAGCCATAGCATCGACTGATCTAGTGAATGCCCTATAACAACATTAGGAACATAGTATATTATTATTTTTACCTAGATATTTACTCATATGTAACTTTACATGTTTCAAAACAAATTAATTTTAACAAAAAACAAAAGAGTCATTTTACACAACGTATAATTAAAACATACGCACACTTAAACATAACATAAACTTTTAATGTATGTAAGAATTAAATACCATCCACCTACCATTGTTTTAAATCCTAAATTACTATATCATTTTTTGCACAAAACTAAAATATGTCGATAATTTACTGATTATTATTTTGATTATGATTTGATGTAGGTATATAATTTGTACAATTCCGTATTCATAAGCATGCAGGCTAAACTTAAAATTAATGAAAGTGAAATTAAATACTCTTAAATCATTAATAAGTACAGGAAATGGATTTAACAAAATGATTATTTGTTGAAAGTAAAATTACTTGTAACAGATGTTGCTTGAATATTATAAACAAAGTATTACTTTCTACATAACAGATAATAAATAAATAACAAAAGAATAGCGATATGTATCCATCAAGTCATCGTCTTCAAGAAACAAGTGAAAATTTTCATTGTTTCGATTCCTAGTGTTTTCTTTTGTTTCTGAGGTTACTTGATAATTTTAACGATATTTTTAATAGCAAAACATCAGTTCTAAACACATTTAGATGTTTTGAAAGTTATTAGAAAACATTTAAAATATCTATTACGACTTTTTGTTTTTACTTGTTTGGGTGAAATAGCCTCACAGTAAACTACTACAAATTGAGACATTATTACACTCGAAATTAAGGGGAAAAAAACAAGGAACACTATTAAAATGTATCTACACAAAAGTTTCTCTTGTGGTGTTTTGGTGTTTTTAAAATTTTATTATTGACTCCTTTAATATGAAAAATAATTGACAATCGTTAAATTACTTAATTCTTAAAACAATTTACAGTTTCTTTTCAATTTCAATAAAAATCGCTTTAATTTTATTATTTACCTCTTAAGTATAAAAAACAAATGAAAATCGTTAAGAATTATGAAAACAATTGATAGACGCTTAAAATTAAATTATTTTTGTAACTAAATCCAAATAAATAATTATTTATATTTTGTTTACTTAGGTATATTATTTTAAAAACAATTGAAAATCGCAATAATTTTATTATTAAACTTTTTAATATGAAAAACAATTGATAATCTTTGAGTTTAATAATTTTAACAACAATTTTAAATTAAATTATTTTTGTTATTAAATCCAAATAAATAATTATTTATTTTCTTTTTATTATTTAAAAAACAATTGAAAATCGCAGTAATTTTATTATTGAACTTTTTAATAGGAATGATAATTTTTAAATTAAATAATTTTAAAAACAATTGCGAGTTGCTTAGATTAGTTTTTTAGTTCTTTGGTAGCATAAAAAATTATGAGTGAGTTGACGACTGCATCAGCCACTGTTGGCTGACAAATCCAAGTTGGGTAAAGGCGTAATAGATATTTTTTATATTCTTAGTTTCTTATTTCTAATCTGCCTAATTGCATAAAGAAAAAGTTGATTAAAATATTGAAACTACATTAATAACTAGTCTCCTTCATTAGAAATTCAAATTCGTATCCTTTCATCTTGAAAATATGATTGAAGCAATAAATTTAATGTTAATCCATTGTGAATAAAAATAATCGATTAGAAAGAAAGCGTTTAAAACTACACTACGAGTTGCTACAGCGAATTACAAGAGCTTTAAAATTCAATGAAATTGCAGAATTTCTCATTTCCTTATAGAGAAAAGTCATTGCAGAATTTCACACATTTTAAACCATAATTGTTTTTATTCATTTTTATCTATAAAACATCTTTTTACCCAAGGTGGCTAAGTTTCAGTCATCGGTATATATTTTACCATGTGTGCGGTTACCAGCCGTCAACTCATTGTTGTGCTCTTAAAAATTTGATATATATTTTCAATGTTTCAACAAGATCAATTTGTCGCAATTTATCAAACTGATCTAAATCGAAATAATTGATAATTGATCAAAAATCAATCAAAAAAATAATTGATCAAAGGTCAATATAACTATTTTACTCGTATTAATAAAAATAATAAGATCGATGAATGATCAAAAAATCGATTTAAATATACAAAAATAGTTATAGGCTGCGAAATATCTGTTTTAATTTTAATTTTAAAGGACCTACGATGATTTGGCGCGAAGTTATGAATTTTTGAAAAAAAATTGCCTTTTTGCGGTTTCTGAATTTCATTAACAATGATCTAAAAGTGACTTTAAAATTTTTATTTCTTTAAACACCTTTATTTGTTAGATGTTTTAAGAAATAAACGAATTTGGTGCGAAATCGGACAAATTATGGGCAAAAAGCACAAAAATACAATTTATTTTCAAAAATTCACAACTTTCTGCCAAATTATCGCACGTACTTGAAATTTTGAGAAAATTGAAGGAAAAGGATTGAACTTTATTGTCCTGTTGGGCAATAAGGTCCACGATTTTTTTTACTCACGCTACAAGTTGCTACAATTGAACATTTTTCAGTCAAAAACATGTTTTTTTATCCGGGGGTGGCAGGGGGTGGATCGGGTTTGATGGCAGATTAACTTACATGGCCAAATGGAGATACCTTTATCGTTCTCGGAAATCCAAAATTTATTGATTTTCGTGCAAAATTCGCCAAGTTATGGCCAAAAACCTCAAAAAGGCACTTTTTTAAAAAAAATTCATAACTTGAAATTTTGCGGACCTTGCAGGAAAAGTCTGATCTTTATTACCCTGTTGGCCAATAAGGTCCACGATTTTTTTGTCACTCCGTATGAGTTGCCAAAGTTGGACCTTTTTGGACATCAGATACATTCGTTTTTCTTAGGGGGGTGGGAGAGGGTGGAGTGGATTTTTTGTAACATTGGCTATCATCACATTAAAGATAAGACTTCAACGTTTTCAGAACTCGAAGATTCATCCAATTTCGTCGAAATGCAGCCGAGATATCGCACTTTGAAATTGTGTCATTTTTTGTGCATTTTCAAGTGGTGCGTTTTTATTTTCCTCGAGTGTAGAATATGAGGCGAGAGGTAAAAAGATCAATTCGATTTAAAAAAATTATTTTTCCCAGCTTTCGTGAATGAAGATTTCATGATTTTTGATCCCATTATTAGAAAAAAACAATTTACAATCGCCATATAGTTCAAAAATTTGTGTGCTCGTTAGTATTATGAAAGTATGAGTACCCGCAGGGTTGGCCTGATTTAAATCATTTGATTTAAATCATTTGATTTAAATCATGATTTAAATCAAAGTGATTTTTCAAAAAAATCATTGATTTAAATCATTTTTTGATTTTTTTGAAAAATTTTGTATTAATTTAATTATATTTCTGGTACAGAACAAAATCATTGATTTAAATCATTTTTTGATTTTTTTGAAAAATTTTGTATTAATTTAATTATATTTCTGGTACAGAACAAAACAAGTGTCTTAATTCAATTTCAATATTTAATTAATAAATGAAATAATATTAAACAAAAAACAAAATCCATTCAATGGAATCATAAGTCAAGCGTATATTTTAAGAAATTCGTTTAAATAGGTACTTGAAATGTGCAATAATAATAAACTACATATTTTTTAAAGGAATTTTTCATATAAATGGTTAAATAATAATTACTTTAGCTATATTTAGTGTTAGAAAATTTAAAAAATCAATGATTTTTGATTTATTTAAAAAAATCATGATTTTTTCCAACCCTGAGTACCCGTGATTTGACGGCTAGATTTGAATCTAAGATTTTTGATCAACTTTTCATTCTCAGTGAACTGTGCGGCAGCTACACTTAATATTATCTGTAGGGTGCCTACCTTGAAACTTTCAACCACAAAACAAAGTCGAGAAAGTGTTCCTTCCTTTATAGAACCGTAGTAGGCTCTAGCTACAGCTGTAGAGTTCAGATGTTTCAAAGTGACAGTTGAACATCAACTGCGGTAGAGAGCGGACAGTAGAGCAGAGCATCGCTGCGCGCAGTAGCGCAATTGTTTCTACTAGCAAATTTTAGTGAAGTGTGTGTTTTTTGGATAAAATTTTGTGTCTTCAAATATTAAGGTGAGGTAATAGGCTGTTAAGATAGATGCGTCATGCATTTTTTTTGTAATGACGCATCTTCATTTATTTTTAAATATTTTAATGCATTGCTATTTATGTATATGTATGTATGAATGTAGTTTTATTTCACACATAACATAATATAGTTCACACGTATTTTATTTTAACACTATAGTATAGAATAATGTGAGTTAATAATATATTAAGGTAATAACTGTCTGTTACTGCAATGAAAAATCTAACAGTACAAATTTGCGCTTAATGCAGTTATTAAATATTATTTTATAATAATAAGTCATCTTTTTTAATAAGTAATATTTTAATTTATATATTAATGCCATAAAAAATTGATAAATGTTCTGATCTTCTATTTTTAAAAATTAATGTACGTTTTTACTTTTTTGAAATGTTATTTAATTTTACAAACGTTATACACGGTTATATTTATCTTAAACTGCATTGCATTCTTAATTAAATACGACTGTCAATTGTTTTTTGATAATAAAATCTTAATTACAAATTAAGTCGATTATCAATTTTTGTTAAGTGAATATACCTAGTTATTTTTCATAAACGAGCTTGATAAGAAAATTAAAGCGATTGTCTATAATTAATTGTTTTTTAAATTTAAAAATTATTAATTATTTTTTTATTATAGTTAAGTCTTTCTAATAAAATTAAGGCGACTGTCAATTGTTTTAAAACTACAATGTTTTAAGACTGTCAATTGTTTTTTTGTTTTTCATTAGTTGGTTATTTATTTTTCATTCTAAAGAGCTCGTAAAGAGTTTAATAAGAAAATTAAAGCGATTGTCAATTGTTTTTCTTAAACATAAGAGTTTAAATTTTAAAACTTTTCATCATAGTTTAGTCTTTAATTTTACTTACCTACTCCTACTATACAGGCGACTATTTTTAATATACATAAAAAGGAAGGTACCTAGATAATTCTCAATATTAATAAAATTAGAAATTCACTTACTATTTCGTATTGGAAATATTTCTATAGAAAACAAAATTAATATTCAAGAATTCTGTATCGGTAATTATATCGTACACAATTCATACACTAATGACTAGTTGCAAATGTATATTTAAATCAAGGAGTTGATATTAACCATTAATTTTTTTAAATTAGTATACAAGAAATACAACATAGAATATTCGATAAAATATATTTGTAACTTTTATAGAAAGTATTAAAAATAAATCTGCCACATACAAAGAGAGTTTATCGTATGTCTAATTTTAAATATTTTTTGCAAAACTTTCATCAAATATTCCATCTAAAAATATTTACACTTTTCAAAATCAACAGCTGACTACGCAAAAACAAATGAGTTGTTTATTAATTAAGTACGTGACGAAAACAATGCCTAGCCACTAAGATCTTGTTATAGTATAATTGACATGAAATATTATACTACCAGTATGATTATAAATCTATAGACAAAAACATGCGGGCCTTAAAAATCTTAAGAGCTTATTCTCACAACATAGTTATGATATACACAATAGTTTCACTACACAAAAATTTCCCCTGTACCTAACAACCTTAAGGAGGTTGGTGCCAAATATTAAAATGATGAGATGTTGAAATTTATACAGTGCCTTTATTTCACTATTGAGATTCTAGAAAATATTTTTTTTAATTTTCGTCTATCCGGTTATTGACTAATTGGTTGTTGAAATTACGCTCGTTTTACATGGACTATTATGCGGCAATTCATAAATTTTTGTTTTGCATGCTTTAAACTATGTGATAAAATGATGAAAAATTCATAGAATTTGTACTAATATTTTCTATAAACCTTTAAAAATAAGTTCGTGAAGATTTTGTGTACTTTTTCTAAACCATTTGCAAGTTATTTAAAAAAATGTAAGTAAGTATGCCAAGCATTTTTTTAAATTATTGTAAAATTATACTACCGCAACTGAACGAATTGCAATGATATCAGCCAAAGCGTGTTGAGCAAATTTTGTTTTACATTATCAAAAATATGTTTATTTTCATATCCGCCCCAAGGCTAATGTCTGGGTACGTCACTGCAGGAGTCCCCTACCTCCTTAAGGTAGGAAATCTGTCGATCATAGGCGTACGTGATGTCGGTGTGAGATGAGGCCAATGCAGTCAAATAATGAGAAATTATTCATTAAAAATCGTAGATTTTGATGTAAATTACAATGTTAAACAGATTAATGTTGAGTAGGAGAAAACTTCTAAACTTGCTGTTAAAAGATGTCTCTGAATTAGTATATTTTGAAATCCTACCTCTTCTCTGGGGTAGAAGATATCATGAGGGCTATTTCTCATAGAATCTAACATCAAGACAAGTAAAAGCTCTTGCTCCTCTTCCTCTTCATCTTCTAACTCAACCAACAACATTGTTTTCTCCATGTTGATTGTTTATCAACAACTAATTTTACAAGATAGTCCAAAACGAAAGCGGCTACGATCGCTTAATTGACACTCGAACATGTCGCTGCTGCCGCATTAAAAAAATTGAGCGTTTACAACCGCGCGGCTTTAGCCGCTTCAGCCGCGTGATTGACACTCCACCTATAGAACCGCTGTACGCCGCCGCAACTAAAACGGTTCTGGCCGCCAGAAAATTTTATTAATTGAAGTATCATTTTCATTACCAAAACGTGCAAATGATCAGAAATGAAAGAATTTCATTGAATATTTAGTTAATTTAAAAATGTTCATAATAATTGTCATGTGAAGATTAAATCTGTTTACCTCACGCTTGAGTTTTGTTGCCGAGAAGTGGGGAGAACGCCGATTGCAATGTAATAAGTAATATGAAATTATAATTAAAATTAATTGAGATACATTTTTATATTTTTATTAATCTTCTTCATTTTTCATATAAATAAATACCTAACTACTTACCTACTTTATTTAAATATATAGGTATGGACTTTTTTGGACGTACTAAGTATACTATAAACATATTTCCTGTGTGTAACAGAAAACAAAATAAAAAAATTTCTGCTGTTTTTATGATTACCTTTTACCTATAGCGTTTTTAAAAAAATATTTTTTTAAGTAATTAAATAAAGTTCTGTTGTTTCAATGATTTTATGCGTAAAAAATTGATTTTAGAACGTTTCATTGAAATTTTGATATAAGGTGTTTAAAGCGTTTGACCTTGAACCCAAAAAAATTACCGCCGCGACAAAAACCGCCCAGTGTGTAACCACTAACCAATCTTAGGATGTCCATTTTCCTATAAATTAATCTAATGTCCGTTTTTCGAGCCCCACCATTGGGATCTCGAGAACCGTAAGAGATACGAAGTCGGTTAAATTGTATGTAAAGTAGAAGCCGCTTATTATAGTAATTAATTATAATAAATCACATATAACAGATGTTGCTCTTGTGTAAGTCAACAATTTTATCGGTTTTGATAAAAGTAATGTCGAAAAATCATATGCAAACATTATTTGATGTTAAATTAATTATTTTTAACATCTGTACATGGGTGTTAGTTAGCAAACCACTTATATTAATAAATATTTGATAATATTAAAATATCTATCACATCTTTTAACCGATTTAGTAGGTGTATTTTCCTGTTTTTGCAGTTATGCCAAATATAAAATTCTAGATTTGAGTTTTCCTGTGAAGAAAGCTTTTGATGCAGGTATTTTATGGGTAAGAATAAAACGCGCGTTTCAGTGCTAATCCCTGAAACGCGCTGATCTGCGAAGAAGATGGACGTACAAACCCGCTGATCTACATTTAACTAAACTAAATAAAGAAACCTAACACCTTTTTTGAGTACCAAATTATTAGTTTTTGTAGAAACTTTGATTGAACTGAACTAAATAAAGAAACCTAATACGAACACTCTTCCCACATAGTCGATTTTGGTAAAAACTCTAATTGAACGGAACTAAATAAAGAAACCTTATACCCTTCTTGAGGTCCATATTCCTACTCTGTTTCGATTTTATTCTTTTTATGTGCATCTCTGCAATTCCTCACAGATCAGCGCGTAGTGATGCAGACGAGACGAGAATTTCTCGAATCTCGTCTCGTCTCGTCTCGAAATTTCTCGTCTCGTCGAGACGAGACTGGTATTTGTAAAAAAAAATCGAGACGAGATTACAATGTCGAGATTCTCGAATCTCGACATTTTCGTCGAGATTTCTCGAATTTCTAAAATTATTTACTTTCGTTTACTTTATTCAACAATTTTTAATTTTTTTCCACCAATTCGCCTTTTTGTTGTTGTTGTTGTTGTTGTTGTTGTCATAGTCAAACTCAATTAAATTGTCAAGTCAACCTGTCAACATAGATCTATCATTTTACTGGCATTGACCATGTAAAATTATTAGATTAAATATTTTATTATTAGGGATTTACTCCCTAGGGAGGAAAAGTCAATTGGAATCCCGCATAAATCGAGAGGAAAAGTACTTTTCCTTCTAGGTGGACAAGGTACTGATCGGTCAGAAATACCTCCATTTCGTCTCTAGTAATAGAGAAGAAAGGTGGCGTTTTCTTCGGTGGAGGTATTGAAAAAAATAATTTAATTACCTAGGCACTAAAAATGACATTTCACAGACTGTCAGCTGTCAAAAATAGCACTGTTAATGTCAATCGGCGAAAATTTTTTTTAGTAAAAATGGTCGAGAAATCGAGACGAGATCGAGAACGAGACGAGATAACAATAATCGAGACGAGAAATAATCGAGACGAGATCAAAATTTTCTAATTCGAGACGAGACGAGAAGTGAAAAATCTCGTCTCGTCTCGTCTCGACGCATCACTCAGCGCGTTTCAGCGGTCATCGCTGATCAGCGTTATATTATTTCCCGTATTTCATTGCTTATAAATTTTCTAGATTTGCATCTTCTGGTGTTGCATTTCCCTGATGAATATGAACATTCTAGAATTTTATTTTCTGGTGTTGAACCCATTCCCAGAAGCAGTCTTACTGTTCGTCACTAAAACCCATATTTATATAGGACAAATTCCCAAAGACAAATACATATTTCTGATATATTTTGATTCATCTTGATCTTATGAAAAACATGTTATACTTTCGTGGTTCAATTCTTATCATAATTTGACTGGGAATAGAATTAAATCCGCCATTTGTAGTGCTGTTTTAATTATTTATTTAATGTATAAAATTCGATAAAATTCATACAATCACGAGCTAAAATTCCAATATACCTAGTGTTCAAAAAGGTTCAAAAATTATTAGCTGAAATCCGTACACATTTACGTTAAGTATTATAAAAGATTAATCGTTGTTTCTTCGTATGACGAAAATGTATAGTGATTTGTGACTTGCTACACTGGAATGTGTACCTGGCTGGATCCGAATTAGTTTTAAAAACAATTGACAGTTGCTGTATTTTTTGTTGTTGAACGTTTTACTGTGAAATTAAATGACAATCGATTTATTATTATTATTATTGAACTGTTCAAATGTTAAAAACAAATGACAATCGCTTTAATTCTATAGTTTTTTTTGTATAGTTTGACAAACAATTATTGTCTGTTACACCATTTTTTACTGAAAAATAGTTGACAATCGATGCAGTTTGATTCAAAACTGAGTTGTTAGGCAGCCAAAACCGCTGTTTTAAAATTTACCAGTAACTCATCTTTAAAAAATCCCAAATATTTCTTTGTTACGTTCGGTTTATGGTACCTACCTGCTCTTGTTTGGCAGATGTTTTTCGATGTTCAGGTGTTTTACTCGACACACCTTGTGCGTTCTTTGCTCTTCACAAGGTCGTTGCAAGGCATACTTTGATTTTTGCGCTGAAGTTGCATTATGTAACTGTATATTTAAACGTAATATGTTGTGTCTTATAAAAGAATTGGCGTTGTATTTTGTTCAAGGTAAATAATGCGCGTTCCAAAGTTCTTTAACTGAGGTTTATTTATTTATTTACTTACATACATATATACATATCTATATACGTCGCCTTTTACCCAACTTGGATTTAGCGGCCTCACATAACTGCGAGTCATCAGTATAGATATACAGGAGTTACTAATACTCCGGAAAAAAATTAAGCATAAATAATATTGACGTACTGAGCATGGAACAGAATGAATTTTTGAAAAAAAAAACGACAAATAAGTGTCTGGTGTTGATAATAGGATCCTCCACTGTAATTTTAATTTTTTTTTTACAAAAATAGGTACATAAGAAACTATGACAGTTAGCAGAACGTGCATGATTTAAATCACATATGATTTAAATCGCGATTAAAATCATATGATTTTTAAAATTAACTTCAATGATTTAAATCAAAATTTACAAAATTTCATCTCATTTTATAAAATAGCTTAATAAAATGTAAAAAATTATTATAATTTATTTGTTGTTTCATTACCTATTATTATGTTTCTGTCACTGTTAAATTATATTAAAATTATAAATTTGGGTTCCATTTTTTTCAATTTTACAGTACCTAATATTTATTTTACAAATAAAATATTTGACAAGAACTTATTATGTTGATTGTTGAAAGAAAAGTTTAACACTCATAATAATTATATTATCTTCGTATATTGTCGTTTCCAAAACGTCGCATAAATAAATGAAAATATACAATTCAGAACTAAGCCCAAGAATCAAGTATCTACAATGTTTTCTACAGAACGTCAATCTATACTATTTCTTATTTTATAACATTAACTAATTAATAAGTAACGAATAGAATTTTGGAATTTGAGTTAAATAATAATTGTAATATTTTTTAAAAATTTGAACGCTTTTACTGTTATAGTAGTTGAAAAATTCAGAAAAATACAAGAATTTTGATATGCGACTCGAAAAATAATTTGATTTAAATCAAAATAATCGGATTTTTATTAAAAAACAGATTTTTTTATTTTTTCCAAAAAATCGATTTTTCAAACCCTGACGTCCTATCTACGTCATGGAATCTTAAATAATTTATATTACTTCCTTGTACGAAGTAAGGAAGTATTGTAATCGCGAAAAATTTCGGTTCTCAGATTTTGACGGAAATATCCGTTTTGACCTTTTCTGAATCCATTATGACTAGTTTCGACGTGACGTCTGTACGTACGTACGTATGTACGTACGTACGTACGTACGTACGTACGTACGTACGTACGGACGTATGTGTGTCGCATAACTCAAATACGGTTAGACGTAGAAAGTTGAAATTTTGTATTTAGGACTGTTATAGCATCTAGTTGTGCACCTCCTATTTTTGGTTTCAATCTATAAACCGGAAGTAGTACTTTTTAAAAATATTTCGATAAATATTTAATTTAACACAAATTTTTTTATTTTAAATGAAAGATTATGTGATTATTACCTAAAATCGGTATTTTATAAATATTTTTGTATCTGGTATCATTTAGGAATAATTAAAGTATATATTTTTAATTTAGTATTTCTTTATCTTGTAGTCCATGATCGATTAACATTTGTTACTACGTAAAATTTAAATGATTATGACATGACAGTGACAATAGTAAAATATGCTTTATATCTTCTTCTGCAGTTTAAATAAAATGACTAAAATATATTTGTGAGTATACTAGTATAATAAGTTAAAAGAATTTTTTATATTATTCTACATTTTAGTTATTAAGAAAAGTATGAACACACAAGGCGTACAAGGAAGTCATGTGGTGTCCACGTCAGATTTTTTTTTAAATGAAATTATTTAAAATCTTTTGGTCATAACTGGACATGTAATTTATGTTTTTATCGTTCATATTGCTTATTTCGATTATGGTGTAGATGCAATTCATTTCAATTAGGTAATTATATTTAATAAAATATGCTACTTACGGCGCTTCACTTGTTCCGTTACATCCAAAATACAACCATACAATATTACGTTTAGTTTGTAATATGCGATTTACTATTACAAATTTTCACAATTATTATAATCAGATAATTAAAAAACTAAATCATAGCCGCGTAGACAATATATTAAAGTTAATAATAAAGAAACATATATTTTGCTTCGCATTTCTTCATAAGAAGAAATATTTGATTGCAAGATTTATTTCTTTTTTAACACTAGACGTTGCTAGTGTCGATTGCATTGCTTTTTGTCGCAGATTATTCTTTTAAAAGGTGGGGGGAAACTATTAGATCAGCCTACACTCAACCTACTTATTTACACTTGCAGATGGTAGATGGTCGAGAATTACAAGTCAAAGCCCTTAAGGGCACGCTTAAAAGTGAAAACACCATAATACGAAGTCTGTAATGGTCATGTTTTTAACCCGATAATAATAATAATAATAATAATAATTTTTTTAAATGTGTTTTTTCTGAAAATACAAGTGCAACATCAACGACACTTCAAAACTTACATGGCTCATTTTGCACATGCTTTCTTCATAAATTTCGGATAAACGATGTAACCTACAATGAAAATTATGTTACGCAATGAAAATATATACATTCCTAATTGCATTATTCTAAAAATTATGTCTGCAATAATAGTTCATTTTGCATAAAATTCATTGCAATTTGATAAATTTTGCTCTCTTTTCTTTCATTTCTACTGCAAATTATATGTATATATTTGCAGAAATTTATGCAGATAAGGTGCATAAAAATGACTGTCTGGAAACGGTTTCAAACGCAACCGTAAGTGGTATTCTTTAATTTTAAGAATTTTTTAAAAATTCGTTTTGTTCCACGCTCAGCAAGTCATGTTATGTATACCCTTTTTTCTGAAGCATAGTAATACCCTGTATTTGACCGCTGTGTGCGGTTACCAGCCGGTATCTCACTCTAGTTAGTACATCGCATGAGAGATTTTTGTTCAGTTCAGAATGTGTACCTGACCGGAGTAAACCTGTGAAGAAAATTTCTTCAATTTGTCACAGAGATTAATTTTTCTCTTTTCTACAGTTATTATTATTATCAATTTTACGGCAATGATACTACTTATTTATAACTAATGTCTATTGTCAATTGTTAATGTGTTTTTGTTAAAGAAAGTCTAAACTAGGACTAGTAGTTATAGTTGATACTTAGTAGAACATTAATCTAGAATTTTATAGAAAGTATTTATTGCTATAATAAATTTATTGATTTATATTATGATACAATAAATGTTTTTATTCAATTTTGACGTTTCAAACTGCTATTATTAACTCCATATCAACAACTTTAAACAATAACAAACTGTTTATTCCCAAGTGAATTAATTTTTTTTTTAAATCACTGAACACATTTTTAAACACGGAGTAAAATATTACAGGAGAGGAAACAAGATAAAACAAAATATATGAGCGCGAAATAGGGTTTTTTACTATATTTTAAATTATAAACATTTAGAATCATACGTTAATAATAAACAGCATAAGAAACACATATTAAAATAATAAGACTGTTTATTTGGTCTATTATCGCTTATTTTACGAAACTTAATTGTAATGGTCGGTAAAATACCTACCACTAAAATATTGTCAGATCGAGAGGTGATTAACTAGATGAACTGTCGGATCTAGAATTTTGTTAAATATAAATATATTTAAAAATAGAAGGTAAAACGGATTAAATGTGAACAAATGAAATAAACAAAAACAGAAATAAATACAAATAATAAAACTAACACAAAAATAATTCTATCAAATACCGAAAACTGAATGTTAAGCAATAAAATTTTTGGAAAATTTATCTGATGTGACTTTACAGAATGTTTTCTCTTATATTTTGACGTATATGTTTTGTTAATCAATTTTTGATGAAAAATTTGACTCAGTCTCATACTTTCTACCCATATCGACTCAACATTTATTTGCAAACCTCCAAAATCACTCGTAATTAAATAAATGCTAAAAACCAGCAGATTTAACAAGGCACTCATTTTGTCTCTCTTTTTACTTCCTTGTACGAAGTAAGGAAGTATTGTAATCGCGAAAAATTTCGGTTCTCAGATTTTGACGGAAATATCCGTTTTGACCTTTTCTGAATCCATTATGACTAGTTTCGTCGTGACGTACGTACGTACGGACGGACGTATGTGTGTCGCATAACTCAAATACGGTTAGACGTAGAAAGTTGAAATTTTGTATTTAGGACTGTTATAGCATCTAGTTGTGCACCTCCTATTTTTGGTTTCAATCTATATACCGGAAGTAGTACTTTTTTCAAATATTTCGATAAATATTTAATTTAAAACAAATTTTTTAATTTTAAATGAAAGATTATGTGATTATTACCTACAATCGGTATTTTATAAATATTTTTGTATCTGGTATCATTTAGGAATAATTAAAGTATATATTTATAATTTAGTATTTCGGTATCTTGTAGTCCATGATCGATTAACATTTGTTACTACGTAAAATTTAAATGATTATGACATGACAGTGACAATAGTAAATAGTATATTATATATTGAGGGACTAAAGTGCATGATTTAATCCTGAGGGTGAAAGTTTATTTCACGAGCCGAAGGTGAGGGAAATAATCACCTGAGTAATTAAATATACTTTAGTCCTGTGGTATATACGCTATTTTTTGCACTTGATCCTCAAACGAATGCAAAATAGTTTAAAAGAATACACATTTTGCAATTTTGACAGTAAATTTTATGACAAATATTTATATTGTTACCATAGATACTCTGTAACAAATAGCACGTATTTACTTGACAACGGGAATAATTAATTAAATTCCTTGACAACGGAATTAAATATGAAAAATAATCCCTTTTGATCAAATTAAGAACCTAAGTCCCGAAAAATAAGGACTAAAGAAGAGTTTTAGTCCCGGAAGTGCAAAAATATGCTTTATATATATATATATATATATGAGTATAGTAGCAGTAGTAGTAGTACTAGTATAATAAGTTAAAAGAATTTTTTATATTATTCTACATTTTAGTTATTAAGAAAAGTATGAACACACAAGGCGTACAAGGAAGTCATGTGGTGTCCACGTCAGATTTTTTAAAAATGTTTCACGTTCACGTTTGCGGACACATGACAACAATGAAAACATACGCCGATTCCTACTGTTACTCATTCACAATACGAAATTAGTAGTTATAGTTAATCAGTTGTTAGTTCTGACTACTGTCGTTCACAATTACAAAATTAATGTTGTAGTTAACCTAGTAAAACAAACTAGTTTTAAATTAGCGTCAGAAGTCAGAAATGTCAGTTTGTTCGCTTATAAGTATAATTTCATGTTTGGTTTACTTAAAGTTGCCTTTCATAATAATCCTTTTATATAAATGGCTGGAAGAAGCATTTATAAATATGATACAAAATTGTATTTATAGAAAATAGTGAAATTTTGATATATTTTTTTTTATTTCTTGTGTTAAATCAACTCTAATTTCTTAACGGATAAAGATATCAACTTCCGATTTCCGTTATTGATTGGTTAAGCTAAAATATTAATTTTTCGTCCGAGAGAAAACAGTGCAATTTTAGTATTTTTTTGTTTACTGTGTTTAATCAATAGTTATTTCTCAACGGATTAAAATGTGGGCTTTCGAATTTCTCAAACCGAAAGTAGATATTTTTATTATTTCAAAAGTTACAGCTGTTTTTGCGTCATGAAACAAAGTTATGGAATGATTTCATTACTAGATTAAATACATTACAAATTTAAAAAAAAAACTTTCTAAAGTATCACTATAAGTATATAAAAAGTTGCCATGGTTTCATTTGGAATTGATTAATGTAACAATATTATATGCAAAAATTAGTTCAGTATCTAACTTTTAAACTCTCATGTATTACCAAAAATATTATTTTATACTGAAGTCAGCCATACTCAGTATAAAGCCACTCCATTACATACTTCACTCTTTTCCCAACAAATAGCAAGCAAGTCCTATTTGTGCTTTGTTGATCTTACATTTTGATGAGTATTTTATATTTATAATATTTATTGTCATAAAAATTGCAGATCCAACTATGTAACTTTCAACAAACGGATCCATTTCTAACAGTTATAAGAAAGGTATTGTCGTCAAGTAGAAAAGTTATATATTTTATCTACTCTTTAATGGATATTGGCAACATATCTTCATACTATCATGTGTGGATAGAGATGTCATATCCACACTAGGTGTGGGTATGAAATTCAAGGTCAAATACGTCAAAAAAAATATGAATGCGTGCAAATTATGTTTTTATTATGAAAAAAAACATTAAATCAACTGTTATTTGATAAGTAATTATGTTAAAACGCATGATTTTATTGCTACATAGAAAAGCAAATAAAATTTAGAATTTTTACGTTGGCAACAATTATTCAAATGTCATATGTCAAAAAATAATGGGTAACCCTACTATTAAATAATTTTTGGCATCATATTTAGTGCATTTTATTGCAAAAACTTTAATTCGTTGTTTGATCGTAGAAAAAATAGCCTGTACAACTCGAGTGGATTGCCTTAATCTCACGCGAAAGTTTGCAGGGTTTGCACACTCCCCCTATGGGGTCGTGACTGCAAACTCGTTCTCGTGTGATATAGGCATCACATCCACTCTTGTTGTACCACATACAATTGTTAAATATATTTATTGTTATTTTTTTAATATATAATATTTTAAGCAAAAAGTTAGATTCATGAATAACACAAATAATACAGAAATTATAAAATATTTGTTTTTATAAATTCGTTTACTTAGTTGAACTTTTGTATATGACTGCTGTGATAGAAACACCTGAATGCTCCTAATTACATTACAATTAAAATGGAATGAATCTAAGATCAAGTAATCCATGAGATCAACGTCCTCGATTCTCGTCTGTTCTCAAGAACAAATAATCAAAACAAGTGCGCGGCGAATGTTAGTTCTAATGCTCAGGCGTAACTCTAGCAACAATAACAATAAAACAATTACATGTTGTCACAGAGATGATGATTTTATATGCTTTCACTTAAACATTGTAAATAGCGAACGCGTTGAGCATGGAATAGAGGCACTTGTTACCGCAATTTTATGGTAACGCAATTAGTTGTAGCAGAATGAGAAGGCAATTTTGTTTACAACATTTTTGTAACATTAAAATGTTTCTTAATACAGTAGCAGTAAGTTATGGCCCAACTACTATGAACAAAATTTTATATTATTATCAGGAACCTGGAACTGAACCCGAACCTGAACCATAAACGCGAAAAAGCCATTCTTTTCTTCGAACCTAAACCTGAACCGAAACATTATGTATCTAGGTCAACGAATCGGAATCGTAACCGAACCGTTTAGTTGTAACCCGTAACCCATTTGCAGAATATCGATATCGGTTTCTGTCATTGGCTGTCTCAGCAAGAAGTTGAATTTTAAAAACTTAATAAAATATATTAATTTAATGTTTTATTTACATTTTGTTCCTGACTTGTACAGAGATAGTAATGACATTTACACATGAAACAAAATATCGGTTAAATGGCCACCGTTGCTCTGTTGGCAGAAATGTACTCTTTTGACGAAATTTTGCATTACATTTCGAAGGGTTGCTGGATTTCACGAATAGCGTGTAATTTCTTCTTTGAGTTCCTTAGTTGTCTCAGGGTGGTTCGTATAGCATAGACCTTACTTTTCCAAAAACCCCAGAGAAAATAATCCAAACAAGTTAAATCGCAGTTATGGTCTCCAAAACGAGATATGACACGACCTGGATACTTTGTTTGCAACAATGTCATTGTTTCGCGTGCGGTGTGACAGGTGACGCCATCAGGTTGAAACCACATCTCATTTAAGTCCATCTCGTCCAATTCTTGCATGAAAATTATGCACGCCGAAATAATCACGTAACTTACGAATCGTCACAGTAAAATTTTCTCCATTTTTGAAATGGGTTTTCACTATTAAAAAACGTTCTTCCAAGCTATAACACACTATTTTTGTAAATGTCAATATTTTCATTACACAAATACCAAATATGGCTGACTCAACAATTGACAGACGGAATTGGCGCGCGATTTAAAATTCAACTTCTTGCTGAGACAGCCTATATTACTCAGGTATCTGTTGCGAGCCTTTTTCTACTATAAAATTTGTCTTTACTCCATTATAGGAGTAATTTAAAGGAAACCCATGTTATAAAATATTGTTTTACTAAGAACGATTCAAATTTGTGATATGTGGCTAACGACCTCAATATTAATAAGAAATTGTGCTTGAATTTTGTTGTTTTGTTTTTATTTTTCGTCAAGTAAACAAGTAGTAACGTGTCTTACGTTAATAATATTTATTGTTGAACCAAAATCCGAAAACACCTAAAATAATAAAGGTTTTTAAACCCTTATATTTTAAAACTCTCGAACCTTAACCCACATCTGTACCGATTTTTCTGTTTGAACCGTACCCAAACCTGAACTACAAATAAATATCGCTCCAGGTCCCTGATTATTATGCAAGTGACTCACAACTTGGTGCATATATTTGAATAGGCCTATAATAGTATTCAACTTACTGATCATGAAACAAAAAGATTTTTTTTCTAATTCGTAGATTTAATTGTATATTGAATATCTGATTAACTATGTATGGAATAAAATAAAATTTCAATGGGTGGTATTTAAATACTTTAAAATTAAATTCAAATACAATAATTTTAACTCAAGAATGCCATTTAAAAAATTGTAAACGCTAATATAATTAATCAGTTTGCTATATGTGCATGTGCAATGCTATAATAATTATAATTTTTGCAATCAAAGTAAATTAAAACGAAATAAAAATAAGTCATTTTGTCACTAATTCTTGTGTTATAAATGTAAATCAATTTTGCCACTTGATTTTAATATATGCTACTTGGATTTCATATTTGATACTTGGATTTAATATTTGTAACTCGAATTTAATATTTGCTAAACTCTTACTAAACTGTACTAAATAACAATAGCAACCATTAAATCCAAGTTAAATTTTTATTATTTATTATAGCATGGTGCAAATGACATAAAAAAAGTATGTTTATGCATAGAAATGTCCGCTAAAAATACGTAAAAGCAGTCTAGCAATTTCTAAAATGCTCACGAAGTTTTATAGATAAAGATAAATTTTATAAATTTATTTACCTACATCAGATGAAGAATGCAACTAGGTTTATGCCGAGTTACATTTTCTAATAAATTTCTTAATCATAAGATATAGCATGTAAAAAAATTACTTAAAACACACTTTTTCGTAAATTGTTTATATGGATTCCAAAGATTTTTTTCAGAATTCTAACTGGAAACCTAGATTAATTCTTTCACACACATCTAGTACCTGTTTTTCCTTCAAATTTTTAATATGCAATGAGTAAAGTAGAAACTGCAACACCTCTAAACACGTAATATTTTGTTACGGAGATGAGATCCTTAAGTTTTCATTGTGCAATAACAAGAATAGTAAATTTATGAAATTCCATTTAAACACAGTGACCCAAAACTATTTTATTAAAAAACCTATGGAAACAAAATTTCGAATTAAGGACTATAATCCCATTAAAATATATGCACGCCATGTTTTGAATCACCTGTATAACTTTATTAATAAACGAAGAAAATAGTTGAAAATTTGTATGTTGGGTTGAAAGTGTCGCTTATAATCTCACATGCGCATTCATTCTTTCTTTTGTTGCTGTGTGTGTTTTTTTTTTAAATGTTAGTTGACATTTTACAGTGGCACTATTTAAAAAAAATTCCTATATTATTAACTGGACATTATGTAATAATGGTAATAATAAAACAACATTTCTAGTGCTGATAAGATTTTGATAAAAATCATCGAATGTCAGTGGCATTACTTGAAGCACTATAACATTTTTTGTAGAGCGCTTATGAAATATGAAATTTATTACATTATTATAATTTAAACCTGTTAACTAACTTAAATTAAATATTACAATGTCGATACGGGAAGTTATATGCTGGCCACATCAGATTTTTTAATTAAAGAACGTGAAAATATATAATTTATATTATGTTGTAATAAAATAACATAAACAAAATAAATAGTAATATACTATACTTATTACGAGTGTTATTTTACTACACTTAATTTCAATAACAAATAATTATTACTAATGTTATGATGTACATGTGTTTGTATTTATAAACTTTTACTTTCATGTATAAAAATGTTATACAATAATTTATTTACTATTTCTTGGATCAGTGATCTTCAACTAACTTTCGTTTACCAAATGACGCTTTGAATTTGTCAAACATCTGCTATCTACCAGGACGTCATGTTGTGTATTATTATTTATTATTATATGAGAGGAACGTTTAATTTTATAATTATCACTAAATTTCTAAAACAATAATTGAAAGTTATAACATAAATATTACAAAAGATTAGAAATTAAATAAATTTCCATATCTGCTATAATTATACTCACCACTCACAGATATAATTTTTATTTGCCAGATAAATTGATTTTTTACCTCCCGCCTCATATTCTATAAGGGAGGTATTGTGATGGGTCAAAATTTTCGAGTGTACATAAGTTTTTAGTGGATAAGCATCCAAATTGTATATAGGTACTATAACATTTTAATACAAATCTTAAAAACCCAGTTATTTTTTGGAAGCATTCTCCAAACCGAATAGTAATTTTCTCAAATACATATTTTAATAAATAATTAATTTATCGCAATATTTTTTATTTCAAATGAAAGGATATATTATCTAAAAAAAATTACATTTTATAAATTGTGCTGTCATAGTTCCTACCTACTTTAAGAATTTAAAATTTAGAGTATGTATGAATCTTCAGTATCTTGTTGTCCATGATTGTTTAACATTTGATACTACGAAAAAAAAATTGATTATGGCAGTGGCAGTGACAATATCGTGAAACATCATTTATATCTTTTTCTTCAGTTGGCTTACTGACTAAAATATATTTATAAATTACTATTCGTATAGTAGTAAAAAGAGTTGGGTATGGCGGAAGATCTTGTGCTAACCACATAAGATTTTTTGTATAAACATTCAAAAATTTTCGTAACATTCCCAGTGTTTATACACATCTTCAGCAGTAATTATATAATTTAATATAATATAAACTAATATATTTTAAATAATTCAATGTGATCATTTAGAAACAAAAATACAAGTGAGTTGATAGCTTATAATACTCCACATCCAAGTTTTGTTCAAATTTTAAATTCAGAACAATGACTCAGAATCAAAAATACCAGTGAGTTGACGACTTATACTAATAATACTTCACCTAAGTTTGTATTGTACCTACCTCTTCAGCAGTGATCTGTAGTGTTGCTACAAGTAAGTTTTGTGCCTAATGCCTATGGCACACCGGTCGAGGAGCATCGAGGACCATCGAGTAACTCCTCGATGAAACGATAGAACGCACCCCGTTCTCGACGAAAAATAGGGGCGCCGCTATTTTAATCGAGTTGTTCCTCGATGAAACGAATGTATCTCATTTCAGACGTATCTTTGGATTTGATTTCGCGCAAAACTTTGATGTATTTGTCACCGATGAAATAGAAATCCATCGCGGACGGGTGCGTTCTTTCGTTTCATCGAGGAGTTACTCGATGGTCCTCGATGCTCCTCGACCGGTGTGCCATAGGCATAAAGGTACATACATTGATGCGCAAAATGCAAGTTTAATGTTATTAATTTAGAAACAGAATACCCGTGGCTTGACGGCTAATACTTTAACTCAGTGTATACACATTTTCAGTAGGTAGTGATCTATGAAAGTGCTATACAAATGTTTGAGTCAAAAAGGCACTAAATTTATCTCTAAAGGTGAATAATCCAATTAAATTGAATGTGGTTAATTTAGAAATCATCACATTCTAATCCTAATCGATTTGTATGTTAGATCACTTTCAATATTTCTTGAGAAAGTGACTAGACATGAAACAAGTTCAACTTGACTGGTAAATAATCATGAAATGCCTACAGATATTTTCACTGCTAAGATTTATACGGAAATCGTTCAAGTAAACTAAAATAAATCTGTTTGTGAATCGTATAACTGTATTGATAATAATATCTTCAACACCAGAAAATAAAGATTTAGATTTAGTATATTCTTGGTTCATACACAGGAAAATGCAACACCCAGAATATGCAAATCTAGAAAATACCTGCATAAAAAGAAAAATTAAAATTGAGGATGTGAGACTCAAGAATGTTACGGGGTTCTTCATTTAGTTCAGTCAACCTAATTTGTGTAATAAAAAAAGCAGCGACACAAACCGCACAAAATAACGGTTCAGGTCGCACTATGCTTTATAGGGTTCGATTTTGTTACGGTTTTCATATTTCCTCTTGAAATGAATTGGTTATCGTTTTCAAATAATCGGTTCAAATTCCGGTTTCGGTTCAACAATTTATTAGTAACAAGCAATTACTTTTTAAAAAATCGTTGCAGCTTTGAATTAAAATTATAATAAATTTATAAAAAAAATTAAAAACTTGACAAAACTATAGACAATACAGCAATGTTCATGATAATTTTAACGAAATAAACGTTAATTTTCAATCAATGTTTTAAGTCGTTCCGAACCGGTTCACAACCGTCGGTTCGGCTCCGGTGCTCCGGTTATGGGTTTGCCAAATTATTTTCAAAGGTTTGGTTCGCGGTTCGCTAAAATAGCTGTGGTTCGTTCCGGTTTTCGTTCCTGTTCCGGTTCGGGTCGAATCCCTGAAATAAGAGACAATTTCTAGATTTAAATCTAAAACTAAAATTCTAAATCTGAATTTTCCTGTTAATGAATCTTTGACGCAGGTATTTTATCATACTTATAAATTTTCTTGATTTGCATCTTCTGGTGTTGCATTTTCCTTTATGAATAGACTAACACTCCAAATTAAACTTAAAAGACATGATAAGTATTTGATAAACATAATAATAATAATTTTTATTCTTGAAGACTTCAATGCTCCAATGGACAACAAAATTCTTATTTCGTTTGTATTACAAACTGTACTGAATACTAGCCTGGCGTTAGTAAAACACAAGATTAGATCTTTATTTTAGTGCAAAGAATAGACGAAAATCCTTGAGAATAATAAGTACCTAGTATACCTACTATCCTAATGACACAGTTTTCATTTGCACTTTTTAAGTTTCCAAATTCTTAATAAAATAATGAGTAGTGTTATATGAGAATCCGGGAGTTGAGGTCTAGTAACCAGTACTTAATATATCTATACCATATGTAGTACTAATATGTGAAGCAGCTACACCCAAATAAGGTATAAGTTAAGAATAAACAATATTATTAATTTGATTGTAAACTGTGAAAAGTATCTTTAGTTTTATCCTTAAAATTGAAGTAAAAATTGAAATTTTCGAAATAACTAAGATATTTTTAAATATTTTAAGGATGCTCCCTCCTTGCTCTATGCCACTTTTTTTCTTCAATTTTTTTATGTTAATGGCTAAACATGACCTAATTTGTAAACAACAATAAATAATTATTTAATTGGAACAATCATGTTTTGTATAAACTAAACTACTTATTTGACTTGGCAGTGTTCTGTGATGCAGCCACACCCTAGTCAAGTAAAACATGACAGCTATTTTCACTTTTCTGATTAATTACAAAATTTCTAGGCTATGTTTTGTACATAGTACTAATTACTAAACATACTTAAGTGTCCTTTTTATTACTTTACTTACTAAAAGTAAACTTGTACTCGTATACTCGTTGGTCGTTGGGATGTAAATTTTTATGATGTCTTTAACACACATAAAGTTTTTCGGGAGAAATTTTGCTCGATATTTATACGGAGAGAAAATTGCTATTAACTTTTTAGTAACTTTAACAAACATTAGGGAGTTAACGTTTATGTTTATGGTATTTTGGGTGTGCCAAATTGTACTTTCTACGGAGGAGCAAATTATTTTATTTTCTACGAAACACTTTTCTGATAACTCAGGTTCGAATGCAGTCAGGTATACAAATTCCACATTCCACTATAGGCTATATAATTGAAGAAGAGATAAAAACATGGGACACGTATTTTATATTTTGACAAAATAGAGGTATTTATTAACAAGCCCAAAAAAATTAATGAAAATTTAATATTTGATATTTGATGTAGAATGTTTCCATTTGCCCTATACAAAATAATGCGTCACAGAAAAAAAATTACGTTTCAATTTACTCAAAAACATATAATTTATTTTAAATAAAATTTATATTTTTACTTCTATAACATATTTTTCACCTCACATTAGGTAAGTACATTATGATATAAATCTCATGTTTGGCCTCCTAAACATAACAATCACGCAACGTTAACGTCTATGGTAGTTGCGATTTAACACATGCCATGATTTTACCACATCACATGCAGTAAAAAATCTGATGTGGCCAGCACACAACCTCCCGCCATATCTAGACTTATAAATGTATAGGTACGTACAATCCGGTATCATTTAAAATATACAAATAAAAATCTATTCAATATTCAAACACAGAAATTTGCATCACCTGAATCAAAAGATTCATTCACAGGAAAACTCTTCTGTGTTGAAGCCATCCTCCGTTCAATTAGTACATTTAATATCTTATGACTTGGCGTTAGTATGCCAACTTGTCACCCGTCTAACCTGTAAATATTTTTTACACAGAAACAAAAATCAGCCAATCATGGATTACAAGATTTAAACGTTTATTTGATAAATTTACTTTTTAAATTTTACTACAGTTTTTTAATGTTACCAGGTAAAGACAATTTTTTTATAATGTAAGTTGCAAGTAACTTTTCCTCTTATTCTTATTACAAATAAATACTATATTATTTATCGAAATTTTGGACAATTTATCTTTTCAATCTTCAAAAAATATCACTTCCGGTGAAGATATTTGTACCAAAATCTAATGAGCTCTTCCAATTTGTATACAAATGTAAAATATCAACATTTTTGGGTAATTCGTATTTGAGTTATCCGATCTCCAGAAAGCCGGCCCTTACCACACACATACATACAGACATCATCGTGAAAATATCAAAACTGAGTTGTATACCCTAATTCGTGCTCATCCACAAAAAACTCACTATCCGATTTTTTGCGCGATCTCAATACCTTCCTTTACAGGTATGGCGGAAGGTAAAAAGCAGAGAATTTTTTAGTTTTAAAAATTATTTAAAAAAGTTGTTTTGTAATAAAACGAAAACCTACAAAAACGCTAGTTTACACAATTTATTAGTCAATAGAGTTTGAAATAAATGAAACAGATTAATTTAAAATTTGACGTTTGCTGGCGCCATCTCTTACCCTTAGCAGTTTGTTGTTCCAAGGCTAATTTACAGAAGGCAATTTAATACAAAAGTCAAATGCAGAACCTCATAGAAAATACGATATTTTAAATAAATAGGTATGATGATGGAATAGCATCCAAAATTGTAAATAATTACTCGAAGATTACATGCGACGTTTCGATTTATTTGAAATCTAATTGAATAAATAGGTATGTCGGCCAAAAAATATAATACATACTGCGTGTGTTAGGTATTTGTAAATCGGTTTATTATAAAACCTACTTCACTTATAATGTAAATAACTATTTTGTGTGTATGTAGTATGTAGATAGTATCTATTACGTTACGCAGAATTTCCGGTATAGCAACAGCAACGCGTATCAATTGTTACAAAAATACTTCAAATTCTCAGCATGCAATAGTTTCAAAAGTGATCACTTTCTATATTATCAGTTATTTTTCTCATAATTTCAACATATGAAACATTACATTATTATTATTAAAATTATTTACATAATTATTTGCAACATATTTGTTCTACTTTTAAAAATAAATAAATCATTATTTGAAACAATATCAACAGGACAAAAACATGTTAATACGTCGCTATAGCAACGGATACACAGGAAACATTTTTTTACAATACAATAGATGTATCCGGTTCAAAAGAAATTAACTATAAATTCATTTGCGTCCCCATAATTTCAATATTATAATTTATAATCTACAATGCGATTCGTGCTGCATTGCCGTATATTTTACGCAATTTTTCGGGAGACGTCAAAAAAGTAAATTTTTGTTCACATTTTCTCTTATATCTTTAAATCTAAGTAGTGAATCGTAATAATGATATTTTGCATGCTCTACAAATATAGGGCATAATATAAAAAGATATTTAAAAAACTGTAATGTCTCCTTCATAACTTTTATCGGTGACTAATAGCGGGCTGCTCCATATGATAATTTGAATTTAATTTGAATTTCTCGAAATCTGTAAGAGATAAAAAAATGAGGACTGCTGTGAATTCCTCGTTAAAAAGAGCCTATACAACGTGCAAATTAGAAGCGTCTATGAATAAGCCAAAAACTAAATCGGCAAAAATTAAAGTTTTCGCTTTATCAAGTTACCTATGCATTTTTTCGGAAAAACAAATACATCACTAAAATAGTCTCTTAATATAGCAACCGACCTCGTATCTCAATGGTGGCGCTCGCCTGTATATAAAATATATAAAATAAATGTGATACAGAAACTACAAAATAAGGCAATGCGGTCTATATTAAATTATAGTATAGCAGGATAAGTGACATGTTAAATTGCTTACAATGGCTTGACATTGAAAAATATATTAACTTTAATGCGCTGATTTTCATGTATAAAATTACTAATGAACTTGTACCACAATATTTATGTGAAACTGTAATGTATAATAAAGCATCCATAGTTATCATACAAGAATTAAAGACTGTATACATGTAGATAACTTAAAAAGAAAATAGTATATTACACAACGAACTAAGAAAGTAAGTCATTTCATTACGAGTGCGAATGTTGATGAGCGAGGCGCACGCCGAGCTCAGAAATCACACGAGTAATGAAATTTACTTTCTTGCAAGTTTTGTACACTATTTTTCTCACGATCACCAAAAATAACAGAAATTATATTTTATTTGTTGTTATGATGAACAAATTTATCAAAATCAATAATATTATAAATATTCACTAGCGTTCTAAGCATAGAGTTCTAAGCGATCTTACGTGTAACCTAAAATCTAACTATCACTGTCAATCGACATAAACGAATTCAGTATTCAGTTCACAAAGTTACCAACCGTTCTTTTAATAATAAATTATTACATAAAAATGTGAATTTAATGTACTTACTATAGTTATTATATAAAATAGATTTTAATTCGCAATATATTATTTATATTTATTTTTACTCTTTTATCAAAGTTCTTGCTTTTTACCTTAAATACACTCAAATTATCATCAGTTGGCAACGCTGCTGTGCGTTATGCTAACACACTAGTGTATTAGGGCTTATCTGACACATGAACAGTATTATCAATTTTCGTACACACCTTATCGTGTGGAATATATAAGTTTCTTATGTGGTCGTGAGAAAACAATATTTCAAACTTGTATTATAATTAAGCTACCTAATGAAATTAAAAATAATTGTACCTACTAATCTAAAAAGTTTTAAAAGAAAGCTCAAAACGTATTTGTTGGCTAATGTACACTAAATTTATTATTATTATTATTCACATTTTGGTGTAGTTAATTTGATAATATTGTATTAATATGTATTTTCTTTTCTTGTATTTTATATTAGCTTCTGCTAAATAAAGATTTATTATTATTAAAATATCAGTCCAAAATTCCAACGCGTTTTTAAGTTATCCGACATTTAGAGAGACCCACAGATCGACTATTTTTGAAACCATAATATTTGGATTCAATTAGGTCTAAAACATGGAGATTCATCAAAATCTCGAACTGTCAAAAAAAATTACAATAATTAATAGTTCTATTACATACGTCGGGAATGTAAAAAAATGTATACTTGACAGAATTCAAACCTAAATTGTCACATACGATAACACACTCCACTATTCTGTCCGTAAATAACAACACGTATTGTTAAACAAATGAGCATCAGGTAGTACACTGAGGTATTTGTTTACTGTTAGTTTAGTTGTACGTTAGTGTTGCGTACTAAATAATATAGTAGCTGCTGTGTTTTCATCAACTTATCAAGTCATGCAAATATGTTTTATTCACAGGTTACTGTGAGGGTCCCCATCTAAATTTATTATATAAGCCTTGATAGACTTAACTACCCATAATTACCACACACAGAGTGTTTCAAAATTAATGGCACTTTTAAATATGGGTAATTTAGTACAATTAATGTTGATCTGTATACTTGAATGGGTCAGATAAAGATAGATATACTAAGGGTCGAACTATTGACCTCATAATTGGCCTGTGACACTCATACGTCATTTGTTTCTTTATGAGATGAGTGTGTTACACCAGGCACTTGTTTTTGTGCAGTGTATTTGTTTTTTTCTTTTAGTAAAAAACTTTAATGAAATCACTTAAAATATACGTGGGAAAAATTTATCATAAGTTATAATATAAGTGCCATGAATTTATTGGTGAAATTACGAGTAGTTGTTGGGTAGTAAGGGACAAACGAGTGTCAAAATTGACATTTAAATCACGACAGCGAAGCTGGAGTGATTTAAGCCGAAAAAAATACCAATCAAAATGCAGAATATTTAATTTTACAGCCAATCAAAATCAGTAAAATGATTATTTTGTACTAGTAAGGTTGTGTGTCGACTATTCACCACGAGTACTTTTAGGTGACTATTTAACAAATTAAAAATTTTATTATAGGTACTCTTTATTTCCATTTTTAAGGCGGAAATGTAGCTGTATGAGAAAGAGGTAAAACAGTGCTCTACGGTTTGTATAATATTGAATATAATACTAACGTAAGATCATTGAAATTTTGTTACGACAATATTTAATATTCATTCTACAGTGCGACGCATCTATTTTTCCAAATTTTTTCATAGTATTGTTTTAAAAAAATGTCGAATAAAGAGAAAAATACTACTTTTACATGTTTAATTTAGGGCATTTTAAATACAAAATCTATTAAAATTCATGCGCCGCACTGTAGGTAACATGTTATACAGTATATAAATAACGCGTTTGATTATTTCTTTTGTCTTATAAATACAATATCATACAAATACGATGCCACTTTTAGAGCGCGTTCGCTATTGCTGCCTTTGTTCGACACACTAATTCTGTATACAGGGTGTCTCTGTACTTCGGGAAAAAAATTAAAGGGTATATACTATAAGACGTACTGATCATGGAACAAAAAGAATTTTTTTAAAATTCGCAAAATAATTTGCATGGTATTTAAAGGAAACATTTTGTTAGCCACTGGTTGATAGCTATTTTTAATGATTTTATTTAAATCTACTAATAATACAAGTAGTAATTGTTTACACAACGCCAAATAAATGTCTGATGTTGTGTAATTAAAAATTATGTTTCTTTTAATAAAGTACGCTGTTTCAGTGGTTCTAAAAATGTTCATTTCAAGTAAACCACCCTTAATTTTGCGAATTAAAAAAAAAATACTTTTTTTCCATGATCAGTACGTCTTACAGTATATACCCTTTAATTTTTTCCCCGAAGTACAGAGACACCTTTATATCTCTCATTTTTCTTGACGAAATCGTGGACAGCTACATTCCGGCCTTAAATTTCTATCTCCGGTTTTTCTTTATCGTGAATACTATTCGTACTTCGTAGTCATAATTAAGTAGATTATTTTTATGGTTTTAGTATATATTATACACTCTAATGTACTACCTTGTGTTGTGCTTGCGGATATTACTTACTCGTGCTGCACACTCGTAATATTCATATCAAAGCACAAGAAACATTCGTAATACTACCAGAAAAATAATCGACATAACTATGACTACTTATGGTATTAAAAGTGATTATATGACGAATGTCAAAATAATAAGTTTAAATGTCCAAATTTTCAATATCAACTAAGGGTAACCACGGATATACTGCGGTTTTATCAAATTATAGTCGACAGAATAATACCACAAACCACAAGAGGTTTAGGTTTTATCCATCGACATTACAAAGTCTAGACACAGTATGCGCGCCAAAATGTAGCATGGAGATGAAGTCAACATCATAATATAGATCAAGGTGCTCGATGGGGGGGGGGGGGGGGGGGGGTTCAGTTGGTTCAGTTGCCTCCACTCATGGTTGCGGATTGTATAAGATATGTTTTGTTAAGTGACTTTTAAATAATACCTACTAAAATTGATGAAAATGTTATAATCATACGTGCTCTTTCTTTTATTATTTAATATTATTTACAAATTGCTTCTATTATTTATATTACTTAAGATAAATGCATCAAAAATCTAAAATCCTAAACGTCAGTTTGACAGATGTAGCGTATTCAACAGTCATTTGTTGAACGTTTATTGTATCATTTGCTAAGAAGTGTGTAAAATAGGCAACGTGTAATGATCCATGGAGGAAACTTGTACCTCCCCCGCCAGCACATGATGGCTTCAAGAAATTTAGAGTATACTTTGTCTAGAGTATATAATATGGTCGAAGGTTTTATCGGAGAGAATTTTATTTACAAAAACGTGATTGTATGGTAACAACTGACGAGGATAATTTGACATGAAAAAATCGCGATACCGCAGGTGGAGCGATTTTGTCTAGTCAAATTGCTCGAGTCGTTTTACCTTGCTCTACCTGAATGCAACCACGTTTGAGTGAAGATAAAAAAGTTTGGCCAGATAAAACCTAAACCTTGAGTGGTATTTGGTAAGATACCTTATTTACTGAATGTAGTTCATTTATTACAATTAGACATATTTCAGAATTGCATGCAAATAAATATTAATTAAATGTACATTTATTAAATTCAATTTTCATAGACAGTTCTACTGGAACTGGAAGACTGCTGCACTAACCACTGCAGATTTTATTGTTGGTGCTGATGCACTTTCAAAACGGTTTTATAATTTCAAAATTCTGAAGTTTGTTTACAAAAATTTTTACCGTTACCATACGCCAACCCTGTAGCGTACGGCTCAAACCGAAAGTTTACAATAATTTATTGTTGACGTGTAAAAACGAATCAAATTTTATTATAAATCCCAATAGGCTCATCAACCATAATCAAATTATGGCAATTTTGTATTAAAAATAGTAATTAAATACTAAATAATTATGATTAGTAAATGAAAAATTATTAAAAATTTATTTAGCTCAGATATAAGGTTTATAAAATTCATGACGTCATCTGTATAAGCTTTGAAATGAAGCTTTTCATTGGCTAAACATTGTTTTCCCGCTGTCCGACATCCAATCAGAAAGGCAACTTAATGGATACAAATTTATTTAAAACTGTCAGTTTTGTAGGTTGGAGTTATGTTTTCGTATGTAAATATAATTATAATATAGGTATACTTACAAATTGTCATTTTATGTAAATTTATTATAAACTTCCTAATCATGCAGAACAAAGTTTCAAACTGATGATATTAATACAAAAACACAAGCTCATCAGCGCAAATGTCAAAATGTTTGAGTATGTAGGATTCAAAATTAATTTTTATTTTCATGTTGAAGATAATTATTGAATAACTTGTAGATTTAATATACCTATATTTATATTTTAACAAATATAAAATGGTGTAAATACAATACGCATTAAAATAAGGAAGTGTCTAACGCCACACAGCGTGAACTTAGCGTGAACGTAGCGTGAACCTAGCGTGAACGTAGCGTGAACCTAGCGTGAACGTAAGAAAAATTGGTTTAACGCATGTTTGAACAACCTAGCGTGAACCTAGCGTGAACGATTTCAAGAAGGGTTTTGTTAGCATAGATTAGTTTATGTCAAAAAAACGGATTTCTGTTGGATTCAAGTAGGGTTTTGTTAGCATAGATTAGTTTATGTCAAGAAAACAGAGTTCTGTTGGACTCAAGAAGGGTTTTGTAACACGTTAAAACATAGTTTATCTTATATATTTAACAAGTTTATGCTATAATACATGAAATCTTAAGTGTTTGCAATGGTTAATGCTTATTCTATTATGTTTTAATTTTGACACAAACGGCGCCTCATATTTCTAAATCCTTTGAAGGTTCAATGAAACTAGATCACTAGCGCACCTATCGTGAGAAATATTGCGCTAAGGGTTCCATGTGCTTTTGACCTGTGAAGATCATCATAGGCTGGTCAGTTTTGGACCGTGTATTTTCTGCAGTCGCATGTTTGCAATATCCTTTTCCACAGGTCCGTGAAGTTGGCACCAAAAGTATGGGTGCAAATTCTGAAATTTTGCAAATATTTTGCGCCCTATTTGCGCTCTAAAAATTTTAATCTTATCTTCATTATTATAAGAGTTATAAACAATTGAATGCTCTTGGTGCAAACTTGACGCTAGCACCAAAAGTTGTCAAAATTGAAAATTTTTTAATGCAAATATTTTGCGCATATTTGCACCCTAAACATTTTAATCCTATCTTTATTATTATAGGAGTTATAAACAATTGAATGCTCGTGGTGCCAACCTCACGCTAGCACCAAAAGATTTCAGAATTATAAATATACACTTAAGTGTACCTACCCTGGAAATTTAAACATCAATAAATTTATAAATTTGCAACATTGTACCCATAGTTTATTATAATGTAAAAGATAATTATTGTAAACCTTGCGAATTTGACGGCAAATGTACAGCTAATTTAAGGCTCGGGTATAGCTACTATAAAAGTGTCGTTCGTACTTTACTAATAACTTAATTCAGGTGCACTTTAGAGAAAAAATTTATTTACAAAAAATGTCTATAATTTTATGCTTAACATCGGATTGATTCAAAAATTTCAAAATTCTCAAAACAACAAATTTCAAAATTTGATATTTTTTTAAATTAGAAATTGGGAATAGTTTTTGAAAAAAAATATATAGACAATCCGATGTTAAGATACTAATGTAGATAATGTGTAATTTTTTTGAAAAAGATATTTCAATCGTAGCATGAGTTATTAGTAAAGTACGATTTTTGATGTTTTTCTAGACTTTCCATTATTCAAAACAAGTGCGAAAAGTCAAAAAAGACAATACATATATTTAGTATACTGTAACCAAAATTTGGTTCATAAAGCACTCGAAATGCACGAGTAATTAATTTAATAAGGAACTACTACACACTACACGCTAACTAACTATACTAGCACCTTAAATAAAACATCTAATTTAGGTAACCATTTGTTAAACTAAAGGATGTAGTGATATGCACTTGGATAATATCCCTGCTTTCACAAAGTTATACGATGCAACATATTTACTATGGGGTGCTATTCATTTTCAAGATAGTTCATGCTAAAATATAACAGCTGTAGGTCACTTATTGTAGAAGGTTAGACGCAATTTGGGAAAAATATGATGATTTTCAAGTAGAATTCAAACATACAAAAAAATGAACAGTTATCAATTCTTATGTATTAATTTAAACATTACATTATGATAAACTATGGGTACAATGTTGCAAATGTATAAATTTTTTCTTGTTTAAATTTCCAGGGTACACTTAAGTGTATATTTATAATTCTGAGATCTTTTCGTGCTAGCGTGTCGTTGACACCACGAGCATTCAATTGTTTATAACTCCTATAATAATAAAGATAGGATTAAAACTTTTAGGGTGCAAATATGCGCAAATTGGGCGCAAAATATTTGCATTAAAAAATTTTCAATTCTAACAACTTTTGGTGCTAGCGTGAAGTTGGCACAATGAGCATTCAATTGTTTATAACTCTTATAATAATAAAGATAAGATTTTTAGGGCGCAAAATATTTGCAAAATTTCAGAATTTGCGCCCATAATTTTGGTGCCAACTTCACGGACCTCTTTTCCATCTTTGCAGTTACAATCTGTCTGTATCCAAAATTACACTTGCTGTATTTATTTATTTTAAACTAATATTAATATTATGAATTCAAATTGCACTTAAATAAATACTTTATTCAATAATACAACGACGAACCAAACTGTCGTCACAATTTGAGGTGGTTTTAAACAGAGCGACTAAAAACATATTTTCATTTGTATTTAGCACTTTAAAAAGGTCAAAAATATATATTTTTCCGCAATAGTGGGGGAAATAGACATTTTGTAACTTAAATGAGTGCGTGATATAGCCAATTCTGGCACTTGTGCGAGAAATTTAAATATTTATTTTATTTAATTATTGTGTCAGTAAGCAACCGCCGTGATATTTAAAAATTAAAGATAAACTATGCAAAGACACTCAAGTAATTACATACAAACTGTTAAAATATGAATTTATTTTTAATACAATGTTTTTTAAGACGATTGCAGAAAAAATTCTGTTTGTAACACATGCAGAAAACGTGATTCTGAAACTTCATGCAAATTCCGAAACTCGCTGCGCCCGTGTCGGAGAACTTGTATTCGTTTCAGAATCACTCATTTCCCACACTTGTTACAAAATTATTATTTACGAACCAAATGCGGGAAGATTTTTATCACATGAGTGGATTTTTGAAACACGAGCGAAGCGAGGGTTTCATTTACGCGAATGCTGGGATGGTGTCTTCCCGCAAGAGGTTTGTACAATGTTTTTTGTAACGAATAAAACTATAATTAAATACATTCAAGTTGTAGTTTGTTGTAGTCTGATCATTTCTGAGCTTACGATGTTTTTCCTACTCACGGGAAACTACCGACAGATGGCGCGCTATTTGCACATATTTATTTCAAAATTTTTATGATGTTTAAAAATCGTGGGAAGTAACATTCATTAAAATAAATTTTGTTATTTTGAAGATGATTTTATTGTAGAATGCTCAAGAAAGTCAGTGTTCTTTGCATTTTTCCCGAGGGGTAAATCACCCAGTCAAATTTTGTACACCTGACTGTACAATCTATACAATCAGACGATTGTAAGCGATTTTCAGTGACTGCTTGATTTTGTACAATCAACATGTGACTTTGAGGACTGTATTATTTTGTTCACTGATTGTAAGATTATAAATGCAATATTTGGTGATTGTAGTGATTGTATGATTAAAAATAGAGATTGTATGTTGATTGCAAGGATTGTTAGCTACAATGAAAACAATTAAATATTAAATTAAATTAGTGTTTATTCACAAACTACAAAAAATACATAAAATAATATAAGTAAATTTAATTAATTACTTAATTTAAATTTTGTTTCAGTTTTTTATATTTATTCCTAATATTTAATAAACCATTTCTTTTCAATTTAAATGGTTCATTGCCAATTAAACATATTGGTCCATGAAAAACATAGTTTTTTGAAACTGTCTGAATATCGTCAGATCTTCGACCATATATAACCTAGACAAAGTATACTCTTGAAGCCATCATATGCAGGCGGGGAAGGGAAAAGTTTCCCCCATATGGATCATAGCACGTTGACTACTTTACACACTTCTTAGCAAATTATACAATAAACGTTCAACAAATGACTGTTGAATACGCTACATCTGTCAAACTGACGTTTACAATTCTAGATTTTAGATGCATTTATCTTAAGAAATATAAATAATAGAAACAATTTGTAAATTATATTAAGTAATAACAGAAGGAGCACGTATGTATGTAACATTTTCATCAATTTTAATAGATATGATTTAAAAGCCATTTATCAAAACTTATATCTTATGCAACCCGCAATAAGATTCATGGGGGGAACTCAACCCCTCCCGCACACCCCTTGTCTATATACGATGTTGGCTTCATATCCATGTAAGGTCGTTGCGTCAGACTTTGGCCGGGTGAGTATATAACACTCGAAAGTACTGATGTTGCCTTGTATTTTTATTGCTTTGTACATGCGCGGTATTGTATGAACACTGGAAAGTATTTGCGGCGTATTTTATTTACACCTCCTTTGAAATGTACTTTTCTCGAAAGAATTGTAAAAAAATTTGTAGAATAAGTTGTCAGTGGCACTGAAACAATGGTTTTCACAACCATATGTTTTTAGGTTAGCCTGCGGCGCATTTAAAAAAATAACTCGAGGACTGCGCGCTCCGCGCTCCAACTTGCGCTGCGCGCGCCTTTGGGACTACAGTGAGCCGTTAGTCGGGGACAAGGTCCAACTGGGATAGTGACGAACGAACGAGTAACATTGTTTCAGTACCGCTGGCATGCATCTTGCTGAAGTTAGGAATTAACGCATGCACAACGAGTTGGACAGCATACTGCATTATTTGAGCCCAAGATGCAAAAGATGTCAACTGTACTGTCACTGTCATAAATAATATCGAGAAAAGTACATTTCGGTGTTTGCACAAGGAGGTGTAAATAAAATACGCCGTAAATACTTTCCAGTGTTCATACAAAACCGCGAATGTACAAAGCAACGAAAGTACAAGACAACGTCGAGTGTTGTACGTTGTCCCCTTTGGCCAAACATATTCATCTAAATAATTTTTTTTAAACTTAATTGTCACCGTACTTTTACTTACATTTATTCAAGCTTGGTATACACTTATTACTTCACTTTTTACTTTATCTATTGAATATACAACAAAATAATGCATTTTTTTTTCGGTAGTTACATACAAACCGATAAAAACCAACTAAAAATGTGCTTCAATGCAGCTAATTGCAGTGATTGTTGAAAAGACTGTTGAGATTGGAAGTGTGACTGTAGTGACTGTAAGTGTGATTGTAGGGACTGTAAGCTTGATTGTAGAGACTGTAGAGTGATTGTTCGGATTGTAGGATGATTGCTGATGTTTGTAAAAGTAATGGTTGATTTTAAACTGAATGTATGGACTGTACAGAGATTGCATATGACTGTCTATGTGACTTTATACGATTTGTACACCGATTGCAAGAGTTAGTTACCCCTCGATTTTTCCTGATTGACTACACTGGGAAATTGACAATTGCGTGCTCCATATGCCATTTGCTAGGTTATGAGTACAAAAATAACTATTTCTGGATACTAATCCATATCGGGAGAAATTCGGAAAGAAAATCGCATTACTACTTATTTAAAAAAAAAACGTTTATAAATGTCTACAGAAATATTTCCGGAAATGTAGACTAGACAATCAACAAATTCGATTTTCTTTGAAATACAGATAATAAAATACCTTTTAAGGTAAACTTGAAATACCTACTTACATCTTATCTTAAAGTACAATCAAATAATTGTGATAATGGGAAAGATACAATTACATTCCTTTCATATAGCATCATACATATCCATCATTCTCTTCACCGAATTCCAATATCAAAATGTATGTAATATTATATCGTGTGTGCGGTTACCAGCCGTCAACTCGCTCATGATTGTTAGTTTGGTACACAACATAAACGGTTTTTATGTCGCTGAAATATGCACCTGATTGAATTCAAACATGAAAATCAATTTTCAGCAAATCAGTTTGCAAAATTCACTCGACCGTTTAACTAAACCACTACAGCGCGCGGATGACGTCACACACTGGGGCAGAGCATAGCAGCTGTTGTTATAGGAGTCGCGCGATCTTTATGGTTGAAAAGGTGTATTAAGCCCTGTTCACACAAGGATACTTCGAAGATTTTATCAAGATTCTGAATCTTCGAAAAAAGTAAATTCACGGTTTTGTAGCAATCAATAAATTATAAATTATTCTTTTCCAAGACTCATTGAAGATTCAATTAGCGGCGACGCAATTTAACAGATAATTCTCACTAGAATTATTTTTCCCCAGATTTAGAATCTTGAATTCTTCAAAAAATATCAAATCTTTCAAAAATAAATAAAATAATATCTTCAAATATAATACAGGTGATTCTCAACTTTCTGCATATATTTAAATGGCATTTATAGTGCTGAATTTACTTACGGAACTGAAAGAATTTTCCCAAAATTTCGCAATTTAAATTTTCGGGTTTTTAAAATCAAACAATGAGTTTTTTTAGTTTTCTTAGTAAATATTATGCAGAACGGAAAGCATGTATGTCATTATTCATAAAAAAACTGCGAGATATAAACATACCTGATAAATAATGTTTTATCTGCAACTTAATATCTTTGAAATACAAGATTTACTGGTGGTATATAGTTTGTCCGCGATGTGGTGACCGGTACGTCATTAGTTTCTGAACTAATAATAAACAGGCATTATGTATATGTATATCTCTCTTTGTCACATGCATGCTTGTTCATTCGTTGGTTAATGTTACGCCTGTCTAATATGTTTATCTCTTTTCCACTAGTATACTTAAAAAGAGAACGATACATTTACGTTAAGAGAAACGTCAAACACTGATTATCGTTTCAGGTTATGTTTTGTAGAAATTTTAGAATATTCACAACCTTGTACAACGAACAGAAACTACAAATAATAATAATAACTATACTCACAGCAGAAAAAATAACACAACCGTAAACTACTAAATACTAATAAAACCTTAAATAGAAAATTACAAATGTCAAAAAATACCAGTTAATCTAAAACAATGGTTGTCGTTATTAAATATGAAACAAACCCATTGCCATCAGAATTCAATTTTTAGGTAATTTATAATGATAATAGCATGACAAATTATTACTATTTAATTTTTTTATTACATAATTCTTAATTTAAAGTTTATATTTACTTATAGTTCTTGTTCATCATGAATGACTGGTTGAGAACCTGTATGACGTCAATTAATTTTCTGCCACCTAAAAAATTTAACCCAGACGAATATGTTTGATGACGTACCGGTCACCACATCGCGGACAGACTATATTCACTGATGTACGCAGTGAATTACTATACGCGTGCGCGCCGTCTGTATCGGTTCGGCCTAGTTCGTGACGTCACAGCGAGAGGCAGGCCCGCTGTGCAAGCCCTGTAGTATTTAGGAGGCAATGGTTTCAGTTTAACCGTCAGATATTGGGCAATTTCTCGTTGTAATTTTGAACGTAACAACATAGGAAAATTTTCTAACAAGTTGTCTCTCTACTAGCCTAGCAGTATGTGATTAAGCTAATTAGAAGAATAGTAATTATACTAAAGTTTATAGCTGTAATAAAAAAGTAAAGAAAATGTTTGTTATTTTTCTACTAATAATATTTGAGTGTTTAATGTTTTCCTTGAATCATTCAGGTACACATTCCAGTTTAACTAACAATAAACAACGGAAACAATATTTGTAATGTATCAACTATAGTAATCTAGAGTGAGTTGAGTTGACGACTCGAAACTAAGCAAAGCCACAAATCACTCAATAATAAATTTAAAACGATTGTCAATTATTGTGTTTTTCTCTAACTAACAAAGCAATATGATCGACATATTGTGTAGTTTTAATTTTAAACAAGATTTGTATTTACAACATTGTTTTTCATATATCAATAGTAGACCCTGCCAACAACTTACCCAAGTCGGGTAAAATGCGTGATGGATGTGTAGTAGATAAATATTTCCTCACGGTTACTCTCAGTATAAGTGAAAGTGCCCCACAGATAATATCTTTTAAATTTCCCACGTATTTAACTATAATTACACAAGTGTTATCAGGTGTGATAACACTTATCGTTAAATTTAAATCCGGCGTTGGAGATTAAGTACACATTAATTAGTGTCACATAGTTTTTAAGTCATCATCACTGGAATCACATGTGCTATATTATAGTGCGTTTAAAATAAACAATGTGTGTTAGTTGTAGTGTAAATATGAGAATAGTGGTGTGCCTTAGAATGTAATACGTAACCAGAGTAGGCTGTTTTAAGCAATTGTTTTAATATAAAAAGTAAATTTGTGTTTTTTATTCATTTATTTTTGTTACTATTTACCTTTAGATTCATACAAAATAACACTAGCATCATATTAAAAATAATATAATAGTTTTGTGTTTCGTTATATTTTGTAGGATTACTAAAGCGTCAATTGTTTCTTATGGCCCTGTTCACATAAGGATTCTTAGTCTTAGTCTTTGAATCCTTCAGTGTTTTGAGAAAAATAATCTTGCTGATTTTTGCCTGTCTAATAGCGGCGCCGCTAAAGTGAATCTTCATAAGTCTTGGATAAGAAGAATTTCTAATTCATTGATAAGTTCAAAATAGTGCATTTTTTTCAAGATTCAGAAGCATGAAAGAATCTACAATGTATCCTTATGTGAACAGGACTTACATATATTGAGGGCCTAACGATAGTCACTTTGTTTTTCATTCTAAGCATTAAATAATAAATAATGTAATTTGTTTTTTAAACTAAAGGGCACAAAAATGTAAAACTGCACCGATTTTCAATTGTTTTTCATATTAAGAGCTCAAATTAACTGTTCTTTAAACTGAAATGCCTGAAAGTGTAAAATTGAGACGATTGTCAGTTGTTTTTTACACAAGGGACAAAAAATGTATTTGCTTCTTAGAATCTAGGATTATAGCCTGCATGAACTGTACTGTTCAAAGAATCTTTTTATCTTAATTACAAGTAATTGTTTCTAAATTAATCAATATTGACGCACATTTTATAAAACAACTCTTTGAACATACCGATTTTTATCAATGACAAACAAAAATATCATATTGTAAAAAATATAATGACATGTTTTTTCAATATTTCAGAATTTGACAAAACCTGATAGATTTACAAAGACTGTAGAGGAACTTAAATCAAGACTGGGCTGCAAAGACTTAGGTAGGTAAGACACAAATAATTTTGTTTCCAATTACTTCTCTCACAAATAATAATATTGAAGTTTAAATGATTTAAATAAAAAATCATATTTACAATTGTTTTTCATAAGGATTGTCAATTTTTTTGTATAAGGGGGTTTAATAAAGATTCAAGGGATTGTCAATTATTGTTTATTAATTTTTTTTTTTTCAAATTGAAGGCGGTACAAAATTTTAAATAGCGACTGTCAATTATTTTAAAAACTAATGACTTGAAGATTGTCAATTGCTTATTTTTTCTTTACTAAAGGACTGCATAATAAAATGGATGCGATAGTCAATTGTTTTAAAATGAAGGGCTCACAACTATAGAATAGGCAGGAGAATAGGATACTGGCGGTACTGAAGTAGTTATTTACATTAGAAAGTGCGGTAGGGTTAATTTTACAAGGCGAGGTTCTATATTGAAGTTCGACGCGAAGCGGAGTGCTTTAATACAACTGAGCGATGTACAAATACCTCACGCACACATTGTATTATATTTATTTAAAATATCTTATTTTCTATGAGGTGAGATGCATTTGTCATTTGCACTAAAATTTCCTTCTATCAAGTATAGCCTCTTTTAGAACAACTGCTAAGCGATGTCGCACCAGTACGTGTCACATTTAAAACTAATCTATTTTATAATATTTTAGACTCTATTGAACAATAAATTGTGTAAAGTAGCGTTTTTATAGGTTCTCTTTTTTATTACAAACCAATTTTTAACGGCCTATTTACCGCATTGATGCGGAAAGTCATGGCATATGTGTAAAATCGCAACTACCATAGACATCAACGATGTGTGATTGTTATGTTTATATACTTACACAAAAATAAAATTTTCCTCCCTTAATGTTAGGTGTGGGAAATATGAGTAAAATTTCATTTTAAAAAATTTAGATATATGTTTTTTAGTAAATTGAGAAGGAACGAATCCTACGTCACATATTAAATATTCAGTTTTCATTAATTATTTTTGGGCTTGTTAATACAAATTTCGTCAAAATAAAAAATACGTGTACCACAGTTTTTATCTCGCTTCTTCAAAAATATTTTATTAAAACATTCATGAAAGTAGCCTATTCAAACGATTGCTAATTATCGTTTTACAATAGTCAGTAGGTTCACAAGTTATTTTTTGCACTGAATTTTGATTATTTGGTAGAAATTGGAAATCTGTTCTAAAAATAATTGACTGATTCCAACCTTGGCCTAAATTAAGTTTAACTAGATTATTTACATGCTGGAATACAGTTTTGATGTGTTTTAACTCTTTACTTTACCCCTAAAATACTCCTTTAACATTTACAATACATACATAAATTTTGTATTAATTTACTGTATAAATTTGAACAATTTTTTTGAGCTAATTTTCTTGATTACTTTTGAAGCAATGAAGGATCGAGTATAAAAGGGTTTATCAATATTTCTTCCTGCGTCAGTGATCGGTTCAACCCCTTATGTTTTTGTGTTAACTATGGATTTAAGTTGTTATTTCTGTATTGTGGTTTGTGCAGTTAAACAGTTAACCAGAGAGCAGTTTCAAAATTATTTTATTAACAATTTTGAGTGTTATGTGAATATATTTGCTATAATAAGTAAGTGAATTAGGTATCTATTTGTTTATTGTTTTTCATACTAAAGTATTTTTAACGATTGTCAAATTTTTTATTTTATTTTTTCATAATGTATGGTCTCAATAAAAAATTGAAACGATTGCGTATTGTTAAAATAAATGGACTTAATAATAAGATTTTTTTTTAAATTGAAAAATTTAAATTTTAAATTAAAGCGGCTATCATTTGTTTGTAAAAGGAATGGACTTTTTATATTTAAGAGCTTAATAATAAAAATGTACCGATTGGCTTTTTTTAAATAAGGGAAATGAATTTTTAATTAAAGCGACTGTCACTTGTTTTTAAAATGAATGGATTTTTTTATACTAAAGGGATTAATAATAAAATTATCAATTGTTTTCATTACTTTTATGCTCAAAAATATAAAATTATATTGTAACGATTGCTTCAGGGATTAATGAAAAAACTAAAACAATTTTCAATTTTTTTAAAATAAAAATAATAAATGGAAGCAACTGTGAATTGTTGTTTTATACTTTAAGAGGGTTGTTAATAAAATTTAATCGATTATTAATTGTATTTTATATTAGAGAGCTTAAAGTGACTGTTACTTGTTTTTATTTTTAAAATAAAATGGAATATTATACTACAGGGCTTATAATAAAATTGTTGATAATGATTGTCGATTGTTTCTCCAACTTAAGGGGTTAGAAATGTAGAGTGTCAATTGTTTTTAAAATTGAGGGCTAAGAAATGTAAAATTATTATTATAAATAAATTATTATATTATTTTGTGAGCTCTGAAGGGTTGAAACATATAAGAATAAAGCATAATTCACAAAAACATTTAGTTTGAAGGTTTTCATTTATATATTCACATAATAAAATTAAATTGTTTTAGTAAGTGATAGGGCTGGGCGATATTAAAATTTTGATATTGATATTCGATATTAACATAATATCGATATATTGATATGTCGATATTTTCGATATATCGATATTATCGATAATTTCGATATATCGATATTTTCGATATAGGTATCGATATTTTCGATATATCGATATTTTTGATGTATCGATATTTTCGATATATCGATATTTTCGATATATTCGATATCGATATTTTCGATATATCAATATTGTCAATAGGGATATCGAATTAAAAACAAACCTTATACCCGCTTTTCAGATAACACACATCTCAGATATCATTTCAATATCACCTATTCGTATTCATATTCAATTCAACTAAGTAACTCTTTTTACCCATACATTGGGGATCCATTATTTAGAATATCTAATTAATAATATAAAAAATATAAATGTATCTTATTGCGTTATTGCTGTAAAAACTTATAAATGTGATATATCCGCAATGTCGATATAGATATCGAAAATATAGATATATCGAACATATCGATATATCGAAAATATCAATATATCAAAAATATCGATATATCGAAAATATCAATATATCGAAAATAACGAACATATCGAAAATATCGATATATCAGAATTATCGATATATCGGAAATATCGATATTTTTGATATATCGATATTTAATATATCGATATCGTAAAAATTTCAATATCGAAATGTCGATATTGAAAAAATATCGATATTTATCGATATATCGCCCAGCCCTAGTAAGTGGTGAACATAAACCTCAAGTTTGGAGTTTTCAAACTTTATAGTGTGGAAAATTTTTATTTAAAGCCTCGTTCACATAAGCATTTAGTTTTAAGGTTTACATTTATGTTTACGTTTAGGAATGTTTAAATTCAAATTCATGTAACTATACCTACGAGCATCCGCACTTTTCACTTTCTAATATTAAAGTTAGAAACCTCCAAACTTTAAGTTTATGTTTACCGCTTACTACAGCTTTTTTAATACATTATGTTAATGCTGTGTTTCTTAAACTTAAATATAAATGTAAACTTCCAATTAAATGCTTATGTGAATGATAATTTATACATTCGTAAACGTAAACATAAATGAAAACCTTTAAACTAAATGACTAAATACTTATGCGAATGAGGCTTTAATCATAAATTCAGTAAAGGTCGATACATACATTTCATATTTCTAAATTCGAATTCTATCATTTTATGGGTCGGTTGTATAATCTCAGCTTAAACTATGTTTATGTCAAAAGTCAAAACCATGCTTAGGTATAGTTTGTACAAAGATATATCGTTATGACCCTCACAGCAGGTCTATTGTTAAAGATTTCAGCGGATTTAAGCTTGATTTATGGCGTTCAAAGAACAGGTAAGTATTAAATATTTTCCAATTTTATTTTATTTAAAAATCTTAATTCTCTCAAGATATGTTCTCACTTATCTTGTTTTTTCCTAATTTGACGAAAAGTTCAAATCCTTTATTTGATTTCGGAATTCATTAATAATCGAAATGTTAAAATGTCTAATGAATTGAAATGAAAAACCCTAGTGAATTTCAAATTTTGCTAATCCTACCCCTCGCGACAGGTAGTGCTACTCCCTGCTGTGTGAGGCATTCCGCAAGCTTAGTAAGTCCAAGCTATAACGATATATTTTTGTACAAACTTATTAAATTTTCCTGTTGTATTGAGGCACCTCATTGGCTGACTGTTTTATTTAAACGCTGGAGATTCGCTGAGTTGAATTAAGCTAGAGTTTGTTTATTTAATCTAAATTGACAACCGGTCCTAACTAAAGTACGTTCTCATTCTCAGTGGACACACTACCGCCGCCGCCGCCAGCCAGCGAGCTCCTGGTTCTGGACGACACATCGGAGATGATCCCCGAGGTTCCCGTGAGCGGGGCGCGGTTCATGCCGCCGCCGCCGCCTCCAATGCTCAACGAGGACGGCCTCATAGTGCCCAGGAAACCCGCCAACCCCTGTCTCGAGAGTACAGACCGGCTCAACTTGCACCGGGAGCTCATGTTTAATCAGAAGATGTAAGAGTGATTCAACATCAGAAAATACAATTATGCACTGAAAAATGCTGCACCAGAAGATGCAAATCTAGAATAAAACGTCCCCTTAAAACCAGAAGGTCATTATGTGCTGACTGCTGACAAGTATGTTTTGAGATAATCGCATTTGAGAGTTTCAATACATTTTTATTATTTATGTTTTAACTTTCAAAGCACCGTATTTATTTCTGTTTTGCAATTGTTATTCCTTTATCTTTTTTGTTAATATTATTAACGGTAGGCGTTATTTATTTTTAAAATTGATTTAAGATTTTAGTACTCGTACTTACGACCTTATTAACAATACAACTTTATACCAGTAACTTATATTATTTTTATTTCATATTTACTTTCTTAATACATATAACATTTCACTCTGAAAATAGAAAATTTAGTTTTACAAAATACAAATACCGTATAATACATAAATAAAAATAAATGATAAAAGTTATATGTCTAAAATTGCATCGCATTATGCAGTCAGTGAACTACCTTTTTATAAATATAAATTTATCATTATAAATTGTAAAACATTGTATATTAAGATTTAAGGTGTTTTAATGATTTTTTTTTCATTCATTTCTGATTTTGTTCTTTTCATTATTTTCTTCCAAATATTAAAGGTTTTAATTTTCACTGGCATGAAATTTTGAATAAAAATATATATTGATCCAGGTATTATACCACTTAATAAAAGTTGCATTCATTCTTTTTTCTCTCTCTCTCTTAACCAAAGTTTTCAAAATATTACTGAACTTTTGATCTAATATATTATTTAAATACGTTTGTAGATGTTCAAATTTATTGTTTTGTATATTGATCTTAACATAGTCTTCCATATTCTAGCTAGTTAGTTTTGTTTTTTTTTAAATTTTTGGTACAATACTTTACTCCATTTTTAACAAGAATTTCGTTCTGTTAAATGTCAGTGTATGTTAGGAATAATTTTTAATAAACTACACTTCTAAACAAAATAACTATTAGAAACACAACACTAGAATATAAATTATTATTCCGTCAACACTAAAAAGATAAAGGCAGAATGAAGCAGACGTTAAACGATGTTAGTAAACAAACTATTTTTTGCATACGACCTTCTATCAGAAAATCAACTGCTTCCAATTTTTGTAGTTACGTCGTATGGCAAACATACAGCCTTTTATAAATTAAAGAAAAAGATGAAAAATACATACGCCCTACCATACTACCTTATACCAGTAAGTAAATGGATTTTAAAACATATGACTTATTTAGTAAAAATTAAATAACAAACCATTCACATACGACTTTTATTCTGTTAAAAAGAGGAAAAAACACGAAAATTTTGATGTATGTATCGCATTTTTGACAAAAATGTTACATACGATCTTCTGGTTTTAAGGGGACGAAAATACTTCAAAAGATATATTTACAGGAAAAAGAAGAATCTAGAAAAGTTATAGCTAGAATATGTAGGACTCAAGAATGGTACTGGGTTGTTCATTGAGTTCCGTTCAATCTACAGGGACTCTATACACCGTGTATAAAAAGTTCCGGGACGGTCAAATATCTCGAGAAATACGCATCTGATCGAAGAACAGAAAAACACGTATTCAATGTTTTTTTTAAATCTATCTAATGACATCTAACATGACCCCCTAGGGCTGGGGCTAACTTTTAAATCGTAAATAGCAACCACCATTTTTTATTACAGATTCGTATTCTACGAAAAAAATAAGTAACTTTTATCTCAAACTTTTTTAAAAATTCGCGTCATATGGCACTCTAAACGAAAAAATAAGTTGAATAATGCGAATACAGCGCCATTTGTTGCAAATCGGGAAAAAGTGTCAAATGAAATTAACTTAATCGTAGCCGTAGAATAAAAATTTGTGATACGAAATAAAGGTTCCCATGTAAGATTGAACACGTATTTTTCTGTTTTTCGATCGGATGCTTATTTCTCGAGATCACTGACTGTAATTATTCTACGCGATGTCTAGAGCGCCATCTGTCGCGAATTAAAAAAAAAAATTGAGATAAAAGTTACTTATTTTTTCATTTCAGACGTATCTTTTGTATTTGATTTCGCGCAAAACTTTGATGTATTTGTCACCGATGAAATAGAAATCCATCGCGGACGGGTGCGTTCTTTCGTTTCATCGAGGAGTTACTCGATGCTCCTCGACCGGTGTGCCATAGGCATAAAGCCCGTTTATCACTATCTATAATTCTGGACAGAATTCTGTACATAATAGGGTAGTTTACCATTTTTTTAAAAAGTTATTTGAAAGCGATTGAAAGTACTGATAAGCCTTAATTGTTCTTAATAAAGCTGTAATTAATTTTTAAAGTTTGTGTGACGTAGATGTATAACTGAAAATCTTCTCAAACTGGAATTAAAATATACTCATGTAAAATCAACTGTTTCTAAATGTTACAAAATATAAAATACAATTTGGTAGTTTCTTTATAACTGTAAGTAAGAATACACGTGAAACGCATTATTGTGACGTAGATGTATCGGTACGTAAAATCTCAAATATTTAAAGAACTATTAACTTTTTGAAAACTTTGTTCATGGCAATAACTCATTTTTGAGGTCTTCTTTCAATAAAATTGACTGGATTGCTAAATTGCTACTATGGTAAAGTTCCCTATTATAGACACAAAGTTTCTGTATGCCACGACGCATAAATTGAGACATAATTCTGGTTTGGAATGTTAGTATTCCAATAGTTTTGTCACCTGTTCTCGGTTGTAGACTTCACGACATAGTATTTCACAACAAACAATAAACACACAAACTAAACATAGATCTGCTGGATCAAAAAAAAAATCTGACGTGGACACCACATGACTTCCTTGTACGCCTTGTGTGTTCATACTTTTCTTAATAACTAAAATGTAAAATAATATTAAAAATTCTTTTAACTTATTATACTAGTATACTCACAAATATATTTTAGTCATTTTATTTAAACTGCAGAAGAAGATATAAAGCATATTTTACTATTGTCACTGTCATGTCATAATCATTTAAATTTTACGTAGTAACAAATGTTAATCGATCATGGACTACAAGATACCGAAATACTATAAATTATAAATATATTATACTTTAATTATTTTTAAATGATAGCAGATACAAAAATATTTATAAAATACCGATTGTAGGTAATAATCACATAATCTTTCATTTAAAATAAAAAAAATTGTCTAAAATTAAATATTTATCGAAATATTTTTAAAAAGTACTACTTCCGGTTTGTAGACTGAAACCAAAAATAGGAGGTGCACAACTAGATGCTATAACAGTCCTAAATACAAAATTTCAACTTTCTACGTCTAACCGTATTTGAGTTATGCGACACACATACGTCCGTCCGTCCGTACGTACGTACGTACGTACGTACAGACGTCACGTCGAAACTAGTCATAATGGATTTAGAAAAGGTCAAAACGGATATTTTCGTCAAAATCTGAGAACCGAAATTTTTCGCGATTACATTACTTCCTTACTTCGTACAAGGAAGTAAAAATACAAATCAGATATTCTCTGCGCTTACTACTGCGCATTTTCTGTCCATAAAAATTGAACATGTTCTAATTTTATGGACAGAAAAGTAACCTTGATAAAAATTTGTGTATGCGACGATCCATAAAATTCTATCCTCAATGATTATGTCCAGAGTTATGGATCGTAACAAACCGGCTTTTAAGATACAAACTAGTTAACTAGATTTGCTTCTTCCTGTGTTTGCATTTATGCCGAATCTAAAATTCTAGATTTGCATTTTCCTGTGAATAAATCTTTTAATGTAGGTATTTTATTACGTATTGATTTTCTAGATTTGAATCTTCTTGTGCATGTATTTTCTTGTGTACGAATTTTGTCAAATTTTATTTTCAAGTGTTAAATGACCAGCTTTGAGCTAAATTGATTATTCGATGAGTCTTGAAAAAAATGCATTCATTGATAGCTTCAAATTAAATTTAAAAAAAATTCCAGGATTCAAAAGCATGAAAATTGAAAAGAAAGATTGTCAATATTTACTGTTTATGTCTAAAATTGGTGTTTTTTTTTCAAGTTAAAAGATTTAACGATTTGTAATGATTGTCAATTATTTTTTTAAACCAATGGCATTAGATAATTTAAATTTGTAGCGATTGTCAACTATTTTTCAAATGAAGGGCTCAAGAATGGAAAATTGTTTTGTGAATTTATGCGTAAAATTAATTCGTGGTTCATTCCTCTCATAATTTTTTTCAAAAATCACAAAACGGATTAATACTGACAATATTTTTTAAACTTTTTTTCCAATCTTCTCAAAGCGTTCAGGGAGAATGCTCTTAAGGTTGTTGCCTACCAAAATCGATGATGACAGAAATAAATAAAAATTTTGTAGGACATTTATCTGATAACAATACAATTTAAAATAAATTACTAGGACACTCGTCAGTTTAGTTTCGTAACTATGGAGCTGTAAAATTGATTCCTTTAACTTTGCAAGCATAGGAGGGTGATTTGAAATCGTGCGTTAAATTAGTGTATCTAAACCAAACGACAGATTATAACGAAAAACTAACACAATATTAATTGAATATAGAAGAAGATTGTATTAAATTTTTCAAGGGATTCGTCAGTTTCTGGCCAGTTTTATAAAAATGATATTTAATTTTAAAGTCAATTTATCGAAGAATTGAGGTTATGAAGTATCAAAAAGGCAATGATATTTCTATTTATAAGGCATTTCAAACGTAAAATTTATTTCCTCACTAATACTATATAATACATACATGTGCCTCTGTGGTACGGTAATGCCAAATTTGTTTACTTTTTTTACCCTCTCCGAAATAAGCTACATTTAATGCAACAACCTTAAGGTGATGTCGACGGTGTGGTTACCGACATTTGCAGTTTTGCAAATATTTCAGTTGGAAAGCTAAATCAACTACTGCAACTGATTCATTAGATTTACTCACTTTCGGAGCATCTTTTGAACATGGGCAGGTTAACATTTGTAAAGTATTATGGGCACTGTTAGGGAACGCGTTTGCGAGGTGGCGAAAATACGAGTTCCCTAACAGTGCCCACAATACTTTATAAATGTTAACCGGCCCATGTTCAAAAGATGCTCCGAAAGGGAGAAAATCTAATGAATCAGTTGCAGTAGTTGATTTAGCTTTCCAACTGAAATATTTGCAAAACTGTAAATGTCGGTAACCACACCGTCGACATCACCTTAAGAAAAGTGGAAGGCATTTAAGAATGCAGAAAGATGGATAGGCTGTCAGGCGACGTGCACTCCACCGCAGCGGCGAAAAATGGCAACTTTAGGGTACCGTACTTATTAGACGTTTTATAATTTTCGATGGTTTTAATCTTGAAGAAGTGTGGTTTTCAAAGGGTTAAAGCTCATTCAGACTTCCGAAATCACAAGCTTACTATTATAAATTCAATAAAATGCGTGTGCAGTGGTTTCGTGCAACGAATTTGTTTCAAACAAAAAGTATACAAACGCTAAACATTCCAATCTTCAATGTTGTGCAACGCTTTCGGCACTGATTGCACCAATCAAAAATTAAATAATATACATGAATGTCAGTTACATTTTCTGGCAGTTCAATAAATTAATATCGTTCTATACTTTTATTTAAAACCGACATTACATTTTTTCCGTGATGAAGACATACTTGATTAAAATAAATTAATATTTTCAAAATATGTTTTTACGATTTTCTAGAAAACTAACACTTTCAGAAAATTTGATAAAAATCATTTTATAGAGAATTTTTTTCTCTACAATTACATTATTGCTAATTAGTTCGCATCAAGCGCTTTAATTGGTTTTGTTACCCCCACCCTACACTGCGCACCCAGCGAATAAGCATATTTCAATACAGATCTAGTACAGTATCTAGCAAGGATTAACACTTAATATCATAATTCACCCACTTATATAATATTTATTTTAGTGGCAAAAACGTCCTAAACCAAAAATCCGAACTACAGAGAGCGTTGGAAAAACACAAGGACAACCAAGCCAGAAAAGAACTAGAGAAAGAATTAACTCAATCTACCCCTGAACTAGAAAAAGTGATAGCCAACCGTGCCAAACGACTACAGGATATACCTGTACAAGTAGGTATTAATCAATACAGTACAGGGATGAAATAAACCCTTTCAACAAAAAAATCACCAGTGTAAAAATACTATTCTATTACTCCTTTTACTCAACTTGGGTATGGCAGCTTAACATACTATGGGGTTGGGGTATACACTGTGTGTGCGGTTACCAGCCGTCAACTCAATGATAATTTAACACTAAGGATTTAAAAAATTATTGAAGCGACTCTCAATTGATTTTAATATTATAAAACATCAAGATTGTCAATATTGTGTTTCCTACTAAAGGAAGCGATAATAAAGTTTAAGTCATTTTCAATATTTTTTAAATATAAAATAATAATTTAGTTTAAAGCACGGTTATTACAAGACAGGTTGGGACACTTCCTATATAATAGTATATTATAATCAAATGGTCAGATTTTTTCCTCCTAAAATTAGTTCTATTGATATCACTAGTACACCACTACCCCCGATGTAAAATAAAAACAAATGTACAAATTTTGTGCAAAAATTAAGCATAATATTTATAATTTGCATAAAATATATTATTACAAATAATCTAATAAACAATAATGATTCTAAAACATATATTTGAAAAGTGGCACAATTCTGACATTTATTGGATTGACAGGTAGAAAATTTATTCAAATAAATTATACTTATTTTATTTCAGAGTTTATGATATGAAGATCCTTTAACAATTAATAAAGAACCATATTTTGCAATATATTTTAAATTTTAGATATGTCAAATTAATTCTAAAATGTACGATAGAGGTCTATACTGCATTACTCCACCATCTCAAAGCATTCTAGAAGGAAGTGACTTTTTGGCCACATTGACTGCTCAAGTGTCCTAACCTATCTTTTAGTAACCGTGGTTTAAAGCAATTGTTTGAAAATTAAATGATTCAACGATTGTAAATTGTTTTTATACTAAATAAGGAATTAATTATAAAATTAAAATGATTTTCAATAATTTTAAGCAACTATCAATTGTTTTTAGAATTAAATTTATTTTATATATACTTAAGAGGTTTATTAATAAAATTATTTTTTTTAATTGAAGACCTTAAAAAGCAACTGTCAATTGTTTTTTTTAAATCAAGTTACTTAAAGATTGTCATTGAAAGAATTGATAATTATTAACCCAAACGAAGAAATTGAGATGAATTATTGGATTTAGGGCTTAATGATAAAAATTAATAATACATTAATTTGTTATTGAGGAATTGCTGTGACGTTTCGACTAGTTTTTTTTTTTAACTTACGATTTTTCGTACCATATTTTGTTTCAAAATGACCGAAAAAACTGGTTGAAAGGTCACAGCAATTCATCAATAAAAAATTAATGTATTATTAATTTTTATCAATAAACCCTAAAGATTGTCAATTGTTTTTCAAACACAAGGGATTTATAATCAATCAAATGAAGCGATTTTAAATTGTTTTTTTAATTGAAGAGCTTAAATTTAGGTGACTCAATTATTGTTTTTAAAATTATCAATTTACAATTTATTGTATATTGTTTTTTATACTGAAGGACGCAATAATAAAAGTAAGGGGTAAAGAAAGAGGTATTAAATGAAATTAAAGAATACAACAATAAATTAAATTTGAATACGAATATTGTATTATTGTACCTACATTGTTGCTACAAACCCTCATAATTGAATGAACTGATCTGATTGAAGTGTTTTTACAGAATGAAGACGACAACAAGGGCCTTAGTAAAGAATTCCTTCAAGCCAGAGCGAAATTACGAAATAGAAACGATTCCAAATAAATAAATCCCGAATTATAAATACATATATTTTCATATATCACAACTCAGATTCCCTGTAGAAGTCTATATTTTTAGTATTTTATCATATGACATCCATAATATTTTATTTTGTCTCATTTAGATATAAGATGTGTACCTAATTGTGTAAATTTTTATGTATAAGTCTGAAAATTCTGAAACATCAACAAATATTTAGTAAAACACAGTTTTTTTAAAAGCACAAATGAATAAAAATGTTATTTATAATGTTTCAGAAAGAAGACTGCTTAATTATTAATATTGTACTGTTGAAAAACAGCAAATAAAATATGTTTCAAATAACTTTCATTTTAACCTTATACTACCGCTATTAATTACAATTGTATTTTATATGATTTTGCTTAAATTGAACTATATTTTAAATCTAGAGAGATTTATTTATTAAAAATATAAAGAAACCAGAAAATAATTCAATTAATATGTGAAATTAATAATAAAATTTGTTATACAGGGTGTTTCACAATTTCGAGTACATACATTAATGGTATAATTATGTTGTTTGATATGCTGATTACGAATCTAAAAGAATTTTTTTTAAAATTTCTTCTGTGATATGATATAATGACCGTAATTGTTTTCCATCGTCAATTTTTTTGTTCCAAAGATCAGTAATATATTTTCCACTAATTACGGTGGTCGGTAAATTATTTTCAATGGCAATCTCCATTGGAATGTATATTTTTGACTTTTGTATAGCAGCTTTCCAATTTTTAAGCAGATGAGGGCCATCTGCAATGGCATAAATATCTTTTAATTTTGAAGTCAGTTTTGAAATTAGTAATGCGTTCATCTCTGGTCACACTTACTCTTACTCCCAATGAAGCCCATAAAGCCTTATTGTTACTTCCCATGTTAGAGCAAACACTTTTAAACCTATGACTTGTAAAATCAAACCTTTCATTTCATTTCCATTACAATCAATTATCTGTTTCCATGACGTGTTTAAACCCCGAAGTGCAACAACGGTTAAATGAGTTCCTGTTTTATTTGTATCGCCTAGTGTTATTTGTCCGATAAAAGCCTTTTTTGATTTATCAAAACCTACATCACCCGATATTTCCATTTCATCAACCATAACAGAACAATCATTCTCAATATCTGCTATGGTTTCCACTTTTTTTGCCAATAACTCAAGAATAGAATGTAACAATCCAAACTCAAGTTTTACAGATGAAATTCTTCTATTGAGAGTATTGTAGAAGGCGCAGGATATCCAGTTCACGTAAAAAATTGTAATTGTGTTGCAAATCTCAACTTTAGACTTTTCACTAATTCCTCAGAAATCCAGCTTTTCATACATTTTTTCTCTGTTGAAAGTGTGTTAAATTGTTCAGGAGTTAAAAATTTACCAATAGCTTCATTTTTTAGTTTTAGCTCACTTTCTAAATTAGAAATTTTTCTTTTTAAATCAGAAATTTGCTTAACTGAAACAAAAATGAAATTTCAACAGGGAAATTAACATTGCATAGTTCAATGAACGACTATTTGACAACAAATATTTTTTGATATGCCAAGTTAAGGAACGGCTTTCATGACATAAGGATATTTAATAAAAAATTTCGCCTGTAGAAACACAAATAAGTTTATATTGAAGAATTCAAGATACAAACAATAAACTGTTAAACGACGTCTTTCAAAATAACTTCTTTTACAAGTTCTATATTAACTTAACTTAGTTCGAGGAACTTCTGACGAGAAGTCAGAAAATCTGATAGTATACTTCGGACTGCCCTCGGTGGGGTTGCTTACATCATCTAAGCTTCATTAGCAAAATTTGTAACAAAGGTTTGAACAAACAGGATGTTTAGACTTCTAAAATTGTTGAGTAATTTAAATAGTTACAGAGTAGCCCTATCTGGGACCGATGCTGCATTAGACACAGATACTTTGCACGATTTATTTTGAAATCGTTACATCTTCGTTGAATCTTAACCTACTTTGTTGACTTTACAACAGAACTACACACAAATTAATATTAAGTATAAATAGGTACTAACTATTTTTATAGCAACTTAGGTCCGTGAAGCTGGCACAATCATTGCAGCACAATCCAACGAATCCTATCGGAAAATTTAGTACTCATTAATTACCCATAAATCAAATTTATTAAGGTGTATTTTTAAAAAATACGAGGGGTTGTACCAGATTATGCGTTAATCTAGCACAACCACACAAAAAAATTATTAAAATCTGAAGAATCATGCTAGTAATTAATTACCAAGTAATTGCAAATTAATTAGTCATTAATTACTAATTGATTACTAATTAATTACAAAACATTTAATCATTAATTTCTTATTAATCATTATAGAATTCCTCAAAAAAATTATTCGGTCACTGTTTTTACCATTGTTTCAGCACTGTCAATGAAGGTAAAATATACAACATAATTCTTAAGCAATAAGTAATATTGAAATGTGTAACATTAACAAATTCAATGAACTATATCGTGCATTTTGTGATTCATTTTAGATTTAATTACTTTGTTGTACTTTACTCGAATAATTGTTGATTCCAATTTTTTTCTCTAGAGAAAAATAAACGATTTATACACATCAAACATGATTGGAACTTGTGTTTCGATATAGTTTATTGAATTTGTTAATGTTACACATTTCAATATTACTTATTGCTTAAGAATTATGTTGTATATTTTACCTTAATTGACAGTGCTGAAACAATGGTAAAAACAGTGATCGAATAATTTTTTTGAGGAATTCTATAATGATTAATAAGAAATTAATGATTAAATATTTTGTAATTAATTAGTAATCAATTAGTAATTAAATCTAAAATGAATCACAAAATGCACGATATAGTTCATTGAATTTGTTAATGTTACACATTTCAATATTACTTATTGCTTGAATTATGTTGTATATTTTTCCTTCATTGACAGTCGGAAACAATGGTAAAAACAGTAACCGAATAATTTTTTGAGGAATTTTATAATGATTAATAAGTAATTAATTGGTGAATAATTATTTAGTAATAAATGAGTAATTAATTACTAGTTTGATTCTTCATATTTTTATGTTTTTTGTGTGGTTGTGCTAGCTTAACGCATAAGCTGGCACAACCCCTCGTATTTTTAAAAAATACACCGTAATAAATTTGATTTATGGGTAATAATTAGTAATTAATGAGCACTAAATTTTCCGATAGGTTTCGTTTGATTGTGCTGCAATGGTTGTGCCAGCTTCACGGACCTTAGTAACTTACCATATCTTTAACCGTATTATCTTCACATTTTGGTAAACTATCATCCTGCAAGATTAAACTTGCATCATCAGACCTATTTATAGCAGGTAAAGAAAGTTTGGAATTTGTTAAATCGAGTGGAAGAGCCAAAACATTACATTTGAAATTATTTTCTTCTCTGCGCCTCTAAAAAAATATATGAATAGAATATAGATCACTCGTAAAATTTTCACATTACTTTGTAAAAACTCTTTCTAGGGATATCGACCAATGCAGGTGGGTTGGTAGGGACAGCAAACGGTAATAAACTTTTTTTTCCATCGGCTCGCTTATTTTCAAATTGATTTTCTTGAAAATGATTCTAAAACAAAATAGAAAGGCATCAAGTGACTAATTCTTCAAGACTTTGTTAATAAATTATTAATCCAGAATATTAATTTATAAGAAACTCACGGTACACAAGCGATCATTTTGGGTTGGTTCCCAGTTTTTTCGCCTACAGTTTATTGTCCATTTTTTCCTTCTTTCTGAATCTGCAGGAAACCTACATATCATATAAAAATGTTAAGCTACATTAAAAATTTTAAAAACTATCAAATTAACTAAGATATTAAGACATTTATAACACTTATAGACAAAATAAAAATTTAAGGTTATATTATAGTTTCATTTAATTTTATACTTAATAATAATTAAAATTGTTTACCTTACAAATTTAAATCCATTTATGGAGTGGTTTGAACAATTTAGTGCAGAACAGCCTGTCATTTATATTAATTTAAATAAGGCGATTAGACCAAGTCAGTTGTATGTTGTGGTTTGTGTTTTGTGGGTTGTATGCTACATTACATTTAAAGTAAAAAATCCGATGTGGCCAACACATAACCTCTCGCCATACTCTACTATTTTAATTTTTCTAATATACGTATATATTATGTAGTACTTACTTACTCACAAATATACCATTGTACTAGAAGGGAATTCGGGAATTGTAGTTTTTATAATATTATTAAAGTTTATTATGACCTTATAAATACTAAATGACATTTCATATTTTCCATTTCAATTTGCCAAAAAGTCAAAAATTCATGTGACATTAACACTCAAATATTTTATTTTTTGTTTCCATAGGTAGGCAGATAAATCAAAATTGTAACAAATTTGTAGAATTTTTAACTTCTTGTAATTGGAAAATGGTGCTAGATAGAAACAACGTTTTGAATACATATTGTAGATAGTAACATTTAGTATACAATGTTATTAAAAAATTCCTATTAATTCATAAATTTTGAAAATATTCCAGAAAAACTCTTCAGATCTTCAAGAAATTACCACTTCCGGTTGCACGATCAACACCAAAATCTAATCAGATCTAATCTAGGGTGTCAGAATATTGTATACCAAATTTCAAATTTTTTTATTCAGTGGTGTTTGAGTTATCGTACCTCCAACATCCATCCTGACACACAGACACACACACAGACATCATCGCGAAATTATCAAAATCGTGTTCTAGGGACCTCAAAACGTGCTTATCTATTGAAAACTCACTACAGATATGAGTGGCGAGAGGTAAAAACAGCTGTGGGCTCCAAAATGACGCACAATACTCCTCCCTCTTATTTCTGTACTTTAATATAAATATAATAAACGTACTTACAAAAATAGTCATTTTACGATAGTTACGGAACAAATGTAAACTATATGTCATCTGTCACTATCATATCATGGATTGCAAGATTTATCGAAGTTTCAAAGACAAAATTATAAAGTGTAATATAATATATAAATGCTACAGCTACAGACAGACAAATGTATATTGAACCGATTGTGCGAGTAGATCATAATATATTCTTTATCATGTATTATAAAAAATTGTAATAAGTACTTTATTCGCCGAGATATTGAAGAAAAATTGTGTGGTCTACTTCCTGTTAATGGATTGTTACCAAAATTTAATGTTTTATTAAGGGTCTTATTAAAATCCTAAATATAAAATTTGGTAATTTAATGTTTGATATTTTTTGAGATACTGTCGGAAAAAAATCGTGACATACGAACAAACACACGCACGCACGCGCACACACAGACATAATCTGGTTCTGGAAAATAGTAAATTCGTGTACTAGAGAGAGATCACCTAAAGACCCTGAAGTGAAAATTTTTGACCCATTACAATACCTCTCTTATAGAATATGAGGCGAGAAGTAATTTTTTAGTTTGACAGCTATCATTTAGTGACATTTACAATTCGAAATGAACTATGCATTGTTTATAAGAGCAATATTTAAATTATAATAAAATTATATTAAGTATTATTTCTATAACTGCAATAAATGCATTTGTAATCTCGTCACTACATGCTACATGACACTTGACACTCAAAAATTAATATAATAACAAACAGATGAAAAATTTCATATACGAATGCTACTCGTACACTCGTTCGTCACGAATGGTCCAAGGCATTCGTCATAAGTGCGAACATAACAACGCGTATATACGTCTTGAAGCGAACAGTTTGTTGAGAATACTATTTTGTAAATTTCGTTCGCATTTCCTTGTTCGAATTCGTCTGGAATGCGAGTAACCATAGAAAAGAGTAACTATGACGAATGCGAAGACTTGAGAATCGAGTCCCAGGTTCAGCTCCAGGTTCACTGCACAGTGGATGGTTTAGTTTTGTTCCGGTTTTCATTTTTTTATATGAACCGGAAACCAGTTTTCAGAAAAGCGGTTTAAGTTTTGATTAATTGATACATTGTATAACGATCTATTTATTAAAATTATTTTTATTGTTTTTTGCACCCAAAATGGAAAAAGTCGACGATTAAACAAACTATTCAAGAAAATTAAAAAGGAAAATTGTAATTTTCATAAAAATTCAATAGAAAAAAAAATCAAATTGTAGTTAATGTTTTAAACCGTTCGGAACCGGTTCACAACCATCGATTCGAAATTCGACTCCGGTTATAGGTTCAACCAATTTTCTGTAATCGGTTCAGGTTTTGTCCCGGTACTTAAATAGTTGCGGTTCGTTCCGATTTTTGGTTCGAGGCCCTGCAATAAAATAATAAATTGTTTTTATAAAGAAGAGCTCAAAAATTAAAATGTAATAATTACAGACTGTTCTTTTAAGTTAAGGGCTCAAAATGTGAAATTCTAGAGACTGACAATTGTTGTTAAAACTGAAGGATTCAATAATTTAAAATTGTAGCAATAGGGTCAAGAATCATAATTAAATTATAGCAATTTTATATTAAAAATTGTAATTACATATACTAAATAATTATAATTAGTAAAAGAAAAATTATTAAAAATTTATTTAGTTCAGAGATATTAGGTTTATAAAATTTATGATGTCATCTGTATTAGCTTTAAATTGAAGCGTCTCATTGGCTGAACATTGTTTTCCCGCTGTCCGACATTCATTCAGGAAGGCAACATAATGGATACAAATTTATTTAAAACTGTCCGTTTTATAGTATAGGTATTTACAAATAGTAATTTTATGAAAATTTATTAAAAACTTCTTAATCATGCAGAACAAATTTTCAAACTAATGATTTTATTCCAACAACACAATCTCACCAGTGCCATTGAAACGTCAAAATCAGAAATGTCATAATGTTTGAAAATGTTTGACAATGTAGGTTTTAAAATTAATTTTGATGTTCATATTAAAGATAATTATTGAACAACTGTAACATTTAATGTATATTTACACTTTTAGCAAATATAAAAAGAAGTAAATACAATACACATTAAAGTAAAATGGTTGGGTGCCACTATTTAATACAAATGACGTTACAAATTAATTTTGAACTTTAAAAAATCCTATCTGCCTTAATAATGAGATTGGCAAACAGGATTTTCACTGGTTGATGAGCCCATTGTCAATTATTTTGCAAAGCAAATAAATTTATAGCGATTGTTGTCTTTCATGTTAGGGATCAAAAATTTAAAATTAAGCGATTATCGTGATTTTTATATTCTTATTACTTTCCAAACTATTTTATTAGGCAATTAGGTACTTTTCATCTTATCATGTTTATGCTTGTAATAAATAGGTTAAACAATTATTTTTTATTATTCGATCTCTACTAGGGAAATTTTAATAATACAAATATAACTATTCCCCCAGATAGTAACTAAAACTAACTAACTTCACACGAAATCAGTTGTCAGTGTCAGAATAACTCTGTATCTAAGTAGATATGTTTTGATATAAATTGTGATTGTGAGTTTCTAATTGTTGTTTTTAACAATGATATAGTGCAATAGACTCCAACAATGTGGATACCAACGAAAACAAAAAAATATGGCGTGGGTATGTACAATATACTTGTTATTACACTAGTACATCATTAGATTTATGTTATTTTATATAAATTAGGTATTTTTGTTATACAATTGATAAGAATAATGATAATATATGTCATCTGATAAATGGGAATATATTTTGAATGAAAATTTGCGAGATGAAAATGTACAGTGTTTTCAAAATAATTTTATTGATTGACACCCCTCTAGACATAATATTGGAAAAAGTTATTTATCTTATGTATATAGGAAATATAGGTACTTTTGAATGAATCACATATAATTAAGCTTATATTATTGTTTTATAAATATAACTCTACCTATGTATTATTTATAAATACTTACTCTACTAACTATTTATAGTTATACTGGGCAGTCAAAATTATCAAATACTATAAAAATGTACTTGAATAATAAATTAAATTATACACTTATTACAAAAGAGGAAACTATATTGTCATGGGAACAGAATAAACATGTTTTTATGAGAAAATTTTATTGTACATAAATTATTTATTTTTAATGTAATTGTTGGTTAATTAACCGATCGTAAACAAATGAAACACAGTTTTGTTTTAATTGTTGCCATTGCACTTACTTGATTACAACAATTATTTCATCCATATTTTAATATTTTATCAAAAGTTTATTGCATTCATGTGGTGCACCCTACAGTAATAGAAATGTCCTTAAGGGTATATAACAAACATTAAAGTAAATTATTGCTACCTAACTAATTTATAAGATTGTAATTTTCAAATTTTAAACAATTCGAAATTTTGTTGCAATTGCAATTTGTAATCAGTTATTTATCTTAAATATTGAGTAATTATTGTAATGAATGGTTTATTGTAAGTTTTGAGTGTAAACTTTTACGATTGAGTGTACCAAGACCAAGTCTTTATGATCTATGCAACAGACGTATACTTCCTGTGTCGAGCTGTCGAGTGACTACTGTTTTAAAACAAACATACCTGCTGGTAGTATACCAACATATAGTCTGATTAATATATTGTGAACATAACGTCACTTGCCTTAGTTGGAGTACTTAAAAAGTAGTTTATATTATAGTATACAGGGTGATTCACAACTTCGTGCATATTTATTTCAATAGCATAAGTGCCCATCTTACTTATCACGGAACTGAAAGATTTTTTTCAAAATTCGCAATTTTAGTTTCCAGGTTTTATTTCATAAATACTATTCTTGCCATTTTATTTTATTCATAGTTAATCAGATCAATTATACAATCAAAAATACATTGGCTTAAAAAATGTGCTTCTTCCAAAAACTGTCCGAATTTAAAAAAAATCTTGTGCCATGATTAAGAAAAATAAATAAATAAATATATCCACGAAGTTAAGAATACATACAGTTTTTGAGGACTGACTTACAGGTACTTTTATTTAATTAAAATTATTTTAACACGACCCTCCACCCCCACCCTTGGAGGCGTGCTGGGGGGTAACTTTTAAATCTTAAATGGCAACCCAAATTTTTTATTGCAGATTCGTATTCTACGGAAAAAAATAAGTAACTTTCATCTCAAACTTGTTTTTAAATTCGCGTCAGATGGCGCTCTAAACGAAAAAATCAGTTGAATAATGCGAATACAGCGCCATTTGTTGCAAATTGGAAAAAAGTGTCAGATGAAATTAACTTAATCGTAGCCGTAGAAAAAAATTTGTGATACGAAATAAAGGTTCCCATGTAAGATTGAACACATATTTTTCTGTTTTTCGATCGGATGCTTATTTCTCGAGATTACTGACCGTTTCTGTAATAATTATTCTACTCGATGTCTAGAGCGCCATCTGTCGCGAATTAAAAAAAAAGTTTGAGATAAAAGTGAATACGAAATAAAAAATGGGGGTTCCCATTTAAGATTTAACAGTTACCATCAAGCCCGCCTCCAAGGGTGGGGGTGGCTGGATTTAAAAAAAATATTGAATACGTGTTTTTCTGTTCTTCGATCAGATGCATATTTCTCGAGATATTTGACCGTCCCGGAACTTTTTGTACACGGTGTATAATAAATAACTGACATAAACATCTCCTCAGTGATATTTGTAAATGAGAACGCAAAAAACACATTTATAGAAATTTCATGAATACTTAATGTGACACATTAAAATAAATTCAACTGCTTTCTCCACAAATATTTCATAAATATTAAACTATCATCTGTTTATGAGTTTATGGTATTTGCCATAAGATTAACTGCATAAAACACCATACACGATAACAGATAATTCACAAGGACAATGATAATAATAATGCATCAAATAATCAAAAACTGATTATAACCCTTTGAGAAAAATTGATAGTACGGCACTGGCATTTCCGGTGATGTAGTAGCACGTTTTCGAGGAAAACAGTGGCGCCGGAAGGATCATTCTAAGGTGCCAGTATACCTTCACACAGACAGGCGTTCGTAGTTTACTAATAACTTCATTTACTATCGGATTCAGAATTATAGTCAGTTAGGTTTAAAGGTAAATAACTTATTAAGAAATGATCCAAAAAATTTAACAAAACTTTATGCTAAAGTTTGCACGTTATTATATAGAGTTACAAGTTACGGATCACTTTATACCGCAATGCGCCATTAGGAAACGTCGAGGAAACGTCAAATAAATGCAAACAGTTTACATTTATATTTTTTTTTCTTATAAACTACTGATAATCCTATAAAAAATCATTTTCTGTAATTAGTTGTAATTTTTTTTATTTAAATAACATAATTTTTACTTACATTTATTATAAATAATTTTGTAAATATTTCATTCATTAATGATAACTTTGATCGAGGCTTTGATATTCAAATTTTTGTTTATTTTCTGAATTTTTTGATATCTTAGCAACATTCCTTGAATTTGGTCAATTTTGTTTATTTGAACTGAATAATTTGAACAAATAAATGTAATTAATTAATTTATTTGAAAATCTACAGTACCACGGGCGTAACTTTGCTTTGGTCAGGTGAAAATTTAGAACACCATTAGTCAGGTGGGGTCTATTACACCCCATGAAGTTTAAACATATAAATAATTGCTGAATAACAAATTTTATAATTTAATTTTGTTTTGGGATCATATCTTATGGAAATAATAATTTAAAAAATCTGCTGTGGCCACCACAGTAACTTACTTCCCCGACCATAAATTACTCAGTAAAATTATCTGACCAAGTAGATAAAAATAAAATAAAAGATTAAAAAAACAAAAATAAACAAAGTTACATTAAAATATAAATAAATAATATAACATAATTACACGGATATATTTACTATAAAAGAAAGACATTAACTTAGATTAAATGAGGAATTAGTTATAAATATTATATTATTTTACAGAGAGTTGTAAGAATTTGAAATATGTACCAAAATTTAAGCCGTATGGCAATAAATGGAATAAAACCTTCAAAAGGAACATAACATAATTGTTATTTATTGACTGTGATTGTGCTACAAGTTTTACTATTTTAACAATTTCTCAAATTTTCTACAATGTGTCCGTACAACGTATATCAACTATCAAGTAGAAGAAGCACTGGTCAAAGCAGAAAACAACCAAAATGGTGTTGGTGTTGTGTGATGGTAAATGGTTTCATTTTAAATGCGTTCAAATGACAGAAGCAGAAGCTCAAGAAATAGAAAAATGGTTGTGTGATTATTGCAAATTAGAACAAAATAATAATCCTGCCAATGAAATTATGTAAAGTCAGCGAGATGCTGAAATTGAGAGAAAAAATACTACAACGCGAAGACGAAATCCTGCAGAGAGAAAAAAAGTTAATTCAAGAAAGGAAATAGCTACTACAAGAACAAGATGAGATGACTGTCAAATCATTGAACGACGAGAAATTCAAAGCAAGGAGTTATTAAGAGTATAACAAAATGTAATATTCATACGAAAACTGAATACCAAAATCAAAGTGCTTTAAATGAAATTGAATTGCAACTGTACCCCAGTCATTTTAGGCAAAATTTCTTGTTTATCTCGTAAATGGGAACGATGGGAACATTACGAGAAAAGCTGTTAGGAATGAAATTGTAGAAAAAATTCTCTATAAAAAATATTCTTATCAATTTTCATGTAGGTACGTGTTTTCTACAAAATCGTAAAAATATATTTTGAAAATATGAATTTATTTTAGGGTATGTTCCAAATTTAAACCACATGTACCCTGGCAATTTAAAAATAAACGTTCCTAATAAAATATTGTTCTAGAAATCGCATGCTGCAAACCGGAAGTCGATATCTTTGTTCGTTATAAAATGATGTCCATTTTTCCGTGATGAAGCAATATACATACTTGATTAAAATAAATACATATTTTCAAAATATGTTGTAACGATTTTGTAGAAACCTATAACACTTACATGCAAATAGGGCACTTGCAACTAGGTCACCAAGATGGTGGCCGAACATTTGATTCTGGTCAAGCTGTCAAAAATTTAATATGAAGTCTTATGGAGAATTCGTGTCAACTTTTTTAAAAACGCGTAAGTATTATTCGTGTTTTAAGTTATTTCAGAAAACGAATACATGGAGTAGATTCAGGGATGTTTATATATTATACTGGTAACATCAAATGATTATAAATGTTTAGCAGCTTTAAAATATTGGACGCCAAAAGTAAACTATGATAATTTTTTATCATAAAATACAAAAGAATTATAAAATTTAGGTTAAGAATGCTTTGAACTATCATATTTATGAATGAAATTAATTTCAAATACATTTAATACTCTTGTTGTACTTGCATTTAATTTTCATTAATATTTAACATTATTGTATATAAAACGAGATATAAAATATACAAAATAATAAGGAAAATGTTCAAGATTCAATACATCATCTAACCAATACAAGTTATGTGTGTTACTAAAGTTCAATTCATTTAAATTATGCTGCCTATACATTCATTAATCTGATACAAGTACAGAATAGATTAACTTACCTTTCTTATACATATCATAATATTTGTCTAAAATACAATACAATCTCGGTAAAGAAAAAAATACGCAGCAATGTAAAAATCTCCCATAAGACGCAATGGTAATATGAAGCGACTTTGTCCACAATCAAATTCCCGCCACATTGGTCACGCCTCAGTGCCCAATTGTTAAGAAACTTTTTATAGAGAATTAAGAATAACGTACGCAACCCCTAAAACTTTTAGTATATTGTTCAGGACATGAAATAGAACAAGTGTACAGAATTTCAGCTTCACACTATTGACTATTTAGTGCAAGGTTAAAACCTAAAATGGCTGGGCTACTGCAAGTCCACTTATACGATATTCTATGGTAAAGGATTTTCCCGTGTTTAGTGGAAGACCAGAAGAATGGCCAATATTTATTAGTGCATATGAACATTCAATAGCAGTAACTGAATGTTATGTACTAATTATACAATTCTGTTGTGGCTGCAGAAAGCTTTGAAGGGAAAAGCCTGAGAAATCGTAGAATGTTAGTTGTCATTACCAGCCTGCGTTTCAAAAATTATTGAAACTATCAGCTATAATAACTCAAGGACATTGATAATTGTGAAATAATTTTGTGACATTCCGAAAGCACGTTGCTTGGTAACCTAAAAGCAACGTGCTTGAGGTAGCTGTTACAAAATTATAAGTATTTATCAATGGTCGAGGGTTATTCGGACAGAAAATTTTATTAATTGAAGTATCATTTTCATTACCAAAACGTGCAAATGACATTTTTATTCAATTATTATTATACACATAAAAATGAACAAAAATAATTGTAACCTAGCAACATATTTGACATAAGTGATAATGTCCCATGGGTTACTGTCAGTTAAATGTTGTATTCATTGGTCAATTTCATACACGTGATCAGAAATGAAAGAATTTCATTGGATATTTAGTTAACCTAAAATTTTTCAGAATTATGATAATGATAATGAAGAAAAGAATGTATCCAGCAGTAAAATCTGATAAATTGGAAACTTTAGTTAACTTTTCCACAATTGTACAAAATGTATGTGCTACATTAGAAGCGTCGCAGTTATTAGAAATATGACAGTAGTTCATTACTAATTTATTGAAAAATTCTCGACAAGCATGAAAATGGAATGGTCGCGACACAGTGATGATTTAACAAAATTTTGTATCACATCCTTTGGAGAATGGCTAAATGATTTAGCAATGTATACCTGGAAAATCTTACTCACATCATCATTTTTAATAACAATACAATGTCAAATAAACATTAACCTAATCATAATGAACGTAATAATAATAATAATAATAATAATAATAATTTAATTTATTTGGCAAAGTTCATCTTGAATCTGTTCTTACACTTAACCATTTCAGCAATAAATGAATAAATAGAGTAAGACAATGAATGGAGGTAAGATAACATTATTATATAATATAGTGCAAAGGTTCCCAAACTTTTTTTCTCGTAGACCACTTTCAAAATTTTACTGGGTTCGGTGTACCCCTTGCTGCTACATTTCTACCATATTCCCAAAACTCGTCAAAAAAATTGTTAGTAACAGTCGCTGACCTTAAAATACACTACTCAAAAAAATTAAGGAAGGTTTAAAAAAAAGGAAATTAATGCTAAATAAACAGGCTATCTGATCCATATGCCGACCTAAACTGAAAAATTTATTTTCAAACCCATGGACCAAAAAAAGTAGCAAAAAATTTACAATATTATTTTTTCGCGCTATCTGTTAGGATTGCATGAGACCGTAGCTCCTAAAAATTTTAGCCAAAAAATCTGAAAATTAGAATCTTAAAGCTTAAAAATACTTTTGTTATAGTCTCAATACGACTATTATTCACCGAAATACAGCCTGTCAAAAATAACCGAAATTTTTTTTTGCTCCCTTCATTTTTTGGAGTTGTGTACCTATTATCAGCCTACGTTGATAGGTACAGCCAAGCCAACATTTTTGTTCTTTACTATCGAAACCAGATAAATTTTCGTGGACCCCCACTTTACAACTTGTGAACCCCCATTTTTTATCACGTCAACGTAGACCCCCGTCGAGTCTCCCGTGGACCCCCGAGGGTCCACCTGGACCACTTTGGGAATCACTGATATAGTGTAATATTGTCAGGTAGAATATACAGTAGGATAAGATTCAAAATTCTGAGTTAGTTAATAGTTATTTATGTATCTAGAACGAAAAGTGAAACTTTAAGGTACTAGCAAGTTGTTTACGGCCGAGGCGCGAGCCGAGGTCGTAATTCAATGTGTTAATATTCAAATATACCTGAGGCCTATAATTCGAAGAATAAATACATTTTATTAAATTAATTAGAAAATTAATATTCAAGGAATAACAGACTTTAGCAAAATGCAGGTTTTTAATAATAATAGGTACCTACAAAGAGAAACCGAAGATTGAAAAATGTCTAGCATGTAAACATACTACTTGCAAAGCACTTGAAAGGTGCAAAGAATTTAGGCGATTTTTCGCGACAAATATAATATAAACGTAGTTAACGTTTAGTAGCGTTTGAGGTGGTTTATAACGATGACGTCATGAAGTTAGAGTAGTAAACTTTGGCAAGAAAATTTGTTTGGTTTGGTGGTTAAGTGAGAGGTTAGTTTTGAGTTTGACAGAAAGAGTAATAATATTATTGTTGTACTTTAAAAAGTTGAACAGTGATACAATACAATGAATTTAAGCAAAGATCAACAAAAAATGCTGTTTCATATGTTGTTACATGAAATGGATAACACGTTTCCAAGCACAACAGGTAATTTAACATTAACCTGGACACTAAAAAATAATAATAACAATATGAGAAATTACGCATTAATGAAGAATAGAATCAAGCACTTCAGAATAACTGATTTTTTCGAGAAATGGCTACCGAAATATTTAGATTCCGATTTTTATTTACATTTTAGAATTTAATAGTTTGACTTCTAGTGCAGTCATTGAAGCGTTATTGCTCCGAATTTTTTTACTGTGAACCGATTTGCATGAAATTTTGGAATTAGGCTCATCTTACCCTTAACTTCAAAAGTGAAAATGGTTGCCACCCCTTCTCGGTGGTGTAAATTTTTTTTTCAAAATAACCTCGGATATCGATAGAAGGCCTAATTGACCTATCCTGTCAGAAGGAGTGAGTGCGATAGATACACAGTATCATTGTGTTGAGTGAGACAGCAAGCTGGTGCGCAGTACGCTGTGCGCATGCTTGTGGCAAAAGGAAGTGACGTCAATAGACCAATCCTGGTGATGTGGGCGTATTTTGACAGATTTGTACAAATGTCAAAATTTAATTTCAATTTTTTTACGATTTTATTAATTTGTTTCATGTCTGTTGCGTACTAAATTGTTCAAATTGTGCAATGTCATTAAATTGAATTAAACTTTTCCCCTACATTTAAAAAATTTAAAATAAGAAATGTCAAACTTCAACTAACCGCACTTTCTATTGTCATAGCGTACTGCGCAGCAGTTGTGTCGTCTCACTCAACACATGTTACTTTGTATCTATCGTACTCACTTCCTCTAAACCGGATGCCCAATGCCCAAGCATGCGCGCGCAACCGAAGTTCAACAGGATAGGTCTATTTTAAGAAAAAAATGTTATATAAAGTTTTTCAAAAAACCCAAACTTTTCAAGTAATTGGCAATTGAAAATTCGGAATTTTTTCACGTTTATCATCGGTTTTTTGCAAATATCTCCAAAAATATGCATTTTAACGAAAATTTTTGATGAACAAAATTGTAGCAGGTAAAAAACTGAACAAATCGGTTTTTTATAAAGTGTTCTAAGTGCAATATTAAGCGAGATATTGAAGATCAAAGCCTTTTTTTATTTTGTCTGAAATTTAATCGATGTATTCAATGCCATCTAGCGGCGAGCAGATACATTTTATGCATTCTAATGTAATAGGGTTTTGTAGTGCTTGAAATAAGCTTTAAAATGAGCACTGTTAAAAGTCTTTTGCACGTAAAATGAGTGAGCTGTAATTCAAATAAGAGGAACATCTAATGGTTTTTTCTTTTAAATCAATGTGTTTCATAAGTGCCATTTCCACCAAAATTAAAATTAATCGTATTCCGTCTAGAATTAACTTTATTATAAAGAGTTTGATGGATTCTAGCAGTTTGGCTGCTTTAGGACACATATTTTTCAAAAAAAATCACGATTTTAAGAAAAAAAAAATTTCGAATTTTTACAAAAACCTGTATATGTGAAAATAATTTTAAGTTATGCCTCTTGAGTAGACGAAAAATTCTGTTAATAAATTTATGCTGTATTTTTAACGAGAAGGGAGATATTGACGACGGGCATTTCGATGACTCACCCTGTATATGTGATATAACAAAATGTTCCTTATTATTCATATAATTAAATATTTAGTTCAAAATAGATACTATATAATTTCTTTTTTGAATTCCACAGTTGTCCCTTTCATCATTCTCTTCTTGATCAACTTCTGATAAAGCTTCAGCTTCATCACCTTGTATTAGGCAAAAGTTGTGTAGCATACAGCAAGCACTTATTATATTTATTGCCTTTTGTGTAGAATATACATTAACATATTTTAATATCCTCCATCGACCTTTCAGCAAACCAAAAACATTTTCTATAGTTACCCTAGTTATACTTAACAACTGTTGTGATTTTTATGTACAGCAGTTAATCGCCCTGTATCTAGTTCAGGAAATAGTATATTACTTTACTAGTGGGAGAAGTAAAATGCCTCTGTCATGAGTGTCTGATTGGTCACGAGCAAAGCGAGTGGCCAATCAGAACACGAGTTAGAGCAGCATTTTACTTCTCCCACATGTGAAGTACGATATTTTATATATAAATATAAATATATACACATATTATGGACATATATTTTGGAAACGTAGGCATGAATACCAATACCAACGTTCATATATGTAAGTAACTTGTAAGTTTATATTTCATTCAATAAATGGTGATTTCTGACTCTATAATTAAATTATTTTTAAATATATATATATATATATATATATATATATATATATATATATATATATATATATATATATATATATATATATATTTACTGTTTTAATTAAGGGGTAGTTTTAAGGGTTGAAAAGCTTGAGAATATGATAATCATTTTCGAGAATGTGGAATAACATTTAAATCCTTTTCATTTCATCAAAATTTTTTATCAAGGGGTAGTTTTTAAGGGTCGAAAGGGGTTAAAAATTCGATAATTAAGATAGAGAACATAAAATATTATTTACTCTATACTTAAATCTTTTTATGTCATACCAAAGTAATTTTTTGTGATTTTTTCAATTTAGAGGTTGTTTGCAAGGGTTGTAAGGTTTTCAAGGGGTTGAAAATGATTTTATTATGAGGTAATTGTGTTAGAAAACACTTTACAATTTCACCCCTTAATATTAAACACGTTTTCTAGCGATAAAATGGCTCAATGTCAATTTTTCCATTAAGGGGTTGTTTACACCCCTTAAAAATAATAGGCGGAGCTCAGATCATTTTCACTTTTGAAGTTAAGGGTAAGATGAGCCTAATTCCAAAATTTCATGCAAATCGGTTCACAGTAAAAAAATTCGGAGGTAAGACCCTATTTTTCGCTTCAATGACTGCACTATTCAGTAATTCAACCTTTCTGGAAAGATAGCCCCTACCGAGGTGGGAACATACAAATACCACTTGAAAAGTCTGTGCTTGTAACACTATGGTATTTAGGCAAAGGGGAAACTATTATTTCTACGGGTGGCAGGTTTAATTTAGCCAATTCAACTGTTCACTTTATTATTGATGATATATGCCAGATATTGTGTAAGTTATTGTCAAAATATATTGTGTGGCCCACCGAAGAAGAATGTTATTTTATAAGTGAAGAATTTGAAAAAAAAGCGGGTTATCCAGGTATTGTTTTGTATTAATGTATTATTTTTATCAATAATTGTACAAGTAATCATGTAATAGGTGTCATAGGAGCAATAGATGGGAGTCACATTTGTTGCAAAATTCCGCAAAATCAGCACGATAGCTACCAGGATAGAAAATTTCACCACAGTATATCTATCCAAGGTATATGTACTGCTTCCAAAATATTTACTAATGTTGCAATTGGATATCCAGGTTCTTTGCATGATGCTAGAGTAAGTAAATTATAAATTATTACTATCTTATGTAAGTCTATAACTTTATTATAATTTTAGATTCTTGAAGAATCGTATATAGGAAGAAAAATTCATAATTCAGGCTTTCAAGCTTTGTTTTATAATCATAATTATCATTTAGTTGGAGATTCTGCTTATCCATGTAGGCAATGGCTCATGACACCCTACAGGTTTGGTGAAACATCGTATGAAACTTGACAATTAAATATATTTTCCTGAACTAGACACAGGGCGATTAACTGCTGTACATAAAAATCACAAGAGTTGTTAAGTATAACTAGGGTAGCTATAGAAAATGTTTTCGGTTTGCTGAAAGGTCGATGGAGGATATTAAAATATGTTAATGTATATTCTACACAAAAGGCAATAAATATAATAAGTGCTTGCTGTATGCTACACAACTTTTGCCTAATACAAGGTGATGATTTTGAATGTGATGAAGCTGAAGCTTTATCAGAAGTTGATCAAGAAGAGAATGATGAAAGGGACAACTGTGGAATTCAAAAAAGAAATTATATAGTATCTATTTTGAACTAAATATTTAATTGTATGAATAATAAGGAACATTTTGTTATATATCACATATATAATACTAAGTTTAGTTTGTTGTATAAAAAATAAAAATAAATAAAATCACATTATGTGTCACATATAAAAAAATCACATGTGTTGATAGTTGGTGTTACATATTATCAAAAAAATTAAAAAAATCACATTGTGTTGATAGTTCTTATACAGGTTGGTGGAGGTGAAATGCGAACATAGGGAAATATATGACAATAATGGAGTTATCATGCTAGGCATCTTGATATACGTGGAATAAGTACTGTCAATGTCAAAGTAGCTGTCATATTAATTGAAATTTTTATTTTCATTAAAATATTTTCTTTGCATAATAATGTATGTGTACGAGCAGAACGAGAAAGTTTACATGCACTTTTAGATTTTATTATTATTTCTGTTATTGATTACTTTTTTGCAACACATTCACATTACTTCGTTTTGTGACACTACTACAAAATATATCAAGATACCTGGTATGAAAGTTCGATTGTCATGTATGTTCCCTATGTTCGCATTTCACTTCCACCAACCTGTATATCAAAAAAATATTAACATAATTATATGCCAAGTTCATTATAACACTTAAAAAATAATATCACATTTTGTGCTGATTTGTACTTATAATTCGATTTGGCATATAATTATGTTAATATTTTATTATTATATAATAATTACTATTCCGAGTCGGAATCATGTTTTCGTTTTTTGTTTTTTTAGTCATTTCCACAAATGCGTCAATCAGACGATCTCTTTGTTTATTTTGTTCCGCCAGAAGTTTATTTTGATTTTCTATGAGTGTTTTGCAGGGTAAGAAATTGTTGGTTTTGTTGTTCTAAATTTTCTTTATGTAGGGATTGTATAACATGTATTACGTCTTGTTTAGCAGGTTTTACAGATGATTTAACCGCCTGAAATCTATTTTTCAATGGTTTGTCTTTCATTCTAATCATTCTTTCATCTTCTGATGTGTTTTGGACGTCTCCTTCCATTTCTGGATTATTTATTGTAATTATTGGTTCGTGTATCTCAATATCATGAAGTGGACGGCTTGTACTGGCTTCTGTTGAAAATGTAATTTGTTCACTTTCTTTGTTTTTATTTAGTGAACCGGCTTGTGTGGTAAATGTATTTTCTTTGTTATTATTCAAAGAATCCTGTATGTTATTAAGTTTAACTTTGTCCTTGTCGCCGAGAATTGCGTGTAGCAATTCATAATGTTCTGGAGGATCTTTTCTTTCTTTACCGGTGCTATTTACGTGTCGAACAAATAATATGTAGTTTTTTGTTAAATTTTGAAATTTTTGACGGCATTTTTGGGCTCCCAATTTGCCATCTCCAACAAAATATCCTGCCTTTTTCATGTCATTGGCTATGTCTGTCGAAATATTTAATTTTACAGATCGTTTGTCTTGGAATTGTCGTGTATATTTAGCAGACGATCTTAATGTTAAAAAATATTCTGTTGCCTGAAAATCTTGTCCATCAACTTTCCCTCTTTTCGACCAAATTTCTCCTGAATTTATAAATTAGTAATAATTATTTTATATTAAAGATTTACTATAACATTTACATTTAACTTACCTGAATTAGCATCATCTGCAACTACATTTACTGCCCGATCTATGGTTAATTCAGATGCATCCTTTTCTGTTATGCCATATTGCAATAATAATTCGTCCTTATTTATTGCATCCTGAACATATTTGAAGGCATAGTTGTCATCTGAAATTGAAATTATTTTTAAAATAATTACATATTTTTTAATTACATATATTTTTAAAATAATTACATTGTTACCTCTTTGAAATAATACATTTTTTAAGTCTGCGGCTTTTCAACTTTGATATGACATGTTTATAATTGTAGTATTGTTGTATAAACTTAACATAGTTAATTTAATTACACTCAGTAACATTATGCGTACGTCTTCTTATTTTTACTTCAGTACCTATTTCATTGTGTGTAATACCTACGTACTTCGGAGGCTAGCTTCGTGCTGCCATTTATGCCAAGTTTTGCGCTAAGGGTTCCATTGGGTGTAAGCCACCTACTAATAATTTTGACTGACAGTTTTTAAAATTTTATACTTTCTAAATAAAATTCAATACAATATGACAAATTATCAGAAAAGTACAAATAGAATATAGAAATAAAAAACATTACAAATGTAAATTATACGCCAAGGAAAATCGCGATCGTAAATTACGGTAAATTACATTACTACACTACTAGAGTCAAAAAATCAAACTGATATTTATAGTGATTACAAAAACTTTTTAAGCTTAGGTACATAAATAGATGTATAATAAAAGTGCAACTGATTTTTAAATTTGTTTATTAAAATACTTTGTAAGGCTATTGATTTCGACCGTTCAGTTATCATCAGGCCACAGCTGAAAATACATATAAATGTCATTGATACAAGTTATAAAGGAAGTTAAATTTCAAATTTATAATTAATGTTACAAGATTATAAGTTTAATGTCAAACTAGTTAATAAAATTTTATAAATTAAGTATCAACATAGGTATCAATAATAGCTAACAGGAGAGATTTTGGAAAACGCTGTTAGCTTTATGTGCAAGTCAAATATGACGTTTCATCTACGATTTTTTAAATAAAACATTGCATAAATTTGTATTCATTACGATATTAACCTAACTTCATATTTTGATGTGATGACAGATGACAGTTGTGTTGAATAATGGACTCATAACACAACCGTGTGTCTTATGGAGGGGATTATCTTACTAAAGTTGCCTGCCTACATAATTAATGTATTATTATAGATAGATAAAATAATTAATACTTTAAATACTGTAGGTACTGTAATATCAAACATAAAGCTAGAATATTTTAAACCGAAACACAAAGTATAAATTCATCTTCTTAAAATTCTATAACCGTCTAACCACGCCTACACTTAAATTAAGTTATACGTTTTGAATTTATAAATGCTTGCAGTAACAACAGTTTAATTTAAAATTACCTAGTTCTTAAAGTGTGATTGTAGACCTGACAACTTTATTTCGTATCCAGTCAGGAACATATTACAGTTGAAAAAATCTGGTAACTGCACATATATAATAATTTATATACCTATACTGATGAGTTACTCAGTCAGTGAACTATATACCCTGTTTGAAATAACGAAAGAATTTTAGTAGATAGATCCTTGTGATTCTATTGGTTGCTACGTGCTGTTGTCAAGAACAATTTACACAAATACAATACAAATGTTGTCAATTATTCTGATTTCATTCTTTTGAAGTGTTGTTCGTTATTTTTTGTTGTATTTAAATTTTACTTGGCTATTTCTGTATTATTCTTTTACGGTTTTGTGGGCTAATGGCACTTTTTTCGAAAATGTTTTGGTGAATACCAAACTCCAAATCACGCCGTTATTAACTGTCAAAATTCTTTCGTTTCGAACAGAGTAGTATGTATATAAATATACTAAAGTACCTGGAAGGGAGCAGTGAGGCAAACTGAAAGAGAGAGAGACTTATGGCGTATAGCATTTGTGATGTATCGTAAATGCACAATAATAATTAAATCGATTATTAATTGTTTTTTGGCCTCTTGTCATGTAAACATAACAATTAAACATCGTATGCGGTAAAAAACACGAAATTTATTAGCTCTTAGAGGTTATTATTAAAAAAGTAGCTTTGTAATAAAAAAGAGCCTACAAAAACGCTAAATAAATGAAACAGATTAATTTTAAATGTGACATTTGCTGGCGCCATCTCTTAGCAGTTATTTCAAAGCTAATTGACAGAAGGCAGGTTCAGTGCAAATATCAAAAAAATGCATCTCACTTAACCTCATAGAAAATAGATATATTTAATAAATAGGTACGTTCACCAAAAAATATAATACATAACGTCTGGGTTAGGCGTTAGGTATTTAGATAAAATAATGATTTTTTTCTATTTGGCGTTCACAAAGTTAACTTTGTAAAACGCAACTGAATGTCGCTAGAGCTCACTTTGTGACACGCAACATATTTTTATAGAAGGTTGGTATTGCTAGTATCAGATCAGTATCAGATGACATTTATTTGAATTGTTAAACGTCAAACTTCAGAATTGACAAATTTTCAGTATAACCTCTAAATATGTTTTGCTTAATTAATTACTTTTTATTCAATAAAATTAATGACTCCAGAAATAGAAAACATATAAGTTCAATATTTTCTATAATATCTATACTTATCACCTAGAATAGTTCAGTAATTATATACTTTTTTGCACTTCCGGGACTAAAACCGTTCTTTAGTCTTTATTTTTAGGGACTAAGGTTCTTAATTTGATCCCAAGGGATTATTTCTCATATTTAATCCCGTTGTCAAGGTATTGAATTAATTAATCCCGTTGTCAAGTAAATACGTGCTATTTGTTACAGAGTATCTATGGTAACAATATAAATATTTGTCATAAAATTTACTGTCAAAATTACAAAATGTGTATTCTTTTAAATTATTTTGCATTCGTTTGAGGATGAAGTGCAAAAAATAGCGTATATACCACAGGACTAAAGTACCTTTAATCCCTCAGGTGATTATTTCCCTCACCTTTCTGGATTAAATCATGCACTTTAGTCCCTCAATATATAATATACTATTGCAGTGACAGTGCCAGATAAATAAATGACAATATTACCAACCAAAACGTTACATTCATAAATTTCCCTAAATCGACTTGTGTATATTGTGACAGTATAATTTAAATTTTAATAATAAAAGACACCAAATAGAAAAATAGTATAAAGAACTCATTTTATAAGACTTTTTTCGCACTTGTCCTTTAGTAAACTCGCCCAAGGGCTCGTTTTACTAAATTTGAACACGTGCGAAAAAATTATGTCTTATAAATCTTGTTCTTTAATATACTATTTGTTGGATTAGAAATGTATGAGTGGAATAGTCAACTATAATTATTACAAAAGAGCTTTTTATTTCTCCGGATTTTCTGTTTGTATTGAAACCTTGTTGCCTAGCAATTTGAAAAGAAAAATTGTTTAATAAAATCACGACACCGTAGGTGGAGTGATTTTATTTTAAAACAACTTTTCGAGTCAAATTGCTGTCAGGTGACAAGGTTGAGATGTCAAATAGAAATTTATTCGGAGAAAATAAAATGCTCTAGTGTAATATTCAATAAGATCATTTAACGACTCCTTTGGTTCTTCTTCATAAATATTTCCAAAATCTAATTATTTCACTGACAAATATTAGAAATATGTAGCAAATGACATTTTAGTATTTTGTTTATTATTTGGTTGCTAAGAAAAAGGTAAATACGGTTTTATCACTTGCAAAAAATTACCTTCCTTTTTACCCGCTGTCAAAGCGATAAAATTGTGTTTTGTTTACGGCTTATTTTATACAGGAGTGGAATTATTATAAGTAATATAATAAGAGCCATAAATTTATCGGTAAAATTTACGAATAGTTGTTGCGTAGAAACGGACAAACGAGTGTCAAAATTGACACATTTAAATCACGACAACAAAGCTGGAGTGATTTCAGAGTCAATTTTGACCCGAGTTGTCGTTTCTACGCAGGAATTATGAGTAAATTTTACCAATTAAATTTATGACTCGAATTATATTTGCTTGATTATTTCACGAACGATAATTATTATTTTATTTTTGACGTTTGCAACATTAAAAACATTTAATAAACAAAATGTAACCATGGTTACCCTACTGTGGTTTTATCAAATTTTATCGCTGAAAAACTGCCCTCTTCGAAGAAGTTATGCATTCTTATTGGCCAGAAATGACGTGTGTAAAATAATCATCACTAAAATATTTTGTTCACGTTGTTTTTTCTGTATGTGATTCGTAGTCCTGAAGAAGACTATGCGGCAATTCATCCTTGTAAATCAAGTGAAATAACAATAGTGTTTTCTGTTTCCAGCGGTGTACAACTACTCAGGCGACGTGCGCTACGGCCTGTCGCTGGAGATCGGCGACACAGTGCACATCCTGGAGGAGTCCCCGGGCTGGTACCGCGGCTACGTGACGCGGTGCCGCTCGGTGCGCGGCATCTTCCCGCAGGCCTACGTGACCTTGAAGCCGTGCCGCGTGGACAACGAGGGCCTCTTCGAGAGCGTCGTGCCCCTCGAGGACGCTGTCGTGCGCGAGCTCAGCATGGTGCTGCGCGAGTGGGGCGACATCTGGAAGCGGCTCTACGTGGTGAGTAGCACTGGGGAGCAGTCTACAGGATTCACGCACAGAGCATCAAACATAATCAAATTTTACTAGAAATAGTCATTACAGGGTTCGCCAGTCAAATGGAAAGATTTCATGTGGGGCTTAGAGCTCGTAGGGAGGTGGTGGGGAGGAAGATCGCCGACTCAACATTATCAGCGTGGTCTACCATTTAGTTTACAATAAATCGTTGGACGGGTGAACAACATGGCTACGCAGTTAAAGCGTATATCAAATATTTCCATTTGACTGGCGAACCCTGTACATACTAAACAATTTTGATTAGTAAAAGAAAAATTGTACATAAAACTTCATCACTAACACATTAACCGAGTACGTTGACAACCTCAACTGACAATTACATTTCTTTTTAAATTTTCAATGGCAATATTGGTCGATGAGCTAAATAAAATATGTCAGTGCAATATAAGGTTTATAATATTCATGACGTCATCTGTATTAGCTTTGAAATGAAGCTTATCATTGGCTAAACATTGTTTTCCTGCTGTCCAACATTCATTCCGTAAGACATCATAATGGATACAAATTTATTTAAAACTGTCAGTTTTGTAGGTTGGTGTTATTTTTTCGTATGTAAATATACTATAGTAAAATATAGGTACTTACAAATAGTCATTTTATGAAAATTTATTAAAAACAAATATCTATCAAATAATCTAGTATAGTTGATAGAATAAACAAATGACAATCGGATTATCTAGTACAGTTGTTAAAATAAACAAATGACAGTCAAATTATCTAGACAAGTTGTTAAGAATGACAGTCCGATAATCTAGAACAGTAGTTGATAGATACAGGATACAGATAGATAGAAATACATGACACGTCAGGTAATCTTGAACAGTTGGTAGAGTAAACAAATGACTATTTAATTATTTAAAACAGTTGATGAATTACCAAATCACCTGTTAATCTAAAATAGTGGATAAGTTAAACAAATAATGACATTGGAAAATTGAAAAAATAAACAGATGATAATAATCTAGAACAGTTGATAGAGTAAACAAATGATAGTATTATTTAGAAAAATTGTTAGAATTAACAACATTCTACAAATGACAATCTGTTATTCTAGAATAGTTGATAGAGTCAGGAACAACAAGCGATAATAAATAATATAAACAAGAGATAATAGGTCAATCTAGAAACAAAAATGGTTATAAATAAATAAATCGGTAAGACTTAAAAACAATACAAAATTATAGATAATATTATAATATTTGAATGAAGTTTAGAAATTTAGTATTGTATCTAGCAATACCTACTCCTAGTATTTTTACTCTAGCACACTTTTAAAAAGAATTCACATTAATAAGTACCTTATATGCAAAGCACAATTCAAAAACAATATAATCCAACTTCTCCAAGTTCTCAGAAAACCCTTAGACATTCGCACGCATTCAGAATACAAAATGAGATGAGAACATTCTAAAATTACTGCAGAATATTATATACGCCCCGATTCGATTCCGTACCGCACGAGCGCCGCTCTAACGGCATAATAGGTAAGCTAATAGTAGAAGCGGTTAAAAACAAAGTCCGGGTAAGGTATGGCAAGATGACAACTAATTGCAAAATATGAATGAAATCTTTAAAATAATGTATGTGATATGTCTGTGATAATAAATGTAGTTTTTAAAAAGTTGATTTGACTATTTTTCATCGAAAAAGTGTGAGTAAACGCAGAAATTTTCACGTCAGTTACTATGTCGAGGAAGAAATAAGAAAGGGTCATTAATTTTAATTGATTAGCGGAGTTACTTTGATGGAACCTTCTGGTGCCCAAAGCACGAAAAAATGAAAATACATATTCTCCAAAAGTTGAGCTATTCAGTGGAAAAGTATGTATAATATTTTAGCTAAATCCGGCTAAATCATTATTAAATTGTTAATGTTAAAAACTTAAATTGTACTTCAAATAAATAACTGTATTTATTTTAAGATTTGAATTATACACAATTTATTTTGTTATTAAATAAGACGAACAACTAATTGTCAAAACACATGTTTAGTTTACTGTTAATTTCATTTGTGCTGTGCTGTTATCGGCCGTTGTAAGTTGCGCATGTTCTGTGCAGTGTTGGTGCTGGAACTTTTTGCCATTTGTTGCGCTTATACACTTCATCATTTGATCAGCTCATCCGTCTCTCTTAGTAAATCCAGCATCATCAGTTGACAACACAAGTGATACAAATTTTCTATTATTTTTCTTGCGAAAACTTATTTACAAAATTAACAATATTAAGCCTCATTTCCACCGACTGTTTTAATGTTTAATGCATAAGTACTAAGAGCAACGCATTAGAAAAAAACTTTGCAAACTCCAAACATAAGGCGTAATGCACAAGCATAATGATTGACATGTATCATATTTATTATTTGTTTCGAGTTGTCAATTTCTGTCTGTTTCTAAATATGGAAATAAATACCTTACTTACGAAATTAATAGTTCTTCCATTCCTTAATATCGCAAAAATGCCGGTAATGATTAAATTACTAAACTTCGACAACAAATGTCATCTCTGTCTAATTAGTCCTTAAACAAAATAGGTGGAAATGGCCATCTAGTAAATAATCATACATTACGCCTAAAGCCCGTTTTACATTCAGCAACAAATTCATGAACTGGTTCATGAACTTGTTCATGAACAAAAATTGCCTAATGTAAAACAGAAGTTGCAAGAAATTCTGTTCATGAACTAGTTCATGAACTTGTTGCGTGAATTAGAACATGTTCTAATTTTGTTGCTCAGCACCTCGCAACATTTCACCAGATTTGGTGATTTCTGGTTATTTTTTGTTTTGCCAATCGCAAATCAAAGAGTTGGTAATTGTCGTAAATAGTAGGTTATGATCATCGACATGAAGTGTGACTACGTGTCATGTGAATTGTCAATCAAGCTTATATAAATGTTCAATTTTGTATTTTCTTACAAAATAATTAATTTATAATAAAAGCAGAACAAAAGACACAAACATAAATGAAGATAGCCAACAATATGTAAATTATTACAGAGTACCAACATGCTTTATGTTTATGTTGATAACACTTGTAAAAAATAAATAATAATGTTGTTTCAACGTGTTGCCAAGTGTAATACAGAAGAAACATTTTTCCGCAACTATGTGTTCATGAACTAGTTCATGAACCAATTCATGAACTTGTTGCTGAATGTAAAACGGGCTTAACGCACAAATCATTATGCATTAAGCACTAAAACAGTCGGTGGAAATGAGGCTTAACTGTTCATATTCATATTCAGCGGCGAATTTATTACGTCATTCTCAATGTAGCGCCAACTATAAAGAAAAGTCATTCGATTATTAAACGGCTGGTGCCTACACGGTGCTACTTATGAAAAATTTTCAAGGACCATTTTGATAGCAAATTTCCTCACCTGTCTCTCTGTCAAAACCGTTTTCAACAGAAATTTTTTTTGGGAAGCGGAGCATACCGAGGTGGAGCGAATTTTTTTTTGTTTCCGTATGTTCTTAACTACTCACATGCCAAATTTCACTTGGTTATATATTAGTCTTGGGTTTCAATCAATTTTTGACTCTCCTGACTGAACTAAAAATCGAGTGACAAGACTGATGAACATTTTATTATACACTGTGACCTCATGTGTCGACGCCTGTGGTCCTCACTGCTTTTGCTTTTAGATACGGTGAAATTATACGCCGTGAACCCTGTGGTGGGGGTAGAAATTATACGCCATGATTTTAGACGCCGTGGCCTCATGTGTCGACGCCGTGACCCGTACTCGTTAAGACTTAGACGAACTGTATCATTTTTCACAATCTATGTCATAATGTTTGTACTGCGAATTATGAATGAAAACTTATAAATTTAGTATTATAATATACCTAGATTTATTTATTTATTGTCCTCTCATGAAAATATAAAGTAAATCTATGTGTTTACAATTTATTTTTCGAATGGGAATTCGGTACGATAAACTTATATTTATTGTTTAACATTTTGTTTTGTAGTTGTTCACCGATTGTTCACTGTTTATATTTCTGAGAAAAAGACATAAAAACTCAATACAATAATAATTAGTTTTGATTTATGCCGACATTAACAGATGCTTAGTTCTTAAATTTAGAAATGATTTTTACGTAAACATATTCAGAATTGGTTTTATAATTTATTAAAAAATCAGCAACTTTTTTTTGGAACTATTCCATTCTAGTTCTAGATTTGCATTTTCCTGTGAATGAATTTTTGAATGCAGGTATTTTATTAGGTATAAATTTTATAGAATTGCATCTTCTAGTGTTGCATGTTCCTGTGTATGAATATTCTACAGTACATTTGACACAGACGGATAGCCACGTTCGTTATGTGACATTGAGGTTTGTTCCAGGAACGCGAAGTGTACAAGTTCTCGACTCTAAGGAAAGTGATGCGTGATTTACTGGAATGGCGGCGGCAGCTACTAACAGGGACTTTAACTCAGGACCAGACCAGAGAGATGAAGTTGAAAATCATCGCAAAAATCGATTGGGGAAACCGGTGAGTCTAAAGTTATTCATTTGCTTTTACTTGCTGTGGCAGCGGAGACTATGTTAGTATAGATAAAGACACATGCGCAATCTAAAAGTAAAATCTAACCTAGATGTCACTGAGGGCGCTATAGTACTGCAAATTTAAAAATTATATGAATTTCTCACAAATTTCTACTAAAACCGAGCTTGTGGGGCCCAAGAAGGGAAAAGAATAAAACGCTGATCACCGCTGACCGCTGAAACACGCTGATCTGCGAAGAAATGCACAAATGCATGTAAAAATGAATAAAATCAATCCAATCCGAGTATATGGGATTCAAGAAGGATGTTAGGTTTCTTTATTAGTTTAGGTAAATGTAGAACAGCGGGTTTTTTTACGCCCATCTGTCATTTCTTCGTAGATCAGCGCGTTTCAGCGGTCAGCGCTGATCTGCGTTATATTTTTACCCTTCAAGAAGGGTATTGGATTATTTATTTATACCGAGTATATGGAACTAAAGAAGGGTATAGGATTTTTTTTACCTTCCTCAAAATAAATTAACAATTATTTAAATATTGTAATTTGAGTCTTTTAGTACGATAATTCCACTCCTGTATAAAGTAAACCATAAACAAAACACAATTTTATCGCTTTGATAGCGGATAAAAAGGAAGGTAACTTTTTCAAGTGATAAAACCTTATTTACTTTTTTCTTAGCAACCAAACAATAAACAAAACATTAACATGTCATTTGCTTCATATTTCTAATATTTGTCAGTGAAATAATTAGATTTTGGGAAAATTTGTGAAGAAGATCCAAAGGAATCGTTAAATTATCTCGTTGAATTACACTCGAGCATTTTATTTCCTCCGAATAAATTTCTGTTTGACATCTCAAACTTGTCACCTGAACGCAATTTGACTCGTAAATTGTTTTAAAATAAAATCACTCCACCTACGGTGTCGTGATTTTATGAAACAATTTTTCTTTTCAAATTGCTAGGCAACAAGGTTTCAATACAAACAGAAAATCCGGCGATATAAAAAGCTCTTGTCTAATTACAGTTGATAATTACACTAATACACTCCGCGTCAAAAAAAGGGCCCACCTGAAATTGTGAAAAAAACCACAAATTTCAAACCGCTATAACTCAGCGAGATTTCGATGAAATTTCGACTCAAAGAAAGTTCAAAGTGTCTACTTTAAGGGCATCCATTCAATTTTTGTTATAACCCCCTCTGGACCCCTGCAACCCCCCTATGAAAAAAAAGTGTTTTCAGAGGAAAAAATTTTCAACTTTGATGATGTGCACGGACTAGAAAAAATTTTTTTGACCCGATCTGCCTACATGACAATAAAATTCAATCAATTCTCTGTAAATTTTTCGAAAAACGAAGTCCCTACGATGATTGGATAAAAAGTTATGCGAGTTTAAAAATTAAGTTGCATTTTGAGGTTTTTGAGTCATTACTCGGCATTGATTGATCAATTCAGACGTACTCTTGAGAAAAAGAAAGTTCTAAGTGTCTAGTTCAAGACGATGCATGCAATTTTTGACATAACTCCCTCTGCCCCCTGCAACCCCCCTATGAAAAAAGGGTTTTCAGGAGAAAATTTTTTCAACTTTGACGATGTACACGGACTAGAAATTTTTTTTTTGATCCGATCTGCCTAGATGACAATAAAATTTATTCAATTCTCTGTAAATTTTTCGAAAAACGAAGTCTCTATGATGATTGGATAAAAAGTTATGCGAGTTTAAAAATTAAGTTGCATTTTGAGGTTTTTGAGTCATTACTCGGCATTTGTTGATCAATTCAGATGTAACTTATTTTTCAAACTCGCATAACTTTTGATCCAATCATCGTAGGAACTTCGTTTTTCGAAAAATTTACAAAGAATTGATTGAATTTTATTGTCATGTAGGCAGATCGGGTCAAAATATTTTTTCTAGTCCGTGCACATCATCAAAGTTGAAAATTTTTTCCCCTGAAAACACTTTTTTGTCATAGGGTGGTTGCAGGGGTGCAGAGGGGGTTAGAACAAAAATTGAATAGATGCTTTTAAAGTAGACACTTTGAACTTTCTTGGAGTCGAAAGTTCATCGAAATCCATCGAAAACTCACTGAGTTATAGCGGTTTGAAATTGTCGATTTTTTCACAATTTCAGGTGGGCCTTTTTTTTGACGCGGAGTGTATATAAAATTAAGCCATGAAAACAGTATCTTTTTTCGTTATTACAGCAAATAAAAAAATCTGTTGTGGCCAGCACACGACCTCTCGCCTTAACACTGTAATTTATGTGAATTTGGTTTTTAGTTAGGCTTTCTTAAATTATAATTTTGCAACAAATTTACAAACTTTGAAAATAATTTTATAGTTCTTAGTTCTTAATTAGCTTTTTATAGATAAAAATTTAACTTTATTATTACCTTATTACATTATGTTCAGTTAATAATATTTACATTTCTTTTAAAATGGTGACACAAACATTTTAGAAATTGTGCATACGTCTATTCATCTGTCACATTGACATATTCATTTTTGTTTTTAATTTTTTCCTATATTGTGATTTACAAATCGTGGTAGGTAAAATTATATATCTTTGAAAAATAATTTTCCTTTATTGGTAAGAGATATAGACAAGATGTTAAATAAATATTGTAAGATATAATTTGTTCTTTGAAATGTCGTATGACAAATTGTAGCTATCGCAGAATTTTCTATATTTTTTTGCAAAAAATGTTAAAATGTTTCAAGAAAATACCATTTCCGGTTGACAGATTTTTCCCAAAATCTAATCAGCTCTTCATTAACATATACAAATGTATATTGCAAAATATTAGAATTTTATGTTCAGTAGAATTTGAGATAATGAATCAGAACGAAAGACTATAGTAGGCGCACAGACACACACACAGACATCATCGTGAAAATAGTCAAAATAGGTTCTAAAGGTGCTAAAACGTGCTTATTGACAAAAATCTCGACATCGAATTTTTTCATGATCCCTATACCTCTCTAGGCGAGAGGTAAAAATAGAATACATTTTTACCTCTCGCCTAGAGAGGTATAGGGATCGTGAAAAAATTCGATGTCGAGATTTTTGTCAATAAGCACGTTTTATCACCTTTAGAACCTATTTTGACTATTTTCACGATGATGTCTGTGTGTGTGTGTGTGTGTCTGTATGTGCGCCTACTATAGTCTTTCGTTCTGATTCATTATCTCAAATTCTACTGAACATAAAATTCTAATATTTTGCAATATACATTTATATATGTTAATGAAGAGCTGATAAGATTTTGGTAAAAATCTGTCAACCGGAAATGGTATTTTCTTGAAGAATTTTAACATTTTTTGCAAAAAATATAGGAAATACTGCGATAGTTACAATTTGTCATTCGACATTTGAAAGAACAAATTATCTTTTACAATATTTATTTAACATCGTTTCTAGATCTCTTACCAATAAAGGAAAATTAATTTTCAAAAATTTGTAATTTTACCTACCACGATTTGTAAATCATAATATAGGAAAAAATTAAAAACAAAAATGAATATGTCAATGTGACAGATGAACAGACGTATACACAATTTCTGAAATGTTTGTGGCACCATTTTAAAAGAAATGTAAATATTAATTAACAACTGAACATAATGTAATAAGGTAATAATAAAGTTAAATTTTTATCTATAAAGAGCTAATTAAAGAACTAAGAACTATAAAATTATTTTCAAAAAGTTTGTAAATTTATTGCAAAATTATAATTTAAGAAAGCCTAACTAAAATCAAATTCACATAAATTACAGTGTTAAAGCGAGAGGTCGTGTGCTGGCCACATCAGATTTTTATTTATCTTTTACAATCATTGTCATGACAGCAGGTCAAAATTTTTAAAAATCGGTATCATGTTGCTTTGAATAACAAAATCAAATTGAAAAGTCAAGAAACTGTCATTCGTGAAATTATCATACCGAATTACACTCGAGGTATTTATTTTATCCGGATAAAAATGCATTTTATAAACTCAAACTTGGTTTCCAATAACAAACTGTCAGATAAAAATTCGAGTCCTGCAGACTCGAATATTTATTTTGTTTCGTCAAATTACTAGGCAACCAAGTTTTTGTTAAAAATGAATGTTTATCCGATAAAATAAATACTCCTAGTGTAATTACAATTAAAAAACAATTGATAATCGTTCAGCTCATTAGATTGAAGAACAATAGTCACTTTAATTCTTTTAAGCCCCGTAGGTATTATGAAAAACAATAGATACCTACCATTATTTTTAAGCTCTTGAAACAAATGACAATCGATAAACAATTGACAGTCGCTTTGAGCCACTTTTAATGAAAAATAATTAACAATCGATTTTATTATTGAATTTTTAAAACAAACAATAACAATCACATAAATTTCAATATTTTTGTTTGTTTGAAAAACAAATTACAGTAGTTTTGAGTCCCTTTTAATAAAAAAATTAATGAAAATTGTTTTAATTCATTTTTTTAGTTCGAAAAAGAATTACTTAATAGTAACTTTGAACTCCATCTAATGAAGTATAATAATTGACAATTGATTCAATTTTATCATTGAGCTTTTCAAAACAAATAGGTACCTAACAAGCGTTGAAATTCTATTATTTGTTTGAAAAACAAATTACAGTAGTTTTGAGCCCATTTTAATAAAAAAAAACAAATGATAATCGTTTTGATTAATTTTTTTCGTAAAACAATAATTGACAGTTACTTTTGAGCCCCTTTAATAACAAACAAATGACAATAGTTTTAATACATTTTTATATTCGAAAAACAATTGACAATTACTTTGAGCCCCTTATAATGAAAAATAATTGACACTCGATTATATTTTATTATTGGGTTTAAAAAAATGACAATCGCTTTAATTCCTCTAGTTGATAATCGGTTTCAATCGATTTAATTTTATTTTTGAGCTTTTAAAATAAATATTTACAATCGCTTTAATTCCTTTAGTTAATAATAATTAAAAAACGCTTTGATTTTATATACTGATGATACTGGTATACTATTGACGGTTCACAGTAATCTGTAAGGCTACCACACCTTATATGTCTATACTAATTGCATTGTGTTTGTTAATAAATTACGTGACTCATTAGCTCACAATGAGTAATAGTAACACGGTACAACTAATTTCAGTAATTAACGTATTATTCATAACAATTTTCTATACATACTTTAAAATCTCATTTTAACAATGAAAAATATAACAATTTTTAGAATACTGCCCTGTAAATTTCGCAAAACTTAAACACGCCATTATAAATATTAACGTCGCATTTTAAGTTTTTGCTGTTTCAATTAAAAAATTGCTTGAACATACAAACATTCATTATAAAAGACCCCGCACAAATCCTATGTAATGCGGATTTTGCTGAAATTGATGTATGTTATTCCATGAACCTTGCTGCTCAATAGTCGCCGTAGGTGCAAAACTCAGTATTTTTAGGAGTTTTGCAGGTTTGAAGTTCAAGAACAAGGAAATGTATATCCTCAAAGACAGCATGTTAAAATTCGTTATTTTCAGTAAAAATCGATAAGAAAGAACTATTTTACAAAACTGTATGTTGGATGCTGGAAATCGACCACCACAAGAAAATCCTGACGAAAACCCGCACAATGTTTAAGCAGACAAGTACCGCGTCAACACAATGTAAGTAAATGTGAAAAATTACTTTTAAAAGTATAAAAAATTCAGCAATTCAGTTAAATATTAAATGATTATAAGATAAGTTAATAGAAATAAATGAAGTTTTTTCGTACACATTGAGTCGTTTAATTTTGCCTTAAAAATAATTTTGATATGCTGTCTTTGAGGATATATTTATATTTCGTTCTTCTTGAACTTCAAACCTGCAAAACTCCTAAAAATACTAAGTTTTGCACCTATGGAGACTATTGATCAGCAAGGTTCAAAGAATAACATAATTCCATTTCAGCAAAATCCACCGGGACTCCAATTACATAAGATTTGTGCGGGATCCTTTTATTTATTGTATAACATACTTTTTACAAATATTTTCACAATATTGTGAGTTAACAATCTTCCCTGTAGATAGATTTATTCTGCAGGAATACCTGTGATACACAAACAAAAATTACTTGTCTTCACGATTTACATTACTGTGGGCTGCTACATGTTGCGTTTGAAATTTGGATTTTGCTACGAATCACAATGATCTATGAGGCAGTTACACTAACAATTGCAGGAGTACCCTTGATGCCTTGATACATTGGTCTGTAAGGCTGACACACCTAATTCAACAAAATATGTTGTAAATATTAATGTTTACAAATTTAAATTTATAATTTTTTTTTTGCACTTCTTTAGTCTTTATTTTTAGGGACTAAGGTTCTTAATTTGATCCCAAGAGATAATTTTTCATATTTCATCCCGTTGTCAAAGAATTGAATTAATTAATCCCGTTGTCAAATAAATACAGTCCTATTTGTTACAGAGTATCTATGGTAATAATATAAATATTTCTCATAAAGTTTACTGCCAAAATTACAAAATGTATGTTCTTTAAACTATTATGCATTCGTATGAGAGTGAAGTGCAAAAAATAGCGTATATACCACAGGACTAAAGTACCTTTAATGCCTCATGTGAATATTTCCCTCACCTTCGGCTCGTGAAATAAACTTCATCATCAGGATTAAATCATCTTTAGTCGTTTAATATATAATATACTATTATTATACTAGTTTTTATAACGTATGCTTGTTATATCAAATAATAAATCAATAAATTTATAGAAATTCTTTATTTGGCACAAAATAACCAATTTAAAATACAATAATTTCATGAACATTCTTATAATTAAATCTTAATATTACAATTTAAACTAGTTACTCAAAAATATAATAACTATTGCAACTTATAATATCAAATATGAAGCAAATTCATAGATCTATCAATTTAATCACATTACTAGCTTTAGCACATCACTTTAGTTAATGTTTGTTCAAAAAGGAGATCTAAACTTACTATGGCGAATTAGAAATTGTTCTCATGTTTTTACAAAATTGTAAAGAAAAATGCAAGAGAACTAAAAATGAATTTGAACAATTTTATGTTTCCGTTTCTTTCCCGTACTTTTCGATTTCTGGGTAAATTGGGCTCATTTCTAAGGTGCTAGGGGCCGAAGGTAAATTACTGTTGGAGCCTAGATTCAACCGGCGGCATAATTCGTCCAAAATCTCGCCAAATACCATCAAGTTCATGTTTTGTCCCAAAAGATGTAATAGTAGAAAATCGCCAACCTATAACAAAAAATTATTGTTAATATAAGTTGAGTTTCACAGATATCTGGATATGTTACATTCAAAATATTAATTGTTCATATGTATTGGATAGTATAGCAGTATTGTAGTTTAGTTTCACTGGTTCTTATAATAGTAATACACCTAAAGTTAAATAATGTACGTATTCAAAAGTACAATTGATTATCACAGGTGTCTGGTCTGTTACACCAAAAATATAAATATATTTATGTATCTCCGGCCCAAAAGTAACAATATACTAAGTATACTTGCTGGTTCACTAAACTAGCTGCGGTTCGTTCCAGATTCTATTTTATTACTTAGATAATCTTAATTTTTTTACCTGAGTTTTTCTGATCAAAGATGAAACGCCAGCCGGTGTACCAAATCTGAATCTTCGTTTCAAAATAGTTTCCCTGGTGCTGGGAAGCAGTACCACTGCAGTGGAATAGAGTAGTGCCAACCCACTCAATACTGACAATATAATAAACCAAAACCACAAGAAGATATAAATCTTCTCATTGAGAATGTTCAGCGCCAAGATGCACAACGCGTCGTGTTTCTGTAAACTTCCCGACGGACCATACTTGTGAAAGGTACATTTTGTCACTCTGGGAAACACGGCTATCATCGGGTCGGTTCGGTTCTCTTGGTTCATGTTTGAGAAGTTTATGACGTCACTACCGTAGGTTAAGAACGCGCCGCCTAAGAATAGGTCCACGAAGAATATGTTCATCACCTGAAATTAGAAAAAATATGTATTATTGAGTGTGAGGTTACCAGCCCTACAGTAGACAATAGTTTTGAGTCTCTTTTAATAAAAAATAAATTAAAATTTAAACAAATAACAATCGCTTAAATTATATTATTTGTTTGAAAAACAAATTACAGTAGTTCTGAGCCCATTTTAATAAAAAAAAAACAAATGATAATCGTTTTGATTAATTTTTTTCGAAAAACAATTGGCAGTTACTTTTGAGCCTATTTAATAAGAGACAAATAACAATATTTTTATTCCTTTTTTTGGAAAAAGCAAATGACAGTATTTTTGAGTCCCTTTCAATAAAATCAAATGACAATCGTTTTAATTCATTTCATTTATCTATTTGTTTTTTATCTACATCTAGACCGTTTATCCGATCTTGCTTGCAGGACTTTTTTGACTAGAGTCAAATTTTATGGTATCTATGAATTATTCATTCGATAGGACCATTATGGGTGAGAGTTAAAATATTTTCTGTTTTTCGGGCAACGCCGAACACCTCAGCTAGTAAAGGTATATCAATCTGAGAAAGGACTTGCGCAGGGACAAATATGCAACTCAGAAAGGTAGCTGCCGTGAGTCCTTTCTCTGATTGCGAGCACTATAATACTATACTCACAACATTGGCGAAGTTCAGAGCCTCACAGAAGAAGTAACCGAACGCGTAGGTGTTGTGCATGTGCAACGTCTCGATGATGTACTGCACTAGACGTGACTGTCGGTCGCTTCGCTCGTCTTTACTCCCTACCAACGCGCCGCGCATTCCGTCCGACACCATGCGGATCTTGCCCTCTTCCCAGTTCTTCCAGATCCAGTGAGGGATGTAGAACAAAATACCCTAGAAATGAAAAAATCTTATAGTGTGCTACAATCAAGGTTGCTGCCAAACTTTAAACAATACACCAATAGAGGGTGTTATAATAGACAAATCCATAACAAATGTATTTGCCAGGGAGCAGCTGTCACACTGGTGTTTTATATTAACTTTAAAGAAAACTGTCAAAATAATACAATTTTATATGCAGTTTTATAGGTATTTTGTATAATGAAAATATTATTTAAACTATGTTTTGACAGAAACTGTTCAAAATTTAATTAAAATTATGCAAAAGTGAGGTTGGAATAGTAGGTTGCCCTCTGGCTATGACGTCATTCTGGATTTCTCTATAGTATATAACTTATTTCTTAACCCCAATCGATAATCTTTAAGTCATTTAGTTTAAAAAACAATAGATATTTGCATAATTTTATTTTAAGTAGGTACTTTATTATATAAAAAACAACAAATGAATAAGCTCAGTGGTTTGAACAATAATTATTCGAATCAGAAAATAAAAATCTGAAATATTAATACAGAGGAAAATGCAATATCAGACATGCAAAATGCTAAGAAAAAAAACTGTCAATTACCGTTCATACGAGGAAATTAATAATTTTTATAAAATATATTTAAGATCAGTAACTTTAGTAGCTTTTATAGAAATAATTAGTTTTCTCGTATAAACGGTATTGACAGTTTTTTTATGATAGCTCCTAGCACTTGTTTTACTTTCAAGAAACTTAAGGAAAATAGCTAGAGAGTCGTAATATAAAATCGTGCCTGATTTTGCCATTTGTCAAAAATGACTTTTTGTGTTAATTCAAGTCTTGCCTTCAAGAAAATGTAAATATAAAATTTGCATCTGGTGTATTTCAAACAGTGTGCTATTTTAAAGAAGTGTTGTAACATGTTCTAAGTGAGTTATTTTACTAGTTCTGGTACTTGATGTACATAATAAGGGACATTCAAAGAAATTATTAAGAACCACGCCAAAAAAATTTACCAGTCGTACCTACATGCTTCAAAGTGTGCAAATTGAGAGACGACATGGCGTGTCAAAAAAGTTAAACGTCACATGACGTTTCCCGATGTTATGCACATTTCGAATTACTTTAAAGCTTCTGGCAGACATGTACAACCGGAAAAGAAGAAGTTTTAAGATTCTGAATCTTGAAAAAAATAAATTCATGGTTTTGAAGCAATCAATAAATTATAAATTCTTCTTTTCGAAGACTCATTGAAGATTCGATTTAGCGGCACCGCAATTTAACAGGCAATTCTCACTAGAAAGAAGAAAACATCTTCTTTTCCAGGATTCAGAATCTCGTGCGAACAGGACTTTATGTACATCAAGTACCAGAAGTAGTAGTAGTACCAGAAGAAGTACGTCATGTTAAAACATTTCTTTAAAATAGCGTCCTGTTTGAAATACCCCGGATGCACATTTTATATTTACATTTTTTTGACGGCAAGTCTTGAGTCATTTCTCGCAAGTGGTAAAATCAGGCACGATTTTATATAGACCATATTAATTATTCAATACGCATGCTCAGAAATCACCAATCACAAAACAGGGAGTACTACCGAAATGGAACTAATGTTACCTTATGGGAAAAAGTGAATTTTTAAAGTAAAATAGTAATTAATTCAGACAGAATCACATGGCCGTTTTTTAATATAAGTTATATTTAATAACGAAGTATCGAATTCTGCCCGTGTTTAATATAAATGATCATTAGTTTATTATGTGAAAATAATTATGAAAATTTGAATTTTTTTTAGCGGGATCCCGACAGCTCGAGTGACAGATAACTTAAAAGTGTGTTTTTCTGTTGATGTAGTATCATATAATTTTAATCAATATACTTAGTTACAAATATTGTGTTTCAAATCATGTTTTAGAATTTAAAAATTAAAATTTTCAACACTGAAGGGGTTGATCATTGCCAACTTATTTACAAAAATAAGAAACAGTTGGCATCCTGGCACGCTTTTTTATATTTCATAAATCAGTCGGTAGAGGCGCTATAATAATTAATATGGTCTATTAGGGCTCTCTAGCTAAAACCTTTCCTTGTGTGAACAGAGCAATACGAAATTAAATACCTACATCAAAAGATTCATTCATAACAAAATTCAAATCTAGAATTTTAGATTCGGCATAAATGCAAACACAGGAAGATTCAAATCTAGAAAACTATACTTTATTTTTTGAAAGACGTAATTCTGTATTTGAAATACTAGTTTTGCATTTTTGAGGTAAATAATTTATGATAATTTTGCTCAAACAACCGACAACCAACAGCAGTTCTAGATATTTACCAGAATTATTTTGTTTACGATTAACAAATAATAGATTAGTTAGTTTGCCTCTCCAACACAAGTGAGATACACAAATTAAGTTGAACTGGACTAAATGAACAACCCAGTACCATTCTTGAGTCTCACATCTCAGTTTTGACTATAACTTTTCTAGATTTGCATTTTCCTGTGTTTGCTTTCATGCCGAATCTAAAACTGTACATTTGAATTTTCTTGTGAATGAATCTTTTGATGCAGGTAGATTGGCATCTTCTGTTGTTGCATTTTCCTGTGTATGAACATTCTAGAATTAGATTTTCTGGTGTTGAACCTATTCCCGAATCGTGGTACTCTTTACACCCGGTATTTGCTACACTCCGCACTCACCTGGAAGAACAGCATGAACGGCACCCACTGGTAATAGCTGTGGTAGCGCTTCTCGTCGACGTTGTCGTTGCCGAGGCCGGGGTGGCCCACGTGCGACAAGGGCCTGTCCAGCTGGCCCGGCAGCGTGAACGTGTAGGTGATCCAGCAGTACGTGTTGATCACATGGCCTGGCACGCCGCCGTCGTTGATGCAGTTGATCGGGTCACCTGGGGGACACAAGAGTAATGTACAACACATATAGTACAATATGTGACCTTGCCTTAATAACCGAGTGTCTACTTGAAACGAAAAATAGTTATTTATTTAACTAGGCAAAAAAATAATACATTTACTGCCGCGGCTATGAATCTAGCTTATTTTTTGTCAACTGTAATTACACAAGACCATTTTATTTCGCCGAATAAATTTCTGTTTGTATTGAAACCTTGTTGCTTAGCAATTTGAAAATAAAAATTGTTTACCTCCACCTACGGTGTCGTGATTTTATTTTTCGAGTCAAATTACTGTCAGGTAACCAGGTTGACATGTCAAACAGAAATTTATTCGGAGGAAATAAAATGCTCGAGTGTAATTCAACGAGATAATTTAACGACTCCTTTGGTTCTTCTTCACAAATATTCCCAAAATCTAATCATTTCACTGACAAATATTAGAAATATGAAGCAAATGACATTTTAGTGTTTTGTTTATTGTTTGGTTGCTAAGAAAAAGGTAAATAAGGTTTTATCACTTGCAAAAGGCGATAAAATTGTGTTTTGTTTATGGCTTACTTTATACAGGAGTGGAATTATCATATATAATACCATACCTATTTGATATTGTTTATTTTTGTAGCTAGGTAACTGTATGGAAACTGATTATTTCGTATATGGTCGTGGGAAAAACAAATATGTTATTTAAATTTTCATGAAAATTTATTTTTTCACCATAGCAACAATTACTTTTACTGCCTAAAAGCAACACTTCGCAGGACTGTTAGCTGTCAATAAAATAGCACTTTTATTTTATGGTTTTTATGATAAATTAATTTTTTTAATGCTGATAGCAGTTTTCATGTAATTATTTTATATTTTTTCAACTATCCGGTGCAGGTCGAATATCAGAGATCACTATACCTACGTATTCGGTCGGATAGTAAAATGTGGCCGAATACCGGATAATAACCGGATATCCATTGCATCACTACTTTTAATGTCAATCGGCGAGAAACAAAGTTGTTTTTTCAATTTTGTGGTATTTACTTTGATTTGAGATGAAAGTTGTGAATACAAAACTTGTTCAAAATTAAAAACTACACATGATCATATGGCTTTGTTAGTTTAGCATTATATCAGAGTACATGGAACTGAGCATGTTTTTGACAAATCTTACCATTTAATAATTTTGCATAATTATTAAAAGTATAACTAAACACAAAAAGAAAAGTATAAAAACAAAAAGAAAACATTCCAAGTTCAATGGTAGGTCTGAAATTATGCTAACCAATGTTTAAAATGCCAATTTTTTTTGCGTTTTTCTCGAGCATTATGATCGAGCGTATTCTCATATTGTGCAGTTTTTAATTTTTAACAAGTTTAGTATTTATAGCATAGGATTCATCTTCATCAGTTTAATTACCTATATTTTACAGGTATATTGAAGCGACAGTCAATAATTGTTTTTTTTTGTATATTGAATGGCTAAACGATTGTCTTTTGTTTTTATGCCTAGGGCTTGGTAATAAAAATTGGTGTCAAGTAAATTGTTTCAAAAAATATTTAAAAATATGTAGGTAATTAGTTTTTCAAATTTAAGGACTGAAAATTTTAGAATAGGAGCGATTGTCAATTGTTTTTCAAATTAAAGGTCCCATTAAAAATTGTAGCTATTGTCAATTGTTTTTTTCATACCAAAGAGCTTAGTAAAAAATTGTAGCGAAGGCAAGTGTTTTCAAAAATAGTGTAAAAATGTAGAATTGTATAATTGTCAAACTGTTGTTTGTACTATGTAGTGAGTATTAGCCAAATGAATGTTCTTTGAATAATAATGTCAATATAAGAATCTTACCTATAAGATTATTTGCTGTGACTATAATACAACAGACAAACAAAATGGCACTAGTAATTCTATAATGCGCCCTGAAGACCATGTTATCTATGATAGCTTTATCTACCAGGTAGCGGACCTTTACGAATCCGGCCACAGCTGAAACTAAGCCGAACACCGCCATTTTGAAGGATTAAATGGTTATTATCTGAAACATAACATAAAACATTGTAAGGCATAATATTTATTATTTAATAAAAGTAATTTAATATAAAATAGTTAATAGTATGCCTACACGATATTATTATACTATACGCAATGATATTCACAAAAGTAGTGTTGACAAAAAATAGTAGCTTACTTACAGAATATGCTCGTATTAAACAAACTTAAAGAATTTTTCAGAAATTTGAAAAATTATGGGTACAGTTTTTTTCTGGGATTCGAACCGAACCGAAACAGTAACGAAAACCGGAACGAAGCATTGCTATTTTAGTGAACCCGGAATAAAATCTGAACCGTTTAAAAATATTTTTATGAACACATAATAACCGCAGCCGAACCAATAGTTATGAACCAGTTAGGAATGGTTTAAGCATTAACTAAAATTTAATATTTTTCTGTTAAAATGCTACAAAAATTGTTGTATTTTCTTCAGTTTAGTCTAATTTTGTAAGATTTTAGAAATTTGTTTACTTTTTAGTTCAAAATAGGGACTAATATTTTAATTAATTTATTTCTATTTAATAAATCATTGAACCGATACCGGAACTTAAGCCGTTTTTTTTCAAAACCGGTTACCGGTTCAGTTCAAGAAGAAAAATGAAAACCGAACCATAAATAGAACAATAAACCGCGTACCGAACCTTAAAACCTGTTTTTTTCAATGGTCCAATTCAAGCAGGTAACACTGGATTAGCAATAATATATTTAATGAACACCGTAATAGAATTACTTTAATTTAGAATTAGTATTATTAAAAATTATGTATCAGCATATCAAACTGTATGTATCCATAACCAGTAAGTACCTGCTCGAAGTTATGATACACTCAGTATAATTTAAAAGATTCACAGTAAAGTATCTGTACGACTGTCACACCCAATCACAAACAAAAACAGTATCAAAAGTAGGTACAGTTACTGTGTCATATCAATATCAAACATTACAAAATAATTTCTTATTATTTAATTACTCAATAAATTATTTTCAGTATTTTCCTAACATCCTAACCACATGTTGCTAAAATAGTGTGTGGTTAAATTTTTTACTAAATTACAAAAAACTGTGATATCTTAAAATGGGGTTTTAGTTTATTATTATCAATTTGATTTATGAATTATTAATTAAAATAAAATACAATTTTATAGAAATAACGAGAAAAAATAACTAACTAAAAGATTTGTAAAAGTTGTCTACTAGCATCTAGTATCGTGCTAAGTTAATTAGGCCAACAACTATCTTACAGAGGATATAATGATTAACTATTTAGTTAGTTAATTGGTGATATCTGTTACTTTTTGTATTTATTTAAACAAAATCTTCAGTGTTATATCTCTTCTAAAATGAATAGGTACACAATTTTTTTAGTAGCCAAATTAAAATATCGTTTAAAAAAGTAAGGTCACTAAAAATTGGTGTACCTAATTCATTTTTAATAACAAAAATTGTCAAATTTTAAGGACAAATTTAATATTGCAGTATTACGTTAGTAATTTAATAATTGATAACTTAAAACAAATAATAAACAAAATTATAATATTTAAATGGCGTTATGTCAAAGGTCTACAAACAAAATGATTTTGATTTATGTTTTGAGTACAACAATACATAATATTATTATGCTTGCATTATTGTAATCGTTAATTTCCTGTAATATAAAAATGTTTAACTGTTTATAATTATGTATACGTGTAGGTATATATTTTAGTATAAACTAACAGTAATTTTAAACGTTACATCTGCTTTAACTAGTATAGACGTATAATAAAATCTAGTCACGATCAGGTATATTTCCAAAGCAAATATGTCTTAAACCAGCCTTTCTGAAACTGTTTTATCTCTCTAACAAAGATGCCTGTGTAACAGGTGGTGCATCTACCTTCTTTTGTTAATCCAACAATGAAAAAAGCCGTTCGTCACTGGTTCCCACTTCAATTATTTATTTCCACACACAGTTTTCTCTATTTTTACTGATTTTCTAACTTAAATCTGTATTCACGAACGCTGCATTTTAGCAGCGTGCTAAACTAGAGTCACCAGCAGACTAAAGAGGATTTAGTAATGGCTGAGAGTATTAGAGAGGGGATAGGCTGTCTCTCTCCATTGTGGCTTAACTTTAGTAAGTTGAACGCTGTCTTTGTTTTTCTTTGTAACCAGCACAAGAAGGCTGTGGACAGAAAGAGACGGAATTAAGTTTTCGGTTTTTTTTTGTGTGTGTGTGGAAAGTAGTTTTGAGTGCATTTGGTACAATGTTTTGATTTTAAGGGTTTTATGTTATTTTTAGGTTCTTACTATTTTTGGCGAGAAATTGATATACTGTTGTAGTCTTTTTAAATACAATATTGCATTTTATTCTTTAATAAGTTGAAAAAATATTAAAATAATGAACACATAAGTGCAGTTTTAAATTAGTATTGCAAATATAAAATTAATTATTGAAATTTTGAGGACTTCAGTATAAAAAAACAGATGACAAATTTAAATCCTTTAGTTTAAAAAACAATTGACTATCGCTTAAATTTTATATGAGGTATGCAGTATACAAAATAAGTGACAATTTTTAACTCTTTAGTTTAGAATTTGTTTATTTGGGCTTTTAGTATAAAAAATTACAATTTTAAACCCTTAGTTTAAAAAGAATTGAGTCACTTAATAAAATAAAATAATAAAATAAAATAAAATTTGAATTGCACAAACACAAACCTACATAGATTATAGAATTTCATAAAATAGTAAAATTTTGATATTTATTAAAATACACCTGTGCACATATCAAAACTACTTACCTGGATTTATTGGAATCCACCTACATAAAGCCAGGTTTACACCATTAAAATATCAAACATTTGCCGTAAATCTCTCTAAAAACATCAAGAAATTCACAATTAATTAACTTATAAAACATTAGTGTTTCAAATTTATTTGAAACATAAATAGTATAAAACTTTAAAGTATAGTGTAAAGAGGTAGAAGGTGAATTTGTTCTCATGGTTACCCATAAAAATATCATAGATATTCCAGAATTTAATATTCAAACAGTAACATTTGAAGATCTATTTCGTTATTATTATTATTCTATATACTGCATTATGTTCCTACTTTAACGGTATGAATATCTTACAGATTATCCATTTATACTTCAAACTTGCACTTTAAAGTACAGCTTAAACCTTCAGATACAGCTCAGGTTAACAATCTTTCAGATAAGGAAGATTGTAAAATGGTACCAATTATTTATAGGATATTTAATCTCATTGGTAAGTTATCCAGGAGTGCATCTGTAAGTTTATAATTATTATAGTATAGTTGAGGTAGTGGTAAAGAATTTGAGACAGTAAAATGTGGATTAAATTATAAGATAAGTATCTAAGTAGTTTATGGTACAAAATTACAAGCGGTATGCTTAATAAAGATTATAGTTTTCAAGTTTATTTAAAAAATCATATTTCATTAACACCATAATAACATATTTTAAGAATGAGTAATACTTTAAAAATATGACACATTTAAAAAACATTTTACCTAAATAAAACAATATTATATTATAACCTCTATTCAAAAATGTTTTCAATAATTATTATGAATACGTGCAAAATTAAAAGTTTTAAATATTTCACAACAATTTTCATAGAACTAAAATTGTTTGGAAAAAAGATATACTAACTAGTATTTCTTTATTTCTGAAAATTATGTAGTAATCATTTATTCCGTAAGGAAGGATCCAAGTTAATTAAACATGACGTCAAATTATTTGTATTTTTGATTACCTATCTACTAGAGTTCATTTAACCTAATCTACACTGACTGAGACTACGGGAATGTTGCATTTGCAAAGGAAATTCCCGAGGTAGGTTTCTCAGATTTTTAAGATGATTCATAACCACCAAACAAAAAATTTCACTGATTGCGAAATACAAAATATCCCATGTTGTTTCAATAACTGTATTTTATACAGGCTGTTACATTACTTCAGGAAAAAAAAATAAGGGTATATTACTTACATGACTTTCTGAACATGGAACAGAAATATTTTTTGCAAAAATAAGGGTAACTTATTAAAGTAAACAATTTTAGTACCATGAATAGTTTTTCTAAATATTTTATTTTTTTGAATTTACTACAATACCACAAGTAATTATTCTTTACACATCGTCTAAAATAAATGTCTGGTGTTGATAATTCATTTCAATTATATTGTTTTAATAAAATATGCTACTTACGAGGTATCCCTTAATTTTGCGAATAATTTGAAAATTCTTTTTTTACGACATGCGAAGAAAACGCAATTTTCTTCTCGCGAAATAGCGAGGAAAGTATGTTTTCTCTCTCTTCTAGAGAGGAAAGTTTTATTTTACAATGAAATATTTTTAAAATTAAAGTATATTTATTATTTTATGTAGGTACGACTTTATTATAATCAATTGTTTATGACATTTTTTAGCGTACATAAAGTAACAGTTTATGCACTAGTGGATAATGATAAAGTAAAACAACAATTAAAATTAATTAAATATCTTTAATTTATGAACAAGAATTCAATTGGATGAAAATCACCTACAGAATAATATAAGTAATATTAATAACTTTCATGTAAAATAAAATAAGTAAGTACACACCTTATTTAATTGTTTAGGGATAAAACTAAAAAATTTGGTAATATACCTATCTATTCCTTCGTTTATATTAATTGTGTCGTATAAGATCAAATAGGTACTTGGCCCATCTGGATATCTTATACGACACGGGAGATCAGTATTGAAGTAGGTACTGACAATATTGTATTTTCGATACTTTTCTTTAATTTGACATAATCAGGAGCAGTGATTCTTTTGCATTTGATGCAATTTCAATAATTTTTTTCATTATTAGACCAAAAATAAGAATGTTTTTAAAACAATGTTTATGTGCTTCAACAACTTTGTAACCATAATAGAAAAAATGCACTAATACAGGGTTCGCCAGTCAAATGGAAATATTTGATGTGGGCCTTAGAGCTCGTAGGGAGGTAGTGGGGAGGAAGAAAACCGACTCAACATTATCAGCGTGGTCTACCATTTAGTTTATAATAGATCGTTGGACGGGTGAACAGCGTGGCTACGCAGTTAGAGCGTACTATCTCAGTGGCGAATGTTTGATGCAAACGCGACGCGATTTTAGACGTCATTTCAAAGTACCGCGCAATCACCCTGTTCCGTGGAATAGGGCGATTCGAACGTGAATAAACAATTCAACATCGTCTGTTGAATAGCTGCGATATTTTCAGGGGGTTCGAACCGTTTTTGCACTTCCACATTTTTTTACATGTCGATCCACTTTGCTCAAGATTGTTTATCCACGTTCGAATCGCCCTATTCGACGGAACAGGCTGATTGCGCGGTACGTTGAAATGACGTCTAAAATCGCACCGCGTTTGCACCAAACTTTCGCCACTGAGACATTACGCTTTAACTGCGTAGCCACGCTGTTCGCCCGTCCAACGATCTATTATAAACTAAATGATAGACCACGCTGATAATGTTTAGTCGGTTATCTTCCTCTCAACCACCTGCCTACGAGCTCTAAGCCCCACATCAAGTATTTCCATTTGACTGGCGAACCCTGTACTATCAAATTTTGTATGTCAACGTGATTATGTAAAATACAAATCTCATCTTGGCAATATAAAAATTGGTTTTAATGATGTACATAAAATATTGTATTTAACTCGTACATAATCGGACTTTATAGACTCGCCTTATTTATTCGCCTCGTTCGCTGCGCTCACTCTGTCATATACAACGGCTCTTCACTCAAGTCCTAGATTATGCACTTTTTACATAAATATCTATTATTGAGAATTCTGATTTTATAGTGATGTATTGTAAACTATTATTTTACAATTATTATGTTTTATACTTTCTTTTTCTACAATTTTACAACTTAAAAATTTGGCATATTGGCTGCAGTGAAACATTTCATTGTTTTTAAACGTCAGTCTGACAGATGGTAGTCTACATTTACAATGTGTTTAAATATGTCGTGAAAAAATGTTGTGTCTAACACGAAAGAAATAAATGCTCTTTTCCCACTCTCGCTCGATTGCGAATATAGGCGCTTTCCTCTCTAGTTGGACAATAGTTATTTGTCCAACTAGAGAGGAAAGCGCTTCTTTTTCCCACTCGAGCTCGAAGTTTGTGTCACGAGCGCAGCGAGTGAGGCAATCGAGCAAGAGTGGAAAAAGAGCTTTCCTCTCGTGTTAGACACAACATTTTTTTCACGACATATTTAAAAACAATGTAAATGTAGTAAAAACACATAACTAGAAGTTAGGTTATAACTGCCATCTGTCAGAATGACGTTTGAAAACAACGTAATGCATCCAATATGCCAAATTAAATTTAAGTTGTAAAATCGTGAAATAGTAGAAAAAGAAAGTATAAAACATAATAATTGTAAAATAATAGTTTACAGTATATCACTATAAAATCAGAATTTTCAATAAAATAATAAATTTACTTACAATTTTTCAAATATTTCATCGTAAAATAACACTGGTGGTAACACTGCTTACTTTCCTCTCTAGAGAGGGAAAACCTACTTTCCTCACTATTTCGCGAGAAGAAAATTGTGTTTTCTCCGCATGTCGTGAAAAAAAACTATTGTTCCACGCTCAGCACGTCATGTACTTACCTTTAAATTATGTTTCCGAAGTATAGTAACAAACACCCTGTATAGTCAGGCTCACGGGTATTATGTGAGGTTCCTATACATTCAAAATATTTTGTAACTACCTACTTTATTTAAAGTTTATCGACATGGCCCGCATGGAATTTATATGCCTTCGCATTATTTTAAATTTTTCTCGATTTTGTGCTTTTCTGATAAATGTCTACTATTTAAAATGCACACATAATTTTTGTGTTATAACATATTAAATTATTGGACGACAGAAATTTCGTATGTTGAATAGACAAGAAGTGAAATGACTTGTTCTTCTATATCACTTTGATTACAACAATCAAAAATCTGATGTGGCAAGCACACGACCTTCCGCCATATCTAGACTTATAACCATGTATAATCCGGTGCCCATTTAAAATATACAAATAAAAATCTAAAATATTCAAACATAGAAATTTGCATCGCCTGAATCAAAATATTAATTCACAGAAAAACTCTTCTGCATGTGTTTTGAAGCCATCCTCTGTTCAATTACTACATTTAATATCTTACGTATGACTTATATAACGTTAGTGCCAACGTGTCACCCGTCTCACCTGTCAATATTTTTTACGCAGAAACAAAAATCAACCGATCACGATTTACAAGATTTCAACGTTTTATCTAATAAATTATTTTTTAAATTTTACTACAATTCTTTAATGCTATCAGATAAAGACAATTTTTTTATAACGTAAATTGCAAATAACTTTTCCTCTTATACTTATTACAAATAAATATTATATTTATACAAATTTATATAAATTTTTGACAATTAACCTTTTCAATCTTCAAAAAATATTACTTCCGGTGAAGATATTTGTACCAAAATCTAATGAGATCTTCCAATTTATATACAAATGTAAAATACCAAATATAAAATTTTTTGGGTAATTCGTATTTGAGTTATACGACTTACACCCCGGCCTTGACCACATTCATACACACATACACACACACATACATACAGACATATTATCATCGTGAAACTATCAAAAATGAGTTGTAAGGACCATAATTCGTGCTTATCCACTAAAAACTCACTACTAGATTTTTAGCATGATTCCAATATCTTCCTTTACAGGTAAGCGGAAAGTAAAAACTGATATCAACAATTAATTTTGTGTTGATTAAAAATATAATATTTCGGTGTACTATAGCATTGATACCCGTGCGTTGGGACTGGTAATATTAGATTCTACCCAAAAGTATTTTATTCCTTAAAATAATATAATACTTGATTTTATGGAACAATGTTTAAAAATTAATTTTTCAGCTATCATAATATTTCTGAACATCTTACAGAATCCTTTTAAGAAGATGCATTTTCAAACAAAAGAGCATCGTGCTATCTTTTGTTTAATTTCACTACTGCCCTGCAACATTGTTTTCTTTTTGTTTATATTTTAAAAAATATTTTGGATATTGAATATTTATTTTTAGTTAAACGGTTTAAAATTTAAATTAATAGCATTAAAAACAATTATTGGCAATCGTTATAATTTCGTTTGATTGATTTTACTGTATTTGTCTGTGTAAAAAATAAGTGACAATCATAACTAGCACAGTTTAACAAAGAATGGACAGCCGCTTTTATAATTGTATAATTTTTAAAGAAATTTTTTAAAGGAAAAAACATGAATTTAAATTTTATCAGATTAAACTGATGTTTACAATTTAAATTAATAGTATCTTTAAATATAATTTTAGCAATATTACACCCAATTTAGAGTGTATCTACTTCCAAATATACTTCATTTTATAATAACAACTAAATAATAAATTAGTAAATTAAATATAATCTAGTAGCATATGGATGTCTTAGCTCTTAGCTATTGAGGAGAAATAAGGGGGGGGGCGTAATTCGGTACCTACCTGTCCACTTCCACCTCTTTCTCCTTTGTGCCCTTCTTCTACCGTCAATATCTTTGGAATGCAGTTTTAAATCACTGACAATAAATCCAAAATTCTTCACTGTTCGACAGATTACAAATTTAGTTACTCAGGGATGTTTTGCTAATTAGTATACACTAGAGGGATAAAATATGTTAGTGCACACGACTAATTAACTGATTAATATGTCCTCTAATTTATCTAAATCAGCAGTTTAAAGTATCTTATTTCTTATATAACATGATACATATTTAAACATGCCTTAGATATAAACTGTGTATATTAATTCAAGGACGTCTGAACTTACATACAACTTAGGTGTGGCAGCCTCACATACTGTGAGAAAGATACCGTGTGTGCGGTTACCGCAGCCGTTTTCAATAATTTTAAAATGTTGAACTGTGGCGATTGTCAATTGTTTGTGATAGTAACGGAATCAATAATAAAATCGTAGCGACTGTCAGTTTTTTTTAACACAGGTGTATCGTAACTTCAAGTACATACAGTTTGATGTGCTGATTACGAATTAAAAGAATTTTTTGTACCTACTCATAATCTAGAATATGACATGAAGCACGCAATTGACAATCGGAAATGTCAATTTCCCAGTGTAGTCAATCAAGAAAATGCAAAGAACAGTGAACACTGGCTTTCTTGAACATTCTACAATAAAATCATCTTCAAAATGTATTTTAATGAATGTTACTTCCCACGATTTTCAATTTCCATGTATTAAAACCCATATAAACACCATCGATATATACAAATAATTTTGAAATAAATATGTGCGACTTGCGCGCCATCTGTCGGTAGTTGTGAGTAGAAAAAACATCGTAACCTCAAATTTGATGATCAGACTACAACAAACTACAACTTGAATGTATTTAATTATAATTTTATTCGTTACAGAAAATATTGTACAAACCTCTTGCGGGAAGACACCATTCCAGCATTCGCGTAATTGAAACCCTCGCTTCGCTCGTGTTTCAAAAAACCGCTCATGTGGGATAAAAATCTTCCCGCATTTGGTTTGTAAATAACTATTTTATCATCTATTTTGTTTGCTATCTATCACGTATTAGCAGTGCTAATTTAGCACCGTGTTAACGACTTTGATTGAAAATTTATATTTCGGTGTTTTTTCTTGTTTAGAGTTGATTTTTAGCTGCTAAACCTATCGGTTACATGGTGTGGTGTTCGTTGTATTTATTTAACAGGTCGCAATACTTGTAGATCCTATTAATTGTTCTGGGAAGAGTTGAAGCGTTGGTACAAGATGGCCGAGGAAAACGTGAAACTTCAAGAATTGATGCGTTGGTAAGAGCCTTTGTGCTGTACAAAAAGTGTACCAACGCTATGCATGTCTTTATACGGAGAATGAACCGTATTTAGCCACTTTGTACCGAAAAAGGGGTTTTGTTTTATAGTAAATTTTGCAGTTCCGTGCAAATTTCATAAATAAAACTTACACTTCATTGAAGTAAGTAGAAGATTATTTTAAAATTTTAATTTAATGCCCTGTTCACACGTTGCTACTTTGAAGACGCATACGTGCTACTGTAGCATGAAAAGAAATTCAAATCGAAACAATTACCGCAAAAAATCGCTATCTACACCACAACGATCAACGATGTAAAATTATCAACGAGTAGTTCTTGATACTTTGATGCTACAAATTAGCAGCGCTGCTATTTGACAAGCGACTCAGAATTTTTCTTGCTACAGTAGCACGAATGTGTCTTCAAAGTAGCAACGTGTGAACAGGGCATAAGCCTATATAAAATATCTACATTGAGTTAAAATATCGTAAAATATGCTATATTTTGGATGTTATTATTTAATGAATAACATTTTTTTAAATTAAAAATAATCTCGAAAATAATAAAAAGAAGCAGTACCTAAGCATTACACTTCACTTGCTTTATTTCCGAAAAAAATAATGTTATTAAAACCGCGTTTTTCTAATAAATCGAATGAAATTGATCAAGCAATTAAAGGCACAACTCCTGAAAATACTTTACGTTCTAAAGCGTATGTCTGGAAACAATTCCGTGAAAGGAACTACCAGCTGGATAATGATAATACTACATCAACGAAAGAAATAGCCGCAACATTGAAAGACTGGGCATATAATATGAAGAAAACCTACAGGTCGATTGGAATATAATCCTTTATTCAGCAAAACCGAACAAGGCGGTGATAAAAAATTGAGCGAGAGTAAATTTTTGACATTTAATACCTCTAATCTAAGTGATTGTCCAGTCCGGTAAGCAAATTATTTTATTATTTAACTAGTACTTATGTCTTTCATTACAGATTGTTCAAAAAACTAAACTCGAAAAGATCATCACATGTGACTACCGAGGATGTTTTTAAAACCCAATCCTGAATAGATCAATGATACTAAAGTGGTGATATAAAAATTGTCCGGTAGGCCCAAATGCAATGCCACAATGGGTTAAAAATGCAGTTGAATCAATTGGCCTCAAAACGAAGTCCAACAGTATTTCAAATCATTCATTGTGGTGAACTGCGATATTGCATTTGACCAAAAGAGGTATAGGTATAGATGAAACTCAATTGACCAGAATCAGTGGACTCTCCAGTATAACATCTATTAAGCCATATTTATGCAGCTATAAGAAGAAAATAGTAGTCTCGCTATTGCTCAGAGTTCAGCTGCTCAAAGATCTTCATCATCTCAGAATAGTCAAATAATTTACCAAAATTGTGTATAATTAAATTCTTAATAAATAATTAAAGTTCTTGATATTTACAATTATTTATTTCTACCATTACCTATACCTTTTTCAAGTGATTTCCAAAATTATGCATGGTGGTGATTTCCGGAAATCAGCACGGTGATGAATTCTGGAAATCACTACGACTACTATAATTTCCAGCAAATCAAAATTTGATTGGAAGATGCTTCAAAAATGCTCAATTGTGATAGGTCAAAAAATGTAAAATACGATTTTCAATATAATACAAAACCATGTTTTATGAACCACACCATGCAACCAATACGCTATTGACACATCGATAGTGGCGCCAACTACTGAGAAAAACGCGAAAAATATAATATACACAATGACATAAATGTCAATGTAGCAAATGAATCAATTCAACAAAAAAAATGTTTTACACGCAGGTGTTGTGGAGTATAAATCTAAAGCAAGCGTAAATAAAAGTGTTACACGGTGCCAGTAACTTGTCCAAATTACTAAAATTCACTACTTAAAGCAAAATCTGTTCCGAACCTCATAAATGAATGATTGTGTATAGCTAAAGCACTCCAAACACTTTCAGGAGTTGAGGATATGCGAGGTGAACTAACCGAGCTATATCGGTATCGAATAATCAAATTCTTGAAGCTTTTCTTGGGACTCCTAGTATATATTTCTCAGTTGTTCCAAATGTGCGTTACATACTGCATAGCCAATCGATTGACTCGTTGTTCGTAGTTTTCTTTCAGCGTTCGGAGGATATCAGTGGCTTTCCCTCGCAACGAGAGGGCCAATGCTATAGCTTTCTCATTGGAAGACGAAAGACCAACCATCTATTTTAGCAGCCGCTTCAAATAATTAGGCCATGCTGATTTGATATGTTTGATATAAAATTCTGGAATTTTAATGTGAGATATTGAATTATGTTCATTTATGACGGCTTCCTTATTTTACCCAGTCTACTTCAGTTAGACCAGAATTTGACATCGGCAATGACGTAATTTTGGAAAAATTTGCTTCTAATTATATCTTATATTAATTGTTTAGACTGTTAACTAACTATTTGCCTCTCCATAAATTTTTATTTTCGGAAAACACTTATATTAACTGCTTGAAAACCGCACGCAATTACCACAGACATTTCACGAAAAAATCGCATCATTTATGCACCGTATCAAAATTCTGCTATTACACTACCTTCAATATACACTAATGCACAAGCATTTCCTTGAATAATATCAAGCATTTCTTTATTTAAGTTAATTTTATTTGCATAATGTCAAACACCAAATTTAAATATGTATATGAATAACTTACGCTGCCGTCCGTCATATGGCGCGCGCGTAGCGCAGATCAGATGTGTCACTAGCGTATAGGTTTACAAAGAAAAATCAAGGCTTAACAAAAAAATCCGATGTGGCCAACACATGACCTCTCGCCATACTCTACTATTTTACTAAGTGTGTATGAAGGTACTTACTCACAAATATACCATTGTAGACGGAAATTCGGGCATTGTAGTTTTATAATATTATTAAAGTTTATTATGACCTTATAAATAATAAATGACATTTCATATTTTCCATTTCAATTTGTCAAAAAGTCAAAAATTCATATGACATTAACACTCAAATATTTTATTTTTTGTTTTCATAGGTAGGTAGGCAGATAAATCAAATTTGTAACAAATTTGTAGAATTTTTAACTTCTTGTAATTGGAAAATGGTGCTAGATGGAAACAACGTATTGAATACAAATGGGGGTTTTCAAGCCTACGGCTTTTAAAGAAATACTTATTGGATATCAATTTTCAGCATGTATAAGTTATAGGAAAGTGATAATAATTGTTAATTTTGATAGATTTATTACCTCTTTATCGAAATGAAAATGTAAGTCTTTTGAATCGTTCATTGAAATGCGCCATGTGTGACGTAGCCAACATCGCTAGCAAACCAGGAGTTGGTTCGTGTAAGTTCGTTTTTTGTCGTTTGGACGACGGACCACCAGTTGATTTTTCAATTTTTGACACGTTCACCAACGTTCACGGGTTCACGTTGTCGAGTTTGGTTAGGTTCAAACACGATTACTTACAGTTTATTGAAGAATTTTTGTGTTGGTTTTAATCGAAATGAAACGGCATGAAACAGTTTGGTTATGTTTTTCTGTTCAAGTTGACAAGTTGTTAACTGTGTAAGGTAAGACCTACGTATCGGTCCTTGTCAGCGCGTTGAACGTATGTTCTAGATGTTGGTGACGTCACACTGTTACACGCGGCATCGATTTTCGCGGCACTTATTTTTTTAAACTTTACGAATTTTTTTCTGGCTTATTAGCAACTTTTAAGCGAAAAGAAAAAATACGGGTCTTATATTTTAATGTATAGATTAACATATAAAAAAACCAAAAAATCGTGAAAACCCCCATTGTAGATAGTATCATTTCATTCATATGACATTAACACTCAAATATTTTATGTTTAGTTTTCATAGGTAGGCAGATAAATCAAAATTGTAACAAATTTGTAGAATTTTTAACTTCTTGTAATTGGAAAATGGTACTAGATAGAAACAACGTTTTCAATACATATTGTAGACAGTAACATTTAGTATACAATGTTATTAAAAAAATTCCTATTAATTCATAATTTTTATAAATAACTTCACTTAATAATAATATATCACACAATAAATCACTTTTAACACATAGGTATATCATACAATATTTTATCTACGCTCTTCGTAGAGTATTTGTAAAAAAAATAAGAATTGTAGAACGATATTTCGACAGGTTAGATTATATTTGTTGATTTATAATTATTATTTTATTTTTTATTATATATTTGTTGATTTATAATTATTATTTTATAAATTATTTTGTCAAAGTACTTTAGGAATTAAGTATTGTTTATAATTTAGAGTAGGTATAAAACTTCAGTACCTATCTTGTTGTCTATGATTGTTAACATTTTGTTACTACGAAAAATTTAATTGATTCTGACAGTGACAGTGACAATAATGACACATCATATCTATACCTTTTCTTCTATACCTTTTCAACTTGAAATTGGTACGAAACAATTTCAAATTGGGACTAAACAATTTGAAATTGGGAATAAACAAATACAAATTTGATATTGTTAAGTCTCAATTTGAAATTGTTTAGTCCCAATTTAAAATTGTTTATTCCCAATTTGAAATTGCTTATTCTCAATTTGAAGTTGTTTCGTCCCAATTTGAAGTTGATTCAATGACTAAAATATATTTGTAAGTATCTATAATTATATTTGTATAGTAGTAAAAAGATTAGGGTATGGCGGAAATTCTTTTGCTGGCCACATCGGATTTTTTTTATTTAATTAAGTGCAATCAAAGTGTCTACCAAAACCGAGTCTATGTAAGATTCAAGTAGGATGTTGGGTTGTTAATTTAGTTTAGTTCAGAGTTATATGACATAAATGCCGAGTGATTTTGAAAAAGCCTAGGCGTTTTATAAAACAACTGATTCCAGTTGCTAACTCACTCATGGTTGTTAGTCACATGGTATATTGTAGTTAACTGGAATGCGTACCTACCTAGCTGGATACGAACTCGAGTGGATTTCGGTGGTGTGGAATTCTAAGGTGGCCATTATTCAAGCCATCGTCTGCGGTCATCGTTGACCGTGCACCAGTAGCAGACCTTGAAGAGTGAAGACCTCTCTACAAGAGGTCAACCACCCCGACGCTCACTTGTTCGCGAACCTAGATGCAACGGACACTTTCAATCTGTGCAAATTTTAATCTTGAATTTTAGAAAATAATCATTTAAAAATATGCCCTTGGCGGCTGATAACCGCGCGCAACATTCTAATAATAATACTAATACAGAGAGTTTATTTATAAGTAAACATAGAGTAGTTTCATTGCCATAGTTACAGTGTTGCAGAATGACAGCAATGTATTAAAACGTTTTTTTTTTATCAGTAAACATAGGGATAATTAACATACTAAAATAAATATGAAATATAAATTAAAGAAATGATAAATTATTTATTTATGTTTTCTACACTCAAGAACTAGGTAGACGCTTAAAAAATAATGTGTACAATGGTGACAGAATGAATGTTGAACAATTAAAAAATCGAATTAATGCTGCTTCCCAAAATATTTCTCCCCAGCTTATAACTTTACAAGTTAATGGTTCCAATTTTAAGCATTTAATTAGTTTAAAAAAAATCCTTATTAGTTTAATGTATCTACCTAGTTCTTAAGTGTAGAAAACATAAATAAATAATTTATCATTTCTTTAATTTATATTTCATATTTATTTTAGTATATTAATTATCCCTATGTTTACTCATAAAAAAACGCTTTTATACATTGGTGCCATTCTGTAACACTGTAACTATGGTAATGACAAAATTCCCGGTATATCTACCGGGTGAAATCTGTCGTAGCATTCCGGGCGGCCTAAAACCACGCCGCCTAAAACCCACGCGGTCTAATTCCACTCCGCCTAAAATCCATAACGTCTAATTTTACCCCCACCACAATAGAAGTTGACTACAACAAATCACGCCGCCTAATACCACAACGCCTAATACCACAACGTCTAATTCCATCACGCCTAATGTCCATGCCGCCTAATACCACAACGCCTAATATCATAACGCCTAATTCCACGCCGCCTAATCCCACCCCGCCTAATTCCACGCCACCTAAAATCCACAACGTCTAGTTTTACCCCCACCACTATGTCCACGCCGTATAAACTCGTGAGACATAATACAACACACAACGAGTGAATACGGTGTGGACATAGTGGTGGGAGTAAAATTAGACGTTGTGGATTTTAGGTGGCGTGGAATTAGGCGGCGTGTTATTAGGTGGCGTGGAAATAGGCGTTATCGTATTAGGAGTTGTGGTATTAGGCGTTGTGGTATTAGGCGGAATGGACATTAGGCGTTGTGGAATTAGACGTTGTGGTATTAGGCGTTGTGGTATTAGGCGGCGTGATTTATTGTAGTCAATTTCTTTTGTGGTGGGGGTAAAATTAGACGTTATGGATTTTAAGCGGCGTGGAATTAGGCCGCGTGGGTTTTAGGCGGCGTGGTTTTAGGCCACCCGGTATGCACTCAAATCTGTTATAATAGAAAAAACAATGCTATTATTTTTTAAATTTTGCTGTAGTTAGTGACCTATACATTTTAGACGTAAGTTGTAAATACAAAACTTGTTCAAAATAAAAAAAAACTACACAATATGAGACCACGCTCGATCATATTGCTTTGTTAGCTCTCGAGCAAAATCCGATGTGGCCAGCATTTAACCTCCCGCCTTACTGTAATATGTGAATTAGTTTATTTTTGCAATAAATTTCATATTTCACATAGTTTTTGCAATTTTTTTACAGTTTTTAGTTCTATAATTATTAGCTAAATAAAATTTTTACTTTTTTATTACCGTATTACATTATGCCCAGTTAATAATATTTATACATTTCTTTAAAACTGGTGCCACAAACATTTCTGAAATTTCAGCGATATAAACTTTTATTTTTAAATGCAACATGACTTTTAAAATATACTTATTCGGATTGCATTTTTACCTCTCGCCACTCATATATGTAAGAGAGGTATTGTAATCATGCTAAAATTTCGATAGTGAGTTTTCAATGGATAAGCACGTTTTGAGGTCCCTAGAACACGATTTTGATAATTTCGCGATGATTCTGTCTGTGTGTGTGTGTCTGTCAGTGTGTGTGTCAGGATGGATGTTGGTGGTACGATAACTCAAATACCACTGAATAAAAAAATTTGAAAATTTGTATTAGATTTTGGTGTTGATCGTGCAACCGGAAGTGGTAGTTTCTTGAAGATCTGAAGAGTTTTTCTGGAATATTCTCAAAATTTATGAATTAATAGGAATTTTTTAAATATCATTGTATACTAAATGTTACTATCTACAATATGTATTCAAAAAATTGTTTCTATCTAGCACCATTTTTCAATTACAAGAAGTTAAAAATTCTACAAATTTGTTACAATTTTGATTTATCTGCCTACCTATGGAAACAAAAAATAATAAAATAATTTGAGTGTTAATGTCACATGAATTTTTGACTTTTTGGCAAATTGAAATGGAAAATATGAAATGTCATTTAGTATTTATAAGGTCATAATAAACTTTAATAATATTATAAAAACTACAATTCCCGAATTCCCTTCTAGTACAATGGTATATTTGTGAGTAAGTACTTTCATACACACTTAGTAAAATAGTAGAGTATTATGGCGAGAGGTCATGTGTTGGCCACATCGGATTTTTTATTCTCGGCAATACCAATTTTATAATATAGTTGTAATTCGTTTGTTTAGAAAAATATTTTCTTTTGCTTGATTTCTAACTTTATTCATATTGTACAATATCAACAGTAAGCTATGACATTCATTTATTATCATTGTACATGAATATGATTAAAATTATAGAAATCAAACAAAAAATATATTTTTTAAAACAAACGAATAACAACAATACTATCAAATTGGTATTGCTGAAAGAAGAATAAAAAATGCAAGCCGAATATATAAAAAAATCATATAATGTTGCATTTAAAAATAAAAAGTACATATCGCTTCCGGTTTAACTGGAAGTTGTGCAAAAAATTCATCAAATGGAAAAATCACAAATTTTGCAGTGACCAAATAATGTCCTATTAGTGATGGGTCACTGGGAATTTCCCGTGGGGAATTCTTTTTTTTTCCGGGAAAATTCCCGGGAATTTCCCTAGAGACGTTTCCCGGGAAAAAATCGGGAATTGTATTTTGGAAATTTCCCGGGAATAAATAGGGAAATTCCCGAAGGGAAATTCCCGAACGGAAATTCCCGATAGTGATAATAAACGGAGAATTTTAACGCATGCGCAGCATTACCGATATGCTTCAACCTGTCCAGAGCTATTTCTTGGAACATTTACCAACGTTCCATTATTATTTAAACTTGGTTAGTAGTTACTGCTCGTCTGCTTGCACTTATTCTTTTGCTTTGTGTTAATACTATTACTAAACAACTTTATAAAAATGAGTGGCAAAAAGAAAAATTTTAAATTAATTATTATTATTATAGTAAACATTATGACATAATATTGTTATTTAATTTTCTTTATTTTTAAAATAAAAATTTTGTTGTGCTTTTGATTTTTATAAGGAGATTTATCGTAAATTTTTTCACAGGAATTCCCCGGAAAATTCCCCAGAAAACTTCCCGGGAAATATCCTGGGAAATTTCCCGAAATATTCGTTCCCGGGAATTTACCCATCACTATGTCCTATACATAAAATTTGTGTAATAAATATTAAGCGAGATAAATGGGTGTGTGTTCACTTTTTCAAACACACTGTTATACCGAGTGTCCCAAAAATTGGTACGGTCGAAATATCTTTTTTATTAATAAAGCAATCGCAATAAAATTATATATGAGTAAACTAGTCATAAGCAGACATCAAAATACAAATTTTTACAAAAATATCACTTCCGGTTAAACCGGAAATGACATCAACTTTCTAATTTTAAATGGAACATCGTATATATTTTTATGTATTTCAATTTTACATAAATTCTGAATCCATGATGTATCACAGGTTTAGATTTCATGCATAATATCTCACAAAAATAAATAAACTATCAAAGGTTTAAGTATTATTTTTTAATGAAATACAAACAAAAGATAACAAATTAAAAAAATTATAGAAGGTGTTCAAAGTGACCACCATTTTCGTTTACACTCATTCTAGACCTTTGCCTATTGTTAATAATTATTTTCACCTATCGCATGTCAATTGTTTTTACAAATGTTAAATTTTATAACCTTTCTTGATTTTCTTTACTTAGATTTTGTCTTGAGATATTTTGCATGAAATCTGGACTTGTGATAGATCATTCAAATATGTAAAAATATATAAGTTGTTCTATTTGAAATAAGAAAGTTGATGTCATTTTCGGTTTAACCAGAAGTAATATTTTTGTAAATAATAAGTTTACATTAAATTATTTTTTTATTCGTTTACGAAATATCCAGCTGGACACTGGAATCCAAACCACCCTACTCGTAGTACTCAACTTCCTGGTCACGGAACAGAATTTTTTTTTTATTTGTAAATTTAAGGGCAGTTTTCACAAGAAGCACAATTTTGGAACCATTGGATTGAAGATTGCATAATGGATAATCTGACTAATTTTGAATGGAATAAAATTAAATTTTAATTAAATTTTATCCAATTCTATTCTATTTAGAAACAGTGACCAAAAACGGTTTGATTAAAAATTCTGAAAATATAAATTAAAATTCTTTCAGTTCCGTGATTAGTAAGTTCAGTACTGTACTGTATGTCAATAAAATATATGCACGACGTTGTGAATCATTCTGTATTTATAGTAGGGTAGTGTTGTGCTTTTAGTGTGGCAACCCCACAGATCACCGTCAGAACTAGATTCATAATATTAAACAGTAAATATAAAAAGCTGATTATTGTAAACAATTTTTTTATTGTTGTTGAAATCAAATGATACACTACTTAAGACAATGATTCTTAATGAACACTATCTAAAAATAGACTTAAAAGCCTGTATTAATTTACTTCTTACTACGCCTCTTAATGTACTTATTATTAGCTTCACTATCTTGAATGATTCAAGAATTCAGTACATTACCTAAATAAATAAATCTACATTCAAAACATTGTTGAAAGATAATGATATACATATCACCATTGCACCATTGTAAACTAGTCTAATTACGTGTAGTAGGCGTAGAAAAAACGCTAGGCATTTGTTTTAGCAATTAGGTAGATGTTAGGCATTTGTTTCCTTAGATAACGTGATATTTTCATTACGATAATGGATAACGCTAGTCTTTTGTTTTTATCTGCTTGAAAATTTTGTTTCTGAAATAATGACTAATGATGATCACTGTTTATAGCCTTTTGTTAATAGATGTGATCTTGTACTAGTATTCTTGAAAATAAGTATTTATTGTATTTATTGACAGATAAATAATAAAATAAATTACGACTTATGCAATATTGTTTGTAATATTTATTTTTATAAATTATTGTTCTTACACGAGGTCATACAATAGTAAGAATAGTACTAAGTACAATATTATTTAATGATTTTTACTTTCCCAACTTATAATAGGGTGAAGTAATATAATCGGGATTTTTTAATAGTTCGATTTCGATATAGGTGAATGTTCACGTTTTAGACCTTACTGAACCAAAAAACATTGCTTTTATTTAATGGAATATTTTTTGAAATTATTAGCGGTTTAATAAATTGTTGTTACTAAAATTTTAATTATGACGCAGTTTGTTATGAAACATGTGCTAGCCGCACAAACTGTAAAAAATACACTCAAGTTGGGTAAAAGGCGTTATAGTAGTAAATATAGTATGTAACTACTTACAATAATATTATTTGTGTATCCAGGTGATTGTCACTTTTTTTCGCTACACTGTCAACTGTTCACAAGGCTAGCACAGCACACTAAACATGTGACAGTCACTACACATTCATTTGTTTTGAGTGATAGCCCACTAGAGGAAGTGTACTATCAAACAAATTTGTTTAAAGAGAATATCACATTAGAAAAAAAGTGTTACCTTGAGTACAGTCTAAATAATGAGAATATCTCTTTAAATCGTACATACTCACGCCTTTTTGTCCAACTTGAGTATGTTACTGTAAATTATCAGTATAGATACCAGGTGTGCGGTTACCAGCCCTCAACTCATTTCTGGTTGTTTTAATTCGTTTTAATTATCATGTTTCTTAACATCTTAAGGTGGATGACTAGTAGTCGTTAAAATGCTGAAAAGTATGTTAAATTTTCCCCTTAAAATTGAAGCAAAAATTATAATTTTCGAAATAACTAAAGCATTTTTTGAATAGTTTAAAGATGTTCCCTCTTTGTTCTAATGCCAGTTTTTTTAAATTTTTTCTTAAATGTTTTAATGTGCATGGATAAACATTGCCTATTTTTTAAATATTTTATGTGTATTTTAATACAGTATTTAAAAAATCTGATGTGGCCAACACAAGACCTCTGTGGGGTTGCCACACTAATATAGGGCGGTACTTACAAATAGATTTTAGTCATTTAGTCTACAACTGTAGAAGAAGAAATATGTATATGGCACTGTCACTCTGTCACTGACAATCAATTAAATTTTTCGTAGTAACAAATGTTAAACAATCATGAACAACAAGATACTGAAGTTTCATACTATACATTTTAATTGATATCTAATTTATAGCAGTACTTTGACAGAACAATATATAATATGCAAAAATTTTTAGATAATAATAATATAATCGTTTATTTGCAATAAAAAATTGCGATAAATTAATTATTTATCAAAATATTTAAGAAAAGTACTATTTCCGGTTTGAGGATTGCTTCAAAAATATAACTGGGTTCTTAAGATTTGTATTAAAACGTTATATAAAATTTGGTTGTTAAATGTTTGTACATTTTTTAATTATAGAGCCCGGAAAAAAACACACACGCGCGCGCACACATGCACACAGACATCATCTCGAAAATACTTTAATCGTATTCTTATCTACTAAAAACATACACTCGAAAATTTTGACCCGTCACAATACCTCCCCTTATAGAATATAAGGCGGGAGGTAAAAAGTGGCATTAGAGCAAAAACATGTTGTTTGTATTTAAAAAATCTTGTTAATTAATTTTAATTTTAATTAAGTATGCTGGTAACCATTCAACAGGATTTATTCCCAATTTCAGAATGGTAGATGTTATTTTTTATTATAGTGGAATCAAACCACTTCGACCGATTCATCTTGACGCAGTCAGAATCTCAATCCGTACGGCGACGTTTGAAATTCAAAGCGTCAACGGAGAGATTCTTTTTGCAAGCAGGACTATATTTAAGACGATTAACTGCCCAGCTTGACTGTCCGAGTGCGATTTATTTGTATGATGTTTTTACAATTTAACGACAATCACACACTGCCGATCGGAAGACTCGAACCACGGAACTCCAGGTTCATACGTCATTACATACAGAGAGCTGAGCGGTGTCCTAAACACGCGCAGCTACTGCCTCGACCAATTTTACAGAGAAATCTGTATAATTGTTTTCGCCATTTTGAAGACTGGTGCTGATCCATTTAAAATATAATTTCCTGGGTTACAAAATTCGAAAAAAGTTTAATTTATTTATTCAGATATATGTTTAATTTAATTCTTTGTTTATTAAAGTAATACAGACCGTTAACTGAAACCCATAATTATACTATGCAACCGCCTTAATAACTAAAATATGACATCACTGATAAAATCTGCTGAGCTTAATTTTATAATGACATTAATTCTTGTATTTTGTTTCAGAAAACTAGGCCTCGATTTAGTCCCAAGACAAGGGGCCCAAATGGTAGACCAAGACTCAATGTCAGTCGTCGAGCTTTACCATGTGCACGTCGCAAGCTCAGAAAGCTCACAGGGCACTTCAGTAAGTCCAGAATGCTCGAAAAACGTCCAAACTGTACTTACTTTTGCTATTTTTCAGGCAAGAGGCACGTTAAAAAGAAAAGAATCTAAAAAAGTCTTAACACATCATTTGTATTTTTGTATGCGAGATTTTGGACACCATATTGGAGAAGACACTGAGATATATTTCTCTTTATATGACGCTAAGAAACAAAAATATATCAGTGAACGTTTTCTAGTCAAAATATCTAAAGAAGGATTTTCAAATTACGTTGAAAAACTACACAGCAATTGTACTATATTTACAGTAAGTAAAACAGGAATGGGTTCAACAGCAGAAAATAAAATTCTGGATCACAGAAAAATGCTACACCACAAAATATACCTGCATCGAATGATTCATTCCTAAGAAAATTCTAATCTAGAATTTTAGATTTAAGCACAAATGCAAACACAGGAAGATGCAAACCTAGAAAAGGTATAGTGAAAATCGAGTATGTGGGACTCAAGAACGGTATTGGGTTGTTCATTTAGTTCAGTTCAACCTTGTTTAATTTTATTTATTTTGATGGTAACCATTCAACAGGATTTGCTCCCAATTATAGAATGGTAGATTTTTATTATAGTGGAATCAAACCACTTCGACCGATTCATCTTTGTGCACTTAGAATCTGAATCCGTGCGACGACCTTTGAAAGCGGCAACGGAGAGATTCTTTATGCAATCAAGACTATATTTGACGCCCAAGTGGTCAGCTTGAAACGGCCGGGAGTAAGATTTTAACGACAATCTCACACTGCCGGCCGGGAGACTTGAACCATGGAATTCTGGGTTCATACGTCATGTGAGAGCTATGCCGTGCCTAAATCCGCGCAGGTACTGCCCCTCTCTTGTGCTGAAGAGACAAACTAGTTTTCTAGATTTGCATCTTCCTGTGTTTGCATTTATGCCAAATATAAAATTCAAGATTTGCATGAATCTTTGAATGCAAGTAGGGATTGTAAGAATTGTATTTTCTGGTGAGTCACTCCAATTTGATAACAACAATTAATCATTCCAGTATCTCTTATTCTTATTTTTCTGTTTGTGTAGGATTTAGGTAATGCCGATTTAACTAAAGACATATTTATAGTAGCTCATGTAATGCGAATGGGCAAAATGTTATATTCTGAAAGTTCGAAAAAGACTGAAAAAAATGTACCAAGTCCACATCAAGTCTTCAAACGGCCACACGGGGTAGCCATTTTAAATTTGACAGAAATGGTTGGGAATAAAGAACTTGAATCTGAAGAAAAGGAATTTACTTTTAAGGTAGGATTGTTTATTTTATTAGTATTGATGCAAAAGAAGCAAAATAGTTATTTATGTACAAATAAGTACTCATCTAATTTAAAGACTCGGCTTGCGCCTCGTCCATAAACAGATAACTCACTCTGCGTACGTGTTACATCCAAAACGTTTTGTATATGCTCTCCAAATTTGTAACTTTACGAAATTATTAAAAAAAATATGACTTAAAAATAAAATTTTAAAAAACGTAGACGATGAAATAATCCTATAAAATGTAAGTAAGGTAAATAGCCTAAGTAGAGGAAAAACAAAAGTCGGATTTACACGCAGAAAATCACTTTGTGAAATTTTCACTTATTAAGTGACAGTCGAATGATGTAGACCAGTTGATACCACAAACAAATGACAATCTGATAATCTAGAAACGTTGATACCATAAACAAGTTACAGTCGGATAATCTAGAAAATTAATACCTACATTAATTCTTTCCGGAATTTTTTTTAGTGCTTTCCAACAACGTGTACCACTCGAGATGATTACATTGCTAACCTGACATTTTTTGTCTCATCCACATTAATTAATTATTTTCATGCTACAAATTAATTTATTTTTCAGGTATACCAAGGCGAAGAAAAAGATTTCCATCAACTACACGAATACATAATACGTTCTTCCGGAAAATATAACATATTATCCTGCCAGCCAAACTACGGTACCCTTAAAATCTCAAAATTCGCTATCAACTTCTAACTTTCATGTATTTTGTAGGTATTGTAATTTCTCTAAAAATGTTACACGGCGAATTAAGTCAAGTTAGGGAAGAGAACCCTCTGTTGTTTAAAAACATATGCCTAACGAGCAAACTAGGCTTCGCTGACGTCATCATGCCTGGTGATGTCAGGAATGACTTGTATTTATTCCTTGAAAGAGGAGAATTCGAAAGAGGAGGCAAATCCACTGGGAAAAATATTGAAGTCACTATTTTAGTCTTGGACGGCGAGAAAAATATCTTAGAGGTAAAAATTGTTTTTGTACGACATGCGGAGAAAACGCAATTTTCTTCTCGTGAAATAATTAAAAAAACAAATTTTTCCTCTCTAGAGAGGAAAGTAAGCAGTGTTACTACCAGTTTTATTTTACGATGAAATAATGTTTTACAAATTGCAAGTAAATTTATTATTTTATTGAACATTCTGATTAAATACTTATACAGGGTGGCGCGATTAAGACGATCCACCCTTAATAACTTGGGAATGAATTGTGATAGGTAACAATAATAATATTAACTGATAAGTTATAGTATGTTCTATTCGCCCTTGTATAAATTTTGTGACGCGATTCAATTTTTTTTTTTAAAAATCTGCTGTGGCCAGTACACGACCTCTCGCCTAATTCTGCTTATTCTACTAATCTAATAAATAGTTTTACTTACATTTTAATAGTTTCATGTTCATGTAATATGTAAACGATAATGTAAACCAAGATGCAAGCAAAAGATGTCAACTGTAATGTCACTGTCATTATAATTCAAATTTTGACATTTTGAGTAAAAACAAATTTCATATCATGGACAACAATATATTGGTACTTAGTTGCACTTTATTTTATTGCTAATTACTACCAGATTCAGCAAATTGTATTTAAAATTAACTGTACCCATAGATAATTATATTATCTTTTATTTTTAATTGCAAAAATTGTCATAAATAAATAATGTACCAATTTATTTAAGAAAAACTATATCAAGTTCCAAAAAGTACTACTTCCGGTTTGCGGATTTCTACCAAAATCTTATCCGGTGTTAAGATCCTTATTAAAACCTTAAATATGAAATTTGGTTATTATAGGCTTGATACTTTTTAAGTTATCGTGGACGAAAAATCGTCACATAATTCATACGTCCATACGCACACACACACACAGACATCATCGGGAAAATATTAAATTCGTATTCTAGAGACCCTGAAACGTGCTTATCTACTAAAAACTCATACTCGAAAATTTTGACCCATTACAACACCTCTCTTATAGAATATGAGGCGAGAGGTAAAAAAACAGTATAATTTTTACAAATTACCCAGGTATAGTATTTGTGAAAAACAGTTCGAAGTAAGATTTGAGCTCCGCTCGCGCCCATATTGTCAAATTCAGTAATACGATAGGTTCGTACACAGATGCAGGATATGTCAAACATTGATAAGCGATACATCAAACATCGATATATCAAATATCGATATAACAAGCATCGATATATTAAATATCGATATATCAATACATCAAATATCAATACATCAAATATCGATATTGTTTCTTCGAAATATCGTTATTCGATATATCGATATAATATAGATATCGATTTAAACGACAAGCCCTAGTAGTAGTAGAGAAAAATAGAAGAGGCAGGCAGTCAACTGCATAATCGGTCACTGCTGAATGCTTCATCGCTATACCTGTCTTATCTTATACCGTAGGAAAAACTTTTTCAATTTATCCTGCCTGTCTACAACAATATTTTAGAACCATTATGGCAAACAACAATATTGAAGATACCGGATCTCTTGAGGAAATACAACAATATTTATTTGATTTCATAAAAACATGTGTTGGTTACATGAAATAACGATTCGTGATATTTTTTTCTTTTATTTAAATATTGAGATTATAATTTTTATATTATTTTTACATCCTATAAAATTAAAACAAAATTTTGCGAAACTCTAAAAGCAGAGTCGTCTAAGTTACAAAACAGGTAATAATAATAAAAGGAGGTTAATTTTTAAAAATGTGATTATTTTCATTTTTCTATTCAGGATTTTCATACAACATTTTAACTTTAACTTTTTGTATTTCGAAACACAATTTTTGGACCACTGTTGTTTTCAACGGCTCATTCAATATTCAACAAGACAGTAGATAATAATAATAATAATTTAATTGCCATCAGATGTACAAAAAATAGAAATAAATTGGCTTGTCATACATGAAATAAAATAAAACTGGAAGAATACAAAAAAAAAGTAAATTATAATTGCACTAAATACAGTGATAAATTATAAACATTATCAAATGCTTACAATTATTGAGTTTCGTTGAACTTAAATTTAGTTTAGACACATCGTACTGTATCTAGCATTAGATATAATCTTAAAAAGGTTACTATACAACAGTCCAATATTTTGTTTTTAGAATTGTTTATGGGGCGCATCTGGTCTTGACGGGTCCAAAGAATACAACTCAATGATAATTTACCATCACAACTCGCCATCGTGGGCCGAAAACATTCGCCTGACAGTCCCCATCGACAGGTTCAGCGGCGCTCACGTTCGTCTCGAGTACCGACATTGTTCAAGTACGTAGTACACCACAGTCCTTTACAAGGGAATGGGTTCAAAACCAGAAAATACATACACAGGAAAATGCAACACCAGAAGATGCAAATCTAATAAAATACCTGATTCAAGCCTGTTTTACATTATACTTTTTTCGTCTAGATCTCTATATTCTAGTTCGAAATTCATCCGAGAAGTTTCTAGCCATTTCTAGTATTCCCATTCGAGTTCCGTTCGATTTCCATACTTTTTTCTAGTATAGAAATATACGCCCGGCTCTATTTTTCTATTCGAGATTCATACTAGATTTGTCTACGCATGCGCAGTTCAATCTGGAGTCAGTTTGACCAACCATTAAAAGTTTTGATATTTTGTTTTGATTTGTTCACATTGACATTTATGAGTTTTGCACTTGTACGTTACGTATTATTCAAGTTGTGTTAATATTTTTTCCATTATAAATTCTAACCTCCAAATCTTTAATTGTCAATTGTCAGAATAAGTAAGAATATTATTTATTATTTTGAAGTTGCCTAACTTGGACCATTTCGGAAAAAATCGAAAAATTCCGATTGTATACGAATAGTTTGGAAATAAAGTATGAAAATCGAACGAATCTCGGATGGAAATTAAACGAAAAATCTAGCATGAATCTAGACGAAAAAAGTATAATGTTAAACAGGCTTCATTCACAGGAAAATTTAAATCTAGAATTTTAGATTTGACATAAATACAACACAGGAAGATGTAAATCTAGTATGTGGGACTCACTCAAGAATAGTCCAGTTCAACCACAGATGGTTTAAAGCAATCATATATGAACATTTTTATATTTATCAACAAACATTGATGTGATTTTGTTCAATATTTAAAGATTTACAAATTTGTAAAACTTATAGATTTGCACAGAATCCCACCATTATTCCCAAAGATTGAGCGCCTAGTGTACGCGTGTAAGGTATATTGTATAAATGTAAACAGTTACAGTAAGCAGATGATTTATGACCGTAGTTATATCCCTTCTATGTTCTACCTGGCAGGCTAAACGTAATACTTTTCTTGGATAATTTGTATGTTTCCAAGTGTACTGATTTGAAAAGCAGTATGCATCCAACTTTTCTGAAAGGCGTAAACATGAATTTCTTCCACGATATCCGACGGCCTTAAACTAAAAATTTCGTTAAAACGTTAATAAATTTTTAGGAAAAATTTAGTATTTTCTTCAGTTTAGTTTAATTTTGTTTAATTTTACAATTTTTTGTACTTATTCTTGGTACAAAATTGGGACGAATATTTTAGATAATTGATTGTTATTTAAAAAATAATTGAACCGAACCCGGAACTTGAACCGCACTTCTAAAAATCGGTTACCGGTTTAGTCCAAGGAGAAAAATGAAAACCGAAACAAAACCGAGTCATATATAGAAAAGTGAACCGCGAACCGAATCTGAATCGATATCTTGTACGGTTCGAGTCCCTGGATAAACGTATTCAGATAGATAGCCTTATGGAAATATTTTTTGTCACTACGTTGCATCGTAGTTTCCATTTCCACAACTACCGCATTTCACTATCACTAGCTGTGGAAACATCTGCCCATGCAAATATAAGACTTGATAAACAAACGCTATTTATGCGACACACTGTAATATAAGAGTCTTATAACCTTATAAGGCATGTGCACCTACGTCACAACATCAGCTGTTTGGTAGGCGAGCATAATAGGAAAGTGCAAACAGAGTACTAACCAACGATTTATGCTGTTGAATGAGTAATAATACCATTTTAATTTAAAATTTAAAAACAATAAGTCCGAAAATTTGAAATTAAACTCTTGGTAACAAAAATTAAATGCGCTTTCCTGTCATGCTGTCTGTGGTTCAATATAATTTATGTATCCCTTTGTGTTGAAGAGACAAACCAGTTTTCTAGATTTGCATCTTCCTGTATTTGCATTTATGCCGAATCTAAAATTCTAGATTTGCATTTTCCTGTGAATAAATCGTTAAATACTGGTATTTTATTACGTATAAATTGTCTTGATTTGAATCTTCTTGATCATACGTTTTCCTGTGTAGTGTATGAATATTCTAGAATTGTATAATCTGGTGTTGACTGACCACCACCGTGCTCCGTACAACACTTACCGTTACAGCTCGCGAGAAGAACGACAAGAAGCTCTTCGCCTTCTCGTTCTTCCGCCTTATGGACAAAGATGGCGCCACCGTCCAAGACGGACTTCATGAGTTGTTTATTTACAAGTGCGAGGACTCGACTAAGTTGGATTCTTGTAGTTACTTACTGCAGCCGTGTGCGCAGAGAGACACTGCTGTCAACCATGAGAGTGTTGCGAATGTTAATGGGTTCAGTAGAAGTCATCGAGAGATTGTTCATGTTAGAACTCTGTTGTGCAGCACAAAGTTGACACAGAACGGTAAGTTATAACCTCAAAATGCTATACTTGATTTAATAACTAAACGGACAAACTTGAAGTTATCTCGCTGAACCATATTTACACTGTAAATACGAGAAAAATATCACTAGAATTTTTGGCGGCAAAATTAAATTTGAGGTATCGGCGTGAAAACTCAATACAGGCACTGACGAGACAAGATGGAGAACATTCGTTTGTGTACATTAGGTACAAAGTTTGTGTGGTGTAAAACTGGTGTTACGTCAGCCAGTCAAAAACGATCAGTTTTAGCATTCCAACTTCAGATTGCTCCGTTTAGTTAAGAAATCAACTATAAAATAATTGTAGTTCTTTTTTGCAATACACGTTGATACTACTGAATTTAAAAATGTGAACGTTTACATGGTGTATCTTGTTCGATCGGCCATAAGTGTTTAGTCATTCGTTTATATTTTTCGTGTGATTAACATTTATTTACGTTGTTGCGTATCAAGTCTGTATTTTTCAATACAAACAGTAATTCTTAGTATAGTATATTGTTAATATACCATGTAAACGTAGTAATTCCGTGACGTCATCTAGTGGAAAACTTTGATGACGTGTGCCTCCTCTGCATAACTTTTATTATTATTTTTGTATATGCATATAAAACCGGTGTGTGAATTGAAGTAAGAATCCTGTTAAATAATAACATTTTAGTTGATCTGCTGTCTCTACTTCGATGGAAGTCACACCCGGAAAGAATCCAGGAATCTTTAAACCGTGTGTTGCGTTTAGGCGATGAAGAACTAGTTAAATTCCTTCAAGATGTACTCGACGCACTGTTCGCTCTGTTCAGCACCGAAGACGGCAACTCCACCCAACACAGCGGACTCGTCTTCCACGTGTTAGTTTCCATTTTCAGTCTTCTAGATGAGTCAAAGTTCCAACATTTCAAGCCAGTGTTGGACGCTTATATCAAAGGACATTTTGCTGCAGCCCTTGTTTATAAGTAAGTAAAATATATGCAAAAATTAAATCAGAACGAGGTGGCGTATCATTTATGATCACCCTGTATAACTATAACGCATTTTACCCAACTTGGGTGGTTGGCAGCCTCCACGAAGTATAATATAAATACAGGAGTAGGAGTGGACACTCCGTATCTTAGCAATACTGTAGATTCGTAGCTTTTCTGTTTACCCTGTGTGAGATAGAAAGATCACTACTGATACTGGGCCCGTGCATTACCATCGCTACCCGTATTTTTTGCCTCTCTCTAAAATGTAAACAAAGAGGCCACACTTCATCCGCCCTAGTGTCCACTCTGTTGTATTTGTTAGTAAATAATACTCTCATTATTATAACAATGCTTAGTTTATTTCACAAGAGTTCAAAGATACAAGTCTGAAGTCAGAAAGATATTCATATTCACTAATTCAAAAACAAAAGTAATTAACTAAATCGTTGGCTTCTTTCAGTCACACTACATAATGTAGTTCTAATAAAGTGCATCCGCACAGCACAGTCATATATTATACTTCGTGGCAGCCTCATTCTCTGTGAGTCATCATATATCGTGTGCGGTTATCAGCCGTTAAGTCATTCATGATTTTAAGTGGAGAGTACAGCACAATGCGTACTTGGCAATCCCTTAAAAAAATTTGAACCTCATATTATAAAAAGCAATTGTAAATCGATTTATTTTTTATTATTGAGCTTTTAAAACAAATGGCAGTCGCTTTTTTATTTCAAAAATCAATTGACAGTTATTTTGACAGACTTTTAGTGGGAAACAATTGACAGTCGATTAAATTTTATTATTGAGCATTTAAAACGAATGACAATCGCTTTAGTTATTTTTTTTAGTTTGAAGAATAGTTAACACAAAAATCAATTCAATTTTTTATTATTGAGCTTTTAAAACAAATAAGAATTGTTTTAATTCTATTTTTTTAGTTTAAAAAAATAATTGACAATTTAATGTCAGAACTACAATCGGTCATCTTACACATTCAGCTCTTTATGTTTTGGTAGTAAATCATTTGATTATTTTTAGGGGTCTTTTGACAAGTGTACAGCATTGTGCAGAATGGGTACAGTCAACGGAAAAGCAAGAACCGATTCAAAAATGTTTCAGAAGTTTGGAATACATTTTTAAGCTGATAATTCAAAGTCGAGTACTATTTAGTAGAGCTACAGGCGGGCAATATGAAGACAATTTTAAAAGAGATCTTTATAGTGTTTTTGCAGCTTTAAATAATATGCTCACTTTATCTTACGCAGTCATTTTACCGACTCAAGTAAGTTAATTACATATTTTGTATTCTACTAACTTAATTTAATATGCCGAGTGATTCACAACTTCGTGCATATATTTTATTGGCATACAGTATTCAACTTACTGATCATGGAACAATTTTTTGTTTGCTAGTAAAACATTTGTGTACGATACATTTCGCAACCGCGTTGCTATTAGTAACGGCTGCGAAGTAAATTTATTGAGTTGTGCATGTCAACGTCAGATATTTTTGAAGTTGTTACAAAAAATAATATGTTTTTTTAAATTATATGCATTACAGTTGCACAAAAAATATTGTGTTTTTTAAGCCTTCGTGTCGGCTAAAAATTCTGTCGGACGCTAAACAGACATTTAGCATCCTAGATATACAAATAACTATTTTTAAATTCTTAAAAAGGCGCATTTCGCATGAAGCACATTTTTGAAACTATTGGATTGTGATTGTATAATGAATATTTGAATAAAATAAAATAAAACCTATCCTGTTGAACTTCGGGTGCGCGCGCATGCTTGGGCATTGGGCATCCGGTTAGAGGAAGTGAGTACGATAGATACAAAGTAACATGTGTTGAGTGAGACGGCAAAACTGTTGTGCAGTACGCTATGACAATAGAAAGGGCGGTTAGTCGAAGTTTGACATTTCTTATTTTAAATTTTTAAACGTAGGGGAAAAGTTTAATTCAATTTAATGATATTGCGCAATGGGGGTTTTCAAGCCTACGGCTTTTAAAGAAATACTTATTGGATATCAATTTTCAGCATGTATAAGTTATAGGAAAGTGATAATAATTGTTAATTTTGATAGATTTATTACCTCTTTATCGAAATGAAAATGTAAGTCTTTTGAATCGTTCATTGAAATGCGCCATGTGTGACGTAGCCAACATTGATATCAAACCAAGAGTTGGTTCGTGTAAGTTCGTTTTTTTTCGATTTTTGACACGTTCACCAACGTTCACAGGTTCACGTTGTCGAGTTTGGTTAGAAGAATTTTTGTGTTGGTTTTAATCGAAATAAAACGGCATGAAACAGTTTGGTTATGTTTTTCTGTTCTAGTTGACAAGATGTTGACTGTGTAAGGTAAGACCTACGTATCAGTCCTTGTCAGCGCGTTGAACGTATGTTCTAGATGTTGGGGACGTCACACTGTTACACGCGGCATCGATTTTCGCGGCACTTATTTTTTTAAACTTTATGAATTTTTTTCTGGCTTATTAGCAAGTTTTAAGCGAAAATAAAAAATACGGGTCTTATATTTTAATGTATAGATTAACTTATAAAAAAACAAAAAAAATCGTGAAAACCCCCATTTGAACAATTTAGTACGCAACAGGCATGAAACAAATTAATAAAATGGTAAAAAAATTTAAATTAAATTTTGACATTTTTGTGCAAATCTGTCAAAATACGCCCGCATCACCAGGATTATTCTATTGACGTCACTTCCTTATGCCACAAGCATGCGCACAGCGTACTGCGCACCAGCTTGCTGTCTCACTCAATACTATGTTATTTTGTATATATCGCACTCACTCTTTCTGACAGGATAGGTCAATTATTGTGCAATGGCAAGAATAGTAAATTTATGAAATTCCACATGAAAACAGTGACTCAAAACTCTTTGATTAAAAAATCTTGAAACTAAAATCGCGAATTTTAAAATAATATTTTCAGTACCGTCATAAGAAAGTTGAACACTATAATGTCATTAAATATATGCACGCAGTTGTGAATCACCCTGTATAATGGTTGAAACATTGAAACTATAAAAAATATGTTTGTAAAAGTCCGCATTTTTTTAAAATTAAACAAAAAATATGTGCATTATATATTATCTTCATACTAACTCACCGAAGAGGCCAGATGTGCCTTCACCGGTGCGGACAGATCGCTCGGGCTGCCCGGTTAACAGTGATTATTCATCATACTAACTAACTTAAATATCTTTATCTACGACTGTTGTTAAAAGTGGACCTTTTAACCGTTGCTTAGCAAGTTAAAAGTGTCACTTTATGGCACAGTGTTAATGTAACAAGGTAACGTGTTGTTTTATTCATACTTTTAACACGTTGCTAACGATTTGTATCAATAAATCAACAAATATAATCTTAGCATTCTTCAATTTTTAATTTTTACAAATACACTAAAAAGGTTGCAGATAAAATATTGTATGATTATATGTGTTAAAAGTTCTTTTATTTCGTTCGTGAGGTTGCTTCACTCGGCTTCGCCTCGTTTCGCAAACTTCCTCACTCACTTTTAACACTTATATCATAAATAACTATTAGTCTAATTTTTAACAGTCCTGGAACACTTAAGCAAACTTTAAACACCGATGTTATTATTTTTAGATTGCGCTACTTCATTCTATTAGTGCAGTTTACGAGCAGTTGGTCGACGTTTTACCGGTAATGGAGGTTACTAAATTAGCAGCTACTATGTTAGATTCGTTGCATAAAGATTTACCGCCTCAGTTAACACAAGCAAAATTAATAGCTATCAAAAATTTAGTAATGAGTCGGCTTTTTCAAGATGATGGTAAGTTTTAACATATTTCTTTGTGAGGTGACCATTCAACACCAGAAAATAAATATCTAGAATATTCATACATAGGAAAATGCATGTACAAGTAGATTCAAATCTAGAAAATTTATACGTAATAAAATACGTGCATTAAAAAATTCATACACAGAAAAATGCAAATCTAGAATTTTAGATTCGGCGTACATAAGCATAAAACACTCTAAAATGCAAACATTACTTTCTACAAACACAACTTTATAGAAATGTGTATCTAAAATCTTAAAACAGCAGGGACGCAAACCAAAACTGCAGACTCACTTGACCTGCTTGAATGTCAGTGATACTGAAACAATGTTAGGGCCGCTTCATAATAGCTCGAGAACGGTAACGAGAAATAAAGCGAGAATTTCAAGTTTCAGCTAATAGAATCATTCCAGTGTGAGATTTTTAATTGATTTTTAAAATTTACAATCTGCATAATATTTAATAGCAACTACTTAAAAAACTTTCATATTCAACGATTTGTCAGTTGGTCCCGTTTGATTTCCGTTCTGATTCTCGTTACCATTCTCGGGAAATTGTGAAGCGACTCTTACTCATTCGTTCGGGTATAAGAATAAATAATGGATTTAGCGGACATTTTTATTGCAATTGATGAAAAAGTATTTGAGGAAAGACCATATAACACACAGGCAGCTAAGAGACGTTCAAAATACCTTCGAAATAAAAAATTCGGAATTTATCTATAAATTTACTGTTACCAAAATCAACATTATCTTCCATTAAATTGATTAATATTTGTTTTTGTTCTTCCGTAGCGTTCATGTCGTGTTTCTTATCGCCGCGATCTTCCATAATTATAAAATATTATAAAATAAACTACAAACAACAAAAATAAAACACGCACAAAACAAACGGTACACAAATTTAAAATCTCTGAATGACAATGACAGTAGACAGTTACCACCAATACCAAAACAGCGTGAAAACCTAACGAACTAAATTCCCCACGAAAGTCACTAGATTAGGAACAGTGAACAGTGACGTCATATTAACGTTAACGCAAATGTAGTCACGCAAATACTCACGCAAGTTATAGAATCAACCTCCTAACTTACATTGCATGTTAACATTGGCCACACACCACGAAATAAACACTTTCCTTATTTAGCACAATGCTGAGGCCCGAGCAATGCCAGCTTACAGACTTTATAGGAGATAAATAAATAATAATTTATTAATACAGACTTATTATTTATACAGAGTGATCATAAATGATTGATCTCACGTGACTTGAAGAAGTACGTTTTTATCAAAACTATGTTCCGCGGAAAAAAGTTAGTACTCATTTCTTGTCAAATGAACGTTATGTAGTGTCATTACGATAAATTTGGGAATTTATATTGTTTTAGCATTTATATTAAAGTAGAAAGCAATTGAAGAACACTATTATAAATTAATATTGAAAGAAAACTGTAATTTTTTGACATTTTAAGTTTAGGATGGTGAGCATAGTTTAGTTGCAATCACATCGAGGTGAAAAAAAATAAAATTAGAACGATGTGGGTCGGTCAATCATTTATGATAGTCTTTATTTTGGTCTGCTATGTATAATTAAATGCATATTAAATATTTATACATCCAGTGAGATACATAAATGTTTATTCACGATAAGAAAGTTTAGCCGAGTTAAGATACCTACCTACCGAGATAAACCTGTGCGCCGTTGAGGTTGATAGCGGCGGCGGCGAAATGTTAAAAATATACCGGCGGCTACAGCATGCCGGCGTGAACGCTTAATTTTGAAATGGTGGTGGCGTGCCTTACTTTTAACTTCGTAATATTAACATGACGTCTTTCATGACTTCACGGATCTCGACTTGATAGAGGCAAGGCATGACCGAAAGAATACGTATGGTCGGACACTGAGCATCTTTGGGCGTGACTACGTGACGTCGTTAGAGCCTAGCCGCCGAGCGCGCACTTGAATTGTACAGAACTGTGAGCTCTAAGTGACGTCATGCACGGCTTGGAGGAGTTTATGAAGCCGGAGTGTTCGACCTTACGTATTCTTTCGGCATCGGGCCAAGGTGCCATATCAAAAACATTTGTGCTCTCTCTTTAATTACTTAATATAATTTCCAAACTGCTCATATGATTTATATTACTTCAGATAAATTTCGAAATGTAATCGCCAGTTTTGTTTTAGACTATTGGATTTTACAGATTTATATGAAGTTGTGTTTGCACAAAATAACGTTTGCATAGAGTAGTGTTTGCATTTTAGAGTTTGAGTGAGTCGCTCCCCGTAAATGCAAACATAGGATGATGCAAATCTAGTTTGTCTCTTCAACACAAGGGATATACACAAATTGGGTTGAACTGAACTAAATAAACAACCCAATAATACCATTCTTGAGTCTCACATACTCGGTTTTTACTAACTTTTCTAGATTTGCATCTTCCTGTGTTTGCATTTTTGCCGACTCAAAAATTCTAAATTTGAATTTTCCTGTGAATGTATCTTTTGATGCAGGTATTTTATTACTTATGAAGTCTCTAGATTTGCATCTTCTGGTGTTGTATTTTCCTGTGTAGGAACTGTAGGAACATTCTAGAATTTTATATTCTGGTATTGAACCCATTACCTCTAGTTTTTGACTTATAATTATTTTAGAATCTCGCAATTTGCTTTTAACAACTTCTTGCAACCATCTTCGTTACCATTTGGCCCATAGAGACGAATTGAGGTTATGTACAGACATTTTGGGCGAAATATTGGGATTTTTATTTAAACACCGTAAAATAAGCGAAGAACAAGGAAAAATAAATAATTGTTTGCATCATGACGTTGATACATTGTGCATAAAAACTTTGGACATGTTAATTCAAACAGTTCTAGTTATTATTGATAAAAACGTTCCCGTTTTGGTGAGTTTACCTCAAAAATACCTCAATTAATAAATAATTAACACTTATTTGATTTATAGTCATGCCTGGTAGCTTGTTTAATAGGTTTGCTACAATTATTAGACGAATATCATTACAAAAGACTTTGGGAAAATTTGATGGGGACCCAACATGACAGAAAACCTCTAAAAGATTTTTTATTGCGGGTATTTCTAGTCTTTAAAGACTTAGTCAAGCAAGAAGTCTTCCCTCCAGATTGGTTAATCATAAAAATGGTCTGCAATAATGTTATTTTAAAGGCGCTTCAAGAACTGGCTCAACCGCTGGCCTTCAAATTCTTGGATTCCAGAGCTGGATACTTCGACAAAGAAGTAAATATATTTGTTGACAACATATTAAAATTTGAAGTTAATTCACTTATAAATGAAAGCTGTAAAGTGGCAGACGTACTTAAACCCTATTTTTACAAATATAGATTTTTTTACAAATATGGGTACCAAAATTATTTTTCGTCTACCATAAATTATTTGTTATTATTATGCTTTACAAAACAATAGACGCTGTAGAATAGCGTGCGAAATCCATGTATTCTGGGCATGGTAGAGGATCACCTTAAAAATCAATGATTCACACTAACAATTATATCTTCCAGTTATGGAGCAATTACTTTAATCTGGCAGTTGCGTACCTAACACAACAATCGTTGCAACTTGAACAGTTTTCGGAAGTAAAACGAGAAAAAATTATTGAACGGTACGGTGATATGAGGGTGCTAATGGGGTTCCAGATTCTTTCTATGTGGTCACATTTAGGTGAGTCATTTTTATCCGTTAAAATTGTTGAAATAAGTACGCAAAAATATTTTAAATGCCAGCGAGCGATAAGTCTATTGTCGACATCGACTTCTATTTTTAATTATTGGTTAATTTTAGCATTATTTTTACACTTACTTAATTCATAAATAAATACCTGTGTTTGTTTTGTATATAATTATAAGATTCGTTCGGATTTGTTGTGTCTTAATTAGTAATAAACAATATTTTTGCACTTCCGGGAGTAAAACTCTTCTCTAGTCTTTATTTTTAGGAACTAAAGTTCAATTGATCCCAAGACATTAATTTTGTCAAGTAAATGTGTGCTTTTTGTGACATTTCAACTTTAATCTTGAAATTTCGATTTTTAAAAAGGTTAAATTTCAAGATTACAGTTGAAATTTTACAAATAGCACGTATTTACTTATTGTTAAAAAGTTAAAATTTCAAGATTGAAGTTTAAAATTTCACCCTTTTATAAAGTTGAAATTTCACCCTTATAAAATTAAAATTCCAAGATTAAAGTTAAAATTGCACCTTTTTAAAAAGTTGAAATTTCAAGATTAAATTTCACCCTTTTAAAAGTTTATGAAGTGAAATATATCCATTATGTGCGAGTCAAATTCGACGTTTTGTCTATATAAAACAAATATATTTTTTCGTAAAAATTATAAGCGGAATCAAATACTGAAACAAAAAAAACTATATTTGTATCCGTTTAAAAATTAAAGATAATTAACCTCATTTAGTTTGATAAAATTAAATATCGTTTAGCAAAAATATCCTGTATGGCTATAAAACTTCGCGTGCACAAACAGGTGTATTATAGAATACTATATTTACATACAAACATGCCTTTATTAGACATATTTGTTAAATTTTGTAAATTTAATTTGTGTGTTATTGACGTTGATACGAAAATCATTCGAAAACGGTACAAAAAAAACAATAACAAATCACGATTGGCATGTGATAATAGAGACTTACTTCCTCTATTTTCATGTATATATATATATATATATATATATATATATATATATATATATATATATATATATATATATATATATATATATATATATATATATATATATATATATATATATATATATATATATATATATATATATATATATATATATATATATACATTTATGAGGTAACCCTAGTTGTTTGTGAGGTATTTACAAAATTCAAGCGCGAGAAACAAATTTTTAGTCGCGCGCCACGATCCCCACTTTATTTCCGACTGCTCTAGCGCGTGAACTACAATTGATACAGAAACGACCCGGGTCATCTTAAGTTGAGAATTTATTTCTCTACAATTCGCTTTGTATAAAATTTTCTGTGTGATTAACCGTTTACGAGATAATTGCGAAAAACTAGTGCAGTGTAGGTACTCGTTTGGGGAAGTTTTTTCAGGATTTTGGGGGGACGCGGCACCCTGCGGCGGAGTAACGCGATAGTACTCCCAAATATATAAGCAAAATTTCCACCAAATGGCATTTTTGACTGCACTATAGTGTGTCTTATGGAGGGATTTATCTTACTAAAGTTACCTACATAATAAATGTACTATAAGGTATTATTCAATGATCGTAGATAAAATAATAAATATATGTGTTTACAAATAACATACCGGTTACACAATGTTAGGTTATATGACAATAACTTGAGTGTTGAACTCTCCAGGTGAGCACAAGTTGCACTTTATCCCGTCGATGGTGGGCCCCTTTCTCGAGGTGACCCTAGTACCAGAATCCGAGTTACGTAAAGCTACTTTGCACATATTCTTTGACATGATGGAATCAGAACAAAAAGCCAGAGGCAATTTCAGACAAGTGGAAAGTGAATTAATAGATAAATTAGACATTCTAGTCAGTGAAAATAAAGGGGATGATGAATACCGACAGCTTTTCAACACAATGTGAGTTTTAATTTAATATTTTTTTATTTGTAATTTGAATGCGTGAATTATGTTTGAGTGGAACTGCCTCACAGATTACTACAAAGTAAAGTGGTGTTTGCAGCCGTCAACTCACGGGTTTTGTAGTACGACGGGTTTAAGAGCGCGATGCACAAATTAGAGTGATTTTAACATCGCTAGTGCTTAAAAGAACTTATATACGCGTTTCATACGTTATTTTTTTTATTACACCTGCATCCTAATTTAAAAATAGAGCTGAAAATATATTAAAATATCGTCACCTAGGAGATTGGTTACAATTTTCAGTGTTGTTGCTCAGCAACATTTAAAACGCAGTGTGTTTTGTTTTATGATTTTGCACGCGTTAGCGTGTTTTAATCGTAGATTATGATGCATATGTAATAAAAAATATTTTGAACGTGAGTTAAAAATAATTGGAACTAATTGGTTGAATAATAATAATTAACTATGAATGTCTGAATGATTTTTAACAATATAACTTATGTTTCTTAATTCTTGTAAAATAATTTATATATTTATGTGTTATGCTATCAAAGGGAACACTTAAGTGCCGTGTAAGTACTAATACTAACTAACTAATATTTAGTAGACCTTAATCCACTACTATACCCTTTCCTAAAGACTTCCAATCCATATAGGAGTGACGCCCATAAAAACAAGCAAATTATTCGTATGAATCAAGATTTAACTTTTTTATTACAGCAAAGAAAAACAATTATAAATGTAAGAAAATATATTTCATATAATGAATACGTACTATATAATATGAATAATAATTATTGTTCTGCTACTGCGGTTAAGACACAAATTGATAAGTATGACATACGATATGCGTATAGATTTATACGAGTAAAATGTGTAAGAAAGAGATAGCTTATTTTGTGAATGTGGTGTATAAAATTTATCTGATATAAAGTCACTTCTATAGGATTGGAATAATCTTTACCTTTAAAAGGGTTGGTACAAACCCTTAACTTACAAAATATATTAAATTAGACATTAGATAAATATTTTCAATAACTTTGAATTGAAATTAGTTAGATTTAAAATAGTAAACATTTTTAAGACATAAAAATGTAGAATTGGAGTGACCATGGTTAAAGAATAATTTTGTTTACCAAGTGACTACGTTTTTCATTGAGAACCCCGGTCAGAAGTTGTAATTACTTCATAGCTGTCCTCCTAGATGTCTCGACTGGTCACGCCTGATTCAAATTCATTCGGTCACTTTTCACTTATTGTCATTGAATAGTATTTTGTAAATTTAATAATTTGTGCATTATATATAGTGATATAGAAATATTATGTAAAATATAAAGAACACGTAAGCTTATTAGTACATTAAAAAGTAACAGGTAAATATAAATGTAGATACACGGAACGATTTTGTTTTATAATATTATTGTGATAATGAATTTCGGAAATTCAGATATTAATTTTAACTAATGATTAGTACTAAACTCGTGTAAACATGGCATAACTTAGTGTCCTATCAAATATAGGTTACGTTAACATGCGTTGTAACATATAGATCGTCTACGGAACTTTAATTTCTGATACTGAACATCCGTATACGGATCCGCAATGCAACATATTATAAATCCGTATACGGAACTCTAATTTCTGTTATTAAACACTTCCATTTATTTTTTAAAAAATTGAGGCTAAATTAGGGCCTTTAAAAGTTTAAAAATAGTATTGTACATAGAAAAAAGTCTGGTGAATCGAATGCTTGAAACCAGAAGTTGATATTTTGATCTGTTAGAAAGATACAGCCATTTTTGCAGGCGCTCGGCCTTTATATAATAGTACCTTATTACAATCAATAGATTAACAGTTGGCAGCCATGAATGGTAATAAAATTATCTATTTTATCAACAGTTGGCAGCTACGAAACTAGTTTGACATTTAATCATTATAGTTCCATCATAGACAAGAAAGATATTTAAACAGAAATCTTCTATGATACTAAGTTGAACGCTACTCCTAGCGGTTGTAATACGGAACTAAAGAGTAAAGTATGCAGTCCGTTTAACAACAAAAATATTTCAAAGTGTTTGTTGATTTAATGTATTTCGATACCGTCAAACCCGCTAAATTGGGACAGTTTTTGAACATTTTTGCCTATATCTACTCAAGTATGAGAGCTAGAATGTCAGCAAAAAATGATTCATGTGCAATTCGCTATAAGGATCATAGTTATTTATTCAAAATATTTTTTGTTCCCTTCTTTATATATTTTTTTTATATTTTGTTGCTGTCCCAATTTACCAGACCATCATAATAAATTGGGACACTTTACATTTCTATTGGATTTCAATTGAGAAATAAAATTTTTGGACTTTATAGATACAGATATATTAAATTGGGACATTAAGGAAATATAAAAAAAATATAAACATTTTAAAAAATATATATACAACAATAAAAACAACTTTATTTAGAAAACTACATATTCGGAATATAACTTTGTATAAATATTTATTAAATCTAAACAGTACATAAAAAATATCACATTCTGTGTTACATAGGTCCTCAAAGGCACGTAGAATAATAATTTTTAAAAAAATTTTAAAGTAAATAATATAAGATGTATTATGGCTTACAAAATAAGTGATTTCTTCAATCAAGGAATCATAACGCAAATATAAATAATTAGCATTGAGAAGTGGATAACTATAAAAATATTTAGGATAATGTACTATGCATACTATCAGGGCTGCTAGAAAATTTAAAATTTCCTCTAAATACTTCTGGTTTCTGTAAAATCATCTCAATTTGTGCACTTTGAATACTAGCAATGTCTTTTATATCGGAATAAGTGAACGATTTGGAATAATATTTTAAATCTTATATACTGGACGTCGTAAAATTTGCCCTCGTGTAATTTTATTATTTTTGCAACGTTTTTTCTTGTTAATTGGGGGCTTTTTAATGGTGTCCCAAATTATCTGCCAAATTCGAAAAAAAATATAAATAAATGTGTAGTTATTACAAAAGATGAAACAGGTTATATTTGTATCACATTTGTTTAACAAGTCCATAAGGAAACGTAAAAAAAATTCACACAGCAAATATACAAATTCGGATATGAGATACAGCATAAAGTATATGGGATAAGAATTTAATTGCATATTTTTACTTACTTTTCCGATTTTTTTTCTCCCAAACACACTACGATATGATGACCATTTGACACACTCACAAGTGTACCAACATCAGACAATAAAAGCATATTTTTTGTTTAACTCTGACATTCGCTGGTAGATGACAGGAGCAGTATGATCTGGAAGAAATGTCATTTGTCCCATTTTACCAGACCGTCCCAATTTAGCGGGTTTGACGGTATTAAAATTTTTATTACCTACATTTATTGTACCATAATTATTTTCTCTAAATTGTATTTCACATTAAATATATTGAAAATTATTTTTTGCACTTTCGGGACTAAAACTCTTCTTTAGTCTTTATTTTTAAGAACTAAGGTTCTTAATTTGATAACAAGGGATTATTTTTCATATATAGTCCCGTTATCAAGGAACGGAATTAATTAATCACGTTGTTAAGTAAATACGTGCTATTTGTTACAGAATATCTATGGTAACAATATAAATATTTGTCATAAAGTTTACTGTCAAATTTGCAAAATGTGTATTCTTTTAAACTATTTTGTATTCGTTTGAGGATGAAGTGCAAAAAAAACGAATATACCACAGGACTAAAGTACCTTTAATCCCTCAGGTGATTATTTCCCTCAACTTCGGCTCGTGAAATAAACTTCACCCTCAGGATTAAATAATGCACTTTAGTCCATTAATATGTAATATACTATATACAGGATGTCTCTGTACTCCGGGAAAAAAAATTAAAAGGTATATACTATAAGACGTACTGATCATGGAACAAATTTTTTTTTTTTAATTCGCAAAGTTAAGGGTGGTTTACTTGAAATGGACATTTTTAGAACCACTGAAACAGCGTACTTTATTAAAAGAAATATAATTTTTAATTACACAACATCAGACATTTATTTGGCGTTGTGTAAACAATTACTACTTGTATTATTAGTAGATTTAAATAAAATCATTAAAAATAGCTATCAACCAGTGGCTAACAAAATGTTTCCTTTAAATACCATGCAAATTATTTTGCGAATTTTAAAAAAATTCTTTTTGTTCCATGATCAATTTAATTTTTTTCCCGAAGTACAGAGACACCCTGTATTTATAATAAATGTGTGTAATATAATTTTAAATATCGAAATACATTACATCAGCAAACACTTTGAAATATTCTTCCTCAATATCCTCTTATGTTCCACCACATGTCCTCAAATGCACGAAGAACAATTTATTAATCAAATACGATTTAAAACTTACAATTGATGGAGCAGAAATGACGGCAAAGTGACAACACATTGTCGATGTTTACGAAGAGGACATCGAGGAAGAATATTTACAAAGTGTTGACTGATGTAACATATTTCGATATTTAAATTTATATTACGCACATTTATTGTAAATATAAATAATTTTCGACATACTTATTGTGAAGTACAATTTAGAGAAAATAATTATGGTACAAAAATGTATGTAACAAAAATTATTTTAATATCGAAATACATTAAATCAGCATACATTTTGAAATATTTTTCTTGTTAAACGGACTGCATACTTTACTCTTTAGTTCCGTATTACAACCGCTAGGAGTGGCGTTCAACTTAGTATCATAGAAGATTCCTGTCTAAATCGCTTTCTTGTCTATGCATATTATGAAACAAAGTAATGTAATAATTGAATTATTAAAAAGCGCTCCGCTTTTCTCTGTCCATAACTTTTAAACTATTGATCACAAAAAAAATTGTAGGTATTTATATTATAGGAATTTTTCTCTAGTTTTTAAATTTTTAATCAGAATTTTCCTGTCAAGCCAAAAAAGTTATATAAATAAAATTGTGAAAAAATAGGATTTTTAAACTTTTTAAGTGAAAAAAGGTATTTCCGGTAAAAATTTGAGGTAGCAAACTTTATTTTCGTGTTCAGCATAACATAAGATAAAAACATAAAAATATAGAAAATCAAAATTTCCTTTAAATTCTTTAGGTAAAAATCCTTATTGGCTGGACTAATATATTAGTGAACACCTCCAATTTTACAAATTCTTGTATGTCACGTTTGAAATCCAAGGTTAAAGTTAATAATTTCTATATATTGTAACCTTGTTATTTTTTCTTTATGCTCACTCGCGATAAAAACTAACTAATCAAACATAATTGAAAACATAAATGAAAGTTGTTGACAGTAGTTCACGTGATTTGCTTCAGTTGTTACTTAGACGTGATTAGAGTAAGTTTTAAGTTGTTAATCGTGCCGCAACAACAATATATTAGTGAAGTGTTCAGTTAAGTTTGAGATTAAATATGAAGAAAAAATTTAAAATCAAGTAAGATGGATTGTCAAAATAAATATTATCCTTTTTTGTTCCTTGATTCACGATCACGAAACAGTTTAACATTATTTTGTTTGACTTATTAAGTTTATTTTTTGTTTTTTATTAAGACTACATTTTTGATGTTGTAATATTAAAGATAATCAATTGTTTTTTTAAATTAAATGGTTTAAAAATGAAATAAAAGCGATTGCCATTCAATTGCATTTATTAGCAAGGGACTTAAAATAAAATTCAAACAAATATCAATAAATTGTTTTCTAAACTAATAGGATTAGAGATTATCAATTGGTTTTTAAAATAAAGGCTCAAAAATGTAGTAGTTAAATCGATTCTCAATTTTTTAAAAAGTTGTTCCTTAAAAGTTTTCTCCAAAAAAAGAAACTCATTAAAAGTTATAAATGCCGTTCGTACGGGGAAACTAATTATTTTTATAAAATATATTAAAGCTATAGTTTAACGACTGTCAATAAATTGTTCTTAAACTAACAGATTATCAATTGTTTTACATAATAATGAGCTCAAAAATTAAAGTAACTGTCAATCATTTTTTAAATTAACACACATCGAAATGTAGAACCTTAAACGAAGTGTAAACCAAAAATCAAAATTGTAGTATGAAAAATTCTAACAACAAGTGTGTCTTCACAGAAGTAGTTTCCGTGCCTTATATAATTATTAGATGTGTTTTACCTTCAATATAACTCAATAGCTTTCGATTTTGAACTTACAAATACCGAGAATAAATTAAGTACCTATTGTAAAGCAAACAAATATTGAACGCTAAAATATGTCTTATGTCAATCTAACAGATAGTAAAAATGGAAGGTGAAGAGAATTCTGCACTTGAAATTTCATTTAAATTGTTAGGTATGAATTATTTATCATTTGTGCATATTACCTCATTATTGTGAAAAACTTGTGATTATAGATAGATAATGTTTTTTTTCCTGGTTAAATTCAAATTTCGCGCTTTTTAACGTTGCCGCGTCTGTATTATGTTCTCGCCAATATTCTCCAGTAGGTATAAACGTCAGTCTTTTGCCCTGTTCACACGTTGCTACTTTGAAGACACATTCGTGCTACTGTAGCAAGAAAAAATCTGAGCCGCTTGTCAAATAGCAGCGCTGCTAATTTGGAGCATCAAAGTATCAAGAACTACTCGTTGATAATTTCACATCGTTGATCGTTGTGTGTGTAGATAGCGATTTTATGCGGTAATTGTTTCGATTTCAATTTCTTTTCATGCTACAGTAGCACGTATGTGTCTTCAAAGTAGCAACGTGTGAACAGGGCATTTCGATTAAGAATTCTTGTTAATTACGTGGTAAATAATGCTTGTATACTTTTATCCGGTCTATGAGATAATAATGTACGCAATTGGAATTTTCTATTATTTCTTTAAATGCTTTTTACGTTGATTTAAAAGTAGTGACATAAGAGGCCATGTAAAATTAAGTTTTTTAATATTTATTTTTGGATAATCTACGTGGTGAAAAATTATGAAAAAATTCAGGTAACATTTTTACAATGTTTTGATTAATTTTGCAAAGTTTCATTAAACTCATATTTCAAATGTCGAGTGTACCTCTTTAATCCTGGAATGCTACACTTATTTCCAGAATTTAATCTACAACGGTGGGGTACAACTGTACTCCAAATAAAATGGGTTATTTGTTGTGAAAAATTTGTTTATTTGAAAATAACAAATTAAAATAGGATTCTACAAATGGGTTTTCCAGCACAAAAATATTTCATCGTTCTTCAGCATAAGTTGGGCGAATGTTCTTTTCATGCTGCAAAAAATCTCGACTTGAGCAACTTCCAAATCAGAATAATAGATAATCATTAGGTTTTGAGAAGTTATTACTTGTATGACTAATAAAATAATTTAAAAAATATCCTATTGACATAAAAACAATTTTATTTATAATAATGCATAATGCATCATCATTTCAGTTTCGTTTCAGTTGCTTGCTCTTATACAGCTATCCCTCAATATTTATTTATTTATTTATTTCCGATAAAAACTGATGAATATTTAAAATTGCTGTTACAACTCTAGGTATGTTTACACTGGAATATTCGAAAAAAAGATTGTTTTCCGTTTTCGTAAACTTTATATGAGCTACACAAACTAAACTACGCAACCGTACACATAATAAGTGTATGGCTGGATTTACCGCCTCGTGTCGGTATGACGTCACACGCTATTTTGTCACATATTCGCGGTTAACAAACTGAGGTTTTCATTTTTGCTCTTAGATATTTTATTTTTTAGTGCAACGTTGTTTTTTTTGTTTACACCCCCTTTAATACACAATCTACTAAATATTTGACCCATCCTGCTAACTATTTTCTCATTTTAATAGGCTACTAGACCGAGTACAATCCGAAGACCCAACATGGAAGGAAAGTGGTGCCGCTTTTATTAGTTCAGTCACAAGATTGTTGGAAAGATTGTTAGATTATAGAAGTGTTATACAAGGCGATGAAAATAGAGATAAACGTATGTCGTGCACTGTTAACTTACTGGTAAGTTTATCTTTAGCCCTGTTCACACATGCATTCCTTGAGGATTCTTTTATGCTTCTGAATCCTGGAGTAAAATTCTTTTCCAAGGCTCATTGAAGATTCAATTTAGCAGCGCCGATATTTGACAGGCAATTTACACCAGGATTATTTTTACAAAATTCAGAAGCATGAAAGAATCCCAAAGAATCCTTGTGTAAAAAAGGCTTTACAGTTTACATAGGTCACACCTTTTACCCAACTTAGGTGTGGTAGCCTCACGAACTATGAGATATTGGTATAGTATTTCACCGTCAACTCACTCATGGTTGTTAGTGTATCACAGGGGAGATTTTTGTGCAGTTAACTGAAATGTGTACCTGATTAGATTCAAATTTGAGTTGTTTATGACAGTATTGGTAAAGAATTTAAAACGCAGAATATTTTTGATGAGTCGTACAATATTTTTGTTATGATTAATTTCTACTTTTGTTATTTGTTTATTAATGTATTCAGTTTCGAAGGTCAGTTAAAATATTTAGTTCACATTTTTGCATTGCAAACATTTTTTAAAGTCCATCTACTCATTACGTTTATTATGTTTATTATAATATATAAGCAGTTATGAATTATTTATTGATGTTCCTAATTAATATGTATTACAGGTAACATAATAAATGTAGTATTATATTAATGAATGAATTAATTAAATTAATCGTGATTTGTTTTAAAAGCTTGATAATACATTTTAATTATTTTTCATAATAAAAGAGGATCGAATAAAATTTTAGCGATTGTCAACTGTGTTTTAAACTAGTAGATTTTCAATTGTTATTTAAACTAAATAGCAATTAAGTCAATTTTAATTTGTTTTTAAAAGGTCAAAAATAAAATTTCAATAGTCGAGGCAGTAGCTGCGCGTGGTTAGCACTGCTCTCTGCATGGGATGACGCAAGTTTCTCGGCCGGCAGTGTTTGTGCAGTCCTTATATTGTAAAACATCGCGCAATCAAATCGCATTCGGACGCTTCAAGCTGTCTACTTGATCATTTTAAATGTAGTAGAATATCTACGTTGCTGCTTTGGCTTTCAAACATCGTCGCACGGATTGAAATTCTAACTGCACCAAGATGAATCGGTTTAGAAGTAGTTGCACATCTACCATTTTATAATTGGGAGGAAATTCTGTTGAATGGTTACCAGCAAATTAATAAATAAACTTCCAGATATTTCTTTTTCTTGTAACTATTCAACAGGATTTTACTTCCAATAGACCCGTTTAGTGATTACGTCACACTGGTTCCAAACAAGAAATTGGCCGTTCGTTACTAAGAACGTTGCTATGCAAGTCGGTAAAACAGGCTGGTTTCACGTTTGCCGTTTGACAATAAATGCTACTTTAAATTTATTTTGACATTTAATTGTTTTAAAGTGGCTTAAAAACACGTAATAAAGTTTAATTCTGTAGTAAATTATTTTATAAATGATTTTTGAGAGTCAAACCAAACTGTTTTATCGACTAGAATAGCAACTACCTTAGCAACGAGTGGCCATTTTCATGTTTGGAACCAGGGAGTGACGTCACATTAAACGGGTCTACAGGCGAAAAAAGTCGAAGTGGCTGACCTCTGGGGTACGTTCAGAAATGACGCTCCGACTAACAAAGGTGCGCTCTAGTTACTCTTTTTACGTTTAGAAAAGACAAATATACGCTCCTGACTCTTAACCAAACACGTTCAGAAACTACTAGACTAAAAACTTGGAGCGCGCTCTCTTGTACTTGCTCCGAGGCACAAGTGGATAAAATATAATTGTTGGGTTATGTTGTGTTGTGCGTTTGACATTGCTTTGCTCGCTAAGGTGATTTCTGATTACATAGGTTACATTCATAGATGTTTTAATTGAAAAAAATGGTTATTATAATTATTAAAGAGGCATCATCATCATCATCACATCATTCATTAAAATGTCAGAATTAAAAATTAAAATTAAACAATTTTTAAAATGATGAAAATAATACAGTCTATAATAAAATAGAGTATATTTTTGATACATATTAAATAAATATTAAAATTGATTTATTAATAACCGGAACCGGGTCTCTTAAAAGCGCCAATACGGCAAATATTTGCAACAAAAATAATTGTTCCCCACTGTTTTGTTAGCAACCGGCCTGCATTTCCAGGCCTTGAATAATAACGTAGGCGATGGACAAACACTCTTGGACTAAACACTCTACAAGTAAATTTGTTTCTGAACGTACCCTTGATGACAGAAAAATAAGTTGCAAGTGAAGGATTGTTTCAAGATTTATTTTTATTGCCATCAACAATTATTTTGATATTACATCTCCAAACGTTAAGAAGATAGTCTTTAATTGAACAAAACACATAAATTACCGCGCGATATAATATAACGATGTATTGTTACCCTTCATTCGAAGCACGTCGGTGCTGCCTCCTACAGTCAGCTTTTTTCGCCTATTATAGGATGGTAGATGTTATTATAGTGTATTCCAACCACTTCAACCGATTCATCTTGGTGCACTCAGAACTTCAATCCGTGCGACGACTTTTGAAATTCAAGCGGCAATTGAGAGATTCTACTACATTTAAGACGATCAAGTGGTCAGCTTGAATTAATTACAAGATGTTTTACAATTTAATGACTGCACACAATGTCGGGCGAGAGACTTGAACTACGGAACTCCGGGTTCGTATGTCATCACATGCAGAGAGCTGTTCCAAATTGAGTCAATACAGAAGAAGTAATTGCGAGAATACAACAGTACGTTTTAAATGCTAGTGGGGATTCCTCTTAAGGTGGTTGGCTTCTAGCCGTTAAAATGGTGACAAATATGTTTAGTTTTCCCATTAAAATTGAAGTAAGAATTGAAATTTTCGAATTAACTAAGATATTTTTGAAAAGTTAAGGATGCTCTTTGTTCTAATGCCAGTTTTTTTAGTTTTTTCTTCAATTTTTTTATGTGCATGGCTAAACATGTCCAATTTAGAGATTATTTCATGTGTATACATACATACAAATTCTAAAAAGTGGCATTAGAACAAAAAGAGGGCAACTTCAAGCTTTTTGAAAACGTCTTATTTTTTTAAAAATCTTATTTTTTAAACCAATTTTATGGCGAAAATTGCATGTTGTTTTTCGTTAGTTTGACGACTGGTGTTGATCCATTTTAAATTTAATTTTCTGGAATACAATATTCAAAAAGTGTTCAATTTATTTATTCAGATGTATAATTTAAATCTTTGTTTATTAAAGTAATTCAGAGCGTCCAGTAAAACCTATAATTTGACTGTGCAACCGCCTTAAACCTGCGCAGCTACAAACATACATTAAATAATGATTTTTGTAGAACTTCTACAAGAACGAATTCAATAGAAAGGAGATGTACCTCCGCTACATTTACAAACTTCACGATTTACATATTCAAGCGGACAACTACACAGAAGCCGGGTTTACAATGAAGCTATACGCGGATCAGTTAAGTTGGACTAGTACGGTGGTAGTAGCTGACCCGCACTTTGCTGGACATCCTGAATACAGAGTCAAAGAGAAACTATACCATAAAATCATCGAGTACTTCGACAAGGGGAAGGTGAGAGAGAAATGTTTCATTTTGATTTAATGGGTTAGATAATATAAGAGGTTGCATGAAAAGAATGTTAAATGTGGACGAGGCAAATTAAGTGTGTCAAGAAGAAACGTTTTGCAAAGATTTAAGGTTCATCCACAGCTACTAAAATGAAAATAAAATTGTTTTATTTTCGATGCTGTGATTTCATAAGACTTACCTTATATATACTTATAATTTAATTTATATTTCTTATTTTTTTCATAGCTGTGAAAGAACCTTAATTCAGTTGTATGTTTTAGTGTTGGGAAAAAGGCATACCACTATGTAAAGAACTAGCGACGCTGTACGAGACTCAACTGTTCGACTACACATCACTAAGTAACATCTTGAAGACTCAAGCTAGATTCTACGACAACATCTTGTTACTGTTGCGTCCAGAGCCAGAATACTTCCGAGTCGGCTTTTACGGATTAAGTTTCCCATTATTTGTTAGAGTAAGTAAACATTTTATTACATTCCCAGTCAGCAGTAACGTTTAATTAAGGGTGTAACAGCGAAACCAACCAACGCCTATATTTTCTTTATTATTATAGTTACAAAAAAATGTTAAATAGCAAAGTTGTAGGAGACCAAGGGGGACATCTGATTAAAGAATAAAATAATTTTTTAAACCAGTGGTTCTCAAGTTAAAACACAAAGTTATATTTTTTCAAATAGGAATATACATATTTTTTAGCCCTATTCAATAGAGTATTTTTTTCTGAATTCAACCATGTATTCGTTTTATATCCTTACATAATAAAAATATTCAGAAAAATTCAGTTGAAATTTAAATAATTTCTAATTTTTAATATTAATGTGCAGTAATCTATGGATGAAAAACAAGTGATAAATTAAATATGAACGTGGTTTCTTTGGATATCTCGTGGCATAAATATCGCAAGCTTGTATGGTATTTTTATTTATTTTTTTAAATTTATCACTTGTTTTTCATCCATAGATTACTGCACATTAATATCAAAAGTTAAAAATTATTAAAATTTCAATTGAATTTTTCTCAATATTTTTATTATGTAAGGATATAAAACGAATACATGGTTGAATTCAGAAAAAAAAAACTCTACCGAATAGGCTTAAAAAATATGTATATTCCCATTTGAAAAAATATAACTTTGTGTTGTAACTTGAGAACCACTGGTTTAAAAAATTATTTTATTCTTTAATCAGATGTCCCCCTTGGTCTCCTACAACTTTGCTATTTAACATTTTTTTGTAACTATAATAATAAAGAAAATATAGGCGTTGGTTGGTTTCGCTGTTACAACCTGTATATACCGGGCGTTTCCTGAAACTGGCGCACCCCCCAAAAATATTGTATTTTTAAGTCAATTACATTTATATTATAGGTTTATAAACTACATTCAAGGGCGCATTAAACTACATAAACCATGAATTTTTATTACTTCCTGTTTAGCCGGAAGTGACATCAACTTTCTTATTTTAAATGGAACACCCTGTATATTTTTTAAGATTCTGATTCTACATAAAATTCTGAATACAACCATGTATAATAAGCTCCTTTTTCGTTGTAGATTTCTAAGCAAAATAATATTTAAAATATTACAGAAACAATCGATTCATTCCAAGTTAGCTATGAAATAAATGATAAGATACAGATTTTATGACAGTAAAAATGTCAGTTTATGAACAAAAATAGATAATATTTAATAAGGAATTGCAATTCAATTATATTATTTATAGTAAATTTTCAAAATGGGCTTCATTTTCTTGAATACATAATAAAACTCTTCGTGTAATTTCTGTTTTTTATCATTTATTTCATAGCTAACTAGGAATTCGATTTGTTTCTGTAATATTTTAATTATTATTTTACTTAGAAATTTTCAACGAAAAAGTAGCTTATTATACATGGTTGAATTCTGAATTTTATGTAGAATCAAAATCTTAAAAAATATACGGGGTATTCCATTTAAAATAAGAAAGTTGATGTCACTTCCGGCTAAACAGGAAGTAATAAAAATTCATTATTTGTTCAGTTTAATGCGCCTTTGAATGTAGTTCATAAACCTATAATATAAATGTAATTGATATAAAAATAAACAAATTTTGGGGGGTGCGCCTGTTTCAGGAAACGCCCGGTATATTAATTATCAATTTTCAATAACGTATATCTCGGAAACCGTTAGGAATACGACAAATATGTATATAGACAATTTTATAGGAAATTTAATTAGCTTTCATTTTTATTTGAAACACTTTTTTCCTACATGCACCGTTTCTGAGATATAAGCGAAAAAACAAAAAATGGGACCTTTCGACCCCCCTCCCTCCTTTTGCTCATCACCCATGGGTGTGGACTTTTAGTATGTTTACCTACTAAACAAATTCCTGACGTCAAAAATTCTCGCATATTCCATGCACTCTACAATATATTCACTGACTGGACTAAAATGTAACTACGAAATTAAAAATAAGATGGGTATAAGTAATGTTAACGGAAATGAAAATATTTGCTGGTGTAAATCTCGGCCAATCAGATTCAAGGATATCATCGCCCTAGCCCTATCTTACCCAACGCGTTTTTACTTCCTTGTACGAAGTATTGTAATCGCGAAAAATTTCGGTTCTCAGATTTTGACGGAAATATCCGTTTTGACCTTCTCTGAATCCATTATGACTAGTTTCTTCGTGACGTCTACGTACGGACGGACGTGCGTACGGACGTACGTATGTGTGTCGCATAACTCAAATACGGTTAGACGTAGAAAGTTGAAATTTTGTATTTAGGACTGTTAGCATCTAGTTGTGCATCTCCTATTTTTGGTTTCAATCTACAAACCGGAAGTAGTACTTTTTTCAAATATTTCGATAAATATTTAATTTAAGACAAATTTTTTTATTTTAAATGAAAGATTATGTGATTATTACCTACAATCGGTATTTTATAAATATTTTTGTATTTATGGTATCATTTAAGAATAATTAAAGTATATATTTATAATTTAGTATTTCGGTATCTTGTAGTCCATGATCGATTAACATTTGTTACTACGTAAAATTTAAATGATTATGACGTGACAGTGGCAGTGACAATAGTAAAATATCGTTTATATCTTCTTCTGCAGTTTAAATATAATGACTAAAATATATTTGTGAGTAGGTATAGTAGCAGTAATAGTAGTACTTATATATTAATATATTTGTATAATAAGTTAAAAGAATAAAGTAGGTATGGCGGGAGGTCTTGTGGTGGCTACGTCAGATTTTTTATATTATTCTACATTTTAGTTATTAAGGGCCGGTTTTTCAATCTGATGTTTAATTTGTAGTTCGGTAACTATTAGTTATATATAAGTAGTGGTTAACTACTAGTTATATTTTATTATGTTTGACAATACATTTCAAACTGTTGGTTACGTAATCAGAAGTTTTGTATTAAATTTGCAATGTTGGTAGTTGTTTTGAATAGAGTACATTGCTTCCGGTGAAAAAAATCACCTTTGTTTTCGTTAAATTTTCTGACGTTTAACTAATTAATGTAACTAAATTGTGTTAAAATGGACAAGAAAAAAAAGCAATAATTTTGCGAGGGAACAAGAATTTCTTATGCAACTTGTAACAAAATATGAACGTATTATTGAAAATAAAAAAGTGGCCAAACGACTTGGGATCAGAAGAAAAACGTGTGGTCTCAAATTGAAAATGAATTTAACAGCCAAAATAAAATGGGAGTTTTTCGTGACGCAGAATCACTTAAACTAAATTCCGAAATATAAAAAAAGACTGTAAACAAAAGTTTTTGAGAAATAAAAACTCATTATTAAGAACTGGTTACCACCTCTCCATGATGACGATTTCGAAAATAATGATATGATGCAGAATGTAGACATTACGTTGTGCTTGTGATACATGTAATTTAAGTATTAGAAATATTCCAAAATATAGAAAACAATCAAGCAGAATTAATAGAAATAGAAATAGTTGACAATGCATTAGATGATGCAACACATATTGTTGATTAGGCTATCAACAATAAATTAATTGTCATAGAAGAAACTCCAGGCACATATAATTTAGTTAATAAAAATACTTCTGTAGAAAAAAACAAAATTCAAGAATGTTCCCGAAAACCTGCTGCTAGGCCTGGAAATCATCTCTTCCAAATGCCATAAGATTTTTCAACTGGATTTCTAGTTCGAATTTGATATACATTGAACAAATTTTCTGCTTCATTTTGAGTTCGTCTAAGAGGGGTAATTAAATAATTTTTAATAGGATATCCGCTATCACCCAGGATAACCGAATCATGATAGCGGCCAGCTTCCAATGAATGCATCAACCGAGAATTTCTAAATATATGTGCATCGTGTGATGATCCTGGCCACCGTGCCACAATATTTCTTATTTTATAATCAGCGTCTGCTACAGTTTGCACATTTAACGAGAAAAACTGTTTCCTTACGAAAAATTTCAGCATTATTTCCGCCCGGTGACTGTATTTTAACAGGGCTGCAGTCGATAGCACCTATGAAGCGCGGAAATCTGGCAATATTATAAAATTTCTGTCGGCACAACGCTACGTCTTCAGAGGTTTCAGGCATATTTATAATTCTTGGTCGTAAAGAAGCTATGGCTGAGGTAACTCGAGCCACTGTTGTGCTCGCTGTTTACTGACACCAATAAAATCACCAGCTATACTAATAAAAGATCCTGTAGCGTAAAATCGTAATGTAAATAAAAGTTGGTCTTCTGCCGACAAAGCATTGTTCCTATAAAGATCGTGACAATCGTCAAATATTATTTGAAATAAAGGATTTAAATGAAAAACCTATTGCTTGGATGCGCTATTGCATCTTCCACTTCTAATAATATGTTTTCCACAGTTCTTGGAGAAAGAAGAAAGCGCATAAAAAAATCTTGCCGATCCCATCTTTCAAAATGATTTATTCGGTCTCTTACTATTTTTGGACGTCTCAATAAAATGTCGTCATGATCATCAAAATCCCAATTAAACATTTCAGAAAATTGACGCTTCGTAATACAATGTGTCAAAAAAATTAATCTTTTTTTGTTTTATGTCAGATTGTATAACTACAACTTAACTAACAGAATAGGTAGTAGTTACAGTAATTCACAGTTTACCATCAGTTTGGTGGTTAACTACCACTTGTAAAACGGAAAAAATATATAACTATTAGTTAAAATTTAACTATCAATGGTAAAACCGGGCCTAAGAAAAGTATGAACAGTTTAATAGGCGTACAAGGAAGTCATGTGGTGTCCACGTCAGATTTTTTTTCTTAACTGAAATGAGTACAGTTACAGATATAAACTACGACGCAAAGCGGAGTGCTTTAATAAAACCGAACGATGTACAAATACCTAACGCACGCATTATGTTTATTTTTTTGTTTGCCGGCATACCTATTTATTTAAATATCTATTTTCGATAAGGTTAATTGACATTTGCACTAAAATTGTCTTGTCAATTGTGAAATCCATAATGACGTCATAGCCAGGGGGCAACCTACTATTCCAACCTCACTTTTGCATAATTTTAATTAAATTTTGAACAGTTTCTGTCAAAACATAATTTAAATAATATTTTCATTATACAAAATACCTATAAAACTGCATATAAAATTGTATTATATTGACAGTTTTCTTTAAAGTTAATATAAAACACCAGTGTGACATTCATTTGTTATGGATTCGTCTATTAACCTTGGATCAACTGCTATGAGATGGCACCAGCAAATGTCAAATTTAAATTACCTAATCTGTTTTATTTATTTCATACCCTATTGATCAATAAATTGTATAAAGAAGCGTTTTTGTAGGCTTTCTTTTTTATTACACAACATTTTTAATAACATATAAAAGATTAAAAATAGAGTTTTTTACTGCACGTATGCAGTAAAATCACCTACCATAGACGTTAACGATGTGTGATTATTATGTTTACACTTCAGAAGGCCGAAATTAAATTTTAATTGATTACAGAATAAACAGTTCGTATACAGAGGTTTAGAATATGAACGAATCGGTGCATTCACACAACGTCTTCAAACCGAGTTCCCATCGGCTCAAATACTTATGAAGAACACTCCGCCCGACGACTCCATCATGAACTCCGAGGGACAATGTATCCTCTTTACCAGTTTCATGTTATATTTGTCTGTTTTTACTATGTTATCTTTGACTCCTAACCGTCAGATATTCAGATTTGTAACGTGAAGCCGATACCGGAACCGAACCCAATCATTCTAGCGAACGATATTCCAGAGAAGATATCGAGGTTCTATCATTACAACGATGTAAGGAGGTTCCAGTGCGACCGCCCGGTGCATAAAGGCATTGTGGACAAAGAAAACGAAATCAAAGTAAGTTACTCATGCATTTATAAGTCGAGGCAGTAGCTGTACGGCTTAAGCACAACTCTCTTTATGTGATGACGTACGAACCCGGAGTTCCGTGGTTCAAGTCTCTTGACCGGCAATGTGTGTGTGTGTACTGTGCAGTCGTTAAATTGTAAAACATCGCGCAATAAAATCAAGCTGACTACTTGATCTTCTTAAATGTAGTAGAATCTTTCCGTTGCTGCTTTTAATTTCAAATGTCGTCGCACGAATTGCGATTCTGACTGCACCAAGATGAATCGGTCGAAGTGGTTGGATTCCACTATACTAGCATCTACCATTTTGTAATTGGGAGTAAAGCCTGTTGAATGGTTACCAACAAAAGAAAATTAAGTATTACATACACTTTAAGATTCTAAACTTCAAGTGAAAATCTCTTTCAATCCTTTGGTATGAAAAATAATTTATAATCTTTATGCGCGTTTGTTTAAAAATTAAAAAACTATAATTGATAATCAGTTTTAGGCTAAGGCCACACGGGAGTTTTTTCACGCTGCGGTTCTGCGTGAAAAAACGCACAATATATGGATCACATTGACATTTATGAGACAGGCCATACGAGCGTCATTTCCCGCCGGTGGGGGAGCTATTCAGTTGCGTCTTCAAGGTTACCCGCTCGGTGGTCCATTTGTTGCATTTAAGGTTTTATCACGCTGACGCACCTAATATTATTTTATAAATCATATTAACAACTGATCATTGAGATTATATTATATTATATATATTAGACAAAGGCACTTCAAAGGATCCCACGGACATTCTGTAATATTCGAAAAACTTGTCTGCATTTTCTTTAACTTATTGTGTAGGAGCACAAATTTTCCGTTCGTTGACCTGTCACTTATTATCGGATGAACCCAGTATCTTTATAAGTAATGAACAAACTAAGTTTGTTTTCAGGTTTTCAATCAAAATGTCAGCGTGAAAAAACGCCCGTGTGGCCATATGTTCTGCAGAATTTTCGGTTGCGTTTTTTCACGCAGAACCGCAGCGTGACAAACGCCCGTGTGGCCTTAGCCTTAAAAAAATTACAATCAATTTAATTCTATTTTGAAACTTTAAAAATAAATGACAATCGATTTTATATCATATCTGTGTATAAAAAATAATTTATAATTTATTCTTAAGCCCATCAGTTAAAAAGATAACTGACAATCGTTTTTAATAACAGCCACTTGCTCTTGAAAAACAATTGAAAATTTTGTTATTATTAAAACAATTGCTTTAACTCCATTTTTCGGTCAATTTGAAAATCAATTGACAATCACTTTTAATTTTATTTTCAACCCTTTGGTCTACTGATTTTTTTTCTTGTGCTTGTTTAAAAACAAATGTCAATCGCTTTAATTATTTTCTTGAGTCCGTTGGTATAACACAATTAATAATAGTCTAAGTTTCATATTTTACAACCCTTCAAATGTTCAAATACAGGGTGATTCACAACTTCGTGCAGAATATTTCGATGACATTTATAGTATTCAACTTACTGATCATGGAATGAAAAGATTTTTTTAATACGTTAATTTAATGGCCGTTTTCGAAAGAAGCACATTTTTGATACGACTTGATTGTATAATAGATATCTGATTAACTAAGAATGGAATAATAATTGTGCAATGGTAAGAATAGTAAAATAAGAATTCCATATGAAAACAGGATTTAAAAAACTGGATACTAAAATTGCTAGTTTTGAAAAAATTATTTCCGTTTCGTGATAAATAAATTGAACACTATAATAAAGTTAGAAACAGCTTCATAGCATTCGCATCAGTTAGACTAATTCCCCATATCTTTGTTTAGACTCTGTGGATAGAACGCACCTCACTTGTGATCGACTCAGCACTGCCCGGCATCCTGCGCTGGTTTGAAGTGACAGAACGTCGCACGGAACATTTGCCGCCCGTCGCCTTCGCCTGTGAGACTATGCAGGCCGTGGAACGTGAACTACGTCAGCTTATTGCGTTGTACAGCGCCGAACCCAAGCGGAACTTGAATCCGTTCACTATGAGGCTACAGGGTGAGTACAAATACACGATGAACATTCCCGGTAGCTTACAGTTCAGTGTAATTTTAATACAGTTTACACATATTGTATTATTTGTATCAAGCGCTTCGAACCAATCAGAAAAGACTTGATGTGACGTCACTGGATTCTTTCTTGTGTCACTGTCATTTCGTATTCTCTTCACTGTCTTATAAAATAAACAAATAATGTAATATATCGATTCGAATTCAGATTACTTATTTCGTTTACTTACCTTATATCTAGCTAGCGATATTGTCTTATTATTAAATTATTTCTTCTAGAAAGTCTAATTTGCTTGGACTATAAGCTAATGACTATACACGCTTCATTCTTTTAACATCTCTAACAAGGTTTTTACACTACCTCTTTTAGAATTAAAATACAGTTGGGTAAAAATTTTGTTTGTATTTCGAGCACGAAATGTTTTTATGCGTTCGAATAGCTTATTTAACTCGACAAGCCTCCTCAAATAAAATTTTCACGCACAAAAAACCTTAACTTCGCTCAAATTCAATGAAAATCAACCATTTGAATACTTATTATCAACTGTAATTACACAAGAGCTTTTTATTTCGCCGTATAAATTTCTGATTGTATTGTAACCTTGTTGCCTAGCAATTCGAAAAGAAAAAATTGTTTAATATAATCACGACACCGTAGGTGGAGTGATTTTATTTTAAAACAATTTTTCGAATCAAATTGCTGTCAGGTTACATGGTCTAGATGTCAAACAGAAATTTATTCGGAGGAAATAAAATGCTCGAGTGTAATTATTTAACGAGATACTACGGATATTCAGAAAATAAGGTTACAAGTGCTCTGAAGGATGAAGGGGCTCCGTAACTGTCAAACCGTTCTTCACAAATATTTCCAAAATCGAATAATTTCACTGACAAATATTAGAAATATGAAGCAAATGACATTTTAGTGTTTTGTTTATTGTTTGGTTGCTAAGAAAAAAAAAAGGTTTTATCACTTGCAAAAAGTTACCTTCCTTTTTATCCGCTGTCAAAGCGATAAAATTGTGTTTTGTTTACGTCTTACTTTATACAGGAGTGGAATTATATTTGCAGTTCTGTTGTTTTTCGAAACCAGGCAGTCATTTAAATAATTAAGATGTAACTATAGTTGATTTCTTAACTAAACGGAGCAATAACGAATGTTCTTATCTTGTCTCGTCAGCTGTTGTCAGTGACTGTATCGAGTTTTCGCGCAAATTTAATTTTGCCGCCAAACAAATTAGTGATATTTTTCTCGTATTTAGACAGTGTAAATACGGCTCAGCGAGACAACTTCAGATTGCTCTGTTTAATTAAGAAATCAACTATACCTGAATATAATACATTGAAAAAAATATTTTATTTTTTGTTAACATAAATGCATAAACAGATCACTCTAAAAAATCCTATCAACGTCTATGTTACGGTCCAAAGGGGATTATCGGTCCGTTTATAGCGACGTTTCTATTGTTCAAGAAGTAAGTTCCGTCCCAGGTACAAAGCGTGCGGCATATTATGAGCATCCTCTTAAAATTACATCTGATTTTGTGATAATTTTATTTGTCGCATAGCTGACAAAAATCCAATACTGCTCTTGCAAATTTTGATTGATTACTGTTAGTCATTATAAAATCAACTATAGTAAACTTTGATGAAAACCTTGAGCAGCAATGTTCAGATATACAGTTAGTATGTGCAGTAACCAGTAAGTTCCGTCGCTTCCCCAGGTATAATCGACGCCAACGTCCAAGGCGGCATCAGCAAGTACCAGCAGGCCTTCTTCATCCCCGAGTTCTCGAAGCTGTTCCCCGAGCACGTGGCGCACGTGTACCGCCTGAAGACGCTCATCCTCGACGTGCTGCACGTGCTTGAAGGCGGTCTCGCGCTGCACGGCCGTCTGGCCCCCACTGGGGTGCAGCCCCTGCACCAGAGACTGCTCGAGCGCTTCGCGCAACTGCGACAGAGTCTGGGCGGGATCGCTAAGTTGAAGCGGCAGCAGAGTGAGAGCATTGTCAAGTGAGTAATACGTACAGTCCTTCTATATTGTGTAGATCTTTCATTATTAATAGTGGGGAGATAAGGCATGGAACTTGTACACTATGCTAAATATGTATCATTTACTATTTCCCACATATTCATTAAACCAATCATTTGCTTCAATTTTTACCTCTCGCCACTCATATCTGGTAAGAGAGGTATTGTAATAATGCTAAAATTTCGATAGTGAGTTTTCAATGGATAAGCACGTCCCTAGAACACGATTTTGATAATTTCGAGATGATGTCTGTGTGCGTGTCAGTGTTTGTCAGGATGGATGTTGGAGGTACGATAACTCAAATACCAGTGCATAAAAAAATTTGAAATTTTGTATACAATATTCTGACACACTAGATTAGATCTGATTAGATTTTGGTGTTGATCGTGCAACAGGAAGTGGTAGTTTCTTGAAGATCTGAAGAGTTTTTTTGGAATATCCTCAAAAATTTTGAATTAAATGGAATTTTTTTAATAACATTGCATACTAAATGTTACTGTCTACAATATGTATTCAAAACGTTGTTTCTATCTAGCACCATTTTCCAATTACAAGAAGTTAAAAATTCGACAAATTTGTTACAATTTTGATTTATCTGCCTACCTATGAAAACAAAAAATAAAATATTTGAGTATTAATGTCATGTAAATTTTTGACTTTTTGATAAATTGAAATGGAAAATATTAAATGTCATGTGGCAATAGCCACTCGAGCCCTACGGGCGCTCGTGACTATTGCCTGGCAACAAGTTTTCGAAAGATCTGTCAAATTATTTTCAATTTATTCTCACTCTCTTGTTACATTATTACTGACAATTTACCCGTTATACATTGCTATGACTACCATGTACCATGTATGACAATTTTATTGATTTTGTATTGTTTTAATTGAAATTAAAAGTGTCAAATGAACCTTTTTGTGACAACTTTTTACGATGAAATAAAAATCTGACGTGGACACCACATGACTTCCTTGTACGCCTATTAAACTATTCATACTTTTCTTAATAACTAAAATGTAGAATAATATAAAAAAATCTGACTTTAAACTGCAGAAGAAGATATAAAGCATATTTTACTATTGTCACTGTCATGTCATAATCATTTAAATTTTACGTAGTAACAAATGTTAATCGATCATGGACTACAAGATACCGAAATACTAAATTATAAATATATACTTTAATTATTCTTAAATGATTCCAGATACAAAAATATTTATAAATACCGATTGTAGGCAATAATCACATAATCTTTCATTTAAAATAAAAAAAATTGTCTTAAATTAAATATTTATCGAAATATTTGAAAAAAGTACTACTTCCGGTTTGTAGATTGAAACCAGAAATAGGAGGTGCACAACTAGATGCTATAACAGTTCTAAATACAAAATTTCAACTTTCTACGTCGAACCGTATTTGAGTTATGAGACATACATACGTACGTCCGCCCGTTCGTCCGTACGTCCGTCCGTACGTACAGACGTCACGACGAAACTAGTCATAATGGATTCAGAAAAGGTCAAAACGGATATTTCCGTCAAAATCTGAGAACCGAAATTTTTCGCGATTACAATAGGTACTTCCTTATTACTCCGTACAAGGAAGTAAAAAATATATCAAATATAACGCCAAAAAATACAGTTAGTTAGTTAGTTTGGAACCAATTATTAATGAACTTGTGAAACGAAAGAAACTAAAATTTAAAATTTTGACAATCAAAGGTTAGTAAAAAAATTAAATGTCAAAATAAACAACTGTTTCGGCACAAAAAATTAGTCTTGATTTAAAAACACGAAAAACCTCGAATAATTATTCTAATCGGTCTGCAGCACGTCACCCAAGAATTGGTTTGTTCAACATCCGTATTTTGCATTATTGGGAAATCACGGTTAAAGTTTAACATTTTATTCTGTTGCAAAATGAATTGATTTAATACAACTCAACGATAATAATTAATTATGCTTAAATACACATAATAGAACTATATTTTTACATAAGTAAGCTGATATTTATATTTTTTATTGCATATTGAACATTTTTACAAAAACAAAATTAGGTTTTATGGATATTGAATAAAAGTCATGGATTTTGAATAAAAAAACGAAAAATTTATAGTAAAAGAATTCTGGTTATTGAACAAATTAAACAATGCAGAACCCAATAGTAGCTGTTTAACGATAAGACTGTTCAATATCCGTATATTGAACTAGCCAATACTCCTGCTGTTTCGGTTTTGTCAAATTTTACTTACTCTGGCATTAGAAAACATTTAATAATAAAAATATTAGGACACTCCAACGTAAATTTATTAGTTCATATTTTATGTCTGTTTATTTGGGAAATAGTCTAACAAAATATATCTCGGGTCTCATTATTTTGCAGGTAAAATTATTTCTTAAGATTGTTGCTTATAGGTAACATTCCTCGACAAATTGAATGATAAAATCCCTCGCCTTCAGCTCGGGATTTTGATCATGTCATTTGTCTCGAAATGTTACCAAGTAACAATCTTTTGAAATACATTTTTCCAGCAAAATAATGATCCCTTGATATATTACTACTGAAAATCGCTTGTGATCAGCTGTTGGAAGAGGCGGTCAATCAAACAAATTCTTGGTGATATTATGATAATATGAACATTGTTATTCAATTTTTAGTTAGGATATGTACAAGATTGTCGCACTAGTGCGACAAAGTCTGTACACATAAAACAAATAAATTTATTGCGTCAAATTAGCATCAAACTATGATTGTGAACATTTTGTTTGAAATTTTTTGTTTTGTTTATAAAAGTTGTCAAGATGATGACCGATATCCACGATTTAATTGAATTGTAATAAGCAGGGCAAATAATAATAATTCTAAAATTACCTATATTGAGATTGACGTTACGATTTCTAGACAAAATATTGTATGAACCTCGTTGGATAGAGCCTGTATGTTGCCCATGGTAAGTCGTCAATCTCGGCTTCGCCTCGACTGAACAAATTTCTCGCCGCGTGAAACAAACAAGCTCTATCCATACTTGATACACAAATAACTATTGTACACGTCAAATAGAAATAGTCATGGATAGTCCAGTTTCGTGTGCACTTTTATGTACTCTCAGTTTGTCTTCAGATTCTATATTTAGAAGATCCAGATATTATGTAAAATTTGTTGGTCACATGATTTGAATCGCATATTACGTACCTACCGTCATATTGAATCCAATATGGCAGCTAAACGCACGCGATTCAAATCATGTGACCAACAAATTTTACATATCTAAACCTTCTAAATATAGAATCTGAAGACAAACTGAGGGTACAACATAAAAGTGCACACGAAAATGGAGCTAGCTTCTAGAAAAACAATAAATTACTTTTAAATATTATTTCGATACCCGTTAATTTAGGTTTCAAATAATTTAAAAATTATGTTCAAATAAAATGAAAAGATAATTCTGTCGACTAGTTCGCTTTGTTGATGTACTGCAACGAGTCTATCGGAGTCGCTAAACTGTATCACTTTTCATAATCTACGTCACAATGTTTGTACCGCGAATTTAATTTATGGAAATTACGAATCTAAATTGTAAATTTAGAAATTATATTTACGTAAACATGTTCAGAATTGGTAAAAGTTTAATAATTTATTAAAAAATCAACAACTTTTTTAGCAACTACCCCATTACTAGATGTTTCACATTTTTCAATAAAGAAAAGATCACGTAGCTTTTTGACTAAACCAATTATTTATGATTATTTTCAGTACACCACTACCTCCCTTACCAACGGAAAAGAAATCTCAGCTTTCCGCGTCAGAAAACACCAGCAACAGATCATCAACGTCTTCAGGCAGCGCTTACGGTCAACTCACCATCGACGACGAAGACATCTACACAAAACCAATGGTACACATTTTCATTTACCATTCACATTCCCAGAGGCGTATTTATAGGTGTGCGCAAAAGAAGGGTCCCGGACGATTAAGGGGCCCCAGCCAGCCTAAAATGTGCGTTTTTATTTTATAAAGATAAATTTTATTTGTTATTTTTCGTTGGTGCCCCGAAATTTGAGCACCTTAACATTATTTATAAAAATTCTGGTTACTTTTTATACGACCATTGACGTCATTACGGAGAGATAATAAAATAAAAAGAACCATTTTACAAAAATCAATGACGATAGCAATGAAAAAAATTAAGTTTTAAGACAGGTTTGCTACATTCGACTAACGAAAACAGAGTAGAATGCAGTTTTTCGTCCTGTTAAAAATATAAGTAATTTTAAGAAAACGTTTAATTTTTAACAAAAAAAATACGCCTGCAATAATTGTACAAAAGTATATAATGTATGAACTAAATTTTGCCAGTTAATTATTCATTTTCTTGGCTCCATCTACTGAGCCCAGTGCCAGTATCAGGTTTAAAATTTACTTAATGAAATGTGGCCCAAAAAATTTGCGTACAGGGCCTCGCCAACCATAAATACGCCACTGCACATTCCAACAAGTCCTACGATGTAGTGTTATTTTGTACAGTGTGGATTCGTTCACCTAGCTTAATAGTGCTAGTTCATACGCTCGGTCCCTTTTACCTAGAACTTTTAATCCGTCGAAGCAGGCGGTTACCAAGTCCGTGCTAGTTCATAATACAACGAGTAATATTAAATCGTATTTTAATAAATTTTGTTTCACCGTGATCTTGTAAAACATATTTTCGTAGTTTAATTCTTATCATCATTTAACTGGGAATAGAAATAAATCCACCTTTTCCAAAGCTGTATTCAATATTTCTTTAATGTATAAAATCCATAACAATCACGAGCTAAAATTGAAATATAGTGTTCGAAAAGGTTCAAAAATTATTAGCTGAAATATGCACACGTTTACGTTAAATATTAGAAAATATGAATCGGTGTTTCTTCTTATGTTGGAAATGTACAGTGATTTGCTACCTTAACTTAAATTGTTCATTTCAGGAACTGTTGGACAGAATGTCAATATCGCAGTTAACTCCGCGAGAGAATCTCGTGCTTCCAATGGCTCCCCCTATCCCCCAGAGGGAGGTGCGCCCCCGGTCACAAAACTTCAGTACTAGTACCACGCCTACCAATCTTCCAAATGTCCCTAATGAAGTTAGAACGCCGACTAGAGGCAGCGCGGACTATAGTAGCTTACCGAGCATGAAAAACCGGTAAGTCAAATATTGTACCGTGTGTGCGGTTACCAGCCGTCAACTCATTCATAGTTATCAGTTTGTGCAACTGGAATGTTAGAACTTGAGTTTGAATGTTTCAAATAACGGAATCATTTTGAATTTTTTTTTGTGATTCTATTGGTTGACGTGCTGTTGTTAAGAGCGGTTTACAAAAACACAATTCAAATGTTTTGTCAATAATAATTGTCAGTCGTCAGTTTTGATTTTATTATTTGTAAGTACTGTGCGTTATTTGTTATTGTTTTTTAAATTCACCTGACTATTTGTATAATTATATTATTCTCTTATGGTTTTGTGGATTATTGGCAGTTATTTTTAAACATCGACAATGTTTTGTAGTAAACCAAATTCCTAAACCACGCCCTAATTAATTGTCAAAATTATTTCGTTATTTCAAACAGGGTATAGTAAGCAAATGACATAAATTAGGACAGTTGACTTTTGCGAAAACATAATTATGACTGTTGGATAATCTAGAACACTAGAATAGTTGATAGAGTAAACAAACGACCATCGATTTATTTATTATAGTTGATAGAATAAACAAAAATAACAGTCGAATAATAAGCAAATGACAATTGAGCAGTATTGAAACATTTGATAGACATATGTTAATTGGTTTATCTAGAACAGTAAGTAAATCTAATCTAATTCTTTAGAACAGTTGTAAGGGTAATAAACTTCGACCATATATATAGACAGATAACACTCAATGCTGTAGTATACAATGTTGAGAAGGCAAGAAGTACGGTAGCGGCGAACAGCAGCTATAGGCGGGGAAAGGATGTGAGGACACGTTAGAGTGTTGCACATTGCTATGTTCTGGTTTGTTGTCATGGAACAGAGAATGAAAATAGGCAAACTGCAACACTTCAAGGTGTCTGCAGGTCATACTCCTCTTCACACCGCTACGCTAGTTCTTTGCTTCACAACAAAGGCTTGCGTTGTTTGTCTATTCCTATGTATGGTCGAAGGTAATAAATAAATAATAATCGAATAATTAAAACAATAATTGATTGAATAAATAAATGATAATCGAGTAGTTATACAATATATAGGTATATTAACAAATGACAATCTATAATCGTAAACAATTTAAAAATTTATAACAGGTGATAGGGTAAACAAATAACATTCTGATAATCTAGAAACAAAATGCAAAAGTATATACCGTGAGTTTATTTTAACGTGAAACATGGGATATAAAAAACAAATATACAATAACTATAATAATTTTTCAAAAATCCTTGCATTCACGGCTAAACAATGACCCAATCGATTATAAAACTCTTGAGTAACATTAGTTATTTGAGCAGCTGTAATAGTTCCAGAGACGTTTTGAAATTTATTCTAGTTATTGTTTATTTATTTGTTATTTTGTAACTTTCATATAATTTTAAATATAATATATTTCAGTTAAATTGATTCCCTATGTTCTATTTTAAAAAGAACGCTCTATAATACATTGCTGTCAAATTCGTAACCATGGATATGAAAAGTCCTATGTTTTATGTTAAAATAAATTCACGGTATATAAATACCGTGAGTTTTATTTAACGTGAAACATGGGATCTTTCATATCCATGGTTACGAATTTAACAGAAATGTATTAGAGCGTTTCATTTAAAATAGAACATAGCAAATGAAATATGTAAGTATTTTTAATCATTTAAGAAATGAAAAAAGTTGCAAGAAATATAAACATTTAATAGATATTTTTTTCAGAATACAATAATTTATAACAAATTCTCAAATTCACGAAATAAATCAGATACTTGTCTGAGGCTAACATGTGCATTATATCAACGTATCATTTTTGCACCTTTTCTTCAATTGTATACTTTATTTTCAACAACCCAACCCTAATTGATAGGTAATATTTACTTGACAATGACAGCCTATGTTCTATTTTAAATGAATCGCTCTAATACATTGCTGTCAAATTCGTAACCATGGATTTGAAACATCCCATGTTTCACGTTAAATAAAACTCATGGTATATACAGAGTGTCCAAGTTTACGTGCTCACCATTGGGATCTCGAGAACGGTAAGAGATACGAGGTCGGTTAAATTAGACAAAAGTTGCTCCTTTAGGGGGCCAATTTAGAAATGTTTTTGTTTTCCCACAAAAATGCATAGGTGACTAGATATACGCAACAATGTTAATTTTGCCAATTTCGTTTTTTATTTTTCTTGTTTGAATAGGGTCGTCCACGGTTTTTCAAAAACCTCAAAAATAAATTCTATAATCATAAAAAAATATATATACAATAATTTTTCTGTCGAGAGAAGTCGATGTGACAAGCAAACGCGATTATAAAATGAACGGCGTTTGAAAAGGTCCCGAAAGACCGCCATGTTGATGTGACGTCACTACGCACGTAGGCGCTCAGCCGCAGCATTGTTTGCAATGAAGCTACCGACAGAAATATCGGTTTTGCCGAAAAAAGCGGCAAATAAGTATTGCGTAGTGCCTGGGTGCGATAGCAGCAGTCATCGCGAGCCGACCAAGTTGTTTATAAACGTGCCAACTGGAGATATTCGGAAAAAGTGGCTCCAGCAAATCCGACGTGATGCCGCGAGTGTCTCTTTGACGTCTCACTTATATTGTTGTGAAGACCATTTCAATGTAAGTGCAAAAATTACTGTTATTTTCAATCATTTATCGACGAAAATCGATCGACATATAATATTGGCTGTCATTGTTGGTAACGGCAGTACGGCAGTGTGGTAACGTGACAGCGTTGTGATTGATATAGTCAAGCACGCTTCACAGCGGTTAATACTTGGATGGGTGACCATCGAGACAAAAGTAATACCCACTGCGGCTCGGTGTGCCCGGCCCCCTTACACCGAAAGGTATAAAAAGGGGTTACTGACTATATATATATATATATATATATATATATATATATATATATATATATATATATATATATATATATATATATATATATATATATATATATATATATATATATATATATATATATATATATATATATATATATATATAATTGTTGGTAACTACATAAGTTCAAAATAGATTTGAGGGTTCCAGTTCACAAAAACACTTTTCATACAGCTATTATTTGTTTAAACTACTCTTAAATTGTGTAAAATATGTTTTTTCCAAAAATAGCCTCATTATAAATACTCGTAGATCTTTTCTGTTTATTGTAAACATAAAAATAAATTGATGGTAATTTAAATCAAGTTTAAATGTTGAACACTTTGATTCTAGTTAAACAAAAAACATGTTTATCTACGACTATTATCAAAAGTAACCAAGAAATGTATGAACTTTTTGAAACTTCGTTTTGAACTTTTGGACAGGCCCAAATGTTTTACATTAAACATGTGTATCTATTTAAAATGTAAAGTTAGATTTGTTGTAAAATTACAAAAATATAAATTTATATAGTTAAACTGATAACCTTTAATTTCAACAAATAATCATCGCAATATGAATAACGTCCTTAACAAGGTAGAGTGAAATTTTATGTAAACAAACATTTATAGGTTATTTGAGTATTTTCCAATATGTATTAAAATCTAATAAATCACTTAAAAAAGTATTTTACTTTACTAAGCACACAAAACAGACATTACTTCCAAGATAAGAATCATAACAAACACGTACCCGTGAGCTTTGACGCCACTCGTTTCAGCTGCGTTGAAAAACTCACTTTTTGAGAAAAAGTCGGCAACCATTAGCACGTGAACCTTTGGCAGATTATCTGACTGCCCCTTTACGAATCCGTCGGAACTCATTTTGGGTCAGATTGGTTTCAGAGTCGATTTAATCGACGACTTGTATCTCTCATGCACTGAGAGCCGGTCGCCAACATGCGTAATAACGTCACAGCGGCGCTCGGCCAATAACAGCGTTTCGTCGGTCACGTGACAAAGTTTGAAAGATTTACGATATTTAATGTTGTTTATTGATTTGTTGCAATGGAAAAAAAAAGTTTTTTTCTATGGAATGATGTATTATAGGTTATGAATTTTACGTTAAGACACAAAAAGGTTATATTAAATTTTTTCAGGACGACCCTATTGGTATAATTTTTTTAATTTGCACGTTCTATATGACGCTCATAGTTCGCTATCCGTCTTACTAGAGATTTTTTTTTCTCTTATCAACGATATAAAACATACGTACAGTAATGTTCAGAAATAATGCCCAGTCTCCCCACTCCTGTGCTGACAATTTATGAAAAATTCGAAATACGTCTGCAATCGTTGATGAACAGAGGCAGAAGATACAAAGCAAAAGATAGCTATATTCCCAATTTTCTCGGAAAAACAACATTAGCTACGGTAAACAGAGACTTCAGATTTTCAAATATTTTGTAAATTAGAATTCACTACTTTCGATGATACCTCGGATAGATACTTTCTTATTGAATCACTTGTATTGTCAAAATTCTGCATTAAAATTAGAACTCATTAATTCATATCTATTTATTTATAAAACATATTGTAGTGAAGTAACTCAAATAAAATTAGTAGATCATGAAATTATGCGTTAAGAATTGTCATAAAAAAATAATTAAACGATGCTTTTTATATTTACATGGACATTTTATTTAAGGAGATAATGATATTCAGAATTCTATTCTTAACATTTAATATTTATGATCAGTCGCACTGCTTCCATTTAAATTTTAAGTGGAGGCGGTGCAAATAGCCATTAATGAATTATTTTCTTGACTTCCAAAATTAATTTATAATATTATGAAATTTGAATTTACCACCATAATAGTGTTTATAGAAAACGTTCCAAAAAAGTTAGTCATTTTTCGCGACTTTTTAGACAATGATTACGCGAGCTACACCAAGTTAATATTTATTTTATACCTAAACATAAAATGTCAAAAAAATTTCTCCAGCTTGAATTAGATTTGTTAATTTAATCAGATTAAAACTGAAACAAAAATCTAAACATTTTTATTTCTTACGTTGTAGGTTACAGTTTAACTCTCTGGTTAAAAATTCATTTCGAATAAAAATGATTAACTATTCGTTATTAAAATTTAAAAGCGGAAAATTATTATAAGGGTGCAGAATATTATATTCGTTATTCGGCACATTTAGTATTCGTTATACGAACCCGGTCTCGTTTCAGTTGGCCCACCTACTCAAATTTCAATTTCCTTCGAAATTAATCCAAAACAATCGGATACATTAGATTTTTAAAGTTAAATAATTAGGTATAATAATACATTAGTAGCACCATTTTACCATTCATGAAGTTAATTAAATACAATACGTCTCAGAAAAGACCGTTATTAGAAAAAAGGTGATATTACCCTAATACTAACTTTTCAAATACTGCCTATTTATTTCACATTGAAGTTTCCATGTTCGTGCATGTTTTCCGTTTTTTGAGTAATTTATTATCTTTAGTTGGAATATTTTAAAATGTTTGGTAAAAAATAAAAAATATCATTATAATTATTTTGTTTAGATTTCTCTGGAATACGTGATAATAAATGAGAATTTTGTAAGTGGGCCAAGTGAAACGAGACCGGGCTCGTATCTCTAATAATAATTAAAAATAAATAAAAATAATCTAAATAATATATTTTGGAATCCTGCATAAAGCGGGCTGAAAAGTATTTTTTCTCTCTAGGGAGGAAAAGATAAAGTGGATTTCCGCATAAGGCGAGAGAAAAAGTACTTTTCCTCTCTAAGGAGAAAAAATAAAGTGGATACCCGCATAAAGCGGGAGGAAAACTACTTTTACTGCCCAGGGAGGAATATTACTTGTTGGTCAGAAATACCTCATTTTCGTCCCTAATAATAGTGACGAAAGGTGGCGTTTTCGGTGCAGGTATTGAAAAAATAATTTATTGAATTAGATTTGTTAATTAAATCAGATTAAAACTGAAACAAAAATCTAAACATTTTTATTTCTTACATTGTAGGTTACAGTTTAACTCTCTGGTTCAAAATTCATTTGGATTTCATACACTTCTTGACGAAATTCTAAGTCAAGGTATTTTCTTGCCTCTCAGGTAAAGAGGATACTTCTAAATTTGGTTCTATTTTCTTGGAATAGAAGCAATATACCTTTCCTTTGCTACTTATCTCTCATCAATCGAACGTATATCGATTTTTTCATAAACTGTCGGCCCTGGAGTGAGGCTTCTGGGCATTATTTCTGAACATTACTGTACATTGAAATTAAAATAAAGGTAGAAATTACATAATACTCATTTTTTAAATTGTTTTTATCAAGAAAGCCTACGAATATCGATAAAATAATTATAATTATTATCATAACACATTAGATTCCTCGGAATTTAATTAGAATAATCCGCTAATTTTTTAAAAATAACAATTTTCATCCAAACAAATGGCAAGTGAATAACCATTTTTTCGATTTTGGACCTAAATTTTGAACGCTCATATCTCAGAAACTAAAAAAGATTTTTAATTGCGGTTTGCGCCATTCCTCGTAGTTAGCGATACTTTCTAGAAAAATCAATATTCGTGGTCTCCCTCGGGTCTCCCTTAATAAAAACAGTTAAAAAATATTATTAAATTTCTGCTTTCATTTTAATTTCAATGCACTTGTGTTTTATATCGTTAAAAAGAGAAAAAAATCTCTATTAAGACGGGTTATAGCCAACTATATGAAAATTTGAATTTGGTTTTAATTTCTCGAAATCTGTAAGAGAATTTTGACGACTGCTGTGAATGGGGTCGTTTACGCCTGAAATTTTTTACCTTCCGCTTACCTGTAAAGGAAGGTATTGGAATCATGCTAAAAATCGGGTAGTGAGTTTTTAGTGGATGAGCACGAATTAGAGTCCTTACAACTCATTTTTGATAGTTTCACGATGATGTCTGTATGGATGTGTGTGTGTGTATGTGTGTGTAAGCATGTGGTCAAGGCCGGGGTGTAAGTCGGATAACTCAAATACGAATTTCCCAAAAAAGTGACATGCACGCTCCATGCCTAACAGTCCGGGCTTGGGCTTGTTGTACATGCACAGTGCGCACAGCCGAGTTATTTCCGAACGCATCCTGTGCAGTACAAAGTGCACAGAAGTGAATAAACGATCGGATACTGTGCAACATGTTAACAATGTGTGCACAGAACTTAAATCATATTTCTGATGTATTTGTAGGGACAGCTGTGGAGACCTCCCACCCAAACCAACGCACAGTCGAGAGCGGTCGCTAACTAAGCCACCGTCACCAAAGTCTTTACTACGGCATTCGTTACCGACGCCCACTGATGCTAGCAGCGCGTCACAAATTAGAAACTCGTGGCCGGATCAACCGCAAGGGCCGTCAGGTGAAGAGGCGCCTCCTCTGCCGCCCCGAGGACATAGTAAGTCCAAATTCTTTACTTTTGTAATACACCGTGTACAAAAAGTTCCGGGACGGTCAAATATCTCGAGAAATACGCATCTGATCGAAGAACAGAAAAACACGTATTCAATATTTTTTTAAAATCTATCTAATGACATCTAACACGACCCCCCACCCTTGGAAGCGGGCTGGGGGGTAACTTTTAAATCTTAAATGGCAACCACCATTTTTTATTGCAGATTCGTATTCTACGAAAAAAAATAAGTAACTTTTATCTCAAACTTTTTTAAAATTCGCGTCATATGGCACTCTAAACCAAAAAATAAGTTGAATAATGCGAATACAGCGCCATTTGTTGCAAATCGGGAAAAAGTGTCAGATGAAATTAACTTAATCGTAGCCGTAGAATAAAAATTTGTGATACGAAATAAAGGTCCCATGTATAAGATTGAACACGTATTTTTCTGTTTTTCGATCGGATGCTTATTTCTCGAGATCACTGACCGTTTCTGTAATTATTCTACGCGATGTCTACAGCGCCATCTGTCGCGAATTAAATAAAAAGTTTGAGATAAAAGTTACTTATTTTTTTCCGTAGAATGCGAATCTGCAATAAAAATGGGGATTGCCATTTAAGATTTAAAAGTTAACCCCCAGCCAACCTCCAAGGGTGAGGGGTGGGGGGTCGTGTTAGATGTCATTAGATAGATTTTAAAAAAATATTAAATACGTGTTTTTCTGTTCTTCGATCAGATGCGTATTTCTCGAGATATTTGACCGTCCCGGCACTTTTTGTACACTCAGTATAATGGACGAATTTAATATCTATAATTCACTACACAACCAAGTAAGTAGGTTAACCGTAAATTTTAAATCTAAATTTGTAAATTTAAATTCGTAATTTATATAAGACATTGAAATTAGAATTTAACGAAAAGAAAATCCTATAACTTGATTTAAAAATTAGGAGAAGTTATTTGAAGTTGTTTCGCTGAACCATATTTTTTACACTGTGTAAATACGAGGAAAATAGTACTATAAAAACTTCATTTCAGCTAAGAAAATAGCGTTGGGTTAGATAGGGCAATGATATTCTTGAATCTAATTGGTTGAGATGAGAGGTAGATTTACACTAGCAAACATTTTCATTTCCGTTAACATTACTTATACCTTCTTATTTTGAATTTCATAGTTACATCGAAGTACTACATTATTCTATAGATGACAGCTTTATTCACAAAACATAACTTATTTAAGATCGCGTCAAATTTTGAACTAATAAAATGTGTGAGTGTAAAACTTACTGGCATTCGCAGTGCCATCTGCTATTTTCTTAGCTGAAATGAAGTATAGGTTTTTTTGGCGGGAAATTAAATTTGACGTATCAACGTGAAAACTCGATACAATCACGACAACAGCCGATACGTTTTGTTTACATTACAAAGTTTGTGTGGTGTAAAACTGGTGTTACTTCAGCCAATCAAAAACGATCAGTTTTAGCACTCCAACTTCAGATCGCTCTTCCTAGTTTTTAAATCAAGTATAGTAATTGTCTATATTTGTTAAAAGTGTAAATCTGATTTATATTACTCCCAGTTTTGAAATAGATTATAAAAACAGATTCTATAGTTTGCTTTAAAACTTGGAACATTAAAATAGTTATTTATGTATCTAGGATAAAAAAGTGAAACATGAAGGTACAAGCAAGTTGTTTACGGCCATGGCGCCTAGCCGAAGTTGAAATTACTTATGAGTAGAGTACGAGCACTGAGAGACGAAGCCACCGATGTCATATACGCAGAAACACTTTTTAGCCGTTGCAAGTTTAAGGAGGAACTGGTCGTTTTCAGAAACGCACATACTTCTGTAACTTAAACATGTGGGCATACAAGAGATTTGTTACCTCTATTATGATCATTAACACTAACTGCATTATAAATAATTTTATTCTGGCCTAAGATAAGATACTTATGACCATTTATAATAATTTATTATCAGTGACAGAAAATTTATAAATGTCATTTTGCCCTGAAAAGAACTAACAAGAAAATCTTATCTAGAAAGTTATTATTTTTACACCTGGGATTAAAAAAATTAATAAAATAATAAAAATAAAATATTAATTTACACAGTGGCAACGAAACATTCCAAGTCGAGAAGAAATTTTGAAAGATGATTGTCAGAACCACTAGAAATGCTCGGCACTCAAACTTACTAGGATGATTATGTTATATTGTACAGGTATTTATCTCGTAACAATAACAAACGTTACATTGACAGTTTTTACAGCCTACTTGTGATGTCAAGTTAATTTGCGTCCCCAATATTTCAATTTTATAATCTAGAATGCGATTTATGCAGCGTTGCCGTATGTTTTACGCAATTTTTCTGTTTAAATTTTCTTTTATATCTTTAGGTAGTGAATTGTAATGATATTTTGCATGGATGTTTCTACAAGTATAGGGCATAATATTAAAATATGTTCATGAAACTGTCATATGTCCTTTATAACTTTTATCGATGTTTGCTGACTGATGGCGGGCTGCTAACTGTCTTAACTAAATCGACGATAATTCTTAAACGTGGTAGTAACTGTAAAAAAAATGTACATGCACGTTTAGAAAGAAGTACCTAATTAACAATATATTAACTGTATACCTATATCATTCTCATATGTCGCAAATAAAACTAACCTCAGTAAAACATGTGTAACTAAAACGACGATAACTCCTAAACGAGCTAGTTAATTTACATAAAAATTTACATGCACGTTTATAAAGATGTAATAAACAATATACTAAATTTATACATAATACTCATATATCGCATAAAGGACCAGTACCTCCTTAAGCCAACGTAGTTCGTGCTAGAGTTTAATATTTTCTTTATAACGTTATTTGTGTATCTGTGTGGTTTGCAGTCGTTGTTTTCTAAGTGTTTATTTTGATACAGAGGTACTCAAACTAAAATTAGACAAGAAAAAAATATTATGAATGCTGCATAAATTCAATATAAAATTCAAAAATAATGTGGTACGCCACTGATCACAGGTTAGGAGAAAGATTCGGTGTGTACGTCATCAAATTCGTGCATATATCGATGACGCCAATGGCTTCTTTCAGTGCGCATACTCTACCTTAAGTAGCGTGCGTACGTATACCTGTCTTTGTATTATACCGTGCTTCAAACTTACTCTAAAATAAATTAATATAATTGAATAAAAAGTAAACAAATTTCTAAGAACTTACGAAATTATACTAAACTGAAGAAAATACAACAATTTTCCTAATTTTTTTTTTTAGCATTTTAACAAAAAAAATTTAATTATTGCTTGAAACCGCTCCGAACCGGTTCATAACCATCGGTTCGGCTCCGGTTAAGTATGGGTTCATAAAAATATTTTCAGGTTTGCTTCCGAGTTCACTAAAATAGCAGCGGTTCGTTCCGGTTTTCGTTTCTGTTCCGGTTCCGATCAAGTCCCTAAATAATTTATACCTAACGAATTGTATGAAATTTCAAGTGCAGAATTCTCTTCACCTTCCATTTTTACTGTCTGTTAGATTTTGACAAAAGAACGCGAAAAATGACATGTACAGCACAGCGTTTCCGTAGTTAACACTGGTATTTGGCCGACTGAAATCTGGACTAGACTGGAAAGGAAGAATCCTTGCGTGGCACCTGAAACACCGTATCAATGCAGAGATATTGTCTTTTCTAACCAACGAAATTATTCCAACCACCAAATGCGCAGTTGTTGAGGCTGAATGTAAATCAGAAATTCCCATCTGAGTTTCGTTCGATTTCCATACTATTTTCTAGTATAGAAATATACACCCGACTTTATTTTTATATTCGAGATTCGTACTAGAGTGTGTTCCAAATAAGAATATAGTATGAGGCAAGACAGGGCTTACGATTTGAGCGTTCTGATTGATCTAGTCGGAAACCAAGTTTACATCAGCGAAAAATTTGTGATCTACGCGCTTCATTTAGCTGTCGAACGCCGTAGTATTAAGAGCTGATATTGTTGAAAAAGTGAGTCGTTGATTAGCATTAGTAACGCGTGAGGCGCGCAACATAACAATATTTCAAAAATACCGCTCTACGTTTAAATTTTTATTTAATGTGTGTAAAACGGGCTGGCTCCGCAGCGCCAACTACTATACTCTTATTTGGAACATAGTATAGACTTGTCTACGCATGCTCAGTTTAGTGTGCAGTAAGTTTGACCAACCTTTAAAAGTTTTGGCTCGGAATAAATAGAAGATTTGCGATTGAATATGAATAGTTCGGAAATAAAGTATGAAACTCGAACGAATCTCGAATGGAAATTGAACTAAAAATCTAGCATGAATCTAGACGAAATTAGTATAATGTAGTTGTCTTTACGTTAGCTAGAGGTAGCATGTTAAAAATGACAAAGAAAAACTCTCTTTCCCATGACAGTGTGGAAGAGCCAGCCCCTTGTTAAAATATAAATAATATACGGCTTTCCAAATTTTAAGACACTGGTTTTTAGACTAGTTCTCATCGATCTTATACTGTCTAGATACCGCATGTGGCATTTGTTTGTAATCGCAACATGTCCGAGAGAGAAACATGCGGGGTCGGATCTTGAGGGGTATTGCGGGTTGCATTTAATGGGAGCTCTCCCTCCTTGACCTACATTCATTTGAAATATAGAATGTCAGATTTCTAACCTCCTAAAATACAGGGTGTTTCTGTACTTATGTATCAAACTTTAAGGGTATAATTATGTAACACGTTCTACTGATAACGAAACAATAGTTATTTGTGCTGCTAGGCAGTAAAGTAGCTTATTTCTGGTCCGAGATATGAAATAGACAGCCGCGGTTGGATTTTTCTTGAGGACCAGAAAAGCACTTTACTGGCATGTAGCACATAATATTTTTTATTCACAATCGGTTGGTAATATGTGCGTTTCCAACCTTCTAAACAGTTGGGAAGCGAGTCATTGTTTACTTTACTTCCCAGCTAGCCGGAAAAAACTTCCCGGCTAGCGGGGAAGTGAGCGTTACTTCCCGGCTAGCGGGGAAGTGAGCGTTGAAGTATCAAAACAAATTATAATAAAACTGTCATAAAATATGAATAAAATGAATATTTAAACCGGGCATATCAATAACCAATTTGATTCTGAATAAAATAGTATACATACCTCGCGGGAAGGCTCATTCCAGCCTCGCGTTCATAGATGACTTCGGTGCAAGCACCTCAGTCATCTAATGAAACGCTCGGCTGTAATGAACCATTTCCCCGCTCGGTATGTAATATACTATTATCTTACACAAAAAACCAACACAATAAAACCAAAGGTTATTTCCTTGACGGCATTTTTAATTTCTTCTGGTGTGCAAAGTAAAACTTCATTAGAATTAGAAGAGTCATCATCATTACCCATACCAACAATATTGTTCATTTAATAATTTAGTAATAATAAATACACTTTTTATAAACTTGAAAACTGCTTATAATTCACACCTTTCAAATACTTATTTTCACAGCAGAGCAGATCGTCTATTTATAATACACTTGGCGCCATCTGTTGGTTTGCAACGAAATTATTTTCCAGGCATTTTAAATTTAATTACCAACAATATTGTACATTTTAATTCGCAGTAATGATAAATACACTGAAACTTGAAAACTGCTTATAATATTTAATTCACACCTTTCAAATATTTATTTTGACAGCAGAACGTGTACCTATTTATAATACACTTGGCGCCATCTGTTGGTTCGCACACGAAATTATTTTCCAGCCTAGGCATTTTCTTGTTTTTTGTAGGTCTGATCGACAAATATTTATTTTCTTGCGTCATTAGATGCAGTAAAATCGTATTTTCTGTTTGTGTAAGATAAAAAAAGAATTTTTCAAAAATTCGTAAAATTAAGGGTGGTTTACTTAAAGAAAACATGTTGAGTACCAATAATTTCACTACAAGATTAATTAAATTTCTTCATTACACAATAGCATCATCGGATTAGATAATTACGAGCATTGTTAATATTTGAATGAAACAACACAAACAGCTATGAAACCAGTGGCACTCAACCACTCTTAATTTTGCGAATTTTTGAAAAATTCTTTTTGTTCCGTTATTAGTAGAACGTGTTACATATACCCTTAAAGTTTGATCCATAAGTACAGAAACACCCTGTATACGATTGAAAATCATACCGAAGTGTTTTGTTTTAAGATGCATAAAATACATTGCATAAAGTGTATTGGCCGTAATCAATTTCGTACTTTTTTCTAATTTTATAATCCTAAAATGTCTTACGCGGTATCAAAATATCACATATTAGTAATTTTCCATAACAGTTGTCTACATTGTAAAACTTCGAGACATAAGTAGGTGGTACAAAACTGACATCTAGAATAGTTTTGCGTGAAAGCTCCCATTCATAACCATGGATACGCTTTGACATAAATCGGTTTACCTATAATGTCAGTGCTTTTGTATTTAGACTTTAAGTTTTGATGTTTTACTAATTAAAACGAATAAAATAATGTATTAAGTGCACAAGCTGTTATTACGACGTTACATACGCGTTTTTATTATAATAATTCCTGTCCTTTTAATGGACTTTTGCCTGTTGAACAGTATTTAAATAAATAAATAATTAAATAATGCAACCCGCAACACACTTCAAGATCCGACCTCTCATGCCCTTTCACACTTATATGTTGCGATCTCTTTACAACAATGCTATGGACGGTCATGCGTTATCTAGACAGTAAATGATCAAAGATAGTTCCGCCCTTTCTAGGAACATAAATATATAGTCTTTTCCAATTTTCTTGACACCTACGTGTTTTGTAAGTACAAATAAAACATAACTTGTAAATATTCTGTTTTATGTTTATTTAAAAAATTCTATTTAATTTTGACATATTTATAAACCAATAGTGCACTTGCAACTAGGTCACCTAGATGGCGGCCGAACATCTGATTTTTTATCATATAATACACAAAAGTTTTAAAATATGGTTTATTTTTTGCTGATCAATAAAGCTTTGAGCTATTTATATTCTATAATATACACATATTTATGAATTAAATAAATTCCAAGTACATTTCATACCATTTAAGATGTTGGGTTATTTTAACATATTTCAGGAAATAAATAATTATATTGCATTTTATTAAACATTTTCATTAATATTTTACACTGTTGTATATAAAATATACAAAATAATAAGGAAAATGTTCAAGATTCAATACATCAAGTAACCAATACAAGTTATGTGTGTTACTAAAATTCATTTCATTTAAATTATGCTACCTATACATTCATTAATCTGGTACAGGTACGTAATGTATTAATTTACCTTTCTTGTACATTGCCATGATATTTGTCTTAAATTCAATACAATCACGGTAAAGTAAAAAATCTGCTGTGTCCACCACAGTACATCCCCGAGCATAAGTTTTAATAACTTACTTTCGTAACGCCTTTAATTTTATGCTTTTTTCAGCAAAATTTAAATAAATTTATCTTTTTTTCCCAAACTATTTAAGTTGATATCAACTTCGATATAATTTAAATAACATGTGAAAAAATATGATGTGGCCAGCACAAGACCTCCCGCCATAGGCCATACTCTTTTTAGTTTTTAATATACTATACTTACTTAAGTACTCACAAATATGTTTTTTTCATTTTATGTAAACTGTAGAAGAAGATATAAACGAAGTGTGATATACACGACTGTCACTAAAGTAATCAATTTAAATTTACGTAGGAACAAAAAAATACACTTGAAAAAATTTGAATAATTTTTTGAGAAACAATTGAGTATCGCATAAATGTAATTTTTTACAATTTTTACTAAACTTATCTCCCCGAGAGCTTTAAATTGATACCAAACTCGGTATAATTTAAATAACGTACCTACCTATAATAAAAACAATTGAGGATCGGTTAAATGATATTTTTATTTTTCTACTAGAATTATTTTTCCGAGAGCTTTAATTTGATACCACACACGATAGTATTTTAATAAAAATAAATAAGTTATGTTTATAAAGTTGGTACCACTGGTTAAATAAAAAAAATTGAACAATTTTTTGAGAAACAATTTAAAATCGCATGTCATTTTTTACATTTTTACTAAACTTGTCTCCCCGAGCGCTTTAAATTGACACGAAACTCGGTATAATTTGAATAATTTATATTAAAAAAAACAATTTAAGATCATTTTAAATGTTATTTTTGTTTTATACTAAAATTCTTTTCCCGAGAGCTTTAATTTGATACCACACACGATAGTATTTTGATAAAAATAAAAAAAAAATGCGTTTTTAAGTTATGCAACATCCAGACAGACCGACAGACACACAGAGCGACAGACCGACTTTTTTAAATTATGTTTTTTGGGTTCAGTAGGGTCTAAAACGTGAAGATTCACCAAAATCTCGAACTGTCAAAAAATCACAATTACAATACTTCCCTCTATTACATAGGTCGGGAAAGTAAAAATACCCAGCTATGTAAAAATCTCCCATAAGACGCAATGGTAATATGAAGCGACGTTGTCTACAATCTGATTCCCGACACATTGGCCACGCCTCTTGTAAGTGCCCTATTACGCACAATCGAGTAAAATTGTAACTAAAATTTTAAATTTGAATCATACGATCATATGTGACGTCACGAAGTCACTTGAGTGTCAAGAAAATTTGAAAACACTTTTATTATTGTACTAAAATCCTGTTCACACATAGATTCTTTCATGCTTCTGAATCAAGGAAAAAAAGAATTAATTATAAATTATTATTTGCCAAGACCCATCGTAGATTGAATTTAGCGGCGCCGCTATTTGACAGGCAATTCTCATCAAAATTATTTTTCTCAAGATTCAGAAGCATGAAAGAATCCTTGTGTGAACAGGGCTTATCTGTCATTCTTTCCAGCGCCAGACAAACGCACACCAGATATTCCACCAAACATCCCCAAACGTTCACAAAAGAAATCTCCAGCAAATTCAATCTTCAACATCGACTCAATAGTCGACATCTCTTTAGATGAGGGTGATCCGAACCACCCCCAGAACAATTTCAGTGCTTGTGACGCAACGAACAACGGTCACCACGACCTGCGTGACTCAGGGATCAGTATTCCTGATTCTAACCTCAATAACTTCAACAACATCTGTTACGAGGAGTACGACTTACGTCCTCAGGAGTTCAACATCACCGACTTGAGTCCAAAGATTGAAAATCCACCGCCTATTCCTCCAAAAGCGTCTTTGAGCTCACAACAAGGAAGTGTTGAAGCTTCTGGGAGTCTAGAGAAGTGTTCGGAGAATTATTCTACTCCCAAGTTGAACTTTGAAAGCAGCAACACTGAAAGCATGGACGAAAGCTCCTGTTAGGGTTGCGTAAAATGGTCGTGAGTTAGCAGTGGAAGTGGTTGAAAATTATGTTTAAGGTACCGATATTGAGTTCTATTCATGTTTTGGATATAAAATTTTATGAAACGGGTTAGTGTTGATAGTGTTTTATGCGTATTTTACAAGATAAATACTAAATAAGTTGTTTCTTCATAAGTAGTATAATAAGAGTCATAAATTTATTGGTAAAAATATGAATAGTTATTGCGTAGTAAAATTGACTTTTTGACTTATTTAAAACACGGCAACGAAGCTGGAGTGATTTTAAAGTCAGTGCAAAATCACCAGGCTAAAACACGCAATACCTTTTAAAGATTGCTAAGCAACAATAATGAAAATTGTAACTGATCTCCTAGGTAACGATATTTTGACACATCACACAGACTACTTTATAAAATGAATCAAAATTAAAATGCTATTTTCCAGCTCTATTTTTCAAATTAGGATGCACGTGTAATAAAATAATATATTGTACAACAAGAGTGGATATGATGTCTATATCGCACAAGGACGAATTTGCAGTCACGACCCCCAAAGGGAGAGTGTCTTTAAACGCGTGCGATATAGGCACGGTTACTAAAAGATAAGTTGGGACACTTCCTATAGTTACCATTATAAACAAATGGTAAGATTTTTTCCTCCTAAAATTAGTCATGTCATTAGTAGTAATATAAAAACAAATTTTGTGCAAAATGACGCTAAATATTTATAAATTGTATAAAATAATTATTACAATCCACCTAATAAACAATAATTATTCCAAAATATACATTTGAAAAGAGACAAATCTGACATTTATTTGATTGACAGGTAAAAAATGTAGTCAAATAAATTTAACTTATCTTATTCCAGAGTTAGATAAAATTTGGTTTTGTGCTAATTTATGATAATAAGAACCTTTAACAATCAATAATCATATTTTGCAATATCATTCAAACTTTAGACATATGTCAAAATGATTTTACAATATACGATAGAGATCTCTCTGCATCACTCCAGCCTCTCAAAGTACACTATAGTTGATTTCTCAACTAAACGGAGCAATCTGAAGTTGAAATGCTAAAACTGATCGTTTTTGATTGGCTGATGTAACACAACTTTTACACCACACAAACTTTGTAATGTAAACAAACGAATGTTCTCCATCTTGTCGTCAGCTGTTGTCAGTGTTTGTATCGAGTTTGCCCGCTGATAGGTCAAATTTAATTTTGCCGCCAAAAAAATCTAGTGATATTCTTCTTGTATTTACACAGTGTAAATACGGCTCAGCGAGACAACTTCAAATTGCTCCGTTTAGTTAAGAAATCAACTATAAAGGGACTTTTTCTGACCACATTGACAGCACGGGTGTCCCAATCTATCTTCTAGTAACCGTGAATCCGTGGATATAGGCAATTCACTCGAGTTGTACCTACAGCCTATTTTTTGCTACGATCATATAACCTAATTCATTTTTGCAATAAAACACACTCAATATGATGCAAAAAATTATTTTAAAAAAATGACACACGTGTATAAGTGAGGAGGTAACATTCAAATTCCGACATGTCCAAAATTCACAATTCGTACAAATCGAGAAAAACTGTGTACGAAAAAGTAAAAGATATTTTTAAATTTCGCAAAAGCTGGACTTTACTTTATGGGCATTAGAACAATGTGTTAAAATTACAAACAAAAATCTTATCAATTGTACAGTCCACAGCGAATATAAAAAATATGTGGGTTTTTGTTTGAATTTGGTTGTGGACATGTAGCCTTTTGAACGAAGCAGAATTTTTGAACTAATGAAAACTAATTTGAATTAATAATATACTCTTATTAAACTTAAAAAAATATTCTGGAACGATTACAGATACCGAAATAAAAAATAATGATGGTTTTATCTTAAATGTGAAGGGCACAATCGTCTTCTAGGCAATTGCACCTATCTTCATCATCGCTTGTGTCTTCGTCTCATTTTCATTAACATTATCTCCTGTATCCTCTTCTAGTATTTTTCTATAATACTCTAATTCTGGTAGATCCTGCCATTTAATCGTAATATCACCTTCTTGTCGGTTATATAGTGTTTTTCTAGTAATTCTCTAACATCCTTCAATTTAGCTGGTTTTATATGATTTTTGAGCTTCAATTGCTTCAATTTCAACAAATTTTCTTTTTTCGCTTGTTTTACCAGTAGTGAGTAGTTTACGTTTTTATTTTCATAAGTATAAAATTGTAAATATTAGGAAAATACTCAGGAAATATAACCTTACTTTTTAAGTTTAAACATTTCACGTTTGCTGGTTTTTTTTTACTTTTGCGGGAACTCACGTTAATTTCAGAAACTGTGGCATCCATTTCGCTTCTTATTTAATAAATATCCTTAAAATCCACACTCATTACACAAGAAATACACCAGCTCTACGCAAACAGCAGCAATCGTGAAAGAACTGTGAGATTTGGACATATCGAATTTTGACTGAATTCTGAATACGAATATCTAAATATTATTGGACGTGTCGGTTTGTGATGCAATTTGTGTACAAAAACTGGTTTGGACGTGTTTGATTTTGAATGAACCCCTCATTTTTGTAAGCGCATAACTTTGGACTAGTACTGTTTTGACAAAATCTGACTGCACCAATCGACGCAGATGACGGTTTTTGGTTGATTTTGATGTCTTACTCATTTTCATCAAAAATGGACATGTCGGATATTGAATGTTACCTCCTCAAGTGCTTTCACCTACGACAGTGCGCTAATAGCTGATTCATCCACTAATTTGCGTGCCATTATAAATTTGATGTCTTCTTAGTATGTAATTGTTTAATTATGTCATGGATACGAGGTATGTTATATACTACATTATACCCTAGGGCATTAAGAAATTGCCATGTTAATATTGAGACATCATTAATGTTTTTCTTCTGAAATTAATATATTTTCTGTCTGTTGTTACTAGGATACCAAAAATATTAACAAAATTCGAAACGTCAAAGCGAAATGTCACGCGCGCAATATTTTAAATAAAATAGTAAGACATAAAATATTGTATGCACCACGGGCATCATTGATGTTTATAGCCCTCGGGCGATTTACAGACCCTCGGGCCAGAGGCCCTTGGGCTTGTAAACATGTCGCCCTCGGATGAGCATAAACATCATCATGATGCCCTTGATACATAAATAACTATTTTAATTGCACTTCTGTCCTTCTATTGGTACGCATTTTTGTAGGAGAGAAATAAAAATATAAATTCCAAGAGAAATTCGATCAAATTTTAAGTTTTTTATTATAAATAACTATTAATATACACACATAAGTTTATGTTTTATAAACATTTAAGACAAAGTTTTTACAATTAGTTAAGTTTGAACCAGAAGATTCTGAATTTTTTGACACAAAATTTGAGACAACTGAAATATTTTACTATTAACAACAGCAAACAAACAAATAGTTGCCCTAACAATGAATAAAATGAAATGATACTTGATCAAGCTATGAATTTTACACTAAATGTTTTTCAAATATCATACAAAAAATCTAATTAAACAGCAATTAAGGCTGTCGTAGATAAAATATTGAATGATACACGTTGAATATAGCTAGTGTAATGAAACTTGGGTGATAAAAACACTCGGCTGATCGCCTCGTGATTTAACATCACACACGTTTCATTACCTTGGCTATATCAAACTTGTATCATTAATATCTATTATAGCACTAGCGTCGTGCTCTTAAACCCGTTGTACGTGCATTAAAAGATTACTTATACACTTATTATATCATAATACACTATTGTCAAATTAATTTATGGCTCGAATTATATTTACTTCATTATTTTACGAATGACAAAATGGGATTTCACAATTTTTATTTATTTTTTTCTTGAAAGAATACGCCGAACTTGATAAGTAGGTGTGTATTTTATGTTCCTTAAGTGATTATTTCAAGAGAATATGATTTTTTTTAAATCGACTTCAAATTTCAAATCTCCGTTGAGTGATGTATCTGATACACCGGTCCTTGAGTATTGGGTGTATGTTTTGTATTTACCAAGCACTCCGAATGAACCCCGATGACTTACCCATAGACTTACAAATCTAGCGGACAAACATTGAATTATGTTTATTTACGCTATTTCTTTGAAATATTGAAGTATGAAGTATAACTATTGGTATTTATATCAATATTTTATATATTTATATTAACATACCAGTGTACCTACATGAAACCTAACTTTCTTGTTTATTATTTAAAAATTTGTAGATTATGTTGACAAATCGCGTGAAGTGTTTCACGTCTCACGTTTGATGTATGTTCCTATCTATTGTAGGTTGTCTATGCTTGAAATGGGTAACTTGAGAGTGTGTATGTAAATGTTATAGTTGTGTGCGTATGAATCAAATACGTCACAGCAATAGACCTGCGATACTTTATTAACAAAAGTATGAATAAAAAGTCAAAACTTTTAAAATAATTTTCATTCCGATACTCATAAATTGACCCATATTTTTATCTATGCTATAAAATCATCAACTTTTATTTAACAATCCCATTATACAGTTTAAGTGTCAAAATTTTCAATATAAAAAAGGGTAACTATAAATATACTTACTATGGTTTTATGAAATTTTATCGCAAAAAACTGGCTTCTTCGAGCAAATAGAGCATTCTTTTTGGTTATTTATGACGTGTGTGGAAACAATCTATGATATATCAGTAAAAATTATTGTTTGAAGTTGTTTTTATTTATATTGTGAACATTGAAATCTTAAAATGTACCATGATTATTTTGTTTAAAGTTTAAATTGCATATTTCGTAAATTTTTTTATATTCTATATCGAAATTTTTACTTAATGAGATAAAATTAAGATAATCAGGGATAAAGAACATTTATAAAGTATTTAAATAAGTATTATTTTGCAATTTATTTATTTTATGGTACAAATAATAGTAAACAAAGTACTTTATTTCAGATAAAATTATGGGTAATACGATTTTGATTTCGAATAATTATTTGCATTCAATAAAGTCAGGAATATAAAATATAAATGTTAGTAATAACCCGTTTCTTAAATTGTTCAAAATCGCAATATTTGGCAACGAAAAATTTTTAATACTTTTTGAATATTAGTATTTTATGGTAAATATCTGTCAGTTTCCGTAAGTTGACAACTTGTAAAGGTCTGTGAGACTGTTCCACTCAAACTAATCACCATTTTGCTTAAAAAACCTACTATTATAAAGTATAAGTACCAAAAATTAGCTTTCTGTAAAATTAACGAGTATTTTGATACAAATATAATTTCGCTCAATATGAATATACTTCGTAAGTTGTTCTGTTAACTTGTACGGCCAAAAATTATGTTAAAATTAATGTGTAATCTTATAATCAGGTAAAACTATCATATCATTCCATTTTAATTTAAGCTGAGGTTCCAAAAAGTTAAGTTTACGACACTAGTGTAGATATATTCCATTTTTAATAGATTTTGATATTGTTTAAGGGTAAGGTTATGTGAATACGTAGTTTTTTATTATTTGTGCCAATATTATCAAATATGTCAGCCATATTTGCACAAAATATTGCGAAATTGATTGCTTCAATACAATTTTTTGAGATTATCAGAATTTGTAAACGAAAATTGTATTGAAAAATTATACAGTTTGTAAGCTATTTTTGACTGATCTGTAAATGTCACAATTTCAGCTATAAAACTCATTTTAAGTATTAATATTAGTATGTCTATGTATTATTATAAAATAGTTTACTTTACTAGTCATATTATTATATAAATATATTTATTCAAAAAATATTTGTTTATTACTGTATTTTTTGTATGCTTTTTCCAGATTTTCAGTATAAATTGACTTGAAATTATTACTTCTGCTTTTACACACGAATATTGAATCGTTTTTAACGTCTACAATTTATAGAAGAGTTTTTATAATAATAATAATAATCCATTTATTGGTAAACTTCAGAATTAATGCTGATCTTACACTTAACCTTTACCTGCACTAAAAAAATTGTAATGTACATACATGAAAATTACATTGAATAACAAATGATTGAATGAAAAATTAAGAACATAGGTACCTATAATTACAGAGGGTATAAATACAATACACCATGAAGAGGACATGAATAATCGTGAAACATACAAAGAGATTATGCAGAAGTGCAAGTCTAGTATACTTTAGTGATTATGAAGTAAATGCTGTTTTAATTTAGTAGCGAAGGTGGATATGCCTAATGATTTGAAGCTATCTGGAATCTTGTTATAGATGGAAGGACAATGGGGTCGTTTACTCCGGTAATTTTTTTTTAAATTTTTACCAAATATTGAAAATAAGAACATAATTTTACTATTAGTAAAATTAAAGTTCTTGAAAATTCAATGGTACGCAAGTATTTAAGCTTTGAAATAGGCGTTTTTTCGAACGCATTAACGTAGCAGCTGCAGGTGTGACATTTCGTAAGGCCACGCGTTAGACGGATAGACTTCACCGAAATGTTTGTCGTCACGAGTTTAAGGTGTTTTAAACTGAGCGACATAAAAAAATATGTTTTTACTTATATTTAGCACTTTTAAAAGGTGAAATATATATTTTTGGAAATATTAATACCTGAAAATTAATTTAAAAATTTAAAAAAAAAATTGGTAAACGACCCCGTTATTGTAATTGAATGATTGGTTAAACATTGCAGTGCCATGCGCAGACATGTGTATTTTTTAAGTATATCAAAAGATTTAAGACGGACCATAGACCGAGTCACAATAATATGTATTATGTTAATTTGGTTTTAGTTGGGCTTTCTTAAATTATAACTTTGCAATAAATTTCATAATTCACAAACTTTTTGCAAAAAAATTTATAGTTCTTTTGTTATTTAATTAGCTCTTTGTAGATAAAATTTTTACTTTATTATTACCTTATTAGGTACATTATGTCCATTTAATAATATTTATACATTTCTTTAAAAATGGTGCCACAAACATTTTTCAGAAACTGTGTCTGATCATCTGTCACATTCACATTTTCATTTTTGAAAACACACGCGCTCATACACACACATACACATACATACAGACATCATCGTGATACTATCAAAAGTGTGCTAATTCGTTCTCATCAATTAAAAACTCATTATCCGATTTTTTGCATGATTCCAATACCTCCCTGACAGGTATGCGGAAGGTAAAAATGGAAAGTAGATTTGTGTATCATCCGCATAGATATGAATTTGACTCTCATTCGCTTCATCTGGTAAGTCTAAAAATATAAATTGAAAATAGTAAAGGGCCACAGACAGAACCCTGTGGAACTCCGCGAGCAGTGGCGGCGCCAGGATTTTTAACACGGGCGGGCCATAGGGAGGCCATCAAAAATTAAGAAGGGCCACAAGGAAATAATAAAAAGATGACATTTCACATTTTTATTTTACGTAAAAAGAACATAATATTGACAAACAAATCTATTATTTTAAAATAATTCTTCTATTTTCATGATTATCAGCAAATGTGTTAATTATTTGCGGTCTTCATTTAACAATTTTGCCTCTGATTTTTATATGGCAATAACACATAAACTTGATAAGTTTGAATCAAGCAAAGAATTTCTTAAATATGACTTTACTCGCTTTAAACAAGAAAAAGTTCTCTCACAAGCAGCTGAGGATACAGGAATAGTTATTAGTTACAGCTATTGTACAGAGTTTGCAAAGTTCTGTAAATGCAAGTTCGTATTCACTTAAAAATTAATGCAGATTAAAAATATCTGTAACTTTTATGTTGTTTTTAAGCTCGTAATGATAAATTGATTTTTTATAATGTTTAACTCTGAAATTAATACATTATTGTCACATGAGTAGGCAGTTGCGAAAGGTTTTATAAGTTCAGAATTTAAAAAATTACTGCTTTGAGGGTTAAAACCACTAATACCTATAATTATATCTTCATTATCTGAAAATCTTTTATTTAACTAACTAATAATTTTATCTAAAATTGGTAAGTAAATTCTGGTCCGAAAATCTGTTTCGGATACTACTGAAGATTTTTCAAGTGTATTTCCCTCGACTAAATATTTTTCAAGGTGTTTGGATAATTTTTTGGTTCTGTTTCTTGGTACATTATGTGCTGCAGATGGATTTTGTTTTAATCTTATGCCCTGTTCACACGTTGCTACTTTGAAGACGCATACGTGCTACTGTAGCATGAAAAGAAATTCAAATCGAAACAATTACCGCAAAAAATCGCTATCTACACACACAACGGTCAACGATGTGAAATTATCAACGAGTAGTTCTTGATACTTTGATGCTACAAATTAGCAGCGCTGCTATTTGACAAGCGACTCAGATTTTTTCATGCTACAGTAGCACGAATGTGTCTTCAAAGTAGCAACGTGTGAACAGGGCATTAGTGTGCCAGTAGTTCTAGAAACCAAAAATTACGCGAAATTTCGACGGCAGAAAAGCGAAACACGTTGACAAGCGAAGACTTGGGAAGAAAAGGTTCATGCCTACGTTAGTTCTTCTATCTTCTGTCATGCGCGCTGCTGTAGGGAATCCCGCGCAAAGAAAACTTTGCACTTTGTTTCAAAAGATTTAGATTTCCAACAGTTGATTTTGTTCAAGCTTATTTTATTTTGAAAAAAATATGTTTTAATTTACTAAACCTATACAGCATTTTAAGCAGGCGGGCCAAGTGGGGGGCCAAGCAATTTTAGGGCGGACCATGGGCCGCCCTGGCCCGCCCCTGGCGCCGCCACTGTCCGCGAGTTATCGTATTAATGTTAGATATGTTGCTTTTGTATACTAGTACACACTGCAAACGGTAACTGAGATAATTATTAAAGAAAACAAGAGAATAATTATTGAAAGCAATGGTCTTTAATTTAGCAAGCATTAATTTATGATTGAGTGTCAAATGCTTTACTGAAATCTAAAAGTGAGATAAAAACCATTTGATTGTTGTCAATGTAAATTATTATATCATCAGTAATATTTTGCAAGACTGTAGTAGTACTATGTCCATTTCTGAAACTTGACTGAACTTGGGGTAAGATGTTTTTATCCAGTAGGTAATGAGGTCTTGCAAAAGAAAAAAATCTGACGTGGCCATCACACAACCTTCCGCCATATCTAGACTTTAAACAGAAATGTATACGTACAATCTGGTGCCTATTTAAAATATACAAATAAAAATCTAAAATATTCAAACACAGAAATTAGTATCACCTGAATCAAAAGATTCATTCACACGAAAACTCTTCTGTGTTGAAGCAATACTACGTTCAGTTAGGAACTACATTTAATAGCTTAATTATGACTTATATAGCGCTAGTATGCCAACTTGTCACCCGTCTCATCTGTCAATATTTTTTATGCAAAAACAAAAATCAACCGAACATGGATTACAATATTTCAATGTTTTATTTGATAAATTTATTTTTTAAATTTTACTGCAGTTCTTTAATGCTACCAGATAAAGACAATTTTTTTATAACGTGGATTGCAAATAACTTTTCCTCTTATTCTTATTACAAATAAATACTATATTTATCAAAATTTATAGAAATTTTTTACACTTAATCTTTTCAATCTTCAAAAAATATCACTTCCGGTGAAGATATTTGTACCAAAATCTAATGAGCTCTTCCTATTCGTATACAATTGTAAAATACCAAATATCAAAATTTTTGGGTAATTCGTATTTGAGTTATCCAACAGACGGCATCGGCCCGGACCACACACATACACACACACACACATACATACAGACATCATCGGGAAACTATCAAAAATGAGTTGTAAGGACCCTAATTCGTGCTCATCCACTAAAAACTCACTACCCGATTTTTTGCATGATTCCAATACCTTCCTTTACAGGTAAGCGGAAGGTAAAAAAGTATCTTGTTTTTTCTTTAATTCGAATTAGGAAATTTTAAATAGTCGTTAGGTATGATTTAAGTTTTAAAATGTTTGTTTATATATTATGAAAAAACGCTTCAAAGTTGAATGTATTTGAAATGTCGCCAAAATTGTGACGTACGTAAGCCTATTCCAAGCAGAGCCAATCATAAAACAAGAAAGTGTAGGTATTTTACAGATCTTATATTTTAATGGATAGATCACTTCAGAAATAATAGACTAGGAAAGTGCTGACGTCACGCCGTCATTATGTTGCCGTTGCCATAGCAATACTTTCCAAACAAACATTTAGAACCATTTGGTTAGCATAGACGATTGGAAGAATATATTGTTATTTTATCTATACAGTTAGCATTTAACTTTAAATCTACGGTAAGTTATACCTTATGTATTAATGAACCTATTATACCAATTTATTTAATTTAAATACAACTAGTATGATTACTATACTGATTTAAAACAGATCATATTTTGAGGTTATAATGTTTTCAACTATTTAAAGTGTATTATTTTATTTTGTGGTATTGTTTGTTATTAATAATTTAATTTTTATGATAAAAATTTGTATTTTAGACCATGGTTATGTGTTTCGCACCTGACTGTAATGAATGAATACAGACCAACTACATCTTTAACGCCTGATTTAAAATACGATGAATCTAGCCCTTCTACTTCTTCAATAAATTATATAGAACATGGTGAATGAAGATCTTCTACTGCCACCAGCTTATCAGACACATATTTCTCAATAAATAATTAAATAAATATTACTAAATGATATATAACATGGTGAATCAAGACCTTCTACTTCCACCAGCTTGTCAAACACATCTTGCTCAATAAATAATTAAATAAATATTAGTACAATTTACAAGGGAAAAAGTGTTAAAAAATGTGTTAAATGTTGATCTGATTATACGATATTAATACAAATATGAAACCATAACCTCAATATATGATTTGTTTTAAATCAGTATAGTAATCATACTAGTTGTATTTAAATTAAATAAATTGATGAAATAGGTTCATTAATACATAAGGTATAACTTCCCGAGGATTTAAAGTTAAATGCTAACTATATAGATAAAATAACAATACATTCTTCCAATCGTCTATGCTAACCAAATGGTTCTAAATGTTTGTTTGGAAAGTGTTGCTATGGCAACACAATGGCGGTGTGACGTCACACTTTCCTAGTCTATTGAATATGGAATATAGTTTATATTATACATTTGGATAATTACGGTTAATTAATACAATTTTATCAAATCTTTATTATTCAATTGTTATTTTTATTTAAAAATTTAATTTTATAATTTTCTGACCATTGGGTATCAATCCATACATAATAGGATCTATGGTTGTTTTGACATTTCAGTTTCTATTGCGCAGCTGCGAAGTCTGCTACTTTCTGATTGGGTAGCAGTAAAACAGGCCTTCATGCGTCACTTGCCAAGGGGAGAAGTGGTGCAATTCAGCCGCATTTTGAACAAAATGATTTTTAAAGTTATTTTTTTCAATAATAGAGATAAATTTTGCTAAAAATACGAAATACGGGTCTCATGTTTTTTATTATTCTTTCTATTAAAGCAATAAAAAAAATCTGTTGTGGCCAGCACATAACCTCCCGCCTTGACACTGTAATATGTGAATTTGGTTTTTGTTAGGCTACTTTTTGTAATTTATTTTATAGTTCTTCAAGCAACGTACCGATTTCGATTGACATTGAAATCAAATTAGCTCTTTGTGGATACAATTTTTATTTTATTATTACCATATTATATTATATCCAGTTAATAATGAATCGATGATGCTTCTTGACTGGATACGTTTAATGAAAGGATAAAAACTTACTGGAATTGAGTCAGTTTTCTATTTATTAAATTTCGGCTACTATAGTTACTAAATTTCAAACCCAGTTATTAATATTTATACATTTCTTTACAAATGGTGCCACTAAAATTTCAGAAACTGTATATACGTCTGTTTTGCGTCTGTTCATCTGTCACATTGACATTTTTGTTTTAATTTTTTTTCCTATATTATAATTTACAAATCGTGGTAGGTAAAATTACACATTTTTGAAAAATAATTTTCATTTATTGGTAAGAGATATAGAAAAGATGTTAAATAAATATTGTAAGAGGTAATTTGTTCTTTCAAATGTCGCATGACAAATTGTAACTATCGCAGTATTTCCTATATTTTTTGCAAAAAATGTTAAAATGCTTCAAGAAAATACCATTTCCGGTTGGCAGATTTTTACCAAAATCTAATCAGCTCTTCATTAACATGTATAAATGTATAATGCAAAATGTTAGAATTTTATGTTCAATAGAATTTGAGATAATGAATCAGAACGAAAGACTATAGTAGGCAGACAAACGGACACACACACACACACACACACACACACACACACACACACACACACACACACACACACACACACACACACACACACACACACACACACACACACACACACACACACACACACACACACACACACACACACACACACACACACACACACACACACACACACACACACACACACACACACACACACACACACACACACACACACACACACACACACACACACACACACACACACACACACACACACACACACACACACACACACACACACACACACACACACACACACACACACACACACACACACACACACACACACACACACACACACACACACACACACACACACACACACACACACACACACACACACACACACACACACACACACACACACACACACACACACACACACACACACACACACACACACACACACACACACACACACACACACACACACACACACACACACACACACACACACACACACACACACACACACACACACACACACACACACACACACACACACACACACACACACACACACACACACACACACACACACACACACACACACACACACACACACACACACACACACACACACACACACACACACACACACACACACACACACACACACACACACACACACACACACACACACACACACACACACACACACACACACACACACACACACACACACACACACACACACACACACACACACACACACACACACACACACACACACACACACACACACACACACACACACACACACACACACACACACACACACACACACACACACACACACACACACACACACACACACACACACACACACACACACACACACACACACACACACACACACACACACACACACACACACACACACACACACACACACACACACACACACACACACACACACACACACACACACACACACACACACACACACACACACACACACACACACACACACACACACACACACACACACACACACACACACACACACACACACACACACACACACACACACACACACACACACACACACACACACACACACACACACACACACACACACACACACACACACACACACACACACACACACACACACACACACACACACACACACACACACACACACACACACACACACACACACACACACACACACACACACACACACACACACACACACACACACACACACACACACACACACACACACACACACACACACACACACACACACACACACACACACACACACACACACACACACACACACACACACACACACACACACACACACACACACACACACACACACACACACACACACACACACACACACACACACACACACACACACACACACACACACACACACACACACACACACACACACACACACACACACACACACACACACACACACACACACACACACACACACACACACACACACACACACACACACACACACACACACACACACACACACACACACACACACACACACACACACACACAAATAAAAATAGTCAAAATAGGTTCTAAAGGTACTAAAACGTGCTTATTGACAAAAATATCGACATCGAATTTTTTCACGATCCCTATACCTCTCTGGGCGAGAGGTATAAATCAGTTTTAGTCTTATCAGCTAGGGTGGAAAATAGGCTCATTTTTGCGGTAAAGACGAGTGATGTGTCATTTTATTCGTTTTTTGCGTAGATTACGAAAATCGCAACGAGGAAATAGAATTTGGTAGCTTTCATATAGTTTTTTGCAAAAAACGGCAAAAAAAATGCTTTTTTATTTTGGTGATTTTTTAACACTTGTAATTTCTTGTGAACTACTGAAGATATTTTATTCAAATTTTATACACAAGTAGTATTAGGTATGTAGTACGTCACTGTTTTATCAAAAATGATATATTGTTTATAACAAATGAGAAAATAATATAATTGTTATTAAACGTAAATTTCGCGTAGTGAAAAATGTAGCGTGCTACTAAATCTCGTGCTGTTCGGAATTATGCTATACATAGTGCAGAAGAAATGTGGAGGAAGGTTCAAAATTATTTTTAGAGAAGAAATCAATATAATTGGTTGACTAGATTACAAGTTATGAATTTTATAGTGTAAGAAAGAAAAACGCATGGACCGTTGAGCAGGCGCGTAGCACGTCGTGTTCTTAGTACAGTACAGTACCTGCCGTTCGCTGTGTAGTTGTTGATAATTTTTTAACTTTTGTTTAATTATTCATTATAATGAATTGTTACTATTACACGAGCCGCAGGCGAGTAACATAATTATTCCTATAAGTAATTACTATAATGAATGCAAATGTAATATAATAGGTAAGTACTTTATTTATGAATAATAAATTTATTTTTTATGAAATCGTACAATAATGACTAACTTTAGCTCCGCTAAATTGTAATAAAAAGTACAACTTTATAGAGCGAAGGCTGGTGTATATCCTCCATCTCCCCCCTCCCCCCACCCGTGGGAATTTTCGACACATACATTTTTGTGTTTGTATTGACATGTACTTTAAGGTTTTAGGTGTTTGCCACTCGCGAATTACAGCATATCTCGGAAAAAACACAAAAATATAATGAAAACTACTATAAATGATATATACTATACAAGTGGCCGCCGCTTTCTGGGATCACTGGTTAATTGAATCAACCGCTTAATTGAAATCATATATTTAACTATGTTCGCATTTCACCTCCACCAACCTGTATATACAGAATGTCCAAGTTAACGTGCTCACCATTGGGATCTCGAGAACGGTAAGAGATAAGTTGGTAAAATTAGACAAAAGTTGCCCTTCTTGGGGACCAATTTAGAAATGTTTTTGTTTTCCCACAAAAATGTATAGGTGACTAGATATACGCAAAAATGTAAATTTTGACAATTTCGTTTTTCACCTAAGTATTAATTAGTACAAGTTTCAAATTTGTACATTCTATAGGCAGATTTTAACGAGAAATTCACAGCAGTCCTCAAATTTCGAGAAATTCAAACCAAATCCAAATTTTCATATGTAGCTCATAGTTAGCTATGACCCGTCTTATTATGCCCGCTTTACACGGTCATAAAAATACATGTAATTTTACAAAATCTTCTTGTTCAATGAGATTTGACCGTGTAAAACGACAGAATTTTACAGAATGACATTGTTCAATACGATGTTGTAAAAATAGTTGGAATAGAGCATGTTCTAATTTATCAAGGTCATTTTCATCATATTTTCGTAATATTTAGGGGTTTTAGAATTCGTAGTTGCAAACTTGTGTGAAACGCGTTTGACGTTTAGTTTAGAATCTAACTTCATCCTTATTATGGTTGAATTTCGAACAACTGATAGTATTACTTAAAAGCCGGTATAGAATCAACGGCACAGATATCAACGGTAAAAAATGTGGAATCAGGAAAATACAAGCAAACTAATTTTCTTGTACGAAGAGCAAAGAAAAAAAACACAAATGAAGTTGGTTGTTTTTCCTGGAAAGTATTGCCACCACAAATATATTAGTTGTCGCTGTCATAGTATCAAATATTCTGAGAATATTTGATCGTGTAAAATGCTAATATAAATTGTAAAATATGACAAGAAATACATGTAAAATTACATATAAAATTGTATGTAAAAATATGATCGTGTAAAGCGGGCATTGAGATTTTTATCTCTCTTTTCAACGATGTAAAACAGAAATAGGTACATTAATTAAAATCCGAATTTTTTTAAAACTGTTTTTATTAAGGGAGACCACCAATATTGATTTTTATAAAAAGTATCAAATTATGCTAACTAAACTGTGCGCAAACCGTACTTAAAAATCTCTTTTAGTTGCCGAGATGTGAACGTAGTCTGCCGTTTTGTTTCAATATGGCGGACTGACATTTTAATATATCTATATCATAAGTTAGATCCTTGGCTATGGCTATTACTGTACCAAATTTGATCGATAGGATCTCGGGAAGTGGGTGATTTTTGACTTTTGTTTTTTTGCCGTACATACGTAGACACAGATGAGCGGGGACGACTCCCGGTATATTATAATTGAAGGATGGCTGTATAACAAGTAACATTGTTTCAGTACCGCTGACATTTTTGCAAATTACGCGAGAATTTGACGCATGCGTAGTGAACACGAATGGACAAGGCACCGCGCACCGTGTTCACAACAGACGTCGAGACGTCATTTAAGAAGAGCGTTAAACCATCATTATGTGGAAAATAATATGTAAAAATTAAGAGAGACAATGATACATATGACAAAACGTACAAATAAGGTAAAAATTGAACGCTTCAATATTTTATATATGGCCATTTGCATCGCTTCCACTTAAATTTTAAGTTCTACGTAAATGAAAAACATCGAATTGAATTCATGAAAGCAATGTTATTTCTACATTTTGACAATTTGATATTTATAAACAAAACTTAAAATTTAAGTGGAAGCGGTGCATCTGGCCATTAGAATAATAATGAAAATATAACAACATATTATTTGTACCCGTTTATAAAAATTTAAAAAACACAAAATACATTAGATTAAAATAAAACAAAAGTGATTGTCATAGTGGATAGCTTCTTCGGAGGAGACAACATATTTTTTGTAATTATTTACAAAACTTTAAAAAAAACACACAAAATACATGTGTCCTCAAAGGTGCAACAGGTCGAACAAAGTAGCGCGACATCTGCAGACGATGAGAGGGGATCTGTTCACATAAATGTAAACTATTAACGTTAATCATATTCATAATGAAGTACTTGATGTATGCAGAAGCATAAACGGCGTATGTGGTTATACAAGGAGGAACCGAATTCGGAATAAATTCTGTAGTAGTATGTAGTCACGAATGTCGAATGAAAGGTTAGCAAAGCGAATATGCGAGTGAAATAGTTGATGGACGTCTGGTGAATAAATGGATTGATAGTTTGTTGTATGCGCGAAAGAATAAGAGAGCTTGCATGAATGTGGACGAGGCAAAAGAATGTGTCATTAGACAGAAATGTTTGATTATTTGTTAAATGCTTGTGAATTGATATTTGACATGTGGAATAGCGCGATTTTAAATTTTTTGTTCAATTCGATTTTTTTCACGAAATAAACATGAAATAAAAATTAACATTAGCTAGTTTCAGACTGACATGTAAAATTAAACAAAACAAAAATATTTATTCCGTCACTCTGACAGTTGACAGATTTGAAATTGTTGTTCTAATTGATTTATTGGACCATATGAAGGATTCACAAATCAAAAAAATAAATTAATAATTATTTTATTTTCCTTCTTTTTTCATAACGTACATTTTATCGAATTTAATTGAAGTGTTTATTTTTACTGATCTGACTAATTCATTTTATTTTTCATGGCACTCTGTAAACAGCTCAAATATATCAAATTTTATTTACGTTTATCTTGTGACAGGAACGTTTTATATCAATAAATAAGGGCTCGTTGGGTGCAGTTTTTTATTCTGAACATCTTTTGTATTTACAGTTTGGCTCTAAAAGCGAAATTAAAATTTTACCATTGTATTATTTCCTATAAGTCAGAAAAAAATTCTACACCCGGTATACTTACATTTACACGGCACGATGGACGTACGACTTTGTTAAATCTGTGGAACCTCTGATTCTGAGGTTGGGCCGCCGGAGGAATTTGACCTGCCACATTGTGCGCATCGGTGGCGGTATTGTACTGCTGCTTGACCTGGTGCTGGAGCATCTTCTACCTCTGAAGAGCTTAATACAATCACTTCAATGCGTTCACATGTGCGCACCTGTTTTATTAAGAACGAGAACATTCGAAAATTGGTTAGACAAGTTTAAATACTTGTACACCAGTAAACAAAAGTGCAAAATAAAATATTTCTTTTTATAATTACCAAACGCTTAAAAGTTTAAATTTCGTGAAATTAAAATTAAGTACATCTTTGGAAAATTTTATTTTTGATAATACATTGCGCAACTTCTGCGCTAAATTATAACCAAACCCAGAATATTAGGTATTTATCTACGACTACTATGAAAAGTTTATATTTATGCTTTCAATTGTCAACGTAAAGTTGATTGTTATTGAGGACCTATGACAACGCGCAATAAAGTACTTTTTTATTACATAAAATAAAAAAAAATGACAGAATCAAACACTTTTATTTATTTATTTATTTCGATATTATTGGTATCGTCATGGTTACAAATAAAACATAAATTGATTGAACGCAGATAGAACTAACTTAATACTATTATGATTATAACAAATAATTTTAGTCGTAGATAAAATTATGTGTGTATTACGAGCGAAAAGTGTCGTTGTTCCTCTTGCACCGTGCGCGAGTAACAAAGAGTCACTTTACGCTCTTAATATACAAATAACTATTATTATTTAATAATAAAACAAACATTACAAGTTTTGCACTCATTTATTTTTTTTTAAACTTACAAAATGCGGATGGATAAACGATGACAGATAATAATATAATAACAAGACAAATACATTTGCAGCACGTGCGGTCTTCAAATTGATGCAAATATTGTTAAAGTCATCTTCGCTGAAGTTCTTCTTGTCCTTCTGCCATTGAATATTCAACCTTCTTCTTATGCAACTGCGGACATGGCCAGATGAGCCTTGAGGAATCTTCTGTTGTATTATCTGCCACATGATTGCGCACTTCTATCCTTTTATTGCTACCCAAGTAACATCAAATACCAGAAAACAATGTTATATCGACGTCATAAAGTTCGTCTCTGACCGTCGTGACGACGTCTCAGCGAGTAGCTGTGTGACGTCTTTAATCGACGTCAAGTTGGCATAATGAAGATGACGTCTTTAATCAAATTTAAATATGATGACTTTTGCAATTTAATTAAAAAATATAAAATTCTGATATATTTGTTGTTTTTAATCGATTTTTAATTTAACATTCTTCGTTTGTATTAGAAGTAGGCTTTAGAACTTGGACAAATTTTTATTTTATCTGGATCTTGCTGGATTTGAACATGGATCTTCAGGACGGTATCTTACGTTGCTAACCGCTCGGCCAATCTTACATTGCAGTCTGATGTTACGAAATATCAATATAAAGGGAATAGTAGTAGTATTCATTTAGTAGTAATTAATAATATAGCTTGGTATATTAGATACGAGTACATGGAGTGCATTTAGATATGAACATTTATCTCAGCAAAATTTAAAAAATGCTTTGATCGAGATTTTTACCTTACAACAAATTGTAAAGAGATTTCAAGAGAGTCTATATAATTAAGAAAAGCGATGAAAATTTATCTGTTAGAAAAAAAATTGAATATAAATTACTATCCAAATAATTTTTAATTAATTTCGGATCAGAAAATTTGCAAAATAGTTTGCTATTGACGACAGATTGTTATCAGTAGTAGAATTTGACACTATTAACTCAGTTTATAAAAATTCGTCCATAAAAGAAATGTATATAAACATCGTCTACGTTATTATTCAAAGCCTGGAAATTCAATTTTCTTTGCTAAGGACAATGGAATTCAAAATTTGGTCGATTGAAGGCGCTTTTAAGGGACCCGGTTCACGACCGGAAGTGTGAATTAGGAATTAATCTGTGAAATACGTTAAAACAAAAAATAATCTGTCACATCGCTGTCACATTCAGCATTAAAATGTCAGAATACAATCAATAATAAAAAAGCATATTTTGAATACATATATTTTAATTTAATATTAAAATTTATTTATTAATAATCGGAACCGGGTCCCTTTAAAGCGCCATTTGCGGCAAAAACTTGCAACAAATGTACCCAAACTTTTTAAAGCAACCAGCCTGCATTCCCAGGCCTTGAATAATAACGTGGGCGAAGATATAAACATAGATTCTACGTCTATACAACGGAAAATACGACGTCAGATTATGACTCATATTATGCTTTAATTTCGACGTCCAAACGTGATGGTCAAATTACGTCTATGGTAAACGTCTATACAAACATAGATTATACGTCTACACGACGTCAAAATATAACGTTAAAATATGACTAAAATACAACGTCGATTTTTGGTTTACGGTCAGTCAATGTTACTTGGGTTACGTCTGTGCGACGTCAAAATATAACATTAAATTATGACTAAAATACAACGTTTATTTTTGGTTTACGGTCAGTCATTGTTACTTGGGTAGCATTAATTTAAAAGTATAAATTTCAGGAACGAAGAGAACCCATCTTTGGAACGTTTTAACGAAAACAGTAAACAGTTAGAACAGTGCACAATTTCTGCGCTAAATTAAACACTTGAATATTTTATTTACAGTCATAATATTAAAAATCTGAAGTGGACACCACATGAATTGAACTGTTCATACTTTTCTTAATAACTAAAATGTAGAATAATATAAAAATATAATAACCGTATTTGATTTGAAAATACCAAAAAAATACCTAAAGTAAAGTGCTCTTTTGGCACGGGCGATCGCAACCAAAAATATGAGGTGATCAACTAGATACACCATGAGTCTCAAATATAAAATTTCAACTTTCTACGACATACCGTTTTTGAATAATGCGAAAAAAACAAATAGTGCCCCTTTGGCACGGACGATCGCAACCAAAAATAAGAGGTGCACAACTAGATGCTATAACAGTCCTAAATACAAAATTTCAACTTTCTACGTCTAACCGTATTTGAGTTATGCGACATACCTACATACGTCCGTACGCCCGTTCGTCCGTTCGTACGTACAGACGTCACGACGAAACTAGTCATAATGGATTCAGAAAAGGTCAAAACGGATATTTCCATCAAAATCTGAGAACCGAAATTTTTCACGATTACAATACTTCCTTTTTACTCCGTACAAGGAAGTAAAAATAATAATATATTTTTCGCCAACCGGACGTATTTGATGCAATTGTGTCATTGTTTTGTCAAAGGAGGCCATTTGGGGAGTGTTTATGATCACTATAGCAACTGTACAAAAAGTAAATCTATTCGTCCTAATACAAAAAATGATTGTTGTCATGATAAAACAAATTAGTGTGCTTACATTTTAGTTGTTGCGTAATATGAGGATATGTCAATATAAATGAAATTTATATCTATTTAACCGGCTAGGGAAAAAATATTATGTTTCATTCATACAAAAAATGCTATTTTGGGACTCGTAAGATCGCCGAACTCCGCTGCGCGTCGTTTGGTAACCGTCTTACTCGTCCCAAAATCATGCATTTTTCGTATTAATGAAACAAATAACTATTTTGGTCTCATTTATTATGAATTATTTACTTAAAATATAAAAGACCGAATCTAGATTAAGTAATTATAATACAACGCACAGTTCGTAGGACGAAATCATCGTCATTGAGGATAGTACAGGTCATGTCATACTTCAGGAGAAGGTTCCTTAGGCAGCACATAACGTCACACACCGACAACCCGAGGTCGTTCAAGTACTTCTTGTGGCATCAAGGGTTCAGTCACAGTATAAGTTCCTATTATACTGTGGTTCAGTAGGAGGTACAAGGTTGCGCAATCACCACAAGGTTGGAGTTTCCACGTCCGCAATGCAACCAGGCATATCGCACGGCCTGTTCACATCAAAAACTATTAAAATAATTCAAAATCATTGCGAAATGTACTTACATTCAGAAAGGTGGGGCGTTCCCACGACAGCTCTTAGACTAGGAAAATAATTTCAAAAGACGTCTAGAAATCACTCCTAGAGGCAAATCATGTAACAATTGATTAACAGGTTGAATCTTATGCTTTGATACCCGCTGAACACGCCTAGGTATGTTATTTGCTCGAATTTTCACTCCTTGTGCCCCAAATTCAAGATGGCGGACGAAAATTGTGTCCGAAAATCAGTTTTTTACATTTATCTCAGAAACTATTCATATTAGGTGAAAAAGTGTTATATAAGAAAATGTAGATCATAAAATTCTCTATAAAATAGGTTCTTAACGATTTTCATGTAAGTGACACAGTTTTCCAGAAAATCGGGAAAATGTATTTCGAACATTTCAATCATTAAAAACCAAGTTCAAATTATGTCTCCCTTCATAAAAACGGTTGTCATTTATGAACTAATAATAATAATAACTTCCGGTTTTTTAAATTAAATTATATGAAATTTTTTATATAAGATATATTATTTTAAAAACTTTTTAGTGCGTTCATTGAGCCAAAATGTAAAATTTTCTTCCGATAAATTTTACCATTTTTTATATTATTTTGTATTTAATGAACTGTAACTTCTAATCGAATAACAATATCGACTTCCGGTTTCTTTTATTAAATTCTACGAACATTTCTCTATAAGATACAGTATTTTAAAAAGTTTTAAGGGCGTTCGTTAAGCCAAAATATATTATTTTCCCCCAAGAGAAAGTTGAGAAATTTTAATTTTTTAAATATATATTGTGTTTAATGAACTGTAACTTCTAATCGAATAAAAATATCGACTTCCGGTTTCTTTTATTAAATTCTACGAACATTTCTCTATAAGATACAATATTTTAAAAAGTTTTAAGGGCGTTCGTTAAGCCAAAATATTTCATTTTTCCCCAAGAGAAAGTTGAGAAATTTTTAATTTTTTTATATTTATTGTGTTTAATGAACTGTAACTTCTAAACGAATAAAAATATCTACTTCCGATTCCTTTTATTAAATTTCTCTAAAAGATACATTATGTTAATATCCTTTTAGAGTTTTTTTTAAGTCAAAATGTAACATTTTTTCTTGAGTGAAAGTTGAGAAATTTTTTAATTCTTCGTATTGATTTTATTAAATGAACTGTAACTTCTGAACGGATAAAAATATTGACTTCCGGTTTCTCTTATCAAATTTTACGAACATTTTGCTATAAGATATATTATTTTAACAACTTTTTAGAGCGTTCATTAAGACAAAATATCAAAAATTTTCCTGGAGAAAGTTGATTTTTTTTTAAATTTTCGTAACTATTCTGTTTTATGAACTTTAACTTCTAAACGAATAAAAATATGGATTTCCGGTTTCTTTTCAGAACATTTTATTGCAGAAATTGTTAATATTAGGTAAAAGAAACTGTTATATAAGAATATGTATATCACAACATTCTCTATAAGAAAACTTATTTTTAGGAACTTTGTTCTTAAAATTTTGGAGGCGCTAGATTTATAGACAATGGAAAAAAATCTCAAAAATATCATAAAATAAACGGGAAGTTGATATTTTTATCCGTTAAGAAGTCACAGTTCATTAATAAATACGAAGAATTTAAAAAAAATTCAACTGTCTCTCGGGAAAAATTTTAATATTTTGGCATAACGAACGCCCTTAAAACTTTTCAAAATATTGTATCTTATACAGAAATGTTCGTAGAATTTAATAAAAGTAACCAGAAATAGATATTTTTATTCGTTTAGAAATTATAGTTCATTAAAGACAATAAATAAATAAAATTAAAAAATTTCTCAATTTTGTCTCGGTGAAAAGTTTAATATTTTGGCTTAACGAACGCCCTTAAAAATTTTTTAAATACTGTATCTTATAGAGAAATGTTCGTAGAATTTAATAAAAGAAACCGATATTGTTATTCGATTAGAAGTTACAGTTCATTAAACACAATAAATACAAAAAATTTCAAAATTTCTCAACTTTTTCTTGGGGAAAAATGTAATATTTTGGCTTAAAGAAAGCTTTAAACTGTTTTTTACATAATGTATCTTATAGAGAAATGTTCGTAGAATTTAATAAAAGAAACCGGAAGTCAATATTTTTATTCGGTCTGAAGTTACAGTTCATTAAATACAAAATAATATAAAAAATGGTAAAATTTCTCGGAACAAAATTTTACATTTTGGCTCAATGAACGCACTAAAAAGTTTTGAAAATAATATATCTTATAAAAAAATTTTCATATAATTTAATTTAAAAAACCGGAAGTTGATATTATTATTAGTTCATAAATGACAGCCGGTTTCATGAAGGGAGACATAATTTGGACTTGGTTTTTAATGATTGAAATGTTCGAAATATATTTTCTCGATTTTCTCGAAAACTGTGCCACTTACATGAAAATTGTTAAGAAGCTATCTTATAGAGAATTTTATGATCTACATTTTCTTATATAACACTTTTTCACCTAATATGAATAGTTTCTGAGATAAATGTAAAAAACTAATTTTCGTCCGCCATCTTGAATTTGGGGCACAAGGAGTGAAAATTCGAGCAAATAACATACCTAGGCGCGTTCAGCGGGTATCAAAGCATAAGATTCAACCTGTTAATCAATTGTTACATGATTTGCCTCTAGGAGGTATATTTTCGAAAAAATTTCCTAGTCTATCTCTCTGCGTGCGAAATGCCCCGTTCGCAAATATATTTGTTTAAAATAAATTAGAGTTCAAAAAATATATTGTTTTTCACTCTAGAGTTTATAATTAAGTGTAAAACTTGCGCACTGTTTGATCATTTCTATAAAAGAACATATATTTTCTAAACATGGCACTTTTATTATATTATGAAATTTAAACCTTTAAACGTCTATGATTATCATACTTTTGTATATATAATAAGAAGTATTTAAACTTGTCTAAACCAATGTTTTCGTTTTTTATGGTAGAAATGGCGAAGTCATTGGAATGAATTCTTCGGAAGGGGGTGTGGAGGCACCAAGACCACCGATACCACCACCAGCTCCAACAGAGAGGGGCCGCTACGTGTGCGATATTTGTGGCGAATACACCACAATACAATACCACACAGATCGCCAGGCCCAGGAGGTGCTTTGTCTGTGGAAAGGAGTTCCACAGGCCGAACAAAGTCAGAAGGCACTTACGCAACGTTCATCTGCAGTGCGATAGGGTATAAAATTATTGACGAGGCACGGTGCCGTTCACAGCTAAATGTAAGTATATTTTACAATGATTTTGATTAATTTTAATAGTTTTTTATGTTAACAGGTCGTACGGCATGCCTTGTGACACTGCAGACATTGCAACTGCAGCCGGTGGTGATGCGCAGATGCCGTTTGACTTTGTTCGCCTGTTGAACTCTGTTCTACAAAGGAATCATCGCCGAGGCCTGGGGTTAGGGCCACTTGAGGTATCTACTCCTCAAGTATGACCTGCCACGTGTAGCGCACACGTGACGGTTCTCCTCTACTGCTGCTGCTGGATCTGCTCTTGGTGATGTTGTCGGTGGTCGTGAAGCTGGCGCTTCAACACCTTCTTCCGCATAATCATCCTCAATGACAATGACTTCCCAAGCAGACAAGTGACTTAATTGCGACGTCATTGAGACGTCGATTTGCAGGAGCCGAAACGCCCCAAGTAACATTGCGTTGACGTGTCAATGGATGACGTTTATGCGACGTAGTACTAACGTAAATTTATCGATGACAATAGTCCGCACGACGTCAGTATATCGACGTCAATATATCGATGTTGAAAAATCGTTTCTTTAACGTCGCTAATTCGATGTCGATGTGGTGACGCCTAGGTAACATTATACAAACGTCGATACTTCGAGGTTGATGTAGCGACGTAGAATTAACGATGTACTAACGTCGATATATCGACTAAAATTGACAGTACAGTAGTAGTAAAATTTTAAAAATAAATTTATCAAATAAAACGTTAAAATCTAAATCTTGTATTCCATGATCGGTTGATTTTTGTTTTTACGTAAAAAATATTGACAGGTGACGCAGGATGGCTTCAAAACAGAAGAGTTTTCCAGTGAATGAATCTTTAGATTCAGGTGATACTAATTTCTGTGTTTGAATATTTTAGATTTTTATTTGTATAATTTTAAATTTTACAGGATGTCTTCAACAAAAGAGAATTTAATATTGAAATCAATTTAACCAGTATGCAATATACCTACTAGCAGATTTATTAGATTCGGAAAATCACCAACATAATAGGTACGTTCTGAAAAGAACACTTATTATTTGATAGCTTGTAAGTTTGAGTATATTTAGTATAAGCGTTAATATTTATACCGGGTGTCCCACGAAAATGGTACGGTCGAAATAACTTTTTTATTTATGAAGCAATCTCAATAACATTTTTCATGTGTAAACTAGCAATAAGAAGACATCAAAATATGTATGATTTACAAAAATATCACTTCCGGTTAAACCGAAAATGACAGAAACTTTCTTATTTCAAATAGAACACCCTATATATTTTTACATATTTCAATTCTGCATATAATTCTGAATCCAATGATGTGTCACAAGTCTAGATTTCGTACAAAATATCCCAAGAAAAAATTTGACATTTGTAAAAACAATTGACACAAAAATATAGTATTTATAGTATTAAACAATTGACACAAAAATATAGTATTTATGAACAGAATTTAACAATACTATGCCTATTGTTAATAAGTATTTTTGCACTTCCGGGACTAAAACTCTTCTTTAGTCTTTATTTTTAGAGACTAAGGTTCTAAATTTGATCCCAAGGGATTATTTTTCATATTTAATCCCGTTGTCAAGGAATTGAATTAATTAATCCCGTTGTCAAGTAAATACGTGCTATTTGTTACAGAGTATCTCTGGTAACAATATAAATATTTGTCATAAAATTTACTGTCAAAATTACAAAATGTGTATTCTTTTAAACTATTTTGCATTCGTTTGGGGATGAAGTGAAAAAAATAGCGTATATACCACAGGACTAAAGTACCTTTAATCCCTCAGGTGATTATTTCCCTCACCTTCGGCTCGTGAAATAAACTTTACCCTCAGGATTAAATCATGCACTTTAGTCCCTCAATATATAATATACTATTTCACCTATTGCATGTCAATTGTCTTTACAAATGTCAAATTTTGTAACCTTTCTTGATTTTCTTTTTTCTTGGGATATTTTGTACGAAATCTAGACTTGTGATACATCATTGTATTCAGAATTATAATGTAGAATTGAAATATGTAAAAATATATAGGGTGTTCTATTTGAAATACGAAAATATATATTTTGATGTCTTCTTATGGCTAGTTTGCCTATATAAAATTTTATTGAGATTGCTTAATAAATAAAAAAGTTATTTCGACCGTACCATTTTCGTGGGACACCCGGTATACATACATATTTGTTTCAGACAAGGAATACCACCAAATGTGGTGCAAACAAATACCTCACGTAATTATCCACCATCTATTATAATTTTATAAGACTTATTTAATTAGTAATTTTTTTCTCAGCACTTTTTTAAATATATGTATAGAATTTTGGGTTTTTAATAAACAAATATAATTTCATATTTTTATGTATGTATATTTTTATAAATGGTACGACTAATATATGTCGAGTATCGACGTTGACACTTGGTCGCTACTTGACGTTTAAACTACGTGTATGGTTGACGTCAAGATCACGTCTATGCATGATGTCTAAATGGCGTCGATGAACGACGTCGATTCGATCCACACATAGTGGTCTAAATAACGTCAACAAATTGCGTCACGTTTGCGTCGAAAATATGTCATTTTGCTGCTTGGGGCGTTGCATTTGTGGATCGCAGTGATGTCGACTGTCGACGTTATAGAAGTGTCTTGCATTGACGTTACGGTGACGCAACATAGGGTGGCAATAGGAACGTCGTTTTTAATCGTAATTGCGACTGTTTTTGCACTGTTTTATTATGGTATATTGAAGTAACTTATTTTATGGACAAAATATATTTAAAAAAATCTATGTAATACACTGGTAATACATAGATTAATATATATTTTTTGCAAAACATTCTGTACATAATGGACAGGTGCAAATAAATCTTAAACTTTAAACTTACTTATATAAAGAAAAGCATATCGAACTTGAATGCCAAATGGATTATATTTTATTATTTGATTCGTATTTGTCTACTTAAGGTGATTCGAGCGGTTCAGACTTGTCAAATCATTGTTTAAATATAACTTTCTAAATTTAATCATTTTTACCTCTCGCCACTCATATCTGTAAGAGAGGTATTGTAATCATGCTAAAATTTCGATAGTGAGTTTTCAATGGATAAGCACGTTTTGAGGTCCCTAGAACACGATTTTGATAATTTCGCGATGATGTCTGTGTGTCTGTGTGTCAGTGTGTGTCAGGATGGATGTTGGAGGTACGATAACTCAAATATCACTGAATAAAAAAAAATTGAAATTTTGTATACAATATTCTGACACCCTAGATTAGATCTGATTAGATTTTGGTGTTGATCGTGCAACCGGAAGTGGTAGTTTCTTGAAGATCTGAAGAGTTTTTCTGGAATATTCTCAAAATTTATGAATTAATAGGAATTTTTTTAATAACATTGTATACTAAATGTTACTATCTACAATATGTATTCAAAACGTTGTTTCTATCTAGCACCATTTTCCAATTACAAGAAGTTAAAAATTCTGCAAATTTGTTACAATTTTTATTTATCTGCCTACCTATGGAAACAAAAAATAAAATATTTGAGTGTTAATGTCATATGAATTTTTGACTTTTTTACAAATTGAAATGGAAAATATTTAGTATTTATAAGGTCATAATAAAATTTAATAATATTATAAAAACTACAATTCCCGAATTTCCTTCTATTACAATGGTATATTTGTGAGTAAAGAGTATATGGCGAGAGGTCATGTGTTGGCCACATCGGATTTTTATTTTAGATATGGTTATTGTTAAGCCGAAATGGATGTTAAGGAAATAATTAATAATTTAATTCACGTCTTTGGATAACATGGCTCTAGTTTTATTCAATGATATTAAGTTATGACAACGTGTCGGTCATGATTATGACCATCTTCAGGTCAACTAAATGAGCATAGAATAGATGTTGACATTTAAAAAACATATTTGTAGAAGTGATCACTTCTACGAATCAATACTGATTGATTGCCACTATTCAGTATTGATTCGTAGAAGTGATCACGTGAAATAATTTTTTCCTTGCTCAAAAGTAACCAGTTAATTTTAGAGAATAATACTTCAAATAAAAGTTTTAGGAAATTAAATTCTGCATTATTATTTGCTCCATAATTTTAAAAACAGAGACAACTTGTCACTGACGACTACTTATAGTCCAGGTAAAATGCTACAAAATTCGCCAAATAAACAAAAAAACGTAGAAGACTTATGAAAATTTGCAGAGTTATAAAAAAATATGTAAGGTTCAAGATTCTGATGAGTCCCCATCAGCAGAAAGTGTGCTCGAGCCGCCATATTGAAAAAAAAATTTTCAAAAAACTCGGTAGCTTTAAATTTTACGGTAAATATTGATATTATAATATTGTAGCTTATAAATTTCCTACAAAAAGATGCTATCACTTTTTTACATATAACTAATATTTTGCGAGAAAAACGAGAAAATATATTTTGGTAGAACTAAGCTAATTAAATCATGCCTTAACTTTGTTTCCTGACACAAAAATGGCTGTAACTTACGAACGGATAGAAAAAACGACATCCGGTTTGAAGCATTCAATTACATACAGACATTTTTCTATCAAATATATTATTTTCAATTTTTCAGAAGGGCCTGGTTTAGCCTCGATTTTAACATAGAAAATTCAGAAAATTTTGTATTTTTTACATTTTTTGTGTTTAATCAACTCTATATAATTTCTGAAAAAATTAAGATATGGACTTCCGGTTTCCGGTATTGGAGTCCTTGAACATTTTTCTATAAAATACATTATTTTAATAACTTTTAAATGCCTCTTGGTTGAGCTGAAAATCAACGTTTTGTGCGAGAAAGAGAAGTGGAGTTTTAGTATTTTTTTCGGATAACTGTGTTTAATCAACTCTAATTTCTGACCGGATTAAGATATCGACTTCCGGTTTCCAGAATTGAATTTGTCGGTCATTTTTCTATAAGATGCATTAATTTAAATTACTTTTAAGGGCCTTAATTAAGCCACAATTAATTGTTTTACGCGTAGAGAAAATAATGACATTTTAGTAATTTTCTTTTGTTTTCTGTGTTTAATCAACTCTAATTTCTGTACAAATTAAGATATCGAATTCCGGTATTGGATTCCTTTCACATTTTTCTAGATACATTAAAAACTTTTAAAGTCCTTAGTTAAGCCGCAATTTAATGTTGACACAAAAAGTTTTAAAAATAAACTAACATTTTTAAAATTTCTATATTAAGTTGTGGCTAAACTAGTCCACCCCCCCCCCCCTGAAAAGTTAAGAATAATATATTTGATAGAAATATGTCTGTAGAATCGAATGTTTCAAACCGGAAGTCGTTTTTTCTATACGTTCGCAAGTTACAGCCGTTTTTGTGTCAGGAAACAAAGTTAAGGCATGATTTAATTATCTTCGTTTTACCAAAATATATTTTCCCGTTTTTCTCGTAAACTATTAGTTCTAGGAAATTTTATAAGCTACAATATTATAATATCAATATTTACCGTAAAATTTAAAAGTACCGAGTTTTTCTGAAAAAGATGGGGACTCATCGGAATCTTAATAACTCTGCAAATTTTCAGAAGTCTCCTACTTTTTTTGTTTATTTTATGCAATTTTCCTGGACTATTAGATTAGTTTTTTACCTTCCGCCTCATATTCTATAAGAGAGGTATTGTGACGGGTCAAAATTTTAGAGTCTGAGTTTTTGGTGGATAAGCACGTTTTAGGATCCCTAGAGTAAGAATTTAATAGCGTTTTCCACTTGCTGTATACGAGTGTGTACTCAGGGTAAAGTGTGACGTCATGCACTGAACTAGTGATGACCTGGGTTTATTTTCAGTGCGCACTAAGTGGAAGACGAAAGCAACGTTTAGTGCAGTTGCCTATCTGTCAATTGACATAACTACATAAGCTTAAAATAATTAATAGTGTATTATCTAGACAGGGGCATACTCTCAGTACCTACCCTGAAATGGAAATCAAATGCAGAATATTTCAAGGTACTATACCATATAGTAGAACAAAACATCATAGTAGTTTACGTACTTAACATAGTACATATATTATTTCTTTTTACCTCTCGCCACTCACATCTGTAAGAGAGGTATTGTAATCATGCTAAAATTTCGATAGTGAGTTTTCAATGGATAAGCACGTTTTGAGGTCCCTAGAACACGATTTTGATAATTTCGCGATGATGTCTGTGTGTGTGTGTGTGTGTGTGTGTGTGTGTGTGTGTGTGTGTGTGTGTGTGTGTGTGTGTGTGTGTGTGTGTGTGTGTCAGGATGGATGTTGGAGGTACGATAACTCAAATACCACTGAATAAAAAAATTTGAAATTTGGTATACAATATTCTGACACCCTAGATTAGATCTGATTAGATTTTGGTGTTGATCGTGCAACCGGAAGTGGTAGTTTCTTGAAGATCTGAAGAGTTTTTCTGGAATATCCTCAAAATTTATGAATTAATAGGAATTTTTTTAATAACATTGTATACTAAATGTTACTGTCTACAATATGTATTCAAAACGGTGTTTCTACCTAGCACCATTTTCCAATTACAAGAAGTTAAAAATTCTACAAATTTGTTACAATTTTGATTTATCTGCCTACCTATGAAAACAAAAAATAAAATATTTGAGTGTTAATGTCATATGAATTTTTGACTTTTTGGCAAATTGAAATGGATAATATGAAATGTAATTTATTATTTATAAGGTCATAATAAACTTTAATAATATTATAAAAACTACAGTTTCCGAATGTCCTTCTACAATGGTATATTTGTGAGTAAGTACCTTCATACACACTTAGTAAAATAGTAGAGTATATGGCGAGAGGTCATGTGTTGGCCACATCGGATTTTTATTTCTCGTCGTAAAAGTAGGTACTTCATTTTCTCCCTTTTTAAGATCCACGTCATCATTTTCATCCAATTCAATTTCCACATAAAAATCTTCTTGGTTTATGCATAAATTATGCAGCACACAACATGATAAAATTAATAATGTTATTTTATCTACATGATGGAATTGTACACAGGAAAGTTGCCTAAATCTTCATTTTAAAATTCCAAAACTGTTTTCAATTAAAACTACTAAATTTGTATTTATTTACAACGTCACTAATATAATTCATTATTTTTGGTCTTTTTGTTTTCTCGTAATTCGCAAGAACTTCTTCTAGACTTCTAGAAGTTGAATTACGGAAATAAAAGTGGAAAACGTAACACTAACAAAGTGCGCACTGAAAGTACAAGTGGAAAACGCTGCCCGAATTAAGTGCAGCACTAGTGCGCACTGAGTGCACAAGTGGAAAACGCTATGACATTTTCGAGATGATGTTTGTGTGTGCGCGCGCGTGTGTAAAAATATCAAACATTTAAAATTACATTTAAATTTCAATTGAATTTTTCTCAAATTTTTTATTATGTAAGGATATAAAACGAATACATGGTTGAATTCAGAAAAAAATACTCTACCGAATAGACCTAAAAAATATGTATATTCCCATTTGAAAAAATATAACTTTGTGTTGTAACTTGAGAACCACTGATTTAAAAAATTATTTTATTCTTTAATCAGATGTCCCCCTTGGTCAGCTACAACTTTGCTATTTAACATTTTTTTGTAGTCCATATTTGATTGTTACTACGTAAAATTTAAATGATTATGACATGACAGTGACAGTGACAATAGTAAAATATCGTTTATATCTTCTTCTGCAGTTTAAATAAAATGACTGAAATATATTTGTGAGTAGTAGTAGTAGTACCTATATATTAATATATTTGTATAGGTAATAAGTAAAAAGAATAAAGTAGGTATGGTGGAGGTCTTGTTAATAATATATTAATATACAGGGTGTTCATTTTAAATGGCGCACCATTGCTATCTCGAGAAGTATAAGAGCTACGAAGTTGGTTAAATTAGCAAACAATTTCTATTTTATATGGCTACTTTAATGAACGAAAGAAAAAATTTTTTAGACCAGTGGTTCTCAAACTACGGGGTGCAACTTTCTTATTTCAAATTCAACGAGATATAAGTTTCATACCCTGGCATAACAAAAACATGAGAAAAACGCTATTGAAAATTGTGACAATTTAATTAAAATCTGAGTGTTACAAGAGTGCTATGGAAGAAAACAATTGAATATTTGTTTCATATTAATTGTTATTTGATAATGAAAAAGATTATTTGATTTTAATCAAGAGATCAGGGCCTCTATTCTAATTCATATAACAACTTGATAAACCAAGGGGATCTTGTTATCCCTCTAGCGGATTTTGTTTGCAAGTATCATATAAAGCATGCTATAGACGATTTATATTACGCTGCCAGGTTATTATGTTTTATTTTCTGGGACAATTTGCAATATGAACATAACTCGCGTTTTCACATTGTTAATTTTTTATTAATTAAATACAATATTTTTTTATAAGCACATTTATAAATGATTTTATTAATAATATAATATTCGTCTAATACGGGCTTACATCAGAACTTTATCAAGACTAGTCAACAGATAGCGACCCGACATGTCGCTATGAATTAGAATAGGAGGCCAGAACCGCTACTGAGTGTATGAGTTCAAGGTACTAACTACTCAGTAGGGTATAAGGTGGCGGTAACTACGGACACGTGTTTCGACCTTATTTGGTCTGATCAGTGTAGTATACTAGAATCTTTTTCACTAACAATTAATATGAAACAAAATATTCAATTGTTTTCTTCCATAACACTAACTAACAATCAGATTTTAATTAAATTATCATAATTTTCAATAACGTTTTTCAAATGTTTTTGTTATGCAAGGGTATAAAACTAATATTTCGTTGGATTCAGAAAAAAATACTGAATCGAATAAGCAAATAAAAAAAATAGGTCCCTATTTGAAATAAGAAAGTTGCACCCCGTAGTTTGAGAACCACTGGTCTAAATTTTTTTTTCTTTCGTTCATTAAAGTAGTCATATAAAATAGAAATTGTTTGCTAATTTAACCAATTTCGTAGCTCTTATAGTTCTCGAGTTAGCAATGGTGCGCCACTTAAAATGAACATCCTGTATTTGTATAATAAGTAAAAAGAATAATGTAAGTATGGCGGTAGGTCTTGTGCTGGCCACATCAGATTTTTTTCTTATGTCATAATAAATTTATATATCATATTTTTTAAATAATTTCGTTAAACTTTCTTTTCATGTATCTAAATCTCAGTTAGTGTAGGTATAAATACCTACCTATCTATTAAAACAATAACAACAACACTGTAAACTGTAACTATATTAAATTTATAAAATATGAGCTAATGTTGATTCGAGGCGATACGATCAGCCAGCAGTCACAATACATTATTATATTCAATATTCAATGACAATTTTTTATATTTACCAAAATTCGCAATAAGAAAAATAACTACGTTTGTGCAAAGTTTATACGACGTCGCTGCATCGACACAGAAAAAGTAACGTTTTTGGAACGTTTCTGTGACGTCGAGGTATTGACGTCGACAAATCGACGTCTCATTACCCTGAACGTCGATAAATTCACATCTATATTACGTCTTCCCGACGTCGTCCATCGACACGTCGATGATTATCTGATTGGGTTCTTAATATAATATAATAAATGGGTTTAAAAATATATTGTTATTTTTTATTAAGACTGTAAATAATATATTGAAGTGTTTATAATTTAACGCACAGGTTGCTCACTGTTACACTAAGTTGTTCAGTTTCGAGACGGTTAGTGTTGTTCATTGAAACTAGTAAGTATACAAGTTATATTTTTAACATTTCAAAGTTTATATTATAATGTTTGTAGCAAAATGTCATCTGAAGTAATAATAATATCTTCTGATGAAGATACAATAATTATTAATAATGAAGAGACCGGGCCGAGCAAGAGCAGCAACAACAATTTCATATGTCAGGCTTGTAAGAAACCCTTTTCAACACAACGCTATCTCAATATACATATCAGACGTAAACACTTAGGAAGAGCGCCGCAGCACAAATGTGTCCTATGTGGTGAAGAATATGCCACAAGAAACAAACTAAGGAATCATAAGTGTAAATATATGAGTGAGAAAACCCGTAAATACACTATGTGCACTCCCAAGGAACAAGTACCCAAGGAACAAATACCCAAGTAACAATGACTGATCATAAGCCAAAAATAAACGATGTATTTTAGTCGTATTTTTGTTATAATTTAACGTTATATTTTGATGTCGCACAGACGTAATCCAAGTAATATAGACTGACCGTAAACCAAAAATCGACGTTGTATTGTAGTCATATTTTAACATTATATTTTGACGTCGCGCAAACGTAGAATCTATGTTTATACAGGATGTTTCTATATCTCTGCACGCAACTTTAATAGGTTATATAATTTGATATAACTGAATACAGAAAATAAAGATTTTTTTAAAATACGCAAAAATAGTGATAGTGAAAAATTTTGTGCCACTGGTTTGCAAGTTTATTTATTAATTATTATATAAAAAGTGACTATTTGTAGATAGTCTGATACTATTTATAATTTTATTTTATAAATAATAAATATACAGTTAAATGGACGTTCAAACCAATGGAACTAATATTTTCACTACCCTTATGTTTGCGAATTTTGAAAAAATCTTTCTTTTCTATAATCAGTACCTATATCAAATTATACAGGTGCGGCACAAAGGATGGACGGTTTTAAAAAAATCATAAAATCGGTAATTTTTACTCAAAAACAAATTTATTTACGAATTGGGGTTCGCAATGAAATAGCATTTGTGATAATTAAGTGTGGAAAATCACATCAGTCATGTGGTGACCGTTTTTGACGATGCATTGCTCGAGGCGTTCTTGGAAGTTAGCGTAGACTTCGCTTCCTCAACTTGGGCGAGTTCCACGCGAATTGCCTCCTTCAACTTGTCCAGGGTTCGGGGCTTGTGGACGACGGGTATAGAGAGATTTTGTTAAACAGTTAACCCATTGATTGATAATTTATGTAAAACTCGCATTTTTAGTAATTTTTAGAAATTATTTAACAAAATACGGCAAGTTTTTTTTGTAAATTTCATTCTATAGCACAACCTATAAGTACATCGTTATAAAATATGAGGTCATCGATTTCAAAACCAAAATCACAAAATGATTTATTGTAACAGGCTTTTTTGCTTTGCATTTGATAGCAAGAGATGGGCCTTAATATCAAATATTTTAAAATTGAACTTTTATAGATGAATAACATGTGCACAAGCACAACTAAAACAAGACCCGAACTCTGGACGAGTGGAAGGAGGCAATTCGCGTGAAAGTCGCTCAAGTTAAGGAAGCAATGTTGGAGAAAGTCTACGCTAACTTCCAAGAACGCCTCGAGCAATGCATCGTCAAAAACGGTCACCACATGACTGATGTGATTTTCCACACATAATTATCACAAATGCTATTTCATTGCGAACCCGAATCCGTAAATAAATATGTTTTTAAGTAAAAATTACCGATTTTATGATTTTTAAAACACCGTCCATCCTTTGTGCCGCATCCTGTATAATAAACTATTAAAGTTGCGTGCAGAGGTATAGAAACACCCTGTATAGACGTCTACCATAGACGTAATTTTACCATCACGTTTGGACGTCGTAATTAAATTATAATATGTCATAATATAACGTTATATTTTAAATATAAAAATTTGTCCAGGTCTAAAGATATTACTTGTAGGTAATACAAACGAAAAAAGTTACGTTAAAAATAACAAACAAATCAGTATTTTATATTTTTTTATTAAATTGAATAAAAATCGTCATATTTTCATACGTCAACTTGACGTCGATAAAAGACGTTATACAGTTTCTCGTTGAGACGTCATTAAGACGGTCAGAGACGAACTTTATGACGTCGATACAACATTGTTTCTTGATATTTGATGTTACTTAATAGATATTATGACTACTAAGTACTTATGTTGTTATTGCCCTACATTTCTTAAAATTAGGCAACTTATGGCCAGTTGCACTGCTGAACAATATGAACAATATCGAGTCAAAATCAAATTATCAAGCGTAAAAACAACATTGCTGTCATTAATTCGATTCGATATTTTTCATTTAAGTGACACCTTAAAATTTAAATGGAAGCGGTGCAAATGACCATTAAAAGTTTGTATCTGTTGTAAATCTTTGTATGTGTTGCTTCAACGTTAGTGTATAGTTTTATACTTAAAGGCAATGGTATCTTATCAAGTGTATTAAACTTATGCCCTGTTCACACGTTGCTACTTTGAAGACACATACGTGCTACTGTAGCATGAAAAGAAATTCAAATCGAAACAATTACCGCAAAAAATCGCTATCTACACACACAACGATCAACGATGTGAAATTATCAACGAGTAGTTCTTGATATTTTGATGCTACAAATTAGCAGCGCTGCTATTTGACAAGCGACTCAGATTTTTTCTTGCTACAGTAGCACGAATGTGTCTTCAAAGTAGCAACGTGTGAACAGGGCATTATACCAGCAAACGATAGAACATTCAATTCTAAGCATATATTAGTTTCTGTCCGTGGCGTTTATGCTCTTTAGTTCAAAAGTTACAAGCATTTTAAATTTGGATTTGAGCTTTTGCGTGACGTCATACATGACCACCGCGCACGGCACACTACATGCCACTACGCACATTGTTTATTGTTTCTGTTACTTATACTGACAGATAATTCAATAAGATGTAAGATGATTCATTGTTGCATTAAAGGTTGTGCTAACTATTCTAGTAAATCCTAATATTCATTTTTAAATACCAAACACATCAATATCAGAATTTATATAAAATGTGGTTTATTTAAATTTAAGGCGACAAATTTATTTCTAAAAAAAATAGCGTTGTGTTGTGTACATTTTTGGGATAAGGATTATCAATGATCATCAATGTCAAAGCAAAACTAAATGTTAAACAAAACTAAAGTTAAATCCATCATTGAATGTCTTGAAATGGCAACCGAGATGACAACAATACTATTTTTACCTCTCGCCCAGAGAGGTATAGGAATCGTGAAAAAAATTAATGTCGAGATTTTTGTCAATAAGCACGTTTTAGCACCTTTAGAACCTATTTTGACTATTTTCACGATGATGTCTGTGTGTGTGTGTGTGTGTGTGTGTGTGTGTGTGTGTGTGTGTGTGTGTGTGTGTGTGTGTGTGTGTGTGTGTGTGTGTGTGTGTGTGTGTGTGTGTGTGTGTGTGTGTGTGTGTGTGTGTGTGTGTGTGTGTGTGTGTGTGTGTGTGTGTGTGTGTGTGTGTGTGTGTGTGTGTGTGTGTGTGTGTGTGTGTGTGTGTGTGTGTGTGTGTGTGTGTGTGTGTGTGTGTGTGTGTGTGTGTGTGTGTGTGTGTGTGTGTGTGTGTGTGTGTGTGTGTGTGTGTGTGTGTGTGTGTGTGTGTGTGTGTGTGTGTGTGTGTGTGTGTGTGTGTGTGTGTGTGTGTGTGTGTGTGTGTGTGTGTGTGTGTGTGTGTGTGTGTGTGTGTGTGTGTGTGTGTGTGTGTGTGTGTGTGTGTGTGTGTGTGTGTGTGTGTGTGTGTGTGTGTGTGTGTGTGTGTGTGTGTGTGTGTGTGTGTGTGTGTGTGTGTGTGTGTGTGTGTGTGTGTGTGTGTGTGTGTGTGTGTGTGTGTGTGTGTGTGTGTGTGTGTGTGTGTGTGTGTGTGTGTGTGTGTGTGTGTGTGTGTGTGTGTGTGTGTGTGTGTGTGTGTGTGTGTATGGAAGTCTGTATGTGCGCCTACTATAGTCTTTCGTTCTGATTCATTATCTCAAATTCTACTGAACATAAAATTCGAACAATTTGCATTATACATTTATATATGATAATGAAAGGCTGATTAGATTTTGGTAAAAATCTGCCAACCGGAAATGGTATTTTCTTGAAGCATTTTAACATTTTTTGCAAAAAATTTAGGAAATACTGCGATAGTTACAATTTGTCATGCGACATTTGAAAGAACAAATTACCTCTTACAATATTTATTTAACAACTTTTCTATATCTCTTACCAATAAAGGAAAATTATTTTTCAAAAATGTGTAATTTTACCTACCAGCTACCACGATTTGTAAATTATAATATAGGAAAAAAAATTAAAAACAAAAATGAAAATGTCAATGTGACAGATGAATAGACGTATACACAGTTTCTGAAATTTTGGTGTCACCATTTGTAAAAAAATGTACAAATATTAATAACTGGGTTTGAAATTTAGTACCTATAGGACCGAAATTTAATAAATAAAAAACTGACTCAATTCCAGTAAGTTTTTATCCTTCCATTAAACGTATCCAGTCAAGAAGCAGCATCGATTCATTATTAACTGGATATAACGTAATAAAATAATAATAAAATAAAAATTGTATTTACAAAGAGCTAATTTGATTTCAATGCCAATCGAAATCGGTACGTTGCTTGAACTATAAAATAAATTACAAAAAGTAGCCTAACAAAAACCAAATTCACATATTACAGTGTCAAGGCAGGCGGGAGGTTATGTGCTGGCCACAACAGATTTTTAATACTGAAATGGAACTTGACAATGTTGATGCTTTAAATGATAATAAGTATAAAGTATAGAAGTATAGTAGAAATCCAGTGTGGAATAGGACAAGACACATTGCAAAATATTTCAACTAATATTAATAAACTTTACACATCATGCTACTATTGCTATTGCTACTAAACTATCTTAAATTAAAATAACACTGTGAAATGATGAATGATTCGTTATACATACTGGAGATTCACATATTGACATTTGAATCGTTGCAGCAATAACGTTCGTTATCGGTTTGCATCAGAATACACAATCCACAAGTACCTCCACCAATTTACATTCCCGCATCTTCTCTTCTCTCAAATATAATATTTTTGTATCATTTGGCCGCGAATTTTTATCGCAATACTCTGGATCATACACCTTTATCACACATCTTTGACACTTATGACATTAACACGAAACAAAGCAACAAAGGTAATCACTCGCACGGTGAGCTGATATTGAACTATTATGAAAAAGTGACGTCACACATGACCATAGCAAAAATTCACGCCCTTATAGCGGCGTAACGCGAAGACTTCCAGACTTGTGATTATTGTAATCATAATAAATACTAGAGATATTTGAAATAAAAAAATCACCCTTCGTAAGTTGCCAATGCCTTTAAAGTTTTATGTCATATGATATAGAATGTTTTTTGGGGACTTTAAAACGTTTTATTTGTAAGTGTTATTGATGTTTCTACTTTAACGTTTTTAAAACTAAAATAAAAGATGTCTTTAAAACTTATCTAACTTTCGTTTTTATTTGTGTTGTTGCGTAGTTTTATAATAAAGTTAAAAGTGATTCTTTATTAGAGGTTTATTGAAGTATATATTATATACAGGGTGTTAATACTAAGTTGTAACACCCGAAAATGGCTGTTAGAACTCTTCGAAACAAACAACTTTTCTTAGTAAAATTTGTTGATTTGGAGCCCCAGTTCAGAGTTATTGGCGTTTTTTTGTTTTTCGGAAAATCGTCATTACTCCCTTATTTTAAGGAATATTTAAAAAATACAAAAATTTTCAGCATTTGCTTTCGGTTCTCTAAAACATTTGTATTTAGAATTATTTTCTATTTTATCAAATAACAAAATGGCGACCGATCAAAAATTTCAAAACAAGATATTTTGAAAACCACTCGACCGATTTTTGAAAATAAAATATTTATAAAATACTTAAACTATCTACTATATGCAATTAATAATAATCTCGACAATTAACGCGTTCGCTTCTCTCACGCGTAAAAATGAGTCAATTATTAATCGCCCTCATTAACACACTAGATAGTTAAATAACTATAGAATCTACATTTTTACTTCCTTGTACGGAGTAATAAGGAAGTATTGTAATCGCGAAAAATTTCGGTTTTCAGATTTTGATGAAAATATCCGTTTTGACCTTTTCTGAATCCATTATGACTAGTTTCGTCGTGACGTCTGTACGTACGGACGGACGTATGTGTGTCGCATAACTCAAATACGGTTAGACGTAGAAAGTTGAAATTTTGTATTTAGGACTGTTATAGCATCTAGTTGTGCACCTCCTATTTTTGGTTTCAATCTACAAACCGGAAGTAGTACCTACTTTTTTCAAATATTTCGATAAATATTTAATTTAAGACAAATTTTTTTATTTTAAATGAAAGATTATGTGATTATTACCTACAATCGGTATTTTATAAATATTTTTATCCACAATCATCTCATAATTAGCATTTATTTGTGCTCATTGCAACTATATAATGTGACTTATTATCTACTAGTGGAATAAAGTAACTTTATTCCACTGTTAAAAGAATGAAAGAATAATGAACACAAATCAATTAAATTTATTGAATTACTTATTAATATTAACATTTACATTTATATTAACACATTTATTGTCCGTTTTATCTAATTTGATTTCGTTTCCATTGATAACAAGTTTATTGTTGGCGATATTTTCGGTAGTACGAATTATTGATGTCTCTTCCTCTCTAGAACCGGAAGATTCTCCTTGAATTTTCCGTGCAATATCAAGTTTGTTTGAAATGGAATCCTCGATATAGCTTTCTGCTATAGTGGAGGATCGCCATCCACCATGCCGTTTAATAGTTGTAATATCAGCACCTTTATTGGCCAACAAAGTTGTTGAAGTGCGTCTCATGCAATGGCCACTGTAAGTTCCCGCGTTTGGTAGGTTCAAAAACGAAGCAACTTTTGAAGGTACTTTTGACAATGTGTTGATTCCAATAGGTTGAACAGTACATTTTTTATTCATATATCGTATAAAGAATCTGTTGTGTGGCAACTTCTTTGGACGTAGGGAAATGTACTTTCTACACAACTCCACAGCATTGACAGAAAATCCTTCCTCGATAATGGTGAACCTGCGTGAAATATTGGTCTTGGTATCGGGTATTGAAACAAGTAAATATGATCCCGTGTCTTGTACATCATTGATTTTCAAATTCGTCAATTCACAACATCTGCAGGCACCGGCGATTCCCATTATTACTGCAACCTAAAATAATTCAAATTTAATCCTTATATTGTCTTCACAACGATTGTTATACGCTTGACCCGTAGCGCCTGACGTGACACCTCGTGGTAAAATTCGTAAGTTATGTGCTGAGAGTTGTCAATAAGGCATGTGCAGCTTACGTCACAATCTCAAACAACAATAGTTTGATAGGCAAGCATGACAGGAAGGTGCAATTTGATTTTTGTAAACAAGAGTTTATTTTCAAATTTTTTGACTTATTTTTGTGAAAATATTAAATAAAATGGTAGTATAACTCATTTAACAGCATAAATCGTAGCTCAGTACTTTGTATTTTGCACTTTTCTATCATGCTTACCTATCAAACAGCTGATGTTGTGACGTAGGTGCACATGCCTTATTGCAGTATATGGACTATAGTAAGAAATAATAGTTTTCTGTACTTTATATCTCCAATTTAGCGAATATGAATGAAAGACAGTGGGGGAAATGCGTTGGGAAGGTGTGTTGTGTTCCTGGTTGTCCTAATAACCAGCGTGACAATCGCGAAATTAAGTTTTATTCATTTCCAACTATGTAACGGAGCGAAAGAAAATTTGGATACTTCGTGTTCGATGGCAGGGATAAACAAATTTCACTTAATTCTACAAATAAATTCTTATATTTTATTGTAGTTATTGTATTTTGTGAAGTAATAAGCTATATGTGTTAAATTATACTTTCGGAGCTGTTAAAACTTCGATTGTAGATCCTTTGTGGTATTTATCTAACTGTACTTGTGGAAGTCGATTCCAAATCATGGGCTGGTCAGTCTTAGAACATGTATTCTCCAAATTAACATAGACAAATAGCTGCAGCATGTTTACAGTATCCCTTTCCACCTTTGCAGTTGCAGTTAGTATCAATTACTTCTCTATTTGAATTTAACTAAGAAATAAATAATTTTTAATTAATAAATTTTGTTTCAAATCGAAAAAAGTGTCAAGATGATGCAGTTTCCAACTATTTATTTGAGAATTATTACTCTTATAAGTATCTACCTCAATTAATGGCTTATAAACATTTGTGTTTTTTTCTTATTACTATTCGCACCAGGTGTTTCTCGCAAAACAGTGCCAGAAATTCTTCTAAAATATGAATTTTGAATTTCTTTTACATCGCTGACATGATAACTGTCAACCAGTTTTTTTCCTTTATTTAAAGTTTTATTTCTAAATATATCAATTTTAACTGGTTGAAAACCGCAAGTTACAATGTAAGAAGTCATTATATCAAGTTATGATACCTGCGTTTTATAATAAAATTAATCTTTGTGCGTAAACGTCAATTTACTTTTTGAGTTTTCTCAGCCAACTTTTGCCGAGCGCGGCCGCTAGAGCGGCGTTCGCGTCGCGCTGAGAGGAACGGGTCAAGCGTATTACCTTAAGGAAGTTCAGGCGTTACACTAAAACGATAATAATATTAAGAAAATCATTGCAATTGGTAGATTTTAATATTTTAAAACAATTACTTTAAAGTATGAAATATTTAGGAAGTTTTTTACTGCAAAATTTGAGTTTAAAAATAATACGTAATCTTATCAAAAAATGATAATAATTTTAAGAAAACCATAGCATTTGATAGATTTTAATAATATTATAAAATATTTTCTTAATAGTTTATGGTATTTAGGAAGTTTGTTATTGCAAAATTTGAGTTTAACACGTAGTTTTATACAAAATGGCCAATCAATTGAACTTATTTATTATGATATATCAATAAAAAACGATGAACATGACATGCCATTAAAACATGCCACGACAATATGTTACAAAATTATGTCTAAAAATTTTCAACTTAATTAGGAAGCTAGTTTTCCTAGAAAAAAATATTAAACACTAAGAATTTTCAACTCAACGCTTGAAAACTTGTCGATGCGGCAACGCTGCGTTACTAAAAGTAGCGGGAAATTCGAATAAAACTCTAGTCTACATCAATATACACTACGGTTCAAGATATAAAATTTAATTATATAGCACAAGTTTATTAAACGCGTTTTGGTTTCCAAATATATATTTTCTTTCCGTTTTTATCAATTTTATTTGCCTCCATTGCTAACCTTTCACAAACGTCAAACGACTGACAGCTGCATTTGTAGAGATACCAACTTATAAATGTAATGCAACGTTGCCGCTTCTTACCTCATTGAGACATACAGAATAATTATATATTTTTTATTCATATTATTATTATTTCTTATTGGAATAATAATAATACGTATTTTTCGATATTTCTAAAGTAAATAGGTAGAGAAATTGTGAATTTTAAATGATTTTTGTTACTTCATTTTTTTCGTTCGTAAGTTTGGACTAGACAGTCAAAAGTTGATGTCTATGCATAAACACATTAATAATTACATAATACTTGGATAAACAAGAACTTTAACAAGTTTTAAATGTATTTTTTAAGTCAATAATTATCATGAAATAATTTTAAAATTATTTTGGCCAGTTACAAAAAAATTTTAAAATTGAGAAACTAGAAAATTTATGTATCGGTTTATACGGCCTGAACTTCCTTAATCATCAAAAACTCGTCATCAGAAGCCATTGTCAAAAATCGTTCAATATGTTCTCTTTCCAAAACGGCTGCTTTTTCGGTTTGTACCCCTTAGATTCACTTTTCAAATAAGCTGTCAGCTTGCTATATTTTGAAATATCTATATTTTCGTTAACTTTTATAGTAGCCTTCAACATGGAATACTTCGACCACGCTGATGAAACCGCATACCTACTTTTTCTTGATGTTATAAAAATATGAAAGCATGACTTCTTCATTTATTACCATTACTCTCCGTTTTTCTCTCCAGCTGTTAAATTCAGCAAACTCTTTTTCATATAATTCCTTAGACTTGGCTGGCAGCAAACGTAAAGTTGCTTCCCGAGCTTCCTCAAAAACTTCAGTAGGAATAGAGTAAGTTTCTTCCATTTTTCACCGAATTCATAAATATTTTCAATGCAACAACGAATAAACGACTCAAACAAACATTCTGTCATAGCAACAAATACCAAAGCATCACAGCAATGCATTTATTTCTTACAATCTTGATCTAGAATTTGATAAATTATAAAATGACATTTTGTAAAACGAATTAAGGCTAAAGTGTAGAATAGGTGTTTAATAGGAATTTAATAGGTATCAATCGGTTCATTCCTATTCTCTGTCCTAGAATAAAGCAAAATTTTGCCGCGGAAGCAAGGATTAGGGCCGATTTTGTTAGTTTTTAGGGTAAAATTTTTGACAACTGTCAACACTGGTTATGCTGAAAAATTAACTGATTAAACATGTGATTTAACGTTTTTATACATTTATGTAATAGAGATATCAATAAATAAATATATTTTTCACAGATATAAGGCTTTTATTACCTGTTTTTTTAAGTTTTCGAAATTATTTGACATAAATACAATATTACATTTTTGTTTTAGATTAATATAAATTTCAATAGTGTTTGCCATGTTAAAAACATGAATACAAAAAAAATGAGTTTGTTTATAACAACCATTATTTCATTGTTGTATACGATGTCTGCTGTAGTAGTGAGCAGTCAGTGTGAGTGCATTGTGAGGACTAGTCTGCTCTTTTGCACCAGTTGCAGGAGTGGAACTTGATTCCACGAACTAGACGGTGTCGTAAATGTGGGGGCAGCCTGACGTTGACCGAGGATTCTTCTCGTATAGACGGCTGGATTTGGAGATGTCAGAACAGGACCTCCCAACGGAAGCAAAAGGTAAAGACTTGTGTGTATGCGGTATCATTTAGAGCGGGTACTTTTTTTGAACGTTCTAAATTGCCCATATTTACAATTCTTAAATACCAAAACCGAGTTTGTGGGGCTCTATTACGGTTTTGTTAGCTTTGTTTTAGTGTAGTAAATACCAAAACCGAGTTTGTTGGGCTCTATTACGGTTTTGTTAGCTTTGTTAGTGCAGTAAAAACAAAAACAGAGTTTGTGGGGCTTTATTTTTAGCCATTTTGACACATTCAGGTTAACATACAAAAACGTTGTTTTATTAATTTTTTTGCAATTTTGACACATTGAGGTTAACCAAAAAAATTTCATTTTCTTCAAAAAAACATATTGAAAACACTTTTCCGCTGCCTAATTTTGCTTGTTTAGGTCATATTTAGGCATAATAAACGATCTCCTAAAGAAAACGCATTTTCTCTTAAACACCTATTCTACATTCCAGCCCGAATTAATTTTGAATAAAAGTTTTTATTGTGGATAAAACGTTATATTGTATTCGTGTTTTAGTTGCGCATTATCCACTCAAAAAATTAAACGCTCGAACTTCGTTCTCGCATTTAAACATTTTTTCGTGGATAAAACGCCATCTAAAACACTTATACAATAAATAACTATTGTATCTGCTATCATTTAAGAATTAATTATTTATAATTTAGTATTTCGATATCTTGTAGTCCATGATCGATTAACATTTGTTACTACGTAAAATTTAAATGATTATGACATGACAGTGACAATAGTAAAATATGCTTTATATCTTCTTCTGCAGTTTAAATAAAATGACTAAAATATATTTGTGAGTATAGTAGCAGTACTAGTAGTACTAGTATAATAAGTTAAGGGGAATATAAAGTCAAATACTTTTACCGATTCCAGACGGACCTGTCATTTCTGGACATCAAACCATGTTCTCTATCTTTTTCTTCGTATGTTTAAAATGTCTACCGCACAATGCAAATAGACGCCTAAGTTTTCAATATACGAAAGAACCAAAATTGCAACAAATTATTTGGATAGCTGTAACCACAGCATTGCCCAATTATTACTGCTATCTCTTTTATATTTACTTTATACCTGGGTCCTGGGTTGACAAAATACATGTGCAAGGATCAGCATACATATTATTATTTGATTTTTGAACATATAAGCGTATTGTTGTAATAATCATTTACTCTAGAATTTAAATTTATTGAACTACCTAATCGAATTCTTTTATTGTGGTTGTAAATCTGTTGAGTAAACCATTAGTACATTATAATACTATTTTAAATAAAAACATTAATTTAGCTGTAATTTATGTACGAAATTCTTTGATGTGATCTGCAAAATTTTAGCAAAAAAACAATAGATATAAAAAGTAAAGTATATTATTATACAAAACATAGTAGGTAATGAATTAGTAATATAATCCTAAATATAAAAAATTAATCAATTAATGTGTGATTTTGATTGTAACAAAAATTTATTCCCTTGATGGATTTCGTATGGGCATTTTTCTTTTATACCCACAGTCGATTATTTCCGGTAACAAACAGCGCATGTAAAATATTTCTAGATAATTCACCATACTATCCCAGAACGCATTATCACGTGTTATTTGTTATTTGAAATTAATTTATTCACAATAAATACAATAAAAAATTAAATGACTGTACATTGTTGCTACAGAACCAGATAATGGATATAATTGTTTTTCACATGAAGTAGTTAATCTACATGATCGTGCCTCTTTCCAAATTTTGTTAGAACTTTGTCTTAAAGTATAGTGTTCTAAATTTAATATTTCTGTTTTTGTTAAAATTAAAGAATTTTTATTTTGTAATACCCGCACCCGACCCGATACCCGCAAAAGTATTCTAGATCCGACCCGCAATTCGGGTAACCCGCGGGTACCCGACCCAATTCAGGACTCTGTCCCGCATTACTCGGTTTTGGTACAAACTCTGATTAAATTTAACTAAATAAAAAAACCTCATACTCTTCTTAAGTCCCACATAACCAGTTTTGGGAAAAACTCTGAGTAAACTGAACTAAGTAAAAAAATCTGATGTGGCCAGCACACAACCTCCCGCCATATTTAGACTTATAAACATAAATGTATACGTACAATTACTACATTTAATTTCTTACTTGACTTACGAATATGGCGTTATAGTACGGGAGCCGGGCGCACGTAGTGTCCCTGATATTCCCGCTTGTAAGCCTTTGTCACGTTTGGTGAGAATACCCAGCAGAGTGCAAAAGAGGCACGACTTCCAGGTAACCATATGCCATTCCCCCCCCCCACCCGGGGGGGATGAAAAAATCGCAAAATTCGCATATTTTGGGCCGTCTTAAACTTGGCCAAATGATCAAATAGCTATGCAAAGACCCTCTCGACATCAGTTTAAGACGATTATGGTGTGCCGGGCCCGGAACTTTGAGGGCCCGTTTTTCGGATCCGGCACACCATTATCGTCTTAAACTGATCTCTAGGAGGTTTTCGCATCTCCATTGATCATTTGACCAAGTTTAAGACGGCCCAAAATGTGCGAATTTTGCGAATTTTTTTTTGCAACTTTGAGGGCCCGTTTTCCGGGCCCGGCACACCATAATCGTCTTAAACTGATGTCGAGAGGATCTTTGCATAGCCATTGATCATTTGGCCAAGTTTAAGACGGCCCAAAATATGCGAATTTTGTGATTTTTTCATCCCCCCCCACCGGAGGGGAATGGCACATGGTTACCTTGAAGTCGTGCCTCTTTTGCACTCTGCTGGGTATTCTCACTAAACGTGACAAAGGCTTACAAGCGGGAATATCAGGGACACTACGTGCGCCCGGCTCCCGTACTATTAGTATCTAGGAGTTAATATGCCAACGTGTCACCTGTCTCACCTGTCAATATTTTTTACGCAGAAACAAAAATCAATCGACAATATTAACCTTTTCAATCTTCAAAAAATATCACTTCCACAGTGAAGATATTTGTACCAAAATCCATTGAGCTCTTCCAATTTATATACAAATTTTAAATACCAAATATCAAAATTTTTGAGTAATTCGTATTTGAGTTATCCGATCTACATCCCGTCCTTGACCACATTCATACACACACACACACACCCACACACACATTCATACAGACATCATCGTGATACTATTAAAAATGAATTGCTCATCGTGCTCATCCACTAAAAACTCACTACCCGATTTTTAGCATGATTCCAATACCTTCCTTTACAGGTACGGCGGAAGGTAAAAACATAAACAAGTAACATTGTTTCAGTACCGCTGACATTTTTGCAAATTACGCGAGAATTTGACGCATGCGTAGTGAACACGAATGGACAAGGCACCGCGCACCGTGTTCACAACAGACGTCGAGACGTCATTTAAGAAGAGCGTTAAACCATCATTATGTGGAAAATAATATGTAAAAATTAAGAGAGACAATGATACATATGACAAAACGTACAAATAAGGTAAGAATTGAACACTTGAATATTTTATTTATGGGTATTTGCATCGCTGCCACTTAAATTTTAAGTTCTACGTAAATGAAAAACATCGAATTGAATTCATGAAAGCAATGTTATTTCTACATTTGACAATTTGATATTTATAAACAAAACTTAAAATTTAAGTGGAAGCGGTGCATCTGGCCATTAGAATAATAATGAAAATATAACAACATATTATTTGTACCTGTTTATAAAAATTTAAAAAACACAAAATACATTAGATTAAAATAAAACAAAAGTGATTGTCATAGTGGATAGCTTCTTCGGAGGAGACAACATATTTTTTGTAATTATTTACAAAACTTTAAAAAAACACACAAAATACATGTGTCCTCAAAGGTGCAACAGGTCGAACAAAGTAGCGCGACATCTGCAGACGATGAGAGGGGATCTGTTCACATAAATGTAATCTATTAACGTTAATCATATTCATAATGAAGTACTTGATGTATGCAGAAGCAGTTTTGCTTTTTTTTAATGTCCATTGATTTCGCAACCACATTGATATTTCACAAAAATTTAAAAATTTGACAGTAAATGTCAAAAAATTAATGGTTATTCTTGTAATTTAACTTCCTTGTTTTACAGGAGTAGAAAAAATAGTGTGTATAACACGTAAGTATTGAAAATATTTTGTCGAACTCAAAGGATTGAAAACTCTCCCTTTGCTCGGGCTACAATTTTCGTTCGCGTTCGACTTTAACATATTTTCAAAACTTGTTATACAAATAACTATTTCCTACAAAAGTGCGAATTCACATGTTTTCAGATATTAAAATTGATGGTGAAAGTAGGCTTTTGAAACATAGAATGGTGAAAATAATTTCAACACTCATTTTGGACAATGAGTGCGAATTTTTCAAAAAGTACATTTTTCATATCTAAAACACTTTATTTGTTCTAATCTCTGTAATAAATGTTCAAATGGACGATTTTCACTTAATTTGAGACATAAACAAAGATTTCAGGATATTTTTTACTTCAGAGACAAAAGTTTAGTTTTACAATTGCCATAAAATATCCGAAGAGGGTACAAATAAACTCACTTCCAATACCACTACAACATTTTGTATGAAATGTCATTATTTTTATCATAAATCACACCATAAATGCAAAATTGATCTGTCAGTTTTTAGATATTATTATTGTTTTCAGCTCTGACAGCAAGCCTACGTGATTTGTTTTTCTTAAATTTGAAAATATTTTATTTTCAATTTTTTTATTTTGAATATTTCCCACTTTCGTAGAAAAAATAGTATGTAACACACTTGCGGAAAGGGTCATTGAAAAACTCGTATGATAAGGAGAACTCTCTAACGCTCGTGCTCCAACTGTCATACTAGTTTTTCAATGCAGCTAAAAAATTTAATGATTGCAAAAAATATATTGTTTTTCATTCTAGAACTTTGTTTATAATTAACTGTAAAAGTTGCGTACTGTTTGATCTTTTCTATAAAACACTTTTAAACATCTACGATAATAATAAAAAGAAAAAGTTTATTCTTTAAGATTTGCACGTTTGTTTGTTATATACATATAACAAGTAGTAGGTATTTAAACTTGCCTAAACCAATATTTTCGTTCTTTTTGGTAGAAATGGCGAGAACACGAGGTGAAGCTATTGTATTAATTGAGGAACCAAGTCCACCAGAACCAGCAGAGAGGACCCGCTACTTGTGCGTTATTTGTGGCAGATCGTACCTGAGGATAAGATATCTCAGGAGGCACTACAGGGCACACGAGAGATTCGGCCTCAATACCACACCGATCACCAGGTTCAAGAGATGCTTTGTCTGTGGGAAGGAGTTCCACAGGCTGAACAAAGTCAGAAGGCACCTACGCAACGTTCATCGGCTAATGTTCCAGTGTCTGCTGTGCGATAGGCTATTTCGCACGCAACGATTGCTGACGAGGCACGGTGCCGTTCACAGCTAAATGTAAGTATATTTTCTCACGACCACATAAGAAACTTATATATTCAACACGATAAGGTGTGTACGAAAATTTATAATACCAGATTAGCCCTAACACACTAGTGTGTTAGCATAACGCACAGCAGTGTTGCCAACTGATGATAATTTGAGTGTATTTAAGGTAAAAAGCAAGAACTTTGATAAAAAAGTAAAAATAAATATAAATAATATATTGCGAATTAAAATCTATTTTATATAATAACTATAGTAAGTACATTAAATTCACATTTTTATGCAATAATTTATTATTAAAAGAACGGTTAGTTTTAATGTAATGTCATTAAAATTTAATAAATCCTGATAATATTTAAGTGATTTTCTAAATTATAAGTTGTAGTAAAAATAACTATTACAATGATTTTGATTTATTTTAATAGTTCTTTATGTTAACAGGTCGTACGGCATACCTTGTGACACTGCAGACATTGCAACTGCAGCCGGTGGTGATAGCGCAGATGCCGTTTGACTTTGTTCGCCTGTTGAACTCTGTTCTACAAAGGAATCATCGCCGAGGCCTGGGGTTGGGGCCACTTGAGGTATCTACATCTCAAGTATGACCTGCCACGTGTAGCGCACACGTGACGGTTCTCCTCTACTGCTGCTGCTGGATCTGCTCTTGGTGATGTTGTCGGTGGTCGTGAAGCTGGCGCTTCAACACCTACTTACGCATAATCATCCTCAATGACAATGACTTCCTCCTCCGTGCGTTATTATTGTATTATCATAATAATGGGTGTAATAATATATTGTTATTTTTTTTATTATGAATAATTATAATATTCAAGTATTTGTAATTTAAAGCAAACGGTGTTTCGTTTCGAGACGGTTATTGTTGTTCATTGAAACTTGTAAGTATACAAGTTATATTTTTAACATTTCAAAGTTTATGTTATAATTTTTGTAGCAAAATGTCATCTGAAGTAATAATAATATCTTCTGATGAAGATACAATAATTATTAATGATGAAGAGGCCGGGCCGAGCAGTAGCAGCAACAACAATTTCATATGTCAGGATTGTAAGAAATCCTTTACAACACAACGTTATCTCAATATACATATCAGACGTAAACACTTAGGAAGAGCGCCGCAGCACAAATGTGTCCTATATGGTGAAGAATATGCCACAAGAAACAAACAAGGATTCACATGTGCAAATATACGGGTGAGAAACCCCGTAAATGCACTATGTGCACTATCAATTTAAAATTTAATAAACATTTTCACTTAAACTTGATATATTTTCAGATTACCGTTAGTACAAATATGAAAGGCAAAATACGCTCAATTTTGATGTTTTTGACGAAAAGGTTCAGGGCTTATTTCTTTGGTAAAAATGTCAAAACAGGTAGTATGTATGATTATTTATTACTCGTGTATTATACATGAATTTATCAAATCTGTATTACAGAAAAATAATAAAAAATCGAAGATTCTAAATATTTTTCGTTTTTAAATAAGCTCTACCATTTTTAAATAAAATTAAAACTAAACTAACCTTACATGTCGTATGTACAAATCGAGAGAACTAATAAAAATGTTATCAACGCCATCTGTGGTATTTTCTTGAATTATTATGACTTCACTTATGTATGGAACGCCGTTTGGGTTATATTTTTGATTGATTGATTATATATTTTATTCATAATGAATTTTAAAATCTTATTTTTAAAATACAGATTTAACACACATCACATAATATAAAAAGTTAATTAAAAATGATATGTCTGTCATATTAAAAATGAATTTAAAATATATCTGTCATATTATAAATAAATTAAAAATATGTACGTTATATTATTAAATGAATTTAAAATATCTAACATATTTTTAATGCGAGAGATATAATTTTATGTCAGACATATTTTTAAATGTCGTTTTTCCACCTACAGAGACAGTTAATTAAAAATATGACATACATATTATTAAATCATATTTATAATATGTCAGACATAATATGTGGGGGGTGCGTTCTCGGTACCGACGTCGCGGATGCTAGAAAAATGGCGAACGCGAAATAAAATTAATTCTCTATGTGGATCCTGTAACCTATTCATACATTCAAATAGCATCAATCCCAAAGGAAGTTTGGGATAATCTTAATGCAGCATTTGAAGATTCTGGTCTCAGGAGAAAAGTAAGTTTCTTCCGCACTTTAGTCACTTGTCAGTTTAATTGTGATGATGGCGCTTTCGACGTTTCCGACGAATGTGGATTGTTACATGTTACATTAATGTTAGCCGGTCTTCCAGTACTGGCCAATGATTATGGGCATCTAAAGCAAAACAAAACTCCTGCAGGAAGTCAAAAACAATAAATCAGGTAAAAATACAAATTCTCAAACAGCATATTTATTACCTCTCGCCACTCAGTCCTATAACAGAGGTATTGTAATCATGCTAAAACTTCGATAGTGAGTTTTCTGGATAAGCACGTTTTGAGGTCCCTAGAACACGATGATATCTCTCTCTGTGTGTGTGTGTGGATGGATGGATGTTGGAGGTACGATAACCCAAATATCACTGAATAAAAAATGTGAAATTTTGCATAGGTATAATATTCTGACACCCCAGAGATTAGATCTGATTAGATTTTGGTGTTGATCGTGCAATCGGAAGTGGTACTTTCTTGAAGATCTGAAGAGTTTTTCTGGAATATCCTCAAAATTTATGTATTAATAGGAATTTTTTAAATAAAATTGTATACTAAGTGTTACTATCTACAATTTGAATTCAAAGCGTTGTTTCTATCTAGCACCATTTACCAATTACAAGAAGTTAAAAATTCTACAAATTTGTTACAATTTTGATTTATCTGCCTACCAATGGCGAGAGATCATGTGGTGGCCACATAAGATTTTTGTTCACGGGAATAAGAAAGGACCCCGATGTTTTAAATGCAACAAATATGGCCACATAGCAAAAGTGTGCAGATCCAAAAAGAAGCCAGAGGATAACCGAAAAAAAGATGACAAATGCAGTGGTTCATAAAATGCAAAGGCATGGTAACATCTTCAACGACTTCTGATAAAAACTGGTATGTAGATTCTTGTTCATCCGTACTAATGAAAATAAGAGTCTCCAGATAATGGGGTCGTTTGCCAATTTTTTTCTAATTTTTTAATTTAATTTTCAGGTATTAATATTTCCAAAAATATATATTTCACCTTTTAAAATTGCTAAATATAAGTGAAAACATATTTTTTTATGTCGCTCAGTTTAAAACACCTCAAACTCGTGACGACAAACATTTCGGTGAAGTCTCCGTTTAACGCCGAACAAAACGGCGTGGCCTTGCGAAATGTTTGACGTCACACCTGCAGCCGCTATGTTAATGCGTTCGAAAAAACGCCTATTTCAAAGCTTAAATACTTGCGTATCATTGAATTTTCAAGAACTTTAATTTTACTAATAGTAAAATTATGTTCTTATTTTCAATATTTGGTAAAAATTAAAAAAAAATTACCGGAGTAAACGACCCCATTGTTCACATGCTGATATAAACTGTAGCCAATCAAGACGTTGGTGATGTGAAAATACCTGTTATGACCAAACATGGAGTGGAACAAGTGACAAGTAAAGTGCAGCAAATCTACTGTCAGTCTCAGTCAGCAAGATTGTGAACAACGGATTCACAGTTACGTTCGCACCGGAAGGCAGTTACATTACCGATAGTGAGGGCGACCAGTTTGCCAGGTTGTTAGAATAAGGTGGAATTTACAAGTTGGAAACGCAGAAGAAACAGGCGTATTTAGCAACAATAAATCTGAGCGCAGAATTATGGTACAGGCGGCTAAGCCATTTAAATCACAAAAGTGCGGTCGATCTGAGCAAAAATCCAGAAACGGAGGTAAGTTTTGCAAATACAAAAATCTTACCATATGAACCTTGTATTCAGGACAAGCAACATAGAGAACCGTTCCTAAGAACTCAAATAAAAACAGAAGGGATCCGGATCTAATACATTCAGATGTATGCGGACCGATGGAAAATGTATCTATCGGTGGATCTAAGTATTTTCTTACGTTCATGGATAATTTCAGCAGAAAAACTTTCGTGATGAAGTCTTTCGTTGAATTCAAAACCCTCATCGAGAACCACACTGGACGAAGGATTAAGATACTCAAGACAGATAATGGCAGCGAATATCTAAGCAACCATAATATATGGATAAATACATGATGGTATTCGGGATAAGACATCAACTTACGATTAGATACACGCCCCAGCAGAATGGTGTGGCCAAAAAGGAACACAGGACCATTACAGAGGTAAGGTAAGTATGCCTTTCGATGCAGGTATACCGAAAAAGTATTGGGCTGAAGCAGTAGCTACTTCTGTTTAACTGGGAAATGGGTCACCGAATTCTAGTATCGGAGAAAAAATGCCAGAGGAACTATGGACGGAATCAACGCCAAGTTTAGCACACTTAAGAATATTTGAATGTGTTACGTATGCTCACGTGCCAAAGGAGTTACGTTAAAAGCTGGATCCAAAGGATGAAAAACATGTATTTATTGGCTACTGCGAGAATAAAGAAGGATACCGCCTCATGAATCCTGAATATAGAAGATCTTGAATCAGTAAAGGTAAATGAAATAAAAGAGACAGACGAAAAAGAAACAGTCTACAAAGCATACAAACATCGAACAAGATGTCAGAAATTACGAAAATGTAAACATTGAAAATGTCAGAATCGAGGAACCGAATACTCTACGCCGAACAACAAGAATACGAGAGCCAGTCAATAGAGACGACTAAGTTATATATTTAATCGTAGATAATGATTTTGCAGATCCAGAAACTGTTGCAGATGCTCTACATTCAGCAGATCGACACAAATGGGAAGAGGCCACTCGTCTCCAATGAAACCTGAATTCCAGCAAAACTGCCAGATGAAAAGAGACCACTTGATACAAAGTGGGTGTTTAAGATTAAACAAGATTCGACTGAAAAAATACAACGTTATAAATCGAGACTCGTAGTTCGAGGATGTGGACAAATCGAAGGCATCGACTACAGTCTACAGTGAAACATATTCTCCGGTAGTGCGCTACACATCCATACGATTTCTATGTGCATTAGCGGCATATTGGTCATCGTAGTCTATGTTGGCGATCTGCTGTTTTTGTCGAATGACAACAAAGAGAAGTTGTTACTGAAGAAGAAAATCTCAGAAATTTGTAAAATGAAGGACCTCGGCGAGGCAAAGCACCTTCTCGGCATGAAGATTTCGAGCAACCGTAAGGCAAAAATTAAGTAAATTAAATTAAATTAAATTAAGTAAAATAACTCCTATATATAAAAAAGGAGATAAGGAAGATGTTAATAATTTCAGACCAGTAGCTCAAACATCTATTTTCTCGAAAATCTTCGAATACTGTTTCCTAGTGAAATTAGAATGTTTTATTGAAAAACATCAAATACTAAATCGTAACCAGTTTGGTTTTAGGCCAAATTTATCTACGCTGGATGCAATTTATACCTTATATGATGATATTGTTAGACAATTAGAAGACAAACAAACTGTAGTTGGTATATTCTGTGATATATCCAAAGCCTTCGATTGTCTCGACCATGGAAGACTATTGGATAAATTAAACACATACGGGATACGGGGAATTCCTCTAAATTGGATCAAAAGCTTTCTATCGCATCGAGAGCATTTTGTGTCTGTAAAATTCAGAAACGATAACAATTATTATCATAACGTTAATTCAGATGTTCTAAAATCTGATATTGGAACGCCTCAGGGAACAGTACTCGCTCCAGTCCTATTTGTTATATATGTCAACGACCTAGCCCTCTGCACAGATGAGAGCACTAGTATCATCCAATATGCAGATGACACTTCAATGATCATATCGGGGAAGGATATAAAAGAAGTCGAACATAAATGTGAAGCTAATATGCTAGCACTCTCTCAATGGTGCATTAATAATAAACTTTTTCTTAATGCAGCCAAAACTACATTCTTACATTTTCACAATTACCAAAACATGAATGTTTTCAATACAAATATTTATGTTAATGGTCAATTACTACAAAAATCGCAAGAAACCTTATTTCTGGGTGCTAAATTCGATGAAAATTTAAATTTGCGGTCTCATTGCGAAAAAACAATTATCTCTGTTAACAAATCATGCTACTTACTACGTTATCTAAAAAAATATCTAAATATTACACAACTTCGTATAGCCTACTTTGCAGTTGTTGAGTCTTACTTACGATATGGGGTGCCTCATCTGGGGCTTCACAAGTATTTGTCGCACAAAAACGGGCCATCAGATGTATTGCTGGAGTTGGTCCTACTCATTCGTGTAAAGAGCTATTTTTCAGATTCAAAATACTCACTTTGCCATGCTTGTTTATATTAGAGTTGTGCAAGTTTATTTACAAAAATAAAAATAAATTTGATCTCAATAAAAATATACATGACTGTAATACTCGTCAAAAAAATCTGTATAGAATTCCATTTGCTAAACATAATTTAAAAATTAACTCACCACCTATTCTTGGCTTAAGGTTATTCAATGCTTTGCCGAATGACATAGCAAATTCTTCGACGTATAACACTTTTGTAAAAAATTTAAAAACTTATCTTTTAAATGAAACATTTTATTCACTAGATGAATTTTATGATGGCTCAGTGGTGCGGAACTCTTCTCAGCCCTGATACGATCGTAATTTCATTTTACATGAGCCTATCTTATATTGTTCAATGTACCTGTATTGTATTACATTTTATATATTATATATTTTGACGTATATATATATGTATTTATATCAATGGAAATAAATGATATTATTATTATTATTAAAGCACATTCTCGGCATGAAGATTTCGAGCAACCGTAAGTTAGGTAAAGTTTAGCTGGACCAGAGTACATACATTAAGAAGATTTTGCACAAATTCGGCATGGATGATTGCAATCCAGCTTCAACCCCATTTGATCCGAGTTGCAAGCTGAAGCGAATATTTTGTTGTATTTTTCTAAACGAACCAACATTTAAACCAATTAAATACTTTTGTAATTTTCAATTTTTGACATTTTCATATACCTACATAATTTTAAAATTTTTTAAAACTGTTTAGTTTCCTACAAAAAGGATCTAAATATATATTTGCTCCGCTTAGACAAATACAATAAAATATTCGATACTGCTCAATGTTTTCTAGTAAGCGAAATATATGTGTATAAAATTTCGAATTGAATTGTCATTTCATATTTTCATTCATTCATTAATAGCCAATAAGGTTCGAGTAATCTTCACGTGACCCAAAACTACTATCGATATTATATATATATATATATATATATATATATATATATATATATATATATATATATATATATATATATATATATATATATGTATTTTAACTTTTTTCATATTTTTTGTTTAAATGACCTGTAACTTCTGATCAAATGAAAATTAAGACTTCCGTTTTTTACCTTCCGCTTACCTGTAAAGGAAGGTATTGGAATCATGCAAAAAATCGGGTGGTGAATTTTTAGTGGATGAGCACGAATTAGGGTCCTTACAACTCATTTTTGATAGTTTCACGATGATGTCTGTGTGTATGTGTGTGTGTATGTGTGTGTGTGTGTGTGTGTGTGTGTGGTCAAGGGGTGTTAGTCGCATAACTCAAATACGAATTACCCGAAAATTTTAATATTTGGTATTTAACATTTGTATATAAATTGGAAGAGCTCCGTAGATTTTGGTGCAAATATCTTAATCGGAAGTGATATTTTTTGAAGATTGAAAAGGTTAATTGTCAAATTGTATATAAATTTGGAAAAATATAGTATTTATTTGTAATAAGAATAAGAGGAAAAGTTATTTCAACTTACGTTATAAAAAAATTGTCTTTATCTGGTAGCATTAAAGAACTGCAGTAAAATTTAAAAAATAAATTTATCAAATAAAACGTTGATATCTTGTAATCCATGATCGGTTGATTTTTGTTTCTGCGTAAAAAATATTGACAGGGAAGACGGGTGACAAGTTGGCATACTAGCGCTATATAAGTCATAAGTAAGATATTAAATGTAGTAATTGAACGGAGGATGGCTTCAACACAGCAGAGTTTTCCTGTGAATGAATCTTTTTATTCAGGTGATGCAAATTTCTGTGTTTGAATATTTTAGATTTTTATTTGTATATTTTAAATGGGCACCGGATTGTACGTATACATTTCTGTTTAAAGTCTAGATATGGCGGAAGGTTGTGTGATGGCCACGTCAGATTTTTTTATTGAATTTTGCGAACTATTCTCTATAAGATTGATTAATTTAATTTTTTTTTGAGGACCTTGGTTAAATCAGAATTTTAAGATTTTCTTCAAGAGAAAATATAGAAATTTTAGCTTTTTAAATATTTTTTGTGTTTAATGACTTGTAATTTCTGAAAGAATAAAAATTTTGACTTCCGGTTTGTTTTATTAAATTCTAGGGGAAATTTTCTATAAGATAGATTTTTTATAAATTTTTTTGAATGCCTTAGTTAAGCCAAAATTTTAATCTTTTCTTCAAGAGAAAATTTAGAAATTTTCAAATTTTTCATACTTATTGTGTTTGATGAACTGTAACTTCTGAACGGATTAATATATCGACTTCCGGTTTTCTGCATTAAATTCTACGAACATTTTTCTATTAGGTACAATATTCTGATAACTGACGAGGGCTTTAGTTTTACCAGTATTATTAATTATTTTCAAGATAAATAAAAAAAAACTGAAATTTTTTGAGAGGTGAGGGCCCATGTACCTATAATATAAGTAGGTACTAACTTTATGCTTCTATCACAAAATAAATTTGACGTTTTTTGGAGTAAAAATTTCGCTAAATTTGAAAATCTATACAATAACGTAGAAATGTGCATACTTTAGTATAAAGTTTTATTTAAATTTATTGGATTATTTTTAAACAAGTTACTCAACTTTACATCCGAGTGACTATACTTATTACTCCGATAGTATGTAGTTTAATGCGCATTTGAATGTAGTTTATAAACCTATAATATAAATGTAATTGACTTAAAAATACAATTTTTTTGAGGACACGCCCGGTATACATCCGAGTGACTATACTTATTACTCCGATAGTAAATAATGAATTTTTATAACTGCTTGTTTAGCCGGAAGTGACATCAACTTCCTTATTTTAAATGGAACATCCTGTATTTTTTTAAAGATTTTTATTCTACATAAAATTCTGAATACAACCATTAGTCCAGTCAGTGGAGATTAAAAAAGGTCGTTGCCTTACAAAAGGTGGGGTAGTAATGATTTTTTAATATGTTGTTTGAGTAGTGACTCTGATGAAAAATACAAGTTTTCGACCTTGGAGAGGGTAAGCGCGAGTCGCCATCTTGAATGGAAGGTACAAAAAACACATTTTGACAGAATAACTCGGTAAACGGTTCGTTTTTTGTAAGTTTAACAGGGAAAGAGATACAGTCGAGGAAAGATGAAATTTAGCGAAATTTTTACTCCAAAAAACGTCAAATTTATTTTGTGATAGAAGCATAAAGTTAGTACCTACTTATATTATAGGTACATGGGCCCTCACCTCTCAAAAAATTTCAGTTTTTTTTTTATTTATCTTGAAAATAGTTAATAATACTGGTAAAACTAAAGCCCTCGTCAGTTATCAGAATATTGTACCTAATAGAAAAATGTTCGTAGAATTTAATGCAGAAAACCGGAAGTCGATATATTAATCCGTTCAGAAGTTACAGTTCATCAAACACAATAAGTATGAAAAATTTGAAAATTTCTAAATTTTCTCTTGAAGAAAAGATTAAAATTTTGGCTTAACTAAGGCATTCAAAAAAATTTATAAAAAATCTATCTTATAGAAAATTTTCCCTAGAATTTAATAAAACAAACCGGAAGTCAAAATTTGAAGAAAATCTTAAAATTCTGATTTAACCAAGGTCCTCAAAAAAAAAATTAAATTAATCAATCTTATAGAGAATAGTTCGCAAAATTCAATAAAAAAATCCGATGTGGCCAACACATGACCTCTCGCCATATACTCTACTATTTTACTAAGTGTGTATGAAGGTACTTACTCACAAATATACCATTGTAGAAGGGCATTCGGAAACTGTAGTTTTTATAATATTATTAAAGTTTATTATGACCTTATAAATAATAAATTACATTTCATATTCTCCATTTCAATTTACCAAAAAGTCAAAAATTCATATGACATTAACACTCAAATATTTTATTTTTTGTTTTCATAGGTAGGCAGATAAATCAAAATTGTAACAAATTTGTAGAATTTTTAACTTCTTGTAATTGGAAAATGGTGCTAGGTAGAAACACCGTTTTGAATACATATTGTAGACAGTAACATTTAGTATACAATGTTATTAAAAAAATTCCTATTAATTCATAAATTTTGAGGATATTACAGAAAAACTCTTCAGATCTTCAAGAAACTACCACTTCCGGTTGCACGATCAACACCAAAATCTAATCAGATCTAATCTAGGGTGTCAGAATATTATATACAAAATTTCAAATTTTTTTATTCAGTGGTATTTGAGTAATCGTACCTCTAACATCCATCTTGACACACACACACACACACACACACACACAGACATCATCGCGAAATTATCAAAATCGTGTTCTAGGGACCTCAAAACGTGCTTATCATGGGCGTCGCCAGGGGGGGGGCAAGGGGGGCGCTTGCCCTCCCCCTAGATAATGATACAGAAACTCAAATTTCATACCTATATGACAAAAAAGACCAAACACTTGGAATTTTTTTTAGAAATTTCAATGTACGAAATACGCGAATCTTTTCAAGAATAATGCTCCTTTCCTCAAAAATCGAAATGAAGCAGCAATGGGCAACCTGGGTTCGCACGGCGATCTTTGGAGATTCTACGGAGAGTCAAACTCCCGGCAAAGTCATGGCAAAAAAGAAGTTTTTTTCTTTCTTGTGATAATTGCGTGGTTTTGAAGCAATCAATAAATTATAAATTCTTCTTTTCCAAGACTCATTGATAATTTAACAAATAATTCTCACTAGAAAGAAAGAAAAAAAAATTTGTTATTTATATTTTCGTGAAATTTTATTGATTCACCATAGCAACAATTACTTTTACTGCCTAGGCATTAAAAATAATATATACCACAGGACTAAAGTACCGTCAACTGGGGTGACTTCGGACACTTTTTTGATATTTTTTGCAATAACTTTGTTAATTTGTAAAATAAATTTGATTTTTTTGATAAGATGTTGCAACTGATGTCTTAGCATGATTTTCCAATATAGACCATATTTTTAATGTTTTAATTATAGTACTTTTTTATATTTTTCTGCTGTCCGAATTCACCTCTCGATGTGGGGTGAATTCGGACAGCTATTAAAAACCCATAGTAAACCGAACAGGTACCTATAAAAAAGTAACTTCGGACACAAAATTGTCAAAAAAATATGTATTTATGTATTATAATTTTTTAAATAATTTTAAACGCATTTATAGCTTGTAAATAAATGTATTTCTCAATTTATCGCTTAGCGTACTCTTTGATATAGAATATCGCTCCGAGGCTTGCCGTAGTGACTTTTTTTAAGCTGTACTGCTTTTATAGCAGCATCTAAATATTTTTGGGTATAATTTGAGTAAGATTTACAGCCCAACCGTTTTTTATATTTTCGGTTTATGTTAAAAACCCTAGTTAACATCTACACAATAAGAAGTTTAACGTGTTATCAAAATGGCCACATTAATACACATATTTGAAATATTTTTTTATAATTAGAATACTTAGAATTTTATGTTAACATGTGTCAGAAGATAACAGTCATTGTATTAGCTACATGTAGAAACAAAGATAAATAAATAAATAAATAAATAATAAATAAATCATAAAATATCCTTAGATCAAAATACGCGGAAAGAACAAAACTCGCCCCAGTTGACGGTATCTTTAATCCATCAGGTGATTATTTCCCTCACCTTCGGCTCGTGAAATAAACTTCACCTTCAGGATTAAATCTTGCACTTTAGTCCTATAATACACTGGCGGAAAAAAAATTAACCACTTTGAAATTCGTGAAATTTCGAACATTTTCAAACCGCCATAACTCGGCGTATTTTCGATTTAGATGAATCTTTGTGGGCGAAAAACTTTGAAGTGTCTACTTTAAAGTCATGCCTGCGAATTTTAGCGCAACCCCTTCCGCCCCCCGCCAGCACCCCGGTGAAAAATAATAAATTCTAATTTTAAATATGTCCAAGTTTGACGATGTGTATGGAGTTTAAAATTTTTTTTGACTTGATTTTATGGTTTTTTTACTCATAAGTCGGAAGTTTTTTAACGAATTTCACGTCTACCTATAGGTTTTTGATTGACTGTGGCGTAACTCCCAAAGAATGAACCATACAAGGTTAGAAATTTCAAATAAATAATTAATTTATATATTTATTTCATGGTAGATCTAAAATAAATCATAAAAGTAACTCAATGTGTAAGTGAAATGCCATTATTCATAATAATAAATAAAAATTTTGTCCAGTAACAAAACAGTTTGATGTTATACTAGCATTGATTGTTGTGTTGGCAGATGGAAACTAAATAATAGGCTGCAAAGTTATTTCCAATGAGTAAGAAACAAGAAAATTAAAATGAATTAACATTTTATAGCTATAAAACAGCGTTAACATCAACTTTAAATTGATACTTTGACATTTTGTGACAGTTTCTTTCTGAGTATAGTACCGAAACCATGCCGCGCACCACCCCTTATTTTCTATTCTCTTTGTACCACACCACGTGCTCTTCCACCAATGAATAGTTTACAACTTTTAAAACCATATTGACAACACTGTTCACAGAATAGGTTTCCGAAATAGTTCAATATTTTCTCGTTAGATGGCTATTGATGCCATCTTTAGGTGAAAGTTCGTAACTACTCAAAGTTCTGTGCTGCCATCTTCGAACAAAAGTGATCAAACACATAACAAAAAATACAATTACATTATTTCTCTATAACCTTTATACTCACTGGTTGCAGCGAGCTTTGATATGCTTTTCTTGCTAAATTTATTATTTCTTATTAAATATAGGTATAGAGATTTGCAAGAAACTGTATTGAAGGTTTATTCTGAATCTTTAATGTATGTACTGGATATCAGAAATTTAGGGATTAAACCACCTCCCCCCAGCGAACTAATATATTTATATATTTTTTTGCCTACGTACTTATCTAAATGCTAAAATAAAACATTTATTTCATTATTTTTTTAAAATGTATTATTTATTTTAATTTTTTGTACTTGATAGAGGGTAAATTAAGATGTAATTTCAAATGTATGTATAACTTAACTTTTAATGAAGCAGCCTTTGACCTTGAACTCAAAAAAATTTTCGCCTGCGACGCTTTTTTTCTTTCTCCCTGCCAAATTATTTTTTTATAGGCTCACATTATTGGTCCAAAAAATATTTTGCCCCCCCCTAGGAAATATCCTAACGACGCCCATGGTGCTTATCCATTGAAAACTCACTATCGAAATTTTAGCATGATTACAATACCTCTCTTACAGATATGAGTGGCGAGAGGTAAAAAATGGAAGTCTTAATTTTCATTTGTTCAGAAGTTACAGGTCATTTAAACAAAAAATATGAAAAAAGTTAAAATTTCTCAATTTTGTCTCGAAGAACCTTTTAAAATTTTACGTTAACTAAGGCCTTCCAAAAAAATTAAAGTAATCGTCTTAGAGAATTGTTGGTAGAATTTTATAAAAGAACCAGAAGTCAATATTTTTATTCGTTCAGAAGTTATTGGTCATTAAACACAAAAAATACGAAATAAGCTAAAATTACTTAATTTTCTCTTTCTCTACATCTTTCCTCGACTGTATCTCAGTCCCTGTTAAACTTACAAGAAAAGTTTAAATACAAAAAAGTTTCGAAATTTTACCCTTTACCACTATATTTGAACAGTTTTTTCATATAACGAATCGTTACCGAGTTATTCTGTGAAAACGTGTTTTTTGCACCTTTCATTCAAGATGACGGTTCGCGCTTATCCTCCTCAAGGTCGAAAACTTGTATTTTTCATCAGAGTCATTACTCAAACAACATAATAAAAAATCATTACTACCCCACCTTTTGTAAGGCAAAATTCTCCACTGACCGGGCTACATGTATAATAAGCTACTTTTTCGTTGTAGATTTCTAAGTAAAATAATAATAAAAATATTACAGAAACAAATCGAATAATTCCTAGTTAGCTATGAAATAAATGATAAAAAACAGATTTTATGACAGTAAAAATGTCAGTATATTAACAAAAATAAATAATAGGGTAGTACGAGTCTCTCGGGATACGGTGTGGCTAGAACCGTGACTCCAAGAGGAGTGTGCACTCAATGTTATAAAACTCGCATAGCAATGACGTCATATTTTTCGTTACTGCCCTTTCCGCAAGAGGTCTCAAAATACGGCGGTTTTTTACTTTTAAATTTCAAATCATTTTTCAAATTTAAATAAGACAACAAACATACGAAATTACATAGTATTACAAATAATATGTATTTATAAATATTTTTACAAATAGTTTTCAAATAAAACAATAAATATTTACATTTGTGGAAGTATAATAATGTATAGAATAAATATTATTCTGCTATTAATAATCTTATATACTAAAAGGCTTGAGATCATTTTCAGCAGCTTAGCAACCGTTTTTCGACTCGCCTACTGCCTAAACGGGTGAACCGATTTTTATAAACTTTTTTTTATTTGATAAAGGTTCATGTGAAGTAGTGCCTTTTGGGTATATGAATATTGTAGATGGCGTGGTAGTCGCAGGGGAGTTGAAAAACAGTGATTTTTTTGACTCCTTGGATACGGGCATTATACTTTATTCGATTGTTTTTTTCATTTGACATATAGGTAGTGGATGAATTTGACTATATTTCTATGCATGTTTCAACCCAATATTGGGTATATTAAGAAAGTTATTAAGAAAAAACTGCAAAATGCACGGAACGCAAATGGGAGCATGCCATGGAAGTTTTGTTTTCTTTTTGATAAAAATGATTTTGTTGTCTACTGTCAGATTTGACGTTTCCAATTTGAAATTTTATTTGGATATCTTTTTCATATTTGGTAAGGTAAGAGTGTTTTGAAATTTTTATTGAGTATTTAAAGATGGAGCACGTATTATGTTTACATGCTTTTGTAGAAATTTGTAATATATTTTTTGAAAATTTTTATTCAATTTTACAATGCACTGTGAAGTTGAATCATATTGTGATTTATTACTGTAGTATTTATAGTAATATATTTTGACCCAAGTGTAAATGTTTAATTAAAATTAGGTATCTATATCCAATATCCATGGATAATAGGTACTATTTCTCAGTATTTTACTGAAAGTTTTAAATGTCAAATTAATATACAAATTTAACAAACGTGCTAAAAATGGTGTCCGATAATCGGGATTTTTATCTATTGTACTTGAGTTTGGGTTGAATAATTTGTCCTGCCCAAGTCGCCCCACTGGGATCTTTATCCTAGATACGCACACTAACTAACAACTGGACAAGCACGGGACACGACGTGGACTAGAGATGATCTAGATTGTTATTGCACTTGTATCAAGTATCAAATCTGTTTTTACAAAAATATGTATGGTAATTAGTACCAAGGGGTACAAAATATGGCTTCTATGATCGGCATATGTTTTTCAATAAAAACTTATCATAAATCATGATTGGTATCAAACTTCTCGTCTAATGTTGCCCAAAATGATGACTGTTTAATAAGTAAAAATTGCAGTCGGTGAGCGGCATTTGTTTTTCTGAATATTTTTTAAATTATATCGCGATTGATATCAAATTTAAGGTCTTAATAAGGACAAAAAATCTACAGTATGCATTAAAATGATTTTTGACAATTTGGCTTTTGTTTTTAGTCGGACAAAAACCATTTTTTTTAGTTTTCACAAAATTTTGTTATTTTCTTTTTAAAACACTACTATGACTACCTACTTGGTATATTCCAATAATCATATCAAAAGACGTCAGAAAATTTAGTACTTATATTACAGTTAAAATTATAAACATTTTATATTAGCATTTTCCGGTTTTATAGTTTCCTCGGAATTTATCACAAATCCATCGAGTTTGATATATTTTTAAAACTAAAGGGCTAGATGATAACTACTTTATAAAATTGTTTAAAATGGGGATCGAACATCGACATTGTCCCACATTCAGGATCCGCGGAGCTTAAGCCCGCGAAGCGGGCGAATCCCCCTTGTCGCGCGCAGCAGTAGAGTCTGAATGTTAAAATCGTTATAATTAAAGCACGAAGTGCCAAATTGTCCCACATTCAGGGTCCGCGGAGCTTAAGCCCGCAAAGCGGGCGAATTTCCTTTGTCGCGCGCAGCGGTAGTCTGAATGTTAAAATTGTTATAATTGAGGCACGAAGTGCCAAATTGTCCCACATTCAGGGTCCGCGGAGCTTAAGCCCGCGAAGCGGGCGAATCCCCCTTGTCGCGCACAGCGGTAAAGTCTGAATGTTAAAATCGTTATAATTGAGGCACGAAGTGCCAAATTGTCCTACATTCAGGGTCCGCGGAGCTTAAGCCCGCGAAGCGGGCGAATCCCCCTTATCGCGCACAGCGGTAGAGTCTGAATGTTAAAATCGTTATAATTGAGGCACGAAGTGCCAAATTGTCCCACATTCAGGGTCCGCGGAGCACGGAGCTTAAGCTCGCAAAGCGGGCGAATTTCCTTTGTCGCGCGCAGCGGTACAGTCTGAATGTTAAAATCGTTATAATTGAGGCACGAAGTGCCAAATTGTCCCACATTCAGGGTCCGCGGAGCTTAAGCCCGCGAAGCGGGCGAATCCCCCTTGTCGCGCACAGCGGTAAAGTCTGAATGTTAAAATCGTTATAATTGAGGCACGAAGTGCCAAATTGTCCTACATTCAGGGTCCGCGGAGCTTAAGCCCGCGAAGCGGGCGAATCCCCCTTATCGCGCACAGCGGTAGAGTCTGAATGTTAAAATCGTTATAATTGAGGCACGAAGTGCCAAATTGTCCCACATTCAGGGTCCGCGGAGCACGGAGCTTAAGCTCGCAAAGCGGGCGAATTTCCTTTGTCGCGCGCAGCGGTACAGTCTGAATGTTAAAATCGTTATAACTGAGGCACGAAGTGCCAAATTGTCCCACATTCAGGATCCGCGGAGCTTAAGCCCGCGAAGCGGGCGAATCCCCCTTGTCGCGCACAGCGGTAGAGTCTGAATGTTAAAATCGTTATAATTGATGCACGAAGTGCCAAATTGTCCCATATTCAGGGTCCGCGGATCTTAAGCCCGCGAAGCGGGCGAATCCCCCTTGTCGCGCGCAGCAGTAAAGTCTGAATGTTAAAATCGTTATAATTGAGGTACGAAGTGCCAAATTGTCCCACATTCAGGGTCCGCGGAGCTTAAGCCCGCGAAGCGGGCGAATCCCCTTTGTCGCGCGCAGCGGTAGAGTCTGAATGTTTTAATCGTTATAATTGAGACACGAAGTGCCAAATTGTCCCAAATTCAGGGTCCGCGGAGCTTAAGCCCGCGAAACGGGCGAATCCCCCTTGTCGCGCGCAGCGGTAGAGTCTAAATGTTAAAATCGTTATAGGTAATTGAGGCACGAAGTGCCAAATTGTCCCACATTCAGGATCCGCGGAGCTTAAGCCCGCGAAGCGGGCGAATCCCCCTTGTCGCGCACAGCGGTAGAGTCTGAATGTTAAAATCGTTATAATTGATGCACGAAGTGCCAAATTGTCCCATATTCAGGGTCCGCGGATCTTAAGCCCGCGAAGCGGGCGAATCCCCCTTGTCGCGCGCAGCAGTAAAGTCTGAATGTTAAAATCGTTATAATTGAGGTACGAAGTGCCAAATTGTCCCACATTCAGGGTCCGCGGAGCTTAAGCCCGCGAAGCGGGCGAATCCCCTTTGTCGCGCGCAGCGGTAGAGTCTGAATGTTTTAATCGTTATAATTGAGACACGAAGTGCCAAATTGTCCCACATTCAGGGTCCGCGGAGCTTAAGCCCGCGAAACGGGCGAATCCCCCTTGTCGCGCGCAGCGGTAGAGTCTAAATGTTAAAATCGTTATAGGTAATTGAGGCACGAAGTGCCAAATTGTCCCACATTCAGGGTCCGCGAAGCTTAAGCCCGCGAAGCGGGCGAATCCCTCTTGTCGCGCGCAGCGGTAGAGTTTGAATGTTAAAATCGTTATAATTGAGGCACGAAGTACCGAACTGTCCCACATTCAGAGATCGCGGAGATTGAGCCCGCGGAGCGGGCGAATCCCCCTTGTCGCGCGGTAGCGCGACCTAGCCGAAGGCCCGCGTAGCGGGGCCTGACGCTAGTAATATACTATTTCTTTTTGAAATATATAAAATTTTGGCATTTTTGAAACTCTAAAAAATTAAAGATCATGATCAAGAAATTATTTCGTTTACAGAGTTGAGTTTTGTTTTTGTTCATTATATTTACATGTAGAAAATAGAAAACATTTATGCATATATAATACATTTTTCCAATGTACTGTGAGAACAAAGATTTAAATAATTTTTTAAATTATTTATTTTATTTTTTAACCTGGTTGCGGGCTCTCAGGACGACTATTGCTACGTGCAGGTGGCTGGCGTTCTTCTTCCATTCCCCTTCGTGATGAAGATGTTTCTGTATTTAAATAAATTGTGTGTCAATAAAATGTAATAAACAAAAAAGTTATAGATACCTGTAATGCCCTGGATATCAGTTTCCACGGTGCACTTGGTCCGAATCAAGTTCGCCAGTTCGATTTCTAATAAAAAATTATAAAATAAATTGCAAATACAATGTATTTTGCTAACTTTTTAAATAAATTTACCTTTCGAATAAAAAATAGTTGGCATAGGTACATGTTTTTTCATCCGAGGGTGGCAGGGGGTGGATCGGGTTTGGTGGCAGATTAACTTACAGGGCCGAATAGAGAAACCTTCAACGTTCTCGGAAATCCAAAATTTATTGATTTTCGTGCAAAATTCGCCAAGTTATGGCCAAAAACCTCAAAAAGGCACTTTTTGTCAAAAATTCATAACTTCGCGTCAAATCATTGTAGGTACTTGAAATTTTGCGGACCTTGAAGGAAAAAGTCTGATCTTTATTACCCTGTGGCCAATAAGGTCCACGATTTTTTTAGCACTGCGTATGAGTTGCCAAAGATGGACCTTTTTGGACATCAGGCACAGTTGTTTTTCTTAGGGGGTGGGAGGTGGTGGAGTGGATTTTTTGTCACATTGGCTATCATCACATTAAAGATAAGACTTCAACTTTTTCAGAACTCGAAGATCCATCCAATTTCGTCGAAATGCAGCCGAGATATCGCACTTTGAAATTTTGTCATTTTTGGTGCATTTTCAAGTGGTGCGTTTTTATTTTCCTCGAGTGTGGCGTATAGGGATTTCAATGTTATTTTTTAAATATTGCTGTGTAAATACAAAAGATGTTCAACCATTTATTCGTTTTATATCCTTACATAATAAAAATATTGAGAAAAATTCAATTGAAATTTAAATAATTTTTAACTTTTAATATTAATGTGCAGTATACATGGTTGAATTCAGAAAAAAATACTCTTATCGAATAGGCCAAAAAATATGTATATTCGCATTTGAAAAATATAACTTTGTGTTTTAACTTGAGAACCACTGGTTTTAAAAATTATTTTATTCTTTAATCAGATGTCCCCCTTGGTCTCCTATAACTTTGCTATTTAACATTTTTTTGTAACTATAATAATAAAGAAAATATAGGCGTTGGTTGGTTTCGCTGTTTCATCCTGTATATACTGGGTGTCTCTGTACTTCGGGAAAAAAATTAAAGGGTATATACTGTAAGACGTACTGATCATGGAACAAAAAGAATTTTTTTTAAATTCGCAAAATTAAGGGTGATTTACTTGAAATGAACATTTTTAGAACCACTGAAACAGCGTACTTTATTAAAAGAAACATAATTTTTAATTACACAACATCAGACATTTATTTGGCGTTGTGTAAACAATTACTACTTGTATTATTAGTAGATTTAAATAAAATCATTAAAAATAACTATCAACCAGTGGCTAACAAAATGTTTCCTTTAAATACCATGCAAATTATTTTGCGAATTTAAAAAAAATTCTTTTTGTTCCATGATCAGTACGTCTTATAGTATATACCCTTTAATTTTTTTCCCGAAGTACAGAGGGATATATATATATATATATATATATACAGGATATAAGGTAGTGGTACCATTTATTGACACCTTAAGGACTTACCTATACTTCACTGCTACATAATGCGTTATTCAGTTGTCTAATATTACAAAGTTAAGGTATCATTGGATTCCTAAATATCTTTTCTATCATAAAAAAATGTGGTGCAGTTGAATTAATTTTGAAATAAATTACAAATAAATTATTTTCAAGTTTATAGCAAGTTGCTGCAATTATTGACACTTTAAAAATGAAGGTGGCCCAAATATTGACACTTTGTTGAACCAGTTAATGACTCAAAAGGAAAAAGAGCAGTCTTGGAGATTTCACACATGAAAAAGAATGTTATTGAGTTTCAAAAGAATAAGTATTCGTATAAAAATTACAAAATTATACTTAACAGAAAATATATAGGTTACCTACATAAAATATTATGTTTAACAATTTCTTCAACGTAATATATACTTCTTTTATTAATTAGTTTAGGTTCGGTTTAGGTTCTTTAATCATTTTGATGATATCATCTTTATCGTACCATAATACATCATCGATTCGCGGCCATTTCCAATATAATACACCGCTTTGTGCCATTGTTTTAATTTCATATTCTAGCTCATTCTCATCATTTCGAATGTTTTTCACCAAACCTAGAAAATACTTGTCGTCATATGTCACTATTACGTACATATACACCCTTTTGTAAAACATCTAAATCTATATCGGATCCATTAGACGAATTTGATAATAACTCTTCTACACTACTACTTAATTTATATATTTTTTGTCTTTCTCGGCAGCTTTTTCTTCGCGCTTTTTCTTTCTCGATCATAGTTACTTTTCCTTCTCTTCTTTTTTTTGTAATACTTTTGCCACTATTTTGAAGTAGCATCTGCCGGAACTTTTCTTTTTTCCTTTTCGTAATAGCTTTTTTTTGAGTAGTAGGCCAAAATAGCGAGTTTTTAAATGGCGTAGGTATTTTTTCTTTGTTCTTCTTACGTATAGTAGCATTCTCTTCTTTGTCTGATATTATACATTAGTTATTGACACTTAACTGTTGCTATTATTTACTCAAGAAAACACATTAATTTAATTCTTTTGTGGATGAGAAAATGGGGTGTCAATAACTGATACACTTTTAAATTGATTATCGTACTACTAGATTAAGTTAAAAAAATACGGCATATATAGCTCTGGAAAATAATACAGAACGAAACATAATTCCATGTTTTGCACCAGTTATTGACACCGATGTCAATAATTACAACAAACTACATATTTGTGTGAATCAGTTATTGACACCTTCATATTTCATATAAAACTGTTATAATTAAAGATTTTTAAATGTCTATAGGTCAATTAAGCAATGGATACCCTACCTGTATCAAAAAACACACAAATTTCTATTTGAAATGGTTGATCTTTTAAACTGTCCGCAAGTCTCTTTCTAACGCTCCCGCTTAACAAATTTCTGCAAACATGCCACTAGCGGTATACGCCGAACTTTATCATTATATTACAAAAATGTTATTCGTATTACCAGCTAAGTATTTTCGTATTCGTATAGCATAAACTCTATAGATGGAAATAGAAATGATACTTACTAATACATTTTGTACATATTCTTATTTATTACATTTTACGGGGAAAAGTGTCAATAATTGGGTCAGTGTCAATAAATGGTACCACTACCTTATATCCCTCTCTCTCGACAATCTTTGAGTCAAGTTCTATAATGAAATTGTATAGGGCATTACGGGCATTACCCTCTAGTTAATATTTGGTCTTAGGTCAAAGCTATAACGATATATTTTTGTACAAGCTTTACTCGTATAAATATTGCACTTGACACACGTTTGACATAATAAAATAACTGACGTAACTGACTAAGCTTGTCCTAACCTTTATAAATACCAAGTTTCATTATTTTATCTTTCCTCATTCATGAGTTATTGAACATACGAATGAAGATACATATATCCATCCATTCTACCCACACACACACACACACACACACATACAGATATCATTGATAATATGGTCAAAACGGATTCAGATTCAGAGGACCTCAAAACATGTATTTCCGCGAAAATCCCGGTATCGAATTTTTTCATACCTAGATTATTTATACTTGTATAAGAAATTAAAAGCATGCTACAATATAGTTATTTGTTTCATTAATACAAAAAATGCATGATTTTGGGACGAGTAAGACGGATGCCGGACGACGCGCAGCGGAGTTCGGCGATCTTACGAGTCCCAAAATAGCATTTTTTGTATGAATGAAACATAATATTTTTTCGCTAGCCGCTTGTAGATGTAATTTCATTTAAATTGATATATCCTCATATTACGCAACAATTAAAATGTAAACATACTAACCATGACAACAACAATGTTTTTTTGTATTAGGACGCATAGAAATCTATTTGTACTACTATTTCTACTTTTTGTACAATTGCTATGGTGATCATAAACAATCCCCCAAATGACCTCCTTTTTTTACAAAAAAAAACAATGACTCTTGCATCAAATACGTCCGGTTGACGAAAACATAATTTTGTGACTTTAGTTTTGAAATCTATGATCTCATATTTTACAATGATACTTAAAAGGTTGGTGTACACGGCTATAGAATGAAATTTACAAAACACCTTCCGGTATTTTATTTTGTTAGGTACATAATTTCTAAAAATTACTAAATAGGCAAGTTTTACATAGTTATTTATAGTAAGTATCTAATGTATCGATATTTCAAAAGAAAATTTTATTTTTTGTGTATAAATAAACGTATAAAATGGATTATTAAAGGATAAAAAAAATCTGCTGTGTCCACCACAGTACTTCCCCGACTATAAGTTTTAATTACTTACTTTCGTTACGCCGTTAATTTTATGCTTTATTCAGCAAAATTTAAATAAATTTATCTTTTTTTCCCAAACTATTTAAGTTGATGCCAACTTCGGCATAATTTAAATAACATGTAAAAAAATCTGATACCTACTTATTCACTAAAAACTCACACTCGAAAATTTTAACCCGTCACAATACCTTATACCCTTATAGAATATATAATGCGAGAAGTAAAAACAACTGTCCATTGTTTAAATGTTGTTATTGATTCTTCGGTTAATTTTTTTTCCCAGAAAACTTTAATTTAATAATACAATTGAACAAATTTGAATAATTTTTTGAGAAACAATAATTGATTATCGCATAAATGTCATTTTTTACATTTTTGCTAAACTTATCTTCCAGAGAGCTTTAATTTGACACCAAACTATAATTTGGATAACGTAATAAAAAAATTGACGATCAGTTAAATGTAATTTTTATTTTTCTACTAGAATTATTTTTCCCGAGAGCTTTAATCACACACGATAGTATTTTAATAAAAATAAAATAAGTTATGTTTATAAAGTTGGTACCACTGGTTGAATAAAAAAATTTGAATAATTTTTTTAGAAACAATTGAAAATCGCATTAATGTCATATTTTACATTTTTACAAAACTTATCTCCCCGAGCGATTTAAATTGACACCAAACTCGGTATAATTTGAATAATTTATAAAAAAAAAAAAATACAATTGACGATCATTTAAAGTTATTTTTGTTTTCTACTAGAATTATTTTCCCAAGACCTTTAATTTGATACCACACACGATAGTTTTTGATAAAAATAAAAAAGTTTTGTTTATAAAGTTGGTACCACTGATTGAATAAAGCTCATTAACGAACTTGAAGTCAGAATTTGGGTCAAGATCTTAAATATAAAATTTCAGTCCAAAATTCCAACGCGTTTTTAAGTTATGCAACATCCAGACAGACCGACAGACCGACTTTTTTTAAAATTATGTTTTTTGTGTTCAGTAGGGTCTAAAACGTGAAGATTCACCAAAATCTCGAACTGTCAAAAAATCACGATTACAATACTTCCCTCTATTACATAGGTCGGGGAAGTAATAGCTCCAAGTTTTGCTAATAGTTGCCACAGCAATTTATAATTTGCATTTATCGATTCACTAATGATTCATGATCTTCATGTTTTTCAGTTTGAAATTTCTAATAATACAGCCCGAAACGTTGAAATTGTAAAGCTTTGGGATTCACACAAGTGCTGCGTCTTAATAGAAAATAGTGTTATTTGTTTTTAAATAAAATATTACAAAATGCAAAAAAATGTTTTAATAGGTAGTTATTTATGTATTAAGGGCACAATCAAAAGATTATAACACAAGGGAATATTTAAAGTGCGACGCGCAGCAGAGAGCTTTAATTTTCACGAGAGCTATACCTAATCTTAATTATGCCCGTGGTACATACAACGTTTTATTTTATTTTAATTCTCGAAATTTAAGAATTCAAGAGGCATTCGTTATCGTTGTCTGGCGGTGTTTAGGTATGCTGTGGTTCTATATATAGAAACATACATTGTTGATGTAAATAAAAAAATTGTTTGTAAACAAATTTTTTTATTTGTCAAATGAAAATGGTACGTGGGGTAAGTGCCTGTGCCGATTATTCCAAAGAATTATTAGATGAATTTGAGGTTGCACAATAAAAATTGGCTCCATATAAATTATAGGAGTTATACTAGAAAGAATATGAAAAATTTGCGAGTGGCGGCGTTCAAAAAATGTCAGTAGCATTAAGCCTGATTTATAAACTTGATGTTGACATTGCAGTTTGCCGTTGACGTTTAAAGTTAAATGTTAGAGAAACATATGCTTCGTTTATAAAATTCGAACAGTAGCGTCAACGGAGTTTATAAACGAGGCATATGTTTTTCTCATATTTAACTTTGAACGTCAATGTCAACGGCGAACTGCACCCACAACGTCAAGTTTATATTTTAGGCTTTAATTATTGTGTACTTATGTCAAATATGGCAAAGAAATGTACAGTTATACCTACTTTAAATTAATAATTCGTTTTGTTTAGTCAAATATGTCAAGCCGTGATCTCTTTGGTGTATCTACTCGAAGCTACAGAAGATGATTAAGAATAAACAAGATGTTGATATGTCGAAGTTTCTTATGATTAGGTACTCTACTCTACTCTACCGAGTTTATAAGGATCAATTATGTGGGTATCGAATCACTTGTACTACAACGAAGTTGAAAGATCTACCAGTTATGGAGTTGGTACATGTGGCAGTTGCATTACAATATCTATTTTGTAACTAACTACTTTTTCACAGTTTATAAAATGTACCGTATTTCAATTTATTATTTCAATAAATATTCTAAAATTTTCAATTTTTTGACTAGTTGTTGCTTGGCAACTTTATACGCCCTACGGCGATAAAAGCCTAATTGCGCCCGTATTTTAGTGCTATAAAACAAGTTTATGATTTCAAAATAAAATAAAAGTATAAATGGAATAAATACGTCTGCATTTATAAATACAATCGTTAAATGGTTATTAAATTTAAAGACTGTATTTATAAATACAATTCATTTTGGGTTCTGCATAATATAGTATCTCTTCATTCACGAAACGGTTTAATGCTATGGAGTGTTCGTTAATCTGTTTCGTGAATTTCTGAGTGTAATATGAATTGAATAAGATTTTATTTTACATCTATACTGAACTACAGAATACAGAAATGTTGCAATATTTAGTAACAACATTCAAACAACAGCTTTAACGTAATTTGAAAGTCTTAGGCCATGTCACTTTCAAAATAGAAGCGTGCTAAAAATAACACAAAATTAAGATGAATTTCAACAGTATACACAGTAGAAAATTGTCAATTTTACTTATTTTATAAACAATCATTCAAAAATTCTACAAATAAACACCAAACAATATTAATTTTAATTAATAAATTATTTTTAAATTGTTGTAATTAATAATGTTTACATAGATATATAATTGTGTGAAAAAGAAATCATTTTTAACAAATATTAAAAACCAAAGAACAAAATCTGTTAAAAAATTATTTTTTTAATGCACACGCTCCTATTATAGTGTATTAATGTTTTATACATGAAAATATATGCCCAATATATGTGTAAATTTATGAAAAGAATTGTTTCACACAATATTTTTGTACATCGTTTTAAATAAAGTCTTAACCAATAACTAATACAGCATGTGTCAAAGTATAAATTTAAAAATGTAGCAATTAATACAACTATTTTGACACATACTGTATCAATGACTTAATGGTGTACATTCAGATGTAAAATCTAAATAACAATCAATCTAAGAATAACAAATGTAAGTATTTACAAAAGTTGAAGTATACCCTGTTTGAAATAACGAAAGAAATTTGACAGTTAATTTGGACGTGGTTTAAGAGTTTTACACCAAAACATTTTCGGTGTTTAAAAATAGTCCACAAAACTGTAATGCCTGTGGCACACCGGCCGAGGAGCATCGAGGACCATCGAGTAACTCCTCGATGAAACGAAAGAACGCACCCGTCCGCGATGGATTTCTATTTAATCGGTGACAAATACATCAAAGTTTTGCGCGAAATCAAATCCAAAGATACGTCTGAAATGAGATACATTCGTTTCATCGAGGAACAACTCGATGAAAATAGCGGCGCCCCTATTTTTCGTCGAGGACGGGGTGCGTTCTATCGTTTCATCGAGGAGTTACTCGATGGTCCTCGATGCTCCTCGGCCGGTGTGCCACAGGCATAAGAGACTATTTACAGACTATTTCTGACATTTTGTCAAATATAATGCCAAAAATACAGTACTTCAAAATCCTTAGTTTGGAAACAATTGTTGATGAAAATGTGAAATGAAAGAAACTACAATTTAAAATTTTGACACTCAGGTTGGTAAAAAAATGAAATGTCAAAATGAACAACCGTCTCGGCTCAAAAAATTAGTCTTGATTTAAAAACACGAAAAGTTATTTTTCTTATCAGTCTGCAGCAGTGTCAAATTTTGCTAAATCCGGCAGTAGGATACATTCAATATTAAAAATGTCAGGACACTCCAGCGTAAGTTCGATTTCTCTATATATCGTATGCAGTTAATTTACAATCGTTAAGCATTTTGGTCAGCATATTTAAATGAGAATAATAAATAGTTCATATTTTTTGTGTCTAGTCTATAAAATATATCTCGATCTCATTAGGTAAAGTTAATTCTTAAGATTGTTGCTTATAGGTAATATTCTTCGACAAATTAAATGATAACTTCTCTCGCCTTCAGCTCGAGATTTTGATCATGTCATTTGTCTCGAAATGTTACCAAGCAACAATCTTTTGACATACATTTTCCGACAAAATAATGGTTCCTTGATATATTACTATTGACGTATTGACTAAATCCAGGTAAAACTTTAGAAACGACAATACAACAACAAATATCACACAGCACTTACAAAGAATGAAATCAGAATTATTGACATAATATTTGAATTGTTTGTGTAAACTGCTCTTGACAACAACACATAGCAACCAATAGGATCACACGAATCTATCTGTCAAAATTATTTCGTTATTTCAAACAAAGTTATAGTTGATGATTTTATAATAAAGCACGAAGTATAATAAGACAGGAGATGACACTGATGATTTTGTATGTGTTTCCATGTCACACAATTTACTCCGAAACAATCAAATTGGGCGGGGTTAGGGGGCCGTAGTGAAGTTAGTGGCGAGCTGTCAGTTTAAAATTTAAATAAATATTACTGCTACCGCCATTATTTCTATTATCATAGAATTATTAATAAACTTTATTTACGTGGTTTATGTTATATTTTATTTAATTCTGACATAATAATAACGTTATGAATTTATTTTTGCAAGTATGAAACGTCAAAATAATTTTAAAACTATCTAGTGCACAAGCTAATAAATTGATGTTAGTGTTAAAAATAATAATTAGAAACGTCAATATTGAATATAGAAACTATTATAAAATACAAATCTAATTTAATTTTCACTTATAATATCAAAGTAATTATAGTTATGTCGGTTATATTTCTGGTAGTATTAAGAATGTTTCTTGTGCTTGGATAGCACTAGTAGTGAATAGTCGTCACACAACCTTACTATACTTAATTTAATAACTAAACGGGCAAACTTGAAGTTTTCTAGCTGAGCCATATTTACACTGTGTAAATACAATTAGATTTTTTTTGGCGGCGAAATTAAATTTGACCTATCAGCGGGAAAACTCGATACAGTCACTGACAACAGCTGACGAGACAAGATGGAGAATATTCGTTTATTTACATTACAAAGTTTGTGTGGTGTAAAACTAGTGTTACATCAGCCAATCAAAAACTATGTTTTAGCATTCCAACTTCAGACTTGTCCGATTAGTTTTTAAATAGAGGATAGTACAAAATAAGCAAGTCTACCTGATTTTTATTGGTTGTGAAATTCAATATTTTTCATTTTTATTGTTCTTTTTTTGACAGATGACAGATGATGCGAATAATCATTAATATTTTTCAATTTCAGACTATGTCACTATGTGGTCTCCTCCTCCGTCCAATTTAGTTGCTTGAAAAGTAAAAATAATTGACATGGTCAACAATCGATTGTCATCTCCTGTATTTATTATACTTCGTGGAATAAAGGCAACATATTTGACAATTACAAACTAATAAAGTACTGTTTCTTAGAGTAAACATTTAGATTTTATAGTTTATTTATATTTGCTGTTTATTACAGTACGTCAAACAAAAAAATTGGAGGTCAAAAACCAAAAAAATTAACAATAAAAAGGCAGCAAATATTTTTTCCGATATTGGGCGGAAAATATTGTAATAAACAGCAATTTATAAACAACATAGTTTAAAAATTAAACTATCAAAAATCTATTCTTATTTTTCTTCATTTTTTACACAATTTCCTGTGATAAATTATAAACAAACTTATTTTAAAACACCAGGAAAGCGTGTAAAATAATCATTCTATTCACACTAAAGTAAATTTATAGTTTAGTGATAAAATCACAGAAAAAATATGTTATATATTAGCATACTAATGACAGGTATATTTAATGATAACATTGATAATTGTAACATGATAACAGTTATACACTTAGATTTAAAGAGTTTAAGTTTCTCTATACTACTTTAACATAATATCTGCCATTTTGTTTCAAAAATCATCCATTTTAGTAGGACTATATAATGTGCGTGATTTTTCGATGTGTTTAAATATCGACGAGTAACAATTAAATCTGAAAGTTTATTTTGCACTGAAGATCATTGCTTGAAGATGGCCAAAAATTTAACATTGTTTTAATCAAATTATTCATTGTTTTAACTGAAATAGTATACGATAAAATACTAAATAAATACTGATTGTTTATAAAAGGCTTTTTTAAACTAGAAGCAGTAAAAACAACTTATTTCAATACCTTACAAGTTACTATATGTCCTCAGAGTAAAAAACTTACTAGAGAAAGTGAAATTTTAGTGTCCTACCCTACGTAGGATCGAGAGAGATAGCTATAATCTCCATGACAACATCAAGGATAACAATTTTTTGATTGTTGGTGACGCAAGGCAATGCGCATGCATATTGTTGTTTCCTTGATGTAGAGACAAAATATATAGCCTTCTCTCTTAATCCTAACAAGGACGCTATTTTCATAGCAACGATAATGTACTTATTCCCTCTAATAAGTTCTTTACTCTGAGTTAAATACATACTATATTTCTATATGCTATACTTTGTTACAAAATTCGGAGGAATACCTACAGAAGTCCTATTTATACAGGGAAAATAAAGTGTAGTTTGGTGGCAAATTTGAATCACGTAAAATTCAATGTAATATTTGAACAAATAAAATATGAACGATAACTTTTCATAATGTTAAGAGCAGCTGACAAGTATATATGAATATAAATAACAATTTAAACTCAGTTCTAACCCATAAAGCCCTGATCACACATGGATTTTTTGTGGATTCTTTCATGCTTCTAAATCCTAAAAAAATAGAAATTCACTGTTTTGAAGCTATCAATGAATTAGAAATTATTCATTTCCAAGACTCATAGAATATTCAATTTAGCGGCGAGGCTTTTTAACATGCAATTCTCACCATGATTCTATTTTCACAGTATTCAGAAGCATGAAAGAATCCATGTGTGAACAGGGCTTCAAAGAACTGTCATTTGTCACACACTGAAGCTAAATTATTACCGAATGTAAACCTAGCTCAAAAATGAGCAATTTGATTGGCCATCAGAACGCGGAAAACTTAATAAGCTCCTCCGAATTATGGGACAAAGTATGGTAAATTTAATGTATAATTTATATAAAAACGAAATGAAAAAAATATTTACAGTCCAAATTATAGTGTAAAATTTGGTTTTAGTATTACAAATTACAATAAGTAGTTGAAATTTGAATTTAGGGTAAACTAATAATCAAAGTGATTCATTATGTAATTACTCCTTCAAGTTTAAAACAGATTTAACTATATTAGGTTGGGCAATCTTAAAACAATGATTTTTCAATTAATTTGTATTATTTGTAATATTTATCCAGTTCTCAAGCTAATAAATTAAAATCAGATATTCCGATATGCAGAAAATATTCTTATTGCCAAACGGAAGAATACGAATTGCTTTTATATTTAATCTAAGGAAGAAATAAAACTGGAATGGCACATACCATAACAAAATCTACGAATGCTGTTCTAAGCACTCCTATTTTATGGTAAAAAACCACCTTTCAAAAATATATTTTGTTGAAAATATAAATTATACAATATATTTACGGTATTTGAGGGTTTGGCGTGTAGCGCAATATAACCTCATTTCGCCTACACGCTGATTTCTGTTGACTAAACTGCTAGTGCCTGGTCGGGTCCAAAACGTTGCTTGAACAGAAGGGTTTCTTCGAAAATGTATTTCTTTAACGTTTCTTTTGGAAGGTCGTCAAGCTCTGTATCAAATCGGAACGGCCTCTCTGCGATTGGCTGAAAGAATAACAAAGTTCTAAAGTTCTTATCACCGAGTACGTTATGTGACTGACTACTCAGGTTCGAATCCAGTCAGGTGCACAATCCAGTTCAAATATACTCTTACTAATTTACATTATAAGTGCGGTAGGTTTCATTGTACAATACGAGGTTCTATATCAAAGTATGACGCGAAGTACCTAACGTACTACGCATTATGTATTATATTTCTTGTCCGACATACTACACCGGCGAGCAAAAAATTGAGTTCAATTTATAATAGGGTATTTCGGTAATTTTTCAATTTTTAATATGTTATTCTACATATAAAAAATTATTATAAATTTTTATAATTTGCTTTCGTAATGGCTTTAATATTATGCTTTATTCAGCAAAATTTAAACAAATTTATCTTTTTTCCCAAACTTCGGCATAATTTAAATAACATGTGAAAAAATCTGATATTGCCAGCACAAATTTCCCGCCATACACTACCCACTCTTTTTAGTTTTTACTATACTATAAGGACTCACAAATATATTTTTTTCATTTTATATAAACTGTAGAAGAAGATATATTTAAACGATGTGTCACTATTTTGTCACTGTCACTGTCATGTCATAATCATTTCAGATTTACGTAATTACAAATTAATGTTAAACGATCATGGGAATACAAGATACTGAATACTGAAGTTTCATACTCTAAATTATTAACAATAATTTATTTCCTAAATAGTATCATGACAGATAAAAATTTAAAATACGAATTGTAGATGACAAAAATATAATCTATAATTTGAAATAGAAAATATTGTGATTTATTTTTAGTTCAGGTTATATTTCGGTTCACACACAAAAAATCGGTTCAGGTTTGGCTTTAGGTTCAAGAGGTTTAAAATATAAGGGTTTAAAAACCTCTATTATTTCAGGTTTTTTCGGGTTTCGGTTCAAAAATAATAATTAATAAAGTGACGCACATATTACTTGTTTACTTCACAAAAAAATTCATGTGTTATTGTAAAAAGGAACTAAAAATAATTAAATTAATAAATAAACATAATTTCTTTATAATTACTTAGTAAATGGTTATCAATGCTTTTAGTTTAACAAATAGATTTAATTTAAAAATAAATAGGCACATTTTTAATATTGCAGTCGTTAGTCAAGCCACATACAGAAAGTTTGATTAAAAATTACTCCTATAATGAGTAAAAATAAAATTTACAGTAAAAAGGGCTCTCTACAGATACCTCAGTAACAGCAATTTTGTGCCACAAAATGACATGGCAATGATAATTTTAAAATAAACAGAAACCGATATTGTGGAAATGGATTACCGGTTACAACTAAACGGTTAGGTTACGATTCCGGTTCGTTGGCCTTCAAATATAACGTTTCGGTTTAGGTTTAGGTTCGAAGAAAATAAAGGTTTTTTCGGGTCTATGGTTCAGGTTCAGCTCCAGGTCCCTGATTTTTTGAGTTATCGTCCACAAAAATATTGTAACACACACAAACACACGCACGCATAGACATCATCTCTTCGTATTGTATGGATCGTAAATCGTACTTATTTTCTAAAAACTCGCAGTCGAAAATTTTAACCCGTCACAATACCTCCCATTATAGAATATAAGGCGGGAAGTAAAAACAACTGACCATAGTTTAAACGTTGTTTTTGATTCTTCGACGAAATTTTTTCCCCAGAGAACTATAATTTGATAAGACACTTGAAAAAATTTGAATATTTTTTTTGAGAAACAATGATTGAAAATAGCACAAATGTAATATTTTACATTTTTACTAAAATTATCTCTCCGAGAGCTTTAAACTGACAACAAACTTGATTATAATTTGATTAATTTATAAAAACAAACAATTGACGATTGTTTAAATGTTATTTTTCTTTTGGAATAATTTTCTCGAGAGCTTTAATTTAATGCCACACACGATAGTATTTTGATAAAAATAAATAAGTTATGTTTATAAAGTTGGGACCACTGGTTGAATAAAAAAATTATAACAATTTTTTGAGAAACAATTGAAAATCGCATAAATGTCATGTTTACATTTTTACTAAACTTCTTATCTCCCCGAAAGCTTTAACCCATATTAGTGCATGAAATTTTTATTTTTAACTTTTCATATTTAGATTTCAGGACATTATTTGTTGTTACGCCAATAACGCATGTCCATTTATATGGACGCTATGCACGGTGGTATTTGTAGTGCACAAACAAAATATAGATTTACTGACATAAACACTAACAATTTATTATATTTTATATCAAACACAGATGAAGTTAGATTTTTTTGGTGCGAAATATTGGCAAATCGTTACTATTTGTTACAGAAACGTCGAATATGAAGGCAAAAATTGGGCAATACCTAATTTCTTTGCCCAATTCGTATTCTATATTATACACTTTATCGACTCATGTTATAAAGGGCTATAGTATGTGGGCACATTTTCTAACCATTTTGAAGTAATTTTTTGACGCTTACGTTGAGGATGGTTAGAAACATAGCGTCGCCATTATGTCAAAACCTCGTACCTATCTCAGTGTTTTACGTTTTTGAGTTACGAGGATAGTAAAATTAATTCCCATTTTACATCGAATGCAAAAGCTCGTAACAAAATTGGATGAAATACGCAAGCGCTACAAAGAAATGATAAATACTCGTATCTGAAAAGGTATATACAGAAAATGTTAAAACCTTGTATCTCATTACCTTTTTGAGAATCTATGATATACTAGATACGAGGTTTTGACTTAATGACGACGATAGGGCATATGTGTAATAGTTGAAGTAGATAGCAGAGTTATTGCTGTTATTTGAAGTTTGAAGTAATTAAATCATTTACTTTATTTGCCCGTGGAGGTGATGTAATATAATACGAGTATAGAAGGTTGATCATAATTAGTCTCCAAAATCTCTAATAGTAGAAATAATCTTATAAAATAAATAAAAAATCTGCTGTGTCCACCACAGTACTTCCCCGACTATAAGTTTTAATAACTTATTTCGTAACGCCTTTAATTTTATGCTTTATTCAGCAAGATTTAAATAAATTTTTTTTTTCCCAAAATATTTAAGTTGATGCCAACTTGATGGAATATCGCATAAATGTCATTTTTTACATTTTTACTAAATTCGTCTCCGCGAGAGCTTTAAATTGACACCAAACTCGGTATAATTTGAATAATGTAGGTATTAAAAAAAATTGACGATCAGTTAAATGTTAATTTTATCTTTCTACTAGCATTATTTTCCCGAGAGCTTTAATTTGATAGCACACACGATAGTATTTTAATAAAAATAAAATAAGTTATGTTTATAAAGTTGGTACCACTGGTTGAATAAAAAAATTAGAATAATTTTTTTAGAAACAATTGACAATCGCATAAATGTTATTTTTTACATTTTTACTAAACTTATCTCCCCAAGCGCTTTAAATTGACACAAAACTCGATATAATTTGAATAATTTATAATAAAAAACAATTGACGATCGTTTAACGTTATTTTTGTTTTTCTACTAGAATTCTTGTCCTGAGAGCTTTAATTGGATACTACACACGATAGTATTTTAATAAAAATAAAAAATTTATGTTTTTAAAGTTGGTACCACTGGTTGAAAAAAGCTCATTAACGAAGTTGAAGTCAGAATTTGGCTCAAGATCTTAAATATAAAATTTCAGTCCAAAATTCCAACGCGTTTTTAAGTTATGCAACATCCAGACAGACCGACAGACCAACTTTTTTTAAAATAATGTTTTTTGGGTTCAGTAGGGTCTAAAACGTGAAGAGTCCCCAAAATCTCGAACTGTCAAAAAATCACGATTACAATACTTCCCTCTATTACATAGGTCGGGGAAGTAAAAATGGTCACTGTGCATAGTGTCCATTATAATGAACGCCAGGAAATAAATGCATAAAACAATTTTTTTAAATAAAAATTAAAGAGATAATCTTTCTATTCAGTTTTTCAAAACTAAATCAATTTGCAAAATATAAAACTTGTTTTAAAGTATTACAAAAATAATTTCCCTTCTGTTACGCGTAGAGTACCAATAGTCCAGGCTCTATGTCCAGATAATCGCCCTGAACTTACAAAAATTCCGTTTTTGCTCTTTCTTGTTTTAATCGTTGGGGGAGGTCACTGGTAGTCTTCAAACCAAAATTCGAGGGAAGTATTGTAATCGTGATTTTTTGACAGTTCGAGATTTTAGTGAATCTTCACGTTTTAGACCCTACTGAGCCCAAAAAACATAATTTAAAAAAAAGTCGGTCTGTCGGTTTGATGTGTGTATGTTAGTCTGTCGGTCTCTCTGGATATTGCATAACTTAAAAACGCGTTGGATTTTTTGAATGAAATTTTATATTTAAGATCTTGAGCCAAAATCTGACTTCAAGTTCGTTAATGAGCTTTATTCAACCAGTGGTACCAACTTTATAAACATAACTCTTTTAAATTTTTTTTCAAAATACTATCGTGTGTGGTATCAAATTAATGGGTGGATTCTGGTCAAATATGTAAATGCTACAGATCTGTAAATCTTTAAATAATGAACAAAATCACATCAATTTTTGTTGACAAGTATAAAAATGTTCATATGATTATAGGTTTCATTGCGATTTTGTTTCATATTTATAATTTTACATATCTGTAGCACTTACAGATTTGAACAGAATCGACCCATAAGAGTGTCGTTTACCTAAATTACCATTGGTAATTCACTAGTTACCAATTATCTTGTTTAAATAAACACATTTTGTTTCACAAAGCATAGTCTTCGATAAATCAGACATGAAAGAATGGAATGGCAATCGCGAATTTTTTATTATTACGTGTTTGTTTGTTGTTAAATAAATCACAAACTTGTGCGAAGCACGTTTGGGTCATTTAGGTAAATGACACTCTTAAAGTTCTCGGGAAAAGAATTCTAGTAGAAAATCAAAAATAACATTTAAATGATCGTCAATTGTTTTTTAAAAATAAATTATTCAAATTATACCGAGTTTGGTGTCAATTTAAAGCGCTCGGGGAGATAAGTTTAGTAAAAATGTAAAAAATGACATTTATTACATTTACATTACATTAACAATTGTTTCTCAAAAAAATTATTCAAATTTTTTCAAGTGTTTTATCAAAATTAAAGTTCTCCGAGAAAAAATTTAGTCGATCTACAATATATAAACGATGGTCAGTTGTTTTTACCTCCCACATTATAGTACTCTATAAGGGGAGGTATTGTGACGGGTTAAAATTTTCGAGTGTGAGTTTTTAGTGAATAAGTACGATTTACGATCCATAGAATACGAAGAGATGATGTCTGTGCGCGTATGTGTGTCTCTGTGCGTGCGTGTGTTTGTGTGTACGTGCGCGCGCGCGCGTGTGTGTGTTACAATTTTTTTTGTGAACGATAACTCAAAAAATATCAAACATTTAACAACCAAATTTTACAATTAAGGTTTTAATACAAATCTTAAGAATCCAGTTTTTTTTTGTAGCAATCCCCAAACCGGACGTAGTATTTATCACAATATTTTCTATTTCAAATGATAGAATATATTTTTGTCATCCACAATTCGTATTTAAAATTTTTATCTGTACATGATACTATTTAGGAACTTCAATATTCAATATCTTTTGGTCTATGATCGTTTAATATTTTTTTGTTACCTACTACGTAAATTTAAATTGATTATGATAGACAGTCGTTTATATCACACATCGTTTATATCTTCTTCTACAGTTTACATAAAATGAAAAAAATATATTTAAAACTAAAAAGAGTGGGTAGAGTATGGCGGGAGGTCTTGTGCTGGCCACATCAGATTTTTTCACATGTTATTTAAATTATGTCGAAGTTGGAATCAACTAAAATAACTTGAAAAAAAGATAAGTTTATTTAAATTTTGCTGAATAAAGCATAAAAAATTAAAGGCGTTACGAAAGTAAGTTATTAAAACTTATAGTCGGGGAAGTACTGTGGTGGACACACCGATTTTTTTACTACAGCCGGTTATAAAATTAACATACTTTTTGATCAATTTAATGCAAACTTCATTCGTTTGCAAATCATTTACAAAAAAATCTGCTGTGGCCACCACACGACCTCTCGCCTAATTCTGCTTATTCTACTAATCTAATAAATAGTTTTACTTACATTTTAATAGTTTCATGTTCATGTAATATGTAAACGATAATGTAAACCAATATGCAAGCAAAAGATGTCAACTGTACTGTCACTGTCATAATAATTCAAATTTTATATAGAAACAAATTTCATATCATGGACAACAAGATACTGGAATTTCAAAAAAATAGAATATTAATTGTACTTTATTTTATTGTTAAATACTTCCAGATTCAGCAATTTGTATTTATAAATAACTGTACACATAGATAATCACAATTTCTTTTATTTTTAATTGCAAAAATTGTCATAAATAAATAATGTACCAATATATTTAAGGAAAACTTTTCCAAACTTCTAAAAGTACTACTTCCGGTTTGCGGATTTCTACCAAAATCTTATCCGGTGTTAAGATACTTATTAAAACCTTAAATATGAAATTTGGTTATAAACGGTTTGATACTTTTTAAGTTATCGTGGACGAAAAATCGTCGATTCATACAAACACACAAACACACACACACACAGACATCATCGTGAAAATAGTAAATTCGTATTCTAGAGACCCTGAAACGTGCTTATCCACCAAAAACTCATACTCGAAAATTTTGACCCATTACAATACCTCTCTTATAGAATATGAGGCGAGAGGTAAAAATTGTCGTTTGTTAAGCTGCATTCAGACCGACCCACTTATAAGTGAAATATTTACAATTATAAGTATAAATCAAATGGACCATACATACCTACCAAATTAGTGGATGAACACCAATTGGAAAAATTTAGAACTTATGAAAATATTTAAATTTAAATACATAATAATTGTTTATTAAGTACAATTTGTTGTGTGATTTTTACAATTTGCATATTAAAATATTTTTTTATCTTATAATATCCGCTATGCTCGTTAAGTTAGGTTAGAAACGGCCTACGGTTTGAATCTGGTTTATGTTTGTTATTTGATATTTCATATTTGTTTTCTTGATCTTTTTTACACTGTAATATTGTTCTGGGATTATCGTGTTGTATTGCAGTATAAATAAATTATTATTATTAAAAGAAAATGGATTTCCATACACATGTAAATTAAAAAGTAGAATTTATATGCTTTTAAATATGTTTACATATTCAGTAATAATATTTTACAACACAAGCATACGATATTTTCATTAATTACTATTTATAATAATTTAAATAAATTAATATCTATTTTGTATGTCATTAATAAAACGCAGCTTGCAAGTGACAGTTCGATGATAAAGATGACATGATATACCTATCGCACTGTTCACTTAGTGGACTGATTGGAAAAGATAGAACTTTGGGAGGTTTTCAGATTACACTTATAAGTGAAATTGGAATTTTGACGAAGCGAACGCTGAGCGCTGATTGGTCAATTAGTCACTTATACTTATAAGTGGGTCGGTCTGAATGCAGCTTTAGTCTTGGAACAACTGCTAAGAGATGGCGCCAGCAAATGTCAAATTTAAAATTAATCTGTTTTATTTATTTAAAACTCTATTTAACAATAAATTGTGTAAACTAGCGTTTTGGTAGGCTCTATTTTTTATTGCAAAGCAACTTTTTTTAATAACCTCTTAAAGCTAAAGAATTTATAGTTTTTATACTGAACCGACATGCAGTAAAATCATAGCATGTGTAAAATCGCAACTGCTGTAGAGATCAATGATTTGTGATTGTTATGTTTGCACTTCAGAAGAGCAAAAATAACATTTGTTTGTGCTTACCTCATCGGCGGGGTCGTAGTACTGCTCCAGGTAAGGGTGAGCCAGCGCCTCCTCCACGCCGATGCGTTTATTAGGGTTGAAGGTCAACATCTTATCCAGGAGATCCAATGCCTTGGCGTCAGCGTTCGGGAAAAGTTTGTTCCACGGGACCTTTGGTTTGAATGGTAACGATTGAAGATAACTTCGGGCCTGAAACACACAAAACAGTTTCAAATGATGGCCAGATTTGAATAGGGTCCTCCACGATAACAACAAATTAGAAATCAGGTCAATTGTATTGAAAGAAACCTCAATAATTAATTATTGCGATGAAAAAAGTATTTAAAAAGATACAGTACGTAAGTACTTAAAAAATAGTAATTTTATGAAAATTTTGGAATAAGATGATGTAAACCATATGTCACCGATGCCATATCTGCTGTCACCAGTAACCTCAATACATTATGGACTGGAAACACTGAACTATATAAAATAACGGGAACGACGATCACCACAGAGATGTACTTCCAGCATGGACCCCTCCATTTTGGATAAATTGGCTGCACTGTTAACCCCATATCTAGTGTCTTTCATTTTAGCGGTTGCCTGTATTGCTCATATAATGACGGGCATTTTAAATAAAATATACTAAAATAGAACATAGTAAACCAAAAAAGGATAAAACAAAAACACTGAAAAAGACGAACAAATCGAACGACAAAAATACAAAATAAAAACGGCTGTCGACGACCCGTCGTGACGTATCGTTACAGAAGTCACTAACTTTAGGCAACATAAAAAATAAAAGACACTAATTATGGGGTTAGCAGTGCTGCCAATACATTCAAAATGGAGGGCTCCATGGTTTTAAGTTTTAATATACATGTCTTATGGAGATCGTCCTTCCCGTTATGTTATATAGTTCAGTGTATAAAACTTAAATTCTTAATGTTTTCTTTTTATTTAAATATGTTTCAGTATTTAAAAAAATATTTTTCATTAAACGTCATTCTATAGGTAATGATGTCAGTAGGTACACGTAAATAAATATGATTGTCCACGCAACTGAAGACCGCATGTCCAATTTTTTGTTTATTTGCTATGCTACAAAGAGTCATCAATTAAAATTAAACAAAGATATGGATTCTCGCTGACGTTTCTCTTGACCAGCCCCGTTGAAAAATATGAGTTGCCAGTCCATTATGTATTATGCCTATGGCACACACATCCAGGAGCGTCAAGGAGCATCAAGAAACTCCTCGATGAAACGATAGAACGCACCTGTCCGAGACGAAAAATAGAGGTTCCTCTATTTTCATGCGTATTTCCTCGATAAAACGAATGTCGCATTTCAGACCTATCTCAATTTCAAAATTATTTAAAAATTGCTTTACTTACTTTCACTGAAAGTATCAAAAAACATGATGACCAACTTTAAATTTATCGTAATATCATCATACTCGTATAAACATTCGTTTGACAAGAAATGAGTACTTACTTTTTTCCGCGGAATATAGTTTTGATAATAAACTAGGTATATTTCAATTACAGAACAAATGGTATAGGGATATTTTACTGATATTATTACTAATTAAAGTATTTTTCGTGAATGGGGGTTTACACCTTAACTTTTCTTGATTTCAACACTATTAGGTGAAAGATCAATGTAAACTCTTTCTAAAAACATAAATTATATGACATACCTAATATGGTACCATATTTATTTAAATAAATAAAGAAGATTTAGTGCATTTAAAACGCTTCAATTTCTGACGTCATATCCATACCACGGTTAACTCTCTTCAACTATACATCGTTCTCACTTCAACATGTCACGTGAAATCAGCAACAGAGCTATAGTTCGTTTTTTTAAAGAATTCTGTGTGGAGAAGATAGGACTCATTTGACCTTGATCTCTGATTGGTTCAAATCGCGGGCAAGTTTACACAGACGAAATTTAGTTATCCATCTCAACTTTTTCTATTTATCTCTCTTTCTCAAACCGTACTGTCAAGTTATTTGATAATGCATATGCTACATACAATTTTTAATTATATTACGACATAATAATATGTTTAAAAACTACTATAATGAAAATTGTTCATAAATAAGTTTTTAAATATCATTTTAATAAAACTCCCATACATACGTTTACATCTGTCATCTGTCACTTGAATTTCGTTTGTCATTTTTTAATTTAATTTTTTAAACATTTTGATTTTCTAGTCTTCATTTAGCGATTTTATAATATTTATAAATAAGGTAATTACCATTATTTTATTCAAATGCACTTACATGACTAATATTATTATTTTAAATCATTATATTTGAATTTAGCACCAAATTTTGTAACTAGATTGAAAGTTCTTCACAGTATAAATCAGTCTTTTATAAATAGTTAAAGACAATTTAAATCCATATAGGAGTGACGTCATATCAGATAAATTCTATCTACCACGTTCACTAAATAAGCTATCTCTTTCTTACACATTTTACTCGTATAAATCTATACGCATATCGTATGTCATAAGGGGCGGGACTTATCAATTTGTGTCTTAACGGCAGTAGCAATACAATTTTTTATATAATATAGTATTCATTACATGAAATATATTTTCTTACATAATATTGTTATCTTTTAAATTCACAAATGTTCGTTATATATATATATATATATATATATATATATATATATATACCGGGAGTTTTTTTTATTAGTAAACATAGGGCAGGTCATTACCATAGTTACAGTGTTACAGAATGACAGCAATGTATTGGAGCGTCTTTTTTATCAGTAAACATAGGGATAATTACATACTAAAATAAATATAAATTAAAGAAATGATAAATTATTTATTTATATTTTCTACACTTAAGAACTAGGTAGATACCTACATTAAGCTAATGAGAATTTTTTTAAACGAATTAAATGCTCAAAATTGGAACCATTATCTTCTAAACAATATCCTAAACGATTATAAAAATAATTTATAGCATTTGCTGGGGAGTAATATTTTGGAAGCAGCACTAATTCGATTTTTTAATTGTTCAACATTCATTCTGTCACCATTGTACACATTATTTTTTAAGTGTCTACCTAGTTCTTAAATTCTCATTAGTTTAATGTATCTCCCTAGTTCTTAAGTGTGGAAAACATAAATAAATAATTTATCATTTCTTTAACTTATATTTCATATTTATTTTCGTATGTTAATTATTATCCCTATGTTTAATGATAAAAAAAACGCTCTAATGCATTGCTGTCATTCTGTAACACTGTAACTATGGTAATGACATGCCCTATGTTTACTTATAAAAAAAACTCTCTGTATATAATTTATTATTTATTGCTGACAACTTGTCAATTTTCTGCTTATTGTTGTGTCAAGTGTCAACATAAAATTTTGAGGTTAACGTGTTTTGTTATTTAGTGTTGTTCTATTTTATTAATCTTTGATTATTTCCTACAGAATCATGCGATGTATTAAAATGGAAAAATAATGATTAAGTTTAAAAATAGAATTAAAAACTATTGCTTTTAAATTTCGCGTATAGAAAAGACTGCCAGCACCATCTACCAAACTCATGCTGTACTAAAAAGTAAAATCTTGATTCATACGAATAATTTGCTTGTTTTTTATGACGTCACTCCTATATGGATTTAAATCGTCTCTACAGAATTCTTTAAAAAAACGAACTATAAGGCATGTGCACCTACGTCACAACATCAGCTGTTTGATAGGTAAGCATGATAGAAAAGTGCAAAATACAAAGTACTGACCTACGATTTATGCTGTTAAATGAGTTATACTACCATTTTATTTAATATTGTCATAAAAATAAGTCAAAAAATTTGAAAATAAACTCTTGTTTTAAAAAATCATATTGCACCTCCCTGCCATGCTTGCCTACCAAACTATTGTTGTTTGAGATTGTGACGTAAGCTGCACATGCCTTATAGCAGTAAGCAGTTTCTTGTTTAGCAAACCTTCCTGACGGTCAAGAAGGCTGACACGCTGACAGTGACAGGAGTGTTGTTACGAATTTTTCACCATCATTGTTTGAAATTTATTAACAACACACAAATAGAACATAAAACGAAAATAATAAGTAGCACACCGTAGCAGTATCCACATGACAGCTGCCTACGAGCGAATGTTTTCTCTTAATCTCTCACCCCTCTACAGTGATCATGTGATTACTATGAATGTGACGTCATATTCGCGCCTTCCATCGTTTAAAGAGGAAAGAAAAAAATCAGTTTTCAATAATTTTTTTTTGGCAAATCCTTTCATATTTAAATTGATTTAATAATTAATAACTTTTTATGAAGAATAATATATAAAAAAAATTGAAACAAAGTGTAAACCACCATTGTAATTACACTAGAGGTATTTATTTTATCGGGTAAATATTCATTTTTAACAAAAACTTGGTTGCCTAGTAATTTGACGAAACAAAAAAATTCGAGTCCGAAAGTAGAAGAGAATTTTTATCTGACAGTTTGTTAAGTCAAATTGGAAACCAAGTTTGAGTTTATAAAATGCATGTTTGTCCAGATAAAATAAATACCTCGAGTGTAATTCGGTATGATCAATGACAGTTTCTTGACTTTTCAATTTGATTTTGTTATTGAAAGCATGATACCGATTTTTCAAAATTTTAAGCTGTTTTCATGAGTCATGACAATCATTAAAAGGTAAATAAAAATTTATCCGATTTTTTTAACCGCTGTAAAAACGAAAAAAGATTTTTTTCATGGCTTATTTTATAGGTGTGTAATTATTAAGGAAAAACTTAATGTATTATTTGTCAACGATGAAATAAAAATCCATCGCGGACGGGTGTGTTCCATCGTTTCATCGAGGAGTTCCTTGATGCTCCTTGACGCTCCTCAATGTGTGTGCCATAGGCAGTGCATAGGCATTAGAGGTCACTGGCTGTCACTATCATAAAAATTTAAATTTTTCGTAATAACCAATTGTTTCGATTACAAGATATCGAAGTTTCAAAACACAAAATTATAAATTGTAATTAATTTTTTTATAAATGAAGCCAGATACAGAAAAATTTATATTAAACCGATTTTACGACTAGATAATAACATTTTCTTCATTTAGTATTATAAAAAAATTTCATAAGTACTTTATTCATCGAGAAGAAAAATTATGTGGTCTTTAAAGTAAAGTACTACTTCTTGTTAATGGATTGTTACTAAAATTTAATTGGCTCTTAAAGTTTTTATTAAAACCATAATTATAAAATTTGGTAATTTAATGTTTGATATTTCTTGACATATCGTCAAAGGAAAAATCGTAAGATACGAACAAAAACATGAACGCACGCATGCATGCATGCACGCGCACACACATACAGACATCATCTCGCAAATAGTAAGTACCAGAGACCCTGAAGCGTGCTTTTCCACCAAAATGTCATACTCGAAAATTTTGAATAGGTACCTCTCTTATAGAATATAAGGCGAGAGGTAAAAATTAATGTTTAAAATGTTCTATTTGCATATAAACGTATAAAAGCACGAACACCAATTTCCGAAATATGAACGAGGTTTACCACGTATAGTTGTAATAATATTGTCGATTGAAAATAATTGTGTTTCACTGCAAAAACGTCAAATTGTCATGTTGCGTAGGTTAGAATGGCCAAGAAGTGGCAACGTCGCAAAGCGTGCGTTTTCAAAAAGTTAATATACCTAATTTAATTAAGGAAGTTCAGGCATTACGCTAACATGATGATAATATAACATTTAAAATAAAGTTTATGGTATTTTGGAAGTATGGTATTGCACAAATTGAGTTTAAAATGACACGTAGTCTTGTAAAGCAGGTTATCAATTACTCATTTATTATGATATATCAATAAAAAATTATGAAATCGAGGATGAAATTGATTAGGAAGCTAGTTTTTCTGGAAAAAATTAATAAACATTGAAAATTTCCAACTTAACGCTTGACATCTTGACAAAACGAAAACGGCAACGCTACAGTACTGATAGTAGCGGAAAATATGCGGTTCAAGATATTCGAAATTATTTACACTATATTAATATGGAAAATTGAAACCTGGGTGTGCCAGTGTAACATACTGTTTCCCCTATTTCAGTGGTTTCCCATTGTTATCAACTCTATTTACGCCCACAGCGAACTTTGACAAACGTCTGACAGCTGCTATTTTCAGCGATACCAACTTACAAAAATGTAATACAACGTTGCCACTTCTTACTTACTTCGGAAGCACATAATAATTATTTATTATTATACTTGTATTTTGGTATTTCTATTGCAAATAGGTAATGAAATTTCCAATTATGTAAATATTTTTTCCTCTTCATTTTTGGACTAGACAGACATCCCTGTACATAAACATATTAATAAATAAATAATACTTGCATAAATATTAATTAAAACTATTTTTGTACGTATTAATTAGATCAATGTATCATTACGAAATAATATATAAGCCAATAGGATACAACCATCTTCTCTATTTCATAAAATATTATTTAAGAAGGTTCACCAGTAAATCAAGTTTCTAGAGATGTTCATCAAATTTTTACTACGTGTAATAATGATCTAATACATGCACAGTTAAATTTTTATGATCTTCTGACAGAAAGTGAGATATTCGTCTCGAAAGTTTGGCGTTCTAACACGTTTGTTTACATTACAAAGTTTGTGTGATGTAAAACTGGTGTTACATCAGCCAATCAAAAACGATTAGTTTTAGCATTCCAACTTCAGATTGCTCCGTTTAGTTTAGAAATCAAGCATAGTATGTAATATTATTAGATCAATACTTTTTTGTAATAAACTGACCTCGATGGCGTATTTTCGTATCACTTTTGTTGGCATTTTATTTATTTTCCATTGAAAACAAACGGTTGACAGAATACGTTCGCAGTCCCGCTCGACGTTAGCTTCTTGAAGGTAAGTACAATGTTGCTACGTTTCGTGCTCTCATACGAAGATTTAAAAATAATTGAAATAAGCATTTAAATTATAAAATAAATCTCACCCGATGTCTATTGAGCATTTTTTTTTACTAAAATAGAACAAATCTTTTCGAAGTTGGCATCCTAACACCTTTTACATTGGGAAGATAGGCGAAATCTCCTTGCCCTGCACCGTGGTAGGGAACCTTCTTAAGACGAGCCAGCTCCAATCAACAACCATATCAGGATTTGTAGGTGTACAGAAGGAAGTGCAACTAGCAAGTAAGCCATCTTACAAGTGTTCCCCCACTTCTAAAAGAGCATGCCCAGTTTGTTTTATATAGTCTGAGACAAAAACAACCGACAACCGGCGTATTGTTGTGTCATTCAATGCTATACCGTAAATCAGAATACCTACGTTGGAATTATGTAATGTACGCTTGAATATGATACGCGATAAAATAATAAATTAAATTTTCCAATTGGCAATCTAAATTTTGAATAAAATTGATGACTTACAAGGCAAGTTTCTCTTTATAAATCTTATTAAAGTAAACAAAGGTAGGTTTTAATAAATAATAAAGTCATTTAAAATAAAAATATTTTAACGTAAATTTTATTTTAAAACTAGGTACCTATACGAGGCCTGTTAGAAAAGTATCCGATCTTTGGTCGGGGAAAAAAACTGGCAAATCTGGAGCGTTGGGAACCTAATCATCCTCAAAGTAGTCTCCTTAGGACTCCATACTCTTCCCCAGCGGTGCCGCCATTGTTGGAAGCATTCCGAGAAAGTCTCTTTCGGAATGGAGTTTAGCTCGGTTGTCGTTGCAGCCATAATGTCCTCTTTTGTCTGAAATCGCGTTCCTTTCAATGGCCTCTTGAGTTTGGGGAACAGCCAGAAGTCGCATGGACCATATCAGGAGAGTAAGGAGCCTGTTGAACCACAGGAGTTTGGTTTTTCGTCAAAAAAGTCTGAAGCAAGTGCGAGGGAATGTGCTGGAGTATTGTCGTGATGGATACACCAATTGCAATGAAAAACCGACGAGAGGACTACACACTCAAATGCTGCTTGTCAGCACAGCACAGACGCTATCGACAGGCGGGAAAAAATTCACGCATGCGCACGAAGGTTCAAGATCGGCTCATGCAAGCGCGCTTCATTCAAATCCATCAGGTTTTCACAAAAAAATAAGGTCGGATACTTTTCTAACAGACCTCGTATAATATTAAATTGCTGGGAATATAACATTTTACAACTAACGTTAAAGCATAGAAAATACTGAACAAATAAATGCTGAAGATTCCTAAGAAGAACTAAGAATCTTAGAAAGACTTTTCAACAATGTTACAACAATGTTTCTTACAAGGGCGGATCTAGGTGATGTTTTTAGGGGAGGTAATTATATGAAAAGTAATTTTAAATTGATTTTTTGGAGATAATGAACACCTTTATAAGTGGATAAATAAAAAAAAGTTTTACTTCTGAGTTATAAAAAATAATTGTATAATACTTTTAGAATAAATTGAAATAGTTGTCCATTTTATAAAAAAAATTCGAATCTTGGGGGGGGGGGGCAATTATCCCCTTTACCCCCGCCAAAGATCCGCCCTGGTTTTTTATCATTCCACACGTAGATACAACCAGGGCGGTGAAAGTAATATAGGGAAACCTGCAGCGATACTGTAGTTGATGCCAGGCTAACAATAGATGGCTCTGCTGGCTCTGTTGATCAAAGTTTAAATTTTTGACATTTAAGAACGTTAAAAATATAACCTTAATAGTTTATGTACGCAGCTGGTATGGCAGAAATAAAGTTTTTCGAAAATAAATTCAAAATAAGACTAGCTCTATGTTATTTGAAGATATATGTACAGTATTTACAAGGTAAAAAATATAATTTGCAAGGTAAAATATATTATTGTGATAATTTTTTTAGTTAGAGAAAAATAAAATCCACGGAAGCTGTGTTCGCCACCGTTTCGATTACAAATTTAGAAGATGTAAGTTTTAGGACACCTATATCTATATATTTTTAAGTTTGCCATAACATTTTCGTTGAGTAAAATACTCTAATATGTCGTTACCGGGTCGTGTAAAATATGCCTGCAAATATCCAGTATGTAGTAATAGTTACAGAATTAACGTAAAAAATGCCAATTATAGCAACAAACACTTTTTCAAATTTCCCAAAGGAACCGATAAAGATCGTCATAATATTTGGAAACAATTTTGTTCAATAAGTTCAGATACAAATACTACTCATTTCTATTTGTGCGAAAGTCATTTCGAAGACGATGCTTTTACAAACAGCAATAAAAGTAAATTAATTTATAATGCGATCCCTACAAAACCTTCGTCACAGACTAAAAGAAAATTGGCATTTGATGAACAACCACCTGTAAAACGTTTCTGCTCTACTAGTACAGGCATATTGAGCATATACGACAGAATTTTGTTTTGTAAAACATCCAGTGGCTATATGTGTAGTGTAGTTGAAAATCAAGATTATCTACCCGGGACTTCAAATGTAACCCAAATTACCCCTTCTAAATTAAAAAATGTTGAAGAAAATATGCAGTCAAATAGTACAATAATTATAAATCCAGATCTTCAACATTCTTCAAATGTACCGAAAACTCCTCGTTCTAAATCGAAACATGTTTTGCGTGATTTGCAACTGTCTACAAAAAATATGACACCACGCAAAAAACAATTACATAAATTTTACCGACAAGAAACCGTAAAAGTAAATAAATTAAAAAAGAAACTATTTACAATAAAGTCGTCAATAAACAATTCAAAAAAAATTTTATCAAGTAGTTATATTGAGAATTTAGAAAAACAGATGAAGGCAGTGCCTCTAGCTTTCATAAAATCCCAACTAAAAAACATAAATAAAAAAAAACATGGTCGGAGGTGGACAATCGAGGACAAAATTTTTGCCTTAGCGGTATACAAAAGGGGGCCGCGCTGTTATCGATATTTGGAAAAAAACCTTGCTTTACCGTCAAAGAGAACGCTTCAGAAATTGTTAAATAACATTCCATTTGAACCAGGACTCAGTGAAGTGATTCTAAAACATTTAGAAGCAAAAATGCAAAAGTTAAAACCATTAGATAAATATTTCATTTTATTATTTGATGAAATAAGCTTAGCAGAAGGATTGCATTTCAATAAATATAATGGAAAAATAACGGGTTACGAAGATTTAGGTTTTTTAGGAAGATCTACTAAAATGGCAAATCATGCCTTGGTTTTTATGATCCGAGGCATTCATACAAAATTTAAACAGCCGATTGCATATTTCTTCACTAGGGGTACGATACAAACTCTAAATCTTAAATGCATTATACTTCATATTATTGAAAAGTTATTTGAAGTGGGTGTCAAAATTGTCGCCACTGTCTGTGATCAGGGTGCTACAAATCAAGCAGCTATTAAATTACTACAAAAAGAGGAAACTAATCCTGGACCATACTTTACAGTGAATGGTAGAAAAATAGTAACAATTTTCGATCCCCCCCATCTATTAAAAAATACTAGAAATGCTTTGTTGACTTGTAATATAATGTTCGAACCAAATAAAACAGTTAAATGGCAGTATATTTGTAATTTTTTTAACCTTGATCAAAAACAAAGATTTAAACAAGCGTACAAATTAAAAAGAGAATATTTTGAATTAAAGGATCCCAGAATTAAAATGAAAGTGAGTGTAGCAGCCCAACAACTAAGCAACACTGTGGCTGCTGGAATAGAAACATTTGTTTCAAACAATCACCCTGAAATGCCAACAGAAGCAATACATACTGCGGAATTTGCACATAACTTAGATAATTTATTTGACAGTCTGAATGGAAGCACTTTTCGACAAGATAGAAATAAAATGTATAAATGTGTTCTATCATCAAAATCACATCATATGAAATTTTGGACAAAAATGATTCAGCAAATAGATCAGTGGAAATTTTTAGATAAGGAAACGGGGCAGGAAATAAAACATCGATTTAAATTTAATAGTGGATGGATTACAACACTACGAGCTATTCAAATGTTGTGGACTGAACTTCAAGAAGTTGGGTTTAAATTCCTAAACATGCGTTGCTTAAATCAAGATCCAGTAGAGAACTTATTCTCTATAATACGTCAACATGGCATTCAGAATTCAAATCCACAATGTGATCATTTTGTTGCAGCTCTAAAAAGTTCAGTATTGAGTGGGTTAACTGCGCCGTTAGGAAATAATTCTAATTGTGAAGAAGATGACGGCGTATTGTTTGATAATTTGAAAGAAGTATTGCTTTCTTCTTATGAAAATATATCTACAGAATTTAATGATGACACCGAAAGCAATGATGTAAATATTTCTTTAATGAATTCAGAAAATTTAGATGAAAATATTTACGAAAAACAGACATTGGCGTATGTCAGCGGTTATATTATAAATGAAATAAATATGTCACATTGTGAAATATGCGTGTTAAATATTTTTGTCGACAATCCAGGACCTAGTCATTTATACACATCATTTAAAGAACATAAAAACGATAAGAAATCTTTAACGTATACAAGCGAAAATGTTATGGTATTCTTAAAAAATATATACGATATTATTTATTTATATTTAAAAGACCATGGCTGTGATTTAAATCTCATAACAAAATTAACATCAATTGTGAAAAATAAAGTATCTACTGATTGGTATACATGTTTAGAGCACAAGCAGGATTTTATAAACAGTTTTTTAAACAAAGCTATATCTTTCTTAATTTTTAAATATTGCAAAGATCAAAGATCACAATCTTCGCAAGCTAAAAAACAACGAACCAAAAAATTTTCGAAAATTTTGCACAGAACAAAGTAATATAATACTTTGTTGCTTTGGATCATTTTTTTTGTTATTCCTGATAGTTCCTAATTTTACTTCTACCAACTTATTGTGATATGTTTATTTATAGACTTATTTTATATTGTTGTTATTTTCATATACTGCTGCAATATTTATATATATTAGAGTATGATTTTTTTTTGTATAACTTGCTTTATCAACAAGTTTCTTTATGTTCAGAATGTGATTTTGTTACAATTTTATAATTATTTTTTGTTATTTTTATATTTTTTCTTTTCAATATAAAACAATAGAATGCACTTAATTTGTTGTATTATTTTAAAATAAAATATATTATTTTTGTAAATTCGCGCCTTTTATAGAAGGTATCTTGAGGGTGTGTGCGTGTGTGTGTACGTGTGTATACTTTGCCAGGCTAACACGGGTCGCAGCACTATCGCGTTTCTAGATTTTTAACGTTGACTTTCGCTTCTTATCTATCTTTTTGTTCTGTGGATACAACGGTCAAAACGACAACGACACAAAACGAACTTACACGAATAAGGTTGTAGTCCGAGCGTGTGTGGCTGGCGAGTTGTTGGTGCCCTTCTGCCTTTTTCATCACACAATATGGTGAATGGGTGAATTTTAATGCACGTTTCAAAAATCAAAAGAGTTCAATTTTTCATTTTGAAAAGTGATCAAATATAAAAATTAATACAATTCAATAATTATTTTCGTTACACTATAAAATACATAATGGTATAGTGCAAATTGATATTACATAAATAAAAAAATTTAAAGCCGTAGGCTCGGAAACCTTCAATCTAAAATTAATCTTTTTTAAAAAAAATTGCATGACACAACAGCCAATGGAAGAATTGAATACGGTAACCATAGTGGTAATATCAAAATTTATCGGAAATTTTTACCAAAACTTATTTCTAAACCATTGCTTCCCAATCGCTGGAAAAATTGCCAATCTTTTCCAGATTTGAATATTCTTTCACATGCATTTTCTGCATCAGATTTTAGAGTTGCATTTTCTATGTATGTATTTTTTTGTCTCTTAACTTTCGGGTGAAAGAATTTTCTTGTACATGAATTTTCTAGCTCTGAGTTTTCAAGAATTGGATAGGCACTCATTAGTCGAGGAACTTTAGACGAAAAAACGCCAAAAGCTCGAACTCCGGGAAAGTGCCACCGATTTTCATGATTTTTTTAAATCGCTTCGAAATCGAATTTGAAACAAAGTTTGCCACCTGAGATCACTTGCTTTTTTTAAAGGGGGTAGCGGGATAAGCATAGTGAATCGGCCCCAGAGCGATTTTGACTTGGCATCATGTTGGCCCTTTAAAAAATGTTTAAAAAACAAGATTTAGATGGTTACCAGCTTTATGGATACCAATCTCTGCTTACAATCCATAAAAAAGTGATTTTTTGACATTTTTGTGGAAAACAATTTTTTGGGCCTACTCACGTGACTTTAATGTAACTTTTGGTAACAGAAAATTAATCTGAACACATCAGAGAATGTCTACAATTTTTTTCATTTACATCTGAAGCGGAATTTACTGCGAAAAATCAATTTAGAGCAAAAAAAAAGTTAAAAATTAACACTTTTTAAAGATTGACCTTCGCTTTTTTCGGGTTGTAGTTGAGACTCTTAAAAACACCAAATACAAAATTTAGAGAATTTTATACACTTTTAAGCGGAAAAAACCGCGTTACAATATCTCTATTAGATCAGGCGACAATCGCATTTAAGTAAAATAAAGTTTTTGCCACCATCGCGCCTGATACGGCATACGACTGGTACTATGGGTTTCTCTGTCTAACATGTATGTTTGAGGATACTGGACGTCGGTGTTGCCAACGGCCAACCTAAATATAACCAAACCAATGAAAAATAAACTTTTGCCGTGTTTATCATTGCTTTTCAAAAAACCTTGTACTTTTTTTTTCGACATGTTACAACACGTTTTGGATATTTTTATTGAACTATTTTTTTTTCTAATTTTGGAACATTCCGGTTTGTTCAAAATGTTTCAAAATTATGGTTTGTTCAAAATTAGAAAAAAAATAGTTGAATAAAAAATATCCAAAACTTGTTGTAACATGTCGAAAACAAAAAATGTACAAGGTTTTTTGAAAAGCAGTGATAAACGCGGTAAAAATTTCTTTTTCATTGGTTTGGTTATATGTAGGTTGGCCGTTGGCAACACCGACGTTTCCAGTGTCCTAAAACATACATGTTAGAGAGGGAAACCCATACTACCAGCAGTGTTGCCAGACCTAGGGAAATTTCCCTAGATCTAGGGAAATTCAACATTACTTAGGGAAATTAGGAAGAAACTGTATATTTAGGGAAAAAATCTAAAATTTATGATATGAAGCTTACATTATTATTCTAAACATGTGAGTACAGGATTATCAACAATTGGGTTTACATTTGCATAGCAGCTAATGTAGAATGGGTGCTCTAATGATTTAAAAATATAATATGAAAGTACAATTTCCTTTTTTTGTTTTTATTGGTAAAACATCACCGCACTGTTACATGGCATTTGAAATTCTTGGCTTGGGAGTTGGGATTCTCACTTTAAATTTTCCTCTTTTTAGCTTGAATTTAAAACAAATATACTTCGAATAGGGACAATACTGCGACATTATTCAATATGCCCATCCCATTTGTTAGTGGTGGATCCAAGGGTGGAGGAATGATCGCACCATCGCCCTCCTCTTGAGAAAATTTGTTCTTTAAGTTTAAATTTAAGAAATCGTTGCCTAACAAATTACAGATAAATAAATTTCCCAATTTTTATTTCATCAAATTTTTTAATTTGTTATATATTTTAATTTCTACTCGTGAAAGTAGATAAAATATATGTATTTTCCTCTCTACGGAAAAACCTAACTTTTAATGAAACAGTCGTTGACCTTGAACCCAAAAAAAAATTTGCCTGCGGCGCTATTTTCTCAAAATTCTAATCTAGGGAAATTTCTCATTTGATTTTAGGGAGAAATTTTTTAGCCATCTGGCAACACTGACTACCAGTCGTATGCCGTATCAGGCGCGATGGTGGCAAATACTTTATTTTACTTAAATGCGATTGTCGCCTGATCTAATAGAGATATTGTAATGCGGTTTTTTCCGCCTAAAAGCGTATAAAATTCTCTAAATTTTGTATTTGGTGTTTTTAAGAGTCTCAACTACAACCCGAAAAAAGCGAATCAATCTTAAAAAAGTGTCAATTTTTAACTTTTTTTTTGCTTTAAATTGATTTTTCGCAGTAAATTCCGCTTCAGATGTAAATGAAAAAAATTGTAGACATTCTCTAAATTGTTCAGATTAATTTTCTGTTACCAAAAGTTACATTAAAGTCACGTAAGTAGGCCCAAAAAATTGTTTTCCACAAAAATGCCAAAAAATCACTTTTTTATGGATTGTAAGCAGAGATTGGTATCTATAAAGCTGGTAACCATCTAAATCTTGTTTTTTAAACATTTTTTAAAGGGTCAACATGATGCCAAGTCAAAATCGCTCTGGGGCCGATTCACTATGCTTATCCCGCTACCCCCTTTATGTAAAAAACCGATTAATCGTTAATTCGCATTAAAAGTATATTTGAGGTATTCAGATAAGCGTGTTATGGTGAATTTATTTTAAAAACAAGTTTAGGCCCTCTACTATAGGTCAATACTTCGGAGAAATTACATTTCCACACAGATATACGACCCTGTGGTGAGCGTTTTCAGGGGGAGAGGGTCGAGCGCGGTAGCTGTTCTCGGCTACCCGACGGAGCCAGTCATTGATAATTTTTTAACTTTTGTTTAATTATTTATTATAATGAATTGTTATTATTCCACGAGCCGCAGGCGAGTAACATAATTATTCCTATAAATAATTACTGTAATGAATACAAATATAATAGGTAAGTAGGTACTTTATTTTAATAATAAATTTATTTTTTATGAAATCGTACAATAATGACTAACTTTAGCTCCGCTAAATCGTAGTAAAAAGTACAAATTTAGTTCATAAATTATAAGTCATTAAACAAAAGTTATGAAAAAAGTAAAAAAAATCAAGTTTCTCTCGAAGAAAATCTTAAAATTTTGGCCTATCTAAGGTCTTCAAGAAAAATTTCATATAATCTATCTTATAGAGAATTGTTTGCAAAATTTATTAAAAGAAACCGGATATCAAAATTTTAATTTGTTTAGAAGTTACAGGTCATTAAACACAAACATTATGAAAGAAGTAAAAAAAAGTTTCGAAATAAAAAGACTTTTGATGATAAACTGAAAATATAGTATAAGTTACTGCCTATTCTTCATTTTCCTCAGCAATATTACATCCAGTATCCTCAAAAACACCAATTACGTGAATTTACTGTTAAAAATAAAATAATAATACAATAAAAAGAATTTCGAAAAAAAAATTTTCAAAAAAAAGCAAGTGTTCTCAGGTGGTAAACTTTGTTTCAAATTCGATTTCGAAGCGATTAAAAAAAATTATGAAAATCGGTGGAACTTTCCCGGAGTCCGAGCTAAATGTCTAAAGTTCCTCGACTACAAGTAAAATTAACAGATAAAATTGTTGATTTGTTTTAATATCGCCGTCGTCGATGATACGATAAAGATTTCAATATGCCAATAAATCAACCCCTATCGGATGATTAAAGAAACTCGGTTTCACCTCGTTGCTTAGCAACACCTCGATAAAAAAAATTTAAAAGCTCACTTTCTTTCGCCTGGTTTGAAATTATTTTCTGGTGTTGAATCAATAATAAAGTACGCTGTATAGTCCAGGCGAACTAGCATCTATCGGCGACAAGTCCACCATTTTAGAAAAATGGTGGAACAAGACGACCTTTCTCCGTTTTTTTTTGCAATTATTTCGGAAATGGATAATTTTAAGCAAAAATGCCAAATATCAAACAAAAAAAGACTAAAATTTTCTTCAAGATAGATACTAACTTTGGTTTTTACGTTATTCATAGTTTTTGAAGAAATCGTAAATAAATATTTTTACAATTTTAAGCCGTTTTGATAAATTCATGATTTTGTCTCATATTACACAAAAACGGCTGAAATTTATTAACGGTTAAAAATTTCGAATTCGGGATTTCAGTAGGTATTCGATTTTTAACTTATAATAATAATTTAATAATAGACATTTGGAGACACCAGTTTGGGTAAAACCCTCAAAAAATGATCCCATTCAGAGATAACCACAGAGGCACTAAACTCATAGAGGGCATGTGTCAAAAAGTTTGGTAGTCGCCATCTTGGTTCGCCCTGTACATGATTTGACATTTGAGATTAAGTTTTAATAAATTTTAAAGTATTAATTTCGATTAATATTTTAAACAATGGTAACGAGTGCTGCGATAAAAATTAAATACAACAGGACCATAGGCGCTCGCAAAATTTTTTCCAGGGGTGCAAAACAAAATTATTATATTAATTTTACAGATTTACAACTAAGAACTTGCCAACAGATATTTTTTGTCAACAATAAATTGCAATTACACTATAACATTTTTGACTAAAATATTCCTAAAACTATTGAGAAAAATAACACAAATTTTCAGTAATAATATAACAAGAGAGTAAGAATAAATTGAAAATAATTTGACAGATCTTTCGAAAACTTGTTGCCAAATAGACCGGGCCCTCATGACAGGTGATGGTCTCCGATTTCATACAGCATGTCTTTTGGAGGATAGCATATTGACCCTTTGACAAGATAGAAAAACGGGTATTAAACCCTTGCACGCTTTCCAGTCATATGGAAAATTGCATTTCCACTTGCACAAAACTTTTCCGAAATTTTCTACCCTTGGGCCAACGACGGTTGCATGCCAATTTGGTTTATAGGTGATTTATGATACAAATATTAATTCTTTTCATCGGCATGCTGTATGAAAACGCAGAAAATCATATTTTTTATTACAAGATCACGTGACCGTTTGAGCTCTTTGGGATCCTGCGAATCGTATGCTTATAATTTTTAATACTTTAAATGTGTTTTTCTATTTGGCGTTCACAAAGTTAACTTTGTGAAACGCACTGAATGTCGCTAGAGCTCACTTTGTGACACGCAACATATTTTTATAAGATTGGTATTGCTAGTATCAGATGACATTTATTTCAATTGTTAAACGTCAAACTTCAGAATTGACAAATTTCAGTACCTATAACCTCTAAATATCTTTTGCTTAATTAATTACTTTTTATTCAATAAAATTAATGAATCTAGAAATTGAAAACATATAAGTTCAATATTTTCTATAATATCTGTACTTATCACCTAGAATAGTTCAGTAATATATACTTTTGCAGTGACAGTGACAGTTAAATAAATGGCAATATTAATATCACCAACCAAAACGTTACACACATAAATTTCCCTAAATCGACTTGTGTATATTGTGGCAGTATAATTTAAATTTTAATAATAAAAAGACACCAAATAGAAAAAATAGTATAAAGAACTCATTTTATAAGACTTTTTTCGCACTTGTTCTTTAGTAAACTCGCTCGAGGGCTCGTTTTACTAAATTTGAACACGTGCGAAAAAATTATGTCTTATAAAACTTGTTATTTAATATACTATTATAGTTATTTAACAAACTAGTGTGTTAATGAGGGTGATTAATAATTGAGACTTTTTAACGCGTGGGAGAAGCGAACGCGTTAATTGTTGAGATTATTAATCGCCTATTAACACATGAGTTAGTTACAATATTTTTCCGTTGGTCATACCTTTTTAATTTGAAAAAAATTGAATTTTATTCCATAACAAATTAGGTTAGGACCGCTTTAAATGTTCACCACAATTGTATCGACAACAATGGACAACTCAACAACAACAATCGAACAATCAACTGTTTTCAGGGAGAAACGGGTGCAGTCAGTTCACTTAATATTGATTAGCAGTACTAAATCCCAAGGTATTTTCGTTTTTAGAATGATGTTATTATTTTTATATTCATTATAAAGCAATTCTACGTAAATATTATTTACCTAGAAGTGTGAAAATCATTTCTTTTAATTTTGTTTTGCACTTTGATAAAACTTAGATCTGGTCAATATAATACAATATTACGTGTTCTGAACGCATCCAATAAATCGTTGATTAATAAAAAATCAGGCATTTATAGGGTTCATTAATGTATGATTTTTTACATTAATGATACTCATTAATAAACGATCAACGGAAAAGTTCCTTTTAATAAAAGGGCATGCATTATTAAATCAGAGAAACACACCAAATTTTTGTGCAAGTGGATAAATACAATTTTCCATATGACCGGAAAGCGTGCAAGGGTTTAATACCCGCATTTCTTTGTTGTCATAGGGTCAATATTCTATCCTGCAAAAGGTATGCTGTATGAAATCGGAGACTATCACCTGTCATGAGCTCCCGGTCTAAAAGAGCAACAAGTTTGAGAAAGAATTTGGAGAATTATTATCTAATTTATCGAACTTTCGAGTAATATATAAATATATAATTTGATTATTTTTTGACCGACGAAATTAATTCAAACAGGGGGAACCAGACAACCAGTCCTATTTTTTTCTCCTATTTTGAAGCTCTATAAATCCGATAGATGTTTTTATTGCTGCGATATTTATTTCAGTCAAATAAAGACAAAGCGTTATAATGCAGTATAGCACGGAATGTGAATGATATTGTGTGAGTGAGAATGTTGAGCATTCGATAGACACTTTCCGATGAGATGAATGATATTATTGGTTTGATTGTAGATATGGTTTTATTGAACTGGCGGAATTGTGACCGATGATTTTAATTTGCTCTTGTTCGCCTACACCAAGCTTTGATATAGGTTTACTGTACTTGATCTAGCAGAATGATTTGTGATTTTTTTACTTATGTCTAAACCAACTTTATCTGCAGATTCATTTATCCATTTGGAAATAGAATTGATTCAAACAACAAGGTTTTTATACAAAGAACAACCAGGAGTTTGCCAAGCTGGATTCGGAGTTAGAAAATAGATTTTTCCGTATCCATGGATGTAATTAACAGATTGTCTACCTTATTTGAGATTAACAATTGCGGGTAAATATGAAACGCGGGACGTAATGGAAATTGGCGGGTTTTTACCGTTCATGCGTACGAGGCGACATCTACCAATAGAATTAGAACCTAAATAATTTGAATTTTCACTATTCCGAAAACTTCCATATTATAATATAAGTGATTAATGTGTTATTATAGTATTAAGTTGAAGTAAATACGAATATAACTTCAACTTAGTTTAAAATAAATTGTTTATAAAATTTATTTTTAACACGAAAATTGGACACTTGAAATTTGACAATAGGGTACTTTCCGATTTTTTTAAAAAATTTTTTTGTAAAAGTTTATTAATAAATATAACAATTGGTGAAAACGCGGTGCAAAAATCTATATATATAAAGTAAAGTGTCCTGACTGACTCATCAACGCCCAGCCCAAACCCGTAAGCCTAAAAATGTGAAATTTGGACAGTATATTCGTTTTATGATGTAAGCGCTCACTAAGAAGGGATTTTTTGAAATTCGCCCCCTAAAGGGGGAAAAGGGGATAAAATGCGTTTTTACGAATTTCTCAATATCTCTTTACTCAGACGAGATATCAACTTGATTTTTACATACAATGGTAGCGCATCGAAATATTTAAGACCCATGTTTCAGGATTTTGTCCTAATCAGCTTTTTAAGGGGGGAAATTTATTTAGTTAAAATTAAATTAGTTTATAAGTTGCTTTGGAAAACAAATAAAAAATTGAAAATAAAAACATGTCACACTATCGTGATTTAGTTATAAAAATGTATGTGTCAAATACATGTGTCAAATAGATATTTATTCATAAGAATGCTAAATAAATAAGTTAAAATAAATTAAATAAAAAGGGGAAATAAGATTAATATGAATCCCTGAAAGAGTGATTGAATTAAGGTTTGTAATCTTATCGTGCAATTTTAATTTTTAAATGTTTATACGGAGATGGTGATTTTTCCTTTTATTATTTTTAGCACTTACCCAAATTGAGTGTGGTAGCCTCACATACTGTGAGTAATCGAAAAAGATATACTTAAGATATACTAAAGATATAATAAATTAATTCGTGCACAAGTACTAGCTGTTAATTCACGGGTACTCATATGGTCAAAAATTAAGAAGACTTTATGCTCATGGTCATGGTTATGGTAATCAAGGAGGAATGGTAATTTTTGGGAAACTACAATACATGGGAGAATGTTAACCTTCAATAAAAATCTGCTGTGGCACTCATAACAGGCTTTGCAATAACATAGGCAGGCAGTGTTAAAGTGATAGCTGTTAATGTCAAAGTGACAGCTGCCAATATCAAAGTGACAGCTGACAATGTCAAAATGACATCTGTCAATGTCAAAGAGACAGCTGTCATTTAGCGACGTTTAAAATTCGAGAATGAATTTTTTTTTGTAAAAACAAATAAAAAATAGTCGAGTCAAAAATTCATACGCGTTCTCAAGTTATTGTGCTTACGGACAAACCGAGGGAGAGATAGACAGACCGCACTGACTATTTTTAAAATTATGGTTTTTGGGTTCAGTAGGGTCTAAAACGTAAAGATTCATCAAAATCTCGAACTGTCAAAAAATTACGAATACAGTAATGCTACCTCTATTATATTTATAGACCGCAGAAGTAAAACAAAATAACACTGCATATTATAAAATAAATAGTTTTCTGGTTATTAGTTCTGTATTATTGTATTTCATATGATTTATCTTGATTTGGAACGAAAGACATATATTGCATTTTGAATAATAAGTGTCAATCACGGGCAATCTTTAGAAGAGTTCATAGGGTATTTTGGTTCCCACCTACCCCACGTCTTCAAATTAAAACAAACCGGAGCGAAGCACGCTAGTTACGTATATTAAGAGAGATATGATTTTTTAAAGTTGTGGAATGCGCGAGTGACGTCATCTGTACTTTTTTAGTGGTTCTCAAACTGTATTTCAAATAAACACATACCTGAATATTTAAATAATTAAAAAATATTCTTTTAAAGAAAAAAAGTTTAGTTTTATTATAGTTATAGTCGTTAAACTTATTAAAACAAAAAATATATATTTTTGGAAGGCATATACAATGTAGACGTACAACAGTTTGACATTACATGGGCACTGATGTAACATAAGTTCCATTTGAACTCTCTTGTGTCGCTGTTCCTCGAGGCGCTAAAATATCCTAGACCAATAAGAGTCCTTGTTTTGATCGAAGGGCAGATGACGTAACAAAATATTTAATAACTAATACTGCTGTTTGGAAATAAATATTTACAATAATGTTTGTACCAATGCTTCTGATTGCACACGTTGTTTCTAATTTTAATATAAATTATGTATATTTCAACTATTGGAAAGTACCCTATTTGAGGTTATATGTCAAAAAGATACGTACACAGTGCGTACTATTAATGTAATGAATAAATAAACATTATAAAAAATAGTATATTCTGTAACAAGTTTGGAATGAGGCATATTCTGCACGAGTGGAAAGTTTGTTACACGAGCCGTAGGCGAGTGTCACGGTTCCACGAGTGCAGAATAGCCATTCCAAACGTGTCGCAGACTATACTTTCTCTACGACCGTAAATTTAAGACAACATTATCAAGAAAAAATTAACTTTTATTCGACATTGACAAAACAACAATTATAACAAAGTTTGAGTTTGAAAGATGAATTACTTAATATTAATAATAATAATCTAATTATATTGAATCACTTTTGTTTATAATGTTTATTGTTATATTATTTGTGCAGTGGCTAAAGTTAAAATTAGGTGTATTACACAAATTTGCTGATGTACTGATGTACTAGTATTTTCGTTAATTACAGATTGTAAAGTAGTTACTGTTGCTGTTCATTTTATTTGAAAATTTATACAATATTCTGCATTTTAAGTATAATTTTTTAATATTTCAAATTAAATTATACCAACTACACAAGTAATTTGAATAAGTATAAATTTATAGTTGTGCTCATTCCAACACAAGAGTGAGAATATTCTCACACGGTATGATAGAATTTAAGTCATTCCGTATTTAAAATCCATATTAGAATGTTAGTATTCTATAACGGTCGTAGATAAATATTTTTATCCATCATACTGTATGTTACCAAAATATTTATTTAAAAAATGCATTACTGTCAGAATTTTTTGTTATTATTTTTAAGATACATGTTGCCATGGTTTTGGTTTCCGAGTTGTGAACAGGAAAGCGACACACTTTCATAGGAATGTATTCTACACTACAAAAACAACTATTTTTATTTAATACGTGCTTCTCATGCATGCAGAAATAGTTATTTGTCCAACTAGAGAGGAAAGCGCTTCTTTTTCCCACTCGAGCTCGAAGTTTGTGTCACGAGCGAGTGAGGCAATCGAGCAAGAGTGGAAAAAGAGCTTTCCTCTCGTGTTAGACACAACATTTTTTTCTCGACATATTTAAAAACAATGTAAATGTAGAAGAAACACATAACTTGAAGTTAGGTTATAACTGCCATCTGTCAGAATGACATTTGAAAACAACGAAATGCAGCCAATATGCCAAATTAAATTTAAGTTGTAAAATCGTGAAATAGTAGAAAAAGAAAGTATAAAACATAATAATTGTAAAATAATAGTTTACAGTATATCACTATAAAATCAGAATTTTCAATAAAATAATAAATTTACTTACAATTTTTAAAATATTTCATCGAAAAATAACACTGGTGGTAACACTGCTTACTTTCTTCTCTAGAGAGGGAAAACCTACTTTCCTCACTATTTCGCGAGAAGAAAATTGTGTTTTCTCCGCATGTCGTGAAAAAAATATCTTGTGCCCTACGGGAATCTAACGGCATATTACATCCCTCAGCTTCTGTTGCCCTCGCTCGTGCATCAGAAATCTTCGGGATGTAATATGCCTATATCTTCCCTTATGACGCAATATATTATTTATATTTTCTATGCGTTTACTAAGAAGTTTTTTTATAAAGACGAACAGAGCAAATATCTGAATTTTTTATATTCGGAGTCAGTCATTTACTCATATAAAAGGAATGCGTTGAAAAGTTATTATTTATTTCACATTTGCGAAACAAACAAAAACTACTTTATTCCCGGGAATAATCACAAGAGCATTTGTCTCACTATAAATAACAATAACAGGATTGGTTAAAAGGCGCACACGTGACAAAGAATAAAACATTTCATTGGTTCTAAGAAACGTCTAAAAATAATCAATATAAACGAACAGTTTGCAAATATATCAAAATATCATTTCCTTCATTCTGTCGGTAAAATTTTCTTTTAAAAATCTTTAACACCCTTGTAGTTACCTATTCAAAATAAATCTCTTAAATTTGTTAATAATATTGAAAATTGTTGTGATAATAATAACAATAATTAAACTCAATTATAATTAAACAATAAAATAATGAAAAATATAATACAACTTTCATCACCGGTCTTTAACATGGTTTATGGTAACCCGAAAGAGGGGCATTTGATCCTCCGTTAAACTTTCTGATTTTAAAATATTTTATAGAAGTATTGGTATCTTCTTTTGTAATAGGTATTAATAAAATGGTTTTATATTGCATCCCAGGAAAAAAATTTAAGGGCGGCGTACCTCATATTGGATCAGGTAACTTATTTGCTTAGAAAAAGTATGATATCTCTTTATAAAGCGTAATCTATCAATGGGAGCAATTGGTGGTTATTACAGGAACGAATGGCGCTGTCATTTGATCATTTTTTGGACATTGTTATGTGCTGTTTTTACCTAAAATTTAAATAATGCCGCAGTGTTGCACAGTAAATTGAACAAATAGAAATGGTTATAAAATTTCAAATAATAAAAAATTCAAACATCATTGGATAAATACAATCAACAGAAAAAAAATTTAATTAAAAATTTGTGTCTCTGTAACCTGCGAACATATTGGCTAGTATTTTTTCATTTTTGATGTGAAAATCAAACAATTTACAACTTTTACTACAACACTTTACGACATTTGCTACATTTAGGTACTACGTAGTAAAAGTACTTAATAAAATAAAAGCTATGCAGTAGCATATTTCTATAGTGTTACTAATGGCCAGTTGCACCGCTTCCACTTAAAATTTAGGTTTTCCTTAAATGAACAATATCGAATCAAAATCACATTGTCACAACGTAGAAATAACATTGCTGTCATTAATTCGATTCGTTGTTTTTCATTTAAGTGACACTTAAATTTTAAGTGAAGGCGGTGCAAATAGCCATAATTGTTATAAATAAATCAATGTGCTAAATGAACTTTTTTCATTTGAGCCCTACATGTACCTACTTTTTACATAGGTACACTTCTTCAGATACCTATTTCACAAAATTTTATGAACTGTAGAAATTTACTTTGTAGTAATGTTCAGTTTTTTCTATTATTCGTTGGTAAAATGAATTTAAATAAACTCCAATACTGTGTATAGACTGACAAATGAATTGGTAAATTTATTCCACCATGTAAGCCATTATAAAATTCTGACGGTGGTACACTTTAGGTTCGTCGTGATCGTGAATAATATTATGGAAATTGTTATTTCTATTATAATCTATTAATCTAGAAAGAATAAACATTCAATTTCAATGTCACTTCATTACAAATTCATATGCCAGATTACCTTTTTACCATTTTGGCTTTTTTCCTATAGATACTTCATCCCGGTTTCTTTTAGTTCTCGTTTTAATTGATACAATTTCCACGAATTGTACTCCATAATAATTTGTAGTGTAAAACACTGAATTAAAAGTGAAATTACTTTTGCCCAATCGCTCCCATTCTGTCAATTTCAAATTGATTTTCAATTCCGCTTTCTAGCACTGTCATTTCTGAACGGACTAAAATTTCGATTTGAGATTTTCGGAGTCTAGTACAAAAAGGACCAAGGAATCAAATTCTGGAAACTAGAAGTCATTATTGTATTCCTTTCAAAAATGACCGACCATAAAACACAAGCAAGAACAATATTATAAAAATTGCTTTATTATGTATTTAAGAAACTCATTATATTTCAGTTTAACTCATGCACAAAACACAAAATTAATATAACAATAATTCTAATACAGGAATCATCGAAAAATCAAATGCCGTAAACCGCAGTCGATACCTTAATCCGTTTAGAAGCGACAGTTAACTAAACACTAGTAATATAAACAATACTTAAATTTCTCAATTTTCTCTCTGAAAAAAATCTTTAAATTACAGTTTAAATAAAGAGCCAGAATCTTTATCAAAGAATTAACCAAGGAATCGCATGCCGGAAACCGCAAGTCAATATCTTAATCCGTTTACAATAATTGACAGTTACACAAAGCGAGTTATTGAAAGCGAAGCAATGGTTTGTGGCTAATAAATTAAAATTAAATCCTGATAAAATCCAAATGATCACAGTGTCTTCTAACAAAACTGTACAGAAAGATGAATCTGTTGAAGTATTGGGAATGGCGATTGATGATGGACTTGACTGGATAATACAAATTACTATTTTAGCTTTAAAAAAAACTAGCAAGTATTACATTTTTACTTCGAAGATTGCATTACTTTTTAAAGGTAGAATCTTGGCTATCAGCTTATTTTAGTCTCTTTCATTCTCTGATATATTATGGAGTTATTTTGTGGGAAAATTCCTCTAATGCAACTCGCATTTTTGGGCTTCAAAAGCAAGCAGTACGTATTATAGCGGAAGCAAATTAATATGAGAGATCACTGCAAACCTTCATTTGTAAAATTCAAAATACTGCCACTTCCTTGCATGTATATTTATAATACCTTAATTGAAATTCACAGAAACAAGAATAAATATCAATTAGCTTCGGATATCATAATTATTCAACAAGAAATTCAAATTTTAATGTTCTGAGTGTTTTAAACTAAGTCTCTCAAAAAACAATACCCGCGATGTTAATTTCTATAATACGAGGGGTGTTTTTTATATTCGCGGAATTTAAATTTAAATCATAATTACATCGACTAGGACTGGAATTGAGGTGCATACGTAACTTCCAGAGCCAATATATTTTTTATACATGTTTTTGTTATATAAAATATAATTTTAATTCTATTATCTACTTGACCTGCTATAAACAATGTAATTTGTAAAATAGTTCAATAAACTAAACTAAACACCTGCCTTAACTGCAGTCCCTAAATTTTTAAAAATTATATCTCTTATAGGGAATGTTTTAAGAATCGAATGCTGAAAACCGCGAATCGATAATATTATCCATTTAAAAATTAAAGCAATTTTTGTGCGATAAGACAAAATTACGACTTCATTTAAAATCATTGGAAATTATCCAAATTTATTTTCACGATTTTCTCATAAATTGTAATAGTTAAAAAAAATGGTTAGCATTTTTTGTAGAGAATTTTGTGTTCTACAATTATTAATTAGGTAACAGTTTTCTCGTTGTATTATCCATATACAAGACAAAGCGGCCAATTTTAAAACCAATTTTTGGGAGTATTCCCGTTATCCGATTTTAGCAGATTTCGGATGTTATTCTGTGACATTTTCTGAGTCGATAACCGTTTAGAAAGCTTCTGAAGCAATTTTGACCACGTCAAAACGTAAATTGCCTGGACATTAGTTATAGTTTCAAAAGCCTACAGCGAGTTTGTTTTTGTTTTCATTCACCATTGTTAAAGTACCGCCGGGAAAATTTTAGCATGATGTTACAAACCACTTTGCTGCCATCTATCCGAAGAAACTCAGGCAGTTCCGATTTGCGTCTTTGCTGTTTTATGCGATTGGATTTTGGAGATTTGTATGATGTTGATGTTGTGTTTGCACAAAGTAAAGGTACATTTACATCCAATTTAGAGTACGTAATTCTGACTTGAAGTGGAAATTGTGCCGACTTCAAATTTATATCATTTACAACCACTTCGCTGGTAAAGTGAAAATACTACATGCCATCTGTTGTAATATCATGAAATGTAGTTTTTCCGGTAAAGTAAATAATATAATTTTATGTTTGAATAACAAGTAAAATTATTGTATGTATTATGTTTAAACAACTCAAATTAAGAGGAATCATCCTATTAAACCTATAAATCTAAAAAAAAAATCATATAAAAACAAAGGCAGTAAAAAACTAGCTACAACGTCTTTTAAATTGTTATTATTTTCATTTATCAACAATTGAAAAATAAAAATTTTTAGACAAACTCTTTGTAACTCTGATTACATTGTAAATTAAAATGTTTGTATCACATTACCTATACATAAAATTTTCAAATAGTAGTAGATTAATTTGTTAAATAAATTTAGCTTGGGCGCTAGTCAATCAAAATGAGTATTTTCTAAACAAAAACAGAGCGAAACATAGCAATTAGATAAATAGAGACAACATGTACTCATAGCACATAGGCTGTCAGCGTGGCTACCTGAAATGGCGGATCTAGCAGCGCTGAGCGAGAAAACCCCCATAATGCCAAATTCAAAATCAAAGCTTACAGATTGCAGCGCCTCTGATGAGAAAAATTGTAAAAATACCAGAATCATAATGCCTATGGCACACTGGTCGAAGAGCGTCGCAGAGCATCGAAGAAATATGTGATGAAACTATAGAACGCACCCGTCTTCGATGAAATTAGGGGCGCCGCTATTTTCATAGCAGAATTCTGCGACGAAACGAACGTATCTCATTTCAGACGTATCTTGACTTGTGTGCTTCCCTTCTTTTTAGCCACTTTTGTTGCCATATTTTGATATTTTCCTACGTTTTTTTTACTTTCTTCTTTACTAGAACTCAACTTGGAATATCCTTGATCGGAATTAAAATATTTGATGTGGACACCACATGACTTCCTTGTACGCCTATTAAATTGTTCATACTTTTCTTAATAATTAAAATGTAGAATAATAATTTTTAAGTTATGTTATACAAAATAACGTAAATAGCTATGTTTATTTTTTATTTGTTCAAACTTATACATTTGTATTATTGTTATAAAATAATGTATTTATCACCATTTTCGTCGATTTTCCATTTGTACCAAATTTAAATTAAAATTTTTAAAATATATTACTTATTATTGCATTCTAATTTTCTTTCCTGGATGTTTCTAAATTTGTGATTAAAAATTTGCAGGTTGTGACGTTCAGTGTTACCTTTACCTTTAATATAAGTTTAATTAATAATCCGGTTCGAACGACGAAAATGTATATTTTATTTTCGTAATACATTGACAAGGTTCAAATTTAAAATTAACAATGTATTAATTTTTATAAACAACAAACTGGCTTCTATGTTAATTACAAACAAAAACAAACGAATTATATTAACATGTCAACTGGCAATATGTCAAATGTCAGAGTCAATGTCAAAATGATAATGTAAGTTTTCTGGATGTAACATCAGCTAGAAGCAACATCAAATCAACTGTTTTTCATCGCAGAAAAATTCGATAGATTTGTCATCGATGAAATACAAAACCATCGCAGACGGGTGCATTCTATAGTTTCGTCACATATTTCTTCGATGCTCTGCGACGCTCTGCGACCAGTGTGCCATAGGCATAATACGCAGCCAATTCCCGAATTCACTCTCGACTTAAGACTGCGTTTAAAGTATCTGAAAATAAATCTTATAATCTCGAAAAACTATTGCACTTAGAGAGATACGGTTTTCAAATTTGTGTTAAGTAGGTATTAAAATATATATATTTATATTTTTTTATTTGTACAAATTTTAAAAACGATTGCATATTTGCTAGTTTCAAAATCATATTTATATACAACAATTATGCTCTTTATCAAGAGAACCTTTGTTTTTGTAATAATCGAGTAATTTAATTATTGAACAATAAAAAATCTACTGTGTCCACCACAGTAATTCCCCGACTATAAGTTTTAATAACTAACTTTCGTAATGCCTTTAATTTTATGCTTTATTCAGCAAAATTTAAATAAATTTATATTTTTTTCCCAAACTATTTAAGTTGATACCAACTTCGGCATAATTTAAATAACATGTAAAAAAATATGATACTTATTCACTAAAAACTCACACTCGAAAATTTTAACCCGTCACAATACCTTATACCTTTATAGAATATAATGCGGGAAGTAAAAAACAACTGACCATTGTTTAAATGTTGTTATTGATTCTTCGACTAATTTTTTTCCCCAGAGAACTTTAATTTGATAATACACTTGAAAAAATTTGAATAATTTTTTGAGAAACAATAATTGAATATCGCATAAATGTCATTTATTACATTTTTACTACTTATCTCCCTGAGAGCTTTAAATTGACACCAAACTGGGTATAATTCTGAATAATGTATAATAAAAAAATTGACGATCAGTTAAATGTTATTTTTATTTCTTTACTAGAATAATTTTCCCGAAAGCTTTAATTTGATACCACACACGATAGTATTTTAATAAAAATAAAATAAGTTATGTTTATAAAGTTGGTACCACTGGTTATATAAAAAAAATTGAATATTTTTTTGAGAAACAATTGAAAATCGCATTAATGTCATTTTTTACATTTTTACTAAACTTATCTTCCCGAGCGATTTAAATTGATACCAAACTCGGTATAATTTGAATAATTTGTAAAAAAAAACAATTGACGATCATTTAAATGTTATTTTTGTTTTTCTACTAGAATTCTTTTCCCAAGAGCTTTAAATTGATACCACACACGATAGTATTTTGATAAAAATAAAAAAGTTTTGTTTATAAAGTTGGTACCACTGGTTGAATAAAGCTCATTCTCGAACTTGCAGCCAGATTTTGGCTCAAGATCTTAAATATAAAATTTCAGTCCAAAATTTCTACGCGTTTTTAAGTTATGCAATATCCAGACAGACTAACAGACCGCCTTTTTTTAAATTATGTTTTTTTTGGGCTCAGTAGGGTCTAAAACGTGAAGATTCACCAAAATCTTGAACTGTCAAAAAATCACGATTACAATACTTCCCTCTATTACATAGATCAGGGAAGTAAAAAAAGTTACATATAGTGACATAGATATTTTAATACTAAATACAAATTTGAAAACCGTAGCAATAGTTTCCAAGGTTTGTATGCTTGAAATTTCATACACTTTGAACGCAGTCTTAAAGTGAAAGCTAAGAGCTTGCAAACATTGAGTTGAAGTGCAATTCGGGTCCTAAGTACGCAGACTTTAAATTTTGGTTGTAAATGCAGTAGTTGATTCACGTATGCCTAACTTACAATTTTACGCAAGCTTAAAATTGTGCTGGGATAAAATTTGGTTGTAAATGTACCTTATCGTTTGCATAGAGTAGTGTTTGCATTTAGAGTGTTATTTTGTTGGGTAAAAGGAGTGGTTTGAATGTATCCTACTTTTTCATTGATGATACATTCCAGGTCTTCTGACGTAGGCGATCCCAGAACACCTAGAATGTGGTTTAACTGGTCCAGATAATGTTTGCCAGGGAATATCGGCCGGTTGGATAGCATTTCAGCTAAGATGCAGCCCACAGACCATATATCGATCGACTTTGTGTAGCCCTTTGAATTGAGCATGATTTCTGGGGCCCGGTACCATCTTGTAGCGACGTATTCTGTGAGGAATCCTGTGTGGTCGTGATCTGGGTCTGCTACTCTTGCTAAACCGAAGTCGCAAATCTGTAACACCAACAATCAATTATAAAATACAGTCAAGAGTCGTGTCGCTACCGAAAACTAAACACGCATAAAGCCCTGTTCACACATGAATTCTGTGAGAATTCTTTCATGTTTCTAAATGGGGGTTTTCAAGCCTACGGCTTTTAAAGAAATACTTATTGGATATCAATTTTCAGCATGTATAAGTTATAGGAAAGTGATAATAATTGTTAATTTTGATAGATTTATTACTTCTTTATAGAAATGAAAATGTAAGTCTTTTGAATCGTTCATTGAAATGCGCCATGTGTGACGTAGCCAACATTGATATCAAACCAGGAGTTGGTTCGTGTAAGTTCGTTTTTTGTCGTTTGGACGGCGGACCACCTGTTGATTTTTCGATTTTTGACACGTTCACGGGTTCACGTTGTCGAGTTTGGTTAGGTTCAAACACGATTACTTACAGTTTATTGAAGAATTTTTGTGTTGGTTTTAATCGAAATGAAACGGCATGAAACAGTTTGGTTATGTTTTTCTGTTCAAGTTGACAAGATGTTGACTGTGTAAGGTAAGACCTACGTATCTTGTACGTATCGGTCCTTGTCAGCGCGTTGAACGTATGTTCTAGGTGTTGGTGACGTCACACTGTTACACGCGGCATCGATTTTCGCGGAACTTATTTTTTTAAACTTTATGAATTTTTTTCTGGCTTATTAGCAACTTTTAAGCGAAAAGAAAAAATACGGGTATTATATTTTAATGTATAGATTGACATATAAAAAAACAAAAAAATCGTGAAAACCCCCATTCTGGAAAATATAAATTATCTGGTTTGAAGCCATCAATGAATTAGAAATTCTTTTTTTCGAAGACTTATTGATTGAAGATTCAATTTAGCAGCGCTACTATTTGACAGGCGATTCTTACTAGAATTATTTCTCCCCAAAGAATCTTCAAAGATTCCATGTGTGCATAGAGCATAACTGATGGACTGATCTGTCTCTGTGCAAGCAAGCACGTTGCATAACAACCAAATTTTATATTTAACGTTTTAATACAAATCTTAAGAACCCAGTTTTTTTTTTTTTGAAGCAATTCCCAAACCGGAAGTAGTATTTAAATATTTCAATAAATAATTAATTTATCACAATCTTTTCTATTTTAAATGAAAGATTATATTATTTTATCTACAATTAGCAATTTATAAATTTTGCTGTATGTGGTAGGTACTATTCAGGAATTAAATTATTGTTTATAATTTAGATTATGAAACTTCAGAATTGAGTATCTTATAGTCCACGATCGTTTAACATTATTGTTACTATATAAAATTTAATTGATTATGACAGTGACAATAGTGACACATTGTTTATTTATCTTCTTCTGCAGTTTACACAATAGTTATTTGACCAACTAGAGAGGAAAGCGCTTCTTTTTTAAGAATGGCAATCGAGCGGGAGTGGAAAAAGCTTTCCTCTCGTGTTAGACACAACATTTTTTTCACGACATATTTAAAAACATTGTAAATGTAGAATGATGTTTAAAAACAATGAAATGTTTCAATATTCCAAATTTATGCTGCGATTCTGTGCAGATCTATAAGTTTTACAGATTTGTAAATCTGTAAATATTGAACAAAATAATATCAATGTTTGTTGACATGATATAAAAATGTTCATATGATTATCGATTTCAGTGCGGATTTTGTTTAATATTTACAGTTTTATAAATCTGTTGTAACTACAGATTTTCACAGAATTGCAGCATTGATTTAAGTTGTAAAATCATAAAATTGTAGAAAAAGAAAGTATAAAACATAATACTAATTGTAAAATAATAGTTTTAGAATATCACTATAAAATCAGAATTTTCAATAAAATTATAAATTTATTTACAATTTTTAAAATATTTCATCATAAAAAACACTGGTGGTAACACTGCTTACTTTCCTCACTATTTCGTGAGAAGAAAATTGAATTTTCTCTGCATGTCGTGAAAAAAATATATTTGTGTGTACCTATAGTATAGTGAAAAGAGTAGGTAGAACGAGGCGGAAGATTTTTTAGTAATTTTTAGAAATTATTTAACAAAATACCGGAAGGTGTTTTGCAAATTTCATTATACAGCCGTGTACGCACAAACTTTAAGAACATTGAAAATATGAAATCATAGATTTCTACACCATAGTCACAAAATGATTTATTGTAACATGGTTTTTACTTCCTTGTACGGAGTAATAAGGAAGTATTGTAATCGCGAAAAATTTCGGTTTTCAGATTTTGATGGAAATATCCGTTTTGACCTTTTCTGAATCCATTATGACTAGTTTCGTCGTGACGTCTGTACGTACGGACGTATGTATGTCGCAAAACTCAAATACGGTTAGACGTAGAAAGTTGAAATTTTGTATTTAGGACTGTTATAGCATCTAGTTGTGCACCTCCTATTTTTGGTTTCAATCTATAAACCGGAAGTAGTACTTTTGTCAAATATTTCGATAAATATTTAATTTGAGACAATATTTTAAATTTTAAATGAAAGATTATGTGATTATTACCTACAATCGGTATTTTATAAATATTTTTGTATCTGGTATCATTTAAGAATAATTAAAGTATATATTTATAATTTAGTATTTCGGTATTTTGTAGTCCATGATCGATTAACATTTGTTACTACGTAAAATTTAAATGATTATGACATGACAATGACAATAATAAAATATGCTTTATATCTTCTTCTGCAGTTTAAATAAAATGACTAAAATATATTTGTGAGTATAGTAGCAGTAGTAGTAGTACTTATATATTAATATATATGTATAATTAGTTAAAAGAATTTTTATATTATTCTACATTTTAGTTATTAAGAAAAGTAACAGTTTAATAGGCGTACAAGGAAGTCATGTGGTGTCCACGTCAGATTTTTTTGCTTTGAATTGGAAAGCAAGACATAATGATGTGAATGAGACGTACCTTGAGATCACAAGTAGTATTGAGAAGTAAGTTGCTGGGCTTGAGGTCCCTGTGGAGAACATTGGCGCTGTGGATGTATTTTAATCCTCGGAGGATTTGGTACAAAAAATAACAGATGTGATCGTTACTTAATCGCTGAAACAAAATAAACAAAACATTTAATATTAATGGCATCATAATAGTATTCGACATACTGATTATGGAACAAAAACTTCCACTGAATTGATAAATAAAATTTAATTTTAACTAGTCATACAGTTAACAATCAAGTAAATTTACGATATTAAAAAAACCTAGAATTAAAAATTGCTAATTTGAAAAAATATTCTTTTTGAGTCAGTACAGCCCCCTGTCAGCTTTATGTTATTGCTTGTCATACAGTTATAGTTCATTCAGGCACCAGTACATGGACCACAGACGACTAGATTTGGTTCGGAATTTCGCAAATCGAATCGTCAAAGGCTCAAAGGTTCTTTGTTTATGTTTGACCGTTAGCATGGCTTCCTCAAATACAGGCCATGTCCATCACTATTTGGCAACAGTACAATTGAACTGACGGTTTAGACCTATTGACGTATTTCAAATATAATTAAAAATTTTTGACAATTTTTGATCAATTGCTCCATATAAAGATGCAAATAATGGTAATCAAATATACCTAAATATATACCGAGGGTCTCTAAAAAAAATGGTACGCTCGAAATAACTTTTTTTTATAAATAAAGCAACTGTTATGAAATTTTATGAGTAAATTAGGCATAAGGAGACATCAAAATATATATTATTTATAAAAATATCACTTCCGGTTAAACCGGAAATGATATCAACTTTCTTATTTCAAATAAAACATCCTATATATTTTTACATAATTTGAATTCTACGTAAGATTGTAAATCCAATGATGTATCACTCACTAGTCTAGATTTCATTTCAAGAAAATGTCGAAATAAAAAAATTAAGAAAGGTTACAAAATTGAACATTTGTAAAAACAATAAATTGACCTGCGATAGGTGAAAATAATTATTAACAATAGACAAAGGTCTAGTATGTGTAAACGAAAATGGTGGTCACTTTGAACATTTTCTTTAATATATTTTAACTTGTTATCTTTTGTTTGTATTTCATTAAATAATACTTAAACATTTGATAGTTTAATTATTTTCGTGAGACATTATGCATGTAATCTAGACTTGTAATACATCATTGGATTCAGAATAATTATATGTAGAACTGAAATATGTAAAAAATATAGGGTATTCCGTTCTAAATAAGAAAGTTGATGTTATTTCCGGTTTAATCGGAAGTGATATTTTTGTAAATAATATATATTTTGATGTCTCCTTATGGATAGTTTACCCATATAAAATTTTATTGCGATTGCTTTATTAATAAAAAAAGTTATTTTGAGCGTACCATTTTTTTGGGACACCTGGTATAATATTAATAAAGCAATAACATATAGATGAGCAATAATTTATCTAAAATTTGTAAATATTGGTATATTATATGTTAAGGGAAATTATAAGATTTATTAATCCTTTTTTACTTCCCCGACCTATGTAATAGAGGAAAGTATTGTAATCGTGATTTTTTGACAGTTCGAGATTTTGGTGAATCTTCACGTTTTAGACCCTACTGAACCCAAAAAACATAATTTTAAAAAAAGTCGGTCTGTGGGTCTGTCGGTCTGTCTGGATGTTGCATAACTTAAAAACGCGTTGGAATTTTGGACTGAAATTTTATATTTAAGATCTTGAGCCAAAATCTGACTTCAAGTTCGTTAATGAGCTTTATTCAACCAGTGGTACAAACTTTATAAAAATAACTTTTTTTATTTTTATCAAATTAAAGCTCTCGGGAAAAGAATTATTGTAGAAAACAAAAATAACATTAAACGATCGATTTTTTTTATAATAAATTATTCAAATTATATCGAGTTTTGTGTCAAATTAAAGCGCTTGGGGAGATAAGTTTAGTAAAAATGTAAAAAATGACATTTATGCGATTGTCAATTGTTTCTAAAAAAAATTATTAATTTTATTAAAGCGAATCTGTCTTCTTAAACTGAATATCACTTTAACCGAGTATAACGGCTTGAGTTTGTTTAGCGATAATTTATAGGGCGAGGTGCTATGGTTTATAATATAAAAAGCACAACAAAGCGAGCCAACCATAGACGAGTTAAAAAACAATAATAAAATAATAATAAATAGAGCGAGAAACAATAATGAAATTGTTATAAAACTTTTAGTAGAATTGACTAAATAAAATAAAAGGATTAGCCTTGATAATGATTAATGATAATAATTATTTTATTAAATTAATTCCACTAAAAGTTTTATAACAATTTTATTTTTTTCGCTTTATTTATTATTATCTGACTTTGAATGCCGGTAGATGACTCTGGATGCATTACAATGGTTCTCCGTAGTTTTTACCTACTTACTTCAGATCATACCCCGGGTTACACCTACACTACACATTACACTTACACAACACAAATCTGAACAACTTAAGACATGATGTATGTCATTGACTTGATTATTCTGCACTGTTGAAATCTAACAAGATTAAAAACACGTGTCTCTGTTTTCAGTTATCTACCCCCTACTAAACAGATGATGGGTTGACGACTGATTCAGTTCAGTATATACAGTGTATTATAAAATGTTATTATTTTAGAAAATCCTGTAATCATTAATGAAGACTATCCTTTTTAGTTTCTTTAATGCCTAGTGCACACGGAGAAACTTTTTGACATGTTTCCTGGAAAAAGTTTCCGGAAACTTCAAAATTTTAACGGCGCCTATAAAAATGAGGCGTTTTCAGGAAACATTGTGAAGTGCAACTAACTTCTTATTTGTCAAATGTGACATGTGATCATAATAGTATATTGTGTATCTAGTGCGCAAAGTAAGCAATTGCGCGAGGCGAGTTGCAGCCCGAGCAGTAGCGGCTCGAGGCCTACCGAGGCGAGCCGAGGAGGCCGAGGGTCGCTACGGCGAGGGTTGCAACGAAGCCAAGCGCAATTGCGCCTTTGCTCACGAGATGCACACGATATTTTTTGTCATTACTGCACAAAAAGTAACCTTTTGAGTGACCTTACTTATCAAAAGATAAAATGAATACTTTTAAAATTAATATGTATAAAATAAAAAAGTAACTAATATTTACCTACATGTAAAAGCATAAGAAACTAATTATTAACAGTAAAGAAAATAACATTAAAATATAAAAATAAAATATTATTGTCCATTAGATCCAATGCACAATCTGCACAATAGTCGACAGTAGAAACGTAGAAACTATGCATAGAGAAGTAGGTACTACAGCTGTTCACGTGCTTGTAGTATTAGATTATCACGTGTGTGGCGCTAGTGCTACGCGCACATTTCGTGTCGGTAACTACAGAAAACTGTGTGAATGTTAAATTTGCGTGAGCAAAGTGAAATTTTGCGCACGCTATTCCCGCACGCTTGTACTTTGCGCACGCATTTTTGTCTAGTTAAAAAATAAGCCACTTTGCGCACGCAAAACAGGCACGAAAAAGGTTACTTTTTGTGCAGGTATGACAAAAACATATTTATAGTTTTTCAAAGAAAATCTCCATTTTCTGGAAACTTTTTTTAGGAAACTTTGTGAAAAGTTTCCCCGTGTGCACTAGGCATAAGATAAACTTGTACGATTCATATAAAATATTGACAAAATAAATATTAAAGTTTAAAGTTTCGTTAAAATGACAATACAACGTAAATAATAATTGATAGGCGTAATTTGTAAAATTTATATAAAATATATAGTTCTCGTGTCTTTCATGATACATATATTTTATATACATAGTACATACTTTGTAGTTGGACGAAGTCAAACAAAGCCGCGAATAAAAATCCACCTTTAAGGCTCGGGTATAGCTACTATAAAAGTGTCGTTCGTACTTTACTAATAACTTAATTCAGGTGCACTTTAGAGAAAAAAATTTATTTACAAAAAATGTCTATAATTTTATGCTTAACATCGGATTGATTCAAAAATTTCAAAATTCTCAAAAAAACAAATTTCAAAATTTGATATTTTTTTAAATTAGAAATTGGGAATAGTTTTTGAAAAAATATTGACAATCCGATGTTAACATACTTATGTAGATTATATGTAATTTTTTTGAAAAAAATATTTCAATCGTAGCATGAGTTATTAGTAAAGTACGATTTTTGATGTTTTTCTAGACTTTCCATTATTCAAAACAAGTGCGAAAAATCAGAAAAGACAATACATATATTTAGTATACTGTAACCAAAATTTGGTTCATAAAGCACTCGAAATGCACGAGTAATTAATTTAATAAGGAACTACTAACGCTACCTATACTAGCACCTTAAGGTGGATTTTCATTCGCGGCTTCGTCTGACTACAAAGTCGAACGAAGCCGCAGCGCAGATTTGTGCGGCTATGACTAAATTCGTTCGACGCGTTCGACTCACGTTTGACAAGACAGTAGACATATTAAGACGATCCTCTACCGTGTCAGAAAACAGCCAAAAACATGGAATTCGCGCGCCACTCCACAGCGTTTATTGTTTTGTTAAATATAATAATCTAAAGATATTGTTGAAGATAAAATTACAATCTACAAAATGGTCGATGCAGAATTTTAAAATTTTGCTTTAAAATCGAAATATACAATACAATTTTTGTTAATTTTTGAACACAAATATCTTATATTTTAAAACGAATTTAAAAAATTTGATCGGTTGTTTCGCAGATCTAAGCTTTGTTAACAACATATTACAATTTGAAGTTAATTCACTTATAAATAAAAGCTGTACAGTGGCGCGCGAAAACCTCCTTTTTTAAAAATATTACAAATATGGGTCTCTAAATTATTTTTTCCCCTCAAACATAAATTACTTGTTATTATTATGTTTAACAAAACAATAAACACTATAGCATAGCGTGCGGAATCAATGTTTTTGACTTTTTACTGCCATGGGTAGAGGATCACCTTAAATAATAATAATAACATTTAAACTTTAATTCAATTAAAAATTATAATATATTATATTACATGAGGTACTGACTTGAATCTGTATTTTCACATTCACATGATGTCACAATATTCTAAATTATTTCATATTGTAACAACCTTACAAACAAAGTTACTAAGAAATAGGCACATTTATCTATGGTTGGTATGACTTTGAAGTTTTGTGTGACAAGAGTTAAATAAAATCCTAGTAGCAGCTTCTTTCGACTGTGAATTTACTAAACACGCACGTGACCTTCACCCTCTATTATGATTGGTCAGCCAAGAAGCTGGAGTCAGACGAAGCCAGACGAATGAAAATCCGCCTTTATGAACACCAGGGATTGGCATTTACACATAAAAATTAGTTTTTATGTTTATACCGTAAAAAATGCGTAAAATATGTAAAAAACGTAAAATATTAGTTTTAGCTTCAAACTACTCTCAAAACTTATACATATTTGCTTCGTTGCGAGTTTATTATGGTGGAACAAGATTCATTCTTTCGTTCAAATAACAAATTGATGCTATAATAATTTCAACTTTTCTCAAAACTTTGTTCTTGACTTAACCTAAACAATGGTCTTTTTTACATTACTTATTTACATATTATACATAATTTAAGTTAAACAGTCGTAAATTTAATCAACGTAAAAAAAGAGTTTTTTATGCGTAAAAATAACGTATAATACGTGCTCATCCCTGATCAATACTATAATCACAAATCACAAAACAAAATATCAATCTGAAAGATAAGAAGGGCGCCACTCGATTTTGGTGATAAATGAAGAACAATAATTTGTATAAAATTAATAGGAACTCACAGATATAGAGTAAACAAACCCAACAGGGCATTATTATTGAACAAACCCAATAAAGTCGATGACAGGCAAGTGTCGGATAAATAATATTAGTATTTTATACAAAAATTATATACAGAAATGAGAATGACTTAAAGTAAATGATAATGGAGATCTTCTTAAATCGAATGATCTACCCCGTATTTTTTTCTGAAATTTATTTCAAGAAAGAGAAAATAATTATTAAAAGTAATATTCTTCAAAACGCGGCTGAAATGCACCATTTCTCCCCTTATCCACTGACGTCACTGGGTATACGGAACGTTTGTTGTCCTTTTAAACGTCAAACGTTTCATAGCGAATTAGGTTATAATTTCCAAATTATTATTGTTTGTTGCCAGTTGCTATATTGTGTTATAAAACATGAATCAAAAACCCACTACCCGATTTTTAACTTGATTCCAATACCTTCCTTTACAGATATGGCGGAAGGTAAAAAGTTTACCAAACTGTCAGTTGATGGAAGGCAAGGAATGAAATTAGGAAAAATCTATAAGTATTTAAATTGTAACAATATTGTTCGAAAAGGTTCAAAAATTATTTGCTGAAATTTGTACACGTTTACGTTAAATATTTTAAAAGATAAATCTACGTTTCGTGCACTGAGAAAAAGGAAGTTTTAAATGAAATAATTTTTGCATTGATTCAAAACTTTTTTTGTGTTCCCTGTTCGCAACACTTATTCATTTTCACAGTAGAGTTTTAAAGTTTTGATAATAAATTTTAATTGAAAATTAGAAACGTTTCTACCAAATAAAAAAAAGTTTTGAATCAAATATTCATTTGTTTTGTTTTAGATTCATTTATATATTAAATCAAATATTTCTTGTATTTCACTTAAAATAAATAAATGTAGTCTGAAAACGTAAAAAGTTTTGTCTGAAACATTAGTTACACTTTAGTGTAAAAAATAGTAATTTCTACGGAATAGAAAATAATTTTACTTAAAAACACATAAAATGTTCTACCAAGTAACTTTGAATTTTGTAACAAAAGGTAAGACATTAGAATGAAATAAATATAGCTTTTGAATAAAAACAAAAAACTATTTAATAAATTATAATATTTGGGTATAGTTCTGTATTATTTTATTACGAGTATTTTACGACGTTTCGAGAACAATATGTTCCCTTCATCAGGTAACACATTGTTCATGAAACATCGTTAAATAATCGAAATAAAATAATACAGAACTATACCCAAATATTATAATTTATTAATGTTATGAGTTCTGAAAATGGAATATTCACTGAACCAGTAAACTGACGTAATTTTAAAAAAAGTTACTAAAACTATAGTTACCTTTACCTATAGTTTCAATACTTTTTGAGATGACCAATTTAATGATTCATTAGTCCTATATGGATGGAATTTGAAATAAATAAATTACTTTTATCAATTTAATTATTATATAGGTATATTTATAATACCCATATTAGTTAAATATTTGAACAATAAATATACTTAAATATAGAAAAAATCAGACACAATTATTTTTACAAAACTAAGTGATATGACAAGAGGCTTTAAAAAATATTTCCATTTGGCATATTAAAAAAGTGCCATAGGAAAAACCATAATATTTTAATCACTTAGTTTTTTACATATTAATAACAGTATAATAATAAATAATTTTTAAAAATTAACATAAGTTTACACTATTAATTATCTGCTAGTACGATGGCTGCCAATTTATACTCGTTTAATTTTTTCATAAATCTAGTCCATGGTCCTAGTTTTGGGAAATGTTCCTTAAGATTGTCTTCCGTCAGTTCCATTAAACAAGCTTCATCAATATCTTGTTCTATATTAGAAAATTTAAATTATTAACAATAATAAACTAGAGTAAATAAAAAAGTGTATAGGTATAGTTTGGAGATTATTGGTTAACTTGTAAAATTAATAATTAAAAACAAAAAGAAACTGCACCCAACAAGTTAGTGTTAATTAATTTATATGCATGGCGTAGAAGCAAAATTATATTTTGTTTTACTATAGCACATTAATGTTAGTTTATGTCACGGATATGATGTACCTATACGTTATAGGTACATGAATTATTATTTGTCATTTGATACTAACTCATCGTTATCATGTTATCAAAAAATAATTGAAGAACAAATTAGTAGGTACTTAGGTACTCATTAGATGCAGTTTTTAATCATAAACAGTTTTTCTTAAATTTAATTAAAATAATATTATTCCCCAGAAGTTTCTGAAGGTATTAACAAATATTACATTTTATCAATAAATTACACAAATATAAAAATGCTATGATCTTTTGTATAATAACCAATGAATAACGAATAATAACTCAACTGTAGATAGGCATAAACAACTTTCAAGTACAAGATTTGAACAAAACTTCATGCACTAGTATACATAACATAACATATAAATATTATACACTTACCTTCAAATATTGGTATCGCGTCTTCGAAGCCCCTTTCGGTAAGAAGGTTTCGAATGCTTTTTTCGTCACATGTCACAACGTAATACACTTCTACTTTGTTTAAACAGTAGATCGTCCACATAAAAAAGCAAAGAAGCTTGTACATGTACCCCATGTGCCCTGACCCTGACTCACGGTGGTCATCGCAAAAGGTGCCTTACAAAATCTAGATAGTTTTCGTTCAAAATTAAAAAGTTTTGAAATAAATTATACACTTTCAAACGAAAATACAGCAGTTTTAGAATAAAATATGTTTATATTTTGATTTAAATATTTAAAATATAAATTTAAAACGTATAACTGTTCGAAGTACACTTTATTTATTTCTTTTCAAAAGTAATGTATTTAATTTAAGAACTTATAGAATTGAGAAAAAAGTTTTTATATTTTACTGAACAATAAAAACTATTTTGATTCCAAAAAGTTGTTTATTTAATGTAAACACGTGAAGATATTTAACGAAATACTCTTTTTTTCAATCAAAAAATATATTTTAAAATATTTTAAGTTTTCTGTAAAAACTTGCAGAACAGTTATTTTGAAACATATAATTTGAGTAGAAGAAAGAAACTTTTAAACGAAAATTTAAAAATTCAACACTCTAAAATTATTTGATTCAAAATTTTCATTTTTCTCGGTGTGTGACGAAAATGTAGAGCGCTTTGCCAACTTAAATGTCACAAAATATTCACAGTTTTTAAACTACGCAGCATGATAAACATTTCTAAAGTAAATTTTCCATGTGTTTATATTAAATTCCGGGCATGATAATACATAATATTTATTTATGCGCGGTTTATGTTTACCTACACAAGCAAAATCGTGTTCTACCGCTTACAGGTAGCGTTTCAAACAATAAAAAGTTTTTTTAAGACCTGAAGTGTAAACATACCAATCACACATCGTTGACGTCTAGTAGTTGGGATTTTACACACACATGTCATGACCTTACCGTATATGTTTGGAAAAGAGTACCGAATTTTATTGCTTTGATAGGCTATTAATTACAAAAGTAACTTTAAAATAAAAAAGAGAACCTACGAAAACGCTACTTTACACAATTTATTGTTCAATAGAGTCTAAAATAAATAAAACAGACTAATTTTAAATGTTACATTTACTGGTGACATCTCTGAGCAGTTGTTTCAAGGCTATTGACAGAAGGAAATTTTAGTGCAAATGTCAATTGCATCTCACTAACCTCATAGAAAATACGATATCAATATACGAGTACAATATAAAAATGAATGTTTATTTGTTTGTTTGTCCTTTATGCATTCCTATACCATTCATTCGATTCTGATGAAACTTCGTTGAGTTGTTGTTGTGTGCACGCCCGCAAAGGTTTCTGACTTAGTACTTGAGCAGTCCGCCATATTGAAACAAAATGTCGCCTAGCTAACTCAAAATTTATTGCTCCGATTGGGTTGGTAATAGTTTAACATCTAATTTATATCATGAGAATATTAAAATATCAATCCTCCATCTTGGAACAAAATGGTGGCTAGCTAACTTAAAGTTTACAGCACCGATTAGGTTCAAATTTGGTATGGAATAGCTTAGAATCGAACATATGACATGAACACAATAAAATGGCAGTCCTTCATCTTGAAACAAAATAGCAGCTAGCTAACTCAAAATGTACTGTACCGATTAAGTTCAAATTAGGTATGGTAATAGCCTAACATCTAACTTATGACATGAGCATACTAAAATGTCAGTTCGCCATCTTGAAACAAAATGGCGGCTAGCTAACTCAAAATGTACTGCACCGATTGGGTTCAAATTTGTTATGATAATAGCTTATGATCTAACTTATGACATGAGCATACTAAAATGTCAGTCCGCCATCTTGAAACATAATGGCGGCAAGCTAACTCAAAATGTACTGCACCGATTGGATTTAAATTTGCTGTTATCATGGGTGTAGTTAGAATATTTTCCCAGATGAGGCGGACCGGTATGTTGTCATAAATACGAAATAAATTATCTTTTTCATTTCCCAAGGGTGGAGCAAGCGCCCCTTGCCCCCCTACCTACGCCCTTATATGGTATGGTAATAGCTTAGGATTCTTATAATGAGTTTCCTTTAAATTCGAGTTGGAGGCGTAACAACGCGCGCAGGGTATCGCTAGTTTTAAATTCAAATATATGTCGGCCAAAAAATATCATACATAATGTGTGCGTTAGTTATTTGTACATCGCTCGGTTTTATTAAAGCACTCCGCTTCGCGTCGTACTTTAATATAGAACCTCGCGTTGTAAAATAAAACCTACACCGCACTTATAATGCAAATAACTATTATTGTTTTTATTTGTCCAGCAGTTTTTATTTCTTTGTGAATTAGATTGGCATATAGAGAGCTGAATAAGCCCTATGTGTTGTTCTCTAGGGAGATTACTGTTTTGTAGTTGTTTTTGTTCAAGGCATTGTTTTAAGTTAATTACTCCAAGAATTTCTTGTAGAGCTTGGTTTTCAATTAGTTTTTCAATTTTCTTTTGTTGCTTTGAGTTTTGAGGATTATAAAATTTTAATTCAATTTATGTCAAATAAGATACAATAAAAAGAAAGATGTGTGAAGTCGGCACCAAAAGTATGAGAGCAAATTATGAAATTTGGAAATATTTTGCGCCCAATTTGTGACCTAAAATTTTTAATCCTATCTTTATTTTATTATAAATCTAGATTCAGAGCTACCCACTTATAAGTATAAGTGGCTAATTTAACCAATCAGCGCTCAACGTTCTCACTTATAATTGAAATTGGAATTTTGTGGAAGCCCTGATTGGTTAATTTAGCACTTATACTTATAAGTGGGTCGGTCTGAATCTAGCTTAAGAGTTACGAACAATTAAGTTGTCAGAATTAATTTATTTGTCTTGCAAATATTTTGGGCCCAAATTGCGCCTATTCGCGTCCTATTTAGTTTTTCCATAACTTTATTAATAAAGAAGTTATTAACAAATAAATGTCTAGGACCCAGCTTCAAAAGTGTTACTTAAGTAATTGGTAATATATTTTTGAATAGAAAAAGGTTTCCAAATGCTTCTAATGCAACTTTTTTCATTTTTGTTCTCAATTTTTACCTCCCGCCTCATATTCTATAAGGAAGGTATTGTGATGGGTCAAAATTGTCAAATATGAGTTTTTAGTGGATATAAGCACGTTTTAGGATCCATAGAATACTAGTTATTTATGTAAAAAATAGGTACGCAAAGTACGAGGTGCAAGCTGAGTCTTTAAATTAGGTGAGTCCTCTAAAACTCAGTTTCTGTACGTGTTACATACACAAAATTTTAGTATATTATGCTCTGCAAATTTGTTTAGTTTAGTTCGAAATGCATGAGGAAGAGGAACAATTAATAAAATACTATTTAAAATTTACAATAATTGATGGGGCAGAAATGACTGCAAAGTGGCAACACATTGTTGACGTTTACGAAGAGGACATCGATGAAGAATATTTCAAAGTGATTGCTGATATAATGTATTTCGATATGTTTTATATTACACACATTTATTGTAAAATAAAATAATTATGGTACAATAAATGTAATAAAATTTTAATATCAAACTACATTAATTAATTAGTTCCATATTACAACCACTAAGAGTAGCGTTCAACCAAAAAGATTCCTGTCTGAATCTCTTTCTTGTCTTATCTCCTTGCCACAGAAATCTGTTTACCTGTCACACGGTTAACGAATAATTAGGTTTACAGACTGGCCACGTTTTTCATTGACTACCCCGGTCAGAATTGTAATTAGTTCATAGGTGTATCTCTTGCTGTCACTGAATAGTGAATAGTATTTTTTAAATTTAATAATTTGTGCATTGTATAGTGATATAGAAATATCGAGAGAAATATATATAAAATATAAATAACACGTAAGCTTATTAGTACATTAAAAAGTAACAAGTAAATATTTATGAAAAATAATGAAAAGTGTTTCAGAAAAACTGTGGATGTAGATAGGTATAGATTATTTAAATTTTAGGAGAAATGAGTAAAAATCGACATATTTTATAAACTGAATAATGAAGATGCACTTCATATAACGTGCAATTATTTATTTATAACGATGATCTCCCTCGTAGAAAATGGAGGATTTTCAAACACGTTTTGTCATAATATTTTCGATCTAAAGGTAAATTATGGTACATAGCCACTTAGATATATTTAAATTAGGTGCGTGAAGTTGGCACAACGACTATAGGCACAAATTATGAAACATATATCAATAATTTGTGCCTAATTTGTGCCTATTTGTGCCCATATAATTTTTGAAAAATTTTCATAGACTTTGGAGTTACGGACGTTTGAAACAATTTTATGCCAACTTCACGCTAGCAAAAAAAGTTATTATTTTGCAAATTTTTTTTATAAATAATTTGTGCCTAATTTGTGCCTATTTGTGCCCTATAAACGAATGATATATTTAAAAACATTATGGAGTTATTACAACTTTAATTAAAGAGAGTGTGAAGTTAGCAAAAATAATTTTTATATTATCAAAATTATGAATTTTTTTTTACATATTTCAATTCCTTATAATTTGTGCCTATTTGTGCCCTTAACTCGAATTTAATATTTATAATAATAAAGAAGTTAATTATATTTTTGTTGTACTTACACATGATTAAGTAAGGTGCGTGAACTTGGCAGAACAACATGAAGCACAAATTCTGAAACTTATGTAAATATTTTGTGCCCAATTTGTTGCTATTTTTGCTTTATAAATTATTGCATAATTCCTGCACGTTCAGGAGTTATTACAGTATGAATTACTTTTTGGCAAGTTCACACCAACAGAAGAAAAATTGAATAATGTTAATTTTTATTTTACAAATAATTTGTGCCCATAAAATTACTAACTTATTATGAATGGTTTAAAAGTTATAAGGCTTTAAATTGATTTTCTGCCAAGTTCACACCAGCAGAAAAAAGATTGAAAATGTTAATTTTTATTACATAGATAATTTGTGCTTAATTTGTGCCTATTTGTGCCTTATAAACGAATTTCAAAATAGTAGAGTATGGCAAGAGGTCATGTGTTGGCCACATCAGATTTTTCTATTGTAGTATTATATTCTTTACAACAATCGACACTCGACAGGCTCCAGTGGGGAGTTAATTTACAGTTAAAATAGGATTACGGTTTATAACTTTCCAGCCGAAAGCCGAATTCCCAGTAAAATAGTTTACCCAAAATTTTCAAATCTAATCCTATTTCTATGAACAGTTGAGAATATAACACTTTTAAAGTAAGTATATTATAATAATTATTTAATAAATCAAAAACCTGTAGAGATTTGAAATTCGTTTATAAGGCACAAATAAGCACAAATTAAGCACAAATTATCTATGTAATAAAAATTAACATTTTCAATCTTTTTTCTGCTGGTGTGAACTTGGCAGAAAATCAATTTAAAGCCTTATAACTTTTAAACCATTCATAATAAGTTAGTAATTTTATGGGCACAAATTATTTGTAAAATAAAAATTAACATTATTCAATTTTTCTTCTGTTGGTGTGAACTTGCCAAAAAGTCATTCATACTGTAATAACTCCTGAACGTGCAGGAATTATGCAATAATTTATAAAGCACAAATAGGAACAAATTGGGCACAAAATATTTACATAAGTTTCAGAATTTGTGCTTCATGTTGTTCTGCCAAGTTCACGCACCTTACTTAATCATGTGTAAGTACTTAAGTACAACAAAAATATAATTAACTTATTTATTATTATAAATATTAAATTCGAGTCAAGGGCACAAATAGGCACAAATTATAAGGAATTGAAATATGTAAAAAAAAATTCATAATTTTGATAATATAAAAATTATTTTTGCTAACTTCACACTCTCTTTAATTAAAGTTGTAATAACTCCATAATGTTTTTAAATATAACATTCGTTTATAGGGCACAAATAGGCACAAATTAGGCACAAATTATTTATAAAAAAAAATTTGCAAAATAATAACTTTTTTTTGCTAGCGTGAAGTTGGCATAAAACTGTTTCAAACGCCCGTAACTCTAAACTCTATAGAAATTTTTCAAAAACTATATGGGCACAAATAGGCACAAATTATTTATAAAAAAAAATTTGCAAAATAATAACTTTTTTTGCTAGCGTGAAGTTGGCATAAAATTGTTTCAAACGTCCGTAACTCCAAAGTCTATGGAAATTTTTCAAAAATTATAAGAGCACAAATAGGCACAAATTAGGCACAAATTATTGATATATGTTTCATAATTTGTGCCTATAGTCGTTTTGCCAACTTCACGCACCTATTTAAATTTCAATTTTATTTACTATTTATAGTATTAATCGTATCATCAACTGTTATTACCTTTTAATATGCGCAACATTTATTGATAATTATCAACAACATAATACGTTAGATACTTATAATTGATTAGTTACGGACTAGATACAACCATAATATCATCAAAACCTTCCCTAATATGTGAACTGTCAACTGATTGACAGATAAAATTGTTGATTTGTTTTAACATATCGCTGTCGTTGATGATACGATTAAGCTTTGAATATAACGCGAATATATGCGATTTAAACCCCCTTGGATGTTCAAAGTGACTCGGTTTCACCTCGTCGGTCGTCGCTTAGCAATATCCTCGGTATTATAAATCTCATAATATTCTTGTTATATTAATAGCTATAATAGTTATTTATGTATAAAGGATGTAAAGAAGCTTTTATGGCTCGAGACGTGATTTTGAGCCCGAGCGTCAGCCGAGAGCTAAAAACACATCAAGAGCCAGAAAAGCAAGTTACGCCCGTTGTACATACCCAACTTTATGTACGGTTAAATATTTTCTAAAAAATTAATTAATTTAATTTACTTGTTCAAATTTTAAAAAATTACTAAATTCTTTGATTGTTACTAAAATATCAAAAAAATTCGAAAATAAATAAAAATAAAAAATGTCAAAGTTGTCATTATTGAATTAAACATTTACAAAATAATTTATGTAAAATGTGCTTAAGTAAAAATGATGTTATTTAAATAAAAATTGTAAAACTAATTACAGAAAATTATTATTTATAGGATTATTAGTAGTTTTTATGAGAAAAATTGAAAATCTGCATTAATTTGACGTTTTTTATAAACGTCATTTTAGTCACGAGTTTTTTAGGAATGAGCGCAGCGAGTGTATAAAAAACGAGTATCTATAGAAAGTTTATAAACGAGTCACATACTACACTTTTTCTACGACCACAAATTAAACAACATAAACATGGAAAATTTAATTTAAAATAATTTGAACATAAGTAATATAGAATAAATCATAATTATGTTCGGAATACATAGCTACAAAATTCTACTTAGAAAAGTGTATTTAACTGTTGCTTTGGAAAAAAAAATTGACACTGGGAAATAAAATCATTCCTATCACTCAATTTTGCACAAAAATTATCTATTTATGTGAATAAATAATTTTAATAATTTTATTTATGTCGCACTCCGAAATCCAGATTTAGTTATCAACCCACCTTAAATTCTAAATAACTGAAATTAAAATAATGTGCTTACCTGTGTTTTAAGTAATTTGTAAAGGTCGGTTTCCATCAAACATTGCACTATGTAGACATCTTTCATTTGATCTATGGTTACAGCTCGTAAAATATCCCGTATATCAATTATCTGTAACAAATTCACAAAACAAATTACAACTACGTATACACCAATTTATTTATTACAGTCACATAGTAATAGTAATATAAAATTAAAAATTATGAAATAATATTAAGTATATTACTATGTTTTTAAGGGGACATCCCCGTGGCTTTAGGTACTAAGCTTTTTAGCCAATGACAATTTATTGGAATGAAGTCTAATTTGGACAGTCACAACTTCCATGACCTGTGTGGGATTCGAACCCACGAACTCGCTAGCTGAGTGGACCAGCGTGAGTTTAAGCACGCTTGACCGCACGGTCAACGAAGCGGACGGATTATATTATTATTGATTTACCTATGTTAAATAAATGAAATGCATTTAATTAAATATAAAATAATTAATTAATATTTACATATAATTTAATATGATATTTAAAATTTAATTTAATTATACACTATGCATTGTACTTTAATGTATGTTAATTCCGTACAAAACTTTGAATTTTCAGATAGTTTCATTTCTGGTTGACATATGTTGCTGGTAAATTTTATAAATGTTTAGTTTTTTAAAATGTTTAATAATAGTATATTATGTTACTAGGAGCAAAAATAAAGCTTTATGTGCTGAGGCTGGCAGTTTGGCTGCCGGACGTAGTTCGACAGGTAAACCAGTTTTGCTCCGAATAACATATACGATTTTATTTTCAAACAGATATCTAAACATATTGCAAAAAATAATTTAAGAGGAATTTTAAAAATAAGATTGACGTAGAATCGTGATACATTGGAAATATTATTGTTATGGTTGCGATGAAAAACAAAACAAACAACGTGAGTGTCATCGTCGCGTGCGTCGGTGTAAATTTCTCCAAGAGGCGAAAAAAGCTGACTGTAGGAGGCAACACCGGCGTGCTTACAGTGAAGGGTAAGAACCATCGTTTAATTATATCGCGCGGTAATATAAGTGTTTTGTTCAATTAATTACCATCTTCTGGACGTTTTATTTAAATGATGATAAAAATAAATCTTGAAAAACTCCTTCACTTTCAGCAAATTTTTCTGCCACCAGAGACTTTTTTCACCTATAATTTCAACAACAACCTGAACAAATCAAGTCAGAATTCGACTTACAATATACCTACTCCGTTTGAAATTCTTGAAGCGGCAATATTGGAAATATTCTGTAAATATGTATTATTAAATAATATAATTCATGGCTTGTGTTGCACTGTGTCATTTTTCTATTTTATAGGTATGATTAGGCAAGATGAAGTATTGCTTATACCTTTGTCAATAAAGTCACATATAAGTTGTCAATTATATGATGTTTGAAAATAAATTGTATTTATGTCTATAGTTCGGTTTTTTAAAGAATTATGTAACTAGACTGATTTATACTGTGAAGAACTTTCAATCTAGTTATAAAATTTGGCGCTAAATTCAAATACAAAAGAAGTACGAATTTGAAAAAATCATTAAAAAAAAACTAAGTACAATTCACATACAAATTTTTATTTCTATAAAAATTTACATCTGGGAAATTCATTTCATAAAAATAACGTCATCCAGGTGTGCACCATCGCGCTGCAAACCTCAAATTGGTAAAAACTCGCTGGCACATTGCACGGGGAATAGCTGCTATTTCTTCCCGGATATTGGTCTTCAACTGGTTAATCGTGGCTGGGTTATTGCGGAGTAGACTTTTTTGTGGGGATATCTAAATGGTGCACACCTGGATGACGTTATTTTTATGAAATGAATTTCCCAGATGTAAATTTTTATAGAAATAAAAATTTGTATGTGAATTGTACTTAGTTTTTTTTTAATGATTTTTTCAAATTCGTACTTCTTTCTGGCCCACTTTGTATAAGTAGGTAGTGATTTCAAATAATAATAGTCATGTAAGTGCATGTAAATATAAAATTGGTAATTATGTTACTTATAAATTACAAAATCGCTAAATGAAGACTACAAAATCAAAATGTTTAATTTTTGAATTAATAATTAAAAGTGAGAAACGAAATTCAAGTGACAGTTGACAGATGTAAAAGTTTGCATCCTGATGGTGATTTATTGTTATTATATTTTAAATCTTCCTTGATTGTTTCATTAAAATGTTTTTTTTTTCTCGCAAAAGTGCGGGAAATAGTCACTGAAAATGAGTACGAGAAATCATTAAGGTACAGTATACGTTCAAAAAAGGGAATTTAGCAATATCTATTTTTAAGAAGTAGATTTTTAAGCCGAAATTAATAGTTAGAAAGGTTTATTGGATATAGGATTTAATTAGGAAAACAGTATTTTTTATACTCGTATATATAATAAAAAAGACGTACAATACAAAGACCATGGGTTTTGGTCAAAATTGCAAGGAAAATAAACCTTTGAACAACAACAATAGTATTGTTGAAACAAAGGGTAGCCATTACAGTCAACCAGTAACTACAGACATGTTTCGTGCTTTTTGGCACTCATCACTGACTTTGCATTGTACGTCATTTTTATTTTTTTTAAAAGACTGTTTTCCTAATTAAAGCCTATACCCAATAAACCTTTCCAAATATTTATTTTTGTTGTGCATTGTTGACTAAAATTCTGTGGGGGATAAAACTCTCTCTCTCCTTATCAGAAGGGGCAGAACTGTTCTTCATAGACAAATGACACAACTTTTCTAGAAGATATTGGTTGGTGGACGTTGGGCACGAATTTTTCGTTTCACACTATAGAAACTCATGTGATTATGAGTATTTTTTAATCAATTTACTTTTTGCATTAATTTATTGTTTTAGTTAGAATTATTTTAATTAAATCCATCGCCATCATATCAAAACGAAATGAAAGGAGAGGAGTAAAATATAATTATAGAATTTAATTACGCACACCTACCTATACAGGTTGGAATCGAAAGTTGCACAAATGGTTTTACTCGGAAGTTATTCCAGATACAAAAATATACTAAATAGGTAACAATGTTGTAGGAGACCAAGGATCCATTTGATTATAGAATAAAATATATTTTTAAATCAGTGGTTCTTATGTTCTTAAGTTACAGCACAAAGTTATATTTTTTCAAATGGGATTACCTATACATATTTTTATGCCTATTTGATAGCGTATTTTTTCCGAATTCAACCATGTATTAATTTTGTCCTTACATAATAAAAATATTGAAAAAAATGCGATTGAAATTTAATTACATTTTTGTTTTAAAAATCAATGTACAGTAGGCTATGGATGAAAAACAAAATCTAGCGGCTGTCAAGTAATATTGTCAACGGTAATTAGAATTACACAAGAGCTTTTTGTTTCGCCAGATTTTCGGTTTGTATTGAAACCTTGTTGCCTATCAATTTGAAAAAAAAAATTGTTTAATAAAAAACACCGTAGGTGGAGTGATTTTATTTTAAAACAATTTTTCGAGTCAAATTGCTGTTAGGTGACAAGGTTGAGATGTCAAACAGAAAATTATTCGGTGGAAATAAAATGTTCGAGTGCAATTCAACAAGATAATTTAACGACTCCTTTGGTTCTTTTTCACAAATATTCCCAAAATCGAATCATTTCACCGACAAAAATTAGAAATATGAAGCAAATGACATTTTACTGTTTTGTTGATAAGAAAAATGTAAATAAGATTTATTCACTTGCAAAAAGTTACCTTCCTTCAAAGCGATCAAATTGTGTTTTGTGATTTTATTTTAAAACAATTTTTCGAGTCAAATTGCTGCCAGGTGACAAGATTGAGATGTCAAACAGAAATTTATTCGGAGAAAATAAAATGCTCGAGTGTAATTCAACGAGATAATTTAACGACTCCTTTGGTTCTTCTTCACAAATATTCCCAAAATCGAATCATTTGACTGACAAATATTAGAAATATGAAGCAAATGACATTTTAGTGTTTGGTTGCTAAGAAAAAGGTAAATAAATAAGGTGTTTTATCACTTGCAAAAAGTTACCTTTCTTTTTATCGGCTGACTTAGTAAAATATTATATCTATACCGTACCGATAACCAGTATAGTAGGTAGAACGCATCTTTAGGTTATAAGTAAAATAGGTTATACTCGTAATTGGCTTAATTTGATGTTAGATTTAATTCATAATCGAATATCTCGTTTTTAGGTTATATTCATCTTTAGAGAAAACTCATCTTTAAAATAAATTGGTTTTTAAATAATATTTGTCTTTAGATAAAACTTGTTTAAATACAACTCATCTTTTTATAGCAATCGTCTTTACATAAAACTTGACTATAGATAGAACACGTCTTTAGAATAAACTCGTCTTATAATTTAACTTGTCTCTAATTTAAACTTGTATTATAAATTAAATTCGTTTTTAAGTTAAATTCGTCTTTAGCTTAAACTCGTCTTTAAATAAAACATTCGTCTTTAGGATAAACTCGTCTTTAGATAAATCTAAATTTTCCATCCAAAGCTTGTATGGATATCCCATCCAAAGCCTGTGGGAGTGTCCCCATCCAAAGCCTGTGGAGATGTCCCATCCAAAGCCTGTGGAAGTGTTCCATTTTAATACTGTTAACACGCCCCATCCAAAGCCTGTAGAGGTGATCCATCCAAAGCATGTGGAGATGTTCCTTCTAAAGCCACCCACACACACATACAAACACATACACACAAACACGTACACACAAACACGTACACACAAACACGTACACACAAACACATACACACAAACACATACACACAAACACATACACACAAACACATACACACAAACATACGCACACACCAACACAAACGCAAACTCAAACACCATCACATACACACAAACACATACACACAAACACATACACACTAACACATACACACAAACACGTACACACAAACACATACATACAAACACATAACACATACACACAACCACATACACACGAACACATACACACAAACACATACACTCAAACATATACACACAAACACATACACATACACACAAACACATACACACCAATACACGCACACACAAACATACGCACACACCAACACAAACTCAAACACATACACACAAACACGTACACACAAACACGTACACACAAACACGTACACACAAACAAATACACACAACCACATACACTCAAACATATACACACAAACACATACACACAAACACATACACACAAACACATACATACAAACACACAAACACATACACACCAATACACGCACACACAAACATACGCACACACCAACACAAACACAAACACATACACACAAACACGTACACACAAACACGTACACACAAACACGTACACACAAACAAATACACACAACCACATACACTCAAACACATACACACAAACACATACACACAAACACATACACACAAACACATACACACAAACACATACACACAAACACATACACACAAACACATACATACAAACACATACACACCAATACACGCACACACAAACATACGCACACACCAACACAAACTCAAACACATACACACAAACACGTACACACAAACACGTACACACAAACACATACACACAAACACATACACACAAACACATACACATAAACACATACACACAAACACATACACACAAACATACGCACACACCAACACAAACGCAAACTCAAACACCATCACATACACACAAACACATACATACAAACACATACACACAAACACAAACACGTACACACAAACACATACACACAAACACACGCACACACAAACATACGCACACACCAACACAAACACATACACACCAACACACGCACAAACATATACACACAAACACATACACACAAACACGTACACACAAACACATACACACAAACTCATACACACAAACACATACACACCAACACACGCACACACAAACATACGCACACACCAACACAAACACATACACACCAACACACGCACAAACAAACATACGCACACACCAATACAAACACATACACACAAACACATACACACAAACACATACACATATACACAAACACACGCACACACAAACATACGCACACACCAACACACAAACACATACACACAAACACATACACACAAACACGTACACACAAACACATACACACAAACACGTACCTACACACAAACACATACACACAAACACGTACACACAAACTCATACACACAAACACATACACACCAACACACGCACACACAAACACACGCCCACACCAACACAAACACATAGACACCAACACACGCATACAAAAACATACGCACACACCAACACAAACACATAACCACAAACACATACACACAAACACAGAAACACATACACACAAACACATACACACAAACACATACACACAAACGCATACACACAAACACATACACACAAACACATACTCACAAACACATACACGTAGACACATACACAGAAACACGTAGGTACACAAAAAAACACATACACACAAACACGTATACACAAACACATACACACAAACACGTACACACAAACACATACACACAAACACATACACGTACACACATACACAGAAACACGTAGGTACACAAAATAACACATACACACAAACACGTACACACAAACACATACACACAAACACGTACACACAAACACACACACACAAACACATACACACAAACACATACACACAAACACGTACACACTAACACATACACACAAACGCACACACACAAACGCACACACCAACACACGCACACACTAATTTTTAACATTAGATTTTAACTGAGATTATTTGCAAGTAACGAAAGGAGTGTTATATATTAATTGACGACCTCATTTTGTAAACCATCCTGATTAAACCCATTTTACTTTGAGCAATATTGTAATCACCTGAGGGATTAAAGGTACTTTAGTCCTGTGGTATATACGCTATTTTTTGCACTTCATCCTCAAACGAATGCAAAATAGTTTAAAAGAATACACATTTTGTAATTTTGACAGTAAATTTTATGACAAATATTTATATTGTTACCATAGATACTCTGTAACAAATAGCACGTATTTACTTGACAACGGGATTAATTAATTCAATTCCTTGACAACGGGATTAAATATGAAAAATAATCCCTTGGGATCAAATTTTAGTCTCTAAAAATAAAGACTCAAGAAGAGTTTTAGTCCCGGAATTGCAAAAATTAAATTTAAGTTGTAAAATCGTGAAATAGTAGAAAAAGAAAGTATAAAACATAATAATTGTAAGATAATCGTTTACAGTATATCACTATAAAATCAGAATTTTAAATAAAATAATAAATTTACTTACAATTTTTAATACACACAAACACGTACACACAAACACATACACACAAACACATACACACAAACACAAACACACAAACACGTACACACTAACACATACACACAAACGCACACACCAATACACGCACACACTAATTTTTAACATTAGATTTTAACTGAGATTATTTGCAAGTAACGAAAGGAGTGTTATATATTAATTGACGACCTCATTTTGTAAACCATCCTGATTAAACCCATTTTACTTTGAGCAATATTGCAGATGCTAGTGCAACTTTTGACAAGTTGCTTCAATATTGTATGAGTGTAATACAGAAATTATAAAATTATTATTCTAATATATCTGTCCGTGTTCATATATAATATAATATTGATTAGAATTTGTTTAGATCCTACCGAACTAAACAGGAACATTCTCAGACGACAATACCCAATATCAGTCTACATGTTTAATTTAAAATTATTTTGTAAATTGCTGAAAAAGAAAATTGGTTATTAGCTAAGAATTGCAAGTAACGAAATGAGTTGATATTAATTTATGACCACATTTTGTAAATTTCTTTATTACAGAAATAATAATAATAGTACAAAAAAATATATATATAAAAATAAAATGATTTATAGCAATATTTACATCAAATTTAATCACAGACCATAAAAATTCCTGTTATCGGCTGTAACCATGTAGACTGCGCCATCTCGTGACAGTTACTACAGCTAACGCAAGATCTAAGTTTAGAGTATACCCTCCGTAGTTTCATGTATCCCTCACGTTTATAAACAATTTGGTATAGTTTCAAACATATATAAGCCCATTTGGTATTATATGCTTCTTCTGGTCTTCTTCCAATTTATCTGTTCATTATTTCCTTGTATAATTATGTACATACATCAACTTTTATATCATGCGAAGTTTATTATTAAAGTATGAATAATAATATTGATGTTATGAGGTATTATTACTGATAATAATAAGAAATAATAATGTATAAATAAGATGAAAATCTTATACCATGTACTAATATAACGATAACCTAAAATTTTTTGACGTAAACTAAAGCCAGTGTTGCCAACGTAGTTGAGAAAAATAACGTGCAAAATAATCGTATTTACTATAAAATGATCGTACAAATGATAATTTAATTAAATATATATATTTAAAAATAAATTAATTTTTATATAAGTTATATAGGAAGTAATTCTAATATGAATAAATTGAAATAAATTTGTAAAAATTTTAAAATTAATATACAGTTGGTAACATTGACTTTACGTGTGTATGTAATACCAACATAAATTTAGTAATTTTATTAGTAACATAGCGAATTAATGTAAATTTTAATGAATTATAAAAAACTCCGACGTAATTGAGAAAAATAAGCTTTAAACGGGTTCTTAGAATTTTTTTCTCTTTAAATTGATATATATGACATAAAGCGAATATCGTTTCCAAAAATGTTTGCAAGTAGATTATAAATTAATGGATGGTTGTGTAACCAGTATAGTAGGTTAAACTCATTTTTAGGTTATAAGTAAAATAGATTAAACTCATCTTTAAGTTATAAGTAATATAGGTTAAACTCATCTTTAAGTTATAAGTAAAGTAAGTTAAACTCTTCTTTAAGTTATAAGTAAAGTAGGTTATCAGTGTAGTAGGTAATAATCGTAATTGGCTTAATTTGATTGTAGGTTTAATTCATAATAGAATAAATTTAATTTGAAGTTTCAATTATTAAATTAATATACAGTTGGTAACATTGCCTTGGCGTGTTTTTCGGTTGCTGGGCAACGTTATGACGTATATATGTAATACCAACATAAATTTAGTAATTTTATTATTAATTAATTATAAAAATACTAAAGACACATAGAGGTAAACATAAGTTTTAAACGGGTTCTTAGAATTCTTTTCTCTTAAAATTGATGTATAATATGTAAACTCAGATTAAATAATTTTTGTTTTTAAATAATATTTGTCTTTAGATAAAACTTGTTTAAATAAAATTAATTTTTAAATAGATATCGTCTTTATATAACTTTATATAGAACACGTCTTTAGAATAAACTCGTCTTATAATTTAACTTGTCTCTAATTTAAATTTGTAGGTATATAAACTAAATTTGTTTTTAAATTAAATTCGTCTTTATGGTCATGATTATGTTAGCATTTCAATAATATTATTACCTGCTTTCAGGTCTACGACATTAATGTATTTCACCACAAACAAAACTCGTAATACTCGTAATTGGCTTAATTTGATTTTAGATTTAATTCATAATCGAATAACTCGTTTTTAGGTTATATTCATCTTTAGATAAAACTCATCATTAAAATAAATTGGTTTTTAAATAATATTTGTCTTTAGATAAAATTTGTTTAAATACAACTCATCTTTTAATAGAAATCGTCTTTACATAAAACTTGACTATAGATAGAACACGTCTTTAGAATAAACTCGTGTTATAATTTAACTTGTCTCTAATTTAAACTTGTATTATAAATTAAATTCGTTTTTAAGTTAAATTAGTCTTTAGACTAAACTCGTATTTAGATAAAACATTCGTCTTTATGATAAACTCGTCTTTAGATAGATCTAAGTTTTCCATCCGAAGCTTGTATGGATATCCCATCCAAAGCCTGTGAGAGTATCTCCATCCAAAGTCTGTAGAGATATCCCATCCAAAGCCTGTGGCGGTGTTCCATTTTAATACTGTTAACACGCCCCATCCAAAGCCTATAGAGGTGATCCATCCAAAACATGTGGAGATGTTCCTTCTAAAGCCACCCACACACACACACACACACACACACACACACACACACACACACACACACACACACACACACACACACACACACACACACACACACACACACACACACCACACACACACACACACACACACACACAAACACACAGACAAACATAAACACAAACACATACACATTACACATACATACCAATACACGCACACACAAACATACGCACACACCAACACAAACTCAAACACATACACACAAACACATACACACAAACACATCAATACACGCACACACAAACATACGCACACACCAACATAAACACAAACACATACACACAAACACGTAAAACACATACACACAAACATACGCACACACCAACACAAACAAAAACTCAAACACCATCACATACACACAAACACACTAACACATACACATACACACAAACACATACACACAAACACGTACACACAAACACATACACACAAACACATACACACAAACACGTACACACAAACACATACACACTAACACACAAACACATACACACAAACACATACACACACAAACACGTACACACAAACAAATACACACAAACACATACACACAAACACATACACACAAACACATCAAACACATACACACAAACACGTACACACAAACACGTACACACAAACACATACACACAATCACATACACACAAACACATACACACAAACACATACACACCAACACATGCACACACAAATATACGCACACACCAACACAAACACATACACACAAACACGTACACACAAACACGTACACACAAACACAACAATACAAACAAAAACACATACACACCAACACGCGCACACACAAACATACGCACACACCAACACAAACACATACACACAAACACGTACACACAAACACGTACACACAAACACGTACACACAAACACATACACACAAAAACATACACACACAAACACATACCCAGAAACGCACACACTAATAATTATTAACATTAGATTTTAACTGAGATTATTTGCAAGTAATGAAAGGAGTGTTATATATTAATTTACGACCTCATTTTGTAAACCATCTTTATTAATCCCATTTTACATTGAGCAATATTGCAGATGCAAGTGCAAATTTTGACAAGTTGCTTCAATATAGCATGAGTGTAATACAGAAATTATAAAATTATTATTCTAATTTAACCGTTCGTGTTCATATATAATATAATATTGATTAGAATTTGTTTAGATCCTACCGAACAGGAACATTCTCAGACGACAATACCCAATATCAGTCTACATGTTTAATTTAAAATTATTTTGTAAATTGCTGAAAAAGAAAATTGGTTATTAGCTAAGAATTGCAAGTAACGAAATGAGTTGATATTAAATTATGACCACATTTTGTAAACTTCTTTATTACAGAAATAATAACAATACTACAACAAATTATATAATTAAAAATAATATGATTTTTAGCTATATTTACATCAAATTTAACCACACAGACCATAAAAATTCCTGTTATCGACTGTATCCATGTAGACTGTGCCATCTCGTGACAGTTACAGTTCCTCAGTATTTACGTTTATAAACATATTTGTACAGATTCAAACACATATTAATTTACAAAAAACTATCTGTTCATTATTTATCCATAAAATATCTCTGCAAAAATTATTTCATTGTATAATATTATAATAATATATCCTATATACCTACGAACAACTTTTATTTATGTCATGCGTAAAGTTTATAAATAATAATATTTTTGTCAGATATTATTATTAACAATAATAAGATATAATAATGTATAAATAAGATATTGTACAACGTACTTTTACCCTATAAATATCTGACGTTTGTGAAATAAACCATCATCATAATATGCTGCCTACCTCAACTTTATTTCTACCGGTACAATGAAATACTGTTCTAACAATACATAACACTAGTATTACATTGTTCATATATTTGTATTAATCAATCCCAGCTATAATATCCCATTAAAATTGTATTATTTACCTGAAACAAAATAATATTAATGTATTTTACGTATTAATGTACCTTTTAAAATAATACAAATGTCAAACCTAAATCCAGAACTTGACACCAGCACCAACAAAACAGTCATAAGAAGACTGATGGATGAATATTAATATTATTGAAACACACTTTATACAGAACATGTCAATATTATTGACATTTATATTATTAAGTATGAGATTTAGATATTTTAACATAAATATAGAAAACGCGAAATGATTTGATAGTTTAATTAGGTTACTGAAGAAAAAATAAGAACCCAATATGATTATCGCTGTCAAAAGCCGGCGCATCGTGAAGCTGTTTTACAAACAAATAATGTCAAGATCTCCTCGTCTGAGATTCAGATCTGTCAGCAAATATATTTGAACTACTCTGTATATATCTAAAAGCAAGTCAATAAGAGTATAAGAATTACCTAGTCTCTGATACAAAATACCTAATAAATTTTATTATCAATACGAAAACCAAGAAAGTGTTGTCAAAGAGTAACAAAAAAATGTTGTCATTCGTCTTGCATTTCACCACCAATGTTTAGATAGACACGACAACAACTTACGTTTCTAAACTATTTTGTACAGATACAAAACACATATTTACAACCTGATCTGATCTTCTTTTTCCGTAATATCTCTGCAAAATAATTATTTCATTATACTATAATATGTTTCATACCTACATACAACTTTTATATAGTATGTTATGCGCATTACGTTTAGTAATAATAATATTGTTGTTAGATATTATTAATAATAATAATAATAATAATAATAATAAGATACAATAATGTATAAATAAGATCTTGTACTAATATAAATCAATAACCTAAAAAAATATCTGACGTTTAGTAAGAGATAAGGAGATCAGTGTTGCCAAGCTAGTGGAAAAAAATATAATACATTAAACACAAAATAATCATATTTAATACATAATTAACGTATAAATTTGTATAAAAATAATATAAATATATAAATAAGTTAATTATTTATCAATTATATATAATATAAACATGAAATAATAGAAATTGAAAAAGTAAATTTCTAAAATTATTATAGAGTTGGTAACATTGCATTTAAAATTATAAGATAAATGTGTATTTTATTTAATTAAAAAAAACGTTAATTATAGAGAGAAAAATGCATTTTAAACTGGTTCTTAGAATTTTTTTCTCTTATAAATAATATATAACATATTAATATAATAGAATTTTATATGATGTTTGCAAGTAGAATATTAATAGTAAAGGTTGTTTAACTAGATGAATGTTGAAGTTTTGTCTGCTAGTCCTATGTTCACTATTGTTTTAAAATTATTATAATAGAAATACAAGACAAAACACATTATACAAATTTTCATATTGTTGAAATAAATATATGGAGCTTTAGCCCAATTAATGGTTATTTATTTTTTTAAATTGTAATTTTTTTCTCTCAAAAGGGAGGCTTTAGCCTCCATCCCCCTTTGTACTGGGTGCGTGTTTAGTTGTACATCTAGCTGGTAAAGACGACAATGGTTGACCGATTAGAAAATTACCAGGATTGAGGGTATTTAAATCATTTGGATCGTAAGATAGTGGAGTCATTGGACGAGAATTAAGTACAAATTAGCAGACCAACTACCCTTTTTAAATGCTGTTTTATCGATTTGACAGCAGCTTCATGTAACTCTGTAAAATCTAAAGTAAGGTGACCTTGTAGGAATTAAACTCCATATAATACAGGGTGCGGCACAAAAGACGGATGGTTTTAAAAAAAATCATAAAATCGGTAATTTTTACTCAAAAACAAATTTATTTAGGGATTCGGGTTCGCGATGAAATAGCATTTGTGACAATTAAGTGTGGAAAATCTCATCAGTCATGTGATGACCGTTTTTGACGATGCATTGCTCGAGGCGTTCTTGGAAGTTTAGTTAGCGTAGACTCTCTCCAACATCGCATCCTCAACTTGGGTGACTTCCACGCGAATTGCCTCCTTCAACTCGTCCAGGGTTTGGAAGATCACCCATTATTGGAGTAGAGACAACTGGACGTTATTTAAAACAGATGATGCATCTTCTGATGATTTTGCGGACTACATCTTGCCCAGATAAAGGCCAAAAGTTTGAGGCCCAGCATGACAAAGCCTTTTATGTTCATCTTCTACTAATAACTCTGTCAATTTGTGATTTTTTCAATGCTGAATTCATAAGTCGACCGCCTACTCGAATCAAGCCGTTGCAACCTATAGAGGGATTCAATCTTAGTAATACATCTACTCGTATTGCTTACAAGTTTGTATTATTTAATAAAGTTATTTCCGGAGCAAAATATTCATGATGAACTAGTTTCACAATCGTTGTCAAAGATTATTGAATTTCCTCATTATTTAAATGTCCACTAATTTTCTGTTTAGCTCTGCAATTATTAATAAAACGTTTGCACCAAGCAATTACGCGACACATTCGATCAAAACTAGAGAATCAGTCAAAAAGATTAAATTTCTGATCCTCTGTGTGAACATGTGTCATTTTAAACTTCAATTTTCTCATCTTCTCTTACCGCGTTTTTAATTGATTCGTAATTTATCGAAGGTGATGCCAATTATTAATTGCACTATTAGTTTGTATTTATGTAACCCTATTGGCTACAAAGGTTTTCATCTTACATGCTTCATTATTTAACTATGAGAGGACAATAGTGGAACTGTCCAGTGTCCAAAAATAGAGTCAAAATCAAGTTTAATATTTTCTCTAATTCCATTTTTTACTTCCCCGACCTGTGTAATAGTAGACCATTGATTATGTCATAGAAAGGAACTAAGACGTTCACGGGTTTTTATTGCAGGAATCGTTCAATGGGTTATAAAAGAAGAAAAAACCGCGGAGTGCTATTAAATTAGAGGGTGGAAATTGAAGATAGGGGTGAAAAAGCACCCCTTTTGGTTTTTTCAATATATCTCGTAAACAAAGCAAAATTTCGATATATTGTATGCAAAACTTTTTGTAGAGAATTAAATTTCCCATCGGATTAGTATTTTACAAATATTAAAAAAAAAAATTCCATGCCAAAACAGTCGAAACAAACTTGGAAAAAACAGCCGAAATTTCGATTTTTTGAGTTTTTTTGCTTTTCCGCCTGTATCTTTTTTTGGGCTGAGATAGGTATAGGCATTGCTTAAGATAAAAAAAGTAGATTAAATTTCCTTCAAAATGCTGGGCTGAAATATTTTTTTGATTCAAAATTGACCGAGATATGGCCATTTGAACTTGGCTTTTTTCGCAGTCTTACAGGTAATAATGTGACAATATATCCATCACAGCTTTACTCAACTTGGGTGTGGCAGCCTCACATACTTAGACTCATCACACCATCAGTATAGTTATACTTACCTACTGGGGATTCATAACTTTATTTTAATGGTATTAAGTACTGAACTTAGTAGTCACGGAACCGAAAGAATTTTTTCAAAATTCAGAATTTTAATTTCCAGGTTCTTGAATCACACAGTTGTAAGCCACTGTTTCTGTATGAAATTTACTTAATTTTTAACTGTACAAGAAATTTTTAGCTTATTGTGTAATTCATTAAAATTTAAGTTTATTCTATTCACAGTCTGTAAGATATTCATTATGCAATCTTAAATCCAATAGATCAAAAAATGTACAATATGCAATAAAAACTTCCCATGAATTTTCAAATAAAAAAAAATTGTTCCATGATTAGCAAGTGGAATACTATACCTAATTATGCCATTCGAATATATAATGAAGTTGTGAATTACCCTGTATATATTACCTCATGTATTTATGGTTCTAAGTAAAGGATGCATTACAGGAAAATATTTGTATTTCTTTCACCCAACTTGAGTGTGGAAGCCTCACATACTGTGAGTCATCAATATTTTACCGTGTGTGCCATTATCAGTCGTCAAGTTAAGGGTACCTACTAATAATTTTTAGCAGAGAATTAAAAAAAAAAGTGTTTCTTTCACTGAACTTGGGTGTGGCAGCCTCACATAGTGCTAGTCATCAATGTAAACTTATTTAACCGTGTGTGCGATTACCAACTTACGGGTACTAACTCATGGTTGCTATAGTGAAATGGGTTGAACTGTGGTTGAACACCAGAAAATCAAATTCTAGAATATTCATAACAGGAAAATGCGCATGCACGAGAAGATTCAAATCTAGAATATTTATACGTAATAAAATACCAGAATTAAAAGATTCATTCACAAGAATATTCAAATCTAGAATTTTAAATTTATCATAAATGCAAACACAGAATGCATTTTGGTGTATTCCCTTTCTGTTAGAAACAAACTGGTTTCCTATTTGCATCTTCTTTATGCCGAATCTAAAATTCCAGATTTGCATTTTCTTGGAATTAATCTTTTAATGTAGGTAAGTAAGTAAGTATAAATTTTCTAGATTAGAATCTTCGTGTGCATGCATATTCCTGTGTATGAATATTCTAGAATTTTATTTTCTGGTGTTGAATGACCCGTTGTTAGTAGGTATATTTATAGTGCACTAATTTATGGGGAATTTTTTTCATTCAATTTACTTGGGTGTGAAAACCATACATTCTGCGAGTCATCAGGTATATTACTTTACCGTGTGCGAGGTTACCAGCCACCAAGTCATAGTCGTTAAAGCTGAATTAGGTACCTACATTATACTTTTTTCGTCTAGATTCTAGTTTGAGATTCATCCGAGAAGTTCTTAGCCATTTCTAATTTAATGTAAATCAGAAATTCCCATCCGAGTTCCATTCGATTTCCATACTTTTTTCTAGTATTATAGAAATATACGCCTGCTGACTCTATTTTTATATTCGAGATTCGTATTCAGTTTAGTTCAGTGCTCGGTCAGTTTCATCAACCTTTTAAAGTTTTGGCTCGGAAATAAAATTGAATATGAATAGTTCGGAAATAAAGTATGAAACTCGAACGAATCTCTGATGGAAATTGAACTAGAAATCTAATAATAAACATAAAAAACTTTTTTTAGTTGAGTAAAACAATAATTTTTTCAATAAAATGCGAACGAAAACAATATTCGTACAAGAGGGATGAAATGCGAAAAAAAAGCCAAGTTCAAATGGCCATATCTCGGTCAATTTTGAATCAAAAAAATATTTCAGCCCAGCATTTTGAAGGAAATTTAATCTACTTTTTTTTATCTTATGCAATGCCTATACCTATCTCAGCCCAAAAAAAGATACAGGCGGAAAAGCAAAAAAACTCAAAAAATCGAAATTTCGGCTTTTTTTCCAAGTTTGTTTCGACTGTTTTGGCATGGAATTTTTTTTTAAATATTTCAAAAATACTAATCCGATGGGAAATTTAATTCTCTACAAAAAGTTTTATATACAATATGTCGAAATTTTGCTCTGTTTACGAGATATATTGAAAAAACCAAAAGGAGTGCTTTTTCACCCCTATCTTCAATTTCCACCCTCTAATTTAATAGCACTCCGCGGTTTTTTCTTCTTTTATAACCCATTGAACGATTCCTGCAATAAAAACCCGTGAACGTCTTAGTTCCTTATTGCCCTGTTTTTTAAGACAAAATCAATAGCCTATAGAGGGAATATTGTAATCGTGATTTTTTGACAGTTTGGTGAATCTTCACGTTTTAGACCCTACTGAACCCAAAAAACATAATTTTAAAAAAGTCGGTCTGTTAGTCTGTCCGGATATTGGATAACTTAAAAACGCGTTGGAATTTTGGACTGAAATTTTATATTTAAGATCTTGAACCAAAATCTGACTTCAAGTTCGTTAATGAGCTTTATTCAACCAGTGGTACCAACTTTATAAACAAAACTTTTTTATTTTTATCAAAATACTATCGTGTGTGGTATCAAATTAAAGTTCTCGGAAAAAGAATTCTAGTAGAAAAATAAAAATAACATTTGAACGATCGTCAATGGTTTTTTAAAATAAATTATACAAAATATACTGAGTTTGGTGTCAATTTAAATCTCTCGGGGAAATAAGTTTAGTAAAACTGTAAAAAATAACATTTATGCGATTTTTAATTGTTTCTCAAAAAATTATTCAAAAATTTTTATTCAACCAGTGGTACCAACTTTATAAACATACCTACATAGCTTATTTTATATTTATTAAAATACTATCGTGTGTGGTATCAAATTAAAGCTCTCGGGAAAATAATTCTACACAGAAAAAACTTGGTGTAATATCAGTGTTAAATTGTAACACTGTAAAATCTGTTAAATAAATAGTGTTTTAATATATTTCTATGTTGAATTAATATTTACACGGAATAATGTATTAAATAACACAATTATTCAAAATTTAAACACTGCCCAGTATATTTTTAACACTGTATGTTGTAAAAGAAACGCAGCTGCCTGTTTCAACAACTGGAGGATGTTCAGATGTACTGTTAGATGTATGTAACAAGGCACACGTGCTTTGTGCTTACTGAAAAGTGAAAAATTTCTATTTCCATACCTTTGCATTAAAATGTAACCCTGTGTGAAAACATATTAAATTAAAGGAACTTATTCATTGTGTTCCATATCAGTTACATGGATCGCAGGATGATAGTACAAATTATTACATAGTTCCTCGATATAAGATTATAAACTTAAATGTAGAACCTTAATATTTTGGTATGTAAGAGCAATTTATAAAACTAAAAAATAAAATTAATTTTTTTCATCAATAAATGTTTGTGTTAAATTTAAGTATCTAAATCCCTTGTTGAACATTAAAATAAAATAGTGTTGAATTTGACACAGTAGAATGTAAAAATTTAACGTACCTACCTACTATATGTTAAATATAACATTATTATGTGTAAAATATTTAACACCAATTTATTTTTTTACATGTAAAAATGTTGTTATAACCAATACTAGTGTTAATTTTAACTAAATTGTGTGTGAAATGTAACACTACAAAGTGTATAAATATTAACAATATTTGGTGTTAATTTTTGTTTACATTATTGAGTGTTACCAATTTACACCATCAATCCGTGTCAATTTAACACTATTTTGGTGTGTCCCAAATGGGACACGAAGATGTGTTAAATTGTGTGTTAATTTTTTTACTGTGTAGTAGAAAAATAAAAATCACAATTAACCGAACGTCAATTTTTTATTATACATTATTCAAATTATACCGAGTTTAGTGTCAATTTAAAGCTCTCGGGGAGATAAGTTTAATAAATATGTAAAAAATGACATTTATGCGATTTTCAATAAATTGTTTCTCAAAAAATTTTTCAAATGTATTATCAAAATGAAAGTTCTCTGGGGAAAAAATAAGTCGAAGTATTAATAACAACATTTAAACGATGGTCAGTTGTTTTTACCTTCCGCATTATATTCTATAAGGGGAAGTATTGTGACGGGTTAAAATTTTCGAGTGTGAGTTTTTAGTGAATAAGTACGATTTAACAACCAAATTTTACATTTAAGGTTTTAATACAAATCGCATGAACCCAGTTATTTTTTTAAATTTATTTAAATTTTGCTGAATAAAGCAGAAAATTAAAGGCGTTACGAAAGTAAGTTATTAAAACTTATTGTCGTGGAAGTACTGTGGTGAACACAGCAGATTTTTAATATAATTAACAAAACAGCCTCACATAAATCTAATCGTGGTACTGTTATATTTTTTATAGGAGCTACTTTTGACTTGCCGCAAAGTAAATTAACTTTTATTTTGTTAAACTGATCTTTCGTTCGGATTTCAGATGTAAACCGCGCAACCATACGCACATTCGGAAGCGTCACAGAACCCATGTAATTACAATACCTAATATTCAAGAAGCATCACCTGCTTGGATATAGCAACATTATCTAAACTGTCAAATTGCATTTTTAATTTAAAGGGGGTTTTACTAGTCACTAATACTAATTTTGTGCTGTGTAAACAGGTATGACAAGTAGAGTAGAGTGAATATAAATTTACTATCGACAAGTTGCTACTCCCACCACCAATTTTTCTACTCTCCACTCTACTCTCCTAATGTGAACAAAAGGTGATAGTGGTTAACAACAAGTGTTAAGGCGTGTTAAGGCTTTGATAAGATTTTAAATGTCACATGTCTAATTATTTTGTCGTTTATGTTATTTTTTGTTTGTTAATTGTTTAAAATTAATTCTTTAAAATGGCTGAGAAGTGGAAATCGGAAAGAATCTTTTTTTCAACTTCTCTTCAAGCTCTTCTATCAACGATGTTATAATTATGTTTAAATACCTAATGTTTAAAAACTAGGCGTTTAACAACTCTGTTCATAACAGCTATAAAATGTACAAATTCAAAACAACAAACTAGGAGGACTTGCTTCTAAGCTAAGCCACTGACTAGTAAGTGAAAAAACCACACCCTTGTGAACCGCCACTAATCACTTAGTTAACTATGCGCTTAGTACTTGTCATTAGTACTAATGACAATTACTAAGCCCGTGTAAACCCGGCTTTAATCACGCATCACTAACATGTTGAGTCAGGTTCTCATCCCACTCTAAATTCTCTAGCCACAACTTTTGTAATAATAATTTGGCATTTATTATCACCGGAGCAATTAAATCTAATGGATCAAATATTTTACCTATCGCGTTCAAAATACTAAGTTTTGTAATTGGTGTAGTCGCAGTTAAGATCTAATGTCTTTTCTTCCGCGATGTTTTTAAAGATATGCTGTTTCTACGATTAAAACCGCCAGATTTTAAAATATTCGATACCTCATTTTCACCGTCCACATACCTGTAAAGGAAGGTATTAGAATCATGCTAAAAATCGGGTAGTGAGTTTTAGTGGATGAGCACGAATTAGGCTCCTCACAACTCATTTTTGATAGTTTCACGATGATGTCTGTATGTATGTATGTGTGAGTATTTATGTGGTTAAGGCCGGGGTGTAAGTCGGATAACTCAAATACAAATTTCCCAAAAAAATTGATATTTCGTACTTAACATTTGTATATAAATTGGAAGTGCTCATTAGATTTTGGTACAAATACATATCTTCAACGGAAGTGATATTTTTTGAAGATTGAAAAAGTTAATTGTCAAAAATGTATATAAATTTGGATAAATATAGTATTTACTTGTAATAAGAATAAAAGGCAAACTTATTTGCAACTTACGTTATAAAAAAATGTCTTTATCTGGTAGCATTAAAGAACTGCATTAAAATTAGAAAATAAATTTATCAGATAAATCTTGTAATCCATGATCGGTTGATTTTTGTTTCTGCGTAAAAAATATTGACAGGTGAGACGGGTGACAAGTTAACATACTAGCGCCATATAAGTCATATAAGTAAGATATTACAGAAGAGTTTTCCTGTGAATGAATCTTTTGTTTCAAGGTGATGCAAATTTCTGTGTTTGAATATTTTAGTTCTTTATTTGTATATTTTAAATGGGCACCGGATTGTACGTATACATTTATGTTTATAAGTCTAGATAATAGATATGGCGGAAGGTTGTGTGCTGGCCACTTCAGATTTTTTAAATTTATTACTTGTTCATGATTATGACCGCCTGATATCAGGTCAACCATGTAAAAATCTTCGATGATTACTCCGGACAAGCATCCTGATTTTCTAACACTAATTGTTTTAGTGATCGCGTGATCGTAAGTCAAAATTTAATTGATTCCGTCAACGATTCATCATTTTCGTTGCGCCAAAATATTCGCTGAAGATCTCTGAATTTTTTAGCAACCCACACCTGCCGACACATTTCCTCTATATCGCCGGTAATAACTACATTATATTTTCTATAGGACTGTTATAGAATGTTATTATTCTTCCATCATTTTCAATTGTGGAATAGTTACATTCTGTCACTTGTTATGGAATGGATTCATTCCGTCACTAGTGATGGAATGAATTGAGAAGAGTTATAATAATTTAACTTTATTCAATGTTTTTGTATGGTTGGTAGCTTTAAAATACATTTTGATTTATTAATTTTATGTAGAATATTATTTTATAAATACATTTATTTTAATTTTAATAGTTTTAGGTTATGTTTTTAAATGCAATTAAATTTAAAGTCGTAGAGAAAGTATAGTCTGCAACACATGTGGAATGGCTATTCCGCACTCGTGGAACCGTGAAACTCGCCTACGGCTCGTCTCACAAACTTTCCACTCGAGCTGAATATGCTTCATTCCACACTTGTTGCAGAATATACTATTCTAAATCTATTTAAAATATCAAATATAACTCACTTTGAATTGGTGGTCTTACTCTTAACACATCATTTAACGATGTTCCATTGGTTGTTTTGGCCGATGCATTGAACATAATCCTTAATTTACTCATACTATTAGTGTATTTTTATTTGTTGATTTTATTAGTGGATATTTTGAACAATAAAACACACTGAGATTCACAACTTTTCTTCTCTTCTCCATTCGTTCACTGTCTGTTTAGAAGTGTCGTTAATTAACAATACAATCAATTTTATATTAAACTATTTACAGTGTTGCCAATGGTATAAACTTAAAATAATATAAATGTTGCCAAACTAATAAAATAATATATCAATTAGTTTCTTTCATCACATGATGATGTGAAATGTATTACCGATTCGGGTTTTTCGTGTATCCCTTCCGAAGTATTCGCGATAGTCGATAGGTACTCATATGACCTAAGACGTTAAATATTCATACATAAAGTCGGAGTAGTCTTGATTTACAGGGTGTTTGTATACCTCTACACGAAACTTTAATAGGTTATATAATTTGATACATTGATAATAGAGAAAAAGATTTTTTTTCAAAATTCGCAACAATAAGTGCAGTGAAAATTTTAGTGCCGCTGGTTTAAAGGCCCATTTAACTATTCTTTCATTATGTAATTAATAAAATAAGATCATAAATACTCTCTACAAATAATAGTCCCTTCTATAATAATAATTAAATAAATAGTTAAATGGATTTTCTAACCAGAGGCACACAAATTTTCACTGTCCTTATTTTTGCGAATTTTGAAAAAACATATTTTTCTCTATTATCAATGTATCAATAACCTATTAAAGTTTCGTGCAAAGGTGTAGAAACACCCTGTATAACTTTCGTTCAAAATCATTAAATGTATTAATAGCTGACTTCTTACTATCTCCTAATTCAACATTACTTTTAAATGCAAATAAACAATCAATTTTTCGTTTAGCGCTCGACTAAAATTATCAATAAAGTTTCTTAAATCTTAGTACCTTTATGTCATCGAAAAGAGAAAAAAATCTCTATCAAATGAGCCTATGAAAGGATACATTGCTATTTAAAAAATTAAAGTGTTATTCGTTACTCATTTGTTTTCTGAAATACAAAAAATTGAATGCTGTCTTATTATGGAAAATAAAATGTTAAACAACTTTTATATACAATTTTTTTTATAAAGTTGATATTTACCGAGATATATACTATATTCCATACATAGTGGGCACACTATATAAACAATGATTTCAAATCGATATTTTAACAGAGTACAAAATTATATTATCTAACCTTTCGCGCTGTTTTACCATTAGCATTAGGATTTGGATTCTCTTCTCTCAACGAAACTTCTGCTTTAATCCGCTGCTTTAATGAAGGATAGGAGTACAATACATTTATTAATGTCTCTTGGTTACAATACAGTGGTTTCTTCTTTTTTTCTTGGTGCAGCGTTGTCACTACTTGTCAAAAACTCTTACAAGTGTCAATAAAAGCGGGAAATTTGAATCAAGCTGTGTGGTTGCGCGACAATACCTATTTAACTATTTTGCACTTCTGGGACTAAAACTCTTCTGTAGTCTTTATTTTTAGGGACTAAAAGGTTCATAATTTGCTCCCAAGGAATTATTTTTCATATTTAATCCCGTTGTCAAGGAATTGAATTAATTAATCCCGTTGTCAAGTAAATACGTGCTATTTGTTACAGAGTATCTATGGTAACAATATATAAATATTTGTCATAAAGTTTACTGTCAAAATTGCAAAATGTGTATTCTTTTAAACTATTTTGTATTCGTTTGAGGTTTGAGGATGAAGTGCAAAAATAGCGTATATACTACAGGACTAAAGTACCTTTTATCATCTTCGGCTCGTGAAATAAACTTCACCCTCAGGATTAAATCATGCACTTTAGTCCTTGAATATATACTAGGTACTATTAGATAATTATTTAAACGTAATATTTTTTTATATTTTTAACCATGAGACATATTAATAAGCAATACAATTTTAAAACTATAAAAATACTATTTAATAATATTCAACGTTGGATACTTAAAATTTCATTCTTGTAACTTGTAACCGAACGTTAAATTATAGCAATATTATTGATCCTCAAATAAAAAATATTTTTTTGCAATATCTCATATAAAAAGTTGACATTTAAAACTGTCAATAGCACACGTGTTACGAGATGTTATTTTAATAAGAGTACTACAAACAAATTAAATAACTCTTGAGACAATAAAACTCATTAGCTAGTCTCTTAGATTTCAGTCTAATGGCAGTGTTCGAGAAGAACAGATCCTAAATTAGTAAAGTGTATATGGTTATGTGAAATAGATCCGTGTTGATCTGGCCTGGTGAGTTGAGTCGTGTGTGTCTATGATGTGTAGAGAGCGTGATGAGGGATGAGTAGTCCAGAGATAGACATTCAAATAGAAAAAATTAGGGGGAGCGATTTTTTTTTAAAACTTCGGGGGGGATGATTGGAAGTCTAAATCTCGATTTTCGAACTAATCGCGCCATTGCGTTCGCCGCCATCTTGATTTAAAGTTCAATTTTTTCGTTTTTCTGAAATAACTCGTTAATTTACAACTTTAGAGCAAAAATGGTAGAATCCAAAGTTGTTGGAAATTTAATTTTCCACAAGTTTGGTCATTATCATTTTTACGCTAGGATCAATATTTGCAGAGTTATACTATCAAGTTTATCAAAAAAATCGTAATGGGTGGAATTTTATTTCCTACAACTTTTGTTCTCGCATTTTTTTTTACTCCAGGATCAATATTTTCGGATTTATACTCAAGGATACTTAGGATTCTACCCTTTTTGCTCTAAAGTTGTAAATTAACGAGTTATTTCAGAAAAACGAAATTTTTTTACTTTAAATCAAGATGGCGGCGAACGCAATGGCGGGATTAGTTCGAAAATCGAGATTTAGACTTCCAACCATCTCCCCCGGAGTTTAAAAAAAAATCGCTCCCCCTAATTTTTTCTATTTAAGGCTATTTTTATGTCTATCTCGACTGGACTAGAGATGTAGTGTTAGTAACGGCGACAGCTTCGGTCTGTAAGCGGAGCGTGGTTGACCGCCAACGGTGCAGCAAGCAGCTGGGCTGTAGTAATCCTAGTCAGATTGCCAACGGTGCAGCGAGCAGCTTTGGACTGGAGTGGCCCTAACCATGTCGCCAACGAGATACGAATGTATGAATGTGGTATGATGTTGAGATTGATGTATGATGTGAGAGTCTGAGGTGGAAGTGTTCCACCAGCGTGTTATTGCTCCTCACTAAGCATGTTTGCTTATGTTTTCTTTGTTTGCAGATTTAAACGTGATCTTGAGCTCGTCAACTAATTCCTTAAACCTTACGACAAGGTTATCGTTTCCAGGTACTTGAAATTTGATCTAACAGTAGGCATCGTAAGTACGGGAAAAGTAGGTAATCTAGTTTATTTGTCTATGTCATTAAAATCTAACTTAGATGCGCTTCGTATTTAATTAACAACTCTTTACATGTATGACGCATGGATATTCATGTTTATTCTTGTTTATGTGCCGTGCACGCGTCGACGTGCATCTTCATCCAAGTCCATGCCGGTTTTGGTGGTAGTTAGATAAGTTTATATTTTATATATTGAAAATTAAATAAAATTAAATTATCTTGTATCATAATTTAATTCACCCAACTAATAAAGGTAGTTTTTATCGATAAAATAGGGCTCAATTAAGCAATTTAATTTTACAAATTAAATGTAATTTGGTATTTGCTTTTTGACTTGATTTCAGCTAATTAAATACTACACAATTATAAATTTTTGATTGTTGAAATGGAAACATTTTTCCAGGGTTGGCCTAATTTCATTATTAATTATCTTTTATATTTTTATCCATTCTGTGAGAGGAGATTAGCCTGAGTAAAGAGAAAACTGGATCAAAACTGTCAAATGAGATAATTTACGTCATATTATTTGTAAAGTAATCTGCTTGATCTATATTTCAGCGTAGATAATATTTTATCAATTCTCACAAGGTGAAAGAGTAATCTGAATTTGTCACCGACGTTTGTCGAATATTCTCTCACAAAATAACTATAGAACCGTGTATTTGGTGAATCAGGGCTATTTTTTATACAGCCTATATCGCAACACTTATTTCTGACCGATTTTTACCTCTCGCCTCATATTCTATAAGAGAGGTATTGTAATGGGTCAAAATGTTCGAGTATGAGTTTTTGGTGGATAAGCACGTTTCAGGGTCTCTAGAATACGAATTTAATATTTTCCCGATGATGTCTGTGTGTGTGTGTGTGTGTGTGTGTGTGTGTGCGTATGGACGTATGAATTATGTGACGATTTTTCGTCCACGATAACTTAAAATGTATCAAACCTTTAATAACCAAATTTCATATTTAAGGTTTGAATAAGGATCTTAACACCGGATAAGATTTTGGTAGAAATCCGCAAACCGGAAGTAGTACTTTTTGGAACTTGATATAGTTTTTCTTAAATAAATTGGTACATTATTTAATTATAATAATTTTTACAATTAAAAATAAAAGATAATATAATTATCTATGGGTACAGTTAATTTTAAATACAATTTGCTGAATCTGGTAGTATTTAGCAATAAAATAAAGTGCAACTAAGTACCAATATCTTGTTGTCCATGATATGAAATTTGTTTTTACTTAAAATTTGAATTATAATGACAGTGACAGTACAGTTGACATATTTTGCTTGCATCTTGGTTTACATTATCGTTTACATATTACATGAACATGAAACTATTAAAATGTAAGTAAAACTATTTATTACATTAGTAGAATAAGCAGAATTAGGCGAGAGGTCGTGTACTGGCCACAGCAGATCTTTTTCCATCGTTGACAATACAATAATACGTTTTCAAAATTGTCTACAAATGAGTTATGTAAAACTCACAAAATCCTGAGTAAATTTCAAAAGCACATAGCTTTGGATAAAATGATCGTATACCTAATTGAAATTTTTAAACTTTACCGAAAAATAAATACATTTTATCGCCATGTTGACCAATTTGATCGAAAATATTTTTTGTACATCATACATGTTCTCAAAGTTTGACATTTTTGAGTCAAAAATATTGTATTTTTAGAGGGGGTGTCTGGGGGTGAATTGGATTTGGCGTCACATTAATTCGCATACCATTGAAGAGGAAACTTCAATCTTGTCAAAATTCAAAGAATCACCGATATCTGTGCAAAATTAGCTTAGTAGAGGTACAAAATGCATTTTTTTTCAAAAATTCATAACTTCGTGCCAAATCATCGGAAGTACTCCATTTTTTTCCCGAAAGGAAAATTAATGAACTTTATCGCCTTGGTAGTGGATTGGGTCCACGATTTTTTGTACCCGGTACAAGTTGTCAAAGTTTGACATATTTTGACATCAAGAACATTATTTTCTAAGGATGGTGGCTGAGGGTGAAATGAACTTGATTAACTTGAAACTTCGATCTTGTCAGGACACGAAGATCGATTTTCGACCAAATTCAACCGAGTTGGCGGTCTAAAAATTCGAAATTTTTGATGCATTTTCAAGTGGTGGTGCGTGCCGTGAAAAATAATATTCTACATTCGTAATAAAAAATCCTTCTTTAGAGCGTAGATATATTAACTATTCTTTAGGCGTTAGTATTTTTACTTTATTTATTTTATTTAAATCAATGATTTTTATTTAAAAAATCTGATTTGGCAAAACACATGACCTCTCGTTACACTCTACTATTTTACTAATATAAGTGTTGATGAAGGTATACTTCCTCAAAATATACCATTATAAAGGAATTCGGGAATTGTAGTTTTTAATATTAATAAATTATCATGACCTTATACATAGTAAATGACATTTTATTGTTTCAATTTCAATTTATCAAAAAGTCAAAAATTTATTTGACATTAACACTCAAGTATTTTATTTTTTGTTTTCATTGGTAGGCAATTGGAACAAATTTGAGGAATTTTTAACTTCTTGTAATTGGTAAATGGTGCTAGATACAAAACGTTTTGAATACAAATTGTAGATAGTAACATTTAGTATACATTGTTATTAAAAAAATTTCCTGTTAATCCATAAATTTTGAGGATATCCCAGAAAAATTCTTCAGATCTTCAAGAAACTACCACTTCCGGTTGCACGATCGACACAAAAATCTAATTAGATCTAATCTACATAGGGTGTTTTTTATTCAGTGGTATTAGAGTTATCGTACCTCCAACATCCATCCATCCACACACACACACACAGACATCATCGCGAAAATATCAAAATCGTGTTCTAGGGACCTCAAAACGTGCATATCCATTGAAAACTCACTATCGAAATTTTAGCATGATTACAATACCTCTCTTACAGGACTGATTGGGGAGAAGTAAAAATTACTTGATTTAAATTAAGCCAACCCTGGAAAAGTGTTTCCATTTCAACAATTAAATATTTATAATTGAGTAGTATTTAATTGGCTGAAATATTGTGTATTAAACGCAAATACCAAATTATTTCTATTGTTAAATACATTTAATTTGTAAAATTAAATTGCTTAATTGAACCGTATTTTATTGATAAAAACTACCTTTATTAGTTGGGTGAATTAAATTAATATGATACAAGATTATTATTTAACGAAAATATTCAATTAAATATAGGCAAATATCTTATGCGAATTACCGCTTAATTTGTATTCAAACTATAACAAGTCAACACAAAAAAACTATGCATGTAGATAGAGAGAAATATTTATCCGAGAAGTTCCTAGCCATTTCTAGTATAATGTAAATCAGAAATTCCCATCCGAGTTCCGTTAGATTTCCATACTTTTTTCTAGTATAGAAATATACGCCCGGCTCTATTTTTCTATTCGAGATTCATACTAGATTTGTCTACGCATGCGCAGTTCAATCTGGAGTCAATTTGACCAACCATTAAAAGTTTTGATATTTTGTTTTAATTTGTTCACGTTGACGTTTCTGAGTTTTGCACTTGTACGTGTTATTCAAGTTGTGTTAATATTATTTCCATTATAAATTCTAACCTCAAAATCATAAGTTATCACTTGTCAGAATAAGTAAGAATATTATTTATTATTTTGAAGTTGCCTAACTTGGACCATTTCGGAAAAAATCTAAGAATTCCGATTGTATACGAATAGTTTGGAAATAATGTATGAAAATCGAACGTAACTCGGATGGAAATCGAACGAGAAATCTAGCATGAATCTAGACGAAAAAAGTATAATGTAAAACAGGCTTTATAATAATTTTGATACGGGTGACGCAGTGATTATGGTTATGATTATAGTATGGTCCTTATGTTGTTTTTGCAATGTTTATTTGAGTTACACATTTGTATCATGGACACAGATCCAAACACTCTAAAATTGAAGAAAAAGAGTCCAGTAATTCAGTTAAGCTAGTGAAATAATTGCGTCTGAATGTATGAGAATAAGCTGAAATTAGGTTAATATTGTTGTACAAATATTATAAATTACTCGATAAATTATAAGATATTGATGTTCAGGATTTGAAATTAATTTTTCTACGAAAGTGCGAAGTCACATGTTTTCAGATATTAAAATTGATGGTGAAAATAGGCTTTTGAAACATTGAGTGGTGAAAATAATTTCAAAAATCATTTTTTCTTTTTAGACTTCACTTGGTTACATGAAAATGAACAATTGCAGACCAATGCTTCTTTGTAGACCGTTGCTAATAGTGACGGTCTGAAAGTATTTTCAGCCCGCTGCTTATGAAAATGTGTTTAGTATTATAAATAATTTATTAAGATTTAGTTACATTTATATTTATATTACAATTATTGCCAGTAGTTATTGTGAGAGATGAAAAGCCGTTATTAGATGCTGTAGAGATTGCAATATCGTTATTGTTATTGGTTTGAAGATTATTTACATTTACAATTTCACGACAATTTCATTATGGTTAGAAAGAGGCTGACTTAAAATTTTATTGGCAACTTTTAATTTATTCTCTGTAACGGTTGAAGACTTGGCTCCTGCATCGGCAAGTACAGTTGCAAAGCAGTGTCTTGTATAACATTTTGGATTTGATATGCCAAGATATTCTGCTATAATACAAGTGTTTCGCCCTACAACTTGTATGGTACATTTACCATCTTTGTAATATACACGGTGGGCCATTTTAAGTTGCGTTTAGGGGGGGGTTGAATTTGGTGTCATTGGATGTCCCCCTCGAAAATATTTTAGTCGTGTTTTTTGGATTTTTCATCCGATGCTTCGTTTTCGAGATATTCCTAAACGCAACTTAAAATGGCCCACCGTATGTTAGGCCGCAGTGCTAAGTAGTCTCGGTAGATATCTAGGTAATTAATTACACAGTTTTTTTTTGCAACAACTGTGAATGTTCGTGGCGTTTTCGTCTTTGTATCCGGTACTTTTACTATTAAAGCTGAGTGTACATCCTCGATGTCAGCTATTGTAATTTTTATCAATTCGTCACGGAGTAGAACTCCTGATATCCCAAGAATTAAAGCCACTTTTGGCATCAAATAAGATTTATTTGGAGCTTCCAGTATAAATCTATCAATTTGGTTAGTGTTTTTTTATCTTTTGGCTACATAACCATCGGATTTTCTTTTCAAATAAGCTGTTACTTTACTAAACTTACTAATATCAATATCGTGATGTAAAATTACAGTAGCTTTTAGCATAGAATATTCCGACCACAAAGTAGATGTTTGCAAAGTCTTCGATTTTTCAGATAAATATGCCAAAATTTCTTTTTCAGTTATGCGCTTGCATTCTTTTTCCTTAAACCACATTAAAAATTTAGAATAAGCGTATTCATACCTCTCTCTTGATTTTTTAGGTAATAATTCCAATGTAGCTGCATTGGCAGCATCTTCAACGTCAGGTGGTGTAAATTCAAAATTATCGTCTTTAATATCCATTATCGTTCGTAATATTCTTTATCAAAATCAATTTTTTTCTTAAATGTCAAGTTTTTTTTATATTTGTTTGTAGTATTTTGGTTTAGTCATATTCTGTAATATTTAGTAATATACTAAGTGTTTTATACTTATTTTTCTTTTACAAATTAAATGTTTCAATTTACTGTAATAAATGATTTTATAAAATTTAAGTATCCTATCTTTTATCCTACACCACGTAAAATAATTATGAATATAATTCCGAACAATAATGTATTAAATTTTACCAGGAAAATATGTATAGTTCTGAATATTCAAATTAATTTCTCATTCTCATTAGTGCACTGTTTAATAGTCGCAAATATTAATTTATTTCTGTAAATTAAACATGAAATATTCGTTTATTTCTAGGAATTCAATACAAAATTAAACCGCCCAAATAAATTATTATTTAGTTGATTCAATTCTACATTTAACTGTCGTATATCAATTAAGGAATTAAGGTTACAATTCAACCAACTAAACCTTTTTCTCAGTGTACCTAATTTGTTTCTAAGTTCTTCTTACATTATTTTTTCTTTATCGGAATAAGTCAGGTAAAAATAATGTATACAAAATCTGGCATTCTGGGTATGATGAAAGAGGGGACTGGAAAATTAATAACAACAACAACAAGTTCAACAATAATACTAATAATATTGCCAGTAAAAAAATGGGTTTTGTGGATTTTACCATGTATCTTCTAGTGGAAAAACGTGATTTTCGGACTTTGAGACGTGGATAGCGAGAAATTAAGGCATTTTCAGACCCATGTTGCATTTGATAGTTTGTTCTAGACTTCGAGAACTGTCATTTCCCAAAGTTAGAGAAAATTTCACCGAGATTATTGGTCCCATGTATTTGGTGCGGGGTCCTTTTAAATGAATTTTTCCGTCGATCGTTTATTAATGAGTATCATTAATGTAAAAAATCATACATTAATGACAGGGTTGAAAAAAAACATGTTTTAAACAGGGTATCCGTTTTAACTAAATATTATTTCCATCGAAAGATGTCACCAATGCTACATAGCTCTAACTGCGTAGCTAGGAGTCACCGATGGTCGGTAGTTGAATTTGTTTTGTTTGTGTCATGCGTCATGAATGGATTCCAATATCATTTTTAAACACCTGATTTAAAACACAGTTTAAAACATGCATTAAAACATTAGGCCGTGTTTAAAACATGTTTAAAACAGTTTGTTTAAAACAAATTGTTTTAAACATAACAACCCTGATTAATGACCCCTATAAATGCATGATTTTTGTTAATCAACGATTTATTGGATGCGTTCAAAACACGTAATATTGTATTATATTGCCCAGCTCTAAGTTTTACCAAAATGCAAAACAGAATTAAAAGAAATGATTTTCACACTTCTAGGTAAATTACGTAAAATTGCTTTAAAATGAATATAAAAATAATAACTTCATTCTAAAAACGAAAAAACCTTGGGATTTACTATTGTTAATCAATATTAAGTGAACTGACTGCACCCGCTTTTCCCTGAAAACAGTTGATTGTTATTGTTGGAAAATTATTTTCTTGTTTTTTTTTCACAAAATTAATATTTTAATTTCAAAATAAAGTAAAGTACTTAACAATAATTATTATAAAATAGACAAAATCATATACAAACATATTTAAGGTCATATACATATTATAAATTCATCATATACATATACACACAATATAGTTGCTAATGTATTACTTAAATTGCTATTATTTCACTATGCACCAAAGACAAAAAAATGTTTACAAACAAATTGTAACTAATAATGTTTCGGTTTGAACTTCCTTTATATAGCCGACTTATTACTCATATAACGGAATGAAGCTTAATGCAATACGCATATTTGGGCATTTTTACTTATTGTAGCGGTATACACTTTTTACACTAATAATGTGTAATTGCAAATTTTCCTAAATACTAACTACTCGTATAACGGAATGCAGCAATACATTACTCAGATTTGGGAATTTGTACTTATTGTAACGGTATACAATCACTAATAATGTTTAATTGCAAAATTTTCCTAAATACATCTCTTACTAGTTCCCTCTGATGTGGCGGTGCAGTCAATTAGTAAAGTCTTTCGAGTTATCTCTGAAAGACCTATATACAGTGTGTTTATTTTAACGTGAAACGTGGGATTTTTCATATCCACGGTTACAATTTTGACAGCAATGTTTTAAAGCGTTCTTTTTTAAATGAATCATTGGGAATCAATTTAACTGTATTATTATTGAACAATAAGATATTTGGGCAGCTGCAATGGGGTACTTGCATGGTACTAAAAATTAGATTTTTAACACTATGCACATAATGTTAGGTCGAAAACATTGGTAAAAATACAAATTTTATTTTAAAAAAATTATATGTTTTTTAGTAAATTGAGATTAAATTTTCTGTGACGTCATTTGTGTGAACAGAAGGTAGGGGAAGCATAGTTAAGAATGTAACCTGTAGATAGCGTGTGAGTCAGTCAACAAATGTTTGAATTTGACATTTGCTTGTCAAAAATACACATAAAATTTAGTAACAATACATTATTTTATAAATGTAGACTATTTAGTTTATGAAAACACAAATACTTACTTATATTTTACAGCATCAAAACATGTACGAAGTACAAATGTCAAACACATCTGATCTGTCAACTTGCCAAACTCGTTCCCGCGCAAGCCGTAGTTAGGGGCGTTCACTAGTACAGCCGTTGTTATGGCTTAACGGCCATTCATTGGTTGGGTTAGTTTTTACGTCGCATATTGAATATTTAAATTTAAATAATTTTTTTTGGGCTTGTAAATAAAAATTTTGTCAAAATAAAAAATACGGGTCCCAAGTTTTGATCTCTTCTTCAAATATATTTAATTAAAAAAATGCATGCAAGTAGCCCATTGTTCCAAGCACGGATGGCACGTTTAAAACATTTAGTTTTAAACAAACGTTTAAAACTTGTTTAAAACAAGGCAAGTGTTTAAAACACGTTTTAAACATAGGTATGTTTAAAATACGTATTAAACGTTTTAAACATTTTTATTACTTTATCTACGAAATAAAACTAACAAACAAAGTTCCCATTGCTAATAATAGTGTATAGCATATAATATTTCTCACTAGATGTCCCCCGCATGGCCATAACCTGATAATAAATAATAAGTATAGGTAGGAGAATCTCCAGCATATTTATCGCCATAATGCATATTTCAGAAATTTAAAAACATGTTTTTGCCAATCCTGGTTCCAAGGGACGCTTTCAACATAAATTATTAATTGTTCAAATTATAAATCGTATTTCCAGGTAACAGCAGTGTGACACCAATTTACAAATTCAAATTTATTCCCTGTTTCATTTTAAAAAACACTCTGATACATTGCTGTGAAATTCGTAACCATGGATATGATAAATCCCATGTTTCACGTTACAATAAACTCACTGTATTAGATATAATATTGTATAATATCAAGAACAAAACGTAGTGCTGTGAAGAAATTCTAAATGTTACGAAGTTCTATTTTAATATAAGTTTCCTAAGTGCTGTGTCTAATATTTAAATATAGTAATCTATATGTGTAATAAAATAACAGTTAAATTCAAGTTTGTACTACACAATAATTTGTAATTAAAGTATTTCTACCATAAATATAAATAATTTAGCAATAGGTACATTTCTAGCATTCAATTTCTCTCCGTGAAGATAGTTTTCTCAATATTTTATTTGATCCTACTACAATACCACAACGTCAAATAAATGTCTGGTGTTGATAATGCACTTCAATTATTATGCTGATTTAATAAAATATGCTATTTAAGTATTAACCGTCAATATAGCGAATTTTTCAAAAATTCTTTTTGTTTAAAGCTCAGCACGTCAATATACCCTTAATTCTTTGCCAAAGTATAGTAACACCCTGTATTGTATATCTATATCGATGACTCACCCATAATATGTTTGGTAAAAAATAAATATTGTTTTTTCGTTTTAATCATTTAAGCAAATTCAACAAATCAATCAATCCTTAATCCAAAAACACAATCAATTCAAATCGAAATAAATTAATATTCATCCTGCTATCCTATAAAATAATCCTTTCATTACAAAAGTAGGATTAGTCTACACGGGTATGAGTAATGATGTATATTAAAATAAAGCCACGTTTACACGATCCATTAGTGCTGGCTCACTAAACAAGACTTTACCGTCATTTTATTGTATAGTAAAATTCTGAACTGGGTTAACGGTTATTCAAGGGATTAATACAGAAATTATTGTATATATTATAAGCATCTAGTAATCCTATAATAGAGGATAATTTATATCGTTAGCTGAATAGGTTTATAGAATTGTTTAAAATTTGTATGTTAACTTTCTAAACTGTATTAAAATTAAACCAAACGTGATTGACAGATTTTGGGAATGTTTATTATGTTTAGTTGAAAAATAGTAACTTTGAAGGTTTGTACCGACCCTTAACTATTGCTAGATACAATACAATATTATCAGGGGAGGCCTATATTCCAAAATAAAAATTAATTATTTTTATTTAATAGGTAATATTTTTGCCATTTTAAAAGTTGGCAACAAAGTGATTCTGCCCACTGGATCCTGCTAGCTTAAGATGAGTCCAATAATACACTGATGAAAAAAAATGAAATACTTGAAATTCGTGAAATTTCGACCATTTTCAAACCGCCATAACTCGGCGTATTTTGAATCGATTTTGATGAATCTTTGCGGGCGAAAAACTTTGACGTGTCTACTTTAAAGTCATGCATGCGAACTTAAGTGCAATCCCTACCGCCCCCCTCTAGCACCTCTCTGAAAAAAATTAACAAGCATTTTTTTTATTTGTATATAAAAGTGCGAGTATAAAGTGTCGAAATATATTTTTCTACTTGGCAATTTATTGATGAAGAAATTGAAGGTCAACTTGTTCAATTTATTGGTGAATAAATTGGATCGTGTAAAACAGGCATTATCCTTTTTGAATAAAAATGCCCAAATTTCGTATCTTTAGGGACTATTATGAGAAGCAAACATTCAAAACCCGATAAGTCCATTATTATCCAATATTGCGCGACACATGTTTTTTCGCTGAATTATTCAAATATTTGTATTTAAATTCTAACAAAAAAACCATTGAAAATGCTATTTTAAAATCCTCTATTCAAGCAAAACTGAATATGTGTACTTAAATCGATCGAAATAAACTGTTCAAGCTCGTTGAATACGTCCTTAGAAAATTAAATGCGATGCGGGTAGATTCACACAAAACCGAATATGTCCAAATTTTCTTATTTTTAAAGTTAGGTGGCAATTACATTTTGTGCAGTTCAATTAATTAAATGGTGGTGATATTAGCATTAGGGTGGCACTGGCTCATAATATTGTAAATTCAGTCAATCTTTGCTGACGGTTTCTACTGCAAATAAGGTGAGAGTACAACGCTTATTATTTTTATTATATTATTATGTTACCGTTTGACTTTATTTGTTAATATTTCAAATTAATGTATATCTAATTTAAGGGGGTTTTATCGCTCAGCGCTGCTAGATCACAAATCCCCGTTATTTCAGGTACCCGCGCTGACAGCCTATGTTTTATGAGCACATGTTGTCTCTATTTATCTAATTCGCTCCATTGTTGTTTAGAAAATACTCAATTTGATTGTCTAGCGCGCATGCAATTTTTAAATTTATTTAACAAATTACTCGACTATTATTTGAAAATTTTATATAATAATAATTCTAATAGTTATTATTTATTAATAAAATTGTAAAATTTATATTTATTAATTTAGAACAAAAAACGTAATTTAACAAAACTGAATATGTACATTTTTTATTTAAGAAAGCCTCGATAAGTCCGTGATAATCAAGCATAACTGAATATGCATGTGCAAGAGAATCTTGTATGATGTATCTATTGAACGGTTGATGATTTTTTTCTAAACAAATGTATTAAGTGGCGCGTTCGGAGAATACCGAACTCTTCTACGTAAGTTGTCATTTTCAAAGTGGCGAGTTCAGGTGATGTTAAGGCAGTGGCGCACCCAGGATTGCATCTTGGGGGGGGCTAAGAATTTTTTTTTAATGAAACCTGTAGTACGGTACAAGGAAGAAATGCGCCGCAAGCGAAATTTTTTCGAGTTCAAGGTCAAACACCTTTAAATTGAAAGTTTCATTTTTTTAAAGATAAACAGTTGCACGTTTTACTCTCTTTTTTGTGCACACACGTTGTTTTTTCGGCAGCTCTCTTGATGTAATTTCATAAGAACGACTCTGAGCAGAGTCATGTCAGTTATATAGAAAAATTTAATTTAAGTAGGCGCGCATATACTATACATGCTAAATAATTATGAATATGTTAATTCAGTTGCATCTTTTTAGTTTCACTCCCAAGTGCACCATTGTTTAAGTTCAAAATTTCACTACAAGGTTCGTATTCTTATTAAAACATTCCAATAATCGTACACATACGTTATACGGAGTGTATTATTGTATATTTGAATTATTTGAATGTAAGATAATCATAAAAACAGAAAAAAGGCGATTATTTTTAGTCTTCAGTGAACCTTAATAATCTTACATAATGTTTAAAATGTTTAATGAAAAAAATTGAAAAAAGTCCAGTCGTCTGGGGAGGGCTCAAGCCCCACGAGCCCCCCCCTTGAGTGCGCCCCTGTGTTAAGGCCTTCTTTTTGCAGTCAATCGAACAAAAAATGTAGGTAAAGAAAACTGAGCATAGAATATGCTGGCTAAATATATAATCTACAATTTCAACAGCGAAAACAGCATCGTTGTCCCATCATATCTCACTTAATTTATAATACAGATGAATGAAAAAAGAACTTCTTGTTAACAAATTTAATTTATGTCCCTCTCTTTTCAGAATTTAAAAATTGCTTTTGGATCACCAGACAAAAAATCATAAAAAAGAGAAAAATGGCCGATTTAAAAGTAATTTTTTTCCAAAATCATAGGTTAAAAATCTGACGTGGACACCACATGACTTCCTTGTACGCATTGTGTGTTCATACTTTTCTTAATAACTAAAATGTAGAATAATATAAAAAATTCTTTTAATTTATTATACTAGTACTACTACAACTGCTATTATACTCACAAATATATTTTAGTCATTTTATTTAAACTGCAGAAGAAGATATAAAGCATATTTTACTATTGTCACTGTCATGTCATAATCATTTAAATTTTACATAGTAACAAATGTTAATCGATCATGGACTACAAGATAATGAAATACTAAATTATAAATATATACTTTAATTATTCCTAAATGATACCAGATACAAAAATATTTATAAAATACCGATTGTAGGTAATAATCACATAATCTTTCATTTAAAATAAAAAAATTTGTCTTAAATTAAATATTTATCGAAATATTTGAAAAAAGTACTACTTCCGGTATATAGGTGCACAACTAGATGCTATAACAGTCCTAAATACAAAATTTTAACTTTCAACGTCTAACCGTATTTGAGTTATGCGACACACAAACGTCCGTACGTACGTGCAGTGGCGGATTTGCCATAAGGCCCAGTAGGCCCGGGCCTAGGGCGGCCAGATATTAGGGGCGGCCAATAGTGGCATAAAATACAATTATTCATGTCCTTAGTAAGATACGAACCCACGATCTCGCCACTTGCCAGTAAATCGGACTACCATGAATTTCGATACGTTAGTCCTGTCAGGTATCGTATAGTTTTGGTTTCGTGGCGGCTGCAATAACTCGTTAATTTATTAAAGTAAGCTATTTAGCTTTGTGTTTTTTCTCAAAAGTGTTTTGAATTTTTATTATTATTATTGTATTTCCTTTAAGATTTTTGTTGTTCAAATTCTGTTAAAAATTGGTCGCCCCGCCTCTTTTTACAAAAAAATTCGCCTGCGGCGCATTAGCGCTCGCTTCGCTCGGTGTCCTCTTTTGGAGATAAACAAATATGGTAACTCTAAGTCAGTATATACTGGGCTGCAATGACAATGCGAATGGAACAACTGTTATTAAATATAAATTAAATATAAATATAAATTTTGTTTTGATGTAGTTATATGAAATATCAATCAGATGCACTCCTATTATATCTGTTGTACACCGACAATGTATAAAAGTTGACAAGAAAGTAAATTCATAAATGTAGTACCAATGAGCTGAGAAAGGGGCGGCTGGTACTACACGGCCTAGGGCAGCCAAGACTGCAAATCCGCCACTGTACGTACATACGTACGTACAGACGTCACGACGAAACTAGTCATAATGGATTCAGAAAAGGTCAAAACGGATATTTCCGTCAAAATCTGAGAACCGAAATTTTTCGCGATTACAATACTTCCTTACTTCGTACAAGAAAGTAAAAAAGAAAAAGAAAAACAGAAAGACCTTTTAGTATTCTTTGGTAACATGTCCATTATGTTATAAATAAAGAAAAAAACCTCTAAATAGCAAATTATCATACGCGCACACCTCTGTTTTGCTATAAATTTAACTAGCAGACGAGCCACTTAAACAAAGTCTTAAACTTTCTATATATTACGACTATGACAAAAAATTTCTAACAAACAACAATAGTTAACAGTTTTTATTGAAATCTCAATAAAAATGAATAATAGACTTATCGGGTTTTGAATGATTGCTCCTCATTTCAATGGAACTACGAGCAAAAAGTTTTATTTTCATCTAAAGAACATGTATACAAAATCTCATGCTTCTATACAAAATGCAAGGTTTTTTTGCGTACCGTAAACCGCTACCACTATACGACAAATCGCGGTAGACTGAATTTGTATCGGTTTCTAGTACTACAACGCAGCGCTAACAAGGTTAGTTTATTCGAGTTTGATAGAATTATTGTATGATGTTTTCTATTGTTGTAGTTGTGATAGTAAATTTCTTTTTATTTTGCATGTCAAGTACATTATTCAACAAGTGGTTATATGAATTCCACTAACATTTATATTCATTTCAGTTTATATTTAATGAATAAATTATTTTATCTTTCTAGTTTAGTTGTGTACAAAATACCTACAATGTCTACCTTATCATATAAAGTATGTTATAAATTTATAACTTACACAACCAATAAACTAAAATGAACAAATTTAAAACTCAATAGGTACTTTTCGAAATTCTTTCAAATATTAAACAAAATCATTTTTAATCACTTAGGCCCGGTTTTATCATTGATACCTAGTTAAAATTAAACTAACAGTTAACTAATAGTAATAATTTTTTTTCCGTTATACAAGTGATAACCAAAAAATTGATGGTAATCTGTAGACTTTGCTTACTACTACCTAATCTATTAGTTATTAGTTAAGTTTTAGTTATCCGATTTGACATAATATAATTATACTGTTTCATAAACTATATCAATTTTTTATAATATTCAATTTGGATTTTGATGCATATATCGATCATGACATTTAAATAAGACGAAAATTGTTCAAGAGCGAATATATCACTTTTAGAAATGAAATCTACAAGATGTTCATGAGATTTTGGCTTTCTCCATGAACTGTATTGAAAATATATTTGAAGAAGTGGAAAAAGCAATATCACATCCACATTCAAGAAATAGCTTGTTCATTATAAAGCTATTTTAAGTAATATTGAACAGTGAAGACTCCCATTTTCTTCAGCTATTAAATTATTTTCTTATCTTTAGCTACTTTTATTATTTTCTAAAACGTTTTTATGTTTTTTCATCTATAATTGCATTAGTAATTCTTGTTATGTAATATTACTAAATTTTCTACTTCTACACACGGTTTAAGAATAATGCTGAAATATTTTAAAAATATTAAGTTTCAACCTAAAACATCGTTTCTGTGGTGACTTCCAACAAGCAAAGTAAAAAATTACCCACAAGTGGTTTTGATCAAAATTATACCCACTTGTGGCGTGGGTAAATTGTTAGTTTGCTTGTTGGAAGTCACCATAGAAACGATGTTTTAGGTTGAAACTTAATATTTTTAAAATATTTAAGCAGTTATTAAGAGGTGTTGGATAAAACGTTATACTTCTCACGTGAGCAAAAAGGAATGACCCACTCGAGAAAATTATCTCACTCAGCTTTCGCCCTCGTGAGTTAAGATTTCCCTCGTGGGTAATTCCTTACTTTGCCCACTTGTAAAGTATAACTATTACCGACTGACCAAGTTTTTCATTGGCAACCCCGGTCAGAAGTTGTAACTAGTTCATAGGTGTTTCTAGGTGTCTCTGCTGGTCACTGCCGATGCTGATATTCATTCTGTCACTGAATAGTACTTTTAAAATTCAATAATTTCTGCGTTATATAGTGGTATAGGAATATATGTAAAACATAAAGAACACGCAAGCACATTAGTACATTAAAAAGTAACACATAAATATTGCTGTGAAATAATGAAAAAGTTTCGGAAAAACTGTCAATGTAGATATAGGTTATTTTAATTTTAGGGGAAATGATTAAAAATCGACAGGTTTTGTAAACTGAATAATGAAGATGAATAGATGCACTACGAGACTGTGTTCATATATTGTGAAATAATTGATTCATAACGACGATTTTCCTCGTAGAAAATGAAGGATTTTCAAACACGTTTTGTCATAATATTTTCGATCTAAAGGTAAATTATTGAACATAGCCACATAGATATAGTGTATTTTTAGATTTAAATCAGTGTCAATAGTATCCCTGATACAGCCAGAGATATCTACATCTTGCTAGATTCTATTACACATTCTGACCGCTAGAAATGATCATGTTGGCAAACCTAATTATTCTTTAACCGTGCTCAAACGTCATTGAATTCATAAAAAACAAAACAGAAAAGTAAGCAGGTTAAGTAAGGTTAGATTATGTCAGATTACGTGCTTTTTGACAGCGGAAATAACGCGCACTGTTCAAAATTACTACCAACATTAGAAATATAATACCATATTTCTGATTACGTAACTAACACTTTAAAATGTATTGATAAACACAATAACATTTAACTAATAATAAACTGCTGCTTAAATATAATTAATAGTTGAACTGAACTTAGTTAAATATCAAATTGAAAAACCGGGCCTTAGTGTCCATACAACAACGTGCAAATCACTCACAAGTGCACCGTTGTTTAAGGCGGTTGCGCAGTCAAATTATAGGTTTTGCTGAACTTTAATAAACAAAGATTTAAATTGTATATCTGAATAAATAAATTGAACACTTGTTGAATTTTGTATTTCAGAAAATTAAATTTAAAATGGTTCAACACCAGCCGGCAAAATAGCGAAAAACAACATGCAGTTTTCCCCATACAATTGGTTTAAACAATAAGATTTTTGAAACAAATAAGACGTTTCCGAAAAGCTCTCTTTTTGCTCTAATGTCACTTTTTTGAATTTTTATGTAGAATTGTATTAAAATACACATGAAATATTCACAAAATTGGACATGTTTAGCCATGAACATAAAAAAATTGAACAAAAATTTAAAAAAACTGGCATTAGAGCAAAGAGGGAACATCCTTAAACTTTTCAAAAATATCTTAGTTAATTTGAAAATTTCAATTCTTACTTCAATTTTAATGGGAAAACTAAACATACTTTTCACCATTTTAACGGCTAGAAGCCAACCACCTTAAGTACAAAATTTCACCACTAGGTTCGCATTCTTATTAAAATATCCCAATAAGAATATTGTGCTCAAAATATTATTAGATTTTAGGTTTAGTAAATTAGTGATACCTAAACTGTTTTATCTGCGACTAGCCATGGAAACACAATTATTGATCTTTTTTGTCTCAAGAAGTTGTATTTCTATAACGTATTTGCTTAGAAACGGGAAGCAGTTAATAATGGATTATTATCTAGGTACTGTTTCCGGTACTTTAACTAACTTTTATAAGGAAACTGAAGAATCTAAAATTAATATTGTAAATTCACAATTCAATTTTCGCGCCACATAATTTATAGATGGGTAACTTCCAGTAAAATCAGTCATGAGAACTCATTTCCTATCACATGTGAGATAGAATTGCACATTACTTTTATTATTTTGTCTGATTATTTGCTAATTCTTACTGGTGAATCTTTAAATAGGTAAGTAAATGTTTATTTTATTATCATTTGAATGTGACTATTAATGTAGCGTTTTTAAAGTTATATTAACATTTCAAAAAAATATATAAGTACCCAAATATGCTTGACGGCAACAAATGTACTTTTTTAACAATTTATTAGAAAACACAAAACATTAAGAATAATTTATTTTTTATTTGTAGTAGAAATTGATAGTGCAATTACCTTTGTCGATAAATAAGTCAAAATTTTTGTTATTTCATCTTTTGAAAATACACACGATTTTTTTTGGAGTGTATGAAGTATTTTGGCGTTATAAAAACGCAATAATTTTGTAAAATTTTGATATGTCTATATTCTCATTTAAAGAAATAGTAGTCTTCAACATTGAGTATTTAGCCCATAAACTGGAAGCCTTTTGACTACGTGCTTTTTCTCGGAAATACACTAAGAGCACATTTTCGGACGTTTTAGTAACGTTTTTTCCAAGGCACCAATATTTATAACTGGTATATATTTTTTGGTTGAGTTCTTTTGATTTTTGTGGCAATAATGTTAAATGTTTCACTTTCCACATTTTTTGCAGCATTCTGTATTTCCGGTTGCGTACAAGATTCAAAATCATCCATTTTACTCTTAAAATACTTTGTAAACTGTAACGTGCTCTAACGTCAGAAAATAATTTGTTGATAACAAAAGAATTTAAAATGTTTTATGGATATTGTTAAATAGGTAACCCAGTAAGTATTAATCTTATTATATTAATTATTTATTGCCAATATAAAAATCATAACTACCTATAATAGGATATAAATGCTAGTCGCGGATAAAATAGTATACAGGTTAGTGGAGGTGAAATGCGAACATAGGGAAATATATGACAATGCAGTTATCATGCTAGGCATCTTGATATACGTGAAAAAATCCGATGTGGCCAACACATGACCTCTAGCTATATTCTACTATTTTACTGAGTGTGTATGTAGGTACTTACTCACAAATATACCACTGTAGAAGGGAATTCGGGAATTGTAGTTTTGTAATATTATTAAAATTTATTATGAGCTTATAAATAATAAATAACATTTCATATTTTCTATTTCAATTTGTCAAAAAGTCAAAAATTTATGACATTAACACTCAAATATTTTATTTTTTGTTTTCATTGGTAGGCAGATAAATCAAAATTGTAACAAATTTGTAGAATTTTTAACTTCTTGTAATTGGAAAATGGTGCTAGATAGAAACAACGTTTTGAATACATATTGTAAACAGTAACATTTATTATACAATGTTATTAAAAAAATTCCTATTAATTCATAAATTTTGAGGATATTCCAGAAAAACTCTTCAGATCTTCAAGAAACTACCACTTCCGGTAGCACGATCAACACCAAAATCTAATCAGATCTAATCTAGGGTGTCAGAATATTACATACAAAATTTCAATTTTTTTAAATCAGTGGTATTTGAGTTATCGTACCTCCAACATCCATCCTGACACACACACACTGACACACACACACATCATCGCGAAATTATCAAAATCGTGGTCTAGGGACCTCATAACGTGCTTATCCATTGAAAACTCGCTATCGAAATTTTAGCATGATTACAATACCCCTCTTACAGATATGAGTGGCGAGAGGTAATAAGTACTGTCAATGCCAAAGTAGCTGTCTTATTATTGAAATTTTTATTTTCATTAAAATATTTTCTTTGCATAATAATGTATGTGTACGAGCAGAACGAGAAAGTTTACATGAACTTTTAGATTTTATTATTATTTCTGTTATTGATTACTCTTTTTGCCACACAAATTCACATTACTTCGTTTTGTGACACTACTACAAAATATATCAAGATACCTGGCATAAAAGTTCGATTGTCATGTATGTTCCCTATGTTCGCATTTCACCTCCACCAACCTGTATTCACCACGTGGGTGAAGTGCATTTTTTCCTTCGGTGTATTGTAGCCCTCCGCTTCGCGTCGGGTTGCAATCTTGCACTTCACTCCCTTGTTGAATTTGCATAATATACTATTCTATATTAATGTTAGATATGTGTATGTCTAATACTCTGATTGACTTACGTTTTCATGTTTGAACCTCGTTAGAATTTTGATTTCTCTGAGCGTGCGTTGACAGTAGGTTTGATGTTCGAAGGGGGAGATTTTCTTAATGGCCACTTTGGTTTTCGTCACATTGTCATATGCGGATCTGTAACAAACACACATATATTATCATTTACGTTGTCAAAGATTTAAATGAATGTGAGCTTTAATAAAAGCTCAAATGAATATGAATGTCAGAATGTCGCATTGTCAAATTGCACAATGGGTTGAAAATGGAGCAAACATTATACGTTATACGGGTGATTTATAACAAAATTGTGGACGCAGTTTATAAAATCAATACTTGGCGGAGGGTTACGTCATGTGGTACACCCAAATTAGGGTGTGCAATAACAGAAACAATCAATAATAGGTATAATAATTAGTAGTAAAGTGTCGTACCTTAGTACAATTTTTTTTTTATTATTATAACTTTTTTATTTTTCAATTTTGTCATACCAAAAATATTCATATACATAAAAACTTTTCCAACCCATATAGCAGTGACGTCAAATCATATAAATTTTATTTCACCACATTCACAAAATAAGCTATTTCTTATGGCCGTTTTACACTACACTAAATATTGAATATAAGAATTGCGTAACAAATTGAACAATATCTTGAGCAATAAATTGCTTTGTTTTTAATGAACTCTGTTTTACACTAAGACAATTTTATATACCTACCTACAATATTTAGTTTGTGATTCTGCGCAGTTCGCATAAAATAATAATTTGACAGCCGCGCGTATCTATTTTTTCAGACAATTCCACTCATAGTTTTTCATCCAATCAAAACACAGTATTTTTCTGAATTCTACCAATCACAGACGAACTACAGTGACAATTTTCACTAATGAAAATTACACTGACAATTTTCACTAGTGAAAATTGCCGCGAAGCGTTGCTTAGATATTATGTCAGTTGATGATTGTTTTAAAAATACATTACTCTTTTTGGAATAAATAAAATAATTCCAGAAATTGTCAAGCCGAATACCATACGTGACTATGATTTTTTGGTAATTTTTGCCGTCTGGTCACTCCTGCTTGTTGCTTTAGAAAATAAACAATCGTGACCGGACGACAAAAATTGCCGGCAAAATCATAGTCACTAATGGTATTATATATGACAATTTACGAAGCAATGCGATATTTCACACAATTTACTGTATGATACTACACAATTTAGATTGTTTCAAAAATTGAACAATATTTTGTTCAAGATTTAGTGTAATGTAAAACAGGCTTTACACATTTTACGCGTATAAATCAATCCGCATATCGTACGTCATAAGGGGCGAGGCGAGGCTTATCAATTTTTGTTAACAGCAGTAGCAGAACAATAAATTATTCATATAATTTAGTATTTATTATATGACATGTTTTCTTACATATTTTGTTTACTTTTAGATTCACAAAAGTTCTTTATATGCCATTTATTGTGTACTGCTGACAACTTGTCAATTTTTCTCATTCTTGTTGTGTCAAGTGTCAATAACATAAAATTTTGAGGTTAACGTGATTATTTGTTTTTTAATTTTCTTATATTTTATTAATCTTTAATTATTCCCTACAGAATCATACGATGCATTAAAATGGAGAAATAATGATTAATTTTAATATAGAAATATAAAATATTGTTTTTAAATTTCGTGCTGTACTGTACTAAAAAGTCAATTCTTGATTCATACGAATAATTTGTTTGTTTTTTATTACCTCACTCCTATATGGATTGGAATTGTCTTTAGTTTAATTTATTGTCTATAATATTAAAAAAAAATCAAAAGCAAAGATATAGCGTGTTCCATTGTACAAACAGCGCATTTGTACCTTGAAACTTTTATATTTGTACCTACAGTTCGTTCAAAGTATGAAAGTTGACTTTTAAATTATTTTGTCTGCTGGCGTTTCATAATGACAACATTATAAGCCTTAATTTGAGGACCATATAGGCCAAGGACTATAATGAATCCATTATGATATTCAGTACCATAATGAAATTTATGGGCAATTGTACAATTTAAGGTGGTTTCAGCGTGTCTCCGTGTCCATGTAAAATTAACGAAATTTTCAGAATATATAACCAAAGTACTAATATATTTGTCGTAAAAATTTCAAGCTGATTGACCATCTAGATTCCGAGATAATTGATATCAAAGTTATTGACTTTTACACTGCTAGGATATGTTGACCCAGCAAAAACATCTTAATTTCTGAAAATACATATTGTTTCCTCCATGTAGGTTGTATGAAAAACATTTTCTAAGGTAGATTAAACGATTCAAAAATCAAATAAAAAAAATTGAAATTTTTAACCACTTGGTTATTGCGTAAAAAATTATTGAAAATACGACAAACTTGAGTTCTTGTATATTTCCAGAAAAACTTGGCAACGTTGCACTTGCAAAAATCTCCCTGTACTAACTTTTAGATACTTTGAACTTGAAGCAAAATAATCTAAACAAACTGCTATTTTGTAGATACTATTAAATGTAATACTTAATCTTAATTAATAATGATAAATAATCAAATAGTACAAATAACGCTCATTCATATTCGACATGTTACAAAAAAGATAACTTAACCTAAACGTCAAATGTCAAATCTGACGTAGTACAGTAGTACCACGTTGAAAAACACAGTGCTGCGTTGCCACGATTATCATCTAACTACGCATGATAGAAACTGTTCATAAAATTAATATTTCTCTAAAAACCATATTCTAAAATATAAAATTATAATAAATAACCTATATGAACACAGTTCTGTGTCTACTTATATAATATATAATGAATTTTCTAAATAAAATTTTGTATGCGGAAAGTTGGTATTGGAGTCAAATGAATGACTTTGTTCCACTTTAATTTAATGTTTTAGGTTTTATTTTATAACATATATTTCTTTTAATTGGAAAAAAATCTGTTACGGTATTCTTCCAGCCCTTGAAATATTTTTCTACGGCAGTATTATATGTATTTAAGTTCATTTTTCAATTTTTTATGAAGACTGTCAATTGACTTAAAAGTATCGCTGCAACCACCTTAAAGCAAAATTTTATTGACTAATACAAACATTAATAATTATTCGAATTATTAATTTGTCCTTGATTTTGAATATTCAATTGAAGTGAAATATTCTTATTTTCACATAGAATTATTGCTGCAGATATTTTTTCTTATTCTCAACTGAGTTTTCAAAACAGTGAGTTTATTTCAAAGTGAAACATGAGATTTTTCATATCCATGGTTACGACTTCGACAGCAATGTATTATTTTCTTTTGAAAATGAAACAGGGAATCAATTTAACTGAATTATTCTTGAACAATACAAGATATTTTTGGGCAGCTGCAAAGCTTCCAAGGGACGCTTTCAACATAAACATTTAATTGTTCAAAGCATAAATCGCATTTCCATGTAGCAGCAGTGTGACACCAATTAACAAATTCAAATTTATTCCCTATATGTTTCATTTTAAAAAGAACGCTCTAATACATTAGGGAAATTCATAACCATGGATTGATAAATCCAAGATAAATCCCATGTTTCACGTTAAGGTGGTATTATCACTAACGCATTTACGACAGTTTTTAATGTAATTCAAATATGTTATCCTTCATTAGATTTTACACAAGTATACAAATTTTTAAAATGGTTTACAAGCCGTGAACTGAAAAAATTGTTAAAGTTGAGAAAAAATACATTGCCGATATACGCTAGTAATTTGCACTACGCGCGCGCCATCTGACGGATAGTAGCATAAGTTATTCAGATACATATTTAAATTTGATGTTTGACATTATGCAAATAAAATTAACTTAAATAAATAATTGATTGTTATTATTCAAAGAAAAGTTTGTGTTCAAGTGTAGGTATTAAAGGTAGTGTAATATCAGAATTTCGATACGGTGCATAAATTATACGGTTTTGCGTGACATGTCTGTGTTAATTGCGTGCGGTTTTCAAACAGTTAATAGTTTGTCTGCGTTGTGGTGACCGGTACGACATTAGTTTCTGAACTAATAATGAACAGACATTATGTGTATCTCTCTTTGTCACATGCATGCTTGTTCATTCAGTGGTTCATATTACGTCTGTCTAAAATGTTTATCTCTTTGCCACTAGTATATTTAAAAGAGAATGATACCTTACCTTTACGTCAAGAGAAATGTGAAACACTGATCATCATTTCAGGTTATGTTTTGTAGGAAATTTGAGAATATTCACAACCTTGTATACAAGGAACAGAAACAATAAATGATAATAAGAAAACGATACTCACAGCAGAAAGCAAAAGACAACCGTAAACTACAAAATAATAATAAACTCAAATAGAAAATTGCTAATGTCAAAACATACCAGTGAATCTAAAACAATGGTTGTCGTTATTAAATATGAAACAAACCCATTGCCATCAGAATTCAAATTTTAGATAATTTATAATGATAAAATAGCATGACAAATTATTACTATTTAATGTTTTTATTACATTAAATTTAAAGTTTATATTTACTTATAGTTCTTGTTCATCATGAATGACTGGTTGAGAACCTGTATGACGTCAATTAATTTTCCTCCACCTAAAAAATTTAACCCAGACGAATATGTTTGATGACGTATCGGTCACCACAACGCGGACAAACTGTATATAAGTGTTTTCGAAAACAAAAGTTTATCGAGAGCTCAAAGGTTATGTTATCTAACAGTCTAAACAATTGATAGAAGATTATAATAAGAACATAAGAAGATAGGACAATTAAAAGAAAATTTCTCCAATACTACGTCACTGCCGATGTTAAATTCTGGTCTAACTGAAGTAGAAGGGTTAAAATAAGGAACGCTTATATTGTGAAGAGGTCCGAACATTTTTGATAACAATAATATTCATAGAAAAATGTCTTTGGAATGGAAGCTAGGAACCAAAAGTCGATATTTTTAACCGAAAAAATTAATTTTTACCGTTTACGAGATAAACGTGAAAAATTAAATAAACTCGCAATACACATCCTTTGTAGGACTCCAGGGTTGCTAAAATTTCGAATCGGCAGTGAATGATCTAAAGAATTATGCTAAATGGCATGCTTTAATCATAAAATGCAAGGTACTCCATCGTTTTTGGTCTTGCCGCCCGGCTTAGTAGGCTTAATCCTCAGGGGTGGTGTGGAAACGAGTTGACAAAAGTATGAATTTTCCTTACTTAATTGCATGAACAACATTAAGTACACTAATTGGCACATAATTGGAAAAAAATTGCGTAGGTACAAATGCTGCTTTTCTGCAATTTATAAAAATTCGGTCTACTATTCGGCCTTGTAACTCCTAAAGTATTAACCTGAAAAAAAAGTAGCAAATTTAATCCTTTACAACTTTTGTTAAGAAACTTTTTCTCTAAAACCTACAGGAACGGTGTTATATACTAATAACTGATTTTTGGTGCAATTTTTCCAAGATGGCGGCGGTCGCTCGAGGTCGTAAACTTAGGGCCATACTGAGGGCCACCTAATCTACAATCCTACCAAGTTTCAAAACTCCTCAACCTTTTGCACGCAAAAAGTACTTAAGAGGCTCGTGTACCTATTTTTAGAATTCCTAAAATACTCTCGATATTACTTTTTTTCTAATTCACTCTCTTCCCCACTACTACGGCTGCCCGAACCCAGCCCGAAACTCGTACTTTGCCGCATCCTACCTATGCAATGTAATTTTGAAGTTGAAAAATACTGTAAACATAGCTTCATTACTTCCATAATACCTTTATTTTTTAAAGAAATTAGAAATTAAGTAAAACAAAAATTATTCGAAAAAGGAAGGTTAGCTGCAGGCTTCTTGCTTTTTCCATTTATAATGACCGGAAAAAAATCAAATCGTATCAAATAACGACAAAAAACGTCATTTTTAAATATAATAATAAAACAATAATTTTATTATTAGTAAGTTAGTAATGAACAATTTTTATCCATTCGTAAAAACTATATTCTATAATTAATTGTTACAAATTTCATCCAATGCTGTTGTGATAATTACTACAGGAGTACATTCAGAATTATGGAGTGTAGATCTGGACAAATATTGAGATTATCTAGTCATTCGGAACGGCAAAGGGTAAAACTGTCAAACTGAGTACTGTTGACATCAGATAATACACTATTTATTTTTTTAACCTTATTCAAATTTTATTATTGTAAAACGATGAATGCAGTAATTTATTAGAATTATAGCGAACTTTTTTCAAAATTTCGTCACGGATTTTTATAGATATGATGATAATGACGAAGATGATGAAGAGAATTACAAGAAAATACAAGATATTATTAATAATGAATTAAAAAGAACATATCGCAAGCCAAAATTTGCGCTTACAAGAATAAACATACACACTGTGCATGACGAGCGATTTTTACCTTCCTCTGTGAGTAAGAAAAAAACTTGTCGTCCGGATAACGTCTGGGTAATGATTCTGAACGTGAAATTATTTTGCTCCGGTAACTTACTCTATAATACAGAACGCCTGTATTTACCAGAGTGACGCCTGGGCGACACGGGCGTTGATTCTGAACGTACCCCAGCTAACTGTTTTTGATATAAATTAAATATCCTTGGTGAAATTGAGGGAACGTCTATTGCACTACACAAAATATCGACAGCTGTCGATTTCCTCCACCAGTTACCAACGCAGCATTTGATTTCAGATTACACATTTTACAGTGCATGCAAAATACTGATACAACCAATTCGTTTTTCGCATATCAGATCCATGTCAAAAAAGAAGCAGCCAAATATATCGTGTTTTAATGATTCATATTGTTTCGAGTAAGTTACGACATGCATAGCAAAGCGTTGCTCCTTCTAATCTACACTGTTATAGGAACGTAAGTTCAGTTATTATTGAATATGACAATAGACGGAACTAAAATCTTAATTCGTACTGTTTCAGGATGACCTTTTTTAGACTTCTTTAATTTCACAATAGTTATTTATGTATTACGGGTGTAAAGAAGCTTTTATGGCGTGAGAGGTCAGCCGAGAGCTAAAAACACGGCAAGATCCATAAAAGCAAATTACGCCCGTGGTATATACCCAACTTTATGTACGGTTGAATATTTTCTAATAAATTTATTAATTTAATCATATCATTAACTGTAATTACCATTTAATATGCAACATTTATTGATAATTATAAACAACATAATACGTTAGTTACTTATAATTCATTAGTTACTGACTTAATACGTTAGATACAACCATAATACCATCAAAACTTTCCATAATATGAAAACACTAATTGACTGATAAAATTGTTGATTTGTTTCAACATCGCTGTCGTTGATGATACGATTATGCTTTGAATATAACGCGAATATTTATGAGATTTAAACCCCCTTGCATCTTGGATGTTCAAAGAGACTCGGTTTCACCTCGTCGCTTAGCAACATCCTTGGTATTATAAATCGCATAATATTCTTGTTATAGGTATTAATAGCTATAATTTACTTGTTCAAATTGTTCATATTACCAAAAATTATTGTATACTTTGACTGTTGCCTAGATACCAAAAAAATTCCGAAAATAAAGGTTATGTAAAAATTTAGCGGAAATTTTTACTAGTAGCTTGAGGAACTGAAACTAAAGCCTACTGCGCACTAGCGATTTTGTTGCGGCAACTTAAAAATCACCGAAATAAAACACATTGAATTATGAGGTAGCGCGCAGAGGCAACTATTTAATCAGAGCAACTAAAAAATTAATAATTAATGAACAAAGACATGCTACTTCAGTAACATCCATCTTGTACAAGACAAGTTGACAACTGACAAGTGCAAGTACAGGGTGGGCCAAATGAGACCTACTAATGCTAAACACTAATAACTCTTGTAATAATCGCTTATTTTGATTAATTTTTTGTATACAATAATATATTTTATGGAAATTATGTATGAAATATGACATCAAACAAATGTAAACCATTATTCTCGATACAGAGATCGGCTCTTTTTAATGCGTTTTCCATTACACCACATATAATGTTTCTGGTTGAAGGCTCAGTATTTCGTCTCGAATATTCTACTTCAGCTGTCTAATAGTCTCTGGTTTGTTAACATACACTTTGTCTTTTAATATCCCCATAAAAAAAGTCGGGGGCTATTAAATCTGGCGAGCGAGGTGGCCAAGGGAAATCTGAATTTTTTTTAAATCAGACGTTCGCCAAAAATTTCACTTTTTTTGCCATAACACCGCACCAAACAATACATTTGGATGGATTTGCAACTGATGCTGGTGTATTTCCCTTGGATTTTCAGAGCCCCAAAATCTACAGTTTTGTTTGTTGACATGACCATTCAAATGAAAATGCGCTTCATCCGACATCAAAACATTATTTAGAAAATCAATTTGTGTGGCTAATAAATTTCCAAGAATTCAGCTATAACCTACAAAAAGAAAAAAATAATTAAATAAAAAAATAAAAATAAAAAAGTTATTTAAGTTTAACATTGGTAGGTCTTATTTGGCCCACCCGATACAAGTCCACGGCAAGTATCTAGTCGATAGTACGCGGTTAAATTAAAAATTGGTTAAATTGTCATTTTGGGTGTAAATAAGCAATTAATAACGTACCTACATAATACGTATTTACTAATGTTAAATACAAATTTAGTAAACATTTCAAGTTTCTATTGTAAAACGAATTCAAAAATAGAGCGACGGTGTCATTGCGATTTTCTTACCGAATATGCACTCATTAATTCATGTCCAGGAGACCTATTCTGTGTACAAGTCACTAGTAAATTAAAGTTACGATTTACGATGGTGCCATATTGCAACGCCAGACCGCGAACTAACGGAATATGACGTCATATGGCTTCGAAGTCACCACCTCGATAGGTGTGACTAAAGCTTGTCACCGGTGACTTGAAGCTGTGATCACAAAATTCGAAATGACCGCCAAGAATTGAAATTCATTTAGAAGATGTAAACAGAAATGACAGATCAGCTGTCAGTTTGCTATGTGCTACGTAATAACACCTAATTCGAGTGATTGAAGTTTGATATCGTTATGAAATAAAGGCAGTATACCTACCTATTATGATTATCAAGAAGTACAAAAGATAAGTATTTAATTGAAATGTATTTAGAGTAACAAGAAATAAAACTAAATAATCATTTTGCTCGCGAGATATCTTTTTGTTATCGTCTTCCATTATCTGTAAAGTATGAAAAGAATAAGGAATGGAGAGAAATTTCTGGAATGCAGTCAACAATATAATTCATTTCTCAGTCGATTAATTTTTTCTCTCCATTCCTGATTATCTACCACCAGTCAAGTAAACTATTTCAACTATGAAAATAATAATTTTTGTAGAACTTAAATTGTACTTCATTACATTAATTTTCATTCACTTTTATTTTCCTTATAATTATTATTATAATTTATCAAAAACACACATACAAAAAGAGTACCACAGATGCCACCTACCCTTTCAAAGAACTAAAACGTAACGAAACAAAAATCACTAGAATGTTACTTGTAAAATATCACGTTATGCGGTTTGCATACGATTTGCCTACGTTATTCTTTTAATCATCATTGTGACAGTGACTGGTGAACATAATAGGTACCCAGGAAATTTTTTATCGTGCATTCCAACAACGTAATAAAAACGTTGATGGAAAGCACTCAAAAAATTTTCCGGACAGAATTAATGCTCATGTTATATTATAAGTGACAATTTTTACTAGTGATTTCAAGTAACAATTTATTGAAAACAATTTATTACTAGCTCACAACAAAATGTATTAAAATACTTATTTATTAAATTATATACATTGTATCGATAGATAAAAGCTGATGATGACATGCATAGCAGATGAAACGTCCAACAAAATCATGTCTAATTGACTAATTTGATGTTTTACGATCCAAGAAAAATTGCAAGAAATCAGGATCTAACCTCCAATTCATATATTTATTAAATGATAAATTACAATTAGAAAAAGTGACGTTGTGCATTGTTGCAGAAAGGAGCATGTCGGTTTAGCAACTGAATCAGCCATATTGAAATTTGTGGTTGTGGTAGATTCGGATAGCCTCATAGCTTCTATAATTGTTTTGTGATAATCTGTATGTAATTGAAGATATGGTATAATGGATTTTGAGTTGCTGTGGCCGGTAATATTCATTAATTATTGTTGTTCTCGAACCCCCGCTTTTGCCAGTCGAGAAATTGCAGACGATCTAATCGAATGGTTGCAGATTTTTTTCTGGTATGTTTTCAATTTCTGAATCTATTTCTTTTTCTGTTTTATTGCCACATCTCTTTTTGACACCGTGTTTTCACAGAAAACAAATTTCATACAATAATTATTATTACTTCCTTGTACGAAGTAAGGAAGTATTGTAATCGCGAAAAATTTCGGTTCTCAGATTTTGACGGAAATATCCGTTTTGACCTTTTCTGAATCCATTATGACTAGTTTCGTCGTGACGTCTGTACGTACGTACATGCGTACGTACGTACGTGCGTGCGTACGTACGTACGGACGTATGTGTGTCGCATAAGTCAAATACGGTTAGACGTAAAAAGTTGAAATTTTGTATTTAGGACTGTTATAGCATCTAGTTGTGCACCTCCTATTTTTGGTTTCAATCTACAAACCGGAAGTAGTACTTTTTTCAAATATTTCGATAAATATTTAATTTAAGACAAATTTTTTAATTTTAAATGAAAGATTATATTTACTACGTAAAATTTAAATGATTATGACATGACAGTGACAATAGTAAAATATGCTTTATATCTTCTTCTGCAGTTTAAATAAAATGACTAAAATATATTTGTGAGTATACTAGTATAATAAGTTAAAATAATTTTTTATATTATTCTACATTTTAGTTATTAAGAAAAGTATGAACACACAAGGCGTACAAGGAAGTCATGTGGTGTCCACGTCAGATTTTTTTTTCTGTTGTCATGGATGCGAATTTATCGGCGACTTCAGTTTATGAAAAATAATTTGATAAAAATTATTTTTTTGCACTTTGGGGACTAAAACTCTTCTTTAGTCGTCATTTTTAGGGATTAAGGTTCTTAATTTGTTCCCAAGGGATTATTTTTCATATTTAATCCCGTTGTCAAGTAAATACAATCATGCTATTTATTACAAAGTATCTCTCGTAACAATATAAATATTTGTCAGAAAGTTTACTGTTAAAATTGTAAAATGTGTACTCTTTTAAACTATTTTGTATTCGTTTGAGAATGAAGTGCAAAAAATAGCATATATAACACAGGACTAAAGTGATTATTTTTCTCACCTTCGGCTCGTTGAAATAAACTTGATCCTGCATGCACTTTAGTCCTTTAATATACCTATAATATACTATTTTTGTTGAATAGTCCTCCTAATACCATTCGTGTTCTAAGTTATGTAGATGTTTTATGTTGTTGTATCACTCATGATTATTACGCTTAAAAATATCACTCGTGCTGCGCACTCGTGCCATTGAATATCGAGCGTAATAACTATTCGTGATGCAGCAACAAAAATTGTCGGCATAACTTAGATCACTAATGGTACTATATATGAAAATTTTTAAACAATTTTTGATAGAATATAATATTGCATTTTAATTTTTGTTGTGGGCAAATCTTATTTTTTTACACATGTTATATAAAGTTAAAACCTACCTTTGTTATAATAATATAATAACACATAATATTTATCACTAAATCTCGTTAACAATAAACATTTGAAGCTTTGCCAGAATATTCACTATAAAGTTACATTTTATTACAATTATGAATTATTACTAAATATCTATGTCACAAACATCGCTACAAAAATTGTGAGATATTAAATTCATTCATTTTTGTCATAATCACGGGAAACCCACGGTTGCCACATTTTAAATATTGAAAAACAAAGCCACAGAAAGTCGTTCCACACACACACAAACTACCTATATCGTTCTGCTCGAAACTTCGGAAATGATGATCGTGTATTTAGTACTTCAGCTTTAAAACTATTTTGATTGGAATTTCCATGAACTATTTGTCATGTCCATTGTTTATTTCTAAAGCCGAAGTCTATTTATTTTGTGTTTTGTCGCAGCGAGTAAACGATATGTTTAGACGCTACATTTAATCACATTGGGTCTATCTTTCACGTTTTAAATTACACGATTTAGAACTATTATCAATTGTAATTACACTAGAGGTATTTATTTTATCGGATAAACATTCATTTGTAACAAAAACTTGGTTGCCTAGTAATTTGATGAAACAAACTGTCTCTGTCTCCTGCGGACTCGAATTTTTATCTGACAGTTTGTTAAGTCAAATTATTTATTGGAAACCATTATGAAAGTGTCATTCTGAGATTACCATTTACAGAAAGTAATTTTATAGCTTTTAATTCAGTGTTTTACATAATTTTAACATAGTTAGAATCTTAGAAAAAAAATTATCTGCTAGGAGCTAATTGTGAAAAAGGTACTTAATTTGAGTTATTATACGAATTTTAATTGTGCTTTCTAAATGTACTTTATAATTAATAAAGATATTCAGTTAAAAATTGTCGATTCGATCACAAGTGAAAATTGTCGAAAAAATATGTCGATGCGAGCACTAGTGAAAAATGTGGGCAAAATTCGTTTCTATTGGTGGAAAATTTATAAATCCTCAAAATTGATTGGTCCATTTTTGACAAATGACAGATGAGTTAAATTGTCAATACAAGTTCTGAATTTTAGACGATGGATACTAATATACTATGCTTGGATGAAAGATGGAGAAGATGATGAACTTACAATTATGTTAAAGAAACAAAGAAATAAAATAAATAACATAAAAAGAAGGATGTTTCAGCATTTTATTAGTCTTCAAAAATCTAAAGCCCTTTCACATTTTAAAATATTGCAGTCTTTGCAGTACGACAACTCCGCGACTTCTGAATCGGTTAAAGATGAAATTTTTTTCTAAAATTAACTGGCCACTTTATTGTTATTGTTATTTTTTTGTTACTAGTGTAAATATAGCTTTAAAGTTTCATTTATTTCTTTAGTTAATTTTGAACACTAATCTATTTTTAAGTAGGTATCTAATTATATATTTACATGATTAAAATTTCAAAGTCAGTTATAGTGCTTTATTAAAATACTAAATTATTCCCTGATTATAATAACAGCATGTTTCCGATTTAATTAAGTTTGATATGAAATATCGATTCGAGTTTGTGAAGTATATGTAGTTTACAAATCAAGGGCAAATTACATTAGAGCAAATCAAATGTTGATTAATTACCAAGCTTGGGCGTGGCATTCTCACATAGAGCACTGCGACATCAAGTTAATCTCTTGCTATAAATTTTAAAACAAAAAATCATGTTACCTACAATAAATATTTTTGTGACTGTGGTTTTGAAGTCTATATAAAAAAAACTTTGTTGCATTTTGTTAAACGGAGTGTAAACCAAAAAAACAACTTTGCACTAAAAATAGAAAAAAATATCTAAGAGCAAAAATGAAAACCTCAGTTTGCTAGGGGCAATACGTCTGAAATATTTCACCGCGAATATGTGACAGAGTAGCTTGTGACGTCATACCGACACGAATCGGCAAATACCAGTTTAAACATACAGTTTATTTTTCTTGTGGTAGGCTTCACGTCATTATTTTCCGAACTAAGAATTAACGAACATCATATCTCCTGTCTTCGTCCTACCCGATGCCTACCTTACTTATCTTAAAATTCAACGTTTGTCTAATGAGTGCATCTCTTTCTCACTAAAGACATGAAATCAGTATAGCCGAACAGAAACGTGTGTTTTCAAATCACTACTTCTGAAACATCAAATGAAAAGATTTAGGGTTATAAATATCAATCTGACATTTGTGTAAAATGAACATATTCATATTCTCTACAAAATCATGAAAATAGAGAAATATTGTATACCAGATGTTTACGGAAGAATTTAAAATTATTTTTAACAAATAAATGATTCTCGAGAAACATGCGATAGATAGACTTTCAGAACTCATATTATTAATAAAATTGATTTTTAGGCATAAATTTATGAATAGAAAATTGATCAGAGAAAGTAAATGAAGTGCAGAAACACAAGAACAACATAAATAATTGTGTGCACTGAATAAAATTATAAATGTCTAAAATATGCACACGTATTCATCAATCACTGAGCTAACCTAACGCATGTCGAGTAATAGACAGTGATCCTCAAACAACGATGTTTGTAAAAAAAAAAAAATTAAAAAAATCTTATAATACGAATATTATATTGCATATGAACAACTATCAAGACTGTTTTGGAACCATTCGAAATTATCTATGACGCCCAAATTTTCTCCCACTACTGCCGATTTGATTCGTAGGACTGTGAATGATGACGTGAAGCCTACCACAAGAAAAATGTACTGTACCTACATAATTGGCCTGTAGTTAGTTGTAACAGCAATTTTAAGTATTCATCAGTTTAAATCGGAAATAAATAATAAATATTGAGGGATAGCTTTATAAGAGCAAGCGGCTGAAATGATGCTGTATTATGCATATTATAAATAACATTGATTTTATTTCAATAGGATGAAGAACTAGGTTAATTTAAATGAACAAAATGCTTGTTAGATGTGAAATTAACCGTATTTATTAACTGAGAATATTGTGTAAGATTTTAACATTTGCTATTTGAGTCTGAGTAAACTGCAGAATATCATAGGTTTGTATGTAACTTATTGCATAATGTTAATTTGTTAATGGGAATTATTTCAATATGGACCAAATCAGTTAAATAGTAGGTAATGTAGTTGTTTCCATTTAATCTTAAAACCAATTTAATATTTCAGAATCTTGTGAATAACGTTCTCGAATTTGTGATACAGTGCAGGCCGGTATCACAATAATATTCTGTTCAAACTTCCATGTATTAATAAGGTTCGAAAATTTACTAAACTTTTTATGCTAAATGACACCACAATTGGTTGCTCATTTGAAGACACCTTGAATGACATTTTGTTTCTCATTATTTGCATTATACTACAATTTCAGTTTCGTCATATTTTAAGTCTAATTTTGCAGAATTTAAGTCGATATTTTCAAATCTTTCTCGTTTCGCGCATTTAAAATCTGCGAATATTCCCGGGCAGTAGGCATTTGTATGCAATTTGTACAATTTGGATCAGCTCATATTATATTTTAGCCGTTGAATATTTGATTCCTTTGATCCTTTGCAATACTTAATTTATTCTCGGTTTTTATAGGTTCAAAACCGAAAGCCATTGAGTATAATAATTAAAACACATCTAAAGCGCGGAGACTGTTTCTGTGAAGGCCTTAGATCATATAAGTGAAATTACCATCTTAACTCGCAGCACACAGACGCACAACGTGTCACTGTCCGTGTATCCGTCTCAAGTGATTCTTGATTGGAGCTAGTAGCTTTTTTTTTAAATATTACTAAATAGGCGATTTTTGCACAATTTTCTTACAGTTGAAAAACATCTATCTGGTCGTCTTCCGGCTAATTGATTTCATAAGAAAATTTTTTTAAATTCTTAATAATACAGCCAGAAGCTTCATCTGGATCTAGATTGTGTGTCGCCTTAAAGCAATCTTTCGTGCTACGTATTAGTTTCTCTTATGGTGTTTTCTCTGATGAAATGATAACATAATTGATTTATCCTAAACAATATAACAGGAAAGAAAAGAAAACAATGACGAGATAAAAACAAATGACGTAGGGCACTAGGTTGTCAGTAAAGCCAACATAACGAAAATTGAACACAAAGAGGACAAAGCTTTCAAAGCTCAGAGCTTTCCAACATGGAATTCATTCTTTGATTTGTATAATAACTTCAGGGCTTTGTCTAAGCTGAACTATGAACCTTTGATAAAGACAAAGTTTGTAGGGTTAGAATTTTATATTGCGATTTTAATATAAGTTTACAGGGTTACCCTCAAACATAAGGTAGAAAGTCAGCGCGATTACCTATATTATTCACAGTCGATGATGGCAGATACATCAATTGCTCACTACATATATCAAAACGACAGCAAATAATGATTCATAATTAATACATGAGGGTTACACGTGAAATGTAGTTTTGAGCCAGTGATCTCTAATACATAATGGACATGAAACGCCATTATGACAACAATGTAAAGGGCTGGCAGACTCAAACGTCAAAAGCTGGTATTCTATCCTTTTTATTGAATAGCGCTGTTTCATAAATGCGCATGCTTGAAGTACAATTTCATTTTTGACAGGAGAGTTGAACATTTATGTGTATATTTATATGTCTGCCATAATTTAACTATCAGTTTTTAAGAATTTTATGCATTTTTGCAATGATTTTCAATTAAAATCAGTTACAGTGTTACAGTGTATTGAACGACGTTGTTCTAAGGAAAATACATGAATTGCATAAATATTTTTTGGGACACCAAAGCCTACGTCGTTTCATATCCATTATGTATTAGAGGTCACTGTTTTGAGCATAACACTGAATTTTATGCTCAGCAACGATTCAACTCATTCAAGTGTAATCTAATCGTATTTTTGATAAAATTTGATTAATCGATCTTGTGAAAAATATAAATATTATACTTTCGTGGTCCAATTCTTATTATAATTTAACTGGGAATAGAAATAAATCCGCCTTTTATAAAGTTGGTTTCATTATTTATTTAATAATATATAAAATTCATAGAATCGCGAGCTAAAATTACAATATAGTGTTCGAAAAGATTAAAAAATTGAAATTTGTGCAAGTGTACGTTAAATAAAATAATTGTTTCTTTTGACGAAAATGATTTGTCACATTTAACTACACAGAATAAAAACATTTCCAGAGCGTTTAATATAAGTTTTTGAGGTTGAATACAATTCCTCGATTATTTTTTATTTGCGTATAAACTCTGCTTTAGACTTTTCATAAAGAATTCACCAATTAAAACTTTAATAACGTAGTTTCGTTTCAAGTGACAACAAATTTGGATCGCGCGGAATTTTTCAGGAGTAATAAAAGTGACAGATTCACATTTTTAATATGTTTGCGTGAACCAAAATTCTTTGACGCGGAAATTCATAATTTAGCAGCTTTGTATATAGGATATGTTCGTATACTCGGATTTTTATTCAAAGAGGATTCCAGAGTTATTTTAAATATTATATGAACATGAAACTATTAAATTTGATATACAGCTTGGTGGAGGTGAAATGCGAACATAGGAAACATACATGACAATCAAACTTTGATGCCATATATCTTGATATATTTTGTAGTAGTGTCACGAAACGAAGTAATGTGAATTTTTCTGACAAAAAGAGTAATGAATAAAAGAAATAATAATAAAATCTAAAAGTGCAAGTTGAATGTTAGCATAGTAAAAGTAGTTATTATGAAAAGAAAGCAGGAACATATTTATTTTAATTGTTAAATAAATTATAAAGCAAATACAACAATAAAAATTTAACTAGAATTTACAATAAATATTCAAAATTCAAACAAATTTCCTCCCTCTGCCAAACAGTAGCCTAAAAAACGATTGTAAAATCCAGTTCTAACATTATTTAACGTGGCGTAATTGTTGCAAATGCATCTAAAATTTTAATTTGCAGTTCATCCAGGGTTGTCACTCTTTCTTTATTTAAAAAGAAAAAAAATTTATACAATGAGCAGAATTAGACGAGAGGCCATGTGCTGGCCACATCAAATTTTTTGTGTTTAATATAATGAGGAAAACTTATATAAAATTGTAAAACATTTAATTTTCCATAAAATAGGATACAAACAAATAATATTGTTGTTTTTGAACGGATTATACATTATAATTACGTTTTGCGGTTCGATTACTTAATAGAAAATTGCTCTATATATTTCGCATGTCGATATTCTAAGCTGTTTAGAAATAACATCTAAATTAAACACAATTTCACGAGAAAAACCTTAAATTTCGGCTGTGCCAAAGTTCTGAAAAAAATTTAGAACAAGAATTGGTTTACTTTCTCTATTAGCAGGGTCGGATTATCCACTAGGCAATAGCAATGCGAGGAGACTCTTCAGAATTTTGGAAACATTCCAAGTTTAAAAATTTTCTTCAATAGGTATTTCAAAAAATTTAAAATTTACAGAACATAGTCAATGTAGGTATTACAAGTTACAAAAATTTGGGACGCTCGGTTCTTAATTTCTCCTTTAAAAAATAGTTTAAAGACAATAAGTATTATGAAACAAAAGATATATAGGTAAATGATGTTTGACTTATCTGTAAATAAACTTGACTGATTATAGTGATTAATAATAGTTATCTTAATATATTAGAGATTTAATGTAGAAATAGTATAAATACTGTTTTTGTTCATTTAATATTATAAAATCTGTTCATTTTTGTACGGAAGATATTTTTTGCCTTTTAGTTTAATTTCTATTTGGTTATATAATAAATGTATTTATAAAACTGATTTATGTATTTTACTAAATCTCTCCAAACCAATCCTTAATACAATACAAGTGCAAATATCAACTAACTATTAGAACATAATTCATTTAAAATTAAATTATTCCATTAATATTAAAAGAACAAAATACGACATCTATTAAATAATTTAGTTAATAATAAACTAAAATAATTTTTTGTAATTTTATTGCGATTGTGCGTATTCGGAAAATGCGGGAAAATGCATGTTAGGTCGATTTTTTTTTCGGAATTTGCTACATTTGGTTTATGCTCTTTCGGTCAATGCATTTCCGTCAATGCATTTTCGGGTTTTGCAGCCTTTCCCATTGGTATTGGTACTATATTTCAAGTAAAAGAATAATATTTAACTGTTAGCTAATTATTATCTTTTATAAAGGCATGTTTTTACCTGTTAAGAAGATATGTAGTAACAGTTATATAATAAATACTTTTTTTTAATAATAGCACTATTTATTACCAAAAATCTAATATATTTTAACTGTTCAGCAATGTAATTTTCCCCTCCAAATTACCTATTTTGATTCATAACGAAGTGTATTCATATATTTGTATCTGCAAAGCTAGGTTCGTTGCGCGCTATTCAAATAAATTATTCGTTTATTATAGTAAATAATGCAGTTTAATCACAAATATACGTTTTTCTCAGTGGGGGGTGAAAATTGTATGAAATTAAATTATATTCAATTCACTATAGTTGCAAGTTGCAAGTTGCAACATTGTATAAATATTTACATTGTAAATACACTGCAACGAGATGAAAACCGCCCATCCTGAAAACTTGAAAAAATATGAAATTTCAAACTAACCAAGGCTAGGCGGGCACTTGCGATTTTCTATCGCGCACGATTATATAGTTGCACCAATAGAACACACAGTTTTAAATGGAAAAGCACGCACATGCAATTTAGTCTCAAGTGCGTGCCTAGCCTAACTTTGAGACGTTTCATCCAAATTACTTGAAATATTGAGTCCCTTGAAGCTTAAAGTGTTTTGGAAATGCATAACTTCAAGTCGACTGTACTTCTCCCGCCACGCAAATTGACAAATAGGTATACAGCACAACAAATTTGGACAATTCCCTTATCAGAACTCCTAAGCACATAAAAATCCGATAAGTAGTAACAAACTTATGATCTAAAAAAAAAACATTTACAAGTTCCTTATAAATGAAGAGACTTATGCGACTCCACATTCCACATCCCCGGATACTCTCTTGTGCTCTGTTTCTGTAATTCGCACTCATTCTCGCTTCCTGAGGGAGCATCCAGAGATGTGGAGATGCATATTGCCTGTTCATTCACAAGAAATCATGCAAATGCCTTTTTTTACATTTTTTTGACAGTTCGAGATTTTGGTGAATCTTCACGGTGCAAGCACCTCAGTCATCTAATGAAACGCTCGGCTGTAATGAACCATTTCCCCGCTCGGTATGTAATAAAAAGTGTTTTGAGTACATACTAATTGGAAAAAACCGCAGGTCGAGGGATTTTATCTGAAATTATTATGTACGATAACACTTTTTTTAAAGCAAAATTTTTTGAATAAGCCACACGTCAAATTTATCGATTCAATTCTTTAGCACGAGGAATGATGTAAAGATTATTTGATGAATTCATAGTAAAAATATCGGAAAACATAAATAAAAGCTAGCTTCAATTTAATCGCGATTAAATTGCATGGTGCTATTTAATTACTTATTTAAATTGGAAAACAATTAAAAATAAGACAATCTGCTTGGTCAAATTTACAATGAGTGAAATAATCAACTGTATTACGCAAGAGCTTTTTATTTCGTCGTATACATTTCTGTTTATTTTGAAACAATTTTTCGAGTCAAATTGCTGTCAGGTGACAAAATTGAGATGTCAAACAGAAATTTATTCGGAGGAAATAAAATGCTCGAGTGTAATTCAATGAGATAATTTAACGACTCCTTTGGTTTTTCTTCACAAGTATTCCCAAAATCTAATCATTTCACTGACAAATATTAGAAATATGAAGCAAATGACATTGTAGTGTTTTGTTTATTGTTTGGTTGCAAAGAAAAAGGTAAATAAGGTTTTATCACTTGCAAAAAGTTACCTTCCTTTTTATCTGCTGTCAAAGCGATAAAACTGTATTTTGTTTACGGCTTACTTTATATACAGGAGTGGAATTTTTTATAAACAAACAACAATAACAATAGAATAACCAATGTCGTGGATTTCGATGATATAATTGCCGAATAGACTGAAAAAGGCTTGACGTTTGTTTGGAGAATCATTTATGCTGTTTGCATTATGCGTTGCCTACACGACATGCTTAATATAGCTTGATACAGTTGTTGTCAAAATATCCTAATAAGTATAATTTGTTTGGAAACTATTATGCGGATTGATTTTTGAACAAAAATGATCAAATTTCGAATCCTAAGAGACATTTTCAAAGGAACTACGGGCAAAAAAATTATTTTCACTTATAATATCACATGTGCATTAATGCTTTCCAACAACGTCTTAATTAGTTCGAGTGGTACACTTCAAATTTAATATTGATATTGTATTTTTGGTGTAATATTTTCGATTTCTTTATTAATTTCACCATTTAAAGTACCTAACCAAATCGTTTACTAAACGCAGCCATTTCAGCAATGTCAAATTGTGAAAATCTGAAATTTGTTTAAAACAATAATTACTAATGGTAACCAAGTATCTTGTTTAAATAAACACATTTTGTTTCATAAAGCATAGTCTTCGATAAATCAGACATGAAAAAATGATCTGGTAGAAGCGAATTTTTTATTATTACGTGGTTTGTTGTTAAATAAATCACAAACTTGTGCGAAGCATGTTTTGGTCATTTAGGTAAACGACACTCTTAAGGTGGGTCCAGACCAAACGCGCCGCGCCGAACTGAACCGCGCAGAACGTTCGCGAACGTTGCAAATCGGGTCAATTTGGACGGTGCAACGCGCACAAACGCGCTGCTCTGCGCACGAACGCGCGTAAGCGAACGCGAACCAAAGTCTGTCGGTACATCAAAGAGATTTGTGTGTTCAGCTCGGCGCAGTTTGGACAGCGGTAAGTTGTTTCTTGTCCGCGTACTCGCGCGCAGACCTTAGTAAGTTATTTTCTATATGTATTTGTAGGTTTTAGTATTATATTTAATTGGTTCTATACCAAAGTGGGTATACCAGGATAAAACAGAATTTTTTGCGTTTATTCTTCAGAGCATCATGCAGAATAAATGCAGAACATGCCATTCTAAGATCATTACTCATTATCTAAATTATGATGTATAAATTATATTTACAACAAACTATGCGCGTGAAAAACTTGGAACCTTCTGCAACACGAACGAACAAGAAAATGTTACATGCAATGTGGACGTATGCTGCGCCGCGCTGAACGTTGCAAACGTTCTGCGCCGTTCGGTTCGGCGCGGCGCGTTTGGTCTGGACCCACCTTTATAATATATGAATATTTTTTGACAGATGGTTTAACCAATCATATTGCGTAAAGATGACGTAGGATGACGTAATGCAACCAATAGACTTGAAAATGTAAAATGATGTATCTGACTACATATTATCAGTGTTGTAATTTATCTAGATGATTTTATCTAGATAAATCATCTAGATAATATATTTTTATCTATTATCTTATCTAGATAATTTTTTTCTTATTTATCTATTATCTTATCTAGATAAAATTACAAATTATCTTTATCTATTTTTTAAATATCATCTAGATAATATTTTTTGTAAAATTAGAACCAATTTTTTTCATTTGTAATTTTAATCAAATTCAAATGTAATCAAACTGTGCAAGCATACAACGCACAAGCTTGCAACGTTGCCGGCTCGCTAGCTGGTACCGCTTATACTTTAGAAGATGTCATTTATATTTTTTGTATTATCTATGAATTATCTAATAATTATCTAGATAATATTGATTTATCTTTTATCTATTATCTAGATAATTTCTTCAATGATTATCTATTATCTTATCTAGATAAATAAAAATTGAGTTATCTTTATCTTTATCTAGATAAAAAATATTGTTATCTATTACAACACTGCATATTATGTAGATTAGATTTTATTTAGTTGCGTTAGTTACAATAAATAAATTAATTTGTCAAATTAAACGTCAAAAATGTTTTGCAAAATGCGTTGTTTGGTAGTGTTTTTTAACAAGAAAAATATTCTTCTTCTGTATGGAAATAATCAAATTAAAAAATACATGTCCAAAGTTTTTATCTCTTCTTTAAAAATATTGAATAATACGACATCATGCAAGTAGGCTATTGCCAACGGTAATTCCCTAATACCGCCCTCTATGTTTTAATGATGAATAAATCGTTTAAGAATTCATCAAGGATCGTAACAGAAGCTTCCGTTTCCTCAGAGACACAAACCACTGAAGATAAAAAGGAATCTGCTTTACCGACGGTACTGGGACTGGGATTCGTTCTAATCTCATAGAGATCTGATAAATTAGTCACTTGTTGAATTGTACAGGATTCGAGATTGAGTTGAGATTTAATTGTTTAAGAGATAATCAGCGCGACATCCTTACAGAATATTGCGTGAAAAGGTTTTAGTTACTGTATTACTTATTTGGATTTTACTTTAAGACAGTAAAATTGATATTTGTTTTCTTTCAATTTTCTTGTCACTCTGTCGTAAGTACCTAATTCATTTGTCTGGTAAGTGATCGATGACGTTACAAACGTTTCAATAAGATTTTACTTCCATTTCATTTGGTACACACAAGAAACATTGAGGCTTGTTGATTTTTCAAATTGAAAGCTTTCATAATTTTTATATTACAGTTAAGATTAAGAACAAGAAAGAATTCTTAATATTGACTATTCATTGTGCCATTGGCATTAATAATTGCAATAGTAAAAGGTATTTGAAAATTTGTATGTTTTTATATGTTTTGGAATCATTGTTTATTAGGTGAATTGTAATAATTTATTTTATTCAATTATGACTTTTTAACTGCTATTATTAACTCCATAGCAACAACTTTAAATAAATGTTTATTCACAAGTGAATTAATTTTTTTTAAATCACTCAACACATTTTTAAATTAGTCTGACGTTTTAAACTGTTATTATTACGTCAAAATTGCATAAAAACAATGACAACTTGCCACGACTACTTTGATTAGTTTTTTTTTGTTATGTCAAAATAAATTTATAATTCATATACCTATTTGAAATAATTTCGTCAAAATTGAATAAAATATTGTATAAACCACGTGAGATAGGTACCAATTTTTATTCACTCGAAGAAATTATCCTACTCGCCCTTCGGGCTCGGGGGCTAAACTTTCTTCTCTTGAATAAACATTGATGTATCTCACTTGGTTTATAAATATCTCGTAAATATCTATTATACAATTTATAAATATGAAGCGTCATTTTGCACAAAATTTGAACATTTATTGTTATATTACATCGGGTGTAGTGTTGCACAAGTGACAACTATATAAGAAGTGTCTCAATCTGTCTTCTAGTAACCGTGATATTAACAAATCATTGTGCCCGAATTGTGCCATTAATAACTAGAAAACTAAATATATACCTACAGACTGCGAAATGTCTGTTTAGCGCCCGAAAGAATTTTTGGCCGAGGCGAAGGCCGAGGATTAAACATTCTCGAGAACACTATAGCTACATAATTCTCAGACGAAAATACACATTTTATTTTTGTAACAACTGTCAAAAATAATGTGACATTTTAATAAATTCATCTTCGCAGCCGTTACTAACAGCAACGCGGCCGCGAATTATATCGTACACAAATGTTTTACTTCACTGCCTGAATTGCGGACATCAATGTCAAAAGTAACTTTTTTTCAGTTACGCAAAAAGGTATTATAAAAATATTATCTTGTGACTTTGACAACTTGTAGAGATAATCTTCAAGTAGAATTTATAATGCAAAAGTGAAATTGTAAGATCCAACAATAATAATTTATGAAAAAATTATGAAGGCTTCAGGAATCCATGTAATATAAGTTAATTCTTAATTTATTGGACGTTTCGGGAATAGTACTCTTCCCAGTTTCAGCTACAAAATTATTTAGGTTAATACATTCTAAAGAAAAAATCCTAAAAATATACAGCGTACCTTATAAATAAATTACAATATTTGGAACATCGCTATCCAGTTGAAAACAAAGTTATTCGTATTTCTCGAATCGTTGGTAAAAAAGTAAACATATTAAATGCCAGAACCTTTACTGGTTAATAACATGGATAATAATTGAACCGGATAGCCTATTAATTAGGGTGTGAAAAAAATCGATTTGAAAAAAATATTAAAAAATCTGCTGTGGCCACCACACGACCTCTCGCCTAATTCTGCTTATTCTACTAATCTAATAAATAGTTTTACTTACATTTTAATAGTTTCATCTTCATGTAATATGTAAACGATAATGTAAACCAATATGCAAGCAAAAGATGTCAACCGTACTGTCACTGTCATAATAATTCAAATTTTATGTAGAAACAAATTTCATATCATGGACAACAAGATAGAATATTAATTGTACTTTATTTTATTGTTAAATACTTCCAGATTCAGCAATTTGTATTTATAATTAACTGTACACATAGATAATCACAATTTCTTTTATTTTTAATTGCAAAAATTGTCATAAATAAATAATGTACCAATATATTTAAGGAAAACTTTTCCAAACTTCTAAAAGTACTACTTCCGGTTTGCAGATTTCTACCAAAATGTTATCCGGTGTTAAGATACTTATCGAAACCTTAAATAAGAAATTTGGTTATAAACGGTTTGATACTTTTTAAGTTATCGTGGACGAAAAATCCTCGGTTCATACAAACACACAAACACACACACACAGACATCATCGTGAAAATAGTAAATTCGTATTCTAGAGACCCTGAAACGTGCTTATCCACCAAAAACTCATACTCGAAAATTTTGACCCATTACAATACCTCTCTTATAGAATATGAGGCGAGAGGTAAAAATCATATTTTTAATATAAGTAATAAAAATCAGACTTTTTTTATTTAAATTAAAATAAATTATTTTTCGATCCGCATATCAAAATGCTTGAATTTTCAACGATACAGTAAATAATAATTTTCTCAAATTCCAAAATTCTATTCGCATTGTACTTAGTATGTTATATGGAAATGGAATGGTAGATTTTCTGTAGGTAGATATGTACTTCTTATTGGGATCAACTTTAATTCTTATTTATGCGGCATTTCGGAAACTAAGTGTTTACAACATCAGGTACCGTAACAAATGATAATAATTATATACTAATCATTATTATGAGTTATGGAAATTTCTTTCGACATATTTAAATAAATTATTACACTTTAATAGTGATAGAAATAAAAATGAATCAAAAAATAAACAAACAGAAGTAAGAGATACTAATAACCTTTGTTGTTGATGTATCATTTTTTTCTATAAATAAAAAAAAAAATTCAACTATAATTTTTACGAATGAAAAACAACAATTTGGCAATCAGTCAACACGAATTACTTGCTATAATGATTTATTTCTGATAGCTAAAGTTTTTTTCATTCATTCGCTTTACAGTCGATTAATTATTATATACCTACATTATATTTTTCACATTTGATTAAAAAAAATGAGATGGAATACTACTCAGGTTCGAATCCAATCAGGTAAAATTCCAGTTTAACTGCACAAAAATCTCTAATGCAACAATGTACTCTCCACTAACAATAATTACTGCGTTATGTTATGTTATGTATGTATAGAAGAAATATAATCATACTCACACAGCGCAAATATTTCATAAAAATGACAATGTTCAATATTGTAGTTTGTCTGATAAGCGTTTTGCAGGAAACTCTATTTCTCTCTTTCTGTCCTGATTGAATGTGGGTTAATATGTATAGTGGTGAGGATAAATTCAGCCCTCAGAAGTTCAGGGGTCAGGCGAGTTCACCTTAATTATTTTTGCATGGCAGTCTTTGATATTCATTTGTTTTATGAAATTTTTACCTAAATTATTTGAACAAAACAAATGAATACCAAATAATATAAATATAATTGAATACCTATTATAAACATTAAACAGCTATGAAATAAATGAATATAAAAAACTGCAATGTAACAATGATTGAATAATAAAATAATATAAATATAATTGAATATTGTAAACACTAAACAGCTATGAGACAAATGAATATCAAAAACTGCAATGTAACAATAATTGAATAATAAAATAATATAAATATAATTGAATATTATAAACACTAAACAGCTATGAAATAAATGAATATCAAAAACTGCAATGCAACAATAAATTGAATAATAAAATAATATAAATATAATTGAATATTATAAACACTAAACAGCTATGAAATAAATGAATATAAAAAACTGCAATGTAACAATAATTGAATAATAAAATAATATAAATATAATTGAATAGTATAAACATTAAACAGCTATGAAACAAATGAATATCAAAAACTGCAATGTAACAATAATTGAATAATAAAATAATATAAATATAATTGAATATTATAAACACTAAACAGCTATGAAACAAATGAATATCAAAAACTGCAATGTAACAATAATTGAATAATATAAAAATACCCGTGAGCTGACGGCGGTAATCGGTAATCGCACAACTGGAGATGGAGATGTGATACTCTTAAGAGCATTCTGTACAGGAAGAATGTACACGTTAAAGCATTTTACACTCATATACCTCATCGACACATGGTTGCACATTTTAACAAAAACAAATTTTTATATGGTAGATAAGGGATAAAACTTCGTTCTATTAGTGCAAAATTTGTTTCAGCACGTTCAACGGTCGAAATTATTTACTTTCAACCGCTTGCATGCGTTTAGAAGCACCTACAGATTTTTCTTTATATTTCGCAGAACATAATATTTTAAACTTGTATCATGTAGTTTAAAGTTTAATCTACGTTGGGATAGTGTTATTTTTTAGAAAAAACTTTCTGATTTCGAGAAAATTAGAGGTAAAAAATGTGAATTTTTGTAGTTTTCTTTATTTTATAAACTAAAACTTCGGTACAAAACAGAAAAAATGGCACTAATAGAACGAAGTTTTATCCCTTATCTACCATATAAAAATTTGTTTTTGTTAAAATGTGCAACCATGTGTCGATGAGATGTATGCGTGTAAAGTGCTTTTTACGTGTATATTATTCCTGTACAGAATGCTCTTAATTGAATTATGGAGATGTGATATCCTCAATAGAATTATAGAAATGTGATATGATATTAATTGAATTATGGAGATGTTATACCCTTAATTTAATTATGGAGACGTGATATCCTTAATTGAATTATGGAGATGTGATATCTTTAATTGAATTATGGAGATATGATATCCATAATTCAAATATGGAGATGTGATATCTTTAATTGAATTATGGAGATGTGATATCTCTAATTCAATTATGGAGATGTGATATCCATAATTTAATTATGGATATGTGATATCCATAATTCAATTATGGAGATGTGATATCCTTAATTGAATTATGAGGATGTGCTGATATCCTTAATTGAATTATGGAGATGTGATATCCTTAATTCAATTATAGAGATGTGATATTCTTAATTCAATTATGGAGATGTGATACCCATAATTCAATTGTGGAGATGTGATATTCTTACTTCAATAATTATGGAGATGTAATATTCACGTATGAGAAGTTGACCCACCCATACTAGCCCACCCTGTTAAAATCTATCGTAATCGTTAGTTTTACGTTAGTTTTGTTTTTAGTTTAGTTTTGTAGAAAATTGCGTTAGTTTTGAAAGTTTAAACGTATTTTTTTCAAATAATATTTGAGTGGACTAACTTCACAACAACCCAACCCTTTATTAGAAAGTGCGAGGAAAACACATTAATAACTTTTAATTTATTAGTTGATGTAAGTTGTAAAGTTAGCCCACCCAAATATTATTTTTTTAAATACGTATAAACTTTCAAAACTAACGCAATTTTCTACAAAACTAAACTCAACTAACGTAAAACTAACGATTACGATAGATTTTAACAGGGTGGGCTATTATGGGTGGGTCAAGTTCTCATACGTGTAATATTCTTAATTTAAATATGGGGATGTGTAATATCGATATCTTTAATTCAATAAATTATGGAAATGTGATATTCTTTAATTCAATCAAATACGTAGATGTGACATCCTTTATTCAATTATGGATATACAATAGGTTCCTCCACTGTATTTTTTTATTTTTTATTTTTACAAAACTACATAAAAAAGTATGACGATTAGTGAAAACGCGGTGTAAAAATTCCGCTTATTAAGCGAGATATGATTTTTTTAAAGTCTGGTATTTGCTGGTGACGTCGGTGGTACGTCCAGCGGCACTCAATCAGTTTGTTTCACTAACGTTTCCTTAAAACAAATTATTTATTTGTTTTATATTAACATGTCGTCGGGCTATGCTAAAGAACATATTTTGTAGCAGTTAAAAGTATAAAATAAAATCAAACACAAATTAAATAAACACGAATAATGTAATGGGAGTGTCTATTCGTACGCTACCGGTCCACCGGTGCACCGGTGACTCGGGTAACATCGGCTACCGATGCGCACTGGTGGCACCGGTCGTCGGCACCGGCGCACCGGTAGCACCGGTGGTACCGGTAGCATCGGTGGCACCGGCGCACCGGTAGTACCGGTAGCATCGGTGTCACCGGCGCACCGGTGGCACCGGTCGTCGGCACCGGCGCACCGGTAGCACCGGTGGTACCGGTAGCATCGGTGGCACCGGCGCACCGGTAGTACCGGTAGCATCGGTGTCACCGGCGCACCGGTGGTACCGGTAGCATCGGTGGCACCGGCGCACCGGCGGTACCGGTAGCATCGGTGGCACCGGCGCACCGGTAGTACCGATGGCACCGGTGCATCGGTGGCACCGGTAGCACCGACGTACCGGTGGCACCGGCGCACCGGTGGCACCGGTACGCCGGTGTTACCATTTTTTTCAGCATCTAACAAATTACAAAAGTTATAAACAAATGAAGATGAAGAAAAAAGGTACCTATTTAGTTTTTCGCTAATATTTCAAAAACTATTAATAATTAAGAAATTTAAAAAAAAGATTCTTAAAGAGGAGGAAATCTCCAATAAGAATAGTATTGAAACCTTAAGACGATCCTCTACCGCGCCAGAAAACAGCCTATAAAACATGGATTTCGCGCGCCAGTCCACAGCGTTTATTATTTTGTTAAATATAATAATCTAAAGATATTGTTAAAGATAAAAGTACAATCTACAAAATGGTCGTTGCAAAATTTGAAAGTTTTGCTTTAAAAGCGAAATATGCTAATTTGAATTTTGATAATTTTTGTTATTTTTTGAACACAAATATCTTCTGTTTTAAAACGAATTAAAAAAATTCGATCGGTTATTTCGTAGATCCAAACTTTGTTGACAACATATTAAAATTTATTTTTTAGAAATATTGCAGTTTTTTTACAATTATGGATGCCAAAATTATTTTTCCCCTCAAACATAAATTATTTTTTATTTTTATGTTTAACAAAACAATAAACGCTATAGAATAGCGTGCGGAATCAATGTTTTTGACAGTATACACTATTAATCTATAAAAATTTTAAAGACAGCGGAGAAAATTTGAAAAAATTCGAGTAAAATTAAAAAATTTGATCGGAAAATCTATTTACTTTTAAACAATATCATCAAAAACTTTTTTGGAAGATATTTTATCACTGAACAAAATAACACAGTATTAGCATTTTTTAACTAATTAAGCTATAAGAAGATTTGAAAATGTCAAAAAAAATCTAAAATCAAAATTTTATAAACAAATGCATATAATAGCTGATCAACAATAGTTACAAACTTAATAACTCATTTAAAAGTCCAATCAATCCTATATAAAAACGACTTAAATGTTCATTTTCGTATCTCGAATAGTTTAAAAGTTATAGCAGTTTTCTTTAAAAATCAAGTGCTTCTTTTATAGCACGTAATTTTTTAAAGTAGGTACAATATAAAATTAAAATAAACTTTTTTCGATACTTTGCAATAGATGGTTGTTTTTGTAATTTTTATTAGTTTCAGGAAAAAAATATAATGAGATTTGAAATTTATTTATAACAAATTGTTAACTTAATAAACAATGAAATTATCAACAAAAAATTTTTTTTTTATTGTTCTATTGAAAAGTGCCAATTATGATTTTTAAAGATAAAGTAATTTCTTAACTTATTATTTAAACAATGGAAATATGGAAAAAAGCTATTTTAAACAATAAAAACATTTTTTTAAGAAAACTTATTTTTCTTAAAAATCATTATTTTATCAAGACAACAAAATGGTAAAAAAAATTTTCATTAGTATGAAACTAGTCCAATTGTTTATAAACAATTTGTAAACAAATGAGATAAAAAATCCTTAGGTACGTTATTTAACGTCATTGTTAGTTGCGAAAACAGTAATGATCTAACGTTAGTTTGATAAGATTTTTTCAATATTTAATTTTTTGTTGACTTGCAAAAATTATAATAAACAAAATATTGAAATTTTAAAAACTTTCATGACGTGATATTGTTAAGTATATATAAAAGAAGGGCTCCAAGAAGCGAAAAATTTTAATCCGATTATTGAAACATTTTTTGTTGTCTTCAATGACAACGAAGGTCCGACAAAATATTGTTAATTAACAATTGTATAACTTTTCGAAAAATTAACTAAATAACTTTTTTTTGATACTGTAAAAAAATTATTTTACATGATGTACTCGCGTTAGACACGGCGCACGCACACCTCACCGGCCGCTTGGAGCTCTATTTTCAGCGTTAAATTACTATCATAAATAATGAAAGTAGAGTTCCGGGAGTTAGGACTTTTTCATTGGAAATTTCCTCATCTTTAACAATCTTGTTTTTAAATTTCTTAATTATTAATAGTTTTTGAAATATTAGCGAAAAACGAAATATCTTTTTTTCTTCATCTTTATTTGTTTATAACTTTTGCAATTTGTTAGATGTTGAAAAATGGTAGCACCGGTGTATCGGTGCCACCAGTACTACCGGTGCCACCAGTACTACCGGTACGCCGGTGCAACCGGTGCGCCGGTGCTGATGACCGGTGCCACCGGTGCGCCGGTGCCGATGACCGGTGCCTCGGTGCTACCGGTACGCCGGTGCCACCGGTGCTGATGACCGGTGCTCCGGTGCTGCCCGTGCGACGGTGCTGCCCGTGCGACGGTGCCACTGGTGCGCCGGTGCCGATGACCGGTGCTCCGGTGCTATCGGTACGCCGGTGCCAACGGTGCGCCGGTGCCACTGGTGAGCACCGGTAGCCGATGTTACCCGAGTCAACGGTGCACCGGTAGCGTACGAATAGACACTCCCTAATGTAATAATGAGAGATGATAGTTACATTCTCTGCCGCATCAGGGCTCTTCTTCTCATGTACTCATCGCGCGAAAATTTTACGGCCAATAACAACGTCCCATACAAAACAAACCACGCCCAATACTACCTACGTCATGGAATTTTAAATAATTTATATCTTTTAAATGGAATTATTTAAAAACTTTACTTCTTCACTATTAGTCATAACTGCACATGTAATTTATGTTTTTATCGTTAATATTCCTTATTTCGATTATGGTGGAGATGCCTATTATACAATCCAGTGGTTACAAAAATGTATATCTTGCTACTACGCCTTTAAGTTAACGAATTAAAATAATCATTGTGTTCCATTATCAGTAAGCTGAGTACTATGGTAAAATGTCATTAAAATGTAGGTATATGCCCGAAATTGTGCATCAACCTGTATCTATACTGATGACTTGTAGTTGTGAAGTTGCTACACTCAAGTTGGATAAAAAGGCGTAATGGATATAATAATTCGGACTTGTAATAAAATAACAAGCATATTAAATTCCTTAAGACATCCTATTAATTTATAATCCCTTAAAGGAATAAAATAACTTTCAACCTACGTCTTATTTGAAATTTAATGAACATAAAGTGAACAAAGTGGAACACAGGATAAATTTATTTCAGGTTCATTTAGTGAAAATTCCAGAATACCGGAATGAAATGAACTAGAAAGGAAACATGTACACATCACACACATTCATCAAGTCATAAAACTCTAATAAAACAAGGGACACAAAAGATAATGAGGGATAAGTACTGCACTGGCTGGACAGAGTCGTACGCTCGGGATTTTACACTGGGCAACGAAAAATCTTATGTGCTCAACACATGATTTCCCAAGTTACTTACTTATATTTTAACTACCAGATATCATACGGTGGTCCGTCTATAATACCTATAAAATCCAATACAAAATGTACTAACTTAGCGAGTGTTTTGTGGCCAGTACAAGAATGCTAAAATTTTATTTCAAAAAGTACCTAACTATAGACTGAAAGGTTCAATAAACAGCAGGGTGTGAAAAAAAAACGATTTTACTGGAAAAAAATCAGATTTTTTAATAAAAATCAGATTTTTTTGATTTATTAAATCAAATTATTTTTCGAGTCGCATATCAAAATGCTTGTATTTTTCAGAATTTTTCATCTACTATAACAGTAAAGCATTCAAAAATATTACAATTATTATTATTCTATTTGTTTACTTATTAATTATTTAATGTTATATGAAAATGGAATAGTATAGATTGATGTTCTGTAGAAAACATAGTAGATACTTTTCTTATTGGGTTTAGTCTCGGGTTTAGTTCTGAATAAATTGTATATTTTTCATTTATTTATTCGACGTTTTGGAAACGACAATATAGGTACATACCTAGGTATAATATAATAATTATTATGAGTGTTAAACTTTTCTTTCAACAATACAATAATAAGTTCTTGGCAAATATTTTATTTGTAAAATAAATATTACATAGGTACCTACTGTAAAATTGAAAAAATCTGCTGTGGCCAGCACAGTACTTCCCCGACTATAACTTTTAATAACTTACTTTCGTAACGCCTTTAATTTTATGTTTCATACTCTGAATTATTAACAATAATTTATTTTCTAAATAGTATCATGTACAGAAAAAAATTTTGAATACGATTTGTAGATGACAAAAATATAATCCATCATTTTAAATAGAAAATATTGTGATAAATTAATTATTTATCGAAATATTTACGCAAAGTACTACGTCCGGTTTGGGGGTTGCTACAAAAATAACTGGATTCTTAAGATTTGTATTAAAATTTGGTTGTTAAATGTTTGATATTATTTGAGTTATCGTCCACAAAATATTGTAACACACACACACAACCGCGCACAGACTTCATCTCGAAAATACTTTATTCCTATTATGGATTGTAAAACGTACTTATTCACTAAAAACTCACACTCGAAAAACTCCTCACTAAACTTCCCCTTATATAAAATATAATGCGGGAGGTAAAAAGAACTGACCACAGTTTAAATGTTGTTATTAATTCTCCGACTAAATTTTTTCTTCAGAGAACTTTTGATAATACACTTGAAGAAATTTGAATAATTGTTTGAGAAAAAATTGAATATCGCATAAATGTCATTTTTTACATTTTTACTAAACTTATCTCCCCTACATAGAGCTTTAAATTGACACCAAACTCGGTATAAATTGAATGATGTATAATATAAAAATTGACGATCGGTTAAATGTTATTTTTATTTTTGTACTAGAATTATTTTCCCGAAAGCTTTAATTTGATATCACACACGATAGTATTTTAATAAAAATAAAATAAGTTATGTTTATAAAGTTGGTACCACTGGTCGAATAAAAAAATTGAATAATTGTTTGAGAAACAATTGAAAATCACATAAATGTCATTTTTACTAAACTTATCTCCCCGAGCGCTTTAAATTGACACCAAACTCGGTATAATTTGAATAATTTATAAAAAAAAAACAATTGATGATCGGTTAAATGTTATTTTTATTTTTCTACTAGAATTATTTTCCCGATAGCTTTAATTTGATACCACACACGATAGTATTTTGATAAAAATTAAAAAAGTTTTGTTTATAAAGTTGGTAGGTACCACTGGTTAAATAAAAAAAATTGAATAATTTTTTGAGAAACAATTGAAAATCACATAAATATCATTTTTTACATTTTTACTAAACTTATCTCCCCGAGCGCTTTAAATTGACACCAAACTCGGTATAATTTGAATAATTTATTTTTTAAAAAAAATTGACGATCGTTTATATGTTATTTTTGTTTTTCTACTAGAATTCTTTTCTCGAGAGCTTTAATTTGATACCACACACGATAGTATTTTGATAAAATTAAAAAAAGGTATGTTTATAAAGTTGGTACCACTGGTTGAATAAAGCTCATTAACGAACTTGAAGTCAGAATTTGGGTCAAGATCTTAAATATAAAATTTCAGTCCAAAATTCCAACGCGTTTTTAAGTTATGCAACATCCAGACCGACAGACCGACAGACCGACAGACCGACTTTTTTTAAAATTATGTTTTTTGGGTTCAGTAGGGTCTAAAACGTGAAGATTCACCAAAATCTCGAACTGTCAAAAAATCACGATTACAATACTTCCCTCTATTACATAGATCGGGGAAGTAAAAATGCAACACAAATTTATAATTTTAATATGAACAATTTAACAGTGATAGAAACATAATAATAGGTAATGAAACAAAAAAATAACTTATATAATAATTTTATTAAGCTATTTTATAAAATAAGATGAAATTTTAGAAATTTTTATTTAAATCATTGATTTTAATTTAAAAAATCATGTGATTTTAATCGCGATTTAAATCAACGATATAAATCATGTGATTTAAATCATGCACACCCTGATAAACAGTTATTCCTTTGTAAAATTTTAGTTATTTTTTTTACCTAATTATAAAAAGTCATAAAATCCAATTTATGCAAACTATACATACGGTTATACAGAGCGATTCACAACTTCGTGCATCCTGTACCTATATATTTTAATGGCATATAATATTTAGTATCACTATTGGCATGTCGGCAAAAAAACATAATACATAATGTGTGCGTTAGGTTGTGTTTATTAAAGCACTCCGCTCCGCGTCGTATTTTAATATCGAACCTCGCGTTGTAAAATAAAACCTACCGCACTTACAATGTAAATAATTATTATCTACGACCATATGTGTAAGTAAGCCATTAAAAACAATTTGTAAGAATAGTAAATGCTTAGTTACGGTTGCCAAGGATTAAATGTACCTACAGCAGTTATGTTGTTATGTAATAATATTAAAATATTATTACGTTACTGTTCCCAAGAAATTTTTCATTTATTACTATCTTAAGGAGTTTCGATACCGATTATCTATCTAGGGGATCTAAACAAAAATCTATTGTATTTCTGCAGAGTGACAACTTCTACCCACTAAATTTTGTTGTAAAAAACACCGAAAATATAAAAAATCTTATAGCGAAATATATTTGTTTATAAATATTTTATTACTATCTTTCAATTAAATTGTATTTTTAAGTCCTAAAGATTTTATATTTTAAAATTCATAATTTTAAAAATCAATCGAAAACACGGCAACAGCGCTAGTATTTTAGCTGCTTTACGTTGGCTGTTGGCTGCAGTGATTCTAACCTAACTGTCAGGTAGTAAATGCAATAGCTCATAATTGTTCTTTTGACGCTCCAAGATTAATGCAAGCTATAAGAAATGAGAACTTAATTGATAGTTTTCGTCCAGTCATTCATTATTTCCAAGACACTTTAAAATTATTTAAAAACAGATTTCCTGAACGTAGATCTAAAAAGCAACAACTAACTTTAGCAACTTTGTCGTCGGAAACATTATCATTATCTACAAAGTATGCTCATAACGCTGTATACGAGGCTGAATATGATGTCTATTTATTAGAACAATTGCTAGAAATTCATCTTTCTGTTTCAGAAATAAATAGTAATGGGGAAAGCTTTGATCAAGTACCTATATGACAAACTTACACAAAAGATACAGATATTATTATTTCTACTGTACAGCCTTTAAAAAGAGTCAGATCTCCTGGAATGATTAAAAGAGTAGCGACATTTGGAATTAGTTACGAAATAATTGCAAACAAATTTAGTGATCATGGACCCGTCATATCCCTTGTAGAGTTTTTAGTAAATGAACACGAATAATGCTTACTCAAATAGTTCTTCCTACTTATTTTCGATAGTTTCGTAACGGTGTTTGTATTCGCATTGCGAAAGTGTGTCCAATTTCCTAAAAATGACTTGTGTATTTTCTTTTATTTGTTGTGAAATTATAAATATAATATCATTTGATCATTTGTTACAAACTTGATAAAATAATATGCTTCAACATAAACGCACTCTTACTTTCCAACAGTATTTTAAATTTCGCGCCAATCTATGATTTGCGACGTTGCCGTAGTTATCGCTCTTTTAGTTATGTGAGCATTATTGTCACGTTTTAAATTTTATTTATTTGAATAACTCAATAACGGTGTGGAAGAATTCACTGAATTTTAGTTTCATGATTTATTAATGTCTGATTTATAATTACTGTAAATCTCTTTCTGGTGGTATTATTTTTATAGATTACACAGCCCTTTAAAAATGTATTCTCATTTACTCCCATGTAAAACAGAAATTTTTAAAAATTTATTTTTACAAAACGGTGTGGACGATTAATATGAAATTTTAACAGTGAACGATAAATACATCCATCTTCAACTTCAATTTCAGATGAATGGTAATATTTTCAAAAACGGTATCGAACCTCCTTAAGGTCGTAGATAAAATGTAACACACAACTGGAATTGTAATGCAATTACATTCCTCGTGAAATTGCTGCACTTGCCAAGGCTCATGCGCAACTTTTTCACTCGCATGTCATGTGCCTTTTACAATTCGTGTTATGTAATATTACAGTAATATTATTCAACTTCAAAATGACATGGCATAGCTAAGTCTTCTAGCAATAAAAGTAGACGGTACTAGTATTTTTAATATAGGTTTGATATGTACGTAATATTACACATGAAACAAAATATCGGTTAAATGGCCACCGTTGCTCTGTTGGCAGAAATGTACTTTTTTGACGAAATTTCGCAGTACATTTTGAAGTAAGGATTGCTGGATTTCACGAATTTGGCGTGTAATTCCTTCTTTGAGTTCCACAGTTTTCTCAGGGTGGTTCGCAACGCATATAGACCTTAGAGAAAATAATCCAAACAACTTAAATCGCAATTTCTTGATGGCCAGTTTTGGTCTCCAAAACGAGAAATGACACGACCTGGATACTTTGTTTGCAACAATGTCATTGTTTCGCGTGCGGTATGACAGGTGGCCATCATGTTGAAAACACATCTCATTTAAGTCCATTCCGACCAATTTTTGCATTAAAATTATGCACGCCGAAATGATCACGTAATTTGCCAATCGTCACAGGTCACAGTAAAATTTTCTCCATTTTTGTAATGGGTTTTCACTATTAACAAACGTTCTTCCAAGCTATAACACACTATTTTTGTAAATGTCAATGTTTTAATTACACAAATACCAAATATGGCTGACTCAACAATTGACAGACGGAATTGGCGCGCGATTCAAAATTCAACTTCTTGCTGAGACAGCCTATATTATAGAAATGGCTGGAGGTAACTCGTGTTGCTGTTGAGTTACACTCTGTATAATTGAATTTACTGGTAACGTGATTGCATTAGGTGATCAAGTCATCAGGGTAGACTCGTGTACTAAGTGGTGGAGTAGTGCAGTATGATGGATCGTCCAAGTTATCAACATTCATCATTATTAAGTTAGTAGCAATGTGAGACACTATCAGGTGTAGACTTTCTGACCTATACGGAATACAACGTTAAAATTTTAATTTCGCTCTTTGTTTTTACCTATTGATTTTAGAGCCAAACTGAAAATACATTAGATGTTTAAATTAAAAAACGGCATTCACCGAGCCCTTATTTATTTTGATATAAAACGTTCCTGTCACGAGATAAACGTAAATTAAATTTGCCATATTTGAGCTTATTTACAAAGTGCCATGAGAAATAAAACGAATTGGTCAGATAAAAAAAATATATTTCAATTAATTTCGATAAAATGTATGTAATGAAGAAAAAGAAGGGAAAGGAAAATAATTATTAATTTCTTTTTTATTAGTGAATCCTTGTTATGGTCCAATAAGTCAATTAGAACAGCAATTTCAAATCTGTCAACTTATCAGAGTGACGGAATAAATATTTTTGTTTTGTAAAATTTTACATGACAGTCTGCAACTAGCCTAAATTGTTAATTTAAATTTCATATTTATTGCCTCAAAAATATCAATTTGAACAACAAATTTAAACTTATTCGATAAAGTTTTTAATTCTGTGGGTACATCTTTTGTTATTACACTTTTGCTTTAAAGTAGGAAAAAACTTCAGCGCGATAAAAATTTTAACATTGTATTTCCTATAGGTCAAAAAAGAGTCTACACCCGGTATAGTCCGGTTTATATAATATACCGGGCGTAGAAGTTTTTACCTATTGATTTTAGAGTAAAAGTTTGAATACAAAAGATGTTCAGAATAAAAAACTGCATCGAATTTGTTTAAATTTTTTGTTCACGAAATAAACATGAAATAAAAATTAACAATTTAGACTAGTTTCACACTGCCATGTAAGATTAAACAAAACAAAAATATTTATTCCGTCACTCTGACAGTTGACAGATTTGAAATTGTTGTTCTAATTGATTTATTGGACCATAAGAAGGATTCACTAATCAAAAAAATTAATTAATAATTATTTTATTTTCCTTCTTTTCTTCGTAAGGTACATTTTATCGTAATTAATTGAAGTGTTTATTTTTACTGATGTGACTAATTCATTTTATTTTTCCTGGCACTCTATAAACAGCTCAAATATATCAAATTTAATTTACGTTTATCTCGTGACAGGAACGTTTTATATCAATAAACTCGTTGGATGCAGTTTTTTATTCTGAACATCTTTTGTATTTACAGTTTGGCTCTAAAAGCAATAGGTAAAAACTTTTATTTAATTTAATTAATGTCGAAATTAATGTGTTTAGGTATAGGACACCTTTTATAACATAAGAAAATGCAAAAATACACACAACAGAATAATAAAATATAGGGTGTTCCATTTGAAAATGACGAGTTATAGAAATTTGAAATTGAGTAAATTTGATTCTCTGTACTGAACACCCTAAAAAAAGTTATGTCAGAACAAAGAGTATAGTTACAGTTGTACAGAAAAAAAAATTCTTAATTTTTACTATTAAAATAACTTCAGTACGTCTTTATAAAACAATACGGCTTGTTAGAAAAAATGGAATAACTTGGCAACGCTGCGGAAAACTAAAATGAAATTTATATATAAAAATCAACCGAATATGGATTACAAGATTTCAACGTTTTATTTGAAAAATTTATTTTTTAAATTTTATTGCAGTTCTTTAATTCTACCAGATAAAGACAATTTTTTTATAATGTAAATTGCAAATAATTTTTTCTCTTATTCTTATTTCAAATAAATACTATATTTATCCAAATTTACATACATACATACAGACATCATCGGGAAACTATCAAAAATGAGTTGTAAGGACCCTAATTTGTGCTCATCCACTAAAAACTCACTACCCGATTTTTTGCATGATTCCAATTTTCCAATACCTTCCTTTACAGGTAAGCGGAAGGTAAAAATGAATAAAATTATGTTGCATATCTGCATATATTTGTAAAATTAAAAAGCGCGAGTTTAAAAGTCGGGATCCTGAGATTAAAAGTCGGGATCCCGAGTATAAAAGTCGGGATCCTGAGATTAAAAGTCGGGATCCCGAGTATAAAAGTCGGGATCCTGAGATTAAAAGTCGGGATCCCGAGTATAAAAGTCGGGATCCTGAGATTAAAAGTCGGGATCCCGAGTATAAAAGTCGAGATTCCGAGTATAAAAGTCGGGATCCTGAGATTAAAAGGTGGGATCATGAGATTAAAATTCGGGATCTCGTCGTACTAACACTATAGCAAGCACTATACAGGATGTCTCTAAAATGAGTGTACATGGCTTAACCACAGCTTCCTGGGCCCAAAATAAGACGATTTAACCAAACTTACCTATATCCAAAAGTGTACCGTTAAGCCGGAATTCTGCTTCAAAGTTCTTGCAAAAATAACGAATTTTGCTTATAACTAAAAATTGCTTAGGCCGATTTAGATGAAATTTTGTATGACATGAAACATGGCTATAAGTCATCTTTTGAAATGATATTTGTTATTTTTAGTGCACTGCTAGTGCGTAAAACTTTAGTGCTAGTCCCTTAATTAGGCTGTAACTTTTTAATGGTCAGGCTGAGAACTTTCAAAAAAAATTTAGAAAGAGACTTTCATAAGTAAACTTTAATTTCTTCGTTCAATTTTTAATATCTCTTACGGTTTAGACAGAAAAAAATCAAATCCGTGTGCTTGCACCGTGTATTTCCCAAAAATCATCTACATCGGCCTAAGCAATTTTTAGTTATAAGAAAAATTCGTTATTTTTGCAAGAACTTTGAAGCAGAATTCCGGCTTAACGGTACACTTTTGGATATAGGTAAGTTTGGTTAAATCGTCTTATTTTGGGCCCAGGAAGCTGTGGTTAAGCCATGTACACTCATTTTAGAGAAACCCTGTAGTGTTAAAATTTATCTATGGATTATTATATTTAAAAAATCTGACGTGGACACCACATGACTTCCTTGTACGCCTTGTTTGTTCATACTTTTCTTAATAACTAAAATGTAGAATAATATAAAAAATTCTTTTAACTTATTATACTAGTATACTCACAAATATATTTTAGTCATTTTATTTAAACTGCAGAAGAAGATATAAACGATATTTTACTATTGTCACTGCTACTGTCACTGTCATGTCATAATCATTTAAATTTTACGTAGTAACAAATGTTAATCGATCATGGACTACAAGATACAGAAATACTAAATTATAAGTATATACTTTAATTATTCTTAAATGATAGAAGATACAGAAAAATTTATAAAATACCGATTGTAGATAATAATCACATAATCTTTCATTTAAAATAAAAAAAATTGTCTAAAATTAATTATTTATCAAAATATTTTCAAAAAGTACTACTTCCGGTTTATAGATTGAAACCAAAAATAGGAGGTGCACAACTAGATGCTATAACAGTCCTAAATACAAAATTTCAACTTTCTACGTCTAACCGTATTTGAGTTATGCGACACACATACGTCCGTACGTACGTACGTACGCACGTACGTACGCACGTACGCACGTACGCACGTACGTACAGACGTCACGACGAAACTAGTCATAATGGATTCAGAAAAGGTCAAAACGGATATTTCCATCAAAATCTGAAAACCGAAATTTTTCGCGATTACAATACTTCCTTATTACTCCGTACAAGGAAGTAAAAATAATAGATTTCTTAAAAATTACTCACAATAAACAGGTAATATTAGTTATTTACGTATAGAGAGCCGAAAGAAAAATATTACGACTGCGGTCGAAGTTTGAGGCCCGACGCTTGTGAGGTCCTTTATTCGTCCAAGGGTGTAATCTTTCGGCCAAAGGTACGTACAACGTTTTACGCACAACTGCGTATTTAAATATTCTTGTGAATTATTCATTATTAATTTTTGAAAACACGCAAAACTACATATTTCTAAAAAATTACAAGATGGCGTATGGTAACAAAAAACGTTTCATGTGTCAATCAATTAATTTTGATTAGAAGAATTCTTTACTTTACCGCCCATGAGCGCGATCTTTTACTTTACCGCCCAAGGGCGTAAAGCAAATGTATCTACCATGGTAACTAAGTAAACAAACAATTTTGATATAGTTGTACATAAAATAAATTATTCAGCCTGCTTTATATGAATGGAGCTATTAAAATTTACCATATGATAATTATTCAATATAAGTAATCGTATCACAGTATAGCAATGAAACTAATGTAACTTTATTCTCGTATTTTTATCGTTAAACTCTCGTTAAAGGTTACAATGATATTAGTATTTTCTGTTTCATATAATGATTATTACATGTACCTACTCGCATTATGATGTATTTGAACGTTAAGGGTAGATCAATTCGGGCATTCAGGGGTCAAGGTTCACGCAAGGTCAATACCCTGACCACGCCCTCGCCGGGGGTTGGCCAGGAGTAGCTACCCTTACACAACACAACCACAAATTCCAACGAAGACATTTATTCATGTTACAAAATAACGATTTTCATGTAATTATTCAAATCTGAGAACTGTGGTTCTATTACATAGTTAGAGCCTCAAATTTGGCGATAGGATAGCTAATTAGCTTTAAATTTCCATACGGTTTGAACTGATTCTGTCCAATGGGCAATGGGTCGATGTTTTATAATACAGGGTTTGCCAAATAAGACCTACCAATGTTAAACACAAACACAAATAACTTTTTTTATTTTTTGACTTAATTATTTTTTTTTGTAGATAATAATTAAATTATTGGAAATTTATTAGCCACACACATTGATATTTAAAATAATGTTTTGATGTCGGATGAAGCGCATTTCCATTTAAATGGTTATGTCAACAAACAAAACTGTAGATTTTGGGGCTCCAAAAATCCAAGGACAATACACCAGCATCAGTTGCACCCATCCAAATGTACTGCTTGGTGCGGTGTTATGGCCAATAAAGTGAAATTTTTAGCGAACGTCTGATTTAAAAAAATTCAGATTTCCCTTGACCACCTCGCTTGCCAGATTTAACTGCGCCCGCTTTTTTATGGGGATTTTTAAAAGACAAAGTGTATGTTAATAAACCAGAGACTATTAGACAGCTGAAGCAGAATATTCAACACGAAATACTGAGCCTTCAACCAGAAACATTACATGTGGTGTAATGGAAAACGCGTTAAAAAGAGCCGATCTCTGTATCGAGAAAAATGGTTTACATTTGTCTGATGTCATATTTCATACATAATTTCCATAAAATATATTCATTGTATAAAAGAATTTATCAAAATAAATTATTATTACAAGAGTTATCTGTGTTTAACATTAGTAGGTCTTATTTGGCCCAGCCTGTATAAATAAAAATTCTAACCTTTGGCGTACTCTCTGGCGATGACATTTTACGAATTAAAGTTTAATAATTACACGCGATTTATAGACATTTCTTCATTTAAATACACTAAATTATACACGGTGATTCACAACTTTGAGCATATAATTTTAATGACATATAGTGTTCAACACTTATCACGGAACTGTAAGAATTTTAAGATTGATAGAAATGTTCAGAACTTATAAATTAATAAATTTTTATTTGAGTTCAGTTCTGTATTATTCTATTCAATAACGACGTTGCGAGAACTATGTGTTCCCTTCATAAAGTAACAAATGAATGTGCGTTTACAAAAAACAACCAATTATTTATAGGACGAGATTGCTAATATGATCTAAAAATTTAAACTTGATATCTTTTGTACATTCTCTCAAATACATATGAACATAAAATTATAATATTTTGTATTATATACATTTGTACATCGTTGGTCTGATAAGATTTTGGTAAAAATTTGCCAACCGGAAGTGGTCTGTTCTTGAAGCACAATAACATTTTTTGCGTAATTTATGATAAATTCAAGTTTTCGACCTCCACAGATTTCCGGATATTTGTCAAAAATCCAGAAAACAGCAAAATTTTTGAATACAGTAGTTGTAGAGTAGTTGTATTTTATAAATATTTCTCAGGTCAATTGTTTACAAGTTATGACAGAAGAAAGCGGTGCGCTTTTTACAAATAAAATCAAGGCATTAGTTTTATTCGTGATACACAAAAAACGGCTGTAACTTTACAACGGATAACGGATTTTTATTCTCAACAACTGTATTTAAGTACTTTTGCCGAAAAGCAAGTCTTTCGAGGTCAATTTTTGACAAAGATCCGGAGGTCTGTCGAGGTCGAAAACTTGGATAAGGCCACCGTCATATTCATATATACAACACACCAAAAAATTACTGGACTATAAATGTACGGCAGCATGATGGTGCACCACCTCACTTTACATACGTAATGTGCGACAATACTTGACTCATACCTTTGACTTTAAAGATAAATGGATTGGACGTGGTGGTCCTGTACAATGGCCTCCTAAATATCCGGATCTAAATTCATTAGATTTTTTTTGGCTATTTTAAATCATTAGTTTATAATAATCAGGAAGCTCCTGGAACTCTGCTAATTTTATGAGACATAATTCGTTCAATGAAGCTTGCAGCGTGTCTTTAATTCACCGTGCTGCATTATGTATGGCAGTGAATGGCAGCAATTTTGAGCAATTTTTGTAATAATAATAATCAATCCGATTTGTTTGTGTTCCACTTATTTTTACATGTCAATCATTTTGAAAACATAATTAATTGTAATCATTGTTTCATTAAAAATTTGTTTATGTTACTAGTATTATGTAATTCAAGTTTTTGAGTACCTACTTCTATTGTTTGTAATTAATAGGAAAGCGAATACAGTGCAGCACCTACTAAAAAAAATACTTCAGGTAAACCACCCTTAATTTCGAATTTATAAAAAAAACTCCTTGATTCGTAATCAGCATAGCAAACAACATATACATTGAACGTATACACTCGAAGTTATGAAACCCGTCATTTAAATAGATTTAAAACTCTTAGAACTTTTCATGATACAATTTTGATTTTTGGTTGACACTCCCGTTAATTCTCAAATTTATTTATTGCTGACGTAATTACTTGTTTATCAATGACAATCAAATTGTTGTAATATGTTTGTAATACTATTTTGAGCTATATTTATTGTTGTGAGCTAGAGCTAGAGATAGGAGTGATCTGTTTATACATTTACTAAAAATAAAAGTTTTTAATATTTAAATATAACTTTCTCACTCATTATTATTAAAATAAATCTTTGCCCTGAAAAACAATTTAGACCTAAAACGATAGTTCTCTACCGAATTTAGTCATTTTGACTATCCCTGTGCAAACAATTATTGACGCGCCACTGGAATGTCTTTGACAGAATGATTTATTACTGCCAGTCATTCTCAAATATAGTATAGCTGTTGTGAGCTTGTGCAATACATTGTTTAATACGATTTTTTCAAGCTAACGAGATCTATTCTAATCTCGACTTAGTTCTTTTCATTTTCACGATTCATTTGATAGAATAATACTAATTTACACCAATTACATAAATGACAGTTTATTGACTTGTCATAATATAAATACCATTAGTGTTCTAAGTTATGTCTACAATTGTTCACGAATGGTTATTACGTTCGATTTAAAATATTTTCAAGCGTAATAATCATGAGTGACAGCAACAAAAATTGTCTATTTGGAGGACAAATAACCGAATAAAATTTACTCATTCTCTGTAAAACTGAATTTCAAATAGCTTCACATCCAAAGCAACGTGACAGCAACAGTTGTAATAATAGGAATAATTGATTCATGTCCATGTCAACAGGAAAACAAATTATTGTTTTAAATAAATTTCAGATTTTCACAATTTGACATGTTCTGAAATGACTGCGTTTAATAAACGATTTGGTTACTTTAAATGGTGAAATTAATAAAGAAATCGGAAATATTACACCAAAAATATAATATCAATATTAAATTTGATCGACGTTTAAGATTACTATAATGATATTAAATGTAAGTAAAATGATATTATTTAATTAAAGAATTGTAGGTATAATTTACTATAAAATGATTATTTATAAAATGGAATGTGATAGAAAAAACGTTTTTCATGTGAAACCTGTCATCTTGAGATTACCATTTACAAAGTGATTTTATAGCTTTAAATTCAGTGTTTTACATAATTCTAACAAACATCGTCACAATCTCACAATCTTACAAAAAAATCATCTACTAGGAGCTAATTGTGAAAACGTTACTTAATTTGAGTTATTATACTAATTTTAATTGTGCTTTCTAAATGTAATTTATAATTAATAAAGATATTCAGTTGTTTAAAATTGTCGATTGGATCATAAGTCGAAAAATTAAGTCACTGCGAGCAAAATTCGTTTCAATTGGTGGTAAATTTATAAATCCTCAAATTTGATTGGTCCATTTTTGACAGATGACACGTGAGTTGAATTGTCACTTATAATATCACATCATATGCTAATTCTTTCCGGAAATTTGTTGAAATGCTCGATAAAAAATTTCCTGGACATTATGAATGCACGAGTGCATATTCGGTAAGAAAATCGCAATTAATTTCAGTTAAGTTACTCAAGCTATTAGTAAAAAAATTTCCGAAATTTTTTTATATAACCATGGTTACTATTATTGTAATCAATTTATCCATTGGCTGTTATTGTTGTTGATTTTCAATTATATTTTGTTATTATACCTACTGATTTTTAAAATTTTTTAGCTGTTGTCATGACAATTTAAAAAAAGTACCTAAATAAAAATTAATTAGATTTTTTTATGAAAAAATGACTATTTTGGCTTATTTTATATAGAAGTGTAATTATCAGGGATAATATCATAAGAAATGATAATTTTTTAGAATTGTTTTGTCGTTTCCACGACAACTTATTTCTAACAATTTCACGACATAATATTCCGAAACGAAGTTGAGGTATTTTTCCATGATGTTTTGTGGAGTGAAATTGCCGTGGAATAGACAAAAATTCTCTCAAAAAATTATTATCTCGAATGGTACCTATTTAGGAAGAATATTTTTCTTGTTAAAAACACTATTAAAACGACTAATTTTGCAAAACATTTTTGACGTTTCATTTGACAAATTAATTAATTTATTGTAAGTAGCGTAACTAAATAAAATCTAATCTACATAATATTTTCAATTCTACTGGTTGCATTACGTCATCCTACGTCATCATTACGCAATATGATTGGTTCAACTATCTGTCAAAAATATTCACTTATAATATCACATGTGCATGCATGTGAGTGCATTCCAATAACGTCTTAATTAGCTCGAGTGGCACACGAGGAGCTAATTTAATTACGTTGTTGAAATGCACGATAAAAAAATGTCAGGACATGAATGAATGCACGAGTGCATATTCGGTAAGAAAATCGCAATGACACAGCCGCTTTATTTTTGAATTCTTTTTACAATAGAAACTTGAAATATTTACTAAATTTGAATTTAACATTAATAAATTTGTATTATTATTTACCTTATTATTTGCTTATTTACACTCAAAATGACAATTTAACCAATTTTTAATTTAATGTCAAAGTGACAGTTGCCGGTAAAATTTCCACTTATTAAATTCAGTTAAGTTACTCAAGCTACTAGTAAAAAATTTTCGAGAAATTTTTTTAATAACCATGGTAACTATTATTGAAATCAATTAATCCATTGGCTGTTATTTGTTTCATGCAATTTTCACCATAATTATTCATATCTAGAAAGAAAGTCCTTATGTACTATTTTGAAAGACGAAATATTAAGGTAGTGCAGGTGATCACGAAGGCCTTGACCTGCATGCACAACGCTCAATAAGTTCAATGGCAAAGGCGAGGCCTAAATACACCATATACTATTGTTTTCAATATCCGAAAAAATTGGATCCGGATATCCCCGGATCTCAAACTATCCGGGTACTCGGATATTCGTTATCCGGATATTATATCGGATATCCGGGTGTCGCTCTAGATCCGGATATCCGGGCATCGGATCTGGATCCGGATATCGAATTAAGATCAGGATAACAAAGTATTGGATCCTAATTCGGATATTAAATTTAATCAAAAATTTTTTGGAAAAATCTCAGACTGAGCCGGAATTCGAACCCGGAAATTTTGTGTTCCACTATGACACGTCACATAATTTTTTGTATAAATACGTGTCACGTGAATACATGAACCACGCGTGGCTAATGCCAAATTCTAGGAAACGCAGGAGATATTTCAGACTGCGTTGGAATGGAACCAGGGACTGGTAGCTCAAGTGCTCGGTCAAGTGGTAGAGCGTTGGACCGGAGTTCAAAGGTTCCGGGTTCAAATCCCGGCTCAGTCTGAGATTTTTCCAAAAATTTCTTAACCATATCCGGAGGGTTTCACTCGCTATTTCGTTATCATCAAATTGATTAAATCGGATTAAATTTATCATAACCTAAATTTTTACAGGTTCTAAATCATAATTTGATATTGAAAATCTGTTTATTTAGCCGAAAATTAATTTTAGGATTGTAAATAATTGATTGTAGGCTTTATTGTAAATGTGAACTATTTTAATTATAGGTTGACATTATACGTAGGTAGGTATTATAGCTTGATGGTATACAGAATTTTGGTTAAAACGTCCCAATAAAATTTAATCAAAATAGGTATTATAGAATGAGAGAGAGAGTGTAATTAATCAAAGTTAGCAAGAGTATTATTGGATTTTTGACAGTTATGCAGCAAATATATCCACCAGTCCCTGAAAGAAATACCCCACATTTTAAAAACAGGCATTTTCTTGGTTCGGCCAAGTGGCTCGATCTTTTTTTAACAGTGTATTATAGTAGGTACGTGAAAAAATAGATGACTGGGTGGGTTGTTATTTCAAATTGGTATACAATATTGATCGAGCGAACATATGTTAGGTATTAGCAAATTCTTTGTCAGAAACCGCTTCGCTATACCTTCAAATAGTGCATAGAGTCGTCCAGCTCGGTTTTTCTCGTGACTCAGTTGCAGTCAGACGATTTATAAGTTGGCTGCTCAGTTGGCTGGTACGCTGGTAGGTTTATAAACTAATATCTTCGTTTTTATTCGATTTGCCGACCATTTTATGAAATATTTAAAACATTATAAAATCATAAAACCAAAAAATAAATCTTTAAACTAAATAACCTCAACCATTTTTTTTGTATTGGAGCCTAATAAAATGTAAATTAATTTAAAAATATAGTAAGGACACTAAGTAGGTACCGGTAGGTACCTAATAATTTGTCATACAGAATAAAAAAAAATTGTTTCACAGTACTAAAAATATTAGTGCCCTTTAATCCTGCTGCACTATTTGACCCTTACGAGTTTTTTATTGCTTATAAATCCTATATTTTTATTAAAATATATTGTTTTAGGGGTCATTCACATAATACGTCACACGATTTTTAGGATATTTAGACCCCTCTACTCCTCCTTGTCACACTATCACAGTGTTACAATTAGTCCTGCCCACTGTGACGTAACAAACACATAAATTTATATTTTCAAAGTATTCAAAGTACATACGCACATTTCGTCACAACTCCTCTACCCCTTCCTGCCCCTGAACTGCGTGAAATTTTTTTCGAATTTCTTGCCCTCCCAACCCATGAATCGAAAGTTTATTTTAAAAGAAAATTTTCGCCCAAGTTTCATAAAAAAAATCATCATTAAAAGGCCCGTCTACTACCTAAAATCCAGCATAAAATGTACTAACATAACGAGTGTTTTGTGGCCAGTACAAGAATGGTAATATTGTATTGCAACAAGGATTTAATAGAGAAAGAATGAATCTACAGATGTGCCTTTTTAAAATTTTGATTAAAAAATTGTACATGAATATAAAAATTCCGAAAAATTCGAAAAAATAACAATTTTTTGCAAACTTTACACGGGTATATCTCATGATAGAAATTAATTTTGAAGATTTTAAAAAGGCACATCTGTTGATCCATTCTTTCTGTATTAAATGTTTATAAAAACAGTTTTCAATATTTTGACGTCGGCATGATTTATATAAGGGATTTGACACGCAGCCCCGTCTGTGCAAAACAAATAGCTTCCGTTTTAATTTAAATTTTTAACCATTTATTTTGGTAAATTTGCTTCATTGTAAACAACTTTATATCATTTAACTTTGCATTGAAACATGCTTTTAGGAAAATTCAGAGTTGGCAACTCTAGTTGCGAAGCTGAAAGCGTGAAGGTGAAAGCACATGCGCAACAACAAAAACACTGTCTGTGAACGTGTAAACACATGTGTTGAGTGAAAAGTGAAATATCTAGTTCCTAGTTTTTAAACAATTCATCAGCAAAAAGTTTACATAGATAGATACCATATCAAGGTAAGTTAGCGTGCTCATCCACTAAAAACTCACTACCCGATTTTTTGCATGATTCCTATACCTTCCTTTACAGGTAAGCGGAAGGTAAAAAAGAAAAATAATGTCAAAAACTTTATTTTGTAGTTTTTGATAAAAGTAAAAATGATAAACTGTTCGTTATTAAAATTTCAAAGCGGCAAATTATGGAGCAAAAATAAGTTTCTCTGCATTCAAAGCAGCCTCGTCAATCCTTGTAAGTTTATCATCATTATTTGGCACCAAAAGTGTGCAGAATATTCGCCGAATATTCGGTTATTCGGCAGACAGTCCTGCATAATATTCGTTATTCGGTATTCAGCGCATTTACTATTCGTTGCATTTCTAATATATTTTCTTTAGAGTTATCTACAATAAAAATTGTTATTTTTAGAAGTCTCGTTTGGCTGCAATTGGTTGATTTACAGAACGACAAGCGACGGTGCACATAATGAAGTACTTGTTCACCAACAATGTAGCTTTGATACTCAACTGGGCAGGAAGAGGTGAAAGCTTTCAAAGGAAACAAAATTATGTGAAGCTATATTTGGAAATGCATTAATATAAGTGCACTATAAGTGAAACATAATTTAATGAGTGTTGTTTACAGAAGCATCATGAATGAATAGGTCAACAAGATGGACATGGACATACGACAGAAAACAGAAAAAGAGACGCATATTGAACAGTAAATATAATTTTATTAACTATTCTATAATTAATCTTTTAGACGTTCTTCTTCGAACCAGTAAATTATTAGCAAGCATATAAAAATGGACTTTAATTAAGTAGGGTAGGTACTAAGATATCAACTAACAAAAGAATCAGTCTCTTTGGTTTTACATGATCACATTATCAGTCATGTTTTCCATTAATTATTTTAAAGTAAAGTTATTTTACATCAAATATCATCATATTTAGGTAATTTTCTTATTTTCTACAATTAAATCATTTAGTTACTGAAATAAAAATTAAATACAATTCGGTAGTAATAGCTGCTGTCGCCAATTTAACTATACTATTAAATATTTGATTCCATAAAGAACAGAACAATGAAAAAACAGAACATGAAAAAACAGAACAATGACAAAAGAGAACAATGAAAAAACAGAACACTGAAGAAACAGAACAATGAAAAAACAGAACAGTGAAAAAACAGAACAGTGAAAAAACAGAACACTGAAAAAACAGAACACTGAAAAAACAGAACATTGATAAAACAGAACACATAAACTAATCTATGTTAACAAAACCCTTCTTGAGTCCAACAGAACTCCGTTTATTTAACATAAACTAATCTATGCTAACAAAACCCTTCTTGAGTCCAACAGAACTCCGTTTATTTAACATAAACTAATCTATGCTAACAAAACCCTTCTTGAGTCCAACAGAACTCCGTTTTTTGACATGAACTAATCTATGCTAACAAAACCATTCTTGAGTTCAACAGAACTCCGTTTTTTTGACATGAACTAATCTATGCTAACAAAACCCTTCTTGAGTCCAAAAGAACTCCATGTATTTGACATAAACTAATCTATGCTAACAAAACCCTTCTTGAGTCCAACAGAACTCCGTTTTTTTGACATAAACTAATCTATGCAAACAAAACCTTTCTTGAGTCCAACAGAACTCCGTTTTTTTGACATAAACTAATCTATGCTAACAAAACCTTTTTTGAGTCCAACAGAACTCCGTTTTTTTGACATAAACTAATCTATGCTAACAAAACCCTTCTTGAGTCCAACAGAACTCCGTTTTTTTGACATAAACTAATCTATGCTAACAAAACCCTTCTTGAGTTCTGTTTTGTCATTGTTATGTTTTTTCATATTCTGTTTTTTCATGTTCTGTTTTATCAATGTTCTGTTTTATCAATGTTCTGTTTTTTAAGTGTTCTGTTTTTTCACTGTTCTCTTTTTTCATTGTTCTGTTTCTTCAGTGTTCTGTTTTTTCATTGTTCTCTTTTTTCATTGATCTGTTTTTTCACTGTTCTGTTTTTTCATGTTCTCTTTTTTCATGTTCTGTTTTTTCATGTTCTGTTTTTTCATGTTCTGTTTTTTCATTGTTCTGTTTTGTCCGGTCACCAAATATTTCTCTAAATGGAAACTGTCAATATAATATAATGAAATAATGAAAACCGAAACAGTTAAAATACTATAAAATATCCGTGCTAGAATAGGTTGCCTTCTGTAACTCATTGTGTTTTACACTATACACTATTCTAAAATCAATCAAATCGCCACCATTAAAAAAAATATCGCTATACAATATTTAATATTAGCATTCATAGATAAAAATAATCTATTTTATATAATACATATTTCACCATTTAAAACAATAGAAGATTTTATACACTTGTAAAGAATATTTTAACCGTTGCAATTTGTTGATGTAGTTTAATTATTTCTTATTAATTTCTATAAATGAGATAATCTAGAAGACAAATTCAGAAAACATCTTGTATATTTATAGATAATTAGACGCTTGAAAAAAATTGAATTCAAACGCAATCAAAGTACATAAGTGTCGAAATAAAACCAAGTATTGATTTTTCTGTAGTTACTTCTTGTTCATTTGCATGATTATAATGAATTATATAATATCATAGTTCAAGATACAACACCGGACGAACAAGCGGATTTAGTGACATAAATAATATATATTATTTAAATAATTATTTTGTTTTGCAAAAAAATTGAGGAAATCCTGTAAGTTTCCAAAATTTTCTTGCTTCTCCTGCTGATATAACTGGCTGCGCATGTATATAGCATAGCAAAGCATTGACAAGAAGTAATCTTTTCATCCTCATTTTATTCTTACAATTTCTTTTTATGCTTTATTATCACGCACACGATGTCACACTTGGGCTTTGACAGCTTTATCTCTAGCTGCTCTGAATTTTTTGTTTTATATTAAAAATATCGAAATTTATGCACAAAACAAATTATTTTGTAAATTACATACCTTTGAGCTTTTACATTTCTTATTTTAGCACAAAATTTGGATATCAACACCAACAAGAAAATTTCAAAGTTCTTCAATGAACTGTCAACGATTTTTAAAAACTGTTTTTTCAGTGCGTGTGTGATTGGCTGAAACCGGCAGTGCCGTTTGCGTCACATATGGCGCATTTTAATGCACTTTTCAAAAGTGTTACATTTTCATTTCAATAAAAAGGTAATGACATTACCAAAATTAACAATCATTTTCACTTTCCGATAACTTACGTATGCTGCAAATTGATATCCTATAAGTATTTCTTACGGAGCCGTAGGCTTGGAAACCACCGTTGTTCATTTTCAATTAATAAACTCCAAAAAGCCTACCACTAATACCGACCGTAGAAAAGTGATTTACATTATATCTATCACGGATTTTACTCATCTTAAGTGTGGCATCCTCACATACTGTGATATAAGTCATCGGTATAGATACATATTGTAACGTGTGTACAAACAGTACATTAAAAAGTAAAACAAAACATTCATATTTGATCTAAACGTTGTATTTTTATAATAAATAATATAATTGTAATACAAGTGTGAAAAGGGCTTCATTGAAAAACTAGTATGACAGTTGGGGCACGAGCGTCAGCGAATTTTCCTATCATATGCGTTTTTCAATAACCCTTTCCGCAAGTATATTACAAACTATTAAGAGGGAAACAGTCAAAATTATTTAAAAACATTTTGAAAAAATAATATTGACAAATTTACGAAAAATAAGTCAGGTAGACTTGGCGATAGGATTGCTGTCATAGCTGGAACAATAATAATATCTAAAAACTATAACAGTAAATTCTTGTTAATTTGCATTTATTGACGATAAAAATAATGAAATTTCGTGCATAAAGTAGTAGTGATGGTGAAAGTGAGTTTATTTGTACCCCGTCGGACATTTTATGGAAAATTATTCTGACAGTTTTGACCTTCCAGTAACTGCACAATTTCTAGCTCAGCAAAATTATTTATGTCTTAAATTCAGTGAAAATTCATTTGAGTACTTATTACAAATATTGCTACAAATAAAGTAGTCTAGTCGGTAGGCACTTTTACCTGGAAAGTATTCCGAACTTACTGAAATTTTGACACGTTATTTAGGGATACTCTGGGATGTCGAATCTGAGTTTTCGACCTCGAGGGCCCTGTGCTAACTTGGGAAGGGGGTAAAAACCACGATTTTTATAACCTTTTTTCGAACTCAAAAACTATGGGCCCTACGAATCTTTTGTTTTCATTTTTGGAAAGAACATTAAATTTCCTTCAAATTCCTTCACTGGTCGAACGTATTTTTTGACCCAATAGGTACCGAGAGACAGGCATTCAAAATTAGGAAATGTTTCTCAAAATGACATTTTCAGCCACACATTGACATTTAGCAGGATATTGCAAGTTTTTGGCTCATAACTTTAGTTAAAATAAACTTATCGACTTCCGGTTTCTTTTATTTTATCAAAATTTCATTAAGTTCGGAATACTTTCCAGGTAGACGCCTTTTTTTCGTTCTGCCGACTGGACTAAAGTGTTTTATTTACGAAAAATTTACTTTTTGAAAAATTTGCACTCAGTTCACAAAATGAATATAGAAATTTGTTTCTGCACTCAATGTTTTAAATTCTAACTTTCGTAGAAATATATAGGTATTACAGAACTTAAAACCTAAAGATTTATTGTAAAAACATATTAAACTGTTCAAGTACTAAGTACCTATATAACAATATGTAAAGTGGTATTAGCATACATTAGGGAATTAAAGTTGTTTGTTAAGTCTTGATAGAACTTAGTAAAACATCTTTAATGTAAATTCTAAATTGTTGTTCGTTATGATAATATGAGGGCTTAAACAGATTAAATAATGTACTTTGCTTCAATAGTTTTAGTTGCATAAGACTCAATATAACTTAGAGAGAATTTAATCATTAGACGAAAATAGAACTCCGAATCTACAACGTCTTTTACCAAATTTGGGTGTGGCAGCCTCACAGATCATAAATGAGAAACAATATTGTCTTTGTGTATCTACTTAATTATCTAACATTGCTATACTTAATAGGATACTTGCATAGTACTGAACATGATATTTCTATTAGTTAATTAGGTCGAAAACTTCATTATAGGTATGTTTCGGGTGCATGTCACTGCGTCAAATTGCCGTAATGTCAAATACCCGCTGTGTCCAATTGCCGCAATGTCAAATTGCCACTGTGCCAAAACGCATCCCCACCACTTACATACTTGTAATAACGTATGTCGAGAGACTATACTGCAAATTTATTTCGACACAGAGGCAATTTGACCCAGTGGAAATCAGGCACAACAGCAATATTTAGACATACTGGCTATCGGGCATTAAGTTTTGGTATTTACTACACTAACAAAGCTAACAAAACAGTACTAGAGCCCCACAAACTCGGTTTTGGTATTTACTACACTAACAAAGCTAACAAAACCTTACTAGAGCCCCACAAACTCGGTTTTGGTACGTCAAATCTACTGTTATGCCTTATTTCCACTGGGTCAAATTGCCTATGTGTCGAAATATATTTGCGGTAGTCTCTCGGCACACGTTATTACAAGTATGTAAGTGGTGGGGATGCGTTTTGGCACAGTGGCAATTTGACATTGCGGCAATTGGACACAGCGGGTATTTGACATTACGGCAATTTGACGCAGTGGCGTGTTCCCTATGTTTCTTAGTAAATTAATAAAGAAAATTTTCTGTGACATCATTATCTTGAGCAGGATAAAAGGAAGCATAATAAGATAGTAACCTGTGGTTAGCGGTTTTAACTTCCCGCGTCGTTGTTTTAGGACGTTCACTATTTCAGTCGTTGCTATGGCTTTACGGCCATTCATTAGTTCGGCATGGTTCTACGTCACATATTAATATTCAATTTTCATTATTTTTTTTGGGTTGTGAATAAAATTTTTGCCAAAATAAAAAATAATAATAAAAATAATGTTTATGTCACACCGATGCTCGATGTGGCATTTTGCTTGATGAAAAGCTGTCAAAGGGGTGGCACACCGGTATAGAACAATGCCATACGAAATTGTGTACTTTGAAGGTTTTTTAAAATTATTTTTGACAGCTGAGAATTAAAATACATAAATTTTTGTGTTAATTATATACTAGTTCATATATTGCCAAAAGATTAAAGTATTATCAAAGTATTATATTCTTATTATCTAACTTACTGTAATTATTTTAACATCAATTATTCACCAAATGTCAAAAATTATGAAATCAGCAACAAATTTCCATAAGTCAAAATGCTGGATAGAATAGCGGCGATACATTTTTTACGATATTCATTTGTTCCATCGAGCACCGTGCTTCATGCCATGCCGGTGTGACAGGCATTATAGTGTGTACTGATGATATCTAATAAGATCGAAACACGTCTCAACACTTACTGCCGAGACGCCGACCCATTGATGTGATAGTCTGACGACCGACTCAATGATTTTAAGTTATTTTAAATAACTTCTTTATAGGACAGTCAATATAATTGTTGAGAATTTTGTATAGGAATATTACAGATACATTTATACTACGCTGAAACCTATCTAGAAAAGTGGTTTGAGGCACGCCTCTGGCTGGATACAAATTATCTTGTTTATAACACAAGTATTTGAGAAAATGCCACTGAATAGACTCCAATTCCATAAAATACTTGTTGTATATTGGGTACCAAATTAATGCACAATATTTTAGTATTGACAACATATAACTACAATAAAGAACTAATAGTACATGAGTATCTACAAAACATTTAGCATTTCTGATAACAAAACCTAGCATTCTGTTTGCTGATGATATGACTTCACTAATCTGTGGCGAGAAAGATAATGACTCATCAAAGTAAACATCTAGATCCTTAATTATAGTTACTTGGGCTATATTAATATTATCAATTTGATATTCAAATATAATGCATATCTATACCGCAATCATTACAAATTACACTTACACAGCCTGTACATCTACTAAATCGAGTTTTCATTAAATTATTCAATTATGTAAATTTGTAAATACGCGAATTCTATTTGAAATTAAAACAAACAAGGATGAATTAGATTATTCGGAAATTGCCTATTATTTATTCTGTTATTCTACTGTTCAAATAATATAGAATAACACATTAGTAAACATTGATACTCGTGCCCGTATTGATGTTTCCAAATGTTGTACAGGTTGCTTCAAAAATCCTTTAAAATGGTACGTTCCCCACGAGTTCCTTATTCGTTAGTGCACCCCCAAAATTTTAAGACTAAAAAAATATAACTGGTATGTCTACTTGAAATCTGTTATATAGGAACAACCTTCGACCACTTATATACGCTGTAGTATACAATGTTGAGAAGGCAAGAAGTACGGTCGAAGGGATAAACAATAAACAATGTTATTATGTTTTAAATTTAGCTGCAGTTTGAGATGAAAGTTTTAAATACAAAACTTGTGGTCTCATATTCTGAAGTTTTAAATCTTGAACAACTTTCATATTTACAACTTTACAAAGTTTTAAAAATAACATTGTTTTTCCTACATTATATTTATATAACAGATTTGAAGTAGACAGCCGATATGTTTAAGCTTATAAAATGAAAATATTTGTCTTTAATATTTAGTTCAGGAATAGTCGGAATTTGGACTCGGGAGTTAGAAGAAAAACACTTTTAATACTCTTAACGTTTCGACTTAATTTAAATCATCTTCAGAATCTATTAGAATCGAATAAGAATAATAATAACAATTTTGATACAATATTATACAATGTAATATAAAATGTTTAAACAATTAACAATAATAATTAACAAATGTGTACATAACACGTGTGTGCAGTGGATTTACAACATTGTTATTATTATTCGTTTCTAATAGATTTTGAAGATGACTTAAGGTAGTAAGTAATAGTGATCAGATGAAAGTAACGAAATATCTTTTAAAACTGGTTAAAATGGCAGTAAAAGTAGTTTTCTTCAAATTAGTCAGATGAAATTATACACGGTAAAAATTGATGTTGTTAATCATTACTAAAATCTGTTTGCTGGAATATTTTCTTTAAAGGAACAAATATTTTTTGCTCTGCAAGAGAAATTTTTTGAAATATTCTTGTACGTAACAAATTACTTTTTGTTCTTAGAGCAAATAAAACTTAGTTGTCATTTATTTGTAGTGTAAGCAAATATTTTTTGTTACTCTTAGTAAATAACATCCATATTTGCCCTCATTACTATTAAGTTTTGCAGTGGACAAAATATCATATTTGTGACAACTAAATAAATTTAGTTAGGTGGATTTTGTACGAACAACAAATAGTTTTTGTATGAAATACTACTTTTCTATCATGACAAATATATTTTGTAATGATTATAAAAATATTTTGTACATCGCGTTAGTAGCATTGCTTTCATTCGTTTTCTTGTCAGGTCATGTTTTGTGTCGTGAAATTGTTAGAAATAAGTTGCCGTGGAAACGACAAAACTATTCTCAAAAAATTATCATCTCTTATGATATTACCTCTGACTATCGCACTCACCTGTCAGTTTAAGAATTTGAGCAATCAAAATGACGTTTTGTTTCGGTACTGACCTATCAGATGTGAAGTTCTTGAATATTACCTATTTTGGTCAGTGACAATTGCCCTGGCAAAATATTCGAATATTTCCTTAGATTAGTTAAGTACAACAACCAATGACAAGTATTATTTAAATTATTTAAAAAAACATCTAATAGTACGTATTTACCTAATTAGGTGTGAAAGATTCACATTTATGCTATAGTTCATGCATGAGCAGTCATAAAGTAATTTGTTTCGCAATTCCTCTGGCGCGTTTTCATCATTATATTTGCATCTATTGAATTTCCGGTTCAGTAACTGAAGCTGCACACACTTTTCTTGTATCGCGAGCATTTCTGTTTGTTACATGCAGTATCAGGCAGTAACGGGTTCATTTTATTCGAAATGTCATAATATTTTTCTTGAATTTGTTTTGCTATGGAGTTCCACCAACGACCTTACCATAGTCTAGACACAGTATGCAGGCCAAAGTGTAGACATGGAGATGAAGCCAACATGATATAAAGTAAAGTACCTAAATAGACTAAAGCCTGTTTTACATTACACTAAATCTTGAACAAGATATTGTTCAATTTTTGAAAGAATCTAAATTGTGCAGTATTATACAGCAAATTGTTTAAAATATCGCATTGCTTCCTAAATTGTCTGAAAAAATAGATAAGCACGACTGTTAAATTATTATTATATGCGAGCTGCGCAGAATCACAAACTAAATATTGTAGGTAGGTATATAAAATTGTCTCAGTAGAAAACACAATTCATTAAAAACAAAGCAATTTATTGTTCAAGATATTGTTCAATTTGTTGCGCAATTTCTTGTTCAATATTTAGCGTAGTGTAAAACAGCCATAAGAGTACGGACAAGGAGTCCAAGGTCCAAATGGTTTAGCTTTTGTTTTCAGTTGTAACTGTATTTCTGATGTATACAAATATACAGCTCTGTCAAGATGACATAAAAAATTACAAATTTATTCCTAAGACAGTTTAAACTTTAAAATATTGATAGAAAATATATCTACATAGTTCTAAATAATTAATTATGATTAACAGAGTGCTATTATTTAGTTCCACAGGTAAAATATTATGCAGTCATTTTTGACAACGTCAATCACTTAAATAATTTATAAAATAGTAACCAAAGAGCAACATTAGAAAACAAAATATAAATAAATATTGACATAAAAATATTAAATTCTGAGAGTTAAGTAAGCTAAAAAAAACAAGTGCAAACACAATTTGGACTACCAATAGAAAATGACCAGTGCCTTGTCCGTACTCTTAAGACTGTTTTACACGAGGTTTTACATTATACTTTTTTCGTCTAGATTCTAGTTCGAGATTCATCCGAGAAGTTCCTATCCATTTCTAGTATAAAGTAAATCAGAAATTCCCATCCGAGTTCCGTTCGATTTCCATACTTTTTTCTAGTATAGAAATATACGCCCGGCTCTATTTTTCTATTCAATCTGGAGTCAGTTTGACCAACTTTTAAAAGTTTTGATATTTTGTTTCAATTTGTTCACGTTGACATTTATGAGTTTTGCACTTGTTATTCAAGTTGTGTTAATATTGTTTCCATTATAAATTCTAACCTCCAAATCCTAAGTTGTCACTTGTCAGAATAAGTAAGAATATTATTTATTATTTTGAAATTTGAAGTTGCCTAACTTGGACCATTTCGGAAAAAATCGAAGAATTCCGATTGTATACGAATAATTTGGAAATAAAGTATGAAAATCGAACGAATCTCGGATGGAAATTTAACGAGAAATCTAGCATGAATCTAGACGAAAAAAGTATAATGTAAAACAGGCTTCAGTATATTTAGGTACTCTAATATAGAGTATAGACAAGAGGTGCGCGGGAGGGGTTGAGTTTCCTCCATTAATTTTATTGCGGGTTGCATAAGATATAAGTTTTGATAAATGTCTTTTAAATAATACCTATTAAAATTGATGGAAATGTTACACACATACGTGCTCCTTCTGTTATTACTTATATAATTTACAAATTGTTTCTATTATTTATATTTCTTAAGATAAATGCATCTAAAATCTAGAATTGTAAACCACAGTTTGACTGATGTAGCGTATTCATTTGTTGAACGTTTATTGTATAATTTGCTAAGAAGTGTGTAAAATAGGTAGGCAACGTGCAATGATCCATGGAGGAAACTTTTCCCTCCCCCGCCGGCACATGATGGCTTCAAGAATTTCCGAGTATACTTTTTTTTTTTTTTTTTTAAATATTTATTTACCAGACCAACAAATATAAATGTTATACATGGTATTGTTGAATATGTATATATTTCAGTTACATTGTATGGCATTAGTGGAGTCGATGGGTTTCATCCTCCTGTGGCAGTGTTTGTGATGTCTGTGGCTATATTGGGTTCTTCAGTGTAGTTGTAGCTATTGGGTTTTTGTGTTTCTCAGTTTTTAATCACTACTGTTTGTTGATTCTTCTTCAGATGATAGCAGTAGATCTTGCGGTAGTCTTTTCCTAAGTCTAATGTTTTTGCTTCTTTTGCCTAGTTGATAATGCTGTGCGCCTGAGCACTCGTTCATATAGTTTAGGAATTTCTTTGTGGTTTTTTTGATGTGTTCTTCTATGGTGTTGAGACCCATTTCCCGGTGTAATTGGGAGTTTCTAATGTACCATGGAGCATTTAGACCAATGCGTAGTATTTTGTTTTGCAGTGTTTGTATTTTATTAATGAACGTTTTTGCGGCAGTGCCCCAGATTGGGCAGGCGTATGTTACTACGGGTCTTATTATGGACGTGTATATGAGTTTTACGTACTCTGGTTTTAATTTGGTTTTCCTATTGATTATTGGGTATAGCATTCCGAGTCTTTGCTTGCCTTCTTTAACTTTTGCTTGTATGTGTTGCTTCCATGTCAGTTTGGTGTCAAATCGTATTCCTAGGTATTTTACTGATGAGTTTCTTGCGTTCCATCGTATTTCAGTGTCATTAATGATGATGTGTCTCGTTTCGGTATTTCTTTTGAGGCTGAATATTTTGGTTTCGCATTTTGATGCATTTATGGACAATTTCCATTTGTTGAACCAGGCACATATGTGGTCTACGGCAGCTTGTAGATCTTCGGCAGCTTTATTTAAGTTTTCATTTTGTGCGATTACTGCAGTGTCATCTGCATACATCGCCAGTGACGTCATATTTGGGGTTGGTAGATCTGCCATATAGATGTTGAATAGAATTGGGCCTAAAATGGAGCCTTGGGGGACGTCTGCCTTGATGTTTCTGATTGTGGAGTAGTCGTCTCTGATTTTTACACTAAAAGTCCTCTTGGCAAGGAATGATATTAGTATGTTCAATAGATATGAAGGTAGGTTTAGTGTTTTTAGCTTTATTATTAATCCTTCGTGCCAGACTCTGTCGAAGGCTTGTGCGACGTCAAGGAATGCAACAGTAGTATATTTTTGTTCTTCGAATCCTTTTACTATGAGTTCGGTGAGTCTCTGCAGTTGGTGATTGGTTGAATGGTGAGATCTGAAGCCAAATTGGTGGGGAGGTATTATATTGTTTTCTGTCAGTATTTTGTCGAGTCTCGTTTTTATTATTTTTTCGAAGAGCGAGTATACTTTATCTAGATTATATATGGTCGAAGAGTTCCACATTATTTGCTTGACAACTAGCTCTTTATAGAGGGTCCCGTCAGATATCCTCATGTTAAACGCCAAATCCAATAAAATATCATTTACTTTTTCCCGGCAAAGCTTCAGTAGTAACATCATAGCCCCTGTCATCACAAAAATTCACAGTCCCCATTGACTTTTTTGAATTAATAGTATTAATTGGCGTACCATTTTTAATTTCTTCATTGACTACTTGTATAAGCAATCTGGCCCAAATCGAGAAACTGCAAGAAGCCATACCTGTTTTTACCGTTTTTTTTTTCACAGAATTGTTTTAATATTCAAATTGTTTCAATATTTAAAAATTGCCCGCGTTCTTCGCGCTTGTGCAATTTTCGTTGCAACAAACACTTCATCGCAGCTTCAACATCGCCTGTTGAATAGCTGCGATGTTTTCATGGGGTTCAAACCGTTTTTGCACTTCCACCTTTTTTTACACGTCGATTCACTTTGCTCAAGATTGTTTATCCTCGTTCGAATCGCCCTATTCGACGGAACAGGGTGATTGCGCGGTACGTTGAAATGACGTCTAAAATCGCGCCGCGTTTGCACCAAACTTTCGTCACTGAGATAGTACGCTTTACCTGCATAGCCACGCTGTTCACCCGTTCAACGATCTATGATAAACTAAATGGTAGGCCACGCTGATAATGTTGAGTCGGTTATCTTCCTCCCCACCACCTCCCTACGAGCTCTAAGCCCCACAGAAATATTTCCATTTGACTGGCGAACCCTGTATACTTACACACAATCATGTGTGCATCTGTGGTGCGGGAGCGATAATGCCAAATTTGCCTACTTTTTTTTACTCTCTCCGAAATAAGCTACACCTTATGAAGCCTACCGTCCGATGTGAGTAGTTTCGCTAGGCAACAGCCTTAATGTATATTGTTGCTCGATTTCCTGGAAACTGAAAAGAGCTTTTGATGTCATACTTGTGGAGCTTTGTGCTTTCAAAGCTTTATTTTTATACTCTCCAAATCCGGAAGATCGGTCATCTTATATAGAAATGCTAGAGACAATTTTTATCCCACAGAAATGATACAATCCTTCAAAAACATACAAACTTAAAAGAGAAAATCATAAAATATTTTCAAGAAATTGCGTAACTATATTTTATTTTTTTAAAGAATTCTGTGTGGAGAAGATAGGACTCATTTGACCTTGATCTCTGATTGGTTCAAATCGCGTGCAAGTTTACACAGACGAAATTTAGTTGTCCATCTCAACTTTTTCTATTTATATCTCTCTCTGAAACCGTACTGTCAAGTTATTTGATAATGCATACTACATACAATTTTTAATTATATTAGGATATAATAATATATTTAAAAACTACTATAATGAAAATTATTGATCATAAAGTAAGTTTTTAAATACCATTTTAATGAAACTCTCATGCATACGTTTACAACTGTCATCTGTCACTTGAATTTCGTTTGTCATTTTTTAATTTAATTTTTTTAAACATTTTGATTTTCTATTCTTCATTTAGCGATTTTATAATATTTATAAATAAGGTAATTACCAATATTTTATTCAAATGCACTTACATGACTATTATTATTTGAAATCATTATATTTGAATTTAGCACCAAATTTTGTAAATAGATTGAAAGTTCTTCACAGTATAAATCAGTCTTTTAGTTACAGAATTCTTTAAAAAAACGAACTATAGGCTATTGTATCTTAAAATATTTGATTAAATTTAATTTTTGTTGTTATCGATATATTAATTAATATACAAATATAGTAGCGGTCGTTGAAAGTGCAACACCAAAAAGTAACAGAAATAATTGTATGAAATTTAGCCCAAAGGTAATTTATATTATATTTTATTAGTAGTGCGAATGATTAAAATTTGGAACCGGTGAGTGCAACTGTTCAAGAAATACACAGCACAGGCTCAAACATAAACTAATCTATCAATAGAGGATTATTCTCGAAGAAATCGATAGTGGCGCCAACGACTAAAAGTATAACTACGCGGACAAGCTAATCTGAATTTGTATCATCTGCTTAGTTGGCGCAACATATAAATTTCTATTACTATTATTGTTCATTATAGTTAAAATGGGTATAGGATGTGCGTACGATCTATACAAAAGTAATTCAAGATATAAGTATCAAAATGAAAATGAAAATTTTAAAAAGTGTCAGCGATGGATGCAAGCTTGTGGAACTTTCGTCAACATCGTGTTCGTGTTAACATTATGTTTTACTACATTATTATGATATAATAGTATAAATAATTAATGTGTGTTTGTCTGCGATTGACGTCACTAGAATAATCCTCCATTGTTGCTATCAAATAATTTTAATTCAGTTGCAATTTGGTTCTGATCAAGTCAATACCTCGTCAATTAGATTAAGAGTATTGGTGCAGAGTAGGGATTGCAACAGGTATACCATCAGAACTATAGGCAGTAATTATTTAGTTGTGTAATTAGATTACTAATTAAATTACTTTTCTGAGGTATATTACTTTTACAAAATAAGTAATGGTACTGTTAATTAAATTACCTACTTGTCCTTCAAAAGTAATTGAAAATATGCTCTAAAAGTACTAAATTACAAAATATTAATACTTTATCCGGTTACAGTATCTTTATGAAAAAAATAATCACAAAGCACAAAGGCGTCACATACGTGTCTTATGTCCTCCATTCTGGATGTTTAAAATATGTTATTTTCTTCCATTCAAATGACGTCTATGTAATACTTTTTCGACAGTCAAATAATGTCCTTTTTAATAAAATTATGACCAATATACGACTTAATTTTTATCAATATCGGATTCCTGTATGTCATAACCAAGATGAATTTTGAGACAAATATAGGACTCCTATATATTGTAAGCGGGAGATTTAAAACTGGACAACATAAAGACGACTTAAAGACTACCGCATAAGACGTCTAGAATTCGACCAATACTGGTCTCCTTATGACGTCTATAACACAGTAGCAAGATGTAATACGTTCGATGTGTTGTATGGGTATAGTGCAGAGATAGGTAAATATGGAATAAGGTTATGGAGTGGCATGTATCTGAAAACCCCAGTTCCATGCTTCCATGGCACTCCATATTCCATATTCGCTTATCTCTGCATTGTAGAATCAATGCAGCTGCACTCTGCACTTAGTGTGCGTTCTTGCAGAGCAAGCCGACGAAGAAGATGCTCTCCGAACCTCTCTGTATCTACCAGGATGTATAATACAAATACGGTAAGTGCACTATCATACAACCGGGCCTTGAAAAGCGGATCAACTTTTTCCACGTATTGCGGGTTGCATATACATATTACCGAACTAGTAGCGTCAGCAAATAAATTGCTTGGTTTCATAATTCGCAACAGTAGACAGTTTAATAGCTTGCACTGTGTTAATATTTTGTACTTGGCCTACATTAGATCCAAGTTAGAATACGGCATTTTAATTTGGTACTCCCCAATACTTACTTACATAAACATGCTTGAAAATGTGCAGCGACGATTTCTCAAATTCTTATGGTTTAAGGAATGTCGTACTTATCCCGAAAGAGGTATTGATCAACATATTCTACTAACTCATTTTAATATTGAGTCCATAAGTAGCAGACATGATCACATCGCACTTAACACTTTAAATAATTTGTGAAAAAATAATATTGATGCTCCTCTGTTATTGAATAAAATTTATTTTTACATCCCAAGAGTTACTTCACGCTCACGTAAAACGTTTTATTTACCACCTTTCAAAACTGTAGCGTTAAGTAAATCTCCTATTTTTGTTATGTGTACACTTTATAATGAAAATTGTGACTTATTTAGTATTTTTTAATAAGTATGTTGCATTATTCTATTTTAGCGTATAAATCTATTGTTTTTTGTATTCATTTACTTGTTTAGGGTGCAAACCTGTTAAGTAATAAAGATTATTACTATTATTATTATTATTATTATATGTCAACTAGATGTGCTTAGAGTACCTAAATAGACTAAGCGTACGGACAAGGCACTGGTCATGTTCTATTGGTTAGTCCAAATTGTGTTGTACTTGTTTTTCAGCTTATACTTAACTCTCCGAATTTAATTTTTGTCAATATTTTGTTACATATTGTTTTCTAATGTTGCTCTTTGGTTATTATTTAATAAAATATTTAAGTGATTGACGTTGTCAAAAATGACAGTATAATATTTTACCGGCCGCACTGAATAATTGCGCTCTGATAATCATAATTAATTATTTAGAACTATGTAGATATATTTTCTATCAATAATTTAAAGTTTAAACCGTCTTAGGAAGAAACAATTCATTTTTAATGGCATCTTGACAGTGCTGTATATTTTATACATCAGAAATACAGTTACAACTGAAACAAAAGCTAAACCATTTTGGACTATTTGCCCGTACTCTTATCTTAAGTCTATTTAGGTACTGTAGATGTGCTAAATAAATGCATCACCTACTAATGAGTTTTACTGACAGTTTGTAAAATGTCATACTTTCTAAATAAAATACAATACAATATGATACATAAAAAGTACATATATAAATCGATCGTAAATTACATTATAAGTACACTATACTAGAGTCAGAAAATCACACTGATATTTCATGATTCCAAAAACTTTACGAATAACAAACTTTAGGTACATAGATACGAAAGAAGTGACAGCACCCAGTTATACTCTGTACTGTGGATAGACAGATTGTGTATATCTATAACGTTGGATCACGATCACAGTATGTGAGGCTGCCACACTCGACACATCTTTTAACACCTACGCTATGCTCACACGGCGATGTTATTTTAGAAAACATTTTAATATAAAAACTGCGGGCGCTGATATAGCATACAGTTGCTGTTGCTGCATACATTTTAATAAAATGAATTCAGTTTTCTGTATTCAGTTTTCTGGTAATAAAAACAAAACGATACTATGACGCCATACAGTATAGAACGCGGTGGTAGAAAAGCGTAGACGAGGAACATACACTTTTATGAAATGAAACTGAATTTTCTGATATTAAAGATACCTAGTTTCTTTAGTAACAGAAAAAATACAAAATTGTGAATCCTGCTATAATGTAAACAAAAATCTGCTGTGTCCACCACAGTACTTACCCGACTATAAATTTTAATAACAACTTATTTCGTAACGCCTTTATTTTTATGCTTTATTCAGCAAAATTTAAATAAATTTATATTTTTTCCCAAACTATTTAAGTTGATACCAACTTGATTGAATATCGCATAAATGTCATTTTTTACATTTTTACTAAACTCATCTCGCCGAGAGCTTACGATTGACACCAAACTCGGTACCTATAATTCGAATAATGTATTTAAAAAAATTGACGATCGGTTAAATGTTATTTTTATCTTTCTATTAGAATTATTTTCCCGAGAGCTTTAATTTGATACTACACACGATAGTATTTTAATAAAAGTAAAATAAGTTACGTTTATAAAGTTGGCATCACTGGTTGAATAAAAAAATTTAATAATTTTTTTAGAAACAATTGACAATCGCATAAATGTCATTTTTTACAGTTTTACTAAATTTATCTCCCCAAGCGCTTTAAATTGACACAAAACTCAGTATAATTTGAATAATTTATTATAATAAAAAACAATTGACGATCGTTTAATGTGATTTTTGTTTTTCTACTAGAATTCCTTTCCCGAGAGCTTTAATTTGATACCACACACGATAGTATTTTGATAAAAATTTAAAAAGTTATGTTTATAAAGTTGGTACCACTGGTTGAATAAAGCTCATTAACGAACTTGAAGTCAGATTTTGGCTCAAGATCTTAAATATAAAATTTCAGTCCAAAATTCCAACGCGTTTTTAAGTTATGCAACATCCAGACAGACCGACAGACTAACAGACCGACAGACTAACAGACCGACTTTTTTTAAAATTGTTTTTTGGGTTCAGTAGGGTCTAAAAGGTGAAGATTCACGAAAATCTCGAACTGTCAAAAAATCACTATTACAATACTTCCTTCTATTCTAGTATTACATAGGTCGGGGAAGTAAAAATGCTAACCTTTAGTGTACTCTGACGATGGCGCATCATAGGTGTCCCAGAAAGTCTTTAAATTGCTTATGGTTTATGGTACTTAGTACGGTAATCATTCGTACTGTAGTATTTGTACTGAATTTTATTTTCTCTCTTTCGGAACTTAAAATGACTTCTTACCAGTTCTAATTTTGATGCTTGTAAGAGCTTCGTTACCTAGGATTTTTGGTGAAATTTTGTTATCAGCGACTGGTAACAATGCATTAAATAAACAAAATATCTAGGCAACGGGTATCGAACAATATAAAAAACTATAGGATGTACTTTTGACATTTATTTTATTAATTTAAATCAAAAGAAACTTAAAATAAATTTTTATGTTTCATATACAGATAAACAGAGAGATAAACTTAATAATATTAATCGTATCATCAACTGTTATTACCTTATAACATGCAACATTTTTTGATAATTATAAACAACATAATACGTCAGTTACTTATAATTCATTAGTTACGGACTTAATACGTTAGATACAACCATAATAACATCAAAACCTATGCAAACTGTCAACTAATTAACAGATAAAATTGTTGATTTGTTTTAACATCGCTGTCGTTGATGCTACGATTAAGCTTTGAATATATGCGATTTAAGCCCCCTTGGCTGTTCAAAGAGACTCGGTTTCACCTCGTCGCTTAGCAACATCCTCGGTATTATAAATCGCATAATATTCTTGTTATATTAATAGCTATAATATAGTACTAATCTTGTTTTATAATACAGCCGATCTCAAAATTAACATACTTTTTGATCAAATTAATCCAAGCTTCATTCTTTTGCAAATCATCTTGGACCATTCGTTTGAGTTTGATATTGTTACAAAAATTAAATCATCTTTTAACATAATATTATTAAATTCATTGAAATGTAATTATTAGCTTAGCTTATTTTTATTGAAAGATAGTCTTTGTCGGGTCCTTCATTAATAAATTTTTCTATCTGACATTAACCTATGTTATTAATATAAAACAAATTCAAATAATACACAAAGCCCCTTAGGCAATAAACAAAATTCATCAATTGTCGAGCACAAATTACTATCACCAAACTAATTATTCTACCAAAAAATTTCCAAAATGCAAACTGTCAAATAAATAAATAATTAAAATTAAATCAAAAACTGCCTCTTCAGAGAAAATAGTATAAAACATTCGTTAAGGAAAGCTTCTCTAGCACTCGTTCGTTCGGTCACTCTCGCGCCTAAGCGCTCGTGTGTAAATTTCGAACTCTTGCTAGAAAAAGTCGCCTTTCCTAACTTATGTTTTAATATACTATTCTGTAGTATAATTTAAATATTATGAAAACTGTAAACTTTTTTAATTAGTGAATGTTAGCAAATGTACGCTTTTGCGAACGAAGCTTTTAGTTATGTATTAAAAGTTCGTACGCAGAAGCACACATATAAATGCAAACTAATTAACCGGTAGACCGCGCTGTCAAATGGGAGAAACCCACAGAATGATACTCAACTCTGGACTTGGTACCAACTCTTTCAAGTTACTTAAACTTTGTTTTATTTTGTGTAATTCTATCTTCAAATGAACAGTAAGTATTTACAACCGTTTTAGTCCAATCAATTTTTATAAGTTATATTTTTATTAGTTATCTCCTCGTTTATAATACCCCTAAAGATAGAAATGTACATTTAACGATGAGGTACGAAAAGAAATTAAATATATAAAGAAAACAGAAAAAAAACAGTAAAGTTTTATTTAACTTATCGTGTGTGTTGTCAGAACATTTTCCATTTAATTTTTTAAATTTTTGCATTAAAAATGCTTTAAAATAACTTTCAGAAGAATACGTTTTCAAAATATTGGATCTGCGCGAACCTGATAACCTTAGAAAAACACTTTTTTGTACTCATCACCTAGGAAATGACATATTAAACACGCAATTGACAATCGGAAATGTCAATTTCCCAGTGCAGTCAATCAGGAAAAATGCAGAAAACACTGGCTTTTCTAGACATTTCAAAGTAAAATCATCTTAAAAATAATAAAATTTAGTTTACAAAGTGTTACTTCCGGAAATTCAAATTAGTGAAGATCACCGAAAACCGCCAATATTTAAAAATAAAACTTGTGTGCAGCGCGCCATCTGTCGGTAGTAGTGAGTACAAAAATCCGATGTGGCCAACACATGACCTCTCGCCATATTCTACTATTTTACTGAGTGTGTATGAAGGTACCTACTTACTCACAAATATACCATTGTAGAAGGGAATTACGGAATTGTAGTTTTTATAATATTATTAAAGTTTATTATGAGCTTATAGATAATAAATAACATTTCATATTTTCCATTTCAATTTGTCAAAAGTCAAAAATTGATATGACATTAACACTCAAATATTTTATTTTTTGTTTTCATAGGTAGGCAGATAAATCCAAATTGTAACAAATTTGTAGAATTTTTAACTTCTTGTAATTGGAAAATGGTGCTAGATAAAAACAACGTTTTGAATACATATTGTAGACAGTAACATTTAGTATACAATGTTATTAAAAAAATTCCTATTAATTCATAAATTTTGAGGACATTCCAGAAAAACTCTTCAGATCTTCAAGAAACTACCACTTCCGGTAGCACGGTCAACACCAAAATCTAATCAGATCTAATCTAGGGTGTCAGAATATTACATACAAAATTTCAAATTTTTTTATTCAGTGGTATTTGAGTTATCGTACCTCCAACATCCATCCTGACACACACACACACTGACACACACACACTGACACACACACTGACACACACACACACACACACAGACATCATCGCGAAATTATCAAAATCGTGTTCTAGGGACCTCAAAACGTGCTTATCCATTGAAAACTCACTATCGAAATTTTAGCATGATTACAATACCTCTCTTACAGATATGAGTGGCGAGAGGTAAAAAGCATCGTAACCTCAAATTTAATGACAAGACTACAACTACAACTTGAATGTATTTGATTATAGTTTTATTCGTTACAAAAAACATTGTACAAACCTCTTGCGGGAAGACCCATCTCAGCATTCGCGTAAATGAAACCCTCGATCCGCTCGTGTTTCAAAAAAACCGCTCATGTGGGATGAAAATCTTCCCGCATTTGGTTCGTAAATAACTATTGTGTATTTTAATTTTGTTTATTAAATACAAAAATAACAAATTTTAATATTAAGGGGCTTTGATCACAGTAAAAAAAGTATTTAATCTATTACTCCTATAAATCTAAAAAAAAATACCGTATAAAGACAATGGCAGTAAAAATTTAGCTACGTTGTCGAATTTTTCAAATTGTTATTATTATTATTTATAAACAATTAAATAATAATAATTCTGAGAAAAACTCTTCGTAACTATGATTGAATTGTAAAAAATGTTTTCATCACATTATAAAAATTTTCAAATAGTAATCGAGTAATTTGTTAAATAAATTTAAAAATTGCATGCGCGCTAGACAATCTAATTGAGTATTTTCTTAACAAGAATGGAGCAAAACATAGCAATTAGATAAATAGAGACTCATAAAACATAGGCTGTCAGCGCGGATACCTGAAATAACAGAGATTTGTGATCTAGCAGCGCTGAGCGATAAAACTCCCTTAACAGAGAACTGCGCTTTTAATTTTATAAAATATAAGTACCTACAGTTTATATTTTAAAACTATACCACATTTACACATTTTCCTGCACACAAACAACCAATGGAACATGTTATTTGATTTTGTATGCACATACCTACATTACGTGTGCATTTATTTTTACACTTAAAATATAAAATTTAAATATTATAGGACGGTTTAATGTAGGATCAATTTTATAGATTTCTATCTGATTCCTCGAAGTATAATTAAAAGCATCTTCTGTTTGTGGCAACTAGCACGTATCTTAAATTGATTGGTTTATAATTAAAGCAAATATTTTATATTGTTTTTTAAACATAGTACCTAATATCTTGGTTGCATTCAGAAAAGAGATGTGCTCTCAAATAGATAATCCAAATTTTCTATGAAATTAGGACGACTGTACAATTTTTTTTTAAAATAATCTAGCATTTTCTTTAAAAGTTTCTTTACTGAGCATGGGAAAAGTGGATAGTGGCTTTAGTATCTGACAATTTTATACAGCAGTTTTGTAAGCATATTTTTTCCTTTTCTAAATAAAAAAACTTACGGTATCACAATATAATTCCATTTGATGTTTATGTAATACAGGAAAATGATTAAATATATAATACAATTTTAAAATAAAAACTGAACATTTTATACAAATTATACACTTTCATTTTTATTAAAACTAAGTTTTATTTATGTCTATTTTATGAACAAAATAAAAGAAAACAAGAGTGTTTTTTTTACTGTTATCAAACAAAGTCTAAGCGAACGCGTATTACTACGCACACAACTTTTGACTTCTTAAAACTCGAAAGTGTTAATAAAGTTTATGAAAACAATTTTAAATAGAAAAACTATTTTAAACCTTTAGTGCAACTTTATCGCAATATTATTGGGTCTATCTCTTGATTATAGACGAAAGTTTGTCGCTGACCGAAAATTGTACTGCAAAATGTAAAATGTGTGGGTTGTCTTCTTAGTTTCATTTTTTTAAAATTCTTTATATACATATTTTTACTACCTACTTTAAAGATTTAGATATAACAAGATTTCAACAATATTTGCTTCAAAGATATTTTAAATTATATAGAAAAATTATCAATCTTTCAAGATCCGTGTTAAAAAAGATAAATTTTGAGAAAAAAACGTTTTTAAATTGTTCCTATTTTACATTGAGTCTTATGGGAAATATTAAAGGCTAATATGCCGTAAAAATATTATGCCGTACCGAATTAATGATTGCACAAAATTAAAAAGTATGTAGCAATACAGCTCATTTCAGCATGCCAAGCGGAAATTATTCAACGCAACTTTTAAGGGTTGCCAACTGGTACACGCCAACACACCCATAGTTTAAATAACATTGATGGTTGATTCGAATACATCCAATTGTAATGCAAGTTTTTTTAGCAACAATTTCGTATACACTCGTAACACGAAACTGTTCTAAACAAATGTTTTTTTGATCGTACAAACAGGGCCGCCGCGTGGGTATTAGCCGCCCGTGTGCAATATTTCATAAATCCGCCCCTACAATTCAATGAGCCGGCCAAGATTTCCATTTAGAGGTTCTTTGCTTTTTTTCTGTTTTGAGCTTTAATCAGTGACGGATTTAGAAAGGAGGGGGCAAAATCCTAATAAAAATAGTACTTGGGTAGGTAGCGTTTTTTAAAGAAAGAGAAGAAATAGCGCCGCAGGCGAAAAAAGTCAACGGCTGTTTCATTAAAAGTTAAGTTTTTCCATAGAGGGGAAATTACATTATATTTTACCCTCTTCCCTCTTTCACGAGTAGAAATTAATAAAAAAAAAATGAAATGAAAATTCGTAAATTTATTTATTTGTAATTTGTCAAGAAACGATTTTTTAAAATTTTAAAGATCAAATTATCACAAAGAGGAAAGGGCGGTAGTCCCATCGCCCCGCCACCCTTGGATCCGCCACTGGCAGTTTATTTTTTTTTCAGCAGTATACCTTTATTTTTATTGAAGTCGTAATGCTTCATAAAGAAAATTTGGTGACCAGGGGCGGACTGGAACTTAAATTTTTACCGAGCATTCGACCGATCACAATAATTAATATTGTACTGACTCTTGCAGTTGAACATAGCGCCGCAGGCGAATTTTTTTTATTCAAGGCCATATGTCAACTATTTTTGCGGAATCTTATTACAGAGATCGTTAGTATAGCGTTAGGTTGAATTTGTTATAGGGTCCTAGATAACTGAATACATCTCTAGTATCAACAGCTCTACAAGAAAGAACGTTTTCACCGTTAAAACGAATAAAATCATATCTTCGAAATACTATTAGTGAAAACCGCTTAAATTGTTTAGCTAGGTTAAATATTCACTGGGAAATAGAAGTAACACCAGAAGAAGTTATAGATGAAATGAAGAAACAGCCTTGGCGACTATTACTGTGAGCCAAGGAGCCAAAAGAATTTAATTTTTGTGAATACCTCTACTTTTGTTTTATATATACCTGTGATTTTATTTAAGGTTTAAGAATAATTTTTGAGTTACATGAATGATAATAATAATAAATCATTACCAATAAAGTATTAAGTAATTTTGTTGTTGTTAGCCCCCCCCCCTTGGAAAAATCCTGGCTGCGCCACTGTCCAACTTACTACTACACTTTAAACTTAAAATAGTCGTTAATTTTATATCATTTTACGCATAAGAAGTTCAATTACACGCAATGTATAGACATTTGGCAGGAAATTTAAAAGTTAAAACAATCCTACGAGTCTTTTCCACACTGTTCAAAAGTATTTCACTTTATTACGACCGGTGTTTAAGACGATCCTCTACCGCGCCAGAAAACAGCCAAGAACATGGAATTCGCGCGCCATTCCACAGCGTTTATTGTTTTGTTAAATATAATAATCTAAAGATATTGTTGAAGATAAAAGTACAATCTACAAAATGGTCGATGCAGAATTTTAAAATTATGCTTTAAAATCGAAATATGATAATTTGAATTTTGACAATTTTTGTTATTTTTGAACACAAATATCTTCTATTTTTTAAAACGAATTTTTAAAATTAGATCGGTTATTTCGCAGAACCAAGCTTTATTGACAACATATTAAAATTTGAAGTTAATTTCCTTATAAATAATAGCTGTACAGTTTAAAAAAACAATAAACGCTATAGAATAGTTTGCGGAATTAATGTTTTTGACTGTTTATTGCCATGGGTAGAGGATCACTTTAAATACATCAAAATGTATACACAAAATTATTAATTTTATCTTTTATCTTATAAAAATTGATACATGCAGTACGACAATTCGCGGTGAACTGAACATGCAATGTTGCAATTTGCAAATGTCGGTTCCTGGTCCTGGTTCAGTCAGCGCAAATAATACAATTAACTAAGTTTGGTAGCGTTTAAAGTGATTTGCGACGATAACGTCATTAACTTGGGATAGTTAACTATTACAAGAAATTTTGTTTGATTTGATGTAGTTAGATTTGACAGAAACAGTGTTGTAACCTGCAAAGTAAGTCCCAATCACAATGATCATAAGCATAAGAACTACATAACGTAAAACGTAAAAAAATTACGTATGTTCACAATGATCATAAACATAAGCGGACATAAAGTGAATGAAATAAGTGATTTTTGGATGTGAAGTTGGTAGTAAGTAGGATTAATATTATTTTCTTGTTGGCTGTAGGTATTGTATTAGTTTATTGTGTTTAATATTAATAATTTAAATTAATTCAATATTAATCATTTTCAATACTTCTTGTTATACACATCTGTCATATTTACGCTGCCATGTCGTGAATGCAGAAATGCAGATAATTGTTCACTTTTCTCGTCTCACGGCATCACTAGAAATCAGTTTTGTTTATGAGAAATAATATAGTTAAAATGTGAAATCAGTTTTCGTTAGTGTAAAACCATATTTGAAAAGTGTGAAATCATATTGTAAAACGTATAAATTTACCCCTGGTAGAACCAATCCCGTAAGATACGCAAGTAAATTTCGGCGATGTTCGGTTGTTCAGCAGACCGTCGCTGTGTTGCTGGTGGAAAACAGATGAGCGAGGCCAGGTTGCCTAGCAACAGGCTGTCGAAAGAAACTGAGCCAACTTTAGAAGGGCGGAGGGATGTGTTTGATATTCTTTGTCTCGAGCGAACAGTTTAAGAGTGGAATATTATACTCGTAGAAATATTTTGTTTAACTATCAGTTCTCATACTTTATTTTAGATATTTTCTATTATGGATTCGAATTATGTCAGGTAGGTATACAAATGAATACATTGCAAGCTAACTGCACAAAAATTACTCCTGTGATGTACTACGATAACAACCGTGATTTAGTAACCGCTCACACGGTGTAACATACCGGAAGGGGCGTCTACTTGAAATCGGTTATACCAGGTGTAGATTTTGGCGAGGATTTTTGTGACCTAATAGGAAAAACAATGTTAAAATATAAATTTCGCTTTTAGAGTCAAACAGTGACTGTCGGACTCTTGGGGTGTGTACACACTCCAATGAAACAAGTTAGTTTTAATAAGTAAAATTTATTATGTAACTCATTTAACTATTTAATTTACCAACACCTGCTTGAAAATGACCTGGACAATGGTCGAAACGTCGCATATACTATAACTTGTTGTAAAATAAAGCCAGTCATCCAATTAAACCATATTTCCAACCTCAGTATCCAATTTCGGCTTAATAAACACTATAAAAGTAGTTTAAAGCATGTTTTATTTGAAATATAAGATTAGTAATCACATTTTTTGTTTTTACCTATAGCCTCATATTCTATAAGAGAGGTATTGTAATGGATCAAAATTTTCGCGTATGAGTTTTTAGTAGATAAGCACGTTTCAAGGTCTCTAGAATACGAATGTAATATTTTCACGATGATGTCTGTGTGTGTGTGTACGTATGAATTATGTGACGATTTTTTGTCCACGATAACTTAAAAAGTATCAAGCCTTTAATAACCAAATTTCATATTTAAGGTTTAAATAAGGATCTTAACACCGGATAAGATTTTGGTAGAAATCCGCAAACCGGAAGTAGTACTTTTTGGAACTTGATATAGTTTTTCTTAAATAAATTGGTACATTATTTATTTATGACAATTTTTGCAATTAAAAATAAAAGATAATATAATTATCTATGGGTACAGTTAATTTTAAATACAATTTGCTGATTCTGGTAATATTTAGCAATAAAATAAAGTGCAACTAAGTACCAATATCTTGTTGTCCATGATATGAAATTTGTTTTTACTCAAAATTTGAATTATAATGACAGTGACATTACAGTTGATATCTTTTGCTTGCATCTTGGTTTACATTATCGTTTACATATTACATGAACATGAAACTATTAAAATGTAAGTAAAATTATTTATTAGATTAGTAGAATAAGCAGAATTAGGCGAGAGGTCGTGTACTGGCCACAGCAGATTTTTTTTTCTGTTCTTCCCGTGGCATATTCATTATTTATAAAACTTGAAAAATTAGTATAAATATATCCGCCATATTGGTATGCTCTGGTAGCACACCCCCTTCCGTCTCAACGGCTTCAACCCCTCATCAATAAAATCAGAGTACGCTCCCTCTATAATTTTCTATACTCTAAGGATTTCATAAATGTGCTGTGCTTTTTATAAACCTTTTAGATTTTAAATTTATTTTTATATCACCTATGTGGCTGTATATTCTACGTTTAATGAACCATTCAACCAACATAAAATTCTGTTATCCTTTAGTCCTGTATAAAGTTCGTTAAAACTAGGGCAACATGGAAAATTATGTTACAAATTATTTTATCGAAGCAGCTGCTTGGATTTAAGCACAAGCATGTGATGACGTGCGAACTCGCGGTTTCGTGGTTCAAGTCTCTCGGCCGACAGTGTGTGTGCACTGTGCAGTCGTTCAATTGTAAAACAACTTGCAATTAAGGGTATGTTCCAAAATTAAACCATGTTTACCGTGGTATTAAGCCTCATTTCCACCGACTGTTTTAGTGCTTAATGCATAATGATTTGTGCGTAAGGCGTAATGCATAATGATTATTTATTAGATGGCCATTTCCACCTATTTTGTTTAAGGACTAATTCGACAGAGATGACAGAATTTTGTAATTAAATCATTACCGGCATTTATGTGATATTAAGGAACGGAAGAACTGTTAATTTCGTAAGTAAGGTATTCAGTTCCATAATTAAAAAGACAGAAATTGACAACTGAAACAAATAATAAATATGACACATGTCAATCATTATTCTTGTGCATTGCGCCTTATGTTTGGAGTTTGCAAAGTTTTGTTCTTACGCGTTGCTCTTAATACTTGTGCATTAAACATAGTTCTTAAGTATTAAAACAGTCGGTGGAAATGAGGCTTAAGGGTATGTTCCAAAATTAAAGCATGTTTACCGTGGTATTAGGTTACGGTAATTCTTTGGTAACTGAATGTGACGTTTCTCTCAGTAATGGCTGGTTTATGATGGATTTAATTTATAAATTTAGATTTACAAATTTAAATTTAAAATTTACGATTATCTTCTTGGTTTATAGTGAATTATAAATATTAAATTCGTTCAATCATCTTATATTTTGTCACGTGATTTGACATAAATTAGATGACAGATAATTTTGTTCTATCCTGTAATGAATTAATTGTTACATTTTTGTCTTTTTTATATTTATCTATATTTTCTTACATAATATGAATCTTATTATATCCATATTTCTGAAATTCATTTAACAAATCGACAATACAAGTCATTTTTAAGTGTCAACTGTCTCTTTTCGTCTCACTATGATCAATTTCTTTAAAATACTGTGATATGATTGGACGCATTTACAAATTTAGATTTAGAATATAAAATATGGCCATATTTTAAATGTAAATTATAAATCTAAATTCATCATGAACCAGCAAAGGCAGAGATGTAGGTATATTTTATATTTCTAAATCTAAATTTGTAAATCTAAATTCGTAAATTAAATCCATCATAAACCAGCCATAACTTGTGAAACGCTTCGGTAAAATTTTGACATTTAGGTTAGAGAGTATTTATTGAAATGGAAGCACAAAAGTCGCAAATACTTTCTCATCCTTAAATAAAACTTAATATAATATTACACAAATAATACATGTTTACATACAATTTCGCAAATTTTTCGAATAGATAAATCCGTTTGTATATAATAATTTCCAACAGAGAAAAATCAGCCATTCAACAGCAAAGTTACTTATAGATCTACCATCAAAACTTATTATAAAATCATTTAATTATTTCATTACATCTGATTCTAAAGAAAAAGTTATAAATTCTGTATAATCAAAACAACTCTGAACTATTTTATAAGTAAAAGTGATAAACTTTTACATTGATGATTTTCCCCTTCAACAATTCAACTGTCATTTGTTCACGCTTGCAACCAACCTTTGACCTTCGCTACTTGAAGCAAACCTCTGTTTTGTTCTTCATCTCCTGTGTCTACTACTCCTTTGTTTTCACCTTTAGATTTATCAAGTTATTTTTAACGTAAATTACAATCACTGAGACGCTAATAGTTCACAACACTCTTCCTTCCTTACCTTCTTGCAACAATTCCCTAGCACTTGTAAGAGTTTCGTTACCTGCGATTTTTGGTGAAACTTTGTTATCAGCGACTGTTAACAAAGCATTAAATAAACAAAATATCTAGGCAACGGACAACGCACAATTTGAAAAAACGGAATACACTTTTGACGTTCATTTTATTAATTTGAATCAAATGGAACTTACAAACTGAATTAATTTTTATATTTCACAGAAATAAACTTAATATTAATGATATTAATATAATACTAACCTTGTTTTTTACTACAGCCGATCTCAAAATTAACATACTTTTTGATCAAATTAATGCAAACATCATTCGTTTGCAAATCATCTTGGACCATTCGTTTGAGATTTTGATATTGTTACAAAAATGTACTCAATTTCATCTTTAAACATAATATTACAGAATTCAATTCTTCTGTCCACGCCGGAATAATCCATTATTAGCAGAACCTAAAAATATTGTTATAAAATTATAATTAAAATGTAATTATTAATTACTTTTATTGAAAGATTTCTATCGGGTGCTTAATTAATACATTTTTCTGACATTTTAATTTATTTTATTAATATGAAACAAATTCAAACCATATACACAAAGCACTTAGGCAACAAACAAAGCTCATCAATAATTGAAACGTGGACGTTCCATTGAGATTTTGCTATACAAAGGTTCTATGTATCATGATGCATATAATATCAAAGATGCAATATGCCATGATGAACACAGAGCTTACTACTCTGATTGAAAGATAGTGTGGTGCGTATGTAGTACCAATCCTATAACTTTACAAAGGGGATATGTGCCCATGATATTATTTGTGCTAGATATGCATGTATTAGGATTTCGGGATTTGAACTTCATTTAGGTTATAAGTATATCCCTAGGGTTTTAATATACTTTTCTCAACTATTTTCTAATAAAATACGGCCACAACATGGCTTGATTCGCAGTCCGTCCAACTACCCCGTAACTTCAACTTTTTCCTTTGATGCGCGCCAGTTTACCGACACTATGACGTCGCGTCGCGTACCACAAAAATGTTACCTACGCTACTGCGTACACACTGCACGCTCTCAATGTGTACGAGGCTTAAGAGATTTCAAAGACTAAGATTGATACAATAGTTTCAATTTGATTGTATCAATTTCACGACGTGCTAACTGTTTTAATATTTCTTTATGCATTTCCTGAGTGTATATTATTTGTTTTCTTTGAAAATAGTTGTTTAAGGGTTTTTTCCTGTTTCCAATGAATGATTGTCTGAGAATGTCACATTTACGTATACAGGATTCGCCAGTCAAATGGAAAGATTTGATGTGGGGCTTAGAGCTCGTAGGGAGGTGGTGGGGAGGAAGATGGCCGACTCAACATTATCAGCGTGGTCTACCATTTAGTTTACAATGGATTGTTGGACGGGTGAAATATTAAATTGACGCAGTTAAAGCGTCAATTTAATATTTCGGTCTCTGACACCGATGTTAACTTTTATGTAACAGAAATTCAACTGTGAAATGCTACACGCTCATTACGTCATGTAATAATATTAGCTGCGTTCAATGAAGCTAGCAAGCTACCGAATTTAGCTAGCAAACAGGATGACATCACGTCGTCATAATTTTTGGCTTGCTAGCACTTGCTAGCTAGCAGAGCTATAGTTGAATTTTTTTTGCAGAGGAGTCACGTCATCAAAACATCAGAAAATAAACAATAACTGTAGTAATGACTTAAGCTAGATTCAGAGCTACCCACTTATAAGTATAAGTGGCTAATTTAACCAATCAGCGCTCAACGTTCGCACTTATAATTGAAGTTGGAATTTTGTGGAAGCCCTGATTGGTTAATTTAGCACTTATACTTATAAGTGGGTAGGTCTGAATCTAGATTTAGTGATGTTAAATGAATAAAATAAATAGGTACTACTTTTTTGTATACTATAAGAATAGTGCATTTTCATTAAATTTACAATAATTTTAAAGCCGAACATAATGTTTTTAATGCATTTTTAATTTATTTCAAATAATTGTAGTTTGTTTTTTCTCCACACATTGGCATTACTGAAATAAGAATTGTGTTTAGTGTTGTACGTTTACATGACATTCATATTTTTTCTGTAACGCTATCGAGTTCTAACTGGAAATATATTAAATTTTACAATGATATTTAAATATTAATCGTCTAATAATTCAATTAAATTAATCGAAAAATAAGCATCGCATGTAAATTTAATAATGCAACATACATTCCATTTTTTAAATTTAAATTAGTATACTATGTACCTAAATCTAGTATTCCGTGACGTCGTTATCTGGTTCCGTGACGTCATTATCTAGTGACCAACATTGATGACGTGACTCCTCTAAAAAAAAAATTTTTACTGTAGCGCCGATTTTGGCGTTAGATATTTTTGCTAGTAGTTACGAACCTAGTGGAAAGCTCAAAATACTATCTGTTAACAATATTGTTGCACTTTGAACTTCTGCAGAAGAGGAATCTGACAACAATTCCCATAAAATAAATTTGTTTTCGTTATTCATCGCATATCGCACTTTCGTCGCTGTTCTGATCACATCTAAAATCTATCTACTAGAAATAGCTAATCGGTGGTCTGCAGCTAAACATTCAAACTTTCGCGCATTTTCTAACAGATTTCACTTATTTATAGTCGTTTAGTGATGTTTCGTTTTTGCTAGCGCTAGCTTGCTAGCTTCATTGAACGCAGCTAATAACACCTTGTATATCTGTATCTGACACATGTCACCGTCACCTTTATTTTATTTTAATCAAGTTTTCTATTTTACTTTATATTGATTTTATTGTTTAATTATATTATATTTTATGTATGGTTATATCATAATTTGAAAGTTATACACGAATTTCTGTGACATAAACGTCACGTTATAACCCAAGGATCACATTATAGCACAGTGCGCCATAAAAAACGTCAAATTATTGCAAAAAGTTACATTTTTAATTTTCCGTATATAAACTACTAATGATACTATAAATAAACATTTTCTGTAATTAGTTGTACAATTTTTTATTTAAATAACATCCATTTTACTTACATTTAACATAAATTATCTTGTAAATATTTAATCCAATAATGACAACTTTGACATTTAGATTTTTGTTTATTTTCGGAACAACAGTCCAAGAATTTAGTAATTTTTGGTTATTTGAACAAGTAAATTAAATTAATTAATTTGTTAGAAAATATTCAACCGTTCAAGTTGGGTATGTACCACGGGCGTAACTTGCTTTTATGGCACTTGACTTGTTTTTAGCCCTCGACTAACGTTCGAGATCAAAATCACGTCTCACGTCATAAAAGCTTCCTTGCACCCTTAATACATAAATAACTATTATCGTCAACTAACATTATAATACCATCATTGTTTTAAAGAAAATCGTGCATAATAATATACTTTACGGCACAATGCCGTAAAGTTGTCATAACAACGAAATGAACAAACGTCAAAACTTATTCATTTTTATTTATATTTACATAAATAGTACAATTTGTGTTAGGTACCAGATATTGTAATCCAGATAATGATGTACTTGTATTTGTAGAAAGAATAGAATCGCTTGTTGAAGAAATATTAATTCTTAATTAGCTCATTAGTAAACCTTAACGTTCGGGCAATCTTGTTCTTATTTTCTCGTGATTCTGCAACGTAACCCTCACCAACTGCATCAGTCTTGCAATCACCATGTCTTTTAATGGCCATTTGCACCGCCTCCACTCAAATTTTAAGTGTCACTTAAATGAAAAACATCGAATCGAATTAATGACAGCAATGTTATTTCTACGTTATTTCTACGTTTGACAATTTGATTTTGATTCGATATTTTTCATTTAAGAAAAACTTAATATTTAAGTGGAAGCGGTGCAACTGGCCATAAGAGTTCTAATATCCGCTAAAATTGTAGCGGATGATCTTTGAAAAGGGTGACCCATATACACGGCAGCATTGGGAATATACGTAGCGATGTGGCGAGGAATCTGTCCAAATTGGTCCAAATGTATTATCGCTCAGCGCTGCTAGATCACAAATCCCCGTTATTTCAGGTACCCGCGCTGACAGTCTATGTTTTATGACTTATGAGCACATGTTGTCTCTATTTATCTAATTGCTATGTTTCACTCCATTCTTGTTTAGAAAATACTCAATTTGATTGTCTAGCGCGCATGCAATTTTTAAATTTAAATAACAAATTACTCGACTACTATTTGAAAATTTTATATAATAATGTGATACAAACATTAAAATTTACAATGCAATCATAGTTACGAAGAGTTTTTCTCAGAATTAAAAATTCGACAACGTAGCTAGTTTTTTAATGCCTTTGTCTTTATAAGGTATTTTTTTAGATTTATAGGATTAATAGGTTGGGAATAATTTGTTAAATACTTTTTTACTGTTATAAAAGCCCCTTAATGTCCATTGGATTTACAAGTACATCTTCCAGAATTATAAAATAGAAAGAACTTCCTAATTTTCACATTTTTTTGTCTTAAACTCGTATAGTCTTTAATAATATGTAATCTTTTTATATCTCTTAATACCCTTTCGGGTGTCGAGATATTTATATAATTTACTGCGCCATCATTCAAAATCGTAAATGTCTTATTCCTGTGCGTCTTTGTATCTTTAATTCAAACGATTAGAACGAAGCTTTCTTCCTTGACATCATCAACACATAAATTATAAAACTCAACACGCCTACAAGCTCCAAATAAACCAAAAATTGCAACCACCTAAAATTAACGTTTTAAAAAAATGTATTAAATTGTGTTTTTTAATTTTTATCTTCATGAGTATAAGTACTTGTCATTTGGCGCATTTACGAAGAATGTTATCAATTGTTTCTTTGAAAATACTGCCGACTTCTCTAGGGAATAACCAATCGAGCAGTTATTGAGGAAGACAGCGAGTTTAGGAAAATTAGTAATATCAATATTGTACAGGGTGGGGCAGTGAACCGGGAGATTTTAAAATGAATATAAAAAATCTGACGTGGCCACCACAAGACCTCCCGCCATACCTACTTTATTCTTTTACTTATTACCTATGCAAATATATTAATATATAAATACTTACTATTACTACTGCTACTACCACAAATATATTTTACTTTTTATTTACACTTCAGAAGAAGATATAAACGATATTTTACTATTGTCACTCTGACTGTCATGTCATAATCATTTTTTTACGTAGTAACAAATGATACGATCATGGACTACAAGATACCGAAATACTAAATTATAAGTATTATACTTTAATTTTTCTTAAATGATATCAGATTCAGTAAAATTTATAAAATACCGATTGTAGGTAATAATTACATAATCTTTCATTTAAAATTTAAAAAATTGTCTTTAATTAATTATTTATTGAAATATTTTTAAAAAGTACTACTTCCGGTTTGTAGATTGAAACCAAAATTATATTGGGCTTTTAAGAATCGTATTGAAACCTTAAATACAAAATTTGGTATTTAAATGTTTGATATTTTTGGAGTTATCGTGTCGGAAAAAGTGTAACATACGAACGAACACACACACACACACACACACACACACACACACACACACACACACACACACACACACACACACACACACACACACACACACACACACACACATACACACATACACACATACACACATACACACATACACACATACACACATACACACATACACACATACACACATACACACATACACACATACACACATACACACATACACACATACACACATACACACATACACACATACACACATACACACATACACACATACACACATACACACATACACACATACACACATACACACATACACACATACACACATACACACATACACACATACACACATACACACATACACACATACACACATACACACATACACACATACACACATACACACATACACACATACACACATACACACATACACACATACACACATACACACATACACACATACACACATACACACATACACACATACACACATACACACATACACACATACACACATACACACATACACACATACACACATACACACATACACACATACACACATACACACATACACACATACACACATACACACATACACACATACACACATACACACATACACACATACACACATACACACATACACACATACACACATACACACATACACACATACACACATACACACATACACACATACACACATACACACATACACACATACACACATACACACATACACACATACACACATACACACATACACACATACACACATACACACATACACACATACACACATCATCTCAAAAATGTGTAATTCGTATTCTAGAGACCCTAAAACGTGCTTATCTGCCAAAAACTCATACTCGAAAATTTTGACCCGTCACAAACCTCTCTTATAGAATATGTTTCGAGAGGTAAAAACCAACAAGTTATTTTTTACAAATTTATTTATACCACCTTAAAGTATGTAAAAAAGCATTAAAGAAAAGTGTTTTTCATTATTTAAGTTTTATAAATTATATCTGCAAGATTTAAAACTTAACTTTAAAATTAGAGGAAATAGGTAAAAATGAATTTCTTAAAATTCATTTTTTATCTTACTGTAACATTTTAACCCGTACAGATAGAATTAGGTATGTAATTTTCAATAGAATTAGAATTCATATAAAAAATTTCTAAAATAATGATTATTTGAAATAGTTGGTATTTTGATATTTCATAAATGAATCCCTCAATTATTTAATAAACGGTAAAATATACTACTCAAGCAAAATATTCGACAAGAGGTAGCAAGAATACCTCAGCAAATGTTACGGGATGTCATGGTGGATTTTCAGAAACGCCTTGACTAATGCTTGCGTACAGAAGGGCATCATCTTGTAGATATAATTTATAAAACAATATATAATTATAAAAACTAAATAATGAAAAACATTTTTCTTTAATGCTTTTTTACGTATTTTAAGGTGGTATAAATAAATTTGTACAAAATAACTTTTTTATAGTCATTTTAAAATCGCCCGTTTCACTGCCCAGCCTGTATTATACAGGTAAAAGTGTTTTATTTATATTATTATACTTTTACTATAAACCGTGCGGCTGCTTTATGTATTTTATTTCAACAACGCAAAATTAAACAAAACATAAAAGAAAAAAGAAAAATTAATTTTCTGAAAACCTTGAAAGATTTGAAATGTCCAATAACTCACAGTTGCTTTCGTATTGATCGACAAAAGTTTGCTGAAGTTTTAGTCTTTTTCTTTAAAAAGTCTAAAAATATTGCAGATGTATTTTCAGAACTGCATTCAAATGTGCGCATTGAAAATGAAAATGCCTTTTTGAAGAAGGCAAAAGTCGTACGAGGATATATATGATTCACAGTGGATGATGGCAGATACATCAATTGTTCACTACATAAAACGTAGTGCACGTTCGTGCACTCGAAAAAATATTCAGGTATTTGTCATGCACTTGTGATATAACTATTGAATATTGTACACAAAATATTATTTGATTTTAGTTGAATAAATCAGTGATACCCAAACTGTTTTTTTATTAATATTGTGTTGCTGTTGACAATATGACTTTATTTTTTACATTCTAGACCCGCCTCTGGTAAATTCAGAAGTAATTTTTAGTTAAATATGTATGTATTATACCGTGAGTTTATTTTAACGTGAAACATGGGTATAATATCATATCCATGGTTACGAATTTGACAGCAATGTATAAGAGCGTTCTTTTTAAAATGAAACATAGGGCATACATTTGAATTTGTTAATTGGTGTCACACTGCTGCTACCTGGAAATACGATTTATTTTTTGAACAATTAAAAGTTTATGTTGAAAGCGTTCCTTGGAACTATTGCAACTGCCCAAATATCGTATATTGTTCAAGAATAATACAGTTAAATTGATTCCCTATGTTTCATTTTAAAAAGGACACTCCGAGGGACACTCTAATACATTGCTGTCAAATTCGTAACCATGGATATAAAAATTGTATGTTTCATGTTAAAATAAACTCACGGTATACAAAAATGTATGCTTAACATAACCTTATTTGTATCTATAACCTAAATATTATTAAAAACGTTAAATAATTGCATTAAAACAAAGCAATAAATAATATGAATCTGTCATACTTTCCGGTATGTCTGAGTTAAAATAGTTTTTCCGGATAAGGGTTAAATAAACTGTGTGGCTGAATAATTCCAGTTTTTTCATTTCCAAAAAAATCATGCAAATAACGCACCCTTAATTTCTTTTTCCGAAATACATAAAGCCTGTATGTATGTATTATAAGTGAATATTTTTGGTTGTCGTTTTGACAAACTTGTTTCAGATTTGATCGCAGAACTATTGAATTATTGAACATTTGAGTCGAAGTCGCCTTGTCATAATATTGATGACGGCAAAGTGAAAACAGAAAACGAGAAAACGGAAAGCTTTGGAATTATATAGCCGCGCTACAGGTGAACACAGCTGTCGGGAGCTTTATCGAGCTTTCAAACAGCTTTTATATAAATTAAACCGAGCACATATACAGGATTTTATTTTACCTGGTCGCGGAGAGGGCCTTTATATTGAACTACATTCGTAAAGTAGTTATATTTACATTATAAGTCCGGTAGGTTTTATTTTACAACGCGAGGTTCTATGTTGAAGCACAACGCAAAGAGGGGTGCTTTTAGGTGGTTCGAGCGGTTCAGACTATAGTCAAATCATGGTTTAAATGTAACTTTGTATTGTAACTTTTAAAAATTGCAATTACATGTTTCAAACATCCGTTAAGAAGAATTATGGCAACATATAATATATATTATGTAATATTTATCTATAAATAAAGTCAATTAAGAGTTGCTGATTTGACTGTCATACCGGTCATACCAACTTTGAAACATAAAATATATAAGCAAAACGATTCTATTATAAGGATAAATATAAAATAGCTTTTGTAAGTAATATATGATCTATTATAAAATTTTAAGAATAACATTCTACGTGTGACAACTGACAACATAGCATCAAATGTTAGCTGTCACCTGTCACTTTGCTGTACAAAGTGTCAAAATCTTTAAATAAGAACAAAATTTAACTGGACGGTTTACTCCAAACTATTATTAATATATTATTTAATAAGAAATAAAATACGAACGCGTTCACATTGAAACCTAATTTGTAAAAATTTTGGTATTTTAAATTTATCGTAGAGTACAACTGTGTGCAAGTTCTACATTTCATTCCGTTACTTTTAGTTAGTAGTTAGTTCGTAACATAAAATATTTATATCCGAGTTAACTAGGCGGTCAATTTTGATAATACTTCGCATACGTATTCATATATATCCTCACATTAAATTAAATAATATTTTAAACAAAGTTTATGGGTTTGAGTCAAGAATTTAATGCAATATATTCAGCAAAGTATCATTTTTACCTCTCGCCTAGAGAGGTATAGGGATCGTGAAAAAATTCGATGTCGAGATTTTTGTCAATAAGCACGTTTTAGCACCTTTAGAACCTATTTTGACTATTTTCACGATGATGTCTGTGTGTGTGTTTGTGTGTGTGTGTGTATGAAAGTCTGTATGTGTGCCTACTATGCTCTTTCGTTCTTATTCATTATCTCAAATTCTATTGAACATAAAATTTTAATATTTTGCATTATATATTTGTACATGTTAATGAAGAGCTGATTAGATTTTGGTAAAAATCTGCCAACCGGAAATGGTATTTTCTTGAAGCAGTTTAACATTTTTTGCAAAAAATATAGAAAATTCTGCGATAGTTACAATTTGTCATACGACATTTCAAAGAACAAATTATATCTTACAATATTTATTTAACATCTTGTCTATATCTCTTACCAATAAAGGAAAATTATTTTTCAAAGATATATAATTTTACCTACATACTACGATTTGTAAATCACAATATAGGAAAAAAATTAAAAACAAAAATGAATAGGTATGTCAATGTGACATATGAACAGACGTATACACAATTTCTGAAATGTTTGTGGCACCATTTTAAAAGAAATGTAAATATTATTAACTGAACATAATGTAGTAAGGTAATAATAAAGTTAAATTTTTATCTATAAAGAGCTAATTAAAGAACTAAAAACTATAAAATTATTTTCAAAAAGTTTGTAAATTTATCGCAAAATTATAATTTAACAAAGCCTAACTAAAACCAAATTCACATAAATTAGGTACAGTGTTAAGGCGGGAGGTCGTGTGCTGGCCACATCAGATTTTTCCTATTGGGCTTCCAAAATTAGTCTACGCTAACTGGTGGAAAAAAGTTGAACTAAATGTAAGGTACAGTATCCATTGCGTTGTTTGTAAAAATCAGTTTGTGCTGTGATTATTGTTAAGAATTTACAGATTTACACCTATATGTTAGCTTCTATTTTTAAATTAAGGACAACAGTTAATCAGTTTAAAGAGTGTACAAAGAAAGTATTGCATTTATCAAAGATATATATTGTATGATGGAAAAATCGCTAGATGTTTTAATTATAGGTTATTGATTGCAATTATGAAATTTTCTCCCAAAAAATCAATTAAAATAGGAAAATTTGCAGTGTGTATAACTGCAAATCTACTGCAAACAAAAATCGAACCATTCGGTTTCATTTAATTCCCCAAAAAATAGAAAAGCTAACGCTCGTGCTCCAACTGTCATACTAATTGTACAAAATAAGCAAGGTGAAAATATGATGTGCGACAAATTACTTGCATAGAAAAGAGCTTTAAAGATTTCGGATAAAATAACGTCTAACATGTTTGTGTGCTCGTTAATCAGTACAAAACAAATCCGACATGTACCTTTCGTTTGAATTTTGACGATACTATCAGCGCCATCTCTTGTTAATTTGGAAGCCCAATACCCACCATGTTAAAAATGTTATATTTAAATGTGAATATCTCTGGATGATAGAGACGGTCAAATCGATTGAAATTTGAAATGTATATGAGAAACTGTGTAAATAACTGCCTTTTTCATGTTTCATTAAAAGTTTATGGATTTGTTACAACGCTCGAATCACCTCAATAAAACCAAGCGATGTACAAATACCAAACGCACGCATTATGTATTTTGGTCAAAATCCACCAACCGGAAATGGTATTTTCTTGAAGCATTCTAATATTTATTGCAAATAAATACTGCGATCGTTTAGATACAAATTTTTAATCGACATTTGTAAGAACAAATTACATCGTACAATATTTATTTAACATCTTTTCTAGGGTGGTTTTGAAGTTAATGTCATAAATTTAAGGGTAAGTAGTATGACATGTGTAGATTAACGCACGCATTATGTATTTTCGCCAAAATCTACCAACCGGAAATGGTATTTTCTTGAAGCATTCTAATATTTTTTGCAAAAAATATAAGAAATATTACATCTTACAATTTTTATTTAAGCGGGTCGTCTACGTTTTTACCGAATTCCTAGAATACTCTCGATTTAACTTTTTTTTCATTCCACTCTTTTCCTCACTACAAGGGCTGCCTCAAACCAGCCCGAAACTCGTACTTTGCCGCATCCTAGCTATGCAATGTCATTTTGAAGTTGAAAAATACTGTAAAAGTGTTTTCGTTGCGAGCTGTCTGCTGTCAGATTATTGTTGACTTCAAAATAATGTTTTTATAAACATTTAATAGAGAAAGAATGGATCTATGTGCCTTTTTAACATTTTAAAAATTAATTTGTATAATGAGATATAATCGTGTAAAGTTTGCAAAAAATAGGAATTTTTTTTGAATTTTTCGGAATTTTTATATTCATGTACAATTTTTTAATCAAAATTTAAAAAGGCACATCTGTAGATCCATTCTTTATTAAATCCTTGTTGAAATAAATTTTTACCATTTTTGTACTGGTCACAAAACAGTCGCTACGTTAGTACATTTTATGCTGGATTTTAGGTGGTAGACGGGCCTCTTAACATCTTTTCTAGGATGATTTTGAAGTTAATGTCATAAATTTAAGGGTAAGTAGTAAGACATGCGTAGATTACGAAATAGATAAATTAATATAGTATATAAATAAATTCTAAAAAAGAAAATTTGATTTTTCTACAAATTTTTTGTACTTATTTTATCTTCTTTGTAGTCACGCCGGTATTGTACGTACCTGGAGATAAGTTAGTGTTTAAACACTGGTCGTAATAAAGTTAAATACTTTTGAACAGTGTGGAACAGGCTCATAGGATTGTTTCAAATTTCCTACCAAAATTTTTCCTAAATTACATATCCACACTTGTATTATCATCTTTTTTAAATAAAATGTATCTGTTTTATTTATTTCAGACTCTATTGAACAATAAATTGTCCGAAATTGTCCAAACTAGCGTTTTTGTAGGCTCATTTTTTTATTACAAAGTAACTTTAATTAAATTTTAATACCCTCTAAAAGCTAAAAAAATTCGTGTTTCTTTGCCGAACCAATATGTAGTAAATGGGAGCACACAATTTGGACAAATATAGTTTTGTCAAAGTGTAGTTTGACCAAAAATAATGAAGCCAAATTGTATTTTAGTCAAACTGTAATTTGTTCAACTGAAATTTTGTCAAACCATAAATATGCCAACCTGTAATTTAGCCAAACTGTATTCTAGACAAACTGTAATTTCACATTCCGTAATTTGACCAAACCACAACTTCGAAAAATATTATATTTTCAAATCGTTTTCAGGTAAACCCTACTTTAGTCAAAACACAACTATACCTATCTTCCCAACTGTATTTAAAGACATAGTTGCGTTTTGGCTAAATTACGGTTTACCTGAAAACGATTTGACAATATAATATTAGTTAAAGTTGCGGTTTGGTCAAATTACGGAATGTGAAATTACAGTTTGTCTAGAATGCAGTTTGTCTAGAATACAGTTTGACTAAAATACAGTTTGGCTTCATTATTTTTGGTCAAACTAAGCTTTCACAAAACTATATTTGACTAAATAAGCGGACGCTGTAGTAAATCATGGCATGTGTAGCAACTACCATAGACGCCAACGATATGTGATTGTTATGTTTACACGCTAGGAGGCTAGAAATTGTTTTGAAAAAGTTCACCTCTTGTGGTATTACTCCCTAATATTGTTACATTCTGTTAGGGTATACAATGTTTTAAATGTAAATTAGCATATTTCCTATGTGTACTTTACAAAGGAAAACACCTTGTAATTGTTATGGTTATTAATGGTAATTTATACCATATAATGGAGTGAATATCTCGCAATTTTTCACTTAATATAATGTAGCTGTATTCAGAATTCAGACAATCTTCCTAGAATTACATTATTTATTTTTCAATATTTCAAAACCCTTTTATAAGCCTACAGACATACATCTAATTTATATCAATTTGAAGTTGAAATTTAAAACTTTTTTGTTTTTATACTTACTTATAATGTACCTACATTGTTATACTTTTCAATACAAAGCAAATAATTATACAGGATGTTACTATACGGCAGAAAAAAAATTAAAATACCTATTACATGTTGTAAATTAAATAATATAATAATAATATTTGTAAAATGATGAAAGTAGATGGAAATCAGTTTAAGCTCCAGGAAGGGTTTCGTCCTGGCCTGGTGTTGATAATTTATTACACTTATGTTCTATAAATAAAATATACTACTTAAGTTATAGGTATTCCTGTATTTTGCGAATTTTTCAAAAATTCTTTTAGTTCCACGCTCAGCATGTCATGTTATGCATATGCACTTAAATCTTTTTCCTAAAGTATATAGAAACTCATTATATGTGAGACTGGCCCAAATTGAATAAAAAACGTGAAAAATATGTAATTTAATGATTAAAAGTTTCTATTTTTAAAGACGTGGACTTGACAATTTTTAAATAAATAGGCAACACACTTTACAAATATGTTTTTCTGGTTGCCGATTAAAACAGTATTTCCAAAACATGTCAAAAAAACAAATACATCAAAAAATGTTTACGTCGCTAACACAGATTATTTATTTATTGTTTTGTTTACTAATAAATTTTGAAAACTGTGACAAAACAAATAAATACAATACAGACGTTTTCGTTTTGTCGAAATTGTATTGTATACAGTACAACCATAATCCAATTTCAATATTTTATTAGGTTTGATATAATTTTTTATTAGTGGATATAGTAGCTGCCTGGATACATCATGATAACACAGATTTGAATCCAGTTGAGTACACATTTCTGTATAGCTGCACAAAAATCTTCCATGTGGTTTACTAACTAACAACCATGAGTGTGTTGATGGCTGCCAACCGCACATTGTGTCAGTTATATACCTACAAACGCACACAGTAGGTAAGGCTGCCACTTACCAAGTTGTTCCAAAGACGTGATAAATACGACTATGTATTATTACAATTTAATTGAGAATTATTTATAGATATGTGCATTAAAATTAATACTTTGTGCGTTAAAATAAAAAAAAATTAGCATTAAGGCGCTATACTTCTTGAGTGCAATATTGTTCCGACAATAATTAGAGATAAAAAAGAATTAAACACTAGAATTTCGTGAGGATCTCATGAATAAACTATAAAATTTTTGAGTTTAAAGACAAAATGAGTAGAACATAGATGTAAAAAGTGCGGAAAAACAATAAAACTATATTATATTAAAGCCAAACTAATTACATTAATTAAAGATTTTGAAGATTCCGCACTTTTCTTTAATTTACATACTAAAATTCAACATCACAAAAAATACTCGTTTTTCAATGCGTATTATTACCATGCAATAGGCTCTTAAATATATATATCTAAAGTAAAGAATTTAAAATTGAGCAATATTTTATTTATAGTGTGCTTTAAGAGTTTTTAGTAAAAACAGAGTATGTGGGGTAAAGAGTTTATTCATTTAGTTTAGTATAAATTTGTGTTTTTTTCCAAAAATTGGAGTATGTGGGATTTAAGAAGGAGGACAAAATTATTCCATTATAGTATTTTTTTATTTAAAGTAAAAATATTTATTTAAAGGCGATTTTTCGCGAAAGTAGTTAACTGTAGTTATATGTGGTTAACTATGGTTTGTCATTTTCGCGACGAAATTGATGACGTCACACACTAACGTGGTAAAGAAAAGTTAGCCAAACCACTTAACCATCCTCAGGAGGTAGGTAAAGGCGCGTTAATATTTCTATCTCTCTCTAGATTCTAAAGATAAATTTGTTTCTGCTTTCTGCACATTCGAAGATGAAAATAAAAATACTATTCTAAATATTTTGAAATCCATTTTTCATAAAAATCTGGTATTCTAAATGTTTGTCTCATAATTTTCATGCTGTTATTTTTTTACAAACTAGTTTATTATCAAATTAATTGCTGAGGTTAAGAACGTATTAACCTATTCATTTTATGAAAAATGAAATGAAAATTTTTTAATTTTTGCTTATATTCATGTTTCCAACAAAACTTTCTGTCAAACTTAACTACATCAAACCAAACAAATTTTCTTGCGAAAGTTAACTATTACAAGTTTATGACGTCATCGTCACAAACCTCTTTAAACGCTAACAAACTTAGTTTATTGTAGTATTTATCGCGAAAAATCGCCTTAATTTATATTTTTATAGCTATTAATATAACAAGAATATTATGCGATTTATAATACCGAGGATGTTGCTAAGCGACGAGATGAAACCGAGTCTCTTTGAACATCCAAGGAGGCTTAAATCGCATATATTCGCGTTATATTCAAAGCTTAATCGTATCATCAAAGACAGCGATGTTAAAACAAATCAACAATTTTATCTGTCAATCAGTTAACAGTTCCCATATTATGGAAGGTTTTTATGCCATTATGGTTGTATAACGTATTAAGTCCGTAACTAATGAATTATAAGTGTCTAACGTATTATAAGTAACTAACGTATTATGTTGTTTATAATTATTATCAATAAATGTTGCATATTAAAAGGTAATAATAGTTGATGATACGATAAATATTTTAATGCGCAAAAAATCGTTTTAAATTCTTTATTTTAAATATTTATTTATTTTTTGCTAAATATTTTTAAATTTAATGTACAAAGTATTAATTTTAATGCACATATCTATTTAAATAATTCCCAGTTAAATCATACCCAATATGTATGTATATGAAAACTAAAAATTGTCGTTCCAATCCAAACTATAAAATGTTTACGCAGTTTCAGTGTGGCAACCCGACAACTCACGGGTATTAATCTTGTTATTTTAACTACTGCTAAATTCATTCATGAATTTAGTAGTTTATTCTCTTCGTCATATCCTTTTACACCGTGTAATTTTTTTTGTTTCCTGAGTAAACTCAAACTTGTAATCATTAAATAAACTGTTTTTGTCTAAATGATGATTTCATGATGACAGAAAATTGTATTTATGCTCTGTAAATCTTAGTATGACTCAAGTTTATTTCTAAATGCTAAAATAATATGTAATGAGTTTTTTGTACAAAATTCTTTAGAAAATAAGACAGATCTTTTTAAGGCATTCTGTAGTTAAATTTTATTAGAAGTTAATTTGAGTAGTTATATAGTTTATTCCATGTAAGTTTGTGATTGCGCAACATTATATCGTTTACACAGGTATAATTTGTGAAATAACCTCAATTTTATTTAAAAATATTTACCTCTTTACTTGCAGAAATAAGAATTGTGGGTCCATTATTTGCTTTTTCGGCATCAAAAAATCGTATAACAGATAATGCCATGTTTTTGGCTCTTTTAGATAATTTCTTAGGCATCTTCACTATTGAAAAGTCGCCACAATGCCAATGTTAACGTAGTAGGTTGTAAGTTCTAAATTATTTCATGTACAAAGTTGCGACATACGTAAAGTTTTAAATAGGTTATAACCACTGAACTATATAAAATAACGGGAAGGACGATCTCCATAAGACATGTATATTAAAAGTGCTTCCACCATGGAGCCCCCCATTTTGGATATATTGGCAGCACTGCTAACCCCATAATTAGTGTCTTTTATTTTTTATGTTGCCTAAAGTTAGTGACTTCTGTAACGATACGTCACGTTGGGTCGTCGACAACCGTTTTTATTTTGTATTTTTGTCGTTCGGTTTGTTGGTGTTTTTCAGTGTTTTTGTTTTATCCTTTTTTGATTTACTATGTTCTATTTTAGTATATTTTATTTAAAATGTCCGCCATTATATCAGCAATACAGGCAACCGCTAAAATGAAAGACACTAGATTAAAATGAAAGACACTAGATATGGGGTTAGCAGTGCAGCCAATTTATCCGAAATGGAGGGCTCCATGCTGGAAGTACATCTCTGTGGTGATCGTCCTTCCCGTTATATTATATAGTTCAGTGGTTATAACTTATAACCAGGGTAACAAAAGAAACCTCTACATTTACGTTTGTCATACAAAATCATCCGCCTATTATTGCGCAATCACAAACTTACGTGGAATCAAATCGATAAATATAGTATGTATTTGTAATAATAATAATAAGAGAAAAAGTTATTTGCAACTTACGTTATAAAAAAATTAAAGAACTGCAGTAAAATTTTAAAAATAAATTTATCAAATAAAACGTTGAAATCTTGAATTCTATGATCGGATGATTTTTGTTTTTGCGTATAAAATATTGACAGGTGAGACGAGTGACACGTTGACACTAACGCCATATAAGTCATAAATAAGATATTAAATGTAGTAACTGAACGGAGGATTGCTTCAACATAAAAGCGTTTTCCTGTGAATGAATCTTTTGATTCAGGCGATACTAATTTCTGTATTTGAATATTTTAAATGGCCACATCAGATTTTTAATCGTATTATTTAGTCGCATGTGCGCGCATTTCCATTTCCAACAGAAAATCGCAAGCGCGCTTCAACTTTAAGTTAGTGCTTTTCATCACAAAACCAATAATTTCAAAAAAATTGATTTTACGCGAATCAAAATGTCACAGTCACAGCGACCCCTGTTTTCATGTTCAACTGTTTAACTGTTTGTTGATTGAGAAAATTAACAAATGAACGTATCGATCGTCGAATGTCGGAAACAAAATGACGCATTCCATCAATTGAGTTGTTACTAACTCGTGTTAGGAGGTGAACTTATTCATTTTATATTATTTAATTTTGTGATACTCGTTTTGGTTAACCGCAATTTCCTTTTTTATCTAGTTTACAGTTAGTTCGTTACATTTTACTTGGTATAGTTTTAGATTTTATGTTCGAATTTTAGATTAGTACATTTTTACCTCTCGCCTCATATTCTATAATGGGTCAAAATTTTCGAGTATGAGTTTTTGGTCTCTACAATACGAATTTACTATTTTCACGATGATGTCTGTGTGTGTGTATGTGTGTGCGTGTGTGTGTGGACGTATGGACTGACGATTTTTAATAAGTACCTATCTTAACACCGGATAAGATTTTGGTAGAAATCCGCAAACCGGAAGTAGTACTTTTTGAAGCTTGATAAAGTTTTCCTTAAATATATTTGTAAATTATTTTTTATTAATGGCAATTTTGTAATTAAAAATAAAAGAAAATATAATTATCTATGGGTACAGTTAATTATAAATACAATTTGCTGAATCTGGTAGTATTTAACAATAAAATAAAGTACAATTAATATTCTATTTTTTGAAATTCCAGTATCTTTCATGATATGAAATTTGTTTCTACATAAAATTTGAATGATTATGACAGTGACAGTACAGTTGACATCTTTTGCTTGCATCTTGGTTTACATTATCGTTTACATATTACGTGAACATGAAACTATTAAAATGTAAGTAAAACTATTTATCAGATTAGTAGAATAAGCTGAATTTGGCGAGAGGTCGTGTGCTGGCCGCAGCAGATTTTTTAATAATGCGATGTGGATAGCCGAGTATGCGTTATGCGACTCAGTATAGGTATAGTACAGGTTGGTGGAGGTGAAATGCGAACATAGGGAAATATAGGCCAAGCTATAGGGATTTAAAGCAGCGTTCTCGTGACAAAAATACTAGTAGCAAACGCGATTTTTGTCTATTTTTGCTTGTAACATTGAAACTAATGGAGCAATAGGAATGCCCCAATGAAATGATTTGTAGAGAATTAAAATATCTACAAAATGAGAGGTCGAACGTCTCAATCGGATAATTAGGTCCTGAAAATTTTAAGAAAAACCGGAAAATTAGGCGTTTTTTCGAAAATTCATAGCTCCCATTTTTTGAGCTGGAGCGCTAAAATTTTGAGAGAAAGTAGGAATTATAATGTTCTTTATATGTGCCAAATGTAGGTGGTGTCGGATTATTAGTTTTCTCGAAATCGCGATTCAAAGTTTACAGTGCGCTGGCAGGCCTGTATGCGTTACCGTAAGTCCGATAATAATTTTCAAAAAAGTTTTGAAAAGTTGACATCGTGCACTACAAAACGTATATTTCAGTTTTTCGATCAGATGCCTAGAAGCATGCTAAAATCACTCGTAAAGTTCGTGAAAAACGCCGCGCGCGCGCTCGCAGTCGAGTGGTGGGGAAGGAGCAGCGGCGTATCTATGGTAACAGGCGCGCTCGGCCGTTTTTCGCGAACTTTACGAGTGTTTTTAGCATGCTTCTAGGCATCTGATCGAAAAACTGAAATATACGTTTTGTAGTGCACGATGTCAACTTTTAAAAACTTTTTTGGAAATTATTATCGGACTTACGGTAACGCATACAGGCCTGCCGGAAAAAAGCGTACTGCAAACTTTGAATCGCGATTTCGCGAAAACTAATAATCCGACAGCAACTACATTTGGCACATATAAAGAACATTATAATCCCTACTTTCTCTCAAAATTTTAGCGCTCCAGCTCAAAAAATGACGAAGCTATGAATTTTCGAAAAAACGCCTAATTTTCCGGTTTTTCCTAAATTTTTCAGGACCTAATTATCCGATAGAGACGTTCGACCTCTCATTTTGTAGATATTTTAATTCTTTACAAATCATTTCATTGGGGCATTCCGATTTTTTTTGCAATAAATTGTTAATAATTAACAAATGGACCGGAAACTCGAGTGAAGAACACATACCTATACATCTGCTTATTATCTTTTATATCATCGCACACTCGGTTTGCTACTAGTCTTTATGTCAAGCAAAAATGCTATACAGCTTGGCCAGCTTGGCCTAATATATGACAATGGAGTTATCATGCTAGGCATCTTGATATACGTGGAATAAGTACTGTCAATGTCAAAGTAGCTGTCATATTATTGAAATTTTTATTTTCATTAAAATATTTTCTTTGTATAATAATGTATGTGTACGAGCAGAACGAGAAAGTTTACATGCACTTTTAGATTTTATTATTATTTCTGTTATTGATTACCTACTCTTTTTGCCAAACAAATTCACATTACTTCGTTTTGTGACACTACAACAAAATATATCAAGATACCTGGCATGAAAGTTCGATTGTCATGTATGTTCCCTATGTTCGCATTTCACCTGCACCAACCTGTATAGTGATTATAAATGATTGACCCGGATTGACCGTACCGCCTTGTTTTGATTCGATCTTTGCCGCCTAGATGTAATTACATACAGAACTAAAATCATCATCTAGGCTAAGCGCGCACTTGCAATTTTCTGTAGGAGGCCTATAGTCGCACAAGTAGTTTTAAAATTTAAAAAAAATTACAGTTCAATTTCAAAATTATTACTTTACAATAAACAATAGTCCTCTTTACTTAATTTATTTCTTTATTATTCAAAATGCCAATCTAGTAACAAAGGCGTAATACTTGTGAATCCCAGAAGCTTCATAATTTCAACGATACTGGCTATAGGTACCTATATGCTATTAAAAATTTCAAATCGATAAATGCAACTTATGCATTGCTGTTACATCAATTAGGTACCAAAACTTGCGCAAATTTTTATGATTTAATAATCCAATTTATAAGTATAAAAAACTTTTTTATTGTAAAATCGATAATGTAGTAAGTACGTATTAGTCAAAAGACGGCTATAGCATAGAGATTTAAAAAAAAAAAAAATTTTTAACCAAATGACTGTAAAAATACTCGCCGTTTTAGTAATTTTTATACCAGAAGGTGTTTTGTAAATTTTATTTTGTACCATTTAACAACCTTTAAGGTGTTTATCTACCCTAAAAATTTACAGCGTTACAGAGGTGTACGCCTCCCACGTTTACTTTAGTTATAATTGAAATATATGATGCTTTTACATATGAGTGTATTAACAAAGAATGTCTTAATGCCTCTAGTTTTTTATTTCTTGTTTTTGGCCTAGGAATTTGAAGTAAAAAATATTTAAAAATGACGTTTTTTGTCATTATTTGATACGATTTGATATTATTTTTTTCGGTCATTATAAATGAAAAGAAAAATTTAAAAAACGAACCCGTAAAAACAAAGTTTTTCACTATAAATCCTTTATATATGAGACTCGGTCGATATTTATTTAATTTTTTGTTTTTGAACCTGATAGGTGCAGTACATTTTGAGATAGCTAGCTGCCATTTTGTTTCAAGATGGAGGACTAACATTTTAATATATCTATGTTTCAAGACAGATACTTAGCTATTAGTTTACCAAATTTGAACGCAAAAGTTACAGTACATTTTGAGATATCTGGCCGCCATTTTGTATCAAGATGGCGGACTGACATTTTAATATATCTATATCATAAGCTAGATCCTTGGCTATTACTGTACCAAATTTGACCGCAATCGGTGCAGTACATTTTGAGATAGCTAGTCGCCATTTTGTTTCAAGATGGCGGAGAATCTGAAATTTGTGTTAGGTGACAAAAGTCTATTTGCAAAATGTCAGCTCGATAGGATCCCGGGAAGTGGGTCATTTTTGACGTAGACAAGACGGTGAAGTTAATATAAAGGATTTAAAAATCAAGAAGCATGCAGCTAAGCTTCCTTTTTCGAATAATTTTTATTTTACTTAATTTCTCTAAAAATACAGAAGTTATTATGGGAAGACTGAAGCTATGTTTACAGTATTTTTCAACTTCAAAATGACATCGCATAGCTAGGATGTGTCAAAGTACGAGTTTCGGGCTGGGTTCGGGCAGCCGTAGTAGTGGGGAAGAGAGTGAATTAGAAAAAATCTGCTGTGTCCACCACAGTACTTCCCCGACTACAAGTTTTAATAACTTATTTCGTAACGCCTTTAATTTTATGCTTTATTCAGCAAGATTTAAATAAAAAAAATTTTCCCAAAATATTTAAGTTGATACCAACTTGATGGAATATCGCATAAATGTCATTTTTTACAGTTTTACTAAATTCGTCTCCCCGAGAGCTTTAAATTGACACCAAACTCGGTATAATTTGAATAATGTAGGTATTAAAAAAAATTGACGATCAGTTAAATGTTATTTTTATCTTTCTACTAGAATTATTTTCCCGAGAGCTTTAATTTGATAGCACACACGATAGTATTTTAATAAAAATAAAATAAGTTATGTTTATAAAGTTGGTACCACTGGTTGAATAAAAAAATTAGAATAATTTTTTTATAAACAATTGACAATCGCATAAATGTCATTTTTTACAGTTTTTTACTAAATTTATCTCCCCAAGCGCTTTAAATTGACACAAAACTCGGTATAATTTGAATAATTTATAATAAAAAAAACAATTGACGATCGTTTAATGTTATTTTTGTTTTTCTACTAGAATTCTTGTCCCGAGAGCTTTAATTTGATACTACACACGATAGTATTTTAATAAAAATAAAAAAGTTATGTTTATAAAGTTGGTACCACTGGTTGAATAAAGATCATTAACGAACTTGAAGTCAGAATTTGGCTCAAGATCTTAAATATAAAATTTCAGTCCAAAATTCCAACGCGTTTTTAAGTTATGCAACATCCAGACAGACCCACATACCCACAGACCGACAGACCCACAGACCGACTTTTTTTAAAATTATGTTTTTTGGGTTCAGTAGGGTCTAAAACGTGAAGAGTCCCCAAAATCTCGAACTGTCAAAAAATCACGATTACAATACTTCCCTCTATTACATAGGTCGGGGAAGTAAAAAAAGTAATATCGAGAGTATTTTTGGATTTCTAAAAATAGGTAGACGAACCCCATAAGTACCTACGTCATTGTTTAAAACCAAAATCACAAAATGGCTTATTGGAACATGCTTTTTTGCGTTGAATTTTTTAGCAAGAAATGTGACTTAAAATGGTAGCAATTTTACAGTTTTAATATGATTGCTTGTCATATGTTCAGATCATGTTTGTTAATTACATTATTTAATTTGCTAATGTCTGCTAATCTAGTAAATGAATTTGAGAGAGGCTTGTTAGACCAATCTACTAATTGATAATATTCCCTAGTTGCTTCTAGCTATATTTTTATATTGAATTTTTAAATGATCAAATTATTTTATTCATTATTTTAAAAGCATAAAAATTCGTAAAAATTATAATAATAAATTATGACAAGTTTGAAATCAGGTATACTTTTAGTTGCTAAATATATATTTCACACCTATTTAGTTTCTTTATCTTATCTGAGTTTGAAGATAACATTTTTTATAAATACTAAATAGAGTAAAGTTAAATAATATGTTTCAAAATAAATATTTAGTTTTCGAGGAGACTTATTTTACGATTACACTAATTATTTAATATGGATTTATTCTTATCCTTAGATTAGTGATAATTACAATAATCAAAACGTAAAATATTAGTGCAAAGTCAAGTACATATTCCAGTTTAACTGTACAAACTAATTTCAATTTAGGTACTTAATAAAATAGCAATAAAATAGTTGAAGCCGACAAACGGGGTTGTTCCAAAAAATAATAGCGTTCATCAATTTTTAATTATGATATATTTTCGGAATTTTTTGTTTTCAGTTTATATTTGTAAATTGTAATTAATACTAATTTATTTTCCCAGCAATATCATCTATTTTTTTGTTATCTGTCATGTATTTAGCACTGTTAACGACTTTTATGAAATAGTGTGCATTATAGCTTTAATGGGGTCGTTTACTCCAGGAATTTTTTTTAGAATTTTTACCAAATATTGAAAATAAGAACATAATTTTACTATTAGTAAAATTAAAATTCTTTAAAATTCAATAATACGCAAGTATTTAAGCTTTGAAATAGGCGTTTTTTTGAACGCATTAACATAGCGGTTGCAGGTGTGACGTCAAACATTTCGCAAGGCCACGCCGTTTTGTTCAGCGTTAGACGGAGACTTCACCGAAATGTTTGTCGTCAGGAGTTTGAGGCGTTTTAAACTGAGCGACATACTTAGCACTTTTAAAAGGTGAAAAATATATTTTTACCTGAAAATTAATTTAAAATTTTAAAAAAAAATTGGTAATTAATTAATTCTGTGTTTTAGATTTTTATTTGTATATTTTAAATGGGCACCAGATTGTACGTATACATTTCTGTTTAAAGTCTAGATATTGCGGAAGGTTGTGTGATGGCCACGTCAGATTTTTACTCTATGCAAGGAAGTAAAAAATAACAAACGATTTGCTATCGTTACAATGGTTACGTATAACAACAAAATTTATTGAATGTCAGATAAATGTCAGAATCAACGTTTTGGTTGGAAAAAATGTTCCCTTGAATATTTTAAGTACCTACACATAAATCTATGAATTCATGAAATAATCTATTAATTTTGTTTTTAAAAAAACTGTTATCCCTCGACCTACACAATACTATTATACTAGTATGTAGTACTCAAACACTTTTTAAGCAAAATTAATTACATAAGCAAGACATGTCAAATTTAATCCATTAGCACTCGGGATACAACTATTGATTAAGGGGATTTTATCGCTCAGCGCTGCTAGCTCACAAATCCCAAGGCAAATCCTACCATCCACAGGTACCCGCGCTGACAGCATGTTGTCTCAATTTATCTAATTGCTATGTTTCGCTCAGTTCTTGTTTAGTAAATACTCAATTTGATTAACTAGAGCGCATGCAATTTTAAAATTTATTTAACATATTACTCGACTACTAATTGAAAATTTTATTTAATATTGTGATAAAAACATTTAAATTTACAATGCAATCAGAGGTACGAAGAGTTTTTCTCAGAATTATTAGTTTTTAATCGTTTATAATTTATGAATGACTATTCTCACTCATACATTTCTAATCCAACAAAAATTCATTATTTTACCTAGTTACATTGTTATATTTTTGTTGTATTTGTATTTTAGTTTTGATAAGTGAAAATTTTTTGACGTTTCAATAACTTCATTAACAACATGATATTTAATTAGTGTCAAAATTGACTTTTTTAATCGTGAAATAGTTTTGTTTTGGTAATATTTTCAAATTGTTTTAGGCGAGCTTGTTGCCAATTTATTTCGTGACATTGATTAAAAATCACTAGCTTGACAGCTCGTAATTTTTTTGTCAATATCACTCTACAAATTGCTAGGCAAAAACTCTCGTAACAATCTGAAATGTTTCCAGCTAAATTTAATCATTTATGAAAATAATAACAATTTAAAAAATCCGATGTGGCCAACACATAACCTCTCGCCATACTCTACTATTTTTATTTTTCTAATATAAGTATATATTATGTAGTACTTACTCACAAATATACCATTGTACTAGAAGGGAATTCGGGAATTGTAGTTTTTATAATATTATTAAAGTTTATTATGACCTTATAAATACTTAATGACATTTCATATTTTCCATTTCAATTTGCCAAAAAGTCAAAAATTCATGTGACATTAACACTCAAATATTTTATTTTTTGTTTCCATAGGTAAGCAGATAAATCAAAATTGTAACAAATTTGTAGAATTTTTAACTTCTTGTAATTGGAAAATGGTGCTAGATAGAAACAACGTTTTGAATACATATTGTAGATAGTAACATTTAGTATACAATGTTATTTAAAAAATTCCTATTAATTCATAAATTTTGAAAATATTCCAGAAAAACTCTTCAGATCTTCAAGAAACTACCACTTCCGGTTGCACGATCAACACCAAAATCTAATCAGATCTAATCTAGGGTGTCAGAATATTGTATACCAAATTTCAAATTTTTTTATTCAGTGGTATTTGAGTTATCGTACCTCCAACATCCATCCTGACACACACACTGACACACATACTGACACACACACTGACACACACACACAGACATCATCGCGAAATTATCAAAATCGTGTTCTAGGGACCTCAAAACGTGCTTATCCATTCAAAACTCACTATCGAAATTTTAGCATGATTACAATACCTCTCTTACAGATATGAGTGGCGAGAGGTAAAAATTCGGCATTGTATAGCTAGTTTTTTACTGCCTTTGTCTTTGTATGTTTTTTTCTTAGATTTATAGGTTTTACAGGTTGGGAGTAATTTGTTAAATACTTTCTTACTGTGAGAGAAGCCCCTTAAAAACAGGAAAAATTTCACTTCTTCCCGTAAAACATTAAATTACAGCTTAACTAAGGCCTTTTAAAAAAATTATATGTCTTACATAAAAATGTCTGAGAAATCCAATGCTGGAAACCTGAAGTCGATATCTTTATTCCTTCGGAAGTTAAAGTTTATTAAACACAAAAATTTAATAATATTTAAAAACTTTAATTATTTTTGTTAAAAAGTTAAAATTGCGGCTAAACCAAGGTTTTTTAAATTTTGAAAATAATAGTGTTTAGAAAAATGTGTGTTTCTTTGTGTCACGAAAATGTCATCTTACAAACAGTAGAACGGCCGTGTGGGAATGTTAAACGAAGACGCAATGCAACATGAGCGTATCGTAATGATTTAAACACGCATGTTTCATATCGTTTGCTAACTTCTACTAACTAACACTCAATGCTGTAGTATACAATGTTGTGAAGGCAAGAGCAGCAGCTATAGGCGGGGAAAGGAGGTGAGGACACGATAGAGTGTTGCACATTGCTGACTTCTGGTTTGTTGTCATGGAACAGAGAATGAAAATAGGCAACTGCAACACTTCAAGGTGTCTGCAGGTCATACTCCTCTTCACACCGCTACGCTAGTTCTTTGCTTCACAACAAAGGCTTGCGTGTTTGCGTTGTTTGTCTATTCCTATATTATGGTCGCAGGTTGCTAAGGATACCGCGTTATTTATCAAAAATAAATAATGTCAATGTGTCAAAATGAAATGTCATATAGTGCATGTGAATTAATGAAAATGTAAGTAAATAAAGAGTTGTAGAAAAAGTATAGTGTGCAACGCTTGTCTAAAAAAATGCTCTTCCATGCTCATGTTTCTTGCAAAACTCCCCTTTGGGTCGTGTCGCAAATGAAACTCGCAAAGTAAAATGCTTATTTCGACACTTGATATACAGGGTGAGTCATCGAAATGCCCGTCGTCGATATCTCCCTTGTCGTTAAAAATACAGCATAAATTTTTTAACAGAATTTTTCGTCTACTCAAGGAGCATAACTTAAAATTATTTTCACATATACAGGCTGTTGCATAACGACTTGGCAATAATTGTTCGTCGTTTTTTAAATGAAACACCCTATATATTTTTATATATTTTGAATTGTATTTTACTTACCTATACGAATATATAAATTTCATTTTAGTTTTCCGTGGCGTTGCCAAGTTATTAAATTTTTTCTCTAAAAAAATCCGAATACACGTATTGTTTTATAAAGGCGTACTGAAGTTATTTTAATAGTAAAAATTAAGAATTTTTTTTCCTGTACAGCTGTAACTATACTCTTTGTTCTGACATAACTTTTTTTAATGTTATTATACAGGGTGTTCAATACAGAGAATCAAATTTACTCAATTTCAAATGGCTATAACTCGTCATTTTCAAATGGAACACCCTATATTTTATTATTCTGTTGTGTGTATTTTTGCATCTTCTTATGTTATAAAGGATGTCGTATGCCTAAAAACATTAATTTCGAAATTAATTAAATTAATGTTTTAAGGCATAGGACACTCTTTATAACATAAGAAGATGCAAAAATACACACAACAGAATAATAAAATATAGGGTGTTCCATTTGAAAAATACGAGTTATAGCCATTTGAAATTGAGTAAATTTGATTCTCTGTATTGAACACCCTGTATAATAACATTAAAAAAAATATATGTCAGAACAAAGAGTATAGTTACAGCTGAACAGAAAAAAAAAGTACATTTGAAATACTTAAGTATATTTAAAGTACTTAAGTACTTACCGTTGAAGTATTTTTAATAAAAAAATCTGACGTGGACACCACATGACTTCCTTGTACGCCTTGTGTGTTCATACTTTTCTTAATAACTAAAATGTAGAATAATATAAAAAATTCTTTTAACATATTATACTAGTATACTCACAAATATATTTTAGTCATTTTATTTAAACTGCAGAAGAAGATATATAAAGCATATTTTACTATTGTCACTGTCATGTCATAATCATTTAAATTTTACGTAGTAACAAATGTTAATCGATCATGGACTACAAGATAAAGAAATAGTAAATTAAAAATATATACTTTAATTATTTGATACCAGATACAAAAAATATTTATAAAATACCGATTTTAGGTAATAATCACATAATCTTTCATTTAAAATAAAAAAAATTGTGTTAAATTAAATATTTATCGAAATATTTTTAAAAAGTACTACTTCCGGTTTATAGATTGAAACCAAAAATAGGAGGTGCACAACTAGATGCTATAACAGTCCTAAATACAAAATTTCAACTTTCTACGTCTAACCGTATTTGAGTTATGCGACACACATACGTCCGTCCGTACGTACGTACAGACGTCACGTCGAAACTAGTCATAATGGATTCAGAAAAGGTCAAAACGGATATTTCCGTCAAAATCTGAGAACCGAAATTTTTCGCGATTACAATACTTCCTTACTTCGTACAAGGAAGTAAAAAGACCACCCAAGTTTTCAATAATGCGCAAAGTACAAGCCTGTGTAAGTTTATAGTATGCTTTTAAGAAATTTAATTTGTATTTCGGCTTTGAATCTGTAGCGATAGGTAATGATTATTGTTATTGTGCAAGCTTATTCTCTATTTAATCACTAATCAGTTATTTTTCTCACCGACGCTTTTACGTATAACAATAAAACAGAGGGACTAAAAAATTCAGACTTGGTTAGTAAATTTCGAGAAAAGATCAGTCGATGCCGTTATAAAAATACAATGATTATAATAACAAAAATATCGTAACTTAGCAACAAAATTATTACAATTTTTGTAGTATATTAGGTAGTCATGTTCTGCTGAATATTCTGCTACCTATATATTACAGAAATTGTAATATTTTGTTACTAACTCACAATATTTTTTGTTATTATAATCTTTATATGTTTATAACTTGTCAATTTCCGTTTCCTCCTGACGAAGGCTCACGTTTAGTGGGTCGAAACGTTGAGTTTTAATAAATATACATAACTTCATTCCAAAAAGTTGTATTTTATTTACAATTATTAATTTCCAATTCTTAACAAGTATAATATGGAATTAATTCAGAAGATGTTCTAGGCGCTGCGCTATTGAGTTGCGAGGGTTGAATAAAAATTATTTAAGAGTAGATATACACGCAATTACATCGGGTATACGAATATATTTTAAAAACATGTAAGTACTTGCAAAATACTTAAAAATTACTAAGTACTTTTTATAAGTACTTGTACTTAAGACTGAGTATTTTCAAAATGGCTGGTACTTAGTACTTGATGTCAAGTACTTGGCTGCAAGTACTTGTACTTAATACTTAAGTACTTTTAGGCAAGTACTTGCCCAGCTCTGTCTATTCATATGTTAATTAAGAAAATTATTTTTTGCAATAAACAAAATTATTTATAAAAAATGATAATTGGTACAAATTAGTCTTTAATTAGTTGTTGTCAGTCGACCATGATTCAAAGTGATTGGTGACAGTGGGGGTGTTTTCTTTACTAGTGTGAGGTATTCCCGCTAACCGGTGGGGGTACAAATTCTAATTTCTTGGGTACAAATTACTCCTTAATTAGTCCCAAATGATGACTTTTTTTTTTAAATTTGCGCCAAAGTAATATGAAAATTCCCAAGTCTATTCATATGTTCCGTTTGAGATAAATAATGCCCATGTGATAAAGTCCTAAATTCAAATATGAAGATTTCCAAGTCTATTCATATGTTAATTTAAAAAATTAATTTTTGCAATAAACAAAATGATTTATAAAAAAAATTATAATTGGTACAAATTAGTCCTAAATTAGTTGTTGTCAGTCGAATATAATTTTTTTAATTTGCGCAAAGTGGGGGTGCCACCTTTATCAGGACAAGGTGTTCCGGCTAACCGGTGAGGGTACAAATTCTAATTTTTTGGGTACAAATTAGTCCTAAATTATGACGTAATTTTTTTTAAATTTTCGCAAAGTGGGGGTGCCAACTTTATGGACCTCATTTTTCCCGATTGACTACTCTGGGAAATTGACACTTTCGATTGTCAGTTGCGTGCTTAATTTATCATTTCTAGGTTATGAGTATAAAAAGCACATATTCTTCTGAATTCAATGAGTCACAATATGTAAGACTATCATTTAGTACCCAAGTTGGTTAAAAGGTGTTTTAGATAGATTTATATTTATCCCTAATTTAAAATAGCCCTAAATGATTTTGTAATTTGTCAGCAAATTCAACACGTTTTTGATGGCGTAGGGTGGCATAACTGATTTAAATTTCCCTGATTCTGTGTGATGTCATGCCATGAAAGGTCCAACCACAAAACAGATGAGTGTGACCTGTTGACTATCCCCTTACAGTAGACGAGAGGTACTTCAAATGTTTTACACGAGATTTTACATTCCAAAACACAAAAGAGCAATTTTGCTGAATTTAATCATTGAGATTGTAATAAAATATGCATTAAGTCGTACCCGGATATATAATTCATAGTCGGTGATGGTCGATCGATTTCAGATACATCAATTATTATTGTTCACTATATTAAATATAGTACCTACTATCAGGGGCGCACTCAAGGGGGGGGGCTCGTGGGGCTTGAGCCCCCCCCCAGACGACTGAAGTTTTTTCAAATTTTTTTATTAAACATTATGTAAGATTATTTAAGTTCACTGAAGACTAAAAATAATCGCCTTTTTTCTGTTTTTATGATTATCTTAAATTCAAATAGTTCAAATATACAATAATATACACTCTATATAACGCATGTGTACGATTATTGGGATATTTTAATAAGAATGCGAACCTTGTGATGAAATTTTGAACTTAAACAACGGTGCACTTGGGAGTGAAACTAAAAAGATGAAAGAAAGAACTGATACTGATAATTATTTAGCATGTATAGAATATGCACGCCTACTTAAATTCAATTTTTCTATATAACTAGCATGACTCTGCTCAGAGTGTGCACAAGAAAGAGAGTAAAACGTGCAACTGTTTATCTTTAAAAAAATGAAACTTTCAATTTAAAGGTGTTTGACCTTGAACTCTATAAAAAAATTCCGCCTGCGGCGCATTTCTTTCTTGTGCCGTACTCCAGGTTTCATAAAAAAATTATTCTGAGCCCCCCCCAAGATGCAATCCTGGGTGCGCCACTGCCTACTATACGGTACAACATAAAAGAAACGATAAATGGATAATACTTTTGCCGCACAAATAGGTACATGAGGGTTACGTGGAAAATAGTTAGACATAATAGACACAACATAAAATTTTGTGGGGTCACTATAGTCCAGTAACTTTGTCATGGTTATAATGGGCCTAAGTTGCATCAAGTGGTGGTAGTAGGTTTCTATTTTTTTTCTTGTATAGGATGTGACTGAGATACAAAATCCAAGTTTTCGACCTCGGCAACCCTCCGGAACACTTTTGAATATCTCAAAAACTGCTAAATTTTTGCACTTTTTTCGGTTTCTTACCATTTTGACTATGAAGGAGCACGATTTCGACAAAAACCATTATATACATTTTTAAACTAGATTAAATTGTCTACAATCTAAGACCAGAATGGGCTCGGTAGTCCTAATAGTTTCCGAGATACAGCTTTTCAAAGTTTGGCAAAATATACAGATTTGAAACACCAACCGTTTCTCTCTACAAAAATTTTACTATATTCTCTCGCGGAAGAACTTTAAATTTCAACTCAAGAAAGACCATTGAAAATTTTTGACAGAATGTGTCTTATAGAAAAAAGTACGAGGAATACAGTGCTGCAAACCGGAAGTCAATATCATTATTCGTTCAGATATTATAGTTAATTAAACACAATAAACAAAAGAATAAACAAAATTTTTACTATATTCTCTCGGGGAAAAACTTTAAATTTCAGCTCAACCAAGACCACTGAAATTTTTTGGCACAATGTATCTTATAGAAAAAAGTCCGAGGAATTCAATGCTGTAAACCGGAAGTCAATATCAGTATTCGTTCAGATAATATAGTTGATTAAAAACAATGAACAAAAGAGTAAACATAAATTTTACTAAATTATCTCGCGGAAAAACTTTAAATTTCAGCTTAAGGAAGACCACTGAAATTTTTTGACAGAATGTATCTTATAGAAAAAAGTACGAGGAATTCAGTGCTTCAAACCGGAAGTCAATATCATTATTCGTTCAGATATTATAGTTAGTTTTTCCCCGAGAGAATATAGTAAAAATTTTGTTTATTCTTTTGTATATTGTGTTTAATTAACTATAATATCTGAACGAATAATGATATTGACTTCCGGTTTGCAGCACTGAATTCCTCGTACTTTTTTCTATAAGATACATTCTGTCAAAAAATTTCAGTGGCCTTGGTTGAGCTGAAATTTAAAGTTTTTCCCCGAGAGAATATAGTAAAAATTTTGTTTATTCTTTTGTTTATTGTGTTTAATTAACTATAATATCTGAACGAATAATGATATTGACTTCCGGTTTGCAGCACTGAATTCCTCGTACTTTTTTCTATAAGTTACATTCTGTCAAAAATTTTCAATGGTCTTCCTTGAGCTGAAATTTAAAGTTCTTCCGCGAGAGAATATAGTAAAATTTTTGTAGAAGAGAAACGGTTGGTGTTTTAAATCTGTTGTGACCGGGTCGTCTTCCGGTCAAGGTGCGCATGTGTTCAGAAGGACGGTTGATATATAAGAGCAGCGGAACGGGAATTCTTTCTGGTTCGGCCGGCGTATCGAAGTGCGATTTTAGGGCGGTGCTGAGAGGGGCCGAATTGAACTCACGTGGGAGATTTCTGCTTTTTTTGTACATCACAGCCCAAAGTTAAGTACTGTTTAATATTACTGTTGGTTTGCTAAGGTGAGTTTTGTGGCACCAATTCATTACGGTGAATTTGTGGGCTTTTGTGCTATGATTTTGGTTTTTTTTGAGGTTACGTGGCTTTGACCACATGGCTGAACTTTGTCGGGAATTTTTGTACAGTGTGTTTTTTTAGGGCCACCCATTTATTTGGAAGCTCTGTCTCTCAACATTTTGCGACCTTTTGGCTTTGTGGAATTTATAATTGTTTTGGAAGATCGTTGGCTGAACAAGCACGGCTGGAGTTTAGTTTGATCCATTGCGGAGAAACGTTTGATTTGAGGAACATCTTGTTATCTTGCATTTTGACAGCATTATTTCAAGGAAAGTATTGGCTGTATCGTTTTTATTTAGTTTTATTAGTGGCTCAGTGCGTTGCCCGTCTGGGTCCACACTTTTGATTTATTTGTGTAGTTGAGTATTTTGCTCCTATTGTTTTATTTAGATAAATATTTTTTGATCCCGTCTGGATCTATTGTTTGGAGGTATTTAAGATTTAAGTCATATTTATTTATTTATTTTAATATTTATTTATTTATATTTATTTATTTATATTTATTCAGTTATTTAATTTTATTTACTTTTATGCTAGTTTGTGTGCACGCTGCATGGCCTGCCAAGTTCTCCGAGACTGGCAGCAGCCCTATTAAGCTTTGCTACCTCTCTGTAGGTAGTATTTGCTTCGGTGAGCTTATTGATTCGTATCATTCTTATTGTTTATTGCTACCAGCTTTGCAATCTCTCTGTAGATTGTATTTGCTTTCTGAATTTTTATTATTAGTATTGTATATTATATTGATTGATTTATCATCAGCTTTGCCAGCCCTCTGTGGACGGTATTTGCTAATATTATTTATTGCTTGCCTGCTATTCACCTGCTTTGATGTTCCTAGTGATTGCTGCTAAGCGTGCTTTGCTTATCCTGCTTGCTGCCATACCTGCTTGGAGAGTGAGACCTACGGCTGGAACTGCTATCAGTGGTGGAAGTTATTCTGCCTGGCGCCTAGAACTCTGATGCTCGACCTCCATCTACAGCCAGAGTTCCATATAAATCAAGCTGACTGCAGTATCCGTTGTCATCCCCAGCCAGACGCCACTCCTTACAACTGGAGCATCTGTATTCAGGTCTTATGCACTTATTTATTAAGTTATACACGCAATTTTTGGCTCTCCAAGCCCAGCAAGTAGAGATAAGAGTTTAGTTTATTTTTGTATTTGTAATTGGGTTCAGCAGAAGTTTCTGCACTACCGTCGTTTACCGTCCATCTGTTTTGTAGTTTATGAAATTTAGATCCATGTTTTGCTTTCATATGCGAAGTTGGTTTGTGTTAGGCAGCCATTAATGATTGTGATCTGTGGTTTTCTTTGAGCTTCGGTAGTTTAGTAAAGTAAAGCTTAACCGTGTGAAGTGGCTTGTAGTTAGGCAGCCTTGGTGTAGGCTTTGTTTTATACAGTAACCCAGTTACATGTGCAGAGCATTTTCAGTTTGCAATAGCCTTTATTTTGTCTGATTTTATTGTATGTTTTTTGAGTCGTTGGAACGATATTGTGTCTAGCTTAAGGTAGATTGTGATTTGCCGTTTAGCGGCTAGGGTCGTGTAGGCCAATTAGTCTTTATCGAGATTCTTGTCAATATAAGTTGTTAGATTTGATTGTGCGTTTTGGTACTTATTTCACGTATACCTACCCACTCCCACTCTACCAGTGTGAGCAGCCGTGGCATACAGGTAATTATCTAATTATCTTGTGACATATTTTTGACGCCCGAACGTGGGGCCTGCTCTGGTAGTGTGGTATACGTGAAATACTTGTGACAAGAATCTCTGGTTGTTTTTCTTCTCTTTTGTGCTATAATGGCGTTCATCGGTTTGACACGCGATGAACATTGTTACGAACTACTGCTGAAAGGTGATCAGCGCAAAGATTATACGACTCGACAGGCTATAGCGCGGCTTAAGGCACTACAAGACACAGAAGAAGTACCGTTGACACTAAATCAGGCAGGAGAACTTCAAACGTGCAAAGCTAAACATGAAGAGCTGAAAGATCTGATTCTGGCAGCAGCATGGACGTTTGAGTCTGAAATCACGGCTATAGATAATCGGTTGGGCCATCTGCTCCGACGAACTACGCGACTTAGCGATGCTGGAGTGATAGCGGATCGCGATGAGCTTCTGAAGGCTATTTATGAATTGGATAAGCTTTTGACCAGGAAATCTGCTTTCCCGGGTGTAGCGAATGTCAGCTCGGCTACTAATGCGTCGGCAGACACGTCAACTGCCAGATTTGTGCCAGTACACAAGTGGAATTTTACTTTCGATGGAAAAACTGAGCTAGTTGATTTCTTACAACGAATCGAAGAACTGAGGCTATCGCGTGGCGCAACTGCTGAGGATTTGTATCACGGCGCTACGGATTTGCTCACGGGTGGGGCTTTAGCGTGGTTCAGAGCCAACCGTGATTCAATTCACAATTGGAAGCAACTGGTACTGAAGTTGAAGGAGCGGTATCTGCCGATCAATTATGATTTGAAAGCGAAACAATTTATATTACAGCGCAAGCAGAAGGCGTTCGAGTCGCCTTCTGATTTTATTACGGAAATGCAGTTATTGTTTTCGCGGTTAACTGTTGCGTCACCAGCTGAGGAAATTTTGGCTACGGTTCAAAATAATTTGGATTCTTATTATTGTCGGCATTTGGCCACGGTGGAGGTTAGTAATCTCGAACAGCTTCATAGGTTATGCCAGAAATTAGAAGCAGCACGTGCTTCGGAGAAATCGGCAGCTATAGATACTGTGAAAGCATCAGCTGAGGATGAGGAAAGTCGGGCTAAACCTGCGATGCGGTCAGGTGATCGAACTCTTGCCAGCGGCTGCTGGAATTGTGGCAAACCAGGACACCAATTCAGAGGATGCTCGGCAGCCCGGAATATATTTTGCTTTGGGTGCGGTAAACCGCGCGTCATTAAATCAAATTGTGATCGGTGTTCGGGAAACGCCAGACGCGGTCAGTAAAGGGTTGTCAAGATCGCGTCTTTTCTCCTAAAGCAACTCAATTGGCTGATGAAGAGTGGAGGAAGTGGACAGCTCGTGTCCAGGATTTTATGAAGAACAGCTCTCCGGTTTTCTTTTCGCTGGCTACTCACCCAGATGACCCCCGACCGTACCTTGAGGTGGAAGTTGGGTCTGCCAAGCTGTTGGGCTTAGTCGATTCTGGCTCATCGATTACACTGGTCACTCCGGCTGTCATCAATCGTTTTAAACACCTTTCTCTGTCTATACACCCTTCCCGAGACTGTATTACTACGGCTAATGGGGCTCAATGCTCGATAATTGGCTCTGTACAGTTGAAATTTTCTGTTCAACATGTCACCCACCTGATTGAAACTTATGTAGTGGAATCTTTGGCTTCTGAGCTGATCTTAGGCATTGATTTTTTGCAGCAATTCAATATTATGACCGACTTTGTCCACAATACGTATTATTTTTCTAATTCTGTTTCTACTGTTGCTTGCACTTCCGCAAACCACTCCAATCTTACGAATGCACAGTCGCGGGCTCTCGATATGGTAGTGGAAAATTTCTTTGCTAAAAACGCTGCAGAATTGGGGCGTACTACACTACTCACACACACCATAGAAGTGGAAGCCGGAACACGCCCAATCAAACAGCGATACTACCCTGTCTCACCACATATTGAGAAGTTTATACATGAGGAGTTGGACGAAATGCTGCGGCTGAACGTGGTCGAACCTTCGACGAGTGCTTGGTCCTCGCCGATAGTGGTTGTCCCTAAGGGCAAGAATCAATACCGTCTGTGCATTGATTACAGGAAACTTAATCAGGTGGTTAAGCCGGATGCTTATCCACTTCCGTACATGAATTCAATCTTGGATCGCTTGGGGGGTGCCAAGTATTTATCCAGTCTTGATTTAAAGAGTGCTTTTTGGCAGATTCCGCTAGACAAGGATAGCCGCGAATACACGGCCTTTACGGTTCCAGGGAAGGGGTTGTATCATTTTGTGACTACTCCCTTTGGCTTGATCAACTCTCCAGCGAAAATGCAGCGCCTGATCGATTTGTTGTTGGCCCATGATCCGTTGCTGCAGAAGCATTGTTTCGCTTATCTAGATGATTTGATTCTTTGTACACCCGATTTTGAAACTCATCTTGCCGTGCTGCGTAAGGTTATGCAGAAGCTAGAGGACGCCAATCTCACGCTCAACAGGGAAAAATGTTTCTTTATGCGTCGCGAGCTGCATTATTTGGGTTACATCGTGGATGCACAGGGATTACGCGTGGATCCGGAGAAAGTCGACGCCATTCAGAACTTTGCAGTGCCTACTAAAGTCAAAGAAGTCCGTCGGTTCATTGGGCTTGCTAGTTGGTATCGGCGGTTCATTCCTCATTTCTCTACTTTGATTTTGCCTCTTACACGTTTGACTAAAAAGTCCGTTCCTTTTGAGTGGACTGAAAAGACGGCTGCAGCTTTTTCAGAGCTGAAGCAGTGCTTGAGTAGGGCTCCCGTTATGTCCTTTCCCGATTTTTCTCGGCCTTTCACTATTCAAACTGATGCCAGTTTGGAGGCTTTGGGGGCTGTTTTGACACAAGAAACGGAGCAGGGTGAAACTGTTGTGGCTTATGCCAGTCGTGCTTTAACTCCGTGTGAGAGGAATTATTCTGTTTCAGAACTTGAAATTTTAGCAGTAGTTTGGGCTGTAGAGAAGAAATTTCGCGGATATGTGGAGGGCTCGCGATTTACGGTTATTACCGATCATAGTGCTCTGACTCTTTTGAACCGGATGAAGGAACCGAAAGGTAGATTGGCTCGGTGGATTTTGCTCCTACAGTCCTATGATTTTGAAGTTGTGCATCGTAAGGGAAGTTCACATGTTGTGCCTGATGCTTTGTCTCGTGGCGTGAGCCTGCTGGCTTTTCAAGCTGAGGATTTGGATCAGCAGTATCGTGATCTGCGCTCGCGCATTTTGCAGGCACCAGCCCAGTTTCCTAAATGGAAGGTAGTTGATGGGGCGATCTTCAAGCATTGCCGGTTAGTTAATCCACATTCCGAGGAGGATCCTTGGAAAATGCTAATCCCATCTTCTTTGCGGAAAACTGTGCTGCAGGAGACTCATGACAACCCGATGGCTGGACATTTCGGTATCTTTAAAACTGAACGACGGCTTGCTCAGCGGTATTACTGGCCGAAGTTGCATAATGACGTGAAGCATTACGTCAAGAGTTGCGAGGTATGTCAACTACAGAAGGTGGAGCAGCGACCCCCGGCTGGACTTTTGGGCAAGAGAACGGTGAGTCGGCCTTTGCAGTACTTCTGCACTGACTTAATGGGACCGCTGCCCTTGTCTAAGAATCGTAACCGCTTCATTTTTGTAGTTTGTGACATGTTCACAAAATTCACCTGGATTTTTCCTATTCGCACAGCGCAAAGCAAGGTTATCGGTAAAATATTTGAGGAGCGTGTTCTGTTAGCTCAAGGAATCCCGGAGTATCTTGTCTGTGATAATGGTACACAGTATGTGTCAAAGGATTTTAAATCTTTGTGTTCTTCTTATAATATAAAAGTGCAGTACACCCCAAACTATCATCCTTCTGCAAACCCTACGGAACGAACTAATCGCGTCATTGGCACTTTGATTTCTTCCTATCTGCAAGATTCTCAGCGGGAATGGGATGAGCAGTTGCCGCAGCTGCAATTTGCCATAAACACTGCCGTGCATGAGGTTACAGGATTTTCACCGGCATTCCTGCACTTTGGCCGAGAACTCAGCTCCAAAGGACGCTCGACGGAACCCTGTTTGGCTGCAGATGCAGTAGAATTTGAGAATCGTGAGCTGTATGCCGATCGAATTAGGGAGTTGGATCGTGTCCGGGACATTGTTAGCCGCAAACTAAAGGATGCTTTTGCGAAAAATGCTCAGAGATACAATCTGCGACGACGGGAAGTAACTTTTCAAGTTGGTGACCTGGTTCTGAAACGCACTAAATTCTTATCTGATGCTGCAAATTACTTTGCTAGCAAGTTAGCTCCGAAATACTCTAAATGTCAGGTCATCCGACGTCTGTCAGACACGCGGTATGAACTGCAGGACGTAAATACACGGAGGAACTGTGGTGTTTGGCATGTATCCTTACTTAAACCATATGTTGTGCGTGACGGAAAATTTTTGTCTTCACTGTGTTACAGTCAAAAATTTAAGGCGACGGGGAGGAATGTGACCGGGTCGTCTTCCGGTCAAGGTGCGCATGTGTTCAGAAGGACGGTTGATATATAAGAGCAGCGGAACGGGAATTCTTTCTGGTTCGGCCGGCGTATCGAAGTGCGATTTTAGGGCGGTGCTGAGAGGGGCCGAATTGAACTCACGTGGGAGATTTCTGCTTTTTTTGTACATCACAGCCCAAAGTTAAGTACTGTTTAATATTACTGTTGGTTTGCTAAGGTGAGTTTTGTGGCACCAATTCATTACGGTGAATTTGTGGGCTTTTGTGCTATGATTTTGGTTTTTTTTGAGGTTACGTGGCTTTGACCACATGGCTGAACTTTGTCGGGAATTTTTGTACAGTGTGTTTTTTTAGGGCCACCCATTTATTTGGAAGCTCTGTCTCTCAACATTTTGCGACCTTTTGGCTTTGTGGAATTTATAATTGTTTTGGAAGATCGTTGGCTGAACAAGCACGGCTGGAGTTTAGTTTGATCCATTGCGGAGAAACGTTTGATTTGAGGAACATCTTGTTATCTTGCATTTTGACAGCATTATTTCAAGGAAAGTATTGGCTGTATCGTTTTTATTTAGTTTTATTAGTGGCTCAGTGCGTTGCCCGTCTGGGTCCACACTTTTGATTTATTTGTGTAGTTGAGTATTTTGCTCCTATTGTTTTATTTAGATAAATATTTTTTGATCCCGTCTGGATCTATTGTTTGGAGGTATTTAAGATTTAAGTCATATTTATTTATTTATTTTAATATTTATTTATTTATATTTATTTATTTATATTTATTCAGTTATTTAATTTTATTTACTTTTATGCTAGTTTGTGTGCACGCTGCATGGCCTGCCAAGTTCTCCGAGACTGGCAGCAGCCCTATTAAGCTTTGCTACCTCTCTGTAGGTAGTATTTGCTTCGGTGAGCTTATTGATTCGTATCATTCTTATTGTTTATTGCTACCAGCTTTGCAATCTCTCTGTAGATTGTATTTGCTTTCTGAATTTTTATTATTAGTATTGTATATTATATTGATTGATTTATCATCAGCTTTGCCAGCCCTCTGTGGACGGTATTTGCTAATATTATTTATTGCTTGCCTGCTATTCACCTGCTTTGATGTTCCTAGTGATTGCTGCTAAGCGTGCTTTGCTTATCCTGCTTGCTGCCATACCTGCTTGGAGAGTGAGACCTACGGCTGGAACTGCTATCAGTGGTGGAAGTTATTCTGCCTGGCGCCTAGAACTCTGATGCTCGACCTCCATCTACAGCCAGAGTTCCATATAAATCAAGCTGACTGCAGTATCCGTTGTCATCCCCAGCCAGACGCCACTCCTTACAACTGGAGCATCTGTATTCAGGTCTTATGCACTTATTTATTAAGTTATACACGCAATTTTTGGCTCTCCAAGCCCAGCAAGTAGAGATAAGAGTTTAGTTTATTTTTGTATTTGTAATTGGGTTCAGCAGAAGTTTCTGCACTACCGTCGTTTACCGTCCATCTGTTTTGTAGTTTATGAAATTTAGATCCATGTTTTGCTTTCATATGCGAAGTTGGTTTGTGTTAGGCAGCCATTAATGATTGTGATCTGTGGTTTTCTTTGAGCTTCGGTAGTTTAGTAAAGTAAAGCTTAACCGTGTGAAGTGGCTTGTAGTTAGGCAGCCTTGGTGTAGGCTTTGTTTTATACAGTAACCCAGTTACATGTGCAGAGCATTTTCAGTTTGCAATAGCCTTTATTTTGTCTGATTTTATTGTATGTTTTTTGAGTCGTTGGAACGATATTGTGTCTAGCTTAAGGTAGATTGTGATTTGCCGTTTAGCGGCTAGGGTCGTGTAGGCCAATTAGTCTTTATCGAGATTCTTGTCAATATAAGTTGTTAGATTTGATTGTGCGTTTTGGTACTTATTTCACGTATACCTACCCACTCCCACTCTACCAGTGTGAGCAGCCGTGGCATACAGGTAATTATCTAATTATCTTGTGACACTGTATATTTTGCCAAACTTTGAAAAGCTGTATCTCGGAAACTATTAGGGCTACCGAGCCCATTCTGGTTTTAGATTGTAGACAATTTAATCTAGTTTAAAAATGTATAGAATGGTTTTTGTCGAAATCGTGCTCCTTCATAGTCAAAATGGTAATAATCCTAAAAAAGTGCAAAAATTTAGCAGTTTTTGAGATATTCAAAAGTGTTCCGGAGGGTTGCCGAGGTCGAAAACTTGGATTTTGCATCTCAGTCACATCCTATACAAGAAAAAAAATAGAAACCTACTACCACCACTTGATGCAACTTACGATGTACTAAGTTACTGGACTACTATGTCTTTAAGTCCATTTTACATTGAGCAATATTGCAGATGCAAGTGCAACTTTTGACAAATTGCTTCAATATTGCATGAGTGTAATACAAAAATTGCACGCTCAACAGGCAGAAGCAATCTTGAAGCAATCTTGAGGCAACGGTTGCATGGAATAGAACATGTTCTAATTTTTGTAAGGCTTGCAGGCAATTCACAGTTATTTCTAGTTATTTTTAGTTCGTTGTGATGCTACCAACTGAACAAAAACGTCAAAAAGATGAATTTGTGTTTGAAAGTTAATGCGTTAGTGGTTATATAATGCCATTCTATACTTATTTTCCAACAATATACAATACAACAAATCCAAGTGGTTAAGTTTACATAATATAGTAACACAATATTGGTAAATTTATTAATAAATTTATGCATTAAATAAGTAATTGCATAATTCTGATGTTGCTCAGTGTAAAATGAAGAAATGTCTTCTGCAATTTTCTTGTTCAACTCTGACTTGAAGATTGCAGTTGCCCGTTGCGCTTGCTCAATGTAAAATGGGCTTTACAAACAACAATTTCAGATTGAGAAGACAGTTTGAAACTAATAAACAAAACAGTTGACATGCAACAGCGGGGAATCTTTTTTCAAAGTACCTATATGCTTTGCTTACCGTGATTAAAATGAAACCCTTAAAATACAAAGCTTATAAAATATGTGTATACTTAACACAATACATCATGTTGCAATTTTGGTCTTTATATTAAGATACATAAGGGATGATTTTCTTTTTATAAGGTTAGGTATTAAGTTACTTTTACTGTGGTTTTGAATTTCTTATTGAGATCATATTAACGCTTAACGAGATGTTTGAAACATAGTACAGTTCAATCAAAAATAATCAGATTATCAATTATTATTTAACAAGCTTGTAGAGACATGCGCTATATCTTATAATCATAATAAGTTTTTAAACTAGGAAGAGTGAAAACAAAAGTCAGATTTACACTCTTAAAGAATTCAAAAATTCACTTGGATTTTATTTTTCGTTACATTTAATTTTCATATATAATACCTACCATTAATGACTATGATTTTGCCGGCAATTTTTGCCGTCTGGTCACGACTGATTGTTGCGTCGGTAATAAACAACTGTGCGTAGCACGAGTGTTTATTTTCTAAAGCAACAAGGAGGAGTGACCAGACGGCAAAAATTGCCGGCAAAATCATAGTCACGTATGGTATTCGGCTTGACAATTTCTCGAATTATTTTATTTATTCCAAAAAAAGTAATGTATTTTTAAAACAATCATCAACTGACATAATATCACTAGTGAAAATTGTCAGTGTAATTTTCACTGTCACTGTAGTTTGTCTGGCGATTGGTACAATTCAGCAAAATAATGTGTTTTGATTGGATGAAAAACTATGAGTGGAATTGTCACAGTTATTACATTTTAGTTTGTATATATGCCGCTTTTATCTAAGGGATTGATTTTAGGTTTACTATTGTTTAGAATATTATTTAAATTGAGTTGTGATTTTGAAGTAAAGTTACGTTATGTTTGTTCCGAGGTTTGTTCATGACTGGTTTTAATTTGTTATGTATATTTCTATAATAAATTGAACCATAGTGTTGTTTTTGTTTTATATGTTTGTAAACTTTATTTTTAATTAAATAATTTAATTTGTTCTTGCTATAAATAGTTTCTATATCTGATGGTGAATAATAATTATTAATTTCTATTGTAAGTATATGGTGTTGGTATTCTGATATTTAGTTGTTTTCTGATGAAGATGTGGTTATTAGTCTATTGAAAAAATAGTTTAAAGAAGCTTGTATTATTTTTGGTTTGTGATATGAACATTTTGGAATGGTTACGTCTGTTGTTGGTTTTCTATAGATATTGTATTCTATATTATTATTAATGTTATGTATCTAAAAAATTAAGTTTATTTTCTGATTCTAATTAAATTTTATTTTTGATAGATTATTTATATTATTGTGAGGCTATTTCCCAAGTTGGGTAAAACGGTAAGAGTAAATACGTCCCTGATCTTGTGTATAATGTCAAAATATTTTTCTTCAGTAATTTAATAGAGAGAATTACCCGCCTTGAAAACTTGAATAAACCAAAGCTGTTAGAGAAATTTAAAAGAAAAACTGCTTACTCAAGAAATGTAAGATAATTAACATTATAAAGAAGGACGATACTTTTATATAATTATATTGTACGTATTTACACACACAAAAAACACTTTAAAAATCGCCATTTGTAATATTAATTCATGTAGGTATGTCACTATTATGTTTAAAGTTTGAATAGGATATACGGATATACCGAGGGATATACTATACCTTATTGACTATACAGAAATATCTAGTGGCTAGTGGCTAATAACGATACCTATACCTATTACAGGTTTTTTTTTTATCATAATGCCAATTGAGTAAATATAAAATATAGTACCTATTCAATAAATTTAAGATGACAACTGTCAGAAATATATAGCAACGAACTATTGAGATTTATCTTTAAAATTAATCATCTTGAAATAAGAGCCATAAATTTATTGTTAAAACTGCTAATGGCCATTTGCACCGCCTCTACTTAAATTTTAAGTGTCACTTAAATGAAAAATATCGAATCGAATTAATGACAACAATGTTATATCTACGTTTGGCAATTTGATTTTGATTCGATATTGTTGATACTACTAGTATTTTAGGTGACTATTTAACAAAATGAACATTTTTATTATGATTCATATTTCCAATTTTTATTGCACCATTTCTATCTCTGGATTTTCTTCAAAGGTCTAGAATATTTTCCCGTAAAATTCACTATTTTATTTGTAAAGAAATACCAAAAACGCAATTTGACGTTACGTCTAAATTTTATCAAAATATTTGTTTTCTGAAATCATGGATAACTGCATTTATTTTTTGCCATTTTAATTTAAAACTGGATCTGATTCAATGAATAATTTCTTGAATACCATTCGTTTTATTTTTCTGGTACACTCATGTACCCTGTGATTGCGAATTATTAGGGTAACCAATAACCATGGATGATATTATACCTACTGTGGTTTTATAAAATTTTATTGCTGAAAAATTGCCTTCTTCGAATATATAGCATTCTAATTGGTCAAAAATGACGTGTGAAATAATCAGCTGTACCTACCTAATTACACTAGAGGTACCTATTGAATTTATCGAATAAACATTCGCATTTTGAACAAAAACTTGGTTACCTATATACTCCAGTCAAAATACGGGTTTGGTTGTATTATTACTGGCAACTACCAGATTTGGTCTAGTATAGGTTTTTTGGATCGCTGAACACGAATTTCGGGGTCATTTTGTAAAGAAATGTGCGGAACACCTTTAAATTTGCAAAAACTACCCCCAAAATGGGTTTTTAAAAAATATAATCACACTTTGAGTGCCCAGATTTCGCAGAAAGGGTTTTTTGGGTCGCTGATCAAGAATTTCGGGGATTTTTTTATAAAAATTAATATTTCACCCTTAAATTAGCTAAAACTAACCCCAAAAAGGGTATTTTTGCTATTTTCGCACTTTGAGCGTCCAGATTTAGCCCGTATAGGTTTTTTGGATCGCTGTTCAAGAATTTCGGGTTTTTTTTATAAAAATTAATATTTCACCCTTAAATTACCTAAAAGTACCCCCAAAAAAGGGTGTCTTTGTTATTTTCGCACTTTGTGGTAATTTAAGGATGAAATATTAATTTTTATTAAAAAAATCCCCGAAATTCTTGATCAACGACCCAAAAAACCACTATGTGCCAAATCTGGGCACTCAAAGTGCGAATATATAAAAAATACCCAATTTTGGGGGTAATTGTAGCAAATTTAAGGGTGTTCCGCACATTTATTTACAAAATGACCCCGAAATTCGTGATCAGCGACCCAAAAAGCTATACTAGACCAAATCTGGTAGTTGCCAGTAATAATACAACCCTCCCCCGTATTTTGACTGGAGTAATAGTGATTGACGACAGTTTATAAAGTCAAATTATTTATTGGAAACCAATTTTGAGTTTATAAAATGCATGTTGTGTATTCAGATAAAACAAATGCTACCTCGAGTGTAATTCGATATGATGGGGGCTTATAGCGGCGCTAGTATTCCAGATCCAAGAACTTTAATGGCTAGTTGCACCGCTTCCACTTAAATTTTAAGTTTCCCTTAAATGAACAATATCTAATCAACATCAGATTCTCAAACGTAGAAATATCATTGCTGTCATAAGTTCGATTCGATATTTTTCATTGAAATAAGTAGGTATGGCAGGAAGCCATAAACCAACAAAGTTTGGTATTTAAGAAAAAAAATTCGACAAAGATGATTTTGTATCTACAAGTTATTTCAGTGAAATTTTAATATATAATTATAATAACACATATTACTATGTATATTTACATTATTTGACGCGTGATGACACAATTCTTTGCGACTGAAATACTGCTACCATAATAGTTTGGCCTATAATAAGCTCCCATACGAATGACATATCTATCAGTTGTTAAAATGACAATTTTCATATATTTTAAGGTAGTAACAACCGTAACAACCCAAACTATGGCTCAAATTAAAATAAACCATACATTACAAGTCGTAGAATTTGAATAAAAATTAAAATTCATTGGTAACCGAGTTGGTAACCGTTGAAATAACGAAGATAATTGAATTTAAAGTTGACGGTTGACACTAAACGCGCTAAGCATTCCATAAAATATGGAGGTTAGCAGTAGTTTGACTAAAAGCGATTAAAAGATTACAAAATATTATATCATAACAACCCAACAGCTCCATCAAGGTAGCAAAACTATGATAGCAAAACAAAACAAAATTAGGCCTATATTTTATTACTATTTTATTGCTATTTAATTACCACATTTAAAAATTTATTACCACAGTAGTTATAAGTATATAATGGTTTTGCCAGCTTGATATCAAACTGGCAAAACCATAACGTAAAAATACATAAATAATATTGAAAATTACTTTAATATTACAGAAAAATTAATTACTAATTAATTACCACAATAAAAAAAATTATTAACAATATAAAATGGATTTATATTTAAAAAAACCAAAAGGACTAAATATCCGAGTTTTTTTCCAGCTTAAAATCTGCTTTGCTGGAGTTGCATAAAAGTAGTTGAATGTGAAGCAAATCTTAATTATTTTGCTTTTTTATTGCTAATTAATTACCGGATTAAAGATTGGGAGTGTCTAACGCCACACAGCGTGAACCTAGCGTGAATCTAGCGTGAACGATTTCTGCTGGACTCAAGAAGAGTTTTGTTAGCATAGATTAGTTTATGTCAAAAAAACTGATTTCTGTTGGACTCAAGATGGGTTTTGTTAGCATAGATTAGTTTATGTCAAAAACGGATTTCTGTTGGACTCAAGTAGGGTTTTGCTAGCATAGATTAGTTTATGTCAAGAAAACGGAGTTCTGTTGGACTCAAGAAGGGTTTTATTAGCATAGATTAGTTTATGTCAAAAAACGGATTTCTGTTGGACTCAAGTAGGGTTTTGTTAGCATAGATTAGTTTATGTCAAGAAAACGGAGTTCTGTTGGACTCAAGAAGGGTTTTGTTAGCATAGATTAGTTTATGTCAAGAAAACGGATTTCGTTGGACTCAAGTAGGGTTTTGTTAGCATAGATTAGTTTATGTCAAGAAAACGGAGTTCTGTTGGACTCAAGAAGGGTTTTGTTAGCATAGATTAGCAATAAAAAACCATTAAAAAAGCAAAATAATTTAGATTTGCTTAACATTCAACTACTTTTATGCAACTCCAGCAAAGCAGATTTTAAGCTGGCCAAAACTCGGATATTTTCTCCTTTTGGTTTTTTACCTTCCGCTTACCTGTAAAGGAAGGTATTGGAATCATGCAAAAAATCGGGTGGTGAATTTTTAGTGGATGAGCACGAATTAGGGTCCTTACAACTCATTTTTGATAGTTTCACGATGATGTCTGTGTGTATGTGTGTGTGTGTATGTGTGTGTGTGTGTGTGTGTGGTCAAGGGTTGTTAGCCGCATAACTCAAATACGAATTACCCGAAAATTTTGATATTTGGTATTTAACATTTGTATATAAATTGGAAGAGCTCCCTAGATTTTGGTACAAATATCTTCATCGGAAGTGATATTTTTTGAAGATTGAAAAGGTTAATTGTCAAAATTGTATATAAATTTGGAAAAATATAGTATTTATTTATAATGAGAATAAGAGGAAAAGTTATTTGCAACTTACGTTATAAAAAAATTGTCTTTATCTGGTAGCATTAAAGAACTGCAGTAAAATTTTAAAAATAAATTTATCAAATAAAACGTTGATATCTTGTAATCCATGATCGGTTGATTTTTGTTTCTGCGTAAAAAATATTGACAGGTGAGACGGGTGACAAGTTGGCATACTAGCGCTATAAGTCCTAAGTAAGATATTAAATGTAGTAATTGAACGGAGGATGGCTTCAATACAGCAGAGTTTTCCTGTGAATGAATCTTTTTATTCAGGTGATGCAAATTTCTGTGTTTGAATATTTGAGATTTTTATTTGTATATTTTAAATGGGCACCGGATTGCACGTATACATTTCTGTTTAAAATCTAGATATGGCGGAAGGTTGTGTGATGGCCACGTCAGATTTTTTAATATAAATCCATTTTATATTGTTCATAATTTTTTTTATTGTGGTAATTAATTAGTAATTAATTTTTCTGTAATATTAAAGTAATTTTCAATATTATTTATGTATTTTTACGTTATGGTTTTGCCAGCTTGATATCAAGCTGGCAAAACCCTTATATGCTTATAACTACTGTGGTAATAAATTTTTAAATGGTGTAATTAAATAGCAATAAAATAGTAATAAAATATAGGCCTAATTTTTTTTTGTTTTGCTATCATAGTTTTGCTACCTTGATGGAGTTCAACCCAACACATGTTTGGAAAACGAATATGTCATTCTTTATCTGAGGAATTTATTTAAAAAATAAAAACAATGTGACACCGCAATAATTATTGAGAAATCGCACGTAAGGTTCCAGTCTCAAAAAAAATAGTTATTTATGTAACAAGTACGCAAAATAGGGTTTTAGAGGACGAATCTATTTACGGATGAGGTGCAAGCTACGAAGCTTTAAATTAGTCCTCTAAAACTCAGTTCTTGTACGTGTTATGTATTATACAATTTTTTTTAGTATATGCTCTCCAAATTTGTTTAGTAACAATTCGAAATTATTCTACAATATAACAGCATTGGCCTCATCTCATACCGAAATTACGAACGCCTATATTATCGACGGATTTTCCTATCTTAAGGCATTGTTATGACAAACATAAATAAAAATGTATCCACTTGTGAAAAGTAACTTAACATTTTATCCGCTGTAATTATGATGTTTCCATGGCTTTCAATGGCTTGTTTTATTACATGTGTAATTAATTATTAACAAAGTTTATCAAATGTATAAAATCTAACTATAGATATTCCTAATTTAAATATTGTGTAGGTACCTATCTAACCTACGTTCCAAGAAGGTAATCAAATACAAATTAAGTGGCAATATTTACAGTGTAACATTTATATTCAGTCTGCAAACATATGTTCTTCAAATTCAAATTTACATATTCTATACACGACCATAAGTTATCAAACAAGAAAATGATGAGCAAACATATTCAAATCATATGATCAAATCAATTTACTGTAAGTACTATTGTGCATGTATATAAGAAAACTATATTTTTATTGTTCTACTGTTTCTTTATAGCTATTAATATAACAAGAATATTATGCGATTTATAATACCGAGGATCTTGCTAAGCGACGAGGTGAAACCGAGTCTCTTTGAACATCCAAGGAGGCTTAAATCGCATATATTCGCGTTATATTCAAAGCTTAATCGTAACATCAACGACGGCGATAAATAAAATTAAAAAAGGGTACTATATAAGTACAAATAATAAACTATTACTCTGACAATGCAAATATAATATAAAGTCTTACACATTGCTGTTTCATATGAAGGAAAATTTATAAAATATTTGTGTTTAACGAAGTTTCAAATTAAATCAAAAATTAAACTCAGTTCTTTAGCGCCCCTGAATTACAGCCTAGTTACACCTATAAATAAAAACTAGCATAAAAATTTCCACCACTGGAAGGCCCTGCGAGCACGAGTTACAGCACTATGAACAAAAATAAATTTTAAAAATGTTAACTATCCTTTCTGTGCTTATATGATGTAACAATTTATCTATCTCGCGAAATAGTGAAGAAAGTCAGTTTTTCCTCTCTAGAGAGGAAAGTAAGCAGTGTTACCGCCTGTGTTATTTTACGATGAAACATTTCAAAAATTGTAAGTAAATGTATTATTTTATTGAAAATTCTAATTTTATAGTGATATACTAAACTATTATTTAACAATTATTATTACATTTTATACTTTCTTTTTCTACAATTTCACGATTTTACAACTTAAATTAAATTTGGCATATTGGCCGCAGTGAAACATTTCGTTGTTTTTAAACGTCATTCTGACAGATAGCAGTTATAACCTAACTTCTAATGTGTTTCTTCTACATTTACAATGTTTTTAAATATGTCGTGAAAAAAATATTGTGTCTAACACGAGAGGAAAGCCCTTTTCCACTCTCGCTCGATTGCCTCACTCGCTTCGCTCGTGACACAAACTTCGACCTCGAGTGGGAAAAAGAAGCACTTTCCTCTCTAGTTGGACAAATAACTATTTGCACATGCACTGGGTGAGAAACATGCAGCTTCACAATTCTTGAAATAATGTAAATTTTATTACCAGAAATTTGACTTTAAAAAATTTCGCCTGGCGCGCATTTTCTTTCCGTCTTGGTTTAATGCGAGATATGACTGTAATCAAACCCCCCTAACTCCAAGCTGTATACGTGTCTGGGAAGGGGCGCAAATAAAATTTTCCAACTGCCGCAGAACACTGTAGGTACGGCTCTGGCAAGAGATGCGCCTTTTACTTTACTTATCAACAGACTTCTGTTTCGATTTTGGGTAATATGATAAGGTAGTACAGAAAGTTCTATTGGCTAAAAAGGCTAATGGCAGTTTGAAAATTGATTACATTTTGTTATTAATTCAATTAACTATGGAAATTACTCATGAGAGTATGAAATTTATTACTCCATTCGACGGCGAATGTCGTAATTATTTGAGAGAATAATAATTATTGTCATATTAAACTTTAGTAGATACTAAATTTATTTAAAAAATGTAAGTGACAACTGTCAATAATCTTTTATTTTAAAAAATTAAGTATGTTACCTAGCAACAGGCTTTTGTTTACTGTATAGTACAGGAAGTTCTATTGGCTAAAAATCATAATACAATAAGTTTTATTGGTCGAAAAATCAGTTTAGTAATTTTTAGTCACTAGTGACTTATAACGTTGTTAGTTATTAAAAACAATGGTATAATGAATGCATAAAAAGTATTATTAGTCAAAAAGCCATATAATCGTATTAAATGGTAGTAAATAAATTGAAACTAATTATACTCATTCTAAAATACGTTATGTAAAAAAGCAATCAAGTAAAATAAAGTGTATTTTGGAAGCCGATCGACATAAAACTTTTTAACTACGTTAACAACCTGTCACCTAACCTCATAAAAAACAATCTATTGTTGCAGCACAGCCAGCTGAACTTTCGTTACACTTTTCGTATTCTTAAACTAATGTTACCCGCAAAATCATGCAAACAGGGCGTATCAACACAAAAAAATCAAGGTTACTTACACGACCATCCCGTAGGCCCCCTCGCCGATGTAGGCAAGGTTGGAGTACCTGGGGCCCACCTCGAAAGCCTGTCCTCGCACGATTTCCACGTTGGGGTTGGAGCTGGCAGCGCTCTCAGCACCAGATTCCGCCATTTTCACTACGCGACTGATCACCAACGCGACTGAGCATCAACTGACACAAGACTCTACTACTACAACTAAACAGATACACACACACAGAGTTGGATGTCAACCTCACATAAACATTTCTTCTATTAAATATTCAGGGAGATGTGGTTATTACTGGGTTGAAACGTTGGTAGAAAGGTAGTTTTTTAGTTCGGTTGATGGTTTAGGCGGTTTTTGTTGCGGTTTTGGTGGATTTGATGAATTTATGAAAAACTGTCAGCTGGTTTGACGGATGCCTCACTGACGTGGTACCAACTGTGCGCGGAAAAATTTTAAACTGTAGTTGCTTTGTTTAATATTTATTCAAATTTTACGCATAATTTATGTACTATTACAATCAGAAATTGATTATAAATCATTAGTTTTTACATGTATATTAATAAACAATTGATAAGCGTCAAACAAGTAGCTACGGTTTTTACCCATTTTAATAATTAGTCATTTGAAGAAATTTTAAATTTGTATTGCTTTATCAACGATTTATTAATGTTTTGTGCAATATTTAATGACGAGAAATTAAACAATCTAATCTTTAATTATTTTTACCCCCTCCATGTAATTGCCGTTTGTCAGATAAATTTTGTGGTAAAAATTTTATAAAACTTTTGAAAATGTCAAATTGTTGCATTAAAAGTTGGAATAAAGAAATAGGTATGACAGGAAGCCAACTTTGACATTTAAGAAAAAAATTGGACAGAGATGATTTTGTATCTACAAGTTATTTGAGTTAAATTTTAATATATAATTATAATAACACAATTAGTATGTATGTATACATTATTTGACGGTTAACGTGAAATGTTACCCGTCTGTTTTGTCTTTCGGCCGAGGTAAGCGCTGTAGTCAACAACTTTAGACCGCGTTGATATAGAAGAAATCTATAATGTATCTTTCGAATATACTACGCGCGTATTTCGAACTTTATTTCTTCAATAGTAAATATAATTTGAAAATAGATATTTGTGTTAAAAAGAAAATAGTTATAATTTTTATGTATACTACAACTTACAGCGTGCTGTTTGGGGGTACGTATCAACGGGATGGAATGGTCACCACATAACTTTCTTATACATAACTGTGTGTACTCTAGAATAAGTATTGCACTTGACACACGTTTGACATAATAGAATAACTAACGTAATTGATTTAGCTTGTTTATTTTCAAGCAACTATGATTATTGAAATGTATTTATTAATTATATTATTTAGTTTTTGGTGATTCAATCATTTGTTTGACTGCAACTATGCTTATTGAATTCAACGATATTAATCCCTTATATTACTTTTAACATTTTATATTTGAAACATTTTTTGTGGCTACTTCTATATTTGAAATAAATTTAGTTTATTGTTATGTTTTAAGAAAACTTCCTCTTCCGGTTTTCGAAATGTGACCAAATTTTTTTCAGCTCTGCGCATTATACTAAACTTTATAAACACCAAGTTTCATAATTTTATCTTTTCTCATTCATGAGTTATTGAACATACAGACATACAGACATACACACATCCATCCATCCATCCACACACCCAGACATCATTGGGAAAATGCGAAAATGGTCAAAACGGATTCAGTGGACCTCAAAACATGTATTTCCGCGAAAATTCGATTTTTTTCATGATACCTAGACTTACTTATACATACTAAGAAAGTAAACATATTAATTTATTTAAACAGCTTTTGTCAGCATGCGCATTTGCGCCTTTTGATATTTTTGTTCTTTAGGGTTTTGTTATTCAACATCGGCATCTACCCTAAAAAGAATCGTCAAAATCATAAGAATTAGAACTATCAATTATTATACTGTCCCGAAGATTCGTGTTCATTCGTGTTCAAATCAAGCTAGATCCAAATAAAATAAAAAAATTGCCTTCGTTCAACGGATTCTACCTGATTCTACTTCTAATCCTTCTAATACAAACAAAGCAAACACAGAATGTTAAATTAAAAATACAAAATCGGTATTTTATGTTTTTTAATTAAACTGCATCAAAATCATCATATTTTTATCAGAATATGATGTCACAACAACGTCTTTAAAATCGTCATTTTGTCCCACGTATTGACGTCTTCAAGACGTCTTTATGACTAAAATTATGTCCGTATATCGACGAAAATGATCAATATCTTAAATTTAGCATTGGAATGATTTTAAAAATAAGATTTTAAATGCTTTTTTAGATGGGTAACCACAAATATTAAAAAAATATTTTTATTTACATGAAGTAATGATTTCTTATGCCCTGCCCACACATGGACACGCAACAGTAAAAAATACTGTGTGTGTTGCTGGTGAAATAGAGGCGCCGCTATTTTGTGGCTTCTATGTAAGTAAAGAAAAAATCAATTTTTAGGCCACAAATGTTTCACAGTTCTTCATTTTGCATTTGTTGACTGTATGTTGTTTGTCTTCTGTTTTTCCATGTGTGAACAGGGCTGTACAGTTGCGTGCGTCTGTGTGTGTGGCTGTGGCGTCATTGTAGTCGCTGAGTTCATGTGTGAACAGGGCTTAACAAAAACAAATGAGAATCAAATTTAGTTTACTAGGTTTTTGCCAAAAAAAAATTAAACTTAAATTGCTTCATTCGGTTTTATTTAAATTTAACATTTAGCCCGAGAAATTAATTAACAAATTTTCCAAATCCAATCCAAACTACTTTTGTATATTTTGACGTTTCCATTCAAACTCATATTTTGCGAAATATCGCCCAAAAGTATATTAAAAACCGTTCAAAATGAATGCGCCACCGACCTTCGAGTCATTTTTGCTATACGAAGGAGAGAAAAAGTAAGTAATTTACTTTTTTTTAAACGTTCAAAAACCATTCTAACCTCAAATATTCTAGAATCATCAAAGAACAAGACTCAAAAGTGACAAATGCCGCGATTTATACCGTAAACAAAGAGGATCACACGCTAGGCAACATGATCAGAAAGTAAGATAAATAAACTGGACCAATCAGAAGCTAATTTAGTATTTTTTTAGCCAATTATTGAAAGATCCAAATGTACTTTTTGCTGGGTATAAGCTGCCTCATCCTTTGGAGCACAAATTCGTGTTGAGAATTCAAACTACTGCAAATAGCAGCCCTCATGAGGCTTTTATGGGCGCTATTACCGACTTAATAGCGGAATTGTCGCTATTTGAAGAAAGATTTAAGGTTAGGAGTTTGTTTTATTGTTGTTGCTGTATTTAATTGTTGTTTATGTTTGTAGGAGGCAATCAAGGAAAAGAAAGAGGGAATCGACTAAAAACTGTATTATGTATTGTAATGTTACTTATTTTAATAATAAATACTTAATAGTAATGATGTATTATTTTTAACTCTAATGCAAACCTTAATTCAACAATATAACAACAACAGTTTATAAAAATATATTTTATAGCATGCACTGGAACATTATTTAAATATTAACAATCCTTTAATTTAAAGTTACGTTTTCTAAGGCAAGATAAATATTAAAAGTTGCCTATTTTTTTTGGGTCAGTATGTTTCATCTGCATCACAATTTTCTGTATCATGACCAAATTCTGTAAAAAAATGACAAAAATTATGAATACCAAATATTTAATTTAATGATTTGTCATCTCACCTTCGCAAATTTCACAATAGGCCCTCTGCGCTGGTAATTTTCTTTCTTTTGTGTCAACATTAACAACAACAACTGGGTCTTCGCCCATTTGGATGGGGCAATCCTCAGTCTCGTGAAGGTCAAACATTTCGCAGATATCACAGTATTTTCTTGGAGGTATCACCCTAGATATATTTACCCTAGAAACAAAATCATGTATTAAAATTAAACTAATGGGCCGAATTCATCACTCTTCTTTAAGCTAATTACGATTATCCAATTACCATGGATGACCGAATTCAGCACTCTTCTTTAAGCTAATTACGATTATCTAATTACCATGGAAACACCTTTTATCTTTTTCTTATTTACAGATAGATAGAAAAATCTGCTGTGGCCACCACAGTACTTCCCCGGCTATACGTTTTAATAACATGCTTTCATAAAGGTTTTAATTTTATGTTTCATTCAGCAAAATTTGAACAAATTTTGAAATAACGTAGGCGGTGTCAAAGTGACAAGCATCAATGTAAAAGTGACAGCAGTTATTTAGTGATATGTTTAAAATTCGAGTTTTTAATTGCATTTATTATAAGTTATAGACATAATACGAACAATATAGGAAAGGCTGCAAAACCCGAAAACGCATTGACCGAAAGTGCAAATTCTGTCTCAATCGGCATTGTGTTTTAACAACCCGATTTGTTACATAAGTTGAGGGTTTGCACCACAAACCCTTAAGTCTGAAAGAAATGAAGTAAAATACTTACAAGTTACTGTTTGGCGGCGAATCACCCAAGACGCCATTTTCCAACAGTTGGATTTTCGATTGAAGTTCTTCATTTTTCTGTTGCATGTCAACAATAATCGAATTCAAGAATTCGACTTGTCCTATTGCGAATTCCTTTTCTTCTTGCATTTTTTTATAACTTGCCAAATCGCAAGTTTCTTTTGATTCCTAAAAAGCGCAACAGAAAATGATAACTTTAAAGAGTTGTAATTTAAATTCTTGAATATTTACTGTTAAAAATGCATTCCATTATGTATGTTTAAAAGAAATTGTAGAATTAAATTTGTTTAAAGGACTGTTAATATTGTTACAATGTTAGTGTTAAGTTAATTTAGTTTAGAGTTTAATTGAATGTTAATATTGATATTTGTGGATTTTTTAATTACTTTAACAGATTTCTTCGGTATTCCGCTAACTTGGACGTGTTTAGCAGCCTCTGCTAACTTTACTTTAGCCTAGAATCAAACACATTACATAAGAAACAATTTTTCTTATATCTGTCAAATCGTTAGATATACATTATCACACTGACAGTATGTGAGGCTGTCATACCCAGGTTGGGTATGACCAGGGGTACGTTCTTAAACGCAGTGAAGTGGTAGAGTGAAGGTAGAGGAAGTGTAATGTCACGTGACATTACTCTTCCTTTCCATTCTGAACGTACTAGGGTACGTATTTGTCATCACGAACTGTCATACGTCAAACGGGTGCCGTGTCAACAGCAGAATATTCTAATTCCGAATCATATTACAGCCGAATATGCATTTTCAGAATATTCAAATTCCGAATGTTTTAGATTTGCACAGAATTATTTAAATTCCGAAGTATGTCACAGCCGAATCATCATTTTCAGAATATTCATAATCCGAAAATTTTAGGTCTGGCCAGAATTATTAAAATTCCGAAATATGTTCCAGGCGAATATTCATTTTCAGAATATTCAAATTCCGAAATATTAAAATTCCGAAACAAATTGCAGCCGAATATTAATTTTCAAAATATTCATATTCCGAAAGTTTTAGGTTTGCATGGAATTATTCAAATTCCGAAACATGTTGAAACCGAATATTCATTTTCAGAATGTACATATTCCGAAAGTTTTAGTTTTGTAAAAATTTATTCAAATGCCGAATTACGTTTCAGCCAAAAACTTTCGGAATATGTACATTCTGAAAATGAATATTCGGTTTCAACATGTTTCGGAATTTGAATAATTCCGTGCAAACCTAAAACTTTCGGAATATGAATATTTTGAAAATTAATATTCGGTTGCAGTATCTTTCGGAATTTTAATATTTCGGAATTTGAATATTCTGAAAATGAATATTCCGCTGTAACATGTTTCGGAATTTCAATAATTCTGGTCAGACTTCAATTTTTCGGTTTATGAATATTCTGAAAATGAATATTCGGCTTTAACATGTTTCGGAATTTGAATAATTCTGTGCAAACCTAAAACTTTCGGAATATGAATATTCTGAAAATGAATATTCGCCTGTAACATGATTCGGATTATGAATATTCTGCTGTTGAAAGCATTCCCCGTCAAACAAGTTAACAACATGGATTTGGATAGTACGAAAAAGTGCATAATATCGGTAGCTATTTGCTTATCAACAGGTTGAGATATTTTCATGTTTTTTGGGCCATAAAATTTATCTAAAAATGCTTTGTAGCCCTGTAAGAAACATTTAAAAAATGTTGAAATTAGAGAAAATAGGTAAAAATGAAATAGGGTACTTTACCATAGTAGCAAATTAGCAATCCAGTCAATTATATTGAAAGGAGACCCCAGTAATAAGTTATTGCCATGAAAAAAGTTTTCAAAAAGTTAATAGTTCTTTAAATATTTGAGATTTTACGGATCGTACATCTACGTCACAGTAATGCGTTCTCTCTCGAGCTCTCTCTCTCACACATCTATCCTATTCTGAATTATTTGAACGTGTATGCCGTCTATCTTTGTTCAACGTAGTGTTTCTTTATCTATGAACGATTTCTGCCAAATAAAGTTACACGTTAGGGACTTTGTTCGTTGAGTTTTCGATATTAGTCGTAAAATATAAATACAAACCATTGGGACAGACAAACGATATAATTGTCAAAATATTTAACCAATTTGACATTTTATAATATATTTCGTAGATATCGTGGATCCGTTATCATTCCAATAAATGTCATTAATTGAAGTAACAAAAATTAAATTAAATTCTTTGATAATTCCAATTTACCTTGCCCGAATTTTGTAGTAAAATATGTGCAGTTTAGCGCGCTAGCATAAAATCATAGTTTTTTGCTAAATCTGTAATGAAAATTAATAAGCTTTGTCCGAATACTCCCATTGAAAGATATGTTGAATCATATGAGTGGTACTAAAACTCAGGATCAAATTTTTGAAGGCAAATTTATAAATTATATATCTAAAGAATATATTTTCACGTTTATTCTTACATACAGTAATAAAGAAACTACCAAATTGTATTTTATATTTTGTAACATTTAAAAACAGTTGATTTTACATGAGTGCATTTTAATTTCAGCCCCATTGTTTGAGAAGATTTTCAGTTGTACATCTACGTCACACAAACTTTAAAAATTAATTACAGCTTTAATAACATGAAGTTTCAATAAAAAAAATTTAAAAAAATTGGTAAACTACCCTATTCTTAAAATGTAATTTTTATCTTACTGTAACATTTGAACCCGTTGGGATAGAATTTGGTTATTTTAATCGTTAATAAATCAAATATGTTGAAATACACGGATAAACATTCCTATTGCGCATGACGGGTAAATCTTAACGCACTGACCGTTCAGAAACTCACTGTTTTGTTACCCAGTAAATTTCACACTGCAATTTAGAACGGCTAGAGTGTACCCTTACCTCGTTCCCCTACGTTTTAGAACGTACCCCTGTATAGATCAGATACAAATACCGTGTGTGTGGTTACCAGCCATGCATTAACTCACCCATGATTGTTAGTCAGTACAATACGGAAAATAAGAAAAACAATGGGGTACTTGCATGGTACTAAAATCGTTATTTACAGTATAAGTGCGGTAGGGTTAAGATTGTACATTAAAGTACCTACAACGCGAAGCGGAGTACTTTAATAAAACCGAGCGTTGTACAAATACCTAACGCACGCATTATGTATTACATTTTATTTAAAATATCGTATGAGGATAAGTGAGATGCATTTGACATTTGCACTAAAATTTCCTTTTGTCAAGTAGCCTTGAAACAACTGCTCTGAGATGTCGCCAATAAATGTCACATTCAAAATTAATCTGTTTTATTTATTTCAGACTCTATTGAACAATAAATTTAGTCCAAGCAACAGGGAGTTTATAACAGGCTTACCTGGAAATAATTAAAGAAGTTTTGAAAATTGGCAGTTTAATGTAGTATCATATCGCGAATAATATACTAAATTTGCGACCTCGAGGGACCGCCGCTCCCTCCACTAAATTGGAAAAATGGCGCATAAAATTGGTTTTTACCTCTCGCCTAGAGAGGTATAGGGATCGTGAAAAAATTCGATGTCGAGATTTTTGTCAATAAGCACGTTTTAGCACCTTTAGAACCTATTTTGACTATTTTCACGATGATGTCTGTGTGTGTGTGTGTGTGTGTGTGTGTGTGTGTGTGTGTGTGTGTGTGTGTGTGTGTGTGTGTGTGTGTGTGTGTGTGTGTGTGTGTGTGTGTGTGTGTGTGTGTGTGTCTGTATGTTCGCCTACTATAGTCTTTCGTTCTGTTTCATTATCTCAAATTCTACTAAACATAAAATTCTAATATTTTGCAATATATATTTATATATGTTAATGAAGAGCTGATAAGATTTTGGTAAAAATCTGTCAACCGGAAATGGGATTTTCTTGAAGAATATTAACATTTTTTGCAAAAAATATAGGAAATACTGCGATAGTTACAATTTGTCATTCGACATTTGAAAGAACAAATTATCTTTTACAATATTTATTTAACATCGTTTCTATATCTCTTACCAATAAAGGAAAATTAATTTTCAAAAATTTGTAATATTACCTACCACGATTTGTAAATCATAATATAGGAAAAAAATTAAAAACAAAAATTAATATGTCAATGTGACAGGTGAACAGACGTATACACAATTTCTGAAATGTTTGTGGCACCATTTTAAAAGAAATGTAAATATTATTAACAACTGAACATAATGTAATAAGGTAATAATAAAGTTAAATTTTTATCTATAAAGAGCTAATTAAAGAACTAAGATTTATAAAATTATGTTCAAAAAGTTTGTAAATTTATTGCAAAATTATAATTTAAGTAAGCCTAACTAAAATCAAATTCACATAAATTACAGAGTTAAGGCGAGAGGTCGTGTGCTGGCCACATCAGATTTTTTGACAATATATCCATTCTAGTCACTCCTAGATAAAAATAGTTAATGTGTTAGTTGTAGAGAATTAAATTCTCTACAACTTTTGTATTAAAACTTTTTTTGTAGAGTTAATAGTTTGAGAGTTATCTCTATGTAAATGAGACCATATTTCTTGACATTGCATAAATGTTCTCTTTTCAGCCGGAATTTTATTTGTTGACGACTAGTTATTAGTTAATTATTTGTCTTATACTTTGATAGAAGTTTTTACAAATCATAATGATAAATAAATTATTTATTTGGGTATAGTTTTATGTTTTTATATATTAATACAATGTTTCGGGAAACTTTACGTTGTCTTCGTCCAGGTAATAAATGAATGTGTCAATTATTTTATGTATAAGAGAGCTACTATGATCTAAATATTCAAAAAATTGATGCCTCTAACATTTATTGTCTGACGTCAGATATAAGCGCTAACCATACATAACAGTTGTGCAGACGTTGTTTAGACAGTTTAGGTTTAGACATAGTTGATATTATACATTTAACATATGGACAACTTTCTGTTTAAATAAGCAAATAAAAATAATATGAAAATCGTTTAATTTCTTATTTTTCTCATGTTTTCAAAATACTGTAATAAATAGCAAAAATTTCGAGAATTAGAATAACGCAAAACAAAAGTAGATATTTAAAACCGTTGATTGGCGGCCATATTGAATTTCTATTTTAGAAATCCCTTTTCAAATGTTTTTATGACACCAAACACAGGATGATTCTGACAAATGTGTTCAAAATGGTGGCCGTTAATGGACGGCCATTTTGAATTTCTTTTTTCGAAAGTCATTTTCAAATGTTTTTATATGATACCAAACACGAAATGACTCGGAGGTATGATTATTTGTGGGTGGGGGGAGAGTTTCGTGCCCAAAATTTTGACAGAATGCGTTATCATCGGCGACGAGTCTATGTGCCAAGTTTCAGCTTGACTGGGTAGCAGGAAGAGGGTTAATTAGCCCTACAAAGCCCGCGCCCCAAAACAATCGAAGTTAATACTAAGATTACGTGGTTCCTCTCGGCGAAAATATTTTAATATCGACTTAACTAAGGCCTTAATAAAATTTAAAAATAATGTAATTTAAAGAAAAATGTTCAACAAATCTAATGCTGCGAACCAAATTTTGATATTTTTATTTGTTTAGAAACGATAGTTGTTTAAACTTTATGAAAACTAATTAATACAAAATTTTGCTGTTTTCTCTCCATGAAAATCCTCAAATTTTGACACAGCAAAGATTTTTTTTAAATTTGAAAATTTTCAGTGTTATATAAAAATGTTCAAAGAGTTTAATTCTGGAAACCGGAAGTCGATATTATACTCCATTTAATAATAACAGCTGATTTAATATTATAAATAAAAATATTGTTTTCATTTTTCAGTTTTTTTTCAAAGAATATCTAAAAATTCTGAATTTATCGTGCCTCTTAGATATTTTTCAAATTATGTATCTTATATAAAAATGTGTGGAGAATCCAATGCTTGAAACAGAAATTCGATATCTGTATCCGTTAAAAAATAACAGTTGAAAAACGCAAAAATGAACGTTTTTTTCCTTATTATGTTTTTAAGAATAAACAAAAATTATTCCTTAACAAGAACAACTAGAAAGTTGAAAATTATATTTCTTATAGAAAAATACCTAAGAAATCGATTGCTGAAAACCGGAAGTCGATACCTTTGTTCGCTAAGAAACTACAGCCATTTTTGTGTGGTAAGACAAGGATACTACTTTATTTAAATTGATAGAAAATGCTCAAATTAATTTTCTCGATTTTCTCGAAAACTGTGCTACTTACGTAAAAACTGCATACAACATTTTTATAGAGAATTGTCCATTCTATCTATTTCAATAAAAAAATTTCTCGAAATATTCACTATTTACGAGATAAACGCTAAAAACAAAAAATGGCGGCCATTTTTTCAATATGGCGGAGGGAGCGGCGACTCCTCAAGGTCGCAAATTTAGTATATTATTCGGGATATGAAACTACACTTTCCTGCAAATTTGCAAAACTTCTCTAATTTTTTCCAGGTAGAACTACCTATTGCTTGGACTAATTGTGTAAAGTTGCTTTTTTGTAGGCTTTTTTTTATTTTAAAGTTACTTTTTCTACTCCCATGCTTTAATTTACTTATTAAATATGCAGTGTCTGTACTTGAATGACGTTCATTTCGATTCAGATTTTCATTTCGACACAGATTATCATTATGACATGACCAAATTAACCAATAGCAGCACAGCATTTTGTTTAGTAAGCAGTTGGCATCACTGCGCCTGCGTGCGTTCCTGTGTTCATATATTTTTGATCAGAGTGGTTTGACAGTTCTTGACAAGAACTGTTTGAGATCTGAACTCTGTGATCTGAACAAGAACTTCTTGTTCAGATCTCAAACCAATATAAATGGTGCGACAGCATCAACTAATATTTGTGCACAAGTCCCACAACTAAATTTAACAAATTGTACGATATTTAACGTAAATATAAATAAATAAAAATATAATTTAAAAATAATAATGTATAATTCAACCATGTGTACTATAATAATACTGTAAATAATTTTTTTTTTTTTAATTATAGTTTGGAAGTAGAAAAAATAGTGTATGCAACTCGTGTATAATGGCTATTAATACACTCGTATGAATTACGATACTCGTCATGGCTCGTATCGTAATTCCATAATCGCGTATTAATAGCTATCATTATAAACTCATTGCATAATATACTATTTTTATTTGATGCGTATTAACGAACTATATGCGGAAACAGTTATGACATGTGTAAAATTGCAACAATCATAAACGTCAATGATGTGTGATTGTTGTTTACAGTTCAGGAGGCCAAAAATGACATTTTTTCAAAATCTAATTTGCGGCATGAAAGTAAGATTTTCATGACTAGGCATGAAAATAAAATTTTCATGCCTAGTCATTTTTACTTTCAACTTTGTTTACTTGTCATGACAACTTTTTCTAAAATTTGTTACAGCTCTGATGATTTGTCACAGCTCTGATGATTTATGCAAACCTAATTTTTTTTTATAATTTTAAGCTTAATTGCCGATTTAAAAAAAAAATAATACATCACGCGTCATAAAAATGTCTTTGCTTGACTCGGAGGCTTTGAAGAAATGCTCGGACGCTGCGCATCCTCGCATTCTTCAAACGCCTCCTCGTCTGTAATGTAATATACTATTTTAACACTACGAACCAAATGTTAGGTCTAAAACATTGGTAAAAATACAAATTTTATTTTAAAAAAATATGTTTTTTTAGTAAATTGAGAAAGAAATTTTGTTGACTTCACTATTTTGTATTGGACATAAAATGGCAGCTTCCTACGTCACACCACATATTAATCAATTTTCATTAATTATTTTTGGGCTTGTTATGTAAATACAATTTTTGTAAAAATAAAAAATACGGATCTCAAGTTTTTATACGTTCTTCAAAAATATTTAATTGAAGGGTGCCTACCTATAGTTCATTTTTTTAAAGAATTCTGTGTGGAGAAGATAGGACTTATTTGACCTTGATCTCTGATTGGTTCAAATCGCGGGCAAGTTTACACAGACGAAATTTAGTTGTCCATCTCAACTTTTTCTATTTATCTCTCTCTCAAACCGTACTGTCAAGTTATTTGAAAATGCATGCTACATACAATTTTTAATTATATTAGGACGTAATAATATATTTAAAAACTACTATAATGAAAATTGTTCATAAAGTAAGTTTTTAAATATCATTTTAATGAAACTCCCATGCATACGTTTACATCTGTCATCTGTCACTTGAATTTCGTTTGTCATTTTTTAATTTAATTTTTTCAACATTTTGATTTTCTAGTCTTCATTTAGGGATTTTATAATATTTATAAATAAGGTAAATACCAATTTTTTATTCAAATGCACTTACATGACTATTATTATTTGAAATCATTATATTTGAATTTAGCACCAAATTTTGTAACTAGATTGAAAGTTCTTCACAGTATAAATCAGTCTTTTAGTTACAGAATTCTTTAAAAAAAACGAACTATAATGCCCAGTGCACACGGAGAAACATTTTGACAAGTTTCCTGAAAAAAGTTTCCAGAAAATGGAGATTTTCTTTGAAAAACTATAAATATGTTTATGATCACATGTCACATTTGACAAATAAGAAGTTAGTTGCACTTCACAATGTTTCCTGAAAACGCCTCATTTTTATAGGCGCCGTTAAAACTTTGAAGTTTCCGGAAACTTTTTCCAGGAAACATGTCAAAAAGTTTCTCCGTGTGCACTAGGCATAATTCTCGAAAACTCAGTGCCAGAAAATTCAACTACAAGAAAATTCTTGCCTAAAATCAAGACAAGAAAATGCATACATATAAAATAAATAGAAAATTCATAATATCTAGAATCTGATGGATGCAGAAAACGCATGTAAAGAAATATTAAAATCTAAGAAAAAGTGTTGGAATTTTTCCAGCGATTGTGAAACTAACAATGATTTAGAAATATTTTTTTTCTACGAAAGTACTATAACTCACATGTTTTCAGATATTACAAAGTATGAAAAATTGAGTGGTGAAAATAATTTCCACGCTCATTTTGTGCATTGAATGCGAATTTTTCAAAAAGTACATTTTTCATACCTAAAAGACTTTATTTGTTGTAATCTCTGCAATAAATATGCAAATGGACGATTTTCACTTAATTTGAGACATAAATCATTTTTCTGAACTAGAAATTGTGCAGTTACTGGAATGTCAAAGCTGTCAAAATATTTTTGACTTCAGAGACAAAAGGCATTTTTTAATCACTCCGGTTACATCTATGGTTACTTATAGTTACATGATAACCATATTTTATTCACAGTTTAATAACGTCACGACGTAACCTGGTTAGTTGTAGTTACAGCAAATATCTGACCGTGGAGTGTAGCACGGTTTGCTGTATAGTTACTAGCAGGCAGCAGAAAGTTAAATAGAAGATGGTGGAACTACGTTAAGTAGTGTATTTTCCACCTACGAGAGGGCTCCTCATGTCACCACACTTGTCACGTGTTTGTCACAATAACAGTAATTTGAATTTTTTGGTCAGGTTGTCTCTGAAAATCGTGTTTTGTTATCTTATTTTCCTGTTTGTATTGACAGTCTATCATATTATAATTTACGAAATTATGATGCCTTCCAGTGCCTCCAGTAATATCAAGTGTTGCATTAATAATACTGGTAAGTACGATTATTTTATTTTTGTAAAATTTAATTTAAGTGCATTTAACACAAAATATATAATATTAAAATAACACAACCAAAATATATCTAATATAAACTGTAAAAAATGTTACGTTGTGGATATTTTTTAATATATGAAATTTTCTTTTCTTTAAAGTTCCATGAAATTTAAATTAATAATTTCAATTTGTTTTTAGGTGTAACAGTTCATCGTTTTCCAAATTCTAGGACTCATATGTATATTTATAAGATGTGGTTGGATGTCTTAGGAATGGAAAACCTGAATCATATGGATCCGCTCACTTCTACTTTTGGTGCTATTATGTATCTTCCTGTAATTTACTGTGCAATGAAATCTGAGGATATTGTAAAATAAATGTATATATTGTGAAAAATTTTAAATTCTTATCTCCTACTTTTGGTGCTTAATAGCGTGGTAACGCTATTAAACTGTACGTGTAAACAAATTCGCTGTATTTTTCAATATATTATGGAAATGATATATTGTTTAATAAAAATATATGCGATTTTGTTATCACTTACGGTTCTATAGCGTTACAGAAAGTTTCATTTTAATAATTTATTTTATTTTAAACTACATCGTGGGTTGCCTAGTAAAAATTCATTCTCATTCCACACTTCAGAGGGCACTGAACGCAGTCCCGATACCTAACACGGCAGTTTACTATACCGGGAGTTTTTACTTCCCCGATCTATGTAATAGAGGGAAGTATTGTAATCGTGATTTTTTGACAGTTCGAGATTTTGGTGAATCTTCACGTTTTAGACCCTACTGAACCCAAAAAACATAATTTTAAAAAAAGTCGGTCTGTCGGTCTGTCGGTCTGTCGGTCTGGATGTTGCATAACTTAAAAACGCGTTGGAATTTTGGACTGAAATTTTATATTTAAGATCTTGACCCAAATTCTGACTTCAAGTTCGTTAATGAGCTTTATTCAACCAGTGGTACCAACTTTATAAACATAATTTATTTTATTTTTATCAAAATTCTATCATGTGTGGTATCAAATTAAAGCTCTCGGGAAAAGAATTCTAGTAGAAAAACAAAAATAACATATAAACGATCGGCAATTGTTTTTTTTTTATAAATTATTCAAATTATATCGAGTTTGGTGTCAATTTAAAGCGCTCGGGGAGATAAGTTTAGAAAAAATGTAAAAAATGATATTTATGTGATTTTCAATTGTTTCTCAAAAAATTATTAAATTTTTTTTATTCAACCAGTGGTACCAACTTTATAAACATAACTTCTTTTATTTTTATTAAAATACTATCGTGTGTGGTATCAAATTAAAGCTTTCGGAAAAAGAATTCTAGTAGAAAAATAAAAATAACATTTAACAGATCGTCAATTGTTTTTTTAAATAAATTATTCAAATTGTACCGAGTTTGGTGTCAATTTAAAGCGCTCGGGGAGATAAGTTTAGTAAAAATGTAAAAAATGACATTCATGCGATATTCAATTTTTTCTCAAAAAATTACCTATTCAAATTCAAAGTGTATTATCAAAAGTTCTCTGGAGAAAAAATTTAGTCGGAGAATCAATAACAACATTTAAACGATGGTCAGTTTTTTTTACCTCCCGCATTATATTCTATAAGGGGAGGTATTATGAGGAGTAAAAATTTTCGAGTGTGAGTTTTTAGTGAATAAGTACGTTTTACAATCCATAGAATACGAATAAAGTATTTTCGAGATGATGTCTGTGCGCGTTTGTGTGTTACAATATTTTGTGGACGATAACTCAAAAAATATCAAACATTTAACAACCAAATTTTACATTTAAGGTTTTAATACAAATCTTAAGAATCCAGTTATTTTTTGTTGCAATCCCCAAACCGGACGTAGTACTTTGCTAAAATATTTCGATAAATAATTAATTTATCACAAAATTTTCTATTTCAAATGATAGATGGTATATTTTTGTCATCTACAAATCGTATTTAAAATTTTTATCTGTACATGATACTATTTACAAAATAAATTATTGTTAATAATTCAGAATATGAAACATAAAATTAAAGGCGTTACGAAAGTAAGTTATTAAAACTTATAGTCGGGGAAGTACTGTGCTGGCCACAGCAGATTTTTTTTATTAGTAAACATAGGGCATGTCATTACCATAGTTACAGTGTTACAGAATGACAGCAATGTATTGGAGCGTCTTTTTTATCAGTAAACATAGGGATAATTATATACTAAAATAAATATGAAATATAAATTAAAGAAATTATAAATTATTTATTTATAATTTATACACTTAAGAACTAGGTAGATACCTACATTAAACTAATGAGAATTTTTTTAATCGAATTAAATGCTCAAAATTGGATCCATTAACTTCTACTAAACAATATCCTAAACGATTATAAAAATAATTTATAGCATTTGCTGGGGAGTAATATTTTGGGAAGCAACACTAATTCGATTTTTCATTGTTCAACATCCTAGTTCTTAAATTCTCATTAGTTTAATGTATCTACCTACCTAGTTCTTAATTGTAGAAAACATAAATAAATAATTTATCATTTATTTAATTTATATTTCATATTTATTTTCGTATGTTAATTATCCCTATGTTTACTGATAAAAAAAATCTGATGTGGCCAGCACACGACCTCTCGCCTTAACACTGTAATTTATGTGAATTTGGTTTTAGTTAGACTTTCTTAAATTATAATTTTGCAATAAATTTACAAACTTTATGAAAATAATTTTATAGTTCTTAGTTCTTTAATTAGCTCTTTATAGATAAAAATTTAACTTTATTAATACCTTATTACATTATGTTCAGTTAATAATATTTACATTTCTTTTAAAATGGTGCCACAAAAATTTCAGAAATTGTGTATACCTACGTCTGTTCATCTGTCACATTGACATATTCATTTTTGTTTTTAATTTTTTTCCTATATTGTGATTTACAAATCGTGGTAGGTAAAATTATATATCTTTGAAAAATAATTTTCCTTTATTGGTAAGAGATATAGACAAGATGTTAAATAAATATTGTAAGATATAATTTGTTCTTTGAAATGTCGTATGACAAATTGTAACTATCGCAGAATTTTCTATACTTTTGGCAAAAAATGTTAAAATGCTTCAAGAAAATACCATTTCCGGTTGGCAGATTTTTACCAAAATCTAATCAGCTCTTCATTAACATGTACAAATATATAATGCAAAATATTAGAATTTTATGTTTAATAGAATTTGAGATAATGAATAAGAACGAAAGAGCATAGTAGGCACACATACAGACTTTCATACACACACACACACAGACATCATCGTGAAAATAGTCAAAATAGGTTCTAAAGGTGCTAAAACGTGCTTATTGACAAAAATCTCGACATCGAATTTTTTCACGATCCCTATACCTCTCTAGGCGAGAGGTAAAAACGCTCTAATGCATTGCTGTCATCCTGTAACACTGTAACTATGGTAATGACATGCCCTATGTTTACTTATAAAAAAAACTCTCTGTATAGTATATTGTCATCTGTGGTTACTATGTTCATCTTTCTCTAATTTGTAAGTGTCAGTCAGTTGTGTCAGTGTCATGATTGTTTTGAACACTTATTATTAGTGATGTTGAAATGACCGGTAATTTATTTTTGGTTATATAACCGGTAATATTACCGGTAACTTACCGGTAATGTATGGTCATTTAAAAAAATTAAAATCATTTTTTTTTTCAAGTTCTGCAGATTAAGATCTTTCTTTTGATACCAAAAACATAGTATGAAATCATCCATTATCAAAAAGTATCAAGTTCTGGTTCAGTATAATAATATCAAATTAAAAGGAAGAAAAAATTCACGAAAAATGATATAAGAAATTCGAAATATTTTATTATGTATCTGTATTATTTATTACTGCTAACGCACAAAAATACAACACTTGTATTCCGTAGAAAAAAATTTTCATACAAATTCCGGACGTTTTGGCATTTTTAACAACTCTAGTCTAACACTATTATTCTACGCAGTTACATTCGTTGTTGGTCACGGTGCTGTTAGATGTTAAAATAAATAAATACAGCGCGAAATTTAAAAGCGGTCATTTATGCGGTCACAAACGTGCGTCATATTACCGGTAACTTACTGGTAACTTACAAATTACCGCGGTAATTTATTAAGCCAACATCACTACTTATTATTAATCAAGGAGATATTAATGTTCTAAATATTGATAAGTATTGGTATTTATTGAATGTGAAACAAATTTATTTACTCGGTAAAAATCATTATAATTTTTTTAGTATTTTGATCCTTTAACTATGATGTCGAGAAAACATTCATTCAGCGATCCTATTATGCTTATGGATGAATTTAATTTAATTTTTTTTAATTTTATCTCTTCCATTTTCAAAACAATTAAAGTTAATCACGAACTATTAACAAATATCTTCACTGATTTAAATTTGACAAACAAGAGGTAACCAACGACGTAACCGAAGCTAGAGACGATTTAAATCCATATAGGAGTGACGTCATATCAGATAAATTCTATCCACCACGTTCACTAAATAAGCTATCTCTTTCTTACACATTTTACTCGTATAAATCTATTCGCATATCGTATGTCATAAGGGGCGGGGCTTATCAATTTGTGTCTTAACGGCAGTAGCAGAACAATTATTTATATAATATAGTATTCATTATATGAAATATATTTTCTTACATATATTGTTATCTTTTAGATTCACAAAAGTTCGTTTTATATCATTTATTGTTTATTGCTGACAACTTGTCAATTTTCTGCTTATTGTTATGTCAAGTGTCAATATAAAATTTTGAGGTTACGTGTTTTGTTATTAGTTTTGTTCTATTTTATTAATCTTTGATTATTTCCTACAGAATCATGCGATGTATTAAAATGGTAAAATAATGATTAAGTTTAAAAATAGAATTAAAAACTATTGCTTTTAAATTTCGCGTAGAGAAAGACTGCCAGCACCATCTACCAAACTCATGCTGTACTAAAAAGTAAAATCTTGATTCATACGAATAATTTGCTTGTTTTTTATGACGTCACTCCTATATGGATTTAAATCGTCTCTATTTCATTCGAAAATGTTACTGCATACGTCACTATGACGTATCACACTAACCACTGTGTTAACCACAAGTAACCTAGTTAGCTGAATAAAAAATCTGTTGTGGCCAGCACACGACCTCTCGCCTTAACACTGTAATTTATGTGAATTTGGTTTTAGTTAGGCTTTCTTAAATTATAATTTTGCAATAAATTTACAAACTTTTTGAAAATAATTTTATAGTTTTTAGTTCTTAATTAGCTCTTTATAAATAAAAATTTAACTTTAGTATTACCTTATTACATTATGTTCAGTTAATAATATTTACGTTTCTTTAAAAATGGTGCCACAAACATTTTAGAAATTGTGCATAGTGCATAGGTACGTCTGTTCATCTGTCACATTGACATATTCATTTTTGTTTTTAATTTTTTCCTATATTGTGATTTACAAATCATGGTAGGTAAAATTATATATTTTTGAAAAATAATTTTCCGTTATTGGTAAGAGATATAGAAAAGATGTTAAATAAATATTGTAAGAGGTAATTTGTTCTTTCAAATGTCGCATGACAAATTGTAACTATCACAGTATTTCCAATATTTTTTGCAAAAAATGTTAGAATGCTTCAAGAAAATACCATTTCCGGTTGGCAGATTTTTACCAAAATCTTTTCAGCTCTTCATTAAGACATATAAATGTATAATGCAAAATATTAGAATTTTATGTTCAGTAGAATTTGAGATAATGAACCGGAACGAAAGGCTATAGTAGGCGCACATACAGACTTTCATACATACACACAGACACACACACACACACACACAGACATCATCGCAAAAATAGTCAAAATAGGTTCTAAAGGTGCTAAAACGTGCTTATTGACAAAAATCTCGACATCGAATTTTTTCACGATCCCTATACCTCTCTAGGCGAGAGGTAAAAATGCCTAAAGGTTTATAGGTCTATTTAGTCCGGTCGCCAAACGAGAAAATCGGCTTGAACCTGGAAGTTGGGTACAACAAATATTTTATGATTTATTCTAGTAGTATTTGATATACTGAATCATAATATGACGGGTGCCAGACCGGCACCCCTGGGCAACTCCTGGAAATTCGAAAAAATCGCCCAAAAAATGGATTTTTTTGGTTATTTGCCAATAACTACTAAACGGTTAGTTCTACAGTTAAGATTATCCAGTACATTTTTGTAGAGAACAAAATTTCCAAAAAAATGAAACTTTGAACTGCTCTCTTCGATTAACCGTTTCTGAGATACACGCGTTCAAATTTTGAAACTTGATTTTTTTTTACTTTTTTCATTATTTTTGTGTTTAATGACCTGTAACTTCTAAACAAATTAAAATTTTGATATTCGGTTTCTTTTATTAAATTCTGCAAAAAATTCTCTATAAGATAGATTGTATGAAATGTTTCTTGAAGGCCTTAGTTAAGCCAAAATTTTAAGATTTTCTTCGAGAGAAACTTGAATTTTTTTACTTTTTTCATAATTTTTGTGTTTAATGACCTGTAACTTCTAAACAAATTAAAATTTTGATATCCGGTTTCTTTTATTAAATTTTGCAAACAATTCTCTATAAGATAGATTGTATGAAATTTTTCTTGAAGGCCTTATTTAAGCCAAAATTTTAAGATTTTCTTCGAGAGAAACTTGATTTTTTTTTACTTTTTCATAATTTTTGTGTTTAATGACCTGTACTTTCTAAACAAATTAAAATTTTTATATCCGGTCTCTTTTATTAAATTTTTCAAACAATTCTCTATAAGATAGATTGTATGAAATTTTTCTTGAAGGCCTTAGTTAAGCCAAAATTTTAAGATTATCTTCCAGAGAATATTGAATTTTTTTAGCTTTTTCATATTTTTTGTTTAATGACTTATAATTTATGAACTAAAGTTTTACTTTTTACTACGATTTAGCGGAGCTAAAGTTAGTCATTATTGTACGATTTCATAAAAAATAAACCCGAAGTCGATATCTTTATCCGTTCAGAAACTAGAATTGATTAAACACAAGGAACTATAAGAATTCTAAAATTGTATAATTTTCTCTTGGAAAAAATAATTAAATTTCGGCATATTAAAGGCACTTTAAAAAAAATTAATACTATGTATCTTACATAAAAATGTCTGAGGAATCCAATGCCGGAAACTGGAAGTCGATATCTTGAACCGTTCAGAAATTAAAGTTTATTAAACAAAAGAAACTTTTAAAATTCTAAAATTTTACAATTTTCTCTCGGAGAAAATAATTATATTTCGGATTATTAGAGGACTTTTAAAAAATATAGTACAATGTATCTTACATAAAAATTGTTTGCAGAATTTAATAAAAGAAACCGGATATCAAAATTTTAATTTGTTTAGAAATTACAGGTCATTAAACACAAAACTTATGAAAAAAGTAAAAAAAATTCAAGTTTCTCTCGAAGAAAATCTTAAAATTTTGGCTTAACTAAGGCCTTCAAGAAAAATTTCATACAATCTATCTTATAGAGAATTGTTTGAAAAATTTAATAAAAGAGACCGGATATCAAAATTTTAATTTGTTTAGAAATTACAGGTCATTAAACACAAAACTTATGAAAAAAGTAAAAAAATTTCAAGTTTCTTTCGAAGAAATTCTTAAAACTTTGGCTTAACTAAGGCCTTCAAAAAAAAATTAAAATAATCTATCTTATAGAGAATTGCTTGCAGAATTTAATAAAAGAAACCGGATATCAAAATTTTAATTTGTTTAGAAATTACAGGTCATTAAACACAAAACTTATGAAAAAAGTAAAAAAAATTCAAGTTTCTCTCGAAGAAAATCTTAAAATTTTGGCTTAACTAAGGCCTTCAAGAAAAATTTCATACAATCTATCTTATAGAGAATTGTTTGCAAAATTTAATAAAAGAAACCGGATATCAAAATTTTAATTTGTTTAGAAGTTACAGGTCATTAAAAACAAAAATTATGAAAAGAGTAATAAAATTTCAAGTTTCTCTCGAAGAAATTCTTAAAACTTTGGCTTAACTAAGGCCTTCAAGAAAAATTTCATATAATCTATCTTATAGAGAATTGTTTGCAGAATTTAATTAAATAAACCGGATATCAAAATTTTAATTTGTTTAGAAGTTACAGGTCATTAAACACAAAACTTATGAAAAAAGTTAAAAAAATTCAAGTTTCTCTCGAAGGAAATCTTAAAATTTTGGCTTAACTAAGGCTTTGAAGAAAAATTTCATACAATCTATCTTATAGAGAATTGATTGCAAAATTAAATAAAAGAAACCGGATATCAAAATTTTAATTTGTTTAGAAGTTACAGGTCATTAAACACAAAAATTATGAAAAAAGTATAAAAATTCATGTTTCTCTCGAAGAAAATCTTAAAATTTTGGCTTAACTAAGGCTTTCAAAAAAAATTAAAATAATCTATCTTATAGAGAATTTTTTGCAGAATTTAATAAAAGAAACCAAATATCCAAATTTTAATTTGTTTAGTAGGTACAGGTCATTAAACACAAAAATAATGAAAAAAGTAAAAAAAATTCAAGTTTCAAAATTTGAACGCGTGTATCTCAGAAACGGTTAATCGAAGAGAGCAGTTTAAAGTTTCATTTTTTTGGAAATTTTGTTCTCTACAAAAATGCACTGGACAATCTTAACTGTAGAACTAACCGTTTAGTAGTTATTGGCAAATAACCAAAAAAATCCATTTTTTTGGGCGATTTTTTCGAATTTTTCGGAGTTGCCCAGGGGTGCCAGTCTGGCACCCGTCATATTATGATTCAGTATATCAAATACTACTAGAATCAATCATAAAATATTTGTTGTACCCAACTTCCAGGTTAGATGGCTTGGCGACCGGACTAATTCTGTATTTTACCTCTATAACGCTATAACTCTATAGTCAATGTAAGCTATAGAGCTCTATACCTCCGACTCCTTTAGAGTACCGATTTTCCTATTCTGTATCTCGTTCTATAACTTATCTTCTTACAGTGCCAAATTTATAGAGTTACTAACTTCATGTTGCTTCATTTATATTATGAATGACAGTTCATGATGACAGACTTGTATGCTATATAAATAAATAAATATAAATTAGTATTTAAAAACATTGCATCGTAAGTAAAAATATGATTTGTTCTTTTTATAATTTATTATATTGGTACTGATTTATAATTTTTTATGAATCTATAAGAAAATAGTTTATTTTTATACTGAAATGGAAAAGAAAACCTTCGGCAAATACCTACTATGCCGAAGAACTGTATGAAGAATATTTAAATGCTATGGAAAATGATTATGTTTCCCGTATAGTTAACCATTATTTTTCGATATTATTGCGGTTGGAAAATCTACCCATTCTTCCATTAAATTTAATGATATTATCTGACATATTTCATTTATGGCCGACTAATAAGAGGCTGACATAGACAAGTCCAACAAGAATTTTCAACTGGTGTCTGATAAGATCCATTACCTAAAAAATAACCTTCAAGTGAAATAGTATAGCAGTAGTTCGCGATGGTGGTAAAACATAAACTTGTAAATTATTAATTAAAATAACTACTAACGGGTTACTTAAACGGTAATAATTTATGAAAATGTCATCTGGAATATCAAAGGGGTTTTGTCGATCTCTTAAAAATCTTCTTTCTGATAGCATATAATTTCTGTATTCAAATTTTTATAATTACATACGATGCAATTCAAAATCATTTCTAACAACATAACTCCTGTAGTCTTCATCCATTAACAAATATATAAAAACGGACCCTGAATTGAAATTATTCATGTTCATATTTATGTTTAGGCTACGTTATAGAGCGCTGTAACGACTTATGGCCAGAAAATCCTGTCCATAAAACTTATAGAAATTCTATAACTCTATAGTGGCTATAGAAACATACAGAATCGCAATTTGCTTACATTCTGTAACTAACGACAGTTATAGAGCTTATGGCGCTTATAGAAACATACAGACCCATTAGATTCACAATGCAGTAAAATGTCCGAAGGGGTTCAAATAAACTCACTTTTACTATCACTACAACATTCTGCATGAAATATCATTATTTTTGTCATAAATCACACCATAAATGCAAAATTACAAAATTGAACTGTCAGTTTTTAGATATTGATATTGTTTTCAGTTCTGACAGCAAGCCTACCTGATTTGTTTTTCTTAAATGTTTAAATATTATATTTCCGAATTTTTTTTATTAATTTTGAATATTTCCCAATTACGTAGAAAAAATAGTATGTAACACACTTGTGGAAAGGATCATTGAAAAACTCGTATGATAGAACTCGCTTACGCTCGTGCTCCAACTGTCATACTAGTTTTCAATGAAGCCCTTTCCACACTTATAAGACTGCCACAAGGGAGGCGACTGAAAGCGGTGCACTATATTCATCGTGTTGGACCGATATTCAACATTTTTTCAATACCGCTGACATTCGAGCAGAACCGTGAGAATCTGGCGCATGCGTAATGAAGACGGATAAGATTTTACTAGATTTGAGTATTCCTTTACATGAAATTTCTGTGTCCACTGGATTCTGGATATGCATTTTCTTTTTATGTTTTTATTTTGTGTATGAGTTTTCTTAAGCGCCTGAAATTTTGTTCGTTTTATGATTCTAGGTAAAAAATTGTCTTCATTGAGTTTTCCAGTTATAAATATTCTAGTGTTAAAGACTGCCTGACCCAAGTTGGATTAAAGGCGTGTTAATATAAAATACCTACCTGTTCAAGTTCTTTTTGAAGATCTTTCGCGGTAGTTTTTTCTTTATTCAATTCATTTTCCCGTTCGAGTAATATTTTCTGGGCTTTTTCTAAAACGTTATTAAAATCTTTGGTGTCCACATCGACTTGCTTTTTAAACTCTTCAAATTTAACAAATTTCACATCTGCTTTATTCGCTAAATTCTTCAAATGATCTTCAATGGTATCACATTGTTCCGTAGCAAGTTTGCGAATATTTTCCAAGTTTAGTAACTTAGTTTTCCATTGTTGGATAGACTGAGTCCAAGTCTGTTGCAATTGTTTGTTTTCTCCATCGATTGTTCGTATTTTAGAAGACAGAGAAGATAATTGGTCTTCTTTTTCTTGTAACAATTTTGACTTTTCTTCTAGTTTCAGAGATATTTCTTTGACTACTGGGTGGTCTGTAGGTTGGTTCCATTGTTTTTGAAGATTTTCCAGGTTTGTTTGAAGCGTAGCGATTGTTTTTTGGTTTTCTTCAATAGTTTTATCCAGTTCAGAGATCTTCAGACTTTGAACTGAAGAGCTATCGCCTGAATGTTGGATTTCTTGTTTCAATTTAGCGATTTTTTCTTCATATTCTTTACATGTGTTTTGTAAGTTTGAGTTGTCTTTTTTTAAGGTATCAAATTCTGAAGATAATCTTGTTAATGCTTGTACTTTATCTTCTACAGTTGATAAGGAAGATTCCTGTTGCTTTTTGACAATTTCTAGTTGTTCTTTAACTGAAGATAATTCCAAATCTGTTTGTTTAATAGTATTGCTCAATTCTGAACTATTTTTCTCAAAGTTTTCGTTTAGTTTCTTTAAGTTTTCTTCGTTTTGCTTTAAGGTACTGTTTAAGGTCAATTTCTCGCCTGATAATATTTCAATTTCGTTCTTCAAGTTTGTTATTGTTTCTTCTTGGGCAGAAATAATTTCTGAATCAGTACCTTTAGTTTTAGTTATTGCTTGAAGTCTATCATGTAAGTTAGATAATTCTGATTGTTTCTCTTCCAAGATTTTAGAATTTTCTTCAAGTTTTTGATTTAAATTTTTTATTAAGGGATGATCTTTTGGATCGTTCCAGTTTTGCTGCAATTTTTGAAGATCTTGTTGGAGATTTTGAATAGTTTGATCGCCAATTTTGATTGTATTATCTAACTGAAGTATTCTTTCGCTTTTTTCTGTGTTTTCGGTAGAAAGTTTTTGAAGATCATCTTTAATTTGTTGTAGTTTTTGTTCGTTATCTTTTCCGATTTCTTCTAACTTTAATTTGACTGATTTTAACGATTCTATTTCGTTGTTTAACGAAGAAACATTCTGTTCAGAATCGGTCATCGATTTAGATATATTTTCTTTTTCTTTGTTGCTTAACTCAATTTGTTGTTTTAATTTCACGATAATTTCTTCTTTATTTTGAAGATTCTTCAATAGATCTTCTTGTAGTTTAGTTAATTCTTGTGTCAAACTAGAGATTTGGCTATTTTTTTCGTTTAATTCATTTGTAATTGTATTTTTTTCTTGGGAGATCTTCTGAAGATCCATATTTAGTTCCATGATCTTCTTCTCTTGTGAAGCAAAGGTTTCGGACGCTGTTCCTTTTTCTTTAAGTATTTCTTCGAACTGTTTTGTTAAAGCAGTAATTTTATTATCTTTTTCTTGATTAGACGATTCCAAGTTGGTTTTTAAAGATTGTAGAAGCTTTATTTCTTCAGAAATTGAAGAAAGTTGTTGATCTTTTTCTAAAATTGAGTTGGAAATATTTGAATTGGTTGTTTTTACGTTTTTGGTTTCTTCGGTTAAGGTAGATAAAAGATTTTGATGTTCGTTCAATAGTTTTTCAATGCAGTGTTTTTCTTTTTGAAGTTCTTCAAATTGTTTATTTATTTTTTGTAAGGATTCTTCAGTATTTTGAAGATTGCTTTGTAACTGCGAATAATTTGTTTTTAGTTCAGATATTTCTTCATTATTTGTAACAAGTTTTGATGTTTCTTCTCTCAACTTAACCTCCAAGTCTGATAGCGCTTTTTGTAAATTACTAATTTCTTCATTCTGGGCTGCAATCATTTTGTTCCCATCTTCGATTTGTATTTTATGTTCAAATATTTCATTTTTCAATGATGCTACTAGTTTTTCATGTGCAATATCTTGCGAAACAGAATAACTCTTAACTTTTTCTTCGGCTTCGACTAATAATTCAGTTTTTTCTTTGACTGTACATCTTAATTGGTCTCTTTCTGAAGTTAGTTCTTCAATTCTGCGCGTAAGTTGACTGGAAGACTGTTGGTGCTCTGCTACCGCCATTTCTAGGATTTGTTCAAGCTCTTTTATTTTATCTAAGTTTATTTCGATTTGTTTCTTGTACTCGAAGTCTGTCTGTTCGATGGTTTTATTCAAATCAGAGATTTGGAGCTGAAGTTGCTCTTGAATTTTAGCGGAATCCGTTGATAGCTGTTCTAGGTTTGTTTTTAAAAGTGTTTCGGTGTTTTGCGAAGATTTTAATTGATCTTCTAGGTGATTCTTTTCGATTTTGAATTGGTCTTGAGTGTTTTGAAGGGTGAAACGTAATTCTTGTTCGATGTTTGCGGACGCATCTAGTTTTTTAATCATTTCTATGCGCAAATTGTTCAACTGGACTTCTGCCTTTTTCAATTCCTCATTCATGATTGCCAATTGTGAGTTAGTATCTTTTGAAGCATCAATTATATTTTTAAACTGTAATTCTTGCTTTTCTTTACCCATTTTTAACTCAGACACATGTTTTTCGGCATTATGAAACTTTCTTTCGTACTCTGCAGCTTTTAACTTAGCTGATTTTAATTCTTCAATTAGTTTTGCAATGTATGCATTCTGTTCTGATTGTTTATTGCTAAATACATCTAATTCTGACTTTAATTTTGAGATTAATAAATTGTGTTGTGAATTTTCTGATTCTAGTTTAGTCGAGAACACTTGTCGACCTATTAGGTCTTTCGATTTGACTTGTAAAGCGTTTAAAAGATCTTCTATTTGAATATTGCGCATTTCTATTTGTTTCGCGTAGCGTTCTCTACACGATTTGCTGTTTTGTTGTAATTCTGAAATGGTCTGAGCGAAATCTGCTTTGAGTTTTTGTATCTCCATGATTTCGTATGTGAGTTTGATGTCTTTCTCGCGCAGCGTCATGTCTTTTTCTAGTAACTGGATGGCGTAGTCTTTTCGCGCGCGTAAAAGTTCGGAAATTGTGTTTTTTAGTATTGCGCGGATTTCTTCAATATTGTTTTTCCAGCGCTTTTCTTTTTCAGATTCAGGTTCGCTGGCCATAACACTGTTGAGTTCTTCTTGTAATATTGAGAGCTTTTTTTCTAGATCTTTACATTTCTCTGAGCTATTTTCGCAGTCAAAAGTTTTGGCACTTAGATCCATTTCGATTTTTTTCAATTCTTTTAGTAAAACTATTTCGTTCCCAATATGTTTTTCTTTTAACAGTTTGTTGGCATTGTTAAGTTCTAGTTTAAGCTTTTCTAGGTTAGTCTCTTTTTCGGCTAATAATATATTATTTTCTGCTATTATAATTTCGATATCTTTAGTTTTCTCTTTTAATTTATCTTGTTCTTCCATCAAAACTGCATTACTCTCTTCAAGTTTTTGTTTTAATGTTAAGATCTCCCCATCTTTAAGTTGAATGTTTTTCGTGGTGTTTTCTTGAGTTTTTTGTAAATTTTCCATTTCTTCTTGTATTTTAGCTAATATTTCTTCAGTTTCAAATAACCGTTTAGTTTCTTGTTCTAGTTTTTCATTTTTTAGTTGCTCGGCTTTTAAGGAGGCTTCAAGTTCTTGGATTTTGGTAATGTTTGATTCGTTAGCTGCCTAGAATACATAAAAGATTTAGGTGTATCTGATACAACTACCGTTGAGTTGCTCTACCTCAATGTCATCTTTAGTAAGACTTTCTTCTTCAAACCTGAACTGTGCATCTTCTAGTTTTTTTCTTTCATCTTCGAGTTGACCTAAAATTGCTTGTTTTTGTTTTTCAAGAGCTGATACAAAGGAAGACTGTTCTATAAATCGTACTTCGGTTTCTAGACGGTACTAAAACAGAATTACATTTGATTTATTGCAGTGTAACTTAAATTGATGACAACAAAGAAAATTAATAACAAGAATCAATTTTGTGTGTCTACTGTTTAATATTATATTTTTAACAAATAAAATTGATGGCACAAACAGTTTTTTCTGTCTGTGTCTTGTTTCATTAGTACCCGTGAGTTGACAGCTCTTAAAGTGTTCTGTGAGATTACTACAACTTCAAATGAAATAAATTGTATCATTTAGCACTTACTTTTTCGTATTCTTGCTGCAAAGACAAAAGTTCACCTTCTGCCTTTTCTGCTAATGCAGAAGCTCTTGAAATTTCAGATCTGTCTATCTCTCTCTCCTTAATTAGTTGTTCTATGTGGTGTTCCTTTTCTTTTATCACATCCTAAAAAACATAATAACTTTTATAATTATAGTTAAAATGACAACCATATTATATAGTTAACTCTTTATAAATACCTACGTAAATATGTGAGTTATTTTGATAATAAATTTGAATACATTTAAAAATTATCTAAATACCATTTTATTTACAAATGCTTTTGATTAGGTTTACTTTCCACTAATAACCATAAATGAGTTGATGGCTGGTAAAATTGTTTTATCCGTGAATAATATATATATATATATATATATATATATATATATATATATATATATATATATATATATATATATATATATATATATATATATATATATATATATATGATTTAATATTAACAATATAACAAACGTGTATTATAATGTATTACAATTATTTCAGATATAAAATAAACTAAATAATGATTGTCTTTTAATTTATAAATTATAACAAATATATTTTTCAATGATAACATATTTCAGCCAGAAATATTGATAATAACACGTGCCCAACGAAGGTCAAAATTTTAAATGCAAAATATATCATTGTTTTTCCAACATGTACGGTCGGTCATATGCAGTTATCATAATATGATTAACTTGAAAAAAAGTAGTTGGTTTTATTTTAATGGTGCTAGATAGAAACAACGTTTTAAATACAAATTGTAGATAGTAACATTTAGTAAATTGTTTTTTTTTTAAATTCTATTAATCCATAAATATAATAAATAATCAAGCAAAACTCAAACTCAACGTACCTGTAAAGGCGATTTTGAAGCAATTGGACTGGACGTTGTCTTAGGTGCCGTTTTCTATCAAAAAACGTTAATGATTAGTAAATTAATAGTTAATTATCAAACAAATCAAATATACAAATGCGCAGGCAACAACTTCAAATCATGCACAAATTTCAAACATGTTAGAAATATTATTTTATAACATTCACAATCAGAAAGAATAGACAAATAAATAATATTCTCCCAAAAATACTGACAATTTGATTACAATAAAGAAACTATAAATAAATTATCCATTGCGGTATAGTCAGTTCTTGATTGTTGAATGACTTGAATATCGTGTCAGTATTTTTAGGAGAATTGTTTAAAAATAAATAAACAACATAAATATTCTTTATTTGTGTTAAATACTCGTCGTATCACAGAAGCACACTAATTAATACAACACTAATTAATATAATAATTAATAGATGAAAATATTCAAATACATTAAAATACAAAGTTCATAGCACAATATAAAATACATTTGTGTATTTTTTCTTTATTATTAATAAAAACAATTAGACAAAATGCATAACTAATACTACATTAAATAATGCTCTGCTTAAAATATGTTATAAAATAATATTCAATTGGCAAAAACGCAAAACAACCCAAAATCGACAAATTTTAACTTGTAGTAGAGAAAGATTTTGAACTCATTAAGGATGACACTTGCTGTTCTTTTAAGGCGCACCACTTGCTACAAAATTTAAGCAAAATTTAAAAATCATATTACATGATTGCTTTATCCGACAACAAAGGATTGCCACAATATAAATTTCTTTAGCTTTAATTTTAAGACTCTACCATGCACAAAAAACAATCAAAAATATAGACTTCGCACGATATTGTCGAATCGCCAACATGTCGACATGTTGGCTTTTAATAGTTTAAGTAATTCAAATTGTATTAACTTGTGTGTACTACGAATTAAGACACAGCTGAAGTATCATTTAGTATCATCAGTCTTGTATCTGGATTGATTCAATGCATAAGATAATATTACAAAACAAAAACTACAAGTGGCAGGCCCACAACAACACCATCCCACCTCTACTACAAATGCCTACCTCTGTACGATTCGCAAGTTGCCACCTCTAGGGCTACTACTACATACCAACCTTCAAAGCAGCAACTCCAAGTCTTACCCGTCGTACGCCGCTAGCAGCTGACGTGGCGGACACGGCGCTGGTCATGCTGTCGCGGGAGTTGGCCCGGTGCAGGGATGGGGCCCCACTCGACTTGTGCACCACGCACGAGGCGATCGAGCGCCGCGAAGACGGCGAGCGCGAGACTTTGGACGAGGGGGCGAATAGGCCGAAGCGCGGCGAGCATGTGAAGTATCTGAAATTGTGTGTTGTTGTTAGTTATTAGCATTGGGGCACACGTTATAAAGGGGTTCATTTCATTTGCGTTTCCTTAACCTAAAATATGAGTAGTGTGTTAATACGAGGTCTGGCTATTAAATAACGAGACTAGGCGTGCAGAAGGCGTCCTAAAGGAGCAGGAGGGAAAACGAATGTAGCGTTGGATACCTGGAAGTGTCTACTATTCCGGTACGAAAACACGTTTTTGTCGCTGTAGTAGTATGTTTTCTATAAAAGTTAGAAACGAACGTGTTTTCTATTCGTACCGATAACAATGTATATTATAACAATGGATTTTGCACCAGGACAACGCACCTGCCCATAATGCGTTATTTAGCCACTAGAGGTACTCCAGTGCTCGAACACGCGCCGTACTCGCCTGATTTACCACCCTGTGACTATTTTCTATTTCCGAAGATCAAGTCTGCTATAAAAGGAACCCGTTCGTTTCTAACCTTTATAGAAAAAATCTGCTGTGGCCACCACACGACCTCTCGCCTAATTCTGCTTATTCTACTAATCTAATAAATAGTTTTACTTACATTTTAATAGTTTCATGTTCATGTAATATGTAAACGATAATGTAAATGTACTGTCACTGTCATAATAATTCAAATTTTATGTAGAAACAAATTTCATATCATGGACAACAAGATACTTACTGGAATTTCAAAAAAATAGAATATAAATTGTACTTTATTTTATTGTTAAATACTTCCAGATTCAGCAATTTGTATTTATAATTAACTGTACACATAGATAATCACAATTTCTTTTATTTTTAATTGCAAAAATTGTTATAAATAAATAATGTACCAATATATTTAAGGAAAACTTCTCCAAACTTCTAAAAGTACTACTTCCGGTTTGCGGATTTCTACCAAAATCTTATCCGGTGTTAAGATACTTATTAAAACCTTAAATATGAAATTTGGTTATAAACGGTTTGATACTTTTTAAGTTCTCGTGGACGAAAAATCGTCGGTTCATACAAACGCACATACACACAAACACACACACACACACACACACAGACATCATCGTGAAAATAGTAAATTCGTATTCTAGAGACCCTGAAACGTGCTTATCCACCAAAAACTCATACTCGAAAATTTTGACCCATTACAATACCTCTCTTATAGAATATGAGGCGAGAGGTAAAAATACTACTACAGCGACAAAAACGTGTTTTCGTACCGGAATAGTAGACACTTCCGGCTATCCAACGCTGCATTCGTTTCCCCTCATGCCTCTATAGGACGCCTTCTGCGTGCGCAGTCTCGTTATTTAATAGCCAGACCTCATAACGACAAATAAAATAGGTAACTCTTCCTAAAGTATCGTTCACATACGACTTATTGTAACGGTAGTGCAGCGGTCTTGCAGTTGCACAGGGTTTGGCTAACGCAAAGCAATGGAAGCGTTCACAGTGACTTAACGCGTTGGTAGTGTCGGTGCAATGTGTTGCTATAGTTTGTAAACTCCAAATATTTACAACGCACAAGCAACAGCCAATAAAAATTTAATGTGGAATTTAAAAGGTGGCGAAAAAATTTGAATTATGACAAATTGTCATTGGAATTGTCATTGACTTCGAATTTACCTATTTTTACCTCTCGCCTAGAGAGGTATAGGGATCGTGAAAAAATTCGATGTCGAGATTTTTGTTAATAAGCACGTTTTAGCACCTTTAGAACCTATTTTGACTATTTTCACGATGATGTCTGTGTGTGTGTGTGTGTGTGTGTCTGTCTGTATGTGCGCCTACTATAGTCTTTCGTTCTGATTCATTATCTCAAATTCTACTGAACATAAAATTCTAATATTTTGCAATATACATTTATATATGTTAATGAAGAGCTGATAAGATTTCGGTAAAAATCTGTCAACCGGAAATGGTATTTTCTTGAAGAATTTTAACATTTTTTGCAAAAAATATAGGAAATACTGCGATAGTTACAATTTGTCATTCGACATTTGAAAGAACAAATTATCTTTTACAATATCTATTTAACATCGTTTCTATATCTCTTATACCAATAATGGAAAATTAATTTTCAAAAATTTGTAATTTTACCTATCACGATTTGTAAATCATAATATAGGAAAAAAAATTAAAAACAAAAATGAATATGTCAATGTGACAGATGAACAGACGTATACACATTTTCTGAAATGTTTGTGGCACCATTTTAAAAGAAATGTAAATATTATTAACAACTGAACATAATGTAATAAGGTAATAATAACGTTAAATTTTTATCTATAAATTAATTAAAAAACTAAGAACTATAAAATTATTTTCAAAAAGTTTGTAAATTTATTGCAAAATTATAATTTAAGAAAGCCTAACTAAAATCAAATTCACATAAATTACAGTTTTAAGGCGAGAGGTCGTGTGCTGGCCACAACAGATTTTTATAGATAAATATGAGTGTAGACAGTAAATTTGCTGATTTTTTGGTACAATATCCAGCAATTTGGAATAAGAAATGCTCATTGTACTGAGAAAATATAAAAAAAGAAAGTAAAATTCTTGCATTAAAGTTTAAATTTACAGGTAATAATTATTTCTTGTTCTGGTATTTTTATCAAATTAAATCTTAAAATATTTTTAGGACAGCAATTTCAATTTATATGCAACACGACATAATACTGTATTATCTACAACAACGTCACTAAGTTTTTATGTGAACGCTGTCCTTACCAATGCAATACCAATGCAACACCGCTCTAACAAGGCAACGGCACTAAGCTCTCTGTGACCGCAGCTTAAGAGATCTCCATCTAGTGAAAGTTGTTGGAAGCTGTCAAATAGACATTAAATATTGAAAAACTACGCTTCGTACATGGTTATATTTATCAACATTATCTAAGTATTAAAAAATACAGAAAATTAGTCAAGTAGCACAGTCTGGCAAAGTAGGTATACGTATTGCTGAGTGTTAAAGAAATTTGGAAAAATCTCAGACCGAGCCGGGGTTTGAACCCGGAATCTTTGAATCTCAGGTACAACGCTCTACTGCTAAGTTTCATACGTATATCTATCTGACAGCTTCTGAAGTCACCGCTATAGCGCTGTAATCTTAATCGAGATCGCCTATACCTTGTTTTTTAATGATTATTATTTAAATTCATCATCAAAATGTATAATATATTAAATGTTTTTAAACAAATTTTCGCGTGTAATATTCTTCAAAACGCGGCTGACATGCACCACTTTTCCCCTTGTTCACTGACGTCACCAGGTACAAGCCAATGGAAAATAATTTACATTTCGGAACGTTTGTTGTCCTTTTAAACGTCAAACGTTTCATAACGAATTAGGTTATGATTTCCAAATTATTATTGTTTGTTTAAAACATGGGTCAGAAACGTCTAAAAACTTGTTTCGTTCCAACCTGTTTGAATACAGAAGTGAAAATAGCAAATGACAAACAAAAATTGAATCATATTATATTGAAGTGTGGATTTCTTCTGAACAGAAAATAAAATTATTTATATAAAATAAAATGAGTAGGTAGGTATATAGGTACTGAATATAAAATTAATTAGATTATTTATATATTAAATATTGTATAGTAGTTTTGCGCATATAGTACTTTAATTTTTCTATGTAGTTTCTACTATGACATAGGGACTTATCCATTCTACTATACATACAAGATCTATGGTGCCCTTGTTTCTCATTGGCTTGTACCCGGTTACGTCACGATTTTGGCAACGTTATGGATGCTTTGTACTTTAAATTAATTTTTATATTAAAAATAAACAATATTTTAAGCAAACTAGTATATTAAACAAAGCTGCAAAGATTAAATATTCGTATTAAAAAATAAAATATGCATGTTAATTTTTTTTTACAAAACCTCATTGAAAATCGCTAAGGTCTATTTTTGAGCACCTTAATTTAAAAAACAATTGACAATCGCTTTACTTGAAGGTCTCTCGATTTTAATATAAAACATGACAATCGTTTTGAATCTAGTTTTGAAATGAGTAGGTACCTACTAACTTTTTTCCGTGGAATATAGTTTTGATTAAAAAAATCTGACGTGGACACCACATGACTTCCTTGTACGCCTTGTTTGTTCATACTTTTCTTAATAACTAAAATGTAGAATAATATAAAAAATTCTTTTAACTTATTATACTAGTATACTCACAAATATATTTTAGTCATTTTATTTAAACTGCAGAAGAAGATATAAACGATATTTTACTATTGTCACTGCTACTGTCACTGTCATGTCATAATCATTTAAGTTTTACGTAGTAACAAATGTTAATCGATCATGGACTACAAGATACAGAAATACTAAATTATAAGTATATACTTTAATTATTCTTAAATGATAGAAGATACAGAAAAATTTATAAAATACCGATTGTAGATAATAATCACATAATCTTTCATTTAAAATAAAAAAAATGGTCTAAAATTAATTATTTATCAAAATATTTTTAAAAAGTACTACTTCCGGTTTATAGATTGAAACCAAAAATAGGAGGTGCACAACTAGATGCTATAACAGTCCTAAATACAAAATTTCAACTTTCTACGTCTAACCGTATTTGAGTTATGCGACACACATACGTCCGTACGTACGCACGTACGCACGTACGTACAGACGTCACGACGAAACTAGTCACAATGGATTCAGAAAAGGTCAAAACGGATATTTCCATCAAAATCTGAAAACCGAAATTTTTCGCGATTACAATACTTCCTTATTACTCCGTACAAGGAAGTAAAAAACGGACTTCTCCAAGTTCCGTGACGGTCAATCATTTATGATCACGCTGTATTATTTATACCAATCGCTCACAGTATGTAATGCTACCACACCAAAGTTGAACAAAGGCGTGACAGATTCACAATGCGAACGATGTTTACATTACCTCTTTCCTTCAACGGAGCCATCGTTCTTTCCCAATGGATCATCGAGTTCAACTCCACACCACTCGCCTTTCGCGAAGTCTGTGCCCCCTATGAACCTTAAGGTGCCAGGCTTCGAACCCTGGCTACTCTGGACTATCACCCGCTCGCCTACTTTGATGTCTACATGAGCTGTTGATGCCAGACTCGTCATTGAGGTGTCTGGAAAAATAAACAAGGAAATTGTTTATAAAAGCTTGTTGTACTAGCAGTATTTGAGAATGGGTTCAACATCACAAAATTAAATTCTAGAGTGTTCATTAAACACCAAAAGTCAAAAAATGCAAACCTAGAATAAAATACCTGCATCAAAAGATTCATGCACAGTAAAATGCAAATCTAGAATTTTAAATTTGGCAGAAATGCAAATACAGGATGATGCAACTCTAGAAAAGTTATAGTCAAAATCAAGTATGTGGGACTCTTATCTAATATCAGCGTCTGCGCACTTGGGGCCGATTATTTTAAAGCCCGGTAAATATTTAAGTTCCAGTCCGCCCCTGCTCCCTTGTGTTGAAGAGACAAACTAGTTTTCTACACAGGGAAAAAATTGTAGAATATACTAAAACAATTGTCTACTTCTGCACTACAAATTGTAATAAAAATAGGGACAGACACAAATTGTTTTAAAAATGTCTACAATATTGTAGTTACCTTTTTGTTTCACTTTTTAAAATAATGTCTATAAAAAAGTAAAAGAACTACATTAAATTTGCATATCTTCTTGTGTTTGCATCTTCTCGACATCTTCTTGCATTTACTTATGTCAAATATAAAAAATATTTGCATTTTCCTGCGAATTAATGCAGGCATATTATTACGTATAAATGTTATAGATTAGCATCTTGTGCATATGCATTGATCTCCGTGTATGAATATTCTAGAATTTTATTTTATGGTGTTGAATGGCTACCCATATTATTTTGTCCACTCAAACCAACCACATACTAACTTAAGTTAACTCAAGGCTGAACCGCCCTTAAAAATTCACTCAAATCAATAGGGTACTTAACACCTATGCTGCTTTTTATATGTTAAACTATTTTTAAATCTAAGTTTGACGTATTTTTTTATTTTGCATAAGTTTTATTATTACAGGAGAAAAAAATTATTGAAAATTCAGGTCTTTTTTTTGCACTGTGACGTCACGTGTGCTTCGCATGTTTGGGTTAAGTTTCGACGTGCCGTCGTAGTGTTAGACGAAGACATCTAACATCTTTCCCAAATAAACAATGGTAACATAACTGTTAATTTTTTTAACAGTAAATATTGTAAAATAAAAATTTCTTCAACATAAAAAAATGTTAAGTACCCTATTCACCCAGTTTCACGTGATCTCATAACAAACACACAAACACCCACTCTATCTTGATTTCTCCGTACTTAAGCTCATCGCCGGAGTTCTGATTAAGCTCCGGGTGCTTCCGGCCGGACTGACCGGACTCTTTCGGGTGCCGTTAGTGGGCGTGGCCAACACCCGAGACATGGACATGGCTTCCGCTTCCGGTAGAGGAGTCAAGGTCAGGCGGGTCAATCGGGAAAATACTCCTTTCTTAGGCTCGCATTGGAAGTAGCGCACGCCGCTAACACTGCCGTCGTTCTTGCCTGAAATTGTAGTAAATGGTTAGCGACACATCTTCCTGTTTTCCGTATAAGGCTGTTCCTTCGACCATATATAGGAATAGACAACAACGCAAGCCTTTGTTGTGAAGCAAAGAACTAGCGTAGCGGTGTGAAGAGGAGTATAACCTGCAGACACCTTGAAGATTTGCAGTTTGCCATCAGTTGTTACAACAAACCAGAAGTCAGCAATGTGCAACACTCTATCGTGTCCTCACCTCCTTTCCCCGCCTATAGCTGCTGCTCACCGCTGCCGTACTTCTTGCCTTCACAGCATTGTGTGTTATCTGTCTATACGTATATATAGTCGAAGGGCTGTTCATTTATTGAAACACGCATGCGCGGCGAGTAATTCAAATTTTCGTACAAAAATAATAATCGAACTGCTATTATATGATTGCATTCATTGCACTGCAAAGCACGGTGCAAAATTAAATCAATATTTAAGTAGTGTTTCGTTCAATACCGTGACTAGTCTTGGACTTGACAAATTCGAAAACTCGCGGTAATACTGCGCATGCGTGTTTCTATTAGAGGTAAATTCAGTTAAGGCGAATCCTGCGCGAAGTACGAATTCTCGTCTTAGAAAGAGAGGCATAGAAAATAAACTACGCTACTGTCTGTTCTACAGAACATCAGCTTCAATATCTGTTATTCTCATGTTGACGTTCGTAGTGTTTTGCTTCGTGTAACGCTGTGAATTTTGTAATTGATTGTGATTGAGTTATATTTTAGTTTTCTTTCTAAGTGAAGTGCAGCGTAGCATATACTCGCTAGCTCCACTTTTGTAAAACGGACAGTACATGACAAGCTCTGCCTTCTCGCGCAGCTCAGGGCCCTAGATATCTGAATTTTACTCTAGTAAACATCAAACATGCGAGACTGGCACTTACCGATTGGTTCATCCAGCACTATTCCGGCCCATTCCCCAGGGGCGAATTGCGTTTCGCCCAAATAGGCAATTTGTCCCGGTTTCGTCCCGCCGACCCACACTTTCATTCCGATGATAAAACAGTCTGTATCTTCGGTCAAAACCACACTAGTATCTAAAGAGAAATTCAAAACATTGTTAAGAAGACGTAGATGAAAAAGTAATAAGCAACATTTTATATTATTTCGACAATAAAATAATATAATACATTAATATTAGAGTAGGTGAGACTAACATTTCAGCCAATTGTTATACCAATTTTATTTAAATAGCACAAAATATTAATAAAAATATAGTCAAATGTTAAGTTTTGTTTAAATTTATCTATGACTACTAAATCATTTATTATAATCGGGTGTTGACTTAATCTGTTATTCTCGTATTATATTATAAGTTAATAATTTTGCATATTATTAAGAGAATAACTAAACCATCGATCTTATGCTGTCTAGATACCACATGTGGCATTTTTTTGTGATCGAAACATATCCGAGAGAGAAGACATGTGGAGTCGGATCTTGAGGTGTATTGCGGGTTGCATGTAGTTCATAACCATGGAGACGCTTTGACATAAATCGTATTTTGGTTAACCCGTAATAGAAAAACATCTCTAGTTTCTTGGTACTATGGAATAATGCTATAAATGGCAAATTTTTAACGTTTTACTCGAGAATGAATAAAGCCATATGATCGACTGTGGTGTTATAATTATGTAGTTTTTAATTTTGAAGTTTTTTATTTACAATATTCATCTCAAATTAATAAATCAGTAACTAGTACAGCAAAATTTATAAAACAATATTTTCAAATTTACCTTACCAAATTAATAAATCAATTATAGTAGTCGTAGATAAAGTATAACAAATCTACTAGAGTTTAATTATTTAAATGATTATAAATTGTCATTCAACATCATAAAATAATTAACTCTCGTTATATTAAACCCTTTTCAAACATGGATTCTTTCATATTTCTTACTTTTGAGAAACAAAATCCTAGTGAGACTCGCCTGTCAAATAACAGCGCCGCTAAATTAAATCTTGAATGAGTTTTGAAAAAGAAGCATTTCTAATTTGTTGATAACTTCAAATCAGTGAATTTTTTTCTTTCTATGATTCAGAAGCATGTGTGAACAGGGTTCAAACATGAATAACATATTCATAGAAAAAAATTAAATTTAAAACCAATAGTTACATATTTTTAATATACCTACAAATAATAATATTAATAATATTACTGTTTAATTTTTGTTTAAAATACATATAACTAATATATACAATATTACAGCATACAGTTAAATTTTAAAAATTCTTTACTTACCTTCTAAAACACGAATGAACCCTTAACCTTAACCAATCACGAATTACCTTAATATTAACTAACCCTTCGCCCTAGAAACCCTTCAATTAATAAATAACCATAACCAAACATAATGATCATGTTCTCATCGTAGTTCAGTGGTTAAATTCACCTGAATGTCGTCTTAATCCCGCCTCACTTAAACGTCTTGGGTGCAAATCCCACAGAGTATCCCAGGACATGTTGCTGCTCACTGCAGGGAACATGATGTGCCAAGCGTGCACAGCACATGATGTGCGAGGAACATACAGCAAACACATAGCGATGTAGAGTGCGGTGCATACAAGCAGTGACAAAAATAATGCAAAATGAAATGAACTTCTCAGAGTTGAATCCCGAACACACGTTGCATACAGAATGTAACATAATTTAAGGTGGATTTATAACTACGCACAGCGAGGCGCACAGTACATAATATAGCACAACATAGCACAGCACAGCGCATAGGATCTTCGTTACGAGGATTTTATAAGCCGCACACAAACACAGATTGCTATACAAAGTAAAAAAGAAGTCTTTGTCTTACAGTGTTGTCTTATGACGTTATGACAGCTGTTTTGTTGGTTATGCTAGATTTGATTTGATATTATTTGACTTTGTGATTTTGTTATTATGTTTTGACTATTTTACAAAAATTATTAATATAATGAACAACGAATGCGCGTGCGTTTAAGAAGTTAACTACATCGAACTGTCACGAATGCATAGCACAGCGCATAGGAAAATGAACATTGGTCAATTCGTGTGCTATATGCTAAATTATTTTCTATGCGCTGTGTGTCTTATAAATGGATGTACTAATTTCCATATGACCAATTCATATACTATGTTGTGCTAAATTATTTCCCATGCGCTGTGCGTGTTATAAATCCAGCTTTAGAGTGAATACAGTTTGATTATGCTGATTACGCGTCAAAAATTGTTTTTCAAAAATTTTAAAATATATTTTAACTTAAAAAATATTTGAAATTAATGTGTGATTTGTTCACATGTTCTCAAATTAATAACATATTTAAATATTCTAAAATGTACCCATTTCTACACATACAATACTTTCAGATTTAGAAAATCATGCCAAACAATATGCTCAAGGAATGTTTATTCTAAAAGAACATTAAAAAAATTAACATAAAATTACCATTTGAAATTAATTAGCAATTAGCACAATGCAATTATGGAAAATTTTCTCATAAAAAAAATACAGTTTCAAAAGTGTAAACAGCATTGCGTAACAATGCAATAAAATATCAAATGGAAAGGAAAATAAAAATAACATAAAATGTGCAAAAATGAATAAACAGGCATAGAAAAGTAAACTGAAATTCTGTGCGAATCTATAAGTGAGGTTGTCACACCCAAGTTGGGACAAAGGCGTGATAGATAATATACAGGATGTACCATAACTACGAGTACATACAATTAGATATCCAGATTACGAATCAAATTTTGTTTATTAGGTATGTCTAGTTCACTCGAGGAAAGTTTTTTCTTAAAGTTTTCTCCAAAAAAGCAAGTGCTATCAACTGTTATCAAATTTTTTAAATGCCGTATAATTATTTAAACAGAGTGATCATAAATAATTGACCGTCACGTGACAGAAAAGTCCGTTTTCTATTCAAAACTAAAACTATGTACCGTGGAATAATGTTAGTAGGTACTCATTCTTAGCCAAACGAATATTATGTAGTGCCATTACGATAAATTTGGAATTAATCAGCATTTGACTTTTATTTGTGGGTTTCTTCAGATTTTAATTAAATTATCATAATTTTCAATAGCGTTTATCTCATGTTTTTGTTATAGACCAGTCGGGAAATCCAAAATTCGCTCTATTTCTAACGTCTAGGTGCATTTTATGTAACATTTTGGTAACATGAGTTTCTAGACTAATTTGACCCCACTAAATTCGAATCTGCCCGTTACCAAGCCGAATTTTGCATGCAACACCCGGAATCCAAGAAGGCGGCCGTTTTTTGAATCTTCACGTAAAACACGTAAATATTGTTGTATTTTTGAGAATGATGAGTCTTTTTCTAGGTTTGCGGTGTCCCTGATTTCATTGAATCACACAGTTTTGACATTCAATTGCCATAAATGTAATATTATGGCGAGCCAAGAAACCGGAAGTTAACTGTCCAAAGAATATTCCAAACAATTTATTCAACTTACGATATATATATATATATATATATATATATATATATATATATATATATATATATATATATATATATATATATATATATATATACTTGTTTCACGTAAAGGTTCAAAAACGGACGCCATCTTGGATTCCGGGTGTTGCATGCAAAATTCGGCTTGGTAACGGGCTGATTCGAATTTAGCGGGGTCAAATTAGTCTAAAAACTCATGTTACCAAAATGTTACATAAAATGCACCTAGAAGTGTGAATTATTATCTTCAAGTGAAAATTGCAAATTTAAGAATCTAAAATATTTTTTGTGTTTAATCAACTCTACTTTCTGAACGGATAAAGATATCTACTTCCGGTTTGCGGGGTTGGATTCCTTAGTAAATTTTACGTAAGATACATTATATTAAATGTTTTGTAAGGCCCTTGATAACTCAAAATTGAATTATTATCTTCAAGTGAAAATTGCAAAATTTAAGAATTTTAAATATTTTTTGTGTTTAATCAACTCTACTTTCTAAACGGATAAAGATATCGACTTCCGGTTTGCAACGTTGGATTCCTTGGTAAATTTTACGTAAGATACATTATAATTAATTTTTTTGTAAGGCCATTGATAACCCAAAAGTTGATTAAAATGTTTTTGTATATTCTATGGACGGTTTAACTTCCGGTTTCTTTGGCCGCCATCTTGAATATTACATTTGAATGTCAAAACTGTGTGATTCAATGAAATCAGAGACACCGAAAACCTAGAAAAAGACTCATCATTCTCAAAAATACAACAATATTTACGTGTTTTACGTGAAGATTCAAAAAAACGGCCGCCATCTTGGATTCCGGGTGTTGCATGCAAATTTCGGCTTGGTAATGGGCAGATTCGAATTAAGTGGGGTCAAATTAGTTTAGAAACTCATGTTACCAAAATGTTACATAAAATGCACCTAGAAGTGCGAATTTCGGATTTCCCGTCTGGTCTATTATGCCAGAGGGTATGAAACTAATATCTAGTTGAAATTAGAAAAAAATACTGAATCGAATAAGCGAATAAAAAATAGGTCCCCATTTGAAATAAGAAAGTTGCACCGCGTAGTTCGAAAATCATAGGTCTAAATTTTGTTTTGTTTCGTTCATTAAAGTAGTCATATAAAATAGAAATTGGAGCTCTTATACTTCTCGAGATAGCAATGGTGCGCCATTTAAAATGAATACCTTGTATAATTGTGGTTAAAAGGAAAATTAGTACTCCCAAACCCAAATCATACCCAAATCTTGAATTTGGCTAGCTGACCCATGAACTATTTATAGAAATATTTAGTTTCCCCGTGTGAAAGGTATTGATAGTTTTTTGGTGACAGTTTTTAGCACTTGTTTTTTATTTTAGGAAACTTTTAAGGAAAACTTTCCTCGTGTGAATTGGGCATTATATAAAAATTTACAAATTTGATATATCTATAGATTTGCACAAAATAACCACTACAAAATTTGCTACTTAAGCAAACGATAAATGTTTACTTACTTTACTTGATTTTTGTAATTATTTTACCATCCTTCACTGATAAAAAAAATAAACTAAAATATAAACATGTCTTACCTGAGTAGTTCCTGGTTTTTCTTGGAGTCGGCGACCGGCTTAGAATATCTACGTCATCATTCTCATCTATTTCCTCTTCCACGTCTAAACCGGAAGTAGTGCAAAAACAAATGCAAGACACAATCACAAAAGCGTGCTTAGTGCATAACAAATAATATAGCTTCTGTTTCAATTTTATACAATACATGCTAGGTATGCGCGTTGTGTCACCGATTGTGACCAACCAATTTATGTTCGAATCTACACAAAAATCTTCCCTGTGATGTACTAACTATAACAACTATGTGTGAGTTGACAGCATGAAGGCTGGTAACCGAACACACGGTACAATATACCGAGCGTTTATTTGAAATATTATGTTAGAGTCCGTGCCCTCAGAGAAAAAACGTGCATGCAGACACCAAAATTCGTCCGGGCGAGTCCAACTTGTGAGGATAGAGATGTAACGATGTTATAGTTCAAGTACAGAACATCTACCTAATAATCATAAAATGCTTATTGCAGTCACACAATGCCCAAAACCGCAATCGTTTAAGATTAGCCCGCAGATAAGAAATATAGTCGAACAGTTCAGTATTTGCCATATTTATTAACTTGAGTATATATTTTACTCCCAGTGTTCCAGTGGTAGAGTAAGAGTTTTTCGAAGCTTATTACCAGGGTTGTATTGTATGCTCTGGCGCATATTAGGCTTGTGGTTTTGACCATTGTGTGACTGCAATAACCCCCTAATAAACGCTAATGATTATAAGGTAGATGAAATGTATTTGTACTATATGAGTATGATGACAGTAGGTTAAACACAGTCAACATTTGTTTTTTCTCTAAACGCACGGACTATACATAGGAAAAACAATGTTATTCTTTAAAATTTTGCCGTAGTTACTTACCTACCTATTGATTTGAGATAAAAGTTGTAAATACAAAACTACACAATATGAGACCACTGTCGATCATATTGCTTTGTCAGTTCTCGAGAAAAACGCAAAAATAGCCATTTATAGCATTATTTAAGGTATGTTTCTTTTGTGTTTTTTAACAAAATAAAATGATAAAATTAATTTAAAAAAACATCCTTAGATCCATGGCACTGTGAAACAATGCTATAAATGGCTACTTCTTTTGCGTTTTTCTCGAGATATGATCGACTGTAATCTCATATTGTGTAGTTTTTAATTTTGAACACGTTTTTGTACTTAAAACTTTCATTTCAAAACAATAGGTAAGTAACGGTTGCAAAATATTAAAAATAATAGTTTTTTCCTAACAGGTTTCAAGTAGACACCCGATATATCTATATATACTGACGATGGACTGAAAAAGACACTTTCGCTCCTAAAATACTTGATATCTTCTCAATAAAATGAGTCCTTTTTTGACAGTACAAGTTTATCTAAATATAGCATTTCATTCAAAGATATTTTACAATTCAAGCAAGTCGTAAAGTTAAAATGACTCATATAAATAAATCAGAATGAATCATAAGATGTCAATACTTTTATGGATTGATGCAGTTTGCAATTGAAATATATTATACAACTACAGAGAGTGTATCATAACTTCGAGTACATACGTTCAGGATATATACAGTTTAATTTGCTTTGAATTAAAAAGACGTTCAGGATATATACAGTTTAATTTGCTTTGAATTAAAAAGAATTTTTCAGAAATTCAACAGTTTTCTTACACGGTTCTCTTCAAGTACCACTGGATTTGCATAAATAAATTGATCAATTTCAAATGCTCATAACTTTGGATAGAATCATCGTAGAAACTTGTTCTTATTTGAACTTTAAAGGAAATTGTGTGAACTTTAATGTCCTTGCCTTGAATATGGTCTACAATTTTTTTTTGTACTCCGTGCAAGTTGTTAAAGTTGGACATTTTTTTTCAGTCAAAAACTTTTTTTTTCTATGGTGGTTTGATCTTTTTAAAACTAAAAGAATTATTTATTTTTGTTTGAAAATTTGACATTTTTCGTCAAAAATCGAGTTTTCCCCAAATTTTTTCCTCGAGTGGTATATACAGCAAAATTACTAGTTTAATTCATGTGGATAAATCACTTTTAATAACGTGTTTGCCCATTTTTAATGGAATACTGCAATTTACCGCGAAATACTCAATTACAGAAAAAATTTATCAAATGCCAGAAAGACAACACATGCCAACTAAAAGGTGAAACAAAAATTTAAACGGTGCGTTAAGACCTGTTCAATAACATATCGTACGGGTTGAACGGATGTGGAGGTAACTGTATGGAAACTGAAAAATATTATTATCTATTCAGTGCTCAGTGGCATGAAAAATATTCTCTTTATATATTTTTGGGATTTAAAAAAAAATTCTTTTTGGTTCATAATCAGCATATCAAACTATATCTAAACGAAGTTATGATACACCCTGTATAAATATATCGCCTGTGGTATATTCCAAAAGGATAAAATAATCGTAAATTTTATACCATTACCATTAACTAGTTGAGTAAAAGGCGTGATAGATTTGTACTATGAATTTATTTGACTGGAATGTGCAATGTGGTCTAAACTGAATCATCTATCTTTTGCGAACTGTTTCATTTCCAAGAAATTTCGTACTAGCTCGCACTAACCTTTTGCTTTGTTAAATAACTAAATATTTATGTCGATAGTCATATCAAAGTACCTATACGGACTTACTATTTATATAAGGATAATGATCTTTTAAGAATTCACTATAATACGACGTGAGTACAATTAATTTGTTGTTGTGCTTGTTTAATTTTATACAATTCTACAGTAGTCCAGTAACTTAGTACATCGTAAGTTGCATCAAGTAGTGGTAGTAGGTTTCTATTTTTTTTCTTGTATAGGATGTGACTGAGATGCAAAATCCAAGTTTTCGACCTCGGCAACCCTCCGGAAAAAATTTTCAATGGTCTTTCTTGAGCTGAAATTTAAAGTTCTTCCGCGAGAGAATATAGTAAAATTTTTGTAGAGAGAAACGGTTGGTGTTTCAAATCTGTATATTTTGCCAAACTTTGAAAAGCTGTATCTCGGAAACTATTAGGACTACCGAGCCCATTCTGGTCTTAGATTGTAGACAATTTAATCTAGTTTAAAAATGTATATAATGGTTTTTGTCGAAATCGTGCTCCTTCATAGTCAAAATGGTAAGAAACCGAAAAAAGTGCAAAAATTTAGCAGTTTTTGAGATATTCAAAAGTGTTCCGGAGGGTTGCCGAGGTCGAAAACTTGGATTTTGTATCTCAGTCACATCCTATACAAGAAAAAAAATAGAAACCTACTACCACCACTTGATGCAACTTAGGCCCATTATAACCATGACAAAGTTACTGGACTACAGCTTATGTATACTGTTTCATAAATAAATATTCGTATACCTACGAATAAAATATATTCTACTATTTATAATACAAACTAATGATATTTTTCCTATTTTTCATACCCAGCATGTCAACAAAATACTAACAAAGTGCTTAGCAGCAAAACAAGATGCAAGCAAAACAAAATAATAATAAACTTACCAGTTAATTTTTGCCTTCTGTAATCGTCCCGTCTTAAGTCCGAATCTGGACTATCTGTTAATAAAAAACAAAAAACAAACATCAAACAAGCGTTAGCAGCAAAACAAAACATAAATAAATATCATCCAAACAAAATAATGCCATCGAAAAAAATGCTGTTGTTATTCAAAAATAATGGTACTTTGTAGATTTGTAAAAATAAATATAACATATTCATAAAGAGTTAATTTATTAATTTCCTATATAAAGGATAGCTAGCAACATCATACTGGTGTTATTCTATGGCAATGGGGCTGTTTACTGTCATATTTGGATTTTATTTCAACCCTTATCCACATTTCGACGATCCAGTTTTTTCAAATTTAAATTTTTGGATACGAATACTTTAATTATGTTTATAATGTTGAAATTTTGTTCTATTTTAATTATTAATAATAATTATATATTTTTTCTTATATCTTTGATTCCCTAAAGGATATAGCTAACAACGGCACCATACTAGAGTTGTTTATTGGGGTTGTTTATTGACATAGTTTTTAAAAACATATTCATTAGACAAGCAAAAACAACTTCATAAAAAAATCTAAAACGAGGAAAACCGGTGGTTATAAGTGCGCTTGAATTACATTGTTGAATAATCTTGACAAGAACTGAAATTTCATTATTTACACACCGGCGTTTGTTCTATTAAATTTTATCTTTTTAATGCACATTATATTATTAATTACTAGATATTTAATATGAATTGGAAAATCACAATTTTAATATATTTAACAAATTTCCTTTTATTTGACGTATAGTTATTTACCCAGTTTTTATTTTAAATGAAAGAAAGTTTTGCTACGAGCGATAAAGAGCAACAATCAATTTGAACAAAAAATTTATTTCTAATTAAATGCAATTTTTTACAGTATAATTGAATTAAATTTTAAAAAATTAGACAGGAGCTCAATAGAGATGTTAATTCTACTATTTAAAAAATCATGAATTTTGTTACTTGAAGTGTGCGACGATAAAAAGGAATTTTGTAAAATCTAATAAGATTGTATTTTTCTACCTTAATTCAAATAATTAACTAATAAAGTAAGGCGCATTTATAGGATAAAATCAAATGGAATTTAATGCCAAAGTGGCAAAATATCAAATTTTAATTCTTGTTAGGATTTTTCAGCAATGTAATTCGAACGCAAATGGCCAGTTGCACCGCTTTTAAATTTTAAGTTTTCCTTAAATAAACAATATCGGGTCTAAATCAAATTGTAAAACGAAAACGTAGAAAAAACATTGCTGCCATTAATTCGATTCGATATTTTTGATTTAAGTGACACTTAAAACTTAAGTAGAAGCGGTGCAAATGGCCATAAATCGTTAAGTTCCAAGATTTAAAAACCTCACATACCTACGTTGAGATGTAAATGTATGGCGTAGGTGTCACATTATTTGTTTGTTTACAACGTCATGGCACACTGCATATATAATAATGTAGGTTACCTAAAGTCAGCAGTGTCAAGGACTAAAACTTTCAACTTGACCCAATATTGTCTTATTCTATGTATAACAATGTTTATGTGTTTGTTACCACTTTCATTTAAGGTTAAATGCTTTAATTTACATACGAAGTGTTATATTATATATTAGTTACAATGCGTCGCAATCCGTATATAATAGGTAACAGTAACTGTGGACATTATATTTTATAGTATAAATCACTGAACATTTTCTTCATAAGAAAAAACAACGATTAATTATATTATATATAATTATAGCTATTAATATAACAAGAATATTATGCGATTTATAATACCGAGGATGTTGCTAAACGACGAGGTGAAACCGAGTCTCTTTGAACATCTAAGGGGGCTTAAATCGCATTTATATTCGCGTTATATTCAAAGCTTAATCGTATCATCAACGACAGCGATGTTCAAACAAATCAACAATTTTGTCTGTCAACTATTTGACAGTTTGCATATTATGGTTCAGGTTCGGTTCGCGGTTCACTGTTCTATATTATGGTTCGGTTTTGTTCCGGTTTTCATTTTTCTTCTTGAACTGTGCCTGAAACCGGATTTAAAAAAAGAGGTTCAAGTTCCGGTTTCGGTTCAATGATTTATTAAATAACAATAAATAAATCAAAAAATAGTCCCAGTTTTGGACTAAAAATAAGTACCTAAACAAATTTCTAAAATCTTATAAAATTTGACTAAACTGAAGAAAATACAACAATTTTCATAAAATTTTTTTTAGCCTTTTAACGTTTTAACAAAAAGATGTTAAATTTTAGATCATGCTTTAAACCGTTCCGAACCGGTTCATAACCATCGGTTCGGCTCCAGTTATGAACTAATATTGAACGGTTTAGGTTTGGTTCCGGGTTTACTAAAATAACAGTGGTTCGTTCCGGTTGTCGTTCCTGTTCCGGTTCGGTTAGTGTCCCTGATTAAAATTCAATAAAACGTAATATTTTCCCAATATACGTGGGTTCATTGCGTGGAGACTCCAACAGGACGTGAAACAAGTAACCCGTAATTTATTTAATTTTCTTCTAAATAATACAATACCTATAGATAATTTCAACGGAATAAAATATTCATTTTGCCACGTAGGATTATGAATTGTAAATAAGTTTGATTTACTAAACTCATTGACATTTAGTTTCTGCGTAAAATTTTTTTATTTAGAATTATGTCACTTTGGAATGAAAGATTGTAGGAGTACATAATTAAAACATTTTTCTACATATTGTAGGAGTAGATATAAGATTTTAATAGGATTTAACAATTTTATAAAGTGCCATAAATAATGTATAATACAGTACCTAAATTAATTAATCCGTACTCAACATATGAGAATACCAGTGAGTTGACAATTTTTAACAGTAATATCAAACTCGTAGAACACCCAAATTAAATTATAATGAACTTTCAATTCTAAGATTTTTCAATTAATCAATAGAAAACTGTCATATTTAATAATCACACTTAATTCCTCCTATAAATTAAATAATTAAATATTGTTGAAACTTGAAATTTACCGCTACATATTAAATTGAACTCAATTATTATTTTATTTACTATATCGTTTCACAAATAATATATTGTAATACAAGTGTGGAACGGGCTTCATTGAAAAACTAATATGACAGTAGTTGGAGCACGAGCGATAGCGAGTTCTCCTATTATACGAGGTTTTCAATGACCCTTTTCGAAAGTGTGTTACATACTATTTTTTTACGAAATGTGGGAAATATTGAAAATAATGAATTTTTTTATATGATAATAACAAATTTAAGAAAAACAAATCAGGTAGGCTAGCTGTCAGCTGAAAACAATACCAATACATAAAAACTATGACAGTTAATTTTTGTAATTTTGTATTTATGGTGTGACTTATGACAAAAATAATGGAATTTTGTGCAGAAAGAAGTAGTAATAATAAAAGTGAGTTTATTTGTATTCCGCCGGACATTTTACGGCAATTGTGAATCTAAAATTTTGTCTCTCAGAAGTCAAAATTGCTTTGGCCTTGGCCTTCCAAAAGAACAATTTCTAATTCAGCAAAAATATTTGTGTCTCAAATTCAGTGAAAATCAACCATTTGAATACTTATTACAATGGTTACTAAAAATAAAGTGTTTTAGGTATGAAAAAGGTACCTTTTGAAATATTCGCACTCAGTGCACAAAATGAGTGTTGAAATTATTTTCAACACTCAATGTTTCAAAAGCCTATACTTTAATCATCAATTTTAATATCAGAAAACATGTGAATTCACATTTGTGTTGAAAAAAATGTTTATTTTAATGTACAAATATATTTAACAAAAAATTTCTGCATCAGAGAGTAATATGTAAAAAATAATTGTAATAAAATAAAATCGCGGCACTTATAATTATCTTCTACTACGCAAACCGCAATTCTTACAGGGGTACAATCTCCTTTCCCGGACCGCAGATGTTGGTTTCAAAACAACGCGCCCTCATTATTTGTGTAGAATATGTATGGTCGAAGGTATAACCCTAGCTAGATATAATTTATATTGTCTCTAAACTGTTGTTTTTCTGTTGATTAATATTTTTACCGATGATGTAAGGTTGTTAAGTTATTACAATGGTAATAACCGTAGCTAAATAATAAATTAACCTCTGGACAATTTTTCTTTCCGATCACTTGGTTCCTGTGCTTGTTGCCAAGCAACTGAATGTAAATTAATCATTTAAGTCGGCTTTAACACCAATTTACACCTACGCGAAATTTAAGTGAGTCGAATCTTCGAATTTAAAGAGCAAGAGTTATAAACCTGTAGTAGGAACGAATAAAAATATGTACTTCATCTTCTGATCTTATTTTTAGATCATTATTTACTCTATGAAACTATGAATACAGTGATCTGTAAGGCTGTAACACTCAAATTAAATAAAAGACGTACTGACTATAGGTAAATAAAAAATATTTTAAAATTTTCTCTTGCTATCAAATAAGAAAAACATGTAAGTACAACAAATCATTTTGTGACTTTCGTTTAGAAATCTTTGATCTCGATCTCATAGTGTCGCTTAATAAAATACTATAGGCTGCAAAGCAATTTCCACTAAATTAAATGCATAAATAGTTATTTGTGTATTAAGAGCGTAAAGTGATTCTTTGTTACTCGCGCACGGTAATTATATAATATATTATATATTGACCGACTGTCAGTTTTTTACATTTACTATCACTTTTTGTTTCAAGATTTACCCATATTGTCATTTGTTTACTCTGTCAATTGTATCCGATTGTCATTTTTTACTCTAGTTATCAATTATTGTTCTAGAATATCCGATTGCCATTATTGTTCTCTAAACTGTAACTGTATTGAAATTTAACTAAACTTACTAAAGTTAAAGTAGTTCGGTCGTCAATTGAAGTTGTTGATTTTGTATTGAAAATGGTCTGGTTGAATAGAAAATTTAATATTATTTTCAAAAGTGCCAAGAAAACATGCCCTTGCGGTACTCGTTTTTGAGAAAAATGAGTTTGAAGTTCACTGTTTTTACATGGGCTCTTATGGAAAATAACACTTTTGGTTAAGAAAAATTGAAATTGCGCCGTAAAAGTTCGTTGAATAAATAGTGGGAAATTGATATTGGGAAAGGTAATATATTAAGGCTTCGTTATGCATAGTCAAAACCATACGTTGCCGATGTAAATAGTCCAAAAAATGGGAAAATATGTGACAAAATCACGACCAAGCGGAAGCCGATCGGGCGTCACGTTCTGCAGGGTTGCCAACTGCGGAGCGTGGGAAATTTAAGCGCAGATTTGAATGTTAACCTTTTATTTCTTGAAACAGATTGGATTGAAAAATCAATAATTATTTTCATGATTTTAAGTCATTTATCAAGAACTCGTTTTTATAAACACTATCGTATTTATCATTTACAACATAGCTTCAAACAAAATTCCGAACTGATGTAGATAACTGTGAATGCCTCGGACAATGCTGCCAACTGTGTCGACGCCATAACCTGGCCCGAGTCAAGTTGCGAATGAAATTACAAGATTTGTAAAATACGACTATTTGTTTGAGAACCAGATGCATAAAAATTCATAATAAAATATTAAAAACCGTTACAGTCGAATTTCACTTCATAAATTGACAACAAAAAACGGAATGATTTTGACTGGCGTCAACGACGACCGAACTACTTTAAGTACCTACTATTTGTTTAATAAAACTGCTAATCAGCTAACTAACGTGTAAATAAAATAATAAAACATTTTCTAGAAATCTGAAAATTGTCTAAGCACGTACGCTTATTTTGTTTGTCTATTTATAAAGTTGACTAAAGTATTTGCAGTAAAATTAACAAGTAAACATTTTTATTTCTTCCTCAATTTTAAAAGAAAAAACTAGTGACAAATAAAACAGATTTAATTACATACAATTTAGACAATTTATTATTTAATAAGACACTTCCTTCTTAATAATAATAAGATATCTTGACATTTAAAATAAAATAAAGTTTAGTTACTAACCAAAGGAATGCGGTCACTGTAAAATGTTAAATTTATTTGTTACAAGAACAATGATCAGTAAAAATAACTGAATAATAAATTAGCTCAGTAACATTACACTTTCAATATGATTATATCACGAATCACGATACCTACTAACCGAATTTGGCTGTACCATCCTTACAGATTACTGCATTATTAAGTTGTAAGTTACTCATTTAAGGGTATAATAGGTATTTATATGCCAAGGACTGAAAGTAAAAGTATAAGTAAACACAATATTTTTTCTACGATTAATTGATTCTTATAAACAACAGGAATTTTGTAAATTTTCATCTAAGCATATCTGCATATCTACGAAAGCTAAAATTTTGAATACAGAAAAAAATATACAACCAACATAAATGTAAACAAACTTCACATTTAGAAAAAAAATTGATTGAAAATTGTAATATTAATATAAATTCTTATAAATTATTTATGATTAGGTAGGTACTAGAATAGATATTTATAAGCTGAAAGGCTGAAACTATGTTCAAACCGTCACACACTATTTTAGCAATAGAGTCTACATTGAAGCATTGGTCTGAATTTTTTTTATTTTCAAGTGATATTAATACCGATTGTAGAAAATAATAATTTTTGAAAAAAATCGACAAAAATATTTTTTCCGTAGCTGCTACTTTATCGACTATTTTGAGTCGATAAAGTAACACTTTAACCGCAACGGTAGTAAAGTAACCGGTACCCGCTTCTCGAAAATAATCGAAAGGGAGCAAAATATCTCAAAGGAGCAAAAACGCGTTTTGCTTCCTCTAAACAAGCACGTTTCAGCTCATTTTTCTGTGTACTCGTTACAAAAATTATCGTATGCATACTTCGGGAGGAACGCTTTTGCTCTCTCGGGTGAATTGACAGCACGAGACTGAATCGAGGGCTGCCGAAGCAAAATCGAGTTATCCTCGCTTGGTGCATAATGTACTAATTTTTGGACCAGGAAGTTTTGGTTAAGCCATGTACACTTATTTCAGAGATACATTCAAATAACATGTTCAGAAAAACTATCTACTTCTGTACTACAAATATACACATTACTAGTTAAACATAAATTAGCCCTATATTTGTTTTAAAAATTCTTTCTGAACCACGCTTAGTACATCATTATGTTATATTGTAGTACCTTATATTTTTTCCCCGACGTATAGTAACACGCTGTATATCTATATTATTGTCAGTTTCTTAAAAATATTCTTCTTAATTAATTGTTTAAAATTCGAGTCATCTCTTCATAATTAATACCGCTGGCTCGCTGTATCTAATTTAATAATTCTTTATGAGTTATGAGTTATATTTAAAGAAGAAAGTCGAATGAAGGACAAATTCTGCAGCGTTAAAAATTAAGAATGTTCCCTTCATTATAAAATTGCAAACTCAAAAGTTCATGGACAAATATTGCATGGTTCATAGATAAATTAATACTGCGCTAAAATAAATAACTATTTATTTATTTTAAATTACCATTCAACACTTTAAATAAACAGTTAAAATAATTAATACCTTCTTATTAATAAAGTAATAAAATAATAAAGAAAACCTGTCATTTTATTACTCATAAAATTTTTCCAAGTATTAAACACTTTTCTGTGAAATGTTTTAGTGTTTTTAGTAACCCTTTACCTCGCCCTTTACTCTTACTAAATACAATAAAATGTGTCTAAACTGTGTTTGTCTTTTGAATTTTCATTGTTCTAAAAATTGTATGACTGTATTTGAAAACGCTGTCAATTTATTGTTATTTAAACTGGGGATTAAGCGATTGTCATTTTTTTTATAAGGGCACAATAAACAAATTCAGGCGATTGTTAATTGTTTTTTAAACGAAGAAAATATTTTTTATAAAAGGTTCTACAACAAAATTGAAATGTTTGTCAATTATTGTTTTTAAAAGTAACTATTAACTATTGTTAATTGTTTTTTGTACTGTTTAACGATTATTAATTGTTTTTTGTACTGAAGGAAAAAGTTGAAGCGATTGTCAATAAATTGTTTTTCAAAGATTTCTTTAACTATTTATTTAATAATCTTTTGTGATGATACTGCACTATACTTGATTTCTAAACTAAACGGAGCAATCTGAAGTCTCGCTGAGCCGTATTTGCACTGTGTAAATACGAGGGCAAACTCGGTACAGTCACTGACAACAGCTGACGAGACAAGATGGAGAACATTCGTTTGTTTACATTACAAAGTTAGTGTGGTGTAAAACTGGTGTTACATCAGCCAATCAAAAACGATCAGTTTTAGCGTTCCAACTTCAGATTGCTCCGTTTAGTTTAGAAATCAAGTATACCTAATATCTATAAGAATACCCGTGAGTTGACGACTGATACTAGCATACGAAAGGTATCAAGATTAGATTGATAATTTTCTATCTTGCGATGTTTTGTGAGGGTACCACACTCAAATGAGGTAAAATAAAACATGTATACTGACAGTAATAAACAGTTAATCCAATAAAAAAATAATAATAAATATTTATTTACTGCATTTTATACAATCTCTGTTTTTATAATGTAAAAAATACGGTTTCCTCGTTTCTTATTTATGCAAATAAAGTAACCTACACTTTGATTACGATTATGAAATAACATATGAGCAACAAATCTTCAAGGTCAAACATCCACATATCAACAGGTGGTATGACGATGATCTTCACTTGTTATTTATTACATAAACAAAATCTAATTCAAATTGAAAACGAAGATGACATCAAAAATTTACTATTTATATTTTTATTGAAATTTGATCATAAAAAAAATTGAGAAGGTGTAAGTTTGCATCGCAAAAGGTCAAATGAAAGTTAAAAGAATTAGTATTTATCAAGATTTTTACACAGTTTGGACAAAACAGCAAAAATCTTGTGAATCCCAGAAGCTTCACAATTTCAACGATTCTGGCTTATTAAAAATTTAATGTGAAGAATCGTGAACCATTAGTGAATAGATAAAATCAAGTTGTAAATTATTGTGACAGCAATTCACAAAATTGGGAGTATATATTTATCATTTTTAATAATCTAATTTATACGTTTACACAAAAATTAATATTTTCTTATAAAATTGACGATTATAGATTTTTTTATAACAATTAACCAATTGACTGTAAAAAATTATGTAAAACTCACCTTTTTAGCAATTTTTAGATAAAAAAGGTGTTTTGTAAATTTCATCCTATAGCCGTGTACGTGTACACACAACATTATTGTATAATATACCTTCAAACTGTTTTGATAATGGACACATATTTCAATAATTATTATTGATAATGTTAATTCTTTTACACTTTGAATTACTATTATTGTTGTATACGTTCAAACATATTTGAATCAATTATTTATTTTAAATATTTTACTTTGTACACATTCATATCTCCATTATTAATAGGAATTTTTCACTTGTGTTTAAAGGATAATAGAATTTATCCTGTATTTTAAGAATCAAAATAAAAACAAAAATTGGTGCATAACCTATTAATATTTCCAGTAGCTTTTAATCGAACTTTTAATCAAGTTTAGTTGAATTTGAATACATATTTTAGACATTGTATTATATCTAGAAAGGGTTGCTGCAAACCCTTAAACACACAAAATTCAACTAGTAAATTTAATAAAAACAGTATTGCGCACATAAATGTCTAACAGTGTTGTTTACAACAATACTTAAACAGTTCTAGAAATATCGTAGGTAACTCAAGGTGATTTCGAACACATAATAAACTTGAGAATAATGAGTCTGAGTTATATTCTTATATATCTTGAATTATTAGACCGTGAAAATATAGTTTTTATTCTTATTATATACTGCACCCTGTGGTGTAATAACAACCAAATATCCGTAAGTTGATGACTGATAACCATTCACATGATACAATTCATCAAGCTACTTGCATGAAGTTTTTTTTTTTATAAAATATTGGGACATATTATTAATATTATATATTACCTATATTAATATTTATAAAATATTGGGACACGTATTTTTTTACATCACAGAAAATTCGCAATTTACTCAAAAACGTGTATTTTTTTAAATTCAAATTTATATTTTTACATTATGTTTCTCACATAATATGTGGTATACATTGTGATAGAAATCTCATTTTTGTTAAGATGCAAATATTCGTGAAAATAAATAATAAAAATTATGAATTAAATTTAGTTATATTATACAAAAGGGATGCTGCTTTTATGCTACTCTAAAAATAATTAATCAATTTATTATTATTCTGGTATTTATACTTACACCTCCACAAAATATTATATAAACGTATATAAAATTAAGTATTTATAATAAATGTCATTAATAATGAATATTTATTATTTTTCGCAGTTCATATAATTAATTACAATTTACAAAACAACAGAATGAAATAAATATATAATTTATGGTTATTTTAAAATGTGTTTTGTTTTAAAGTAAATTATTAATAAGCAAATTAAATAAATGGATAACATTAATGCATTTATAGGAACAAAAAAAAAATCAATGTTTTTCTTCAACCTTAATTACTTATTCCTGTTTTACAGAACTTAATTTATGAATAAACAAACTGTCAATTTTATTTTCAATTTATTGTTGTGTGTAATATGAAACAAATTTTATTAATTTATACTTAATCAATAAATTGATTAATTTAAGAATTAGAAAATATTCTATATTTCAATATTAGACATTCAATATTCAATTGCAATCTGTCATTTAAAAAAATCAATTATTCAATAAAATATTTCCTATATTAATCATTATACAGGGTGGTACTACTTGAAGGAAAAATTTATAGTTACAAAAAAATATTATAAATCAAAGTTGTAGGAGACCGAGGGGGACATCTGATTAAAGAATAAAATAATTTTTTAAACCAGTGATTCTCAAGTTAAAACACAATGTTATATTTTTTCAAATAGGAATATACATATTTTTTAGGCCTATTCGATATAGTATTTTTTTCTGAATACAACCATGTATTCGTTTTATAAAGGCTCATTCCCACTGCTTATCATAGTCATAGTTTTTGTTAGTTGTCATAGTTTTACACAGTTTGGTCTACCGAATTACGTGTAAACATTCCCAGTGCTTGTGTCTTAGTTTTTAGGCTTTGTCATAAACACAATCACAAAAGTAATGCAAACTTCAAATTTTTGTTATAATAATAGTAATTATTTTATGAGATAGCGATATATTTATATACCTGTCTCATTTTAATGCTCTTGTCAAACAGATAATGATCTTCTTATGTCAAAAAATTATATTAATAATGGTACAGAAAAATTAAAGCAACGTAAATATAAATAAAAATGTTTCTTCATTATACTTAAAAATAGGTTTAAGCCGAGTTTAAGCTATAAATTATAAATAAAATATATTTACAGGCATATTGAATTAACTGTCATGACATTGTCATAAACATAATTTATATTGTGATGGAAACAAGTCAGCGCATGTTTATGATTGAGACAGAAACTTATGTCAAAAACTATTACTATGATAAGTGGGATTGAGCCTAATAAAAATATTGAGAAAAATTCATTTGTAATTTAAATAATTTCTAATTTTTAATATTAATGTGTAGTAATGGCACTCTGCAATAATGCTAGAAATGCCTGTTTTCTTTAAGTTTTTCTCGAGAAGTAATAAAACAATGATCGAGCATCATATTATGCAATTTTTAATTTTGAACAAGTTTTGTATTTATAACTTTCGTATAAAATGTATAGGTCACTTACTACAGCAAAAAAAAAACAGGCACCCGGTATAGCAATATTAATTCAAATAATAATTTTTGCACTTCCGGGACTAAAACTGTTCTTCAGTCTTAATTTTTAGGGACTAAGGTTCTTAATTTGAGCCCAAGGGATTATTTCTCATATTTAATCCCGTTGTCAAGGAATTGAATTAATTAATCCCGTTGTCAAGTAAATATGTGCTATTTGTTACAGAGTATATATGGTAACAATATAAATATTTGTCATAAAATTTACTGTCAAAATTACAAAATGTGTATTCTTTTAAACTATTTTGCATTCGTTTGAGGATGAAGTGCAAAAAATAGCGTATATACCACAGGACTAAAGTACCTTTAATCCCTCAGGTGATTATTTCCCTCACCTTCGGCTCGTGAAATAAACTTCACCCTATCAGGATTAAATCATGCACTTTAGTCCCTCAATATATAATATATTATTATATTAATATCATTTTTTAAATTTATGCATACAAAAAAATATCTGTGAGTTGACTGTTCATCCAAAACAAAAACCAATCAAATAGAAATTAATAAAAATAATACAATCCACCAAAAAATTTTAATCTTAAATTTTGATAATCTTATAATGTCAATACATAAGAAAGAGTGTGTTTATAACAATTATTGAATAATTATACTACACCCAAATTAGGGTGTAAACTTCACTCACCCCTTCTGTTATCCTCATCAGAAAAATGTACAATAGCTGCCGGCATTTTCACGTTATATTCACATACAATTTCCAAAAAAATAAATAAATAAATTTGTAACCTGCTTTGCTACAATAATAAAAATGAAGATAGTACTTGTTTCTTAGCAAACAGAATGGAAACTTTTCAATCTTCTTGTTGTTAAGATGTAATAAAAGGAAAGGAACACCACTTGTTTATTCGACGAAGTTTTATAAGTGAATGAAGAAAATTTTGCTCAGCACGTAGCTTAAACGTAGTAAGTTGCTTGTAAGAGATATCACACGTATTGTGACGTATTATGAGTATATGTGTATGTATGTATGTACATATAAGTATGACGATAATAATGAGTCAATTTTAACTTTTATCTTGATTAATGACGCAAATTAGGGCCGGTAAAGTTCCGGTTTACTAACTACAAGATATATAACAAATATTGAAATAAAATTTTTTATCAAAATAATTTAAGTCAATTTAAATTAAAAAATAAATCCATGTTTTGTAGGGTGGATAGCTGTGTGTGTAATGTGATCAATTGTGAGTGGTTTTAATTACCAGCAAGTAAACAGTTTAACTGCACAAAAAACTTTCCTTTGGTCTACTCTCCTAACAACAAATGAGTGGTAAAAATACATCTAAAATCTACACCGATGATTTACCTGTATGTGAAGCTGTTGGGTAAAAGACGTGAAAGATAACCTGGGTGTCTATTTGAAATCTGTTATAGGAAAAACAATGCTATTTTTTAATTTTCTTTTCTGTTTTTCTCGACAACTAACAAAGCAATATATGATCGCGCGAGATATGATATTGTGCAGTTTTTTATTTTGAACAAGTTTTATATTTACAACTTTCATCTACAATGTATAGGTCACTAAACTACAGCAAAATTTAAAAAATAGCATTGTTTTTCCTATTAATTTAAGACTTTAAGTTTAAACAGACACCCAGTATGTATGCACCTATGTATGAAGAAGTCACCAGTTACATCCATTATAAACCAACTTTAACGCCTAAACGCAACTGAGGCAGGACAAAAAACGAGCTGAATAGCTACTATACTATTTCAAGGTAGCGAAGCAGTTTCTGCCAAAAATTTCATGATAATATTTGTAATTCTTTCGGGCGATCATCTTTTATTTCGCGTACTGTACTGCCACATCAATTAAACAATACTAAAACAATAATAGACACTGGAGTAATATTGAACCAAAGTGTGAACATAATAGGAAGCTTAAATATTGTGTTTTTCGGCGATTGACATTAAAAGTGCTGTTTTTTTGACAGCTAACAGTCAGCAAAGTGTCACTTTTGCTGCCTAGGCAGCAAAATAGTAAAAAAAGCCTAGGCAGCAAAAGTAATTGTTACTATGGTGAATCAACAAATTTGACATTTATAAAATTCATCATCATACCTAACCTATTTTGTTTTTTCAGCAACTGTCAACATACGCATAGCAACATAATTTGATTACGATACATATCAATATATTTAAAATAATCACTAAATTAATAATAATTAATAACAATCGTCGAAAAATAATATGTTTAACATGGCAAAAAATACATAGATTTGCTGCCTAAGCTAGATTCATAGACGAGGCGCAGCCGCGGCAGCAAATCTAATATGTTTTTGCCTAGTTAAACAATAGTACCTATATTACATTACAAGTCATGAAAATGTTTAATTGCAGACGAGGAGGCTTGTTTGAAGAATGCGAGGATGCGCAGCGTCCGAGCGTTTCTTCAAAGCCTCCGAGTCTAGCACAGACATTTTTATGACGCGTGATGTATTTTTTTTTTAAATCGGCAATAGACCTATCCTGTTGAACTTCGGTTGCGCGCGCATGCTTGGACAATGGGCTTTCGGTTACAGGAATGAGTACGATAGATACAAAGTAACATGTATAGAGTGAGACGGCAAAACTGCTGCGCAGTACGCTATGACAATAGAAAGTGCGGTTAGTTGAAGTTTGACACGAGTTTGACATTTCTTATTTTAAATTTTGTAAATGTAGGGAAAAAGTTTAATTCAATTTAATGAGATTGTGCAATTTAAAAAATTTAGTACGCAACAGGCATGAAATAAATTAATAAAATGGTGTAAAAAATTGAAATTAAATTTTGACATTCGTCTAAATCTGTCAAAATACGCGCGCATCACCAGGATTGGTCAATTGACGTCACTTCCTTTTGCCACAAGCATGCGCACAGCGTGCTGCGCACCAGCTTGCGTCTCACACAACACAATGTTACTTTGTATCTTTCGCACTCACTCCTTCTGACAGGATAGGTCAATAATTATAGAAGCTTAAAATAATTATAGAAAAAATTAGGTTTGCATAAATCATCAGAGCTGTGACAAATTTTAGAAAACGTTGTCATGACAAGTGTTTGTACCTATACAGACAGTGGAAAGTAAAAATTTTCATGCCTAGTCATTTTTACTTATTTATTTTCATGCCTAGTCATGAAAATCTTACTTTCAAGACTCAAATTAGTCAGGAAATGAAGATTTTCATGCCGATTTTGAAAAAATAACTATTGTTTTAGGTATATGTTTTTACATGTTTTACACCACTACATTTATAAATCAATAAACTGTCAATTCTAAGATCATATACAAGATCCGTTCGTTAACGAGATTCAGAGATCCGGATCTTATTCGCAGGCAAGATCTAAAGAGCTGAATCTGAAAAAAGATCTGAACTGCCTAGATCTACTAAAGAATTTCAGTGGGTATGATCTTAATTCTTAATTAATTCTTGATAATTGGTTATCAATAAACATAACGGGTAATACGTAATTATTCACTACTTTGAATAAGTAAAGTAGTTCACTAGTACAGCAGTTAAGCCCACCCTTAAACTAAATACAAAAATAAATGTAAAAACATACATAAGTAACGTATTTTTGCAAAAGTTTTTTATTTGTCATCCCACGTTCAATAATAAATTATTAAAGAAAAATTTTGCGTAGTAACAAAATATAAAAAGATCTCAATAAGTACGTATAATTTAATAAAGCAGACCTACACTCAAGTTTTTTATAGTAGCTGAGTGCGTTAATAAAATATAAGATTATTGGACGAATTTAATATTAATAATTTAATATTTATAATTTAAAATAAATTTGAAATCTAAATTTGGAAATCTAAAGCCACATTCACTGCCCCAAATTTGGTGAAATTTGTTAAGTCCGTCATATGGCAATGTATTACTGTGTTCCATGTGTTCACAACACTGAAATTAACACTCGAATTTAAGTTTGTAGAATTGTTGCAAACTTCATATTCTGACGAATTTAGGGTGTGTTTAAGTGTAGAAACCGTAAATAAATAATTAATCATTTTTTAAATTTTTATTTCATATTTATTTTAGTATGTTAATTATCCCTATGTTTACTGATAAAAAATGCTTTAATACACTCGAGGAAAATAAAAACGCACCAAAAATGACACAATTTCAAAGTGCGATATCTCGGCTCGGATGAATCTTCGAGTTCTGAAAACGTTGAAGTCTTATCTTTAATGTGATTATAGCCAATGTGACAAAAAATCCACTCCACCACCTCCCACCCCCCTAAGAAAAACAACTGTACCTGGGTACCTATTCTAATTCATAGCGACAGTCGCTAGCGAAGTTCAGTTGATAACTTCGTGACGTCATTCCGTTTGTAACTATATCAAGGGTTAGGGATATTTGGCTTCAGTTGATAACGACTGATAGAGATTTTACATTTACTGTGAAATTTGGCAAGAAAAACTGCTAAACCACCATTTTACCTATCACTTATCATAAACGTATTATTTGTTTTAAAATAAGCCATTTTTTGATTTTCAAAGTAAATTATTTTTTCAAGAAAAATTTCAATTTCTTATTTCTACAATTTGTAAGTTGAATTATTTAATAAACTAATCAAAAATATTAAATACATATAATGAACCCATAATTTATTGGTATTTTATATTTATAAAATAAATATTTTAACCTCACAACGAACAAAAATCTACGCAACGCGCAAGTCTACCGTAGCGAGGGTTGATAAGTCGTAGCGACAGTCGCTTGGCTACTACGTCACACACGGTGGGGGGTTATCAAGACAACCCAACTTATCAACGTTGATAAGTGAAATAGAACAGGACCCCTGATGTCCAAAAAGGTCCAACTTTGGCAACTCATGCCCAGTGCCAAAAAAATCGTGGACCTTATTGGCCAACAGAGTAATAAAGATCAGACTTTTTCTTCAAGGTCCGCAAAATTTCAAGTACCTACGATAATTTGGCGCGAAGTTATGAATTTTTGAAAAAAAAAATCTGACGTGGACACCACATGACTTCCTTGTACGCCTTGTTTGTTCATACTTTTCTTAATAACTAAAATGTAGAATAATATAAAAAATTCTTTTAACTTATTATACTAGTATACTCACAAATTTTAGTCATTTTATTTAAACTGCAGAAGAAGATATAAAGCATATTTTACTATTGTCACTGTCATGTGATAATCATTTAAATTTTACATAGTAACAAATGTTAATCGATCATGGAGTACAAGATACCGAAATACTAAATTATAAATATATACTTTAATTATTCTTAAATGATACCAGATACAAAAATATTTATAAAATACCGATTGTAGGTAATAATCACATAATCTTTCATTTAAAATAGAAAAATCTGACGTGGCCATCATACAACCTTCCGCCATATCTAGACTTATAAACATAAATGTATACGTACAATCCAGTGCCCATATAAAATATACAAATAAAAAAAAATATTCAAACACAGAAATTTGCATCACTTGAATCAAAAGATTCATTCACAGGAAAACTCTTCTGTGTTGAAGCCATCCTTCGTTCAATTACTACATTTAGGTAATATCTTATTTATGACTTATATAGCGCTAGTATGCCAACTTGTCACCCGTCCCACCTGTCAATATTTTTTACGCAGAAACAAAAATCAACCGATCATGGATTACAAGATTTCGATGTTTTATTTGATAAATTTATTTTTAAAATTTTACTGCAGTTCTTTAATGCTACCAGATAAAGACAATTTTTTATAACGTAGGTTGCAAAGAATTTTTTCTCTTCTTCTTATTACAAATATATACTATATTCATTCAAATGTATATACAATTTTGACAATTAACCTTTTCAATCTTCAAAAAATATCACTTCCGATGAAGATATTTGTACCAAAATCTAATGAGTTCTTCCAATTTATATACAAATGTTAAATACCAAATATCAAAATTTTTGGGTAATTCGTATTTGGATTTATCCGACTGACAGAAATACGGCCCTGACCACGTAACTACACACAAACACACACACACACATACATACAGACATCATCGTGAAACTATCAAAAATGAGTTGTAAGGACCCTAATTCGTGCTCATCCACTAAAAACTCACTACCCGATTTTTTGCATGATTCCAATACCTTCCTTTACAGGTAAGCGGAAGGTAAAAATTTGTCTTAAATTAAATATTTATCGAAATTTTTTTAAAATTTACTACTTCCGGTTTGTCGATTGAAACCAAAAATAGGAGGTGCACAACTAGATGCTATAACAGTCCTAAATACAAAATTTCAACTTTCTACGTCTAACCGAATTTGAGTTATGCGACATACATACGTACGCCCGTACGTACGTACAGACGTCACGACGAAACTAGTCATAATGGATTCAGAAAAGGTCAAAACGGATATTTCCGCAAAAATCTGAGAACCGAAATTTTTCGCGATTACAATACTTCCTTATTACTCCGTACAAGGAAGTAAAAAGTGCCTTTTTGAGGTTTTTGGCCATAACTTGGCGAATTTTGCACGAAAATCAATAAATTTTGGATTTCCGAGAACGTTGAAGGTTTCTCTATTCGGCCCTGTAAGTTAATCTGCCACCAAACCCGATCCACCTCCTGCCACCCCCGGATAAAAAAACATGTTTTTGACTGAAAAATGTTCAATTGTAGCAACTTGTAGCGTGAGTAAAAAAAAATCGTGGACCTAATTGCCCAACAGGACAGTAAAGTTCAATCTTTTTATTTCAATTTTCTCAAAATTTCAAGTACGTGCGATAATTTGGCACGAAGTTATGAATTTTTGAAAAAAGTTGGTATTTTTGTGCTTTTTGCCCATAATTTGTCCGATTTTGCACCAAATTCGTTTATTTCTTAAAACATCTAAAAAATAAAGGTGTTTAAAGAAATAAAAATTTTAAAGTCACTTTTAGATATTTGTTAATGAAATTCAGAAACCTCAAAAAGGCACTTTTTTTTCAAAAATTCATAACTTCGCGCCAAATCATCATAGGTCCTTGAAATTTTGCGGACCTTAAAGGAAAAGTCTGATCTTGAATACCCTGTTGGCCAATAAGGGCCATGATTTTTTTGGCACTGCGTATGAGCTGCCAAAGTTGGACCTTTTTGGACATCAGGTACATTTTTTTCTAAGGGGGGTGGGAAGGGGTGGAGTGGATTTTTCGTCATATTGGATATCATCACATTAAAGATCAGACTTTTTCCTTCAAGGTCCGCAAAATTTCAAGGACCTACGATGATTTGGCGCGAAGTTATGAATTTTTGAAAAAAAAAGTGCCTTTTTGAGGTTTCTGAATTTCATGAACAATTATCTAAAAGTGACTCTAAAATTTTTATATCTTTAAACACCTTTATTTTTTAGATGTTTTAAGAAATAAACGAATTTGGTGCGAAATCGGACAAATTATGGGCAAAAAGCACAAAAATACCAATTTTTATCAAAAATTCATAACTTCGTGCCAAATTATCGCACGTACTTGAAATTTTGAGAAAATTGAAGGAAAAAGATTGAACTTTATTGTCCTGTTGGGCAATAATGTCCTCGATTTTTTTTACTCACGCTACAAGTTGCTACAATTGAACATTTTTCAGTCAAAAACATGTTTATTTATCCGGGGGTGGCAGGGGGTGGATCGGTTTTGGTGGCAGATTAACTAACAGGGTCGAATAGAGAAACCTTCAACGTTCTCGGAAATCCAAAATTTATTGATTTTCGTGCAAAATTCGGCAAGTTATGGCCAAAAACCTCAAAAAGGCACTTTTTTTTCAAAAATTCATAACTTCGCGCCAAATCATCGTAGGTACTTGAAATTTTGCGGACCTTGAAGAAAAAATCTGATCTTTATTACTCTGTTGGCCAATAAGGTCCACGATTTTTTTGGCACTGCGCATGAGTTGTCAAAGTTGAATCTTTTTGGACATCAGGTACAGTTGTTTTTCTTAGGGGGGTGGGAGGTGGTGGAGTGGATTTTTTGTCGCATTGGCTATAATCACATTAAAGATAAGACTTCAACGTTTTCAGAACTTGAAGATTCATCCAATTTCGTCGAAATGCAGTCGAGATATCGCACTTTGAAATTGTGTCATTTTTGGTGCATTTTCAAGTGGTGCGTTTTTATTTTCCTCGAGTGTACATTGCTGTCATTCTGTAACACTGTAACTATGGTAATGGACATGCCCTATGTTTACTAATTTAAAAAATCCGATGTGGCCAACACATGACCTCTCGCCATAATACTCTTTTATTTTACTAAGTGTGTATGAAAGTACTTACTCACAAATATACCATTGTACTAGAAAGGAATTCGGGAATTGTAGTTTTTATAATATTATTAAAGTTTATTATGACCTTATAAATACTAAATGACATTTCATATTTTCCATTTCAATTTGCCAAAAAGTCAAAAATTCATGTGACATTAACACTCAAATATTTTATTTTTTGTTTCCATAGGTAGGCAGATAAATCAAAACTGTAACAAATTTGTAGAATGTTTAACTTCTTGTAATTGGAAAATGGTGCTAGATAGAAACAACGTTTTGAATACATATTGTAGATAGTAACATTTAGTAAACAATGTTATTAAAAAAATTCCTATTAATTCATAAATTTTGAGAATATTCCAGAAAAACTCTTCAGATCTTCAAGAAACTACCACTTTCGGTTGCACGATCAACACCAAAATCTAATCAGATCTAATCTAGGGTGTCAGAATATTGTATACCAAATTTCAAAATTTTTTATTCAGTGGTATTTGAGTTATCGTACCTCCAACATCCATCCTGACACACTGACACACACACTGACACACACACACACACACACACACACACACACACACACACACACACACACACACACACACACACACACACACACACACACACACACACACACACACACACACACACACACACACACACACACACACACACACACACACACACACACACACACACACACACACACACACACACACACACACACACACACACACACACACACACACACACACACACACACACACACACACACACACACACACACACACACACACACACACACACACACACACACACACAGACATCATCGCGACATTATCAAAATCGTGTTCTAGGGACCTCAAAACGTGCTTATCCATTGAAAACTCACTATCGAAATTTTAGCATGATTACAATACCTCTCTTACAGATATGAGTGGCGAGAGGTAAAAAAACACCCGGTATGGCAATGTACTTGCGTTCACAACACCAAATTTTAGTGATGTGAAAGCAAGTATACAAGTATGCCGTATGACAGACTTCACAAATTTCGTCAAATTTCACCAAATTTCAGGATATTCAACACCAGAAAATTAAATTCTGGAATATTCATACACAGAAAAAAGGAAAATGCATGCACAAGAAGATTGAAATCTAGAAAATGTATACGTAATACAATGGGGTACTTGCATAGTACTAAAAATTAGATTTTTAACACTATGCACATAATGTTAGGTCGAAAACATTCGTAAAAATACAAATTTTATTTAAAAAAAATTATATGTTTTTTAGTAAATTGAGATTAAATTTTCTGTGACGTCATTTGTGTGAACAGAAGGTAGGGGAAGCATAGTTAAGAATGTAACCTGTAGATAGCGTGCGAGTCAGTCAACAAATGTTTGAATTTGACATTTGCTTGTCAAAAATACACATAAAATTTAGTAACAATACATTATTTTATAAATGTAGACTATTTAGTTTATGAAAACACAAATACTTACTTATATTTTACAGCATCAAAACATGTACGAAGTACAAATGTCAAACACATCTGATCTGTCAACTTGCCAAACTCGTTCCCGCGCAAGCCGTAGTTAGGGGCGTTCATTAGTACAGCCGTTGCTATGGCTTAACGACTATTCATTGGTTGGGTTAGTTTTTACGTCACATATTGAATATTTAAATTTAAATAATTTTTTTTGGGCTTGTAAATAAAAATTTTGTCAAAATAAAAAATACGGGTCCCAAGTTTTGATCTCTTCTTCAAATATATTTAATTTAAAAAATGCATGCAAGTAGCCCATTCCTGCATTCAAATATTCATTCACAAGAAAGTACAAATCTAGAATTTTAGATTCAGCATAAATGCAAACATAGGAAGATGCAAATCTTCAACACAAGGACGATACACAAATTAGGTTGAACCGGGTGTAACTGAACTAAATAAACAACACAATCCCATTCTTGAGTCTCACTCACATACTTGATTTTGATTATAACTTTTCTAGATTTGCATCTCCTTGTGTTTGCATTAATGTCGAATTTAAAGTTCTAGATTTGAATTTTCCTGTGAATAACTCTTTTAATGCAGGTGTTTTATTTCTTATGAATTTTCAATTTTCTAGATTTGCATCTTCTGGTGTTACATTTTTCTATGTATGAATATACTAGAATTTTATTTCCTGCTGTTGAACCCATTTCCGTGTAAACTGTAAACAAAACTTTTGTTTTGAGAAAACTGTAACTAGGTCGTTTCAATTTTCAATAATTTTATGAAATCAACTTTATGTTTTTTATTTTGATTAATTATTTTGCATCTTGCAGCATCATTCATCAAATATTCCATATTAGTGCATTGCAACAAAAAAACAAAAACAAATGCTATAATTAAATACATCTTGCCGTCCTGGTAACCTTGCTTCTCTCAAATTAAAAATTAATAACAAAAGACGCAATTTCTTTACCATTCACAACAATCCAAACAATCGCCCATCAATGAATTAATAACAAAGCAATTAAATTTGACAGTAATTTCTTTAATTGAATCCAAGTATTGATAAATGTAGTGCAAAATTGCAGTAGGTAATGATTTTATAATTATTTTTAAACAATAAGCAGTTGAGATTATTTATTGTGACATAAATAATTATTTATCTACGACGGTGCGCTAATAGCTGATTCGCCCACTAATTTGCGTATCATTATGAATTTTTTAATGACACTTTTGTCCTCATGATATGAATTCTTAATGACACGCATTTTTGTAGGAGAAATAAAAATAGAAATGCGATCAAAGTTTTTTATTATAAATAAGTATTAACAAATACATAAATTTATGTTTTATAAACAGTCAAGTCAAAGTTTTTACAATTAGATAAGTTAAACCAGAAGATGCTGAATTTTTTGAGACAAAATTTTACACAACTGATAATTCCACTCCTGTATAAAGTAAGGCATAAACAAAACACAACCTACGGTGTCCTGATTTTTTAAACAATTTTTCTTTTCAAATTGCCAGGAAAAAGGTCTCAATACAAACAGAAATTTATCCGGCGAAATAAAATATTACGTTTCATTACCGTGGCTATATCAAACTTGTATCATTAATATCTATAATCAAATTCAAAGCAAAAAGCATGTTTAGAATATAGCATGTTTAGAAATCTATGATCTCATATTTTACAATGTGCTTACACGGCTATATAATGAAATTACAAAAAAATCTTGTTGTTCTGTTCTGTTAAATTATTTCTAAAACTTACTAAAAAGGCGAGTCTATGGGTTAACTGTTTAAAAAAATCTCTCTATAACCGTCTTCGTACTAATGTATATTATCGATTTCAAAAGAAAAATTTTAAATAATATAAATTAGCTTAGTTTTGCTAATTGATATCACATCAAGTTATAATTTACATTTATCGATTTACTAATGATTCATGATTCTCCATGTTAAATTCCAGTTTGAAATTTTTAATAATACAGCCAGAATCGTTGAAATTCTTCTTCTTGGTTCACAAGTGTTGCGCCTTAAAATAAATTTACATAATGCCGCAATCTGAAATATCAGCATGACATTTGGGTTGCTGTTTTAAATTAAACGAAAGAGCGGAAAGGGCACTGCAGACATATTTAACCTTACGAGCTTTTAACTCGATTTTAATATCATTTGAAAGTAGGGGAGAGTGGGGCAGTTGTGGACAAGGGGGACTTGTGGACACATGCTGTTTGGGCGATTCTACTAATATAAATATTACTGTATACCAAAAGATAGCTCTTTTTACCACAATTTACCATATAAAATTACAAAGAGCTCAAACAAAAACCAAAAAAGTGATTTGTGTTTAAAGAATGTATAAGTAAAATTTGAGGTTTATAGGTATAATATATTATTTTTATCTTTTTTTTTTGCTTTAAGAAAATTTTTATAGTGCAAGAATGCTTGCATACATATTAATATATTTTTGCATTACTAAGCGAAAAATCAAAATTTACGTTTTCTTTTAAATAAATGCAATTAACTTTTTTGGCGCGCTATGAGGCACATTATGTGCGAAATTTTTTACAAATATAATATTTAAATTACTTACAGACTGATACGAGAATATAAAGTTAAAACAGATTTTTTTCGTTATATTTATTTTTCATTTACTTTTGCTGGTAACCATCGTACAGGATTAACTCCCAATTACAGAATTAATTACTATTTAATTTACGTATATTAAATTAATATAGGTAGATAATTTCTGAGTAACATATTTTTTTTCTTAAAAATCAATCACAAAACACAATGTCTAAATGTGCCCCAGTACTAGGGTACATGGTACATGTGGACAAATGCAATATTTAAAAAAATGCTTAGTACACCTTTGTGTATAGCATATTATTAAAAATAAACTACATAAATTTATTACCTAATGCCTATGGCACACCGGTCGAGGAGCATCGAGTAACTCCTCAATGAAACGATAGAACGCACCCCGTCCTCGACGAAAAATAGGGGCGCCGCTATTTTCATCGAGTTGTTCCTCGATGAAACGAATGTATCTCATTTCAGACGTATCTTTTGTATTTGATTTCGCGCAAAACTTTGATGTATTTGTCACCGATGAAATAGAAATCCATCGCGGACGGGTGCGTTCTTTCATTTCATCGAGGAGTTACTCGATGCTCCTCGACCGGTGTGCCATAGGCATGGCATAAGAATGATTGAATATAGAGAAAAATTTGAAATATTTAAAAAACTGTCCATATATGCCCACTCTCCCCTACATCTTTAATATTATGCATTATTTTATACCCATCTTAGGTAACATACTGAACTCACTCATGCAATTTTTTTCAAAAATTCATAACTTCGCGCCAAATCATCGTAGGTACTTGAAATTTTACGGACCTTGAAGGAAAAAGTCTGATCTTTATTACCCTGTTGGCCAATAAGGTCCACGATTTTTTTGGCACTGCGTATGAGCTGCCGGACCTTTTTGGACATCAGGTACATTTTTTTTCTTAGGGGGTTGGGAGGGGATGAAGTCACATTGGCTATCATCACATTAAAGATAAGACTTCAATGTTTTCAGAACTCGAAGATTCATCCAATTTCGTCGAAATGCAACCGAGATATCGCACTTTGAAATTTTGCCATTTTTTGTGCATTTTCGAGTGGTGCGGTTTTTTTCCTCGAGAGTAATTTATTTGTATGTTGTATGTAGGTTTGTAAATAGGTATATCAATAGGTCAAAATATTAAATTTAAATTAGACTTTAACATATGTTTTTGTTATTTGACAGACGTGTTGTTGTTTATTATCTAGTAAAAGTATTTTTTCTTACGGTTATGTTGATTAATTTATAGGTACCCAAATTTTTGTGAGTAGCGGAAAAATAGCCGAACACGGTGAGTGAATTGTAGCTGTTTTGATCTATTTAGTTTTATACTAAATATTTACTGACTTCATCTGAACGAAAAGTTAGTTTCAAAAAAGCATCCTGGAGAGCGCCAGTAGATATACAAAATAGTATATTACAGTACAAATGAAGAAACTAAGAATTTCGCTCACGCATGTGGCAGTTTTGTGCACGAGGCGCAGCCGAGTGTGCAAAATCTCACAAAGTGAGCGAATTCGTTTCTTCACAAGTGCTGTATAGCGTTTGATTGTTTAAGAAGACATAATTTAAAGAGGCTTATGCTGCTACGTTTAATCTGTTGCCTAAAAAATCGAAAGAAAGGTATTTAAATAAGATAGAAACATTCCGTCAGCGGATGCAGTCAAAAAACGTTAAAGTTGTGACAGGGGGAGTTATTTAAATGAATTGATTGAGAAGTAAGTGCCCTCTTCATTACGGTTAGGTACATATATTTCAATACTTAAAAGATTTGAAGAAGTTTGTAAATTAAGTTCTTGATGAAGTATTTTTGCTTTTTTTAGTTTTCATTTATTCTAAAGTCACCCTGTTTTCAATAAATATAAATTTTAATGTAATAAATGTTATGAAATATATTGTAATTATTTCTAATATCATAATGGAAGTGCGAGTGGGCGAATGTAATTACACCACTACTTTTGCCCACCCGTTGCCATAGGATTAACTGGAGTGAACAAAACACAGTTTCAAGCATTGTATCCATGTATCCAAGTAAAAAATAACATATTTCAATAGTAGGATTGAACAAAATAATGTAGTTTCGTTGTTTCGTAACGATAGGTTTTGTACGTGTTTGCGTAATCTCGCAAGCATCGAAAACCAGCACGTGTCGGACTTTTGACTGATGTTGACCCGTTTGGTTTTGTCCGAAATTTACAAAAAATTGAAAATGCGAGGAATAAAATATACATTTATCCACGACTATTGAATAATACATTCTATTGATTTTAGTAAATAATATGCTCCACTTTAAAATATTTGATATTTTGTTTTGATTTGTTCACGTTGAGTTTTGCACTTGTACGTGTTATTCAAGTTATGTTAATATTTTTTTCATTATAAATTCTAACCTCCAAATCTTAAGATGGCATTTGTCAGAAAAAGTAAGAATATTATTTATTATTTTGAAGTTGCCTAACTTGGACCATTTCGCAAAAAATCGAGTTCCGATTGTATATGAAAAGTTTGGAAATAAAGTATGAAAATCGAACGAATATCGGATGGAAATCAAACGAGAAATCTAGCATGAATCTAGACGAAAAAAGTATAATGTAAAACATGCTTTATAATTGGGTAGGTCTGAATCTAGCTTTACTAACTATAAGTTATTAGTTGAAGACTGGTATGGCAATTGCACACACTGTCTAATACCTATTATTTATACCGATAACTTTCTTCTTCATGACAATTTATTATTTAAAAAACGAACCCGTAAAAACAAAGTTTTTCACTATAAATCCTTTATATATGAGACTCGATCGATATTTATTTAAATTTTTGTTTTTAAACCAGATCGGTGCAGTACATTTTGAGATAGCTAGCTGCCATTTTGTTTCAAGATGACGGACTAACATTTTAATATACCTATGTTTCAAGACAGATTCTTAGCTATTACTGTACCAAATTTGAACGCAATAGTTACAGTAAATTTTGAGATATTTGTCCGCCATTTTGTTTCAAGACGGCGGACTGACATATTAATATATCTATATTATAAGTTAGATCCTTGGCTATTACTGTACCAAATTTGACCGCAATCGGTGCAGTACACTTTGAGATAGCTAGCCGCCATTTCGTTTCAAGATGGCGGAGAATCTGAAATTTTACCAAGGTGCAGGTGACAAAAGTCTTTGCAAAATTTCAGCTCGATAGGATTTTTAACTTTGTTTTTTTGACTGTGACAAGACGGTGAAGTTAATAAAAAGGATTTAATAAGTCATTCTATCCTCAGGTTCAAAAGAATAACAACAGCATTAACAAACAGCTCAAACACAAACTCAAACTATAAAAACAAACTTACTTTTAACAGGAACAGGCGGCAAGGCAGGTTTAGCCACTCCACTGCAAGGCCTGCCAATCTTCGAGGGTGCCTTGAGGCCACTGGGCCTAGGCCCCGGTATACCGGAAGTCCGGATGCTGACATCACTTCCGGTGGGCGTGCTCGCGCCTTCCGGTGCCGCCGGGGACAAGTCTTTCGGAATCTCGACCAATGGGGAGTCGAGTTTGGGAACCGCTGGTTCGAGCGGCGGAGCACTCATTGTTAGAGGAAAGCACTAGTATTTTATCGGGAATATTTCATTTTTTTAAATTATACCTAATGGTAATAAATAAAATAAATATATGTATAAATAAGCAACACTATTAAGTTAATATAATTATGTTAAAAGCAGTTGAAAGAATAAACCGAAAAACCCGTAAATGTTTATTATTATTAAAAGTTCGTTTGAAATCCGTTAAAACACTGTAACAAAAAATACTGTATTAGTTAATATAAATTCAAATATTATTAAATCCGTATTTCAATTTAAGACATTTATGGCCATTTGCACCGCCTCCACTTAAATATAAATTTTAAGTGTCACTTAAATGAAAAACATCGAATCGAATTAATGACAGCAATGTTATTTCTACATTTAACAGTGTGATTTTGACTCGATATTGTTAATTTAAGGAAAATTTCATATTAAAGTGGAAGCGGTGCAACTGGCCATTAATTTCAGATAACACAATAGTATATTAAAGAACAAGTTTTATAATAATTATTATTATTTATTTTTCGCACGCGTCCAAATTTAGTAAAACGAGCCTAATGTCGAGTTTACCATACAGGGTGTAACAGCGAAACCAACCAACGCTTATATTTTCCTTATTATTATAGTTACAAAAAAATGTTAAATAGCAAAGTTGTAGCTGACCAAGGGGGACATCTGATTAAAGAATAAAATAATTTTATTAACCAGTGGTTCTCAAGTTATAACACAAAGATATATTTTTTCAAATGGGAATATACATATTTTTAGGCCTATTCGGTAGAGTATTTTTTTCTGAATTCAACCATGTATTCGTTTTATATCCTTACATAATAAAAATATTGAGAAAAATTCAGTTGAATTATTTTATTCTTTAATCAGATGTCCCCCTTGGTCTCCTACAACTTTGCTACTTAACATTTTTTGTAACTATAATAATAAAGAAAATATAGGCGTTGGTTGGTTTCGTTGTTACAGCCTGTATAACAAGTGCGAAATAAGTCTTATTAAATGATTTTTAATAAGATCTTATAAAATGAGTTCTTTATACCTACTATTTTTTCTTTTTTCTATTTGATGTCTTTTTAATATTAAAATTAAAATAAAACTCGCATAACACAACACACCAAGTTGATTTAGGGAAATTTATATGTGTATCGTTTTGGTTGGTGACATCAACATTGCATTTATTTAACTGTCACTGTCACTGTAAAATTGTATAATTATTGCATTATTCTAGATGGATAAGTGAAGACATTATAGAAAATATTGACCTATGTCTCCATTACTATTCATTAATTTTAATTTTACTGAATATAAACTAAATTATTAAGCAAAACGAATTTCGAGATTATACTGAAATAGAAATCTTCTAAAATAACAATGAAAATGAAAACAAATAAAAATAATCAAGATACTGGGGGCAAATAACCACCTGTCAAACACTACATTGAAACCATATAATTACGACAGCTATGGTCCTTGTTTGATTTTATAGTTAAGAAAAACCTAGAGAAAAACGTTATGTATTATATTAGTAATTTACATTATATGTGCGGTAGGATCAATTTTACAACGCGAGGTTCCATATTAAAGTACGGCGCGAAGCGGAGTGCTTTAATAAAACCGAGCGTTGTAAAATTACCATCATACAAAATGAAAGTAAATTAAATGGGGGGTTGAGAAGTAAAAAAGTCTTTAGAAACGAGTTTTTCCGTATAAAATGAATGTTTACCTAGGATGCGAAATGTCTGTTTAGCGTTCGACAGAATTATACCATAATTTGTTATTAAAATTTTTCAATACTTGTCTACCAACATGGAACACTCTCTATCTGTCTGTATACTAATAAGGTGATATACAAGATTATTTATTTATTACTAAGACGATTTGAGGTGTGTTAATTTGTAATTTATGTATTTATATACGATAAAATGAATAATATTTATTAATAACTATTACACATTTCCGAAAAATGTTGTTCTTGTTGTTCTGAATTAATTATTCAAAAAATTTACTTAAATGTATTGTTGTCTGCCTAATTCACGCATTGGTGAATATTTTATATTAAAATTCACCGAAAGACTGGATCAGACTGAATACAACATTCTACTAAATGTTTCTTCAAAATTGCAACACTTACTAACCTTAAAAAATTAAAATCAACAATTTTTAATATAATCACTGCAATTTTAGATAAAATGTTACAAAATTCAACACAGGATTGGATAAAAGCACTATCAAATTATTATCACTGCTAGCACATGTGTTTCAGCAAATTTTGTGCAAAATTACGTCTATCAAAAAGTGAAATACTATTTTTAAAACATTACAAATATTATGCCAGACCCAATAACCTTGTTGGAAAAAATCCAACTTGGTGCTCCAATAAATTTCATTAACAATATTAATAATGAAATTAAAGATTTAACAACAATTACCAATAAATGTTAAGAGTTCTTAACTGTTTTTAATAAGTATTTTATAAAGATAAACTATTGTTAATAGTTTAAAACTTTTTTGACAGACGATGAAACTATAATGAATAAAAGTGTAGCACAATAATTAATGTACCTATATGAATGGAACAATTAAAAACTGCAATTAATTGTGATGAATGCATTTCCTTGTAGTAAGAAATAATTACACACTTACTTGACTTCATCTTTGGAATAATAATTATCATTATCGTGCAAACACGATTAGCATTTGAAAATGTATATACGTAGATTATTACGTTTACAACGTGAATAAATTAGATCATTTTATTTAATTACAGCCTATTAACAATGAAATAAAACTTAGTAGAGCACAGATTAATTATTGAACAGAAAAAGTGACATTTTTCAACTGAACAAAAACTTGTGTATGCATCAAAATGATGTATCTAAGCAAGATTTATATAAAATAAAGTAAAACATACCTTGTTTAATATAAAAATACGTTAAAAATCACTGTATTTACGGTTAATCCACGTTTTCGCGCACTTAAAAACCACTTTGCACTGCCTGTCAGCTGTTAGCAACCGTCAAACTAAAATCGCGCTAAACAGCCGTCTCCCTAGCTTAACTGACTTCAAAAAACATTTATCCCTAATCGAACACTTATATAACAACCAAAACACTTATAACTCAATTCTTAAAGCTTTATTTATACAAATTAATAACAAATCAACAACTTAAGCAAACATAAATTAATATTACGTATAAGTTTAATATCATGACACAACAGGTTATATAATAACCTGACTTCTAAACGTCAGATAAACTGCGAAAGTGCTGCCATCGTTTGATGACGCGACAACTTGTTGAAATGGCAAAGCTGGTAAAGTATACCAACTGTCATTACAAAAATCATGTGCAAGATTAATATTTTGGATATAATTGTAAACATGATGTATGAAATAAGGTCGAAATGAAACTAGTGCACAGAAATGTCGACAAGGAAGGCGCAGGGTGAGTACAGTTTTGGCAAAATAACACTTTTCCAGAAGATAGGTTAGCTTTCACACATGCATTGCGAATTCTTCACATTCCAAACACTACCGCTCTATCTATCACTTCCAGCTAATGTTTTTTCTTGTAGGACATTTACTTTGGTCCCTGAGGAACCAGAGGATATGTGGCATGCATACAACCTCATATCCGAAGGCGACTGCGTCCGCAGTTCCACAATTCGCAAAGTTCAGAACGAATCTGCAACTGGATCCTCAACCTCGAACAGAGTAAGAACTGTACTTACCATCCGAGTCGAGAACATCGATTTCGATACTCAAGCCGGCGTTTTAAGGCTTAAAGGAAGGAATATTGAGGAAAATCAATATGTTAAGGTCAGAAACTATTTTTTGTGTGTTTCTCTGTGATGTTTTGAGAGAAATGTCAAATTTGAAGCTTGGTTTGTGATTTGTTGCTTGATTACCAGAGTTAATTGTATTTGGAGCTGTCAAATTCACCTAGAAATGGGTCATTTTATGGAACCTAAAGTATAAGTCAGGATTCAGATATAACTTATTAAACGGTAGTGCAGCGGTCTTGCAGTTGCACAAGGTTTGACAAATACAAAGCAATGGAACCGTTCACAATGACAACGCGTTGGTAGCATTGGTGCATTGTGTTGAATTTGTTTTGTGTTGCTATAGTTTGTAAACTCCAAACAATTACAACACTCAATCACCGCACCGCCAAGCAAAAAATTTCATGTGAAATTTAAAGCTGGATTCAAAGATTGCGTAGTAAACACAGTATAGGAATACACAACACAGGAAAACAGAAACATAAAACCAATTCAGAGATAGCATAGCGTTACTATAATAATGACAATTTATTATTATGACAGTTGTCAAATATTGAGATTTGTGAACGAATTCATTTGTATTTACTCGTTATATTTAAATAACAGTTCAATTTCATATCTATTGCGTTTCTACAGTTAATCACAACCACAGCGCAGTCGCGGTAGGTGTGGTTTAACAAATACACAGCGTACCTGTCCGAACATAGTAAAACGTAAGAAACACAACTTCGAAATAAAATATGCCCAATTCCCATGTTGTGCTATGTCTGTATTCTATGAATCAATGCATGCATTCCCGTATGTTCATTTTCTATATTTCGCTGTGCTATGCTATGCTGTGTACACTACGCAATCTTTGAATCCAGCTCGGTGGTGAAAAAATTTGAATAATGACAAATGTTTTTGAATGGGAGCCGCGCTCAACGTAGATGGCATGACTGGGCTAGTTGCTTAAAGTACGCGCCACACTATGTAAATACAAATAGTAATAAATCTTTTTGATTGTAACTATGGCTTTGTAGTAGCGAAAACTTTGAAAGTAATAAATTGTTACAGAACTTTATTTTGTTCACAACTCTCCACGCTTGCGTGCCATGACGTAATTCAAAATGAAAGCTGACATTTTCGCCCAATACAATAAGACATTAAATAGAAACTAATCCCGATAAAGTTGAAATTTTGTATATATAAAATAGCTTTGCATTTTAAAATTAGCTATGTTGACGTTATACGATTGTAGACAAAATATTGTGCGCATCTCGTTGGATAGAGCTTGTTTGTTGTTCTTGACGAGTCGTCAATATCGCCTCCGCCTCGACTGAACAAATTTCTCGCCGCATGCCACACAATGCTCTATCCGTACTTGATACACAAATAATTATTGCGGACTCCAAACAGTTCACAAGGTAAATGATTAAGGATATGTTTTTGGTTTTAGATAAAAGATTTTGTAAGAATCCTGGAGGGTTTAGTTAAAAATAGGTAATTATCGAAGATTTTTACTTGGATGACTTGATATCAGGCGGTCCTAATGATGAACTAGTATTAAATCTAAAAAATGAGGTAACTAATATTTTAAAATCTGGCGGTTTTAATCTTAGAAAATTTACATCTAACGATAAATTGGTATTAGATAATTGTGGTGATATTGAACGGGAACAGCATCGGGGAATGACAGACATGTGGTCTTAACTGGGATGCTGAGTGTGATGTTCTTCGTTACAAGAGTCAAATAAATAATGAGACTGTACCAATTACAAAACGTAGTATTTTGAGCGCGATTGGTAAAATATATATTTGACCCATTTGGTTTAATTGAGCCGGTGATAATAAATGCCAAATTATTATTACAAAAGTTGTGGCTATATAAACTCTGTTTGGTTTTCGGGACCTGCTTGGCTTTCTTTTTCTTGAGTAACGAATAACACTTTAATTTTTTTAAATAGCAATGTACCATTTCATTAGGCTCATTTGATAGAGATTTTTTTCATCTTTTCGATGACATAAAATCCTAGTACCCTTATACCAGAAATTTTTTGAAAAAAATTTAAAAACTGTTATAAAATTAATTTCACAAATAACATGAATCTAGTTATCCGAGATTTCTTTTATTTGCCTTAACAATTGAATGTAGGACCTGCTTGGCTTTCTTTACCTTCAATTAATTACGAACCAACAAACGCGGTAAGAGAAGGTGGGCAAATTTAGTTTAAAATGGCACATTGTTCATACAGTGGATCAGAAATTTGATCCTTGTGACCGATTCTCTAGTTTTGATCGGATGTGTCCCGTAAGCACCAATTACAAACGCGGTAAGAGAAGATGGGAAATTGAGTTAACAATTACACATGTTGTTCATACAGAGGATCAGAAATTTAATCTTTTTGACCGATTCTCTAGTTTTGATCGAATGTGTCGTGTAAGCACCAATTACAAACGCGGTAAGAGAAGATAGGAAAATTGAGTTTAAAATGACACATGCTGTTCATACAGAGGATCTGAAATTTAATCTTTGTGACCGATTCTCTAGTTTTGATCGGATGTGTCGCGTAAGCACCAATTACAAACGCGGTAAGAGAAGATGGGAAAATTGAGTTAACAATTACACATGTTGTTCATACAGAGGATCAGAAATTTAATCTTTTTGACCGATTCTCTAGTTTTGATCGAATGTGTCGTGTAAGCACCAATTACAAACGCGGTAAGAGAAGATAGGAAAATTGAGTTTAAAATGACACATGCTGTTCATACAGAGGATCTGAAATTTAATCTTTGTGACCGATTCTCTAGTTTTGATCGGATGTGTCGCGTAAGCACCAATTACAAACGCGGTAAGAGAAGATGGGAAAATTGAGTTAACAATTACACATGTTGTTCATACAGAGGATCAGAAATTTAATCTTTTTGACCGATTCTCTAGTTTTGATCGAATGTGTCGTGTAAGCACCAATTACAAACGCGGTAAGAGAAGATAGGAAAATTGAGTTTAAAATGACACATGCTGTTCATACAGAGGATCTGAAATTTAATCTTTGTGACCGATTCTCTAGTTTTGATCGGATGTGTCGCGTAAGCACCAATTACAAACGCGGTAAGAGAAGATGGGAAAATTGAGTTAACAATTACACATGTTGTTCATACAGAGGATCATAAATTTAATCTTTTTGACCGATTCTCTAGTTTTGATCGAATGTGTCGTGTAAGCACCAATTACAAACGCGGTAAGAGAAGATAGGAAAATTGAGTTTAAAATGACACATGCTGTTCATACAGAGGATCAGAAATTTAATCTTTGTGACCGATTCTCTAGTTGTGATCGGATGTGTCGCGTAAGCACCAATTACAAACGCGGTAAGAGAAGATAGGAAAATTGAGTTTAAAATGACACATGCTGTTCATACAGAGGATCAGAAATTTAATCTTTGTGACCGATTCTCTAGTTTTGATCGGATGTGTCGCGTAATTGCTTGGTGCAAACATTTTATTAATAATTGCAGAGCTAGAGTATTGGACATTTAAATAATGAAGAAATTCAAGAATCTTTGACAACGTTTGTGAAACTAACCAAGTAACATCAAATACCAGGAAACAATGTTGTATCTGAGTCATAAAGTTCGTCTCTGATTGTCGTGACGACGTCTCAGCGAGTAGCTGGGTAACGTCTTTAATCTAATGAAAATACGACGACTTTTATGCATTTTAATAAAAAAAAAATCTGACGTGGACACCACATGACTTCTTTGTACGCCTTGTGTGTTCATACTTTTCTTAATAACTAAAATGTAGAATAATATAAAAACTTCTTTTAACTTATTATACTAGTATACTCACAAATATATTTTAGTCATTTTATTTAAACTGCAGAAGAAGATATAAAGCATATTTTACTATTGTCACTGTCATGTCATAATCATTTAAATTTTACGTAGTAACAAATGTTAATCGATCATGGACTACAAGATAAAGAAATACTAAATTAAAAATATATACTTTAATTATTCCTAAATGATACCAGATACAAAAATATTTATAAAATACCGATTTTAGGTAATAATCACATAATCTTTCATTTAAAATAAAAAAATTTGTGTTAAATTAAATATTTATCGAAATATGTTTAAAAAGTACTACTTCCGGTTTATAGATTGAAACCAAAAATAGGAGGTGCACAACTAGATGCTATAACAGTCCTAAATACAAAATTTCAACTTTCTACGTCTAACCGTATTTGAGTTATGCGACACACATACGTCCGTACGTACGCACGTACGCACGTACGTACAGACGTCACGACGAAACTAGTCATAATGGATTCAGAAAAGGTCAAAACGGATATTTCCATCAAAATCTGAAAACCGAAATTTTTCGCGATTACAATACTTCCTTATTACTGCGTACAAGGAAGTAATAGAAAATACTGATTTATTTGTTATTTTTCTTTAGAATTTGACAAATTTTTATTTTACCTGGATCTTGCTTGCTTCTTAACTAAATGGAGCAATCTGAAGTTGGAATGCTGAAACTGATCGTTTTTGATTAGCTGATGTAACACCAGTTTTACACCACACAAACTTTGTAATGTAAACAAACGAATGTTCTCATCTTGTCTCGTCAGCTGTTGTCAGTGACTATCGAGTTTTCCCGCTGATAGGTCTAATTTAATTTTGCCGCCAAAAAAATCTAGTGATATTTTTCTCGTATTTACACAGTGTAAATACGGCTCAGTGAGACAACTTCAGATTGCTCCGTTTAGTTAAGAAATCAACTAGTCTATACTTATAGGTAAAGTCCGTCCCAAACTTCTTTGCCGTGACGTCATTATTTTATTTTCAAGAATAATTAAAGAATACATTGTCTTACTCTTTCTATCTTATTACTGTCATATATTTAGTTGAAACACGTATGTCATTCGAAATTTGCGAAGTATTGATACTGTTACGTGAAGTTTTGTTCTTTGTTTTTATTATGAAGTAGAAAAAGAAAGAAATAGAAAACGTATAATTATATTGTTGATATACCAGCAATTTGTTATTTGAGTAGGCTGTTTTTCATATTGTTTTATGAAATATGTATTGTAAATTTTGAAACTGTCAAACAAATAAAAACTATTTTCACTGTGATTAAATAATTTAACACAGGTATATCATTGTTTTATGCATCCATTAGCTGTTTATATATAGATATTTATAATAATATTTATAACAATAAACAATTCAGATTGTCTTGAATTAGTACCAATATTTTACTGCTGAAAAAGAAAAAGGAGAATTACTTATTCCCGTGTCAGTTGTTCTAGAGGTATTTATTTATTATTAAATTTATATAGTTATTCCAAATATTCACATAATATAGTTTAAAAATATTTGATATCAAAAATATAACTTTCCCGCCATAATTTCAAATTGATTCATACGAACTACGGGTATGACGTAACGGCAAAGAAGTTTGGGACGGACTATATGGGAACATAGGGAAATATAATATGACAATAGAGTTATCATGCTAGGCATCTTAATATACGTGGAATACTGTCAATGTCAAAGTATTATTGAAATTTTTATTTTATACCCTACCCGTGGAATAATTCCTTGGCCAGATAGGTCTGCGGACTTAGCTCAGGGTTGTTGTGATTTTGCCCAGCCCGAAAAAATCCACTGGATTTTTTCGGAAAAAACCCATTTTATTTGAAAATTCTATACAGGCTGCCCTATGAAACTGTTTAAGCATGGGGATCTCGAGAATCATATAAGAGATATGCGAAGTTGGTTAAATTAGACAAAAGTTGCTTCTTTAGGGGGCCAAGTTAGAAATGTTTTTGTTTTCTCACAAAAATGCATAGGTGACTAGATATACGCAAATATGTAAATTTCGTTTTTCACCTATAACTTTTTTGTTTGAATTAGTACAAGTTTCTAATTTGCACGTATAGTCAGTTTTTAACGAGGAATTCACAGCAGTCCTCAAATTTTTTTATCTCCTACAGATATTTTTTTCTCTTTTCAACGATATAAAACACAAGTGCATTGAAATTAAAATGCAGGCAGAAATTACACAATAATATTTTTTTAACTGCTTTTTTGAAAAAATCCAGTAGTGGGCTGGGTTTTTTCAAAAAACCCCATTGGGCTGGGTAAATCATGAAAAAACCCGGGATTTCACAACCCTGACTTAGCTCCTCAAGATTTTTACTTGTGGTGTCATATTAAATCTAAATCTAAAAAAAGAAAGAGCTACTGTTTGGCAGAGGGAGGAAAGTTTGAATATTTATTGTAAATTCTAGCTTTGTAATTTATTTAACAATTAAAATAAATATGTTCCTGCTTAATTTTCATAATTCCTTTTATTCAACATGCACTTTTAGATTTTATAATTTTTTCTGTTATTCATTACTCTTTTTGCCAGACAAATTCACATTACTTCGTTTTGTGACACTATTACAAAATATATCAAGATACCTGGCATGAAAGTTAGATTGTCATGTATGTTCCCTATGTTCGCATTTCACCTCCACCAACCTGTATAATATACATTACTATGTCGATAATAGGGCAGTAATATTCATCATAACAAACAGACCTTACCACCTTATAGCCTTTACCACGGAAGTTCTTACTAGTTCTTATCAATGCAACACCGCTGTAACAAGTTCTATGTGGATGCAAATTAATTGGAAGGTTTATTTTTATATACCTAATCTAATGTAATTAATTAATATTATGCAGATAAAATTGCATAATTTATTTTATCCACACCAGTGATATAATAATCATATCATTTTCATCATTTGAGTGAGGTAATTTGTTACATTACCTCACTAGTGAAGTAATATGATACGCTTTTGTCATATTACCTCTCGCATTTCCTCGTTTGTAACCATGGATAATACTAATATAATTATATTTTTGTCCATATTTTTAAGGAGGTTGGTGATCGTTTATTAAATTTTCTATGTTAAAATCGAGGCAAAACCAGGCCTTTCTGAAAAATTGAAAATAATATATTTGATAGAAAAATGTCTGTAGTCGTTTTTTCTTTCCGTTCGTAAGTTACAGCCGTTTTTGTATCAGGAAACAAAGTTAAGGCATGATTTAGTTAGCTTTGTTCTACTAAAATATATTTTCTCGTTTTTCTCGCAAACTATTAGTTCTATGTAAAAAAGTGATAGCATCTTTTTGTAGGAAATTTTATAAGCTACAATATTATAATATCAATATTTACGGTAAAATTTAAAGTTACCGAGTTTTGTTGAAAAAAAATTTTTTTTTCAATATGGCGGCTCGAGCACACTTTCTGCTGATGGGGACTCATCGGAATCTTGCACGTTACATATTTTTTTATAACTCTGCAAATTTTCAGAAGTCTCCTACTTTTTTTGTTTATTTGACGAATTTTGTAGCATTTTGCCTAGACTAAAATACCGGAATTGCACATTGTTTGTGCGCATGAGTAGCAGGGATTAATACGAATACAGGCACCGGTAGGCTAGACACAGCCTTCTTATGATGAAGTTAGTAGTAACCGCCATAACTGCGGTCTCTGCATGTGATGACATACGAACCCGGAGTTCTGTAGTTCAATTCTCTCGGCCGGCAGTGCGTGTGCAGTCGTTAAATTGTAAAACATCTTGCAATTAAATCATCGTCTTAAATGTAGTAGAATCTCTCCGTTGCTGTTTCAAATATCATCGCACGGATTGAGATTCTGACTGCACTAAGACGAATCGGTCGAAGTGGTTGGATTCGACATAATAACATCTACCATTTTATAATTGGAAGTAAATCCTATTGAATAGATTCCAGCAAAATAAAATAAATAAAAATATACAGTGATTATTTGTCACTGAAGGTCTCCATTCTCTGTCTTCTAGATGGGCGCCTACCACACTCTAGACCTAGAGTTGAACCGCAAGTTCACGCTGACGAAGCCAGAGTGGGACTCGGTGTCACTAGAGCGGGTGGACCAAGCCTGTGACCCCACACAGAGTGCGGACGTGGCCGCTGTCATCATGCAAGAAGGCCTGGCTCACGTCTGTCTCATCACTGCCAGCATGACGCTCATCAGGAGCAAGATTGATGTCACTATACCCAGGAAACGGAAGGGGAATGTGCAACAGCACGAAAAAGTAAGTGACGTTGCCTGGAGCTTTCCGATGAATTTCAATCAAATTCACAGTTTCATTTCAAATGCGAGGGTTGTCTGAAAAGTTTCCGACCTGAACATGAAGATGGCAGCACTCGTCAACAAAAGTGGGGAGAATGTGTTTGCGCATGCGATGAAAGGTACTCACCAAAATTTCAGTCATTTTGAACGCTCGGTTGTTGTTTGACAATCGTTTGAGAGAGTCGATGTAAATGCTTTTGTGAAAATGGAAAAATCGAGTATCGAGCTGTCATTTAATATTTATTTTTGAAAGGCAATACGCCTACACAAATCAAAGACGAGTTGGACGCTGTGTACGGGGACTCTGCACCATCATTTACCACCGTGAAATTTTGGGCAGCTGAATATTAGGTGCCGCGTTTGCTCACTTTTGACCAAAAAACGCGCGTTCGACTGAACGTTTCCAACGCTTTGTTGGCGCAGTTAAGGCGCAAAAAATCAGAGTTTTGCGTCGAATAATCACTGTGGACGAAACATGAATACATCATTACAAACCTGAAACAAAAATACAATGAAAACAGTGAACTGCTAAGGAGGAAATGGCTCCAAAGAAGCGAATTTCTCCATTTTCACGATCGATTCATTTAAGCGATTGTCAAACAACAACCGCGCGTCCAAAATGGCTGAAATTTTGGTAAGTACCTTTCACCGCATACGCAAACACATTCCCCTCACTTTTGTTGACGAGTGTTGCCATCTTCATGTTCAGGTCGGAAACTTTTCAGACAACCCTCGTATATCAAAATATATAGGATGTACAGTATTTCCCCGTCTATAACTTGCTTTCGTAAAGGCTTTAATCTTATGCTTTATTCAGCAAAATTTCAATAAATTTATCTTTTTTCCGAAGCTATTTAAGTTGATACAAACTTCGGCATAATTTAAATAACATGTTAAAAATCTGATGTGGCCAGCACAAGACCTCCCGTCATACTCTACCCACTCTTTTTAGTTTTTACTATATTATAAATACTCACAAATATATTTGTTTTCATTTTATGTAAACTGTAGAAGATATAAACGATGTGTTACTATTTTGTCACTATCACTGTCATAATCAATTTAAATTTACGTAGTAACAAATGTCAAACGATCATGATTAAAAGATACTGAATACTGAAGTTTCATACTATGAATTATTAACAATAATTTATTTCCTAAATAGTATTATTTACAGAAAAAATTTAAAATGCGTATTGTAGATGAAAAAGATATAATCATTCATTTGTAATAGAATATATTGTTATATATTAATTATTTATCGAAATATTTAAGCAAAGTACTACGTTCGGTTTGCGAATTGCTACAAAAAAATAACTAGGTTCTTAAGATTTGTATTAAAACCTTAAATGTAAAATTTGGTTGTTAAATGTTTGATATTTTTTGAGTTATTGTCAACGAAAAAATTGTAACGTACGGCATAACGAACAGACACACACACACACACGCGCACACACAGACATCATCTCGAAAATACTTTATTCGTATTCTATGGATCGTAAATCGTACTTATTCACTAGAAACTCACACTCGAAAATTTTAACCCGTCACAATACCTCCCATTATACAATATAAGGTGGGAGTGCGGGAGGTAAAACAACTAACCATCGTTTTTTGATTCTTTGGCTAATTATTCCCAGAGAACTTTAATTTAATAATACACTTGAAAAAATTTGAATAATTTATTGAGAAACAATTGAAAATCGCATAAATATCATTTTTTACATTTTTACTATACTTATCTCCCCGAAAGCTTTAAATTGACCTATGCTGTCAGAAGAAGTGAATAAGATAGATACAAAGTAACATGTGTTTAGTGAGACAGCAAGCTGGTGCGCAGTACGCTTTGCGCATGCTTATAGCAAAAGGAAGTGACGTCAATAGATTAATCCTGGTGATGCGAGTGTATTTTGACAGATTTGTATAAATGTCAAAATTTAATTTAATTTTTTTACGATTTTATTAATTTGTTTTATGCCTGTTGCATACTAAATTGTTCAAATTGCTCAATGTCATTAAATAGAATTAAACTTTTCCCCTACATTTAAAAAATGTAAAATAAGAAATGTCAAACTTCAACTAACCGCACTTTCTATTGTCATAGCGTACTACGCAGCAGTTTTGCCGTCTCACTCAACACATGTTACTTTGTATCTATCGTACTCACTTCCTCTAATCGGATGCCCAATGTCCAAGCATGCGCGCGCCACCGAAGTTCAACAGGATAGGTCAATTAGATCAGTAAGTAAAAAAAGAAATGACGATCGGTCAATCTTGAATATTGTTAAATACTATTTGAAAGTAAAAACAGGGTTGGCATAAACCCTCAAACTTATTACATATTCAACTAGACAGTAGGTACAAATTCTCAGCAGCTTCATGAGTAATGATCTGTTTTAGGGTCTGACTAAGTTCTACGATAGTGTAATGCAAGCAATACTCCGCCACGTCAACTTCGAGGTAGTTAAATGTGTCTTAATCGCTAGTCCAGGATTCGTACGCGATCAGTTCTACGAATACATGTTTCAAATGGCTGTAAAAACCGACAACAAACTGTTATTGGACAACAAAGGGAAATTCATGTTAGTGCACTCGTCTTCTGGATTCAAACATTCTTTAAAAGGTAACAAATACTTGAATAGGCTCCTCCACTGTATTTTTTTCATTTTTTTACAAAACTGCATAAGAAACTATGACGATTAGTGAAAACGCAGCACGAAAATTCCGCTTATTCAGCGAGGTATAATTTTTTTAAAGTCTGGTATTTATTAGTGACGTCGGTTTTACCTCCGAACAGTTTGTTTCATTAACATTTTCTTTAAAACAAATTATTTATTTATTTTATATTTAACAATAGTCTTGCAATGCTAAAAACATATTTTATAGCAGTTAAAATTATAAAATAAAATGAAACACAAATGAAATAAGCAGGAATAATGTAATGATAGATGGTAGTTACATTTTCTGCCGCATCATGTCTCTTCTCATGTTCTCATCGCGCGAAAATTTTTTCTGCCAATAACAATGTTTCATAATAATTATTTATAGGTATTATGGCATTATCTTTTAAATGAAATTATTTAAAAACTTTTTTTCACTATTAATCATGACTGGGCATGTAATTTATGTTTTTGTTATTATTATTCCGTATTTCGATTATGACGGAGAAGCTTATTAAACTAAACACTAAAACAATGTTACATATAGTGGCATAGATATTTTAATACTAAATACAAATTTCAAATTAAGTGCAATAGTTTTCAAGATTTGTATTCTTGAAATTTCAGACACTTTGAACGCAGTCTTAAAAGCACTTACATACGTGTGTCATTCGCTATTCTTTATTACACTTGCATCTTAATTTGAACAAAAGAGCTGGAAACAGCATATTTTATAAAGTAGTCTGTGTGATGTGTCAAAATATCGTACCTAGGAGATTAGTTACAATTTTCATTATTGTTGCTTAGCAACATTTTATACACAGTGTGGAAGATGACATTATTTGTTGTCGAATTTTGTAAGTAAAGGCTTGGTCACATAGCTTATGTCATGTCATGTCATTATATTATGTTATTTCTATTGACATAGACATTTTGTGTAAATTATCACAACGGAGAAATTAAATTTGGATTCGCACGCATTTACTAATGGAAAATAAGTTAAGTTTGTGTTAGTAAATTTACAAGAAACATTTTAATAAAATTGGGAATGGTATATTTTAAATTGTACTTACTTTTTATTGCTTTTATTATTTTATTATCTTCATAATCTGCTTTTATTTTATTATACAAGCTTTGTTCTTAACTTATTGGTAAGTTTTTATCCATATTAATAATAAATATGTAATTTTGACAGATATAGACATAGCAGTGAAAGTTGACTTCAAATCAACTGTTATGTTATGTCAAAAGAAATAATTAATGTGACATAATCTATATCATAAAGTAAGAAGGTAATATAGAGTACCAAGTACCGTGGAAACTGATGGAAACAAGCTCGACACTAGCACTGCGGTGTCCTGTGGCAGAACTAACCAAGGCTAACATGATTATGATGCCCAAATTTATTTTGTATATTTAAATATTTTTAAATTAAATTATAAAATAAAAGAAGGTATTTGAAAATATATACTTATATTTCAAAATATTATTTTACAAACACATACGTACATAGCAATAAAAGAGCAACAAACTATTGAGATGAAATTACCCAAATATTTCTTTCAATATAATACATGTTATAAAACGATTTAAGTTATTTAAAGGTATTCTTAAACTGTGGTTCTTAAAACTAGACGAATTATAAACTATTATAATTATTCAAATATAATTATAAAGATATCTCTATTCAAGAATTATTATTATTTCAAAGTTATACAGAAAATAGAATCTAACAAGATACCTTATAATATAAATATATTAAGACCGGATTTATTACCAAAATAAATCATCTTTATAATTTGTATTTTTTCTATAAATAGGATTAAACGATTTAAGTTAAATTCGGTTCCTAAATTTCATTATCAAAAGTGTGTAATAATAATAAATAAAAATGTAAATAATCATGTATTCCTCCCGAGCTATCATTATTGCTTGTAATTCGCTTGATGTCATCTATGCAATAATTGACATTTCACACAGGAAAGTGTAGTTTCCAATAAAGAATAGCATGTCTTTACCATTTCATTATTTTCTAAAAATAAAAATAACAGTAAAATTATGGAAAAATTTAAATATCAATGAATTACCGGGATTTACAAAAGAGGCAACGAAAATCTTGAAGAAATAAAAAATCAACAATATTATAAACTCTTCTTTCTTCTTAAATCTCGTTATCTCACTCTTTATGTTTTTCTGCAGATCTTTCTATCGTTTAATTATGAAGCGTTTCTTTAATACCGTTTATCCATAATCTCTTCACTTTTCAGCTGTCGTTCATGTTTTTCTGCAGATTTTTCTATCGTTTAATTATTATTAAAGGCATGAATGTGGTCTTTCAAAGTGAAAATTTATCGAATGTGTTCAATATTGAGGTCATCTATGCAATAATCGACATTTCACACAGGGCAGTGTAGTTACCAATAAAAAGTACCATTTCTTTACCATTTCATTAACTTTATAAAAATAAAAATAACAGTAAAATTATGGTAAATTTAAATATTAATGTATTACCTAACTTTATAAAAAGGCTAAACATATAATTAACTACTTATAAACAAATATTTGCAATAACTGAACAAGATAAATAATAATAACTTTATGAGATAAATGACACAAATTTCTTTCACCTTGCTTGTTGAAAAGGTAGAAACAATATCTGTCAAAAATATTTATTTTCGTGTGTAACTTAAATATTTTATTACTTTCAATTTTATTTTGAAATATTGAATTTCCTTCATATTTAATTTGAAATGCAATATAATAGTGTACACTAGCACTGCGGTGTTCTGTGGCAGAACTATTTTCATGACGTCACGTGCTGAACGTTTTCCTGGGCAACCTGTGACTATATTACCTTCTTACTTTATGATCTATATGACACACTCCATAAGGTTTCCATGTACTCAACATAATGACATGACATGACATCATAAGCTATGTGGCCATGCCTTTAATCATTACCGACATTTTTGCAATATTAAGGAATGGAAGAACTGTTAATTTCGTATGTAAGGTATTTAGTTCCATATTTAGAAACAGGCAGAAATTGACAACTCGAAACAAATAATAAATATGACACATGTCAATCATTATGCTTGTGCATTACGCCTTATGCTGGGTCCACACTTGAACATTTTAGTCCGAATGAACAGAACGAACTGAACGCGCAGAGCAGAATAGTCTGAACAAAAGCTCGTTGCGTTCGGCAGATTCGCCGAATTATTGGTTTTCCAACATGCTTGAAGCATTCGCAGTGAATGTCAATAATGGATTCCAATTTGACGGTAGCATTTGATGTTTTTTAAAATTATTTGTAAGCTAGAAAAAAAATAAGAAAAGGCGAAGAAATATGGGGTAAGAATAAAATGGTCACCATTGCTGACCTTGTGTATTCTTAGTTAAATTTGTGGCTTCTGGCGTAAATATAAGGCGTTTTAAATATATGTCAGGTAATTCAATTTTGCTGACTGCTAAAAACTTTAAATGACATGCTGACCATTGCAGAACATGTTTATTTTCTATCAATATTCTGATATTTGACATAATTATAAAAATTTAAAGTGTTTTATATATAAACCAAGTAATTCAATTTAGCTGACCGCTAAAAATTTAAGCTGACCTACACTGACCACAAATTTAACTAAGAATACACAAGTTCAGCATTTTTTTGGCTCAGCATTTTATTTATATATCCAGAAATGGGTAATAGCAGTGAGTATAAAGGTTATAGAGAAATAATGTATATGGGATTTCTGTAATAGAATATGGCGGAATTTTATACGAAATTATGCATCAGGACATGCTGCCACCTATTCGTGTAAGTTATAACTGAACGGGTGGTTTTGGTCTGCGCTAATGTCTGCAGCGTGGGATGTGCAGTGTTGTCAAATAATAACGTAACTCTACACAGCGGACGAGCAACAGAAGATTGCTATTGCTACTACTTGCTACTCACACACAATCTTTCCGTTCAGTCCGCGATTTTGAACAGTATTCGAGCATTGGGTCAGGCGTAAAATTATTAGAATTAAAATTGTACATTCATGAAATACTTACGTTTAACGTTATAATATTATAAAACAGAGATAAATTAAATACCTATTGTAAATTAAAACACCCGAAAATATCAATTTATGCACAATGTATTTTATTATTTAATAAATACAGGCTGTTTGAAATTTTAATTTCCGTTCGGGTCAATTTTAAAATTTAAATGAATATAGTTTTAGCTTGCATAAAAACAGCCTTTTGTACTATTTTTTAGTGTAATATTTGAGATTCTAAACAGTTCTAAGCGTTTGAAATACTGGTATTAAAATATTAATCATAATTTGCAGAAAGTAAAATTGGTTTATAAATCATGTCATTATTACTAAAAATCACTTGGGAATAAACAGTAAAATTTAAGAGACCAAACCAACTGAATTCATTAAACATAATGATATGATAATAATAGTGGAATCCCGGACATTATCTTAAATTTCTATTAAATTATAGATAATTCGATCTATAAGTTATAGAAAATCCCAAACTGATACTTATGGGTGAATTCTGTTCAAATCTGTAAGTGCTACAGATATGTAAAATTATAAATATGAAACAAAATCGCAATGAAATCTATAATCATATGAACATTTTTATACTTGTCAACAAACATGATGTGATTTTGTTCATTATTTAAAGATTTACAAATCTGTAGCATTTACATATTTGAACAGAATCCACCCATTAGTCTTATAGATTTCGATAAAATAATATTCTGACTGTATGGTGTATGTCATGTCATAACATTTGACATAATGTAAATTTTTCTTTTAGAATTTAAGTACAGTACTGTTAATAATTCCATATTAACAGATTCATAATTATTTTTTTAACATGTACAAATTATGAATTAAATTATTGTTGTACCTTGCATTTCTCGCTTTAGACGGTTTTAGGGCGAGATCGACATGCAATACAAATACAATCGAATTCAACTGACTTTCATCTGTCATCTGTCAAAAGTAGACCAATCAAAATGTAGGACCCTTAATTACAATTCAAAAATAAATCGCAGTTACGTTTAAATTAAATGTAATATTTCATGAATAACGAAAAACATTAAATAAAACAAAATTGTATTAAAATTACTTAAAAAAAAATTAATATATAAATGCTTTTTTTAAAGTGGCGTTTCCGCCGCTCCAAATTTTGGCCGCCCACGTACGGGGGCACGCTCTGCATCGGCTCTGCACCTATGCCAGAATCGACCCTGCTATGCGTGTTTGTTGAACGATTGCTATGCGTTTGTTGAGCGATTGCTTTGGAAATTAGTTAAATTAATATTAATTAATAACAATCGCCGAAAAAATAATGTGTTTAACATGGAAAAAAAATACAGATTTGCTGCCTAAAGCCCTGTTCGCACGGCGATCTTTGGAGATTCTACGGAGAGTCAAACTCCCGGCAAAGTCATGGCAAAAAAGAAGTTTTTTTCTTTCTTGTGATAATTGCGTGGTTTTGAAGCAATCAATAAATTATAAATTCTTCTTTTCCAAGACTCATTGATAATTTAACAAATAATTCTCACTAGAAAGAAAAAAACTTATTTTTTGCCGTGACTTTGCCGGGAGTTTGACTCTCCGTAGAATCTCCAAAGATCGCCGTGCGAACAGGGCTTAAGCTAGATTCATAGCCTCGGCTGCGCACTAGTCTATGAAACTCTAGCCGCGGCAGCAGATCTAATATTTTTTTGCCTAGTTAAACAAATAACTATTTTGCTTGGTCCTCAGTAACAATCAACTTTACGTTGACAATTGAAAGCATAAATATAAACTTTTCATAGTAGTCGTAGATAAATTATTTTATTGCATGCCATAAGTATACTAAAAGTGACATTTCACAAACTGTCAACTGTAAATAATAAAATAGCACTTTTGATGTCAATCGGCGAAAAACAAATTTGTTATTTATATTTTCGTGAAATTTTATTGATTCACCATAGCAACAATTACTTTTACTGCCTAGGCATTAAAAATAATATATACCACAGGACTAAAGTACCGTCAACTGGGGTGACTTCGGACACTTTTTTGATATTTTTTGCAATAACTTTGTTAATTTGTAAAATAAATTTGATTTTTTTGATAAGATGTTGCAACTGATGTCTTAGCATGATTTTCCAATATAGACCATATTTTTAATGTTTTAATTATAGTACTTTTTTATATTTTTCTGCTGTCCGAATTCACCTCTCGATGTGGGGTGAATTCGGACAGCTATTAAAAACCCATAGTAAACCGAACAGGTACCTATAAAAAAGTAACTTCGGACACAAAATTGTCAAAAAAATATGTATTTATGTATTATAATTTTTTAAATAATTTTAAACGCATTTATAGCTTGTAAATAAATGTATTTCTCAATTTATCGCTTAGCGTACTCTTTGATATAGAATATCGCTCCGAGGCTTGCCGTAGTGACTTTTTTTAAGCTGTACTGCTTTTATAGCAGCATCTAAATATTTTTGGGTATAATTTGAGTAAGATTTACAGCCCAACCGTTTTTTATATTTTCGGGGTATGTTAAAAACCCTAGTTAACATCTACACAATAAGAAGTTTAACGTGTTATCAAAATGGCCACATTAATACACATATTTGAAATATTTTTTTATAATTAGAATACTTAGAATTTTATGTTAACATGTGTCAGAAGATAACAGTCATTGTATTAGCTACATGTAGAAACAAAGATAAATAAATAAATAATAAATAAATCATAAAATATCCTTAGATCAAAATACGCGGAAAGAACAAAACTCGCCCCAGTTGACGGTATCTTTAATCCATCAGGTGATTATTTCCCTCACCTTCGGCTCGTGAAATAAACTTCACCTTCAGGATTAAATATTGCACTTTAGTCCTATAATACACTGGCGGAAAAAAAATGAAACACTTTGAAATTCGTGAAATTTCGAACATTTTCAAACCGCCATAACTCGGCGTATTTTCAATCGATTTCGATGATGGGCGAAAAACTTTGAAGTGTCTACTTTAAAGTCATGCCTGCGAATTTTAGCGCAACCCCTTCCGCCCCCCGCCAGCACCCCGGTGAAAAATAATAAATTCTAATTTTAAATATGTCCAACTTTGACGATGTGTATGGAGTTTAAAATTTTATTTGACTTGATTTTATGGTTTTTTGACTCATAAGTCGGAAGTTTTTTAACGAAATTGTTTTTTTCTCACGAATGAATTTTTTTTCAAATTTATATTAGTTTGGGCAATTATTTATATATTTATTCACATGAAATATCCAATTTCATTTTTAAAGAAGTAAGCAAATCTCACGAGTTTAAAGTTTACAGACCTGTAAGCAGATCTTCAATATCGAGAAAATTTAAATTCCGCCAGTATATATAATATACTATTATTGCCTAATCACTAAAACTGACATGTAACAGGCTGCCAGCTGTCAATAAAGTAGCACTTATAATGTCAGTCGGCGAAAATTTTTTTTTCGATAAATTAAAATTACTGGTCAAAAACAGGGTTATGCACCATTATCTTTTTTTTTTCTTAAAATACAGAATAAACTAGGTACATTATCCTGTGAAAACACGACTAAAAATTTTTATTAAAGAAGGTATGTACTTTCAAAATTTTAATATTCACGTCTACCTATAGGTTTTTGATTAACTGTGGCGTAACTCCCAAAGAATGAACCATACAAGGTTAGAAATTTCAAATAAATAATTAATTTATATATTTATTTCATGGTAGATCTAAAATAAATCATAAAAGTAACTCAATGTGTAAGTGAAATGCCATTATTCATAATAATAAATAAAAATTTTGTCCAGTAACAAAACAGTTTGATATTATACTAGCATTGATTGTTGTGTTGGCAGATGGAAACTAAATAATAGGCTGCAAAGTTATTTCCAATGAGTAAGAAACAAGAAAATTAAAATGAATTAACATTTTATAGCTATAAAACAGCGTTAACATCAACTTTAAATTGATACTTTGACATTTTGTGACAGTTTCTTTCTGAGTATAGTACCGAAACCATGCCGCGCACCACCCCTTATTTTCTATTCTCTTTGTACCACACCACGTGCTCTTCCACCAATGAATAGTTTACAACTTTTAAAACCATATTGACAACACTGTTCACAGAATAGGTTTCCGAAATAGTTCAATATTTTCTCGTTAGATGGCTATTGATGCCATCTTTAGGTGAAAGTTCGTAACTACTCAAAGTTCTGTGCTGCCATCTTCGAACAAAAGTGATCAAACACATAACAAAAAATACAATTACATTATTTCTCTATAACCTTTATACTCACTGGTAATAGGACACTTTATTATTTCACCTATTCTCATCCAAGCGTCATGTTTCTTTTAACTTAATAAAACCCATGCTTAGGGTTCCATCAGACATGGTGTTGCTCATAAATGTCTATTAATTATACTTTTCCCTGTCCCATTCCATTTTCAACACACAATAATTTATAATAACCTTCAAATACACACAATACAGCTGTCTATGTTTATACAACGAATGCTGCGATCAAGGCGATCAGCACGAACGGTGCGAATTCCCGTCAACTGAATGATTCGGCGAACAATTGTTTTCTTTGAGCAAGTCCGATTTACCGACAAGCAACGGAAAACATTCGGCTCGTTCGGTTCGGCTCGGAGAGACGTCCACACTTGGCGAATTTGGCTTGCGCGTACTGCTTGTTCGGTTCGTTCGGACTAAAATGTTCAAGTGTGGACCCAGCATTATGTTTGGAGTTTGTAACGTTTTGTTCTTATGCGTTGCTCTTAGTACTTAGCATTAAACATAGTTCTTAAGAATTAAAACAGTCGATGAAAATGAGGCTTAACTCCACAATATGTGAGGCTGCCACTTAAAATAAAATATTCTTATATTTATTTTTGTAGAGGTACTGCAAGACCCATCTGTGCTTTCCAAGATGGCGGACACGAAAGCTGCGGGCGAAGTTCGAACTTTGGAAGCTTTTTACACAACTCTGCAGTGCGAACCAGCCAAAGCCTTTTACGGGAAACGACATGTCGAAAAAGCTGCCGAAGCTCAAGCTGTTGAGACTTTAATGATCTCCGATAATTTATTCAGGTGAATATTTGTAAAGAAACAGCTTAAAGTGGCGTACGAATGGCTTGAAAAAATATGAACTTCTCGTAACAATCGAAGTACGCTGCTTGTCGGCGACACTAGTATTTCTGCTTATAACATTTTTCATCAGAAAATGGTATCAATATGTAGTCAGACAAGTAAAATGTGTAAGAGATAGCTTATTTTGTGAATGTGGTGTATAAAATTTATCAGATATGATGTCACTCCTATATGGATTGGAAAAGTCTTTACTTCGATGTAACTATGAAGTTCAATATAACAAGGTGGTATAATAGTTTACAAGTGGGCAAAGTAAGGAATTACCACGAGGGAAATCTTTTTGCCCACGTGTGAAGTATAACGTTTTATACAACACCTCAACTGCTTAAGGAGGTACTGGTCCTATCTGCGAAATATGAGAATGATGTAAAAATGTAATATATGGTTCATTACATCTTTATAAACGTGCATGCAAATTTTTATGCACACTTACTAGCTCGTTCAGGAGTTATCAACGTTTTAGTTACACATGATATACTGAGGTTAGTCTTATTTGCGACATTTGATAATGATAATATAAATATAATATATTGTTTATTTCATCTTTATAAACGTGCATGTAAATTTTTTTGTACATTTACTAGCTCGTTTAGGAGTTATCGTCGTTTTAGTTAGACATGTTTTACTCAGCAGCCTACCATCAGTCAGTAAACACCGATAAAAGTTATGAAGGAGATAATATGAAAGTTTCATGAGTATCATTTAATATTATGCCCTATACTTGTAAAAACATCCATGCAAAATATCATTACGATTCACTACCTAGATTTAAAGATATAAAAGCAAATGTAAACAAAAATTTACTTTTTTGACGTCTCCCGAAAAATTGCGTAAAACATACGGCAACGTCGCATGGATCGCATTCTAGATTATAGAATTGAAATATTGGGGACGCAAATTAACTTACGTCATCACAAGTAGGCTGTTAAAACTATCAATGTGACATTTGTTACTGTTTTTGTGTTTTTTCTTTTTAAATAGAAAAATCATAAAATTTGTATTATAAAATATTGTTAACAATATATTTATAGAGTATTTAGGAGATAAATAGCTGTATAATATGACATAATCATCCTAGTAAGTTTTTGAGTGTCGATCAGTTCTACCAATCATCTTTCAAAAATTCTGCTCGACTTGGAATGCTACGTTGTCACTTATACCACTGTAAATTACCATTTTATTTTTATTATTTTATGAATTTTTATTAATCCTAGGTGTAAAAATAATAACTTTTATCGATATTCCAGGACATTTACTATAATATGTTCTTTACTACAATCATACGACTCATTTAAAATAGATAAGATTTTCTTGTTGTGAAGTTTTTTTCAGGGCAAAATGACATTTCGAAATTTTATGTCATTGATAATAAATTGTTATAAATAATCATAACTACCTTATCTTAGACCAGGAAAAATTTATTAATAATGCAGTGAGTGTTAATGATCATTTTAGAGGTAATACGTACATCAGCAAACCTCTTGTATGCCCATATATTTAAGCTTTGATTATATATACTTCGTATTCAGATTGACACTTCTTACGGCGCTCTTGGAAAGTATAAAAGTAGTTAAAATTCATCCGCTAGATGTCACTAGTGTATTCGAAAGTCTTATCGTATTTCTCAAGGTTGCAGATCATCGTGACGAGGGACAAGAGACCAACGAAATAATTTCATACTTTGGCTTTATGGAAAAATATTAGTGTCAGGATTCGGAATAATAAATATTGAAAAGGGAAATTTTGAGTTCATATACGATGAATTATTAAGTACAACATTTAGATTTGCACTTAAAACTTACTTACAATAAAGTAAATAATAAAATTATTTTCAATAAAAGAACATTAGAGAGTTTATTATTTTATAACAAAGAACAAATTATACATATAAATAAAGAGGTAGATAAATAATACCTACATCATTCTACAAAAATAAAACAAGAAAACAAAAGAATAAAAATAATAATAGCAGTTTTAAAAAAACGTTTATTTATTTTGTAAAATCCTTAATTTAGGATTTGGCTTATTTGTTTGTTGTTTTTTAGTTTTTTCCGAACAAATAAGCCTGGCATTGTAATGAATTTTTGTATTTAATAATTTATCTATTATAAATAGTTTATGATCTCTACATTCTTGTAGCCAAGATGTAATGGTAGTGTTTTGTAAAATCTTCTTTAAAAGTGTTTTCTTTATATTATTTTTAAAATATATTTTATAAAACGTGTTTTCAAAAAGTCGTAATATAATGTCTATAATAATTCTAAATTCATTTGATGGAGATTTTAATCCTGCACCTTGTGCAATATTAACATTTTTATAACTTTTGTTTAATAATAAAATTTCGTGTTTGTCAGTTAATTCCGATTGGATTATTAATTTTGAATTGCAAATTTCACATTTAAAATAGTCAGTACATTTCTTCGCTAAATAGCCAGCAAAATATGTAACTGAACACTCTTCCAATGTGTCTTTTGGTACAGATTCTATGTATACTTGAGAATTGGAAGATGTTGAACTAGAATCGTCAGAGTCGGAGTTAAATGTTTCATTTATTTCTTCATTATTTGTTGTGTCAGTATATTTTTCATTTTTATCGCTATCACTAGTAGTTGTCAAATTTAGTAAAATATCTGAGTCTGTTTCGCAATTAGTTGAGGTTGTAGGTTTCATAAATGAATTGATTGCGTTTGATCTAAATATTGTCCGAAATGTTTTACAAGTAGGGTTTCGATTGTAACCGCCTTTCTGTCTGTATATGGAAAATAAATTTTCCAAACCATCTTGATTCAATCTGTTTGTAAGTAAACAATTTTTATCAAAACATTTTTTTTCTTCTTCAAAAAGACTTAATATTGCTTTAATAGTTTGTATTAAACCTGTAAAACAAGGTGGTTTACTTAATTTTTTATTTTTATGGTCAAGTTTCACTAAATTATTGAATGTATTTATTGCTTCCATCAATGTCTCTTTTACTAAATTATTGTTATCAGATAGTGCAGCATTATAAGGATTAGCAGTAAATCGTGTTCTGCTGTTAAGGCAGTCAAAGAGATTATTCATAAATAAAATGAAATTTGCAGTATGTTCTGCTGTATCTGACTCAAGCTCTTTAGTACTTATACATGTTTTCATTGTTGCAGCCATTGTATTACTCAATACTTGAACTGCCATTTTTACATTCATTCGCTGAAATGAGTTCGGAAAAATATGTGCATCAGTAATTTTAGACAAAGCCCTACTTTTTTTATTGTTTTTATCAATTGCATACGTTTTCTTAATGTCCGAAAAAGATATTTTGTTATTATTTAAAATGAAATCTCCCGTCAGTAAATTATTCCTAACACTTTTTATTAAGTGCGGAACATCAAACAATGCAAATATTTTGTGACCATTGTGTAAAAAATATGGTTGATTAATACTTATATTTAATTTTTTATATGCACTTTGGTTACTGGTGCCTTGGTCAGAAACAATTGCTTTTGGTAGTAATCCTGCATCAATTAATTTGTTTATGACTATTTTAATTAGCTCTACCAATTCTGTACCTTTTATGCCAGAATGTGACAAAAAATATCCAAGAGGTAACTTCCATGGGAAATATAATCCTCTGATCATGAACACTAAAGAATGAGTAGCAGTCTGAGGCTTTCTCCCTAGAGGTCCAAGATCTTCTAATCCCTCAATCATGTCCATTTCTGGAGAATACTCCAAATTAGTCATAAGTGACATCTCGTCGAAGCAAACTACACATGATTTTTCTCTTATTGAACTCATAGAAAATTTTTTTTTCAACTGCATAAATAATTTCGGACTAAAGCCAGGTTTAAATTTAGACGCACCAATCCACTTTCTAATTGTAGATGGCGCTGGCAAAATAATTCGCAATGACCGCAAAAATTTATAAGTAGTAGGAGATTTATAAAAAATCATCAGTGCTAAATTTTTTTCCGAAATGGTCCATTTAGAGCGTTTTTTCCTCAATTGCATTTTGACTAATGTTTTGGAAAAAGTTGACGGGAATTGCATTTGACCTAAAATATTGTCGACTCTACTTAATTTTCCGTAAGAATTAATTTTTCTTTTTAATTTTGATATTTGTGACCGTTTATTCTGAATTGTTTTCTTTTTGGTAATAATCTCTTCTTTCAATTTCTTTTTTCTCGGTGTATCATCATCATTAAATTTTAATTTTCTTTTTGAAGATTTTGGTGTTGGCATATCTGTTACTGTTTTTAAAAATTCTGTATCTGAATCACAAATAACGGGTGAAATTGGAAGAAATTCTGTAGATTGTATTTGAGTATTCCTGGAATAGGTTTTTCTCGGAATTTTTATCATAAATGTTTCGGGTGATTGTTGTTGTTGTTGAACATTTTCTATCGGGAATACGGGTATATTTTTAGATGTCGACGGAATATTAGGTATATTTGAAGCTGAAGCCTGAAAACTTGAAGATGGCGATAATAGTGATCCTGTGTCAGAGTTTTTATGAGATTGCGGTATAGCTGACTTAATTAATCTATGTCTTGTTTCATTAACAAAAGACTCTTGGGAAAAATGTTTTTCGCAAATATATTTGTTTTTTAATTTTTCTTTTTCTATATATAATAAATTTATATTTCCTGGAAATAAGACATTGTTTTATTTTCAAATATTAACTAATTATACACGAGAGCCAGTAATTTTCAACATTGCACCAAATAGGGTAGTTATGATTGTTTGCTATTGTATAAATGACGGAGGCCTTATGAAAAATCCAAGTTTTTGACCACGACAGACCTCCAGATCTTTGCCAAAAATAAAAAACTGCAATATTTTCGATCTTTTTCAGTTTTTGTCATTTGAACTACCCCATTATTTGAAGCAAGGTATACCTATAACCTCCCTTTTAGGTAAGAAAATTACTGGAAACTTTCAGAACAAATTTTTTTATAATAATAAATAATTTCCTGGTTTTAAGTTCTACAATTAAAATGTTGAAATAAATAAATTATTATTACAGACCTTAAAATCAAATAATCTTGCTTTTTATTATTATAAAATTACTCGTCTATTAAGGCTCCGGATGATTCTTACAATGCCAACTCTGAGAATATTTAAAAAATGTAAATGTGAAAATTGCCATGAATCTAATATGTTTATATAAAAGTGCAGCTCAAATTGTATAATTTTTATTAGAATAAAAATACTAGAAAGTATTTACTTACAACAAAATGATATTACAATAAATTATTTATTAGAAATTTGGGTTGAGTTCTGTGTTTTATATTTTTATTTATCTACCTACGACGTTTCGGAAACAATGTGTTTCCATCATTAGATAACAAATAATTTACAACAAACAATAAACAATAATTTTAAAAATTTCGTTTCCGTAACAACATGAACAAATGCATATACCGTGAGTTTATTTTTACGTGAAACATGGGATTTTTCATATCCATGGTTACGAATTTGACAGCAATGTATTCTTAGAGCGTTCTTTTTAAAATCGAACATAGGGAATCAATATAACTGTATTATTCTTGACCAATATAACATATTTGGGCAGCTGTAATAGTTCCAAGAGACGCTTTCAACATAAACTTTTAATTGTTTAAACTATACCTACATCGTATTTCTAAGTAGCATCAGTTTGACTCCAATTTACAAATTCAAATGTTGCTTGCAAATGTTTCATGTTAAAATAAATTCACGGTATAAAATAAAGACCTAATTTAAATTCAAAGTTAAAAATTCGCAGAACCAGCAATCTAAGGAAGGGCACCATGGCCGCTACCGCGCAGCGTGAAAAAATTAGATGTCGTGATTTTTTAAAAGAAATAATTATCGTATAACTGAATCATTATTTTGTAATAAATAAGATATTTGTAATATAAAATTTCTATTCTACAAAAAATACAAATAAAATATAAAATTCAATACGTATAGTTGGAATGAAAGGCTATTACCAAGTTCAAATATTACAATGTTAATACGGACGGGAGTTTATGTGCTGGCTTCATTAGATTTTTGTGTTTTGTCCCGCATAAAGCAGCAAAGTGACATTTTGCGACTGTAGAAAAATTTATTTATTACATTATGAGTTCAGAAAATTGCTTTCAATCTACGACATAATATTACTTTACCTACCTGAATTTATAAGCCATTTCTGTAATCGTTCTTTATCATTTATTGGAAATCTGTACATTTTTATGTTTGGTGAATCTTGTTGCCTTGCGTTACAATTATAGTATTGACACACACTACCCGGCATTTTTAAAAATATTATTTCTATTATATTAATAAAACAATTATTATTTAAAGCTCATCAGAAGGACGGACACCGTATAAGTAAATCTGTCGCTGTAGGTTTAATAATTCATTCGTTAACTCATTGAAGAAGTGTTAAGATTAGTTGAATGAGGTATGACAAACGATGCCATCTGTTGGGTGCCGGCAAAATGTTAATGAAACAGTGCTGAACTCTGGTGTACATTTCCGCAGCAGTAGTTGCCTGAATTTGTACAGTAAAAATCAATCTGAATACGAAGTATATATAATCAAAGATTTAAGTTACAGAAATGTGTGTGTTTCTGATAACTTTTGTCTCCGACGGTACGACCAGTTCCTCCTTAAATATTTTAAAAATAATAAGTTTCAACCTAAAACATCATTTCTATGGTGACGTCCAACAAGCAAAGTAACAATTTACCCATAAGTGGGTATAATTTTGATCAAAGTAATTTTTACTTTGCTTGTTTAAAATCACCATAGTTATGATGCTTTTATTAAGAGGTGTTGGATAAATAATTTTAATGGAAATGAAAATGTTTGCTAGTGTAAATGCACCTCTCATCTCCACCAATTAGATTCAGTATATCATCGATCTATCTCACCAACGCGTGAAATGAGGTATAGATTGTTCAATTATTTTTTAGTATCAACCACATCAACATTGTACGACTCGATATTTATTATGTTCATTCCTTAAAATTAATTGACATATTTGTCAAATATTACATTATTTGGTAAAGCCGTTTTTTCAGAAAACTGCTACTAAAATTACCCTATTTTTGGAGCTATTTTCACGCTATTCGCACGTATCCTTAACAGGGGTTTATAGTATACCCTTAAAAGAGTTAGTACAAAATACAAATCTTCAACTTACTTATATTTAATATACACTAATTTAAATGTGTTTCAGATGTCAAGATGTGAAAACTCGCAAAGAGTATGTGAATTTAGTTGATTCAGTTCGAGATTCAGGTGGTGATGTCAAAATATTTTCAAGCATGCACGTTTCGGGGGAACGTAAGTTATTTTCAAATTTATTTACCTTTTTTATGGCCAAATTCGTTCGATTTGCATTTATGTCGAGGCAGTAGCTGCTTAGGTTTAATCACACCCGGAGTTCCGTGATTCAAGTCTCTCGACTGGCAGTGTGTGTATGTTTGTGTGCAGTCGTTAAATTGTAAAACATCGCGCAATTAGATTACACTCGGACGCTTCAAGCTGAACACTTAATCATTTTAAATGCAGTAGAATTTCTCCGTTGTCGCTTTGAATTTCAAAGGTGGTCGCAAGAATTGAGTTTCTAACTTCACCAAGACGAATCGGTTGAAGTGGTTGAATTCCACTAAAATATCATCTACTATTCTACAGGATGTTTCAGGGTTAACTAGCTTAACTTAAAATATAAATATAATAATAATACAATAATAAAATATATAATACACGAAGTGCACAGTTATCATGTGACCGTAACACAGCTCATGTACAGCTCAAGCACACAAAGAATACACGAACCCACTTTCTGTTGAAAATGTTTGTGGTATTCTATTCATGCAACTATTTTTTTTTGTAGAATTAGAGCAATTAACTGGGGTTGCTGCCATTCTTCGCTTTCCAATGCCAGAGCTAGACGACGAAGACAGCGAAACCGAAGATACCGACGAGGAAGAATGAAATATAATCAAATTTGAAACTAGCTAAATATTTACCTGTCACTGCTGTCACTCAATGTATAAATAAGTAAATGAATTCAAAATGCTGCAGGCGACATACACAAACACGACATATAACTAAGTATAATTTATGTACATCATGATTTTGTTATTTATAAACAGTTTACTAACTTGTTTTTATTTAAAATAATAAATTTTAAAAGTCAAATAATGTACAGTCTAGTTATTTAAAACATTTACTCCGATTTTAGGTACTCAGAATTATCTTCTATTTCTGACAGTCACTCACTTGTTTTATTATTGGGACAACATTCAATTGTTGGGATTTTATTGTTTTCGCCATTTTTATAACGATTTAAAATTGTTTTTGATGATATAACAAGTTTCAGTAGTTTATTTTAATAAGTTTATGATATTGCTCAATTTTTTCTTCAATACGGGAAGATGGGGTAATAAGGTACATACAAAATTAATACACAGTTTACCTGAGGATCTTTATTAAAAATAGTATATTATTTAATAAGAAGCTAAAGTGGAACTTTTAAAAAGTCACTTAGCTCCGCATAAAATATGCTATTTTTTCTTCAGACGTCGAAACCTTACAATAAAATTGATATTCGTGTAAGAAAATTTTATGTTTTTTAAAATGAAGGAATTTGATTGGTTCACCAGCGGCAGATAATATTATCTGACGCTCACAGGGGCAAGTAATATTATTGTCTGCCGCTCTCAGAAAAGTAAAACTTTAGCTGTTTCTATGGAGATATGAAATATTATGTTTTTCTGACGTTTGAAGAAAAAATCTGCTGTGGCCAGCACATGACCTCCCGCCTTGACACTGTAATATTTGGATTTGGTTAGGCCACTTTTTGTAATTTTTGTTATAGTTCAAGCAAAGTACCGATTCCTATTGGCATTGAAATCAAATTATCTCTTTGTAGATACAATTTTTATTTTATTATTACATTATATCCAGTTATAATAATAATAATGAATCGATGATACTTCTTGACTGAATACGTTTAATGGAATGATAAAAACTTAATGGAATTCAGTCAGTTTTTAATTTATTATATTTAGGCTCCTATAGGTTCTAAGTTTCAAACCCAGTTAATAATATATTTATATTTAAAAATGGTGTCAGAAAAATTTCAGAAACTGTATACGTCTGTTCATCTATCACATTGACATTTCATTTTTTTTAAAATTTTTTTTTCCTATATTATGATTTACAAATCGTGGTAGGTAAAATTACAAATTTTTTAAAATTAATTTTCCTTTATTGGTAAGAGATATAGAAACGATATTAAATAAATATTGTAAAAGCTATAGCGTTACAGAAAGTTTCATTTTAATAATTAATTTTATTTAAAACTACATCGTGGGTTGCCTAGTAAAAATTCATTCTCATTCCACACTTCAGAGGGCACTGAACGCAGTCCCGATACCTAAAGCTAAGTTTCCATGCATGCGTTTCGTCCGTTCCGTTTTATTTTGATTTTGATTGGTACTTCCAGTGGCGGACTAGGAAATTTAACAAGCCCGGGAAATTTAATAGTGACCGGCCTCTTAAAAGTTCTAATCTCACTTTTAATTAGACTGTTAAAATAATTCTACAAAATTTTAAATATACTGGTGGGGAAAAAAATGAAACATGAAATTCGTAAAAATTTCGACCATTTTCAAACCGCCATAACTCGGAGTATTTTCCATCGATTTCGATGAATCTTTGCGAGCGAGAAATTTTGAAGTGTCTACTTTAAAGTCATGCATGCGAACTTAAGTGCAACCCCCCAACCCCTTCCGCCCCCCTCTAGCAGCGCTATAAAAAAAATTGTTTTTAATTTTAAAAATGCCCAACTTTGACGATGTGTACGGAGTTAAAAAAGTTTTTTTGACTTGATCCACCAAAATGGCACTAAAATTTGTTCAATTCCTTGTGCAGAACTCAAAGAACGAAGTTCCTACGATGATTTGGCACAAAGTTATGGGTGTTTAAAAAAGTGCATTTTTAGATTTTTCGCACATAATTCAGCGACATTTCAATCAAATTAGACGATTATTTCGGGAAAAAATCCATTATGGCTGTACTTTAAAGGGGGTTAAACTCAGAATCGGATGATCTCTTTTCGTACCCTTCAAAACTCGAACAAAAAAACACGTTTTTGGGCCAAAAAACGTTCAACTTTGGCGATGTGTACAAATTTGGAAAAAATTTGTCGACTCGATTCACCAAAAGGGCATTGAAATTTGATCAATTACTTGTGCAGGACTCAAAAAATGAAGTTCCTACGACGATTTGGCACAAAGTTATGGGCGTTTGAAATAGAGTGCATTTTGTGGGTTTTTCGACGAAATTGTTTTTTTTTTCACGAATGAAATTTTCTTTCGTCTTTCTATTCACATATCTATTTATAAAAATTTGACCGGCCACCGGCCTCGGTACCTCTGGCCTACCGGGAAAGCTCCCGTACTCCCGCCGGAGCCAGTCCGCCACTGGGTACTTCGATTCACTGGTGTTTTGTTCAAATCGTTGAAATGAATTATAATACACGTAAAATTATGATAATTCATATTTTTATTTAAAATACATTAAAAAAATACAATGGTGGTCTTTTTGAAACTTCATTTATTAGAAGTTCATCAATATCTAAGTCTTCCATAGATTCATTGTTATTTGTGTTATCAAATATTATTGGATTTTCCTGTGGGGTACAAATGTGCTCTTCATTTAAATTATGTACTATGCTTTTGCATTTTTCACAGAAATAAACCTAAATAAATATGCGTTATTCATGCTATGATTATATTATATAATATTTATTATGATTTTATAAACTTACGAAGCTGGTCATGTTGATTAGGTAAACCAAACAAATATTACGTAAAATCGTATGAAAACAGTTGCTAACTGTCAATCTGTCACATCAAAGCATCCGTTTTCAAATTCACGCTGCAACGAGTAGAGAGTAGACGAACTCTGTCCGTCGCTGCATTTACCAACGCGCCAATTTTTCATAATTTGAACTAGCCAATCACAACTTGCGACGGATAGAATGGAACGGATGAAACGCATGCATGGAAACTAGGCTTAACACGGCAGTTTACTATCTATATAGTATATTGTCATCTGTGGACAGAGCCAACAAAATTGTAAACGCTAGGTGGCATTGTCGTCGTGCACCTAGCGAATAAGAACGTCTATAGGATGTTTTATATGGATACTAAGGTGCACTATAGGAATTTGAAAACAACAAAAAATTACATGTCAAAATAAATATAATATATTTTTTCATAATAAAAATTAAATATTACTAAAATAAAACATACCTAAATTTAAAATAATATAATAATTATTAGTTAGGAAATATAGCATTTATTTAATTTTTTCTATCGGAGGCATGCCGCAACCATTCACCATTCTTGGACGGTGTCTGTAACGATATCATCATAGTCTAAACGTATCACATCTAAAAAATATTTTTATTATAAATTGTTAGAAAACCATATTATTACAAAATATTAACAGGCTTTATACGGAACCGTATACATACTACGCATAGGAAATTAGTTTTCTGTTAAAATTGCTGCTGAATTATTATTCTTTTGAAACATTCCAAATCTAATTTACAGATTAGAATTCTACACAAAAATAACAAACATTACAATTTATCGTTTCATTCAGCAAAATTGAAAGCGAAAAATAATAATGAAAAATGTATTTTTCGTAATTATTAAAGTTAAGGTGGTTAACCTTAATAAAACAATGCCTAATTTTCAATCGCCTGTGATTCATATTATCTTGTGTAGTCCATAAATTAGGAATAATATTAGGTACCTACCTGTCAGAATTTTTATTATTGTGGTGCCGGTTCAGGTGAATTTTGTGGCTGTGTCTGTATATAGATATCTTTTAGATATCCTTTATAAGAAATTCTAGTGATATCTTTCGGATAATTGTGATATTTGGGTCTTATTATAAATTTCATAATTTTACGTATATTGTGCTACCAATACCAATCGAGTCCACCAAGAAGCTTGTATTTTCAGTGGCGCGTTATGCCTTTATGAGGCCTTAGACAATTTTGAATTTGGAGGCCCCAAATATTGTCGCCGGGGGGCGTGGCCTTTTAATATGTACTTTCGTAAAAAAAACGCTTTTTTAAAAAACGTCTGGTCACCTTACCTTTATCTGAAATTTCAAAATTTCTACAAATTTAATATGTAACTTCAACCTTTCTTTTTTTACCTGATTGGGAAAATTGTTTAAATGAATGGATATAACGAAAGCAAAAATAATACAATTAAAAAAACTATTTTTTCAAAATCGGCATGAAAATCGTCATTTCCAGACTAATTTGCGGCATGAAAGTAAGATTTTCATGACTAGGCATGAAAATTTTATTTTCATGCCTAGTCATTTTTACTTTCAACTTTGTTTACTTGTCATGACAACTTTTTCTAAAATTTGTGACAGCTCTGATGATTTGTCACAGCTCTGATGATTTATGCAAACCTAATTTTTTTTATAATTTGAAGCTTAATTGCCGATTAAAAAAAAATAGAATACATCACGCGTCATAAAAATGTCTTTGCTTGACTCGGAGGCTTTGAAGAAATGCTCGGACGCTGCGCATCCTCGCATTCTTCAAACGCCTCCTCGTCTGCAATGAAACATTTTCATGACTTGTAATGTAATATACTATTTTATTACACAATAATACGTACATACGTATCACGTACTGTATAAAACAAATAAATATAAATCTAAATAATATGTACATTGGTAATTTAAAATTTTAACAAAATAAAAAATAAATTTCATGAAAGGTATTTATATTGGTACCTTTTTAAATAAATATATATGTTTATTAAATTAATAATAAGCTTTAAACGTTTTTTTAGGAAATAAAATAAATTCTCAAAAAAAATAACAAAAAAAATACTATATCAAAATTTAAAGAAAATGTAAAAAACACAAGAATAGAAAACATGACTAGATACTAACTTTTCTTGATTTTTGAGCCGAAAAATGATCAATAAGATTATCATAGTTAATTGTATTTGTTACATCGCTTTCGATGCACATTATTGCTAGATTGCCCAATTTTTCTTGTCCAATTGAATTTCTTAGGTAATTTTTAACACTTTTAAGTACAGAAAATGATCGTTCTGCTGATGCGTTTGAAACAGGAATTGACAAAAATATTTTAAATATTATATCCACATTAGGAAATGTAGAAACTAATCCTTCTTGAATGGCTTTATACATTACCATAGGAGAATTTAAATTTTCGTTCTTGGCATAACATAAAAATTGACCCAATTCTTCCTTAAAAATATTGGTATCGACATCATCCGAATACATTTCAATTAAATTCAGAATGCATCTGTCATATTCGGTTGGTAAAGTATCCTTTAAATTTATGTCCGTGAAAACAGCAAAATAGTTTAATATGTTTTGGTATGCTTCATTTCTTCTATTAATTTCAGCCAATAAGTGATCACAGATCACATTGAAACAATTTACTATGAATGCTTAAATTATTTAAAAATATTTTCCAAATTTATTTGGAATTTGGAGGCCCCTCCCCAGCTTGAGGCCTTAGGCAATTGCCTATTTTGCCTATATGGTAACGCGCCACTGTGTATTTTTCATTCATTGATTCATCATTCATGATATTTTTGACGTGTAGGTATCTACTTTTCATATATAATATCCCAAGTACATGCACGAGGGATATTCGAAGGACTATTTCCCGATTAAAATTTAGCCAAACGCTGTTTCTCTCAAAAAAATTAAAAAACTTCCTTTGACAGCAAGTCAGAATCACATTGTCACGCCGTATCCAAATGCGATAATTTTACGTTGATTGGACGACATTCAGAAATGCCAGACTTCTGATTGGCTTAAATTTGATGAGGGAAATAGTCTGTAAAATCATTTTTATGACAAGCACAATAAATACATTTAAGTATTGTTTCATTTCTACCACGAAAGCCCACAAACACGAGTAAAAGTTTGGGTATTCCCCTCAAAAATACGCATATGATTAAAAAAATTCAAATAAATTTAATAAAATTACCTAAACTTCAATTCCAGTTTATTACAATTAAAAACCTATGTCAATTAGAATAAGTTCAAAAATACTACATTCAGTTTTATCATTAAAGCAGTTTTTTAGGTTATGTTTGCAAACAAGCAGGAGAAACAAAACAATATATTTCAAGACAGATAGTTATACAGGTTGGTGGAGGTGAAATGCGAACATAGGGAAATATAAGACAATGGAGTTATCATGCTAGGCATCTTGATATACGTGGAATAAGTACTGTCAATGTCAAAGTACCTGTCATATTATTGAAATTTTTATTCTCATTAAAATATTTTCTGTGCATAATAATGTATGTGTACGAGCAGAACGAGAAAGTTTACATGCACTTTTAGATTTTATTATTATTTCTGTTATTGATTACTCTTTTTGCCACACAAATTCACATTACTTCGTTTTGTGACACTACTACAAAATATATCAAGATACCTGGCATGAAAGTTCGATTGTCATGTATGTTCCCTATGTTCGCATTTCACCTCCACCAACCTGTATAGGTACTTAACTTACCGATCTATTTTATGTTAAAAATATATTTATTGTAACATAATTATAGCCCACTTATAACCCTCTACTTTAAATCGTGTCAGATCTATGTTTGAATGTCTGAAACTTGTTAAATGTTCAAAAGCGCACAATTTTCTTTGCAAAATGGAGGGAATAAAGAGCATGTAATTTAAAATCCAAAAGACGTCCACAGGCTCTACAAATTATTATTGGACGTCTTATAGACTTTACAACTTAACGTCCTACTGACATCATCTTATACTTCACCAGAAAACGTCATTAAGACGACTTTTAGACTTTAAATTACGGGTCTTATAGACAACCAAAATTTGATCTACCCCTAACGTCTTTCTGCAAAGTCTTTTGGACTAATATCAAATTTGGTCTGTATGACATCTTTCTGTAAAGTCCTTAAGATAGTGACAATTGTACGTCTTTACTACGTCTATAAGACTTGTGTGCTATGTGGGTTTGCATCTTTTGTTGATTTGTTAGGTTTTGTTGATCAATTACGATAATATCTTTTCAATCCTTGCTTGTCGTTATTAACCGTATCACATAGCTCAGTTCTTTTTTTTTCGTTTTTTTATTCTGAAAAAATAGAGAACTACTTTTTTGTAAGTTAAATTGAAGTTTTTGAAATCTTCTAGTTCCATTGGCTTGACTTTTAGATTAAATTTGCATCTTTCTTGATAAACGGCTCAATTTTTACAAAGAAAACCATACTTAGAAATTAATAATTCAGTACACTTAGTTCAAATGCAGAAATGAAAGTATGAATGAACTTAAGATTAGTCTTAAACATACAAAATATTAAACAGTGAATCAAGTCCAACGTGCTTGCTATGGACTTAATATAACAGAAAATTCACCGTAATAGAGCAAAAAGTATTTTGTGACTTAAATACTATAAAAAGCTATGAAACATTAAAAAATTGCAAGAGCCAAAAAATATGAATGACCCATTTCACAGTTTGGTCCGAAACAAGGGTGGACTAAATATCATTTCTACACTGTTAAGCTAGCTTCAGACCTACCCAATTATAAGAGTAAGTGGCTAATTTAACCAACCAGCGCTCAGCGTTCGCACTTATAATCATTGAAATTGGAATTTTGTGGAAGCGCTGATTGGTTAATTTAGCACTTATACTTATAATTAAGTAGGTCTGAATCTAGCTTTATTTTAAAAACTATACGCTTTACCATTGCATCAGAAAATTTTAAATAGAAAACATGTATTATGTCCATTTTCTAAAAAAGTTGACATAATACACCCTGGCTTTCTGGTACAGAAATAGTTAGTTAGTCATTATTTTATTGACGGAAGAAAAGTTAAAAGTAATCAGGATTAACCTCCAAATTCATAAAATATAACAATATTACAAGAACAACTTATTATTGTTCGAAATGTGAATATAAATGCAATAGCAAAACCATTATATATTTTCTGTAAAATTGTGGACATCCCGTGATATTTTAGATATGGCCGTTTTTGCAACATTGATGATATATTTTTATTCCATCGATGTATTGGAAAGGTAGATTTTGATTCTGTTTATTTTATACTTAACTAATATTTGTACGAATATAAAAACGATTAAAAAGCAACTTGTTAAGTAAATTCTTTGTTTCATTCTATAGTATATTATATATTGAGGGACTAAAGTGCATTATTTAATCCTGAGGGAGGGTGAAGTTTATTTCACGAGCCGAAGGTGAGGGAAATAATCACCTGAGGGTTTAAAGGTACTTTAGTCCTGTGGTATATACGCTATTTTTTGCACTTCATCCTCAAACGAATGCAAAATACACTCGAGGAAAATAAAAACGCACCACTTGAAAATGCACCAAAAATGACACAATTTCAAAGTGCGATATCTCGGCTGAATTTCGACGAAATTGGATGAATCTTCGAGTTCTGAAAACGTTGAAGTCTTATCTTTAATGTGATTATAGCCAATGTGACAAAAAATCCACTCAACCACCTCCCACCCCCCTAAGAAAAACAACTGTACCTGATGTCCAGAAAGGTCCAACTTTGGCAACTCATGCGCAGTGCCAAAAAAATCGTGGACCTTATTGGCCAACAGAGTAATAAAGATCAGACTTTTTCTTCAAGGTCCGCAAAATTTCAAGTACCAACGATGATTTGGCGCGAAGTTATGAATTTTTGAAAAAAAGTGCCTTTTTGAGGTTTTTGGCCATAACTTGGCGAATTTTGCACGAAAATCAATAAATTTTGGATTTCCGAGAACGTTGAAGGTTTCTCTATTCGGCCCTGTAAGTTAATCTGCCACCAAACCCGATCCACCCCCTGTCACCCCCGGATAAAAAAACATGTTTTTGACTGAAAAATGTTCAATTGTAGCAACTTGTAGCGTGAGTAAAAAAATCGTGGACCTTATTGCCCAACAGGACAATAAAGTTCAATCTTTTTCCTTCAATTTTCTCAAAATTTCAAGTACGTGCGATAATTTGACACGAAGTTATGAATTTTTGAAAAAAAATGGTATTTTTGTGCTTTTTGCCCATAATTTGTCCAATTTCGCACCAAATTCGTTTATTTCTTAAAACATCTAAAAAATAATAGTGCGTTCTGTTAGTTAGTCTATAATTTTTCAAGGATAGTTCATATTTGGATACCAGCATGAAATTTTGCACAGACTATCTACACATTGAACTTTGTCAAAAACCGTCGAGACACAACTCATATCCCCCCAGGGGGGAAAGTAGGGGGGGAAACAGTCACCAGAAAACGGTTTTTTGCTTTATATTGAAAACTGTACATTATATTAAAAAATTATTTTTGACAAAAAATGTTCCTCGTACAATTATCTACGAGTATAACAAAATATTGTTACAGTTTTTTTGATAGGACGAGCCGGTAGACCAATAATAATATTTTTATATTGAAGAAATATTAGTACGGGAGCATAGGGCATTCCGTGGCAAGTTTCGTACCAAAATTGCGAAGGTGGTCTTGTTCGGTATATACGTATATAAATATAATTAATTTCCATGGTGTCATTCCATGTCCTAATGCATACAGATTTGGTGACGTCATAAAGATGGCGGACATGAAGAATGTGTAAACCGATTTCAGCGTTACACGTCTCATTCGATAGAGAATTTTTTTCTGTACAAGGAGTTTGTTAGAAATTTCTCCGTAAAGTTGATTTTTCCCAAAATAATTGAAAAAATGTCGAAATTTTATCGATTTTTGCAGATTCTTCATGTTTGCATTATACCCATGGTGGATTTGTTGATGAAAGGGTTAATGGAATTTATTTGGTTAAAATATATGTTAGAAGAAACATAAATTGCAGAAGAATCCATTTGTAGAGCTGTACCTCATTTTAGGTGTTATAAATAGGTAATAGTTTCTTTATGTTATCTCTCCCATATCTTTGATACATAGACAGCAATTCATAGCTCATAGGTAGGTACTTGTGCGTTAAAATGCTTTAATTTCACAATTAAACTCTTATATCTTACAATATAATCCTCGTCCTCTATATTTACGTCTGTATCAGTTCCATTTTGTGTAATTTGGACGGTTTTTAAAGTTTTAAAACTAATTTTTTTAAATTTAATTACTAATGCTATAGTTATAACCCCTTAAAATGGGATACAGCTCTAAACAAGGATTCTCCTGCAATTTATGTTCCATCTTACATATATTTTAACAAAATAAATTCGATTAAACCTTTGATCAACAAATCCAAAATGGGTATAATGCAGACATGAAAAATTTGCAAAAATCGATAAAATTTCGATATTTTTCTAATTATTTTGGGAAAAATCAACTTTACGGAGAAATTTCTAGCAACCTGCTTGAACAGAAAAAAATTCTCTATCGAATGAGCCGTGTAAGGCTGAAATCGGATGAAAAATACAGATTTTACCATTCTTCACGTCCGTCATCTTTATGACGTCACAAAATCTGTCTGCATTAGAAAATGGAATGACACCATGGAAATTAATTATATATAGCTAGTTTGTGACCGAACAAGATCACCTCCGCAATTTTGGTACGAAACCTGCCACGGAATGCCCTATGCTCCCGTACTAATATTTTTTCAATATAAAAATATTATTATTGGTCCAACGGCCCATCCTATCAAAAAACTGTAACAATATTTTGTTATACTCGTAGATAATTGTACGAGGAACATTTTTTGTCAAAAATTATGTTTTAATATAATGTACAGTTTTCAATATAAAGCAAAAAACCGTTTTCTGGTGACTTTTCCCCCCCGTACTTTCCCCCCTGGGGGGGATATGAGTTGTGTCTGGACGGTTTTTGACAAAGGTCATTGTGTAGATAGTTTGTGCAAAATTTCATGCTGGTATCCAAATATGAACTATCAAATGACTAACAGAACGCACTATAAAGGTGTTTAAAGAAATAAAAATTGTAAAGTCACCTTTAGGCTCGATGCACACTGGCGGCATTTTGCCGTGCGGCGACCGTGCGGCGACCGTGCGGCGCCGTTGCGGCGACCGTGCGGCGCCGTTGCGGTACCGTGGACGGTGGATGCACACTAGTGTTGTTAAACTTGCGGCAGCTTGCGGCAACGTCATATCATTCAAGATGGAAGTATATAAAAAAAACGTAAATTTTTTTCATATATTGTGTACAATAGGTACATTATAAATAAAAGAAAAAGACAATATTGGGTTCATCTATTTGTGAATTCGAGGCTTAGAGAAGGATTATTTAAAACATATTATGCAGAATTAAGAGAACACCCTGATAAGTTTTATTAAATACTTTAGGATGAGTATTCAGTCTTTTGACGAACTCGCTGGGCGAATTTTCGACAAAATACAGTCACAAGATACTCGAATGAGACTGGCCATACATCCTGTGGAAATGTTAGCTGTAACTTTGAGGCAAGTTTATTAAATTATACTACTCATACTCCAACTTCTTGTACTCGTATTATAAGCTTCTATATCAAATAACAGTAACTCATCGTCTGCCATATTTTTTTTGTGAAAATGTCGCAGCCGCAAGTGTTTAGTGTGAACTGCTCCACAGCTAATGTACACTATGTTCCAAATGTTCTGCCCCAGAGATTGGAAAACCCCCGTTGATCCGCAACCATTGTAGCACCATTCGTCAAAGTATTAGAAATACGGCCTTCTTTGATCGTAGAAAAAGACAACAAGTGAAAGATAGAAACAGCAGCGGACTAACCCAGGTATAGGGTAAATAGTGTAGAACAATTATTGCTTTGGGCTAGGATTCAGTTGACTGTTAGAGAAGAACACATTCTCCATAATTTTATTTCTTAATATTTGGTCACCTGAGTATCAAACATATGAAAATTTTAATACATGTTGCAAGAATATAAATGTGTTGTATCATGTATTTTTTAACAATAACTTTATTGAGATTCATGGTCTGTTATAATTATTTCTTTCCAGTTTCTAAATTTTATTACCTATTTTTTATGTTGTTTGTTTATATTGTTATTTATATAAAACTGATACTTCGATTTTGTTCTATGTCACTTTTGTATCATACTTATTGTTATTATGTATTTAATATAAACTAAATTAAAATATTGAAAATGAAATTACTAATCATAAAAATAATTAACTTAAGATTTTTTACTTTCAATTTATTCGGTCAGTCTAGGATCTCCTTCATTTTTAAATGTTACCTTCAGTCAGTGTCAATAATTTATTTTATATATTTAATATTAAATTTGGCAATAAGTTAATTTTATCATTTTAAGGCATTGTGGCATTTTTAGGATACAAAGTTTTATAAAATTGTGTATTTAAAATATTTTTTTCATTTCATAATAATGCAATTTTTGTTTAGAAATGTAATGAAATGAACAAAATAAAACTATGGAAATTGTATTTCTAAACTGAAACAGAGCTCAAAGCAATTATTGTTATTCTATCATCAATGGTTTTGGTATTGAGAATACAAGGACGTGTATAGTGGTACCTAAACACATCCAAACTGTAGTCTTACAACAGTTTTGCTCACGCGACCTCACTACAGTTCTTCTTAGTGGAGTCACTGATCAAAGCGAAGACATTGTCGTAGCTTCTTGCTACTTACCCACAGACTCCGCACAGCTTCCTCCCAGTCCAGAACTGGCTAAGCTGGTAGAGTTCTGTGAAAGCAATCGCAAGCATCTTATTGTTGGATGTGACTCTAACTCACACCACCCTATCTGGGGCAGCAAAGACGTTAACCCTAGAGGCAGATCGCTATGTGAATATATCACCAGTACTAACCTGGAAATTCTTAATAAGGGCGACGAACCTACCTTTGTCACTTCTCGTGCTCAAACTAGGATCGACATTACCCTTGCTACATCAAAAATATCCGAAGACATCTCGGGATGGTGTGTATCACCTGAGCTGTCTATGTCTGATCACAAATGGATATGTTTTACTCTGAATGCTAAAAACATTGATAAAAGGACCTTTCGTAATCCTAAGAGAACTGACAGAAACTTATTTCAAGACCTTCTATCTTCAGGACTTGAAAAATGTCAGATACCTGATGAAGTAAATGTTGTAACACTTGAAAATTGCGTCAACAATCAACAACAAAGCGTCATCATTAACTCATATGAAAAGGCTTGTCCTTTAAGTGTAGTCAACCCTAAAAACGCACCATGGTGGTGCAAGGAGCTAGACAAAATGAGAACAAATCTCAGGAAATTGTTCAACAAAGCAAAAAACTCTAAAGACGAAGCAGACTGGCGTTCTTTTCAAGAACACAAATCTGTTTATAAGAAAACCATTCGTCAAAAACAACGATCTGCGTGGCAAAACTTTACAAGCAGCATTGAGACTACTGCTCCTGTTGCTCGCTTGAAAAAGGTTTTCTCAAAAGATCCAAACTTACAGCTTGGCTGCCTCAAACACGAGGACGGCTCTTATGCTTCTTCTTTAACAGAAAATAATGAAATCTTGTTAAAAACTCATTTTCCAGGCTGTGTAATTTCTCAAACCAACAATTGGGCAGCACGCGAACACACCTCCTCGGAGGAAGCGTTCACGCTATCCTCCAAAATTGTTGATGAGACACGTACAACCTGGGCAATAAACTCTTTAAAGCCATATAAATCACCAGGTATGGAAGGCATAGTACCTTCCCTTCTTCAGTGGGGATGTGAGCAACTGCTACCTCATCTGGTTTGGATTTTTAAGGCGTGTTTAACCCTCACATGTACAATGGAGGGAAGTGAAAGTAGTGTACATTCCTAAACCAGGGCGGTCAGACTACTCATCACCTAAATCTTATCGCCCAATAAGTCTTACCTCAGTTCTTCTTAAAACTCTGGAAAGACTGTGCGACAGATACATTAGAGAGACTGCGCTTTCTCGCCATCCTCTTCACCCTAATCAACATGCCTACATCCAGGGTAGATCAACCGAGACTGCACTTCACGCTGTAGTTAGTAGGATCGAGAGATCGATGGAATGTAAAAATTCCACCCTGGGTGCTTTCATTGATATAGAAGGAGCTTTTGACAAAGCGAGTTTTAACTCCATAGTCAACGCTCTAAGTGAACATGGCGTTGAACAACCACTAATTATGTGGATTCAGTTCATGCTTGAGCATAGAGCCGTTAAGTTTTCGTCAGAAAACTCAACCATAAGGGGTTACGTTACCAAAGGTTGTCCTCAAGGAGGAGTCCTTTCACCTCTCCTTTGGGTCATTGTAGTTGACAGCCTTTTACAGCTACTCAATAGCAATGGTTTCTACACCGTTGGTTATGCAGATTATATTACAATTCTGCTAAATGGCAAATTTGAGAACACACTTTGTGAAGTGGCCAACAATGCTCTCAAACTTCTTGAATCTTGGTGCGAGGAACACTCTCTTTCAGTTAACCCAACCAAAACTGAGATGGTCCTTTTTACCAGAAAACGTAAAATCGGCAGACTCAACATGCCGAAACTCTTCAATCAAACTCTAGGCTTTTCAGATACAGTTAAGTATCTGGGAGTTACACTTGACTGTAAATTGACCTGGGATCAACATCTAAACCAAAAAGTTGAAAAAGCCTGCATTGCCTTCTGGCAATGCCGTCGTGTTATGTCGAGCTATGTCAACAAGCACTGTCCGTCATATCCAAGAACAATGCCGTAGAACTCACTTGGGTTAAAGGGCATAGCGGTAATGAAGGTAACGCTAAGGCTGATAAACTTGCTAGGCAAGGCTCGTCTTCCCTGCCTTGTGGCCCGGAACCAATACTTCCGTTGGCAACTTCAACTCTTCATGACTTTGTCAAAAACTTAAGCTTTGAAAAATTTTCAGTCCACTGGACTACCACACCTCAATGCAGACATGCAAAGAGACTAATTGCGAGGCCAACTATTAAACTGGCAAACTATCTCACTCGACTCTCTCGGAATAACCTTCAACTTCTTGTCGGCATTTTGACGGGACACAGTCGTTTAAACAAACACATGCACCGCATGAAAATCGTCAACAGTCCTTTATGTAGAGGCTGCGAAGAAGAAGATGAAACTGTGGAGCACATCCTATGTGAATGCCCTGCTTTGTCTTCAAAAAGAGGATCCATGCTAGGGAAATTCTGGCCGGACATGGCCATCCTAAGCACAACTCCCGCTGCTGACCTGTTGGCTTTCTTCCTGAGTGTGGAATGGCTTCAAGATCTGTAGCAAGGAGCTGTGCTACCCGGAGGATGTACAATGGGCCCGTCTGAGCGGCCTAAGTGCATGTGGAGTTTCTACTCCACCCTCCCTTTTATATCCAAGATCCAAGAATTATTGTTCTACACTTTTGCTCTACTTGGCGTAATCCGCAATGATTCACCGAGAACTGCTTCTATCTTTCGCAAGCTGTCTTTTTCTACAACCTAAGAAGGCCGTATTTCGAATACTTTGACGAATGGTGCTACAATGGTTGCGGATCAACGGGGGTTTTCCAATCTCTGGGGCAGAACATTTGGAACATAGTACTACAACTCCACAGATGAGTGTGCGGCACCGTGCGGCGACCGTGCAGCGCTGTGGGGAATTGCGGCAAAATTTGCACGCAAGACTGCCGTGCGACGCCGCAACGTTGCCGCAGGTGTGTGTGTACTGCCTCATTTAACTACTAGTATCTTAGACCGCATTTGCATTGCCGCACGGTCGCCGCACGGCAAAAAACCGCCAGTGTGCATCGAGCCTTAGATAATTGTTAATGAAATTCAGAAACCTCAAAGAGGCACCTTTTTTTCAAAAATTCATAACTTCGCGCCAAATCATCGTAGGTCCTTGAAATTTTGCGGACCTTGAAGGAAAAAGTCTGATCTTGCAATTGAACATTTTTCAGTCAAGAACATGTTTTTTTATCCGGGGGTGGCAGGGGGTGGATCGGGTTTGGTGGCAGATTAACTTATAGGGTCGAATAGAGAAACCTTCAACGTTCTCGGAAATCCAAAATTTATTGATTTTCGTGCAAAATTCGCGAAGTTATGGCCAAAAACCTCAAAAAGGCACTTTTTTTTCAAAAATTCATAACTTCGCGCCAAATCATCGTTGGTACTTGAAATTTTGCGGACCTTGAAGAAAAAGTCTGATCTTTATTACTCTGTTGGCCAATAAGGTCCACGATTTTTTTGGCACTGCGCATGAGTTGCCAAAGTTGGACATTTTTGGACATCAGGTACAGTTGTTTTTCTTAGGGGGGTGGGAGGTGGTGGAGTGGATTTTTTGTCACATTGGCTATAATCACATTAAAGATAAGACTTCAACGTTTTCAGAACTCGAAGATTCATCCAATTTCGTCGAAATGCAGCCGAGATACTTTCAAATTGTGTCATTTTTGGTGCATTTTCAAGTGGTGCGTTTTTATTTTCCTCGAGTGTAGTTTAAAAGAATACACACAGTGCTGGATTTCCGCCTAGGCCCGTGAGTCCCGGGCCTAGGGCGCCAAAATTTGAGGGGCGCCAAAATTTTAGAGGCGAAAAAAGTAGGTAAAGACAACCCATTTTAAAAATTGACTGAGATAAGTTTTTATAAATTTTTTTTCATAATGTGGACATTGCTGTTGCTGTACGTATGTTTTTGAGTATTCCGGCTTCAAATAGTTCAGGAGAAAGATCTTTTTCCACTTTGAAAAGGGTAAAAACCTATTTACGCGTAAGTATGGGCCAAGATAGACGTAATGCTCTTGCATTACTATCTATTGAAGTTCAACTAGTGCAAGAAATTGATTATGACGATATAATCGACGTTTTTGCGCGGACCAAAGCCAGGCAAAAGAAATTTTAAAATTGATTAATTAGGTATTAAAAAAAAATGTTTATTATTTATTTGTATAATAGCTATTTATGTAACAAGTATATAATATAGGGTTTTATTGGCGAGACAGTTTAGGGGACGAGCGAGCGCAGCGAAGCGAGGCACATAAATGGGCGAGTCAATAAAACCCTATTATATACGTGTTGCATACAAGATTTTATGTTTGACTGCCCTATATGCAAGATTTTCTATTATCTATAATGACATTTACAAAATGACACATTTGACAAATGACAAATTAAAATTTAATCTCTAGCGAAGTGTGCCTTTTCTATTATTTTATTATTACACATGTATAAATTACCTTTAATACAAGGATCATATTCTGTAAAAATGAAAGTGGCTCAATGGTTTTTAAGGGACACAGTATTTTTATAAGTGTTAAAGCCCCAAATTTAGGGGATGAAATATACATGTGTAGATTACTTTAAGTACAAGTATTAACATCCTATGAGTAAGAAAGTGGCTCAATGTTTTTCAAGGGATGAAATATTTTTTTAAAGAAAAACACCCCTAAATTTGGGGATGAAATATACATTTATAAATTACCTTTAATACAAGGATCATATTCTGTAAAAATGAAAGTGGCTCAATGGTTTTTAAGGGACACAGTATTTTTATAAGTGTTAAAGCCCCAAATTTAGGGGATAAAATATACATGTGTAGATTACTTTAAGTACAAGTATTAACATCCTATGAGTAAGAAAGTGGCTCAATGTTTTTCAAGGGATGAAATATTTTTTTAAAGAAAAACACCCCTAAATTTGGGGATGAAATATACATTTATAAATTACCTTTAATACAAGGATCATATTCTGTAAAAATGAAAGTGGCTCAATGGTTTTTAAGGGACACAGTATTTTTATAAGTGTTAAAGCCCCAAATTTAGGGGATGAAATATACATGTGTAGATTACTTTAAGTACAAGTATTAACATCCTATGAGTAAGAAAGTGGCTCAATGTTTTTCAAGGGATGAAATATTTTTTTCGAGAAAAACACCCCTAAATTTGGGGATGAAATATACATTTATAAATTACTTTTAATACAAGGATCATATTCTGTAAAAATGAAAGTGGCTCAATGGTTTTTAAGAGACACAGAATTTTTATAAGTGTTAGAGCCCCAAATTTAGGGGATGAAATATACATATGTAGATCACTTTAAGGTAGTAAATCCATGGGTAGTGACAACCCAAAATATGACTTGAATTAATATACAGCATTCATTACAAGTCGTAGAATTTGAATAAAAATTAAAATTTATAGGTAACCGTTGAAATAACGAAGATAATTGAATTTAAAGTTGACACAAAAACGCGCTAAAATACATTGCGTATATGGAGGTTACCAGTAGATTTACTAAACGATTAGAAAATTTTATATCATAACAACCCAACACATATTTGGAAAACGAATATGTTATTCTTTGATATTTGAGGTATTTATTAGAGAAATAAAAAATATGAGTCACCGCAATAATGGTTGAAAAATCGCATGCAAAAGGTTCCAGTCTCAAGAAAAATTATGTTTTTGACGTACTACTACTGCATTTCAGTGTAAATTTAAATTTCAATTATATTTTTTATTTAATTGGATACCTATGATTTGTAATTTACATCCAAATCGACGATTTTTAATGATTTATTTCTGATTATTTGACTGCTTCGGCCTCACCTCACACCGAAATCACGCACGCTTATGACCGACGGATTTTCTATCTTAAGTAGAAGTATTAATATCCAATGAGTAAGAAAGTGGCTCAATGTTTTTCAAGGAATGAAATATTTTTTTAAAGAAAAACACCCCTAAATTTGGGGATGAAATATACATTTATAAATTACCTTTAATACAAGGATCATATTCTGTAAAAATGAAAGTGGCTCAATGGTTTTTAAGGGACACAGTATTTTTATAAGTGTTAACGCCCCTAATTTAGGGGACGAAATATACATGTGTAGATCAATTTTACTGCAAGTATTTAAAATGCAGTGAGTGAGAAAGTGGTTAATTTTTTTTAAGGGATGAAATATATTTTTCATGATAAACGCCCCTTAATTTGGGGATGAAATATACATTTATAAATCACATTTAATACAATTATCATATTCTGTAAAAATGAATGTGGCTCAATGAGTTTTTAAAGGTAAATTTTTTAAATAATTATTACCGCCGCGAATTTAGGGGTTGAAATATATTCTTGTAGATCACACGTAGTAGAAGAAAACCACACAGTGAGTAAGATAGTTGCTGAGATGTATTAATTTTACGTGTATTTAACAAAGTATGATGAAATTTGCCGGCTCTTTGAAATAGGGTGTCGAATCGTTTCCGTTGCCAAACGATCGTTGCTAACTTCACACCGGTTAAAAAACTGCACACCAGCCAAAGGCCCAAAGGCGGGTATTCATTCGAACTGCCTCGAATCGTTCGGTCTCGCCTTGCCTCGTTCCCGTTCGTACTCAGTTTAACAATAATTCTAAGAAAATTCATTGTTGTAATTTCTTCCGAAAACCCCGGTTAAAGTTCCAGTAATAACTTTGTGATGTAACAAAGTTTTCTTGTATAACAATAACAACGAATTAATAATTCATAGAATTATTATAATATTGAATAATACCAAAAGTATCAACAAAATGAATCGTTGAGTTGATTTGACAATTTTTGTTAGGGAATAAATTATAAACATAATTTAATAAATAATTTTGAATGATCATCTCCGCGGCCCGAGGCCCCTCATAATGTGAGGCCCTAAGCTAAAGCTTGTCTAGCTTATACCTAAATCCGGCCCTGAAGATACCTGTCAGTGGTCCCCTAAATTATAAACAATTACTTATCAAAATGTATAGGTACATCCTTTAGGAACATTCCCTATAAATATAGATGTGACAAGAACGTTTTTATAGAGGGGGTAATTGTTTTAATGTCAAGTGTACTTCAATTTTTTTCATTGTAAAGTTATAGTAAGATATCTGTCAGTGGTCCCCTAAATTATAAACAATTACTTATCAAAATGTATAGGTATACATCCTTTAGGAACATTCCCTATAAATATAGATGTGACAAGAACGTTTTTATAGAGGGGGTAATTGTTTTAATGTCAAGTGTACTTCAATTTTTTTCATTGTAAAGTTATAGTAAGATATCTGTCAGTGGTCCTCTAAATTATAAACAATTACTTATCAAAATGTATAGGTATACATCCTTTAGGAACATTCTCTATAAATATAGATGTGACAAGAACGTTTTTATAGAGGGGGTAATTGTTTTAATGTCAAATGTACTTCAATTTTTTTCATTGTAAAGTTATAGTAAGATATCTGTCAGTGGTCCTCTAAATTATAAACAATTACTTATCAAAATGTATAGGTACATCCTTTAGGAACATTCCCTATAAATATAGATGTGACAAGAACGTTTTTATAGAGGGGGTAATTGTTTTAATGTCAAGTGTACTTCAATTTTTTTCATTGTTAAGTTATAGTAAGATATCTGTCAGTGGTCCCCTAAATTATAAACAATTACTTATCAAAATGTATAGGTACATCCTTTAGGAACATTCCCTATAAATATAGATGTGACAAGAACGTTTTTATAGAGGGGGTAATTGTTTTAATGTCAAGTGTACTTCAATTTTTTTCATTGTAAAGTTATAGTAAGATATCTGTCAGTGGTCCTCTAAATTATAAACAATTACTTATCAAAATGTATAGGTATACATCCTTTAGGAACATTCCCTATAAATATAGATGTGACAAGAACGTTTTTATAGAGGGGGTAATTGTTTTAATGTCAAGTGTACTTCAATTTTTTTCATTGTTAAGTTATAGTAAGATATCTGTCAGTGGTCCCCTAAATTATAAACAATTACTTATCAAAATGTATAGGTATACATCCTTTAGGAACATTCCCTATAAATATAGATGTGTCAAGAACGTTTTTATAGAGGGGGTAATTGTTTTAATGTCAAGAGTACCTACTTCAATTTTTTTCATTCTAAAGTTATAGTAAGATACCTGTCAGTGGTCCCCTAAATTATAAACAATTACTTATCAAAATGTATAGGTACATCCTTTAGGAACATTCCCTATAAATATAGATGTGACAAGAACGTTTTTATAGAGGGGGTAATTGTTTTAATGTCAAGTGTACTTCAATTTTTTTCATTGTAAAGTTATAGTAAGATATCTGTCAGTGGTCCCCTAAATTATAAACAATTACTTATCAAAATGTATAGGTACATCCTTTAGGAACATTCCCTATAAATATAGATGTGACAAGAACGTTTTTATAGAGGGGGTAATTGTTTTAATGTCAAGTGTACTTCAATTTTTTTCATTGTAAAGTTATAGTAAGATATCTGTCAGTGGTCCTCTAAATTATAAACAATTACTTATCAAAATGTAAAGGTATACATCCTTTAGGAACATTCCCTATAAATATAGATGTGACAAGAACGTTTTTATAGAGGGGGTAATTGTTTTAATGTCAAGTGTACTTCAATTTTTTTCATTGTAAAGTTATAGTAAGATATCTGTCAGTGGTCCTCTAAATTATAAACAATTACTTATCAAAATGTATAGGTATACATCCTTTAGGAACATTCCCTATAAATATAGATGTGTCAAGAACGTTTTTATAGAGGGGGTAATTGTTTTAATGTCAAGTGTACTTCAATTTTTTTCATTGTAAAGTTATAGTAAGATATCTGTCAGTGGTCCCCTAAATTATAAACAATTACTTATCAAAATGTATAGGTACATCCTTTAGGAACATTCCCTATAAATATAGATGTGACAAGAACGTTTTTATAGAGGGGGTAATTGTTTTAATGTCAAGTGTACTTCAATTTTTTTCATTGTTAAGTTATAGTAAGATATCTGTCAGTGGTCCCCTAAATTATAAACAATTACTTATCAAAATGTATAGGTATACATCCTTTAGGAACATTCCCTATAAATATAGATGTGTCAAGAACGTTTTTATAGAGGGGGTAATTGTTTTAATGTCAAGTGTACTTCAATTTTTTTCATTGTAAAGTTATAGTAAGATATCTGTCAGTGGTCCTCTAAATTATAAACAATTACTTATCAAAATGTATAGGTACATCCTTTAGGAACATTCCCTATAAATATAGATGTGACAAGAACGTTTTTATAGAGGGGGTAATTGTTTTAATGTCAAGTGTACTTCAATTTTTTTCATTGTTAAGTTATAGTAAGATATCTGTCAGTGGTCCCCTAAATTATAAACAATTACTTATCAAAATGTATAGGTATACATCCTTTAGGAACATTCCCTATAAATATAGATGTGTCAAGAACGTTTTTATAGAGGGGGTAATTGTTTTAATGTCAAGAGTACCTACTTCAATTTTTTTCATTCTAAAGTTATAGTAAGATACCTGTCAGTGGTCCCCTAAATTATAAACAATTACTTATCAAAATGTATAGGTACATCCTTTAGGAACATTCCCTATAAATATAGATGTGACAAGAACGTTTTTATAGAGGGGGTAATTGTTTTAATGTCAAGTGTACTTCAATTTTTTTCATTGTAAAGTTATAGTAAGATATCTGTCAGTGGTCCCCTAAATTATAAACAATTACTTATCAAAATGTATAGGTACATCCTTTAGGAACATTCCCTATAAATATAGATGTGACAAGAACGTTTTTATAGAGGGGGTAATTGTTTTAATGTCAAGTGTACTTCAATTTTTTTCATTGTAAAGTTATAGTAAGATATCTGTCAGTGGTCCCCTAAATTATAAACAATTACTTATCAAAATGTATAGGTATACATCCTTTAGGAACATTCCCTATAAATATAGATGTGTCAAGAACGTTTTTATAGAGGGGGTAATTGTTTTAATGTCAAGTGTACTTCAATTTTTTTCATTGTAAAGTTATAGTAAGATATCTGTCAGTGGTCCCCTAAATTATAAACAATTACTTATCAAAATGTATAGGTACATCCTTTAGGAACATTCCCTATAAATATAGATGTGACAAGAACGTTTTTATAGAGGGGGTAATTGTTTTAATGTCAAGTGTACTTCAATTTTTTTCATTGTAAAGTTATAGTAAGATATCTGTCAGTGGTCCCCTAAATTATAAACAATTACTTATCAAAATGTATAGGTACATCCTTTAGGAACATTCCCTATAAATATAGATGTGACAAGAACGTTTTTATAGAGAGGGTAATTGTTTTAATGTCAAGTGTACTTCAATTTTTTTCATTGTAAAGTTATAGTAAGATATCTGTCAGTGGTCCCCTAAATTATAAACAATTACTTATCAAAATGTATAGGTATACATCCTTTAGGAACATTCCCTATAAATATAGATGTGTCAAGAACGTTTTTATAGAGGGGGTAATTGTTTTAATGTCAAGTGTACTTCAATTTTTTTCATTGTAAAGTTATAGTAAGATATCTGTCAGTGGTCCTCTAAATTATAAACAATTACTTATCAAAATGTATAGGTATACATCCTTTAGGAACATTCCCTATAAATATAGATGTGACAAGAACGTTTTTATAGAGGGGGTAATTGTTTTAATGTCAAGTGTACTTCAATTTTTTTCATTGTAAAGTTATAGTAAGATATCTGTCAGTGGTCCTCTAAATTATAAACAATTACTTATCAAAATGTATAGGTACATCCTTTAGGAACATTCCCTATAAATATAGATGTGACAAGAACGTTTTTATAGAGGGGGTAATTGTTTTAATGTCAAGTGTACTTCAATTTTTTTCATTGTTAAGTTATAGTAAGATATCTGTCAGTGGTCCCCTAAATTATAAACAATTACTTATCAAAATGTATAGGTATACATCCTTTAGGAACATTCCCTATAAATATAGATGTGTCAAGAACGTTTTTATAGAGGGGGTAATTGTTTTAATGTCAAGTGTACTTCAATTTTTTTCATTGTAAAGTTATAGTAAGATATCTGTCAGTGGTCCTCTAAATTATAAACAATTACTTATCAAAATGTATAGGTACATCCTTTAGGAACATTCCCTATAAATATAGATGTGACAAGAACGTTTTTATAGAGGGGGTAATTGTTTTAATGTCAAGTGTACTTCAATTTTTTTCATTGTTAAGTTATAGTAAGATATCTGTCAGTGGTCCCCTAAATTATAAACAATTACTTATCAAAATGTATAGGTATACATCCTTTAGGAACATTCCCTATAAATATAGATGTGTCAAGAACGTTTTTATAGAGGGGGTAATTGTTTTAATGTCAAGAGTACCTACTTCAATTTTTTTCATTCTAAAGTTATAGTAAGATACCTGTCAGTGGTCCCCTAAATTATAAACAATTACTTATCAAAATGTATAGGTACATCCTTTAGGAACATTCCCTATAAATATAGATGTGACAAGAACGTTTTTATAGAGGGGGTAATTGTTTTAATGTCAAGTGTACTTCAATTTTTTTCATTGTAAAGTTATAGTAAGATATCTGTCAGTGGTCCCCTAAATTATAAACAATTACTTATCAAAATGTATAGGTATACATCCTTTAGGAACATTCCCTATAAATATAGATGTGTCAAGAACGTTTTTATAGAGGGGGTAATTGTTTTAATGTCAAGTGTACTTCAATTTTTTTCATTGTAAAGTTATAGTAAGATATCTGTCAGTGGTCCTCTAAATTATAAACAATTACTTATCAAAATGTATAGGTATACATCCTTTAGGAACATTCCCTATAAATATAGATGTGACAAGAACGTTTTTATAGAGGGGGTAATTGTTTTAATGTCAAGTGTACTTCAATTTTTTTCATTGTAAAGTTATAGTAAGATATCTGTCAGTGGTCCTCTAAATTATAAACAATTACTTATCAAAATGTATAGGTATACATCCTTTAGGAACATTCCCTATAAATATAGATGTGACAAGAACGTTTTTATAGAGGGGGTAATTGTTTTAATGTCAAGTGTACTTCAATTTTTTTCATTGTAAAGTTATAGTAAGATATCTGTCAGTGGTCCCCTAAATTATAAACAATTACTTATCAAAATGTATAGGTATACATCCTTTAGGAACATTCCCTATAAATATAGATGTGTCAAGAACGTTTTTATAGAGGGGGTAATTGTTTTAATGTCAAGTGTACTTCAATTTTTTTCATTGTAAAGTTATAGTAAGATATCTGTCAGTGGTCCTCTAAATTATAAACAATTACTTATCAAAATGTATAGGTATACATCCTTTAGGAACATTCCCTATAAATATAGATGTGACAAGAACGTTTTTATAGAGGGGGTAATTGTTTTAATGTCAAGTGTACTTCAATTTTTTTCATTGTTAAGTTATAGTAAGATATCTGTCAGTGGTCCCCTAAATTATAAACAATTACTTATCAAAATGTATAGGTATACATCCTTTAGGAACATTCCCTATAAATATAGATGTGTCAAGAACGTTTTTATAGAGGGGGTAATTGTTTTAATGTCAAGAGTACCTACTTCAATTTTTTTCATTCTAAAGTTATAGTAAGATACCTGTCAGTGGTCCCCTAAATTATAAACAATTACTTATCAAAATGTATAGGTACATCCTTTAGGAACATTCCCTATAAATATAGATGTGACAAGAACGTTTTTATAGAGGGGGTAATTGTTTTAATGTCAAGTGTACTTCAATTTTTTTCATTGTAAAGTTATAGTAAGATATCTGTCAGTGGTCCCCTAAATTATAAACAATTACTTATCAAAATGTATAGGTACATCCTTTAGGAACATTCCCTATAAATATAGATGTGACAAGAACGTTTTTATAGAGGGGGTAATTGTTTTAATGTCAAGTGTACTTCAATTTTTTTCATTGTAAAGTTATAGTAAGATATCTGTCAGTGGTCCCCTAAATTATAAACAATTACTTATCAAAATGTATAGGTACATCCTTTAGGAACATTCCCTATAAATATAGATGTGACAAGAACGTTTTTATAGAGGGGGTAATTGTTTTAATGTCAAGTGTACTTCAATTTTTTTCATTGTAAAGTTATAGTAAGATATCTGTCAGTGGTCCCCTAAATTATAAACAATTACTTATCAAAATGTATAGGTACATCCTTTAGGAACATTCCCTATAAATATAGATGTGACAAGAACGTTTTTATAGAGAGGGTAATTGTTTTAATGTCAAGTGTACTTCAATTTTTTTCATTGTAAAGTTATAGTAAGATATCTGTCAGTGGTCCCCTAAATTATAAACAATTACTTATCAAAATGTATAGGTATACATCCTTTAGGAACATTCCCTATAAATATAGATGTGTCAAGAACGTTTTTATAGAGGGGGTAATTGTTTTAATGTCAAGTGTACTTCAATTTTTTTCATTGTAAAGTTATAGTAAGATATCTGTCAGTGGTCCTCTAAATTATAAACAATTACTTATCAAAATGTATAGGTATACATCCTTTAGGAACATTCCCTATAAATATAGATGTGACAAGAACGTTTTTATAGAGGGGGTAATTGTTTTAATGTCAAGTGTACTTCAATTTTTTTCATTGTAAAGTTATAGTAAGATATCTGTCAGTGGTCCTCTAAATTATAAACAATTACTTATCAAAATGTATAGGTACATCCTTTAGGAACATTCCCTATAAATATAGATGTGACAAGAACGTTTTTATAGAGGGGGTAATTGTTTTAATGTCAAGTGTACTTCAATTTTTTTCATTGTTAAGTTATAGTAAGATATCTGTCAGTGGTCCTCTAAATTATAAACAATTACTTATCAAAATGTATAGGTATACATCCTTTAGGAACATTCCCTATAAATATAGATGTGTCAAGAACGTTTTTATAGAGGGGGTAATTGTTTTAATGTCAAGTGTACTTCAATTTTTTTCATTGTAAAGTTATAGTAAGATATCTGTCAGTGGTCCTCTAAATTATAAACAATTACTTATCAAAATGTATAGGTACATCCTTTAGGAACATTCCCTATAAATATAGATGTGACAAGAACGTTTTTATAGAGGGGGTAATTGTTTTAATGTCAAGTGTACTTCAATTTTTTTCATTGTTAAGTTATAGTAAGATATCTGTCAGTGGTCCCCTAAATTATAAACAATTACTTATCAAAATGTATAGGTATACATCCTTTAGGAACATTCCCTATAAATATAGATGTGTCAAGAACGTTTTTATAGAGGGGGTAATTGTTTTAATGTCAAGAGTACCTACTTCAATTTTTTTCATTCTAAAGTTATAGTAAGATACCTGTCAGTGGTCCCCTAAATTATAAACAATTACTTATCAAAATGTATAGGTACATCCTTTAGGAACATTCCCTATAAATATAGATGTGACAAGAACGTTTTTATAGAGGGGGTAATTGTTTTAATGTCAAGAGTACCTACTTCAATTTTTTTCATTCTAAAGTTATAGTAAGATATCTGTCAGTGGTCCCCTAAATTATAAACAATTACTTATCAAAATGTATAGGTATACATCCTTTAGGAACATTCCCTATAAATATAGATGTGTCAAGAACGTTTTTATAGAGGGGGTAATTGTTTTAATGTCAAGAGTACCTACTTCAATTTTTTTCATTCTAAAGTTATAGTAAGATACCTGTCAGTGGTCCCCTAAATTATAAACAATTACTTATCAAAATGTATAGGTACATCCTTTAGGAACATTCCCTATAAATATAGATGTGACAAGAACGTTTTTATAGAGGGGGTAATTGTTTTAATGTCAAGTGTACTTCAATTTTTTTCATTGTAAAGTTATAGTAAGATATCTGTCAGTGGTCCCCTAAATTATAAACAATTACTTATCAAAATGTATAGGTACATCCTTTAGGAACATTCCCTATAAATATAGATGTGACAAGAACGTTTTTATAGAGGGGGTAATTGTTTTAATGTCAAGTGTACTTCAATTTTTTTCATTGTAAAGTTATAGTAAGATATCTGTCAGTGGTCCTCTAAATTATAAACAATTACTTATCAAAATGTATAGGTATACATCCTTTAGGAACATTCCCTATAAATATAGATGTGTCAAGAACGTTTTTATAGAGGGGGTAATTGTTTTAATGTCAAGTGTACTTCAATTTTTTTCATTGTAAAGTTATAGTAAGATATCTGTCAGTGGTCCTCTAAATTATAAACAATTACTTATCAAAATGTATAGGTATACATCCTTTAGGAACATTCCCTATAAATATAGATGTGACAAGAACGTTTTTATAGAGGGGGTAATTGTTTTAATGTCAAGTGTACTTCAATTTTTTTCATTGTTAAGTTATAGTAAGATATCTGTCAGTGGTCCCCTAAATTATAAACAATTACTTATCAAAATGTATAGGTACATCCTTTAGGAACATTCCCTATAAATATAGATGTGACAAGAACGTTTTTATAGAGGGGGTAATTGTTTTAATGTCAAGTGTACTTCAATTTTTTTCATTGTAAAGTTATAGTAAGATATCTGTCAGTGGTCCTCTAAATTATAAACAATTACTTATCAAAATGTATAGGTATACATCCTTTAGGAACATTCCCTATAAATATAGATGTGTCAAGAACGTTTTTATAGAGGGGGTAATTGTTTTAATGTCAAGTGTACTTCAATTTTTTTCATTGTAAAGTTATAGTAAGATATCTGTCAGTGGTCCTCTAAATTATAAACAATTACTTATCAAAATGTATAGGTATACATCCTTTAGGAACATTCCCTATAAATATAGATGTGACAAGAACGTTTTTATAGAGGGGGTAATTGTTTTAATGTCAAGTGTACTTCAATTTTTTTCATTGTTAAGTTATAGTAAGATATCTGTCAGTGGTCCCCTAAATTATAAACAATTACTTATCAAAATGTATAGGTACATCCTTTAGGAACATTCCCTATAAATATAGATGTGACAAGAACGTTTTTATAGAGGGGGTAATTGTTTTAATGTCAAGTGTACTTCAATTTTTTTCATTGTAAAGTTATAGTAAGATATCTGTCAGTGGTCCTCTAAATTATAAACAATTACTTATCAAAATGTATAGGTATACATCCTTTAGGAACATTCCCTATAAATATAGATGTGTCAAGAACGTTTTTATAGAGGGGGTAATTGTTTTAATGTCAAGTGTACTTCAATTTTTTTCATTGTAAAGTTATAGTAAGATATCTGTCAGTGGTCCTCTAAATTATAAACAATTACTTATCAAAATGTATAGGTATACATCCTTTAGGAACATTCCCTATAAATATAGATGTGACAAGAACGTTTTTATAGAGGGGGTAATTGTTTTAATGTCAAGTGTACTTCAATTTTTTTCATTGTTAAGTTATAGTAAGATATCTGTCAGTGGTCCCCTAAATTATAAACAATTACTTATCAAAATGTATAGGTACATCCTTTAGGAACATTCCCTATAAATATAGATGTGACAAGAACGTTTTTATAGAGGGGGTAATTGTTTTAATGTCAAGTGTACTTCAATTTTTTTCATTGTAAAGTTATAGTAAGATATCTGTCAGTGGTCCTCTAAATTATAAACAATTACTTATCAAAATGTATAGGTATACATCCTTTAGGAACATTCCCTATAAATATAGATGTGTCAAGAACGTTTTTATAGAGGGGGTAATTGTTTTAATGTCAAGTGTACTTCAATTTTTTTCATTGTAAAGTTATAGTAAGATATCTGTCAGTGGTCCTCTAAATTATAAACAATTACTTATCAAAATGTATAGGTATACATCCTTTAGGAACATTCCCTATAAATATAGATGTGACAAGAACGTTTTTATAGAGGGGGTAATTGTTTTAATGTCAAGTGTACTTCAATTTTTTTCATTGTTAAGTTATAGTAAGATATCTGTCAGTGGTCCCCTAAATTATAAACAATTACTTATCAAAATGTATAGGTACATCCTTTAGGAACATTCCCTATAAATATAGATGTGACAAGAACGTTTTTATAGAGGGGGTAATTGTTTTAATGTCAAGTGTACTTCAATTTTTTTCATTGTAAAGTTATAGTAAGATATCTGTCAGTGGTCCTCTAAATTATAAACAATTACTTATCAAAATGTATAGGTATACATCCTTTAGGAACATTCCCTATAAATATAGATGTGTCAAGAACGTTTTTATAGAGGGGGTAATTGTTTTAATGTCAAGTGTACTTCAATTTTTTTCATTGTAAAGTTATAGTAAGATATCTGTCAGTGGTCCTCTAAATTATAAACAATTACTTATCAAAATGTATAGGTATACATCCTTTAGGAACATTCCCTATAAATATAGATGTGACAAGAACGTTTTTATAGAGGGGGTAATTGTTTTAATGTCAAGTGTACTTCAATTTTTTTCATTGTTAAGTTATAGTAAGATATCTGTCAGTGGTCCCCTAAATTATAAACAATTACTTATCAAAATGTATAGGTACATCCTTTAGGAACATTCCCTATAAATATAGATGTGACAAGAACGTTTTTATAGAGGGGGTAATTGTTTTAATGTCAAGTGTACTTCAATTTTTTTCATTGTAAAGTTATAGTAAGATATCTGTCAGTGGTCCTCTAAATTATAAACAATTACTTATCAAAATGTATAGGTATACATCCTTTAGGAACATTCCCTATAAATATAGATGTGACAAGAACGTTTTTATAGAGGGGGTAATTGTTTTAATGTCAAGTGTACTTCAATTTTTTTCATTGTTAAGTTATAGTAAGATATCTGTCAGTGGTCCCCTAAATTATAAACAATTACTTATCAAAATGTATAGGTACATCCTTTAGGAACATTCCCTATAAATATAGATGTGACAAGAACGTTTTTATAGAGGGGGTAATTGTTTTAATGTCAAGTGTACTTCAATTTTTTTCATTGTAAAGTTATAGTAAGATATCTGTCAGTGGTCCTCTAAATTATAAACAATTACTTATCAAAATGTATAGGTATACATCCTTTAGGAACATTCCCTATAAATATAGATGTGTCAAGAACGTTTTTATAGAGGGGGTAATTGTTTTAATGTCAAGTGTACTTCAATTTTTTTCATTGTAAAGTTATAGTAAGATATCTGTCAGTGGTCCTCTAAATTATAAACAATTACTTATCAAAATGTATAGGTATACATCCTTTAGGAACATTCCCTATAAATATAGATGTGACAAGAACGTTTTTATAGAGGGGGTAATTGTTTTAATGTCAAGTGTACTTCAATTTTTTTCATTGTTAAGTTATAGTAAGATATCTGTCAGTGGTCCCCTAAATTATAAACAATTACTTATCAAAATGTATAGGTACATCCTTTAGGAACATTCCCTATAAATATAGATGTGACAAGAACGTTTTTATAGAGGGGGTAATTGTTTTAATGTCAAGTGTACTTCAATTTTTTTCATTGTAAAGTTATAGTAAGATATCTGTCAGTGGTCCTCTAAATTATAAACAATTACTTATCAAAATGTATAGGTATACATCCTTTAGGAACATTCCCTATAAATATAGATGTGTCAAGAACGTTTTTATAGAGGGGGTAATTGTTTTAATGTCAAGTGTACTTCAATTTTTTTCATTGTAAAGTTATAGTAAGATATCTGTCAGTGGTCCTCTAAATTATAAACAATTACTTATCAAAATGTATAGGTATACATCCTTTAGGAACATTCCCTATAAATATAGATGTGACAAGAACGTTTTTATAGAGGGGGTAATTGTTTTAATGTCAAGTGTACTTCAATTTTTTTCATTGTTAAGTTATAGTAAGATATCTGTCAGTGGTCCCCTAAATTATAAACAATTACTTATCAAAATGTATAGGTACATCCTTTAGGAACATTCCCTATAAATATAGATGTGACAAGAACGTTTTTATAGAGGGGGTAATTGTTTTAATGTCAAGTGTACTTCAATTTTTTTCATTGTAAAGTTATAGTAAGATATCTGTCAGTGGTCCTCTAAATTATAAACAATTACTTATCAAAATGTATAGGTATACATCCTTTAGGAACATTCCCTATAAATATAGATGTGTCAAGAACGTTTTTATAGAGGGGGTAATTGTTTTAATGTCAAGTGTACTTCAATTTTTTTCATTGTAAAGTTATAGTAAGATATCTGTCAGTGGTCCTCTAAATTATAAACAATTACTTATCAAAATGTATAGGTATACATCCTTTAGGAACATTCCCTATAAATATAGATGTGACAAGAACGTTTTTATAGAGGGGGTAATTGTTTTAATGTCAAGTGTACTTCAATTTTTTTCATTGTTAAGTTATAGTAAGATATCTGTCAGTGGTCCCCTAAATTATAAACAATTACTTATCAAAATGTATAGGTACATCCTTTAGGAACATTCCCTATAAATATAGATGTGACAAGAACGTTTTTATAGAGGGGGTAATTGTTTTAATGTCAAGTGTACTTCAATTTTTTTCATTGTAAAGTTATAGTAAGATATCTGTCAGTGGTCCTCTAAATTATAAACAATTACTTATCAAAATGTATAGGTATACATCCTTTAGGAACATTCCCTATAAATATAGATGTGACAAGAACGTTTTTATAGAGGGGGTAATTGTTTTAATGTCAAGTGTACTTCAATTTTTTTCATTGTTAAGTTATAGTAAGATATCTGTCAGTGGTCCCCTAAATTATAAACAATTACTTATCAAAATGTATAGGTACATCCTTTAGGAACATTCCCTATAAATATAGATGTGACAAGAACGTTTTTATAGAGGGGGTAATTGTTTTAATGTCAAGTGTACTTCAATTTTTTTCATTGTAAAGTTATAGTAAGATATCTGTCAGTGGTCCTCTAAATTATAAACAATTACTTATCAAAATGTATAGGTATACATCCTTTAGGAACATTCCCTATAAATATAGATGTGACAAGAACGTTTTTATAGAGGGGGTAATTGTTTTAATGTCAAGTGTACTTCAATTTTTTTCATTGTTAAGTTATAGTAAGATATCTGTCAGTGGTCCCCTAAATTATAAACAATTACTTATCAAAATGTATAGGTATACATCCTTTAGGAACATTCCCTATAAATATAGATGTGTCAAGAACGTTTTTATAGAGGGGGTAATTGTTTTAATGTCAAGAGTACCTACTTCAATTTTTTTCATTCTAAAGTTATAGTAAGATACCTGTCAGTGGTCCCCTAAATTATAAACAATTACTTATCAAAATGTATAGGTACATCCTTTAGGAACATTCCCTATAAATATAGATGTGACAAGAACGTTTTTATAGAGGGGGTAATTGTTTTAATGTCAAGTGTTCTTCAATTTTTTTCATTGTAAAGTTATAGTAAGATATCTGTCAGTGGTCCTCTAAATTATAAACAATTACTTATCAAAATGTATAGGTATACATCCTTTAGGAACATTCCCTATAAATATAGATGTGTCAAGAACGTTTTTATAGAGGGGGTAATTGTTTTAATGTCAAGTGTACTTCAATTTTTTTCATTGTTAAGTTATAGTAAGATATCTGTCAGTGGTCCCCTAAATTATAAACAATTACTTATCAAAATGTATAGGTACATCCTTTAGGAACATTCCCTATAAATATAGATGTGACAAGAACGTTTTTATAGAGGGGGTAATTGTTTTAATGTCAAGTGTACTTCAATTTTTTTCATTGTAAAGTTATAGTAAGATATCTGTCAGTGGTCCTCTAAATTATAAACAATTACTTATCAAAATGTATAGGTATACATCCTTTAGGAACATTCCCTATAAATATAGATGTGTCAAGAACGTTTTTATAGAGGGGGTAATTGTTTTAATGTCAAGTGTACTTCAATTTTTTTCATTGTAAAGTTATAGTAAGATATCTGTCAGTGGTCCTCTAAATTATAAACAATTACTTATCAAAATGTATAGGTATACATCCTTTAGGAACATTCCCTATAAATATAGATGTGACAAGAACGTTTTTATAGAGGGGGTAATTGTTTTAATGTCAAGTGTACTTCAATTTTTTTCATTGTTAAGTTATAGTAAGATATCTGTCAGTGGTCCCCTAAATTATAAACAATTACTTATCAAAATGTATAGGTACATCCTTTAGGAACATTCCCTATAAATATAGATGTGACAAGAACGTTTTTATAGAGGGGGTAATTGTTTTAATGTCAAGTGTACTTCAATTTTTTTCATTGTAAAGTTATAGTAAGATATCTGTCAGTGGTCCTCTAAATTATAAACAATTACTTATCAAAATGTATAGGTATACATCCTTTAGGAACATTCCCTATAAATATAGATGTGTCAAGAACGTTTTTATAGAGGGGGTAATTGTTTTAATGTCAAGTGTACTTCAATTTTTTTCATTGTAAAGTTATAGTAAGATATCTGTCAGTGGTCCTCTAAATTATAAACAATTACTTATCAAAATGTATAGGTATACATCCTTTAGGAACATTCCCTATAAATATAGATGTGACAAGAACGTTTTTATAGAGGGGGTAATTGTTTTAATGTCAAGTGTACTTCAATTTTTTTCATTGTTAAGTTATAGTAAGATATCTGTCAGTGGTCCCCTAAATTATAAACAATTACTTATCAAAATGTATAGGTACATCCTTTAGGAACATTCCCTATAAATATAGATGTGACAAGAACGTTTTTATAGAGGGGGTAATTGTTTTAATGTCAAGTGTACTTCAATTTTTTTCATTGTAAAGTTATAGTAAGATATCTGTCAGTGGTCCTCTAAATTATAAACAATTACTTATCAAAATGTATAGGTATACATCCTTTAGGAACATTCCCTATAAATATAGATGTGACAAGAACGTTTTTATAGAGGGGGTAATTGTTTTAATGTCAAGTGTACTTCAATTTTTTTCATTGTTAAGTTATAGTAAGATATCTGTCAGTGGTCCCCTAAATTATAAACAATTACTTATCAAAATGTATAGGTACATCCTTTAGGAACATTCCCTATAAATATAGATGTGACAAGAACGTTTTTATAGAGGGGGTAATTGTTTTAATGTCAAGTGTACTTCAATTTTTTTCATTGTAAAGTTATAGTAAGATATCTGTCAGTGGTCCTCTAAATTATAAACAATTACTTATCAAAATGTATAGGTATACATCCTTTAGGAACATTCCCTATAAATATAGATGTGACAAGAACGTTTTTATAGAGGGGGTAATTGTTTTAATGTCAAGTGTACTTCAATTTTTTTCATTGTTAAGTTATAGTAAGATATCTGTCAGTGGTCCCCTAAATTATAAACAATTACTTATCAAAATGTATAGGTATACATCCTTTAGGAACATTCCCTATAAATATAGATGTGTCAAGAACGTTTTTATAGAGGGGGTAATTGTTTTAATGTCAAGAGTACCTACTTCAATTTTTTTCATTCTAAAGTTATAGTAAGATACCTGTCAGTGGTCCCCTAAATTATAAACAATTACTTATCAAAATGTATAGGTACATCCTTTAGGAACATTCCCTATAAATATAGATGTGACAAGAACGTTTTTATAGAGGGGGTAATTGTTTTAATGTCAAGTGTACTTCAATTTTTTTCATTGTAAAGTTATAGTAAGATATCTGTCAGTGGTCCTCTAAATTATAAACAATTACTTATCAAAATGTATAGGTACATCCTTTAGGAACATTCCCTATAAATATAGATGTGACAAGAACGTTTTTATAGAGGGGGTAATTGTTTTAATGTCAAGTGTACTTCAATTTTTTTCATTGTAAAGTTATAGTAAGATATCTGTCAGTGGTCCTCTGAATTATAAACAATTACTTATCAAAATGTATAGGTACATCCTTTAGGAACATTCCCTATAAATATAGATGTGACAAGAACGTTTTTATAGAGGGGGTAAGATAGCTAACACTGATTCCCTAAATTATGAACAATTTCTTTTCAAAATGTATAGATAAATTCTTCAGGAACATTCTCTATAAATATATAGAGTAGTATTTTTTCCTAATTCTAATCAGTAGGCAGCTTATATGTAACAGTAACACAACTATTAGATACATTTAGACCGGTTTCCGGATACTATAGGCAGAACTATTTTCGTGGCTAAAAAATTCGTGGCTATCTTCACACCGGTACAGGGTGCAACTTTCTAATTTCAAATTGGGACCTATTTTTTTATTTGCTTATTCGATTCAGTATTTTTTTCTGAATTCAACGAGATATTAGTTTTATACCCTTGTACAACAAAAACATAAGAAAAACGCTATTGAAAATTATGATAATTTAATTAAAATCAGATTGTTAGTTAGTGTTATGGCAGAAAAAAATTGAATATTTTGTTTCATATTAATTGTTAGTGAAAAAGATACTAGTATACTACACTGATCAGACCAAATAATGTCGAAACACGTGTCCGTATAGTAACCGCCACCTTACACCCTACTGAGTGCTTAGTACCCTGAACTCATACACACAGTAGCGGTCCTGATCTCCTGATTAAAATCAAATAATCTTTTTCATTACCAAATAACAATTAATATGAAACAAATATTCAATTGTTTTCTTCCATAGCACTCTTGTAACAATCAGATTTTAATTAAAATATCATAATTTTCAATAGCGTTTTTCTCATGTTTTTGTTATGTTAGGGTATGAAACTAATATCTCGTTGAATTCAGAAAAAAATACTGAATCGAATAAGCGAATAACAAAAATAGGTCCCCATTTGAAATAAGAAAGTTGCACCCCGTAGTTTGAGAACCACTGGTCTAAAAAAAATTTGTTTCGTTCATTAAAGTAGTCATGTGAAATAGAAATTGTTTGCTAATTTAACCAACTTCGTAGCTCTTATACTTCTCGAGATAGCAATGGTGCGCCACTTAAAATGAACAGCCTGTATAACAGTTTCTTTTACCTAATATTAACAATTTCTGCGATAAAATGTTCTGAAAAGAAACCGAAAATCCATATTTTTATCCGTTTAGAAGTTAAAGTTCATAAAACAGAATAGTTACGAAAATTTAAAAAAAATTCAACTTTCTCCAGGAAAAAAATGTGATATTTTGTCTTAATGAACGCCCTAAAAAGTTGTTAAAATAATATATCTTATAGCAAAATGTTCGTAAAATTTGATAAGAGAAACCGGAAGTCAATATTTTTATCCGTTCAGAAGTTACAGTTCATTTAACAAAATCAATACGAAGAATTAAAAAATTTCTCAACTTTCACTCAAGAAAAAATGTAATATTTTGACTTAAAAAAACTCTAAAAGGATATTAACATAATGTATCTTTTAGAGAAATATTCGTAGAATTTAATAAAAGAAACCGGAAGTCGATATTTTTATTCAATTAGAAGTTACAGTTCATTAAACACAATAAATATAAAAAAAATTAAAATTTCTCAACTTTCTCTTGGGGGAAAATGAAATATTTTGGCATAACGAACGGCCTTAATAGTATATTATGTATCAAGTTTTATAAACGTCATTTTAGTCACGAGTTTTTTAGGAACGAGCGCAGCGAGTGTATAAAAAACGAGTATCTAGAGAGTTTATAAACGAGTCACATACTATACTTTTTCTACGACCACAAATGAAACTAATATCTCGTTGAATTCAGAAAAAAATACTGAATCGAATAAGCGAATAAAAAAATAGGTTCCCATTTGAAATAAGAAAGTTGCACCCTGTAGTTTGAGAACCACTGGTCTAAATTTTTTTTTGTTTCGTTCATTAAGGAGGTACACTCGACACTTGAAATAATGATAGAGTTTAATAAAACTTTGCAAAATTAATCAAAACATTGTAAAAATGTTACCTGAATTTTTTCATAATTTTTCACCACGTAGATTATCCAAAAATAAATATTAAAAAACTTCATTTTACATGGCCTCTTATGGAACTACTTTTAAATCAACGTAAAAAGCATGACATTATTATCTCATATACCGAATAAAAGTAATACAAGCATCATTTACCACGTAATTTACAAGAATTCTTAATCGAAAGGCTGACGTTTATGCTTACTGGAGAATATTGGCGAGAACATAATATAGAAGCGGCAACGTTGATGCAAAATTAGAATTTAACCAGAAAAAAAAACATTATCTATCTATAATCACAAGTTTTTCACAAGAATGAAAGGTAATATGCACAAATGATACATAATTCATACCCAACGATTTAAATGAAATTTCAAGTGCAGAATTCTCTTCACCTTAAATTTTTACTATCTGTCAGATTGACATAAGACCGTGAAAAATGACATGTATACAGCATAGCGTTGCCGTAGTTTACACTGGTATTTAGCCGAATGAAATCTTATGATATAAACAATTTTTACATAACAAAAATAAATAATATTCTTAATTAAGATATTTAAATCTCATTTTATTAGTAAAAATTCAAATAGACTGCGTTTACATACAATAAAAAAAAATATTTTTATTTTTTATAAGTTGAAACCCTGACATGAAATACATTGCGAGTATAGGAGATGCCCCTAACCCCCCACCACTCGAGTGTACCTCCTTAAAGTAGTCATATAAAATATAAATTGTTTGCTAATTTAACCAACTTCGTAACTCTTATACTTCTCGAGATAGCAATGGTGCGCCACTTAAAATGAACACCCTGTATACGGGTGTATATTGAAAAGTGAAACATAGGCGTTTAACATGGTAAATCAGTTTTTCCGTTCGCATTGCTTCCCTAATTATTTTAGACAAAAATGTTTCAAATAAATGTTGTTGAGCATAAAATTCTACATCCCGATCAGTAAACAAAATTTATTTTGGTTGCTTTATAACTGCAGAAATCAAATTTGAAAATACACGGAATAGCGAATTAATAGTAACAGCCATGGAATTAAAAACAGGAGATGAACAAATGCGTAACGCTTTAAACGTCAATGTCAGAATAATAGATTGTCAAAATCATTTATACGTAGGTACCACGGTAAAAGAGAAGTAGGTTGGGACACTTCCCTATAGTTACCATTATAAACTGCGGTCAAAAATTTTCCTCCTTAAATTAGCTCAATAGATGTCACTAGTGCATTATAGACTAGGAATTTTTTTCGAAAATATACCTCCTAGAGGCAAATCATGTAACAATTGATTAACAGGTTGAATCTTATGCTTTGATACCCGCTGAATACGCCTAGGTATGTTATTTGCTCGAATTTTCACTCCTTGTGCCCCAAATTCAAGATGGCGGACGAAAATTGTGTCCAAAAATCAGTTTTTTACATTTATCTCAGAAACTATTCATATTAAGTGAAAAAGTGTTATATAAGAAAATGTAGATCATTCTCTATAAGATAGGTTCTTAACGATTTTCATGTATGTGGCACAGTTTTCGAGAAAATCAAGAAAATGTATTTCGAACATTTCAATCATTAAAAACCAAGTCCAAATTATGTCTCCCTTCATGAAAACTGCTGTCATTTATTAACTAATAATAATATCAACTTCCGGTTTTTTAAATTAAATTATATGAAATTTTTTTATAAGATAAATTATTTTAAAAACTTTTTAGTGCGTTTATTGAGTCAAAATGTAAAATTTTCTTCCGAGAAATTTTACCATTTTTTATATTATTTTGTATTTAATGAACTGTAACTTCAGACCAAATAAAAATATTGACTTCCGGTTTCTTTTATTAAATTCTAAGAACATTTCTCTATAAGATACATTATGTTAAAAACAGTTCAAAGCTTTCTTTAAGCCAAAATATTACATTTTTCCTCAAGAAAAAGTTGAGAAATTTTTAAATTTTTTGTATTTATTGTGTTTAATGAACTGTAACTTCTAATCGAATAACAATATCGACTTCCGGTTTCTTTTATTACATTTCTCTATAAGATACAGTATTTTAAAAATTTTAAGGCCGTTCGTTATGCCAAAATATTTCATTTTCCCCCAAGAGAAAGTTGAGAAATTTTAAATTTTTTTATATTTATTGTGTTTAATGAACTGTAACTTCTAATCGAATAAAAATATCGACTTCCGGTTTCTTTTATTACATTCTACGAACATTTCTCTATAAGATACAGTATTTTCAAAAGTTTTTTCTACTCCTGTTATTAAAACATCATATAACGAACTGGTTTCCATGGCGCTAAATAACATTTTAAACACACCTCGGCAAGCCGTGGCTTTGACCGTTTTTAGTCACGGGCTGAACATAGCAACTGCATGACATATTAAGCACGGGGTGAAGTTGGCTCCTATATCTGACATTTAATTTTTGTGAAAAACTGAGGGTAATTTATGATTTCTTTCAATAATTGTCAAATTTTAACCAGGTAATAGTGAAATAATCTTGCCTAAGTAGAATTTTGTAGCTATGTATAATATCATTACGATTTAACCTAAAAATATTATAAATGAAATATTATATATTTATGAATTTTTGCTGTGTAATTTGTGGTCGTAGAAAAAGTATAGTATGTGACTCGTTTATAAACTCTCTAGATACTCGTTTTTTATACACTCGCTGCGCTCGTTCCTAAAAAACTCGTGACTAAAATGACGTTTATAAAACTTGATACATAATATACTATTAAGGCCGTTCGTTATGCCAAAATATTTCATTTTCCCCCAAGAGAAAGTTGAGAAATTTTAATTTTTTTTATATTTATTGTGTTTAATGAACTGTAACTTCTAATTGAATAAAAATATCGACTTCCGGTTTCTTTTATTAAATTCTACGAATATTTCTCTAAAAGATACATTATGTTAATATCCTTTTAGAGTTTTTTTAAGTCAAAATATTACATTTTTTCTTGAGTGAAAGTTGAGAAATTTTTTAATTCTTCGTATTGATTTTGTTAAATGAACTGTAACTTCTGAACGGATAAAAATATTGACTTCCGGTTTCTCTTATCAAATTTTACGAACATTTTGCTATAAGATATATTATTTTAACAACTTTTTAGGGCGTTCATTAAGACAAAATATCACATTTTTTTCCTGGAGAAAGTTGAATTTTTTTTAAATTTTCGTAACTATTCTGTTTTATGAACTTTAACTTCTAAACGGATAAAAATATGGATTTTCGGTTTCTTTTCAGAACATTTTATCGCAGAAATTGTTAATATTAGGTAAAAGAAACTGTTATACAGGCTGTTCATTTTAAGTGGCGCACCATTGCTATCTCGAGAAGTATAAGAGCTACGAAGTTGGTTAAATTAGCAAACAATTTCTATTTCACATGACTACTTTAATGAACGAAACAAATTTTTTTAGACCAGTGGTTCTCAAACTACGGGGTGCAACTTTCTTATTTCAAATGGGGACCTATTTTTGTTATTCGCTTATTCGATTCAGTATTTTTTTCTGAATTCAACGAGATATTAGTTTCATACCCTAGCATAACAAAAACATGAGAAAAACGCTATTGAAAATTATGATAATTTAATTAAAATCTGATTGTTACAAGAGTGCTATGGAAGAAAACAATTGAATTTTTGTTTCATATTAATTGTTATTTGATAATGAAAAATATTCTTTGATTTTAATCAGGAGATCAGGACCGCTATTGAGTGTATGAGTTCAGGGTACTAAGTACTCAGTAGGGTGTAAGGTGGCGGTAACTACGGACACGTGTTTAGACCTTATTTGGTCTGATCAGTGTAGTATACTAGAATCTTTTTCACTAACAATTAATATGAAACAAAATATTCAATTGTTTTCTTCAATCAGATTTTAATTAAATTATCATAATTTTCAATAACGTTTTTCTTATATTTTTGTTATGCAAGGGTATTAAACTAATATCTCTTTGAATTCAGAAAAAAATACTGAATCGAATAAGAAAATAAAAAAATAGGTCCCTATTTGAAATAAGAAAGTTGCACCCCGTAGTTTGAGAACCACTGGTCTAAATTTTGTTTTGTTTCGTTAATTAAAGTAGTCATATAAAATAGAAATTGTTTGCTAATTTAACCAACTTCGTAACTCTTATTGTTCTCGAGTTAGCAATGGTGCGCCACTTAAAATGAACATCCTGTATAAGAAAATGTATATCACAACATTCTCTATAAGAAAACTTATTTTTAGGAACTTTGTTCTTAAAATTTTGGAGGCACTAGATTTATAGACTATGGAAAAAAATCTCAAAAGACGTCTAGAAAGAAATGTCTATTTATGTTTTCGGGGTTGCAAAAGTTAGTGAACATTATTAAGAACGAATATTTTCGTAGATATTCGGATGGCTAACTTTGTAGGGGCAAATAAGAGCAATTTTATAGAAATTTACCAAAGTTGTCTTTGGAGAATATGCTTAAATATTGGCTAAACCAGATCATCTAAACTTTGAAATCAATGTTCCTTATAAAAAAATTTGGTAATGTAACTTTTAAATATGAGAAAAAATCTACTTTATGTATTTTGAAAATACATACCTATAGAAGGTTATTCTAGAGTTGTTGAAATTTTTTTTGAAAAGAAACCGGATGTCGATATTTTTATCCGTTTAGAACTTACAGTTCATAAAACACAATAATTATGAAAAATTAAAAAAATTATCACCTTTCTCCCGCAAAAAATGATAATTTTGGCTTAATGAATACCCTAAAAAGTTTTTGAAATAATGTATCTTATAGAAAAATGTATGTAGAATTTCATAAAATAAACGGGAAGTTGATATTTTTATCCGTTGAGAAGTTACAGTTCATTAAACACAATAAATACGAAGAATTTTAAAAAAATTCAACTGTCTCTCGGGAAAGATTGTAATATTTTGGCATAACGAACACTCTTAAAACTTTTTACAATGTTTTATCTTATAGAGAAATGTTCGTAGAATTTAATAAAAGTAACCAGAAATTGATATTTTTATTCGTTTAGAAATTATAGTTCATTAAACACAATAAATAAATAAAATTAAAAAATTTCTCAATTTTGTCTCGGTGAAAAGTTTAATATTTTATATATTTTTAAGAATTTTAAAAAATCTGACGTGGCCATCACACAACCTTCCGCCATATCTAGACTTTAAACAGAAATGTATACGTGCAATCCGGTGCCCATTTAAAATATACAAATAAAAATCTCAAATATTCAAACACAGAAATTTGCATCACCTGAATAAAAAGATTCATTCACATGAAAACTCTGCTGTGTTGAAGCCATCCTCCGTTCAATTACTACATTTAATATCTTACTTATGACTTATATAGCGCTAGTATGCCAACTTGTCACCCGTCTCACCTGTCAATATTTTTTACGCAGAAACAAAAATCAACCGATCATGGATTACAAGATATTAACGTTTTATTTGATAAATTTATTTTTTAAATTTTACTGCAGTTCTTTAATGCTACCAGATAAAGACAACTTTTTTATAACGTAAGTTGCAAATAACTTTTCCTCTTATTCTTATTACAAATAAATACTATATTTTTCCAAATTTATATACAATTTTGACAATTAACTTTTTCAATCTTCAAAAAATATCACTTTCGATGAAGATATTTGTACCAAAATCTAGGGAGCTCTTCCAATTTATATACAAATGTTAAATACCAAATATCAAAATTTTCGGGTAATTCGTATTTGAGTTATGCGACTAACAACCCTTGACCACACACACACACACACACATACACACACACATACACACAGACATCATCGTGAAACTATCAAAAATGAGTTGTAAGGACCCTAATTCGTGCTCATCCACTAAAATTTCACCACCCGATTTTTTGCATGATTCCAATACCTTCCTTTACAGGTAAGCGGAAGGTAAAAATTCAACTGTCTCTCGGGAAAGATTGTAATATTTTGGCATAACGAACACTCTTAAAACTTTTTACAATGTTTTATCTTATAGAGAAATGTTCGTAGAATTTAATAAAAGTAACCGGAAGTCGATATTGTTATTTGATTAGAAGTTACAGTTCATTAAACACAATAAATACAAAAATATTAAAAATTTCTCAACTTTTTCTTGGGGAAAAATGTAATATTTAGGCTTAAAGAAAGCTTTAAACTGTTTTTAACATAATGTATCTTATAGAGAAATGTTCGTAGAATTTAATAAAAGAAACCGGAAGTCAATATTTTTATTCGGTCTGAAGTTACAGTTCATTAAATACAAAATAATATAAAAAATGGTAAAATTTCTCGGAACAAAATTTTACATTTTGGCTCAATGAACGCACTAAAAAGTTTTGAAAATAATATATCTTATAAAAAAAATTCATATAATTTAATTTAAAAAACCGGTAGTTGATATTATTATTAGTTCATAAATGACAACCGTTTTCATGAAGGGAGACATAATTTGGACTTGGTTTTTAATGATTGAAATGGTCGAAATATATTTTCTCGATTTTCTCGAAAACTGTGTCACTTACATGAAAATCGTTTAGAACCTATCTTATAGATAATTTTATAATCTATATTTTCTTATATAACACTTTTTCACCTAATATGAATAGTTTCTGAGATAAATGTAAAAAATCGGACACAATTTTCGTCCGCCATCTTGAATTTGGGGCACAAGGAGACCGGTGTGAAGTTAGCAACGATCGTTTGGCAACGGAAACGAATCGACACCCTATTTCAAAGAGCCGGCAAATTTCATCATACTTTGTTAAATAAAAAAAAAAATTAATACATCTCAGCAACTATCTTACTCACTGTGTGGTTTTCTTCTACTACGTGTGATCTACAAGAATATATTTCAACCCCTAAATTCGCGGCGGTAATAATTATTTAAAAAAATTACCTTTAAAAACTCATTGAGCCACATTCATTTTTACAGAATATGATAATTGTATTAAATGTGATTTATAAATGTATATTTCATCCCCAAATTAAGGGGCGTTTATCATGAAAAATATATTTCATCCCTTAAAAAAAATTAACCACTTTCTCACTCACTGCATTTTAAATACTTGCAGTAAAATTGATCTACACATGTATATTTCGTCCCCTAAATTAGGGGCGTTAACACTTATAAAAATACTGTGTCCCTTAAAAACCATTGAGCCACTTTCATTTTTACAGAATATGATCCTTGTATTAAAGGTAATTTATAAATGTATATTTCATCCCCAAATTTAGGGGTGTTTTTCTTTAAAAAAATATTTCATTCCTTGAAAAACATTGAGCCACTTTCTTACTCATTGGATATTAATACTTCTACTTAAGATAGAAAATCCGTCGGTCATAAGCGTGCGTGATTTCGGTGTGAGGTGAGGCCGAAGCAGTCAAATAATCAGAAATAAATCATTAAAAATCGTCGATTTGGATGTAAATTACAAATCATAGGTATCCAATTAAATAAAAAATATAATTGAAATTTAAATTTACACTGAAATGCAGTAGTAGTACGTCAAAAACATAATTTTTCTTGAGACTGGAACCTTTTGCATGCGATTTTTCAACCATTATTGCGGTGACTCATATTTTTTATTTCTCTAATAAATACCTCAAATATCAAAGAATAACATATTCGTTTTCCAAATATGTGTTGGGTTGTTATGATATAAAATTTTCTAATCGTTTAGTAAATCTACTGGTAACCTCCATATACGCAATGTATTTTAGCGCGTTTTTGTGTCAACTTTAAATTCAATTATCTTCGTTATTTCAACGGTTACCTATAAATTTTAATTTTTATTCAAATTCTACGACTTGTAATGAATGCTGTATATTAATTCAAGTCATATTTTGGGTTGTCACTACCCATGGATTTACTACCTTAAAGTGATCTACATATGTATATTTCATCCCCTAAATTTGGGGCTCTAATGGCTGTATCCCACGGTGTGATATATCCGCAATTTGTTGCCCGTAACCGCAACGGTTGCCTACAATGGAGACAGAACCTAATGTGCTAGGCAACTTTTTAACGGCAATTAATTTAGCTTTGTGCAGCTAAACTTTTTCTGTAGCGGCAATATTTTATGAGCAACTCGCGTATGCGCATGAGCAGTTCGAAGATTAGATACTGCGCAAGCGTTGCTTATGTCAAAACAGTGCAGTGAATATTTTAACTTTTAGTTTAGGTAGGTTATGTTATGTTATGTTTACATTGTGACATATTTGTAATTTATTTCCTGATATTTTTCAAATACAAATTTTAATAAACGTCAAAAAATGTCGAATGTCATTTAAAACAGAAAATTTCCTATTACACAGCAGAAACACGAAATTCCCTAAGTTTTAAAGAAACTTTTGTTCGTGGGATAGACAATAAAAACAGTTGCCATTATTAGCAATTTTAAAATTGCCTGTATTTCTATCGTGGGATACAGCCATAACACTTATAAAATTCTGTGTCTCTTAAAAACCATTGAGCCACTTTCATTTTTACAGAATATGATCCTTGTATTAAAAGTAATTTATAAATGTATCCCCAAATTTAGGGGTGTTTTTCTCGAAAAAAATATTTCATCCCTTGAAAAACATTGAGCCACTTTCTTACTCATAGGATGTTAATACTTGTACTTAAAGTAATCTACACATGTATATTTCATCCCCTAAATTTGGGGCTTTAACACTTATAAAAATACTGTGTCCCTTAAAAACCATTGAGCCACTTTCATTTTTACAGAATATGATCCTTGTATTAAAGGTAATTTATAAATGTATATTTCATCCCCAAATTTAGGGGTGTTTTTCTTTAAAAAAATATTTCATCCCTTGAAAACATTGAGCCACTTGCTTACTCATTGGATATTAATACTTCTACTTAAAGTGATCTACACATGTATATTTCATCTCCTAAATTTGGGGCTTTAACACTTATAAAAATACTGTACTCTTTAAAAACCATTGAGCCACTTTTATTTTTACAGAATATGATCCTTGTATTAAATGTGATTTATAAATGTATATTTCATCCCCAAATTTTGGGGTGTTTTTCTCGAAAAAAATATTTCATCCCTTGAAAAACATTGAGTCACTTTCTTACTCATTGGATGTTAATACTTGTACTTAAAGTGATCTACACATGTATATTTCATCCCCTAAATTTGGGGCTTTAACACTTATAAAAATACTAAAATTTTAAAAAATAAAGGATCCAAAATCAGTGACGGGTAGCAACTACTACTAGGGACAATATTTTGTATAAAAGACGAACAAATTAAAACAAAAAAATCGCCGTTTGTTTTAAGGAGATGAAATACATTGGGCGCTCGGTTATGTGAATACTTCTATATAATTAACCATTCACTATAGCGAATAGGTAGTCAAAATTTTACACATGAGGTTTTAAGGAGTAAAATATTTTTTCTCATGTCAAATCCCCTGATAAAGGGGCATTAACTATAGTACAAGTTAGTAAGAAAGTGTCGTAATGTTTTTTTTTTAATATAATATTTTTTCAGTAAGAAAGCTCCTAATTTTAAGCATTAAATAAACATTAATAAATCATTTAAAACAGAGATCATAATTTGAAAAAATGAAAGGGGCTCAATGCTTTTAAAGAGGCACAATATTTATAATTCACCTGTAACACAAGTATTATATTCTATAAAAATAAAAGTGGCTCAATGGTTTTTAAGGTGCACAGTATTTTTACTTCCTTGTACGAAGTAAGGAAGTATTGTAATCCCGAAAAATTTCGGTTCTCAGATTTTGACGGAAATATCCGATTTGACCTTTTCTGAATCGATTATGACTAGTTTCGTCATGACGTCTGTACGTACGGACGTATGTGTGTCGCATAACTCAAATACGGTTAGACGTAAAAAGTTGAAATTTTGTATTTAGGACTGTTATAGCATCTAGTTGTGCACCTCCTGTTTTTGGTTTCAATCTACAAACCGGAAGTAGTACTTTTTTCAAATATTTCGATAAATATTTAATTTAAGACAAATTTTTTAATTTTAAATGAAAGATTATGTGATTATTACCTACAATCGGTATTTTATAAATATTTTTGTATCTGGTATCATTTAGGAATAATTAAAGTATATATTTTTAATTTAGTATTTCTTTATCTTGTAGTCCATGATCGATTAACATTTGTTAATTACTACGTAAAATTTAAATCCTCCTTGATTTAAATGATTATGACATGACAGTGACAATAGTAAAATATGCTTTATATCTTCTTCTGCAGTTTAAATAAAATGACTAAAATATATTTGTGAGTATACTAGTATAATAAGTTAAAATAATTTTTTATATTATTCTACATTTTAGTTATTAAGAAAAGTATGAACACACAAGGCGTACAAGGAAGTCATGTGGTGTCCACGTCAGATTTTTATAAGTGTTAAAGCCCCAAATTTAGGGGATGAAATATACATGTGTAGATCACTTTAAGTACAAGTATCAACATCCAATGAGTAAGAAAGTGGCTCAATGTTTTTCAAGGGATGAAATATTTTTTTAAAGAAAAACACCCCTAAATTTGGGGATGAAATACACATTTATAAATTACCTTTAATACAAGGATCATATTCTGTAAAAATGAAAGTGGCTCAATGGTTTTTAAGGGACACAGTATTTTTATAGGTGTTAAATCCCCAAATTTAGGGGATGAAATATACATGTGTAGATCACTGTAAGTAGAAGTATTAATATCCAATGAGTAAGAAAGTGGCTCAATGTTTTTCAAGGGATGAAATATTTTTTTCAAGAAAAACACCCCTAAGTTTGGGGATGAAATATACATTTATAAATTACCTTTAATACAAAGATCATATTCTGTAAAAATGAAAGTGGCTCAATGGTTTTTAAGGGACACAGTATTTTTATAAGTGTTAAAGCCCCAAATTTAGGGAATGAAATATACATGTGTAGATTACTTTAAGTACAAGTATTAACATCCTATGAGTAAGAAAGTGGCTCAATGTTTTTCAAGGGATGAAATATTTTTTTAAAGAAAAACACCCCTAAATTTGGGGATGAAATATACATTTATAAATTACCTTTAATACAAGGATCATATTCTGTAAAAATGAAAGTGGCTCAATGGTTTTTAAGGGACACAGTATTTTTATAAGTGTTAAATCCCCAAATTTAGGGGATGAAATATACATGTGTAGATCACTGTAAGTAGAAGTATTAATATCCAATGAGTAAGAAAGTGGCTCAATGTTTTTCAAGGGATGAAATATTTTTTTTAAGAAAAACACCCCTAAGTTTGGGGATGAAATATACATTTATAAATTACCTTTAATACAAGGATCATATTCTGTAAAAATGAAAGTGGCTCAATGGTTTTTAAGGGACACAGTATTTTTATAAGTGTTAAATTCCCAAATTTAGGGGATGATATATACATCTGTAGATCACTTTAAGTAGAAGTATTAATATTCAATGAGTAAGAAAGTGGCTTAATGTTTTTCAAGGGATGAAATATTTTTTTAAAGAAAAACACCCCTAAATTTGGGGATGAAATATACATTTATAAATTACCTTTAATACAAGGATCATATTCTGTAAAAATGAAAGTGGCTCAATGGTTTTTAAGGGACACAATATTTTTATAAGTGTTAAAGCCCCAAATTTAGGGGATGAAATATACATGTGTAGATTACTTTAAGTACAAGTATCAACATCCAATGAGTAAGAAAGTGGCTCAATGTTTTTCAAGGGATGAAATATTTTTTTCCAGAAAAACACCCCTAAATTTGGGGATGAAATATACATTTATAAATTACTTTTAATACAAGGATCATATTCTGTAAAAATGAAAGTGGCTCAATGGTTTTTAAGAGACACAGAATTTTTATAGTGTTAAAGCCCCAAATTTAGGGGATGAAATATACATGTGTAGATCAATTTTACTGCAAGTATTTAAAATGCAGTGAGTGAGAAAGTGGTTAATTTTTTTTAAGGGATGAAATATATTTTTCATGATAAACGCCCCTTAATTTGGGGATGAAATATACATTTATAAATCACATTTAATACAAGGATCATATTCTGTAAAAATGTATGTGGCTCAATGAGTTTTTAAAGGTAATTTTTTTAAATAATTATTACCGCCGCGAATTTAGGGGTTGAAATATATTCTTATAGATCACACGTAGTAGAAGAAAACAACACAGTGGGTAAGAAAGTTGCTGAGATGTATTAATTTTACGTGTATTTAACAGAGTATGATGTAATTTGCCGGCTCTTTGAAATAGGGTGTCGAATCGTTTCCGTTGCCAAACGATCGTTGCTAACTTCACACCGGTCACAAGGAGTGAAAATTCGAGCAAATAACATACCTAGGCGTGTTCAACGGGTATCAAAGCATAAGATTCAACCTGTTAATCATGATTTGCCTCTAGGAGTGATTTCTAGACGTCTTTTGAAATTATTTTCCTAGTCTATTACCCCTCTCGACTTATCAGCGTTTATCAAAGATATCTATGCACAAATTTGATTTTTATAAAAATTGAATGACAAATTTTCATATTTTGACATTTATTGGCATAATTTGAAGAAATATTTAATAAAATGAATAAATGTTTTGTGCCCCAATGTACCTCTGGATACAATCCTGGTAACGAAAAATTCCCACTATTTTGTGTACCAAAATGCAGTGAAAGGTTGGAACAGTGGAGGCAGTGCCGGATTTACGTATAAGCTAGACAAGCTGCAGCTTAGGGCCTTATATTATAAGAGGCCTCCGGGCCTCATTTTATTAGGAGGTCGGAGAAAATAAATTAATAATTATTGAAATTATACATTTCGTTAATATTCACATATTGATACAAATGTTATAATAAAATTTTGATACATTTATTTGCAACATCTTGTTAAATTTTAAATAATTTATTATTTTACCAGGAAATTTCTATAATGTAACTTAATACTTCTACGTAATAATTGCTTAGGTGAGAGATCATTCAGCAGATTAAAGAGAATTAAAAATTAGAATCGAAAAACATAATGCATCAAACTAATCTCTCTTCCTTCGGCATTTTATGTATCGATAGTGGCAAGCTTCGATGTTTATCATTTGAAGTTGAAGATGTTGTTTCTGATTTTGCACTAAATAAATCGCGAAAGAAAATGTTCTAAATATCTAAATCATGTTTAATTTTTATTTTTGTTTCATACTTAAACTTTTTTATTGTTGTATTTTACATCTTAACTACTTTATGGTTCATGTAACTTATTTTTTAGCAAAAACTAAATAATTTTATTTTGTGACAATAATTAATCAAAACATAAAAGTTTTTAAATTTTAATGTTGTCAAATATAAGTTAGGTACCTACTGAGTAAAAAATTTAAAAAATAACAAAGAAATATTATAACAAATTTTATAAATATTGACTTTTATTTTACTACGAACTCCTATAAAAAATATTTTATTTTTTACGTAAATAATGAGAAGCAATGAAAAGTATAAAAGGGGTCTCAAACATTTTATAGCTTAGGGCCTCAACAAGTCTAAATCCGGCCCTGAGTGGAGGCAAGCTGTATCACTGATAACAAATAAAATTTTAACACCTAAACACGTAATATGTGCACAACACTTCGCAGAAAATATTATATATTAAAACACTGGAAATCAGGAGATGTTAGTATATTTTACATCTATACATTTGAAAATATTAAATAATGTATTTTTTTCAAAATCGGCATGAAAATCGTCATTTCCAGACTAATTTGCGGCATGAAAGTAAGATTTTCATGACTAGGCATGAAAATTTTATTTTCATGCCTAGTCATTTTTACTTTCAACTTTGTTTACTTGTCATGACAACTTTTTCTAAAATTTGTCACAGCTCTGATGATTTGTCACAGCTCTGATGATTTATGCAAACCTAATTTTTTTTATAATTTTAAAAAATAGAATACATCACGCGTCATAAAAATGTCTTTGCTTGACTCGGAGGCTTTGAAGAAATGCTCGGACGCTGCGCATCCTCGCATTCTTCAAACGCCGCCTCGTCTGCAATGAAACATTTTCATGACTTGTAATGTAATATACTATTTTATTATGCAGATTTGTTTCGAGTATAAAATTCCTCGTTTGTCACGTAGTGCAATCCCTACTTTTTAATATCAGATGGTGATAATTTAGAGACAATCAAAATTTATCATTGAAAAGAAAATCTGTTATTTGCTATGAGAGAAATTCAAAATTGCCCAAAAGTTCTAACAGTAATCCACGGTTCAGTGATCTTATAATGTACAGATCAAAATCCTCCGATAGTGCCAGTCGCAATACTAATACCAATTTAGTCATGTTTAAGAAATTTGTCAAAAGTTTGACATTTTTATTGTCAGTTGTAATTAATGAGGTTATCAATAGATGTCTCTACTGCATCATCACTCTTCTCATAGCACACTAGAGAGTGACTGTTTTTTGCCACGCCGATAGCTCAAGTGTCCCAACCTAGCTGTCCAGTAACCGTGGTAGGTACTAATAATTTGACGTTTAAAACGTTACGCATTTGTTCATCTCCTGTTTTTAATTCCATGGCTGTTACTATTAATTCGCTATTCCGTGTATTTTCAAATTTGATTTCTGCAGTTATAAAGCAACCAAAATAAATTTTGTTTACTGATCCGGATGTAGAATTTTATGCTCAACAACTTTTATTTGAAACATTTTTGTCTAAAATAATTAGGGATGCAATGCGAACGGAAAAACTAATTTACCATGTTAAACGCCTGTTTCACTTTTCAATATACACCCGGTCCACAAAATTTCAAGGACCTACGATGATTTGGCGCAAAGTTATGAATTTTTGAAAAAAAAGTGCCTTTTTGAGATTTCTGAATTTCATTACCAATTATTTAAAAGTGACTTTAAATTTTTTATTTCTTTAAACACCTTTATTTTTTAGATGTTTTAAGAAATAAACGAATTTGGTGCGAAATTGGACAAAATTATGGGCAAAAAGCACAAAAATACCAATTTTTTTCAAAAATTCATAACTTCATGCCAAATTATCGCACGTACTTGAAATTTTGGGAAAATTGAAGGAAAAAGATTGAACTTTATTGTCCTGTTGGGCAATAAGGTCCACGATTTTTTTTACTCACGCTACAAGTTGCTACAGTTGAACATTTTTCAGTAAAAAACATGTTTTTTATCCGGGGGTGGCAGGGGGTGGATCGGGTTTGGCGGCAGATTAATTTACAGGGCCGAATAGAGAAACCTTCAACGTTCTAGGAAATCCAAAATTTATTGATTTTCATGCAAAATTCGCCAAGTTATGGCCAAAAACCTGAAAAAGGCGCTTTTTTTTCAAAAATTCATAACTTCGCGCCAAGTCGTAATTACTTGAAATTTTGCGGACCTTGCAGGAAAAGTCTGATCTTTATTACCCTGTTGGCCAATAATGTCCACGATTTTTTTGTCAGTCCGTATGAGTTGCCAAAGTTGGACTTTTTTGGACATCAGATACATTCGTTTTTCTTACAGGGGCGGTAGAGGGTGGAGTGGATTTTTTTAACATTGGCTATCATCACATTAAAGATAACACTTCAACGTTATATATATATATATATATATATATATATATATATATATATATATATATATATATATATATATATATATATATATATATATATATATATATATATATATATATATATTACTAGATTTAAATAAAATCATTAAAAATAGCTATCAACCATTGGCTAACAAAATGTTTCCTTTAAATGCCATGCAAATTATTTTGCGAATTAAAAAAAAAATCCTTTTTGTTCCATGATCAGTACGTCTGATAGTATATACCCTTTAATTTTAAATACAGAGACTCCCTGTATATATATATATATATATATATATATATATATATATATATATATATATATATATATACTTGTTTTTCATCCATAGATTACTGCACATTAATATTAAAATTTAAAAATTATTTAAATTTCAATTGAATTTTTCTCAATATTTTTATTATGTAAGGATATAAAACGAATACATGGTTGAATTCAGAAAAAAATACTCTATCGGATAGGCCTAAAAAATATGTATATTCCCATTTGAAAAAATATAACTTTGTGTTTGAACTTGAGAACCACTGGTTTAAAAAATTATTTTATTCTTTAATCAGATGTCCCCCTTGGTCTCCTACAACTTTGCTATTGGTACCTTTTTATAATTTGATGATGAAAAATCACTATTTACTATAAAAATCGTTATTTTGTTCCATAAAGCTACTACTTGGACATTGCTATCACATTTATTCTTGGTCTACACATAAAACTGAACAAAAAAATCATAGTCAGTATTTGCCACCCCAGGTGGTACCATAAAAGTAATTGACTCATGGACTATAAAGAATAAAATAATTTTTTAAATTTTAAATTCTTTCAAATGGAAATATACATATTTTTTAGGGCTATCCGATAGAGTATTTTTTTCTGAATTCAACCATGTATTCTCTTTATGTATATCCTTACATAATAAAAATATTGAGAAAAATGTAATTTAAATAATTTTTTATTTTTAATATTAATGTGCAGTAATCTATGGATGAATGGATGAAAACAAAAACAAAAGAATAAAATATAGCTGCTGTCAAGTAATAATAATTGTTGTACTAATTGATGTAAATTGTTATTCTTTGTGTGTTTAAGATTATTTTGTACCAGTATGGCTGATATTTATACAAATGAAAATTTTTTAATTTATTTGTAATTTATCTTGAGTGTAATAAAAATACCATACAGGCTTGCGATATTTATGCTACGAGATATCCAAACAAATCACATCCAGGTAGTTGAGTTGAGTTTCAAGTAATTTAGCCACTTTTATATTATTTTCTAAAACTACTAAAAGACGCAATTATTGGTATAGTTAACTAATCGAAACACCAAACAAATCACACGTTCACCACTCATGTCGTGGACCAGTTAAACGTGATCTACGAACTGTGACGATATGGAAAGGTGGCAATTCCCGGGCACGTGCTACTCGTATCAAAGCATCTTCAAGACTGCCCAAGGAGGAGACTGCCGATCACTGCCGATAACCGACTTCCACCTAGCACGTAATCCCAGACTTCAATCAGTTGATAGTTCGCATATTATGGAAGGTTTTGATGTTATTATGGTTGTTTCTAACGTATTAAGTCCGTAACTAATGAATAATTATAAGTATCTAACGTATTATAAGTAACTAACGTATTATGTTGTTGATAATTATAAATAAATGTTGCATATTAAAAGGTAATAACAGTTGATGATACGATTATAGCTATTAATATAACAAGAATATTATGCGATTTATAATACCGAGGATGTTGCTAAGCGGCGAGGTGAAACCGAGTCTCTTTATATTAATTATTATAGCGCCTCTACCGACTGATTTATGAAATAACAAAAAGCGTGCCAGGATGCCAACTGTTTCTTATTTTTGTAAATAAGTTGGCAATGATCAACCCCTTCAGTGTTGAAAATTTTAATTTTTAAATTCTAAAACACTACATCAACAGAAAAACACACTTTTAAGTTACCTGTCACTCGAGCTGTCGGGATCCCGCTAAAAAAAATTCAAATTTTCATAATTATTTTCACATAATAAACTAATGATCCTTTATATTAAACACGGGCAGAATTCGATACTTCGTTATTAAATATAACTTATATTAAATAACGGCCATGTGATTCTGTCTGCATTAATTACTATTTTACTTTCAAAATTCACTTTTTCTCATAAGGTAACATTAGTTCCATTTCGGTAGTACTCCCTGCTTTGTGATTGGTGATTTCTGAGCATGCGTATTGAATAATTAATATGGTCTATTGTATCCTCAATGACAGCGATGTTAAAACAAATCAAGAATTTATGGATGGTTTTGATGTTATTATGGTTGTATCTAACGTATTAAGTCCGTAGAGCTCGCGCACTGAGAGATGATGCCACCGACGTCACATGCGTAGAAACACATTTTTGTCGTTGCCATAGCAACCTCTCCGACCTTGTACGCCGAAGTCAGTGTAGTTCGTGCTAGAGTGTAATTTTTTCTTTATGGTATTTGTGCATTGTGCGGTTCGCAGTTGTTTGGTTTAGTTTATTTTTGTTTATATTTTGGTACGATGTCAAAAAAGTGGGTGTACAGGGTGTAATCATACATTTTTAAATTGTAAATACTGCATGACTTCATTATAAAATAATGTGGTACGCCACTGGTCACAGGTTAGGAGAGAGATTCGATGCTTACGTCATCAAGTTCGCGCATGTATTGATGACGCAAATGGCATCTTCTGTCAGTGCGCGAGGTCTAACTAATGAATTATAACTGTCTAACGTATTATAAGTAACTAACGTACTCTGTTGTTTATAATTATCAATAAATGTTGCATATTAAAAGGTAATAACAATTGATGATACGATTAAATATTATATAACGAACTTCTAATTTGTATATTTATTTATTCAATGCCGGGTTCATATTATTTGAAAATTGTAGCAAAATGAATAACCTAGAGCCATCTAGTAATGCTGCTAGTATTAAACTACACTGTAGTGATTTGCATTTGACTGTATTTTGAGCATGGCAGGTTTTGAATATTTCATAAATGCATAATTTGGAGATCCGTTATTTCAAAAAATTAAAAAAGTCAAGTTTTGAATTTTAGTTTTATAGAAATGCATCAGTCGCGGATTCGCCGTTTTAATAAATTGAACAATGCAGGAATTAAATTAATATTAGAGACATCAACAGAGACATGAATCATTGCCTGAATAATGCAGGTTTTGAATTTTAGAAAAATGTAGGTATCATTTGGGAATCCGCCATTTGGGAAAATTGAAAGGGCAGGTTTTAAAACAGTGTTAGCAGACTAGAGATTTGAAAACCTAGCACATCGGGTTTTACATAAACTCATAAACAAATTATTGTTAGAAGATTTGTAAATATACAAAATTTTCGTTACGGGCCTGTGTTTTAGCTGTCAAATTTAGCGGGAAAGCACTTGTCCTTATTTTGTAGCATTTTTAGGTGTTTTGTAAGATGGATCCTGAAGAAATAGAATTTTTAGCTGAAAAAACGCCTATAGAAATAGTTCCAAACTTTAATTCAAATATTCTACACTTTATTTCAGGAGACGTAGGGCCTTTTAAAAGCGGTATTAGGTCTATAGCGCCTTTATGGTTGGCTGTTAACTTGAAGCAACAACATAAATGCACTATTTTGCCCCCTTTTTGGGTAAATACCGACTTTTTAGAAGACTTATTACAATCAGAAAAGACGAACAAGTAAGTAGTTAAATTTTACAATAAACATATTGTACATTAAAGAACTTTTAGATTGTTTATGAAAATGCCTTCAGAACACTACATGATTGAAGCTAAATTATTGTTAAATTGTGCGATTGATAATATACCAAACAGTTCAGAAATAAGGACTTTAATAAAGGATATCTGGGACGTACGAATGTCTAAAATAAGAACTTCAGTGGATTCTTTAATCAGAGAAGGATTGAGCGTAGCTACTTTAGATAACTTAACTATGATGGAAATCAATTCTGTCAGACCCCTTTTACCCCATTCTTTAGACCAGTTACACAGAATAAAAGTAAGTTTAGTTTATTTAAATTTTTATGTGACTTAACCTAATTTTTTTACAGCATACTCAAAGAAGGAGCTCTCAAAGTCAAAACAACACTACCCTAAGTCTAAATACATCTTCTAATACATAATATTGTAATAAATAGTTGTAATATTTTTAAAAATAAAGTTTATTGATTATTTTAATATTTTATTCAAGGTTTGATTAGTGCTGCCCTCTACTATACTTAAGTGATTGAACATGGCTGAAAATGTGTTTGAAGTTTATTAAACCAGTAGGTCAAAAAGTGTTTAGTAGTGTTTATTTCTCATAATTTAGCTACCTACATGTTTAACTTCCAGATAATACCTTAACAGTAAGTATTTATATTATTTACAAGCATACAATAAAATCAATATTGAATATTGACATTTAACTACTTCAGATTGGTTATTTTATTGACGATTTCTATACGTTTAACATGTTTAACTACATTTATAATGCAATTAACTAAATATACAGTATTAATTTATATATTTGTCAATAATCAATAGTTCTATGTAATGTTTTTCGAGAAAAATATGCTCCTAACCCTTGAATTTCTTCAGATGTACAACGGCATAGGGCTCCAGACGCCTCGCGGTTCGGGCACCAACGGCCACGTCCAGAGGAACTGGGCCCTCGTGAGGCCCCACAACAAAGACAAGCTTAGTTACCGGACCGAAGAGGAGCTTTCAAAGCTCGATGCAGCTTCCAACCGACAGCCCAATAAAGAGATTCTAGATCACGAAAGAAAGCGGAAAATCGAATTGAAATGCGTTGAACTGCAAGAAATCTTAGAAGAAAAAGGGTACGCAAGGATTCTAATTGAAATTCACAGAGTTTACAGTCCATATTTATTACAGATACAGCAAAGATGTTATAGAAACTAAAGTAGAGAACTATAGAAAGATGCTGATGGGACATGATGGGAAAATCGACCTTCCCAAAGACGAATGGGGACGTGTGGCGTAAGTCAATTTATTTTTCAATGCTTATTAGCTTTGATTTATCAAGTGACACCATGATTACTAGTATAGTATATTTTGTTTTTACATAGACATCCTTGATAACTGTTTTAACATAAACACAATAGTTTTTTGTTATTACACTGTTAATGTTTCTATAGTGTTTTGTTTTTATATTGACGACTGTGTTTGTTTTTTAATAGATATTTACAGTATTTTGTTTTATTTTTATACAGAGTGATCATACATGATTGACCGTGCCACCTCGACCTCGATGTGATTGCTTCTAAACTATGCTCACCATCCTAACCTTAAAATGTCAAAAAAATCAGTTTTCTTTCAATATTAATTAATAATAATGTTCTTCACTTGCTTTCTGCCTTGCTATAAATGCCAAAAAACAAGATAAACTGCCAAATTGTTCGTAATGGCACTACATAACGTTCGTTTGACAAGCAATGATTACCTACTAACTTTTTCCGCTGAAAAAAGTTTTGATTAAAAAAACCAGACTTCTCCAAGTCACGTAATGGTCAATCATTTATGATCACTCTGTATAAGCATCTATAGATGTGTCGATAGTGTTTTGGTTTTTATGGGTAGCTACAGTATTTTTTACTTTCTTATAGGTACACAGTATATTAAGTACGTCTAGGTATCATGAAACAAATTTGATATAGTATTTGAGATGAAAGAAATCTGAAAAATTTCATCGTAAAACAGTACGAAATAAGATTCATGCTTCGTCCATATTGTGTAATAATAACTGAACTTACGTTACAATAACAGTGATAAGTGGAACGAGCAACGCTTTGCTATGCATGTCGTAACCTACTCGAAACAAAATGAATTTTTGAAAAACAAACGTGTTAAATCCATATTTATTGCATACCATTAGACATTGTAAATACGACAAAGATAAATATATTCGCCGTTTGTTTATTAGTTCATGACACAGATGATCTTTTTCAGACTTCTTTCGTCTCACAAACTAAACCGGGATTTTCACGGAAATACATGTTTTGAGGTCCTCTGAATTCGTTTTGACCATTTTCTCAATGATGTCTGTGTGTGTGGATGGATGGATGTGTGTGCGTCCGAATGTTCAATAATTCATGCATGAACGAGAAAAGATAAAATAATGAAACTTGGTATTTATAAAGTTTAGGATATTGCGCAGAACTGAAAAGATTTTGGTTACATTTCGAAAAACGGAAGAGGTAGTTATTTTAAAACTCGAAAATAAATTCAATTTATTTCAAATATAGAAGTAGCCACAAAAATGTTTCAAATATAAAATGTTAACAATAATATAAGGAATAAATATCGTTAAATTCATTTCCTGTATATGCTTTCAATTTTGATAAAAACTAAATATTAAAAGTATTTCATAAATACATTTTAATAATCATAGTTGCTTGAAAAATGAAAACACACCGGATTCTGGTGCGATTCTAAGCAGTATTACGATAATGTCAGATGTTATTTTACGATATATTACTAATTTCACACGTATTTTCTTTCAATATAACGATTGTCAAAATTGACAGAATGGCAAGATTACATGTCAATATACATAAATTGGTCATTTATTATTAATTTCTTATAAAAATATTTGTTTTAAAATTAATATTTAGATATTTTATTTAAAATATATTTATAAACTTATTTATTTTCAGTGTAATTAATGGTGCGATTCTAAGCAAAATCGTAAGACCTGTAACGCATTATCGTACGGCTCGTACAAGTTTACGATTGACATTGCAATTCTGAGTACATTTGTTGGTTACGAGTGATCGGAAATATGCTACGGTTTCTCGTATATTTTATGGTTGTTAAATATCTTCCCATAAAGTCATAAGTGTTTAGGTTTTTTGACAAAATATAAACTAAAATATTAATATCTTTCATATTTGACTTATAATTATTGAAGTAAAGTTTAATATAAAAATATGGCTGATACCTACTGGAATAGGTGTGGCACAATTTTTATTAATTATTTTCAGAACTTGTGAATTAATGAAATATGAATACCTATAAATAGTAATAGTATATTAAGTATCAAGAACGGGAAGGACAGTTTACCGATGGAAAACAATATTAATTTTGTCTAACATCGGTAATTTCTTAACGTTCGTGATGCTTATATCATTTTTTGCACTATTGGTCTTTTTTATCCATACGTAAATATTAATTTCTTCGTAATTAATATTAAATTTACTTACCGTTCTGTTAATTTACTTACCGTTCAGTTTGAATTTAACCGTTCAGCGAACGGTAAGTAAATTACTTACTGTTTTGTTTAGCCTAGCAACCGGTAAGATCAACATTTTGTCTTTGAAACAGGCATGGTAAGTTGATAAAAAAGACCAATTGTGCAAAAAATATAGAAATCAAAAATATTGAATAAACTTAATTAGAAAATAGGCTGTCAAGCGAAGAATATATAATGAGTTAATAATTTTTATTTGTAGAGAAATTCAGGCTAGAGCGCCAAAGAACGAGTTTTGTATTGTATATAATTTGGAGTATGAAACTTCAGTATTCAGTATCTTAACTGTTTAACACGTTTAACTTTGCTACTTTTGGTTATATATTATACTTCGTATTCAGATTGACACTTCTTACGGCGTTTATAGAAAGTATAAAAGTAGCTAAAATATAACCGCTAGATGCCACTAGTAGTGTATTCAAAAGTCTTATCGCATTTCTCAAGGTTGCAAATCATCGCGACGACACGACGAGTGACAAGAGACCGACGAAAGCTTTCTTAGTCCCAATTCACAATGAGCATAAGAACTACATAAAAAAAACTACGTAAACATAAAGTTGAGCTAATGTATTTTAATGGCCGTGTTCACAATTTCGTTATATATTTCTTACGTTTATGCCACGTTTATGTAGATTCGTAAGAAAAACGTAAAGTTGGGATCAGTTCAACTTTATGTTAATATTACGTACTATTTTGTACAAAGCGCATGCGTCAAGTGGACAATTATCTGCATTCACGACATAACAGCGTAAATCTGACAGATGATAGATGTGTATAACAACTAGTATTGAAAATGAAAATGATTAATGCCCTGTTCACACGTTGCTACTTTGAAGACGCATACGTGCTACTGTAGCATGAAAAGAAATTCAAATCGAAACAATTACCGCAAAAAATCGCTATCTACACACACAACGATCAACGATGTGAAATTATCAACGAGTAGTTCTTGATACTTTGATGCTACAAATTAGCAGCGCTGCTATTTGACAAGCGACTCAGATTTTTTCTTGCTACAGTAGCACGAATGTGTCTTCAAAGTAGCAACGTGTGAACAGGGCATAATATTGAATTATTAATTAATTATTATTATTATTAAACACAATGAGCTAATACAATACAGCCAACAAGAAAATAATATTAACCCTACTTACTACTAACTTCACATCCAAAAATCACTTAATTCATTCGCTTTATGTCCGCTTATGATTATGATCATTGTGAACATACGTAATTTTTTAAAAGTTTTACGTTATGTAGTTCTTATGCCTCGTTTTCATGTATCCGGAATCCGCAGATTTCTTGCGGAATAAAATGGCCGCCACGAATTCAGTCAGTAGTTAAATTATTTTTAACTTTCTGCGGAACTCCGCAAGTTTTGAAGTTTAAACTGTCAGTTGTTATAACCTCAAATATATGTTTGTTTATGTTGAATATGGAGATGGAATTCGTGGCAGCCATTTTATTCCGCAAGAAATCTGCGGATTCCGGATACATGAAAACGAGGCATTATGCTTATGCTCATTGTGAATTGGGACTTAGCTTTTAGAACATTATCGATATCAGGATTCGGGATATCAAAAAGTTTCAAAAGGGAATTTCTGTGTTCATTCATCTTACGATGAATTATAGAAATATTTTGATTTACACTAAAAACTCAATTAGGTACAATATATTCAATAATAAAATTATTTTCCATAAAAGAACATAGTTTGTTTTATAATTTAAAATAAATTATACAAGATAAATAAAGAGGGAGATAAATAATATATTAATCTACAAGAACAAAACAAGAAAACAAAATAATAAAAAACATGAATCTTTGTTTACACAAACACATTTATTTGGTTTTGTAATATCCTTAATTTAGGATTTGGCCACTGCGGGTATGGGTATTTTTAGATATAGACGAAATATTAGATATAGTTGAAATTTAGAAGACTGAATACTTGAAGTCAATTGGGTTTAAAAACATAATCAGAAAAATTTAAATAATAATAATAATAATAAAAACATAACAAATTATTAAAATTCAAATAATAATTTTCAATAACAAATTATTAACAATTCTTTTTTCATGTAAACATTTAAAAAAAAATGTTAACAAATAACATAACAGTGGTTATGACTACATTTTATTAAAATTTGTTTTTAATGATATTAATATAATACGTCATTAAATTTAATAATTGTTTCTATATTATTGGCTTGCGCTACAATAATTATAATAGTAGCACTACCCGGTATTTTTTGAATATTTATTTAATTTATATTTATATTCTATCGAATTAAAATTCATAAGAAGGTAGGGCACCGCATAAGTGAATCTGATTAAACTTGTTTCAATTTTTCGATTGGTTATTTTATTTATAATTCATTCGTAATGCCATTGAAGAAGTGTTAAGAATAGTTGAATGAGGTATTGGTATTACGGAGCCATTTATTGACTGCCGGCAAAATGAAATGGAACAATGCTGAACTCTGGTGTACGCAGGCTGTTTGCTATAAATAATTGGAAAACATTTGTTTCAAATTTTTGCCGGTTCCGATTATTTTCTCATCTCAGTTTTTTTTCTACGAAAGTGCGAACTCACATGTTTTCAGATATTAAAATTGATGGTAGGATTTCAAAACATTGAGTGGTGAAAATAATTTCCACGCTCATTTTGTGCACTGAGCGCGTATTTTTCAAAGTACATTTTTCATACCTAAAACACTTTATTTAATCTGTAAGCTTAAAAATATTACGTAACTAATTAACTCCAATTAAATTAAAAATAGAAATAGCCTACATACAAATAGTTCTTCTGAAACAACAAATTCCAATAAAATCATCTGTAGGTACATATTGCTATATTCGCTTTTTCTACGATCAGTATTATAAGTAGGCTTTTTGGATCATTGCTTCTTTGCAGACCGTTGCTAATAGTGACGGTGTCCGCTGCTTATAAAAATCTGTTCCAGTCATCATAAGTTATTTATTAAGATTTGCTTAAATTTTTATGGATATAAGAATTTTCAATCAAAATTATTTCTAAATGACAAGTTTGTTTACATTTATGTTTGTTGTATTGTTTTTCTACATTCCAAATTTTAGCTTTCGTAGATATTATGATATACAGGATGTTTACTTATATACCTTTGTCCAAGGTTTAATTGGTTAGGTATATAATTTGATATATTGATTATAGAAAAATTTCAAAATTCGCGAAAATTTTAGTAACTATGGTTTAATAGTATATTAGGGTGTTCATTTTAAGTGGCGCACCATTGCTAACTCGAGAACTATAAGAGCTACGAAGTTGGTTAAATTAGCAAACAATTTCTATTTTATATGACTACTTTAATGAACGAAAGAAATTTTTTTTTAGACCAGTGGTTCTCAAACTACTCGGTGCAACTTTCTTATTTCAAATGGGGACCTATTTTTTTATTTGCTTATTCGATTCAGTATTTTTTTCTGAATTCAACGAGATATTAGTTTTATACCCTTGCATAACAAAAACATATGAAAAACGCAATTGAAAATTATGATAATTTAATTAAAATCTGATTGTTTGTTAGTGTTATGGAAGAAAACAATTGAATATTTTGTTTCATATTAATTGTTAGTGAAAAAGATTCTAGTATACTACACTGATCAGATCAAATAAGGTCGAAACACGTGTCCGTAGTTACCGCCACCTTATATCCTACTGAGTAGTTAGTACCTTGAACTCATACACTCAGTAGCGGTCCTGATCTCTTGATTAAAATCAAATAATCTTTTTCATTATCAAATAACAATTAATTTGAAACAAATATTCAATTGTTTTCTTCCATAGCACTCTTGTAACACTCAGATTTTAATTAAATTGTCACAATTTTCAATAGCGTTTTTCTCATGTTTTTGTTATGCCAGGGTATGAAACTTATATCTCGTTGAATTCAGAAAAAAATACTGAATCGAATAAGCGAATAAAAAAAATAGCTCCCCATTTGAAATAAGAAAGTTGCACCCCGTAGTTTGAGAACCACTGGTCTAAAAAAAATATTCTTTCGTTCATTAAAGTAGTCATATAAAATAGGAATTGTTTGCTAATTTAACCAACTTCGTAGCTCTTATACTTCTCGAGATAGCAATGGTGCGCCACTTAAAATGAACACCCTGTATATTGAGGGACTAAAGTGCATGATTTAATCCTGAGGGTGAAGTTTATTTCACGAGCCGAAGGTGAGGGAAATAATCACCTGAGGGATTAAAAATACTTTAGTCCTGTGGTATATACGCTATTTTTTGCACTTCATCCTCAAATGAATGCAAAATAGTTTAAAAGAATACACATTTTGCAATTTTGACAGTAAATTTTATGACAAATATTTATATAGTTACCATTGATACTTTGTAACAAATAGCACGTATTTACTTGACAACGGGAATAATTAATTCAATTTCTTGACAACGGGATTAAATATGTAAAATAATCCCTTGGGATCAAACGAGGATCAAATTAAGAACCTTAGTCCCTAAAAATAAAGACTAAAGAAGAGTTTTAGTCCCGGAAGTGCAAAAAAGTTCATTTTTAAAATTAATTACTACATAAGTGACTATTTTTGTAGATGTACCTATTTATAATTTTGTCTACTTTCGTTAGGTAATAGACACTTTATTTCACTAACTTGCGTTAGATTATGAAGATCATTATTTCACGTAATGGTCTTTATTTCACTGTTTTTATTTAAAACTATATTTATTAAATAAGTTATAAACCACTTTGTAAAGAAACTTCAATATAAAATTATTTTGACTTGTAATCGCATATTTAATATAATACAGTTTAATTTTAAAAAAAGTAATAAAAAAGTCGTTTGTAGATAATCTAATTTGGATGGTTTTGTTTGATGTCAAAATTTATTAATGTCATTAAATGTCAAAATTTTTTAATTTCAAAAAATGCACTTATTTGAACGAAAGTAGAAAAAACATTGTATACAACACGTAAGGAATTATTATTACTTCTTATCTGTTTACAAAACTCGGCTGCACCTCGTGCTGCAAATTTCACACGTAAGGTAACAACCTTCGTTTTCTTACTTGTTACATAAATAGCTATTATTTTATTAATAATATAATAAATAAAAAGTTCAATGGAGTTTCAAACAAGTGGCACTAAATTTTTCACTAGGTTCTCTTGTTTTTGCGAACTTCGAAAAAAAAATTTTCCTATACTTAATCAGTACCTATATCAAATTATATAGTAACTAGAGTTCCAACGAATATTAGGCAACTATTCGGTATTCTGCCTATTCGGCAGGTTTTTCATTATTCTGCCGAACACCGAATATTAATTTAATATTCGGCCGAATACCGAATAGTTTGACGTGAACTGCGATTGCCTTTAACGGTCTCCTGCAAGTGCTTTATTTAGACATTTCACTAACAGACAAAAAATATATGTTTATTCTTGAATTTTTATTAATTATTATAACTAGAAAAATAAAAATAATGTCAAAATCTTTATTTTGTAATATTGATAAAAACAAAAATGATAAACTGTTAGTTTAATTAAAATTTAAAAGCGGAAAATTATGGAGCAAAAAAATAAGTTTCTCTGCATTCAAAGCAAAGCAGCCTCGTCAATTCTTGTAAGTTTATTATTTAGCACCAAAAAGGTGCAGAATATTCGGTTATTCGGCAGACAGTCCTGCATAATATTCGTTATTCGGTACATAGGTAATAAAATAAATATGAATTCAAGTAATAAATCTAAATTTCGATGAAAAATTATATTTCACCTATAACTTGAAAATATAGCGGTCTTATGAATTCATATTTTTTATGCAAACAGACAAGATACATCTATAGTACAGGTTGGTGGAGGTGAAATGCGAACATAGCGAACATACATGACAATCGAACTTTCATGCCAGGGATCTTGATATATTTTGTAGTAGTGTTACAAAACGAAGTAATGTGAATTTGTGTGGCAAAAAGAGTAATCAATAACAGAAATAATAATAAAATCTAAAATTGCATGTAAACTTTCTCGTTCTGCTCGTACACATACATTATTATGCAAAGAAAATATTTTAATGAAAATAAAAATTTCAACAATAAGACAGCTACTTTGACATTGACAGTACGTATTCCACGTATATCAAGATGCCTAGCATGATAAGTCCATTGTCATATATTTCCCTATGTTCGCATTTCACCTCCACCAACCTGTATAAGATATGAAAATATATATAAAATCGTTGCTCTGGTTTTTAAGTAATTAATAAAAAAGCGGAGTGATTTTATAACGTCGTAGAGCTTTTTAAAAGCACTTATACACGTGTGTCATACGCTATTTTTATTACACCTGCATCCTAATTTGAAAAATAGAGCTGGAAAACAGCATTTCAATTTTAATACATTTTATAAAATTAGTCATAGCCAGTATATTATTACAAAATCATCTTTAGAAATTTCCTTTTTATTTCCCTATTTTCGTCTCTCTGCCGGTATAGATTTCTTGCAACAACTAGGGCACTGCAAGGGGAACGGGGGGTGGTGCGGCTTTAGTCGAGTGGTCCATCGATTTTGCAGCGGAACCTGCATAGCAGGAAGTTTATCCTACGCAGGAGAGATGATACTTCCTGCAAAAAATTACAGACAGACTTAAACGGAGTTTATATGTTTGACAGAAAGTAGATAATATGGTTTAAAGATTATAGAATTATTCTATCTGGTAATGTGGGATCTGTAGGGTGGTTTGGGTGTAGTTAGATAAAGTACCCGTGAACTTTTTCGGAAATTATTTACTGCTAACCTGAGTAACTTAACTGAGATTAATAGATAATAGTAAGGTAAATAGTACACATTGATTAGTCAATATTTCAGATTTGTTTTGTAAAAATAATTCAAAATAAAGCGGCAGTATCATTACGATTTTTTATCGAATCTGCACTCGTGCATTAATTCATTTCCAGGAAATTTTTTATCGTGCATTCCAACATCGTAATCAGCTCTCGTGTACCACTTGAGCTGATTAAGACGTTGTTGGGAAATACCAAAAAAAAATCCAGACATAAATAATGCACGTGAGATTAAAGTTAATAGCTATTGTTATTAATATAATGGAATACCTGTCAGTATAGCATAGAATAGTATTCGTGAATTTATGGCTGATAAAAGCGTATACCTACCAAAATTTGTAGCAATCTATAAAACAAAAAATTAATCAATACTGCAATAATTTTATAAAAATATAGTAGAGTATCTGTGAGTAGACGACTGGTACAAGCGTATCTGTAAGGCTGCCACATCTTAATTGGATTAAAAGCTTGATCGATATTTATTATTATGGTACAGTGCCCGTGAGCGTGAGCAAAAGACGTGTTGTCTATTCTGAGACGGGAAGTGGTCTGTAAATCAATATTGTCCAAATTCTTTCATAAAAAACTGCATCGAATAAGCTTAAATTTATTGTTCAAACTTAACTTTCACGAAATAAACACGAAATAAAAATTAACAATTTAGGCTAGTTTCAGACAGCCATGTAAAGTTAAACAAAAGAAAAATATTTATTCCTTCACTATGACAGTTGACATATTTTAAATTATTGTTGTAATTGATTTATTGGATCATGAGTAGGATACACTAATGAGTAATGAAATAGTTATTTTTGTATTAAGGCGCGAAGTTGAAGTTTTTTGTGCGTGAGAATGTCATTATTTTATTTGACGAGGCTTGCCGAGTTAAACAAGTTATTCGAAAGCACAAAAACATTTCGCGTTCGAAATACTAATACAAACAACATTTTTCCTACAACTGATTTTTGATTCTAAGTTTTAATTATTTGTTAAATACTTTAAAAGTTTTATCATTTTCAATAACCGTGAAAAAAAACGTTTATCAGAACCGTGAAAATAGTATATTACAGTACAAGTGAAGAAACTCGGAAGAAACTAAGAATTTCGATCACGCGTGTTGTAGTTTCGTGCACGAGGCGCAGCCGAGTGTGCAAAAGCATACAACGTATGCGAATTCGTTTTATTACAAGTGCTAGTAGAATATTATTTCAACATTAAAGCTTGGTTAAGGATTATGCATGAAATTTGAAGCAACAAATGCGGTGGATTACGTTGTTATGGTTCATGTAAATATAAACAGTCGCAATTGTCAACAAAATAAATATAGAAACAAGGTTTGAAATAAGCCAATTGTTGATTTAGAGCGGGTTGGAAAATGTAGTAAATTATTTTTTCAATTTATTTAATGGATGCATGGCTTTAATGATCGTAATACGTGCATTAAATAAATTGGAAAAATAATTTACTACATTTTCCAACCCACTCAAAAATGCAAATAATTGTATTAATTGTGACTGTCTTGAAAATCATTTAGTAGATGATATTTATACACCAAGTGAAATACATGAATGTTTATTCAAGAGAAGAAAGTTTAGCCCGCGAGCCCGATAGGCGAGTGGGATAATTTCTTACAGTGAATAAACATTCGTATCTCACGTGGTTTATACAATATTTGATTCAATTTTGAAGAAATTATTTGAAATATATGAATTTTAAATTTATTTTGACATAACAAAAAAAAAGTAGGCGCTGGTGGCAAGTTGTCATTGTATTTATGTATTTTTGACGAAATAATGACAGTTTAAAATGTGAGAGTGATTTAAAAATGTGTTGAGTGGTTTAAAAAAAATTAATTCACTTGCGAATAAACAGTTGTTTAAAGTTGTTGTTATGGAGTTAATAATAGCAGTTTAAAACGTCAAAATTGAATAATAGTTGTATGTATTACGGGCACAATCAAAAGATTATAGCACGAGAGAATATTTAAAGCGCGACTCGCAGCGGAGAGCTTTAATTTTCACGAGAGCTATAATCTTAATTGTGCCCGTGATACATACAACGTTTTATTTTATTTTAATTCTCGAAATTTAAGAGTATTCTAGAGGTATTCTTTATCGATGTCTGGCGTTGTGAATATTAGGTATGCTGTGGTTTCTATGTATGAACATACATTGTTGGTGTTGTTGTTTGTAAACAATTTTTTAAATAATTTGTCAAATGAAAATGGTACGTTGGATACGTGTCTGTGCCGATTTTTCCAAAGAATCATTAAATGTATTTGAGATTGCATAAACCAAATTGGCTCTACATGAGTAAATAAATATAATTTTATCGTCTTGTATAAAAAATAACTACCTATTTTTTAGTAATTCGAAAAATTAAGTATACGTATTGTTTTTTACACGGCCCAATTTGAGTACCACTGAATTTGCATAATTATTAAAAATTAATTTAACGAACATCTAAATAGAATTGCATTAATTTATAATTAGAATAGAATGATTAAATATTATGGTAAAATAATTATATCTATTTAATGTTCTCTTCGGATATTTTTTAATTTTTTTAAAATGATTTTTTATCCGTAATCTGCATTTCAAACTGAATATAACCTGAAAGGTTATAATATATTCAATATTGTATCCCGATTTTCCATTTTTTGAATATGCGTGAGTTGACTGATCATACACAGTATCTGTATAAATTAGCAATATTTAATTTGTTTGATATCTCGATAATCAATACAGTAATTTCCAATTTCACCATGAAAACATAATTTTCTGTCTTTGTCTCTTCCATTTCCCCTATTTCCGCTTGGCGCATGCCCACTTTCCCCAGCATCCCACAGGATCATCACTTTCATCCCGAACGCTTTTCAAGCGAAATGTCCGCCTCGGATAAATCCCTACCGTCGTCGGTAAAGTTCAAAACCACGATGACTTAAAGACTAAAAGTAAATACACAAAATCACCACGTCTTCCAAACAGTCTTCCAATTTTATATTACAGTATAGAGTGATAGAGTGAAAGGTGTAAAGAAAGTGTTAGTTTAATCCATTGCTTCCATTTTAATGTATAAGTGCTATTTTTATAAATCTATTAAATAATAAACAGTTCATAAATAAATATCAAGCCAAAAACTATAATATCAAGTGTTTAAAAATCTACTGATTGCAATAAATAAATCCTTTAAATGGTCTGTTAGTACCCTGATTTTAGTTCAAGTCTTGTTAGGCCATATTCTAACAAATAAATAATATAATAAAATAAGTGTACAATAATTGGACTGGACGTTTTATTTCAACAATACCATTAATTGGTTTATTAAACTATTTAATTATCTGGTGTGTTTAAGTGTAAAACTAGTGAAATACTAAATATTTATTAATCATCAAAACTGCTTAATATTGATTTAATTATAGAAATGCTACAAATTAAAACATAGTTGTAATCAAAATATTAGGTTCAAACGAGAAGCGATTGTTAATTTATTGTGTTTTTTAAGTAAAGGGCTGAAAAATGCACAGCTGAAGCAATTATTTGTTTTTAAAATTTAAAAATATGCAACTGAAGCGATTGTCATTTTTGTGTTATGAAAAGGCTTAATAATTTTTATATGAATATAATAAATGCTACAAATTATAAAGAACTTTGTGATCAAAATATAAGTGAAAAAACTGCTGATTTAAATAATGTGACCAAAACTTAAATTTTATTTAATATAATAATTCAGAATATATCCACGAGTTTATAATAATACAAAGTAATATTAATTTAAACCTAATTTACTATTGTTGCAATAAATGATTTAAATAATGTGACCAAAACTCAAACTTTATAATTCAGATATATCCACAATTATTATAGTAATACAAAGTACATGAGTTAATCGTAATTAACTATTGTTGCAATCAAGACTTAAACAATGTGATCAACTCTCCCTGCTCTTATGATGATGTGTGGTGGTCCTCGACCCCCTCGCTACCCGGACCGGCTGTTGTTCGAGCGTCTATGGCGTGGGGCCCTGCATCAAGCGCTCGGGCAACGGGGCAGAGCCCCACGTAGAGTTCAGCTACCTCCAGTGCCGGCTGTACCACCAGCGAGTGCTCCGGGACAATGCTGCTGCCACTGTCAGTGCTTCCGGGTGCATGAGGTGCCCCATAGGGCTGTGCCTCCGGCCAAGACGTTGAGGAGTGTCGTTAGGTAGAGGATTAATGAGTGGAGTTGGTCAAAATGTTACATGGAGGCTGAATGGAGGCTTTGATTTTGGAAAATGTGTTGGGGATGTTTCTGAGAAAATGAGCTGCGGCAGTAGCTGCTTGGGTTTAAGCACAGCTCTCTGCATGTGTTAACGTACGAACCCGGAGTTCCGTGGTTCAAGTCTCTCGGCCGGCATTGTGTGTGTAGACGTTAAATTTTATATTGCAAATAAATCGCACTCGGACGCTTCAAGCTTGGCCATTTGATCGTCTTAAATGTAGTAGAATTTCTCTGTTGCTGCTTTGAATTTCAAAGGTGGTTGCACCGATTGAGATTCTGACTGCACCAAGATGAATCGGTCAAAGTTGGTGGATTTCACTACAATATCTGCCGTTCTATAATTGAATTGGGAGTAAATTATGTTGAATGGTTACCAGCAAAATAAAATAAATGGGCGAAATAATTGTTCAAAATGTTACACGAAGTCTTTGATTATAGAAAATTGTTGGGAATGTTTTTGAGAAAATTGCGTCATTTTTATGTATTTCCCTAAACATGTTTCGATATAATATAAATATGAATATGATACGAAACGATTGTCAATTGTTATTTTTAACTAAGGTACTAAAAGGGGCTCAAAAGTGTGCAATTGAATCGATTGTCAATTTTTTTGTTATAAAAAGGCTTCGTAATTTTAATTTAAACACAATAAATGCTACAAAATATTAGAGAATAGTTATTTATGTATTAAAGGTGTAAAGAAGCTTTTTGAGCCCGAGCGTCAGCCGAAAAACACGTAAAGAGCCATAAAAGCAAGTTACGCCCGTGGTACATACATGAAATTTATTTTATTTTACGTAAAATATTTTTGGGTAAATACGCCTTGAAACAAAATGGCAATAAATTATTTCAGAAACTGTTTAACCGATTTTTATGCAAAAAAATATATAAGTTGAACAATAATAATTATACAAATATTGTGCTATAACGAGCTCGCTTATAACCGAAACAGTATTTCGGTGTAATAAATTATAATGTAGTAGTCTAGTCAACGAAGGTAAATTTAATAGTATATTATTACAACGACGCTATAATGGATGCTATTATTCCTGAAGATGAAGTTTATAACACGAGCGAGCAAAGCGATCGATGGTTTTAATCATCTGAGGGAATAATCGCCATTATAGCGAGTTGTATACTGTATTTTATCTACGACTTATATATTACGTACAAGATTTTAAATAAATAAACACCAATACGCACAAATTTTGACATTTCTAAATGTCAATTCTTTATCACCATAGTTACATCATTAACATTGCAATGTTTTTGAAAAATAATTTTCATGGAGAAATTGATTCAGGCAAAGTAATTTTCTGATAGGTGCAGAGGAGGCAATACTGACTATTATTCCCTGGTATTATTCCCTGTGGGATTAATATATAACATTATGTAGCAAACATCACACATTTAATGTTCATGTTATACGTTAGTCGTAGATAAAAACATTAAATACAAAAGTTTTTTTTCTTTTGCCTAAAATGTCTATTAGGCCTTCCAATTTAACATACTAAAAGTCTCTTAGAGTGGGGGCCCGGGAACGGGAACCATCCGCCATCTTGGATTTTAGGTCACATTTTTAGTTTTTTGCATTTATCATGTAATTGGTTATACTTTGTCCCAGAATTCGGAGGAGCACCTAGACAAGTCCCATTTATACAGAGAAAATAAATTGAAGTATAGTTTGGCGGCAAATTTGAATCACTTACAAACAGGGTGTGCATGATTTAAATCACATGATTTAAATCGTTGATTTAAATCGCGATTAAAATCATATGATTTTTTTAATTAAAATCAATTATTTAAATCAAAATTTCCAAAATTTCATTTCATTTTATAAAATAACTTAATAAAATGTCAAAAATTATTATAAGTAATGTTTTGTTTCATTACCTATTATGTTTATATCATTGTTAAATTGTTCATATTAAAATTATAAATTTGTGTTGCATTTTTTTCAATTTTACAGTAGGTACCTACCTAATTTATTTTACAAATAAAATATTTGACAGGAACTTAGAACTTATTATACTGTATTGTTGAAAGAAAAGTTTAACACACATACTAATAATTATATTACCTAGGTACCTATATTGTCGTTTCCATTTCAAAATGTCGAATAAATAAATGAAAAATATACAATTTATTCAGAACTCAACCCAATAAGAAAAGTATCTACTATGTTTTCTACAGAACATCAATCTATACTATTCCGTTTTCAAAGTAAACAAATAGAACAATAATAATAAATGTAATATTTAAAAAAAAATTGAATGCTTTTACTGTTATAGTAGATGAAAAATTCAGAAAAATACAAGCATTTTGATATGCGACTCGAAAAATAATTTGATTTAAATCAAAAAAATCTGATTTTTTGATTTTTTTCCAAAAAATCGATTTTTTTCACACCCTGCTTACAAATCAATGTAATATTTGAATTACAAATCAAATAAAAACGATTACCTTTCATTTTTATTACTTGTTCCTGGTTTATCCATTGTTAACCTTAACACTTTGTTACTTAATACAATTTACACGCAAATATTCTAACCTATAAAAGAACTGTCACATTTTGTAAACACTGGCGCTAATTTACTGGGTGTAAATATGGCTCAGAAATGAGCAATCTGATTGGTTGGAAAAACGCGGCAAATTTAATAAGCTCCTCCGAATTCTGGGACAAAGTATAATGATACGACAAAAACTGCTACATGAAATTATAGAGCACTAAATTCTCTACAGAAATGGTCGTTAGCAATTTACTTGTAAGTGCAAGATAAATTATATTAAAAATTTGCAAGGTAGTCTAGTCAACGAAGATCTTTCGAAAAACATTAAATCCAAAAGTTTTTTTCTTTAAGCCAAAATGTCTATTAGACCTTCCTGTTAAACATATTAAAAGTCCCCTATGGTGGGAGTCCGGGAACCCGCCGCCATCTTGGATTTTAGGTCACATTTTTCGGTTTTTTCGAAATAACTCGAAAACTATCAACTTTTTTGAAACATATTAAATTAGAAAAATGAAGCTAGTTAAATTCTCTACAAAATGGTTATATTCACTGTGACAGTGACCATTTTACTACGCTACGGACTTAGCACACACCGTAGGGCCGGGGACTTTTGGTATAAACATCACCAAAGACCTCCAAACACATCTCAAAAATAAAATCTTTAGGATCAAAAAGTTTGTCTACAAACCGTTCTTTGACTAGACTAACTGCTCATAAATAGAATAATGAATTAATGATATTATAATAAATAAATAATAATTAATTCTGCATAGAAACTGTTTGGAGTGATGAGTGGTTTGCCTAAGTTTCATAACTTACGGAAACCACCTGCTTCGGATGCCATTTTCTCGAAAACGGTAAGAGATAGAAAAAAAGTGAATATAACCATTTTGTAGAGAATTTAACTAGCTTCATTTTTCTAATTTAATATGTTTCAAAAAAGTTGATAGTTTTCGAGTTATTTCGAAAAAAAATGTGACCTAAAATCCAAGATGGCGGCGGGTTCCCGGACCCCCACCATAGGGGACTTTTAGTATGTTTAACAGGAAGGTCTAATAGACATTTTGGCTCAAAGAAAAAAACTTTTGGATTTAATGTTTTTCTTCACCCCGATTTTGAGCATGCATCATGCATTTATAGGGGTCATAAATGCATGATTTTTTTACATTAATGATACTCATTAATAAACGATCAACGGAAAAGTTTAATTTAATTAAATACGAATAAAAGATAACAAATTAAAAAGTTAGCATCCTAACACCAACACCTGAAAAGGTAAATAGGCTTTAGGATTAAGTAAGTATTAAAAAATTATAGAAGGTGTTCAAAGTGACCACCATTTTCGTTTACACACATTCTAGACCTTTGTCTATTGTTAATAATTATTTTCACCTATCGCATGTCAATTGTTTTTACAAATGTCAAATTTTATAACCTTCTTGATTTTCTTTATTTAGGTTTTTTCTTGACATATTTTGCATGAAATCTGGACTTGTGAAGTATCATTGGATTCAGTATCACGTAGAATTCAAATATGTAAAAATAATAAGTATTTGGTGAATGAACAGTAAGTTCATTTGCATTGTTGAGATATTCATGTTTTTTTGTCCGACTTCAAAATGGCCACGATTTATTTGTCCGACTCTTGTATTACTTATTAAATACATCTCTTAGAAATATAAATTTCTATTTGTCCGACAGCTATTAATAAATTTTTGGTCCTCAGGAAACGGACAATTTCCTCGTGTCGGACTGAAAAATCGCAAAATTATTTTTGTCGGACAATTGAAAATCTGATCTAGATACGTTTTCATCAACAAATTATGAAAAACTTGGAACGCTATCAATAAATTTTTCGAGGTCGAAACTTTTGCATGTCTATCTTGGTAGACATGCTTGATGCTGCATATATTTTGTCGGACAACTTTTTTTTCATGCGTTTCAGTTAATTCTTATTCGATCCCCTCATTCAAAATAAGAGTATGTATAAATTTTGCAATTAATACGAATAGTCGACTTCCGGTAGAATTATTGAGGAAACGCCGCGAGATCGAAAATTTTCATAGGGAAATATGTGGTAGACTCACCAGAATGAAGCATCTCAAGAAGTTGCAGCCGGTTATGTATAAATGAAACTTTATGTCGGCGGACCCACAGACTATAAACTTATCTCCCCGAGAATTGACACCAAACTCGGTATAATTTGAATAATTTATTTTTTAAAATTGATGATCGTTTAAATGTTAATTTTATTTTTCTATTAAAATTCTTTTCCCGAGAGCATTAATTTGATACCACACACGATAGTATTTTGATAAAAATGAAAAAGTTAGGTTTATAAAGTTGGTACCACTGGTTGAATAAGTCAGTTTTTGGCTCAAGATCTTAAATAGAAAATTTCAGTCCAAAAATCCAACCCGTTTTTAAATTATCCAACATCCAGACAGACCTACTTTTTTAAATTATGTTTTTTGGGTTCAGTAGGGTCTAAAACGTGAAGATTCATCAAAATCTCGAACTGTCAAAAAATCACAATTACAATAGATACTTCCCTCTATTACAAGATCGGGGAAGTAAAAACGAATTTCACATTATTTAGTCTACCTACTAATATTTATGTCAAAATTTTTATTTTTAATTATTAAAGAATTGTTCAATTTAAGTGCTAGTAGTGGATAAAATAGTATATAAACCACGGTTGAGAAGACTATTATTGACCAGCGCCTTATACAATCTTGCCGCTTAGTCAATAATAATTATCTTCTCAACCTTGACGTTTAATATAAAAAAATGAAACACTTTGAAATTCGTGAAATTTCGACCATTTTCAAACCGCTATAACGCGGCGTATTTTCAATCGATTTCGATGAATCTTTGTGGACGAAAAACTTTGAAGTGTCTACTTTAAAGTCATGCCTGCGAATTTTAACGCAACCCCTTCCGCCCCCCCTCCAGCACCCCGGTGAAAAATAATAAATTTTAATTTTAAAAATGTCCAACTTTGACGATGTCTATCGACTTTAAAAATTTTTTTGACTTGATCCATAAAAAGGGCACTAAAATTCACTCAATTCCCTGTGCAGGACTCAAAGAACGAAGTTCCTACGATCATTTTTAACAAAGTTATGATTTTTTTTAAAAAAAGGGCATTTTTTGGTTTTTTGCACATAACTCAGCGACTTTTCAACCAAATTAGACGATTCTTTCGGGGAAAAACCAAATTGTGGGTGTACTTTAAGGGGATAATCTCAGATTAGGATAATCTTTTTTCGTACCCTTTAAAACCCAAACAAAAAAACACGTTTTGTCGCAAAAAAACGTCTAACTTTGGCGATGTGTACCGAGTTGGAAAAAATTTGTCGACTCGATCCACAGAAAAGGCATTGAAACTTGTTCAAATACCTGTGCTGGGCTCAAAAAACTAAGTTCCTACGACGATTTGGCACAAAGTTATGGCCGTTTGAAAAAAAGTGCAGTTTGTGATTTTTTGACTCATAAGTCGGAAGTTTTTCGGCGAAATTGTTTGTTTTTTCATGAATGAAATTTTCCTTCAAAATTTCTAATTTTTTAGACAATTTGAGTTACACAAAATTTCCAATTTTATTTTTAAATTTTCTCAATATAATTTGTTGGTGATTTCACAGTGAGTCGTCAATATAATTTTTGACATATGATGAATAATTGATGTCAAAATAGTAACAGTAAGTTATTAGATAATAAGAATATAATCCTTTACAATTTCGCCGAAAAACTTCCGACTTATGAGTCAAAAAATCACAAACTGCACTTTTTTTCAAACGGCCATAACTTTGTGCCAAATCGTCGTAGGAACTTCGTTTTTTGAGCCCAGCACAGGTAATTGAACAAGTTTCAATGCCTTTTCTGTGGATCGAGTAGACAAATTTTTTCCAACTCGGTACACATCGCCAAAGTTAGACGTTTTTTTTGCGAAAAAACGTGTTTTTTTGTTCGGGTTTTAAAGGGTACGAAAAGAGATCATCCTAATCTGAGATTATCCCCTTAAAGTACACCCACAATTTGGTTTTTCCCCGAAAGAATCGTCTAATTTGGTTGAAAAGTCGCTGAGTTATGTGCAAAAAACCAAAAAATGCCCTTTTTTTTAAAAAAAAATCATAACTTTGTTCCAAATGATCGTAGGAACTTCGTTCTTTGAGTCCTGCACAGGGAATTGAGTGAATTTTAGTGCCCTTTTTATGGATCAAGTCAAAAAAAATTTTTAAAGTCGATAGACATCGTCAAAGTTGGACATTTTTAAAATAAAAATTAAATATTTTTGACCGGGGTGCTGGAGGGGGACGGAAGGGGTTGCGCTTAAATTCGCAGGCATGACTTTAAAGTAGACACTTCAAAGTTTTTCGTCCACAAAGATTTATCGAAATCGATTGAATATAGCGATTTGAAAATGGTCGAAATTTCACGAATTTCAAAGTGTTTCATTTTTTTTTTCCGCCAGTGTATATTATTATTGTTTGCTTAAATCTTGTAAACTACCTACATTATAATTTATTACACCGAAATACAGTCTCGGTTATAAGCGAGCTCGTTATAGCACAAGATTTGTATAATTATTATTATTCAACTCATAAATATTTTTGCATAAAAATCGGTTATACAGTTTCTGAAATATTTCATCGCCATTTTGTTTCAAGATGGCGGATTTACACAAAATTATTTTAAATAAATTTCATTCTAATTGGTTCAATAGTTTTGTAGATACTTATACCGTAACAAATGTAAATAAGTATGAACATGACAGACGATTTGGATGTTCTAGCCTCACAGATCATTGTGAATCCCGATATAATATAATGCTAATTAGTAGTGTAGGCTGTTATCAGTTGTCAACTCACGGGTATTTCTATGGAAAGTACATACACAAATATTTTTCCTATAATTTGATTATAATTTAAAGTCTCTAGTGTATTGATTATTATTTCATAGCGTGACTACAATGTATGTGTGTGCGTGCGCGTGTGCGCGCGTGTGTATATGTTTGAGGTATATATGTAGGGGTTAGTGGAGCACAGTATTCAGAAAGGTCGGCGCGTGGCTAGATTTAGTAGAGGGTGAAGTCTGGCCAGCTGTTTAGTAGGTTTAGTGTTTCCAGTGCAACATTAAAATGGGACAGGAAACGAGAATACAGTCAGTTTATTTATATATTAATATTTAGAATAATACATTATAAATTTTTCGTATTGTATTATTAATATTATTATTTATTTATTTGGTTACTAATCGTCAACTCACGTGTACTTATGGTACTAAGTAATCATATGAAATAATTACAATTTGATATACAGGGATCCGTGTACATAGGTCCACCTTAATCTTTTAATCTAATAATGAACTTGAAACATACCATAAATTTAAAATTTTCTATTGTTTTATATTAAAGGTTAAATAAGAAAATTAAAACGACTGTTATGCCCAGTGCACACGGAGAAACATTTTGACAAGTTTCCTGAAAAAAGTTTCCAGAAAATGGAGATTTTCTTTGAAAAACTATAAATATGTTTATGATCACATGTCACATTTGACGATTTGACAAATAAGGAGTTAGTTGCACTTCACAATGTTTACTGAAAACGCCTCATTTTTATAGGCGCCGTTAAAACTTCGAAGTTTCCGGAAACTTTTTCCAGGAAAAATGTCAAAAAGTTTCTCCGTGTGCACTAGGCATTAAGGTGGTTCGAGCGGTTCACACTAGTCAAATCATGGTTTAAATGTAACTTTGTATTGTAACTTTTAAAAATTACAATTATATGTTTCAAACGTCCGTTAAGAAGAATTATGGCAACATATAGTACTATTTTATATAATATTTATTTGTAAATATAGTAAATAATTTATATGTCAATTAAGAGTTGCTGATTTGACTGTCGTACCAACTGTGAAACATAAAATATAATAAGCAAAACAATTCTATTGTAAAGATCATTTGAACTTTAAAAATATTGGAAACATTATAATAGATGAATAATCGATGATCTAATATACAATTTAAAATTAACATTCTACGTCTGACAACTGACAACATAGCATCAAATGTTAGCTGTCACTTTGCTATACAAAGTGTCAAAATCTTTAAATAAGGACAAAATTTACAATTATACTGGACGATTTACTCCAAACTATTATTATTATATTATTTAATAAGAAATAAAATACGAACGCATCCACATTAAAACCTAATTTGTCAAAAATTTTGTATTTCAAATTTATCGCAGAGTGCAACGGTGCAAGTTCTATATTTTATTCCGTTATTTTTTTGAAGTTCGTACCATAAAATCATCATAAAATATTTATTTCTGAGTTAACTAGGCAGTCAATTTTGATAATACTTCGCATACGTATTCATATATAACCACACATTAAATTAAATAGTATTCAAACAAAGTTTATGGGTTTGAGTCAAGAATTTAATGCAATATATTCAGCAAAGTATCATTTTTCCTATACCCACCATGTTAAAAATGTCATATTTAAATGTAGGTAACGCTCGAATCACCTTAATCGTTATTTAAACCCAAGGGATTAGAAATTGTCAATTATTTTTGATATTAAATAATAATATTAAAGTGACTGGCAATTGTTTTTTGAACCCAAGGGATTTAAAAATAAAAAATTGTAATTACTCAATGGGCTACTTGAAGATTTTTTTGTATGGATGGATGGATGTTGGAGTTACGATAACTTAAATGCCACTGAATAAATTTTTTTATATATAATATTCTGATAGCCTAGATTAGATCTGATTAGATTTTGGTGTTGATCGTGCAACCGGAAGTGGTAATTTCTTGAAGATCTGAAGAGTTTTTCTGGAATATCCTCAAAATTTATGGATTTATAGGTATTTTTTAAATATCAATGTACACTAAATGTTACTATCAACAATTTATATTCAAAACGTTGTTTCTATCTAGCACCATTTTCCACTTAGTTACAAGAAGTTAAAAATTCTTCAAATTTCTTATAATTTTGATTTATCTGCCTACCAATGAATACAAAAAATAAAATATTTGAGTGAATGCCAAATAAATTTTTGACTTTTTGACAAATTGAAATTGAAAATATGAAATGTCATTTATTATTTATAAGAAGAGGATTTGTTGGAGAAGCAGTCAATTTAATAAAATCCAATAAAACAACGACGTTTCGACTGTTATTCAAAAGGACCCCGCACCAAATACATGGGACCAATAATCTCGGTGAAATTTTCTGTAACTTTGGGAAATGACAGTTCTCGAAGTCTAGAACAAACTTTCAAATGCAACATGGGTCTGAAAATGCCTTAATTTCTCGCTATCCACGTCTCAAAGTCCAAAAATCACGTTTTTCCACTAGAAGATACATGGTAAAATCCACAAAACCCATTTTTTTACTGGCAATATTATTAGTATTATTGTTGAACTTGTTGTTGTTATTAATTTTCCAGTCCCCTCTTTCATCATACCCGGAATGCCAGATTTTTACTTTATAATGTATACATTATTTTTACCTGAATTAAAGTAAAAATCTGGCATTCTGGGTATGATGAAAGAGGGGACTGGAAAATTAATAACAACAACAACAAGTTCAACAATAATACTAATAATATTGCCAGTAAAAAAATGGGTTTTGTGGATTTTACCATGTATCTTCTAGTGGAAAAACGTGATTTTCGGACTTTGAGACGTGGATAGCGAGAAATTAAGGCATTTTCAGACCCATGTTGCATTTGAAAGTTTGTTCTAGACTTCGAGAACTGTCATTTCCCAAAGTTACAGAAAATTTCACCGAGATTATTGGTCCCATGTATTTGGTGCGGGGTCCTTTAAGTACCATTTATTCAGGAGTTTTAGCTATACATTATGAACATTTGTTCAATAGTTAGTTAAATCTATGTACTTTTACATCTCATGTGATTTTTAACTGTTTAATTATTTACCTATTGTAAAATCTTGTTGTTATGTTGCCATGGCCCTTGATTGGCTGGTTATTCGTTTTTTACATTTTTTTGACGATCAATTAACTTTAAACTACTTGCATAATTCAGTTGGTTGATGACTGTTAAGTAACATGTACGTGTGTGTTGAGTTTTATCTTCTTTTGACGAAAGATTTCTGTAAAATAATTTACATGATATTCTTTAAATTTTAATAACCAATTATGTAAGTCTGTCTCCTATTGTATGATTGTATGTTTTTGTATGTATCAGCATCCTGAGGAAGACTGAATTACAGTCGAAACGTCGGCGTTTTATTGGATTTTATTAAATTGACTGCTTCTTCAACAAATCCTCTTTTTATTCATCATCAAGTCAAGAAATCAATCTTTCATTATTTATAAGGTCATGATAAACTTTAATAATATTATAGAAACTACAATTCCCCCTTACAATGGTATATTTGTGAGTAAGTATCTACCTTCATACACACTTATATTAGTAAAATAGTAGAGTGTGGCGAGAGGTCGTTATGTGTTGGCCACATCAAATTTTTGTTTTAACTATTTATTTATCTATTTATGTTTTTATACATTATGACATAATTTTGTAACTTTTCACGACAGCACCTCCTGAATATGGTTGGAGTTAATTAATTTTAATAAATTGACTGCATCCCAGCACTGTGTATTATTTCTAATAATCCTTCAGTCAAGAAGCTTCCATTATTGAATTGTTATCTAACTTTATAATTATAGCCCAGTCAATTTATACACAAAACAGAGTTCGACCTTGCAAAAGGTCATGTAATTCTAATTTTTTAATATGTTGTTAGGACCCATGTTAACAGTAAGAAACCAAATTTGCAGCTTCGAAAGACCTGTGCGACCTGCGTAATACGTAAAAACCTGCAAAATTTTCGGAATTTTTTCAGTTATTGCCTAATAACTCGTAAACTATGTTTTCGATATATAGTCGATCGTATTATTTTTAAAGTACATTAAATTTGTAACAATTTAAGCCCAACCTCAGCTCTGTACGTCTAATAGTTGCAGAGATATGGCACTTCTAAAATTAGCAATTTTTTGAAAAAAATTAAAGTTGAGAAATTTTAGCTTTTTTCGTTATTTTTGTGTTTAATTAACTGTAACTTCTGAATGAATAAAAATATTGTCTTCCGGTTTCTTTCATTACATTTTACGAACATTTCTCTATAAAATACGTCATTTTAAAAACTTTTTAGGACGTTCATTAAGCCAAAATATAAATTTTTTTTTTTCGAGGAAAGTATTCAAATATTTTGTATTTATAAATTATATTGTGTTTAATGAGTTGTAACTTCTGAACGGATAAAGTTATTGACTTCCGGTTTCTTGCATTCAATTCTACGAACATTTCTCCATAAGATGCAGTATTTTAAAATATTTTTGGGCATTCATTAAGCCAAAATATCAAATGTTTTTCCGAGAGAAAATCGAGAAATTTTTAAATTTTTAATATTTATTGTGTTCAATGAGCTATAACTTCTGAACGGATAAAAATATTGACTTCCGGTTGTTTTTATTAAATTCTACGACAATTTCTCCATAAGATACATTATTCTAAAAAGATTTTAAGGTGTTCATTAAGCCAAAATATCAAATGTTTTTCCGAGAGAAAGTAAAGAGATTTCTATTTTTTTTTATATACAGGGTGAGTCATCGAAATGCCCGTGGTCGATATCTCCCTTGTAGTTAAAAATACAGCATAAATTTATTAACAGAATTTTTCGTCTACTCAAGGAGCATAACTTAAAATTATTTTCACATATACAGGTTGTTGCATAACGACTTGGCAATAATTGTTCGCCTTTTTTTAAATGAAACACCCTATATATTTTTATATATTTTGAATTGTATTTTATTTACCTATACGAACATATAAATTTCATTTCAGTTTTTCGCGGCGTTGCCAAGTTATTCAATTTTTTCTCTAAAAAAAGCCGAATACACGTATTGTTTTATAAAGGCGTACTGAAGTTATTTTAATAGTAAAAATTATGAATTTTTTTTTCTGTACAACTGTAACTATACTCTTTGTTCTGACATAACTTTTTTTTAATGTTATTATACAGGGTGTTCAATACAGAGAATCAAAATTACTCAATTTCAAATGGCTATAACTCGTCATTTTCAAATGGAACACCCTATATTTTATTATTCTGTTGTGTGTATTTTTGCATATTCTTATGTTATAAAAGGTGTCCTATGCCTAAAATCATTAATTTAATTAATTTCGAAATTAATGTTTTTAGGCATAGGACACCTTTTATAACATAAGAATATGCAAAAATACACACAACAGAATAATAAAATATAGGTGTTCCATTTGAAAATGACGAGTTATAGCCATTTGAAATTGAGTAAATTTGATTCTCTTTACTGAACATCCTGTATAATAACATTAAAAAAAAGTTATGTCAGAACAAAGAGTATAGTTACAGTTGTACAGAAAAAAAAATTCATAACTTTTACTATTAAAATAACTTCAGTACGCCTTTATAAAACAATACGTGTATTCGACTTTTTTTAGAGAAAAAATTGAATAACTTGGCAACGCCGCGGAAAACTAAAATAAAATTTATATATTCGTATAGGTAAGTAAAATACAATTCAAAATATATAAAAATATATAGGGTGTTTCATTTAAAAAACGACGAACAATTATTGCCAAGTCGTTATGCAACACCCTGTATATGTGAAAATAATTTTAAGTTATGCTCCTTGAGTAGACGAAAAATTCTGTTAAAAAAATTATGCTGTATTTTTAACGACAAGGGAGATATCGACGACGGGCATTTCGATGACTCACCCTGTATATTGTGTTTAATGAGCTATAACTTCTGAACGGATAAAGTTATCGACTTCCGGTTTCTTTTATTAAATTCTATGATCATTTCTCTATAAAAATACATTATTGTAAATTTTTTTTAGGGTGTTCATTGCGCCAAAATATTAAATGTTTTTATAATAAATATGAAAAATTTGAATAATTCTCTCGAAAAAAAATTGATATTTTGGTTTAATGAACGCCCTAAAAAGTTTTTAAAATAATGTATTTTATAGAGAAATGTTCGTAAAAATTTAATGAAAGAAACCGCAATACAATATTTTTATTCGTTCGGAAATTACAGTTAATTAAACACAAAAATTACGAAAAAAGCAAAAAAAATTCAACTTAAATATTTTGGAAAAAATTGCTAATTTTTAAAGTGCCATATCTCGCAAACTATTAGAGGTATAGAGCTGCGGTTAGGCTTAAATTGTTGCAAATTTAATGTACTTTAAAAATGATATGATCGACTATATATCGAAAACGCATAGTTTACGAGTTATTAGGCAACAACTGAAAAAATTCCGAAAATTTTGCAGGTTTTTACGTGTTACGCAGGTCGCACAGGTCTTTCGAAGCTGCAAATTTGGTTTCTTACTGTTAACATGGGTCCTAACAACATATTAAAAAATTAGAATTACATGACCTTTTGCAAGGTCGAATGTATAAATTGACTGGGCTATTATATAGAAATCACTGCTTTTGCGAGTCAACTCACTCATGTATACTCTATTTCCAGTGTAACAGAGACGCACCAAGTGGCCTCAGCGCAGCAGGAGAAGAACGCGAAGCTGCGAGAGGCGTTCGGCATCTCCGAGTACTTCGTAGACGGCAGCAGCTTCGACCCGGCGCGCGAGGCCAAGGAGCAAGCCGCGCGCGCTGCTGCGCACCAGGACCAGCGACAGCGAGACCAGCTTGACGCCAAGCGCTACGACCTGGTGCACACCCCGGAGCGTGAACCCGCTGAGCCTAGGCGCAAGAAGAGGAAGAAAGATGAGTGAGTAGAGTGTGCATTATTTGAACGTCAAACTGACAGGTGGGGAATACAGTGACTCTATAAGGTGCGTTCAGTAAAACAGTTCTATTCATTCTTTGTATGTGGACTCCAATATCGTTATCCATAAGCCCAACCTCAAAATGTTAGTACAGATGGAATGACAAGGTTTTAATGTCAATTTTGTTTATAGTCGGTGTAAGTTTCACCTGGCAGCCATGATTTTTTTAGATTTTAATATTCTTTTACATGAATTTTCTTTGTTTTATTGTGTGTATGAATTTCGTTAAGCATGAAGTTTCGCTTATTTTATTATTTTTGGTAAAAAAATTCTCTTTATTGAATATTCTAGTTATAAATATTCTAGTGTTGAAGACGTTCCCCTACCTACGTCGAACTGACAGGTGGTGAATCTTGTGAACCTTCGGTAATAGTTATTTACATTATAAGTGCCGTAGGTTTTATTTTACAACGCGAGATTCTATATTAAAGTACGACGCGAAGCAGAGTGCTTTAATAAAACCGAGCGATGTACAAATACCTAACGAATGCATTATGTTTTATATGATGGCCGGCCACATGTCCATTTGACAAAAGCCCATAGGACAAATTCCCAAAGACAAATGCTCAATTGACAAATATCCATGTGAACAATTGCTAACGCGGACAAAAACCCATGTGTACAATGGTGTAAATGCTCATGCGAACAATTTCCCACGCGGTTAAAAGCCCGTGTGTACAAATGATCATGGGTATAAATGCTCATGCGGAAAATTACCCACGCGGACAAAAGTCTATGTGTACAAATGTTTCTTCTTGTTTTCTTTCCCTTATACTCTAAGGTATCGGGTCCTCAATCCACTTCCTATTCAGCGCCAGTTTTTTAACTTCAGCTATCGTTTTGCCTTTTCCCTCTACCATCCTTTTTATTTTATCCATACAGGTCACTAGGCCTTCCTTCCCTTCGTGCCTCCTTTATTTGCTTTGGAACTCTTTCTCTTTCCATCCGTACTCCTTGTCCATACCACTTAAGTTGTTTCTATTGTACTTTCTCTACTAATGGCTCCATGCCTAACTCTTCTCTTGTTGCTACATTTCTGATTCTATATTCTCTTCTTGTTCGTCCTACAATAATTCTCCTCAAGTATTTCATCTTTGCCTCTGTAATTATACTTTTGTGTTTGTCCTGCATTGGCCAGTTCTCTGCCCTGTATGTTAATGTAGGTACAATAAATTGATTCCCAAGTAACATCAAATACCAGAAAACAATGTTGTATCGACGTCATAAAGTTCATCTCTGACCGTCGTGACGACGTCTCAACGAGTAGCTGTGTGACGTCTTTAATCGACGTTAAGTTTTCATATGAAGATGACGTCTTAATCAAATGAAAATATGACGATTTTTGCAATTTAATTAAAAAATATAAAATTCTGATTTATTTGTTTTTAATCGATTTTTAATTTAACATTCTTCGTTTGTATTAGAGTAGGCTTTAGAACTTGGACAAATTTTTATTTTATCTGGATCTTGTTGGATTTGAACATGGATCTTCAGGACGGTATCTTACGTTGCTAACCGCTCGGCCAACCTTACATTGCAATCTGATGTTACGAAATATCAATATAAAGTGAATAGTAGTAGTATTCATTTAGTAGTAATTAATAATATAGCTTGGTATATTAGATACGAGTACATGGATCGTATTTAGATATGAACATTTATCTCAGCAAAATTTAAAAACTGCTTTGATCGAGATTTTTACCTTACAACAAATTGTAAAGAGATTTCAAGAGAGTCAATATAATTTAGAAAAGCGATGAAAATTTATCTGGTAGAAAAAAAATTGAAAATTAATCACTATCCAAATAGTTTTTAATTAATTTCGGATCAGACAATTTGCAAAATAGTTTGCTATTAACGACAGATTGTTATCAGTAGTAGAATTTGACACTATTAATTCAGTTTATAAAATTACGTCCATAAAAGAAATGTATATAAACATCGTCTACGTTATTATTCAAAGCCTGGAAATACAATTTTCTTTGCTAGGGACAATTGAATTCAAAATGTGGTCGATTGAGGGCGCTTTGAAGGGACCCGGTTCACAACCGGAAATGTGAATTAGGAATTAATGTGTGAAATACGTTAAAACAAAAAATAATCTGTCACATCGTTGTCATATTCAGCATTAAAATGTCAGAATACAATCAATAATAAAAAAGCATATTTTCAATACATAATATATTTTAATTTAATATTAAAATGTATTTATTAATAATCGGAATCAGGTCCCTTTAAAGCGCCATTTGCGGCAAAAATTTACAACAAATGTACCCAAACTTTTTAAAGCAACCAGTCTGCATTCCCAGGCGATGATATAAACATAGATTCTACGTCCATACAACGGAAAAATACGACGTCAGATTATGACTCATATTATGATTTAATTTCGACGTCCAAACGTGATGGTAAAATTACGTCTATCTACCATATATTTAAATCGTATTTGTTAAGTAATAATATTGTATGGAGTTTTATTCCTACAAGGTCACCTCTCTTTGGAGGGTTACATTAAGCTACTGTCAAATCGGCGAAACAGTATTTGGTCATGTAAAGACCTTTATCTTACGATCCAAATGATTTAAATGCCCTGACCTGAGTCCTGGTCATTTTCTGATCGGTCAGCTGTTGACGTCTTTACAAGCTAGAAATGTTAGTGATGTACAACCTACAAAATTAAACACTGCAGCTGCAACAACAATTGGTTCTACATTTGTGAAATAAAGTGGCAGCACGATTATCTGAACATGTTGCAAGAAAGATCCAAATGGCATTAATCTGGCAAAGCTTTTGCAGTTAACGCTCTAGTTTTGCTAAAAGAAGAAAATCATCCTGTTCAACGTTGGCGTTTGGGCAGAATTGTATCGTTACATCCAGGTCAAGATGGTTTGTTCGATATGTCACCATCAAGACCACCACTGAAACGACCAATAGATTGTCCACAACTGCCCTATACCGTTGGACGCTTGAATGTATTGAATTCAAGGCGGGAGAGGATTGATTCAAATTTTCCGCTTTTATCAACACTGTTGTAAGAAGTTTTTGACAAGTGACAGCGCAGTATCAAGAAAAAAAGAAAAAACCTTATAACCAAGACACATAAAATAAATAGTTATTTTTTCACACAGTCCACTACACTATTACAAAAATCTGATGTGGCCAGTACACAACCTCCCGCCATATCTAGACTTATAAACATAAATGTATACGTACAATCCGGTGTTCATTTAAAATATACAAATAAAAATCTAAAATATTCAAACACAGAAATTAGTATCACCTGAATCAAAAGTTTCATTCACAGGAAAATTCTTCTGTGTTGAAGCCATCCTCCGTTCATTTACTACATTTAATATCTTACTATATGGCGTTATAATTGATTTCTTAACTAAACGGAGCAATCTGAAGTTGGAATGCTAAAACTGATAGTTTTTGATTGGCTGATGTAACACCAGTTTTACACCACACAAACTTTGTAATGTAAACAAACAAATGTTCTCCATCTTGTCTCGTCAGCTGTTGTCAGTGACTGTATCAAGTTCGCCCGCTGATAGGTCAAATTTAATTTAGCCGCAAAAAAAATCTAGTGATATTTTTCTCGTATTTACACAGTGTAAATACGGCTCAGCGAGACAACTTCAGATTGCTCCGTTTAGTTAAGAAATCAACTATAGTATGCCAACGTGTCACCCGTCTCACCTGTCAATATTTTTTACGCAAAAACAAAAATAAATCGATAATGGATTACAAGATTTCAACGTTTTATATGATAAATTTATTTTTTAGTTGCAAATAACTTTTCCCCTTATTCTTATTGTAAATAAATACTATATTTATCCAAATTTATAGAAATTTTTGACAATTAATCTTTTCAATCTTCAAGAAATATCACTTCCGATCAAGGTATTTGTACCAAAATCGTAGCATCTCTTCCAATTAGTATACAAATGTAAAATATCAACATTTTTGGTTAATTCGTATTTGAGTTATCCGACCTCTAAAAATCCTAACCACATACACACAGACATCATCTGAAACTATCAAAAATGAGTTGTAAGGACCCTAATTCGTGCTCATTCACTAAAAACTCACTACCCGATTTTAAGCATGATTCATCTTTTTTAATAACCTCTTTAAAAATTTCGAGTTTCTTGACCGAACCGCCATGCAGTAAAATCATGGCATGTGTAAAATCGCAACTACCAAAAAATTTATATAAATTTTGTTTTCCAGTTCGTCCAGTGAAGAACCCAAAAAGAAAAAGAAGTCCAAGAAACATAAGAAAGAGAGGTATGAATACATACATACCTAACTCACTCTATTTTATGTGAGACAATACATGATCTTTTTATTTTCGGTATTTCGTTCATATTTTTGGTTTCTGTAGATTTGTAGAATTGTTAGTTTAACTACAGTATGTGAAGTAGGGCAAAGATCATTGCTTTTAATTTATAAATAAATATATATTACTCTTATTACCTTAATAAGGTTGTAGTAGGTGGTTTTTAGTGTCAAAAGTGATGATTTATTGTTGTAATATGTATTTATTGAAATGTAAAAGCTATGCTATGTCCTTGCAACTTTTATCTTCTAAAAGTCACATTCTGTATATCTCTATAAAATTTTGATGTAAAATTTTCTCCCGACTATGTTTTTAATATTTATGTGTATTTTTTCAAAGTTGAACCCAAATTTGAGGGCTACCAGGTAATGCCTTGCTTGTCAATATGCTTAAAGTTATTGTGATCGTTACCAACAATCGTATGTTACTTTAGCTTTACTTTTAACTCGACTCTGAATACGAAAATAAGGTGCGTTCATTTGATGTCGTATGGTTTTCAACATTTTACTATTTTGTTACGCACTTGTCTAACCGAATTTTACATAGCGACAACACGAGAGAAATATTAACATTGAATTCACATTCTCAGTAGCTTTCAAACAAGTCAAGTATAATTTAATACACATTCAGCCTTAAAAACGTTACAATAAGAAAAAGTAAATAAATTGATACCTACTCTAGATTCTAGAATAAGAAATAATTGACAGTCGAACAATACATAACAGTTGATAGGATAAACAAATAACAATCTGATAATCTAGAACAGTTGATAGAATAAACAAATGTCAATTGAATAATTTAGAACAGTTGATAAAATAAACAAATGACAATCGGTCAATTTGGAAACAAAAAGCTACAGTAAATGTTGACAAATGACAATAGATCAATATAGAAAGATACAACAATCGATTATATATAGAAATAATAATCTAGAATCATAAGATAAAAAATAACACTAGAACAATAGGTATTTATTTTTATAAATTACAATCAGTCAATTTAAATTTAATAAACAAATGACAGTACCTATGTCAATCTAAATTTAATAAGTACGATAATAATTACAGTCAGTGAATTATTCTTAAAATTTAACATTTAATATTCCCTAAGCTTTCAATCAATAATTAAAAATACAAAATTCAGATAGTAAAATTCGAAACAAAATTAAATTAATTATGTTACATTACTCAAGAACTGGTCAAGATACCAACCCAGAGACTTTAAAATTCAATTCTAAGACAAATTTTATTCATATACGCTTGACCCGTAGCGCCTGACGTGACACCTCGTGGTGAAATTTGTAAGTTATGTGCTGGAGCTGTCAATTGCAGTATAGGCGGTTTGCACATGTGTAGTCAGCGCCGCCATGGTGGGAAAAAATGCATTAATATTATGGTAAACCCTTTGACAGTTCGACAGTTGTACTGTTTCAATTCAACCAGTTCTGTTCTAATGCCCTGTTCACACGTTGCTACTTTGAAGACACATTCGTGCTACTGTAGCATGAAAAAATCTGAGTCGCTTGTCAAATAGCAGCGCTGCTAATTTGTAGCATCAAAGTATCAAGAACTACTCGTTGATAATTTCACATCGTTGATCGTTGTGTGTGTAGATAGCGATTTTTTGCGGTAATTGTTTCGATTTGAATTTCTTTTCATGCTACAGTAGCACGTATGCGTCTTCAAAGTAGCAACGTGTGAACAGGGCATAAGGTTCTATAATAAGATGGTATGAGGACGAGATATGTAAAATTTGGATTCACAGAGTAAAACGAATTTCGTAAGTAGATACCTACATAACTGTAATAGTTATTTGTCCAACTAGAGAGGAAAGCGCTTCTTTTTCCCACGAGCGCAGCGAGTGAGGCAATCGAGCAAGAGTGGAAAAAGAGCTTTCCTCTCGTGTTAGACACAACATTTTTTTCACGACATATTTAAAAACAATGTAAATGAAGAAGAAACACATAACTAGAAGTTAGGTTATGACTGCCATCTGTCAGAATGACGTTTGAAAACAACGAAATGCAGCCAATATGCCAAATTAAATTTAAGTTGTAAAATCGTGAAATAGTAGAAAAAGAAAGTATAAAACATAATAATTGTAAAATAATAGTTTACAGTATATCACTATAAAATCAGAATTTTCAATAAAATAATAAATTTACTTACAATTTTTCAAATATTTCATCGTAAAATAACACTGGTGGTAACACTGCTTACTTTCCTCTCTAGAGAGGGAAAACCTACTTTCCTCACTATTTCGCGAGAAGAAAATTGTGTTTTCTCCGCATGTCGTGAAAAAATATATTTTATCACGTTTTATAATCTATTTATTAATTGTATTTTGAGAATTGACGAAAAGCGCTGGGAACCAGTGCTCATTTTATTGGAAATGAAAAATCGGAAATGAATTAAACATTCAAACGTGTTGTATACCTAATACTTTTGCCGAATCTCCCACTAGAGGCGCTCATGCTCGATATGTGCAAACCGCCTATATGGCATATAGTAAGAAATAATAGATTTCTGTACTTTATATCTACAATTTAGCGAATATGAATGAAAGACAGTGGGGAAAAGCGTTGGTAAGGTGTATTATTATGTTCCTGGTTGTCCTAATAACCATCGTGACAATCGCGAAATTAAGTTTTATTCATTTCCGAATCGCAACTATGAAACGAAGCGAAAGAAAATTTGATACTTCGTCTTCGAAGGCAGGGGTAAGCAAATTTCACTTAATTCTACAAATAAACTCTTATATTTTATTGTAGTTATTGTATTTTGTGAAGTAATAAGCTATATGTGTTAAATTATACTTTCGGAGCAGTTACAATTTCGATTGTAGATCCTTTGTGGTATTTATCTAACTGTTCTTGTGGAGGTCAATTCCAAATCATAGGCTGGTCAATCTTAGAACATGTATTCTCCAAATTAACATACAGACAAATGCTGCAGCATGTTTACAGTATCACTTTCCATCTTTGCAGTTTCAGGCAGTATCAATTACTTCTCTATTTGTATTTAATTAAGAAATAAATAATTTTTAATTATTAAATTTTGTTTCAAATCGAAAAAAGTATCAAGATAACGAAGTTTCCAACTATTTATTTGAAAATTATAACTCTAATAAGTACCTACCTCAATTAATAGCTTATAAACATTTGTGTTTTTCTTATTACTATTCGCACCAGGTGTTTCTGGCAGAACAGTGCCAGAAATTCTTCTAAAATATGAATTTTGAAATTCTTTTACATCGCTGACATGATAACTGTCAACTAGTTTTTTTCCTTTATTTAAAGTTTTATTTAACTAGTTGAAAACCGCAAGTTACAATGTAAGAAGTCATTATATGAAGTTATGATACCTGCGTTTTATAATAATATTAATTTTTATGCGTAAACGTCAATTTACTTTTTGAATTTTCTCAGCCAACTTTTGCCGAGCGCGGCCACTAGCGCGGCGTTCGCGTCGCGCTGAGAGGAACGGGTCAAGCGTATACACTAAAGCCTCATTTCCACCGACTGTTTTAATGCTTAAGAACTATGTTTAATGCATAAGTACTAAGAGCAACGCATAAGAACAAAACTTTGCAAACTCCAAACATAAGGCGTAATGCACAATCATAATGATTGACATGTGTCATATATATTATTTGTTTCGAGTTGTCAAGTTCTGTCTGTTTCTAAATATGGAAAGGAATACTTTACTTACGAAATTAACAGTTCTTCCATTCCTTAATATCTCCAAAATGCCGGTAATGATTAAATTACAAATATTCGACAACAAAAATGTCATCTCTGTCGAATTTGTCCTTAAACAAAATAGGTGGAAATAGCCATCTAATAAATAATCACTAAGCATTACGCCTTACGCATTAAGCACAAAAACAGTCGGTTGAAATGAGGCCTAATTAATACTTTAATAATTATTTACAGATAAAGTTTTTACATAAAATGTCAAAAAAATATTCAGTGTGTACCTACACCTCGTTTTGTCGCTATATCTCACTGATTGGTCAAAGTGCACAATAGATAAACAAAATCAAAATCAAACATAGATGTGGTCATCGGACTCATATTTCTATTGGCAAACCCCGCTAAAATATTTGTATTTTCACACAGATCAGGAAAAAGTAAGGACAAAAAGAAATCAAAACGTCGCCGACGAAAATCTTCTTCAGAAAGCGAAGAATCCTCCAGCTCTTCAGAAGAGAGCAGTGACTCTTCCAGTGAAGAAGAAAAGAGGAAGAAACGTAAAAAGAAGAAAGAGGTTAGTGAGAAGAATGTTTGCATTCATGTCACAAAAGTCTTCTATATTTTCTGCATTTTTATTGATTATTTCGATTCAATTTTATTTACTATTTTGCTACATCGCGGTTTAGAGCATTTTAACATTACTTTTAACTTATATTCAGTTGAATTCTGTTTAGACTGAGCACACAGACTATAAATAATAGTTTTAATAATATAATACATCGTTTATTATCATCAATTTATGCTTTAAACAATAAATAATGCCTCAAAATACAAGCAAGTTGTTTGCGGCCGATGCGTTTAGCCGAGGTCGAAATTACGTGTAAGTATCTTAATGGCACTATGTGTTTGAGATATTATACCAAATTTTATTTCATACTCTTTTTTTCGCGTGCTGTACTTCATTAAGGCCTGGTTTCCGACAAGATATTTAACTGACCAGTTAATTTAACTCTTCAATAAACTTGCAAATGGGTTTCGGAAACATCAAATTTGGATTTAACTGCCCCGTTAAGTTAACGCGGCAAATTATTAATTAACTGACATTTAATAAACGATGTATTCATCATTTTGTTTGTTTGTATTCATCGGTACTTCATAAATTGAAAATGATAGGTGACAGTGCGCGTTTGAGTTAGTTATATGACGTATAATTTAACTGGAGCAAAATTGTGCGGTCTAGACCTTTAAAATTATATTTTGCGGCCTATAAATAGTACGAAAATTGTCACTTTATGTCACAGATATTATTTAACATGCACATAATATTGGCTATAATTCAAGAGGATGAAAGTTTATGCATGAGCTGAAAGCGAATGCATAATCATCCGAGTTAATTATATCCATTATGTGCGAGTCAAATACGACGTTTTATCTACGACTTTTTAAATAAAACATTTCTTTACCCAGCATGTGTTATACCTTTAAGCCCGTCTGTCAAGATCTATAATAATTCAAGGCAGAATTCTGTACATAATTATGAACAGAATATCTGTTTTGTATTTTTTTTATATTCAGCAGATCTATATTTGACAGATAGCAGGTTTAATTGTGTTTTATCATTAAAAAACATGTAGTTAATTTGTGTGTTTATTGTTTGTGGTGAAATTCAATGTCGTGGACCCGAGAGCAGATGACAATACTATTGGAATGCACATAACCAAACCAGAATTATGTCTCAAATTATGCGGCGTGATATACAGAAAATTTGTGTACACATAATTCTGTCTATAATTCTGTTCATAAAAATTCTGCCTATAATTATGAACAGAATTCTGTCCAGAATTATAGATCGTGATAAACGGGCTATATATTTATTAGATTTTATTGTAAATTGGGTACGAAATAAGACAATTATTATTAATACTTGTAGTTCCATTATTGTCATCAAAATTTCATTGTTGGTGCAATTAAATTTTCAGTATGTTAAATTTTCATTATTGCAATGAAATTTTCCGTGTAGCAATAAAAAATTTGGACCGTTACAATCTGACAGTTACTGTTTTTATAAACCAGAACAACTGTTTATAGTACTGATGATAATAACAGTGTATTCTAGTTTTTGACATTAGTTTCTGTGCTCTGTCTACGTGATTATGTTTAGTTATATTTTGTGCATGTTCAATGCATAACGGTGAAATGATTGGAAGTAAATATGATTCTGTTTACCGATGCGCTCATCTAGGACAAGCACAAGGCACTACTTGTGTCCAATTAGAGAGTAAGTACTTATAACACTTCTCCCGATCAACAATATACAAACTACGAGCACTACAATAAGATAATATGTCATATTGCATGTGTTGGAATAAAAATATGCTTTACTTTATCATTGATCTTTAGTAAGATGCTCGCCTGAAGAACCTAAAGCCCATTTTACATTGAGCAAGCGCAATGGGCAACTTTAATCTACAAGTACAATAATTATTGCCGAAGACATTTCTTTTAATTTTACATTGAGCAACATGCAATTGCAAAACATGAATTTATTGTCATCTTCATACGCCAACTTAACTTCTTATGTTTTATATTATTGGCGTCGTAGGTATTGGTATTCTATGTGTATAAGATTTAATAGTTTATTATGTAAAATATAGGTACCTGAAGCCAGAGTACTGTCAAATAAAAATTTTATATGAATTTTATCTATTTTAACGTTTATGTTAAGCACAGAATGTTAAGTTGGTAACATTAAATCAATCTTAAAATAACTAGAAATAACTGTAAATACCTTGCAAGAATTAGAACAAGTTGTATTTCATGCAACCCGTTGCAGGCAAGATTGCTTCTGCCTGTATTATGCTTATGAAATACTACAGCAACTTGTTGAAAGTTGCGATTGCATCTGCAGTATTGCTCAGTGTAAAAGGGCTTTATAAACGTTGGACCATCGAGCGAGTTTCTTAGTAAAAAATCTAACTATAAATGAGGCAACAGGGCTCAAAATATCTCAAGTAAATGATCCAATTTTCAACTTAAATATATTCAAAAACTATTGTAATAATCGTATACATATTAAAGTTATATACTGAGCTTCAACGTAGAAAATCGTCTAGGAGAAAGAGAGAAAACATTATCATTCTCTCTTTTTTATATTTTTATAGAAATGCGCATGTCTATTCGAGAAATCTGGTCAGTTGAATCGCTGAATATTCGGTCTCCAGCGTGGTGAAGCAGTCGTCCGCACTTCTGTTGAGTTGAACGCACGTGTCTGTGAGTGAAACAAAAATAGGTACATAGTATTGTCCTCTCGCTCTATTCAGCACATGCGCATTTCTATATTTCTATAAAAATATAAAGGAGCGAGCAAAAAGATAATGTTTTGTCTCTCTTTTCCCTGGACGTCTTTCTACTGTAGGAAAGATAGGGAATGCTCAGTATATAACTTAAATATGTATAAATGGAAATAATGATATTTCTAAAATACGTGTTAAAATTATTGACCAGTATTTGAGCATTGGTTTGTGTATGAAGTATTTTTAAATATCTTAGTAAATGTTTTTGAGATGTATATTAATTTTTTGGGTTTTTTTGTACAGAAGAAGCGTATCGCAAAGAAGAAACGACGATCTTCTTCAAATAGTTCAAGAGATAGGTAAGTTCACAATTACATTTAATCAGTTTGAGAGTAGAAGTTTTACAGATCACTTGTTATTTGTACTGTGCGGCCGTCAATTCACTGATAATCATGATCGTTTGTATTCTGAACATAATGACACTATATTTTTCTGTAGATTTCGTACATGTTAATTCAGTACACTTATTTGATTATTTTGATTCGAATCATTGCAATAGGTACAGTATTGTTCAGAAATAATGCCCAGATGCCCTACTCCAGTGTCGACGATTTATGAAAAATTCGAAATATGTCTGCAGTCGTTGATGAACAGAGGCAGAAGATACAAAGCAAAAGATAGCTATGTTCCTAATTTTCTCGGAAAAACAACATTAGCAACAGTAAAAAAGGCTTAAGATTTTGAAATATTTTCTTATTGAATCATTTATGTTATCAGAATTCTGCATTAAAACTCATTCATTCATTATCTATTTAATTATGAAACATATTGTAGTGAAGTTACTCACTTAAAAATAGTAGATCATTAAATTATGCATTAAGATTTTTCATAAAAATATAATTTAATTATTCTTCTTAATAAAAGCATCATAACAATGGTGATTTTAAACAAACAAAGTAAAAGATTGCTCACTTTGATCAAAATTATACACACTTGTGGTTAAATTGTTACTTTGCTTGTTGGAAGTCACCACGGTAACCATGTTTTAGGTTTTCACACGTGGGCAAAAAAGAATGACCCACTCGAGAAAATTATCTTAAGATTTCCCTCGTGGGTAATTCCTTACTGTGTCCACATGTAAAGTAAATAACTATTATTTAATTATATTTGTTAACTAAATCAAATTAAAACTGAAACAAAAATCTAAACATTTTTATTCCTTACGGTACGTTGTAGTTTATAGTTTAACTCCCTGGTTCAAAATTCATTTCGAATTCATACGCTTGGCGAAATTCTGAGTCAAGGTATTTTCTCTCAGGTAAAGAGGATACTTTTTTAATAGAACGTATTTCAAATTTTTCATTAACTATCGGCACTGGAGTGGGGCATCTGGGCATTATTTCTGAACAATACTGTACATGCATTAATTTGTTTTATTTATAATTATACTACAAAACTGATTTAAGTTTCCTATCTGATATGACTGTATGCACGTTGCTATGTTAGTTCAAAAACTGGTGCCATAAATTGCTAAGCAACCGTTAAAAGGCCCACTTTTAACAAGTAGATAAATTTGCTTTTCTTGCCATTGCACAATTAATTAAAATTTTATTTTATTCCATTTATAGTTAATCAAATATCCATTATACAATCAACAATCCAGTAGTTTTAAAAATGCGCTTCTTGCGAAAAGTGCTCTTAAATTTACGAATTTTAAAAAAATTCTGTTTATTTCATGATGTAGTGAATCATCCTGTATAAGACAGGCTTCATTTAATTATAATTTTTTTATTTGATTCATAAACTTATATTTTGACGTAAATAACAAATTAGGTTAACATACCGGAAGTTTCCTAAAACAGACGCACCCAAAAAAATATTGTATTTTTAAGTCAATTACATTTATATTATAGGTTTATAAACTACATTCAAAGGCGCATTAATCTACATAATAATGAATTTTTATTACTCCCTGTTTAGCCGGAAGTGACATCAACTACATTATTTTAAATGGAACACACCTTATATTTTTAAGATTTTGATTCTACATAAAATTCTGAATACAACCATGTATAATAAGCTACTTTTTCATTGTAGATTTCTAAGTAAAATAATAATTAAAATATTACAGAAACAAATCGAATCATTCCTAGTTAGCTATGAAATAAATGATAGAAAACAGATTTTAGGATAGTAAAAATGTCAGTTTATTAACAAAAATTAATAATAATTCAGATTACTAATAATGTGATTGATTTGTTTTAGTATATACAGAGAGTTTTTTTTATAAGTAAACATAGGGCATGTCATTACCATAGTTACAGTGTTACAGAATGACAGCAATGCATTAGAGCGTTTTTTTATCAGTAAACATAGGGATAATTAGCATACGAAAATAAAAATATGAAATATAAATTAAAGAAATGATAAATTATTTATTTATGTTTTCTACACTTAAGAACTAGATAGATACATTAAACTAATGAGGATTTAAGAACTAGGTAGACACTTAAAAAATAATGTGTACAATGGTGACAGAATGAATGTTGAACAATTATAAAATCGAATTAGTGCTGCTTCCCAAAATATTACTCCCCAGCAAATGCTATAAATTATTTTTATAATCGTTTAGGATATTGTTTAGAAGTTAATGGTTCCAATTTTGAGCATTTAATTCGTTTAAAAAAATTCTCATTATTTTAATGTAGGTATCTACCTAGTTCTTAAGTGTAAAAAATATAAATAAATAATTTATCATTTCTTTAATTTATATTTCATATTTATTTTAGTATGTTTACTGATAAAAAAGACGCTCCAATACATTGCTGTCATTCTGTAACACTGTAACTATGGTAATGACATGCCCTATGTTTACTAATAAAAAAAACTCCCGGTATTTCTATAATTTATTTAATAGCTAACTAGGAATGATTCGATTTGTTTCTGTAATATTTTAATTATTATTTTATAGGGATGTGAGTTGTGGTTTGAAAAAATAAATGTAAATAATAAAGGTACGAGCAATTTAAAAATTAAGGTAACACCATGTTATTTGGTATTAAAATCATCAGAAATTTGAAAGCAAGCCGAAAATATATTTATCTACGACTACTATGAAAAGTTTATATTTATGCTTTCAATTGTCAACGTAAAGTTGATTGTTACTGAGGACCAAGCAAAAAAACATTTTATTGCGCGTCTCCTATGACAACGCTCAATAAAGTACTTTTTGATTACATAAAATAAAAGAAAATGACAGAATCAAACAAATTTTTTTATTTATTTATTTCGATATTATTGGTATCGTCATGGTTACGAATCAAACATAAATTGATTGAACGCAGATTGAACTAACTGAATACTATTATTATTATAAGAAATAATTTTAGTCGTAGATAAAATTATGTGTGTATTACGAGCATAAAGTGTCTTTGTTCCTCTTGCACTATTGCAGCTCTCGCCTTCGGCTCGCGCTGCAATTACCGTGCGCGAGTAACAAAGAGTCACTTTATGCTCTTAATACACAAATAACTATTATAAAATTTAAAATGTTAATTAACAGTAAAAAATGAATGTTAATTAACATGAATCTTTTTTAACAGTAAAACTCACATCTCTATTATTTTACTTAGAAATCTACAACGAAAAAGTAGTTTATTATACATGGTAGTATTCAGAATTTTATGTAGAATCAAAAGCTTAAAAAATATGCGGGGTGTTCCATTTAAAATAAGAAAGTTGATGTCACTTCCGGCTAAAGAGGAAGTATTAAAAATTCATTATTTATGTAGTTTAATGCGTCTTTGAATGTAGTTTTAGTTTAAACCTATAATATAAATGTAATAGACGTAAAAATACAAATTTTTTGGGTGCATCTGTTTCAGGAAATACCTGGTATAAGGTCAAGTTAGGTAAATGCCCCAATTGTCATATGAAAAATTAAACACTATGGTTCCATTTACCCAAAACTGTAATGTAATGGGGATTAAATTTAAAAACAAAATCCTGTTAACTTTAAAAAATTAAGACTTGGGCTATAGACATACTATTGAAGGAGAAAGATTGTCACTAATTTACATTGATATCACATGAACAGATACAATTTTATGGGCTTACAAATATAAAAGTTGTAAAACTATGTCTCATTTGCACAACTTGATCTTACATTTTTTGTAGTTCTCCTGACCCGCCTCCAAAAAAGAATAAATCCGACTTAAAATCCAAAGAGACTTCAGATAAATCAAAAGATCGGGACAAAAAATACGTGGACAGAACCACAGATCGTCCAAAACGTAACAACGAAGAAATAGACAAACGAGAATCACGCAGGAGAAGTCGCAGCCCTTCAAGAACCAAACGTTCCAGATCCAGAGATAGAGAAACTGTCAAAAAAACTAAAGACAAGAAAAGATGCTCATTCAGTCCCAAACCTCAATCAAGAATCAGAAAATCTGCAGAAAGAAAGGACAAGAACCGATACTCCAGGTCGCCGAAGCAAACTCGACAATCCAGAAGTAGATCTAGGAGCGAAAAATATACAAGAAGTCAACCAACCAGCAAGTATAACGACAAATACAAGAAAAGAACTTATTCTCCTGAAGTGAAACCACCAAGAAGGCGATCACCTTCGCCTCAGTCAAAACCATCAAAATCTACAAGATCCCCGTACCGTAAATCAAGAAGATCAAGATCTATTAGTCGTAAAACGCCTCCAAAACAGAAATACAAATATAAATCACCTGAACCGAGGTCACCAATCGCTCGGTCAGTGTCGCCACGCCGTACGCCGTCTCCGAAATACAAACCTGTCAAACAGCGATCACAAAGTCCGAGAAAATCCCCCGTGAGGGTCAAATCGGGGTCGCGAAGCCCGAAAAGGCAATCAAGGAGCCCTAAACGCCTTAAATCACGTTCCAGAAGTCCGAAACGATTTAGAAATAGGTCGCGCGAGCGAAAATATACTCCGAATAAATATGAAGAGCGACATACTCCTGAAAAAATTAAGTCTAAATCGCCTGAAAGACATCAGAACCGCAAATCAAATGTGTCTGATCGCAGTAGATCTCGAAGTGTGGACAAGAAACTTACAAAAGATCGTAAAAAAGATAAACTTTTACCAATGCCGGTTGTGCGTCTTCGTTCATCATCAGAAGAACCCGAGACCGACGGCGAAAATGAAACCATTCACGATGAAGAGCGTGAAAAAGAACTACGGACTTTGAAACTCCTTAAATCTGACTTAGCGGCCAAGGCAAAAGAAGTCCTCGAGAAAAAGATCCCGAAGAAGTCCCCTCCAAAATTATCCCCCCAGTACGACCACTTCGACATCCCTAGTATCAAGTCGTCCCCCAAAACGGAGCTCAACCAAATCAAACTAATCCCCCTAAAGAAGCCGATTTTGTCGCCTGAAATGAACGAAAATGTGTTTGATATCAAAACCAAAGGTGAAATTTTCAAAGAGGAGGAAAAAGATGTTATCAACTGGGAAAAGACTGAAGTGAAACGCGAGGGAAGATCGGTGGTTAAGAGTGAAACCAAGAGGCGGAGCTTCAGTAGGTCTAGGTCGAGGAGTCGGCCCAGAGAAAAAAGCGCCAGCAAGGATAGAAAGTCTAGAAGCTCGTCCAGATCTTCTTATAGGTAAATATTCATCATTTGTACAATTCCTACTTGGGTGTGACAGCCTCACATACTACGAGTTATCGGTATAGATATACAGTATACATAACTTTGAGTACATACGTTACATACAATTTGATTTGCTGATAACGAATTAAAAATAATGTTTCGTGGATTCGAACTGCACAAAAAAACGGTTCAGGTGCGGTTCACTGTGCTTTGTAGGATTCGGTTTTGTTCCGGTTTTTATATTTCTCATCGAATTAAACCGGTAACCGATTTTCGAAAATGCTCTTCAAGTTTGTTTCGGTTCAAAATTTTATTTAGTAGCAATCAATTAATTAAAAATATTAGTTCCAATTTTGGACTAAAATATAATAAAACTCTGAAATCTAATACATTTTTACTAAATTTTTATTTTATAAATGAGTTTACCTAGCAATAGCAACGGCCATGTTATAAACCGCAAAATTATATTTGGTGGTCTAGGCCATTCAAGTAAAATTTTGCGGCCCCGGTCTTTAAAATTCTATTTTGCGGCCTATAAATAGTCACAGTATAAAATAAAAATTATTAAAATATGATTGCTGCATTAGATTCTGCAAGATTTAATTAACTTTAATACTTTTGAGGTGTACACCTCAAGAGTCCAGTTTAGACTGAGAAATTATAATTAGTATTAGAACAATGTAACTTCGCTTGAAAATGACCTAAAGCTAAAACAAAGGTCGAAACGTTAAAAATAAATAACTAAAGCCTGAAATCCAACTATCAATGAAATATTTTATTAATTATATTTTGTAATTGTACTTATTTTTTAAGTGTCGCACCATTGCGACAGAAATATAAGAGCTACGAAGTTGGTTAAATTAGCAAACAATTTCTAATTTATAGGACTACTTTAATGAACGAAACAGGAATATTTTTAGACCAGTCTTTTTACCTCTCTTTTAGAGTAACAGTTTTTGATGGATAAGCACGTTTCAGAGTCTCTAGAATACGAATTTACTATTTTTATAATGATGTCCGTGTGTGTGTGTGTGTGTGTGTGTACGTATAATATGTATTATTAAGTGCATAGAAATAAGAGAGAGGAGAGTTGTGGCGAGAAGTCATATGCTGGCCACATCAGATTTTTTACACATGTTGCTCTAAGAGTAACATTGACTGTCAATTTGGGATTTAATACATTTTTAAAGAAAATATGAGCAATACAAATTAGAGTGAAGGTGATAATACGAGTATACAGTGCTCCGTTACTTGAAAAATAATATATCTACACTTTTCTAAACTGTTCAAAAAAATATATTCTTTTTTACGGTTTATAAAAAACACTTGCTTTATAGTTTCAAAATATTTGCGAAATGTCTTTTAAACCTCTGATAGAATTTTTGTCCGAGGCGAAGGCCGAAGTCAAAAAAATTCTCGAGGACAGTAAACACATATCGCAGTCGAGTTATACACAATATTTGTTATGCAACTGCAATGCATATAATTAAAAACACATTATATTTTTTTAAACAAATGTCCAAAATATCTGACATTGACATGCACAACTCAATAAATTTACTTCGCAGTCGTTACTAATAGCAACGCGGCCGCGAAATGTACCATACACAAATGTTTTACTTGACGGTCTCAATTGCGGACGTCTATGTCAACTTTTTTTGACAGTTGCGCAAAAATATATTTTTACTCCATTATTCTATCGCACAACTAACACAACATTTCACCAGTTCACCGCGCCGTTCCCGAAGTTCAAGCTCATCCTCTCGGTCGCGGTCTCGCAGCCGGTCCAACAGTCGCTCGCGGTCGGGCAGCCGGACCAGATCACGTTCAAGGTCTTCTTCGTCTTCAGGCAGCTCTAGCAGCCGCAGCAACTCCAGAAGTCGTTCTCCGAGCATACCCAGGAGACACGGTTCACCGAGCTTCCTAGACCGCCGCAGAATCACCAGGTAAGCGGAGGTTGAAGATGTGTAGGTGTAGTATGTGTGGTAGATAGATGCTTTATGTGAGGATAGATTGTTGTAAGTCAGATCAAATAATATAAGTGAGAGGAAATGTTTTTAAATTGATTTTATTACAGTTTAGATACTTAAAATTGTATTAAGTAAGATGAAGTCAATTGTACGTTGACCGTAGGCATTATTTTCAGTTTAACTCCCGTGGTACCTTCAACGATTAATGTCCTATTTATTTATTATTTTATTAAAGATTTTTATCGATTACACTATTTTTCCTACGACCATGTTAAACATTTTATTCATGAATATATTTTGATGTCAACTGTTACTTTATTTTTACGAAGAAACAAATATACCACGATCATGGAATACATGATAAAAGATTATCAATGACAAGAATATAAATTCTATTTATTCAATTTTAACGTTTTAAACTGCTATTATTAACTCCATAGCAACAACTTTAAATAAATGTTTATTCACAAGTGAATTAAAACTTTTTAAATCACTCAACACATTTTTCAATCACTCTGATATCATTATTTCGTCAAAAATGCATAAAAACAATGACAACTTGCCACTGACGACTACTTTGATTTTCTTTTTTGTTATATCAAAATAAATTTATAATTCATATATTTGAAATAATTTCGTCAAAATTGAATAAAATATTGTATAAACCACGTGAGATACGAATGTTTATTCACTCGAAGAAATTATCCCACTCGCCTATCGGGCTCGGGGGCTAAACTTTCTTCTCTTGAATAAACATTCATGTATCTCACTTGATGTATAAATATCTATTATCTACGACTAATGTATAACATTAACATTAAATGTGTGATGTTTGCTATATAATGCCATATATTAATCCCGGAGGGAATAATAGTTAGTATTCCCTACTCTGCACCATTTAGAAAATTACTTTGTCTGAATCAATTTCTCCGTTCAAATTATTTTTAAAAAACATTGCAATGTATAATAATGTAAATATAGTGATACAGAATTGACATTTGAAAATGTCAACATTTTTGCGTATTGATATTTATTTAATTTAAATCTTGTGCGTAATATACACTGGCGGAAAAAAATGAAACACTTGAAATTCGTGAAAATATCGACCATTTTCAAACTGCCATAACTCGGTGTCAGGCCCCGGTAACTTGCATACCCCTTCCACTAGTTTTATGACTGCTAGGCGCTGTCATATCGCATAGGCCACATTTTATTAGCAATTTCACTTAAAATCTTCAATAACTTATAGAATATTGTATATATTATAATAAATTACAGAATATATATAGAAATTATACTTTACACGTTAATCAGCGATTCTCGCGGTTTTTTGATGGCCTGTGTTGGCTGCCATATTGAGTACTCCCTTTACCCCTCAGTACCACGAAACTGGACCAGTTCAGCAGTCACTTTTGCAAGCCAAGTTGGGTTACCTTCAGTGTCTTGTACCGTGCTCGGTGTATTTTCAATCGATATCGATGAATCTTCGAGGGCGAGAAACTTTGAAGTGTCTACTTTAAAGTCATGCATGCAAACTTAAAGCACAACCCCCTCCGCCCCCCTCTAGCAATCATGTCAAAAAAAAAAAGAATTTTAATTTTAAAAATGTCCAACTTTGAAGATGTGTACGGAGTTTAAACATTTTTTTTGACTTTATCCACCAAAAGGGCACTAAATTTGTTCAATTCCCTGTGCAGGATTTAAAGAACGAAGTTCCTACGATGATTTGGCAAAAAGTTATGAATTTTTTTTAAAAGGGCATTTTTTTGTTTTTCGCACATAACTCAGGCACTTTTCAACCAAATTAGACGATTTTTTCGGGGAAAAACTCCCATAGTGGCTCTACTTTAAGGGGGTAAACTCAGTTAGTATGATCCCTTTTCGTACCCTTCAAAACCCGAACATTAAAAACACGTTTTTGGGCTAAATCACGTCCAACTTTGGCCATGTGTATTGAGTTGGGAAAAATTTGTCGACTCGATCCACAGAAAAGACATTGAAATTTGTTCGATTACCTGTGCAGGGCCCAAAGATCGAAGTTCCTACGACGATTTGACAAAAAGTTATGGGCGTTTGAAAAAAGTGCATTTTGTGGTGTTTTGACTCGTAAGTCGGAAGATTTTTGACGAAATTGTTTTTTTTTCACGAATGAAATTTTCTTTCAAAATTTCTAATATTTTAGGCAATTTGAGTTATTCACACGAAATATCCAATTTCATTTTTAAAGAAGTAAGCAAATCTCACGAGTTTAAAGTTTACAGACCTGTAAGCAGACCTTCAATATCGAGAAAATTTTATTTATCAAATTTGTGTACGTTACGTAGCAACGGATTTATATGTTTGAATAATAATAATTATTGTGCCTTTATACAATAGATATTTATGTAACAAGTGCATAATCTAGGACTTTATTGAAGAGCCGTTGTTTATGGCAGAGTGAGCGCAGCGAACGAGGCTAATAAATAAGGCAAGTCTATAAAGTCCGATTATGTACGAGTTGCATACAATATTTTATGCACGACTTCATTATAATCAATTTTTATATTGCCTAGAATGACATTTGTATTTGACATAATCGCGTTGACAAAAAAATTTAATAGTATTAGTGAATTTTTTCTATTATGGTTACAAAAAGTTTTATTGGTCAAAAACTCTAATACAATAATTTTAATATATATTTTTGTGAATATGGCGCATATTATTCACTGCAATAGAAACATGAATGTATTATTCAATAGTTGTGGATAAATAGTTTTTTAACCTTGTAACAAATCGGGTTGTTTCTGATTCTCGAATCTTAACAATCCGATTGTTGACGTGCTGGAAATGTTTAATAAGTATAATAAGACATGAAAACAAAATATATTTATTATTATGAATAATAAAAAGTTAAATTATAAACATTACAAATAATTTGACATACAAAACGATTAACAAATTATATCTATCGTGAGGATAGACACTTACGAAGTTCTTCTCACTCGTTCATTCTAACTCTTCCTTGATCGGTAGATCACTGACTAACTCGATGACTACTTGCTTCATTCTCGACTGATTACTGACTGACTACTCCATCGGTTGATGACTGACTGACTATTTACTCACTACTTAATTTCCTAAGTATATTCTAATACTAATTGCAAGGCACGTGTAACAACCGCGCGTGGCCAAAAGGTGAAACTTAACAAAACACAGCTTAGCAATAATTTAGATTACGGAAAATTACTAACAAATCTACTTTGTTACAACCTTCTGACGTGTAAACATAACAACCCACACATCATTGACGTCTATAGTGGTTGCGATTTGATATATTATTATTTTACATTATTTTACCACATCGCATCTGGTAGTACAAGCGGAACACGTCACTTCCATGGATTTTATTAAATGTTTTCAAAATTGTAGAAAGATGTCTCAAGAACACACAGTTCAAAATTTATGAACGTTGTCTGCACCCGTTATAGAGAAAATTAATTTTAAAGTTTGCCATCATTTGCCAGAGTCAAATAGGATTCGGCCTATTTTTGATCATAGCACGAAATCTTCTCCATGGATTTTCATATAAAATAGCTTTTTTAGCTTCCACTCGTACTACCTTAAAAAAGTTGCTTTTTAATAAGAAAGAGAGCCTACAAAACGCTAGTTTACACAATTTATTATTCAATAGTCTAAAATAGGTACATAAAACAGTAATTTGAAATTTGCTTGCACTATCTCTTAGCAATTGTTCAAAGGCTAATTGACGGAAGGCACTTTTAGTGCAAATGTTAAATGGATCTCACTTATTATCCTTTATTTTAATTTGTTGTGCTTCTTTAAAAAGCTATAAGTAGTCTTGAAATATTGTTTAGCAATTTAGTAAAGCGTTAAAAGAGTATAGGTATAATTTACTGTGAACAGTATTTTGCCATTTAATATATGTATAGATTATATATTTGATCTGACTGTTTCGAATTATGTTTTTTTAGTTATCGTTATTTTGACTTTGCCAATCTTTCCAGTAAAAATAAAAAGGAATCCAGACGCCGGTCCCGATCTTAAGCCCCTCGTAATGTGTATTATTTTTCGATGCCATTTCCTATTATTATTTATGTTTTAAGCATTAGGCATTTGATTATTAAACTGTACAAATGTATACTACGAGTAAAAATCGTACGTACATTCAATATACACTTTACCAAATATGACTGTATATTAATTTGTATTTTTTTTTATTTCGTTACCTGTACTTTGACGTAAATAAACATTTTGTCTTTTGTTTATAGTAATGTGTTTTGTTTTCTAGAATCACTTAGTTTGATATAGGATTGCACTTTTGTTTATTTTCATCTACAGGAACACAGAGAGAAGAGGTACGTATTTTTTATTATTTTTACTTGTATTTTGCATGGTTTTTGCATGAGTAGAACGCTACTCGCATTGTTATCATTTTATTATAAGAATCATCATTTAACATTTCCTACTTCTTGAAAACTAACTATATTTCAATACATTACTATTAAATTATTAACAACTAAAACTAAACAATATTGGTTATCGATGTTTTAATCAATAATACTACATTATATCTGTTTTTTAAATGATTAGTTTTACTACCCGACTAAATTCAATAATATTGATTTATAACAATGATATTTCCATTGGGATATAACTAAAACTAATATAACTAATGGGTCATAATAGTATTAACAATATAATATTATGTCATTAATATTAAGGCGGTACACTTGTTACAAAAATATTACACCTACATTTTTCATATTTTATATATGGATAGTTAAAAGATGACTATAAAATTATATTTTTGAAATATTTAATACTATTTTGGAAATAAATTAGTAAATATGAATGAAAAGTTGTAAATTTAGAAATGATTTTTACGTAAACATGTTCAGATTATATTTGGTTTTTGCTTTTTACTTATGCAAATAACATTAATAGGTACTACTACCCTACAAACACAATGTGATTTAAATATACAAGTTACGTATCAGCTATAGCACTTTTATGTAGTACATTCATTAGATATTATTTGAGATTTCGTAAGCAGAGGGTATATTTAGGGGCTGGGCGATATAGAAAAAATATCAAAAATACCGTTATTGAAAAAATTATCGATATATCGAAGAATATATCGAGTAGGTATACGATGTATCGAATACTCGATACATCGAATTATTGAGAAGTAATGCGATTTATCGATATATCGAATTAATTATACACTATTGACTATTTTTGTTTTATTAAAAGGCATAAATTGATTCTTATATTCTCTAATTGTTGTCGCAACATTATAATATTGTATGATATTTTTTCAATTAATTAATAGTTCGTCATTACTCATGTCAAATTTTGATTTTGAGCAATATAGTTAAAATTGTGACAAGTATACCGCCTTAAAATACACACATTGGGCCGAATTCGCACTCTTCTAAGCTAATGAAGCTTAACTTAGAGAATTCAGCCCATTAACTAAAGTTGTGACTATTTCTCGCTCTATTTTAACACTGTGACCGTTTTAGCGCCCGCAAGCGTCCAATTCCTTATCACAGGCCGACGCCATCGTCTCCGTCGTCGGTTAGTAGCTGGAGCAGCAGAAATAGCAGCCCGTGGTATTCACCTGTAAACCGAGGTCGTAGCGAGACTAACTCACCTTTAGTCAGAAGTCAGTCCAGTAGATCCAGAAGCAGAACTCCGGGCTACAATCAATGATGTTGTGATTGTGCGTTGCTAGGCAATAGTTTATTTTGTTTGTTTGGTTTGCGCGGGAAGGTGGCAGGTTAAATATCTCGATTTATTTTCAAGCTGATCGCTGGTTTGTTTATGGTGGTTTATTTATAATTCCAATTAAGAATAGAGTATTTGGCACAACAACATATTATTTATGCACGGTAGTATCATCATTTGACAATTCTACACGAATTTCTATGTCCTAAACGTCATTTTATAGCCCTTGGACGTCAGTGCGCCATAATGAAACGTAAAAAAAACAAAGTAGGAGGGACCGAATGCGAAATAAATTGGTGTATGAATAATGTCGAATCGTTACGAATGTCGTTGATACAGCAGGAATAAGTCAAGGTTCATCTATACTGTGGGAATACGTTACGATGGTTCGGGCATGTGGAAGAATCACGAATGAAAGGTTAGCAAAGCGAATAATATTATATGCGAGTGACATCGTTGGTGAGCGATTGCGTGGATGTTAGTGAGCAAATGGATTGATCAGGAAGAATAGGAGAGCTTCCATGAATAGAATAATGAATGTGGACAAGACAAAAGAAGTGTATCATGATAGAAATGTTTGGCGAAGATTGATTGCTAGTTAAATGCTTGTGAATTGATATTTGACGTGTGAAATGAATTAGCGTGTTCCGGGGTTCGTCATAACCCTTTCCAGGGAAATAGCGTGATTTTATGTATGGAGGTATGTATGTAAAGTATAATAATGCAAACAGTTTAGATTTTTCTCATTACTACTAATAATCATTTTCTGTAATTAGTTGTACAATTTTTTTATTTATGAATAACATCATTTTTATTTGACAACTTTGGCATTAGGATTTTTATTTATTTTTGGATTTTTTTGTATATTAGCAACAGTAGAAGAATTTAGTATTTTTTAGTTATTTGAAGTTTTTAAACAAATTACGTAACTTAATTAATTAAATTTATTTATTTCATACTTTAAAGGCCTAGGCTTTTAAAACAAAATTTTGCGGCTTATAACAAGGCTGTTGCTAGGTAACATTCTTTATAAAATAAAAATATTCCTGTCATTTGACATTTATTGAATACAATGATTTAATCAAGTACAGCACTCGAAAAGAAAGAGTAAGCAATAAATTGTATATGTATCTCAGATTGCAGACAAAAAGTATTAGTAAGGTACTCACAAGTACTAGTACCTTAATGTTTCATTTTTTGATACATAAATAACTATTATTAGAAAAATTTCGACCGTGCATAAAGTTGTGAAGGACAATGGACGTAACTTGCTTTTATGGCATTTGACATATCGCACGCCATAAAAGCTTCTTTACCTTTAATAACTTAATACATAAATAACTGATGCCATCTATTTGTTTTTGCAATGTGAACTAGGTTTCTGATTGATCAATGCAGAAATAATTGTTGCAACTATTGCAACAATGCTCTATTCTTAAGTGGGATGAAGTGAATTATACTAGTCATTTAAAAGTCTGATATATTATTGATTGCAATATTAGGTATACTCAAGTTCAAAAATCAACGAGATTATAGTATTTTTATTTATTTAAAAACTTTTATAACTTTTTATTAAAAAATCTAGTCAAATAGATAAAAAATATCGAATAAAACATTCCTTTTTGGAGGTAACTAGACATAAATGTAGACAATTGTTGATATTTTGTGAAATGTGATTTTTATTAATTAATTTATTTAAATGTTGACTGATTTTGCTTCGATTTATTTCAACATTCCGTATATAAGTGTATTTATTCTTAGATATAAGTGTTCTATAAGTAAATAAAATGTAACTATGTTGTAAACTTATTTATTTAATAATAATAACAACTTTACCCATAACAAAACATATAAAAACACCATAAAATGGAAATATCAGTAAATAATTATACTAAATAAAGAACAACACCCATATTTATTATAAAATGGCAGATTAATTAGTCTTCTTCTCTTGTTTTGAGCGTAAGGAATGTGCTAAATATATGGACCAGAAAAATCCAACCAAGTTCATGAACAAAACGCGCAGCTAAAACAAAACACATTCGGGGTCACAGTAGCTATATTGTGTTAAATATTTGACGGGTAGCTGTCAGCTGCCATAAACAAATATACCTACAGGGTGTTATGTACTTAATTGCTTTATCAAAATAGCCAAAGAAGCAATTTTTCACTATTGTTTCATTTCTGCAGTCTTTTGTTTAGGTGATAGAGGTATTTTATTCATCCAATTAAATCGCTACATTTATTATTTAAGAATAAAATCAGGAAACAAGTAACATGTTTATTGTCATTTGTATTGCCAAATTTGAAATTTAGATCGTGCCGTATCATAGTATACTCTGTTTGAAATAACGAAAGAATTTTGATAGTTTAGTTCAGTAATTTTAAACATCCTACCTTGTATGAAATGGGGTAGGTAGTTATGATTTTTTAGTTTGTTGTATATGATGAAGGCCTTATGATAAATTCAAGTTTTCGACCTCGGCAGACCTCCGAATCTTTGTCAAAAATCCAAAAAAACAGCAACATTTTACTTCCTTGTACGGAGTAATAAGGAAGTATTGTAATCGCGAAAAATTTCGGTTTTCAGATTTTGATGGAAATATCCGTTTTGACTTTTTCTGAATCCATTATGACTAGTTTCGTCGTGACGTCTGTACGTATGTACGTACGTACGGGCGTACGTATGTATGTCGCATAACTCAAATTCGGTTAGACGTAGAAAGTTGAAATTTTGTATTTAGGACTGTTATAGCATCTAGTTGTGCACCTCCTATTTTTTGTTTCAATCTACAAACCGGAAGTAGTACTTTTTTCAAATATTTCGATAAATATTTAATTTAAGACAATTTTTTTTATTTTAAATGAAAGATTATGTGATTATTACCTACAATCGGTATTTTATAAATATTTTTGTATCTGGTATCATTTAAGAATAATTAAAGTATATATTTATAATTTAGTATTTCGGTATCTTGTAGTCCATGATCGATTAACATTTGTTACTACGTAAAATTTAAATGTTTATGACATGACAGTGACAATAGTAAAATATGCTTTATATCTTCTTCTGCAGTTTAAATAAAATGACTAAAATATATTTGTGAGTATACTAGTATAATAAGTTAAAAGAATTTTTTATATTATTCTACATTTTAGTTATTAAGAAAAGTATGAACACACAAGGCGTACAAGGAAGTCATGTGGTGTCCACGTCAGATTTTTTTTTCAGTTTTTGACAATATTGACCTCGAAGGATTAGCTTTTCGTCAAAAGTACTTAAATTCAGTTGTAGAGAATCAAATTTCCTACAACTTCTATATTTTTTCAGGTCAATTGTTTACAAGTTATGACAGAGGAAAGCGGTGCGCTTTTTACAAATAAAATCAAGACACAAAACTTGGATTTTATCGTAAGGCCTTTATCATATACAACAAACCAAAAAATCATAACTACCTACCCCATTTGATGCAAGGTAATCCACAAATTTAAAAAACAACAAATAACGTACAGCACTTCCAATGAATAAATTCAGAGTTGACAATTATTATTGACATAAAATATAAATTTGTTTGTGGAAACCGCCCTTGACGGGTGCCATGTCAACAGCAGAATATTCATAATCCGAATCAGTTTGCAGCCGAATATTCATTTTTAGAATATTCAAATTCCGAAAGTTTTAGGTTTGCACAGAATTATTCAAATTCCGAATCATGCTGCAGCCTAATATTCATTTTAAGAATATTCATAATTCGAAAATTTTAGAATTATTCAAATTCGGAAACATGTTGCAACCGAATAATTATTTTCAGAACATTCAAATTACGAAAGTTTTAAATTTGCACAAAATTATTCATATTGCACCCGAGTAAAACTTTCGGAATATGAATATTCTTAAATGAATATGCGGCTACAACGTGATTCGGTATTTGAATAAATCTGTACAAACCTAAAACTTTCGGAATGTAAATATTCTGAAAATGAATATTCAGCTGCAACATTATTTGAATTATAAATATTCAGCTGTAACATTATTCGAATTATGAATATTCAGCTGCAAAATTATTCCAATTATGAATATTCTGCTGTTGAAAGCATTTCCCTCCTGACAACAGCATAATAGCATCCAATAGAATAACTTGGACAAACTCGTGCACGACGCTCTAATGATCTTCTAATTTATATAACACCCTGTATATTTAAAAACTTACCACTGGAGGTACAAAGCTCAAGTTAATAAACTGCACAATAGTTAACCACTTCCAATTTGCTTGTAAAATCGGCCAGTACGTTCGCTCAACATGTCTTATAGTTGCACCATGACTTTTGCCTTCCAGGCGTGATAAAACATAAATAACAAATGCTTGATAAATCGGAGCATAAACCAATCGCTCAAAGATTAGTTTTTTAGCTACACTATAAGCTACTTCATCTGAAATAAGCTTTTCTAGGGTTGTATAGAATAAATGCGGTACTGTACCACCGAACAGTAACCTAAAAACAGTTATGAATAAATATTACAGAAAATAAGCTGGACAGTTTAAATACCCATAAATGCCAAATGCGAGGATGCTATCTTGGTTGAGAACTTTATTACCAGATAAATATTGTGATACGATGTTACCAGCTACGGCAATGACGGCGCTGAAATGAACAATAATTAAAAAACATCAAAAATAAATTTTGAAATAAATACCTGCTTACTGCTCGAGTTCTCACTGGGTTCAGGTACAATTGCTCTAAATATTTGCTCAATAAACTCATTATAGGTTTAGAAAGAGCCATTTTATTGTTTATCAAGTATAAAAATAGATTATTATGAACGTAATACTAAAGTTTAAGTTTCAAGGAGGCACTTATCTTACTTTTATCTTGACACAAAAAACCTGTACGTCATTGGTGACATAAATAAATAAAAACTGGAGGGAAATGTATACAAAAAATCAATATACATAAAATCCTAAATTTGTTGCGATTTGCATAAATATTTGTTTAAATTATGTGCAAATAATATATAAAAAATTAAATTAAACCTTGACTTATTTTTTTAAAACATAACAGAACGTACATATTATAAAAAAATATGAAAATAACATAAATTATACATTTTTTAACATAGTATACTTAATTTTACAATAATATTTGCATAAATAAATTAATTCACGCAACGGATTAGGAAGAAAATAAGTAAAATATTTTTTAATTTTCAGCTAAATTATTTTTGTATGAACGCACACTAACTTTCCCTGTCATCGAGCGTCTCTAGCGGTAAAAGAACGCAATACAAGCCGCCAAAATTCTAACCTAACTTTTATAAAGAAGTGGTGTACATAACACAAAAGAAAACTGCGTTGTATCTTTAAAACTGCATAATAATTCCTTAGTATTTTAGTTTAAACCCATCTCAAGATGGATTTTCTCGAATTTTCGGATATAACTTCCGAGATAAAGGGCTCAATGGTATGTAAACTTTTCCTTTTAATGTCATATGTTTCTAAAGTACATTTTTCATTTCAGACGCCTGGGAAATTGAAAATGACCGACACAAGTATCATTTTTAAAAATAGCAAAACTGGGAAAATTGAATCTGTACAGGGGAGTGACATGGAATTGGTTAATTTTCAAAATTTTGTTGGTTCTTGGGGCATTAGAATTTTCCTAAAGAACGGCACTTTACACAGATTTGGAGGCTTCAAAGATAGTGTAAGTACTATTTCATATCATTCTTAAATGTTATGAAATTGTTAACAATATAAAGATATGTTTTAGGATAAAGACAAGATAGCCAAGTTCTTTTCGTCAAACTATAAACAAGACATGTTAGAAAAAGAGCTTAGTTTAAAAGGTTGGAACTGGGGTACAGCTAAATTTAACGGATCTGTACTTAGTTTTGATGTTGGAAGCAATTCTGCTTTCGAAATACCCTTAAACCATGTTTCCCAATGTGTCACCGGTAAAAATGAAATCACTATGGAGTTTCATCAGGTATTTTACACATTTTTACATAATACATTAGCGGTCGTTGAAAGTAGAACACCAAAAAATAATAGAAATAAATAGATGAAATTCAGCACATAGCTGGTTTATTATTAGTTGTATAAATGATTAAAATTTGAAGTCTCTGAGGCCAGTCGTTCAAGGAATATTCAGGTTCAAACAATAATCGCGCAAACTTGATTATTAAATATTTCTTGTAAAATGATTTAAATTCAGTTGAAATTTGATTGATATCGAGTCAACATGCCTTGTCGAAGACAATAACATGAATTTGAACTTCTGCGACTTCCACTAACCACGTGGCATAGGACATTACGACTGGATTGGTGCCCAGAAAAACGTTTATGGGAAAACAAATGGCATGAAATTGTCTTTTCGGTCGAATCGGGATTTAAATTGTACCAATATGACGCTCGGGTATTTGAAAGATGACGCCGGGGTGAAAGAGCAAATGTGTGAATTACGGTGTGGGCATATATTTCTTACAATTGGAGTACTGGTTTAATTCGTATTCCCGGTACACGTAATAGTGAGCAGAGCGATACATTACTGAGATCCTGATACCGGAAGTTGTTCCACACCTTCGACCATATATAGGTATAGACAGATAACACTCAATGCTGTAGTATACAATGTTGTGAAGGCAATAAGTACGGTAGCTGTGAGCAGCAGCTATAGGCGGGGAAAGGAGGTGAGGACACGTTAGAGTGTTGCACATTGCTGACTTCTGGTTTGTTATCATGGAACAGAGAATGAAAATAAGAAAACTGCAACTTTCATATTTAAATTGTCAATTGTGTTCTTTTTACGAATGGTTGTCAATTGAACTGAAATGGATTCGAACCTGAGTTGCCAGAACTATTCACAATCACGTTACATGAGTACATAATGCATTCAGCTATCCGACCTATATTCAGAATTGTTGAAATTGTGAAGACACTGAAGCTACTTGATCTATTTATTCTTGTTCTAGAACGATGACGCCCCAGTAAGTTTACTAGAGATGCGTTTCTTCATTCCCTCGAATGAACTGGCAGGTGACATGGACCCTGTGGAGGCGTTCCACCAGCAAGTTATGAATAAGGCCAGTGTTATTTCCGTTTCTGGAGACGCCATCGCTATATTCAGAGAGATACAGTGTCTTACACCCCGGTATGATAGAGATATCTTATTAATTGCCATTTGCACCGCTGTCACTTAAATGAAGAATATCGAATAGCAACGTTATCTCTACTTCGAACAAGTTGATTTTGATTCGATATTGTTCATTTAAGGAAAACTTAAAATTTAAGTGAAAGTGGTGCAACTGGCCATAAGACTAGTGGAGAACTTGCATTTCAGTACGCGTGGGTGTTATTTAAAAATGTTTGTGAGCCGTATGACAGTCTGAGGCATGATAGCGGTTTTGTAGCAACTCTTTTGAGAGTACAACCTTTGCTGGGTGTAATACAAATCAAATCAAATAAACTTAATAAAGAATCGATAGCAGCGCGAACGATTGAAAATGTAACTATGAGTACAAACTAATCAGAATTTGTATCTATGTCTGTTCCAAATAAGAATATAGTATGGGGTAAGATGCCCTATCTTCGATTTGAGCGTTCTGATTGGTCTAGCCGGAAACTAAGTTTACATCAGCGAAAAATTTGTGATATGCGCGCATCATTTAGATGTCGAACGCCGTAGTAGTAAAAGCTGGTATTGTTGAAAAAGTGAGTCGTTGATTAGCGTCAGTAGCGCGTGCCGCGCAGAACATAATACTATTTCAAAAATACCGCGCTACGTTTAAATTTCTATTTAATGTGTGTAAAACGGGCTGGCTCCGCAACGCCATCTACTATACTCTTATTTGGAACAGGGTATAATACTATCTGGTTTTGTGAATGATCCGCAACTTAAGCCTTATTCACAATACGAATGTTTACTTTATTATTACCTTATAACATTATGTCCAGTTAACGCAAACTACTTTAAACATCCGATTGTCATTTTTTGTTACTCTATCAACTGCTGTAGATTATCAGATTGTCATTTATTTACTATTCTAGAGTGTCAACTGTATTTAAATTTAACAAACTATTGTGAATGTTTATTTAATTATGTTACGTTGTATGTACGTATACAACGATATAAAAATTCATTATTCACCTCCTTTATTAACATTCCTAACTCACATAATATTTTTTCAGTGGTCGTTACGATATCAAAATCTTCCAAAGTTTTTTCCAACTTCACGGTAAGACATTTGACTACAAAATCCCAATGTCAACAGTTCTACGTTTGTTCCTTCTCCCTCACAAGGATTCTCGTCAGATGTTTTTTGTTGTAAGCTTGGATCCGCCTATAAAGCAAGGTCAGACGAGATACCACTTCTTAGTGTTGCTATTTGGGCAAGAGGAAGAAACCACCATAGAACTTCCTTTCACAGAGTGAGTTAGAATAATTTAAGTGTTTTTTAAGTTGGTTTTAATTTGTGTTTGGTTTTAGGGAAGAATTAAAAGAGAAATATGAAGATAAGTTAACTAAGGAATTAACAGGACCGACTTATGAAGTTTTGGGAAAAGTCATGAAGGTTATTATTAACAGAAAATTGACTGGAACTGGAAGTTTTATTGGGTAAGTTCAAATATTTCACTCCCACATATGTAGCAGTCGCAGTCATCATTATAATTTGACGGCTGGTAACTGCACACACGATAGGAGTATAATAACATACATCTACTGATGACTCAATATGTGAGGGTGCCAATTCCAAGTTGAGGAATAGGCGTGATAGATATGTATGTTATTTTATTGTTATAACAGAGGAGCATCAATCTTATTTTTAACAAATTATTTAAAGTGTTAAGTGCGATGTGATCATGTCTGCTACTTATGGACTCAATATTAAAATGAGTTAGTAGAATTATGTTGATCAATACCTCTTTCGGGATAAGTATGACATTCCTTGAACCATAAGTTTTTGAGCAATTGCGATTTACCGACAAGCTCCGGAAAACATTTGGCGCGTTCGGTTCGGCTCGAAGAGAGGTCCACACTTGGCGAATGTTCTATTCGTTCGATCTAAAATTGAATTCTCTGTAGTCACTCCGGCACGCCAGCAATCGGCTGCTCTTTCAAAGCCGCAGCCGGATACCTGTACCCTCTGGAACGTGGCTTCATCTACGTACACAAACCTCCCATCCACATCCGCTTCGAGGAGATCAGCTCGGTGAACTTCGCGCGCGGCGGCGGCAGCACCAGGTCCTTCGACTTCGAGATCGAGCTCAAGTCCTCCACCACGCACACTTTCAGCAGCATCGAGAAGGAGGAGTACGGGAAGCTGTTTGACTTCATAACTAGCAAGAAGCTGCATGTCAAGAACCGCGGCAAGAATGTAAGTATGTCTGGCACCCTGCGGAGGTGTGGCAGCTAGTCATCGGTTACCGTGTGTGGGGTAGTTTCATATCTAGCAAGGGTTGTGTCCTCTATTTTCACAATAGAATCATAATGGTGGAATCACCAAATTGTATTTTTAAGTCAATCATATTTATATTATAGGTTTATAAACTACATACAAATGCACATTAAACTACATAATTAATGAATTTTTATAACTTCCAGTTTACCCGAAGTGACATGAACTTCCTTATTTTAAATGGAACACCCCGTATATTTTAAAAGATTTTCATTCTACATAAAATTCTTAATACAACCATGTATAATAATATATGATTTTTTCGTTGTAGATTTTTAAGTAAAATAATAATTAAAATATTACAGAAACATATCGTTTCATTCCAAGTTAGCTATGAAATAAATGATAAAAAACAGATTTTATGACAATAAAAATGTCAGTTTATTAACAAAAGTAACTAATTTAATAAGGAATTGCAATTCAATTATATTATTTATAGTAAATTTTCAAAATGGCCTGCATTTTCTTGAATACATAGTAAAACTCTTCGTATAATTGCCATTTTTATCATTTATTTCATAGCTAAGTCGGATGATTCGATTTGTTTCTGTAATATTTTAGTTATTATTTTACTTAGAAATCTACAACGAAAAAGTAGCTTATTATACATGGTTGTATTCAGAATTTTATGTAGAATCAAAATCTTAAAAAATATACGGAGTGTTCCATTGATGTCACTTCCGGCTAAACAGGAAGTAATAAAATTCATTATTTATGTAGTTTAATGCGCCTTTGAATTTAGTTTATAAACCTGTAATATAAATGTAATTGACTAAAAAAACGAACCCGTAAAAACACAGTTTTTCACTATAAATCCTTTATATATGAGACTCGATCGATATTTATTTAAATTTTTGTTTTTGAACCAGATCGGTGCAGTACATTTTGAGATAGCTAGCTGCCATTTTGTTTCAAGATGGCGGACTGACATTTTAATATATCTATATAATAAGTTAGATCCTTGGCTATTACTGTACCAAATTTGACCGCAATCGGTGCGGTACATTTTGAGATAGCTAGCCGCCATTTCGTTTCAAGATGGCGACGAATCTGAAATTTTGCCAAAATGCATTGTTAGGTGACGAAAGTCTATTTCCAAAATTTCAGCTCGATAGGATCCCGGGAAGTGGGTCATTTTTGACTTTTGTTTTTTTGCCGTACGTACGTACCTACGTACGTAGACAAGACGGTGAAGTTAATATAAAGGATTTAAAAATACAATATTTTTTCGGGATGCGCCTATTTCAAGTAACGCCCGGTATATAACTATAACTTTGAAGCTTTGTGTGACAAAAAAGTTAAATAAAATCCTAGTCGCGGCTTCGTTCGACTGTGAATTTATTGAACCCGCACGTGACCTCCACTCTCTATTATGATTAGTCAGCCAAGTAGCTGGAGTCAGACGAAGCCGCGAATGAAAATCCAACTTTAATATTTTGTCACTCTCTCCCCAGGACAAGGCGTCGTACAAAGACGACTTCGGCGACTCCGACAACGAGGCGGAACCGGATGCGTACCTCGCGCGGGTCAAAGCGGAAGCGCAGGAGCGTGACGCGGACGACGGCAGTGATCACGACAGCGACGAGTCCACTGACGAAGACTTCAAACCCAACGAGAACGAGAGCGATGTGGCCGAGGAGTACGACAGCAACCACACTGATACTGAGGAGAGCGGCAGTGCTGCTGGATCAGGTGAGAGAAGTCAAATATAACATAACATAGAAAATTTGTTTGGAAAAAGGTTGTAAAATAATGACACCTTTTTCCAAACAAATTTTCTATTATTTTTCACACTTGGGTGTAACACATTATTTTAAAATAACATACCCTAAAATAGCCTGAAATCTTCATATAAAAACATAATTATCAATTATCAAAGTTGCAGCAACATCAGATTAACAAATGTAATCATTTTTCACTTCGGTTAGTTTAAAAACACTCTTCAAATTATTCTTATTCCTTATTCTTAAATTTTTGAGCATAAATCCTTCCTTATAATTTATAATTAAAATATGACCATATTTAATGTTATGGCTGGTTTATGATGGATTTAATTTACGAATTTAGATTTACAAATTTAGATTTAAAATTTACGATTATCATCTTGGTTCACAGTGGATTATAAATATTAAATTCGTTCAATCATCTTCTTATATTTTGTCACATGATTTGACATAAATGAGATGACAGATAATTATCTTCTATCCTGTAATAAATTACTTTATTACATTTTATGATATTTATCTATATTTTCCTACATATACATAATATTAATCTTATATGCATATTTCTGATATACATTTTAGCATTTTAGCAAATCGACAACAAGTCAAAATATTTAAGTGTCACTTCAACGTGTCAATTGTCTCTTTTCAACTGACTATGATCACTTTAATATAATGTGATATGATTGGACACATGTACAAATTTAGATTTAGAATATAAAATATGATCATATTTTAAATGTAAATTTTGAGCCAATTATAGACTTAATAAAATAAAATATGATAATTTGTACAATTGTACAATTTGAACCCTTCAGTTTTAAAAACAATTGAGTCCCTTAGTTCAATTTTCGTAGTTCCGTTAATTATTCTGTATTCATATTTTTGTGTCTAATTATTTAATATCTTTTTAGGTGATGAAAAGAAGGAAAAGAAAGAGAAGAAGGAGAAGAAAGAAAAGAAGGAAAGGAAAGAGAGAAAAGAAAGTGCCCCGCGCAGAAAGTCAGGCAAGAAAGACAGAGACAGTAACAAACCTAAGCGACCCTCAACTGCTTTCATGTTATGGTTGAATGAAACTCGAGAGGAAATTAAAACTGATAATCCTGGTCTCAAAGTCACTGAAATCGCTAAGAAGGCCGGTGAACTCTGGAAAGATCTCAAAGATAAATCTGTAAGTACCAAAACTAACACTAGATTAGACTCTTTAGTCCAGAGAATCTATAATTTCACTTAAAAAAACTGCAACAAAAGCTTTTTCGACGGAATCCAATACAAAAAATGTGCTTTTTTCGCATATCAAAAGTTTCTGGAAATCACGCACCGACAGCCATTGAAATTTTGAAAAAATGACCACTATTTTTTGATTATTTAAGTTTAACTCATAAGTACTTATCATTACGATATAAACATTTATATCAGGTTATAGAGCATAAAATTCTCTATAAAAATGATGCATGGGATTTGTATGCCAGTTAACCTGTTTTTAAAAAAATTATAGAAAAATAGTTTAGGAAATTTTCAATTGTTTACTGAAAACCGGAAGTCAATATCTGTATCCATCCAGAAATAACAGGTGAATAAACACAAAAATTATTAAATTTTATCTAGGTATATTTACTTTAAGAAAATTTTCAATTTGTGACTAATTCAGAGCCTCAAAAATTATAAAAATAATGGGTCTTATAAAAAATAGTTATAGAAATCAGAAAACCGGAAGGCGATATTTATCTGTTAAAATATGGCAGTCATTATTGTGAGATTATTATTAGAAAATGTTACCACTTGATTTAAATAATTGAAAATTTCTTAAACGCTTTTTTATAATTTTTTCGAAAACAGGTTAACTGACAAAAATTGCATGCATGTTCCGTAAATAAATCACACTAATCGCAAACGTGATTTCTATGAGTAGTTGGTTGCTGAAAATTGTCCAATAATCGGACTCACCGTACTTTCACAGCGATGAGTTTGGTGACAAACCAAACTCATCAACTCACCACGTTCCATATATCTACAGTTTTCAGGAGCGGCATATTAACGGAACGGAATTTCAGAATTTGATGACTTTAGGATATTTACGGACCATGGTACTATAGTTGATTTCTTAACTAAACGGAGCAATCTGAAGTTGTCTCGCTGAACCGTATTTACAATGTGTAAATACGAGAAAAATATTACTACATTTTTTTGCCGGCAAAATTAAATTTGACCTATCAGCGAGCAAACTCGATACAGTCACTGACAACAGCTGACGAGACAAGATGGAGAACATTTGTTTGTTTACATTCCAAAGTTTGTGTGGTGTAAAACTGGTGTTACATCAGCCAATTAAAAACGGTCAATTTTAGCTTTCCAACTTCAGATTGCTCCGTTTAGTTAAGAAATCAACTATAGAGTAGTAATAGGTAAAATTAACAAATGAAAACCAATCTAGATCAGAAGGCAAAAGAGTTAATAGAAAATATAAACATATGACAGTCGATAAATTAGTTTTAATGTGAAAGTTGTCAACATTAAATTTGACGTAATTGTCAACAAAATGTGAAAAAATAGTGTATACAATACGTTCACTTGTTGCTCGTAACCCAAACAGACATACTCATTCAGTAAAACATGGCTTCTTCTATACTTGTTGTGTAATATACTATTAAATATAGTCTATAAATAATTACAAATAGGGTTTGTGAAAACCCCTCAAACTTACTTATTCAACTAAGAGTAGAACAAAATTCCCAATAGCTTTGAATCAAGTTAACCGTATAATTTATCCGTTTAGGAATGGGAAGCCAAAGCCGTAAAAGCAAAAGAAGACTACGTGAAAGCAATGAAAGAATACGAAGCATCGGGCGGACCTGCCGCCTTCAAAGAAGCAAAAGAAAAGAAAAAATCCGAGTCCACCTCAACCTCAACAAAGAAAAAACCTCCAAGCAAAGCAGCCACATCTCCTGTCAAACCCACCGGCGCGTTCAAGAGCAAGGAGTACGTTAGCGACGATGACAGTAGTTCCGATGACGACTCGGGCAAGAAGAAAGACAAGAAGGAGAAACCCAAGAGCAGTGACGAAGCCAGCGGCAGTGACAGCGACAAGAAGAAAGACAAGCCCAAGAAGAAAGCCAAGAGTAGCGATGAGGGAAGTGATAGTGAAACTGATAAGAAAAAAGAGAAATCCAAGAAGAAAGCCAAGAGTAGCGATGAAGGAAGTGATAGCGAAACCGAAAAGAAGAAAGAGAAACCGAAGAAGAAGAGCAAGAGTAGCGATGAAGGAAGTGATAGTGAAGCTGAGAAGAAAAAAGAGAAATCCAAGAAGAAAGCCAAGAGTAGCGATGAAGGAAGTGATAGTGAAACCGAAAAGAAGAAAGAGAAACCGAAGAAGAAGAGCAAGAGTAGCGATGAAGGAAGTGATAGTGAAACCGAAAAAAAGAAAGAGAAACCGAAAAAGAAAAGCAAGAGTAGTGACGAAGGGAGCGATAGTGAAGCTAAGAAGAAAGTCAAACCCAAGAAGAGAAGCAAGAGTAGTGATGAGGGCAGTAGCAACGAGAACGATAAGAAAAAGAAGAAATCAACACCTGTAAGTACTTTTTAAAGGCTCTATATTTGTTTTTTTTACAATCGATATATAAAGTTGATATTTACATCGTCACTGTAGTTTCGAAATGACATACTTTTAGGCACGAGTGCCTTGAAGTAATATTCATTTGTTCTGTAAGACATTGAGTGCCTTAAAGAAATGTCATTTTATATCATAGACAAAAACGAGATTTAGACAGGAATCTTCTATGACACTAGGTTGAACCCTACTCGCCCTGGCTCGTATTGTAATCTTGGCACTTGCACAGTATACTGCAGGGTGTAACAGCTAAACGAGCTACCTCGAATAACTTCTATGTTATTAAAGATACAATAAAATACTATAAGACAATCTTATACAGGAGAAAGGGGGACATCCAATTATGGAAGAAAATGTTTTTTTAAACCAGTGGTTCTCAAGCTAAGTACAACACAAAGTTATATTTTTTCAAATGAGATGCTGTATATTTTTTAGGCCCATTCGATGGAGTATTTTTTTCTGAATTCAACCATGTAATCGTTTTATACCCTTACATAATAAAAATATTGAGAAAAATGAAAAATGTGATCGAAATTTAAATAAATTTAATTTTTAAAGTTATTTTTCAGTAGGCTATAAAAAACAATTGAACTTAAATACAACGTAACATAAATTAAATACATTAAATTATTTGTTAATAACTTTATAAAGTGACAGAAGAGTCATTATGGCGGTGCAAAGGTCCAACTGGGATAGTAAGAGCCCCACAAACTCGGTTTTGGTATTTACTACACTAGCTTAAAAAAACCGTACTAGAGCCCCACAAACTCAGTGTTGGTATTTACTACACTAACAAAGCTAACAAAACCGTACTAGAGCCCCACAAATTCGGTTTTGGTATAAAAATGTATTAGTGGTAAAACGGCCTGTGTTAAATAAGCGCATTTGGCCTTTATCAGTTTTCGCTTATCACATTGGAAAAGCGCATAAAACAACATTGGAAAAGCGCATAAATTGTAGTTGCATAAGCGCAGAAGTGCACATTTGAAAAGCACAATGGTTTTAGGTTAGCCTGCGGCGCACTTTAAAAACTAACTCGAGCGCCTCCAACTTGCGCTGCGCGCACCTTTGGGACTACAGTGAGCCGTTAGTCGGGGACAAGGTCCAACTGGGATAGTGACGTCAGAGATCAATGGTTTTAGATTAGCCTGCAGCGCACTTTAAAAAAAAATAACTCGAGCGCCTCCAAATTGAGCTGCGCGCGCCTTTGGGACTACAGTGAACCGTTAGTCGGGGACAAGGTCCAACGGAGATAGTGACGTCAGAGATCACATTATGCGCTTATTCAATGTTAGGTACGATCTGCGCTTATTCAATTTATCAATCGGCGCTTATTCAATATAAATGGACACTGATTATATTTCTGCGCTTTTCCAACGTCTTAATGACTAAAATGCGCTTTTACAACTCTCCGCGTAAAACGGAATAGCGGTATTACATTGTTAACAATTAGGTAGATTATAAATACAATACCGTACACCTCTGGGGGCACCATTCTTTTAACCCATGGCGACAAAAATTTTAAGGATGCTCTGAGCACTCTTATTTGAAAGGGATACAATATTTCGGCAATTAATTAACTGACAAATTTTTTCCTCGATAAATTATTCACTTAGTCAATATTCCACCGTTCAATTCTTCCCGCAATCAATTATCCGGCGATCAATTATCCGGCGATCAAATTTCCCCGCGATCAACATTCCGGCGATCAATTATCCGGCGATCAATTTTCCCCGCGGTCAATAGTCCGCACGGTCAAAATTCCGGCGATCACTTATCTGGCGATCAATTTTCCCCGCGATGACTTATCCACGATAAATTCTCCGCGATCAATTTTCCCGCGATCAATATTCCGGACACGAATAAGGTGTTGAAGTTTCATTAAAAATTAAAATCAATTCAACCATACAAACTGTAGAGCAAAATAACGTATAGTTGCGAAGGTGATGAATCTTCCATTACATCTTATGCCTTTTAGTATATAAGATAACAATCGTACCAATTGTTCATTTCTGAGCCCGTTATTTATAGTCCGGGAGGCAGCGTCAAATTTCACCGGACCATTATACTGAGGCTGGATTTTTTAGTATAGGCTTTCGTGATGTTGATGAGAAAAAATTTCTATGTTAGCTGGTCCAGATCCGTGACTTAAGATTTTGAGAGTCTGCGTATCTCGCAAGAAAAAATAGATTTTCGGGGCATTTTACTGAAGTTGAAAATTTGCAGATAGTTAGTTGATGAAATTTTCATCACAAAAAAAATATGTTAGCTGCAAAATCTGTGTGACTTAACCTGTTAGCTGCGCGCATGATCATGTATGGGAAATTGAAAAAATCGGACTATTTTACTGAAGCTGAAATTGATTTGTATGACAATTGATGGTATGAAAATTATAAAAATAATTGTTAGCTGATGCACGGGTGTGATTAAACCTGTTAGCTGCGCGTTCGAATAGTCCAGTTAATCTGTAACAAAAATTCGACGTTTGGGGAAAAAAATCGCAAAGTCAATTTTTTTTCATAAATCGTTAGAAGGGCATGCATGGAGCTTAAAACTGAGTTGTCACCCCCCTCGCCCCCTGCAATTTTTGGGAAATCCAAAAATATTTTGAAATGGATTTTTCGCGAAAATGGTAGGTTATACAGAGAAATTTTGTAAACAAATATTGTTAAGGACAGTATTATCTACAATTTATGTTATTGGGTCACTGCTCTACGACGAAAAGTGCAAAAAGTAGAGAGTGTCAAAGTTGCCAAAAATGACTTTTTCGTTGCGAATAATTTTTTTTATCTGTACCAGTGTAAATGGAAAAGTTGTAGAGCACAAAAAATCTTCTAAATTGAGTACTCAACGTTTTCCCTACGATGAACGGTGACAGATATAACGCGGTAGGTAACTGTTTAAAATGAGTAATTGAGAAAATGTTATGAAAATGAGTACGTGTATGTTTTTGAGGTTGAATAATTGTAATTTTCATTCAAAATTTTTAAAAACAAAATGGCTGACATTGGAAAAAATTCTGATGTGGCTAGCACAAGACCTCCCGCCATACTTATTTTATTCTTTTTACTTATTATACAAATATATTAATATATAGGTATTATTACTGCTACTACTACTCACAAATATATTTTAGTCATTTTATTTAAACTGCAGAAGAAGATATAAACGATATTTTACTATTGTCACTGTCATGTCATAAATATTTAAATTTTACGTATATACTTTAAATGATACCAGACACAGAAAAATTTAAAAAATACCAATGTAGGTAATAATCACATAAATCTTTCATTTATAATAAAAATATTGTCTTAAATTAATTATTTATCGAAATATTTTTAAAAAGTATTACTTCCGTCTTGTAGATTGAAACTAAAATTATATTGGCTTATTAAGAATCATATAAAAACCGTAGATACAAAATTTGAAATTTTAATGTTTGATATTTTTACACAGACATCATCTCGAACATGTTAAATCCTTACTCTAGGGACCCTAAAACGTGCTTATCCACCAAAAATTCACACTCGAAAATTTTGACCCATCACAATACCTCCCTTATAGAATATGAGGCGGCCTTCGGTGCGTCCTTTGCCGCGTTATATCTCAGTCATCGTTCATCGTAGAGAAACGCTGAATACTCATTTTAGAAGTTTTTTTTGTGCTCTACAACTTTTCCATATACACTACAGATCAAAAATAAATTTTTAGCGACGAAAAAGTGAAAGAAGTCATTTTTGGCAACTTTGGCGAACTCAACTTTTTGCACTTTTCGTTGTAGAGCAGTGACCCAATGACATAAATTGTAGATAATACTGTCCTTAACATATTTGTTAAAAAATTTCTCTCTACCTACCGTTTTCGCAAATAAATCAAATCCAAATTTTTTTTGGATTTCCCAAAAATTGCAGGGGTCGAAGGGGGTGACAACTCAATTTTAAGCTTCTTGCATGCCCTTCTAACGATTTTTGAAAAAAAAAATTGACCTTGCGATTTTTTTCCCCAAACGTCGAATTTTTGTTACAGATTGACTGGACTATTCGAACGCGCAGCTAACAGGTTTAATCACACCCGTGCATCAGCTAACAATTATTTTTATAATTTTTATACCATCAATTGTCATACAAATCAATTTCAGCTTCAGTAAAATAGTCCGATTTTTTCAATTTCCCATACATGATCATGCGCGCAGCTAACAGGTTAAATCACACAGATTTTGCAGCTAACATATTTTTTCGTGATGAAAATTTCATCAACTAACTATCTGCAAATTTTCAACTTCAGTAAAATGCCCCGAAAATTTATTTTTTCTTGCGAGATACGCAGACTCTCAAAATCTTAAGTCACGGAGTCGCGTCAGCTAACATACGTTTTCTTCATTTTTCTAGGGAAAACTAATCCCTAAGAAACTTGAAATTCTCAGTATAATCACCCATGAAAATTTGACGCTACCTCCCGGACTATTAGAAAAAGAAACAATTAACAATTATTGTTTCAATCCTACATTTTTGTTTTAGTTTATAAACATTTATTGATTACGCTTCACAATGACAATCGCTTCAAATGCAGATTTTAAAAAAATTGATAACCGCTTCAGTTCACATTTTTGAATTCCTTAGTTTAAATAAATAACAAATATTAATTAATGTTTATGTTATAATTATATGAATTTATGCTGTAGTTTATCTGAGATTGTGTGTAACAGATGTGTTTTTTGTTCGAACAGAGTAAAGAAAAGGACAAGGATGGTTCAGAATCAGAGGAGATCCTCAGTACGCCGCCGTCGAGTGGGGCCGATGACTCGGACAGTGATTAGAGTATTTCATTTTAATTTAATAATAATACGTTTTAAGTTAAATTAGCGCATTTAAATATAAGATTATTTTGTATTGAGTATGTTATGAATAAATCTTTTTTTAAAAAAATTCTCTTGTATGTTTTTTAGAATAAATAGTAGAAAGTTGTCATAGCAGAGCAAAAACAATTGAATAAAGAATGGTATGCTATATTTTGAATAATTAACAGGGTGCATTATATAAAACTTAAACAATTTGTTTTGCTATAGGACGTTATGCAAATAAATGACATTCCGTCAATAATAATTTGTTACAGGAATAGGCGATGAGGTGGCAACACCACAGACCAGGGTACCTATTCTAATTCATAGCAAGGCCTCATGTCGCTATCTGCCGAGAAATTGATGACGTCATGGTAAATTTGTAACTATAGTTGGTCCGCGATGTGGTGACCGGTACGTCATCAAACATATTCGTCTGGGTTAAATTTTTTAGGTGGGGGAAAATTAATTGACGTCATAGAGGTTCTCAACCAGTCACTCATGATGAACAAGAACTATAAGTAAATATCAAATTTAAATTAAGAATTATGTAATATAAAAATTAAATAGTAATAATCTTTCATGCTATAGTCATTATAAATTACCTAAAAATTGAATTCTGATGGCAATGGGTTTGTTTCATATTTAATAACGAGAACCATTGTTTAGATTCACTGGTATGTTTTGACATTAGCAATTTTCTATTGAGGTTATTAGTATTTAGTAGTTTACGGCTGTGTTATGCTTTCTGCTGTGAATATAGTTATATTATTATTATTTGTAGTTTCTGTTCCTTATACAACATTGCGAATATAGACTTGTTTAGTGTGACGTCACTTTCTGGTTCCAAACAAGAAAATGGCCACTCGTTGCTAAGGTAGTTGCTATGCTAGTCGATAAAACAGTTTGGTTTGACAATCAAAAATCATTTATAAAATAATTTATTATCGAACTAAACTTTATTACGTGTTTTTAAGCCACTTTAAAACAATTAAATCTCAAAATAAATTTAAAGACGCAGTTATTGTCAAACGGCAAACGTCAAACCAGCCTGTTTTACCGACTTGCATAGCAACGGTCTTAGCAACGAACGGCCATTTTCTTGTTTGGAACCAGTGTGACGTAACCACTAAACAAGTCTATTCTTAAATTTGCTACAAAACATAACCTGAAATGATAAGCAGTGTTTGACATTTCTCTTGACGTAAATGTATCGTTCTCATTTTAAGTCTACTAGTGGAAAAGAGATAAACATATTAGACAGACGTAACATTAACCAACGAATGAACAAGCATGCATGTGACAAAGAGAGATATACATAATGCCTGTTCATTATAAGTTTAGCAACTAATGACGTACCGATCACCACATCGCGGACCAACTATATATCAAGATCTACAGTAGAATCGGGGAGACAGCCGAGGTACGTCATCAAAAAATGTAACTAAATTATGTGACGTCAGCTGTGAACATGTTTACATTAGTTCTTTGAATCGTAATGTAATATGATGTGCATGTTGCAACAATGTTGCAACAATCACGAAATGTTGTTTTGAAAAAGACAGATTTAAGAAAAAAGATATAAACCAAACTGGTAAAAAAGAAGCCAAAAGAAAATCAGAAACTCACACAGTAAATCAAGCATATAAACGTACTATAATTCAGTGTTACCACTCGAAGAAAAATAATTAAAATTGATGGATTCATATACGGTAATTTAAATACATATATAAACTAATTTATATTGATTTAATGATAATATAACACGTAGGCATATTTATAAAACTCATTATTAATTTTTATGTACATTTGGTACAATGGGACCGTTAGCGCAATATTTCTCCCGATAGGTTCGCTAGGGAGCTAATTCCTTTTAACCTTCAAATGACTTTGAAACGTCAAACTTGTGTATTATGCTGTGTATGAAACGAATCAACGAAAGTCAAAATGAGCGAATGCTGTATTGTTCACTGCAATGGCATAAGTAATTCGCGATTTAAAATCCCAAACGACCATAGAAGACAAATTTGGATAAACTCCATTGGAGAAAATATCTTAATATTTAAAAAATAACATAATATTTTTAAAAAAATGCTGCTATGTATTAAATAACTACCATTATAAAAATTAAATTTCAAGTAACCTTTCTTTTAATTCTGTTTTTCGTCCCGATGTTTTGGCACCTCTTTGAAACAATACATTTTTTAACTCTTCGACTTTCCGACTTTAATAATATGACATGGTTATAATAATTGTAGTATTGTCACAAGTATTGTTGTATAAACTTCAACAGAGAAGACATAATTACACGCAGTAACATTATACGTACGTCTTCTTATTTTTACTTAAGTATGTATCGTGTAATACGTACTTCGGAAACTAGCTCCCTGCTGCCACCTATGCTAAGCTTTTCGCTAACGGTCCCATTTTTGTTTTCGTTTCAGTTACTTTAATATTATAAAGTTTTTCACCTCAAAATTTCTTCTTCAGTCTCGCTTTTATAAAAATTAAAATATAATGAAAAAGCAAATATATAATGCATATTATTTATTGTAAATTTGTTATCATTTTATCTAAATGTAAACTAGAATATACAAGCAACATACGAGTACATAAATTATTAAAAATATTCAACAATGTATTTTATTAATTTGTAATTTATATATTTAAAAACCTCACTTTTTCAAACTGTCACAACAAATGTCAACGAAATATCAACTTGATAGAGACAATTTAAATCCATATAGGAGTGACGTCATATCAGAAAAATTCTATCCACCACGTTCACTTAATAAGCAATCTCTTTCTTACACATTTTACTCCTCGTATAAATTTATACGCATATCGTATGTCATAAGGGGCGGGGCTTATCAATTTGTGTCTTAACGGCACATATAATAAGTATTAATTATATGAAATATATTTTCTTACATATTATTGTTTTCGTTTAGATTCACAAAAGTTCGTTATATATCATTTATTATTTATTTCTGACAACTTGTCAATTTTCTTGTTGTGTCAAGTGTGAACATAAAATTTTGAGGTTAACGTGTTTTGTTATTTAGTTTTGTTCTATTTTATTAATATTTTATTATTTACTACAAAATTATGCGATGTATTAAAATGGTAAAACAATAATTCATTTTAAAAATATAAATAAAAACTATTGCTTTTAAATTTCGCGTATAGAGGAAGACAGCCAGCACCATCTACCAAATTCATGCTGTACTAAAATGTAAAATCTTGATTCATACGAATAATTTGCTTGTTTTTTATGACGTCACTCCTATATGGATTTAAATCGTCTATACTTGATACGACGATAGCGAGACAGAGGGCTCTCTCGTTATGGATAGCGACACAAGTACGTCATTAATGATATTTCCTAACAAAATCCGCTAGAGGGATAACAATATACTCTTGGTTTATCAAGTTGATATGTGAATTAAGCCCTGTTCGCACGGCGATCTTTGGAGATTCTACGGAGAGTCAAAGCGACGGCAAAATCCCGGCAAAGAAGAAGTTTTTTTCTTTCTAGTGATAATTATTTGTTAAATTAAATTGAATCTTCAATGAGTCTTGGAAAAGAAGAATTTATAATTTATTAATTGCTTCAAAACCACGTAATTATCACTAGAAAAAAAAACTTCTTCTTTGCCGAGAGTTTGACTCTTCGTAGTATCTCCAAAGATTGCCGTGGGCTTTAGAATAGGCACCCACCGCTAAAATGGTCACTGAGCATAATACACGATTTTCAACTGCCTCTCGCGTTTTATCTCACAACTAAAACCGCCAGATCAATTATTATAGCGCCTCTTCCGGCTGACTTGCGATGTAATAAAGGGATGCCAACAGTTTCTTATTTTTCTAAATAAGTTGGCAATGATCAGCCGTTTTGGTGCTAAAATTTTTAATTTTTACCTCTCGCCTAGGGTACGTTCCGATTCCATGGATAATTGTCCGGATATATCTTGTCTAGAGAATGACGTCACAGAGAAGAGTGTCTTTTGATTCTGAACGACATTATTAAACAATGTCCCTTTGACAGTACGCATTTTTAAGAACGCCGCCAGAAAATGATCAAAGTAAAATAAAGAACTAGGTAGGTACTTAGAAGTTATTTCAAATTACACTGAGCATGCCTACTGTCATGCTCTTTTAGACCGCTGTCACTTTTGGTAATTTGAATTTGTGACTATTATATTTATCAGTGAACCATGGCGTTATTTGCAGAAATATATTAGATGCTTTTAGAACAATTTTAAGAACGCCACCTGAAAATAATCCAAGTAGAATAAAGAACTAGATACTTATAGAAGTTTATTCCAAATTATACTGAAAGAGAATTGTCACCAAATATAATTATGTAGAAGACAAACACTTCATAATTTCTATATTATCATTCATTTTTACTAAAAAAAGATGCAAAACACCATAAAAATACTGCCACGCGAAACTGATTTTGACATATATACACATAACAACTGAACTGCGCATGTCAGACAACTTTTAACTACCTCTTGGAGGTAGGTAAGATTTCATTGTCCGGACGTTCGCCTGGTAATGATTCTGAACAAAATTAAAAGTTACCTTGACAAATCTTCACTTGATTCTGAACGGTTTTGGGTAAAATATCTTGTCTGGACAATGTCCGGATACTGAATCGGAACGTACCCCTAGAGGTAGGTATCGTGATAAAATTCGATGTCGAGATTTTTGTCAATAAGCACGTTTTAGCACCTTTAGAACCTATTTTGACTATTTTCACGATGATGTCTGTGTGTGTGTCTGTATGTGTGTCTGTGTGTGTGTGTCTGTATGTGTGTATGTGCGCCTACTATAGTCTTTCGTTCTGATTCATTATCTCAAATTCTACTGAACATAAAATTCTAATATTTTGCAATATACATTTGTATATGTTAATGAAGAGCTGATTAGATTTTGGTAAAAATCTGCCAACCGGAAATGGTATTTTCTTGAAGCATTTTAACATTTTTTGTAAAAAAATATAGAAAATTCTGCGATAGCTACAATTTGTCATAAGACATTTCAAAGAACAAATTATATCTTACAATATTTATTTAACATCTTGTCTATATCTCTTACCAATAAAGGAAAATTAAATTTCAAAGATATATAATTTTACCTACCACGATTTGTAAATCACAATATAGGAAAAAATTCAAAACAAAAATGAATATGTCAATGTGACAAATGAACAGACGTATGCACAATTTCTAAAATATTTGTGGCACCATTTTAAAAGAAATGTAAAGTTAAATTTTTATCTATAAAGAGCTAATTAAGAACTAAGAACTAAAAATTATTTTCAAAAAGTTTGTAAATTTATTGCAAAATTATAATTTAAGAAAGCCTAACTAAAACCAAATTCACATAAATTACAGTGTTAAGGCGAGAGGTCGTGTGCTGGCCACAACAGATTTTTTAATTTTAAAACATGATTTGAAACACAATATTTGTAACTAACTAACTAAGTATATTGATATAAATTATATGACACTACATCAACAGAAAAACACACTTTTAATAAGTTATCTATCACTCGAGATGTCGGGATCCCGCTAAAAAAATTCAAATTTTCATAGTTATTTTCACATACTAAATTAATGATCATTTATATTAAACAGGGGCAGAATTCGATACTTCGTTATTAAATATAACTGATATTAAAAAACGGCCATGTGATTCTGTCTGCATGAATTACTGTTTTAGTTTAAAAATTCACTTTTTCCCATAAAGAAACATTAGTTTCATTTCGGTAGTACTCGCAGCATTGTGATTGGTGATTACTGAGCATGCGCATTGAATAATTAATATGGTCTATTGAGAAAATAAATGAAAATAATGAAAAATTCTTTATGAAGTTAAAAAATATAATATTTATTATGAAATCTATAACAAATGAGTTATTCCGCATATAATACGGACATTGGTATATAAAATAATGCCATATTTTCTGTACTTCCAGTTAGAATGACTTTTCATCTAGTATGTTTGGATCAGCAACTGAAACAAAAAAATAATTATAGGTATGTATGTATAAAATATAAAAGAATTGTTTTGTAAACTACAAATTATCAAATAACAGTTAACTTTTCAATGTACATACCATTAATATAATTTTTCGAATAAATGTATTATGTACCCGTAATTAAGGGGGAAACCGATGACCAAAAGCGTTCGAATTACATTGTTGAAAAATCCTAATGCCTATGGCACACCGGTCGAGGAGCATCGAGTAAACTCGAATTATCATATAATTTTTTTGACCCGGGTTAAGGTAAGTGTCATCCGGGGGTCAACTTAATTTTATTTAATGGGAACTAATTTTTACCTTGACCCGGGTCAAAAAAAATTATATGATAATTCTTTCCCCTCAAATTCATTGAACCCATGTTTCAGCATTTTTGGCTGGGTTCCACGGTTTCTGAAAAAACACATTTCGAAATTCAAATTTTTTCACTTTCCCGCGCTGATAACGCGAAATATAGGGGTGGGGAGAAAAAAAGTTTCGTACAAAAGTTTCTTCTTTTTTGCGTAGAATACGTTGCCAAAATAAAAAAGTGGGGTTCCCATTTAAGATATCAAACATGCCCCCCTCCCCATCCGCCTAGGGGGGTGGGGGTGAAAAAATGTGACAGGATCAGATGGCCCCTTCTAAACCATCAAACTTTTATTCGGAACATTTTTTTGTTCGACGCATATTTGTCGAGATATTCCAGTGGATTAATTAAAATGGGTCACCTGTATAGGTAGATTCCGGTAAGTTCATAAAATCTATTATAGGTAAATATTTACGGGTAATCCTAATAAAACTAAACTATAGAGTGAAGATAAAAACATTTACACTAATTAAACAAAAATTACATTAGTTTCTAAAACTTAACTAATTAATAAATGTAGAATTGTAATAAGCTTACTTAACTCAGCAATAAACCAAAAATTTAAAACCGCAATATGACATAATATTAAATACAAATATAGTGTTAGAAAGAGACAGATAGCCCCGCAAGTAGAAACAGTACCTCCGTAGGTCACGCAATAGTTATTTACGACCCAAATGCGGGAAGATTTTGATCCCACATGAGCGATCTTTTGAAACACGAGCGAAGCGAGGGTTTCATTTACGCGAATGATGGGATGGTGTCTTCCCGCAAGAGGTTTGTACAATTTTTTTGTAGTTGTAGTCTGATCATTAAATTTGAGGTTTCGATGTTTTTTCTACTCACTACTGCTCACTACTACCGACAGATGGTGCGCTGCACTCAAGTTTTATTTTTAAATATTGGCGGTATTCGGTGGTCTTCACTAATTATAATTCCAGGAAGTAACATTTTATAAACTAAATTTTATTATTTTAAGATGATTTTACTCTGAAATGTCTAGAAAAGCCAGTGTTCTTTGCATTTTTCCTGATTGACTGCACTGGGAAATTGACATTTCCGATTGTCAATTGCGTATTTAATATGTCATTTCCTAGGTGATGAGTACAAAAATAGTTATTTACGATACAAATGCGGGGAGTTTATTGTCCCACATGAGCGGCTTTTTGAAGCACGAGCGAAGCGAGGGCTTCATTAACGCGAATGCTGGGACGGGTCTTCCCGCAAGAGTGTTGTACAATGTTTTTTGTAACGAATAAAACGAAACATAATTCATTAAAATAATCATGTATTTGCGAACATACAATAATTAAATAGTGTTCAACGACAATCACAGGTTGCTAAGTAACTTTGACAACTGTTTTGTTTGTAAACATCTCAAAAATATTTGTGTAGTTTATCCGATTTTCAAGAATGTCTAATTCAGATTCTGATTCTTATTGTACTCCTCCCGATGTTCGGGAAGGTGCAAATATTGCAAGATATAAGGTTATATCCGAAAAATCGAAAGAACGATACGAATCGGTATATAAAAAATTTAGACTGTGGTGTGAGTAAAAAAAAATCCGTACCTTCTCCGAAAATTGTTTTCTTGCTTATTTTTATACTCTTTCTATGACAAGAAAGAAATCATTATGGTCAAACTATTCGATGTTGAAGGCTTGTTAAAATTTCATGACCAAATTGATATATCCAAGTTCCATAATTTAATTGCATTTTTAAAACAAGAGACTAAAAACAACACACCAAAAAAATCTCGAGTATTAGATGAAGATCACATAAATAAATTTATTGATGAAGCTCCGGATTCATCGTTCCTGTTAATGAAGGTAAATTTAGTGGTAAATTCAATTAATTATTTATTAACTTATATTACCTTTTAATTTAGACTGTTGTAATAATGGGCATTTCTGGTGCGTGCCGACGTGAAGAACTGTGTAATATGTCCATAAACGATGTCGAATTTAAACAAGGTGTACCTAATTATAGTTACTATACCTGTCACAAAAACTAATGTAAGCCGACAATTTGTGATTGTAAAGGAATTGTGGATTACAGTGCTGCAAAAATATCTAAATCTGAGGCCAAAAACGAACATTACACGTTTTTTTTTAACTTACCATAATGGTAAATGTATAAATTCACCAGTTGGCATTAATACATTTGGTAAAATACCATCTAAAGTTTCTGCCTATCTTAAGTTAGACAATCCTAGTGAATTTACTGGACACTGTTTCCGAAGAACTTCAGCCACTTTACTTGCCAACAAACAGCAAGGAGGATGGAAATCTTCAAAGGTGGCTGAAGGTTACATAGAAAACTCGTTACAGAGTAGGATAAATTTGGCGCAAACATTAACACAATCAGGAACGTCATCTGCAAACAAACAAACAGTAACATATGCGACATATCCGAAACTTTAAATGTTTCTACAAGACTTACTCAACCAAATGAAGTTGTTCCAGGAGTTTCAATTTCTACTGGCAATCAGTGTACAATAAATGTTAATGTAAATCACAATTATTGTTCAGAGCCTAAACTATGAGCAGTCTGAATCTTCCTGGGAAACTGTAGTTGCTAGCTGTTTGTTGTATTTGTAATTAAAATAAATTGTATAATAATAAATATTATGTTGTGTACTACTTACCAGATTTTTAAATAAATAATGATTGTGCACAATGCTACAATGGTATGTGGCACGTTTTGTTCTACAGTCCCAATTAAAATTTGAGGTTATGTATGACATTTTTGTAGATCGTAAACAGATGGCGCGCTGATCACACATTTTATATTTAAATATTGGCGGTTATTGATGATTTTTGTGTATTTAATATAGCGGGAAGTAACTTTTAAAAGAATAAATTAGATTATTTCCAAGATGATTTTACTTCACATTGTCCAGAAAGGCCAGTGTTTTTGCTAATTTTTCCCGTTTATGAACAATGGGAAATTGAAGTTCCCGTTTGTCAGTAACGTGTGGCAATTGTCATTTCCAATGTTATGAGTACAAAAAATATTTTTTTGACAATTGACAATCGGAAATGTCAATTTCCCAGTGCAGTCAATCAGGAAAAATGCAAATAACACTGGCCTTTCTAGACATTTCAGAGTAAAATCATCTTAAAAATAATAAAATTTAGTTTATAAAGTGTTAATTCCGGGAATTATAATTAGTGAAGACCACCGAAAACCGCCAATATTTAAAAATAAAACTTGTGTGCAGCGCGCCATCTGTTGGTAGTAGTGAGTACAAAAAGCATCGTAACCTCAAATTTAATGACCAGACTACAACTACAACTTGAATATATTTAATTATAGTTTTATTCGTTACAAAAAACATTGTACAAACCTTTTGCGGGAAGACACCATCCCAGCATTCGCGTAAATGAAACCCTCGCTCCGCTCGTGTTTAAAAAAATCCGCTCATGTGGGATCCAAATCTTCCCGCATTTGGTTCGTAAATAACTATTGCGTGTCTCGCAACAAGTGACGTCATATGCAGTAGTTCTTCAAATTCCCGGCAATCTAATCTAATCTATGTTAGTTTTGGTGCCGCAAGTGCTCACGCAAGTTACAGAATTAACCCCCAGGGCATAACAAAATTCATGATTTTGTAAAATAGTACAGTAAACATGTTGAGCTCCTGTCTTATTTTTTCAAATTTAATTCAATTATACTGTAATTTTTTTGTTGAAATTGATTGTTGCTCCTTAAAAATTTAATTTAATTTAAAAAAAATATACAGGTTGGTGGAGGTGAAATGCGAACATAGGGAACATACACGACAATCGAACTTTCATGCCAGGTATCTTGATATATTTTGTAGTAGTGTCACAAGACGAAGTAATGTGAATTTGTGTGGCAAAAAGAGTAATCAATAACAGAAATAATAATAAAATCTAAAAGTGCATGTAAACTTTTTCGTTCTGCTCGTACACATATACATTATTATGCAAAGAAAATATTTTAATGAAAATAAAATTTCAATAATATGACAGCTTCTTTGACATTGACAGTACTTATTCTATGTATATCAAGATGCCTAGCATGATAACTCCATTGTCATATATTTCCCTATGTTCGCATTTCACCTCCACCAACCTGTATACGACAGTAGCTCAATATCTTTCATTAAAAGAAAACTTGGTAAATAACTTTAAGTAGGTATACGTAAAAAAAATTGTAAAATATATTAAGAATGTTATTTATTTTCCAATTTATATTAAATAGCTAATTGATAATCTAATGTGCATTAAAAAGATAAAATTTAATAGAACTAACGACGTTGTGCAAATATATGAAGTTTCAGTTCTTGTCAAGATTTTTCAATAATGTAATTTGAGTGCATTTAACCACCGATTTCCCTCTTAAAAGTCTCAATAAAATGTATGTATTTTGAGAAATACCGAGAAATTTAATTAAATTACACAAGGACACAAGGAACGTAATTAACAAATCACCATATATTATACCGTGAGTTTATTTTAACATGAAACATAGGATTTTGTATATCCATGGTTACGAATTTGACAGCAATGTATCAGAGTATCCTTTTTAAAATGAAACATAGGGAATAAATGTCATTTGTTAATTACTGGCACATTGTTGTAAGATATTAATTACTTGTAATACAATGGTGTATACTACTGAAGAAAAGGTGCTAATTATAAAATGGTATTTTGCGGATTATAATCCCAGTTTAAGGCAAGTGTCGGATATGTTTCAAATAACATTTCCCGACAGACCTACACCGAGTGCTGCAACAATATTAAGAATAATAATTAACTTTAGAGGAAATGGTTGCGTCCAACCCATCATAAAAGAGCCAGAACTAATCATGCTTTAACAGCGGAAAAAATGGATGAAATTTTGATGCTAATACGCAATAATAATAGATTATCGACAAGAGAAATACGACAAGCGACTGGTATAAGTAAAAGTGCAGTACACCATTTTTTTAAAAAGGAACATTTTAAATCATTTCATTTTCAAAATCATCAGGAATTAGTTGTCAATGATGCGGAGCCCAGAATAAAATTTTAGTGAAATAATGTTTGAAAAACTTAATATTAATCCAAATTTGCTGCCGAAAATACTATTTACAGATGAGGCAACTTTTTATTTACATGTGGAAGTAAATTCGCATAATTATTGTAGGTAGATACTGGAGTCGGAAAAATTTACATTTATTTCATAGTACAAGAACGCAACGACCCGAGAAAGTGAACGTTTGGGCTGGAATTGTAGGAACCCACATTATAGGGCCATTTTTATTGATGGAAATATAACTGCGCAAAATTATTTAAATCTGCTTCAAAATGAAGTGATACCTACACTTTTAGCTTTACATATTGAAGATGCGTGGTATCACAATGCCCAAATTGTAAGAACATATTTTAATCGAACATTTCCCCATCGCTGGATTGGACGCGATGGAGAAGTTGAGAGGTCTCCTGATCTTACACCACTAGATTTTTTTTATTGGGGATTTTTAAAATCTAAAGTGTACACGGGAAACCTATTAAATTTAGATCAATTAAAAGTTCAAATTCATAACATTTCTGAAACAATAACGCCTGCCCAAATTACTAATGTTGTTCAAGAATTTTATCATCGTTTGGGTTATTGTTTAGCAGCTAATGGAGGAATTTTTGAAAATTTATAGTAATTAATTTATTTCCTTGTTATTTTGTGTAAATTTCCTTATTATTTTGTTAATTTCTTTAATCTTTAAATATAATAATGCAGTTTATTTGACTCCCTATGTTTCATTTTAAAAAGGACACTCTGATACATTGCTGTCAAATTCGTAACCATGGATATACAAAATCCTATGTTTCATGTTAAAATAAACTCACGGTAGAATAGAAAAACTTTAAAAACACTATAGTTGATTTCTTAACTAAACGGAGCACTGAAGTTGTCTCGCTG